>OY970798.1:22441548-27441548 GCA_963853775.1 Xanthia togata | reverse complement strand
ATCTGTCATAGTAAACAAAAAAATTCAAACATCCAACATGTCATAGTAAATAAAAAATTAAAACAACTAACTACAATAACAGGAATCACTCAATACTGAAAACAAAATTAATAGTTGTCAGTGTATGTGTTGTAGTGACTCCAAGACAACAACTCAAACAAAATAGAAAATTCAGTTTCACCCAGATCTTAAAACTATTACTAAGCCCCCTAGGATAGTGAGAATTCCACCACTTGATTGGCAAAAAATGACAAATATTCCCAGTACTAACTCCAGTACTTAATACTGACAATTTGTACACTATTCAATCATTGTTGTCCAACATACCAAAATAGATTGATGTAAGATCTCATCCTATAGGTCCAACATACCAAAATAGATAGATGTAAGATTTCCCCTATCACTCTTACCTGCAAGAACTTTCCCATCACTGGATAACCAATAAAGGGTTCATTACATACATTGTCAGATAACTTCCTTGCATACTTTAACTGTATTGACTAAATTACCATTAGTGAATGACACTTACCGAAACAATATTTCCTATCAACCTACCCTGATTACTTACTTGACAAATAACAAGACTGCCATAAATCATAATACCTAAAGATACTACCATAATGTACTTAAATGCCTGGGATGGCGATGGCTATCTAACACCCGACAAACTTATGTGAATTGCTAGGTTCTACTGCTAAGTCTTTTTTACATGAACCACATGACTTCAAATACCTATGTAAAAATAAAAGTTAAAGCATTAGCGAACTTAGTCGCATTACACAACATCAGGACCGTATTTCCCAAAGGGCCAGGCAGAGATGGGTGACCTAACTCAAAGGTTATAAAATCAAATATCTAATTAAACATTCAACCATTCCAACTACTAGCCTAAATACTTAATAGTAGATTTCAGTTATAATTACATCACTAAAATAAAATTGACAAAGAAACAAAGAGGGGGGGGAGGGGCGCATTGTGATGTGAAGATAAAGTATTGATGGATTGTGATTAGAATATGAACAAGGTCAAGTACCAAATAACCAATGTAGAGAACATGAATGAATTAACTACAAATTATTGCACACTAAAACTACCTGCTGACTAAGTGCACACTATAGCTAACTATGCAACTCCTTACTTGAACTATATAACTCATTCCATAATTTAATCTTGGATATAGTATGAGGTCAGAGAAAGAAGTTTCATAATTTTATGCTTCTAAAATGAACCTACTATTTTCAATTAGCTCTACACATGTCAATTATACTTTTGAACACTTTCACTCTATGTAAATTATGAAAGAAAAATATTTTATTCCGGACACACAGGCAAAATGGTAACAAACATTAAAGAGTAATAGACCTGTGTGAGGCCACAAAGCGAAACTTTGCCAAATTAATCTATTAAACGGTGCTTGTAAAAAACTTAAAATTGACCAAGCATAAAGCTCATTCCGTGCTTGACACACTATTTTCCAAAATAACCTCAATAACCAAACTCGTAAGCTAAAGCTGTAAAACCTCCCTACCAGGTCGCTGAATCTGAAAGAAGATGAAATAGTTACACAATTACCCGTGCATAGACCATGTGGGGGGATTGATTAAGGAACATTGCCGCAATGGCGTAGAGGCGTAAAATACATAAGAATCCCTACCGATTCTGATAGATGCAATCCTAGTGACTAATGCTCGGTTACTATAAACAAAACGAATCATTTTGCTTAACAATGGTAGCATTTTATATACCAAACAAATAAATAGATTCTGTGATAGGTACTCCCATATGGGAGGGCCTCCTATGTAGAGCTATGGGGCTTTTTGCCCCATTATCGGTAAAGATACAAGGGCTTGAATTCTAACCAATGAGCCAACGCCCATACTTCGTTGAATACACCGGTTATCGTCAGATCACCGAAGTTAAGCAACACCGGGCGTGATCAGTACCCGGATGGGTGACCGCCTGGAAACACCACGTGACGCGGCCCACAAATTGCAGGAATTGACCATAAATACACAACATCATTATAGAATTTATGAGCTTATCGAAAACAAATACAGAATAAACCTAAAAAAAAAAAAAAAAAAAAAACCCTAAAGTTTATAACTAAGAATAATAAAAGTGAGAGTGATTCATTCTTCCCTTCACAGGACAACACATACAGCACCTCAACTTAGAGCTGGCATCAATCGAGAGAGGCACAATGTGGGGTTACTTGCTGTTGATTATGCTTTTATGCTGAATAACAATAGCTTATTATCCCTTAATAACCTAAGAAATAAAATTACCTATTCAATAAACCAGAATATTTATAATTAGATAATTTACTAACTACCTGAATTATTGCAGACAACTCTAAACATCTACTCTGTTAATAATTATATTTCAGATCGCCATGAAATAAAATTCGGAATCAAACGAGCTTACCTGTTAAGCGAAGTCTTGATTCTAATTTTATGAATGGCGATCTGAAATATAATTACCCACCCGCCACTAGCTAACAGCCCCAAAGCTGCAATAATTAGTCTACCTAATTCACTTATCCTTTCAGGAAAACCTAGTGAATGTAAGTATGCGGAACTACTCTGTACAAAAAACAGAGCCTGTTCCTTATCTTAAAAGGATCTCTAAAATAAGTGACATTTCATGTGTTGCCATCGACGGGGATAATTCTATTTAAAAAAATATCTGCAATATTTGATCTCTAAAAAACGCGATGTTAGACGGTGTGTATTAGGAATACTACTCTGTTAATAATTATATTTCAGATCACCATTCATAAAATTAGACTCAAGACTTCGCTTAACAGGTAAGCTCGTTTGATTCCGAATTATTTGACACTACATAACTTCACTATACTATATTTTTTATAGATTTGTTACAGCTTTAGTGGCAGTCATGCCATTTCGTTTAAATAGGTTTTTAATTGTTTTTTTTTTTATATTGATTCTCTTTTATATTTTGTGAATGTGAGAACGTTGTAGGCATAACCGACTTTTAGATCTGTCGATCGTTTTCTATCTTGCTAAGTACCTGGTACTTGTTGATAGGCCTACAGTGTCCTCTCATACCTATAAACACTGTAACTTGAAAAGATTGTAAATACCATTTATTTTTAAAAGAGTAACCGTGGAGTTTCTTGCCGGCTCTTCTCCATAGGAAACGACCAATTGGAACCGTGCACCTAGCTTCTGACGTTTCATAAGTGCCCTTGTAGGTTTATGTGAAATAAAATATTTTGAGTTTGAATTTGAATTATCTGGATAACAGTGTCGGCTCGCAGGGCTGCAGTTTGAGGATGGAGCGAGATCTGTAATACTAATAATGTATGGGATCCCATAGTAAAATAAACTAGGTTCCAAATTTTACCGCAATTTTCCACAAATAAACGTACGCGAGCTCGAAAATAGCACCTTGGTTATGCTAGATTTTATTTTGACCATTCAGTCAGAAATAGGAGTTACATTGTCGAGTTGTCAATAGAATCTCAGAAGCAAGAACGAGCTAAGCCAATATTTTACAGGAAAATTATTATACGTTTTCGACATAGTTTCTAAAAAAGAAACTAAACTACTTAGTTTACTTCTTACGAAGGTCTTTTGACCTATGTAGTGAATAAATAACGGTAGTTAGCTGAATCATGTAGAGCAGATATTTTTTTACTTGACTCTTTAACATTACGACGATATACATAGATAGTTTAGTAGCTCGAGCACGTTCATTTATTACGAAATACAGTAATTACGTACGGCAGACCAAACCCCTAATTTTGCGAGCTTTACTTGCTCTTGGTTATTTTTTTTATTTATCATTAATTTTCAATGTAAAGAAAATTAATTCATATTAATTTATACATACTGTGGGGTACCGAATGCTTCATAAAGTAAGCAAAATAGTTCATTTATGCGCATGCAGAAATGTTTATCAATACCAACTTGAGTTAATAATACCCAAACTATATATAAAAACTTGAACTACCTATTCAAAACGCAGCCCGGAGCCTGAATTTGTGCCCGGTTTATGGCAATAAGCTGGCCCCGTATTATTTCATGGGACTTAAACATAACCGGTGAAATGTGGGTGTACTATAGGTAAACCTCTGCGCAACATTTCGCGGAAACAGGCGTGATATTATGTAAGTACATAATTATTTTCAAACTGGTTATTAAACAGATCTAGATATAAATAAGAGTCTCGAACCTGTAACACTTTGTCAAGGGCGACTTCCTCGCTGTCGCCAGGCAGCTCGACATGAACGATAACGTCGGCGCTCAGCTCGGCCACGTCCAGTGCCGCGCGCGTGGCCAGCTCGCTGAGCACGGCCACGCGTTGCCAGCGCATGTGCGCGACGAACGCGGCCCAAGCGTCCGTGTACAGGCGTGCGTCGCCCGCTGCCAGCACGGCGAAGGCGGCGCCGGGCGTGGGCGGCGGGGCCTGCGGCGTGTAGCCCAGCACCGGCATGGCCAGCGTGGGGCATTGGCGCGCCACGTCCGCGAAGGCGGCGCCGCACGCCGGGCCCGCCACGCCCGACAGCGCGCCGAACTCGGCGCCCAGCGCGTCCGTCAAGTACTTGAATGCCAGAGTGGACTTGCACTGGTCGTCCAATAATTCCACTTTGAAGCTGATGGTGTCGCTGTGCGCGGAGTCTTCCTCGGCCAGCACGGCGGCGGCCCGCAGCGCGCTCGCGTCGAAGCTGTCCCGCCGCGTGCCGACGGGTACCATGACGGCGGTGCGCGCCTCGCGTGGCGGCCCCATCCAATCTTGATGACGCGCGAGCGTCTCGACTATGGCCGCCTTCGGATCCGATATGCGATATTGATGAATGAGATCTCGTAACTCAATTTCCGTAAGCTCGAGTCGACCTAGAATACTTATTACGCTGGGCGAGTGCAATTCGCGCTCGTTCACAACTTTTGAAAGGCGATAGGGATCAAAAGCACAAATTGCTGCAGTAGTATCGCAGGGCGGTGGTGAGAGCGCCGTAAATCGCAAGCGTGTGAGCACAGTCCGGTCCGCCGCGCGCGAGCATAGCAGCAGGGCTCGCGGAGGGCGCGGGCGGGGTCCTGGGGTGGCGCGCTCCAACTGCTCGACCGCCGCCAGCAAGTGCGCGCCCAGTGTGATGATGCTCGTGTACAGCCTGTAACCGCGGACTACGTCGACGAGGATGCGCGCCTCACTCTCGTCGTCGGTCAGCAACGTCGAACATGTTGAGTTCGTCATCGAGCACCATTCGGGGGTGAAATTAAAGCTGGAGCAGTTAGACGCAAAACAGATGGACCTGTAAACATCACAAATTTATAATTTGTATAGCATAACTTGTATAGCTGCATTAGTATTGTCTCCCGTGTCGCCTGATATAAGTCACATACCCGAAGGGATCCGTATCGTCTGCTGCCCGCATAGCGGAGACGATATCGTCGTACGGCACACGGTACTGCGCTGCCACCGCCTCGTCGGCGAAGTCGAGCAGAGAGCGAGGGGAGGGGGATGGGGAGTGAGCGTGGCAGGCAAGGCGCGTGGCCGGGGCCACGTCCCCCAGCTCCGTGAGGCCGAAGTCGCGTAGGCGCAGCGCGTGTAGCGGGCGCACGGCTCGCACGGGTACCAGTGCCACGTGCGCTTTGTTCAGCACGAGTGCGTGCAGCACGTCGTTGCTGCAGTTAGCGAGGGCGGGCGCGGTGGCGCATGAGTTGGGCGCGGGCACAACAGCCGCGCGCACACCACGCGCCGCCAATGCCTCTACGGCCAGCGCACCCAATACAGCGGCCGCGACCGGCCCGCCCAGCGTCACCGGTAGCACACCGACGATCTGCGCGGCCTCATCCTCAGTTTCAGCGCCGACAGCGATGCTCGCCTCCTGTAGCGCCAGTGCGTACGCGACTAGCACGCCGCACACGACTGCATACCGCCAACTGTAAATAAAATAAGCGCTTATTACCCCTGGTGTTAATGCATATGCATGATCAATAGCCGCTCATCAGGTCAACAAAATAAATTTGTATTTTTGTCCAAAGCTGTACACGACGTAACTAGATGGCGTTGGCGTCGAATAAAGGCTCGTGCAGACCAGCGCGACGCGACGGCGCGACGCGACTCGAACAATACAATTTCTAAGAAAATTTCACGGTATAACAATAGCCGGTGTCGCGTCGCGCTAGTCTGCACGAGCCTTTAGCAGTCGCTATGGTTTCGTTACAACGATTCCGATAGGGACTTGTAAATTTTAGTTAATATATAACCATCTATAGATCAGTATGCAGTTTCTACTTATACGAGTATAGATACACATAAGGTCAAAATTTAAGTACTGAGTACCATTCATGTGCAGGAACTTGGCAGCGTCGTTTCCCAGCAGAGTCTAAAAAAATGTGAGTTCTGGTCGCACAGAGCACTACATTAGGGTGGGTGCTGTCGGATGCTGTTGGTCCTGAAGGAACTCAAGCAGTTGCTATGACAATTTAATTTAAATAGCCTCATTCTTAATGAACATTATGGCTTTACAAAGGGTCGATCGACTACAGATGCGGGTGTAGCTCTGCTGAAACACATTTAACGCATGGGAGAACTCGCAAAATACTATTGAGGTTTTCTGTGATCTCTCCAAAACCTTTGATTTGACATGACCATGACACGTTTTTGCTTATACTGCGTTCTGCGTCATTACGGTGTGCAAAACGAAGCTCTCAACGTGATAAATTCTTATTTACATAATAAGAATTTATAACGTTGGGTATACGCGTATGCCATAGTACGGTTGAACACGATTGAAACAAGTGCTGTGATTTTAAATTATATTTTTCGTAAAAACAAATTAATGATAGAGTGAAATATACTGTGGTGTGCCTTTTGAAACTATCTATGTGATTGTGAAATCAGAACTAAAAAATAATAAGTGGTAATCAAGTTATGCACAAAAACAAATCTAAAAATTTAAATAACGAACTATAAAGAAAAAACACAGTGTCGCGTAGGAAAGGACCGCGTTCTGTGTCTCACCGTGTCACCGCAGCAGGTGTGAAAGCAGCGGTAAGCCCCGCCCACCTACACTGTGTCGCACAGTGAACGACGGCTGGAAGGGATCGCGTTCTGTGTCGATCTGGCCCGATCCTTATCTACAATCTGCAACTGAGTGACTCGCGCCGTATTTACTATGTCAAACCACTCTGATTTACAATTGTTTTCACTAGAAACTGATAACGTAACCATTAGAAAACAGCAAAAAACATAACGTTAAGTATAAATAAAATCTTTTGCATCCTTGTCAGTGGACGATGACAACGATTCCTACTCATCTATTACGTCTCACGACAAACATAACATAAGTTGCCCCCACTTACAACTTAGTGAAAATGAAACAATAACAGAATTATAGGCACTAGTTAACACCTTGCGAGAGAAATTGGCTTCTGCGGACAGTGAAATTGAAAATTTAATAACAGAGAATATTTCACTTAAAAATATTATAACTAACCACGGGAAAGTAATAACCAACCTGAAAAAATATGTAATAGTATACGTAAAAGCGTTTCAACCGTAACTAAAAGAAAAAGTATAAATAAAGGTAAACTGAACTTTTCCCATGAAGAAGATTACTTTTGCATCCTTGTCAGTGGACGATGACAACGATTCCTACTCATCTATTACGTCTCACGACAAACATAACATAAGTTGCCCCCACTTACAACTTAGTGAAAATGAAACAATAACAGAATTATAGGCACTAGTTAACACCTTGCGAGAGAAATTGGCTTCTGCGGACAGTGAAATTGAAAATTTAATAACAGAGAATATTTCACTTAAAAATATTATAACTAACCACGGGAAAGTAATAACCAACCTGAAAAAATATGTAATAGTATACGTAAAAGCGTTTCAACCGTAACTAAAAGAAAAAGTATAAATAAAGGTAAACTGAACTTTTCCCATGAAGAAGATTACTTGCTACAAAAACGAAATAAAGCCCAGAATCAAAGCAAAAATACAACACCTACATTTGAAATAAAAACACAAAAGCCTAGCAGCAAACGGACCACAACAGAAAAACAAAAAACAAATACTTTATGCGCCACAAACACAAAACAAAATAAAACAGCTCAAAGGGCAGAAATAGAGGATAATGTCAAATCTAACAGGAATAGGTTATGCATTGTTAGTGCTAACAAAACAAATAATATTCTGTCCATCGCAGAAGAAAGACATTATTACCAGTATTTTACATGGAGCGACTGCCTATCTGACCTCCACAACCCAGTAACTGAGTAATACGATACCCCTTGGTAAGACTGGTTGTCAGACTTTCGGGCTTCTGACGACCCGTAACGACTGTCAAATATCCACGAATGACAACCAACGGACCAACGGCTTAACGTGCTTTCCGAGGCACGGAGCAGTCTCGGTATGTAAAGATGGTCACCCATCCACAGACCAACCCCGGCAAGCATAGCTTAACCTGACAGATTGACCCGTGCGGCAGTTACTACTTAGCCACGAGCTAAAATTAAATAACCAAGGAATGAAAAATATTTTTCAAAATTTGCTGTTACTTATAAATAACAATCTCTCAAAGTCACCACTTGAACTTGAACCTGTTCTGACATATAATGTAAACACGAATGCGGTCACACATACTGAGTTTTAAATAAATCCGATCTATTAACCGTGAACATTCAGGAGCTGTTAAGCAAACAAATAGTTGTAGATGTTATATGCATAACCGAGCATTTTATAATGTCGCGCCAGGAACATCTTCTTCATAAACCTAATTATAGGCTCGCTGCATAATTTGCAAGAGACAACATAAAACGCTGTGGAGCTTGTATTTTAGTCAAAAAAGGTCATGAATATACAGAAATACCCGACATAATGAAATATTCGGTTTCAGGAATAATAGAATGTTGCGCCATTAAAATGACACAACATAATTTAATGATAATATGTATCTATAGACCGCCTAAGTTGGGTGAATTTTATGAAAATTTTGATACTATTCTTAAAAATATATGTACTAATTTTATTGTCACACTAGACTACAGACGTTTTTCACTATAGACGTTTTTAATAATAATAGAATTACTTTGGAATTTAAATGCTTTCTCCTGAGTTACAACCTTATTTTAAAAATTAATGAAGCGACACGTCCTATTAGTAATACCTGTTTAGATAATATTGCACACAATACCCGACCAAAATGTCATTGTCAAGTAATAGACTTCGGGCTATCAGATTATACAGCTCAAATAATTAAGATAAAAGTAAATAAATCATGCATAATTAAAACTTGGAGAACTAAGATTCATAATACTTGTTAAGAAAATCTCATTAAATTTAATAACTATCTGCAAAATCTAGCTAGTGACAATAAAATCAGAAAAACCAATTAAGTGGCTATCGCGTGGCATAAGATTATGCAGTAAACGGCAACGAAATTTACTTTGGAAACAGACCATGCATAATTAAAACATAGACATTTGGAGCTGCGTCGGTCACAGCTTAACGCAGCTCTGGTGGCGGAATGGCGGGACAGGCTTTCACGCCCAACCGCCGGCCCCGTCACCATCGGGGCGGTCCGGCCAGTGCTCGGGAGGAGGCACGGTTCCCTGTCGTTTCGGGTGACGCAAGTGCTCTAGGGGCATGGTTGCTTCGGGAAGTACCTGTGTCGCATACACAGGGAGCCGGACGCTCGGTGTCACCACTGCGTCGACTGTCGGGAGGAAACGGCTCGGCACACGCTGGCAGAGTGTGTTGCTTGGGAGGAGCCGCGCCGTGCCCTCATCTCAGGTGTCGGCAGTGACCTGTCGCTGCCGGCCGTTGTCGACTCGATGGTCGGCAGCGAGGAGTCCTGGGACGCGGTGGTATCCTTCTGCGAAACAGTCATTTCGCAGGAGGCTGCGGATAGGGAGCGGGAGATTGCTTCCACTAACCCGATCCGCAGCAGACGCACCGGGCGTCAGCGGAGGGCGGATAACGCCCTCTTCCAGCCCCCCTAAATGGGTCCAGGGGCAACAGATCTGGGGAAATCCATCGTCCTCTACTCCTTAGGACCCGAGATGGCGGCGCGTAGTGTTCCACGCGCGCCTCTCTATGATGTAAGGAGGGAGTTTAACACCTCACTTCCCCCAAACTCGAGGTGGCCCGCAGAGGCGGGCCGGCTCCCAGCCGAGGGTCGTGGAAGTATCTGCGTTCCCGCGACTCCCGACGTAGGTGTGAGATAGAACACCGGGGTGGATTTTAGTCAGTACGAGTCTGACAGACCCCTCCATGAGGATTTTCCACCCCGCGACCAAAAAAAAAAAGGGGGGGGGGACACTTGCCCCTAACGAAAATTGGTACTATAAAGCTTGATAAGTCACGAACGGTTTACTTAATCAAAAAACGGTGTTCGCAAACCCTTTACTCTTTACATGTAGGGGAGGTACCCTAAATAATTGTTTTTTTCAAAATTTTATTTTACCACTTTTTCGGCGTCATTAACTTGTATACTCATTCCAAATTACAACTTTCTAGTACCAATAGTTTTTGAGCTAAACCGCGGACAGACAGACAGAGAGACGGACATGGCGAAACTATAAGGGTTCCTTGTTGACTACGGAACCCTAAAAACGCTTTTGTTAATTACTGTAAGAGGTTTGAAAAAAAAAAATATTAACTCAGAAAGCCCAAAATAATTACTTGATCACGAACTCGAAGAATAAATCAAAATCCTCATGGAAAATAATAAACAATAACAGAATGAATACGGAACCAATTTCACAGATAAAAAATAATAATCAGACAATAACGGATCCGAAAGAAATAGCAGAGACTTTCAATATTTTTTTCATTGACCCAATTACTAATATACCTAATAACCCAATACATACCTCAAGACGTGACGAGAATAATTAAATCACAAAAAAACAAAAAGAGCTTTGGTTATGACGGTATTTCCACTAAAGTCATAAAATTCGTTGCTAATAGTATAACTGGCCCTTTAGCTCATATAATTAACGTTAGAATAACATCAGGAGTACTCCCTGACCACATAAAAACAATAATTGTAAAACCTATACATAAAAAGAACAGTAAAGATGATATGTCGAACTATAGGCCGATAGCTTTAATTCCCGTCTTTTCTAAAATAATATAAAAAGTCATATATGAAGCAATATCATCTTTCCTGACTAAATTTAATATACTTTTCCATGAGCAATACGGGTTCAGGAAAAATAGGAATATAAACATGACAACCTGTTGAATATTATTATGTCGAACATTGATACTAAAACGCCTATAGGTGCTATATATACAGATATGTCGAAAGCTTTCGATTTCGTCAACCATAACATACTGCTTCAAAAACTAAACGCCTATGGCATTAGAGGTTTTTTTTTTTTTTAACTATGGCATCTCGCAGGTATACCACTAAGGTATTTACTGCTCAACCGAACAATCCTGTGGCTGCCTTAAGCACTACACTCAAAGCCTCCAGCCAGGAGCAAAACTATTCTAAATTAAAATTAGGCGAACGCTCGCTAAGGGCGGGGGTGTACGAACCTCGGCTTAGGGCGTCGCTGAGGGGGGGACAGCAAGATGGGACAGGCTGGATCAAGGATGTAACATTATTATTATACGGGGAATTTAAAGCTACGCGCTCAGCTGCGGCGCGGGCTGGCGCTTCATCGGACAAGGGTCGGGGGGGAGTATTATTTATTATTACTCGTGAGGGTCGCGATCGCGGAGGACCTCGGCGGCAAGGTCGGTACGACGGGTGTCGGGTGTATTTGTGCACTGTACTGGTGGCCCTATTGCTCTCCTGGAGGAGAGTGGTGGGATCATCTGGATCGGAGAGGACATTCGAGGTAATATCCTGAATGTAATAAAAACATATTGATCCGGTCGCAAACAGGTGACAGAAAGGGGATTGTCCAATTTCTATGGGACTTTGGCCACTCATAAACAAACAGTTCAGCTAATAGTATGCGATTGATTTATTAGGTCATATCAGTAAGAATGACGATATAAAGCTAGTTTTGTATCAAGATGTATAATTATGTTACATATTTTTTAACATTTAATTGAAACAGGTTATGTATGAAATAAAACTTGTTTTTTTATATAAAATTATATTTATTATTCAGATTCATATGTTATGAGAACATGATCAAGGAACTGGGCAGGTGGATTAATATGTTCCTGATACCTTGCCCAACTTAAAAACCAAATAATGGTCATAATATGTGCACAGCAACCTACTGTTCTACGGCCCACCATACAGCTGCAGCAATATTGTTTTATTGCTGCCCTCCCTTCAGTGTTATTTTCATATAATATATACACAAAATATGTTTTTCTACTAATGTGTCTGCTCTGTATTTAATTAACCGCTCATCCATTAGAATGAGACTGTGTCTCCTCCTTTGAAATAAATCGCTTCCACAATTCACACATCGCTGCGTTGTCATTTCATTCGTCAGATCACTGTGAGGTAGCACGGGATCCATGTCCATATTCAAGCCGGGGTTATCGCTAGGGCCTGGTTCGGTGTCCGTAGGTGTGCCAAGTTCAACGTAAATACAAGGTTCGGGGTCCATAGAAGTGCCGGGGTCGTCAAGAAGAGAAGAATCGGAATTCATTATAAAAACCAAAATGTTCGATATAAAACTCACAAAAACAACACTCACGATGCAAAGAAACAAAGCGAATGACAACTGTCATTTTGACTGAAAGACACAACATTTTTTAAGCATCGTGTTGCCACTTAAAAAATCATTTATATATCGAGCCATTTGAAATCGATCAAAATGATACAATTACTCCAGAAATAATGTATAAAACCTCAGTTTTATAACTTTTGAAGTCTTAAACCAATTATATAGTTTATTAGCATTTTTAGTTATGTTATGTAACGAAAACTATATTAAAAACAGTGGAGAGATTGCACTGTATTTTAAATCGATTTAATTTGTTGGTTTATAAAGATTTGAGTTGGCAACACTGGAACCAAATCCGAAGCCGGTGCATGTCTAGCATCAAATCAGATACTAAAAAAAGGGTTTTTTTACAAAGCCAATTGATACAAAGTTATTTGAATCAGATGTTTACTAAAATAGAATTTAAAATATTGGTAAATTATTTTTTTGTATAGCATCGTGTTTAAAAATGGCCAAGTTTAGACAATGCCCTTTACAAAATATGTGTAGTCTAAATTAGAGAACAATACGTGTCTTTCACTAGAGAAATTAAATTCGGTGTGCCACAGGGAAGCGTCCTTGGACCTTTGTTATTTTTATTTACATTAACGACCTTCCACGCCAAATCAACTATCCCATGGTATTGTTTGCCGACGATAGTACAGTACTCTTAAAATGCGACAGTAATGAAAATTATGAAAATGATATAAACTACAGACTACACCATTAAAATGATAATAAATTGGCTAAATAGTAACAAGTTACAAATCAACATACAAAAAACAAAGATAATTCATTTTTACCAAAGACTTCGTATCAATGATCTAAATATTCATTATAATAGTCAAAATGTGGACAGAGTAGATGTTACAAAATTTCTAGGAATTTTAATTGACAGTCAACTGACATGAAAGCATATGCACTTTATAATCTTAAAAAAAGTTAATATCAAAACAGTATTACTAGCCATGGTTGATCGTTTCCATTTTAAGGTTTGGTATTATATATTGGGGCAATTGTACCGAAAGAGAGAGTATATTTTTAAGGCCCAAAAACGCTGCCTACGAGCATTATTTGGTTTGAAAGTTACTGACAGCTGTGTTCCAATTTTCAAAAGTCATAACTTGTTGACATTTCCGTGCCTTTACATTTTAGAAATTGCTCTTTTTGTTAAATGTAATAAACATCTAGGTATTTTTAACTTAATCGGAAAGCAGATACCGAGATTTAGCTTTGCAATCTCAATACCAAAACTTGTTACGCACAGTTAGATACAGGACTGCTTTGTTGAGGAAAAATGTTTTTGGTATGGCACCGGCTATTTTTAACCACATTCCTAATTCCATAAAAGAGGAACCAGTAACAATTTTCAAAAAGAAATTAACTGTCCTTCTATTAGATAAATGTTTTTACTCCGTATCGGATTTTCTAGCTGATAAATTTTAGTTGAGTATCCAATGTATAAATGATTAAATGTTCAATGTTTGATGATGAACTGCATCAATGTTTGCATGCCAAAATAGTAGAATGTACAAGGATTCTTCATATTGTAACCACCCTATTGTAAATACCTACATTCTGAGCAAATAAATGAATATGAGTATGAGTAATAGGTCCCAATGTGTAGATGTTAATGGTATGAAATCTTCCGGCCTGCCAGTTGAGTTAGGTGTACCATAAAGCACAATACTGGGTCCATTCTTGTTCTTAGTTTAAATCAATGACTTACGATTATTATGATAAAGGGTATCTGTGAGGTTGTAGCTGTTTGCAGATGATACTTCTCTTATAGACAGTGGCGGTGGCGGAAGAATGGTCAATCTTCATAAATTAATTTTAAAATTATGAAGATAACATTGAGATCCTCGCAATATGCATTTCACACGGTACAGTTAGCAAAACTTTTTTTTTGTTCTGCCCAAAAATGTGAAACCCCTTATTCAAAATTCATTTTTTTACGTTACACGTCCGTATTTGGGTCACAGAAATACATTTGTGTACCAAAGTTCAACTTAATCGGTCCATTAAATCCGGAGCAAATCTGCTTTGACAGACGGTCAGACTGACACCCTACAGCCAGCCAGCCAGACACACGAGTGATCCTATAAGGGTTCCGTTTTTTTTTCCTTTTGAGGTTCGGAACCCTAAAAACTACTAAGTACTACCGGTGGTCAGAGCTCTAGCGAGAGGAACCTCCTCGCTATGCATGCCATGTCCAGGAGTACTGTTATCTGAGTCAAGCCCTTGATCAAGCCGCGCAATGAGAGCCTCCTGAGGTGTTGGTCGAGGCTCTCCGCTATTAGGCCATAAACCAAAACGGCTATCGATACAATGATTGCAGTGTCCACGTCCCACATTTCGACAACCTCGTGTGCTAAGTCAATACTGATTGATTTTTTATCTTTCTTTGCTTTCACGCGATTCTCGTCATGAGGGACACTGATAAAAATAATCATTGCATGGCGCTCTCATCGATCTATCACCATAATATTAGGCTTATTGATTACAATAGTCCTTTCAGTGATGATAGATCGATCCCAGTACAATGTGGCATTACCATTCTCGAAAACTGGGTCGGGCACATACTTGTAGTATGGTACTTCGGACGCCACAAGGTTGTACTGCAAGGCAAGTTGTTGGTAGATTTTGCGTAGCTTGGAATGAGATTAATCGTAAAAGGGGCAGTGTGGAAATTGCCAGTGCAATGAACTGGTGGACAGTCAAATACTAATCAATATTAAAGAAGTCAACGTGTATAGCGACACATGCGCTGGGCAAAATAGAAACCAATTTATCACGGCATTTTTGGTTCATTTAATTCGGAGATCGGATGTGCAGCTGGAAGTTATTGAGAAAAAATATTTAGAGAGTGGACACACTCATAAGGAAGTGGACTCCATGCATACCTATGCATGGACTCCACTTCCTTATGAGCAAAGACATACGCCTGTTTATTCCATGATTGACTGTAAGTCGATATTTTTTTTGTGTTTTTGTTTAATATTAATAGTATTTTGTTGTTTATTTGTTGATTTTTTCGAATTATTCCTCAAATAAAACTTGATTGAATTTATTACAATACTTATTCATGTCATATTTAAAACAAGCCTTTCCCACAAGCTTCGAATATTCAGTTAAATAGTATTTACAATACACATTTCGTACATGTAACAGTTAGTTCCACTTTAACTAAGTAGTTATTTTTCTTCAAAATAATTTAGAACTGAGAGAAAAATCACTAAGTACGTTCGAAAATTAACTAATTCACAAATAAGTCAGAGATTTTATAGAGAACAACTAATTAGTTTGATGTTTTTAACTTTTCTCAATTATTAGAAGTTTTTGACGTGTTTTAGCTCTTATTATATAAATTTTATTTTATTTCCTTCTAATTGAAGCTAAAAACATAAAGTTATGTAAAGGCATGAGAAACGTTATAACGATTTACAATTTCAAAAACTTTGACTCTCATTATCTCAAAACATGATTTTTCGCTCTACGGGGACGAGCTGCACATTTGGATTTCCAGATACCTGTTCCTAAGTTGCAATTCTTGCGAAAGAGCTGTATCTACACGGCTCCCTTAATCTACAATCCTTTGCCGAGGTCAATTACCCTTCAAAAATTTTTTTACGGCATTACGGAATTGGTTGTTCAAAAAACATTCCTGCAGAATGTTTTTATTCAATACACGAGTTTTTTGTAAAATGTCCCTGTAAATTCTTTTCTCTTGATCTGGCATCAAAATATAGGCATAAGTAATTATTTAACTCAATTAAATTATATTATATTATTTTGAATTATATATATTATATAGTTTTGTAACAACATATTGTCATCATGCGGCGGCATCATAAGGAAGCGGAGCCTTCTCCCCACGACGCGCCCCACCGCCGCTCGCCGCCCGGCCAGCGCCTTTATAAGACGACCACACGCGCGCTCCGTTCATCTTCTTCGACATAGCGAAAGCATTCGACAAAGTCTGGCACAACGGCTTAATCTTTAAGCTCTACCTCGGAGTGCCCGATCGTCTCGTGCTCTTACGGGACTACTTGTGGAATCGCACATTCCGCTATCGCATCGAGGGCGCCCTATCCTCTCCCTGCCAAATCCGCGCCGGTGTCCCTCAAGGCTCCGTGCTCGCCCCGCTCATGTTCTCGCTTTTCACAAGCGACATCCCCAAAAGCAATACGGCACAGTTGGCTCTGTTCGCAGACGATACGGCCATATATTACAGGGGCTATAGTCAGAACCAGATCTGCATATACCTACAACGGGCTGTCAATAACCTTGGCGCCTGGTTTAGGAAATGGAGAATCGAGGTGAACCCCGACAAAAGTCAGGCGGTTTTATTTATTAAACCGCGATCTAGACCCCATCACATACCCCGACCACTCACCTTGTTAGGCAAGCCTATCCCTTGGGAGAAGCGAGCCAAGTACTTGGGAGTCATCCTCGACCACTATCTCAACTTTTCAGAGCACTTAAAGTTGGTTCGCTCGCGGGCCGCTTTCGCTCTCAGTAGATTATATTACATCGTAAATGCACGCAGTAAGTTGTCACTCAAGTGCAAATTGCGCATCTACACAGCGTGCATTCGACCCATCATGACCTATGCGGGCACTCCCTGGTATGTCAGAAACATAAACCTCCACCTCGACCTTAAAATCCCCACAATCCATCAGTTCCTAAAACGCATGTCCAAGCGTCACTTTGATTCCGCCGCCAATCACCGCAACCCTCTGGTTGTTGAAGCGGCCAATTATACCCCCTCACGTATTAGTCGATTTCGCCGTCCTAGGCATGTCCTCTGCGATCCAGATGGTCCCACCACACTCCTCCAGGAGAGCAGTAGGGCCACCAGTATCGCACCAGTATCGCACCAGTATCACCAGTTCTCCGCGATCGCGACCCTCCCGAGTAAATAATACTCCCCCCCGACCGTTGTCCGATGAAGCGCCAGCCCGCGCCGCAGCTGAGCGCGTAGCTTTAAATTCCCCTCATAATAATAATGATATTATATCCTTGATCCAGCCTGTCCCATCTTGCTGTCCTCCCCTCAGCAACGCCCTAAGCCAAGGTTCGTACCCCACAGGGGGTGCCCTTAGCGAGCGTTCGCCTAATTTTAATTTAGAATATGTTTGCTCCTGGCTGGAGGCTTTGAGTGTAGTAGCTTAAGGCAGCCACAGGATTGTTTGGTTGAGCAGTAAATACCTAAGTGGCATACCAGCGAGAAGCCATTTATAAAAAAAAAAAAAAAGCGCTCCGTTCAGTGTGTGTTTACCGCGCTCTCAGTCTGCTTTAGCCTCACTGGCCGTACAGCTCTGAGAACCTGTATACGCATTTTAATTCCTTCCACGAACTTAGTTTTTTTAATATATTTTATTCATTTGTTACAATTACGTAAATACAAGTTGGAACTATCGTCATTAGTTTGTTTTCTATTACAATCTGGCGCACAACGTGAAGCCGAATCCAGGGATCAAGTTAGAAAATCTACGAAGACTCCCACATCGGAATTTGAAGATGGCGATGTCCAACGAACAGTTCCAGATGTTCCTGCAGACCAACATGGCTTCCAAGCAGGGAACTTTTGCATCCTGCAACATCACCTACAGTGGGCAAAAGGACACGGACGCAGTCGAGGCTTTTGTAGCAGCAGCAACCACCTACAAAAATGTGGAACAGCTGAGTGACTCGGATGCGCTTCAAGGGCTTCCACTCCTGCTACATGATGAAGCAGCGGTATGGTGGCAAGGCTTGAAAAGCGGTGTAGAAAAGTGGGAAGATTTTTGCAACATATTGCGCCATACGTTCGCTCCCCGGAAACCAGCCTATATGATATATCACCAGATCACACATGAGGTCCAGGAGTCCGATGTCACCACGGAAGCATTCATCGCCAAGAAGCGGGCGTTATTTGCATCACTTCCTCCTCCCGCACCCACTCAAACCCAACAAATTGATTTGGTTTTCGCGCTCATACGGTTGGAACTACGCAACCGCATGCCTCGATATACGGTACCAACGTTCGAGAAACTTCTGGAAACGACACGCGGTATCGAAGAAACTCTGCAAGAATACGCACATGGAGCTAAACATACTGAAACAGCTCAGTTGCGAAAAGGAAAGCAGCGATGCAATTTTTGTAAAAACCCAGGACACACGGTGGACGTATGCCGAAAGAAGAAGCGTAATGAAGGCACAGTGTCAGTGGCGACGAAAGATGTTGCGGAAACCCCGACGCAGGCACCATCTCCTCCTCAACCAAAATTCTCTTGCTATGGTTGCGGTTCTCCCGGGGTATTTAGAAGCAATTGTGCCACCTGCAAGAAGTCTTCGCCAATCAAGAAGGAAGACTTGAAGTTTTGCGCCATCGACGTACATTTGGATGCATATTCTCGCCCTGTTGTGTTTGTGGAGATCGAGAGAATAAAAGGTACCGCCTACATTGACACTTGCGCGAAGATGAGTGTCGCATCGCACTCCTTGTATTTAGCACTGGAAAAAGGCGGATGCAAGTTCAAAGAACAACCAATCAACTTAACGTTAGCTGACGGAATAAGAAAGAGTCAAAGAGTGCTTATGTGCAGAGCCGAGGTTGACTTGATATGTCGAAAGGTGCATACGACATTCATCGTATTACCTGAAGCAAAGGAGAACCGCACTCTTCTGGGTGTTGGCTTTTTAAAGGACGCGGGTATGGTCATTAACGTGCCACAGTACACGTGGAATTTCGACGAACCAGAAAAACAATACGAGCTATACTCTGAAGAATTTGCCATCTTTGAGACAGCTGTCATCCGTGAAATGATGGATTTGCCAAGCCCAATAACTTCGCTTGCAATGACAGACAGCGAAGATAGTACGAGTATTGCGACAACACAACCTACTCCACCACCAACACCTCCACTGATGAAAATACCTGAACCTCCGTCGACACCAAGGAATCAATCAGTCGGTAGCGTCGAATATAATCTGGCACCGATAGATTTTTCCAGTACGCCCCCATCAAAGAAGAAACCACGACTGTTCGATGGCTATTCTCCCAGTTTCGCGGATTTTATGCTACGAGACGCACAAATTAATGTTCACCGGGAAGATATCGAACTATCCCCACAAAGTGCTAGTCTCTTTGACGCAAACAATTGGGAAATACAAATCGACTCAATTGACATCGAAACCCATACCATGAGCGCTCAGAAGGAGCAGCTGGACAGGCTTCTACAAGAAAATAGGCACGTCTTCAATGCCAAGCGAGAACCGACAAAGCTGATTGAGCACTGCATCAGAACCATAGACGATAAGCCAATCTCGGTCCCACCATATTATTATACTTTCACCGCCTCGCAAAGATGTACTACAGCGTGAGATCAACGCTATGCTCCAGGACGGGATTATTGAACCCTCTTCGTCCTTATGGGCAGCACCTGTAGTTCTTGTAACGAAGCCCAACGGGAACATCCGACTCTGCGTGGATTATCGTCGACTCAACGCAATTACGATACCCGATTCATACCCAATTCCTCGGATTGATGACCTCTTGCATGAAGCCAAGCCAACCCCATACATGTCACTACTCGATTTGAAAGCAGGTTATTGGCAAGTTGGAGTGCGCAAACAAGTCCAAGAGAAGACTGCATTCATTACGGCATATTCAACTTCACTCGCATGCCGTTCGGTTTGCGAAACGCTCCAGCCACATTTCAGCGGTTGATTGATCGAATGCGAGTGGGACTGCCTGATGTGAAGCTCCTCGCGTATTTAGATGACCTGGTAATCCTGTCACCGTCATTTCAATTACACCTCGAAGATTTTCGATAGGCTTACAGAATTTGGCCTAACAGTAAATCGAGAGAAATGTCGCTTTTGCTGTTCATTAATTAAATACCTGGGTCACTACATTACGCCGAGAGGACTGCAAGTGGATAATGAGAAAACAGCTGCGATCACGAAAACCTTAAAACACCTAGTGAGTTTCCTACAAATGTGTTCATGGTATCGGCGATTTATTAAAGACTTTGCAAAGGTTGCGGAACCCGTCACTCGTTTAACGAAAAGGAACGCTAAGTGGGAATGGACAGAGGACCAGCAGAATGCCTACCACGAACTGAAGAGCCGATTGACATCTGCCCCAATACTCCGCCAGGCCGATGAAACCAAGCCCTACATAATCAAAGGTGACGCAAGTTCTTATGCGATCGGAGCAGTATTGGTCCAGGGGGAGGGAGAAGATGAGCACCCCGTCGAGTTTGCTAGTCGTCTTCTGACATCAGCTGAACGTTACTACTCTACTACAGAACGAGAGGCGCTTGCTGTCGTTTGGGCAGTAACAAAGTTCCGTGGTTACATTGAGAGTCTTCCTGTTACCATAATAACAGATCATCAAGCCTTGAAGTGGCTTATGTCGTTAAAAACGCCGACAGGAAGGCTTGCAAGATGGGCACTATTATTGCAAGCATTTGACATAACAATCAAATACGCTCCTGGCAGAACAAACACTATCGCTGACTGTCTTTCTAGACCACCCTGTAACGAAGAAACGCTTCAAGCATGTGACGTTTGTACAGTGACCGTTGACATGCCCCTACGTAGTATAGCTGAAATTAGGGAAGAACAGCTAAAGGACGAAAGATTAAGACCAATTATAAAGGATTTGGAAGGACTAGATAATGATGAGAAGGCAGTATACTGGAGCAACAAGGGGTACCTATTAAATAATGGGGTACTTTATCGGCACAGCCTCCATTCAGACTCTGACGAAGCACAATTGGTTGTACCAGAACATGAATGGGCTAACGTGCTGGCGCCATATCACGATGACCCTTTAGCAGGCTATTATGGCCCAGATAAGACTCATAAGCGGATCAGTCGGCGATATTATTGGACTGGAATGAGGAAATACATAGATAGCTATGCGAATAAATGTTTAGAGTGCCAACGATACAAACCATCAAATCAGAAACCGGCGGGACTACTTCAAACTACCGCGATGAGTCAAAGATTTGAGGTCATATCGTTTGATTTGTTTGGACCATTGACAACATCCCCGGATGGGAAAACATGGATCCTCATTGTGGAAGATGTGGCAACCCGTTGGGTAGAACTGTTTGCCCTACAACAGGCCACTGCAAAGTCCTGCGCTATGACGCTTATCAATGAGGTGTTCCTTCGCTTTGGACTTCCTCGACGTATGGTACGGGTACGGGAGGGTTGAAGTATTGTGGTGCAACTTGAGTGAATTCGCAAAAGTTACACTATATGTAATAAGTTAACTAGGTATAAGGTGTAGATTTAGGATTTAGTTAGTAAGGCCACTCTGTCGCATTGGATCACAGATCTGTAATGATAGTGTAGGCAAGATTGTTAGAGTCTGGCTAACGAAAGTTGGCCCCAGAATATTGGCGGCAAATTTAAAAAATACATGCTTGACAACACTAAAATTATACTATGAAAATTGGAATAACCTACTTTGATGCTTGGTAATTCATTATTAAAAATATCATAATAGTTTTTCAATAAGGACGCTCGAACTTTAGCAGCGCATAGCGGCCATTTGGGTAATGCGATTGCTACCAAATTTGGCATGAATATATATTTTGTCGTGACATTTCACCATGGAACGCTACACGCTTCAACAACGCGTAGAAATTGTGTAAAATTTATTATCAAAACCAGTTGTCTATTCGCCTACGTTCTGTGCGTTGTGTTCAATTTATGGCGTTCATCGTGTGAGTTAACACCGCTCGATTACTTTCTGTGGGGTTACATGAAATCTTTAGTGTACGCAGATAAACCACAGTCAATTGTTGCCCTAAAGGCCAACATAACTCGCGTTCTTCGTGAAATTGACCATTTATGCGAAGACGTCCTCCAAGATTAGTCCACCAGAATACGCCATCTACAGCGGAGTCGCAGTGGCCATTTGGCTGATATTATTTTCCACACATAACGTCATTGAATATTCTTTAAAATGTTATAAAAATTGTAGTAATATCACTTAAACAGGTTGTTTTATTTCATTTCAAAGTTCGAGCGCTCTTAATGAAAAACCCTATATATAGACAGTATAAGAACATTATGTTAGGGAAATAAAGAAACATAATTTATCTACACATGTATTAATTTTTGATATGTATCAGGTTTGTAACGGGATTTTAAGGATTTATTGATCTGGTATAGGTGTTAGTATATGAGGTAAATATGAGCGAAATCCGAAAATAAATAGACAAATAAAATACGATAATATTCCATACATAATAACTTAGTTTTATTCATCGTAATCAAAATCAGATTCTAACACTTCAATGCCAAAAGATTCATCACTGTCACTAGTATCGCTGTCTCCAACATTTATAATAAAACTTTCTAAATTTTCTTCTGTTATTTTATCACGTTCTTTATATTTATTTTCAACATGTATTACATGATCAGTAATCTTCTTCCAATCCTGTGAACTTACATTTTCAAATGAATCTTTAATTATTTCTTCTAATGCAGCTGTAGTAACTGCAATATTTTTGCTAGCCACTTTACGTTTTGCCAAACTCCACACAAGCTCGATCGCATTTAAATCACAATGGTAGGGTGGAAGTCTCAACACCTCATGACCACATTGATTTAAAATTTCATCAGCTTCATATATTGGATTAGGCGTATTTCGTTTTACAATACACAACAGCTCTGCTTTCGTGTGGTAGTCCTCATATTGAATTCCATTATCACGAAGCCACTCTCTTATATTACTTTTACGTGTTTGTGTGTTCGGAACCTTATTTATAATTACCGAATAGTAACTAGCATTATCCATTATGATTACACTTGGTTCTTCCAAATTTGGTATAAGTTTTTCTTTAAGCCATTTATTAAAATTTTCAGCATTCATGTCATGGTGATAATCAGCATTTTTTGATTTAGTACTAAACACTAACAAAGAGTTTGGTACAGGGCCTTTCTCTGATCCAGCATGAACTATAATGTACCTTTTCCCGGTCGAAACATTTTCAATTGCACCACTAGTTGAAGGACCTTGCCATGACTTCTTAGGCTTGTAGTTTCTATGGACATAAGTCTCATCTAAATAAATGATTGGCTTGCCTTCTGCACGTTTTCCTGCTATAGTTCTTAAAAATCTATGTCTCCAAGCAGATATGTCATAGCGTTCTATTAATACAGAACGCTCATTTTTATTATTTTTAAATTCATAGCCATTGGCTAATAACAAGCGGCGCAGAGTTTCTCTGCATCCGTTAAAATCAATACTTTCTTTTAACTCCACCAACAGTGTCCTCGGTGTAGGAACTTGTTTTTTAACAATATAAAATTCGTTTATCTTGTTACGCATAGCATCTATGTCAAAGTTATCTAGGTTAGACACAGTAGGTTTCCGTGGGCGTTTCTTCCCCGGGGTACTCCAGACACCTTCATTTACTGCACCTTCCCTTTTTACTCTCTTTAGTGTTCTGACACTCACTTCTGCAAAGAAGATATACAAAATATGTAATCAATTCTTGGTTTACGTAAATGCAAAGGTTTTTTTCGGCATAATTTCAAAACACCAGTGTATAGTAAAAACTTACCAGTCATTGAAGTTATTTCTTCTAAGTACTGATTCTGGGTCCTCATCCTCATCCTATCTTTCTGCTCTAATTCAGTGAGATTTTCAATAGTTCTTACTATTTCATCAACTCCTTCGACATCTTGCAGATTCTCTGTTAAAGAAAGTTAATCGTTTTAAAATTACCATTGTATGTATTTTAATTGTTTTTTTTTCCTCTGTTATATATCGTTTTGTATGTACAATAAAGCATATAATAAATAATAAATTACCAACAAAAATACAGCAAAAATTCATTATGAGTATATACGTAAAACATAGGTGATGTTATTAAAATGAATACGTTGACTGATGCGATGTACGAATGAATATTATTAGTTTTATTCAATACGAAAAAGCGAAAGTAACTTATTTGTAAGGATACGTAAATTATAAATCAAAATTTTATTAAGACGACTGGGTAGGTAGGTGTTCAAAGTATCAAAATAATATTGTCTACTAACCTATGAAATTCAACACCACACGTAGACAATCTTGTTTTTGTTTAAACGCGGCATTACGCTGTTGTTGTTTTTCGTTGAACTTGCCAATCATGCAAAACAACATCTTTCGTACACCACTTTTGATAGATTTGTTCATTTTAAACCGTAATTAGAATCACAATTTACACAAACGCATACAATTTGACACCAGAGATACCGAACGACAACCTTGTCAAATTGACGTTGACGTTCATACAGAGTTGCTATATAAAAAGTTCGCAAATAATTCCAAGGCCTACTTTCGTTAGCCAGACTCTATAAATAAATAAATAAATAAATGGTAAGCGACAACGGACCTCAGTTCGTTAGCTCCATCATGCAACAAGTTGTATATTCTCTTAATATTAAACACGCATTCACCCCCGTATATCATCCGGAAACCAATCCTGTAGAAAGGAAGAACAGGGATCTGAAGCCCCAGCTGGCTATCCTAGTCAAAGACAAACACAGAAACTGGCCAGAACATCTTCCTAGTATTCAATTCGCAATGAACACAGCGACCAGTCTCTCGACAGGCTTTACACCGGCCTACTTGACTTTCGGGAGGGAGCTTAGAACGCCAGATGATACATCTCATGACTTTCGGAAGATCCTGCAATCAGAGAATTTTATACCTAAAATTACGCTAAAATTAATGCAAATAGCTACTAATCTACAGAGAGCTCGAGAAGTCCATGAGCAATCAGAAGAGAGACGTAAGAAGTATGTAGACCAACGCCGGCGAGAGAATCCGGGTTACAATCCTGGGGACCCTGTACTCGCCACACTGCATTCCCTAAGTAATGCCACCAAAGGTGTGAGTAATAAATTCGCGCCGCGACGTGATGGACCCTAAATAATTAAGAAGCAACATGGTCCGTCATCCTTCGAACTCACCAACCCCAAGAAACCTGATGTGGTGGTCGGAGTGTATCACTCTTCCGCTTTGGTACCCTACGTTGGAAATTGTCCTGAGCTGCCAGCCCATCAGAAAGAGAGGGCGGCCACGAAAACAGCAACCCGAGCTGGTGGTTGACGAGGTACAAGTAAGAAAGCGTGGCAGGCCCAAGACTGACTCCTCTAATCCTGGATCATCGTCGGGACGACCTCAGATCCAGAGGGGGAGACTGTAACAACATATTGTCATCATGCGGCGTGCGCGGCGCCGCACTCAACAGCGTTAGACGTCATCAAGGAGGCGGAGCCTTTTCCCCACGACGCGCCCCACCGCCGCTCGCCGCCGGCCAGCGCCTTTATAAGACGACCACACGCGCGCTCCGTTCACCTCTCCGATCCAGATGATCCCACCACACTCTTCCAGGAGAGCAGTAGGGCCAACAGTACAGTGCACAAAAACACCCGACACCCGTCGTACCAGTTCAGTTCTGGAATATCGGAATAATTATATTCGAACGTTTAGAAAAGTGGTGAGCTGTGCAAAAAGGAATGATGTCAGAAAACAAATACACATGGCATCAAATTCTAGTAAAATGATATGGCAAATAGTAAATCGACAGCGCAACGCTACCAAAGACATGAATAATGAACCAATTATACTCAAGATAGATAACGCAGCAACTAATAATGCCAAATTGATATATTATGCTATATATATATTATGATATATTATGAAGTGGATAATATATTTTCAAAAAGGTTTGACAGCACAGTCCACTAAGAAGCTTGTGACAAGAAATTGGCAATGTCATTCTTAATTGAAGGTATAAATCGGGTAGAATTTAATATGAGTTTTGATGCAGTCACACCTATAGAAACTTTTAATATGGTAAATAAAATTATCAACAAGCCCTCTTCGGGTTATGACGAAATTCCCTTAACCATAATCAAAGATAATATAGACTTATTAGCGACTCCACCAGCATCTCTTTTTAATGAATGCATCGAGGAAAGTCTGTTCCCCGATCAGTTCAAAATCGCACAAGTGCTTCCAGTTTTCAAAAAAGGATCAAAGACGGACCCTGGCAACTACAGACCGATTTCTCTCTTGCCTATATTGTCAAAAATATTTGAAAAGATAATGAAGGATAGGCTCATTAAACATTTAACGATGTACGGTATCCTAAATGACCAACAGTTTGGTTACCAAACATCATTGGGAACCACCGATGCTATTGAGGCGTTGGTAGACGAAGTTATTTGTAACTTATACTACGTGGAGCAGGACGCTTGACATTTCTTAAAACCACGTAAAGAGTGTCATGTTCTTTACCCGTATACAAAAAATCAATCAAATCCAATGAATACTTTAGCCACAGGAAATTATTTTTCATTTTCTTATTTTTCAACATGATGTAGATCTGAGTCCGTAATAATAGGTAAACATTGTAAGGTCAAGAACCTGTGCAAAACGTACGATTCTATCCTCTACGTCTCAATATGCTTGAGAGACAGAGAAAGGTGTCATACGATTCCACTCTGACGCGCCCCGCCCAGTCCCACAAAATAATACTACAATTAGAATGAAAAAGAAATATTACTTACGCAAATTATGCATTAGTGGTGCATAGACAATTGCGAGTGTGTGTGTGAGCGGAATTTTTTCGGCAAAAAGTCTCGGGACTCGGTCAGTGTCAGTGCAGCGGCACCCTTTGAGGAGCGCACATGGATACTGTGTTTATTACGAGACGAGCCGCGCGCGCATTGTCGTGATTTTGTGAAAAAAAAAAGTTGTTATTTGTGATTAAAGACGATTTAGTGTGACTTATTGTTCAGTGTTAGTTAATTAGGTATCGATGTCGCTTGTGCATAATGAACAACGGTGGAAACCTTGAAAATTTAAAAATTTGACTATTGATGTAAATTCTGATTGTGATGTGATAGTATGTGATTAATTATTCAATCAGTGATCTTTTAATTAACAACGCGCAACTTAGTGAGTTTATGCCGCTAATTTGTTGTTCTCCGACTAAACTACCTACCCACGTCCACCTACGCCCCGCACCGCAGCGCAGGCGCCGCCCCCCGCCGCGTCCCGTATCGGGCCGCGCAACAGGTTAGTGACTTTTCGTAGATAAAGCGTGTTTACTTTTTATGCAGTTGATTCTGCTATTTATTTTGTTTGAAAATTGCAATTTTTCAATTTTCCATTAACTACTAATCTTCGTCTTTTAAAATGTTTCTATGGACTAGTACTGTGCTTGTTTTAATTTAATGTCGTAAGTCCAGATCCACATTGTATAATAAACATAGAGTAGCTGGTATATTCCTAGACCTCAGTTCTGCCTTCGACACAGTAGACCATGGTATTCTTCTAGCTAAGTTAGAACATTATGGCATACGGGAAAATGTGTTAAAGTTATTAGGCTCTTATCTGCATAACAGACGGCAGTTTGTTGAGATGAAATCGGTGGTAGATGGAGAAGAAAAAATGTATAGATCTAATCTAGTTAAGGTATGCCATGGTGTTCCTCAAGGATCCATTCTTGGCCCTATCTTCTTTATTATTTTTCTAATTGATTTAATGGAGTATATCAAAAAACGTGTAAAAGACACAAAACTAATAATCTTTGCTGACGACACAAATGCGATAGTTACTGCAGACGATATGCTGGAATTAGAATCCAAGATCAATGCTCTCTTGCAAGCTTTTGAGAACTGGTTCAGTACTAATAATTTGAAACTTAACGTAAGGAAAACAAAGTGTGTGTTATTTAAGCCCACGGTACGAAATAACGATAAGTTGGAGATAGTATCTTGTGGCAACAATGTCGAAATAGTTGATAGTTTCAAGTTCTTGGGTGTGCACATTGATGCATTGTTGAATTGGAAGGTTGAGACATTGTCTATAACGAAGTCTATTAGCTCGGCATGCTATGCGATTAGAACACTGAGGGAAGAATTAAGTTTACCTCAACTTAGAAGCGTGTACTTTTCCTTGGTGGAGTCCAGGCTAAGATATAGCATCGAGTTTTGGGGCAATAGCTACAAGTACAACATACAAATGGCATTCGTGATTCAGAAAAGAGCTTTAAGGACTATGCTCCGCATGAAACAGATGGAATCATATAAAGACCATTTTAATAGACTAAAAATCTTAACAGTGCCATGCCTTTACATTTTAGTGTTGCTAACGAGCCTAGTTAAAAATTTGCATAAAATTAAGACTGATGAGCAAAGACAAACTAGAGCTAGCACACGTAGGAAAGATTTGCCCAACACTATTCAACCGCAATTAAAAGTTGTCAAACATAGCCCGAGGTATCAGTCTGTAGTTTTATACAACAAGTTGCCTATAGAATTCAAAACCATGTACAGTGTTAACTTAATTAAAAACAAATTGAGGACCTATTTATTGAGGAAAGGCTATTACAGTATCAATGAATTCCTAGATGACATATGAAATTGTAACATGATTGATTGTATTACTTTGACATTTATTATTTATGATCTATTGTACTTTGATCGTAATTGTTTTTATTGACTTCTCTAAATGTATTTAATGAATTTTATTTTAATTGCAATTGTTTACTGTTATTACTTACTTTTTTAAATTTTCAACACAATGTACCTATATTGTTATGAAATATATGACTTATGACTTACCGACCTCGCCGCCGAGGTCCTCCGCGATCGTGACCCTCCCGAGTAAATAATACTCCCCCCCGACCCTTGTCCGATGAAGCGCCAGCCCGCGCCGCAGCTGAGCGCGTAGCTTTAAATTCCCCTCATAATAATAATGATATTATATCCTTGATCCAGCCTGTCCCATCTTGCTGTCCTCCCCTCAGCGACGCCCTAAGCCGAGGTTCGTACCCCACAGGGGGTGCCCTTAGCGAGCGTTCGCCTAATTTTAATGTAGAATAGTTTTGCTCCTGGCTGGAGGCTTTGAGTGTAGTAGCTTAAGGCAGCCACAGGATTGTTCGGTTGAGCATTAAATACCTTAGTGGTATACCTGCGAGATGCCATAGTTGAAAGAAAAAAAAAAAAAGAAAAAAAAGCGCTCCGTTCAGTGTGTGTTTACCGCGCTCTCAGTCTGCTTCAGCCTCACTGGCCGTACAGCTCTGAGAACCTGTATACGCATTTTAATTCCTTCCACGAACTTAGTTTTTTTAATATATTTTATTCATTTGTTACAATTACGTAAATACAAATTGGAACTATCGTCATTAGTTTGTTTTCTATTACAGTTTAATTTTATAATATGGTAAAAATAGAAGTGTGTGCAATATAATAATTGAAATAATATATAATAAAAAAAAATGTAATGTAACTTATGTGAATTGATAATAATGTATGTAACTAATGTTAATTGAAAACGAATCTAAGTAATAATGTTAATTGTAAATACATTGTAATTATAAGCTGCATACCGTTAAAACAGTGAAACGTGTAGCACTATGCACTTAAAAACAACTTTGTAACTTAAGATGTTTCTGGCAAATAAAAAAAATCGAAGAAAAACAATTTATATAAATGAATAAACAGAATTAAAATACATATGTACAGGTATATAAAAATAATCTAAAATATTTAAGTACATTTTGCAGATAAAATAATACATAAATAATAGATAAATTAAGCGAAATGTATGTATGTATGTATCTTATTCGCGATCGTCCTGACTGATTATATGTAAGTTTATGTTTATTTATTTATTTAAAACTAAAAACAACTAAAACTTGTTCCCACAATAACATCTTAATGATCTCCTAAAACAGGGCTTCCTTTCTCCTACCCTTTTGCTGTTCTAAATTATATAGTTACCTCCTAAGTACACGTTATGGTAAAGCAATAAAGGTAAAGAGTATTGAGGATAATTTATAAATTGTGCCTTTTGGGAGTGATGATAATGCGGGAGTGTATAGGATGACAAGTTGGTCTTACCTGGGACGTAGCATGTGAGGTGAGGGTGGGGCCACGGAGGCGCGTTGCGCGAGGCTCGCGGGTAGCGGAGTCCCTCCGCCAACGACCTATCAACACAGAAGTTGTATTATGTTATTAAGTGCTGCAATGAGTAACTCCACGGCGGTATACTGGTAAGAATTTAGTTTTGTAAGTTCAGTAGCGCTGCCATCACGTAAACATTACCCTCCGCTTACTGTATTTAATTTTAATTTTTTTAAATGTTTAAGACAGTTAAGTATTCTTTATTGATGTTACTAATAACATGAACCATAAAGTGTAATAATGACGTGAAAGTGTTATCCAAACTAAACAACCCGACAGCATCTCCAGTTAATCAATCAACTAGGTTTTTTGGTAATGTACAGCCCCGACATAACTGGGTTCTACAGCAGAGGGTTCAAAACATGCACCCACCCGTGGAAAAATGGAACACTTCAAGTAATGTTAGGCCTAGTGGTTCAGGCACTTTTAGGAATTCAGGAAATTTTAGTTCTTAGCCGAACATACCTCAACAATAGGTGAACCCACCCCAGAAGGCGTCTGTCGTCACTATTGACCGCAAAAGCCACAGTTTACTTCTGAAGGATTGTTTTAGATGCACAACTGTAACGAGCAAAACATTCCTGATAACTATGATCGCCATTACAACTATAGCGATAATTTACAATATGGTGACTACGAGCCTACACCACAGGTATCTGGAGAAGGTCCAAACCATCAGGATTTTCACCAGGACGAAGACCAAACGAGTCACAATTAGTAAGCTCAGTTTATCTCAATCATCAAGGTAAGGACCACCTCCCTTCCATAAAACTTCCAGAGTTTTGTGGTAAATTTATTAGATACTGGAGCCTCACGCTGTATGATATCCCCCGACGTAATAACAGATACTAACCTTGAACAATACGTAGAACGTGAACTTTTTCAACTGCGCATGCGATTACACGTCACGATTACATTGCTCACTTACTTTTGCCACCAGTGTTAAATTCAGATAAAGTTCACAAAGTTTTTAATATTTAACTTTGATCCGAAGTATAAGGGCCTTATAGGTATGGACTTGTTAAAGGAATTAGGTTGCACTATAGATCTCAAAAACAAGGTGCAACGAAATACCCATTTACATTGACTATCCTGTAAAAAGAATTAAAATAGAACCTAACTGCGAAAAATTTACCATAATTAAAACAAATTACATTGATTTACATTTGCGACTACTTCTACTGGACCAAAGAACTTAAGACGCCCGCCGCCATAGTATCAGTTAAAAATAGAACCTTTAAAACCTCCATAATTAATTTCACGGATAAACAACAGATCAATTAGCAATGATTGTCCCTTACCCCTAGAGCCTTTAACACAACAGTAACTATTTAAAGGATATCTGTGAAGTTGTACTGTTTGCAGATGATACTTCTCTTATTTTTAAAGTAGACAGGAATAGACATGATTTTGACGATGTAAACAGTGCACTGTCAATGATTATTGGTTTACGACAAATAACCTAGTTCTCAATGCCAACAAAACGAAATGTGTAAAGTTTGCCCTCCCAAATGTTAGAAATCTAGGACCCAACATCGTCTTAGATAAAGAGGTGCTTGAAACTGTAAACTCGGCAGTTTTTCTGGGCATAACAGTAGATGCTAAACTTCAGTGGGGCCAACATAATATCGAGCCTAGCCGCCTACGCCGTCAGAAAAGTAAGACAATACACTGACATTGATACAGCTCGGTTAGTCTATTTTAGTTATTTTCATAGCGTTATTTCCTACGGTATTCTGCTGTGGGGCAAAGCTGCAGATATTGAAAATATATTTGGGCCAAAAACGAGCTATTCGAGCAATTTACCAGCTAGGTGGCAGAGTTTCTCTGAGAGATTTTTTCAAAGATATCGGTATCCTCGCAGTGGCACCGCAATACATCTTTGCCAACATCTTATATATTAGGCAAAATATACACTTATACACTAAAAACAGTGATATTCACAATGTTAACACTAGAAGTAAGGATCAACTACGTGCTCCCTTTCACCGGCTTCATAAGGTTCATAACTCATTTGTTGGGCTTTATAACAAGCTACCCTCTTCTTTGCTAGATTTGCCTTTTAATGCGTTTAAAACTAATGTGAATATTCCGCACACTAGGCGCTAGATGGCGAGACGGACCGCATAGAAACACTTAGCGGTTGTCATCACGCAACAGCTGTCGCCAAGCAAAGGTGCTGCTATCGGTGGATGTTTGCGGTACTAACGTCGGGCGTCGACCAATAGGGAGACGCCATCAGCCCGCCATCACCGCGAACCAATCAGGACTGAAGATTTGAAAGAATAAAGAATAACGAAGTGTTTTGGGTTTTGCCGGGAGGATTTTGAGGCAGTTCATTTTTATTTCTTCTTCTGGGTGCATTGAAAAATATATCTAAGTAAATATAATTTGTGTAAGATATTCTGATTAAGAAGCTAAGTATTACCTTATTTCCTATATGTTCTCGGTTTACTCATTTAAATATAATATTCGCTGTTATGAGCAATTTGTGTTTTATTTCTTGGGGATAGCTTTGTCATAACTTACTGGAGTTTTATTTGAATAGGAGGTGATTAGATTCCATTGTTATATGAGGTTCCAATAACTTGATCTTAATTACTTATACTTGTGAACATGCTAAAAGGACGTATCTCGACGTACTGCTATCGTTGCTTATTTAATATGTTTGTTCTAATAGGTGTAACAATTTTCAGAAGTGGGATAGCGATCTGGAGCAGTTCTCAGCCAAGCCATGAGTTCCGATGGTCACAGCCGGTCTCGCAGCCGGTCCCGCAGCCCTGTCAGATGGAGTCACCGGCGGATGGAGCGACCGCAGCCGGAGCGCCGTAGCTGCTCCCGCGACACGTGGCGGCCGGGACGTTCGCCAGTCCGGGACTATCGAGGCCGCTTTCCACCTGGCTTTTCAAATGAATCCGGTAGGTCGGTTCCATATTATTCGGGTGTGATGGTTAAGCCGGATATAATACCGGAATTCGATCCTGAAAAACCGGAGCTACCTGCATCTCAGTGGCTTAACAAAGTAGAGCAACTAGGTGCCATACATGGATGGAACGACAATGTTAAAAGTTATTATATGCAGGCACGACTTGTTGGATTAGCGAAGTTGTGGCATGGCGCACTTCGAAGCTATGAGTTTACGTGGCCGGAATGGAAACAAAAAATTCTGGAAGCGTTCCCTCAAAGCATAGATTACGCAGACGCATTGAGGGAAATGTTAAGTAGGAAAAAGTTATTCAATGAAACGATGACTCATTATTATTATTCGAAATGTACCATGTTAACTAAGTGTGAAATCATTGGAGAAAAAGCGGTTTCCTGCATCATAGAAGGGTTGCCGTTCCACATGAGAACTTCTGCAAGGGCTGGTAATTATAAAACCCCAAGCGAGCTTTATTCTCACTTTCTGTGCATGAATGACGACAAAAAAATTAATCAAAGTCAGAGAAACGTTCTTCGAGGTCGAGATTCCGCATCGTCTTCAAAAGAAGCAATTAGAGATCCAAAAGAACGAAAGCCAGGTGTTACTTGTTTTCTTTGTAACGAGTCAGGGCACGTTGTTCGGTCGTGCCCCAACAATCCTAACGCTATAAAATGCGAAATCTGTGGGAAAACCAACCACAAAAAGGAGCAGTGTTATCAAAAGGCTGTCAGCATTGTACAAATACAGGTAAATGAATGTTATTTTAAACATGTCTTAATTAATGGTTTAAAAGGTACCGCTTATTTAGACACGGGGGCTCAAGTCAATCTCATCACTCATGATTGTGTTCTAAAGCTTGGTGTTGCAATGCAACCTTGTGTCGTTTTTGTCAACGGGTTTGGTGGACCACCAATTAAAGCTCACGGACAGGTATCATTAGAGTTCGTAATAGATGAAGTTAAGGTTTGTTCAGACGCAGTTGTCGTGGATGCTGCCGTAAACAGAGCTGACGTTTTTATTGGACAGCCCATTTTGAACAATGAAAAATTCAAGCTTACAATTTGTGGTACTACCGTCTTTTTAGGATATGCAGTAACAGATGAAAATAAAGTTGAATCGGTTGAAATAAATTCTTTGCAAGTGGGTACATGTGTCGATAAGGTTAACATTTTGTGCTCTACAGACACTGTCGTTCCAGCTTATTCATCCTTGTTTGTTGACACGTACAATGATGTTGAATTTGACAAGTCAACTCTACTGTTTGTGGATAGTCGTACAATTGTTTATAATGGTTATAACTATAGCATTCCTGCTTCTATGAATTGTTTTCCAGTACAGACCATTTTCATAGTTAATCACGGTAAAAAGCCACTGCGTTTCCAGAAAGACCAGGTTATTGCTCGTGGATTGGTTACTCGAGAAATTGGTTGTTCTCTTGGTAAATCTGCAGATAATCTTGTTTCGATCATGAGCATTGATACAACCAAAATCAAATGTGGATCCGGAGATCCACAGATAGTTAAAGAGTTAGTAGAGATTTTAAAGGAATATTCAGATTGTTTTTCTATAGATACAGGAGAATTAGGCAGGACTGACAAAATAGAATTGAATATCGAACTTAACTCTGATAAGCCGGTTTGTTATCGTCCTTACAGGCTTTCTTTTTCAGAAAAGGCAATAGTACGAGAAAAGATTGAAGATATGGTATCCAACGGTATTATTAGAGAATCGTCGTCTAATTATGCCAGTCCCATTGTATTAGTTAGGAAAAAGAACGGAGATTATCGGTTTTGTGTGGATTTTAGAAAATTAAATAGTATTACAGCGAAAGATAAATATCCTCTGCCCATCATAGAAGAACAAATCGAAAAACTAGGTGGGAAGAAACTTTTTACGAGTCTTGATTTGTCGCAAAGTTTTTTCCAGATTCCAGTAGCGGAGGCTTCAATTCACAGAACTGGTTTTGTCACGCCTGAGGGCCACTATGAATTTTTGCGTATGCCCTTCGGTTTGGCCAATTCCCCAGCAATTTTCCAGCGTCTTATGGACAAGATATTTTCTTCGTTACGTCATGATAAGGTGCTTCCATTTATAGATGATCTGTTGCTACCTACCAAAACTGAACAGGAAGGCCTCCATCTGCTTCGGGTAGTTTTGGAAATAATAAGGGACGCAAAATTGACGTTAAACCTTGATAAGTGTTTTTTCTTGCAAAAAAAAATAGATTACCTCGGTTACGAGATCAGCGAGAAAGGTATTAGGCCTGGTAGTAAGAAAATCGATGCTGTGGTCAACTATAAAGAACCTAAGAATGTACACGAACTTAGGATGTATCTAGGTCTGACTAGTTATTTCAGGAAATTTGTTAAAGATTATGCGTCTGTCACGTATGCTCTGTACGGGTTGCTAAAAAAGAATGCAACATGGGTTTGGGATCCAGCACAGCAGAGAGCTTTTGATCAACTGAAGAAGATTTTGACGACTCGACCGATACTCTCATTATTTTGTAGGAAAGGTGACATAGAAGTTCATACTGACGCAAGCAGTAAAGGTGTAGCTGGCATTCTATTACAGGATCAGGATGGTGGTATGAAACCCATTGCGTATTTCAGCCGAAAAACAAGCAAAGAAGAAGCTATGTATCATTCCTACGAATTGGAAACATTGGCTGTAGTGGAATCGTTGAGGAGATTTAGAATTTACTTAGCAGGTAATTATTTTAAGGTGGTGACAGACTGTGCAGCCGTTCGAGACACTTTCTTGAAAAAGGATCTACTACCTCGAATAGCAAGGTGGTGGTTATCTATTCAGGAGTACGACATGGAAGTCATTCATAGGCCAGGTAAGTCTCATGGGCACGTGGATGCGCTGAGCCGATTTCCGGTAGACCCTCCCTTAGTAGTAGATATCAACGTGATTGACGTATTCGATTGGTTAGTATGTCTTCAAGATCAAGATGAGAGGATTCGCATAATTCGAACAAAATTAGAATCTGGGGATAACGATCCAGATATACAGAAAAATTACAAGCTGAAAGATGGTCGAGTATACAAGCTCGTTAAGGATGGAGAACAGCGGTTAGTAGTCCCTAAATATGGAAGGTGGAATGTCATGAGGAAGTATCATGACTGCATCGGACATCCAGGCCTGAAGCGGTGTGAGGAAATTATCAAAGGTAACTTTTGGTTTCCAGGAATGACACGTTTCATACGAAAATATGTCAACTCATGTTTAGACTGTCTTTACAAGAGGGGACAGTACGGAAGACTTGAAGGTGAGTTACACCCCATTGAAAAAGTTCCGGAACCAATGCACACTCTGCACATTGACCATCTCGGTCCTTTCTGCAAAAGTCGAGCAGGCAACAGTTTTGTACTAATGGTGGTCGATGCCTTCACGAAATTGACATGGGCGGTACCAGTTAAAACTACAAAGACTCGAGAGGTAATAAAATCTTTAAATGACATTTTTTGTTTATTTGGTTATCCAAAGAGAATTATATCCGACAGCGGTACGAGTTTCAAAAGTAAACATTTCAAACAGTTTTGTTTGGATAATCAAATAAAACACATAATCAATGCTGTAGCATGTCCACGCGCAAATGGACAAGTGGAGAGGTATAATCGTACATTACTAGATTCACTCAATACAAGCGTGGAAGATGAAAAGGATTGGGATACTCGGATCGCAAACATCACCTGGGGAATGAATAATTTACTAAACGGTTCGACTGGATTTACACCATACAGGCTCATGTTTTCAGCGACTCGCAGCAGGTATCAAGGTATGGGAGATAACATCGTGGATAACGAGGCGACAGCTGCACGCACTAGGACCGAAGCTACAGCGAACCTAAACCGGACGGCAGAGAAAATGCGTAAAAATTTTAATGCAAAGCGTAAACCTCCAACAAAATACAAGGTAAACGATTTAGTATTATGGAAAGGAGCTGCTGACCGAAATGTGAACGTTCGACGAAAACTGAAGGAAAAGTACAGCGGGCCTTATAAGGTAACGAAGGTAGCAGGTAATGATAGGTACATGATTACTTCGCTGAAAGGTGTGAAAGGGTATAAGCGATTCAGAGCTCTTGTGTCGTCGGACTCGTTAAAACCTTTTCAGAGGGAGGATGATTCGGGCGCTAGTTCAAATGATACAGAAGTGGACAGCACGGAGGAATTAATCGACTTGCTTGAAGGATGAACTTTAATGAATTCCAGGAAAAATCAGGTTAATACTAATTTTGATGAGTGGAATAATGTAATGGTACAAATAATTTGGATTGTGATCGGAACTATTATGTTAATTGAATGGTTTAAAATTGGAGTTACTGACGGAAATGTTTTGAAAGCGATTGTGAAATGTTATGGGTTGGAAAATTATGGTATTTTCACTGATGTAAATCTATGGGTATTTTTGGAAACTGGTTTTGGTAAACAAGTAGATACTTATCTTTTTACTTTTGGAATGATTTGACTTGATGATTGATAATGATTCATTTAAAGGACATAGCTATGATGTGCTTTTTATTATGTATGGACCAAATATTGTTTTACGGTTCATAGAATTGAGTTTTCTTTTCTTTTTTTTAGGACTGGGTTTGCTATTTTTGAACAATTACATATAGTCTTTTGTTCTCTTCCTTTGCAGAGTCGCAAAGGCGTCAGGATGGACGAGTGTGAATATTCCGCACACTAGGCGCTAGATGGCGAGACGGACCGCATAGAAACACTTAGCGGTTGTCATCACGCAACAGCTGTCGCCAAGCAAAGGTGCTGCTATCGGTGGATGTTTGCGGTACTAACGTCGGGCGTCGACCAATAGGGAGACGCCATCAGCCCGCCATCACCGCGAACCAATCAGGACTGAAGATTTGAAAGAATAAAGAATAACGAAGTGTTTTGGGTTTTGCCGGGAGGATTTTGAGGCAGTTCATTTTTATTTCTTCTTCTGGGTGCATTGAAAAATATATCTAAGTAAATATAATTTGTGTAAGATATTCTGATTAAGAAGCTAAGTATTACCTTATTTCCTATATGTTCTCGGTTTACTCATTTAAATATAATATTCGCTGTTATGAGCAATTTGTGTTTTATTTCTTGGGGATAGCTTTGTCATAACTTACTGGAGTTTTATTTGAATAGGAGGTGATTAGATTCCATTGTTATATGAGGTTCCAATAACTTGATCTTAATTACTTATACTTGTGAACATGCTAAAAGGACGTATCTCGACGTACTGCTATCGTTGCTTATTTAATATGTTTGTTCTAATAGGTGTAACACTAAAGTAAAGTCCAACCTTTGTTCAAAGGCATACTATTCTATCAACGACTACTTAAATGATAAGAATAGTTGGTCGCTGTGATTAACTCAAGACAATGGTTTAAATGTTCTTTCTCCAGAATTAGTTTACCTACTGACAGGTTACATGAGTTTATATAAAAGTTTATAATTTTACTTTTTATGTCAATTTATTTTAATTTTATTTTTATTTATTGTTGACATAATCTACTCATTACAATGTTTTTTTTTTAATGAGTTGTATTGCAATATGTGGTTAGCTAGCGACCTCGACATTTATTTATTTTACCTCGATGGTTCAGCTCTACAGTCCACTAGTTACAGCTCTATGTAAGCGGGCACGCCCTTTAAGCCTGGAGGCTTCATTTTCTTTTTTTAGATATTGTTTACGTTTAGTTATTTTTATATCTGCTTGAGTATAGTTCTCGATGTTTTTGGTTGGTATATTGGAGTGTGCTAGCTGTCATATGGCTATTAATTTATAATTTAAACTGCTGTTTTGCGTAATGTAAATTATCTTATAAATTATTGTATAGAATCATTTTTTTTTTCCTAACTGAACAGACAGCTGTGCTGCTGGGGAGTTTGTTGCGCCACTTCTTCTTCCCAGCAAAAGCACTAGGAAGTGGTGAAGGGTGGGCGTTTTGGGGGACTGTCTTATGTAATTTTGACGTTCGAAAAGTGCTGATTCTCAGCCTAGTTTGAATAAATGACTTTTGTTTTTTTTTTTGTGTTTTTGAATTCAGTTTTTAGACACCAATAAATTGAATACCTACACTTGAAATTACGACTGACATAGACAAAGAACTTTGTGAAAATTAAAAAAAAATCCGGACTGATCACATGAACGAAGAGGAAAAGCGGGAAATTAATAAGATTTGCTATCAGTATATGGATTTGTTCTATTCCAAGATAATACAATTATCCTTCACTCATTCTGTAAAACATGAACTGAGACTATTACTGATAATACTCCGATTTTCGAAGAGAAAGCATTTCGCCTTGGTCATGCCCCGTGCACATTGTTCCAAAGAAACCAGATGCCTCATGAAAGGTTAAATGGAGACTAGTAATAGACTATAGACGACTAAACGACAGAATCATAGCGGACAAATACCTATTACCAAACATCAACGACATTCTTGACAGATTAGGGCGCGCCCAGTACTTCACAACCCTCGACTTAGCTAGCGGGTATCATCAATTAGAGATGCACTCCAATGACATAGAGAAGACTGCATTCACGACTGAAAGAGATCACTATGAATATTTGAGAATGACATTTGTTCTAAAAAATGCTCTGAGTACATTTCAGCGACTTATTTACCATATACTTCGAGGCAAAGACAACGTTTTTACATCCAATATAGATGACAACATAATAGCATCTATATCACTACAAAACCATAACGAAAAAGTTATAGTTAGTGTTTGAACGATTCAAATTACATCATAGTCTCAAAGTTCTGCTTGACAAGACGGAATTTCAAAAACATGTCAATTTTCTAGGACATGAATTGACTGACAAAGGACTTAACCCTAACAAAGACAAAATTAAAGCAGTCCTCAACTTCCCTGTACCATAAACGCAAAAGGATATTAAAATCTTTTCTAGGTCTGGTAAGGTATTACAGAAAATTTATTAAAGACTGCTAAACAGACAAAACCATTGACATCATGCTTAAAAAATAACGCAAAAGTTACACATACAGATGAATTCATAGAAGTAGTAGATAAAAGTAAGCAAATTTTGACAAACGCACCGATCCTTCAGTATCCTGACTTAGACATACCATGTATTGTGACAACCGCCGCTTCTAAATTTGCGATAGGTGCAGTACTATCCCAGGGTAATGTTGGTTCTGATAAACCTGTTGCGTTCGCATCTAGAATGCGTCCATGCGTCATGTTCGTGAATGGGTGCCGTCAGTTGGGACTGGTCATCTCTTAGCTGCCATGGATTATTTTTAATTTATTTTAAGTTTTTGAATGATTCTTTATATTTTTCTTTTTATTACAGACGCTTTTACGAACGTGCACGTCTTTCTACATTGTTCTCACATGCATAATTTCAAAATGAATGATGTAAACAATATTTTGTAAGAATATATTTTTTTATTGATTTAAAAGAGTGCCCGTGGAGTTTCTTGCCCGTTCTTCTCCATAGGTACCTACTACGCTTTGGAATGGGCAACTAGCTTCATCTTTTTTACTGACCAACCCCTTGACAATTCAAAAGTGCCTGTAAATGGTTTAATTGAAATAAATGCTTTGAGTTTGAGTTTGAACACTATCACAAACAGAGACACATTATTCAACCATAGAGAAAGAGTTTCTAGCTATAATTTGGGCTATCAAATACTTTAGGTCTTATTTATATGGGCGAAAATTAACAATCTATACAGATCGCAGACCTTTTATGTGCTTAATGACTAACTTGTTAGAAATTAAAACTTGCTGAATATGATAATAATATAATAATAAATAATACAAGACCTGAGTAAGCGCTTGCAGAAGGTCAATGAATTGGCTGGCCTGGTCAAGTACAACGCCGAGAGGTATGAGTCTATATAATAATAATAATAACCTCTCTTTTAGCTATGCCTGCTCCCATGAGCCCCAACCTCAACTGGTTACACCTACACCCTCAGTGGCTAGGCCTTTAAGTATCTGTTTGGATGGCAAAATAAATAGTAATTTGATTATTTGATAGCAGAATGTTGGAATTAGAGAGATTGGTCGTCGACTTAATATAGCAGTAAGTGTTTTTTTATACCTATTTTATTTTATTGATTGTGATTAATGAACGAAAATGTTCCAAAAATGTTTTTTTTGTTTTTTTGTTTAAAGAAATACGGTCAGGCTATGGCTAAGACGTTATGGAGACAATGGAAATATTCAGCGGATTCGTCCGGGAGCTAAAGCCATCAAGTATAGTCCCGAATTCGAACGCCACCGGGCTATTGTTTCAAGCCATGTTGAAAATCCATTTTTGCCCATTCGTGTAACCGCAATAAACCACAATATTTCAGTGGAAACAGTGAGAAGGCACACGCTGCTGGGATAAGGAACTATAAACAGAAAATTGCATTGACACCTGCTCATCGCGAAGAAAGGGTCCGTTTTGCCCAGGAATATTTAAATTTTAATTATATTTATTATTAAAAACACCATGACAATGTAAGTAAATGCTCAATGAATTGATTGTTCAACCATTAGAATATTGCATATTTATTAGTTATAAATATATTTTTTTCTATTTAAATAACATGTTTATTCATTACATATAGGCGGATATACCTAAATCTATAAAGCATTTTACAGATGAATTCATTTTCTAGATAACAAACTTTTAAGCATAAGCACGCCTTTTTATGTTATTAGATTTGACTATGGCATACCAATATGTATTAGTAATGTTTATTAATTTGGAAATATATGAGCATTTCTTACTTTATCTTAGCTAAGTGTTTTAATGAAATAATAAACATTTTAAACTTGCAATTGTTTAGTTTTATTTCGATACAAACTGCCCGTTTAAAAAGACAAGACCCCACGTCATCCATTAAAGAAATGTAAAAAAAGTGTAATAAAATAATAATAATAAAAACAGCTGAGCAAAAAGCTATATTTAGGTTAAACTTGGTTCGAACGTAGATAACGATGAACATCGCACTACCTTAGTGACTACAAGACCAACAAAACTCTTATAAGTTGCATTGAAATTTGATCTTAGTTGTAATGCTACACGCAATATTCTAAAGAATTTGAACCATACATTTATAAAGTTTATTCTTGCACAGCACAAGCAGCCAACCTCCTCCTCGTGCAAATAGATTATTTTGTATTTTAATAATCACTCCATTGAGACATGATAATAAAAAAAACTACCCATAAAATAGAAAATAAAAAAATTGTAAAGAGACGTTGTTTTTGCAATTTAGTAAGGCAAGGTAAAATATGTTTACGCGTAGTCACTGCATACCCTTAGGGTTTATAATAAATGCGAATATTTATTTTTCAACTACCCACTTTTTACAAGTTATGCGAAAATATTACCAATTAGAGAGTTCAAATAAACGGTATCAATTCACTACCCATTCCCTGTCCCATGAACCACATATGTTTCAGGTTGATTGTTTAACTATTGTGTCTACTTTATGGACAATGAACTGGTTAAAAGTAAAAATGGGTGTGCCACAAGGCTCGATATTGGGTCCATTTCTCTTTTTAGTGTATATTAATGATCTACTCCATTTATTTAAAAATCAACCACAAATGGTGTTATTTGCTGACGCTACTTCCTTCATTTTTAAGGTAGATAGACGTGCTACAAATCTTGCCGACGTAAATAACGCCCTACTGCAGGTCCAAAATTGGTTCACTGCTAATAATTTAGTATTAAATGGAAAAAAAATTAGTGCATAACATTTTCTTTACCAAATGTCAAAAGTAGTATTTGTGAGATAGTATTGAATCAAGAGAAACTAGAATTTGTCGATAAAACTGTTTTCCTGGGGATCCCGCTCGACTCAAGGCTACAATGGGGTCCTCATTTAACATCTCTTGCAGGACGGCTAAGTTAAGTAGCATATGCTGTCAGAAAAATCCGTCAATTTACTGAAGTAGATACCGTGAGGCTAGTCTATTCGAGTGAGGCACATGGGTAACAGATCAATGCATCGAAGACCCAGGTCATTGTTGTTGGCAGCTCAAGGATGATCCCCAAGATAAACTGGACGCAACTTCCCCGAGTTCAATTTAATGGAACTGCCATTCCAATTAGCGAAAAGGTTAAGAACCTCGGAGTTTGGACATCTTTCTTGGGGTCCCCAGCTACAGGACGTAAGCCGCAAGATTTTTGCATCTGGTAAGTCCCTGAGACGATTGCGGAACTTTCTTCCAACTGCCACTAAGACTGCGCTTGCACAATCCCTTTTACTTCCCATCCTTGACTACGCTGATGTCAGTTACCTCGATCTCACTGAGGCACAACTAGATAAACTTGAGCGACTTCAAAACTTTTGCATAAGATTTATATTTGGCCTGCGCAAATATGATCACATTTCTGAATTTCGTACAAAGCTCAAGTGGCTTCCCATACGTCTTCGCCGGAATTCTCATATCTTATTCCAGCTCTACAGTATTCTGTTCAATCCTATAACCCCCTCCTATCTTAAAGAACGTTTCAAGTTCCTACATGACACACATAATAGATATCTGAGATCATCGGAAAACTTGAGACTAGAGATGCCGATGCATTCAACCAGCTTTTATGACAAATCTTTTACAGTTCAAGCAGTACGGTTATGGAATGCCTTGCCCGTGTCGATAAGGCGAGCTCAATCCTTGTCCACTTTTAAAACTCTGGTAAAAAAACACTTTCTCTCTCCTTAAACATCATCATTACATTTAGTTCCTTGCTCTTGTTTCATGTTTATAGATTTATATTATAAGTATATCTATGTATATATATTTATATGAATAAGTTTATGCTTTATGTATGTATGTACATATTGATTGTATATGTAGATGGTACACCGCTGACTATCTGCAGTATTGTCTCTCCTATTACCTTTAATCCATCCAAAGGTTGTCTGTAAAAGATCGCTTTAAGCGATAAGACCGCCCATTGTGTCACCCTATGTAAAATTTCTAAATTTATGTCTGTGATTTTTATGGTGTACAATAAAGAGTATTCTATTTATCTATCTAACTATCTAATTCCACTGAATGAGACGAAATTCAAATCTTGTATAAAACGCACATTATGTAGGCAGGCATATTATAAGTTGGGGGATTACATCTCTGATAAATGAAAATACTGTTGGAGCTGCTGAAGATTGTAAGACCATATTTGTATTGTATAAACTCAATTTCCTTTGTATTATATAATTGCATAGCACAGGTGTGAGTACTATGTACTAAAGAGCTACCATTTACCGGGTAATATGTAGTATTTCATTGACTTGAATGTGCCCTGGCGGCTGTGAGTATGTCTTGCTCACTCAAATGTCTCGCTGATGGTGGCGCGTGTGTTGGATCATTTAGCTCCCTTCAAAATGGTTGAGCTGAATGGTGCTGATCCATGCGTCATGTTCGTGAACGGGCGCCGTCAGTTGGGACTGGTCATCTCTTAGCTGCCATGGCTTATTTTAATTTATTTTAAGTTTTTGAATGATTCTTTTATTTTATTTTTATTACGGACGCTTTTACGAACGTGCACGTCTTTCTACATTGTTCTCTCATGCATAATTTTAAAATGAATGATGTAACCAATATTTGTATCATTTTTTTTATTTAAAAGAGTGTCCGTGGAGTTTCTTGCCCGTTCTTCTTCATAGGTACCTACTACGCTTTGGAATGGGCAACTAGCTTCATATTTTTGACTGACCGACCCCTTGACAATTCAAAAGTGCCTGTAAATGGTTTAATTGAAATAAATGCTTTGAGTATGAGTTGAGTTAGAAAGTTTACATTTGAAGGTTATCCGTCTATAGTTCTTTACAATTATACAAGAAATAGTTTTGGAATATTCGAAATTAAAAGCAAAACAATATCTTCGTCGCAGGATTTGATCTCGCAACTTGTTTTTCTCAGTCTTATACACAGACCATGAGACCAAAATAACTTGAACACAATTATTAAAATAAGCTATTACAGTAATTATAATAACAACGACTAGTTATAATATTATTATAACTAGTCGTTGTAACATATAACCTAATGCTAACGTTTTAAAGATCAAATTTGCGTGTCTGTATTATTATTGTATTTGTTCATCAAGTCCTCGAGAAATGAGGCCTCGAGTCTGATAAGCTCATAAAAATTGAATAAACCTTAATGTTAATGTCAGAGAAAACCAAACGAATGTGGACCACATTCGTTTTGTTTTTAGGGTGGGTCAGATAATGTTGATAACAGAAGTCACACACAGTCAGACATTTGTTGTTACTAACACTACTTTTGATACGCCTTGTAGTTTAAACTATTAGGTGCGACAACGGGTGAGCCGCGTATATTGAATGTTGTTCATCAAAATAAGCAGTGTCTGTCCGGCAAAGAGATAGAATTAAGTTTATTTATGGAGAACTATCATTTTCAGGTGTTATGTTTGACTGAACACTGGTTGAAAGAACATGAAGTGGTGTTTATGAATGACGATAATTTTACTGTACAAAGTGCTTTTGTAAGAACTAGCGCCATTCGCGGTGGATTTTTAATTCTTGTTTCAAACAAGTTGAAATGTAAACTACTTTTAGATTTAGTTAATCTTTCCATCGAGCGCACTATTGAGTTGTCTTGTGTTGAACTCGAGCGATACATTATAATTGGCGTTTAGCGATTCAAAACTAATAAAATCACCAGAGGTGAGTCCTCTGGTGATTTTATTAGTTTTGAATCGGTAATGGAGGATTCACTCAATAGGTTAAAATCAAGTAATAAAACTATAATTTTATGTGGAGATATTAATTTTAATATTTCAGATGTTATTCCATAAAGTATTAGAGTTCTTAATCTGTTTAGGTCTTATAATTTAATTAACTTGTTTTTCGAACCTACAAGGATCACGGCATCTTCGTTACCTTGTCTTGATTGTATATTTAGTGATTGTGATGCCAAAAATAAATTAGTATTGAGTGACTTAACGTCTGAACACTGTGGTTGTCCGTGGCGGTCAAAAGGTTAGCTAGTTTCCCCATGCCAATACATAAAAAGCCGCATAAAATAGAATATAGGCCTTATACAGCTAGTCGTCACAACAAGCTTAAAAATAATAATTATAGCTAATAGAATAACACCATCTATAGTAGAAAACGAGAATCCTAATGAAATGTATGGATAACTCTTTGATGTTGTGCAAAAAAAGTACCAATCGACTTTCAAGACTAAAACTATTAAAATTAATGGCACCTCCGTTGGCTTTAACCAATGGGCCACTCCGGGCGTTTATAAAAGAAGAGCGAGACTATAGGAGTTATATAGTAAATATATAATAAATATAGTTATAAGGTTTGAAAAAATATAGGTTTGATACTTCTTTCCTAGAGTATGATAAAAATTATTCTAAATTATTTAAAAAGGTTAGTGTTATTGCGAAATTAAAAATTTTAAGCGATACAATTAAAAATTCCAATAATAAAGTAAACACTTGGAAAATTATTAACAATGCAACGGGTAAATCGGTTAAGCAAGATAAACAACTTGAGATTATGGTCGACACAAAATTAGTTACTAAAACAGCTGACGTAGCTGAGGCGTTTATGAGTTTTTTTGCCAACATACCTATAACTACGATTCGCTCCTTAAATTCGTCCCCGTCTTAAGTTAAAAACCTTTTGCTTAGTAGTCTGTCTTAAAGTAGTCGCTTATTTAGCTTCAAACATGTAACGCCTCGTGATGTAGTTAATGTTTTTAACACACTCAAGTCTAAAAACACCGGTGATTACTGGGGCATCTCTATTAAACTTTTAAGTAATATACTCGTAATAGACATCGTAGCCCCCTATCTAGCTGTCACTTTTAATAAATGTGTTGATTCAGGTACTTTTCCTGACCTCATGAAGGGTAGTAAAGTCATACCCTTATTTAAATCAGGTAATAAAAATGACGTTGGCAATTTCAGGTCTATTTCTATCTAACCAGCATTCAGCAAAATATTTGAAAATTGAATACTCAAGCACTTACTAAGATTTCTAATTTAAATAGCCTACTACATTATGAACAATATGGCTTTACACAGGGTCGTTCGACTACAGATGCGGGTGTTGCTCTGCTGAAACAGATATTTTACGCATGGGAGAGCTCTCAAAATGCTATTGGAGTTTTCTGTGATCTCTCCAAAGCCTTTGATTGCGTGCACCATGACACGCTTTTGCGTAAACTGCGTCATTACGGTGTACTAAACGAAGCTCTCAACGTTTTAAAGTATTTAAATAATAGGGCGCAGTGTGTAGATGTTGATGGTGTAAAATCTTCCGGGCTACCAGTTCAGTTAGGTGTATCTCAAGGCTCAATACTGGGTCCATTCTTGTTTTTAGTTTATATCGATGACTTAGCATTCTATTGAAAGGGTATCTGTGAAGTTGTACTGTTTGTAGATGATACTTCTCTTATTTAAAAAGTAGACAGGAATATACAAGATTTTGACGATGTTAACAGTGCACTCTCAATGGTTACGGGTGGTTTACGACAAATAACCTAGTTCTCAATGCCAAGAAAACGAAATGCGTAAAGTTTGCCCTTTCAAATGTTAGAAATCTATGACCCAACATCGTCTTAGATAATGAGGTGCTTGAAACTGTAAACTGGGCAGTTTTTCTGGGCATAACAGTAGATGCCAAACTTCAGTGGGGCCAACTTATATCGAGCCTAGCGGGAAGGCTCAGTTCGGCCGCCTACACCGTCAGGAAAGTAAGACAATACACTGACGTTGATACAGCTCGGTTAATATTTTTTCGTTATTTTCATAGCGTTATGTCCTACAGTATTCTGCTGTGGGGCAAAGCTGCTGATATTCAAAATATATTTTTCCTCCAAAAACGAGCTGTTCGAACAATTTACCAGCTAGGTGCCAGAGTTTCTCTGAGAGATTTTTTCAAAGATATCGGTATCCTCACAGCGGCATCATAATTCATCTTCGCCAACATCTTATAATAATATTAGGCACAATATACAATAATACACTAAAAACAATTGATACCTATTCACAAAGTTAGCACTAGAAATAAGGATAAACTACGTGCTCCCTTTCACCGGCTTCATAAGGTTCATAACTCATTTGTTGGGCTTACCTTTTATAACAAGCTACCCTCTTCTTTGCCAGATTTGCGTTTTAATGCGTTTGAAACTAAAGTAAAGTCCAACCTTGTTCAAAAGCATACTATTGAAATGAAATTAAATTAAATTGTTTATTCTGTAAATAGGATATTGGAATCACTTTTACACGTCATCTTTAAAAATAATTTAAAAAAAATAGCTAGATGAGTTCGGCGTTTCTTAACTGACTACACCGAGAAGAAAGGCCGAAACAAACTCAGAGGTCACAGTCTCTTTTAAAGTCCAGACATAATCTTGGTAAGACCATATGAGGACCATGTAGATTAGTCTGAAATTGTCTTTTGAGAAAAGAACCGCACACATTTGAGTGGACCTGTCCTGTCAGTGCAAACATTTGTCAGTAATCGTGGAGCTCAACTTAGGACTTAAGGAGTTCAACTTGACGAACAATACCAAGGAAAGGACATTTGGGTAGGCCGCATAAACTACTCAAACCGCCAGACCATCATTAAAACTAACCGGGAAAGAAAAAAAAAATGAGGAATAAAAATATATCCACATAGTCCTCACATTCACAATCATTAAAACAATACTTTAGAAAGTAATCATGACATTTTGTACTACAATTTTCAACAATGTCAATATGTATATTTATTTAAACTTACACACACTATCTTTACAGGATGACCCCAATACAATAGTGGTTTGCAAACACACACAACATCAATTGAAAAATTAACTTAAGGCTAATACTTAAAAATTTAAACTAATATAAAACTGCTATATTTAATGATATTACATAATAATAATAAAAAAACAAATTTTATGGTTTTATCACAAGGCTCAGCAGAGCGAGCACCTCAATCCCATGCTTTTTTATCTTCTAAATAATCTGAAATTTTATAGTACCCTTTTTCACAAAGTTTGGTTTTAATACAGCTTTTAAATCGTTTAATGGGTAAGTTTCAAATTTCGATGGTAAGTTTGTTGTAAAAGCGTATACATTGACCCATGAACGAGTTGCCTACTCTGTGGAGACGAGTGCGATGTACAGCAAAGTTATTTATCTATAAAATAACTAAATAAACAATTCTGGCTGTTTCTACGTCAGTTTTCTGTCTAATGTTTTTAATAGCATAGGCGGTCGAACTTAGCCTTCCTGACAATTTTTCTGTGTGGGCCCCATTGTAATTTACCTTCAATAGTGATTCCAAGAAAAACTGTCGACTCAACAAGGTCCAGCTCTATTCCATTAACTTTAACATTGGTAGTTAGCTGCCAGACATTTGGCGTTGAAAATTTAATAGAAAAAAAGACGTTTCGTCTTTTTTTCATTCAAGTCCCAGATGAGGGCAACAATCACATTAAGAATCACAAAAACTTTTTCAAAGATTTCAGTGCCCGTACCCAGTGCCAGTTCACCCCGTACATGGATAGTGTCGACCACACACTGTCGTAGGCCTTCTCCAAATCAACGAAAGCACAATAGATTTTCTTGTGCTTTGCCAGATGTTTTTCGGCTTTGCACCTTAAGGAGAAGATCTGATCCATACAGCCCATTCCCTCTCTAAATCCTGCCTGCACATCCCATATTTTCTCATCTGTCACTCTTATCACTCTATTTATTAATACCTTCGCATACAGTTTGCCGACAACACTGAAAAGACTAGTTTTTACACTCCTGTTGAGACCCTTTTCCCTTACATAGCGGTACGATTACAGCCTTGCACCAATCATCCGGCACACGGCCATATCTCCAACACATATTAAAGATCTGGCACAACAGGCTTGTTACCACCCCGTCACCGCCCTTCAGCATTTCAGCAGACACTGTCGTACCCTGCAGCTTTCTCAACTTTCATCCCTTTCAACGCTCTTACAATCTCATCTATTCCTATTGCATTCTCTTCATCTACCTATAGTTTGGGTCTTCAAAACTGGCGTCTGCCCAGATACCCACTCCTTGCGAAGGCGAAGACGCGAGCCAGGGAAGAGATGTTGGAGACTCTAGACGGGGATCCGTGGGGGCGCCCTTATCGTGCGGTTCGAGGGAAACTCAGAGCCGCGGCGCCCCCACTCATGGAGAGTCTCCAACCTGAGCTGCTGGAGGAGGTAGTCGCAGCCCTCTTCCCGGCTAGAGCGGAGCATACTCCGCCGCCGATGGCTTTGCCCACAGCCGCAGAGCCTGAAGATGAGAATGCCATCAGCGTCCCAGAGGTGACACAAACAGAGATGAGGGTGGCCGTGCTGCGGCTCCGGGCCAAGAACGTAGCTCCGGGGCCGGACGGGATTCACGGCCTAGTATTGGCCCTCGCTCTGAAAGAGCTAGAGCCCCAGCTGAGAGGACTCTACACGGCGTGCCTTGAGCGGGGCCACTTTCCCACGTTGTGGAAAACTGGTCGTTTGGTCCTGCTCAGGAAAGCGGGGCGCCCTGCCGACTCGCCGTCAGCGTACCGGCCCATAGTGCTGCTCGACGAGGTGGGTAAGCTGTTTGAGCGAATCATCGCAGCCCGCCTCGTCGGCCACTTGCGCGGAGAGGGGCCGGACCTGGACGATTGTCAGTTCGGGTTTCGGTACGGGCGCTCCACCATACACGCTGTGTCGCGGGTGAGAGTCCTGGCGGAGGAAACGGTGTCCCGGGGCGGGGTGATGGTGGCGGTGTCGTTGGACATCTCCAACGCCTTCAACACCCTGCCCTGGAGTTGTATTCGGGAGGCACTGCGGTATCACCGTGTGCCTCTCTACCTCCGCCGCATCGTTGGGGCTTATCTCTCGGAGAGGTGTGTCACCTACGTGGGACGTGATGGCGCTATGTCATGCGGTGTTCCACAGGGCTCGGTCGTAGGACCCCTCCTGTGGAACATCGGGTACGACTGGGTGCTGAGGGGTGAACTCCAGCCGGGCGTGGACCTGACGTGCTATGCGGACGACACGCTGGTCACGGCCCGGGGGAGTTCGCACAGGGAGGCAGCGTTGCTGGCGACGGCTGCGGTCTCACAGGTGGTGGGCCGCATACGGCGCCTTGGCCTGGAGGTGGCCCTCAACAAGTTAGAGGCCATGGTGTTTCATGGTCCCCGGCGCGCGCCGCCGCCTGGATCACACATAGTGGTCGGCGGGGTCCGGATCGCTGTCGAGTCTACCATGAAGTATCTGGGATTAGTGCTCGACAGCCGGTGGGACTTTGGACCCCACTTCCGGCGGCTGGCGCCCAAGTTGATGGGCGCGGTTGAGGCGCTGTCAACGCTGCTTCCTAATCTGGGGGGCCCGAGCGTCGCCTCTAGGCGACTCTACGTGGGGATCGTGCGATCGATGGCCCTGTATGGGGCCCCGATCTGGGCGGCTGACCTGACGGTCGGTAGCATCGCAGTTCTGCGGAGACCGCAGCGAGCAATGGCCGTCAGAGTCATCAGGGGGTATCGCACGATCTCCTACGACCCCTGGGACCTGGAGGCGAAGGTACTCGCGTCACTGTATCGGTGGCGCGAAGACTCGAGGGCGCGAGGCGAGCGGCTGACGCAGCGACATTTGGAGCTGCGTCGGTCGCAGCTTCGCGAGGTCCTGGTGGCGGAATGGCGGGACAGGCTCTCACGCCCTACCGCCGGCCTCAACACCATTGAGGCGGTCCGGCCGGTGCTCGACACTTGGCTCGGGGGGAGGCACGGCTCCCTGTCGTTTCGGGTGACGCAGGTGCTCTCGGGGCATGGTTGCTTCGGGAAGTACCTGTGTCGCATAAACAGGGAGCCGGACGCCCGGTGTCACCACTGCGTCGACTGTCGGGAGGACACGGCGCGGCATACGCTGGCAGAGTGTGCCGCTTGGGAGGAGCCGCGCCGTGCCCTCGTCTCTGGAGTAGGCAGTGACCTTTCGCTGCCGGCCGTTGTGAATTCCATGGCCGGCAGCGAGGAGTCCTGGGACGCGGTGGTTTCCTTCTGCGAGACAGTCATCTCGCAAAAGGAGGCTGCGGAAAGGGAGCGGGAGATTGCTTCCACTAACCCGATCCGCAGCAGACGCACCGGGCGTCGGCGGAGGGCGGAGAACGCCCTCTTCCAGCCCCTCTAAATGGGTCCAGGGGCGACGGATCTGGGGAAATCCATCGCCCCTACTCCTTAGGACCCGAGATGGCGGCGCGTAGTGTTCCACGCGCGCCTCTCTATAATGTAAGGGGGGAGTTTAACACCTCACTCCCCCCAAACTCGAGGTGGCCCGGCACCAGCCGAGGGTCGAAAGTATCAAAAAAAAAAAAAAAAAAAGGTTAGAACTGTGACCAAACTTCTTCCAAGTTGGTTGCAGTTACTTTTTATTTAACGTTGCCCGCCCCACACTGGGAAATTTCTCATGTATCGTGGGTGCGTTTACAAACATTCAAACTCACATACACCAACAGCCAGACCCGGAACAACTACTTGCAGGTCATACAAATAATTGATCCATGCGGGAATCAAACCTGCGACACGCAGTGCAGCAGTCAATTGCTTAACCACTGCGCCAACCGTGCCGTCATATTTATACTACACCTTACACCATGGATACCCTACATTAATGATATGGCCAAACATCGACTGACATATCAGATAGATAAGAATTCTTATTTCTTACTCAAACGATCCTGTATTAACTAAGCAATATAAAATATATGAAAAAATATTAAACTCAAACTCAAAGCATTTATTTCAATTAAACCATTTACAGGCACTTTTGAATTGTCAAGGGGTCGGTCAGTCAAAAATATTAAGCTAGTTGCCCATTCCAAAGCATAGTAGGTACCTATGGAGATGAACGGGCAAGAAACTCCACGGACACTCTTTTAAATAAAATAAAAAATTGATACAAAATATTGGTTACATCATTCATTTTGAAATTATGCATGTGAGAACAATGTAATAAGACGTGCACGTTCGTAAAAGCGTCCGTAATAAAAAGAAGAAAAAAAGAATCATTCAAAAACTTAAAATAAATTAAAATAAGCCATGGCAGCTAAGAGATGACCAGTCCCAACTGACGGCGCCCGTTCACGAGCATGACGCATGGATCAGCACCATTCAGCTCAACCATTTTGAAGGGAGCTAAATGATCCAACACACACGCCACCATCAGTGAGACATTTGAGTGAGCATGACATACTCACAGCCGCCAGGGCACATTCAAGTCAATGAAATACAATAAACCTAAACAAAAAGTTACAATATATTCGGGAAATCAGAAACTCAACTAACAAAACAAAATAGATGTGGAAAATAATTAAGGAGCGTACAAATAAAAACCAGCCTAAGACACAACAAAACATAGCATTGAAGATCCACGATAAACTTACGTCCGACCCAAAACAAGTTTCTAACTCATTCAATGATTTTTTCGCATCAGTAGGACAAACAAGGCGGAGTGGGTACTCAGAGCCGCGCGGCCGGCCTGTGCTCCAACCAACGGAGAATACAATGTTTTTACATCCACCCACACCGCAAGAAATAAAAAATATAATAAAGACCCATAAAGGCAAATTTAGTTAGCATTAGACGAACTACCCCCTATATTAATAAAAACGTGTGCTGAGGAACTGACATTACCATTTTAGTTATTAATTAATCAATCATTTTCTGAAGGGATATTCCCAGATGCGTTACAAAAAAAAGTTTAATAAAAACCTATTCACAAGAAAAACTCGAAGTTAGATTCAAATAATTACCGTCCTATTGCACTATTACCGACATCATCAATTTTTTTCGAAAAAGCAATGTTTAAACGTGTTTATAACTTTTGTGAAAAGTTTAATGTTTTTGATGAATGTCAAAATGGTATTCGGAAAAAAAGATCCACGACTTAAGCGACATTTAAATTTACCAAACAAATACTTGACGTTTTAAGAAATACGCTATCGAAATTTTACTTGACATGACCAAGGCTTATGTTAAGGTGCTGTATAAAATATTATTAGAGAAGTTACACGGTATCGGCGTTAGAGGAATAACTCACGAGTGGTTCGCATCCTACTACATTCGATCGAATGGGCTCTGCATTAAGAATTCGATTCCGCAAGGTAGTGTTGTCGGGTGTTTGCTATTTTAAATTTATGTCAACGACCTCCCCAAAATTATGACAAAGTCGTGCGTACTGTTTGCCGATGATATTTCCATAATAACTTCTTGTAATGATTCTCAACATCTACATGAGAATCTAAATAACATAATGTTTAACATACAAAATTGGATGAATGACCACAATTTAGAAATCAACTTCTTGAAAACAAAAATTATGCAATTCAGGCCTTACCAAAAAAATCCCTTGTCCGTAAATTTTACGTTTGACGGTATTAAAGTGGAATGTGTAAATACTTTTACTTTGTTGGGTCTAGACTTAGATATCCATATGACCTTGAAAGCGCACATACAAAACTGAAATCAAAACTATCTAGTTTTATATATGCATTACGCGAGCTCAAAAAAACTACAGATTTAATAACTGCCCTATCCACTTACTATGCTTATGCATACGCATGGCTTAAGTATGGTATAATTCTTTGGTGAAATAGTGTAGATAGCAATGACTTGTTTATCCTACAGAAAACATGTATTAGGATAATGGTCTACATTGACAATGACGTAAGTTGTAGACCGCATTTTAGGAAACTAGACATTCTAACTTTGACATCCATTTATATTATAGAAATTTGTTAATTCGTTAGACAATATCCACACTTCTACCTTAAATTTACAGACCAACCTAGCCGATATGCACCACGTTCACGGTTTACACAATCACACAATCTAAGCTAAAATTACACAGCACAAGCCCTCACGTCACATCAATTAAAATATACAATAAAATACCAAACGACATAAAAATGGAACAAAATGAAATAGTAGATTGTTTGCCAAGGGAGCAAACAACTATTTTTAAGACGAGAGTGTTTTTTTGAATCCAGTTTCTTGTAAAAATAAAAGGCTTGAAAAAATACTTTCTATTAAAACAAATAACCTTTTAATTATTTTTTTTTTTTTTTTTTTTTTTTTTTTTTTATTTTTTTTTTTTTTTTTTTTTTTTTTAAAAACGTTGCCCCACACTAGGAATTTCTCCTGTATCGTGGGTGCGTTTACAAACATTCAAACTCACATACACAAACAGCCAGACCCGGAACAACTAATTGTAAGTCATACAAATATTTGTTCCGTGCGGGAATCGAACCCGCAACACGCAGTACAGCAGTCAATTGCATTAACCACTGCGCCAACCGTGCCGCCGTTTTAATTAAACAACATTACAAAATATATGTAAAAACTTTAAAACAAATTGTAAAAAAAGCTAAAAAACTACAGTATATAAATAAATTAATGAAATCTATACATATAATAAATCTGTAGTCGAAGCGTTTCTGTACATTAAAAAAAAAAAAAAAAAAGTACTTGGAGTGTTCAATAATAACTAACAGATACCATTTCTATCATTTTTGGAATTTTTGTCTGTTTGTCTGTGAGGTTTGTTTTTTCCAGTATCACGTAAAAAGTACAAAATCAATATGGTTAACTTTTACACTCAAATATTGTTTGTAACTTGAAGTTTCATTTAGTTTTTGTTTCATCGCAATCGCTTCAAAATATCAAAAGATATATGATTTAAAGTGTTCAAGAAGAAATTGTCATTACGTAATGTACATACACGTAACGACATCTATTGACGCAAAATAATACTAACGTAAATTCAAGTAGATTTGTGAGTTCGTAATGTTAAAGATAAGATAAGATAAAGATTCATTTATTTGCAAAAACATGTGTAGATAATATACATGGTATGATGTTTATTAAAGGTGTTATAGGATATTCTTTGGCACAACATGTTTGATCATGGCTGGTGTACAAATTAGGTTGGGAGACCGTAAGATCTCAGAAAAATAAAATTAAAAAATTATACAAAGTTAAATAATGTCAAAAAAAAAAATTAAAATAAAAAATAACTTAAATATTAAATTAAGACCAAAAAAATAAATTAAAAAAAAGGTAAATATTCATGTGATTTAAAATAAATATAATAAATTCAGTCAGTGTATCAGAGCGATTTGTCGTTTAAAAATTCATTGACATTATAGTAGGCTTTTCCTGTCAGCATTTTTTTTAATGTTTTCTTAAACTGGTCTGTATTTAGTTTTTTTACACCGATAGGGATATTGTTATAAATTATCGGTGCTCTGCATACGACGCTTTTGTACAGTAGTGCTGTCTTAGCTGGCTGAACACGAAGTTTACTATTATCCCGGCGATTTCGTATTACAAGGTCCGATATTCGAGGAAACAAATGGGGGTTATATCTTACAAATAAGGCGATTTCTAAAATATAAAGTGACGGGAGTGTGAGGATTTTATGCTTTGTAAAAAGTGGCTTACAGCTCTCAGTACTTTGGATACCGAACATAGCACGTATGCATCGCTTTTGCATTTTAAATGCCATATCTTTATTTGTTGAGTTGCCCCAGAAGATAATGCCATATCTTAGGACAGATTCAACAAGTCCATAATAAGCTGTTGCTGTTGTTTTAGGATAATTATTTTCGCATACTTCGCGCGGTAACTTAACACGTTACATTGTGAATAAAATAAAACTCCCAATGACCCAATTTAAACTTAGATTAATTCAAGTTTTCCAAAAGCGATGTTTATTAGTTTAGTAGTAGTGCGATAGGTGGCGCTCCCTATCTTTCAAATCATGATACAACTTAATTATTTAAGATATGATATGATATGAAACAATAGTGATAAATGTTAATTTCTTAAAAACAAAAATATTTTGTACTTTTGGACTTTTCTACATAGTTTAGTTAGCTTATTGAGTGTTCGAACGTTTTCCAATATATTGCACGTCACAAACAATAGGGTATCAAGTCGAAGAATGGCATTTTTTTATTTTTTGCGTTTTGGAACATAGATTTTTTTTTCTACAAACTGGCAAGACAATGGTATTTTTAGCGCAAATAGTTTTCGAGATATGGCAATACATTTCTTTATTGACCGTTCAATCGTGTCATTCACGCATCAATCAATATGGTCGCATTCTAGTTGAGTCAGTTGCCGCTCAGCAATCGTCGGCGTCACACGTATTATTTTCAAGTTACGACGACTTTGCGGAGCGAAAATATAAAATGTGAGTATTCTTTATAGTATTATTTTGACTTAATACCTTATTGCCTGTTAGATATAATATAAATCGTAGTATTATTTTGACTTAATATCCTATTGCCCGTTAGAATAACGCAATTTTTATTTTATTTTGAATTAATTCCGTAATGATTATTTTGTTTTGATGGATTTGTGATTTTCGTCGAAATTATCCCTAAATGATACCTTATAGCCATCGTTTTGTTTGAGATAATACTGTATTACACGTTAATTGTTGCGCGGTGACTGAGTGTTAAATGAAATGTTACTTTTTTGTCTGATGTTTCCTTTTACTTTTATTTTGTATTTTAGATTAATTCAAAATTATGAAGAGAAATAATAGGATAGAAAAAATGCTGAGGGCAGTTTATGATCGCCAAATGACACATAAGAGCAACTCAAATGATGAAAATGGGGATCCATTTGCAGATAATGATGATATTAATGATCCGACGTATATTCCCGATGAAAATTGTCGGTCTCGATCCTGTGTGTCAGAATCATCGGGCCGTCATCAAACATGCGAGTATGTATCTTGTTGTTCTGAAGTCTTCTCAGCATGTAGTAAATGCAACAGTTTTCTTTGCTGGGATCACTTTGATAATGCACAGTCCTTCAATAATTGCGAATTCCATAACAGTACTGCTCAAGAAATTAGTACAGAAATACTTGATAGTACGTTGACTGGTGAAACCAATAATTTCTTAGCAGACGAGACTCTAACAGCAACAAACAACGATAAAGTTTTGTGTGACGTAACCAATCATGCCAGTCAACAGCATTGCGAGTATAAAAATTGTATTGCAGACATTTTTAGCACATTTATTCAATGTCAAGGATTTCTCTGCATTCCTCATTTCAACAAATTTTGTTTGGATAGTGACTGTACTCTACACCAGTCATTTTCTACGGAATCTCAGAATATTAGCACTATAAGAGTAACGAAATCTTGGAAGGCGCTTTCCAAGAGGAATCGTAATTTGGGCTTAGAGTATGTAAGTTCAAAAAAGAAGCGAGTTCAAACAAGATCACTTAAAAGTCCGTGCAAAGAAATGACATGTAGATTAAAGTGTACAAAAAACATAGATGAAGCTACACGAAACCTAATTTTCAACAATTACTGGTCCTTGGGTGATATAAACAGGCAAAGAGATTTTATTAAAATTATTATGCAGGAAATAAAACCGAAATATAGACATCGTTGCGAAAATTGTTCGGAAAAATCTATCTACAGCCCACAAGAATATGTCAGTATTATAAAAACAGCTAAGAAAAATCCACCGTACTACACGGTACAAGAGCTATCGTTTAACGACTTTTATGACATCAAAACAATGTGCGATAAGATTGGAAATAATTATTCCAAAACAACGGATAACTGTCAAATAAAATTGGCAGATATAAAAATAATCCAAATTAGACAGGACGATCCACTGGCTTTTCATGTAAAAACATCTTAAGCTGACGAAGACTTTAAACTTATAGAAATAAGAAAATTGAACACAAGAAAAACCGTATTCCCTTTTCCAGAAAGTTTGGATAATGCTTATTTTGAAAAAATGCAAGTCAGTGAAAAAAAGAAGCAGGATATTTTAAAACTGGTCGAAAAACGATACATTCCACAAACCTATTACGATTTTTATAAGTCATTATAATAATTTCATTAAGTATCTACTTTTTAATATTAACTTTACTTGATTATGATTATAAAATTATGAGACTGTTGGAAAACCATTGATAACAATATTTAATACCTAACCAATCTACATTTAGCGTAAGATAATTTAACAAATTTTATAATGATTAGAGATTGTTAAAAAATACCTACGATTTTTGTAACTCATTATTATGAATAATTTAATAATTTTTATAGTTTTTTATAATTATGAGAAAATGAGAATAACTATATTTTTATAATTTGGTTCCTGTTTTACTGAGATTATAATTATTTAACTATTAAGCTCAACTAGATATTAAAGACTGATTATTTTTAATTGATCAGCTAATTATTAATGTTCGATTAAGAATTCAATTCTTTTTCTTTTTGTAAAATGTTACCAAACTTTGAATTTTATACGGTATTACATTATTGAGCTATTAAGTTTAATCTTCTTTTAAATGTAACTGTGATACTTACTTTAAGTACATTCTAATAAACTTGTTTTTAGAATTAACAACTTTTTTGTTTGTTTAGTTAATCCCTTACTTCTAGAGTAAACATCAAATTATGTATTTATTATGTATTATTTTAAATTAGTACTTGATAATATCAGATTAGAGTCAATTTCGTCCAGGTTAGACAGTCGTAACTCAAAAGTTTTAGCAATTTGAACTGCTTATACAGTATTATCTTCACCCGACCACATAAAAGTGCTAATAAAATTAAAACTACCACTGATACACGCGTAAAACTTACTAAAAATAAAGAGGGATAATGTACCATCAAATCTGTATATAAATTAAGACATTACAACCCTTACTTCAGGAGCTATGAATTTTCAAACTTTCAAAACGCTATATCTCAAAACACTGTTTTTGCAGATAATCCCCTTTTGTTTGTGATGTGCGATTATTTTGACAGTATTACTTCGTGCTCGATAGATGGCGTTGTTCATTTAACGTAATTTTTTGAATCGCGGTGTTAAGATTCTCCGTAGAAGAATGACCTTAGCCCATTTATAGTACTTTCTCCTTGAAGAATTGGGTTTCTTTGTTCTTGGTCTCTTAATTGTCGGAAAAAGTTTGTTGTGGTTTGATCGTTTATTCGTTGAAATTGTTCTTTTGGTTGTTTCGTTTCGTTCGTTGGGTCAAATTACGAAGTCAAGAAACGAGTCGTTACTTTACTTCGTAATTCGTTCGAATTGGTTTCGTTTCGTTCGTTGGGTCAAAAAACGAGTCGTTACTTTACTTCGTAATTCGCTCGAACTTTTGGTTGGTTGGTTTTAGATATTTTCTTGAAAATGCCTTCTAGAAAAAAATCTAACCTTTCGCAATGTAGTCGAAAAGCTAAAAAAATGAGACTAATTATATCTCAAGAATCCGAAGAGGATCGTGAAGCGAGGTTAAATGCTGTCCGAGCACGGCAAGTTAGAATTCGCGCATCTGAAACGCCTTTCCAGCGTGAGTCTAGACTAAGAATACAGCGTGCTCTTACGGCGGCTTCTCGGTCACGGGAGAGCACAGAGGATCGCGAAGCGCGGTTATCGGCTCAGCGTGAGCGCCGTGCACTGTCACTCGAGTCTGAGGCGACTTTACGCTCTCAAGAGAGCATTGTGGAACGCGAAGCGCGGTTATCGTCTGACCGACAGCGCCACGCACTGTCACTCGAGTCTGAGGCGACTTTACGCTCTCAAGAGAGCATTGTGGAACGCGAAGCGCGGTTATCGTCTGACCGACAGCGCCACGCACTGTCACGTGAGTCCGAGACTTTTACGGAAAGGGAGTCACGCCTTAGTACACAAAGTCTCCGGACCGCGACTTTACGCTCTCAAGAGAGCATTGTGGACCGCGAAGCGCGGTTATCGTTAGACCGAGAGCGTCACGCACTGTCACGGGAGTCCGAGACTTTTTCGGAAAGGGAGTCACGCCTGAGTACACAAAGTATTCGGACAGCAACTTTACGCTCTCAAGAAAGCATTGAGGATCGTGAAGCGCGGTTATCGGCTGACCGAGAGCGCCACGCACTGTCACGCGAGTCCGAGACTTTTACGGAAAGGGATTCACGCCTGAGTACACAAAGTACTCGGACAGCGACTTTGCGTTCTCAAGAGACCATCGAGGATCGCGAAGCGCGGTTATCGGTTGACCGAGAGCGCCACGCACTGTCACGCGAATCTGAATCTCTCTCAGAGAGAGAACGAAGATTAGTGTCAGCCAGAGATAGCTATGTACGCGCTCGGTTGAATGATGAAAGGTATTTAGCGTCCGAAAGGGAAAGAATAGACGACTTGCGACAAGCAGAAACAGCACAACAGCGTCAATCTCGCTTAGAGGCTGACCGAGCTCGGTACAATCTGAACAGAATTACAACTGAGGACGCTGACGAGTCTCTGGAATATGATTTCACAAATGTTATTACAACTTGGGTCAATAAGGAAAAAGCAGGTTTTACTTATTCACCTAGAATTGACTACGCTGATTTCGCCTCTGTTGGTGGTATGACCGAAATTTGCAATTTTTGTGATGCTCTGAAATGGAATAAAGAGACAAATGGAATGTGCTGTTCAAGTGGAAAAGTTGTCATTACAAATTTTCAAGATCCTCCAAACTTTATTAAAATCCTTCTAAATGGCGATCACCGCCAATCTAAACATTTTTTAGATAATATCCGTTCATATAACAGCGCATTCCAGATGACATCTTTTGGGGCAAAACAAATAACGGAGGGACCGTTCATGCCAACCTTCAAAGTGCAAGGCCAAGTTTACCATCTCATCGGATCGTTACTGGCAGAAAATGAGCCCAAATTTCTCCAAGTTTATTTTGTGTCTGATTACACTGAACAGCTCAGTGTCAGAAATCGTCATTTTCCCCAGCTTAATAGTGACCTTTTATCAGGACTACAGAACATGCTGCATCAAGCAAATCAGTATGTGCATAATTTTAAAACTGCATTGGAGTCCATTCCACCTGGCAGCAATGATTTTAAAATAATCACCAACGCAGATAGACGTCCTGTTGGTGAACACCGCGGGAGACACAATGCACCTGTCACAGATGAAGTTGCAGTTGTTTTAGTCGACCAAGAGTGTGAGAGGCGTGACATCGTGTTGCGCACTCGCGACGATCGCCTTCAACGAATTTATGAAACACACCGAGCATACGACGCCCTGCAATATCCGTTAATATATTGTCATGGTGAAGATGGGTACAATTTCGGGCTCTACCAAGTTAACTCTACTACCAGGGTAGCCAATTTTAATAAAAAGATATCGGCTCAGCAATATTATTCATACCTTTTACAAATAAGGCGCAATCGCTTCGTCTATTTGCAACGATTTCGTGGTTTGTTCAGCCAATTTATTGTAGACATGTATGCAAAAATAGAAACGGAACGTTTAGTTTACATTCGCACTAACCAACGTCGTTTACGCGCTGAAGAATACGTTCATTTGCGGGACGCGATGCAAACGGATACTAACGTCGAAAACTTGGGGCGATTGGTCATCTTGCCATCCAGTTTTACAGGCGGTCCACGATATATGCACGAAAGAACGCAAGATGCTTTTTGCTACGTCCGTAAGTACGGCCGACCGGACCTTTTCGTAACGTTTACAACAAATCCAAAGTGGACCGAAATTTGTCAGGAACTTCTTACAGGACAGGCGTCATACGATAGGCATGACATAATTGCAAGGGTCTTTCATTTGAAGCTCAAAGTTTTGATCAATCTCCTTACAAAAGAGAAACTATTCGGTTCAGCTCTATGTTTTATGTACAGCGTCGAGTGGCAAAAGCGTGGTTTGCCCCACGCCCACATTCTCCTGTGGCTGGAAAACAAAATTCGTTCCGATGCTATTGACAGTGTCATAAGTGCTGAATTTCCAGACCAAAATGAAGATCCAATTTTGCATGACATAATTAAGACACACATGGTTCACGGGCCATGTGGTGTTTTAAATAGGGAATCACCGTGCATGCAAGATGGTAAGTGCTCAAAAAAATACCCTAGAGCACTTTTAGCACAGACTATGTCGGGGGAAAATGGGTATCCGTTGTATCGGCGCAGATCAGTCTCGCAAGGTGGTTTCACAGCTTCTACCAGGTTCCGTGGGCAAGAAATTGTTTTGGATAATAGATGGGTGGTGCCGTATTCGCCAGTATTATCTAAAACATTTCAAGCTCACATTAATGTTGAAATATGCAATAGCGTAGAGTCGATAAAATATATTTGCAAATATGTTAATAAAGGTAGTGACCAAGCAATGATCGCGCTGAGAAATCGCAATGAATATGATGAAGTCACGAGGTATCAATCTGGCCGGTACATAAGCTCCTCGGAGGCAGTTTGGCGTATTTTAAGTTTCCCGATTCATGAGAGACATCCGCCGGTCATTCATCTCGATGTACACCTTGAGGGCGGGCAAAGAGTGTATTTTCAGTCTGAAAATGTCACAGCAAGGTTAGACAATCCAAGACAAACCACCTTGATGGCATTCTTTCGCCTCTGCCAAACAGATAATTACGCGAAATCCCTTCTATATAATGAGGTCCCATCTTATTACACGTACAACAAGCAGCAAGGTGTTTTTAACCGTAGAAGACGTGGAACTGCTGTGGAAGGCGAGCCTGGAGTTTTCAAGGAACACGTGATTGGACGAGTGTACACTGTGCACCCGAATAATTCAGAGTGTTACTATTTACGCCTTCTTTTGCACGTCGTGCGAGGACCTACTTCTTTCACTGAGCTCCGTAAGGTGGATGATATTGAATATCCCACATACCAAGCTGCTTGCCGCGCACGTCATTTATTAGATGGAGATCAGCATTGGGATGAAGCTTTAGCCGAGGCAAGCGTCAGCGATAGTCCATATCGCTTGCGTCATTTGTTTGCCATCTTATTGACCTTTTGTGGATTAACGGATGCTGGGCAGTTGTGGCAAAAATATCGAGAAAAATTTTCTGAAGATTTTTTGAGACATGTACGTCAAAACAGTGATGGTGAAATTCCTGACCGAGTAGTTGAAAATTGTCATAATAGATCGTTGTTGGAGATTCAAGATATAGTTACAAGTATAGGAGGGAACCCGCTCACTCAATACGGCTTGCCCACACCGACAGTCGATGGGGAACGTATAAACAGCTCGGAGATAAATTACAATCCCGTGGAATTAGCAGAAACCCTGCAAAACGGCTGCTCAATTTTGACAACGGAACAGCGTCAAATATTTGATCGAGTATGCTGCAGTGTGGATAATAAATTAGGAGAAATCCTGTTTTTAGACGCGCCCGGTGGAACAGGCAAAACTTTTCTAACCAAAGTTATTTTGGCACGAATAAGGAGCCAAAATAAGATTGCTCTCGCTGTTGCCTCCTCAGGAATAGCAGCCACATTGTTGCCCGGAGGAAAAACCGCACACACAATGTTCAAAATTCCCATCGACTTGGAACGAACAGAAAGCCCGGTTTGCAATGTGTCACGCAATAGCGACAAAGCTAGGGTTTTACGCGATTGTGACATAATAATTTGGGACGAGTGCACGATGGCAAACCGCAAGGCTGTTGAAGCAGTAGACCGAACTTTGCGCGACATTAGGCAAAATGACCGGCCGATGGGAGGCATTACGGTACTTTTCTGTGGTGATTTTAGGCAGACACTCCCGATAATACCGCGAGGTACCAGAGCCGATGAAATTAGTGCCTGTCTAAAGAGTTCGATTCTATGGTGCAATGTCATATCAACTCATTTGAGTTTAAATATGCGAGCACATCTGGGTGGGAACCCAAACGCACAAGAGTTCTCAAATTTACTTTTGAAAATTGGTGACGGCACATATCCTACACAAGATGGCAAAGTAATTTTGGTGGAGAACCTATGTTGTTCCGTTGCTTCACAGCTGGAACTCATTTCTTCTGTGTATGGGAATCCCACTGATATCGGTAACCACGCTGCTGCTTGGCTGTGCCAGCGAGCTATTTTGACTCCCCGCAACGACCAAGCGGCAGCAATAAATTCACAAATATTGGCACATGTTTCTGGGGAAAGTAAACAATATACTTCAATAAACACGGTTACCGAAGTGGAAGATGCCACACACTATCCAGTAGAGTTCTTAGAATCCCTTAACACACCCGGTCTTCCAGCACACAAAATTTGTTTAACAAGTTCGCTGCCACCCCCGCACCGGTGCGGGGAGGGGTGTCCATGCGAGAGGCCGACCACGCACCGGTGCGGTCTCGCGCCTTAGTAGATTCATACACTCAGTTTGGCGCCGGCACTGGGCCAAGAACGTTGTGTTTGAAGCGGCACTGCGCTTGAACGATCAAACAAAAAAAAATATTTGGCCTCCCGGTGACCTTCAATTTTTGCAAGTGGCAGTCAACCTGTTAAAAGTCGGAGTGCCAATAATTCTTCTCAGAAATTTAAGTCCTCCCAAACTTTGCAACGGCACTCGGCTCAGAGTCACCAATCTCCAACACAACGTCATCGAAGCCGAAATCTTAACAGGTTGCGGCGCCGGTGATGTTGTTTTTATTCCCAGAATTCCCCTCATTCCCAATAATTTCCCCTTTAGTTTCAAACGTGTGCAATTCCCCGTCAGCCTATGTTACGCCATGACCATTAACAAAGCTCAGGGCCAGACATTATCCGTTGCGGGGGTAGATCTTAGTGTTGGTTGCTTTTCCCACGGCCAACTTTATGTAGCTCTTTCGCGTGTGAGCAACCCTAGCAACCTTTTTGTGTACGCTCCAGGTGGTTCCACGTCTAATATTGTATATAGAGAAGCATTTTCATAAATAATTATACAAGTTTTTGGCAGCATCTTAGTTACAAGGAAAAATCACCAGGCCTGGTCGAAAGATTCTCCCTTTTTAAATGAAGGTACACCTTCTCTAAGTGACACATTATTGTTTTCCGACATCCACGCGAACGAAGTCGCGGGCACAGCTAGTCTAATAATAAAGTAAAGACTATGTGGAAAATTATAAACGAACGAACGAATAAAAACGTAAAAAAGGTAAAAAAAAAAACATAACGCTACACGTAAATGACAATGCTATCTCGGACCCGAAGCAAACAGCAAATATATTTAATAACTTCTTTGCGTCTATCGGAGAAGGATATGCGCAAACCCCCGGCAAAGAACCGCGAAACATCTCTGTGGTCCACCGCACTGAAAATACCATGTTCCTAAGTACAGTAGATCCCAGTGAAATAAATTTAATATTGAAAAGCCTTAAAAACAAAAACAGTTATGGAATAGACGAAATACCACCAACCCTAGTCAAACAGTGTGCAGATGAGCTGACCCTTCCATTCTACTTGCTAGTCAATCAGTCTTTTGAGGAAGGAAGATTTCCGAACTACCTAAAAACAGCCATTATAAAGCCAATTCACAAAAAAAAACTCAAAAACCGACCCCTCTAATTACCGCCCTATTGCTCTTTTACCTACAGCCTCGAAAGTACTCGAGAAAGCGATGTGTAATCGCGTCTATTCGTTTTGCGAAAAATATAAAATTTTTCATGAATCCCAGAATGGTTTCCGAAAAAACCACTATAATATAAGAAAAAATATGCCGTAGGTATACTATTAGACATGACAAAAGCCTACGATACGAACCAAATCAAAGAACACATTCTTGCTGCTAATGAGTTAGTTATGTGTCAGTGTACTTGTCAGAAGGTTTCAAACCCTGATGCTGTCCAGTCTGAGGCAACGGAGGACCCGTCCCAGACTGATTCTCAAGACTGTATCCTCCACCAAGATGTTTTAGTACAAGATCAAGTGGTACAATCTGAGATTGGTAGTTGTCCAACTTTCAGTAGTCATGATTGTTATCATTCAGTTATGTTCTCAGATAGTATAGGAAGAGGTATAGGTAAATTAATTAGTAACAACCTGTGTTATTCTACTCTAAATTATTGTATTCCAGGGTCAACCTAAAAACAAATAATGGCATCAGTAACAGGAAATGTATATAATCCTAAAACCAACATTACTGTATTTGTAGGTAATAGTTCTAAGGTAAAAAAAGAAGAAATCACTGACTGTGTAACTGAGTTGTTAAAGTTAAATTGCAGTAAAATAATATTGGGGGCTTTCCCATATTTTGAAAGATTGACAAATAGACAAAACAATTATATTCATATGCTTAACAAGCATATGCACTTCTGAGTTAGTCATTATAGTGACAAGCTTGTATTTCTTGACACCAACTTTTTTGTGGAAACTTTGAAATCGACTAGGAATACTGTGTATTTGCCTGTTAGTTTTAGACACATAATAGCAAGGCTATTAGCTTTTTATATAAACTCAGACATAGGTAGTAGGTCGAAGTCTTGTGTTATTAACACCACAACGGTAAGTAATAGTACTAATTATAAGGTGGTAAGCCTGAATAAATGTAGCTCAAATGCTATAAATATTTGTACAGACTGTACCAAGGAGGTTCCATGTCCCTCACTCACTATGAGCTCACTGCCTGGTGATGACACTGAGGTCATGGGGTCAACTCCGGATAGTCATTTAAACTAGTTTGTAAGACAACAGGAGGTACAAGTAAGAATATTCTTATAACTAACAACAACAAGGTATCTTCTGGCTCTAAAATAAATATTTACCAAAAAAGAGATCAGCAGAATGCCTTGAAATTATTTCATCAAAATATTCAAGGTATTTCTTCCAAGTTATTAAAAATTGAAATGTTTTTAGAAAAAACAAAGTTTGACATTGTTTGTTTCACTGAACATTGGTTAAAGGATTACCAAATGCTAATTAATTATAAGAACTATAGTATGGGCAGTTGTTTTAACCGTAAATCTATGCTGCGTGGAGGTTCTCTAATATGGATTAAAAATTGTTTAAAAACTAAGGCACGAAATGACATAGTTGGTTTATCAGTTGAACATTGCATCGAACTGTCCTGTGTTGAGCTGGATAAGCATGTTGTAGTGTGCGTGTACAGACCCCCTAATTATCAGAATGTTTCTTTATTTGAGTCAATAATGGAAGATGACGCAATTATTTGTGGTGATTTTAATATTAATATTCTGGAAAATACTTTAAATAGCTATCGATTATTAAGTCTTTTTAAATCATTCAATTTATCTAACATTTTTACAGAACCGACTAGAGTAACTTCAACTTCCGCTACTTGTATTGATAATGTCTTCTGCGATTGTGATTATTTAGCTAAAGCCATAGTAAATTATTTGCCGTCTGATCATAGTGGTCAAACGGTAACTTTTAAGTTTAAAACAGCTTTGCAAAAAGTGCAAATACAATTTAGACCAATAACAAATGGCAAATTAAATAGATTCAATAGTATCCTAAATAAGGAGTTAAATGTTCTAGGCCATAATATGGATGATGCAAATAAATTGTATGAGGATTTCTTTTCAGTCTGTAGTGCACACTGAATTCAATAAAACTTTTGAAAAGAAAACAAAAAATATTAGCCCTATTTTTATATTTAGTGACTGGGCAACTAGAGGTATTAGGATAAGTAGGGAAAGGCTTTTCGAGCTGTATGGCCTTAAACCTTACATTAACACTGAAACTTTCAACAAGTATGTTGCTACATATTCCAAAATTTTTAGAAATACCTGCAAGATAGCTAAAGCCCTGTACATTAGCAATAAGATCAAATAAGCAGAAAATAAAATAAAAACAGTTTGGAAAGTTATAAATAATGAAACTAGTAGGGAAAAAAAACGAAACACTGATTACACATTGGAGACTTCACGTGGTGCAATAAGCTCTAACTTAGAAGTAGCTCAAGAATTTGTACATTTCTTTACTAATATACCATCTAAAACGACGGAAGCTTTAAATTCTTCACCCGATGTCTCAATTGATTTATTAATAGTGAATGTCCCAGGCTGTCCGGTTGAATTTCAATTTAAACATATAAACCCTATTATAGTTATTAAAGCCTTTCGGCAAATTAAAATCAAACTGACCGAGGATCTATGGGGACTATCTATCAAAGTTTGTACACCCATAATCGAGACTATAGCACCATACTTAGCTTTAATATTTAATTTGTGTGTGGATCAAGGAGTATTCCCGGATTTAATGAAATACAGTAAGGTTATACCACTTTTTAAATCTGGGGACAGTAGAGACACCAACAATTATAGACCAGTATCCGTGCTGCCGGTATTCAGCAAAGTGTTCGAAAAGGTAATGCTAAACTAAATGCTTAATCATTTTAACACCAACCAAATCTTACACGATCAGCAATATGGTTTCACCAAAGGTTATTAAAACACATATTTACAGCGTGGGAGGAGGCTCAAGACGCCATAGGAATCTTTTGTGACCTCTCCAAGGCATTTGACTGCGTAAATCATGAAACCTTATTCTTGAAACTTGAGCATTACGGACTAGGTAAACTTGCGCTCTGTTTAGTAAAATCTTATTTAAATGATAGACAACAGCAAGTTCAAATTAATGGTGTAAATTCACTCAGTCTAAAAGTAAAAAAAGGTGTTCCTCAAGGCTCGATATTGGGTCCTTTCCTCTTTTTAGCATATATTAATGATCTACCCCATTTATTAAAAAACCAACCACAAATGGTGTTATTTGCTGACGATACTTCCCAAATTTTTAAGATAAATAGACGTGCATCAAATCTTGACGATGTAAATAACGCCCTACTGCAGGTCCAAAATTGGTTTACTGCTAATAATTTAGTATTAAATGGGAAAAAAACGAAATGCATAAGATTTGCTTTACCGAATGTTAAAAGTAGTGATTGTGATATAGTATTGAATAAGGAGAAGCTAGAATTTGTAGATAAAACTGTTTTCCTGGGGATCACGCTCGATTCAAGGCTGCAATGGGGTCCTCATTTAACATCTCTCGCAGGACGGCTAAGCTCAGCAGCATATGCTGTAAGAAAAATCCGTCAATTTACTGATATAGATACCGCAAGGCTAGTCTATTTCAGTTACTTTCATAGTATCATGTCCTACGGTATTTTACTATGGGGACGGGCTGCAGATATCGACTCTATTTTTATTCTGCAGAAAAGAGCCATTAAAGCAATATATTGCCTCCGTAGGCGCGATTCTCTAAGGGAACTGTTTAAAAATATTAACATCATGACGGTACCTTGTCAATATATTTATGAAAACATCATGTACGTCAAGAAAAATCTTAATCTTTTCAGTAAAAGAGGTGAAAGACACAAATTATAGTACTAGAAATAGGGACCAATTAGTTCAACCGGGTTTCAGACTGGCTAAAGTAGACTCATCTTTCATGGGGTACTGTTTAAAATGTTACAATAAAATACCTTCCCATATACTACAACTAAATGAAACGAAATTTAAATCTTGTATAAAACGCACACTATGCTGCCAAGCATATTATAAGCTTGGGGATTATATCGCTGACAAAAATGCTTGGCTTAACGCTGGTCCAGCTCCACAAGGGCGCATAAACTAATTGATTAGCATTCAAAAATATTGTTGGAATTGCTGAAGATTGCAAAAACTATCTTTGAATTGTATAACTTCAATCTCTTTTTTTATTGTATAATTGCATAGCACATGTGTGAGCACTGTGACCATGTACCTTCTATAAATCTACCATTTACTGGGTACGTCTTTCATTGACTTGATATGCCCTGGCGGCTAAGAGTATGTCATGCTCACTCAAATGTCTCGCTGGTGGTGGCGTGTGTGTTGGATCGTTGAGTTCCCTTCAAAATGGTTGAGCTAAACGGTGCTGATCCATGCGTCATGTTCGTGAACGGGCGCCATCAGTAGGGACTGGTCATCTCTTATCTGCCACGGCTTATTTTAATTTTTGAATATTTTTTTTTTTTATTACGGACGCTTTTCACGAACACGTCTTTCTACATTGTTCTCACATACACATGTATAATTTCAACATGAATGATGTAAACAATATTTTGTAAGAATATTTTTATTTTAAAAGAGTGTCCATTGAGTTTCTTGCCCGTTCTTCTCCATAGGAACCTACGCTTTGGAATGGGCAACTAGCTTCATATTTCTGACTGACTGACTCCTTGACAATTCAAAAGTGCCTGTAAGGTTTAATTGAAATAAATGCTTTGAGTTTGAGTTTTGAGAGTTTGATAAAGTGCAATTCGACATTCTACTTAACAAGCTACAAGGAATAGGGATCCGCGGAAAATCTTATGAATGGTTCAAATCATATTTGGAAAATAGAGAACAAAATCAAAAATCAAAATCAAAAGTCATTTATTCAAATTAGGCTGAGAATCAGCACTTTTCGAACGTCAAAATTACATAAGACAGTCCCCCAAAACGCCCACCCTTCACCACTTCCTAGTGCTTTTGCTGGGAAGAAGAAGTGGCGCAACAAACTCCCCAGCAGCACAGCTGTCTGTTCAGTTAGGAAAAAAAAAATGATTCTATACAATAATTTATAAGATAATTTACATTACGCAAAATAAAATTTAAATTATAAATTAATAGCCATATGACAGCTAGCACACGCCTATATACCAACCAAAAACATCGAGAACTATACTCAAGCAGAAATAAAAATAACTAAACGTAAAAAATATCTAAAAAAAAGAAAATAAAGCCTCCAGGCATAAAGAGCGTGCCCGCTTACATAGAGCTGTAACTAGAAGTTATAATAATATTGATAAACTAGGACCATCGAGGTAAAATAAATAATTGTCGAGGTCGCTAGCTAACCACATATTGTAATACAACTCATTAAAAAAAACATTGTAATGAGTAGATTATGTCAACAAAAAATAAAATAAATGTACATAAAAAGTAAAATTATAGAGTTTTATATAAACTCATAAAACCTGTCAGTAGGTAAACTAATTCTGGAGAAAGAACATTTAAACATTGTCTTGAGTTAATCACAGCGACCAACTATTCTTATCATTTAAGTAGTCGTTGATAGAATAGTATGCCTTTGAACAGAGGTTGGACTTTACTTTAGTTTTAAACGCATTAAAAGGCAAATCTAGCAAACAAGAGGGTAGCTTGTTATAAAAGGTTATACCAAGCCCAACAAATGAGTTATGAACCTTATGAAGCCGGTGAAAGGAAGCACGTAGTTTATCCTTACTTCTAGTGTTAACGTTGTGAATATCACTGTTTTTAGTGTATAAGTGTATATTCTGCCTAATATATAAGATGTTGGCGAAGATGTATTGTGATGCCACTGTGAGGATACCGATATCTTTGAAAAAATCTCTCAGAGAAACTCTGGCACCTAGCTGGTAAATTGCTCGAATAGCTCGTTTTTGGAGGACAAATATATTTTGAATATCTGCAGCTTTGCCCCAAAGCAGAATACCGTAGGACATAACGCTATGAAAATAACTAAAATAGACTAACCGAGCTGTATCAACGTCAGTGTATTGTCTTACTTTTCTGACAGCGTAGGCGGCCGAACTGAGCCTTCCCGCTAGGCTCGATATATGTTGGTCCCACTGAAGTTTTGCATCTACTGTTATGCCCAGAAAAACTGCCGAGTTTATAGTTTCAAGCACCTCTTTATCTAAGACGATGTTGGGTCCTAGATTTCTAACATTTGGGAGGGCAAACTTTACACATTTCGTTTTCTTGGCATTGAGAACTAGGTTATTTGTCGTAAACCAATCCGTAACCATTGAAAGTGCACTGTTTACTTCGTCAAAATCTTGTCTATTCCTGTCTACTTTAAAAATAAGAGAAGTATCATCTGCAAACAGTACAACTTCACAGATATCCTTTAAATAGAATGGTAAGTCATTGATATACACTAAAAACAAGAATGGACCCAGTATTGAGCCTTGAGGTACACCTAACTGAACTGGTAGCCCGGAAGATTTTACACCATCAACATCTACACATTGCGACCTATTATTTAAATACGAATTTAAAACGTTTAGAGCTTCCTTTAGCACACCGTAATGACGCAGTTTACGCAAAAGCGTGTCATGGTGCACGCAATCAAAGGCTTTGGAGAGATCACAGAAAACTCCAATAGCATTTTGAGAGTTCTCCCATGCGTTAAATATGTGTTTCAGCAGAGCAACATTCGCATCTGTAGTCGAACGACCCTTTGTAAAGCCATATTGTTCATTATGAAGGAGGCTATTTAAATTAAAATGTCTTAGCAACTGCTTGAGTATTAACTTTTCAAATATTTTGCTGAATGCTGGTAAAATAGAAATAGGCCTGAAATTGCCAACGTCATTTTCATTACCTGATTTAAATAATGGTATGACTTTACTACTCTTCATGAGGTCAGGAAAAGTTCCTAAATCAACACATTTATTAAAAGTAACAGCTAGATAGGGGGCTACGATGTCTATTATATTACTTAAAAGTTTAATGGAGATTCCCCAGTAATCACCAGTGTTTTTACACTTGAGTGTGTTAAAAACATTAACTACTTCACGAGGCGTTACATGTTCGAAGCTAAATATGCGACTACTTTTAGAGACACTACTAAGCAAAAGGTTTTCGGCTTTAGATGGGGACGAGTTTAAGGAGCGAGTCGTAGTTATAGGTATGTTGGCAAAAAACTCATTAAACGCCTGAGCTACGTCAGCTGCTTTAGTAACTAATTTACTGTCGACCATAATCTCGAGTTGTTTATCTTGCTTAACCGATTTACCCGTTTCATTGTTAATAATTTTCCAAGTGGTTTTAATTTTATTATTGGAATTTTTAATTGTATCGCTTAAAAATTTTGATTTAGCTAAAACACTAACCTTTTTAAATAATTTTGAATAATTTTTGACATACTCTAGGAAAGGAGTATCAAACCTATATTTTTTATGACACCAAGTCGAAGTAGAATACTACAACGAACATGAAAAACAAATCCAATACATTCTGTCAGATAGCAAGCAAATTAACGCCTCAATCCCCCAAGGGAGTGTTATTGGATGCCTCTTATTTATCATCTATATAAATGACCTCCCTACAATAATAAATGAATCATGTGTTCTGTTTGCCGACGATATCTCAGTACTAACTTCTTGCCACGACAATACCAACTTAACCGAAATACTTACAAGCATACTTAATAAAATAATAACTTGGATGACAGAACACAACCTTGAATTAAACTTCAATAAAATTAAAATCATGTTCTTCCATCCACGTCAGAAAACCCCTTTAGACTTAACATTTATTTACAACGACGCAACTATTGAAACAGTAAAAGAATTCAACCTACTCGGCTTATCCATAGATACACATTTAAATTGGAAATCACATATTAAAAAAATCAGGTCAAAGCTATCAAAATTTTCCTATGCCCTCCGTGAAATAAAAAAATCCACAAATCTCTCCACTGCTCTGGTTACGTATTATGCCTATGCATACGCATGGTTAAACTACGGCGTAATATTATGGGGAAATAGTACAGACGCATCAACACTATTCATACTACAAAAACGACTGATTAGAATACTAGTTAACATAGATAACACAGACAGCTGCAAACCCCATTTCCAAGAACATAAACTTCTAACCCTACCTTGCATATATATCTTGGAAATGTGCAAATTTGTTAGAAATAATCAAAAACTCTTTACTACACGCGAAACCATACAGACTCGCTACACACTACGACACAAAAACAGACTAAACCAACCAGGTCCAAAGCTAAAAATTCACTCCACAAGCACTTTAGTAATGTCAGTTAAAATATATGTATAATAAACTACCTGATGAAATTAAAAATGAACAAAAATTTAATATCTTTATGAATAAATTAAAACAATTCCTAATCTGTAAATGTTATTATAATGTACATGAATATTTAAATGATAAATTTAATAAATAAACAATAATAATTTATTTATAATTACCAATGATAATAATAATATATGTTTAAAATATAATTTATATGTACTTATGTAGTTAAATAAAGGATTAATATATGTATAATTCAAATAAATATTAATGTTTAAATCCAATATATGAGTGGTAAAAATGATATGTACACAATTAGTTATCAGCCGACCTACCTACACAAAACGGAAGAGTAGATTAATATTAAAATTGACATTGACACTAACAAATAGCTATAATAGCCCTCCTCCTAATTTTTATGTTGTTATGTACCTACCACCTACGTTCACATTGTGGAATGCAATAAACGTATTGAGTATTGAGTAGAATCCTGAACGCAGCGAGGGATTCAAAGTACGTCACTCGAGCTTAAAATAGTGTTGCTCCCGAGGTGAACACTCTACTTTTCATCACCCTCTATGAGAAAAAAAAGGGTCCGCGGTCCTACCCTCATGTCTCACGTATGATTTAACACCAAAACAAAATTATCGCAGCCGCCATCTTGGATTTACATTTTGAAATCTTTATCCACTTTAGCAGCTTTAAAAACTCCTGCCTTCACGTCTGCACCCTCAAAAACTATGATAACGACACCCATGACGAAAAATTTTAATGTTTTTGTAGCCGCCATCTTGGATTTACATTTTGACCTCACTATCGGCTTTAGGACCCTTGAAAATTACGAAAACGACATCCAATCACCCATTACAAAAAAAAAAAAAACACAGCCGCCATTTTGGATTTACATTTTGACCTCACTATCGGCTTTAGAACCCTCGAAAACTATGAAAACGACACCCATGACGAAAAATTTTAAAATTTTCACAGCCGCCATCTTGGATTCACATTTTGACCTCACGATCGGCTTTGGCGCCCTCGAAAACTATGAAAACGACACCAATGACGAAAAATTGGAAAATTTTCGTCATGTGTCGTTGCCGCCATCTTGAATTTTCATTTTGACCAGGCTTGTCAGTGTGAATAATAATTTACATTTTCTGTCTCTTTCTTGCCAGCCTGTTACTTGTTCATACAATGTTCGTGATTGATCTCCTTGGTGATTGGAACTTTTACTAACAATATCCACATTCCAAATTCAAATCTACTTTGGTCCCTAGGGATCAAAGTGCTATTTTGGTCCCTGTTTACGAAGAACAAACTAGCTCTTTTAGAATAGATGTGATGAAATAGTAGATTGTTTGCCAAGGGACCAAACAACTATTTTTAAGGCGAGAGTGTTTTTTTGAATCCAGAGTGGAGCGAAGGATTCTAAAGTAGAATCCTGAACGCAGCGAGGGATTCAAAGTACGTCACTCGAGCTTAAAATAGTGTTGTTCCCGAGGTGAACACTCTACTTTTCATCACCCTCTATGAGAAAAAAAAACGTGTACGGTCCTACCCTCATCTCTCACGTATGATTTAAAACCAAAACAAAATTATCGAAGCCGAAATCTTGGATTTACATTTTGAACTCTTTATCGACTTTAGCAGATTTTAAAACTCTTGCCTTCACGTCTGCACCCTCAAAAACTATGATAACGACACCCATGACGAAAAATTTTAATTTTTTTGTAGCCGCCATCTTGGATTTACATTTTGACCTCACTATCGGCTTTAGAACCCTCGAAAACTGAAAACGACACCCATTACGGAAATATTTAAAATTATCGTAGCTGCCATCTTGGATTTAAGTTTTGACCTCACTATCGGCTTTAGAACCCACGAAAACTATGAAAATGACACCCATGACGAAAAATTTAAAAATTTTCACAGCCGCCATCTTGGATTTACGTGTTGACCTCACTATCGGTTTTAGAACCCTCGAAAAGTATGAAAACGACAACCATGACGAAAAATTTTAAAATTTTCACAGCCGCCATCTTGGATTTTCATTTTGACCTCACTATCGGCTTTGGCGCCATCGAAAACTATGAAAACGACACCAATGACGAAAAATTGGAAAATTTTCGTCATGTGTCGTTGCCGCCATCTTGGATTTTCATTTTGACCAGGCTTGTCAGTGTGAATAATAATTCACACTTTCTCTCTCTTTCTTGCCAGCCTGTTACTTGTTCATAGAATGTTCGTGATTGATCTCCTTGGTGATTGGAACTTTTTCTAACAATATCCACATTCCAAATTCAAACTACTTTGCTCCCTAGGGATCAAAGTGCTATTTTGGTCCCTGTTTACGAAGAACAAACTAGCTCTTTTTGAATAGATGTGATGAAAATATATTTATTAAACGGTTCAGAAAATTACTAGTGGATAAAATTCACTAAATGATTTTTTTAATGATGACATCAAAATGGGATGACTTCCAACATTTACCCAGTTTTAGACATTGATTTTTATTATACATTATTTGACTTATATTTGATCTTATATTACTATTTTAATCTGTGACATTATTTATTTTAAATTAATTGACTTTTTACTACAATTTTATTTGACTTTTTGACATTATTCGAATCTATTGTAAGTCAGTTGAATTTTTTAATGTTATATTTGACTTTTTATGTTAATTTATTCTGTGACATTATTAATTTCAAATGAATTGAACATTGAATATCTCCTAATTATTTTACTTATTTTTATAAATTATATTTGTGATATGGATTGTTACATTCCATTTGTGTGTGATCTTATTTACTTGAAATTAATATTGATTCTTCTTAATGATTGCTAGAGGTAAAATTTGCAAAGACGTATATCACAAATTATGTGATATTATTTATAATATAATTTTATTAGATCTTTTTAACGTTTTTTTTTTTTAGTTTAGGCTATTTACTGCATTTATTTTCATGCTACTACTCATATTTTATGTTATTGTTGTGCCCGACAGGGTCCATGTGAACTATTTTATTATTATTAAGACCTTGAAAACACATGTGATATGCAATAAAGATTTGATTTTAATCATTCAACGTTGACGTTTCATGAAATGGTCAATTCTAAGATCTGGTCACGACATATACAAGTTATACAGGTACACAGACCGACTTTACGGTCTAATACTGGTTGTGATGACACCTTTGAGTGACCGCATGGCACATCGGTTTTATAGACGTTGTCAAACGACTAAGATATTGTGCTCGCGCTGCCGGTGCGTGTATGACGTAAACACAGAAAAATGAATATTCCATGATTACAAAATATATAAACTGTACCTACATTATTATTTAAATAAGTGTGACATAAATAGTTCTGTTAATCTTTCAGCAAACATTAGTTTTATGAGAATGTATTTAGTAGGTGTTATTGTGAAGTTTTTAATGCCCTCCCCTAGGTATTTCTTTGTAATTCAATGGGTTTAGTTAATTTTAGTATTCCAAATATATTTTCTTAATAAAGCTCTAACCATCTTGTCTAAGTTATATGGCGACCTCTATAATACACTAATAATACTCGTATAACAAAAAGGTCGCATAGACTTTTCCTTGAGACCATGACGCCCGGCCATATTTAGTCTCATTTAGGGTTCCCTAATCATTAGGGAACATTAATAGTGAACTACAATTATGTAAAACAATGTATGATACAGACAGCACCTACAGGATATTGTTTGTTAGGGAATATGCTCTAAAGGATATCTTTAGTAAATATGAGGCTTCTCAACAAGACCTGAGTAAGCGCTTGCGGAGGTTAATGAATTGACCGACCTGGTCAAGTACAACGCCTAGAGGTATGAGTCTCTAACAAATAACCTCTCTTTTAGCTGTGCCTGCTCCCATGAGTCCCAACCTCAACTGGTTACACCTACACCCTCAGTGGCTCAGCCTGTAGGTAACTATTTGGAGGGCCAAAAAAAAAAAGATTAATATTACCTACGTATTTTCTGACAAATTTGATCAAGGTAATATTGTATTGTATTAAGGTAGGTAGTATAATTTAATCAGTGTTCGCAACAATATGTAATTAATAATTGTTTACCCGGTGCCAGTATTATCCAATTAATTAATAATATTAAACTGACAAAAATAAACCCCAATTCCACTGTTATATTATTAAACGGGGACAGTTTAACTGTAAGAAAAAAGGAAATAATTGAATGTGTCCATTTGATGTTACATCTCAAAGATACCAATAATTGTAAATTTATTTTCTGTGCCTAGCCTTATTCTCGAAATCTCGATATTTGTCTAATAAGACAAAGAGGCACATTTATAAATTAAATATTATGTTAATTTATAATAGGACTTGTCGTCACAGTGACGCAATTTTATATTTTGATTGTAATCAATTTATTACTGATTATAAACTGACAAATTATACAATGTAATTGCCACCTAGTTGTAGAAGACAAATTGCTAATCTTTTAGCATACAATATAAACAGTGACACTGGTACCTGTACTCTACCATCGATTACTGTTAGTAGTGGTACTAACACTACTTTTGATACGCCTTGTAGTTTAAACGATTAGGAGCGACCACGGATGAGTCGCATATATTGAATGTTGTTTATCAAAATATGCAGGGTCTGTCCGGCTAGGATTAAGTTTATTTATGGAGATCTATGATGTTCAGGTGTTATGTTTGACTGAACACTGGTTGAAAGAACATGAATTAGTGTTTATCAATGATGAAAATTTTACTGTAAAAAGTGCGTTTGTAAAAAAAGCGCCATTCGCGGTGGATCTTTAGTTCTTGTTTCAAAGTTGTCTTGTCTCGTTTATCGACCCCCCTCTGGTGATTTTATTAGTTTTGAATCGGTAATGGAGGCAAATAACTCTTGCCGGAACGCCCATACCGATCTGTTCCGATTTCCAGTACCTCGGGTCGCTTGTCCAAGGGGATGGTAAAGTAGACCGTGACATAACGCACCGGATCAACTCAGGATGGATGAAATGGCGACAGGTCACTGGAACAACTTGCGACCCACGGATGCACCTCAAGTTAAAGGGGAAAATATACAAGTCCGTGATTAGACCTGTCGTATTGTATGGATCGGAATGCTGGGCTGTGAAGCAGATGGACGAAAAAAGATTGCATGTAGCGGAGATGAGAATGTTGAGGTGGATGTGTGGAGTGACAAGAATGGATAAAATAAGGAATGAGTATATTAGAGGAAGTCTGCATGTTGCGCCACTTACAGAAAAGTTGAAAGGGAATCGACTGTCTTGGTATGGGCATGTGATGAGGAGGGAAGAATCGCATGTGACTAAAAGAGTGATGAATATAAATGTTGAGGTATGGAGAGGGAGAGGAAGACCAAAGAAACGATGGATGGATTGTGTGAGGAGTGATATGAAGGAAAAGGGTGTAAATGATTGTGTGACGGTTGACAGGGGAGAATGGAAGAAGAAAACGTGTTGCGCCGACCCCAAGTAACATGGGATAAGGGCAATAAGTTAAAATCAAGTAATAAACGTATAATTTTATGTGGAGATTTTAATATTAATATTTTAGATGTTACTCCATTAAGTATGTATTAGACTTCTTAATATGTTTAGGTCTTATAATTTAGTTAATTTGTTTTTTGAACCTACGACATCTTCGTCAACTTGTCTTGATAATAAATTTAGTGATTGTGATGCCAACAATAAATTAGTGTTAAGTGACTTAACGTCTGACCACTGTGGTTTATTAGCTAGTTTCCCTATGCCAATACATAAAAGCCACATAAAATAGAATATAGGCCTTATACAGCTAGTCGTTGCAATAAGTTAAAAAATAATATAGCTCATAGAATTACACCATCTATAGTAGAACACGAGAATCCTATTAAACGTATGGAGCCCTTTTTGATTTTGTGCAAAAAAAGTACCAATCTACTTTCAAGACTAAAACTATTACAATTAATGGCACCTCCGTTGGCTTTAACTAATGAGCCACTCCGGGTATTTATAAAAGTAGAGCGAGACTATACGAGTTATATGGTTTGAAAAAATATAGGTTTGTCAAAAATTAATCAAAATTATTTAAAAAGGTAAAGTGTTTTTGCTAAACCTAAATTTTTGAGCGATTCAATTAAAAATTCCAATAAAGTGATTTTTACTTTAAAAATCACTTTGAAAAATATTAACAATGGAACGGGTAAATCGGTTAAGCAAGATACACAACTTGAGATTATGGTCGACAGTAAATTAGTTACTAAAGCGCTGACGTAGCTGAGGAGTTTAATGAGATTTATGCCAACATACCTATAACTACGACTCTCTTCTTAAATTCGTCACCATCTAAAGCTGAAAACCTTTTGTTTAGTAGTGTGTCTGAAAGAAGTAGCTTATTTAGCTTCGAACATGTAACGCCTCGTGATGTAGTTAAGGTTTTTAACACACTCAAGTCTACTAACACTGGTAATTACTGGGGAATCTCCATTAAACTTTTAAGTTATATAATAGATATCATAGCCCCGTATCTAGCAGTTACTTTTAATAAATGAGTTGATTTAGGAACTTTTCTTGACATCGTAAAGTCATATCATTATTAAAATTAGGTAATAAAAATGAAGTTGGCAATTTCAGGCCTGTTTCTTTCTTACCAGCATTCAGCAAAATATTTTAAAAGTTAATAGGTACTCAAGCAGTTGCTAAAACATTTTAATTTAAATAGCCTCCTTCATAATGAATAATATGGCTTTACAAAGGGTCGTTCGACTACAGATGCGGTTGTTGCTATTTTACGCATGGGAGAGCTCTCAAAATGCTTTTGGAGTTTTCTGTGATCTCTCCAAAGCCTTTGATTGCGTGCACCATGACACGCTTTTGCGTAAACTGCGTCATTACGGTGTGCTAAACGAAGCTTTCAACGTTTTTAATTCGTTTAATTCGTTTTAAATAGGTCGCAATGTGTAGGTGTTGATGGTGTAAAATCTTCCGGGCTACCAGTTCAGTTAGGTGTACCTCAAGGCTTAATACTGGGTCCATTCGTGTTCTTAGTGTATATCAATGACTTACCATTCTATTTAAAGGGTATCTGTGAAGTTGTACTGTTTGCAGATGATACTAGTCTTAATTATGTTTAAAGTAGACAGGAATAGACAATATTTTGACGATGTAAACAGTGCACTGTCTATGGTTACGGATTGGTTTACGACAAATAACCGAGTTCTCAATGCCAAAAAACGAAATGTGTAAAGTTTGCCCTTCCAAATGTTAGAAGTCTAGGACCTAACATCGTCTTAGATAAAGAGGTGCTTGAAACTGTAAACTCGGCAGTTTTTTTGGGCATAACAGTAGATGCCAAAATTCAGTAGGGCCAACATATATCGAGCCTAAAGGGAACTAGTGCGAAGGCTCAGTTCGGCCGCCTACGCCGTCAGGAAAGGAAGACAATACACTGACGTTGATACAGCTCGGTTAGTCTATTTTAGTTATTTTTATAGCGTTATGTACTACGGTATTCTGCTGTGGGGCAAAACTGCTGATATTCAAAATATATTTTTCCTCCAAAAACGAGCTGTTCGAGCAATTTATCAGCTAGGTGCCAGAGTTTCTCTAAGAGATTTTTTCAAAGATATCGGTATCCTCACAGTGGCATCAGAATTTATCTTCGCCATTATCTTATACCTATACATATAAAGGGTGTCTCAGTAAGAGTGCACTTTTTCTTTTTTTTTTTTCTTTCATGTGGCATCTCTGAAATTTGACAGCTGTCACCTCTGTTTATTCCGATTATTAAAAATGGAGAGCTATTCGAAAGAACAACGCGTTATAATTGTGAAAACTCATTACAAAAATGGGGAAAGTTACGCTACTGTGAACGGCATTCGTTACAGGAATATGATAACGGACTTCTTGTGGCCTCAAATGGACGGCATGAATCTGGACAACATGTGGTTTCAGCTGGACGGCGCAACCTGCCACACCGCGCATGAAACAATCGACTTATTGCAGCAACGATTTCCAGAACACATTATCTCACGAAATTCTGATGTCAACTGGCCACCAAGACCGTGCGATTTAACGCCTTGCGATTTTTTTCTTTGGAATTTTGTGAAACAAACAACATTTTAGGAAACAATTCCTGAGCTCAAATCGGAAATCCATCGCGTCATCGGTGAGTTACAGCCACATCTCTGTGCAAAAGTCATGGAAAATTTCATGAAAAGAGTAATGGCCTGTCATCGGAGCCGTGGGGGTCATTTGCCGGACATTTTATTTCATACTTAATCGGAACATGTCTTCTTTACAATACAATAAAAATATCACAACTCTGTCATAAAGTACCTACTTGTTTTTATTTTAAAATGAAAAAGTGCACTCTTACTGAGACACCCTTTATTAGGCAAAATATACACTTATAACTAAAAACAGTGATATTCACAATGTTAACGCTAGAAATAAGGAAAAACTACGTGCTCCCTTTCAGCGGCTTCATAAGGTTCATAACTCATTTGTTGGGCTTGGTATAACCTTTTATAACAAGCTACCCTCTTCTTTACTAGATTTGCCTTTTAATGCGTTTAAAACTAAAGTAAAATCTAACCTTTGTTCAAAGGCATACTATTCTATCAACGACTACTTATATGATAAGAATGGTTGGTCGCTATGATTAACTCAAGACAATGTTTAAATGTTCTTTCTCCAGAATTAGCTTACCTACTAACAGGTTATATGAGTTTATATAATTGTTTATAATTTTACTTTATAAGTAATAATAATAATAAAATAATAATAAAATTTATTGGAATAATAATAAGTTACAAAAGTGTACAAATGGTTCAGTAGTATACATATTAATCTAGGCCTATAATAGTATTATAATAATCTGGATAAAAACTATGGTATGACAAATGTATAAGATTACAGTTGCATATAAAAATAGAATAGTGTAGTGCGTTGCCCGATTTAGGTTTATTTAAACCTGTGTTTCAGGCCATCTCTACGACGACGGTAGTTTCGAAATAGAACCTTGAATTAAATTAACATAATATATTTTAAATATCTAAGCAGAAACAATATTTTGCGAAACCTTATTAACTAGGCATAAAGGATATATTTATATCTAAAACTAAAATTATTATAAATATTAGGTTAGGTAATTACAGTCTAGTCAGCTACTCTATGTCAGCACCTCTAGTAGTTTTTCCGTGTCTGCGTAATTTAGTTTTGCTAAATAATCGACTAACATTATACTACACCTATTATAACTTACATTATATATCTTGAGCAATTTGTTCAATTTATTATATAAGAAAGGTCCTAGAAATAAATAAAATCTTTTAATGAATGCATGTTTAGTCGGAGGATTTGTGCAAACCAGATCCAATTCAATCGAAGAAGAAGAAGAAGTCAATTTATTTTAATTTATTTTTGACATAATCTACTCATTACAATGTTTTTTTTATGAGTTGTATTGCAATATGTGGTTAGCTAGCGACTTCGACAATTATTTATTTTACCTCGATGGTCCTAGTTTATCAATTATAACTTCTAGTTACAGCTAGCTATATGTAAGCGGGCACGCCCTTTATGTCCGGAGGCTTTTTTTTCTATTTTGGATATTGTGTACGTTTAATTATTTTTATTTCTGCTTGAGTATACAAGTTCTCGATGTTTTTGGTTGGTATATTGGCGTGTGCTAGCTGTCATATGGCTATTAATTTATAATTTAAATTATGTTTTGCGTAATGTAAATTATCTTGCATACTATTAATATAATCTTTTTTTTTTGTTGAACAGACAGCTGTGCTGCTGGGGAGTTTTTTGCGCCACGTCCTCCCAGCAAAAGCACTAGGCAGTGGTGAAGGGCGGGCGTTTTGGGGGACTGTCTTATGTAATTATGACGTTCGAAAAGTGCTGATTCTCAGCCTAGGTAGTTTGAATAAATTACTTTTAATTTTGATTTTTTTGAATTTTGAATTACTTACTTTATTATTTAAATCATTAACTAACGGTTGGAATTCAACATTCAAGATTCAAGATTCATTTATTTGTGGAAACATGAGTACACATACATAGCATGCAAGCTATTAAATTACAGTATGGTTTGAGATCAGTCATGTTTGGCCTTAATGGCGTACAAATATTTAAATTTCATTAATAAAAGTTATTGTATTAGATTAGATAATAACAAAATAGTAAATGTCATTTTTGAAAACAAATAAATTAAATATATGGTCATAGTTACGTAACAATTATTAAATGTCAATTAAAATTATCATCATAGGTACCAATAATATGTTGCTTTATATAAGTCAAATATGTATTGATAATTTTGGTTACTACACGGCATTAGATGTTGTCATTAATAAATTCTAGAATACTGTAGTATGCTTTCCCTTCTAGCAGTATCTTTAATTTATTTTTTAATTGGCGGACATTAAGCTCCTTCCAACTATTTGGGAGTTTATTGAAAATTTTAGGGGCCATACAGAAAACACTCTTATGCATTAAAGCTGTTTTCGATCTATGTAGTCAGAGAATACTGTCATCGCGTCTACTATGTTTGCGATCGACCATTTCTGATTGACGTGGAAATAAGTGCTATTTGACTTGACAAACATGACAATGTCCAATATGTAAAGGCAAGGCATAGTTAATATTTTATATTTTTTAAAGTAGGGCTTACAAGTTTCGGTTGACTGTAATTTAAACATAGTCCTGATGCACCTTTTTTGGGCTTTAAATGGTATGTCCTTGTCAGTTGAGTTTCCCCAGAAAATGATCCCATATATCTTAATTGTGAAGAAACCAAACAGTGATAAGCCGTGAGCAATGATTCGGTGTTTAGTACTGGGACCAGTTTGAACAGCGCGTAACAAGAATTACTATTTTTTTTACTATTCTTCTATGTGTGCTTTCCAGCTAAGCTTTTTGTCAATAATCACTCCAAGGAATTTAGTGTTGTCAACTTCTGTAATAATTCTATTATTGTATTGGACGTTAAGATCAGTCATGGTTGCTAAACGTTGACTGAAGTGCATTACGTTAGTTTTATTAAGATTAATTTTTAGATTATTATTATTCATCCAATTTATTATTGATGTCAGAGAATTATTAATGTCATTATTGTAGCTATCTTTAGTATTACATTGAATTGTGATAGTGCTATCATCAGCAAAGAGTGTAACTGGTTGGTTTACATGTTTAGGTAAGTCATTTATATACTATGAATAGTGGAGGACCCATCACACTACCCTGGGGGACTCCATGCTTGACTACTTGTTCGTGCGAATGAAATATTTCTTCGCATTTAGTTTTAACGTTTATCCTAGATATCTCCGTGACCTGTTTTCTGTTATCAACATATGTTTTTATTAATTTTAGAACATTGCCTCTTATACCGTATGCTTCCAACTTATTTATTAGAATATCATGCCTGACATAGTCAATCGCCTGCGTCATATCACAGAATATGGTGCACACGGGATTGGTTCTATCAACGTTTACCATAACCATAAGTAGGAAATCGTAAACAGCCATATTTATAATTCGGTTTTCTCTGAATCCTTTTTGTTCGTTAACTAGTATATTATGTTTTTCTAAGTAAGCATTTAATTCTTTACATATATACTTTTCAAAAATTTTGGAGAAAACACTAATAATCGAAATAGGTCTGTAAAATTCCATGGATTCTCTATTTTCTTTTTTAAATATAGTTTTTACTATTGATTTTTTTAAAGCATCAGGGAATATGCCAGTACTTATACTTAAATTAATTAGATGGCTTAGATGCGTACAAATTTCTGGAGCTACTAACTTAACTATTTTTGTTGATATTCCGTCATGACCCACGCTGTTCGTATTTTTCAATATTTTGATAATTCTAAAAACGTCCTGCGGATACAAGGGGGCATAAAAAATGATTGTTTTCTATTTGGGATTTTTGAAGTGACTTGATTTCCCGAATCAACAACCGGGACTACTTTTTCAATAAAATAGGTGTTAAATTCGTTGGCTATTTTCTGGGGATCTGTTATAACGTCACTGTTCACTTTTATTTTTGTGATAAGATTTCGTGGTATGTTATGCTTTGAGTTATTGATAATTTTCCAACTGGTTTTAGATTTATTACTAGATTGTTTTATTTTATAATTATTCTGTGCATATTGCGTTAGTTGTATAATTTTCTTAAATAATTTAGAGTATTTTGTCAAGCTATATTTATTAGTCCCATTTGGGTCACGTCTGTATTGCCATAAAAGTTGTCGCTTCTTTTTGCTGCACATTTTGATACCACGTGATACCCACTTAGATTTATTTGCCGTATGTATGGTTACAGATACTTCTGGAAAGCATAGATGGTATAAAAGCGAAAATGGTTCTATAAATATATTGTAGGCTATGTTAGGATCACCTGTTTCGTATATCTCAGAGAATGACAAACTACGCAGGCAATTTTGAAATTTTGAAATATATTCTGATTTAAAATCACGCCTATTCATACACCAGTATCCTAGAGTGCAACAGTTTTTGACGGGTATTTTTATTAATTGCGCTGTGTGGTCGGATAGCGCAAATTCAAGTACTTCTATTTTACAGGCTCTTTTAAAATTATGTACCTAAACCGCATACAAAAACTTATTACGTAAGTAGATGAAAATAAATATTCGAAAGTTTTCAAAATCGCGTATTACCTACTCAGTTTTATGAATGAACGCGTAATAATATGAAGTCACTGGCATTAACGCCATCTAGTAGTCAATAGCCGATCTTTAATAGATAATCCAATAAGTACAGTACGACACAACTTAGAAGTAGCATAAATTATCTATACATGTTTGACTCTTTATTCTTGTGGGCTGATTAACAGATAATCTTAAATTATAACTCAGTAAGAGACATTCAAAATCTAAAGTTTGGTAAGATTTGTTTAAGATATTTACATTGAAGTCTCATATCACAACATTTCGAAAAGATTTTTTACTGAGTTCTCGTAACAACATATGTAGTTTTTCCATGAACACATTGAAATTATTGGCGTTTGGAACCCTATAAATACAAGCTATTACAATTTTATAGTTAATCAGTTCTACGACATAACATGCAAAAACACCGGTTTCTGACATTTTTGTAATTTTTTTCAATTCCTTATATTGAAGTCCGTTTCTTACAAGTATGCATGCTCCACCTCTTTTACTATCCTTTCTTGTGTAGCATGCCGCAAGCTGATGGTTAGGTATATTTAGATACTGTTCATAGCCCTCCATAATAAAATGTTCTGTTATGCATAATATGTCCACACATGACTTTATATCTGCTAACTTCTAGGCACACTGTTATTGCATCTGATTTAGCTAACAATCCTGCAATATTTTGATGCATTATGTGTAAATATTTAGTTACGAAAAAAACTCGTTGATTGCTCATTACCTACAGGTGTCGTCTTTATTATTATCCGCAGAAACTTCGTCACAAATAGCATGCAATGCATTGCTGTCAGTTTCACTAAAGTTATTTATTTTAGAGTATTCTATGTCAGTGATTAGAGCTTTTATGTCTTCAAACATTTAAGTCGCATATACACGTCTTTATTAGTCTTCCATACGAACAAAATAGTTTTATCCATAGGTCTTAGTTAGCTAAGTAAATACCTACCACTTATAGACACTTGAAATAATATAATGCTTAATTAGAATTGCCTTTTTATAAGGTAATAACTATCTACCTAGAACACGGTGGCACATTTAGATCGGTCAGTATGGGAAAGTCTGAAATTATAAGACACGAAGATCTCTTTTTAGGAACCATGTCATCGATTTTAGTAACAAGAAAAACTGCATTCATACATTTAAAAAAAATCTTGTATTCAGCTCGGGAATCGAACCCTGTATAATATAGTAAGCTATTTTATAAACTCATCTTACTAAGTATCTACCACGGAATAGACGAATCATCTATTCCGTGGTATCTACCTATGTTTAAACCTCCCTATCACTCACACCTAAACCGCATACAAAAACTTATTACGTAAGTAGATGAAAATAAATATTCGAAAGTTTTCAAAATCGCGTATTACCTACTCAGTTTTATGAATGAACGCGTAATAATATGAAGTCACTGGCATTAACGCCATCTAGTAGTCAATAGCCGATCTTTAATAGATAATCCAATAAGTACAGTACGACACAACTTAGAAGTAGCATAAATTTGAAAATTTGCATTCATTCATTTCAATTTTACGACTGTATTTAGTTATATGACTTCACAAGTTATTGCGTCTGCGTAAAGATCATTTTCACCCAAAAGCAGTAATAAATATTTGTGATTTTGAAGGCGCAGTCAGTTCATGGTGATCGGTTTTACGAATTTTGCCGATGCTACATCTAAGTTGTGTTATACTGTACCCGACTTGCACGTGGCAGCCCGAGCCTCGCAGGCGTTCAATTCATAAAATCGACGAAGTATTAAGCAATACATAATACCGTGAAGTTTTCTTAGAAATTGTATTGTTCGAGTCGCGTCGCGGCGGCGGCGTCGCGTCGCGCATGTCTACACGAGGCTTTATTCGATGCCTACGTACCTACTCTGCGGGAATATTTCCGCGTAAGTAGGTAGTTCTACTTGTGACTATGTACCTACTTATTATTTTAACTATCTTTTTTTTTATATGGTTCAGTTTAGAATAATGACGATTTTCTGCGGATTATGTACAAGCTTAGTTTATTTCGTAATACATTCTACCTACCTAAAAAAAATATTAGATACCCTAAGTAGGTAGGTAGGTACGATAGGGAAATAATATTAACATATAGACGATATTTTACAAAAAAGTTTGGTTCTTTCTTTGCAGAATAGGTAGTTTTCAACCGCAACCAATAGGTACCTACCTAGTTTAAGTTAGTACCGACCTACTTATAAAAACAATTGAAATACATAATTTAAAATAGTTACTGTTTTATATCTGGAAAGTACCTACCTACATAATAATTATTAAGTATACATCTATGTAACATAAACACATCTTAGTACCTACCTATGTATTAACCTCTCTATGTACCTACATAGTATTCTCGCAAAATTTCACTTGCATACCTAAACCGCAAACAAAAACTTATTGCTTATGTAAGTACAAATCTAAGTAAATGAAAGTTATATTCGGAAGTTTTCAAATCGTATTATTCTCAGTTTTATGAGTGATCGCGTAATAATAATATGTCACTGGTATTAGCCCCATCTAGCGGGTAAAAGCTGTAACAGTTCAACTCCCGTCAGTAGTGTTCGCCTGTGTGCGCTTTTTGCTGCTGCAGTGACCGAGGTTTGCTGATAGTTAAGAATGGTGGAAGATTCGTGGGTATGAATACACAATCACCAACGCGAAACAATTTATGACTGTAATTCGCTATGGTAATTGTGTCGCCATCTAGCCGTGAATAGTCGAACTCTTAGCGTATAATTCCGAATATAACTCAATACTTCCGAATGCTTTGCGAATAATACGACAGGAATACTTCGGAATATTACTCTTTGGAAACGCTAGCAGGTAGGTACTTAGTTAGTTTAGTTTGTGACTTCCGATATTTTCTAACAGTGAAGTGTTATCAGTAATAAACTGAATGTTATCTATCGTATAGGTACTCTAGATAGGTACCTATAATCTGTACAGGAATCATTTACTACAATAACAAAGAGCTTCTGACGAACCCTTGTTTACGTTAGATCCCTACTCACTACCATGCTCAGTCAAGGTTAAACAAAAATACGACAGTTAATTTGTCCTTTTTAATTACCTATAGGAGTAGGTAGGTAGTTATTCAACATAAATGTATTTAATAAATATTAAGAAGTCAGGGGTTTATAACCTTACACATTTCGGGGAATCCCATCTCTTCCCTACGACCATGTCACGTACAAGACATAGGTAAGGCGCGGGCGCCCGACACGACACACTTTGCCAATAGACTAATATATATAATATCACTTCGCTTCTACATACGAAGTACAATAGGTACCATGACAAAGCAATGACCGTACCTACCTACTGGCAATTTACTATTCACGTATGGTTTTTAAACAAACTGTGCCACGAATATTTGGAAAGATTTAATTAATTGAGACAAAAAAAAACATACTCCGTTCTGACTCCGGCTTATAGTTACCTGTAATAAACACTCAATGTCAGGTAGTCCTTATAAAGTGAGGGTAGTGAAGACAACACAAGCACTGCATCCACAATTCCACATACGCACTTGGGTGAAGTTGCGCGGCGGGCACTTGACGCGGTTTGCGCGTGCGACGCACGGACGGCGACGAAGCGGCTGATGTGCGCGTGGTGGTGCCACCGCGGGCTGACTGCCGGCCGCGCGCGCCGCCTGCCGCCCGCCGCACCAGCGTGCGTGCGCGCGCGCCCCTCTCCGCGCTCGGCTCGTAAACAAACTCATTAGGAGCCCCCCACTCAGATGTTGATCAGCTGTATTTAATAACAGTACACTACTACTGTACTACATAACACTACTACAGTACCTACTGCATTTTTTTAGTCTTGCAAAATGCACTCGCGGCGAATTATTTGCGCAACTTTGTATTTTTATTTATAACAAAATAATGAAATAACATGAAATATTTTTACTGCTCATAAATAACCATAATAATTATAAGTAATTGCTAGTCATTTTTTTATGTTCATCTAGGTGGATTACTTTAGGTAAATCAAGTGTTAATACAGCTCTTTCGCACCCAACATCATTTCGAATTCAGTTTGTGCGCTTAGTTTATGGCAATGAAGAATTAATTTATAAATTTGTTCAGCGCATAATTAGCTCAACATTCTCGTGCTTAAAATGCTCTGATTCGTTTTTTCTAATTATGTTTAATTTTCTTAATTCAGAGGTCACAATTTCATCAAAATTCTCTGTTTTTATCTCCTCATAAACGGTTTGTTCCATAACTATGCATCGTATGTACGAGTATGTAATTTAGAATTTAATGCCAAGAGTTAATTAAGCAAATACTAAAAAAAAAACACCTAAATCGCATTACACTAACAACAATAATAATCTCAAAAGACCTCCAAAAAACGAGTTTATAAACAGAGAGAAATTCCTTGTTTTTTGGAGGTCTTTGTCCTGGAGTCTAGGAGATAAAAACAGAGAACCCTACTTGAGGGTCCTTCTGTCTTAAGTTATTACGTAATTGGCTAACCTAACAACATCATAAAGTGACCATATCAATAATAAAAATCTTTTATGTTTTAAATAAATAGATTGACTTCTTATATCTTTTTATTTTATTAAAAACACAATGTAAGTATCTCACAAGTAATATTAAATTAGATAAAGATAAAGATATTTATTCGTCGGATATGGTACATACAAGTTGTTTAAGTGAAGTAATTATGTTCAGGACACATCTGCCGCTAAAAGCGGCATACGAATATTTACATGGTTAAAACCTAACTTATTTATTACTTATACTCTAATAACAATACCAAACGCTTAGACTATAGACATAAAGACACACATTTACATTTTGACATTTAGACTATTAAAATATAAAATAAAATAAAACACAACAACAACAATATTTGTAGATATTATAAAACTAAATAAATCTAATATGTATTACTCTTGTAATCAAAAAATTCTTTCAGTGTATAAAATGTATTTTGGAGAAGCCATGCTTTTAGATTTTTTTTGTAGTAATTAAATGGTAGTTCTCTTATTACTTTTGGAATATGGTTGTAAATTTTTATGGACATAAGGTAGCTGTTTCTGTAGTGGAGAGCGCTGTTACAAAATTGGTTTTTTAGCTTGGTGGGGTCCCTTTTTGTAAATCTATTGTTTTCGGTTACTGTGGAGAAGAAGTGTGAATGCTTCCTAACAAATATGGCTATTTCTAAAATATAAATAGAAGCTAGCGTTAAAACCTTTAACTTTTGAAATATTGGTCTACAACTCTCATATGGAGGCGCCCCAGTTATTGCTCTCAAGCATTTTTTTTGCGCTATGAAAGCTCTTTGGAAATGTGACGAGTTACCCCATAGGAGTAAGCCGTACCTCAATACAGACGCTACGTAGCCGTGATAGGCCTTGAGTGCAGCTTCTTCATTCGCTGTTTTACGTAGTTCTCTTAGTGCGTATACAAATCTGTTTATTTTATTACATAGGTTTTCAATATGTGTTCCCCAATTACAATTTTCATCTAATGTTAGACCTACAAATTTTATACTATTTTCTTTGTTAATTATTTCGTTATTATGGTTTAGGTGAATTTTTGGGGGGTTTTGTTTATAGTTTGCAAATTGGATGAATTTTGTTTTAGATAAATTTACTTTTAAGTGGTTTCCATTTAGCCAATTTATTATATCGTTAATAGTTTGATTTACTTCTTGTTGATGAAATGTTTTATTATTTTCCGGTATTATTACTGACACGTCATCTGCAAATAGTACGCATTTATGGCTTGTTACATTTGGTAAGTCATTAATATATAGGAGGAAGAAAAGAGGCCCAAGGATGCTTCCTTGGGGTACTCCAGACCCATTGTGTTTAAATAACGATGACGAACGATGTCATCGCAACGAGTTTATCATTTATATGAGATATTTCTACACATTGTTGTCTTTTGCGTAGATAGCTTTTTAGCCATTCTAACGCTGGGCCCCTGATGCCGTAGCGCTCACATTTATCTAGCAGTGTATAGTGGTTAACGAGATCAAAAGCCTTGCTCATGTCTAGGAAGATTACTGATGCAGAGCGTTTTTTATCTATATTATCTGTTATCGACCTGACTAGAGAGAATGCTGCCAAAGTTGTTACCTTACCTTTTTGAAACCCATTTTGTTCTTCATTAATAATTTTATGTTTATTTATAAATTGAACTAAACGACTATGCATTATTTTCTCGTAAATTTTTGAGAATATTGGAATAAGAGTGATAGGTCTATAATTAGTTTTATCTAGTGTACTCTTGCTTTTATGAAGGGGCTTAACTATTGAAAATTTTAATTTTTCCGGGAAGATTCCCTGAAATAGAGATAAATTGATTGTGTGGTATTGGTGTTATTATTTCTGCACATAATTTGAGTATGTGCGTAGAGATCTCATCATACCCTACCGATTTTTTATTATTTAGGGATACTATTATACGAAACACTTCAGGGTCAGAACATGGGTTCAAAAATATACTGGAACCATTCCTGGAGGGTTGAGATGAACAGCTGGTATTTCTTGCAGGTTGAGGTTTTATATTAGCAGTATCAATGAAAAAATTATTAAAAGAGTTAGCTATTTGACTCGGATCGTTTAAAATACGGCCATCGTGATCTATTGCATTTATTTGATTAAATGTTTTATGAGTGTCTGTTCTATTTTTGATGATATCCCATGTAGCTTTGTTTTTATTTTTAGATTTTAGTATGAAGTTAAGATTTGAATTTTTTTTTTGAACGGAGCACGCAAGATTTTAGTATTTTATTATATTTTAAATATCTAGACCGTAAATCATAATTTTTATTTTTTAAGTGGCACATTTTTTTAAGCTGTCTTTTATAAATGCAAGATTTCCTTATACCTTTGGTAATCCATTTGGGTGATGTATTATTGACGATTAGATTGTTTAGTACGATTACCGTACTAAACAATCCCACGTACCACAGTGACGCTAACTGCACTCAGTAACGTAGGGCCTGCAGGGTGAAACTACTACCCTGCACCATTGACTTACTCATTTAGCACGACGAGGTAAAAAATGATTTGGGAAAGCTGAGTCCAGGATCCGCTGTTTTTATTGTTGTGGTGGTATGGTAGAATTAGCATGGCGAGCGCGTGTCAATTGTCACACATCCCAGCCTCACAGCCTCCCAAGGCACGAAACAGGTGCGTGATGAAAGGGTGAATCAAAGGGTGATTATGTGGCCGATGTCGACCGGTTCGGTTCTACTAGGATTCTTTTTTATTTAACCTGTTGTTTGATGATATTTAAAAAAAAAAACTGGAAAAAAAACAGACTATTTTTGTCCATATTTTGTTAGTACGAGCTATTAAATTATCTTAAAACTATGTTAGTATTGACGAGATCACAGCCTTACTAATAAACTTTTACGCACGACGTATACAGGATTACAGCATCAACGTTACCAATAAGCGATATATTGTTATTTCACTCATGAACATGCTATGAACTATGATGCATGCATTATGTTAAGAACGCAAACAGTGAAACCTGTCATTCAATCTTGAACTTCAAAACCCAGATTACCTTCAAAATATCGCAAAGCGGTTACGGTTGATATTATAAAATTGTGAGATTATTTTCTGCAATAACAACGACGGGAAAAATAAAAGGAAACGGTCTGCTAATTGGGATGAAATAGAAAAGGTATGAAATATATTTTTAGCAAATATACAAAGTTCACAAATAGATTCGATATTAAGAGTCCTATTACATTTTTTTACGGAGATTCATGATTTTTGACCATGTAATTTTCAGCAGCAGTAAGATATTTTAATTATTTAATTATAATAACTATAGCGCCATTCTCTTTCTTGTAAGTTTGAGTTACACATTATTTTCGTGTAATTTGCTGAATTGACGCGGAATATATAGTACTTTAATTATTGATATTTTTTTAATTGAATTGAATTGAATATAATTATATCATATTATATTGAGAAACAAAAACTAATGAAACGTATTCACTTTATATCGAAGTTTTATATCATATTAGTTTATTTGATTTAATTGTGTTTATTTGGAATATAATGGACATGAAAATCAAGACATTTATTGGTTTTCTTTACGACTTTTCTCTGAAAACTTAAGGAATTTAAAGAAATTCTAGAACTCCAATAAACAAGTAAAACATTCAAGTTATCGTTTAGTATCTTTCGCTTTTATTAGAACTGAATGAAACAATGTGAATTTGAGCGTCAAAGTTCCATTGCCGACGTTTTTCCTTGTAAACTGAGTTCGTAAAATATTCATAGTAAATTACACGACAAGAAAAGTTAAAATGTGCAACTCCAACTTACAATAAAGAGATTGGCACTATCGTTATTCATAATCAAATAATTCAAATATCTTACTGCTGCTGAAAATTACAACGTCAAAAATCATGAATTTGCGTCAAAAATGTAATAGGACAATTGCGTATTTTCAGAATTTATTGAAAAGTTGCATGACGGAGTTTGTGTCTACTATAGAAAATAAGAACACGGATACAAATACGAATAAAAGTAAAATAGCAGCTTAGCAAACAGTATCGCAAAGGTTTGTGAAACGTGGTATATTTCATAATAGGTGTTATTAAATCTTTCGTGTAATTGGCAACTATATACAATTTACAGGTTCAATGAATTAAATAACCGCGTGAGGGATTTACCTGAACTAAAACAACAGTGGCGTACTATGAAACTATTTGTAGATGCAAAAAAGAACATGTCTGAGGTGAAAATATTGATGAAATGCACTGGTGGTGGTCCAAAACCTCCGAGTCCAAACCCGGATACTTTAGAAATCTTGAGTATGATTTCACAGGAATTTGAGACAGATTTTAATGTTTTTGATAGCGATGCCATTGGCATAAGTCCAAAGGTAAGATATTATAGGTTCAATACCCTTTTACTAGCTCAAATTGTAACAGTGTAATTGCATTTCACCCACTATTAATTGTTTTGATGTTTGTGACATTTGTGCAACTTTCAGTTTATACATAATTATTCTACATTTATTTCAGAAACAAAAAATAGAATTGGGAGCTAGAATTAATACACAAGAAATGTTCTCACACCAGTAGCTAATACAGAAAATATAGATAAGGTAAGGTAAGGTTGATCATACGTTGATGTTGATGAGTATGCCACTCATATTGCACAAGTTTCTATTTATATTCTACGATCAAACAATCTTCCAGTTTAGAGTGAATATGGTGCACTGTAATCAACTACATCACCATATTTTCTCAGTAATTATTTACAGATTTAATTTCAGTTTTAATTAATTACTATTTTTTGTTGTTGTTACAGAATATTAACACCAGTATCGTCAAAATTAAATGTCCAACATCAAAAGCCACCCATCATGAAACGAAAGCTACCAAAATTCAATCAATCAATTAATTATATCAATTAATTCAATGATAATAATAAACCAAAACATTTGGTAAGATTTTAATTGAGAGTGTATTCTTGTGTCATAAACATATTAGTAAATTATGATTGTTAATAAATTATCTGTATTTGTTTTAGGACAAGGAGTTTGCCAAAGAACGGAATCATGTCCTTCTAAGTTGCATTAGAGAGGAACATGAACTAAAAATGAAAAATATTATGGATATTCATAATATATTTTCTACAGAAGAGCATAATTTAAAAATGGAGCAATTTTTAGAAACCAACAATTTATTTAAAAAAAGAAGCTCAGCTTCGCATGCAGAAGTTAAAACTGGAGATAGCTCAATCACAATCTAAAAGAATTTAGACAAATAAATGATAAAATTAAAAATGTGTTTCAATAAATAAGAACCAAAGAATAAGGCACAGTAATACTGTCAGGAACATTTCTTGGCACATTTTGTCTAGCATTATTCACAATTGCAAGAGTTTCTGGAAAATCAATATCTTCATTCATATCAACGGCAATAATATTATTATGTAATACAGCAAGTGCTACTATGCTACAACTTAACATTTTCAAGTGATACAATGAATCCATGTAAAATACACCTGACTCTTTATTTCCAAACTCCGAAACATCTTTCAATTGTATTTCTCGTTAATATATGAGATCGATTGTAAGCTTCCTCCTTTGCATTAAAAGCATTGTGTACTGGTGTAAACAAATAATTTGTTAAACCATAGCCTGAATCTCCCAGTAAAATACCATTAAATTCTCCATTTTCAAATCGCTGTCGTAATCTACTTACTCTCTCTAAATATTCTTGCATCATAAGTGCTACCTCTCCAGTGCGCCACTATGTCTCTTATCCTTAGATTAAATAAGAATCACAAACTACTTCGACATTTAGCGATGAAAATCCTTTTCTGTTTATATAGAATTGAGCACTATCTCCACCTACTTTTATAATTTTCACGCGCGTGCATTCAATAGCACCTATTACTTGTCGCAATCCATAGATATTTCTAAATCCCGACACGACTTCTTCTTGTTCTGCAACTCTCGCAGGCATGTATAGGTACAAATCCCGATACCTTATTAGCCAAAGCTAAAGCCACTCTCCGACACACGTTCGTGATGGATTACTGGCTAAGTCCATGAATGTCAGCGTGTACGTTACCCCAGCCAGATAATGTCGAAAATCGTCATCTAAGTGCAATCGATAATTAGAAATACAGCTTCTGTAATTGGTAAGCAGATTTTTAAATTTGGTAAGCCGATAGTTTTTTTAATTATTTGATAAAAACACTTCCGGCTGGAGTAACGTTACCCCAGCCAGATCTTTGGTTTTCTAATGGATATTTTGAAATAAATTTATCTAAATAATTAGATATCAATTTGAAATAAATGGTACAACTTAATTTGTATTTGTATTTGCTATGATTGCGAAGATATTTAAAATCCTGCTGGAGTAACGTTTGCACGATTGCTGTATCTCGGAATTGACTATATGGATGATTGTAATATTTGTACATGAGATCTGGCTAATTAGTTATTATTTGTTACGTAATAAACGAATCCACTATCATGCACCGTTTTTAAGTTATTTTAGTAAATAGAAAATATGGTCTAGGTCCTAGCACTTCCAATAAGCGCTCCAAATACTGAACTTAATCGTTATTATATAGGTAGGAAATACAATTTGGAGTTCAATTTTGAGTACAAACAGAAGTTTGGAAACAAAGAGTCAGGTGTATTTTACATGGATTCAGTGTATCACTTGAAAATGTTAAGTTGTAGCATAGTAGCACTTGCTGTATTACATAATATTGCCATTAAAATAAAAAAATAAAAATTCTTTTAGATTGTAACTGAGCTATCTCCAGTTTTAACTTCTGCATGTGAAGCTGAGCTTCTTTTTTAAAATAAATTGTTGGTTTCTAACAATTGCTCCATTTTTAAATTATGCTCTTCTGTAGAAAATATATTATGAATATCCATAATATTTTTCATTTTTAGTTGATGTTCCTCTCTAATGCAACTTAGAATGACATGGTTCCGTTCTTTGGCAAACTCCTTGTCCAAAAACAAATACAGATAATTTATTAACAATCATAATTTACTAATATGTTTATGACACAAGAATACACTCAATTAAAATCTTACCAAATGTTTTGGTTTATTATTATCATTGAATGGTAGCTTTCGTTTCATGATGGTTGGCTTTTGATGTTGGACATTAAATTTTGACGATATTGGTGTTAATATTCTGTAACAACAACAAAAAAATCGTAATTAATTAAAACTGAAATTAAATCTGTAAATTTTTTAGGTTATAAATTTGATAGTTGACAGTTAACACTTTCTAAGTTTACATAGTCGTATGACGTAATAACATGGCGACTACTATCTAATGGTGTTATGAAACAGATTAAAAAAGCTGAAACCTTTGAATTGAATTTTAAAATTTAGTTTGCCATTTTATTTATTAACTAATACTAACGTTTTCCGACTGCTTTTTGCATAAGCTATCTCAATAATATATTTTTAGATTTTTTCTCATATAGAGTAAAACACCCTATTAACTGAAAGTTGCACAAATCAAAACAATTAAAAGTGGGTGAAATGCAATTAACAAGTTGAGCTAGTAAAAGGGTATTGAACTTAAATTATCTTACCTTTGGACTTATGCCAATGGCATCGCTATCAAAAACATTAAAATCTGTCTCAAATTCCTGTGAAATCATACTCAAGATTTCTAAAGTATCCGGGTTTGGACTCGGAGGTTTTGGACCACCACCAGTGCATTTCATCAATATTTTCACCTCAGACATGTTCTTTTTTGCATCTACAAATAGTTTCATAGTACGCCACTGTTGTTTTAGTTCAGGTAAATCCCTCACGCGGTTATTTAATTCATTGAACCTGTAAATTGTATATAGTTGCCAATTACACGAAAGATTTAATAACACCTATTATGAAATATATCACGTTTCACAAACCTTTGCGATACTGTTTGCTAAGCTGCTATTTTACTTTTATTCGTATTTGTATCCGTGTTCTTATTTTCTATAGTAGACACAAACTTCGTCATGCAACTTTTCAATAAATTCTTTAAAAAAATACGCAATTGCTACAACTCAAGAGCATTTGACAGTTGACGTACCCAACTTTGGTACCAAAAAGCGAGAGGATAAAATGGCGACCCAGCCGCAAATAGGTATTTCAATGACTAGACATGTAGGGTTGTCACATGACATTATGTAACTGTCAAAAACACTATTATCCTTATTCACTTAGGGAAAATTATGAAAGTTAAAAAGAGATAAGTAGCAGTATTTTTTTGATTTTGGCGTCGATATGCCTCGTATTTGTTTATCTGTTTTTTCTAGTCAAACACAACTATGCATTGTTTATACATTGATTATTAGTAAGGGTAGTGTGTAACGCCTATTCACAGCATAGACCTACATTGTATAATAATATAAGATTTAAACAGTTGTTTAACTTATTTTTATTAGTAAGGAAGGAAAATAAAAACAATATAATTAAAATAAATAATTGAAAATTAATTACAATCAAATAAAATTGAAATAAATAATTTTAATTGAATTAAAATTTAATAAATGAAAATAATATTGAACTAAAATTTAATTATTGTAAAGAATTTAAAATACAAAAAATCTTTAGTGCGAGGCTGACTTTTTGCGCATTATAGCGTAAAAGTCATCCACCCTCGCGTCGGCAAACATACCCGAGGCAATGCAAAATCGAGGCAGTCGCACCAGAATCCTAAAAGCTCTGAGAGCCAATGCTCTATGCCCTATCCTAATCCTAACCAATATGGACCAACTAAACGCAGCAACTTTACTTGTGTTGTACACTTCGCAAACTTATGTACCAACATGTTAGCTCGCACCGACAATGCTCTCCGCTCTCTCTCAACGTCTGCGTCATCATGCAGGGTTTCTGTCACAACATGCCCTAGATACCTAAACTGAGGTACCCGACTCAAAGATTCCCCGTTGAGATACACTGGTGGTATTATGGTCAGGTTGTTTATTTTTACCTCTAATGAGCATCTACTCACTCTTTCTATCGTAGTACTTTAAGCCGTGACTCTCAACTCAGCGTAGGCCTCACATTTGACATCCGACCTCTCAGCTAATCTACTGAAGTAATAAGTATAAAGCTTTACGGTGGATCACCATGTTCTCTTGAATAGGTTGTCAGAAACATAAATTGCGATTATAATAATAAATGCTCGGTATAGAGGACATCCGGTGCGGTATCGGCGCGGCAGATATGGTGCGGTGCTGCGCGGCAGATATGGCGCGGGATGCCAGCGGCGGCGGCGGCGGCGCGGCGTAGAGAATTTAGTTTTGTTTCAAACTTGCCATTTTGAATTTAGAAAAGTATCCTAGAGGTTTTTAGTGGCAAAGTCATGTGTTCCGAATAGCACGTTCAATTGCTGGAAACAGTTAGTTGAACTTTAAACATTACTCTCAAAGTTTACTTTAGTCAGTAATGCTTGATTTCTGCTCCTCAGACGAACTTTTAAACCTTCGCCAATTATATTTATACTGACTCTTGAGGAAAGCAATGTGTTAAAACTTCAAGAGATCCAATAAATGGCACTATCGAATACGCATCGGAAGCCACGCTACAGTCATTGACGTTACTGAAATAAATGAAATCATCGTTATAATATTTATTTGATTTCACAGGACTGTCGAAGGAACTGCAGGAACCTTCAGGGGTGAGCCCCCGAGTCGGACCGGCCCGCGGGCCGATGTGGGTACAATTTACAATACTCTCAAGTGATCGATATCGGGGGCACATGGGGGCACTCGGCCGGACACATGGCGGCGACGCGCGGCACCGCCGATGCGCGGCTGTCACCATGACGCCATGGGCGCTGTTAATGTTGGCGAAGACGATTTACTCAAATGTGTCGGATGGTCATTCGTAGTTATAGAACATAGCTCTTATGTATCAAATGCAAGAGAATGGAATACGACTTCATGTTGCGATGCGCGGTACAAACTTATTTCTTCTGACAACGATTTGGCAACGCTTGATACACTATTTTTATAGTCCGGCGACTTTCCGTTTGTTTATATTGCTTATCTATTTTTATGCTATTGTGAAAGTATTTGTGTTCATATGGCGACGACGACGCCACCCTCATCTGTACTTAGTACCGTCTCGCAGTGCTGGCTGCGGCGAGGGGCGAGGAAGAGGCCGGGGTAAAGTACCTCTCGTGTCTAATAGTCTGATCAATGTATTAGATAAAAATGTAGATATTATTAGCACCATCTCGTACAAATAGTCATAAGTTTATTGGTATTGGTTCACACAATGGTTATCTTTAAATACCTCAATTGAACACTTCAAGTGTTGAGAACGTTTGCTGTAAACAAAACAATTAAAGTTTTTCAAGACCAAATCTATTGGAACACTGACAAATATCTGTGCAAATATTATTTGTATATCTTTTCGGAGTGTATGAAAGCGAAGCTGCTATGCACCGACTTATTGTTTCTCGTCGCTGTTAACATGGAGGTGCGGGAGTTGGTTGAAGGCCACAGCTGCGGCGGGCGGCGCAGTATGGTAGACCTGAAGATAGCACCTACCTACACACGACTCGAGAGTGTGTATGAGTGTGCACACACTGCACACCGGTGCACACTAGTACTAATTGTAAATAAATAACTGTTTACGTGTCAGTAAGAGCGACGTAATGTCGCCGCGGCCTTCAGCTGTGAAAGTGTTACCGAAATAGCTGATCACGTATTGCAGATAAACTGTTACATACAAAATATATGCTACACACACGTATCACATAATTATAGAAACGCACACATTGCTGCGATGCTGTATCATATTATTATTTTAACATACTTTACTCTCTCTCTTTATAAACAAATGAATAGCCGTGCATACTTGTGGTGTGGTCGACTACTTGCCTCGTGTGTCTGTCGGTTCATACCGGTTTTATAGCCGTGTAATTGTGAAAGGAGATGGAAAACGGTGGGCCCAAATGTAATATGTTCTTAAAAATTAGTCATATTTTTTTATCTTAGAATATGAAAAATCACCTCAATTCTCAATCTGGAAGCGGAGAAATATGGAAAAGATAGTTTTCGTGAGATTACCGATTGAGTAATCGATTACACAGTTACGAAAATAAAACCTTTGCACTATATAATTAACTCAAAGTAATTAAATGCACTATATATACATATGTGCAATATAGTGCATATAATTACAGTAATATTAATAAATAAAATATCAATTAATTACTGAAAAAACAATATTAATGATTATCGATTTCATATCGATTAAAATTAGTTTTCTATTTTTAGTCTATGACACTGGCATGACAGCTGACTGACACGGACACTAGACAGTTGCCATATCCCTATGTAGTCTGTGACAGTTGCCAACTGCTCTAATGATCTTGTTTGCTCACTCGTTTCGTGTTTTCCAATGCGTTTTGAGTGCTTTCCCGATTGTTCTTCAATTTTTCACGACCTTTGCTTTGTATTTTACGGATTCCGACCCTGCCTACCTCGTACGACCCTTGCTTTCACACTGGACACCGAAGATCTTTCACACGTTTGACTTGGAATTGTTATTTTGGATTTTACCGCCGGCTTATGGATTGGATATTGTTGAAACTATGGATCGCTGTGTGAATGGTGGGATAACAACTGATCACTGCAATACACTGGCTCGACGACCCACCCTTACACGATGAAACAATTCTGTCAGTGATTCGGCAATGGCTCTCGTACAGGAAGGGAGGCTATAGTAATGCATTACTGTAATTGTATTGTAGGGAGACGAACTGTAGGCTGCTGCGCTCATATAATTTATTGTGCATTATATTATGGTACCTTAGTTGGGCTAGGTACCAAGATCATATAGCACCACCTGCACAATTCCTAGACGACATTTGAATTATAATTGAAGACGAATAAAACACTAGGTATTACTTAAATTATTTTTTATTTTATTTTAGACATCCTTTCCATAACTCCATACCTGTTACCTACATAGGTAGGTAGGACTGAAGTCATTGACGTTCATTGATATGATTTATCAAACATTTCCTACTAAATATAATAACTATTAGTGCAAAAGCACATATTTTGCACTTCAGGAATCAGCTGTTAGTTAAAGATTGTAACATAACCTCACTTTTACATAATCTCTTTTATCTCTGTTCTCAGATTGACAAAATCCGCAGAATTTTCAGTGAAAGGTTGATAATATATAAGCTATTAATTGACACCACTTTCATCTTTTTACAACCAGGCCCAAGATTGTATGTAATCGTTTCAGTCTCCTTTATGTAGTGTGTTCCTAGTCTCTGGAAAAAAAGAACAAATAGTGGAACCGCACAGTAGCATTTAGTAAACACTGAGACCAGGTTTAGTAATTGGGTGACGTCATCAACTAACTACAACAATTAACAGCGAGTGAGTGTTATTACACTTTTATTACACGTATTGCGTAGCACTGGTTCCAGTATCGAGGACAGTAACGCGCTGTCCTGCGGGCTTGGCGAGCGTTCAAACGAGGCGCTTGTAAATCTTACACTTTGTGCAACAATAACGTGCATGCTGTTGAAATACTAACACTCGTATAAATAGACGCCAGCGAGCTTCCAACGACCTACAGCATACTAATACTATCTGGACTGGACACATAGTTGACAAAATTACAGTTTAGAATACTCACATGCGTTTGCATTGGCGGGACATCACATTAACGCCGCCGGTAGCACACCTCCGTCGCCAAATCATAGCAGCGAAGGTGCGCTACTGGGGTAAGAATGCGGTGACAGATGAATTTGTCCATACGAACGTCACACCAAAATCATTTGCTATTTGAGCATATTTCCACCATATTTTGTTGATATTCGGATTTAGACAGTATTTATCTAGGCTCCTACGTCTTTTTTTTCCAAAAAACACCTAAAATGAATAAGCGAATTGAATTTCGCACATTTTTACAGCGTAAATGATATGTTTTCATATTGATTTTTCTGTATTAAAAACAATAATTTGTCATATTGTTTCAATAGAAGCATAGCTTATATTATCAAGTTACAAATAAAAAACATTAAGTTTTCATTTATAATTTTTAGTAGGTGCACTGGGGTAATTAGAAAAATGGGTATATTCTGAAAGTTCAAAAATTCTACTTATCGTAGCCATATTTTCCTATTGGCAACATTGATTTAGACGCCATCTTTATTGTCCTTACCACGTCAGTCGTCGTGAGAAGCTAGTGTCAACATTACGTGTGTAGCGTCAACTTTTATCAAAAGAGTGTTTTTCTCGCCATTTTTGTTGATTTGCAATAACACCAACATAATTTTCTCGGAATTCTGTTATGTTATTTGAATAGATGCTTGTTTTTACGATACGTTGTAGTTTTTAGAGAAATCGTGAGAGGAAAACAACGTCCTAGCTGTGTTTTCAATATTTTTTCGTAATAACCACTCCTGGGGTGAATCCGATGTATATTCATTAGGTACACAATAACCCCACTTAGTTGTTCCATAGAAATTGATAGTGATACTCAATCTGTTCTATCAGATGTTTTGCCTGACATTACGCGAAGTGTGCAAAATTAAATTATTATTTCGGTCTTTCTAGGAAAACTGGTGTTTGAAAGTGATTTTATATTATTGACTGTTTAAACTACCGGTCAACTAATTACTTTCCCACATAACATTATTGCGTCATTTATTTAATGGCGGTTTTACATTATTTTTAAGTTTTTTTTTAAATAAAATTTTTATTTAGAATGAATGAATTCGCCTTTTTTTGGGAAATACAGGCGTGATGTTATGATATGTTATGTAAGTAGGTATGTCTTTTTCAGAGCCGCGAACTTATATAAGAAAGAAAATTAAATCATACACTCCATAAGATTTAAAGATTAAAACAACTACTTCATTATACTATTCCGCGCAAAGAGATCAGTCAGAACTGTCAAGTATCAGCTCACTTAAAAGGCAACTATGATCATTTTTCTCATTGTCACCAGTAGAAACAAAATTACTGGGATTAAACTGCGTGACAATTACTAGGAATAAACCGAAAAACCTAACTTATTTAGACTGAAATGTTGAGAACCACAATCTCTTCTTGGGGTGATTCGGAAATACAATACTTACTATGAGAAATGATACTAGCGATACTATTACGAAAACTCATGATAATATATTTTGTGTAAAAGGTAAGTACGATTGAAAAAGAAATGTAAGCCTTCGGTCAAAGTGCAATAAAATCATCTTTTGGATAATTTCGGTATAACCCAAGATAGTGCAGTAAGTTCCCCTATATCAATTTTTTTACCTAATTATTCAAAATGCTCTATTTATCGAATCCAACTACATATATAAGGATCTAATACATCCATCGGTTAAATCTTTTTGATAAGATAACAGGAATCACATATTATTGGCAGTAAATATGAAACTACTTTACATATCTAAACGAACTGTAGAAAGCTGGTTCGTGGTCACGTAACGAAAAAAGCGTTATGGTCTATGCGACTTTTCTCTGAGAATATGTGAATTTGGTCAAAATGAAAATCCAAGATGCGAAAATGTTCAAGTTTTTCATCATGGTCAAAGTCAAAGTCAAATAATTTATTTCAATAAGTTTGGGCAAGAAACTCCACCGATACTCTTTTAAAATGTTTTCACAATATCTTGTATACATTAATTATATAATTTTAGTGAAGACGATGCACCTAGAATAATATTACTATACCACGTATATATAGGTGTATAGGTAAAAATAATGCAAAATGAAGGAATGACACATATATTAATCATGTGATAGGTGCATAGTGCTCACATATTTACAAACATTCTAAAATTATACGATACTAGCACTTTGCCCGCGGCTTCGGTCCCGTGGTCTTTCCCGCGGGACCCGGTATTTTTCCCGGGATAAAAAGTAGCCTATGTTACTCCCTGAAAACTAAGCTTTCTAATTGTAAAAGAATTTTTAAAATCGGTCCAGTAGTTTCGGAGCCTATTCAATACAAACAAACAAACAATCAAATCTTTCCTCTTTATAATATTAAGTATAGATTCCTAACATTTGAACAAATAATAATAAGTCAGTGTGTGAGTTCAAGTAGGGTAGGACGGGGCTAAAAGGTCCGCGGGTAAAAAGGTCCACTATGCATATCTCCCTGAAATTAAAAGAACTATATAGAAACGAATGACAGGCGTATGAAGGGCTTACAGGAGGGGTACACATGCCACCCCGTGTAGTGAATTTCCGAGCGCAGGTGACTGTACGCGGATCCCGCGCAAAAAAAAAACGTAAGTAATATTTCTCACGTTTCTTATTTTTAGTCTGAGATTTGTATTTGTACTATTACACAGCTAAACTTTGGTTATACTATGGTTTGTAGTTTCATGTTTTACGTAAAGCCATAGTAATTTTAATAAAACTTTCGTTTTTATTCTATAACCTTAAATGTAAGTACCATGGGGGTAAAAAGGTTCATTTTTGGACCTTTGTGCCCCGCTGGACCTTTTTACCCCGGTTACTGCCGCCAGTAGACATCTGCAATACCAGAGGCATCGCAAATGTGTTACTATCCCTGAGAAAAAGCTGAGAGCTTTAATTAGTTTAACATAATTATTCATTATTCTTACCAAGTGACCTCTAATTGTGTTTAATCATTGTCATGTAATTTTTGTAATTAACTACTATTTTTTTTTACAATTTTTATACATTTATATAAATTTAATAGGAAGTTTTGTATTTAAATTTAATTTAATTTTAGTAAAATCAATTAATTATATATATATATATATATTTTTTTTTTGTTCGAATTTGAATCTTTTATACCTATTGTTTTCATATCACTTTTACCATAATTCTATATCAATCTATATTATTATTATTTTTGCCAATTTTAATTATCAATGTCAAATCTCATTATTTGTATTATGATCATCAAAGTATGTGCTTATTACTGAGTAAGTTAGCTTGACTTCTGATCTGATATTAATTTAAGCATGTGGTGTTTACCTATAAGTGATAGTTACACTGTAATTTTATTGTTAAGCATGTGTTTTATATTGAAATTGTGTAAACAATTGTTGGTGAACCTATTAAAATAAATAAATAATTTTATAGCATAGTATATTCATTATTTTCAGAATACGGAATTGCAAAAGAACAACGGAGCGAGGTAATAAATCCGTGGAGTTGATGAAACGTGCGGCTTAGTTAGTCACAAACGAAAACAAATCGTTGAGACAAGTTTGTCGTGACAATGAAATAAACAAAACGTACTTAATAAGATTCATAGCACGTCTAAAGGAGAATCCAGAATTGCTAAGGTTTGGTTATGGAACTCCTAGGTTAGTGTTTACCACACAACAAGAAACATCTCTGTGTGAGTATGAGCTCACACTTGCCCAAATTTTTCACGGCCTGGGATGGGAACCAAGGATTTTAGGCGATTTGCATACTAGTGTGCCATGGAATACAAAATAAAAATGCCAGAAACATGGCTCACCAACAAATTATTTTGATAAATTGTCGCAGGTCATGGATAGATATAAATTTAGAGAGTTGCAGATATGGAATGCCGATGAAACGGGCGTTTCAACCGTCTCCAAGCCATCCAAAATCATAGCTGCAAAAGGAAAACGAAACGTTGGATCAGTCACATCGGCTGAAAGAGGAACCAACGTTACATTACTGGTAGCTGTATCAGCAACAGTGGTGCATCTGTGCCGCCACTATTTGTTTTTCCAAGAAAGAAATACAAAGACCATTTCGTTGCCTGGCCTGCAGGATGCATTGGTGCAGGGAATGCAAGCGGATGGATGACTGATGTGAGTTTGTGATCTTTATGAAACATTTTATTAGCTATGTTAAACCAACTAAAGAATCAATAGTTTAATTTTTAATTTAATTTTTCAATCGTTTTAGTTAAGTTAGTACTTATATAATTTTGCTAATTTTATGTCTATAGTTATATAATAAATGCGTTACTAAAGAATCTCCTGTACTGTTTTAGTAGATAATCACTGTTCTCACCTCTCAGTGTCAGTGTTGGATTTGGCAAAAGATAACGGAGTAGTGATGCTTTCGTATCCACCCCACTGCTCCCATAAGTTAGCAATGGTGTGGCCCATTGGTCCCATAAGTTACAGCCTCTAGATGTTTCTGTATTCGGACCCTTCAAAAAATATGTATCAACAGCCCAAGATGCATGGATGTGCAATAATCCGGGCAAAACAATGACAATTTACGACATCCCTGGAATAGTCCGAACAGCATTACCACTAGCACTAACTCCAAACAATATCTCAAATGCGTTTGTTAAGACGGGGGTTTACCCATTCAACCGGCATATTTTTGATGATTCAGATTACGCTCCAAGCTATGTGATAGATCGACCAAATCCTGATAATCAATTGCGATGACGCCAGATCCAGAAGCAGCTCAATTGTCTATCGCGTCACTTTTGCTCACATTGAGTGATTCATTTTTATCTGCATCAGATGTTGTTGAGATAGAATCACAGCCGTCAACGTCCTATGAGGTTCCATTCTTATATAATACTGAGCCGCAGCCGTCAACATCCTCAAATGATGTGCTTTCTCCTGAATTTATAAGGCCTTTTCCTAAGACTGGAGCCCGCAAAGTTGCAGGGGGAAGGAAGCAACGCAAGACAGCCATTTTAACTGACACACCCGAGAAAGAAGCCTTGTATTTAGAACAAGTGAATAAGAAAAAGAAGAAAATGATTTCTCGCAAAAAAGCGGTTAAACAGAAAAATAAGCAAGTTATGAAGAAGACTTTAGCAGATAAAAATGAAGACAGTTCCAGTTCCGAAGAAGAATGTTTATGCTTAGTGTGCTGTGAATCTTTTCTGGACAGCATCCCTGGCGAAGGCTGGATGCAATGTTAAAATTATAAAGGTTGGGCCCATGATAAGTGTGTTAACCAGTTATATAAAGATTTGTTCATTTTGCATGATTAACGTTTATTTATTTTTCCTGAATTAACCATGAAATAGCATTCAATTACCCTTCCTTCCTCCTCCTTTGTTCTCCCTCTCTTCTTTGTCCTTTGTTCCCCAGCACTGGTCCTTTTTACCCCGCCCGGGGGGCATAAAGGCTCATTGGACACGATGTTTAAAATCATTATTATCTGGCATTAAGATATAATATCAGCCAAATTCAACTGTTACTACTTAAACATGAAGGATTACGGTATACATTTTTATTTTATTTTTTATTTATCATTTATACAAAAGAACACAGGATTACATTAAATAGCAACCAAAAACCACTAAGGTTTAAACTTGTGCTATCATGAGTCTATCTCAAAATATACAAATGCAAGTTTTCTTTTGGAACCAACAGATAAAGAGTTACATGAGGATATGTGTAAATTGGACCTTTTAGCCCCGCTAATCACAATATAAAATCAATATCATAAAAAATAATATTATACAATTAAATTGGCAACCATTTAGATTTTGTGTAGATTCTAAAATTGTCCTATGGAGCAGGACCAGCATGTTTCCAAGAATTTTTATCTTGAATATAACCCTCTAATTTGTAATATGCTTGTTAATATTCAAGTTTTCACTTCTGCCGGCACTCCCGGAGTGCAACCCGTATTTGGTTTTAAATTATTCGAGAAAAGGAACTTCGTTCCTGACGGGGGTCTCAAGACCGCACACGTTTTTTTTATTAATAACCAACTTTACTCGTACTTACAGTTTGCACCACATATACTACTTATCGGCCAAATAGTACATACAATCATAAAATTATGTTAAACTAAACAAAATTTGTTGAAATGAAATGTAATTAAACAAAAATAGATAGAAGAAGACAAAATTAGAATGAAATTAATAATAAAAAGTACTGGGAGTGGCAATGGCCTCCAGATATCGAGTAGCTGCAGTGTTCAGGAATCTCAACCGATGCTCTGAGCTTGCATTTAGGTTTGTCTTGTGATTTTGTATCGAGTAACCTACATATTACGAGTACGACATTTGTTTTGTTTAAGGACTTGGATATATTATCGGATACAAAACAAATTCGTCAGATTTATTTATTTAAAGCAGTATGGGAGATACCCGGGATACCCGTTACTGTATCCAACCCTATTCTGTCTCGGTATGGTGGGCTACTACAAATTAGAAATTAGGCGTGAAGTGACACTGGCAACGTATATTTTCAAAGTTTTAAGAGGTAGTATGCAAAACTCAGGTATACTCTCTGAAATAGGGTTTAATTTACCGGATGGATACGTGGCGCGGCGGCGCAAGCCGCAGCTGCTGGTGGTGCCGAGAGCGCGCACTAACCTGCTGGGGCGCGCACCGCTAACTCGTGCGCTGCGCACTCTCAACACGGTGGCGGATGCCATAGACCTATTCACCTGTACACTGAGTGAGTTCACAAGGGCCACATACTGTGTAGCATGTAAGGTATAGTTAAGTATATTTTAAGTTACTTTGTCGCATTAGATTTATGATCTGTAATGGCAAAGGAAACATGTGATAAATAAATAAATAAATATTTTATTTACGATTTGGTTTGACTGCCTCTTTGGTCTAGTGGTCGCAAGCACCACTGTTGAGCATGAGTTCCTGGGTTCGATTCCCGGGTCGGGCAAAGTGTTATTGGGATTTTCAATCTGGAATTTCTCAGTAGGAGCCTGGGCCTCAAGTCTGCTATTACAATAGTGTCAGAATGGTCTATCATTGATTTCATAATTGTTGATTTTGACAAGTTTGGTAATCTACTAACTTATTGGCGTCATTATGACTTTCAAATGGTCAGCCACTGACACTCCATTGAAAGAAATGACATCTATTGGTAATCTCGTACATAATGAAAAATGAATGACTGACTTAGGCGGTAATCTGCAAACATTTTGAGAGTTCCTTTGATTAGTGACCTACCATGAGAACGTCATTGTGCAGTCATTTCTTTTAATTCGTTACGAGTATCGTGTTTGAGGAATACAATGATCAACCAATGATCGACCATTATGAATTTAGCAGATTATGAACTTTTAGCAAAATGACAATGGGATCGTGTTGGAATGACGAATTTATAAAAATAGCAGACTTGGTCTCCAGGTCTTTGAATTTGTGCCCGGTTGGTGGCAATAGGCTCGCACCCTGTTACATGGACTTAAACATACTGGCGAAATATGTGTGTACTATAGGGAGACCTCTGCCTAAACCTTCGGGGAATACCGGCGTACTCAAACAGTTTTGGGTGCATCTTCTGACGGCTGAAAGGCATATTAAGGTCTACTTTTTCGTAAGATTACGGGCGTATCCACAAAGCAAATGATATCATTATCTACTGCTTGGTCGGTGTCTCGGTGCAATTTTTTACTGCAGTGCGTGGTACTTCATATAACTCTTTGTGATACAAAATACGTGTGGTGGACTCACCGCAAATTTGTAGCGGGAGGCCCACTGTGTATTTTTTTCATCGCAATACGAGCATTTCTAAAACATTCCATACCCTTCACAGAATTTGCGGTAAAAAAGCGCACCCCGGTGAATACTCTCCAGTAACTGTAGGTCAAACAGATCAGGTTGGATCCCTCTCTGCTACCTGCGGGTGAAAAACTTTAGGATATTGGGTCCGCAATAGTACAATACCTTTCCGGGGGAGGAGGACTAGCGACCGTGAGCGCAGCGCGTGTGGAAGCGGCTCTTAGTGGTCGAATAACGAGCTACCATGAGCCGCGACGGTTTTGTAGAAACAAATGCTCAGATTGTTAGATACATCGTGGCCAGATCTTAGAATTATTCATTTCATGACGTGTTCCACCATTTCATGAAATGGTTGAATTTCATAAAATGGCCAGCCAAAATTGATCATATCTTTTAAACGTCAACGTTTAATGATAATTATGTCAGTCGACGTATCCATGGTTTAAGGTGTAGTCAAAATTAACAAGTAACTGCGACCAACTTGGAAGTAACAGTTATTTTTGGTCTCGGGTCGGAAAATCCTCATGGATGTCCTCCGCCCTGGGGCGGGCGGAGGGGTCTGTCAGACTCGTACTGACTAAAAACTACCCCGGTGTTCCATCTCACACCTACGTCGGGGGTCGCGGGAACGCAGATACTTCCGCGACCCTCGGCTGGTGCCGGCCCGCCTCTGCGGGCCACCTTGAGTTTGGGGGGAGTGAGGTGTTAAACTCCCCCCTTAAATCATAGAGAGGCGCGCGTGGAACACTACGCGCCGCCATCTCGGGTCCTAAGGAGTAAGGGCCATGGATTTCCCCAGATCCGTTGCCCCTGGACCCATTTAGGGGGGCTGGAAGAGGGCGTTATCCGCCCTCCGCCGACGCCCGGTGCGCCTGCTGCGGATTGGGTTAGCGAAAGCAATCTCCCGCTCCCTTTCCGCAGCCTCGAAACAGTCATTTCGCAGAAGGATACCACCGCGTCCCAGGACTCCTCGCTGCCGACCATCGAGTCGACAACGGCCGGCAGCGACAGGTCACTGCCGACACCTGAGATGAGGGCACGGCGCGGCTCCTCCCAAGCAACACACTCTGCCAGCGTGTGCCGAGCCGTGTCCTCCCGACAGAAGTAACAGTTCTAATCTAACCTAACCAATTTGGTCAGCCACAAGCGGCATCAAATGCAACAATTATGAAAGTAAAAATTAATTCACGCCGCTTGTTGCACCCCGACCAAATGGGTTAGGTTAGGTTAGAACTGTGACACGGCCGGCAGCATCGCTGTTCTGCGGAAGCCGCAGCGAGCGATGGCCATCAGAGTCATCAGGGGGTATCGCACGATCTCCTACGAGGCGGCTTGTGTACTGGCTGGATCCCCGCCCTGGGACCTCGAGGCGAAGGTACTCGCGTCACTGTATCGGTGGCGCGAGGACTCGAGCGCGCGAGGCGATCGGCTGACGCAGCGACATATGGAGCTGCGTCGGTCGCAGCTTCACGCAGCTCTGGTGGCGGAATGGCGGGACAGGCTTTCACGCGCAACCGCCGGCCCCGTCACCATCGGGGCGGTCCGGCCAGTGCTCGAGCGCTGGCTCGGGAGGAGGCACGGCTCCCTGTCCCTGCCAGTTGCTCTCGGGGCATGGCTGCTTCGGGAAGTACCTGTGTCACATAAACAGGGAGCCGGACGCTCGGTGTCACCACTGCGTCGATTGTCGGAGAGGACACGGCTCGGCACACGCTGGCAGAGTGTGTTGCTTGGGAGGAGCCGCGCCGTGCCCTCATCTCAGGTGTCGGCAGTGACCTGTCGCTGCCGGCCGTTGCGGATCGCGGAAGTCGCATTAGCGGTGCAAGTGTGAGACGGAACACCGGGGTGGTTTTAGTCAGTAAGAGTCTGACAGACCCCTCTGCACTCCCCAGGGCGGAGGACATCCATGAGAATTTGCCACGAAAAAAAAAAAAAAAAACCCATTTGCCGCCGCCCACGCGTAAGCCGATCGAGCGAAGCGAGCGGTGCTGCGGCAGCGGCCGGTGAGCGCTAGTTCCGTTTCCATAATAGTGTTTCGCTTTCCATAATATCATATTTGAAAATCCATTATAAGTCCATCGAGGCTCTTGCCTACTTTGTTTCATTTGTTGTATGCCGCCGCCATGGGGATCCTGCCGTTTTGCCGAAAATAATACTTGGAATAATTTTAGTACGCACATTTTCATTTGGTCAAATGTTTACTTGGCAGATTGTTACCAAGGATAATGTCATTAAGGCTTTTGGTCTTTAATCAAATGATTTATTACAGCAAACAATATTTAGACAATACACGTTTAGTCAAATGATTTGTTATGACAAAAAATATAAAGGCAAAAATAAGATTTTTTTGGGAATTGTATAATTAAAAATGCAATTTTATTTTAATATAGGTAATCATTCACTAACGCGAGTATAAAATAGCAAAAGCTAGTACAAAATATTTGTAACTTACAATTTTAAATTTTTTGCAATGGACATTATCTATCTATCTATCTATCTATCTATTAGCAGATTGATTTCGGAGTATTCAGACTTGTGTTGTAGAACTCGATTAATTCTGTCGTCTTTATCCATATATTTTTTTCTTTTTTTGTGGCGGTTCACCTGATAGTATAATCTCAATGTCAGCTAAATTTGAAGAAACTTCATTTATTAATTCTTTAATTAAGCGATACACGGTGTTTATCAATGAGAATGTTTATTCTACGATGCCACGCCTCAGCTGAGTTTGAAGTTCTTTCGTTTACAACATGGCAACTCCAAAAGCTTGGTGGATACTTCGGTTGCGTGTTCAATGATCCGCTAACATAATTTTCTTCAAACCAATTCGCGATTTGCTTCCAATCAGAATCTTCTATACCTTCTATTAGCTTGTTAAAATATAGAATGATTTCATTTTCTGGCAAATAACTTAAAGCCAATAAACATTTTACTTGTTTGTTAAATTTGATGTCATTTGCGTATTTCTTTGTAAGCTTATGTGCTTGAATTTGTCTGAAACAAGTCAAATTTATGGTTACTAGACATTAGGTTATTTATGGAACTAGTTACAGTAGGTTATTAATTGTCCCAAGTGGAAAAAGCACCCTTGTAATAAAACGTCTTCAAAGTTAGATCTTATGCTTGAAATGGCTGCCTTTTCGAAATCTAATATACAGACTTTTGGCGTCATGTCAATATTATTTTCATTTCCGTATTGCATAATTCGAACATTACGTCATACGTACGTTTATCCTTGTTGGTACACATACAAAAACAAAGTGGAAATGTTTTATTGTTATCAGATAATACATTGCCATGTATAGTGTATAATTGTTTAAAGATATTTGGTGCCACTTTAAAGGTTCCGTCAAAAACCAGTATGAACTGTGACTTAAAGTGGTCATTCAACTTAGTGTTGACATTACCAATATTCTTCTATTTTCATCATAAGTTTTATCTTATATTATGAAATTTACACCCTTGTTAAATGTTTGTGATAAATTTAGCTGGAAATGTACATCAGTTGGTTCTATTGTTACTTCTTGTTTTTTTCGTAGTCGATACATCCTCTGCTTTAGAGCCGAAGTTGAAGGCAAGTTATCTACAACGTCCAAAGGAGCATTTGCGTTGTTATTTTGTATTATTTTGCATATTTTTGTTCCAGATGAAACCTCACTTTTGATCTTTTCTATAAGGTCACTGGTTATTTTTCTCCCAGGATTTGGTTCATGATTGTGAATTTCATTGCTCTTTAATACCTTATGAATCTTATCTTTTAGTGTAGTTTGTTGGGATGCAGTACATTTAAACAATTTATTTTTCCTGTACTCACAGTACCAATAATAGGTATCATTCACTTTGTTATTATTTTCATATGTAAATCCGTTTCGAAACAAATTTACACAACCTCGTGTAGATTTAAAAATTTCACACTCATCACTACATTCACTCATCGTTAACTTTATTTACGTTGTACTTTTCAACCGACTTCAAAAAGGAGGTTCTCAATTCGGTTGTATTTTTTTTTGTATGTTTGTTACGCGATTACTCCGCCAATTATGAATTGATTTTGATGATTCTTTTTGTTTTTGGTATAACATAGTTCAGGAGTGGTCCCATAAGTTTGGTCAAGATCTGATGAGGGGTTTTTGAGTTAGCTTCAATAATACGTATTTTTCCCACCTAGTATATATGTGGACGATGTTCTAATAGTTCCTGTATTCAAATTTTTGTGGTGGGTTTGTGTAGGTACCACAACTAAAAAGTGAAAAATAAAAACTTTTTTACAAAAAATAAAACCGACTTCCAAAAAAAAAAAACACTACAAAGTGAAAAATAACTTTGATTTCTGAAGTCGGTGGCAAAAAAAAGAAAATACAAAATCAAAGACACCGACTTCCGAAATCAAAGTTATTTTTCACTTTGTAGTGTTTTTTTTTTGGAAGTCGGTTTTATTTTAACAACAATTATCTACAAAATAATATATCGTAACAATCTCAATAAACTTCCGCTACAAAACACAGTGATAGTGTTTTGCATGACTTACCCACATCGCGCGACATTTATGATTTACCATCTACCCACTTATTTACACATTGTAATTTAATTTGTATAATCTGTGCAACTAATATATAGATGCAAAATTTTTGTCATTGGCTACGCAATCGACTAAACAGAAATGGTAAGTTTAAAATTGACGACACCAAATATTTGGCTTATTTAATTTTGCGTAAAATATGTTATACCAACTGAAATATTTGACTAGATAAAAAATGTTAAAAGTACTAGTTGGTGAACTTCACTTGCCAAACATAGGTTTTCGTAACAATTATTTGTAAAGAGATTTAATGGTAAGTAATAATTTGGCAAATGAAATTATGCGAAAATTTGTTTGGGAAGTGATAATTTGGCAATTTCTTTTCGGTAAAACAAGGGAGACCCGCCGCCATGATGCATAACAAAAACAAGGCGACATCAACGCCTCTACCGGTGGATAAACTAACTATTTTACTATATGCTATCGCGCTAGTCTGTACGAGCCTTAAGTATTCATATCGTCAAAAGTTGAGTATTCAATTATCTGGCCAGACCACAGCATGATGTGAACAGCGGTCGATGTTCTATTTCATGAAATACAACCATTTTATGAAATGGTCGAACACGACAGATTCACCAGACAGTGGACACATCTTGGATAAAGTGCCGTTAGCGGCTTAAGAGAGGAGCTGCCTTGGCTTGGCTAAAGTGCCTTAAGAATGATATTGTCATTGTCACTATCACTGTCACTGGCACTTGTTATTTTGTTTGATTGTTGAGGTTAGTTCGCTGTAAAACACCACATTCCCAAAACATTAAATTTTCTTGTGTCTAAACAGACCCTGGCGTTGTGTGATCTAGTGATAGCACAAGTTTAAACCTTAGTGGATTTTGGTTGCTATTTAATATGTAATCCTGTGTTCTTTTGTATAAATGATAAATAAAAAAAAATAAAAAAAAACTGAACGCAGTTTTGAAGACGATGGGAGAAATTGGCCCCTAGTCAACAACAAAATGATAGACTTAGATTAGACTTTCATGATGAAGACGTATCACGTGCCACTGTTTACAACCGGTTCCATGAGTTTAAGCGTGGTCGTAGGAATCTTACTGATGACCTGCGTGAACGTTGTGCAACGGCGACAACTGACGATAACATCATTTCTGTACGGCGCGGCGGCGGTGGCGCATGATAGAGGCTGATAAGACTAAGTGAGTGACCTACCAACAGATTCGGGCAAGCATTAGGCATTGTTGTTCATAACAATGCATGCAAGATTTTTTGCAGTTTACGTGAGCATTTAAGCGTCAGGAAGCTATGTACTAGAATAGATGGATACCCAATAATTTGACCGAAGACCAAAAACGCGTGAGCGTTTAGTTTGGTTCCATCGAAATCGACGTTGCTTAGAAAGGAATAGAGAATATTTCGAAAAACAGTTAAGGTATTAGCAACTTAATGCTTCATTCAAGGTTTTTATTTTCTAAGTGGTTATACTCAGCCATCGCGAAAAATAGGTTAGAGTGCCTACGTCTCATTTCCTACGAAATGTATGGGAAAAGTTTTTTGCTATTTCTGACTTTTCTAGTACTCAAACCTCAGTTGGTTCTTTAGAGATTTTGGATCCTTATAAGAAACAGGATCGATTGGGTTAGAAAAAAGTTTTAGTGAAAACTGCCTATTTTCATGCCGACAGTACCTAGATTTTTTTTATCTGTGAATGCAGATCATAATGTCTCAAAAAGTTAAGGACAGTCTCCTCACACCGTTTTCCTGTAGCTACAACGGTTAAGGTAGCTGTCCTTACTGCCCCATCTCAAAAAGCCACCCTGTTTATTGCAAACCTATTACATAATATTATAAATCTTACATATTATTAAACAAAGTCGCTTTTCGCATTTGTCTTTTACTTGTCGCTACTTCGAACGTATGAAGAATACCACATAAATAAAGATACGATTGCCTCGTTGTTGCAGTGGTCGCAAGTGCTACTGCTGAGCATGAGGTCCTGGGTTCAATTCCCAGGTCGATAAAGACACAATTATACATAGATACGTGTGAAAAAAATAACCCAGACTTTGAAATTAAATCTAGGACTTCAAACAAGGAGGAGGTTGTATGTTCGTCTGTCTGTATGTACTTTTTTATGTATGTTCATCGATATTTTCATTAATTGAGAACAGATTTAGAAAATTCTTTTTTTATTTGGTAGAGGAAGCTGGCGCGGTAGACCTATATGAATTGTATTTATTTTGCTTGGGTAGTTTTTGAGTTACCTTCAATAATACGTATTTATTCCACTTGGTGTAGGTATGTTGATGAATTATAAACTCAAACTCAAAGCGTTTATTTCAAATAAACCATTTACAGGCACTTTTGAACCGTCAAGAAGAACGGACAAGAAACTCCACGTCATCATCATCATCATCATCAGCCTACAGCGTGCCCACTGCAGGGACACGGCCTCCTCTCAATGAGAGGGAGTGGGCTATAATCCACCATGCATACCCAGTGTGGATTGGTTGATGTCACATGTCTTCGAATTTTTGGTTCTAGGACATGCCGGTTTCCTCACGATGTTTTCCTTCACCGTTTTGAGAGCAGTGGACAAAACTCCACGTAGACTGTTTTAAATCAAAAATTTTATACAAAGTATTGGATAATTAATAAAGGCCTTCCAAAAATAAGTATAACACACTGAGATTGTTTTGAAATGTTTTGTGTGTTTTTTTTTGAGGTAGTGAACCCTAAAATGTACAACACAGTTTAGGCGCTCGGTAATCCGGCACCCTTTTTTCTTCGCCATCATCGGATCATCGGAGACGCCGGATTAATGGATTTATATAGAAAATTTCAGCTACGAGTAGCTAGTAAGAAATAATGTCAACACAGATTTGCAAAGTAAAAATATTTATTAGTTTACGTAATTCTACGAGTAGGTAACTACTCGTAGAATTGGACCGGACTGCAGAACGACAGCGATCAATGCGCGCGCTGTCTTTTGTATTAAACCTGCCGGATTACAGAGTAGGAGACGGATATCTATAGAAGAGCTAAGTTAGAAAATTAGACGTGTCTGACTAGTGAGCGCCTATCTTGTACTTTTTAGGGTTCACTACCTTAAAAGGAAAAACATTACAATGCAGAGCGATGATCGTCGAATGCGATCGATCATTATGTAGAGCGAAACCGATGTGCGTGAGAATATTTTTTTCGACTTCAAAGTTAAGTAAGATTTGTCTTTTAAAAGACATTTGAACTTTACATTGGAATAAAATGCGAGTCGGATTGCGCGACTAACCCTTTCTTGTTTTTTTTTAGTGGTTGGTATATATTATGTAGTTAGATACGGAAGTACGGAACCCTTGTTGTGTGAGTCCAACTCATACTTGGCCACTTTTATCTAATGATTTTATTGGATCAAATTATGTAAATTGTCCGCGACGCAGGACTGTTAAGAGATCTTAAATAACATGCAACCGATACGAACTGATTATGGTGAAAATTTTCTTAGGGTGTTATTATGTTTGTTGGGTGGCCTCAATACCATGGACCATGCAACACATTCAAAGTTCAAAAAGACTAGCACCGTAGTGTCTAAGGTGAATCCTGCGCAAGAGCCGCCTCAGTGCAGCAGCTAGCAGTATGATCAGTCCAGCCTAAGCCGTTTTGTCATCGAAGAACTAGAAACTATATCACAATACTTTCATTGCCGACCGGATGGCGTCATCAATACCTACTTACGTCACTGAGTTTCACCGTGATTTCAGTAACAATCAGTACACACCGTTTTGCTATATTCTGGCCGTACCGTTGCGTTTGCATCTACCAAACTCATCGAGTATTGCCTCCTTACGAACCTCAGAGAATAAATTATCACACGTTTCATATAATATTAGATAATTGAGTGTAGACACAAGATACATCCGTAATGAACCTTGAACTAGCTGAACTAGTTTACATTATGAAACGCGGCGACTGGAAGTTACATAACAAGATATGTTTGTTAGAGAACACAGGTAGTGGTCGTGGCAGGCAATAGGCAGGCGTTAGGTACCTTGCTGAGCGCTCATGGCTGACAAAAATTAGCATAATAAGTAAAGACGACATTTCAATAGCAGTTATTAAAGAAAACTTTTTTTTTTAGATGAACCTTCGACCATTTTTTACAACAAATGCATCTCAGAGGGTATTTTTCTGGAACAGTTAAAAATTATCCCACTTCACAAAAAGGGCTCTAAAACAGATCCAAGAAACTATAGACCTATCTCTTTGCTCCCTGTAATTTTTGAAAATATTATTAAGAAATAGACTTGTAGTTCATCTAATTTTAAACAAGGTTTTGCACTTGAGACAGTTTGGATACCAAAAAAATGTCGGAACAGGGGACGCTTTATATACATTAGTGGAGGATATTATAAGTAAATTGAATAGGAAAAAGAGGGTCGCTGGCATTTTCCTTGATTTAAGCTCAGCCTTTGATACAATTGGCCACGATTTACTAATTGCATCAAACAACAGTCAAAACTTTGCAACTATTCTCATCTTATTTATATACATTAGTGGAGGATATTATAAGTAAATTGAATAGGAAAAAGAGGGTCGCTGGCATTTTCCTTGATTTAAGCTCAGCCTTTGATACAATTGGCCACAATTTACTAATTGCATCAAACAACAGTCAAAACTTTGGAACTATTCTCATCTTATTTATATACATTAGTGGAGGATATTATAAGTAAATTGAATAGGAAAAAGAGGGTCGCTGGCATTTTCCTTGATTTAAGCTCAGCCTTTGATACAATTGGCCACAATTTACTAATTGCATCAAACAACAGTCAAAACTTTGCAACTATTCTCATCTTATTTATATACATTAGTGGAGGATATTATAAGTAAATTGAATAGGAAAAAGAGGGTCGCTGGCATTTTCCTTGATTTAAGCTCAGCCTTTGATACAATTGGCCACAATTTACTAATTGCATCAAACAACAGTCAAAACTTTGGAACTATTCTCATCTTATTTATATACATTAGTGGAGGATATTATAAGTAAATTGAATAGGAAAAAGAGGGTCGCTGGCATTTTCCTTGATTTAAGCTCAGCCTTTGATACAATTGGCCACAATTTACTAATTGCATCAAACAACAGTCAAAACTTTGGAACTATTCTCATCTTATTTATATACATTAGTGGAGGATATTATAAGTAATTTGAATAGGAAAAAGAGGGTCGCTGGCATTTTCCTTGATTTAAGCTCAGCCTTTGATACAATTGGCCACAATTTACTAATTGCATCAAACAACAGTCAAAACTTTGCAACTATTCTCATCTTATTTAAGTAACAGGAAAATGTATGTGGATGTGTAGGTGGTACTTGTTGAAAGACCTACACTGTCCTCCCATACCTAATAACACTGTTATTTGAAAATATTGTAAAAACCAACTATTTTTAAAAGAGTAACCGTGGAGTTTCTTGCCGGCTCTTCTCCATAGGAAACGACCAATTGGAACCGTGAACCTAGCTTCTGACGTTTCATAAGTGCCCATGTAGGTTTATGTGAAATAAAATATTTTGAATTTGAATTTTGAATGAATTTGAATTTGATATTAGTAATATGCAAGTTACTGGTAATAGCAATTGAAATAAATCTTCTATGCAAAATATATTAGCAGGCGTACCCCAAGGATCAATTTTGGGGCCTATTTTATATACGCCCCAACGGCGTGTAGTTTGACGTTCAAAAGTGCCTTTTTTGTGCCTAATTGAAATAAATTATCTGACTTTGACTTTATATTTTATTCACAAATGATTTAATTAATACATTTTTTCAATATTTCCTGACGCACAGCTGACGGTTTTTGCAGATGACACCAACGCAATAGTTGAAGCGAACGACATACAAGAGCTTTCCGCTAAGGTCAATGCTGTGTTGACAGTTTTTAACTCTTGGTTTGAAAGTAGCTCATAATAATGATGATGGTGATGATCTACGAGCAAATTTTTATTTAATTTTTTAATTTTATTCCTGCTTTTTCTTTTTGGCAATGTTTGGCAGTGTGTATATTTTGTTCCACAGTACTTTTATACCAGGAAAGCTCTAGACGTGAAGACTTGTAATTGGCTGCCAAATTATCATACTGTTATATATCACCATTGTATTTAGCTGTAAGTCTTCCAAAGACCTTAAATAAATAAATAAATAAATAAATAAATAAACACTGAAAAAACGAAAATTATGTTATTTAGTACAACAGCTCGTAATAAAGACAACATGACGATCGCACTTAATGAAGTTATTTATAATTATAGTGAATGAGGTAAAGATTCTAGGGGTATACATAGACAAATATTTAAATTGGAAAAGGGAATTGCAAGCCATTGATTCGTATATTTCCTCGGCGTGTTTTGCCTTACGCAGTCTTAAGGATGAAATAGACATAAAACACCTTAAAATGGTATACTATGCTCTAATAGAATCAAGGTTGAGATATAGTGTTCAGTTTTGGGGGAATAGTTTTAAATATAACTGCCAGAGACCTTTTGCACTCCAAAAGAGAGCCATACGAACCATGGCCCAGATATCACAAATAGAGAGCTATCGGCCACACTTTATAAATTTAAAAATTCTTACTGTGCCCAGCCTCTATGTTTTAGTATTGTTGGTGAATTTAAAAAAATACCTGCGTTACTACGAAACATATGAGGAGAGACACTTGAGGGAAAGTACGCGCAGAAAAGATTTTAAAAGCAAATTAATACCCCAACTTAGGATTGTTCAACATAGTCCTCAATATCAAGCAGTGCGGATTTTTAACAGGTTGCTATTGGACTTAAAATCTATAATTTACAAGAGCTCATTTAAGTCGAGAGAAATATCTGTATTCGATAGACGATGACAAATGGCAAATTTTCGATCCACGTTTTGAAAATTTGCCTGTAATGTTAATATTTTTTTTATTGTATTGAATGTGTAATTTGCTGTTATTGAATTAATTTTAATTTTAATTTGATTGTCTTATTTTCTATAATTGATTGTATTATGTTATGAATGTGTTATTTTTATAGTTTTATTGAACGTGTTTTTAGTTATTTATATATGTTTTCAAACACAATGTGAATTGTTCCATAATAAATAAATTGAATTAGATTGAAAGAATTTTAATGGTTTTTAAGTTTGCAAAGTTAAAACATTGCCTTTTTTACTCTTATCCTAACTAATCCATACTATACTAGAGGTACCTACATAATTTATTTCTGTAAATTAATTTTAACAATGGACGTATTTACATGATTTAAAAACTAACAGACTTAAAATAATAATAATAGTATCAAGTATACATAAAAATAGGGGGAGGGAGGGCATAATTAAAGGGCATCAAAAAACTTATCCGCATCGCTGTCAACAGGAAAAGTGCCCAAAAGGCTGGCAGCATTGCCACGTGGAATGGCAATGCTGATTCTTTGGCCAATGAATAGGCCAGCCCTCTGGTCACGTGAAGAGTCGATCAGCCGCTTGGCGATGTCTTGAAAAACTAAATGGGCACTCGGACCCCATGGCCCTAGTGTTTCAACCCCAAACGGCTCAAACATATGTCCCGATAAGATTGGAGTATTTGCGCCCCAGCACAGCCCACCGTGCTTGGAAGATGGGATGGCGCAAGGGTGTCGACGCACGTTGCATCCCACACTAAAAGCCCTCCTACCTTCCAAGGCATTATGGTCATTCCGTCTGGTCTCTTCCCATCGTCGCGTGCCAAGCCATTGGGTTCTAAAACAGCTGGCACTCCGGCGGTGACAAGAGCACGACGGATGATGTCATTGATTCTGGCGTGCCGTGCTATCCGGCCTGCGCTCTTACTGCAGGATAGGCCATGGTGTCCGAGACAGTCGACACCTTCACCGCATTGGCAGCGATGGATGCACAAGCTAGCTAGCTAGTAGGATGGAGCCACACAAGGAGCGCCCAGACGCAGACAGGTAGCGAGCCGAATATATATATATATATATAGGTACTATATAATATTATAAATTCGACATTAAGTCTGTCTGTCTGTCTGTATGTTACCTTTTCAAGTCTAAACCACCGAAAGGATTTGATAAAATTTGGCAAGGAGATAGATGGCATCCTGGAGAAGGACATAGGGTACTTTTTGTCTCAAAAAGAACCCGGTGGTGATATAAGGGATGAAAGTTTGTATACGAAACCCAGCATTTCCTAAGTCAGGGATATGAAAATTCAAATTTATGCTTTTGGTAAGAAATAAAGAATCACACGTATCAGCGTTTTTGTAAAATCATCTCCCCAATAGGTTTAAATAGGAGTTCATTTTAAAATTCACATTTAACATTGTTTTTTCTTAGTCTTCTTTTTAAGAAAAGGCGATTGGAAATATAGTCCGTATATTTAGTCGTAATATTTAGTCTTTATTTAATTAAAATCGCCCCATCGACTTCACTCTGGAGACGCGCCGGGTACCAGCGGATACCACGAGACCGTCAAAGAAGTCCGACGCCGTTTATCCCAACATCACAGCGGAGGCGAGAGCTTGCCTAAATAAAGCAAAGCTTCATTTGGGAAACTCTCGCAACCTAAAGACCGAGACAAAGACAGCGGGGCTCGACACCATAACAGGCTCTATGAGCTGGTAGTTAGAGGGAAAAAAAGTACCTGTCGCGCCTACACCTACGGTCATACCTTTTTTTTTTTTTTTTTTTGGGTGGGAAATCATCAAATGACTCCTCCCGCTCTGGGTGGAGCGGGAGGAGTCATTTGATGCCGCAACCCCGGCAGGCAATGGTCTCATTGGACCCCTTCACTCGCTGACACTCTTTGAGCATTACTGCTTCGCAGAAGGAGGTGACGGCCTCCCATGCCCTCTCGCTTCGTACCATGGCCTGGACCAGGGCCGGACGCGAGAGATCCCCGCCACCAATCGCCTCCACGAGGACACGGCGGTGCTCTGCCCAAGCCGGGTATACCTCCACCGTATGCTCCACCGTGTCCTCCGGGCGATCCACGCAGTGATGACACCCGGGCGTTTCCTCCCGCAACAGGTACCTCCCGAAACAGCCATGTCCGGTGAGGACCTGCGTCAGGCGGAAGGTGAGGACGCCGTGGCGCCTCTCCAGCCACTCCTCAAAGAAGGGACTTATCGCCGCAATAGTGGCGTGCCCAGCACTGGGTTGCGACAATCGCACTCTCCATGCCGCCATGAGATCCCGTCGGAGCTCTGTCCGCTGTGCCGCGATTTCTCGCGGCATCGGAGTCAAGCCCCGGCGTTTCGCCTCCTCGCGCCACTCCCAAATATGCGCGCGGGCTTTTGCCTCCAGATCCCATGGCGGCAATCCGGCAAGGAGGCTCGCCGCCTCACCGGAGACCGTGCGGTATCCCCGGACCAGCCGGGTGGCCATGACCCTCTGGGACGCGTTCAACCTGCGGGCAGGCCGCCGCCTCAACGAACGCGCCCACACCGGTGCCCCGTACAGGGCCATGGACCGCACGATCCCCGCGTATAGCCTCCGGCAGGAGGCGTTTGGACCCCCTAGATTAGGCAGGAGCCGCTTCAAGGCAGCCCCGGCCCGCTCCAGTCTGGGAGCCAAACGTCGGAAATGCTCCACGAAGTTCCACCGACTGTCGAGGACGAGTCCCAGGTACTTCATCGTCGACTCGACGCCGATGTGAACCCCTCCTACCGTTATTTGGGAACCCGACGGTGGCGCGTTCCGAGGACCATGAAAACACATGGCCTCGGACTTGTGTAAGGCCACCTCGAGTCCCAACTGCCGGATTCTGGCCACGATCGTCGCAACCCCGTGTGTCGCTAGTTCGGCCGCCGCCTGGTGCGACCTCCCCTGCGCCAGGACCAACGTGTCGTCAGCGTAACAAACGACGCTGACGCCATTGGGGAGGTCTGCGCGCAGCACCCAGTCGTATCCGATGTCCCACAGATGCGGCCCCAGGACCGATCCCTGTGGGACACCGCACGACATCTCTCGCCGGTTCCACTCTCCCTGGTGACCGGGGTAGATGATGGCCCTGTCCGTCAAATAGGCCTCGACCACACGACAGAGGTAGGTCGGCATCCGGTGATACCGGAGTGCCTCCCTGATGCATCTCCAGGGCAGGGTATTGAAGGCGTTGGCGATGTCTAGAGACACCGCCAAGACGACCCCACCCCGAGCCACCGCATCCCTCGTCGTGAGGGCTCGCACGCGCATGATGGCGCCCACCGTGGAGCGCCCCCTGTGGAAACCAAACTGGCTCTCCGCCAAATCCGGCCCCACCCGCACCAGCCGCCCGACAAGGCGGTCTGCAATTACTTTTTCAAAGAGCTTGCCCACCTCTACTAAGGTGGAACGGCTGCGCAAGGCGAGGGACCAGACGGTGGACACCGACGTCCACCGTCTTCAGGACCAGGGAAGAGCTGACAAAGGTTATGGACCGGATAAGGAAGACGGGCGGTCTAGTGGTAGAGGAGGTCAAGAACAAGGATCCGGTCGTCATCTTAAAGGACGTCCTCTCCTGCCACTCTGATGTGGAGGTTACCCAAGCCCTGCAACGGCAAAACACCCGTCTGATGGGGGACATTCCTGCGGAGGATTTGAGGCTGGGGGTGAAGTACCGTCGAAGGACGAGGAACCCCCATATGTGCAGGTGTCCCCTACCGTATGGCAGAGGCTGACTATGGCGGGTCGCGTGCACATTGACCTACAGCGAGTGCGAGTGCAGGACCAGTCGCCACTGGTGCAGTGCACTCGCTGTCTGCGCTATGGCCACAGCCGTAAACTGTGCACGCCACCCGCCGACCTCTGCACTCACTGTGGTGACCCTCACTTACGAGCTGATTGCCCGTCACGGCTGGCAGCGGAGGTGCCAAAATGTCATAACTGCGTATCGGTCAAAGGGGACAGGACTGACCACAACGCCATCGACAGCGAGTGCCTGATACGTCTTAAATGGGATGCGTTGGCGCGCCTGTCGGTGGCATATTGCTGAGGGCCATCCAGCATCTCCCGGAAGTAAGAACCACAACGGTATTGTCAAAATTTATAATCAGAAATTCAAATTAACCAAACATTTTAGAATTAAAAGCAATTATTATAAAAAAACAGGCTAATTGGAGTCAACTTCGTGAGAAATTGGCCCAATTAAAAGCAGATATCAAATTAAAATCACCCAAAATTAAAGACAAACCTACCTTACCGTTGTGTTCAAACGTGCTCGTTATTACACTTCAGACTACATAGCCCGATGTAAACGTTATTATTTTCTACCTCTTGAAAATTAGTGACATCTGCTACTTGTCTAATATAGCGAATGGCTAGTAAGTAAGTAAGTTTATTTATTTGCATAGATTGTAGGTACATGACATAGGGTATTAAAAAAACAATTATGATCCTTGTACAATCTACCTTAGATTAGGCATGCAAACATTAATTAATTAGGTAAACGAGTAGGTAGTCAAAACTTAAAATAAACAAATAGGGTCACAATACAAAATTACATTTCAAATCGGGTACAATTAGATAAGTTGGTATGTCGTTAAATTGCATAAAAATATTATAACTATCTTAAATTAGAAATTTACATTAGGTTTTTAAGACATTGTCATTTAAGAAATTGTTAATCGAGTAGTAACATTTTTCCACCAATAATGCTGTTAGCTTCTTTTTAAAATTGCGTATTGTGTCATTTTTTATTATGTCAGGTACTTTGTTATATATGGCCGGTCCCATACTAATAACATTTTTTTAATGTAATGCGGTGTTGCAACGCTCGACTATTAACAGATTTTTGTACTGGCTTCTGATTGGTCTCTTACTAACTTGTGATACTGTAGTAAAAAGACACATGTTACGTTTAACAAAAATTGCCATTTCTAAAATATACATTGCGGGAAATGTTAACAGCTTTAGGGACTTAAACACTGGAACACAGCTATCAGTCATTTTCATATTCAACATCGACCTCAAACAACGTTTCTGGGCCTTGAATACCTGTTCCCGTAGGCAAGAATTTCCCCAGAAAATTATACCGTATCTCAGAATGGATGCCACGAGACCATGGTATGCAATCAAAGTTGTGGTGATGTTAACTTTCTTAGCCAAATTGAATAGGACATAAGCAGATATGTTTAATTTTTTACATACCTTTTCTACTTGAGGCTTCCACGTCATTTGACTGTCAATCACTATGCCTAGAAATTTTGCTTTTTGTACTTGGTCTATTTTAGTTCTATTAAATTCAATTTTTAAATTTGGTATTGATGTCCGCTGATAAAAATGTATTATGTTTGTTTTTCCTAAATTAATTACTAATCTATTGTCGTCAAGCCAATTCACAATGTCTCTGAGTGTATTATTTATAATTATCCTGTTCATATGTATTTGCATCAGAACAACTGATTAATGCGGTGCTGTCATCAGCAAACAAAATCATTGGGTCTTGGATGTGCCGCGGTAAGTCATTTATATAAAGAAGAAATAAAAGAGAACTTAGCACGCCACCCTGAGGGACACCGTGTTTGACACCTCTGTATTCGGAAAGGTATTTCTTTTCGCGTTTGCTTCTTAAGCATATCCTTGATATTTCCGTGTATTGTTCACGTTCACTGAGATATGATTTGACAAGATTAAGGACATTTCCTCTTATGCCATACATGTCAAGCTTATTTAGCAAGGTTTTATGATGGACACAGTCGAAAGCCTTTGTCATATCAGTGAGAATTGCGCATATTGGTATTTGTCTGTCAACATTTTTAAAAATTACATTAAGCAAATCGTAAATAGCTAAATTGACACCTTTGTTCTTCCTAAAACCTTTTTGTTCATTACATAGAATATTATACTTATTCAGAAAATTGTTAATTGATTCATATATAAGTTTTTCGATGACTTTAGAAAAAATCGGAATTAATGCAATGGGTCTGTAGTTGGCTACGTTTTCCCTTTCGTGTTTTTTAAAGAGTGGTTTTACTATAACTACTTTTAACGCTTTTGGAAACACTCCAGAGCTGATACATAAGTTTATAATGTGACTCAGGTGTGAGGCAATACTATTCGATACAAATTTCACTACTTTTGTGGCTCTATTGACTGTCCGGAGCTCCTTGCGAATGTATTGCTTCGTACCAACCAAAGGAGCTTAAGGCAACGGCCACTATTGAATGTACCATTTGCCACGACCAATTATAGACGGAACACATTTCATATCCGGAGTGCAAGGAGCTTTAATGATCTTGCATCGCGGCTAGACTTTGACATTGATTTATTCTGCACCAGCTCGAGAGCGATAAAGAAGCGCGCAGGTGAGGAGTACTTTGGGGATCGTGTGAACGTCCTTTAGGGAGCTTTTCACTTGTGCATACTCGGTTAATGCTTAGACTGTAATCTATAGGGTATCGACATAAATGGAACGTAGACTGAACTTCACATAAAATTGAATTAATTTCCTTTTCGTTTGTAGTAATTTTAAAACTGTAATTATGTGTTTATTTTAATCTCTTCACTCTTTTAGCACTCCCCTTGGTTTGTGTACCAATAATATATGTATTGCACTAAGTTACCTATATGTGTGGACTTGTAATTAGCTAAATAGTTACCTAAATTGTAATTATTTTATTATTTGTCTGTAAGTCCTTTTAAAAGAAAGAAAGAAAGAAATAAAATAAATTACGGAGAAGCAGGAAAAGACCTTAAGAAGCCACATCTGAGGCCCTGCACCGGTGTGGAGTGTGCAGAACTTGAAACCAAAAGGAAATTATAAGCACGAGTTTTTGAAAACAAAGGTAGAGAGGAGGAAATACCTCGGAGAAAAACTGGACAGATTAGAAGGGATAATTTTATTTATAATAGCAATTGTGAGTATGCCAGAATTAATAAGAATTAAACAAGGAAAAAAAAAAAAATTGTAAAAATAGTAGTTGTAGCAATAAACGACATACAATGCAATACAACATAATAATGTAGAATAAGAAATTATGTCTATATGATATTATTGTATATTATATTAGAACAACCATTTAAGAATTAAGTATGTATTAAGATATAGATCAAAATATTATAGGTATTAGCACAAGAAGACTCAAAAAGTAGGAAAACAAACAAAAACATAAAAAGAAAAATACAAAAATAATAAAGATTAATTAGAAAGTATTGTAAGATGTATGTAGAGATATAAGCTGTTAGAAGATAAGAAACATTAGAATTACTAAAATTAAGATATTCTTTTGGAAAGTAGCAAGAAGGGCTGCGAATGCTTCCATTAAACTCTCAATTCCCTGAGGCGGGACTGATGTATAACATAAAAACCACGGATATCGAGGGTTATGCCTTGGAGGCAAAGCACGTGGAGCCTCGACATTGCTAAATTGGGCTTATGTTCGAACGGCGGCTGTACGCTTCATTCAGTCGCTTTGCAACTGCGTACAGTGTACTATTGATGCGTAAAAAACCAAAACGCCGAGCTGTGCATTAATAATTTGTAAAAAATAGGTCTAGTACCATCAACCTGAAGACAAATGGCGTGTCCTACCACCGGTAAATAAACATTTAAGTCACTGTTTAATATTTAAAATCAATTTTTAAATCATTTACTAACTTGCGTCCGGAGCGATACGAACTAGCCCGAACTAGCCCGAATCTTTCCAAACGGAACGAACGTTTTGGATTTAGAGAGGTGCAATCGAGTGCGTGCGGCTGATTTTATCGACATGCGTATAATTGCAGTCGAATCTTTTTTTACAGAACTCAATGGATATTCTCGTATTAGATGTATAGTTTAAGAGTTAAATTTGTTATTAATTTAATTTTGTTTGAAGCAAATAAAGACATTGTCATTTCAATACAGTTACTCGTGCATAGCATAATATTGACTTGAATGTGCCCTGGCGGCTGTGAGTATGTCATGCTCACTCAAATGTCTCGCTGATGGTGGCGTGTGTGTTGGATCATTTAGCTCCCTTCAAAATGGTTGAGCTGAATGGTGCTAATCCATGCGTCATGTTCGTGAACGGGCGCCGTCAGTTGGGACTGGTCATCTCTTAGCGGTCATGGCTTATTTTAATTTATTTTAAGTTTTTGAATGATTCTTTTTTCTTTTTATTACGGATGCTTTTACGAACGTGCACGTCTTATTACATTGTTCTCACATGCATAATTTCAAAATGAATGATGTAACCAATATTTTGTATCAATTTTATATTAATTTATTTAAAAGAGTGTCCGTGGAGTTTCTTGCCCGTTCTTCTCCATAGGTACCTACTACGCTTTGGAATGGGCAACTAGCTTCATATTTTTGACTGACTGACCCCTTGACAATTCAAAAGTGCCTGTAAATGGTTTAACTGAAATAAATGCTTTGAGTTTGAGTTTGAAATATTTAACAAAGAGGGTTCGCTTTACCCGGTAATAAAATATTAAAAAAAAAATATATATAGTAAAAATAACCCATATTTTCGGATAGGTATATAAAAACAAAATAAATTATATAAAGAAAATTAAACGAAGTTATAATAATACAAGAATGTGCTAAAATAAATATCGATAAAAATTATCGACCATCGCTTTCGACTCCCTAATTGCATGCGTGTGCATTGAATGTTCGCAATAGCAAGTGTTTACAAGTGAAAGCCCCGCCCATTATATGTATGTGTGCTATTAGAAATTGATTTAGTGTAGCTGCTTTCTTCTTAGTGTGCGAGTGCAAATTTTAAGTGTGTGTCGTAAGTACACTATTTATTAATGTTGTAATTATTTTGGTGGGAGATAAGCGGCCGCACTAGGATTCCTTACTATTCCGCAATGAAGGCATATCTCTGGATATCTATGATAAAAACAAAAAGAACGAGTACAATCAGAACTACCCCAAAATCAGATCTCTGATCATGTCAGAGGGACACTGAGCAAAGGCAGGAGTGGGTTTTAGCTGGTAAAAGTCCGGCACTGCCTCGGCGTCCATCAGGACTTCCCACTCATGCTAAAACAAAAAAACCCTACACTACTATTATTTTGTCATTTACACAAAGAACCCCATGAGTTACTTAGACTGATGAAAGTTTTTATTTTTTTATTTTTTATAATATATTGTTATAATCGACGAATGATTACCTATAGCTTGAATATAGAGATATATTTTAGGATTTTCTATTCAGCTGGAGTTGTCGTTTAGCAGTCTAAGTGAAAGAGCTGATGATGAATAATGCATATGAGTGGGTCGGTGTTCGATGACTGCCGCACACGTGACGTCGTGACGGAGTCAACCACGGATATCGAGGGATATGCCTTGGAGGCGTGGCACGTGGCGCCTCGACATTGCTAAATTGGGCTTATGTTCGAATGGCGGCTGTACGCTTCATTCAGTCGCTTTGCAACTGCGTACAGTGTACTATTGATGCGTAAAAAACCAAAATGCCGAGCTGTGCAGTAATAATTTGTAAAAATAGGTCTAGTACCATCAACCTGAAGACAAATGGCGTGTCCTACCACCGGTAAGTAAACATTTAAGTCACTGTTTAATATTTTAAATCAATTTTTAAATCATTTACTAACTTACGTCCGGAGCGATACGAACTAGCCCGAACTAACCCGAATCTTTCCGAACGGAACGAACGTTTTGGGTTTAGAGAGGTGCAATCGAGTGCGTGCGGCTGATTTTATCGACATGCATATTATTGCAGTCGAATCTTTTTTTACAGAACTCAATGGATATTCTCGTATTACATGTATAGTATGAGAGTCAAATTTGTTATTAATTTAATTTTGTTTGAAGCAAATAAAGACATTGTTATTTCAATACAGTTACTCGTGCATAGCATAATATTTAACGGAGAGGGTTCCCTTTACCCGGTAACACAATATTTAAAAAAAAAACTCATTGTATTTTAGTAAAAATAACCCATATTTTCGGATAGGTATATAAAAACAAAATAAATTATACAAGAATTTTTTTTTTTTTTTAAAGTTATAATATTACAAGAATGTGCTAAAATAAATATCGATAAAAATTATCGACCATCGCTTTCGACTCAGCGAGTGTTTACAAGTGAATGCCCCGCCCATTCTATGTATGTGTGCTATTAGAAATTGATTTTGTGTAGCTGCTTTCTTCTTAGTGTGCGAGTTCAAATTTTAAGTGTGTGTCGTAAGTACACTATTTGTTAATGTTGTAATTATTTTGGTGGGAGATATGCGGTCGCACTAGGATTCCTTACTATTCCGCAATGAAGGCATATCTCTGGATATCTATGGAGTCAACGGACGAACAGCCGCGCCGGAGCGCCGGAGCGCGCAGTGCCCACAGTGCCGACCGCGCCCATAGCTACGCTACAAAGACTATAAAACCTTCTCTATGCTACGCTACGAGGACACGACGGCAATAAACACACGCAGAAGCACTGACCAGGATTTTTTTATAGATTCTTTGTTTTAGGAACTTTGTATTCAATCTGTTTATTAAATCACTAAGATACTGATCACGGGTTATTTTGTTAAGTGGGAAACTGGGTATGATATTAACGAATGATGTGAGATATTGTAGGTATTCGTCAATATTGGTTTACGATCGTGGATCGCCGCAGCGCGTGCCACCGCGAGCGTTATCCAAGGTGACATTGACCGATAAAGCGGGGTCAGTCGGCTACCAGCTGGGTAGCTACCACACCGCCGCGTGTACTAGTTGTAATCAACCTTTACTTCATTCTAGAACTTCTATAAGTAGAACAAATAAATGGTAGGTCCATTTGTTGTACATACAACAGCAAGCTACATCTATGTTATACGTAATATCATGCCAATGATGTGATCCATTATCGATAAAAATATGAAATACCTATACCAAAGTAGGTCCTTCCTATCTAAAATCATTTCAAAATAGCTCTTGACTATCAAATTGATTAAGACAAATAAAAAATCCGGTCTCACCATAAGTAACGGGTGATTTTTTAAGAGGTATAAGATTTGATTTTCAAAAAAAACACAAAAAAATTGAAAAATTTGATGAAATCTTTATTGGAATCGATAGAACGATCAATATAATTTAATGTTTGAAGATGATTTCATGCAAATGCTGGCCGCGGCTCCGGCATTGGCAAAGTTGGAGGAAGATCCACTTTTTTATCGAAAAATTGTGTTCAGCGACGAAGCTCATTTCTGGTTGAATGGATATGTCAATAAGCATAATTGCCGCATCTGGAGTGAAGACCAGCCAGAAGCATTGCAAGAGCTACCACTGCATCCCGAAAAATGTACTGTTTGGTGTGGATTATGGGCCGGTGGCATCATCGGGCCGTACTTTTTCAAAGACGACAATGGCCGAAACGTTACTGTGAATGGCGAGCGCTACCGTGTGATGACTGGCGATTTTTTTTTGCCCAAAATGGAAGAATCGGACATGCCTGACATGTGGTTTCAACAAGACGGTGCCACATGCCACACGGCACGCAAAACAATGGCCCAATTGAGAGCCGCCTTCGGTGAACAGTTTATCTCACGTTTTCGGCCCGTCAATTGGCCGCCTAGATCGTGTGATCTAACGCCTTTGGACTATTTCTTGTGGGGCCATGTTAAGACTCATGTCTACAGGGATAAACCAGCAACGATTGACGCACTGGGAGCCAATATTGAAGCATTTATTCGTGATATATACATTTTTGTGTTTTTTTTGAAAATCAAATCCTATACCTCTTATAAAATCACCCGTTATTAAGTGTTTCAATAATTTTTTTCTGTCTGTGATGTCTTGTTTACTTATTTTTTGTTGTAATTAGGTTTGAGTTTTTAATTATTTTTTAAATTTAAATATGTTGGGGTTCTAATAAATATATTTTCTTATTTTTAAAATGCACATATCACAAATAATAAAATATAAAAAGAACAAAAGATAAAAATATGCTATGATGGGTATCATCCCAACATAGCATAATTAAATATTTTTTTAGTTCATGCCTTTTTGTCCTCTAGAGGACGCCATATTCATTTAATGTGACGTCACAGAGCCTATAACCAGCGCACAATTACGACGCTTCCAACGATACTTACCTCATTTGTCAAATTATGATGAGTAGTTTAGATGTTATGAGGAACCTAACAGATTAACATACATAAATACCGGTCAAAGTCATAATCCTCGATTTTGCTTTGCCGTAGTCGGGTAAAAAATAATACAAAAAAGCGTCATTAAAACATGACAGGATTTAGTGGCTAGTTGTTTACACGGAATGTGATTACATTAAAATGGCGCATTAAATCATGAATATTTACGAAGTTACCGCGGGATATTTGCGCAAGCGTAAGCGGCCGGCTGGGCGCGCGGGCGGGCGTGTCGCGTCGCGTCGTCGACTCGTCGCCTTATCGTCCCGCTACACGCCACTGCTAACTATGAGCGTACTGACCGTAGCCACGCGTGCCCTCGCAGCCTCAACAATATCACAAGCAAGGCCAAGCGCTTAATTTATGTCAAACAAACTACAAATGCAACACGACTAGTCATAATTTTTGTCACACACCCACGACGAATGTAGGCCTCACCGATGAAAAATTAAAATCATTTCTCGGCTCACAACCAAAACGTCCTCCTCCCTACCTGCTCGTAGGTTGTTTTGGGTGAAGAACAGTTGTAGTTTTTTCTGGGCACAGAACTGCCTAGGTATAGTTCGATTCAAACTTAATGGCGGCTCGGAAGTTAGTTACTCGCTGCGCAGTACCCCACCCCTCACCCCCGCTGACCCATAAACACGTTACTGCGCAGCGACTCGCCTCATGTTCCGAGCCGCCATTAAGTTTGAATCGAGCTGTACCTATACGAATAAAGCTTCTTATAGGCTCCTAATAGGTTACCTACTAAATTATAACCATAATAATTTCGACATTAAGACGTCGTCTTTCATTATAATAATAATAATTTCCTTCTTAATAGGTAGGTACTTCAACAAAAGTCTGGCTGCAACTGTGTTCTGCTTGTGGCATGAGTTGTGTTGTGTCTGTATTATACCTACATATTTCTGCCAGTTATATGGTTGGTTTTGGATATGTGAAAAATTCACGGCAGTAATATATTTAACGAAATTAAAAGGAAAACTATCACAGCTAAGCAGGCTTTACAAGTTAACGTGTAATAATCGACCAACTTACATTTGCGGTTGCAAAACATGTTCTTCCATACATTTCGTATGGGAGAACATGTTTTTCAACTACAAATGAATGAATAAATTCATTCATTCATTTGCGCCAACCACAATAGAAATCTACGTTCATCTCACATTCGTCTTCTTCAATGTCCCACTCACCGCACAGACTTCATTCACTCTTCCTTCTTCATTCAGTCTATCTCTCTGTGGAATGCTCTCCCCCAGGAAATCAGGATGGCGAAAAACCGACTATCTTTTAAAATTACAGTTCGCGAGCACATTCGCAAGAAGCTGGCAGTATCATCACAACGGTAATGTTTTCCCATTGTTTGTCTTATTTGTGCTTATATTTATATATAATAAGGTGTATTTATTATATTTATAGTTTTTAATAGGTATATATGTATATCTTTATATTTAAATAAATATTTGTTACCTCAATTCTCGCTATTGCACCTACCACAGTTTCTCTGCATCACCCAAAGGCTGACTGGTAGAAAATGCCTGTGGCATTAAGTCCGCCTCTGTACATTTATGTGCTTGAAGTGTTAATAAATAAATAAATAAATGCATTCAGCATTTTATTTGTCAGAATATTGTATAAAAGTTGTTATGTGCTACAAGTAGGTACCTATTACGATCATAATATTCTGCCGTTTCCGGCGTACCTACACATATGATTTTAAGATTATGGATCATCATTACATTACAATTAAATTATTAAAATTAGATTTACGAATAATTTAAATAAATTGAACAATAAAATAGATTAATTATATAATGCAAAATTCAATAAGGTCAAGGCGATAAAATATGATTTATAGGCAATATTTAGTCAATGTCAAATATTTAGGTAAATTTTTCGTTCATAAAATCTTCAGTAGAGTCGAGAGTCGAAATTTGCTAAGAAGAAAGTTAAATAATTTACATTTAAATGTTCTGAGGCTGAGAGTTTTGAAGCTATACCGTAATGGGCATGCAGTATACATTATAAGAAAACAATTTAATTCTACGCCTAGGAAATTTAAATTCAAAGTTAAGTTTGTTCTTGCGATAAATTCTTCCCAACTACGGAACCCTCCATTGTGCGTGGTCCGGCACGAACTTGGCCGGTTTACTTATCATTACTATTCTATACTTACTACACTGGATCGCAAAAATTCCTCCATAAATTACATACCTAGATCACTAGAATAAATAATGTGTAGTAAGCAGGTTACTAATGCTTGTTCTAAATCTCTAAAGAGGTCTCATTTGTACAAGTACCTAACAGACTAAAAAACCCTGTTCTTTGAAATTTTTTAAAATTGAAAATTAGGAAAATAATATTTTTTTTGCTTTTGTTTCAAAGCGAGCTGTATTCAGTGCAATAACATGTCGTTAACAATTAAAGAATGTACACGGGTTATTACCGTGGTACAAGAAGGAAGAAGTCAGCGTAGCACTGCTAGAACAGTAGGAGTATCTTTATCAACGGTCCAAAGAGTACTCCAGCGATTTCAAGAGACCGGCATGAACATCAGGAGACCAGGAAATGGCAGGCCTAGGAGCACAACTACACTAGAAGACCGAATCATCGTGAGCACTATGTTAAGAAATCGACATCTCACGGCTGTTCAGGTCTTCAAAAAATTCACCTAAAAAATGTGAGCTCTGATACGATTCTGCGACGTCTTCGTGAAGCTGATAAAGCCTTATAGACCAGCAAACGGCCCCAAACTGCTCAGAGAACATCGAGTTGCCAGGTTACGGTTTGCTAAGGCGGGAGGAAACGCCCCGGGTGTCATCACTGCGTGGATCGCCCGGAGGACACGGTGGAGCATACGGTGGAGGTATGCCCGGCTTGGGCAGAGCACCGCCGTGTCCTCGTGGAGGCGATCGGTGGCGGGGATCTCTCGCGTCCGGCCCTGGTCCAAGCCATGGTACGGAGCGAGAGGGCACGGGAGGCCGTCACCTCCTTCTGCGAAGCAGTAATGCTCGCGAAGGAGGAGGCGGAGCGCGTGAGGGAGAGGCAAATTTCGCGCCCTCACGCCCCAAGCCGCCGCAGGAGGAGACGCCCCGGGCGTCGGGAATCGATCGCGGATTCCCGGCCACCGTAGGCGCGGGCTTGCGGACGGTGAGCAATGGGTAGCTCACCGTCCGGTAAGGACCAAGCCCGGGTCGACGGCGCGTTATGTTCCACGCGCGCCTCAAAGAGTGTCAGCGAGTGAAGGGGTCCAATGAGACCATTGCCTGCCGGGGTTGCGGGAAAGTCCGAAAGGGATACCGTGGCCCCCTGGCATTGCACAGGCAAGAGAAGGAACACGGGTGGGTTTTAGTCAGTAAGAGTCTGACACGCCCTCCCGCTCCACCCAGAGCGGGAGGAGTCATTTGATGATTTCCCACCCAAAAAAAAAAAAAAAAAAAGGTTACGGTTTGCTCGAGAACACATTCGATGGACAGATGAAGTTTGGTCCAAGGTTATGTTTTCCGATGAGTCCAGATTTTGTTTATTACGCACGACGGGAGACGAAGAGTATAGACGACCAGGAGAACGGTATCTTATAGCGTGTTTTGAAGAAAAGGTGCCATTCGGTGGAGGATCAATAATGGTTTGGGCTGGGATATCTTCAGAGGATCGCACGGAGTTAGTGATAATAGAAAACGGTTCTCTGACTGCTGTCAGATACGTAGAAGAGGTTTTAAATGAGCAAGCTGATCCTTTCTTAGTGAATATGGGTGCAAATTCCATTTTTATGCGCGACCACATACTGCTCGTTTAGTCAATATGTATATTCAATTCGTCGGTATTACCTGCATGCAGTGGCCAGCTCGCAGCCCAGACTTAAATCCCACAGAACATGCATGGAACGAGTTCGGGAGATGCGTGAGACAACTCTCTCCTGCTCCCGTTACCTTACACGAGTTAAGGAATGCGCTAGTGGAAGAATGCGCAAACATAGACCAAAATCGTATTAAAAATTTGGTTTACAGCATGCCACATCGTCTTAATGAAGTGATACGGGCTCGTGGAGGAAATACAAAATATAAAATTGACATTTTTTTTTTTTTTTAAGATTTACTCCGAAGTGTATTTTTGCTGTCATTCACTCACTCATTCATCACGAAATATCGAAAACCGCTTGACGTATAAATATGAAATTTGGCAGGGAGGTTTAACCTAGTTTATAGTTAATAGACGTCCACTAAGAACGGATTTTTGGAAATTCGACCTTTAAGGGGGAGAAAAGGGGGGATTTTATTTGTATGAAAACTCTTATTCCTTGAGTTATTAAACTTGAAACTTGGTACGAATACTTATGTATGGAAATATAATTTCCATACATAAGTATTCTTACCAAACTGCCATTTTTAGTTTTTCTAAGCTACCTCCTAAAGGAGGATTGGGGCGTATCAAAGTCTGTATGGAAGAATTTTAACGCGCGGTCTGATTAACTTGAAACTCAATATTTATACTAAAAACTGAAAATAAATAAAAACATTTAACAGGGTTTTTGAAAATTTACCCCTAAGCCCCTAATGGGGTGAAAAGGCGTATTAATTTTTACAGTGGAGGATTTTTCTGTGCAGCTTGATTACCTTGTAAATTGCTATAAATAATAAAAACATTACGATAGACTTTTCAAAAAATATTATCACTTTATATGCTATGGGGGATGAGCAATATTGCATTATGTGCGTATTCTTCTATAGTTTACCGCAAATTGAAAAAGGTTAGCCAAATGGTTAGAATATTGCAGATAGTTACGGATTTAACCTTTTAAAAGATAATCATCACGCTACAGCTTTATGGATCTAAGCAGTCAATCATAACATGTCCAGGGTGGATTTTGAGATAGGGCAATAAGGGCACGTACATTAACCATTGTCGCTACAAGAAAACCGTCTTAGGAGACTGTCCTTAACTTTTTGAAAAATGTTGATCTGCATTCGCAGATTATGAAAAAAAAAAAGACAGAAATGAAATGGCCAATTTTCACGAAAGCTTTTTTGTTGCCAGTCGATCCTGTTTCTTATTACTAGTGTCAAAAAACTATATCGGGCCAACTGAGGTTTGAGTACAAGAATGTATGTCTGTATGTTACCTTTTCACGCATAAACCACGGATTTCAATAAAATTTGGCAAGGAGATAAGTCGCATCCTAGGGTAAGACTTAAGGGAATATAATCACTTTCGTAACCCTATGTGATCAACAAACATTTATTGATTACTTATAATACAACAAACTGAAAATACAACTAAATTAAATTCAAACGAAGATAGGTTTTATATTTTTTTTTCAATAACTCTCAACATAAATATATCCAGACCGCTGGGAAGGTTCAACACCGTCTATCAGGCGGAGTGTATGGGCATCATACATGCGGTCCACGCCCTAGAAGCCAGGAGGATTACGGATACACACATACGTATACTCTTCGACAGCGCCTCAGTTCTTCAATCATTACGGAAAAAAATTATTACCTCAAAGCTAACACTAGAATGTCATAAGGCATTAGAACAAATAACGGTCTCTAGCCACAACACGGTGACACTGCAATGGATAAAAGGACACAGCGGGTCGCTAGGTAATGACGCAGCTGACGAACTTGCTAGAAGAGGATCCAGCACGGCACTCTATGGAACCGAGCCTATCGTACCTATCTCCTTCAACCAAATACGCAGGTGGTTACAGGAAATCACCCACACACAAGCAGGGCAATGGTGGTCCTCGACACCGGGCTGCCGGCAGTCAAAGGAAGCTATGCCATCCTTGGATAGCAGGCTGACCAGGCGTCTTTTACGCCTGGAAAGGAACGGCCTGCGTCTGGTGACAGGGATCATCACGGGACACTGCTCGCTAAACAAACACTTCCACACAATAGGCATAACGGACAGTCCTCTGTGCAGGGCGTGCATGGAGGCTGAGGACACCGTTGTGCCCGTGCTCTTTGAATGCACGGGCGTCACCCAGATCAGAACAGACACCCTCGGGTCACCAGACAAACCAGGAGATCTAATTACCTTCTGGAGGAAGGTAGGCTGGTTGGAATAAACCCCCAAACGGCCGCTATGGCCCACGCACAATGCTATACTCAGCTGACGGACTGAGTGCGGAAACCAAACCCCATAACATAGAACATAGCGCCATGCTCACCAGTCGGTGGCATACCTACGTCTTGCAATTAGTATGAACAGGAAATGAATGTGAAACTATTGCTTGCTGCACATTCATTAGCTCTCTGGGTACAAGGTCGCCGAGCGCACTGCCACACGGTACATACTCAGATAGATTTTCTCCGGGCGCACTCCTCGGACAGAAGTAGTTCTGTCCGAGGAGTGCGAATGATTTTCTATTGATTTCCGGTTCTGTAATGCATGTTCATGTGTTCGAAGAACACATTTATTTGGTAAGAGAACCTAAGAAACAACCTTCTTTGTCATCATTTCTAATTTAGCGTAGTTATTCCAAGAAAAAATCGAATCAACAGGGTCAAAGGGGTCCCCAAAACGATCCATTGCCATGAATTTGTATTCTAGTAATATTGTCAATCGCTTCAATTAGACGATCAATTTGCGCATGGATAATATGATGAATCACTTAAAAATTACAATTGCAATTGATCGTTTCGGGGACGATTAACTCTATTAGAGAACACTAATACTCAGCCGCCTGGCAGTTGGCGTTGAAAATAGTACGAGCTTAGTGTATTTTCCTTTAATCAGAATCAGAATCAGAACTTTATTTGCTATGAATGTAGGTACAGGTATAATTAGGTAGGCTTTCAGGAGATTATTTACATTATACTAATGGACAACTTTAGACGGTGCATTCGCCATTATTAAGTTGATTGCCGCCGATTAGGGAAGTGACAGCCGCCAAAAATACAAGGTTGTGATCATCCCACGTGATAAGGTAGGTAAATCATTAATAATCAGAAACAAGAAAATATCTAAATATAATTGAACCCTGCGAACCCCCATAATAGGGACCGCAGATCCAGCAGATCTCTTGCTATTAACATTAACCCTCTGATTTCCGTTGTTCAGATAATAATTCGAAGGTCGAGCGAGAGCCCTGTCTTTCATTCATAACATAGTGGTACTACACTCGAGAGCAATGAATCCGGGTCACTTAAAGAATCCTAAAAATCTCGGAAACTAAAAATGCTAGGTTAATGCAATAAATTGTATTTAATAGACAATGTAATACTCCTTAAATGAAGCTATTAAAACTTCTTAGTTATTGTAAAGTTATATCATAAAAAAATCAAATTTGAAAAAGGGCCACTTTCGAAGATGGAACTACGAAATTACAGCATTTGGTTTTGCTTTTGTTTGTAATCTGTCATTTATGTGGGTACGTAAACCATGTTGATAGTGCTCTATATTCATTATTCAAGCTGAAATTATGTCGCTTACGCCTGAAGAATGCACCAGAATACTTACAACGCTGGAAACCGGCCGGAGTCAGCGCGATACAGCCAGGACTGTCGGTGTGTCGCTGTCAACAGTACAAAGAGTTCTCCGACGTTACGAAGAAACTGGTTCTAACCTACGCAGACCAGGAACGGGCAGAACCAGGTGTACCACAGCACGAGAAGACCGATACTTGGTGAACACCATGCTTCGAAATCGCTTTCTTACAGGAACTGAACTCACAAATCAGTTTCGACGCCTCGGAGGAAGTAACCCAAGTGCATGGACAGTAAGACGTCGGCTTGCTGAATCTAACTTAAAACCCCTTAGACCTGCAAACGGCCCTAAACTGGAGCGTGGGCATCGTATTTCAAGACTAAGATATGCCCAGAGCCACGTAAATTGGAGTATTGAAGATTGGTCAAAAGTTATGTTCTCCGACGAATCAAAATTTATGCTCTACAAGCACGATGGAAGACACAGAGTGTATCGAAGACCAGGGGAAAGATTCAAGCAAGCATGCATCGAAGAAAAAGTAGCCTACGGTGGTGGGTCTGTACTTGTGTGGGCCGGAATTTCTTCTGAAAGTCGCACAGAGCTGGTGATCATAGAAAACGGCTCTTTAACTAGCGAAAGATATGTGGAAGAAATCCTCAATGATCACGTTGGTCCATTTATGGTCAATTTAGGTGAGGATACTATATTAATGCATGACAATGCCCGACCTCATACAGGTAGGATTGTGAATGACTACCTTCAAGAGATGAACATTACTCGTATGGAGTGGCCAGCGCGCAGCCCGGATATCAACCCGATCGAGCATGCTTGGGACGAGCTAGGCAGATGCGTAAAACAACGAAACCCTCCCCCAATCACGCTTCGTGAGCTCAAAATTGCTCTCACAGAGGAATGGGAGAATATTCCCCAAAATCGTATAAGGAACTTGGTGTACAGCATGCCAAACCGCGTAAACGCAGTAATGGAAGCACGAGGAGGCAATACGAAGTATTAAAATTCAAGAAAATCGTAATAAAGTTCAAAAATTTCATGTTTCCTATTTTCGTTTTAAGGAGAGATCAGCAGTTTTTTTCTTTATGTAATTTTGTGTTAATAAAATGTATGGTGACTCATATTTTTTTTACTTTCATTTAAGGAGTATTACATTGTCTATTAAATACAATTTATTGCATTAACCTATCATTTTTAGTTTCCGAGATTTTTAACATTCTTTAAGTGACCCGGATTCATTGCTCTCGAGTGTATTTCCTGATAAAGTGCATCATGATGTATCAATCAAAGCCTTGGTCATGTCGCATGCCTACTAGAAGTATAGTCCGTGCGCCCGAGGCCGCCCGCTCTGCAGTGCACTTGCTGTCAGTCGTGTGAACCTTCGACAGTTGGACGCATTGTTCATTACACGTGTTTGTTTCGTATCACTGACGTCAGCTCGTTAAACTTTATTACTGAATGCACCAAGTGGCAGTCTGTGACATTAGTGAGGGCGTAAACACGCCGCAAGAACCTGCTGACTTTCATCAGTGGCAGGGTTTGCACCTGTTTGCAAATTAGAATATAACGCTTATAAACTAACAATTTTCCTTGGCAACCCTGGATAAAGTAGTAGCAAGGCCTTTTCCCAGCATAACGGTCCCACTGCTAGGACACAAGCTTCCTCTTTGTGAGAGGGAGTGGGCCGTAATCCAGCAGGCGGGCCCAGTGTGGGTTGGTAGATGTCTTCGAATTTTTGGATCTAGGACATAGTCTGTCTTTTTGCCCTGTAGTGGGACCATAAGTAAGGTTCATTAGTAATCAACTAATGAGCCATTGAACTGTATAATATTATATATATATATTGAACTGTAGTGTATTGTTATAAATTTGATTTTTATACTAACATTAGGCTAAGTTCTACCACTACTAACACATATATATGGATGATTATCTGAAATAAAATATTTGAATTTGAATTTGAATAAGGGTTAGTGTTTGGCCACTGCGTGATCCTGCTGGCACGGCACAGCTCCGCAGCGTCAAGGTTCTATTCTCAGCCGGGATCAATGGCACAGTGATCACATCGATGATGTAATGGAGACACTATAATATTACTATGCAACATTGACCATTTGCGCACACTCGGGTAGGGCCACTAAACCAGCTGCATTAGGTACTTGCATTACTGATGTTGCAAATCGAAATAATATGTTAATTTAATACTTGATCGAAGTATTTCGGTCGTTATGAATGGACGCAATATTGATAACTGGCTTATATATCGCTTCAATTAACTGTGCTCGTAGGTATTTGTGACAAGAAGGTACACATCGGTACGTATAGGACGCACGCATTTATTTTAAGTAGGTAAGTAATCGTAATAACATTATCACAGGTGTACCTTGTACTCGTCAGCTTGAACCTATACGAATATAATCATTCTGTTTGCCTACTGTATAATATACACTTGCGTGGTGCTACATTAATTAATATGCATTAAGTTATTTCGCAAACACTGCATGACGTTAACTGCGCGTGATACTCGGAAAAGGGAAACAACAGTTTGTATACATAACTAGTTTTATTGCATTAGAAAGGAATGCTATGAGTGAGTGCATACCTATTAGTGAGGCGTGTGATGTTCGTTACGACAAACAAACAAAGTACTCAAGCGGAGCTCCCCCACCGCTCCGCCTCGCGCGACGCATGCTCCAACAACTGCCGCGCGGCGCCCTTGCTGTGTGCGTGCGCCTTCTGTCTATGTGTGCATCTGTGTGCTATAATTTATGATGCTGTTTGAAAACATGTTTACTGCGCAGAGACTGACGACGCGTGACTGTGCGTCTGTGTGGCGTATAATGTGCTGGTGACGGCCAGAACTTTAAACTAGTGTGCGTCTCTCACTATCTTATTATTTCCACTGTATTATAATTTGATGCGCAATTACATCAATCGTTCTCGCGCTCTCATTGGTCGCTTATTATTTTCGTAATATTTTCAAATCGGATTCATAGTTTGATTTTACAAACAACACAGAGTTTGTCAGTTTGCGCAAGCGCACATTGCTCCTCTACAGCGACGGCGCATTATGCGCGACGCGAGCTCACAACGTGAATATAGCGTTGCCAGGCGTCCGGCTTTAGCCGGACATAGTCAGGCTTTTTGATTGCCTGTCCGGCCAAAATAAGCGTCGTCCGGCCTGTCCGGCTTTTGTTAGGCTTTTTAGATTTCAAAATTCGCGCGCATCGAGACCGAATTCGCGAATGAAAGAAGCCGGCGCCGCGCCATCGCCGGCCGGCCGAGCGAGGGCGAGCGCTGTTGCCCCCGCCCACCCGCTCCCCTGCGTCGCCTGCCTGCGCCACTGCACACATTCTAACGCTCAGTCGCTACGTCGCTAGCGAACGGTGGCAGAGGCGCGCGCGTGCGTGTGTATGCACGTCGCTTTCTTGTTTTTCTTATTTAGCGACAAGAACTTTGGTAAGTTTTGTATTTGTACAGTACTCTGTGTTACTTAAATTTAATAAACCATCATGTGTTGAGTTGAGTGTAGTGTATGTGAGTGATGCTGTAAGAAATAGGTAAATAAAACGTTTTATTATTTTCAGATCTCAAACAAAATGCCAAAAAGAAAATGTATATTTTCGGAAGAGTTACAAAACTCTTACAAAATGTTTAAGTCGGCAGGCCCGAAAGCTGAACCATGGGAGGTTAAATGCGAGGTATGTGACCAGATCATATCAATAGCCAGCAAAGGAAAATATGACCTGGAAAAACATTTGGCTACAGAAAAGCATAGAAAAAATATCAGGACCTCTGCCTATTCATCAAAAATGGATAGTTTCGTTACTATACAAGCAGGACCAAAACGTGAAGTGCAAGCAGCTGAGGCTACGTTGGTTTTTCATACAGTACAACACAATCAGTCGTTTAACTCACTAGACTGTACAGTGCCACTTCAAAAATGCCTTTATGCAGATTCAAATATTGCGAAAGAAGTATCCTGTGCCAGGACAAAGTCAGAAGCAATTTTGAAAAATGTTCTTGCTCCATATGTTTTAAAAAAAACATTGGACGATTTGTGTGACATAAAATACATAAGCGCCTCCACCGATGCAAGCAATCATGGGAATATTAAGCTATTTCCGCTGTTAATTCAGTATTTTGATTATATGAAAGACGGGATTCAGGTCTCCCTTATAGACCTACAATCTCAACAAAATGAGACATCCGAAACGATATCTAATTACGTCTACGATTCTCTGCACGACAAAAACCTCTCGCACAAACTAGTGGCTTATTCGGCTGATAATGCTGCTACGAATTTTGGCGGCAAAGACAGAGGAGGACAAAATAATGTATTTTGCCTACTAAAATCTCTAACGAATAATGAAAATATAGTTGGAGTCGGTTGCGTTGCGCATATTTTCAATAATTCCGTCCATAGGTCTCTCGATTCGTTGCCATTGTGCTTTGAAAGTATTGTCATGCAGCTTCACAATCATTTTGCTACATTTACAGTACGCACAGAGGAACTGAAAAGGATTAGTTCAGAATTAGACGTTCATTTTAAACAAATGCTATATCATTCAAAGACCCGCTGGCTGAGTTTGTTCCCAGCGATAGAAAGAATCTTACAGATGTATGACCCGCTGAAGTCATATTTTCTGACAAGCGGGAATAATGCATCAAGAACATTAAGAGAATTTTTCGAAAATGATCTGAACGAAGGCTATTTTTGGGCTGTTCATTCTTTCATGGCCATATATCAAAACTACATCAAAAATACAGAGAAGGCTGATGTTTCAGTGAATGAGGTATTAGAAAACTGTTCTGAAATAATTAACAGCATAAATGCAAGGATTGAACAAGATTTTTGTCCACTAAAAGTGGTTTCTATTTTACGTAAGTTTAATGACATTGACAAGAATGTTGACCAAGTGACTGCGTTCAAAGAAAATATTAAAAACATGTACACAATTGCAGTACAATATTTAAAATCATGGACTGAAAACCTATACAAAGAGACAAAACATTTTTCATGGATGTCTTTAAAAGATGTTCCTGAATGGAATCAAGTTTCCAATACTATAAGTATCATAACGAAAAACAACGTCAAAATTGATGACAGCAAATGTTTTGATCAACTGCAAAACCTGAAAAGCTTTTTAATTAATAATAAAGAGGATGTTGATTTCAAGAAACAGTTAGCCCACAAAAAATGGGTCCAATATTTTAAATCAATGAATTCTGAAGAAAGCTTTTCAGAATTTCTAACTATTTGCCAATTTTATTTCGCGATTCCAGGCCACAATGCAAACGTGGAACGAGTTTTCTCTCTAATAGGTCAACAATGGTCAAAACAGCGCAACAGACTTAACGTAGATACAGTTGCTAAAATGCTACTCGTAGAATACAATTTAAAACACTTATCGTGCAAGGATTTTTACAACTGCATAATAAAAGAAACTGAACTTTTAAAGCTTGTTACTGCAAACCAAAAATATTTAGAATAATGTTTAATATCTAATTGAAAGATAAGAAGTCTTTTTTGTTTTGATTATTTAAGAGAAGAAGTGTCGAGTTTATATTATTTAAAGAAGTTTTGTTTTGATTAATAAGAGTAGAGATTTGTTTTGGTTATTAAGAGAAGAAGTTTTGTTTTGTTTTGATTATTTACAGAATAAGTTCTGTTTTGTTTTATATATTGAGAATTTAAGACACATAATTTAGACTGATGTTGCATTTAATTTGAATTAAGGAAAGAATTATTGAGACTGATTAATAATAAAGTACTTTTAGACTAATTTGGCATTAGTTTTATTGTAAATTATCAAAAAAGCTTGGTTTTCATTAATTTTCTACATTAATACCAAAAAATCCCCTAAAATGCAGTGTCCGGCTTTTTTACCAAAATGTTAGGCCAAAAAAAAAAAAATTTTTTACACGAATATTTAAAATTGTTGAAAATGCAGGATGTCCGGCTTTTTGACCCAAATGTTAGGCCAAACTCACAGCTCTGTCCGGCTTTTCGGTATGAGGACCTGGCAACGCTACGTGAATAACTCAAATTCTTGATTTTGAAGTAACTTAGTAGCTGTTGCCCGCGACTTCGTCTGCGTGTATTTTGTATTTTCTTCATCCTAACCTAATATTATAAATGGGAAAATGAGTTTGTTTTTTACGCTTTTACGCTAAAACGGCTGAACGGATTTGGATGAAATAGTTACACATAGTTAGACCATAGTTCGAACATAGGATACTTGTTATCCCGGTAAACGCAGACGAAGTCGCAGGCAGAAGCTAGTTTTAAACATCCAGGATGAAAAGTACCTTGGCGTGGCCTTCTCCCGGCCCGACGCTTAGGCGATTCACACGGCACCGCTCGACCGCGCGGTAGGAGCAGTTTGCGGTAGAAACGAGCACCACTCGACCGCGCGGTCTGCCGGTGTATAATGTGTTTTAGGCATCTACGGATTTATTAGAGGCCAATGCGACATGAGAGAAAACGATCGGTTCAGTGTAAACGTAAGAAACAGAGTAAATTTTGCTTTTAAATATGTATGGATGATTCATTACAATGGATTCTCTAAGCTGTGCTCACTACAGTCTCCGCGGCTGATGTCCTCATCCTCAGTGTGAGCTCGCCACAGTTCCAGCTTCATGTTTCCGATTCACGTTTTGCCATAAACATTGTCGTATTTTATGGGAACATTGTTCGTGTTAGTTAAGCCAGGCATACACGCTAGGTTATGTGAGATAACTGCGCAATCAAGATCAAACACATCATCATTTTTATAACTGCACTTACAGTAGCAATGGCTTTCATTTTGGCAGTTCAACAACATTCATTACGTAATTACGTTAATTACGTTGGTGAGCAGTCACACTTTAAGAACAATAGAACATTATATTACAACTGGTCCTTCAAAATCATTCGATTGTGGTTGAGTGTTGACGCAATTAGGGTGCTGTATCTACAGTTTGTAAGTTTATGAAAAGAACTGCGTCGGCCGAGCAGAATATTATCACTCTTAATATAGGTAGCTTACCGATTTTGTACAGGGCTTTGTCCGCGAGCCCGTGGAGGTAATACCGGAATAAAAAGTTTCCTATGTCCTGAAGTCCTAACCCAGGAGGCATTTTTTTCATAATTACATGATAAGTGACCTATTAAGTGGATGCTCATGAATTCAATTTTACCCTGTATTATTATGTTACTTGAGGCCAGTGCGTTGCTAAATAACTGCGGGATCAATCGCGTTCCCTAGTAGCACAAAGTTAAGGTGGACATTGGACTTTGGACACTCCTGCAAGTAGGACATGGTTCGATGAGGAGCACCGCATGCACACTGGTTGTCCAAAGGATCTAATTATGTTTTAGCGGGCTATTCGGTCGTGCAGGTGATTGAGTTCCATTTAATTATGTCGAACTCGGTGAGCCATAGCGAGTCAATGCAGGTGCGAGTGCGTACTGCGGTCACTCGGTCAGAAGCGCGAGGCGAGCCCGCCACCGCGACTGTCGGCGTGCGAGGCGAGCGCGTCGGCGCGCTGCTGCACCAGGTTCACGGCGGCGTAGGGCAGCGACGCGTTGAGCGGCGCGGCGGGCGCGGCGGGGCGCGCGGGCGGCGCGGGCAGCGCGGCGGGCGCGGGCGGCGCGCGCGCGGCCTCCAGCGCCAGGCGGCCGGCGCGCCGCACGCCCACGCGCGCGCGCTCCACGGCGCCCGGCGCGCCGTCCGTCACCAGCGCCGCCGCCGCCTGCGCCAGCGCGCTCGTGGACTCCGCTCCCAGGACGTAGCGCGTTCCTGACGACAGAAGGAAAATACGAATGATTTGTTTACACACACCCAATACACGCACGTGAGCTATCAGCACAGTATACGATCGTTTTTTCTTGACATTGGGAGTCCCGTCATCCTGTGTTCAAAGTAGATTTCGGGCACTGACCGCAGACGGTGTCGTCGAGCAGGATGGCGGGCGCCAGGTCGAGGGGCGCGGCAGGCTCGTCGCGAGTCCAGCCCGCCGCCGTCGCCGGCCCGGACCCGAACGGCGCCGACATGCCGCTGAAACACCACGCAAACACCTAAATAGAATGAGCGCCCCTTGTAGGATCTTCAGCGTTTGCAAAAATTAGGTACCTACTTTTTGCACATAAAGAGATTCGGTGGTCGGACGTTGAAGAGCACGGACGCTCCCAGTTGTGCTCCGCCAAAGTTTTTTACTACGACTATACGATTGGAATAACGGCTTGTAACTCAAACTTGCACCATGTGATGTGCACTCGGGAATGCAAACCGGTTTCACCGAAAACCGAAAACCCGGCTTTTCAGCATTTTTAAATTATTAAAAAAACGTTTTTTCATCACGTTTCCGGTTTTTCGAGTTTTTTTTTTATTTATTTTCAAATGGCAACACGTTGGATGTTGCCATTTGAAAATAATTGACCACAGTCAGTCACAACGTCCGTCAGTTTGGCAACGTTTTACCAAACGTTGCCAACGGTTACGAATGAAAAGACGTTTGTTTATTCATTCGTAATTCAAGCATTGGTAATTTGGTAACATATAACTGTTTTCAATAGTTGAGTGAAGGTGTAGGTAGTGATTTTTTCGTGCAATTCAGTTATTTTTATAAGTTTTTGACATTTATAGTATGTACTTAGGTTAAAATATGCACACCATGCTTTATATTATAAATGCGAAAGTTTAGTTATTAGCATGTTTGTTACTTTTTCACTCAGAAACGTCTAGAATCTGGATAGATTTGGATGCAATTTGGAATAGAGATAGCTAGGCTACCTAAATAGCCTACTTTTAATCCCGAAAAAATCATTTTCCACTTATTCTACGCTGCCAAAGTCTCGGGCAGAAGGTAGTATTTAATTCATAAAACAACGGTTTTGTAATGATAGGCACAGGCCGTCTGCCCACCGCATACGAAACTGATTTGCCTTTGTTTCCTTACCTAACTTTTACAGTATGCCCTGGAAGTGCCTGGAACAGCTGAAAAAGCCTGGAATGTTATAAATATAATAAATAAATAAATAATTTTATTTTATTTATTTAAAATGTTTAAGAGATGACTTATTTTAGATTTTTATTTTTAAATGATTATTTCTAGTGATTAATTAGAACAAAGACAAACCTGCTTGCAATTATTATTGATCTCTATAAAAGACTTATTTCTCCGTTATATTATAATTATGTTAATTAAACGTTTCGGACGCTATTGAGACTGTTATTATGGTTTCATTTTAAAAGTTAGAATTTATAATTAAAAAGTTTATATTATGGTTAAATGTTGGTTTTGTATTTCATAATACTTTCTATTCATGCGTCAATCAATCTGCCTAGCCTTTTCCCAACTATATTGGGGTCGGCTTCCAGTCTAACCGGATGCAGCTGAATACCAATATTTTACGTGGAGTGACTGCCTATCTGACCTCCATAACCCAGTAACTGGGTAATACGATACCCCTTGGTAAGACTGGTTGTCAGATTTTTGGGCTTCTGACGACCCGTAACGACTATCAAAGATCCACGAATGACAGCCGGGACCAACGGCTTAACGTGTTGTCCGAGGCACGGAGGAGTCTCGGTATGTAAAGATGGTCACCCATCCACAGACCAATACCGGCAAGCGTAGCTTAACCTGATGGATCGACCCGTGCGGCAGTTATTATTTAGCCACGAACTCATTTCTATTCATGCGTGATAGTTAGAATTACTTAGTTGTTTCGTTGATCTTTTTCGTTGGTCAAGAGTATTTTGATTAATATTGTACCTACTTAGCTAAAGCAACAAAAAGCAAATAAACCTTTTACTTAAACCAATTTTGAATATGTATTTGTTTTTATTATATACGTTTATATTTAATTATTGAAAATATGCAAGGCGGCCTGAATTTCACAAGCAGTTTAAAAATATCACATAGACAAAGCAAAAATAACCGATTTTACCATAACCCGGTTTTTTAAATACAAAACCCGTAAAAAAACGGGTTTTCATTTTGACCCGTTTTGCATTCCCTAGTGTGCACCATATGGTACAAGTTAGAGTTACAAGCCAGGCATCGAAATCGTTGTTTTTAAAAGCAACCACAACAAAACAAAGGTGTTTTTTTTTTTTGCTATGGTTGTGACTTTGTCGCCAAAAAATACTTTAAAAGCGTACAAAGTGGGTAGACCTGGATATGCGTTCCTCCTTCTTCTACTAATTACGTAATATGTACACGATCAATCAGAATCTGAATCGTTTTGAAACTGATTGATAATCCATTGCTTCATAAATTCGAAAAAAAACTGCTCAACAACGTAAATAACGCAATTAATGTTGTTGAACTGTCAAAAAGAAACAGGTTGGTCGTAATCGTTTACGAAAATGTGTAACGTAATTAGATAGCTGATGAGATCTTTCTATTCTGATATTCGACCTTGATTTAGAAATGAGTTTAAATTATTTTTATGAAACAATTAATGCGACAATAGATGACTGTGTTCCCAGAAAACGGTGAAGTCATGTAAGCTCGAAGTATGTTTACCCCGAGTTTTACACCGCTGAAATAATTCGCAAAATACGTTATAAGGCCATTCACCACAAACGGTACAAGTCTAGTAAGAGCCAGGATGATTACGAAGCGTTCGCTCTGCGTAGGGCTAGAGTAAAACAGTTGAATAATTTAGCGCAAGAACAATATATTATAGCAACAGGGTTCAAAATCAACTGCAAAAGACCCAAAATCATTTTGGAACTATGTAAAGTCCAAAAGGGGTAATCGAAGTCCACAAAGGATTTTAAAAGATGGGGAGGTTTTGTCTGGTGACAAATGTGTGAAAGAGTTTGCGCAGTACTTTCACTCGGTCTATAGTTCGAGACAGCCCGAGTTGAATGTCCTTCTATTGCCGCTACACGGCAATAGAAGGAGCGGGTGGTGAGAATGGAGCGGTGCGGATTCATCTGCAGGAATTGCAGTTGAAGGATGTGCAAAGTGCACTTGAACAACTTAAGCCGAAGCGATCTGCGGGACCTGACGGTATTCCGCCTTACATATTCAGAGACTGTAGATCTGTGCTGGCTGTACCGTTGCTACATATATTCAATAAGTGTCTGTAGGCAGCCGTGTTTCCAGAGAGATGAAAAACCACTCGTATCATGCCAGTGCCGAAAGGAGGTGCAAGTGGCGACCATGTTAATGGATACAGACCTATTGCAGTACTGTCATCACCGGCTAAAGTGTTGGAGTGCGCTATTCATAACAGTATTTTTATGTAAGTGAGAACGCAACTCTCAGATGCACAGCAAGGGTTTAGACCAATGAGGAGCACCACCAGTAACCTACAGAGTTAAATGGCTCACGTGTTGCCGATTGTAGACAGTGGGGTGCAAGCTGACGCTGCTTACTTCGATTTAAAAAAAGCATTTGACCTGGTCGATAATGACGTGTTGCTCAAGAAGTAAGCAGCCGTTGGTTTCACTCCGCACCTACTTCTTTTTTGCGCCATTTACATGAGGGATAGGCAGCAATACGTAGAGTACGATGAGGGACACAAGTCAGAGCCGTACTTTACTTGGTCTGGTGTAAGCCAAAGGAGTAACCTCGGACCTTTGCAATTTATAATTATGGTAAACGATTTGCCCAAAGTCGTTAATGATACAAATTGTTTATTATTTGCAGACGATCTTAAATTTTCCATGGCAGTGAGGGGTGATGAGGATTGTGAACGCTTACAGAACGCCATAGATAGGGTAGTTACTTTGAGTAAGGAAAACTTTCTGCAATTCAACGCCCAAAAATGTTTCACCATCACTTTCTTGCGTGCTCGTAATCCTATTGTACATGATTACAACATTGATGGGATGCCGATAATCAGGGTTACAGAGGTTAGGGACTTGGGAGTTAGTCTTAACGCGGGGCTAGCGTTTTGTGATCATATAGTCAGGTACTGTAAAAAGGCCTACAGAAATTTGGGGTTTATTATGCGTACTGTTCGTGGATTCACAAATATTATGGCGATTATCGCTTTATACAACACTTTGGTGAGAAGCCAATTAGAATGCAACGCAGTCATCTGGGCCCCACATGAGACTAAATATAGTCTCATGTTGGAGCGAATACAAAATAAATTTGTTAGATTTTTATATTTTAGGCTCTATGGAGTACTTATATCCTTTTTACCGGCTTATGTATTCAACCTTGATTATATTAGGCATGGTTGGATACACGGATATCGATGGATATCTATGGTTGAATACAATGAGCTGAGAGTTAGGCGTGAGTTCGCACTTGTCTCATATTATTTATTTAAATTAATTAGAGGCAAGATACATAACGCCAACATATTAGAGTTGGTGTGTTTGAGTGTGCCCGACAGATATGTGTGGCGACGACGGCGGCCTCAGCTGCTAGCTGTACCTCATGGCCGCACTAATCTGGTAAATGAGGCGCCCCTAACGCGGGCGCTTCACACCCTTAACCAAAATGTCAATTTTGCTTGTACACGGAGTGAATTCACAAGAATAATATTTTATGTAATAAGTTTTAGAAAATAAGTTGTTATTATTAAATTTGTTTCACTATTGCATTGGGTTGTATCTGTAATAATAGTTGTAAGTAATGATATAAATAAATAAAAATATATCTTTCAGGGATCTGCTGAAGAGGTTCTTAAAGGTCCTTAGATCGCCTAAAGTCATAAATCCATACCTATAATCTTATTTGCTGTATTTATTATTTGGTTTTTGCACTCCTAACGTTGCAGTTGCAGGTATAGATATCGTTCACAGGAATCATAAGAATACACACGAACACACAGTCTAAATACCTATTCACTACACTAATTGTACTAAACAATTACTTTAACTTGCTAAACTACTAACTATTTTTTAATCTAATCAGAAAAAAATGCATTGGATAGCCCAGTTCTTGAGGAAGGTTAGGCTCGCGGACGAAGTCGTTGACAGAATATTGAACTTAATAATGTACACGTTAAAGAAAAAGCACATTTTTTCAATATATCACCGTAAGTTTACTTATGTAAATATTTGAGAAGTTGAAGACGGCTGAAGACCGCGGTAAGATAAGAAGGCTGCTAGCTAGATTTACAAGAAACCTGAATAGGCAGACGAACACACTGGAAACAACAACGTGTAACACAGCAAAGCAGTGACACAGAAGAGAGTCGAGACAGCAGTTTACCCACAGATAATATCTGTGAGTTTACCCCGCCGAAAGATACACCGGTGAAGCTAGATATGAACCAATCTGGCAGTGATGTCGTTAATAGATCATCCATAGATAAATATCTCCCGTCTCTCCTCTAGTTCAATGCCTACTCAAAGATGCATAAATCCGGTATGGCTCGTATATCTTTCCATATCCTAGGGGCATATCATCCTTAACTTTACCGTGCTACCGGTCTACTCCTTCATATGCAATGGCCTCTGTAGCAGCATGCAACATGAGGCTCCAGGGGCTTCGGGTTCATTCGATTTATCGATTCGGGTTAAACCGCGCTGGGTCTGGGATCGGTGCATCATCATTCGCTCATTCATTCATACCTACTATTTGCACGTAAAAGAAGGTAGCCAATTAATAAAACTCAAAGCATTTGTTTCAATCAAAACATTTACAGGCACTTTTGCTATCAAGCAGTCGGACAGTCAGATATATGAAGCTAGTTGCCCATTCCATTCAAGCCATCTGTGTTACGAGGGTGACACTGAAAGTTCTTAGAAAGTCAAAAACTGAACAAACTAGCAAGTTATTAGTTTTATTATATTTATTCAAAAGTGTCAATTTTTTTCCGATGGAACCACTGAGAAAAGCACTTTGCCCACTCGTCCTTAGGGGTCTCTTCAACGGCATTTTGAAACGCAGCCACTGCTTCCTCGGCATCCATAAAACGTTTTCACACGACTAACACGACGGAGTTTTTGGGCCTCTGTCAAATTATGAGGTATCCACCGGACACAAAGCTTCTTGACCGCTAAATGTTCATGGAGGATTTTGTGCACTTGACTCATACCGATGCCTAAACTTGTCCGAATCTGCTCATAAGTCACTCTTTTGTCAGTCTCTATCATACGCCGCACAACACTGATGTTATCTTCAGTCGTCGCCGTAGAAGACCGTTTCTCACGCAGATCATCAGATCAGATTAGTGCGACCACGTTTAAACTCATTAAAACAGTTGTAAACAGTGGCACGAGATGGGGCTTCATCGTGAAAGGCCAATCGAAGTGTATCATAATTTTCTTGTTGACTTAAATGACTTATTTACTCAAAGCATTTATTTCAATTAGTACAGGCACTTTTGAATTTTCAAGGAGTCGGTCAGTCCGATATATGAAGCTAGTTGCCCATTCTAAACCACAATAGGTACCTATGGAGAAGAACAGACAAGAAACTCCACCGACACTCTTTTATAGCAAAAATTTTATAAAAAAATTTGGTTACATCATTCATGTTGAAATTATCAATGTGACAACAATTTAGAAAAACGTGCACCTATCATTTAATAGCATGTTTTATGTATTGTATTTTTCAAATTAAATCCGTTTAATGTTTACTGATTTTCTTTATGACCAACTCCACCGAAATACCTATGATCAGCACTGACTGATTATTCCAATGTTTTATTACGGCCTTGAGCATGCTGAATGTCCGCACTCTACGAGCCGTACTACTGACCAACGCGCGCGATTTTCCCGCGTCCTTAGGAACACAAGTACAGAACTTTGTATGTCGCATTCATTCAACGCTCAACGCCGAGCGTTGAAAATCGAACACCGCGAAAATCGCGGCGGGAAAAAACCGCGGCCGTGCTTTCTATTTATTCCATTCAAAGCCCGGCAGATTTACTCGCGCCGCGATTTTTTACATCCGTGCGAACGTGGGCTTACTCCTGTCACGCCAGTTTGCACGAGGCTTAACTCATATGTTTACAAAAAGTCCCCAGTCCAGTGTTAAACTATTTGAATGTTACAAAAAACTATTAAAAGCAATAATATTTCAGAACTTGTGAGAAGTTACAAGCCACAAATTACATATTGAAAACATGGACAACATACATCGAAGAAGCAGTGGTGTTTAACAATGTGTAGGTCAGTCCAGTTTGAAACATTGGGCATTGAACATTTGCGGGGGGTGTTATATAACCTGGGAGCAGATAAGATAAGCAGGAAGTAGTGACTTATAGTGGACACACTCACGTAACGAGCGCGACGTACGTATCGTACCGGTCGACGGCCGCCAGCCCGGTGGCTACGCCGCCCGCCGCCAGCGCGCCGGCGCGCGCCTCGCCCTGCAGCGCCTCCAGCACCCTGCGGAGAGCGCGGAGCGAGCGGTGAGCGTGCATGTGCAGCATGTGCATGTGTGTGTGTGACACGGCCGATTTTTTTATGGTGCACTGGATTTTTAACGCACTGGTTAGCGCCGATAGTTGAAAATCCAGTGTGTGATTAAAAATCGCCCGTGCTTACCTGGGCTTACACGCACCTGCGTTGCGCGTCGTCGGGTGAGTCGGGCGGCGGCGCGAGCGCGGCGGCCAGCGCGCGTGCCGCGGGCGCGCCGGCGCCGGCCGTCAGCACGCGCCAGGCGCCGGCGACCTGCGCGCGCGCCTCCGAGCCGTGCACCAGCTCCGCACCCTTCCACGATGCTGACAGCTCTGCAACATGCAATGGTATTACTTTATTAGTATGCTAAGGTACTGTAGAGGCTTTAGTCCTTGTGAGCGTCCATATTGCCAGCCTGGCGCGGTTGCGACGACACGGGCGCGAATGATCAAATATTAGGTCTATGAAATTGGAGATTTGTATGATAATTTTAAAATATATAAAAAAAAAAAAAAAAAAATCAGCTAATCAAAGTACTGGCCCAAATTATCTAAGTATACAATTTTGCCATTTTGATGGCAGTTTGTTTATCCCTTTACTGTAGAAGTCTGCCGGACGGGAGGCGATGAAGTCAGCGAAAGCGTTTTGTACTGCCTCTCGGGTGTTGAATTTTTTCCCACTTAAAAAAAAATCGAATTAAAAAAAAAAAAAAAAACTGTTGGGGCAAGGTCCAGTGAGTACGGTGGGTGACGAAGAGCTTCCAGCTGTGACTCTTGTAGCTTTGCGATGTTCTGTAGTGAAGTGTGAGCTCGCGCGTTGTCGTGGAGAAGCAATGGGGAAGAGCGATTGACTAGTCTTGGTTGTTGAATTACGAGCTTCTCCATCATTGTTTGCAATTCTTGGCAATAGACATCTGCCGTCACTGTTGTGCCATTCGGTAAGAAGCTGTGATGTACAAGTCCGGCACTGGTCCACCAGACAGTCACCATCATCTTCCTATGAGTAATCCTTTTTTTAGCGCACTGATTAGGTGCTGTACCCGGGTCCACCCATTGAGACGAACGCTTACGGTTATCGTACAGGATCCACTTTTCATCGCAGGTAACAATTCGATTAAGAATTCCCTCGTTTCTATGCCGATTCAGTAGTGCTATGCATGCTTCGACGCGTAAATCTCGCTGTTGGTCGCTTAGTTCGTGTGGCACCCACTTATCTAGCTTTTTTTATCTTTGCGATTTGACGCAAGTGCTTTAATGTTGTTTTGACACTAACTCCAAGGCCCGCAGCAAGCTCAGCCGTAGATTGAGTTAGATCCGCTTTCACCATTGCCTTCAATTCGTCGTTGTCGACAATGGTTACTGGCCGACCGCGAGGCTCGTTCTTCAACTCAAAATTTCCAGATTTAAAACGATTGAACCAATAATGGACCATGTTTATGCAAGCAGTGTTAGGCCCGTATACGTCGTTAATGTTTCGTGTTGTTTGCGCAGCGGTATTTCCACGTAGGAACTCATATTCGAAAATTTTACGAATTTTCAGTTTATCCATGGTGCCAAAAACTACCACAAATTGTCACAAAAACTATCTAAAAATAAATGACTGAATTTAAAATTAAATTAACCAGTCTATTGAATAAAATTCATTTGAATTTCGAATTGCGCGCCTATCCACAGATAATTAAATCTGAAAATGCTGGTTATAGAATCTCCAATTACATAGGTAAAGACCTATTATATAACACCGCCGTTTGCGTCCATAGTGTAGTGACTAAGTTCAGTCTGTTGAACATTAGGTATGTTCAGTCCATAGTGAGCGCATTCACTATAGGCAGTATTAATGGCAGTGTTGGATTTTGTAGGTACTATAATTATAGTATTTATACTATAATTTCGCCCTTTGTACTATATACTATCGACATCTTATGATAGTACTTTAAAATACTATAATTTAAAGTTTGCTCACGAATGCTTCAAACTCAAACTCAAAGCATTTATTTCAAATAAACCATTTACAGGCACTTTTGAACTGTCAAAGAGTCAGCCAGTTAGTCAGAAAGTTGAAGCTAGTTGCCCATTCCAAAAAGTAGATCTTTATGGAGAAGAACGGGCAAGAAACTCCAAGGACACTCTTTTAAATATTGAAATTACAAAATCCTGGGTACATTACTCTTGTTGATTATACATATATGTGAGAACAATGTAAAAAAAAAATATAAAAATCAAAAACGATTAAAAATATAAGATTAAAAATAAGCCCTGGTAGATAAGAGAGGACCAGTCTTAACTGACGGCGCCCGTTCACGAACATGACGCGTGGATCAGCACCATCCAACTCAACCATTTTGTAAGGAACCGAATGATTCAACACACTCACCACCATCAGCGAGACATTTAAGTGAGCATGACATACTCTCAACTATCCTGCTCTTTCATGTCAAAATCCAACATAATAGCATAGTAAACGACTCTATGGTACTCACATTTACAAAAAATGAAAAAAAAAATGCGTCTAAGTTATGCAAAACTATAGTTTGCAATGTATTTGTAACATTAAAATAATTTTACCGACAAAAAGAAAGAAAATCAATATTATCTATTGGAGTATTCAACAATTAAAACTTGGTTAAATAAAAATAAAAAATAAACATTATGTTCGTAGTCAGAAAAAATAAAAAAGGGGAAGCAACTCGCTTGTGAGCCCAAGTGGCTGTGGAGCAGGACCAGCATTTAGCCAAGCATTTTTATCTACGATATAATCATCCAACTTATAGTACATAGTGTGCGTTAATACAAGTTTTAAATTTTTTTCTCATTTAGTTGAAGAATATCGAGTGGTATTTTATTATAACATTTTACACAGTAGGTACCCCATAAAAGAAGTGTGTACTTTAGACAATCTAAAACGTGGTTGATCTAATTTGTTCCTATTTCTTGTGTTAAAAGTATGCCTGTCACTTATCTTACTAAAGAGATGTAGATTTTTTCGAACATACATAATGTTTACATATATATACTGACCGTCATGATGTTAATTTTCTCAAACAGTTCCCTTAGAGATTCGCGTCTGCGGAGGTTGTAGATGGCATCATCATCATGATCTAACAGCTCTCTTTTGCAGAATAAAGATAGAATCAATATCTGCGGCTGAACTTAGCCGCCCTGCAAGTGATGTTAAGTGAGGACCCCACTGTAGTTTTGAGTCAAGCATGATTCCCAGGAAAACCGTTTTTTTCGACGAATTCTAGTGTCTCCTTATTCAGTACAATGTGACATTCACTACTTCTAACATTCGGTAACGCGAATCTTATGCATTTAGTTTTCTTCTCATTTAATACTAAATTATTTACAGTAAACCAATTATGGACCAATTATGGAGAGCAGTGGTGGCCCAGTGGTGGCGGCCCCGACTTACGAACAGTAAGTCGTGGGTTCGAACCCAGACAGGCGCATTACTTTGTGTAATTTATTTCATTACCACTGCTCTCAAAACGGTGAAGGAAAACATCGTGAGGAAACCGGCATGTCCTAGAACCAAAAATTCGAAGACATGTGACATCTACCAATCCGCACTGGGCACGCGTGGTGGATTATAGCCCATCCCTCTCATTGAGAGGAGGCCGTGTCCCTGCAGTGGGAACGTTATAGGCTGGTGATGATGATGATGATGAATTATGGACCTTTAGCATAGCGTTATTTACCTCGTCAAGCTCCTGTGCATGTCTTTTTACCTTAAAAATCAGTGATGTGTCATCAGCAAATAACACCATTTGTGGTTTTTTAGTAAATGAGGTAAATCATTTATATATAATAGAAAAAGGAATGGACCCAATATCGAGCCCTGTGGTACACCCATTTTGACTTTTAAGCCCAATGAATTTACACCATTTATTTGAACTTGCTGAAGTCTATCATTGAAATGTGATTTTACTAAGTTAAGCGCAAGTTTACCCAGTCCGTAATGCTGAAGTTTCAAGAGCTTAGTTTTACGTCATCATTATGGATATTTCGACCGTGCGTGTACCCGAACAAATTCTGATATCCGAACGAATATTTTAGTAAAGTAAACCTAACCAAGACTAAGATACGAAACAAACTGGCAACACAGTCCATAGACGCCATTTTATTGTCTTGTGACGCAATATCTCTCAAAAGCGGTGGCAAAAGTGGGAATTGTACTGATTTTATTCCTACTGAGGATAATGTTAATGAGATTAAATGCCAAGGATGAAGATAGAACTAATAGAAGATAAACATTCGCAAGCAATATAAATATGACATTAATTTACCTGTAATTAATAATATGATTTATTATAAAAGTACCATGTAACTGCTATTCGTGTATACAACCAGTTAGCGCCAGCTATTAAGCAATTAAATGGAAATATGTTTAAAACATAATTAAAAAAGCTATTAATATTTAATGTATTTTATAATCTGCATCATTTTTTTGCGAAAAAATAATGTTCGCACCTATATAATTTATTTGTAATTTGTCTGTAATCTATTAATTTGTTTGTAATCTATTAATTTATGTGAAATTTATTTGCCTTGCTTATTGCATATCTGACATGGGTCAGACTGCTGAGCCTAAAAAATTACGTTTAGTATAAGAACTAATGTACACAGTTATGCAATAAATATATCTTTATCTTTATAGTACCTACTCGTAATATTCAAGAACTTATAAACTTAGAAGAGGAGTAAATTTTGCCTTAACTGATGTTGATTTTAATGACTATTATGTTAAATTAATAATAATGAAAGTGTACTATAATTTTTAATTCTTATCCTTTTATTTTTTGGGCTATCTTTTTCAATGTCCCTAAATCCAACCCTGATGCGTGGTGACTAGGTCCTGTGGCGGGCGCGCCGCCGCCGCCGCCGCCACCCGCGCCGCCCGGGCGGCGTGCGGTGTTGATGCGATTGCGTGTGGTGCTATGGGAGGTGTTGAACAAAAGAGATGGTGTGCACAAAATAAATAAGTAGTGTTTTTTTTATTTGTACGAAGAATTGAAATTTCACCCTACAACATTCTTTGTGTGGATATTTATTTTGCTATATAACTGGTTTAGACTGAATTGCACTTATTAAATAAACTGCAGTATTTACCAAAATTTTACATAAAAAATGTCTGAAGACGCGCTAACGCCGAGCTTTTTTTAATTTAAATATGAAATGTTATAATTGAAATCTATAACATAATTATAGTTATCAAAGTTCTACTGCAAAGAAGTCTTTTACTAATACAATTCAATAATTATAAAAGATTTGTTACGGATATAGATCCTTTTTCTCCCTCGGATATCGGCGGATATGGATACGGATATCCGGCACATTACTGATAGCGACGTTATCAAGACGTAATTCAGGAATTTTAATGAAATATTAGTATTGTGCCAATTTTGTAAGAGGTCAAAGGCTGAGAGAGCTTTATGTACATACTGAAGAGTTCATTAGCATCAACTAAGTGGCACTGATATTCTATCATAATGATGAGCACTACGCACCGGCGCTGGTGTGGTTGAGCAGGCTGGCGAGGTAGCCGGCCAGTGCGGGCGCCGCCGCCAGCGAGCCGGCCGCGGGCGCGCCGGCGCCGCCGCCTGCCGCCGCCACCGCCGCCAGCCCGTCCGACACCACGTATCCGTCTCTGAAACTCAAAGGTACTCCAATCAGATATTGTTTTATTTAATCAAGGTATCGCAAAATACCACAGATGTAAAGTATTCAACTTTCCAGAATGGTCATTTTTAATTGAACTACGTGGACCTGTCGGTTCCAAGGACGTCTGATTTCGTTTCTTCCACCAGGTGGGCCGTGGCATGATGACTTACTCACTTTGCCAGCTGTATGGCGGGCGTGACGAGCTGCTGCCACGGTAGCACGCCGAGCTGTGTGTGCAGCGCGGCGAGCGCGGCCACGAGGCGCGGCGGCCGATCTGACTCATTCGCGACCCGCGCATCCCCCACACCTCCCCACTCGTACAGCGCGGGGGGCTGCGTACGTGCGTTCCGGTACTCCCAGTACAACAGCGCACCACTCCTGCAACGAGAAAGAGGGTTTAAAAAACTTTTTCACAAAAAATAAAACCGACTTCTAAAAAAAAACACTGTCTTGGGTTTTTTATTTTAGTTTTTTTGCCACCGACTTCCGAAATCAAAGTTATTTTTCACTTTGTAGTGTTTTTTTTAAAAGTCGGTTTTATTTTTTGTGAAAATGTTGTTGTTTTTTAATTTTTAGTTGTGGTACCTACACAAAACCCCCACAAAAATTTGAATACCAAGTAAATTACAGTGACAGGAACTATTAGAATATCATCCACATATACTAAGTGGGAAAAATATGTATTATTGAAGCTAACTCAAAAATTCCTCATCAGATATTGACCAAATTTATATGGGACCACTTCTGAAGTAAAAATACCAAATAAAAATACCAAATAGAAATACCAAACAAAAAAATAATCATCAAAATTGGTTCATAAACGACGAAGTTATCCGCGAACAAAATTTAAAAAATATATTATATTTATATACGGTCGAATTGAGAAACCTCCTCCTTTTTGAAGAGATTAATTTCAGAGAGAATATTATTATACCTATCTATTCATTTATTTTGGATTTTTGACAGCATAATATTTCCATATTCTTCCGATTTTGATAAAAACTTGTGAATTGCAAAACACAGGAAAAAAAGTGTGTTTGTGTCAGCTCCAACGCACGACTGGAGTATAGTTGTTAGTAATACAGAAATGCTTATAGGAAACTGATGTTAGTAATGACAAGACAAGACACTTTAGAAACTAAATACTTGTACAAAACATAACACTATCGGAATCTACGACACCCGTGCGCGTGTTCACTTGACTGCGTGCAATCCCACCGGTCCGACAAAACACTCGGATGCTGTTGGAACTAGCACGCGTACGCGTTAGGACGGAAGAGTAACACTTGCGCATGACTGCAGCAAAGCTGTCTACGTGGGCCTCGGCAAACATGCCAGAGGCACTGCAATATTGCGGCAGCTCCATCATCATCCTGAATGCATTGTTGTACTGTACTCTAAGGTCACTGTGTGCCTTCTGCAAATAGTCAACCCACGTGTAAAAGGACTGATATTATCCTTCGGGGAAATACTGGCATCGCGCGCAACCGTTTGGGACCGGTGAAATCTTTCTCAATGCACGGATCGAAAGGCCAGCAGCAACATGTCATCAGCGTAGCTTATGTTATTAACACACACACCATCTACTTGACAACCGATCCTAGTGCTACGGAGCTCCTCAATCAGCTCATTGATGTAGAAATTAAAGAGTTGAGGGAACAAAAGCCCCCTTTGCCTCACCCCGCAATCCAGCTTGTACTCATCCGAGAGTGTGCCTGCCCATCTTACATGATTTCTCTGCTTATTATACCAATGCATCAGTACAGACACAATTTCCCTGGGTTCACTGGTATCCTGAAGCTTTACCCATAACTTATTAAGTCACTAAGTCAAAGGCTTTAGATAAGTCTAAAACACAGGCATAAACTGGAGTTCTAGAGAGTCCTAGCTGTATAGTACTGGACCGTCTATTTGACAATAGCACTTTCTGTTGAGAGGCCAGATCAAAATATTCAAAATATTTTATTTCACATAAACCTACATGGGCACTTATGAAACATCAGAAGCTAGGTGCACGGTTCCAATCGGTCGTTTCTTATGGAGAAGAGCCGTCAAGAAACTCCACGGTTACTCTTTAAAAAAAATGGCTTTTACAATATTTTCATGGCGAGGGGGGTAATGGCTGATCTTTGCGTTAAGCTCGTGAACGGGTGCTGCTTGTGGTGACTGGTCGTCTTGCTGATCATGGTTTTGTTATTGTTATTAATAAATAACTGATTTTTTATTTTACCTCGATGGTCCTAGTTTATCAATTATAACTTCTAGTTACAGCTATATGTAAGCGGGCACGCCCTTTATGCCTGGAGGCATTATTTCCTTTTTTAGATATTGTTTACGTTTAGTTATTTTTATTTCGGCTTGAGTATAGATATCGATGTTTTTGGTTGGTATATTGGCGTGTGCTAGCTGTCATATGGCTATTAATTTATAATTTAATGTTTTGTGTTGCGTTATGTAAATTATTTTGCTTATGTACTTATTGTATAGAATCAAGTTTTTCTAACTGAACAGACAGCTGTGCTGCTGGGGAGTTTGTTGCGCCACTTCTTCTTCCCAGCGAAAGCACTAGGAAGTGGTGAAGGGTGGGCGTTTTGTGGGACTGTCTTATGTAACTTTGACGTTCGAAAAGTGCTGATTCTCAGCCTAGTTTGAATAAATGACTTTTGAATTTGAATTTGAATTTCAAATAACAGTGTTATTTGGTATGAGAGGACAGTGTAGGTCGTTCAACAAGTACCAGGTACTTAACAAAATAATGATGGTCAACAAATCTACAGTCACAAAATAGAAGATAATCTAAAAGATAAATAAATTAATGAAAATAAAAACGTTTTAAACGAAATGACGTGATTGCTATTACAGCTGTAACAAATCTGAATAATTATCATGTCCACAAAAGCCACTAGTAAAGAGTTGAAATTAAATTGTAGGTATATAATGTCAAATAATAGCGTGATTAAGTCAAGGTAGAATGTAAAAATAAAAAATAAAAATATAAACATGGTAATTTGGGAGCAGTTAATAAACTCTTACATAATTTGCCGTTAATGAGCTACCAGGGAAGCCACATGTGCAGAAGGAATTATTGCCAAACTTCCTTGTCTTCAACGTAGTCTTTAATTTTATAATATGCATTTTTGATAAGAACGCGTTTAATATGGGTTTTGAACTTCCCATCGGCATCGCTAAGTTCTGTAACCGACTTAGGCAACTTGTTATAAACTTGTAACTTATAGACTTGCTTGTTTTTAGCTTTCAAGTGTGCCCCTACTAACTATCAGTGAAAAACACTCTCCAGTACCTTGGCTAAAATTGTAGCCAGAGATCGGTCTATAGTAAAACGGGTGACTCTTCAGAGGTTTCCAGTTGGAAACCTCTGAAGAGTCACCCGTTTTATTTTCAGTAACAGGGACTACTGTGGTTTGCATAAAATTCTCAGGTTAATATGAATGACATAGGCACACATTAAAAAGCAACGATAGCACTCTTGAAATGTGAACTTCACATTTAAATTGTAATAAGTACGAGTATGTAACTGTTTTATGTCCCAATAAAGTTAAAATTAATATATAAATAAATGAAATGGGCCCCAGCATCGGGCATCATTGGTGAAGCCGGCCCCAGAGGAGATTCTACATTAAAATGACGACGAAAAACATAAGCTATTTCACCAAAATCATGGGCCCCAGCAACGCTCACGGGAAGACTAGGTCTAAGATTCATCTGGTTAGTCGACTTCCAAAACTTATAGAAATTATTTGCGTGGAGTTCTGTAATCATACATGTCATTGTTGATAGTTAAGTTTCGAGAGCGTTGCCGGAGGTTATTTTAAAGCAAACGAGGAGTCTTGCTTAGATGATGGTTTATTGAAGACTGAAGTTATATTATTTTAGTTACAATATTCTTAATCCTAACAGTGCACTTATCGCTATGGTGAAATTTGAGTTATATATACCTATAGCAATTGTTTGACACATTCTGTTATTTTACATTATTATCTTTATTTTCATTAAACCGCCGGAACTGTATTCCTTCCGGCCAAAGTACATCATCAAGAAACAGTGAGAGCTTTGTTTGTGGTACAAAGATTTTATACGCATCATAAGATTTCTTGTCTTTTATTTTGTTTCAGGGTAATGGCTATGCTAGTCTTTTGTACAATATATTGCAGTGAGTGATTGCAGTCGGTTACCTACTTATTTAATTTATTAATTTTTTCAAAGAAGTTGAAAATAAGCGTTGCCCTCGAATCGGTGGCGTCCTAAGCAAAAGCGAACGTCGCGCGAGTACGCGTTCGTCATGCTCTTTTTTATATGAATCTAGATGACGCTTTACGTAAGAGGATGACAGAATAATGAAACAATCAAACATACGCGTCCAGCGAAGTGCGGTGCGGCGCGAGCACGGCGAGGCAGAGCGCGGCGGCGACGGCGGCGTCCAGCGCGTGCCCGCCCGCCTTCAGCGCGTCCGTGCCCGCGCGCGAGCACGCCGCTGCCGACGACGCCACGCTGCCGTGCGGCACCAGCTGCACACTCACGCAGTTATTCATTTGCTAGATATATGCTACATAAGGCATTGCATAAAAAGGAGCCCTATACTCAGCAGAGGGTGGAACAAGGCAGCTTCTAATGATGATGATGACGCTACATAGGATATTATATATTATACATATTTCACTATTACCTGGTATCCTACTTATATAGGTATATAATATTATAAATGTTAAAGTTTTTAATGTATGTTTGTGTGTTTGTTACTGAATCACGCAATAGCGGCTGAACGGATTTGGATTACATTTGGCACACAGATACTTTATAACCTGGATTAACATTTATATAGGATACCTAATTTTATCCCGGTAGTACATTCTCGTGGGATAATTTCCAACCTCTACGCGGGCGAAGCCGCGGGCGAAAGCTAGTATTTTATAAATATTACTTAAGTATAAGAATTCAAATAATTGATTTATTGGCGAAATGTGGGAGCCCTAAAGGTCTGGGCCTAGCCTCTCGAGCATTACGGGCGTGATGTTATGTTACATAATTATTATGATTGATTCAACAGGGATAAAAGAAGGATTAAAATTAATTAGAAAACTTTATATTATATTAGCAGTACCTGAGCGACCGAGCCACAGTATAAAACCGAGCTCGGCTCGGGTAAAAATAGAGAATGCTCATTTAAGAGGGAGCAGGGCTTGTGATTCTCCATACATGTATTCCCCTTTTTTCTTCCTGAATAATGCCTCTAGAATAATCTTTTTTTTTTTTTCATAAAATTAAGTTCTGCTGTAGACACGTCCATGTTATTTCCTTTTTTTCAGCAACTTATCGTTAAAGAAAATATGACCCTCCAAAAATTACAAAAATGCCGCATTTGTACCGCCGTGATTAGAGGAGTACCAGAAAAATTCGAGAAAGTTTTTAACATAAAAGAAAATGATAGGAACCTAGACACACTTTCATAAAATTTTTACGTAAAAAATAATTGATTCGGTTCAGTTTTCGATGAGAAAAAGGGGGATACGAAACGTCGATTTCGTAAATTATTTGTGTGATATACTCGTAATTGGTCTGAGCTGTAACTATCCATATCGCACTCTACACGGGTAGACTTGAGGCGGCAATAGTTTCTTCAAATACGTATTTTTCAAACTCCTCGCAGGCCCTTTTCCCTCTTAAAACTATAGGATAGGAATTAGTATGTACCTAGCATGGAATTAGTATTCCATGCTGCCATGATAGGCACATACTCATTCCATGCTGCCATGATAGTAGGTACTTACTAATTCCATGCTGCCATGGTAGTGTACTTACTAATTCCATGCTGCCATGGTAGTGTACTTACTTATTCCATGCTGCCATGGTAGTGTACTTACTTATTCCATGCTGCCACGTCAGCTCTGCTCGGGTGAAAATACAGAGAAAACGAATTTTCCCAGATATGAGACCTAGCTATATCAATTTTTCGTCCACGTTAACTCCTATATAGCAACTTTCATCGTAATCGTTAGAGCCGTTTTCGAGAACGTGATTTCAAATATATACACGTATATGTATATTATATAAATGAACAAATATTTCTCATTTAATATTATAGGATAGGATTACAATATTGGCACTCACAGAAATGTTATACTATACCTGGTCATCAGACAGAAGTGTAACTAGTTAACGACGTCGCGTGGTGGCTGGCAAAGGAACATCATAACATCACGCCTTGCTTCCCCGAAGTGTTGGGCAAAGGTGTACCTAGAGTACACCCACATTTCGCCAGTTATGTTTAAGTCCCATTTAACCGGGCACAAATCCAGATTCCGGGCTGCTACTGAGAAATTCCAGCAAGAAAAACCCAATGACACTGCCCGACCTGGGAATTGAACCCAGGACCTCATGTTCAGCAGTAGCACTTGCAACCACTAGACCAACGAGGCAAAGGAACACTGAACCACAAAAAACAAACATGCTTGTGTGTTAGCAGTACGTTATATTCACCTCGAAGTCCCCGTAGTAGATCTGCGTGAGCAGCGCCAGCGTGATGGCGGCGGTGAGCGCGGCGAAGGCGGCCGGGATGAGGCGCGGCCCTCCCCCGCAGCAGCGCGCCCCCGCGCCCGCGCCTGCGCCCCCGCCGCGAGCTTTCAGCGGCAGGTCCTCGCGCAGCTCCACGCCTCCTTAAACAACACATTACGCGCTGAGATAATAATATCCACAGCCACACCCTGCCCGGTGTTCATTGACTTACCTAGTGCTAGTAGATATCGGTCAGAGGTACAAGTTTAGTTAAGGTTCGTGCAGACAGGCGCGACGTGACGGTGTGACGCGATTGTGGGAGAACAATTTTCATGAAGTTTTCATAGAAACTGTTCTACTAGAGTCAGATCGCGTTGTCGCCTCGCGCCTGACTGCGGGAGCCTTTATATGAACACAGACTACAGTATGTCAGATTAAGACAACGATACGGCTTTAGTTGCCTTAAGCCTTGGTGAGATATTTCAGCAACATTTTTGTGTGGCGGAAAACATGTTGCTAACGTCATGCTAATGTTCCGCAATCATAGGTAAACAGACGACGCGCAACATTAATGTCAGCAGCATTTGATGTTGAGGAAAACAATGTTGCGCAACTGTTGTTCAACATTTTATTTCAATTAATACGAGCACCTTGACGAACAGTCACTATAGTAACCACGTCGCATGTTGAGGTATTAGTTTATCCTTGAAAGCGACTTAATTATACAACAGGAAGGAAGGGTTTTTATAGTTAGCGCGTTGTTGACCGTCCACCTGCCTGCGTCTGAAAATACAGATCACTTCCGTCAGTTCAGTTACCCACCGGAGGGGAGCTGCGAGTCTGGACTGCTGCGGCTGCTGTGGGGCATGGCTGCTCACTTGCTCAATGCACAGTTTGCTTAGCCTGCTCCCCCAATCGAAGGCTCGGCGCGACACTGGGGATATTCAACATAATTAAATTTTCGAGGGGAAGGGTAACGAAACGTTTACAATTATATAATTGCTTTTTTTTTTTTGGAATAGGTCTTTACCTTAACATCAATCGATTTAAGGTGTGGGAGAAGGGGGAGATACGGGAGGGAGGAGTAGAACCCCCTCTGTGGAGGAAATATTGCGGATCCCCCCCTTTTTGAGATATAATTTTTTCTTATATTCTAACCTAACTTGATATTTTTTTGTATTAACATGGTGGATTTAAATGTCGGTAGAGGTGGGTGGGATGACAAATAAAATGAAGGCGGAAGTAACAGCCGAACCGATAAAAAATATAAATCGATTACCTACGGATCATGCAGCGGACGTAAATAAAACAATAGACAATCTAATTAACTGGCTAAATAATAATAATTTATCTATTAATCTTAACAAATCAATATATTATATACAATTTAATCAATCTTATATTCATATACATTTAACTTTAAAATGGACATTCCAAAAATTACACAAGTGGCACGAACTAAGTTTTTAGGAGTAGTAATTGACGGACATTTAGACTGGAAAGCACAGGTTGCTGTATGTAATAAAATAAATAAATATGCTTTGAGACAAATAAAAAATTCACTAATATAAAAACTGCTGTGATGTCATAAATATCACATGTTAAGTCCTCACTACGGTATGGACTAATGATGTGGGAAAATAGTACTGACCACAATAGAGCATTTGTCACCCAATAGAAATGTTTGCGAGCTCTATACGAGATTCCATCTGACGAATCATGTCAACCAATATTTAAAGAGCTTGGTTAGCTACCGTTAACTTCATTATAATTATGTATATGAAGCATGCATATTTATTTATTTAATACTTCAATCACAGAAATGTACAGAGGCGGACTTAATGCCATAGGCATTTTCTACCAGTCAACCATTGGGTGATGCAGAGACAAACAGTCGTAGGTGCAATTACGAGAAATGGAGGAATATTTTTAAAGTAGTTATAAAGATACACATATACCTATGACAAACTATAAATATAATATACATGCCTAATCATATATAAATATAAGCACAAATAAATATACATAAATACACGAATATACTTAAACAAATAAGACACAACAATGGGAAACATTAAAGTTGTGATTATACTGCCAGCTTCTTACGAATATGCTCGCGAACTTTAACTTTATAGGATAATCGGTTGGTTGCCATCCTGATTTCCCCGGGGAAGTGCATTCCACAGAGAGATAGACTGAACGAAGAAGGAAGAATGAATGAAGTCTGTGCGGTGAGCGGGACATTGATTTGATGACCGTAGATTTTTACTGTGGTTGTCACAAATGTACTGAAAGTGGGGGGTTCTGATAACTAGGCGAAGTGGGAGAGTCAAGAAATGAAAACAAGGTGGTTAGCGACCTTTGCTCTCTGCGCTGGCGTATGGGCAACCACTTTAGAAGCGACCGATGCGCAGAAACTTGATCTTATTTACGCTGATTGAAAACGAATCGAATGCAGTTATTGAGAAGACGGTCAAGTTTGTCGAGGAGATCTGCATTTAGGTCATAGTAGTTCACATCACCATAATCGATGATAGGGAAAATTAAGGACTGCACAAGCATTGTCTTCGTACTTGTTGGTAGTAAATTTTTCAGTCGGTACAGAACCCGCAGCGTTCCAGTTACCTTTTGGCTGACCCTCGCGACTTGAGTACGCCAGTTTAGAGTACTATCAATGTTCAAGCCAAGGTCCTTCACATCAGTACTAAATGGGACGACCGTACCATTAAAGAGAACCAGTGGCAAGGTTGTAGGTACCATCCACGTTACTCATACTCCGAGAACTTCCGATGATGATCGCCTGACACTTATTTGGGTTTACTGCTACGCCAAATCTATCAGACCAGGTTTTTATGGCTATCAAATCTCTGTTTAATTTGTCGATAGCGTCAGAAATTTTTTCAACCCTCCCTTGACAGTACAATTGCAAGTCATCTGCATACAGATGATACGCACACTGAAGCTCGGAAGTTATAAGATTGATAAATATCGAAAACAGAAGAGGAGAAATTTTACCACCTTGTGGAACGCCAGCTTCCAAATCACACCAGCTTGATGTAGATTCTCCAACATGAATGGACTGCTGACGTTCCTGAAGGTAAGAGGAGAACCATTCCAGTGCCTCGGGAGAGACCATAACATAGGACAGAATGGCTAACAGGATATCGTGACTGACAGCATTAAAGGCATTCGAGAAATCGACCAGTACTAGTGCAGTAACTTTGGTATCTTCCAGTCCTGCCCTAATATCGCCAGCCACTTTAAGGAGGGCGGAAACAGTGCTGTGCCCAGGCCTGAACCCAGATTGAAGAGGGCTAATGAGAGAGTTACGATGAACAAAATTTGAGAATTGTTTGTGGACGCAGGCCTCGAGCACTTTAGATAGGAAGGGAAGGATAGAAATGGGGCGGAAATGGGTAGGAAGAGTGGGATTAGGAACCTTAGGTAGAGGACGAACGTAGGCTTTGCGCCACAGGGAAGGGAATGCCCCGGTGTGAATATGTTCGTTCAAAAACACAAAGAACTATTTAAAACGGCAGAGGAAGTAAGCTCTCGAAGTCGGCGTGACCAATACAGACTTGTGCGTGATGTGCTGCCTTGATCAGGCTCTCTCTGGCAACCTCTGGCTATGTGTGTGTCTCTATAATAAATTACCTATCAAAAATCTTGAAAACATTAAATTGTAAATTATTTAAAATTCAATTATATATATGGCTCAATGATAATAATTTCTACAGCATTAATGATTTTTTTAATATGAATTTAATGTAATATATTTCAATGTCATAATGTATCTTTAGTAAGTATAATAAGTTTGCATGGTTTTAGTATTAAGCAAAACATGTTCGATCAAATATTTTTTAATGACGCCATGTATAACATGTTTCATACAAATAAAATATCTTATTTTATCTTGAATCCAATAAAGGATTTTCAAGACTTAACAAAAATAACAACCTAACCATGTCGGATACGACTCAGAAGGAATTTCAAGGCTTAAAAAAATAACCACGAAGGTTAAGGTAACGACGAATAACTATAAAAATGTGGTAGGGACATTATTTTATGTATCATCAATAGTTTTCGCAGCTCACGCCAAATATAGTCAATATTTGACGTGCGTGGTATTTTGATACTCAATATTTATTTATTTAAACTCAAACTCAAAGCTTTTATTTCAATTAAACCATTTACAGGCACTTTTGAATTGTCGAGGGGTTGGTCAGTCAAAAATATGAAGCTAGTTGCCCATTCCAAAGCGTAGTAGGTACCTATGGAGAAGAACGGGCAAGAAACTCCACGGACTTTGATAAAAATATTGGTTACATCATTCATTTTGAAATTATGCATGTGAGAATAATGTAGAAAGACGTGCACGTTAAAATAAGCCAGGGCAGCTAAGGGAGGACCAGTCCCAACTGACGACTGATCCATGCGTCATGTTCGTGAATGGACGTTCACGAACATGACGTATGGATCAGCACCATTCGGCACAACCATTTGGAAGGGACCTAAATGATCCAACACACGCGCCACCATCAGCGAGACATTTGAGTGAGTATGACAAACTCACAGCCGCCAGCAGGGCTAACATGACAAGCGCGAGAAAGCTCTTTATCTCGTTTTGTCGAAATTTGTCTACGATTCTGACGTCATTCTAATCCCTAACATGACCGTAAACGACGAGAAATCTCGAAAAAGGCACTTTGACACTTCTATATCTCGCGACGAGAAACCGATGTTGCAAGTTATTAAAAACAATATTTTTTTATGATAGCAACATCGGCTTGAGATTCCGTTTAATTAATTCAATGGTGCCGATTCTTTTGTCACAAATTCCTCTAAACTAGACTAAAAATCACCAACATTTTGATTATTCTTGTCAACCGACGATTTTCCATTCTGAAATAGACTAAAGTGACACAACTTAAGTATATTTTAGTTTGACGGCACTGAGCTATTAAATTTAGTGAAAATGGCAATATTGCTGTTCAGAATTTTACGTTCTTCACCTAAAATGTTGATTGTCTAAGTATTTAATAACGATTAAAAAATGAACTAAAATTCACACCAACACCTCGACGTTGCAAAAACAATACTGTCTTTTTTTCTTTTCTCTTGCAGGCTTATATCTCGAAAATTACCATTTTCGAGATATAAGCCTATCGCAAAAATAATGAAAATTTCGACCCCCTTTATGAAACCCAACCCCTAACACTCAACTTTTAGGTAATATTTTTTCATATTTTCCATACAAAAAACGAAAAATTCCATATAAAACACGTCGTTCCAATTTAAATAGTAGTTTAAAACTAAGTATTAATATATTTATAATATATTGTAAAATAAAATGATGAATAAAATAAGTACAATTATGAAACTGCCATGTTATTTTGGAGTTTTTTTTTGTACCATAATTTTGTCTACTCTTCTCGTCGTCAAATTCGACGACGAGTAAATACGACTAAATGATAGAAGAATCGGAGATTATCTCGTGTTGAATTGTCAAAAATCGAGATAACTAAGGTGCCATGTTAGGGTTTGTCGAGAAAACATCAATTTTGACAGAAGGAGTCGACTATTTTGTATGGAAGAGCTGTCAGAAAACGAGAAAGTGACCGAAATAGACAAAAATTACTCACGCGAGAGCGAGTATTTGTCGCGTGTGTCATGTTAAGCCTTTTTTTTTTTTTTTTCTGGGCACATTCAAGTCAATGAAATACTACATATTACCCGGTAAATGGTAGCTCTTTAGTACATAGTACTCACACCTGTGCTATGCAATTATATAATACAAAATAAATTGAGTTTATACAATACAAAGATGGTCTTACAAACTTCAGCAGCACCAACAGTATTTTCAAAATGTTAATCAATTAGTTGTGGTTGTGGAGCAGGACCAGCAATGAGCCAAGCATTTTTATCAGTGATGTAATCCCACAACTTATAATATGCCTGCCTACTTAGTGTGCGTTTTATACAAGATTTGAATTTCGTCTCATTCACTGGAAGTATGTGGGGAGGAATGTTATTGTAACATTTTACACAGTACCCCATGAAAGATGAGTCTACCTTAGCCAGTCTGAAACCTGGTTGTACGAATAGGTCCCTATTTCTTGTACTATAATTATGTCTATGACCTCTTTTACTAAAAAGATGTAATTTTTTTCTTACGTAGATGATGTTTTCATAGATATAATGATAAGGCACCGTCATGATGTTAATATCCTTAAGCAGAGAGAGTCGCGTCTGTGGAGATAGTAAATGGCTCTGATCGCTCTTTTCTGCAGAATAAAAATAGACTCGATGACTGCAGCCCGTCCCCAAAGTAAAATACCGTAAGACATGATACTTTAAAAATAACTGAAACAGACTAGCCTCGCGGTATCTAGATGGATCCTGGGGAAGGACATAGGCTACTTATAGTTTCAAAAATAATCCTACAGGAAGTGATATAAGGGATTTAAGTTTGTACGGGAGACCCAGCATTTTTTAAGTTAGGCATATGAAAATTCAAATTTATGCTTTTGGTAAGAAGTAAGGAATATGTCTTACAGCGCTTATGTAAAATCATCCGCTAAGGGGGTAGAATAGGGGATATAAAAACACAAAAAGTCTAATCTTTTCTCTATACAATGTTAGTTTTGGTAGTGAAATATGCGTAAAAAGTATCTAAATCACTAAATACCTTTATTATTTATTTAATCATCATCATTAAAAAGTAAAACATTTAAGTGCGTTGACCTTACGTAAAACGAAACGTTCAATGGATGGCGAGACAAAATGTCAAAAAAACATTCAAAGGTATTGCTAAATTTCTACGATTTGATTTTCCGATTTTATCCTCGTAAACCATTTATCTTCGCAACTTAAAACTTATCGTGGTTAAAACTTAACTAGCAATAATGTGATCTTCCTGTAAAACAAAAATGGATCAAAAATCAATGGTAAACTAAAGCTTAACCGGCAGATACCTACACCTAAAACAGCGGTTCAATATCGGTCACAGTCGTAATAGGTACCTACACTACAATCCACAGTTACAATGCGCCGCGTCGCGTTTTACAGTTGCACGGCGTCGTCCACTCGCGCCAGCTCCTCACAGGTGTTCCTCTGTCGACACAAGACGACACTACACGACACTCACGCCTTCACTCAGTAGGGAGGGACACACTACACATAAACACCTGCTTGCACATTCCTTAAGTGAGTGAAACACAAGATGCGTGCCAAGACAGCGCCGAAGACGTAGCGTGTGGCCGGTGGACTCCGCGATTCACTGCCGATGCCGGCTGCCGGCCGGAGGATGCCGGAGGGGGGACTTCGCTACTCCGCAGAAAACCGCTCCTTGACGTCATCGCACCGATGCGCTCACCACGTAGATCACTGCGGGCTACATTGTAGTGCCATAACTTTGGTCACAGCATCATAGGCATAGATAGTCTCCCATATCCCCCAGCTTTGTCATTGCATACATTTTTTTAGTCGATCTCCATGGAGTATTATTCCCCCGGAAGCCACGAGTCGGTGATGACGCCGCGTGCAAGCGAGACGCAGCACAGGTGAACGACCGCGCTGCGCTTGAGTCACCGCGCGGCCGTGATCACTTTACAATGAATGCGTATCGATCGAGACGCTAATGAAAGTGACAATATGTTTTACAAACATTCCACATTTTCATTGAAATGTACCGCTAACGCATACGAGTTGCCTGATTTCTTAAACTAGTTAATTTCTCATATACTTACTGGAAACTGAAATGATGGAAGACCACGACAAAATGACTACATGGTATTTTATTTTATTTTACATTTTTCTAAAAACTTACAGCTAGACAGAAACAATATTTGGGTTAATAACATGATGGCTTACAAGTTTTCACGGATAGCATGTTAACAAATTAGAATTAAGGTAGGTAGTAGACAGTGTTACTTTCGCGTTTTCCATATTATTTTATTTTTATTTTATTTTATTTATTTGGGAAAATAAACGGTTACACATTACAATATTACAAAATAATTAGAGCTAAGTAAAGAGTGAGCAAATGTATAACCCACGACATTTTCCACATAATATTAAAACAGGATATTAAAAATTATTACGATGTGCGATTACAATTAGGTACATCATAATTGTAAGCATAATGTGGTTAATGATAAATCTAAACAGGCATGCAAAAATAATAAAATAATAAATACAGTCTATAGTTTAAACATTATGGAGTTAAATCTATGATTGTTTTGCGAACAAGGCATCGAAATTTTCCAACAGAAACAGCAAAGATGTCAATATTATGGAAGGTCTTATTATACTGATTGGTAAGGCGTCGTAGGGGCGCTCGTAAGCCTGCGTTCGTATGACTAGAAGATACAGCAAATAGATGTCGTGCACGCACCCCTCGGCTTATGGTTGTTCTAGGTACTACGTAACAAATCTTATTACTAATATCCATACAATCATAATTATGTGTTGTTACAGAGGCCAAACAAAAATATTGTTTCCAAAGTAATACGTCTGGCTTTAAGTTTTTGTAGATTAAACTTATTTAAAAGATCACTATTATATAGGTGTGAAAACAACGGAAATGCACGGCTCAAAAATTAACTTTGAACTTTTTCAATCGCCTCTGAGTATTTACCATAGAAGGGATTCCACACCGCAACAGCGTACTCCAACTGCGACCTGATCTGATATTATTATACATTGCAAAGGCTATGTTATGCTATCGAAAAAGTGGTTGCAAAGAGTCTTCTTAAAAGACACATTAGTATTAAAAAGATCGATATCAACTTCCTGGCAAACTTCATTGTACATACGGCTCGCCTTAATCATGTAAGAGTTTTGTCTGTAATTAGTTCGTGTCGATGGTATGTGCAACAAACGAGGTTTACGCAGAAACGAAGATCATACTCGCAGACCAATTTTGCTCACCAACTCAGGGATGTCGCTGGATTCGTTTGCAGTTTTGGATAAAAATGTCATCAATCAATCATCAATCAGCAATTTTTCTTCTTTCGCAAAGTGGTAGAATATGAAACTTTTTACAGTGCTTATAATAATTAGGTAAATATGTTTTCGAACGAAATTGAATGTACCTTAGGAATTTTCTCTGTATGCCCTCCAAACGATCAACCCTGAAATCCTGAAATCGCAAAAAAAGTTAATTTGGACAACGCCCTGCAGGTTAGTAGGGCATACAGTATAACCGTCGGCAGTCAGCTGCCACTTTATGCTGGTTTGATTAGAATCACCCAGATTAAAAAACTTATCAGCAGAATTCTGAAGGATACTGGATGGACAATATTGGATAGGTTGCCTGAGAAATTTCCTAGTTGGATTGCTAAAGAGTTGCCCAGGTTCTGGCAGCAAATATAAGCTACGCATATGTGCATTTTATACGATAATCTTGTTTTTTTTCGCACTAGTGTCAATGTAACCCATAAGTCCTCAGCAGTCGAGCACTATTCATTGTGAGTATCCGCCACAAGTTCACGTCTAACTGCGATTAAGACACCTCCTCCCATAACCTGATTAGTGTTAGCATAATCACGGTCCCGCCTCCATGCGAGATATCTGTCGTCAAAAACCTTGGAATCAGATATCCTATCAATTAACCATGTCTCTGTCAAGCAAATAATATCAAAGCTATTGATACATACATTCCTATAGGAAACTCCTATTTTAGTTTGCAGTCCCCTTTTTTTTTTTTTTTTTGGGTGGGAAATCATCAAATGACGTCTCCCGCTCTGGGTGGAGCGGGAGGGCGTGTCAGACTCTTACTGACTAAAACCCACCCGTGTTCCTTCTGTTGCCTGTGCAATGCCAGGGGGCCACGGTATCCCTTTCGGACTAATCCCGCAAAGTTTGCAGTCCCCTCACATTTTGATAGTAAATGCTAAAGGGACGCCTTCGAAAATAAGCAAAAACGTAAGCATAGCATGAATATTAGAAATGTAAGGTACCTACATTCAATTCGTGGGACAAAATAATTTAATTTCTATGAGTTTGGTTAGCTAATATGAGTAAGGAAATAAGGACTTTAGCGACATTATACGTTTTTGCCAAGACGTAGAGTATTCAAGGCAATGCAATGGCACGTAAAATTTTATCAGAGGGGTAGCCGGATGGCGAGTGGTACCGAACTGAACTGGGTCTTAAAGTGATACCGAACCCCCCGTACCATCCGAATGGACTCCAAATGGACGGGGGTGGGAATATGGGGGAGGGGGCGAACCATGTTTTTTTTTACATGGCATTCGAAATTTAAGCTCTTTTTGTAAGAAAGGAATTGTGTGTATCAATTCCATCCGGTTTTGGTAAAATTCACCCTCATTTTCGGAAATAAATCATCGGCAAGGAGTTTTAAGAAGTACATATACCTACAGCTTAAGACATTATTTCAATTATAACGATGTTGGGATTCGTCAAAAAAGAATGCCCCCCCCCATATCTCCACCCCGTCCATTTGGGGTCTATTCGGACGGTACGAGGGGTAGCTCTTCAAGACCTAGATTACCACTCGCCGGTTGCATCTCCGATAAAATTTTACGTGTCATTGCTTTAACAGGCTGGCAATGGATGCCTTACAAATTACTGTTAATGACAAAGTGATGATAATGCTTTTGTTGACAAACTCAACAACATTAAATTGTTAACATACCATTCATGTGTCAAAACAAACTACACACACATAAAAAAAGTCTAAGCAACACGCATCATTTACAGAAACACATGTTTTAAACTCAACTCAAAGCATTTATTTCAAATAAAAGATTTACAGGCACTTTTGAAGTGTCAAGGGGTCGGTCAGTCAAAAATATGAATAGGTTAGGTACCTATGGAGAAGAACGGGCAAGAAACTCCACGGACACTTTTTTAAATCAAAAATTTGATACAAAATATTGGTTACATCATTCATTTTGAAATTATGCATGTGAGAACAATATAGAAAGACGTGCACGTTCGTAAAAGCGTCCTTATTAAAAAAAATAAAAATAAAGAATCATTCAAAAACTTAAAATAAATTAAAATAAGCCATGGCAGCTAATGACCAGTCCCAACTGACGGCGCCCGTTCACAAACATGATGCATGGATCAGCACCATTCAGCTCAACCATTTTGAAGGGAGTTGGATCACTAACACACGCGCCACCATCAGCGAGACATTTGAGTGAGCATGACATACTCACAGCCGCCAGGGTACATTCAAGCCAATGAAATACTAATGAATATAATGTTACCCGGTAAATGGTAGCTCTTTAGTACATAGTACTGACACCTGTGCTATGCAATTATATAATACAAAGGAAATTGAGTTTATACAATAGAAAGAAAGAAAAAGTATTTATTGGGACAAGCACAAGAGATATCAATATAAGCTAACACACAAGTAAGCTTAAAATATAACAGAAAGTCCTGTGCGAGGCCAAAAGGCTCCTATCTCAGCATGATGCTGTGACATTTAATAATAAATGCCGCAGCGCTGGTATTCTGATAGGGCCCGCAGTGATGTCACTGAAATACAAATAATGGTCTTACAATCTTCGGCAGCTCCAACAGTATTTACAAAATGTTAATCAATTAGTTGTGGTTGTGGAGCAGGACCAGCAATGAACCAAGCATTTTCATCAGTGATGTAATCCCCCAACTTATAATATGCCTGCCTACATAAAGACTCGGAAGCCATAAGTACTTAAGTCAAATATTTTTGCATGCAAAATTTTTACAGGAGACGGTTTAATTCGATTGGTGTGAAAAAAATGTACTACGGTTAATGTTTTTATTATTTATTATTACACAATTATGAACTAGTTACAAATCAGAGTATGGCTATTTATGCTTTATTTATTATTTATTGAAATATCTGACTTAAGTTTCTTTGAACATCAAGAAATTGCGACTTAAGTGTTTAGTATCGTACTATAATTACTTGGCTTATTTATTTTATTTTATGATTTTAAAACAAACTATGAAAAATTATAGTTATTAATTAAAATTTTATAATATAATGCGAGCAATAAAGTCAAAAACTAACAGTCACTCTCTTCTGAAACTCGTATATCTGGATCAACATCCTTGGTATCGTCAGTAGTTACTAAATTCTGGTAAAAAGTATGGAAACATTCTGGTATTAAAGTTAAAAGTGATATTATATCACGTTTTTTTTCGACACTTATTGGTACTGGCTTGTCAGTAATCTGCATCAAATTAAACTCCTTATCTCGTCGCGTGTTCCGTTTGAAATTAATAGTTTTGAATGATTCATCTCTAGAAAGAGATGTTTTGTACTTTATGACGCCGTACTCAGAGTCATAACTCAGCCACTTTACATCATGCCACTTGAAAATATTTCCGTCGTCGTCTTTCTTTCGGGCTACTAAAGGACCTTTCAATAAACTAGCGAAATCAAAGAAATCATTTTGTCGCATTTCTTTAACGGTAAATTTTTTGCTACTCGATCTTACTAACTGCATCCAATCGTGTGGGTGATAAATTTGTATTTCGGTTTTTTTCTTTTTTTTTTCAATAATTGCATGGTCTAAGTCAACCTCCATATGTGTATGACCAGGTATCATAAACTTGTGATGTATTAACTTCATTGAAGGTTTTACAGTCAACAAGTACGTGAACATTGCAGCCACGTGAGTGTTCTTGTTTTGTCCTCCACAAGTGTCAGAGTACAAAATCACTTCTGAGATTTCTTCCAGTTGTTCTCGTAAATATGCAAACAAACAAGAGGCTATTTGATTAGCACCGCGACCCGAAATACCCTCATGCCACATATGGTGCGTTGACATTCCAGTTGCGTTGTCATGTATTGTAAGGTTGAAGGTCCAAAGTTGTCTTTTATAAAAGGCTACAGATGATTGTAAAGCTGGGGTTGGCAAGCATTGCTGTAGGTCAAAAGTCAGGCATTTGATTCTGTTATTTGTAATTGCGATATTTTTATCACACTGCTTCTCTTTGTACGCCATATCAGCGGCTAGCAGATGAGAGTCGCGTTCTTCTCCAAGGGCTAATTTTGTGATCTCGTCCATAGCAATATTTAATTTCATTTTAAACAGGTCGCATGTGTGACAAGTGTCCACTTTTGGTTTTTTGAAACTTAAATTTAATTTATGAAATTCTTTGCGGTATATCTTATCACTCACAGGATTTTCATGTGATTCTGAATAAAGAGAATACATTTTCGATATAGTCAAATGCGATGGTAAATATTTGCGGGTGCTTTTACGTCTAGTGTAATGACTTTCATAGAGTGGAAACGAATTGATATGATTAATCACCTCTTGAATTTTTTGTTCTGAATGTTTGTTTGCTGGTGTAATCTTTCCACGTTTGTCTGTTGGTATAATTCCACTCGAGGTGCCACGTTTCTTCAAACCGATTAGTTTGACAAAATTATCACTTATAGATAAGGTTTTTAGAAAGCAACCTTGACACACGGATATTTTTTCACTATTGATGTTAAAATGATACGTATAAGTCCACTGTCTATTTTTTTGTAAACTAGGATCTTCGACCCGACGACGCTCGGTTTTTTTCTCTCGAATGGTAATCAAAGATGAAATGAACGCTGCCCTTAAATCATAAGACCCAAGACTCCAAACCTCTTTGTGAATTATAGCTCGTTGCTCATCACTTATTTTTTGACGACACTTATTTCGACAATTAGGTAGTTCCTTCATTTGACGTTTGCCGATAGTTTTTCCAGAAGCTGTCGAATAGGATTGGCCTAAATTTCTTTTTATTTTGTTTTCTTTCTTCTTTCTTCTACAGGGCACAGTTTTGCTTTGTTGTTGTAATGACGTATCTTCAATATTTTCAGGTACTTCATTCTGTGGTGCTATCTGTACATCTACTGATGCATCATAAACAGTGGTGTCCATCTCATCTTCATGTTGTATAAGCAAACTAGGACTGTCTGGAAAGTAGGTAGGATCAGCAACAGAATCGTCACTAGAATAGTCAATAGCAGCTTCATCATGAGTAATTTGTTTTTGAGTTCCAGATGTACTTGGTTGCGGATTAGTGAATGGGTCTTCATCGCCTGTAAAAGAGGGAAATGTAAACTTTTTGTTGTTAAGGGTTGTAATTGTGTCAACAAAAACTATACATTTATTTTGCATATTGCATAAAAATGAAAGGAAAATATTCAAAACTTACCTTTATTCTCATTATTTAAGGCGAGATTTACTAACTTTCTGGCTCTTGAATCCATTATAAATACAGTTAATGCACGTCACCACTACGACCGTCACACCAAAACACTAATGGAGGAATACGTATTTAATTTTACTTCACTCACAACGTTCGTCAACTTTTTATCAGGCACTTCAAAAAAGAGGGTAAAGTAAGGGTAGATACTTGAAAATATTATCGACACCAAAAACGGATCACTGTTACCAAGTTACTTAAGTCATTCGTTATAAGAGTTGTCATGCCGGGAAAAAAACTTAAGTCAACTTAAGTGGTTTTTGTCGCCGCTTGTTTTGTTGATACGACTTAAGTTTTATGGTACAGTCGACTATTGCGACTGAATGAAGTGACGGTGACTTACGTGCTTATTCCAGTCAACGGATAATACAAAAACATGGGTGCTGTGACTTTTTACAATTTTGATCTAAAATTGACTTAAGTGCTTTTGGCTGCCGCGTCTAGAGTGTGCATTTTATACAAGATTTGAATTTCGTCTCATTTAGTTGAAGTACCTACGTGGGGAGGAATTTAATTGTAACGTTTTAAACAGTAGGTACGGCAATCAAATTGAACCGTGCCGTGGCAACCAGTTGATCTTTAATAAAGAAATCAAATCCTTCATGAATACATATATTTTATTAATTCAGGAAACTATGTAATATATGAAAACAGTTAAAACTGTCACCAGCTCTTTAATCTCATTACAGATGAGTAATCATAAACTGCAGGTTGTGGTAGCGCCACCCCAGCAACCCCGCGCCCCCCGAACTCATGCCCGCGCTCGTCACGCGAGTCGCTAATAAGGCTAACGAGATTACCGCGGCCGAAGCCTCGCAAACTAATAATCCCTTATATAAACACAGCGCGTCTCTACAGGCGTAGTCTGACGGGAACACCCCTTGTGACACACATAACCACTGACAACAGTCGCCAGCAGGTAGCAGATCAGCAAGATGGTGTACAACTTCAAAGTGTTTAAGAAGTGCGCGCCCAATGGCAAGATTACGTTGTATATGGCGAAGAGGGACTTTATCGATCACATATCGACCGTGGAGCCCATAGGTATTAGTACATGACGTGCAGTGACTGTTGAATCAATTTTTATTTAAATAAATACTTCCCTAGTAGACCCTGAGGTCTTTTAGTGCGGTGACCGAATCTATATACTAGTGTTGAATTGCAACGGTTTGGATTAAGAGACTGTGTCACCGTTGTTGTGTGGTATTTTTTCACCATTTTCATGGATATCTGCACCTGGGGCTTCAGTGGTTGCCGGCAGTGCCGCTCCCGAGCTAAGCCCATTAGAAATTTAAGACAGAGAAAATGTATTCGACTACTTCGCTGCTCAGTTGATGAGCTGCTTATTGCTCCTACGCAGAACTATGTAAATTACGGCGCAAACCTAAAAGTCCGCTCCTGCTAAGTCGTGTACATCGACTACTATTAACTAGCACTACAAAAAAATTTTGCTGGGACTATCATAAACAGAATTTAGGATTGACGTACACGATTATAATATGCTTCTACGTAACCAGTGGCACACTATCCTTGCAAAACTTCCCGTACCCCTATTCTCAACGACTCGAGGAGTCCACCTTCTGCTGTGAGTCGTACGTTATCTCATCGAGTTGTTACTTTATATAATTATATTTATATCTACTTAGACGGCGTGGTCTTGTTGGACGAGGAGTACGTGCGCGGGCGCAAGGTGTTCGGCCAGATGGTGTGCACGTTCCGCTACGGCCGCGAGGAGGACGAGGTAATGGGCCTCAACTTCTACAAAGAGCTGTTCCTCGCCTCCGAGCAGATCTACCCGCCGCCAGAGAAACATAACTATGAACTTTCGCGTACTCAGGTACATTTCGAAAATATATTTTGAAGCTCTGAATGTTTTGTGGAAACTGACCAATGATCATCATAACCTTGTGTCACAGGAGCGTCTGATGAAGAAACTGGGAGATGGAGCGGTCCCCTTTCGGCTGACTGTGCCAGCCGGCGCGCCAGGCTCCGTAACCCTGCAGCCTGGCCTCGAGGACGATGGCGAGCCCTGCGGCGTGCAGTACTACGTCAAGATCTTTGTTGGAGACTCCGAGATCGACCGCTCCCACCGCAGGTACGCGTCCCCACACTTGCATGAATGAATGTTGGTTAGATCAGTCTTGGGTTTATATGGTGATGGATATCTGGTTACTGATAGCTACTGCCAACCTACCTCGCCCATGTTATTGTATTCCTGAGAGCAGTGGTGGCCCAATGGTAATGGCCCCGACTTACGAGTCATGGGTTCGAATACAGACAGGCGCTTTACTTTCTGTAAATAATTTCATCACCACTACTCTCAAAACGGTAAAAGAAAACATCTTGAGGAAACCCGCATGTCCTAGAACTAAAAATTTTAAGACATGTGGTATTTACCAACCCGCACTGGGCCCGCGTGGTAGGCTACTCGTATAGCCCACTCCCTCTCGAAAAGAGGAGGCATGTGACCCAGTAGTGGGATCATTACAGACTGATTATGTATTGTATTCCTCAGTGCAAACTCGTGCAATAACCTCTGTATTGAGAATTTCTAAAGTCCAATATAGTGTAATAAAAAAATGTAACAACATAGGAGCACTGTGGCGCTCGGCATCCGCAAGGTGCAGTACGCGCCAGCCAAGCCAGGCCCGCAGCCCTGCACCGTGGTGCGCAAGGACTTCGTGCTGTCGCCCGGCCAGCTCGAGCTGGAGCTCACGCTCGACAAGCAGGTAAGCTATAATTATAACTTTAATAATACCAAAAAAAGCATTCTACAATTCACACTAGGTTTTGGTCATAAGTCACTATACAATTTAAGTACACACCAGGTGGCGTAAAACGAGAGACGTAAACGGGAGCTTAAAAAAAAAGATTGTTTAATAATTGTTATGATGTCACTTCAACTTTCATCGTGGCCGCGAAAAGTTACTAAGTAACTCGATACAGGGGCCGAATTATGACGTATTAATGCCACCATTATTCCAGTGTGAGTGAGCGACGGAGCTATACAAGGCCGCTAGCACCATCCTTGTTTTGCACTGGCATAATGATGACATTAATACTTAGCAGCCGGGTAAGCCGCTCTGGGGCTAGCGGCTTACCCGGCTGCTAAGAAACCGCGGTGTCACGTGAGCGAAGTGACGTCAAGACGGACTTTATTTTCTATAAAAATTGAATTCACGATAAGCCGGACGCGCCTACGAGTTGTTTTAGAGCGAAATATTTTGTTGTTGGGACATAAAGACAAAAAAATGTAATGTTGGCGTTTTGTAATGTTTTAATTTTTTGGTGTATCAAATACTTATAATATGTGGTTATTCAATGACGATAGAGTGGTTGTGTTCCAAATTACCGAAGGGACGCCGTTAAGAATCGGGTTGTTAGAACCGACGCCCCTTTTTTTTTGTTTTTTGTTTTTTGGGTGGGAAATCATCAAATGACTCCTCCCGCTCTGGGTGGAGCGGGAGCGCGTGTCAGACTCTTAATGACTAAAACCCACCCGTGTTCCTTCTCTTGCCTGTGCAATGCCAGGGGGCCACGGTATCCCTTTCGGACTTTCCCGCAAAAGAACCGACGCCCCTGGTACACACATCAAAAAAAAAAAAGTTTGTTATCACTAGCAAAAGCTGATATATTTTAAAAATTTTACTTTACAAGAATACGTGATTAAGTTATATCTTTTTAAAAATAGAAATACACTGTTTGAAATAAAATAAAAACGGTTTTTTATGGAATGGAATGGATGGAAATATCGTTTAACCAAACTTATTTAACAATTTATTAATATAAGGTTTTTATTTAATACAATCTCCTCTCCTGGCTCACACACATGCGGAGATCCTCTTGGGCATGCTGAGGATCAATTTATCCAGCATTTCTTGCGGTAACATGTCCCATTCTTGAATAGCGGCTTCCCTGATCTCTGTAACTGTCTGGGGAGGTGACTGATGGTTCCAAAAAGCTCACTTAAGAGCATCCTACGCGTGCTCTATTAGGTTTAAGTCAGGCGAGCCGGCAGGCCAGTCTAACCTTGTGATGTCGCATTATCGGAGAGCAGCATTGACTCATTGAGCTCGATGTGCGGGTGGGGCGCATTATCATCGACCATTACGAATTGGTGCCCATGGTTTACTCGGAAGGTCTGACAATTCCATCAATAGCGACTGTTTTGTACATATCTGCCGTCATGGAGCCTCGATACGGGATCAAAGGTGTTCTAGCTCCAATTATAATTCCACCCCAAAAGGACACCGATTTCCTGCCTTGCTGAATGGTTCCAGTGGCAGTTATTTGCCTTTCAGAGTCTCCAGGTCTTCTCCAGACACGGACACAGTTATCTGGCTGAGTACTGATTCGCGATTCGTCAACGAAGAGATAGTTTTGTCAAATGTTTTCCGCCTCATCCTCTTCATTTTGCCGAAGCCTAGCCCACTGCAATCTTCGTCGCTGACGTTGCCGTGAATTCAGAGGTGCTCGCCAAGACCTCCGTGCTTGTAGTCCAGCCTGGTGTAAGCAATTCCGATTGGTCTGAGTGCTAACTTTAAGTCTAGAGGCGGCCCACGCTTCTGCTTTTATTTGTAATGGGGTTGATTGTTGGGTCACGGGCTGCCAGCAATCTGACATAGCGCTTTTGAGCAGCAGTCAGAACAGTTGGGCGACTACTGCGGGGTCGGTACCTCTGCAACGTGGCTACGACACAGGATTGGGATACAGCAACTCTGCGTGCTATTTATCTCGTGGAGTATCCTTCTTCCCTCAAAGTAATAATTCTTGCTCGTAAGACTTCTGATAATCCTCTTGGCATTTTATAAATAAACTTTCCTCGAAAAAAGATTATAAATCCGTTCTCGAATTGACTAAGTCAGATTTCTGAATGAGCGTAAGCTTGGATTGAATTTATTTTTATATGGAAAAACAATTGTTTTTTATTCTAATTCTATATTTTTAAGTAAAAAATCTTAAAAGAAGGAAAAATTTTAACGTAACAGAAATAAAAATTCAAACAGATCGCAAACTTTTTTTCATGTGTGTACTTCTTAACTATAAAATATTGATAGGACTTGTCTCGGCAGAGCAGTGAGCGTGATAATTATGTTTCAAGAACAACAATAGAAAATACATCGTGCTTATTTTTTTATTTGTGAAAAACATGCACATGCAACATGTCAATTAATTTCTGTAATATTACAGACATTAATTCAAGAGCATTTTGCCATCTTTGTCCTTAAAATAAGAAGTCTATATAGGACAGCGTAGGGTTATAATAAGTTTTAGATGTGATGTGCTTGTTTGGTTGTCTGTCCAGCTGTACATTCACGGCGAGACTGTGGCGGTGAACATGTGCGTGCGCAACCACAGCAACAAGGTGGTGAAGAAGATCAAGGCGTGCATCCAGCAGGGCGTGGACGTGGTATTGTTCCAGAACGGGCAGTACCGTAACATCGTCGCCAGCATCGAGACACAGTCAGTCACTCTTTACTATCAGCACCATCCCTCCCCCTGCCGGCCGATAATGTGGCACATCGAGTCTTACAAAAGAACACAGATCGCAGCGACGATCGGATGAGACAATTTTTCTAAAATTCGACTTGTTATATTGACCGTGTATTGTCAGTACATGTTTATTTATGGGATCGCCAACAGAAGCTGCACTTACATGCATTTAAAAAGAAAAACGGCGACCACATCATTCAGTAATTATCTAGCTAGTATAGCAAAATTAAACACCAACTTTCACTATACATATATCACTTATTTTGATTTATCTGGTATAAAATACACAATCCGAAACTGTATAAAAAATAATATGAATTTACTAGCTGCGCCCCGCGGTTTCACCCGCATAAGTTTCGATCCCGTGGGAATATCGAGATAAAAAGTATCCTATGTGTTAATCCAGGTTATAAACTATCTGTGTGCCAAATTTTATCCAAATCCATTGCGCAGTTTTAGCATGAAGAAGAGACAAACATACACACTCACAAACTTTCGCCTTTATAATATTATAAGATGTTACTAAATCAAAACATAGAGTTAACAAGGTAGTCGCCGTGTTACACTATTGTAAAATTGGGATCACGAGGGATATAATACGAGGTATTAACGCGTATTTTTTGTCACTCACGTTTCGCTCTCGCTAATAAGATGAAAACTTTGGTCGATTTATGAACGAAACTCAAGTTCCCTTCGGTCACACTAGACAGTCTTACTTCGTAAAAGAAACTACGTACTACACACTGTAGGTAAAGCACATTATGGTAGAAAATAATCAAAATTACGAAAATTTGTGTTTATTGGGAACGCCAATCTCGAATTAAATAAAAAGACAAAAGTACGATTCTAGAGTAGTGTCCCGAGGACCTCCGCCTTGATGGGGCGTCGCGCCGCGGCAAAGCCGCTAGCGCTACGCAGATTGCGAGCAGCTGGGGACTATAGTGTCGCGCGCTCTACACGCAAGCCGCGCGTGCTCGTGTGGACCACACACAGAATATAGCAAAGGCGAACACAAACATGTTAGAATCCTGACGGGAGATCCGACTGCTGTTGGTCAAATGCAAGGACGAGACAGAAAAGGTTTCAATCAAGACAAAAATGGGAAATTGTACTATACGTACGGTAAAAACACAAAACTTATTTATTCAAGCTCCTTTTGCTTTGTCTGAAAGCCTTAGTTAATATTTACCTATGATAAATGGTCATTGCTAGATTTGGGCTTTTTCTTTCCAAGAAATATAATTGTATGTAAGCGTCATCTGAAGTTGGACAGCGACTGACCCTTTTGTCATAAAGTTATAAAACTAAAACCAACGCAACTACGACAAAAAACTCAAGAAACTTTTTTAATGAATTATTATTTTTTGGTTATAATAAACATATTTTTGAAATATGCTAATTAAGCCCTTTCATGTGATACCCAAAATGGCAATATTAAGTTCATGACTTTAGGCCCTCTAGAGGCCGTCATATTCAATTTAATGTGACATCACATAGCCTTACCAGCGGATGATCAAGACGCTTCCAGCGATACCTCATTTGTCAAATTATGCTGAGGAGTTTAGAAGTTATGAGGGAACAGATGAACAAACATACATGCATACATACATGCATGCCGGTCAAAATCATAACCCTCCTTTTTGCTCCGCCGTAGTCGGGTAAAACATATGATGCATTTGACCAGTCAGATTCAAATTAATGACTTGTTAGGAGGTCGTGAATGAATAAGTTAGCAGAATAGAAGTTTTTGGAGAGGAACGCTACAGTAAGTGCAAAAGTTTGACAAGGATTAACACATTAAAATACATCAAAATACAGTAGGTACATGAAAATCATAGTAAGGAAAATAAAATGAAAAGGAAAACAGTAAAGGTACAAAATTATAAAAAAAAAATATACCTACAAGTTAATTATAAAATGTTCAAATAAAATAGAACAATGTATTATTAATTAAAGAATAACCTTAAGAGACGAAATAATAAAAACAGAAAATATAATGTGTAATAATAATTAATAACATACATATAATGTGTAATAATAATTAATAACGTGGGATATTATGACTTTTTTCTTTTTTATACTTTGATCATTTGCATGTAATATGCAATTTGCTATGCTTCGATACTCCGTTATACTACCTACAGAGCCTTGGTAAAACGGCGATGTGTCCTAGGTTTGTTATGGATCCCGGCACATAGAAAAGGTTAATTATGTGGTTACATTTCCGCGCAAGCGAGATGATGCACTTATCTGCAGCTTTTCAAGAAGCTCGGTACAGTCAACGACCCTGTGGCAGCATCTACATCGCCACATGTGAACTACGCATCAAAGACCTGACGTCACACAAAATCCTGACGTCACACAAATCCTGCATCGCGCAATTAGAGTTTACCGCGCGAACGACATATACATATATGCCCGTCTTATAGTCTTATATAAGACTATACGACGGGCAACTGCCCAATGGTTGATCTATTGGGCAGTTGCCCGCCAGACACGACACCCGTCTGGTCGGAGAATGCTCTCTTTTCTGTGGAGGATGAGTAAACTTTACACCCTGTTCATGTCACTCAAACCCCATTGAACAGTTTGTGAAGAAATGTGAGATAAAGAACTTTTCTTTTTTCTACCAACGAGGACATTTTATAATGTTGTAGTCGTAGCTCCAATTTTTTTTTGCCAAACGGTCCTTGTAGCAAAGATGGTATACAAAACGTCTTTGTATACTTTCCAAGCTTTTTATTGTACTCGTAATTCAAGCAGTGGGCGAACCAATGTGTTGTACAATATGTAAAAAAAGCCTGTTCCGATCCGAAAGGAGCTTAAAAGTACTGCAATATCATTATTAAGAGTCCTATTACATTTTTGACGCAAATTCATGATTTTTGGCGTTGTAATTTTCAGCAGCAGTAACATATTTGAATTATTTGATTATGAATAACGATAGTGCCATTCTCTTTTTTGTAAGTTGGAGTTGCACATTTTAACTTTTCTTGTCGTGTAATTTACTATGAATATTTTACGAACTCAGTTTACAAGGAAAAACGTCGGCAATGGAACTTTGACGCTCAAATTCATATTGTTTCATTCAGTTCTAATAAAAGCGAAAGTTACTAAACGATAACTTGAATGTTTTACTTGTTTATTGGAGTTCTAGAATTTCTTTAAATTCCTTGAGTTTTCAGGGAAAAGTCGTAAAGAATTCTTGATTTTCATGTCCATTATATTCCAAATAAACACAATTAAATCAAATAAACTAATATTATATAAAACTTCAATCTACAGTGAATACGTTTCATTAGTTTTTGTTTCTCAATATAATAAGACAAAATTACAATAAATTAAATTAAAGTACTATATATTCCGCGTCAATTCAGCAAATTACACGAAAATAATGTGTAACTCCAACTTACAAGAAAGAGAATGGCACTATAGTTATTATAATCAAATAACTAAAATATCTTACTGCTGCTGAAAATTACAGACCCTTATCAAATGCCTGATTGAAGTCTGTGTATACCGAGTCTACCGGGATTCTTTTATCAATAGACTGATATAGCTGTGATATAACAAACACATAAGGTTTACCTTGAATTGATAAAACCATGTTGATGAGCTGTAGTAATAGATTGTTTATCATGTGCATTTAGGCGTTTAGTTACTAACGTTTCAAGTATTTGTCCGAATATGTTTAAAATTGAGACTGTATATCACATACTGTAAGTAAACACACTATAAAACCACAGCAAAAACGTGGCTAAGCAGAGCATCGACAAAATTAATATGACGTTGATTATTTTATGGGCGAAAAGTGACATGCTATACAGACCATATTCTTGAACGCTGCCACTTGTGCTGTGCCCTAGGGACGGCTGCCCGCTGCAGCCGGGCTCCAGCCTGCAAAAGGTGCTGCACCTGACGCCGACGCTGGCGCACAACCGCGACAAGCGTGGCATCGCGCTCGACGGACAGCTCAAGCGCTCCGATACCACGCTTGCCTCCACCACACTGTGAGTCACATGCTAGTAACCTACTAACGGGCTATTTTGATAAAACGTTTATAATATATGTTTTTATAAAATATTTTGTTTGAAAATTGGCGCAGTGGACCCTTCATTATTCCCTTCACTATATCAACGTGCGCGAAAGGTCCTTATAATAGCGATAGGCCACATGCTATAATGTAGGTTTTATTCGGCAGCAACGTGTTCAGCAGTATAATTGCATAGTCATGACTGGTTGTAGGCTCCTGGATCCTGATCAACGCGACGCGTTCGGCATCGTGGTGAGCTACAGCGCCAAGGTCAAGCTGTACCTCGGCGCCATCAGCGGCGAACTAGTCGCCGAGCTGCCTTTCATCCTCATGCATCCCAAGGTAATCTCCTTTGGCCTCACTGAGTCCGGCGGGCGCCGGCCGTGGAAACACTACAAGTATTATAAGGGTAGTAATAAAGTGTTGTCTTAGGGTCATACGGCATACCTGTGCTCCTTCGAGTCTTCTGTTTGATCCAGGTGCGTGCAGTTTTGAGCAGCAATGGAAAATACTGTTTTGTGATTTTTCTGCATTTTTCTCGATTTCAATCCACATTGAGGTTGAATGTTTGTGAATGAGTAATTTTTAATAATGCACTATGTTGTGTCGACACAGGAGGGTCGCGTCAAGATGATCCACGCAGACAGCCAGGCGGACGTGGAGATGTTCCGCCAGGACACCGTGCACCACCAGGAGAGCGTCGAGGTGTACTAGACCCCCCCCCTCGCTCTGGGGACGCCAGACCCAACACACCTCACCATCATCATGAATAATTATTGTAGACTACTGCTCTAGAGTTGTCAATGTAATAACCCTAGAGTTTAAATATTGGTTTCATCCGTTATCATAATATATCCGACTGCTTTCCAAGTGCAACGCAATGTAATTTTTAAATTTGCAACGTTATTCACAATAAAATTATGGTTTATGGTTTATGGTATGGGTTTAAGAAGTTAAATAATAACCTGGGTTCGTTCGGTCCATATCAAAATAGTTTAAGAAAATATTAGCAACTTCAGGTTTAAGTTCTTTATCAATAATGTATTTGTCGTGTTTGTCTATTATAAATATTAAAGGAAACATAAATATTTGAATGATTTTACTAAATTATTTTTTGTCTTCGGCTAACGGAAAACTTTCAACACAAATGGTTTTCATGGAAAATGAATGTGAGAAACTTATATCTTTTGCAAGTTTGCATGACAATGCAAAGGTTACATTTTAGATTCAATGAATTCTCTGAACCTGAACCAAGAGACTCAGGTGCGCTCGGCGGGAGAGCTGTCGGAGCCATGCCGGCCGGAGTGCGGGGTGAGGCAAGGGGGCTAGTCCTGGCCTTGGCTCTTCGGTCTGTATGTTAATGCTCTGATTGAGCGACTCAACAGCACACTTGTCGGCTGCTACGTGGATGGAGTTTGTCTTAACAACATCAACTATGCAAACGAAATGGTACTGCTGGTTTCCTCGATCGGTGGTCTCCGAAAGCTACTGAATGTGTGCGAGTCGTACGCTGTGACTCATGCTTTAATTTATAATAGCAGTAACACAGAATTCATAGTCTCCAGGTCTGACCCCAGGTGTCCCACTGCCGTGCCTCCACTTCTAATGAAAAGCCACCCGATTAACGGGGTATAAAAATGTAAATACCTGGGCCAACTGGTTACTGATGACCTGAAAGATGTTATGGATCTAGAGAAGGAGCGCAGAGCATTATCAGTTAGGGCGAATATGCTGGCCCGCAGATTTTCTCGGTGTACAGACGCAATTAAAATAACCGCATTTAGGGTATTGTTAGGATTGCCACGCTTCTGTAGTGCCTCAATGTTTGCGCACACATGTACTGACGGCTTTGATGCACTGAGGCGTAAGAAATCTGCCTCGCTACTCCACAGGCTGCGTGGCAGTCCCAACACTATCCTTTAATCAACAGTCGCCCGGGCAGACAGCTCGCTGGTGTCAACCCGTTCTGTTTTAGTACTTCTTCTTTTCGTGTGGTTAGTGACTAACCTGGTGTCAGAGTTTTAAAGCCGCCCATGGTCCTCCAACTTGGCTTTAAATATCTCTTAGGCATGCCGGTTTCCTCACGATGTTTTCCTTCATTGTTTTTTAAGCGAGTGATAATTATACAATAAGCACATGAATCCGGAAAGTCAGAGATGCGTGGTTAGTTCGAACGCTGACGGTCTGACGGTCACACCACTAGGCTATCACTACCCTATCTGTTTTAGTTTTTAAGTACTAACATAGGCTAAGTTATTTTGTTACTAGCACTATAGTGTTAGTAACAAAATAACTTAGCCTTCGTAGACCATCGTAGTCTGAATAAATATAGATAAATAATAATAATCCACCGCCGTATCTCTTCGTTGGTGGGGCTTGCACGCTCCTTAAATCTACGAGTAGGTCGGTACCGGTAGAGTTTACTTTGCCAAAACAGGTCAGACCAAGAGAGATACATGAACCCGCAGGGCAGCATGTAGCGAACTCTTGGGCAATAGTGACCTCACGGACCCTATCTCCCGGGAGAAGTCTTGTTTCTCTCCTCTGGCTTGCCATTATTGGCCGGTCTGAGTGAACACTGACGAGGAACAGAGCTCCCTCCTATTTCTTGCCTTTATTGGCTGGCTTGAGTTGAGATTTGCAAGAGCAAACGTGCTCGGAGGAAGGAAGTATTCCAGGAAGATGCTGGTAGGGAAGTCAAAGACAAATAATTTATTTCAATTAGGCACAAAAAAGGCACTTTTGAACGTAAAAAATTACAAAAAAATAATAATAATTGATTCTAGTCTCCCCTTCCAAAAGGTAGTTTTCGTATGGAGAAGAATGGGCAAGAAACTCCACCGTTACTCTTTTAAAATGTTTTCATAATATCTTGTATATATTAATGCCATCAAAAACATAACCTGTAAAAAAAACAAGTCTCGCAGGTTTGTCGCAGTCTCACTAGGTTGGTCGAAAATTGCCTGAACTGCTTCGAGAAAAGGATGGTACGGCGGTGCCGCTTGTTTTTGCTCGACTTGGCGGGGGCACTGCCGTGCCCCCAGATAATATAATTATATGTGAAGACGATGAACCTAGAATATCAGTCGCTCACGCGTGACAATCGAGAGTAGTCGCATACGCAGCGATCGCTAACGGTTATTCATTTACCCTACATACTAAATCATAATGGTGAAATGCGCAAAATGTCTAAAACTGATAACCAATAAGTCTCCTGGATTACAGTGCAGCAAATGTAATAAGTGGCTTCATGCGTCCTGTGCGTCAATAACACCCGACCAACTTAGTGTATTGCACGATACAGATTCAGTGGACTCGAAATGCAAATCTTGCAGCGGAGGTGGTAAGCCTAAAAGACTATCTTGTATCATCCCCGATAACGATGGAGATGAAAATACAGATACAGAGTCTGCTATCCCACACACTGGTGCTCATGCTGACAACCTGATGCAACAAATGTTACAAGACCTGCGCAGGGAAGTGAGAAAAGTTATCAAAGATGAGCTACAACGTACCCTGCAATTCTACTCGGATAAAATTGATGAATATGACACCAAGATTCAAAAATACGAGAAATCAATGAAGGAATTGGAAAACCGTTGCACTGATTTACAAAATCATGCTAAAAACACAAACATAAAATATGAAGTTCTTGAAAACAAATTAAATCAATTAGAGCAAGCACAATTATGCAACCAACTGGAAATATGTGGGATCAACCCATCTGAAAAAGACAACCCTGAGGAAATTGCCAAGAAAGTTGCCGTAACCATAACGCAAAACCCGGATGACGTCATAAAAGCCTATAGAAAAACGAGAAACCCTTCAAACATGGCGAGATACAAAGACCAGGCTCCGATCATTGTGATACTTCGAGAAGGAAACCGAGATCTATGGTTAGATGCCAAAAACACGACAATATCTGCTGCTAACATAGGACAAGACGGTGCTGATAAAGTTTACCTTCGGGAGTGTCTGACGCCGTCGACGGCCTACCTGTTATGGAAAACAAAATAAGAACTCAAAGGATTGTTTAACTTTATATGGTGTAAGCACGGAAATATATAAGTGCTCAAAAGTGTCCAAGAAAAAAAAATATCCACAATCCGCTCGATCACCGATATCGAAAAGGTAAAATCATCGCATGTTGGACAATAGGTAAGTACAACTATGATTGTCAGTATAAATACATAAACCTAATATTTTTCTTTTTTCGATGGATACAACAGATCATAATATAGTCGAAATCAACTGTCAAACATGGGATGATTTTACTTCCTGTATACCGGTACCCAAAAATTGTTTGTACTTTCTGCATGTAAACATACGATCTATCAAGAAAAACTTTGCTCAAATGGAGCACATAGTGTTAAATAGTAAACATACAATTCACATTCTATTATTAACTGAAGTAAATATTAAAAGTGAATTGGTACAAATGTTTGGACTCCCTGACTACAACGTATATTCAGAATTAAGAACTAATAAAAGAGGTGGGGGTGTGCTATTGTATATTCATAAGTCTGCATCTTTTATGAGATATAGTAAGTTTTGTACACAGGAGTTTGAATGTGTGGCCGGCGAGTTAAGTATAAATAGTCTTAAAATTGGATTATGTGCCGTGTACAGACCGCCAGACACATCCAAACTACGATTTATAAAGGAATTGTTATCCTTAATTGCGAAACATCCTATAAAACAGGATTATGTAATAATGGGAGATATGAATATAGATCTAAAAGTATGTAACCCCGTAGTAAAACAATATTTATATTCGCTGTGTACCCTGGGATTTATTAATGGCGTTAATTGTTATACGCGCATAGAAAAATACGGTGATAGAATTTCTAAGTCATGTATAGATCACGTTTTTATTCGCAATGCTAGTGCGTATAATATTTATACATCTGTTGTAAACACTTCACCGGCCGATTACTGCATAACTGGTTGTGCGATAATGAGCGCGCTAACCAAGAATGACTCACACTCTTCGAGTCAATTAATAACTAAGATAGATAATCGCCAAGTGCAAAGTGAACTAAATAACATCGACTGGAGTATACCCCTTCAATACGGGTGCAAAATTAAAATTGTTAAGTACATACATACTAGCTTCAATGATGTATACGATGAATGTAAATTCACAATTAGTAAAAGCAGTTCCAGTAAACGTAATACATGTCCTTGGGCCAATGATAAACTTAAAAAGATGTGTATGAAGCGGGATTTATTGTTTAATATTTAGCTCAAAGATGAAAATAACCCACAAAAAAGATTGTTATACAATAGATATAGAAATAAAACAAACAAATACACAAATTACATTAGAAATAAACAAATAATGACGGAAGTTTCTCAAAATTTCAAAAATAGCAAAAAGGTTTGGAGCATAGTGAATAGTTTAACCGGCAAAATTATGCAATGTATTGAACACTTTTTATTTATAACTTTTCGAACGAACCCATCAACATTGGCCAACACTTTTATGACTGAATTTAATTCTAATATAAAGAACCTAAGAAACTCTTGCAATGTGCCTCTTTTAGACAAATCTACGTACGAAATAATCCCTGATAGGTCGATGAGGGTGAAACCAGCACGAGAAGATGCGGTTGAACGAATCATCAAGCAAATTAACGATAGGAAAAGCCCGGGTTACGACGGGATACGTGCTAAAGATGTCAAGTATGCTTCAGATAAATTAATCCCAATTATTACACATTTAATTAATTGCTGCTTGCAGACTGGTACGTATCCCGACATTTTAAAGATAGGTGTGATACGTCCAATATACAAAAAGGGCTCACGTGATGACGTCAATAGTTATTGTCCTATTACTATACTGTCTTGTATAGATAAGATCTTAGAACGTTACATTGGTAATGATGAATAAATAACTTCTTGCAAACACACGGGATTATCAACTGTAAACAATATGGATTTCAGAAAAATAAGAGTACGACACAATTATTACGAGAATTTACCAATGAAGTCAACAAACAGATAAATGATAAAAAACATGTTTTGACACTTTTTATAGATTTTAGCAAAGCATTCGATATGCTCCGTTCTGATACACTTTTTAATAAGCTGTCACAAAATGGAATAGAAGGGCCACTATTGGAACTATTAAAAAACTATCACACAAACAGATACAACATGGTTAAAATACAAAATGAGTATAGTACCAAGCTTCCATCCACGCAAGGAACGGCCCAGGGTTCAATTATAGGTCCGACAGAATACTTACTTTATGTCAATGACATGAGTAATGCTATTGCTTCAGGTTCTGTATACCAATTCAACTAAGACGACACGTGTATAATGGTCGCTAGTAAAAACATCCATGAAGCTGAGGAATCCCTACAACGTAACTTCGACCAAATGTGTAAATGGGCTCATGACGTAGGATTAGTAATAAACGCAACAAAAACAATAGTTATTTGTTATACAAGAGTGCAAAGTTGCTTTTTAACCGCGTGTTCAATTTTGATGACCGAGCAAGCGAAGGATTCTAAAATTGAATCACGAGCGCAGCGAGTGATTCAAAATTAGAATCCTGAGCGTTAGCGAGGGAATCAAAAGAGCACGAGGTGAAAAATCTTTGCACTCGAGTGCAACACGTAACTTTTCATTCCACCTCAGCGAGGAAATGACTAAATGCAAAAAAAGAACACCAAGAAGGTTCCGAGTCTGAGTTTTTAACAAATTAAAAAAAAGTTGTATGATATATTCGGCACCATAGAGGTAGCAGTAAATAGGTTTAATGTTTTTTTTAATTCACAAACTTAGTGCACACGATGTTCTAAATTCAATTTACTTTATCCTCTAGAGAATAAAAACGGCTTTTCCACTCAGATACTGAAGATTAAAAATACTCTTTCCGAGATGGTGGGATGAAAAAATAGTTCACATACATTCATCACACAATAAATGCTCCACTACCCCTACAGTTATGGCACACGAACACACTTGCCTACATAGCTCACCAAAGACTTGCAAATGCCCGTTATTAGAAGTAGTTGATAAACACATGTATATCGGTCTAATGGTTGATAACCGATTCTGTTGGGGACCGCACAAAGATTACGTATGCAACAAACTAAGATCTATTCTAGGTAAGCTTAGTATACTTAAATATAAACTGCCTTACAAAACAGTTAGAATGTTATACATGGCCCTAGCAGACTCGGTTATCAACTACGGACTCAGCAGTTATGGGAGAACTTATCATACATACCTGACAGATATATATAAGTTACAACTAAGAATATTAAAAGTAATTACGCCAAAACATATAAACAAGAAATTCAAAAACAGTGACGACGACCTCTTTAAATATTGTAATGTTATGAATGTGTTCAATAAAGTTGAATTTTTTACTCTTGCGGAAGTCAATAGACCGGAGCTGCTAACCGAAAAAACAAGACCGGATTTTCTGAGAATGATACCACTTAAAAATAAATACATCTTACCAAAATTCAACAACGTGTACGGGATGAGGGTTGCAGAATATTTAGTACATTTTTTTATTAATAAACTTCCAGAAGACTTGCAAACCTTATACAAACAGAGTTCGAAAAGTTATAAATACAAATCTAAACGTTTCCTTACACAAAATTTCTCAAAATGTATACAATGTATTGTACCCTATGTTATTATCATCATTTATCATCATCACAAATCATTATTATCATCATTATTATAAAATATTTTATGTATCATCAGTTCATCATATCAGTAATTATTATTTTTGTAAAAATTAAGTGAACGGCTCGCCAACACACAGATAAACCCTGAGAGGTTTTCGTTGTGTGGCTAAAACCAAAATGTAAATTAGGATAAGTGTTTTAGAAATAAAAAATAAATAAATAAATAAGATTACTATACCACGATAGATAAAAAAATGAAAAATGAAGCAATGACAGATAAATTAATTATGTGATAGATGCATGGTGCTCGTACTCATACAAGTATTTGTAAACATTGTAAAAGATGACGATATTCCTAACATTTTAACAAGTAATACTAATAATAAGTCAGTGTGTGAGTTCAACTAATCACAGAATATAAAATCAATCTTATAAAAAATAATATTATACAATTAAATTGGCAACCAGTTAGATTTTGTCTAGATTCTAAATTGCCTGGAGCAGGACCAGCATGGAATCTTGACCATACTTCTGGGATTGCCCTGAAAGCCGTGGACTACCTTTCCACTCCTTAAGCATCTCAGGACATGTGGCCCCCTGGTCGCTACGTCACTATGTGCTATACCGTTTCCGGGGGCCCATTATTGCGTGTGTAAATCACCCCCTTTTTTTTATGGGTGGGAAATCATCAAATGACTCCTCCCGCTCTGGGTAGAGCGGGAGGGCGTGTCAGACTCTTACTGACTAAAACCCACCCGTGTTCCTTCTCTTGCCTGTGCAATGCCAGGGGGCCACGGTATCCCTTTCGGAGTTTCTCGCAACCCCGGCAGGCAATGTTCTCATCGGACCCCTTCATTCGCTGACATCTCTTTGAGGCGCGCGTGGAACACAACGCGCCGTCGAACCGGGCTGGGTCCTTACCGGACGGCGAGCTACCCATTGCTCACCGTCCGCAAGCCCGCACCTACGGTGGCCGGGAATCAGCAATTGATTCCCGACGCCCAGGGCGTCTCCTCCTGCGGCGGCTAGGGGCGTGAGGGCGCGAAATTTGCCTCTCCCTCACGCGCTCCGCCTCCTCCTTCGCGAGCATTACTGCTTCGCAGAAGGAGGTGACGGCCTACCATGCCCTCTCGCTCCGTATCATGGCCTGGTTCAGGGCCGGACGCGAGAGATCCCCGGTGCTCTGCCCAAGCCGGGCATACCTCCACCGTATGCTCCACCGTGTCCTCCGGGCGATCCACGCAGTGATGACACCCGGGCGTTTCCTCCCGCCTTATTCGAAACAGGTACCTCCCGAAACAGCCGTGTCCGGTGAGGACCTGCGTCAGGCGGAAGGTGAGGACGCCGTGGCGCCTCTCCAGCCACTCCTCAAAGAGGAGACTTATCGCCGCAATAGTGGCGTGCCCAGCACTGGGTTGCGACAATCGCACTCTCCATGACGCCATGAGATCCCGTCGGAGCTCTGTCCGCTGTGCCGCGATTTCTCGCGGCATCGGAGTCAAGCCCCGGCGTTTCGCCTCCTCGCGCCACTCCCAAATATGCGCGAGGACTTTTGCCTCCAGATCCCATGGCGGCAATCCGGCAAGGAGGCTCGCTGCATCACCGGAGACCGTGCGGTATCCCCGGACAAGCCGGGTGGCCATGACCCTCTAGGACGCGTTCAACCGACGGGCAGGCCGCCGCCTCAACGAACGCGTCCACACCGGTGCCCCGTACAGGGCCATGGACCGCACGATCCCCGCGTATAATGTTTCGGATAACCGCGGTGACGCCAAAATTTGCCTAGCATAAAGGAATAACATTCAAGACTTTATTCCTAACAGCAAGCTTTCTCAGGAACAAATGATAACAAAATACATAACCGCGCAGTTTAACGAGACCTTTTGAGGAGGAGAAGACATCATAATCGACGCGGCTGAATTTTATCTCGTAAATGTGCATGTGCATATAAATCACGGGAACACACTGTTATGTTCACCGGCCGGCAACAATACTCGGAAATATACATAATTATCCTTTACAATGATCATCACTATGATAGCTGGGTCATGAGCGCCAAATTCAAGTTCGAATTCAAATATTTTATTTCACATAAACCTGCCTAAACCTACCGCCGACGAACAGTACAACAATAATCTTCAAAGACTAACGCAAGAAACAACCAACAAAAGTACACCACGACATACCTAAACGGTAGGTAATAATTAAATACGATAAAAAGAGACGAACAAAGGTAGTCTACAAAACCCCGCTTCCTGAACAGCCCCCAATAAGTTAGCTCATTAACACCGTATCAACAATTAACATCAACATTAGATACACCGTTATCGGTTGAAGTCGCGGATGACAATAGATACACAATACTTAGAAATCAGCCTTCTACCGCAACTAAGTACACTTGCTCATAGCTGTACCTGCGTTTGCAACGTGGAACGTCCGTGGGGCCTTGAAACCGCCAAAAAACCCGACACGTGGCTAGAAACAATGCAAGTACCAATTCCGAAGAAAAACAACCCTAAAGATCCAAATGACTATCCACGGATATCGGTTTGCAATACGGGATACAGAATCTAAGCCTCCTACGTTTAAAACAATTAAAAACCTATCATAACATCACGCCTGTAATCCCCGACGGGTTGGGCAGAGGTGTACCTATAGTACACCCACATTTTGCCAGTTATGTTTGAATCCCATGTAATGGGAGGCAGGCCTATTGCCGTTGACCGGGCACATGTCCAGACTCCGGGCTGCTACTGAGCAATTTCTGATGAAAGAACCCAATAACACTTTGCCCGACCCGGAAATCGAGCCCAGGACCTCATGCTCAGCAGTGGCGCTTGCGACCACCAAACCAACTAGGCAGTTAGTAAAAAAAATAAACGAAACAATAAAACAATTAGGCAGCTACCAAGCGGCCTTTTTAAACAACAGATCTACAGACGATCACATATTTACGCTAAAAAGGGTTTTGGACTGGTTTTTTAAAAATCTTGGGTTTTTAAAAGAATTTATGTACTCGCTCTGGACATAGAACAAGCTTTAGACAACGTCGACCTCCCAAGCACTGCAAGACGTTTCAATACATAGAACAAAGAAGTCACTAACCAACAGGATAATCAAGGTTTGCATGAATGAACGCACACACATCAAATGGTGTGGACAGCAAAATAGTTGGATTATTAAAGGAAAGAGAGCCAAACAAGGTTGCCCGTTATCCCCTCGCCTTTTTACACTGGCCATGGATGAGGTCCTTAGTCAATTGATCAAACTAGACCAAGATCGCGAAATCTCACTCCCCCTGGTGCTATCCGCGGACGACCTCATCTTCATTACAGATGATCTAAAAGGGTTAAACTCAAACTCAAACCCAAACTCAAAGCATTTATTTCAATTAAACCCTTTACAGGCACTTTTGAATTGTCAAAGAGTCAGTTAGTCAGAAAGTTTAAGCTAGTTGCCCATTCCAAAACGTAGATCTCTATGGAGAAGAACGGGCAAGAAACTCCAAGGACACTCTTTTAAATATAAAAAATACAAAATCCTGGGTACATTACTCTTGTTGATTCTATATGTGAGAACAATGTAAAAAAATATATAAAAATCAAAAACGATTAAAAATAAGCCCTGGCAGATAAGAGATGACCAGTCTCAACTGACGGCGCCCGTTCACGAACATGACGCGTGGATCAGCACCATCCAGCTCAACCATTTTGTAGGGAACCGAATGATCCAACACACTCGCCACCATCAGCGAGACATTTAAGTGAGCATGACATTCTCTCAACTACCCTGCTCTTTCAAGTCAAAATACAACACAGTAAACGACTCCATGGTACTCACATTTACAAAAATTTAAAATAAAAATGCGTCTAAGTTATAGAAAACTATAGTTTGCAATGTATTTGTAACCTTTTAAGAATTTTACCACCAAAAGAAAGAAAATCAATATTATCTATTGGAGTATTCAATAATTAAAATATGGCTAGTAAAAAAAATAACATTATGTTCGTAGTCAGAAAAAATAAAAAGGGGAAGCAACTCTACCATTCTTTTTTTAACTAGTGAGCCCAATTTGCTGTGGAGCAGGACCAGCATTTAGCCAAGCATTTTTATCTACGATAATATAATCATCCAACGTATAGTATGCTTGTCTACATAGTGTGCGTTTAATGCAAGTTTTAAATTTCTTCTCATTTAGTTGAAGAATATTGAGTGGTATTTTATTATAACATTTTACACAGTACCCCTTATAAGAAGTGTGTACTTTAGACAATCTGAAAAGTGGTTGATCTAATTTGTTCCTATTTCTTATATTAAAATTATGCCTGTCACTTATACTCTATAGATGTAGATTTTTTCGAACATACATAATGTTTTCATATATATGTATACTGACAAGGTACCGTCATGATATTAATTTTCTTAAACAGTTCCCTAAGAGATTCGCGTCTGCGGAGGTTGTAGATGGCTCTAACAACCCTCTTTTGCAGAATAAATATAGAATCAATATCTGCGGCCCGTTCCCGCAGCAAAATACCGTAAGACATGATGCTATGAAAGTAACTAAAATAGACCAGACTCGCGGTATCCACGTCTGTTAGTTGGCGGATTTTCCAAACAGCGTAAGCGGCTGAACTTAGCCGCCCTGCAAGTGATGTTAAGTGAGGACCCCACTGTAGTTTTGAGTCAAGCGTGATTCCCAGGAAAACCGTTTACGACGAATTCTAGTGTATCCTTATTCAGTACAACGTGACATTCACTACTTCTAACTTTCGGTAACGCGAATCTTATGCATTTAGTTTTCTTCTCATTTAATACTAAATTATTTAAAGTAAACCAATTATGGACCTTTAGCATAGCGTTATTTACGTCGTCAAGCTCCTGTGCGTGTCTGAAGGAAAGTAAGAAAGTAGAAGGAAAAGTATAACATATTAAACCCTTACTATACCTAGTAGGGGTTTAATATGGTATACGACACTACCGTGTCGGCCTACAAATAAACGAAACAAAACAAATATACTAATTGGAGACCGAATAGCTAAGCAGAAAGCGACCTACGTGTCAATTAACGGATTAAATCTTCATACTGCCGATGAAATTAAATACCTAGGCACATACATAGGAAAAGCACACTATTACCATTCATAAGAAACTCAAGGGTGGACTGGAAACTAGCCAGACTCATGTATGGAATGGTGCTCGTACCTTGTATGATACATATTGAAAGTGTCGGCAATCACTAAAGTTAAAGACTAATTTGTTTTGGCATAAATTTGATTCGCATAACGTTAGTAGGCCTAATGACTATTAGCATAACGTTAGTAGGCCTAATGACTATTAGCATAATAATAATATATATATTTTCCTTTTCTAGTAGATACGTACTCCAGACTTTAGGTGGAAATGGTGGTGGTGAACTTGTAGTGCCCCATACATAATTCTGATCAAACCAATTTGCTATAGTTTCTGTAACAATTAAATACTCGTAATATTGTTGGTTAAAAATTTAATATGCTGTGCAACAAAAGTTAGTGACGGAACCGAATTGCTGCAAAACCGACTCCACGTAGTCTTGTTTGTCCTACCCCTAGAGTGTAATTTAAAATCGCGTAGGCGCGTGGGGCCGCCGGAGGCCCGCAGCGCCGGAGCCGTGACAGAAACCCTGCCTGCTGCATGTTGCATGCTCGCTTGAATGCAGCATGCTGAATGCTTGCTTGCATGCTGCATGCTGCATGCTTGCTTGTTTGCTGCATGCTTGCTTGCATGCTTGCTTGCATGCTGTATGCTTGCTTGCTTCATGCTTCCTACAGCGAAAAAAAAACCCACAAAATTGTTCAGTAAAAATATGTTTTAATATCATTATGCGTAAATAAATTTATGCTTTATGATATTATGCTACCGGTCAAGCGCGCTGGCTCCGAATGTAACCCAGTGCGCAAATGCCGTCAAGACCCGCGTGCCCGAAAAGGAGCCACCTCCCGCGCGGCATTAAACTCTATTTCTACTATGAAATAAAAGCTAATCTGGTCTGTGAATAATTTTACTCTATGGCCTGACGGATAGAATAATCGACTAAATCATTCGTACACAAAAATATTTGTGGCAATACTTTTTAAAAAATGTTGAAACTGACAGTTCGTAAGTGTAACAGGCCGTGACGGATAATGGCTGGTCAGTGCGCGCTTGGCAAAGAATTTCGGTATTTTTTATTGTTTTTGTGTGCAAATTGACGAAAAGTAGTGTTATTTAAATTACTAAGTAGTTTTTACATCGTGGTAGATAATATTTGCACTAAATAACATCATGTTATACCAGTTTTGAACCAACCTAAAAAATGTAAACAAACCATTAGTGAAAAAAGCGAATACTGTGAATAAAAGAGTTTTGTGTGTGTTTCGTGCGTCTAATCGGAAGGTAAGTACTTTTTATTGAGTTTTAGCTATATTCTAAAACGTTTTAGATAATATTTTAACCAAAATACACAGTAAAAACATTTTTTTGAACCAAATAATATTACGTAATCCATCGGTTCGTACCGGGATCCTGCCGTTTTGCCGAAAAGATTTTGCCAAAAAATCATTACCCAAACAAATTTTTGCAACCTTTTTTTATACCAATGCAATGTTTGGAATTATTTTAGTACGCACATTTTCATTTGGTCAAATTTTTACTTGGCAGAATATTATCAAGGATAATTTGTCATTTAGGCATTTGGTCTTTAATATAATTATTTATTACAGCAAACAATCTCTAGACAATAAACGTTTCGTCATACGATTTGGTATGACAAAAATATAAAGGTTAGGTTAGGTTAGGTTAAAACTGTGACCTACGCACGAGCCGAGCGAGCGAAGCGAGCGGTGCCGCGGCAGCGGCCGGCGAGTGCCAAAAACGACTAGATTATATAGAAAGAAACTATGGAAAAAAACAGGCTACCCGAAACTGAACTACATAGTTACACGAAATTAATTATTTAAAAAAAATCTACTAAATATTTGGCAATTTTTTTTTTGCGTAAAATGAGTAATTCGAACTGAAATATTTGACTACATAAAAATTGGTAAAAGTTCTAGTTGGTAAACAAGTTATTGTATAAACGTTCACATGCTAAACATTAGGTTTGCGTTACAATTATTTGTAAAGAGATTTTTTGCTAAGTAATAATTTGGCAAATGAAATTATGCGAAAAATTGTTTGGGAAGTGATAATTTGGCAATTTCTTTTCGATGAAACAAGGGAGACCCGTTCGTACCTACTCATTATGTCGTAATTTTTTGTGAATTTTATTTCTGTTTTTGTCTGTAAAAAACGCTGTTACTAGATAACTTATATATTCATAATGTACCTTGCAAAATTTCAAGTGAATCAGTGCAGTAGTTTTATCAGAAATCGTCAAAACAGTGATCAAAAGAAATCCCGATAACATTGTTTATTTAACAATACAAGCGTTTCGTTACGAATGTTATATTTATTCTATAGTATGCTTTGTCTAAGCCTGTGCCCAAATCAATAAACGATAAGACGGTAGGAGTAATAAAAAACTCGAGTGTTTGTTTATTTGAGTGCGGTCGTAAATTTTTTATGACGCGCGGCGACAGCCGTCTACAGCGGTACCCGCGCGCGCGGGGGGCTCGGTTTTCTAGCGGTTAAAAAAGTTATGCTTTAGAACTTTATGCTTAGTAAATTTATGTTTTAGAATATTATGCTTAATCATTATTATGGTTAGAGAAATTATGCTTAAAAAAATTATGCGTAAGCTGTTATGCGTAATTATATTATGCGAAAATATAATAATGCCAAACAAAATTATGATAAGTTATATTAGGTCTTAAAATTTTATGCAAATGGATAGGGAACTGGTCCGGAGCCATATTTGTTGTGGTCGCAAATCATATTTTAATCAATATACAACCTGACACTAACTTGCAAATTGCAGAAAACGCAAGAAAATTTGAATTTCGCGCTACCTTGAGCATCCACCTTAAATTGATTGTTTAATTTGACCTATACCCTTTGTAATAAAAAAAAAAAATTGATGTTATTGAATGTTTAGTTTGTGAACCAAAAACGTGACTTTTTTATTCATTTTACTAATTGTAATCCAGATGTTTGTTAGAAGAATACTAAGTTTATTTAATTTTTGAAGTAGTATGTCTAATTTTTATGTCTAATTAAATAGGCAAAGATTTTCAAAACTAATAAGAAAAACTGTAATTTAAGGTTTACATTTACAATCTTCATATAATATCTAAAATAAATGACCATGACTGAGTAAAAGACATAATTTTATTTTATAGTAATGCTATTCTAATTCTATTGAATTTCAGTCAAAATAGTGCAAGTAGGTATTATTTTTCTTGTGCCGAATGTTCGGCATCTGAACTGAATTTCTGTCGAATGCCGGAGTTCGGTTCAAGCTGCCGAATTTCGGTTGAACCGAATGTGAAACGAATTTCGGCCTATCCCTAGTAATTACCCATATTAGCATATAAATGATTTTGAATTTGAATTTTCTTTTTTACTTCAACAACTAACTAGCAGCAAAACGGAGGAATTTTACTATCAACAAATTGAAATTGGCGAATGAATCCGGAAAATACCTATAAATAATAGGGGTTAAAGTATGAAATTGCCGTTTTATTGTAATAGGTAATTCGAATTGACATAGAACCATCATGGTTTGAGATTTTTGAGTGAAACTTTTTTCACATGGTACCTATAAAGTTCTTCTTTTAAAAAATGTGCAACATTCGATTATCGACTTTCAGTTGTTTTTTTTATTCAGCATAAACAAGAAAGATGGATACATCGAAAATTCGAGTTATTTTTGAATACGAGCTCCGACGCGTTACTAACACGGCAGAAACAGTTTAAACGAAAAGGAAGAACGAACCATGTGGAAGACCACCCACACAGGTGAATAACAATGAATTGAAAGAGATGGTGGAATCCGATCTGGTCAAGCAATAACGGCAGATGTCTACTGTGCCGAACTCCGAACAATGATAGCAAAACTAGCAGTTAAACAGCCCCGACATGAATCGATCTTCACCATTATTGCTCCATGATAACGCGAGACCTCATACAGCACGAGAAACCGTTTTAACTCTACAGGAACTGCAATTAGAAACCATTCATCACCCTCCGTATTCTCCAGAGCTTGCTCCAACGGACTACCATTTTTTTTTCGTGATTTGGACAATTTTCTACGTGATAAAAAAATTTCTTCTCAGGAGGCTGTACAACCAGACTGGACCGGGCCGGGGCTGCCTTGAAGCGGCTCCTGCCCAATCTAGGGGGTCCAAACGCCTCCTGCCGGAGGCTATACGCGGGGATCGTGCGGTCCATGGCCCTGTATGGGGCACCGGTGTGGGCGCGTTCGTTGAGGCGGCGGCCTGCCCGCCGGTTGAACGCGTCCCAGAGGGTCATGGCCACCCGGCTGGTCCGGGGATACCGCACGGTCTCCGGTGAGGCGGCGAGCCTCCTTGCCGGATTGCCGCCATGGGATCTGGAGGCAAAAGTCCTCGCGCATATTTGGGAGTGGCGCGGGGAGGCGAAACGCCGGGGCTTGACTCCGATGCCGCGAGAAATCGCGGCACAGCGGACAGAGCTCCGACGGGATCTCATGGCGTCATGGAGAGTGCGATTGTCGCAACCCAGTGCTGGGCACGCCACTATTGCGGCGATAAGTCCCCTCTTTGAGGAGTGGCAGGAGAGGCGCCACGGCGTCCTCACCTTCCGCCTGACGCAGGTCCTCACCGGACACGGCTGTTTCGGGAGGTACCTGTTTCGGATAAGGCGGGAGGAAACGCCCGGGTGTCATCACTGCGTGGATCGCCCGGAGGACACGGTGGAGCATACGGTGGAGGTATGCCCGGCTTGGGCAGAGCACCGCCGTGTCCTCGTGGAGGCGATCGGTGGCGGGGATCTCTCGCGTCCGGCCCTGGTCCAGGCCATGGTACGGAGCGAGAGAGCATGGGAGGCCGTCACCTCCTTCTGCGAAGCAGTAATGCTCGCGAAGGAGGAGGCGGAGCGCGTGAGGGAGAGGCAAATTTCGCGCCCTCACGCCCCTAGCCGCCGCAGGAGGAGACGCCCTGGGCGTCGGGAATCAATTGCCGATTCCCGGCCACCGTAGGCGCGGGCTTGCGGACGGTGAGCAATGGGTAGCTCGCCGTCCGGTAAGGACCAGGCCCGGGTCGACGGCGCGTAGTGTTCCACGCGCGCCTCAAAGAGTGTCAGCGAGTGAAGGGGTCCAATGAGACCATTGCCTGCCGGGGTTGCGGGAAAATCCGAAAGGGATACCGTGGCCCCCTGGCATTGCACAGGCAAGAGAAGGAACACGGGTGGGTTTTAGTCAGTAAGAGTCTGACACGCCCTCCCGCTCCACCCAGAGCGGGAGACGTCATTTGATGATTTCCCACCCAAAAAAAAAAAAAAAAAAAAAAGGAGGCTGTACAAAATGCTTTCACACAGTTTGTCGAATCTAGATCACGAGAGTTCTATCGCAAAGGCATAAATGACCTTCCTATTCGATAGCAGCAATCTATAGATAATTATTTTGATTAAATAAATATGATAAATTTAAAAAAAAAACTAATTTCAATTTTTCAGTACAAATCGACAATTTCATACTTTATCCTCTAATTTAAAAAAGGAGAGCGCCGACAGGAAAACTAATGACTATTTTAAACGTTGATTAGAGATGTTAGAGAAGTATTGGTCAGATTATCAGAATAATCACTTAGCTATATGTGAATATGGGATTAAAGATCATACGTACTTTATAAACTCAGAGCATGAAAAGGTTAGCAAGCATTATACAGCCGCCAAATCTCTAATCAGCGAAAAACGTCTGCAGTTATCAAGCATAAGCTAATGCCTTTGAGAACCGTAAGGAGTACTCAAGCGACACAAGAGGAGCCAAAAGCAGGGCCATCGGGTTATAGCCAAGAAAAGTCAGCAGTTTACGTACCCATGGAGTCAAGAGGCTCAACTAGCAAATTAGATGACATGATACGTAAACAAGCAGAGAATTTTAAAGCGTTTGAAAGATCAGCGGGTTTTATCGAACTAGTCTCCATCTCGGAAAAGTGTGAAATGGAGAACGCACTACGAACTCTACAAGCATACTGCTCACAAATTAACTGTCTTCATTGGGAGATTATTAGCGAGATAGGTGGAGAGGACGGTGATTATGAGCCAGCTTATACATAGCATAAGCGATCATATATCCATCTAAAGAAAATGATCAACAAAAAGCTTTGGTGTGTACCACAGAGAGCATTCCACACCGAAAATGGATACTCCTGTATTTTCGGGAAATTATCAGCATTGGATGTTATTCAAGGACTTCTTTACCGAAGCTATTCACAGCAACCCTACGTCGGCACAAGCGCAAAAAATGCAATTTTTGAAAGGAAAGGGCGAGCACCCTTGACCTTTGCATGTGGGTGAACTTGCAGATCATTTCCCAGGAGAGCCAAAAAAAAATGTGAGTTCTATTATTGGCAAGCGTATGAGTTGAGTTCTTTATACTTAAAAAAAATATTTCTGGTTTTTTACCTGCACAAAGTCAAATGAAAATCGATAGCGATGCGGATGTATTTTTCGACGCTTTATTTTAGTTTGTATGATATTTAGTTAGTTGTATACACATACATAGTTTAGATAGTCCCTAATTGTTTATGTTAATGTCAAAGAATAAATAAATAATGAAAATATGCTCTGCTAACTTCGACTGGTATATTATTTTTTCCAAAATTATAATTTTAAAACTTATTTTGGTGCACAGTGGTGAGCTCTATTAGTTCCTTATACTTTTCCGAAACATTTCTGCTGACCTCAATCTAAAAAATTTAAAAAAAAATTATGACCTGTTTTTCATTTCATTTATTCAATAACAATTTACATTGTGTCTGAATGTTTTACAAATATATCTACACAAATAATTAAAATAATAACAAATTAAACAGAATTACATTAGTTCCATACGATGTCATTGCCTACCTACATTAATATTATTTACACTCATAAAAGTTCAAAATAATTAAAATTAAAATATTTTTTATCTAAAATTCCCTACATTAATACAAACATGTCAGAACCAGTTACTATTGTCAATAATATTAAAAATTCACACATCCCTTTATTTCCTGTATTCAATGTCACAATTAAATTAGTTGATGTCAATATATTCCAATATATTATGTTATGTTCAATTTTGAAATAATGGTCTAGGAAAAACACATATTTGAGAAACTCATCAACAGTATAATAGCATTTTTCTACCAGAAAAGATTTAACTTGCTGCTTAAATTGGATTATATTATATAAGGACTTTAATTCCATAGCTAGTTTATTGTACAATTTGATCGATTGAAAACTTGCCGCATGACTAACCACTTTCATAAGTGAATGTATGTCATACTGCAAGTTCTTACGCTTTGTAGCTTCTCTGTTCAGTTTTTTCAGTTTTTTCAAATCATTAATTAGCAATATGAAAAAGATGGCCCTAATATTGAACCTTGTGGAACTCCCTTCTTTATTAGTTTAGAACCCGATTTGTATACTTTTTTATAATTTTCTTCAGTCACTTTAATTTCTACTACGTATTGCCTTCGATTTTCCAGATAAGATTGAAATAGTTTTAGAACCGGTCCTCGAACTCCATAGTGTTCCATTTTTGCTAATAGTAGCTTGTGATCAACTGTGCCAGTGTGTTGAGATTCAGAATTTTATTGCGATTTAAATGCTTTCGGAGCCTAATTTTAAGAATTTTCTCTTTTTTCTTCGAAATTATTGGTAACAGCGAAATCGGTCTGTAATTATTGGGATCTAAATGGGAACCTTTTTAATACGTAGGTAAAACTCGGGCTATTTTGAGTTGGTCAGGGAATATACTCATATCTATACACATATTGTCTAAATGTGTTAGTGGAGCTGCCAATAAATTGATATGATCTTTTATTAATTTTATTGGTGTTTCATCATGACCATAAGATTTCTTGTTTGCCATTTCATTGACGATTTTTGTAATTTCAAATGATATTAATTGCTCACTCTGTTGACATTATCTTGCAAGGTTTTTATTGCTTGTCCAAAAGTGTCAATATCACTAACACGATTTTGTCAAAAATATTCGAAAAAATGTCTACTATTTCTTGGGGATTTCATAAGATTGTATCATAAATTTTAAGCAGAATGTTTTTTTCACCGTCTGGTTTTGATTCTTTATTCCTATGTCTACTTTTAACTCGCCACATAGCTTTTCATGACATATTTGCTTTTTTAATTTCTGTCCGGTCTGTCATCCGCCTTGCTTTTTTAATACTAGTCTATATATTTTAATGTATGTTTTTGTAATAATAAGACTTGCACAGAATAAGAGCAATTATTGCTCTTATACTGTGCAAGTCTTATTATTTATACTTTGAAGAAGAACCGTTTCATTTTACTGGACGCCTTTATTCCCTTTGTTATCCAGGGTAGCATAAGACACTTTTTTTAACTAACTCTTTTTTGCTTCTTTTTAAAGCGCAATAATTATTTTTGTCCAAAATTTAAAAACCCGTTTTTTCCTTCTTCCATCCAGTAAGTATTCAGCGTATGTTTACTAAAAACTTCTGAATTTTTAGAGTCTGGCTAACGAAAGTAGGCCTTGGAATTATTTGCGAACTTTTTATATAGCAACTCTGTATGAACGTCAACGTCAATTTGACAAGGTTGTCGTTCGGTATCTCTGGTGTCAAATTGTATGCGTTTGTGTAAATTGTGATTCTAATTACGGTTTAAAATGAACAAATCTATCAAAAGTGGTGTACGAAAGATGTTGTTTTGCATGATTGGCAAGTTTAACGAAAAACAACAACAGCGTGATGCCGCGTTTAAACAAAAACAAGATTGTCTACGTGTGGTGTTGAATTTCATTTACGTAAACCAAGAATTAATTACATATTTTGTATATCTTCTTTGCAGAAGTGAGTGTCAGAACACTAAAGAGAGTAAAAAGGGAAGGTGCAGTAAATGAAGGTGTCTGGAGTACCCCGGGGAAGAAACGCCCACGGAAACCTACTGTGTCTAACCTAGATAACTTTGACATAGATGCTATGCGTAACAAGATAAACGAATTTTATATTGTTAAAAAACAAGTTCCTACACTGAGGACACAATTGGTGGAGTTAAAAGAAAGTATTGATTTTAACGGATGCAGAGAAACTCTGCGCCGCTTGTTATTAGCCAATGGCTATGAATTTAAAAATAATATAAATGAGCGTTCTGTATTAATAGAACGCTATGACATATCTGCTTGGAGACATAGATTTTTAAGAACTATAGCAGGAAAACGTGCAGAAGGCAAGCCAATCATTTATTTAGATGAGACTTATGTCCATAGAAACTACAAGCCTAAGAAGTCATGGCAAGGTCCTTCAACTAGTGGTGCAATTGAAAATGTTTCGACCGGGAAAAGGTACATTATAGTTCATGCTGGATCAGAGAAAAGCCCCGTACCAAACTCTTTGTTAGTGTTTAGTACTAAATCAAAAAATGCTGATTATCACCATGACATGAATGCTGAAAATTTTAATAAATGGCTTAAAGAAAAACTTATACCAAATTTGGAAGAACCAAGTGTAATCATAATGGATAATCCTAGTTACCATTCGGTAATTATAAATAAGGTTCCGAACACACAAACACGTAAAAGTAATATAAGAGAGTGGCTTCGTGATAATGGAATTCAATATGAGGACTACCACACGAAAGCAGAGCTGTTGTGTATTGTAAAACGAAATACGCCTAATCCAATATATGAAGCTGATGAAATTTTAAATCAATGTGGTCATGAGGTGTTGAGACTTCCACCCTACCATTGTGATTTAAATGCGATCGAGCTTGTGTGGAGTTTGGCAAAACGTAAAGTGGCTAGCAAAAATATTGCAGTTACTACAGCTGCATTAGAAGAAATAATTAAAGATTCATTTGAAAACGTAAGTTCACAGGATTGAAAGAAAATTACTGATCATGTAATACATGTTAGAATCAGATTTTGATTACGATGAATAAATCTAAGTTATTATGTATGGAATATTATCGTATTTTATTTGTCTATTTATTTTCGGATTCCGCTCATATTTACCTCATATACTAACACCTATACCAGATCAATAAATCCTTAAAATCCCGTTACAAACCTGATACATATCAAAAATTAATACATGTGTAGATAAATTCTGTTTCTTTATTTCCCTAACATAATGTTCTTATACTGTCTATATTATATAGGGTTTTTCATTAAGAGCGCTCGAACTTTGAAATGAAATAAAACAACCTGTTTAAGTGATATTACTACAATTTTTATAACATTTTAAAGAATATTCAATGACATTATGTGTGGAAAATAATATCAGCCAAATGGCCACTGCGACTCCGCTGTAGATGGCGTATTCTGGTGGACTAATCTTGGAGGACGTTTTCGCATAAATGGTCAATTTCACGAAGAACGCGAGTTATGTTGGCCTTTAGGGCAACAATTGACTGTGGTTTATCTGCGTACACTAAAGATTTCATGTAACCCCACAGAAAGTAATCGAGCGGTGTTAACTCACACGATGAACGCCATAAATTGAACACAACGCACAGAACGTAGGCGAATAGACAACTGGTTTTGATAATAAATTTTACACAATTTCTACGCGTTGTTGAAGCGTGTAGCGTTCCATGGTGAAATGTCACGACAAAATATATATTCATGCCAAATTTGGTAGCAATCGCATTACCGAAATGGCCGCTATGCGCTGCTAAAGTTCGAGCGTCCTTATTGAAAAACTATATATATGATATTTTTAATAATGAATTACCAAGTATCAAAGTAGGTTATTCCAATTTTCATAGTATAATTTTAGTGTTGTCATGCATGTATTTTTTAAATTTGCCGCCAATATTCTGGGCCAACTTTCGTTAGCCAGACTCTAGCACTATAATGTTCAATCTCAATATTTAAAAAGTTTTGACTACCATTGAGTCCGTCAGCCAAGCAAATTATGATCAACGAACTGTTCATTGATGAAATTTTCCGGTAAATTCGTCAAGAAATTATCTAAACATGATTGGGCATTATTCAGTCTAAAGGTAACTTAGTTAGCTTTAAGCCTATAGTTGTAAGAGTAAAAAAAAATATAGCTTGTTTATCGTTTTTCAATACCTAAGTCAATGTTAAAATCTAAACAAATAATACACTTTTTTTAGTAAAAAACTGTTCAAGTAACTTTTCCTTGGATAGAAATGTTTCAAAGTTCTGACCAACCGGATTCCTATAACAGCAGAAGATGTTATATGAGTATTAGCATCTTTAACACCACATATCTCAAAGCATTCAATGTTGTCAATTTGTCTACGATTCTGACATCATTCTAATCCCTAACATGACCGTAAACGACGAGAAAACGGGAAACGACTTAAGGATTTAACTATGTTAGGTTAGGTTAGGTTAGCCTCTCGCGTCATCGTATCGGTGGCGCGAGGAAGCGCGGGCGCGGGGCGAGCGACTGATGCAGCGACACGTGGAGCTGCATCGGTCTCAGCTTCGCGAGGTCCTGGTGGCGGAATGGCGGGACAGGCTTTCGCGCCCTACCGCCGGCCTCAATACCATTGAGGCGGTCCGGCCGGTGCTCGACATTTGGCTCGGGAGGAGGCACGGCTCCCTGTCGTTTCGGGTGACGCAGGTGCTCTCGGGGCATGGTTGCTTCGGGAAGTACCTGTGTCGCATAAACAGGGAGCCGGACGCCCGGTGTCACCACTGCGTCGACTGTCGGGAGGACACGGCGCGGCATACGCTGGCAGTGTGCCGCTTGGGAGGAGCCGCGCCGTGCCCTCGTCTCTGGAGTAGGCAGTGACCTTTCGCTGCCGGCCGTCGTGAATGCCATGGCCGGCAGCGAGGAGTCCTGGGACGCGGTGGTTTCCTTCTGCGAGACAGTCATCTCGCAGAAGGAGGCTGCGGAAAGGGAGCGGGAGATTGCTTCTGCTAACCCGATCCGCAGCAGACGCACCGGGCGTCGGCGGAGGGCGGATAATACCCTCTTCCAGCCCCCCTAAATGGGTCCAGGGGCGACGGATCTGGGGAAATCCATCGCCCCCTACTCCTTAGGACCCGAGATGGCGGCGCGTAGTGTTCCACGCGCGCCTCTCTATGATGTAAGGGGGTAGTTTAACACCTCACTCCCCCCAAACTCGAGGTGGCCCGCAAGTATCTGCGTTCCCGCGACCCCCGACGTAGGTGTGAGATGGAACACCGGGGTGGTTTTTAGTCAGTACGAGTCTGACGGACCCCTCCGCCCGCCCCAGGGCGGAGGACATCCATGAGGATTTTCCAACCCGACCAAAAAAAAAAAAAAAAGGTTAGGTTAGCCTACCTGCATTTTTGTCCCAAAACATGTACCTAACCTTTTAATAAACGAATTCTGTTCAAGGGACTTGACAGCAGTCAGGCTTTTCAGAACCGAACAGGAACTCCCGGACATTGTACTAGCCTCGGCATACCTGCCAGGCGACGAGGAGGTGCCTCTGCCAGAGCTCGCCTCACTGGTTGAGTACTGTGAAAAGGAGAAACTGGAACTTATCATCACGACAGACTCCAATGCGCATCACACGCTCTGGGGTAATGTCAAAACCAACAACCGAGGTGAGGTAATGCTTGATTTTATTCTTAGTAATAACCTTGTTTTACTCAATAAAGGCTCCGAGCCTACCTTCATAAACGCGAGATCGCAAACAATAATAGACTTAACTAGGTATAGCAACCATAGGTATATCCAACTCCATACAGGACTGGCATGTGTCCACTGAGATATCATGCTCAGACCACAGATGGATCCGCTTTACCATTAACTTCAACCTAACTGAACCACAGCCAAAAAGGGTTCCTCGCAACACAGACCAAGCCAAGTTTACTAAGCTGGTTAAGGCTGAACTAGGCAGATTACACACCCTTCCGGCTGAGATACCAGTAACCAACATAGACGAACATGTAAACAACATCACATCCATCCTTCTATCTAGCTATGAACAGTCGTGTCGCCTCACGGTACCCAGATAGGGAGCTCGCCATTCCTGGTGGAGTCCAGAACTGGAAAGACACCGACACAGGTTGAGAAGACTGTTCAACAGAGCCAGGAACACATGGTCGCCACTCGCCAGTAGATTGAGACCGCTATACAACAGCTCGTAAAACCTATAAAAAACTGATACGCCCCAGAGAAAAGAATAACTGGAGGCGTTTCTGCACTAACATTGAAAGTAACAACCAGGCAACGAGGGTCAAAACTTGTCTCGCTCAAGAGACGGACCACTCAATAGGATGCCTGAAAAAAACAGATAACACCTACACAACAAACGACGCTGAGACAAGCGAATCACTCCTAACCACCCACTTCCCAGGATGCCAGATTGCCACCCAGCAAAGCTGGGAACCACATATGGAGAGGGCCACGAGCAGCCTAGATTGGGAAGTGGCGTTGGATGTAATCGACAAAGACAAAATAACGTGGGCAATCAACACCTTCCTACCTTTCAAGGCAGCAGGATTGGACGGTATTTTCCCGGCTCTGCTCAGGTGGAGCCAAGTTGTACTGGCTGAATACCTGGTCAAGGTGTTTCGAGCCTGCCTGGCCCACCGCTATATCCCCTTGAAATGGCGGGAAGTAAAAATAATCTTTATACCGAAACCAGGTAGGGGCGACTACACCCAGCCCAAATCCTTAGGACCTATAAGCCTCTCCTCATTCTTCTTGAAGACACTGGAGAGGCTGGGGGATAGGAGGATTAGATCCTAAATTTCGGTACAAAGACCTTTACATCCGAATCAACACGCCTGCTGTGAATCAGCACTCCACAGCGTAGTCTCACGCATTGGAAATGCTCTTAAAGCCAAAAACCCAACCCTAGGCGCCTTCATTGATATAGAAGGTGCTTTCGACAAAAAAAACTTCGTCAGCATCGTGCAGGCACTTGCCAGGCACGGTGTTGCGCGTACACTCATAGAATGGATCAATAACATGTTAAAATACCGTGCCATTCAATTTACCGTGAACACCACCACGAGAGGTATCGTGAGTAGAGGCTGCCCACAGGGTGGGGTGCTGTCACCACTGCTGTGGAATTTAGTCGCAAATGAGCTCATTACAGAGCTCAACGCCAGCAGTCTGTACTCAGTGGGATACGCGGACGATATAGCAATTCTGATCTCGGGGAAATTTGAGGGCATCTTATGTGATCTCATGAGAAGGGCTTTCAAAATAATCGAGAGCTGGTGCACGAAGCACGAGCTATCGGTTAACCCCTCGAAGACAGAACTAATAATGTTTACCAACAAGAGAACTTTGGGACCCCATAGGCTTCCAAAACTTTTCAACACAGAACTAACACTTAAAGACGAAGTCAAGTACTTGGGGGTGATCCTTGATAGCAAACTGCTCTGGAACAAGCACCTCGACTACAAACTTAATAAAAGCACAATTGCGCTCTACCAATGAAAAAGAATGTTAGGGAAAACATGGGGGTTTTCTCCGAAGATAACTCTGTGGTTATACAAAGCGGTAATCAGGCCAATGTTGGCTTATGGCGCTCTGGTTTGGTGGACGAGGACTGAACTCTCGACCACCATTACCAGACTACAACGCTTCCAACGACTGGCCTGTACGGCTACCACTGGCTGCATGAGAACCACCCCAACTGCAGCCTTGGAGATAGCCCTTCAATTAACTCCCCTTGACCTGTACATACAGCAGGAGGCGGCGCTAGCTGCCATCAGGCTAATGCATCTGGGCATATGGGGCAAAAACCACACCAGTCCACACGCTAATATCCTGGACCGGGCGATTGAGTACCAACCTCTCATCGCTGCCCCGTGTGATAGAACACCAAACAAACCCTTGTTCAAAAAAACTATACTAAACAAACAGTTCAGGAGGAAAAGGATCAGTCAGGAGCCCATGAAGTGCGCATCTACACGGCTCAAAAACACAAAACGGTTCAGGTGCTGGCGTACACTCCCTTGACCTCAACCTTAACCTTCACATACCACTAGGCACACACAGTTCGATATTCCAATGTGAATGTGTTGGCTTAACACAAGCCGCAACAGCAGTAAAGCGCTGAGGCATCCGGGACTACGGTATTAAATTCCTATCCGACAGCCTATCTGTGCTCAAAGCTTTAGAAAACAAACAAACTAACAATAAACTAATTTTTGAGTGCCATTTAGCTCTGGAGAGTTTATCGAAGTTTAATCGCATTACCCTCCAGTGGATCAAAGGGCATAGTGGATCCTTAGGCAATTATGCTGCTGATGAACTTGCAAAGAGAGACTCTGATATGGAAGTGCTAGGCCCGTATCCACTTCTCCCTCTGCCTTTCTCACAATTTCGTGCATGGATTCGCCAAAGATCAACCGAACTCCATAACAACAGATGGTCACGGGCAACAGACTGTAGACAGTCAAAATTGGCTTTACCAATTGTAGACCCGCGATTAACCAAAAAACTTCTCAACCTGGGTAGAAATAACCTTAGAATAATTATAGGAACAATTGCGGGCCATAACCCCCTCAACAAACATCTTTTCAACATAGGCGCCACAGATAGCCCCCTTTGCAGGGGCTGCCTTGACGCCGAGGAATCAGAATCCACGTTATCCTGGAGTGCGAGGCTGTGGCTTCTCAACGGGAAGAAATCCTCGGAACAGTGAGGTCGCTCCGCGAAGCCTGTGAAGCCCCCAGGAGGCTTCTGTGCTTTTGGGCGAAGCTAGGCTGGCTCTGTTAGCCAGTATCCCCACGCACAACGGACCAAATGAGAGTCTAGGTGCGGAAAAGGGAGTCCCATCATCATCATCATCATCATCAACTATGTTAGGTTTGGAGTCACCTTTTAAGCAAAGATTTTCTTGTATTAGGTGGTTCCGCTCCTCCAGTTTACAATCATTCTACAGATGTGTGAGAAGTAAGCAAAAAGCAAAAATAAGCAAAAAGATTGATTTATGACTAATCAACATTTTATAATTCTTATTCGTAAGGGAGCACACTGGGTGTAGAATATGACGTTTGTGAGTGTTTGTATATGTGTGGGTTCGTTTGTGTGTAAGTGTGTGTTTGTGTAGGTGTCGGGATGTAGTGGGTGGGATATGTGATGTGTATGAGATATGTGGTATGTGTAGCGCGAGGATGTGTGGGTGTGGTGTGTATATGTGTACAAATTATATGTGTTTCTTAATTATGTGATCTTGCGTAGGATATCTTCGGTTTCTTCGAAACTTTTACTCTTGAGCCATTCAGTTAGTGTTTTTTTGCAGTCGTGGTATGTCATAGAAAAGATGGCACGTTGTTCATTGAGAGCGTTATATACACGGGAAGATTGTTTAATAAATTGCCATAAAGCAAATGTAGTATTCACTGGACAATCTTCAGCTACTTTATTTTTCCTCCTAGAATGTGTCTTGGAAGTAATGAAAGGAAGAGATTTGTGTTTTTTTAATGCAATCTGCAGGACATAGAGTTTTCTAACTGACAAAAGGTTTGAGTTTGAGTATAAACTTTCCGTAGGGATTCTAATCGGTTTAAAGTACATGACTTTTAGTAAAGCTCTCTGTGCCCTTTCCAGCTCCAATTTTTTTGTCTTAGACGCTCCGCCCCAAATTGGCAAACAGTACGTCAGTATAGACTGACCCAAGGAGACATAAATTTGCTGGATAAGATCCTTAGTGGTCACGTGGCGAAGAGATTTGAACCTCCAAATCAATTTCCTAACTCTGTTCATTAATAGTTCTAGGTGCAAGTGCCACGATAGCCTTTGATCAAGCATAACACCAAGGTGTTTAGTACTGGATACTTTATTGATTCTTAAACAAGAGCAGGTAGTGTTAGCGGAGCTGGAGCAGGTATGGATTTTAATCTGAAGATCCTGTGATAGCTGGGTACGGTTAAATATGGAAAAGCAGATGTAATTTGTCTTTGAAATATTCAAAGTTAAAAGGTTCCAATTGAGCCAGGTAGCTATAGTAGACAGACCACGTTCGGCGATGCGACCAACGCTGTCCCATGTTTCTCCCGAGAAAATAATTCCTGTATCGTCAGCATAAGAGAATATGTGAGCACCTTCGATACTCATGTTACACAGGCTGTTTATATAAATGAGAAACAGCGGCGTCCAGAGCACACTACCTTGTCCTACTCCGTAAGTCACTATTTCTTCGGAACTAGTGACTGATCCTATTTTAACTACGTACCTGCGCTCACTCAGGTATTCCGTGAAAAGCTTAAGTGACACTCCTCTTATACCAATGTCTTCTAGCCCATGTTAAAGCGTGGGGACAGAGAGGCTGTATCGAAGGGTTTTTTTGTTGTCCAGAAAGACGGCCAGACACTTTCTTCGATTGTCCACTTTGTTAGTGACGATAGAGGTCAGCGCTAGGACCGCGTCTTCAGTAGACTTTCCCTGTCTAAAGCCAAACTGTGAGGGTGAAATTATTTTATGTTTTGTTAAATATGCATTTAATCGTTGGTTTATATATAAAATCTTTCGACAATTTTAGACAGGGACGGGAGGACGGATATCGGTCTATAGTTAGATGGATCAGCTCTGTCACCATCACCACACTTATGCACAGGTGTTATTACAGCTTGTTTCAGGGCCGTGGGAAAGCATCCTTGTTCAAAGCATAGGTTAACAAGGTGCGAAATTATTGGTGAAATAATAATGGGTTTAGGTGGTTAAAGTTGACTGGTGACCTAGAACATCGGACTTATATGTAGGTTTTATATATATACACGGGTAAATGGCAGGGGGGTGACTTGCACACTCAATTATGGGCCCCCGAAAACTGTCACTAGCACATGGTGACGTACCGACAGGGGGGCAATAATTATGATGCGGCTTTCAGAACAATCTCAGAGCCCGGAAGATGGACAAGATCCCTACGAGCACTTACTGGAATACTTCCTTCCTGCGAGCACGTTTGCTCTTTCGAATCTCCATTCAAGCTGGCCAACCAAGGCATGAATGAGGTGGGACTTCTGTTCCTCATCAGTGTTCACTCAAGCTGGTCAGAAAAGGGCAAGCCAGAGATGAGTAACAAGATTTCTCCCGGGAGATAGGGTCCGTGGGGTCGTTACTGTACTGCCCAATAGCTCGCCACATGCTGCCCTGCGGGTTTCTATCTATCTTGGTCTGGCTCCTCATCCTAGACCTGTTCCGGCAAAGTAAACTCTACCGGCACAGACCTAGACTTTGGAGCGCGCAAGCCCCGCCACGACGTCAATGTAGAGATACGGCAGTGGGGTTAGTATTATTCTAAGTCTGTAAGTAGTTAAATAAGTAAATACGTGTCTATAAATAAACTTTTGATTTATTAATCGTTCCGCATAAACATTTGATTTGATAATAGTTCATGATTCTTTTATTTTAAACCTTTAATAAATAACTGCAACATAATAATCATTTGGAACACTTCCGACCCCCATGAACTACTAAATGGACTAGGTTTCATCATCCGACGCCACTTGGACCAGGGTCCATACCAAATTGCCCAATCTTCTTTAGCAAATAAATGAAAATACTAAACGAAGAATATTATTATTTTTCATCATAAGTTTTAAAAATCGCTAAGATAAATTTGTATTTCCTAATGATACTATGAATTACAAAGATGTTTCTTTCAGTTGCTGAAAATCACCCATATATAAATAAAATAGGTTATGAATCGGCGTAAAATTATACAGTATATGGTACATGATATACACAAGTTTCAAATTCCTAACTTGTTCAGTCGTTGCGATAAAGCTTGTACAAATTTAATATGGTCGAAAACTGACAACGGTTTTACGGTCACCTATTTCTTCATTTTTGAAGACAAAAAATAAAATATAACATTTAATTTTGTATTCTACTCAATGAGCTCTAGATAATGACAACCCACATACCAGGGGTAAGATTTTTTTTTTTCAAAATCAAAATTTATTGTTTGTTCTGTAGTGGTTACACCGCCACATACGAACTACGCATCAAAAGACATGACGTCACACAAATCCTGCATCGCGCAATTAGAGTTTACCGCGCGAACGACATAGATAAGACTATCCGAAATCAACAGTTGGGCAGTCGGCCCGCCAGACATAACACCCGTCTGGTTGGAGGATCCTCCCTTTTCTATGGTGGATGAGTGAACTTTACACCCTTTTCCTCATGCCCCTCTAAAGTTCTTATAAATAAAATAATTAAAATATAACTTAATTCCTTTAATTCAGACATTTTATGTCCATAATTTGTTAGTGCCAATTACATTTACTTAAAACTATCATATAATGACGAGATCAGAATCATAAGGGCGTTGTTATACTGTATTCAGAGAGCATTGTAGGCCCACTGCGTGTAGTTGATCCATAGGGCGCTGGTGTAAAAACTTTGGAAATTGGCTCTGAACAAAGCTACCTTTACTTGTGTTGTACACTTAATGTGTGCGATATCATGCAGGGTTTCAGTCACAGCATGCCATAGATACCTAAACGCGGCAATAGAAATACACAAACTGAAAATTTCAACCGTCTACCAATTACGGCTCATGAGATTCAGCCCGCTGACAGTCAGGCAGACAGATGGACGGACAGTGGAGGCTTAGTAATAGGGTTCCCTTTGGTTTTTTTTAGGGTCACAGTTCACTGAGGCCAATTTACAAACGCCATCTAGCAGGCGTGAGTGGGAACATTTCTACTTATAATTAGGTGCGGCAGTGAGGACAGCTCAGTCGCTATTTACTACTAGTGCCCACGGGCGCCGCTAGATGGCGCTGGGAATATTCACCACAAATTCATGACTCATTCACCGCGCATCTTATGAAATTACTGTTTCGTATAAAATAAACATATTTAAGTAATGTTTCTTATTAGGAATAGCATAAAATGTTATTGTGAAAGGGAGGGTGCCTGTCTAGGATGTTCAAAATGCCTGATTTTTCAGAAAAATGCCTGTTGTAAATAAAAACTGTAATACGCAACAGATAGTTTTAAAGACTCACATTTATTCGAAATGAAAGTATGAACAATTTACAACCACTAAACTAATTTAGACAAAACTAACTTACTACACTGATGAGTGATGTTCAGAGATCGCATAATCGGATTCACAGTTACCTAAACTTGAGGTGTTGGCTATTATATAATGCAATTTTGTATCTAAAAAATCCCGGGATTCCGGAATACACGTAAATCTCGTCATATCCATGGTGTAGGTCATGTCATGGTAGGTGTCGTAGGAAATAACTTTAATTTCGGAAGTCGGTGTCTTTGGTTTTGTATTTTCGTTTTATTGCCACCGACTTCCGAAATCAAAGTTATTTTTCACTTTGTAGTGTTTTTTTTAAGTCGGTTTTTTCGCATTAACGTGCAAATTAGCCATGTCTCCCCCCCCCCCCCCCCCTGTCAGCAAAAAGCTACCACAGCTAAGTAGGCTTAAGGCGCAGGGTTCCGGTTTGCCCTTTTTCTTCACGTGTAAAGAGTAAAGAAAAGAACCGCACTTTTGTACTTTTTCAATGTTTTTCGTTGTTTTTTCATAATCCATCACTGAATGCAGGTTGACATTAGACATTATATGGTATTCGAGTATTTTTAATTATAATTGTTAGTGAAGGTATAATAAACTGCTTTTAAAGACAATTAAGAGGTGTGTTTGAAGATTTTTTGTAAGCATTAATGTATGTTTAACTATGATTTGAGTTCCATCACTGTATTAAAATAAGACTTGAAAATATCATTCTTTTTTTTTTGGTCAAAATTATTTACGGTTTAAGAGATACACTGCTTTAAGAAACCCCGTTTTCGGAACCCTGCGCCTTAACAGGCTAACGAGTAATAATCGACCAACTTAAATTTGCAGTTTGAAAAATATATTCTCCCATACATTCCGCATGGGTGAACATTTTTTTCAACTACAATGTTAAGTTTGTTTTCTGGGGAAAGGAGGAGCGTTTTTCTGGCACCGCCGCGTATCACGCGGCGTTTATCGCGGCGGCGCACACAGCGGCAACTCGATGATGCGATGCCCGCGCGCGCGGTGGGATCTTCTGCCAGTCAAACTGGTCGGTTTGATTGAGTACCCCGCGTGCGCCGCAGCGTTGCCCGCCGCGTGCTTTCCTATGTTGCCGGTGTTTATGGCCTTTTCTTTTTCTGTTAATATTTTTTCAGTAGCAACCCGGGGCCTGTGCCTAGTTGTGACCGGTTGATGGCATAGGTTCGCTCCTTATTAAAGACATGGGTCTTCAACGTTACTGGCAAAATGTGGTGTGGGTGTACAGTAGCTTAGCTTACACCATTGGGGAATGACAGACGTAATATAATATATATGTATATATAAAATACTACTTGAGCATTTTCCGTGGGGATCGACTTGTGAACCCCAGAAAGATCGCTACTACCTGCAACTGAAGTCCTTTTGGTGCAATAACTAGAGATATAGTTATCAATTTATCATAAATGATGAGCGAATAGGAGTGGTAATGAAAAACAATATTACTTCCAAGACAACCTTTAATCTCGTTCAAAATAAATAATGTCAACAGTAGGGCGAACTCTTTGAGTTGTTTTTAACCTTTATTATAACAAATCACGTGTGAGTGTGGAGCCACAGCGCGCGCGAGTCGCACCGCCCGCGGTGAGGCCCCGCCTCGTTACTTACAAATAAATTACCTAGTGATTACTATCTACAAGTTGAGGATGTCAGTCTGTTGTAACTGAACGTGACAGCTTGATAACTATCGGGGTTTATACTGATATTACACTGATACGTTCCGTTGTGGGCGCTTGCGCAGCTCCTTACATTATGTATTGTTGGCTGGTGCTCACATTCTCGTCAAACACTTTGATATGTGCACAAACTTATTTTTATTTTTTTAATACAAAGGAATTTTTAACATATTATTATATTCCATTTTGGGATGATGATATGTCAATAATTACACTTAAATATTCATTCTCTTTATAAAAAGAGTGATAGGTATTTGTTTTAGAAACTTTTAGTGAAGGAATCCTAGCGTCAAACACAATACTTTCCATATAAAATTACAAACTGCAGGTAGGTACCTACTGTACTGAAGCTCTTGAACGAACGTTGAAGCAAATCTCATTGTTTTAGGAAAGTCAAGCTAGTTCAGAAGGGGAAGAATACCTATGGTAGAGGGTCTTGCTCATACTTATGGGGTCATAGAGTCTAGAAGTGACACGTCCGTATTTACGGTTCTAGACTACAGCATGTAGGTAGAAGACAGAACATACCTACCTACTAAAGAAAATGCAACAACGTAATAAAGTGTGATTAATGACGTCTGCGATATCTAATTAGTGTACCTACATATTATGACCACGTGTTTTAAACTACTTAGAACGAAACGCTAATATTGTTGTCATCAAATAATTATTAGGATAGCGTGCGAAGTGGCGACACGTGACGACACGACGTCACGACGACACGACAATACGCCGGGACGACTGCGATGCGGCGTGTGGGACGAAAGGTCCCTTTCGCGATAGAATCGTATAATGGCGCTAGACTACATCATCGCGCCTACTGGGGACAGAGGCTTGCTGCTGCATGTGTTAAACAGAGACAGAGCATGCTTGCTGCCTAGTTTGGAAATTGTACGACCGTAAGTATTTATTTAAAGTTTTCCTGTTTATTAATATCATTAAATTAAAGTAAATTCTGCTAGTGTAGATAAGTATTATAATTATGTAGGTAATCTGGGTTGATTAATTTGTATAGTTAAGTAATTTGTTTGACGAAACTGTAAAGCACTTATTGATGACTGATGGTGATGGAAGTGCGCGATCAAATTAACACAAGGAATGGCAGTAGTCGCTTCAATCACTGACCAAAGAGTCCAACTCGTTTTATTGTACTTAATAATATTTCGAATTCATTAGAATGTATGAACGTAATGATCGGAGTGAGGCGTGACGTCACGCGTTGACCTGTACAGAGGCGTGACGTCACGGGGCTACGAGACACGCGACATGGTAAAACCTTAAGAGCGAGTACAAACATTATTTACATAAAATCAGATTTTATACAGATAACGCTGAATAGATTTACCTATCGTAGTACTTATTAACTGGTAAATTTATTATCTAATTTCGTAGACATGTAAAAAAGTGGCAAAGACTCAGTCGCTTAAACACTACTATGTACAATATCAAATAAAATTACCGATTTCACTATTTAGATTACAGAACTCCCTGGAGACACGCTCAGAATATCAGATTTCAATCGCGGATATAACTAACTACTACGAAACTATAATAATGTTAGAACTTTTATGAAACGCACAAAAGAAAAAGTTCAACCATTAAACGAAATGAGATTCTGGAATAATACAATAATAAAGATAAATAAGTAAGTTTCTTAATGCTTGCACATAAGCTTCCGAAATATTCCGCGTTTATCATTATAACTGCACAAGTAGATATAATATTGAATAGTCGAAGACCTTGTTGTGTGAAATAAAGCCAAAATCGTGGTAATAACATACGAATACATACATTGCTTTATCATTTTCTGTTTTTTGAATATACTGACGTATTAACACATTGAAATCGGACATTCCAAGGGCTGCGTTGAAAGAAAACATCGGGTATCAGAACCCATTACCACATAATAACGGCAAAGATGACATCGAAGAAATAACTCTAGCTACAACATGTACACGGCGACGTTCAGTTCACCACGACTGTACGAGCCGCCCCGCCAGCCAGCACCAACGCCACATCGGACACACATGCGCTCACACGCGCCGCACATTGTCACACATTCGCGCGGGCGAGTGCCGCCGTGTCCGCTCCCTGGGCCGCGACGCGTGAGGATTCACTAACACAAAGATTCCAGTGGTTCCAGTTAGTCCACGTTCGCAGGGACGTAATAAAATCGTGGCGATTTGGGAACGTCGGGACCTACTATATGTACTCTTTCCTGATGTGCACTGAGCGGAATGTCACTTTTAGCATTTTGATCGAAATGTCTTCTCAATAGTTTAGGGCGTGACGTCGGTCAAGTAACGGCAGCGAGTGACACCTTGCGGGCCACTACACGCAGCTCTCGGGGATGCGCTGGTCCAGCAGCTTCTCCTTGATGGCGTCCACGTTAAGGTCGGGTGGCGCCGCGCGCAGCGTCGCGGACGCCGAGCGACCCAGCGCGCGCGCGCCCGGCTCCCCGCGGCCCAGCGAGCGCGCGCCCGTCTCCGCGCCCGAGCGCGCGCCCCACGTCCATGACGCGCCCGGCCCGTTGCATGCCTGTGGATGAGCGATACGATAGATTCAGCACCATTATTCATTATTTTTAAATAGGTACCTAACAAAGAGTTCTTCTGAGGCTGAGACGGAACTCTCAGGGCTCACAATTGTCCGGTTTTTTAAAATAAATAAAACAGTAGGTACCTAATTATGCAACACATTTTCATAAACGATTACGACCAATTTGTTTCATTTGGACAGTTCAACAACATTCATTGCGTTATGTAGGTACGTTATTGAGCAGATTTCTTTTTCGGACTTATGAAACAATGCATTAGCAATCCGTTTCAAATTTATTCAGATTCTGATTGATTGTGTATTAAGCAATTAGGATACAGGTTTATATGATTCTAAATCAATCAATCTGCCTAGCCTTTTCCCAACTATATTCGGGTCGGCTTCCAGTCTAACCGGATGCAGCTGAATACCAGTATTTTACATGGAGCGACTGCCTAGCTGACCTCCACAACCCAGTAACTGGGTAATACAATACCCCTTGGTAAGACTGGTTGTCAGATTTTCGGGCTTCTGACGACCCGTAAACCCCGACCCCGGCAAGCATAGCTTAACCTGATGGATCGACCCGTGCGGCTGTTAGTACTTAGCCACGAGCTCATATGATTCTAAATGCCTTACTAAAAATACGATTATTCATTTTCCTATTATTATCCTCACACCAAATTATCACTATTAATTTGTAATACCTACCTACTCTAGTGCCGCCATTGAACACAACACATAATACCTACATGGTAGAAAGTTAATTTATAACTTTAAATTGTAATATATTTTGACAGAGCGGGCCGATTTTAATGAAATAAAGACTAAATACGGACAAGACAAGATACGGACTATGACTATATTTCAAATCCCTTAAATCTAATAGGGATAAAAAAAAACAATATTACTTGTAAATTTTAAAATATTCCCCTATTTTTCCCCTTTGGGGGATGATTTTACAAAAACACTGAAATGTGTAATTTTTATTTCATATCAAAAGCATACATTTGAATTTTCATATCACTACTTAAGAAATGCTAGATTTCCATATACAAACTTTCATCCCCTATATCACCCCCTTAAGGACTATTTTTGTGAGACAATGTCCTTCTCCAAGATGCCATCTACCTCCTTGCCAAATTTTGCACTGACTGGACAGCTCCACTCAAATCTATGTGGTTCTTTCCTCAAAAGACCATTTCAGACTAATCTACATGGTCCTCATATTATGGCCTGACCAAGATTATGTCTGGACTTTAAAAGAGATGGTGAGCTCTGAGTTTGTTTCGGCCTTTCTTCTTAGAGTAGGTAGTCAGATAGGAGACGACGAAATCAAATAGCATTTTTTTTTTTCATATGACGTTTAAAAGTGATTGCAATATCCTATTTACAGAATAAACAATTTCATTTCATTTCATTTCATTTGATGAATTTAATCCAAGAATAAACTTAACATTACAAAAAACATGTTCTCTCATTCATTCCAACTGAAAATGTAAGTTTGTACGCACAATATTGAGAGATTTACCATGTTATTTTAAGACCATAGACTTCATACAGGTTTTGCTGCAATCTATGAGTAAAGAACCATTCATTTTTATTTTTAGGCTTAGTAGTTTCGGAGATAAGGGCGCGCCCCTTATCTCCGAAACTACTCAGCCGAAAATTTTCATCTATTTTCAAAAATATCTTTAAAATTATTTATTTTGATTCAAAACAGTGTCCGTGGAGTTTCTTATTTATTTATTTATTTAATACTTCAAGCACAGAAATGTACAGAGGCGGACTTAATGTCATAGGCATGCCATGCCATTCTTGCCCATTCTTCTCCATAGGTACCTACTACGCCTTGGAATGGGCAGCTAGATTCATCTTTCTGACTGACCGAGCCCTTGACAATTCAAAAGTACCTGTAATTGGTTTATTTGAAATAAATGCTTTGAGTTTTGTTCCGTTTATGGTGCGACTTAGTCTGTTCGTCCGCCTGTCTGTCACACCTGGATATCTCAAGAACTACTAGTGCTATCAACTTGAAATTTTATTTAGAAAAGTTTTAGATGATGTTGGCCAAACTATTTTAAAAATAAGACGGAAAAAAATAATTGCAACGACTAGGGCATGTGGGGTGTATATTATGAAAGAACACTATTGGGAAATTTTCAAACATTTTTCTTTTTTTTTTTAGACCGCATAGTTTTCGACATACGACGAAAAATTAAAAAAAATGCCGTCCCCCCCTTAACTCCGAAGTTTGTATAGAGAAAAATCTGAAGTTATTCTATGTGATAGATGTTTATGTAAGGATTACAGGAAAAATAAAACCAGGTCTCTAAATAGCACACTTATTAAATTATTAACAAAAATTACATTAGTTCAACTATTGGCCAAGAGATCGCACTGACTTAAAAATACAATATTATACACAGTGCAGCGCAGTGTTAAAATTCTCTGATGAATATAGGCCTTGCCGATGAAAATTTAAAAACATTTCTCGGCTCACAACCAAAATGTCCTCATTCCTACCTACCCGCAGGTTGCTTTGGGTGAAGCACAGTTGTAGTTTTTTCTGGGCACAGAACTACCTAGGTACCTATACGAATAAAGCTCCTTAGAGGCTCCTAATGGGTTAGAAAGAAAGAAATAATAATATTTATTTGGACACAGTTCGTGAAACACAACAACAAAATACAAAGGTAAAATAATCATAAAGCAATAGTGTGTGCCTCACGGCTGCGCCGAAAAGGTTCATTACAGCATTAATGCCCGAAATGGCTGTCTGACGCTGGTTTTCGAATGAACCCTAATGTTTTCTTATAGACAAGTGACGGGGAGTACCAACAGTTTCAACATACCTAATCCTACATAATTTTTATACATCTAAATACATAAAAGAGTAAACTATACATATGGTCTATTTATATAATTGTTTCCAATTTATGTTATTTCCACATAAACAAACCTCAACTTTATGCAAGTTTAAATAAAATTGATTTTAGACTGACTAAGTAGTACTGTTGAAAAAGTCGCGCAAACTGAAACCTATGTGTAGGCATCACAGTTGTTTTTCCTAAAACTACTAAATTAATTAAATAAATACAAATGGTACTGATAGATCGCGTTCATCTGCTTTTATGGGCGATAGTCTGGTTTAGTCTTGGTATTAAGGAACCCTCAAGAGTTCTAAATTATTCAACCACTGTCTGGCTGAGTAATTCTTGGATGAAAAAAAATTAAAAACATCCTACATTCATTGTCTCTGCAAGTTGACAATAATGTATGAGATACTGTTTTTTTGTTTGTATTTTTATTCCAAAGAAACTTCACAGGGGTTTTTACTTAATATAAAGTCTAATCTGCCCACTGATTTAATATTGAAGGGCTGCAGTAAGTATTTTGACTGTACAAAGGTAGACTTCCCTAGCTGAATTTTTGACGATTAATTAAAACCCACCCTATAGTTCTAGCTCTAGTATATTATTATAACCAGTCATCAAAAGGTTCATTATAATAATAATTTGCATCTTAGGTACTTCAAAAAAAGTCTAGCTGCAATTGTGTTCTGTTGGCTTGTGGCATGAGTTGTGTTTGTATTATACATATTTTGTTAGAGTCAAGTGCTTAGCTTAGCTGGCAGAGGGCTGCCAGCTAAGCTGGTTGGTTTTGAACATGTGAAAAAAATCACGGTAACTAGTACCTAGTATACATATGTAACGAAATTAAAAGGAAAACTATCACAGCTAAGCAGACTTTATAAGTTAACTAGTAATAATCGACCAACTTACATTTGCGGTTGCAAAAACATGTTCTCCTACATTCCGTATGGGAGAACGTTTTTCAATTACATAGTTAAGTTTGTTCTTGCGATAAATTCATCTCAACTACGGAACCCTCCATTGTACGTGGTTCGGCACGCACTTGGCCGGTTTTTTTCCTTTTGAGGTACGGAACCCTAAAAATGCACGGTTCCTGTGTCAATGCGAAGCCGCAAAGGGCAGCTAAGTTTATAAGTAGTTCATATAACATGGAATCTCGTCAATCTGCTAATCTGGCAAAACATTTTTGGCTTGTAAAAGAAACGGTCACAAATCAACGATTACTGCATAGTGCTGTTTTGTTCTGGAAGGAACAGAAGGTCAACCCGAGGGTTGGACCTTCTGTTCCTTCGCATGTGCGCCGGCAGTGTCCATCCAATCAGCGTGTAGTAATTACGCGAGCGTGCGCCGCGTCCCTCTGCGATGAATTACATTACATTAGCCGCTGTAATCACCGCTATCCCGCTACGCATCTTCGCCGAGCAAGCCGCGCCATTATCATCCCACCGCACCGCACCGCAGCGCACCGCAGCGCACCGCACCGCGCCACACCGCGCCGACGTGATAACACTAAATTAAAACTAATTCAAAACAGCGACACGCACTAAAGGGGTATGAGTGACGCCAGCCGGTGCGGCGCGAGGTGACCCGACAAAAGAACGCGGTGATAGAACTATCGCGACTTAATTAAAATGTCCCTTGTTAGCGGGGTGTCCCAGCGCGGCCCGATCCGGCCCAGCTCCGGCCCGGACAATGAACTGCTCGCTACAACTTTGTACAGTTAATCAGGTGGAGCGGATTTATTGCTCGCCGACACCTTTCCCCGCTCGGTTTTTGTACGACGACAACGCATACCTGTTGAAATTCTCAGACTTATATCTTACGCTTGACACTTGTGTCATGCGACACTATTAATTATGTTGATGAGGTTGAAGTAAAGTTGGTGATAGCTGTCGCGTAGATATACACGCGTGTGTCAGCGCTTGTCTCATCTCGCTGACGCGCTAAGCCGCGTGTCACCGTCTGCAGCCGACTGATTATCCTACGTCCGTCGGGGGCCGCTGCGTAACTTATCGACGCGCGACGCTCGTGATGGACCATTGGGACCGTAGTAATGTTGTCGTCGCCGCTGAGATATGAGAGAAAATGTAATCGAAAAGAAGAAATATTCGAGGAGCAGATGCATTTAAGTGTGGTCCAGTGCGTGATCTACGGAACTATGAGAGACCGCGTGAAAAATGAGTTTTTACTGGAGAAGCGGCGCCGGCTGGCGACCGTCCACCGGACCGGTTCGGCCATACGAAAATTGGATGCACAAATCAAACTTATGTCTCATTCGGCGAGTAGGTCACACCAGCGTGCACACACACGCACACATACGCAAAGGGCGCGGGAGGCTGCCAGCGCCGAGTCCGTGTTTGTTTAATTAGATTTCATCTCGTTGCAACGCCGAATCTTTAACATTACCCTTTAACTCGACTTCTGCCAACACTCATCGAATTTCGTCAGTATTCAAATTCAACTCGTTTGTTACTTTATCGGTTCGTAACTCAGTTAGATGAAGTTCCATGTTTCTGTTTGATGAAGAAGTCGGCTAAGTAAATTCTCGATGAAAGTTTTGTATAAATACGATGAAGTTGAATGCCGGGGAGACTGCGCGATGTTTTAATCTGAGGTGCGGGGCTCGGGTGCGGTCACGTATGTTTCAATTGGCACGCTACCGCAACGCACCGCACTGCACCGCACAGTACAGTACCGCTCGAGGCTGAGTACTGTGTTCAGAAGCTAAGTAAATACTCTCAAAGACAGAAAAAGTTGATGAGCGGCGATCAGTGGCGATGATCTCTCACGTCCGGCCCTGGTCCAGGCCATGGTACGGAGCGAGAGGGCAAAGCCGTCTCCTCCTTCTGAGAATCAGTAATGCTCGCGAAGGAGGAGGTGAAACGCGTGAGGGAGAGGCAAATTTCACGCCCTCACGCCCCTAGCTGCCGTAGAAGACGTCCTGGGCGTTGGGAATCGCAGGCCGATTCCCAGCCACCGTATATAGGCGCGGGCCTGCAGACGGTAAGCAATGGGTAGCTTGCCGTCCGATAAGGACCAGGCCCGGGTCGATGGCACATTGTGTTCCACGCGCGCCTCAAAGAGATGTCAGCACAACTGACGGGGTCCTCTAGGGCCGATGCCTGCCGAGGTCGCGGGAAAGTCCGAAAGGGATATCGTGGCCTCTGGCAAAATACAGGCAACTGAAGTAATACGGGTGAGTTTTAGTCAATAAGAGTCTGACACGCCCTCCCGCTCCACCTAGAGCGGGAGAATTTATTTTATAAATTTCCACCCAAAAAAAGAAACAGGTAACTACGACGTAATCGTGGATGCTCGAGCTGTTCTGCATCACCTCTACACTAAATCGTGTAAGATTCCTAACTCTTACTTTATGAAACCGGCAAAGTATGTAGTTACTATTTTGCTTTTGATGAATATTTGTATTTCCGATAGAGATCTTTTTTTAAACAGTTTGTTGACGAACGGCCTCTGGGTATGTTATGAGTGATGATGTACTGTGACTGGCGAGACTAGATGTGTCCCCCGGGCCCGAGCGAGTGGCGACCGACCACGCGGTAACTGACGTTCGGGGAATATACCGTTCCGCAGGAGTATGATGTTTAGTGAACGACGTGAAGACTGTCGACATCGACCATCGTAAAGATACGCCTCCCACAGTCCGTGGCTCGCAGTCCGGCGCTCACATAAAACAAACGACAACTTTAAGTAGATAAAATCGCGCTAAGTCGCACTTGTCCGACGCGGACGTGTTAACTTTATACGGCGGCGGCTACTTTTACGAGCGGTTCGCACTTTACTGATGTGCGATTAAAGGAGGAAAAGTTAATGAAAAAATACTTAGCGCTGCCATCTGCGCTGTGTGAGAGGCCGCGTGTGAAGTGGTAGCGAAGATCTACTTCGCGCGCGGTTAAATTATTATTAGACTCTCAATTCTTGTTTTTGCCAAGTATTTATACGAATATAGCAAGAGATTCAATTTTTGTTAAAAAAATATTTTTATTTGTATAGATTCAATTTTTTTTTTAAATTATTTTTATTCATCACGAAAAACAATCTTCCCCGGGCAAAATCCAATTGATTTGACTTTAAATTATTAATTTGGAATTTATTGAGACTTCTACGTTTTAATTTTTGGTATTATATTCCTTTTGAAGTAAACTTAACCCAACATTTTCAAAAACACTCGATTTGAAAACGTACTTGTACGGTGCGTAGCAAGTAGCTACGCGGTGCGCGCCTACGAGGCTACGAGATGACTACGAGATGGCTTCGAGCTACACTTTTACCAAATGAAACCGTACGGATTGATGGCGTCACTCGTAACGGTGATCGAGAACGGATCGTGGTTGATGGAGTGGCGGACTGAGCCTAACTCCTTATTTATGTACCATTTGGCGTGGAATGCCTGAAGGAAGCGTGTGTTTGTGCTTAATTTTTTTTTCGGTACATGTAGTTTTCATAATTTCGAGAAATAAAAAGTATGTGTGCTGAGTTCTTCCGATGTCACCAAGATAGTGGCAAGTAAAAGCATAATCGGTCTATAATGCTCACATAGCTAAGGACAAAGGCCTCCCTCCGCTTTAAGAGAGCCGGGAGTTGGCTGTCATCGACCTCGCGGGCCCAGGGCTGGTGGGTTCGAAATTCCTGTTCAGATTCAGGATATGTCAGTTTCCTCATGATTCATGGATAAGGGCGATGCGCTAAGGTAGCGCAACATTCAAATACGTTTGCAGTTTTCGGGTCAGTGTCAGGTTGTAAGTTGGTCAGAATCATCAATACTTACTGCTCTCTCAGTTAGATTGGCCTCGAATGTCATGATTTCATGAAATAGGGTAATTTGAACTTGGAGAGTTGTATTGATGATTTTAATATATGTTTAGTGATACTGACCAGTACACAGACAGTATCAGGTTGCAAAAGAAGTAAGAAAAAATAAATTATTTTGGCGCTTTCGAAAATTAATGTAATTTCTTAATATGAAAAGACAAAAATGTTAGATAGACCAGTGCGTACATACCGGTGTGGAGAGCGGCGCGGGCGCCGTGCGGCCCGGCGACGAGGCCGCCAGGCTGGGCGCGCACGCCGCCGCCGCCTCGCCTGCAACAAACAATTCCATTTATTGGCAACGGTTCATGAAGCACCAAATAAAAAGAAAAAATTGCATGCAACTACAAATACACGGTCACACACTGGACACAACACAACATTAATATTTTAGGGGCATGAGGAACAGGGTGTAAAGTTCACTCATCCACCACAGAAAAGGGAGGATCTTCCGACCAGACGGGTGATGTGTCTGGCGGGCCGACTGCCCGACTGTCGGATAGTCTTAAGCCTCGTTTAGACTAGCGCGACGAGACTCGAACAATACAATTTCTAAGAAAATTTCACGGTATAACAATAACCGGTGTCGCGTCGTGCTGTCGCGTCGCGCTAGTCTGCACGAAGCTTTATATAATTATGTCGTTCGCGCGGTAAACTCTAATTGCGCGATGCAGGATTTGTGTGACGTCATGTCTTTGATGCGTAGTTTGTATGTGGTGGTGTAACCGCTACAATATCAACCAGTGACTGTAATGAAGTAGAATGGACGACGGGAGCTTAGAAGTCTCTCCTGCACATGATCTTTATAAACAGCGGCGGACGTTTTTAACAAAATCGGTTTAGTTAAATAAATGCTGTTGGTTGATAAGCGCATTACTTGAGAACGGCTGGATCCATTTGTTATTTTTTTTAATGTTCTATATGAGTCCGAATAAGGTTTTCAGCAACTTGGCTGCTGGCAAACAATCACTGTGCTAGACAACCATGAGGCTTGCTACACACATGGTGTGTCGGCCCGAACAATGTAGTAATGTCGGTCGGAAAGAAACATTGAAAAGATCCCCGGAAAATTCGGAAAACAGAAAGTATTATTTTTTATTGTTTATCGGGATAGGAGAATGCATGCATTCTACTACCCCGATAAACAATAACTTCGTTATCCTTGAGTGGAGATTCTTAGGCTTAAAATAGTGTTACACCCAAATTGCTCGCTGACGTCGCGGTCGTTCACGCGTGCCAGTAGTGCAGCTCGGAATATTACACCACTGATAATCCTGACCATTTGTTAATTAGATCCTCTAACCGAAGGGCCGTCACCGCCATCATCAGATGCGGGGTGCATCTGATGACGGCGGTGGCGGGGACGCGGGACGCATGGAAGGCCAACTCCGAATAGAGCCCGCACCATAACCATTTGCTGGGCAGTTTAAGTTCAGGGCAATTCAAGGTGACAGATATTAGATGCACCGTATATGGTACCAAGTCACACTTTGTTGACATTCTGACTTCCAGAATGCGGAAATATTCTGACAACGGCTGCGGCGACGCAGCTGGCCAAACGGCAAACACGCGTTGCTAATATAACTATGTATATCTGGTTCAGGCTGACCACTACCTGAAGTGTGCAGAGGACTTTTTGAATCTACCCGCGTGGTGGCACAGCGGCAGTTATTACTGAATCGATGGCCGCCCGACTCCGAGCGCTCATACGCGACTGAGATTGATCGTCGCACGATTATGCGTATGATTGCTATCGATATCATTAGATCAATTTATGTTATTTTATCTATCATTGGTTATTCTGTTCTTAAAATAATATTGAAGTGGCAAGAAATAACAATAAAATAAAGAGTAAACCAAAACTCTGCGGTTAGTGTGCCAGAACTTACAGATTCAGACAGAAAAAACAAAGGAAGTGGCTCCGGTTGCCAGCTTCGATTTCTAACAGCCCTCGCTCCTCTTACTAGCGTGGTGTGTGTAAGGGTGAGCCTGCACTGGCGACGTCGCACATAATTAACGGCGTGGCGCGTGTGCCCGCAGCCGCACTGATCCGCCCGAGATTTATCCGCAGAGGGAAAAAACCTGATTAATCACTACATTCAAAGACGGAGGCGAGCGTAAGTCAGGACACAAGAAATAATTAATTGGTGCGCGCATCGAGCAACCCCCCCTCGCCCGCGCCATGCCGCCCCGCGCCCCGCACCCCGCGCCCCCGTGTGCCCAGCACCCGTCTAATGTGCCCGAGTTTATTCAAATTAGCTTCATTAATAGGTGAGGTGCCGCGCTCCGCACTGTACCACTACTATTAACACCTGAGCGATGCGGATGTAGTTCCGTTGTGGGTTGCGGGTGTTACCGTGCGGGGAATGTTTTCAGAAAGGGACTGTCTCATGTTTGCAAGTACCGCTGCGGTATATGTCGCTAATTACAGGCAAGCGGCTGTAAGTCAACTGCCGTCAATCAATGACGGCAGTTGACTTACTGCTGCCGATATCGGTTGTTTATCATATCCTTGTGGTGTTTGAAGTTGCAACGGTAAGTTGGAAGCGAAGTGGATTAGGACGTCGTTCAATATCATCAGCATATCGAGCGCTTCAAAACGCTGAGTTTGAGATGAAGCTCTTGAAATCGGATCATCCCCTATTATTGTATTAAGCCGAAGGTTTTAATTCTCTTTCGCGAAAGTCTGTTCTACGAATTCAATATTCCCGCACTCCTACGTGTTTTAATATAATATTTAGAAATAAATTAATGGACGATTAGTATGAGTATTAGCTACAGATGAGTGTAGTCATATCTACTATGATACTGAAACTGTTACGTCGCGGGATGTCGGCGCGGTGTAGACGCGATTTTGGCGCGGTATCGGCGCGCACTTTGCGGCATGTTTTCAATTGCAAGTGTCGCCACGGTGAATATTCACGATGCAACATCAATATTCATGAATATACCTAGCCCGTCTACCACCGCCCCCCGCACCCCTACAGTGCCCCAGCCCGCTCCCCGTTCGGGATATTTTCAATATAGTTGTTGAATGGTTGTCACGTGATTGTGTCGCCTTCCGGAGTGACGCTACGCGACTGAAGCTACGCTGGAAGAACCGCTTGTGAGGTGCTACGACTACGAGCTACGCACTACGGCTACGAGCTCGGGCATGCGTAAAGATAAATTTAGGTTTTTACAATCGTTTTCATTTCACGGCTGTCTAGATATTAGCAGAGCCTTATCTAATAATATTCCCACTGCTGGGAGGCAGGCCTCCTCTCTTCGAGAGGGAGTGGCCTTGTAACATACCACGCCGGCCCATGCGGGTTGTCTTCAAATGTCTTCGAATGTTTTGTTTTAGGACATGCCGGTTTCTTCACGATGTTTTTATTCACCGTTTTGAGAGCAGTGGTGATGAAATTATTCACACAAATTAAAGCCCCTGCCTGGGGTCGAACCCATGACCTAAAACTCGTAAGTCAAGGCCGTTACTACCAGCTCTCGGGTCGACAGATTTCATGTTTAAGCTATTCGTCGCTTTTAAGCCGACAAATTAAGTTGAACTCCCCACACTACATTCTTATAAAATAACACATACACCTCCGCACTTCTAATTTGACGAACATCACATATCTTCATTTTGCCGGATAGCCAATATCAACATAATAATGACAATAAATTCGTGTAAGCACAACGAAAGCCATGAATGTCATGTATCCGCACTACACTCGTAGAATAACAAGCCGCCGCCGCCGCTGCCGCCGCCGCCGCGGTATCTTCACAGAACGCCATGCGTGTCATGTATCGCTGGCGCTTCCGCTTCGCTAATTGACCCCGTCTGCATTTTCTTTATACATTTAACGCTGTAAACTGATATCTAGACAATATTGAAAATTTGAAAATACGTTATTGCAAGACATTCAAGGTTTTTTTTAGGATAGATAGGTATAAACATAGACAATTGTAGAACAGAAAGATTACTCGTGAAACATGACAGTAACACATTACGCCCATGGCGAAACATCTAACATCATAATTCTACATATTATAAGAACTTAATGTACCTACCATATTTGAATGCAAATTGAAAATATTCGATTCTATGTATTATATTCTAGGTTGCTACGAGGAGAACTGGTTCCTTGTCCTTGCATTGAATTGATGAGGATGGCATAGTGTGAGTGACATATTTGAAGAAAAGGTAGATAATGACGCCTTTACTCTGGACAGTGAGCGAGAAGAGAGGCAACTTACTAGGTCGGTACAAACCTTGTTTAATTGAGGATAAAGGAATTATAGGCTTATTATGACTGTGAATCCTGACTTTAATATTGTTGTATTTTCCACAGAAGAGTATACCATGGCTTCGTTTGGCACGGCTCGTCACGGACGGCGACGGCTCGCGCATAAATCCTGTATCATATAAAGTGGGAGAGTTTTTATTGAGGCGAAAACGGCATTCATTACGTCACGATTTATGGCGTCTGGCCACGGGACACCCCCCCTCTCCTGCCCCGGCACCGCTGCCCCTCGCCCGCAAACCGCGCCAAACTCCATGACACGCTCATGAATACCAGATGACTTTATTTATTATCGACCTTCGTCGATCATTTCAGAGAGGATTCATAACCGGCATGTAGTTCCAAGTTAACGATATAACCAAATCTAACAGTGTTTCTCAGAAATAACACAATGCATAGATCATAGATAGTGCAACAGAGTTTCTCGGTGTAACTGTCAGGATGGACTAGGTGTCCTGACTGCTCTCACTGAGTGCTAGTGTGTGTACTGAGCTGTATCAGTGAGCTCAACGTAAAACCACGCATTTGTAGCTGTTTGTGCAAGTACTCACACAAAGCTGCAGCTCACCGCTTACTATTCCCTTATAAAGAACAACACGCGACTGAAATGCGTTTTTATAGTACATTTCGGGCTTTTGTTGGTCGTCGGCGGCGCGGAGTGGGCGTGACGCGCCGTTGGAGTTATGACAGCAATAATTCCCGTATAACGTATTATTATAATAGGAGGGGCTTGTTCGCCGCCGGCCATTCAACTGATTTACAAGGCTTTTTAATTGTTAACAAGTTCGCGCACGCGGCGATTGTTGGCGCGGCGAGTGCTCGCGTCTGATTGCGTCGGCGACGGGGACTATTTACTTCGATTCAATTGCTTATGTCCCAATATATTACTGAATTTAACATCATATGTACTTATATATGCAACCGCACCCGGTCGAGTGCCGGCAAGTCTGTTATTGTAAAAGAAAATGCCGATTTCAGTTATGCCCATTGATACTAAAGTCCCTGATTTGAGTCTGGACTTCTGCTTCGACTTCAACCCACGCAAGTTCCCAAGAACTTCCAAAGCAAATCAGTTTCAGGTTAGTTGCCATTCATCACGGAACTATGTGCCAACTCTGACAAGAACTGGTAGTGCGACGTTCTGAAAGTCGTTAATGTGACGTCAGAATGTTTGGCGCGTGCACGAGTTAATTTGCGATCGATAGTTACCGCGGAACTGGCGTGGTTGCGCGCTAACTTACTTGCGAAGTCGGATCCACATTAGCTTTTAATTAGGGCCGTCGCTAACGGGTCGCGTCGCTTCGCACGGAGCCGCACCGAGTCGCACGACATCACCGCTTCTTCGGAATTAATCGTTGGCGTGGTGTCGATTGATTCGCGTCCACTCACGCTAATACGGTATTGATCAACGAGCGAGTTCAGTTTACTTTAACCACAAAACTATTTCCAATAATTAGAGTTATCTGCGTTAAGAATAGGTATTTCTGAATTTTAATGGGTTTTTTTTCAATTTAGGTACCGATCTCCAGTTTATTGATAGATTTGATTGACAGGTAATTGATTGTAATTATAATATGTAATACTCTAGAAACAACGCCAGAGCGCCTTAAGTCGGCTACACACGAGTTTAACGCAAAAGGAGGCTTAATCCGACTGGTGGCGCTGCCGCTGTATAAGTCCCTCCCTAATCGTGTAGCTGGACTCTCCGGGTTCGTTAGCGCCTGCTGCGATCTTCGACTCGGTTCATTAGCGACTGTTTGAGTACTACGCGACTAATGCACTTCTGCTGATCGATGTGAACGAGATAATGTTTCAGTTTGATCTTACGATAGGCTCCATTGATCGCGATAGATCTAGAGGTCAATCGTCGAGTTGAATTAATTAGTTAGTGGCTCTGAATAATGTTCATCCACGTGATGACGAGTTTTGTCAATTTAAAGATTAAACCAGACATATACCTATTAACAAATCAAATGAAAATGATTGTAGGAAGCTAGGGTACCTAAGTGTAACATCCTAGAGAATAGTTGAGAACGGTGCAGAGGATTGTCACAACAGTATCTATTATATTTCCTCGTATGTATTATTTAAAAGTTTTTAAAGTTCCTTCATTCTCTCCTACAGTTTCAAAAACAGTCGTTAAATAAAATGAAAAGCTTCTTTTGTACAGCGATTGGCTGCGAACAGATTATAGTTACAAATAGCTGACGTCACGCGGTCAACGGAGAAGGATTTTTATGTAAGCTGCTCATTGAATATAAAAGTGAGTAAATGTTATCTGTTCGAGTAACCTCACACGAAGGTTATCAAATATTAACGTGGAGTGGCCGCCAATTTTCTACTGCGTTTGTATATTACTTTTGAATGGAGTTTATTAAGTGCAGTCTGTTGTAAACCCATTTTACTTATACTCTGATAAGCCTGTTGATTTGTACATCTCTATAGTGCGACATGGTCAGCAAGAAACTACTAACACTGTACTAAAACTATTCCAAACATTTCGACGATCGAGATAATTCCTACTTACCTATCACTAGACATACTGCCCCGATAATTCCACAAAACTTAGATAAACAAAGTGGAGTGTCCCGCGAGTGTACTGCAGATATGAAGTATGCTTTTAATGGCGGCTCCTGACAACTAATTACGTTATGAGGACAAAGGAGCGGTGGGAAGTCGCCTTTGCAACATTCAGATAGAGAGCAGTGACGTCACGCGAGTGCCCGCCCGCAGTGTGTTGTGGAGGTGTTTGTGTCCGGCACTCTATACCGGACACTTCCAGCCGTATATTAACCTTTTATGAGGATTGCCTTTTAAACCGCGGCGAGTGCCAGCGTACCTCCCCCGCCCCTCCGCCTCTCGCCCGCTAACCCGGCTGCCTCACCCCCGCCCTACGCTTTTTCCCTTGTTATGCGCTTAATATGAATATTTGAATGCTCTCCGCATAATCTGCGCGCTTGTGAGCAAACCTTGATCACGATCCCGGAGTGAAACAATTGAATGGAAATGTTTTGAGAAGTCCTACGTCGTTATAACTATGTAACTATGGAAGTGTTACAGAAAACAGTTCGGTTACACAAAATTCGTTTGTGTAAATACATCACTAGTTTCTGTTCAAAGTAGTGTCGCATTTCTATGACTGCGATGTATCATTGTGGATGTATGAATACTACATAATATGGTTCCATATTACATTAATCTATCAGTTTTAAACAAAACATCTCTTTTGATATGAGTGTCCTGCTGTCAATATTTTTATTTGACAGACGTGCATTGAATGTTTTTCCTTTGTATGCATAAATTAGCATGATCCTTGAGATTGATGTACAAAAATATTACACGAGCATAATAATATAAACTTTAAAATTACTGAAGCCGAGCGCAACAGTAACTTGAGGATCGCCAGTCTATCAGTTTTAAACAAAACATCTCTTTTGATATGAGTGTCCTGCTGTCAATATTTTTATTTGACAGACGTGCATTGAATGTTTTTCCTTTGTATGCATAAATTAGCATGTTCCTTGAGATTGATGTACAAAAATATTACACGAGCATAATTATATAAACTTTAAAATTACTGAAGCCGAGCGCAACAGTAACTTGAGGATCGCCAGTCTATCAGTTTTAAACAAAACATCTCTTTTGATATGAGTGTCCTGCTGTCAATATTTTTATTTGACAGACGTGCATTGAATGTTTTTCCTTAGTATGCATAAATTAGCTTGTTCCTTGAGATTGATGTACAAAAATATTACACGAGCATAATAATAATTATAAACTTTAAAATTACTGAAGCCGAGCGCAACAGTAACTTGAGGATCGCCAGTCTTAACAGAATCTGTTTGCCACGGTGATTTAGAATAATATTAAAACTTCTAATCGTGTCTGTACTCTAGATCCAGGTACCTATTTATATTTAAATCATTAAAAAAAACGACTCGAAAGAAATTAACAAAAAAATATGAAATAAAGTTTGTTATATACCTACACGTTTACCAACAAAACGAAATCAAAAGTAGGTACGAAACAAACTACGGGCCTACAATTTTTTTGAGGTCTGTGTCAGCAAATCCATCGAATTCAAAATAGAAACGATAACTGATACAAAACAGAGTTAAAAGACATTTTAGTTAGGTAAAATGTCTTTAACCTATTTTTTTTTTTTATATAGTAGCCACAATCATGTACCCATAGCATACGTTTTTGCTAATAGTTTAGAAAAATCTCCTCTTGGCTTCGTTTTATAAGGTATACCGTCACCAAAATGATTACTATGAAGCAATGTTATCTTAACACAGCGCGTGGCTGCGTGTACTGGAGTATTTCTTTATCAGATATCTTTTTTTATATTTGATGTGCTTTCCTTAAAAGCTCGCACCGACCTCAAAAAAAAAAAAATGTTGATTGTTTCGTACCTACTTTTGATTTCGTTTTCGTTATTTTTAATTTCGTGTATACGAGTATATAAAAATATTATTTCTTAACTTAGAGTTAATTTCTTTCGAAGTCGGTTTAATTTTATTACATAAATTATTTTTTTGTTTTAAGAAAAAAATGGTGTTTGTTTGTAATAATTAGTTAGCTAATAGTTTTTTTTATGTAAATAATAAAAGATTCCATTCTAAGTATTTATAGATCTTTTAAGTTAAAAAAACTTGTTTTTTTTTTTTTTTAATAATTAGTACTTAAGTAATAGTAATTTTTAACGATGCACAATCAAACTAACTAATATTATAAATGCGAAAGTGTTGTAGGTAGGTTGGTCCCTACTACAGTCCATTCACCGTTATTGTACCAGTTTTTTTTTTCTATTTTGAAGACACTGGTGCCGATTCTCTTGTACACCGGACTAAACTAACTAAACTATCACTAAAATTCCTTACTTGGCTATGAGAATCATAACGCTATTATATTCTGTAGTAAAAAGTCTCTAAATTTAAAAAATATTTTGACACAACTAAATCGAATTTGACAATTGCGACTCCACGTGGTATATACTTGTTTGCCCTACCCCGTGATTTTTTTTAGAGCGCGCAGTGGGGGCAGCCTCGACGTGTTTTTTATGGAATTTTTCACTTTTTGTATGAAAAAAAAAATATTACCTACGTGTTGAGTATTAGAGGTATGAGGGTTTTATAAAGGGGGTCGAAATTTACATTACTTTTGCGATAGGACACACCATTTTCGAAATATAAGCAAAAGAAAAGAAAAAAATCTAGTACAGTACTGTTTTTGCACCCGAAGTCGAGATGTTCGTGTGAATTTTAGTTCATGACAACTAATAATATTCCACACCATTTTCAGTGGCGATTAAAAATGGTCAAAATTAGTTAGAAAATTAAAATTTTAGGTGAAAAACGTCAAATTCAGAATAGCAAAATTGTCATGTTCACTAAATTAAAATCTCAGTATAATCTTAGTGCTGTCAAACTAAAATATAGTTAAGTTGTGCCACTTTAGTCTATTTCAGAATGGGAAATCATCGTTTGACAGGAGTAAACTAAATTTTGGTGATTTTTAGTCTAGTTTAGACGCATTTGTGACAAGAGAATCGGCACCATTGTCGACATTAGTGCATGGTCGACTAAACGATGCCAAAGAGAATATAATTATGATGGTAAACGATTTGAGGGTACCTACCCGCGTACTATAATGTCAGTGCCGCCTGTAACGACCACACTCGCGGCATGGTGTGAAATTGTTGACTGATTCCACAGACCGGACTCCCGCTCAGTACCTACAGCACGTTTCCCGCCTTCGGGGCGTGATGTTCCTGCAAGATCTTAGCGAGAGACCTGTCGATCTATTGGCACAGCGCAGCGTGTAATGAAACGCATTAGGTACATACCTCCTATGCACCTAATTCGCCAGGCCATCTCACTTACACGTAATAGTCCATATCTTGAAAACTACTGAGCCGATTTTGATGAAACTCACTGTTCCCTAAGTTGAAGTAAATGTAAGGCACAAAAAAATGTTCCCAAACCAATTAATAGTTTCGGAGAAGAGCGTGGACAAACATTCATACACCTATAAACATTTGTATATTTGTTTGGAAGCCCTAACAGATTATCGTATGTGAATTTATATTATTTCAGTTCCAATAATATTACATAAATACATGTCGAATTGACAACCTTCATTTTTTGAAGTCGGTAAAAAAGGAACGCAAATAGTTTCTGAAACGGAGCGTGGCTTTTACTATCATTATATCCGTCGGCTTAATTTAAAAATATATTGCGTTCAAGGCGAAAGCCTTGTACCTGCGGCTGCGGGCTGCGGATTGCGGGTCGCGGGTCGGGAGGTACCTCGTCATTTCGCATGCATGAACACTGTCCCCGCTGTTAATGATTAAGCTTCATTGTTCCCCTCTCGTCATGTTTTATGTACACTATGCATGTTTTATTAGTTTGTAGCTACAACTTGACGTTATTTGAACTTATTATAATTCAATTTTCCAATAATTATTTAGGAGTCAGGAGAATAGATGGAGGGTGAAGAGAGCAGTTGCTTCTCAGTTTCGGTTTTTACTACACCTAGCTAGCCTATGGGCGTAGTGGTTTTTATAACTCACGCATGGTTTTCAGACATCTTAACAGGTTTTACATTATAGCCTTTTATGACGAACGAACTTTGAATAAGGACTACCTCATTAAAGGTCCAGATAGATAGACCTGGACTGGTAATTCTTACCCTGGTACGTTACAGTTTCTCTGAAATGCGAGTAATACCCCGGGCAACAGCTAGTGAACGGTAAAGTAACTCACAATAGTTATTAGGTATGAGGTCGGGCTCGGCGTCGTCGTGGTCCTGCTTGGCTTGTGGCGCGGGCGCGGGCGGCGGCTTGGCGAGGCGCGGGCGGCGGCGCCGGCGCAGCGCCAGCGCGCACGCGCCCGCTACCAGCGCGCACACGGCGCCCGCGCCCGCGCCCATCGCGCCCAGCACGCCGCTCACGCCCAGCTGCGACGGAGGCGCTGAGGAATAAGAAAATAATAATATTTAGTAGCAAAACTCAACACGACTCATCAGTGATTGTTGAATATTATGAAAATACTTTTTAAAGTCTGCATGAGGCAGGGGCTCGTGGCTAATTGATAACAGCCGCACTGATCGATCGGAGATTAAGTTACGCTTACCGCGATCGGCTCGTGGATGGGTGCCCATCCATTACATATCGGGATCCCTCTGTGCGTAGGAAAGCAAGTTAAGCCGTTGGTCCCGACTGTCATTCGTAAATCTTGGACAGTCGTTCCGGGCATTTAGAAGCCCAAAACTCTGATAACCAGTTTTACCAAAGGGGTATCGTATAAGCAGTCGCTCCATGTAAAATACTGTTATTTAGCTGCATCCGGTTAGACTGGAAGCTGACCCCATCAACATAATTGGCAAAAGGCTCGGCAGATTGATTGACTTTTCCCCGACTACGGCGGAGGGTTATGATTTTGATCGGTATGTATGTTCATCTGTTCCCTCAAACCTTCTAAACTGCTCATCATAATTTGACAAATGAGGTATCGTTGGAAGCATTTTGAAAGTCCGCTGGTTTAAGGCTATGTAACGTTACATTAAATTACGATTATAATTTTGTGCTGTACCTTGACTATTTTTGTACCTATGTCTTGATGTCTGTCTGAAATATTTTCTTGTTTCATACCTTTGTAATTTTTCTGTAGTCGGGTTTAACTTTTTCAACTTACTAGTTTTTTTTTGAGTCTGACTCCAAAGATAAGTCGGAGATTGTACACATAAGCATCTGATGCTCGAGGTATTGCTTCTCTAGATTATCAAGACGCACGTAGGGCAAGTTTACAGGAAATTGCTTATTATCTATTCACTCCAGAACCGTATATTAAACAGGTTCATTTTATAACTGAACTTATTCCGCCTTTACATTTGAGTCTGTTATATCAGTAAAGTCAATATGGCCGGGTACAATCATTTACTTTGCACAGCCGTTATTTGAATGTAGATAAAGCTCGGTATGATTTTTCCCTGAAATTTCAAATTAAAAGTGCAAGTCGATATCCAATCGCAGGCAGCCGGCGCCGGGGCCCAGATGGAATTAGCATTTTGTATAAAGAGACCTTCCGTCCGTCGTTACCTTCATCACTTAATTGAAAGTGTTCCCAATTCCCTCGGTCAGTGTAGGTGGTGTACGAACATTATGTTAGCTGTTATCTCAGACCAAATAAATATTTGGTCTGAGGCTGTTACAGTACAACTATTTTCTTAATGTCCCTCGGGAATCATCGCATTTCCGAATCCAAACAACTTTCCTCCGTTTTTTAAATAAATTAAATAAAGTTAAAAGAGTATTAACAACTATATACTTCCAAGTCGATTGAGAGCGTCGGGTCTTGAAGTTTGCCGAGGGACATTAAGAAAATAGTTGTACTGTACCTACTTGTCTTGCTATATACTTATCCGATGCCTAACTTATGTCCAAGTCAACCCGGCAGACACTCCTCTATTACATCCATTAAAAGTAAAAGTAAAAAAAGTTTATTGATTCATAAGAAAGTGTTACAATAAATAGCAATTACACTGGATCCCCGAACCCGCGCCACCCGCACCCGCTCTTTCGACAGATAATAAGAATTACTTAAAACAAGAAAAATTCAAAAATTCAAAAAAATAAAAAAAAGTCAGCAGTACGGACATAATTACCAAGCACCTAATTATACTGAATGGGGCACAAGAACAGCCACCACTTTCTACCTCGCATTGCTTCCTACAACTCACTTCCGGCGTCAGCGTTGACTCTTCGACCTTGCGTGGTCTTCGCTTTTGAAATTACTTCTAATTTTCGTTCGCAGATCATCCGAAAGGTATTATTAATAGTTCTGTTCATGAAAGTATCATCGTGGAAAGGTACCTTTTTTCTTAGATTTGGCTTTAAAAACATTATCGCATTTCTTACCTTCCGTACTAAATCAGTGTTCTTTTACAAAGGACCATTTTCACGTTAAAGCTTTCTAGTGGTTTTGAGGAGTTGCTGTAATAATATTTCCTACCAACGTTGATAGCAAATTATGAAGCTAGACAAACATTACGTTAACAACTTTTATAGGTTAGTAACGCTGAGCGTGGTTGGATTGGTCAAGAGAAATAATAATTGAGCGCAATCCGTTGTTCTCTTCTTATTAGCGAGTTACATTGTAGTTATTATTAGTTGTTTGCTTTTAATTATAACTTCAATAATATATTTACCTGTTTTCAAATATGTTATCACCTATTTTTGTGTTATTATCCTCATTTTGCTATGTGTAATAACGAGTAAAGCCACACGCGTGTTATCGGCTCGAGATCACTTCATGTGTTTGCCTTAATTAATACCATTTAAGTAGGCAAGTACTTTATCAAATTAGCGACATGGCAGAATTATTTGCGGACATTATTATGTTTTATTGTTTTCGGTTGCTCAAGGCTAAGAAATAACAGCCACACGGTTCGATCCATCATGAGCTACGCTTGCCGGGATTGTTATGTAGATGGGTGACCATCTTTACACACCGAGACTCCTCCGTGCCTCGGATAGCACGTTAAGCCGTTGGTCCCGGCTGTCATTCGTGGATCTTTGACAGTCGTTACGGGTTACCAAAGGGTATCGTATTACCCTATTACTGGGTTGTGGAGGTCAGATAGGCAGTCGCTCCGCATAAAATACGGTATTCAGCTGCATCCGGTTAGCCTGCAAGCCGACCATAGCTGGGAAAAGTCTAGGTAGATTTTTACTTTCGGTTGCCACGTGTGAAGCGTGTGATACCGTGCCGCACAAGAAAGTTCACAGGACAGGTATAGTTTCCGTGTTTCGATTTTGCCCAGACTACCCGCCTAAGGCAGTTTTAATAAACCACCACAACTTGTGATCTGTTCTGTTGTCAGGGGAAAAGAAAAAGTAACCAGGATGAACTGTCACGTTTCATAAACTTCTTAAACATTTGATCACATCTATTAGTTAGATATATTATTATTCAGGTGTAATGTGGGATCTTTGCCCAGAAGGGCGCGGGGAGGGGTTTGGGATGCGGGGTGAGGGCGGCGTGATGCGGGCCTATTTGTAACTTCAATAATTAATTAGGGGCAGGTGCGTCTGCTGCCGTATCCACGGGATTTGCTCAAATTCGTGTTTTTTAAATTTTTCAAGGAACATGCTTTCTTTGAAATCCTTCTTAAATTAATACTGAACATTATTTAACAAACGCTTGATGGTAGCGATGCGAACGTGTTTTTTTATTTTTATTTAGTTATCCTAAAAGTTTAGCACATATTTTTTTTTAAATAACATTTTATTCTATTTAGTTAGTTAGGTTCAGCAGAATTTAAGGTCTTATCTAGAAAGTTGCAGTATTTTGTTAAAAAAAAAAAAAAAAAAAAAAACAGCCATGGTGCTGCATTTCATGGGACTAATTATTTTAACTTTACTTGTCCGGCCACAACTATCACTTTCAACCAGCGAATCGCTCGCGTCGCATCGGTCGCGTGGTCCTGAACCTTCACAATTTCAACCAGCGAATAGCTCGCGTCGCATCGGTCGCGTGGGCCTGAACCTTCACAATTTCAACCAGCGAATCGTTCGCGTCGCATCGGTCGCGTGGGCCTGAACCTTCAAAATTTCAACCAGCGAATCGCTCGCGTCGCATCGGTCGCGTGGGCCTGAACCTTCACAATTTCAACCAGCGAATCGCTCGCGTCGCATCGGTCGCGTGGGCCTGAACCTTCACAATTTCAACCAGCAAATCGCTCGCGTCGCATCGGTCGCGTGGTCCTGAACCTTCACAATTTCAACCAGCGAATCGCTCGCGTCGCATCGGTCGCGTGGGCCTGAACCTTCACAATTTCAACCAGCGAATCGCTCGCGTCGCATCGGTCGCGTGGGCCTGAACCTTCACAATTTCAACCAGCGAATCGCTCGCGTCGCATCGGTCGCGTGGGCCTGAACCTTCACAATTTCAACCAGCGAATCGCTCGCGTCGCATCGGTCGCGTGGGCCTGAACCTTCACAATTTCAACCAGCGAATCGCTCGCGTCGCATCGGTCGCGTGGTCCTGAACCTTCACAATTTCAACCAGCGAATCGCTCACGTCGCATCGGTCGCGTGGGCCTGAACCTTCACAATTTCAACCAGCGAATCGCTCGCGTCGCATCGGTCGCGTGGGCTTGAACCTTCACAATTTCAACCAGCGAATCGCTCGCGTCGCATCGGTCGCGTGGGCCTGAACCTTCACAATTTCAACCAGCGAATCGCTCGCGTCGCATCGGTCGCGTGGTCCTGAACCTTCACAATTTCAACCAGCGAATCGCTCGCGTCGCATCGCTCGCGTGGGCCTGAACCTTCACAATTTCAACCAGCGAATCACTCGCGTCGCATCGGTCGCGTGGTCCTGAACCTTCACAATTTCAACCAGCGAATCACTCGCGTCGCATCGGTCGCGTGGGCCTGAACCTTCACAATTTCTACCAGCGAATCGCTCGCGTCGCATCGGTCGCGTGGGCCTGAACCTTCACAATTTCTTCATAATGTCGTCATCAAAAAACTGATTGAACGTCGTATTTCCAAATTTCCTGAACATTGTTTACATACAGTCTGAAAATCCGTTTCAAAACTCCAACAACAATTTTGATGTTACATTGTTCAGTGACTTTTAATTTGACTAAGTACACAACTGTCTTGAAAATTGGACTACCTACTGTCGATTCATCTGAAACGCTTAAATAATATATAATGTATACAAGTTGTGTACATAAGTTGTTTTGGCTTCTTTTGTGCTGAATTAATATGTTTGCTTAGAGCAGGGGTTTACACGTAGTTCTCCAGCTTTGCGCATAAATATATTTATTAGGTGTTGATAAAACCGGCGGTGTAGTACCTTCCCGCCGCAAGTGCCTACAGCCGGCTGACAGCGGCGTGCGCTGCGCCTACATAAGTATGATGGCGCTGAAATAACTAAGCTATTGTGCGGCGCGCGTCATTTTTTATACCTCGCTATAAAAACTTAAAAGGTATTCCATTATTCAGGTGTTCTTGTTTTAGTTGAGTTTTCATTTATGTCAGTGTTGCCTATTGACATTACCTTTATCAATGGCTTGACAATAGTACCTAGGTACAAAACAGAGCACACAGCCCGACAACTGACAATAGTAACTATGTAAAAAACAGAGCACACAGCCTGACAACTGACAATAGTACCTAGGTACAAAACAGAGCACACCGCCTGACAACTGACAATAGTACCTAGGTACAAAACAGAGCACAAAGCCTAACAACTGACAATAGTAACTATGTAAAAAACAGAGCACACAGCCTGACAACTGACAATAGTACCTAGGTACAAAACAGAGCACACCGCCTGACAACTGACAATAGTACCTAGGTAAAAAACAGAGCACAGAGCCTAACAACTGACAATAGCCGCCAAATCTTAATACGTGCCGGGAGCCATTTTGGAGGGTTCACCTAGTCATATGGGATGCCGGGAGCCCTCGCGGAGGGCTCAGTTTAAATGTAGGTTTATCATAGCTAATACATTACATTGTAAACCGAGAAAATAAAATCTGATGTATATTTTAACAATATTTATTAGTGTAAGCATTGGTTTTAAAATCCAAGCATTTTTCATTTTCAACAACTTTATGTTCACGTAAACAAAAATTCCCAAAAAAATAACCGAGGAGGAGCATTGGAGGGTTCACTTCCAATATGTATGGCGGCATGGCGTATGAGCTCTATGAAAAGTGAGTGGAGTCGGGAGGGTTAACGTGGATCAAATAGATTTCGATAATGCTGTCACCATGAGTTTTACGGAGTCTTACGCAGGCGCTAAAGTAAGCTCGATAGATCGTGTCGTCTAGCTAGCTTCACTCTTATGTTTTGTTTCTTTCTTTCTCAGTAATAAGAGCAGAGAACGGCTTATATGATCAAAACGTAGTAGTATCAATACGGTAACAAAAAATGATATGACAGTCAACATCATGTAAAAATCCGACTAAATAGAAAGGTTGGCGGTTAGGTTAGGTTAGGACTACATGGTATTTAAGGGTTGTTAAATTTTTATTCCTTATAATAACTATGTACAGTCTGTTGTCAATATTATCTGACCCACCCTAAAAACAAACAAATTTAGACCCTGTGCATGTAACATTAAGGTTTATTCAATTTATATGAGCTTATCAGACAGTGCAGATTTACAAATACAATAATAATACAGACACGCAAATTTGATCTTTAACACGTAACGTTAAGGTAAACCCACCCAACATTGTTGGAGCCACCGGCATTATATATCATTTTGTTAAGCGATTTTTATCATTATCTCGTTGATATTAAAGTTGAAAGCTTTTAGTCACACTTCATAATTACAACCAAATCTTTAATTTCGCTTATTCCCAACATGTTCTCGTGGCTTAGCGGTTTGAGCACTGCCCGAGTGACATGTCAAATTTTTGTTCCGTATTTTAATTTATTTTAAATTAGTAATTAAGTAAAATTAAGGTGTAATATTATGTGTTAACGTAATATAATTGCATAAATACTCAGGATTGTTGTTTTCCTGTAAATATATGAAGTAAAACTCGGTGTTTGGTTACACACCGGTAACCTAAAATCAACAGCTGACGATCGAACTACGGATTTAAACGGGGAGTATTGCTTTACTTTTTACTTTATAATAGCACACAATCGTCACTTTATCTATGTTACACGTCCTCGTTAAGTCTTGACATAAATAGTTCTCTAATTTAGCACTGCATTCGGTCTGAATCGCATTGTTAATATAGTAGAATACGTAACTTAGCGTAGATTCTATTAATCTCAATCTGATCTTTAATATAATATACGACATTGAAATCGTTCATGATCGTTATTTTTGCATTGTCGTTATACTTTAATATCAAATATTAACTTTAAATTTAGGCAACCTACCCACTTATGGAAAAGTAAATTCACAAAAGGCAATAAAAGTATCATAACTTTATACTCAATTTGATAATATAGCTTTGATAAATATATATAAAGAATAGCTCTTTAAGCCAATCCAGTAGCCTACCTCATTTCTCCTCTCCACCACATTTCCACCTTTATTAAATTATCTGTCTGTCATATTTGTTCTCACCGTTTCTTTGTTCTAATTCCAGTAACAAATCCTGAAACCATGCCTGTGATGACCCGTAAGGCTACCGCTCAGGATATGGAACTCAAATTGAGAACGGCCCTCCAAAACCTTGAAGCATCTAAACTACAATGTAAACAATTATTACAAGAGAATGACGAAAGTGAGGAGGAAGTCAAAAAGATAGTCAACAAAAACTCAAGCCTTAAACGTGAGCTAGTAGATCTACATCACCAATACCTGAATGTTGTTGATGAACGCGATCAACTAAAAGTGGTCACGGATGGTTTCAGCAACTGTTGTAACTTGTATGAGGAGGCTTTAAGCAAAGTTAGGGACCTAGAAGATGAATTAATTCATGCTAATAGTCATATTATCCGGTTAGAGAAAGAAAAAGAATGTACTCAGGTTCAAGAAACTAACCAATTATACAATGAATTATTAAATACTAATTGTAACCATCATTCCATATTAAATATTGACCTTACTGAAGATTCCATGCTGAAACAGAATCATAGTTATAAAGTTAGTCATAAAAAAATGAAAAAAATATGTAAAACTGAATAGAATAATTAAAAAATGTAATCAAATTAGGAAGCAACAAAAACACTTTTCCAAAAATATTCCACGGAGGAAAGAACGTGTTGATCTGCTCAATAAATTAAACAATTATCAAATAAAATTGGAAGACAGCAAAAAAATATATGAAATTGATACACAGCGCTTGCAGTCTGACATTCAGTTACTTGAGGGAAGACTTGGTTCCCTTTACATTAAATATGTGGGCTCTCAGAACCAAATTAAAGAACATATTCTTGCAGCTAATGAGTTAGTTATGTGTCAGTGTACTTGTCAGAAGGTTTCAAACCCTGATGCTGTCCAGCCTGAGGCAACGGAGGACCCGTCCCAGGCTGAGAGTTTGACTCAAGGCTGTATCCTCAACCAAGATATATCTGGTATTGTGCAAGATCTATCTCAAGAGGTACAGCCTGAGATTGGTAGTTGTCCATCTTTCAGTAGTCATGATTGTTATAATTCAGTTATTTTCTCAGATAGTATAGGAAGAGGTATAGGTAAATTAATTAGTAACAACCTGTGTTACTCTACGCAAAATTATTGTATGCCAGGGTCTACCTACAAACGAATAATGGCATCAGTAGTGGCAAATGCATACAATCCTAAAACCAATATTACTGTATTTGTAGGTAATAGTTCTAAGGTCAAAAAAGATGAAATCACTGACAGTGTAACTGAATTGTTAAAGTTAAATTGTAGTAAAATAATATTGTGTGCTTTCCCATATTTTGAAAAATTGACAAAAAGACAAAACAATTATATTCATATGCTTAACAAGCATATGCACTTTTTAGTTAGTCATTATAGTGATAAGCTTGTATTTCTTGACACCAACAGTTTTGTGGAAACTTTAAAATCGACTAGGGATACTGTGTATCTGCCTGTTAGTTTTAGACACATAATAGCAAGGCTATTAGCTTTTTATATAAACTCAGACATAGGTAGTATGTCGAAGTCTTGTATTATTAACACCACAATGATTAGTAATAATACTAATAATAAGGTGGTGTACCAGAATAAATGTAGCTCAAATGCTATTAATATTTATACAAATTGTACGAAGGAGGTTCCATGTCCCTCGCTCACTATGAGCTCACTGCCTAGTGATGCCATTGAAATCTTGGGGTTAACTCCGGATAGTCATTTAAACTAGTGTGTAAGACAACAGAAGGTACCAGTAAGAATATTCTTATTGCTAACAACAACAAGGTGTCTTCTTGCTCTAAAATAAATAATTATCAAAAAGGAAATCAGCAGAATGCCTTGAAATTATTTCATCAAAATATTCAAGGTATTTCATCAAAATTATTAGAAATAGAAATGTTTTTAGAAAAAACAAAGTTTGACATTTGTTGTTTTACTGAACATTGGTTAAAGGATTACCAAATGCTGATTAATTATGAGAACTATAGTGTGGGCAGTTGTTTTAACCGGAAAACTATGCTGCGTGGAGGTTCTCTAATCTTGATAAAAAAATGTTTAAAATCTAAGCAACGTAATGACATAGTTGGTTTATCAGTTGAACGTTGCATCGAACTGTCCTGTGTTGAGCTGGATAAGCATGTTGTAGTGTGCGTGTACAGACCCCCTAATTATCTGAACTTTTCTTTATTTGAATCAGTAATGGAAGATGTCCTAGCGAAACTTGCATCAAGTAACAAAGCCACAATTATTTGTGGTGATTTTAATATAAATATTCTAGAAAATAATTCAAATAGCAGTAGAATATTAAGCCTTTTTAAATCGTTCAATTTGTCTAATGTTTTTACAGAACCAACTAGAGTAACCCCAACTTCTGCTACTTGTATCGATAATGTCTTCTGCGATTGCGATTATTTAGATAAATCCATCGTAAATTATTTGCCGTCTGATCATAGTGGACAAACGGTAACTTTTAAGTTTAAAACAGTTAAGCAAAAAGTGCAAATACAATTTAGACCAATAACAACTGGCAAATTAAATAGATTCAATAGTACCCTACATAATAAGTTAAATGCTCTGGGCCATAATATGGACGATGCAAATAAATTGTATGAGGATTTCTTTTCAATAGTGCACACTGAATTCAATCAAACTTTTGAAAAGAAAACAAAAAATATTTGCCCTAATTTTATTTTTAGTGACTGGGCAACTAGAGGTATTAGGATAAGTAGGGAAAGACTGTTCGAGCTGTATGGCCTTAAGCCTTACATTAACACAGAAACTTTCAACAAGTATGTTGCTACATATTCGAAAATATTTAGAAATACCTGCAAGACAGCTAAAGCTCTGTATATTAGCAACAAGATCAAATCAGCAGAAAATAAAATAAAAACGGTTTGGAAAGTAATAAATAATGAAACTAACAGGGAAAAAATACGAAACACTGAGTACACATTGGAGACTGAACGTGGTCCCATAAGCACTAACTTAGAAGTAGCTCAAGAATTTGTAAATTTCTTTACTAATATACCATCAAAAACGACGGAAGCTTTAAATTCCTCACCCGATGTCTCAATTGATTTATTAAAAGCGAACGTTACAGGCTGCCCGGTTGAATTTCAATTTAAACATATAAACCCTATGATAGTTGTAAAAGCTTTTCGGCAAATCAAAATCAAATTGACTGAAGATCTATGGGGATTATCTATCAAAGTTTGTACATCCATAATCGAGACTATAGCACCATATTTAGCTTTAATATTTAATTTGTGCGTGGATCAAGGAGTTTTCCCGGATTTAATGAAATACAGTAAGGTTATACCACTTTTTAAATCTGGGGACAGTAAAGACACCAACAATTTTAGACCAGTATCCGTGCTGCCGGTATTCAGCAAGGTGTTCGAAAAGGTAATGCTCAATCAAATGCTTAATCATTTTAACACCAACCAAATCTTACACGAACAACAATATGGGTTCACCAAGGGACGTTGTACGACTGACGCCGGTGTCGCCTTATTAAAACATATATTTACAGCATGGGAGGCGGCCCAAGATGCCATAGGAATCTTTTGTGACCTTTCCAAGGCATTTGACTGCGTAAATCACGAAACCTTGCTCATGAAACTTGAGCATTACGGACTAGGTAAGCTTGCGCTCAGTTTGGTAAACTCTTATTTAAATGATAGACAACAGCAAGTTCAAATTAACGGTGTCAATTCACTCGGTCTAAAAGTAAAAATGGGTGTTCCACAAGGCTCAATATTGGGTCCTTTCCTCTTTTTAGTATATATTAATGATCTACCCCATTTATTAAAAAACAAACCACAAATGGTGTTATTTGCTGACGATACTTCTCTAATTTTTAAGATAAATAGACGTGAATCAAATCTTGACGACGTAAATAACGCCCTACTGCAGGTCCAAAATTGGTTCACTGCTAACAATTTAGTATTAAATGGGAAAAAAACTAAATGCATAAGATTTGCTTTGCCGAATGTTAAAAGTAGTGTTTGTGAAATAGTATTGAATAAGGAGAAACTAGAATTCGTCGATAAAACTGTTTTCTTGGGGATCACGCTCGACTCAAGGCTGCAATGGGGTCCTCATTTAACATCTCTTGCAGGACGGCTAAGTTCAGCAGCATATGCTGTGAGAAAAATCCGTCAATTTACTGATGTAGATACCGCGAGGCTAGTCTATTTCAGTTACTTTCATAGTATCATGTCTTACGGTATTTTACTATGGGGACGGGCTGCAGATATCGAATCGATTTTTATTCTGCAGAAAAGAGCCATCAGAGCAATATATGGCCTCCGCAGACGCGATTCCCTAAGGGAACTATTTAAAGATATTAACATTATGACGGTACCTTGTCAATATATATACGAGAACATCATGTACGTAAGGAAAAATTTAAGTATTTTCAGTAAAATAGGTGATAGACACAATTATGGGACTAGAAATAGGGACCAATTAGTTCAACCGGGTTTCAGACTGGCTAAAGTAGACTCATCTTTCATGGGGTACTGTGTAAAATGTTACAATAAAATACCTCCCCACATACTCCAATTGAATGAAACGAAATTTAAATCTTGCATAAAACGCACACTATGCTGCCAAGCATATTATAAGTTGGGGGATTACATCGCTGACAAAAATGCTTGGCTCAACGCTGGTCCAGCTCCACAAGGGCGCATAAACTAATTATTGATTAGCATTGGAAAATATTGTTGGAGCTGCTGAAGATTGAAAAACTATATTTACATTGTATAAATTCAATCTCTTAGTATTATATAATTGCATTGAACATATGTGAGCACTGTTTACCTACTTTAACATTTACTGAGTACGTCTTTCATTGACTTGAATGTACCCTGGCGGCTGAGAGTATGTCATGCTCACTCAAATGTCTCGCTGGTGGTGGCGTGTGTGTTGGATCATTAAGTTCCCTTCAAAATGGTTGAGCTGAATGATGCTAATCCATGCGTCATGTTCGTGAACGGGCGCCGTCAGTGGGGACTGGTCATCTCTTAGCTGCCATAGTTTATTTTAATTATTTTTGTTTTTATATTTTTTATTATGGTCGCTTTTAACGTGCACGATTTACTACATTGTTCTCACATATATAATTTCAACATGAATGATGTAACCAATGTTTTGTAACAATAGTCTAATTTAAAAGAGTGTCCATGGAGTTTCTTGCCCGTTCTTCTCCATAGGAACCTACTACGCTTTGGAATGGGCAACTAGCTTCATCTTTCTGACTGACCGACCCCTTGACAATTCAAAAGTACCTGTAATTGGTTTATTTGGAATAAATGATTTGAGTTTGAGTTTGAGTTTGATGCTGGATTGGCAACGAAAAACATGTGGGTTCGGAAACAGTCCACCAAGTATCAGTTCCTTTTTAATTTTGTTGTCATTTCTACAATATTGCTTGCATTATTAAAGAAAGACCAATATGATTTACGCCTAGTAACTTATCTCGTAGACAGGTGGGTAAATTAAAAAAATTAGAATTTATATTCACCAAGAATGGTTGGATACGAAGTAAAACATACATTTGCTTCGTGAGGTAGATAATAAATTCATCTAAGTGACAATAGTTACACTACGCCTAATAGCAGTGACTGCGCATACACATTTTGTAAATCGTTCCACATAACTCGTTAAGTATTTTTAAGCAATTTGGTGTAAAAAGCATCATATCGCAACGTGATGACTTTAGCAAACATAAAATCATATTTTTACATGAGCAGAATGTTGGAATTAGAGAGATTGGTCGTCGATTTAATATAGCAGTAAGTGTTTTTTTTTAATACCTATTTTATTTTATTGATTGTGATTAATGAACGCGTAGTTGGCTGTTTTACCATTACATTCACTCCTTACAAGTTACATACACGGTTCCAAAAATGTTTTTTTTTTTGTTTTAGAGAAATACGGTCAGGCTAAGACGTTATGGAGACAATGGAAATATTCAGCGGATTCGTCAAGGAGCTAAAGCCATCAAGTATAGTTCTAAATTCGAACGCCATCGGGCTACTGTTTCAAGCCATGTTGAAAATCCATTTTTGCGCAATAAACCACAATATTTCAGTGGAAACAGTGAGGAGGCACACGCTGCTGGGATAAGGAATTATAAACCGGAACAGAAAATTGCATTGACACCTGCTCATCGTGAAGAAAGGGTCCGTTTTGCCCAGGAATATTTAAATTTTAATTATATTTATTATTAAACACACCATGTAAGTAAATGCTCAATGGATTGATTGTTAAACCATTAGAATGTTGCAGATTATGTGGTGATGTTATTGTTATAAATAGTTTTTTCTATTTAAATAACATGTTTATTCACTAATATAGGCAGCTATACCTAAATCTGTAAAGCATTTCACAGGTGAATTCATTTTCTCTATAGCAAACTTTTAAGCATAAGCACGCATTTTTTAATGTTTATAAATGGTTAGATTTGATTATGGCATACTAATATAATATTTGTATATTAATTTGGAAATATATGAGCATTTACTTACTTTATCTTACAAACTTTGTTTTAATGAAATAATAAACATTTTAAACCTGCAATTGTTTAGTTTTATTTATATACAAACAGCCCGTTTAAAAAGACAAGACTCCACGTTGTCCATTAGAGAAATGTGAAAAAAGTGTAATAAAATAATTTAAAAAAAACAGCTGAGCAAAAAGCTATAATTAGGTTAAACTTGGTTCGAAGGTAGATAACGATGAACATCGCACAACCTTAGTGACCACAAGACCAACTCAACTCTTTTATATCGTATTGAAATTTGATCTTAGTTGTAATGCTACACGCAATATTCTAAAGAATTTGAACCATATAGTTTACATTCATAAAGTTTATTCTTGCACAGCACAAGCAGCCAACCTTCTCCTCGTTCAAATAGATTATATTGTATTTTAGTAATCACCCCATTGAGCCAGGATAATAAAAATAAATACCTATAAAATAGAAAATAAAAAATTGTAAAGAGACATTGTTTTTGCAATTTAGTAAGGCAAGGTAATATATGTTTGCGCGTAGTCACTGCATACCCTTAGGTTTTATAATGAATACGAATATTTCTTTTTCAACTACCCACTTATTACAAGTTATGCGAAAATATTACCATTTTAGAAAGTTTATATTTGAAGGTTATCTGTCTATAGTTCTTTACAATAATACAAGAAATAGTTTTGGAATAAATTCTAAATTGAAAGCAAAACAATATCTTCTACACAGGATTTGATCTCGCAACTAGTTTTTCTCAGTCTTATACACAGACCACGAGACCAGACTTACTTGAACACTATTATTAAAATAAGCTATTACACTAATTATATTATAACAAGTAGTTATAACATAAACCTAATGCTAACGTTTTAAAGATCAAATTTGCGTGTCTGTATTATTATTGTATTTGTTCATCAAGTCCTAGCACTCGCCTGATAAGCTCATACAAATTGAATAAACCTTTAATGTTAATGTCAGAGGGTCCAAATTCGTTTGTTTTTAGGGTGGGTCAGATAATGTTGACAACAGACTGTACGTCTATTCAATTTGTAATTTTGTTGACGATTTGTGATTCGAGGCGTTTTTTCGATAGCGTCTGTCGAATTAGTGACTCATGATGCCGTTTTGTATGGTGGCAGCTGAAAAACGTTAGTGAATATCGAATAGATTACGTTAGGTTTCTTACCTATCGAAATCTATAGTGCTCTGGTACGAATTTCAATTCTTTCTGTGACCGCTAGGGGCGCTGTACAATATATTTTCATATAAATCATATATATACGGAGACGCTAGCGAGTTTTGACTCCTTTCCAATCCAGATGATCCCACCACTCTCCTCCAGGAGAGCAATAGGGCCACCAGTACAGTGCACAAACACACCCGACACCCGTCGTACCGACCTCGCCGCCGAGGTCCTCCGCGATCGCGACCCTCTCGAGTAAATAATACTCCCTCCCGACCCTTGTCCGATGAAGCGCCAGCCTGCGCCGCAGCTGAGCGCGTAGCTTTAAATTCCCCGTATAATAATAATGATACATCCTTGATCCAGCCTGTCCCATCTTGCTGTCCTCCCCTCAGCGACGCCCTAAGCCGAGGTTCGTACCCCATAGGGGGTGCCCTTAGCGAGCGTTCGCCTAATTTTAATTTAGAATAGTTTTGCTCCTGGCTGGAGGCTTTGAGTGTAGTGCTTAAGGCAGCCACAGGATTGTTCGGTTGAGCAGTAAATACCTTAGTGGTATACCTGCGAGATGCCATAGCCAAAAAAAAAAAAAAAAAAAAATTTTTGACGTTATCCAAATCTATTTGATTCACGTTAAGACGCTGACAACAGCTACACCACGGTCACTGTCGGACTGCAGAGAAAATAAAAAGAAGCGCAATGACACAACGCTTGTCATTTATTCCAAAATATGAAGTAATTATCGATTTATTCAAAAATGAGTTGAGTAATCAAAAATAAAAAACAACCAAGTTCTGCATTCAAATAAGACATTCTTGTTATTAATAAAAATACCAACGTTCGTTGATATTTAACACAGATATTTTGGATTAGAACTCAAATTAAAATTTGACACTACTTGGCTCAATTTTATCCAGTAGGGGCGTAGCTGACGTAGAGGCCGTACCTGACCTGCTATTAGCCCGAGTTTAAGTTGACGGCATGAATACGAGACAAACATTTAATTTATATTTAGAATAGAAAAGATCAGGCTGTCAGCTCAGCAGGCTGACAAGCGGCCGTTAGAAGATAAATATTAAAATGTATAAATGAATTCTAAGAACCAAATAATTATTCAAGTTTCACCGCAAAGAACCGTTTTATTTAACCGGGTACCGTCAGCGCTCCTCCAGCGCTGATAGTACTTAGTCGTTTCCTCAGATATTCAGGATATATGAAGGATGACTTTTGTGACTTTCAGTTGCTTACACCCCCTCTTGACAACAGACATACCAAAGTAATGTGGGTATCTGATGCGTCATCATCATTTCAGCCGAAAGAAGTACACTGCTACATAAGCAGTTCGCACGCCTAAAATCTCATACATTTTGGTCAGTTACATAACTATCACCGCTTACAATATTGTACGCTAGTTTTGTTAGACATCCAGTATAAAAAGCAAAAACAAAGCAAAGTATTTATAGTAGCTATATTTCATAATTTTAACTCGGAAATGATGACTCACCACCACCACACATCGTATCTGTCTCAACGCACCATTGCTCACGTTAGAATGAATAAAATCCCCCATTTGATTAGGGATAATGAATCGACGGAAACACACGAGTGTTCACGAGTGATAGCGAGCGGCTGAGGGACGGCTGGTATTAGCAAAATACTCGGCCGGAAGGAGCGCCCTGAGTTGAGCGAGCGAACGGAGCGGTGAGCGACACCTGCACCTTAATAGCGTAACACAACCAGAATGACAATCCATTTCAGTTTGACATTCCAAACAAGTCTATTGCATTCATACGATTGACATATTCGTCACCACGATGACAAAAATAATGCTTAATTGCATTATTTTTGAATTGGCAAAATATAAGAGTTTACATTCCAGTGAGTTACGCAATTTTAAGATAAATGAGCGAACTCTGGTGCTCTCTATAATCACAAGAATACTTTAACAAGCAACAACTGGCGGTTGCCGCCAGTCGCTTGTTGTTAAAATATTATATGTAAACGGCAGCAATATTTTAAGATTGCGTCTTATCTGACGCAATCTGATTTGGTACTTATCTTAGTTTTTAAAGAGAATGCCTTATTCATATTAAAAGGATACAAATATTCATAAAGCCGGCAACATTTAGATTTCCAAGCTAGTAAAATCATTATGTCACCTCAGAGATCACTGAAAGGTAGCTAAACGAGGATAGGTCTCACAAAACACCAAATTTTGTTCTTTTTTTCAAAAGGACCTTGTTTACCTTAGTCGGAAAATAGTAATTACTCGTACCAGGAATCACGTTAATGGATCTCAGTTATTGGCGACCACTGCTGTACCTTAGCGGTTATCTTATCATATACCTAGTACCTACTAAGGTTTGTACATTAAATACTCGTCATACCCTTGCGTTGCTTACAGAGGTAGGCAGAAAATGACTCATACCTCGATCAAAAACTCACCGATGGTTCGTGATCGTGTTATACTAATTAGTCAAAAAAACTGCTTGCGCGACCATTATAATCTTTGAGAGCTTAAACTGAGCTGCTGTTATGCAATATTCAAATCACTCGGTAGTTTTATTAAGTGAACCAATATCAATACTGTTTTGCAATCATATCTAATATAAATTCATACATACACCCGTTGACAAGGAGCCAAGCGGCGTGGAGGAAAACTAGAATATATTACGTTATTGGTTTGTTAGTTTATTGGTGTCTCGAGAGGGCGCGGGCGCCGCCAGACTGATATTCTGTCTTGTACTCGTAACATTGTTCGAGTGACTCTCTGCGACTGCCGATATTACTATTTACGACAAATAAGCTTTTATTAAAATAAAACTCGACTACACCCATAATGGTGCCCCGAGATGCTATAGGTATACGTTATTTGCTATCTGTCGCTTCCCGGAACACTACGTTGTTTTCCGGCTTAAAGGACAAAAAAGTGGCAACATGTTTTTCCAAAGATCACTTAAGTTTGTTCATGGAAAGCATCTGTTGTATGAGTCGCTCCTAAATAACGTTAAGTTGTCATCAAAGCGGCAATTTGCATAGAATTAATGTAAATATTAATCACAGGAGCGGCTATTAATGATGAAAGTTGTGTCGCGGGTGACGGCACTGAGCGCAGCACTAATGTGTGCGACCGACGCAAGCTACACGAGCGACACGAGCCACGCGACCGACGCGACGCGGCGACACCAGCGCCACAAATTACTACCGTTACGTTCTATTGCTGTTGTTACTTGTTTCTCGGAGATTATAACTTGCAAACTATTCACGACATGTTAGGCAATTGAAACTACGTGTAATTTGATATTCCTTACAGTATGAATGTGTTACAGGTAGCTACATGTAATCCTATCTTGCTGTGCCCAACAAGGTCCACAATGATCTAAAATTATGTATATTTTATAATGTACCTACCACCTATGTTAACATTGTGGAATGCAAATAAAAGTATTGAGTATTGAGTTAATTCAACCGTTAGTTGAGATTCATTCTTACAGATAGATTTTGTTTATGAGCTATAAGTAAGTAGGTAATATCGTAACCCTAGGTTCGTCTTAACCCAGGTTTGCACGGAAGTATTTTTGTCGTGGCGATTTATTTTCATACATTGGGTTTTCAACTCTCGGTATTGAGACGAGCATTGAGAATCCAACAGAGCGCATCCAGCGCGTATCCCAGTGCGTCGAGAAAACTTCAACTGAATGAGACGAAATTCAAATCTTGTATAAAACACACACTATGTAGGCAGGCATATTATAAGTTGGGGGATTACATCACTGATAAAAATGCTTGGCTCATTGCTGGTCCTGGTCCACAACCACAACTATTTGATTAACATTTAGAAAATACATGTTGGAGCTGCTGAAGATTGTAAGACCATCTTTGTATTGTATAAACTCAATGATCTTTGTATTATATAAATGCATAGCATGGGTGTGAGTACTATGTACTAAAGAGTCCATTTACCGGGTAATAATAGGTCTTTAGCTATGTAATTGGAGATTCTATAACCAGCATTTTCAGATATAATTATCTGTGGATTGGCGCGCAATTCGAAATTCAAATGAATTTTATTCGAAAGACGTGTTAATTTAATTTCAAATTCAGTCATACATAGTCGATAATTTTTTATTTTTGTGAAATTGTGGTAGTTTTCAGCGCCATGGATAAACTGAAAATTCGTACAATTTTCGAATAATTCCTACGTGGAAATACCGCTGCGCAAACAACACAAAACATTAACGACGTGTACGGACATAACACTGCTTGCATAAACACGGTCCATTATTGGTTCAATCGTTTTAAATCTGGAAATTTTGAGTTGAAGAACGAGCCTCGCGGTCGGTCAGTAACTATTGTCGACAACGACGAATTGAAGGCCATAGTGGAAGCGGATCCAACTCAATCTACGGCTGAGCTTGCTGCGGGCCTTGGAGTTAGTGTCAAAACAACATTAAAGCACTTGCGTCAAATCGCAAAGATAAAAAAGCTAGATAAGTGGGTGCCACACAAACTAAGCGACCAACAGCGAGATTTACGCGTCGAAGCCTGCATAGCACTACTGAATCGGCATAGAAACGAGGGAATTCTTAATCGAATTGTTACCTGCGATGAAAAGTGGATCCTGTACGACAACCGTAAGCGTTCGTCTCAATGGGTGGACCCGGGTACAGCACAAGGATTACTCATAGGAAGATGATAGTGACTGTCTAGTGGACCAGTGCCGCCGGACTTGTACATCACAGTTTCTTACCGAATGGCACAACAGTGACGGCCTATGTTTATTGCCAAGAATTGCAAACAATGATGGAGAAGCTCGTAATTCAACCACCAAGACTAGTCAATCGCTCTTCCCCATTGCTTCTCCACGACAACGCGCGAGCTCACACTTCTCGACAGACCATCGCAAAGCTACAGCTGCTGTTAGTTACAGCTGGAAGCTCTCCGTCACCCACTGTACTCACCGGACCTTGCCCCAACAGGTTTATACTTTTTTCAAAATTTAGACAATTTTTTAAGTGGGAAAAAATTCAACACCCGAGGGGCAGTACAAAACGCTTTCGCTGACTTCATTGCCTCCCGTCTGGCAGACTTCTAGAGTAAAGGGATAAACAAACTGCCATCAACATGGCAAAATTGTATTGATAATTTGGGCCAGTACTTTGATTAGCTGAAATAAAAAAAAATACTAAAATTTTTATATTTTAAAATTATCATACAAATCTCCAATTTCATAGGTAAAGACCTAATACTCGTATGTATTTCATTGACTTGAATGTACCCTGGCGGCTGTGAGTATGTCATGCTCACTCAGATGTCTCGCTGATGGTGGCGCGAGTGTTGGATCATTTAGCTCCCTTCTAAATGGTTGAGCTGAATGGTGCTGATCCATGCGTCATGTTCGTGAACGGGCGCCGTCAGTTGGGACTGGTCATCTCTTAGCTGCCATGGCTTATTTTAATTTATTTTAAGTTTTTGAATGATTCTTTTTTTTTTTTTTTATTACGGACACTTTTACGAATGTGCACGTCTTTCTACATTGTTCTCACATGCATAATTTCAAAATGAATGATGTAACCAATATTTTGTATCAAATTATTGATTTAGAAGAGTGTCCGTGGAGTTTCTTGCCCGTTCTTCTCCATAGGTACCTACTACGCTTTGGAATGGGCAACTAGCTTCATATTTTTGGCTGACCAACCCCTTGATAATTCAAAAGTGCCTGTAAATGGTTTAATTGAAATAAATGCTTTGAGTTTGAGTTTGAAAACACACAGCGGAGCGTCGAAAGTCCAATACTCGAAAAAAAAACCGCCCCGATAAAAATACGCACGTGCGAACCTGGGCTTACTGTGGTATTGAATTATCTTTGAATGTTTCATTTATATTCCTAATAGGGCTTAGAATTCATTCATTGAGGCTAATCCTCGGCTTTGCAATGAATACGCCTTTTCCAGTATAAATATTTTTGTATATAAATTTCTCCAATCTGCTCTGGATCTCACTCCATCCATCTTCATCGACAAGAACAATTTCGTCAAAGCGTCCATAAGCACCAGGAAGATGTAAGGACTTAGAGCCTGAACATCGTGTTGCCGGCAGCCGACCGGACAGAGGTACTAGATTGACTGTACATAGCACGAATTAACTCTAAATGCTTCCCGGGCAAACCTTACTCTTTCAAGGCCCACCACAACACATCCTGAGGTACTCTATCATACGCTTCATCATCACCTTTTTTATGTTCGTCGTTTAGTGTGTCATAGCCAATAGTGTCATCACAATGTCTTGTTTTTTTCTTTCTTTTATATTTGTTTGTATATTGGCACCTTGCAGTTTAGTAATTATTTAATCGTGCTTTTGTATGCTGTGCTGTTTTTTTGTGTGCACTAAATAAATGATTTATCTATCTATCTATCTATCTTTCTCCAGATCAATGAGCACCATGTGCAAGTTCTTGTGTGCACGTCTGTACTTCTCGCACAATTGGCGGGGTGCAAAAGTAGCGTCCACTGTTCCTCGACCTCCATAAACAGGTTTATGCCAGGTCGAGAAACAGTGGACGCCACTTTTGTACCCTGCCAATTGGGGGTAATCTCACTCTCCTCTCGCAATCTTTTCTCCCATACTATGTGCCATGAGCTTTACCCCTCGAGTTGTTGCAGTCCTTTACAGTACAACTATTTTCTTAATGTCCTTCGGCAAACTTCGTTTTCGTCGGTTATCAGTTGCCCTTTGCACTTGGTGCAGACCGGATGCTCTCAATCGACTTGAAAGTACGAGTATATAAAATAAATAAATAAATAAAATCGTTTATTTCAGGTATTAATAACCCATAGTATAACTTATTACATAAAAAACATTAAAATATAAAATCACATTACATCATAATAAAATCATATGAAAATCAAAATTAGAAATTATAATTAAAATTTAAATGCAACATGCCTGCCACAGCAATGGCGGATATAAGGGCAGTCCAGCCTGCTAGCGATCATCGCCAGGATAGCATTGGGGCTGGCCCGCAACCGCCACACCAGGAACGCACAGCGCTTGCGCATAGAAGCGTGAAAACAATCAGTGCGCGTTATCGCGAACATCCCCGATGCGCTACAGAAACGGGGCAGCCCCAACACCGCCCGAAACGCGTTGTTGTACTGGACACGGAGGGCACTGTACGTCCTTTCAGTATAGTCAGCCCACAGGGCGCACGTGTATAAGGTGTGCAGTACGCTTTAAAAAGTGTGACCTTCACATCCCCAGTACAACGCGAAAACCTGCGGGCTATCATATTGGCTCGCACCGACAGTGCCCTCCGCTGCCGGTCCATGTCAGCATGGTATTTAAGGTCCTCGGTGAGTAGATGCCCTAAGTATTTAAATTGGTCCACTCGATCTATTGGAATTCCATCTAGAGTAACATTTGGAATGTTCATAGGCCTCGACACACCGACGGCCTGAAAAGCCATGTATTGGCTTTTCTTCCCATTGTATTTTAACCCATGTCCATGCGCGTATTCCGCACACGTACTAAGTAGTCTCCTCAGCCCACAGATCGACGCGCTCAGCAGCACCATGTCGTCCGCATAACTCATATTGTTGACACACACTCCGTCTATATAGCATCCGACATGTTGACTGCTGAGCGAGACGATCAGATCATTCATATATAAGTTGAACAATGTAGGAGAGGTCAAACCGCCCTGCCTTACGCCACATTCGCTGGTATATGGGTCCGACATCGCTCTCGCCCACCGGACACTATTGACCTGGTGCCCGTACCAATACCGGAACAAGCTGATGAGCTCCGACGGTAAGTCCGTGCTTACCACATAACACAGCAACTCATCTACGATTAGATTGCAGCCGTTACACTTTACTAGATTCGTCATTTTTACGCGAATAGATACTGCGAACCGACAAACACGCACCCGTCTCTGATGGGTGCGCGTGCGCGACTCGGACTAAACTAACATATCGACTAACATAATATAGAGTTGTTAATACTCTTGTAGCTGAATGTAATTTATTTTTAAAAAATGGGAGGAAAGCTAATTGTATTCGGAAATGCGATAATCCCCGAGGGACATTAAGAAAATAGTTATACTGTACATGACCTTTATTTTTGAAGATGGCACCAACGAACTTTTGCACCATGCTTGTGGGATCGCTCCTCTATACAACAACTCATTTAAGAATAAATTCAGCCACGTTACATCCATCTTTTTTAAAACATTTCCATACTTCTACTGGTAGGTATATCATCTGGGCCCATAACGTAGGAATCACCAAAGTCATAACAAAAAAAAAATGCTTACCTCATGTTGTAGAGGCTTATGGGAATGTAGCCATAAATTACAATAGTAGCGAAACATTATGAACTCCAAAGCATGGGATGCGCGGGATGTGTTTCAGCAATATTTGCTGAAGCACATCCCGCGCTATCAGAGAGTAGCCTCAATCAAGCACGTGATCTGATAAGTCCAGCAGCAGTGTTCAGTGTGTTAGCGCTATGGCACTACCAAACCTGGCCACGGGCCTACACAAAACATTATACACATGTTTACTTCATTGCACACCATCAAAGAGTTGCTTTATGTGCAGTGCCCACTCTAGTGTGCCCGAAATCACGTCCATTGGTTTTGTTTAGGCAATCAGAAAATTTCGTGCTATCGGGGAGTAGCCCCAATGAAGCACACGATTCGTCTAGTCAGAATGTGCAATAATGCGCACTATGGTACCGCCAGAGAGTAGCCCCAGCCACGTACCCACACACAGTATTACACATGACCTACACAACACAACACACTATCAGATGTTTATCAGGTGTTCACGATGTTTTTGTAAACTGAATCATAAATAAAAACATTTTATTTATTTATATTATCAAAGTGTTGCACTGACCTGATGTGCAGCGTCATACAACCGACCAAATGATAGTACTATAAAACGACACAATAATCGTTGTAGGTACCTAGCTGTTCTCATATGCCTCAGGTTTTTAGAGTTCCGTTTTTTCCGTTCGAGATACGGAACCATCCATTATAGGATCACTTCGTTGTCCGTCCATCAGTCTGTCCAGACCCCGTTTCTCAGGAACGCATAGAGTTATCAAGTTAAAATTAATATCAAATACGTAAGTCTATGTTCCCTTGAAGCTCTAAAAAAATCAAGCTTTTATGTCAACGCGATAAAAATTACGGCCATTTATGCGACATACGTTAATACTCGCAAATAAATCAAAACCACTACTGGTACTTCACGTTGAACTAGAATCATTAAATTTGGCTGGAAACACGGTCTGGCAGCACATGTGAATGAAAAAGTCCGAAAATAGTAAATTTGTAGTGTTATATAAACAATTTTTTTTTGCGATTACATACTTAGATTTGTAGTTGGAGAAATGACCGTGAAGTTTATCGATGTATGGAAGAACATGTTTTTCAAGTAAAATTGTAAATCAATGTCGGCACGGTTGGCGCAGTGGTTAAGCAATTGACTGCTGCACTGCGGGTTGCGGGCTCGATTCCAAATTCAAATTCAAAATATTTAATTTCACATAAAATCCAAATTCAAAAAATTCAAAATTCAAAAGTCATTTATTCAAACTAGGCTGAGAATCAGCACTTTTCGAACGTCAAACTTACATAAGACAGTCCCCCAAAACGCCCACCCTTCACCACTTCCTAGTGATTTTGCTGGGAAGTAGAAGTGGCGCAACAAACTCCCCAGCAGCACAACTGTATGTTCAGTTAGAAAAAAAAAGAAAAGATTCTATACTAGTATGCAAGATATTTACATTACGCAACACATAATTTAAATTATAAATTAATTGCCATAAGACAGCTAGCACACGCCAATATACCAACCAAAAACATCAAGAACTATACTCAAGCAGAAATAAAAATAACTAAACGTAAACAATATAAAAAAAAAGAAAATAAAGCCTCCAGGCATAAAGCGCGTGCCCGCTTACATATAGCTGTAACTAGAAGTTATAAATTGATAAACTAGGACCATCGAGGTAAAATAAATAATTGTCGAGGTCGCTAGCTAACCACATATTGTAATACAACTCATTAAAAAAAAAACATTGTAATGAGTAGATTATATCAACAATAAATTAAAATAAAATTAAAATAAATGGACATACAAAGTCAAATTATTAACAATTATATAAACTCATATAACCTGTCAGTAGGTAAACTAATTCTGGAGAAAGAACATTTAAACATTGTCTTGAGTTAATCACAGCGACCAACTATTCTTATCATTTAAGAGGGAACAGGGCCCGCGATTCTCCATACAAACGTATTCCCCGTTTTTCTTCCTGAATAATGCCCCTAGAGCTGTCATATTTTTTTATAAAATCAGGGTCGCTATAGGCATGTCCCTGTCATTTCCTTTTTTCTGCAATTAATAAGTAAGGAAACTATGACCCTCCAAAAATTACAAAAATGCCCCATTTTTACCGCCGTGATTAGAGGACTACCAGACTAATTCGGAAAAGTTTTTAGCATAAAAAAAATAGGAACCTAGACAATCATACTCTTTCTTAAAATTTGAATGTAAAAAAATATTAAAACGGCTAAGTTTTCGAGGAGAAAAAAGGAGAATGCCAAACGACGTTTTCATCAAAAAAATTGTGATATAATCGGTCTGAGCTGCAGTTGTCCCTATCGCACTTTACGGGGTTTAACTCAGTTTTTCGGGTGCAGCGTGACGGCAAAAGTTTCTTCAAATACCTATTTTTCAAATTCCTCGCAGCCCCTGTTCTCTCTTAAGTAGTCGTTGATAGATTAGTATGCCTTTGAACAAAGGTTGGACTTTACTTTATTTTTAAACGCATTAAAAGGCAAATCTAGCAAAGAAGAGGGTAGCTTGTTATAAAAGGTTATGCCAAGCCCAACAAATGAGTTATGAACCATATGAAGCCGGTGAAAGGGAACACGTAGTTTATCCTTACTTCTAGTGTTAACATTGTAAATATCACTGTTTTTAGTGTATATATGTATATTTTGCCTAATATGTAACATGTTGGCGTAGATGAAATGTGATGCCACTGTGAGGATACCAATATCTTTGAAAAAATCTCTCAGAGAAACTCTGGCACCTAGCTGGTAATTTGCTCGGATAGCTCGTTTTTGGAGGACAAATATATTTTGAATATCTGCAGCTTTGCCCCACAGCAAAATACCGTAGGACATAATGCTATGAAAATAACTAAAGTAGACTAACCGAGCTGTATCAATGTCAGTGTATTCTCTTACTTTCCTGATAGCGTAGGCGGCCGAACTGAGCCTTCCCTCTACGCTCGATATATGTTGGCCCCACTGAAGTTTGGCATCTATTGTTATGCCCAGAAAAACTGCCGAGTTTACAGTTTCAAGCACCTCTTTATCTAAGACGATGTTGGGTAATAGATTTCTAACATTTGGAAGGGCAAACTTTACATATTTCGTTTTCTTGGCATTGAAAACTAGGTTATTTGTCGTAAACCAATCCGTAACCATTGACAGTGCACTGTTTACATCGTCAAAATCTTGTCTATTCCTGTCTACTTTAAAAATAAGAGAAGTATCATCTGCAAACAGTACAACTTCACAGATATCCTTTAAATAGAATGGTAAGTCATTGATATACACTAAAAACAAGAATGGACCCAGTATTGAGCCTTGAGGTACACCTAACTGAACTGGTAGCCCGGAAGATTTTACACCATCAACATCTACACATTGCGACCTATTATTTAAATACGAATTTAAAACGCTTAGAGCTTCGTTTAGCACACCGTAATGACGCAGTTTACGCCGTAAAGCGTGTCATGGTGCACGCAATCAAAGGCTTTGGAGAGATCACAGAAATCTCCAATAGCATTTTGAGAGTTCTCAACACTCGCATCTGTAGTCGAACGACCCTTTGTAAAGCAATGTTGTTCATTATGAAGGAGGCTATTTAAATTAAAATGTCTTAGCAACTGCTTGAGTATTAACTTTCCAAATATTTTGCTGAATGCTGGTAAAAATAAACCTACAAGGGCACTTATGAAACGTCAGAAGCTAGGTGCACGGTTACAATTGGTCGTTTCCTATGGAGAAGAGCCGGCAAGAAACTCCACGGTTACTCTTTTAAAAGTAAATGGTATTTACAATCTTTTCAATTTACATTGTTTATAGGTATGAGAGTACACTGTAGGCCTATCAACAAGTACCAGGTACTTAGCAAGATAGAAAATGATCAACATATCTACAAGTCGGTTTAGCCTCCAACGTTCTCACATTCACAAAATATAAAAGAAGAGAATCTATTTAAAAAATAATTAAAAAAATCAAATTACAAACCTATTTAAATCAAATGACAAGACTGCTACTAAAGTACAGCTTTAGTGGCAGTCAAATCTAATTTAATAAAAATATAGTATATTGAAGTTATTTAATGTCAAATATCGAAAAGAATACGTCAAAGAAGTATGTAAAAGAAAAAAAAATAGGTAAAATAAAGCGCAGTTAATAGACATTTACGTCTACATAGTAATGCAGTTATTGAGGTACCAGGAAAGCCACATGTGCAGAAGGAATTATTGCCAAACTTCCTTGTCTTAAACGCAGTCTTTAATCTTATAATATGCATTTTTGATAAGGACACGTTTGATGTGGGTTTTGAACTTTCCATCACTAAGTTCTGTAACCGACTTTGGCAACATGTTATAAAATCGAATATTGTTTATAACAAATGACTTACTAGTTTTAGCTAACCTAAATTTGGGTATCACAATTTCATGTTTACTACGTGTATTTATATTATGGAAATCGCTTCTAATTTTAAAAGTCCTAAGTGTTTCCGAACATTCAAAATACTTTCTAAGATATAAAGAGAAGGCTGAGTTAGTATATCAATTTCTTTGAATTTATTTCTAAAGGACTCACGAGGACCCATTTTATAGAAAGCGCGAATAGTCCTCTTTTGTAAAATAAAAATGGCGTCTACGTCAGCTGCCGATCCCCACAGCAGAACGCCATAAGACATAATACTGTGGAAATAAGCAAAGTATACTAACCTAGATGTGGCTACATCAGTCATTTGCCTTATTTTTCTTACTGCATATGCAGCCGAACTTAATCTACCTGAAAGAGCTCTAATGTGGGCGCTCCATTGCAATCTCGAATCTAAAGTAATTCTTAGAAATACCGTTTCCGTAATAGCATCTAGTTTCTTACCATTAAGTTTTAAATTTAGACCTACTTGAGGTACATTTGGTAATGAGAACTTAAGACATTTAGTTTTGTTCGCATTAAGTACTCGTAAAAGATTATTAGCTGCAAAGCATTTCGAAAGAACTGCTAGACTATCGGTGACATGTATAACATCCGTATCTTTTCTATCAATTTTAAAAATAAGCGAAGTGTCATCAGCGAATAGAATTATATCTGGTAAGTTAGCCATTCATTCTGATAAGTTAGTCATTAATATAAACTAGGAATAGTAAAGGGCCAATAATTGATCCTTGAGGCACGCCCATCTTAACTAGAGACCCCAATGATGTCGCCCCGTTAATGTTTACTTTTTGCTGCCTGTTTGATAGATAAGAAAGAACAAGATCACCAGCTTGTCCACAAATTCCGTAGTAATTTAATTATAGATCAGTGTTTTGTGGTTAACGCAGTCAAACGCTTTTGAGAGGTCACAGAAAATGCCAATTGCATCCTGGGACTTCTCCCAGGATTCCAAAATGTGACTGATAAGTTTTACTCCAGCGTCAGTCATCGACCTACCTTTCGTGAAACCAAACTGGTGACTATGTAAAATCCCATTTGAATTTGAATGATTTTTTCATATATTTTACTCAATGCTGGTAGCACAGATATAGGTCTATAGTTAGAGGATTACTCTTAGTACCTGATTTGAAAATTGGTACTACTTTACTATGTTTCATTAAATCAGGAAACAAATATTATTATATTATAATATTCCCGCACGGAACAAATATTTGTATGACCAACAAGTAGTTTTTCCGGGTCTGGCTGTTTATGTATGTGAGTTTAAATGTTTGTAAATGTACTCACAATACAGGAAACATTCAATACAGGAGAAAAAAAAATGTTACGTTGGGATTAATTCATCCCAACTACGGAACCCTTCATTGTGCGTGGTCCAACACTCCGACACGCACTTCGCCGGTTTTTTTTTTTTCTGTAAGTTAATCGATATTTTCGTCAATTATTGTGGACCGATTTTGCAAATTATTATTTTCATTTGGTAGCAAGCTTGCGTGGTGATCTCACAAAGGACAATTATTAAAAGTGGTACCAAAAAGTCTCATGCATCAAGATCATAATTTGATAGTAATTATTATCATAATTTTTTACGACATTACGCGTCATGGATTTGATTTTTGAATAGGGAAATCAATTTAAAATATAAAAGTACGAATATTTTTTTACTCCCTTTACATGACGTTCACACAAGCGGTCAAATGCAAAAGAGAGTATTTTGATGGATCGACTAACCAGTCATTGCAATCGTTTTTTTTGTATGAAAGAAAAATCTAGCGTTTGCTTCAAAAACATTATTCGAATTAAATGTATTTACTTTTGCTTTTTTTCTGTTGAATAGCAGTAACAATTAAGTAAAACCAAAACACCAAATCGATTTGGTATTGCTAATTGACACAAAATCGATTTTCTTACTAAAAATTTTGATTTTACGATCACATCCCTAAATACATACATACTACGTCCGTTTGTGTTTTAAGAGTTGAGATTAATGAATTATTGTATTTTGTATTAATTAATTGTTGTATTGTTAACTCGTAATTCTTACTAATATAAGCGGATTACTAAACTAAATGGGATTAGGTACTCTGTTTTTAGAGCAATAATGTTCGTATGGGGGTAGGCAGAAACTACAGAATGCCACCTGCTACGATCCTTACATACTCCTTTTGCCTCGTTTACGTTCATACATCTGGTCATACACGCACGCCGGTTGCGAGAACCCCATGGGAAGAAGGCGTGAGTTTATGTATGTATGTAATGTTCGTATAGATGTGTAGATAAAATATACCTTCTTCCCTGGATTTGGGTTATTTTAGATTTTATAAAATTACTCCGAAATACGGGTTTTGCTTACAAAAACAACTTTTGTAGGAGTTATTATGATAAGTGTAGTATAAAAAACAAAGTTTGATTTTGATGCAGCATGGTAGGTACGGGATTCCATACTTCCATGAGCAGACTTTCAATTTTATATTTAGTATTTAAAATCAGTACAAATTTTATTATTATTTGGAAATCTTGAGAACACACACATACACTATATGTTGGGATCGTCAGTAGGTACTTGTACTTATATTCAACACTACAACACAGGCGGGTTACAAACCCCGCTACGTCCGGGCACGCGGCTGGCGGTCACGTGGCGACGTGCGCCCGTCCGCTGCAGTCGCCGATAAATCATCGCCGACGTCGGCCGATTCGTAAAAACGACGACGAATGAATAATCATTATTCATTGCACTTTATCAGTGATTTATTGCACCGTTATTGTATTTTTCCGCGCTTTGTAATTAATACGACAAATCTGATCCAAAATATTGCGTATTCATCGTCAGAGCGACGGCTTCCCGGTGCCAATTTCGTGACATATTGATGTTTTTTGAATTGAAAACTTCTTTAGCGGCGTTGTGCACTTTTTTGTGATGGGTAAAAAATGTTAAACTCGCGTCAGGACACGTGACCTGATCGAAAATTCGTAAGACAGAGGGAAAGTAGACCGGTGCAAAATTATTCCCTAACCATTCCAAAGTATCAAAAATGCACAACGTTAATAATCAAGTGTTCACTTCCGAACATGTCTTTTTTTTACGAACAAGTAAGATATTCTGTTTATTTCTGAAAAGAAATAAGTGCGGCAACGTTTGATATTATTTCTTAATTAATGGTAATGGAAAGTGATAAAAAAATAATAGGAAAGGCGATGACGCTCATCATTTTGTAAAGTCGCGACTGGAGCAGGTGCAGTCGCGCATAACATTAAAAGCGTGTGCACGATGCCTTATATCCGCTCTCGTGGCACGAAGCAAACTGCTTCAGAAGGTTTATACATAATGTCAGTAACAATAAATCATAGCAGTCTCGTGAGTATGACACCAACCAACGAGTAGAGCTGAGGGATCACTTTGTTCGTACCTTAGTTTAATTGGATTTTCATGGAAAACACAATAAACAATATAGTGAATATTGTGTATGAGTGTTTTGCATATGCAATATTTTATAATATACAAAAGGATGGCGTTATAATTACTCAGTAGCTTGTATTGTAAAATACTGACCATGGACTACTTGAGATTTTTCTCTAGTCAATAGATTTTTGGCAAATGTGTCGAGGTTTACCTAAATCTTAACGATATCAAACACTAGTAGAGTTGTCAGCTGCTCTGCAGTGGGTCTTCTGTCTCTCACCCGCAGCTCGCGGTACCGACACGTGGCACTACGTGTTTCTTCTGTCTCTCACCCGCAGCTCACGGTACCGACACGTGGCACTACGTGTTTCTTCTGTCTCTCACCCGCAGCTCACGGTACCGACACGTGGCACTACGTGTTTCTTCTGTCTCTCACCCGCAGCTCGTGGTACCGACACATGGCACTACGTGTTTCTTCTGTCTCTCATCCGCAGCTCGCGGTAGTGACCCGTGGCACTACGTGTTTCAGCGCACATATTATCTACACGTAAATACTCACGCTTTTGTTGTGCATGAATAAAATGTTACCGTCCACACTTGCCCAGTGAACGCGCGAAAGTTTCTAAAATGACTGCTAATGTTCTCATAAATCTCAACTGAAGCCGTATGGAGCGGAGAGGGAGCGGAGCGGAGAGGGACACTCTGACTGAATCTATCGTCTCCTAGGAAGCTTTCAGGAGCGCCGCCACCCTCGTGAATATTAATACGGGGACTCGTTTAGCACCTTTGCAGAAGACAGCTTGACAGGCCTGTAAACTTGTGTGTTGACCACCGTGCCGCGTCCTGCTATATCAATGAAGTTTGGGAGCATATGTTATAGAACGTGTTTAGTGTTTGGTTCACATCTTGGACACCAACTAATAGGTTGGGGAAAAAGTCTTTTCTCATTATAGTATGTATGAACTTGTAATAAAATCTCTTTGGCTATACTATTTGTATCTGGCTGGTTTTGGTATCATTGAAAGTTTAAATTTTAAAGAACATAATTACAAATTCAAATTAGGAAAATGTGTGTATTTCATTTGTTTTTCGTACCGTCAAGATGAGTGGACTTTAAACGAGACTGTGACCTCTGAGTTTGTTTCGGCCTTTCTTCTCAGAGTAGTCAGAAAGGAAACGCCGACCTCATCTAGCTATTTTATTTTTAAAAGATGACGTGTAAAAGTGATTCCAATATCTTATTTACAGAATAAACAATTTCATTTCATTTCATTTCAGTGAATCTAATGAAGAAATTCGATACATTTTAAAATTTTACTACAAAAAAGGAAAAATGCAAACCAAGCCGCGAAAAAAATTTGCGATGTTTATGTACCTAGTGCAGTATCTGTGAGAGTAGCACAAATTTGGTTTAAGCGTTTTCAATCCGGAAATTTTGATGTCAAAGATGCACGTCGCTCTGGTCGCCCTATTACGGATAAAATGGATGCCATTTTTGAAAAAGTGGATCAAGATATATCAGTTAGTATATCAGTTGTTTCGACGTAGCTGAAGAACTGGGAATTGACCACAAAACAGTTTTGTCGCATTGGAAAAAAACTGGGTACACAAAAAAGCTCGATATTTGGGTACCTCACGAGCTCACTGAAAGAAACCTAATGAATCGTGTACTCATTTGTGATTCTTTATTACGACGTAATGAAACCGAACCATTTTTGAAGAAGCTGATAACCGCTGATGAAACGTGGATCACGTACGATAAGAACGTGCGAAAAAGGTCGTGGTCAAAGGCCGGTCAGGCTTCACAGACTGTGGCGAAACCCAGGTTAACTCGCAACAAGGTGATGCTGTGTGTGTGTGGTGGGATTGGAAGGGCATTATTCATTTTGAGCTATTACCACCAAACAGGACCATCGATTCTGAACTCTAGTGCGAACAAATGATGAGATTAAAGCAAGAAGTTGAGAGAAAGCGGCCGGAATTAACCAACAGAAGGGGTGTGGTTTTTCATCATGATAACGCTAGACCTCACACATCTTTAGCCACTCAGCAAAAATTAAGAGAGTTTGGCTGGGAGGTGTTAATGCATCCGCCGTATAGTCCTGACCTTGCACCTTTACATTTCCACCTGTTTCGGTCTCTTCAGAATTCCTTAGGCAGTGTCAGGTTAACATCACGAGAGGACTGCCAAAACCACTTGTCGCGGTATTTTGATCAACAGTCCCAAAATTTCTATAGCAATGGGATCATATCCCTACCTACAAGATGGCAAAAAGTTATCGAACAAAATGGTACCTACATACTTTAGTTAAATGTAAATAAACTATATAAAAAAATGTTTTGAATTTTCTTAAAAAAATGCGAAGCAACTTTTTCCCCAACCTTACGTGCACCTACGTTGAAACATGTATTCAGTGTCTTTGTAAAGGATTTAAAAAGAAAAAAGAGAAACGATCATTCTTAAAAAATGGAGACCCCGCCTTTCGAGTTTCGAAAGTGGGTTAAAAATTGGTAGCTATGTAGGTAAGTAATTTATTACAATAATATTAGATTTGATGACAATATGTTAAGTGGTGGGTCCGTCGGCTCGGGCGGGTGTAATGGCTCTAAAACAAAAGGCGGATTAGAGTGGCGCGCGATCATATTTCAGTGCGGGCAGGACGCGGGACGGCTCGAAGCGGTTGATTTATTCGAGCTAGCGGCTCGACTCCACTGAATACGGCTCAAATAGCCGGCTAACAAATGGCCGCCCGGCCGAACGCCAACCAAATAAAAATGATATGTTTGCCGGCATAATTTTTGTCTAAATCCGTCGTAGATTCAAACGCGCTATTTACTACTCTGATTGAGCTGGTATAACCCTGATTTGTGCAACAAAACAGCAGTTTCACGTCACTGAGGCCATAGTCCCTCACGTAAGCACCTGCGCGCACGCGGCGGCATCAAATGAGCCATTATAAAAACGAGTACAGTTTGTGACCCAGTCGCAGTAGCTTGTCGCGGAATATGTATTTCTATTTCCGTCTAGCGTATTTATTAGGTGTGTTGGGATCTGAGTGACGAGCAATATTACCTCGTCGTGTATTTATGAAAACAGGGGACGTGTGCAGCCGTGTAAATCATTCATGAAGTGTGCGGGCCGCGTTACCGCTGTACCTGCACCTGGCACCTGTGTGCTGCAGCGACCTGCGGCGGTGCGCGGCGTGTCGCTAAGTGTGCGCGCCCAGCGCCTGTCATTTGTTGCTTATGCATGCGGCCGGGCCGGCCCACTTGTGTCCCGGGCTATGGATATGAGACGGAAACGAGCGGTATGTTTGTTATTAACTGACAGGTCACCATGATTTAATATTCATCAGGGTACTACAGCCAACAAATGCTAATTTAAATTCGAAATACTCTAAACAGACGAGGCAGGTACTCTATAGCGCTTGAATTAATTCCACTGTACCGTGCTACACAGGAGGTATTTAGAGTAGCTACTAGTATTAGCGCTACAATCGTTTCCCGGACGTCCGCGCTCGTCCGGCGATGCGTCGCTCCGCCAATAGGAAGCCACAGAGAGCTTCGGATTAATCCCGTTTCCGGTCCGTATCAGGCGCTAATTACGTCTGCTTTGTGTCGTCGCTACAATTATATCTTTATAAAAGTTTCTTGATTTATGCTCTATTCCAAATGCTCTTTTTACACCTAAAACAGTGTTATTAATTGCAATTCATTACTAATATTTTAGTTCACTAGTTAGTGATATTTCATATTTCATGCACTAATATGGCCAAAATAATCAAAACACGTAAATATTTGACAGCTATTTGCGACGTTGCCAACTTTTTGAACGAACGCGCTTAATCATCGACTAAACTATTGTTCTGAGAAATTGCTACGTACCTACTTGTTTCATTTATTGTATTATTTGTAGTGCTCAGTAAGACTCTAAATAGCATCGATCCCGAAGATATTAAAGCAAAAAGATTGAATGGAACAAATAGCCTAATCGATTCCCAGCCCATAAACAAAATTGACAAGCATTATCAACCAATGCATTCATATTGAAACCTGGAACAAACTGCTACTTAAATTGCTACTACGCACTAACACAAACTTCTTACATGCAAATCCTTCAACGCTCAGTCAACAGTCACTTAATCCAATTAATTGATAACGATGCTACTAAACCACACCTCCTAAACTTTAATTCAAAGTCCTAGTACAACTAAGATCCTAGTCAGAATCCCAACAGATTAGGACTTATCAGTAATTGCGATCAATCAGCTCCAGCAGCTGAACCACTTCATAAATGATAGATAATTCAAATTGGTTGTTGTGCAGAACACAAATGGCCGGCGCGGTCGACGCTGCTCCGCTACTATCGAGCTGTTTACTTTCAATTTCGTTCTAAACTTATTGCTATTTATTTGTGGGAGGCGATCTAGTAGCACCTCCTCTCCCTCACCTCTCCCTTCACTCGAGTGGTCCTCCGAGGCGGGTGCTGCCTCTGATGGCTCGTACCTGGCTTAGCCACAGAGTAGCGTCTCCACATATACACGTGTTTGTGTTTTAAAAACTGGGGTTTTGAGTATTGTAAGTAATCGAAAGTGAATAACTAACTTCATGAACTCCTCAGAACCCAAAAAGATCATTGTTTAACATTTCAGGACAATGAACACTCATTATTCTCATCGATGAGTAGGTTTTTCATTATAAAACTTGCTGCTGCACGCGGCTTCGCCCGCGTGGCTCTTTATATAATAAAAGTAAGTTACTCCTTAAAATATATTGTCCGGTTAAGTAGTCATCACCTCAGAGGTGAGCTACGAGATGCCCTAGTATATATATATATATATATATATATATATATATATGTAATATCAGCTATCTCCCAGTGAAAGTCCCGCCAAAATCGGTCCAGCTATTTTGGAGATTAGCCGGAACAAATAGACAGAGAGACAGAAAGACATAAAAAATGTTTTTTTGTTACAAGTACCGTATATACTTTCATATGCGAATTCAAAATATTAGCTTTTCAACAAATTCCAAAAGCTATTATTTTGACATGACAAACAGACGCTCAAACTTTATTTATTTGTATTGATCATTGTAGAAAAATAACAAAATTATAATTTAATAAATATTCATTTGTTGAACGTGAGCGCGGAGCTTAGGACGTGTTTGTCAACGAAGATGAATTGTTGTGGCGTTACCTCCGCACAAATATAAATATGTGACGGCTGCAAATCCCGGAATGATCACTCATTGCTCAACATATTCATTACACGAGCACACCACGTCACCGCTAGTATAAAACTCACTACTGATCGATACCATCAACCGTGAGTAATTTAAATTTAGAAATTGATTCCATCACAAATTACCTACATATCGTCGGCGAACTAAAACGGGTGAATTTTATAAATCCTGTCAATTTACCACGAAATCAGGGTCGGCAACGGACAAAATCAAACGGTCAATATTAAAAAAAGCGTTGGTCGAGGCGGACCGAGCCTTCGAGGCGAGAAATTAAAGGTCCCACATGTCGACGTCTATAGCACGCACATTAGTTTTTCCGCATCACTTGACGGCTCGAGTGATGGCCCACTTCTTTCTGTCGAGTAACAGAAGATTTTTCACTGATGCCTTTCAATGTTCTACATGAACAAATAAGTAAATTGAGTTTGAATCGACGGAAAATTGTGATATGCGACTCTGATACTCAAAGTTCAACTTTCCTATAAAATGCATATTATTATTGCTTTGGAGGCCATCAAAGTAAACAGTACATATTGTGTACGTATATGAAGTTACCAGAATAAGCAGCTGTATTTTAGATGCTACACACATTTGAGCCAATTAATATCAGAGCAAATATTTGAGGCCCAAATAAACATTTGTCCTATTGCGGAATCGAACCCTGCTAAAGAACATCTCTGGGGTCATCGACTATTAATCCCGAACTAAAGTTTAGTTTATAACGATAATGTAGTACAATGTCCGGTGGTCCTCCTAGAGAGGTGGAGCAGGACACACGAGGAGAGGAGAGCCTCTTGATTAATCTCGCCGGTAAATCCAAGCGCGTTTAATTAAAATGGGATTATGTTGAGGTTGCAGAGCGGAGCGGCCTACTTCTGCAGCGATCGATGGTGACACACCACTGACAAACATTACTGAATGCTTGGATTCGGTGCCAGCCGGTATTTGTTTACTGGCAATAAGGAATACACTCAATCATGATGTGTGTCCTACGGAGTGAGAGGCTCATATCTGCACGTGAAGTAATGTAAGTTAAACGCTCCATTAATTTTATTAAGATGGGAATCGCCAGTGTGAGATATGTCAGAGGACCCCTGCTATTCTATATCAATTGAGCCGTAACCAATAACAATATTTTTAAGCATGAAAACTCGTATTTAGCATCAGTCTGGACCGCGCGTGGACGGCGCAGCCGGCGCGCCGTCAGCCAGTGCGACCGTGACGCGGCTCCGCGTAGTACGATCACCGACTGCTGACAGTTAGAGGCGGTACTTTTCCTCGTTACTTATATTTCCCGGGCGAGGCTAATGTTTCCCTCGGCTAATAATTCGCGGAGGATAAAGGCCGCTCGGCCGCCACTTAGTGCGCCGCCGTCGGCTCGGCTCCCGGGGGACCCGCCCTTTACCCTCCAAATTGAGTTTCGCTGAGTGATTTAGAACAAAAACTAGTTATAGACGAGTGCCGACGCTCGTATGTTTCAATGGCGAGTTAATGATTGTACTTAAATGTCGTGACGGTATTCTATTCAGAGCTGTTCGCAAGTGCTCGCTTTATCGTCTGCTATTTGAAATCTTTTCAATCGCGCAAAGTGGCGGCTCAAAGGGGTTGGTTGAGGACGTATGTGCGAACGGACGCTGCACGCTAGCCTCTGATCGAACTGAGAGTGTACAAGCTCACATGCTTATATAATTCATGTGTTAGGATGATTTATAAATGTACATTGATATTGCCACCAACCGGTTCTCTTCTCGGGGTCCCTGAACAGCACATCATCGAGCTTGGCAGGCGCGGAGCGTCCCTTGGAGTTGAAGGCGACGGCCACGAGCCGAAAGCGCACGTCCCACTCCAGGCCGCGCACTGTCCACGAGGGCTCGTCTGATGACAGGTTCACTCTGAGGAATAACGGAGATAGTTGAAATCGCTGTAGATACTTACTGTAATTTAATCATTTAAAAAAATATTTTATGGACCCAGCGAGCGAAGCGTCTCTATCTATCGAATCTATATAAATAAAAGCGAAAGGTTACTCACTCACTCACTCAGTCATCACAAAATATCGAAAACCGCTTGACGTATAAAGATGAAATTTGGCAGGGAGGTAGGTTATTGTTAGTAGACATCCAAGAATATCATGATTAAGAACGGATTTTTGGAAAAGGGGGATTTTATTTGTATGAAAAGTCTTATTCCTTGAGTTACTAAACTTGAAACTTGGCACGAATTTTCGAATAATCCTAAAGGGGGTTATATATAGGTTAGCAGGAAGGTAGGTTATAGTTAGTGGACATCCAAGAACATCATCATTAAGAACGGATTTTGCGACAGGGCCGGATTAAGGAGGTTTAATGGCTCTCGCAAGTTTGTATGAAAGTCCTTAATTTTTTGTGCTACAAACTGAAAATTTGGCTGGGAGGTAATTAATAGTTAGTAGACGTTTGCTAAGAACGGATTTTGCGACATGGCCGGATCTAGAGTAAGTTCACCTGATAGTTTATACGAGTATATACTGCAGCCTGAAAATAAAACAAAAAATGTGGTGTACAGAGAGGTTTTAAAAAAATAACAAAATCGTTTTTTTTTTATAATTGGTGTCTTTAAAAAAGTTGCTTAGTGTGATAGGCATTTTCTGTAGACTGAAATATAAAAATAGTTAGCGTTAAACATCATTAAACTTGATATCTTTTTAACCACGCGGACGAAGTCGCGGGCAACAGCTAGTAAAGTTATATTTTGTATCACTATCTTAAAAAGTGTGCGCAGCGTCGCTTCGCGAACTGATCCTGATTGTAAAACTCGTTGATATCCGTCAAACGGCAGTAACGGTAGCAGTCAATTTAATATTATTTTCAACAAAATTAACACCGCATCATGCATCGTCGTTACCGCCACGTTACGGGCTCATTACAAGTAGATTAACATATACCACACTCTCTACTAACATTGAGGGTGTGGCTGTGGTGACTATTAACAACCAAATTTCAATCGTCAGTCAAATCAGATGGTGAATATGTGTCACATTAACGATCAAAGTGTCCCAAGCCACTGCAGCGAGTTGTACGTTTACTATCAGCAATTTTCACACCATCCTGATCTCTGAAACTTGGCTCAAACTGCATCTCCTGTGCACCACCTACCCACTTACTAGATTCGTTCTTATACGGAACGATCGGATTGGTAAAGGAGGGGGTGGTGTGGCTATATACCTTCGCAGTGACAGTACCTATAAAGTAGTAGCTACTTCCTCTTCACATTATTCTGCTTCGGCTGAGTTTATTTTCCTTATACAGTGCAAGCACGTACAATTTTGACCTCATTGTGTCAGCACTTTACTTACTACGCGTGGTCGATACTTTAGTACACGAATATCATTCAAATTGCGTGCACTCATTATCTTTCAATAAACTTTATTATTACGTATTATTGCGTATCACTCAAACTATCATCATTGAAAGGTGTAAAGTAAGTTGGTCCTTCGAGCTTTCGTATAAGCGGGACTATTTCGCGTTCTTGGCAGTGTGATTAAGATTAAACTGCCGGGACGAAGCTATAGCTCCTGCGGCTACGAACTGTGGATACAGTGACATCCGTCTGCTAGAACTTAACGGCACGAGCTGCTAACAGAGGTAAACCAACAACAATCAAGAGCGCCAATATGGAAGACATTTTGGCCAATCAAGATCAGATCATTCAAGCCATGGAGTAGCAGCTGCGGAATTTCAAGAAGAATTCTGCGGACCGTATATATCCGGCCAACATCAAGAAACGTTTGCAAACCCTGGATACATACTGGCGGGAGTTTAAGAGAATAATGTTAGATAATGTGAGTTTGAAGACCGTGGTTATACCTACTTTTCGGAAAACGTCTACAATAGGACAATATACATTGCTTGCATTTATATATAAATAAATATATTTATATATATATATGTATATATATATATATATTTAACTAGAGGTTCCGTCGACTTTCCTGCTCCTTCCCTGCGCCAGTGAGCGCCTCGATACAACCTTCTGTACGTGCTCGGCAACGCTGATACTCCTGTTGTGTTACAGGAGTGCGCCAACGTCTCCGTCGCAGGTGGGCGTGTCGGGGCTGATGACGCCCGAGGAGCTGTCGCGCGAGCCCACGCCGGACAAACAAATGAAATATACATATTTATATATATATTATAAATATATATAAATAAATATATTTATAATATATATATAAATATGTATATTTCATTTATTTCGGATCATACATAAAAAGTAAGTACATAAAATCCATATGGTACTAGTAACAAAGACTTAAAAACGATGTTAGTAAAAACTTACAAACTAACCTAACAACCACTAATACCTGCGCGGCTCAACACATGGTGGCACGTGTCTTCACATCCAGTGCCTAATAAAGGGGCTGTCCACCTTGTCGTACAATGTTTTTAGGATGCTGTTGGGGCTTCCGCGCAACCTACCCATTATTGACGCCACCCGCTTTCTCATTATGGCATGAAAATCATCAACACGGGCTTCCGCGAACATCTGCGAAGCGCTGCAGAAGCGCATAAGCCGCATCAACGTCCTAAACCCATTGTTATACTGAACGCGTAGGACGTTGTAGGCCCTCTGCGTATACTTCACCCACAAGCTGCACGTGTAGAAGGTTTGGCAGTAGGCTTTAAAAAGATACACCTTCACATCCCCACTGCAACGTGCAAACCTGCGGGCTAACATATTGCACCGAACCGCCAACGCCCTACGCTCCCTATCCAAATCTGCATCATCAGATAAGTCCTCCGTAATCAGATGTCCTAGGTATTTAACTTGAGCAACACGCTGCAATGGTGTTCCGCTTACAGTTACTAGAGGAACGTTACCTAGCGATACACGTTTACATTAAAAAATCACCATCTGTGATTTCTTGACGTTGTATGTAAGCCCATGCGTCGCCGCATAAGACTCACATACCACAAGTAGTTTCCGGAGTGCACTGATTGATGGGCTCAGCAGCACCATATCGTCTGCATAACTCAGATTGTTAACCATTACACCATCTATTGAAAAGCCGGCATTAGTTCTGCTGAGCCCATCAATCAGGTCATTCATATATAGGTTAAACAAAGCAGGCGATGTCAACCCACCCTTTCTAACACCACACTTCAACAAATATGGCTCGGAAGACACATTATTCCACCTAACGCGATTTTATTTGCGAGCTGTACCAGAATTTCAACAAGTTAAGAAGCTCTGAAGGCAAATTTAAACTATTGGGTGATATAACAATAAGTTAAATTACAGGATTTCTACCAAATATTTAACTTATTGTTGACTTCTCATAGACTCAAAAGTAATTGCAACAATAGTTGAATACTCTCACATAATAATCTTAAATTAAAGATTGAACTGTCTATTTTGAAAATATAGAAGGTTTACTTGCGTCCTTTTGCGACTTTAGTTGCTATATAGCCTCTACGACTGCGTAGGCTCAGGCGTAGCACGGTCTACGAAACATACGTAAAATATAGGTACAGGTACTTTGATTAAATGTACTTTCTCGAGGATGCATTTCTTTGATATTTGGTCTGCCGTAACTGGAAGTGTTCCTCAGAAACATCAACACGTGTTGGAAACTATTTTAGCTTCACTGGATGAGGTGGAGAATCTAGACATTAGGAATTTAGATAGTAAGATACTCAGTTTATGTAAAAGTCTTGACAGACTTTGGAAAATTGTTTGCATAAGTACTCAGATCGGTTAAATGTAATTGAATGTGTCGAATTAGTAAGAAGTAATGAGCAGTGCATTCAAGAAAACGCGAACCAGCCCGGGCCATCTTGCGAACGAATATTTTCCTCTAATTCTGCAGTTTTTGCTGAAAATACTGCCTTACATAAAGATTTGATTGATCGTTGTTCCACAATTTTACAAGCCTTGTCCTCGGGTTTTAATATTGATTCGGATAAATTTAATGAATATGCTTTGGAAACCGCGCGACTTTTAATTCAAGAATATCCGTGGTATAATCTCCCAGCTTCCGTTCACAAAGTCCTCATCCTTGATGCTGAATTGGCACAGTATGCTCTATTATCTTTCGGGGAATTATCCGAACAGGCAGCAGAATCTAACAACAAACATTATAAGGCCTTCAGGTGGGATCACACCAAACTGAGACTTTTGTTTCAAAAGGTTTGGTCGTTAAATCTTCAATGGGATGACGCAGTACCTACAAACATTAATGAAGAATGGCTCAAAATAAAGAAGGAGTTACCAGTAATCGAACATATGAACGTCCCAAAGTGGCTTCAAACGACAAAAAATGCAAACATAGAGTTGCATGGGTTCTGTGATTCGTCAGTAAAGGCCTACGCATGCGTAATTTACTTTATTATCAAGATTATCAATCAAGAAAAGGCGGAGTGTCAATCCCCTGTGATCATAGTAGCAGGAAAATCAAAGCTCGTGCCTGTCAACAAACCAATATCTTTGCCTAGATTGAAACTTTGCGCTGCACACTTGTTATCAAAACTGATGAAAGTATTGTCCAGAACTGTTTAACAAGCAATAACATCCGAATATATGGCTGGTCTGAATCAGAATCAGAATCTGAAAGTTGAAAGTTATTTGTGAAACATAGGTATTTACATAAAGGTCTTAGGTTAAGGGGAGGTTTTACGAATTTGCCTGTTTTAAAATCAATTTTAAATGGTCAAACTAGTGTATTTGGGTCCTGAAAAAAAGATATGTCATAGATACATCCTTGTTTGAGGGACGCTAAAGGTTAAAAACACGATAAATTGTAATTTGCTCGATCGAAAAAAAATCCGAAACAGGGTCGATTTCAAAACCATTTTTCGTTTCATTTCCTAATTACAGCACAAAACAATATGAAAATTGCATATATGATGAGGTAATCGTATTTTAGAGGTTATTTAAAGATTGGATTTTTAAGTTTAATAGATTTTTTTTAAAATAAACCCAAATATAGTAAATCGGGTTAAATCGGCTCGCGCTCAGAGTCCTGCGGGACGTCATCGGAGGTGGACCTGTGTCAAAATTTTTAAAAATACGCTCTCTCTGCAGTTGTTACAAAAAATCTAATAAAAGAAGAACACATTATATATGAAATTGCGAAAGCTCAGAAAAAATATTTCGTTATTTTATTATAGTTTTAATTCATAACATTGTTTTCGAAAGTGAGATTATTTCTATGCGATATGATGACGTTTAACTGTCATCTTACAATAGTGCTAGACACATTACAAATTATTATCGATATATAATTTTTTGTCGTCGTTTATGAAGAAGTCTTTTTTTGATTTTTTAATCAGATTCATCAATGTTACTATATTCACTCTCTATCGAATTGTCTTTGCTAATATCAAATCCTACATTAATAAACACATCATATACAATTTGTCCGGTTGTCGGTTGCATATGAAATATTTCAAACAACTATCACTCTCGCAAGAACAAAGAAAATTTAAAAAGAAATGGTGTTTCAAACAAAAGTGCTATACTAACATGAACAAATGTATGGAACACGATAAAAATCGTAATTATATTGTAATCAATTAAGAAGTAAGGAGATTAAATAAAGCACAGTGTTACTTTTCTTATTTCGTCGTTGTATTTTCTCAACAAATATACTAGCACTTGTTATTATTACTAAATAATGTTTAATTTGCAACGGCGCCATTTCTATTTTATTTATTAAAATGCGTAACTTCCAGAATCACTCATTTTACCAACACTTTAAATCAATTGATCAACTGATATGAAACTGACACAGATAAAACATAACACTCTTAATCAATTGAGAAACTGATATTAAACGTAAGACAAATAAAATATAACAATATTTTTCGAATAGCGGAGCCAGCAACACAATTTTTTTCTTGAATCCGTGATTTTATCGTATTGGCTCAGTATGAACAACTTTCAGTTTTGAATACAAAAAGTCACTGTTTACGATATTTTATACGACACATAAACGATAAAATGTCGTTCTAAAATTTCGATGTCCTAAAATAATAGATTCGATAAAACTGTCCATACGCTTGGTATTAGTCAAATGTTTGTGTACCGGGCTATTAATAGGTACAATGAGACCTCCTCTGTTTGTGACAGAAAAAGATCTGGCCGTCCACGTAGTGTTCGTACGAAAATGGTGGTCAAAGCAGTAAGGGAAAGAAGTCGAAGGGAAAAAATTGTCTTACTGTTTCGAAAATAATAGGTTCGATAAATTATAGTTTGCTACAGCTATAATTTATCGAATCTATTATTTTAGGACATCGAAATTAGGTACGTCACTTGACAATAAATTATGGCAATTGTTACTTCGTACGGTTCGTATATAGCCGTCAATATTTACGAATCTTCATGAGCGGTGGGAAATATCCAAAACAAAAAAATATGGTCACAGTATAAGCGAAACAGTAAGACAATTTTTAGCCCATCCAACTTAACAAAAATCCCGACGAAATAAAGATGAAAGTTTGTATGGAAATTCGCCATTTTTTTTCTTAAATTCACTTGATAAAATTCTTAAATTCACTGACAGACAATGCACAACCTAAACCGCTGGGTCTAGAAGCATGCAATTTTGCACAATAGTTCTTTTTATAACGAACGAAATTATGACTTTGATATTTTCTATCAAAATTACATTTTGCGTGACCGTTGAGATACCCAGTAGCACTATTATAATTTTAAACTTTCACCTTACTACCGCAAAGTCATGTTTATCTGAAACTAGTTTCTGTACGTGACTTCATTCGCGTGAAAGTCATAAGACATCACAATATACTAAAATAACAGCCACATTTTATAAATCTTCACTGTACACTGTTTGTAGTTTTGGTCTCGGCGACCAAAATATACAGAGATTTAGGACTGGTGACGCGACTGGCTGGCTAGCGAGCAAGTAACAGAGTTATCCGTGTGAGAAGCAGCTCCTCCTGAGGTCGAAACGCGCTAGTAACACTCGTCAGTAGCAATTTCCCATTGCTTGCGAAGTTTTTCGTTTTAAGTGACTTATTAAACGTCTGCGTTCCTTCATATACTACCTAATGGCACAACACTGATACACGAACTGCTTCTTACAGATTATTCATGACTACCCCAGCTATCACTAAAAAAATCAGCAGTTTGTACAAGGGTGGCTATGGTTAGGTGACTGTTAATGAGATTTTTTTTATTGATTTTATTAAAACCATAGATGACAGAAGAGGCCTAAACTTCATGTTTTTCGTTGTACCTACGTTCTACAATCTCTCCCATAACAGTAGGTATATGAAAAGGAAAAAATGTTGTTTATTTTATAAATAAAATGAATTGATTGTCACAAAACAAACACACGCACGCACACACACAATACATTAGCCGATAACGACACCGACCCGACATCGACACGATATTGGCGATCAGATGATCGGATACGTTTAGTGCCTTGTCTTGTTATCGTAACCTATATCGTCGCAGACAGCGACGAAACGGACTGAAAACGCCTATTAGGTACACAGGACATTTTAAGTAATCGACACCGTAGGTCCCATAAAATGTAAACTTATTGAAAAAATCGAATCTAAGAAAAACTAGTTCAGTTGATCAACTGCAAATATTTCATGCTGTGGCATGGATTTTCCGTGAAATGGTCGGCAGTGCATCGTAAATAGATACGTCACTCTGCATTTGGGGGAGGCGGAGGTAGCGTTTCAAAGGCCTACAGACACGGAAAACCTCGCCTTAACAATATGGGCGCTATTTTTTTTCGTGACGGCGTACAAATGTTGAAGGAAATAAAAGCAAACAACAAAACTAACAGAAAAAAATATTTAAATACATTCAAGAGAGATAAAACAAACTATATTAATTTTAAATAAATATCTTAATAAAATCTAATATTAAAGGTAGCCTAAAAAGAGAAACAGATTTCTTAAAAAAGTTTAAAAAATTACTTAATGTTAACGTAAAAGTATCGTATACGAAATATTAAAAATTATCAGTTATAAAATCTTCTACAGTAATAATAACATTTTTCAATTGATAGCGAGTAGAGACTTTTCTTAAACTTTATTAAGGCTAATTTTTTTATGCTATCGGGTAATTTATTATAAATTTTTGGAGCCATGCCAAAAAAACTCTTTTTCAATAAAGATTTATCGCACAGTTTATTCATGTATTGAGAACGCATTGGAGTCTTTTTTACATCGGATAGTTTTTGAAACAGGTGTAAATTGATTTAAACAAACAGAGCAGTTTCATAAATCTACTTATCTGGCATAGTCAGTAATTTTAATGTTAAGTGAGGTTTACAAGTTTCAGTACTTTTTAAGCCACACATCGTTTACATCGTCTGACCGAATACATCTTTTTTGCGCTTTAAAAACAGTCTCTCTGTCAGTAGATTTACCCCAAAAAATAATCCCAAACCTCAGAACTGATGCAACTAATCCGTGATAAGCTATTAAAAGTGTTAGTGTATTAACTTTTTTCGACAGCTGAAACAGTGCTTAAGCAGATTTATTTAATTTCAGAAAAATTTCTTCGATAGGGGGTTTCCATGTTAGTTTACTATCAAGCATTATACCTAAAATTTTGACTTGTTTGTATCTTCTATTTCGCACTTATCATAAGTAACATGAACTAGAGGTTTTTCACACCTTTGATGAAAGTGCATTACTTTTGTTTTGTTTAAATTAATCACTAGGTTATTGCTATTAAACCAGTTAATTATTTTATTGGGACAATCATTTATATCATTTTCGTAATAGACAAGATTAATATTTCTGATTCGACTGCAGTACTAGGTTGGCTCCAAGGTGATCCGAATCGCTGGAAACTATTTGTGGCAAACAGAGTAGCACAAAAAACGGAACCAATACCAACAAATAGCTGGCACTACGTGAAATCGGCTGAAAATCCAGCTCATTGCGCAAGCCGAGGTTTATCAGCGGACCAATTGCAACCTCATCCTCTTTGGTGACATGGACCAACTTGGCTATCAACGTTCAACTATCAAAGAAAATAACAACCAAGATGTACCAACTTACATCACGAATATGAAGAAATATGAAGAAATCAGAAAGTCAGTAAAAAGCAATGTAATTCAACAAAATGAGGACATTGTTTTAAAATTATTGAACAAACACAGCAACTTACATAAAGCAGCGCGCGTGCTTGCTTGGACTTTGCGCGCCATATCTCGCAATCGACACAAAACAAAGTATTTGACTGTCAGTGAAATAAAAATCGCTAAAAATCTCTTAATCAAATAAGTGCAGTTGTCGGTATTTAAGGAAGAGATGACCAGTATCCAAGATCAGAAACAAATAGATGCGAAGAGCAGACTGCTAAAGCTAAATCCGTTCTTAGATCAAGAAGGCCTTCTGAGAGTCGGTGGCAGACTGAACAACGCGAAGATGAGTCAGAACATGCAGCATCTACTCATAATGATGAGTGGATGCTTCAAGCCACTGAGATGGGTGGTGTTGGGAATGCCCAACAACACCCATCTCAGTGACTTATTGATCGACCAAGGTCATCATATGACACTGCATGGGGAGCGAGAATTACTCAAGCCTGGCTATGTCAGCAATATTGGATACTGGAAGGAAACCGAGCCGTCAAAAAGCGTCTTCGAAACTGCGTCAAATGCCGAAGACACGATCCAATCACACATAAACAGCTGATGGGCGACCTTCTTTCCGCACGCAGTAATCCGACACGACCATTTTACACAGGGGTTGATTTTACCGGGTTTATCGACGTAAAAGCAACCAAGGGCCGAGGTATCAAGACCACGAAAGGTTACATTGCTGTGTTCGTTTGTATGGCAACCAAGGCTGTACACATCGAGCTAGTCTCGGACCTGACCTCATCACCATTTCTAGCGGCTTTGCGGAGAATGGCAGCTCGAAGAGGCACCCCCGGCCATGTCTACAGTGACAATGGCACGAATTTTGTTGGAGCGAGCAGAATTCTTAACGCAGAATTCATAAACATTGAAGACACTTTGGATGACAAATTTTTCGAAGCTGTTACCAGTATGGAGATTACCTGGCATTTTAATGCCCCTTCCTGGCCCAGTGCCGGAAGCCTCTGGGAAGCTGCTGTCAAGAGTTTGAAGTATCATCTTAAGCGAGTAATAGGAGATCAGAAATTGAGGTTTGAAGAATATTCGACTGTGCTTGCTCAGATAGAAGCATGTCTGAATAACCGTCCATTATGCGTACTTAGCGTAGATCCTGAAGATTTAGACTGTCTCACACCATCTCACTTTTTGGCAAGCGGTCCGACGTTAACCATCACCGAGACAGAGAGATATCTACGGACAAGATGGCAGCTCACACAAAAAATATTTGATGATCTGTGGAAGAGATGGTGAGCTGAGTATCTGTGCCAACTATCAGTTCGCAGTAAGTGGCGCAAACCTCATCAGAATTTAAAGATCAATGACATCGTCATCATTCACGCCATTAATCTGCCCCCGGGAAAATGGCCCATGGGCAGAGTTATTGAACTTCATCCAGGGAAAGACGGATACGTCAGAGTAGTGACACTACGGACTAAAAATGGGACACCCAAGAGACTAATTACGAAATTATCCGTTTTGCCGATCAACAACAACAATCTAAGCCACGACACAGAAAAGAAAAACTAAGAAGGTAAAAAAATAACCAACATTCCAAGCCAGCTTGATCAAAATTATGCAACTTCATAATTACAACACTCGTACTTCTGATGGTTATTTGCTCAGGAACATGCGAGCATAAAATTTCCAAAGTTGCAGAAAATTAAAACATATTTTTCGTTAAACTAGCAAACATGAGATTGGAACGTGAAGAATGGAAACTCATCGTTTATTACGATACGGCTCCGTATTGGCAAGGAATGACCTACTGGATAAGTTGGTCACTCGTCTAGACAACATATGTTCCAAGGATCACATATTACAATGCGACGTAGTCCGATTACAACTGCGTCAGGCACGGGTACAACGAACTTGAACACTACAACAACGTTTTACTTGGTCAGCAAGGTCAAGTTCGCTGACGTCTCGGGCTTATCAACGGCATTGGCTACGTCGCACATACTTTGTTCGGAGTTTTGGACGAAACTTTCGCCTTTCGCTTTTGCCTAAATCAGACAAAATCAAAAACATCTTAGCACGCTGTGGAGAAACCAGACGTCAGTTGTGGAGGCTGAACTAAATGTTATCAAAAGAATTGAAGATACCCTGGACAAGCAGCACAAAATAATCAACCAATACATTAACGAATGCAACGCGGGCATGGGTAAACTGAAAGAGGAAATCCAACACACCGACAACACAGCAGAATTTACATTATCAACATTCATAGCCAATAACATCATGACCAATCTTAAAGAAATGAAATCCAGGAGACGCTGGTTGATACAGTGGTCAACATTTTCTATGAAAAGTTCAACTTCCACTTGCTAACACCAGCACAGTTGAAAAACGAACTAAATATTATAACCGGACAGATCTCAAAGGACTTAACCTTACCGATTAATAATAACAGACTGACTTCAGAAGATATATCACCTATTGAAAGTGAAGGCGAGAGCTATCAGAGAGTACCTGATTTTTGAAGCTAGCATTCCTCTTGTGAGCTGGGAAGACTATGAGCTTTACAACCTCATACCGATTCCAAAACAAGCCAACGAAAACACGGTCAACATAGTGCCTGTAGCAAACTACCTGGCTATCAACATACACAAAGACTCTTACATTCCGGTGTCTCTAAACAATTTACAAAAATGCATTCCTTACAACACCAACGAGTACATTTGTCCACTGAAAAGGCTCGTCTATCAGATGACGTCAGACACCAACCTATTTCTGAAACATCAAGCCTCTAATCAATGTCAGACTGAAACAAAAGAATGTCGAGATTACTGGACTGAATTGAATTTATTTAATTCCTACCTATACTTTTGTCGTGGACAATGCAGTGTGCGAGTCATATGCGATGACGATATTACGATCGAACAAATCAGCAAAACAGGTGTCATTACACTGGGAGACAGTTGCGTCATTATAGACAGAATGTTTACGATTTACGCACACAAATCTTAATCAAACTCAATCAAAACGAAGATCAATGTAATGAACAATGGTGGAACCAAGGGTGGAATCTACCAATAAATCACATTATTAATGTGTCTATTCCTCTCATCACTCCACTGAATGAGACAGATGATATCACCGAGCAACGGGAAGACATAAAGGCGATTGAAAAAGCACTCAAAAAGATAAAATCCAATCAGGAACTGGCGGGCCAAGTGTCATTCCATGACCTTCACCATTATGTCGCAATCTACGCCGTAACTGGGGTCATCGTGGTCTGCGCTATCTTGTACGCATGGCGAGGCGTGCGAGCGTGCCAGGCGCGTCCAGCGCCCGCACCTCCCACAACAGAGCAGGCAGAGGCTAGCGTGAGCTATGTAGCTCCCGCCGCCACCGCTGCGGGTCGCTCTACCATCGCCACCACCAACAGAAGATCTTCGCCGTCCGTTCGGACTCAATTCAATGAAATACCTTAAACATAGTTTCCAGTGCAAGCACATACAATTTTGACCTCATTGTGTCTGCACTTTACTTACTACGATACACAAATATCATTCAAATCGAGTGCACTCATTATCATTCAATAAACTTTATTATTACGTATTATTGCATATTACTCAAACTATCATCATTAAAAGGTGTAAAGTTCCTACATTCCTTGAAGTCTGTGTCAAATGAACCAAAACCATTATTGGTGTTGTCTACTGTCCTTCCACTGTTGATTTCTTCATTGAATTCGAATCAGTGATTTCAACACAAACCTTCTTAATTGAGGGATCGTACTGATGAAAACTGAACATTATTCAAGGCAAGGAATAGATGCAATCAGATAAACGCCGCCACATTTTCGATACTATTAGTTCTTCTTCTTCTGCCAATATTTTGAAATTTCTTGAAATAAATATTTAAGGGGTGCTCCCATACAACAGACATGTTTTTTTTTATAGATAATGGTACGGAATCCTTCGTGCGCGAGTCCGACTCGCACTTGGCTGTTTTTTATATCTGTTTATTAGATCTAGGTATTATCATTTTCACCATTCTGCGATGGTTGAATTGGAGATAAACAAGTTTGTTGAAATAATTCTTTTGGCTTATACTTAAAACATCTCAGCTAGGGAAAAATAACTAATTGATACGAGTATGTTTCATTAGAATAATTGATGTTAAACTTGATTCTATTTAACAGGTAGGATCTATTGTGTCTTTTTCAAGTGTGATCTTGAAACTATCCTTTCGCAGTCAGCTCGTCAGTCTCGATTATTTAACGCGTAACTTTAACTATAGTGTAATAACCGCTGACGTCACGTAATTATTATTTAATACTTTATTGCGCGTAGAATGTACACGCAGCTGATTTCGATCCAACAAACACTTTACGAGGTAATAAAAGTACGTCATATTTAAAAAAAAACTCGTTGTCCTCGCTTTATTGTTGCTAATGGCGAACTGAACCATCATCTGTATCACTTTATTGGAAAGCTGCGATAATTCCCCAGTAATTAAAATGACGGCGCGGCGTCATGCGATGCCAATATTCATTTATGATAGCTTTGCATATTTTGTAGCGAATTGTTTATTATGCAAAAGATGTGTACTTATCTTACGGAGAGCGTTCACTGCGGCCGGGATTAAAGTTCCGCTCTTTGTTCTCTAATAGCAAACTGCCGGATTTTTATATGAAGAGCGGATCTGTGAGGACACCATGAATATACATATAACGATGTTGTTACGATGATAGTCGCACCATGCACAGTAATAGCCTATTTCTAGGCCTATATTAATCGCTGAAATACATGAATCCAGAATAAGACATTAGATTCGCGTCGTACGCCGTGTTTTTGAAAGGTGTCGCGGTGCTTGGGGACGGCGGCCGCGTGTTAATTCATAATTATTAACGTTGTGTCACCAACTTTAATGAGACCCCAATGTTTACACGGGATTCCACTTTGGGACCTCTCCGTTCTACCTGCGCCTCGCATCGCCACTCAGTTCTGCGTTAAAAAGGAATGTGTCCCGTTGAGACGAGCTGCCTCCCGGCACCGCGCCCGCTCAGTTCATTGCTGTTAGGCCTCCAATATACTCGTTTACATACATACTTCTCGGTTACATAACAATAACGGTGGAAGGCAAATGTATCAGAGTATCTACGTAATGGCTACAGAATAAGGTTTCCGTTTTTAGCAGTTCCATAAAAATAATAAAATATCAGGGTCGCGCGCGTTTCCATATCCATTACGGTTCCGATACACATTATTTCACTTAAGCCGGTGCGTTCGGGGAAATATAATAAAGGAATTTTGTAATAATACTGTGTCGTTAAGTCTGCGCACGTCACCGGGGGCGCAGCTTGAGAGCCCAGATTGCCTCTGTAATATTAAAAACAATGCTTGTGCCTTCACCCCGCCCCGCCCGCGCCGCGCACCCCGCGCCCCACTAGTACCAAGCAACCTTACTTGGCATTTTGGAAGCTCAATTATACGATTTGGCTTGAGATAACTATAACAGTTACTAAAGCATAGTCTTCAAAAACTAAAATGTGTTGACAGTAGAAGAACAGTAAACTTAGCTGCTCTTTTTAGAAGTAACCGACGTGTTTGATTTCAAGATTTAAGATTGGTTAATTACGATACCAATTTGAAATAGGTATATTTTTATTTTTTCTAGCCAATATAAACTGAACCTCGACGTGACCTTGTAGCCGACTTCCCCATAATAGTCAAGCCGGGGGGGGGCTGGTTCGGGGTTAGCTTCACTGGGACTTCCGCGGGTACTCACGTGCTTGCGTATCACTAGTCGCGACGGATAGTCATTACGAGTGCCGAAACATTGGGATACGGAGCTGTTATTTGTGGGATTGGATTATTAGAGTAGTAGAGGAGTGTGCATTAGTTATTAGTTTTCAGTTATAAACTTGCTTGCATAGTACGATTCTCATAGTAATAGTAAATTTCATAAACTACCTATATATTATTATAAATTAAACTGCCTCGGCTAAATCGTTGTTAATGTGGTCGCAAGCGCTACTGCTGAGCATGAGGTCCTGGGTCCGATTACCGGGTCGGGCAAAGTGTAATTTTGGTTTGTCATCAGGAATTACTTACTCAGTAGCAGCCCGGTTGAAGGCAGTAGGCTTGCCCGCTATTACATGGGACTTACCTAACCCTTTGGGGATAACAAGCGTGATGTTATGTTAATAATAAATTTAAGTCGCCTCGTGCCTGTCTGTGTGACCGCGTGCCTGGCTGTGTGACGTCGTGTCTATCTGTGTGACCTCGTTCCTGTCTGTGTGACCTCGAGCCTGCCTGTGTGACCTCTTGCCTGCCTGTGTTACCTCGTGCCTGGCTGTGTGACCTCGTGCCTGTGTGTGACCGCGTGCCTGTCTGTGTGACGTCGTGCCTATCTGTGTGACATCGTGCTTGTTTATGTGACATCGTGCCTGTCTGTGAGACCTTGTGCCTATCTGAGTGACCTCGTGCCTGTCTGTGTGACGTCGTGCCTGTCTGTGTGACGTCGTGTCTGCCTGTGTGACGTCGTGTCTGTCTGTGTGACATCGTGCATGTCTGTGTGACCTAGTGCCTATCTGAGTGACCTCGTGCCTGTCTGTGTGACGTCGTGCCTGTCTGTGTGACGTCGTGTCTGTCTGTGTGACGTCGTGGCTGTCTGTGTGACCTCGTTCCTCTCTGTGTGACCTCTTGCCAAATATCAATTTAGAAGAACGACGTGATCACAGAGACAAGCGGCTGGACGGCTGTTTTCAACGGATTCTGATGTGGTATTTCTCATCATTTAGAGAATTTATTCCCGAAGGTGTAGGTATGTTGTAGTCATGTAACATTAATGTTAAACTTTCATTATGATAAAATATTCTCAATATTTTGTGCATACACCTGTAACAGGAAGCGCTGCGGCAGGCCACCGTCGACCTACCTGGGCGCGGCGTCCCCGGCGTACACCTGCAGCAGGAAGCGCTGCGGCAGGCCACCGTCCTACCTGGGCGCGGCATCCCCGGCGTACACCTGCAGCAGGAAGCGTTGACCTACCTACCTGGACGCGGTGTCCCCGGCGTACACCTGCAGCAGGAAGCGCTGCGGCAGGCCACCGTTGACCTACCTACCTGGTCGCGGTGTCCCCGGCGTACACCTGCAGCAGGAAGCGCTGCGGCAGGCCACCGTCGACCTACCTGGGCGCGGCGTCCCCGGCGTACACCTGCAGCAGGAAGCGCTGCGGCAGGCCACCGTTGACCTACCTGGGCGCGGCGTCCCCGGCGTACACCTGCAGCAGGAAGCGTTGACCTACCTACCTGGACGCGGTGTCCCCGGCGTACACCTGCAGCAGGAAGCGCTGCGGCAGGCCACCGTTGACCTACCTACCTGGTCGCGGTGTCCCCGGCGTACACCTGCAGCAGGAAGCGCTGCGGCAGGCCACCGTCAACCTACCTGGGCGCGGCGTCCCCGGCGTACACCTGCAGCAGGAAGCGCTGCGGCAGGCCACCGTTGACCTACCTGGGCGCGGCGTCCCCGGCGTACACCTGCAGCAGGAAGCGTTGACCTACCTACCTGGACGCGGGGTCCCGGGCGTACACCTGCAGCAGAAAGCGCTGCGGCAGGCCACCGTCGACCTACCTGGGCGCGGCGTCCCCGGCGTACACCTGCAGCAGGAAGCGCTGCGGCAGGCCACCGTTGACCTACCTGGGCGCGGCGTCCCCGGCGTACACCTGCAGCAGGAAGCGTTGACCTACCTACCTAGACGCGGTGTCCCCGGCGTACACCTGCAGCAGGAAGCGCTGCGGCAGGCCACCGTCGACCTACCTGGGCATGGCGTCCCCGGCGTACACCTGCAGCAGGAAGCGCTGCGGCAGGCCGCCATCGAAGCCGGGCGCGCACGACACCTCCACGGACTCCGCCGTCTGGTTCCACAGCGTGCAGTTGCGCGGCGCATGCGGCTTGCCTGTGGAATACATGGGATATGTAGCTTTCTATATTATTTTGTATGATACTGGATGGCGAACCGGTCCACAGTACACCTGATGGTGAGTTCATAAAGACGTCTGCGAATAGAATTGCATTCGCATTCCTCAGACATAGCTGAAATGTCTCATGTGCCTATCGTCACAGCAGCACCCATACACTTCAAACTGGAACATAGCAACTGTTAAGGCACGTCACGGGAGATTTGTGAACGGGTCGTTTTTTACCACGCACTGGATTTTTATCGCCGAGAGTTGAAAATCCAGTGCTTACACGGTAAAAAAGTCGCATTAAAAAAGCTCCCGTGTAAACAACCGCTTACTGTATACATATAGCCCCGATGGAAAAGATATAAGTTTACAATAGGATCAACATCAAAAATGGTCTGGGGTATAAAACTGTCTGGCCCACAGTACACAAGTAGAGGGTAATGTTATGTATAGACTCACCAGCGGCCACCATCTGGAACACGCAGGGCGCGAGCTGCGAGCCCACCTCGTTGGACGCCGCGCACGACAGCGTACCGTAGTCCAGGTCTGCCACCGGCGTGTATCTGAGGGCAGCCAGGGTCGGTGTGAAGATAATGTGGGATTGAAGATAGAATACTCTTTATTGTACACCATAACAATTACAGACATACATAAATTTAGAAATTTTACATAGGGTGACACAATGGGCGTTTTTATCGCTTAAAGCAATCTTTTACAGACAACCTGAACACAAAGACACGTTGAACCGGTCCACACGGGTGAAAACATCCAGGAATATAAGAGTCATCTCAAAAAAGGGAAACCGTCACACACGGTACGGATTTCGATCAGATCAGACCAGATATACTTGATGGTAAAACTAACCATGCCATGGCATTTTGGCCATTATTTTCGTGAAGTATAAAAACTGTAATTATAAACTGTATTAATAGATTGGCATTGAAGTCCTTTTGCACTAGTTTTTGTTTGATGTGAGTGAGGGGAAGAAGGGTGGGGGGTTAATCGATTGTTTTAATCTTACCCCGTGTCCTGTAACTTTACTTCTGTGGTAGGTATGAGTGTTTTATTATATACTCGTAATAATCACACTAATATTATAAAGGCGAAAGTTTGTGAGTGTGTATGTTTGTCTCTTCTTCACGCTAAAACTACTGAACGCATTTGGATAAAATTTGGCACACAGATAGTATATAACCTGGATTAACACATAGGATAATTTTTATCCCGATATTCCTACGGAATCGAAACGTATGCGGGTGAAACCGCAGGGCGCAGCTAGTAATATGTAATTTATTCTCTCCTCATAATAAGTGGTCTTAAAAATAATGCAAACTTAAAACTGTAAAACTTTTCCCACATTTGTGAGAGACTGGTGCCTGAAGTAGGTTTTAGGAATAAAACCTGTGTTACAGGTCATCAGGACCCTCACCTCGGTAAGATTTTTGTAAAAAATGAATGACCAGGCGATAACAATAACAGATAAATTGAAAAGTACAAGGAACAAAAACATCTAATAAATTATAAATTATACAAAATAATTTAAAAAGCAGAAATATCCAAGTGTATTGATTAAAATGATATGTGTGTGGGCGTATGAGGTGTATGCATGACTGTGCGAATTGAAAATGATAGTGAGTGAGGGTGTAGATGTGATTGGCGAGTGTTCAGTTTTGTGTGAATAATACTCATTATTTTTGCATCATAATCATATAGTTTATTTGTGAAACATAGTTAAACAATAGGTCATACATCTAAAATAGCACGCTATGTTTTTTTAATTCTTAGTTTTGTTATTACATCTAAATATGGGTATTTTTCGTATTTTTGGATTTATTTTAGTTTTCCGTCTTTATCCATCAATATTTGACGGGGTAAGATGAACATATAGAAGACTTAGATGAAAGAAAGATGCAAAATTTTGTTGTGTAATATCTCATTATTAGAATAAAGTAAATGTAAAGGATTTATATGATCGATAGTAATGTTTCATTTGCAGTATAACCTTAAGTAATTAAAGGGGAAAGTTTGAGAGCCTCCACTTCAATCTTCCTTGGGTGGGGTAAGATTGAAATTAAAAAAAAAATGTTTTATCTTTTTTAACTAAAGGTATTTTGACACTACAGGCAGGACTGAGTTTACAGGGCACTTCAATACATATTATACACTAGTGGCCATCAACAACGTCTGATATTCATTTGAACGGTTTTAGAAACTATTCAGATCTTTCCCCATCGCCTTTTAATCTTCCCCCTGTTTCATTCTCGTGGTAAAACATTTTTGAATGAATGATGAATTGATTTTTTTTCTGCTTTGGAGCAGGTTTAACAAGATGCTATCAATATGATAGAAAAATATACCTACTCTTTGCTCTTTACTCTCTACAAATATAATTTTAGCATACGCTAATATGTACTGTTCTACAAGTCTTTAAATGTTCATCTCATCAAAAACTCGTCCGATCTTTCCCCCACTCACCACGATACTCCTTGCATCATATTCCGACAAAATCGAAAAAGTATACGTACTTGAGGCTGCTGGCGCTGCCGTTGGAGGTGTACCGGTCGGCGGCGACGTCAAGCGTCTCGCCCGAGTTGTTGAACTTCCACTTGAACACGGCGGCGGGCGGGTCGGCGTCCACTTCGCACACGATCACCACCGACTCGCCGCGCGCCGCGCCCACCACCGCCACGCCGCCCGCGCGGCACGACGGCGAGTCTGTGAGGCAACACGAACAGTCAATACACGAAAACTAGAGTAAAGTTATAAACACTATAGTCTATTTCAAAACTATCTGCAATTATCAATATGAAATTATAAACAAACCCTGTTCAGGTTAAATTGTTACGTAATCACTCACATAAGGGAATCAGGAACACACAATCATGGTACTGGTAGTCCGCCAGATGTATATGCTTCGTGCAGTCACACATACACATAAAATACCCCCCCCCCCTCCCCAATAGATGTGAAAGCCCTACGCTCAGAAGAAGACCCAAACCCGTTTGTCCCAGTTTGTACAAATACCGCCTTTGCACGACGGCATAGCCGTTATTTAAGCACATTACTATACAAGAAACTCCACAACACATTAAACATTTACATTGTTTAAACAAATTCCAATGCAAACAAAAAATAAAGGAATATCTGCTTACCCTAAATTATGACGACACGGAAGAATTACTAAACAAATCAGGCACCCACTCACACATACATACCCACACTCACTCATACATATCTACACTACCACATACACACATTAACTCACACAAACAACACACATAAATAAATACTACCTTTTCCTTGTTAGTAATTAATTTAAACCAGTTTTTCTTTCATCACCCGTTTCTTATCCTCAAAGTCAATAATTGTATTAGTCTAGTTTATTTGTTTATTTTTTACTAAAGTGCTATAACTTCCATAGTGGACGGATGGATGACCCCTGTAACACAAGTTTTTCCTAGCATAGGGGTCATTGATCAATATTTTGTACCAGGCTATTTCCATGTTTAATGAAGTGTCACCCTAGACCTATATTTTTTATATTTATATAAAGCATTTAAGTTTATCGGTCTCTCTCTCTCGCTCTAGGAGTTTGGAATATGTGCCCGATGGTGGCAATAGGGTCGTCCCTCTATTACATGGGACCTAAAGATAACTGGCGAAATATGAATGTGCTCACCACTTTTTGGGGTTTTAAAAGGAAAAACGGAGCCCATATGGATCACTCGTGTGTCTGGGTGTCTGTCTGTCCGTCTGTCACAGCTAATTTGCTCCGAATCTAATGGACCGATTAAGTTGAAATTTGGTACATATTTCAGTATTTCTGTGACCCAAATACGGACGTGTAACTTAAATAAATGAATGTTGATTATGGCGGTCACTTTTGAGGAGCAAATAAGAAAATGAAAAAAAAAACTGTACCGTGTGACATATTGCGAGGATCTCATCTAAAATGAATACTTTAAAGATATTTATGAAAATTTACCATTCCCCCCCCTTATCTCCAAAACTACTGACCTAAAATTTTTAAAATAATACAATGAGTGGTTCTTTAATCATAGATTACCAATGAAAACCTTAGGAAGTCTATGGTCTTAAAATAACATGGTTAATCTCTCAATATTGTGCGTAAAAAAAAATTATGCAGTTGGAATGTATGGGAGAACATGTTTTTCAACTACAATGTTAAGATAGTTCTTGGGATAAATTCATCCCAACTACAGAACCCTTCATTGTGCTTAGTCCGACACGCAATTGACCGGAATTTGCATTCATTATTGTTTGAATAACATTAAATTGTAATTGAAAAATCATCGACGCAAATTGATGTTATAAATTAACCTCAATTACCTATTATTGTCGAATGAAAAACATCAATAAGGTGATTCAAAATTCGAATTTCGAGTTTATGTAGGTGAATACCTACATAAACTCGAAATTCGAATTTTGAATCACCATTAATACCTATTATTAACATTTAAACATTTTTTTTTTTTAGATTAACATTTTCATCAAATATTTTTGGACCAGACTATAGGTACAATGATTTTAAAAACACTGTAGAGTGAAGGTACATGTTTTTGTATCTAAAACGTTCAGATTTAGCTTATATTTTAAATAACTTAAAAGGAACATCAAAACGGATTCACTGCCTGTAGTTTTATCGTGAGCTAATCAATTTATAGAGGGCTCCGCTAGTTATTTAGTAACAGCTAAGCTAAGTGGGCTTCAGTCCGTGAGGTATGATGGTACCCCTTGAATTTTTCATTTAATTTAATTTTTATTATTTGTTGTTAAAGCGACAATAGAAATACACAATCTGTGAAAATTTAAACTGCCTAATTATTACAGTTCATGAGATACAGCCCGCTGACAGACATACGGACGGACGGACGGACAGATGGACGAATAGTCGAGGCATATTGGGTACGAAACCCTAAAAAAGGCACCCTTAAGGTATGATTCCGAACAACGCTGCACGCGCCAGTGCTGCCGCATCACTAACTGGTCCCCCTTTCTAGTCCATTTTCTATAGGTATATATAAGATTATATTCCGAGCATGGAAGCAATGCTGCACGACATTGCTGCGCGGCAGGGTCGCCGCGGCAGACCAGTAGTGTGTTGTTGTTGCACAGCGATAACACGTGGATGTTGACAACGGTTGAGAAGTAAACCACGAACAGCAGTGTTGTGCAGCGGTATTGGAATCACGCCGAATCCGAGGTGTTGCCTCGTTGGTCTAGTGGTCGCAAGCGCTACTGCTGAGCATGAGGTCTTGGGTTCGATTCCCGGGTCGGCAAAGTGTTATTGGGTTTTTCTATGCGGAATTTCTCAGTAACAGCCTGGAGTCTGGATTTGTGCCCGGTTGATGGCAATAGGCTCGCCCCCTATTACATGGGACTTAAACATAACTGGAGATATGTGGGTATACCTACTTCAGGTACACCTCTGCCCAACCCTTCGGGGAAACAAGGCGTGATGTTATGTTATACTAAATTATTAGCAGTAAACCAATTTTGGACCTGCAGTAGGGCGTTATTTACATCGTCAAGATTTGATGCACGTCTATTTATATTAAAAATTAGGGAAGTATCGTCAGCAAATAACACCATTTGTGGTTGGTTAATAAATGGGGTAGATCATTAATATATACTAAAAAGAGGAAAGGACCCAATATCGAGCCTTGAGGAACACCCATTTTTACTTTTAGACCAAATGAATTAAGACCATTAATTTGAACTTGCTGTTGTCTATCATTTAAATAAGATTTTACTAAACAGAGCGCAAGTTTACCTAATCCGTAATGCTCAAGTTTCAAGAGTAAGGTTTCATGATTTACGCAGTCAAATGCCTTGGAGAGGTCACAAAAGATTCCTATGGCATCTTGAGCCTCCTCCCACGCTGTAAATATGTGTTTCAATAAGGTGACACCGGCGTCAGTCCTACAACGTCCTTTGGTGAAACCATATTGCTGATCGTGTAAGATTTGGTTGGTGTTAAAATGATTAAGCATTTGATTTAGCATTACCTTTTCGAACACTTTGCTGAATATCGGCAGCACGAATACTGGTCTATAATTGTTGATGTCTATAATGTCCCCAGATTTAAAAAGTGGTATAACCTTACTGTATTTCATTAAATCCGGATCCACAAACAAATTAAATATTAAAGCTATATGGTTAAATATGGTGTTATAGTCTCGATTATGGATGTACAAACTTTGATAGATAGTCCCCATAGATCCTCGGTCAATTTGATTTTAATTTGCCGAAAAGCTTTAATAACTATCATAGGGTTTATATGTTTAAATTTAAATTAAACCGGACAGCCTGGAACAGTCGCTCTTAATAAATCAATTGAGACATCGGGTGAAGAATTTGAAGTTTCTGTCGTTTTAGATGGTATATTAGTAAAGAAATGTACAAATTCTTTAGCTACTTCTAGCACCACGTGAAGTCTCCAATGTGTAATCAGTGTTTCGTTTTTTATTCCTACTAGTTTCATTATTTATAACTTTCCAAACTGTTTTTATTTTATTTTCTGCTGATTTGATCTTATTGCTAATTTAAAGGGCTTTAGCTATCTTGCAGGTATTTCTTAAAAAAATGGAATAAGTAGCAACATACTTGTTGAAAGTTTCAGTGTTAATGTAAGGCTTAAGGCTATACAGCTCGAAAAGCCTTTCCCTACTTATCCTAATACCTCTAGTTGCCTGTATTATATAATTAGGGCAAATATTTTTTGTTTTCTTTTCAAGTTTTATTGAATTCAGTGTGCACTACTGAAAAGAAATCCTCGTACAATTTATTTGCATCATCCATATTATGGCCCAGAACAATTAACTCATTATTTAGGATACTATTGAATCTATTTAATTTGACATTTGTTATTGGTCTAAATTGTATTTGCACTTTTTGCAAAGGTGTTTTAAACTTAAAAGTTACCGTTTGGCCACTATGATCAGACGGCAAATAGTTAACGATGGCTTTAGCTAAATAATCACAATCGCAGAAGACATTATCGATACAAGTAGCAGAAGTTGAAGTTACTCTCGTCGGTTCTGTAAAAATGTTAGATAAATTGAACGATTTCAAAAGGCTTACTAATCGACTGCTATTTAAAGTATTTTCCAGAATATTAATATTAAAATCAAAACAAATAATTTCGATTTTGTTACTGGATGCAAGTTTCACTAGGACATCTTCCATTATTAACTCAAATAAAGAAAAGTTCTGATAATTAGGGGCTCAACACAGGACAGCTCGATGCAATGTTCAACTGATAAATTGTCTATGTCATTACGTTCCTTAGTTTTTAAACAATAATTTAATCAAGATTAGAGAACCTCCACGCAGCATAGATTTACGGTTAAAACGACTGCCCATACTATAGTTCTCATAATTAATTAGCATTTGGTAATCCTTTAACCAATGTTCAGTGAAACAAACAATGTCAAACTTTTTTTTTTCTAAAAACATTTATATTTCGAAGAAATACCGATAATTTGGAAGAAATTTTACCTTAACTATTTTGATGAAATAATTTCAAAGCATTCTGCTGATCTCTTTTTTGGTAAATATTTATTTTAGAGCCAGAAGATACCTTGTTGTTGTTAGTTATAAGAATATTCTTACTTGTACCTCCTGTTGTCTTACAAACTAGTTTAAATGACTATCCGGAGTTAACCCCATGACCTCAGTGTCATCACCAGGCAGTGACCTCATAGTGAGTGAGGGACATGGAACCTCCTTCGTACAGTCTGTATAAATATTTATAGCATTTGAGCTACAGTTATTCAGGCTCACCACCTTATTATTAGTACTATTACTAACCATTGTGGTGTTAATAACACAAGACTTCGACATACTACCTATGTCTGAGTTTATATAAAAAACTAATAGCCTTGCTATTATGTGTCTAAAACTAATAGGCAAATACACAGTTTTCCTAGTCGATTTCAAAGTTTCCACAAAAATGTTGGTCTCAAGAAATACAAGTTTGTCACTATAATGACTAACTAAGAAGTGCATATGCTTATTAAGCATAATTATGAATACCATTGTTTTGTCTATTTGTCAATCTTTCAAAATATGGGAAAGCACACAATATTATTTTGCTGCAATTTAACTTTAACAACTCAGTTACACAGTCAGTGATTTCTTTTTTTTTACCTTAGAATACAAATACAGTACAGTACAAATACAGTAATGTTGGTTTTAGGATTATATACATTTCCTGTTACTGATGCCATTATTTGTTTGTAGGTTGACCCTGGCATACAATAATTTTGAGTTGAATAACACAGGTTGTTACTAATTAATTTACCTATACCTCTTCCTATACTATCTGAGAACATAACTGAATGATAACAATCATGACTACTGAAAATTGGACAACTACCAATCTCAGATTGTACCACTTGATCTTGTACTAAAACATCTTGGTGGAGGATACAGTCTTGAGACTCAAACTGGGATGGGTCCTCCGTCGCCTCAGACTGGACAGTATCTGGGTTTGTAACCTTCTGACAAGTACACTGACACATAACTAACTCATTAGCAGCAAGAATGAGTTCTTTAATTTGGTTTTGAGAACCCACATATTTAATGTAAAGGGAACTAAGTCTGCCCTCAAGTACTTGTATGTCACAATGTAAGCGCGCTGTGTATCAATTTCATAGATTTTTTTGCTGTCTTCTAATTTGATTTGATAATTATTTAATTTATTGATTAGATCAACACGTGCTTTCCTCCGTGGAATATTTTTGGAAAAGTGTCAATTCTCGCTATTGCACCTACCACAGTTTGTCTCTGCATCACCCAAAGGTTGACTGGTAGAAAATGCCTGTGGCATTAAGTCCACCCCTGTACATTTATGTGCTTGAAGTGTTAATAAATAAATAAATAAAAGTGTGTTGTTTCCTAATTTGATTGCATTTTTTAATTATTCTACTCATTTTTGCATACTTTTTCATTTTCTTATGACTAATTTTATAACTATAATTCTGTTTCAGCAAAGATTCTTCAGTAAGGTCAATAGTTATTATAAAATGAGGGTTACAATTAGTATTTAATAATTCATCATATAATTGGTTAGTTTGTTACCTGAGTACATACTTTTTCTTTTTCTAACTGGATAATACGACTATTAGCATGAATTATTTCGTCTTCGAGGTCCCTAACTTTGCTTAAAGCCTTCTCATACAAGTTACTACAGTTTTGGAACCATCCGTGACCACCTTCAGTTGATCGCGTTCATCAACAACATTCAGATACCGCACTCCAGTCTGTGTGCTACCGGACGCAAACACCTTCCCACACCTCATTTTACATGGGACCTAACAATATCACTGGTGAACTGTAGTAAACGTACGAAAATATACCTCTGCATATCTCTACGGAGAATACAGGCGTGATGATGTTAAAAATATACCAACGTAGGTAGACTTTGTAACTCGATCTAATATTATTTTAATAGCGTATTGCTTACAATGATAATAAATGTGAATTTAAAATTCAATACCACCTAAACCTAAGTAGGTAAATGATTAAATTCCCTCCATTAAAGTTTTACGAAACGGAACTTAGATGCGATTAAAACAAATTTTAATCCTAATTTACAGTACCTACACATCTGTAAACTAGGTAAATACCAATAAACAGCTGATAGGTGCAACTCGAATTCGCATGTTAATGACCTCTATTCTTATATTTTGGAGCCTCCTAACACAGGCATTGTTTGCTTAAATGGGGGCTCCAAACACGTTAACATGTAATGTATTTTCTAAAAGACACAATAAACTATTTTGTATTTGTATTTTGTATCTATGAGGTTATTTGTTTGTGTTCGTATCCGTCAGCTGATTGTTAGTTGCCTACCTATCTACTCAATGAGATGTGAACGTTAAGAAGTCTAAGTGCGTAGCGCGGATTTATTTCATCAAAAATCGTACCAGAGATTAGCAGTCGTGGACATACCTACTGTTGTAGGTACACGCGGCTTGTCGCCTCGCAGTGGTCAAAAGATAAACGGGATAAATGGCTTGTCATGTTATCGACGCGTGTCAGCTAAGACGCGCCCGAGCGACACAACACGCAGATTGTCAAAATATAATTTCTGATGTCGATGTCGGTCGGATTATATTAATTAGTAGTTTAATTATAATTAATAAAAAACTAGCTAACTAATGTTACCTAGTTTTTTATTAATTATAATTAAACTACCCATAACCGAGCCATATTCAATAGGGTTCCTCCTATGGCTGAAAAGAATCCATAAAAAATATTGACTCAATTAATTTATTTTTTCGCAAGCTACAATGGTTTTAGGTTTCACACTTGATTGACGGGAAATAAATTAAACAATTTTGATGTTTTTATGGTTTCTGCTGCAATGTTTGCATCACCGTTAAGCTATCTAAACAACGGTATAAAAATTAAGTAAATGCTGTGTATTAGCAGGAGTGTAACAATAAAAGCAGTTGCAGAAAGGAGGCAAAACAATTTTTTTGCAAAGCACTCTAATACTTTGTATTATGAGTCGTGCAATACGGCCATGTTTACGACATGTTTTGACATACTCGCAAATAAATCAAACCTACAGGGTACTTCCCGATGACTTAGAATCATGAAAGGCAAGAAGGAAGGTCTCACGGCACTAGTGAAGGAAAACGTCCAAAATCGTTAATTTGTAGAATTATCGAATAAAATAGAAATTGCGATTAAAAACTTACATTTGCAGCTGGAGAATTGACCATGACGTATATCGTATGAGAAAACATGTTTTTCATCTACAATGTTGTGGGATAAATTCATCCTAACTACGGAACCCTTCATTGTGCATGATCCGACACGCATTTGGCCGGTTTTTTTGCACTTAGCAGACAGCTTGCACCACCGTACAGCACGATCCACGTAAAACACCCTCAAGATGTAGAAATGCCATTGCCCTATATGTAAAGCGTCAGATCTATCAGAGTGTCTATTGTTACAAAATGTGCGACAAATCGTAGTACGAACGTGGTGAGGGTGAAAGTCAGGGGTGTCGTCAGCCGGGAATTAGGGGCATGGAGTAATTATGTGGCCGCGGGTCGCCCCTAATGACAGCCTGCCGCGACACCGCGCGACGAGCGGCAGCCGAGTTAGCGACACAACTGATTGATACAATACCTAACCTGATTAGATCATTCTGTTTCATCGCTAATAAGCCTAAAATAAAATAGTGCGACACAGCTGCAATAGCGAAATCACGAAACATTTAATCCGAGACAAAACCCATTTAAATAGGTAATGTTAAACGTAATAGGATAATCTACCTTCGAATAGGAGCAAGTTATTTCAACAAAAGCCAGTGAAACTCACGGCATCGGCTCATGAATACAATTGCTCCGATCGTAACGAGCAGTAACAACAACTTCATTACAAAACATTTTTTCTTGCGAAACAGAAATTTATTGCGACATTACTCGCAGTTATGTTCGCCATTAAAAATTCCCATCTTATTTTGTCAGGGCCATATCTTACAATTGGCAAAATAGATCGACAGCCATTACTGGGGCGTAGGCGGGGTAGACGAGAGGGCAATGGGGGGCGCGGGTGGATAGATAGGCGAGTTAAAGCAACGAGCCGCGAAGGAGAGTGACTCACCTGCGCCACTACACAACACTACAGACGGACTCCTATTTAATTGAAATCGTTTATTTATCGTTTGACAAGAAGACAACGGCAATCGGAATCGGCGCAATCCAATCCTCTCTAATTGACTATCGGCGGCTGAGCGCTGTCACTCGCTCGCCGGTAAAATGATCAGTTTAAATTGTCGCCCGGAGTATCTTGTCGCCATTGTTCGTTTACATCGAGGGGCCGTACGCAGAGGGTGCAAATATTTTCAATCCTACAAAGGAACTGCTTATTGCTCAAATAATTATGAAACTTTAACAATTTTCTACTACATTTCAAATGTCCGTTTCCGTCGTGGTCGTGATGATGTGATGTCATTTACCATTTTACTGCTTTTTTTAATGTTTACATCTGTTTTTTAAGGCTTTTAGGGTTCCATAGTTAACAAGGAATCCTTATAGCTTCGCCATGTCTGTCTGTCTGTCTGTCCGCGGCTTAGCTTAGAGACTTTTAGTACTAGAAAGCTGTAATTTGGCATGAGTATACATAGTATTTAAGACGACAGCAAAGTAAAATCAAATCATGACCAAAAAAATGTTTTTGGGTATACCTCCCCTACACGTAAAGGATGTTTATTTTTTCTCGTCTATCCGATAGTGTGGGATGTCGTTGGAAAGGTCGTTCAAAAATATTGCGAGTGTGTGAAAAACATGTTTAGATTGAGGGATCCGTTTGCGAAATTTAAAGCTTTATAGTGCAATTTTTTATTAGAGTTGTGTCCCTCCCCCCTGCCAGCTAAATGGTTGCTTTTGGAAATGTGAATAAATTCACGGCAGTAGTACATATAACGAAATTTAAAGGAAAACTATCACAGCTAAGTAGGCTCTACAAGTTAACGAGTAATAATCGACCAACTAACATTTGCAGTTTCCAAAAACATGTTCTTCCGTACATTCCTTACGGGAAAATATGTTTTGCAACTACAATGTTAAGTTTGTTTTTGGGATAGTTCATCCCAACTCCGAAACCTTCATTGTGCGTGATCAGACACGCACTTGGCCGGTTTTTTTAGTCTCAAATCATATATAATGATTTTTTTTTTGTGATTTATTCATGCTGAAATCGCACTTACTTACCTTAGTGCAATTTCCAGCGCTATGCAAAGAATAGTTTTTTATTCACATAGTTTTATACGTCATTTCCGGCATTGTCGAAGGCGAGGCGTATTGATTTTGCGTTCCGTTCCACCAAAAACGCAACATAAAATAATAAATTGTATAATAAGTAATACTTTAAAGGAAAAAGAGCGAGCCTTACTGTAGTCGCATACGATTGTAACATCTGACATCTTGGCTGGCAGTACCAACCTCTTGGAGAATGGTTTGGTACCGTCTGAGGGCCAACTCTAGCATCACGCGCGCTCAGTGGTCTAATCAAATAGCGTACGTAAAATTCCCCTGCTTCCTGCTTTGTTAAACACTTCCGTCCCTTTTCACGAAATCACTGCCACAGATTGCAGGAAAGTGAGAGGATAGATGTCACACATTAAAAATACCGGCCAAGTGCGTGTCAATGCACAATGAAGGGTTCCGTAGCTGAGAAGTTTGTTTTTGGGATAAATTCCCAAGAACCAATTTAACTTTTCAGTTGAAAAACGTGTTCTACCATACATTCTAACTGCAAATATAAGTTTGTATGCACAATATTGAGAGATTTACCATGTTATTTTAATACCATAGACTTCTTAAGTTTTCCTGTAATCTATAACTATAGAACTATTGTCTGTCTTTTTTAGGCTCATGTCGATCAGCACCGCATTTTACATACATCGAAGTCGGAAAAAATGTCTATAATTGTGTTAATTCTAGTAGTCTTTGAGCTTAATAATGGTAAAATGCCTATGGAGGAGAAATAAAGTGAAATAGAAGGGGATTGGTTTTAAAATCTATGCATCTCCTACAACAATCAGCCGAGAAATTATCGAGAAATCATTGCCGTTGTTACCGTATATACCACGCATTATGCATTCTATAACAACATTAGTTAGACATCGTGGTGACCTATAAACATCGAACATTTCAAAATGTATACACTCACAATGGCCCTTTGTAGCGCCCGGGTTCACTAGGCAATACCTTTTACATAATCCATCTGTCACAGCATTCTTAAGATTGCGACGTACATGCGCGATTGATCCTCAACCTGGATTTGCATTAGCTACTTCTGGACCGTCTACTCTGCACACCTCATCAAAACCATCAAGTTCAAAAGTGTCACTACGACATCCCCAGGTTTCAACAAACAGTGCGGCATGGGAAGAAAGAATGATTGGATCTATAATGACGTCTGGTAAATGTTTGCGCAATGATTGCACGTTATGATATATACAATTATTTGAATTAATTTATCTTCAGGTGTTTGCAAAAATTGAAAATATGGTACCAATTTGTTTTGCTCCAGTCTTTCCATTTCTATACTTACAGCACATTGAGTGCACCGATATTTCAAATAGAGCATGAAACCTATCTGATTTCACGATCACTAGAGGTCCAGACTTTAGAAAAAGCTACATACAACACAGATCTTTTGACGTTTTTCAAAATATGAACCAACACTTTTTCTAAGGTTTCTAAGGTACAACCAGGTTTCAGACTGGCTAAGGTAGACTCATCTTTCATGGGGTACTGTTTAAAATGTTATAATAAAATTCCTCCCCACATACTTCTACTTAATGAGACGAAATTCAAATCTTGTATAAAACGCACACTATGTAGGCAGGCATATTATAAGTTGGGGGATTACATCACTGATAAAAATGCTTGGCTCAGTGCTGGTCCTGCTCCACAACCAATTGACATACACACTGATTAACATTTTGAAAATACTGATGGAGCTGCTGAAGATTATAAGACCATTTTTGTATTGTATAAACTCAATTTCCTTTGTATTATATAATTGCATAGCACAGGTGTGAGTACTATGTACTAAAGAGCTACCATTTACCGGGTAATATGTAGTATTTCATTGACTTGAATGTGCCCTGGCGGTTGTGAGTATGTCATGCTCACTCAAATGTATCGCTGATGGAGGCGTGAGTGTTGGATCATTTAGCTCCCTTCCAAATGGTTGAGCTGAATGGTGCTGATCCATGCGTCATGTTCGTGAACGGGCGCCGTCAGTTGGGACTGGTCATCTCTTAGCTTTTATTATTATTATTTATTTAATATTATTTATTTTACCTCGATGGTCCTAGTTTATCAATTATAACTTCTAGTTACAGCTCTATGTAAGCGGGCACGCCCTTTATGCCTGGAGGCTTTATTTTCTTTTTTTTTAGATATTGTTTACGTTTAGTTATTTATATTTCTGCTTGAGTATAGTTCTCGATGTTTTTGGTTGGTATATTGGCGTGTGCTAGCTGTCATATGGCTATTAATTTATAATTTAAATTTTATTTTTGCGTAATGTAAATTATGTTAAAAATTATTGTATAGAATCATTTTTTTTTTCCTAACTGAACAGACAGCTGTGCTGCTGGGGAGTTTGTTGCGCCACTTCTTCTTCCCAGCAAAAGCACTAGGAAGTGGTGAAGGGTGGGCGTTTTGGGGGACTGTCTTATGTAATTTTGACGTTTGAAAAGTGCTGATTCTCAGCCTAGTTTGAATAAATGACTTTTGAATTTTGAATGGGCAACTAGCTTCATATTTTTGACTGACCGACCCCTTGACAATTCAAAAGTGCCTGTAAATGGTTTAATTGAAATAAATGTTTTGAGTTGAGTTGAGTTGACTGTGCTATGACCAGGTCGAAAACCAGATTGAAAAGGACTAAGAAGGTCATTTGACGATAAAAAGACAGAAAGTTGCTGATGAACAATGTGCTCAAGGACTTTTGAGAGATATGGGAGGATAGAAATGGGTCGGAAATCGGAAGGAGAGACCGGGCTAGGAATTTTGGGTAAGGGGATCCAGGCCTCGGGAACAGTACTAGAAAACAAGGAGAAGTTAAAAATGTGAGTCAAGATAGGAAGTAATGTGGGGAGGATAGAAGAAATCATTCAGGACAGTATTGGAGCTAGCCCGCACCCTGCGCACCAAGGACGCGCACCGCTTGCGCATGGTGGCGTGGAAACAGTCGGTGCGCGCTTCCGTAAACATGCCCGAGGCACTGCAGAAGCGGGGTAGCCGCAAAACCGCCCTGAACGCGTTGTTGTATTGGACACGAAGGGCATTGTAAGCAGCTTGTGAGTAAGATGCCCATAGGCTGCACGTGTATAAGGAGGTGCAGAAAGCTTTAAAAAGCGTGATTTTCACTAAGCGAGTTTTCTCCAAATTCAGTCAATCCAAATTTCTACTTTCTTTATCTAAAGTTTGCAACATGTATTCTAGATGTGCGTGGTTGTCGCAGATCACTAAGATGTCATCTGCGGAGCGTAAGGGGTTCAGTGTTTCTCCATTAATGTTTCCCCACGGAGTCCCATTCTAAGTTACGGAAAATGGTTTCGAGGAGAGCAGTAAAGGTTCAGATATATCGGGTCGACTTGTCGAACTACACGTTGTACGCATTGTCTCTAATTTAACTTTGGCTTTACCCCTTTTATAATTTTTTTTAGTATATTTATGTACTTTTGTGGCACTCCTTGTTGGTCTAAGGCTTTCCACAAAGCTAAGTGTTCGCATAATTAACGAAAGCAATGCACAGCCTTTTCCCGTACTCTTTGTACTTCGATGAGAGTCACAGTAAATATATGGTCAACTGTAGAGAACCTTGGACGGAAACCAGCTTGTTCTTTAGGTTGATTAAATTCTAGAGTCAGCATAATTCTTTTATGCAATATTTTCGTGAATCATTTGTATGTAGTCTGTAGTACTTATAGGCCTATAATTTCCTATGTCCTCAGCATTTTTATTTCTTGTACAACAATGTTATGATTGATGTCCTCCATTCCGTAGGTATATTTTAAAATCCCAAGATATTATTAAACAGCCTGTCTCATATAAAATGTATATTTAAATAATGAATGGTAAATTTTGTATGACGTGCTATTCCATATTACGTTAGATTGAACGGATTTCAACTTCTTCTTTTCAATTAAACGAACTATCAAGGAGCAGTTCATGGTCAAGGGACCTCAATGTATTGCAGAATGGACGCAACTTTATCTTTAGTGGACATGATCGATCAGCGAGATTTGTACACAAGTCACGGCTCCAACATGCTCCGGATATGAACGTCACCCCACCGGAGATAGCCTTTCATGTTACTCTCATTACGTTCCACAAAAAGGTGTACCTAAAAGACCTTAATTGACTCTGCCTATCGCAGCTCATAGGCTTAATAGACCTAGCGTATCTCAAATCTTACAACAATACTTTTGATACATAAATATATAAAATAAGACAGTAGGATTCCATTTAATATAAAATCGCAAAACAAGATGTTTATCAGTATTTCCTTTCAGAAGGCATCAAGGCAAACGTCGGAGAAAAAACAATTAGTGGAAAGTTTCCCGGCTGAGGGCGAGACGCGGTAACACCGGCGAAATACGGAGCCGTACGACAACGTGCGACTTACCGCGACTCTGGCGACTCCGTGCGAGCAAGTGCGGCGCGGTGTGGTGCGACCAAAATGCTTCGTAATTTGCGCGGCGTATTTGTGGCGACACAAAGCGCGGACGTCGCGATTAATTAATTCTGAGCAATTTAAGTGTGGGTCGGTGGCTCGCATTGTTCCAGATTTGTGCCGATTGTTTTGAATGAGCTTCGAGAGGTGCCGTAATGAACCCGGCCCCTTGACGAGTTTTCTATTTTACGCCAAACTTTCACGGCTCCAGCTGTTGTTTAAGTTTGTTTTATCGTCGACATATGATCTACTGCGCCTGCGGTTCATAGCTGGACTGTATAAAACGGAATAACTATGTGGTACGAACCAATTCCATCGAGGGATGGTAGAGCGTACCTACTTGTCAGTTTTGTGGGGAATTCATAGCTTAAGTCTCAGGGCTAAGGGCTTGCGGTCAACACTCTTGAATTCAAATTCAAAAGTTGAGATCGGGAAGCGGTCAAATTATTATATATTTTAAAGGTCGAAGTTGAGTTGGAATCTGTTGCACCGGGTTAGCGGGGTGCAGCAAGCGGACAGATTCTGGTCACGTGCGACACCTCCGACTTGTTCGAAACTTTCGATAAATTTCAATATGTGTGCTTTACCTTCTTGCATAATTCTGTTTGACGCAAAACGACAAGGCCGGAATGGCGCTTGAATATTGCATGAAACTGTCGAATATTTCGGAGATTTAGGGAGCCAATACTGAATCCGTAAAATACTATTAATGAGATGAGCATAGATCCCCATTCACTGGCTACTGGAATCAATTCTTGAGATGTACTTTACGCATCTAGATGGAAGCGAGGTGAAGAGAAATAAAAAAGATTAGCTAGATGAGCTTTACCACACGATATCTCTGTCTGCATTATCTAAAAGCTATGTTTACGAATTAAATTAAGAGTTGTATTTTTTTTTTGTTTCCTTATTCTGATGGAATCTGTCCATCTATTGACATTCAGCATCGTTTGTGTTGTTAGTCTTTAGTCATTTTTGGTATTCGCATTCGCTTGCTAGCTCATCCGCATCAATCTATATAATTAGTTTGTCAGTCTCATAACAAGTCTTGTGGGGCCAATCTTTTAAGCCTCCTGAATGTCTTGGTTTTCATAAGGTTTGATGCTAGTTTATTAGGATGGGTCGTAACCTTTGAAGTATGAAGAAGAGTATCTGAAGTTGTGTTTCTTTAAAATTCATAACTCGCCTGTATTTTATACAGACCATAGGTACCCAATTAGTAGTATACTGAAGGAAGTATTTCTTACATTTGACCCGGAAAAGCAGCTCGTTGGAGACGGTCTCCCCCTCCGCGTTGAGCGCGGAGCAGGCGTACCGGCCGCTGCTGTGGCGCGTCACCTTCTGCAGCACGAGGCTCTGGTTGCTGTGGAAAACGCGCGCCGTTGCGTTGTGTGCTAGTGGCCGGTCCTAGAACAAGACAGTAAATATTAACCTTTACTATCACTGCAAAGGCTACAGCAAAGCCAAATTTAGTTTATGAAGGACGTTGGTATTGAGCCAACAGGTTGCATAAAGGTCAGCCTTATACATTGTAACATCAAAAAGACTATGACATGACTTAGAAATGACAGCAGCCTCTCTATCGTAACTAGTGTGGTAAAAAAATAAAGGTGGTACTACTCCAACATTTTTATTTATACGAGTATCTCACCTAAAAGTGTTGCATTATAATGCAGGATTAGATTCGTATTCAAATAACCCTATCTCAAACAGGATAAAAGCAAAAAGGTGGGCAGTAACATTTTACAAGCCACGTCGATCACGATGTAACGTAACACAAAAAAATATTCCTGCAATATTATGATGACGTAAATGTTCGTTTCTGAGGGTCTGGGGAGCAAGGCTGGGGGCTGGCGGGGGCGAGGGGGTACAATTACTAGAATATATTTACACAAAGGGTCCGCCCATTACCGCCGGCCCTACAAAAGGCGCCACTCCAGCGGACAAAGGTACTCGTTACGTAGTAGAGAGGACTGATTATATTTTTTGTTTCTAACAAAAAGATTTTTAGTATCAGTGTAGACGTGTTTTATGGCTATGTATTTGAGATCCGTTCCTGATTAGGCTTACTTATATTATTTATGATTTTTTTCTGCTTTAGCATTATCTGACATAGCAATTTAACTTATAATAATTAGCTATATTTGATCCCTAAATTTTGACATTTCAGTTTAGAAGCATAACTTCAAATAAACATCTGATCTTTTTATACCTACTGTTTGGATTTTGGAAGTCTTTATAATTTCTGAGTTTTTGAAAGATATGTAATTTGAAACTTATAATGTTTTTGCATATCTCTTGAACTAAATTAACAACACTCCAGTAACTGTTCGACCTCATCGCAGATCCCAGCACAAACCGCTCCCCACCGAGATGGCACAAAATGTAATTTTTACAAATGAAGTCGCCGAAACAGCCGAACAAAAAAAACTGTTTAGCCCGATGACTGTTGTTTCACTACAAAAGGGGAAATTAAAAGAGACATTTTGAAAGCTGCGTGAAATTAGTACTACAGCCTGTTGGTGCTGATGAAAAACACATAATTTCGCCTTTACCTTTGTAGCGAGCTTGTACAGTTCGGGAGAGATGTCTTGTTTGTGTAGCTATGTAGCGACTTTGTTTCACTGGATTATTAAGATTATGAGACAGAAACATATAAACCGTGCTTTTTAACGGCTTGGAAGACTTTCATGAGAGTTTTTACTCGTCATTACTACTTATATTATATAATTTTGTTGGTTGCATAACTTTGAAACACATTCATTCAACAACACTTTGTTATAATTTAGTGTAGTATAGGTAAATGTAATTGAGCATAGAAAATGCCTGGTAAGTACTCATGTTTCATTCTTGATGATAGAAACCCTGAATCAAAACTTGGTTGGTGAACATGTTTTCAATTCAATCCGCTCGTCTTTGCAACAACACATATTTTTTTTAAAAACGTTGTCCCACACTAGGATTTCTCCTGTATCGTGGGTGCGTTTACAAACATTTATACTCACATACACAATCACTACATTCGACATCGTTTTCAATTAACATTCTCTCGTATAAACACGATGTCGATAGGCGGTTGGGTTGCGGGTGCGGGTGCGGTTCGGTATGGTGCGTTGCGGTGCGGGGGTTGTCATCAATCTTGCGGCGCAGCAGGTGAGTTGAACGTTTCATTACTGCTCAACAAACGGCATCAAAAGCTGAACTCAGCAGCAGTCACTGTTGTTTTTCTCAAGATATGCTACCGCGTGCAGGCACCTTGTTCTCACTTTTTAATCGACTTCAAAAAAGGAGGGGATTACGCGTTCCGCTATTTTTTAGGGTTCCCTATCTCAGAAGGAAACATCGGAATCCTTAAAGGATCATTCAGATCTTTCAAGACCCTGTTTCTCAGGGTAAAGGTATCAAGTTAAAGCTAATGTCTGCGGTCCTTTAACCGATGAAAATTCAAGTCAAGGGAATCAAGAGATAAGGTCAATTAAGTCGCAAATTTTGATGATTTCTCAACACCCTCAGGGCGTAGATCCTATGGGCACTTAGACGGTTATATTATGGTGCGATTCAGTCTCTCTGTCCGTCTGTCTGTCGCAGCTGGATATCTCAAGAACTACTAATGCTATCAACTTGAATTTGGGATAGTTTTAGACGACGTTTGCCAAACTATTTGGCAAATAAGAAAAAAAAAATGCAACAGGGACTGAACGGGGTTCTTAAAAATTAGGTATCAGGTATCATATGAAAGAGCGCTATTTACACATTCTCAAACATCTTATCTCCGAAGTTTGCAGAAGAAGAAAAATCAGAAATGATTGTATGTGATAGAAGTTTATGTAAATATTACAGGAAAAATAAAACAATGTCTCTAAATATCACACTTTTTCAGAAATCATCCACAAAAATTACATTAGTTCCACTATCTGTCAAGAGATGGCGCTGACACCGTAGTGTTAAATAATCTGACAAATATAGGCCTCACCGATGAAAATTTAAAAACATTTCTCGGCTCACAACCAAAATGTCCTCCTCCCTACCTACCCGCAGGTTGCTTTGGGTGAAACACAGCTGTAGTTTTTTCTGGGCCCAGAACTATTTAGGTACCTATACGAATGAAGCTCCTAATAGGCTCCCGGCTACTAAATTAATAAATAGGTATATTATAAAAATAATATACCAAATAAATATGGTACTGATAGAACACGTTCTGCTGCTTTTATGGGCGATAGTCTGGTTTATACATGATGGGTATTATTGAACCCTCAAGAATTCGACCAGGGGTTGAGTATCTTATGAGCTCTGTGTTTGGAAAAATAATAATAAAAAAAACCTATATTCATTGCCTCTGCTGGTTGACAATAATGTATGAGAGAATGTTTTATTGTATTTTTATTCCAAAAAACTTCACAGGGGTGGTCACCAAAAGGTTCATTAAAATAATGATTTCCATCTTAATAGGTACTTCAAAAAAAGTCTAGCTGCAATTGTGTTCTGCTGGCTTGTGGCATAAGTTGTGTTGTGTCTGTATTATACATATTTTTGTTAGAGTCAAGTGCCCTCTGCCAGCTAAGCTGGTTGGTTTTGGATTTGTGAAAAAAATCATGGTAACTAGTAGTATATGTAACGAAATTAAAAGGAAAACTATCACAGCTAAGCAGACTTTATAAGTTAACGAGTAATAATCGACCAACTTACATTTGCGGTTGCAACTTTAGTTTGTTCTTGTGATAAATTCATCCCAACTACGGAACCCTTCATTTTCCGAAACACACTTGGCCGGTTTATTATTAAAATTTTGTGTACACATTATTGACTTGTAAGACACCTAACTTCCTAAATGACAATTTTTTTTACTATTTTTGTCATTTCTTGTGAATTCTTTTATAGTTTTTTAATTAAGTTTAGCTCACTAGTAATACCTTCTTAAAGTGTTTTCTTTTCTATCGAGGAGATCTTAATTCAAATTGACTTCTGCGAAGGTTCACAAGATGCAGTGTAAGTCAATAATCTTAGTGTCGGTTTTGAGATGTTGTAAATTGGAAAAGTTGTGGCGCCCCGCACTCGGGCCCCACTCCCGGGCCTCCGAGCGCCCGCGGCTCTGGCTCGTAGGCTTTCAACGCTCAGGGTATCTGCGATGATTGATGAAGTACTTCCGACCAAAGATAAGTATCTTATGAGTATGCACGGAGATAACCTGAGAGAGATTATGGCAATACCTGCGATTGTTCCGTAGGCGGCTGCGATTTTCCTACAACGAGTTATTATTTTTCATTGGTTTTGGGCCGCTGATATTAAAATTGCTTTGCTTGTAAACTCTGTGTTTGCCAACGCTAGATCTTGCGTTTAAATAGCCCTTAGGTACTTTCAATATTATCTACAAAATAACATCAATTTTGTAGATAACAAGGGTTTGCTTTCATTGCATATTTTCACAACATCAAAAATAACAATTTCAGCAAAAAGCCTCCAGCTATTTAATTCTCTCGTGAAGTTATTTTAACAACAACAGACAGAAGTCACACGTCACACTCCGCACACGTCACACTCCGGACAAAACTCAACTTTAACAATTTTAATAAAAAAAACAACTTCAGGCGCAAGTTTCGGCCACTGCATTTCATTTGTTTGGTTATTTCGAACTTTTAATATAATTAATAATTTATTAATAATTAATAAAAATAATAAAATTCATTTTCATTTCTCTATTTTTATAGATTTGCCTCTTTTCATGAGTTTTATCGTATTTTTTCGATATGATTATGAGTGTAGCTGGACCAAGAGGCATAATTTGATTGTCACGTGTATTTACTAAAACCCAATCCTTTGAAAATTCAACTTAAGCTGGGTGATTAGATATTAATCACTCCATTCTTAACTTAATGGTCTAATCTCCGTATCATGAATGTCGTGCAGCTCCCGCGCCTGTTCGGCGCTAATTGTCGGCCTGGCGGGCTATACCCGGACGGCACCCGGTGCCTTGGCATCGGGTGCCGTCCGGCGATAGCCCTGACGCCGGGCATCCCTCGTGTACCGAAAAACATTTTAATGACGTTTCTGTCTCCTCTTTGTGACTACTCCTAACACTGAGACTTTAAATTAATGTGTGTACGTAATTATGAGATGGTTTTGAGAGTTGACAAGCGAAAGAGAATGCGATTTTGTTTCTTATTTTGTCAAAACTGTGTTTTGAAACGTGTGTGTTGTTTGATATGGGGTGTGGGGAGTTATTTCAGCGTTTATGTAACTAAAAAAAACAAAGGTACACTTTAAAAGTCCTCAATTGTAGCACAATGAAAACTATAGCTAAAACATGGTTCTTTTACTCTCTACGCCAGGTTGTATCCGGTTTTTCTTGTCAAACTGGCACATAACATAAAGGACTGTGTTAGCTTCCTCTTACGTATATAAATAGGCACATATATACATGTACTACAGGCGATTTTCTCATCAACACTACAGGAAACGTTCCAAAAAATCTTGATCTCGGGATCCATACCGCGTGAATGGAGAGCGACTGATTCAATCAGGCTTGTCCATTATGAGGCAGACGAGTTTCATTGGAGCACAATCTCGTGGATGATCACGGGGGGTCGCGAGGGAGCCCCGCGCCCTCTTCCACCCCCGCCGCTCCTTGGAAATAGCTGCCATTAACGAATAAAGAGAGGTATTTTCCACCTGATAACACAGTTTGCTTACGTTCAGTTCGAGTGTTCTCTGTTATTGCGAGCGTGCTTGAGACGTTGTACCGCTGCCGTAACATACATCATGTGCCTGTGAGCCGCTACAGAGCGCAGTGGGCGCCGTCACGTAGATTGTGAATGGGCGCATAAATAACACAATTATCACTCACGTGCTACTCATGGGCTATTACGTACAAAGACATTGCTAGCTTTCGGTATGAGAGTGGGTTGCTTTTAGTAATATCGCAAAATGTACCTACCTGCATAATAACATTTTCGTGCTACCAATATATCTTGCCAATAGCTGTCTGCTAAAGCACGAAATTACGGCCTAAGAACATAACAACATTTTCTGAGAATGTTTCATGAATTAACACTTTCCGGGACACTGAACGAGACACAATAAAAGTTTTATTGTTATCACGTTTATAGGCGTTTAGTGTCCCGCAAAGTGTTAATAATGATATAATAGTTAATAGAAACATGTCGGTAGGTATCTTTATATTACCTTCACAGTACAACAACAAGTTTATTTCTCCACTATCACCTAAAGTGGTAGACTGGTAACCAGTGGTCGCTAGTTGAAAATAACTCTCTCTGTCGGCGGTCAACCGGCCGGCGGTAAGTAGAGTCCTCGGTTTATGTGCACCGGCGTAATGAGTGCACACCTGTACACGAACATTCCCTCTTCCCCTTCTTTAGTTCCTCCATTTTATTCGCTTTAAACACATTCTGGCTCAGATAGTTAAGTGAGAAATAAATTTCAATAGTAATTTAAGCACTTCTTTACGGCGGCGCGGGAATTAAAACGCCATTTTGTTACCCGACTACGGCAAAGCAAAAAGGAAGGTTATAGTTTTGACTAGTATATATATATATATGTATGTATATGTTCATCTGTTCCCTCATAACTTCTAAACTCCTTATCATAGTTTGACAAATGAGATTTCGTTGGAAGCGTCTTGATCGTAGTCTAACAAAACTATACGTTCTAACAGTAGTAAGCGAAAATACTCGTAAGCTGTAGGGCAAAGTGGATTACGACCACGGCAATCCTCTGAACATCACTATATATATTAAATACATTAAAATGTATTACATATTAGTTGTTTATTTAATATACGATAAATATTGAATAGTTTGTACGTAACAATTTCAGATGCCACGGCTGGTTTTAATATGAATTAGTTTTTTTAGCTTTTTATTACAGGCGCTTTTAACATTTTGTATAGTTTTTACATGTATAATTTTAACTTCAAAGATGTACCCAAGACTTTGTTACCATATTTTGATTTAAAATAGTGTCCGTGGGGTTTCTTGCCCGTTCTTCTCCATAGGAAACTACTACACTTTGGAATGGGCAACTAGCTTCATCTTTCTGACTGACCGATCCCTTGACAATTCTATAGTGCCTTTAATTGGTTTATTTGAAATAAATGCTTTGAGTTTGAGTTTGATGAGTATATTTTCCTCTTTCATACTTTTTAGAGCATGATTTTTAGTATTTTTTTGCTAGCAGCGAGTTCACATGTGGGACACGTTTGCGAGATATGCCCCAAAGTGGTTTCTGGGATGTAAGACATAGCATCACGCCTGTAATCCCTGAAAGGTTAAGCAGAGGTGTACCTATAATACAACCACATTTTGCCAGTTATGTTTAAGTCCCATGTACTAGGGGCGAGACTATCGCATGCTATTGGGATGTAGGAGTATACTATTGTAGTATTTAACATTGTGCATAGCTAGCTTTTCGGTCATGTGGGATATTCCGTTAACAGGTGCCTACGTCGAACCTTATAAAACAAAACAGAATTGTCTTTTTAATAGACGAAAAAATAATTAAGACAAAACGTATATCAGCAACATTATTAAAGTTTATTACATTTATAAAAGTAATACAGTCTTAGAAAGGGACATATAATGTTCCCAATATCCTTGTGTCATATAAAGGCTCGTGCAGACCAGCGTGACGCGACGGTGCGACGCGACTTGAACAATACAATTTCTAAGAAAACTTCACGGTATAACAATAGCCGGCGTCGCGTCGCGCTGTCGCGTCGCGCTAGCCTGCACGAAGCTTAAAGCGACCTCGTGTGAGCGATTCGTCGATACCGCTAGTAACAAGATCGCGACTCACATTCTTGGAATAATCGCTATCGAACCTATTCAAATTACATTAGCTATTCAGTATAACTTTATTACAACTATTAGGCGGTAATAACTATTTAAATGAGATCTGGGTATCGTATCCGGCGCGGTGCCGTAACCGACGTTGGGGCCCGTACCGGGAATTTAGCTCGGAATAAATACACACTCACTGGGCAGCCGCGTCGTATGTGCGACTTCTATGGACTATGATTCTTCTCATATCGTTCCCTCTCTGCTGAGGGTGTGAATTTGTTGAATGTACTGTAACTGCAGTGATCAGTGTTCAGGGATCTCGTTACTACGGTCATGTCTGTAATAGTCGTAATCACAGTAGTGATATACCGTACAGCGTAGAGGGTGGCATTATCACAAACCGAACTCCCTGAGCCACAATCAACGATAGTAGTATGTATAGTATACATGTAAACGACCATAATTGCTCTGCTTAGAATTCCCCATAAACTCTATCATAAGCACTTTTTGTTTTGCGTAAACGTGTTGAACATAAGGCGGGTGTTATACAGTTGGGCTTTCAACAATAGTATGGCTCTATCTATATCTTACCTGTATCATCATTAGGTATATGATCATGGTTTTGTTAATAGTAATTAATTGTTTGTTCATTTTACCTCGATAGTCCAAGTTTATCATTTATAACTTCCATCTTCCTTACAGTTTTATATAGCTACTAGCTGTCCGCCCCGGCTTCGCACGGGTAGCACTAAGTACCTACCTACTCTACCTACCTACCCTACCTAGCCACCCTACCTACCCTACCTACCTACCCTACCTACCTACCCTACCTACCTACCCTACCTACCTACCTACCTACCCTACCTACCTACCCTACCTACCTACCCTACCTACCTACCCTACCTACCTACCCTACCTACCTACCCTACCTACCTACCTACCTACCCTACCTACCTACCCTACCTACCTACCCTACCTACCTACCCTACCTACCTACCTACCCTACCCACCTACCCTACCTACCTACCCTACCTACCTACCCTACCTACCCTACCTAGGGGTATGAAAAATAGATGTTAGCCGATTCTCAGACCTACTCAATATGCTCACAAAATTTCATGAGAATCGGTCAAGCCGTTTCGGAGGAGTACGGGAACGAACATTGTGACACGAGAATTTTATATATAAGATGTAAGCGGGTACGCCCTTTATGCCTGGAGGCTTTTATTTACGTTTGTTAGTTTTTATGTTTGCTTGATTATTGATTATGATGTTTTTGTTAGTATATTCGGGTGTGCTAGCTGACTTTATGGCAAATAATGTTAACCTTTGCATAGACGAACTTTTTGTATAACCGCGTTGGTTAGCCATATACTGTGGTCCAACAGACAACGGCTGGAGAGTTTGTTGCGCCACTTCTTCTTCCCAGCTAAACCACTTCCACTAAGAAGTGGTGAAGGGTGGGCGTTTTTGGGGGACTGTCTTAAGTAATTTTGACGTTAAGTGCTGATTCTCAGCCTAGTTTGAATAAATGAATGACTTTGAATTTTGATAACAGCCCCTATTAAGTTGAGAACCATGTTTTATTCAATTCCAGAAACCTTAAATGAGCACGAATTAAATCAAATTCCCTATGAAAACAACCGATTAGGTAGGTACCCATGTGGCACTTCTAGACCTAAAGGTTCTGCAAATTAATATTTACTGTTATCCAGTTAATATTAATTTAATTATCAGAATGATCTAATTCCGTTCCCTTCGGTTAGATCTCGCACAATAAAACGTGGCGCCGGCAGCTGGGCAGCGCGCATAAGTCACCGGCTCACCAACCCCGCGCTGAGTAATTGTTCAGATTATAATATATATTTTGGCTCAAATTTATGATGGCTTAAGACGAGGAATTTATGCGGCGTCTTATTATGGTGGCAGCTCATCGGTCGCTGTAATGGAGGGCGGAATTCCCTGTCACGGATGTTGTAAGGTAAGGTACAAGTGCCCGCGGTAGCCTTGAGGCTTAAACTAATCAATGAAGTTCATAAAATCTGCCTAGCCGGTTCCCAACTATGTTAGAGTCGAGTTCCAGTCTAACCGGATGTAACTGAATACCAGTATCTTACATGGAGCGACTGCTTATCTGACCTCCACAACACTATATCCCTTGGACTAGTTGTCAGACTTTCGGGCTTCTGACTCGTAACGACTGTCAAAGATCTACAAATGACAATCAAATAATTTGTTTCAATTATGCACATACTTTTGAACGTCAATATTTCCAAAAAACAGAATTGATTATAGTCTCTCCTTCCAAAAGGTAGTTTTCGTATCGAGAAGAATAGACAAGAAACTACACCGTGACTCTTTTAAAATGTTTTCACAAGATCTTGTAAGTATACATTAATTTATTATTAATGTATACTTACAAGATATGATTACTATACCAACCGGGACCAACCGGTTTAATCTGTCGCGCGCGCAATTAGCAGACACAATAGAATTTTATTGTTATCTGTCTCCAATATGAGACACCAGTATTATAAAGGTTAACGTGCTTTCTGAGGTACGGAGGGATCCTCGATATATAATGGCTAGTTACTCATCTACGAACCGACCGCGGCAAGCGTAGCCTAACCTTCGATCGACCCGTGCGGCTGTTATTATTTAGCCACAAGCCCTTGTAACGTTGTAAGTAAAGTTCAAGTAGGGACCAAATCGAGACGGTTTTGCACTAGCAACCTAAGTACATGTGCAAGTGCTACATGCTAAGTAGTTATATCGGCAACCACCAAAAGTAAGATCTTGTAAAGCCACCGTTTTAACGTGATAGAATTTAGGATCCCAAAGTGAAGATATTAAAATAAATCAGTGATACATGGGAAGTGTGTGCGATAATTGATGATGACGTTAGTGAACAGGAGCCTATCACACTGCCATTTGCATACTGTGTGTGATTGTACACCTTCTTGTTCATGCCCCGGAGGGAATCACGCGCGGCCGATAATTACCGAGTGTATAATGCTGACATGACAAAACAGGGCATTAGCATCGACCTTGTATCATAGAGTCCACGTCGATTTTCATTAAGAACGAATACTAAAAATAAACAATAGGTATGTATGTAGGTAGTTAGTGGTGGTTTCTTTATGTAAGGTATCCCGTCACCAGATGGAACAGGTTTTACATAAGGTAGACTGGATGTGACCAAGAACCGGGTTCTATGGAAAAAAATAAAGCAAACTAAAAGAGACCATCAAACACAGATCAAGTAGCATCTGCGACCCTTATCTACCTTATATTTGACACACATTTGCACTCAATATAAAAGGATATTCTTCCTATCAGCCACTTCAGAATCATTTCTGTAATCAGCAAGCCGGATGCGCATTTGATTGCAACATCCCACAAAACAGACAGATGCGAGTCACGACCTCCACAAGCGAACAATTTTAATACTTCCTCGTTGATTGACGGCTCACCGCCATCTTGGATTACGACTGATATTAGTACGCGGGTCGCACAGGGCACTCGATGCCAACGATATTGATACTCCAATCAGATTGAGAGCTCACTTTGGTAATATTGTTTTGATAATTTTATTAAAATCCTGTTATTTTAGAAAGAATTACTCGAGATATTATTTATATTATTATCCTCTCTAGACAAAATGGGGGTGAGTTGTGATATTTTATTTTTGTAATTTATTTTAATTATAACAAGCGGAGATCGTAGATGGTGGACTTTCTCGAAAAATATTGCAAGTTTGGCCAGTGTTACAGACTTGTTTACATATATTATATTTTATTTTTCAACAAGTTATACCGTAATACAAACGGATCTAACGCGCGTTCACAATATCAAGGTGTATTATTTTAAGATAATACTGCGCTGCCTTCAAGCTTCATGTAATCCCTTAATCACCTTTTACGACACCCTCGGGGAACGTGGGAGCCTATTACCAGTCAAGGACAGTCCAATCATCGTTTGTTGTAAGATTTATGAGGAAAATATAAATACATACTTGCTTGACTGTCTCATTTGGTCTAATGATAGCAATCGCGCGTTCTGAGCACGAGCTCCTGGGTTCGGTCCTCAGGTCGGGCAAAGTTTTATTGGGTTTTGCAATTAGGAATTTGTTATAACCGAAGGGCGGGGGTGGAGATGAAATAATGCAACCGATATGATCAAGCTCATATATTGGACTGGCGCAGCAGTCGTTAACGTAGAACTAAGTGACTAGTCTACCCTACTTATTAATTAATTATTATCAGTAGGTACCCACATAACAGAGTTTATCAGTAGCAGGCTAGCAGCCCGAATTCTTGAGTTCTCCCCGATTGATAAGCATTTAGGCTATTTTATCGTACGTAATAACTTGGGACTAGGTGAGGATGTACTATGCACCTCTGTCAATCCCTTAATGACAGGCGCAATGTTATGTTTATTTAAATACGTTTTATTTTTACTAGGTCGATGTACTTACGTCACACGCCGACCGCCTGGTCGCGCACTCGCGCTCAAGTTGTGACTGGTCGCGTGAACTTTATTTCCTGTCACACTGATATTAAACAAATCGGCGACGAGGGACGCTTGTGTTCGGTTGGTAGCTATTATGTCATAAATAATGTTTTTCAGAAGGTAGGATATTTTATTTGTAGCACAGATAGGTACTTTTACTAGATTTCAGTGTTATCTGAGAAGACGTTGTGACTTTTTGGAAAAAATGATTCGCGTCAAAGCTCTGCTCACCGCTATTAATTATTGAAATACATATTTTCTGCAGCCAGTTATAAAAAGTACTAAGTAGTTAAACATAAAATACATAGTTAAATGGATAGTTAAGTTAGAAAATTACATGGTTCCTTTCAGCTGATATAGTGGAATATTAAAGTAGCACAAGTTAAATAGCATGTATAAATAGAAGTAATATACGAACTACATTATGTATGTTATTAACATACACATAGTTATGTAACAAAGTTAGTGTGTTCATACAGTAGGCTTTGTGATCATATTAGTTTAACCTGTAAAGCTGCGAGCGGTACACTCACATCTTGTTAATACCTACACGTGTGAAAACATACGGGTGGCGGGTGTGAAAACACACGGAGCGACTTTTTAAAGATCCCATCGGAATTATTAATTTGTACCTACTCATAGTAAGGGCTGATTTAGTTATTTATAATGCTCGGATTTAAAAATATGATCATAAAAAAATATTATAAAGAGTAATTAATAAAGAGTATTCTATCTATCTATCTATCTATTAAAGCCTGATAACATTGACTTTAATTTGGATGTTTTAAAAACATTTGTCCTAATAAGTTATTGTAACTGTATGAGCCCGTCATTTCCCCTTGTTTTTTTTTTTGGATAATTTTGTACAAAAGACCTTTTTCTACCTCTTTAAAGACCTACTTATCACATCTGGGTACAAGTGTATCCACAATCATTCCCCATTACAATCCGCGTCTACATGAGAAGTGCGCTCCGTACGTTCGGCCCTATGCTATGTGGTAATATTTGAGGATTTTGTTATACGAGCCTCCCGGGGCGCGGGCTCCGCGTGTGTTTATTATATATGTTGTCATGACCTGGATACCGCTAGCGTTCTCTATTTAATACATATCAAATGTTAGCTATTTACCCAGAACTATTTTAGGCCCATTCTGCGTAACAATGAGTTACGAAGAATCAAGGTGTATTAATCTAATAAATAAAATTGTTATAGAACTGTAACCCGACAAAGGAAAAATAAAGGTGACCTCAAAAGTACGAAACAAGAAAATATTTCAAACAGAAATCAAGACATTGGTACAAAAATGGTCAAGGTAAAGCCGCTTAAGTGCTCTTTTTAAACTTATATTATAATGTCATGTACCATACCAAAAAAAAACATTCGCATCAATGTGGTTATCATTTTAAATGACATAGTTTATTTACGTATTGGGCACCCAATGGAGTTTTTATAGTGGAAGATGTTTTTTCAAATAATTGTGTTTCTTTTCACAAACAACGCAGTTTCCAAAATGTATAATGCTGGAAGGGTCAGTATAGACTTTAAATAGGGTCTGTAGCTATCCGTTGTTCTTATATTATACATTGCTCTGACACATCTTTTTTGCATCCTAAATAATTAAGCTCACGGCCAGTCGACTGCCCCGAAAAAATTACACCATATCACAACACAGAAGCTACAAGACCCAAGGTATGCTACCAAAAAAAAAAAAAATTGCATTTACATACTACGAAAAACACACATGAGTTGGAGATCACCTTTTAGGCAAGAAGCTTGTGTTAGGTGAGCTGTGCTCTACCACTTATCATGATAGGTTATATTTATATATATAACAGGTAAGAAATTGAAAACAAAAACAAAAAATCAACTTAGAATAAGCAGAAAAATAAAGTAAAAAGAAAATACAAAACTACAAAAAGAATGAGCGCACTTACGTGATGTATGCGAGTGAGTTTTTGTGTGTGTGAGTGTGCATTATGTTGTGTTAGGTTAGGTTTGGTTTTTAGGTTAGCCCTGCAACAATGTCTTGGGAACGGAAGGAGCCAGGTTTCTGCTACCTCCACTAACAATTACGCTACCACGGTCCCTTTTAATTATAGGACAGATTATGGAAGCGAAGATACCAAAGCCTCAATGTCGTCGTAGATTTTATTCGTAAGCCACCCAGTCACAGCTAGTTTACATTCACGGAGTTTCAGGTTGTATAAACGAGAAGATTGCCTCTCGTACTGCCTCTCAGCAAAAACAGATCTGACTGGGATAGTTGGAGCGACTAAGTAGCTTCTCCTGCTTCTGATACTCGGCTTTGTGGGGTCATACGGAAGGGATATGTGCTTTCTCAGGATAAGATGTAATAGGTAAAGTTTCCTTACAGACAGGAGGTCAGAGGTTAGGTACAGGCTTTGGGTTGGGGATCTACAGGATTTAAATAGCATAACCTTAACGAGAGAACGCTGTGCCCTCATAAGTTCCAATGATACGTAGACTTTCTGCAGAAGATTCTTTGAGGCAACATGTCGCAATGTTTTAAAAGTCCAAATTAATTTCCTAACCCTTTTCATGATCAGTTCAGTATGCATGTGCCAGGATAGACGCTGGTCAATCATGATGTCCATTGTATTTCGTATATTGACCAGGTATTTCGGATGAACTCACTTTGGCCCAACTTAGGATGGTATACTTTGTTTTGGTTGAGTCATGGCTCAGATATAGTATTCAGTTTTGGGGCAACAGCTACGAGGACAATGTCCACTCGGCATTTTTAATTCAAAACAGAGCCTTAAAGACGATGCTCCGTATGAAGCAGACATAATCGTGCAGGGAATACTTCATCAGACTTAACATTTTAACATTTTTTCGTCTCTATATTCTAGTGTTGCTAACCAACTTTGGTAAGAACTTGCACCAGACCGATGAGGAAAAACAAGCTACAAAGAGTACTCGTAAGTACCCGTAGGAAAGACTTACCTTCCACAATCCAACCGAAATTGAACGTGGTTCATCACATTCCCAGAGTTCAATCTGTATTTTAATACTAGTTGCCAATGGACTTCAAAAGCATATACAGCATAAACGTATTTAAAAACATTATTAAAGACATATTTATTGAGCAAGGGCTATTGCAGTATTGATGAGTTTATACTTATAATTTATATTGTTACTGAATTATTGACATAAAATTATTGAATAATGATATTGATATATTTTAAATGCGTAATGCAAAACGTAATTATTACGAATTTATTGATACCTCATTTATCAAAATCGGTTATCGCTATGATGGAACACACGTTAATACAAACATACATATATACATAACATACATACATATACTGCGAAAATCGTAACCCTTCCTTTTGCCTTAGTCGTAGTCTGGTAAAAAGAAGCTCTATAATAAACTTGGTTATTTTTATTATTTTGTTCAAATCTCAACTAATAATATACTCAAATCGCAAATATTTACTGATAAGAATTTTGATCAGGCTTTCAAATATAGTCCATATTGTACAAAGCAGAGAGTGCAGTAAGATTAGCTACTTCATCAGTGTGCTTGGTGTGCCCATACGCACGTTAACAATAAAAATAAATCACCGGGACCGGACGTACTGCACAACTTTTGGTTGAAATGGCTGATTAGTTCACACACTCGCCTGGCATCTCAATTCCAGTCATCCCTAGAGTCTGGGTCGCTACCGCAGTTTCTTACAACAGGCGTTACCCACCTACTCCATAAGTCAGGTAGTCCCGTGGAACCCAAGAATTATAGACCGATCACATGTTTGTCAACGGTCTATAAACTTCTTACATCCATTTTGCGAGAGAAAATTAACACACACATTGTCAATAATTCAATTATGTCTGCCTCTCAAAATGGATGTAGGAATGGGTCCCGCGGTACAAAGGAGTTACTCCTCATCGACATGGCCATAAGCCAACAGGTTCGTCGATCCCGCAAGGATCTGTTGACATGATGGATAGACTATAAGAAGGCCTACGACTCGGTGCCACATACATGGCTCATGTGGGTGCTGGACAAGATCAAGGAGATAATCGAGACTATAGCACCATATTTAGCTTTAATATTTAATTTGTGCGTGGATCAAGGAGTTTTCCCGGATTTAATGAAATACAGTAAGGTTATACCACTTTTTAAATCTGGGGACAGTAAAGACACCAACAATTTTAGACCAGTATCCGTGCTGCCGGTATTCAGCAAGGTGTTCGAAAAGGTAATGCTCAATCAAATGCTTAATCATTTTAACACCAACCAAATCTTACACGAACAACAATATGGGTTCACCAAGGGACGTTGTACGACTGACGCCGGTGTCGCCTTATTAAAACATATATTTACAGCATGGGAGGCGGCTCAAGATGCCATAGGAATCTTTTGTGACCTTTCCAAGGCATTTGACTGCGTAAATCACGAAACCTTGCTCTTGAAACTTGAGCATTACGGACTAGGTAAGCTTGCGCTCAGTTAGGTAAACTCTTATTTAAATGATAGACAACAGCAAGTTCAAATTAACGGTGTCAATTCACTCGGTCTAAAAGTAAAAATGGGTGTTCCACAAGGCTCAATATTGGGTCCTTTCCTCTTTTTAGTATATATTAATGATCTACCCCATTTATTAAAAAACAAACCACAAATGGTGTTATTTGCTGACGATACTTCTCTAATTTTTAAGATAAATAGACGTGAATCAAATCTTGACGACGTAAATAACGCCCTACTGCAGGTCCAAAATTGGTTCACTGCTAACAATTTAGTATTAAATGGGAAAAAAACTAAATGCATAAGATTTGCTTTGCCGAATGTTAAAAGTAGTGTTTGTGAAATAGTATTGAATAAGGAGAAACTAGAATTCGTCGATAAAACTGTTTTCTTGGGGATCACGCTCGACTCAAGGCTGCAATGGGGTCCTCATTTAACATCTCTTGCAGGACGGCTAAGTTCAGCAGCATATGCTGTGAGAAAAATCCGTCAATTTACTGATGTAGATACCGCGAGGCTAGTCTATTTCAGTTACTTTCATAGTATCATGTCTTACGGTATTTTACTATGGGGACGGGCTGCAGATATCTAATCGATTTTTATTCTGCAGAAAAGAGCCATCAGAGCAATATATGGCCTCCACAGACGCGATTCCCTAAGGGAACTATTTAAAGATATTAACATTATGACGGTACCTTGTCAATATATATACGAGAACATCATGTACGTAAGGAAAAATTTAAGTATTTTCAGTAAAATAGGTGATAGACACAATTATGGGACTAGAAATAGGGACCAATTAGTTCAACCGGGTTTCAGTTTGGCTAAAGTAGACTCATCTTTCATGGGGTACTGTGTAAAATGTTACAATAAAATACCTCCCCACATACTCCAATTGAATGAAACGAAATTTAAATCTTGCATAAAACGCACACTATGCTGCCAAGCATATTATAAGTTGGGGGATTACATCGCTGACAAAAATGCTTGGCTCAACGCTGGTCCAGCTCCACAAGGGCGCATAAACTAATTGATTAGCATTGGAAAATATTGTTGGAGCTGCTGAAGATTGAAAAACTATATTTACATTGTATAAATTCAATCTCTTAGTATTATATAATTGCATTGCACATATGTGAGCACTGTTTACCTACTTTAACATTTACTGAGTACGTCTTTCATTGACTTGAATGTACCCTGGCGGCTGAGAGTATGTCATGCTCACTCAAATGTCTCGCTGGTGGTGGCGTGTGTGTTGGATCATTAAGTTCCCTTCAAAATGGTTGAGCTAAATGATGCTGATCCATGCGTCATGTTCGTGAACGGGCGCCGTCAGTGGGGACTGGTCATCTCTTAGCTGCCATGGCTTATTTTAATTATTTTTGTTTTTATATTTTATTATGGTCGCTTTTAACGTGCACGATTTACTACATTGTTCTCACATATATAATTTCAACATGAATGATGTAACCAATGTTTTGTAACAATATTCTAATTTAAAAGAGTGTCCATGGAGTTTCTTGCCCGTTCTTCTCCATAGGAACCTACTACGCTTTGGAATGGGCAACTAGCTTCATCTTTCTGACTGACCGACCCTTGACAATTCAAAAGTACCTGTAATTGGTTTACTTGGAATAAATGATTTGAGTTTGAGTTTGAGTTTGAGCTGGAGTTGTACAAGATAGATGCAACTCTGCGCTCCTTCCTGAAGTCGTGTACGGGGCAATGGAGGATGGTCCTTCGCTATCCAGGATGTCGACAGATCCAGGGGAATGATGAACCTGTATGGATTAAACGGGGAATATTCCAGGGCGATAGTCTGAGTCCACTTTGGTTCTGCTTAGCCCTGAATCCTCTGAGCACACTGCTGGAGGATTCAGGACTGGGCTATCGATTGAGGAGAGGTGGTCAGTTCATATCTCACCTCCTCTACATGAATGACTTGAAACTCTTTGCCCCCAACAAATTGCGACTGATGCAGCTACAGAAGGTAACTGAAACATTCAGTAGCGCCATCAGGATGGAATTCGGTGTGGATAAATGTGCAGTCATGCATGTAAAGCGAGGGGAGATTATGGAGTCCGAGGGAACTCAACTCACGGACTCCATACACCTTAGATCCCTCTCCTCAGCCGAAAGCTATAATAAGTATTTCGGTATGTCGGAATCGTTAGGCATCAACGTTGCTGACATGAAGCAATCGTTGAAGGAGCGCTTCTTTGGTCGCCTGAAGAAGGTATTAATTAGTCTTCTTTCGGGCGGAAACAAGGTGCGCGCCTTCAACGGTTGGGTCATGCCGGTTTTGATGTACTCTTTCGGCATACTCAAATGGATTCAGACCGAACTCGACGCCCTGGACAGAAGGGTCCGTACACTCCTGACCGCAAACCAGATGCATCACCCACGTTCATCGGTGATGAGACTGTACATCCCGTGGAAATGCGGGGTTCGCGGCTTTTTAAATGCGAAGACCCTCCATAACCGCGAGGTGTGCAGCCTCAGGGAATATTTTTTAAAAACCGAAGTGGGTATGCACCGTGATGTGGTCACAGTGGACAAGGGGCTCACCCCGCTCTCCATGGCTAAAGAGAACTGGCGCAAACCTGTGGTACTTACTACAGATGACCGCAAGGAAGTATGGCAAGGCAAGGAGCTTCACGGGCGCTTCTACCGGGCTCTTCACGAGCCTGGTGTAGATTTCCTAGCGTCCGTATCCTGGCTACGTTTTGGTGACCTTTTCGGGGAAACTGAAGATTTCGTCTGTGCAATTATGGACGAAGTTATCTTGACGATTAACTACCGGAGACATATTATGAGGGACGGGACGGTTGACGTGTGTCGGGCATGCCACCGTCCGGGTGAGTCCATCAGACATATTATCTCTGGTTGTTCTCGTCTGGCTAACGGCGAGTACTTGCACAGGCATAACCAAGTGGCCAGGATTATTCACCAGCAACTTGCTTTGAAATATAAACTTGTGGATTCTGAGGTACCGTACTACAAGTATGTGCCCGAACCAGTTCTCGAAAATGACCATGTCACGTTGTACTGGTATCGGTCTAACATTACTGACAGGACTATTGTTGCCAATAAGCCTGATATAGTGGTGATAGACCGATTAGCGCGCCGCGCAATGATAGTTGATGTTACCATTCCACATGACGAGAACCTCGTGAAAGCTGAGAAAGAGAAACAAATAAAATATCTCGACTTAGCACACGAGGTTGTCGACATGTGGAATGTGAGCTCGGCTATCATTGTGCCGATTGTCGTAACGGCCAATGGCCTGATGGCCGAAAGCCTCGACCAACATCTCTCGAGGCTCTCGTTAGGTGGTTGGATCAAGGGCCTGATTCAGAAGTCAGTACTTCTCGATACGGCTCGTATTGTGAGGAGGTTCCTGTCTTTGCAGCCCTAACCACCGGTAGCTTGGACCCTGCTCCCGACACCGGCGGAACACATTTTTTATATTTTTAAATGTTTTTTATATCGTTTAAAAAAAAAAATGTATTGTACTCGTATATGTTAAAGAGAATAATAAAAATAAAAAATATGTTTTTTATTATTACCTTCAGTTGTACATAAACACATCACTATGCAGCGTTACAACTATGGGAAAGAGTGTATTTGAGGAAATCTGGCACCCAAAGTAAGATTACCTTGTGTTATTAACTTGTGTTTAGGGTGCCAGCGTCCTCGCCTATAATTTGAACATTTATCTCAGTAGTTGTAGGACGAGCACAGTACCTCGTATTATCAAGTTATCTTCTTACTACTAAAAACAAACAATATGATGTGACCTATAATAAAGTACCTATATGGGGGTATGTGTATGTATTGAGAGTGATAAATATGGTGAAAACTTGTGTTTATCTAAGTCTGAATACATAATTATAATTATAGAAATGTGACTTTATTAACTACATTAGGTTAAGCGATCGATACATTAAGTAAAATTTCAGTCTTATCGTAGCTCAGTGTCAATAGCCACTTTGTGACCTCGGTCTTACATCCATGCAGGCACATGGGAGCAATGGTGCATAATTTATTTATTTTATTATATAAATGGTTGGACAGAATATCATAATGACGCTGAGCAAGGGCCGTTCTACATCCGCGACTAGAGCATACTTCGAAGTATCTACGCTTTTTAGCAGCATTCGGTTTGTATACCACAGAGGGATGTTTGCGCAGAATAGTACCAAGAGCAAATAGGTGTTTCAATTGTCTGATATTGTTCCTATCACTTTTTATGCATGTTCCTACCATTTCTTATAAATGTGCACACCACTAACAAAGTATAAAATAATGACTGTGTGTGTGAGTGGGATTTAGAAGTACGTCTTAATAACTCTCTTATTTAGCAGTAAAGGCGGACAATGGACTTTAGCACATATTTCCTTGTCTTCCTTGGCCTGGGCGGCTTATTATAGCCCAGATAACGGCTACATCGGGTCCAGCCACTCTGATCATACGGCTCTAGTTATGACCATGTTATGGCCTGTAATACTCTCATGTCAGATGGACATTATTGTGGTGTCGGGCATCTGTTGTGGAGCATGTGTTTTGTTATACCTACTTTATACTTCTTGCAAATGTTTTGGGTTATAGTTATATACCTCGGAGCTTATGGAATTGTGAGTGCAATGAACTATTCATAAACTTATGACAATAGACTTGGGACGAATTATATGCAGGTTGAGCAAATGTGTATAGAAATGTGTTTCGGGTACCAGATATAACATCATTTGCAGACCAAAAGAGTCTTTCACATGAGAAATAGTACCAAAGCAACCAGGTACACTACCGCTCGTAAATATGATACACTGAGCTTAAGAGTCCTACATTTTTGACGCAAATTCATGATTTTTGATGTTGTAATTTTCAGCAGCAGTAAGATATTTGATTATGAATAACGATACTGCCATTCTCTTTATTGTAAGTTGGGGTTACACATTTTAACTTTTCTTGTCTTGTTACACATTAATAACATTGTTAATAATATTTATTATGAATATTTTACGAACTCAGTTTACAAGGAAAAACGTCGGCAATGGAACTTTGACGCTCAAATTCACATTGTTTCATTCAGTTCTAATAAAAGCGAAAGTTACTAAACGATATTAATTTGAATGTTTTAATTGTTTATTTGAGTTCTAGAATTTCTTTAAATTCCTTGAGTTTTCAGGGAAAATTCGTAAAGAAAACCAATAAATTTCTTGATTTTCATGACCATTATATTCCAAATAAACACAATTAAATCAAATAAACTAACATGATATAAAACGTTGATCTACAGTGAATACGTTTCATTAGTAATTGTTTCTCAATATAATAAGACATTCCGAGTCAATTCAGCAAATTACACGAAAATAATGTGTAACTCCAACTTACAAGAAAAATAATGGTACTATAGTTATTATAATCAAATTATTAAAATATCTTACTGCTGCTGAAAATTACATGGTCAAAAATCATGAATTTCCGTAAAAAAATGTAATAGGACTCTTAAGAAAGAGGCTGTTACACAGATATGAGTAAGATGAGCTCCCTATAGAGCTATGAGGAACAGGGTGTAAAGTATTTTGCGATTCAGGATTTTGAGTGACGTCAGTGTGATACGTAGTTCACATGTGGCGATATAGATGTAGATGCTGCCACGTACCTATTTCTGAAACTCGATGTGCCAAAATTATGGCCACTGTACACTTACAGGGTGTACCTATAAGTTAACAGTGGCCATAATTACCAACCACCAACATGATTTCCGAAACGACGAGTAGATTAGAACTAGAATTCATAAGTTATCAAAACTATTAACTTCAAACAAGCTTCATTTTGTATGCCTAGGCCCCTCCCAGCAGCCGCGTGAATGTAAACGCGGCATAACATCATACGTTGTTAGCGAACACTTGACTGGTGTTAAGCGAACAATAAGCACAGATTGCGTAAAAGCGGCAACAAACAGCGTCAGTTGACAGTGATGCAAACGGAGCATCTATTGATTTTGACACAATGATTGTTGTCAGCTCCCGTGTGTTTAGTATTATATATATATATATTATGTTGTGATTCGAGTGTGTTGCTGGTTACAGATCATCTTCAAGTAGGGTTGCCAACTTTTTATATCAAATATATGTAGTATTATTGAAGCCATTGCCTGTAAAAATATAGCAGGTGACGAAAAAATTAAAATAATATAGTGGGTAAGTTTTAAATACACTTTTTTAAATTCTTTAACTGCCTATTTTTTATGACTATGATCCTTTAGTAACAAGTTTTTTTTTTTTAATTTCTCACGCCTATTTTCAAAGGTACTCTAAATGAAGGTTACAAAATATCATTAATTCAGCTTTTCTGAGATTAATACTGGCCCTATTGCGATAATGCCGCCATTTTGTAAGAAAAAAAAAATAGATAATAGTTTCACCTACAATTTTTTTTCTTAAGGAATTATTAGGCCTCTAATACTCGTATAACAGGATGTATGAGAGCAACAAAAATTGTAATCACTAGCAAAAGCTGATATATTTTTAAAATGTAACTTTATCAAGCAAAAAGTGCTTACGTTATATCTTTTTTTAAAGAAAATTAAATACACTGTTTGAAATTATAAAAAAACAGTTATTATTATTTTATAACAAAAATTTAGTAATTCAATTCTATAATCCTATAGTGTAATTGTAACAGAAATTTGATGGAAAGAAAAAGATCGTTTAACAAAACTTATACAATAATTTATTAATAGACTGTTTTTCTAACTCCTCCCCTGGCTTGCACAAACAAAATCAAACTCAAAGCATTTATTTCAATTAAACCATTTACAGGCACTTTTGAATTGTCAAGGGGTCGGTCAGTGAAGTCCGTAATATAAAAGAAAAAATAAAGAATCATTCAAAAACTTATAATAAATTAAAATAAGCCACATGGCAGCTAAGAGATGACACATGCGGAGATCCTCCTGGGCATGCTGAGGACCTAATTATTCAGTATTTCTTGCGGTAACATGTCCCATTTTTAAATAGCGGCTTCCCTGATCTCTGGCATTGTCTGGTGAGGTGGCTGACGGTTCCAAAAACTTCGTTTAAGAGCATCCCACGCGTGCTCTATTGGTTTTAAGTCAGGCCAGCCGGCAGGCCAGTCTAACCTTGTGATGTCGTATTCTCGGAGAGCAGCATTGACTCGTTGACCTCGATGTGCGGGCGCATTATCATTGACCAGTTTGAATTAGTGCCCCTGGTTTACTCGGAAGGTTTGAAAATTCCATCAATAGCGACTGTTTTGTACCTATCTGCCGTCATGGGACCTCGATACGGGATCAAAGGCGTTCTAGCTCCAATCATAATTCCACCCCAAAAGGACACCGATTTCCTGCCTTGTTGAACGGTTCCAGTAGCAGTTCTTTGCCTTTCAGTCTCCAGGTTTTCTCCAGACACGAACACGTCGGCTATCTGGATGAGATTCGCGATTCGTCAACGAAGAGACAATTTTGTCTAATGTTTTCCTCCTCATCTTCTTCATTTTGCCAGAGCCTAGCACACTGCAATCTCCGTCAATGACGTTGCGTGAATGCCGAGGTTCTCGCCAAGACCTCCGTGCTCGTAGTCCAACCTGGTGTAAGCAATTCCGAATGGCCTGAGTGCTATTTTCAAGTCCAGAGGCGGCCCGCACTTCTTCTTTTATTGTAGTGGCATTTGCCACTGCGGGGTCGGTCAGCTAAATTATCCATGCCGTGTACCTCTGCAACGTGACTACGACACAGGATTAGAATACAGCAACTCTGCGTGCTATTTATCTCGTGGAATATCCTTCTTCCCTCAAAGTTACAATTCTTGCTCGTAAAACTTCTGAGAGCAGCGGTGGCCCAATGGTGGCGGTCCCGACTTACGAACAGTAAGTCGTGGGTTCGCAGGCGCATTACTTTTTGTAATTTATTTCATCACCACTGCTCTCAAAACGGTGAAGGAAAACTTCGTGAGGAAACCGGCATGTCCTAGAACCAAAAATTCGAAGACATGTGACATCTAAAAATCCGCACTGAGCACGCGTAGTGGATTATTGCCCACTCCCGCTCATTGAGAGGAGGCCGTGTCCCTGCAGTGGGAACGTTATATAGGCTGATGATGATGATGATGAAAACTTCTGATAATCTTCTTGGAATTTTATCAATAACAAAATTCCTCGAAAAAATATTATAAATCCGTTAAAATGGGTAAGCCAGATTTCTGAATGAGCGTAAGCTTGGATTAAATTTATTTTTATATGGAAAAACAAAAAACGAAACAAATTTTTCAAACTGATCGCAAACTTTTTGATTTAGGTACCTATGTATAATAAATAGTAGGCATGGCAACCCTATCTTCAAGCCCAGACTGTATTATAGTTCAGTTTTATGAATATAAAGTATCCTTTAAGGAGATTTTTGTATCAGATAGAATGTCATGAATGTAGATTCTATTTTTCTCTTTTATCGCCAATTTAATAACTATGTTTTGGTAATATTAATAATACTAAATTAATTGCAAATTATCACGTCATATTTTTCGGCAAACGCTCCTCCTATTCACTATTCACACGATAATATGTCGACCTTGGCTACATTATTATACTATCCTAAATATCAGACAGAATAATGATGAATTTCCCAAGAATTTGCATCGAGCCGCGTCCGTTATGGCTTTCAAACAAAATTGACGTTTTCTCTAATTTGCATACATTGGCCGGCTAAACTGGCAACACATTTGCACGTGTACATATTTTAATATTGTACCTATATGTGGGTCCGTCGTCAATTTGCTTTTAATACGTTGGACAGTGTTAGCGTTAATGATGAATAATTTAGGTGGTCCCGGGGCGCTCTCCACCGGAGTACCGCGACATGTTACAGAGGTGAACAGAAGGTATACGGTGTGGGATAACAAGTTCATACACGTGTTGACGACAAATATAACGGTAATAGATTCCATACGGTTAGTAATATTTTTACATTGAGAACATTACAAGATATTTTTTTCTGTCTAACAAAGGTTTCCAACCAGCTTTTCTGTTTATTGCTCAACAAGAGTTAGCCTTCTGTATCATGCGCGCATCTCATCATGTGGCACCGAGATGACCGTGCGCCATTGGTCCGCGCACGCGCCGCCGTTACTGAGCCCGGCCTTACAAATTACCAGAACATGCTGGCGACAAAAATACTCGTCGAGTAGGTACCTACAATTTATAACTCGCTAGCGGTGACCTGCGACCGCGCCCGTGTGTGAGGTCTCTTAGACAAATAGCTAGTACATCGCCTTACGAACACTCACACTGTAACGACGAGTCTGGGAGCCCGCAGCTGAACAACCGAGATGTGAGACACTTTCAATTATGACACATTTTGTACGACGACTGGCAAAATAAATGAAACTTTAGCGAAAACATAATGCCTAACTAAGTGTTAGAAGTCTGATACAGGCTTAACGTGGGCGTCATATTATACATAAGCTTGGTACTTAGCGATACTAAAAGTAACTAGCGTGGAACCGCCAATAATGTGTCTGGGTCTAGCCATTCACGGTTGAACATTATTGAAATAATACGCGATATTATATTTTTGTAAAAACAAACGGAATATTTGCGATATGATAGTGAGTGGTGATCGTAAACAGCGGACGTATATCCGCGTCGTCGCAAATGACCGCTGTAAATTATGTGCGTTTTAATTCGCGTGGCTTCGCTGCGTCCGCCATTTGTCAAAAACAATCACACATAAAACAATGAGGCGTGTCATCGCCGCGCGATAAATGGACGCCGTGCCGTGTCGCGCGACAAAAATCACGCGAATAAAATCGCGCGTCATACGTCACCGCGACACAATGCACGCGATGCATGCTTTTATTTAATCACTGCGGCTAGCAACCATTCCTCCAGCTATTCGTACTACACAATACATCTGACTTTGTCTTATTCAAGAATGCAGCATTAAATTGTGTGTCTTTCCCCGCCCACATGGTGCTTTAAATTCCAGTTTAGATGCGACCTTCTAAATTGGAAGTCGACAGTTCTCCGTTCGGTTCTGGGGATGTAGTCGGATGTTCCCGAAATATTTCTCAGCTAGAGCCGACTAAGTTACCGCATCCCTGGCCGACACCGAGTACATCGAGCGCCACACAACCGCGGCTCTCTACGCCCGAATAATTTGCTCGTATGTGTAACATAATACTGTGTAAGAATATTCTCGGATGTTGCGATTTAATTTTATGTTTAATATGTTTACTTGTTCGATAAGCATTTCCTCACAAAGAAGCATATTATGGAAACTGAAATGCGTAGGAAATAATACGCAACGACACCCGTCAACGTCACTCGTATGTAACGTACCGTCAGAATCAGAAACAATCGAATTTGGAGCGCCGCGGTGCGGCTCGGTGCGTTGCGGTGCGGCTCGGTGCGTTGCGGTGCGGACGGATAAGTTGGTCGCGTGGAGTCACCGCCGCACCGCGTATACCGACAACAAAACGTGAACACAATACAGAGAAAAAAATGCTTGCTCGTGGAGGCGCGCCCGGTGATGCGTGTACGATCCGTGTAACAACGCGCGGCTGATTGCCCCTGAAAGGGTGAAGCGAAACAAAAAAAGTGTGTAGCGCCCCGTCTGTATATTGCTGATTAAAACAGAGCGACAGTACAAAGCGATTATCGGACCGTACATCGTCGTCTATTACTTGTCTCGCGTCCCCCCCGCGCCTCACCCGCCTCTCGTCAAATGTTCGCTACAGCATTGTTTTCACATTGACGTCGGATTCATTTGTTATCATTATTATTTTTCGCTTCCCACCATTATATGACATACGTTAATTATTTATTTGTTTACAAAAACGTTTTTCAAACGTAATCTTGGTGAACATAATTAGTAGATACGCAATTAAATGAAATCAAAGGGATCTGGTATTTGTTTCGAATGCAATGAATATAAAATATTTGAGGAATGTCTTTTGGGTTCACTTTTTAACGTACGACGAAAAAAGAGGGTGATATAAGTTTAACGTGTGTATCTGTGTGCGCGCCACCGTTGCTGGCAAACTGCTAAACCGATTTTGTTTTTTTTTTGTTTTTTACCGAGATAAAACTGTAATAAAAGTTAAATTTAGAATTTAAAATACCCCCCACAGAACAAAATCCTTTAGAAAGTAAAATAAATGTATTGGCCCTTTAACTTTAATATAACTAGGTAAGTTGTAGGTAATATTTTGATCCAAGCGTCGGCGTCGTCGTGTCGGGGAACGGCTCATGAATATAGGAAGTTCACAGCAGCTATCCTTTCTACAATAGCATACATTCGTTATTGCTAGGTATAGCCCCGTCTGTTTGGCGTTGTCATTAGCCGTTAATTTTGTCCTTGGGATGAATTCATCCCAACTACGGAACCCTTAATTGTGCGTGGTCCGACACGCTCTTGGCCGGTTTTTTACACCTAAAACGGTTACAACATCAAACTCAGTGTTATAATTGCAATTTATCTATACTTAATATTGTATAGAGGTAAAATTTGTTTGTTTGTAAGTTTGTATGTAGGGGGTAATCTCCGGAACTACCAGTAAGAATTGAAAAAATCTTTTTGCATTGGATAATCCAATTCTTGAGGAAGGTTATAGGCGGGTGAAGTCGGGGGCAGAAGCTAGTTATTTATATTCTAGTTCACTAGTCAGCCATATTTCTTAGTTCCATACGAGTATTACCGATATTCGATATCTACCTGTTTCGATTAATTTTGCAATATTACTACAATGTCAAATTAATAAGAACAGTTAAATATTTGACAGCTATTTGCGCGTTGCCAACTTTTTGGATTTACGCTCTTAATAATTAAAATAATAGAAGGTCATTCCATGTGTGCTACGCTGCTACGGCTACAAGCTACGGGGCTACGCGCTACGACATTCTGACAAAAGTTAACTTTCTTTGAAGCTCTCAAAAGACTACAAACTGGTAACAAAATGGCTATTGGCCTGACATATCCACTGATGTACAAAAATGTATGGCCATTAGGTAAATATAATCAGAAAGAAACACCCATAGATTATAATATGAATCACATGGCAGCTTATATTTTTGGATGTTTTTCTACATTATAAATTAAATTCGCTTTTCACGTCTGTTTGTGCGAGCGCGTTGTTCTTCTAAACTCCGCAACAAATTTGGATACGGTTTTCACCATCATTTAGAGAATTAATTCCAAGGTATACGTGAATAGCACATTAATATTAAACTTGGGTATAATAAAAAAAATATGTTTTGTCAACTAGTAAAAAAAGCAGGGTCTGGTTGCTAGTCGTATAATATTATTATGACCAATATTTGTATATTTATAATTATATGTATTTGTAATGACGATCTCGAAAACTAATAGGCTCGCCATTGCACCTATCTATTAAATGGGATTTAAACATAACAGCGCAATGTGAGTGTACTAAAGGTACACCTCTGCCCAAGCCCTCGGGGAAACAAGGCGTGATGTTATGTTATGTTATGTTCTCGAAAACGGCTCTAACGATTTCGATGAAAGTTGCATTTAAAAGGGTTTACGGGGACGAAAATCGATCTAGCTAGGTCTCATATCTGGGAAAATTCGTTTTCTCTATTTTCACAGTTTCACAGCCTCGGGAATGTGATACAACGTTGGTATACCTGTATGATTTGTTTATATATCTAATAAACTAAAGAAGGTAGGTACTCACATCGTGCAACCATGACAATTTCCTGGCGGGTGGGTTGGCTCGCACGTGGCACTCGAAATAGACGTCGTCGCCTTCCTTGATGTCACCGGCCGCCAGCGAGCTGCCCAGGCGCAGCCGCACTACCGGGGGATCTGCAATATAGCAATAAAACATGATATGCGAAAGAAATTGTTACTCATTTGTGCTTTTAAATCTATAATAGTAATTCTGTATGTATATATCGTGGCCAGATCTTAAAATTGATAATTTCATGAAATGAACATCGACCACTGGTCACATCATGAAGTGGCCTGGCCAGATCATTGAATACTCAACGTTTAACGATATGATCAGTTAAACGCACGACTACTTCATGATGTGGCCAAACATTAGTGATCATATCGTGAAATAGTTAGATTATCCACCGGTAGAGGCGTTGATACGAGTATGTTGTGTGCCGCCGCCATGATGCACACAACATATCAAACAAAGTAGGGTTACCCCGCAAAAAATTCGATGGACTTTTATTGGGTTTCCAAATATGATATTAATATGGAAAGCGATCAACTTGGAAGTAGCGCTCGCCGGCCGCTACCGCGGCGTGAAATGCAACATAACACATTTTTTTTTTTTTTTTAATAAAATACGCCGCTTAGGTGGCAACCCGACCAAATGGGTTAGGTTAGGTTAGACCTGTGACCAAACGCGCGTGAGCCGAGCGAGCGCAGCGAGCGGTGCCGCGGCAGCGGTCGGCGATCGCTACTTCCAAGTTGGTTGCAGTTACTTGGCTATTTTTTTACTACACTTTACACCATGGATAACCTACATTAATGATATGGCCAAACATCGACTGACATAATATCAATAAACGTTGACGTTTTAACGATATGGCCAGCTAGGCCATTTCATGAAATGGTAAATTAAAATAAAATTTCTTATTCTCTTATTCTTATTCTTACAGGCTGGCAAAATAATGGCAAATAAATTGAAGTCTTCGAAAAATAAAATGTTCGTAAAGTTGTTTCATTTCAATAATTAAGTCGCTGTGTACGTAAGGCACTCTTGTAGCCAATAAATTAAATGGCTGCGGCTGCGGTGGCGCCCCGCAGCGCTCCAGCTCTTTACAGCGCGCAGCCACTTTCTTTGAGAAAAACATGTCTATGAGAATAACTGCTTCATTACAAGAACATATTCATTAGCGTTGTTTTATTTTCAACTAATTATTATCTGGAAACGTGGTCTTGGTGAACGTTTACTACTTTTGAATTTGACGTCATTACTCGTTATCTAAATTGTGAATGTTCAATACGCATACATAAACTCCCGCCTTCTTTCCATAGGGGTAGGCAGAAACTACAGAACGTCTCATGTTTAATTACTAGTTAATTTACGTTAGTAAATGAGCACGTACCACAATTACCAACTCGCTGGCAAAGAGTATATTGACGAAAGACTGGCGAAGAAGTATATTGACGAAAACGTAAATCATAATAAAATACGTTTACTTAATTATTTCTGAAGACAATTTATAAGTCAAACAAGCCCTTTATAAGCTCGCTGTGCACTGAGTAAGTAAAGCTCGTAGTTATTCACGCGTGTGTCCACCACTCCGTCCGACCGCAGTCCACAGTGCGGTCGGACCCACTCGACCGATCCGATCGACTGACCGACACACCGACTACACTCCAAACCTCACCAACTAACTGCGATTATCATTATTTAAGGCCAGCCAGTGTGCTGTCGCAACACTCGTGCGAGTGTATCAAAATGATTTTAGACAACAATGAATGTACTCCTATTAGTACGTATTGGTACAAATGTAATAGAAACAACTCTGCAACGACCACATTCACTTCTAAGTGTAAAACTTTTTCTTTCACCTAGTGTCAAAGAAAAAGTTGTATGCTTTTATGAAAGGTTCTGAATTAAATTTCCCAGAGCTCTAAAAAGTTGGTTACCTATCTCGCCAGTATACCCCGAAGATAGCTTCGGGGTATACTGGTGAGATATTACTTACAGACAACGTTGATGGTCCAAGAGGTGTCCATGTTGAGCGTGGTGACGTTGGGGTTCTCGGCGCGGCACGTGATGGGCTTGCCGTCGTCGTCCAGCGTCGGCACGAAGCTCATCACGCTCACTGTCAGGTTGTCGCGGAGCTCCTCCTGCAACAAAGATACATCACAATGTCATGTTTATTAACAGTAACTAAAGCATTTACGAAACAAAAGAATGTCGAGATTACTGGACTGAATTGAATTTATTTAATAAATACCTATACTTTTGTTGTGGACAATGCAGTGTGCGAGTCATATGCGATGACGATATTACGATCGAACAACTCAGCAAAACAGGTGTCATTACATTGGGAGACAGTTGCGTCATTAAAGACAGAATGTTTAAGATTTATGCACACAAATCTTTACCAAATTCAATTAAAAACAAATATTGATGTCATGATCATAGTGATTCCACCAATAAATTCATTAATCTGTCCATACCTCTCATCACTCCGCTGAATGAAACAGATCATATCACCGAGCAACGGGAAGACATAAAGGCGATTGAAAAAGCACCCAAAGATATGAAATCCAATCTGGAACTGACGGATCGAGTGACATTCCATGACATTCACCATTATGTCGCCATCTACGCCTTGGCTGGAGTCGCATGCTTTGCGCCATCTTGTACGCATGGCGATGCGTGTGAGCGCGCCAGTCGCGTCCAGTGCACGCACCTCCCACAGCAGAGCGAACAGAGGCTACAACAGAGCAGGCAGAGGCTAGCGTGAGCTATGTAGCTCCCGCCGCCACAGCTGCGGGTCATCCTACAATCGCCACCACCAATAGAGGGTCTTCGCCGTCCGTTCGAAATCAATTCAATGAAATACCTTAAGCTTATTTTATTTAAGTCTGTAAGCACAATTGTTAGTTATCATCTTGTAAATCAGTATCCTTCATCTCATTCATATCTTCTCGTGCGCGAATTAAAAGGTGTAAAGATCATATAGTTGTCATAAAATGGGTGTCAAGTATCTACAAGACTTGATTAAGTTTCGAATTTATTGAGCTTTGATTATCTATACTAATATAATATTATAAAGAGGAAAGATTTGATTGTTTGTTTGCAATGAATAGGCTCCGAAACAACTGGACCGATTTGAAAAAATATTTTATCATTATAAAGCTTCGTTTTCAGAGAGTAACCATAGGTCTGTACTTTTTATCCCGGGAAAAATAACGGGTCCCGCAGGAAAGACCATGGGAGTGAAGCCGCGGGCAAAGTGCCAGTGTTTTAGAAATAAGTTTTTTTCAATAATAAATATATAAATTGTTTTATTGTTCTAAAATCATTACATAAATATATTATGAGGCGGCCCCATTAAGTTATTAATAATACTTGTGTTGGGGCCAACTCGCTACTTCCCCTATTTTTCTTCACTGTAAGAGTTTTCTATCTTAACCTGTTGTTTTCTTCCCCGGAGATAGCTGTCGAAAAGCGAAAGAGCCGTACCTCATAATCCTAATGGTGTCAAATGCGTTTTTAAGGACCAGGAATACTGTTATGCATTTACATATACCTATTGTCTACTTCTCTAACGATTTCAGTTGTCAGTGCTGTAACAGCATCCTGTGTCGAGCGCCGTTGTCTAAAACTATATTGTGAACTAGCAAGAATATTATATTTATTTAAGTTGTTCACAAGTCTTATAATACGTATTTTTTCTAAAATTTTGGAGATTGATGGCAAGACAGAAATTGGGCGGTAGTTATTGACATCGCTTGTGCGTGTATTACACGGGGAGGTCCAAAAGTTCGTGGAATGGAGGGGATGGAGTGGGGATAGGGACGCTCGATTAGTGTCATACTAATTGGGTACTCATCATTAGTATATAAATTGAGTGTCAGCCCTGTTCGGGAGGTACCTGTTTCGGATAAGGCGGGAGGAAACGCCCGGGTGTCATCACTGCGTGGATCGCCCGGAGGACACGGTGGAGCATACGGTGGAGGTATGCCCGGCTTGGGCAGAGCACCGCCGTGTCCTCGTGGAGGCGATCGGTGGCGGGGATCTCTCGCGTCCGGCCCTGGTCCAGGCCATGGTACGGAGCGAGAGAGCATGGGAGGCCGTCACCTCCTTCTGCGAAGCAGTAATGCTCGCGAAGGAGGAGGCGGAGCGCGTGAGGGAGAGGCAAATTTCGCGCCCTCACGCCCCTAGCCGCCGCAGGAGGAGACGCCCTGGGCGTCGGGAATCGATTGCCGATTCCCGGCCACCGTAGGCGCGGGCTTGCGGACGGTGAGCAATGGGTAGCTCGCCGTCCGGTAAGGACCAGGCCCGGGTCGACGGCGCGTAGTGTTCCACGCGCGCCTCAAAGAGATGTCAGCAAGTGAAGGGGTCCGATGAGACCATTGCCTGCCGGGGTTGCGGGAAAGTCCGAAAGGGATACCGTGGCCCCCTGGCATTGCACAGGCAACAGAAGGAACACGGGTGGGTTTTAGTCAGTAAGAGTCTGACACGCCCTCCCGCTCCACCCAGAGCGGGAGACGTCATTTGATGATTTCCCACCCAAAAAAAAAAAAAAAAGCCCTGTTGCGTCATTCGTTTACAAACACTCGCCTGCTAAACAAGTCAATCCGGAAGAAAACTGAAACTATGGAAAAAATTGAACACCGTGCTATGATAAAATTCCTTACCAAGCAAGGAAAGAACGCTCAGGCCATTTTTAATTAATTGGAAACCGTTTATAGGGAACAGTGCCCTAGTAAATCAATGATTTACAAGTGGTATGGTAAGTCAGTGTAAGATGGGTACCGAGAATGCTCACGCCGCCTCAAAAACAGCAGCGCGTCGATGCGACAAAACAATTTTTGGAGTTGTGTGGAGACGAACCTGCACAGATTTTGGAGCGGATTGTTACCGGAGATGTAACATGGGTTCATCACTTTGAGCCTGAGTCCAAACAAGAGTCCATGCAATGGCATAAAAAGGGAACACCACCGCCAAAGAAATTCAAAGTGTCGGAGTCGGCTGGATAGTTGATGGCTACTGTTTTTTGGGATTGTGAGGGGATAATACTGATTGATTACAAAGAAAAGAGAAGGACCATAACCGGAGAATACTACGCAACAATATTAGAAAAATTAAAGGAGGCCATCAAGGAAAAATGTCGAGGAAAATTGACCAAGGGTATGTTGCTCTTGCAAGACAACGCGCCGGTTCACAAGAACAGAATTGCAATGGCTTCTCTGCACACACATTGCTTCGAATCATTAGTCCACCCACCTTACAGTCCAGATCTGGCCCCAAGTGATATTTATTTGTTACCCAATTTAAAAAAAGTCGTAAGGGGAAGGAAATTTTCCGACGACAATGAGGTAAAGGAGGCAAATTGTGCTTATTTTGAGGTAAAAGATAAAAAATATTTTTACGATGGTTTAGAAAAAATAATTCATAGATCTAATAAATGTATTCAGCTTAAGGGTGATTATATAGAAAAGGAAAAATAGATTTATTGTTTCATTTTATTTAAAACCCTTTCATTCCACGAACTTTTGTAACTCCCCTCGTATTTCTAAGCCTGATACATCTTAGTGCCCCTGTCGATATCCAGGGCTTAAGAATACGCTTGGAGCAAGAAACCGTACGAGTTTCAGTGTTATGAAGGAGGGTCTTTTTGATTACCACTATTAAAGAGTCAGCAAAATAATTAGGATCATTATAAGTGTTAAAAATAGATATATCTACCAGGTGTAAGCCTTTTTAAAATGAGTAACTTTTATATTTAACCATATCTTTAGTGTGGTATGAATGCAAAACGTTTAGTAAAACAATAGAGTGATCGGTAATCGTAGTGTTCAAAACTACAACACTGGCAGAGTTCTTAATTTTTTCAAGTTTTAATATCATGTGATCAAGGCAGCTCTCACCTCTGGTAGGCAAAGAGTGTCCCGGTAGAAAGCTATGAAATGATATCATATTTGAATACGAAACTCTGTTGTTCCTTACTTACGATGGTTAAGTAGATCTTTCAATTAAGTTTATATTGATATCTCCGGTGATGATAACATTTTTGTGGGTATGGATTGATTCGAGATGAATATCTAATGAATTTATAAAGTTTGCCACAACAGTTCTACGTTCAAGGTCTACAATAGAATCATCTGAACGCTTGTAAACATCAATTATTGCAAAAATGACAAAGTTATCTTCTATAATAACCAGTAATACAAAATCAAAACTAAATCACATTAACCCGCACCGCGGGCCGCTATCGGCAGCCGGCCGGGCGGCCGGGGCGGTCCGGCTGTCTGGCTGACCGGTTCGCTGGCGCGCCGATTACGAATCAATCGCCGACACTCACGCGTGACGTGTCCGGCCCGGGGATGCGTTAGTGCGCTGCTAATGTTTAAAATTCACGCTTCATATCACACGATTGCCAGGGGGGACTTTTGACTGACTGAAATTATGAGTTTGCACCGTGTTTAGCTAGTGATAAATGAGACTAAAGCTTAACAGGGCCTGCGATTCTCCATACAAATGTGTCCCCCTTTTTTCTTCCTGAATAATGTCTAGAGCAATCATTTTTTTTCCATAAATGCAAGGTCTGCTGTAAAAGACACGTCCCTATTATTTCCTTTTTTTCAGCAAATTATTGGTAAAGAAAATATGACCTTCCAAAAATTACAAAAAAGCCCAATTTTTACCACCGTGATTATAGGACTACCAGAAAAATTCGAAAAGTTTTTAACGTAAAAAAAATGATAGGAACCTAGACACACGCTTTCTTAAAATTTAAATGTAAAAATAAATGAATCGGCTCAGTTTTCGAGGAGAAAACAGGGGAATACGAAACGTCGATTTCGTCAATCTTTTTTGTGATATAATCGGTCTGAGCTGCAGCTGTCCCTATCGCACTTTGCGGGGGTAGACTTGAGGTAACACGACGGCAATAGTTTCTTCAAATACTTATTCTTCAAATTCCTCGCAGGCCTTGTTCCCTCTTTAAAAATAATGATATAATAGCGAAATGTATCGTGGTATTTTCAATTCTGTTTACCAATTGATTTTCGAGTAAAATGTCAAGCATGTTATGAGTCTGTTTCATCAGCACAACCAGCGCACTAAATATGTTGATACAATTCAAATTCGTTTAATCTCGTTACGAGCACTTAATGAACGTCGCTCCGTTGAATAATGTATGCCCCCCACGCCGTCAGCACTAAGAAAAGATTTCGCCAAACTGATATGTGGCAGGGTAGGCAGTTCTCTCCAAAACTGGATTCGAATTGCATGTTGGAATACGGCAGTAAACATTACAATTATACTTAAGAGTACTTTAAATTGAAAATATTGAAAACTATTGTGGTAAGAAAAAGTATCAGTTTTTTTTTTCGAATCGGCGAGCGACCGGTCGAGCAGCCGTGTGTAGCAGGCGAGGGTTGCTAGGTAATAAGTAACGAGCAGTGTTCAGTCAACACAAAGCCGGTGGTGCTCGCGACCGGCCACCGGCGACCGGCGACCGGGGCGCACACTACCGAGTGCCGCCCCACTCCCCCCTCGCATTTAATCCTTCCCAGCGAAAAAAACTCCCGCTCAGACATTCTCTTCTTCTTCTTTTCGTGTGGTTAGTAAGTAACTAACCTGGTGTCAGAATTTTTATGCCACCCATGGGCCTCTGACTGACTTGGCTTCACATGCCGTCGAGAAATATCTCTCAGGCCGGTTTCCTCACGATGTTTTCCTTCACCGTTGTTGAAGCAAGTGATAATTTCGCAATACGCACATGAATCCGAAAACTCAGAGGTGCGTGCCTTGTGTTCGAGCTCGAGACCTATGACTTGGCAGTCCGACGGTCACACAACTATGCTATCGCAGACATTGAAAGGGTTATTTTTGTAAATTAACTACACAACATTGTTTGTGTGACATTGTGTTCGACATTGTTTGAAAATGGTTTGAGTTCAAATTCAAATATTCAGTCATTTTGATCGTGTAACTTGTTATTTAGTTGTAGATTTCCAATCTAAAATATAGATTTCATGAATATTATTACAAAGTATTTTAATACAGTTGCTCCACCGAACAAACTTGTCTGTTCATTCTTGGAACTAAAGCAATTTTGTGTCTTCACATTCTTTATTTGGTAGGTAAAATCTGGCGGCATACCTTTGTTGGACAATCTTGCACGATAAATGTATTATTGTGGTAAGTAATTACGTTGCAAACTATTTGCAGTTAGGCCTAAATAGAATAGTATAGTACAAGTTGGGCATGGTGCAGTCGTCCCTGACCGCGGCTTAATGAATACGCGCAGGTTGCGCAGTAGGTGAGCGGTCTCAACAAAGAGGCAGGTACAGTATGTCCACTGCACAAAACTAAATAACGTTCATAAAGCACGAGCACGATCAAATAAGATGCGTCGTGTGCAACGAACAAGTCGTAATTATGGCAATTTTGCGGGCTACATGCGGCGGTGGGTGCCGTGCAGCGCGGTGCGCTACGGCGCCGGCGGCGCGAGCCTGCGCCGCGCTTGTATCGCGCGATAACCAAACAATTACCTGCGCGACACACCGTTTGTTGCCCACACGTCTAACACTATGCGTCACGATGAAGAGCACAAACCAGTCCAGTTACCTCCAAACGAAAGAAATAGCCAGTCAAACAGTTTTATTGCACCTAATAGGACGCATAAAATTAAAGCACATTGCTGTCGCGGCTTGCAACAAGGGCATTGATGGACGATCGTGAAAATGTGGACCGAGGCGAAGCCGAGGCACACATACATGAGTCCATCAATGCCTAGTTGCGGCCAAGGCAGTACTTTTCTCAAATATACGCGGAAATGCAACCTAAGCAAATCTATATATAAAAGAAAGTCGTGTTAGTTACACTATTTATAACTCAAGAACGGCTGAACCGATTTGGCTGAAAATTGGTGGGGAGGTAGCTTAGAACAATGTCCTGCGTGTTCAGTACAATAACGCTCTGAGGGCAGTGTTGAAGAAACCCAGGTACTGCAGTGCTTCCGAAATGTTTTCGGGAGCTTCCTTCGATGATTTCTTCTCTATCATCAGGAAAAGAACCGCATCGATGATGAGCAGGGTCCGTGGTAGCACCAACGCTGTCCTCAGAACGTTAGCGTGCAAAATAAACGGTCCGTTTACTGTTTACTGGGCGAGTGTTCACTTACTCAGTAACAGGAAATAGACTAAGTTATCTTGATTTTGTACTAACAAATTACTAACACCCTGTTTTATTTGTATTTCTATGTGCTCCACTAACAACCCTACTAACGTTTTTTTTTTTGTTTTTCTGTTTTTGTTTCTTTTTGTTAAAAATTTAAGGACGTATGTCTGAAATAAAGATATATTAATTATTAATTAGAACCAGGAGACGGACATAGGATACTTTTTATCCCGGTCGGGTAGGTAGGTAGAGTAGGTAGGTAGGGTAGGTAGGGTAGGTAGGGTAGGTAGGGTAGGTAGGGTAGGTAGGGTAGGTAGGGTAGGTAGGGTAGGTAGGGTAGGTAGGGTAGGTAGGGTAGGTAGGGTAGGTAGGGTAGGTAGGGTAGGTAGGGTAGGTAGGGTAGGTAGGGTAGGTAGGGTAGGTAGGGTAGGTAGGGTAGGTAGGGTAGGTAGGGTAGGTAGGGTAGGTAGGGTAGGTAGGGTAGGCAGGGTAGGCAGGGTAGGTAGGGTAGGTAGGGTAGGTAGGGTAGGTAGGGTAGGTAGGGTAGGTAGGTAGGGTAGGTAGGTAGGGTAGGTAGGTAGGGTAGGTAGGTAGGTAGGTAGGTACGTAGGGTAGGTAGGTAGGGTAGGTAGGTAGGGTAGGTAGGTAGGGTAGGTAGGTAGGGTAGGTAGGTAGGTAGGTAGGGTAGGTAGGTAGGTAGGTAGGGTAGGTAGGTAGGGTAGGTAGGTAGGGTAGGTAGGTAGGGTAGGTAGGTAGGTAGGTAAAGTCAAAGTCAAAGTCAAAGTCAAATAATTTATTTCAATTAGGCACAAAAAAGGCACTTTTGAACGTCAAACTTTACAAAAAATAATAAATAAAACTGATTCTAGTCGCCCATTCCAAAAGGTAGTTTTCGTATGGAGAAGAATGGGCAAGAAACTCCACCGTTACTCTTTTAAAAAAATCATTATATCTTGTATACACTTATTATATAATTATATGTGAAGACAATGCACCTAGAATAAGATTACTATACCACGATAGGTAAAAAGAATGAAAAATGAAGGAATGACATAATTATGTGATAGATGCATGGTGCTCACATACTTACAAACATTGTAAAATTATACTATATTTCTAACATTATAATAAGTAATACTAATAATAATAAGTCAGTGTGTGAGTTCAAGTAATCACAAAAAATAATATAAAATAAATGTTTAAAAAAAAAATAAAAAAAAATTATACAATTAAATTAGCAACCAGTTCGATTTTGTCTAGATTCTGAATTGTCCTATGGAGCAGGACCAGCATGTTTCCAAGCATTTTTATCTTGGATATAATCCTCTAATTTGTAATATGCTTGTTTACAAAGTGTACTTTTTATATGATTTTTAAATTTTCTTTCATTTAATTCTAATATATCACAAGGTATTCTGTTGTAACATTTAACACAGTACCCCATAAAAGATGAAATACGTAAATACGTACTTTAGATAGTCTGAAAAATGGTTGATCTATTTTATCTTTATTTCTAGTATTAAAATTATGTCTATCACTTATTTTATTAAAAAGATGTAGATTTTTTCTCATATACATAATATTTGAATAAATGAATTGGCAAGGTACCGTCATAATATTAATCTTTTTAAATAGTTCCCTGAGAGATTCGCGACGACGTAGATTATAAATGGCTCTGACAGCTCTTTTTTGTAAAACAAAGATGGATTCAATGTCAGCAGCCCGACCCCACAGTAAAATGCCATACGACATAATACTGTGGAAGTAGCTAAAATAAACCAAACGCGCGGTTTCTACATCTGTTAACTGTCTTATCTTTCTAACAGCATAAGCGGCCGAGCTTAGCCGCCCCGCGAGAGATGTTATATGGGGTCCCCATTGTAATTTCTCGTCTAGCGTGATTCCAAGGAAAACTGTTTGATTAATAAATTCCAGTTTTTCTCCATTCAATATGATGTCACATTCGCTACTTCTAACATTTGGTAATTTAAATCTAATGCATTTGGTTTTTTTATTATTTAGTACCAAATTATTTACCGTAAACCAATCTTGGACCTGAACAATAGAGCTATTCACGTCGTCAAGATTTGGTGACCGTCGGTTTATTTTAAAGATCAATGATGTGTCATCTGCAAATAACACCATCTTTGGCTGATTTAGAAATATTTGAGGTAAATCATTAATATAAACTAAAAAGAGGAATGGACCCAATATCGAACCTTGAGGAACGCCCATTACCATTTCAGACCCTAATGAGTTTGTGCCGTTGACTTGAACTTTAACCTTTCTATCTTTCAGGTATGATCTTAACAAATCATGAGCTGTATTCCTAATCCCATAGTGGTCAAGTTTCAGCAGAAGTGTCTCATGGTGTACGCAATCGAACGCCTTCGAGAGGTCGCAGAAGATTCCAATGGCATCTTGTGCTTCTTCCCAAGCGTTAAAAATGTTCTTTATTAGGGTGACACCGGCATCAGTGGTACAGCGCCCTTTGGTGAAACCGTACTGTTGGTCATGAAAGATGGAATTTTTATTAAAGTGACGTAACATTTGATTGAGTATCAACTTTTCAAACACCTTACTGAGAACTGGCAGAATTGACACAGGCCTATAATTGTTGGGTTCCTTACTATCACCGGATTTGAACAAAGGAACTACTTTACTGTGTTTCATGAGATCCGGAAAGACGCCTTGGTCTACACTAGTGTTAAATATGAAAGCTAAATAAGGCGCAATGGTTTCGATGACTGATCTACATACTTTTACAGACATTCCCCACAGATCTTCTGTTGATTTAATTTTAAGATCTTTAAAAGCTTTTATAACAGCCTGGGGGTCTGTATGCAGAAACCTAAACTCCAAAGGGCATGCCTTTACATTCTTTATAAGTAAGGCAGCAGCAAGCGCGGGTGAGGAATTTAAAGCTTCAGTGGTTTTATGGGGAATATTAGCAAAAAAGTTTTCAAATTCCTGAGCTATTTCTACATCTGAGTTGATGGGACCATGTGGTGTAGAACAGCCTGGGGGTCTGTATGCAGAAACCTAAACTCCAAAGGGCATGCCTTTACATTCTTTATAAGTAAGGCAGCAGCAAGCGCGGGTGAGGAATTTAAAGCTTCAGTGGTTTTATGGGGAATATTAGCAAAAAAGTTTTCAAATTCCTGAGCTATTACTACATCTGAGTTGATGGGACCATGTGTGGGTAGGGTAGGTAGGTAGGTAGGTAGGGTAGGTAGGTAGGGTAGGTAGGTAGGTAGGTAGGGTAGGTAGGGTAGATAGGTAGGTAGGTAGGGTAGGTAGGTAGGGGAGGTAGGTAGGTAGGTAGGGTAGGTAGGGTAGATAGGTAGGTAGGTAAGGTAGGTAGGTAGGTAGAGTAGGTAGGTAGGGTAGGTAGGTAGGGTAGGTAGGTAGGGTAGGTAGGTAGGGTAGGTAGGTAGGGTAGGTAGGTAGGTAGGTAGGAAGGGTAGGTAGGGTAGGTAGGGTAGGTAGGTTGGGTAGGAAGGTAGGGTAGGTAGGGTAGGAAGGTAGGGTAGGGTAGGTAGGGTAGGTAGGTGCGCCGTAGATAAGTACTTAGTGTTACCCGCGTGAAGCTGGGGCGGGCAGCTAGTTAATTATAAATTCCAAAAACAAACCCTATGATAGTTATTAAAGCCTTTCGGCAAATTAAAATCAAACTGACCGAGGATCTATGGGGACTATCTATCAAAGTTTGTACATCCATAATCGAGACTATAGCACCATACTTAGCTTTAATATTTAATTTGTGTGTGGATCAAGGAGTCTTCCCGGATTTAATGAAATACAGTAAGGTTATACCACTTTTTAAATCTGGGGACAGTAAAGACACCAACAATTATAGACCAGTATCCGTGCTGCCGGTATTCAGCAAAGTGTTCGAAAAGGTAATGCTAAACCATTGCTTAATCATTTTAACACCAACCAAATCTTACACGATCAGCAATATGGTTTCACCAAAGGTCGTTGTACAGCTGACGCCGGTGTCACCTTATTAAAACACATATTTACAGCGTGGGAGGAGGCTCAAGATGCCATAGGAATCTTTTGTGACCTCTCCAAGGCATTTGACTGCGTAAATCATGAAACCTTACTCTTGAAACTTGAGCATTACGGACTAGGTAAACTTGCGCTCTGTTTATTAAAATCTTATTTAAATGATAGACAACAGCAAGTTCAAATTAATGGTGTAAGTTCACTCGGTCTAAAAGTAAAAATGGGTGTTCCTCAAGGCTCGATATTGGGTCCTTTCCTCTTTTTAGTATATATTAATGATCTACCCCATTTATTAAAAAACCAACCACAAATGGTGTTATTTGCTGACGATACTTCCCTAATTTTTAAGATAAATAGACGTGCATCAAATCTTGACGATGTAAATAACGCCCTACTGCAGGTCCAAAATTGGTTTACTGCTACTAATTTAGTAATACATGGGAAAAAAACTAAATGCATACGATTTGCTTTACCGAATGTTAAAAGTAGTGATTGTGATATAGTATTGAATAAGGAGAAGCTAGAATTTGTAGATAAAACTGTTTTCCTGGGGATCACGCTCGATTCAAGGCTGCAATGGGGTCCTCATTTAACATTTCTCGCAGGACGGCTAAGTTCAGCAGCATATGCTGTAAGAGAAATCCGTCAATTTACTGATATAGATACCGCAAGGCTAGTCTATTTCAGTTACTTTCATAGTATCATGTCCTACGGTATTTTACTATGGGGACGGGCTGCAGATATCGACTCTATTTTTATTCTGCAGAAAAGAGCCATTAGAGCAATATATTGCCTCCGTAGGCGCGATTCTCTAAGGGAACTGTTTAAAAATATTAACATCATGACGGTACCTTGTCAATATATTTATGAAAACATCATGTACGTCAGGAAAAATCTTAATCTTTTCAGTAAAAGAGGTGAAAGACACAATTATAGTACTAGAAATAGGGACCAATTAGTTCAACCGGGTTTCAGACTGGCTAAAGTAGACTCATCTTTCATGGGGTACTGTTTAAAATGTTACAATAAAATACCTTCCCATATACTACAACTAAATGAAACGAAATTTAAATCTTGTATAAAACGCACACTATGCTGCCAAGCATATTATAAGCTTGGGGATTATATCGCTGACAAAAATGCTTGGCTTAACGCTGGTCCAGCTCCACAAGGGCGCATAAACTAATTGATTAGCATTCAAAAATATTGTTGGAATTGCTGAAGATTGCAAAAACTATCTTTGAATTGTATAACTTCAATCTCTTTTTTTATTGTATAATTGCATAGCACATGTGTGAGCACTGTGACCATGTACCTTCTATAAAGCTACCATTTACTGGGTACGTCTTTCATTGACTTGATATGCCCTGGCGGCTAAGAGTATGTCATGCTCACTCAAATGTCTCGCTGGTGGTGGCGTGTGTGTTGGATCGTTGAGTTCCCTTCAAAATGGTTGAGCTAAACGGTGCTGATCCATGCGTCATGTTCGTGAACGGGCGCTGATCAGTAGGGACTGGTCATCTCTTATTTGCCACGGCTTATTTTAATTTTTGAATTGTTTTTTATTTTTATTTTTTATTACGGACGCTTTTTACGTACACGTCTTTCTACATTGTTCTCACATGTATAATTTCAACATGAATGATGTAAACAATATTTTGTAAGAATATAATTTTTTTTAAAGAGTGTCCGTGGAGTTTCTTGCCCGTTCTTCTCCATAGGAACCTACGCTTTGGAATGGGCAACTAGCTTCATATTTCTGACTGACTGACTCCTTGACAATTCAAAAGTGCCTGTAAATGGTTTAATTGAAATGAATGCTTTGAGTTTGAGTTTGAATGACGATTAACGATAATTTTTCACGCGCCGATATGTTCATTTGTTTTTCGTTTACTTTAAACAGCTGCACTTGCAACCAAATCGAAATTTAAATAAAATCTTTGATAAGTTACCTCCTTGGTTCCCATGTTCTGAAGAAAAAAATTCGTTCTATTTTTAAATAAAATTGAGTTTTCATAGTAATTTATTCGGCCGCTAAACACGACAGATTTGGATTATCATACTAACATTGCCGACCGCCTGCTTGCATGTAGTTGACCAGTACCTACAGCATTTTCGACGCATAGGTATTTTCTCACCATTTCGTTTTTTTTTGGTACCTTTGATTCTCTAACATGCTTGGAAATTCGAGCATTATTAAGGTAACTAGCTTAACTTGTAATGATTAAAAAAACATCTTTCATCATAATAAGGTCAGTAGTGTCCTCTTGTAGTAAATAATAGGGGTTAAAGTATGAAATTGCCGTTTTATTGTAATAGGTACTTCGAATTGACATAGAACCTTCATGGTTTGAGATTTTTGAGTGAAACTTTTTTCAAATGGTACCTATGAAGTTCTTCTTTTAAAAAATGTGCAATATTCGATTATCGACTTTCAGTTGTTTTTTTTTAATCAGCTTAGACAAGAAAGATGGATACTTCGAAAATTCTAGTTGATTTTGAAAACGAGTTCCAACGCGGAACTAACGCGACAAAAACAGCTCGCAATATCAATGTTGCGTTTGGAGGGGGACTGCTAATGAACGCACCGTGCGATTTTGGTTTAAAGGCTTTCGTGATGAAAACTTTGATTTGAAGAACGAACCACGTGGAGGACCGCCCACACAAACAACAATGAATTGAAAGAGATGGTGAAAGCCGATCCGAGTCAAACTACCCAGGAATTAAGGGTATGGTTTAACGTTACCTTACCAACAATATTGACTCATTTGCGTCAAATCAATAAAATAAAAAATATGAGAAATGATTATCTTAACTAATTAAACAATTAATTATCATTTGACTGCTCTGCAGAAAGATACGCGTGTTGTTTAATCGATACAGAAATGAAAGAATATTGGATTGAACTGTGACATGTGATGGTAAAAGGATTCTTTACGATAACCGTAAGCGAAAAATGCAATGGCAAACCCCAGGCAAACGCCGCAACAGTGTCCTAAAGCAAAGCTTACCAATAAAAAGGTAATGGTAACTGTTTGGTGGTCTCAGCATGGTTTTCACTATAGCTTTCTCCGATCTAGTCAAGCAATAACGGCAGATGTCTACTGTGCCGAACTCCGAACAATGATAGCAAAACTAGCAGTGAAACAGCCGACTCATGAATCGATCTTCACCATTATTGATCCATGATAACGCGAGACCTCATACAGCACGAGAAACCGTTTGAACTCTACAGGAACTGCAATTAAAAACCATTCGTCACCCTCCGTATTCGCCAGACCTTGCTCCAACGGACTATCATATTTTTTTTTTAATTTATCTCCAACATATAATTGAAGTTGAAAAACATGTTCTTCCATACATCGATAAACGTCACGGTCAATTTATTCTCCAACAGCAAGTGATTGGCTTCAAAACCACATATTTTTCTTTGTACTATCATTATGAAAAAAATTAAACTTAAAAACGATGGAAACAAGTTATTTCTGTCTCCAATTCCACTTACATAAACAATCTCAAGCAATCGGAGGCATCTTCTTAAATTCAAAAAGACCTATTGCTCCTATTGGCGTCTGGTTGTCGCACTATTGAAATTTGATTACTGTCATGTCTTTACTCACAAGATTAAGACAGTTCGATCAACACGTAAGAATCATCAAAATCGGCCCGCGCGTTTGGTCTCTAGAGCGCCATAAAGGAACAAACACACACACATGCATACTTAAGTATTCTGATAAGCACGTTACCCTCCTTTGTGTCGCGCAGTAGACAAGGATAAATTGGAACAATAATTTAAGACAATCTAGGGCACATTGCAGTTTCACAGTAATTGAAAGTTTTCTGTAAGTCAAAAGGTCAACATCGATACCAAAATAACGCCTCGTTAAACTTTAACAACACAGATATGTAAATATAATTTTTTTGCTCCCAATTTGAATCCAAAGTAAACTTTCTACTCCATTTGCGTGAATTTCTCATCGCTTATTATTTTTCTTAGTAGCTTGTACTCAAATAAAAGCCTATTTAAGTCAGTGAAGTGGGATTACGTGGAGATTACGGAGTCGTTGCGTGGAACTGGTGGGGAATGGCGAACAAACACATTGACAGATTTGTTATCAATATATAATCCAGCGGTTATGTCGTGTATGACACGGTGACACACCGTTCCCACTGAAGAGTACCTTAAGTAACTAAAAAACGGCTAGTAATTGCGATTAAAAGAAGAAATAAGTGATTTGCAATTCAAAATCTGCATCTACGAGAAAAAGCTAAAATTGCTTAAGCTATCGTAGCTACGCAATTGCGTGGTGCTGTTGCATATTATACTATCTCAACGCATGGTTGCGGCTCGCAGTGTGTAGTTAGAAGCGCGTCGCCTCACATCGCGCTACAGTCAGTACGCACGTGCGCGCGATAAATCGCTCGCGCCGTGTGTGCAGCCGCCGCCCGCCCGCCGCGCCGCGCGCACGTAGCTCCGCAATGGATTTATAATGCTGCGAATTATTTATTTTATCCACTTTTATGTGACACTCTTTTTGCTTATTATGTTTTACTAGATTTGCAACACTTCTAATGAAAGCTCCGTCCAAAGCTCATTTTTGATGGTAGTTTTATTTCTTGTTTTTTTTATTATAATTAGATTTTCGGCGAATCCGTGTTTCAAAAGCTTTTCTGGAATGATCTGAAAGCCTGGTTATTGTTAGCTTGCCGCGTCAGACAATGGACAAAGTATTTTGTAGAAGTGCTGATTCTCGGCCTAGTTTGAATAAATGACTTTTTTTTTTTTTTTTTTTGAGTCATATTTCAAAATGGTAAAGTCGTATGTGAGTTATAATATAAGAACGGACGTAGAGTATAAAGTTAAAAGCGCTCGTATAACGGGAATTGCGTGAAGAAGTATCACCATTATTACTGAGATAAGTTCGCTAAGACGTTAGGAACTAATTTTCTCAACGAAGTAGTCATAAAAAAAACAATTCAGAGGAGGAAGCGGGTCGAGCCATTCGTTCGGAGCATGGCGGTGCAGCAAAAATCTTAATCACAGCTGAGTCAGCGTATGTTGTGCAGTTCCATAATTCTGCAGGCAGGCGATGGCGGCGTGGGCGGCGGGCGCCGGGAGCGGGAGCTGGCTGGCCGCCAACGCTGCCGCTTATTAAGCTAAGCGATCAGCGCGCATATTTACTTGCGCGACACACATACACCTGATTAACGGCGCTGACTGCGCGAACACATACCACATTGTGATCCTGAACTTAGCTGCAAGTGCCCGAGATTTGTGATGCGTTGCGCCGACAAACAGTTTTGTTCAGAAGTTTAACTTACTAAGTTACTACATGCTTAGAAGCCTAAGCTGGGACGGCCAAAAGGAAGTGTTGTTTATGTGTCTGTAGATTGTATAATACTAGTTGCATATTAGGACGGCGACATCACCGTGAGTACCTAGTGAAGAGTTGGTCTTCTGTCGTCTTGTGTTACGCGTGGTGCACAATAGCCCGTATATGCACACAGTAACACGTAGTGGCGGGGCAGCGCATTCCTCCGCCGCGCATAATTCCACACTTTATGACGGGTGCAACGTTGTTGCTTAAAATGTACACCGTCTACTTTAGTGCTGCTACTTTTAAGTCTCGCCGCATTATTTTATCACGCAAGATGCGCAGGAATACAGCTATATTTCCATACGATAGATCAGATGTTGTTACTAACTAGGTGTTTTAAAAATGTATGGGAAAAGCTATATTGTTCGTAGCATATTACATTTTCTTTACAGTTTTAATCAAACTCCCCTTTTGGCCAGTCGCTGGCCTTTTGATAAAAACAGTTCAAAATATTGTTACATCTTTTGAATTTCCAATATTCTTCCATCTGCTTTTTATGACAATATGAAATATAAAATAAAGAGAAGTACGCATTGAAAATGGTCACGTTTTTATTGATCAGTTTGGAGAGAATCGAAATTAAAATAATAATACTAGTGTACAAGTTCGGTGCGTGTCACAGTAGCCGCACGGCTTGTTGTCGGTGCGTTGGCTTCGAGCCCTTAGCACCCGCACCAATTACATTCAATTAGCATTAATTATGCTACATTTTATTCATATATTCCTTGCTTCTCTTGTTCACTTGGACAAAGAACACGATGATTTCAATATACCTACGACAGTTTACTTTATCGTTCGTGACGTGACTCCCAAACTCAAGGCTCGTCGGACGAACACAATTTTTACAAATGTTTTTAAAGGATTGGGATATTTTTGTGTTTTTAGATTTCTTATTATCTTTTACAGACTAACGCCTTTGTGATATATTCAATCTTAAGCGAAGCAATTGTGGTCTAGTTTATATCTAGCTGATAAGAGCCATCGCAGTCAACTTCACCCGCCTCATACACAGGACTCGAGATGTTATCGCAGCAAGTTGACTGTAGCGGTAGTGTTTATTTGATGCGGTATCACATGTTGCCGGAGTGCTGTTTACAGTCGCGAGCGGCACTTGCTGTTTGATTGGCAATATCTGCAGCCGTTTCATGTAACATACAAGCAGCTTCTTAGATCTTGCTCAGATCTTTGCGCACTGCGACTTTAAAATAAGACAATATTTTTCAAAAATGTTTTCCAATTATGTAATCCAATTGCCATTTCTTGGCCAGGGTTTGACGAAAACCAATTAAAATACCAAATCAACGAACGAAATCAACCTCACTTAAGAAACTATGATATTCATTAAATCAATGAAATCAAACGTCATTCATTCAAACTAGGCTGAGAACAGCATTTTTTGAACGTCAAAATAACATGCGATAGTCCCCTAAAGCGCCCACCCACACCCATCCTAGTGCTTTAGCTAGGAAGAAGAAATGGCGCAACAAACTCCCCAGCAGAACTGCTATCTGCTCAGTGAGACAAACATTTTTCTTTGTTTTCGTACACCTTACTATACCTATCTATATATATAATAATATAAAAGCGAAATATAAAAGCGAAAGGTCACTCGCTCACTCATTCATCACGAAATACCAAAAACTGCTTGACGTATAAAGATTAAATTTGGCAGGGAGGTAGTTTATAGTTAGTAGACATCCTCTAAGAACGGATTTTTGAAAATTCGACCTTTAAGGTGGAGAAAAGGGGGGATTTTATTTGTATGAAAAATCTTATTCCTTGAGTTAATAAACTTGAAACTTGGCACGAATACTTATGTCTGGAAATCATAAATTTTGCCATTTTTAGTTTTTCTAAACTACCCCCTTAAGGAGGATTGGGGGGTGTCAAAGTTTGTATGGAAGAATTTTCTCCAACTTGATAAAATGTGGTGTGCCTCAAGGATCAATACTCGGTCCTCTTTTGTTCCTTATCTATATCAACAATATACACAAATTAGGATTAAAAGGACATATAAAGCTCTATGCTGATGACACTTGTCTGTTTTACTTCGGCAACTCCATATCGACAATCTGTTGACAATAAATACATCCAAAACGAACTACATAATTTTCTCGGCCAAGAACAAAAAAAATCACAATCACAAACCTCTGTCAATAAATGGAGATGTCCTTAATAAAGTAAACACAAAGAAGTATCTGGGCCTTCCACTTGACAGTCACTTGACATGGCAACCACACATTAAAATAATTTGTTCTAAGTTATCTAGTCTTACAGGAGCGTAACGCGGAATAGCTAGATGTCTACCATCAAACATTAAGTATTCTGTGTACAACTCATTAGTGAAGCCGCACATTGAATATTTAATTAAGGTCTGGGGATCGACACCAAAAACAAACTTACACAAACTTCAAATCGCCCAAAATAAAATTATTAAAAACCTTTTTCAATATCCCTATTTAACACCCACGAACAAAATCTATAACGACACCAAGCTTTTTAACATCACCAAAACCTATCAATCTATACCTGCATATTAATAAGAAAAATCATAACAAAAGAAATACACACAGAAATTACATATAAAAGGAACAATGAAGTGCAATCACGATCATCACGTCAGGCAAATGACTTAGTAATATTACACAAATCTAGAACAAATCACGGAAAGAAAAATAATAAATACGAAGGAGTACAACTATATAATTCATTACCAAAAAAAATTAAAGAAGCTAAAACTAATTTATATTTTTTTTAAATGTTAAAGAAACACATCTTCGACAGCTCCAACATAAATAAATAAAGTATTATATTATCTGGTATTGTATAGTGTGCACGGTGCTTTATAACCGTACTAATAAGAATAGCGCGTTCGATGTGTACAACGACGCGAGCGTTCGAGTAATTTATTGTGATGTACCCACTCACCAAATTTTATTAAAGTTACTAATTATTTACTTCCTAACTGCATGACGAGCCCTCTGGACTATTTTAACTTTTACCTCCATGTTAAAACTTGGTTTCTCATTAAGTCATTGTAAACCTTTGAGAAATAAATGATATTTTAAACCGTGTATGGAAGAATTTTAACGCGCGGTCTGATTAACTCGAAACTCAGTATTTATACTAAAAACTGAAAATAAATAAAAACGTATATCAGGGTTTTTTGAAAATTTATTCCTAACGGGGAAATGAAATGAAATGAAATTGTTTATTCTGTAAATAGGATATTGGAATCACTTTTACACGTCATCTTTTAAAAATAAAAAAATAAAATTAGCTAGATGAGTTCGGCGTTTTCTATCTGACTACTCTGAGAAGAAAGGCCGAAACAAACAGAGGTCACAGCCTCTTTTTAAGTCCAGACATAATCAGGTCAGGTCATATGAGGACCATGTAGATTAGTCTGAAATGGTCTTTTGAGAAAAGAACCACAAAGATTTGAATGGACCTGTCCTGTCAGTGCAAGCATTTGTCAGTAATCGTGGAGCTCAACTCAGAACTTAAGGAGCTCAACTCGACGAACAATAACAAATAAAGGACATTAGGTTAGGCCCCATAAACTACTCAAACTGCCAGACCATCATTAAAACTAACTGAGAAAGAAAAAAAAATATCCACATAGTCCTCACATTTACAAAAAATAATATAATACTTTACAAAGTAATCTTGTCACTTTGTATAATATATTCAACAATGTCAATGTTTATATAATACTGGTATACTTTAAATGATTTTACTGAATTAGGTTAAATGTTAATTTTTACGATTTTATCACAAGGCTTAGCACAGCGAGCAGCTCAATCCCAAGCTTTTTTATCTTCTAAATAATCTGAAATGTTATAGTACCCTTTTTTACAAAGTTTAGTTTTAATACAGTTTTTAAATCGTTTAATGGGTAAGTTTCGAATGTCGATGGGAAGTTTGTTGTAAAAGCGTATACATTGACCCATGAACGAGTTGCCTACTCTGTGGAGACGAGTGCGATGTACAGCAAGGTTGTGTTTATTCCTGATATTTAAACTATGAATATAATATATGAATAACTACGAATATCTTAAAATTAGATATATTTTTGTGTACATACAATAGGTTTTCAAAAATATATTGTGAGGCTACAGTCAGAATATCTATTTCTTTGAATTTTTCTCGAAGGGAATCTCTCGCACCTAGGTTTTAAATGGCTCGAACAGCCCTTTTCTGTAGAACAAAGATAGTATTAATATCCGAACAGGTTCCCCAGAGAAGAATTTCATATGACATATGACTATGAAAATAACTAAAATAAACAATTCTGGCTGTCTACATCAGTTATCTGTCTAATTTTTTTAACAGCATAGGCGGCTGAACTTAGCCTTCCTGACAATTTTTCTATCCCCCATTGTAATTTACCGTCAATAGTGATACCAAGAAAAAACTGTCGACTCAACAGGCTCCAGCTCTATTCCATTAACTTTAACATTAGTAGTTATCGGCCTGACATTTGGCGTTGAAAATTTAATGAGTTTAGTCTTTCTTTCATTAAAGAGAAGATTATTTAATTTAAACCAATGCACAACTTTAGAGAGCGCATCGTTCACTTGTTCATAGTTGACTAACTGGCATTTTAAAAATAAGGGAAGTGTCATCTGCGAATAATACGATTTTGTAATTATCCCCTACGTGGTTAGGTAAGTCATATAAATAAATTAAAAACAAGAAAGGACCTAGAATTGAACTCTGCGGAACGCCTATGGTGACCGCAGATCCTACAGATCTCTTGCCATTAACATCGACCCTCTGAAATCTGTTGTTCATATAAGAAGTCAGAAGGTCGAGAGCCCTGTCCCTCATACCATAGTGGTACAGTTTCCTGATGAGTGTGTCATGATGTACGCAATCGAAGGCCTTGGACAAGTCGCAGAAAATGCCAAGAGCATCTTGCGACTCCTCCCAGGCCTCGAATAAGCTCTTCAGTAATTCCACGCCCGCGTCTGTAGTTGAACGACCCTTCGTAAAACCAAACTGTTTCAGATGTAGCAGATGATGTGTATTGAAATGTCTTAACATTTGTTTCAAAATTATTTCTTCAAAGATTTTGCTCAATGTAGGTAATATCGAAATAGGCCGAAAATTCGTAGGATCAGTTGTGCTGCCAGACTTGAACAGTGGAATCACTTTACTAAGTTTCATCAGGATAGGAAATACCCCAGATGCAATACAAGAGTTAAAAACAATTGTTAAAAAGGGTGAAATAACATCAATTATTGAGGACATGGTATGTAAAACAATCCCCAAAGGTCAGCAGTTTTTTTTTACATAAAGATCTTTAAAATATTCTATAATGTCTTTAGCAGTAGCAATTGTAAATTCAAAAAGTTTGTCACATTCTGGTACACATTCATTTAGTATTGAGTAAGCAGAAGTGGAGGATGACGCTGACAGAGTTTGGTTGTTAAAATGGGTATATTAGTGAAGAAATTTTTAAACTCAGTTGGCACCTCCACGTCTGCCTTAATATCTACATCATTGATTTTTAGATGGAAGTCACGATTCCGTACTGTCGTTCTTCCCGTTTCAGAATTAATAATTTTCCATTCCAGGGGTGAAGAGGTATTCATTTTTACAGCGGAGGATTTTACTGTATATAGTATTTTATTGACACCAAAAAGGTTACATCAAAAATATATGAATCCCCTGGCCCCTAAACTAGTGTTAACTGTATCATAGGGACAAGTGACTTCGCCTGATTTTGTTGTTAGATTGCGGAAAAAGTCTTTTCGCACTATAGTAATGTATGAACTTGTGATAAAATCTCTTTGGCTATACTATTTGTATCTGGCTGGTTTTGGTATCTTTGAAAGTTTAAATTTTAAAGAACATAATTCCAAATTCAAATTAGGAAAAAGTGTGATTTTCATTTGTTTTTCGTACTGTCAAGATGAGTGAAACTAATGAAGAAATTCGATACATTTTAAAATTTTAGTACAAAAAAGGTAAAAATGCAACGCAAGCCGAAACACGTAAATTTTTATGGAGGAATTCGGGCCTGGATTTGTTAAGTGGGATTTGTTGAAACAAAATAATTTTGTTTTGGAGGTGTTCAGCGAGAGCAAACTGTTTTCTAGCCATTGCGTTATGCTAGCTAGACCGTTCTCGGCCTCTTGGCGGACGCTATCCCAGTTCTTCCCGTGAAAAACTAGAACAGTGTCATCATCAGCGAACATAAGGAGTTCCACATTGTGCAGAGTTACGTTAAATAATTCAATAATATATATTAAGAATAAGGTAGGCCCAAGATTGCTACCTCGTGGAACCCCAAATGTGCAGTGGCAGCTATTACTTTCAAAATCATCCACTCGAACGATCTGGTTTCTTCTTTTCTTTTCTTTTTCTTTTTTTTTTTAACGTTGCCCCACACTAGGAATTTATCCTGTATCGTGGGTGCGTTTACAAATATTTAAACTCACATACACAAACAGCCAGACCCGGAACAACTACTTGTAGGTCACACAAATATTTGTTCCGTGCGGGAATTGAACCCACAACACGCAGTGCAGCAGTCAATTGCTTTAACTACAGCGCCAACCGTGTGCGTGTTCTGTCTGATAGGTAATCTCTAAACCATTCCAATACCAATCCACGTACTCCCACATTCTCAAGTCTCGCCAGCAGAATTTTTGGGGAAACAGTATCGAATGCTTTTTGGAGATATAAAAAGACTCCAACACATCGTTCTCCTTTATCCATGTGTGTAGTTAAAAATGTACTTACTGTGCGGTTTGGTTACCTTGAAAATTGGTTTATATAATCTATAAGTCAAATAATAGAAACGTTCGTTCGTCGTAAACGTACAATAGACTTTTTAAAAAATCATTTTTTTATTTATTTACTTTTTTTTTTGTTTTTTACTCATTTTCCTTTTTTATGTATTGTATTGTATTTTGTATGCTATGGGGGATGAGCAATATTGCATTAAGTTCGTATTATTCTATAGTTTACCGCAAAATGTAAAAAGACTAGCCAAAAGGTTTCCAACTATACACCACTAATTTTTAATTAGTACAAATACTTAAAGGGCTTATAACAGAGGGTCTTGTTATTATATATGTAAAGTCTCAATAAATAATATTCATAAACAGCGAAGTTATTAGCGTTTGTTTATATCCCAAAATATCACTCAATCTATGGATACATTGTACAGGCCATTCATAGAGCTCTCGCGCTCACGTGCTCTCGCTCGAACTTGCCCCGCCTCCAACAGCTGTTATCGTAATTGTAGGTAGGTAACTAAAACGCATCTTTATGCTTTACGATTGAAAACGAAGAAAAAGTAAAATAAAAGGTTCACGGAAAAATAATAGGCACTTATTCTATTCAAACCTTTCCTTCGTACTTTAAATGGGGCTTAGGACCAATACTTAAAATTACCAACTTTTTAAAATTAATTTTAAGAAAACAAAGCAACTAAAGTAAATGAAATCAAACTAAAGTAAAGCTTCAAAACCTGTAATAAAAGTAATTTTGGCGTATTTAAAAAGTTTGAATCAGCTGATATTTACAATATTTTACGTATTTACAAAACTTTAAAAAACTTACAGGTATTTTAACTGTCCTTCGAAATGTCCACCACCATTATCGATACAAAGACGGGCACGTTTAATCAAATTGTTTTTTAACGATAAAAGTATGTTTCGCTCACTTTGCACTTCGTCAAATGCGTCCAATATGCGCTGTTTTAATTGTTCTACACTTGTTGGTTCACTAATGTACACTCGTCGCTTAACTTCACTCCACAAAAAAAAGTCCAATGGCGTGAGATCAGGTGATCGTGGAGGCCATGCCACGGGGCCGCCTCGATCGATCCACTGACTCCCGAATTCCTCCGTCAGGTATTCACGCACTGCGCTATGGTAGTGCGGAGGCGCGCCGTCTTGCTGAAACCAGAGGCCTCGTAAATGGGCTAATGGAATGTCATCTAGCATTGAAGACATCATAGTCCGAAGCAAAGTTAAATAACTTTCTCCAGTAAGACGCCCTTCAATGAAATAAGGCCCAACGATTTTGTCGTTCAGGATTCCTGCCCAGACATTAACAGAAAACCTGTGTTGGAAAGAGTTCTCCCTTGTTAACATTGGATTGCGCATTGACCACCAGTGTTCATTACGTTGATTGAACAATCCGATACGAGTAAACATGCACTCATCTGAGTAGAGCACATTTGCTTCAGTGTTATTGAGTATCCACCTGCAGAACGCCATCCTTGGTTCATAATCCACAGTGGTCAATTCTTGACCCTTTCTGTAGTGGTATGGGTGAAATCCAGACGAACTAATGATCTCCCATGCACAGTGCTGGCTGATATTAAAATGACGAGCTGCGTCATTCGTACTTCGCCGGGGATCTTCTTCAAAGTAGTCCACTACACTGTCGTACAGGTTTTGGGAATATGCTGGTCTTCCACGGCCTTGGCTATGAGCCGGTGCGTGGAATGATCCATGGTCGAGTAAACGCTGGTAAGCATTTACTACAGTCCGAACGTTCGGCGGGCGAGCATTTGGGTACTCTTTTCTGTACATACGTACAGCGGCACTCGCGTTCTCACCAGACAATAAGTACGCACGTATCATAGCTATGCTCCCGAAATGAGAACTGGTAAGCCATCGCGACAGTAAAAACGTAAGTAAACAAATAATTTTGTTTAATAATAACGAACGCGCACACTTTTCTAACAAATTGGCACTGTCTCCTCTGTTTGTTTTTTGCTCGGCGCTCGAAAAGGGATTGCAGGCGTAGAAGGGGGCGGGGCTTGAGCGTCGACGCGAGTTTGCCGGGACCTATGAATGGCGATCGAAATGGAAAAGCACTACGCGTAGTATTTTCTAGTAGCAATTGTTATGAATGATTGATTCAATTATGAATTTACCAATTATGACAAATTTTCGTGGACAATTTTGGTATTTCTTTTTTTTTTCTTTTGACTACACAAATATGATCAGTAACGGGCACGGATAGTGCCCCATTTTTTTTTGTACTAATTAAAAAGTAGTGGTGTATTGCAGATAGTTACGGATTTAACCTTTTAAAAGATAATCATCACAGTATAGCTTTATGGATCTAAGCAGTCAATTATGATTGACTAAATCCACCCTGGACATGTTATGACATGTCCAGGGTGGATTTTGAGATAGGGAAATAAGGGCACGTACTATCGAAGAACTTCATATCTAAGCAGTTTGAAAACAAAATCCCGTGAACACGATGACCACATCTGTTACCGCCCCGGTTTTATAGCGGCCGAGCGCTGCAAGCACAAATACTCCTTACGATGTATAGATATTAACTTCTTCAATGGTACATTAACCGGTGTCGCTACAAGAAAACAGTCTTAGGAGACTGTCCTTAACTTTTTGAAACATGTTGATCGGCATTCACAGATTTTGAAAAAAAAAAATACGGTCAGCAATAAAATGGTAAATTTTCGCAAAAGCTTTTTTGATGCCAGTCGATCCTATTTCATATTACTAGGGTCAAAAAACTATATTGGGCCAACAGAGGTTTGAGTACAAGAATGTGTCTGTATGTTATCTTTTCACGCCTAAACCACTGAACGGATTTCGATCAAATTTGGCAAGGAGATAAATCGCATCCTAGGGTAAGACATAGGATCCCCTCTTTGAGGAGTGGCTGGAGAGGCGCCACGGCGTCCTCACCTTCCACCTCACGCAGGTCCTCACCGGACACGGCTGTTGGAAAGAAACGCCCGGGTGGCGTTGGCGGCGGGAGGAAACGCCCGGGTGTCATCACTGCGTGGATTGCCCGGAGGACACGGTGGAGCATACGGTGGAGGTATTCCCGGCTTGGGCAGAGCACCGCCGTGTCCTCGTGGAGGCGATCGGTGGCGGGGATCTCTCGCGTCCGGCCCTGGTCCAGGCCCATGGTACGGAGCAAGAGGGCATGGGAGGCCGTCACCTCCTTCTGCGAAGCAGTAATGCTCGCAAAGAAGGATGCGGAACGCGTGAGGGAGAGGCAAATTTCGCGCCCTCACGCCCCTAGCCGCCGCAGGAGGAGACGCTCTGGGCGTCGGGAATCTATTGCCGATTCCCGGCCACCGTAGGCGCAGGCTTGCGGACGGTGAGCAATGGGTAGCTCGCCGTCCGGTAAGGACCAAACCCGGGTTGACGGCGCGTTGTGTTCCACGCGCGCCTCAAAGAGATGTCAGCAAGTGAAGGGGTCCGATGAGACCATTACCTGCTGGGGTTGCGGGAAAGTCCGAAAGGGATACCGTGGCCCGCTGGCATTGCACAGGCAACAGAAGGAACACGGGTGGGTTTTAGTCAGTAAGAGTCTGACACGCCCTCCTGCTCCACCCAGAGTGGGAGAAGTCATTTGATGATTTCCAATCCATAAAAAAAAAAAGGGTTTGACATAGGATACTTTTTGTCTCAAAAATAATCCTAAAGGGGGCCTCATATATAGGTTGGCAGGAAGGTAGGTTATAGTTAGTGGACGTCCGCTAAGAACGGATTTTGACAGGGCCAGATTAAGAAGGTTTAATGACTCTCGCAAGTTTCTATGAAAGTCATTAATTTTTTGTGCTACAAACTTTAAATTTGGCTGGGAGGTAATTAATAGTTTGTAGACGTTTGCTAAGAACGGATTTTGTGACAGAGCCGGATTAAAGAGGTCTAAGCACTCTCGCAAGTTTGTATAAAGTTTTTTTTTTTTTTTGTACTACTGACCTGAAATTTAGCAAGTCTGGAGTTTATGAGTAGGATACAGTAGCTAAGAAAGAATGTTGTGACAGCCTGGACTAAGGGCTCTTATGAAATCTTTGTCTTTTTGTACCTAAAAATTGGTAGAGAGATAGAATATAGTTAAGACATGTCAGGTAGGAACAGATTTTACGACAGGGCCGGTTTAAGGGAATATAATCGCTTTCGCAACCCTATGTGTTCAAAAAACATTTATTGATGACTTATAATACAACAAACTGAAAATACAACTAAATTAAATTTAAACGAAGATAGGTTTTTATATATATTTTTTACAATAGCTTTAACGTAGGTAAGTAGTTTCATCAAACTATAGCTCCATTTTTTTTCGGTTTTTTCCCCGGTTACCTCCATCACGCTTTTTCGTGGTAAAAAGTATCTTATAGTACGGTGAACCAGGTATTAACATATCACCATATTAAATACCAATTTCCAGACTATATTAAATGTTACAACAGAATACCTTGTGATATAACATAACATCACGCCTTGTTACCCCAGAGGGTTGGGCAGAGGTGTACCTGTAGTAGGTACACCCACGTTTCGCCAGTTATGTTTAAAGTCCCATGTAATAGGGGGCGAGCCTATTGCCATCAACCGGGCACAAATCCAGACTCCGGGCTGCTACTGACAAATTCCAGATAGAAAAACCCAATAACACAAAAACAAACACAAATTTTCTTTCATTTAATTCTAATATACCTTGTGATATATTAGAATGAAATGAAAGAAAATTTAAAACTCATATAAAAGTACACTTTGTAAACAAGCATATTACAAATTAGAGGATTATATCCAAGATAAAATTGCTTGGAAACATGCTGGTCCTGCTCCGTAGGACAATTCAGAATCTAGACAAAATCGAACTGATTGCTAATTTAATTGTATATTATTTTTTATAATATTTATTTTATATTTTGTGATTGTTTGAACTCACACACTGACTTATTATTAGTATAAATTGTTAAAATGTTAGGAATATTGTATAATTTTACAATGTTTGTAAGTATGTACGCACCATGCATCTATCACATTATTAATTTATGTCATTCCTTCACTTTCCATTCTTTTTACCTAGCGTGGTATAGTAATCTTATTCTAGGTGCATTGTCTTCACATATAATTATATAATTAGTGTATACAAGATATAATGATTTTGTTTAAAAAGTAACGGTGTAGTTTCTTGCCTATTCTTCTCCATACGAAAACTACCTTTTGGAATGGGCGACTAGAATCACTTAAAATTATTTTTTGTAAATTTAGACGTTCAAAAGTGCCTTTTTTGTGCCTAATTGAAATACATTGTTTGATTTTGACTTTATTTTATACATATTTGTTTATCTCACATTCACCATCGTTTTCTGTAAAACTATAGATTAAAATTTCGAAAGCCCCCATTTAAAATCTTTAAACTACCACTATATAACCACGAGGACGAAGTCGCGGGCAACACCTAGTTATATATAAAACAAAACTAGTTCCATAACAAATGATGTGTAAGTTTGGTTAGCGAGAAACACTTGCATAAAACGTTACATTATCCAGAGCTTCCCGTCAGAAGTGCAGAGCTCACAGAGCTTAATACTATTTCATTACGTAATCCTCTTTAAACGCTGCTATATAATGAATTATTAGTTCCGTCAGGTTGGATATCTCGACTGCTGCATTCACAGGCAGGTGGGAAATCCTCATGTAATGCAATACAGGGAAAATTGAGTTCTGGGTTGAAGGTACGTGCTTGATAAAGCTCTGTTATTCGCGTATCTTTATGTAACATTATTTTCGTTAGTGTATTGCGCGTATTTTTTATTTATATCTACGAGAAAAGGCGATCACGTGTTCAGTGCCGAGAACCCAAGCACAAAATCTCCGACCAAAAGTTTATCTAGCTAGCTCAGCATACGACCCCGATCCCCCCCCTCCGCTAGAGGGGAATCTTGTACATTTGCAGCCCTAACGCCTCGCCGTAATAGAAACTCATCAATTTCACGTAGGTAACCGACTCCAATAAGAGATTGCTCGTTCCGTCCTTCAACAAAAAAGGCTGCGAAGGTAATGTCATTACAAATTGAAGCCAAGTCCGACCGGGGTCAGACGAGGCCCAGGGGCCCGGGGCCCGGGGTTGAAGTGAGGGGGACCATTAACGAATATCTCCGTTTAATTAGCGACGTTTCCGGACGGTAATTGCATTTTAAATTGTCCGGAGTGTTTGTTATGTCGGCGGGCTGATTACGTGCAGGCACATTTATCAATGGCGACGTGGTCATCAATCTGCGGCCGCCGCCGCGCCGCTGCGGCTGCGACTCTCACATCAACGGAGGACTTTTTTGCTCTATCTTGACTTATCTTCTGAGATTACTATTTTTTTTCTACTTTACTTGGTAATTTATTCATTAGTATACATACATACATAAAATAAAAATATAATATCCTAACCTAACTAAAACTATTAACCAACTAAAATACGTCGAAATATTCCTCCGCATTGCTGTAGACAGGTAATGTCGATTACAAGTAAGATGTGAATATAGGTACAGAAATAGTGCATTAAAATGCATGAAAGCAAGCAAGCAATATACAGTACAACTGTTTTATAGGTTTAAGTGTTTCAACCTAAAAAAGCGATTAAAATGGCGCCAAGTTTTTACAAGCACTTTGTTAAAAAAGTTATCCCGTAAAAAGTTATGATTTACAATTTATCGGAAGATTTAACTATGTTTCAACAATAAAGCGCCTGACGAAGGGTCTCTGTTCGATGGCCGCTCCAGGGTCCGCTTTACGAGCGACGCAGCGCTTGCAAGCGCTTGAATTCATGACTTAACATAACCCTTGTAATTAACAGAAGCGTCATGGGGTTTTTTTTATTTATCCGATGGTTAAACAAAAAACGTAAATAAAATTAAAAAACAAATCTTTTTGTCTTAGTTTGACTACGATTATGAAACATTAGCAATGCGAAAAAATGTACAAAACTTTTGGGATTATTTTCCTCTCATTGTAGGAAGGTAGTCCCTGCGGAGAGGGTCGCACACACGACACTCGATCCCTTCTCGGGACGTCACCCGGCTGTTTGTTGTTATTCCTCAACAAAGAGTTCCTGGACTTCATTATCAAAATAAACAATACGTATCGCACTTCACAGTATTTGGGACTTGAAAACCAGCCCTGATTGAATGGTTTCAGCGCTGTCCTTGTATAACTGTATTATTGTCGAATGACGGAAGAGGCAAAACGCCAATTAAAGATAGGTTAATATCGTAGCCAATGACGATGCCGTGTGTATGTTCTATGTTCTACTCGTACGTTATGGGGTTTGGTTTCCGCACTCACTCCGTTAGGTGGACCATTATGCGTGGGCTATAGCGGCCGTTTGGAGGGTTATTCCAACCAGCCCACCTTCCTCCAGAAGGCAATTAGGTCTCCTGGTTTGTCCAGAACATCTGTGTATGATCTGGGTGACCCGAGGGTTTCTGTTCTGATCTGGGTAACGCCCGTGCATTCAAAGAGCACGTTCGCAACGGTCTCCTTAGCCTCCATGCACGCCCTGCACAGAGGACTGTTATGCCTATTGTGTGGAAGTGTTTGTTTAGCGAGCAGTGTCCCGTGATGGTCCCTGTCATCAGGCGCAGGCCGTTCCTGTCCAGGCGTAAAATTTGCCTTGGTGACTTGTACGGCTGAAAGGTGTTTATAGCCCACCACACCGTGTGTATGTTTACCTACAGCATTCCATGTTTAACCTTTACTCGCGCCCACGCCACGCCGGTACTGTTTGCATATAATCCGGTCCCATCACTTACAAGTAGTCCACTGCTACTCGTAGATCGTAATTGAGCATCGCTGGAGGGTTTGCTAAACACAAAGCTATCATAACGCTGTCGGTTAATTGCTTTTGCAGCCGTGCGTCCGCGCTGTTTGCGTGCGATATCGTACGATCGCACGCGATCCGATGCTGAATACACATTACGTTTATAGACTGATACTTGAATGCCTACATTGTAATGACACAAGTTTTCAAATTCAAATAATTTATTCCAATTAGGCACAAAAAAGTCACTTTTGAACGACAAAATTAAAAAAAAAAAAAAAATGGATTCTAGTCGCCCCTTCCAAAAGGAAGTTTTCGTATGGAGAAGAATGGGCAAGAAACTCCACCGCCACCACCAAATCCACCGTTAAAATGTTTTCACAATATCTTGAAGACGATGCACCTAGAATAAGATTACTATAACACGATAGGTAAAAAAAATTAAAAATGATGGAATGACAGATAAATTAATAATTATGTGATTATGTGTGTGTGTGGTGCTCACTTATTTACAAACTAACTAATTTATTCCTAACGAATATCGTATAATTTCACAATGTTAATTTTAACAAGTAATACTATCTAATAATAAGTCAGTGTGTAAGTTCAAGTAATCACATAATGTAATAAAAAACCGGCCAAGTGCGTGTCGGACCACACACAATGAAGGGTTCCCTAGTTGGAATGAATTTATCTTAAGAACAAACTTAAATTTGTAATTAAAAAACATGTTCTCTCATACGGAATATATGGGAGAACATGTTTTTGCAACCGCAAATTTAAGTTGGTCAATTATTACTCGTAAACTTGTAAAGCCCACTTATGTGTGATAGTTTTCCTTTAAACTTCGTTATATATAAGAACTAATACCGTGACATTTGAATTTCTAACTACAACCGTTTAGTTGGTAGACACTTGACTCTAACGAAAATTGGTACTTTAAAGCTTGATAAGTCACGAACGGTTTACTTAATCAAAAAACGGTCTTGGCAAACCCCAAATATTTTTTAAATTCCTATCCAACGATATCCCACACTATGGGAAGGACGAAAAAAAAAATATCATCCCCACATTACATGTAGGGGAGGTACCCTAAATTGTTTTATTCAAAATTTTATTTTACCACTTTTTCGGCGTCATTAACTTGTATACTCATGCCAAATTACAACTTTCTAGTACCAATAGTTTTTGAGCTAAACCGCGGACAGACAGACAGACAGACGGACATGGCGAAACTATAAGGGTTCCTTGTTGACTACGGAACCCTAAAAATGATATTATACAATTAAATTGGCAACCAGTTAGATTTTGTCTAGATTCTAAATTGTCCTATGGAGCAGGACAGCATGTTCCCAAGCATTTCTTGCTACTGATACATGAAAGGCTTCATGTTGTGTTAAGGCTCGTACATACAAGCGCGACTTGTCGCGCGACGTGTCGCGTGGCGATTCTGCGATATTATCGCCACGCAACACCTTTCACACTACCGCGATATCGCGCGCGATTCGCAGCGCGACACCGACAAAGGAATGACCCTTTGTTGATGCCGCCACTCTGCGAGTATAAATGGCGGTCCATTCCGCGGTGAGTTCAGTAGTAGACGATCTTCGTCAGAGGACGAAGGCTGGTCTGTGCGCGTTTGCTGAGCGTGCGGTCCTAGGTTCGATTCGCCAGTCGATTAACATAACCCAACCTCCAAACCTAAGTAGGTACCTAAGCTTGACCACAAGCACGAATGACTAAACTTCCGAATTCGGTCGTGTTTTTACGAAGTATTTATTTCAAAATCAAGATTTTTATTTACTTTCCTATTTATGTTATTTCGGAAAAATAACTTAATTTCAACATGTTAGGTGTACTTTCGGCTGCAAATCGTTTTTATGAGTAGGTAGGGTATGAACTTTCGAATCATTTTAAAATCAACAACATACGAGTAGGTAGGTACTTAGATTGGAAGTGGAACTAACCTAAGGTGTACTATAATAGGTACCTATAGCTCTGTCTAATCCTTAGGGGATTACAGGCGTGATGTTTAAGAAATACTCGGTTATAATAACTGAATACCTATGTCTAATAAATGAGTGATCCAATTATAAAATTATAGTAGGTAACTACTTACAAACTGCCTCGTTGGTCTAGTGGTCGCAAGTACCTACAACTGCGCTTGAGGTCCTGGGACAATGACGGGGGACTTGTAATTTTAAACAGCCGTACGCATTCAGACGTTGTACTCGAAATGACTCTCAGACAGCTGATATCACGCACTCGACTGCTAGCGAAGCCCTAGCGCTCTAAAAGCCGCCACGCGCCGCCCGCCGCCGCTGTCCGTCCGTGCTCATTGCCGAATCCCGACTTGTACGTGCCTGGTTTTTTTTATTATCAACTAGCTGTCCGCCCCGGCTTCGCACGGGTAGCACTAAGTAGGTACTTACTTATCTACGGCGCACCTACCTACCCTACCTACCTACCTACCCTGCCTACCTACCTACCCTGCCTACCTACCTTACCTACCTAACCTACCTACCTACCCCTACCTACGTTGCCTATACCCTACCTACCTACCTACCTACCTACCCTACCTACCTACCTACCCTACCTACCTACCTACCCTACCTACCTACCTACCTACCTACCCTACCTACCTACCTACCTACCTACCTACCTACCTACCTACCTACCTACCTACCCTACCTACCTACCTACCTACCTACCTACCTACCTACCTACCTACCTACCTACCTACCTACCTACCTACCTACCTACCTACCTACCCTACCTACCTACCTACCTACCTACCTACCTACCTACCCTACCTACCCTACCTACCCTACCTACCTACCTACCTACCTTACCGGGATAAAAAGTATCCTATGTCCGTCTCCTGGTTCTAAGCTACCACCCCACCAATTTTCATCCAAATCGGGTTTCACCGCGTGCCGCCAAAACCATTAGTAAGTCATTGCAATGTAACTCTTATATAATTAATTGCTATATGGGATTAATTACAATGATTGACATTTGCGAGAACATTCTCTAATAGAAATGGAGAAATCATAGGTATAAATTTCGTCAAAAATCCTAATTATTACCTTACGAAAATGAGATAAGAGTCACATTGCAATGACTTACTAGGTATTTTCCTAATGATTTTATTTCACTTTGGAATAAAACGCCCAGGAATCGCCGTCATGCTTGTGTGGTCAAGTTTAGGTACCTGCTGTTAGGTTTGGTTTAAACGACGAACCAACGAACATGATCGTTCGATTAGACATATTATTATATAAATTCAATAGGCTAACAGTCTACGTCCGCGTCGGCGTCGGTTTCGTTGCTGTGTGGCTCAGGAGGGCCAGCTAGATAGAAAGAAACATATAGATACCTATAGCAGTGGTGTGAGCGGCGCGGGCGCGGCGCGGGCGGCTGCAGCGAGCGGCAACTATAAAAGATACCTAGTTCTTTGACCACGCCGCCGCCGCCCGCGCGCCGCCGAAACCATTATTAAGTCAGTGCAATGTAATTCTTATGGAATTGCAATAAGGTGTAAATTAGAATTATTGACATATACGGGGACTTTTTAGTTTGAAATGGAGAAATGATTATTTTTTTGTAAAATTAGTCAAACATTCTAATTTATATCTTAAAGCAATGACCAAAGAACCACATTGCAATGACTTACTATTTTGCTTATGATTTTATTTCACTTTGAAATAGTCATCAATAGTCTATCACTCTGCCTAGCCTTTTCCCAACCAGCTTCCAATCTTACTGGATGCAGCTGAACTTTACTTGGAGCGACTGCCTATCTGACTGGTTGTCAGACTTCTGACGACCCGTACCGACTGTTAAAAATCCACGAATGACAGCTGGGACCACGCGAGGAACGGAGGAGTCTCGGTACCTATGTAAAGATCGTCACTCATCCACGGACCAACCCCCGCCAAAGTATACGATTGATCGACCCGTGAGGCTGTTATTACTTTTTGGAATAAAACGTTAAATAAAACTAAGCCGCTCGCGTGGGCAAGTTTAGGTACCTACCTACCTAGGTTAGGTTGGGTTATGTTGACCAACCGGGGAATCGAAACTAGGACCCCACGCTCAGCAAACGCGCACAGATCTGCCTTCGTCCTCTGACGAAGATCGTCTGCTACTGAGCTCAGCTCGGAATGCACCGCCATTTATACTCTCTTGGTGTCGCGTCGCGCCAGCTACGCGATATCGCCGCGATATCGCGGCGACGCCATACAAAATGTTCCTATTTTAGGTGTCGCGCTGCGAATCGCGCCCGCTACGCGATATCGCAGCGCGACAAGAACAAAGGAACATTTCTTTGTTGATGCCGCTCTGCGAATCGCCGCGATATCGCGTAGCGGGCGCGACGCGACACCAAGAGAGTATAAATGGCGGTGCATTCCGAGCTAAGCTCAGTAGCAGACGATCTTCGTCAGAGGATGAAGGCAGGTCTGTGCGCGTTTGCTGAGCGTGGGGTGCTAGGTTCGATTCCCCGGTCGGTCAACATAACCCATCCAAACCTAAGTAGGTACCTAAGCTTGACCACACAAGCACGAATGATGAAACTTCCGAATTCAGTCGTGCTTTTACGAAGTATTTATTTAAAAATCAATATTTTTATTTACTTTCCTATTTATGTGATTTTGGAAAAATAACTGCAATACGTTTTTAGAGCCTTTTTATGAGTAGGTAGGAAATTTGAAATCATCTTAATTTACACACCCATAAAGTTGACAACACATGAGTAAGCTAGGTACCTATATTGACACTAGTGGCACTAACCTAGGTAGGTACCTACTTACTTTTAATTTACTTATCAAACTAATTAAATAGTCTTAATTTAAAATTAAAATATGACTATAGGTTCTAGCTATACTGGTTCCTATTCATTCAGACCTCATATTTAGGGTTCCGCACTTCCGAATGAAATAACGGAATCCGTGAGTCACAGCCGATTTGCTCCGAATCTACTGGATCGATTAAGGGGCCGGCGGAGCATGCGTAGTTAATACAAACATAATTCCAAAATAATGTGTAAATCAAACATATTCTTAAGGTAGTGTGTATTTATTCCGATTAGAAAACAGAATATCTAGGCTCCCAAATATATATTTTGAATGGACACTGATACAAAGACGAGATAATAATATGAGGAATTTCAAATTTCTATAGAAAACTTATTTTTCTCATACTCGTAATTCGTCTAATCTATAATCCAATCAGAATAAATACACACTACCTTAAGAATGTGTTTGATTTACAAATGATTTTGGTACTTATTACGTTTGTACCTATGAACTACGCATGCTCCGCCCGCCCCTTAAGTTATTTGGTTCACATACGAATTTCTGTGACCCAAACACTAATTAATTTTGAACAAGTAGGTACCAATGGGGTTTATTTTTAGGAAAAAAAAAAAAAATTGTACCGGATGTCATTTTCATCTAAGTAGGTACCTATTTCATTTGCTAAAGAAACACGGTTCGGTTCATTTGCATGTCTTAGCAAATGAAATAGGTAGGTAGGTACTTAGATGAAAATTGACCATTTGCAATCCCCTTATTTACAAAACTACCGAGCCTAAAATTTTGAAAAAAATACAGATAATAGTTCTATACTTAGGTACGTATAGATTACAGGAAAACCTATAAGAAGTCTATGGTCTTAAAATAACATGGTAAATTACTCAATATTGTGCGTAAAAACTTACATTTAATTTTGCAGTTGAAATGTATGGGGGATCATGTTTTTCAACTACAATGTTAAGTTTGTTTTTGGGAAGTAAAAGGCTAATTTTTTTTTTTAATGATTTTATTTTAGGTAGGTACCCACCACTTATTGTCGGCGTGATTAATATATCCATGCCAAATTACAGCTTTCTAGAAATAGGTAATAATTTGAAAAGTACTTAGGTAAGTAAGTGCATTGGAAGGAGTAGGTAACTAGGTACCTATCTCCAATAAAATTTTCTAATCTCCAAGCAATAGAATAACGAAGGACCCCCCCGCTGGATAGAAATCGAAAGTAAATGCCGTTTCTGTCTATTAGTGGCGAGGGCGCAGGAACATCAAGCTATACATTTCCAGTATAAGCTGATCTCGCAGTGATTTCCGTACAATGAGAGGTCGGTCAGCTGATACTGGAAATGTATAGCTTGATATGTAGCCGTGTGTACTTACATTGAATATTTTCGTTCGATTAGACATATAGGTACATTTATTAAGCTAACAGTCTACATCGGTTTTGTTGCATCAGCTCAGAAGGGCCACATATATAGAAACATCTATATCCGCGAATAATATAGATAGGTACATATAGCAGTGGTGTGTGCGGCGTGGCGGCAGCCGGCGGCGGCCTTTGACTGCGTCGCCGCCTTTGACTGCGTCGCCGCCTTTGACTGCACCGCTGCCGCCGCTTGCCGATAAAACCATTAATAAGTCAGTGTAATGTAATTCTTATTAAATTGTAATAAGGTATAAACTAGAATGATTGACAAATACGAGGATTTTTTTAGTTTGAAATGGAGAAATGATTATTTTTTTGTAAAGTTAGTCAACATCGTAATTTCTATCTTAAAACAATGATAAAAGAACCACATTGCAATGATTTACTATTTTGCTTATGATTTTATTAGAATAGTCTCAGTATGCCTAGCCTTTTGCCAACTATGTTGGGGTCGGCTTCCAGTCTTACTGGATGCAGCTGAATCTTACTTGGAGCAACTGCTTATCTGACTGGTTGTCAAACTTTCGGGCTTCTGACGACCCGTAACGACTATCAAAGATCCACGAATGACAGTTAGGACCACGAGCCACGGAGGAGGCCTATGTAAAGATCGTCACTCATCCACGGAACAACCCCCGCCAAGCGAAGCTCGATTGATCGACCCGTGAAGCTGTTAATGCTGAACTGGGTTCAGGGTTAGGTTCAATTTTCACCGTTTCTTCTCCATGTGGTGAACTTATGGGCGCATTATCTTCTTCCTACCCCACTTTTGTACCTATTATTTTTTGGAATAAAACGTTAAATAGAACGAAGCCCGCTGTTAGCACGGACGTAAAAAAGCGCCGTTCGTGCTCGCGTGGGCCAGTTTAGGTACCTACCTACCTAGGTTAGGTTATGTTGACCGACCGCGGAATCAAAGCTAGGACCCCACGCTCAGCAAACGCGCACAGACCTGCCTTCGTCCTCTGACGAAGATCGTCTGCTACTGAGCTCAGCTCGGAATGCACCGCCATTTATACTCTCTTGGTGTCGCGTCGCGCCAGCTACGCGATATCGCGGCGATATCGCAGCGCGACAAGAACAAAGGAACATTCCTTTGTTGATGCCGCGCTGCGATTCGCGTGGCGCAATGTTATCGCATCACGTGACGCGATATATCTGTGTCGCGGCGCTACAGATCGCTCCTGTGTGAAGTGTCGCGCTCGTTTTCATAGAAATTGTTCTACGGATATAATATCGCAGGATCGCGTCGCGCGACAAGTCGCGCTGGTATGTACGAGCCTTTACACGGCATGTGCAGTACGTACACAAGTAAGGGCAATGCATCGCAGCACGCAGATTTCACTTGACCAAATATTGGGGCTAAAAGGAACCATTTTATCAGAGAAAAGCATTAAGTCGATGACGAGTCAATCAAAACCATGGCCGTATGTTGAACTGCTATAGCTACTCGTATTATTTAAACATGTTGTTATTATATTGCAAAAGTAGGATGCTATGTCGTGTCTATGAAGAATTGCAGTAAACATTCATCAACACAACAACATCAGGTAAGTACATGGTATTAATCTGAATAGTTGCGGTGCGTTTAGCAAACAGCGGTGTTTGTCTGTTTGTCCGCGCGGTGAGTACACAAACATCGCATAATTGGTGGCGACACCTGAGAATCGCGGTCGTCTTAGCGCGACCGCTAGTTTGTAAGTATTTGTAAAGAAAAACAAACTTTAGTATCGATCATTGCAGCGAGTTATGCATACAGTAGAGATCTTACCACCCAGGCGTATTATTGTCAATCCACTGAAATCTTTTAGCGTAGTAAAAAATTCGTAGTTGCAGCGCGCGTTAGTGTTTTACAACTTGAAGCTAATCTCACACACGCGGCTCTAATCGAGTTGTGTGGGGGCGGTCGCGGTGACTTGCTGCAATCAGCGCTCATTGAGTGGCCGCCGCAGCCTCGCCGCACGATGTCGCACGAGTCCGCACATTCACACTTACTACGAAATCCAATCAGCATGAAAGTAGTTTAAAAATAACTTGGGTTTCTTACGTTAGCACAAGAAAATGTAGAATATTGTTTAATAATTTGGTATCACCCAATCTGTGGCAATGTTTCTTTCTAAAATACCCACCAGACTGTTTGTACAACAAAAAAGATTTGCGTATACGAGTATAATTACTTCTATTGAGCTCATTAGTAGTGTTATTTTTAGTTAAGTGTTATTTTCAATTAGAGACATTGGAAATAATTAAGTCGCTACACGAACGAAACCACGCTTATGTAGTGCGAGGAGGTGGTATTAAATACCATACATTATGTATACATTCTTACTCAATACAGCGACTAGTTTGCAATAGCCTACCACAAGTAGGTATATCCGGAATCGAACTACAAGTATCACTCACGTCAATAATGATATTTATATTTAGTGAGGGGTATGTTACGTGTATGCGTTGCGGAGTGATGCACGGCCATGACAAGGGCGACTCTCAGTTTTATTGTCTAATTAGTCGTATTTTATTTCGATTTATTCGTCTTAAAGTATACACGGAGGTGCTTCATTTTATCAGCCCGCTCCAAATTGCGGCCGTTTTCATTAAGAGGCGGTGCTCGCAAATAAATATAATTTAATTAGGGCGCGTCCCGCAGCGTGCCGCCACTAGTCGTCGCGGGCGCTGGAGAGGCGACGCGACCTCACTTCTCATTTATTGTTTGTTTTGGTTGCCATTTTATTCCGCACATTTCACTTTTCCTCAACACCAATAACACGCATATTTATCTCGTCTACTTGACGTCCGTATGTCACTGCAGGAATTCAGTAGAATATCAGCGTCAGGTATATTTGCCTGGCACATGCTGAGCTGGACTCCCATTTGGTGCAACCCTGAAGCGCACACCGCACTTTTTTATGTACATTAATCCATTATTTTAAAGTGTGTCATAGCCAATAGTGTCATCACAATGTCTTGTTTTCTTCCTTTTATATAAATGTTTGTATAATGGCACCTTGCAGCTATGCCCTAATAGCTAATTAGTAATTATTTAATCGTGCTTTTGTATGCTGTGTTGTTTTTTGTGTGCACCAAATAAACGAATTATGTATGTAAGTGTTCCGTTAATTATTTAATTACATCAGCCAATAATTTAGAACTTCTGTTACGAATAATCAATCAAATACTACCTTTTCATACCGATCGAGAGAGTGACCGATCAAGTTGAAATTTGGTACACATATCAGCTGCAGTAATCAGTTCGTATTGTAACCACTTTCTTGCTTTTAGTACCATCCTTACGCTTACGGTATAGAAGTCAAAATCGGTTGAACGAACTGTACAAAAGTAAATGTAGACATTATCTTATTTCAAATGGAGCATAGCTGCTTATGAAGTTCCCCGTAGGTATTCATAAAGTTTATCACCACAATGTTCCATTACCGCTAAACCCTTCATTATGCGTGTTTCGACACGCACTTGGCCGATTTTTTTTTAAAACTTGGTTGCATAATGTTACTAGAAATAATAAGACTTTTCCGAAAACTTTGAATCTCAACACGTCCCCTTACTGTTGAAAACAAAGAGAAACAAACTTGCCGTCAATAGTTTATTTTATGATTAGGAGTCCATTAATTGCTTCACCCCATACAGCCGTACGGCCATACCGGGCTACCAGGAAATCATAACTCTTAGGAACAGCGTGCAGGCTGTAGGCCGTGTCACTTGATTAGGCGGACATTAGTTAAATATTCGCCATGAATAGCTGGCGGGCTGCCAGTATGCCAGTGTTGCCAGTACTTGCCAGTGCTGCCAGAGTGCCCAGTAGTGTGGTCCGCGTGCCGCTAACTATAGCTACTCAAGCAGTTTACTTAACTTGTTAAGTGTACTAGTAGTTCTGCGAACAGTAGACTCGAGAGCACAAACTGTTTTTGCAACTATTAATATACCATTATTCACGGGATATTCACCATGTTTATTGTTTTTAAAAACATGGTAAATATCCCGTTTAAAATAACTTTAGTAGTGAAAATAACCATGTCGGTTTAAAATCCTATAATTAATACACCTATCCAACTTTAAGTAAACCCGTCTGATGAGCTGCTGATGAGCGGTGATGATGAGCGGCTGTAGGTTACAAAAAATCATATGGTGGCAAGACGATTATTAAACAGAAATAAACTAACCCACAACTAACCAACTATTATCTGTTAAACACAAGAGTATACTTTATAAACTATGTACTTTACACCTAACGAAACTCAGTCACAGTAGCGCCACCTACTGACCTTATTGTAAAACGTTTTAGAAAATTCTGATTCAGGTGGTCTCAGGTGCTCCTTAAATGTCTACCTAGATGTTAAAGGGCCGATTCCATTGGTAGAAATCTAAAAGTGAGCAATTTACTGCATTTGAGGAGTTTCTGCTCATTACATGTTCGCAGAGGCTCGCACAGATGGTTTCCATGCCATTATGCGAAAGAAAGCGGCCTCCTTGCTACAGCGCCTGCAGGCTAGTAACAACAGCATTCTTAAATTGATCGCTGCCAGAGCGGACTTTCAAGGACACTGGATGGGGACAGTCATTGGTTTTCATTCATAACTGTTTTAATACTAACATAATATATGTAAGCAAGCCTTATTGTTACTAACATCATTATACTAACATATTTATGGACCTAGTCTGAAATAAAGTTTAATTTATTTAATTACGCCGAAGACCCTGATCAGATCTTCACCAAATTTTTATGAGATCACCTTAAAGTTACTACCTTTCAAATAAAAAAGAGCCATCTAAATCGGATCTCATAAGGCGGAGACATCCAGTAACCCCCTTTTTGCCCCTTTTTGGAGGAAGTAACCCTCCAATAAAAAAATCCCCGACGACAAAAATTCTATAAAGTCGTAAAACCTGAAAAAAATTCGAACTGTAAGAATCCGGCAAATTTTGCCAGACTTGAAGCAGAGACGCTATGCTCGCTTCGCTTGCTCGGTCGAATGAAGGTAAGGACATTTGAAGTAAACTGAATAAAACAACTATTTAAAATTTAAAACAGTGGTCATAGTAGAAATGGTCATGATCTGTTTGATAAATGTATTTTCAGTTCGATCGTTATGACTTGACTCATACCTACAGACGTAACAGGCTAACCAAGTTTTGTTATCATAACAAACTCCTGAGTCACCGTTATCATAACTCTCCTCCCGAGATATTTCACGAAGGCCTACCAATTAAGATTAGTCAAAATACTTGGCGGCTTTGTTCGCTCAGGTAATATCTTAGCGTCCCTTCAAAATTCCCCTTAAATAATATTAACGAGTTTCCCTCGAAGCGTCCATTAAATTGACATTTGTCGAACATTGCAACCATCTTGTCATTAATTTTATTGCCCTGTAAAAACTTTATTTAACGACCTTTGAAGGGTTTATGTAACCGTGTGCCTAATTTATAACAAAACGTAGTTATGATTGATCGGTGACGCCCAGCCCTGTTTCACGGATAAAGCTTCGTGCAGACTAGCGCGACGCGACAGCGCGACGCAACACCAGCTATTGTTATATCGTGAAGTTTACTTGGAATTTGTATTGTTCGAGTCGTGTCGCGCCGTCGCGTCGCGCTGGTCTGAACGAGGCTTAACAGTGACAAATTAAACGTTACCGTTATTATTTTAATAATTTCAAATAGTTTGATAGCTTTAATATTGAGGGCTCTCTTGTTCTGAAGTTCCCTTTTATCAAAATACCTGATCCTTCAAGTAAGACGCTCATTTTGGTATTTTAATATTTTTCCGGAGTACGTCGTTTAAATTAGGCCGCGTAGGTATGACTTAGAAAATGTCAAGATATTTATTGTGTCATATTTACTGTCTGATCAGCAGATACTTAGCTACAGATTGTGTAGGTATCCTGAAGCTTCTGTATCCGAGTGGCATCATTCAGTCGCTGTCACTTTATCACGTCGCGGCTAGATACGAGTAGTTAGCTGACGTAGTGGGCACTGTCGCACCGCATACAGTAAGTCATGTGGATATTTTGTTTAGGACGTGTGCTTTCAATACTATGTAGTTTGTCATCCAGTCAATGCTAGTCATCGTGTTCAGATTTTAATTGGTTAAATTAGATACGTTAAGACCCACTTGCACCACAAATCACTAAATGTATTTAGCAATAAAGATGTTTGAAAAATTAAACAGCAATAAACCGTTGCTTTCATCTTCAAATGATTGACGGAAACAGAACTATGTTTTAAATAAGTTTAGCGCTAAACGCACTTAGTGATTTTTGGTGCAAGCGGGCAAGTTCATTTTGAGGTTGCCTCTTTTAAGATCCAGAGATCCTCGATTTTAAGAGTCCAGAATTGATCGTGTATCTCAAACACGTCTTGCATCAATATTTTTACAACAAACGTAAGTTCAACTTTGTTTGGTAAGTTGCACCACTGCAGTCGTGGCACAGTGCCGTGTTCAGTGCACCGCGCGAGGTGGCTGGGACTCGTTAACACAGAAGTGCAGAAGTGCATCCTGAGGGTCCTCCTAGCCTCTGAAGCTAAATTAGCGACACTTCTTACACTCACCTGTCACTCGCGTACAGGAAGGTAAGCGAAAATCCTATGGAGTGCGCTATTTGCTGACTATATTATGTTCAAATTAAAAAGTCATTTATTCAAACTAGGCTGAGAATCAGCACTTTTAGAACGTCAAAATTACATAAGACAGTCCCCCAAAAACGCCCGCCCTTCACCACTTCCTAGTGCTTTAGCTGGGAAGAAGAAGTGGCGCAACAAACTTCCCAGCTGCACAGCTGTGTGTTTCTGTTCAGTTAGAAAAAAATATTTTATATAATAGTATGCAAAATAATTTACATTACGCAACGCAAAACATAATTTAAATTATAAATTAATAGCCATAAGTCACCTAGCACACGCAAATAAACCAACAACAAAAAAATCATCGATGTCTATTATACTCAAGAGAAATTAAAATTTAAAAAGTAAAAAGAACTTAATACCCGAATGAAAGCCTCCAGGCATAAAGGGCGTGCCCGTTTACATAAGCTATTAAAGCTGTAACTCGAAAATCACAAATGATAAACTAGGATCATTTTCAACTTTTTCCTATGTGGGTAGGCGTGTCATATAATTACGTAATTATGTAGCTTCCTTAATTAATATTTATTTTAAAATAATCAATAGCTCTTTTCACTATATTTATGTGCTAATTATCTAATAAACCCACCTTCGCTCAGAACTGTCCTTTCACTTTCACTCTTCAACAACCACTACACTTGAAATTTACCAACTAAGCATGGACAGCAAGCTTGTGCACAGTATGGAGGAACTGGAAAAGCTGTTTAGCTCCCGCATGAGTGAGTACGAAGATAAGCTGCAGAGAGCTACAGCTGGAGCAGACCCTGCACACTCGGAACTTGCTGCGCTGTCCCTGGACTTCTCTGAGTTTAAATCCTTTGTTTGCAAAACATTATCTCACTTCAAAACTCAGATCGAACTCCTTTCGTTGAGCCTGGCCTGACCCATGAGACTGCGATGCGTAGAAAGATCTTGCTGTTTCACGGTATTCCTGAGAAACCTGATGAAAAGCTGTGCGATTCGATTCTCCTGATTTTATCCAAACAACTGTTGATTGACGACATTAAATCGGATCATTTAGATGTTTGCCACAGATTAGAGCTCCTAATCTGTGGCCAGGGTAAAACCAGACCTGTGCTGGTACGATTTAAAGAAATGGAGCATCGTCGGTTAGCTTGGGACGGTAAAACTTCACTCAAGGGCAGTGGCATCACTATATCAGAGTTTCTGACTAAGTCACGGCACCAGGTATTTTTGGCTGCTCGTAAATACTTTAGTATCAACAGTTGCTGGTCTGCAGAGGGAAACGTTATTGTCTTGATGCCTGAAAAGTCACGCCGGAAGATAGCGACCATGGGTGAGCTTGATAAGTTAATCGCGCTATTCCCCGTTCCCGCCAGTGCTGCACTCAATGATAACGTGTCTGCCGCTTTTATCAAGTCAGCCGTTGCATCTACCTCGGCTGTTACAACAACCCCCAAACAAAAGACTGTGAGGAAGGCTCGTCGCTAAGTTCACTCATTTAGATCGCATGTTTTACATTAACCGCTTTGTGATTAATTAATTTATTTATTTAAACTTACACACACTATCTTTACAGGATGACCCCAATACAATAGTGGTTTGCAAACACACACAAAATTAATTGAATAATCAATTTATGTGTGTCGGTACACTTAGAAATATGATTTCTCTTTTTATTAATCTACCCATAGCTTTTACTTAACTTTTTCTCACATCGAATCTTGCCGGTAGATGTTATTATTTTGGGTGCGCCAAAGTTCACCTAAATTTTCAACTCCGATAATTGGAAATCTGAAAATGTTCTTCCTAACATTTTTCATCCTAACAATCACAATTCCTAACTACTCTGTCTCTAATGTTCATAATTCCGAAGCATTCAACTTCATAATGTCAGTAGCAATAAACATCTATTATACTTTTATTTGTTTTCCTATATTTTCTCAACATAACCATCTTTTACACTATTATTCAAAGTCATATATTTTTGTTTAGATTTCTTTTTATTCATAATAATCAGTATTATATACATTAATTTTGCGTAACTTTACTGTCACATAACATACAATAAGAATAATAGTACCATGGTACTTGTACCATGGTACTATTATTCTTATTGTAAAAAAAACATGAAAACATGTATTTAACTACTTGTAGTTAAATACATGTTTTCATATACACTTTTCAATTAAATTAGTTTAATATTAGCGGCTATAGCTTTCAAATAATCACTTTTATTGGTGTATTTTTGGAAGCCAGAGTCACGCTCCAGTCATTCAGTCAAGTTCCAGAAACGAATCGGTCTTATTCATAATTATTGGTTTAGGTTAGGTTAGAACTGTGACCACAACGCACGAGCCGAGCGAGCGAAGCGAGCGTGCCGCGGCAGCGGCCGGCGAAGTGCCAGAACCGAATCAGTCCTATAACTCAAATTCGGATTTTACGTTCTGTAAAAAATAGTGTGTCTTTAAACGTAGGTACCTACTACTTAATTCTTATTCATATAATGCACTTAGGGATAAAAGCGTTATGATAAAAAACAGTAGGAGTTTAAATATATTTACATTAATGATATTATTAATTACAATTTTCGGAAACATGAGTGTTATGAACATCGCCGGTAGCACTACAAATAGTATGAATGAAAACTTTAGGATGAAAAATTTTAGGAAGAGTGATCATTCGGATTACAAATCGTTAGGAAGAACAATTTCGGGTAAAGAACTTTAGTTGAGCCAATATGGACCTTATTATTTTATATTGTAGTGTCGTGACGTCTATCAGTGTCACATTTTTATACGTTACGTTTCGTTACACTGTTTTTGACATTGTTTGTATCCGATGGTTGAGGATGTTATTCTCGTTAGTTAATTTTTTTTTTTGTATGCCTTCTGTTATTAAATTATTTCGTCAACATTTTTATCTACACTCGAGAGCAATGAATCCGGGTCACTTAAAGAATCCTAAAAATCTCGGAAACTAAAAATGCTAGGTTAATGCAATAAATTGTATTTAATAGACAATGTAATACTCCTTAAATTAAGGTATTAAAACTTCTTAGTTATTGTAAAGTTATATCATAAAAAAATCAAATTTGAAAAAGGGCCACTTTCGAAGATGGAACTACGAAATTACAGCATTTGGTTTTGCTTTTGTTTGTAATCTGTCATTTATGTGGGTACATAAACCATGTTGATAGTGCTCTATATTCATTATTCAAGCTGAAATTATGTCGCTTACGCCTGAAGAATGCACCAGAATACTTACAATGCTGGAAACCGGCCGGAGTCAGCGCGATACAGCCAGGACTGTCGGTGTGTCGCTGTCAACAGTACAAAGAGTTCTCCGACGTTACGGAGAAACTGGTTCTAACCTACGTAGACCAGGAACGGGCAGAACCAGGTGTACCACAGCACGAGAAGACCGATACTTGGTGAACACCATGCTTCGAAATCGCTTTCTTACAGGAACTGAACTCACAAATCAGTTTCGACGCCTCGGAGGAAGTAACCCAAGTGCATGGACAGTAAGACGTCGCCTTGCTGAATCTAACTTAAAACCCCTTAGACCTGCAAACGGCCCTAAACTGGAGCGTAGGCATCGTATTTCAAGACTAAGATATGCCCAGAGCCACGTAAATTGGAGTATTGAAGATTGGTCAAAAGTTATGTTCTCCGACGAATCAAAATTTATGCTCTACAAGCACGATGGAAGACACAGAGTGTATCGAAGACCAGGGGAAAGATTCAAGCAAGCATGCATCGAAGAAAAAGTAGCCTACGGTGGTGGGTCTGTACTTGTGTGGGCCGGAATTTCTTCTGAAAGTCGCACAGAGCTGGTGATCATAGAAAACGGCTCTTTAACTAGCGAAAGATATGTGGAAGAAATCCTCAATGATCACGTTGGTCCATTTATGGTCAATTTAGGTGAGGATGCTATATTTATGCATGACAATGCCCGACCTCATACAGGTAGGATTGTGAATGACTACCTTCAAGAGATGAACATTACTCGTATGGAGTGGCCAGCGCGCAGCCCGGATATCAACTCGATCGAGCATGCTTGGGACGAGCTAGGCAGATGCGTAAAACAACGAAACCCTCCCCCAATCACGCTTCGTGAGCTCAAAATTGCTCTCACAGAGGAATGGGAGAATATTCCCCAAAATCGTATAAGGAACTTGGTGTACAGCATGCCAAACCGCGTAAACGCAGTAATGGAAGCACGAGGAGGCAATACGAAGTATTAAAATTCAAGAAAATCGTAATAAAGTTCAAAAATTTCATGTTTCCTATTTTTGTTTTAAGGAGAGATCAGCAGTTTTTTGTTTTATGTAATTTTGTGTTAAAAAAATGTATGGTGACTCATATTTTTTTTACTTTCATTTATGGAGTATTACATTGTCTATTAAATACAATTTATTGCATTAACCTATCATTTTTAGTTTCCGAGATTTTTAACATTCTTTAAGTGACCCGGATTCATTGCTCTCGAGTGTATTTAGCTAGTTCTTAAAAATGGTTTGTTAAAATCTCTACCAATTAAAGCGAATAAGTGTTTTTATTAGTTGAGTGTATTCAATTATTATTATTGTTTTGTTTTTATATTTTTGTTTGTAGTCTACTTAGTACTGAGTTATGTAATTTTTCCTTTTTTATCTTATTTTTTTCTAAATATTTTCTTAATTTATTTAACATTATTTATTACTTTGGCAAACTATGATCGGTGCGAACCTTGATGATAATTTTTTCTCTTGTTCTTCCTCTTCTAGCAGTTTCCTTAGTGCGGCGAGTGGTTCTTCCTCTCCTCTCACTCTTGGCGATCAGATTTCGATTTCTCTGCTTTCCCACCTCCCCAATAATCTCAACATAGCCCACATAAATGTCCAGAGTGTTCCATGCCATTACTCTGAACTTCTGGCTTCCATTAACAGTGCTCATTTAGATGCTTTGCTAATCTCAGAGTCCTTTCTCAAACCCTCTCTTTTATCTATACACTATACCCTTCCTGGCTTTGTTCTTATTCGTAATGATAGAATTGGGAAGGGAGGTGGTGGTGTTGCCATTTACTTGCGTACTGATATTCCCTACAAGATTATTAGCACTTCACCGTCTTCCTACTCGGGGTCGGCGGAGTATCTACTTCTAGAAATTTCTTTGCATCTCGTTAAAATGCTTCTTGGAGTAATGTACAGCCCCAACCTTACTATAGATTATTTTGACTCTTTTGATTTGCTTTTAAATGAATGTCCTTCTTATGACCACGTAGTCTTGATGGGCGATTTTAACACTTGCCTGCTTAAAAACGACATTCGTACTCACAAACTTCAAACGATCTTATCTTCATTTAACCTTAGTATTCTGCCTCTTTCTGCTACTCATCATTTTCCTAACTGCACCCCTTCTCTTTTAGACCTGATGATTGTCTCTAATTCTAATAATGTATCTGTCCACAGATAGCTTACTGCTTGTTTTTCTTACCACGACTTCATCTTTATGTCCTATAGGACTCGCCCTCCCAAGCGTAAGCCTCTATATTTTTTTCTTAGGAACTACAAGGGCATAGACCTGGAGGCATTGCTGCGTGATGCTGGCTTACTCCTGCCATTAAGGATATGATGGCAAGTAGGGACAGAGCCAAGCCAAGTCAAAGGAGGTTAAAACGCTGTCCTTCCGAGCGCAACTTGAATGCGTTTAAGGTGTAACTCTGCAGAAGTCTGGAAGTTTCTAAAAACTGTCGGCATTGGTAAGTCTCCGGTTGTTTCCAGTAATGACACTGACGTGTGTGCTCTCAACAAGCATTTCTCACATCCCCCTGTTACGTTGGATCCGCACGTAGAATCACTACGTACTTTAAATAAACTTTCCTGTTTGCCTGTGCCTCAGTGTCCTTTTTTCGAGCTAAGTCCTGTATGTGAAAGTGAGGTCAAAAAATCTATATGTGCTATCTCCTCCTCTGCAGTTGGTAATGACAATCTTTGTTCAAGAATGATTTCTCCTATCCTCCCCACATTACTTCCTATCTTGACTCACATTTTTAACTTCTCCTTGTTTTCTAGTACTGTTCCCGAGGCCTGGATCCCCTTACCCAAAATTCCTAGCCCGGTCTCTCCTTCCGATTTCCGACCCATTTCTATCCTCCCATATCTCTCAAAAGTTCTTGAGCACATTGTTCATCAGCAACTTTCTGTCTTTCTATCGTCAAATGACCTTCTTAGTCCTTTTCAATCTGGTTTTCGACCTGGTCATAGCACAGTAACGGCTCTTTTGAAGGTTACCGATGAAATCCGCTGGGCTATGGACCAAAAATCTCTCACCTTGCTTGTACTGCTGGACTTTAGCAGTGCCTCGATTTCAACATCCTTCTAGGAATCCTTAAATCTTTTCATTTCTCTTCTTCTACTGTTGGTTGGTTCGACTCCTATCTTAAAGGCCGCTCGCAGCGGATTCGTCTCGAAGAGTCTCCTTCTGACTGGTGTTCTCTTACCGCGGGTGTGCCTCAGGGTGGTTCTCTCTCCTCTTCTCTTTTCTATTTTCATTAACTCTGTCACCAGTGTCATCTCTTCCCACTTCCATCTCTATGCCGACGATCTGCAGCATTACACTCACTTTTTAAGGCAAGATGCGGAAGCAGCGGTGACAGCCATGAACAGTGACCTGGATTTTATTAGCGAGTGGTCGCGGTCCTTTGGACTGCAAATCAACCCTAAGAAATCCCAAGCCATTATTATCGGCGGGAGGTATATGCGGAATAGGCTTGAGGTTGTGTCACTGTCTCCATTCTGTCTGAATGGAGTTCAGATTGAATTCGCAAATACGGTTAAAAACCTGGGGGTGACCATGGACTCTTACCTATCGTGGACTGCCCATGTTGGTCAAGTCAATCGTAAAGTGCACTACACGTTCCACTCGCTGAAATGCCTCCAGAGCTTCTTGCCCTTGAGTACCAAAATCTCCCTTGCTCAAACACTCATACAGCCCATCGTAGACTACGCTGATGCCTGTTATTTGGATGCCACCGAGGAGCTTTTAAATAAACTTGAACGTTTGGAAAACATCTGTATTCGTTTTGTTTTTAACCTGAAAAAGTATGACCACGTTTCTAACTTTCGCAAGATACTCAAGTGGCTCCCTATTCGACTTCGCAGGAACTCTCGGATATTGTATCTGCTATTTAACATCCTTCACAACCCTAAAACTCCATCCTATCTGCGGGAACGCTTTTCCTACGCTCGTCCTTCTCATGCACCTTGCAGATCGCATCTTACAAATCTCCTTAAATCCCCTCCCCACTCAACCGACTTCTACTCCTACTCCTTCAGTTTGCACGCGGTTCGGTTGTGGAATTCACTTTCGCCTAACATTAGGGACTGCCAAACTGTTGCAGCTTTTAAAAGAAGAGTGAAGGAACACTATCTTTCCACTTCGTCATAGTTGCATATTTTGTATTTATTATTATATTATATACGAGTACTACATTATAATTATTAGTATTTATACATTTTAGTGATATTTATCTTAGAAGTAAGTATGTATGTAAGTATATTTTCATAGTGTATGTTTATTTTTAAATTAAGAAGGAAGAGTTTTCTTTAGAAACAAGCATCACCTTTGTACGTATTTTTCTGTTCCTTTTTTTTCTTGTCTTTTTATATGTGTGTACATAAACTGTTAAATAGATCATAGAAGTAAAAATAAATAAAGTTAATCACTAATAATAACAACAAAAACCATGATCAGCAAGACGACCAGTGACCACAAGCAGCACCCGTTCATGAGCATAACGCAAAGATCAGCCATTACCCCCTCGCCATATTTGAGGGAAGGAATTCGAGAGAGAGAGAGGTGTCTGCGTAAGATTGTAACATTGCACTTTAAAGAAGCAGCACTATCCTGGACAATTTAAAAGTTTTAGGAAAACTTTCATTGAAAAAGTTGTACCCAGTTTCATAGACAAAAGACGTCACTAGTACATCGAAACAACTTTATTCTTATTAAATTTTATATAAGCTGCACCAGCAGCGGAAATGTAACGAAATAAAATAAAAGACAATCGCAATTAAGTGTTACAACTGCACCGATTACAAGCTGCGGACTTGGAAGCCTTCAAACAAATGAAGAAATCCCGGACTTGCACTGAGATGAATAAATAGGCCTTTTGTTCGTTCTAATTAAACAATATAAGAGAAAAGTGGAAACTGTACAAATAGTGGCGCCTGATGCGGCGCGCGGCGGCGGTGCGGTGCGGTGAGAGGGTGAGGTGCGGGGCCCGGGCGCCAAGAGAGCGTTTAAAAATAAATATCAGACCCGGTTTTAATTTGCGCGGAGAGCTCCTGGAGTACTCTACGGGTAGGCCTGCCCCGTCGATACAAGTCATCGTAAGTACCGACGCGCGACGTTCTACTAATTTGTGTTATGGAAATTAAATTAAATATTTCTCAAAAATCAAGTTTCCCAAAACAAAGTTACTTATAGTTACCATTTTTTTTTGTTTTCTTTATCAACAAACTTCCTGCTACAGTTAACATTCTAATGGCTTTGTGTGATTAGGTAAATCTAATTCCGTTTGTACGTGTGAGAAGCTAATAAACGTAGCTCCTCGACAGCGGGGCAGCCCTCCAGTGGCGAGTGGAAGCCCTCTCTGCGTCCGAGTGGCTCATACTTGCACTATTGCGATACTAACTGCGTATTAGAGTGGAGCGCTCGCCGCTCGGTCCGCTCACTCCGCTCACTGCGCTCATCTTTGCTCTGACCGCTCCGAACCAATTTAGTGATGGGCGCAAACAGCGAGTTTTGTTACCAACACCGGCTTATAAATTAAAAAGTGTATTGAATAAGTGCGAGCGCGCGTGTTGATTGCTTATTCACTCGATATGCGGTGGACTCCATGTAGAGGATTGAATCCATTGCGGCGCGCATTGTTTGTCATGTTGGCAAATCAATTGTTGAAAGTGGGATTTGGACAATGGACAGACATGTTTTGCAGAATATACTTAATAAGACTAACCTATGTACGTTGCTAATTGCGTCAGCAACAAGGTGGTTACATTGCAGTTGGTATCTGCTGTACAGTCTGGAGGCGTTTTGTAATCGTTATCCTTACATTGATACATAATTATTATAAAGCAAAGTCTGTCAAAGACTTGCTCGTTGGTCTAGTGGTCGCAAGCGCTACTGCTGAGCATGAGGTCCTAGGCTCGATTCCCAGGTCGGACAAAGTGTAATTGGGAGTCTGAATTTTTGAACGGCTAGCAATAGGCTCGCCCCCTATTACATGGGACTTACATTACTGGCGAAATGTGAGTAGTAGAGTAGGTACTTATAGGTACACCTCTGCCCAACCCTTCGGGGAAACAAGACGTGATATTATGTTACGTTATGAAAAACAGTCTCCCCGCCGTGTCTGTCTGTCTGAACGCGATAAACTTAAAAACTACCGAACGGATTTTCATACGATTTGATTCACCAATGGACTCATGAGGAAAGTTTAGGTGCATAGTTAATTCATTAAAGTTTGTGTAAATTGGCTGAAATAATATGATGATGATTGTTGAAGATGCCAGAAAAAATCATGCCGAGCTCTACTGGCGTGCCCGCATAAACCGTAAGAGATACTTAACATTAATGTTCTATGTACATCATAAAAAGTTCAAAAATATCTGCGACGGCATTGTGTCTTCTAAGGACGACCCACAGTAACCATTAAAATCTTTCAAAATTTCATTGGTATATCCGAAGCTACATATATTGTCCTGTATTATATTAATCGCAATCCAATAAAATATGTTATTTAAATTGGGCTTTTAATTAAGATTAAAATACGCTTGACGTCATTATAATTTAAATGAGTATCTTAAAAGATATCAAGAGTACCTACGCGTAAGAAAATAATTATGGTTGACGGCGGTGCAATGATAGGACAAGAGTCAATGACCTTTTCCTCGGTTATTAGGTATGCGATCTTCGCTTTGCTCCTTTTAATCTCGGTAGTACGTTTTCTTGGGATATTATCCGACATCCAAGCGGCCGAAGCCGCGGGTCAAAGCTAATATAATGTAAAATAATGTTACTAGAGCATCTAGCACATTAAGACTTACAAGATTTCGGTCCTTCAGTAGGGCTGACATAAGAGTGCTCGTCGAACTTAGGAATTTATCCTAATTTTACAAACGGTTATATTTAAATGTTGTGTTTATGAAGTGATGAACAGAGTTTATATTTAAATAAATACTAATTCTATCTCCCTCTTACAAATAAATATCTAATATATAAAATAAAAAAGGTACAAAATAAACTACCGAACCTATCTAACGGATTGGTTGTCGAGAAACGGTAGACGGATCTTTGACAGAATAGCAAGGTGGGTGGAAAACCTAAAGAAGACCACGGGGAAGACCTGGATGAGATTTGATTTGATTTGATTGCGTGCACCATGACACGCTTTTGCGTAAACTGCGTCATTACGGTGTGCTAAATGAAGCTCTCAACATTTTAAATTCATATTTACATATAGGTCGCAATGTGTAGATGTTGATGGTGTGAAATCTTCCGGGCTACCAGTTCAGTTAGGTGTACCTCAAGGCTCAATACTGGGTCTATCCATTCTTGTTCTTAGTGTATATGCTTTAAGCGATACGATTCTCTCAAGGCTCAAGACCGCCCATTGTGTCACAGTATGTAAAATTTCTAAATTTATGTCTGTAATTTTTATGGTGTACTATAAAGAGTATTCTATCTATATCAATGACTTACCACTCTTTTTAAAGGATATCTGTGAAGTTGAACTGTTTGCAGATGATACTTCTCTTATTTTGAATACTCGCTTAGTTAGCTTCGAACATGTAACGCCTCGTGATGTAGTTAATGTTTTTAACACATTCAAGTCTAAAAACACTAGCTTTAGCTGATACTTTTAATAAATGTGTTGATTCAGAATCTTTTCTAGTAAAGTCATCCATTATTTAAATCAGCTCTCAAAATGCTATTGGAGTTTTCTGTGATCTATCCAAAGCCTTTGATTGCGTGCACCATGACACTCTTTGGCGTAAACTGCGTCATTACGGTAAGTTTAACGAAGCTCTCAACGTTTTAAATTCGTATTTAAATAATAGGTCGCTTTGCAATGTGTAGATGTTGATGGTGTTAAACCTTCCGGGCTACCAGTTCAGTTAGGTGTACCTCAAGGCTCAATACTGGGTCCATTCTTGTTCTTAGTGTATATCAATGACTTACCATTCTATTTAAAGGATATCTGTGAAGTTGTACTGTTTGCAGATGATACTTCTCTTATTTTTAAAGTAGACAGAAATAGACAAGATTTTGACGATGTAAACAGTGAACTGTCAATGGTTACGGATTGGTTTACGATAAATAACCTAGTCCTCAATGCGAAGAAAACTAAATGTGTAAAGTTTGCCCTTCCAAATGTTAGAAATCTAGAACCCAACATCGTCTTAGATGTAGAGGTGCTTGAAACTGTAAACTTGGCAGTTTTTCTGGGCATAACAGTAGATGCCAAACTTCAGTGGGGCCAAAATATATCGAGCCTAGCGGGAAGGCTCAGTTCAGCCGCTTACGCCATCAGGAAAGTAAAACAATACACTGATGTTGATACAGCTCGGTATTTTAGTTATTTTCATAGCGTTTTGTCCTCCAAAAACGAGCTGTTCGAGCAATTTACCAGCATGGTGTCAGAGTTCCTCTGAGAGATTTTTTCTAAGATATCGGTATCCTCACAGTGGCATCACAATTCATTTTCGCCAACATCTTATATATTAGGTAAAATGTACACTTATAACAGTGATATTCACAATGTTAACACTAGAAATAATGATAAACCACGTGCTCCTTTTCACCGGCTTCATTAGGTTCATAACTCATTTGTTGGGCTTGGTATAACCTTCTTACCAAGCTACCCCCTTCTTTGCTAGATTTGCCTTTTAATGCGTTTAAAACTAAAGTAAAATCCAACCTTCGTTCAAAGGCATACTATTCTATCAACGACTACTTATATGATAAGAATAGTTGGTCGCTGTGATTAACTCAAGACAATGTTTAAAAATGTTCTTTCTCCAGAATTAGCTTACTGACAGGTTATATGAGTTTGTATAATTGTTTATAATTTTACTTTATAAGTCAATTTATTTTAATTGATTGATAACATAATCTACTCATTACAATGTTTTTATGAGTTTTATTGCATTATGTGTTTCTCTCTATGGTCCTAGTTTATCAATAAATAACTTCTAGTTACAGCTATATGTAAGCGGGCACGCCTTTTATGCCTGGAGGCTTTTGTTTTCTTTTTTTATATTGTTTACGCTTAGATATTTTTATTTCTGGTTGAGTATAGTTCTCAATGTTTTTTGTTGGTATATTGGCGTGTGCTAACTGTCATATGGCTATTAATTTATAATTTAAATTATGTTTTGCGTAATGTAAATTATCTTGCATACTATTATAATTATATAGAATCATTTTTTTCTAACTGAGCAGACAGCTGTGCTGCTGGGGAGTTTGTTGCGCCACTTCTTCTTCCCAGCTAAAGCACTAGGAAGTGGTGAAGGGTGGGCGTTTTGGGGGACTGTCTTATGTAATTTTGACGTTCGAAAAGTGCTGATTCTCAGCCTAGTTTGAATAAATGACTTTTGAATTTCGAATTTCGAGACTCACACAAACCAGGAAAGAATGACACAAAAGGGAGGAGGCCTATACTCAGCACTGGTGGAACAGCTTGTGGTGACTGCTCGTCTAGCTGATCATGGTTTTGTTATTGTTATTAGTAATTAACCACTTAATTATTTTACCTCGATGGTCCAAGTTTATCACTTATAACTTCCCGTTCCCGTTGTAGCCCGGGCAAAAAAGTAAATAAAAGCCTCCAGGCATAAAGGGCGTCTTTATGCCTGGAGGATTTTATTTACGTTTTTTAGTTTTTATTTTCGCTTCATTATTGATTTCAATGTTTTTGTTGGTATATTGGCGTGTGCTAGCAGACATTATGGCAAATAATTTTATTTAATGTTTTATGTTGAGTAATGTAAATGATTGCGCATGCTATTATAAAGAATGAAGTTGTTTTTTCTCTAACTGAATAGACAGCTGTGCTGCTGGCGAGTTCGTTGCGCCACAGTGGTGAAGGGCGGGCGTTTTTGGGGGACTGTCTTATGTAATTTTGACGTTCGAAAAGTGCTGATTCTCAGCCTAGTTTGAATAAATTACTTTTGAATTTTGACATTAATTTGTATTTCGATTTATTACTTACAACATCATGAAGGTCAAATAACTCGTAAGTCGTATATTAAATTTTATTTTCTGGAAATAATAAGTGTGAGTTGTGCGGACCTGTTCCGTGTATTTGTGCTAGCTAGCTCAGGCACCACTTGATGTGTAGACCAGGAGATTAACATTATTGTGCACCTTAGATTGCTCTCCCGGTACCTGGTACCCGAGTAATAATAATGTTGTAACACCGGTTTGTAAAGCGATTTTGCAGATAGTGTTGGCATCGAGCACTTTCGAGTACACTACTGGGTTCGTGTTTCTTGGTAAATGTTTGAACGTGTTTTCTGTCAGGTCTACATTCAAGTGTTATTATAATAAAATATAATTTTATTGTAATTATGCATATTACTTAGTTTGCACGAATATATTATATTAAAAAAAAAATAACTATAGGTAGTTTTTATTAGTAACTAAATAATACGAATGAAAAAACGGAACCCTTAAAGGATCATTCGTGTGTCTGTCTGGCTGTCTGTCCGTCTGTCACAGCCAATTTGCTCCAAATCTACTGCACCAATTTAGTTTAAATTTGGTGCATATAATAATTAATTTATGTGGTCCAAGCACAGATTGGGACGATGACTATGAGTATCACTTTTCAGAAGCAAATTGTAAAATAAAAACTAAAGTTTTGCAAACTATACCGTACCAAGGTACCAACGTAACTTTTTCAATTCATATGTACTTTCTGAGTTTATTTTGGACATTATTGACCTCAGTGAAGGAAAACATCGTGAGGAAACCTGGACTTATAGTTAATATAAGTTTGAAATCACCAACCCGTCATAAGGAAGCGTGGTGAATAATGCTCGTGCCTTCTGTGTATGAGAAGAGGCTTTTGCCCTGCCGTGGAATAGTAACAGGCTGGTATTATTAAACTATACTGTGTGATATTTCAAATGAAAGAGCTAGTTTTAAAATAAATAATATTTAAGAAAATAACTAGATGAAATTCTGTAGTAATTACTGAACATAATATTTTGAAAAAATACAGAACATAGTTTTATAATATACATAATTATAGAATACAGGAAATCCTATAAGAAGTATATGGTTTTAAGATAATATGGCAAATCTTAAGAGATAAGGCAAATTTTAAGTTTACAAACTTAAAATGTATGAGAGAACATGTTTTTCAAGTACAATGTTAAGTTTGTTCTCGGGATAAATTTCACCCCAACTCTTCAATGTGCGTGGTACACGCACTAGGCTGAATGTTTTATCTATATAAAATAGTGTTTGCTTTCAGCTCCGAGTTGGCTACAATAATCACTTTGCTTGTTATTTCAGAAAACTTCGAGCTTTTTCCTGCGTAACAACGACGGATAATATTCAGGTATGGATGCAATTCTATCAATCAACCAATATTTAACTTTTATGGAAAACGCAATAAAGAAAAAGTATTCCAAACAGTACAAATTAACAAACAACATGAAATAAATAAAAGTTTAACGAATATTTTAATAAAAATGCCTTTAATAGGAAACATTTAGGTATGTAACGATCACCAAAAGCAATGTTTGTGAAAAACAAAGTTTGTTTTAAAATAAATCTGTTATTTCGTAAAACCTAAAATGTTACTGGCATTCCTGTCTAACATAGGTATTTTAAACGTATTTTATCAAAAACATAATCTAAATTGGCGCCGCTCGTTTGATCCGCGAGTAAAGGCTCGTGCAGACCAGCGCGACGCGACGGCACAACGCGACTCAAACAATACAATTTCTAAGAAAACTTCACGGTATAACAATAGCCGGTGTCACGTCGCGCTGTCGCGTCGCTCTAGTCTGAACGAAGCTTAACGGCTGCATCTTATCATTTTTCACATACGCAGCACTACTCTGCTTCAAAAATAATGCCTCAGCTGTCATACGAAATCGCACACAATAATTTATTAGTACAGAAACTTACCTGGCTATCCTATCTTTTTATTTTAAAAAGCTGATGCAAATAACCAGTTTTTGGTTACAGCATAACTACCTACCTACTCCTGCAATCGTTTCTGTGAGTATCCTCTATAATTATCACCTTTCACCGTGGAGGGTTGTTGCACAACATGATATTGACCTAATGAATGCAATAAACTTAAAAGTAAAGTAGTAACGTAAAGTTTCTCTATTACCTCTTATTTAATGAACTTTCTAAAGATAATAAGCTTCCTGTGGCGGCGGTGAAGGTGAGTAGGTGAAATGAAATGATGCTATTAAGTAATGATCTATTCAAGCGCTAAGTGTGTCGCTTTACATCGCTGCAGGTCGTTGCAGATCGCGGAGGAATACTGCTAATGAGCCAGTTCCTCTCACACACTATAATAGTAGGTACATATAGGGAGTCTGGTGGCAATGTGTGTGGCTACACGTGAACTTATCACACAAGACGTTTACCAAGTGTTCGAGCTAACGCCTGCTCGTTTGGAATGAGCAAATCAACGTTGCGTACTAATTAGTTTGTAGTTAGATGATTGTAAGGATTTTATGTACTTGCTTGTCATTTTTTTCTTCTCATTTTGTTCGTCATCAAGGCAATACATATTAGACTAAATATCAGCATTTTTGAAGTTTCTTTGAAGAGTCACCTGAAATTCCCCCACATTTTGGTCCATTACCGAGCCGGATTGGAAATCACATGAAGAATTGCTAAAAATCAGTGGATTTGCATAAATATTATTCGGGAGATATGCCGACGAGGTTATAAGCCGGCAACGTGACTGTGAACAAAGTACTTCAAGCTAATTTACGGTGTTAAGAATATTTCAGTTTAAATATCATCACCCAACACTCGTTCAGGTAGTATCTAACCATAATTAAGGATTTAAAAAGGTTAGTATTTCATATTCCTGAATATTGTTCAAAGTAACTTAATTACCTTATTACATGTGAATAGTTTCTAGTTAGTTCATTTGTTTGATGATACTTATTTTGCAAATACAATTATACGTTCTTTCAAATTATTAGCGTGAAAGTTCAGTAGATATTTCGCTACATTTAAAATTGTATAGCAGTATTTTAGTTCTATTCCTAGTAAATAGTTATAGTGCGTAGGTTGGTGTTAGATGCATGTCAGATGTTAGACAGCAAGTCATAATTAATATTTATTCAGTTATTTAAACCGTATTAGTCAATTTAGTTACTTATTAATTTGTTATTGTATTGCTTAAAGTTGTACGTTAGGTAATTAAGTATTCAAGTTTTGAGGAATTTATGTACCTAGCTTAAACCAAGTCTAAATTAAAAATCCCATTTTGTATTCACTTAATGTTTACAACAGGTAGAAATCAATATAATATAATTAAATTGTTGTAATTACAATAGTATCCAGACGTAGGGTTCATAAAGTAAGTTATTTCAGTATTGCATAAAAATATACCTTAAGTTGTTATTGTATAAATTCCAGGTTGACTACATTCGCTTCCCAGTATGTCCGAAGAAAGAGAACTTATTAAAAAACGAGGAAGCATAAAGGGACGCTTAACTGTATTTATCAATTACCTTGATGCATCCAGCGACAAGGAGTTGACTAGCTGTGAGGTCAAGGAATTGCAGTTACGGATTGGAAGAATCGAGTCCTTGTATGAGCAATACGATGAGGTACAGTTGCGATTGGAATGTCTTGTAGATGATTTTAAAGCTCAAGTCTCTGAGCGTGCTGAATTTGATTCACAGTATTACAAAGCACTGGCTAGGGCACAGGAACTGTTATGTAAGCATAACAGCGATAATGAGTCTTTAAGTAGTGCAAAAGGTACCCGTATTAGTCAACGTAAGCCTGTTAAGTTACCCACGATACAGTTACCTAAATTTAATGGGAGTTTTAGCAATTGGTTGGAGTTTCGCGACACTTTTACTAGCCTCATTCACTGTAACAATGAAATTGATAAAATTAACAAATTCCATTATTTGCGAGCGTCTCTGGAAGGTTCCGCTGCTGTTGTAATCCATGGGATTGAGTTTTCCGCAAGTAATTACGATACAGCTTGGAAGTTAATTTGTGATCGCTTCGATAACAAAAGAATGCTGGTTCAAAATCATGTGTCGTCCTTATATTATTTGAATGCTATTACAAAAGATTCCTCTGTTGCGTTGAAAGGATTGATTGATCAACTTAATAAAAATCTCCGTGCGTTGGAAGCGTTAGATGAGCCCATCAAGTATTGGGATACTTTATTAATATTCATGGTAACGCAGAAGCTCGATCGGTCAACTTATCGTGAGTGGGAGGAGTACAAAGGTCGTATAGACAAGGATAGCACAATAACATTTGCTGCACTCATTCAATTTATTCGCTTTCGCGCTGACTTATTAGAAACGTTAGAAACAGCACGAAATAGCACTAATCCCACTCCCGGTAAGCCTAGTACCCATTCTAATAAGATGAAGTCTATGGTTGTATCACAAGATTCTAATAATTCCAGCACCGAATTAAGTAAGTTGTGCCCGCACTGTAAAGCTGATCACATGTTAAGTAGTTGTTCACAATTCCTTTCACTTAGCTCCGACGCCCGACTCAAATTAATACCTAACTATAAAGTGTGTTATAACTGTTTTCATGCAGGTCATTTTGCTAACCGATGCAAAAAGCCGGGATGCAAGATATGTAAACGCCGACATAATACTTTAATTCATTCGTCGGAGAATAAAGGTACGGCGAATTCTTGCAATAATGATAACAAATCAAACGGTAGCTCGTCCCATTCCGTATCAACGTCATCACCCACTGACGCCGTGGCTAGCACTGATGTGAAAGCAAATGCAAATAATTTAACTTTTTCTGCGGATCTCAGTTCGCTAAGTAGTGAGCGTAAACAACACGCTGTGTTATTGTCCACCGCTCTTATCAAGTTATGTGATCAGAACGATCGTCAGCACGTAGTGCGGGCCCTGCTTGATAGCGGTAGTACATCGTGTTTTATGACGGAACGGTTATGTACAAGGCTTAACTTAAATACTAGTCAGATAAATGGATCGGTCTATGGCATTAATAACGTAAGTTCTCGCGTAGGCAAAACATGTCATGTAAAAATGACGTCATTAGATAATAGTTATGTTGCTAAGTTTTATTGTTTTGTTTTGCCATCGTTGACGACTGTTGTGGCTTGTCGTGAAGTCGACATTTCAGACCTGAATATTCCAAATAACATCTGTTTGGCTGACCCTAACTTTTACAGGCCTTCAGAAGTAGATGTCTTAATAGGAGCGGATCTCTTCTGGGACTTGGTTGGTTCACAGAGAATTAGACTAGGAGTAGGTAAGCCCGTGTTGTGTGAAACGCTGTTAGGCTGGATTGTTTCTGGCCCTGTTACCTATAATAATGGTAAATTACTGTCGAATATTAATATTTCGTGCAATTTATCTCATACTGATTCCCCCAGTAACGGTGATTTAAATAAAATTCGCACCGATTTAGAAAAATTCTGGAATCTAGAAGAGATTAATTCACAATCCTCGCATTATTTACCCGAGGAAAAGTTGTGTGAAGAGCATTTTGTCAAGAATACGACACGTTTAGACAGCGGACATTTTTGTGTTCGTATTCCTGTTAAGCAAAATCCCTCTATTTTAGGAGAATCTTTCAAAAGGGCTACTATGTGTCTATTTTCCCTGGAACGCAGACTAAAGTCCAAGCCAGAGTTTGGTAAATTATATCGCGACTTTATGTCTGAATATGAGACTTTAGGACATATGACCGAAAATAAAAATAATGACAGTCCCAGTGGATATTTCATACCACACCACGGGGTACTGCGTGAATGTAGCACAACTACCAAACTTCGTGTTGTTTTTAATGCAAGTTGTGTTACTTCTTCAGGGGTATCATGCAATGACGTGCAGATGGTGGGTCCTACAGTGCAGGACGATCTTATATCTATACTTCTTCGGTTTCGACAACACAAATTCGTATTATCAGCTGATGTTGCGAAAATGTATAGATGTATATACGTCCACCCATCTGATAGGTACCTCCAACAGGTTCTATGGCGTGATAATGCATGCGATCCTGTTAAGGTTTTCAAATTGAATACCGTCACATATGGTACGGCTAGTGCACCATTTCTTGCTACTCGTTGCCTCAAGCAAATAGGGATGGATTATCAATCCAATGACACTAAGATCTCTTCGCGTTCAATGGGTGAGTCATCCTCAGGTAGCAGAAATAAGATTGCTGACGTCATCATGCATGATTTTTACATTGACGACCTCTTGACAGGAAGTGATGATTTGAATGACGTTATGTTTATCCGCACAGAGGTCACCAACGCACTAGCATCTGCTTGTATGCCGCTTAGAAAGTGGAGATCCAACGTCCCTAGCTTAGTATCCGGAGCTTCTCAGTCGTCATTAGATTTAGAAATGAGACCTAATGAACCTAATAAGTTATTAGGGCTTAACTGGTATTCTAGTTCCGATGAATTTGGGTTTTCAAGTTTAACGTTACCTTCTAAGGATTCTGTTACAAAGCGTGATGTACTTTCTGCCATAGCACGTATTTTTGACCCCCTAGGACTTTTATCTCCTTGCGTAGTCACAATGAAAATGTTTCTACAACAAATGTGGTTAGACAAGCTCTCGTGGGATGAGCCATTATCCCCGCCACTTAATGCTAGTTGGAATGCTATTGTCAAAGCATTGCCGCTTATCAATAACTATCGTGTTCCACGACACGTTATATGTGATGCACATAATATACTGGAACTACACGTATTCACAGATGCATCAGAGCGTGCGTATGGTGCGTGTGTCTATGTACGTAGTGCCAATGATGAGGGTGAGTACATGGTTCGTCTCTTAGCCGCTAAAAGTCGAGTGGCGCCCATTAAGCCGACCACCATTCCAAGATTGGAATTGTGTGGCGCAGTAGTCGGAGCTCGTTTATGCGAGAAGGTCGTGAGCTCAATGAGACTAAAGTTTAGTCATGTTTATTGCTGGACTGACTCCACCGTCGTGTTGGGATGGTTGCAGATGCTACCTTCTAAGCTTCAGCCATTTGTGCGCAATCGCGTTGCTGAAGTTTTAGACAAGGCAGGGCACTGTACTTGGCGACACATCCCAACCGCCATGAACCCTGCAGACTTAATATCGCGAGGCGTGGATATTAGTATTCTGCAATCTTTGGACTTGTGGTGGAGTGGTCCCAGCTTTTTGAAACAAGTCCAGTCTCATTGGCCGTCTCAACATAAATTTAAAACATTAGAGTCAGACACGCTGCCTGAAACTCGACCTCACGCTTTATTGAGCGCCAGTGTTAGTCATAGTAATCAATGTGATACAATCATCGATTTTGATCGTTTTTCTAGTTATTTAAGGTTAATCCGTAGTGTAGCAACAGTTTTAAGGTTCATAAAATTGTGTAGGAAGCTCCCTGCTCCCAGTTTTCTATCACAAGTCGAGTTGCAGGATGCATTAAATATTATAGTAATTAGAAGTCAGATCGAATCATTTCCCGAGTACAAATTACTCATTAGTAATCAGAAGTTGTCTCATAAAAGCGCCTTAATAAAATTTAACGTATTTTTAGATGATAATAAAATCATGCGTGTTGGAGGACGCTTAGAAAATTCAACCTTTTCTTTTGATAAAAAGCACCCCATTCTTTTACAGTCCACTCATAAATTTACGAAGTTACTATTCGAATTTGAACATATAAAGCTTATGCATTCAGGCCCTCAGTCATTGCTGGCTTCAATTAGGGATTCTTACTGGCCTATAGGCGGACGAAGCCTAGCAAAGAGTTGTTATCGTAATTGCGTGCGTTGTTGTCGCATGTCGGGTAGAACCGTTATTCCTATAATGGGTAATTTACCGCAGCAGCGTCTCCTTCCAGGTGGCTATCCTTTTGAAACCACTGGTGTGGATTATGCTGGTCCCATCATGGCTGCTAGTAGGCAGGGTCGGGGATGTAGGCTGGTAAAAGTGTACATAGCCATTTTTGTGTGCTTCACCACCAAGGCTATCCACTTAGAGCTGGTGAGTGACTTAACCAGCAATAAGTATTTACTAGCTTTATTCAGATTTATCTCGCGACGGGGAAAACCCAGTGACATCTACTCCGACAACGGTACCTCTTTTGTTGGTGCCTGCAACGAACTTTCGAAGTTCCTTAAATCTAATTGCAATTCCTTGGGCGAGCAATTGGCTAATGACGGAATTAAATTTCATTTTATACCCGCGTATACTCCTCATTTTGGCGGACTCTGGGAAGCGGGTGTAAAATCAACTAAATATCATCTCAGGCGAGTGTTGGGAAATTGTCACTTATCCTTCGAAGAACTTAACACCACATTAGTCCAGATTGAGGCGATTTTAAATTCACGTCCACTGACGCCGCTGTCATCCGATCCAGCGGATTGCACACCACTGACTCCGGGTCATTTTCTTGTTGGTCGACCGCTGACGTCACTCCCGCAGCAAGATTTACAGAATCACTCCACTGCTTCATTGTCTCGTTTCCAACGAATCGAGCAGCTACGTCAGCATTTTTGGGTTCGTTGGAGTAAAGAATTTGTGTCCGAGCTGCAGCAAAGGACCAAGTGGCATACCAGCAAAGATATGCTCAAGTTGGGTTCTTTGGTCGTCATAAAGGAGGACCATCTGCCTCCTCTTAAATGGAGATTGGGAAGAGTCGTCGCCGTTCATCCGGGATCGGATGGAATTGTTCGTGTGGCAGACGTCAAAACATCCACTGGAGTCATCAGAAGAGCCTTCAATAGGATTTGCCCACTGCCCGTTGATTCTGCGCTTGGTTGAAAGCGCCTCTGCTGCTTCCAACGTCCGGGGGCATGTTCGAGCTAACGCCTGCTCGTTTGGAATGAGCAAATCAACGTTGCGTACTAATTAGTTTGTAGTTAGATGTAAGGATTTTATGTACTTGCTTGTCATTTTTTTCTTCTCATTTTGTTCGTCATCAAGGCAATACATATTAGACTAAATATCAGCATTTTTGAAGTTTCTTTGAAGAGTCACCTGAAATTCCCCCACACCAAGTTTGAAAGCATTTCAAATAGAAAAGAATTCATGCTCGGTTTCACAAACAGATGCTGTGAAAATATTCTAGCTCACCACTACAAAGAGAGGAGCAATATTCCAATACCATTTTAATTTAGAATAATTAATTCTAAATTAAAATGCAGGATTTCAAAATGAGGCAGTAATTAGTGAAGCAATTCTACTAGTTAAAACGGGTCGCTACATCGGCACCGCACGGCGTCGGATCGTGTTGGACAGATAAACCGAGCGGCGGAAACTTACGAGTGGCGACGAAGATGCGCTCTGCGCACTCTGGATATATTATTAACAGTGCAACATGTGAGATTTACTGCGTTCCTAAGAGAAGTTTTAAACACTTTAGCTCACAGAGGATTCTCTTTAAAGCAATAATTCGGAGATACAAATGATCAGAGACAGGAATGAGAGGAAACCACTTTATTTGAACCGCTAGAAAAATTAAATTTATACATTTTCTTTTCTATGTTACGTACAGCGAAATTGCATTACTGAATATCGAATGAAATGAGACAACTGTGACGGAATCAGATAGAACGTACTTGAGCCATTCCGAAAAAAAAATACAATAAGAAAAAAATACTGACAAACATTTAAAAACAATTTTACAAGACATTCTTATGCTTTATTGAATGCAGTTTTATATGGTACTGTTTAGTTTTTATGCTTAAAAGAAAATGGATGACGGAATCAATTAGTGCTAATAATATCTGATTAATAATTAAAAATAAGAAGCAAAACAGGTCATTCTAGCGTTTCACACCTCCTGTCGCTAACTAACCGATGTTTATGGTTTTTTAAGACACACCTCAGCGTTTTTTATTAAATGCATTCATTTTACAAACAAATCTTACTGTATTACAATAAAATTCTTAAAATAATGATAATCAAATTAGCACCAAGGTGGACATTCCACTTTAGTCACTACTGTTTTATTTGCTTTCAATGGTACAAAACTACCAAATCAAGTTATTTTATTTTCATGGTAACGTTATTATGGTTGATAGCCATTTCTTTTGCTAGCGGTAATCGGTGACGAAAGGCGTACGAACTACAGGTAGTCAAATAAGCAGTCCACTATAGTCACAGTTATAACGTGATACTGGGAAGTTCTTAAAACATTCTTTCATTTGCGAATCATCCATACTAAAATTATAAATTCGAAAGTAACTCTGTCTTCCTGTCTGTCTGTCTGTATGTTAACTTTTCACGGCTAAACCACTAAACGGATTTCGATAAAAATTGGTAAGGTGATAGATGGTGTCCTGGAGAAGGATACGTACTTTTGTCTAGAAAATAATCCTAAAAGGATATAAAGGATGAAAGTTTTTATGGGAAAACCAGCATTTCTAAGTTAGGGATATGAAAATTCAAATTTAAGCTTTCGGTAAGGAATTAATAAGTTTGCGTTTCAGCGTTTTTGTAAAAAACATCCTCCAAAGGTGTAAAATTCATATGCAATATTGTTTTTTTGTGTCTTCTTTTTATGGGATTTGAATCATAGTCCGTCTATATCTAATATAGACTAAATGTTACTTCAAGACACAGACAGATTAAAGAACAAATTTAACTTTTCAGTTTATATTATATAACTATAAATTAACAATTTAAAGATTTCCTCTTTAAAAAAAGTTCCTCTCTAAAAGTTTTCTAGTTTCATTCGAATAATAATCGTTTCTACTTACAAGTAGAAGCTAAGCTAAGCTAATAACAATATCCGAGAACGAGGTTATGTAGCAAAAGAACTGCGAATGTGTATTATCTTGGTGGGTTACGGTTGCGGGCGAGGTGCGCGGTGTCTAATGCACTCGGACGCAGTTGGCCGCGCGCCAAGCGTTGCGCGACGGCGACGCGACGACGTGCGGTGCGGCGCGGGCGGAGCGGGGGGTGCCGAGGAATCACACGCCGACATTCGCCGTAATCAAGTCGGTTGGTTTAAGCGCGATTTGAATTTTGTAATTAGAACTATATGGACTCCGGCCGGCCGGCACAACTTTGCCGTCTGTCTGCGATAGATTTTACGACGTTTTCAATTAAAACTGGGGACAGGGAAGTTCTGGCGAGTCGGTTTAATGGAAGCCCCGCCGTCTCAAAACAATCGACAGTTCGTTAAAGTTCGTTATGGGTTATTGTTTTATTGTTCGCGTCGTCGCGACGGCGCCGGAACGCCGGAGCAACAGCTACCCAGCACTGTCCGGTCACCTGCCGGTGATAAATCTCACATTGCGAAAACGAAGGAAATGTTCATTTGTTTCTATTTTTGCTGCACATTCGTCGTGTTTACTCATTGTATTATTTCGCTTTAGCTTTAAGTAAATAACGATCGCATTTCAAAATATCAACAATCACAAGAAAGTGAATCACTCTCAACCAACCCAGTATGCTAAATACCCCCTTTTGTATGAGTATCGAAAATTGAATATTAGCTGCTTATTGAAACCACATACCAAATTGCAAACCTTTGAAATCCTGTTAACAACTTCAGCAGTTTAGCGGAGGCACTTATCCTTGTATACCGGTCTAATATAGCTCAAACTAGTAAATTTCCTAAAGCCAAGCGAGTCCCGGCTTAAAAGCGGCCAAGTTTGGAGCGAACTAAACTCGCAATAGAATAGCGACGACGACAGTAGGGGGACAGGGGGGGTGGCATTGGAGGATTAAGCGCGAATATTTCAAATTTGTCGGAGTGTTTAGCGAATGCATTAACCCGTTCGCGCGTTGCTAATTAACTGCTGCTCCTTGTGACCTGCCCGAGTGCCTGCCTGCAGGACCTGCACACCTACACATGCAGGTGTGCAGGTCCAGCAGACAGGTCTTGAAGTTTGCCAAATATGACGGATGCTACCAGCATGAACTCGCACATACTTCAAACGTGTGCATTTAGTGATTCCTGTTAGTCTGACGTTACATGCTCACAACATAATCTATACTAATATTATAAAGAGGTAAAATTTGTTTGTTTGTCTCTTTGTTTGTTTGTTTATAGGGTGTAATCTTTGATTAATCTGGGATTTGAAAAAATATTTTTGCATTGGATAGCCCAATACTTGAGGAGGGTTATAGGCTCACGGACTAAGTCACGGGCAGAAGTTAGTTTATTTATTATGTTCCAACTAGCTGCAGCCCGCGGCTTCACCCGCGTAGACCCTAAGTCTTTTTCTAAAATAGAAGTAAAAGTAGCCTAAGCCTTAGTACTCCTTATAACATCAGCTATCTGCCAATGAAATTCCCGTAAAATCGGTCTATACGTTTTGGTGATTAGCCAGAACAAACAGACAGACAGAAAAAAACATTTAAACATTGTTTTTTTTGTTAAAAGTACCTCTAAGTGACATTACAAACAGACACTTCAGTTTTAGTTATTTGTAATATAGATAACTTAATAATGATTACGCAATTGAATGATCAAATGAGTTGAAAGCCTAATAATTATAGAATTAATTCCAAATAAATTAAAATTAATTTGCGGCAGCGAAAAGTGTAAACCGTGTACCGTTCGGTTGCCGCTCTCCCGATTGCTCACTGGTGAAGTATTTTTAAGCCAAGTGCACAAGATAAAGTTCACAAAACCTAATAACAAAGTGTTAGTTGTTTGTGTCAAGTGTCACGACGCGCTGCACGACATACGGGCCACTCTTACAAGCAGACGCGAGATGCTACACTCTGAATCGTGGTTTTACACTGACGTGCTTTAGAACTAACAAACACGATGGATTTTTAAGATCTGAGTTCTCTTGCAGGATTTACTTTAGGGATAGTCCAGTAACAGCGGTCAGGAAGATTATATCGATTCGGAAGAAAGATGTTTAGACATTCAAACCCAATTCAAAGAGTAACTCAAGAGAAACATTTCAATAACCTGACCATCTCAAAAATCAGACACACTGTCTTCGAAGAGAGAGCTGGAAATTCAAGTTGCGAAGCACAAATCACATTGCGATATTTCAAAGCGATTTATTTATTATTATTTTGTATTTAGCGGGTTTTATAGTATAATATTATTGAAGATTTGCGAGGGAGAAGTAATACGGCCGTTTTTCAAAGAAGTTTTCAGGAAGATAGAAATAGCGGCGGGACGCGCATGTGAGACGAAGTTGAATGGTTGAGGTATGATGGCGACCTCGTGTCAGCCATTACACGCGGATCGGTTTGCAGAAGACGCGTGTCTTCTTCAAAGAGTCTATCAAGTGCGGAAGGTGATGCTGAGTTTGACAGCGCAGCGCGCCCGGCGAATATTATCTTCGCTCATTCACAACTGGTTTAGCGGCGACGCGACGGCGACTGAAAGGTCTCAAGGCTCACTCTCTTAATAAATGAAGAGTTGGCGCAAACCACTAGTTACATAGTTTAATAAATGGTAGCTTCACGTCACATTGTGTTGTATCTTTTCAACTATATGGAGTATGATAATTTATTACAATAATAATCGTTGTCGTTTAATAGTCGTTTATCGTTGTAATAGATGGTCCGACAAGGCGTGTTAGATGCCACGCTGACGACATTGTAAGAAAAATTGGAAAGGGGTAATTAGTGCAAAGTAAGCAAAGTAGGTACTAAAAAGTAAAGAAAAAATTATCTTAATACTATTATCTTATTACACGTGCTACAATTTAAAAGCCGTTAGACTATGGTTTATTATATCTATTATACTTATTATATTTGAAACGAGTAACAGCCAAACAAAAGTGATTTTAAAACTACGGTTTGTAGGTAGGGTATATAAAGACGAAGCTGCTCTTTAATCAGTGCCGTGCGATCCGCCGTTGCAATCGGACGCGTGTACACTGTAAGCGGAAATTATTATTTGCGCCGAGCGCGGCAAGTGCCGCTGCCACCATGCGTTCAGAAGAACTTGTGTCGAATGAGGTCCTGGCATTCCTGCAGTACCAGCTGGATGTCATGGATGAGGTCAGTGTGATGCAGATCTGCCGATCCAACTTCAATGAAGAGGAGATACGCAGAGCGAAAACACTGCTGTATGAGTCGCTACATATGGCTGACCGAATGCCGTCCCACAGGAGGGATGAAAAGGGAAAGAGGAGTCTCCAAGACATCATAAAAGTGTTGAAAGAGACCGACCCGGACGACGTGCCATCTCTCGTGGCGAAGGATTTGCGCAATCTGCCCCCAGTCACATTTGACCACGTTGACGTCACCAGGCTGCTACGGTATATCACAACCCTAAGATCTAGCCTGGTCGAGATGCAGTTGAAGTTGGAAGCATCACAATCCACCATCAGTGATCTACGTACTGAGGTAGCGGATTTACGCAAGACAGCATGTAGGTCACACGAGCCAGCTACTAGCGTCAACACACCTCACAGCGCATTCAGTGCATCGCAGCTGAGTTTCGAGTCAGCAAAATTTGACTCGTCGCCGGCCGCCGTCACTACAAGCGATGCACAACCACGCCCCGCCCTCCCCGCGTCCTCCATCGTTAGGACGCCGACCAATATTAGCACGTCAACACCGGGACGTGCTTACTCGGCTGCCGTTATTAAAGCTCCCGTAAATCATCAGCGGCAACCTAATAATTCGAAGCTCGTTGCCGCCGGTAACAAGCCAAGGACAGGCCGATGAAGAAGGTTTCATTCGCGTGGAGAAGAAGCACAAGAAGAAGAAGCCTGCTTGTCGCAAGCAGTGCGGTACCGCAATTACTGGTTCCGACATGTTGCTGCGTCCCGCTATTCCAACGACGCAGCTGTACGTGTCACGTCTACATCACACCACGAAGGTAGAGGAGGTCGTGGAGTATGTCAGGATGAAGACCAAGTTCACCTTGAGAGTCGAAAAGTTGGAGTCGCGCCATAAGATTAACTTCATAAATCTTTTGTGGTGCGAGTTCCGACTCATCACATGGAGACTTTTATGAAGCAGGAATTTTGGCCGACGGGTGTCGTGTATCGGCGTTTTTGCGGTAGGCTACATGACACCACGACTCAGTGCAATACGTCGCCGACCTAACGTAGTAACTAGTTTTTGTAGTGATGTTTTTTATTATGTATTAGTTTATCATTATATAAGATTATTTTGTGTATTTTGTCTATGGGCCTTAGCCGCCTGAAAATAAAGCATTATTATTATTATACTTTGACATTTCTCGGGACCCTAGGGTCCCGGACCTTTGGAAGGCGTACGAGGGGCCGAAGCCAACTCGCAGAGGCCCGTTAGACGTGTCTAATCAAATGAGGCACTAGCCGACGATTATCCCTGTACGCACTAATCTAGTGCACCCAAGGACAATCCTTCAATCTCTCTTGGTCTAGCTCCTAATCCCAGACCCGTACCCTAATTGCATAATGCAAAATCAATCCGAATCTGAATCGTTTTGAAACAGATTGCTAATCCATTGCTCCGTAGGTTCGAAAAAAAAAACTGCAGAGCAACGTAAATAACGCAATGAATGTTGTTGAACTGTCAAAATGAAACAGATTTGTCTTTATCGTTTACGAAAATATGTTGCGTAGGTAATTAGAAAGCTGTTCCGGAAAAAAAATCTACCGGCATAGACCTGGAGTTCGGGGCGCGCAAGCGCCACCACGACGTCAACGTAAAGATACGGCGGTGGGGTTATTATTATTATTATTATTATTTAATCCGATGCAACCTGTCCCTTACTGTCCTCCCACAGTGACGCCCTAAGTCAAGATCCTCACAGGTAGCGTGTAGTCGCTTAGTTTTTTATGCCCTGGCCGGAGGCCTTAATTTATTGAGGCAGCCACAGGAGCCGGCAACCCGCCGGCTGTCGGGTTGTCGGCTGCCGGCTAAGCAGCCGACAACCTCCTAGGTTGACCTGCGAGATACCAATCATAAAAAATCCTTCGAGCAGTGTTATTAGGGTTCCGTAGCCAAATGGCAAAAAACGGAACCCTTATGGATTCGTCATGTCCGTTTGTCTGTCCGTCCGTATGTTACAGCCACTTTTTTCCGAAACTATAAGAACTATACTGTTGAAACTTGGTAAGTAGTATGTATTCTGTGAACCGCATTAAGATTTTCACACAAAAATAATAAATAAAACAACAATTTTTGTGGGTTCCCCATACTTACAACTGAAAAGCAATTTTTTTTTTTTTTTAAATCACTTATTTAAAGACCTATCCGGTCTTTAAATATGTGATTTTTCTAATACTTGTCTTTTTTTTCTAAGCTGAATAGTTTGTGCGAGAGACACTTCCAAAGTGGTAAAATGTGTCGCCCCTCCCCGCCCCCCCCCCCTGTAACTTCTAAAATAAGAGAATAATAAACTAAAAAAAATTGGGTTGAACGAGATCATAAATCGTAAACCGCAATTTACCTTTCATTCAATCAACTCAAATATAAAATGTCACGAAGTTTTTTTTTTTTTTTAATTGCAAATACTATTTATTACTTTTACTTTTAATACATAAATATAAAACAATTTAGAAAATATAAAGCTTATTCGAAGTGGTCTCCATTGGCTGCACTATAGTCCTATAAACGTTGAGGCCAGTTATGAATAGAAGCACGCACTCTTTCCATGGGAAAATTCTTCACTGCCAATCGTATGGATTGTTTTAGGGACTCCAAATTATCATGGCGTTTAGAGCAAGCCATACTCTCTAAAACTGACCATAAATCATAATCCAGCGGATTAAGATCGGGACTAGACGACGGCCAGTCTTCAGCTCGGATGAAGTCCAAAACGGTCACTTCCAACCAAGACTGCGTGGACCGAACTTTATGACCCGGCGCCGAGTCTTGTTGGAAGGACCATACTTGGTTATTGAATATGGTGTTGTTAAGGGGCTTAACTACCTTCTCAATAATGGTACCTTGATACGCTTGTGCCGATGTTTTTATACCTTTTTCACAAAAATATGGTTCTGTCACTCCTTCATAGCTAACACCCCACCAAACCATCAATGAAGTCGGATAATGCCCACGTTGCACTCTGTCGACTAATTGGGAAGCTTCCTTAGAGCTTTGAGCATACATACGGTCATTTTGTTTGTTAAAATGTTGCTCAATTGTAAAGATTTTCTCATCCGTAAACAAAAAAAATCTGTGACCTCCCTTTGCGTACCGCTTCAGTAGTTGTTTCGATTTTACCACCCTATTCTTTTTTAAATGATCAGTTAAAATATGACCAGTGCGTCTCGTATATTAAATAATATTGTTTAATGCATGTTAATTTAGAATGATAAGGGCAGGTGAATGATAATTGCAATGCTTGTAAAAGGCTGCTAAGTCTTAAGTACCTACTAACATAACATAACACCAACATTGTACACTTAGTTCGCAATAAACGTTTTGACTTTGACTTTGACTTTGACTGCAAGTCCTAAGTCATCTTTTAAAATACGCGACATGGTTCTGGGTGCTATCTTCATCTCCCGAGATAAAATCTTTTGCTTTCGGACAGGATTACTTCGAATTCATTCCCTTACTGCTTTGACCACCTTTATCGTACGAACACTCCGTGGACGGCCAGATCTTTTTCTGTCACAAACAGAGGAGGTCTCATTGTACCTATTAATAGCCCGGTACACAAACATTTGACTAATACCAAGCGTATGGAGAGTTTAAAAAATTGCATTTGGCTCCATACCAACTTTGTGTAATGCAATCACAGCGATTCGGTTCTCTTTATCACCCCACTCCATTTTAACATCGCAAAATATTGTACAATGTATTTGCGCCAAAATTAGAAATTTCAATGAACCATCGTATAAAATGACAGATTCCAAATTCAAATGTAATAATATCTTTCTTATTTTTAATTGTAACAGTATTTATGGCCAGACTAAGTTTAAACCTTATGCATAAACCGTGAACCATTATTTTCTTATAATAAATCTGTAATATCCTGAGTAAATAATAATTACTTTTATTATGTTACTTGCTGCTAGGATTCCGCCCTTTCATGGGCGAGTCAGACTCGCACTAGGCCGCTTTTTTTAAAATAAATTTAAATTCTTATTAGAAAAAAACTGTCGACCGTGGCATACAGATTGGTCTCAGGTTCTTTTCTTAACTTTTTTAGCACGAGTCCCTGATATTGCAATCAGCTTCACTCGACTACTTGTAACATCGCGAGTCACAAGTAACAGTCAGTGACGTCACTCTGAAAGTAACAAACGGGACATTCTGGTGGAGCCATAAAAAGCGCGACTAGGGGCGGGGTGCGCCAATTTATCGCTACATCGGGTCCTCACCGTCCCCCGGGTACGATTCGGACCTCTTTTAATTTCCCTCGGATTTCCTCTTGAATACAAAACCACTGTTATAATGTTTTCTTTTGTCTTGCGATACACTCGAAGGATTCTATTAAAATTACCGTGACGTGAGCAAATGTTGTGGGTGTCACGATTTTGTTCTGTTTACTGAGCTGTTTCCGTATTGTTTGTGTTGTTTAGAGGGAAGAACAAGAATAGTTAAAATTGTGGTTATTTACCACAATTACCTCCACTCAGAAACCGTCATTACCTATATTATCAGAACATTACCTATGAGCCGAATATATAGGTACTATGTGTATCTCGTTTACCTGAATTTTAAGTTAAACTAGATTGCAGAAAAAATACTTACACTTTTTAATTACGTCTTGAATCGAACACAGCACACTCGCCCTCTGCGCTTACAACCTCTAAATCATTTAGTCAGACTACTGTAATACAGCACGTTTAGTAGTTTAGTAAGCCAGTTAGCCGCGTGGTTTATGTAGTTGCCGCTCACCTGTGGCTATCGGCCGCATCAATAGTTCGACGTCATTAAGTTTCACCGTGACGTGCCGCATTGACCAACAAATTACATACGCACGTGATCGCATCCGATTGTGTGTGATTAACTTTGGAATCTAAACTGTAACGGTTAGTGAAACAATCGTCGATGTACTTATTAATATAACACTAGAGATTTGTACAACCGTAAATGGGAACGTGAGGATCCAGATTTGATTGCTATTTCAAAGTCCTGCTGACTGTATTTTCGGCCCAAATACAGCTGTCTGCTTTTTAATAGATTTTTTTACCTATTTGTCTTTTACGAATAAATTTAATCAAATTGTCATGAGCATGACTCTCTATTTTAGGTTTATGCTGTGTCTACACATCACGGTAAATTGCTTTAACTCAGCAAACACGGCCGGTCCACACGTTGGAAGTATTAGGAAACTTTCCAGCTTTACAGCTAAAAATCAGTCAGTGATATAATTTGCAATTCATTTTTAATTAATATTCTAGTTCACTAGTTAGCGATATTTTATATTTTCATACATTAATATTGCCAGACTAATCAAGACAGGTAAATACACTCGAGAGCAATGAATCCGGGTCACTTAAAGAATGTTAAAAATCTCGGAAACTAAAAATGATAGGTTAATGCAATAAATTGTATTTAATAGACAATGTAATACTCCTTAAATGAAAGTAAAAAAAATATGAGTCACCATACATTTTATTAACACAAAATTACATAAAGAAAAAAACTGCTGATCTCTCCTTAAAACAAAAATAGGAAACATGAAATTTTTGAACTTTATTACGATTTTCTTGAATTTTAATACTTCGTATTGCCTCCTCGTGCTTCCATTACTGCGTTTACGCGGTTTGGCATGCTGTACACCAAGTTCCTTAAACGATTTTGGGGAATATTCTCCCATTCCTCTGTGAGAGCAATTTTGAGCTCACGAAGCGTGATTGGGGGAGGGTTTCGCTGTTTTACGCATCTGCCTAGCTCGTCCCAAGCATGCTCGATCGGGTTGATATCCGGGCTGCGCGCTGGCCACTCCATACGAGTAATGTTCATCTCTTGAAGGTAGTCATTCACAATCCTACCTGTATGAGGTCGGGCATTGTCATGCATAAATATAGCATCCTCACCTAAATTGACCATAAATGGACCAACGTGATCATTGAGGATTTCTTCCACATATCTTTCGCTAGTTAAAGAGCCGTTTTCTATGATCACCAGCTCTGTGCGACTTTCAGAAGAAATTCCGGCCCACACAAGTACAGACCCACCACCGTAGGCTACTTTTTCTTCGATGCATGCTTGCTTGAATCTTTCCCCTGGTCTTCGATACACTCTGTGTCTTCCATCGTGCTTGTAGAGCATACATTTTGATTCGTCGGAGAACATAACTTTTGACCAATCTTCAATACTCCAATTTACGTGGCTCTGGGCATATCTTAGTCTTGAAATACGATGCCCACGCTCCAGTTTAGGGCCGTTTGCAGGTCTAAGGGGTTTTAAGTTAGATTCAGCAAGCCGACGTCTTACTGTCCATGCACTTGGGTTACTTCCTCCGAGGCGTCGAAACTGATTTGTGAGTTCAGTTCCTGTAAGAAAGCGATTTCGAAGCATGGTGTTCACCAAGTATCGGTCTTCACGTGCTGTGGTACACCTGGTTCTGCCCGTTCCTGGTCTGCGTAGGTTAGAACCAGTTTCTTCGTAACGTCGGAGAACTCTTTGTACTGTTGACAGCGACACACCGACAGTCCTGGCTGTATCGCGCTGACTCCGGCCGGTTTCCAGCATTGTAAGTATTCTGGTGCATTCTTCAGGCGTAAGCGACATAATTTCAGCTTGAATAATGAATATAGAGCACTATCAACATGGTTTATGTACCCACATAAATGACAGATTACAAACAAAAGCAAAACCAAATGCTGTAATTTCGTAGTTCCATCTTCGAAAGTGGCCTTTTTTCAAATTTGATTTTTTTATGATATAACTTTACAATAACTAAGAAGTTTTAATACCTTCATTTAAGGAGTATTACATTGTCTATTAAATACAATTTATTGCATTAACCTAGCATTTTTAGTTTCCGAGATTTTTAGGATTCTTTAAGTGACCCGGATTCATTGCTCTCGAGTGTACTTGACAGCTATTGCCAACTTTTAGAATAAACACTCTAACTACATTACATGTCTGAGCTCTCAGAATGAAAGAAATTGCGATCAATTGTCATTTCAAAATCATAATCATTTACCTTTTTATCTTTTGTGTGGTTGGCAGGAATTAAGACTCCTGCCAACCACACACAAAAGATGACATACATCTAGGTAGGAGCTTGTGGAGGCTGGGCTGACAATAAGTTAGTGAACAGTCAACACACAAGTTATCGCAAACTAAAAATAAAACTGCGTCGAGTGGAACCTAATTTTGACGAGAGCTGGCTACTTGTGCTTCAAGCTACCTGCACGCTTAGCATGACCCCAATAGAAACGGGTTTTGTCGACGGAAGAATAGACAAAAAGAGAGATAAACAATCACAATCTGTCATCTCATCCGTCGACAAAACCCGTTGAAATCCGTTTCTATGGTTGTCATGCTGTGCGTGCTGGAGTGCAGCATTCACCACCCACACTTCTATATAAATGAATTTAACTGGTAGTGTACGAAATTGTGTGGTTATATTGGCTAGATCTACTCGGTCAAGCACTGATGGTCGCGCTGAGTCTGTGGACGAGATGGGTAACCATTTTTAGCAAGTTTCTTCACTAAAAACTCCTATTTAGGGAAAGGCAAAGCAGTGCTTGCCGAGAGTTTGTAATAGAATGCGAACCAGCTTTCTCCTCACATAACTGAGCCAGCTACTACTAACTTAACCTCTTTTGAGGAGTGTGCTAATAATACTCACAATACCTACTTATCTTTTTATCACTTCATATAAGTAAATCGTCCGTGTCCGTGACGGGTTTATATATCAAAATAAAATCGAGAAACCGTTTTAAAAGCAGTAGGTATGTTTCTGTGATTAACAAGTTTTAATAGATTTCCACTTTGAGCCGGCCAGTTTGCACTTAAAACCAACACGCCGACTTATTCCACCCACTCCACAGGTAAATGCGGAAATGAAACTAGAACCAGATACATTCGGTTTGATAACTTTGTGGGAACTGTACTCTGTTGTACAGAAATTATAAAGTCCGGCGAAAAGCTTCATGAAATAGATTTGTTTAGTGGTCAAGGTTAGTTAGAAAGCGGCGATAAGGGGTAGAGGGGATCGAAAGAAGTAGATGTAGGTATTATGAAATATTACTCTTAACTGTAACTTATCCTAGACAAACGTGTATTTAATTTGAAGAAATATAGAATTATTATTGTTTGAAGATGTCAACAAAATGAGCTAAACTGTAAACTCAGACCCATTCCTCCACGTAGTTGATACAAGACTTAAGACTGGCACAAGCCGTATGTCACGCTAACTAACTACATCGGCGAAGTGACACGGGAGTGCACTATGCAAATAGTGCCCTTCAGAACGACACGTGTCAGACTACACACACCCTCGCACTTAGCCCCGGAGACTTATCGAACGTTCCTATAACTACAAACGTTCTGAACGAAACGTGCAAGCCACACCATTGTACTTAAGTCCAGTGATTTTCGTATGTTCTTAGGTTTAAGTACTAATACCTACGCCCTTCAAAATAACACGTGTATTATTGGATTTAGCTTTAGAGGCTTTCTCATTTGTTCTTAGATATAAATACTAATTTCTTGCCTTCAAAATAACTTGTGTACGTCTACACACTGTAGGATTTAGCTGTAGAGACTTTCGTTTGTGCTTATAAATACTAATGCGTCCTTGAGAACGACACGTGTAGGATTTAAAACAGGCTCGTATTTTTATGCACATTAAAACAGACGGTGATTTAAAGATTTTTGAATTTTACTTGGCTTTGGTATTCTTCTGCATTATCATCACAATATATGGTGGCCAATCAAAAGGCGGTAAAAGTCCATAAGACCACCACCGCAATACTTTCAGTAATATGGTCCTCAAGTTTTTAAACGAATTTCAAAATGATCCAATTTTTTCAAAAAAATCATTATGAGTCACGAATACCATTTTGATCACTGAGAATTCCGCGCCACATCCTGACTTTTTTTCTATGGGGTTATCTAAAGGGACGTGTGGTGGTCAGTCGTAAATACGCCAGGCAGAATATTTTTGTGACTTTGTTAAAAATGTACCTAATAAAGTATGCGTAAAATTGTATAAAAAACACGATGAAAAGCGATCGCATTTTGAAGTATAATAATAAAAAGGAGGAGATTAGGCAGATCATACAGAATATACTCCCTCTTTATACTATGCTTTTGGCATTAATAGCGTTCTAAATTCTGACACGTGTAAGGTTAAATAACACTCGCCACCATTTCACTACAGTTTTATAGTTTTACCTAACCTTTAACATACTCAAAGGTCAGGTAAAATATAAATTCATATTTTTCTTTAACAATTTCATCTCAGTCTCACAATCCCTAAAGGTGTAGGTAAAAACTACAAACCTAGCGTCCTTGAGGACAACACATGTCTAAAACTTTTGACTAATAAAATACAAACAGTTTGTAGTGCACGTGTTTATAGTGGCGTGGCTCCATCTAATTGGGTAAAGGGGGCTTTGCCACCGCTAGCCATCGATAGCCACCGATGGCCCGCAGCCGACGAAGCTGCGGTGATTTACGGCAGTATTAATAACCAATTGGCGCGTTCGTGACACCGCACGTGATGGCGAGAAAGCTGCCGTAATAGGGAAAACAGTATTGAACTGTACGACCATGAATTTAATTTTTAAAAATTATCAAATCTGCTATGCAAAGAAACTGAGTTAGTAATTGACTTGTAACCCCATTCCATCGTGCTTTGGTATTATTATATCATATTATTTTCGACTTAGCTATCAAAAATCTAGAACCTACTTGGTTATTTTGATAGTTCTCAAAGCAGAAGTGTATACTTCAGGGAAAACAAACAGGAACGAGCCATGACGGCTGTAGATACCAAAAGTAAAAAGCTCTAGTAACTTCTCCGGACACTTGCCTCCACCACTATCCTACAATTTTCGCGCAACGTAACCCTCAGTCACCGCGTGGTGTTGAGCTGCAACATGTTGTTAGCTCCTTTATAGTAGTCCGGCGGGGGTTAATTGTGTAATGAGCGCCGATCGCCTCTCGATTGCCGCCGGTGCTGATTTATTGACATTTAATAACCGATCCATGCCTTTATCTTAGTACGAAGAATATATATAAATATAGGAAGCCCCTTGTGATGTGGAATAGAATAATTTGCTTTATCATAACTGTTTCTGTGTGTACTACTGAGGTACACCTCTGCCTAACCCACGGGGGATTACGGCGTCTTCAGCTTTTTCCTTTCTTTTATGTAGGGACAATAAGAGGCTACATAGAATTACACCCGGTTTCTGAAACGAAAATCATCGACGCGTCAAAATTAAACTCAAGTCAAGTGATGCAATTGTCTGTTGGTAATTCATTCAACCAATCACTTTCTTTCGAGAAACCGAGTGTTTAATGCGCAATAGGGATGATGCCTGGGTCAAAAAAAAGAAATTCTATTTAGTCCGTCAGTCAGATAATAAAAAAATATTAGACACGTATTTTTTCCTTTATCATAATATTAGTATAAAATGACTTAGATACAACGCATTAAAGTTGGGGAGTGGGGGTTGATACGTCACAAGTATGGATAAAATCTACATACAAGTGACGTCATGGCACATTATAACTCAATGTATCGCCGTAATCTTTTGATAACGTAAAAAAAGTAAAAATACGTGTACGTTACTTTTTCATAATCTACATTACGGACTAAAAACATTTTTTTAGTCATCATCCCTATTTAAGTAGCTGACTGAATAAATCGATTAACATTAAAACGTGTACCTACACAATTATATATATGTCTAATACAATTTCAAAACATTGTAGAATATGTAGAACTATTCGCGAATGCTTACAAACAGTGTTCCTTACGGTGAACGCTTACATAACTCGACGATGTCAATGGTTTCTGAGCGCTCCACTGAAGTATGTATCGGCACTAAGTCGCAGTAGGTATGTACCTATCAACACATACACGAGTGTATTGGCCTACTTCTGAATCTATGTACTTAAATACTTGTGCGAAATGGCAATAGCAGATGAAGTAGATAGGTATTTTCTCACTGAACTAGATGAATTTCCTCCACCGGGTTTGGGTGATTTAAGATTAGGTGTTATTTTATTGGTAACTGTTGCAACGCAATGGTATTTTGGATCGTTTTCCGTAATGACATCAGAAACTTTTCATACTGTATGATCTTACCTTAGTATGTATCGTCAAATAAGCAAAGCGGTGGCTATCTTCTTCATACTATTGACATGACCTGTAAGCTTGTACTTGAATGTATTAATAGCCGTTAATTATATCGTGACAGTTTAAATAATATCCCATACATAAGTAGTTGAACATAATATTAGATGGAATCAATATTCAGGAAGAGCACTTAAATTAATAACCTATTACATAAATAGGTAGTCGATAGAGCGGTGCGTCTAGTTGCGACTGGGCTCATTAAGTGATTAAATATTGAGATCTGACCACGGAAACCGCGGGTCTATTCACAGGCCGCCGCGCCACAGTTAGGTGATGGATTAGAAAAGGGCCCGCGCGTCTCGTCACTCGCGGCCACTAGGGACTAGACTCGTGGCCGCGAGTTCTCGTCACTCGTGGCCGCGAGTCTCGTCACTCGTGATCACGATAACGCATCAATCTCACACCACGGTAACTGATCGTGGGAAGTTTAACTAAATGTGTTAGCATTTTGTTATTCGCTTGAAGTTTGGTCATGTCAGAGCTAAAGAAGACCAAATAAATTACTTTATTTAGGGTAGATATTTCAATAGTCAGATAACTTTTATCTAAAGAATAAATATGACAGTTTGACATATTTTCTATACAAAAGCTGTCAAACTGCCATTTTTAGTCTTCAGATAACAGTTGTAGGGACGATTGAAAATCGGAATTAAATGTTATAATCAACGTACCAAATCACGCTTGGTAGGTGGATTGTAGATCATTACATTATGTGACACAGAAGAACTACGTTTCTTTGTTGTGATATGTCGACTTCATTATTTTTAATTTTACAAATAATAGAAAGCAAAGTCAGAAATTCCCGTTTCGGCGAAACACTTTCCAAAAGGTTTAGATGTCAAGATAGATGAGCTCAGATATTTTTATACCAGGAGCAAAAATGTTGTTTTTTTGTTTACCAAAAGTCTAGTCGTATTCCAAGGTAAATAGAGGTAACACCAAGATAAGTAATTGCTTCAACTGTCCTGTTCCCAAGGGTGATATTTATTTGTTATTGATATTTTTATTATGTCATTCCTTCATTTTTCATTTTTTTTACCTATCGTGGTATAGTAATCTTATTCTAGGTGCATTGTCTTCACATATAATTATATAATTAGTGTATGTATACAAGATATAATTTTTTTTTAACAGCAACGGTTGAGTTTCTTGCCCATTCTTCTCCATACAAAAACTACCTTTTTTAATGGGCGACTAGAATCAGTTATTATAATTTTTTGTAAATTTTGACGTTAAAAAGTGCCTTTTTTGTGCCTAATTGAAATAAATTATTTGACTTTGACTTTTTGTTTTTATTAGTTGATACCAACTGTTTACGATATCCATATTGTGTCTTCCAACAATATGACCAAACGAAAAATATTTAAGGGCATTTTCAAGAGCAAATTCAAAGTACCATATAATGATAATAAACACATTGCATCCTAGCCAATCTGCCTAGCCTTTTCCCAACTATATTATGGTCGGCTTCCAGTCTAGCCGGATGTAGCTGAATATTAGTATTTTACGTGGAGCGACTGCCTATCTGACCTCCACAACCCAGTAACTGGGTAAATACGATACCCCTTAGAAAGACTGGTTGATAGTCTTTCAGGCTTCTGACGACCCGTTACAACTGTCAAAGATCTACGAATGACAGCCGGGACTAACGGCTTAACGTGCTTTTCGAGGCACGGAGGAGTCACGGTATGTAAAGATGGTCACCCATCCACAGACCAACCCCGGCAAGCGTAGCTTAACCTGATGGATCGACCACTGCAGCGGCTGTTATTACTTAGCAAACACATTGCATTATGTTATTTAATTTCCTCGTTATAACTGATTTTGGTATAATAGGGGTTAAAGTATGAAATTGCCGTTTTATTGTAATAGGTACTTCGAATTGACATAGAACTTTCATGGTTTGAGATTTTTGAGTGAAACTTTTTTCACACGGTACCTATGAAGTTCTTCTTTTAAAATATGTGTAACATTCGGTAATCGCCTTTCAGTTGTTGTTTTTATTCAGCTTAGACAAGAAAGAAGGATACTTCCAAAATTCGAGTTACTTTTTAATAGTAGTTCCGACGCGGAACTAACGCGGCAGAATCAGCTCGCAATATCAATGTTGCGTTTGGGGAGGGTAATGCTAATGAACGCACCGTGCGATTTTGGTTTAAACGCTTTCGTGATGGAAACTTTGATTTGAAGAAGGTAAGTAAGGTAAGTACCTACGTGGAAGACCACACAGGTGAATAACAATGAATTGAAAGAGATGAGAAGCCGATCCGAGCCAAACTACCCAAGAATTAGTGGTATGGTTTAACGTTACCTTACCAACAATATTGACTCATTTGCGTCAAATCAATCAAATAAAAAAATATGAGAAATGGGTGCCTCATGATTTGACTGATCTGCAGAAAGAAACGCGTGTTGAAATTTGTGTTGCCTTATTGAATCGATACAGAATTGAAGGAATATTGGATCGAACTGTGACATGTGATGAAAAGTGGATTCTTTACGATAACCGTAAGCGAAAAATGCAATGGCTGACTCCAGGTCCAACGCCGCAACAGTGTCCTAAAGCAAAGCTTACCAGGTGGTCACAGCATGGTGTTATTCACTATAGCTTTCTCCGATCTGGTCAAGCAATAACAGCAGATGTCTACTGTGCCAAACTCTGAACAATGATAGCAAAACTAGCAGTGAAACAGCCCCGACAGGAATCGATCTTCACCATTATTGCTCCACGATAACGCGAGACCTCATACAGCATGAGAAACCGTTTGAACTCTACAGGAACTGCATTCGTCACCGTATTCGCCAGACCTTGCTCCAATCGACTACCATTTTTTTCGTGATTTGGACAATTTTCTACGTGATATAAAGTTTTCTTCTCAGGAGGCAGTACAAAATGCTTTCACACAGTTTGTCGAATCTAGATCACGAGAGTTCTATCGCAAAGGCATAAATGACCTTCCTATTAGATGGCAGCAATGTTTATCCCTTCGGGCGTGTACACACCTTAATAATGGTTTTTTTTTTGGATTAAATGAATATGTTAAATTACAAAAAAAACGAATTTCAATTGTTTATTACAAATCGGCAATTTCATACTTTAACCCCTAACTCCCGTTTTCTCAACAGTGTCTTCAAGCAAAGGAACCATATAATTAATTCAATGCCGGCAGCGGGCGGCAGCGGGCGGCAGCGGGCGGTGCCGGGCGGTGGGTGATCGTCATTTGTTTGATCAAAATAGACGGCGATTGCTTTACCAGCCTCGGCTCACGGATTGAAGTGATTCAGTCCCGGGCCGGGAGCCCTGATCCAATGGGCCTCCAATTACGATGGCCATTCAAATAATTAATGACTGGTTTTTGTGATAAGGAAATAATTGTTTGTATGTAATCTCGATTGAATTGACGGAATAAGAATGTCTATAAAAGAAAAAAAAAAATTAAAACAAAATGAGAAATGTACTGAGATCAAAGTCCGTCAATATTGTTCGCATTATTGACTTTAAGAATATTAGCAAACTCTACGCTCATAAGATTCTTAAGATTCTTAAGATTCGTCTTGCCGTTGACAAACAATATACAAATTATATTTACATGCAAACACAGAATAATATAATTACTAACTATGAAAGGCACAAAGTGGTATCGTTCCACACGAGAATACTCGTGTAAATAAGGCACATTCTTGGGCACAAAAAGGCTTCCGCTTACGTCTGTTTGAGCAGCCACAGCCAACGATATTACGAAATTAATTAGCTTTGAAATGATAGCGGGATGAATATAATGTTCATTAAAGCTTATTTACGTATCGGATATCAGTTGGAAGACAAATAGCAGAGGTAAATAATACGCGGGGCGGCGGCAGCGGCGGGTACAAAGAGACAAACGAGAGGGGAGGCAAGTAGTTTGGTTCAAATAAATGTGTTACTTTGTTTTGTGAGTAGGCTTCGAGTTGACCTATTTCAAGTTGTGGTTGGTTGATAACGTATTATAAGTAAAATTTAATGTGAAAAGGATCGCATTGAAGGGCAACGTTAAAGTTAAAGAAACAAATGGTGGTATGGTTTACCGCAGCGGCGTAGACGTTCACTGCCAAGTGTCGTCTTATACCAGACGGCAGGATAGGTCAACGACATAACATAACATTACGCCTGTTTTCCCCAAAGGGCTAGGCAGAGGTGTACCTATAGTATTACAAGGTCAAAGAGTAGATCATTTTAATATTCAACATGACATAAATGTTATGAATGAATGGAATACTCCGTAGGTAACACTAGCATCTTTAACATTCGTACTGTAGTGATAGTTTTCAACTGCAACTACTTTCAGTGTCGGCTCGTAAGAGTTCACGAGGAATTCAATTGTTTCCCCAAGGAAAATGTATATTGTATTAAGTTTTGTTTGTATGTTCTGTAATGGTGGCAAACAGAATTTCGCCGAGGGGAAACTTGAAACATTCGATTGGAAAATATCAACGATTCGATTGGTTATTGACTGCAGTTCGGTTTGTTTAATTTCAGTCCACAGAACAAGAAACTTGTTCATTTCTTTGTTTCATTTAATAATCATTTGAATACAATTTTTCGTCGAGATTAATTCTATACGTTTGTTGTTTGTGTTTTGGTCATTCCATTTCTGTTCGATGTATTTAACGGTTGATTTACCTACTCATGGCGGCTGGTTGTGTTGTTGCACAACAAGCGTATTCAGTCGTTTGTGCAACCAAACAGACATTATTGGACCATTTAAATTAATCAAATCGCCTTCTTCAGTACACGATCGGCTGAACTCACCTGTACCAGAAACGTCTTGTAATCATTAGACAGAACACCCAGTGTTTTAAACAGATTCCTGTATCGACGCCTGCAACTAACCCTGGTATTTAGCCTGCTTGGTATGCGTGTCCTAATGACAAGCTGCGCCACTCCGCTGCAATGGCGTTCCGTCTCCAGTCAGTGCGCCTCACTCGCGCAGCTCGACAGATATTTATGTTGTTAATTAACACTTCCTTGAGGCTCTGGTAGCCTTATATTCTGATTTTGTTCGTTCTTGATCAGTGGTGTTGTGTAAGAACGTATTCTCGGCGGCAGCGGGCAGCGCGGGGAGCGGCGCGTTCAAATTTGTATCATAGTTTTATATGGAACTGTCCTCGCTCCCCGCGCTGCTGCCATCGATAACAGTTCCATATAAATCTATGCATTTGAACGCGCCGCTCGCTCCCCGCGCCGCCGACGCCGCTGCCACGCCGCCGCCGCCGTCCGTTGCCCGCCGCCACCGAGAATACGGCCTAAAGCCCACTTTACAGTAAAAAAAAAACTTTGGTTTCGTGTTTTAATGACGTCACTCGTATGTAGTTCACGTCTTGATGTCAGCACAAATGATTGATATTGGTTCCATGAAAAGGTCACTGCAATCTATACACATTCTTCATTCTGGTCAATTAACCCCTCAGCGCAAATAATATTCTTCTAGATGCTGAAAGGTTATCCCATTTTCTCAGATATGATTTAATTTCCTGCTTCTAAGAATTCAAGACCTATTTTTCAGGATCTTACAAACTCAAACTCAAAGCATTTATTTCAATTATACCATTTACAGGCACTTTTGAATTGTCAAGGGGTCGGTCAGTCAAAAATATGAAGCTAGTTGCCCATTCCAAAGCGTAGTAGGTACCTATGGAGAAGAACGGGCAAGAAACTCCACGGAAACTCTTTTAAATCAAAAATTTGATACAAAATATTGGTTACATCATTCATTTTGAAATTATGCATGCATAATTGATATTTTAATATTTACAATTGGACACATAGTAACTTATAACTAATTAAATAATAAAAATAGCAAAATTATATACTAACTTAACTAAAACTATTCAAAAACTAAAATATAACATCAAAAAATTAATCCGCATCGCTATCAACTGGTAGGGTACAAAGCAAGTCTTCGTTTTCCTATCATTTCCTTGAAGAGATCATATACAAAGTTCTTCAGCTAATTGGTGCTAAGCGATATTAGCCTGGTTCTCTGAATTCACTGATACGTTTTACAATATAGCGGCTCTATATACACAACGTAATAATGAATAATATTTGTCCGTAAAGAAATGCGTAGGCAATATCTAAATCTTAGTAGACGATGCCTTACATTTTAACTTGATGGCCAACGTATTGTTCCAAGTACCTGATCTTCTCAGTTACAACATATCAGATTGGTAACTAAACAATGGCCTAGCGAGCATTGTTCTCGTATCAGACATAATGGTGTTTTTATCCCGAGTCCCATGTAACCATCAACACCGCCACACATCTGCGAGACGTTTCCGCCGGTTATCGATGGAGTGTCACGAGATTGATGGCTGCACCTGAAATCTGTATCGGCCTTTACAATTTCAAATTCATACCTATTAACACTTCTATGAACTAGATGTGACATAGAACAGTTGTCTATTATGTGCTGGTGTATGTTAATAGGGCGGGTCGTTGAGCCGGCCCGGGGGAAATCGACAGCTGTCACAAAAGTTGGACACTTGTCGCGCGTGTGATTGTGCCGCGCCAGTGCGGACGCGCCCCAACGCCCGTGACGTCGGCATTCAAATGTGACACGTTCGATTGTGTAAGAGTTGTAGATAACGATAATAGTTTGTGTCAATACATGGAAACACGGAAACAAAAGCCATTTACGCGTGTACAAACATGTCCTATCTATGAATTTTGTTCGTAATAACTACCTAGGAGTTATAAGTGCCCATGTTACACCAAATATTAATTAATTATATTACATTTATATAGCCATAAAAACTTATGCTTTATTGGTAGCTGCAATATTTACTAGGTAATAAGAAAATTGCTATACCTACGTACATGGTTATTGTTAAAGTAACGATTTTCTTTTTTTTGTTTTTCATTAACTTGTTTGATGCCAAAAAAACCTTTACTTGCGACCACGTCCCCCGTGTGTTCGCACGTCCTTGGCTTATTTGCGGTAGTGCGTCGTCTCTTCGTTTGTTTTTACGGAGGTCTGATAGATCCCTCGGTGATACAGCGTAGTTTTTTCAACGAAAACGGACTAAGATACTTGTTATCATTGCAGAAATATGTATTTTGTTGATGTGTTTCATGTTTCTTTCGTTCGATTGACTTATCTTAGGGTCTAAGCGACTGCGGGAAACGTAAAACATTTATTTTACAGAGATTAGTCGACATCATGTGCAGCGTCAGCAAAAATAAAGTTCAAGGTTTTACTAAAAATTATAACTGAAACTTCTGGAAAGTTGAACCACAAAGCACTACAAAGAAAACAAAAAATAAATCTTACTACCAACAAGTTATCATGTTACAGATTTCCCGTAGAATCCCGTGGAATTACAATATTCAATCTTTTCTGATGATTAGATTCGCAGGCTCTCCTCTACTTACTCGTATGGCTATTGAAGTAAAGTGTATTAATTCAATAACATGTCAGTTGTGGACGAGTTGCCCTTAGTTCGGCAGCACAACTTGCAGAGTAAGCAGCTCTTGGAGGACTCGAGATTGAGATGGCATGGAAGCGATGCATATACCATCCATATATATGTTCCGATACATATAATTGGGAATAGTAGTATTCCCTAATACACACCGTCTAACATCGCGTTTTTTTTAGAGAAAGAATATTTTAGATATTTTTTTAAATAGAGTTATCTCCGTCGATGGCCGTCGAGGAGCTCGTGGCTAAGTAATAACTGCCGGCACGGGTCGATCCGTCAGGTTAAGCTATGCTTGCCGGGGTTGGTCTGTGGATGGGTGACCATCTTTACGTACCGAGACTCCTCCGTGCCTCGGAAAGCACGTTAAGCTGTTGGTCCCGGCTGTCATTCGTGGATCTTTGACAGTCGTTACGGGTCGTCAGAAGCCCGAAAGTCTGACAACCAGTCTTACCAAGGGGTATCGTATCACCCAATTACTGGGTTGTGGAGGTCAGATAGGCAGTCGCTCCATATAAAATACTGGTATTCAGCTGCATCCGGTTAGACTGGAAGCTGACCCCAACGTAGTTGGGAAAAGGCTAGGCAGATGATGATCTCCGTCGATGGCAACACATGAAATGTCATTTATTTTAGAGATCCTTAAGATAAGGAACAGGCTCTGTTTTCTGTACAGAGTAGTTCCGCATACTTACATTCACTAGATTTTCCTGAAAGGATAAGTGAATTAGGTAGACTAATTATTGCAGCTCTGGGGCTGTTAGCTAGTGGCGGATGGGTAATTATATTTCAGATCGCCGTTCGTAAAATTAGAATCAAGACTTTGCTTATTGGACTCGATTATTGGATTTAGTTTTTTCTAATGACTCGGTCACTGTTACTGAATGTCACGATCCTTTAGCATTACCTGTAGACCTACATCATAAGCCATTGACGATAGCTGCCGAATTAGTTGAGATTCACAAATTGACTGATAAATTGACAACAAAGTATGTGTTTTCTAGGGGTAATTACAAGGCCATTAAATCTGAACTCAACCAGATCAATTGGAATGAGTTTTTACTTGCTGATTCGTTGGATAGTGCTGATGAACTTTTTTATAATTAATTGTATGAGCTTAGAAACCAGTATATTCCAATTAAATCCGTTAGACAATCATCTTATCTGCCTTGGTATAATTCTGCTTTGGTCAAAGTAATGAGAGAGGAATATAAATATCATCGCAAATTCAAAACGTACGGTAATATGTCCGATTTTCACTCTTTTTCTCTTATACGGAATAGGGCAATTAACTTGGAGAAAACTTGTTTTAATGCCTACATGGATAAAATCGAATCCTCGATCATTGAGAACCCAAAATCTTTTTGGAAATATGTGAAGAGCAAAAGAAACTCCGGTACTTTTCCTAAAGTAATGCATTATGGCGATAGGACCGCGAGTACAGGTGAAGAGATCAGCAACTTATTCGCAACCTATTTCCATTCAACTTTGCAGGAACCTGATCTTGTGCCCGCAATATCCAGTGGCATTAGCGTTCAAGATAGTGTGTCATGTATCGGTTCGATTGGTGTGTGTCATTCGCTAGTTTTAAAGTTAGATTTTGTAATTTCTATATTTAAAAAAGTGTCTTTGGAGTTTCTTACCCGTTCTTCTCCATAGAGATCTACGTTTTGGAATGGGCAACTAGCTTCAACTTTCTCACTAACTGACTCTCTGACAATTCAAAAGTGCCTGTAAATGGTTTAATTGAAATAATTGCTTCGAGTTTGAGTTTGACTGGATTGTTATCAGCGAGTTCACTGACAAATAATTACAAATGATAACAATCCAGTAAGCGGGGTAAAATCCTTTGCTTATGCCTTTCTGGCAGCTTCTCATCCAGATAGTAACGTGGAGGTAACGTTGCTGAAAACATCTCGTGTTGACTGGAGAGATAATGCTTTAACAAGTTTGCAGCACACATGCAATAAAAAGTGTTACTGTCCACCAATAGTGCTCATATTATGTATTATGCATTGTCAGTGTCACGTACAAGGTGGTCAGTGGAAGCCAGGCACTCTCACGCATTGAAGTTGTGGGAGGCCTCAGAATCTAAGTACTTCCGATGTTGGTCAGGACTGAGAGTGCTTCGTGTCGTTGATGAGCTCCGCGGCCGTCTCAGATTTCCATGAACGATGGACTTAGTACATCTCAGATTTCCCGTAACGATGCACTTTATACACTTTCTATCACATAGCATAGTTAACATTTTGTTATTTTAGTAAAGAGTATCATAAACTTATTTAAAATTAATATTTTGACGAGAGAATTTTACTTGCTAAATCAAACCGCGAGCGAAAAAAAAAAGTGACATTTCATGTGTTGCCATCGACTAGGAAAACTTTATTTAAAAAAATATCTACAATATTTTATCTCTAAAAAAATCTGTTAGACAGTGTATATTAGAGAATACTACTCTGATAATAATTATATATCAGATCGCCGTGAAGTAAAATTGGGTAAACACAGAACTTAGTGAACATGCTTTGCAGAACAGAGTGTTACACTGCACAAAGACGGATGCTTTCAAGAAACGTCATCAGCTACATACAGCATCTTTCCATGTGCCACGACATGATGCTTTCTATGGGAATGTGCCAATGTGGTCTCTTTGAAACGCTCATTGCCGCGCCGGTAAAAATACTCTATTTCACACTGAAGTCACAGATAGTGTTTAATAGAGAGAGACCCCAGGCTGAGGCCCCGTTCACGGCCTCGAGCTATGCGACTTGCGACACGCGTGCGTCTCTTATTTTCATCCGACGCTCCGGAAGTCGCGTCGTGGTGACCTGCGGCATGCTCTAAACAACTTTTTTCATTTGTTTCTCCCGCAGTCGCTGTCGCAAGCCGCGCGTAGCTCGTGGCCACGGAGTCAGTGCAGCAGCAGTAGCAACCGGCATGTCGCCGTCGCTGGCGCGCCGCCAATTCCCGCACGTGCCGCGCCGGTGCTTCCGATATAATCGATATCATCACACGTGCTGCACACACCACCCACACATTTGATTGGACATTTTAAGCTCTCAAGACTTACCCAGTCTTTTTATAGAGGCGTTATTTGGGTCAGAAATTGAGGATTCGCTTTGAAAGTGCCAAGTCACCAACCGCCAAACCAACCGCGCCTAAAGCCAACCATCCAAGGCTAAAGGCTGATCATGCTTTGACGGCACGGTTGGCGCAGTGGTTAAGCGATTGACTGCTACACTGCGTGACGCGGGTTCGATTCCCGCACGGAACAAATATTTGTATGATCTACAAGTAGTTGTTCTGGGTCTCGCTGTTTGTGTATGTGAGTTTAAGTGTTTGTAAACGCATCCACGATACAGGTGAAAATCCTAGCGTAGGGCAACGTTTTTTAAAACAGAAATGCCGATTTTCCAAAAATCGATTTATTCTAGTAAGAGTACTCGTATTCCTGCAGATATTGTAGGAGGAAAAAACCAAAGTGATTTATTTTTATCCAGGGACTTCATGTTACATTTTCATATCAAATGTTTCAGTAAAATAATAACGAAATGGAGTTTATTTTTCGTTTGAATTTTCAGGCAGTTCACTGCCAATATCTTACGGGGTATAAAAAATACGGCGAAATCGAACACTGGTAACTGTTCAATACTTCGGAGAAACTGAACGACAAACAAAGTAATTGCTGAACCGCGGGACCACTAAGTACCTACTGGATCTACTCGATTATCGGTTAGCTCGCAAATAACCTTTTTATCCGCCAATGTCACGGTCAAACGCTCAACCAGTTAGCCGGAAATAAACCGCTTCCAATCACCGGCATCCTCTTTATTAATACTGGTTGTGATCCTCTAATACACCGGCTTACGGGGGTCGAAGGGGTTATCAAAAGGAACGGACGTCGGGATTCAATGTATCGTCCGGCGCGGCGGCGGTCGGCCCACGTCGCTTCTACCAAATAATCTTATGACAGATCTGCGACGGAGTCCGGCGGGTCCCCCGGCCGGCGTGGCACGGTTGGGCACGGTGGGGCCGCTGGGGCACGCGGCTCGTCGGGCTGGCCCGCTATTGTATGTGACAGATCTCGTTTTGCCGCGGGCGCCACCAAATGGCTCGAGAAAAATGGAGATTAAAACGTTGTCGCATTTTTGTTGTAGCGACGGAGAGCGGATAATTGAAAAGCGTAAAAGCGTACTGTGTAGAGTTGTATGACAAATTGGCGTCCTTCTCAAATAAATAAAGGCAATTATAAAAAACGTTAACATTTTCGTTTGGTTCGCCTACTCGCTACAATTATACGATTCGAGTAGCGGAATATGACGCGAGTCTATTGAATTTAACTTCTGCGGTTTCACTGCTACGAGTATGATTTCGCAGCGGAGGTGTGCTAAAGGAGGTGTGTTGAGGTCATGGCAAACTAAAGTCAACTCACCAAACGCCCAACTTCACAAGGTGCAAACAAGTCAACTTGATCTCGCCTAAGCCATTTTATTAATGACAAAGGAAGTGCAACTCATCCGGCGAAGTAAGTCGTCCACACGTATTTTGTTCGGTCGATGATAATAAAACATTGAACGCCCTGAATAAGGTAACACGTTGGCCTGAACTTTTTCTTGGAGGCTCATGAAACATTTCGCAGCTTGTGCATGATTCCACAAACGGCTATGGTGTTGGATTTGAGTGAAAGCGTGCCGACGGCGTAGCGGGTTACGATTGTTACAGTTTCGTTCTACAGTCTTAATATTTACGAAATGATTCGTTTAAAGCAAGAAAATACCATTATCTAGTAAACTGAAGCCGTTAGCCTTGCTGGCAAGGACGCAACCCTGAGAAAATAACATATAACTACTTACTGATCAAAAACTACGGGCTTAAAATTATAAAAAACTAATTCAGTTCTTTTTCCTAATAATAATTAATTTCATGTTTCATTCTTTTTTTAAATAGAACCAACCATGGGTTTTTAAAACCTTACTATTTAATATCCACCGCTACGTCTCTTGCCGCGCCCCCCGCGCCGCCCGCGCCGGCGAGAGTTGCGACTTGCTGACTAAATTATTTATTCGTCTATTTTCCTGTTTACTTTCATTTGCATTTAAGAAAGTAATTTGGGCGTAATCTTTTGCGCCAACGAGTTGAGTTCCCTGTGTGCTGGTGGTGAGATATTATATGTTCAGCGACCCTTTGTTCGGTGAACTTGAAATGTTCGCGGCATAAAGTTTATAGATTGGCACTTTTTATGCGTTACAAAATAACGTATAAAAACCGGCCAAGTGCGAGTTGGACTCGCACACGAAAACACGTTTCTTTTACGGAAATTATTAAAATCATATTTAAAAAAATTGATATTTATTTATATTTATTGAAATAGTTTGTTTTTAATTGATTTATATTGAATTAATTTAAGAAGGACAGCGGAGGCTTAGTAATAGGTTAGGTAAGATAGGTTTTTGAAACGGAACTCTAAAAAGTACCAATCCATACACTGTGACTTAATAATAAAAAATAATCTGTTAAAAGTGTTTGATATTTATTTAAATATCTTAGGACAAGTTTTTTACAATTTCTAGTACAATGTAAGACAAGATGTTCCAATTTTTTTTAAACAATATCCCTTTCTTGTTGTGGAAAACGGAATGAACCTAAACATACTTATGACTTTAAATAATCTAGTCTTACCTGTCTCTGATATAAAAACCGCAAAGTTTGGACATTGCATACATTGTCATAACATTATTATACATTCCTAATTTACATCTGTGTTTGTACAATTCTGAGGTTCCTGATTCTCCCATTTGTGAGTTAAAAGTCCCAATCGTGAGGTTTAGGTAAGTTTTTCTGTTTGTCTAATTACAAGGAAATAAGTATGTTCCATCTATTTGAAGTCATAGTGAATGGATGTTTACAGTTTTAATAATGCATGTTCGGTTCGGGGATTGCCTGACTAGTTTTGGTCTTAATGACCAAAACTAGTACCATTCCATCTAGGTCATCTTTATAGGTTTTGTTCGTTTCGAATGATGTCTAGATTTATCACGCGTTCGTCTCATTTATTTGTCAATTTGAATTTGTTTTGTTGTCTTGCAATTTTATTGAATACCTAGTATCTAACTATTGAAAAATTCATTATTATTTTGATCTTACTCAAATTTATTTTATTTAAGTATACATACACACATTGCAGTATAAAAGTGATTTACTTCCGTCACCTCACGCTTCAGGTCCAGTTGAAAACCAGCGTCAGGCACTAGTTGTCTGGCATTTTTGCTGAACTGGCCCTTTTTGGCGCAGCCGCGAGGCACACATTCCTGTTAGTATCTTACAACGCACTTTTACACTTTTTATTTTGTATTCTTCCTTTTATTTTATTCTTTATTTTTACTTGTGTGCCTTTTAGTCTGTGTGCAAAACGAAGCTCTCAACGTTATAAATTCTTATTTACATAATAGGTCCCAATGTGTAGATGGTGTGAAATCTTCCGGGCTACCAGTTCAGTTAGGTGTACCTAAAGGCTCAATAATGGGTCCATTCTTGTTCTTAGTATATATCAATGACTTACCATTCTATTTAAAGGGTATCTGTGAAGTTGTACTGTTTGCAGATGATACTTCTCTTATTTTTAAATTAGACAGGAATAGACAAGATTTTGTCGATGTAAACAGTGCACTCTCAATGGTTACGGATTGGTTTACGACAAATAACCTAGTTCTCGATGCCAAGAAAACGAAATGTGTAAAGTTTGCCCTTCCAAATGTTAGAAATCTAGGACCCAACATCGTCTTAGATAAAGAGGTGCTTGAAACTGTAAGCTCGGCAGTTTTCTGGGCATAACAGTAAATGCCAAAATTCAGTGAGGCCAACATATATCGAGCCTAGCGGGAAGGCTCAGTTCGGCCATCTACGCCGTCAGGAAAGTAAGACAATACACTGACGTTGATACAGCTCGGTTAGTCTATTTTAGTTATTTTCTACGGTATTCTGCTGTGGGGCAAAACTGCTGATATTCAAAATATACTTGTTCTCCAAAAACGAGCTGTTCGAGCAATTTACCAGCTGGGTGCCAGAGTTTCTCTTAGAGTTTTTTTTAAAGATATTATTATCCTCACTGTTGCATCACAATTCATCTTCACCAACATCCTATATTAGGCAAAATATACACTTATATATACACTAAAAACAGTGATATTCACAATTTTAACACTAGAAACAAGGACCAACTACGAGCTCTTTCACCGGCATCATAAGGTTCATAACTCATTTGTTGGGCTTGGTATAACCTTTTACAACAAGCTACCCGCTAAACTAGCCGCTTTAGCTAGCTGCTAAATGCGTTTAAAACTAAAGTAAAATCCAACCTTTGTTCAAAGGCATACTATTCTATCAACGACTACTTAAATGATAAGAATAGTTGGTAGCTGTGATTTACTCAAGACAATGTTTATGTTCTTTCTCCAGAATCAGCTTACCTACTGACAGGTTTTTTTTGTTGACATTATTTACTCATTAGAATAATTTTTATGAGTTGCATTGCAATATGTGGTTCGCTAGCGGCCTCGACAATTGATCATATCATTTTTTGCCTGAACAACCGGCAGCAAGTTCGTCATGCTCCTTTAGATGTCACTGCTTGCGATAGCGTCGGGGGTCGGGTTGCCTCCTTCCCTTAAATATGTCGAGGGGAGTAATGGCTGATCTTTGCGATATGCTAGTGAACTTGTGGTGACTGGTCGTCTTGCTGATCATGGTATTGTTATTGTTATTAGTAATTAACTGTTTATTTATTTTACCTAGATGGTCCTAGTTTATCATTTATAACTTCCAGTTACAGCTATCTATAGCTTTATGTAAACGGGCACGCCCTTTATGACTGGAGGCTTTTATTTAGTTATTGTTTACAATTGATAATTTATCATTTATATTATGTTTGGTGTTGCGTAATGTAAATAATTTTGCATACTATTATATAGTTTTTTTTTCTAAATGAGCATACAGCTGTGCTGCTGAGGAGATTGTTGCGCCACTTCTTCTTTCCAGCGAAAGTACTAGAAAGTGGTGAAGCGTGGGCGTTTTTGGGACTGTTTTAAGTAACTTTGACGTTCGAAAAGTGCTGATTCTCAGCCTAGTTTGAATTATAGACTTGATTTTGTTTTTTTTTTTAATTGTTTCTTTATTTTCTTTCTTTTCCTTCTTTTCTTTCTTTCTTTTCTTTCTTTATATAGTAGCGCTGAGAACTTTTAAAAAACTGCAATTGTAAAATCCTCGTGATACATAAAAATTTGTTTGTTTTCTTCTGAAACGAGAACTATGCAAGAACAAGCTGCAGGGTGATTTGTTTCTTAAAAATCTCAGGTTGGTACCACATCGCTCCGCTGTCCACCGCAAGGATCTGCAGCGGTCCGTTCGCCGCTGACGGAACACCGCAAATATTGGCGCTTCCTTATCTAAATTGCTTGTGTGAATAATGCGAAGCTTACAGTGTAACCGCTCCACCGTTGTTTATTAAGTATCCTACATAAAATTACAAATTGATTAGTTTCGTAGGCTAAGAAATTGGCCTGGCATTAAAAAAAACGATGGCTTTTGAATGAATCAAGGCGAATGTAATAAAAAAAAACTGAATCAAATTTTAGGGGTATGAGGAACAGGGTGTAAAGTTCACTCATCCACCATAGAAAAGGGAGGATCCTCCAACCAGACGGGTGTTGTGTCTGGCGGGCCGACTGCCCGACTGTTGATTTCGGATAGTCTTATATATGTCGTTCGCGCGGTAAACTCTAATTGCGCGATGCAGGATTTGTGTGACGTCATGTCTTTTGATGCGTAGTTAGTATGTTTGCGGTGTAACCGCTACATCACTCCCCTCCGGAGACCGGAGGTCGATAGTGGGCTGAGTCTTGTATCTTGCGATGCTTCACAGTGCCAGCTAAGGTTCCAGTGAGTCGGAACCGGGTGCCGCATAGTTCACGGTGAGTCGGAACTGTCTGCGGTGATTCCTCAGTGAGTCGGGGTGGCGCTGCGTCACGATCCAGTGAGTCGGATGTGGTATAGCACCGGGTTGTGGCTGACTGCTAGCGTCGACCAGGAGAGGGTAGAATGGGCTCTGCTTGTGAGACCGGCCGAAGGTGCAGGTGCTGTGCCAAGGTTGCTGATGAGGCTGAGGGTGATGACCAGGAATGCGCGTTCGCTGCATGCTGGTGGTCAGGATACCCGTTGAAGCCATGGGTGCTGGCTGTCTGTGTGACTCGCCTCACGAAAGCTTGCGGGAGTGATGATGATGACGTCACGCTGAAGTAGTTGCACGAAGGCTGCGTTGACGTTCATACTCGGGGTCACCAATTTAGAGGTATGAGGAACAGGGTGTAAAGTTTACTCATCCACCATAGAAAAGGGAGGATCCTCCAACCAGACGGGTGTTGTGTCTGGCGGGCCGACTGCCCGACTGTTGATTTCGGATAGTCTTATATATGTCGTTCGCGCGGTAAACTCTAATTGCGCGATGCAGGATTTGTGTGACGTCATGTCTTTTGATGCGTAGTTAGTATGTTTGCGGTGTAACCGCTACAAAATCAATCTGCCTAGCCTTTTCCCATATATCACATTTCCTATATATCACATTTCCCAGTATCTCTTAAACTGTGTTTAGTTGAAGGCACAAACTACCAACTTGACAAAAAGAGAGTCAATAATGAAGCAATAAATACTCTCCCTACTGTTCTAGTGGACACCAAAATAATCTTATCCAAAAATCTCTAACAGAAGAACCCCGTATAAGACATTAGTGTTTATTTAGTGGCAATAGATAGCTATCTTCGTGAACGCTATCACTCGTTTTTTATTGTCGTTCTCAACGATTTGGCTGCGAGATTAATAGGGGATAATTATCTGAGCGCTGGCTCCGAGCCAACCCTGCACCGCACCGCAGCTACACCCCCGCTAGGGGAAAAAATACCAGCTTACGTTCAGGCGCTAATTTTAAGTCATTTCGGATAGAACTGGACCTATTGTTTTTAGTGATTTTTGTTTCATAGATTGTCAAGAAAGCTGATAAGGTAGATATTTGAAGGTTCTAAAATGTCTTGAAATAAAGCAAAAAAATAGAATATTTCGAATACGGTTTGTATTAAAATATTAGAACAAAGTTTATTGACCCTGTTATATTTCCAAGAAAGGTTTTCATCTATGTCAACATTACTCAGAACATCAATCAGTCCGGAAGGGATCGCAAACATTCGGTACAACTATGTGAGATATTCGTTATCTCATATTTTCTTTGATCCTTGAGTATATTGGTTATCGTCCCATAAGTTGCTCCTCGTAAGTAACAAGCTAGGTAACTTGTCACACTGGGGACTTGAGAACCGCGGCAAGTAGGCTGCTACTAGACTTTGTTATAACATTAAGTATTCAAGTTTTAGTACTTAGAAGAGATGAAAGCAAATCTCTGGTAAATAAACTTACTTTAGTATTTTAATTTCAATTTAATACATTCTAAAGTAAGTAAGTTTGTTTTTTTATGTATTTGTTTTTTTTATGTACTCAATGATTTTCATATTTCAGTTGGTCGTAAAAGCTAGCAGCTAATACAGATAAATCACATTATGGGTTGTTACTTAAAATTTACATTCTGGCAGCTTCCGTTAATCAAGGAGGAACTAGTAATCTACATGATACGCATTTATGTAGGTTACATAAATTATGTTTAAAGTCCCAACATAACACGACGGTCAAGTACTATCAGAACAACGAAGTGTACGAGTATATATCCACGATCGTATTTTTACGTCATTTACGTGCACCTTGCTCTCTATAAAATCGAAACATCACCTATAATTTTCTTCATCATGTTCTAAAAGAATCAGTTTCAAGCCAAAATAATGGTATATCTACCTAACCAGCCGTTTGTCTGCTGAGAGTAAGGAACATTTGGATGCAGTTCGGGTCGCGCCCGGGGTTTAACGAGCGCGATATTACCCAGCCAGACTTCGTGCCGGGGTAACACCGCTCGTACGGGCTCTTCACTATTACAGACTTCGGGAACTGTTAGTAGCTTTTAGGAGGCTGTTAACTTTTAACATGAATTGTAGGTAGGTACCGAACCTTACAGAAATACTATATTCTACTGCTAGATCTATCCTATGTATGCATGCATGCACAAGCTGTGAATACAAAGTTTGTAGAAAAGGGAGGTAATGTTTGTATTTCATTTATCTATGATTCTAAATACGAAATGGTGTCAAAATTATAGGTACATTTCTTCTAGCAGATATTTTATGGCGGCTGTACACTCCTGTCCGAGTGCTCTCGCTAAGTCTTGCAAAAAAGTCTCGAGCGAGGGGCTTCAACCCGAGTGCGGCCACGTGGCGCTCGGGTGGCGAGTGTACGTACACTCGCCTAGTTCAATTGAAGTTGTGAACCCCGAGAGAATGGACGCATTAAGCAATACGTCTTCTCTGTCAATCGGCGCAAGCAACACTGGAGACACGAGAGTGTACAGCGACGCACTCGCATCTGCTGCGAGATTCTTTGACTCGGTCACAAAAAACCGACATGGGACGGAGAGCGAGCGAAGAACGCCGTGACACACCGAGACGGGCCGAGTGCTCTCATCTACGTTCTCGCACTAGGCCTGCCTTGGTGTGCCACGGCGAAAGTGTACAGCTGCCATAAGCGTTTATACCGAGAATTCACTCTAAAGAAGTGACCACACAAATGACGTAGGCGTCCAGATTTAAAAGGAAATATACACGCATCAAAAGTGCCTAGGGATCAAGTACATTAAAAATATCCAATTAATATTTACCAAATCTAGTATTCCAGACTGGCTTCTAACTTTAATTCCTATGTTTAAGTTAACAACTTATCCCTATATTTTGTAAAAATTAAGAAAAAGTCCAATTTTTGCAAATTGTGGGAAATTAACCTAAATACACTAACCGTCAATTAAATGGCAAAAAAGTCAAAAATGAGGATTTATTAAATTTTTATTTTATAGATAAAAGAAAAATAAATCTGTATTTCCACGATTCGAACTCACACAATCACAGCGATTTGGCATGCTTAAAATCGGTTCATCAAAATCACTTAGAGGAATGGCTCCCACGTTCTTTCTAACAAGTCAAAAAGTTGTTGTGGGGTATGCACGGCATCCATACTCGGCATAGCTCTTCTTTGGAGCATATGTCTTACGTGCTTAATTGGGTTGAGTAGTGGTCTGGCGATTGTGCAGGTCACGGCAGAACGTTGATGCGACCATCGGCAAGAGCGCGTGTTACGACTCTAGCCGTGTGTAGACGTGCATTATCGTGCATTCGTCGTAACGAATCACTCAACCGGCTTCGCAAAGGGATGATCACGTCTGAAATAATCCTCTCCGCATAAATCTGAGCATTGAGGTGGCCCCTGATCCAAATGAGATCGGTATTGATACCCCTCCATACGAATTAACTTCCTGACAAAATTTCAAACGTTCTTGACGTCTAGAGGTCCCCCAAATTCGTGTACGTCATATCATACCGAAACGAGATTAATCGGAAAAGCAAACACAACCCAGTCTTCTTCCTCCCAATTTCTGTGTTCGCGAGCCCATTGTAAACGGACCCTACGATTGCGGGGTGCTAAAGGTGGAACTCTCAGCGGCCTTCGGAAACGTAGACCCACTTCACGTAAACGATTTCAGATGGTTTGGTTGCTTATCAGCAAGCCAGAAGAGTTGTGAAGCCTCGTAGCCAACATCATGGCTGTCATGGTGCGATTCTGTTGAGCAGAATTTTGGATGTGCCGGTCCTGTCTGCGAGTGGTGATGGGAGATCGTCCTCCATGACACTTGGCAACGCTGCCCGTGATACGATAGCGTATCCAGAGGCAGCTTATGACATTCTGTGTAGTGCCAAGAGCGACAGCCACACAACGTTACCTGGAACCAGCGTGTAATATTTCCACGGGTCTCATCATCTCTTCCCGTGTCAAATGACGTCGTTGCTCCATATCGATGCAATTTTTTTCAATTCCGATGCAGAACTTGTAATGGTTTTGTAAAAATGCTATTAAACATTTTTATAGGAATCCTGATTGACTTCCTATTTTAATCAAAGTTTAAAGAAAACTCTTCATTCAAATAGTGAAATTCACTAAAAAGAATCAATAACGATTCAAAATAGTTAAAATATAATCCTCAATTGCGGCGGTACTCTAAAAAGTACTTGATCCCTGGACACTTTGATGTGTGTATTATATAAAGTGGCCATAACCACATAGTGTGGTTTGTAAGTATATATATTCATGGGTAATTCGTGATTAGTAATGTGTGTAAAATGTGTTATGGTTGGGAACTGAAACGGCGCAGTTGAGCTCATTTAAATAAAGGTTATAACTTTTTGGTTCATTGTTCCGCAAGCCGGGACTGTTGCCATAGTAGGCGCGCAGGATTGTGTGCTCGTTCATTATTATCAAGATGAATATCGTTTTATTTTGTTTTTTTTTTTATAGAAAACTATATGATTATTGAACCGTTTTGAAGATTATTGTAGGAGTTTTTATATTGTTATTTAAAGTCTACTTATTTTCGGCGGCAGTGGATGTGTTTCGGCAAAAATGATGACGAGGTAGTTTAAATGTTTAGGGCATTTTTTAACAAAACATTTCCTAAATAAAACGTTTAGCTCTACCCATTAAAAATGATTTACCTTTTATGGAATTAACCACTAACCAGTGCAATTAACAAAACCCAGTCCTATAAAATATTCGACTAGAATAGCACAAAACGGTGCGAAATAATAATTAAAGTGAGGGTAATAATCATGAATACAGCATTCGATTATTATAACGCAGCGCCGAAGAAGGCTGGCTCGCTTCCAGCTCGGCTCGGATGGTGGAAGCACGCGATTGCGACTAAATCGATAATCGATACGATAAAACTTTTATTCGATCCAATTTGAATAGAGTTGAGTACCACGTGCGGCAGGTATGAAGAATATCTTCAGACGCATCGCCATAGCTCATACTTCGAGCTTGAATGGATTTAATAGGCTTAGAGAGGCAGTTTGTTCCATAACAATGTATGTTGACTTGCTCAAAAAGGTAGTATGAATGCTGGGATGTCAAGTTGTGGCATCTCTATGGACTACCGGCTATATTATCAATGAATAGCTGTTGTCCCTTCTATATGTGTGTCATGAGAACCGTTTTGAAGTTTTCATCTAGGTGTACGATCAAAGCTGCTGAGCCGCTTATGCTATTATTGTTGTAGTCTCCGATGGCCTTCAATGTTGTTAAGTATAAGCCTCATTTATAACTTTATATAATCGCTAAACTAAGATGAGTTTCCTAAACGAGTTTAGTAGCAGTAAAGTCGATACACACGACCTAATACAATTCGGTACATATTATATAAACGTTTATGAATTTAATGTAGGAAAATTACGACTTTTCTTTGAAGGCTATTTTTAAAGCCGAAAATCGCATCACAAAAGGACGAATGTTGTAAGTAAATAATTATTTTTAATAAGGTCGACAGCGTTAACGCCCTCCATTACTGTTTCCTTGTGTTGATAAATAATAACTACTAGAAGACTCAGTCAACTTCATACCACGCGGGAAGTTCCCATACAAAACGGAGATATTTTGGATTTTACGGCTGTTCCTTCTTTTTGGGCTTGGGAAACCTCACCAGTATTGAGGAGATCAAACAAAAAAAGGGGTCGAGTACATTTCGAGTTTTTGCGAGACAAACCCACGGCAATTTATTTATAAATATATTATTATATAGAAGTTTCTCTGTTACATCTCCAATCTTCTATAGATTGGAAATTTTAGACAGAGAGACCATTCCAAGTTCAATTTCCAATTTACATGACGTAAGTATCAGGGTGACTTGTAATTTGACGTATTCCTTTTAGGACGTGGTAGTGTGCAATTTGCAACAATTAAGGACCCCATAAAGCGTAAGCAAAAATTCATGGGATTCGAGAAAACACAATTTGTATATTACAATTAACTCTCAAATTGAATGGCCTTAAAAGAGAGCGTGTTAAGATTTTTTTATTGCAGTCGCGCAACAAAAAATTTCAAAACACGTTCTCTTTTCTAGCAGTCTGATGCAGTTACTTTAGTTCCCAACCTTTTCGGAAGTAATTTTTTTGGAATCCTCTCCTCAAGCTCTTCATTTTGGTACCCCAAAAGACCATGGTACTAAAAAAAGTCTTTATTGTCGCGCATGCGAAACTGCGGCTAAAAAAGATGGCGTGCTAACGAATGAAATGCTGCCTCAAAGTTCAGATATAGTGATAAATAGAGTGTGAATATGATCCAGATGATGAAGCCGGAATCAATGGCGCATGTGGCGTCCTCCGGTTTAAATCCCGGTGAGTAACGACCGGCCGACGGAACGCCGCCTGGCCGCCACCGTCTTTACGCGCTTACGGCGGTAATTACCGGTCCGTGATAGACGTCCGGCACCGCTGGCCGGCCTCCAACGGACACTGTTGCCAACCTATCATACTGCTAATACTTAGTTCTTGGTATCGTTATGGTTTTGGGTAATATTTCACCAAATTACTAAAACAAAATTAAAATACAACATTGTGAACTTTGTACTAGCCGCTTTGTAGAAATACAAATTAAACAAAAATAGCTACATATTATTTGACTTAAAAAAACGTTTCGTGACTTTTCCTAACAACTTGAAAAGGTGTATACACTGCATCGCAACAATTCCGGATCGCTAATAAAATAATGGCGTGATAGTTTCTTAAATACATAAGACTAATTAGCAAAACTATAGTATATTGTAGATGACTGATTAATATATGTATAATATAAAAAAATGTGTAACACGTTTTTTACACTATATAACTTTAAGTTAGTACCAAAAACTAAGAAAATTTCGCTTCTAACTTAAGTATGACAGCAAAAATACACTTCGCAGTAATTCTTAAAAAATAAAATATTTTTTGTCAATTTAATATTTTGTATTTCCTCGACGACTCCTATCACTTACACAGTAAGACGATGTGGCATGCTTTAAACCAAATTTTTAATACGATTTTAGTCTATGTTTGCCCATTCTTCCACTAGCGCATTCCTTAACTCGTTTAAGGTAACGGGAGCAGGAGAGCGTTGTCTCACGCATCTCCCGAGCTCGTCCCATGCATGTTCTATGGGATTTAAGTCTGGGCTACGAGCTGGCCACTCCATGCAGGTAAAACCGACGTCTTGAATATACATATTGACCAAACGAGTATGTGGTTTTGCATTGTCGTGCATAAAAATGGAATTTGCACCCATATTCACTAAGAAAGGACCAGCATGCTCATTTAAAACCTTTTCTACGTATCTGACAGCAGTCAGATAATCGTTTTCTATGATCATTAACTCCGTGCGATCCTCTGAAGATATCCCAGCCCAAACCATTATTGATCCTCCACCGAATGGCACCTTTCCTTCAAAACACCCTTGATGATACCGTTCTTTCGGTCCTCTAAATACTCTTCGTCTCCCGTCGTGCGTAAATAAACAAAATCTGGACTCATCGGAAAACATAAGCATACCTTGGACCAATCTTCATCTGTCCATCGAATGTGTTCTCGAGCAAACCGTAACCTTGCAACTGGATGTTCTCGGAGCAGTTTGGGGACGTTTGCTGATCTATAAGGCTTTATATCAGCTTCACGATGACGTCGCAGAATCGTATCAGAGCTCACATTGTTGTGGTGAATTTCTTGAAGACTGTTTCGGACCAGAACAGCCGTGAGATGTCGATTTCTTAACATAGTGCTCACGATGAATCGGTCTTCTCGTGTAGTTGTGCACCTTGGTCTGACATTTCCTGGTCTCCTGGTGGTCATGCTGGTCTCTTGAAATCGCTGGAGTACTCTTTCTGGAGACCGTTGATAAAGATACTCCTACTGTTCTAGCAGTGCTACGCTGACTTCTTCCTTCTTGTACCATGGTAATAATCTGTTTCCATTCTTCAGGTGTTAATTGATCAATCCAAGGAATCATTTATAATGACAGCTCGCTTTGAAACAAAAGAAGAAAAAATATTATTGTCCTATATTAAATTTTCAAAATTTTCAAAGAGCAGTTTTTTTATCTGTTACTTGTGCAAATGAAACCTCTTTAGAGATTTAGAACAAGCATTAGTAACCTAGTACTACATATTATTTATTCTAGCGATCTAGATATGTAATTTATGGAGATATTAATAACACGGTTTTTATTAGCGACGGAATTTTTGCGATCCAGTGTATATATATATATACATATATATATATATATATATATACTATTTACTTACAAATAACTGAATGCAGGCAACTAAACATAAAATATGTGTAACACATTGACATAGGTACCGTACAAACAGATTTTGCGCTGAAAAAATGTTGAGTAGGTTAGTACATACATGAACGAGTCAAATTGGAATAACTTTGCGCAGTATATATAAATTTGTCCACCCTACTTCGTGTTATGCCTGAAGCAATATGTATCGATACTAGACAAACTTCGGCTGAAAACTCACCTAGTGCACGCCCAGTCAGCGCTGACAGCGCTGTTCAGTTACAGCATACGTTACCGCTGAGCGCAGCAGGCTATTAATTTATTATCCGGTGATCATTTGTGTGAGTATGTGTTCCCAACTATGATTGGCTTTTAGTGGGCCAACATTTAAAAAACTTATTTCTTAGCGTTTTTAGAGGAAATACTTGCGATATTGACTATGTTGAACACCATTTTGGGTTTCTAAATAAACTCATCTCCAGAAACATAGCACTTCTTTTATTGTATGTTGAATTTCTAAATATCTAGCAAAATAATTAAGTTGCATAATTATAAAATATACTCCTTGTACAAATTAATTTGCAAATATTAAGACGAAAATACTCCTTCAAAATACAAAGCATAATTTTATTAAAATACCAATGAACTACAAAAAAAAAAACAGAAAATTAATTCCGGGAAACATCTCGGGGCATTCCGGCCAAACTATCGAAGTTCCCGATTCTTTCGAGCTCGCAAGTTCGGAACTTGTCCGGTGTTTAGTTGTTCTATTAGTAACGCGGCCGTAAATCCGGGGTGGGCTGGATTAGTGGCATCGGCACCAATTAACAGCCGCTACTGACCTACTTGAGAAAGTTTGTTTTATGAAAAAGTGATTTATTTACATCCAGGTGGCCGGTATTACGGCGGATTTGTTAAGAAAAGTTAGAGGTCTCAGTTGACTTTCTACTAGGTACCTATAATTTCTTAAAGGTTTATATTCAAAAGGCCATATTTTTCAAAATATTTTTGCCTTAAATCCGATATCTTTATGTCTTGCATGAGCCAAGTAATCTAATGGCTTGGAAGTTAAATCCAGTGCTTAGATTTGTTAGTCCGTGAATAAAGAGATAACTACGACCTACATAAATAATTCTTTATACGCAGTAGGTAGAGTAGGTTTATTTTTTAGTTTCCATAAATATAATTATGCATATTAGTTTAGTAATTTTTTTTATTGGCATGGCCAAAACTCATGCAAAATGAAAGAGGTATTTCAGAAAAAAATAAGTCAATTAAAGTGGTTACTTCACCACCGAGATAACATTGACACAACAGGCATTGATGTGCATACAAGCATTTGTGTGCGTAAGCCTGCAGTAATCCGATAATGCGGGCGGCGCCGGGACTTACAGCTAGCAATTAGTGGGCAGTGATCCGCGCGGAATGAGCTCCCTATCTGGAGAATACGACGCGCACGGGAGGACCACGGGTATGAGGACCAGGCTAATTAGCTACACAGACCAATTATTAAACGTTATTAGATCAAGTAAGAGCATCTGAAATGCCGGCTAGGCTTCTAGGAACAAAACAATAAATCGATCTCTATCTATAGCCTGACTTTCAATTGAGGCCAATTTCAATTCTATCTATAATAGGTTTGTGGCTAGTCAGAATATAATTTCTCAGAAGTTGCTATTAGAACAACATGTTGCACACTACACAGATATATCATTATGATTTTGAACATTAGTTTTCTTGCGATTCTCGCAAGCAAGTTCCTTAGTATCTCATCTATAAATTGAATCTTGTATACCTTTGTGTGCGTGATTTGGGCGGCAGACCTACCTCGTAATAACTTCAAAATTTAAAACTAATTTACTTCTGTTGCAAGTTACAACGCTACTAGGTTATACTGGTGCGTTGCCAATCGGTACTAAAACCGTCATCTTCAATAAACAATGACGGTGACAATTTCACAAAATGTTTACTAACAGCCTCGACACTGACCCTGTTCCTTGTCGTACAATTGACCCTGTCAATGTCATTTAGCGCCAAAAGATCCCTGTAGCACTCACACACTTGGACACAGGTAAGTCATATTATGTAGGTAGTATACTTTTCAACAAAGTAAAGGCAACTGACCGTTATCCTCTTGAGCTGCCGCTTGCCCTTGTACCAGGTGATGACTGCAGGTGGCCTGCTGCCAGCGGACTCGCACGCCACCTCGTACCTACGCTCGGCCGTCAGCACGCCCCCTTCACCTGTCTCTGCCGGCTTCTTTATCTCCACTGTTAGAGGTCTCACTGTAGAAGAGGGGATTCAGTTAGACTTCTGTTTCGTGTGTGATTAAGAGCTGGCGCCCCACCCATATAAATTGCAGGGCAGGTAGAGGTGACAGTTATCGCAAATAAATTACATTTTAAATATTTGAATTTAAAATATATAAAGATGTTATCTATATAAATTATTAATAATAGGGGTTAAAGTATGAAATTGCCGTTTTATTGTAATAGGTACTACGAATTGACATACAACCTTCATGGTTTGAGATTTTTGATTGAAACTTTTTTCACATGGTACCTATGAAGTTCTTCTTTTAAAAAATGTGCAACATTTGACTTTCAACTGTTGTTTTTTTTAATCAGCTTAGACAAGAAAGATAGATACTTCGAAAATTCGAGTTACTTTTGAATATGAGTTCCGACGCGGAACTAACGCGGCAGAAATGGCTCGCAATATCAATGTTGCGTTTGGAGAGGAGACTGCAAATAAATGCACCGTGCGATTTTGGTTTAAATGCTTTCGTGATGGAAAAATGCAATGGCTGACCCCAGGTCAAACGCCGCAACAGTGTCCTAAAGTAAAGATTACCAATAAAAAGGTAATGGTAAATGTTTGGTGGTCTCAGCATGGTGTTATTCACTATAGCTTGTTCGAAGTTCGAAGTTCAGTACAGTAGACATCTGCAGTTATTGCTTGACCAGAAATCAAGCAATAACTGCAGATGGCTACTGTGCTGAACTTCGAACAATGATAGTAAAATAAGCAGTTAAACAGCCCCAACTCATGAATCGATCTTCACCATTATTTCTACATGATAACGCGAGACCTCATACAGCACGAAAAACCGTTTTAACTATACAGGAACTGCAATTAGAAACCATTCCTCACCCTCCGTATTCACCAGACCTTGCTCCAGCAGACTACCATTTTTTTCGTGATTTGAACAAATTTCTACGTGATAAAAATTTTTCTTCTCAGGAGTCAAAATGCTTTCACACAGTTTGTCGAATCTAGATCACGAGAGTTCTATCGCAAAGGCATAAATGACCTTCCTATTAGATGGCAGCAACGTATAGATAACAATGGTAATTATTTTGATTAAATGAATATGTTAAATTAAAAAAAAAAACGAATTTCAATTTTTGCAGTACTAATTGGCAATTTCATACTTTAACCCCTATCATTAAATAATAATGAACGTAAACAAAGCAAAAGTATTATGTAAGAATCCATGCAGGTGGCGTTCTGTAGTTTTTGTCTACCCGCATGGGAAATCGGCGTGAGTATATGTCTGTGTAATACGCTGAACAACTTACAAAACATGTCCAGGACTAAAGACAGTTCCTTGGGCGGCACGAGATGCGAGTTAGTGGCCTGACAGGTGAACACGGCGGCGTAGTCGGCGCGTCTGATGGCCGGCCACAGCAGCCGGTTCTCGATGACGTCACCCGTGTTGTGCTCGTATTCTTCGTCTACTAACACTCCGTTGACTAACCAGCGGACTGAAGGTTCCGGTCGTCCTGTGGGAGGAGAAGGTTGATTAGTGTTTTATTACTGAAAAGCAACACGGTCAAACGAAAAAATCGAGCGAGCCTTGCATAAGTCGCATATGATGTGTAACATCTGACATCTCACCTTGGTATTAAGACATATTGAGGCAACATTAAAGGATGGGGCCTCGTCAAAATCGTTTCTGAGGGCCAACTCTTGCACCGCGCGCGGTCATTGGTCAAATCAAATAGCCCGCGCTTCCCCGGCTTCCTGTTGCACACTTCCGTTGCTTTTCACGAAATCACTCCCACAGGTTGTAGGAAAGTGAGAGGAAAGATGTTACACATCAAAAATAAACAAAATATAGTACAGTGACGTGCGCCCTTTATGTATATCTCGCGTAATGAAACTAAAGTCCCGATATAATCTTGGTCAGATCATGTGAAGACCATGTAGATTGATGTCAGAAATGGTCTTTTGAGGAAAAAACCACACAGATTGAGTGGAACTGTCCAGTCAGTGCACGAATTTGTCAGTAATCGTGCAGCTCAACTCAGAACTTAAGGAGCCAAACGATTTGACGAACAATAATAACTAAAGAAAGGACATTGGGGTAGGCCGCATAATTAATTACTTAAACTGCCAAACCATGAGTAAAACCAAGTGCGAAAAAAAACAATGACCCACATAGTATTCAACTTCACAATAATTAAAATAAATAAATAAATAAAAATTTTATTCAAGTATAAAGTAAGATAATGATTTACATTAATTGCAATTGAGGAAAAATTAATTCTAGATGTAAAGTAGACTTGCCTGATCTAGGTTTACGAAAACCTGTGTTTCAAGCCAGCATTTCACAAATTAACATTTAAAAAAGAAGATACAATATTTTCAATGATTGTAAGAGTAATTAATTTGGTAAGTATATTATTTTAAAACTAAATTATATTATATTAAGTTAAAATAAATTAACGAATAATATTAAAGTAAATAAGGTAGAGAATAATATTAAGTTTATTTTAATATTTCTAGTAGTTTTTCCGTGTCCGTATAATTGAGTTTTGTCAAATATTCTTGTACTAGTAAATTACACCTATTATAACATAAGCTATAAATCTTTAGCAGTCTATTGAACTGGTTATACAAGTAGGGTCCTAAGAATAAATAAAATCGTCTAGTGAAAGCATGTTTAGTCTGAGAGTTAGCACAAACCAAATCTTTTCTTCTCTTATCTGTAGGTACTGGGTTTAAAAGTACAGTGTGTTGAAATAAAACTACATTCAAAACAAATAATTGACGTACTGTTAGCACCTTGCATGTCATGTAAAGCTGGTGTGTAGGAAATCTGAATGGACGAAAAGCAGCGACCTTTAATACTGCTCTTTGGGCGCATTCTAGGTGCAGTAAAATTGATTTAGCGGCACCTCCCCAGGAAGTTATGCAGTAGGTAATAATAGATTGACACAAAGCTAAATAAACCTGTCTAATTAATTTGAAGTCGGCTATGTTACGTAAATTCTTAAAAATATATATTAGTTTACGCACTCTGGTGCATAATAAATCGATATGTTTGCGAAAATTCAGGTTTGTATCAATCGTGACGCCCAGATATTTGATATGGTCGGTTTTAACTAAAGTGGGACAAGTGCATGCAATGTCAGCAGAATGTACATTACAATTTTTATGCGCTTGGATATTTAGGTTAGTAAGCGTTGGATTAGTGTTTCTCATTGTAAATGTTAGGTACTTGGTTTTATCTGTTTTTAATGTTAGGAGATTTTTATGGAGCCAATTAGACACAATATTAAAGCCATTCTGTGCTACCTCGTAGAGCTCCGCCATTGATTTTGCAGCAAACAGTAGAGCTGTGTCATCCGCATATGATATAATTATACCCTTTTGGAGTGTCAAATTGCACAGGTCATTAATATATATTAAAAACAAGGTAGGGCCCAAAATACTGCCCTGTGGGATTCCATAGCAGCTATTCTTAAGTTCCGAACTCATGCACTGACCTATTTTTACACACTGGTGGCGGTCACTAAGGTAATCAGATAATAGTTGCAGTTGAACTCCCCGTATTCCCAACATTTCCAGCTTGTTCAAAAGCAAAGTACAAGAAATTGTGTCAAAAGCCTTGGCTAGGTCTAATAATATCCCTATGGTGTGCATGCCGTTATCTAGGTTTGTACTTATAAAATTTGTAAGCTGGTGAAATTAAAGTATTATAATACTTTACACAGTAAATATTCATGTCATTGTATATATATATGTATAAAATTCATCAATTTCAATCTGTTTATAAAAATCTATCAATAATCATTTGAGGACCATGTAGATTCATGTTGGAACTGGTCTATTCAGGAAATAACCATACAAATTTGAGATTTCTCTTTATTATTATATACTATTATATATTATATTATGTCGCCGCGAAAGCGTCTATCTGTAAAGAATCATAATCTTAACTGTCTGTGTTTTCTTATCTGTCATAATCTTATGCGTAACTACGTATTATAATTGTCATTCACCCTAAAGTCGTTGCTCCTGCCCTCTATGGGTTAATGTGGAATACTGTTACAACCGTTTGCATGCATCTGTGAATGATCAATTCCTTTGCGATCAAAACGCCAACTATTGTAAAACTTGTGAACTCAGTCAATATACTGTGAGTTAAAGAGTTAAAGAGAAACTACTGTGTATTACTAATTTCAATGTTAGAACTAAAACTAAAGTTTAAATTAAAAGAAAACATTTATTTACTGATTTTTGTGTTTTTAGTCATATTAACAAGTGACATAGTATTTATGTTTATGACAAAAGCACTACCTACCTAAGGTCACGAAGATGGCGCGATTTGCGAATATTAAGATCAATAACTGAATTATTAATTTAATACGAGAACTAAATAAGTTTCAGTAATAGAAAACCAACTATAAAGTAATAAGATTATTTTACACTGCAATTTACTAATGAATACCGGTTGTTTGTAGGTATTCGAAAAGTACATTTACAAACAGTTAGCTAATTTCAGTGAAAAGAATAACATCTTATGTGAAGAACAAAAAGGATTTAGGCAGCATAGAACTATCGATATGGCAATTTATGACTTTTTGTTTCCGATTATTAGAAATGTGGATAAACGATTCCCCATATGTGCCATATTTTGCGATATGACGCAGGCTTTCGATTATGTCCATCATAATACATTGTTAAATAAGTTAGAAGCCTACGGCATAACAGGCAACGTACTCGAACTAATGAAATCGTATTTAGAAAACAGAACACAGATAACCGAAATTAGTCGCATCAATGTAATTAATAAACATGAAGAGATATCGCGGTCTCGAGAACGCAAAATTACATTCGGTGTTCCACAGGGAAGCGTTGTGGGCCCGTTTGGATTTATATTATATGTTAATGATATGCCCACGTCCATTGAACATCCCTTAACTATGTTTGCTGATGATAGTACCATTACGATCCCGTGTAAAAATAAAAATACATATGAAACGGACATAAATGATTCTCTTGACAATTTGATTAAATATCTAGATAAGAATAATTTGAATATAAATTTAAGTAAGACTATGATAATGCACTTTAGACAACGTATTCCTCGTTTACCTAACCTTAACATACACTACAAAAATAACGACATTGATGAAGTAACTGATACCAAATTTTTGGGATTACTAATAGACTGCAGTTTAAACTGGAAAGCACATATTGACAGGTTGTGTAAAAAATTGAGTTCGTCTGCATTTGCTTTACATAGACTATCCTCCATAGTGGATACAAAAACACATCTTGCGGCGTACTACGGTATTGCTGAATCTTATTTACGCTATGGTGTCATTTTCTGGGCGAACTCCACTGACAAAGAGACATCATTTAAGGCTCAAAAAAGATGTCTCCGGTCAATGTATAAACTAAAAACCACCGACAGTTGCAAGCCATATTTCAAGCAGTACAACATATTCACCCTTCCGTGTATCTATATTCTTGAAGTGGCTATGTTTGTGAAGAACAATCCAAATCGTTTTGAACGTTTGGCCAAAATTAAATAATGTACCGTGTCAAACCGCTATGATGCGCAAAAGTATTTATTGCATGGCCCCAGTTGTTTATAATAAGTTGCCAAGTGCATGGAAAGACTTGAAAACGTTGCAATTCAAAAGTACACTTCGTAAATTGTTAATACATAAAGCATATTACAGTGTAACAGTGTAAGAGTTTTTAACGGACAATTTTTATCAGACCACCTCGAAGTTTTAATTAATTAATTATTGTTTTGCGTATGGAATATTTATGGTGTGTTGTCTATGACCTGGAATTTTGATGATTGTTTGATTGTTTATTTATGTAATATTTGAATTTTAATAATTTTATTTAATGAAAATGACATAACTAATTTAATGTTCCAACAAGAGTTTAAATTTTAACAATTTTATATAGGTAATCCTTTAATCAATAAATTAATCAGTTTTTTAACTTTTATATGAAACACTCGAGCAATTATATCGTGACGATCACAAGACTTTTGTCCAGGAAGTAAAACTTTGGTAATGTCGTCCCAGCGAGGGTTGCATGTAAACGTCACAAAGAGATCAGGGCGACCGTAGTTGCGTACATATGTCATCGCATCCTGGGTACGCTCGTGCATGTACCTCGGACCACCAGTGAAAGAGGACGGTAGTACTACCATTTGCCCCAATTGATTGGCATCAGCATCTTGTCGTCTAACTGCATCCTTAAGATGTACGTAATTATCTGCACGTAACTTTGCCTGATTATGTCGTATATAATTGAGTCTCTCAGTTTCTATTTTAGCGTATTGATCTACTAAATACTGACTAAAAAGAGCGATAAAACGCGGGAGAATGTTATCTTCACCGTCTCTTATCATTATACGGAAGGAATAGAAACTGGCTGCCGAAACCATTTTTTTAGAGGCAATTTAGTTTTGGGATCATGTTGAGGCAAGTTGACAGAATAACCATCATCGCCATAACAAAATATTATGGGATATTGCAAGGCATCGTATGACCGATGCAGTTCACTTATCCGACGTAAAGAAGTACTACGGCTTTCCAATATAATGTCCCGTTTCTCAAATTGCTGATCAACCATCACCAAAGCAACTTCGTTGGTCGTTGGGGCGTTAAAACGTCCTCTATGACCTTCAAGTGGTTTCTTGTCGGCATGAATGACTTCTTTAAACGATTCACAGGTGGGGGGAATTTTATCAATGGTGCTTTTGAGGTCTTTAATGTAAGGGTTAACATCATGAAGCATTTTTTGTAACTGTTTAACCAAACTTGGTTTCAATCCTTGATAATTTGAGCACCTTAGACTTACTTCTCTATCGTCTTCTCCAACGAAATAAATCTGCAAGAATTTAGCTTTCTCACCTGGTTCCGGTAAAATGCTTCCAACCAAATGATAGACCTGACCCTGCACTTTAAATGTTGGCATAAAGCCATCCTCCACCACCTGTTTTGCACCAAAAGATGTCATCTGGAAACAATTGTTGTATTTACGAATATTGCTCATAAAATGCTTATGGTCAGGGTGCAGATCCATTACCAAACTGTATAGAGGATCAGGAAGACTATGTAATGCTTCGAGTTGCACCTTTCCACTGCCACAACACATTCCAAGAGTCTCGTCCTTCCATTTGAGTGCATTGCAACACTGACACTTATTATTCATATTGCCTATACTCACCATAGAATCGTTGTCGTAAGCCATTCCTGGATTGTAAGACATACCTGAAAGGTACTTTGAAATCCAGGGACTTGCAGTTGCCTTCGTGTTGTATTGTGACTGAGCCGCTCTATGTACTTCAGGATGTGCCTGCTAGTAATTAGCAGCAGCTCGCCTGTGCACTTCAGGATGTGCCTGCTGATAATTAGCAGCATCTTGCCTGTGCACTTCTGAGTTTTTTTTTATATATTTGGATGCCGCTTTCCGATAAGGTGTACGGTTACTTTTTGAATACTTTTTTTGGGCCTGTTTTAGTTGATTTTTTCTCGTTGCTGCTGTATATCTAGCTCTACGCTTCTTATTTTTCTTTTGAGGTATCGAGCAAGTCGACTGATAAATATATACATCAACTGGCTGTTTGGAAGCAAAGTCGGTAGAAAGATCTGAATCAGTTGATGACACAGATATTTTATCGACTACTTCAACACGTCTGGAAGTAATTTTCTTAGCCTTTACAGAGATTGGATTGAGTTTAGAATTTATTTCAACTTCAGAAAATTGTTCCTCATCTGAAACATAAGCTTCAAAATGGCCACCAGATAGATCGCCTGAAAAGCGAAGGCGCTTAACTGGACAACCTTCAGCACCAACCTTTACATATAACTTGCAATTGCGGTAAACCTCAAAAATAAAATTATATATTCTGCCTGCTGCTGTCAACTCGCATAATGTGCCGTAAGTTGAAGACAGAATCATATCAGCATAGTATTCGTCTGATGTAGTGTAGTTATCACCACATCCATTTTCAGAAAGACCAGAAAACTCATCCCAGTTTTGCTTTACGTGATCAACAATTTGTTCACGTATTTCGAATGCCATTTCTTCATTTCCGTGCATCAAAAAAGAAAGAGACCTAAAAAGGCAAGCTCCGTCCCCTATGATCGGTACGACAAACTTTAGTACCATCTGCCCATCAATATTTATAATTTCAACAACCATATTTACAACCAATTTCCTTAGTCTTAAATAAAGTAAAAAAATAAATTAAAATCTAAAAATAATATTCTTCAAATTTAAAATTTAGAAACAGACTAAAAAAATAAACTAATGAAAAAAATCTAAAAATAATATCCTTCAAATTTAAAATCTATAAACAAAGACTATTCAATATTACACCTCCCTAAAAAAAAACTATCCAATTATTAAAATATTATAATTGATACAAAAAGCAGATCTTGATAATTAGTAAATAAATTGCTACCACTTTCTCTGATAAGATTACTTAACCGGATGAAAATCGAACCGTAGGTACGAAGCACTGGGGTACTTATACAATGCGCGGTAACGAAACCATAGCGACTTCTATTTTTTCCACTACCGCCATCTATCGAGCTTTCGAGCAACTTTCTTTCTGTCTGTTGGTCTGAAAGTATGACGCAAAAACTACGGGATCGATTTTGTTCAAATTTTGCATAGATGTTCCCTATAAGTGTGGTCAGTCTGTAGGGTACTTATTATCACGCTATTTGCTATGAGTGATGAGCAGAATTGCATTCTGTTTGTATCCTAACTATCCTAATCTATTTATATCTATATTGATTCGCCCGGAGAAGGGGGTGGAGGGGGTTATCCGGGAGAGGGGCCCGTGGCTAAATAAAAAGAGCCGCACTGGTCGATCGATCAGGTTAAGCTACGCTTGTCGAGGTTGGTCTATGGATGGGTGACCATCTTTAGATACAGAGACCCGTCCGTGCCTCGGAAAGTATGTTAAGCTGTTGGTCCCGGCTGTCATTCGTGGATCTTTGACAGTCGTTACGGGAAGTCAGAAGCCCGAAAGTCTGACAACCATTTTTACCAAGGGGTATCGTATTACCTAATAACTGCTGCGTTGTGGAGGTCAGATAGGCAGTCGCTCCATGTAAAATACTGTAATGTTAGAAACAGTACACGTGTACTTATAAATATTATTTTACTTGAATACAAAATTTTGCGAATGAACAACTTCAATACAAAACTTCATACCCCTTTCAGACCCTTGTGGGTTGAAATTTAAAAAAAAAAAACAAATATTTAGGTTGTGTTAGTTTCCAACCATAAGCCGAAATATTAGTGATTTTAAATTAAAAAATAAAGAACTTTAATTAAAAACAAAATTTCATCCCCCTTTTCACCCCCCTAAGGGTTGAAATTCTAACAACTCCGTTGCGTTAGATAGTAGTGATTTTTCTTCTAAAATGAAGGATTTTCAACTTTATCCCCCGTTTTAACCCTTCGGGGGTAGAATTATCAAAAACGTTGAGATACGTATTGATTAATTTTCAATCGTCAGTCTAAAATCAAAATTTGAAGATCCTAACTTCAAAACTAACGGACTTTCATACAAACTTCCATCCCCTATTTTTCCCCTTTAGGGGTGGAATTCCCAAAAATCCTTTCTTAGTGGATACTTACTCTTCACAAAGAACACACCCTCCAAGTTTCATGTCTCTAGGACCAGCGGTTTGGGCTGTGTGTTGATATATCAACAGTCAGTCAGTTTCTCCTTTTATCCATATAGATGAAAATGTTTGCATGCCGTATGGTGAAATATGGCAGAACTCTGATGAAAACCTACTACTACCTACTTATGTATAACCCATATTTGCAAATAAATGCTATTCTATTCTATTCTATTTGTTTAAATTCCTTGAATCACAGGAAGTGTTGTAAAAGATAGAAAAACTGAAGTTGTAGAAAGTAATAAAGCTTCGAATTCAGCTTTAATCTGAATAACCTTTGAATTAGTGAATATTACCATTGTTTAATTATAAAAGAATTAACTGATAAGCATTTTAGCATTGTTAGTAAGTTTTATTGAACAAATTTAGTAGTATGATATTGTATTGAAATACGAGGTACGTCGCCCGACCTCTGAGAAAAAGCGTCACCCACGAATGGCACGTGTGGGTAATAAACGTGAAAAGAAAAGTTGTGTTATAAAGGACTGAGATTGTAATTGTCGAACAAATAACCTCTGTAACATAATGTTTTGATATAAAAGAGTGTCCATGGAGTTTCTTGCCCGTTCTTCTCCATCAGGACCTACTTCGTTTCGAATGGGCGACTAGCTTCACAAAATAACTCAAACTGAATGACCCCTTGTTAAGTGATAACTCAAAAGTGGCTGTAAATCGATACTGGAAATATGAAATGACGTAAGGGACAAAACTAAGGTTTTCAGGATAGCAAAAATAAGATAGTTTTCTTACAAAACTGACTATAATTTTTTAACTATATGTTTTACGTAAAAAGTGTCTAGGACAAAGTTTCTTAGATTTTTTCATTCTTTGAAGCTAAAATAGCAAAAAATCAATAAAGCCTATAGTTTTAAAGATAGCATGCCCCTTACGTTAAATAATAATTAATAAGGGTGATATAAGTTAATAATTTTTTTGATGTAAATGAACAGCATTGATGTATGGGACATTAAAGGAAATAAACATTTAGAGTTTTTCAAAGTAAAGTTCTCTTAATGGTGTAGTCTATAATGCTTATGCTGTTAACAAATTAAAAAAAAAAAATACATTTGTGACCTACTATGCCTATGCCATATAGTTTTAAAGTATTTACAAACATCGAATGATAAAAAATAAACGAATAAAATAGATCAAAACTTTTATTTGTACTCACTAATCCTCTTTTATAAACGCAATTTACTCTCATAATATAATTATGTCAAGTACAACATAATTAAGTCGCATTATAAAATAGCTATAATGGTTTACTAAACTTAGACTTATTGTCTAAAGAGAAAATAAAATTCACAATAAAAAAAAACAAAATCAAGAAATCAGTCTTTTATGTAAATAATAATCACTAAACAAAAAACAAATTAACTTCTTCCTTAATAGAAACCCTACAGTTAAATTGAAAAAGTCTCACAAATTTGTCATTATCTTTATCAGTTTCATCATCACTGGTGACATTGAGCTTATCTTTTGTTATACTCTTAATATGAAGATTCAAATATTAATTGTGAAACCTATTTGGAATTAGACCACTGTCACATAATTTTTTGAGAACTTTGGAACTGAAATTAGTAGTATTTCCTAATACAGAAATGGTAAGCTGTCTATGCTACTGGGCACAGCTAGATTACTGCTACTTTCTAATTCGGGTTGATCAATCTTTGTAATGCCCTTGCCATTCCCTTTACCCTTCACTGTCCTTCTTCCAGTTTAAATTTCTTTGCAAAGTTCTATTTTGTGAGATGTGCCATCCTCTAAAATCGTATATTTTACTTAAACTATCTTTAAGTTCGATTTTAGAAATGTACATACTCGAATTTTCGTGAAATGCAGGTCTTTGTTTTTGAGAGTAGCAGGAGTAAAAACTGATTCAGCAAAATCATTGAAGTCAAAGAAATCGTGATATCCTAACACATTCACTCGATAAGCCTGAGGTCTTTTTCTGGCTGATTCCCTAAATGATGAAATGACATGAAATAAAATTGTTTATTCTGTAGTTATGATATTGGAATCACTTTTACTCGCAACCATAAAAAACAAAAATTGCTAGAGAGCTCGGCATTTCCTATCTGACTACTCTGAGAAGGCCAAAATAAACTCAGAGGTCACAGTCTCTTTTAAAGTCCAGACATAATCTAGGTCAGGCCTTATGAGGACCATGTAGATTAGTCCAAATAGAACCACACAGATTTGAGTGGACCTGTCCTGCCAGTGCAAACATTTATCAGTATCGCGGAGCTCAACTCAGAACTTAAGGAGCTCAACTCGACGAACAATATTAAAGAAACGACATTTGGGTAGGCCGCATAAACTACTCAAACTGACAGACCATCATTAACACTAACTGAGAAAAAAAACACATAGTCCTCACATTCACAAAAATTAAAATAATATAATACTTTATACAGTAATCATGTCATTTTGTATGTTATATTCAACATGTCAATGTTTATATAAAACTGGTATATTTTGATGATTTTACTGAATAATAATAGTGTTTATATTTTTTCTTCCACAAATAACACTTATTAACTAAACATATATATATTTATTTAATTACTAAACTATACAACAACAAGTCAAAAAATTAGTCGAATAACCCGCCCCTAATTGTTCCCGGCGCAAAGGTGCCCATAACGCTTGCAGCATTACCACGTTGGATGGCAATGGCTAACCTTTGCACCAAGAACGATCCGGAGCGGGAGTCACCCGTTTTATCACGGAGCCTGTGCCCTATATCGTTAATGAGCTTCTTGGCCTCAGTGCCCCAACACCCCATGGACTCAACGGCAACGGGCACAAAAAGGTAACGTTCCGCCAACGGAGCGTACTTCACCCTCTTCCTTACAGCAGCGTCTTCAGCTGCAGCCGACGGCGAGAGGACCGTGCGACCAAGGTGGCTGGCCGCAACAGTGCTGACGCAAGTTGCGTCCCATATTAGGCACTTGCCGTTCCTCCAAGGCACCAAAGTCAGCCCATCCGGCCGCTTGCCGTCAGTCCTGGACAGACCCGGCGGCTCCAGTACGCAGGGGACATCTGCCGACACGAATGCCCTCCTCACAATATCATTGAGCGCATGGTGACGCGGGAACCTCCCCGAGCAACGAGGACAACTCAAAGCGTGATGGCCATCGGCCTCCACCATAGAACCGCAGGTGCATCTGTGGGGTTCACACACCTTGCAGCCCAGGCGGAGGGCCACCGCCACACGCAAAGAGTCATCATCAAGCAACGTGCCCAGGTGAGGCGAAGGAAGCGCGTGCAACCATGCTCCCGATTCTGGCTGCGATACAGCCCTGAGTCTGGCTAGATCAGCCCCCGAGGAACTCACCAGCATCTGCTCCTGGATCAGCTTAGACGTGACGTCATCCCAAGCTCGCTGAACATGCGTTGCGTCGGGGCTTGCTGCACCCATGTTGAGGACAGACCAAGCTGACCCGGCATCCAGCATATATGGTATGTTTGCCCCATCGCCATTGGAATGTAAAATAACAGACACGAGGTCAGCCACCCCATGAGTCGACGCCAGGAAAGCCGACAGGCCCACATCATGCACACACCGCACCCCAAGACCCCCGAGCCGGATAGGAAGAGCTGCCTGCCTCCACTGCGTATCATTAAAAGACACATTCAGGATCGACTCAACCGAAGATTTTAAAACACAGTCAAAAGAAGATACCTCCTCAGGGCAAAGCCATAGGTATAATATTAATTATTATGATTTTATTTATTTATTTATTTAATACTTCAAGCACAGAAATGTACAGAGGCGGACTTAATGCCATAGGGATTTTTTACCAGTCAACCTTTGGGTGATGCAGAGACAAACAGTGGTAGGCAATTACGAGAAATTAAGGAATATTTTTAAAGTAGTTATAAAGATACACATATACCTATAACAAACTATAAATATAATATATATGCCTAATCATATACTTATATAAATCAATCTGCCTAGCCTTTTCCCAACTATATTGGGGTCGGCTTCCAGTCTTACCGGATGCAGCTGAATACCAGTATTTTACATGAAGTGACTGCCTATCTGACCTCCACAACCCAGTAACTGGGTAATACGATACCCCTTGGTAAGACTGGTTGTCAGACTTTCGGGCTTCTGACGACCCGTAACGACTGTCAAAGATCCACGAATGACAGCCGGGACCAACGGCTTAACGTGCTTTCCGAGGCACGGAGGAGTCTCGGTATGTAAAGATGGTCACCCATCCACAGACCAACCCTGGCAAGCGTAGCTTAACCTGATGGATCGACCCGTGCGGCAGTTATTACTTAGCCACGAGCTAATCATATACTTATATAAATATAAGCACAAATAAATATAGGTACATAAATACACGAATATACTAAAACAAATAAGACAAACAATGGGAAAACATTAACGTTGTGATAGCTTCTTACGAATATGCTCGCGAACTTTAACTTTGATTTTACGAGTATCACAAGGCTTAGCAGAGCGGGCAGCTCAATTCCAAGCTTGGCCACTGGGAAGGTCCCCAAATAATCCTTTCAATGATAGAATGCATGCTATGATCTACTGGCATGTATGTATGGCCAGCTAATAAGTAATTTAATTTTAAAAAATTAATGTAAGGGACGTGGCATGTGTACCTTCTCAGGGAACACTAATGTATAAGACAATACAAAAACATCTCAAATTATGGAATAACTTAAGTGACCTGTAAGTACCAAATACTGTGACTATGAGACTTACATTAGTTTTTATAAAAATATTAATTTAAAATGTCATTTACAGCCAGTTTCTAGAAAAAAAAAGGTTTACGTCGGACAATATGTGATGTAAGGGACATTTTTTTTGAGCTAGCGACATTTTAAATATACCAATCGATAAAGCAAGAAATTCCGAACCCAACGATATATATAACCTATTTTCGACCAAATGTCCCTTACGTTATTTCATATTTCCAGTATCGAAATGGTATAATTGAAATAAATGCTGAGTTTAAGTTAAGACTTGTGTGTGATTGAAAGCCAAGTACCTATATCTATCATCAACGAAGAATTACACCGGAGAATGGTCAGAAACGGCACAGGGTAGATACCCCGCCGTGTTATATATTATATTATTAGTTTAGAATTATTTTACAACTAGCTGCACCCCGCGGTTTCACCCGCAGAAGTCTCAATCCCGTGGAAATGTTGGGATAAAAAGTGTCCTAACACAGTTCATGGTCTATCGATGTGCCAAATTTCGACCAAATCGGTTGAGCTTTTTTAGTGTGGAAGCGTAACAAACAAATAAATAAACATACAAAAAGTCAAATCTTTTCTCTTTATATTATTGGTATTTATATTAGATTAGATATTCCTTACATATCTCTAGGGGACTTACTTTTTAGCCTTTTGAATTTTTAATTACTATTCATTACGTGCGTAGCCAGTTAAGTCTGGATGCTAGTCTGTCTGTTCCTATACGATTTCATTAAGTGTTTAATATCTTATTGAACTGTTCTGATTTCATTGTCGTAGTGTAATTGTTGGTTTGTTATGAACGAAGGAGCATTATAATCAGCATTTTGGACTGGAACCTCTGGAGTATTTCTATATTTGAGTTGGAAGATGTGCCCCAGATTTGAACTTCGTAAGTCCAGATTGATTTCAGGATATTTGTATAGCAGCAGTTTGTTTTCCAGCGACAACTGATTGGATCCCCATGCTTTTTGTTTAATGAATACATATATTATTATGATTTTTCCAAGTAAAACGACAAACCAAATAAGGTCCAAGATATTTTCCTTCATTTGTTTGGGGTATCTGTACTCTGGCTTGCGTCGCGTCACCTGTACTCAATGTCAAATGTCTGTAATTTTTATGGTGTACAATAAAGAGTATTCTATTAATCTATCTATCTGTACTGACTTAGTCCCATTTGCTTTAATCCGCCAGGTAATTAGCTATTCCGTGATTTTGTCTAGAGAGCTTTGGAGCTTATTACTTGCTTGTGCTGGTTCATCATGGACAGTTAAGGCTGCAAAAGTGCCGATCACGACGCCGTCTGTCAAGGTTAAGTCTGATGTAAAAATCTTCTCCTTGCTTAACATAAAAAAACCTGTCGGCAAGATATGATTGTAGGAATATGTAGTAAGATAGAAGCGACTTCACTCTACATATTTAAAAATAAATAATTCACTTTTATTTACACTATATTAATTGTGTTGTGTTTACCTATATTTTTATTTAAAACGGCATCATCTCTTAACTCGTGCCACCACCTTATCTTATTAATGCAGTGATCTCGCTTACAATATTATTCAAATTCAAAAGTCATTTATTCAAACTAGGCTGAGAATCAGCACTTTTCGAACGTCAAAATTACATAAGACAGTCCCCCAAAACGCCCACCCTTCACCACTTCCTAGTGCTTTTGCTGGGAAGAAGTGGCGCAACAAACTCCCCAGCAGCACAGCTGTCTGTTCAGTTAGAAAAAAAAAAAAACTATACAATAGTATGCAAGACCATTTACATTACGCAAAAAATAATTTAAATTATAAATTAAATAGCTTTAACTAATAACCATATGACAGCTAGCACACGCCAATATACCAACCTAAAGCATCGAGAACTATACTCAAGCAGAAATAAAAATAACTAAACTTAAACAATATCTAAAAAAAGAAAATACAGCCTCCAGGCATAAAGGGCATGCCCGCTTACATATAGCTGTAACTAGAAGTTATAATTGATAAACTAGGACCATCGAGGTAAGATAAATAATTGTCGAGGTCGCTAGCTAACCACATATTGCAATACAACTCATAAAAAAAACATTGTAATGAGTAGATTAGGTCAACAATAAATTAAAATAAATTGACTTAAATAGTCAAAGTATAAACAATTATATAACTCATATAACCTGTCAGTAGGTAAACTAATTCTGGAGAAAGAACATTTAAACATTGTCTTGAGTTAATCACAGCGACCAACTATTCTTATCATTTAAGTAGTCGTTGATAGAATAGTATGCCTTTGAACAAAGGTGGGACTTTAATTTAGTTTTAAACGCATTAAAAGACAAATCTAGCAAAGAAGAGGGTAGCTCGTTATAAAAAGTTATGCCAAGCCCAACAAATGAGTTATGAACCTTATGAAGCCGGTGAAAGGGAGCAAGTAGTTTATCCTTACTTCTAGTGTTAACATTGTGAATATCGCTGTTTTTAGTGTTTATGTGTATATTTTGCCTAATATATAAGATGTTGGCGAAGATGAATTGTGATGCCACTGTGAGAATACCGATAACTTTGAAAAAATCTCTCAGAGAAACTCTGGCACCTAACTGGTAAATTGCTCGAATAGCTCGTTTTTGGAGGACAAATATATTTTGAATATCTGCAGCTTTGCCCCACAGCAGAATACCGTAGGACATAACGCTATGAAAATAACTAAAATAGACTAACCGAGCTGTATCAACGTCAGTGTATTGTCTTACTTTTCTGACGGCGTAGTCGGCCGAACTGAGCCTTCCCGCTAGGCTCGATATATGTTGGTCCCACTGAAGTTTGGCATCTACTGTTATGCCCAGAAAAACTGCCGAGTTTACAGTTTCAAGCACCTCTTTATCTAAGACGATGTTGGGTCCTAGATTTCTAACATTTGGAAGGGTAAACTTTACACATTTCGTTTTTTTAGCATTGAGAACTAGGTTATTTGTCGTAAACCAATCCGTAACCATTGACAGTGCACTGTTTACATCGTCAAAATCTTGTCTATTCCTGTCTACTTTAAAAATAAGAGAGGTATCATCTGCAAACAGTACAACTTCACAGATACCCTTTAAATAGAATGGTTAGTCATTGATATATACTAAGAACAAGAATGGACCCAGTATTGAGCCTTGAGGTACACCTAACTGAACTGATAGCCCGGAAGATTTTACACCATCAACATGTACACATTGCGACCTATTATTTAAATATGAATTCAAAACGTTGAGAGCTTCGTTTAGAACACCGTAATGACGCAGTTTACGCAAAAGCGTGTCATGGTGTACGCAATCAAAGGCTTTGGAGAGATCACAGAAAACTCCAATAGTATTTTGAGAGTTCTCCCACGCGTTTAATATGTGTTTTAGGAGAGCAACACCCGCATCTGTAGTCGAACGATCCTTTGTAAAGCCATATTGTTCATTATGAAGGAGGCTATTTAAATTAAAATGTCTTAGCAACTGCTTGAGTATTAACTTTTCAAATATTTTGCTGAATGCTGGTAAAACAAAAATAGGCCTGAAATTTCCAACGTCATTTTTATTACCTGATTTAAATAATGGTATGACTTTACTACTCTTCATGAGGTCAGGAAAAGTTCCTAAATCAACACATTTATTAAAAGTAACAGCTAGATAGGGCTACGATGTCTATTATATTACTTAAAAGTTTAATGGAGATTCCCCAGTAATCACCAGTGTTTTTAGACTTGAGTGTGTTGAAATATTAACTACACCACGAGTTGTTACATGTTCGAAGCTAAATAAGCGACTACTTTTAGACACACTACTAAACAAAAGGTTTTTAGCTTTAGATGGGGACGAATTTAAGGAGCGAGTCGTAGTTATAGCTATGTTGGCAAAAAACTCATCAAACGCCTCAGCTACGTCAGCTGCTTTAGTAACTAATTTACTGTCGACCATAATCTCAAGTTGTTTATCTTGCTTAACCGATTTACCCGTTTCATTGTTAATAATTTTCCAGGTGGTTTTTACTTGACCGAGGTAGAGATGAGGGTGGCGGTACGTAGGCTGAATGCCAGAAATACCGCCCCAGGACCCGACGGCTTACCTGGGAAAGCCTGGGTCCTGGCCTCAGAGGCTCTCGGGCCTCGACTAAGGGGGCTCCTAAGCGCATCCTTGGAGAGGGGCCAGTTCCCGCTTCGTTGGAAGACGGGGAAACTGGTCCTCATCAAGAAGCCAGGGCGCCCTGCGGACTCTCCGTCCGCTTACCGGCCCATAGTGCTGCTCGACGAGGTGGGCAAGCTCTTTGAAAGATTCATTGCAGACCGCCTCGTCGGGCGGCTGGTGCGGGTGGGGCCGGATTTGGCGGAGAGCCAGTTTGGTTTCCGCAGGGGGCGCTCCACGGTTGACGCCATCATGCGCGTGCGAGCCCTCACGACGGGGGATGCGGTGGCTCGGGGTGGGGCCGTCTTGGCGGTGTCTCTAGACATCGCCAACGCCTTCAATACCCTGCCCTGGAGTTGCATCAGGGAGGCACTCCGGTATCACCGGATGCCGACCTACCTCTGTCGTGTGGTCGAGGCCTATCTGGCAGACAGGGCCATCATCTACCCCGGTCACCAGGGAGAGTGGAACCGGCGAGAGATGTCGTGCGGTGTCCCACAGGGATCGGTCCTGGGGCCGCATCTGTGGGACATCGGATACGACTGGGTGCTACGCGCCGACCTCCCCAATGGCGTCAGCGTCGTTTGTTACGCTGACGACACGTTGGTCCTGGCGCAGGGGAGGTCGCACCAGGCGGCGGCTGAACTAGCGACACACGGGGTTGCGACAATCGTGGCCAGAATCCGGCAGTTGGGACTCGAGGTGGCCTTGCACAAGTCTGAGGCCATGTGTTTTCATGGTCCTCGGAACGCGCCACCGTCGGGTTCCCAAATAACGGTAGGAGGGGTTCACATCGGCGTCGAGTCGACGATGAAGTACCTGGGACTCGTCCTCGACAGTCGGTGGAACTTCGTGGAGCATTTCCGACGTTTGGCTCCCAGACTGGACCGGGCCGGGGCTGCCTTGAAGCGGCTCCTGCCCAATCTAGGGGGTCCAAACGCCTCCTGCCGGAGGCTATACGCGGGGATCGTGCGGTCCATGGCCCTGTACGGGGCACCGGTGTGGGCGCATTCGTTGAGGCGGCGGCCTGCCCGCCGGTTGAACGCGTCCCAGAGGGTCATAGCCACCCGGCTGGTCCGGGGATACCGCACGGTTTCCGGTGAGGCGGCGAGCCTCCTTGCCGGATTGCCGCCATGGGATCTGGAGGCAAAAGTCCTCGCGCATATTTGAGAGTGGCGCGGGGAGGCGAAACGCCGGGGCTTGACTCCGATGCCGCGAGAAATCGCGGCACAGCGGACAGAGCTCCGACGGGATCTCATGGCGTCATGGAGAGTGCGATTGTCGCAACCCAGTGCTGGGCACGCCACTATTGCGGTGATAAGTCCCCTCTTTGAGGAGTGGCTGGAGAGGCGCCACGGCGTCCTCACCTTCCGCCTGACGCAGGTCCTCACCGGACACGGCTGTTTCGGGAGGTACCTGTTTCGGATAAGGCGGGAGGAAACGCCCGGGTGTCATCACTGCGTGGATCGCCCGGAGGACACGGTGGAGCATACGGTGGAGGTATGCCCGGCTTGGGCAGAGCACCGCCGTGTCCTCGTGGAGGCGATCGGTGCCGGGGATCTCTCGCGTCCGGCCCTGGTCCAGGCCATGGTACGGAGCGAGAGGGCATGGGAGGCCGTCACCTCCTTCTGCGAAGCAGTAATGCTCGCGAAGGAGGAGGCGGAGCGCGTGAGGGAGAGGCAAATTTCGCACCCTCACGCCCCTATCCGCTGCAGGAGGAGACGCCCTGGGCGTCGGGAATCGGTTGCCGATTCCCGGCCACCGTAGGCGCGGGCTTGCGGACGGTGAGCAATGGGTAGCTCGCCGTCCGGTAAGGACCAAGCCCGAGTCGACGGCGCGTTGTGTTCCACGCGCGCCTCAAATAGATGTCAGCGAATGAAGGGGTCCGATTAGACCATTGCCTGCCGGGGTTGCGGGAAAGTCCGAAAGGGATACCGTGGCCCCCTGGCATTGCACAGGCAACAGAAGGAACACGGGTGGGTTTTAGTCAGTAAGAGTCTGACACGCCCTCCCGCTCCACCCAGAGCGGGAGACGTCATTTGATGATTTCCCACCCAAAAAAAAAAAAAAAAAAAAGTGGTTTTTACTTTATTATTGGAATTTTTAATTGTATCGCTTAAAAATTTAGATTTAGCAAAAACACTAGATAACCTTTATAAATAATTTTTTGACATACTCTAGGAAAGGAGTATCAAATCTATATTTTTTCAAACCATATAACTCATAAAGTCTCGCTCTACTTTTATAAATACCCGGAGTGGCCCATTGGTTAAAGCCAACGGAGGTACCATTAATGTTAATAGTTTTAGTCTTGAAAGTAGATTGGTACTCTTTTTGCACAACATCAAAAAGGGCTCCATACATTTCATTAGGATTCTCGTGTTCTATTATAGATGGTGTTATTCTATGAGCTATATTATTTTTAAATTTATTGCAACGACTAGCTGTATATGGCCTACATTCTATTGTATGTAAAATTTTTATGTAATGGCATGGGGAAACTAGCTAATAAACCACAGTTATAATAATATTGTTGACAATGCTCATATAAAAGTTTTTGCTTTTTGTTTTTCTTCTACTCGCACCGATATAATAAAGTTAGAATAAGATTTAATGTTCTCATGTAAGTGACGAATGTTATAATGAGAATAAAGTTCTTTAAAACGGTGGTGGGCCGGGCGGTGCGCGTCCTTAGTGCGCAAGGCGCGGGCCAGCTCCAATAATCAAAAATAAATCATGTTATTTGGTTTAAATAGGTTTTTAATTTGTTTTTTTTTAATAGATTCTCTTCTTTTATATTTTGTGAGTGTGAGAACGTTATATGCATAACCGACTTGTAGATCTGTCGATCATTTTCTATCTTGCTAAGTACCTGGTACTTGTTGATAGGCCTACAGTGTCCTCTCATACCTATAAACACTGTAACTTGAAAAGATTGTAAATACCATTTACTTTTAAAAGAGTAACCGTGGAGTTTCTTGTCAGCTCTTCTCCGTAGGAATCGACCAATTGGAACCGTGCACCTAGCTTCTGACGTTTCATAAGTGCCCTTGTAGGTTTATGTGAAATTAAATAATTTGAATTTGAATACTGTCCTGAAAATTATCGCTGCGCGATTTGACTGCCCCTACATACGAAAATGCTGTAACAGACATGTATAGCCAGGGCACTTAATCTGATTGACACTGACCTATATTTTTAATAATGACTTGTTTGATGAAATTATTATTTTTATTTAATATTAATTAAATCATACCGTGGGGCTTTATTTTGATTTAGATTTCTAATTGTTACCTTAGGCAGTGATAGCCTAGTGGTGTGACCGTCGGACTGCCAAGTCACAGGTCTCGAGTTCGAACCCAAGGCAAACAAGCAAGGTGAAAAACGGTGAAGGGAAACATCGTGAGGTAACAGCATGCCTGAGAGATATTTCTCGACGGCATGTGAAGCCAAGTCAGAGGCCCATGGGCGGCTTTAAAACTCTGACACCAGGTTAGTCACTAACCACACGAAAAGAAGAAGATTGTTACCTTGTTTGCAATTTGCAATTCGAGTTGATAAGGTTAATTAAGGGAGTTAATGAGTTCTTCACTGTTGGATTCGATGCGTTCTAGGCAGTGTTTGGTATGAAGATATCGGCTAGATGAGAGGCGAAGCCTTCACCTTTCTATATAGGTCACTTTTGTGTTTAGGATCTTTTATATTATTTACCAAAAATACACCTTAATCAACAACACCGTATGTGTCACCGTACTTTATTTTGTTTGTTAAAGAAAGAAATAATAAAGTTTATTGGGACACAGTTCGTGAAACACAAAATACAAATTACAAAATAAAAGTTGAAAATAATGTTTTAACAACAATAGTGTGTGCCTCGCGCCTGCGCCGAAAATGTTAATTTCAGCATTAATGCCAGACAGATGCTGTCTGACGCTGTTTTTCTAATGAACCTTTAGGGACAAGTGACGGGAAGTACAAACAGTTTTAACATAGGTACCTAATACTCATACATGTTAAAGTCGCTCTGGGTATAAGATCATGGCACATAAAAGATTTCACTGATGTAAATACAATAGATCCGAAGAAAATACCACATTGAATAAAAGGTAAAGAAAGGGTTCGAACTACAAATCATTTCTTCCAATCCAAAACTACAAACAGGGCTTTGTGCTTTAAATAAAACGAAACATCTTAGAGGCACTCGTTTTACGAAACGCAAACATAACGATTACAGTACGTCAAACGCAATTTCCAATGCTTTCATTGGTCCTCCGGTACGTAAATAAATTTCAGTGAAGGCATTCTCTTTCAGCGCAGTGGTCCTTTGTCCTGTGTTTGCTTGTTTATTTGTCGAGTGTGTGCGCTTTTGTTCGGGCCCGGACACCGCGCTCCACTATCCTTGGATCCACTTTGGCCAAATTGAATTAGTTCAAGTTTCGAGTACTGTACGAAGATCTAATTCGAAATGTCAATGGATTTAATCTGGATTTATGTACTAAATACACGTTTGATACACGCTTTCGGTGTGTTCGCGATGTGTGCACTGAGAGGAGCTTGTTGCAGCGCGTATTACTGACGCGCGCTCAGCACTGAGATTGGTTTTGATGAGCTATACAGCGTGTGTTGGGAGAAGCTGCTTACATACAAGAGCCGCGGTGAGCAAATAGACGTTTCCCCAAACCCACACAGTATCGAGCCCAGCTCGGTGGTACAGCGGCGTCGCAATATTCCTTCTCTTCGACGGCGCACTGTGAGTGCCGTGACCCGCTCACTAACAAACTATTCACCTCACTGTCTGCAGAAAATTGATCCACTTTTCAATTCACCTTTTCCTAATTGCGGAACGGGGTCAGGAGGGCTATTGTGCCCTCGGCCTAATTTATCGTCGGTTCCGAAGCTCCGGCGCGGCGGCGGTACGTTTTCTAAATCAAAAGTCGTAGGGCGAGAGCTTCCGGTCGGCTTATTGTTTCGCTTGTTTTTCCCTTTGATAAACAACGTCGACGCTTCTTTGTATTGGATTTCGGTGTTTGCTGTACAAACTGAGCGCTCGCCGCCGTCCGTCAAGATTTATTAATTTGTTAAAGTCGAAGCACGGCTGAGGCTCGGTCTCAATTCACAATATTGTCTTTCGATCTTGAGCTTCCCGGTGTATCCGTCAATATAAATGTTTTTAGAGTAAGAGGATATTAAATAAAAGATACAAAAGATGTTACAATTATTTTGTAATAAACATCTATTAGTATTCACCCTCTCTAAGTGTCCAAATTGATTGTGTTGACGGAAGGTGTTCGTAAACTCGGCACATTACACTCCGGAGAGCAACAGGCTCTTCGATAAAAACTCGCAGCCGTCAGAAAACAAAGTCGCTCTCGGAGCCCCCGTCATTAGAAAGGCATCTGCCTTCACAAGAATTGAATATCTTTTTTCTCTCGTCCGTATTTTCAGGGAATACGCTTCAATCAATTTCTCGATTATGTAAATGTGGTGCCTTCCGTCAATTCAAATTTCGTTTTGTGACAGTACACAGTAATCTTTAAAAATCCATTTTGTTTGAGATTTTAACTTTGTGATTTTTAAATGATCACTAACATATTTTTTCTTTAATTAGCAATATGAACATTTTTATTTTGAAGAAAATTGCAGGAAAATAAGGCGCTGTTATATTAATGAACTGTACGTAACATTTGGCGCTGTCTACTGTTCAATGTTTAATTTTCGGGGCAAGTATTATCTGAAATTCACTCAAGGACAATCTATTTTCAAAGGATGAAATTAATTCATACTGTTTATGTACCATGCCATGTATAACATGGCGCTTACTTGGATCGGTAAGCCTCTTGAGCACCGCTCCCGTCCCTCACTTGTCACACTGATGGGCGAGCGCGTTTGATTCGGCGCGTACTAACCTCCACACAATGTATTGATATGGCGCGATACGTACTGTATCCCCGGAATCGTGTTTTGTCGGATAAAAGCGTTTCAGTGTTTGCAGTCGAGCAGAGGGGGAAGAAAAATATACAATCAAGGTTGGCGCTCACTGGCCCTCAGTGGCGCTCAGTGCTGCTCAATGGCGCTCAACGGCTCAGTGTTGCTCACTAGCTCTCAGTGCATTTACACAGACTTATATATGTCGCATATTTATGGCAAAATCAGCTTTTTGATCAAAAACCTAGGCTCTTGATCAAGAACCGAAAGAATACAAATATATTACTATATTATCATAAACCTGCGATAATCCAGGTTTTTTATCCTCAACGTAGACTGGATTAGTTTTATGACAGAGTCAATGAGACATATAATATTATAATATTTTGTTACTCGAGATCCTGATGATGTTATAACAAGTTAGTTACATCACACAATTATTGACTATTGAATGAGCAAGTCAAAAATGTGTTAGCCGAATCGTTAGGTACTTCCTATACCTACATTAAAAGTATATTCATAGACTATGATTCCATCAGAATCTCAGACAATGAGCAATATATTTTCCAGCAATTCGGTAAATGATTTGGCAATTATTTACGTTGCGAAGATATCAAGCCGAAATTTTCCTTCGTTGTCTATATTGGTCTTAAATTTTATCTACATAAATATCATAGAATTTTACCATTGTATTTCTTTGTCTGATAAATAAATTGTATGTGGAAAAGAAGCTATAGGTACACATATTACTTAAGTCTGTTTTGTTTTTCACCCAAAATTGTTTTTTGTTTGTTGCCTTGGATTCTTCCAGGAATATTTATTTATTTATTTATTTATCACAAACAAACCACCTCACTCTTGTTTTTATCCTTACTCTTGACGTTTCCTTATGGGTAATGGTCCATAGAAGTTATTTTTACGCTGAACTTTCTATATAGGTATATGAATAAAATATGGAATTTCGTAGATACCTGTAGTTATAAAACCAAAACCATGTTGCAAGATTTGTAAGTCCAACACTACTAATGATATCATAGATTTAATTAATAGGACTATTTTGATATGAATTATGTTATTATAACCTAACCGTCATCTTACATACAGAATTTGACAAAAAGCCAAGTTTTCCACAAAATGATAATGACATAGCTTTAATATAAACTTCGCAGAGTTTAATGTTACTCTTTGTGTTTGACTTTTCTCTTTCAATCTGAACCGTCGCATTTTTGTTATGGAATTAAAATTTTCCATCGCGGCGAAGGATAAAGGTTGGATGGAGGCATTTTATGAATGTAAAATATGCAATCTTGAAACACCTTGAAACCTATATTATTTTTTTTTTTTTTTTTCTTTTACTGACTTAACTTTTTGCTAACCATTTTAGGGCGAATTTCACCAATGAAACTGTATGCGATCGGCTCATCTAAACTGTACGCGATTGGCTCATCTAAATTGTACGCGATCGGCTCATCTAATCTGTACGCAATCGGCTCATCTAAACTGTACGCGATCGGCTTATCTAAACTGTACGCGATCGGCTCACCTAAACTCACCTAAACTGTACGCGATCGGCTCATCTAAACTGTACGCCATCGGCTCATCTAAACTGTACGCGATCGGCTCATCTAAACTGTACGCGATTGGCTCATCTAAACTGTACGCAATCAGCTCATCTGAGCCGCGTTCAGTTTCATTGGTGAAATTCGCCCTTAGACAGCTTAACATCATCACATAGTCAGTAATGTCAGTCTTGATGTTACACTCTTATGATGGTCGTAGATGAAGAAGAAGATGTGTAATAGGTATTCAGAAATACAAATATTCATAAAACCCACAATCACTACAAACTTTCAAGTAACCAACTAAGTATAAACAAAGCATGTTTTCATCGTCACTCCTCGCAAGCATTTTATAAATCTGAGTAAGAAGCGAGCAAGAGCGATAAAAGCGTTCCTATGTACTCCGTCTAGAGGTGAGCAAACACCGGAGCTTTCCAAGAATTCGCTCTCGAGAGTTTTATTTCAATGTATCGATATGAATTGGCGTTAGAGTAAGAGTTGGGACTTAATAATGATTTACTGTATTAGGTATATTTTATCATTACGATTACGATTTGATTGGTCTACAGGAAATATTTGGTTCTGAGGTGTTTATATATAGGCGGCAGTAGCATCGCGCCAATATAAGAAAAAAAAAACCGGCCTAGTGCGGGTCGGACCACGCACAATGAAGGGTTCCGTAGTTGGGATGAATTCCCAAAAACCAACTTAACTTTGTAGTTGAAAAACAAGCTCTCCCATACATATCTATATACTCGTACGTCACGGTCAATTATCCAACTGCAAAATAAAAATCGCCAAAAAAATATTTTTGCTGTGATGAACCTACTAATTAAAAATATCCGGATATTTTCCTTTACGTGCCTCCTAACATTGCTTTCTTCAAAATTTCATGATTCTAGGTGAACGGAAAGTACCCTATAGGTTTAAACGTATTTTTTTATTGCGTTGACTTAGAAGCTTGATTTTTTTAGAGCTCTAAGTTAATTTCAATTTGATACCTCCACGCGTTCCTGAGAGAAAGGGTCTTGATAGACTGACAGACATACGGACGGTGAACGAACTGATCCTGTAAGGGTTACATTTTTTTTTTGAGCTTTAAAAATGACAGCAACACCATTGACGTAAAAAAACAAGTTTACGATCATTGACGTCTATAACTTTTACCGCACACATTTCTTAATTCTAAGAGAGAAATGAAAATTTGAAACACGCCTGAAGTGCTACTTACATATGCTGCAGCATTGTTGAGCTCTGACGTCATAAAAACAAGAAGCATGTTATTGTTGATGTAGCTACTTGAGCCACGAGCTATGAGCCTCGAGCCACGAGCCACGGGCGGTTGGAACAACTGCTCTTTTATTCAACGCTCCAGATGAACATTATCGTAGCCTACAAATGTTATATCCTGAATTATTTCAAGTCTGCTTTGAAATTTATTTCAAACGTAAAGTAGTCGCTAGAGATTGTGTTGCGGTTGAGTTTTTATCTCGTGGAAATAGAATTTGTAAAGGAGCATTAGAATAACAAATTAGTTTTCGTTTCAATATTTTGTTGTACTTAGTTTAACGAAACCGCAACAAGCATCCTTTTAACAAATTTATGAAAGGAACGACTTAAAAAAATACTAAAGCAAATTATTTGTACTAGTTAGCTTCCAAACTATTGCGTATAAATTAGGTACGTTATTTTACAGCAACTACCCAAGCTAGAAGTGATTCAACTTCCAGAAAACTTCTATATTTTATGTCTTACCGACATAGTTAGCCTCAACACTTAGGAAAAATTGCGTATATAAGGACCAAATTTTATAAAAACCTAAATACCCATTAGCCGCAGTGTCCCAAGCGCGTACTCACCCCTCCAGGTGCTAGACGGAGCGTCACATTACGATCACATAGCCGCGCGATATTTACAGCAATAGCCGCGACTACGGTCATTGCGGGTAACGGCCATTACGCAGACAATACAGTTATTGTAGTAACGTGCCTACTGCTCGTAGCGGTCCGTCGTACCGCACTCATGTGAGGCATTTGTTCCTGATATTATTTAAAATGTAAATTATACAAACTCAGGGTTACCTCATAAAACGAGCTACCGTTGCCATTGGAAATATTGAGAAAACGTTTATTAATTCTTAACGTAAACCTAGTGATACAAATTCTACGATAAATACATAAGTAGTAAATGCAGAGCGGCAGATTGAACAAAGGAAAGAACACAAGAGAAAAAGCACCGCTAGGAGGTGAGGTGCGGTGATGACAAAGTACCATTACTTTTGCTTTCTAAACAGCATAGTTAAATGCAACTTGTCAATCAAATTCCCACTTGTAAGTGGCTGAAATAACTGACCTATACACGCCTATTCACTTCTCTGTCGTTATTTGTTCAAGGTGTATCGTAGCCCTGTGTTTACACGTCCTTAGTTTACTAGATCCAATATTGATACAGTTGTAGCTACACAAAGGTGTGTTATATTGATTACTTGTTTGTCTCACTACAATACATTTCTCTCAATTGATTCTCAAGTGCACAATGGTGATAAAATAACATTTCCAGATTCACAGAATGCAAGATAGTTCTAAACAAAGACTAACTAAGCACTCAACAGAATAGTAGCACTAAATGGTAGTCTAATTGATTTATCTAGATGTATAGCAACAAACCGCTGAAACAATCCGAAGCTATACAGGAACACGGCCACCTGTTCCTCGAACAATTTATTAGAAATTCATCACGGCATCTCTTGGAGTCGGATACATTAATTCATCAGGCTAATCCATTGTGCGCGGATCATAATTTATTAGATCTGAGTAAATTTGCGAGATGGAACTGATTGAAACTGCCACCGTTCGGCTAGGCCTCGCCAAGTAACATTGTGTTTGGATTAATTAAGATAATAAACAATGGTAGATGTATAAGATACAGAATTTCGTTCCTTAGAGGATTAATTGTGAGAAGTACATTGAATTCGTAATGGTTTTGGAAAGTTATGTGAGTAATAAAGTTTCGTAACTTACTTTCAGGTAGGTCTTACTTATTTTGTGAGATATATACTAGATAATGCTAGGAGATGGCGCACAAAATAAATAAGAAGTGTAACTACAAGATGGACCCATGACCCGGTGAAGTTCATAGGGAAACCGCTGGATGCGAGAAGCAAAGGACATGTCATTGAGGCGATACAAGGTCTATGCCCTGCATTTGACATTTTCGACTTAATGATGATGATGATGATCCCACCAACCTCCGAGCACTCTGCAGGTGAGCAGCACGTCATCCCCCTCCTCGTGCGGGCCGAGCGTCGTGGTGTTGATGACGCGCCCCCACCGGTCCACCACCACCGGCTTCTCTGGAGGAACTGCAAGAAAAGTGGCGCTTTAGTAAGTACATTATATTTGTGAAAAATACAGTCAATCATTATGGTAGTGGGCGCTCAGTTGGACAACTTGTTGCACAATATATTATGCTATTTATTGTAAAGGACCTTAGAAGGTTTTTGGTTTCCTACCGAACACAGAAAATATGACTAAGAAGTGGCAAAGTATTCTTATTGATATTTATAAGAAACTATTTTGTTCGAGTCGCGTCGCGCTGTCCCATTGCGCCAGTCTGCACGAGGCTTTATCTGGGAAAATAAAGATACGAGGTAAACAACAATTTCCGCGACCGATAAATCCAAAACAGGACATTACTTTGATTCCCGGTTAATCAATAAAAACGCTTGAGGTCATTATTCCTGTGGGGAACTAATCTCGTCGGTACCCTACCCCTGTGCCCCTGCCGAAGCCACAATCTATGCTTAAGCCTGTCTAAGGAGGGTTTATTCAAGCCCCACGCCACTCACGGCGGTCACGCCACTCACGCCCGCTACTCGCCCGCCACACGCCGCCAACTTTACTTTGAATTACATAAAAACGACTTTCACTTAAGTACACATAAACAATTAAGCTTCGGTACGAAAAAGTTGTGTCAAGTAATTTGTAGCGTTTACCTTTTACGTAAATGTCGTAATATTCTGCTATATATTTAGACTAAGCTGCTCTCAGGGAGCAGTATATTGAGGTTGCCTAGGTACGACATTTACTTTAAACAGAGTGTGTTCATTTCAGACCGTCGACTCCTTTTGGATTAAAGGAAAACGCAAAGTTTTATTTAACTTTTCCTTTTACCACACAAGTCTTTATAATTTTTATTTTCCGGGTTCGAGAGTTACTATGTTATAATTAATATAATTAATTTTTAGAACATAGAAATATTCAATTGAAATTTTAACAATAAAATAATCATTAATTGCTACGGAAAATAACTCATAGAATTATTACTATTAGCCATCTAACTTTTCCCCTAGCAACATCCCACTACACACACATTTGTAACAAATAATACATAGAACAAAAACTTTAATTAAGAATCTCTCTGCAATGGCCAACCCATTACCCATTAGTAATCTAATGCGAACATAAACCAAGGTAATAATAAATGATCTGCAGGGACTATTTAAAGAGTCTCCTGTAAACAGCGATTCCCCAAAATAGTCCAACAAAATACGAAACAAACCCTGGACGTTTGTCCACCCGTCACCGACAACAGTCTACGCGGGAAACGCATTGCCTCGTCCGCTCCGGCGCAGGCGAAATAGCAGAAAATAAATCCTCTAATTGCATTAATGGTAACGAAGATATTTTTATTTCTACACTTACACAATTTTGTCCTTAGTTTTAACGTGCACGGAAAATTCTATTCTTAATTTTTTATTTATTAGAAAAAGGTGTTTTTTAGTTTCTAGATCGGGTGTTGTTTCATTGGAAATGTATTCAGACCGATTGAGGTAAAATATAATATAAAATAACTATTGATCATCAAAATGCTGGCTTAATTTCCATGCTGCAACTAGAGTTCATTATAAAATTAACTGATCGCTCTATTAATTAACGTTAGGTGCACGTTACATAATGTATCTAACTGCTCAAATTAATTAAATCAAACGTAAAACAATATCGGACGAGAGCCGCCGGAACCAATAGCAATTAATCAGTTCAATACAACGCAGGTGATCGCTAACAGCTCCGTCCGATTAGCATCGGCCTACCCACCGCCCGTGCACCACACTACTACGCCAACAAAGCCTTAATCTAACGCCATAAGGTTCAAAGTCACCCAGCTGGAACGCACGTTAAGGCGTGGCCATTCCGCCACGCTGGTGGGCTATTTCGGTCGGCGCCGTTTAAAGCATCAAAGCCCAATTGGGTTTTAGATTCGACACAGCGGGCTCGTCCAATCTAACTTTAGCCTCTAATACTGGACTGAACGGTTGACTTTGGTCAGTGAAAACCGTTGCCAGCTTTACAGCGCCTTTTATTCGCATCCCCTATTCCTAACAAAATATGTCCTTTAGCGATCAGTTTGTCAGATACAAGCTATTCATTAAATCCTCTAACAAAATTGCTCTTTCAGATTTAGGTTTATTTTATCCAACAAGCTTCATTGTGAACAGATTAAAGGAGGCGCTAAGAGGAAAAGCGATCAACCCGTTAAGTACGCGAGTAGAAAATTAAAACGATAAGGAACAGAAATGTTTGAAATCAATTTAAACTGATAACGAAGAGTGACATAATCTGCATTGAAATTCGTTCGACACTGTTCAAAAACGACAGACGCTAATAGAAAGACAACAGTCTGTAATCAGATCGTGACCCTCGGGATCGGCAGGCGGGCTCGCTGGCAAAGTGATTTAAAGTTTAAAACTCAATTGTGAGACGATCGCGTTCAATAACGAATGTAACACGTTCCAGGCGACGGACGGACAAACAAGCCTGCTAAAGTTGCCGTGAAATGGAACTGCACGGCTATCGATACCGCACTGTGTTCGTCGGTGTTGTGCCTCATAGGGGCTGTGGGGCGACGGGATCTAATAGGAGTTCCAAGCTGTACACGTAATGTGCCGTGTTCAAGATTGCAAATGTTTATACTATTTTATACGTGAACAAGCTTTTACGAGTTAGCTGACAGCTTAGCCTAATGTTTTATTCCCGAAAACTAAGTTGGATAGTTGGACGGCACTCCGCACTCGCATTCTTGGTCCTTTGAAGCTATTTATGTCACAGTAGAATATAATAAAGAGTCTGACCTTTTTAATTCTTCAGCGGTTAGAAAGGGCAGATGAGATTGCTTTGCGATATCGAATAGAATCGGCACTAAACTCGATGGTCGTAATGAGGAACATTGGGACGGTGCTGGGAAAGGACGGATCCAATTAATGCGCACCATATTCAGCACGATTACATGTGGTCCGTGGGGATCACACGATTCACGCTCATTATATTTAACTTGATCAGACGAGTTCATACAGTCATTGCATTTTATTAGCATAGATAGTTTTGTTTCTATTCAGTAATATTTATATTTGGTACCGCGCCATGATTGCGACACACAAGGAACTGTCAAAATGAAATTGTGACTGTATTACGCAATTAAGTTTTAAAATATAGTAAAAAAAACTCAAACCAAAGCAAAAGTTAATGGTAACACAATTTACAACATTAATGTATACGATATGGTCTTGTTGGTCCCATACATAACAGACACTATTGATCGTAAGTACCCTGTGATAGTACACACAAATTTACTCATCACACAAATTTTAATATGTTTTTTTTGTCAACCTTGTGTCCATCAAGGAACAAGTCCACAAAGTTGCGACAAAAGGACCCATAAAATGATACAGCACAAGTCTAGGTCAATACCCTCCAGCTGTAATAACAAGCTTGTCCTTACTATCTGTTGTGTCGTGGACAAGACATCTATCGATTTGTACATACCTACACGAGCGAATACATGAAATATTATTAGTATTTCAGTTTGCTGATCTGTCTTTGTATCGCTGAATTTCATTTGTTGTGAATGTTTTCTATTACTTTTCGATATTCATGATAAAATTTTGTAATATTCATAAAGTATTTTTTTTTTTATAAATTGTAAAAACATTTTGATATAATTACTTCCAGTCTTGACAACGTCAGAATATACTTGTCTCGAAAACCTCACAATATACTTGTCTTGACTATGTCATTGAATTTTAGGTACAATAAATGGTCCTTACCTTAATGGTCGTCCTTTAGTAAACGTGGTCGTTTACTGTAATGATTAGGTAAATAATTATCCATCGAATTAAATTCATATCTTTTTCAGAATCCAACAGCTTATAATTTTAATTTAAAACTAAATAAATGAATTCTTTATCCGTGTAAACTTGTGCAGTCATTGCGAAGTACTTGTAAAAGTAGCAAGTTTAACGTCTAAAACTGCCCAAAAGTGTATAAAATTTACATAATTGTTTGTCAAGAGGGCGTAAGATATTTGGGTAAGCTCCGGGGCTAGAGACTGTCGTTTGGTGAGGGAATAGCCGTTATCTGATGGCGAGGAACAAGCCTCATTTGATTATAATTAACGCACTTTAGCGCGTAAATATGCTTTCTACTTCAATATTAATACTATACTGGGCCACAGAATTGTGTCATCACTGCCCTTGAAAATATTATGAATTGCTCTATTTTTATAAGATATTTTAAATAGGAGAAATTTGAGCCTTAGTCTGGATTTGTGCCCGGTTGATGGCAATAGGTTCGCTCCCTATTACATGGGCCTTAAAACATAACTGGCGAAATATTACATGTTATGTGTGCGGTGTACCTACTACAGGACCTCTGCCCAACCCTTCGGGGAAACAAGGCGTGATGTTATGTTATGTGTTATGTTAGATTTAGAAAAAATTACCTACCTATCAAGATACGTAGGTAATCATTTTCTTAATCTCTATCTATTCTAAATAAAGCTATGTCTTTACAGGCCCTTATTACTATCCACTGTTAAACACGTTATTTTTGTTCCGTTAAAGGATAAGGCTAAATAATATATTACAATCAAGTGCAAGTAGTTCAATATTTTATCCTATCCTAATCTGTTGTTTGTACGCAACGCTTATTGGTAAGAATTAAGACCCTTGTATCTTTACCGATAATGGGGCAAAAATCCCCATTGCTCTACATTTTTTTAAACATAAAATGCTACCATTGTTAACACTTTCCGGGACACTGAACGAGACACAATAAAAGTTTTATTGTTATCACGTTTATAGGCGTTTAGTGTCCCGCAAAGTGTTAAGCAAAAGGATTCATTTTGTTTATAGTAACCGAGCATTAGTCACTAAGATAGCATCTATCAGAATCGGTAGGGATTCTTGTGTATTTGACGCCTCTACACCATTGCGGCAATGTTCCTTAATCAATCCCCCCACATGATCAATCCACGGGTAATTGTGTAACTATTTCATCTTCTTTCAGATTCAGCGACCTGGTAGGGAGTTTTTGCAAATTACACAATTTTGCATTATTGTTTTCAATTTACAAAATAGATGTCATTTATCAATTTGTATCAGGATAATTAAGTCACCTAGTGCTTAGGTAAGTCACTGAGTATCTTGTACACGGTGATTTATTTTAATTAGATATATTTGTTTGTTAAAAAAAGCAACTCAGCGGTATAGCCATTAATATAAATATAATGGCGTTTTAACGGGCTGCAGCTGCTGTTTATATCTATAGCGGGCATGTATAACATTAGCTGATAAGAAGTAATCAGTCGTGACAAGGTGTACTTTGATAATATTTTCATCCTTGATGTGAAGCTAGATCACGCATGGTCTTGGTTTAAATGGTATGAGCATCTCGTTCTAAGCATGACGTGCCCACCATGTCAAATATATACTAACTAGCTGAAAACAAGAATCAGTGTTGTTAAGTTCCCGTACTCGCTGATAACAATCCAGTTGGCGGGGTAGAATCCCTCGCTATAGGGAGTATAATGCTTTTGCTAGTTTATATATATTGCACAGACAATGTGCAGGGTTAAGTAAGGCTGAGTATGTACCCACCATGTCAAATATGTATTAGCTAGCAACATAAAAACAATGTTGTTAAGAGTATCCCGTACTCACTGATAACAATCCAGATAGCGGGGTAGAATTCCTCACTATAGGGAGTATAATGCTTTTGCAAGTTTATATACATAAAACACACAGACAATGTGCAAGGTTAAGTAAAGCTGTCTCGCAGCCTTCATGCTCATGGATTAAAGCATATAGAACCAACTTTTTACAGTATCTTAGCCAAGGTCATAGAAATGGGACTTACCTCTTACGACGAGTACATACCAGCATTAGTTAAGTAGCGTAACATCGCTAAGTGCATCACGTGCCGCATTGATAGTTTCCCATCCAGCTAGTAACGTGGAATTAACGTTGCTGAGGACATCTCGTGTCGACTGGAGGGGTAATGGTGGCAAGGGCATACCAGCTAGCTATGTACAGAAACATCTCTACGGGCATCACGTGCCTCTCTGGCAGCTTCCCATCCACCTAGTAACGTGGAGGTAACGTTGCTGAGGACATCTCGTGTCGACTGGAGAGATAATGCTTTAACAAGTTTGCAGCACACATGCAATAAGCAGTGTTACTGTCCACCATAGTGCTCATACAATGTGTAAAACACTTTCATTATCACGTAAAAGTGGTCAGTTGAAGCCAGGCACTCTCACGCATTAAGGATGTGGGAGGCCTCATAATCTAAGTACTTCCAATGTTGGTCAGAACTGAGAGTGCTTTGTGTCGTTGATGAGCGCCGCGGCCGTCTCAGGTTTCCACTAACGATGGACTTAGTACGTCTCAGATTGCCCGTAACGATGCACTTTATACACTTTCTATCACATGGCATAGTTATTTAGCAGTAGTACGTTAGTAAAGAGTATCATCAAATTATTATTTTGATGAGAGAGAATTTTTCTAGCGATGTCAGAATGCGCGCGAAAAGAAAAGTGGCATATCATGTGTTGCCAGCGACGGGGATAATTCTACTTAAAAAAATATTTACAATATTTCATCTCTAAAAAAACGCGATGTTAGAAGATGTGTATTAGGAATACTACTCTGTTAATAATTATATTTCAGATCGCCGTGAGATAAAATTGTGCATAAAGTTTTAATAAATAAATAAAAGAGAGTTGTATTCACTGTTGAATGCTGATGAATCAAATGCCCTTTTTCGAGTGGCAATAGTAAAAATAACTATAGATAAAGCTACTCGTTTACTTAAAGCGCTTACCTACTTATTACTATTACTTCAGAGCGATGAGTTCAGCGACAATAATTGATTATCAAGCATTACCTACAGGAGGTAGTTGAATTTTATCGCTGACATTACCGCACCCTGTACAACAGCACGTACAGGGTGATGCGAGTTACGCCGTGCACGCGTGTACATAAACACGGCTGACATTTTTACGCGATCCTCTCACCTTCAGCGAGTGAGCAATCGACGATTAGCATTTACATGGCATTTCTTAAGGGCACTGCTGTTTACCTATCACGTGACAATTACTCACACTCTATAATATCTACCATGACAGAACAGACTCGTATATTTTCTAGGTCAGTATTTTCTATTATAGTCATTGTAGCTACAGTTATTAGCAATTGCTTATAATGGCCACCACGTGGGTATGCGTAAACATGTTCTTTTAAAAAAAATCCACGTGGTGGCCTATATTCTTACTTGTACCTACTACGACCTCCTTCACAAGTAGTCTGATGCCTGTTGCAGGTCTATCAGAAAAAGGAAAGCGCAGTTCGATGATGTTTGTAATAATTATGTTCTACCTTTGATGATGTTTGTCTTGAACAGACGCAAAATATCCAAATTGAGAACAAAGTTGTGTCATATCATTAACAGAACTAGCAATCGCCATCAGAGATTCAAATGTAAAAGAAAAACATTCCCGACCAACTGTCGAACACGAACATTCATACAGCGAAAATACATTACTGAAATTAACTGTCGCATGTAAAAACAAATACAATATGAACGTCGATCATACTCACTGATTTTGATCAACTTCATTCGCCGAATTTCAGTAAACATGTTTGCCAACGTTTAAATGAGTAAACTCTCCAACTCGATTGGAAAAGTCGGTGTCACACATCGAAACTGCTGAGTGACGAGCGCTCTAATAGAATTAATAAATCGATTTAATTAACAGCGATGATGAAGCATCCCCGAACACTGCGAACATTGATTGAACATTCCACAAGTTTGTCAACAATCGATTATTCGCCACGTCTTCGAGTTGTGCTGCAAAAAGTTTGGAAGCCGGCTCGATCACCGCCTCACCGGTATTACGGTAGTACGTACCGTACCGTACCGTTGAGAAACCGTGCTCGAAAATTGGCAATTCAAATTATGATGTCTGCGGCAGACATCACGTTAATTCCGTTGCGTTGAGGGTAGCTGGTGTGGATGACAGAAAACATTAATGTTTATTTTTTGTTTTCTCTTTTCATATTGTCATCCTGGTATAACGTTAAGTCTGAAATTGAGAACGATACTAAGTTACGATCACAATGAGCCACAGTGTTGTTCTGTAAGTTTCAGCGACAACATCTATTACTAACAAAATAGCACTAAGCAGTCGTCAGATCATTAGACGACTATCAGGAACGCATTCCTCACTGGCTGCTGGCAATAAAGCCCGCAGTAAGTCTATCCCATAAGTCAGACACCTTCCAGGCTTGTTGGGGGCGCCGTATATCTGGCGAACAATGCGTCCCGCGTAAATTCCCGGTACCGCCAGTACCTCTAATACCGCTAGTACCGTAGTACCGCAGTCCCGAACAATTAAGCTGCACGGATACGTATGGGCAAACAAGATCGGTAAATTGATGACTACTGATTAATTGTTTGTGTTGATGTGCGAGAGGGATGGTGAGTTCATTAGAGCGGCTGTTTACTTACGGTTTTTTTTAGTTTAACTTTATAAAGTGGGTATTAGTGGATGTTGAGGAAGGACTGTTAGAGAATAGACTTACTAAGACAATATTTCTTGATTTCAACGATTTGGATCAATATTCTTTTGTGGATTTTCAGTCCTATTTGATAGTTAATAATTCCACATCTATGATTTTTTTAAAGGTAAGGTGCGTTCTCGCATTCTATCATAAAACTGGCTATTCTTAAAGTCTAAACGAAGCTCTATCCACTGACCTACAACGGTGAGGTTATATCTGAAGCTGGTGGTCTGCGTATTTCTGAAGTCAACCCGGCAGCGGTAGACTCCTTCGTCGCGCCGTTTGACATCACGCACCAGAAGTGCGGCGGGCGGGGGGGCAACGGAGAAGTGCGCGCGGGGCCCGAACACCTCCGGCGCCGACCAGTGCCGCGCCTCCGACAGGTGCTTGCCGCGGACGTCGAAGCTGGAACAAGGAAAAGAAACAAGTTAGGAAAATGAGCTATATTGACCACAAAACAGATAAAAGACGTTAAAAGGGCCTTGTGAGCGGGGCAGGCGCGCCGCACTTATGAGCAAACACTCATAAGTCAACCGAAATTTGGTTCACCGGATAACAGTCGCACTCGTATTGTGACAACGTGCGAAGCTCCGCGAAATAAAAATAATTATGCCATCTTGTGCTATTATAACGTGTCGGAAAATAAAATATTATTATTATAATTAAAATAACTTTGTTTATTAAATCCAATTATTGTTTATTGTGGGTTATTAATCTAGTTTCTGAGTAGGCACAAAAATATCGTTATGTTTTGGTAATGTTGGGTCCATCTCACATGATCAAATTATTGCGAAACGCTTTTCAATGTTATGGAACTTTTATAGATCCAGGTGGAAATATGATACAGTGGAGATTTTTGGAGGAATTATATAAAATTCTTCAAGAAAAAGAAGATTTTCATTTAGCAAACAAGCTACGTTACCGTCATATACAGTTTCAAAATCAAAAGATCAAAGTAAAGCTCGCAACACAACAGTTCAGCCTTAGTGTTGCGGATGCCATAGACTTTTGTCGCAATGAACTGAAATTACTAGCATTTAAAACAATGAAGCAACATCGAGATTTTAGAGGATAATTAATAATATTTTTGACATATTCAATTCCCGAAGCTCGTTTCAGTATAAATTTAAGAAAGCTCTTACTGAAATCAATGCTATGCAGCTTTGTGGATTGCTAGACATTGCAGTAGAGTACAATCCCAGTTAAAATATCAGAACGACAGACTTTTAATATAAAACCCGCGACAAACAGGTTTTATTGGCTTCATTGGTAGCAAGCAGTAAAGCATATTTATAAACATTATAATACGTACCTTGGGTACGTATTATATGTTTATAAATATGCTTTACTTGTGTATATGCCGAAGTATAAAATTAGCCAAGACCACCTGAGATACTCTTCGGGAATATAAAGTCACATGGCAGAGACAACAATAATAGGGTTATTTATTCGGCACGCCAATTTAAGCCAGCTTCTGGTGCATATTGAAATAAAGGCTCTCGAAAGTGGGAATTGCATGGCTCTTGAACACATTTCTATTCTCAACCCAATTCGATTAATATCGGATGTTCCCCCTTAATTTAACATTATTATTTAGGTATATGTATATGGGAAGTCCGCACTAATTGTCCTGCCTTCCCGAAGTTATAGCGAAAAATTGCAGACTTAAAAATTACAGTAATTTTATCGATATAAATAATCGAAATTTTGGTCGCCGTAACATGCATGAGAAATAAATTGATTTTGCGTTAGTGTGAAAACCAATAGCAAAAACTAGCTATCTAAGTGCGTGTGGTTTATTTGTGTGCGTAGCACGCGTACGTATTGGTCTCTTGCTTGTAGAGGAGTTAAAGAGTGGGAAGCAAGCGGTGACACGCGTTCTAATACAAATCAGGAACTATTTCTTTTCTAACCTCTTTGATCTGTTCTGTGATGTTGACAATATGAAAAATGTCTCAGGATGATACTCGGGAATTCAATAAGGTTTACCTTATAAATGCCTGGAAAAATAACTTAAAACAACAGGAAAGAAAAAAAAAGTATAATGTGGCACAGTATCGTAAACAATATTTTAACTAATAAAAAACGAACAAAATTAAAACATTAAGATATTATTATAGGTGTAGTGGGCACACACATTGGTTAATTTTATAGCAATAATACTAGACAGATTCTGTCTGATACTTATTTTCAAATTAAACTAGGCCTAACCATAGATTACATTCAATCCACACAAGAAAATATCTAATTCATTCCAAAAAAGGTGCAAACACTACGGCGTAGCATGGTTGCCTACGCCGCGCGCGCCGTAGCTACACGCGTAGCGAATCGTAGCCATGTGTTGTTTACCGAGCATCTTCAAAAATATAATACGATCAGAAATAAAAGAGCGAATATTGTGAGAGATTATGTTGCAGATAAAAGGAACAGGCCTTGTACCCTTTGTTGTTATTGAATATGGATTTATTTGAATACTACTAAATTATTTAGTTGTTTAGATGTCTTTTATCAGTCCTAATAAAAACACACAATAATTACACACTTAATAAAACAAAGTTCCTTCAATAACACACAATCACATCAAATCCAAAATCTGTTCACATTAAAAAACACTTACACGCGGGCGTCTACTGGCGCGCACAATGGTCATCAATAAAGTTTGAGTCGAGTCACGCGGTATCTGCGACGTGACGTGCGGAGATAACGCGTGATGTATCGGTGACGGACGACTCGGTGGAGGTCCGATGTGAGTCGTGATGTGAGTGTGCCGGACCCAGATTTCTTTCAAACAAGATTGACGGGTGGAAGAAAACGTTCCGTCACGCGTGCAGTAAGAAGTCTAGATTCTGAAATATTGTAATGTATCTGGTCGACGTCACTGATACCCGGAAATCGGGAACTAAGAAAAACAAAAAAATGGAATAGGTTGTTTTTAAAAATTGTAAAAAATCATTAAGAACCAAATTATGACGTTGACTCAAAGGAGTAAGTACCTTAACGTATAAAATTGAGCGTCTGAGTTCCGACCAATAGTTCAACTACTTACTACCGCGCCGTTCCGCAAATATTCTCTTCCATATATCTCGTACAATTAACTTCTATCATTCGAGCAGGAATACTGCGGTACCCGGCGGCCGCGGTTTGCGGAGCTCGGCGCGATGGCCGCCTGCCGCTGACAAAAATATGCCCCCCACTTTTCCATTGAGGGAGAAAACAAAATAGCTGGCGTTCGTTCCGGCCGTATTGAGAGGATTCCGAGATATTGGGATTTTTACGAGATCGCCTAGATTTTAAGGTCTCCCAGAGTCTAGATAAGAAAATCTTTGTTTGCTTCCCAATCATAATATTACGTTGCGCTAGTGATTTCCCTGGGGGCTAGGCAGAGGTTTTATACACCGACATTTTTGGATGTCACAAATTAAATTATGGAAGGAACGAGAGGCTTCTTAATTTAATAATAATTTTAATAATTTTCTTCATTTACACTTCAAAGTCACGTCATCATGAAGTATTATTACTGGCTCTTGTGATACAGGAACTATTATCCTTCTTCCTCAAAATCCAACCTAGGACACCACGACTACAAATCCATATTTTTAAGAAAAAGAACAAAACCAACCCCTCATATAAATGCTCTTGAGAGTCAGTGGCCAAGTTAAAGTTGTTTTCACAACGCCTCCATCTTTGTTTGTCCACAGAAGTGAAATGGGAATGTTTTAATAATCGGCTGCGGCTAAAGTGGCCGAATGTGGCTCGGTATTATTGGCTGGTATAGTCACCGGCAGATTAAACTATGCATCGATTGCTTTGCATCGGTGAAGTGCAGCGCGCTCTGAACTGGCTGGTGCGTTTTTTCTTAAGTGCGATGTAAAAGAACTACGGTGCTAAGTGCGATCTAAAAGAAATATAATAAATCTAAAATACAAGGTTGAAAATGAATTGGTATTTAGTGCCATCTTTATTACAACCATTAACGAAAAGTAAAACATTTCTAATGTCCGCGTTCTTTAAATGGTGAATGAGAGTCTCAAGATTTTTGCAATATCTAGTTACGTTTTAAGATAATTTGATTGAATTAAACCACTATTTTAAGTCTGATCCCTCTCAACCAATAAAAACGTTTATAAAATCTCACAGCCGGAACATTGAATAACTCAAGCCTAATTGTAATAAACTGCTGGATCTTCACTCTAAGCCCTTTGAATTAGGTTAATAAAACCCTTTTTGAGATAAATTTAATTCTTAACAAACTCCTTTCTTTCTTTTATGTAGGTCGGCCACAAGTAGGGAGCTCTGTGAAATATGAACAATATAAAAATTGTAGAGACATCATTATTGAGTTGAATCGTTACAATGGAGACAATCTCTGGTGTCGAGAGTTTGAGAGTTGCCTATTTATGAGTAGGTAACCCCTAACAGTTGGTAAATATCGCAAAATGTTGCCAGTATGATAAGTTACGTAAAAAGTGTGCAGCTAGACTTTACTTCTTTTCAATGTGGGCGTTATGGGTTAAGATAGTGGTTAGGTACTTTTAAAGTTTAAAAAAGTGATGATTCTCAGCATAATTTAAATATTTTGTTATTTACGAACTCTGGTCGGCAAACAGTAAACAAGATTTTTTTGTTAACTTACCGAACTCATTCTGTGACGTGATGTAAAAATGTTTAAACATAACACGTAGGTAGTTAAACTGAAATATTTTAACACCGCGTTGGGTGTCCAGAATTATGTACTGAATCCATGGTAATAGCCTAACAGGTTGTGCGTCGATGTCCCTACCACCCTGTATACTGTAAACACATGTGAACATTGCCTACTTATATCAAAGTTACTGGCATTGGAATATCAACTTTGTTCGTATGGTTATTGAATAAAAAGTCGTATGAATGTAGTATTAAATGAGGTTTGTATTGTATGGGGTCCGGTGGGCACGTTATGTTCGCGAACATTAGAATAAACAGGGCTGTATTAAGTGTCGGGAGCGGCCATTAATCATACGAAACCTCACATGCTCCATGATTTTAATGTGTAACCGCTTACGAGGAAAATTCAAAAGGGAAAGAAAAAATATAAAATTTTAACGAGAGATTTTACTTATACGTTGAAATATTATATTTTAACATTCTGGTTATTATTTTAATATTCTAACTGTCGCTTGTATTTTTAATGTTTTTGATTATAATTAATGTCACTCATTAAGTAAATTGTAAATTGGATAGTTATAATTAATTGCGGCACTGTTGTCCAGTAGTAATTAAGTGAGTAAAATTCATATATACTGTTTTTTTAAATGAAATTAAATTTAATTGCAAGAATTGTAGTTCATTACAGATGGTCGGGTTTATTAACAGTTTCTAAAACAATTCGCTAAAACGAGCATGCAAAATTACATTAATTATATAATTGAAATAAGTTAATCAAATTGGAAAAGTAGTCCCGTAGGATATCGGGTTACGGGACCACCCAGAAGTTGCGCACCAGGGGATGCGCTAGTTCACGAAAATGGCCGACCAGCGGAGGGGTTATTTGTTTGGATGTTACTTTCACTAGGCTAGACGAAAATAGCATAATCAAGAAAATTATATAATAACCCAATAACACCGACTTTTGATTAAGTTTCCAGTAATAGATCATCTGAATGGACGGAACATAATCCCTCAAGGCTGATGATAATTATATATAATTAGCTGACAAAAAAATGACATCTTATGGCTATTAAGACGAATTTGCCTTATGGTTCCTAGCAAGTGTACTCAGTAATTAAAAGTGTGTTAATTTCAATTATTTTAATATCTTCACGAATTACACTCCTATATTGATGTCTAAATCGCTCAGTAATTCGAAAGCGCGAGAAGTGACGCTCCTGTCACTTTTCAGTGACAGCTCGATCAGTCAGTGTTGTGGTGTACGACCCGGCTTGTAGGGTTGGGATTCGATATGCAAACTTCAGAATTCCGGTTATCACAAGTAAGAAACTAGTTCACGTGTTTATTTCCCAGAATATTGTATATTGTGTGACGACAGTTTTCTGACTACATTTTAATTCATCACGAAATGTGTATGCTGAACATATGTACCGCGATTAACTAAAAGGACCAATCCAGAGTCCTGCCAATCAGCGCACACTAACTCACTCATTCGTTCCTGAACCATTTCCCTGCAACTGCTCATCACGTATTCTGCTCATCGCAGAATGGCGTTCAGTGGTCCTTTGTCAGTGGCGCCATTCAAGTGGCCATTCTAATATGGCGCCGAGCATTCCTCTCAGAGTTAAACATTGTTTCGTCGTGTTGAGTTGAGCCATGAGCTGTGGCACTGCGGGCAGAGGTGTGAGCATGCACGATTCTATGTTTTTTTAAAGGTACTCGATTTGGGATAGCAGAGAATTGCTGTTGTACTAACACGTAGTTTTGGAGGTAAAAGGTATAATGCTAGTGAGGGATTTTCGTTAGTTTTCGTTCTTCTGTGAATTCCAGAATGTACCTCTACCTTTTTTTGCATAAAAATGGATACACAATAAACAGCAAGACATTTTTTTCTTTTAACTTTTGTAATTTTTCACGCGTCAATGTTTAAGCTCTAGTTCGTATGAAAACCCGCACACATTGTTATCCACTCTTTTGTTTTTATACGTCCAACACGCCGTGGCTGCCACCATCAGTTTCATACGGATTTATTATGAAAAAGGAACCCCAGAGCAAGTTCAGAGAAACATCGCACCCGACCTCCCTTCGGAAACTTGCTCAGTCTCGCACGCTCTGCTTTTAATCAAATTAGAGTTCACACTTCTAAGCTTTTTCTAGGTTACTATTATTTTACAACATTACATATTGTAGTGATTTCTATGTGTGTGTTGGACTGTTTAGTTCTTTAGTGATAATCGTAAAAGAAAGACGTAGGTATACCTATCGTCAGGAAAAAAACCGGCCAAGTGCGAGTTGGACTCGCGCACCGAGGGTTCCGTACAAACCTGTAGGTATATAAGTAAAAGTTCACCCATCACGACAATCGAGTCATAGTTATGGTATTTTTATGCATAATAAAATCCATAAAATTACAATATGGAAAGCTGGAGCAGCATAAATTATAGACAAAGATCTCTTTATCGTTTCAGTAATCCTTTATATTATATTAACACACATCATTTATTTTATAATATAACTGAAATATCAACACTGGCCGTGCAGTAACCTTGCAAAAGTCTGTTGGTGAATGATGGCAAGTTTTTTTTCATCAAATTTATATATTTACAAAGTTTTTTTAGTCACTGTTTAGAAATCTGGTACAAAAATACTAATTAAGTATTAAATTTGAACCAGATATGTAAATGGTGACTGAAAAAGGAATGAATAGTACCACATTGAACATTTAGGTTCGAAAAAACGTTATCTATAGTTGAACTACTTCGTTTAGTGCTAGTGTTTATTAACGGAAACATGTTTATGGATGAAAAATATGCGGCAATTCCATTCTGGGGGTTCATTTTATCAACTATCTATATATCAATCGATATTGAAGTATCCCACAACAATCAGTATGACAAGCTGTTTGAAAAATGTTGTCTCGTCCCCATACATAGAGATAAGTCGCGGTCATTGCGGTAACTACAATTATGTTTATAATCACAATTTAAATTTAGGTTTGGATTCCCTTGCGCGTAGTTGCGAGTTTCAAAATATGCGATCTAAATGGTTGTACCTTTGCGTTTTTGCGTTGACTTAGAATTTGTTTTATTTTCACAGCTTAAAGGCAATTAGACCTAAGTATTTGATATGAGTTTCAACTTGATATCTCTACGCGTTCATGAGGAAAAGTGTAATAAGTTTATAATTATATTTAAAAAAAGTGATGTAACTAAAAATTTAAGGTTTTCTGAATATTTCCTTTATATGTGCTATAAGAAATTGCTTCATGCCAAATTTCAAGATTCTAGGTCGACTGGAAGTACCCTTTAGGTTTTGATTCACTTGCGAGTAGTTGCGAGTTTGAAAATATGCGGCTTAAATTGCTGTTTCTTTTGATTGCGTTGACATAGATGTTTGATTTTGTTACAGCTCAAAGATATTATAAACTTGAGTATTTGATATGAATTTCAATTTAATTCCTTAACGCGTTCATGAGGAAAGGGGTAGTAAGTTTAAAAATATAAAAACAAATATGGTTTTCGCATTTTTCCTTTATCTGTGCTATAAAAAGTTGCTTCGTACCAAATTTCAAGATTCTGAGTTCACGGGAAGTACCCTGTAGGTTTTGATTCCCTTGCGACTGTCGAAAATTTGCGGAAATTTGCGGCATAAACTGCTGTATCTTTTGATTGAGTTGGCTTAGAACTTTGATTTTTTCACAGCTCCAAGGGACCACACCAGAGACCTGAGTATTTGATATAAATTCCATGCTTAATACCTCCACGCTTTCCTGAGAAAAAGGGTTTCGACAGACAGACAGACGTACGGACAACAAAATGATCCTATAAGGGTTCAGTTTTTTCCTTTCGAGGTACGGAACCCTAAAAAGAGGCATTAAGTATGTTTGTGCTATAACGTTAACACCTAGGTATCTTACCGTTAAGATATGACCGTTAAGATAAAATAAAGACAGTTTGGAAAATTATTAACAATGAAACGAACAAGAACAAAAGTCATAATACTGATTACACATTGGACACATCCCGCGGTCTCATTAGCGATAAGATCGAAGTTGCTCAGGAATTTGCAACTTTCTTTACCAATATTCCTATTAAAACTACAGAAACTTTAAATTCCTCCCCCTTACTTGCTATTGATTTATTAAGAGCGAATGTTTCAGCCTGTCCTTTAGAATTTAAATTTAATCATATAAACCCTGTGGTCGTTGTTAAGGCTTTTAAGCAACTTAAGATCAAAATTACCGAAGATCTGTGGGGCATGTCTACTAAAGTTTGTCAATCTATTATTGAGACAATTGCACCCTATTTAGCTTTAATATTTAATTTGTGTGTAGATCAAGGGGTCTTCCCGGATTTAATGAAGTACAGTAAAGTTATTCCACTTTTCAAATCCGGGGACAGCAAGGATACTAATAATTATAGACCCGTATCGGTTTTGCCGGTTTTCAGCAAGGTGTTTGAAAAAGTAATGTTAAATCAAATGCTCAATCATTTTAATCGTAATAACATCTTACACGATCAACAGTATGGTTTTACCAAGGGACGTTGCACAACTGACGCCGGTGTCACTTTATTAAAACACATATTTAACGCGTGGGAAGAGGCACAGGATGCAATAGGTATCTTCTGCGACCTATCCAAAGCATTTGATTGCGTTAATCACGAAACACTGCTCTTGAAACTTCAGCATTACGGACTGGCAAAACTTGCGCTTAACTTAGTAAAATCATATTTGAATGATAGACTGCAGCAAGTTCAAATAAACGGTGTAAATTCATTGGGTTTAAAAGTCAAAATGGGTGTACCACAGGGCTCGATATTGGGCCCATTCCTCTTTTTAGTATACATAAATGATTTACCTCATTTACTGAAAAACCGACCACAAATGGTGTTATTTGCTGATGACACATCACTTATTTTTAAGGTAAACAGACACGCACAGGAGCTTGACGACGTAAATAACGCTATGCTAAAGGTCCATAATTGGTTTACTGTAAATAATTTAGTATTAAATGAGAAGAAAACTAAATGCATAAGATTCGCATTACCGAATGTTAGAAGTAGTGAATGTCACGTTGTACTGAATAAGGAGACACTAGAATTCGTCGAAAAAACGGTTTTCCTGGGAATCACGCTTGACTCAAAACTACAGTGGGGTCCTCACTTAACATCACTTGCAGGGCGGCTAAGTTCAGCCGCTTACGCTGTTTGGAAAATCCGCCAACTAACAGACGTGGATACCGCGAGACTGGTCTATTTTAGTTACTTTCATAGCATCATGTCTTACGGTATTTTGCTGTGGGGACGGGCCGCAGATATTGACTCTATATTTATTCTGCAAAAGAGGGCTGTTAGAGCCATCTACAACCTCCGCAGACGCGAATCTCTTAGGGAACTGTTTAAGAAAATTAATATCATGACGGTACCTTGTCAGTATATATATGAAAACATTATGTATGTTCGAAAAAATCTACATCTCTATAGTAAGATAAGTGACAGGCATAATTTTAACACAAGAAATAGGAACAAATTAGATCAACCACGTTTCAGATTGTCTAAAGTACACACTTCTTTTATGGGGTACTGTGTAAAATGTTATAATAAAATACCACTCGATATTCTTCAACTAAATGAGAAGAAATTTAAAACTTGCATTAAACGCACACTATGTAGACAAGCATACTATAAGCTGGATGATTATATCGTAGATAAAAATGCTTGGCTAAATGCTGGTCCTGCTCCACAGCCACTTGGGCTCACTAGTTAAACATGAAAAAATTGGTAGAGTTGCTTCCCCTTTTTTATTTTTTCTGACTACGTACTTTTTGTTTATTTTGTTTTTTTTTATGAAACTAAGTTTTAATTATTGAATACTCCAATAGATAATATTGATTTTCTTTCTTTTGGTGGTAAAATTCTTGCAAACTATAGTTTTGTATAACTTAGACGCATTTTTATTTTCAATTTTTGTAAATGTGAGTACCATGGAGTCGTTTTACTATGTTATTATGTTGATTTTGACTTGAAAGAGCAGGGTAGTTGAGAGTATGTCATGCTCACTTAAATGTCTCGCTGATGGTGGCGAGTGTGTTGGATCATTCGGTTCCCTACAAAATGGTTGAGCTGGATGGTGCTGATCCACGCGTCATGTTCGTGAACGGGCGCCGTCAGTTGAGACTGGTCATCTCTTATCTGCCAGGGCTTGTTTTTAATCGTTTTTTATTTATATTTTTTTTTTTTTTACATTGTTCTCACATATAGAATCAACAAGAGTAATGTACCCAGGATTTTGTAATTTCTATATTTAAAAGAGTGTCCTTGGAGTTTCTTGCCCGTTCTTCTCCATAGAGATCTACGTTTTGGAATGGGCAACTAGCTTCAACTTTCTGACTAACTGACTCTTTGACAATTCAAAAGTGCCTGTAAAGGGTTTAATTGAAATAAATGGTTTGAGTTTGAGTTTGATTAATTTTACCTACTACTGCTTTAACTTACCTACTTCTGCTTATCACCACGTTTGGTAGGCGGCTAGGTGTTCGCAGTTAAATGCTATAACGGAAAGGAGGAAATGCTATCAATAACCATGAAGGATTCCTAAAAATCCTTAAGTTGTGGTTTCATGTATCTAGTTTAAACAGTTAGTACCTATATAAGTACAAAAATCGCAAGCCATGCTTAATATTTAATTGAAGCGTTTCATTTAAGGTTTGGAAAAGGTACATCAAATAAACATGTAGGTAAATAATGTTGGAACAGAACTCAACAGGGCAATAATGTAGCAAGTTGTATGAATGCCGTCCACCGGCAACTTACGGCACTTTACTGCACATATCAGTGCCGGCATCTTGATATTTACGAGCACGGCTCAATAAGACTTCAGTATAGTTATAAAAAACAAACAAATATATCATGTATGTATGACATAGTGTATTCTGTTGAACAATAATGTAGTTTGTTTTTATGATATCGTAAATGTTAACCTACTCGGCTACTGCTAAAATATTCGCTTTACCCATAAACCCTAATAAAGTTTCGTTCTAGGAACATAATAATGATATTAACCTAGATTTGTTTGTCATAGAGAAAATCTAGCTCAATACGCTTCTTTGCTAGTTTGTTTTGGGAATCATACACGTTGATACTCAACTATTCTTACATATTACGATGATAAGCAGCCTCACAACTGATTATGTTCGACACAAGTTATTATCTTATATCTACTCTATCAGAAAGCCATCCAAAAAGCCGTCACTTCAGAATTTCATTTAGGTTTATCAGGCAATCGGCTTACTGCTGCTCCGTCGATTCTCTGAATAATAATAATATAATATCTTCATCATCTTGGGAAGCTGCGCCAGTGGCTAATACTCTCCTCCAGTGAGTCCACTTACCTATTACCGGAAAAGTTTGCCTAGCTTAGTACCTTGCTCTTTATATTACGGGCACAATGTTTCCGTGTTTCTGGCTTCATTCATTTGGGGTTAAATATGTATAAAGATTCCGGATTTCTACGAATACATTTTGTATAAAATGTATTTTTATCTTTAATTATTATTTGGGGATTTTAATGTAGACAGAAATAATTATACGTTAATGTGTTTAAAGCTGTACGTTAAAATTAAGGATTCAAGGACCAAACCAAACAACGAATGTTAAATGTGACAGTCATTTTTAACATTATGAACATTGCTTTACAAAATTTCCAGCTTTTCTTAATCTATTCTTCTATAGTTCCAGTATCACCGTTGTTCGGTTCAAGCTAAGTCCGGAACATCGATCATCTCGGAGAATTGGCTCCATCATACAAGGAGAGAGCTCTGTTGTTCTTCAATTTCATATTTGTTTATCAAATATGGAAGGAAGTGTCACACTCGTAGTTAGGCGCTCTCGTTGAATTGCAAATTTAAACATGACACACGCTCTGAGGCCTACCTTTGCCTCTTAGGACCAGCGTATGTGTGTGTATTGTTTCCCTCCATCTTATTAGATTTTTTTAGTAATTCCCGAAGCTTCTTTTTACTATGTTCTTTTGTCAGCTGAAATTTATGCTCGCGTAGTGGGTAATTCTTTCGCAACATCGTAAATAATGTGAAGGGGTCGTTTGACTGAAGCCAAACAAACTTGTTTGTTCGGTAGTAAACATGAAAGGGATATTTGACAATGTCTTTTCCGCGGCCTGATGAAAGAATTTATGCAACGTCGGTGCGACATGTTACGAGCAGCCATCAACGCCGTCGTCTGGAGGTCGTATGGTCGGCGCTTGTTCGTCTTACAATTTGTTTGTGTTGCTTTATCGTCTGTTCATGTAAGCTCTATGTCTTAAAGGTTTACAGTTTTTCAAACATTGCTTTGTGCAAACACTTCTTTTTATAAGTAACATATTCCAATTTCTTTAATTTTGTACAAAAATAGTGAATTTAATAAAAAATAACGTATTTCTCTTTTTTATCCTCAATTCCATTTTTTTTTTTCCAGTAATCAATTATTGGTAAAAGTAAGAGTAATATCAGATCACGTCCGATTGCGGGTTATTTTCGTACTTCTCTCTAATAAATATAATATCGACTGACGCTATCGTTAAAAGATTTTTTCGAAAGTCTGTTTTGATTATTTTCACAATTTCACCTTCTTACGCCACGACCCTTTCTTCGAGAGTTTATATTTAGTTGTGGTCTAGAACTGAATTTGTACGCTTACCTATACATTTTGTCTAAGTGTAGCCCCATTTGAGAATTCTGTTACAAAATAGAAGTAAGCTTTATATAGGTTACTATTTAAGTTAAAAATACAGCTACCATTATTTTGTATTTTTTCAGCAACAAAATAAGTTTTTCAAGCTTCTAGTTTCCTCCAAATTTCATTACCAATCACAGCACAGCATCATCAAGAAAAGATAGCATAATAACATGTTTAGTAATTCACAAAACGTCATCATTCTAACCGTGACATCGCCCCACGCATGTCTGAACACAACACATCAGCTGTTCGCGTCTTCACAAACAAGTTACATTGTTCGTCACACAATGCCAGACAAGTTACGGCGACGATCGATGTTTGTTATTGTCATGGGGAAATATTTATTTATTGCAATGTCTATAGTTTCAGAGTTTATGCGACAAAGCGTGTGAGATGATAACGCTGGCTTGTAGTCTTTGCCATTGCCGGGCAAAAAGAAGTTAGGACGAGTAACGAATCTAGGAGGTCTTCAGTCGTGAATAGGATTATGTAGGTACCTACTGTACCTATTTTACAATGAAAACCACTTTTGCTTCTACTAGCATTAAACTTACACTAAATATGATATTTTAAGTCTTATCACTAGGACCATTTTAGTTACGTTACCTTATTTGAACAATGAAAAACAACAAGTTTAACTATATTTATATAAAAAATTGAAAATAAAACGCACACTTAGCCATCAAAATAGATTAATAACTCTCTATTCTTAACCTTAAAACTAGACAAACAGTCGTGCTAGACTAGATATCCTAAAACCAGTGTTTACATTCTTGACTAAGCAGTAGACACAAACTCCAACATAGCTTATATAAGCTTCGCAGATAATTTAGTACTTAGTGTAGGGTTTTAGAGGATACCTCGCTATTGGTTGTCAGATAAACGTGTTTAATATTAAAATTAATTTATCCGTGCTTAAGCGTTAAGTCTCATTCCTTATTCATGATCTATTTACTAACCATACTAGATTAGTTGTGCCATGAATCTAGGTGCCGTTAATACCCACTCATATACTCAAACTCAAACTTTACAGGCACTTTTGAATTGAAAAATACATATTCGGTCAGTTAGTCAGAAAGTTGAAGCTACTTGCCCATTCCAAAACGTAAATTTCTATGGATAAGAACGGGCAAGAAACTCCAGACTCATTTAAATATAGATATAATTTACAAAATCCTGGGTACATTATTATTGTTGCTTGTACTTGTGTATGTGAGAACAATGTACAAAAACAATCAAAACAATTCAAAATATAAGATTAAAAATAAGTCCTGGCTGTTAGGAATTTTTTATTCCGCGAGATATTTAAGTGAGCATAACATACTCTCAACTGCCATGCTCTTTCAAGTCGATATACATCTTAATAACATAGTAAACGGCTCCAAGGTACTCACATTTATAAAAATAGAAAAAATGCTTCTAAATTAAACCAAACTACAGTTTGCGATGTATTTGAGAGATTAATAGAATTTTGCTATTTCAAAAAGAAGAAAAGATACCTACTATGTGGTAACATGGTAGGTACCTATAAAATTCGTGATGATGATCGTGACCATTAAGCCAAACGCCAAGCGTCAGAAAATCAGCGTAGGGAGCTGAGGGTCGACGAATAGAATCATGATTGTGGCGACGAAAACTTATTTGTTGAAGCGTAACAGGAAGGTTATCTACAGTGTTGTGATAAGTAAGTAGTGTGGTACCTATGTGTTATGAATGTACCCAGATCTATTTTGGAATTAATCAAGAACTGGCTGTTGCCCGCGACTTCGTCCGCGTGGTTATGAAGATATCAACTTTAATGATGTTTAACGCTAACTATTTGTATATTTCAGTCACCAGAAAATGCCTATCACACTAAGCAACTTTTTTAAAGGCACCCATTATAAGAAAAATAATCGTTAGTCGCGTGGCTTACTATATTAGCTCGAACTTGAGCACCATTGAAATATTGCCATAAAGTAAATAAGACAGACGAAAATAAACACGCCCCATCACCAAGTATTTCTACAACTCTACATCGGATTTTGTAATCCTTCGAAGACGACTGTTGTAATTTCTCCATCCATTTTTCTAAAAGAAACGTAAGTTTAATCAACGAACAAAAATAAAACAAATTTTACTAAGTAATTGAAATAAAACTGAAATAAATTTTAAAAGAACCTACCTAAAAAAAGAAGTCTTTTAATATGTATTAGGTGTCAGAATTTCTAACAGAAACATCAAATTAATATTAAATTTAAATGCACAGAAATAATAATCGAAAGCAATTAGAGAAAATGAACATTAATCAAGTAGCATAAAGCAGCGAAAAATTCGTACATTCGATACGTGCGACAACGACGCCTGCCCTTGCGTTATAAAAAAGTTCTCTGTGCCTTACGTGACTGCCCGTTCGGGTAGCCATACGTAATCACGGCCCCCCACGCACTCCGCACTTCCCGCGCTCCGTCTTGCGCGTCGAGCGATTGAAACAAATGGTTTCATCGTTTTTCAGTTGTTAAATCTGAGATGTCACTCATTTCATTTCATTCTTTATTTAAAAATATTGCGTTTGTAATTATAATATAGTGGTAACATTAAGATTTTAAATGGGGGCTTTCGAAAATGTAATCTATAGTTTTACAGAAAACGATGGTGAATGTGGGTTATACAAACGTATAAAATATAGTCTCGAATTTAGTATTTAATATGGTGATATTATGTGAATACCAGGTTTACTGTACTATAAGACACTTTTTACCACGGAAAAGCGTGACGGAGGTAACCGAAGAAAAAACAAAAAAAATCGAGCTATAATTTGATGAAACTACTAACCTACGTTAATGTTATTGTAAAAAAATATATATAAAAACCTATCTTCGTGGTACTAAGGGTCGAATTTCCTAAAATTCGTTCTTGGCGGACGTCTACTAACTATAAACTACCTCCCTACCAAATTTCATCTTTATACGTCAAGCGGTTTTCGATAATTCGTGATGACTGAGTGAGTGAGTGAGCTTTCGCTTTTATATATAGATAATAATCAAACAAATAAACATACACAACAATAAACATTTTTTCCGTCGATGATGTTTAGTTCCGGAATGAAATAATTGAGTATCTATTTGCTTACACAGTACGAATTTAATAACTTGCATTATATCAAAAGTAGGTACTGCTATTTTATGTAAGTAGTACTCGCAACCGGCGTGCGTGGTATGAACGTAAACGAGACAAAAGGAGTACCTACGTAAGAATCGTAGCAGGTGGCGTTCTGTAGTTTCTGCCTACCCCCGTGGGAAGAAGGCGTGAGTTTATGTATGTGTTGCTGTTTTCCTGGATCGTTTGTTTCCTTTTAAAAATGAAAAGTGACAAGACAATAATTACTAGGAAAGGAAAGTACACTACGTTAAAATAATAATACTCGTAGGTATTTAACATAGGTATCTCAAAACTGCCAAACTTTTTGTTTTCACATGTAAAAATAGCCTGGCCGATCCGTGAGGGAATTGTGAGGTATCGTACTGGGAATCTATTTGTGAATTTTTGCAGTACCTATGTGGCCCATTCGGATGGGACAGGTTTTTTTTTACATATTGTATAAATATGTATTACTGATACATGAGTTGATATTATTGTACTATGTCGATGAATGAATAACGTTAGGAAGGTCGGCCGCTTTGATATAATTGATAGAATTACTGCCCAATATAATGAATGGTGTTATTCCACTTATTACGGTTACTGATAACATTCCTAGTTATTGATACTTGATACTTATTATAACGTGTGATATTTAATGCTTTAGTTTTTTATGGAATGGCAATATGTAGTGTTTTCGTTCATAATAAATTGCTCATAATGACATTGGTGCCGATTCTCTTGTCACAAATGCGTCTAAACTAGACTAAAAATCACCAAAATTTTAGTTTACTCCTGTCAAACGATGATTTCCCATTCTGAAATAGACTAAAGTGTCACAACTTAACTATATTTTAGTTTGACAGCACTAAGATTGTACTGAGATTTTAATTTAGTGATTATGACAATTTTGCTATTCTGAATTTGACGTTTTTCGCCTAAAATTTTAATAGTCTAACTAATTTTCACCATTTTTAATCGCCACTGAAAATGGTGTGGACTATTATTAGTTGTCATGAACTAAAATTGAGACGAACATCTCGACTTCGGGTGCAAAAACAGTACTGTACTGGATTTTTTTCTTTTCTTTTGCTTTTATCTCGAAAATGGTGTGTCGTATCGCAAAAGTAATGAACATTTCGACCCCCTCTATGAAACCCTTATATCCCAAATACTCAACACGTAGGTTTTTTTTTTTTCATACAAAAAGTGAAAAATTCTATATAAAACACGTCGAGGCTGCCCCAAGGGTCGCCTCCGGCTCTAAAAAAGTTCACGGGATAAGGCAAACAAGTATGTAACACGTGGAGTCGCAATTGTCAAATTTGATTTAGTTGTCAAAATAATTTTTAAATTTAGAGACTTTTTACTACAGAATAGCTTTAAGATTCTCATAGCCAAAAGTAAGGAATTTTAGTGATAGTTTAGTTAGTTTAGTTCGGTGTACAAGAGAATCGGCACCATTGACTAGTTTATAAAAACATAAACTAGTCAATGTCAGTCATTTTAAATAAAGTTTATATATTTACAATGACTAACATTGACTATTTTATAGTTAGTAATCTGAAAAATGTATTCAATTTCAATTCAAATTCTTTATTGCAATCCATAATGTACTTAAACAGGTGTTAAAATACAATTAGAAGAAACAATTATGGACCCTGTCGGACACAGCAAAAATTATAAAAATAGGTAGGAGAGAGGAAGAGCGCTTTTATCAACTTTCCATAACACTAAAACAATTAAAATAGGTAGACTTTTTCGTTGTAATTATATCATTAGAAATTAATAATTATATTTGATTTTATCATTCATTTCTTTATTCTATCTATTTATAATTTGTAGTATTATTATATTTCAGTTATATTAATTTTATTTAATGGGTGCATTTTTATTATTTAAACCGTTTAATTCCGTAAGACTAAAGTAAATTGGAAATTAGTAGATTATTTTATTATATTTATAATTATATCGTTGTTTTTTATTAAAATAAATTATTTATTTTTATTATTGTATTTGGTATATATCTCTCAATTATTTATTTATGTATTTATATAACATTATTGTATTTCAGTTTTATTGGGTGCATATTTGTTATTTTAAAATGTCATATATTTACTAAATAATTAATTGTTTATTTAATATACAATATATATATTAATGAAAAGACAAAAATAGTTTGGTATTCCTCCAGACAAATTAGTCAAATTATTAGTCAAAACATATTTAAATTTTATCATTTAAAAAATCGTCTAATGAGTAATAGCTTTTATTAATTAAAAATTGTTTTACTTTGCTTAAAAATATATTGGTTTTTTCTATTTGTTTTAAGTTCTCTGGTAATTTATTGTAAATTTTGATTGACATAGCATAAGGACCAGAAGAGTGCATTTTAAGATGGGACTGAGGTAAATTTAATCTGTTTCATGAAACAGATTAAATTTACCTTACAACGATTTACGGAACGATGTAACAAAAACAATGACTATAAAATAATGTACTCGTAAAGTCTGATTGATCCATTCTATCTTATCAGACTTCACATTATTTCTTAACCTAAAATATCGTTACATATTTCGACATTAATCTATTGTCCAAACAAGAATCAAAATCAAAGCTCAAACATCTACAATCAACGAGCAACCAATTACAAGCAACAATCCAATTATACCTGTAAGCAGATCACTCTTGTCTCTTGACGTCACCGCATGACGTCACTTGTCACCTCGCTTGTCTCGCTACTACTCGTCTCTACGTTATTACAAATAGCCGCCGCCGCAAACAAACGACCTTCAGATATGGATGCAAATGCGAAAAACTGCCGCGAGTCGTGCCACAGCCACGTAAGACAGTGGCGGATGATGAATGTTTTCATTTGTTACTGTGGTGTGGCACTCCATGCGAGAAGTAGGAAATTAGTACCAGGAGTTCAGATTTATAAGGTGGTTAACTTGCCTATGAGAAGAGGCCTTCTGCCCTGTAGTGGGATACTAATGAGCTGGTACTTATTACTTGCCTGTAAATTTTTCATCACAGCTAAGCGCAGTCTGAGTTACTGTTTTTACCAATGTTGCCTAGTCACAGGATGCGTTACTATGACGATGACTCTGCGTGTTGTCACGGGCAGTTATAGTCTACTATTTTAAACTGGGCTGGTATAATACAATGTCAAAGTTATGCAGTGAAACTTTAAAATTCTGTAAGAAAGCCCTTATAACCTTTTTTGGGTTAATAATGGCTCCAGGCTATCAGCCGCGCTTAGAAACAAAAGAATATTAAGATTGCTTTGTAGATACTGTAACTTTATATCTTCCAATAAAGCAAGAAATTCTAATAGATTCCGCGAAACGCCTAATTAGAGTTGTATCTAAGTTAGTAATGAAGGTAGATTCTGTTTGTATTCTCAAACAATATAAACAGATTCAATTGCTGTTTATCAAGAATTTCAATCCTGTTAGTTAATTTGCAAACTAGAAGTGGGTGATGTGTAACTTGTAAGTCATTTAATTAAATACTCGTACATAAGTTTTTTTTACAAATTAGTCATTAGCCCTCTAAGCTATATTTTCAGTGAATATGTACCTACATTTATTATCTACAATATAATAATATAGCTTTTATTTCCATACATTATTTAAATTAGTTTATGCCCCCTTTTCGGGTACAGGCCTCCTCCAATTTTCTCCAGGATTCCCTATGTCTTTGTCTATGCATTTTTTTATTTCATCTACCCAGCGCTCCGGTCGGCGACCTCTGAGTCTTTTTCCTGCTGGTCGGGCATTTCGTCGTTCTATGGATCCATCTTGTGACAGGTAGGCATCCTACATGGCCTGCCCATTTCAAAGTCAAAGTCAAATAATTTATTTCAATTAGGCACAAAAAAGGCACAGAACGTCAACATTTACAAAAAAATATATAATAATTGATTCTAGTCGTCCATTCCAAAAGGTCGTTTTCGTATGGAGAAGAATGGGTAAGAAACTCCACCGTTACTCTTTTAAAATATTTTCACAATATCTTGTATGTATACATTAATTATATAATTATATGTGAAGACGATGCACCTAGATTGATGATTAGATTGATGATTACTATACCACGATAGGTAAAAATAATGAAAAATCAAGGAATGACATAAATTAATTATGTGATAGATGCATGGTGCTCACATATTTACAAACATTGTAAAATAATACGATATTCTTAACATTTTAACAAGTAGGTACTACTAATAATAAGTCAGTGTGTGAGTTCAAGTAATCACAGAATATAAAATTAATGATTAAAAAAATAATATTATACAATTAAATTTTGTCTAGATTCTAAATTGTCCTATGGAGCAGGACCAGCATGTTTCCAAGCATTTTTATCTTGGATATAATCCTCTAATTTGTAATATGCTTGTTTACAAAGTGTACTTTTTATATGAGTTTCCACGATAGACGTTGGGTATGTTCGAAGGCGTCTAGAGCAATAGTCATCTTACGTATGTCTTCATTTCTTTGTTTGTCTTTTAATCGGATTTTAAGGATGCTCCTTTCCAATGCTCGTTGGCTTGTTTGAATTTGTTACCTACAGCTAGCAATATAAGATTTTTGATAACAGCCTATGCAATGGTGAAAAATTGTTGATATTGGTAGAGGGACTGATTTCCCAAGGTATGTTCGACATACTTAAATATCATAACACACGAATGCCCTCGTAACGCATCTGATCTAGTAGAAGATGAAAATAATTTTCATCTTCTAATAGATCAGATGCGTTGATGTTGATGTTGATGCCTTCTACTAGACCAATTATTGGTCTTTCGAGTCGAAAGCAGTTCATGGGACTAGTTTACAAACCCGTCGACGCAACAAAGTTCACTTGCAATATATCATGAACTTCATACATGTGGTGTCGTATGCGGCTGCCAGCGTCGTAAGTTCCATGCCATGAAATAGAACAGGAAGACACAATTAGGGCTTAAATATTGAAAAATATTACAGCTTTGCCTATTTTATGCATGCGTGTGTAATAGTGATAAATAGGCAGGATAAGACTAAATGCCCTTTGAGCTGATAACTATATCAAGGTGACAACTGTCACTTATGAAGTTAATTAACATTAACATTGGTAATGTACATATTACAACACTATCAGATTATGATTAACACTTGGGCCCAGTATTCACAATCATAACTCGGCCCCACCAACCCTAGTGCAAGTTTACGACACGCCGACACACAACACAATACACAAGTACACGTGTGTAGTGTGTACTCGCAGTACTCGTACTCCACACGGCGTAGTGTGTGCCCTCCACAACCGTCACCGCATGATTCATCGTCGCTTCCGCCGCCCGAGTTATGCCGCGCGCTACATTTGCTTACAAACTCCTTTTAATATGTTAATTGATATTTACATAAATATTAATGTTTGTTCATGTTTGTTTGTGGAATAGTGCATGTATTATGTTGTACTTAGATTACATTAAATTTTAATGTTTTCGAAACCCGAGCCAGGAGTGGTAGTTCAGTTCGTATTTCATTCTATATTGTAATCATTCCATGAAATCTGTCGAGACACGTTTAAGTTTCACGCCGAAACATTTGTTGTGTTTTGTGTTAATTCAGCAACTTATGCCACCCATCCTAGATCACTGAGAAGATCTCGTCAAAAAATATAGTATTGCCATCACTGAGAAATGGTAATATTTGGCTATTAGGTTATATTATTAGAGTGTTACCTACTTACGCTGAAAGAAAAATTGTATAAGCACATAAAGTTAACACTATAAATAAATAAACTTTGCCACATAAGTGCAGAGTGGCTCCATTAGAGCAGTATCGACTGTGTGCACTGAGCACTGAATTAAATATTTGCCGAGCGGCGACAAACGACGCCCGTCAGCCATACATTGACGGTTCGTTGACGTCTTTATGGACATGGCTTCATACAACAACCCGCAATGATCGTAACCTTGACGATGACGTAATGTCATCTTACGAGTCGCAAGCTGCTGGTGATTAGAGCTCATATAAGATCACAATCTTGATTAGTAATTCGCTAATAGTAATAGATAACAGCTTAGCAGAATTACTATTAGTGGCGAAACATTACTAGCAATCAAATGAAATGGTCATTGTTGAAAGTTAATTCAACTCTGACATGACCAACGACTAATATGGCACGAGGCGACTGACAAAAACAATAACCTTTCATAGTTTAAATTATTTCAGCACGAAAATAACTAACTAATGCTGATAGTTAGCAATGCTATTCATCTGTTACTCAAATAAACTCTCAAAATGGCTCATTGAAAGTTTTTCAGCGTATAATTTAGGTTCTGTTGAAATTGTTATGCTGAAAAAACCTGAAATATCACAGAATGACCATTAAAATTCCATTATACCCTTTATGTATGTACGTTCAGAGCTTACAACATGACATGCGCCGTTATTCACATTAATGTAAATTTCAATGGTCACAGAATAAGTATTTGGTCACAAATATCAGTGGCGCGAGTTCTTGCAAATATGCTGATAATTGTGAATGTCAATAGTGTGACACAGAAAATTGCAGTAATACGACACGAGAATGACGTATGAACCCTGTAGTGACGTCATGATTCATATTTACTCGGTATTTCCGTTTGGGAAAAATACGTACCTATTTTGTTATTATAATTTTACACACACCATTTCCCTGGCGGTTATCCGCAAATTTAAAGCGAACATTTTGACAAATATGGAACAGAATAACGTAGCGGAATATTTTAAAATGTAGTCACAGTCTACTGCAGATAGAACTGCTATTTGTCGTCAATTTTGAGCTGTCGTGGTCGCGGCCACTGCCCAATAAACACGTACATAAACGTTTTATTTTACGAGGACAAAACATACGCGTGAATATACTGCTTTGCTAAGTGTTTCTATGTAAAACGCAGACAATGATGTGGTCTAAAAGCGATAAAGCTTTAGGCGATATCGTTATAACCAGAAGAATTCTAGGAAACACCAGAAGAATCCCTAACAAAACATGTTTACTGTAAACATATCTCCGCTCCCTCGATTTAAACCACCTTCAAGAGCAATTTAAACAGAAAGCAAGCCAACTATTTTCCATAATGAGCTGTTCCCGGGTGTAGTGGTATCGATTGAAGGGGCTGGGGGCTGGAAACAAACAGGTAATGGCGTCGACTCCGGCACCGAGCGCCGGAATAACAAGCAGACACTCGGAATTGAGAAGACGCGGCTTTGATTCTCAAGAACTGGCTGGAGAGAAATGTAGGAGAGAAAAGTGAGAATGTAAGATTGATTGATATCTATCAATACACTGTGAATATATTATAGACACACTTTGAATTTTGAATCACTTTTATAGACATCAACACCGAACTTTCGCGTCTCGAAAGACCGAGGTAGGTTTTATTTTAATAATAGAATTACCGACTGTACATTTATCCCAGCAACACCGTTATAACATTCGAGAGAATATTTTTAAACTACCTATATAATTTTGATAGAATTCAGCGTCCAGGTACACAATACCCGTAGCAAAATTTTCTTCTCCATTCAACAAAAAAAATGTAAGCCACAAATCACCACAGTACAAGCACCCAGTATCTATCAATCTAAAATATAATCCCGTGTTGTTGTGTTGCACATTTACAAAGCTGGGTTTACACGTACATTCGCCTCAATCGTTCACGGTACACAATGCTCTTAAAACGTTTCCAACAAAGCTTTTTGAAGCTTCGCTCCGCTGAAATTCTGTTGACATCGCAAACGTCCGTATCGGGTATTGAATGTGTTGAAGCTTAATCCGTCCGCTGGACAATACATTCCATGAAAAAATACCAAAGGAAACAGTTTATGCGATGAAATGTGAATATGCTTTTAGTACTCATACATTGGAAGGATTTTGATTGTAATGTATTGGCGTCCGGGAGTTGCTAACGTGCTTTAGAGCAGATGGTTTTCTATTATGAATATTGGAAAAAAAGCTTCAAAATAAAAGTAAATGTGTTTTGTATTCAAAAACTGTACAATATGTATGCTTCACTATAACAATATTTACGTCCATTTACTTAGTAACACAAATCTTGTTGCAACCCGCCACAAGACTTTTTAATGTGATTGACATTAAATAAATGATCAAGATATAAGACAAACATCTCAAGAAGAATACTTGACCAGTAGCTACGTGCTACGTTCGCGTAGTAGAAGCAGCATTCTGCTACGACTTAGCACTTGTAGCTCATGTATCAGAGCCATTCCGAGTAAAATTGATCCTAAGGAAAAAGTACTGCCACAAACATTTACAAGACATTCTTATTCTCTATTGAATGCAGTTTTTTTAATGCACTGTTTATTTCTTAAGCTTTAAAATATAACGTATAACGGAGTCAATTGTTGCTGATATGTCTGATTAAAAATTTACAATAAGAAGCAAAACAGGCAATTCTCGTCCACACCTCAGCGTTTTTTAGTATACTTTTTTTTTATTATACCATTAATCTTATAAAAAAACAATATTATTGTATTACCATAGAATTCTTAAAATAATGATAATCAAATTAGCACCAAGGTGGACATTCCACTTTAGTCACTACTGTTTTATTTGCTTTCAATAGTAGAAAACTACCAAAACAAGTTGTTTTATTTTCATGGTATTATGGTAGATCAGCCATTTTTTTTTACCCATCGGGCAACCGTGACGCAATAATCGGTGACGAAAGGCGTACGAACTACAGGTAGTCAAATAAGCAGTCCACTATAGTCACAGTTATAACGTGATACTGAGAAGTTCTTAAAACATTATATAATTTGAGAATTATACTTTATATATCTGCGTATTTAATGAAATAATGATTCCCTTAAAAATAACAATGAATACTGATTCTGTCGTCATTGTTGTTAGTAAAGCGAGATTTCGTCACATCCGTTTAGTGTCGTGAAATAATAGTGACATTTTAAAATTGTCCATTATACCCAGCTTAATTTTTCTCGGAATGGCTCAGCAACGTCTTTTGGCTAGCAAACGCGTTCTCTTTTTTTTTAAACAGCACGTAAAATCCTGAATCACATCTCGTATTTCACAAAATCTTTCACATATTATGCCAACACCTAATCCCATAAACCGTTGAAATATTTCTATGAATGGCGTGTGCGCTGAAAGTGTTTGTATCTTATGACGTCATAACGCACGATTCATTAGCCTGAGAGCCTGCGAACAAATAACAGTCCATCTGCAGGTTTAACAATCGCTGAACACGAGATCATGTGTGGGGCATGAGCGGTAGCGGGGAACTCGATCTTGGGAAATTATCAAGCATTGATTCTTTAAAAAATATTTTAATAACTAATGGAATTTTATCCCGTTACAAAATATTAATAAACGATAGTTTTTCAAAACAGTACTTGCCCACTTTTCCTCATCGAACATAAAAACTTGGATAAAGCAATCCTCAATTCTTTGTAAATTGTTGACTTTCAAATTTTCTCAGTTCTTTTTCCCACAGTGGAACGCTCTATTTAATACACTTTTTAGCAATATCAAACCCAAACCTATACCACCTAACAATGTGGGTTATTCTCATATAATTTATCGCTTCTTAGGGTTTAAGATCAGCGGCCTCCACTCACGTGCCGGTGTTAAATTATGTATGAAATAGCCCCAATCGATCCGCGGTTGCCCACTGTTCCATAGTGAGGAGACCAACCACTTGTTACCATGCGCAACCAATTACCACCACTCCGGGTCTTATACCTTAGCAAACCACATGAAACGTTGGGTGATAGTGAAAGATTTATTCGATCGCATGTTTATAAGCAATGAAGCAAGAGATTATCTGAGTGTAATGCTTTTTCTCTCTAACATCGATATTGTTGAGGGAATAGTGTTGACAGAATGCTGGATCGATAGTGTCTCGACTATTAATCACATTGATAATTACACTTCCTTTCATACTTTAAGCAGCCACAACCAAAACGATGGTATCCTAGTATAGGTCAAGGAATGCTTTAGTAAAGTGCAAGCTCAAGAGCCTGAAGTGACTGATGGTAACTGTCTTGTAAAAAACATAGACAAATTTACCCTCATTACCTCATACAGACCTCCATGTTACGCCAATCCATCAAATTAAATTACCTCTTTCAACGAACTGCTTACTAACATCCACTGCGAAAATATTATTCTTGCAGGCGATATTAATATCAATATCCTTCCGGAAACGATTACTGGCCACGCTGCGGAATATATCACTATGCTAGCCGATGATAAGGCAAGGTATTGACATCAGAGATAAATAATATTATTTCGTCAAATCAATTCGGGTTTAGAGCTAATCCATCCACTAATGACGCTATTCTAAAACTTACCGGAAACATTGCCAAGTATATGGACAAGGGAGAAAATGTGTCGGCCTTTTCCTTGATCTTCAGAAAGCATTCGATACTGTCTCAATCCCTATTCTAATAAGCAGATTAGAGAACATCGGAATCAGAGGAGTACCACAGGAATGGCTACTAAGTTACCTACCAGGAAGAAGTCAATGCGTTCGCCTTGATAATACAACTAGCGATAAGGCTTCCTGCTCATACGGAGTTCCCCAGGGAAGTACGATTGCTCTGACCCTATTCTTCAATGAACTGTGCGATATCAAAATCAGTAACGCCGATGTCATGATGTTTGATGACGACACGGTTCTTCTGTTCCATGAGAAATCGTGGAATTGTCAGGAAACTATCTGTGAAGCGGGTGTTTCCCAAGTAAAAGCCTGGCTAGAAGATAGTCTGCTATCACTAAACACTTCTTAAACTAAATAGTTTTGGTAAGACAGAAGCCCCAAAAACTTTAACATTAGAAGCCACACGTTTCTTGCAATAAGTAGCGACAACTTTGCCTTCTGTGCTTGTCCCACGCTAGACAGAGTGAACTCCATTAAATATCTGGGAGTGACCGTGGACTACAATCTTAAATGGTCACAATATATCGCGGGTACCGCCAGAAGAATCCGCAAGTTGATCCATGTTTTTAAAACCTTGACACATGTTGCTAGTCTAAAATTTCTGTTACAAACCTATAAAGCCTCATGCCATTGTGTCTTGGGATACGCTATTTGCGCATGGGGTGGGACAGGCAAGACCCGCATGATAAAGCCAAAAGTCCTTCTTTCACTGAGGTACCGGACGCCCACGACTGAGGTGTACGGAAAAGCCAAGTACTTAGTGTCCGGAAGATCTTTTTTTTCGAATGCCTGCGAAGATACCACCGATATGTCATCCCGAGTTTGCCTATCTCATCCAAAAGGATTGACAGGTGCTTACTATAGTGTACCAAGAGCGTCTTCGCTAGCAAACACTACCATTATGTTGCCCCACGTCTTTACATCAAAATCAGCCAAGAAAAGGCGATCAAACAATTTCAAAATCAAACAAAAACCAATTAAAAAAAAAAAACTAGTTTTCACTGGCAAGAACACTGCTACTATGAGGAAACAGAACATCTATTCGGCAGCATTACATGATACCCAGTCACATTTACCATACACCCCACACACACACACTCAACTCACATTCACTCCACAGAACCTACCTTTTAATGCATGCTTTAACTCAGTTTTGTGTATTACATATTCCCTGTAAATTGAGAGGTCAGGGATCTGGGATACAGGAACTCTCTTGGGATACAGGAACTCCTAGTACAAGAACCAGGGCTATACAGATGTTTGTGTCTCTGAAGTGAAAATAAATTAATTACTTAGTCAAGCAAATCCCTGAAGCGTGGCCAATATCTCTCTATTGACCGTTGACAGCAGTACTCATTGGATTTATCAAAAAAGGACACACATGTCCACTTGTGTGTAGTGTAGGTACCTACTTGTTATTATTCTCCTTGATAGTGCAGTATTCATTTTCACACTTTTAGTAGGTAAGTACGCAAACTCGTTAGGTAATATTTCGGAGCTACCAGGCTAGCATAAAGTGGAGGCTGCTTATCTAACGTACGACGCGGCATTAACCCACTTTCATCTGCTCACTCTGAAGAGATAAGCTTCACACATTTGCTTTGTTTTTCTGCGGAAAATGGTTATTGGAAGTCGCCATTTTGTTTGTAAAGAAACAGGAGAGCAGAATTTAATGAACCTGCGGAATACAGCCGGACAATCAAAGAAAAACTGTTCATAGATTGTCCATCGACCGTGACACTAAAAAAAACTCTTCAGTATATTTTTGTTGAGGTGGAAAGCATATAGGGTGATTTCCTTTTCAGACCAGTTTATAAGGAATTCCGTGTTTTTTTTTTGTGTATCACCGTCACTGGATATATTCGACCTACCCTCATAGGCTACCTAATTAGGCTTATCACATTTTAGTATGCCTTTGCATGCGCTTTCAGGATAGTAATTGTAATCGCACAGTCCACTACGAGTATGTTATATGAATACGAGTTCCACCTCTTAATAAAGTCATTCAGACGTACTGAGCACGCACTTCAACCAACGCATCATTCTATTGTACGCATTGCTTGCACCGCTGCACCGCTCGGCACCACTACTCGGCAACTCTCGGCAACTGTCGGCACCACTCGGGTGCACCCGACTGATTACGAGTGGATTATCTTACGGGAGCATCGTAATTGTGTCAGTCCACAGTACAGGCAGACAATCAGGCCATTGTGCCTGTAATAATATGCGTTCAGCTTATAATCGCATTAGCGGCCTTTGTCTAATGATGTGTTTCTAATTGAGTAGCGTCGTTTGCAGTGTTCGGGTCAGGCTTGTTTTACTATTTTAATTATGACAGGCTCATTTTGTGGTGGTTCTGTTCATCGATACGTTTCTTCTACTTAGACCAGGCTTTAATTATTTCCAGTTTTCTTAAAAGAAAGCAAGCAATTTTTCTTCAAACGTATATTGCCTCAAGCACTGATCTAACATTCGCACGATAGGATTTTAAAAACGACAATGATAAAAAGTAATCGTCGTGGAGTCGCTAAAACTCTGGTCAACTACTCCTAGCCAAATCAGATATTTTCCACAAAACAATACTAGAAATAAGTTACAGAATTTCATATTCAGAGTACAGTATATGGAAATACAGCTGGATTTAGTAAATCCCGCGCTTAGAACACAAAACTTCGCTTGGCTGATTCGTTCAAAACGATCAGATTGAGCGAAGCGCGGGCGACAGTGCAAAACTGTCCCGCGAACTACTATGAGCAGTTTGCCGGTTCCATACTCACCTCATTATCACTCAAGCTATACAATTTAGTAACGTATACATTTTAGTTACCGTTACCACAGAATAGTACCGTTACTGAGTTTTGTTGATTAAGCTAAACAGAACATTGGCCTAACCTACTAAGTTCCGGACGAGTCCTCAAATTTCTGATTGAGCAAGTACTGCTTAGTTGCTTATACATACGTAAATATGCTGTCTGTGTCGGTAAGGCCACGGCCACGATGCAAATGAGGCTTAGGTAATTTAAGGAGTTAAAATAAAGAAAGAAAGAAAGAATAAGTATTTATTGGGACGAGCACAGAAGAGCTCAATTAAACGAAATACACTCTCATTAAAAATAAAAATAAAGAAATAATATATACGAAAAGTATTTATATCGCGCAGTGGGGCAGCCTTGACGTGTTTTATATGGAATTTTTCACGAGTATTAGGGGTATAAGGGCTTTATAAAGGGGGTCGAAATTTTAATTATTTTTGCGATAGGACACACCATTTTCGAGATACAAGCAAAAGTAAAGAAGAAAATCCAGTACAGTACGGTTTTTGCACCCGAAGTCGAGATGTTCGTCTGAAGTAGACTATCAGTAGTCATGAACTAAATCATGACTACTAATAGTCCACACCATTTTCAGTGGCGATTAAAAATGGTCAGAATTAGTTAGACAATTAAAATTTTAGGTGAAAAACGTCAAATTCAGAATAGCAAAATTGTCATTTTCACTAAATTAAAATCTCAGTACAATCTTAGTGCTGTCAAACTAAAATATAGATAATTTGTGCCACTTTAGTCTATTTCAGAATGGGAAATCATCATTTGACAGGAGTTAACTAAATTTTGGTGATTTTTAGTCTAGTTTAGACGCATTTGTGACAAGAGAATCGGCACCATTGTGGACAAAAATTCTACGTAAAAGTCGTATTCATGAGCAACCTTTAAGCAACCCAACAGTCACTACTTATTCAAAAGCAAACCCAATAAATCCGTATTATTCACTTTAAAATCAAAACAATTCTGAAATACAACTCCCGCACAACGATCACTATACAATTTGTGTGCGAGCACAAGTGCGCTTCGAGTTGCGTCCAGTTGCCTTCGAGTTGCCGTGGTATCGCCGCGAGAGGACGCTTTGTTATAGGCACTCCACGCGGGCGCAACTGCAAACTGGCTGAAACAAATCTCTGCAGAACTAGGTTATCCCTTCCTGTCGGACTGTCGGATATTTGTCCGATAGACGGGCATTTTGCTTACTCGTACACACCGTAACTTGGGTAACTGCGAAACATTTCGCTCAGGATATTAAGTTTTCAATATCGCTTGTCTGTTTGTTCGCGAGAAGAGGCTGGAGTGTGCCCACACGTGGTTTTGATTGGATTTTATGGAGAGGTGGTCGTGGTTAAGAGCGGCCCGTTTAATCCCTCTTCTGCTAACTTTACCAGTCGGTACTAAATATTGTTTGCACCAATTTTGCTCTGACTTTTATAGAAGGACATATTTTTATTTGGAAAACTGTATTTTATTTAGAACCTAGAATTAAAATTTGTCTTTAGGATAATACCTAGCTAAATATCAGAACAGATTATTCTATAGTGTCGTACAAAATAACTCTTTTGTTTTTCTAGGAAATTACCAACTTCATCAAACACAAACGATTAGGCATACTTTACTTTTAATTTGTGTAAGAAAGCCCCCATAAACCCCTCGTAACATCGGTGTGTGGGCCGTGGCCGCCATATTGGCCGGGCGGCAATCAGGCCAGCTCGTCACACGACGATGTGAGGCTCTACAGAACACGCCCATTAACTTACGCAATCTGAATTTTTAATCTCAATTATTTTCCTACGGGATGAGGACGAGATATTGACGAATTTTAAAAGATACATATTGGCAGTAAAGACAATACAAGTGTGCTGTGATGTCTTCGAAACCTGCTACAAGGCAAACGCTTGGAAATACAAACCGTTATTGTTGAACTACTAGGTATAGGTTGAAAAATCACTTATAATTATCGATAAAACATCATAAATACAATGCCTGCAATAAAAAAATATCGCATCATCTGAATACATTGATCACATATCTTAAGAAAGAATATTGTCATAATAAAGTAGCCAAAAATAACTACTCAGACGCCTAAAATCGGAGAGAAACTAATCATTTATTTTCTTATTGTGTTACTAAACCTTTTACATTTCTACTATTATCTTTGTGAACTTCAAGAACAATGTTCGAGAAATGTGTCCTTTCCAATAGTTAGTCTAGCTTCTGTTTTCTCTGTAATATTCCAAAGAACAAGCCTATCCGACCCAGAGGTAATAATTAATCAATTAGCGACCGTAAATCCAATGGGCGTCAACCGATTAACCAAGCACGTTTGAGCGAATCGATTGCGAATGAGACCATTGCGCGTTTGGTAGGCAAGAATGCTGAACGATGTTACATATTGCTGGTAATGACCTAACACTGATATATATCACACTTCATAATGGTTAATGTGTTTTTATTTCGCGAATATAATATTTATGTGGTTTTGTGTTATAGTTTGACCGAAACCGCTGTACCGCGCCTTAGGTATATGTGCGGCGAGACGGGGGCAGTGCAGGCCGGCCATTTGTCAGAGCTGGTCGCTCATACGTCAAGGCGGCTCCTACACCTAAGTATTAAATTAAAGCGCACTATCACGAAATGTGCAATGTTTTTGGCCGTTTAGGGTGAGTAGTGAAGATTTCGCAATGATTGAACAAAACTTTGAGGTTGTGGAGGACAGATAAAATACCAGTATTTTACCCCATGTGAAATACTGGTATTCAGCTACATCCGGTTAGACTGCAAGCCGACCCAAACTTAGTTGGGAAAAAGTTGGCAGATGATACAGATGATTTACCGTGTAGTATCAGTATTGCACAGTATTATTATTGCACCACGCACCGTGTAGTTGTCAGTCTTGAACAATATTGTACTTTAGCCCAGGCAGGTCGTGTTCACGCGAAAATGTTGAAGCTCGTTTGAGTGCAATGGCTGATCCAGTCATAATGTGCAATAAAAATTATGCGCAAACTTATTGTACGGGTACTTATTGTAGGGGGCCTTTCACTCTTGTTGGCATTGTGATTTTTAGCTAGACATGTTGGGCGGGCGTTTTCAGAGGCTTTCATTTATTGATCGATGTTTAGAAATTACTGACAAAAACTGTATCTTCTTTCATTTCTTTCTATTTATTTCATGAATATGATTTAATCAATAATACTTCTTTCGTGAATTGAAGACTAAATTACTGAAAACTGAAGACGAATTTGCAAAAGAATACTGAATCTTTGACTGGCAAAAAAATCAAGTGAGCAATAAAAAATATTGAAGTTTTATATTTACGCAAAGATTTTAATATTAAGACGGTATACTTTTCTTTTCTATTGGAAAAGATGTCTCTGAGGAGTTTCAATGAAATATTATCCCCTCGGCAACAGTCCCTCTTACGTGATCGATTTGACATAACTTAGCGTCTCGAATGTAGTCGACACTAATTATTGTGAACTATATACAGATACATTTTACCTTTATAAGTACTCGTAGGTACCGACTCATAATCATATTTTGGTTCAATATCTCATGGGGCCTAGTAACGATACGTGTGGCGTGTATTTGGAGCAAACCATTTGGGATCCTTTTTGTGGGAAATGGTTATTTTTAGGTCCGTACTCTGTTTCCGTTTTCAGGAAAAGACAGTGTGTAAAAAGTATTCGTAGTTGTCTTAACGAAATTCCTATTTAAACTATGTACCTACTTATTAATTCTTCCATGTTTATACTATTAAAAAAAAAACCAGGTGGCTTAAAAATGGTTTTAAAAAGTGCAATTAAATGCTTATTGAAATTATTCTAAACCGGGAAATCCATGATAATTTCATGATTCATTCACGTAAAGAAAACAAAAAAGCAATGTGTACTTTCAAAATATCAGTTCATTATTCACGCACCCAGAATGGGGGAGAGGGGAGGGTTGCATTTGTTTGTTAAATGGAAATGTAAAAGTAAGTCACTTTGATTAAAATAATGTGCCTTTCCAAAATATTATTATAAAAAAAAACATTGTTGATGTAGGAGTGAATTGCAATGAATCATAATTGAAGGATAGAATATAAAAACAGTCGTGTAACAATTCAATGACTGTGCTTCTGAACCGACCCGACTTTTCCTGCTAAATCTAATTAGTGTTAAATTACGTATTACAAGAAAAGCACACAAACATACAATTTGAAACAAAGCTCTCTGGCCACAGGCTATAATCTAAGTAGCGTGATTGTTCCAAGTTAGCCCGTAATGCGCCGTGATTGTGGCGCAAATCGACACATGTAAGCCTAAGTGAATTACAGAGCGGACTTAATTGTGGCGCGATTGAATAGCCGCAGAGCTGGCGCGGCCCTAATGTTGGACGCCAGGTCACCATCGAGCAACACGCGACCCAGTGTTGGGTGGAGGCTGATGGTCAGACTAGGTAATAGTCAGAAATTTTGAGATTTTAAAGTTTTATTTTCGAGTGGAATTTTGATGGGTGAAAATTGTGTGTGATTAATTTTAATGTCGGTATCTAAACGTTGAGTGGAATAATTTTTGTGTCAATTTTAAATTATATCTATTAAAGTGTCTAGACTGGTCTAGGCAAAATGATAATAATATTTTATTTTGCTATTTAGCTCGACACAATAGGTATTTCGTTTATATTTTCAAGTTGTTTTAGTAATTAGGTACACGTGTGTAAAAAAGTACCAAATTCTCCAGATAATATCTTCCATAACAAAATATTATCTGTTGAGTATCGCCAGCAGACAAGATGTTTTTTTAACTAATTTCCTAAAGTTCAGAACTAGCCTGCGGGCAGTTCTTTCAGATATGATATTTGAGCACATTAGTCAATGAGCACATTAGTCTGTCTGGACGTTATACTCCACAGCACTGGTTTTTTTGTTCATTAATGAAACTAACTGATAAAGGTAAACCTTATTACTGTGGTTTGTTACCCCTGAAGCAAAATTGACAAAGATTTATTTAAATAAATACTTCAAGTTTCAGAATTGCCCTGACACTATACAGATTTCACTTAAATTATATACTTACACTAGTACAGCCCGATTCAAACTTAATGGCGGCTCGGAACATGAGGCGAGTCGCTGCGCAGTAACGAATTCATGTGTCAGCGGGGTGAGGGGCGGGGTACTGCGCAGCGAGTGGCTAACTTCCGAGCAGCCATTAAGTTTGAATCGAACTATACTACTGATGACACTGGTATTCAGCTGCATCCGTTAAGCTAGACTGGGAGCTGACCCCAAAGTGGTTGTAAAAGGATAGGCATTAGGATTAGGATGATGACGATGTACTAAGATTCATAATAATCTATTTTTAACTCAGCTACTTCTAAAACATTTAAGTAAAGCACAAATCCTTTACCAAAATAGCACATAAACTCACAGTAGTCAATTCTTGATCTATGTAACTTTGATAAAAGAAAATGTTAGCTTCATAAATCGAACAGACTGCCAGCAAAAGGTAAACACTTTTTCAACAAATACAAGGTAAGAATATTTGTTTAGCACTTTTATTTGGGCTCAGGTTTTTTATAAGAACTAAATGTTATACGAGCTTGTTCATAACTACGTAGGACGAAGTACTCAATAAATAAAAGTAAACAGCAAACTTGTCTGAGTTCAAATTGTAAATATAGAAGCTGTCAGCTGCCTGTCTCCCGCGCAAGTTACTGGTTGCAACTACAGGCGCGCTGGTCTCGGCATACATTCTTATTTTTATTACGTCTTATTTTATCCTTATATGTAGCTAAAGTATTTTCACTAAAATTATCAGTGAGCTAATAGAGGCTTTGTGTTACCGGCTGGTCAATGACTGAGGACCGCGAATTTCAAGCTTTCTCTCAGTAAACTTCGGGTTTCTACAATGAAGCTACTTCATTTCTTTTGTCTTTAATTGAAATCAAACTAATCATCATTCAACTGTTTTTCTGTACCATGCGCGGTCACCACACAAACACGACATACGTATCGTGTGTCGTATCGTTTGATTCGGACGCACGTAAGCAAAGAACGTTGGACACTCCATCGCTCACAATCAGTTCGCCGGACCAATCAGAGGGGGCGTAATTTCGGCCATTACACGGCCACCGCTCGACGCAACTAATACAAAGGCCGACTGTCGCTCGTTGTCATTCGGTAAATTATCGGGCGGCGTCTGAACCCGCCGTAATGAGTGAGCCGACCCACTGCGACATTACGACGCTGGAATTCTTACCTGCTGGTTTTACTTTGACGCCTCGTTGGTTGACACAATTAGTTTGACAGAATGCGGTTCTGTCAACTGCTTTGTAAACGTATTTCATGTGAAATTAATGATTTTAGATCTGATTTGATACTTAAATAATTGAATAAAACTCAAGAGTTTAATATTGAAATGCACATTGTGATTTATTCATTTGAATTGTGTAAATATTTAACTATTGCAGCGTGTTGACATTACAAACTGAATATCGTTACAATACTAATGATGTAAATTTTATTTGTAGAGGAGCTCGTGGCTAAGTATTATCTGCCGCACGGATCGATCAATCAGGTTAAGCTACGCTTGCCGGGGTTGGTCTGTGGATGGGTGACCATCTTTACATACTGAGACTCCTCCGTGCCTCGGAAAGCACGTTAAGCCGTTGGTCCCAGCTGTCATTCGTGGATCTTTGACAGTCGTTACGGGTCGTCAGAAGCCCGAAAATCTGACAACCAGTCTTACCAAGGGGTATCGTATTACCCAGTTACTGGGTTGTAGAGGTCAGATAGGCAGTCGTTTCATGTAAAATACTGGTATTCAGCTGCATCCGGTTAGACTGGAAGCCGACCCCAATATAGTTGGGAAAAGGCTAGGCAGATTGATTGACTAATGATGTAAATTTTGAAAACGTTCGTGCCAACATAACGCAGCAGCTCAATACATTTTTATGTATATTTAAAAGTTTGCATTAATAAAGTGAACATTTCCTTTTAATGTATGTAAGGGTTTTTATTTTTCCTTTACGAGCGTTCCCATAATCACAGAGTTATGAATGTACGCGAATAGGCGCGCGGGCGTGCGGCTCGGCCGCGCTCGCTCGCGTGATAAACTGCTCGCGATCACGAGCCGCTCCCGCCAATTTGTTTATATTTTAATTACCACTTTTTAATTGAGATATTAAAAATAGTGCTTTGCCAAGCAATTATAAGGTTTACGTGCACTATTTTCGTCGCGTGATTCATCGCACCAAACAACATTTTACCAACTTTATTTTGTGCGATAACAGTCTCGTGATTTTGTAAAAGTGCATTTTATTAAGAAGATAGGGTAACGTAAATGGTTTGTTTCCGTATTCAGGGAACGTAACGAAAATAAAGGAAGGGAAGGCTGGTCACGTCTGTCGCCTGCTTAGATCTGCGACTCATAGTTACATATAGTATGAGCTGAACAGCGATCCTTACTCAAGAGATTTACACCAAAAAGTTGCGCGCCTCTGGGTTTAAACTAGTCTATGGCAGCTCTCAGTGCAATGGAAGTGTTTCCACTATATATTTTTCTTTTGCTTCAAGTTTCTTATAATGAACTTTCCCGTTACCGTCTGGTGTGTGTAGCAATTTTAACTCGTATTCGAATAGTTAACGGGTTGTTAGTGGAACTGTCGACTCAAACTATGAGTCGTCACGCTTTTTACGAAATAAGAAAAACGAGTTTTCTTGTTCAGAAAATCCGTTACATGAAACGAGAAGCAGTTTATAACTGAAAATGCCGACATATTTTCGGGTGAAGCGGGGTATGATAAATTTTGTAGAGGACGACTTAGGAGGCTCTCTTTTGCCGGATTAAGTTATTAAAACATTTTTGCTTTTAAAAATATGAGCTACACAAAAAAATATCGTGAAACTTTTCACCAGGAAGTATATTTTTAAACAAACTTTGGTAAAACAAGGCGGCTTCATTGCATTAATGAACAATAGCTGTTATTTTCCAAATTAAACCCTTATCCAGATCCCTTGCAATCGGCTGATCCTAATTTTAAGACACCTCCTCCCCCGGCCTGGGCTGGAGTCAGTCAGCGGTGTTTTGTTCTTTATTGCGATGTTTCGATGACACTCGCCTTAACTCGGATGATAAATCACTTTCGGCTTGTTGAACCGTTTTTTCCGCCTCGTATTACGAGCTGCGATATCCTTTTTTACTTTTTCTTTCGGTTGTACTGCTGTATACAGGTGATTCAGCCGAGCGATTGTGTTTTGTTAACAATGTGTGTTCAGGATATGTTCAGGATATGTTTAGGTCATGAGATCGTGGTTTCTACCTTTTTAGAGGTCCTCAATGCAGTAGTGCTTAAGACGAAAGGTTTGTGTTAGTGCCAGACAGGAGTTGCTTAGAAAAAAGTGACAAATGGAGTATAATTTTTGGAACAACACTCTCAAAGCAAGTAGTTATGCTTGTATGCAAATAAACCAAGATTATACGGGTAGTTATGTGGTGGTCGATTTTACACGTTCAGTTAGTTAGTTTACTACATTTTTACATTTGCTTGGTCGTGAATACTCTCATCGGGTGCACGCACCTGTATGGGCAACTTTAGTGGCCATATATTTCTTAGTGCCAGTAAAGCTGAATTAGCAGGAGCATCGAATGACACCTCTAGTACGCGCGTACCTGTGTTACGAAGAGACAGCATGGTTGAGTGTCCGTGTACAGTCTAGAGGTGATGCCGATAAATTCTCGTTTCGATACAACTACAGCAATGTACTTCATAAATGTAAACCGGCTTAAAATAGAGCAGGCTTACACTTGTGGAGTACATTATTATATTTTCTATGTATTTCGGAATTTTTCTCCTGTTTTGAACTTAGGAAATCTACAAGGAAATGTTTTAAGGATTATCGCATAAATAAAGAGAGTGAAAAATACCTCGAATTTTGTTAAATATTTTGTTACCTATATTCAATACATTTTTTTTTATTATTAAGTACATAAACCTACAAGGGTACTTATGAAACGTCAGGACAGAAGCTAGGTGCATAGTTCCAATTGGTCGTTTCCTATGGAGATGAGCCGGCAAGAAACTCCACGGTTAATCTTTTAAAAATAATTGGCTTTTACGACATTTGCAAATTATAGTGCTACAAAGATCTTTAATGTTGATTGTTTTTATCAATCAATCAAACTTTATTTGTGAACATAGGTACATAAAAGGTCTTAGAAAAATACATTGTAGCGTGATCTCTATTTTCTACCAATGCAAATGGTATACAAATAATTTGTTATATAATTTAATAAGTACTTTATAATCATTCGAAAACATGCAATAATAATCAAGAGAATTTAATAAGCTTAAATAAATAATTTAAAAAATCAGTCAGTTCCTAATAATAATATAATACTATGATGATGTCAAGACAAAAATAAAAAATGTCAATGTCATAAATTATCATTTAAAAAATCTTCTATGGAGTAATAGGTCTTCTCTACTAGAAATAAGAACAGTTTACTTTTAAATTGGCCAACATTTTCTATGCTTCTGATGCATCTTGGTAGTTTGTTATAATTTTTTGGAGCCATTACAAAAATGCTTTTCTTAAATAATGCGGTTCTAGATCCAACTAAATTTAGCTGGTCACATCGTCGCTGACTTGATACTCGAGAAAATCTATACATATTATTTTTAACAAACATAGCTGCTTCGTATATGTATAAAGAGGGCATAGTAAGTATTTTCATATTTTTAAAATAAGACTTGCAGCTGTCAGTGGTTCGCAGATTACAAATAGCTCTTATACACCTTTTTTGGCACTTAAATACCATATCTTTGCCTGTGGCATTGCCCCAAAATACAATACCGTACCTCAATGTTGAGGCAACTAGACCATGATATGCTGTTAAGACTGTTGTTCTATTTGCCGTTTTGCTTAACATATGCAACGCATAGAAATATTGATTGAGTTTACAACATACTTTTTCGATCTGTGTATGCCATTTTAACGTGTTTTCTATATTTAATCCAAGAAATTTTGTCACATTGGTCTCATTAATAATTTTGTTATTATGTCTAATATTTAATACTAAGTTATGATTTGGTCTTTGTTGGAATTTCATGATTACAGTCTTGTCTAAGTTTATTATTAAATTGTTATTTTGCAGCCAATCTACGACCGATTTTATGTTAGAATTAATTTCCGTCTCTAGGGTGCTTAATTCGTCACTATTAAAAAGTAAAGTGCTATCGTCTGCAAACATTGTCATTGGTTAAGTTGATGCTGTTGGAAAGTCATTAATATAGATAATGAATAGGGGAGGCCCAAGTACACTGCCCTGTGGTACTCCATATGTTACAGTCCTCTGGCTAGATTTATACGTTATTTCGTTTTTTTGACATAATCTTTTAACTATTGTTATTTGCTGTCTATTACGAAGATAAGATTCGATTAAGTTACATATGTTTCCTCTTATTCCGTATGCATTAAGTTTATGCATAAGTATGTTATGGTCAATACGGTCAAAAGCTTTTGACATGTCCATGTAAAGCGCTAGATCTGGTAGCCTCTTGTCCACTCTGCGGCTAACTATTTGTAAGAAATCGTAAATGGCCATGTCAATGGATTTGTTCTTTCTAAAGCCTTTCTGGTTATCAACGAATAACTTATTTTGTTCAAAATATGTGTTAAGTCTATTGTGTATAGCTTTTTCAAATATTTTAGAAAAAATGGGTACTAAAGCTATAGGCCTGTAGCACGACATGTTCTCTTTGTTGTCTTTTTTGAAAAGTAGTTTTATAATTGTAACTTTTAATTGTTCTGGAAAAATACCATGAACTATGCACATATTAATCAGATGGCTTAACACAGGCGCAATCAATGTAGAAACTCTTTTCAAAATTTTTGTGCTTATATCATCATACCCAGTGCTAGACGTATTCTTTAGTGACATTCTAATTACATGAATATCCTGTGGTATTGTAGGTGACATAAACATAGATGCATTAATACTATTTATTGATGTATTATTATTCAAATGTTTACTATTAATTGGCTTCACTTGATCCACAAAAAAATTATTAAAAGCTTCTGCAATTTCAACAGGATTTGTCAATATTTTGTCATTTAATTTAATTTTCATTATGGGGTCATTTGGTAAGTTATGTTTATTTTTATTTATTACTTTCCATGTAGCTTTGCACATATTTTTCGAAGAATTAATGAAACGACTATTGTGGGCTTTCTGCGTGAGATTAATAACTTTTTTTAACCGGTTAGACAGCTGTTTTAGGTTAGCTTTATTTTGCTTACTGGGCATTAACCTGTATTTCCACACGGTTTTACCTTACAAAATTATCTTAATTATGAGAAGATGAAATGACCAAATGAAATGCCATACCTACTATTTATTTTAAAGTTCCTCCTTACAATTCCGTGAAAGATCAGCCAGTGATAATAGCATCAGGCATTATTTGCGTAGACATGAAACAGCCTGAATTAGCGCCTAATTGCTAGAACAATTTAATAAAGACACGCTAGGCCCGCGCGCATTCCAGAGGTAGAGGTAATTAACTACATTGTTTAGATTATATACCCTTATCTTTTAAAGATAACATGCTTAGGGGCTATTTGTTTTTCCGTATCGTTTGCAAAGGTCAGACGTGATTGAATCGTGTAGGTTAAATACATTATGACACACGTGGTGAAGGGTGGGCGTTTTGTGGGACTGTCTTATGTAACTTTTGACGGTCGAAAAGTGCTGATTCTTAGGCTAGTTTGAATAAATGACTTATGAATTTTGAATTTGGACCTGTAGTTACCTCATGATTATTACGAGTTCGATATTTCGAGTTTTCGGATTTTCATGGGATATTCATCACAGATACACATCTCCATCATCCATTCATTCATTTTTAGGATTCCGTACCCAAAGGGTGCCAAAACCCTATTACTAAGCCTCCGCTGTCCGTAGATATGTAGACGCTGTCCATAGGTAGACAGTTGAAAATTTCATGGATTATGTATTTCCATTGCCGCTAAAACAAAAATTAATAAAACTAGAAAATTTAAAGAGGCATATCCATACAATAAACTAATGATTTTAAAAAAAGCTAACCTTGACATGAAAATTATTTTTTTCTCTACTCAACGAGCTCTAGACAATGACACCCCATGTCATTGTCTAGAGCTCGTTGAGTAGAGAAAAAAATAATTTTATTTATTTTATCTTCAAAAAAGAAGTGAGTAAAAGTTGTCATTTTTTGACCATTTTCAACCGACTTCAAAAAGGAGGAGGTTCTCAATTCGGTTGTATGTTTTTTTTTTTGTATGTTTGTTACTCGATTACTCCGCCAATTATGAATTGATTTTGATGATTCTTTTTTTGTTTGATAGGGCATACTTCAGGAGTGGTCCCATATAAATTTGGTCAAGATCTGATAAGGGGTTTTTGAGTTAGCTTCATTATAATACGTATTTTTCCCACCTAGTATATGTGGATGATATTCTAATAGTTCCTGTCGCTGTAATTTACATAGCAGGTAATGGGTATACAAATTTTTGTGGGGGTTTTGTGTAGGTACCACAACTAAAAAGTGAAAAATAAAAACTTTTTCACAAAAATTAAACCGACTTCAAAAAAAAAAACACTACAAAGTGAAAAATAACTTTGATTTCGGAAGTCGGTGGCAAAAAAAACCAAAAGACACCGACTTCCGAAATCAAAGTTATTTTTCACTTTGTAGTATTTTTTTTTGGAAGTCGTTTTTATTTTTTGTGAAAAAGTTTTTATTGTATGAGCTCTTTCTCAACAACTAAACAAGTCAAGTATTTGAAATATTCTGCATACCAAGTATCATATTATACTTTATATAATCAACAAATAAACTAAAGACGCCGCCGATTCGTAACATATTTTATTCAAATATGGGTGATTTTCAACTGCAAAAAATAAAACAAACTTTGTACCTAATTCATATTATCATTGAAATATTTTATGTTTGCGATTTTTAAAACTTAAGATGTAAAATAATAATCTTCTTCGATTAGTATTTTCATATATTTGCTAAATATTGTACGATGGTACGAAACCGCGAATCTGACTCACACTTGGCCGGTACTTATTTAATTATTCTCATTACATTTATTTTTTTAAAGATTTGTTTAAAATATAAACTGTATTTCTGATATATTTAAAGTGAAAATACATTATTCATAATGGGAAAAGGAAACAGGTAGTTCGTGCACCAATTCCTAAATGTCAACAGCAGAGTCGCTTTGTTTAGAGGAAAAGCTACAATAAAAGTTTAAAGGGAATTAAGAACAACTAAAGTTTCTCAGGATGGACGGTACCTTGGGTGTTAAAGGGTTACTTTAACATCCAAGATACACGTCCTTTATATTGTAGTAAGTAGGATATCATTAGATATTTCAGAAAGTATCTACTTCTCTTATTTTGGCCCTTGCATAGATACACATTCTGGAATATTAAATTCACAGCAATGACGTTTCTTTAGGGACCACAGACAAAGTAGGTTACTTCATAACATGTAGGTAAGTCTAGGTACATCAAACTACCTGAACAAAGTCTAGAACATAAATTACCTAATACCCACATGAACAATTTTTTTGGGAAATTAAGTGTCTTTATATAAATTATTATTGGTGGAAGCCCCGTAGTGTCATGGCCGCCACAGTTACGAATTATATGAACAAAAATATTAACAACAAATGAACAATTACAATATTTAAAGGGTATTGTTGGACATTTTGTGCCTAATTTTACCTTACCTCGGGCTATATAAACCTCATTCACGATATCATACCATCGAGAATTATGTTTAGCGTTCCGCTAAGCTTTTGCTAGTTTGCGTAGTTTTTGTGCTACTTGTTTCTTGTTGAAGAACTTGTTACATTAGCCTAAAATATTTTCCAAGTCACATATATTGTTATTTAGGAGTCGTCAAACGTTCCTAAAATCCTTCGATAAATATCTTACCTCGTAAAAGTGCGAATCTTTAGCGGGACGTTTTTAAAATTATTTATTGATATGAACTCGCCACACATTGAGGGAGTATTGTAACTTTTTTCAACAAACGTGCTTGAAATGATTACGAAATTATAAATTTTGCAAAAAGTGTAAACAAATACCAAGTCTGTGGCGCAGCTAGTATGTACCTACTAGTTCATTTTTAAAGTATTACGACACGCTATTTATTGTAAAATAATACTGCGTAAGTTTCAGGTAACTGCCTCAAGCCTGAGAAACTCGTTCGCGTCTAGATTTGCATGTAAATTTAAGATTAAACTTAAATCAGTGTTCACAGGACGCTTGCCTAAAATCTGGCTTACTTTGAGTCCCTGAAGAGACCGGTAAAAGTAAATCAGGTACGAAACTCTAGCCAATAATAACTTGAAACGCCCTGTTATACTTCAGGGAGCAAAATAGGTGTTTAATATAAATTTGAAGACTATATCAGGTATTCTATGTAAAATCAGGGAAATTTATTGTAAAGCAAATTGACACTACGTTAGTCAATTTGCAGTGTTAAGTCAATTTATACAACTGTCAAAAAATACCGTTGTGATTACAATTGACTACCAACTTAAGTTGATAGTGTGATCTTCCGCTGGCTAGTCTGTGTCTTAACCATTGAACTATAATAACCGCTTCCTAGTATTAATTTCTCCACACCTTGTGTATCAGATCGAAACAATCTCAAAACATTAGCGGAACCTATGCATACGCTAATCATAACGCAAGGTAACAAGGCGGAAAATTAATTTCCTTTGTATCCGCTGTGAGAGGATCGTGAGGCAGGCCGCGCTAGTGCCTGTACAAGTACCTACTTGTCTTGGTACTGCAACGATATGTAGATTCCTACTGCACTATTGAGGGAGGGGGATGGGGTGCTTCTAAGAAATAAATTGTGTTTAGGCAGGTACTTTTTCAGGCTGTCGCTTCAGGCTTGATGAATCCAACGAAGGGTTTTTAACGGAAGAAATGACAGCAGTAGAATCTTGAACCTTATTATAATTAAATTGTACGCTGTAAATACATACGAGTATTTCCGACTCTTCAGCATTTATTACCTAGTCAAATACAAAGTCTCTAAAATGAGTAAATAAACAGTAACTATATATAAGTACAAATATTAAACGGCTAAGTTCTTGACCTTTCAATACGGGAAATCGTATCTCTCTATTACATAAGGTGGTAAGCAGCAGCTTCCCCGCCCTGGCATGCGGATTGCGATATAAATCAGAAAGTTATTCCATCGCAATAACTTGTGTTTACGAGCTCGCTAATAGACCGGGTGTCGCGTGAGCAATTATAGATGATACTTTGGTAGGTACAGTTTTATGGTAGGAATAGTGAGATAGTAATGACTTCAGTTTTGCAGTTTAGCCGCGATAACGTATCAAACAAATAAACAGAACATTGTTTGGCATTGTTCGCGTTAATTATAAATATATTTAATTAATTACGTGCCTTATCTTCTGTTAATGAATCTTGAACTCAAGCACCTAAGTGAATCCTAGAGGTAAGCCAGTTGCGACAGGTCCTTGGACCTATTCACATATAATCTACTTAATAAGTATGCCATACCTAAAGGCATGCGCTAAAGCTAAGCTAAGCTGCATTTCTGCCATTTAATTATAGACATCCCCCTATATTTACACACCGTTGCTAGTATTAAAATAAATGTTCAAGGAACAAACGTCATCTAAAAGTAATGTAAAATAACCTGAATATACGTACCTAAGTCAGCAACGTCGGGATAGGCCAGAGATTTGAAGACATTAGCCGAGATCACCGGATCACCGTAAAACATCTTAAATGGCCACTTCGCCAAATGACAACGTGTTACTTTTTTACGCTAAAATGTGATAAAGCTGTATAATAGAGGGTCGGCTGTTATGAAACAGCTAAAGGTTGATAGTTAATGTAATGGCGTAGCACTGAATTGCCGGCATACCTACTACAGGTAAACGCTAAAAGGAAGTGGAATATCGTTAGGTAAGAAGAAAATAATTATCATTCCACAAATGAGTGTCTACAGTGTTAAAGCATATCTAAAAAAGATTTGATTTTTTGTTTATTGTATGTTTGCTTGTAATGAATAAACTCAACAAATAATTAAACGATTTAAATAATTATTTTACCTATAGAAAGCTACATTATCAGCTAGTAGTTTAGTTATAATATATTATTTTTAAAGAAAAAATTTATATCCGTGCGAAAATTCCAATAATGTAACCCAAGACATCAACAAATTGCCTATAAAAGTCATTATTTGGCGTGCGTTGCGAAAACTATTGATGATACATAACATAATGTAACTACATGTTAGTATTCATCTTATTCAAAAAAACCGAAGTCCGCGAAGCTATACGAGTACCTATTTCTAACTATTCACGTCACGTCACAATAACCCTTTTGTGTTCAAATTAGTCAATTAAAACACGGGTAGAAGCGAAAGATGATGATTCGTATCATGATATTAATCCTTATCCAAGTAAATTGTTTCATAATGAAGGTTGATTATCATCACGCTGTGGCCCTTAGGAGCCGATCAAAAGTAAAAAGTTAGAAAGAACGCTTAGCGAAAACGAAGTAACAAGAAATTTTATGCGGGCGCAGCCGCGGGGAGATGCTAGTGGCATATATTGGCATCTAAAAATCTGATTTTAACGATCAGAAAGCATGACTTTTTAATTAATAACGGTCAAGCGGTTGATGTATCGAGCTGTAGGATAGTGAGTTCAACGAATAAGAGACTAGCAAATTTTTTATTGAGTTTATTAGTCACTGGCAGCCAAAATTAATAAAGAATCAAATCTGTTTACTTTTGAGAAGTTTATCTGTTGGGTAGGTAAGAGCTACACGAATTTCAAACCGATGATAATATACGACATTAACTATTTTGTAACTGACACTCACATTCACGATTCTCATTACCATACGTCCCCAACTCCACGCCAAAGTTCACGATTCCTCCAACAGTTGAGCAAATTCATCCTATAGTCCAATTCGTTTGAAGTCAAAAGCGATGCGAGTGTGAGTTGAACTAGAAATTATAGTATGTAATTAGACGAGGGCAGATAGTGAGGGTACCCTCAGTAGGTAATATCGTATTCGGCGTGTCAACGCCCGATGCCTGATTTATGTTCAAGTAAATTGGTTCGGTTGTGACTTGTAGGAATGATTTTTAATTAGAAGGCGTATAATTTTTACTGGATTGATTTGATTTGTGTTTTATTTATGACCGATTTGGATTTTGTTATTAGATTTGGATGTTCGAATCATTCATTGCCTTGGCAGTCAGAGTTAGGGCCGCCAGCTCTAGAGGTAGGTTTTTTTTTGGGTGGGAGGTAGGGTTACGCCAGCTCTGTATACATCAAGATATGTTTTAGACTTTTCAACGTAGATAACAAATGGGAATACACACAAGAAATCCATGAAACTCTCTTCCTTTTTGAAGCCAGAAGGATACCAAATTAACTAGAAATTCCCCAAAATTAATCAACATGACACGAATGCGTTAAATTCCTTTCCCCAAATTGCGCTTCATTCCGTACCACGAAATCCCACACGTCTTTTAATCAACAATAGTTTAACTGGACACACAAGGAAAACGTTCCAAAATCGACGAAATAACACCGCGCCTAAATCCGGCCATCGTGCATCGAGATAATCTTAATTCCAGCAGTCAAACAGTTTTACTGTCTGTAAGGACTGTACCTCGCACTCATCTTAACTTCGGCATTAACTTTAGGGGCTCATTAAAACAACTTGCATTTTAATTGGATTTGCAGTTCGTTGTTTTTTCATGTCAGCATATTGCGGGTCTCTTGTAAAAGGTTTTATCGTAGAAGAAAGTTTTAGCAATATCACAGACTTACGTGTCTTGAATAGTTTGCAAAACTAATACAAATTATAACGACTTCCTGACACTGTTATTGATATAAGACATAATAGTTTGTTCATGTTTCCATTCGTGAGGTAGATAAGTTACGGTACATTGCGATAGTGACCGAATACCACTGTATCAGACTAACCCTTATGAGGTTTACAACAGCTACAGCGCGGTCACTGTCGGAGTGCATACAAAACAGAGAGAAGCGCGATGAAACAACGCAGATCGATAGACAGAATATGAAGCAGTTATCTATTTACAAAAAAACCTATTGATAAGACTAACAATTAAAACACTATTACGCTAATATGTTGCTTGTAGAATTATCTGACAAAAAATGTGAATGATTGCATGTTTAAGTATTAATTTCAAAATAATTCTATCATATCAAATTTGTTGTATTATGTTTTCAACACACTATCTTCCTAGCATATATCCTGAAGCATATCATATATTTTGTTTACTGCAGTGGATCATTACTATTAGGCATTATAAAACTTGCGTTTAGGCACGTTTAGGTCCTGCAGTCCCCTTAAAAGTAGTAACTCCGTTCTCTCAGTCACGTTTCTATGTACAAAATTGTTATAAAACGTCGAGGGTTGAACCGAGACATTATTTCTTGGAAAATACTTGGCGGCGGGTCAGGAAATTAATTTGGTTGAACGCCTTTTTCTATTTATGTTCATTTCGAACATGCATGCGAACTTTATTACCTTCAAAATGCCTAAGAAGAAAGGGTACTCGCGAAAGAACAGTTTTTTAAAATCTTTTTAGCAAGTATACAATGAAGTACAAATTATTTTGTGTCAATACAATTGAACGAATTTCACGTAATTATTGCGTTCAATTAAATACCTAAAGGAATTACGCAATTCTCACAATTTTGGTTCAAATTCCAAAACGCAAATTGGAGCAACGACCGAACAATACAACAATCCCGGTCGTATTACAGGAACTCGAATCCAAATCCGGGAAGTGTTTAAATAGCTCTATAACAGAATAAATCAAACATTAGAAAACAATAAAATGTAAAATGTTTGGTACTGCGCCGACTGCTCGATTCGCTCGTAAACCGACTTTATAGCCATATCGGGATCTTACGATTTATAGCTCACTACATTATTGTAATCTCTTCTTATATACATATATAAACGAGATTAGGTCCACATTCAGCCCAAGATAAGCCTTTATAGGAATTTATATTGAAAACTTTGGAGTGCCGTCAAAGAAACATTTTATGTGAATCTGTCGCTGTAATCTCGCTTTGAATTATATAATTACTGTACTGTAATGTAGAAATGGCTGAAAAATACTAGGAATGTTGCTCTTCTTACAGTGACCCCTGTGGGATAGGTTGGCGTAACATTTGTACACCGCTCCACGACTGCCTTCAGGGTAGCGTGTTCCTAATAAACTTAAGTTGGACAAGACTTTTCCATTTCGTAGTAATCAGTGCACCGACTGAATGCTCATATTAGCCCGGCGGCCCTCATTACCATGACGTGCACGCCACTCGTAAAGCGTCCAATTAAACGTTCACACTAAGTGCAGTAACATTCAGCGGCTTGCAGCGCTGTTCAGCGGCATTCAGCAAACTTGTTGACGTCGCCTATCAAGTGAGACATCAGTTTGGAACTCGCTATAGTTTTCCGGTCGGTTAGAGGGGGAGCCAAGGACGGGAAGGGGTATGACAGAGGCGAGGGGAGAGGCCGGGGTGAGGAGACAAGGAAACTTGCCAAGCGATAAATAGTGGCAAGTTTGCGCTGACAGCCGACACGAAATATTGTGAGAGGTGCGCCGCCGCGCCGCACTTTTATGTTTTGATTCCAATCTGACGACGGATTTGTTGTTTGAATAATGTTTGTCACTGAATTTTTTGCTACTTCATTTAAATGTTCGGTGTGAGCGAAAATAATTACAACTTTAAGGTTGTCCCATATTTGATATCGGTCACGTTCTGTCTCACTATTAGATATGAAACGATTGAGGATTAGTAAAAACCTGGGGTAAAATGTGTGAATGGCTAAATAATGGCTGAACTACTTTGGTACCATTATGAAACAACCAATACATAAAGCTTAGCCAATTACAATTCCCTACAACAATCTATTAAACTGTATAATACTGCATATTTTTAATAAACCTGTGTTCTCATACAAGCCTGCAATTTCCAACTAAAATGCGATAGGATACCATTCTGAGTGCCTTTACAATCAGTATTTGTGTACACGTTTCCGGCTACAGCCTGAATGTTATTTTAGGGAAAATTAACTGCGCTGTTATGCACTGGCACAACTGTTTCTGGGAAGCAGTTAGCGTTCGTACCGAGTTAGTTCCGAAGAACTTTTAACTGAGGCTCCGTATTGAAAAGATAATGCTGCTAATTAACTGCGCTACTTTGCTTCAACGACTTGCAAGCGTATCTTATAGTCGTGCTTCGTGGCTTCTTTTGCGCTAATGCTGTGTGGTATTGCTTTGCATTTATGTTGGTGTGGTACATGGTAGCATTGGTAGCAACGAAGTATAAGTAGGTTCACAAGGTGTTAAAACTCCACAAAATATTTTAATTGTAGGTAATTGAATTCATGAATGAGAAACTAAAATGTTTAAATAACTGAAATTTATTTTAGTCTTGAATATTAAGTAGTCGAATTCAAGACTGAAATGAATTTCAGCCATTGCAGATTAAGCCATACCCAAAAGAGAAAATATTAGCGAAAGAATTATCCACTTTTAACAAGCAGGTAAATAGGTAATTTATAAATAAAGCATTTCAGTGTGAACGCAAGCATAAACAACAAACAATCCTAAACATACTTGCAGGTGATGCCGACATTTAACCCGTCGCGGCTCAAGAAAGAACTGACGGACGCCGCGTGTCCAAACAAAGAGATTGCGAAAGTGAAAACAACCCTAAATCACAATTATAACAATTAAAAAGATAACAACTTTCCAACGAAACAATAATTAAGTTGTAATTTTTGTTTGTTTCGTTTCAGGCGGGGCTCTAATGGGATTGAGTCGTAAAAGTCACAGATACTGAACGACGCGACTGATAACAGATCGCATGCAAGGGTTAATACAAGGGTTGGTGACGCACATGCTGCTGTTAGGGGTGTCGTCATCAGCTCTAGGGTAAATTTTACAGCATAGGTGGTAATATTAGAGGTCGTTCATTGAAATTGCATTTACACTAACTCAGAAAATCCATCAATTTGTTAAAACAAATCAAAGTTAGGTATACAATGTTTATAACATTTTTCTAACCAACAATATATAAGTATATTATACAATGCCGCCCATGGGCATACGGCTGCCTGTATTTTTCTGAATATTCATGAAAAATTATCGAAAATTAACTAAGGTGGGGTCTATCTTTAATACATTTCATGTAATTTTTTTTAATTTTTTTTGTAGTGTTAAATGACATTTCTTTCTATTTTTTGCCATACCTCCGATGCTATTGGCTCGATTTGGAGTCTGTTTATTATTTCTAAAAGCTTATGAGTTATTTTATCGCATTAACTCAAATTTATCGACCATGACACAAAAAAATGGAGGACAATACATATTTAAAAAAAAAACAGTATTTATTTAAAAAAACACAAGTGAAAGGCCATAAATATATAACAAAATAATAAAAACATAATAAATAAAAATATTTAACCAGATTGCAGCCATTTGGTTAAATTTGCCTGCTTTTTTTGGACGCCTAGGCCGTTCATTAAACGTCGGCCAATTAAATACCCGAAGAAAAACTAGCCAAGTCATTGAGCACATCGTTTAACCAGATGGCTGAATGTCGTGTAGTAATTTGGTTAAACTGTGTGAAATAGGTTAGGTTAGGTTAGAACTGTGACCAACCACGCGCGAGCCGAGTGAGCGTAGCGAGCGGTGCTGTGGCAATGCCCGGCGAGCGCTATTTTTAAGCTGCTCGCAGAAAAAATTTCATCATTTCACTTGGCTGAGTCTTGGTCAGTCATCTTCAAAGGCCTTCGACTTTCAATACGCCAAGTTGTTAAACGTTGAATGATTCTAGATCAATTAACTATCGGCATAAGCATCCAGTTGGATGCCGGCGTTTAATGAACGGGCTAGGCGTCCAATTAGCTGACTAATTTAACCAGATGGCTGCGACATATATATTATTATCAAAGACTGCAAATTTTCTTGCAGCTTTGTCAACTCATCAAAAGAAATGGACGGATTCCAAGAACCAAAACGAAAATAGCTCGATGTTTATTTAACGAGAGCATTCTGACAATTGATATAAAGCAAATACTTCACGCCTGCCCCGGTCACTCTCAGCCTTTTGTGGAAGGCTTATTGTCTAAGACCCGATGTAGGTATTTCAGTTTTTTTTTTTAAACTGATTAATAATAAATGAAATTAAAATATTTAATTCAGAGCAAGCACACAGTAATTCATACAAGTGTATATTATGTTAGAAGGTAGATACATAAAGCTATATTAGTACAATTTAAAAAAACTTTATTCATCACAAGTTGGGAATGCCAAGTGTATCAGCATGTCGATTCCCGTAACCACTTCACCGTGAAAACATGTGAAGTGAGCGCGGAGTGAGCTATCAGTGTCATCTCACCCTGTTGGAATGACAACTCACTTCACCTAAGTTTTCACGGTGAGATGGTTACAGAATAGCACTGCTGATGCTATTTGTTCTTGCCGAGATTGAATGTTCTCGTTCTCCCACATGGACCTAAAACTGGTATCGTTCACTTTTTCTGCTAGCTCTCACTGTAACTAACTAACACTTACACTCCACACCCACACGTAAGGCTCAGACTGTCGCACACTCCCAGTGTGGGACTGTCGCAAGTCAGCCAGTCGCGGTGAAACCAAAGAGCATATAGCATACGTCTCACAGGCCCTCATTGTAATTACCTTATAAAATTTAAACCGACTCATTCTAGGCACAGAAAAATTAAAAGTTACTGGAGCATATTTCACAAAGTCTAATTCGAAACTGTGTGCATTCAGCAAGACTAGGTGTTAGGGCGCCTTGCTAAGCCCTGCGACTTCCATGAAGCACGAACTAAGATGGCTGTTAGGCGTCCCCTTTTTTGGTTTTGTTGAAGCTCGTATGTTTATGCGACGAGTGTGTGTGTGGTGGAGGAAAATAAATAACGGCTAAAAAGACTGCAATTATAAGTAGACTGTATTTAACTTTTACAAATCTTGAGAAAATAATAAGTAATTAATAGCTAAGTTCACCGTTCCGTCCACCATGACGGTTCAAAAAGTTGTTCTGCACGCACTTCACTTTACTACGCTAATTTGCCAGCGGTACCGTTCGCCGAGGAGAGCGCCACCATCAGCGCTGCATTCCGGCCGTTCAAGCTATCACGCCGCTTCGCTAGACGGCGTTAGCAGATCGGTAAACATGCCGGCCGCCTTGAAATCTTCAGGTTTCAATAAGTTTATATGGCTGATTCATCAGAGACTCTGCAGTCTTCATTGGTGTCATCACTCGTCGTTGATGGCACCGGTAGGGCGCAGATTTTGGTGAAGACTCGTTGTACAGGCCCCGTAGCTGTTTGAATTGTAGCTACACGGCTCACACCATCCTTTCCTGTAAACACTTTCATAATCCTGCCCATGCGCCATCGCAGAGGTGGTAGATTGTCCTCTTTGATGACGACAAGAGTGTTTAAAGCTATGTCCTGATTATGTGACTTCCACTTGGTTCTTATCTGAAGTTCCGAAATGTAGTCTGTAGACCAACGCTTCCAAAACTGCTGTCTCATCTGTTCCACCCTATTGAAACGTGTCAGATGATTGGTCGGCGTTTCTGTCAGGTCCTTGCAGGCTGGTGAGAGGAGTGGCCGGCCGATTAGGAAGTGTGCCGGGCTGAGTGGAAGAAGATCATGTGGGTCTGAGGACATAGGACACATTGGACGGGAGTTCAGGACGGCTTCGATCTGTGTCAACACCGTACTGAACTCCTCGTATGTTAAGTTAGCGGTACCCACAACACGACGTAGGTGGTGTTTACAGGATTTTACTCCTGCTTCCCATAATCCCCCAAAATGAGGAGCGTAAGGCGGTATAAATCTAAACTCAATGTTATCATTCGATAAATGATCAACAATTTGATGTGAATGTTCTTTGAACATCAGCTGAATCTCTTTCATAGCTCCGATAAAGTTTGTCCCATTATCAGAGAAAATTTGGGCAGGTTTACCACGGCGGGATATAAACCTTTTAAGGGCCAATATATATTCTTGAGCAGAAAGGGTACTGACTAGTTCAAGATGTATAGCTCGTGTGATAAAACAAACAAATAGGCAAATATAACCTTTTTCAAGTTTAGCCCCCCTACCTTTGCGGTTTAATACATATATGGGTCCAGCGTAGTCCACTCCACATCGGATGAAAGGGAATCCCGGCTCCAACCGTTCAGAAGGTAGATTACCCATGATTGGTGCAACGGTTTTACCTTTCATTCGTGTGCAGCGGACGCACTGATGGACAACCTTTCTGGCCAGGTGTCTGCCTCCTAACGGCCACCAACTCTCACGCATGGTAGCCAGTAACAATTGGGGACCAGCGTGAAGAAGCTGCTTATGCAAATGCTGAAACAATAACAGCGTAAAGTAATGTTTACTACTTAGTAGTGTCGGATGCTTTTTATCGTAGTCGAAATCAGGTGAGTTATTTAACCGTCCGCCTACTCTTATTATATCATTTTTATCAAGAAATATATTAAGATTCGAAATTGCACATGTAGTTTTTAATGGTAAGTTACCTTTCAATTTAATGTATTCATCAGGAAAAGATTCCCGTTGTACGAGGCGCGTCAACATCTGTGTTGACGCACACACCTCGCTTACTGATAACGGCCCTACAATACGATCCTGTCGCTGTGTGCGTGAGTTACGTATGAATCGCAGCACATAAGCACCGGTACGTCTAATACGATTGTAAGAAGAAAACCTATCAAAATTAATAGCAATATTATTATTTTGTGTTACGTCACAAACCATCACTGTAGTTTGTGATTTTAGTTCTGGTAGGTCAGCAGCGGCATAGTCACAATGAGAAGTTGCGCCTTGTTGAGACCACATCGACTCAGGATGTTGTAAGTACGGTGGACCGTTCCACCATATACTGCTGTCACTGAGTACGTCAAGACTGAGGCCACGTGAGACTAAGTCCGCTGGGTTGTTTTTAGTACCTACATGAGACCATATACTATTACTGGTAATTTCATTTATTTCAACTATTCTATTTTGAACGAATGTCTTTAATGAGGCAGGCGACATTCGAAGCCACCCAAGAACAATAGTTGAATCTGTCCAAAAGTAAGTTTTATGAAAAGTCAAACGTAATGAATCAATAATTTTTCTGTATAAACGTGCGCCAATTAAAGCTCCGCATAATTCGAGTCGCGGTATACTCACTGGTTTTAATGGCGCGACCTTACTTTTGGCACAGAGTAACTTACCAGTAACAGGTGAATTATCTGAGTAGGTACGCACATAAGCGCATGCACCATAAGCACGTTGCGACGCGTCTGTAAAGATATGTAATTCTATATATTCTGTGTGAACACCTAGTACTTGACGCGGGATACGTAATTTGTGTAAACTTTGTAGGGTATTAAGAAATGTTTCCCAAGTTAATATTATGTCATCAGGAACCGGATCGTCCCAGTTTATCTTACACAACCATAACTTTTGCATTAAAATTTTTGCTATTATTATTGCCGGTGCTAAAATACCTAAAGGGTCATACACCTGCGCTATAACAGATAACATTGTTCGCTTAGTTAAAGCTTTATTATTATGAATTACCCGTGTTGTGAAATGCAATTCATCAGTTTTATTTAACCAGCCCATTCCTAACGTTTTATTTTGACACTGGTCTCCCAATGAAAGTCTTTTAGATATGTCATGGGCGGTGATGTCTAAATTAAATATCCATTTACGTAAAGGAAGACACGCCGATTTTAAGGTATTAGTTACCTTTTCACACATCTGTAATAAACTATCTAAATCATCATTTCCTATCAACACATCATCTACGTAGAAGTCATCCCTGATCACAGCAGACACTTGTTCATCCTGACATTCACGCGCGAGTTGATTCAGACACCTCATACTCAAATAAGGTGCTGACGCCGTGCCGTACGTCACGGTATTGAGACGATATACACTCACTGGGTCCAACGGATTTTTACGCCATAGAATTAATTGTAAATCGCGTTGATCTGGCTGTATTAAAATTTGACGATACATTTTTTCCACATCGGCACATGCTACATGTTTATACTGCCTAAAGCGTAATAATATGGAAAAAATCTCGTTTTGAAGCGGTGGCCCAATAAACTGAATATCGTTCAAAGATTTGCCTGATGATGTCGCTGCGCTCGCGTCGAACACTGTGCGCAGTTTAGTCGTACTACTATTCTCATTCATAACACCATGATGCGGCAAAAAATAGTGAGGGGAACCGTATGTATCTACGCGACTCATGTGACCGAGACTTTCGTATTGATTCATAAAGTCAATATATTTTTCCTTAAATTCCGGCAAACGAGAAAACTTTCGCTCGAGAGACAACAAACGTTTTTCCGCTGAATTATAGCTTTCTCCAAGAATCACAGGCGATTCTTTTAAAGGAATACGCACAGAAAACTTACCTTCCTGAGTACGCGTCGTCGTTTCAACGAAAATGTTCTCGCACATTTGTTCATCGGCACTAAGGGCATTTCCTACGTTAGGAATCTCTTCGAGTTCCCAGAATCGTTTTAGTTGTGCATCTAGTATTTGCGAATAATTACATTGAACCTGATTAATGCGCAGGCCATTATTATTATTGTACAAAGGTCCAGACATTATCCACCCTAGATTTGTATTTTGTAAGTAAGGTCCGTTTTTTAATTTAATTTTACCATCACATAATAGATCCCAAAACTTATCCGCACCGATCAATATATCAATATCCGATGGCGAATGAAAGCTCGGGTCAGCAAGTTGGATATTGTCTGGAATAATAATATTATTTACGTTTATATTAGAAGCCGGTAACTTATTCGTGATACACGGCAACACTAAACATTCAATGTTAGTGTGATAATGCTTAACTTTTGAACATAATTTTATTTTACATGTGTGGGTAGACTTTGATATCGAATGACCCACACCGGTAACTTGACAAGTGGACTGTAATAAAGGTATATTTAATAAATCGCATAAATTCTTTGTTATAAAACACTGTTGACTACCATTATCTAGGAGTACGCGTACAGTGTGATACTCGTTTTTACTATCTGCAATATCCACTAATGCTGTGGATAGCAGAACCGTGGGTAACACGGAATATGTTTCTTTATTAAGTGAGTTAGAACTATCACTTGAAGTATGTAACGAGGTTGAGACATTGGAGACGTTATTGGTGATCGGTTGCGACTGTGAACTCGCCCCGTCAACATTTAATGCGCCGTCTTTGTCTACACTATCGACATGAATCAAGCTGTTATGTTTCTCACGATGACACAGCCCACACGGACCGAATTTACAATCCTTGACCGCGTGGCCTGTGCGTAAACAATTTTTACAAATATTACTTGTGTTAACAAAGTTAATCCTGTCTTGAACAGGTAAATTTATAAACCTAGAACACGTATAAAGTGAATGGTTACTCTTACACATTTCACATACGCGCGGACCGCGCTTGCCAGTTTTCGTATTATTATTACTATTATCACCAGCGTTCGTAGCGAAATAACTATGAGTTGGTTGTTTCTTATTATGCGTGTGTTCATTACCTTTGCTGTCGGGTGAATGTTTGCTATGGTTCATCTTAATCATTTCTAACATATCCGCCCTGTCCTTAAGAAACTTAAGCAAATCGTCTAACTTCAAGAATGGCTTCGTATCAGCATGATAAAGTGTACCTTTATACTGCTCCCATTCACGTTCGGTACTTGGATCTAGTTTAGAAACGACCAAATATATTATCAACGTATCCCACGTATGCGTTTGTTCCCCTAGCGAGGTTAGTGCACGTAAGTTTCTCAGTACAGTGTCTATTAGTTTCCTAATTTGTGAAGCCGATTCCTTATTTATGGAAGGTATCGTATAGAGGGATTTAACGTGGTTGTGTTGCAATAATCGTGGATTACTAAACCGATTTTGTAGCAGCTCCCACGCGTGAGTGTAATTGGTGGCCGTGAATTCCAATGCACTGATTACCTGCGACGCACTATTCGTTAATGACGATCGCAGGTAATGGAATTTCTGTATACTGTCTAAATCCTCACGATCATGGATCATACTACAGTAGGAATTCTTAAACTCCAACCAGTGATCGTACGAGCCGTCAAAGGTAGGTATTTTAATGTCTGGTAACTTTACACTTATTTTATTTTTATTGATTAAACTATTACTATTTTCAGGTACCCCTTGATGCAGCAAGAGTTTGGCGGAAGCTACAGCCCTATAATACTGATCTTCAAAACGCTCTCTCTCTTCCAGTCGTTTTGGAAGATCGAGCTCGTCCGTACCTTCCTCAATTTTATCTTGTAACTCACTATAGTTTTCTAACAAACTCGAACTGTTTTCAACCCGTAACTTTAACTCTAGTAATTGTTGATCATTTAACGGACAAGTAACTTTTTTAATATAATTTTCCAATATAGTTAACCGACCTTTAATCCCTGCTCTTTTCTTTATAAAATCCGACATCTTAGGCTCACTCATTTTAGGGAAAAATAAGAACAAGAGTACTCACTGCAAACCTTCTGTATTGCACGGATGCCACCAGTGTGCCACGTGCCGCGGCCCGCGAGTTTACGGCTTACGGCTGTCGGCCTTCCACTTACCGGCTAGGTACCGCCACTCAACAACTGGAATTACAGCACGAAATTAACACAAACCGATTAATAGGATGGGGAATTGGGTAGGATGTTCAGACCTGCTACTCCTCTATTCCTCGTGATCAATAAGTTTTCAACGCCGAGTGAATCTTCTTCATGAACTCGTATATTTATGCGACGAATGTTTGAAGATTCTTGAATCCACTACAGACAGAACTGGAACTATTCTTGATTTGGCTCGGATGGACCAATATGTTAGGGCGCCTTGCTAAGCCCTGCGACTTCCATGAAGCACGAACTAAGATGGCTGTTAGGCGTCCCCTTTTTTGGTTTTGTTGAAGCTCGTATGTTTATGCGACGAGTGTGTGTGTGGTGGAGGAAAATAAATAACGGCTAAAAAGACTGCAATTATAAGTAGACTGTATTTAACTTTTACAAATCTTGAGAAAATAATAAGTAATTAATAGCTAAGTTCACCGTTCCGTCCACCATGACGGTTCAAAAAGTTGTTCTGCACGCACTTCACTTTACTACGCTAATTTGCCAGCGGTACCGTTCGCCGAGGAGAGCGCCACCATCAGCGCTGCATTCCGGCCGTTCAAGCTATCACGCCGCTTCGCTAGACGGCGTTAGCAGATCGGTAAACACTAGGAGGCAGACTTTATAGTTTTATGAATACACGAGACGGCTTCAATACTTTACGGTTATAGTTATGCCTCACGCTACTACGTTTGTAGTTTTATCTTTACCTATTCTGTGGATATTTTTAACACGACTGTGGCACGATTTTGGCTTGTTTGAATGGTCACATAGAAGTATAAATGAAACTTTGGTTGCTTGATGCCAAACGGTACTCGTTTGGCAATCGCCTTTATATGTGGCGTTATAATCTCTAGGGAGATGTAATAAGCATTTTATACGTTACGTACCCGAGGCTTGATTTAGGCCTCAATTAAACCCGAATGTTATTTTACGAGTCTGTGACCCACTTGTCATCATTCCCAATTTACAGAAGTTTTATAGATGATTACGGTTTGCTCCACTTCATATTAGTTGGGTGGTGGTGCCATTCAAAAGCTATTGTACTATTGATTATAAAAATTGCAATACTAACACGTCGTTCGCCATTTTCCGATAAAATATCAAAGTGTTCCTCCACAATGGTACTAACAACTGCGTGGGAACAACCAGCTGACGCGTTATATTTTCCTTCCATTCCAGATAAACTACAGAATAATTTTTTTTTAAGGAGCCGAGGAAATCTGGACATCTCAACGTTTATTTACATTCCCAACAAACAGGAACCATAAAAGTAAAAAGGCTTGATTATTTACAAGCAAATTACCTGAAATGCGTATTGTTCTGCACTCACACATTGCCTACAAATTGTCGCGTCCTCACGGAATGATGATCGTTAAACAAATGAATGAGCGTTATCGTACTCGGCCGAGACCGAGACCGAGAAATAAATAAAATCTCTGCATAAACCGAGAATAGATAAATAGCGAACAAATAAAATGCGCTAATATTACATTTTATATTAAAATGTTTGTAAGAAAACTATCGAGCAGTATTTAATTTACAGCATTTGAACTGTTTTCATCATTGGTTATTGGCTCATCTTCAAAATATATGGAATTACCTATGACCTGCCCATAAATTGGATTCATCTTTTGCGGCCATGTTTGATGAGCTAGCTGCCGAGAGCTTTTAGGCGAGAACCGAGACCGAGTCCTCGGTTGGATTTGTAGCTGAGAATGCCGAGAGCAAGATGTCGGTCGAGCCTTAGATGATTATCTCGCCACATTCAAAATAGAGGGCGCTAAACGAAACGCCGTGTAATAAACCTAATCGCATTACACGTAATCTTATTACACGGGCTCAGAATTAAACTAGAGTTTCGCGCGAGTAATTGAGCGAAAGTTTTTGAATAGACCCCCCCCTGCCGCACCCCTTTGCCGTAGATTTTAGTGCCATCGCGTCCTTGGACCCTGTAAGGGAGACATTTTATATCTTTTGTCCAAATTTTGAATGTTGTAATGTAACTGCGGGTCCAATTATAAATTCGTAATATCAGGAAGCTTTATTAACGACTGAATCTTTATTGTTACGGTTTGCCTATTCTATTTTAGTATTTCGACTATCTTTACAACATTTTAGTACACAATTCCCGCGCGGGAGAATATATTTTCACCTTTATTTGCAGTACATTCGTCAACAGAGAGACACAAACGTCACTCGGTGAAAAAATGCGACAAAACCACGAGCTCAGGTGTTATGACGCTACATTCAAACGGTTAAGGTGCGGTTCCCAAGTATGCCGTGATGAGGGAAACCTTACTTATATTCGTATGTTTATCAATTCAATACGTGATTGTGAATGATGGAAATATTTTGTTATTGTTAAAGGTAGGTTTGAATGGCTTCATTAATAACCTTTGATCCATACCATTCACAAAACTTCTTTATTACAACTCAATAAAGACAAACATATTCTGAGCACACATATAAATCACAAATACCTTCATTGAAGATGACTTATCAATAATGTTTGGGTCTATATCGCGTGTGGAAGCGCAACCAAAGCATATAAAAATAGCAAGAATTCATAACGAAATGTATCATTGACGAGTAGGTATAATATATCACCATAGTTTATTTGTCACGACGAGCAGTCGCCGCAGTGGGTTCCGCGACTTATTGTTCAACAAGTTACGAAGCGTCTCTCGTTTGTAGGGATCATTACATTTTCATTTACTTGAGTGCCGTTTTGAATGGCGTGTGCAGAAAGACAAATTCATTTTGGATGGCTGTAGCAAATCGTCGGTGAATTATAATAGTACAGTGAGATTGAATGTGCTAGTTTGTAGAGATGTGGAGTGAGTCCCCACTCGACTACCCCTAGTTGTCTGTTGTAATAGAAGTTGCTCGTGTATACCTAAATGAATAGGATGAACGATTGTTCAGATGTATATTTACATAGCGTTTATTTTTAAAGTAGGTACGTACTAGTTAATTATATTAAATTAATGTAAATTTATAATGTTTTGGTATACATTAGTCATAAATAGTTTTCGATAATATAATCTAGCCGAAATACTCAAGTTTTGGCTAGATTAGATTGTTTTTTTTTTTAATATTATTTACCTACCTACCTTTAAGTCACGTCAGTAGGTAATAATAATCATTAACTATTTAGTTCGATTACAAAAAGGTTAATGTTCCAAAATCCAATAAGTGCAAACAAAATACTGTTTAAAACTACAACATAGTAGACATTATTATATAGAGTACACGATCTCTAAAAGCAATATCGTCGAGTACGGCCAAATATTCGTACGTTCTTATTAAATTTTACAATATAGAAAATAGATCCGAGTTTACAGTATTTTTAATGTGATGCTGAACACAACAGTAATCCATACTGATAATGTAAAGAAGGTTTTATATTAATTTTGTCTCTGACGTTCATAGTATTGCTTATTTGAATAATGCTGAAGCATCAGGTGGGGTGTCAGTTGTCAGGTCTTCGTGTGGTGGAGGAGCCGGGACGTGACGGATAGGTTACGCGTTAGCAGTTGCGATAGTTTCGAGTTTTATTGTATTATAAACACATTATAACTCATGTCGTATGGGCATTGCGTGTTCGATTTTTCTTGTGGTTTTACAAAACTTTTGGTGTAGTACATAGTAGGTGTAGGTAGTTTCAATGGTAAAGCAAGTCAGTAAGTTGCACTTGCTAAAGATGTAAATAATAAAAGCACAGTGCAATTTCTTATTATTGCCTTTGTTGCAAGTTAAATTGCTTTATAAAAATAATATTATGTTCTTATTTGAATGAAAAGTTTAAAGAAAGCACGTTGAATAACTTGAGCAATTAACACACTGCATGTCGTGCTCGCTCGGAATTTGAGTCACATCGTAAAGTAAATGCAGCACAAGAAATAAAATAATAGTTTAATGTTTACTAGAACACATTCTGCCATTATTTACGAGTTATTATAAACTAGTGTATGTTTAAATAAATAAATTACTCCACATTGCTGTGTGAGTTTTATTTTATTCGTTATTAACTTTATTAAGACCTACCTACTGAGATCTCAAATAAATACTCTTTTTGCATAGGCATTAGAAATTGCAGTTCCCTTAGAACACATTTTTCATGAAATTATTGTCCATAACATACTCAAGATGAAAAACAAAATTTGATAGTTTAGGAACTAACCGAAGTCAAACTGCAAATAGAAAAACAAGTTCTGTGCTCCAAACATTTATAATAACGCCGCTTGCGTTTAGCTCACTTTGTCATCGTCTCGTGGTGACGTGAACAAACAGGAACACATCAACAGTAGCGAGTAGGACCCCGTCAGAGAACACATTATGACGAAACTACTAAAAAAATAGTTCCAATACCGAGCTCAGAAGGCGAGGAAATAAACGCGGAAGCTGAATCATTGCGAAAATTGAAAGTATACCACCAAGATGTGCGAAGGAACGAGCGAGCCAAAGGAACCGACAAGGATAACACTATAATACAAAATCTTTGTGAACTATATAGTACAGAAGATAAGGCATAACATACTTATTGTTACTAACTGATTTTAGGCAATTAAAGAGAATGAGGACATAGGAAGGACGAAGAAAGGCAAAGTTCCTGGTAAGAAAAGGCTGAAGTCTGATCGAATTGTAATCGAGAAAAGGAAGTGGCTATAAGTTAGCTAGAATGTTCATGGAATCGTTTAGCGTACGGCTATTTAAGTCTAATTTTATCGTAAACTCGTAGAAATGAAATTAGTAGCATTTGGTGAACTTTATTTGTGCTAATACTACTTTTGTGATTGATGAACCCCTTTTGTTGAAGTCTGAATCCATTAGCTTCGCATGTGAAATTAAATCACACTAATATTATAAAGGCGAAAGTTTGTGAGTGTGTATGTTTGTCTCTTCTTCACACTAAAACTACTTAACGGATTCGGATAAAATTTGGCGCACAGATATTTTATAACCTGAATTAACACATAGAATACTTTTTTTCCCGATATTCTAACAGAATCGAAACTTATGCGGGTGAAACCGCGGGGCGCAGCTAGTTGCTTATAAATACGAATGGTTATTAATTGTAAGTAAAAAATAACATACCAAATAAGAACGAATATGAACCCGAATGAAAACGATAAAATTCCTAGTGTTTACAATCTAGTATTTTGCGCAACAAACTCGAAAGTCCTAGCTACAAAAATGACATCTGTATTCTGCGACATTATTATCCAGAAATAAAATCGAGCCCAGTTTTACTAGTTCGTTGCCGTCCGTAATAAAAGACGACTCGTTGGAGGCGGGCGTTGTTGGAGGTGTGTGAATTCCCCACTTTTGCGCGGAAAAAGAGAATAAATTCGCTTAGGCAGGGCGTTTTCTTCACATGCAAATTATTATTATTGTGCCAGTTTTGGTATTAGCGGGGCTTTTATTGCTAAAGCTACGGAGTTTTTCCCTCTTTTTTTACGGACCGATGGCGATGTATTTTTTCCGTGTGTGCGCTTCGCGAGATCTATAAGTCGGAGCGATCATTCGGTTTCTGTTGTTACCGTCATAAAAGCAATCGTTCTCGATGTTCCGCGAATTGAAATTCTGAGAACAATCCAGGATTGTCACAAAAGGGACGCCGTTATGATGAAAACGTTTTGGATTCTTTTTGTTATTTAAATTAGAGGTATTCGTTTATATTTAACCTCCTGTCGCTAATGCTATTTTTATCGTGTTACTAACGTTAACTAAGTAATTTATGTGTTTGAGTATTAATGTTTGATGGGCGTTACCACAGAGCCGCATTAACTTAGCCGGGGCAATCAGCATTGCATTCCGTACTTAGCGGAGCGTACACGGGTAATGACTGCATGTAATAGTCACTTCGCATGTTTGTCGGTGTCAAATAACAGGCGAGTGGCGAATAGTGGCGTACTTCTGTCACATATCATGTGTCTCAGAGAAGTCTGTTTTGTTTAGTTGAGCTTCGCTTCGTGGAAAGCCACGCCACCCGCCGCCGTGACTATTTATCACATTTATCAGCATCATTTACTAAGATAAATACACTACGATCAACAATATCATCGTCCAAAATGCTAGGCTTTGTAATAAGAAATTGTAGAACATTTCGTAAACTCAAAACAAAAATAATTTTATATAACAGTTTAGTTAGGAGCAGATTGGAGTACTGTAGTGTGGTTTGGCGACCCCACTATGCGATACATAGCTTGCGCGTTGAACGTGTCCAAAAGCGCTTCCTTTGGCACTTAGCATTTTCGGTTGGTATAGCTAGAAAAAAGCCATCTTACAGAGAGAGACTGAAACACTTTGCCATGTGCAGTTTAGATAAGCGGAGGCAATTTAATGACGCTATATTCATGTGCAAAATCTTGAAAAATTATATTCAATGCCCTAGGCTGCTAGGACTTTGTAACTTACGTGCTCCTTCAAGAATCCCACGCAACTCCATCACTCCAATCTGTCCTCCACTTAGACGAACTGTTTTGGGATCTAACTCACCCTACGCCCGATTTTGCAAGGTCATAAACAGTAGTAGTGATTTGGTTGACTTACATCATGACTCCCTAGCAAAGCTAAAGTCTAAGTTCATGAAATCCTTGATTGATCTGTAATAAGATACTTAACTTACCAGCTTTCTCTTTTTAGTCGTTTTTTTTATTTTATTTTAATTTTGTTAACCTAATATAGTTAATATGTTATCCTGTCACTAAAATTTGATAAGTTATTATAATGGTTAGATTACTAGAAATATATTAATGTTGCGCTTGTGGTGTTTACCTATAAGTGAGTGTTACACTGTTGCCTTTGTTTTGTTGTTTGAAAATAGTATTAAGTTTATTTTTAGTGTAAACAGTCGTTGGTGAACCAAATAAATAAATAAATAAATAAATAAACAATACGTTCGACAAAGGAGACGGAAATGATTACATACAATCTTGGGCCTGAATGTAACGAGATGAAAATGGTGTGAATGAATAAATTTTAACTTATGAGTTCCTCGGTGAACAACGATCCATAGTTTCAACAATATCCAATCCAAATTAGGGTGGCGTTAAAATCCTAAATAAAAATTCCAAGTCAAACGTGTGAGCGATCATCGGTGTCTAGTGTGAAAACAAGGGTGTCGTACTCCGTAAGTGTGTTGTACTCGGTAGGCAGGGTCGGAATCCGTAAAAAACAAAGCAGTGGTCGTTGAAAAAGAAAAATCATCGGGAAAGCACTCAAAACGTATCGAAAAACATGAAACGAGTGAGCAACCAAGAGCAGTCGGAAACTGTCTAATGTTAATTTCAGTCAGCTTTCATGCCAGTGACATAGACTGGAAATATAAGACTGGTTTTAATAGATATGAAATTGATTATCATTATATTGGTTTTTCAGTAATTATTATTAATTAAATGCACTATTTACTTCTAAAAAGTAAACTTTATTGTATACAGGGTGGAAGGGACATCGACGCGAAAACTGTTACCATGGATTCAGTACATGATTCTGAACCCTCCGTTGAAAATGTTCGCCGGTTATTTTTTTTTAAAACAGCTGTTCATAGAAAATTTAAATACCTACGCGGTCAAAATGTATGGAACAGCCGATGTTTTTTTTTAATAACCGGCGAAAAATTTCAACGGATGGGGATTCAGAATCATGTAGTGAATCCATGGTATCAGTTTTCGCGTCGATGTCCCTTCCACCCACCCTGTATAGTGCATTTAATTACTTTGAGTTAATTACCTAGTGCGAAGGTTTTCTTTTTGATATTGTGTAATCGATTACTCAAATAATCAAAAATCTCACCAAAACTATATTTCTCGTATTTCTCCGCTTCCAGATTTCGGTATGTAGGTAAGTATTTTTCAGGTATTTTTTTTATATAGATATGAGTATTTGAAATATATAATTTCAACTTTTTGTTTTTCCAAGCTGTAGTTATTTTTTATATTTTTTTAAAGTTTTGTTCGTGCTGACGTCATAATGTAGGCTGAATAGCTTATGATCTTTGCCACGTTTAATACATAATAAAATTAAAACTAAACTTGAAAATTCAGTAAAGTCAAACTGTCAAATATGACAATTAATATTAATTTGTCATAACAGAGCGAATTTTATTTTTACAGTATCCGTACCTTATTTTAAAGATAAAGCTTATTAATCGATCAAAGACTACTTGTGCTAAATGCTTCATACCGGATTGTAAAAACACCACAAGAATATAGCCAAAACAAATTGTTTGTGTCCATATTTAAAACAAATCCAAATCCTTGCATACCGCAAGCAGTTCCTTATAACAAGCAAATGGTCAATGTAGCAGTAAGTATCGAAGTCCGAAGGCAAAGCAAAGGTTATCGTGAAAAGAATTAGGTAACTTATCAAAAAATCAAGGCGCGGTACGCTCAACGAAAGTAAACAGCTTCGCTTGACACGTACAACATTTTATTACAAGAGGCACTGAAAGTTTCCTATTCTTACCTACAGGGTACTTTGTGACGTCATTTAGAGGTCAAGTAAAAGTCAAGTGATTCTAAGAAATTTTGTGAAAATAATTACGATCTTAAAATTTTAAGACCTAAAAATAGAAAAATAAGGCTTACAAACCTAAAATCTCGAAATGGTTTTGGAATCAGCATAGGTTAATTTTTACTTTACATACCGAATTGAGCAGATTTTTGATATTCTATGATAAAAAATATGACATTTTTTTTAGATCATATCTCAACTTATGGGCCCACCAGTTTCCATCTTTTTTGATAATACAATTTCATTTCGTAAATTTTGCGTTGTAATTTTACACATACAAAACATTTTAGTCAATCCACGTTCATGTTCAACAAAGATTCCAGGGAAATGTATTATATGTACATGTTAGACTATCCCGGCTAGTATGTAGTATATAGTAGGTACACACCTTTATCCTAAGTTCCAAGATATGCATCACCTCTGTTTATGACGGTCGCGATATACGCCCGGCTGCCCCAACACTGAACACCCTGTATACAGCCGCATAACTAGCCGATTTTCGGATGGCTACGTGAGTGAATGCTTCGCATGCGTTTATTATTGTAACGCTTCACTGTGGAAGTTATGGCTTGGAGTGCTTTACGATGAATATATTTCGTTGTTGAATTCATTCAGAAAGTCCCTGCGAATGATGACATCTATGGTGGTTAAGTTCAACGGTCAGCCCCGCTATTAATTTCGCTGCCTTGCTTAGATTATACCGACGTGGTATAAACTTAGCAAACAGCGAGCTATATAAGATATACCTAAGTTATTTTTGTATAGGATCTCTTACAGATGTGATTGGAGAAGATAATGTAAAAGTTTTCAGTAACTTCGCTTTTAATCTTAACCCACTGTAACATTTCTAATAAAGACAGGCATGGTAAGAATGAAGCCTGACCCAAATAAAACATTTGTTTCGCTCAGTCGATCGCTCGCATGGCCACAGTCAAAACGCGGTTGAATTTCATTAGCAGAACATGGCACAGCGGCGCGTGGCTAAAATTCGTCTAAACATTGTTGTTCAACAATCTGTTGCTGGCGGTTTTGGACGCCGCGCCACCGCCCGCGCCGGAGTGCCGCCGCGCCGCTCGCGTGCCGACCGCCTACGCAATAGGGCTGGAATATACAGAACAATGTCGCGAGTAGACACTGTTAAATATTACTTTGTGGTTTTTGCGGAAACAGTCGCATGTGTAACTGTTTGGAAATAGTTTATCATTATTTGTGTCGAATAATTTTCATTTGTAAGAAAAATCTCTAGAGCATTTCGTTACGACAAAAATTATGATAGTGGTCCTTATGATTTGTAAAACTAAAATATAGTATGAACTATTGTGTTGGTTGTAAATGGCAGGCTTTATTCAATAGTTCACTTTCATTTATATCTACAAGCTTAATTGACCTGTTCAGTGTGCAGTCTCTTAACATTCCATTAAACCACTGAAATTCACATCAAACATCTATGCAATACAAATGCCGATCCTAATCAGGCAGCCATGCATGCTGTTAGTTATGCCGATACGTCTGTCTGTCCGTGTATTATGATATTTTGCTATTAATTACCGTATTGCGCCGCGCGCCGCATGAGCTGCTGTTTACGTGTTTGTCCAATTAAATATACACTCATTTTCGACACTTTGATATATTATACTTTGTTAGAGCTGTCTGTTTGTTGGCATAGGATCCGCTGCGATTCGTTACTGTTTATTAGTTAAAGCAATTAATGGCTGCATTTTTATTATCATCAATCTGGTCGAATACTACAGTTTAAGTAATGTAAAACAGAAGCCTTGCTATGATAGAAAGAGTTAGTGCGTAATTCCCTGAACAGACATAATCCAAAAGATACCGTTACACAGTTCACAGATTTAGTTTATGAAAAGAACGATACACGTGTCTAGAGTAAAAATATTCTTTATATACCTAATGTATAGGCGTATAGGTTATATTTTGCGGTTTAGCTTAAATATAACCTACAGCATTACGCAGGGTCTTTTTACGCAGAACAAAACATCATTACCATGACAAATGCATAGAAAACGATATACGCAAATGACGTCACATTTGCTTCTCCGGTAAGTCTGGCAGTGTATCGCGCATGGTGGTCGTAATGGGGGTGAATTCGGAACAAAGCTCCGTCATATTTCGAGACAATGGTTCGTTCTGGAGCGGACAAGGCGGGCGGCCATTTGTCAAGCGCCCCGGTACGTCCCCGACACGACTTAAGTTAAGACTAGTTTTGGTAGCAACCCTAAACGTCTTAGAATTTTGGTGAAGGTTACACGTGTGTGAATTTGGTAATTACCTTGTGTCATACATATATCTTTGAGGATTCAGCTGGACTGAAGTGTTCTATTAATAAGCGAACGTTGCCTGGTCTGCTACTCCAACTAAGTATAAAAGCATCGATATAAAGCGAAGTTGCACTGAGGGTTAACATTTTATAAATAAGACTCAACACTTTTGGTACCTACGTACTGCAGTGACCATAGATGTGTTATCAGTGACTATATAATATATAAACATTTACCCTATATAATGTTAGCATTCAATTCTCAGTAGACTCAACCTATAGAGTACAACTTCTAATATACTGAGCTTCACTTCGGAACAGGCTTCCCGGAAATGGAGATGTACCCGATATGTGAAGTTCATTCGGAAATCGTTTCGTTGAATTCGCTAGCTTCTCGATTATCATATCAGTCGCGTGCACACTGTGTGTGTGCAGCTATTCCGATTGTATTTCAATTTACCGATGTACGAGAATCGATTAAAGTAATCTGAAAATAGTTGCTTCTTTTCTTACTTTTTTGCATTATCGTATCTTCGGTAACTAAGCTACCCATGCTTAAACATGGCATGGATGTTTTAAACCAATTGGCAATTTCAGACACTTTTGCTAATAACTTTTTTAGGTATTATAAAAGATAATTATAAACTTGAATAAACAGCAAAAGTCATTAAAATGTTCTCGAAACCTACGCTGTTTATTCAGTCAACTAATAATATTTCCAAGCTTGCCGCACTCGGCAGTACGTACAGCATAATATTTAACAATGCTATAGCGCAGCTCTTGAGTTTCGGGATCTAAAGGCGCACCTAAAAGCTAGAGGACTCGTCTCAACGAAACCATTTACCACAAACGGGAGAAACGCGCCCGTTTCCGGGTCCCGCACTAAAACTGGCAACTACGTACACCTAACACGTCATCCATTGCGTCCTCTGATTTAATGCTCATCACTGACACACAGGGGTACGGCGAGTAATGGATCCCTCACACACTTGTACGGACAGTATTATATTGTTAGTTCCACCGCTCGAGCCTCATGAAGACGCCAGCTACTTACACGTCGCTCGACATTCTACTCTATTGTTTTAAACAAACCACATTGCTCGTTGTGTGAGCATCCCGGCTCTTGTTACAATTGCTTGGAGAACAATGTACGTTGTGCGGCGCACGGATGCGGTGTCCTTGTAGCGGCGTGCGACGCGCGGGATGAATGTCCCGTTTATCTGTATGAGCTCCTTAGTGTTAATAATGGTGGTTACGTGTCAGTGAAGTGTAATTAAACGCACTTTTATATCGTTCGGGTCTCTTCAGGAAGAATTTACTGGACAAGAGCTGACTTTATCGCTCTTTTATAGCTCTAAACACTTGGCTTAGAAGACAACGAGGTGGCGGGTCGTGACATGGAATGTTTTCTTATTAAAACTTATGTTACTTTCGGTAGAGTACCTGTACCCTTACTTACTTAGACACGTAAATGACAAAGAGATGAAAACCTGGATTAATCAAAGACACTTTCACTTCCCCACTTCTAATCTGTATGCAAACGAAGAGCACAAATCAATAATAAATAGTCACAAAAGAGGGCCTAAATTTAACATTAGCGTATAATTATAGGGTGATTACAAGGGGTATTACTCACGGACATCCGAGTCAATTAGCAGTCGGCAGCCGATCATCCGCACGGAATACATAAATTAACAGTTTTACCGGCCGCGGTAATGATCTATGAGGCTAGTACGCTTTGTTGCCAATACTGATTTCAACGTTTCGTCGTCTTCAATTATGATAAATGTGCCTAATTTTGTTCGTGATTTATTGTTTTGCGTTTTGCCTATGCCTTTAGGTTCATGTGCAATTATATTTGTAACAGATATACATACACAAGTCAAAGGTCAGTTGGACATTACGTTTCATGGCCACATATTTGATTAAAACACATACGTTGTATCTCATTAACGACAAATTGCTTTAAAATCTTATTAACAACTCGAAATCGAAATCGAAACTGTACCTATATAAGTATTCCATATTTATCGAAAAACAGGAACCATTAACATCTCTCAAAGCGATCAACATCGTATTACAAAGGCCACAATGAGAAATTAATACATTATTTGTCATATTCGATGTAGCAGTAAAGATAAAAAGTCCGATTTATTTCAAGTACACAATTTTTGCGAGCCGGGCCTCGATTGTGTCCAAACGTCGAGCGGCTGCCGCCCGATGTAGGGCTGTGCGGCTGGCGGCAATATTTGCCGATATTTCTTTATCTATTAATCGTATCGGCTTAAAACGATCGCGCGATATTGGGAATGAATTGTAACAAAGTACAGTTTGTTTTTACTGAAATGACTACAAAAAAATGGTATTGTTTTTAATCAATGCTCGGGGATAAATAATGGAGGTGCTTGTCGATGTGGACGTCAATATGGACAATGAAAAACAAAATTATTGACTTGTGTCAGAACCTGATTAAATTATCGCTGTTTGTAGAAAAGCTTTTTTCCAACAGATTCTTTGAATTGAACTCTTAGTAGCTTCCGTAATGAGTTGGCTTTAGTGACGAAAAACTGTTCTCACTTAATTCTCTCCTAGTTTGGCTTTCTACTTCTAAATCATTTTAATTTTTAAAAAAACATTCATAATATTAAATAAAGCTTTTATTTAAAATTGTTTTAGTAGTTGCGATAAAATACAATTACTATAACCAATTAACCACAGAAAGTCAAAGCCCCCAGCACAAACGCACCCAAGTTGAAAACGTTCAACTTGGGGGCCTTTATAAAATTTTCTGACTATAACTGTCTAACTCCATAAAACTTCTGTATCAATGAAGGAATTAATTGCTCCACAAATGTAAATATTAATTTAATTTTCCCAGTCAGAGTCTCCATAATCATTTAGAGCGGAACGCCTTCGCAGGAAATTATTTAATCACCTTTTACATGGAATTTTACAACTGCCGTGGACAAAAGTATTACTTTTAAATACTTAGCAATGAACAACAAACACAACGTTTTAAACTATAATTACAACTTTGAAGTTTTTGTGTGCGTAGATATTGTTAACTGGCTTCGGAACGTGGTTGACATGATTATTGAATTAGATGTAATTATGTGACCGATAATAACTATTATAACGATTATAAGGGTCGGATGCAGTAAAGGTATCCATACAAGAAAAAAATGTTGAAACTTATTTGGTCATTTTTAGGGTTCCGTACCCGAAGAGTGCCAATCGGAACCCTAATACTAAGCGTCTGCTGTCCGTCCTTCCGTCCGTCTATCTGTCTGTGAGCGGGCTGTATCTCATGAACTGTAACAGGTAAACAGTTGAAATTTTCGTAGATTGTGTATTTCGTGTGTGTTTTTTTCGGACATTTCCTCGATGTTAATAAAAGAAAGAAAATACATTTACTTAGCACAGACTAAAGGCTGAGGTATTCCTTGAAGCGCACCAACTTTGAAACGCACCAAAAGTATTCCTCGAAACGCACCAAAAGTATTCATTGAAACGCATCAACTTTGAAACGCACCAAAAGAATTTCTCGAAACGCACCATTCAGGTGCGCTTATAAAATCAAAACATTAATTATTATAATTTTATTCCTTGAAACGCATTAATGATGAAGCAGAGAAGAGCATGAAAGATTCGTAATAAATTATATCAATAGACATTTTAAAATGCAACTGTCCTAATTGTTTATTTATTAAAACTACCAGGAAAGCAGAAATGAACTGGAACTAGGTGCTTAAGCACTACTTAGCTCAATAATGGTAAAAAAAAAAGTGTACTTAAACCATTAGTGAGCTAAGTAGTATCGCATAAGCCACTATTTCCAGTTCATAGGTATAGGACATGACAGTTATAGGTAAGATATAGGACAGTTATAAGATTTCTATCGATAAAGTGAATAATAACGAATATTTTATATTCCTCTTTGTGTTTAATCATTAGCGCACAACTTAGTGATATCGTTTAGGCACCTATTTTCTGTTAACTTCTGTCACCCTGGTACTTTTCAAAATGTAGTTTTGAAAAGTACCAGGGTTGAATTATTAAATTTCAAAACCTGTGTAATTTCAATACCATTATTGAGCTAAGTTTAAATAAAAAAACAGAAATTTAAATTATAACACTTTTAATTTGATTTTGCTAGCGCACCTGAATGGTGCGTGTCGAGGAATACTTTTGGTGCACTCAAGGAATACCCCAAAAGCCACATAATACAGCATATATTATAATATGACATACTATGAGTAAAAAAAAAGTAAAACAAATAAAAAGTGCGTTGTAAGAAATTTGCAAGAAAGTGCTGCGCGCCCAATAGGCCCAGCTCAGCAAAAATGCCAGATAAATAGACGACTAATACGGTACGGAACCCTTTGTGTGTGAGACCGAGTCGCAATTGACCGGTTTTTTTTTCTTTTTCATTAAACATGCGGTAAGTATTTAGTATTTCTATTTTAGAAACTGTAAAAGTCAAACTGCAGGCCAAAAAATTTTGTTCCCACCTATAACGCTAAATTAAAACCACCACAGAAATATCAGCAACTCGATTGGCATTCAGGCTTTATATCCACCGCATGCAATAAATACATGTATGTGTACGTCAAAACAAAGTATCTGTACGGCGCGCGGCGGCAGATTGGGCCGGCTAGGCGGCGCGGCGGCGCGCGTCCCCACGTTTGTGCCCGGCCGGCACGTACGCTCCGAAATATAAAAAAAGGTTTACCACTTCGCACGCTGATTGCGTACCGCCTGCTATACTCCGCTTGTATGAATATCCAGCTATATCACATGTTTCCCCGCGTGAGTTATAATATTTTCAAAGGGCTTGCCATGACTGAAAACTCGGTCACCTAATGGTCGGATAAAGCTCACATAAAAGGCCGGATGATCTATTTAGGCTGCTCAAAGAAATGAAAAACACGTTTTTGATAAAGCTGATTTTGAAAAGTAGGCATTAGCACTGACACATGTTATTTTTATGTTGTAGGTATTATATTCACTGTGTAGCGTGGAGTAGGTATAACATATTAATTAGGTTTTATATTGGTCAGTTAGTCAGTAACTAATGTATCAAATAATGACTAACTAGAACATTGATCACATGTATCGTAATTACTCACATTGAATAAATTGAACATTAACCACATTCAGGTTATAATTTACGAAATCAAAACCAGAGCGGCAATTGACAACAATTTAAAACCTGATCTGCTTTCAGAAGCAATAAGCTAATTGAACAAAATGTATTTTCAATACAATTTTTCAAAGAGGAGGCTCTATCAAAGATATTCTACCAGATGCTTTAGTAGCCGTATCTACTGGTAGATATAAATTACAAGTCTTTTAATTATGCATTTCAACATTCAGTTACATTTAAGGGGCGTATTAAAAACGCTGCCATGTTCTCTATATTTTTCACTCAATACTCAGATAAATGAACGAGCGATTGTAATCCGATTAAATCATTTGTTTCTCTCGATGATGTGGTTATTAATAAAATGTTAGAATAATTATTAGATTTTCGTTATAAAATTAAATAATTCATCTTACATGGCACTTTATTACAAACATGTCATGCATCATCTTTATTTAAACGGTATTTAAAAAGTACAAATAATATGATAACTTGCCATCACAGAGGATTATCCATCCACCATAATGATAATGACTGATCCTAATATTGCAATTCAAGCAAAATATGCATACAAACTGAACTAATGCAACATTCTCTTTGGCAATAAACTGAATACATTATTGTGTCCATTTTTATTCATGTGACATTTCACAACGTTTTGTTAACTTTGTTCGGATTGTCATGTTTTTCCATTAAAGTATGAAATTATGGTATTTAGTCATAAATCTAAGTGTTCGCTATTCCAATATTGGCTGTACGAAGTGACCCAGTAAATCGGGCACTATGAGTAATGGGCAGTATCAATCGTTCCAGATGGAGGTCAAAATAATGGAACACTGAAATCAAATACGTACAAATAGAAACCTAGTATTTTATGATTTAATGAAGAAATATACACTGTTTGCTTCGAACGGAATCCGACTGTTCACCTTGGCGTTAACCAGCAATTATGTTTTAGGCGTTTCTAGGGCACCTACGCGGTAAACTAATATTGAGTTGTAGACAAAAGCAAATATTAAAGTGACATTATACCTCCAGTATTTAATGTCCTTTTTAGCATGCTATGACTTTCAGCTTGAACTTGATTTAAATAGATTTTCATTGATAACTGAAATTCTTAGAACATTCTATTTACATAGTATCGTATCTCGTTACCAAATCTAATGAAGTGACAAAAAGTTTGAAAGACTTTACTTTTTGATTGAACACGTTCCAAGAGACCAGTATTATTTCATTTAACTTAAAAACCTAAAGTCAATAATTATGTTGTTGTCATTTTAGGAGAATTTTTGGGATCTTTTGTATCACTATTTTTTTAAGTATATCTCTGCCCCGAGATCTACACCTATCCTAAAACTGCAATTAAATTGAACAGAAACGCCACACTCCTTCAATTTCCTTGTAATGAACATGGTAACAGAATCAGCCAACACAACCACAACTAAACTGAACACATCCACCATCGCTGACAAATCACCTCTATCGCTCACAGGCCCAACATAAGCGACTTCTAAAATTATATCAATCAAGTGGCTTGCACGACAACCTACTAATGTCAACAGTGTCCCACGTTTCCAAATTTCATTAATCGCTGGTCCCGTCCCACGGCCCGTCCCGCGGCGCGGACACGGTACGTGCAATGTCCCGTGTCCCGGGACTGCGGGCGCAATTATTCCTAATGGATGTGCTAAGCAGACGCTGTTTTGTACCCTGTATGATAATGGATAGTTGGTTTATTAGCAAAATTAATTGGGAGAGGTTTTATTATAATACATAATAGGTATTGAATATCGTAAAACTAAGGATTGGCTACTTTGGTAGATATAATATCGCTAGGAGGGTGCAGATATTAAGATGAATAATTCTTCATATACAGATATTGTACACAGCGCAAACAGTCCACAATATGTGTTATTTTGTAGCTAAGACTGATTTCCAATTTTATAACAAGTTACATAGAAATTTAAATGATTCTGTGAAAATTATATTTTTTCAAGATGCGTGTAGCCACGCTACCAAAGAATACGTAAGCATTCTTTGGTAGCGTGGCTACACGCATCACACTGACGTCACGCAAAATACTACATCGCGCAAGTAAAGTTTACCGTGCGACTACCATATATACCACGTCCCGACATCAAGCGTCGGGCAGTAGCCCACCGGACACATCACACGTCTGGGAGGACCCTCCCTATTCTATGGAGGATGAGTGAACTTTACAATGTTGTGTTATATTATTACAATGATTTTTATGAGTTGTATTGCAATATGTGGTTAGCTAACGACCTCGACAATTGATCATAATTATTATTTATATTATTCTTGCCTGAGCAACAGGCATCAAGTTCATCATGCTCCCTTAGATGTCACTGCTTGCGGTAGCGTTGGGGGTCGGGTTGCCTCCTTCCCTCAAATATGGCGAAGGGGGTAACGGCTGATCTTTGCGTTTTGCTCGTGAACGGGTGCTGCTTGCGGTGACTGGTCGTCTTGCTGATCATGATTTTGCTATTGTTATTAGTAATTAACTATTTATTTATTTTACTTCGATGATCCTAGTTTATCATTTGTGAGTTCAAATTACAGCTTTAATAGCTATATGTAAGTGGGCACGCCCTTTATGCCTGGAGGCTTTTATTCGGGTATTAAGTTCTGTTTACGTTTTTAGTTTTTATTTTCGCTTGAGTTTAGATTCCGATGTTTTTGTTGGTATAATGACGTGTGCTAGCTGACATATCTATATCTATACTAATATTATAAAGAGGTAAAATTTGTATGTTTGTATGTAGGGGGTAATCTCCGGAACTAACGATCCAATTCCAAGTTTTTTTTCATTGGTAGAAAGCTACATTATTCTTGAGTGCTATAGGCTATAAATTATATTTATATCATATATATTAGCCGAGCTATCATAATTTTCGTCTAGCAAGTCGGAAAGAAATACCTCCGAAAACAGAATTATTTGCATGCGCTGCCTAAACAGTTGTTCAAAATTGAAAGCAATGTATGGCAACCTGGTTTGCCTTAATTATTTCTACAAAAAAGTCCGCGACACCATATTCCTATCTTTTGTATTTTAACTTTTATATTTCGTTTTATATTTTAAAAAAGTTTTTTTCGACTTGTTTGGATGATTATTTAACAAGAAAATATCAATCCTTATCAAATTAAATTATTTTATAATCACAAGGACATCGCAGAGATAAGATTTGCCCTTTACAGTATGTCAATATTGGTCATATATTTTCCGAGATAATATAAAATTACTTAAACGCAAAATGCTAAAACATTCGCGAAACTCAACTTTCATTCCTACATGCTTTGTGCGGACGCTTTATCCATTTACCCATAGATGGCGTTGTGGAAATACGTAATTTTTTTGAATCACGGTGTTAGGATTTATTTACCGCGGATTGAGGATTGATGACCCGCTCGGTTAATTTTTACATCATTGTTGATAGACAGGTGATGAAAATTGTCGATATTGTTGGTTGTGGGTTATTTTCGGTCATTTCGGTTCTTTCGTTGAAATAGTAATTGTTTCGTTCGGTTGTACTTTGGTTCGAATGTTAAATTTTCTCAAGTTGCATTCAATAAAATTGAGTTGATTTGAGATAATTTAGACTAGGTTCTAATATTTTTTTTGGTTGTTTGGTATCACAAATACTTCGTAATTCTGTTGTACGATTGTTTATACATTTTCTCAAGTTGAAATAAAAATTGAGTTGAGTTAAGGTAATTTAGATTAGAACAAAATACTAATTATTGTCTTTGGTCTTTTGTCTGATAAATAATCTGATCAGTTTAAAAATTATTAAGTACTTCTCACTCTTCTAAGCATGTGTGGTCTAACTATGAATGATAGGCTGAGAAATGATGTGATAAGACAACGGTGTGAGTTAAAAGAAGATGTAGTGACAAAAATTTAAAAGGGTATGCTGAGATGGTTTGGTCATGTTGAGAGGATGAATGAAAGGCGACTAACAAAATGTATTTACAAGGCAGATGTGAATGGAAACGCCGGGAGGGGACGCCCTAGGAGGACATATACTGACCTTATTGGTGATGTTCTTCAGAAAGGACAGGTGCGTAGTACTTGCAACCGGCGTGCGTGTATGTAAAAAAAGTATGCAAAAATAGTAGGCATTCTGTAGTTTCTGCCTACCCCCATGGGAAGAAGGCGTGAGTTTATGTATGTATGTATGTAACATAATTTTATTACTATCCGTGTTGTGACGGATTAAAAATACATAATGCCATTTCACCATAACAATGCGAGGCAGGGTGTCGTAAAAGGCGACTAAGTTGAGCAGACAAGATCACTTCGGTAATCTTTGGAACTACTGATCCGATTCCAAAAATTCTCTCACTAATAGGAACCTACAGTATTGCCGAGTGGCATAGTCTTGCCATAAATATTGTCACGGAGATATTTTTTTTTTTTATTGCAAATAATATTGATTAATTTTACAGTGTGTTAGTTTATTACTTATATAAATATAAAACAATTTAAAATATAAAAAGCTTATTCGAAGTGGTCTCCATTGGCTGCAATACAGTCCTTTAAACTTTGAGGCCAGTTATCAATAGAAGCACGCACTCTTTCCACGGGAAAATTCTTCACTGCATGGATTGTACTGTATGGATTGTTTTAGGGACTCCAAATTATCATGGCGTTTAGAGTGTGGAATAGAGGAGTGGACTGTAATATTATGCTGGTTGTAGAAAGAAAACTAGGTAGTTCTGTACGAACGGAGTTCGCCGTTCTCCCCAATCACGGAACAAATTCAACAGAGAAATGACTGAGTACGACTCACCTTTTCTCCGGCTGCGGCTGACTCCCACTAGATCTGAACGGTCTTTTGAGTGGACTGTTGACCACGGAGACTGGCACGAGTGACACCACACGGTAATGCACAATTTGTCCTTGTTTTAATAATTTTCACTCACGGAGCTAAATATTAGATAGTTCATGGGTCAATGGCGGACGATAGATTCATCTGCCCCGCGCGCTCGCGAAGCTTCTTGCAGGTGGCGCTCTAGTCACCTTCACGTGACTCTATGCAGCAGCTCGTTGGTAGGGAACAGCCAATCGCATGCCGACTTGGCGAGCGCACACAGACATTCACTATCAAATTCGTCCAATCATGGGATACGATACAGAACATACCCCCTACCGAAACCATAGTGATGGTTTCTAGCTAACTAAGATTACCTTATTACCTACATCATTATAAAAGAGCCCTAAAATAAACACTAAGCTAGGTACCTATATCTAACAAAAACGTTTTGTTTGAATCTAATTGGTATAAGGTAATAGGCAGAGTTTATTGGTTGGTCTTTGTAAGACACTTTTTTCGGTGCGCAGCGTCACACACCGAACTATTCCGTCGGAACCTGGATGTAATTTTTCTATTTTGCCGAGAGGCCATTTGCAGGAGGGAACATTTTCAGTTTTTATTATTACTAAATCTCCAACCTTTGGGTTAGAGGAAGACGTAAACCACTTAGCTCTCTGCTGAAGAGTGTTTAAATATTCGTGACTCCAACGTTTCCAGAAAAGTTGGGAACACCTCTGAATATACTGCCAACGTGACAATCTGTTAATGTTAACGTCTTGAACGTTATACTCGGGTATAGAGGTCAAACTTCGATCAATGAGAAAGTGTCCGGCGGTTAAGACATTAAATTCGTTGGGATTATCGCTAGCAGGTAGTGGACACAAGGGACGCGAATTTAAAATGGCTTCTGCCTTACAAAATATTGTGGAAAGTTCCTCAAACGTTAAGGACTTTTCCCCTACACTTCGCACTAAGTGATATTTTGCAGACTTAATGCCCGCTTCCCAGAGGCCTCCCATATGTGGGGCACTGGGGACATTAAATTTCCAATCAACCTGCCTTTTAGAGCAGCCATCCGAAATGTCATCTTGACTCTCACGCAGGAACCTCTGGATTTCAGTCAGATGTTTACTTGCACCAATAAAATTAGTACCGCAGTCAGAATAGAGAACAGCACATAGACCTCTATGAGCTATGAATCTGTCTAAGCACGCAAGGAAACAGTCGGCGGAGAGAGAAGATAACACCTCCAGATGTACTGCTTTTGTTGAAAAGCAGACAAACAGTGCTAAATACGCCTTTGTCACTTTAGCATTCCGACGTAAGCTTTCTTTAATTAAAAATGGACCTCCGAGGTCAACTCCGACGTTAGAAAATACCTTATTAGGTATCAACCGAGTTGGTGGCAAAGGTGCCATTTCGGGTTGTAGTAAAGACGGTTTACATTTAAAACACGTTTTACACTTAGATAAAACGGATCTAATGACGCTACGAGCAGACAATATCCAAAAATTTTCATTGATTATACTTTGTAAGGTTCGCGGTCCTACATGTAAATATTTTTTATGAAAATAATTAATCAATAGTTTGGTAAATAAACTATTTTTCGGAAGAAGACGCGGATGTTTAGAGTTATACGGGAGTTCGGAATGACCGATGCGACCCCCTACCCTGAGGAAGTCGTCGGAATCAATAAATGGAGATAATTTTCGTAATGAAGAAACGTGTTTCTTATCTTTAATCAATTTTAATTCCGCTTCAAAATAAGCATTTTGAACTAATTTTATCAACTTATCGCGAGCTTCGTTTAATTCGAAAGTTGATAATACTCCCGATTTGTAAGAAGTGTTCATGTCACCCCCTTTTCGTCTAAATCTTAAAATCCAAGCAAACGTTCTTTGCAATTTGGAAAATGATGAAAACTTTTGAAAAATTCTTTCACAAAATTCTGTTTTAGATTCATTAAAATGATCATTTGTTTTATTTTCGACCAAGAAATTAAGAGACGCTTTTAATTCCGGTACTTTATTATTATTCTCGTTAACAAGCACCGTCAGTGGCCAATCGATATAATTTTTATACATCCAATCAGTGCCCTGTAACCAACGTTGATTACAACTGACAAGTTGTTCCGGAGACGCTCCGCGAGAACAAATATCGGCTAAATTATTTTCGCTACACACATGCCGCCAAAAATGAGGGGGTAAAACTTCGATAATTTTTGTAACCCGATGACAGACAAAGCTCTTCAGTTTATAAGGTTCTGTTTGAAGCCACGACAGTACGACTGTCGAGTCTGAAGCTGCTGTTATTTTATTAATTTTAACGCGTGTAAATGTGTCAACTACGAACTTTATTAATTTGCTCAACAACACAGCACCCATTAACTCCAACCGAGGAATCGTGACGGGTTTTATTGGTGCAACTTTAGATTTCGCGGTCACTAGACGAACCTTTACGATACCCTTTTGATCGCGACTAATAACATACACGCATGCTGCATAGCCACTCAACGAAGCATCACAAAATCCAACTAAGTCGCATTCCGTTTCCCCTGGTAATAGCATGTGACGTTCGATACGCAACTCCTTTAACAGAGGAAGCTGCAAAATAAAATTTTGCCACGATTTTTTTATATTATCTGGCAACTTTTCGTCCCAACCAATGCCTAGCTTCCACAGTTCTTGCATGATCAGCTTCGCCACAAAAGTGCATGGTGCGATAAAACCCACGGGATCGTAAATCGACGCTAGCAATTTTAGTACTGATCGTTTGGTTGACTCGTTGTCTGTTAAATTAACTGAAAAAAGAAAATTATCGGATTTTGGAATCCATTGAAGACCTAAGACTTTAATAGTACTACCGTTTTCATCTTTAACGAATGTTACGGAATTTTCCCTATTTTCGGAGGGCACGCGTTGTAGTAACTGCTCACTGTTACTCATCCACTTTTTTAAGGTAAAGTTGGCACTTTCAAAAATACCAATTAATTGATCCTGCACTAAGCAAGCTTGCTCAAAAGTATTACATGAATATAGGACGTCATCCATGTAGACTCCCTCACGGAGGACCTGAGCAGCGAATGAAAAACGTTTTCCTTCATCGTTAGCTAGCTGAAGTAGCGTCCGAATTGCTAAGAACGGTGAACAACTAAGTCCGTACGTCACGGTTTTTAATTCGTATAATTTTATTGGATCGTTAGGCGATTCCCGATATAAAATGTGTTGATATAATCGATCTTCTTTTCTTAAAGAGATAGCACGATACATTTTACAAACATCACCTAGTAGGCAATATTCAAATAGTCGAAATTTCAAAATGATTGCCGCAATATCCGGGTACAGCTTAGGGCCGACTAATAGAATATCATTTAAAGACACGTTATTGCTACTCTTCGCTGACGCGTCGAACACTACACGTAACGGAGTGGAGGTACTAGCCGGTCGCAAAATACTGTGATGTGGAATAATGTATTTGCTAGGTTTGTCACCCTGATAAAGTTCCATATGACCGAGATCTTCATATTCTCGCATAAATTCCTTATACTTGTTATTTAAATCAGTAGTACGCGCTAGCTTTCGTTCCGTGTACAATAACCGGCGCTCAGCCACAGCGCGCGTTGCCCCTAGCGGCGAGTGTTCGGGTGCAAACAGCAGCGGAACTACGTATTGCCCGTTCGACTCCCGAGTATGTTCATTAGTGAATATCTCCTCGGCTAACTTATCCATTGGATTTATTGACGGTGTACACGGCACTTCCTCAATTTCCCAAAAACTGCGTAAAGTTTTTTCAATCGACTGTTCTTCGTCATATGAAACCGATAAATTAAGATTTTGCGAACTATTACTATTAAGTGGATATAATTTTCCGCTAATAATATAACCAAAAATTGTTTTGATAACACTCGGAATACCATTCTTAATTACTAATGGTTTATCTCTAATGATATCTGGCACTATGTCGTTACCTAACAAAATATCTATTCGCGAACGCTTAAAAAACAGTGGATCCGCTAACTTATAAGTGTCATATTCGTTAATGACATTATCTGTGAAAGAGATATTAGGCATATCAGCGGACACCCTCGGAATAACTACTAAATTAACATTAAATGTTGGACCCTTCGCATGTCTTGGTTTTAATGTACAAGTAACCATGCCTTGATTTTTAACTAAGGCCCCACCTATGCCGTGAATGGTAAAAGGACATTTTTTACGTTGTAATCCTAGTTTCTGAGCACATTCAGTAGTTATAAAAGAGCTCTGAGCGCCAGAATCGATGACTGCACGGCAGTCTTGATATTGACCAACACAGTCAATAACATGCGCAAGTGCAGTGCCTAACACTACTCCGTAATCGCAGTTATTACTAATTAATGAAAACTATTTGAATTTAACCGAAAAATCTATTAAAGAAAATCCAAAATATTTTTGGACTTTCGTCAAAAAGCGACACAACTCAAATGCAGTTCCGAGCACCTTAAACTATAATAGCGAAGCGTTGCGTACCGGAGAAACAATATGCGAAGCGTTTTCTACGTACTTTCATTCTACATTTCTAGATACCAACAATAGTAGTGGAACTTCTTCACCCCCTCTTTTAACTGAATCTGCCAGCCTATCTGATATATGTAGCATTGCAGTGAACGTTGAGGATGTTTCTAACCTGCTTCGCAAGTTGGATACTTCTAAAGCGGCTGGCCCGGATAATATTTCGTCTAAATTTCTTGTTCGGTGTTCGACTTCGATTGCCCAACCAATCTCGATTCTTTTTAGGAAATCTTTGGACGCCTGCGTTGTACCTGAACTTTGGAAATCGGCTTTCATAACACCTATTCACAAGAAAGGAGTCAAAATCGAAATTGTTAACTACAGGCCGATTTCCAAGCTCTGCATTGTAGCAAAAATCTTCGAAAGGATCATCTATAACCAGGTGTATAGTGCTCTTAAAAATTCGTTTAGTTCCTTTCAACACGGTTTTCTGAAGGGAAGGTCTACAGTCACTAACTTAATTCTGCTCAATGATTTTATTACTGACGCCATGGATAACGGTGGGCAGGTTGATGTCGTTTATACGGATTACAGCAAGGCTTTTGACCGGATTGACCATGAGATCTTACTTTCAAAGTTATATGGTATGGGAATACGGGGTGATTTACTCAGATGGTTTTCTTCATATCTGGAGAACAGGTCCCAAGCAGTAGTATTAAGCAATTATATGTCTGGTTGGGTGCCTGTCCCCAGTGGAGTCCCCCAGGGTTCATTGCTCGGCCCATTACTTTTCATTATATATATAAACGACATCAACTCTTGCCTGATCTCATCCAAACTGTTGTGTTTTGCGGACGATATGAAAATCTATGCCAAAATATCATCACTTGCAGACGTGATTGCACTTCAGGACGATTTACGTCGTCTGGAGGCCTATTGTCGTGGGAGTAAGCTTGATCTCAACCCTACCAAATGTTCGGTTGTAACATATTCTCGAAAGCGCTCAATTATACCTTCATCGTATAGCTTGGGCGGTCAAATACTACCTAGAATGAATTGCATCCGAGATCTGGGGGTATATCACGATTCTAAGCTTACGTTTGAACTTCATGTTGATGCCATAGTCGCTAAAGCATCTAAAGCACTAGGTTTCGTAATGCGGCTCTCCAAGTGCTTTAGTCAAGCCAAAACTTTAAAAATTCTTTATTGTACTTTCGTTAGAAGCCACTTGGAGTACGCGTCTGAAATCTGGAATCCGTGTTACCACAAATACATTGATCGTATAGAGAGCATCCAGAAAAGGTTCATCAAGTATTTGTGTTATCATCAGAAAGAACCCTACCGGTCTGAAGATTACCTCAACCTCTGTAAGAAGTATCATATATTACCCCTCATTAATCGGCGAGCAATCTCTGATTGTACTTCATTATTTAAAATTTTTAATAATTCCATTGATAATGCTGAAATTCTATCCAAATTTTATTTTAACGTTCCCGGAAGGTCGAAGCGATGGAACGCGCCGCTGCGTGTTCCATTTACTTCTACGAATTACAGGCAAAATTCATTTATAGTGCGTGCAAGTGGTAACTTTAATAACCTGTGTAAGCAGCATGATTTTGATCCATTCACAACGAGTGTGTCCTTGGTCAGAAAGTGCCTGAGCCTTAGCTTTTTTAATTAAGATTTTTTTCTTTTATGCTATAGTTTTTACTCTTAATATGAAATGTGTGTTGTTTTTTTAATGTTATCCTGTTTTTTGTTTGGTGCTGTAAGTATTGTAATTGTGATGTTCATCTTTCTGGTCTGTTTTTTAGAAGTGAGGACTTTTAATTGGCTGTCAGTCTCTCTTACTATTTTTTAATCTGTTTATTTTAGCTGTAAGTCTTCCATAATAAATAAATAAATAAATAAATAAATAAATAATGCTTGCTGTATGGGTGTGTGTGTTGTGTCACTTACGAAGTGAGACGACACTAGCGCTTGCTGCGGCTGCGCTGTCAGGGAGTTCGCCACGGACGATATTCCCGCGCTTTCCGCCTTCGCGTTATCTTTATGTAATAAATAATGATGCGATGATGCGCATACCCCGCAAGTCATTGTACTTTTACAAGCATTAGACTGATGATCAGATTTAAGACAATTATGACAAAGTTTTAGTGAATGAACACGGCTCATTCTTTCATCGACAGACAATTTACGAAATTGATCACATCGATAAATCATATGATTTTGTTTACAAATCACACAAGTTAAATTTAATTTATTATTACGGTTGTTATTATTGTGCGGAGCTTGTGCCGTATTAAGAACTGACTTAGACGAAGATTTAATTTGGTTTTTATTTTGTGTCTTATTATTACTAGATTTCGACGTATTATTTGAAGAGCCGTGTATAAAAGTGTGTTCCAGAACTTTAATTTGTTTGTTGACAAAAGCTATTAGTTCCGCAAACGTAGGTATCAACTTTTGATCACGGCATTCTTCGAATAACTTTCGCGTATGAGGATCGAGTCGTTGTAATGCCAAATGACACAATAAGAAATCTTCTAAGTTTTTAATTTTCAATGCTTGAATCGCTTTAAGTGAATGATCAAAAGTTTCTACAAATGAAGTTAAGTTCGACGTCGTATCTTCAGTTAACGGAGAAAAGTTGAACATTTTATCGAAATACCTACATGCTAGTGTTCTGTGGTCGTGATATTTATCCACTAAACTTTGCCAAACTAATGAGTAATTAGCGGCAGTGATAGGTAGATTTTTAACGATATTTAAAGCAGGACCTTTAACGCATGAGAGTAAATAATGGAATTTATCTATATCTGAGAAATTTCTATTATGCACTAACGATGTGAATGTGTCATAAAATGTTATCCAGTTTTCAACTTCTCCATCAAATTGAAATAATGTTATCTTTGGTAACGCGGGTACTACGAAATCATTTTTATCTAACGAAGTACAGACATCGGACTCTGATTTAGAATGTTTACTAGCGATTAACCGACATGCATTATACAATTCGTCAAATGCTTCAAGTTCACTAATCGACATTTTTGCAGTAGGTTTTATTTGCACTTCTATTTCGTACAAATCAAATATGGCGGATTCAAACTTCGCACGAACACTTTCCATTTCCGACAATGATACCGTAAACAATTGCAATGTATCTGGATCAGTTCCCAACTTTTTGGAATAGTCATAAAGCTTTTGTATCTTCTTAAATAAATATTCCTTTCTAACTAATAAGATTTTACGTTTCATTTCTAAAACTTCCGCCATTTTGGAAGCGTGGTTTTAGCTAAATGATTTAAGAAATAGGGCTCGAATGGACCAGAATGTGGAATAGAGGAGTGGACTGTAATATTATGCTGGTTGTAGAAAGAAAACTAGGTAGTTCTGTACGAACGGAGTTCGCCGTTCTCCCCAATCACGGAACAAATTCAACAGAGAAATGACTGAGTACGACTCACCTTTTCTCCGGCTGCGGCTGACTCCCACTAGATCTGAACGGTCTTTTGAGTGGACTGTTGACCACGGAGACTGGCACGAGTGACACCACACGGTAATGCACAATTTGTCCTTGTTTTAATAATTTTCACTCACGGAGCTAAATATTAGATAGTTCATGGGTCAATGGCGGACGATAGATTCATCTGCCCCGCGCGCTCGCGAAGCTTCTTGCAGGTGGCGCTCTAGTCACCTTCACGTGACTCTATGCAGCAGCTCGTTGGTAGGGAACAGCCAATCGCATGCCGACTTGGCGAGCGCACACAGACATTCACTATCAAATTCGTCCAATCATGGGATACGATACAGAACATAGAGCAAGCCGTAATCTCTAAAACTGACCATAAATCATAATCCAGTGGATTAAGATCAGGACTACACGACGGTCAGTCTTCAGCTCTGATGAAGTCCTGAAGTGTGACGGGCAGACGCAATAAAATACTACTTTGGAACTATTAGACTTGTATTACTGCCTACCTCGGCACTTCCTTAATATATAAAAGTACAACACAAAGACTACGACCTAGGACAAATTGTACGAACAGAAACAGATATTACACAAAATGAATAGAAGCTATTAGAGAGATCTAGGACCTTTAGGAAGTCTAGATTTTGGGCAGAGCGATACGTGCGTTTGTTATGGGATCGTACACTGAGGTCGCTGACTGAGGTCGTTGAACCCTGCGAACGATTTTCTGCTGGTCATATGTGTGTCCCATTTCACTGCTCTAATGCACGTTCCGTTTCTCCCACATATGACTAATTACATTAAGTTATAAGGTGTGGAGTGTAAATATAATTGTTAGATTTGTTAAATATGTTTATAGATATTATGTGTGTTGTAAATATAGTAAATAAGTAATAGTTGTAAATATAATTTTGTTAGTCATGTTAAGCAATAGATAATGATATATTCCTCGTTGATGTCTATGAATGAAGTATGAATGTGACAGGTTGAACTCTGTGGTCGAAATGTCAAACGAGAAACATGATGTAATAGGTTAGGAAATGTGCGGTGTAGTGTTTACAAGATTAGTTTTAAAATTGGATTTACCTACAAACTAAAAGTGGTAACCGCTACAGTCCGAAACGTTCACTTCCAACCAAGACTGCGTGGAACGAGCTTTATGAGCCGGCGCCGAGTCTTGTTGGAAGGACCATACTTGGTTATTGAATATGGTGTTGTTAAGGGGCTTAACTACCTTCTCAATAATGGTATCTTGATACACTTGTGCCGATGTTTTGATACCTTTTTCACAAAAATATGGCTCTGTCACTCCATCATAGCTAACACCCCAACAAACCATCACTGAAGTCGGATAATGCCCACGTTGCACTCTGTCGATTAATTGGGAAGCTTCCTTAGAGCTTTGAGCATAAATATGGTCATTGTTTTTGTTAAAATGTTGCTCAATTGTAAAGATTTTCTCTTCCGTAAACAATTTTTTTCTGTGACCTCCCTTTGCGTACCGCTTCTGTAGTTGTTTCGATTTTACCACCCTATTCTTTTTTAAATTATCAGTTAAAAATGACCATGGTCTCATATAGGCTGCCAGTCCTAAGTCATCTTTTAAAATACGCGACATGGTTCTGGGTGCTATCTTCATCTCCCGAGATAAAATCTTTTACTTTCGGACAGGATTTCTTCGAATTCTTTCACTATGATGATATGATCTACCGCTTATGTCCCACTTTATACTTTCCAGTGCATACTCTAGTTCTGTTATCCGTTCTTCCGTCCTGGTATTTAATGTTACAATGTGAATCTTTTCTGAGTCCTTTGAGCATGCTTTAGTTGTCTGATCCCACCCGGGGATTTTGAGCCCCTTGGTTCCAGAGAGTCGGCCTAATGTCAGTCTCGGCCGACTTTTAGCTTTACTAGCGTGCGCCGCGTAAACAGTAAGAAATAGATAAAATTTACATTCTACAGAATGGTTCATCTTAAAAAGTTCATCAAAAAATTTGCATATGTCTATCTTCTAAGGATGACCCTCTGTAACCATTATCATCTTTCAAAATTTGATAAAAATTTCATTGTTACTTTTGACCGGTAATATATTAATCCTTATGCAATGAAATATTTTATTTAAATTGGGCATTTAATTTAGATTAAATTTGCCTTGAAATCATATAATTTAAATGAATAGTCTAAAATATATCACAGATTCAAAGCAACAAAGTAGTTTATGGTTGACGGCTACGCGGGCGCAGTGGTAGGAGTCAATGACCTTTTCCTCGGCTATTAGGTATGTAAACCCGGTAGTACGTTCCCGTGGAATATTTTGCGAAACCCACGCAGGCGAAGCCACGGAAAAATGGTATTAAATGAAAATACCAGTCAGGGATGAAATTCTATTAAAAAGTATGCTCCAACTGCAAATTAGGCCGAAGAACAGTGGGTTGCTGCGCTCATGTATTGACTATAATTTGGTCTTTTGAGTTCTGCAAGGTACCAATAGTTAATATATATCCGTCCAGTCCCTAGACAACATTGTATTACCTTATGAGTCAGAATAATAACAAAATGTATAAATAAAAATGTGTTTATTTAAAAAAAAAAAAAACAAGTACGTAAAACCAGTCTCAGAAGCATCACGATACAATCTTATTACAATATTCTCTTTCCTACTGGTATTAGCTATTAAACCTGTATTATATTTATACTTAAAGTGCCTGTTCATACCTAGCCAATTCCCATACAAAGTGGACAATGACAAAATATTGGTAGGTATTTGTTTTTATAAAAGTATGTTGTGATTTGTGTTTCGATATAATATTCGAAAGATATTTTGTCAAAACTGCTGCGAATTATTATGATAATTTAGGTAGGTATAATGTTTAAACTTGTATTTTTGTAGTCAGTAACTATTTGCATTAAAATCTATACGGTATATATAATTTTATAAAAAAACTTCGATGAAATAAATAAAAAAAAAATACTGTGTTAATTTATAATAGATTTTTGTAAATATTTATTTAAAAAGTTAAACAATGTTTTTTTCCAAGCTATTCAAATGTTTTGTAATGTAATGTTTTCTAATCATTAATGTGTTTTTTTTGTCCATTAATCTACATCATGACAGACTAGAGGCAGTGAGTTACACATAACATTGTAGTTTAATCTCGTGGGAGCTAATTTATTGCACCTCATATACCTACATGCACACAGCCCCGGGTGCATGCAGTCAATGCTTTTCATCATCGTTTTCGGAGGCAACATGTCGTAGCCAGACATAGTATTATCTACGTGTTAAAAGTAGGTATGTGCAGGGTAGGTACGAGTATACTGTGTCGGTAGGTAAAGCCAGGGCACTAGTTAGTTGCGCCGGTAATTGTACGTCACGACATAATAGAGCGGAGAAAACGCGAAGAAAACAGCACGCCACAGAGTAATAATATTGATCTTTATAGTATTTTAAACCACGTGAAAATATTGACGGATTTAAATTGAACTCATATTTTAAGACTGACACGCAAGGTTTGCTTTATAACCTGAAGCTCTCTCTCTATTAACAAAAAATATTCGAGCTAACCAAAAACCTTGTTATTTTTATGACTAGACTAGAGTGAGAGAACTATAATAACACCAAAAATCAATATGGTGAAGCGTACGGTACTTAAGGTACCTACGTATGTAGCAGATTCTCATACTTCTGAGTTGGAGCACTGAAAATAATAGAAAAGTGACTATTTAATAGTATAATAATACAATAAGAGAGTGATCGCGTTATTCGGGGCTTACACTCGGCAGAATGTCCAACAATGCTACGTATTACATTATTAAACCTGATTCCTATATATGCACGATTCCCATATTCTCATAACTCACATACACAAACAGCCAGACCCGGAAAAACGAATTGTAGGTCATACAAATATTTGTTTCGTACGGGAATCGAACCCGCGACACGCAGCGCAGCAGTCAATTGCAACTCCACGGACAACCTTTTAAATTAAACCGTGGAACACAACAAAATCAGCTTTCATAAAAAAAATTGTTGTCCAGTCACGGGGGAAAAACTTTTGAATTTCACCTATAATACGGCGGCGCATTATGGTCCTAAAGGCATCATTAAACCCGTTGTCGCCCGCAGCGGATCCGCTTAGCGACCGCTGGTCATGCGACCACGTGACCCGGTAGTGGTCGCAGGTTACTATTTGGGCAAGGTACGATCCAGGTAACAAGCGCAGGTAACAAGTTGCTAACATTGCTCTTACTTTTCGTTTTATTCTCGGTTTTAGTTTCCATAACATTTAATTGTATATACCTTAAAGTTCTGACAAAATTACACCAAGTGCTTAACATTTATAATGAAAGCTAAAAAAATACTTAATTCTGCTATGTTGTTTGCAAATAAATTTCAATACGACAATTGTTTATAAAAATCTCAATTCGGATAATCTATAATATTTAGCAGCCCGTGTCGGTAGTACTTCATAAACTAAACAACTTTCAACATAATTAAGCACACATTAGGGTGCACTGATACAAATACACCCGCAACTAAAATCAATTTAAACGCAGCTCTAACTGTACCACAAGCACATTGAACTATTGCGGTGAGCGGCACAGAAGGGTGAACCGCATTGGCCCACCGGCCCACCGGCCCACCGGCCTACCGGCCCGCTGGGTCAGGGGGAGATTATCACACAGCCTTCCGGTGCAAAGCTCTTGTCGTAAATGTGCATCTACTATTGTTCAATTTGCTGGTATGTTTGTAATAATACCTAGACCCTAAATAATATAACATCACACCTGTAATTACCGAAGAGAATGTCAGGGCTGGTGTTCTAATACTTGCACATTTCGTCGTAGGTAGCCAATTCATAGCCATCAACTGGACATTAATCTTTCCATCAAAAACTTCTCTGTTGCACCCCGTAATCTGTACGGGGTGCAACAGAGAAGTTTTTGATGGAAAATTCTGATTAATTCTGAATTCATTAATAATGAATGTATTGTGAGAGTTATGAACTAAAGCATTTAAAGCATAAATACACTCTAGCATTAATTAAATTGTTAAGTTTTGCATTTCAAATAATGTCTGACTATGTATTTAAAACTTAATTACTGACTTTAACTGACCAACACTGTAACATGACCTGAAAAAGACTATAAAAAAAAAACTATGATGACATTTTGCCCAACCCGGGGCAAACATCAAGCCTCCATTGTAGGACATCATGCTCAGCAGTTGCGTGAACAAAAACTAGACCAACGAGGTAGACCAAACTAAGCCAACTTATCCAAGGTACGAATCCATCATGACGATTGTTTAGTATCTATGTAGGTAGGTATAATATTTCTTGCAGAAAATAAAAGCATCAATCTATTACAACACTAAACCTCGCAAGTGTTTCGACGACATAATTTTTCCGCGGCACTAGTACACTAGCGGTGCAGCGAGCTCAAACGTATGTAAAGTGGGCGCCAGACGAGCGGCCGAGTGACGCAGCGTAATTGAAACTGTGCACCGTAATAACTGCTGCTTCGGCCTGCACAACGCACTGCTGAATTACTTCAAAATTATACACCTATTAGCTTCCGGCGAAAGAAGCGAACGCTGCGCCAGATTTATTAAAATTCAGTGTTGGACGCCCGTAATTGTTTTAAAATGTTACGTTGCTGACAGAAAATCTATTATCAGGAACTGTAAAGGTTGTGAAATATTCGATCTTTATATTGTTTGTGCACGGATTTTTTTTTCCATAAATTTTCATTTCGAATTTTTCCCTTAAATGCATCTTCATACCCTGTTAATTTCTACGTAGGAAGCAGTTTCCTGCGAGCAGTATGCATGCACGCGTTGTCACGTATGTTAATATATAACTTTGTATTAGCTCCCAGTGGCGCGGCCATAATTACAAAGTTGAAAGTTATTTCCCCTATTCCGGAACACATTCGCTTTTATTGTGCTGCAACAGGACATGAAGGAACGCGACTGCATTAACTTTTCTACTAGGAACTATAGATTGCGTCTAATAGCACTCGTCGGTAACAACGGTTCGCAAATGTTGAACACGGCCATTTTAAACAGTTACCAGTAAGTGGGGTGGGTGTAACTCGCCGCGGACATGCGAGCCGGCTCATAACACCAATTCACCCAAATTGTAGACCTTTCGAGGGCCCCGCCGCGCGCCGCGCCGTTGCCCGCATTCGTCGAATAACTGGACAAAACGTATGAAGCTAGAATGTTAATTTTTTCCCCTCCGCATCGTAATTTCACGTCGTAAAGTATTCGTAGCGTTCTCGTATTACAGTGTAGTCTAAATAACAAATGATACGTTGCCAAAAAATATGGCGGCCGTTTCGTCCGCTTTGAATTTTAACAGCAACTCCGTCCTAATATAAGGCGAGTACAATTTCGGTGTTCAAAGTTAAAAGTCCAGGTTATGTTTTGTATTTTATGTTAATCTGTAAAAATCATTTATTATTTTTGTTAAGTCTCTGTCGTCAGATCCATAATTAGAGAGAAAGATAATGTCCTCATAATGTCATGCATAATTAGAGTGAAAGTAACTGGGTAATACGATACCCCTTGGTAAGACTGGTTGTCAGACTGTCAGGCTTCTGACGACCCGTAACGACTGTCAAAGATCCAAGAATGACAGCCGAGACACGGCAACGGCAACGGCTTAACGTGCTTTCCAAGGCACGGAGGCGTCTCGGTATGTAAAGACGGTCACCCATCCACAGATCAACCCCCGGCATGCGTAGCTTAACGTGATGGATCGACCCATGCGGCAGTTATTACTTAGCCAAGAGTTCCTCCAAGATAATGTCACTTCAGTCCGAATAATAAAAGACGCGCGATTATACTCACAATGAAATCCGGCCATAATTGATCAACTGAAATTGATAATGAAACAGGAAAGTCTTTCCTACTACATAATCAACAAATCTCTCGTCTCGGGAAGGCAGATTAAATACATACAATCGGCTAGCTAATTAATTTAATTAGCAGCCATGAAGGAACACATCGTCCCAGAACCGACGCGACGAGTAATCCGCGCCGACACGTGAGATGCTAATCCAGAATTCTTCCACGATTTAATTAGAAGTCGCTACAAAAGATCCTCGTTTGAGCATTCCTTAGAATTGTGGTGTTATATGAATCTGGTGCATGCATATTATATTCTATTGCGTAAGTTCCTGGCATCAATTCTCAATTCTTTAATTAAATTGCATTCCATAATGTTAGTGTCAAGCGGTCTCTTCAGTTCATATAATATTCTGTCAGTCTTTAGCTAAATACAAAAGGAAAAATTTAAAAAAATTCAATGACGTTTCAGAAAGATTGCTCCAAATTAACATGCATTCAGCCATAAGCTTAATTCTTTACTGTTGTTTTAGCCCTAAATTAACATATTGCCTTCTCATTTAAGGAAACACACTCATCTTTTAGACGAAATGGACCAAATTATCCGCCATGGACAACCGAGCTTGTGCACAAGCTACTCTTCCTATCCGTATGTGAGGCCTCGGCGTCCACAAAATTTTCAGTATTAGTTTACCGGCTTTCATAAACTCAAACTCAAACTCAGAGCATTTATTTCAATTAAACCCTTTACAGGCACTTTTGAATTGTCAAAGAGTCAGTTAGTCAGAAAGTTGAAGCTAGTTGCCCATTCCAAAACCTAGATCTCTATGGAGAAGAACGGGCAAGAAACTTCAAGGACATTCTTTTAAATATAGAAATTACAAAATCCTGGGTACATCACTCTTGTTGATATCAGATCTCATCTCTTGTACATATCCTCGGTCCACGGTACTGAGAAATTAATCAGGAAAATCCTAGCCTCCACACTGATTAATTTTGATGTGCCGTGCCTCACCGAAGCTATGGATGCCTAAAGACTCGCTTTCTCGAAGTCAGATCCGCCTGACAATCTATTTTCCCAGAGACCGTGGGATGACCCGCTTTGCAGTACAGATTTTTTTTTTTGACACGTCTGCTTCTACTGCGGAGCGTGCGCGCCTCATGCACTACCGTCATCGAATTTAGGCACTTCCTTAGACACTACTTTCCACATCACTGCTTCCTTGCGACTAGGTGCTCCTTGTTGTTTTCCTCATCGCTGTTATTGTGGCGAAGGTGCTAATAGCCGCGGATACCCGGGCTTGTCTTGCAGCTGAAGTGCGGGTCGCTTAGTGCGGCACGTGAACATTAATGACATCATCCGACGAGCTCTTGTCACTGTCGGCTTTCCAGCTATATTAGAACCCAATGGCTTAGCACGCGACGATAGCAAGAGACTGGACGGCATGTCTTTATTTCCATGTAAGGAAGGTATGCCTTTAGTGTGGGACGCAACGTGTGGCGATACTCTTACGCTATCCATCTCCCTGGCTCGGCGTGCTGTGTGTGCAGAAAACTTAAAACGGCCAAAAGTATATACCTTATAGGTAACTACATTTTCGAGCAGTTTGGGGTTGAATGGTCTTGAAAAACCTTTGTCCGAGTGCTCATGGTTTGTTCAATGAAATCTCCAAACGACTGGTTGAAAATTCCCGTGACCCAAGGGCTGGCTTTTACCTTGGTCAGAGGCTAAGCATTGCCATGCAACGTGGCAATGCGGCTAGTCTGTTTGGTGCATTACCAGTCGACAGCGAAGCGGATGAATTTTCGACGCTATATTTTAGTTTGTTAATAGTTTTAGTTAGGTTAAGATGTTATATTGTCAGTTTTGGAAGTAACGTAGTTCCTTCTTATATATTTCTTGTTCAATATGGTCCTCCATTTCTAGAATTTGTCGATAAAACTGTTTCATGCTCACGCTCAACTCAAGGCTACAATAGATCTCAATGCTACAAACAGAAGATAAATGAGGACCCTCCTCATTTAACATCTCTTGCAGGACGGCTAAGTTCAGCAGCATATGCTGTCAAAAAAATCCGTCAATTTACTGATGTAGATACCGCGAGGCTAGTCTATTTCAGTTATTTTCATAGTATTATGTCTTACGGTATTTTACTTTGGGGACGGGCTGCAGGCATCGAGTCTATTTTTATTCTGCAGAAAAGAGCGATCAGAGCCATATATTATCTCCGCAGGCGCGACTCTCTAAGGGAACTGTTGGATATTAACATCATGACGGTACCTTGTCAATATAATTGTATGAAAACATCATGTACGTAAGATTTTTTTTACTTCTTACGTACATGATGTTTTCATTTAAAAGAGGTGATAGACATAATTATAGTACAAGAACTATAGTTCAACAAGGACAACTAATAGGTAGTTCAACCAGGTTTCAGACTCGCTGACGGGTTTAAAATGTTACAATAAAATTCCTCCCCACATACTTCAACTAAATAAGACGAAATTCAAATCTTGTATAAAACGCACACTATGCAGGCAGGCATATTATAAGTTGAGGGATTACATCACTGATAAAAAATGCTTGGATCATTTTGCTGGTCCTGCTCCACCACCACAACTAATTGATTAACATTTTGAAAATAGGTACTGTTGGAGCTGCTGAAGATTGTAAGACCATCTTTGTATTGTATAAACTCAATCTCCTTTGTATTATACAATTGCATAGCACAGGTGTGAGTGCTATGTACTAAAGAGCTACCATTTACCGGGTAATAAGTATTTAATTGACTTGAATGTGCCCTGGCGGCTGTGAGTATGTTATGCTCACACGGATGTCTCGCTGATGGTGGCGCGTGAGTTGAATCATTTAGCTCCCTTCAAAATGGTTATGCTGAGTGGTGCTGATCCATGGGTCATGTTCGTGAATGGGCGCCATGCATAACATGGCTTATTTTAAATTTTTGAATGGTTCTGTTTTTTTTTTATTTATATTACGGACGCTTTTACGAACGTGCACGTCTTTCTACATTGTTCTCACATGCATAATTCCAACATCAATGATGTAACCAATATTTTGTATCAAACGTTTTTATTTAAAAGAGTGTCCGTGGAATTTATTGCCCGTTCTACTCCATAGGTACCTACTACGCTTTGGAATGGGCAACTAGCTTCCTATTTCTGACTGACCCACTTATTGACAATTGTGCCTGAGACCTGTACAAAAAAAGTGTCTGTAAATGGTTTAATTGAAATAAATGCTTTGAATTGAGTTTGAGTTGAGTTTTAATGTCTGAGTATATGTGTAGATAGTCCAAGAAATGTAGTGTTTATTTTTTCTATAGTGTTAATTTATATTGAATTTACTTATCAAAGATACCAAATTTATTTTATGTTTTGCGTTTCACAAAAAGTATATAGTAAAGTTTGGAAACTGCGGTAGTACCTACTTCTTGAGCTACTTTTACTAACATCACTCAGTTATTTTCCTGGTTTGAGGTGGTTTCACAATCTTATCTTAGTGAAAAGCTTCAATTTCATTTCATTTCATTTATATTTTTCACATTTTAGAGTTCTTATTTGATTAGTTTATATTTCTATCTGCTCATAGTTTTTTTCTTCTTAAAAACTAACCTGAAGCTTACAAAATATTAAGTTACATTAATAAACGTTAGCTTATTCTTTGTCTTAAGCTAAATTACTAAAGTTATCAGCTGAATAACGTGCTTCATCCGCGCCTCAAACAAATATTTTATCAAGACGCCCGATGCTTGCATAATCTCATCTCTCATTTATATAAGAGGTCTATCATCAAAACTCATCAATCCTTAGTATAACATTTTGCCTAAACTCAGGGAAAATTTCTACAAAATTGAATCAGCGGTTTTGAAGATGTTCCCTTTATAAGTGTAGATAAGAGCCGAGCCACAGGTATGAGTTATACCAGAGGAGGTGCTCAGCGCCGCTCTCTTTGAGAAACCCCTCTTTAATTAGATGTATTAATTAGCAAAAGGCAAAATCTTAGATGGTCGTTTCATCACCCCTATTGTCCAGGAAGTATCTTTGCTTTAGATTCAATGCTAATACCGTCTTTTACTCAAGCGCTTTTTATTACATTTATTAATATTATGTTTCTTTCAAAAATAATTACGAGCACTGCTTAATTGTGTAAAGAACGATGAAGTTAATGTTGGTTGATTGTTAATGAGGAGGATTCCTTTGATGTAAAATGTATTCATAAGGCAAATAATTATATTTTTCTCTCTATAAGACAAATACGCATAAAACGAAAACAATATTTTGTGTCCAAGAAATCATTAACAAGAATGTCTGCTTTAGCAAATATCTGTCGTTGTTTTCACATTACCCACTACTAAACTCGTGTTACACATCAAAGAAGCCGAACAAAGTTACCATCTCAAAATAAATCTCGAGCCACTAAACATTGAACATGAAAATAGAAAAGCGAAAAAAAAAATCATAATCCTCGGCACGACGTCAAGTAGCAAACGGGAACAAAATTAAGTGTCAGAAGCAGTACATAAATCTTATCAGGGAGCACACGCTCTGTGATTTTAAACAATCATGTTGCAAAGCCGAATGCCGAAAAAAATACAAGCGCCACAATAGGTCCCGTCGCTTGGAAACATGAGTTATGATGCGCCCGAGTGCGACCACAGTGCGGAAGGGGTGACAGCCCAGCCCGCCATGTTATTTGTGCTACATACACGTTATCGTTTAACCTTTTTTTCTTTTTCTCCTTTGTTGTAACAAACGTCAGTGATTGCGACAAGGTGAGTGAAATGTCACCAACTCAAAGTGCGTTTGTTTTTATGGTGATTGCCAGGCACAGCTGATTTGGGTCTTGTAATTGATGGAGTCGGTTTGTGCTTTGATTTTTCAAGGTGACATGAACTCGCCCTATTGTCACGAAGTCCATCGCTCAAAGTTGGAATTCGATCACAATCTCGTGACGAGAACGGTCTTGCTACCGCTGAATTCGGTATATTAACTAATTCCTAATTTTGTGTATCAATATTCCATTTAATTACGCGCTGCTGTTGGTTTTGATATCAAAACATCGCATTTCAACGTCGGGCCGTGATTAAAGTGGACTGTTTGCGTCGGCTCGAGCTCGAAAAACAACAAATAGTGCGCGCACACAATCATTGGTTTATTAATCAGTCGTTAACGTAATTATCGTAATTACACGTTACTGCTGCACGCTTACTAATCAGTATTCACGGTTATTTGCTGGATGATGTGGTGCTAATTTTCCGTCTGACGCTTGGGAGCAAAAGGTGATAAGCGACAATAATTTGTGCTGTCATTGTCCCCGGACAAACGGTCGCAGTCTATGGATGATTAGAATTAGAAAGAAATAATCGATCCTCTGAAAACAAATAAAATTAATATATTTGTTTGCCAAATAAATATACAATATTATGATATTACTGGCTACGAGTAATACGTCTGAACCAATGCAAATATTGGAATTTATTTTAGACTGACCTATTTGATCGATATCCTAACAAAAGTGTCTTAAATTCCAATGGAATGCTTAGACATGAATGCCCTTATGATTGCACATAGAAACGTTACTTAGTACTTTCAAAATAAGTTAAAAAGTAATGCATCAACGCATGTCTACTAAAATAGGCACCTACATCTATTAAATTAACGATGTTTTCGTTGTCACCTTTGAACATAAAGCTTCCAATAAGACAAAAGCGAGCTTTTAGAGTAAACACAAAGTCTTAAACTTAATTCCTATCTGAAATCCAAGTCGTGTTGGGATCACGGGCCGAGGTGGACTCATTGAATTACCAGGTCCCGAGGGGCGCCCGGGCGCCAGCGCGGGCTCGGGGCGCCAGGACGGGCTGCATCCAACAATAGCTTAAAACAATAACATTTCCATTTCGTTCAAATGTTTGGACTTCCTGTTCGTTTCGACGTGGATGGAACGAGAAGTACAAGTTACCTGCTTGTTGTGTACTTCAAGAAATGTGTTTAGTAAATAATATTGTTTTTCTGAAGAAAACAGAATGTTTTGTGTTTGGATTATATCAAGCTAGGTAAGACTGCTACGGCTACTGTGAATATCTAAAGCTGCGGAAAATAACATCTTGAAGAAAAACATTTTCATTTTAGAAGATAAAATCAGATTTATTTATTTGCTCAAACATTTTATTTGTATAAGTACATACAAGAAAAACGTACATGCAGGATAGCATTAAAAATATTACAGGTTCAGATATTTACCACATAATATGGCGTGCAAAACGTGCAAAGTTAATTATGATTGTTGGTAATTTAGGTAATCAAGTCAATACGAGTATCATTAATTTACCTTAAACAATAGTAAATTATCAAAGTAAATCAAAATAATTCATAAAATCTATTTCAAAATAAATGGTTCTGTCAGAAATTCCTTGGTATAATAATATGCTTGTCAGTTAGAAATGACTTTCGTTGTTTCTTCATTTGTATATTATTATGAAGCTCCCACCAGCTTTTCCCGGCAACTTATCATAACTAATGGGGGCCATACAAAAAACACTCTTGCGCAGAAGTGCAGTCCTGCTACTATGCAGACAGAGCTGATTTTGACCACTCCTGTTTTTGGGAAATTTATCTGCCATTCGCGAAAATAAATTATTATTATTTCTAACAAACATGACTGTTTCCAGAATATAAAGAGTTGCCAATGTCAATATTTTATAGCGTATGAAATAGAACACGAATACCAACTTTGTACTAATGGTATCCTATTGTTCTGGTCATGCATAAAGAAAAGTTAGATAATTCTAAATGTTATTCAATATGTAAAGTGTTAGTATTATGTGTCTGAGTAACAAAGCAAACGATTGCTTGAATACAATATAAATGGAATATTGTATTAGGTAATCAATAGCCGAACTCAAATCTATATTGAATATGCTAAATTATATTATTGCCTACGCAATTCGTCTACGCTTGAATTGAAAATACATATATCTATCTATTGGTAATACGTAGTATATTCCCAATAACGTAAAACATCTGTCTGGCGTATTTTATAGCATTGCAATACAAACAAAATATTCTTTCATCTGTCATGAGCATGCTTTGAAATTGAATTCAGTTCGAAACCTCTTGGAAGTCCTTGCGTGAAGTCTGAACTTTCGAGGACGAGACAATGCTTGCTTGACCTTGTTTCAATTTCTTTTGTTCCTACGTCTCTTGTTTCTGCATGGCTGTATGCATCACAGTAATGAAATTTTACACCCTGCACCCAAAATTTATGAAACCCGACTGGTTTCATAAATATTGGGTGCAGGGGACAGAGGAACCTTCCTCAACGCAAAATCTTGGGACCAATATGCAAAAAATATGTAAGTGAATACCTACTTGAACTATTCTAGTTTTTTATCCTTGTAAATATTTAATATGTATATTAGTATCTAGATACAGTTCAAATCTAAGAATACAGCAATACTAAGAAACAATCTGAATCCCGTCCCTTATATGTCTCGTAGATCTGTTAAAGGATTTAGTTTACTCGCGACAAAGTCACAATGGAAATAATAGTGTAGAACAGAAATTTTGATGAAAGAAGGATCTTTTGCAGGAATATGAACATAATATTCTGCTACTTTCTATTGAAGACAAGATTAAGGTAAATTACGTCTCATGAAAATGTTAGATCTAACCAATCAGAAATTATGTTTATGGTTTAAGTACTAATAACTTGTTAATGAAATGGAATCGAAACCCACGTCTTTAATTTTTTTAAATTGTGAGGAAAACCTTTGGAGTAATGTTTAATTATGACAGAATATCCATTCCATAAGTGCTATACTTACCTACTGATAAATGTCCTATACAATTATATTCGCTTCTATGGAAGTCTATTTCAGTCCAATGTTAACAAAAGCGTTTTCCTCATTAATAGTTCAGTGAATTTACAGAATTCACTAAACACGCACATTTGAATTACACGTCTCTCTATTCCGATATATTCGTCTTTAGAACACTTGTTTGATAGCTCTTAAAACAAAGGAAATAGACGCAAATAACTGTAAGTGTGATACTTCTGGTGGCGCGGCGGGATACCCGTGCCGTGGAGCCGTCCCGACGATACAATTCATTTCCTCGCGATATCTCGAGGCGCTGTAGAACGTAATAACGGCAGTTTGTAATGAAATAATAATTGAGTCTCAGCTGCGAGCACGCCTTAGTTTATTTATCAAAAGACAATATTAGGACTTTGAAGGATCCACCCGGGAATTATTACAGAGTAATCCGCCAGATGGCGCTGCTAGTTTTATACCATTAATATTGGTTTACAGTCAAATATCTTGAAAGTTTGCGATTGTTTCGACGTTTTGCATTAATTATATATATTAAGGCTGCTTATAAAAGTTAGCAACAGTTTTCTCTGAGTAGAAATTAGAGGTTTTTGTGATCAATTTCGATCTTACTTTACAAGAAGTTTAATAACAGCCCTACTTACTAATACCGAACGCTCACACGTTTTATATATATAATATCCGTTATATGGAGTAGGCACCAAAGCCTAAAGGGCTTCTATCGCTCGCAGACTCCATTCACTAAATCGATTTGGAAGTTGATAAGGGAAAAGCGGATTAGCTCTATATCTTTTCTTATCACATCTCTTACGCCCATAAAAATATTTTTCCTCCATAACTCTTGGGTAGCATTGGCTGACTGTGTGAAACAGTCGCCATCAGTGTGTCGTCTTATCGGCAGCGCGTCCACTGCCGCGTCACGATGATTAACGAGCCGCTAAACCGACACAAAGCCGGCGGTGGGACCGCACAATGCCCACAGTGCCCACCGGGTATAAAAATATATATTACACACTTGTCTCGTACTTTGTGTGGCTTTTGTTGGCCGTTTTATCAAACTAGCCGCTTGGGTGCAAAAGACGCTAGTTTTTTTTATAGTTTTATGTGCAATTCGGGTTTGTTGCAAAATGTATCACTTTGCTTTAAGTTTTAAAGTTTTTAGCATATTTGCATACTGGGACCTATTTGTACAGTTTCAACTTTGGGTCAAATGTGTGTGTGTGGCAAGTGAAGTAGTGATTCCTATAATACAACTTTCAATGAACTACTCAAATAATCAAAAGTAATTTCTTTATTATTAAAAATTACTGGAATGAGCAAGGTAGCATGGATAAATATTAAACAGCTGAACAAAAATACAACGATTGAGCAAAATATTTTCATAATTAACAGAAAAGATACCGGTTGAAAGGACAATTTTTGATGTCTGAATACAATCCCCAAAATAAATATAATATAATTTATAGTAAAAAATACGATCCACTCGAGTTTACAGTTAAGTTGAATACGAGCCAACTCAATAACATCGATAGCCATCGCAACACAAAGAACGGAATCCACCGAAATGATCCAGTAATCCGAGGAACATATAATCGAATATCTGAGGTGGCTTAGTGCTCCCAAATTAATGATCAGATTAATCCGCAAAAGTGTCTTCTCCATCGCTTGAAATTTGGATGAACCAATCTTGCAGCTATAACTTTCCGGATAAATTTTGAGCTTCATAATCCGAGATCGGAACTAATTTATGGAGTGGCCCATTTCTGTGTGACCTCTGAGTAAAATATCGCGCTGTACAATGGGGCTTATGTTATCGGCTATGGCAATCTGTAGGTTCGCGGGAGGCGGATCGTTAGCGCCGTTTCTTATGCGGCTGAATTACAACAGAGATTTATATTCAACTCTAATGATAATGGTAAATGTGAGGCAGTAAATAGAAAGAACCGATTACGCTTTAATGATGGTAGATAACGTTGGTGATACGAATCTTGCACTAGGTAATACAAACAACCGGCCGGTGCTCGACACTTGGCTGGGGAGGCAGCACGGCTCCCGGTCGCTTCGGGTGACGCAGGTGCTCTCGGGGAATGGTTACTTCGGGAAGTACCTGTGTCGCATAAACAGGGAGCCGGACGCCCGGTGTCACCACTGCGTCGACTGTCGGGAGGACACGGCACGGCATACGCTGGCAGAGTGTGCCGCTTGGGAGGAGCCGCGCCGTGACCTCGTCTCTGGAGTAGGCAGTGACCTGTCGCTGCCGGCCGGAAGAGTCTTGGGACGCGGTGGTTTCCTTCTGCGAGACAGTCATCTCGCAGAAGGAGGCTGCGGAAAGGGTGAGGGAGATCACATCCTCTCACCCTGCCCGCAGAGGTGACGGACTCGGGGACGTCCGTCGCCCCCCATACATCGGACCCGAGGCGGTAGCGCGTAGTGTTCCACGCGCGTCCCTCTAAGACGTCGCGGGGGGAGTCAAACACCTCGCTCCCCCCCGAAACGAGGAGAGGCCCGACGTGGCGGGCCGGCACCAGTCGAGGGTCGCGGAAGTATCTGCGTTCCCGTGACCCCCGGCGTAGGTGTGAGATGGAACACCGGGGTGGTTTTTAGTCAGTACGAGTCTGACAGACCCCTCCGCACTACCCAGGGTGGAGGACATCCATGAGGATTTTTCACACCGAGACCAAAAAAAAAAAAGAAGGTAATACAAACAAAGGTTGGTTGTAGTATGCTATTCGTGTTTAAACTGTCTTCGAAAAATAAAATGTAAAAAAACAGATTCAAAATTGTGGCGAGGTAATAATAACAAACAAGACTCGATAGCAGCATTAGAAAAACTCTCAACTTCGTTACTCGAAACGCTTCGAGCTTGATTTGATTAAGTTCCTTTCATTTGCAAGTTACTGAAGCACTTGAAATCTAAGAAACAGTGAGTAACTAGTTCAAACAGGATCAAATTCAGTAATTTCCGAGCATTCTGAAGAGTCTCGAGCGATCCAGGGTCCACTTGTAAGTTGTGCTCCCTTCAGGAGCAGCTCCTCGTGGGAGCACTCTTCAGCCGATAAACTTTGATAAGTCATCTAGTTTGTTCAGACAAATGTTAAGCCAAATAGAATTCAGAGAACTAAGAGAAGTGGTCGTGCTGGTCTAAGTTCAAACAATAAATGAAATACACTCTTGAAAGATTTCACAATTAATTTATCAAATATTTTCCTATGGACATACATTTAATTTCATACGAATGTTAATGATTAAAACAACAGTTGACATTATACTTTTTTTTTTAAACTGTCAACAAAATGCGGCATGCAAATATTCACATGTTTAACATTCATGTTGACGTGCGCACGAATGTGATCCAAAATATCAGATATTGAAAAATAGATTTTCTATAAATTTTGAATCAAGATGGAAGCCCTAGTGAAAATGAGGGCGTCGTAAAGTTTTATTAGTCGCTAATAAAGTGGAAGTTCCGCGATGGCACCGGAGGAATTCCGATAGTAATTCGTTGTTCATATTCCGAGGCACGCGTTCGGAATGTTCATTACGAATTATTCCTGCCTCTCAGATTTGTGTGGGCTTACTTCCCTTTGATGACCTTTGACACTCTAATTTCTTGATTTCCGACGTTTGACTTGATTGAGCTTCGTTTGCTTTTAGAATTATTTCTTGCTAACAAGAAATATGACGGGACGAGAATTCCCACTGGAATATAACGGTAATTTATTAAAATTCCATGTTTCTATTGACCAACTAATGAAATTTTATCCACAAAATGAACAGTAAGCTTAGTCTGTAGCCCTTTTAGTTTAGTTAGTATGTAGGTTTAGTGCTGTGTAATATTTTTCTAAGATTTGATTTAATACTACATAGTTCGTTAGTATGCAATACGAACTAATCTTTGTAGTCTTCGGCAGTGTTTATTTGTGTAAATTGGGATTATAAGATTCATTTGTTAAAATCTTCTTTACTGATAAAACATTTTAACGTCTTAGCGATAATTTGTGATATATTATGGGATATACCTTCTTGCTATTTTCCAGTCGCAACCACAGCTTTTCCCAGTGTCGGCTATTTTCTTCTCCATCATTGTTACATCACATTATTGATCAATGAATGGGTACACTTAACACAAAAAACTACTCTGACATTCTGTCAATAAATTGTAAGTTTTCATCGAAGATAAGTTATCAGCAAAAAGTGACTAAGATACAAAATAATAATTTTAGTACTATTACTCCAAAATCTACATTCATGGAATCTACAAAGCCACCTAAAATATAAACATAGAGTTTAGTGAAACACGTTATCATGTCCGCCTACTTACATAAATCATTCTTGTTTAAATGACTCCGGTTTCAGGGTTCAAACGAGGTTATGCGCGATATTTCATCGGTGAAGCTAACCCTTGCCTAGCGGACACGACGTTACGTAGAAATCCTGTCGACTAAGTAGGTTATCTTCGCTGGTTTCACCGAGCTGACCCATCGTGAAGGGTATTATGGTAATGTTTAACTAATTAATGTTGTGTTTAAGTGCAAGAATTGCTCAATTTGCTACAGGTTTATTTCTCAACAAATATCCAGAGTGGCCGCACGAGTAAGCGAATGAATACTATGCACACATCTATAGCGTTAAGGAATTGGATTCCTGGATTTAGTTTCCAAACTTCGTTCCCTTCCGTGAGCTTTCTGTGGATGCCTGAAGTCGTTCATAACATTCATAACATTGTCGGTATAAGAACATTTAAAGGGTGATTTTGATATTATCTAACGCCAATTTAAATACTAATTAAGATTATAATAGCCCCAGATTTATCAATGTTACAATACAAGTACATCGTAATGTATTTGGGATTCTTTGTTCAAAAGTACCTAATCCGAATATTCTCTACAGCGGCGGCGGCCTCCAGTTAAAATGTTAGATGGTTAGCAGTAAATAATATTCATGTAATTTAAATAATTAAACACTTAATTAAATTGTTAAGTACCTCATTAAAGTTATAAATTAAAACTACGGACATAACAAATAAGCTTTTTCGTTAGTTTAATAATAGAGCTTTATGAAATATTGTTTGGGTCTAATCTAGATCTATCGAAGACACAATAAAATGGATGTATAAGGTGTGAAACGAAATCCAATTTGTTATTTTATAGATGACTTTAGTCGATATCGCAATTAGACTCATCTAGTTCATTAGGGGTTTTATGAGTTTAGAATTTTATCTTTCTTCTTTTTTCTTTGAATGAAAAGCTCTTCTGTATCTTCTTGATTAACTTGTCTTCACTTTGTCACCGGGGACACAGTCGCACTTCCTCACAAACTGGTCAGATGTGTAGCGCGCTTCCGCCTCGGACGCGCCGCTCCGCCATTAACAGCCCTCGGCGCTCGTTTCCGTCTCTTCCGGTTGGACAGCTAACAATAACAGTACCTAATCCTATACGGATTAGTTGAGCACCGCGAGTTGTATTGTTGGAAGTAATTATAGACAGTTATTGAATTCTTTATAGTATATGAGGGATTTACAAAGTATGCATTATTATTTACACTCACTATATAGATTACCTATTGTGTGTAACATTGTTGAACTCGTAGCGAGGCTTTCGAAATACAATCTAACGAATCTAACGGCGGTTTCCTAAAGTGCGTTTTTTGAAGTAGTGTCAATATTAAAACAACAAGCTGATCTGACAGACGTGGTCCTGTCCTTTCAATAGTTCATATAAATAATTAGAAAATTGTCGAGGAAACTTTTCTAATTTTTCTTCCGAACTATTACAAACATTTTAAAATCAAAATTAGCCAAATCGGTCTAGTCGTTCTCAAGTTATGCGCTTACCAACTAACAGCATTTCATTTTATTATAATTATAGAAGAAGATAGATAGCTGAGCAAAGATTAGAACTAACAAAACAATATATATGAACTTGATTCACCATTATCTTTTATTAACTCAGCTTCTGTTTGGTCCTCAAGGCAACACTACTCGACTAGTTAGATTTAAATGTTAAACTCGTTAACGAGCACGCTCACAATCTTTGTTCAGAAACACGCAAAACTCAATAATGTGTCCCACAGTCCCACTGCTCCAGCAGCGGGCATTATTTCCCGATACGGCGAAAATTTTCAATTTAAGTCCGAACAGTTTAATACCTGAGGAGCGAAGCTTTGTGCTGGGAACAATGGCGCGGATTATTATAGCGTGGCTGGCTTGAACTAAGGCATACATGCTTCCCTTATATGAAACCAATTAAATCAATAGTTATTGCGTAAGTTCTACAAGTTGGGGTTAGATAATACGTTAGGGGAGTCGTTCAGTAGAACTATGTCAAAGATTCTGGAAGATATTGTAATAATGGTATGGAAACTGGTGCTGGTTGAAGATATTTCAGAATCACAAATATTTTTAAAAGGTGGTGTGCGCATGATGACAAAAATTATCGTGGATGGTATAAGTACAATAAACACTAACACGTAGGTAGCTTCAAATTAATCTAATAATTACAGGGTGTAGAAGTAGAAATACGTAAAGAATATAATTATTAGTACTACAAATTTAGGTGTGTACCTACATTTAATTAACGTTTTCCTAACATTCAATTGCGTAACACAAAAATTACGTAGATTACACCCCTACAATTACAATGCTAAATTAAAAACCAGATTAGAACCGGCAGTTATTTCAGAGAGTACAGCTCTCCGAAATAACTTGATGCGAGTTACGGTAGGCAGATATCAAATCGCATCGCGCCAATCGATGAGGCTCATTATTTGGAGTAAACAGGCAGGTGGGCCATCAGCTCGCGTTGGAGGCTACGTGACGGGAAAAAGACAAGACAGAAGATTAACAATAGTAATATTTTCGGTAAAGCTGAAATGCTATATATAATTTGCACGTGCTTAAAACAACAGAGCAATTCATTATTCTATTGCTCGCAAGCCACACCGCTGTGCGGTCCTGGTGATATCCAGTCCTGCGGGTTGATATCCAGATTGGGTGCAATTGGGTTTTTTCATTAGGAAATTCTTATTATCAACTCATAGTTGGCACGACTTTACTACATGGGACTTGTAACAATACAACTAACGAAGTATGGTTGGGTTTCCTACTATGTACAGTTTTGCCTCTCCATTGAGAAATTTAGGCGTGATGTTATGCTATGCAATATACAAATTGTTAATCAAATCGGCTAGTAATCCATTAAGAACGTAGAAGCGTTGAAGTAATTACAATGAATTACCACTACTTCGCTCAAGTTCACGTCAATACGTAACTTCAGCTGCAAGTTCTGTTTATTTCACTTTCAACTTGGTCCTCTCCGTGCCTCCACTGCTCAACGTTGTTGAATAGAGTATCAAGGGGCTTCCTACAGCCGTAACTTGATCAAGAATCTCTTGGATTTCACTATTATATTTAGAGACTTTACGTACTATAGCTAATATACGATGGGATTTTAAACGAAATTTTCTTCAACAGTTTTCCTCAGCAATAAACAAGTACTTTTATTACCAAATGTGACAAAAATATACTGTTATACCCCGCCTCGCTAGTAAAATCTAAACAACAAACTCGACAGAATGGCTGGGAGGAGTTACATTACTGATTATATTAGAGTGGGTGATCCGCCCAGCCACTCGAGCCGGCAATGAATGCGCGCCCGTGAGTAATGAACACTGAATAATGAACAATGCGATCGGCCCCAAACAACACGACATAACTCACGCGAACCTAATTCAATACAGACGCGCTTATTGAAACATTACCACGCAAATATTATACGAGTGTTATTAATTTAGCACTAGTTTTTGACGAATGAACAATGTTCTTCGTCATATTTGATGACCGGATTGAATTCTGTTTTGGAAGTGTGATTTATCATGGTAATGAGAGGAGTAGATTGTGGACCGAATATAATGGCATACGTGAATTATATGCTTAACTTATTACGGGATAAAGCTATTATAACACTGAATTATTCCTGTAATCAATCATTCGGTAATATTGAACAGCGATTTTCATTTACGAATTATTAGCAGTGAGATAATAGTAACTTCTAATTATAATAATGGTAGTAGAAGCAAAACAATACACGTGAAAACGTACTCGTGTAATAAATCCCCGCCACCACGGCGTGGTATGGCGGTGGTGGCACCACCTCACAGACACCGCTAAGGCAACACACCTAAGAGTTTCTCGTTCTGCGTTAATTCCGAGATAAGTCTCGCGTTTTCCAATTAAACTTTGTACTGAACGCGAATATTTTAAATTAGCTAGCCTATCGCCTGGCTGGGACCGGCATTTGAGTCAAAAATAGAGATTAAACCTGCCTCTGTGACACTAGAAAATAGCTCAAGAAAGAGTAACTGCTTCTTAATTAATACATTTTAAAGATTCGAATTATAAATGAGTACTGTTATAGCCAGTAATTAAGTTATTAATACAGAAGGATATTGATCGTCGTGTTGTTGATGAATAGACTAATATGAATGAGGGTATGTTAGGCTATGTACTGGTCACTAACGTATAAATTAACTATGTGTAACACGAAAATTACTGAAACCATTTTCAAAAATAAAATTCTTTTAGAATCGGGTCAATGTCTCGGAAGTCCATACAGAGCAGTGACATATATTAAATACCTACCATAAGTACATCAGAGGTACGTTTGGTTGTGTTCCTGTTACAAGCGCCGCTCGATAGCTAATAACGTTAGGAGCAGTTCTATTGGCAGGAGGTTCACAATTATCTACTTGGGGAACTGTTTAATTTAAAGCCGATAATACTGTTATGAGAGACGTTCGAGTCTCAGGCGCAGAACTAACGAAGTTGCCAATCCAAGTACCTGAGAACGGCCAACGACAAAGGGGCGATTTATTTGATTGTTACAGTTATAGAGTCCTGGGAATTTGAGCATCGGGACTAGAAAGTACGCAAAATTATATGGCGTTATAGAATCAGTTTTGTCATTACAGCAGACTACAATAAACATTTTTCTTTTTTAGTTAGGTGAACAGTTGAAGCAAACTAAATTTTCACAACAATAACCAAGAGACTATATTTTATTGGTCTATATTCAGACAGTGCTAATTGATTTTAGACTAGTTATAATATTGATTTATTGCCTACCGAGATAACAAAGAGTATTGCTTAGGTACCTAGTCCTTTACTGCTATTTATGATCAGAAAATGCTTTGTAGAATATGACATTTAATTCAGTTTTTCACTAGAAGTTCCTCTTGCAACAGCCCTCCATTGCCATTTATTTACACGTTACATAATACAAAAAAAAAGTTTGGCATATTTTTTTTTTTTCACAAAACAAACAGATTCTCTTTCATAAGCTGTTAAACTTTTAACGAGTGACAGAAGCATTTGGTGCGGCGTGTGATTCGCGGATTAGTGACGTCATGGTCGCCATAGTAACGCAGCGCCTCACCGAAGCCAATTTGCCCGGCCAGCCGCGAACAAACCATTGCTCGGTCAATCGTCGGGAGATACGTATGTATGACAAACTAATAGTTTTTATAATGGTTATTAATGGTTCTTATTATTAACAGTGGTAAAGAGAGTAAGATTGGGGATAAGAGTAAATGTATGTGAGGACTTCTGTCTAATCTACTTATATAAAGAAATTTATCTGAGGTACTTTGAATTTTGATTTGCTGTTATAAAAACAATTTTCACAATCCATATCGCTTCTAGAAATGCCCTCCCATATTTCTAACACCATTAACCCACCACCAGAGCCAGTAAGTACCCTACGATCGGAAGAGTTGCACTTAGCCGCACTTCCGGCCCAACAGTCCCCACCGTCACTCGATACAAGGGCCGCTTAATACGATATCCTGAATAAATAAGATTAATGTGCCTTCATGTGAGGGAGAAATAATAACTGTGTGTAAGCCGAGTATGTGTGACGTCATAATTACCTAGTTAAGTGTTTGCTTTTGGTATGACTTTTACGGTATCATCTGCCTTTTACCGGCTATGTTGCGTTTTCTCTTCGTCCACATTTTGTGGTTTTCAGTTTGACACTCAAATAATACCTTCTTAACTCCAATGGAGTAAGGAGATGATTCAGTGGTTAAGCGATTGACTGCTGCGCTGCGTGCCGCGGGTTCGATTCCCGCACGGAACAAATATTTGTGTGACCTACAAGTAGTTTTTCCGGGTCTGGCTGTTTGTGTGTGTGACTTTAAATGTTTGTAAACGCACCCACAATACAAAAGAAATTCCTATTGTGAGATTTAGAGAACTTTTCAATTCAGGGTTACACTCACCGTATAAGATGAGATTTTACTAGGTTGCTTTTTGTTTATTTAAGATGGGATCTACCTGTAAGTTAATATACGACTGAACTTTGACCGACATGACTGACATTTTAAATATTTTCTTAGCAAATGGTGAGCTCGACTTTACCACAGGTGTTGAAAAATTAAAGGGTGGAAATCAGTGGTTATTTTAATGAATTACCTAACCCTTTCTGAATAATTTTCATCAATATACCTACTACGGATTATTCCGCGTAACTCAATCAGCTAACAACTAGAACTAATACACTGCGAGCTAGCGATATGGGTCGGGTCGTAATGTAGCATTCAAAACAAAAGCCAATCAGTTTTTATGGAGCACGTATTGTGCAGCGATCGATGGTAACGCCCAATACGTGTCATTTAGATAACTAGTAGTCATACCACCAATAGTATCGTGCTTGCAAAAATACTATGTAGTAGCAGATTTATCTAAAATCATCTATATAACTGAGGTGCAAATTTATACAGACTCATGAATAAAACGTGGCAATAAAGGCACGTTCTGGGGTTGTCAATCAGGTATTTTGCGATAGAAAAACATAAAACTCGATTGCCAATCAAATCCAAAACTTCGAGTAATAAACAAAAATCAGTTAATCTACATCTTAAACATGTTAATCACTCCAAAAACATCTACAACCATCAATCATCCATAGAAGGAGTTTGCGCGCTTTGACCACGCTTTTCTCCCTTCTTAACTCTCCCACTCCTCCTTCTTATCTCATGTCTCACTTCCAATATCTATGTTCGTCACACACTAAGAATCTGCGTTCTTCTAACAATCTTCTCTTACTTTGTCCTTCTCATACTTCTGACTTTGTTCATTCTTCCTTTCATATTCAGTCCATTCTTCTATGGAATGCGCTTCCTCTTGATATCAGGACGGCGACCAGTCGGTATGCATTTAAGCGGAAACTACAGAGTTTTTTATCAAAATAAATAGAGTAGAGTCATCTCAACACATCTCCCTTGAATTTGTATAATGTATTTATATAATATAGGTATATATTTTATTAAATATGTATGTATGTGTGTGTAATATAATTATTTATAATGATATATTTTAATAAAAAATGATTTTTCTTTGTTCCTCTCAAACAGAGCACCTGCCATCTAATCTCTTCACTACCCTTGGTTGACTGGTAGAGAATGCCTAAGGCATTAAGTCCGCCTTTGTACTTTTATAAGTGTGAAAAGTTTAAATAAATAAATAAATAAATAAACCATCAAACATCCCATTTAAACCAACTTATTACGATAAAAACATCACCAGCAAAAACCTTGTCCACTTTATAAGCTCCGTAAATAATTCGTGTCACACCCGAACCACTTGTTTACTCATTACAAGCTCTATTACAATGCAATAAAGTCGACATCCGCTTTTCAACGTGTGCGGCAGAAGTCACGTGCGCCGTGAATCGGTGACCTTAGTTTACGATAATTCGGGATATTCGCACCAGACGTAGTGGACACTGGATCAGGAATGTCTCTTTTGTTAGTATTTTGATATCTTCTTTTTTCAATGATTATTTTAAAGAATTTCATAAAGGACTATGTCTATTACAAAAAGAGTATTTTCAGGTTGTAATGCAAAAAGTTTCGTATTAATCTCTACACAAGAGAATTTCTTCTGTACAAATAAATATCAGCCATTGAACTTTTTTATGTGGTTCAACAGTGTCTCTTAATTTATTGACAAAAATAAAATAAAATCACGAGAGGACTTTCTAGGCGTGAATTTTAACATCATTGCAAGCAATACAATCCTTGCTTTTATAGTTGTTCAAAGCAAAATTTTGTAGACACAAAAATAGGTACCTAATACATTATTCTCGGCAATTTTCCATTAAGAACAGTTTTCTTCGAAATATAGATGAATGAAAATTTCGATGTAGCAATACCTAAATTGCGCCGCCATTTGGAAATCGAAAGCGTCTGAGACTTTCGGTGCGATAGCCAACTTTCTATTTTTGATACGTTTTGGCCAGACTGTTTCGGGAACTTTTACAGTCCTGTCATTATTTGCAATCTTAAAACACCAACCTAAACCAATAGTTATGTTATCAGTAGGTAGCTACTGATAACATAACTATTGGTTTAGGTTGGTGTTTTAAGATTGCAAATAATTTAAAATGTGATGTGTTTGGAACTTATGATATATGTATAATGTGTATTGTGTAGCTTAATTAATGCACCTTAAGAAAGTCGTTTGTTCTGTATAATTTCGTATTCAATGAATGGTATGGCGGCTTTTCTAAAAACGTAGCACCTAAATTAAAATAATCATTCCACTTTGCCTCACCAAGCCACCCCACTGATGGGGCAAACTGGAAAACCTAAAATTTTGCTAACAGCGCTAGTGACATTTTAATTAGATATATTTTTTTTTTCCAAACCAATATAAAATGCGAGCATACCTACCTACACAAATTCTAAGGTGCCAACCCTAGTGGGGCAAAATCCACAAGATTTTAGAGTAGTGGAATCTGCCCCACCAAGTCGAACTAGTGGGGCAGATTCCACGGCTAAATTTTAGCCATTACACTTTGCCCCACCAAGCCGCCCCGGCTTGGTGGGGCAAAGTTGAATGACTCTTTAAAAACCTTTAACCAAAAGTGACCATTATAATTTTAAGTAATCAATATGTAAATATCACACATAGATACTAGGTACCTACATGCGGTCAGTGTAGAGGTGCGATTAAATAATGTCACGTGCGCCAAATCCGTGATTTATACGCGTCGTACGTCACGGGCACTGCATCGCTACCTGCCTTCATGAGCCAACTCACTGGCTTACGTAACGCACAAGCCATGCTTTATCGCCTAATGTACCATAACCCGACACAAACTCTAATAGAATACTTCTAATTTGAATTCGGAACCACAGCAGTCGCTAGAGTTGTATAGAGTTTAACCTTGTGTTGTAAGATTATTTCGCTAGACAACGTATTTGGTGGGCGTAACTTCATATCATTAATTTAAGTGAAAACTAATCTGCACGAGAACGCACTCATTTCACTGAAAGCATTCGTAAGATTAATCTCATGTACCCACTGTACGTGTGTACGTGCGACTGTAAAGCAGAAACACTAACTTTTAAAAGCACCTCGTGCGCGCCGCTCCTAACCCTTCGCAACCCGCCGCGCGCTGAAGCGTTGAAAAACGCCAAAATTCGCCAGAAATGAAGCAACGAACGGTGAAATTACGGACGCGCCGCCGGACGAGTTTGCTCGCGAGAAAAAATAACCCTCAAAACGGGCGAAGCAATTTGTCTTAAGTGGCTAAAACAGTGAAATATTCGGGAACTTTTAAAGCGTATTAAAGTTTAGCCGGACCTTTTGTAGATGTGAGGAGCGATAGGGACAGGACGGTTAGCCGCGATTTTCCAGAGGTGATGACGCGTTTCTACGCCTCGTTTTTAATTAATACGAAAAGTTAGTCGTCCGGTGGCGGGGCCCGGGGCCCGGGGGCTCGGCCCGCCTTATTGTGCGCTTTAATTATATAAATACACGGCTCCTAATGAACAGGAGGCGACACCTCAGCGCGCCGCGTCTCTTAATTCCGCCGAGGGTAACTTTTATAAATACGGGAAATATGGAATCATAAAGTTAGACAATGAGCTCGTTATGCGAATGAAATATTTCTGACTTGAATAAATTAAAAGGGAAAGTGGAGAGTGGCTTAGAAGTATGTTAACCGTCATAGCGCGCTCATGTTACCGAGTATTAACCGTGATAACGCGCTCATGTTACCGAGTGTTTTTTCCTAAATTGTTTTATTGCGTACCTATTTATTTCGTGGCATAAATTAGTGTCGAGTTTCTCCATTCGTCACCGCGCGCTCGTCATAATTTATAGTGATTACATTCAGGAGCTGTTTATCACTCGGCGCAGATGTGCGCAACTAGAACTGTTTAAAATGTAAATGTAGACAGAGCGCGCAAAAATATAAGTTGTAAAGTTTGCGGATAGAATGCTAAGTTGGTATAATAGTTTTAACTAAGTAGACGAAACTTGACGGCATTCTATTACGGAGCTTATTTGAGGAGGTAGCTACTTGTCGCGGCTGGGTCGCGAGTCGCAGTCGCGTGTCGCGTCGAGACACGCCATGAATTAATTATAGCGCAGAGCTCTTGTTTCTTCAGACCTGGAGTTTTGTCGCGCGAGCTAAACTTGTGCACTTAGTGGCACAGATTCAGCGATGTAAATAAAACATGCGCCGGAACTTTTAGTATTTATGGCCGCCCGAATTTCGCGGATAAACAAGAGTTTGTTGGAGTTAAAATAATAACAGCTATTTTTGTGTTTATAATAAATGTAAGGGCTGCCCGTACCTACTTCATTTGTAATTCAATAAAAGTTTAAATGGGTTGAACTACCTTATAATATTTGGTGTACAAATAATAATATAATGTGGGACTTATTTTATTTTACAGATTCACATATGATATTTATTTTGTGCTGGCAGAAATACCAGGATTGTAATGAAATGTTTCTTATTATTGCTCAATATTTTTAAAGCTCAACTATCTCGACCTATTAATGATCCCGCTTCCGCGCCCGCTGCACAGCGTCCACACATTTCCCGCGTGTCGGATAAACTTGCACATAACATCAAAGCGGGTTGCTCTTACAAATTGCTTAAACCGTACTTTGTCACTAATCGAGTAACTTCTTATCCGCCATCACATGGCTAACTGCATAATTAAATATGGCGACTTAAGAAAATAAAACAAATTTCTAAAGAGTTTAAAAAGTAATGGTGTCTAGGGGAGAGAACATCTTGGTCCGTTTTCTGACACCTGAGAGCGAAAAGGCAAACCGACCCAAAAAACTGCCAAAGGGTTGTAAAACTCATGTTAACAGCTGTGATTGACTGACTGAGGTTAACTGGTACTAAATAATAATAGTCAATCAACTTAATATGTGTTTAACCAGCTTGTTTTTGAAATCCTTTCAGAAACTTGGTGAGAAAGTAATCACAGTAAAAAAAATACTCTCTTTTCTAACAGTGTGTCTCCTTAGAAGCCCTAAACATATATAAGTAGATAGCAGAGGGATAAAAAGTCAAGAGGAAGTTTAACAAGTCAACGAGATTTATAAGTACCTATAGGAATGTAGGTCCAAACGAATAAGGTTTGTGTTACTAATGAAAAAAACATTAGTACTAGCGTTAATTAGCACGCAAAGTGAGTAATTTATATACAACCATGTAGGTAATCACTATATTAACACAGTAGGTGCCTGTTAGACATGGAACTACTAACACAAGTCTTTATAGGAAGCATTGTTTTTTTTTTTCAAATAACTAACTACTAATTACTACTAGGTACTAATTGTATATGAATTGCATTGAAAGACAAGAAAATGACACCGTTTGCTTCTTTCTTCTCACATAACATTTTTCTCTACGACATATTCTCTTTTGCCAAACACATGTCATTTTTCATTGGTCGTTGATGGCATTCCTAGAAATATCACGACGGGGAGCCCGATCGCGTTTGTTCCAACCATCTACAGACAAAACTAGACTTAACTACCCTCCTTTAAAGTTTTTCACGAACTTTTACGTACCTACAACTGATAAGAACACTTTCTTTTGAAAATAGTTTCTTTGACGGAAAAATTGTGTCTGGAATTTTGAGCAGACTGGTTTATGAGAAAAGTAAAGGTAGCTTTCTTTTTTAATGATGTTGTACTTATAACTAACTGGCAGGCCGAGGAACTTTCTCGTCTATGAGTCTGGACAAAAGTACGAAATGAAATGCTATTGTTCAAAAAACGATTGGTCCAATGGTAATTTTGTTATTTTAAACCGTGTTTTTACGGCCTTAAATAAAACTATGGAAGTTGAAACTAAGTAGTTAATTCAGTGTTGTCAAAAACCGATTTTTTTGTAAAAAAAAACGCTAAATTGTACCTAGGTACAGTTTATTATACTTAAATCTTAATCCAATTAAACCTGAAATACGTCGTTGAAAAACCATAATCATAAATAAACACAGTCAGCACAATTTCATCTAGGTGACGTACCTGTACAGTGGTATCCCGGCGTCATCTCTGAACCAGAACACCATGTAGACCTTGTCGTTGGCTGCGGTGCCCAGGTCGCAGGGGAACTGCGCCACCATGCCTTCCACCGCCTGCACGTCCACGGTCCTGACACCTGCTGTGGACAACGAGGTAGATTGTTATTGCTATTGTAGTTAATCAGCTAAGAATTGGGAAAGAGGAACTTCCAAATGTGGGAAACAATGCAATTTGATAATTGACCTTGATACATTTTTGAAACAAATTGGTATTATAATAGCCACAGTATCAGTTGCAGGCGTCAATATGTATCAAGATTTGCTAATACTCTAGAGCATAAAAAAATTCTTATCCCAAAACTTCAAAATCCATCCATTTTAGATTCTAAGAGGTCGGAAAAACTAACAGGTCGTGGTACCTAAATCCCCATGCAATTCTTGTGCGGCGAATTCAATAGGATCACTCCATTCAACGTCACAGTTAGAGCTATAAGTAGAGTATGTAAGTCTCTAATAGCTGCCTGGATTTAATAGAAAACGTTGAACTAAATATTTGAGTACTCGTATAGTCTTTTGAAAACTTTAAGAGAAAACTTATAAAAGTGCCAAGGTCCTATTTCTAATCAAGTTACACGTGAGTAAAGCACGCATATCATCTAGCTATAGTTATGCCAGCTCAAACCGGTCCCCAGAGCAAGCGGCAACAATACAATAATATACACTCCCCGGGAGTCCATTAGTATGATAACGAGATACGGAAGTCGACGGAGATCTAAGTTCGGAGCCCCGGGATTCGGCAGAACTTGGCTCAACATTCGCACAATTATACGCCTTGTATGTATGTGATGTAATATACTGTGACGAGTATGTGTATGAGATTTGGAGATCAAGCCAACTTGGCATCGAGTGGTGACGAGAGGTTTTTAAATTGATCTTGCCAGAATGTAACTATTTGGTTTTACGAATTGATTGACAGTTATTGACGATAGGAGACAATTATTGATTTCTCAGACTTTGAAAAATCAATAAATTGTTTGCATGAACTTTAATCTTGGATGACGAAGAAAAACTGCCAAAAAGGCTATTCAAAAACCGGATTCATTTTATTCGACTAAAATTCGCTATTCCACAAAATATTTTCAGTCTCTTAATTAGAACAGGAAATATCCCAAATTGCTACAACGCCTTCCAAAGGCCCACCTACAGGTACCGTGGCTCTTGTGGCACCTGCCAAATAAATCAGCGGTCCTATCGCCAGACGTTATAATTTAAACTCGCTGGGTCGCAGCCCTTTCGTTCACTTGTACATCTGTGCCAGTATTATGCGCCGTCGGTGTGTTAAATCCATTCAGGGTAATCCTACGTAGCCCATTGTGCCAGAACTCCACAGACACTAGACGCTTTGTACACCTAGGTTATTAATTATGTCCCCAGCATCTGTTTAGCCTGTCTGTCTAGCCGATCCATTCAGACAAACTTACGGGGGATTGTTCAAATCTTTTGTCTCTATTATTCAGTTGCAAACGGTTTGGTTTTGTTTTACAAAGAGTGATGCACGTGCCCGGTTTGCTCGTTTTATTAAAGTGTTTGTGAGAGATCTGTTGAAGCACGTTTTTGCGAGAAATAATCGTTTAAAAATGGCTTTGATAAATTTTGCACTAACGCATAACACGCCAGGTCGTTGGCACGTTTTGTAGGAATGATTCATTATGTGCAGATAAGATTTGTATGGCTTGCTGCAACTGACTGTTTCCGTCGATATAATAATTTTCAAACAGTAAAACTATGGTCTATGAATTTTTTTTATATACTAACTTTTTTGTTTAAATTCTTAGATTGTTTTAGTTTAAAGGCGTCTTGGTATCGAGATTGTGACATTAAAGATTGAATATGATAATGTCCATTAATAAAATATCTAAAAATAATAACAGAATAACAAGGGAGCCCTGATAGATTCTTTGTATCAAGACGCCCCGCGTCGCGCGTCGGTTTGTCACTGCAGAGAGCAAAGTAGGGCTGGCGCTCACGATGCGAACATCATGAATATACTAATATTATGTATGTGTCATGTTCATGTCAGTCACGTCCTTATCTCTAGGCTAATAGGGATTTGCTGTAGCATCAATAATTCGGAAGATACATGGCATTAGTTGAAGTGTTTCTGTAGACACTTGTAATGTACTCAGTGATTATAGTATTCTTGAGATTACAGATACGTAGCTTCAAGGAAAATAATAATTGTTTTGCGTTTATGTGACGTTTATACAGGAATTGTAATTGAATAGGCTTAACATTGGGTTTCGCATCAGCTAAGGTTCTATTACTAAGGTTCTATTACTGTAGTTTCCAATCCTGACTGAAGACTCAAGTATGCGGTGAACTAAAAACAACACCTTTGATGATTGTCTTTGTTTCACTCTGCAGAAAATCAATAACCACTGTTAACAAGTGTCAGCCCTATCTGACAGCATGGTGGTGAGCGATCGCCGAATTTGTTGCTCTAATGAGGAGACGCCAGGGTGTCACCCACGGTACATCACGCGCCGTCTTCACGAGATGAATGTTTTTTTAACCACCGACATTGGAACAGCCGCCGCGGCCATTTGCATTACACGTCAATATCACGTCACGCAGAAATGAGCCGAATCAATTACTCTATTGTTTCGGACATGTTTCGAAAATATTGAAATGGGAATTTATTGGATTGGATATTTTGTTACTCATAAAAGCCCGAGTTATAGCACTGAACAGAGTTGGATGTGCATCAAAGGTTTTTTAACCAACTTTAAAAAAAAAGTAACATCTTTTATGTATGTTCATCGATATTTTCGTCAATGGTAGACCAATTTTGAAAATTATTTATTTCATTTGCTATAGAAAACTTGTACAGTGGACCCATATACATTTTATTAACTTTGCTTGAGAAGTTTTTGAGTTAGCTTCAATACTCAGTGTATGTTGATGATGTTATAATAACTATCTGTCACTGTTACATCGCAAGTTTTGGTATGGAATTTGTGTAGGATAGGTACCAGAACTAAAAAGTGAAAAATAAAAACTTTTTACCAAAAAATACAGACAATAAAAAAATATTACAAAAAAAGTCGGTGGCAAAAAACGAAAATACAAAACCAAAGACGGACCGACTTCCGAAACTAAAGTTATTTTTCACTTTTTAGTGTTTTTTATGTCATTTATTTGTCGGAAATTCTTCACTGGTTTGAGTAATCGGGGCACCAGCGCTGCCTATCTGCGGCGGTCAAGCAGTGACCACGGTCGCACTCTCCGTGTAGTTGTGTCGCGTACCTACAGGGTGTGAATTGCTTATGTGAATAATTTGATCTGAACTGCAAACGGTTTTTTTTTATTGCGCAATAACCAACACGAGACAAACGTACCTTCTCCGTCAAATTTATAAATGTAACAATAAAACGAAATTCTACATGAATCGTCTGTTCTCAACGTTATTTAGTTAAAACGAAAGACACAAATGAATTATTATTAAATATAAGCGCTTTTACACAAAATGAATTGCAATATAAGCAGTTAATAATGCTTTAGCGTGGTTCATTGTCACGGTTGTCGAATAGTGACGCATTTAATCTACAAACAAATATATTTTACGATCAGAGATTTATTTATAAACTCATTTGCGCTTTTACGGCCTCTCAGGCTAATAAACATCGTAATCATGAACCGATGAAGTGTATTAAATGAAGCAAATTCAGATTTTTGAGTGAAGGCTTTCAGAGCATTTATCGGAAAATGGAATACTTAATGTAAATATTATTATCCACAATCATTCCAGCATAATAAAATTAAAATACTAACGAAAGTAAATGAGTGCGTCATGAAAAATCATTAATGAATGAACGTCGACAACAGTCGTTTATGAAGTAGTGTTAATTAATCGGTTGTCGGTGTCGGTGTACCGGATTGCAGCCGGAGGGCACCCGAATTGCTGCCGTGAACTACCGGCTACCTGTCCACATACATAGTGCCAATTAGCGAGGGTACAGCCAGCTTTTAATTATGCCTCGATAATTGCTCACGTAACGCGGATTATAGGCCTTAAGCACTGACTGTTGAATTATAAAACGGGGCTGTTTGTGACCCAGACGGCGCGGCGGCGCTGCGCCGCTTGTCGTCTATTTTTATTTTCGTAGTAGTGGAACCAGTGGACTAAAAAATAATTATGTAGTTGTTGGTTTGGTATTGATATTTAATGGAAATTTCAAGCTATATGTGCTTGCCGTAGCCGGGTGTGCCAGCCTTTTTCTGCTACACAATTTTTGCTACGCCATAGCTAATGCTACGCAATTCGTATGCTACGCCGTAGCAATGCTACGATCACATTGTAATGGCAGGTAATCTGAAAATCTCAAAGCAGATGGCGCTAGCTGTTTTGGGGGTCATGCGAACTGTCAAAAATTGATATTTCATTGGAGCGACGAAGTTTTCACTAAAGTTAGTTATTTTTCTTTAAGTAAAAATACCTCAGTGTTGTGTATGGATAGCCAACCCTCCCACCAGATTATTGGGTTTAAAACGGGTGTTTTTTTTTTTAAAACAAACAATTCAACAAAATAAGAAAATAAACGTCATAGTTGTTTATTTATCCATGACGTTTATTATTTAATTATTATTGTACTTTTTAATGAATTACCTATAATTAGGTTAAATATAACAAAGCAAGACAAGATCTTTTCCACATGCTAATCAAAAACAAATTACTTAACAATCAATCAACCCGTCTGATTCTACATTGGTATTGTTACAGACGACAAAATGTATTGGTTTTCTGGCTTCTCCTGATGTTGAAGGTGAAGGTTCGTTATTGTCGTCCGATATCGTCTGGTCTGTAAAACTCTCTATGCTGAGGACTATATCTATTGAAGGCACTGTAGATGTGACTTGAATATCTGTGAATGTGTCATCAGGTGGCCATTGAACATCGTCAGATGCTTCAATCACGAAACTTTCTTCAACAGCACTCTCAAAGTTGTTTTTTCGGTCATACGCTGCCAATCTGAATTAAAACGTCACAGAAATTCACAAATATACTTATCATAATATAGGTTTAGTTATATAATGAAGGCAAAAAACATAATTTGGACTTTACTTACCTCTCTATCAAGTCTTCATTTTTTCCAATACTTTCGCATTTCTATTTAGAAATTCATTCTTCAATTCTTTCACACTTCAACCATAATACCTAGTCGTCATGAAATATTTTTTGGCGTTTAGAGCAAGCCGTACTCTCTAAAACTGACCATAAATCATAATCCAGCGGATTAAGATCGGGACTAGACGACGGCCAGTCTTCAGCTCTGATGAAGTCAGAAACGTTCACTTCCAACCAAGACTGCGTGGACCGAGCTTTATGACCCGGCGCCGAGTCTTGTTGGAAGGACCATACTTGGTTATTGAATATGGTGTTGTTAAGGGGCTTAACTACCTTCTCAAGAATGGTATCATGATACACTTGTACCGATGTTTTGATACCTTTTTCACAAACATATGGCTCAATTGTAAAGATTTTCTCATCCGTAAACAAAAAAATTCTGTGACCTCCCTTTGCGTACCTCTACAGTAGTTATTTCGATTCTACCACCCTATTCTTTTTTTAATTATCACTAAAAAATGACCAGTGCTTCTCTTATAGGCTGCAAGTCCTAAGTCATCTTTTAATATACGCGACATGGTTCTGGGTACTATCTTCATCTCCCGAGATAAAATCTTTTGCTTTCGGACAGGATTTCTTCGAATTCCTCCCCTTACTGCTTTGACCACCTTTTTCGTACGAACACTACGTGGACGGCCAGATCTTTTTCTGTCACAAATAGAGGAGGTCTCATTGTACCTATTAATAGCCCGGTACACAAACATTTGACTAATACCAAGCGTATGGAGAGTTTTAAAAATTGCATTTGGCTCCATACCAACTTTGTGTAATGCAATCACAGCGGTTCAGTTCTCTTTATCACCCCACTCCATTTTAATATCGCAAAATATTGTACAATGTATTGGCGCCAAATTTAGAAAACTCAATGAACAATCGTATAAAAATTACAGATTCCAAATTCAAATGTAATATCTTTCTTATTTTTAATTGTAACAGTATTTATGGCCAGACTAAGTATTTACAGGGTGGAAGGGACATCGACGCTAAAACTGATACCATGGATTCAGTACATGATTCTGAAACCGCCTACGTTGAAATTTTTCGCGGTTATTTAAAAAAAAAACAGCTGTTTCATAGAAAAGTTCAATACCTACGCGGTCAAAATGTATGGAACAGCAGATTTTTTTTGTTGGTAATTGTTTACAGATTTACTGTTTTCGCGTCGATGTCCCTTTCACCCTGTATAAGTAATTATTTCATCAGTAAATGTCGGAATTCCAGTTCGTAACTGAAATCAAGACACGAAAATTTTTCAAATTCCCTTCGAGAAACTGTTTGTTAGCTGTCATGTCCGCCAAACACACCAGCGCCACCAAACGAGAGCAATGGCGGACATCCCTGCCATTATCTACGCACGTATCTGAATTCACACACAATCACTATCATCAGCGTTACAAATCGATCGTTATACAATGCCTTTGCCAAACATAAAGCATTCAGTTACTTCAAACAATCTGCAGCACAGAAGAGTTATATTTTCAAATTCGTCTCTTTAAAAATGTAGACATCCACCAGTTTGTGAAATGCACGAGGTATTTGAGAATAAACATGCACTACCGTTGAATAAGACGTGACCACGTCTGAGAAGGCGATGTGATTGCGGACCAAACTACCTTCACGGAGAATGGCTCCACGAGTCCACTAGAAACTGCCTTTTTAGCTATCTAGTAGAATACTTGTTATATTAGACTATGTTCTTTATCATGGTTACAAAATACTTTCTTATTTTGTGACAATGATAAAGAAAATATTGAATAAAGAAAAAGTTTTGTGTCATTTATATGTATAAATGCGATAATGAGGCTGCAGTAAAAGTGATAAAAATATTGACGTCTCAAACAAATCGGGCATAAAATTCTCACTAAGCAGCTACACTTTTGACTATAATAGTAAAATAGAAATCGATAAACACAGAAGCTTCACATTCAACAGCCATATACATCCATAACGTATAAATAAATAGTGGCTGCATCGCGCTTAGGTCTCCGAGATGAATGCTCGATAATTGAGCGTCCGTTGTGCCCGAGTGTGCTCAGCATGCAGGAATGCTCGGACGAGCACGATCACTGACCACTTGTGCTCACGGTGCATTTATTTCGTGTATTCTGATTGTATTTAGTTTTATTTTGCAAATTTGAACATTCTTTATTTTTAACTGCTAAGTATTCAAACATTTCGGATTTCTGCTGAGAATTAATCTGTTTTTTTGCCCGTTTTTGTTTTCTTTTTCTAATATACATAATATTATCTATTTTAGTCTACACACAACCAACGTACACGCGATCTGAAAATGCTTATTAGCGTAAGGTTTATAATTGTATGCCCAGATCTATGCCACAAGGTTGATGTTAAATTTGATCAGATAAAGAGCATATATTATTTGTATTTACACGTCGGCTATGTAGGATAGATATAGAAAAGCTAAATAAAATTATAAAATATTAACCCAAGCGAGGTCGAACTTATTAAAACTCGTACAGACTGGCGCGAATTGTCGCGCTACGCGATTCTGCGATATTATATTCGTAGAACCATTTCTATGAAAACGATCGCGACACTACACCCGGGAGCGACCTGTCGCGCCGTGACACAGAACATACTCTCTTCGCGGCGATATCGACTAATTTAAATGTTATATTCTTATTGCATTTAATAACTAGTATAGCCTCCATTGGCAGCTACGACGGCACATAGTCTAGTTGGTGTGCAGCCGTGCTCTTCGTAATGTCGAACCGTATCAGTTATTCCATGCTAGTTATCAGATATTATAAGGTCGAGCCTCCCCGTAAGTGTTGGTGGTAAACATAACCCCACACAGATCGCAAAATTGTTTGTGGAACAATTTCAAGTCAACCCCTTAGCAAATCCCATAGTTGATCATATGACGCAGACGGAGACTGACGCTGGTGTGAGCATGAAGCTGGGAGTGTTTATGTCTACTAAAGCTGTCGTGAAAATAATTAAGAATATGGTTAGAGGTAAGTCCCCAGGACATGACCACCTCAGTGTTGAGCATCTTAGGTATGCAGGTATACACCTGCCGAGAGTATTGTCGATGTTTTTTAGACTGTGCATAAGTCATTCTTAACTGCCTAGTGCATAATTACATAAGAAGGGTTATACATCTCATTTTATTTCAATATGTAAATAAATTTGTATTATTTTTCAATGAGTCAAGTTTTAAATTAAGAAATAGTTTCATTATCAAAAAGTCATTAATACTCTTTTTGTTAGAATATAGGTATATGTTTCACAACTTTAAAAGTAACAAGTAAGTACAGTAGTATATAGCAGCATTGTAGACCGCTGCAGACAGTGAGTGTGATCAAGAACCTAATTTGAATATTGATAAACATGACTGCCTCGTTGGTCTAGTGGTTGCAAGCGCTACTGCTGAGCATGAGGTCCTGTGTTCGCTTCCCGGGTCGGGCAAAGTGTTATTGGGTTTTTCTATCTGGAATTTCTCAGTAGTAGCCCGGAGTCTGGATTTGTGCCCGGTTGATGGCAATAGGCTCGCCCCCTATTACATGGTACTTATAACATAACTGGCGAAATGTGGGTGTACCTACTACAGCTACACCTCTGCCCAACCCTTCGGGGAAACAAGGTGTGATGTTATGTTTATGTGATAAACATTTTTGACCGCGACTGTACATAGACTCACAAACGAAGCGAAACATTGTAAGGCAAGCGACGGGTCGCCGACCGGCATCGCCTATGGGACACAAACGAGTCGTGTATCTTTACGGATTCCAATTAACAAATGGAGTTCGTATGTCGGTGTGACGTGCGGCCTCCATGCTTTTAATTACTGCAGAGTGGCGCTTTGTTGGGCTGACACCTCGGTCGCGCTCGATTGCGATTTAAATCACGCGGGTGACATACATCGCTGGCTGGCCACGGCGCGTGCCCTATGATTCACAATCACAGTGAGCCGCGACGGACATGTATTACGTATTCGATGGACCCTGCATCAAAGACGTGGTAGAGGTCTTTGCAGTATAGAAAATGGTGGTGATCGGTTCACGCAGGAGTTTGACGTGAATGGCTTTCGGTGAGGTTGATGAAATTCCGTACGACATAATACTGTGGAAGTAACTAAAATAGACCAAACGCGCGGTTTCTACATCTGTTAACTATCTTATCTTTCTAACAGCATAAGCGGCCGAGCTTAGCCGCCCCGCGAGAGATGTTATATGGGGTCACCATTGTAATTTCTCGTCTAGCGTGATTCCTAGGAAAACTGTTTGATTAATAAATTCCAGTTTTTCTCCATTCAATATGATTTCGCATTCGCTGCTTCTAACACTTGGTAATTTAAATCTAATGCATTTATTATTTAGTACCAAATTATTTACCGTAAACCAATCTTGGATCTGAACAATACAGCTATTCACGTCGTCAAGATTTTGTGACCGTCGGTTTATTTTAAAGATTAATGATGTGCCATCTGCAAATAACACCATCTTTGGTTGATTTTGAAATAATTGGGGTAAATCATTAATATAAGCTAAAAAGAGGAATGGACCCATTATCATTATCAAGGTTAGATATTGGGTCCATTCAGACCATTTCAGACCCTAATGAGTTTATGCTGTTGACTTGAACTTTAACCTTTCTATCTTTCAGGTATCATTTTAGCAAATCAAGAGCTGTATTCCTAATCCCATAGTGCTCCAGTTTCAGCAAAAGTGTCTCATGGTCTACACAATCGAACGCCTTCGAGAGGTCGCAAAAAATTCCAATGGCATCTTGTGCTACTTCCCAGGCGTTAAAAATGTTCTTTATTACGGTGACATTGGCGTCAGTGGTACAACCGCCTTTGGTGAAACCGTACTGATCATGAAAGATGGATTTTTTATTAAAGTGGCGTAACATTTGTTGAGTATCAACTTTTCAAACACCTTGCTGAGAACTGGCAGAATTGACACATCCCTATAATTGTTGGGTTCCTGACTATCACCGGATTTGAACAAAGGAACTACTTTACTGTGTTTCATAAGATCCGGAAAGACTCCTTGGTCTACACTAGTGTTAAATATGAAAGCTGAATAAGGCGCAATGGTTTCGATGACAGATCTACAGACTTTTATAGACATTCCCTATAGATCTTCTGTTGATTTAATTTTAAGATCTTTAAAAGCTTTTGTAACAGCCTGGGGGTTTGTGTGCTGAAACCTAAACTCCAAAGGGCATGCCTTTACATTATTTCTAAGTAAGGCAGCAGAAAGCGTGGGTAAGGATTTTAATGCTTCAGTGGTTTTATGGGGAATACTAGCAAACAAGTTTTCAAATTCCTGAGCTATTTCTACATTTTAGTTGATGGGACCATGTGCAATCTCTAAATTAAATTCAGTATTACGCTGTTTTTTCCTACCGGTTTCAGTATTTATTATTTGCCAGGTAGTTTTTATTTTATCATCAGCTGATTTTATTTTGTTGCTAATGTGAAGAGCTTTAGCCATTTTGCACACACTTTTAAAAGTTTTAGAATATTTTGCAACATACTGATGAAAGCTTGTATTATTCATGTGTTGCTTTAGGCCATAAAGTTCAAAAAGTTTCACCCTGCTTTTGCGAATACCTGGAGTCACCCAATAACTAAATAAGGACTTTGTGTAAATGGTTTTGGTCTTTAGTGGAAAAGTGTCAATAAATTGTTTCTTTAATAGTGAAAAGAACTCTGCGTAGAACTCATAATATTTAGTATACAGTATATATATACAGATATACTAGTGTTGGTATTAAGATTACGTTTCTAATGGAGAGAGAATATAATTATGGCAGTTCAAACGTGTACTAAATCCACCATCTTTCGCTATAAGTCCAGACAAAACTTATTTCACAGATGAATAGTTTATTGAATCGATCTAAAGGATCAGTAAATAAAGTAAAAGAAACAAATGGCGAATAGTGCAACCTTCCACCCACAAACATTAAGTCATCGTTCGTAACTATCTGGGTTGTTCGCTAATAGCTGAAAATGTTCTAGATAACTTATAATAGGGCTTCCTTGTTCAAAGTTCAGGCTCCCAACTAAACTTGTACTGCCTTGAAGGTTTATTAGTACCTTAACACCGATAATAGAGAGAAATATTTAGCGATATTTTATCGGGAGTATTTTGAGAAAAATTAGTGATATTCAGTAAAGCTTTTTGCAAACATGTCTAGTTTCGAGAGCAGGCAGGAAAGCACCCTGTGGAAACGTTTTTACGGGGAAGTACAAGTAAAATTGTTCCAGACTTTGCCGCGTGCATACAGGTTTGAATATTATTTGATAAGAGCAAAGGATGCACAAATGAAATTATAAAAAAAACCTGAGTTTTTTTTTCACCATCCATCCATTTTTAGGGTTCCGTACCCAAAGGGCTAAAACGGAACCCTATTACTAAGACTTCGCTGTCCGTCCATCCGTCTGTCACCAGGCTGTATCTCATGAACCGTGATAGTAAGATAGTTGAAATTTTCACAGATGATGTATTTCTGTTGCCGCTATAACAACAAATAAAAACAGAATAAAATAAATATTTAAGGGGTGCTCCCATATAACAGACATGATTTTTTTGCCGTTTTTATAGATAATGGTACGGAACCCATCGTGCGCGAGTCCGACTCGCACTTGGCCGGTCTTTTTTATCCATTTCACATAGGAGGATTTATCAGTAATTCGAGTTATTGAAATAAACCAATAGGAGTTAGGTACCGATATTGGTTACCGGTAGCTTAGTATTCTTAACTCAGTAAACAAACCTCGCAACGAAGGCGCATGCGTAAATCTTTGCTTCGCGCATTACTCATGCTAAAAATACTTGAGTGTTACAAACTGCGGTATTACGAAAGGTAATGTCATACCGCGTAATTAATTAGGTGCACGGTGGGGGAAGGCAGGAAATTGATTCAGAAGGTGAACTCAAAATAACGTAGTAATGGGCCAACGTATGAAGCTGAGTTAAACAAGTTATAGTACAGAACAACAAAGTTTAAAACCTAATAGTTTTTTGTGCAGCATACGTTTGCCACATATGACATCCGAAAACTGCGGAAAAGCCTGAAGAAACTGCTGCAGCTCCAACAATTATTATTTATTACTGTTTGAACTGTTGAATTGCTCAATAAACTCCAAAACTGTTTTCAGTAATTACTTAAGACATTAGAATAAATATATGAAAAACTCTTTACCTTATACCAACTTGGTTCAATCAACCCTATCAATCTTATTACACCATTTGCCCATTTACAACAATATGTTCGTGAATACACAATCGTTTTTTAACAACCAAGACTGATCCTTCTGTTCATTGTTACAATGCGGCAGCAGTACCGGCAATCAATCACGAAATACCGCGATTGTTTAAGAGTGAAATATGGTGATATTAAGGGGATGGCTTCCTCCCCCATGGACCAGATGAGGCTATAATTGTGCTCCGATCATCCACCCACATTCATCTTCATTAATGTTTTACAACAAACTTTGAACAAATTGTGTGCTCGTTTGTCGAAGGTATGTAATTTTTGTGTTATTACAGCAATTAGAGGAAAACGTTGTTAAAGTTTTCTTCTGTTGATCGAGGCTAAAATGGTTTTTGTTTATTTTGAAGTTAAGAATTGTTTATTTTTAGACCTGAATACCTTGACCTTTGACCTTAATATAGTTGCCGTAGCTGCCATAATAGTAGGTATTAAGATTCACTTTCACTCACACTTCATAGGTATAGAGGTATTGTCAATATTGATTGGAAGTTAACAAGAATGGTTACAACTATATCTGTGTATAGGATCCTACGGTTAGGTTAATTTGTTGATTTTTCATCCCTAATCTAAAGTGTCTTTCTTCTTCCAGCTCACAGCGCATCCCGCTGGCACCTTATCAAACAAAATGCTAGCAACAGCCGAATCACGCGGCGACGTCGCTACTATCCTTAATTTAAATAACACCAGATACAGTCGCCATTGTGCTGCTAACAAAAGAGCTTATCAACCGACAACGCATCCGGTGACGTTGTGTAACCAGACAATTCTTTAGCACTTAGAGAATTGGGGCATCTGCTTTTGTTTACCGGTGGGTGGCTGCGGGGCGGCTGCGGGGCGCCTGCGGCTCGGTGGCGTGGCGGCCGCGTCTTCCGCACGTCGGACCATCCTAATTAATATTCATAATCGCGTTAAAGAAACCACAGTTTATCCATCTTAACTGTTTTGTGTCTTCATTTTGTGCTCCAATAATTAATGGCCGTTGCTTTGTTTGGCACCTATAATTGATTAAGTTCTGTACTTTGATTATAAATATTGCTTTTACTTGCGCACCGGAAACAATTAAGATGACTGAGTAAAGGAATTTTGTAGCATTACATTGCAATGTGTAGGTATTCGTTTTTCTTTTACTTCAATTATTACGAATCGAAGTCTTGCTCACATACAATTGTACATTGCGGCTAATCTCGTCAGCTATTGGTCGGTCTTTACCTCGTAGAGGACTTAAAGCTCCGTCACCAAAGTCCGTTTCCTTTGGTTTCCGAGCAATAATTCTATACGAGTGAAGCAGTACTTATCTTCAAACTGGAGTTGCCTTTTATATTTATTTGTGAGCGCTACCGTTTGAATGGCGGAGCGCGCTGTTTTTGCCTCACTGAGCCAACATCCACTTGGGCATCGTTTATCATTGTTGTTTACTCTTTGACGCCTTCCCTTTGAGTTAATACCTCTTTTTTAATTATTCAGATAATCTATTTATTTAGGTATGGGATGGAATTTATTTTTTCAATAAGAGTGATGGGGATTCCCACGGCTGGCTATTTCAGGTAGAGTAACGTCCATGTATCTTTCACTGTTAATAGGATAAATAATTCAATATTCTACGTATTTCCCGGTGAAGGCAGATCCCATCATCATCATTCGAGGATTACGTCAACATTTTGGACGACAGAATTCTAGGAAGAAAATAACAAACTGACACCACTTTTTATTTATGTACCTATCTTCTGTTTGACAGTACACATTTTCATACTGATATCTGTTTAGATTGAATCCTCTATTTTTTAACAACTAGTCAATGAACCCAGGACCACAAGTTTGCAGGCTGCACCTGCAGTCACTAGACCATGCAGTTATAATCTAATTATTTCAACGAACGAGTTGTTTCAACAAAATGTTAGACACACAAGCTGCTAGGCAAGCAGTTAAGCTAACACGTGCTATGTGCTGAAGTCTTAAGGGATTAAACGGCTTTGAGCATGGCGTTAGTTTTCTTTTCTATACTCTTGAATTTTATAGTGCCCTGAGTAGCAAAGAGAACGCTAACTAGCTTAGCTTAGCTTAATATTAGGGGTTAAAGTATGAAATTGCCGATTTTTAAAAGTTGAAATTAGTTTTTTTTATTTTAATTTTACATAATTATTAATTTTATCAAAATAATTACCATTATTATTTATACATAGCTGCCATCTAATAGGAAGGTCATTTATGCCCTTGCGATAGAACTCTCGTGATCTAGATTCGACAAACTGTGTGAAAGCATTTTGTACTGCCGCCTGAGAAGAAAACTTTTTATCACGTAGAAAATTTTACAAATCACGAAAAAAATGGAAGTCCGTGTGAGCAAGGTCTGGCAAATACGGAGGGTGACGATGGGAGAGTTTCTAATTGCAATTCCTGTAGAGTTAAAACGGTTTCTCGTGCTGTATGAGGTCTCGCGTTATTATGGAGCAATAATGGTGAAGATCGATTCATGTCGGGGCTGTTTAATTGCTAGTTTTGCTATTATTGTTCGGAGTTCGGCACAGTAGACACGACTGCCGTTATTGCTTGACTAGATCGGATAAAGCTATAGTGAATAACACCATGCTGAGACCACCAAACAGTTACCATTACCTTTTTATTGGTAAGCTTTGCTTTAGGACACTGTTGCGGCGGTTGACCTGGGGTTAGCCATTGCATTTTTCGCTTACGGTTATCGTAAAGAATTCGCTTTTCATCACATGTCACAACTTGATCCAATATTCTTTCATTTCTGTATCGATTCAAAAAGGCAACACAAGTTTCTTTCTGCTGCAGATCAGTCAAATCATGAGGCACCCATTTCTCATATTTTATTTTATTTTATTGATTTGACGCAAATGAGTCAATATTGTTGGTAAGGTAACATTAAACCATGCCGCTAATTCCTGGGTAGTTTGGCTCGGATCGGCTTCCAACATCTCTTTCAATTCATTGTTATTCACCTGTGTGGGCTTCCACGTGGTTCGTTCTTCAAATCAAAGTTTCCATCACGAAAGCGTTTAAACCAAAATCGCGCGGTGCGTTCATTAGCAGTACCCTCCCCAAACGCAACATTGATATTGCGAGCTGTTTCTGCCGCGTTAGTTCTGCGTCGGAACTCGTATTGAAAAATAACTCGAATTTTCGAGTATTCATCTTTCTTGTCTAAGCTGAACAAAAAAAAAACTGAAAGGCGATAATCGAATGTTGCACATTTTTAAAAGAAGAAATGATGTGAAAAAAGTTTCACTCAAAAATCTCAAACCATTAAGGATCTATGTCAATTCGAAGTACCTACCTATTATAATAAAACGGCAATTTTATACTTTAACCATACATACATACTTTACTTTATTAGAAGAACATCTTAAAGCTGACCCACCATCCGTACTTATTTAATATTATAAATGCAGAAGTAACTCTGTTATAGATAGTGGAATCCGCGACGACGTGCCCCACTCCGCTCCTCTCCGTACTAAAGTACAGCTTACAGTACAGTAATCGCACTCGTCCTATCCGCGCAGGAGTCCCTCAAGGCTCTGTGCTCTCCCCCCTAATCTTCACGCTTTTCACCAGCGATATCCCAAAGAGTAAAAGGGCGCAGTTGGCTCTGTTCGCAGACGATACGGCCATTTACTACAAGGGTACCAGCACTGACTCGATAGCCCACACTCTCCAGACCTCAGTCGACATGCTCGGCACCTGGTTTAGAAAGTGGAGGATCGAAGTCAACCCGGATAAAAGCCAAGCGGTTCTCTTTAGGAAACCGCGCAAAAGGTTCAAACCCCCCCGACCCATCACCATGTTCGGCAAGCCTATCCCTTGGGAGAAGCGAGCCAAATACCTAGGTGTCGTCCTAGATCAGCATCTCACCTTCAGTGAGCACATAAAGCAGGTCCGCTCGCGAGCCGCTTTCGTTCTCGGTAGACTCCACTCCGTCCTGAATGCACGTAGCAAAATGTCACTTAAGTGCAAATTGCGTACGTACACGGCGTGCGTTCGTCCCATCATGACCTATGTGGGAGCCGTATTTGCACACGCAAAACCCCGCCATATTCATAGGATGCAAACGCTCCAAAATAGATTTCTCCGGAAAATCACCGGTGCCCCCTGGTACGTTAGGAACGAGATCCTCCATCTCGACCTAAAGATCCCCACAATCCACCAATTTCTCAAACGCAATTCCAAGCGTTTCTTTGAGTCCGCCGCCAAACACCGCAACCCTCTGGTTGTCGAGGCCGCCAATTATGTCACGAGTAGAATCAGTCAGACCCGCCGCCCAAGGAAAATCCTTACCGACCCAGACGACCCCATAACCCTCCTCCAGGAGAGCAATAGGGCCACAAGTACAGTGCACAAAAAACACAGACACCGACCCGCATTCCGACCTCGCTGCCGAGGTCCTCCGCGATAGCGACCCGCCCGAGTAAATAATACTCCCCACCGACCCTTGCTCGCAGAAGCGCCAGCCCGCGTTTTGCTGAGAAATGTAGTCTTAAATTCCCCGATTAATAATAATGAATCATCTTTGATCCAGCCTGTCCCAACTTGCTGTCCTCCCCCCAGCGACGCCCTAAGCCGAGGTCCGTACCCCACAGGGGGTGCCCTTAGCGAGCGTTCGCCTAGTTTTAATTTAGAATAGTTTTGCCCCTGGCTGGAGGCTTTAAGTTAGTAGCTTAAGGCAGCCGCAGGATTGACCGGTTAAGTAGTCATCACCTCAGAGGTGAGCTATGAGATGCCCTAGACAAAAAAAAAAAAAAAAAAAACAGTAATCGCAGAGTGGGGCGCGACGTCGTGGATTCCACTATCTTTACCTTTTAACTTTGCTTTGATAGCTTTTGAGTAAGCTTCAATAATGCGTATATAATTTGACTTTGTTTAAGCTGATGATGTTATAAAACTTCCTGTCGATGTTGTTTACATTGCAAGTAGTAGTATTCGAATTTGAGTTGGGTAGATACAACAACAAAAAATTTAATTTAAAAAACCGGATTCCAAAAAAATTACTACGAAGTGAAAAAATAATGTGTCTGAGCGCTCCTTGCGTGGCTCTGCATCGCTGCCAATGCGGTGAAGAAATATGGCTTATCCTGCAGTCAGAGACCTGCAGCATCAACGACATCATCCGTCGTCAAACAGCTGTTTTACATAACGGAGCTGTTTTGTAAAACAGCTAGTGGTTATGTAAAACAGCGGATTCGACAATCCATCTGCGACATATCCATAGCATAGATGGACACCACTTCTAATAGCTAGATTATGGGTAAGCCTAGTTCATCATCATCATCATCATCTTACATACATAGCCTTTTCCCAAGTATGCTGGTGTCAGCTTCCAGTCTAACTAGTTGAATACCGATAATTTACACGAAGCGACTTCCTATCTAACCAGTGATTGGGTAACAGAATAGGATACCTTTTGGTAAGACAGGGTAGGTAAGCCTAGTTGCTTACTTATTTTCACATAAAAAAGATAAACGACACTGACGAGTCCGATGTCATCGGGGACTAGACGGTTATTAAAGCAGTAATATAGAGGAGAACAGCCTATTGCGTTTTACGATACTCGGGAGACCTGGCGGCTGTGGTCGAGGCTCACGGCTAATACCTTGTTTTGTGCTATACTCTCGGATTATTAAAATATTATCCTGAGAATTGGATGAGAAACATAAAGAGCAAAATAGCATAATAACGTACAAGGTCAACAAAAGGCGGTCAGTGGGGCAAAAGCACCGTAAATATTGATGGCTGACATGTTAAAATTGCCAGAGATTATGAATCGCGCGAACCCATAAAATTTAATAGAGTAATCTCATTGTTTAACTATGGATAACTACTGCTTTTTCTTAAATTAAAACTCATTAAAACCACTACATTTTGTTTTCAATTTCAGTAAAAATAAGTTTTAATAATAGTTTATTGAAAATGTATGTTTAAAAACCAGTGAACAGCACTTACAAAGAGCAGTTACTGGAAGCAAAGAGCACATACTCGGTAATACCTACAGTGCACCTACACATACACATGTTAGGTAAAATATTAATAAGGTTCCGTGAGAAACATAGTGTAGCACCTATTATAATAAATTGAAGTATGCTTTATGTGTGAACAAAAAGTTTTAGTAATGCTGTTTTAGTTAAGATTATTACTTACATTAAATAGTTACCGCATGTTTAATTTTCTAATATGAATATGAAAAGAAAACAAAAACTTTGTCTAGTTTTAGGTAAAAAAAAACTACCAGAATGCAAAAACCGCGATAGCTTACAAAGTAAATAGAGAAGCTCACTTTGTGTCGGGATTAGCATTTTTTGGCAAATGTATCAACAAAACCTAAATTTTAGTGAAGGACAAAAGTTTTAGCAGTGTATGTTTACAATAGACATTCGAATTCATCATTATAGTTATATTAAAGTTTAAGGGAACAAAGAATTTCTTAATATTATTCTTATTTTCCATACGTTAGTTAGCGCACATATGAAGTTTGTACATAACAAATGTTGTGATGTGATTAAGATCGTTTTGATGAAGCCGTTTAAAACACTTAATATGGCGCCCGTTAAGTGACGTCATCACGAATTCTGTGCTGAGCTCAATAGTGACTGTTTCGGGTGGTTATGGTTCATGCTTCATTATAATGATTGGCTGTTATATCTGATAGACAACGCTAAACAGTCGACAGCTAAAGTGACTTCAAAGTTTAAGTGAAAAAACTGTCCTAGTTTAAAGCTCAAATACTTTTTGACATCTGCATAGTTTGTTATTTGATACAACTACCAAAAATGACAATTCTTAAACAGGAACTCCTATTTTCTTAGTTATGCAACAAAAAAAAAAAATTGATGAACGAGTTAAAAAAAATTGTAGGTATAAAACATTAATGAACATGTTTCGTAAAAATATGAAAGTTACTAAGCTCCATCAAAATGAAAAGTTCTCTGTGACAAAGTTCAGGTAAGCTATATTTAAAGTTTAAACGTGGAGAGCCTTAACATACTTCACACGATATTATTAAAGTTGTTAAAACACAAGTTTAAAATAGTTTCAGTGAATTATGGTCTATGTTTTGTCTTCAGCTTAAGATGATTTATTTTACACGAGCTTACTGAACGGGAACTAGCCCGACGATGTGACACGTACTGACCCATAGTGACATTGCGTCTTTATCAATTAAAATTTCATGCAATACTGGTATACATACCTACATATTATTAATTAAAGTCGCTTTTCTTGTCGATCTGGATAACCGCGTTGTTCCAAAATACGCAACGATTTTTGGTTGCGTTTTGTACCATAATATAGAAAATGTATTCCGGAAGGTTTATGTGTACGTTCATATTTAACTTATATATATCTCAGAAATCTCAATATTTTATCTAGGAACCTGATAATTCAAGGTTCTGCAGTCACGTACAAATACATAAAATTGATCGACACTATAATGAGAGGTCCGTGTCGAAAGAAACTTCCAAACACAGTGTGGACTCAAATTATCTGGAGGGATTGACGGTCACGCAATAGCATCACCTTTTTTCACCTTTGACAAAGACATCATAAGACTTAAAACGCCAAGATGCTCTTGGGAATTTAGCCGCTAGTCTTTTACAAGACGGCCTAATATTAAAAGTCACGTAAAAGTGAACATACAGGCGCGAGCGTTTATCAGTGAGCTATACTTTATGACGTGATCAGCGTATCGCGGCGGTAATACCCGGTAATACCGGTAATGAAGTGTTTGAACCGAGTGAACGATGGGGCAGAGGGAGGAGGTACTCTCGTTCTACACGCCGGTAATTAGACACTACTTCATTCCGCCGTGTGTCGTTAGTTGTGGAGGAAGTTTGAAAGAGTGCAAATAGAAAACAGTTCATAGTATAATGGAAATGTTAAAACATAGAATAAATTCCTCATAATAAAACCTCATACACATAACATAACGTTATGTTTGAGTCCCACTTGACAGCTCACACCCTCAATGCTAAAATAATCAGATGTTATTTATTTATTATATGTATACTTTATTGCACACCACAAAAATACAACAAAAAAATTATTAAACACTACAAAATATACAATGGGCGGCCTTATCGCTTTCCGCGATCTCTTCCAGGCAACCTTGGAATGGACGGTGATTTGCATGGACATCAAATGGGGCTGTCGTTGGTGCAAATAAAAAGTATACAATATACTAGAATAGATACACAGATATATACATATCCTACAACAACAACAACATGATGTGTGTGTGTGTGTTACAACATGATGATTACTATTACGTTCATAATTTTAAAACTCAACGTTCAGCAGTATTTTTTTAAGCGTATTTGCGAATTCTAAGCCTAGATTTTTAAAACAGTAAAAGATTTCCGGGTCTTCATAATTATTTAATTTTATTGAATGTATAAAATTCCCATTTTACTCAAAAACAACCCAAAACTTTTCTGATTAAATTATAAATTTTTAAACCTAACCAACCAAGAAATCGACACACCCAATCTGAACACCATGAAAACTCCCTCAACATCTCTTTCCTGCCCCAAATTTGAGTAATAAACAATTATAGCACTTATGATACTACCCCCAACGCGACGGTAGGGTAGGGGAGAGTGGAGACAAGTGGCATGGCGCACGCACCGCGCGGCGCGATACGGCACGCGCTATGCGATGTCGAGAGGAACTACTGCGCTGCAATTAGGTCGCACGCATGCCTGACTGAGATGTAGGAAGATTAGTAGTAAGGAATTAAGTATGTCCTTGCTACTCATAAAACAGTATACTCAGGAGCATACTTTTTTATGGAGTTTAAGTTGAATGCCCTTTTTTTAGCCCGGCTAAGCAGCCGAAAACCTCATAGGTTGACCTGCGAGAAGTCACAGAGAAAAAATAAACAGTGTTATGTATTCGTAGTTAAGGTTGTATGGCAGACTTTTCTCAAAATCAAAAACGACTTTATTTTACTAGATTATCCAAAACATTAATTTCTATAAATGCACTACGTAAAATAAGGACATTTTCTTATGTGTGTTTCGTTTACTTACAAGAAACCAGCCTCTTCTCATACACAGAAGGCACGAGCACTGATCACCACGCTTGCTCAAGACGGGTTGGCGATTTCAGACTTCTATATAAAATGATCATAAATTAAATTAGACCTGAAATAAGGATTTAGTTTTGTTACAAGCTCTCTGTTCCATTCTTTTTTTATTAAATAAGTGAATTTTAATATTGTGTTATGACAACACTAGTGGGTCGAAACTTAAAAAAAAAGAGTTGTAAATCAATTTTCCATCAATTCTGGTTTAAAAATAACTCGTTTTTAACGTTGAAAGCTTGATTTAAGCAGATAGTGAGAGAAAAATCCTGAATTTTAACATTTAACAAAAATAACCAGGTTTGCGCTTGATTGACTCATACAATAATTCGTGATACCGAATATTTTAAACAGAGTTTTCAACTGCAAATATTGTTGATTTTTACGTTCATAGACTTCAACCTTTCCGTAGTGACGAAACCTTTCAACATATCCTTATCCAACACATGCCAAACACTTAAAATGACAAAATAAGTACTGCCATATCCAAATCGCAACATAATACGCTACGCAAAGGCCCCATTACAAATACGAGTGATCGAAAAAGTGAAGTGGCGAGCGGAGCGCATTGTCCGCGCCACATCGATGGCGGCCCACTCGAGATGTAACGCCTCTTGCCCTCAAAACCCGCTTTGTATAGCGTACATGCTGCAGCGTCGGGTAGATGGGTTGTTTCAATTCTTTTTTATAACGCTTCGCTTTTGTGAAATGTTAATATCGGCGGGAATTATGAAAATGTATTACCTAGTAACTTTGTTAGCTAGTTCGTTGAGTAATTGTACCTACCGGGTAGTGAAAGTGCTGGATTTATATTCTTCTTTGTCTATAGTGTCATAAATGGGTTAAAATTATCAGCCATAATGGGCATTATGTTGTTACAGGAACAGCAGCATCAGTATCAGTTCCTGACGAGTTGTTGATTTGAACACACATAATTATTCAAACTTGATCGAAGTATTCAAACCACCTGGTTATACTGTAAGATGGGTCAAGAGTAATGGCAAAGCTTCTATGCTATTGGCATGAATTTAATAGAACCTCAAATAGTCCCATTTTGATTTCCTAAAAATATTGATGGACACTTCAATATAATAAATGTGCCTCTTTTTGTTATCCTCAAATAACTTCCATTTTGGTGTCATAAAATATTAAATTCCAAGCGACCAAGGGACTTGCTCGTCAGTCGTTACCGCGGCACTGTTTGCTTCGCTCGCTCGCTCGGCTCGCGAGTGGTTGGATACCGTGCGTACTAACCTAACCCGTTTGGTCAGGGAGCGCTAGCCTAGTTACTGTGACCAACATTCAGAAAGGCCAGAAAGTTAAAAATAGGCTCATTTATTAAAAAAGCGGTCATCATTAGAAGGCCAATAATTTTTTATTCCCTTGCTATTTATACCAAACTACTCATAGTGTCTGCTACAGTAATATGCTGACAATATTTTATTGGATGGATATCTATGCTGAATGGGGGAAAATAGGTTTGCTGAAGTGTATAAGCAGAAGATATTAGATCTGCAACAAAAGTGGAAGACATACTAAATAAAATAAGACAGTTGAAATGGCGATGAACAGGACACATGACAAGGGACTGCAGGATAAAATGGACGAAAATAATAACAGAATGGCAACCACATGGTGGCAAAGGAAAATGAGATAGACTAGCTAAAAGATGGACAGATGATATCAAAATTATTGGAGGGAAAATCTGGTAAAGAAAAGCTGAAAATAGAGAAGAATGGAAACAGTTGGAAGAGGCCTATGCGTCACAGAACACGCTGACCACTTAACCGAGAAATCCGATGTGCTAGATTCTAACATTTCCCGGTTTACTGCCTAGGATCATTCACCACCAACTTGCCTTGCAATACAACCTTGTGGAGTCAGAAGTACCATACTACAGGTATTTGTAAAAAAAAAAAAAAATCCGGCCCACTTCTCGAGAATGGGTCACGCCAGAAACTGACAGGACTATTGTAGCCAATAAGCCTGATATTGTGGTGATGTATCGACGAGAGCGCCGTGCAATGATTGTTGTTGGTTGAAAAGCGTTTAAATCATACTACATAATTACAACCCCATCTTTAATTTCACATATTCCATCAAGTTCTTGTGGCTTAGCGTTTTGATGCTAGATTGGCGATGAACAACATGTGGGTTCGAAAACACAGCATCTATTTTCAGTACTTACCTTTTTTAATTTGTTGTCATTTCTACAATAATGCTTGCATTATTAAAGAACGACCAATATGATTTACGCCTAATAACTTAACTTGTAAACAGGTGGGTAAATTAAAAAACTTGTTCACACAATTTATATTTACCAAGAATTGTTGGATACGAAGTAATACATACATTTGCTTCGTGAGGTAGATAATAAATTCATCTAAGTGACAAAAGTTACACTACGCAATTATAATGCAAATTAGTAAGGCAGGGTAAAATAATTATGTTTGCGCGCATACCCTTAGGTTTTTTTATGAATAAGTATATTTATTTTTCAACTACCCACTTATTACAAGTTATGCGAAAATATTACCATTTTAGAAAGTTTATATTTGAAGGTTATCCGTCTATTAGTTCTTTACAATAATACAAGAAATAGTTTTGGAATAAATTCTAAATTGAAAGCAAAACAATATCTTCATCGCAGGATTTGATCTCGCAACTTGTTTTTCACACAGACCACGAGACCAGAATTACTTGAACACAATTACTAAAATAAGCTATTACACTAATTATATTATAACAAATAGTTATAACATAATAACCTAACGCTAACGTTTTAAAGAACAAATTTGCGTGTCTGTATTATTATTGTATTTGTACATCGAGTCGTCGAGCACTTGTCTGATAAGCTCATATAAATTGAATAAACCTTAATGTTACAAGCACAGAGTCCAAATTCGTTTTTTTTATGGTGGGTCAGATAATGTTGGTAACAGACTGTACAATACAATTCCATTCAATACGTGGATAAAATTATTAATAATTATTTGAGTAAATAGTTTAATTAATTAAATACATCACAAACTAACATGTAACAGTGGACACCCTTGCTTACTGTATCTCACTGAACTCCAGACAAGCACGCATTATCTTGTTCCATTCATCAGCAAACACATCCCATTCAGGGTCGGCAGTCAGGAGGACGTTTAGCATCCTTAGGATTCGGCTCTAGCGACAGATCTAGATAGCGGTGGTGCGAACAGATTATGACGGCGGCTTTGACGGTGCCCAAAGTATTTGTCGGGCACAAATAGGCGGCAGAAAAGTCCGTGGAGCTCAGGGCAGTCAATCCGACCACTTAGGGTTTTACAGGCAACCGTGAGCTGATCAAAGCCAACGAATTGAAGCCTCATACCCCTAGAAAATAATTGGTTGGGTACAAAAATGGGAAGAAATGGTAACGCCTTTGATACAAAAATCTCAGGAAGGTTTTCTGAACTTTCTCAAGCATCAGAGTCTGAGACACAATACTGTATGCGGATGCCAGACACAGGCGCTGGACTCGAGTTTACTCCGAACCAAAGTGGTGTATAAAATTATAGGTTCATCTGTACCGATTTGGGTATTTTTTATAGTAACTTGAGCAGTTGCTCTCGGAAAGCACCATTTGGTAAAGTGGAACTGATGATGAAAACCACAGATGGCCACCGGAACTGTTCAATAATAAGTATTTCACGGGTTATTATGCGGCTATTCGATTACTTTAATATGGTTGCCAAGCGATTTCTGCTCGTCACAATGCTTATGGAGAAGTCGAGCTGATAGTGAAGTACCAAGCGAGCTCCTCAACGATTAACTTCCCAGCATTGGGAAAAGCAATATTTTGGTAAGAAGTGATGAGTAGTTGACATTAGGCTATTGTTACTTAGATAAATTCCAAACGACCCAATAAAATGCGAGAAAGTAAAAACTTTTTACAAAAAAAAAAAACGACTTCCATAAAAACAGTAGAAAGTGAAAAATAACTTAAATACCGGAAGTCGGTGGCAAATAACGAAAATACGAAACCAAAAACACAACCTTCCAGAATTTAAGTTATTTTTCACTTAGTAGTGTTTTTTTGGAAGACGGCTGTTTTTTTTTATTTTTTTGTAAATAGGTTTTTATTCTTCCAGGAATCGTTATAATTCATAATTAGTTGTGAATTGAATAATAATATCATCAGTAATCATCACAGAGCAGTATAATTGAAATTAGTATTACCTATTTCACGCTTTTAGGCCCCTCGGTAGCAAGCATTAATAATGTATAATATTATGAAAATATTAATATTATCCTTGTCATAGAACTTGTTATGTGCATTGTTAGAATATTTAATATTATATGTAATAGAGCCTGTATTAATCAAATGAATTTCAAATAACAAAACCTATGTAACCCACTATGGCACTGGCAGATCAGATGTCCTGAGTTCGAACTCTATTTGTTGTAATTTTGACGTAAATCCACTCCTGTCCTGTTACAAGCTGGTTAAGATTCAAAGAAGACTAGTAAAAGTTAGCCGGTAGGTAGGTACTTACTTTACGAACGTTGCAATATCCTTCTTCCTCTAAAGTGCCAATTATCATCTGTCCGTCAAAATATTTAGAAGAGTCGTCTACATTTCTCAACCCCATAGATCGATCGATCGCGGCTGCCATTTACAACCCCCTCACGGCCCATTCATTATAAATTTATCAATTCACTAACCCTTTCCGAGCCAATTAACTAACGTTGACAGGCCAATCAAAACGCCAATGACTGCATTATGTCTGAATAATCACTCGCCGCGAAATTCAGACGCAATTATTGATCGTTTTGTGCGAGCTGCCGTGGGTTCGTCTCAATAAATAAACACAAAGGACTGGCAAGACAAAGCGAACAATGCTATTGTTTCTGTGTACGCCGGACGTAGACGCCACCTTGGTCGCACCGCCTAGGAATACGCAGGGTTACAGCTACAGCACAAATCAAACCCTAAAAACGTCTTAATTGTGAATTTGATTGTAGCTGTTTCCGATGTATTCACCAAATAATGGAAGAATAATGGGCTAAGTGTGAGCACCGTCTTGTATAATATTGTAAAGAAGTGTCAAAGAAAGATCTTATTCCAAACACCCGTTTTAAATTGGGCCTGCCTGCCCATTTCAAACTAAACGACTCATTCTAGTGTGAAAGGGTACTCCAATGACCATGATGTTGCTAAGATTTCCTCCACCTTTTTAGGTGAACTTCAACTGAGCAATCACTTGAGCAAAAGCAGTTTTGTTTAGTTTACGCTAACATTTTCATATATTAATGGCTACTAATGGCCATGATGCTTCTTGGTCTGTGTAATAACAGGTTCGATTGTCCAGATATTACCTACCTATGTTAAATTGTACCTAGAACTGTGATGCGTCGAGAGGCGCGTGTGCCCGGCTATTCCACACCGCAAGGTGCAGAACTCACGCTGGCGCACGGGCGCCTCTGCGACGCATTGTACAAAAATTTCATCGATTTTGATATTTTCGCGCTTATACACTTTAAGTTCAAAAAGATGGCTATAGAATCTTTGAAATAGTATGTATTTAGTATGTAGTATGTGTAGTATGTATTATTTCCTGTAGTTAAAAATATATATAATTTTATTTTTTGCTATGTATCTGCTGGATAATGGGGAATATATAAATAAATAGCCATCTTATACCTATTATTCCGAAATACGTACGAGTACTTCTTACAACGCACGCATTAAATGTAGTATCTAGAAACCATTATTTCGGGGACATTTGTATGGGTTACACGTTTACCTAGTTTTTAAGTTATTAAGTCATACTTAAATTGTAATGTGTAGGTAACTGTTTTACGTGCCAATAAAGTAAAAAAAAAAAAATATAGATATAGATCCTGTCTTTCCAGCCAAAGCTCATGATTACCCAACATGATTTTCAATTTAGCTCGTTTGACTTTGCAGTATCAGTGACCCCGGTGTTATCAGCATTCTATCACATTGATAGACATGGGCCGCGCCTAGACAACGAAGAGAAATATAGCTTCAAGCGTTTATTAAGATTGATAGCCGGAGTGATTCGCGACCGGATGCGACCCAATACTGCTTTGCATTTAGCAAATATTGCATTGTCATTATTTATTTTTTCCGACGTCCATTTTGATTCGAACAGTTCCGAAATAGTATTATTTACTCCTTTAACAAATACAAAAATGTTTGTTTAATAACATTGGAAGGAATTCGGTTATTACTTTGCCGATTTTCATGCGGATAAAAAAAGATTTTCCCCAATTTCGAACTAAAATTATTTGTAGCCACACCGCATACATTATGCAGTTTGTTCAAACAATTGAATCAGTTAAGCTTGGCCGCGATATTGAGCCGGCGATGGAGTGCGTGCTCGCTAATAAACACAATTGGTTATCATGCACACACCGGGCGCCATTTTTTGCGTGCCTTGTAAACATGGTTTCCTGGTCGGACATGTTTCAATCAGCTGTATTGTTTCCGTCAGATGAAGTATAATCGAATGGGGGTGGAGATGAAATATAATAAGGACAGAATAAAGTTGCGCTTATTTTTATGTGTTGATGGAAATCGTACCCCTTTCTATGAAAGACAACTATAATAGAGAATACAACAATAACTAAGGCTCTGTGCACGTAAAAAACCCTTTTTCGTCAATAACTTATCTAATTATAAGAATGCTTGAAATAATTGAAACATTAAGTCTGTGTAAGTATAAAAGTACAGTATTCGTGGTGCTAAACCATTTGTGTCCGTCACCAGCTGTTAATAGGGGCATCAGTTTTGCGCTCTCGAAAATATGGTTTATTTCGCCTTTGATTTACTTAATTAATATATTGTAAAATAATAAAATAAAATTTTGATTTTATTTTCAAGGAAGCTAAAATAATAATGTCTTTTTTTTTAATATGGTTTGATAAATAATAGGAAAAAATATATTACTGACAGGGTTTTTTCTTTTAAAATGTATTTTTTCAACATTATTTTTATGCTATATTTTCTATCAAAGTTGAAAATATGTAGTTCAGCCACATGCATTGATGATGATGATTTTTTAACGTTCAAAAGTAGTTTCTTGTAAAAAAGTGATCGAACGTCAGTCTCGCATCATTTTGCCGGAAAACTTGTTGCGAATATTTGTGATTTTCCATGAATTCTTAACTTATTTGAAAAATCCCTTTCATGCAAAACAAAGAACTCGACTTTTCAAATCACAAATAGTTTTGTTTAAATTATTTTTCCCTTTCTCACAACTATTGATCAAAATTGATCAAAATCAGTCGATTGCATGCACGGCCTCTTAATATTGTAAAGTGAACTCACAAAGTTACAATATCCGTACGTAGTACCGAAACCGGGTTCCGTCACGAAGTAGTTGGAGTACGTAAGCACTAGCGGCGGTATTCAAGTGTTCATTGTTTATGTAATGCAAAGACTCGGCGAAGTCGAACCAATATCCAGAGATCTAATCGATGGATTAGCGGTTAGTTGTTCAATAGATGGTGATAGTTATTAATATTTACAATTGATCTGGTAAGGACAGTTCAAAATTTTGTCAGGCAATTGTGATAGTGTAATGCAACCACGGATATCGAGGGATATGCCTTGGAGGCGTGGCACGTGGCGCCCCAACATTGCTAAATTGGGCTTATGTTCGAACGGCGGCTGTACGCTTCATTCAGTCGCTTTGCAACTGCGTACAGTGTACTATTGATGCATAAAAAACCAAAATGCCGAGCTGTGCAGTAATAATTTGTAAAAATAGGTCTAGTACCATCAACCTGAAGACAAATGTCGTGTTCTACGACCGGTAAGTGAACATTTAAGTCACTGTTTAATATTTTAAATCAATTTTTAAATCATTTACTAACTTACGTCCGGAGCGATACGAACTAGCCCGAACTAGCCCGCATCTTTCCGAACGGAACGAACGTTTTGGATTTAGAGAGGTGCAATCGAGTGCGTGCGGCTGATTTTATCGACATGAGTATTATTGCAGTCGAATCTTTTTTTACAGAAGTCTATGGATATTCTCGTATTACATGTATAGTATAAGAGTTAAATTTGTTATTAATTTAATTTTGTTTGAAGCAAATAAAGACATTGTTATTTCAATACAGTTACTCGTGTATAGCATAATATTAAACAGAGAGGGTTCCCTTTACCCGGTAATACAATATTTAAAAAAAAAACTCATTTTATTTTAATAAAAATAACCCATATTTTCGGATAGGTATATAAAAACAAAATAAATTATATAAAGAAAATTAAACGAAGTTATAATAATACAAGAATGTGCTAAAGTAAATATCGATAAAAATTATCGACCATCGCTTTCGACTCCCTAATTGCATGCGTGTGCATTGAATGTTCGCAAATAGCAAGTGTTTACAAGTGAATGCCCCGCCCATTCTATGTATGTGTGCTATTAGAAATTGATTTTGTGTAGCTGCTTTCTTCTTAGTGTGCGAGTTCAAATTTTAAGTGTGTGTCGTAAGTACACTATTTGTTAATGTTGTAATTATTTTGGTGGGAGATAAGCGGCCGCACTAGGATTCCTTACTATTCCGCAATGAAGGCATATCTCTGGATATCTATGAATGCAACACAGATTCGTATTGTTTATTTTTTTCCTTATTTTGTTTACTAGTCAACGCAAATATTTAAGATAAGGCTACAAAATCCCCTGTGCAGTAATAAATATTTAAGATCAAATAATTCGAACGAAATATTTATAGTAGGTACTTAACCAGAGCACTTAGAAGCTCGAACCAAAATTACTTATTTATAGGACATTTTGGTAAATTAGATTAAGGTTAGAATATCTCCTTTGAAATTAGACCTTCAGAGACCGCAATCGATTTGGAAAATAATTTCCACTTCAAAGTTGAGTCTAAGAGTAGTTTGAGCTGGATAATTCGAGTCACTCCAGCAACCAGGTCCCGAGACGTCCGGTGCGGAAATGCTGTAATAATATTAAATATCCGGACCGTGCGCCGCACCGCAAGCCGACCCGGCGCCGCAGTGCCGTACCTCCGCTCCGGCTAAAGATCAACGGCTATTCGTCGATTTGCGTCCGACCACTCCTAGCTTATATATCTACCTATACTTTAATTTATTGCTCGTGTAGTACGAGTATGGTTTAATACAAATTACCTTACAATTATATAAAGAAACGAAAAGCTGATGTTATAAACTCAAAACTCAAACTCAAACTCAAAGCATTTATTTCAATTAAACCATTTACAGGCACTTTTGAATTGTCAAGGGGTCGGTCAGTCAAAAATATGAAGCTAGTTGCCCATTCCAAAGCGTAGTAGGTACCTATGGAGAAGAACGGTCTAGAAACTCCACGGACACTCTTTTAAATAAAATATAAAATTGATACAAAATATTGGTTACATCATTCATTTTGAAATTATGCATGTGAGAACAATGTAATAAGACGTGCACGTTCGTAATAGCGTCTGTAATAAAAATAATCATTCAAAAACTTAAAATAAATTAAAATAAGCCATGGCAGCTAAGAGATGACCAGTCCCAACTGACGGCGCCCGTTCACGAACATGACGCATGGATTAGCACCATTCAGCTCAACCATTTTGAAGGGAGCTAAATGATCCAACACACACGCCACCATCAGCGAGACATTTGAGTGAGCATGACATACTCACAGCCGCCAGGGCACATTCAAGTCAATGAAATACTACATATTACCCGGTAAATGGTAGCTCTTTAGTACATAGTACTCACACCTGTGCTATGCAATTATATAATACAAAGGAAATTGAGTTTATATAATACAAAGATGGTCTTACAATCTTCAGCAGCTCCATCAGTATTTTCAAAATGTTAATCAGTGTGTATGTCAATTAGTTGTGGAGCAGGACCAGCACAGAGCCAAGCATTTTTATCAGTGATGTAATCCCCCAACTTATAATATGCCTGCCTCCATAGTGTGCGTTTTATACAAGATTTGAATTTCGTCTCATTAAGTTGAAGTATGTGGGGAGGAATTCTATTATAACATTTTAAACAGTACCCCATGCAAGATGAGTCTACCTTAGCCAGTCTGAAACCTGGTTGTACTAATAGGTCCCTATTTCTTGTACTATAATTATGTCTATCACCTCTTTTACTAAAAAGATGTAATTTTTTTCTTACGTACATGATGTTTTCATAGATATATTGACAAGGTACCGTCCTGATGTTAATATCCTTAAACAGTTCCCTAATAGAGTCGCGCCTGCGGAGATAATAAATGGCTCTGATCGCTCTTTTCTGCAGAATAAAAATAGACTCGATGTCTGCAGCCCGTCCCCAAAGTAAAATACCGTAAGACATGATACTATGAAAATAACTGAAATAGACTAGCCTCGCACCATATCTACATCAGTAAATTGACGGATTTTTCTGACAGCATATGCTGCTGAACTTAGCCGTCCTGCAAGAGATGTTAAATGAGGACCCCATTGTAGCCTTGAGTCGAGCGTGATCCCCAGGAAAACAGTTTTATCGACAAATTCTAGTTTCTCTTGATTCAATACTATCTCACAATGACTACTTTTGACATTTGGTAAAGAAAATTTTATGCACTTAGTTTTTTTCCATTTAATACTAAATTATTAGCAGTGAACCAATTTTGGACCTGCAGTAGGGCGTTATTTACGTCGTCAAAATTTGTAGCACGTCTATCTACCTTACAAATTAAGGAAGTATCGTCAGCAAATAACACCATTTGTGGTTGATTTTTAAATAAATGGAGTAGATCATTAATATACACTAAAAAGAGGAATGTACCTAATATCGAGCCTTGTGGCACACCCATTTTTACTTTTAAACCTAGTGAATTGATACCGTTTATTTGAACTTGCTGTTGTCTATCATTTAAATAAGATTTTATTAAATTGAGTGCAAGTTTTCCAAGTCCAAAATGCTCAAGTTTCAAAAGTAAGGTTTCGTGATCGACGCAATCAAATGCCTTAGAGAGGTCACAAAAAAATCCTATTGCGTCTTGGGCCTCTTCCCACATGTTAAAAATTAACCTTGCTGTATTTCATTAAATCCGGGAAGACTCCTTGATCCACACACAAATTTAATATTAAGGCTAGGTAAGGCGCTATGGTCTCAATTATGGAGGTACAGATTTTAATGGACATTCCCCAAAGATCTTCAGTCAATTTGAACTTGATTTGTTTAAAAGCTTTTATTACTGTTATGGGGTTAATATGATTAAAGTTAAATTCAATCGGGCATGTTGAAACGTTCGCCCTTAATATATCAAAAGAGAGCGAGGGCGAGGAATTTAAGGTTTGAGTAGTTTTAAGCGGGATACTGGTAAAGAAACCTACAAATTCTTGAGCAACTTCTTTGATATCGCAAATGAGACCACCACATGATGTCTTCAGGATGTATTCCGAATTATACTTTTTGTTCCTGTTCGTTTCATTATTGATAATTTTACAAACCGTCTGTATTTTATTGTCTGCTGATTTAACCTTGTTGCTAATGTATAAGGCTTTAGCTGCCTTACAAGTGTTCTTAAAAGTTCTAGCATAAGTAGCAACATATCTATTAAAAGTTTCCGTGTTATTATAAGGCTAAAGGCCATACAGCTCGAAAAGTCTATCCCTACTTTTCCTGAGTCATTTAGTTGCCCAGTCACTAAATAAAAACTTAGGGCTGATAATCTTAGTGTTCTTCTTAAAAGAATTATCGAATTCGGTTTGGACTACCGAAAAGAATTCTTTATACAAAATATGAACATTGTTCATTGTAAGGTCCTGATTACTTAACATACAAACTAAAGTGCTATTAAATTTAACAGATGTTATTGGTCTGTATTGTATCTGCACTTTTTGCATTGGAATGTTGGACTCAAAAGTTATGGTTTGACCATTATGATCAGAAGGTAGATAATTAACTATAGCTTTATCTAAATATTCGCAGCAACAAAACACATTATCAATACATGTAGCAGTAGTCGTAGTTATATAGTATAATCTGAGTAAACTCACAATGAGCTCTCACTTGTAGAGTATGAAGGGAACCTAATGATGTACGTTATATTATAATTATTGTCAACTAAAGTTCTCTGTACTCACTCAAGTTCTTGCGAATAAATGATTATTAGATATTCTTATTCTTCAACAACTATTACTCTGTTAGACGTGACGAAATTACGTTCTTAGAACGTAGCGAAAAATGGCGCGATCACTGATTATCGGCCGTCAAGCATTAGCAGCTGTTTTACTTCGAGACTTCTAAAAACACCACTACGCTTGTATCTGCTACAGTTGGGATATCAGTGTGTCTTTTGTATTTTTGGCGACCACAAAGAAGCTGGCAAAGGAAACATCTCCGAAACGATTGAGCTCAGAGCAAACGAATGAGAGCTTCTGAATATATTTTTGGACAAACCAAACTAAACCCGATGAGACTTTTTGTTTGGAGAGTAGTTTATTGCGTTATACGAAGATTTATATTTGAGATGTTTTTATGTTTTTATTTTTTCTTCACTATCGACTATGTTGTCGATAGTGAAGACATGGATTTAGGGACTAGAAAGGTTATTATTGGATGCATCAAAAACGCCCTATATTGGCCCAGACTGCACAAACTATATTTAATTCGCCTTCAAATAGACTCCCCATCACTAAAAAGGTTCACGTTCACCGTCCTATCGATACTCGTATAGCTACTTATAAATCGTTTGGGTATTTGATAAGTAAAGCCCGACATTTCCGAGACCGATACTATGTAGTATTGCCGACACTCGCCGGGTGTCCGACATTCCGTTGCGATACACTTTATTCAGGCGGAACGTTTCCAAGGGAAGGAGACGTTTTTCTACCATTTCCTGAAGAAAATTATACTTAGTGGGTCGTTCCTGTGAGTTGTGATGTCGAGCTGTTTACTCCGCTGTTATTGTGGACAAATTGACACTGTGTGGAGTTTTGTAAAGGTTTTAAAAGGAGTAACTCGGGGAAAGTCTATAAAATATTTTAAGTTAAGTTCATAAAAAATGCAACGATGAAAAGAGATCGGACATCGGTAAGCAGTTAATTAACAGTAACTCATAAGTAGTAAAAGTAAAATAAACAAAAGAGAATACATAAATTACTATTGTATGTAACCGCAGTTGACTTCTACGTACCAAGTCAAAGATTCAAACCCTCAAGAACTTCGAAGACACCTAAATATTTGATTCACTTCCAAACTGCGAACCGCGACTACTCGTACAGACTACCATAATATTAACGAACTCACACTACATAGTTAACATGTCCATTAACATAACAGTAATCTTTGCTAACGAACTTTGCAAAGCTACTTGTGTAATAATAGAAAATCCGACAAAAGTAAAGCAAACCATTAGTTACTAGACAAAAGTGTCGCAAGCAATGTTTGGGAGAAAAAGTCGAAGCAAAAAGTTAGTGCACTTTAAATCTTGCGCTCTCCAGGGAAGCTGGAGAATCGTTTTGAACCTGTGGAGATACCGCAGACACAAATGTTACTATTTCCGAAGAATCAGAATCTCTCTGTGGTATTTAAAAATAGAATTCCACGTCTCAACTCAACGGAATCATTACAAGGTGTCAAGTCGAATCTGATTTGAATATCTCACGAAACTACTTACATAGTTTTGATTTATCGCGTATGCAAACTAAATTCGCTCGATGTTCATATGTTTATATCCGGTTCAATGAATCTAGAAAGATCACACAGCAGTAGTAAACGGACCTAATTCCTCCCGTGATATTTACTTTGTCTACATGACATTGCGTTTAACGTCGATACGAAAAGCCGAACTACAATGGCGTCGTATCCATTACTCCGCAATCCTTGATCATTCACTACGCTGAATTTCCCATCCAACATTTTACACAAAATCGCATGACCAACCCTGCAGTGTCGTCCAATGAATGTCCAGCTTTAACTAGCGATACAACGGGCCAATGGGCAGCGCCAGCCTTTAAAATTGAGCTAAGCAATTATTTGACGCGCTCCGGTCATTTTAAACAGAACAGAAAGTATAAATTTGTCTGTATTTATTTTGCGCACTCAAAGTTCTGTCCATTGTTTGTTCTGCATGGAGGTACAAAGGCTATTAATGCAATGTACTTCTGCAATAAGATTCTGTTTGCTTTTTAACTCTTTTATTCAGTTTCGATTTAGTGGATGGTGTATCGAAATTAGATAAAATACTGCATGGAACAATAGGCATGGGAGTCTACTTTGTATTTTTGTCCAGTCCAGACACACTGCGAATTTCTCCTGTATGTGTATCTGTATGTAAGCCATACATTTCGCGGTAAAAATCAAAACCACGATCCAAAATACAGAAACCAATCACTCAGCCATTGCATAATAGTGCCTTCAATATATAGCTGTCACTGACTATTTATAAAATGAACTTGTAGCAGCTGGCATAGGTCCGCGCGCTGTGCGCGTGGGCATTCGACTAACGTTGCGCCGGGCCGCGCGGTATTTATATCGCGAGCAAAAAGCAACTTGCTAATCTGTGATTGGCTAATGGAAATGTTATATGTGGTGTCCTACCTAATAATGAATATCAAAATTGTATATATTAACCAGCTCCTAAAATATAAGTCAATCAATCTGAATACTGTTTTATTTATATTCTGACATCTGGTAAAGTGGTGACCCCGACGTGATCAACAAAATGGCAACCAACGACGAAGTAGCGACCGTCTCCTTGAAGTCACGCATACCAACGTTTTGGCGTGACAAACCACTGCTCTGGTTTGCACAATTTGAGACGGTGGTTAACCCGCAGAAGCCAGGCGACGAAGCTAAGTTCAGCCTCCTAGTAGCTCATCTCGAGAAGGCGGACGTCGAGCAAGTTGGCGACATCATCATGAGCAAGACACGCACTGGCCGGTACGAGGAGGCTAAGAAGAGACTGTTGTCTGTTTACGAAGAGTCGGAGACCAAGCAATTGCAAAAGCTGCTCACCGAGATGGAATTGGGAGACCAGAAGCCGTCCCAGTTACTGCGTAGTATGAGAGAGCCAGCACGTGACAAGATGCCCGATACCACTCTGCAGCTGCTTTGGATGAGACATCTGCCCGCTTCCACGCGGGCCGTATTATCCGTCAACGAAGCGGCCACACTCGACGTACTTGCAGCCATGGCCGACAAGATGCACGAGCAGACCCGAGAGATCCATTCGGTTTGTGCATGCCAACAGCCGTCGACATCTTCGTCGCGACCCGAGAGCAAGCACTCGCAGCCAGAACCAGACCTTCGAGAAGCCATCATGCAACTAACGCGTGAAGTTGCAGCGTTGAAAACGGACAGACCAAGACAAAGGAGATCGTCATACAGGCCGTTCCGCTCACGATCACGTTCACTATCCCGAGGCCGACCGAATACTTACCAGCAGACGTCAGGCGATATTTGTTTTTACCACGAGCGTTACGGTAAAGAGGCACGCAACTGCAGATCCCCGTGTAACTTCAAGCGTCAGGAAAACTAGTGGCGACCTCGGCAGCGACGGAACCCGAGGTGAGCGAAGTATCACCATACCGTCTACACGTTTGTGATTACCAACATCGTTTGAGATTCCTTGTGGACACCGGAGCCAACGTATCGGTCATTCCTAACACGAAAGGAATGAAACGAGCGGAAGAAGTGTTGTATGCAGCGAACGGCACTCCGATACACACATACGGCGAGAGGAAGTTGGAACTCAACCTTGGTCTACGCCGCCCCTTATCATGGCAGTTTATCGTTGCTGCCGTGAAACGACCGATCTTGGGCGCCGATTTTTTGCGACATCACGACCTTCTCGTCGACCTACGCGCTAGTAAACTTGTTGATAAGAAAACAGGACTGGCAATCGACGGTTGCATTGCAAGCAGTGTAGCTACCCCCACCGTGCTCACTATCAACCTCACCGACCCGTACCACAACCTTCTTCAACAGTACGCCGAGATAACTTCCCCGAACTTCAATAACATGAAGAACAGCGAAGTTGAACACCATATTGTCACTCACGGGCCGCCGGTGTACAATAAAGCACGACCATTGCCGCCGCACAAATATCAAGCAGCGAAGAGGGAGTTTCAAGTTATGCTCGAACAAGGAATATGCCGACCATCAAAGTCACCTTGGGCGAGTCCACTCCACCTCGTAGAGAAGAAGAGTGGTGAATACAGACCGTGTGGCGATTACCGAAGGTTAAATGCCGTCACCAAACCTGATCGGTACCCAATACCACGACTTCGTGATTTCACGTACCATCTCGAAGGGATGAAGATCTTCTCGAAAATTGATTTGAGGAAAGCATATAACCAATTGCGAATACGGGAAGAAGACATCGAGAAGACGGCAGTCATCACGCCATTTGGGCTTTTCGAATTCCCACGCATGTGCTTCGGTCTGTGCAACGCTGGGCAAACCTTTCAACGACACATCAACAATGTTCTCGGTGACATGGACCACGTCTTCCCATTCGTCGACGACATCCTCGTGGCATCACCAGATCAGGAAACCCACAGAAGACACCTAGAAGATCTTTTCAAGAGGCTCCAAGAGTATGGCTTAAAAATAAACGTTTCGAAATGCGAGTTTGGGCACAAAAAACTGGAATTCCTAGGCTACATATTGACTGAGGCCGGCATCCAGCCAACAGAAGACCGTGTGAAAACAATATCCGACTATCCCGAGCCTACCACAATTCAAGAATTACGACGATTCCTCGGCATATTGAATTTCTATAAAGAAAATATACCACACGCTGCACACGCTCAGGAAAAGCTATACAAATATCTACGAACATGCAAGAAAAACGACAAGACCGAGGTGAACTTTAACGGTGAAGATAAAGAAGCATTTCAAGCATGTAAAAATAGCATCAAGGCCGCTGTCACCCTGTCACACCCTTCAGTTCACGCTCCGTTATCACTGATGTGTGACGCCTCAAACACCTGTGTCGGAGCCACGCTACAACAACGTATAGGAAACAGCTGGAAGCCACTCGGTTTTTACTCAAAAAAACTAACAGAAGCGCAAACAAAATACAGCACGTTCGATCGAGAGCTACTGGCCATCTACCTGGCAATACGGCACTTTCGACGCATGTTTGAGGGTAGAGAAATAACGGTTTACACGGACCACAAGCCGTTAACACATGCACTACTACGACTAAACAGCAAGACTGAAACACCGTTACGCACGAGGTACTTGCACTATATCAGTCAATTCACCATGAAGATATGCCATATTGAAGGAAAGGACAACGTTGTGGCCGATGCATTATCAAGAATCGAAGCAATATCCACTCCATCACCAATCGACTACGACGAGGTAGCCCGTCTTCAAGACAGCGACAAACAACTGACGGACGTCACGAAAAACACTTCGCTCCGATTCGAACGGCTACGTCCACTCAACGCAAGTAAGCCAATTCTGTGCGAAACATCAAGTGGCCACGTACGACCTTACCTGCCACCAGAGCTACGAAGAAAAACGTTCGACGCCATGCACGGGTTGAGTCACCCCGGCACCCGAGCAACCACGAAAATGGTCACACAACGCTTTTTCTGGCCAAGCATGAACAAAGACGTCAGTATGTGGACCAAATGTTGCATAATTTGCCAACGAACCAAAGTGCAGCGACACACAATATCGCCGCTAGAAGAGTACCCACCAGCAGATCGACTATCGCACATACATATAGATATCGTCGGACCACTACCAATATCAGATGGAAGACGGTACTGTGTTACCATCATCGACCGAGCAACTAGATGGCCAGAAGCATTCCCTGTCAGCGACATGGAAGCCAACACTATTGCCACGGCCATCTACGAAGGGTGGATAGTGCGATTTGGTTGCCCAGAAAGGATCACAAGCGATCAAGGGAGACAGTTCGAATCTAATCTATTCAAAACACTAATGAATAGAATGGGTATCGAGAAAACACGAACCACTGCCTACCATCCACAGGCAAACGGGATGGTTGAAAGGTGGCATCGATCTTTTAAAACAGCACTGACGGCACGATTACATAACTCAAGCTGGACGCAAGAATTGCCAACCGTATTACTGGGACTTCGCGCTGCAATTAAAGAAAACACCGATGTGTCATCAGCAGAAGCGCTATACGGTAAACCGTTACGGCTACCCGGCGAAATGTGTGGAGAAGCGTCGATACACGCAAACACAAATACACACTTCAGCGACGTCATAACCAACGCAATGAAAAAGATGCAAGCAGTCCGCCGTAACACCGATCGACGCGCAATGTTTATACATGACGACCTACATGTATGTACGCATGTATTCATACGTACAGATGCCTACCGCCGGCCACTGACGCCGACCTACGAAGGTCCGTATCGTGTCTTGAAGAGACAAAACAAGGTGTATACAGTGCTAATCAAAGATCGTCAAGTAAACATCAGCATAGATCGACTGAAGCCTGCATTCCTGCCTAACACCGAAGAAACAGCAAGTCCTTTAGAAGAACAGTCGACATACGTCACGCGCTCCGGCCGCATCTCAAGACCCACCGTACGCTTCGCCCTATAAAACTTTACGTCCGACCACGACGGAGCACGGCCGCGCACTAAAGCAAAGTGAAAGGCATAATTATCGCGCAAACAGTAAACACTACGTTCACGCATCAGTGTGCAAACCTGACGTCACCGCAGGACTAGGCGCTCGCTGTCACCGGCCGCGACACCACTTTGCACTACTTACGCGCTCTTCGACGCCGTGTGCGAGACATCACTTTGTATCACTTGCATAGTGAGGCGCTTCGCTGGGGAGGAGCTATGTAGCAGCTGGCATAGGTCCGCGCGCTGTGCGCGTGGGCATTCGACTAACGTTGCGCCGGGCCGCGCGGTATTTATATCGCGAGCAAAAAGCAACTTGCTAATCTGTGATTGGCTAATGGAAATGTTATATGTGGTGTCCTACCTAATAATGAATATCAAAATTGTATATATTAACCAGCTCCTAAAATATAAGTCAATCAATCTGAATACTGTTTTATTTATATTCTGACATCTGGTAAAAACTTATTTGGTTAATTATCACACAAACAATAAAACAATGCTACTCCTCAAATGTGTCTAAATAACCCAAAAATCACTCAAACCACACTAATTCATGACAGTAAACTCTCATAAAGCCATGATCTGGCCGCAACACATCACTCTAAACTTGATACTTTCGCGCCCCTTATTACGCCGTGTCATTAGCGGTAACGTAATAAGCACACTGAGACACACACACACCACGCACACACCCAACGATCATAATGTGTCTACAAGGAATACTTTGTGTCTGAAATGGCTGAACAGTTACTCAACCTTTTTTCGTCGACCGCACGCGTATTTTACGTGTTTTGTGAAACGATATAACAACCGTGTGGGTGTCGTAAAAGGTGGCTAAAAGATTGCATCTCGTGGATTCTATACTGTACTTGAAAGTCTTCTCATTCCACGTATGTTTTGATTTATGGTGCACATCAGAGCCCCGTATACGAACCCTGCCCACCCAGATGATCGTGGTGATCGGTACGGCCGAAACAAAGTTTATTTTGTAGTCTGCGTGTTATTTTAAAGCTGCAAGGATATCCAAAGGCATCTTAATCATTACCTATTATTATTTTCAATTACATTAGACAGAAGTCATAAAAAAAACTGAAATATTATTTTGCTTCGTACATTTTTATTCTAACTAATTTATACAAAGGACGTAATAAAATACTTGTACCTTTACCTACCTACCCTAACATCTGTACTCAATCTTTCTCAGTAAACAATTAGTACATAGGCCTCTCGTAAATTGCGGCACAATACGACACAAGTACTACGACAATAATTTTAAGCTACACTGGTATTAATTACCCTGTTTCAAGCCTCAGAAAAGCCCAGTGGGCCGCAGAGAGTCCCAAGGCCACAACTTGGGTATCACTGTCCTAAGTGATACCTTAGGGCCTAGATTAGTTCGGTGTTATTTAGGATCGAGTGTAGGAATGTTGTCTGACTTATAACTGTGTCATATTCTAGTTAACACTAAGTGCGTGCTTAGACTATTAGGAAAAACAAACAAATTATTAGTATTAACAGACTAAACCTTTCGTTTTGTTTTTCTAGCCAATTGTGATATAGTTTGGGTGTACACAGGTATTAAAGTTGAGTAGTCTGGTAGATTTCAGTTAATATTTGTTTTTATTATTGAGGTATTATTTTCTATAAAACATTAATGGCTGCTCGATTAAGGCAGTGTGATAAATTGAAACAGCATTACAACGACTTAAACGAAAAGAGTTTCAGATAAATTCATCATAGTTTTTCACCTTCTTGATAAAAATGAAATATTATTACGCTGTAGAAAAATTCTGCTAGCTTCCAATTGAAAAAGAGTAAAACTGTGGAGCAACTCTCAAGAGAACAAAAAATGTTCTTCACATTTTGATCCTCTTTTTCACTAAACTTAAAACTAAATCACGTTAGTAAGTCCAACGCAATCATGTACTAGAGGGGAGTGCATAATTACATAGCAAGCGTCGTCATTCACACGTCGTCGCGCAGGATTCGAACCCGGGACGTCTGAGGACGCAATTTGCTGGGCGCGGTAATTGGCGAGGTTTGTACGGATCGTGGCCACTCGAAATACGGGATGTTAGTTAACCTGCCACGGATTTATGAACGCCTGGTACTTTCATTCAAATATTAGTATTATGTGGAGTTTGTTTTGGCATTTTCTATTATACGTTTTAGGCTAGGGGAAGCTTTCCCTAGAAGACGGCTTGAGGCTTTTCAATTTGTTGGTATTTACCAGTTAGTGCAACGGTGTATGTACAGGGCTAGACTGGGTTTTACAACACATTCTTAGGTGAAGATAAGTCAGCGTAGGGAAGCACCCTACGGTGACTTGCTTAATATGAAGGTACATAATTACTTGGACTTGGTAGAATATTTAAAATCAACTAATAAAATTAGAGAGTAGAGTACTCATGAAAACAAAATCATATACTAAATGAAGTCACGATTAAGGTTTCAAGTAGGTACTATTTATTAGATAAGGTTCTTAATTAATCAACTAAACTCGCTGATTAGCACTGCAGCACTGCCATCTTAATAAACCTAGTAATTTAATGCCGCCTGGTACTAAAACATTTAATAATGGGACAGAAATCATTAATTTGGTAAACGAAGATAATTTATTGGCAGTTTCATTATTAATCTTTTGCAACAATTCAAGTAATCTTCTTACAAACAAATTAATATGCATTTTGTGCTGCCTTTGTTATTGTGCTCTGCAATGGCTGGCATCCTTTTAGCTATATCATTATAATATTCTTTGAATATTGGTTACAAATGCACGGTTACAGAGGTGTATCAAAATCGCTGGACATTTAAAGCTGGCAATATTTTCAATGCTACATGAGTTACATAATATAGCTCCGACTTCAAAAATATAATAAGAATAATTTATTTGCAGTAATGCTTTTATACTACGTATTTGTAACTCCGAATCTCGTAATGGCTATACCACGCTAACTTTGAATGTTAGTTGCACATCATAAAACAAGATCTATTTGTCTCTGTGACAGATAATTTCAACCTACTAGTGAAGTTTTAATTAACTGGGAATTGTTGTCAAAAGTGATAAAACAAAGACGAGGTCGGCTATGCAGTCGCACACATTCTCACAAACAACATGAAATCCAGTTCAGTCTAGAAATAATGCCCAAAGGTAGGGAACAGATACTAACACTACTAATACAGTATTCTGTATTTGCCATTGGGGCACATAGGTATCCAATGAACCCTCAAAATCACACATATTTCCACAAACATTCCTGAACTTCAAAAATCAAATTCAACAGAGAATGTAATGCCCAAAGGTGGACAGCAGATACTACTACCTACTACAGTATTCTGAGATGACGGAACAAAGTGCAGAGAGTGACACCCGAGACGCGACCCGCGACGCGGGCCCGCGCGGATCTGTAATGCTTAACCTCGGATGCAGTTCACTTGGGTACAGATATAACATTTTTGTGTGGCGGTATTTTTAGTGAACAATGTGTTTGTTACGTGATGTTTTAGTTCTGGCAGTTTGTTGGTTCTATAAATGTTTGATGTCGAAGTAAAAAACTTTTTGTTGGTTTAAAAAAATATGCTATGGCTTAGATTAAATTAATGAAATTGGGAGCAATTTATACGTTTGACGTTAAAATCAAAGAGTTTTTTTGTGTGATGTAATGACCACGATACTAACAATATGCATTATTTTATTAAACACACTTTCCTGAAAGCCTAATTAAAACCACAGGAAGAATTAAAGCCTAGTATACATAATTTCCCTCTTCCTCGTCAAGCATGCCGTTGCTTCTACGTCATAACAACAGTAAAAGCCTCCACGTCTCATTAATTTACATTAACTATCCGTTGTAATGGATAACTGCGAGAAGACATCAAGAATACGCTCATGTAGACTGCAAGAGGTTTAATTATATGAGGAGTTGACACAAAAGAGTTAAGGATAGAAGATCAAAAACGTAGCTGTAATGGAAGTTCTCGAAGGTTCCCTTTTAAATACATTAACGATATAATCTTTTAATCTTTCCTACAAAGCTCTTTCACGGCGCAAGTATATCTACCTACAACGGCTAAAAATCGAACTCTCCACGACAATTTGTCAAAATGTTTACTGCTATCCCATATTGTATAGTCAGAGAAATAAACTGTTAAACAAATGGACGCCCTTCGTTAATTTACCGTGTTACAGACATTGCATTCAAAGAACGGCAGTTGTAATTTGAATACACAGACAATTTACGTAGGTCGTCAATTCACTTAACAATGAATTTCCCTAACTTTACATGGAGAGTTGCACTTCTGTTTTTCTTCATATTTTGTATACTGTAACTCGTTTTAATGTTGAAAGATATTGCTATTTTCACTTAGACAGGGTATGGGCAGAGAACAAGAGGCTAGCGGGCTTAGAACTGGACATTTAAACCCAGAAATTAAAAAAACACACGTTATCTAGGTTTGATTTTAAAACAACTGAAAATGCTTTGTATAAAAGTCAATCATTTGTGAAAAGATAAACAAAAGTTTAACATGATGTGTGCACAAAAAGCGCTATTGTTGCTTCATTTCAAAATGTTCATTGGTTTATCTGATCCGTAAGCTTCACAAAAAATTCGGTCGATCCACAGGTAATCAAGCAGATTGCACTGTGCGCCCTGCTCTCCAAACTGCTTTTTTTCTATCTAAGTGGAGATCAAATCTGTAGAGCGAAATATGCCAAATTGTTACCAAGGTTTTTGCTGTTCATAAAAGTAACGTTACGAGGACTTTTATTTTTACGAGATATTTTTTAGACTTGTCTCTGTTGAAAAACTTTTACCTACTTACTATGTATTTCAATCTTGTGTAGTATCTACATACAATTTCCAACATTAAACTAAGTACAGTTTCTTTTTCTCTAAAGGACATGCCTGATTCTAAGAACGAGATCAGTTCAATCTGTCCTCAGATCTCGTGGCAACTTACAAATATGTTCCTATTTCGTTCAACCAATGACAGGAGCTCAGCAAGTATAAATTTCTGATACTTCATTAGGTTTTGAGAAACCTACAGTTATACACACATGCCAACGAATGAGATTCAAACAAAACGCCTTTGAAAAATTCGATGTTCCTAATCGCAGATCGCTCATTAATTCCACCGTGGTATCACGTGACAGATCGTTAAGGCCCCAGTGTCAGTGTAATAACGTTAACCAAGTATCGCTCTCGTCTCGTTCCCGTCGAGTCTAAAACTTTGCATAAGGAGTTCCTTGGCTTTGTCATCCACTCGTTAGCTGCCTCTTAATATTACAACGTTAACTTTTGCTCCTTTATGTTAGAAAGGAAATAATACACATGGTACCTATAGGACCATATTTACGGCATACAAAAAAGTTGAGTACTTTAATACTTGACCACTTGTGAACTTTCAGCGGAGTGTCAAAGCAAATATCTAGGATCCATTTCGTAAAAAAATATTAAGATCTATCTATTTTTATGATGTCTGCGTTAGGATCAGTCTTTTGGGGCCCGATGATGAGTAAATGATATTATTATGAAGATAGAGCGGTTATTAATACGTGCTTCGACGCACTGTGTTAAAATAATTGCCCTGTCTTTTCAGACAGGCAATCAAGCAGCTCTCGCAGAATTCCTAAAAGATAAACAGAAGATAAATCGATGTCCAACCGAGTATAAAACCTTATTATTAGCCTAAATTAAACGATGAAAGTATCAAAATAATTTAATAAGACGTTAAACGCCAGTCATCAAATGTATACGATATTAATTAATTTGCGCCGAAAGCGAAACACCGCGCTAACGTGAGCTGACGTCGTGTCAGCGTCGTGTTACGTCACGTGACGTCGCGGGACGTCGCACGTCGCCACGTCACTCATGAGCTGCTACTTAGCTACTTAATATTTTTCTCGCACGAGCGTTCTCTAGAGGGAGCCGCGATCATGAGAAAATATGACATCACGCTGAGGAATGAAGTCGTCACTGTCAGAATTTAGCTTGAATTGTAAATTGTTTTGTATTTTTGATGAAAGGCTTTGTTTAGTTGAAAATATAGAGTGAATTCATAAATATTTTGTTACAGAATATATTTTATCGTAACGATGTCACAAAAAAAAAATTACATATTCATAGCTAGGCCAAATCTAATCGCCCCGTCATCAGATAAATCCGGGTGACGATCAATGTGCTGACATCACAGGACACCGCGCGATGATGCAACCGATATTCCAGGCGCTTTTGACACGACAGGGGATTCACGTACATTTTGGTATCAGGTTAAAAAAGATTTTTTGAATAGAATATACTGCCCAAATTGACGATGTGAAAACTTCAAAGTTTTTGTGATAAAAACTATTTGTACTTGTTGAGTTAACGCGAAGTTAGTAGCGAAATATTTGATGGACTGAGTTTTATCAAAAATTTCTAAAATTTTTGTTTTATGAGTATAGAAGTGTCATTTCAAGAGGACTTATTTCCACTTTCGGAAAAAAGTGAAGGAATGACGGGAATCCATTTTCAGCATACGTTTGCACGTCTATACTCTAGTATCTCAAATCGTTTATTTCAACCCATAATGAACAATAACAATAGAAACAATTTATTATGGACGCTGTCGGGCAAAGCTAATTTTTAATAAGTAGAGAGAGGAAGAGCGCTTTATTAATTTTCCTTGTTATTAAGTTAGAATTATTTTATATCCTATTAATCATGTACTTATATTTCCATTCATTCACTTATTCTATTAATATTTTATATGCAGGTATATCTATTCATTTATTGAATTACCAAAAATAATTAATGATTATTATTAATTTAATAATTATTTATTTATTTATTTTTGTTAGTTTTTTTATATGCTCCTTTATATTTTACTTTCATATAATTTTGTTTTCTTTTTAAAATAGTAAATTTTACAACAAGTGCACAAAACGAACCATTTTTACTGACTTTTAGCAGCCCGAGACGAAGGCGAGGGCTGATAGTAATGTCGAGGATAAAATGGTTTTGTGGACGAGCTACTCGTATAAACTCTGCTTATTTCGATTGCGAGGAAATAAAACATTAGTGTAACATAACATTTCTTTGATTAAAATTCAAAGTTAAATTACCTAGTACAGTTTTGAATACTGAAGGAAAATGTTTTTTCCCGGCATATTAACGGTATTTTTCTGAATTTTACGACATTGATATTAGGCTTGGGCAGCAGACCTATACAGCCTACTATTAAATTAATTTTGTAAAAATAATTTTCTTAAATTAATTAAATAACCTACCGTACTTGAATTTAAATTTTAATATCGTTTATGTCTTAAAAAACACATAAGGCAAATAAATTAAAGTAAATATTATAAAATATCAAATTCTATCTATGAACTTCTTATTGTGTTTGGCTGTATGGCTCATTTTCTTTGCCTTAATATAGATACATTTATGAGTAGATACGTTAATGCACTTGTGCACAAAATCCGATTTTGTGCAGCCTAAATCCGGCACAAATAAGCACTTTCAGAGCATGAGAAGTGAAAAAAATATTACTGTTTGTATTTCCTGTGCGTGTCCCAAATAAAATATTTTCTTTCTTTCTTTAATTAATTTGTATGACTGCCTCGTTGGTCTAGTGGTCGCAAGCGCTACTGCTGAGCATGAGGTCCTGGGTTCGATTCCCGGGTCGGGCCAAGTGTTATTGGGTTTTTCTATTAGGAATTTCTCAGTAGCAGCCTAGAATCTGGATTTGTGCCCGGTTGATGGCAATAGGCTCGCCCCCTATTACATGGGACTTAAACATAACTGGCGAAATGTGGGTGTACCTACTATAGGCGTGATGTTATGTTTATGTTATTTGATTATATTTATTATTGCTTATTTCTTTACTCGCTTAAAGATTGTTCAATATTATTAATGTAGTATAATTATAAAGTTATAATATAATTTATATTTGTTATTTTACTTATTAAAATATATCTGTTATTCATAGTTATGTATTATTATTATAAAATTTATCTATTATATGATTTTATATCCTATTGTCTATGTATTTATATTTCCATTCATTTACTTATTCTATTAATATTTTATATGCAGTTTTATCTATTCATTTATTATTTGTTTAATTATATTTAATATTGCTTTTCTTTACTCGCTTAAAAATTGCTCATTATTATTATTAATGCAATATAATTAATAAGTTTTATAGTATAATTTATTTTTGTTATTTTACTTATTAAGAAATATCTGTAATTCATAGTGATGTATTATTTATACTTTAGTTTATTTAAAAATAAACTGGTTTTATTTTGTTGTTTTACGTCTTCTGATAATTTATTATATATTTTTGTTGACATTGAATATGGGCTAGATGAATGTAGTTTAAGGCGGGAGGGGGGCAAATTTTGTCTATTTTATGGGGCAACAATAATTTGTTTGTATGTCTCGCCGCGTGCTGTAAGAATCTTGATATTTACGGACTAGTTTACATAATTCTAAAATATAAATACCAACTAAGGTGAGAATCTTATGTTTCTGAAAGTAAGGCTTGCAACTATCTGTTGGTTCTATATTGGTAATTATTCGTATTAGCTTTTTTTGGAGGGTAAATAGTGAGGGAGCGGTCGTGCTATTTCCCCATAAGATGATGCCATAGTTAAACCAAGCGTGGGCATAAGCGTAGTATGTGATTAGTGCGGTTTGTAGGATTGTAGTATTTTTTATTTCGCGGATGGCATAAGAAAACTTTGAAATTTTTGATTTTACTGCCTGAATATGTGTTTTCCAGTTTAAATAAGTGTCAATTGTTAAACCTAGGAGACTGAAATTTTTAACTGTTTCTTAATTATGTTGATTAAAAGTAAAATCTATATTTATTTGCTTTTTGCCAGGGGTGAAACGCTATTAATTTGGTTTTGGTAAAATTTATGGTCGCTCATCCAGTTTACATTTTTTCCAATAATAGTCGTGAGTTTCTCATTTAAATTAGCATTTGTTTGGCATGAAGTCAGGATCGAGATATCATCCGCAAAAAGCACACATGGCCCGTCTATGGTTTTGGGGAGATCATTTATATATATGAGGAAAAACAGGCCACCTATAACACTTCCCTGGGGAATTAAAGCATGTATTGACTTAACACCAGATCATGAGCTCTGATTCTTTTATTTTTTCATTCTAATATTAAATTTCAACTAATTGATCTCTATCTTTTAAATATGATGCTAACCAGTCATGCGCTTTTCCGCGTATTCCTATTCCGGATAACTTATTAATAATATTTTAAATTGCACTTTGTCGGCCTTGGTAATTTCTAGTAATATCCCTATTGCATATTGTTTATTATTAATAATATTTAATATTTCTTGGATGTATTTATAAACAGCTAGCGTTGTAGATCTGTTTTTGCGAAATCCATTTTGGCAGTCATCGAAATACTTATATTTTTCACAAAAGGAATTTCACAAAGATTCTTTAAGATCTGGTTTACTTCGTATCCTTTGAATGGGGTAAGGAAACATGGTATTTTCAGTAGGGTTAATCACTGATGTTTCTCTCTGTACACTGCCGGATGAGTGGGTGGTATTTTCCCCAATGGATGCAAAAAAGTTATTGAAAAGTTATTGACTATCACTAATTTGATTATTACAGAAACACTTAATTCCGTTGTAAATTTGACTTTCAATTTACGTATTCAAAACGAATACGCCTTTTTCCACGTCATTGCGTATTTATTTGCATTGAATAATAGTTCTATTACAAACCGACTTATTTCCAATATATAATTCGAGACTAGTTACTTTCCTCTAGCAAACAGATTTATTTCCATTTCATACATTTTTATAGTAGAAAGATACCATCATTTTGTGTCGTTATATCGTATTCATCAGCTGGAAACTGAAGTGGACAAAAAAGCATAGAAGCCAGGACCGCAAAACCATAAAAAGTTATTTTTTTTTTTAAATAAATCTAATTTGATTGGCTGACGCGATGACGTGAGTAACAGACTGTGACAGATTAACAAAACAAAGTGACTTATTTCCTTTAGCGTACCTAACAAAGAAGCTTATTTCCTGTAATTCTGAACAAAGTGACTTATTTTCAAATTATCGAGTAATGTTTTCCTATTATAAATAAACTTTAAGATTAATGTGCTAGTGTCAGAATTAGTTAAATACGATTTTCTTTACGGCGACATAAAAAAAATTATGTAGGTATTTAACACAATAAATTACATAGAGGTTTTTTGCATTTATTGAAAAATCGGATAAGGTGGAAATAAGTTTTTTTGAAATGAAACTCCTCAGTAAGTCTTTACAACATTATAGGTACTAAAGATTTTTTCTCAAACATGCTTGGAAAGTCGAGCATTATTTTGACAACCTTCGAGATACTTCGAAATTGCTGTAGTGGCCGAATACATGCGAGCGCCCGGCTATGAAAACTCATATCTGCAGTGCTATTCTGTAACCATCTCACCGTGAAAACTTCGGTGAAGTGAGCGTGGAGTGAGCTGTCAATAGTGTCAATTCCAAGCAAAACCAAACTCACTTCACCTAAGTTTTCACGGTGAGATTTTTACAGAATCGACCGGCTGTTGTGTTATTTAAAAACGTAACGAACTTTTTACTTCAACACAATCATGTCATGGCAACCACAAATATGAAATCAAAGATTTTATTTAAATTTCGATTTGGTTTGCAAATAGATCTGTTTAAAATAAGAGGAAACAAATGATCATGAAAAATTATCGTTGTTCATCATGGTTTTTTTTATTTTATTTTAAACATTAATTTATTTTTTGTGACTACTTGAACTCATACACTGACTTATTATTTTTAGTATTACTTATTACAATGTTAGAAATATAGTATAATTTTACAATGTTTGTAAGTATGTGAGCACCATGCATCTATCACATAATTAATTTATGTCATTCCTTCATTTTTCATTCTTTTTACCTATCGTGGTGTAGTAATCTTATTCTAGGTGCATATTCTTCACTTAAAATTATATAATTAGTGTCTAAAAGATATAATGATTTTTTAAAAAGAGTAACGGTGGAGTTTCTTGCCCATTCTTCTCCATACGAAAACTACCTTTTGGAATGGGCGACTAGAATCAGTTATTATTATTTTTTGTAAAGTTTGACGTTCAAAAGTACCTTTTTTGTGCCTAATTGAAATAAATTATTTGACTTTGACTTTAATGAATTTACGTAGTTTGAATTTCCGCGCAATATTTGAGAAAAGTACTAAAAAAGCCTTGGCTGCAACCCGGCATTGATGGACTCACGTATGTGTGCCTCGGCTTCCGTCGGCTCGGCCCACAATTTCACGGTCGTCCATCAAAGCCCTTGTAGCAGGCCGCGACAGTAATATACAATCTCTAAAGACCGTATAAATACGTGGCGATTAAAAGTTTAATTTTGCACAGACTCATCCATCATGTTACATTTAACTACTGTTGTTTTACGTAATTAAGTATCTCCAAACTTAATATCTAAGAGCTCAATTCTTGTCATATTCGTTTAGTTAAATACCCACTCAAATATTTAATCTGAATTTTAAATTCCAACGAACTACGAGTATGCAGTAAAGAGAGAATTTTACGTCAAAAATTTTACGTTTCATTCTACATATTTGTGCATGGCACGCAAATATAGTGCTCGAGAAAACATATAACTGTCAAGTAAACCGCGCGGCCCACTCGTGTGAGACACCTTAGCGTAATTTAGTGACGTCAGCGGCTGGTGTGGGGAGACCTTATTGATGTGCATTGCAGACTTGTCGTAATGAAGTTGCAAGTATACTGCAGGCTGCATATGCAAACTAGTTTGAATAAAATATTGTATTTCACGGAGCTCCTATACGATGTAATGGGCTCAGTTTTCCCGACGAATTCTGTGTTCCGCAGAGTTGAGCTGCCGAGATTTCGGTAAATCCTGGCTTCGTTTTCACGAAAATGTCTTGTAGGTATTATAATAACTTGGGTTCCAGGCGGAGGTGTTATAGTGCGATGTGTTCGAGTAAGCTGTTTACTTTTTTAATACACTTTGGATTGGAAACAACCAGTATTGTTAAGGACATGATGGACAGGACAAGGAAAAGGACAAGGACAAAGATAAGCACACGATGAAAACTTGAGAATAATTAGGACCATCAATCAGGCTATAATTTATTCTCATGTTTTCATCGAAGTCTTTATGCTAATAGCGCGATAGCTAGCAACAATTTCGTTTACCTAGCATCGCACCTACTGCACAAACCTTTGACTAGCACCCACTGCACAAACCAAGACATTAAACTAGTAGTAGTAGACCTCACAAGCTCCGACTTTTTTGCAATACATAATATACGGTTATTAAAAATAAAAATCATGACATGAATTTATCGCAAGAACAAACTTAACTTTGTAGTTGAAGAACATGTTTTTGCACCCGCAAATGTGAATTGGTCGATTATTACCCGTTAACTTGTAAAACCTTCTTAGTTGTGATAGTTTTCCTTTTAATTTCGTTAATATACTACTGCCGTGAATTTGTTCATATGAACCAACTATTTAGCTGGCAGGGGTGCAAATTATTGTTGGAATCAAGTGTGTCCCCCACTTGAATCCAATAAAAAGTTGCACTTTAAAGCTTATTATTTCGCCAACGGATCCCTGAATCCAAAAATTGTTATTACAAACTCCCAATATATTTGAACGATCTTACCAACGACCCCACACCATGAGAGAGATGAGAAAAAAAAACCGGCCAAGTGCGAGTCAGACTCGCACATGAAGGGTTCCATACCACCGTGCATTATTTAGCAAATAAATGAAAATACTAAACGAAGAATATTATTATTTTTCATCTTAATGAAAATCGCAAATGTAAATTTGTATGAATTACAAAGTTATTTTTGAAGTTGGAGGAATCACCCATATTTAAATAAATACCTTATGAATCAGCGTTTTTAGTATTTGTTGACTATATATATAACTAGCTGACCCGCGCAACTTCGTCTGCGTCACAGAGTGGTTTAAGTAATGAATTTTCCCAGTTTTTTCGCAACATTTTTCATTGATGTGCCGCTCCTATATCATCATAATAGTCATAGCGTTGCCCACGACTTCGTCCGCGTAAATATCATTATCGTGGTTGGATAAATAATATTACTATGTCCTTCGATCTTCGTCAAATTCGGTTCAGTAGTTTAGCCGTGAAAACGTTACAGAGAGACAGACAGACAGAGTTACTTCAAAAACTGTTATGACATAGCTGTACCAGCGTTTTGATGAAAAACCTAAAAAAAATGGAACTATAGTAAAAAATGGCACGGGTACAGGAATAATAAAGGAACGTTGGGTAAAAAAAAGTACTGGGGGTCTTATAAAAATGTGGGTAAATAAATTAACGATTATATAATTAGTAGTATTTTTTTAAGGTATTTTAAAGTACTTCAGAGTACATGATATTTTTTAGTTTTATTTTCTTGTGGTAGAAGAACATACTGATTTTCTCCGAAACCTGATCTTGATAACGCTACATATAGTTTGTCCATGTGAAAAGCAGTCTTAACGTAAATCGATTCCTACGTGTTTAAATGTTTGCCCCTGTGCTTTATTATTTGTTACGACAAAAGATACCATAACGGGAAATTGAATTCTTTTAAAAATTAAAAGGTAAATCATTGGGAATCATTGGGATGCGAGGTATTAGCACTGTTTGACCAACTGCTGGACCAGTCAAAACTAATGCAACTCGCAGAACTACCGGGCGGCGGCAGGCCAGCGCCCCTTCCCCTCACCCGCCGGCCAGCGTCCCTCCCCCTTACCCGCCGCGTCTTGCGCGTCATGCGCACGTGAACCCGCACATCTATTTATTTTGTTGCGGAGTTCTTTTAAAATTATTATATCTCCTAAGATGTTCATTGAAATCAAGTGATGTCAAGGACAATTTTGTTTACATTTAAATACTTGTGATTAATAACATATTTATTTGGTTATGGATTAATATTATGTTGATAAAACTCCTTCGCAAATAATGCATTAATTTCGAACAAATTTGATTACGATAAAAAAGGTTATAGTGAGTCAATCTTAAAAGATAGACATATACCTTCGCGGACTTTTTTTTAGAACTTTTAAAGAGGAACAATTCCGTCATACATGATATTTGCGTAACTTAAACCGTTTACGCAGCGCACGCAACGGAAGCTCTCAAAAAGGAATATTTTTTCCCGTTTTTGTAACATTTTTCATTTATGCTCCGCTCCTATTGGCCGTAGCGTGATGTTATATAGCCTATAACCTTCCTCGATAAATGGACTATCTAACACAAAAAGAATTTTTCAATTGCAACCAGTAGTTCCCGAGATTAGCGCGTTCAAACAAACAAACAAACAAACAAACAAACTCTTCAGCTTTATAATATTAGTATAGATATGGTACATTACATACAGAAGTTTCTAACATGTTTAGTTGTTGAGATAGAGTTCGTACAAAAATCATCACTTCCGTGTGAGCACGCACCAGCACAGTACGCTTATGTTCAAAAAAAATAGATCGTCAACCTTTTTTACGATTCCATAAAGTTTAACTTATAAATATCTCCTAATAATTACATATTTTAGTTACTATGAAGAAGTGTGCAATTTGCAATTTAACGACGGGGTGCAATGTGGAAGCTGCAAGAAATTCTTGGATTTCTCTTGTGCAAGTGTGTCTGAAGCGGGATGGAGAAAACTGGGACCCGACCGAAGAGCGCAATGGAAATGTTCTGCTTGTAAATCGTCGCCTGCTCTTCTTTCACCGGAACCTTCCGCTTCATTGGATACGGTACTGGGTGAGATTCGCGAGTTGAAGCAGCATCTGCTGAGCTTGCCAACCTTAGTCAGCGACATAAGATCGATCAAAGAGGAGTTGACTGAGCTTAAGAAAAGTTGTGATTTCTCTAGTGGTAGACTCGATGACTTCGATACCAGACTTGCTGAACTAGAAAAAAAAAGCTGTGAGTTTGAGAAGCTTCAGGACACTGTCTCTTCATTGCAAACAGAATTAGCCGCAACTAAGCTTGAGCTTTCTTCGTTTGATCAGCGATCCAGGCTAAACAATGTGGAGATTAAGGGTGTCCCCCTAAAGAAGGATGAGAACTTATTCTCAATCGTTGACGCCATTAGCAGCAAAATCAATTACAAGTGTTCAAAGACTCAGATTAATTACATTTCGAGGGTGCCTATACATAACTCCAAGGAAAAATTAGTGATAGTGAGCTTCCTCAACAGATATATAAAAGAGGATTTTGTTGCGGCTGCTCGTGCTGATAAGGATCTCTCCACCTCGGACATAGGTTTTCAAGGAGAGCCACAACGTATTTATGTCAACGACCATCTAAGTGTGGAATCCAAAAAACTACTGAATTTAACTAAAATTGCCGCTAGAGAGAAACACTACGAATTTGTCTGGGTGAAACATGGTAAAATTCACGTGCGCAAGGATGTTAATTGCAAAACCTTTATAGTAAGAAGGGAAATTGATTTAAACAAAATTGTTTAAACAGGTTTTATTCACATTTCAATTGCTACTTTTCTAACAATTTTCTACTTTTTCATACAACAATTTTCTGCTTTTCTACTTTTAAAATGTATCGACGCTCGCACATTAATTATTATTTGCTTGTAAAAGTTTGTAAAAGGTTGAGCGCCTCAGCACTGCTAATGAGCTTCCATTGTATTCCTTATCGCGCTGTTTGTCTTCGAGTTCCAATACTTAACTACACATTTGTCTCCCTCACGCATGTGCGTCTGACATATTGCTGCTTGCTTGCTCGCACAGTCTTGTCCTGCCTGGCATCGGACGATTTATGCATTCTTGCCGATATTACTTATTCTTACCCACATTATAAATTTATGCCTCTTTTATGCGTAACTAATATTAACTGTTATGAAATGAATTGGCAAATTTTATTATATTATGATGTTGTTGATGCTTATTCGATTATTGTTGGATGTATGTGCAATGGCTGACAGCAGTGAACAGTGTCTTACTGTCTTTTATCAGAACGTACGGGGATTGCGAACTAAGTCCGACTCGTTCTACCGTCAGGTTCTACAGAATTCCTACGATGTTATTGTTTTAACAGAGACGTGGTTATTAGATGGCGTGTTAAACTCTGAGCTGTTTGATGATCGTTACTTAGTGTGGCGCCGTGACCGGGATTATGCTATGACTGGTCAAACGAGAGGTGGTGGTGTGCTTATAGCGACGCGTAAGGAGTTACCTGTCACTCCGCAACCGCTCCTGCACTCCTCGGCGGAGGATCTCTGGATCAACTTACGGCTTAAAAATTCGAAGTCACGACAATACGTGAACCTATATATTTGCACTGTTTACTTGTGCAAACAAAACAAAGGGTTTTCGTTTTCGGAACAACTTAATAACTTCCTGTCCAAATTGAACCATGCTGCTCTGAATAAAACTTCAGATGTGTTTTTAGTGTTAGGTGATTTTAATATGAGTGGGATCACGTGGTCTCCATTTAATAACCTTTCGTTAGTTCCCGTGAACCCCGCCACTAGTGACGAATGTTTGTTCGCGGACGAGATAAGTGCGCTGGACTTTGGACAGTATAATGGGGTAGCTAACGGGTACGGGAAACTGTTGGACTTAGTCCTCTCAAATAATTTAGCCTGTGTTAGCGAGTGTGTTGACCCTCTAGTGCCTATTGATCCCTATCATCCTGCGTTGTTAATCAACATTGACATCTTTGAAATACCTCCCCTTGACCATGCGCCGCGGTTGCGATATATCTATAGTAAAGGTGATTTTGATTCTATAAACAGCGCAATTTCTGGCACTAATTGGGAACATGAGTTTACAATCCGATCACTTGATGAGTCGGTTGAGTACTTTATAGAAACTATTAAACAGTTTCAAAACAAGTATATACCACAAAAGCTAGTATGTATTAATAAATACCCAGTCTGGTTCAGCTCATCACTCATCAAAACAATTAAAGAAAAATTTAAATATCTAAAAAAATACAAGATTTACGGCAATAAATCTGACGAGTTAACTTTTAAATACTTGCGTGACAGAGTCAAAACTATGGAAGCTTCTTGTTATAAATGTTATCTCAATCAAACCGAAAATTCCATTAAAGCTAACCCTAAACACTTTTGGACCTTTGTTAAAAATCGCTACAACTCTAATTCTATACCTAATACATTAAATTATAACGATGAATCATTAGTCACGGGAGATTCCATTTGTGAGGCTTTTTCATCTTATTTCATGTCGACTTTCCTCACCCGCACTTCATCTAATACTCCCAGTCCACCTCCTGTTTTCCCTTTCGATACTAACAGAACTTCATCTGACATTAGTCACATAGAAGTAAATGTTGATGTTGTGACCGGTTTACTTCGTAACCTGGATCCAGCTAAAGGTGCGGGCCCTGATAACATATCATCTAAAGCTCTAATTAAATGCGCGCCTTCTATTGCCGTACCTATTTCAATATTGTTTTCCAAGTCTTTGACTCAAGGTGCTGTCCCCAAAGTATGGAAATCGGCTTTTATTACACCCGTACATAAAAAGGGGTCTAAAACCGAGATTACCAATTATAGGCCTATATCCAAGCTGTGCATTATAGCAAAAATATTTGAGAGGATTGTCTATAACCAGTTATATTCCGCCCTTGCTAGCTCATTCAGCTCCTTTCAGCACGGATTTTTGAAAGGACGGTCTACCACTTCTAACTTAATTTTATTTAATGATTTCATTACGGATGCTATGGATAATGGTAAGCAGGTCGATGTAGTTTACACAGATTATAGCAAGGCTTTTGATCGGATCGACCACGATACCCTGTTAAAGAAACTAAGCTACATGGGCATTCGCGGGGACCTTTTGAGGTGGTTCGCTTCTTACATTGATAACAGGTCACAAGCAGTAGTACTCAATAATTATATATCTAGTTGTGTAAACGTGCCCAGCGGAGTGCCTCAGGGTTCGTTGCTCGGTCCTTTGTTATTTGTAATCTATGTGAACGACATCGATCAGTGCCTCCATTCGTCCAAACTTTTATGCTTTGCCGATGACATGAAAATCTTTGCCACTATTTCAACGCTCGAAGATAGACTAGCACTACAGGCTGACTTGTATCGGCTGGAAGAGTATTGTCGGGCTAATAAACTAGATCTCAACCCATCCAAGTGTTCGGTGATCACTTACACTAGAAAACGTGCAGTCCTAGCCACTACTTATGCTTTGGCTGGCCAGATCTTGCCGAGGTGCAATACCATTCGTGACTTAGGCGTCCATCAAGACAGTAAGTTAGTTTTTGACACACATATTGATGCTATTGTCAAAAAAGCTTCTAAACTGCTTGGATTTATAATACGTCTCTCTAAGTGTTTTACTGAAGCTAAAACACTAAAAATATTGTATTGCACTTTTGTAAGAAGTCAGCTGGAGTATGCGTCTCAGATATGGAATCCACGTTATCTTAAATACATTGACCGCATGGAAAACATCCAAAGACGGTTCATAAAATATCTTTGCTTCCATCAAAAGATTCCATATCGGTCAACCGATTATCTTGGACTCTGCAGAAAGTATCATTTGCTACCACTGGTAGATCGACGTAAAATTGCGGACTGTTTGTACTTGTTGAAAATCCTCAACAACAATATTGATAACCCCGAGTTATTGTCAAAATTATATTTTAATGTGCCAAGTAAAGCGCTTCGTTTTAATCCACCAATGCGTGTACCTCATACATCTTCGAATTATAGGCGGAACAGTTATATTGTGCGCGCAAGCAAGAATTTCAATGAGATATGCAAGGAATACGATTTTGATCCATTCACAATCAGTGTGAATTCGGCCAGAAGGAGCTTAAGCCTAAAATTTTTCAAGTAGCGGTAGTCTATATTATTTTATTGTTTTCATTAAGTTCTCTTTTATTTCAGTCACATTTATGTGCATTTGTGTGTGATTTATTGCAAACCCAATGTTTATAAGCTTTTACTTTTACTTTTATTTTTACTTTTACTTTTATTTTGACGAATTGTTCTTTTTTGTTCTTTTTTTGTACTCACACAATGAATATTATTCAATATTTATACGTGAGGATTTGTAATTGGCTCTCTGGTGACTATGCTTTGCTTTTTTGTTTGTTTTTATTAGCTGTAAGTCCTCCATGTACTAAATAAATAAATAAATAAAAATTGTCTATAACTGACTAATTTTACGGCCACCTATTTCATCATTTTTGAAGAAAAGAAAAAAAAAATGTGTTCTCTACTCGATGAGCTCTAGACAATAACACCCCACACGACAGGGATTATTTCAAAATCGAAAGTTTTTTATATGGATATGGGGGTCCCCTTTATTTTATATTTTTATTTAATTTTTACTATTTGTTGTTATAGTGGCAATAGAAATGCATAATCTGTGAAAAGTTCAACTGTCTAACTATCACGGTTCATGAGAAGCCTGGTGACAGACGGATGGACGGACAGCGAAGTCTTAGTAATAGGGCTCCCTTTTAACCCTTTGGGTACGGAACCCTAAAAAACATCCCCACTTTACGTGTAGGGGTACCCTAAAAAACTATAAGGATTCCTTGTTTACTACGGAACCCTAAAAAAAAATGGTACCTAATTATCCCGTTTTGGGGTATGTGTATGTGGGTTGGGTAGGGAACCACTGTCTCGATTTAGCCTTTCCTTAGGCCGTTCACCAGTGAGCGGCGAGGACAAAAACATAAGCTGTTGCGGCTTTTCAGTCTTTGTGGCACGAGGATGTGATCGTGCAAAGGGTGTCGTGAGTCGGAAATCATCTTGGCTCTTTCACTTGAGCTCGGCACCGCTCTGCGAACTTCTGGTAGCGCTATTCTAGCTAGTGGTTACAGCATTTTTATCTGGGTCGGATTAAATTCAAATTTAAAAGTCATTTATTCAAACTAGGCTGAGAAATCAGCACTTTTCGAACGTCAAAAGTACATAAGACAGTCCCCCAAAAACGCCCGCTCTTCACCACTTCCTAGTGCTTTAGCTGGGAAGAAGAAGTGGCGCAACAAACTCCCCAGCTGCACAGCTGTCTGAATAGTTAGAAAAACATGATTCTATACAATAGTACTTATGCAAAATAATTTACGATAAGCAACACAAAACATTAAATTAAATAATTTTCTATATGTCACACCTAGCACACGCCAATATACCAACAAAAAATTAAAAAGAACTTAATACCCGAATGAAAGCCTCCAGACATAAAGGGCGTGCCCGTTTACATAAGCTATTAAAGCTGTAAGGAAATCACAAATGATTAAATAGAACCATCGAAGTAAAAATAAATAAACAGTTAATTACTAATTACAACAACCAAAACTATGATCAGCAAGACGACCAGTCACCACAAGCAGCACCCGTTCACGAGCTTAACGCAAAGATCAGCCACTACCCCCCTCGCCATATTAAAGCAATCACTGATGATCTGGCACGTTTAATTCAGAGCTGTATCCAATAATTTTGAATGGGCTGAACGACTCCACTCGGGGGATGCGCATTCAGCTGCAGAATATGATAGCGCCAGCTCAGTCAACAGCCCAATCAACCTTCTAACTAATTAACTTTCTTATTAAAAGTGCGTTTAACGGTTGCCTTTTTGAACGAAGTCTCTAATGAAGCAGACATCCAAACAATTGGGATATTCTCGACTAGTTCTATGACTATTGAATATTCGATAACTACTTTATGTATTTACGAATTTAAGATACTTCTGATTTAAGTATATTTTTTAGTTGTCCTATACAAGTAAACAAATTGAGCGTGTCAAATCTGTAACATTCAACATCTTCAGTAATTTTTATCAAACAACTACAGTAATTTTTATTACGTTCAAAAGTCAACCGTTTACCCGACCCATGTTATGGCAACACCCATGTAATGGCAATACCAATACGTAGAGGCTTTTATCCCATATATTTTTATGATGACAACACATTTCCCTAATGCATTTGATGTGAACAGGTATTGTCAATTATGTCATATAAAATCGAGTTTCAAATTCGTTGCCGTCGTATCAAAATGTTTTTGTTCATATTTATTACTCCGTTCCTTTATGAAAGGGATTTATGTCCCTTTTATTATTATTAATAATATGAGGTTATGTTCGCCTCTGACGAGGAATATATTGTAATACAAGGTTATTATTAGACAGATGTTACAGTTTATCATGTAAGGAAGAATGACGAAGGATTGTTAAGATGAAACTTCTCATTCCAGGAATTTGTTTTGAGAGATTCTTCAATGATTGCCGAGTAGATATGATAAATTGGATCTTTATTAATTGAATGAAACAATGTACTATCAATCATAAGATATTTATTATTTCAAGGTAGGTAAAATATACCTCATGAAGTTGTTTAAAGTTCATAGACTAGGGTGACCAAGGTGGTCACAAACTCAAATGTGAATAGCTTTCATTTTTAATTTTAGACAGCCGTTGTTTTTCCTGTGATGCCTGTCAAAATACACAGGCCAATCCACAGATAAATCATCCGTTCAATTAATTTAATTAAATTTATTTTAAATTATTTATTTCTATTTAATTTTAATTAACTTTCAATGATTTAATTCAATTTTATTTAAATTGATATTCAATCATTTGATCTTGTTAATTGATCTCCTCATGACTAACATAGTTATAAGTGTAATACTAACACAATATGGACATTTAAATATAGTCTGAATTAAAGGTTTTTATTTTTTATTATATAAATCAATGATTTTGAGTGGGGCTTATTTATTAGTTTCCCCAATAATCAATATCTTCCGTCTACATTAAACTCCTTTCCGTTTCGTCTCGTAGTAAAAAGAACCATGTTAATATAGAAATATTATTAATTTTAGTTCAAAAGAATCACTTGAACTTTGAGCTTTAGGGATAAAATTTTCAATATCTGAAAAGAGAACTCTTTTCAGAGATTAGTTTTTTTTAAATACCGTTTTACACACAACGGTATTTTTCCTTCAGGGATATGGAAGAGATTTTGTAGAATTTTGAGAGTTTACTAACATGGATTTTATTGAGATTTTTACTAAAGGATCAGTGAACACTTTGGAACAGCTCAACACCAACCAAATTAATCGAAGGAGCGAAGTGATTAGAAAACCTAGATAAAAATAGACATTATTGTGAAGCTGGGCTGGCGAAATGCAATAAGCTTAAATTCCATGTGATTCTGAGAGGGGTGAACAATATTACGACAAAACAATGTATAGCACATTATTTTGTCGTATTTTTTTCTTCGTGTTTATTACCTCATATACGGTAGAAATAAAAATACTCTCAATCCCTTTAGAAATCTCCAAATATAAGCGTATTGTCCCAACAACAGAAATAACATCAGGCTCTATTTGAAGACCTGCTGGTCCCGAGGCTGTGTGCCATCAAGACTCGTCTCTAAAGAGTGTATCGATGACGTAACAGCTTGTCCGACTTCGCTGAACGAATGAAGTCGGACGCTCTAGACGGATAAAGTCCGAATGGACTTTGGAACTTGTTTCCGATTAATTTTGTTGTAATTTAAGGGCTTGTTAAACTGGCTCGTTGGTCTAGCGGATGAAAGCGTAGCTGCGCTGTGATCGTGAGGGTTCGATTTCCAGGTCGGGTCAAGACTTGGAGTTATCCTGTAAGGATTTTTTAAATACTATATCAGCAACGCATAAGGTGCTAAGCTATTATTTTCTCCTTCAGAGTCTACATTAACGATTCACTATCGAAAATTCTAAAATAATACAGCAGGTTATATTTTATGTATTTTTTTAAGTAACCACTTGTTTTGCACCTTTTTACAATTAATTTATTATTTACTTTAAGAGCACTGTATAATCTACGGTGTTGTGTTACATAAACAATTAACAGTAATATACTCCGCTGTCATTGTTAAGAATTGTGTTTTTGTGAGAGAATAAACGTAACGAATTTTAAGATGCAGTTTTTGTTGCTTAAGTTATTTTTTTTAAACCTCCGAGTTGATGGAATAAATTTACATGAAAAAGCCGCACGTAATTCTCGAAGCTGGATATAGTTTTAAAAGAGAAAATTGTTCTTACGAATAATGACTATTAATAATACTGACAAGTTTTATCAAGATTAAGAAAATGAAAAAGCTTCCATTCTTCATTTATCTACCTGATGTACGACCAAGCGATGACCTTCATTGAGGCGAGTTAGCTCAGAAAATTTATGAAGATAGCCCCGAGCTAGCGCTTTTAAAAACAGACCGCTATAACAATAAACTAGAAACGTTAGTCACCAATACATTTCTTGCAAAGAATCCTAACAAAACTAACCGGACCATTGTTTCCAAAGAGTTTCCAATAATAAATTAAGAGTACAAATATTACTACAAAAGCACACATTACTCCACAAGGCTTCAGAATCCAATCACAGATGCGACACAATGCCTGAACTCGGCGCTACGAAGCAATACAAAAAACTGAACCAAGCTACATTTTGTAGTAGACGTACGAGAAACTCAATGTGCTACGCCATTTGTAACGCGTACGGAACTTGTAGCTGTGATCCGTGCTACGAGCTACACTGCTACGTAATGGCTAAGCTGGTGCTACGCCGTGCATTGTAATCTGTCACGCTTGCTCCCAATGATCATAAATATGAATTCAAGTGCGCGACAGCACTCGGTGCGTGCGTAATGAATCAACCACGCAGGACATTACAATTTATACCCAAAATGATGAGTTTATCCGGAAAACCGGCATTGTTTCACTGTCACCGGACCGTGTCCGAGCCGTATGACCGCATTAGCAATGTAAATGAGAACAAGACGGATTCGTACATTTACATAGTTTGTATAAAAGTCGAGCCGCATATGAATAAACACAAATGTGTTATTTGTGGTCGGCATTAATTTAAAATAAATTCGTAATTACTTGTACCACTGGTTCGAACCGCACCCCAAGTGCTATATATACTTATATAATATGTGTGTGTGTTTAATGCATCTTTTCCTGAAAACGTTTGTGATTAATTAATCACAACAGTATTTTTTTGTTTTGCTTATTTGTTTTAAATAAAGAATATTTGACGAGGAACTTGTTTGAAACCTTTCAGTGTGTGTCTGATATAAATAACATGCCCGGGGCTGTATGAATAGTTGACCGCCAACGTGCCCACTACACGAGGCGGTAGCGGATATCTCTTTGTTAAAAGTTTGTGTTCATTTACAACAAACAGTTCTAAATGGTATTCAAATAAGTGGAATCTTTGTGTGTAAAAGTTTAATATAGTTTATTTTGGGTCATGTATTTTGAATCAGATAGACCATGTGGCACAAAAATGACAATGAAGGTGATCTAAATAAATTGTGGAGAAACTCGGACAAAAAATTGTCTGAAATCACTTAAAAGCAATGAGCAAGCACAGACATCAAAGTTCTATGACAACGTGTCCCCATGCAGGGATATAGAAAGAAGAAAAAATGTTTATTCTGCAAAAAAAAATTACGTAGGTACATTACAAATAATATACCGACACTTTAATACTAAAGTCAAAAGCCTAGTATTCCAAAGAAAATCAATATTTTAAAAACGATTAGTTACCTCTGTACAGCTGTTATTTCCATTACAGCAATATCTGCCAGCCAACTTTACCAATACAAAAACACATTATCAAGCCAAAATAAATCCTAGATAAAAAAATCACCACACATAACGCACCCTTGAAAAAGTTTATTATCCATCTTCCCGAACCAAATCCCTCGCTATTCTATAAGGCCATTCTCATACGGGGTCAACCGCAACTGGTCGGCAACGAGCGTTGCCAACTGCGATGCAACTGGTGCTCTCACAGGGCACAACTAAAGTTGTATCAATTTTAATTATTTCATAATTCATTTAGACACTAAATTTTATGAAAAATTGCGTTGCCGTTGACTACTAGCTGACAACAGGTTGCATCGTGTGGGAACCACAATAGAAATGTATTTGCTAACGCGAGTAGTTTCGTCGGCGTTGAAAACTTTGTAAGAATGTAAGCACCTCGTGTAAGAATGTCCTTACTGTTAACCCCCAACTGCAACAGAACTCCAGTTGATCAATTGGGGTGACTGGCGAGAATTGTCGCGCTCCAATTTCCATGTGTAATTGGCGGAGGAGCTTTGATAGCGAATCACTTCTCGACATAATTAAACGACGTGCGACGTGAGAGGGCGCCACCGGCGTGACGGCTGTTAAACAGAGACGGACTGATTCGAGGGGAATTGATTGAAGGTAGTGTTAATTAAAGGTTTTTTTATGTATGAGATTGTTGGGGATGACTATTGATATTTATAAAGATAGTAAAATCACAAGTGTTCTTGAGAAGGAGAATGTAAAAAAATGCTTTAATAAATATGCATAAAATGATTTAAACAATATATAATCTAACATATAATTTACACTAGGTAGTAATCAGGCAGTGTATTAAATGAATAACTAATTAATATACAAATAAATAAAATAAAAAAGAACACTTAGGTGTCGAAGGACTCGTCCGCATCGCTGTAGTCCGGAAACGTGCCCAGATGACTGGCAGGATGGCCACAAGAACGAGCCAGCCCTGGTCATGTGAAGTGTCAGTCGTCTAGAAATAAGACGCGCGCTCAGGCCCGATATAATAAGACCCGAGCTTTCGACTTTAAACGGCTCGAAATTGTGGTTACCGATAAGGTTACAGTATTTGCGGCGCAGTTTCGGCAGCCACAGTGACAAGGACCAAAGGACTAAGGACTTAAAGGTGATACATAAATAAAAAAACTTTATTGAAAAGAAAAAAAACATATCTCATTTCTCGTAACAAATTAACAATTCAAAAGGAACCCTAAGGTCAAAATTAGTCCAATAATGAAAAATCAGATTATAATTTCTATCTATTCAAAGATTTATCGAAAACATTAGCACGCCCATTGCAAAGTATACGTTTTGGATGTGTTTTCCATGTTATTTTGTCGTTAGTCGAAAAACCATTGAAAGGTTCCTGTTCTTTTCTTCGGTGAAAATGATTATTTCATAACGAATTAAGTCCAAACCGATACGGTCCAAACCGCTGGTTTATTTTAACTGTCACTTTGTCACAATTGTCACTCAGGAAACGTTAACCGGTGTTCAACGGAACCGATTTAACTTGTTTGTTAATTTGCCCGACACAGTGCGATGACAAAAGAATAATCAATAGTACTTCCGTGAGGACCAAGAGGAATCAAATATTCAACACCTTTTAACTGTTTGTGTGTGTTTTTTTTTTAATTAAGGGTACGCTAGTCGGATATTCTTCCATCAAAATGTCTTAAGGTGATTACTCGTTTGTCGACGGTGTACGTTCAAAACTAAAAATTATATCAATATTTCTTGTACTGTCTTGTATTATCTAGCCCTGTATAAAAGCAGGACTTAAAAAAAAATTGGTTTTGAAGTTATGAACGTCGAAACTTCCATATTTCAAAACTAATTTTAACTCGTCTTTGGGCAAAAATACTCGTAGCTAACAAATGTAGTAAAAAAATGCCAAAATAGAAACTGTACAAGGATAGAAATTTATTCAAAAGTTAAAATAATTGTATGTTGAGTAAATACATTCAGTAGTTTTTGCATAATATCTAAACGCCCAAAGGCAGCGGAATGTTGCCATTTTAAGTATAACATTCTGTACATTTCTTATTACTGTACTTGTAAGCAAAAAGGAGGGTAACTATTTTGACCTTTAAGTATGTATGTATGTTAATTTGTTTCCTCATAACTTCTAAGCGGATTGATAGTCCGCTGGTTATAGGCTATAAGACGTCACATTAAATTGAATATGCATAGAAGTTATGAGCTAAAAAATTTACAGACAGACAAATAAAAAATCCGGATTCACACGTAATCTATCCGATTTATCTAACACGTGTGACTCCGGATTTTTTATTTGTCTGTCTGTGATGTCTTGTTTATACCTTTTTAGATGACTTTTTTGTCGAAGTTGGGTTTTAGTATAACTTTAATGTTTTTAACTTATTTTATTTTTTCTTTTATTTCTGGAGGTGTCTTTTATACTGCACCGGTGGACGACGATATCAAGTCAAAGGCGGATGTCAGTTTTACGCGGAGGTGACGCATATTTTCGCCATTTAATTTTGTTCATTTTTTTATTCTGTAGATTTTGTACACCCAGGACTAGATAACAACAAAACAATCAAACACTACAACACAGCGAGCGGTCTTTTCGCATTCTGCGAACTCTTCCTTCTTTCCTTCTCTTTGCGCTTTATTTTTTACTTTATATGAGGCGCTAATAAACTTATTGTCATTCTTTTTTGTTTCTTTATATTACTAATATAGTCTAGGCTCCACAAGATGAGCACTTACAGGTTTTTCATCTGCGTTTGGACAAACAGGCATTTTAATGATTGATAAAAAGGTACACAAAAAAAATTAGACAAACCCCCAATATTTCATATCAAATGATTAACTTACACAAAGATGATTCTAATTATTACAATTCATTACATTTTAATAAACATTAGTTATTTGATTATTACACTTTATTTAAAATAAATCATTATTATTAATTCGTTCATTCAGATTAGTAATTAAAGGTAAGCATATTAAAGTAAAGCCGTTTATTATTTCACATTTAAGCACGTCAAGCATATTATTACAAGGTCAATCGATTCACAATCTGTCAGCTTAAATTCCTCAACGGTAGACTCTTTCGTAACAGATATTTCAACTGCTTCGAGAAAATTGAGTCATTTGGTAGGGATTTTAAACTTTCAGGTAGCATATAGATATATTAGCTAGTCTTGAATCTCCCTGTAACTTTTAAGTTTGTGATGGGCAGTATTAGTCTATTTTTGTTCCACCGGTTATAGTTTTCATTTAGCTCGATATTAGATTTGAAGAGGTGCGTATTTTTCCTAACGATTAAACAACTTAGCAGTATATATATTTCTGGTAGTGAGAGAATTGGTTGTTTAATAAAGTCAACAACTTTTTCGTTGGTCTATGTTCATAATAATTCTGAAACATTTAATTTGCTGGATGAAAAGGTCCAAAAAGTCAGTACTGTCTCCCCACAGAATAATACCATAATTTAGCCAGGAGTAGGCGTACGCATAATAGGCAGATAAGGCGGTTTTATAGTTTGTGTCGCATTTAAATGTACTTAGTGCATAAATAAATTGGGACAATTTTGCTCTTGTACTTTCTACATGTTTCTTCCAATTTCGGTTTGAGTCTAATGTTAGGCCTTAATGTGTAAATTCGTTTATTTCTTCTAATTTCATTTGTTGTGTATATTTAGGTTTAGTGGGGTTCTTTGGTAAGTTCTTTATTGGCATATTTTAGTTTTAGTTAATTTCTAAGTTATGTTCATTTAACCATTGCTCAGTTCCTGTGAAACTTTTTTTAACAGCTAGAAGGTCAACATTCGTGGGCGATTTAAATAATAAAGAAACATCGTCAGTGAACAAAATACATCCTAAAACACTTCCTTAGGGTATTAAAATATTAAAGGTAGCCAAGTCTGATCCTATGTTGTACATTTTCTAGTCCACGCTATCGAAATATTCTATCTACGAATTGTACTCTGTCTTGTAAATATTATTTAAACCAATTTAAAGCTTGTCCTCTAATACCCGAACCGTAAAGTTATTGTAATAAAATTTTGTGTGACACCTTGTCATACGCCTTCGTCATGTCTAGGAATAATCCAATAGCGTATTTTCTTTCCTTAATGCAACTGTAAATTTCCTATTCGTAGTTGTATACCGCTTAAGTTGTTGAGCATTTTTTCCAAAAAAAAATGATACGATTCGCCATTGCTTTTTCGTTTTTTTTTTAGATAGTACCTAACAGTGCAATAGGCATATAATTACTAGGATTTTCTGAATTTCGTCCTTTTTTCGCAATTGGGCGTACAAAACTTTCGCAATTTTAAGTTTTTCTGGGAATCTTTCCTCTCGTCGAAATAAATATTGATTAGTTTAGTGAGAGGCGAAGTTAGCTCCTTTACGCATTTTTTAGCTAATAGCGGTGGGATATAGTCCACTCCAAAGCTACGTTTATTTTGCATACCGCGTATAATCTTAAAAACCTCTCACTCGGTTACCGGTTCGATGTACATGGAGAGATAAAAAAAGTAGGAGTCACATACGACGACTACACCTACCGATACGAAATAATTATTAAATGCGGTGGAAGCTTGTTGCGGTGATTTTATTATTAGGTTATTTAATTTCAAGGTAACGTTCTTAAGATTTTGTTTAGTTTATTAGGCGTGGTAATTTTATTTATTACAGACCACATCGTTTTGTTTTATTTTTTGAGGTATTCATATCTTTTATGTTATTAAGTTTTTTGAAGTTTTAGCGCATTTTTTAACATTTCGAGTATTCTTAGTAGTAACTTAACATATCTAACATCACGCCTTGTTTCTTTGTAGTGTTTTTTTAAATATGGCATTATTGAGCTGATTTGAGACAATTCTAGTCAATCTTTTATTTTTGCATGATTTTTTTAGTATAAGGGACTAAAAAAATAACGTAAGTAGTAGTAAGATTATTGTTTGTTTTATGTTGCATTGTTTTTATCCGTTTTTTTGGTATATATTTATTCAAATTAGATTGTAAAATGTCATGAAATCTAAGTTTTATTTATGTCAAAGTTTTGATAAAATGTCATTCCAGTTTAATTTATTTAGTGCTGATTGAATTCACGTGAAAATTTTGCACATAATTTTCAAATCAATACCTACACAATACAGCGTGCTACTACAAACTCTAGCGTATAATATCACGAATAGCATAATGTCCGCCATGTATAGCGTATACCGCGGGGGAATCGGGGTGTAATGAACAAATTGTCGGAGGCGATTGACCGAACGGGGTCAGTATGGTGCTCATCGCACACTATTTGGCACCACCACGGACATTTGACTTAGTGTCGTGGTCGAACTAACTCGTGGTGCTAATGCGGACATCGTGCTTCGGTCTGTGGAGCTATAATGTGTTTTTTCTTATGAGTCCTTTTCGGTAAACAAACCCCGCTCCGTATGAAAATCACGGGTTTTATAAAATTTAATGTTGGGTATAAACGTCTTAATCGTTTTAAATGTAAATTACATCAAACATTGTGTATTTTAGAGAATTCGAATGGCAGTAAAACACGATACTTGTTCACCAAATAGGACAAGTATAGAAGTATAAACTTTATCCGTGTTAAAAGTTTTTAATGAAGTATGGTAAAAAAGTATTGAATTTAACATGTTATTTACTTGTAATAAGTACATATTATTTAGTAGTAAAACGGATTTTATTTGAGCTCAATGATATTTAGAATATTATGCTTATTTAGTAGACTGTAGGAAATAGGAATAAAATAGGTTAAACTAGATTTTTGAGCTAATTCCTAGTAAGCTGTTACTGTTATTTTACTGTTTGTATGTAAGGCGCGCACTCAAATATAATATGGCTGATTTCTGTGTAATTTTGACCATTGTGATAAATGCAAAACAATAAGTTTTGTATTAATCATAATGGTCAAAATTAAATTAAATAGAATATAAAAGGGATGGCCAAAATACTTACCACACCATTATTATCTCTATTGTGTTTCGTTCAATTAACACCTTTTGATATTTACCATTATTTTATACCATTAATTGAGTGGGCAGCTGTTTATAATTATTTAGTATTTTAACTCCCGAAAAAGGATACAGCATTCCTATATATAAGTTATATTAAGTCATCATCATCATCTCCCAACTATGTTGGGGTCGGCTTCCAGTCTAACCGGATGCAGCCGAATACTAGTATTTTTTTATATGGAACGACTGCCTATCTGACCTCAGTTACTGGGTAATATCGATACCTCTTGGTACTCGTAAGACTGGTTGTCAGGCTTACGGGGTTCTGACGACCCGTAACCACTTCCAAAAATCCAAGAATGACAGCCGGCACCAACGGCTTAATGTGCTTTCCGGGGCACGGTGGGACTCGGTTCGTTAACATGGTCACCCATCCACGGACTGACCGTGGCAAGCGCAGCTTAACCTGATCGATCGACCCGTGTGGCTGTCTGTTATTACTTAATATTACCTACATATCCTTTATTCAAATTTGTAGGACTTTGATCGACAAACGATTAATTATATTTAACTATAATTAACGCAATTACAATAAAATATTTTTTTACATTCGATGACAACGCCTGTTATCTTTGTTTGTCAATAAAACATGAAATACACTTCTCAATAGAAAAATTGAAACACTTCCGTTTTTTATGGTTTCTGTCCTAATTTAACACAAAAGAGTTTCCATTCCATGAAAAAAATCACATGATTGTATAGCTGGCAGTTTTGCCATTACACTGATAGGTGAAAATTCTAAATTCAAAATTACAATTTCATTTGTTTATCCTATAAATGAAATGATTCACTGTTTTGAGACAAATGTGTGTTTAAGTTGGACTACATTTCACCTTTGAAAACTTAAAATTAGCGCTTATCTTAAAAAAAAAAGTTCTTTATTTGTTTACTGTGACTTTGAGACGACTGAAAAAGTTTTTTTTCTAAAATATATGAATACTTCGCCCGCAGAAGCCGCACAAGTGGTGGCATTGCTAGATTCTGGACTTAGTCAGCGTGTTGTGGCTGAAAGATTGCATCTAAGCCTGTCGTCTGTTCAAAGAGTCTACAAATGCTATCGGAAGACTGGTTTGTTCACGCGCTGTTCAGGATCTGGCAGGAATCGGGTCACTTCTGAGCGAGATGATCGATTTATTGTAACAACTTTTTTACGAAATCGACGCCTTTCAACTGCAGCAGCAGCTTTATGTTGTACGTAGGGTGGCTGTACCCTCATGGTCCTCGGAACGCGCCACCGTCGGGTTCCCAAATAACGATAGGAGGGGTTCACATCAGCGTCGAGTCGACGATGAAGTACCTGGGACTCGTCCTCGACAGTCGGTGGAACTTCGTGGAGCATTTCCGACGTTTGGCTCCCAGACTGGAGCGAGCCGGGGCTGCCTTGAAGCGGCTCCTGCCCAATCTAGGGGGTCCAAACGCCTCCTGCCGGAGGCTATACGCGGGGATCGTGCGGTCCATGGCCCTGTACGGGGCACCGGTGTGGGCGCGTTCGTTGAGGCGGCGGCCTGCCCGCAGGTTGAAAGCGTCCCAGAGGGTCATGGCCACCCGGCTGGTCCGGGGATACCGCACGGTCTCCGGTGAGGCGGCGAGCCTCCTTGCCGGATTGCCGCCATGGGATCTGGAGGCAAAAAGTCCTCGCGCATATTTGGGAGTGGCGCGAGGAGGCGAAACGCCGGGGCTTGACTCCGATGCCGCGAGAAATCGCGGCACAGCGGACAGAGCTCCGACGGGATCTCATGGCGGCATGGAGAGTGCGATTGTCGCAACCCAGTGCTGGGCACGCCACTATTGCGGCGATAAGTCCCCTCTTTGAGGAGTGGCTGGAGAGGCGCCACGGCGTCCTCACCTTCCGCCTGACGCAGGTCCTCACCGGACACGGCTGTTTCGGGAGGTACCTGTTTCGGATAAGGCGGGAGGAAACGCCCGGGTGTCATCACTGCGTGGATCGCCCGGAGGACACGGTGGAGCATACGGTGGAGGTATGCCCGGCTTGGGCAGAGCACCGCCGTGTCCTCGTGGAGGCGATCGGTGGCAGGGATCTCTCGCGTCCGGCCCTGGTCCAGGCCATGGTACGGAGCGAGAGGGCATGGGAGGCCGTCACCTCCTTCTGCGAAGCAGTAATGCTCGCGAAGGAGGAGGCGGAGCGCGTGAGGGAGAGGCAAATTTCGCGCCCTCACGCCCCTAGCCGCCGCAGGAGGAAACGCCCCGGGCGTCGGGCTTGCGGACGGTGAGCAATGGGTAGCTCGCCGTCCGGTAAGGACCAGGTCCGGGTCGACGGCGCGTTGTGTTCCACGCGCGCCTCAAAGAGTATCAGCGAGTGAAGGGGTCCGATGAGACCATTGCCTGCCGGGGTTGCGGGAAAGTCCGAAAGGGATACCGTGGCCCCCTGGCATTGCACAGGCAAGAGAAGGAACACGGGTGGGTTTTAGTCAGTAAGAGTCTGATACGCCCTCCCGCTCCACCCAGAGCGGGAAACGTCATTTGATGATTTCCCAACCAAAAAAAAAAAAAAAAAAGGGTGGCTGTACCCCCTGGCATTGCGCAGTCAACAGAAGGAACATGGGTGGGTTTTAGTCAGTAAGAGTCTGACACGCCCTCCCGCTCCACCCAGAGCGGGAGAAGTCATTTGAAGATTTCCTACCCAAAAAAAAAAAAAAAAGAGTGGCTGTAAGTGACTCTACAATTAGAAGAAGGTGAACGTGTACTGGTACCGCACAAGCCAGCAAATGAGCCGAAATTAACTGCATACCATCGAAGAGCGCGCCTTAACTTTGCACGTGAGCACCTAAATTTATCATACCTCCAGTGGAACAAAGTCCTCTTTTCTGATGAGTGTAAAATTATGCTGTATGGTAACGACGACGGAAGGAAAAAGGTCTACAGAAGAGACTGAGAACGCTTTGCATAATGCTTCATTGAAGAAAAGGTCAACTATAGTGGCGGTTCGTGGACGGTTTGGAGAGGAATCAGCGCCGATGGTAAGACAGAGCTTGTCTTTGTGTCTGGACCACGTCTACCTGCACTAAACTTACGTCTTACGTCTTGAGCCTCACGTGATGATGCCCTACGCACATTTTGTTGGCAACGGTTTCATATTCATGCACGACAGTGCTAGGGCTAACACCGCGAGCGCCGTACGAGATTATGTTACCAAAGAAAAAATAAAAGAGACGAATTCGTGCAAGAGATCCTGCCCCAGAAACACTTAGCCAGCTGCAAAATGCAATCCAAGAGGAATGGAATGGAATGCCACAACATTTCATCGTGACTCTCATCCAATCGATGAAGAACCGTATGGAAGCAGTAATAAGAGCTCGGGGAGGGTATACAAGTTAGTAAAAAATTCTTAACCACACCTTTCCATCATACTCCATACAGGGTAAAAATTACTTGTTAAACAAAATAAGAAACCTATGAAAATTTAATTTGAATTTAGAACATTAATATTAGGATTTGAAAACCTCATATTATTCACTATTAAACGCCATTTGGCATATATTCCTAAATATAAACATTTTTCTTATAATCCTTACAAAACATAAAGTCGCCAGGTGATTCAATTTTTCTGATGAGAAGTATATTAATAATTCGGAACTATTACGAATTAACGAGAGCTGTCGAAAGTTGTTTCTAAACAATGTTTCGTACCGTGGACGACTGTTTTTAGATTGGTGAACCGTGTTGATTCATAGGACTGATATTGGTACGAGTAAGCGCTTGTAGGGGTTTTGAAGGCAATTAGTTTTAACAGTATTGTAAGTTGTGATGAGTGTCGTTAAGTATCGGATGTTTTGTTTTTAATTGTAAGCCACGCCTGCTCTTACTTTGTTGTTCACTAATTGCTGTTCCTATGCTATTGTATAAATGTAAAATAATGTAACTAACAACAGTTAGTTAAACTTCTATTATCAAATAGAAAGTTTTCTGACTGTTTTTGTTGTTATTGATAAAAAAAATATTATCATAATTGGATCTGTTTATTATTATAGATAAAGCCCATGATAATATTATTGTATTCATAGTAGTACATTATGATACTAGTGTGCTGTGTTGGTCATTATCAATGTTTCATGTGACTTTTTCAACACACTGGCGAGGAAAAAAACAGATTTGTTGTAAGAAATTATGCTACAGTAACGTAACTATAGAAATGATACATTTAGATTTATAAAGTTAAACTGATCTTTGTTGCAGGCAACGGAGTTTTCGGAGCTTCTTTTAAAAAAAATTGTACGTCGGTTGGGGACAATACTTTAGATTTCGTATTTTTGATAGTAATAAAACGATAACAAATATTTATGGAAAATGGCGCTCTGGTTTTTTTTTTTCCGCTAGCGATGCACGCGCAGGTGTTAATAAAGGTAGGTACTGTCAAAACCGCTGAACAGCCTATAGAAAAACTATAATTAATACAAAATAATATTTTGAATACGCAAATTAAGATTAGTATGTAGTGAACAATATATAATTTGATGAAATATTATGTTAATTTATCATAATTTATTTATTTACACAAAAGGCTTAAAAAAATGCAAGAAGTACCCACGCACAATGGTCCACCTGAAGGACTAAGTGTGGAAACCAAACCCCATAACATAGAACATAGAAGGCAAGAAGTAAAGAAAGAAAGAAAGAAAATACGTTTATTTGCGGTACATTATGACGCAAACAAAAAAAAAAAAAAAAAAACACGAAAAAAAACAATTTGGGGGAAAATATGCGTGACATCCACACAAAACGGTGATCGCTCAGCATAATGCTGGGATTCTATGCGAAACAGAGCCCCAGCGCTGGTTTTCAGCAACAATCGGCGTTGACGTGATGACGTCAACCGGTGCAGCATATAGAGAAATAACAAAAATAAAATAAACACAATAGTGTTAGTCCTAAATATATAAAATATAATATTTAAAGTGGCAACATTTCATAGCGTCGGTGACTCACGCGCCGCAGACTTAATACAATCTGTGCGCGCAACTGTCATAAAACTATTTGTTTGACGTTTTGGCTTATTGGATAAAAGTACTGATTACGTAATAAAATAATTATAACATGGCGCACTAATGAATGTTATTGTTATGATGCAATGCATAGTAATAACAAAGTATGTATTGGGTGAATGTGTAGCTATTAGTTTTTGTAAACAGTGTTTGTGAAAGTGTTAGGTGTAGGTGACAGACTTGGTGACAAAAAGTACATTAATGGTAAGTGTAATATAATTGTATTTATCAACGTGAATTCTCTTTGATGAGATTTAAAAGAGCAAATCTCTACTCGGGTGAAACTAGAGAATGGTCATTTAATAGTATAGGATAGTTCATACTAGTTCCATGTATTCAAAGTCAATTTTTATTATATACAAATTTTCATGGAACAAATTTAATTAATTGATGTCAAAGTTACACATAAGTCAGCTCAAGAGATAACGTTTATAATTATGTTAGTCATGTCAGAATAAGATTAAATAAATAATATTGTAAATTGTAATTGATAATGTCGTATCTATTATAATGTCACTGAAATTTTTACATTAATTAATTAATAGAACGTTGAAACCAATATTTATTTCAGTTTCCTTCTCTTCAATCTGACATGTATTCTTTGAGATTGTCAAAGCATTTTTCTTTTAATGGTTAAACGTGTTACCTTATTTTTAAACATGGTCAAAGGAAAATCTTTAAAAATGTCCGGTTTGTTATATAACTTAACAGCATTTATGTATGAGTTCCTATACAATTCGAGCCTGCATTACGGTAAACAAAGCTCATGTTTTTTTTTTCTTGAAGTTGCATTTCGTTTATTTCCATCTTTACGTTTAGTAAAAATTTCCAGATGTTGTTTTAAAAATAGGCATAATTCTCTAATGTAAACATGACATGGTAAAGGCAAAATATTGTACTTTTTGAACAAGGGCTTACAACTTTCCGTATACCAGGCTCCACAGATTGCACGTACACATTTTTTTTGTACTCTAAACGCTTTCAAAATATCCCGCGAATTACCCCACAACAAAAGTCCATAAGCGAGTACAGACGAAACGTATCCGTGATATGCACAAAGAGCAGCTTCTTTTGATACCATGACTGTTATTTTTTTTATCGCGTAGACAAATCTGTTAAGTTTATCGCAAACATAATCGACGTGTGTTTTTCAGTCACAAATCTGATTCAAATTATTATACCCAGAAATTTACTATTTATAACTTGTTCGATTATAGTATCATTATATTTAACATTTAACGCCAATGGCGTTCTTTTATAGTTTTTGGATCATTTTAGTTTTCTCCATATTAATTTGTAAGTTGTTAGAATGTAACCAGTGTATTATGTTGTATAATGCTTTGTTTATTTTTAGTTCATAGGTGTCTGCATTTTCACATTTCACAATGAGGGTTGTGTCATCAGCAAACAAGATTGTGTTATGGCAAGTGATATTTGGGAGACCATCATTAATATATATATGAGGAATAAGAAAGGTCCCAATATACTGCCCTGTGGCACTCCGTATTATTCACTCCAAAATTATTTAGTCGATAGTCACTTCTATGTAACATCTTTTTGTTATATATTTTAGAGATTTCCACCCATTGTTTTGTGTCATTTAGATAGTCTCTCAACCAGTCGTTCGCTTTGCTTCTTATCCCATATTTTTCTAGTTTGTGTAAGAGCAAATTGTGGTCCACAAAATAAAACGCCTTACTCATGTCTAGGAAAATCGCAGCAGTTGGTAAGCTATCATGACATTGGGTGTCAATTTTGATCAAATTGGAACATGCCAATGAAGTGGTACTATTCTGTCTAAACCCAAATTGCTCCTCGTTAAGTATACTATGACTTGTTGTAAAATTTTGAAGCTTTTCAGCATAATTTTCTCAAAGATTTTTGACGCGATTGGTATCAGCGCGACTGGCCTATAGTTATTCATGTCACATTTTTTTCCTTTTTAAAGAGTGGCTTAACTACAGATTTTTTCAATATTTGTGGTAAGGTACCTTCTTCAAATGATAGGTTTATTAAATAAAACAGTGGTTGACATATGTATGGTTTGCATAATTTAATAACTTTGGTTGTTATGTCATCTACTCCTGCTGCGTTTGTGTTATTCAGATTTTTTATTGTTCGGAATATTTCCATCGTATCAGTAGGATTAAGGAATATTGATGTTCGTTATTCGTATCGATTGTTTTGTTTATCTCGTCTATATTATATTTAAAATTATTACAATTTGAAAAAAAAAATATAACTGTATATAAAACTCATTAAATTTGTCACTAATCATCTCCTTAGGGTTTTCATAAATATCCGATTATTGTCTATTATTCTGTCAATCTGCGTTATCGTACTAATGTCAACAATGTTTTCATTAATCACTGCCCATGTGGCTTTACATTTATTTTTATCAGTGTCAATATATTTCTTACTTTGTAGTTTTCTAGATTTATATATGCACTTTTTTAGTATGTAGCTGTATGACCTATCTATATTATTTATTTGACTTTTTTCTGTTTGTTTTATTGTGTTGTTGGTTAAGATAGAGATACCATTTTCTTATACAGGATCTTCTTATGCCCGTTGTCAACCATTCTGGTCCCCTTTTTTAGTTAAGTTCTTAATTGTGATTAGTGGGAAACACAGATTGAAAATAATTTAAATAGAGCAGGACATTCGGTAAACGCTTCTTGCAAGTTACTTTTTAAGTATACTTCTGAGAAGGTAAGAGATGACATACAACTATAGAAGTTATCCATGTTTTCTCTACTATAATCTCTAACATTCTCAAACCACCTCCATATTTCGGATGATTTAGTGGTTTTAAGCGATATTGTTTGTCCAGTTTCGTGGTCAAAATAAGCAAGGTGATGCACCTCCGCTTTAAATTACTTGATGTTGCTTGCTATCTGATCGAGACATGACAACTTTACTGTCTCGTTGGGGTTTTGATATGAAATTCAATTCCTATAGACCTACGACGTTATTTAATAAGGAAGACCGTATCTTTAAACGCGGGCTAGCTCCAACAGCATCTTGAAAATCGTAGCCGAAGAACACAATAAAATTGTTGTCAGTACCTATAAGTACATTAAATTGGTGTATTTTAAAAAAAAGGGGTATTAATTACTCCTTGAACAAACAGTCGATATGTATTATGTCAATCAATGGCATTTCAATGACAAGATAAATTAAAACGAGATAAAAAAGGATGTTACTCACCTGTGGTTGATCGTTTGAGCTTTGTTAAAATTCAAAATCCATCGCAGTTTTCGCTTTTATTGTTTAATAAATATAACAGTTTAAATAAACGTTAAGAAACGCATAGGATTTAAAAGTAGGTGATATAGGTAATAAGTGTATCCTATTTAGTGCGTATTTAACCAGTGACACGTAGATATCGCGTTCAATTCCCGTGCAAGTTCAATGTTATTTGCTTTTGACGAGTCGCGACCAGATCCAAATTAGTTATCTGTGGCGCACATTACCGCACTAGTGCGATGATATAAATGAAAAAGCACGTGTGTATACACTGCATTATAAACCTAAAAGTGGTTCAATAAGCGCCACTTTACGAGCAAGTGTGTTGAAAAATATATTAAGATAGCTCCATAGGTTCATAAGGTTGCATTGCGGCCGCGTTCTCAGTCCGGGGTCGCGCGACAATTGCTTCAAACGACAGAAAAATCCGATAAGTGGATAAAAATTCGCGAACAGAATAAATATCAGCGAATACTTTTTGCTCCGTCCTCGATCGTTATTTATTATTTATGGAAATAGACCTGGAAACTCCATCGGGGGAAGGTCGTCATATTTTTCTTAAAAAAAAGTAATGTCCTCCGGTGCGGCGCGCGTTTGTCATGCAAATTTATGCGATCCGTTTTAGCTTTCGTTTTTAAACCGATAGCGATTTCTAGACGGAATATTCAATCGGATTGTGAATAAAAAAAGTATTTCTGTACATTAACTGTCGGGGTTATATCTAGTGGTCACGAAGGATGTCAGGGGTCGTAAACTCGTAAATTAAAGTTGGCTGTGGTTCTGTAATGGGCGATAGATTGAGTCGGTATTGAAGGCTCGCGTCATTGGCGCGTAGTTTGTTTGTTACTGTTGTTGCTGGGCCGTCATCGCGTCAGGTCGACACATTACACGTAGATCACTTTGTTGGGGGCGTGTGGAGGGTGTGACGTGACACACTCTCCTTTTGAGTGGACTTGCGAGTGTTGTCGTGTTGATAAACTGCTGTTTGGTGAAGTGTTTTTTCTTTGTTGCTTATTTTTTCTTCTTGTTAATATGAATAAATAGTCTAGACTAGTTTTGCAAGTTTTACTTACACTAATACCGTGTAAATAAACTGAATAAGTGCTTAATATTCGTGGAAGTGAATAGTAACCGTCCTATTTACATAGCGACAAGCCGAAAACCGTTAGCTACTAAGAAGCACTAGCTTATGTATAGTAGGCATTATTGTGTATATGATTAATTTTTTTATGATATATTAACACAATATCCTAGAATGAAAATCTAAGGTAATCCATTTCAAGATTCAGCATGTTAAATAACTAAAGCACTTGTGCTTATAGGCAAGATTTGGAACATCAACACAAAAATTAACTCTGATATTCTAAAAAGCACGTAGCAAGCCGCTGCGAGCCACGAGCCGCACGCGTCCCACAACAACTAATGTATGTAATTTACATTTGCATAAACCAATTTTAATGTTAGCCAAACATCACTACCCTTATGCTCGGTACTCGTAAAATAAGTCCCACTCAGGATGCCAGAAACTAGGAATTTAGCAAATTCACAGAATTTCGACCAACTTGTAACTTTGTCCTTTGATTTGAAGTTTTCGTGAATTTAATCAAAGTAACTTTATCTATTTCAGCATGAATGGTTTGTTTCCAGTTGGTGTCCCGTAAACATAATTTGTTTGTAATTAAGTTCAGTTTGAGGTGAACAATGACTTGCATATCTAAGCTTGTTTAATATTTCTGGTATTTAGCCATACAGAGATAATAGATAAAGTATAGCGACTGTTAAAAAAATTAAACACCCAAAAAACCTATAAAAAGCAAGATGGTGAAAAACTCTCTTCATTTAGAGCAAGTTCCTCAAAGCCTGTCTCCTAGAAGGTACCGTTAACTGCCGCATGACTGGCGACAAGGGAGCCAGGACAGAAGAGATAGGTATAGAAGGTCAGCTCCATACAATGAGCGAACGCACGCACGACACGCGCACGCCACGCGTCGACGTACAGCGAGTGCAAGCGCGCTTGCGACTGGTATTTGTTTTGGATCCGTACACACGCGTCTATGCGTGCGTGCGGTGGTTGTTTTCCCTCGTTAGATGGAGCCGACCTTCTGTACCTATTTATTCTGTGGTCAAGTTTTGGACGCGGGTCATCCCATTCCGCTACCCCCTGCGTGGCCCACCCGCGACCCTTCCTAATGCGAAAATGAATGATGACCCACTGTAATAGCAGTCGTTATTAAATCATTGCCAACTGTTTGTTTTGCGTACAGTTTTTTTTTAAAGTTTAATAAATGTGTGTGTGATAGGTGCTTGATTGGCGTATACTTAAATTAATTGTCGATTAATTGATTTGATTGTGACGTTAGAATGCTTAACAAAAGTAGCGTCCCTTGCTTGCTTATCATTGTTGCAAGCGTATCAGCTAAAACAGAAATCCTATTTCCAATAACTAAGCTAAGCCAAATAATTTTCTTGATGTAAAATTTTTCGAAACAGCTCGGGATCTGGGTTTTCATTTAACAAGAATAAATAAAATACACATACGCCTTTGAATATTTCCTGAAAACCCTCTCTCAGTGGACATTGACGAAATGTGCTGTGTGAGCAACGGCGTTACCCGTCGGGGAACTAGCACAGATACATCCACACTATCTTCACCCTTCAAAAGAGATTAGTTAGAATCCTAGTAAACATTGATCAAACTGACAACTGCAAACCTCACTTCAGAAAACTAAGTTTCGGTTTAGAAAGTGTCGCGCGTTCCGAACAGTCGTGTACCTACAGTGTGTGAAGTGCTAGTGTGATTTATTTGATAGTAAATTATAATTTGATCTGAACTGTAAACGGATTTTCTATTGCGCAATAACCATCACTACCCACAGTAGTTAAAATATAATGTAGTTGATAATAACGAAAGAGACAAACCCCTCCGTCATATTTATAAAAATAAATAAATAAGAAAATGCTATTATAGTATACGAATATTTAAACGACAAAATAATATAAGTGCAAACATAGTATCTAATAAATATAAGTACAGTAAACTATATATTATGTATAAAAAAACCCCTAATAATAATATTATATTTAGTTCAAATCATTATTATGTGAAGTTTTTCAAAGCTTCCTCTCTCCTACTATTTTGCTGTGCCCGACAGGGTACACAATGATCACATAAACTTGTAATGTTAAATTACCACTGAAGTTGGAAATACAATTTTAAGTTAAGTTAAGTTGAGTATTGTGAATGATTTAATCATTTTAAAAGATTTTACTTGCTTTGTATCAAAATCGTTGTGCGGCTATAACAAAAACATTGTTCCGTCTTTTCCTCAAAACATTGGTCCTGCTTTATTTTCTTTCCAAAATATTTGTTTAACAAAAAAACTTACTATATCAATCCCTTCACATAATCTTTTTTTTTTTAAATCGTCAGTATTATCCTTTCTAAAAAAACTACAAAAGACCAGAAAGGATTAAAGGTCCAGTTCAGACACAACGATTATTATATCTAAACTCTTTCATCGCACTAATGCCTTACAATCCGTAGGTATTAAAATATATTAATGGTACTCGCATGGAGCTGGTTCTTTTCACTCAAAATCTTTTTATCCAAGGATTACTGCGAGCCGAACGCGTAGGAGTGGTCTCTTCTATTAAGACCAGTTAACATGAGCAGAGTACACTGCCATAATTTGATAGCCGTACGCGCAATGTTAGTTACTATTAGAGGATAGTTTACAAATATTCGTCTGCAACTCTACTCGTTCACTTTACTGTAAGTACTGTCGTAATTGCCCGAGTGCTTACTGTGTGTAGTGCACCATCCCACTTAACCAGAGTACAGTGAGCACTTGCACTGTTGTGGCACGAGAGAGCGAACTGTAATTCATATTTATGTAACACAACTGGATACTTATTAATAAACTAGGTACTGTTCTCCTACCAATTTAGTATACGTATGGAGTGGAGTGAAAAGTTAAAGGTATTTTTATCGTGACATTGATTAATTGTATTTTTTTGTTATTTATTCAAAATTCAAAAAATTCAAAATTCAAAAGTCATTTATTCAAATTAGGCTGAGAATCAGCACTTTTCGAACGTCAAAGTTACATAAGACAGTCCCACAAAACGCCCACCCTTCACCACTTCCTAGTGCTTTCGCTGGGAAGAAGAAGTGGCGCAACAAACTCCCCAGCAGCACAGCTGTCTGTTCAATTAGGAAAAATAAAATGATTCTATACAATAAGTACTTATGCAAAATAATTTACATAACACAACACAAAACATTAATATAGAAATTATCAGCCATATGACAGCTAGCACACGCCAATATACCAACCAACCAAAAACATCGAGATCTATACTCAAGCAGAAATAAAAATAACTAAACGTAAAGAATATCTAAAAAAGAAAATAAAGCCTCCAGGCATAAAGGGCGTGCCCGCTTACATATAGCTGTAACTAGAGTTATAATTGATAAACTAGGACCATCGAGGTAAAATAAATAAACAGTTAATTACTAATAACAATAACAAAACCATGATCAGCAAGACGACCAGTCACCACAAGCAGCACCCGTTCACGAGCTTAACGCAAAGATCAGCCATTACCCCCCTCGCCATATTTGAGGGATTTTATTCTTTATTCATTAATTGCAGTTAAAAGTAAACCCATCCAAAATTAATACTCAGCCTTCCTACTTTCCTACCAACTCCACTAGAGTGAGCGCGGCTTTAAGTCCAGTTACGATCTCCTTGTACCGGAGCGTATTTGTAAGCATGACGTACCAGCATTTCTTCTATTACTCCGAAAGGCTGGTGTAACAAATACTAGGTTATTATTTAGTTTTATGTTACACTAACATAAAACTAAAAAGTGTTTGTTTAACTTTGAACCGAATCTTTTGTTTACGCGTATTTTCGAGTTTAGCCAAAGCCTTGTACATATGTCACAACAAAAGTTGTTTTAATATATCGAGTAATTTTAGCCACATTGAATAACACTCGGTCTCTAAAGAAAAACAAAAGTGAATTAATAAGTATTAAAAAAAAACACTTTTTATGTACAGTATGACATAGGTACCCATCACACCACTTACTTTTTTACTGACTTCCAAATGGGACATGAATGCTGTCAAATAAAGTTAAAATGAATAAGCCCACGATGTTTCTAAGCAGCCTACGTTTCCCCATGGGGTTCCAAAGGGCAGCTTCTCTTAAGATAGTATAAAGATAGTGACACCTGAAATGGTCCCGCGGCGAGTGTGTGTGGGGACCTGACTTCGACGACCTCACGGTAGCATTTTGGGTCAGAGGTTCAGATACTATTATGTCATTGCATTTTTTTTGACGGCACAGTTGGCGTAGTGTTTAAGCGATTGACTGCTGCACTGCGTGTCGCGGGTTTGATTCCCGCACGGAACAAATATTTGTATGACCTATTAGTAGTTGTTCCAGGTCAGGCTGTTTGTATATGTGAGTTTAAATGTTTGTGAATGCACCCACAATACAGGAGAAATTCCTAGTGAGTAAAAAAAAAAAAAAAAAAACTTTGCCCAGTTCTTTTTAATTTTTTTATTATTAAATTTTACTTATCGTTACCATCAGCACAACGAGCAAGTTTTACTCTTAACAAGAAAATAATATCAACATTTACTTTTTCTTTCATATTGTACAAAAAAATATCTGACTCTAGAGATCTTTTTTCTCAGAAAACGCTTGTCGCTCCAGCGAGTATTCTCAGAAGGAGACAGTTCAAGTGCGAGACTTTCAAGTATTTATTAACTTCAACATAATATTTTCTGACCATTATAAATACTAAGAAAGTGGTAGCTTGACGGACGACTGATCCGCTTTATGGGATGATTTTTTTCTTTATAACTGGTCGATTATGAAAACATCAGGAGTACTTCCATGAAGCTAGAATCAGTCTAAGCAGTAAGAAACTGTGCTTATTTAATAATCATGCAACTCTGAGCGTGAGAACAGATGATTGGCAGATGTGACTGGAAACGCCGGGAGGGGACTCCCTAGGAGGACATATATACTGACCTTATTGGTGATGTTCTTCAGAATGAACAAGTGCTTAGTACTCGCAACCGGCGTGCGTGTATGACCGTTGCGTAAGAAACGTAGCAGGTGGCGTTCTATAGTTTCTGCCTACCCCCGTGGGAAGAAGGCGTGAGTTTATGTATTTATGTGAGCTTGAGAACAAGCCTTAACGTTGCAGTAAGATAACTTATTATTACACTCTGATATTATTACTAAATAAACGGTTATCTTCCGTCACTCATAATAACTAACTTCGCAAAAAATATGAGAAGACAAATAGAGGAAAAACATTCACAAGACGATAAGCAATTTACTGTAATGACTTATAAGAGGAAAGTTACCGTGACCCTTTCCCGACGCCATGACATAAGGGAGGAATAAGCGTGAATGAGGAAAAATAACTGGCACATATTTCATACGGTGCTGTGATAATAAACTAGCTGTTGTACCGACTCTCAAGGTAAAGTCGTTTACGATGGGGGAGTATGATATTGTGCGTATTTGTCATATTACCCAGTGTAAATATCTTAGTGTCCATTACTATACAGTGAGGTCACCGGTTCCTGATATAATGATAGTAGGTACAGAGCTTCGCTGATAGAGAAGTGATTATAATCTGTTATAATCATAACCCGAATTTATTTGAGGGTTCCGCTCCCAATGGCAATTTAGTGACTGAAAATATCAGTATTATTCAAGTGTTTGACTTTAAAGTCAAACACTTGAATAATACTGATATTTTCAGATATTTTCCATACCTAATTGCGCAACTTACCTTAAGGTAAGTTAGTAGTGTACTAAGTGCAGAAACAAAAAAATAGGTACTAACTACAGACAAAGTAGGTACTTATGTGTAAAATAAATAAAATTTAAACGATACCAAATCATTAAGAGACTGAAAGGAAAGCCTTAAAATGCTGTTAAAAATTAAGCATGCCACTCGTCTAAAGTGGAAGTATATGCACCTAAGAGCAATATATATTCACCAAAGAGCGTGTTCCATTTCGCACGAGCCGAGCCTCATTGATATACCTTTCAAAGCAACGCAAGGAAAAAACACTGTCATATCAATTTTCATTACGTTAAAATGATACCGCTGTACGCTCTCGATAATTATTGTATTGTTGTTCCGTATTGAAAAGCCAATGTCGTTTACACAACGGCAATGCAGCTACTGAAAAACCATCTTAGTTGTGCCGCATCTAACGATCTTAGTCCGCGGAGATAAGGACCAATTTCGTTTGTTGAAACGGCTGGGGTTATGTATGTAAATGCTTAAAGCACAATAAAGGTAGCGTGACCGCGCATATATTAAAACACAAATACCAACATTTTACCGACACAGCTGGTCGCTACAGTCGCCAATTTATTGATACGACGTGATTAACATCGGAAGGATATCGTTCGCATTGTTATTACCTATTTAGCGATCATTACATTCAATGTGATCACAGCTTGTGTTTCACAGTTTCAGGCGCTGTCCTAACAAAGTTATTAAAGAATGTACTCGATATTTTCCTGGATACGTTGTTCATTACAACAAGTGGTGGCGAGGGAAATATTGTCTTGTTGGCTTCTTTTACATGCTATAGTGTTTTCCTTATCCACTGCCTAGGGTCCAGTTCTGGTATACTTTTTCGCATTACGTTTTGTGTCCACATAATCAGTAAGTTAGTTGTGGGTTCGCGTTAAAAAACAAAGAAAAAACAGTTTTTTTTATATGAATTTTCCAATATAGCAATCCTCTGTTGTTCCATATACTATATACCGAATGCACGGCGACACGAACAATTGCCTACTAAGATATCGAATTCTAAACCACAACTTGTTCAACTTAAACTGCCAAAATATTTTTTATAAATTACTTATTTGAGGAGCCAGCAACGTATCCACTTGTAGCTTCATATACCTAACTGCAAGAAAACCCAAAATCCTAAAATTTCGCTCAAAAAAGACAAACAAACTCCAGGCGTATAAACGAGCGCATCTGTCATGAAGAACGCGAACAATAACGATACATGTCGTGACGTCACACACAATTGGACAGCCGACTGACAGCGTATGACGGCTGCTAATTTATTACGGCACAAACAAGTTGTGCCTCGTGTGTTTTAGAGACATGTTGTGACATCATAGACGAGGGTGGGTCAACAACTAGGATGGTGGGTGCTGTTTACATGGTATTAGTATTGAAACAATTTAAGACAAGTACCTAATCTGAGTGTGCATAGTAATTGCGATTATCATGCGTTGTAAGTAAATATTAAGTTTTGTATCAGCGCTAAACACAACATCTGTACACTGTTTTTCTACTTGTTACATTCGTTCTGTCCCTGTGTGTAGCGCAGTGATATAGACATAGCGCAGTGACGTAGACACAAAAACGAACTCACGTATACCCAGTGTCAGCTTTAGTACGAGACAACAAGCGTAAAAACCTTTACGTTTATTCGTAATCATCAAATGGATCGTGATATTCACTTATTCCTGAGTAAATATAGCTAGCTGACCTTCCTCTAAAATTACCAGAAAAATAAAATAACAAACACAACTATACAAGTAAAATCACTTAAAGTCTTCAGAAATAGTACCCACTTTACAATGAAAGAATGCAATTGATCGACTCTTAATAATCTAATAGAAGTTCGTGACGACAATAACACTGCAAACCCAACTCTCCACTAGGAGAAATAAAACGTTTTCCTCTCATTTAGGAGATGAATGAAGGAGGTAATTTTAAAATGAAGTCATTAAAGAATTGTGGAGATTTCCCTGAGTAACTTGCCCACGGAAAGATTTTATAATATTTTTCCTGGAATGTAATCGCTACTGAATCGCGGAGTTAATATTTCTTAAGTGAACGATAACTTATATTAAGGAAACAAATAATAATAACCCGTCTATTTACCGGCTACTGATATTTCAAATATAACAAACAGAGATATTAGTTAGATAGCTACTGTTAGAGAAATGCATTAATTAGCAGAATGACCTTTAATAACTTGAACTTCAACCGATGATGAATGACAGTTTTCATTTAAAATATACGGACAATTTAAGTTGAACGTTTAGTTGCTTAATAATCCGTTTCCCTGCCCGTTCCTACACACGAGTAGATTCGATTGGGGTTCATTTTAACTAGCCAGACTTAAAATCTCAGCCATAGGACGTCCACTGCTGAACATAGGCCTCCCCCAATGATTTCCAAGACTTAAAATAACTGATATTAATTTAAAAATTCTACTCGCTTGAATACTGATCTTACAACAGTAAAAAATAATTATATTCGTGGTTCGTGTTTAAATAGTGAATAATTATGATTATAATAATAAACTTCCGGTTAGTCGCATACATTACGAATGCAAAATAAATATCAACAAATTAATGAACGCGCGGATAATGTTCCTGTGAAAACATTACCTCACAAGAAAACATTGTTCTGACTGTAACACCAGATACATCTGTATGTCAGTATTCTTTCTAGTCCTAACCAACCTAACTTATATAATTCATATTATAAATGAGAAAGTTTGTTTGTTTGTTTGTTACACGTTCACGATTAAACGGCTGAACGTATTTAGATAAAATTTGGCACATGGCTAGACCATGACCTGGAGAAGGACATAGAAACAAATTATTTACTTAAAGCGTAAAATGGTACTCGTATGGATCTTTGTTGTATGTGTGTTTTGCGCCGCCTCATTTGTTACATAAATTAGTTTAAGAGCTAGTTACACTAAAAGGTTATTTTTTATTTCTCGCTTTTCAGTTTATTTTTCGCCAGTTAAATTTTTTGTAAAAATGTTTTTAATATTAATCAGGTTCTCATAAATATATATATATTGAGATGTGACTGTCATTACGTTTATTTCTTTAAATTTATCCCTCAGTGAATGCCTACAACTTAGGTTATAAATTGCTCGATTGGCTCGTTTTTGCAGCACAAATATAGCCTGAAAGTCGGCTGCATTTTCCCACAACAAAATGCCGTACGACTACACTATGGAAATAACCTTAAAATATACTAATCGATCTGTCTCTACATCAGTCAAACGATGGATTTTATAGATCGCGTAGGCTGCAGAGCTTAGCCGCTTCGACAATTTGGCTATATTTGAGCCACACTGTAGCTTCGAGTCCAAAGCAATACCTATGTGGTGTCCAAAAGATCAGACTCCGCCCCAAAATCATTGCCCTTATTTCGGTTAAGTTCATGTTATGTATTCATCAGCAGTATTACTTTTGGCAAATTTATACAGAGCGTGTCTGTACGTCACATGTTACAACACTGTAGTGGCATCAGCATCGAGTGTACCAAACGAGCATCACGCGACTCACGTGACGGCTCGTCAACGTGACGGCGTTTTGTATATCTGAGCCTTGCTCCTGATCCGGTCATTTCGATAGCTTTTGTGAAGTGATCAATTGCACGTAAGTAGCACCTGTTGTTGGAACACTTGCAACATTTAACTTTGTTTCAGTTGGTACTACAAAATTGGGAGAAGATGTTGACTGAAAGAGCGACCTAGCTAGTGAGTATTCAATTCTTTAATTTTTATTTTTTTATTAAGGATTATCTGGAGGCGTTCTGGATTCAGCCAACACCATGGGCAAAAGGTGTGAGTTTATGTATGTTTATATGTTCAATTAAAATAAATTGTTTTTTATGTGTGCCGCTAAGTGCAAGTTAAGGGTACAACATGTGATAGGTACCTAGTATTGTGTCCAGTAAAGTGAACGGGAGCACACGTACCTGTGACACATACAAACTCATAGACGTAACCCACAATTACTAACAAAAACCCAACAAAGCAAACTGTAACGCAGTACAGAGATGTGACACAAATATTAAATTCAATTCTAAAAATATAAAGTTGTAAACATTGAAAATAAAATCCCAAGTGCACGAAACTAGAAATTCTGCTGTCGGCCACGATCTTAGCAGCGGAGCGGAATGGAAGGCTCCTCCACTCGCCCGAGTACCCGAGACCCGAGTACCCGAGAACCCGGACCCGAGTAACCGTCGGCCCGAGCGTGCCACGCCGCGTATTGTACCTCCCGCGTATTAAACCCGCACAATATTGTTATACCATCTGTTTATTCTTATTCATGGATGCCATCGGATATTTTTCGCCCAAATACGATTTATTATTTATTTGCGGACATTTGCACTGTTGCTAACAAATGTGGCCGCTTTTGTTCCGACCGGTTTATGGTGTTAGGTTTTCAGGTAAATAATTTATTGGCGGGTCGCGTCCTTTTGCGCCTCGTTTTGTTCTATAGCCTAACAAAGGAGTCGCTGTCCAAATTGTAACGTACATAATTTATGTTTCACTTCGCTAAAAATAAACGAGAGGTCTTCTTATCAAGTTGTGTACATTTTTAAAGCGATAAACTCGTTTTGTTAGGAAAACGGTGTTACTAAAAATTGGTGCTCCAATAATAGATACGTCTGGCCATTGAAAGTAAATTGAGCTGAATAAACCATGATGCGTCAACGAGGAGGGCGCCCTGCAGGCGTTCGCGTAGGCGCAGGACTTACTAAAGCAGTGTGTTGTAGTACATAACAATATTGCAGAATTAACTTATGATGGGGTTATCACGTAACTGATGTAACTTACCTATGAACTTGATTTAAGCAAAGAATTTTTACGAGATTCTTTACAACCGCCTCAAAAGATCAAAGTATTTCAATCAGCCACATTCCTCGCCTATTGATCTACATCAGCAAATTACCGAAGAATCGAGCCAACACAAATATAGCCCGAACAGCCTGGGGCGGTAAATAGCCCAAATAGCTCCGAAAGGGGACCGTCGGACCGTTTCCGTCTCATCCGTTTATCTTCACGACTACTTAAGTAAGTGGAGTGAAAAACTTGGGGATTGAAAATCAATGTCTCATCCCGGTCGCAAGTTGCGAGATATTCTGAAAAGATGTCCAAGAATTCCTCGGGTTATTTTTAAGAATTCATTTTTTTTGTCCTTTTGTACGGAGATTGAATATTTGATCTACGGTAGGCTCGCCTTTTGGTTGTCTTAAGTTATTGCGAATTTAAATGAAGATAGCTAGTAATCACTGTTATAATAACGAGAGATCTAAATACCCGTTTCCGAAAGTCTAGTCAATGGATTCAGATCAGTAAATTTAAACTTAAAGCCTTATTTCAATTTAAATAATCGTTGTTAGATAGATAGTTAGAAAATTTATTCAGTGCACACAAATGACACACAAAAGCACAATTAAATGATAACAAATTACATGAATATACAAAAAAGAAAAACATCATCAACACTTAAACAAATGGAGAGACATTATGACATACTTCAAATCACATAAACAAGGTGCGGTGTGCGTCTCAAGGTTGCACCAAATGGGAGTCCAGCTCAGCATGTGCCAGCCAAATATACCTGACGCTGATATTCTTCTGGGTGCCTGCAGTGACTTACGGACGTCGAGCAGACGAGATAAATCATAAGTATTATTAGTTAACATTATGACTGAAGAATGTCTGATGCGAGATTCGATTATGCTTCTGAAAACGGGATATCACGAGATCCATTAAATTTTACAAATACAAATACAAATAGTTTATTTTCTTTAACAAGCTTGTACTACACACTAGTGACAGAAGTGTCCCTCTGTGCTTTAAGCAAGTAAATGCCTGTATTAGGACAATCCCCTCTTCCCTAACTTAAATTTACATAATTTACACAAGAAATGCCACTGTTTACTATTTATAATTAATTAATTTTATTATTGACAAGTAGGTAAGTACAACACAGCTACATAGTTTTTATTGCAAAACCGTACCTTTGAATGGTTTTAATTCCAGAAACTAACTAATATATTAAGATAATATTTATTTTGTAAAACATGAGTACAGTATGAAGGTCTTAAAATTAATATTTGATGGCTACATGTTTTTCCAGTTTATGGCGTACAAAAATTAGTTGCACTAGACAAACAATACAAACAAATATATATATATACATGTTAACTTTATATTTGCATAGATCTATGAACTGAAATAACTTTTTATTAAGTATAATACAACAATATATTAACAACAAAGTACATGAAACGACTGCCACTTACAAAGGTCTTAAAACAAGTCATTTCATGTACTTTGTTGTTAGAAGTTAATAAATATTGTTGTATTATACCTAATATAAAGTTTATTTAAATTAAATTAAAATTACAATGTCAAAATGTAACTTTCATTCGAAATTACAATATTAAAATATAAATTCAATTCAAAATCACATTGTGATTTTACATCACAATGTTAATATTATGCTGAAATAACGTAATTTTTCTCTATTATTCACGTTGACGCGTGAGAATATTACCAGTTGGCATGCCCAGTATTTTTTTAATTACTTCAACACAATTAAAACTCATCGTATTTCATTTATTTTTATCTTAAATTCTCCTAGGTGCTCTTACTATTTTTATAGAGAATCTTAATTTGGTCTTAGGTACCTAAAATTCACAAAGTTTCAACTATTACTAAGGTAACGTCTCTAAAGCGTATCTTTATAGCACAAACGATGGTATTAAAACCTATTATTAAAACTTAAAATTAACATCAGTCGGTTTCAAACTTAGATACTTCCGTAGCACTCAACTTCAAGTAAATTCTCAATTTGTAATGGAGTTACTGTTTGGGACTGGCAAGTAGTTAGCTACCTTGTAAAATATAGGTAGGTATTAGGTAATTATTACTCGCTTCGTAATACGCCTTTTGAGTCTAATTGGCTTTAAATGTTCTTTTTAATCCTTATTAAAATGCAAAGGCTTCCTTGCCTTCCTACACGTGTTATTATTCAGTTCATTTTAATATTAAATAAGAGTCTATTGGACGCTCGCACCTCCTTAGCCGAGGTAATTGCGCGCGACACAATTTCTGCAATTATTGTTTCATTTTAAAACTGTACAAAAGAATTTCGTATAAGCGGACAAAGGCCGACAAGTTCAGCACTTATAAATGCAATAAAATTCTAGTCACGCGTTCGATATTAAAATATTTTAAATGCAATTTCTTTAAAATTGGACAATATTTAGCAAGGCAAATGTTTTGCATAAAGTAAATAATCTCTATTTGTTCATCGAATGCAAATTGAAATTTAACTACGCATAAATATATGTATAACATAATACCTTATGAGAATAATTTGATCAGGACTGATTTCGAACCGCATTTTCCACTATATTCGAATAAATAGGAGTCCAAATCTGAGATCCGACCTCGCATAGCACAGAACCACAACCCATAAAATGTGGAGAACACGAAGTATGTAACTTACAATAAAGCATAGCATAGGTCGGAACCAAACATCTCTGCAATGCAGAAATATCTCATTCGACATTCCACTTTTGAAAATGAGAGCGCACCGAGACGAAATTCAAATTACAAGCGGAGCATGAATCCGAACGAAATGACGTTTCAGCTGTAATAAAAAGTAATAATGTCAAATAATTGCGCCCAACCACGTGTAAGGCGGTTGAACACAATCAAAATGCAATTTCGTTAGGCAGGCGAGGTCGGGATTCCTAGCGGCCGACACTGCGCCCCGACATCCTCCAGGGCTGCCCAATTTGCTCGAGGAAATCGTAATAGGCAATCTTGTTCAAAAAATGTGCCAGACGGTGGATGCAGCCCGTAAGTCCCGGTTCGGCCTGCATGAGATGATTACATGAAAAGGAAGTCTGAGTGAGGAGAATCTCTCAGGTTTGTGTTAATAAAAAAATGGGAAGGTTTTCGAATAAATTGTTCCAAAAAGTGCAATCCATTACTCAAAGCCGGTAGCCCTGTCCTCCGGGTCCGCAGTATGCATTGTCCGGGACAATTTCGTGCTCTTGCCCCTTTTGTTGCCTTTTTCAGTGATTGTAATCTGTGTAGAAACATTCCGTGATCGTTTTTGTTTTCAATTTATTAATGTCGCTAATGTTTCTATTGAAAATACATCAGCTCACGAAGGGCATCGCATTATTTAATATTGTGGTAATTATTGTAGTTGCATTTATAATAGAAAGTTATTTGTTAAGCTTTGTTGGTTTCGCTGATATTTTCCGTTATAGAAACGGCTGGAAATAACAGGGGCAAATAGAATGGAATTACTTTTTGCGGGCGGTATCGAGGTCAACATAACTTTTAACAATGGCTGACGTTTCAAGCATTTTTAGCACTCATAGCCGCCGGTTCACAATCCGTGACTGACTATTCATTCATTTATGAGTGTAATATTTACCTAAATGTCAGACAACAGGGAAATGTACAAGTGTTTTAGTATCGCAAACATTTGCGTCTGTTTTTAGTTCTATTCACTTTTACATCAACTTTAATCTTCGGGTCATAATTCAGGAGATTGACAGAGCTCGCGCCCTTTCCGTAAAAGAAAGCGCCTCTAGTAATTAAGGTTGATAGTGACAGGCGAGCCAGATGATTTGCAAAAAAACGCCCCTTCGCAGAAAGTTGCTTAGCATTTTGGGTACCTGTGTTTTGTGGGCGCGGATCTGAGGCGAGTTGGAAGGTTAGGCTGGTTAGTGGTGTCAGTTGATTTGTTTTCCGGGTTAGAGTCGACTTACCTACACTGAATTTGTAAGGTCAGAAGGCACCAAATTAGTTACACGTGGACTTGAAATGTGATGTTGAAAACTCACCGCAAGCGTCCACTCCCAAAAAATCTTATGTAAGTTATACGATACGCAATACATTTTTAAACCGACTTCTTAAAAAAGGAGGAGGTTCTTAATTCTGTCGGTCTATATTATTTTTATATGTGTTCATCGATATTTTCGTCAATTATTCTAAACCGATTTTGTGAATTATTTTTTTTATTGGTAGAGAAAGCTTGCACAGAGGTCCCATATAAAGTTTATTAACTTTGCTTGGGTAGGATTTTTGAGTTAGCTTCAATAATACGTATTTTTTCACTTAGTGTATGTTGATGATGTTATATGAACTTCCTGTCACTGTTATTTACATAGCAAGTAGTGGTATACGGTTTATGTAGAGTAGGTACCAAAACTATAAAGACGACTGATTTTTAAAAAAAAACTTTACAAAGTGTAAAATACTTTAATTTCGGAAGTCGGTGTCTTTGGTTTTGGATTTTTATTTTTGCTACCGACTTCGAAATTAAAGTTATTTATTTGTTAGTTATAAGATAACAATTCTTATATATGTCTTTTCCTGCAGTTAAGTTGACTTGTAACACGAAAAGGCGAACAGATTACCAGGATTACAATCAGTACAAGTTGGCACTCGCTGTAATTACAGGCTGTAATCGACTCCTCGGCGTAATCAACAATTGCAAACTTTAACAAAACCACTTTAGCAAGTGTAATTTCAGTTGAGTAATTAATATTACAGTGTATTTAAAGTGAGATTACCGATGTTGAGCGAGTTCGTGTGTATGTAATTATGTAATTTATATGTAAAGTTTGGATCGAAGTGTATTGTTATTGGAGATTTTCGTAGTGGATCTAGTTATTAGGTGTCTTTGAGATTGTGCACAAATTACTGAGGTTAAAAGGTCAATTTATCGAATCTTTAACCATTAACTAGAGGGCACGTGGAGGTTTGATATTAATTTCAGCATGGACCCTAGAGCAGCATGGCAGTTCAGGAATGTTTAAACTTTAAAGTATGGGACATGATACGTTTATTCGAATGTAATTATGTCCTCGTGTTTGTACAATGCAAGTTCAGCTAATCTAATTACTTAATTATGTGGTTAAGGATTGAAGGAACACGTGGGCTCTGACGTTTCTAAGAATGGCCACTGGAAAGACTTGAGTGTAGGTTAGGTAAAGGTACTATGTATGTTGTTAAGTATAATTGGTACACAGCAAAAACTAAATAAAGATTTTAACTAGAAAGAAGCGTTAAATGTTTGTTTAATAATATTCCGAGTTTGTAATTTTATTACAGCCGAGATTATTATTATTTCTGTAGACTTAGATTATTTTCCTAATAATTTCATTACACTCGATTACTTTACAAAGATCTTAGACTGACGTTCTACATCAACTAAACAGTAGTTCATACTACATTCATGACTACCCAAGAATGTCAAACTAGATTGCTGAACTTACAATAACTCCCAAGCTTTTACAAATAATTACAATGATATTGTTTTTCTTTGCCACAGAAAAACATCAAAAGAACCTTCAACTTAGTACAAATCGATACTTGCCGCCTATCAGCCAAACAGTTTATATACAATTATGTAGTAATACCTCATATAATTGTAACAGAACATTTACTTCGAACATTAACACATTCCTCCTTCGTGTGAGCAATTTATTTTGATAAATTGCTTCACACGTTTAATCGGAGAAGGAAAACATCGGGAAACTTAGTCCTTTGATACGTACGTATATATTTATGGTCTATAGGCACGAGTGTGAGTCGTGTCGTCACGGGGGAAGGTAGCGTAGACACGTGTCTCACAGAATATGCGTAGGGATTTAGTAAACATGGATAGGGAAATATTAAATTTGCTTTCAAGGTCTATACTATGTAGAGGGTCATGACCATCCGGCTGGTCCGGGGATACCGCACAGTCTCCGGTGAGGCGGTGAGGCGGCGAGCCTCACCGGAGACCGACGGACCGGGACGGTGAGCAATGGGTAGTCCACCGTCCGATAAGGACCCAGGCCCGGGTCGACGGCGCGTTGTGTTCCACGCGTGCCTCAAAGAGATGTCAGGACAACTGAAGGGGTCCGATAACACCGATGCCTGCCGGGGTTGCGGAAAAGTCCGAAAGAGATACCGTGGACCCGGGCATAGTTCAGGCAACAGAAGGAACACGGGTGAGATTTAGTCAGTAAGAGTCTGACACGTCCTCCCGCTCCGCCCAGAGCGGGAGAAGTTATTTGATAATTTCCCACCCAAAAATTTTTATTAAAAAAGCAGATACTTAACATAAAAGCCAAAAATCTTTTTAGGGATCCTGACATTTGACGTGCTTATATACAGGACACGTGACAATTATCAGCAGTTCCATCTTTATCCCTGCAGATTTTAATCGAGGTTCAGCCAGAATTCCCTAACTATCAGCCACTGTACAAAAAACCCATGGATAAATAAATATTTTTCTTTATGGCCATCTAATGTAAGGTGGTCGTTCGCGTGATTTAATTTAATTGCTTTAACGGCATATTTATTTAAATAAAGCGCAGTTAATGCACAATGCGAAGTAATGGGCGCTAGAGCACATGATGTTAATGACCCCCGACGTACTCTGAGTTATGTCCCAAGAATTTTACAGTTATTGCTATAAATATTGTTTTTATGCCAGACGTAGTTATTTATTTATAGAGTAATTACATTTTCATTGCGTTATAAAAATTCTCAATAAATGTGAATGAGAAAGATGTTTCAATTACTTGTTTTGACCAAGAATCCAGGCTAGCCGAAACCAAGTTACCAATAATTCATATCGATTTTGTAAATAAGCTGGTTGTTATTTCGAAAACATCCTGTACATCCTATCAACAACAAACCGACTTTAAAACGAAATCCAACAAAGTCGCAAGCAAGTCCACATAAAGCAAATCTTTCCGTTCTATTGCCGCGAACCCTAAACTGCGCGTCTTGTCTCTCTGACTATCAATTCAATTTTACTGCATATCGACTGCTCCCGCGGACGTAAGCAGAATATCGGGTATATCAGCCGAGAGCCGGACCACAGAATAGATAAGTACAGAAGGCAGACTCCATACTCGTACAACGAGTGACAACAGACGCACACCAACCAATGCCCAACACCTCGCCAGTGCATTTGCACTCGCAGTACATAGACGTGTGTCTTATGTCTGCGTGCGAGTTCGCTTGTTGTATAAATGGAGCTGACCTTCTGTAGCCGTGTGTACTGTGGCCGGAGTCTGCGATCATCGAAGGCGGGTCATTCGGCCCGCTAGACGCTTGTGGCGACAAATTTTGTGACTCCAATTATGTCAGCGGTTTTGTTAAGACTTGGTTTAGCCTGCGGGTTCGTTTTGAGGGTTGAGAAAATGGTATTAGGTTTACTGGTTGAGAGCAAAATATACATTTCGTACGAGTGGAATGGTATGCTGTTATGATGTGTAATTTTCCTACATTCCTATAAATGTGAAAAATATTTTCCCCTCCTGTTTTTTACTCCATGTAAGGGCGAAGATCGTGATTGGTTTTTGTCTCAATATTTTGAACAAACAGTACATAAAAACACTTAAGTACGGTATCTATTTGTTTTTGTCTAACAGCTTTCTTAATTTTAAAACCGCTTTTTCTATCGCCAAGCGTTATTGAATGACACAATCATTCCCTCATTTCCCATAGCTAAGACCTACACAACCCACATTAATATAATCGTTTTACTACTGGCACTCCTACACACTTTTCAAAGTACGCCACTAATAATACAAATGCAATACAGTTTCCAGCAGAAAAGGTAAAAACTTTAAAAACTTGGCATTGTATGCAGTTTTTATCAGACGGGAAACTTGCACACCATCTATTCTTTCATAAAAAAAAGAATTGGGACTCGCTATCACACCTAGTTGTTGCGGGAAGTTCGTGAAATATGCACAATTTTACTTTTAAATCGACAAATGTAATCTGTTTTTGTTCTCCTTGTTCCTGTTCCTGTTCTGTTGGTTGTTCTATCAGTTTGTTGTTGTGCAGCTTATTTTGTTCAGAAGCTATAACAGTATTGTTGCTGCTTTGTGGGTTATCGATTATAGTATGATTCTCTGTTAATTTCTTTCTGTTTGATATTTACAATAATATTTTCGGGATTCTTATGAGTTACAGGTGACCTAAGGGAATAAGTTGGGTACTACTGGCTATATTAAGATATTTTTATTAAGGGCTTTGAACAATCGGAGATCAAACTATTTATTTTTTATAGAAAAAAAAATTACTGTACTATATGTAAGGAAAAGACATGTTGCGCTGACCACAAATAAATAGGGTAAGGTCAGAACAATGATGAAGTTGTTTTTTTGTAATTTTGATATCTTTCAAATTATTGCACTTCATGAAGTAATACAAAAAGTTTACATGAACTAGCGTGATCCTCAGGCCGCTAATACCTGGCACACACATAAGTTCGCCAATCATTTCGCCGCAAAGTCGCGAGCGTGCGTGACTGCTTACAATCAAGCGGAAACATTACAGACCTTATAAATATTCATTACCGTTAATTATTTTTTACATTTGTTTTCGTGGAGTTATGTTTCTATCTTTGGATTCAACGTTTGCTGATTTTTAGATTTATGATAAAATTCTCATAGGTACTAAACGGTCGTAGATAGATGGTAGGAAAGTAGTACTTACACCCGATGGTAAGCAGTACAGTCCATTGGTGAGTAAAACTGGCGCCCGATGGTAATTGTTTACACCCTGTTGGTGTAAGCGCTTACTTACTTACGGGATCATTTAAGGATCATACATTTGCGCGTAATTAATTCAAACTCAGTATAAATAAACTCAATACATCAAACAGATATTTTATAAAATACACGGTAAAAGGACATAGTAGGTACTCAGCAGATTAACTGGCTTGTAGTACTATCTTTGTCCACTTTTAAAATTCTGTTAAAAAAAACACTTCCTCTCTCCTTAAACATCATCATTACATATAGTTCCTTGCTCTAGTTTCATGTTTATAATTTTATATAAGTATAAACAGCATATTATGTGTGTTATTGTGTATTCATGCTTTACTTGTTTATGCTTTATGTATGTATGTATTTATTGTATATGTAGATGGTACACCGCTGACTACCTGCAGTATTGTCTCTCCTGTTACCTTTAATCAGTCCAAAGGTTGTCTGTTAAAGATCGCTTTAAGCGATAAGACCGCCCATTGTGTCACCCTATGTAAAATTTCTAAATTTATGTCTGTAATTTTATGGTGTACAATAAAGAGTATTCTATCTATCTATCTATCTATAAAATACCAATTAGAAAATATTTATCATATTAATTATGTAGAACTATAAACAATATAAGCTCAACAGACAGACAAAGTGAAACGATTGAAATTAAAATGAATTCTCGTCACGCGACCGGCTCGTTACCGTCCCGGTGCAAGTCGTCTCACTAAATCTAAAGCTATAAAGACAAAGTAAAAAGCTATGGGTTATAAAAAATTGTCTAGATTTTAACATTAAATTTGTTTAAAATAGCCTTTGCGTTGATTTTAAAAATAACTTCGGCTATATTGCTGAAATCACGTTTAAATAAAACCAACTTGACGATACTTATTGGATTTTATTTTGGTATTCTCTCGTCTGTCCGCCTCAATGTCAGTAGTCTGCAGATATTATCGAAGATAATTTGAATTCAGTTTAAAATATCAAATAAATAAATGTTGTAAAGGACGATGGCTCCAAAGTAAGTAATTCATGGCTAGCACGTAGGTACCTAATTAAAAGGGACTTCCTCCAAAAAAATAAAAATTATAAAACTAAAATTCAACTACAAAAAAAAGTCATCTAAAAATATATAAATATCGCAGCCATCTGGTTAAATTAGCCAGCTAATTGGACGCCTAGGCCATTCACTAAACATCCAATTAAATAGTTGAAGGACAAGTAGCCAAGTCATTGAGCGCAACGTTTAACAAGATGGCTGAATGTCATGTAGTCATTTAGTTAAACTGGGTGAAATAGGTTAGGTTAGAACTGTGACCAACCGCGTGCGTGCGAGCGTAGCGAACGGTGCCGCGGCAGCGGCCGGCGAGCGCTATTTCCAAGTTGCTCGCAGACATTTTTTCACCATTTGAATCACTTGGCTGAGTCTTGGTCAGTCATCTTCAAAGGGCTGACTTTTATTACGCCAATTTGTTAAACGTTGAATGATTCTACTTCAACTAACTTTCAGCCTAGGCATCCTATTGGATGCGTTTAATGAACGGTATAGGTGGTCAATTAGCTGGTTAATTTAACCAGATGGCTGCGACATAAACAAAACATCACAGACAGACAAATAAAAAATCCGGAGTCATACGTGTTACATAAATCGAATTAAAATTTCTTTTTGATGACTTTTTTGTCGTAGTTGGGTTTTAGTTTTATAACTTTTATTTTTATTTAAATAATTTTGGGGTTATAATATTTATATTTTTGTAATGTGCTAATTAAGCCCTTTCATTTGATACGCAACATGGCATCATATATATATATATCTCTTCTATAGGGCGCCATATTCAATTTAATGTGACGTACCATAACTAGCGGACGATCAAGACGCTTCCTTATTTGTCAAATTATGATGAGTACTTTAGAAATTATGAGGGATCAGATGAACGTACATACATACATATACGCATACCGGTCAAAATCATAACCCTGCACCACCAACCATTTCAGACACTAATCTACGAGTACATGGTCCTTATATGGCCTGACCAAGATAATTTCTCGAATTTAAAAGAGACTGTGACCTCTGAGTTTGTTTCGGCCTTTCCCAACTGGCAAAAACCACTAAAACACTAGTCTAAACCACGTCTCTGTTTCAGCTCATAGTTCAATAATGTAGATGTAATAAGTCATATAAAAAGAGAGTAAACGTTTACTCAACGTGATTTGGGCGCTAATTATTCAACTAATAGGGCTATTAAAGTCGTGCTACTGTTGAATAAGGAACATAATTGTGGAATAATTATCTAGTAAAAGCCAAACTAGACCAAATTATAGTAGCAATAGCAATATTGCTCCCTTGTCACGACGGAGTTAAAGCTGTTTCATAGCTATTAATCAACAAAATCAGGGAGAAAATGTTTCCGATTTGCTATTAATCGTCATTTTTGTCAGTTAAAAGCAAAGAATTTGCTGTTATTCCACAATTTCGCTCTGTTTCAGTTAAGATAAGATAAGATAAGATTCATTTATTTGTTTAAACATGGTATATACATACAAGAGCATGCAAGATGATAATAAATTACATTATAGTCCAATCATGTTTAGCCTTATAATATATTGGCGTACAAATTCAGTTATTTCGTCAGTATCGATTATTTTATGTCGATATATCAGTATCGATTATTTTAATTCAGTTATTTCGTCAGTATCGATTATTTTATGAATATTTCATTCCTTTTGCCGAAACGGAACTTTGTGTGACTTATTAGAACAAAATATGTATTCAAATATGGAAGTATTGAATATACATAGTTAGGTAATTAATTTAGAATGTAAGAGCAATGTACTGTCTACAGAATTTTGCATATGCTAACGTAAATGAACATGCAAGTTACTTTATCAAGGAAATCTTAGGAGTAATTTAACATTGGGCACGCCACCATTGCGGCGGTGATTCCCCTCTTTGAGGAGTGGCTGGAGAGGCGCCACGGCGTCCTCACCTTCCGCCTGACGCAGGTCCTCACCAGCATACGGTGGAGGTATGCCCGGCTTGGGCAGAGCACCGCCGTGTCCTCGTGGAGGCGATCGGTGGCGGGGATCTCTCGCGTCCGGCCCTGGTCCAGGCCATGGTACGTAGCGAGAGGGCATGAGAGGCCGTTACCTCCTTCTGCGAAGCAGTAATGCTCGCGAAGGAAGAGGCGGAGCGCGTGAGGGAGAGGCAAATTTCGCGCCCTCACGCCCCTAGCCGCCGCAGGAGGCGGCGCCCTGGGCGTCGGGAATCAATCGCTGATTCCCGGCCACCGTAGGCGCGGGCTTGCGGACGGTGAGCAATGGGTAGCTCGCCGTCTGGTAAGGACCAGGCCCGGGTTGACGGCGCGTTGTGTTCCACGCGCGCCTTAAAAAGAGTGTCAGTGAGTGAAGGGGTCCGATGAGACCATTGCCTGCCGGGGTTGCGGGAAAGTCCGAAAGGGATACCGTGGCCCCCTGGCATTGCACAGGCAACAGAAGGAACACGGGTGGGTTTTAGTCAGTAAGAGTCTGACACGCCCTACCGCTCCACCCAGAGCGGGAGACGTGATTTGAAGATTTCCCACCCAAAAAAAAAAAAAAAAGGAGTAATTTAACATATATTTGTGAGCCACACTGATTATTAATAATATAATAGTGATAATAATATATAATTTTTATCAAATTTTGTCAAGATGTTAGATCAAGATCCATTAAACTAATTTAATTAAATATATTGCTATTACATCACAATTTAACGGTTATTAGTCGAATTATTGTATAATATTATCTCATTTATAGGACATAATGCAGCCATATGTAGACAATTTTAGGGTTCCTTAATTATTATTTTTTTCCATTTCCAAAATATATTTTTCAATTTATTGTAATCCATCACGTAAATTGTTAATATTTTTAATAAAATACTGGTGCGCTGGATAGAACATTATATAGCTTGCAAATAATTACCAATCAGTTATAGAACACCTAATTCAATAAATGTGTTACTGTTATACCAGCATTCATAACGATTCAAAGTTCAGTAACTGCATTATAAACACATACATGCGACTAATCGATTTAGTATGCAATTACAGACAATAAGATACTTTTCAGTAAATAGGCAGCTTTTATTCGGCGAATATGATCTAAAATATTTGTGTCGATTAGCAGCCATATAGTAGCTTCTTAAACATGAAATTTGGGAATTGACAACTCTAATAGCGCTATTACTGCAAACACATATGTATAAACGAGAGATGGTAGCTACTATAATATGACTGTTGAATAAAATCACTATAAGAATATCGCGTAAACATTTATACGACATAGTTAAAGCAGAGCGTAAAATGCAAAAAACCGTAATAAACGCTTTTACACTACGTTGTGGTTCATCATCATCATCATCATTTCAGCCATGGGACGTCCACTGCTGAACATAGGCCTCCCCCAATGATTTCCAATTTGGCCGATTGGAAGCGACCTGCATCCAGCAGCTTCCTGCGACCTTTATTAGGTCGTCTGTCCACCTTGTGGGTGGACGTCCTACACTGCGCTTGCCGGTACGTGGTCTCCATTCCAGAACCTTTCTGCCCCATCGGCCGTCAGTTCTGCGCGCTATGTGCCCCGCCCACTGCCACTTCAGCTTGCTAATCCGTTGGGCTATGTCAGCGACTTTAGTTCGTTTGCGGATCTCCTCATTTCTGATTCGATCTCGCAAAGAAACACCGAGCATAGCCCTTTCCATAGCGAGCTGAGTGACCTTGAGCTTTCTTATGAGGCCCATGGTGAGAGGCCACGTCACGTTCACGGGTCACGTTGTGGTTACTACGTAGCAATTACTCAACATTCATTCGATCTATAGCCGAATAACTCATTCATTATTCGACTGTTTTGCTAGTTGGGTTCTTCTCAGAGTAGTCAGATAGGAAACGCCGAACTCATCTAGCTTTTTTTTTTGATATAATTATGACTTGTAAAAGTAATTTCAATATCCTATTTACAGAATAAACAATTTCATTTCAGTTTATCCAACATCTGCCTAGCCTTTTTCAACTATATTGGGGTCGGCTTCCAGTCTAACCGGATGCAGCTGGATACCAGTATTTCGTTTATCCAACATAAAAAAGAAAAATTGTAGTACAATTATTACGAAATGTATGGGAAAACTTTTTGCAATTGCTGAATTTTCTAGTACTCAAACCTCAGTTGGTCCGATAGAGTTTTTGATCTTTATATGAAACAGGATCGATTGCCATCATTTTTTTTTTGTTAAAACTGCCTATTTTCTTACAGACTGTACATTTTTTTCGAAATCTGTGAATGCAGATCAAAATGTCTCAAAAAGTTAAGGACAGTCTTCTAAGACCGTTTTCCTGCAGCTACAATGGTTAGGCAGTTGCTCAAAAATCCACCCGGTATAGACGGATTTGTTCGGATTTTCTACGGACGGAAAATTATTTTTTTGTTTGTATACTTCCGAGGTGGTGCCATTGTCACCAGGTCAGGATCTGATGATGGGATCCTGGAGAAATCGAGGGAAATCTTCAAATATTATAGAGACACCTATAGCGGATATTTTTTATAGTAGGTAACTCGTGCAGTTGCTCTGGTTATTTTTCACTTTTTAGTGTTTTATTAGAAGCCGTTTCCTAGATGGGTTTTACTTTTTATATCTTTCATTTTTAATATTTGAAAGGTAGTAACTTTAAATTGATCTCGAAAAATTTTTGGTGAAGATCGTATGAGGATCTTTGGTGTGATGAGCAAAATTCGTAACTCCTCAAAATGCAATAAAATGCTAACTTTTACATTTTTACCAGTGGAATCGGCCCTTTAAATACTAAGTAGAAATTGATGGAGCACCTGGGTCCAACTTCTCAGCACAAAACTAAAAATATAATTTATTTATTTAACCATTTATGTACACACATAAATAAACAGATACGATGAAAAGAACAGAAAAATACGTACAAAGGTGATGCTTATTTCTAAAGAAATTCCAACATACCTGCGATAGGACAGAGCGTAAAAAGAGGTAGACACCGTGTGTAAGAGAAGAGAGAAAGTAAAATAGATAAAATTAAAACAATTCACTCAATAAAATAAAACAAATTAAATGACGATATACTTACTAACATACATACATACATACTTCTAAAATAAATAAAATACAACATAAATACCTACGCAACTATGACGAAGTGGAAAGATAGTGTTCTTTCACTCTTCTTTTAAATACTGCAACAGTAATGTTAACCAATATTAATTAATGTTAGTTTTACAATAAGGTTACTAGATAGCGCTAATGTGCACCGCTGGATAGCGCTAATGTGCACCGCTAGATAGCGCTAATGTGCACCGCTAGATCACGCTGTTGTTGTCACTCTCCAAATGGCTAACTCCCGGCGAACATGTGACTGAGTTTTGTTAGGTGTAAAGTACCTTCAAAGTAAAGTCTCGTATTTAAACTACCAACAACGTTTCACCTGGAGTTAATGGGCGAACCAATTGTCAGAGTCTATGAAACCCGGAATCTTGGTCTTATTTCGGATAAAGATCTTCCTTTCGAAAAAACATATAGCCGACTCTTTAAGAAACTGATTATACCGCCTGAAAGTTCTGTACAAGATTAGGCCTTATTTGTAGGAAACACTACGGGAGCAGCTTGTGGAAACCCTGGTTCGGTCTAGGTTGAACTACGGTGACACAGTATACGGCCCACGCCAATTAGCTCGTACAGACCGCCTCATCGACCAATACACACACAAATAATTGCAGTATAAAACGAATTATTTATTATTATTATTATGTTACACTAATTTATTTTATTTAAGTATACGCACATTGCAGTATAAAACGGATTTAGATCCGTCACCTCACATTTCAGGTCCAGTTGAAAACCAGTCACCAATCAACCAGTCAGCATTTTCGCTGAACTGGGCCTATGTGGCGCAGCCGCGAGGGTGTGCCTCGCGGCTGCGCCACATTTCCTGTTAAATTATTATTTTACACTTTTTAAGTGTTTCCTGTTGTAATTTCTTTTTTTTTACTTGTGTTATAATTATGTTGTGTTGTGTGCCTTTTTTGTCTGCGCTAAATTAATGTATTTTCTTTCTTACTATTTAACAGATAGTAGTTGGTTAGTTTATTTTCAGAGTTTAATTATCGTCTTGCCACTTGCCATGAATTTTTTGGCTAAGCGCGGTAGCTTCAATCAGTTTGTTTATTGATTTTAAATAACGTTAGCCGTAGGTACCTATGTAAACTGTTGCAAAAAAGTTTGTGCCTGTGAGGTCTACTGTTCACAGAATTACTAGTTAATAAACAACATGGTTTAATTACAATGCTCCGAGGGATCGCTTAATTACCTGTTGTAAGCTAGCTATTATATCTATTTTTAACGACGTGTAATGTAGCTATGTCAAGTGTTCTGTGTAAATAACCGACGTATAGGTATGAAGTTGTTCAATATTCTGTTAAAGTTCTGTTTCCAAGAATTAACAAAATGAGTTAGCAAGAGATTTTTTTCATAAAGGTTACGCCAAAGTCAAAGTCAAATACACTCGAGAGCAATGAATCCGGGTCACTTAAAGAATGTTAAAAATCTCGAAAACTAAAAATGATAGGTTAATGCAATAAATTGTATTTAATAGACAATGTAATACTCCTTAAATGAAAGTAAAAAAAATATGAGTCACCATACATTTTATTAACACAAAATAACATAAAGAAAAAAACTGCTGATCTCTCCTTAAAACAAAAATAGGAAACATGAAATTTTTGAACTTTATTACGATTTTCTTGAATTTTAATACTTCGTATTGCCTCCTCGTGCTTCCATTACTGCGTTTACGCGGTTTGGCATGCTGTACACCAAGTTCCTTATACGATTTTGGGGAATATTCTCCCATTCCTCTGTGAGAGCAATTTTGAGCTCACGAAGCGTGATTGGGGGAGGGTTTCGTTGTTTTACGCATCTGCCTAGCTCGTCCCAAGCATGCTCGATCGGGTTGATATCCGGGCTGCGCGCTGGCCACTCCATACGAGTAATGTTCATCTCTTGAAGGTAGTCATTCACAATCCTACCTGTATGAGGTCGGGCATTGTCATGCATAAATATAGCATCCTCACCTAAATTGACCATAAATGGACCAACGTGATCATTGAGGATTTCTTCCACATATCTTTCGCTAGTTAAAGAGCCATTTTCTATGATCACCAGCTCTGTGCGACTTTCAGAAGAAATTCCGGCCCACACAAGTACAGATCCACCACCGTAGGCTACTTTTTCTTCGATGCATGCTTGCTTGAATCTTTCCCCTGGTCTTCGATACACTCTGTGTCTTCCATCGTGCTTGTAGAGCATAAATTTGGATTCGTCGGAGAACATAACTTTTGACCAATCTTCAATACTCCAATTTACGTGGCTCTGGGCATATCTTAGTCTTGAAATACAATGCCCACGCTCCAGTTTAGGGCCGTTTGCAGGTCTAAGGGGTTTTAAGTTAGATTCAGCAAGCCGACGTCTTACTGTCCATGCACTTGGGTTACTTCCTCCGAGGCGTCGAAACTGATTTGTGAGTTCAGTTCCTGTAAGAAAGCGATTTCGAAGCATGGTGTTCACCAAGTATCGGTCTTCTCGTGCTGTGGTACACCTGGTTCTGCCCGTTCCTGGTCTGCGTAGGTTAGAACCAGTTTCTTCGTAACGTCGGAGAACTCTTTGTACTGTTGACAGCGACACACCGACAGTCCTGGCTGTATCGCGCTGACTCCGGCCGGTTTCCAGCATTGTAAGTATTCTGGTGCATTCTCCAGGCGTAAGCGACATAATTTCAGCTTGAATAATGAATATAGAGCACTATCAACATGGTTTATGTACCCACATAAATGACAGATTACAAACAAAAGCAAAACCAAATGCTGTAATTTCGTAGTTCCATCTTCGAAAGTGGCCCTTTTTCAAATTTGATTTTTTTATGATATAACTTTACAATAACTAAGAAGTTTTAATACCTTCATTTAAGGAGTATTACATTGTCTATTAAATACAATTTATTGCATTAACCTAGCATTTTTAGTTTCCGAGATTTTTAGGATTCTTTAAGTGACCCGGATTCATTGCTCTCGAGTGTAATTTATTTCAATTAGGCATATAAAAGGTACTTTTGAACGTCAAAATTTGCTAAAAAATACTGCTTCTAGTCGTCCCTTCCAAAAGGTAGTTTTCGTATGGGGCAAGAAACTACACCATTAGGTACTCTTTTAAAATGTTTTCACAATATCTGGTAGGTATACATTAATTATATAATTATATGTGAAGACGATGCTCCTAGAATAAGATTACTATACCACGATAGGTAAAAATAATGAAAAATGAAGCAATGACAGATAAATTAATTATTTGATAGATGCATGGTGCTCACATATTCATAAACACTGTAAAATTATACGATATTCCTAACTTTTTAACAAGTAATACTAATAATTCAGTGTGTGAGCTCAAGTAATCACAGAATGTAAAATCAATGTTATTAAAAATAATATTATCCAATTAAATTAGCAACCAGTTTGATTTTGTCTAGATTCTGAATTGTCCTATGGAGTAGGACCAGCATGTTTTCAAATATTTTTAACTTGGATATAATCCTCTAATATGTATTATACTTGTTAACAAAGTGTACTTTTTATAATGTAAAAAGTAAAAAACACAAAATACAGTACAGTTTATCTAAAAATATAAACTCATAATATGAGTTTTAAATTTTCTTTCATTTAATTCTAATATATCACAAGGTATTTTGTTGTAACATTTAACACAGTACCCCATAAAAGATGTATTTACTTTAGATAGTCTGAAAAATGGTTGATCTATTTTATCTTTATTTCTAGTATTAAAATTATGTCTAACATTTATTTTACTAAAAAGATGTACCTAGATTTTTTCTCACATAGGTACATAATATTATCATAAATGAATTGGCAAGGTACCGTCATAATATTAATCTTTTTAAATAGTTCCCTGAGAGATTCGTGACCGACGTAGATTATAAATGGCTCTGACAGCTCTCTTTTGTAAAATAAAGATGGATTCAATGTTAGCAGCCGGACCCCACTGTAAAATGCCATGCGATATAATACTGTGGATGTAGCTATAAAAGACCAAACGCGCGGTTTCGATATAATATCTTAACTGTCGTATCTTTCTAACAGCATAAGCGGCCGAGCTTAGCCGCCCCGCAAGAAATGTATATGGGGACTCCATTGTAATTTCTCGTCTAGCGTGATTCCTAAGAAAACCGTTTGATGGATAAACTCCAGTTTTTGTCCATTCAATATGATGTCACATTCGCTACTTCTAACATTTGGTAATTTAAATCTTTTGCATTTGTTTTTTTTTTATTTAGTACCAAATTATCTCATCATCATCATTTCAGCCATTGGACGTCCACTGCTGAACATAGGCCTCCCCCAATGATTTCCAAATCGGCCGGTTGGAAGCGAACTGCATCCAGCGGCTTACTGTGACCTTTATTAGGTCGTCTGTCCACCTTGTGGGTGGACGTCCTACGCTGAGCTTGCCGGTACGTGGCCTCCATTCCAGAACCTTTCTGCCCCATCGGCCGTCAGTTCTGCGCGCTATGTGACCCGCCCACTGCCATTTCAGCTTGCTAATCTAAAACCAATCTTAGAACTGACTTCACATCGTCAAGACTTTGTGACCGTCGGTTTATTTTAAAGATCAATGATGTGTCATCTGCTTATTACACCATCTTCGGTTGATTTTGAAATAACTGGGGTAAATCATTAATGTAAACTAAAAAGAGGAATGGACCCAATATCGAACCTTGAGGAACGCCCATTACCATTTCAGACCCTAATGAGTTTTTGCCGTTGTCTTGAACTTTAAACCTTTCTATCTTTTATGCGGAGAACTCAATTGTTCGAAAGCGTGAGACTCAAGGCTACCCACAGCAGTAGCCCATTGGCTTGAAAGATTACAGCCGTACGTAATTAATTATTAAAGGGTTGCTGGCCCATCGCCTTTTACTGCTCTGCTCATCCCAAAGGGAAGAATACGCAATGTAATGAAAAAATAAACTTCGTCAATTTTTCACGAGTTAAAAATTCGTTGATTTATTCAACGGGAAATAACCTAGAGCCCGTAATAATATCAGACGTTAATGCCTCGACGCTTGTAAAGTAATAAATTCAGTTTTTATAGCAAAATGAGCGGTGGTACAGAATACAATTGCAAATTTTAGAACATAGCCGTGCTCGTAAAACGATCAGATTATAGCCGCAAACGCATTTCAATGCAATAAAACGAACATTCGGAAATCGTATTTCAAGTTTTCAAATTTTTTTCTCTCGCTGTGTTCTTTATGGCACGAAGTCGCCATCTGCCATGTTCCCGGTTTAGATGCCCGCCAGGGGCCATAATACCTTCTCAGAATTGCCCTCCCGGTGTTCTTTCAACAATTAATTTATCAGACTAGATTTGTTGGCGTGTTTCACTTGAGAAAAATGACGCAGCTATTACTTGAAGAGAGCTCCGGATAGCACTGAGATATTTATCAAATTCTGTATTTAAACATAATGGTTATTTTAGTTGGTCCGTAGTGTAGTGGTTGTTTGTAGTGGTAAGACACTGTCAGGGTAGAAAGAAAACAAAATGAACTGTAATTGGCACCATAAAAAAGCTTTCGCATTCAATACTTGGTTTAAATATAGTAGGTACCTGGTCGACCGAGCTCTGCTCGGGTGAAAATAGAAAATGCTCATATAGTGAGTAGAAAATGGTTCAGAATAATAATAATAACCGCCGTATCTCTACGTTGACGTCGTGGTGGGGCTTGCGCGCTCCGAACTCCAGGTCTGTACCGGTAGAGTTATTTTTGCTGGAACAGGTCTGGGATGAGGAGCCAGACCAAGAGAGATACAGAAACCCGCAGGGCAGCATGTGGCAAGCTGTTGGGTAGTAGCGACCCCACGGACCCTATCTCTCGGGAGAAATCTTGTTCCTCATGTCTGGCTTGCCTTTATTGGCCGGCTGGAGTGAACACTGACGAGGAATAGAGCTCCCACCCCTTTCTTGCCTTTATTGGCCGGCTTGAGTGGAGATTCGCAAGAGCAAATGTGCTCGGAGGAAGGAAGTATTCCAGTAAGATGCTGGTAGGGATCTTGATCGTACTTCCGGGATTGTCCTGATAGCCGTGGAATACAGTTCCACTCCTTATAAGCACCTCAGGACATGTTGCTCCCTTGTCGCTTCGACACTTTGTGCTAGCGACCGTTTTCGGGGGCACATTATTGAGTGTGCAAGTCACCCCCTGACATTTTACCTGTGTATTTTATATAAGATATTGGTCAGGCAGGGGCCATAGTATTTCCATAGTTCTAGATAACCAGTTCACTTAGCCAACCAAACCCATAATCCAATATCATTGTTTCCATATCTTGCAATAGTCCTGCACTAACCGGGGGTTGTCCTTGGGTGCACTAGATTAGTGCGTACAGGGATAGTCGTCGGTTAGTGCCTCATTTCATTAGACACGTCTAACGGGCCTCTGCGAGTTGACTTCGGCCCCTCGTACGCCTTCCAACGGTCCGGGACCCTAGGGTCCCGAGAAATGTCAAAGTTTAATAATAATAATTTGTTTATTGAAATAATTGATTTACATAAACATTTACAAAATTGGGCCTTCAACTAGAAGTAGGTGTAAAATTAATGGATTCTACCTGAACTAGGAATAAACCTGTATCTCAGGTATCACATTCAAGTGCTTATAAGTATTAAGTATCTAAGATACCATAAACAAATAGTAAATTATTTATCTACTTTACCATGTATATCTAGTATATACTGCCATTTCTAGTATATACTGCTACTTCCATGCTGCCGTGATAGTAGGTAGGTACTTACTAATTCCATGCTGCCATGTCATTATTCTAAGGTAGCCATCTTGTTCTAAAATTTGGGCGACTGAGCTCTGCTCGGGTGAAAATTAGGAGAAATCGAATTTTCCCAGATATGAGACTTCGCTAGATCGATTTTTCGCCCCCGTATACATGACCACACTATTGCAACTTGAATTGGAATCTTTAGAGCCGTTTTCGAGAACGTGATTCAAAATATATATAAATATATGTATATACTAGCTTTTGCCCGCGGCTTTGCCCGCGTAAAGTGCGGAAAATATCCCACAGGGACGTACTACCGGGATTCAGAGTATTCTATGTCCTAGACCCAGGTCATGGCCTATCCGTATGCCTTTCAACTAAATCCGTTTAGTTGTTACGGCATGAAAAGGTACAGGCAGATATTAGGGTTGCGTACCTCAAAATGAAAATATTAAACCCTTAAAGGATGACCTCGTTGCCTGACAAGACCCTTTTTCTCAGGAACGCGTGGAAGCATCAAGTTGAAATAGATATCAGAAACTTAGATCTACGGTCCCTACGGTCAACGCAATAATAAAATACCGCAATTTATGTCGCATATTTTGACACTCGCAAATAAACCAAAGCCTGTTTGGCCCGTCGGCACAACAGCATGAAGTTTGGCGAGAAGCTAGAATTTATAGTTATAAATGAACTGCAAAGTTAAGTTTGTTCTTCAATCTGGGACCAAAAATTCATAGGCCGTTAAGTTAGATTTAGTCTGTATTTCATTCAAATCGGTACTCTCCAATCTATTAAAAGTTATTTTTCAATTGAAAAGTTAAATTTGTCCTTTAATCCGGATTTGGAAATCCGGGCAGCCGAGCAAGCACAGCTTTAAGACGGAACCCTCAGGGCACAACTCACACTTATCCGGCTTTTTCGAATGAATAAAACATGTTTATATGATTCTAAATTCCTTAAAATACTAATTATTAATTTCACTATTATTATCATCACTAATTTGTTATACCTCCTCAGTGCCGCCATTGACCACATAATACCTACCTACCTAATAGAAAGAATAGTTTACGACATTCAATTGTAATAACTTTTCACAGAGTGGGCTGATTTTAATTAAATAAAGACTGAATGTTATTTTAAGTTTCATACCATAGTATGAAACTTAAAATATACTATTTTTGCAATCCCTTAACGCTCTTGAAAAGAAGATAAAAAAAAAACAATATTACATGTGAATTTCAAAATCATCCCCTATTTTACCTCTTTGAAGGATGATTTTACAACAATACTGATATGCGTAATTCTTTATTTCTTACCAAAAGCATGAATTTGAATTTTCATATCGCTAACTTAAGAAATGTTGCGTTTCCCATACAAACTTTCACCCCCTTCTAATGGATTATTTTTGAAGCAAAAAATACCCTACGTCCTTCTCCAGGATTCCATCTATCTCCTTGCCAAATTTTATTGAAATCCGTTCAGTGGTTTAGCCGTGAAAAGGTAACATACAGAGTTAACTTTCGAATTTATAATATTAAGTATGGAGTACGGATCTATACAAAAATATTACTCGTTTAATAGTTTAAGATACCTATGCGAATTATTTCAAAATGATCGTATTTACCAAGACTAGTATATATTCTAATTTAGTATAAAGAAGAAGCGTAGGCTTTTTTGTAACTTGGCAGAGCCTATTAAACAAACGCAAAGATAAACCTTTTTCGCCCAGCGAGGGTTGCAAATAACTTACGCCCACCGAAGTCGAAAAAATCAATGTTAATACATCAAGCCGAGTTTAATACGAGTCTCCTTTGTAATCCCGTAAGTGTAATGTGATTCCAGAGAATTGTATTCGCAAAAACGTTATGGAGAAAGAGAGATGGTAACTATTGGCATTATGTGCGTAACATCTTAATGGACGTAAGTAATCTATCACAGGAGTGCGGCAGGAGCGACCGGCTGGAGCGAGCGGCTGGAGCGAGCGGCTGGAGGGAACTGCTGTGACCTCGACATATCCCGCATCTAAACAACTATTCGTTACGTCGCGGGGGAATCGCAAAGTCAGCGCCTTACCAAAATATCTAAAAGGGCAAAAAACCTAGCAAATTGCATCCTCGTATGATATTCGCCATGATCACGCGTTATCCCCATAAGAGTAGAGGAACGTGCCCAGAACGTCAAACGCTACGCATTCGAATATATTCGGACGGACTTTTTTGGTGTTTGCCTTTATCGCAAATATTCCCGATAGGGTGGACTATTTGCTGTGACTATTTTATCGTCATTTGTGAAATCAGTTCAACATTTCCGTTCAAATAGAAAGTGTTTGATGGGGGTCCCCGATTTGAAAAACGTTTTGACAACAACACATTTAAATAAATCAAGGAAAATATGCTATACCAACGGAATACTTACTTTTATCATAAAACCTCAAAACCAATTTGTATCAAACTATGGTTTATATGTATCTTAAACCCTAACTCACCTCTGCGGCTTTCCATTTTTCACTATTACGACAACATGTGAGCTTGTGCTACCTAGCTGTACATGTACTACGTCTACCGAGCACTTGTAGTGACGGGCGCCGCTTTGATCGCTCGCACGGAACCGTCTGTGACGACCAGCCTTTTTATGGCTTTTAAACGCTTTTAGTCAGACTCAACTAAGTTTTTATTATTAGGAACGACAGTCAAATGATCAGAATCCACTCCTGTTTAAGGAATGCTTGGAACTTGTAAAAAGTCGTTTCGGCGATTAAGTAGCTGTAAGTTTTGTTTTGAATGTTTTAGAAAAGTTGGTTGTGGTAATCACTTAATGGAAGAAAAATTTCGTAAAAGATCAAAAAATACTTTCTTCTTTAGTTTAATTTTAAACGGAAAAGTTGCTAACTTCTTCTTGATTCTAAATTATTCAATAATCATGTTAGGTGAGGGCAACTAGGTATACTTATGTTTAATTTTGAACATGATAGCATAACAACTCTAAAAAAATGATGTTTTGTAACTAGCAGTTGAAAATACTAAAGCCTTTCACTTTGAGGTTCACACGAAAAACTCACTTTGACAAACCAAACCTGCATCAACTTTATATCCCCACGTTCAAGCCGTAACACCATTAACTACTATAACTTTTTAAACCAGTCACTCTGCGTTCATCCGGCGCATTGGGACAAAACATCTCCATTACGTTCCAAGCTGGTATAAATTTGTTGTTCCTAATGAGATTTGAGAGCGACTCGCCCCGTTCAGTAACGTAGTCCCGGTGCTGGGTGCATTACGTGAACTTAATGTGCTACTATCAAGTCGGGATTTGCGCATTCTGCAGCAGACCGTATGAATGTTTAGCGAAGTTTTATGTGGACGGGAAAGATTACTCTTCCTGGCATTTTATTCATGAAATAACAAACAAGTTTCAGTTGGATTCCTTATGAATCTTACATGAAGTTGTTATATAGAAATGATTAATGGAGTGCGTTTTGTTTCTTGTAAGATTTTATGATTGTCCAAACTAACTTGGTTCTATATTTAACTAAGTCGAGCGTACCTTTATCATTGATCACAAAAAGTTGCTCATAAATCAACCAGAGAACTTAATTAAACTTTTTGGTAAAAGAGGACTCACCAAGTTTATCCTGCAGCACGGTCTTGGTGTCGCAATGGACGAGGCAGAGGATGAGGAAAAGTGCGACGTGCGGCGCCATGGCGGCGGCGGGGTGCGGTCACGTGTGCAAGGAGCGGGGGGGCGCCGCGCCTCTGCGCCAGAGACGGTGCATGCCTCGCCGATACTGTAACAAAAGAAGACGATGTCATGGGTCAGTCAAAGCACTAATAAATCAATAAGGCATAGATATATTGTGACGAAAATAAGCAAAAACCAAGATTTATGTTATTAACCCTGTCTTAGTATCTCATCCAATAATGAAAAGTTATACATACCTACTGTAAATGATGGAAATTTTCATCACATCAACCATATAAAAATATTTTTATGCCACGAAACCAATCAAATCATTTACCATCGCCGAGCCAGAAACCTATTTGTGGCTAGATTCAATTTCACTTCTAAATTAAATTCGATATTTGATAGACAGATAGGATTAAATTAAATATTGTCACGAACATACCTAAGAATTAATATTACTCGAAATATTCTAAAACCTTCAAAAGTATAATACAAGATCAACATTTATATTCAATTTAGCATTTTCGAAGCTAATAAAAAATGGGCATTTTAATTAATTGGAAAAGAAAATAGACTTTGAGAGTTTGCGGGCTTCGGGTGATACTAGCTTTTATTATTAATTTAAGCTTAACTTGGAGTTTTAAGTGAGTAACTTAAAAGTAGAATTAAGTTTGATGCCGAGTTTATTCCGACCTGACCTTTGAGGGGTAGTGCTAAGTTTCGGTAACTGACGACAGTATCCTGTTAAAATTAAGCAGAATTAATGAGCTGTTATTAAGTTAGTGAGTCAAATTTCCTACGCAAAATATGCTTCAATTTTCATGTCATATTTTACTCGCCGACATTTTCATATAGGTACTCACGTTCTATATTGCTCGCGTGCAGAAAGTGGCACCAAATATACATTTTCTTCCACAGCTCCGAAATTAGCATCACATAAAGATTTTTAGTAACTCTACCCGAATGCACGCTGCATAAAGATAAACAAACATACTGCAAACCAAACAGCGAATGCGCAATAGGTATATACAGCCGTACAGAAACATAAAGTGTCTAAATTTCAAATGAGCTCCACTAACATACTCCGCTCCAAGGCCAGATAAAACTTCCAAGTTCTATTCGCAGCAGAATTTCAAAAATGAATTAACCTGGACTCTCTCCCTGGACACAACGACAGATTTTATTACCGCCATGAATAAATTCCACCGTTGGGACCACCGCGTCGCACCTCGTAAATTATAACGACACTTTAAACCCTCGGACCGATTTACTGCGCCGCTTTAGTGCGCGATGGTATAAACATGTGGCGTACTCGCGCAGCGATGGATGTTGTGTTAAATTATATCGTCGACGGGTGATTGGTTCTGTGGTAGCGGATTATTTCGGGCGTTTAGAGCTGATTTTAAGGGAGTTAGCACATCGGGGAAGGAAGACACGTGGACTGCGGTTTGTGTTACTAATAGTCTGACACGCTATTAATCACTTCCGTGACATTTATCCGCTTTTTATTGAACGGGGGTTCTAGCTGCACACACAACCAATGGAATTTGTATTAGAAATATCATCGCTTCGTTATTTTTATGATCACACAAAGCCTCAGAGATCTTTAAGATATAAATACCTAGTAAAAAAATGCATTTTTATGTCAAGGCTTAAGAGTTCACCAAACATTTTAGCTCTAAAAAACCGCGATACTCTTACAAGAATGTCATCACTTACTAATGCATTATTAATGTCGGTGCCACTTTTATTTAAATCGACTGCGAGAAGCACTCAACGATATGAACTTAACTTTTTATTTTATTCTGTCTGTAAATTAAATTAGTTTCATCCGAAACCAGCTGTACCTAAACTCTGATTTTTAATTTGCTAGACCAAAAGGACAGCTGCGATCGACCCTTTTTTCAAAAATGGCACAATAATTAATATCACAGAGACAACTTGACAACAGTGAAGGTCCTCCTTCAGAGAGTGGTCCCTCTGTGTGTGGTGGGAGTCTCTCTGTAACTAGTTTATTTACTTGGTTATTTTGGTCTACCAAATAAAAAATCCGAGTATAGTTGAAAAAACACTATTGAACTGCTTATTCAGTGATAATTCAAACTTTGCATTATCAGAAAACTAATTCAAATAATTTAACTCCATGTTTTTCCATTTCATCATTCTCTAGTTTAGCTTAAGCAAGATCCGTAGGTATATGTTGTATTAAAAATTGCACCCTCTTAATCTACCAAACTAACGGCACCAGTGTATTTGCAACTTAAATAACACCTCGCTCGTGTTACAAATTTTATGACGTCATCTGACATTTCCTGGTCCTTACGTACGGAACCTTGGTGCGAAGGACCAAATTTTATGGTTATTAAAAATTTTGTGACTGGCCTTATCTTTGATCATTAAAAAAGGGTTTTATTGTGTTCAAAAGGCAGCGCAGCCTGTGGTCCATTTACGGGATGGTTCATTTCTACAGTTTTTGTAAGATTTACTTAAAAAGAGCGTTATAAAAATAATAAGTGTTTTATTAGAGTACTAGCGTTAGGCAGTCATTTGGTTAATTTTTAGAAATTATTTCTGTTTCGCCTATATTTTGTCATTTGGTTTAATTTTAATTAGGATGAATAATTAATAAGACAGTAGTTTTCCAAGCAAAGCTTCATTCATTCATATATTCATTCGTTCATTGCGATTTGCTTGATAATAACTTAGTAGTTGTGTATTTTTAGGCTTGAAGCTGAGTACAACAACAATATTTACACAAAATTAATGTAACTACTTACACACAGTCTTGGCTGATAACGAATTCTTGATACCCACGCATAAAATAAGTACCTAGTAATAAAATAACGTCATAATATTTTAAAGTATTTTCTTAAACTCCTCAGATCTTCTTGGATAACGAACGGATAAATAAGTGAAGCAAAACTTGTTAGACGAAACGATTACTGTTTTTAGTTTAATTTCTTAATTTATATACGATAATATTTGATAAAAAAAGAAAAGTGATAAGGTACTAAGTTTTCAGAAGACTAAGAATGTATTTTAGCAATACTAATCATACCAATCATGTAAAAAACACTAGATCCACCATAATGCAATTTTTTACTGAGGATTATAAACTGAAAAACACTAACCGAACATACAAGGGAGCTTGTATGTTCGGTTCTGATCGTTATGTATCGGACTCTTATTAATATTTCCCAGAAAATCCGAGCAAGAGTCCGTATTTTTGCCGTGAGGACAAATAATAAACACGCGGTTTGTCGAACTCGTACGTGCGGGCTCACGACTTATTCATCAATATTTTTGAAACCTTGTCTACCTTTTTGACAACAATACCTTTTACTGGTTCACGGGCTTCGGTGTCCCAATTAGCAAAGTTGGCGGGTATGTAAACATACCTGTTTTGTTGTTGTAGTTTTTTCTAAACATCTGTGTGATTTCTTTTTCTGGCATTGTTATAATCATGTCTCTTAAGTCAATAAATTCACTGCCACATAATGCCGTAAATCGATTCAGTCATCATTTCAGCTGAAAGACGTCCATTGCTGGATAGATAGGCCTCCCCCAAGCAGCGCCACTTCGACCGGTTCTGTGCTTATCGCTACCAGCGGACTCCTGCGGCCTTCACCAGGTCATTAGACGACCGGGGGCCTTCCACCGCTACATCTTCCGGTACGCGGTCGCCACTCCAGAACTTTCCAGCCCCATCGGCCATTTTTTCTGCAAGCAACATTGCACATGCCCTGCCGACTGCTAATTAAGTTTGGCAATTCTTCGGGCTATGTCTCCTATGTCGGTTATTTTGGTTCTCCTACGAATCTCTTCATTTCTGATTAGATCACGTAGGGAAACTCTAAGCATAGCCCAGTTTCAGTATTATGTTTTATTGCTCGGGGGGTTATCATAAATAAGTATATGGGTACCTAATCGTAAGTATAAATTACTTACGATTAGCTACCTACCCATCAGGATATGAGGTAACATTTCAAGTGATTTTGATAAAAAATAAGAAAAAAACAGCAGTTTATATCAAGATTATATCTGGTAAAGACAACTAGGACGAAGTCGGACCACAAAATAAAATAACTGGAAGTGTAACAAAGTGGACATAGTAACACTAACATTCAGTTTATGTTTCGGAGGCGAGCGCATTTTGTGCGGCCGGGGTGAGTGATGGCGATGCGCCTTCTAGTGCTGCGGTTGGCCACTATATCGATGTTCTGTCGACAGCACGAGTCATTTTTATAGCTTTAGTTTTTGTATGGAAAAGATAGGTACCAACCTTATACGCAATTGGTATCGAAATTTCAAAATATGACTACTTTTAATTTACTTTTAAAGAACTTCCTAATAGCCGCCGCGATAGTTGTTCCATTGACGTAGCTCTTGGTTTCACCAGATTGCTAAGCACCAAACTAGCAGCCACATTCTGGACCAACTCCAGCCATCGACATGCTAAGAAGAAGAAGAGCAGATTGCTATTTTTCCAAAATATTCAAAAGTCTAAATGAGCCCGCTTTCAATGAGACATTCTCACTAACGAAATAACGATCCACAAGAATACTATACGAATAACGTACGACTTAAGAATATAGTACGGGTTTAAACCCATACTACATTCATAAGTGACCCCGATAGACCTGTTTTGTACTATTTAGACGATTTACTCATACATTTCTAACCTAACCTAACGTTACGTATCCAGCGATATGAAGCTACTCTTGCACTAGTTGCGCAGAGCTGAGCGAGGCGTCGCCTCTGCGTCATTTACCAGCTGAGATAGTAGCCGTAATGTGTCGCCCAAGTGCTGCGTCACATGGTTTAATTAAACCGAAGCCGCGGCATGGACACCACCAGAGAGCATTTCGGTAACAAAGCTGATTTATAATTGAAAGCCGATACGTTTAGGAAGTGGCTCCCGTTCTATATGCATGAGGTCATTTGTTTGGGAATTCTGTGATTTTAGATTACTGCGTTTAGCTTGGAATTGGTTGTATTTATCCTGATCGATATCCATAATTTCAACTAGGTACTAGCTTCCGTACCAAAATTGCAGTATAATGTTAAATTGATTGTATATAATTATGTCGTAGTCCATTCGTAGAAATGGCAATAGGTATCATGATCTGTCTGGCCATTTTACGACACGCCGCCGTTTTTGATTACCTGTCATCGTTAAGACCTCGATAAAATGTCCATCGTTAAAAATTATTTTTGAAAAAGCCAAATACTAAAACCGCAGATATTCATCACAGTGTCGAAATGCAACAAATAGTCGTACAAAACGACCTCCTCCACGTATATCTCATCACCGCCCAACAAACGGTTTCGTCAGCGTTTTTTCGTCCATAAACCAACCATGTCGAGTCTCCGGCCGAATGTACTCATGTGGACATTCGCCCGGCGTAATGGATTGTGACATTTATGGGCGAGACGCTCCCGATATTTGCTTCGACAGCGGCCAATCATTATAAATCACCGGCTGAAACTCTAATAAACTCGTCTGTTGTTAGTCTCAATGCAAATGCGATTGAAATTTTGATTAAACCGAAGCCAGATGTTTGTGTTTATTGTGTTTCTAGTTTGATAGATGTGTTTTTTGAGAATCATATGACATGGAATGTCGATGATTACGAAGTGAGGTCTCAAATAATGGAATTTGTGATTGTTGAAGTAAATTTGTGTGAAGTTGAAGCAAGTAGTAACAAAAAGCTATTGGGCATAACGGTAACAACAACCAAACAACACATAGCATAAAAAAAATATTAAAAAGACTTCGAAAGAAATTAACTCAAAATTATGAAATAATATTTTTATATACGAGTATACACGAAATTAAACAACAAAAAGAAATCAAAAGTCAGAAAAAAAATTAGGGGCCTACAAATTGTTTATTACGCTTTCATGCTAAAACGGGTGAACAGATTTGGATGCAATTTGGCACCTGGGTAGACCATGACCCGGATTAGGACATAGGATACTTATTTACGGATTACTGATTTTTTATCCCAATACTCTCACGAGATCGAGACTTATGCGGGTGAAACCGCGGAGCCGATCTAGTTTTAAATAACTGTGAAGGGACTGTTGTAGGTAGGTTCGCAGTTTGCTTACCAGTTTTTTTTTTCTACCTTGAAGACACTGGTGCCGATTCTCTTGTCACAAATGCGTCTAAACTAGACTAAAAATCACCAAAATTTAGTTTACTCCTGTCAAACGATGATTTCCCATTCTGAAATAACCTAAAGTGGCACAGCTTAACTATATTTTAGTTTGACAGCACTAAGATTGTACTGAGATTTTAATTTAGTGAAAATGACAATTTTGCTATTCTGAATTTGACGTTATTCACCTAAAATTTTAATTGTCTAACTAATTCTGACTATTTTTACTGATTTTTTTTCTTTTCTTTTGCTCACATCTCGAAAATGGTGTGTCCTTTCGCAAAAATAATGAAAATTTCGACCCCCTTTATACCCCTAATACTCAACACATAGGTAATATTATTTTTTTCCATACAAAAAGAGAAAAACTCAATTTAAAACACGTCGAGGATGCCCCAACTGCGCGCCTCCGGCTCTAAAAAAATTCACGGGGTAGGGCAAACAAGTATGTACCACGTGGTCGCAATTGTCAAATTCAATTTAGTTGTGTCAAAATAATTTTTCAATTTAGAGACTTTACTACAGAATAGCTTTAAGATTCTCATAGCCAAAAGTAAGAAATGTTAGTGATAGTTTAGTTAGTTTAGTTCGGTGTACAAGAGAATCGGCACCACTGTCGACATTACTGCATGGTCGACTAAACGATCCCAAAGAGAATATAATTATGATGGTAAACGATTTGAGGGTACCTACCCGCGTACTATAATGTCAGTGCCGCCTGTAACAACCATACTCGCGGCATGGTGTGAAATTATCGACTGATTCCACAGACCGGACTCCCCGCACAGGACAGCACGTTTGACAAATCCCGCCTTCGTGGCGTGATGTTCCTGCAAGCTTATATCGGGAGACCTGTCGATCTATTAGCCCAGCGTGTAGTGAAACGCATTAGGTACACACCTCCTATGTTTCTAATGCGCCAGGCCGTCTCACTTACACGTATTAGTCCATATCTTGAAAACTACTGAACCGATTTTGATGAAACTTGCACTGTTCCCTAAAAAAATGGTCACAATACGATTAATAGTTTCGAAGAAATGCGTAGACAATCATATACCTAACACGTAAACAAATATAACACCTATATCTTTTTTTAAATATTTGTTTGGCTAAACAAGCTGATGTTATTGTTTCAATACTGCGAAACCGAATCCGGAATTTCTCAAAACACGGGTCTGAATACAATAGCTGGTTTGAGCAATGTTCCTACACTTAAACTATTTCCCATTAAGCCGGTTGTAGCATCGGCGCTGGCAGATCGAGAGCCAATGAAATTGTAGAAATAATCGAAACAATCATTTGTAGCGGCGAACGCGGCAAATTGAAGTATGCGCCGAACAATGCATGTTTTTGTTTCAATTTTGTACTTCTTTGTTTTGTGTAAAAACTGTGGATTGGTTAGAAGTTGGACAGAGATGTTTTGGAAAGGCAATTGTTTTGTAAGTTTCACTTTAACGAAGTAGAAAAATATAGAAGGAATATTTTTATGGATTGCGCAGCTGTCCTATAAATAAAATATATACAATACCTACACATGCCTTTATAGCTTGAATGGAGATAAATTCCGTTTCTTTACTCATGTGGATAAAATTAGTAAGGATTAACATACCGAGGTAGAAAAATCACACATTTGAAAGAAAATATTGTTACCTCCTGAAAATGGAAGCAAAGATTCAACAATAGGAGACCTGAAGCTGAATCCTTCAATGTCATTATAATTAATTACCTCTGATTTTTCGAATTCATGTGCGTATTGTATAATTATCACTTTAATTCAAAAATGGTGAAGGAAAATATTGTGAGGAAACCGACATGCCTTTTTTTTTTTTTTGGGTGGGAAATCATCAAATGACTCCTCCCGCTCTGGGTGGAGCGGGAGGGCGTGTCAGACTCTTACTGACTAAAACCCACCCGTGTTCCTTCTGTTGCCTGTGCAATGCCAGGGGGCCACGGTATCCCTTTCGGACTTTCCCGCAACCCCGGCAGGCAATGGTCTCATCGGACCCCTTCATTCGCTGACATCTCTTTGAGGCGCGCGTGGAACACAACGCGCCGTCGACCCGGGCTTGGTCCTTACCGGACGGCGAGCTACCCATTGCTCACCGTCCGCAAGCCCGCGCCTACGGTGGCCGGGAATCGACAATCGATTCCCGACGCCCAGGGCGTCTCCTTCTGCGGCGGCTAGGGGTGTGAGGGCGCGAAATTTGCCTCTCCCTCACGCGCTCCGCCTCCTCCTTTGCGAGCATTACTGCTTCGCAGAAGGAGGTGACGGCCTCCCATGCCCTCTCGCTCCGTACCATGGCCTGGACCAGGGCCGGACGCGAGAGATCCCCGCCACCGATCGCCTCCACGAGGACACGGCGGTGCTCTGCCCAAGCCGGGCATACCTCCACCGTATGCTCCACCGTGTCCTCCGGGCGATCCACGCAGTGATGACACCCGGGCGTTTCCTCCCGCCTTATCCGAAACAGGTACCTCCCGAAACAGCCGTATCCGGTGAGGACCTGCGTCAGGCGGAAGGTGAGGACGCCGTGGCGCCTCTCCAGCCACTCCTCAAAGAGGGGACTTATCGCCGCAATAGTGGCCTGCCCAGCACTGGGTTGCGACAATCGCACTCTCCATGACGCCATGAGATCCCGTCGGAGCTCTGTCCGCTGTGCCGCGATTTCTCGCGGCATCGGAGTCAAGCCCCGGCGTTTGGCCTCCCCGCGCCACTCCCAAATATGCGCGAAGACTTTTGCCTCCAGATCCCACGGCGGCAATCCGGCAAGGAGGCTCGCCGCCGCACCGGAGACCGTGCGGTATCCCCGGACCAGCCGGGTGGCCATGACCCTCTGGGACGCGTTTAACCGGCGGGCAGGCCGCCTCAACGAACGCGCCCACACCGGTGCCCCGTACAGGGCCATGGACCGCACGATCCCCGCGTAAACCAACATGCCTAAACCGACATGCCTGAGAAATATTTCTCGACGGCATGTGAAACCAAGTCAGAGGCCCATGAGCGGTTTTAAAACTCTGACACCAGGTTAGTCACTAACCACACGAAAAAAAGATTATAATTAATGTCAATAATGTTATGATCGTAAAACTAAACTGAAAATTATAGACTGTAACTGTTTTCCACGTAGTTAGAAAGTCAATCAAATTATTTGAAGTAACGTGTTACTTTAAAAGCGTTCGTCAGCTCGAAAACACCGTTGAGCGAAACAAATTAGAAGCCTTAGTAAAATAACACTTATGAATATTGAAATACGTCTCATATTCCGCTGCATTTGATATGACGGCTGAGTTTATCTGATTAACTGTGACTTGAATAATTAGTTGTATTCGGATTGAACGCAAATATGGGTATATTACTGTATTTAACTAATGCAAGTCTACTTTTCATCCTGACTGAAATAGTACTGAAAAACGCTTTATATTTATTTCTCAAAAACAGAAGACAATAATTTACTCTCTTAGAATGAGAAACACTGGTTACATACAAAGAAACGTTATAATAACGTGAGAATACGAAGTATGTTGAAGTTAAAAATAGCTACATTATTGTTAGTTAAATATGCATTTATTAATGTACTTACAAACGTAGAAGAAGACGTTATAGAATTGGTGTGTGCATAGCGCAGGCAGCTAAAAGACATATTGGCTATGAGTTTAAGCATTAAAATCTTACTCTTCACAATTTATACGAAAAAATTTAATTTCAATATGATCCAAAATCAAAATATCAATTTTCCATTTCATCGCTTTGACTTGACAGTACCAATTTAATTTTCCATTACATGGTTCACAAAAAAACGGCCTCACAAGGATACGCATTCAAAAACTTCAACCTCAGACATCATCGCGCAACTTTGCCCGATCAGATTCATTAACAAACTGTAACAAAATCGTTTCATTCAAAAACTTGGCTGAACTTTGCCTTTTACCTTTTATAAAAAATGTATACGGCGTGAAAACTCGTAGTAGGCAATTTAAATCGCCATGGAATACTATAAGTAATTCTTATCACGAACGGTGGACTAATAACGAAATAAATCGGATTGATACAGTGGCGGGCGTTTATTAGCTGTTATTCAGTGTGAGGGGTGAGGGGAGGGGGAGGCCTTGACCGAGTGGTCAGGACGTGTGGATAGGTAAGAAATCAACGAGCTTTTGGATTGATGAATGTGTGCCGCGGTGATTGTGTTTCTTTAGTGCGTGTGAGTAATGAAATCAAAATGCCTTTAGGTAGCCAAACTGTAAGCACGCTAGCATTAGGTAATGGTAGCGTGCTTACAGTTTGGGTTGGATTAACCGGAACTCAAAATGTTATTTTACTTTTCCTTTGGTCAATTCTCAGAGTAGAATTGCAGGCCGAGCTTTGGAACTTAAGCTTGTTACCTCTTTTGACAAAACTTTATTGTTGTATATTGTGATGTCGGTAAAAAAAAATAACAAATGTTTATTTTAACCACCACTGGGAAGCTCTTGGCCGTCATCTCACCCGATGGTAAGTGATGATCAGGCCGAAGGTGGAAGCAAGCTTCACTTAACCACACTTAACACCTATCTAACCTATTACTGCCGACACACAACAATGCTGTTAACACTGTTGTTATGGCGACACACTTAGATAATATGGTGGTAGCTAGCCAAGCCAGGCAGACTTAGCACGAGCCCTACCTCCAACCAAATTGAGCCCCAACTCGGAATCGAACCCGGGACCTCTGGGTCTGAAACAGGTGGTCTTACCACTAGACCACAGAGTTTGTTGTTTGTTCTTGTAAACTTCTTCTTTTTGTTTTACAAAAAGAAGAAGTTTACAAGAAGACTTTTGTTCTCCTTACGTCGTTCTAACAAATTGTATTGAAGTATAGAATAGAATAGAATAGAATAATATTTATTTGCTTAAAAACAAACAATTGTCATTTGTTAATTTGAAACAATAATTTTAATAATATTCTAACCTCATTCATTCTAACTTATTTTATATAAAATATCGGTATCTTTCTGAAAAAGATACCGATATTTTATATAAAATAAGTGGTCACAATTTTCCAGTTTTCTGCCTCCTGTTCCTGTCAAACGAAAATGTTAAGGATGTTCTGTAACATCCTTAACATTTTCGTTAGACGGTTTGATATGCTCACGGAAGTAAGAAGTGGTTTAGATATCGATCTATGAATTATACAGATGCCTTTTACCCATGAGCCTTAAATTATTCTATGTTATTACTTCCGAGTACTAAATTGGCTATACCTATAGCCAATTTTGTTGATCCCAAAACTTTGTCTGGCACAATTCCGATTTAACCAAATTTTTTTTTTTGCCTGTGTTGAACAAGCAAAACAAGGAAGAGCATTCTATCTTTATATGAAGCTGCTATGAAAATGATTTCGTAATCAGTTCAAAACTTGACCGTAGAGCTAATGGACCCAAAACGTTACTGCTTTCCAAGGCATCCTACCAATAACATATCTACAGAAATGCCATTGTAAAGGTTATGAATCGGCATGCTATCTACACAGAGACTCGGATATATCCGAAGTCGGAGCGACTCGTATGTACCTCTGAGACCTTTGACTAGACAAACAATAGATTCGTGACAAAACAAGCCCCGGTAACGCGCCGTGTAGAATAATATAGATATGTGGAAGCCATACCAATTCAATTCACTAAATTCAGGAACTCGGCGCTATTTGGTACCTTAACAGGGAATGTCTTTGCGCACCAAAATTAGACCAAATAATCCAGTTTCATGCCCTCTCTTACTATAAATAATATAGTCGCACACAATATTTATTCGCTTAGCGAGCTACGTATAATTGCAGAATTAGCAACCACGCCCTGACTAATTTGCTCGCATTGTTCTTTCTCAAATTGCATTCACCACAAATGCTCATTGGGGGATCCCAAAACTTGCCATTTTTCTACCCTTACTACATGGACTGTTCAATTAATAGTTAGGGAGGGGAATCCACATGGTCTGTTTTCCAACTAATTAAATCAATATCGCCATTTCTATCGCCCGGACAATAAAAAGCCTGATGTTATTATTTAAACAATTATCGCGCTATGACAGTAAACGGTATAAATACCGGTTATATCGCGGAAGCGTCAATTAGAGACATGTAATTGACGCTAAAAACTGTTTTCCGAATTTAATTGCTGATGGCAATTAAAAGAAATTGCGCAGTTTACGATGTGTATACGTAATCTGGACTACTGTTGTGGTGCTAGTAGACTGATTGATTGGTTTGGGTCACGAGAGTTTCAATGACTGTTAAATAGCTTTTGTTACCTACTTCAGAAATTTCAATAAAAGCTAGGTTAACTTGTTTCGAGCAACCTACATAATTACCAAAATCAAAGAGGCCATTCCCGTATTTTTTAAGAACGTTCGCATTCGTATCTCATTCGCAATCTGTCAAAAATTCAATCAATTTACCAACATTTTAGACAATATTGACAGAACGCGACTTGAATATAAACGTTTCGAAATACGAGAATTGGCCAGATTCAGATCTTTGGCTAGACCATTTCGTTATGCCTACTAAAATCGTAACTTTGACTTTAACCTTTAACTGCAAATATGTTTCAACATCATCATTTTCCTTCATCAGTCGAACTTCACCCAGTGCTGGACATAGGCCTCTCTTAGCATTTTCCGATATCCACGCTCTTCCAAGTTCAAATACTCGTATGTATTTTTCATCAATAACTCACCAGTAATCTATCCTAAACGTTACCTATCATAATCTCCAATCACAAGTGGTCGTTTAAATATGATTATCTGAACACCATCCGACTACCCGCACTCAATACTTGCGGTAACTTTATTCATCAATTATAATCAACGGATGGACGTCTTGTACTCATCTGTGGGAGTAATATTGAAGAGCTATTGGATTATTATGATCCACCCTTGTGGGCTTCGACGTGATTGGAGGAATTTGATCATTAGGAAGAGATGATTGGAGGAAATTGTTTTCGTGAATTCAGAAGTTTAGAAGCACTTCTCCTTGACATGTTCCAGTAACTAAGTTGCATGCTGCTAATTAGTAGACAATCTCATTAGAAGGTATTAATGTGATGCTTCATTTGTGTATCAGTTGCAATTCCAACTCTTGAGCTGCCTCGTAGGTCACATTTTCCTCAAGTATCCATACACAACTCCCTTGTTTCACCTCGTCATCAACATTCTTCCACAATATTTACCAATAAACACACAGGGCGGTATGAACGAAAGTTTCGAACAACTTCCGCCGGTGTGGCTTGCGAGGTGCTGCGTGCGTGCTTCTTCGTGACCGCCGCCAAATTATACCCGACGGCTGGGAGACGCAGGGGGTGAGGTCAGCGGGGCAAGGCGGGCGGGGGAAGGGCGGTAATATGGATACTTTGACTTTGAAAGTGGATACTTGGAGCATGTTGGAGCGCTTCCGAACTAGTGAGACTTGTTTATGGTAATAGTGGCGTTTCTTGTAATTTGTTAGGGTTTTGATTGATGAAGACTTTTTTTCCCTGAGATAACGTTCAGCTGAAGTTCTGGCTAAAGGAGAGGAACGTGATGTATGGCTGAAACGTTTATACTGATAGCTGCTATTTGAATAAAAAAACAAATTACGCCAGAAATACAAGCCACGCAGACGACTCACGTGACAAAATGAACGTGTTGATGACATTGAAGTTTCTCGACGCTTTTTCTCCCCATTTATAACACGGCGCCATTGCGTAACTCTATCCCTGACTATCTCAAAATGTTTGTCTCACAAACTCTCTCCAAGAACTTAATTTCACTATAAAATAAATTAGTCAGTACCAAAGTAATTTAATTCAACGTCATCAACCCGAGACTGTAATGTGACAATTAAATAGCGAAAGTTCCAAACTTCTTATATTCTAATTATGTTGATTAAAATCCAGATCTCCCACGAACATGTAAGTCGGTTTATTCAACTGCTGTTTAGAAGAAAACTTTCGACTGCTCTGTAATCAAAGAATTAAACTTGAGTAAGCACTTTAATCGCTTGGCAATTTGCAGATGGAAGGCAGCCAACCGCGACCGGCCCTGACAGCTCACGACGCAGATAAAAGCTACGCTTCACATAATCAATGGGGCTGTATCTTTTAAAATAATTAAAGTAATGATAAAACTCTGAAGATTTAAAAGGGTTCCCACGAAAGATAAAAATGTAAGGACTCGCAAGTGCGGAACGCTGAGAGATTATTCTTTTTTCAAAAATTAGTTTAATCAGGAAATCTCACGGGAGACCTCTGAGTGAGATAAAAAACTTCTCGGAAGGGCCGTTTTGATGATTCGCATCAGTTAATAAAGGTACGCTGTTACCGAGGTTCTAAAGGAATCCATAGTGAAGCTAGGTTCTAAGAAAGATGATATCATGTTCAACATTTCCCTCGATGCTCCTTGTCTAGTCTTACATGGAAATTACTCAATTTTGCTTGTAACAGATTATACACACGTAAACGTATTACAGAATAGTAACATGATAGTCTATTATTACATATAAATTGCTGAGCTGAATATTACATTAAAGCAATCATGAGCAAAGTGCTATGAGAGAAATTCTTAGTCACCGAGTGTTACATTATTTGGGGTCCTACATATCAGTTTTGTGTATTAGGTACGTGGCTGTTGGGGCGGACCGCAAAACTGGAGTAAAATACCCATCCATCAGCGTGTCACTACGAGACTGGGGACTAAATGGAATACTATGTGAGCTGCTGTGTATAGTAAGTACTATATTATGTACCAAGAGCAAATACCTCGGGAGACATTATAGATTTCTGGCTGCTATTGATAGCTAAGCAAAGTGAAATTGTATGTCAAAGACGAAAAAATTGTGTTATTTACCCGTAGCTAGTATAGTGAAAGAATACAAAGAACTGTTTCGTGTAGAAGTTATAAAGATATTATTCTCTTTGTTTGCAGCATTATTTAGGCCGTAAAAGATAATAATCGTATTTTCCACTTGCGACGTATGAGAAATTGCCGTATACAGCTAAAAAGGTCAAATCTTCAAAAAAAAAAAACCCACTAGCAAAATGTGGACTTCTTGCACAAATCGTTTGTAGCCTCGATCGTATAATGACTAGCAAACTACAGACTAGAAGTAAAACTACGATAACACGAGCTTCAAGCAATTAACGGAGATCGATGTTAATTGATTAGCCGCAGCTGAGAAGATTTCATAAATTGTTTTACAAAGAATGTTATAGGCTCGCTCGGCTTGGTGGGAATCCGACCTACTCGGCAAAGTTCACAAGTCGACTCAGTTCAATCTTAATTGTTTCATTTAAGTCGTTCAAGTTGATTTGATGGGGATACTCGAATCATGATCCCAATCGCGTAAGCACCCATTAAATATTGAAAGAACCATTTTGCTGATCATTGTTTTTCTTAATATTGGATTAGGAATTTGTTCCCGTTACGATTCCGACTATTACTTTGAAGCGAAGGAAATTGTAATAGGAATTCTGAGTGATAAGTCAGGCGAATCTATTTGACGGATGAAGCTGTGTATAGTTGTAGAAACTCGCTCAAAATCATGAATAAATAAATAAGTTTATTAAAATACGTGGTTCGCTTCAAAGTTTTCATAACCGGATTTAGAAGTCAGTGGCGGTGAACTCGATGCTATATCCCAGACTTCTCACAACATCACCCACGATACCCGAGACGTTAAAGTACAGATAATTAATCAAGATCATACAGACTCCAGACAGTAAAAGATTTTTCATCAAACATTCAATTAAATATAGTGAGCGTCCATCAAACATTCAGCTGGAGTAATGAACTGGGGCTCAGCAGAAAGATGAGATGGTACTGCATCGTGCAGAACATGCATGAATGATGACCTGTTGTGAGATATCGCGATGAGTTCATAACTTATTACTGTGCTTTTAGAATTTGTTTTAAAACCCTACGTGGGTTCAGCAAGGTCGCGGTAAGATGGAAAATGAAATTGTGTCGGAGAAAAGACTCCAACAAAATTAAAGAAAATGAAAGAAGAAAGTTTCGTTTCGGTAGTCTTATTCCTTTTACCTGTTTTAACCTACTTTTTGGGTTGTGAAACCTAGTGCTTACAGTGATAATTTAACCATTTTTATAAGACGTTTCTTATTTTTATTTTTGTTTGATTATTTCATGTTTTCCATGAATATCGTATAGCTCGACCTCCGTCGAACACTGTTAAAATGACCGGTCACTGAATGTTAAGCAGATCGTCGTTACTTTTATTGAGATCCATTCCATGGCATGTTTTCCCCGTTTCCCCATTACACTCTACGTTTTATTCCGCTATTTTATTTTGCGTTTCTTTCCAATTTGTATTTTGTTTCCTGATGGTTTTAATGCTACTCGTTTGAGATGTACTCGTATAATTACATCGCTAAGGCCGCTTGACTACAGTAAGTACTAAAATAGAAGATTGTTGGTATTATGAATTTCTTATGAACCCATACGTACTAATATAATAAAAAACTGTAAAATTAAATTCTATATAAGTCTATTACAACCAGTTCCAACAATAATATGTAGTCCTTACGACGTGTCTAATCACCAATTACCGAGTTTACGTCTGGAAACTTCAACGAACTCGTAATTGCATTCGTACTTTAACAAAGCGTAAGATATTATAAAGTCTAGTCCCATTAGTGCCTGTAAAACATCTCATTAGCAGCTCGGTACACTCACAAAATAACTTGAAAAATCGCGTTCAACTTACAAATAGGTATTACATTAAAACTTTTAACATTACCTACATTAAAAGTCAGTTTAGACATAAAGCGATCCAAACACGAAGTATTTGCGAAGCTCGCGTCTCCCTCCCGTCCCGGGTGCCCCGCGCTGTTCTCCCCTCCCCTCATCCGGGCGAGTCCGAAACTTTGATGGTCCGATCCAGATTTTTCATCTCCCGACTTATTTGAAATTATAATTCGCCGCGAAGAAATCAAATCAAAATTCCATTTAAACTTGGGATTTCAATATTTGTTTGTTAGGCAGATGTTCGTTATGGTAATCATTTGCGGCGGTGCATGACCGGCGACCGGGCCGGCGCCGGGCCGCTGGACAGCCGGACCTACGGCGATGTATGGCGGTGGGCGGCCGACGTTTTGCTACAATTTTACTTTGGATTACGAGTAGCTTACAAGTGTGGGTGGTTACGCTCTGCCGTGCCTTGTAGCGGCCGATGCTGCCATCCTAGGTATTTGAATGTTCAATATTAGGTAATTCACTTAGCCAGAAGTTTTTGTTATGATATATTTACTAGATCATTGTCAAAAAGTCAGATGCCAGAGGATATAGCTACAACGGGGAAGTACTGAAATAATAGCGAATAAAGATTCATGAAATAAGGTATGCATGCTTGAACCAGATAAATTGTCATAAAGGCATTAAAATGCTGATATGTTAGTAAAGAAAATAACATATTGAAAGCAAGGTTTTTGTGGGTTTTAATAAAAACAATAGTAAATTAATATTATGCAAACTAAAATATAGCGTCGAAAAATTCATCCGCATCGCTGTCGACTGGTAGTGTGCCCAAGAGACTGGCCGCATTGCCACGTTGTATGGCAATGCTTAGCCTCTGGCCAAGGTAAAAACCAGCCCTTGCACTGAGAAAACTGACAATCATAAAAGAGGTGAATTCAGCTTAAAGTATGATGAATTCACTCAAAGGACGGAGCATAGTGATTCACCAAAAAGAACGATGCTAATACTGATGTTGATGATAACAGTATTTAAGATGATGTGTCACCATGGATTTAGTTTTAGTTACCTACTATTTTTCGATGCCTTCCTCATATATCCAGTTATATCCTATTAGTTTTCCTACAATTTTTCGGTGACTTCCTCACATATTCAGTTATGTCATACAATTTTTCCAACTATTTTTCGGTGCCTTCCTTATATATCCAGTTATATCCTATTATTTTTCCTACTATTTTTCGGTGACTTCCTCACATATTCAGTTATATCATACAATTTTTCCTACTATTTTTCGGTGCCTTCCTCATATATCCAGTTATATCCTATTATTTTTCCTACTATTTTTCGGTGACTTCCTCACATATTCAGTTATGTCATACAATTTTACCTACTATTTTTCGGTGCCTTCCTCATATATCCAGTTATATCCTATTATTTTTCCTACTATTTTTCGGTAACCTCCTCGTATTTTAGGTTAGGTCCTCTTACTTTTCCTACTATTTCCTCATATCTCTGGTTATAGCCTATTATCTTACGGAGGTCGCCCTCAATAGGAGGATTGTGTTTTTTAATAAACCAATTAATATCTCTATAATACACCAGTGATTAGTTGTAGTTCTACTCATTCTCCATCAGTAGGACTACAACTAAATACTGGTGGATTACACAGAAATTGTTTGGATTATTAGAAATCACAATCCTCCTATAATTGAGGGCGCCACTGGACTTACATGATCCCCTTATTTTTAAGTATCCAATATTGGTTCTTTCCTTTTAAATATTATTAGGTGTGAGCTCAACATTAAAAAAAACTGAAGAACCCTAAACTTGAACCTTAAAAAAATGGAGAGTAAGTAAAAAAAATAGAAAAAAGTACCTTGGCAAGAATGGTAAGAAGGTGAAAAGGGATGTATGTATAAATTAAACAGAAAATTGAATGGTATTTTTATTTCCATAGTATGAATGAATAATTATTATATACTCTAAACATTTATATTCAGTATAAAAGAAGACTGTTTTGTTTAGAAACATCCTCGCCTTAATAATTACAGTATCTATTTGTCGGTCATTATAAAGAATCATTATATACATTATGTTCAATAATTCTAGTTTTTACAAATTAAAATAAAGGTTGAGACGAGTAGAAATTTAATTTACAAAAAATAACAAACTTTACATTAATGTACCTATAACTAAAACATTTTTGCCCTTAAGGTGATTGCTTCAGGGTAGCCGTTTTTTGCAATTTGCAGGCCAGTGCTAGGTTGTATGTTAATTAAATGTTGCACGCGGGTGTAAGTACATAAGTTGTACTACATACGTCTTACACCCGCGTCTAACATTTCAATCAAAACCTAGCACTGGCCTGCAAATTGCAAAAAACGTAAGAAAATTTGAATTTCGCGGGCTACCCTGACGCTTTCACCTTAAAGCTGCATACAATAAATTGGTTATATTATTATAGTAAATATCTATTTTCAAGTAAAGTGCTACTATAAACACTCCGATGAGACTAATCTATCCCTCATACAAATACTTTACTTTTTACCCCGGATTTATCAGGGAACAGTGCTTCGTAGTCATACGTCAGGAGTCGCCATCCATCACTTGACTTCAGGATAGGATACTTATTGAAGTACTCCTGTTATGTCCCTTCCTCGTAGTACAAGTACCGGAGGCGAGCTCGCACCGTCTCCCGCCACAGGGCACTGACCTCCTGCCACGGACCAGCTGAAGGACTTGACAGCTGCTCTAATGCTGACGCTACGTCCTCCACTTCACCTGACAACAAAAATTAAAACGATTAATAATTAGTACAATGACAATAACGGTTCTTAGATTCAGATATTTTGTAATTTGTAACGAAAATTTATACTAATTCAGATATTTTTCTCAATAATTTTGTTCTTGATAATTTAATTCAATCTGAAAACATAAAATTTCTTGAAAAGGAGTTACCTTCTTTAAGTCCGGTCAGGTCGATTCCAGCGAGTGGAGGGGTGTCTAGCCTAGGACTGGACTTGGAGCGAGAACGTGACTTGGGCTTTTCAATAAAGCCCAACGAAACTAAATGCTGCCGTCGAGCCCTTCTGGCGGTGACTAACCAGCCAGAGATATTGCGCTTAGCCTGGTAAGCATCAGCCGGCAGGTACGGCGCGTAGTATAGGGGTGGTGACTCCTCTTTAAATAATCTGCCAATGTCGTAGGATAGAGCAAGCAGCTGCGAATCTGTCAGAAGTACCGGGTTTTCGGCCGTAATGAGCTTCTCCATAAGCAGCTTGCATAAACGCCCACGCACGTTTGAGGGTAAGGTGCCCGTTTTCTGCCCAATTGCTATTATTTGTTTTCCCTCGACTGATGAATTCAGTATGGTATTCACCTGAAACACAAATAGTATAAGTATGGCATTACAAACTAAATATGCAAGGTAAAAGTTAAAAAAAAAAGTCACTAAAATGTTGAAAATACAGGTTCAATACCTACCTTCCATTCAGTATAATGATCAGTTGGAGTCGGTGCCAGTCTAGGCATCATGCATTTAGTTGTTAGTTATAGCTGTCACCAACTCCAAATATATTACTGATCTTTGTGACATATAGTATAGCTCCTAAACGGCCGTCCGTACACACATACAGGACAGGACAGGTACAGACGTTAAACTTATCTGTTTACGCCGGGGGTTAACAATATTGAATGTCAATTTAAATTCCTTATCAAAAGTACAGGATAATAGGCAATAACTTACTAAATTGCTCCCGGTGGACTCTTGTCTAACTGCTTCACCCACTGACGACGACGAGTCCAGTGGTATCACCAGTATGTCACCATCCTAAAATAATATTTACTTTGAGACAATGTTATAATAGTACATGTAACAAAAAGGTGTGATAATATGAGTATGTACGGTCAATTAACCTCAATAATCGTTGAAATAATCACTAAATGTGTCCGAGTGCGACCGTTAACTAACAGGCTATAGCTAGCCCTAGCCGGAGATAACTCAAGGGAAGTGTTATATTTTTTTACTAGTAATCGGTTCAGCATTGCAGGTGTGAACGGTCCTGCCCTCGTCCCTTGATCCGGCCCTGATAAAAACTAATCGATCAAGATCAGGACTGATCCTGGTCTCAAAGAATGTCTATACCAAATTTTGCATCGGTTCAGTGTCTTAGGTATGAAAATGTGAAAAGGTCCTGCCCCAGCCGACAGATAGACAGACAAACTTACTTTCGCATTTATAATATTAGTATGGATGTAATTACAAATTAATACATATTGCTCTTGAACCAAAAAACAGTAAGTACGAGTACTTTTCTACAATTTTGCAGAACTTACCAAATTTTCCTGGTTAAGTCCTGCTTCGCAGTCTTGGTTGAGGATTGAGCTTTGCAGTCCTTCACACGGTGGCAGAGGCTCTAAGTTACAAGGTAGACTAGTTAACAAGTCATTCCTCAGGACCTCTTCAAAGAGTGATGAATTGTAGGAGTTATCCTGAAATTTAACAAGAAATTTAAAAAGGTAATAATAATGTACTTAGTTGGTAAACTAACAAGACTGATGAAAAGTTATGATTTTATTCCACTTTTTAAATAAATACTGCACCGGTTAAATTGTTAGGTATCTTAAGAAGACTTTAAAATAATAAAAGTTAATAAGTAGGTACCTACCTACATGCAAGTAGGAGAATGTGCATTTAAGCGACGCAGGGCATGTGTAAGCAAAAAGTTTAAAACAAAATTTACTTTTTTGAAATACAATTTAACATGAAAACAAACCATATCTTTTGGTTGGTCGCTTTTTAACATGGCCAGAGCTGCTTCAAACCGGAGTCTGTCCCCTATTTGAGGGAACATACTATGTATGTCTTGTTTACTAAGCATCTGCATTGTTGCGATATCAATTCTTTCAGCTGAAAAAAAAGGTAAATTTAATAGCGCCCTGATTGCAGCTGTGAAATGCACTACGTCGCATCGACTTTATAAAATGTAGGTTGGTAGAGCTCGTCTAAGCTGAAATGACGCGCCCCACTACTTAAATTTGTATACGTACACTACGGTAAATGCGGTAGTGGGGCGCGTCATTTTAGTTTAGACGCACTCTACCTATTTGTTTTTTTTTGGGTTGCAGTTGCACATCGAATCTAGTGTATAATATAAATATGAACGTATATCTAGGTAGGTGGGTAGGTACCATACGACAAGACTATTCTTGGTTGGAGTGTACAGCGGCCAAAAAAGTGTTATTTTCGCAAATCGTTTATTTTCTCGATTCTATAGTATGTAACACCTAGAAAGGCTAAAAGTGTCTGGGTGTATTTTGTCTCCGACCAACCGTTTGTCGTAAAAACGATGTCGAAGGGATCCATAGGTAAGGTTATGTTAGAACTGTGACCTTGAAATTGGTCGCGAATTTTTTTTAAGTATTTTTTCATAGTGCCTCTAAGACGACACTCTGACCCTATTCTTGCTAGAAATTAGAATGTGTGAATGTAATGTGTGAGCTCATGCTAGCAACTTACTAGGTAGGTTTGTCAACTTACTTTCAAAACGATCGATGTAGCGTTCCAAATTCCACTTCTTCAAAAGATCACGCGTAGCCATATCCATTTTTGCACTGATCAAACACGTTCACTGGCACTAATGGAATTGTTATTGCTATTAATTAAACGAGTCGTGAGTCGTGACTTGCCGGCTGTAGCGGTGAAATACAAATGGCCGACCGAAATGGCGCGGCGGCGGAATGAAGTGAGAGAGGGAGACCTCATTATATAATGCCGTCACCTTAAATTTGTAGGACATCATTCAAATGCTACTCATAAATGGGTCTCTGTAATAATAATTTAGTAGGATACACATAAAATAATATGACTATATTATTGAACTTTGATGCTTACTCTAAAAATATGAGATTATTTAATCGTATTATCATAGGATTCACATAAAATAATATGACTGTAATATTAAAAAATGATGCTTACTTTAAAAATATAAGTTTAAAGCATTATAATTTAATATAGTACATTAGGGGGAGGTCATCGTATTTTTAGAGATACTTCTTCATATTAAACTATGAAATCTATTTATATTACGGTGACTGTCATTGTGTTTTTTAATTAGAATCTTATTTATAATTATCATACTAATTTATGGGACAGTGGACCATTTTCTATTACATTGTGTTATTATTTGAAGAAGACAATGTTATTTCATAATTACAAATTTTTACGATGACAAGTATCATAATATTGCATTATTTACCCAAAAAATTCGATTCCATCTTAACACATTTCAGTTCTAGCGTAATATTTACTTATTATCAACATATTATAAGACAACGCATCTATTTTAAACCAACGTCACGATATTTTAAGATTATGCCAAAATGACATTTTTCTCAGTGTGGGTCACGAGAAGTGTCAACCAGTCGTTTAGAGATTTCAGTGAATAGACCATGAGCACTCGGACTCCACGGCCCTAGGGTTTCAACCCCAAACGGCTCGAAAATATAGTTGCCTATGAGCCTAGGTTATTATACTTTCGCCGCTTAAGGTTTTCTGCAGCCGCAGCGGCAGCGCCAGCACAGCACGCTGAGCCAGGAAGATGGGATGGCGCAAGAGTATCAACACACGTTGCGTCCCACACTAAAGGCCTACCCACCTTCCATGGGAATAAAGACATGCCGTCCGGTCTCTTGCCATCATCGCGTGCCAAACCATTAGGTTCTAGCACAGCTGGAACGCCGACGGTGACAAGAGCTCGTCGGATGATGTCATTAATGTTCGCGTGCCGCGCTAAGCGACCAGCACTTCGGCTGCAAGATAAGCCGCGGTGTCCGAGGCTGTTGACAACTTCCAGGTTTTTGTTGAAGAAATGTCTCACTAGTGATCAGTCACATGTAAAGAAAAAATAGGCTGTTAGTCTACTACCAACTGAATTGTGTACAATTGTTTAACATAGGGTTTTTTTTTTCATGTGACCTTGTTTCAGGTCATGTGACCTGCTGATCTGATACGACCCGCACGCAAGGTCACTGCACCTTTCTGTAAAGTTGGTTAAGTCCTACATACCAAGGTTATGCGACCTAATCTTATTCGATAAGTTAGTGGGACTTTAACTAAAGGTGCTAAGAAGAGTTGGATAAACTTTTTAATTATAACATAGTTTGGAAATTTATTAAATAAAATCAAGAATAGGCTGGTATATGCAGTCTTCAAAGAATTCAATAGGGTACAGAAACAGTGTAAATTATTATAAATGCGGTAATTGAAACCGAAGCAAATAACAGACCAAATAACGATCATTCAGACTACCCTTCAAATAATTTGTAAATAGTTCTCTAAAGATAAAGCTCAGACACGAATCAACTTTAACTGTTGTCGATCTATTAGACACAAAGACATCGTTAGCAATGCCTTTTTAATTCCAATCATAACTCGAAGTAAACAGAATCAAATATAATCCAATAAACATCAAACAGTCGGCGATATTATTAAAATCATGTTTAGAAATGTCATAATTTTCATTGAAGCGAATTTTCAAGTTGGACATTTCGATACAAATGCTTTTGAAGGCATCCAGTTTCATTTAATTGCGAAACGCAGTGAAGAGAAAAGGTGGATGTAATTCTATAAAATTGGAATGTTAAAATCTGCGATACCTTTGAAAAAGGCTTATAAAAGTATTACGGAAGAGAAATGATTTATATTTAAAAAATTCTCATTGCTTCTACTGGCATTTATTTACGCGGAATCCGGTTGCGACAAATTCAATATTTTCATATAGAAAACGTTGAGTTTTTAGATTTTACCGGGAATGATCTGAATAAAATGGTTTGTTATCTCGGGAGGATTTATTGGGTTGGGTACCTATGCATCAGGAGAAATTGTGAATGTATGCCTCTGCAGGGAATTGAACGGGCTCTATTCACACACATGCATATAATGTAACCACACACATACAACCCAAAAACACAGTTAAATTACCTATACAAGGAGGTTTATATAATTACAATGTTAGATAATATTAATCTTGTAGAAAAAAAACTCTTTAATTTTATGCAGGTAACGGTCAGTAGTATATGATTTATGGTACAAACAAATTCCATAGCTATAATATGTATCACTTAGACTACCTACTCTTACTACTCAAGATTTAACAAACAAAGGAGCAAACTTAATTGATGATACAATGTATTTTAGTTGAGAATTATGTAGGCCACCACATTAGCAAACTTCTGACTAAAGACAACCGGAGCCTCCGCTGGTTCAACTTGGAAACTGTAAATCAAAGCTGTGGTTAGCACAATTTGCTACAAAGATCTCGCCATTTCATATTATGTTCGCCATTGAAACAAATTCAATTCGAAACGTATTCATGGCACAACCAAGTTAAATATCATAAACCCGTGAAAAATTTTGTTACAAACATGATCCAAATAAATTCATTTAAAATTTAATAACCTACTTGTAATTCAACGGCAATGCAAAACATTTTTTTCGACGATTCTACAGAATTAACAGGTCTTTGAAATTTTGAATCTATTAAATATAACGGATTCACGTCCAAAGACCTGAAATCCATTCAAACGAGGATCGTTCCAAATGGAAAAGTATAAAAGGGCCTTTTCACAGTCCGCCATTACGGCGTGGTTTTGTTTTAGTTGCCATCTGTAATTTTCTTAATTATACACTTGTCGCGAGGCGGTGAATTGAAGCGCTCTCCCCATTCACGGCGTTATTTAATTTTTGTCGCGTAAATAAGCTAATGACAGTTTATGATGGTTTAATAACTTTACCGGCGTTTAAGGATGTTCAACTGAGAGAAAATTGAAAATTTTATTTTAGATGTATCACTCAAGCTGTAAAAAGCTCGTAATATCATAAAACCATTTTAATTTTACCATTTTATCTTTGGCTCAGGGCGATGTTAAGTCACATTCACTTTACAAGTTCTCTTTACTTTAATACCACTCATAGTTGAGGTTCAGAATGAAATAGAAAAATGGGAGTTTTAATAATAGTAATAATGTTTCGTTGAACTAAATCTGTAAAAGTACGCAGTTTATTGGCGAACAAGTAATTGAAGGTTGTTCGAAAGCCGTTGTTTACTTTAGCCTCAGAACTATTGCTTTGCTAAGGAACAAGTTGACAGGATCAACAAAACCTGCACGGGACATTGACTCTTGTTATTAAAAATATTATAAATTCTACTGATACTGAAAATGTATGGATTATCCATAAATTTAGAATCTGTTTGTGTATTATAAATCTTTGGTCTATGTTTAGTAAACATTCATTGAGAGCAGTGACTGTGGTGGCACAGTGATAACGGCCTAGTAATTGTAGGTCGTAATTTCAATCGCAGTCAGGCGCTTTACTTTGTGTAAATACTTTCATCACCACTGCTCTCAAAACGGTGAATAAAATATCGTGAGGAAACCAGCATATCATAGAACCAAAAATCGAAGACATGTGACTTCTGCCAACCCGCACTGGGCCCGCGTGGTGGATTACAGCCCACTGCCTCTCGAAAAGAGGAGGCCAGTGTCCCAGCAGTGGGAAGATTATTGGCTGATTATGCAACATTCAATTGAAACGAAGCTAAATCGAACAGTCCGTGGCTACAAAAGAATGCAACATAACATGATAGAACAAAATACTAGAGATATGTCTGTTGCAATTACTAAATACGTTGTACTTGAAATTAGCTATATGAAACGTACAATAATTAATTTAATTTTCTACCTGAGACATTATTACGTAGCTCACTTTTTTTTTTACTTCTATCAAAATATGGAACAAAAATAAGCAAAAAATTTAAACTTGAACATAACCAACATAAACGAGGCAAAACTGGCAGGACTGGCAAGGACTGGAGAACCAATATAAATAAAGACAAAAATGTAGCAACACCCCATTGTGTGTCCCTCGTGCTACTGTTAATAAAGATGGCGATCGACGGCGTGTACGAGGAAAATAATCGCAAAAAAATAACTCATAACAATGCATAAGCACCGGAAAATAAATAAGCGGAGGTCGGAGGAAAAGCTATGTTTAGGAAAGCGACTTAAGAGCCCTATTACATTTTGTACGCAAATTCATGATTTTTGACGCTGTACTTTTTAGGCGCAGTAAGATATTTTAATTATTTGGTTGTGAATAATGATAGTGCCTTTCTGTTTCTTGTAGGTAAGTTCGAGTTACACATTTAAATTGTACTTTTCGTGTAATTTACTATAAATATGTTACATTACTAATAGCACGAATAATAGCTAATATAACAAAGTGCAATATTAGTGACGAGTCTATGTTACATAGTTATACTAACAACATACTGAGTAATTATGAATTAACATGTTTTACGAAGGAGGATCCACCAGCAATACCAACATACTTGGAGGCCTCTACCAGTCAGATGGGGTATTCTCTTCCTGATGGAACTCTAATGGGCATTTTGGACTCTGTAGTTGTGGATGTTGCTCCGTATAACTCTTTAAACTAGGCAGTACGACAATAAAAGTTACCCCTTCAATTAAATAATGATTATAAGGGAATAATAAAAAGGTATTTTCTGGAAATATAACTCATAATATTAAACCAAAGGGAGTGCAACATGCTCGGGTGTCATCACTGCGTGGATCGCCCCGAGGACACGGTGGAGCATACGGTGGAGGTCTGCTCGGCGCGGGCAGAGCATCACCGTGTCCTCGTGGAGGCGATCGATGGCGGGGATCTCTCGCGTCCGGCCTTGGTCCACGCCATGGTACGGAGCGAGAGGGCATGGGAGGCCGTCACCTCCTTCTTCGAAGCAGTAATGCTCGCGAAGGAGGAGGCAGAACGCGTGAGGGAGAGGCAAACTTCGCGCCCTCACGCCCCTAGCCACCGCAGGAGACGCCCTTAATTCGACGATTCCCAGCCACCGTCAATTAATTATCGAAAATTATTCTGTAGTTAGCCATTTCAGCCAAAAACGTATGACACATTAATATTTAAAAATTCTATTAAATCGAAAGAAAGAAAAGACACCATCGGACTGTCTGTTGAACACAACATTGAATTATTGTCCTGTCTTGAGCTTGATAAACATGCAAGTATATGTATACAGACCTCCACGTTATTAGAATCTATCCGTGTTTGATTCTATAATGTAAGATGTATTAAAGAAACTTAGTACTAATAGTAAGTCAATAATCATATTAAAAAAAAAAAAAAAAAAAAACTTTTAATTCAGATAAAAATAATATATACAATTCCAGAATAAATCCATACAATTCCATTCGATTAAAATTAAAATTACAACTAAAATATTAACATTCAACTTAAATTACTCGCATAACAAAGGTTCTCCACAACGGGGAAGAGACCCTGTCCGCTACAGTTCTCGGTATTCCTGTTGCAGCTGCCACACATTCTGCGGATCAGGGATACCGTTTTCTTGGGGATGACGGCATGAAAGCCATCAGTCCGATATAAAAAACAAACACAAACAGACAGCTCAAACAACCCCGATGCACTACAGAAGCGAGGCAGCCCCAACATCATCCTAAAGATGTAATTATACTGGACGCGCATCCAGCGATCTTTTGGTGTGTCTGACCCACAGATTTCCTGTATAAAAGTTTTGACAATACGCCTTAAACAAAGTTACTTTCAATTGTTTAGAGCAGCGGTAGAATCTGCGGGCCAGCATGTTACCTCTGACCGCTAAAACCCTGCGCTATATGTGGTGGTTTTAATATTAACTTATTACAAAATAACTCGAATACTGTCAGATTATTAAGTCATGTATAAGAAAATTAAGTCATAATAATCCACAGATTTTTTAGGTCATTTGATTTACCAAATGTTTTTATTGAACCAACCCGAGTGACAGCTTCTTCTGCCACCTGTATAAATAATATTTTTTTGTAATTGTGATTACTTACACAAACAAATTGTAAAAAGTTGTCATCAGCTCACAGTGCACAAACAATATGTCGCATGAAATACAGTGTTGCCGACTGAACTTCAGTCTACAGTGACTCTATACAGTCGGTGCGCTATGACGGAGTCTAAGGACCGCAGGGCGAGGGCGCTGGAAACAACAGCAGCGCCAGTCACCCTTCAGCCCTAGGAACTGTCCCACGTTCATGAGACGCGTGTGCACATAGATTAAATACCAAGTTTTATTACTTTATTTCTATTATTATTGTTAATAGACCAGATTAATTAGGACAATAGTTATTAATTGTGATTTGTGTACCTAACTGTAAAGACCAAGTGTAAGTACATAAACTAAGTGTAAGAAGCTGTTATCATCTCTTAATTACCCGAGATCCACAAGCAGCCCACTACAATGTCAGAGGACGGAAACACGACCCCTCCCCAATGTCTCACTCCGACAAATATAATTTAGCTCTTTACAAAAAATTCAAATAAGGTTTAGGCCAATTACATGTAAAAGTTTAGAGAAATTAAATAATTCTTTGGCCAGTAAATTATGTGTTCAGAGTTTTTATAATATGGGTGACCTAAAAGAGTTCTACATCGAGTTATTTTCACTATTAAACACGTAATTTAATGACACTGGAAAAGTGTAAAGTCTAAAGACTAAAAATATTTACACAAAGTTCTTATGTAGTGATTGGGCGACTCCATTTAAGTATTCGTAAAAGCAGTGAAAAACGATTGAACTTTATGGCCACATAAGAATAATACAAGCTTTTATAAACATGATGCAAAATATTCAAAAACTTTTAAAAGTTTGTGCAAAACAGCCAAAGCTTATATTAGCAATAAAATAAAATCAGCTGATGTTAAAATAATAACTACCTGGCAAATAATAAATAAGGAAAAAAACAGCGAAATACTGAAATTAATTTATAGACTGCACATGGTCCTCTCATTCATTGTATTCATCATGGGATGTAGAAATGGCTCAGAAATTTGAAAACTTTTTGCTAATATTCCTCTTAAAACTACTGAAGCTTTAAATTCCTCACCCGCGTTTTCTGCTGCCTTAAATAGACAGAATTTGGAAGGTATGCTCTTTGGAGTTTAGGTTTCAGCATACAAGCCCTCAGGCTGTTATAAAAGTTTTAAAGATCTTAAAATATAATCAACAGAAGATCTCTCGAGAATCTCTGAAAAAGTCTGTAGATATATTATCCATTGCGCCCTATTTAACACCAGCGTAGACCAAGGTGTCTTTTCAGATTTCATGAAACACAGTAAAGTAGTTCCATTGTTCAAATCGGGTGAAAGTAAAGAATCCAACAATCCAATCCAGGCTTGTGTCAATTCTACCAGTTCTGTAAGGTGTTTGAAAAGTTGATGCTCAATCAAATGTTACGTCAATATTACAATGTCCATCTATCATGAACCAGAGTGTCACCAGAGGGTGTTGTACCACTGACGCCGGTGTCACCCTAATATATGTAGAACATTTTTAATGCCTGGGAAGAAGCACAAAATGCCATTGGAATCTTTTGCGACCTCTAGCAGGCGTTCGATTGCGACCTCTATTAGGCGTTCGAGCACTATGTCTTTGGGATTAGGAATACAGTTCTTGATTTACTTATTAAACCTTTAACCATTCTATCTTTGATCATACCTCAAAGATAGAATGGTTAAAGTTCCAGTAAACGGCAAAAATCAACCAACGCGACGGTCATAAAATGTTGACAACGCGAATAGCTGTATTCTTCATGTCCAAGATTGGTTTACGGTAAATAATCTATTACTACATAAATTAAAAAAAAAAACAAATGCATTAGATTTAAATTACCTAATGTTAGAAGTTGCAAATGTGACATCATATTGAACAGAGAAAAACTGTAATTTATTACTCAAATGGTTTTCGTAGGGTGATCCCTACGAAAACCGTTAGATTAATAATCGCTTGACGAGAAATTACAATGGGGACCTCATATAACATCTCTCGCGGGGCGGCTAAGCTCGGCCGCTTATACTTTTAGAAAGATAAGACAGATAAGAGATGTAGAAACTGCGCATTTGGTCTATTTTAGCTTCTTCCACAGTATTATGTCGTATAGCATTTTATTGTGGTGTCGGGCTGCTGATATTGAATCCATCTTTATTTTGCAAAAAAGAGCTGTCAGAGCCATTTATAATCTACGTCGCCGCGAATCTCTCAGGGAACTATTTTTACTTCGATGGTCCTAGTTTATCATTTGTGAGTTCCGGGTTACAGCTTTAATAGCTATACGTAAAGGGGTACGCCCTTTATGCCCGGCATTCATTCGGGTATTTATTTATTTTTACTGTTTTGTTGGTAAATTGGCGTGTGCTAGGTGACATGTAGAAAATAATTTAATTTAATGTTTTATGTTGCGTAATGTACATTATTTTGCATAAGTACTTTTGTATAGAATCAAGTTTTTCTAACTATTCAGACAGCTGTGCAGCTGGGGAGTTTGTTGCGCCACTTCTTCTTCCCAGCTAAAGCTCTAGGAAGTGGTGAAGGGCGGGCGTTTTGGGGGACTGTCTTATGTAATTTTGACGTTCGAAAAGTACTGCCTAGTTTGAATAAATGACTTTTTAATTAAAATGATTAATATTATGACGGTACCTTGCCAATTATTTTATGAAAATATGATGTATTAAGAAAAAAACTTATTTTTTTTTTATAAAATAAGTAATAGACATAATTTTAATACTAGAAATAAAGATAAAATAGATCAACCTATTTCAGATTATCTAAAGTACATACATCTTTTATGGGGACTGTATTAAATGTTACAACAAAATACCTTTATTGCAATTAAAATGAAAAAAAATTTAACTCATATAAAAAGTACACTTTGTAAACAAGCATAATACAAATTAGAGCATTATGTTCAAGATAAGAATGCTTGGAAACATGCTGGTCATGCCCCATAGGATAATCTAGTATCTAAATTTATTTCTAGTTTAATAAAAAATAAAATTCATTTGATTCAGGCAAAACCCATATTACATAAAATAAAATGTTCACTATACTGCAACAGAATAAATCAAAATAGAATAAAATATCAATGCAATTGGGAACTAATTATAAATAAAATGTCAAATGCAATTAAAATAAACGAATGAGTAATACAAATAACACGGTTCACAAAACCGAAATTAAAATGAAATATCAAATTTTAAGGGTCACAGAATTAATATTAAATAAAAATAATAATTTCATCAAACAAGTCATTATTAAAAATATAGGTCAGTGTTAATCAGAATATGTGTCCGTATGTCTATGTCTGTTACAGCATTTTCGTGGGCAGTCAAATCGCTCAGCGATCATTTTCAGGACAGTATTGGAGCTGGCCTGCACTCTGCGCACTAAGGACGCGCACCGCTAGCGCGTGTTGGCGTGAAAACAGTCGGTACGCGCTTCCGCAAACATGCCCGAGGCGCTGCAGAAGCGGGGGAGCCCCAACACTGCCCTGAACGCGTTGTTATACTGGACGCGGAGGGCGCTGTAGCACGCTTGCGCTTGTGTAGCGAGCCGACAGGCTGCACGTGTATAGTGAGGTGCAATATGCCTTGAAAAGGGTGACCTTAACTGGATCGGTGCAACGTGCAAACCTGCGAGCTAACATATTCGCTCTTTTCGACAAGGCCCTCCGCTCCCGTTCGATGTCAGCATGTTCCTTGAAGATAGCCGTGACTGTATGCCCTAAATATTTTAAATGGTCCACTCTATCTAGGGGAACAAGAAAGACTGGTGGTACATTTTCCAGCGATTAAGCACCGCAGGCTCCAAAGACCATGCAATGGCTCTTGTCGACATTATATTTGAGCCCATGCCCACGCGCGTACTCCTCACATACCTGCACCAGCTTCTTTAGGCCACAGATCAATACGCTCAGCAGCACCATGTCATCAGCATAACTAAGATTATTGACGTAGATACCATCAACGTGGCACCCGATATGACGACTGTTGAGCGCAACGACCAGCGCATCTATGTAGAGTTTGAAAAGGGTTGGCGAGGTCAATCCACCCTGCCTCACTCTACACTCAAGCTGATACGGTTCCGACATTGCCCCCGCCCATCTGACGCTGTTAACCTGAGGCGTATACCAATACTTGAAGATAGTCACAAATTCCCGTGGCAGGTTAATACTGTTCAAAAATGAATGTTGTTAAAAAAAAAAAAAAAAAAAAAAAAGGTTAATACTGTTCAATTTATCATACAGGATATCATACGCAATCAGGTCGAAGGCCTTAGACAAGTCGAGGAAGCACGCCTATACAGAGGTTCTACGATCCGTGTAGTATCTGACGGTATGCTTAAGACACTCTTCTCTCTTCTTTCTCTTCTTGCTTGAGAGCTCTCTCAGTGGACAGTTGAGGTCTAAACCAAACTGGTTATCGTGCAGGCTTACATTTACATCCAACTGTGTGTTAAGCAAACCGTCAAACACTTTGGCTATGATGGTGGCTAGGGAAATATGCCTTTAGTTAGTCTTATCGGCGAGGTCACCGGTCTTATTTTTCACAACTGGCACCACCTCAGACTTCATAAGATCCACCGGCAGGTAACAGTGGCTCACGCACAGTGAGAAAAACATCACTAAAACTCTATAGATATGCGGGCCAGCATGTTGCAGGTGTTTAATGCTGAGGCCGTCATGACCCGGGGATTTGCCTCTCGTTGTAATTTCTCTCTTAATAATTTTATATACGTCTTTGGCAATAAACTAAACCTTACCCCGACTGCATCATTCGGCAACTAAGCATCGAAGAACCCACCTGCAGGCCCCAGAGGGGATTGTATTGAAAAATTGTCCCTAAAGACATCAGCATGTCCATATAGTCTCTTACGCCATTGATGCTCACAGGTAACATTTTCTTTGCTTGTGCTTTTCCAGAAACCACGAATGCTTAGAATGCTTGTGCCCTTGGAATGCTTCTCAGCAAGGGTGTTCATACGAATCTGATCCACACGATCTTGACAAGCCTTTAGTCGTGACTTGAACACCCTTCTGCTCTCACACATTTCGGTGTGATCTAGGCTTACCTATATACACGCTACCCAGTCCGTAAACTTCAGCCGGGTCTCCCCATGAGCCTCTCTGAAATGCTCGTTCCAGCCCACTACACGCGGACTACTCCCACCGGAATTCGTGCTTCCTTGTCTTACCAAAGACGCATCGCGAAGAGCCGCCACAATGTCAGAGTACAAACCATCAAAGACGTCTGAGACCTTGATCATTACAACAATAATCAGCACAACTCATACAATCAACAGGAAAATCAATTAAGTTCAACAAATTTTGGCACACGTTGGCATACTCGTAGTTCGCGACCTGTTGCTCGTTTCTTACACCCGACACTACGTTATTATTTGCACTTGTTATATGAGGCAACTTTGGTGTCAATAAATTTAAATTACACTCAAGAATCAGAGGAAAATGGTCAGACCAAATACTGTCATATATTTAATATAAACTTCAAAAATAGCTCGTTTTGCCGCGTGAGTCACAATACAGTGATCCAGCCAGCTACAGGACCCATGAGCCTCACTAACGAAGGTGTAGGCACCAGAATCAGTACCCAGAAAGTCAACATCTACACATGGCCAACCCCGTTCACTACAAAAATGTAAAAGCTCGTTATAAAATAATTCAAATAAGTCGGCATTGTAATCACCTAACATAAAAAACTTTTTCACAAAAAATAAAACCGACTTCCAAAAAAACACTACAAAGTGAAAAATAACTTTGATTTCGGAAGTCGGTGTCTTTGGGGTTTTATTTTCGTTTTTTTGCCACCGACTTCCGAAATCAAAGTTATTTTTCACTTTGTAGTGTTTTTTTGGAAGTCGGTTTTATTTATTGTGAAAAAGTTTTTATTTTTCACTTTTTAGTTGTGGTACCTACACAAAACCCCCACAAAAATTTGAATAGGTACCCATTACCTGCTATGTAAATTACAGTGATAGGATGTATTAGAATATCGTCCACATATACTAGATGGGAAAAATACGTATTATTGAAGCTAACTCAAAAACTACTCATCAGATCTTGACCAAATTTATATGGGACCATTTCTGAAGAATGCCCTACCAAACAAAAAAAGAATCATCAAAATCAATTCATAATTGGCGGAGTAATCGTGTAACAAACATACAAAAAAAATACAACCGAATTGAGAACCTCCTCCTTTTTGAAGTCGGTTAAAAACTGATTCAATACCGTATTCGTCAACAATTACGCTCACGGTGAGCGTAATTGTTGACGAATACGGTATTGAATCGGTACTTAGGCAATCCGTAAAGTCAGGCAGGTTGTCCACCGCATTCGTAGGCATGTAAATACTCATCACAATCACCGGTCGATCACTTGTCGTTATATTAATATTTCTTTATTCGCACAGATACGAGCATTGTCACACCGCAACACTGACACTTGCTGGAAAACACTGCTTCTCCGCGACAGAGCGACCCCACCATACGGCCTCCCACGCAGTATGCCGCCAGACGTGTCGACCGCAGATGTGCCCGCGTATCCGAAGCCACTATCGCTCGTGCTTAAATACCATCCGGCAGCAACCATATTTCTTGTAAAGCAATAAGATCACATGTGTTACATAGCTCCCTAATACTATCCACGGAGCGTTTTACATTTTTACAGTTGAAACTGGCGAAGTTATTTATTTATTATTTATTTATTTATTTATCACACACACAACTATCATTACAGGCAATAATCCTAATGCGGTAGCGTGGTCTTTACTTACATTCTAAATTAAAATTAAAGCTACTACTTATATATTAATAACATAACATAACACAAACAATGTTACTTTTGTGAATTCATTCAGAGAGCAATTAAATAAATCTATCCTATCAGCAGTGTCATTCAGTGTATGCAAGGCTCGCGTCAGGGGCGCTTTACTGAGCAGGTTGGTTCGCGCGCGTGGCACTGCTAACAACCGTGGCCGTCGGCGTCGCAATGCGTACTTATCAGGCACATTCAGATATATCTCCTTCAAAACACCAGCATTAAACATTTTACCGCGCAACAGCTTAAAAATATACGTGGTAAAAGCCAGGTCTTGTCTCCAGCTTGTTATATATGTATATGTACATCTATCCATTACGATGTTTGCTTTGATCGTCTGCCAGATAACATTCTGCTCGGATTTCGGCATTTAAAATACAATAAACGTCTAAATAGACGTAGGTACTCTTTCTTAAAATTTATAGTAAAAAAATATTAAATTGGCTTAGTTTTCGAGGAGAAAAAAGGAGAATGTCAAACGTCGTTTTCGTCAAAATTTTTGTGATATAATCGTTCTGAGCTGCAGTTGTCCCTATCGCACTTTACGGGGTTTAACTCGGTTTTTCGGGCGCAGCGCGACGGCAATAGTTTCTTCAAATACCTATTTTTCAAATTCCTCGCAGCCCCTGTTCCCTCTTAACGTCTTGTCTTTAGTCCGTGGCCTAGACATCAATCACCACAACGTTGTCAAACTTGTATTTGTTGAATACTAGGCTTTAGGCTACTTTACCGTTTTTTTTAAAATAAAATGTGGGTATGTTAATTTAAAAAAAAACTTTCTAACATTTGCGAATCAAAGGAAACATCCAAATTCATATAACTTTCTTTCATAACTGTTTTCCGAATATCCTTTGTGAGGCACAGAATGAGAATCTTTAGGTGGAAAAATCAAATAAAATGCTATAGATACATGAGACAAATCACCTGAAAATTACTATCTGCACCTATTATTAAATGTTTGTTCTTTCCAAGTTAGCTTAATTTTGCTTCAAGAACAATAAAAACTTTATTCATAGTAGAAGTAGTTGGTACGACCTTTTTTAATGCACCTAGAATTCCAATATTAAAATACTTGTCACAAAGTTACAGCATCGAACACGCATACTAATAGATAGAAGTGGCAAATAAATTGTGGAATTTGTGCCTTCCATTGAAGATGAATGATACGAGATGCGAATACTGAAATAGTAAAAAAAAACTAACTACTTAGACTCCTTAGGAACTGGTGCATAATTATATGTATAAGGCCGTCGTAATTAACATTTTTGATGCTGACAAAGGAACTGAATGGGATAAGTAGAAGAGATGTGTGATTTAATGAGGATTATCTTTCAAAAAAAGGTGACTCACTCGTTGAACAGGCCAAACGTAAAGAATTTCTCCATAAAAGAAAACGTTCAAGCTATGGTAATGAAAGTAGCTAAAAGCAATTCAACAAGTTTTCAACACTTTAAGTAAAATATGCGGCGCAAAACAAAGAAAATAATTTTCATAAATCATGGGATGCTCTCGGAGGGAACTTACGATAGTCCTCCAGGGCAAAAGGGTGACAGTCGATATTTTATTAACACTCTTCAGAGGGCGTAACTCCGTAATAGTCACGAGTGTTAAGGAGGTCAACAAAATAAAGAGTCCAATTTGAAAGGGTCGACGCAAAAAATGACTTTGACCTAAGTGCTTAGTAAGATAAAGAATTCAAATTCCGAAAATGTAGATGTAAATCTTGTGACAGAAATTCTATGAAATTGGCTTGTTTTTCAAAAGAGAGAAAATAAATACGATAGAAAGATTTCATTCTTAGGCTTAAAATTAATGTTGATACAAATAGTTGTAGCGAAACATTAGTTCGTAATATATTTAACGAATTCAGCGTAGCGTGCCACTTCTTCATTAGACTCTAGACGCTTATTAATTACCTGATTACTGTGTTTCTTGTGTACAATATATATATATGTCGCAGTAAGATGGTTGAAGCCGTGGTAAATCCCTGGGGATATCTAGGGATGTCGCTATATACCGTAATATAGTTATATAAAAGCATTTCATAACTGTCTTATATAACTATGATACGAGCACGATCTAGTAATATCACACCAAATACGTCGAATTTGGTGGCAGTAACAAAATAGAGCACTCCGATAGTTATGAACTGATTTCTTATCCACTCGCCAACAAACTGAAAATTAATTAAGAATTTAAAAATCTAAAACCCAACTGCATTAAAAGTCAACTTTAAAAAAGATGGAATGAGGAGAAAGAAAAACAAACATATGTCTGTCTCCAATCCCACTTAATACTATAAACAATCTCATGCAGTCGGAGGCATCTTCTTAAATTTAACAATAAAGAAGGCGCCAAGAATTTAAGCCTTTTAGTAGTTGCGAGGGAACATGGGGACGGACATACACACATACAGGACAAACACTTAACCCTGTATTTCGTTAGATTCGTCTTTATTGCGCAAGTGTCACTGGGTAAAATAAAATAAAAAACTTATAGCGATTTTTTGGCGCCAAAACGTATGTTTAAAAAAACTTCCAAAATGGGGTATCAAAAAGAAAGGTTTTAAAAGGTCGTTACAAAAATATATACAAATATGGGGTAAACGTTTAAAATTAATTTGGAAACTGAATAGATAAAAAACAAAAAGCTGAAAATAAATACTTTTGTAATTATTGTATAAATAAAAAAAATAAAAACCCGACTACAAACTACTTAAATGAAAAGAGAAAAACAAGCATTATAATCAATAGAATTTTGGTATCGCAAGCGGGGGGCGAATACAATTTACACCATATGTCAGATTATTTATGTTTTATGGATTATTAGTTTTTTTTTTTGTAATAGTTTAAGGCTAAGAATCTGTTTTGGTTTATTGTAAGCTCATTAACCATTGAATTTTCTCATTTAATATTAACAAGAAATCCTTAGTAGCCGTGCTGCGCACGGCAACTAGCGTCATATCAAAACATCTAGATGTCTATGCTATATCTTAGTTAAATATGTTATGTATTTAAACCTTTCGGAATAAATACTCTAGTCTAAACTATAGTGAAAACTGCATCAAAATCCATTGTGAACTTTAAAAGAACTAACCGACACACAGACAGACATGAAAAGCGACTTTGTTTTAAACTTTGTACAGATTTATATAATACTGGTTTATACTCAGAGCGTCAAATAGAAATGAATTTTATCCTACGCAAAAATCTGTTTGCTAGACAAACATTCTCAAAATAAATATTAAAATTGTAGGCTCTCCCCGTCTCTCATACATTTTTTTATTTGACCAATACCATAGGACACGTAGTTCTTTTGATGTTTATAATCTTAGTAATAGTATTACTAACCATAAGTTAGTAAATCTCCAGATCTTTATTTATAAAATTAGGTACCTACTTAGTTTGCAAATTTGGTACCTAACTCTAAACTAAACAGGATTCCCTACTGACAAAAATATAACTAGGTGTAGTGAAAAAGCCGTTACGTGAGAATTGGGTTTCGTAACGATACATCTTTGCAATATCATGATCAATTCTCAACGGGTCTAGATTTTTCAACGCCTAGTACTTACTGAGGTCCTACTTAGCTCGCCGCGCACGTATTCGGAGTCAACTAACTGAAATGGGTTCTCACTCAGGTACCTATACAGAGGAAAGGTTAGCAACCTGTCACTGTAAAGATTATTAGCTCGCGAAACCTTGATACAGAAGTGCTTTTTGTGAAGGACGTTTTTGTAGAGGTTTATTTTTAGGCTGTACGTAAATATTTCATAGCAAATCAGACTTGGAGCGAATTTCTTTGAAAAAGCTCTAGAATGAAAATAAAATATCACTCGTAAATGCGATATTCACCTCTGCTCACACCCCATAAAGGAGCAAGCACGAAAAAAAAACAGTCCCTTTCTCGAAAGTTGGAGCAAGAATCTCAACAGACCTTCGACTGCTCACGTCGACGCGTACCTACATCAAACGGACGATATTTCAGTCCAACTTACTGCCATAAAAAGTGGAAAGTTCCCACCTTTGCATAAATAGGAGGTATACCTTCGTAAAGTACGCAGATGAACACGCCGCTCGATAGTCGGACCCTTATCGATGTTTATCTCTAGGTTGGACAGTCTTTCGGGGTCGACGGATCGACTCCGTCCGCCCGAAGGATTTGCCCACTTTTATCCCGAATTTATTGTTTGTCCTCTTTAATGGGATATGCGAGGCTACTGCCCACCCCCGGGATTATGTTTGTTAATAGATGCTGCTTTGGTACGTACAGATCTCGGGACTTGAAATCGCAGATTTAGAAGACAAAGTAAAGGTTGACTACAACAAATGAGAGCCAGAGGTGCCTTTTATTGCTCCCAAAGGACGTAATGTTTTTTGTATTTTTTTTAATGTTTGGCTTAGATTTATATATGAAATCAAATTGCCACCCCCACTTTTACAATTCGACATGTTATTCCAGCCGCACCGCAACCATCTGAATTATATTTTATTTCCATTGAAACACGTCACAATATACGTATTTTTCAAATAAAATTCGATGTATATTCAAACTGAAAAGCGCGTCCATTTTCATTCAAATCAAATACAAAATATGTTGTAGCTGTAGTCCACGCAGGAGTAGTTGTGTCGAATTGTGTCAATACAACCAGCGTCTAACTTTTTGTTTAACTTTGTTGTACGAGCATTCACAATAATTTTCGTCCAACATGGCTGGAATCAGCAACCTAATTGATACGGACGACGTCAAATCGTTAACATTAAACAGCATCCAGATGGACTCTGAACTCGTTCGAACTTGTTTCAATACGTGGAACAAAAACTGCACACACGAAAAGTACCTAGTGTTTAGTGTTTGCAATTTTGTAGCAATTTTTTTAGTTTATCGTTGCAAAACATCTATAGATAATGAAAATAGAGGCAATTTTCATTCCACGTTCATTTTAAAGCCAATACCAAACAAATTTCTTTGACACAGCATCTAATTCCAAGTAATTTTTATTTTTTTCCAGATTTACAATGACAAGATCCATTCATTCTAAGTACATGCTACAGCGCAGTCGGCAATCGATACAACGGCACAGTGCGAGTTCGGTTGTACGAGTACAGAATGGAGCCACTAGCCAGCGTGTTTGAGTTCAGTCCTGCACGAAGCGAGCACACTATTGAACCAAGCTGTGAATGTTGGTAACGGGTGACCGGTTCGTACCTACGTTAGTTTTTGGGATTTAGCTGTTTTTCTTTCGAAGCTTTATTTTTTTGCTTCTATGTTGGGCTCAATGGTACTTAAGTTGATTTTTGTTGTAGAGTAATACAGTATACTTAATCTTTGATGATGATTTTGGATATCAGGAAAATACCTACTGATAAGTCGTATTCTGATTGTAGACAATAAAAGAACGTGACCAGACATCTATATATCATGTTTGTACTTTCATTTAACGCCATTACACTCAAGAAGTTGACTATATAATATTGCCTGAAAGAGATAAGTACCTACGTTTGATGAAAATACCGTAAAGAATACTGTCATTGTTAAAACAGAACATAAAGTAAAAAAAGCTAGAAAAAAGTAGTCTCAAAATATAACAAAATGCTATGAACATGCTTGGAATAATAAGACCCTAATCAACATGATTTTCTAACTAAAACTAGAAAGCAACATCATAGAAAAACATTAACAAAGAAATAATAAAATTCATGCTAACTTGAAAAATAATTAAAATATCTGCAAACAGATGCTATTCCACAAAGAACTCAAACACCGACTCATAAATAATAAAACAGAATATGAAAAATACTCGTATATTCTTATACAGTTGGTATATACGAGTACATCAGTCGTTATAGCAGGATCCATTACAGCGAAGACAACAACACTGTTATATGATACTCTTGCTGTGAAGTACTTCGCTCACGAACCGAATCACACACGAGTACGAAACACAAAAAAGATTCAACGCTCGGCGTTAATGACGGTAACAAAGCTGAATCGATACAAAACTAATAAAGTCAATCGAGAACTAAACGATTGGGAGGCGATACGGCAAATAGGTCGCGGAACAAAGATACGCTACCTACGTGACCAGGGTCGGTATACTGACTCGATTCGATACTGATGAACGATCGGGAGGATCGATTGCGATACGCGAAGTTTCGATTTTGAATTTGTAGGTTCACGCCCTAAACGGCACTTGATCGGAACCGTCTGATTTGGGTTGCACGATCGGTTTAAAAGTGCAATATTAACACGCCACGAAGTGTAGCGTGACTGGGTTATACAAACATAACCAGCTGTCAGTGGTCGGGATGGATTTGAGTTTGTTTTGTGGAAGATTTTTAAGGTATCTAAATTATGATAGGAGGTTTATGTTCTGATTAACAAACATAGGTGGTTTAAATGAAGAAACAAATAAATGTGCGTGTTTATACAAGAACAAGAACAAGCTTCGATAGTAACACCATGAGGTCATCGACCTCAGAGGATGATGGTTTAGTCAATTTGATGTTTGAACAGTTTGGAAAGGCTACTTTCGAGAAAGTTCTCTTTGATGACAGTAAGTGTATCGAATATTATGTAAAGGAAAAAAAAAACATAATATCAGTGGCTCAGTTACGGTTACATGAAAACTTCATTACTGAAGCCTAGTCTCATCCAGTAAGCTGCTCAGCAAAATAAATAAACACCGAACAACGTATCCGCAGCACAGAAAATCCATTTTTATATATAAACTCGCAAATCAGATAATCCAAATTGGTTTTTAGACGTAAACTCAATTTTGACATGTATTTTACTTTATCGCGGAGGCAGATAAATTGGGTGAGATACCGCTCGAAATGTGGCGAAGTGTGAATGCTGCGAAATATGTATATCTAGTGGAAGCCAGGAAATTTGGTCGCTGTATCAATAGATAGTTAGTTACCAATCGACAGCTGTGTTAAATTCTTGTTGGTTTACAAAGAAATTGTGATGGGAGGATAATTTATTGAATGTACAGTGCCGAGATAAGCAGAGCGTGAGCTACCAGAGACCATGCCAAAATCATCTGGTCAAAAGCTAGAATTGCAGTCATAACATAGCATGACAATAAAGTAGATATAACTGAACTGACATTCAATGCATTTCGCTCATAAATCATAGAAGAGAAGGTCCAGCGCAGACAGCCGACACTAATGGATTGTTTGGTTTAAATTATCTACATAAATTGCTAGCAATCTAATTTAAATAATAAACAAAAGATTAACATTATTGCCATACAATTTGCAGTAGGTACCTATCATTTATCAAGCTGACAAAAAATGCAGGTGAAAAATACGCTTTAAAGAAATAAAGAGCAACGTTTTCTGAGAAATGTTAGACCCTTAAAGGCACATCGCAAACGCTTTTTTCAATTTTTTCTCTTAGTTTCAAAGTGCATGACGAAAGTAATCATCGTTTTAAAACTATAATTTCAAAAGTCGTGAACTCAAATCAGACTAATGCAGCAAGCAGTGGTTGGTATCACTATTTTTATAACGCAACCATGATTATGAAAATTAATGGTTCTGATAGAGTAGGTACGGCTTGCGGCTCTTGACCTTGCGAGTATAGCTGGTGAATAAAAGGTTCCGTATGAGTCCGAAACTTATTGGGGAATCCCAAAATATGCCACAGATTATGTTAAGCAATTTGTGATTAGAGCTAAGACCGAAGAATAACACGGGCATAGTTCACTGGTATAGCCTTTGTTTACTGACTTATTGAGCATAGCGATATTGCCACTTTGCTTTAGAACCTAAACAAATTGATTTAATTAACACCGTATCTACGTATATATCTTTTCGTGTGGTTAGTGACTAACCTGGTGTCAGAGTTTTAAAGCCGCCCATGGGCCTCTGACTTGGCTTCACATGCCGTCGAGAAATATCTCTCAGGCATGCCGGTTTCCTCAAGATGTTTTCCTTCACCGTTTTTCAAGCTAGTGATAATTATACAATACGCACATGAATCCGAAAAGTCAGTGAAGCGTGCCTTGGGTTCGAACTCGAGACCTGTGACTTGGCAGTCCGACGGTCACACCACTCGGCTATCACTGCTATATATTGCTATATATTCTCTGAAGAGATAGCTATGTAATATCCTATATCGACCAACAGTCTAGGTATTCTTCGGTATCCAGTTCCGTGATATTGTAGTCGAAAACCTACCGAGAAACTAACTAAATACCATAGTTGCATTTGCCAGAACTGGTAGTCAAACCATTGACCACAGGCTCGAATGCCATGACACGCTTGGTTACTTTTCCAATCATTTTGATACGATAGATGAAATTGAGGTTTAACGTCTGAAAAGACCAAAACATTACACCAGTTGATCAGACAGACATACCTGTGACAAAACTGAGGTTCTTAAAATTCAAATTCAAATTCAAAAGTCATTTATTCAAATTAGGCTGAGAATCAGCACTTTTAAAACGTCAAAGTTACATAAGACAGTCCCACAAAACGCCCACCCTTCACCACTTTCTAGTGCTTTCGCTGGGAAGAAGAAGTGGCGCAACAAACTCCCCAGCAGCACAGCTGTCTGTTCAATTAGGAAAAATAAAATGATTCTATACAATAAGTACTTATGCAAAATAATTTACATAACACAACACTTACTCTCGCCAATCAGCTTAATTCTTCCTACATCCAGACATATAGATAGTTATACCACTCTTTCCTTCCTCCTACCTTCGAGAGACTCCCAAAAATCTGCGATCCACAATCGTGACGTAATTTACTACGCACAATGTATTGGATCAGACCTTATTTTAATAAATTCGAGTGAACAGCGCAAAAAAAAGTAAAGAATTTGTTCACAAAACGCCGCCCTTGATAAGTGGCACAAAAGATAGCGAGTGGACAATCTATTCCGAGTCGGGCGAAATCGCTTCAATTGCTGTATCTGCAGACCTTAGGTGGTGGTGTCTGGTATGAGAACATGGCGAGTTTAGGTCAAATGTGTGCGTGAATATAGTTCGAGCATCTTACATTATGTTCAACTTCGTGTTTCCAAAAACTGCTTTCAAAAAACCAATAGAAAAGAAAATATGTCATATGACAACTTAGCAGCTGCCTAAGTAGCAGAAATTGTGTAATATTAAACAGAGGATAGGTTTTAGTAGTCATTTTAAAAGCGCTGTTTAAGCTCCTAATATTATGTATTTTATGGGAACGAAAAGAACCAAAGAACTACCCAAAACATCAAAACTCAAACGAAACTTTTGAAACTTACGATAGTAAATGGTCATACCTAAACACTTTTGTTTTGCCTGTTTTAGGGTATGTAATAGAAATGTAAAGCAACAGCCTACTTAATAGCAGACAAAAATAGACGATTCCGGTACCAAGCTTAGAAAAAGTACCTGTGACCCTGTTCACAAAAAAAAACGATATTCATTTTAAATTAAAATGAAACCTCGTTGGTCTAGTGGTCGCAAGCGCTACTGCTGAGCATGAGGCCCTGGGTTCGATTCCCAAGTCGGGCAAAGTATTATTGGATTTTTCCAACAGGAATTTCTCAGTAGTAGCCCGGAGACTGGAATTGTGCCCGGTTGATGGCAATAGGCTCGCCCCATATTACATGGGACTTAAAAAACATAACTGGCGAAATGTGGGTGTACTACAGGTACACCTCTGCCCAACCCTTCGGGGAAACAAGGCGTGATGTTACGTGTGTGTAAAATGAAACCCTTTTCTTAAAATCATGCCCGCTGCCTCCTATCTCATAAATCCAGGATTCCGATCACCTTTTTATCAGGTCAACGGTTAGGTACGTGGGTCACGCAACGTGGACCCGCCAGCACGAAGATGTCGTCAATGTATTAAATTATGTCCGCTCCGCATGTCGGACACCCTCGGACACATCGGACAGTCCGGACACTTTCCGACTGGACGATTTTTTTTTTACACTCATAATATTGTACAGATGCAACTTTAACGTACATTTTTAGGTTGAATTTGAAGTCACAAAGATAATTTTTACTCTTTAAGGTGAAACTGCGACATAAACACGTTTAGGTAAGTGGGATATATTATATATATATTTACACGAACTAAAACGCCTGTCAGAATTCGAACCTACGACCTACAACTCGTAAGTCACAGACCTTACCAATAGACCACCACTGCTCCAAATCACGACATACACGTATCGTATTAATAGTTTAAACAGACACGTTTAAATCCGATACTAAAGTGGTAATCTCATAAAATTCAATTGGATGTCAATTAATTTTTAAATTAGAAAAAGAAAACCAAGCATTGTACAAAAAAACCAGCCATTTGCGTGTCAGACTATGCACAATGAAGGGTTCCGTAGTTGGGTTGAATTTATCCCAAGAACAAACTTAACACTTTACTAAAAAAACATGTCCTCCCATACATTCGAACTACAAATGTTAATTTGTACTGAGTTTGTGTTAATTGAGAGATTTACCATGCTATTTAAACCTATAAGAAGTCTTTGGTCTTTACTAAAGACTTATAGGTTTTCCTGTAATGTATGAGTAAAGAACCATTCTCTATATTTTTTTCAAAATTTAAGGCTCAGAAGTTTCGGAGAAAAGGGGGGTATGGTCGACGGCGCGCCTCAAAGAGATCTGAGCACAACTGGCGGGCTCCGCTAGGACGGACCGATGCCTGCCGGTGTCGCGCGAAAGTCCGACAGGATACCGTGGCCCCTGGCAACGTACATGCAACTGAAGGAACACGGGTGGGTTGTAGTCAGTGAGAGTGTGACACGTCCTCCCAGAGCGGGAAAAGCTATTTGATAATTTCCCACAAAAAAAGGGGGTATGGTCAATTTTCATATATTTTCTTAAATATATTTAAAACTATTTATTATTAAAAAAAATACTTGATATCCTCGCAACAATTCAAAGCATTTGTTATGTCACACGGTACAATTTGCAAAACTTTTTTTATTTTCTTATTTGCCCACAAAAGTACCCCCATATTTAAAATTCATTTATTTACGTTACATGTCCGTGTTTGAGTTACAGAAATACACATGTGCACCAAATTTCAACTTAATCAGTTTATTGGATGCGGAGCAAATTAGCTGTCACAGACGGACAGCTAATTTGCTCCGCATCTAATAAACTGATTAAGTTGATTTTTAGGGTTCCGTATAAAAATATTATCCGTTCTTTAATTACATTCCGTATAAATAAATATTATCCCAAATTAAAAATAAACAAACCGACAAAACAAACAATCCATTAACAATTCAAATCAATCAATAAAAAAGCAAAGTAAATCACATAGGTACAAGGTGGCCGAGCAATCAGTCAAACATCACACGAACCATTGGGCCCAGCTCAATTCATTAGGAAGCAAGCACGGATTGCCGTCCTTCCGTATGCCACCGATAAAACAAATCCTCGTGCTGTTGTGTCGTGACTTTCCTTCCAAAAGGTTTATAGTTAAAATCGAGTTCAATAAAGAAAGCCTTCCCTGATTTCCGAAGGCTCCTTTTTAACGTTTGTTTTTCCAATTGACAGTTGAAAGTACTTTTGTTTACTTATTTACGGAAGTTAATTAGGTTAGTTAAGTAGGACCTAAGAAGCTAAGTTAAACCTAATGCCTTTACGAATAAAGTTCGGTTTGTAAAAGTTAGGAGTTAAAATAATATATTTATACTCCGATAATAAGGTTGAAGTCTTGATAGATAGACATTTTGAGTAAGTTTTGGTTTAGTAAGTAGCAAAAGAAAAACATAGGTAGCTAGGTTACTAATAAATAAGCAAAGAAAGTAAATTGTTTATTTAAAATGATAAAATCTAACATGCTACTTGTCACCGTGTAGTGCTAAACTAATGCTCAAAACGATAAAGTACTCTTTCACTCCTTTTGTTTATAAATTTACAGGTTTCATTCCTACGCCTTTCAAATGATGAAAATGCATTCTAGTAAAAACGCAACAAAGTTCCCCATTGTAGCGTCCTGCTCAAGAGTGAACAATATTTTTCAAAAAGGCTCTCATCGTCTTCACTGCGATGCTTTACGCAGAAATAGATGTTAATTTCGTTTCATTTTCTGCGGCAGAAATATATGAGCACAAACACCAGTTTTATTTAAAACCAGCTTCTGCCCGCGACTTCGTCCGCGTGTACTGTCGGCCCCTACCGCGCGACCCAGCGCGTCGCATCGCATCGCCCGCTCGCGCTATGACTACGTTTTCGTTAGCGTTGTTTCTGATGTTTTCTTTTTGCTTGGCTCCTGAGGGTCGTAGCGTGATGTTAGATAACCTTCCTCAAGAATATTAAATTATATTACATATAATATATATGTATTATTATTAAAATATTAGTTTTAATAGATTAAAAATTGCGGAGAGAAACTAGATTTTATATGCATAGGAATGATTAGTAACAGTAAACTGTGGTCGCATGGCGTAACCAACCACGTACGTAACAAGCTACATTGATTTAAGCTACCCGCCCGAATATTGTTCACAAATTAAATTATAAACCTAAAGCCGAGCGCGGATACGAACAGCGAATAGTGCCATTAATAACCACAACTTTATTCATAAAATGTTTCAAATACTAATGAAACTCAGTTATTACTTATCCACGACTATTAAATCCCGTTCTTGGAAGTTTCCCATTCATAACTTGTTTAATTTCAGAGTGAAGATCACGGCCCGCGCGTTATATGTTCAGGTGAATATTTTACCTGCAGCGGGAACTTTTACCCTTTCTTTTTACCTGCACTTGTTCAAGATAAGACGTGACTTTTAATATCGCAGGTGGGTTCGCTCGCTCTGCTCCCGTCGCTCTCGCGGCTCATGCAGCTCGTAGCGCTTTAATTCTGACGACGGGTAACGTTACATTCAAAGTTTTGATGTTTAGTTGGATTCTGGATTTTTTATTTCAAATGCACGGACAACGTGAGATACAGTTTTAGATTACGTTAGTGCCAACTTGAATGAGACTCAAGTATGAGAAGTTTTAAATTATTAGAAATGATGGAATATATACAAATTATTAATAGGGTTTCATTGAAACCTGACAGTAACATCATCCAAAAGGGCACGTATTTAAAATAATGTTAGATAATTCCGAATACCTTTGAAACCGCGACCCTCGTTTCTATTTGATCAACCATCGGAAACAACAATATTATTCATCCATATAAATTCTGCGTATTCTTTTAAGTCATAGTGTATTTTATTTGGAAGACAAACGTTGTCATTTCTGAGATACGGATGAAATCTCGTGGGCAAGCAAATAGGGAATTATGTCATCCATCGAGTGGCCTGAGGGTTGGTAGGCCTGATTCGATTTGCGGGCCTGCGGAGGGTTGTCCACATAAGTGTTTTGGACCCACGTCCTTAACTAAGGGCGTGCTTGAATATGCAATCACATCTGTCGATACTAATGTATGGAGCCTTCGGGAAGACAAGATTTGGCGCGGAATTACTCCTTTATAACTTGCTAATTGTTTCTATTTGATTGTGAGTTCGTTATCTGCTTCAGCCAAAAACCATCTAACATGCTTGCTGTTCTTGAGACAACGGTATTTAATGTAAATATTAGCAGTGGCTTAATAATTTACGAAGGGGAATCAGATGGAAGCATAACGGAAATTGAATCTGTAGAAGATATTTCTGGAGGGTCTGCTAATCAAGATATTATGTACTTTAATCATCAGCATATCAGCCCTATAACGGCGGTTGTTGAACCTTCCGATTGAATTGTAATTGACAATATAGCAAACACATGTTATAGACATCGTCAGCACCTTCGGTCAGTTCACTGATCGCCGTTGGAATCATCGTTACTTCCTTTTCGGTCCTTAGTGGCATAAGCTATACGAAAACAACACAGTCAGCAAGGCTATTTTATAGTCACATGAGTGACTATTCACTGCCATTATACCGTCCTTGAAATCGGTAAAAATAAAACAGTAACAGATGTCTCAAGAACACACCCACACACTTTCTCTCTACTGATCTAATCTATTGCAGAGAAAACATTTACTAAGTTTAAAAACATGAGAGCATCCAAAGCACAAATAATCTCGGGTAACTGTCAATCTAACTGAAGTTTCATCCGAGATAGATAACCTAGACTTTGCTAGAGATCTAGGAGTACTAGCACAGATATAGAGAGAAAGACAAATGGCGCTGGATTCCATTGAGCAGGAGTGGGAGGGACAAAGCTTCGGCAGAGGGTAAGTAATTTATCATAGAATAATATTGGATCAAGAGGTCGGTGCCGGCAGCCGGCCGGTCGCGCGCCGGCGCCGGGCGGCCGGCCGCGCTAGGCAGGAACTGCGGCGCTTGGTTTTTGTGCACAAGGTGTGAGCGAATGCGATTAATATCGATTAATTTAAACAAAAAAATCGTATTAAATTCATATATATGTAAAAAAAAACATATGTAAACTAACTTTTGGAAGGGGCAACTAGAATCAATTATTATTATTTTTTCGCCTAGTGCTTTTTGTTAGGACGTATTGCATTTATACCGGGATATCATCATAAAAACATGATTTTTCTTCATAACTTTCTTTTTTTGTATATTTTTCCAAAGTTTTAATAGTTATTCCGCTATTCGGGGTGGAGAAAAATCCAACAAATTAAAAATCATAAAAGTCGGTTTAGCCGTTCTGGAGTTATAAATGGTGTAACTAGCCCGACTTTATTTTATATATTTGTAATCACGTTCTCGAAAACGGCTCTAACGATTTCGATGGTTTCATCGTTCCGAGCCGTTTTCGAGAACGTTGCAATATAAGGGTTTACGGAGGCGAAAAATCGATCTAGCAAGGTTTATTATCTGGGAAAATTGGTTTTCTCCGTATTTTCATCCGTGCAGTATCCTAAGTTTAGAACAAGAATAATGACACCTTAGAATAATGACATAGCAGCACGGAATTAGTAAGTACCTACTATCATGTCGGCATGGAATTATTAAGTACCTACTATCACGGTAGCATGGAATTAGTATGAACTATCTTGGCAGCATGGAATTAGTATGAACTTTCCTATACTTTTAAATGAGCATTCTCTATTTACACCAGAGCAGAGCTCGGTCGGCCAGGTACTAAATTATTAAGTCACGTGTACTTATTCACCGCTGTAGCACTAAGGAACTAAAACTTAACACCACCATAGAATATTCGATTACCGAACTATGATTACCAATCAATATTCAATCTATACCCGCTTGCTCTTTCAACTCGCGCCTCTCCAATTTGCTCCGCCGAAACTTGAAATAACACGGTATCGATGATCTTTGGAGCCCTGGCGCTGTAATACTGTCTTTATGTAGGCCAGGCCAAACCTTAGGTTACTATATGTAGGCCAAGTCTCACCATAATACACACTACACTTCGTACGCCAACTCTCTCCGCGCGCACTATATGTGATACAGGGTGTGTTCTCACTGTGTGTTTGTTCTCAAACTCGTGTTATTACCGATCCTGATACATCGGATTAGTTTAGAGTTTCGAGCGTGTTCAGACATGCTTCTCTTGTAACATTAATGTGGTATAATTCGAGAATTGAAATGTGGTTCGGAGGTGTACTGTTCTTGGTATTGTGGTTTTCTAGGTGTCTATGTAGTCAATGATTTTCAGACTACACATTATTGTTTGCTTAAATCAGAGATAGTGGACCATTTCTTATTTTTTTGTGCGATGCTTGCATAATAAATCTTTGCCTGTTTTTGGAAGTGTAGGTATGAACATCAACAAAACTTCCACTACGTTCATATTGTATCCTCCAGAAATAAGATTTTCTTTTTCAAACTCACTTGTAATTCAAATTATACAGCATATTATAATTTGGTAGGTATCCACGCTAACCCTTTAACAAGTCTGAAAGCTAACGAAATACGAGCACATTTCTAGAATTATTCTCGTCCTACTTTCTTGGAGAAATATATTATTCTAATCACGGAGACGCTCTTTATTTCGTGTACTTGAAGAGAGAAGGTTTAGAATAATGATAAAAAAGAGGCGTCGGGGATGCGATCCGACGTCAAATTATGTCTGTTTGAAACTTTCACACTCCGAGATACTCCTCGCGAAACAAAGTGAACGGACTGCTAAGGACTGGGAATTTAATATTTCTTTTTAAAATTATATTAGAGGTTTGGAGTGACTTTCATTGTCTTTCCAGTGGGTAAATATGCAGCAATCAGATGCCCATTGGATATGGGCTTACACTGACTGCAATAACAATGAAGAAACGGATTTTAGAGTTCTGTAGTGCCTGCCTACCTCATCGGAAGATGCCGTGAGTGTATGTATGTATGAACGGATATCATTACGACTTAGGAATACAACGATACCTACTAAAAGCTAAGGTAGGTACCTTAGTCTTAATCATGATCACTCCGCGTCTTTTATAATAAAAGTAGAATTATAAAAAAATATAAATTTTATACCGAGCATTAAAAATAAAAAACATTAGTATTAAATAGTAAGTTAGGGTCGAATGAAGTAGACATAAGGTTCATCCTAACTTAATATTTTAAATGCTAAAGTGAGTTTGTTTGTTTCTTACGCTTTCACGATAAAACGACTGAACGGATTTGGATGAAATTTGGTACATGGGTAGACCATGAACTGGGTTAGGACGGAAACGTACTACCGAGATAAAAGTATACTATATACTTTTATCTCGGTAGTACGTTTCCGTGAACTATTTTCAAGCAGGCTCGCAATCTCCACGCGGGCTAAACCGAGGGCATGAGCAAGTAGTTTATACATTTTATATTTTACTATTAAGTCCCTTTTCAAAAAGAGTATAAATCCAGAGCTATTCTCAATATTGATCGACATATAAAAAGAAAAAGAAGTACTTAACACAAAGCCCTATAAAATGATAAAAGTGGATAAATAGAGTTCCTTTTTCACAACTTCGCGAAATCACTTCGCCATTTTATAAAGCGTTTTCATCGAAGTTGTTAAGATAAATTCACGCAGTTCTAAGCACAAGTTGTTTAATATGTGATTTGATATTTTAATTATGTGAACATTTGGAGTAGCGACTCATTACGTCCACGTCCGTCGCGTCGGTGCGGCTGTGGATCAGTGTACGTGCAACCACGGCCTTTTTTCTTAACGTTTTTTTTTTTCCTTTTTTTCTGGCACTTGAACAATTTTGTATTTACATGATTAAAGTGTGTCCTCACTAGCATCATCTTTGTGCTAGCGACCGTTTTCGGGGGCCCATTATTGAGTGTGCAAGTCATCCCCTGCCATTTTATATAAGATATTGGTCAGGCAGGGGCCACAGTCTTTCCATAGTTCTAGATAACCAGTTCATTTATCCACTCAAACCCATAATCCAATATCATTGTTTCCGTATCTTGCAATAGTCCTGCACTAACCGAGGGTTGTCCTTGGGTGCACTAGATTAGTGCTTACAGGGATAATCGTTGGTTAGTGCCTCGTTTCATTAGACACGTCTAACGGGCCTCTGCGAGTTGGCTTCGGCCCCTCGTACGCCTTCCAAAGGTCCGGGACCCTAGGGTCCCGAGAAATGTCAAAGACGTAAATATAATATTAATATGTACAACACATAACATCACGCCTTGTTTCCCCGAAGGGTTGGGCAGGTGTATCTGTAGTACACCCATATTTCGCCAGTTATATTTAAGTCCCATATAATAGGAGGCGAGCCTATTGCCATCAACTGGGCACAAATTCAGACTCTGGGCTGCTACTGAGAAATTCCAGAAAGAAAAACCCAGTGACAATAATTTGTACAAGTCTATATAAAAAGGGGGAGGGGGGGATAATTATAGAGCATCAAAAAAATTGTCCGCATTGCTGTCAACAGGAAAAGTGCCCAAAACGATGGCAGCATTGCCACGTTGAATGGCAATGCTGCAATTGCTGTCTTTGGCGAAAGAATTGGCCAGCCTAAAGAATAGGTCACGTGAAGAGTCGACCAGCCGCTTGGCTATATCTTGAAAAACTAAGTGGGCACTCGGACCCCATAGCCCTAGTCTTTTAACCCCAAACGGCTCAAGCATATAAGTCCCAATAAGATTGGAGTATTTCCGCCATTTCAGGTTTTCCGCACCTGCAGCAGCAGCCCCAGCACAGCCCACCGTGCTAGGAAGATGGGATGGCGCAAGGGTGTCGACGCACGTTTCATCCCACACCAAAGGCCTACCTACCTTCCAAGGCATAGTGGTCATTCCGTCTGGTCTCTTCCCATCGTCACGTGCCAAGCCATTGGGTTCTAAAACAGCTGGCACTCCGGCGGTGACAAGAGCACGACGGATGATGTCATTGATGCTGGCGTGCCGTGCTATCCGGCCTGCGCTCTTACTGCAGGATAGGCCATGGTGTCCGAGACAGTCAAAGTCAAAAGTCAAAGTCAAAGATTTATTTGCATACTAAGTGTACATTTTGGTGTTGTTTACAAATGCAGGTACTTACAACTTAGCGGCCTTTTCCAGGCATCGCAAAACTTGAGGGCTAACTAGCAAACATTTAAACTACACTCGAGAGCAATGAATCCGGGTCACTTAAAGAATGTTAAAAATCTCGGAAACTAAAAATGATAGGTTAATGCAATAAATTGTATTTAATAGACAATGTAATACTCCTTAAATGAAAGTAAAAAAAATATGAGTCACCATACATTTTATTAACACAAAATTACATAAAGAAAAAAACTGCTGATCTCTCCTTAAAACAAAAATAGGAAACATGAAATTTTTGAACTTTATTACGATTTTCTTGAATTTTAATACTTCGTATTGCCTCCTCGTGCTTCCATTACTGCGTTTACGCGGTTTGGCATGCTGTACACCAAGTTCCTTATACGATTTTGGGGAATATTCTCCCATTCCTCTGTGAGAGCAATTTTGAGCTCACGAAGCGTGATTGGGGGAGGGTTTCGTTGTTTTACGCATCTGCCTAGCTCGTCCCAAGCATGCTCGATCGGGTTGATATCCGGGCTGCGCGCTGGCCACTCCATACGAGTAATGTTCATCTCTTGAAGGTAGTCATTCACAATTCTACCTGTATGAGGTCGGGCATTGTCATGCATAAATATAGCATCCTCACCTAAATTGACCATAAATGGACCAACGTGATCATTGAGGATTTCTTCCACACATCTTTCGCTAGTTAAAGAGCCGTTTTCTATGATCACCAGCTCTGTGCGACTTTCAGAAGAAATTCCGGCCCACACAAGTACAGACCCACCACCGTAGGCTACTTTTTCTTCGATGCATGCTTGCTTGAATCTTTCCCCTGGTCTTCGATACACTCTGTGTCTTCCATCGTGCTTGTAGAGCATACATTTTGATTCGTCGGAGAACATAACTTTTGACCAATCTTCAATACTCCAATTTACGTGGCTCTGGGCATATCTTAGTCTTGAAATACGATGCCCACGCTCCAGTTTAGGGCCGTTTGCAGGTCTAAGGGGTTTTAAGTTAGATTCAACAAGCCGACGTCTTACTGTCCATGCACTTGGGTTACTTCCTCCGAGGCGTCGAAACTGATTTGTGAGTTCAGTTCCTGTAAGAAAGCGATTTCGAAGCATGGTGTTCACCAAGTATCGGTCTTCTCGTGCTGTGGTACACCTGGTTCTGCCCGTTCCTGGTCTGCGTAGGTTAGAACCAGTTTCTTCGTAACGTCGGAGAACTCTTTGTACTGTTGACAGCGACACACCGACAGTCCTGGCTGTATCGCGCTGACTCCGGCCGGTTTCCAGCATTGTAAGTATTCTGGTGCATTCTTCAGGCGTAAGCGACATAATTTCAGCTTGAATAATGAATATAGAGCACTATCAACATGGTTTATGTACCCACATAAATGACAGATTACAAACAAAAGCAAAACCAAATGCTGTAATTTCGAAGTTCCATCTTCGAAAGTGGCCCTTTTTCAAATTTGATTTTTTTATGATATAACTTTACAATAACTAAGAAGTTTTAATACCTTCATTTAAGGAGTATTACATTGTCTATTAAATACAATTTATTGCATTAACCTAGCATTTTTAGTTTCCGAGATTTTTAGGATTCTTTAAGTGACCCGGATTCATTGCTCTCGAGTGTATAACGACACAATGAAATTCATAATTACCTTCTATCATTGAGTAGGATTAAATCTAATAATTTAAGTCATAACATTTTGACGCATGCACATTCTTATAATTAATTAACTCTAATTGTGTGTAATGTCTGTGAGCGAGGCTATGTGTGTCTGTATTATTTAGTTAATCATTCAAGTATGTCTGGTATTTAGGTATTTGTTTATTTAATTATTCACTATTCAATTATTATTATTTTTAATTATGTAAGTAATTATTTCTGGTTCAAAAATTCTTCAGGTAGCAGTTTTTCAAAAGAAATGCTTTCAATTTATTGTTAAACGGAGTGAGTCTAGTTTCATTTTTTATCTCCTGAGGCAGCTTGTTGTATATTCTTATTGCCATGTGTTGTGGGCTCTGATGTAGTACTTTAAGTCTTGATGGTGGTTGGTATAAGTTATGTTTGTGTCGGGTGTTATAAGTGTGTATGTCCTTTACTTTAGTGAATGTGTGTATGTTTTTGAATACGTAGATACATATCGTGTAAATATACATGGAAGCGTGAGTAATTTATATTTAAGGAAATAGGGTCGACACCTTCACCGCATCGGCAGCGATACGGAGCGTTATTTATTAAAATTAACTTACTCCTATTTAATTATATTTATATTATTTTAATTATATTGTATGATGGTGTTGTTTTGCACCACACCAGGAATTTCTGCTGTCAATACAGGAGAAGTTGGGTGGGTGCGTTTATAAACATTTAAACTCACATACGCAAACACGCAGACCCGGAACAACTACTTGTAGGCTGCTTGTAGGTCATAAAAATATTTGTTCCGTGCGGGAATCAAACCTGCACCACACAGCGCAGCAGTCAATCGCTTAACCGCTTAATCGCTCTGAACTATGTATAAAAATTGATTGAGTAGGCGTGGAATGTGATTTTTGTAGTGTTTTTATTTTTTATTACCTACTTATTTTAATCTTTCACTGTGTAAATAGGTACCTTATACCGTAATTATTTGAGGGTTGAGGATTACAGCAATTTTGTATGACACACAATAAACATTAAGTTCCGTAGTCAATCAGGTATAGTTTCGCCATGTTCGTCTGTCTGTCTGTCTGTCCGCGGCTTAACTCAGAGACGTTTAGTACTAGAAAGCTGTAATTTGTGCTGGGTATACATATTAATCACGCCGACAAAGTGGTAAAATAAAGGATTTTTATCCCCTACACGTAAAATGGGGATATTTTTATTTTATCATTCTTCATTCATCGTGTGGGGTGTCTTTGGACTGGTAGTTCGAAAATATTGTGAGTGTGTAAACACCATTTTTGGATTTAGGGAACCGTTTGCGAAATATTAAGCTCCACCCGGGAGGGGGGGGACCCAGATTTTTTCACATAACCAAAACAAACTATTTAGTTTGTTTTGGTTATGTGAAATAATCTGGGTAGTAGTATATATAACGAAATTAAAAGGAAAACTATCACAGCTGAGTAGGCTTTACAAGTTAATAAGTGATAATCGACCAACTTACATTTGCAGTTGTAAAAACCAGTTCTCCCATACATTCCGTATGAGAACATGTTTTTCAACTACAATGTTAAGTTTGTCCTTGGGATAAATTCCACGCAAATACGGAACCCTTCATTGTGCGTGGTCCAAAACGCGCTTTGCTGGTTTTTTAAGAATCACATTAGCGTTTAAGTAAAATAGTTTAGAATGAGGGGCAGAATGGCCCACTCAAGAATTGCCGGTAACAAGTAATTCTGTATTTAAAATTTTCCAACTCCATCCATTACTTAACTACCAAGATTTCAGCCCATAAGTCTACCTCTATAACACCTCTAACTACAGAACATACTGAAACTCCGAACATATTCGTACTGATTTGCATTCATCCATCCTTCCGGCGGCGTTGATACCGTAACCCCGGTTCATCTCATTACGTCGCGTGGCGCTTACCGCTGGTAGGCGGACGTGTGCCAGGCGGGTGGGGAGGGTAGGCGATACTCACTGCTAGGCAGGAGGCCTGAGGTGACTCCTAATATACCAACATGAAGTCAACGCGTGAGATGTGTTACATGATTGATAGATATAAGGTTACTCAAGTCTTGATCGACTTACACTGACTGAGTTTTGTCAATGAATACATGATAGTTCATAGATTTAACATAACATCACGCCTTGTTTCGCTGAAGGGTGGGCAGAGGTGTACCTGTAGTAGGTACACCCAAATTTCGCCAGTTATGTTTATGTCCCATGTAATAGGGGGCGAGCTTATTACCATCAACCGGGCACAAATCCAGACTCCGGGCTGCTACTGAGATATTCCAGAAAGAAAAACCCAATGACACTTTGCCCGACCTGGGAATCGAACCCAGGACCTCATGTTCAGCAGTAGCGCTTGGGACCACTAGACTAAAACTAGGCAGTTAGATTTAAAAGACTTATACCTATATATAGGTACCAATGTAATTATTTTCATTGCAATTTGTGTAGTTAGGTGCCGATTCTCTTGTCACAAATGCGTCTAAACTAGACTAAAAATCACCAAAATTTAGTTTACTCCTATCAAACGATGATTTTCCATTCTGAAATAGACTAAAGTGGCACAACTTAACTAGAATATTTTAGTTTGACAGCGCTAAGATTGTACTGAGATTTTAATTTAGTGAAAATGTCAATTTTGCTATTCTGAATTTGACGATTTTCACCTAAAACTTTAATTGTCTAACTAATTCTGACTATTTTTAATCGCCACTGAAAATGATGTGGAATATTATTAGTTGCCATGAACTAAAATTCACACGAACATCTCGACTTCGGGTGAAAAACAGTACTGTACTGGATTTTTTTCTTTTCTTTTGCTTCGATCTCGAAAATGGTGTGTCCTAAAGCAAAAAATAATGAAAATTTCGACCCCCTGTAAAAAACCCCTAAACCCCTAATACTGAACACGTAGGTAATTTTTTTTTTATTCTCCATACAAAAAGTAAAAATTCCATATAAAACACGTCGAGGCTGCCCCATTGCGCGCCTCCGGCTCTAAAAAAATTCACGGAGTAGGGCAAACAAGTACGTGGAGTCGCAATTGTCAAAGTAGATTTAGTTCTGTCAAAATAATTTTTAAATTTAGGGACTTTTTACTACAGAATAGCTTTAAGATTCTCATAGCCAAAAGTAAGGAATTTTAGTGATAGTTTAGTTCGGTGCACAAGAGAATCGGCACCACTGTGAATGTAAACATTGGCTACAACAAAACTATAGACTCGTAATCTAAACTCGTCAGCGTCGTCGTTTTCGTTTCTTTCTATTCTGTAAGTAATCGGATCATGAATTCTCGTTCCTCCTCTGCTTGTACAGCAGCGTGCATGCATGCTTAATCGGTCTATAATATTCCCACTGCTGGACACAGGCCTCCCTCGGAGTGCAGGAGATGGGCTGTGATCCACCTCGCGGGCCCAGTGTGGGTTGGCAGATGTCACATGTCTTCGAATTTTCGGGTCTAGGACGTTTCCTCACGATGTTCCTTCCTTCACCGTTTTGAGAGCCGTGGTGATTATATTATTTACACAAAGTAAAGCGCCTGCTTGGGTTTGTAGCGGTTACACCGCCACGTACGAACTACGCATCAAAGACATGACGTCACACAAATCCTGCATCGCGCAATTAGAGTTTACCGTGCGAACGACATATATAAGACTATCCGACATCAACAGTCGGGCAGTCGGCCCGCCAGACACAACACCCGTCTTGTCGGAGGATCCTCCCTTTTCTATGGTGGATGAGTGAACTTTACACCCTGTTCCTCATACCGCTAAAGGTTTAAACCCACGACCTACAACTGGTAAGTCGGGGCCATTACCACCGGTCCACCACTGCTCTCGGCACTACTGGGCCACCACTGTTCTCGGCACCACTGGGCCACAACTGCTCTTCGCACCACTGGGCCACCACTGGGCCACCACTCGGCCACCACTGCTCCCGGCACCACTGGGCTACCACTGGGCCACTACTAGGCCACCACTAGGCCACCACTGGACCACCACTGGGCCACCACTGAGCCACCACTTGGCCACCACTGGGCCACCACTGGGCCACCACTGGGCCACCACTGGGCCACCACTGCTCTCGGCACCGCTGGGCCACCACTGCTCTCGGCACCACCGGTCCACCACTGCTCTCGGCACCACTGGGCCACAACTGCTCTCGGCACCACTGGGCCACCACTGGGCCACCACTCGGCCACCACTGCTCCCGGCACCACTGGGCTACCACTGGGCCACTACTGGGCCACTACTAGGCCACTACTAGGCCACTACTGGACCACCCTGGGCCACCACTGGGCCACCACTAGGCCACCACTGGGCCACCACTGGGCCACCACTGCTCTCGGCACCGCTGCTCTCGGCACCGCTGGGCCACCACTGCTCTCGGCACCACCGGTCCACCACTGCTCTCGGCACCACTGGGCCGTGGCTGCTCCCGGCACCACTGGGCCACCACTGCCCTCGGCATCACTGGGCTACCACTGGGCCACTACTGGGCCACCACTAGGCCACTACTGGACCACCACTGGGCCACCACTGGGCCACCACTGGGCCACCACTGGGCCACCACTGGGCTACCACTGCTCTCGGCACCACTGGGCCACCACTGCTCTTGGCACCACTGGGCCACCACTGCTCTCGGCACCACCGGTCCACCACTGCTCTCGGCACCACCGGTCCACCACTGCTCTCGGCACCACTGGGCAACCACTGGGCCACCACTGCTCTCGGCACCACTGGGCCATCATTGCTCTCAGCATGAAAAGTGGCATTTACTCGAAAATTACAGACTGTTATTAGTCGCTGAAGAAAGAACTACATTAGTCAGAAAAAAATGAATGTCATAATAATAACATATCCGTAGAGAACTAAATAACGCCATACACAAGCGGAGGCCGTTTAACCGCGTTCCTATACATCGTGACCTATTAAACTATAGTTTCAGTTATAACAGTCAAAGTTAAGCGCCCGATATTTAATACTCACAGCCTGAAAATTGTGGTTTTAAAAATTGGTTTAACTGTATTCATTGTGAGAGTAAATGAGAAAAATAATATGAGCGCTTAATTTAATTTGATACATACGTTCATTTGTTTTTATTGTTTGTTTTATTTACAATGTACCAGAGAGATTAAATTAAATTGAAATTGTAGATTATAATCGATGTCCTTGTTTTAAAAATACGTTTTTTTTTTTTATTGTTTTGTTTATGAAACTTGATGAATATTCATTCGTGGGATGTGAGTCGCTCATTAGGTAGGTACTTACTAGAATTTCTGTTGACCCCTAAGTGACCTTAATCTTCCAGACAACCTCACACTTCATCTATTGACGTTACAAGTATTAAATTCTTATACTATAATAGAGTAATATTCAGTTATGAGTACTCATTTGCAAAATTTCATTTGACTATCAAACACCGTCATCTTTTAAGCCCATCACGAAAGATTTAGCACATCCAATCGAAAGCCATATAAACAAATGACACCATAAAAGTCTAGAGAAAAAACTACCAAACAAAAAAACGAACATTTGCCATGACACGCTCGATTACCCATCCTGCCTCCTCCCAATAAGACATAAGCGCAATGATTTTTTACCTCTAAAGAACAATACATCGCCCGCCACTATCTCACGCTCTCTGATTTTTTCACTGAATAAATTTGTTTGGATATCTCGCAAAAAGTGGGATAAGGATGGCCCATTTACATCCCAAATGTGCGTACACAGTGGTCGGGCATGGTGATTGTGATCGATTACACCAACCAAATGCGTTTGACGTTTACTTAAAGTGAAGTGTGTGTAATGACGTAGCATTAGGGCCGGCCTTGAAAGGAAAACATCTGACTTTAGAGTTCTCTTGAAAGGAGTTGGTTTTAGGTACAGTTGTGTTGATTTAAAGCGGAGGCGTTTTTCTTTGAGGTCTCAAGGTACTTGTTGCTAATGGGTGTAAAGTTTTCTTTAGACTTGGAGTTGAGTTTCTTTCGTTTCGTATTGTGACTTAAATCTAAGCATTGCTTTAAAGGAAGTATCGTCTAAAGACCTAGTTTTTTGCTATTTAAATGAATTGGTACAAATGTAGAATTTTGTCGCCTGTCTATCAATATAATTATAATCAGTAATCAGAAGGAGGTGTATATAAGGATAACAAGGTTAGCTTTTCATAAATATTCTTCTTCTCGTCGCTGGCACGCCAGCTATCCAAATACACCTATAACGGGGATGCGAAAGGCGGAATGTTTACACAACCGGCAAATAGGTTCTGTAGGCAATAGGTATCCATTAAGTATTGTTGGAAATATTCTTAATTGGCATAACAGAGACCAGATAATGTTATAATCGTATTTAATGACTTTCTTCAGTCTGTATAATTAACCGTATAATGTTGTCGAGTTCTCCTTAATATTAATTCACTGAAACAACCACACAGATCTGAAAATAACTAACTATAAAACCTGACGTGCGCTTTCTTACCTTTAAAAGTAAAGTAAGGTAAAAAGTTATTCCTTTAGAAGTGTTTGACCCTCGTCTAGAGAAACTTTTTACATAGGACGCAATAACGGAGAGAATTTCAAATTGTTGCAGGGTACAAGTAGTGTCAAGACTAGCGGGTGGAATGAGAACCGAGATAAGTACGTAGGGAATAGAACTATAATGACATATTAACTTACAAAGTGGTCACAGATTTTTTGTAATTCTATTAATTGATTACTGTTAGAGTTAGGGGATATCCCGAGACAGGGGAAAAGAGACTTGGTATCTGCTTAATACAGATACATGTTCATAACATGTACATGTTCTTTATATGAACATAACCCTTCAGGGAAAACAGGCGTGATGTTCACCTGTATAGACTTATAGATTCTTACAGCAATTCAGGTTTGCCTTTCAGTCATCTTGACACCCAAAGATTGTTAAAATTTACCCTAATTTACGAAAGTGTTCAGTAACAAAACCTTCTAGTCAGCATGAATGATAAGAAAATGACAAATTAACTCTGGTACCTAAGTTAAGTCAGGGAAATTCATTGTTAAGCTATTTGACTACCAACTTCAATGGTTCGTAATAATCATATCACAACTATCATTATTTCACAGTTGTATGAAATGTATAACACGGCAAATTGATTTAGGATGTTAATATGCTTCACAATGAATTTCCCTGGCTGTATCTAAGTTGCAGCAATAGTAGCAAAATGATACGCTCGCAATAACTTAATGTAACATAATTTCCCGAAGGATTATGTGGGGTTCTATGGTGACGTCACTAGCCTCCGCTGTTTGTGGGTAAATATAATCGGTAATGAGATATTTATGTTTACCGATATCAATATTTAATAATAAGATATTATTGGAAAAACTTAATAAAGGCAGTTTATTTATTACCTTTCTTTACATACAACAGCTCTTTGAATGAATTATAAAAAGCAAAACCACAAGAATCATAATTTTAGTACTTTCAGTATCTAGAAAACGAGCATTTGAATAAATAAGAACGATACTTCTAATACACGTAAGCTGCAGAAACTATAATTATATCTACAAAATCGCAATCCCTGCTCCATTTCTAACTCACATAACATATCTACACCATCGTTGCCCCAAACCGCAAGGCGAGAACACAATTAAATCAACCTTTCGCGATAGCTCACATTGCAAACAAAAGCTCACGCAATAAATAACGAAATTAATCCGCTAATTTGTTACGTCACTGCTCGCTCGATTCGCTTCGCTCGCTCCAATCGTTTCGATCGTGCCATTCGTACGCTCTCTGTAGTGAAACTTTTGACCCGATGATACTGCCTTTAAACAGATAATAACAGAAGACCAGCTTCATACAACGAGCGAAAATAGACGCACACATATGTACGGCACACATGCGTATTGCAAACTATGTCAAGGTGGGTCTAGATTGGATGCTCATGGTTCTATTTCCAATCTATCAAGTTATCTTAGTGTAAACAGACGAAGAGAATTCTTTCGTTGTTTTATTTATACTAAAATATCAAGATAATTGAGTAAAGAATGCTTTTGTTCAGGTTCAATGTTCGTTTGTACAAAATCTTGTCAACATTTTTAAGGTCGATTTCGACTGGCTTTACCAAGGTAACAATGACAGTTGCGAGCACGCTGCACTCGCTGTGAGTAGACGCGTGTGTATGTTTGCGTGCATGTTTGCTCATTAGCGGAGCGGACGTTCTGTACCGATCTATTCTGTGATAGGACAGTGCTACGAATAGGGTAAAGGTAATTTTAGATCGTTTTAATTAACGGTTTTTATAGACCGGCCGGAGTTTGGAGAGGATCTTATCTTGTTTTGTTGGTTGTTAATTTTTTGGCTCCAATTGTTTGTAAAGGCACGGACTATCAGTAATTGTGGATTGAATTGTTAATGTAGAGGATGAAGGTTGGGAGGAATTTTTGATATAAGACGGGAAGCCTTAGGGATATATGATTCGACAAGCAGCTATAGTCAAACGGCTAAGGTGAGATTTGAAAAGCGAGAGTTAGTTTAAGCTCCATGTTTATAACTCACTTGTTTCCAACTGAACGGTGTTTTCATTTCAGATGTATATTATTACCAGAGATCCTTGTGCTCAAAGTCACACTTGTCACATAAAACTAAAAGCCAACCTAAAATTAATTCCAAAGCTCGTAGTAACAACCCGCTACAAACACTTCAAGCCTTACATCCCGACAGATGCCACCTACCTATTTAGAACATTCTCGAAAGGCTGACCGTGACCCCGCTCAACATGGGTTCCGTACAGTACGGAATCCTAATAAGGCTAGAGCTCGGTCTATTTATCAGGAGTCTCAGGCTTTTAATACATTCCCATATAAAACTACGCGGTGGTTTATATATTCATCTCATACAATATTCACCTTTTAATCGTATGTAGGTACTCGTATAGCTTACGCTTTTTCCGTTGCTGAAAACGGAACCGCTGACGGATGGATACGAAACTTAAATGAACGTAAGGGTATTTAAATGGGTAGAATCAGTAAAAAATCCTTTTAAACTTGTGACTCCAAGCACTGAAAGCACAGAATGTTCACTGCTCATAATCCATTCAAACTGAAACATGCACACCTGCAAAGCCTCCTAAGTTTTTTTGTCTAAAAACACTCAATCCACTGAACCGCTAAAAATAAAAAGCTGTTTTTGAAAAAATCGCACCTTCAAACCCGAGCGAGCCTTCGATTCATTAGAACGCACCGCGAACCCGGCTGAACACTGGAACTTGCACAAAAACATAAAAGATGACCACGGCTAGCGGAACTCTTGAAACGATAAAACTTTGATTCGTACCTGCATAAAATGGCGATGGAATATTCAACGGGCATTGCTATTCCGCAAATCCGCGGCGAAATTAAAGAAGTTATGAAAAGGGAAGTTGCGGAGCAGGAGGGGCCTTAATTCCTGAAACCCCTCAAACGGTTTAATTAAGAGGATTGAAGTAAAAAGTGGCAGGACACGCCGCCCAGGTGGATGGAACAAATTGCTTTTTAACTTATTGCCTAAAGATTTGAATGAAATGCCGCCGTGGACTTAATGTAATGAGTAATTTTTCTCGTTTTGGTAAAATTCTGAACGCATTGTTAACTGCATAAATGAAGGACATCGACCAGGTAATAATAACAGAGATAATTATTTTGTCCATAGTAAAATGACTCTAGGTAACTACCGGGAGTGATGAATTATACTAGATCAGATTAAAATAATACTTCAATATCGTCTTATGTGTCTCTATTACCTACATTTTCCATATCTTTATCACAATACTCGCCTTCGTATCTACAAAACACTGCAGCTGCAATAACTAAGTCAGTCATAATTATGTAAATAACGGCTTTTTAATAATATAATTCTAGGATTAAAATAACTTGGCGAAGAAGCGTCTTCTGCCTCATAAACCCAGGGTCCAATTACACTGGACATTGAGCAAATGTTTCAACGACCACTATATATAGAGATTATGATGATTCATAAAATGGCAGCTATTCTCAAAAGTCAAACATCTAGCTTAGCGATATTTACACGGTAATAGCTCATAATAGTTACTACGTCTAGACTTGAGCAGTTAAACATCAATATATCAACAGATTTTATAATTGTATTCATAAAAGAAAATATAAAATGTTGAAGTATCAACACTTAATGCATCAGTAGACATAAACCTTGGTTATTCAAAAACACAAATCACCATTATAAATTCTAGAATCAATGACAAACAACGATCAAATTTTAGAATCAATGACAAACAACTATTATTTTTCACGCGCCAATACTTGTTTCTTTTTTACTATATTGTATAATTTATTGTCGAAATTTAATAATAACATCTATAATGTATAATTTATTGTCGAAATTTAAAAATAACATCTTTGAAGTTAACTCCTTGGTTGCATTGTGTTGAAATATAAAGTTTATTCGGCTGCTAAACACAACAGATATAGATGTTCATACTAACATCGCCGGCCGCCTGCTTGCTTGTATTTGACCAATACAGCATTTTCGATTAATCTCGAAGAAGGTTGTCAAAATAATTCTCGAATTTCCAAGCATGTTTGAGAAAAAACCAATACCTACTACTATTCAAGAACATTGATATTTTCACGTTTGTAGCTTGCAAAGAAGCTCACGAGACTTTAGTACCTACTTCCCTAGTCTAAATATTACAAAAACATCGTTAACGCTAACGCTATTATTAATATTTTTTACAAAGATACCTATAAAGCCTCCTTCTTCGTGAAGAAGCGCCATTCATTTTTTAATCCCATAAGCCTACGTCTTATAATAAAAGATGAAGTTTTCTTTCAAAATAGATTGTATATTAAGGCCTGGAACGTCGGAAATATCTAGAGCCACTACATTATCTACTTTGTTATTTAAGAAGATGAAGTACCTAGTACAATAAAGTACGAATAAAGTAAGAAATAAATTATTTGACTTTGACTTTGACTTTGACTTTACGCAAGCAAGCAGCCTTTTCAAACCTATTACGTAATAAGCACCTACTCCAATTTATATTGCGTCGAACATTGCAACATCAGTTAAAAAGTTAAGCCTCCAAAAACAAAAACGTTAGCCAAAACAGATTGGCTATCAAATAACATAGTCGCAAACCTATAATATCAATATGAAGCTCTAAATTTTCCAAAAACTGACAAACGACCAATAAATATTTTTATCGATGAGACACAACAATAAATTGTGACTAAATTCGATAAATTGACGGATGGAATAACAAGCGAGTATATTTGGGGCGGGCACGACACGCCGCAATATTTCCCGTTCAGCGAATTGATATGCGGTGTGACGTCACAAGTCACCCGCACCTGTAATTGTCAGCGTTTTGAATTCATCATGTCTGACGTTATTAAATAAAACATCCGTGCGGTTGAGACAGGCGATGCCGGGGAGTTTGTGGAAATATTTTTGTGCGGCTTTCGATCAAAATAAAGACGATGAAAGATAAAATTCAAGAGGAAATTCTGAGATGCTTTTACGCGATGAGAACTTGAGATAGACAGAGGCGTTTAGATCTTTTGTTTTATCAGAATTATTGAACCATTTTATTTGAGGAGTCAATTAAACGTCCGAACTAAAATCATGAAAAGTTTTCTCTGTAGGAAACTTTTTGACATACAATAATTAAATCGGTAATCTCTAGCTATGTCACCTGTCCCAATAACCTCATAAATAGAGAATTCTTTTTTATTGTTGTCTACTTGATTTAGCGGAGGCTTTGGCAGCTAACAGGCGAGAGTAATAGAGTGTCTAAAAAACGCCTTCGATGAATTTATTCTGATGGGCACCCACTCGTTACCTCGACGCCACATTAAAATTCGCCAACCCATTAACGGATGATGACAAGGACGTTATATATTGTAATTCCATAAAAAAGGATGTCCCTGATTTATGGAATAATGAAGGTAAGGTTATGGAGGCTGTAAATCAGGTTATTGCAAATGTAAAAGGTTCGACATTTTGGAAATATTTTAATAAAATCAATCAGTTTGAGTTAAAATGAAAATGAGCAATTTCAAGGAAAAGTTCACTTTACGATCTAGAGACAATAAATAGGTTTTTAAAGATAGTGAAAAAGGTAAAGCTTAAAAGAATGCGATACGGAAATTGTAAAAGAAGGGGAAAATTACAGTTATTGCTTAACAGTTACCACCGTATACTCGTAAAAGTGAAGATAATTTAAGACACAATGATCAACAAAACGCACATGTAAATTAAATCTTCAGATCCCACGTAGATGGCAGCACGTGCAGTTAAGATCTCGCTATCAAAACTCAGTAGGAACTTGGAGATACGAATGATAACGACAATAAGGACGCCGCATGAGATATTTAATAAATTTTGCCGCACATTTGTATCTTGTTAATGCATCATTGAAATGTTGCCATTTCTCGTAATGTTCCGCGTGGGAGCTGAGACTGCAGGGCTGCCTATTATGCTCATTGTTCATATAATAGGAAATGGTATTTTCGGATATATTGTGTGTGTCTAAATTATGAACTTACACACAGTAGGTAAGTCTTTCAGTACACAAGTCTTTAAATGGAGTTCGTTTTTATGACGTATATGCGCAGAGATGGCAAAACTTACAAACTGGGAGCTCGAACACAGTCAAGATAAATATTTTATAAGGTTTACCAGAACATAAAACTATGATGTCTCATTTAAAACTAATCTTTGCACATATAAACCCAAACCGGACACACTTAAGTAAGAACCTAGTTCGTTTACTCAGTCCAATGACAAAAAAAACAGCACACAGTCAAACAACATCCGCCTAAATTCCTCTATACACACGATATAATAAAATGCTCGACAACCCTACCAGCAGGGAGGGAGGAGCAGGGGGGCACGCGTTAGTATGCCCGTCGCGCCGAACGCGCCCGAAGCATATGGCGCCTACAGGGACTTTCGCTGCATCGCCTAAGTACGCAACTAAACCCCGTTTTATATTGGCTTTGTACCATTAAACTTAAGCTTATCTTCATCCCATTATAATCATGCGAGTTCGCGTCTGCGAATAAATTTGGAGGCTTACAAAGTTCAATATGGGAGCCTATCTTGCGTCACACTCCAGATGGAGGAATACAGAATCTATTTCTAGCGTGCTTGAGCAAAGTTCGAACAACGACGGAATTAGGAGACAAAGAGAATTTTAAGTAAGGGGTTTATTATTTTCAGAACAGAAATAAATACGTGAGTCGACCCTCTTCGTTTGTAAATATCTGGTAAACTGAAAAGAGAAATAAATGTTTGGTATTCATGTAAATATTTCTGAAAAAAAAAACAACTTAACTTGGGCATTTAGCCCTGCTGCCAGCCTTGTTGCACTGGTGCTGTATCCTCTGTAAATTACTATCACAAATCGCTATTTTTGACATAAGCAGATCCCTTAGAAATATTCCAAATCATTAATTATTTAAAGAACACGAATAGTGCGGGTTATGATAGTATACTCGTAACTTCTAACATTTTAAAATCTGTATCACATCTAATTGCGCCCCTATTAAGTTTTATAATAAATTTGTGATTTTCCAAATGCGTTAAAAACTACATTAATTAATCTTTTGCACAAAAAAGGTAAAAAAGTTACAGTTTCAAAATACCGCCCAATTGCTCTCATACCAGTAATAACTAAAGTTTTTGAAAAACTTATTTATAAATCATTTTACTCATTTCTTGAATTAAATAATCTATTTTCAAAGCAACAATATGGTTTTCGGGAAAATATAAATATTAATAAGGCAATTTATGAACTATTTGCTGTAATTGTTAGTAATGTAATTCAAAAAAATCCTATTGCAACAGTACTCATGGATATGTCCAAAGTGTTTGACCACGTGAATCATGAAATATTATTGGGTAAATTAGACCGATATTTATTTATTTATTAAAACTTAAAAAATACTGTACAAAGGCGGACTTAATGCCTGAGGCATTTTCTACCAGTCAACATGGCAGATGATATGGCATTAGAGGGAATATTTTAAATCTACTTAAAACGTATCTCAGTGACCGTAAGCAAATTTCTGTTTTAAAAAGAATATGCTCTTAGTCTAAAGTAGAGGTAACTTATATGTCATCACCTAGATATACATCATGTGGGGTACCGTAAGGAAGTGTCCTCGGCCATTTGTTGTTTCTCATTTATTTCAATGATCTGCCAAGATGCACATAATTTCATACAGTTGTATTTGCTGATGATAGCACACTCATTATACCATGCAAAGTTATTGAAACTAACCAAAATGATATACACAACTCCACCCATTTCATAATAGATTGGTTAGTAATGAATAAATAAAAAACAACATAAAAAAAACAAAGCTTATGACATTTAACCAAAAAACAGTTACCGCCAATTTAAATATGGGTTAGTAGTCGATTCGCACGAAAATTATTCGCACGATCGTGCGAATCGTCCCCTTTCAATAAAAATATTTTTTTAGTAGGCGATTCGCACGGAAGTATTTAAATTGCGTGCGAATCGACCCCTTCAAGAATTAGTAGTATGCGATTCGCACACACCTATACTTTATCGAAAAGTTTCAAGAAAAAAGTACTATCACGTACAAAATGCTTTCTTTTAATACAGGACACAAATAAAACGATTTTTAAGGAAATCAAGTTTTTATATTTTACTTTGTATCTATCAGAAAGTGATTTTACATCATTCACAGTTTAAATAACTTAAAACCATAATTATAACCAAGATTACAAATAAAATCACAGTTAGTAGGTACGATTTATAATCAAATATTTGGTTTTGCATTTTTACAAGTAAGTACTCTTTTTCCGTACACTTGCATTTACCTTAAATCATCACAAATTACTACTTATTAGAGTTTTTACCGAAATCAACTTTTTATGAACCCCTGAGTCTTGTTAAAAATAATGTTGTTTAGAAAAGGTAAGTCAAAATTAAATAATTAACGTTATAATGGTCTAAAAGCTAATTTTAAAAACAACGAAAAATATAACGAAACTATAAATATATAAATCTTTTTAAATATTCGTAATAACAATATAAAAATCGTTTTAATTAGCTAAGGTATGGTTTTAAATGTGGCAATTAAATAAACAAAAACAAAATATTTTTTCTCTATTAAGTATTAACTAGTACAATTTTGGAGTATTATAGTAAATGTAATAAAATAACAGTCACAAAATCACAGTTACTATAACAACAATATTTTGCTCTAATAGGTAAAAAATAACAATCAACTAATCAATAATAATATAAATATTTCTTAACACAAAAATTTTACGATGATAGGAGCATTATCATCACTGAAAGTTAAAACAATCACAAAATCACAGTTAAACAGAGTCATCTGTTGTATTAATAGGTACAAAGTTCTTAAAAATGTAACACTTAACTAATCAACAATATTATAAATATTTCTTAACACAAAAATTTTACGATGATAGGAACATTAGCATCACTGAAAGTTAAAACAATCACAAAATCACAGTTAAACAGAGTCATCTGTTGTATTAATAGGTACAAAGTTCTTAAAAATGTAACACTTAACTAATCAACAATATTATAAATATTTCTTAACACAAAAATTTTACGATGATAGGAGCATTGGCATCACTGGAAGTTAAAACAATCACAAAATCACAGTTTGTTAAACAGAGTAATCTGTAGTATTAATAGGTACAAAGTTCTTAAAAATGTAACATTATTATTTATTTATGTAGCTCATTTATGGTGTTCATATTATAAGTTTTCATATTAAATACTGACAAAACTTTTCATCTTACCTCTTAACTAGTATTTTGTGCCTGACTGCGATGCGAATAGAGAATTATTGAATTTTAATATTAATATTCTAGAATATTGTACATGACTGTACTTAGATTTATTATTCGCACATTTTGTTAAGTGTGCGAATCGCATACTACTAATTCTTGAAGGGGTCGATTCGCACGCAATTTAAATACTTCCGTGCGAATCGCCTACTAAAAAAATATTTTTATTGAAAGGGGACGATTCGCACGATCGTACGAATAATTTTCGTGCGAATCGACTACTAACCCTTAAATATAGCATATGCTAGTCAAAGAATAGCTGAAACGAACAATGCCAGATTTTTAGGCCTTCAGCTGGATAGTCACATGACCTGGAAATGTCATTTAGAGATAGTCTGTAAAAATTTACAGCAATACTCTTAAGCACTCTATAATTTTGCAAACATGGCAGTCTATATATAGTTCTGATATCGTACAAAGCATATGTGACATCTACATTACGTTTTGTAATTATATTTTGGGGAAATTCCACAGAGAGGTTAACTGTGTTCAAAGCTCAAAAGAGATGTATGCGTTCTGTGTTTAAACTTAAAACTACCAACACATATTAAAAAAAAAAACTCCTGTTGTTTCCTTGTATGTACATTTTTGAAACAGCATTATTTGTAAAATCCAACTTTCATATATTTAATACACTAAAATCTAAGCGTCACAACTCAGAGATATGTACAATTCCACACAAAACTGCATTATTTTCAAAAAGTCTTCTTGGAATGGTCTCTAAAATCTATAATAAGCTTCCTATGGAAATCAAAGAATTAAATGAAATACTTGATTTTAAAGAAGCTTTATTAAAACTATTGTATAAGAAGGTATATTACTCTGCTAATGAGTACCTAGATGACAGATTTTAATCTATTGTAATCGTTATTAGTTCCAGTTTTTTATTATATATTTTTTTTAGTTGAATAGCTGTTAGTAATCACTTTAATAAATATTATTAAATTATTGCCTATTGTTCTAAATATTAACAAATTACTGACTACTATAGTAATTACTATAAAATTAAATTATTGACTCTTTTAAATTATTATTATTATTTCTTATTATTGTCTAATATATTGATTAACTCTTAAAATGTCGATTGCACCCCTTGTGTGCAAATAACAATAAAATTCTATTGTGTCGCTAATTGCGCGCGCGACGGGTTAACACTAAATTAGTGACTACTGCTATAATGTTGCAAAGGTCTTTAAATATTGTATGCCTAAAGGCGGCTCATAGATGTACTTCACTTTATAAACTGTAACACCATAGTTTTACCTGTGTACCACAATAAACAATTTGTATTTGAGTTTGTTTATGTACTGGCTATCAAGAGATTAGCCAGTCAGTAGGCATCGTAAAGAGACCTAGACTTAGCGACGAAATTGCAAACCGTATTTTCCTGAATTGAGACCGTTACAAACCCGTTTATCAATAGATATAAACGAATAAACCTATCTTTTGTGGTTTCCCCACCACCTCCAAAACCGAAGCATCATTATTTGGTACTAGCGTGTTCCAAATCAGAATAGCTGACCTGGTTTACACCACAGGCCTCTGTGGACTGATTAGTTCAATTCGGTTATTTTCGGTTATATTCCGATATACAAAACCGTAACACGACTAATAACGTACAGCTCCAATAATTTATATACCTTATTGAAGTGCCATCATATCTGCGTTATATTTAGGAAAATGGAGAGCTTGCTGTAAACGAACTGAAAATTGATGTTGAATATTTAGATGGTATACCAAAGGGGCTATGTAAGTGGTGTAATAAATAGACTTGTATGCTTTTTATTTTTATTTCTAGTATCTATTGCTTGGTATTTCAATTTTACGGGAAATTTTGTTTTGTAAAGATGGCAGAAGAAGCTTATACTCGTACTTCTTCTTTCTTTTTCGTGTGGTTAGTGACTAACCTGGTGTCAGAGTTTTAAAGCCGCCCATGGGCCTTTGACTTGGCTTCACATGCCGTCGAAAAATATCTCTCAGGCATGCAGGTTTCCTCACGGTTTTTAAAAAAAGCTTATGGGTAAGCTCACTCCATCGTTTACTTTGCCTCTGTCACCTCTGACCTAGACTAGAGTCAAGAGCAAACCCATCGTAAAATAAAATAAAATACTGTACTGGGATTTCTAGATTTCACAGTTATTATCTGGGTCAAAAATAATTTGACAAAACTAAGCCCCATTTTCATAAAATAATTTTCACGCTCGAATGTTCTCCACTGAAGTCTAAACTAACAGGAAACCATGATTAAGTTGACTGCTAACAAAACACGAGAATATTCAAGGCCTTTCGTCTAAAAAATATTTAAATTTATTCGACTGCGTAGGTTCGTACTTAGAAACGGATAATAAAATGCGTAGTAATGTAACTGCAACAATCGACTTTTTGAAATTAGGTTGTTTGGTCGTTTAGAATAAATTTTACGAGAATGATCTGTTACTAAATGATATTCAAGTGTTATGAGTTCGCGCTGTCACAGCGGCGTAGCAGTACGTAGCTTCGTAGCAGCTACGTACGTAGCGATTAGTTACGGCGTAGCGCTATTAGTTCGATAATGAAGACCGATGTTGTAGTGGAGCTACGCGCGTAGTTTCGCTATGCAAGTAAGACGTGGCCTTATTGCATGAACTAACAAACATTATTGTTGATACTAACGATTAAAGGTACCCACATTAGTTTGATCATAGTCTTTTCAATAGATCTCAGCAAAAATTTCAAGACTTTTTTTACAGTTCAAAGAACAGACTATACAAAAAAACGTAGCAATTTGTAGAATCAACATAAATGCAAATTGAACAGTCAGCAACACCTAAGAACACAAACAGCTCGGGACGCACATAACAAGTGCGATCTCATCAGCCGTGTAACATAACCGCCGTATACTGCATAAAGTTATACAGCGCTTTATATTGTATACTGTATAATACAGTGTATATTTTTTCTCATATATTATTCCCCTGGCCTACTCCCGACATGTCGGTAGGGTGACCAGCTTGCTTCTCTAAATTCCGTTACATCTGTTATTATTCGTTTATTTTATATAAGTGAAATTATTAGCTATGAATTAAATAAAGAATGAAATATAATTATAGAACATTACTTTCAGTATGCTATCTGCTTATGGAGTATTCTACAAAGCAAAAAAAACCGGCCAAGTGCGTGTTGGACCACGCACAATGAAGGGTTGCACAGTTGGGATGAATTTATTCCAAACACAAACTTAACATTGTAGTTGAAAAACATGTTCCACGTCAATGTCAATTCTCGAACTGCAAATGTAAGTTTGTAGATAAATTTACAAATTAACGACTTTCGGACTTTTACCTTTCCTTGTGCTGTGAGACCTTGCTTCTTGCCAAATTTCATGATTCTAGGTCAACGGGAAGTGGTACCTTATAAAGGTATTGATTTATTTGCGAGTATCAAAATATATCAAATTTATGGACGTATTCTCTAATGCGTTGACTTAGAAGCTTAATTTTTTTAGATTTCCAAGGAACCGTAGACCTACGTTTCCTAACTATGTATATTATAAATATGAAACTGAGTTCGTTTGTTGGTTTGTTTGTTACGCTTTCACGCTAAAACGGCCGAACAGATTTGAATGAAATTTGGCACTTGGGTAGACCATGACCTGGATTGGGACATACAATCATTTTTATCCCGATATTCCCCCGGGATCGGGACTTATGCGGTGATACCGCGGGGCACAGCTAGGCGTGGCGGTATACAGTTGAATTTTATATTAAAATAAATTTCAACTGACACTGAAAAAGGTCTTGAACTCAATCAGAGTGACAAACAGACAGACGAACGGACAGCGAAGTGATTCTGGTGTTCTGGTTTTTTCTTTCGAGGTACAGAACTACAAAAAGGGACAAGAAGTTATCATGATGAAACTTGTGCTAGGCTATGTAATGCATAAATATGTACCTAGTAATTGAAATTAACATTAATTAGTCTTTGATTGAATATTATATTAACAAGGCATTATGCAATATTAAAGTTCCCTATTTCTCTAGAAGGTTTCGGTGTTAGCCGATTACTATTCTAAACCACTGTAACTTATCAGCAAATCTAAGTTTTCAGATTTCCAATCGAACTACAAGTCCTAATAAACAATCTAGTACTGGATTACTCAGATACCAATACAAATCAGTTTCCCGAATCTGTCCCCAAGCTGAAACTTATCCGCAGCAGTATCGGAGGGTAGTTCACTATGAATCGCTCTAAATCTAGTAACTTAGCAACTTGGAACGTTAATTTTACGCCTAATTGGAGGCATTTAGAGTTCTGAAGTTAGTAAAGTTAATAGAGCGTGAACATTACTTAATGACGTATGGAAGGAGACAGTTTATGCATTTACTTTGAGTAACTGGCATTTAAATACTGCCCGATTTACAGGTTCTTTTTGTGAACGATGCTTTTTTCATATAAAGACGATGGAAGAGCTAAACTGCCTTATAATAAAACATATTAAATAAAATCTACTAAATGTTGTAAACATGATTTCTTGGAAAGAGTGTCTAACTTTTAGACCGTTTTTTCCTATTTACCTTTGGAATCGCACAACTTGTTTGTGACCCTTCCTATGACCCTTCAGTGTTTTATTCGAAATAAAACATTGAATTTAAATTAAAGTTTAAATTAATACTATACACATTTTTGGTTGCAAAAAGTCTCACACTTTCTAGCAGCACTGACACTACAACATACCGAGCTCAATATCTGGCAAGTAGTGACGCAACTTGGGAGCCGAAAATGTCCATAAGCCATAACCGAGGCAATAAAAGGCCGGTCGCTCGCGGCCCGCCAAAATAAACTGATATATACCCACTACACACCAATAATAATGACTTATATTTTCATGTGAATTATGTTAATAATACGGGAAGGTAAGTAAGAATTTGTTGAGAAGATATTTATGAGTTTTGTGGAGTTTAAGGAGCGCGTAATGGGTGTCGTTGATCTTTGGGGCTAACGGCCGAATCCTCAAAAGGCACTTAACTTTATAATGTTGTTGAAAGCTTTTTTGTCGCTACATTACTTCTTCAAATGACAGTGTTTGAGGATTCCACCGTAGTTTTTTGGGGTCAAGAATTTAATCGATTTAATAGACTTTCTTTAGGAGCCTCAGAAGGAAAACTTTTCTGCAATGTCTGTCTGTTTGTCTATCCAATTTATATTATTTCTTTATAGCAAATATTAAGGAAAGAAAGACAGACGGTTCTCTCTTAACGATAAAAATGATCTACAGTTTGTATTAAATATCAGATTCTGTTTGATACGAAATCTAGATCAAGCTACCATTACACGCCGCTCAAAAATCGAAGGTATTTTGTTATTATTTTATTATTTACATCATCAGCAACAAAATTATGATTGCAGTTACAAAATATTACTCGTATATTTTTAATGCCTGCGTAAAATTGCAAAAAATGTTACAGTTTTAAAAGCGTGTGGTTCCTCCACTCTCGTGCAAAATTAATGCCATTTAATATTTAAAGTAAGACCATTTTAATAGGTAACATTTGACGTCTGTCAGTTTAGTGAAAGCAAATCGTAAAATTACTCGTATCGGTCATTATTACAATAAATATGTAAGCGTAATTGAAAAAAGTTAAGCAATTGTGCAGTTCTAACAAAACGAAAAAATATATTATTTTATGCCCGGGCGTTTTGATGAATTTTGATGAATTGTCAAATGTTACCTATTAAAATGGCCTTACTTTAATAGTTTAAATCAATGGATGAGGGTGTTGGGATTTTGACATAGAACTGGGAGTTGTGTCGCAATTTGGTGACTAGCAGACGACAGCGATTGGCTGAGTTGAGTGATATAATTTGGTGACGTGTATGACTAGCAGACGACAGCGATTGGCTGAGTTGAGTGATATAATTTGGTGACGTGTATGACTAGCAGACGACAGCGATTGGCTGAGTTGAGTGATATAATTTGGTGACGTGTATGACTAGCAGACGACAGCGATTGGCTGAGTTGAGTGATATAATTTGGTGACGTGTATGACTAGCAGGCGACTGCGACTGCCTGAGTTGAGTGATACAAAATGAAAGGATTATGCGTTTTTTTATGAGCTAGGTAGTATCCATAACTCATTTGTTAGCAGACATCGCACAAAAATATACTACGGAAAATCTATAACGACTAAACGACATATTTAAACAGGTACCCAAACTATCTATGTTTATAAGTCCCAGTAAGATGGTTATAGCCGTGATATATTTATATTCCTAAGGATTTAGCTATATACCATAATATAGTTATATGAAAGCGGTTCAAAACTGTTGGAGTGCCCTAATTTTGTTACTGCAAACAATTTCGATGACGTAGTTAATCACAGCTCTAACCTAACCTATTTACTCGAAATGCCATAATTGTTATATTACTAGATCGTGCTCGTACCATAGTTATATTCCTAGTAAGACAGTTATGAAGCGCTTTCATATAAATATATTATAGATATATATAGCTATATCCCTAGGAATATAACTATATACTATCACGGTTATGACGACTGCGACATATACATAATTATAATAAAATAGTAACGAAGTCAAAACTGTACATTAAATATTTTTGAAAAAAATGTTTTGGCTACTTGCTACGAGGTGTGAGAACGTGTCTGATATCGGAAATAACCTATTAGAATTTTTGTCCGTTTGTCTGTTTGTCTGGATGTATGTTCCGGATTGGCACAAAAACGGCTGATCGGATTTGGATGAAATTTGGTACACAGATAATTTATGAATGAATGAATTAGAAAAATATTTAGTTTTTACATATATCAGTACACATTTAGTAGTATAAAAATACTAAAATGAGGTTTTATAATTTAAATTTAGATTAAAATGCAATTAATAAAATTAAAATTAAATACAATTCTATTCATTAATAATAATTTATATTAAAAATAGCAAAATAGCATTTGAAACCTGGATTACCACATGGGTACTTTTAATCACAGTAGTGCGTTCCTGAATGATATTTTCCGACATCTACGCAAGCGAAGCTGCGGTCAAGAGCTAGTGGAACAATAAAACTTCGCCGGACAGACAAACATTCATTACATACATCATGCTGTAAATTAAACCTACCTGTTACCGAGAGAAGGCAGTAAAAAACATTCGTTTAACGCAAACGAATATTCAGGTAATACACGGTCATATATCAATTATTAAAGTCAAGCTTTGGAGTCTTTGAGCAATTAAATTATGTAAAGGCGGCGATTTGCGGTACATTTAAAATTAACAACTCTTTGTTATGCCCACGAGTAATATATGATCATTTTGTTTTGTTTTTGAATCATAAAGGATGGACCAGGAAGTTGTTGTTAGGGATGAAGAAACTGGCTAGTCCAAGTGGAGCTTACTTTAATGTTGAGTCGTTTTCTTAGTGGTACCTAGTGAGATAGAGAACCGAAATAATAGTTATGATTACACAGGCAGGTGGTTTCTACGACTGTTGAAACATATAACTGTCTAAAAACGTTGTTGCCTGTCTAAATATTCATGCTAAAACACTATGTAAGCGAAAAGTTCTTCCGAAGACAGTTCTAAGTCAAAGACCAAATCCATAGTAAAGTTTTTCATAACATTCCTGCTTTGACTAGTTCCCAGAACTCCAGTTTTACTGTGATTGACCGGTGACCTCTGGCCTCGTGTCAGAGAGTTTCTGAGAAATCACCTATTATAGCCGAAAACACGACCACCTGACTACGGTCCTCAACATTATAGAGAGAGAATACAGTAGGCTAACTTTAGTCAAAGTTACAATAAACTATTCAAAATGAACTGGGTAAAAACACCAAAAAGCTGCGTAGGTGACACAAAAATTATGTCTATATTACGTGAAATAAGCACGAGTTTCACAACATGTGCTTTTATGTGAATCTCTTCATGAAATACTAGTGTTTTACACGTATTTGCATGTGGTCAGAATGTTATATTTCTTCATGACCATTGTCTACATTTTAATTAGTCAGAACTTTGTGAGTGTTTTTTATCAGTTTCTATGTACATAATACTATTGCGTGACAACATATTGTATATTTTTATTAACAGTGGTTCTTCTACACTAGATTTTTTTAACAATCCTATTTTTCTAAGTTGTAGGCTATCCGTCTCTAAAAACAGGCTTGTAGTAAAATTTTGTGTTCTGCTGATATTAACCCGAGAGCCCTTGTGTTTTTTAGGAAATGGAACGTAAGTTCACATTGAGTTGAGTTTGCAAAATTCAAGACAATGCCACTCTAGTTTTCCAAATATCTCTAAGATTATTCTTTTCAAGAGATGACCAGTTAAGAACGTCAATCTACAGGATCGTTGTCACTATAATATTAATAACAATTTACAATGTTCACAATCCTGAAAATCAAACCCCGTTCCAATAATCACAGTCCATTATTGTCAGTGAACAATTGCGTCCGAGCACGATTCCACGCACGTCGGCCGCGATCCACCACGTACGGCCGCATTTCTTGCGAGGAGGTGCGGCTCGAGTGGCCGCGCTTTATTATGTGTTTATTGCGACCCTCGCCTCCTCTATCTGATCACTTCAGAGCTCGTAAGATGGAACGGCTCTGATATATTGCATTCATAAAGATATGCGAAAAGAGGGTAGATTGATAAAAATAGAACGGTTGTTAGTTTTGGCTGTTATCTTTGAAATTGGGAATTGTGGGGCTATTACGGGGACGTAATTGTTATGTCTAAGAATTTAGATAATTTATGGTTTTATGGGGCCTTTTTCAATGGTTAATAACATCATCTTATGGACTCTGGGAGACCTTCGCCCAGCAGTGGGATACCTAGTATGCGCTAAAGGAAACAAAAGGTTTTGATAAATTAAAAAAGAAACAGAATTAGTTATTCTTTACAGAAATTATCAGGAGCTGATGAAATAAACTGTAAGAATACCTATATCGTAGAATTCACAGTACAAAAACCTTCAGAAAGTTCAAAATAACATGTTGTATCTGACCTTGTTTCGTGTAATATAAAGGTATGTAAATAACAACAATGTTCGGAGAGGGTCTGCTCGTTACAGGGCGGGTGGTCTCGAGAGGAACTATCCGAAAACACTTGCCGTAATTAATGTTTTGGATTATGTACGTATTATGACGCAGAGGGAGCCCTAAGGGAGCTGGCAGGAATGTCAATGACGATATTATATAAATTGGAAATTCTAAGACTGTTAAGATATAAAAGTAAAATATACCTTTTTCTAACAACACACAAGATATTGAAACACTTTCTATTTTTGAAATTCAAAACGTAAACAGCATCTCAAGTAAACACTCCCACAATTTCTAAACCTCACTCTTAATCAATTAGCAAATAAGTGTACATCGTTAATAGTTATAATGAATTGTACCCGTCTCCCGTCGTGTACTGCTTAACGAGGTGACGAAGCTGTTTTGTTTCAACTTCGTATCGTTATCATGTTGATCATAAGTTTTCATATCATCTCTCATACTTAGGTCTACGGTTATTTAGCCTTAGGTCAGCAACAGAAGTTAATCAGCGCAGTTACTTTCACATGTGATGTAAATTGACCATTATACATTGAATTATGTGAATTAAACAAATGTTCCAGTTTCTTATTAAATATATTGCTCTAAAATATTTTTAAACTGAAGTCGTTTACGTTAGTAAAGTTTTTAGGGTTCCGTACCCGAAGGGCGCGAAAGGGAGCCCTAATACTAAGCCTCAGATGTCCATCTGTCCGTCCGTCCGTCCGTCTGTCAGCGAACTGTATCTCATAATACTTAATAGGTAGATAGTTTTAATTTTCATAGATTGTAACACACAATCTATGAAAATGATTACCGCTATAACAACAAATAATACGGTGTACCATATTGTGCGGTGGTTGGGGAGCCTTCGTGTACGAGTCCAACAGCTCACAGTCGTTGGTGCGAGTATAACACTACAACAATTCTTTACAAAAGACCGTTTTGTAATACCCCATAAATTATAAAAGCCATTTACTTTTCTAAAAACCGGAGTGCATAAACCGTTTTAAATATTTAAGCCTCGAAAACGTCCATTAAGCAAGAAAGACCGGGCAGTATCTTATTTGGATTCAGTCTCACCTGATAAGGTAAAAAAGGCGATGAAGATTTAAGCTACCTTTTGCCTGAAAATGCTACCTTAGGAAGTTTTATATTCAAGAATATTCCTGTTTTAGTACTATTTGGAACTGAACGTGTAGTTTCATATGAGGAATGGACCGGCAATGTTGCAGTTTATATTTTTAGGTGGCCATTTAACTGGGCCTGCAGTTCCTTCACAGTTGCTGCATGCTTCGGGTTATTTCGCACGTGTTTGGAAGGCCTGTCTTCATCATGATTATTTCAATAGTTAACGCGTTGCTAAATTGTCCGTCCGACCGTCTGTTAATGTGTGGTGATACATCTCAAACTCAAACTCAAACTCAAAGCATTTATTTCAATTAAACCATTTACAGGCACTTTTGAATTGTCAAGGAGTCAGTCAGTCAGAAATATGAAGCTAGTTGCCCATTCCAAAGCGTAGGTTCCTATGGAGAAGAACGGGCAAGAAACTCCACGGACACTCTTTTAAAAAAATTATATTCTTACAAAATATTGTTTACATCATTCATGTTGAAATTATACATGTGAGAACAATGTAGAAAGACGTGTACGTAAAAAGCGTCCGTAATAAAAAATTTAAATATAAAAACAATTCAAAAATTAAAATAAGCCGTGGCAGATAAGAGATGACCAGTCCCTACTGATGGCGCCCGTTCACGAACATGACGCATGGATCAGCACCGTTTAGCTCAACCATTTTGAAGGGAACTCGACGATCCAACACACACGCCACCACCAGCGAGACATTTGAGTGAGCATGACATACTCTTAGCCGCCAGGGCATATCGAGTCAATGAAAGACGCACCCAGTAAATGGTAGCTTTATAGAAGGTACATGGTCACAGTGCTCACACATGTGCTATGCAATTATACAATAAAAAAAAGAGATTGAAGTTATACAATTCAAAGATAGTTTTTGCAATCTTCAGCAATTCCAACAATATATTTGAATGCTAATCAATTAGTTTATGCGCCCTTGTGGAGCTGGACCAGCGTTAAGCCAAGCATTTTTGTCAGCGATATAATCCCCAAGCTTATAATATGCTTGGCAGCATAGTGTGCGTTTTATACAAGATTTAAATTTCGTTTCATTTAGTTGTAGTATATGGGAAGGTATTTTATTGTAACATTTTAAACAGTACCCCATGAAAGATGAGTCTACTTTAGCCAGTCTGAAACCCGGTTGAACTAATTGGTCCCTATTTCTAGTACAATAATTGTGTCTTTCACCTCTTTTACTGAAAAGATTAAGATTTTTCCTGACGTACATGATGTTTTCATAAATATATTGACAAGGTACCGTCATGATGTTAATATTTTTAAACAGTTCCCTTAGAGAATCGCGCCTACGGAGGCAATATATTGCTCTAATGGCTCTTTTCTGCAGAATAAAAATAGAGTCGATATCTGCAGCCCGTCCCCAAAGTAAAATACCGTAAGACATGATACTATGAAAATAACTGAAATAGACTAGCCTCGCGGTATCTACATCAGTAAATTGACGGATTTTTCTGACAGCATATGCTGCTGAACTTAGCCGTCCTGCAAGAGATGTTAAATGAGGACCCCATTGCAGCCTCGAATCGAGCGTGATCCCCAGGAAAACAGTTTTATCTACAAATTCTAGCTTCTCCTTATTCAATACTATATCACAATCACTACTTTTAACATTCGGTAAAGCAAATCTTATGCATTTAGTTTTTTTTCCCATTTAATACTAAATTATTAGCAGTAAACCAATTTTGGACCTGCAGTAGGGCGTTATTTACATCGTCAAGATTTGATGCACGTCTATTTATCTTAAAAATTAGGGAAGTATCGTCAGCAAATAACACCATTTGTGGTTGGTTTTTTAATAAATGGGGTAGATCATTAATATATACTAAAAAGAGGAAAGGACCCAATATCGAGCCTTGAGGAACACCCATTTTTACTTTTAGACCGAGTGAATTTACACCATTAATTTGAACTTGCTGTTGTCTATCATTTAAATAAGATTTTACTAAACAGAGCGCAAGTTTACCTAGTCCGTAATGCTCAAGTTTCAAGAGTAAGGTTTCATGATTTACGCAGTCAAATGCCTTGGAGAGGTCACAAAAGATTCCTATGGCATCTTGAGCCTCCTCCCACGCTGTAAATATGTGTTTTAATAAGGTGACACCGGCGTCAGTTGTACAGCGACCTTTGGTGAAACCATATTGCTGATCGTGTAAGATTTGGTTGGTGTTAAAATGATTAAGCATTTGGTTTAGCATTACCTTTTCGAACACTTTGCTGAATACCGGCAGCACGGATACTGGTCTATCATTGTTGGTGTCTTTACTGTCCCCAGATTTAAAAAGTGGTATAACCTTACTGTATTTCATTAAATCCGGGAAGACTCCTTGATCCACACACAAATTAAATATTAAAGCTAAGTATGGTGCTATAGTCTCGATTATGGATGTACAAACTTTGATAGATAGTCCCCATAGATCCTCGGTCAGTTTGATTTTAATTTGCCGAAAGGCTTTAATAACTATCATAGGGTTTATATGTTTAAATTGAAATTCAACCGGACAGCCTGGGACATTCGCTCTTAATAAATCAATTGAGACATCGGGTGAAGAATTTAAAGCTTCCGTCGTTTTAGATGGTATATCTACATGTAGAACACACTTGTGGATGACTTTATTTTATCATATTTTTGTCGTTTATAGTCTTACTTTCGAGCGACCCGTCCCTGCTTCGCACGGTTTTTACGACTTGACAAAACATCGAGATGTCTTTATTATATTATTATGTTAATTCCTATATATTTGTAATCACGTTCTCGAAAACAGCTCTAACGATTTCGATGAAAGTTGCAATATAAACGTTTAAGGTGGCGAAAAATCGATATAGCTAGGTTTCTTAACTTGCATAATTCATTTTCTCTATTATCACCCGAGCAGAGCTCAGGTCACACAGGTACTAATATATTTTACACATAAACCGTCCGGGTTTTTTTCTTCTAAATAATATTGTTGGAAACCGCATCAAAATCCGTTACATAGCTTAGAAGAACAACGTGGTCGGGCACAAAAAGTGACTTAAATTTATAAAATGTTTATAATAGATTATCAACAATATAGATACGTTTACCTAATACAATTAGAGAAAAATTCTCAGATTTCTGGTTGACCTTTACATAACTGAACTAAAGCACTTGAATTTGTTTTTACTAGAAAACTAACACAAAATGTACGACTAACAAAATGTATTTACAAGGCAGATGTGAATGGAAACGCCGGGAGGGGACGCCCTAGGAGGACATATACTGACCTCATTGGTGATGTTCTTCAGAAAGGACAGGTGCGTAGTACTCGCAACCGGCGTGCGTGTATGACCAGATGTATGAACGTAAACGAGGCAAAAGGAGTATGTAAGGATCGTAGCAGGTGGCATTCTGTAGTTTCTGCCTACCCCCATGGGAAGAAGGCGTGAGTTTATATATGTGTAAGTATGTATGTAGAAAACACAAATAACTACTTCTCAATTTGTCATACCACTTGTTTTATTCCTATCTGTGTTATAAAACTAGGTATTGAGCCAATATATTACAGCAAATCTTTGCGAACAGATCACAAAATACTGATATTTTGATGCGAAAGGTTGTCTGAAGGAGCTTTTGAGAATTTGTATCATTTTGCGGGAATTTTCTTTCAGGAAACTTTATTGAAATATATTCAAATGTGGCAATGCCCATAGAAGAAATATGCCAATCTGTTAGATAGTTTTTTTGTTGCAGCCAAACGCATTAAAGTTAAGTCATGAACTACTGCAATAGATTGGTGAAATGTAATATGAAATGTTACACAAATTAGCCTTCCTTTTTTTACGATGGGTTTGCTCTTGACTCTAGTCTAGGTCAGAGGTGACAGAGACAAAGTCGACGATGAAGTTAGCTTACCCAGAAGAAGACTGTTCACTCTTACTTTGAATAAATTCGGGTTGTATGCGTTCGGAAACACAGACGTAGGCAGAGAGTTCCACTCCTTTGACAGCAAAGGAGTGGAACTCTCTGCCTACGTTAGCGTTTTCAAACATCTTTTATAATGCGCACAGGCGCATAAAAGATGTTTGAAAACGCTTAGTGCGAGTTGGTGGAATATCAACTAGGTAGGGATGGTAACCTACAGTGCGTCTAGATGTCCGATGGTAGAAGGGGGCCGGTGGAATGAGGTCGTGGAGTTCATGGGCACACTCGCTGAAGTACAACCTGTAGAAGACCGACAAGCAGGCAACCTTGCGGCGATGAGCCAAGCCTCTTAGCTCTGCGTTCCACCGAATCAAGAGCAGCAAGTTTCTACTTAGATGAGCCGTCCCAAAGGTGGCTGCAATACCCCATGCAAGATCGGACTTGTGCTTTGTAAAGGGTTAAAAGCTGTCCAGGCGTAAAGTATCGCTTCACTCTATTTAAGACGCCAGTTTCTTGGCCGCAGTTTGAGCTTTGTACTCGATGGTGGAGCCGAAGTTGAGACTAGATGTCAACTCCATGCCTAGGAGCTCGAGCCGATCAGTTACAGGAACAGATGTACCCCGAAAAGTAGGAGTTTGGTCAAAACGACTCCTTTTGACGGAAAAAAGACACCCCTATATTTTGGTGGCGTTAAAAGATACCAGATTGTCATCACCCCACCGGGAGACAAGGCTCAAGGTCAAATCTGTCCGCTCTACCATGGCCTCTCTCAGGAAACGAACTTCAGCCCCGCCGGTTTTTGCGCTGGACAAGTATCTCTCTGAAACGGTACTGTCATCCGCGTACCCAACAATACCAGGCAGAAGCAGGTCATTGATGTGCAGCAGGAAAAGAGTTGCAGAGAGAACAGACCCCTGAGGAACTCCGGCATCAATAGCCATAAGGTCAGAGGAGCAGCCGTCCTCGACTACTCTGATCGACCGTTCACTAAGGAAGTCTGATATCCAGCTACAAAAATCAGCAGGGCAGCATTCCTAAATTATGCAAAGCAAAATTTATTGTAACACAATAACTAGGCTCATTTGTTTTGACCGGTCTGTACATTAAATAGTACAGTCATAAAAACTAATAACGCAGTTTATTATGCAGGCGATAATTCAAGACGAGTTCAAAATACCCCACGAACTCTACAAGACATCCGCGATTTCGCAGTATCCCTACAACAATGGTCGGTCGCATGATTTATGTACGCTTCGTTCTTCGCTAATTATCGCTAAACACCCGCTCATCCATTACAGCCTTTATATACCGTAAAACTGTCAAATTTCCTCCAAGTTTACGTTGGAACAAAGGGCCGGGTGTGCAGTGCTCACCCTGGATGTATCGCTGAGTAGGCCTTAAGTGGGAGCTGCGAGAACGGTATATAATTAGTTCTCGTTAAAATAGAATTGTGCAAAGTTGTTAGCCGTAAATGTGGGGAATGTTTGTTGGTTTTTGTGTGAGAGGAGTATGGCGTCAATGTGAATAAAATTGACTTTTGGATTTTTAATGGTCGAGTATTTTGTAATTTTTCATATTCTGTTTAGTTTTTATTTTGAACTAATGTGCTATTATAAGAATTACAAAATCAATTATTTAACTTTAATAACACTAAGTGCCAAACATAGATATTTACCTACGGCAAAATATTATGTAGAAAATAAAATAATCCCACCGACACGTATTAAAAACAGCAATAGGGATGCGGGAAAAGTCTCAATTTTTTTCCCTTGTTTTCCCTCCACAATATACCTGGGAAGCTACACATGTAAATACAACTGAATTAATTAACAACCGTACATCCAGAGCCTGATTAAATTAAAAAGAAGGCAGCATCAGAGCGTGATGAGGTTATAGAAGGGACTGGAGCTAAACGGAAACTGGAAAGGAACGAGCCATGTTCAGTTAAATTAAAAAATAGCATCTTGCCGAAAAACCCCGGGAATACCAATATTAGAATATTTTTTTCGTTCGCATACCTATTTATTTGTTAACATTCTCTTTATATTATACTTCTATCGGAATAACGTATTTTGTTTGCTTTGATTTATCTATTCGTTGTTATGTTATGGTAAATGGACATGAGGATCAAAGATAGCTCGGATGTTTTGCTTATGTATAAGCTGTTTTATTCTTTATTTTATTGAAGACTTCTGTTAGTTTTGTGTTACAATTTTTGTTTGTTTGAGTATTGAACAAAGGTTGAAACTTTTCTTAGATTCTCTATATATCTCATTTATCGTTTCGTTTCTTTTTCGGATTAGCCATTTTTAGGGTTCCATAGTCAACAAAGAACCCTTATAGTTTCGCCATGTCCGTCTGTCTGTCTGTCTGTCTGTCCGCGGTTTAGCTCAAAAACTGTTATACTAGAAAATTGTAATTTGGCATGAGTATACACGTTAACGACGTCAAAAAGTGGTAAAATAAAATTTAGAAAAAAAACAATTATTTAGGGTACCTCCCCTACATGTAACGTGGGGATGATAATATTTTTTTTCGTCCTTCCCATAGTGTGGGATATCGTTGAATAGGTCTTTCAAAAATATTAGGGGTTTGGGAAGATTGTTTTTTGATTAAGTAAACCGTTCGTGACTTATCAAGCTTTAAAGTACCAATTTTCGTTAGAGTTAAGTCCCCTCCCCCCCTCTACCAACTAAACAGTTGTAGTTAGAAATTCAAATGTCACGGCAGTAGTACTTATATATAACGAAGTTTAAAGAAAAACTATTACACTTAAGTGGGCTTTACAAGTTTACGAGTAATAATTGACCAACTTAAATTTGCGGTTGCAAAAACATGTTCTCCCATATATTCCGTATGGGAGAACATGATTTTCAATTACAAAGTTAAGTTTGTTCTTACGATGAATTCATTCCAACTACGGAAACCTTCATTGTGCGTGGTCCGACACGCACTTGGCCGGTTTTTTTTTAAATAACTTTCTTATGAAAACCTATTTCATAAGATGAAAACCACAAAGATAATATTTCAAACTGCAAGTATTCAAAAACTCGCCATATGAGTTCTTTTAAAACTTAAGCACAGATACTCAGAAAAAATCTCACATAAGCAAATAAACGAAGCAAAAACAAAACAAGAAAATGAAACTCCACTAATGAGTATTAAAGCTGTCGCATTTCTTGCGATGGAACGTATTCAGAGTGCAGGGACTCCATATCCCAATTAATGGCTCCCTTATTGTTAACGCTCCGATACCTGTACATACTTTTTCCCAATTAAAACTTGGCCGAGCGAAGTTATAATAAGTAAAATAACACGTGAAACTGTACTGGACTAATAATTACACCGATAAATTAATTACTTTGGTCGTAACAAAGGAAAACTTAATTATTACGAGAGTATGTAGCTATTGTTATTTCATTTAATTTAGATTCAATTTAAACGTTCTCTCGGTGTAGGTTTAGTGAGGCTTTTATACAGATGTCGGCCAACTGAAAACCTATTTATTTTTACCAAGAAAATGTATTTCTTAATTATTAAAATCATGATAAACGAGACCAATTCCACGAAGACTCAGATGAAATATTTCTTTTGATTTTCTGTTTCTTTTTAATAACTCGACAGAGGATTTGTGTGCAGGAAAAACATAATACAAGCAACATTTTTGCTTACGTTTTTTTTTTACTCATATTTATTTTAACAAAAACATACTCTTATTTCTTTGATAAATCTGACATTCTCAACCAGTCTAAATGCAAACTATAAGAACACGTTTGACCCTTTCTGTGAAAAGGTTACAACTTCATTCTACAAATAAGTACTAATTTCCTTTATCAAGCTGTATCTTCACAATAAAGGTCTCCAAATAACGTAAATGATTGTTTATAATTCTTTTTAATTAGACTTTTTATTACCTTCCGCTTCGCTTCCTTTTGACATTATAAGACGGTTAACTACCTATGGTTTTGTGATCTTTGTTTACTTGCTACAATTTAAGAAGAATTAAGGAAAGCCCAGTTATGTACAGAGGTATTTATGTGGATGCTGCTGCATAAAATAGCCTAATCATTTTCATGCGGTAGCATTCACGGAGAAAAGATGGTATGACAAAAAAAAAGTCTGTGTGCGATTCTCACGCATGATTTAAACCGCCTCTTGGATTTTAATGTTGACTTCATTATCGGTTTTATCACCAACCGCCATCTTGGATTTTCATTTTGACCTCACTGGGCTTTAGTACCCTCGAAAACCATGAAAACGATATCTAGACGATTTTTTTTTAAATTTTCACATCCATCTTGGATTTATATTTTAACCAAATTCACTCTTCTCTTCTCTTTCTCTCTCTGTCTCTTTTTATTGTATATAATATAAAGAGAGAGAGAGAGAGTCACGTGGAGCCATAACGATTTTCGATACGTGACGATTTCTACAATTTTTTCTTACATCTTAGTATTCATTTAATTTTAAAAAAAAAACAATGATGATGAACTAAGATGACGCCTGATGGAAATGCATGGAAGAACACAATATGCGGCTACCATTAATAAGTTTTGATAAGAGTAGAGGGGTGATGATGAACGTAAGCTAGTTTATTCTGCCTAGTGGCCACCGTCCTAGCTAAATTTACATCAGATATCAGCTCTTACCAAACCAATATTTCAAGTATTATACAACAAACATCCGAATTGAGAACTTCCTCCTTTTTAGAAGTCGGTTAAAAATGAAGACAAAGTACCTGATATGCAGCAGCGAGTTCATTAAGATTAATATCAGCTCCTCTTGAGGGCGCCGAATAATCTACACAATTAATTGTTGGTTAAGGGATTTCACATAAATTCAAGCTACAAAACTTCATCGTGAAAACAAAACAACCGTGTTTTTAATAAGTGTAGGAGAGACAAAGGGAAAGCGGATATTATTTTGTTACTCACTATAATTTAAGCTACTGTAGGTAGAGTAACAGTACTGTAGCTTATATTATGGTGCTTAATTTATAGTTATTGTACCTTCTGCTATATTAAGCCACCGAAATTTCTTGTTATTGAATATTGTAGTAGATCACCTCGATTAGAGTGTAGATGTAAAGGCCTTTCTTGAAATTGCAGTCTTTCTAAACTTATAAGAGAGTTTGAATAGCGGTCTATTGATATTTTTTGTACCACAACACAAAAAAGTATATGTGCACCAATTAACGTTTTACGTACTAAGATAATAATGATGTTGTTGATCCATAATTATGTCACAGGACGTGAGTAATAACCTCGAGGTTCATTTACTACATTTCTCTTAATTTTCGATTGTGAGCTATCAAGAATGTAATCGAAACCAAGTTTTACTCCACATCGAATTTAATTTCAAAACTTCATGAACATTAATAGCTACTAGTCGTACAGAAGCCACGTTCAACATTGAACCAATAAAGTGACTTTGGTATAAATAGAAAACTCAAAACAACACATACGCAAATTGGTTCAGCTGTGTAGTTTCCCAACTTTTATATTTCAAGCGGCACATTAGATTCTCAAAGTTTCCAACTAGTCGGTGACATTGCACGCGCTGGTTTCCAAATTTGGAAGCCTCGCTGAAAATAACTTTTGAGGGTATTTATAATATCTGTACTGTGACTGTCCGTCCCACTGTATGATAAAGAGAAGGCTTCTGATCACTAGACTCGTTCACATTATGTTGTCTTTTTTTCTGACTATCAAGTACTTTACGCTGTTTTAACATTGCGTGTAATAATATGTACATTTTTATTCCAAATTACTTTGACTTTTGACTCGCTAATTTTATTTTATTATACTTACATTTCGATGACGAGTTGATGACACTATTCTGTAGTATATTTATTAATTTGATTGCTTAAGTTTTCATTTGATACGTTAATTGCTTTGAATAATGGAAAACCCTACTAAACATAACCTACCAGTTTGTATTTGTACGCCGTTAAGGCAAAACATGACTGTGCAATAATTTGATATAACATCTTGGATGCCATGGTGTGTGTGTATACTTATGTTTTGGTCAAATAAATTATGTATCTATCTATAAGTTAGTGATCCAAGTGAGTTTCCACGGATAACAATGAAAAAACATCCTGAAGAATCTTATTTAATGATAAAACTATTTTGCCATCGTAATATAAAAAGGGACATCTAACATATTTTTTTTAATTTTAGGGAATTAGAGTTTAAATATTTTGCTGGTTTTGGGTTAAAAAAAAATACACACACCTCAAAAAAAGTTAGTGATCACCAGCAAAAAGTTAGTGATATATTTTTTAAATTTAACTTTGCCACGAAAAAGTGTGTTATATCTTTTTTTAGATAGAAATACACTGTTTGAAATTCAAAATTAAACTTTATTTTTAATTTTTAATAACTAAACTGAGTAGATAATTCTATCCCAATGTAATTGTAACAGAAATTTGATGGAAAGAAAAAGATCGCTTAACCAAACTTATACAACAATTTATCAATATATTATGTATATTTATCACTAAATATATTTATCAATATAATATATTTAGCAATATAAATATAATCTCCTGGGCATGCTGAGGATCAAGTTATCCAGCATTTCTTACGGTAACCTCTCCCATTCTTGAATAGCGGCTTCCTTGATCTCTGGCACTGTCTGGGGAGGTGGCTGACGGTTCCGAACAGCCCGCTTAAGAGCATCCCACGCGTGATCTATTGGGGATAAGTCAGGCGAGCCGGTAGGCCAGTCTAAACTTGTGACGTCGTATTCTCGGAGAGCAGCATTGACTTGCTGAGCTTGATGTGCGGGCGCATTATCATCGACCAGTCGAACGAATGGTCAGACAAATTGGTGCAAATGGTTTACTCGGAAAGGTCTGAAAATTTCATAAATAGCGACTGTTTTGTACCTATCTGCTCTCATGGAGCCTCGATACGGGATCAAAGGCGTTCTAGCTCCAATCATAATTCCATCCCAAAAGGACACCGATTGCCTGCCTTGCTAAACGGTTCCAGTGGTAGTTGTTAGCCTGTCAGTGTCCAGGTCTTCTCCAGACACGGACACGTCGGTTATCTGGATGAGTACTGATTCATGATTTGTCAGTGAAGAAACAGTTTTGCCAAATGTTTTCCTCCTCATCTTCTTCATTTGGCCGGAGCCTAGCCCACTGCAATCTCCGTCGCTGACGGTGCCGTGAATTCAGAGGTGCTCGCCAAGACCTCCGTGCTCGAAGTCCAGCCTGGTGTAAGCAATTCCGAAAGGTCTGAGTGCTAACTTCAAGTCCAGAGGCGGCTCGCACTTCTGCTTTTATTGTAGTGGCGTTGATTGTTGGTTCACGGGCTGCCAGCAGTCTGATATAGCGCTTCTGAGCAGCAGTCAGAACAGTTGGGCGACCACTGCGGGGTCGGTCAGCTAAATTATCCTTGCCGTGGTACCTCTGCAACGTGGCCACGACACAGGATTGGGATAAAGCAACTCTGCGTGCTATTTTTTATGATGGAATATCCTTCTTTCCTCAAAGTTACAATTCTTGCTTGTAAAACTTCTGATAATCCTGTTGGGATTTTATCAATATCAACTTTCCTCGAAAAACATTATAAATCCGTTAAAATTGACTAAGTCTGATTTTTTAATGAGCGTACATTCAGAAATCTGACTTAGTCAATTTTTTCGAGATTTTAAACATTTTGGATTGAATTTCTTTTTAAGTGGAAAAAGAATTGAATTTATTTTTTTGGTTTATATTCTAATTCTATAGGCGCATTCGCAGGCACGACTCTCTTAGGGAACTGTTTAAGGATATTAACATCATGACGGTACCTTGTCAATATATCTATGAAAACATCATGTATGTAAGAAAAAATTTACATATTTTTAGTAAAAGAGGTGATAGACATAATTATAGTACAAGAAATAGGGACCTATTAGTACAACCAGGTTTCAGACTGGCTAAGGTAGACTCATCTTTTATGGGGTACTGTTTAAAATGTTACAATAAAATTCCTCCCCACATACTTCAACTTAAGGCGAGGTTTTCCGTGTCTGTAGGCCTTTGAAACGCTACCTCCGCCTCCCCCAAATGCAGAGTGACGTATTTATTTACGATGCACCGCCGACCATTTCGCGGAAAATCCATGCCACAGCATGAAATATTTGCAGTTGATCAACTGAACTAGTTTTTCTTAGATTCGGTTTTTTCAATAAGTTTACATTTTATGGGACCTACGGTGTAATGAACTAAAATGATTACTTAAAATGTCCTGTGTACCTAATGGGCGTTTTCACGTTAACAGATAACGACACCAACCCGATACCTACCGATACGTCGGCACTCGGCAGCTATTATACCGACATCGATTCGATACCGATACAATTATTATCGGCCCAATGATATTGGTGAATATCGATGACCATCGCGACGCACCAAACAACCACAGTGCCTACTAAGTATCAACGTCTTGAAGTCGGCAGTGAGAAAAAGTGTGTTCAAGTGAAAGAATGCCGCTACTCTCCCCGCACTGTGTCTTCGTTGGTAGATATCGTGCCTATATCGGTGTCGGTCGCTGACTGCGACGATATAGGTTACGATAACAAGACAAGGCACTAAACGTATCCGATCATCTGATCGCCAATATCGTGTCGATGTCGGGTCGGTGTCGTTATCAGCTAATGTATTGTGTGTGTGCGTGCGTGTGTTTATTTTGTGACAATTAATTCATTTTATATAAAAAATAAACAACATTTTTAACTTTTCATATATCTACTGTTATGGGAGAGTTCGTAGAACGTACAACGACAAATATGAAGTTTAGGCCTCTTCTGTCATCTATGGTTTTAATAAAAATCAATAAAAAAAATCTCATTAATAGTCACCTAACCATAGCCACCCTTGTACAAAATGCTGATTTTTTTAGTGATAGCTGGGGTAGTCATGAATAATCTGTAAGAAGCAGTTCGTGTATCAGTGTTGTGCCATTAGGTTAGTATATGAAGGAACGCAGACGTTTCATAAATTCACGTATAACGAAAAAATTTGCAAGCAATGGGAAATTGCTACTGACGAGTGTTACTTGCGCGTTTCGACCTCAGGAGGAGCTGCTTCTCACACGGATAACTCTGTCACTTGCTCGCTAGTCCAGCTAGCCAGCCAGTCGCGTCACCAGTGCTAAATCTCTGTATATTTTGGTCGCCGAGACCAAAACTACAAACAGTGTACAGTGAAGATTGATAAAATGTGGCTGTTATTTTAGTATATTGTGATGTCTTATGACTTTCACGCGAATGAAGTCACGGACAGAAACTAGTTTCAGATAAACATGACTTTGCGGTAGTAAGGTGAAAGTTTAAAATTGCAATAGTGCTACTGGGTATCTCAACGGTCACGCAAAATGTAATTTTGATAGAAAATATCAAAGTCGTAATTTCGTTCGTTATAAAAAGAACTATTGTGCAAAATTGCATGCTTCTAGACCCAGCGGTTTAGGTTGTGCATTGTCTGTCAGTGAATTTAAGAATTTTATCAAGTGAATTTAAGAAAAAAAAATGGCGAATTTCCATACAAACTTTCATCTTTATTTCGTCGGGATTTTTGTTAAGTTGGATGGGCTAAAAATGGTCTTACTGTTTCGCTTATACTGTGACCATATTTTTTTTGTTTTGGATATTTCCCACCGCTCATGAAGATTCATAAATATTGACAGCTATTTATGAAGTAACAATTGACGTACTTTATTGTCAAGTGACGTACCTAATTTCGATGTCCTAAAATCACGGATTCAAGAAAAAAAATTGTGTTGCTGGCTCCGCTATTCGAAAAATATTATTATATTTTATTTGTCTTTCGTTTAGTATCAGTTTCTCAATTGATTAAGAGTGTTATGTTTTATCTGTGTCAGTTTCATATCAGTTGATCAATTGATTTAAAGTGTTGGTAAAATGAGTGATTCTGGAAGTTACGCCTTATAATAAATAAAATAGAAATGGCGCCGTTGCAAATTAAACATTATTTTGTAATAATAACAAGTGCAAGTATATTTGTTGAGAAAATACAACGACGAAATAAGAAAATTATTTAATATCCTTACTTCTGAATTTATAACAATATAATTACGATTTTTATCGTGTTCCATACATTTGTTCATGTTAGTATAGCACATTTGTTTGAAACACCATTTCTTTTTAAAATTTTCTTTGTTCTTGCGAGAGGGATAGTTGTTTGAAATATTCAATATACAACCGACAACCGGACAAATTGTAGGTATATGATGTGTTTATTAATGTAGGACATGATATTAGCAAAGACAATTCCATAGAGAGTGAATATAGTAACATGGATGAATCTGATAAAAAAATATAAAAAAAACTTCTTCATAAACGACGATAAAAAATTATATAAAACTCGCACTTGACTATAATTTTATCGATAATAATTTATAATGTGTCTAACACTATTTTAAGATGACAATTAAACGTCATCTTATCGCATAGAAATAATCTCACTTTCGAAAACAATATTATGAATTAAAACTATATTAAAATTACCTAATATTTTTTCTGAGCTGTCGCAATTTCATATCTAATGTGTTCTTCTTTTATTCGATTTTTTTTTAACAACTGCAGAGAGAGCGTATTTTTTAAAAAATTGACACAGGTCCACCTCCGATGACGTCCCGCAGGACTCTGAGCGCGAGCCGATTTAGCCCGATTTACTATATTTGGGTTTGTTTTAAAAAAAACTACTAAACTTAAAAATCCAATCTTTAAATAACCTCTAAAATACGATTACCTCATCATATATGCAATTTTCATATTATTTTGTGCTGTAATTAGGAAATGAAACGAAAAATGGTTTTGAAATCGACCCTGTTTCGGTTTTTTTTTTTGATCGAGCAAATTACAATTTATCGTGTTTTGAACCTTTAATTTCCCTCAAACAAGGATGTATCTATGACATATATCTTTTTCAGTACCTAAATACACTAATTTGACCATTTAAAATTGATTTAAAAACAGGAAAATTCGTAAAACCTCCCCTTAATGAGACGAAATTCAAATCTTGTATAAAACGCACACTATGTAGGCAGGCATATTATAAGTTGGGGGATTACATCACTGATAAAAATGCTTGGCTCATTGCTGGCTCCACAACTAATTGACATACACACTGATTAACATTTTAAAAATACTGTTAGAGCTGCTGAAGATTGTGAGACCATTTTTGTATTGTATAAACTCAATTTCCTTTGTATTGTATAATTGCATAGCACAGGTGTGAGTACTATGTACTAAAGAGCTACCATTTACTGGGTAATATGTAGTATTTCATTGACTTGAATGTGCCCTGGTGGCTGTGAGTATGTCATGCTCACTCAAATGTCTCGCTGATGGTGGCGCGTGTGTTGGATCATTTAGCTCCCTTCAAAATGGTTGAGCTGAATGGTGCTGATCCATGCGTCATGTTCGTGAACGGGCGCCGTCAGTTGGGACTGGTCATCGCTTAGCTGCCATGGCTTATTTTAATTTATTTTAAGTTTTTGATTGTTTCTTTATATTTTCTTTTTATTACGGACGCTTTTACGAACGTGCACGTCTTTCTACATTGTTCTCACATGCACAATTTCAAAATAAATGATGTAACCAATATTTCGTATCATTTTTTTTTATTTAAAAGAGTGTCTGTGGAGTTTCTTGCCCGTTCTTCTCCATAGGTACCTACTACGCTTTGGAATGGGCAACTAGCTTCATATTTTTGACTGACCGACCCCTTGACAATTCAAAAGTGCCTGTAAATGGTTTAATTGAAATAAATGCTTTGAGTTTGAGTTTTGAGTTTATATTTTTAAGTAAAGATTCTAAAAAGAAGAAGAAATTATACTAAAGTGTACCGTAACAAAAAAGATTTAGATTTTGCAAACTTATCGAAAACATTTTTTGATGTGTGTACATAATGGTTATTTTATGAAAAATATTTTTATGACTGAAAACTACTTTACCTCCATGTTTAAAGTTTTTATTTTATTACATTTTTTTTTTTTTTTACTTTTTTTTTTTTTTTTTTTTTTTTGGGTGGGAAATCATCAAATGACGTCTCCCGCTCTGGGTGGAGCGGGAGGGCGTGTCAGACTCTTACTGACTAAAACCCACCCGTGTTCCTTCTGTTGCCTGTGCAATGCCAGGGGGCCACGGTATCCCTTTCGGACTAATCCCGCAACCCCGGCAGGCAATGGTCTCATCGGACCCCTTCACTTGCTGACATCTCTTTGAGGCGCGCGTGGAACACAACGCGCCGTCGACCCGGGCCTGGTCCTTACCGGACGGCGAGCTACCCATTGCTCACCGTCCGCAAGCCCGCGCCTACGGTGGCCGGGAATCGGCAATCGATTCCCGACGCCCAGGGCGTCACCTCCTGCGGCGGCTAGGGGCGTGAGGGCGCGAAATTTGCCTCTCCCTCACGCGTTCCGCCTCCTCCTTTGCGAGCATTACTGCTTCGCAGAAGGAGGTGACGGCCTCCCATGCCCTCTCGCTCCGTACCATGGCCTGGACCAGGGCCGGACGCGAGAGATCCCCGCCACCGATCGCCTCCACGAGGACACGGCGGTGCTCTGCCCAAGCCGGGCATATCTCCACCGTATGCTCCACCGTGTCCTCCGGGCGATCCACGCAGTGATGACACCCGGGCGTTTCCTCCCGCCTTATCCGAAACAGGTACCTCCCGAAACAGCCATGTCCGGTGAGGACCTGCGTCAGGCGGAAGGTGAGGACGCCGTGGCGCCTTTCCAGCCACTCCTCAAAGAGGGGACTTATCGCCGCAATAGTGGCGTGCCCAGCACTGGGTTGCGACAATCGTACTCTCCATGCCGCCATGAGATCCCGTCGGAGCTCTGTCCGCTGTGCCGCGATTTCTCGCGGCATCGGAGTCAAGCCCCGGCGGTACGCCTCCCCGCGCCACTCCCAAATATGCGCGAGGACTTTTGCCTCCAGATCCCATGGCGGCAATCCGGCAAGGAGGCTCGCCGCCTCACCGGAGACCGTGCGGTATCCCCGGACCAGCCGGGTGGCCATGACCCTCTGAGACGCGTTCAACCGGCGGGCAGGCCGCCGCCTCAACGAATGCGCCCACACCGGTGCCCCGTACAGGGCCATGGACCGCACGATCCCCGCGTATAGCCTCCGGCAGGAGGCGTTTGGACCCCCTAGATTGGGCAGGAGCCGCTTCAAGGCAGCCCCGGCCCGGTCCAGTCTGGGAGCCAAACGTCGGAAATGCTCCACGAAGTTCCACCGACTGTCGAGGACGAGTCCCAAGTACTTCATCGTCGACTCGACGCCGATGTGAACCCCTCCTACCGTTATTTGGGAACCCGACGGTGGCGCATTCCGAGGACCATGAAAACACATGGCCTCGGACTTGTGCAAGGCCACCTCGAGTCCCAACTGCCGGATTCTGGCTACGATTGTCGCAACCCCGTGTGTCGCTAGTTCGACCGCCGCCTGGTGCGACCTCCCCTGCGCCAGGACCAACGTGTCGTCAGCGTAACAAACGACGCTGACGCCATTGGGGAGGTCGGCGCGCAGCACCCAGTCGTATCCGATGTCCCACAGATGCGGCCCCAGGACCGATCGCTGTGGGACACCGCACGACATCTCTCGCCGGTTCCACTCTCCCTGGTGACCGGGGTAGATGATGGCCCTGTCCGTCAAATAGGCCTCGACCACACGACAGAGGTAGGTCGGCATCCGGTGATACCGGAGTGCCTCCCTGATGCAACTCCAGGGCAGGGTATTGAAGGCGTTGGCGATGTCTAGAGACACCGCCAAGACGACCCCACCCCGAGCCACTTAAAGGCTTTCGACACAGTTTCTGTCTCCACACTGCTTGATAGGCTGGAATCAATTGGAGTAAGAGGTGTTCCCCACGCCCTGTTTAAAGACTACTTGAGTGAACGCAAACAAAAGGTTAAGATCGGCAATACCATAAGCTCTGAAGAGGTCGTCCAATTCGGAGTTGGTCAGGGTAGTGTGCTCGGACCGACATTGTTCCTGATATACATAAATACCTTGTGCAGCATGAGACTGGTGGATGGACATATTCTATCATACGCAGATGACACTGCCATAGTGTTCAGTGGTGATACCTGGGACAATGTCCGGATAACAGCCGAGCGTGGACTGGCACAGGTAACGGCCTGGCTTGACCTTAACCTTTTAACCCTAAATAGTACCAAAACCAACTTCATCTGCTTCACAAAGTACAACTCCTCTCAACCCTCTCCAGTATTCAAAATTAAGATTCATAAATGCAATTTCCCTATTAACACAATCTGTTCTTGCACAGAAATTACTAGAGTTCAATCTACCAAATACCTGGGCATTATGGTTGATCAACGATTATCCTGGCATAACCACACTGAACTAATAATGAAGCGTGTACGGAAGCTAATCTGGACTTTCAAGACATTACGTCATGTCATCTCGGAAAAACTCCTCCTACAGATTTACATTTCACTGGCTCAGTCCGTCCTGGCTTATTGCCTTCCCGTCTGGGGAGGCGCCACTAAAATCAAATTTCTAGATCTCGAGAGGGCTCAGAGGTCCCTACTAAAAGTTATGCTTTTTAAACCCTTCCGCTTTTCAACCGAGAACCTTTACCATATTTCGGATGTCCTTTCCGTTAGAAAGCTTTACATAATTAATATAATTCTGACAAAGCATAAAACTCTATCGTTCAACCCACAGAAGACCAAAGGCAGAAGGAAAGACACGGTTGCTCCAAATGTGTCAGTAAAGTCTACATTCGCAAAAAGACAATACCCTAGGCAATCATCCAATTTATACAATCTTCTTAATAAAGAACTTGACATATACCCACTAACTTACCGCGAATGCAAAAACACTTTGTCTAAATGGATTAAGTCAAAAACCTATGACGAAGTGGAAAATATGGTGCAATCAATGAGACTGTAATATAATTTATACTTTGAGTAACTCTTATTATAAATTACGCCAGAATATTTCTCTCGCTAATGGAAGATAATGAATGCTCTTCATTACCTAATTCCGATCCCAAGACTTGTCGTAGGGTTAGCTTGCAAAAACTGCCTAAATTACCGGTGATATTAATCTCCACCTGTATAAGGTGCGGGTGCATCCCCCAATCTCAATCCCTGACTCACACACTAACTCTCACCACTACTACACACACACACATACTACTCACATATACACTCACTTACACACATTACACACATCATAGCGCGTAAGTTATTTAAAAAAAAAAGACCGTTCTATTCCTTTTTAATTTGTTCTATACCTTTTTAATTTTTTATTGTATAACTTCAAATTTTATAACAACTACAAAACCTGGGGAAGGGCGGAGAATCCTAAAACAAGCATACTATTTGCTTAATTGGATTCTTCCATTTGTAACTAGCTTAAGTTATTTAAGATGAAGCAATAAACATTTTTAATTTTTTAATTTTAAGCCACCGCATCCCCCGTCGTGAGGGCTCGCACGCACATGATGGCGTCCACCGTGGAGCGCCCCCTGCGGAAACCAAACTGGCTCTCCGCCAAATCCGGCCCCACCCGCACCAGCCGCCCGACGAGGCGGTCTGCAATGACTCTTTCAAAGAGCTTGCCCACCTCGTCGAGCAGCACTATGGGCCGGTAAGCGGACGGAGAGTCCGCAGGGCGCCCCGGCTTCTTGATGAGGACCAGTTTCCCCGTCTTCCAACGAAGCGGGAACTGGCCCCTCTCCATGCATGCGCTTAGGAGCCCCCTTAGTCGAGGCCCGAGAGCCTCTGAGGCCAGGACCCAGGCTTTCCCAGGTAAGCCGTCGGGTCCTGGGGCGGTATTTCTGGCATTCAGCCTACGTACCGCCACCCTCATCTCTACCTCGGTCACCTCCAGAGCATCGTCGTCGTCGTCGGCGGTGAGGTCCGCATCGGGCACCGCAGTAGGCGGAGCCATGGGCGGGGAGGCGTATTCCCCTCTCGAAGGGAACAGAGCGCTCACCACTTCCCCCACAAGCTGTGGCCGGAGACTCTGCGTCAGCGGGGGAGCCCATGGGCGGAGTTTCTCCCGCACCATCTTGTATCTTGGATTTTTTTTTTACCTGAATTAAATACTATTTATTTATTTCATTTTTTTAATTTATAAATAACCAAATATAACCTTTCTTCCTACTATTTAATGTACAAATAGAAAATATTACAATGAAAAGGCACCTTTAATTAATTGTGCCTTTTAATAAATGTTGCCATTTTAAATATTATATTTATACTACGTGGAGCAGGACGCTTGACATTTCTTAAAACCACGTAAAGAGTGTCATGTTCTTTACCCGTATACAAAAAATCAATCAAATCCAATGAATACTTTAGCCACAGGAAATTATTTTTCATTTTCTTATTTTTCAACATGATGTAGATCTGAGTCCGTAATAATAGGTAAACATTGTAAGGTCAAGAACCTGTGCAAAACGTACGATTCTATCCTCTACGTCTCAATATGCTTGAGAGACAGAGAAAGGTGTCATACGATTCCACTCTGACGCGCCCCGCCCAGTCCCACAAAATAATACTACAATTAGAAAGAAAAAGAAATATTACTTACGCAAATTATGCACTAGTGGTGCATAGACAATTGCGAGTGTGTGTGTGAGCGGAATTTTTTCGGCAAAAAGTCTCGGGACTCGGTCAGTGTCAGTGCAGCGGCTCCCTTTGAGGAGCGCACACCGCTACTTTGTTTATTACGAGACGAGCCGCGCGCGCATTGTCGTGATTTTGTGAAAAAAAAATAGTTGTTATTTGTGATTAAAGACGATTTAATGTGACTTATTGTTCAGTGTTAGTTAATTAGGTATCGATGTCGCTTGTGCATAATGAACAACGGTGGAAACCTTGAAAATTTAAAAATTTGACTATTGATGTAAATTCTGATTGTGATGTGATATTATGTGATTAATTATTCAATCAGTGATCTTTTAATTAACAACGCGCAACTTAGTGAGTTTATGCCGCTAATTTGTTGTTCTCCGACTAAACTACCTACCCACGTCCACCTACGCCCCGCACCGCAGCGCAGGCGCCGCCCCCCGCCGCGACCCGCATCGGGCCGCGCAACAGGTTAGTGACTTTTCGTAGATAAAGCGTGTTTACTTTTTATGCAGTTGATTCTGCTATTTATTTTGTTTAAAAATTGCAATTTTTCAATTTTCCATTAACTACTAATCTTCGTCTTTTAAAATGTTTCTATGGACTAGTACTGTGCTTGTTTTAATTTAATGTCGTAAGTCCAGATCCACATTGTATAAACATTTAGGCAGTATTGTATTTATTTCATTTTTGTATTCTGATTTTGTTATTTCACTATATGCTGCACCGGTCGACGTCATAACGTCAACGCCGGCTGTAGCTGAAAATCAGCGCTGGGGCTCGGTCTCGCAGCATTATGCTGAGCGATGGGCGCATATTTTTCCCCAATTTGTTATTCTCGTGTTTTTTTCTTTCTTTGCGTCATGTGTACCGCAAATAAACGTACTTTCTGTCTTTCTTTTTTTTTCTAATAATAAAATGAATTTATTTCTTTCTTACGCATTTCGTACGCATAATTGGCTCATATTTTATTTTTAATATGGAATATTCCTGATGGGCCTTTTTATTTATCAAAATAATAAAATATAAGCCACATGTACAACATTTGTGATCTTTTAGCGTAATCAAAGTCAATTGAGTCCTTTTTCCGTATCTAAATGTGAAAAATGGTGTTATTGTGCCCTTTTAGTTTATCTCTAAACAGCTTGCTCACAAAAATATATAAAAAAACTGGCAGATGCGTCTTTTATTTTCTGATTCCGAATATGCATATATATCAATAAAAAAATAATTGTTATGCCCTTTTTCGTTATGACGGCAGTATTGATGAGTTATTGTGTTTTAGCATATTAAAAGAAAACGTAGTAAAAATGTAGCTCATCACCTATTCTAAAACTGTAGCCCTTTTCTGAACTCCACGATCTAATTAATTGTGTTTTCATTCACTTGCAGGTCGGTCGGCGGAGTAACAAAATTAGGATGAATGAGTTTTTCCTAAATGGCAACAATAGCAACATTTCCTCCCCTCAGCGTCATCTTGAGTTTATTAAGATGCCACCTCAGTTGAATGAAGTGCCCTCAATATTTTTTCTGCGTGCCTGAGTAGCGTTACTGCTAAAATTGCGTTATATAGTACGACATAAGTTAAAGGATCCATTGATCCTAATAAAACGACCAAAAGTAGTAATAACAATCACTTATTTTCACTCCAAAACAAGTTATTGAACGTTCTTAAGTCAATTATTACATAAGCATTGACGTCAGCAAGCATTGATGTCAGAAGTAGCTCCTGTGAGAGGTATTCATTTGTGCTATAAAGTTCTTATGTTATGTTTTTATATTTTCTCTTTAATATTAGATATGGATAAACTGTATCTTTAACCATTGTAACTGGTGTTTAACCGTTAAATTGAAATAAATACATCCCACAGAAAAAAACTGGCCAAGTGTATGTTGGACACACGCACAATGAAGGGTTCCGTAGTTAGGATGATTTTATCCCAAGAACAAACTTATCATTGTAATTGAAAAACATACATTCCAACAGCAAATGTAAGTTTGTATATAAAATATTGAGAGATTTACCATTTTATTTTGATACCATAAACTTCTTACAGGTTTTCCTGGTACAGTAATTAAAAAAAGTAAACTATTTTCTGTATTTCAAATTTTTTGGCTTGGTAGTTCAAGGGATAAGGGAGGGGTTCATTTTCATCTATTTTCTTATAGATTAAAAATTTTATTTTGAAATAATTGAATAATATATTTGAAACCCTCACAGTAAGCCCTTTCATTTGATACGTCACACGGTACAGGTAGCAAAACTTTTTTTTATATTCTAATTTGTCCCCCAGAAGTGACCACATATTCAAAATTAATTAATTTACATAAAACGTCCATGTTTGTATCACAGAAATGTATATGTATACCTTTCAACTTAATCGGTCCATTAGATTCTGAACAATAATTTTCGTCCTCAAGCCGCAATAAAATTCTTCAAATCTGAAAAATATCTTTGACAGCTGTCAGACTTTTCAATGTTAATCATGCAGGTTATTGCGGCACAAAAAAACCATCAAAAGGCATTTTATCCAGATTTTTTGTTGTTAGAAAAGTTCATATGTTGGAGTTTTTTTTCGATGGAACCTCTAACTTGTGTCATGCTATAGCGTGCTAAAACGCTCGGTATGGTGTAGGATTACATTGATTTCGACTAAACCTGCTGTTTAATTAGCGATTCTAATATAAGCTGCTACTAATGAAAACGTGACTGCACATGCGATGTTGTTTGATGTCGTGATTGGTGATGTAAAAGGGTCACTGTGAAAAGAGTCGAACGTTTGATTGAAACTCCTAACTGACTGGTATACAAAATGTATTACTTGAACTTACACATTACATTTACAAATTGTATTAAGTATTTGACTTAAATTTACAATAAATATTATTATTATTATGCGAAGCCAAAATAGAATCCAAGTCTGATAAGACTTCGCAAATTTTAAAAATTTAATCTTTTATTATCTCTAATATTATAATAAAAATCTCTGATGCAAAAAGATTTTTCGTCTAATAGAAATAATAATAGAAGACAATATAATATATAGAATTCTCGATAATTTAGTGCCAATAATATTCCGCAGGAGTCTTGGCTGACTACTGTGGCACCAGATTCCATGGACACCTTTCCTTTTTTACGTGCCGGATAAGTATCCGGAAAATTGAAGATTGAATTTGCAAATTGAAGTCAATTTGTCCATCAAATATTGTAGCATAATAAATCATAAAGTGATTAGGCAATTTACATTTTGTCTTAGGCATTTTGCAAAACCGCCAGCGTTTGGAAACGGACGATGCCGTTTGTAAAATGACGAATCATACAATCTGCCTGCGGCATATGTATGTATACTACTGCCGTAAAACTTTCACATATTCAAAAAAAAAACCATTTAGCTGGCCGGGGGGACACATGACTCTAACCAAAATTTAAAAGCTTAATATTTCGCAAACGGATCCCTGAATCCAATAATGGTTCCGATACACCTACAATATTTTTGAACGACACCCCACACCATGGGATAGACGAGAAAAAAAACACAATTACGTGAAAGATACGCACTTTTTTTGAAGTGAAAACTTCTTTAGCGGCTTTGTGCACTTTTTTTGTGATGGGTAAAATTTTTTAAACTCGCGTGACCTGATCGAAAATTTGTAAGACGGAGGTAGAGTAGACCGCCGCCGCCGGCGCAGTGTAGGAGAGGAAGTATCCCCCTCTCTTTCTACCATGCGGCGAAAATGTATGCCTGCGCCTGCTGCTTCGTTTAGGCGCAGGGCGCTTGCTCGAATGTTCGTGTGTGTACTTTTATACTGATAATTTAAGTAATTCGTGCAAAATTATTCCCTAACCATTCCAAAATATCAAAAATGCACAACGTTAATATTCAAGTTTTCACTTATCTGCCGGCACTCCCGGAGTGCAACCCGTTGTTTTTTTTTCTTGGTTTGATTTTACCACTTTGTCGGTGTGATTAATATATACACCCATGCCAAAATACAGCTTTCTAGTATTTAGAGTCTGAGCTAAGCCACGGACAGTCAGACAGACGGACATGGTGGAACTATAAGGGTTCTTTGTTGACTACGGAACCCTAAAAACAAACTACTTGAACAAGCAATAAACTTCCTCAAATTAAAAAAAAATTGAAACTAAACTAAAAAGTAATATCTACACAACATTTGATTTTATTCAAAATGAAATCCAAACCCAAAAAGTATTTGATACAATCAACAAGAATGTATTCAAAACATATTTGGATTCGTATAAAAATGTTTGTTAAATATTCGGATCGAGGGAGCGAAGTTCGGGATTCTAATATCAATAGAGAAATTATCGACCTCCCACAAGTTCAGCTCAAGTTGAATTCGAAAGTAATCGATGAGGTGCCAGAATTGGATCCTGTCGGTCCTCGCAAACTTTATAATATTCAAATATCTTTTACGTATGGCGAGAAATATTGAAAAAACCGATTCGGTTTATGCGCGGATATTATTTGGTTTGAACTTTTCTAAACAAATTGTCATACATTTGGTAGTTGGTACCACCTAATTGTAAATAAAAAATAAAAAGCCTTTATTCTACCATAAATACATAGAACAATTTAAGCATAATTATTATTTTATCATATTGGTTTATTACACATTTTGGTATTTCATTATCATTAATATTATTGTTTATTATTTGAGTTGAATTCACATTTATAATTGTATTTATTATTCATATGTGCTTGCAAACAACATAAAGTTTACAAAATTTATATGGATTAAAATATTATTATTACTGTTGGCATGCACGTGAAAATATTCATTAATGGAAGTTGCCTCTGCGGCGTAGGCCTCCCCCATCTTTCTCCAATTTTCCCTATCTCTAGCTTGTCTCCTCCTGTTTAGTGCACATCTTTCTTCAAATATATCTCAGCGCTTCCGCGGCCTTCCTCGTTTTATTTTTCCATCTCTAGGTACCCATTCTATGTCCATTTTCTTTGTCCATCTTTCGTTTTCCATTCTACAGATTTGCCCTGCCCATTTCCATTTCAGATTTCTTATTCTATCTACTATGTCAGATATTTTAGTTTGTTTTTTCTTTTTTTTTTCTCATTAGTCATTCTGTCGGACAATTTAATACCCAACATGCTTCTTTCCATTTTCCTTTGCATAACTCCGAGTTTGTGTTTTTATTTAATCCGTAAAGGCCATGCTTGGCATCCATACGTAAGGCATGGAAGGATTGCTATCTCATACAACCTTATTTTCAAGTTCATGTTAATCTTGCTTTTCTTCAAAACTCCAGTACTTTTTCCATGAAATTACTGTTCTCATGTTTACTTCCTTTTCAGTTTGGTTTTCAAATGAAATAGATTGTCCCAAATAGACGTATTCTTTAACATTATTATTCTATTTCCTGTCCATCTATAATTATTATTGTTACTTCCGATACGTTTATTAAAATTTTGGTTTTTGCAGCATTCATAGTTAATCCTACATTTTAGTTTCTTCCGCCAGCTCTTGCAACATGTTCTCTAAATGTGCGGAGTCTTCTGTGAACACAACGATGTCGTCTGCAAAACGTAAACGGCTTAAATATTCACCATCGATTTTCACGCCTTCGTATTCCCAATCAAGGATTCTAACTATTGTCCCCAGAACAGATACAAATATTTTAGGTGACAGCGGTTCGCCCTGCCTGACACCTTTTCTAATGGGAAAAGTTAGTCCTTCTAATTCTAACTTTATTCTTGCGGATTTTTTTTTAAATAAATGCTATGGAGTAATTCTACATATTTTATGTCAATTCCTTGTTCCACTAGTATTTTCCTTATTGCACTATGTCCCAGAGAATCGAATATTATATTATATCGATTGCCTTGGGGTAATCGGTGAAGCATAACTACAGAGTCTTGCAATATTCTTCGACCTTCTCTACTATTTGTGGTACTACTCCACTTGGATAAGGTCAGTTGTTGAATAGTGCTTACGGAATCCAGCTTGTTCACGAGGTTGATTTTCATCCAGAGTAATTGTAAGTCTATTTAATAGTATTTTTGAGAAAATGTTATATATGTTTGTCATAAGTCTAATTGGTTTATAGTTAATGAGGTTACATCTATCTCCTTTTTTGTGAAGGAGAGTTATCGATGATTCGGACCATTGCTTTGGAGTTTCTCATTTTTCTAGGATGTTCTTGAACATGAGGTCCAGTGGGTGCTGTAAGGGACAAAAGGGGGAAGGGGGTGGGTGTTGTTGATAGAGACTTCAATATTTCATTTATTTTGTTACCCTCTCTTCTCCGCGTGATGTCTTTCGAATTTGTCTGACGAGTTTCGATAGAAAAACCAATCCGTAAGCTTAGTATTTCGGCCAGTGGCTCGTCAACATAGACTTTGCCTCTGACGTGCTGCGTTAAACTGGATCTTTCTTGTGACGAGTAAATATTCAGATAAAACTTAGTTGCTTCTGCTATTTTATCTAATCGCTTCGAAATTTACTTTTTTTTTTTGTCCACCATGTTTGTTGCCCATTTTGTTGTACTTTGAAGAACTTTGTATTCCTTTTTAATAGCTTCCTTTTTTAATAAGTATTCCTCAAAAACATTTTGCTTGTGTTTGGTTTAAAACAAAAGAAAACATAAAATGCACATGGGAATCGCCGAATGGCTATAACCAAACCAGAACCATAATGAAATCGATTTCATTTGAACAAAACAAAAGTTCACATATTTTTGCTTTCGACATAATAATACACCTTAAATGACCACTGACCAACAGATTGATAAGGTGCAAAATAAAATTGGAATACATTAAAAAAATAAACTTTACTAAATCTATAAACTCACATACCACAAGAAACTTATCAACATTAACAAGAGAAGATGGGATGCACTGGGAAAATAAATGTATTGACTTGATCAAAATATCCTCACAAGTTCAAACACAGTATGATAAGTTCCAAAAAGGTATGAAACATTATTTTATTATCACAAATACCATCTGAAAAGAACAAACAAAAATATCAGATATATTATGCACACACACGTCAACTCTTAGAAGATAGAAAAAAAACTGTACAAAGAAAAAAGAACAAAGGAAATAAAGAGTAAAATCGCTCAAATAAGTAAGGAAATAAGCAGAGAAATCTGTAATAACCTAATTGTAGTTTTTTTTATTTTATTTTAGAAGGTTTTTGTGTAATTGATTAGCAAACAAGCAGGGCAGATTATAAGTGCATTGCAGCTATGCTTTGCCATCCCAGAGATATGAAAAGAGCTGAAATGAGCTGAAATTTATCTATGTCTGTACACCGTGCACCTATTATATGCTTCAGACCTGAAACTACTCTTCAGTGACAGAGTTATATATTTTAATTGCCATGTTTTATTATTGATCCAAATCTTTCGTTGCAGTAAGAAATACCTATCCCTTCGTTCGACATATAAAAAAGCACCATTGCAATATCCTACATAACCACTCGTACTACGTAAGGTTCTAACTTCCACTAGTCAATATGAAGATGGCACGGCTGACCTATTTATAGGAGCTCGCGAAATGCGCGATGCACGTATCGACACAGATGCGGGGGGCCTCAGGTACCGCTGCACTAAAAACAAAAGTTTTCATCCAACTTAACCTCGTTTTGGTGACACCGAAATGCTAAGATTATGGAGATATAGAAAAAAACCGGCCACATGCATGACAGACCACATACAATGAAGGGTTCTGTAGTTAGGATGAATTTGTCCTAAGAACGAACTTAACATTGTAGTTGAAAAACATGTTACCCAATCCATTCCAACTGCAAATGTAAGTTTGTACGCACAATATTAAGAGATTTACCATGTTATTTTAAGACTTCTTAAAGATTTTCCTGTAATCTATAAGTATAGAATATGTAATGTAATATGTAATGTGTGTGTGATGTGTTTATTTTTTTCAAAATGTTAGGCTCAGTAGTTCCAGAGATAAGGAGGGTGGGATATATTTTCTTCAATTGTATTAAAACTATTTATTTCATAATTGAAAAAAATATTCTTAGGACCCTCATTCAGTAAGCCCTTTCATTTAATATGTCATACGGTACAGTGTATTTTAAATTTTCTTATTTTTTTCCGAAAACTGACCCCCATATTTAAAATGTATTTATTTACGTACCACGTTCGTGTTTGAGTCACAGAAATAGATGGTGAACCAAATTTAAAATGCCAATTTGCCAATTTGCTTCGAATCGAATGGACCAATTTCCATTAGATTCGGAGCAAATTGGCTATGACAGACGGACAGACAGGCAGACGAGTGATGCTATTAGGGTTCTGTTTTTCATCTGGGCATACAGAACCCTAAAAATAAGAAGAATGTACGATACTTCTTCTATCATATCGATATGAACCATATTATGGGAACGGCTTATGTAAATGCGTAACGGCTATGGTAAAGTATTAGCCAGTCAGCATGGCGACAGAATGGTTACTGCTCGAGGATATGTTCCGCCATTCGTGGGGACTGGGTTACTTGTTACTACAGATTTTTTTTTTTCGCACAAAAAAATCAAAAAATGTACCACATGAAAAGGGTTATCCGGTGACAAACTAGCTACAAAAACATTCTTACGTTTATTTCATTACAGTTAGCGCGATGAAACTCATACCACAAGAAAATGGAAAATATTTATTTAATGGATTTCGTGAATCGTCTTGTTTTCAAATTAAGACAGCAATTATAGACTTAGTTTAGTTCAGTAATTCTACAAAAAAACAGCGCTTTTCTTTACGAAATCATAAAATATTATGTTAAAATATGTATTCCATAATTAGAAGCCCACAAATACCCACTCGGGGTAAAACCAGAGCAATACAATCTGTCCTTTTTCAGGCACATTCTATTCATAAGTGAGTAGCAGTGGGTCGCCCGGGGCGTCGAATTAATCATTTATTAAACACATAACTTGGGAGTACTACTTCTAACTAGTTTTACTAACGCCCTCTACGGATAAAGTACTCAAATCAGAGAATAGCTACATCTATAAGCATAAAAGGATTTTGACAATATTTTTGTTTGTAAGGTATTTCATTCATTGAGGACAATCAAGTGGTCCGGCTTTTTAATGTTACCAAGTTACTATTTTTTAAGTCAGGGAAAGTAATTGTTTAAAAAATTAACATCATCAATTTAAGTTGTCCGTATGATGAAATCACAACTGACATTCCTTGACAGTTGTATTAAATGGCTACAACAGGTCAAACTGACGTAATGTATCAATTTGATAAACAATAATAGCTTCATTCACCGTAACTCTACGATAAAAACTTATTTTGGTCTATGTAGGTATTTACTTTATTTGAAAGAGCAAAGAGCTGAAATACTCGTAGTTAGTATATTTTATCTTTTTGAACAAAGGATACTTTAATGATGATTATAGAACAATTATTATTTTCTAATTAAATGCCACTTCAGTAATACTACTCCCACACTTTATATCAAATTAATTATACGCAGATCTAATAGCTCACCCACAAGTAAAAACATTTTACTTAAAAGCAACATTAATAAAATCCTCGGTAAATATTATGTCAAGAAAGTTTCTATAACCTACTGCCCGGGTGCACGTTTTAACATAAAATTGAACTTCAGAACAACGCTCAATGCAAAAGAAAAATGTAAGAAGAAAGTCATTGATCAAATATTTTGAAACACGTTCCCAAAGTTTAGTAACGATCCAAGTTAAAACTGCAGGAGTTGAGATAAAGACAACAATATTTACGGGTGTTGCTGAAACTCGTGAAATAGGCGATAGAAGCCCGCCGGCAAAAAAAAATGCCCAACCGGTTTATTTAAAAACGATCAAATAAAGGGAAGACTGAAACGAGATTACCTAATATTCTATGATATAATATAATTAAATGGATACAATAAAATATTTAAACAGGTCTGTAAATAATTCTGGACCACCAGTAATTTTCCACTGAAACTCTTGCAGCCTATAACTCCGTGAACCATATCTATACAAATTATAATAAATGAGTTAAAGTTGCTTTTCATGTCTGTATGTGTGTCCGCGTTGTTATTCTAAATTACGGAACGAATTTTGATGAGATTTTCAACATCATTTAGAGAAGTTATTCTGAAAGGTTTATGAGTATACATTAATATTAAACTTACATATGATAACGAAATCTTGATGTTTTGTCAAGTTGTGAAAAGAGTGCGAGCGGGTTGCTAGTTTATTACAATTTAGTTATTTATTGGATCTCTAACAGAGGCTACACCATTACATGTAAGTTGACAAGAATAGAAACAAATACTAGCGTGGGCTTTCAATTAAAGTAGACAATCATTCACTTATAATCTAGGAAGGTACAAAAATTTGACAAAGCGGAAATATTAAAATAATTCAAAATACTCAACATAATATGTGGTTTACCCAGTATTATGTGTTTTTTTTAACAATGATACTAGGAACTGGAACATTAATTTAAAAAAAACTTGATTCCTGAGATAATGAATTTGTAGATTAGATTTTCAGGCACTATAAATATTAATAAATTTGATGCAACATATTATGTTGCATCAAAGAAAAATAAAAAATAACAAGTGTGTGATGGAGTAATAGATCTTAAGATATATATTATAAATATGCTTTACTATAGACCATTAGAGTAGCACAGCTCATTCCAACAACAAAGGTTTTCATAAGTTTTAGTATCTATAGAATTTATAGATATAGATTAGATTAGGATCTATGTGGAGGAGATTAAGATGTACAAAAATGGAGAATCAATTTTTTTTTTAAACTGTTGTCTCTGGAATTGGTCAATCCAAAACCATGAAAATACCTCTGAGCCTTTAAACCATAGTAATACCTATCTAAAAGGCATTTATATGACTAAACCTTTCCAAGTTCAAATTCAAATTGCTATTTTTGCCGTTTAAAATTGTTCATTCTTCTAACAACAGCAAGTCAGCAACTTCAAATAGCAAAGAATATGTTATTCTAATTAATTGTTTAATTAATCAATGTCAGAAAACCCAATTCTCAAGTTTAGTCCTACTTAGTATGAAAAAATATTTATTTAAGCATGGTCAAGATTCTGTCATGAAACAATTTTTATTAAAGATCATATTAGATGTTATAAAATAATATGACGATAAAACACTTAAAATAAAATTGAAAATGAAATGTTGTCGCGAAAACATTAAAGATTCGCTTAAACGTTTAACTACTAACGACGTTCTCTACCTTTTTACGCACGTAATACATGTTAAAACAGGCCTAAAAGGTTTATTTACTCGATTATGTTGCCTTTTGTCGGTTACCAAGCCATTAGATAATGCATACTCCGAAAATAATTTGTTTTAAAAAGGCTTTTACGTTGTTTAGGGAATTAAATTGTGTCGTAACACACACCAAAAATATGTCTGTCTTTTTACGAAAATAACTTCCCCTAAGGTTTCATGTGGTACCGTTTCGCAGAAAGTAATTGGCGCCCACCGTGGGACCAAAGTAAATTGGCGCCCAGCGCGGGACCTCACGCAGTTAACCCATGCTCACTATTTAAGTTGCTTTCCTTTCAAGCGTGCATGAAAAAACACGCATACTCATCGTGATATTTTAATGGGAAAGGTTTGCAATCGAATTTCCATTACTTACGATATGTAACAAAACAGATTTTAACACCGCTTTACATAATCACAATTTGATAATACATTTAATTTAAGATTTAATCTGCACCTACCTGGGATATGGGATGCCGACACACTAAACTACAGAATTATCGAACACAATACTTTCAATCCACGTTTGTGATACACATCAAACACAATGCATATCTAAATCCACTGACAAATGCACTTTCACTGCGATGTTGTTTTATTTTTTTCGTTTCACAATTCACTCGCTGCGAGATGCAGGCGGTGTGTAGAGCGCGCGACACGTTCGCTCGGCACGGGGTCGCGGTGACTACTGACTGGTGCCGCGCAAGCTCTGCGGCCCGCGTCAAAGAGTATTTCGACCGTCCGGATTGGTGGAATTGTTAGATGATAGCGCACACTAATCATTTGCGAATTTTTGAATATTTTTCACCTGTTTCTTTTTGTGCTACGTAACGACGACAAAAATCCTTCAGTTTTAGATGACAAAAAGGTGCTAAAAGTATCGTTACTTCAGATTTCGTCACGGGCATATCGAATATATTTAATTTGCTTACAATTTCTGATGATCGGCCAAACGTGTAAAACTATTCCCCTTTTATGTCTCTGATGTGTAAAGAAAAGCTTAGCTCTACTATAATTCTTTTCCCTGCAGCTGCTCTCGTTGATTAATTCCAGTTTGTAGCAGGATGCGCCATACCACTCAATCTTTCTATTTCGCGTTGTCTGATAAAACTGTGATGACCAGCAGGTACAATTAATCTTATGTTTTTGCAAAGTTCATCCAATCGGAGCCGGAGTGAGAGGTCGCAAAACTCATGCTGTTCTTATATTAAAATGAATATCTTTTTTTTTTTAACCAATTTAGTTCTCTTTTATTTGTTAAGATTTATTATTTAGGGGATACTCCAACACCAGCACAAGAGGAAATTAAATTGTTCATTCTATAAATAGGATATTGCAATCACTTTTACCCGTCATATTAAAAAAAAACAATTAAATTATTATTATTATTACTAGGTTATTACTTATTCTTTTTAATTTTTTTATTTGTACGCTCTCGTAGGCTGTACCTAAATAACTAGTTTAAAAATACTAATAAGAAAAAGCTCATAACATAAAGTGCCTCCACTCGCCCGAGGTTACTCTATGCCTGCAGTGACCAAGCCTGCAGATTGACAAATGAAATTTTTATGACTGCACCCACGACTTGCTCCATGCTAATGACGCTGTGTGCATTACGGCAAAGCACCTCTCACCGACACACATTAGCACACAGGCACACGCCTAGGGTTGCCGCTGCAAATTTGATTAAAACGTTAAATAAATCCCGAATTCCAAAAGAAACTCTGCGACATACGGAATACGTGATAAACATTCGAAAACCTCCATCGGGCGTGTGAAAGGAAGCTTGTAATTAGCGCCAGGGATCTTCACAAACGTCCCATTTCCCGGACGCGACGGAGAAAAGTAGGCCAGTGACAGCCCTGGTTCACTGCTGCAGCGTGTGTCGTGTGTGCACACCCACACACACACACACACGCACAGACATCGCCCCAGCGAAGTTAGCACAGCAAACGTGTAAACGGAAAAGATAGGCTTTTCTTTGACTCCTTTTAACTGTCCGAGGGAGCTGTAAATAGGATGCAAACAGAGATACGGCTACCTGTCGGCACGAATGAAAAATTAGTGTGTTTCTACGGAGAGCGAGTTGAGCTGTGTTTACGATTGTTGGGACAAAAGAAGATCGCCGCTTTAATGTCGATGAGGCAGAAGATGAAGGAACACGATTCTGAGAAAAGCGATTGTTTAATGAATGGAAAATCCAACGGCCTATAAAGAGGCATAAACTCTGTTTGCGTGAGGTATTTTTGTCTTCATTCTTATTGCTTAGAAGTAGTTTTGTAATTTATTTATTTATTTATTAATACTTCAAGCCCATAAAATGTACAGAGGCGGACTTAATGCCACAGGCATTTTCTACCAGTTTAACAGTAAAGTTGTAATAATAATCATCATTAAATCTTCAATCTCAATAACTTTCGTTTTCATCGTATAGTTAATGTTTTCAGTAGCTTGATATTTCCACTGTTAATTATAAATCTAAAACTATCAGTAATAATTTTCCGTAACCAACCATAATATTTAACATCAGTATTTCCAGAGAAACATCAAAAACTATAGAAATAGTTGAGCAGTGCAGTCAACGTGACATTCGCGTGCCCGGAGTTATGTCAAGCCGTGATAAGGTCAGCTGTCAGTCTTCCAGTATAATCGTAGCCAACTGTACTGGGGCGAATCAAATTCTGGCTATATCTGTTTGATTTAGTTTTCGAATTGATTATTGGACGCGGAAGTGATTTGAAATACTTATGAGTAGTTGACATTAATAGATAGATTTGATTTACTAATCGTGACTTTGGGTGATTCACAACATAATATTAAATGATCGTTTGTTAGTCTTATAATAGGTATGTTTCTTAAAAATTAAAGCAGCTCCTATGCTAAACTCCTATGTGAAATTTAATAAGAGTTAGTAATACTACCTCGTATGGATGAGGTCCTGAGTTCGATTTCCAGGTCGAGCTAATTATATTTGGTTTTTCGTTCTAGAATTTCTCATTAGCAGCCCGGAGTCTGGTTTTGTGCCAAGTTGATGGCAATAGGCTGGCCCCCTATTAAGTATATGGGACATAAAATATGCATACTTGTGAAATTTAATAAGAGTTAGTAATACTACCTCGTATGGATGAGGTCCTGAGTTCGATTTCCAGGTCGAGCTAATTATATTTGGTTTTTCGTTCTAGAATTTCTCATTAGCAGCCCGGAGTCTGGTTTTGTGCCAAGTTGATGGCAATAGGCTGGCCCCCTATTAAGTATATGGGACATAAAATAACTGGCGTAATGTAACTACCTACATCTCTGCCTAATTCTTCGGGGAAACATGAAGTGATGTTATGTCATGTTACTTAGTAATAAGAATAAACCACATAGAAAAATGTAGACGTAATAATAGTACGACCTTGTTTTTGTTTTTGTTTCAAAAATGTAGTATTGGTTATAGTGTGTTATATATTTAACATAACTATATCCATCGAAACAATACCTTACAAGGAAATGTTTATAATATTTACTTGTCCCTGCGTATCGAAGCCCCCGTTTTTGTTCTCGTATCTAAGCTTCGATTTCAAAATAAGCAGTATTTGTAGCCCTCAGGATATTATTTCCCAGTGAGATGTTTGTGCATATCAGTATACACTATTGTGTTTGTTATTTTGGGGAATATTCTATTATTTGATGTTGATCTTAATGTGTTATGTAGGAAAGATTTATTATTCCAAGATATTACCACAATGTGAGTCAGAATATTGTTAACATTCAGGACAAAAGTTTAGTTTGGATGACACGGTTGGCGCAGTGGGCGATTAGCTGCAGCACGACATGTCATCAGTTCGTTCGCTGTTCTTAAGAAATATTTAATTCTTTTATTTCTTTTTTTTTTTGTGAAAAATAGTACGGAATCTGTTTGTTCATAAATATAAGTGATAGGTGTGTTTATAAATGCTCCAACAATTCATGAGAAAATTCTATTGTGGAAAATTCGACTATATAAATAAAAAATCAAAAAATAGTAGTACCTAACTAAGTAAGTATATACTATTTCAACCAACTGGTATATCCACACTGACACTGATTTAAAGACGAGTTATGGGAAAAATAAGTTTTCTATAGAAATTTTAAATTCCTCATATCTCGCCTTTATATCAGTGTCCATTCAAAATATATATTTGGGAGCCTAGATATTCTGTAATCCAATCGGAATAAATACACACTACCTTAAGAATATGTTTGATTTACAAATTATTTTGGTATTACGTTTGTATGAACTACGCATGCTCCGCAGGCCCCCTGTGATTATCTTTAAAAGTGAGATACTATTTCCTTTACTTTATACACAAATATTAAGATAGTTCAACTTTGGTTGTAGGGGATGGCCTATCAGCTGTTTGAGTAAAACTTAGGTATAGGTAATATTGGAAGAACCACTAAAATATAATTAAAAAACGGTCCATGTAAAGCTATTCGTTCGATCCTGCGACACATGCGAATATTTCAGCGTGTCTAGCTCGCGGGACGCTGTGCGCTCACCCGCGGGACGCCGTGCGCTCGCCCGCGGCCACCAAAACAATGCACTTTATTGTACACGCGGCGAATAAAAACGTTCCGCGGAGTAATGACCCCCGCTTTGAAGGGACATGTGCAGTTTGCAGGCTATGTGTGTGTGATTACGTGACGATTACGGCTAAGTTCTCCGTAGCTAATTAGCTGTCGTTGTTATTAGGTTGTTATAGCAGACACTTACTTAGAACTTCCACGCATAGGGCAGTTACATAGCTATGTAAGTCCTGGCTTGTGAAAGCCGCTGGAATCTACTGGATGCGAGAACCACAGGCTTGGTTGATTTGATGACGCTAGAGGCCTTTGTCCAGCAGTGGACGGCCTTCGGCTGAAATGATAACGACGATAAGAAGTCCTAGCAAGAAAAAAATGTGATACAACTGTAAATTCAAATAATTTATTTCAAGTCTAAGCTATTAAAAGGCACTTTTGAACGTCAAAATTGTCAAGAAATTAGAATTGTTTCAAGGCGCCTGTTCCAAAAGGTAGGTTCGTATGGAGAAGAATGGGCAAGAAACTCTATAGGTAGTTACTCTTTTAAAATATCGATAATATTTTGTATACGTATTATAATTATATATGTGTAGACGAAGTGGGACGAAGTATTCTGGAGTATTCTGGGTAAGTATATTACTAACAGACCGGGTTAGGAGCCTTCCGTTCCATCACAAAGACAACAGATGTCACTTGAAAAGCTGCCACGCTAAAATGGAATTGGTCTGGACATATCTGCCGCATGTCAGACGACCAATGGGCCAAACTTACGACCGAATGGGTTTCTCTTAATGGCAAGCGATATCGTGACAGGCCCAGATGGAGATGGCGGCATGAGCTGGACTCCTATTTAAGACCGATGTGTTCGGCTGGCCGAGGTTTTCGGACGCTTTATTCATGGAATTCATCATCCATTCATTTATCTGTATTTTAAACCTGATACTTCTATTCAAACCTATTATAATATTCTGAAATTACAGAAAAGTTGTGTTTGCATCTACCAATCTAGAAAGAAATGTACTCGTACTCGTTCTATTTCCGTCCCGGAGCCTATAAGTCATGTCGCTCCTTATTTCGGCAGTTGCCTAATATCAGCCGAGCAGTATTGCCCCATACTATGCTGAATAATATATGGCAAGCACCCGGAGACGCTCGTACCGCATGTGTACTTGCGTGCGACAGCAAATTGATTAATTTCCAATATTATTTGGAGTTCGTTCGGAAATGTTATCTTTATTATATTATAGTAACAAGCGAGCATTGTTAGTGGGTTAATTTTTTACTGAGGCGGTAGGGGAAATTCCGAATCCATGTCCAGCCATCCGCACACACGGGATGATAATGGCTACTAGGATTATCGATGTAAACAAATCAAAAGTATAATTATGTTGATTACCATGGTTCTATGTTGTGATTGGTTTGTAACGTGTGACGGGTAACTCTCGTCTTTTAGAAAGTTAGCATTCAAAATATCAAACTGTCAAAAATACCTATAATTTACCAATTTTTTTGATAAAACGTTTTATTTATTTATTAAAACTTTATGCACAGGTAAAAAAATACTGTACAAAGGCGGACTTAATGCCTGAGGCATTTTCTACCAGTCAACCTTAGGGTGGTGCAGAGACAAAACATGGCAGGTTCAACATAAGTGATAGATAAATTGAAATATATACCTACTTTAAAAAAAACATCAAAATATTTTATTTCACATAAACCTACATGGGCACTTATGAAACGTCAGAAGCTAGGTGCACGGTTCCAATTGGTCGTTTCCTACTAATACATAGAAACATACATATAAAGTGAATAAACTTTATCAGGAGAAATAAGGATAGGTAGAGGAGAAAACAAATCCAGCAAATCAGCGCTGCAAAGATTCTGGCAACTTTTCACGAATATGTTCACGTGCCTTCAACTTGAAAGATAACCGACTGGTTGCCATCCTGATGTTCAGAGGAAGCGCATTCCAAAGAAATACCGCCTGGACAAAGAAAGAAGAGTGAATAAGTTCAGAGCGGTGAGAAGGACATCGTAGAAGACGATTGTTGGTAGAACGAAGATTTTTGCTATGGGCAGAGCATAAGTATTGAACATGGGAAGCATTTATTATGACTGTCGTTATCATGACTGTTTGTTAAGTACGAGAATCGGCCTCCTGCTCATCGTCTATTCTTTTCGTCAGCATGTTGCTTAGACCCCTGCTATCGTCGATATACCTACTTAACATACATAATTATCGCGAAAATAAACGAAAACAAATTTAAAAATCCTTAACAAAAAAAGAGACATGGAATTAAGTTTCCGCAGCCGAATCTAGTTTGTACTGGGCGGTGAAGCATATTTCGCTACAGCATTTACTGGTGCATTTTCGCCCATGTTTCACAACAAAATTCTTTTTTTATATCCTGTAACATGTATCATGTCGTGCTGTGTACAATATATTTTGTCACGCTGAATAAATAAACTTCAGACAGGCTGGTGGATATCAAATTCATAATCGTTCGATGATATTCGTCTAACATTATGAAATATTCGGTTTGCAGTCATGAGATATTTTTGGTGATCGAAGTAGGTGAACTGGCTTACCAATCTGTTACAACTTTACAAATAAAAATTTAAAAAAAATCTTTTTAGCAATGCGCTAATAGACATAATTAAATACATTTTTGTAAAAGGAAAAGTCTACTAATACTCGTCTAAACATTTTCATTTTGTTCGCCACAGTACACGGTTTTAATCTTGTACATCTTTTACAGTCTGATGACAATCAACGTGCACTTCATTTACCTTTTAAAACATAGTCGTACTCTGAACAAATAAATGTATTAATCAATCTCTTAAGCGCAGGTCACACTGGGTACGATGCTAAGTTCGTTTAGCAACATGTCTTTGGTTTACACCGCAAATTATATGAACCGAACTATGAAAACACGCGGTAGCCACATGAGCGAAGCTTAACGAACTTAGCTTCGTTCCAAGTGTGGCCAGTGCTTTATTTTAGCCCATAAACGTATACAACTGAACATAGCGAAACAAAACCCGATACTGCCTACAGTCACTTTGTTAATCTGTTGATCCTGATTGACTGTACTAAGTGGCTTGTTAAAATGGCGTGTAACGTGCGTAGGAGTTCCTAAGGCTTCCTAATTCCCTGGTACATCGATATTAATATATTATTATGCCTTGTATCTTGTATGATTTCAGATTACCTCATTTTTGAAGTCGCAAGCGTGAATGCTGAACGTTAATGGTTCTGGGTAAAACTTTGGTTTCCTATGAAAACGGTGCCGTCATACAATGGCCACACAAGTTTGTCACCTTTATTTATTTATTTAATAAAAATGGATGACTAACAACTAAATTAACACAAGATGGTAATAGTAAACAGTGAGCCAGTAATAAGTCCTCACGTTTAGAGACGGAAAAAAAAAAAAACGATCACGTACATAATTAAAAAGAAAACAGTTCAAAAACAAAATACACATCTTTCCATATTAGATAGTCTTTGTTGCTATAAGTATAACAGATAATCGCATAAATATGGCAACATTAAACAGTGAAATAGACGATTAACAATTGAAATTATATTTTAAAAAAAATATAATCAAATAATATACCTAATGGAACCGCTTTCCTAGGAAACCCAAGCTCACTGACAATTTTTTTTTTCGGATCTGCCGTTCCTTTTCGTTCCCTATCGTGTTTCATTCCGTATCGGAATTTTCTAGCTGATAAATTTTAGTTATGTATCCAGTGTATCAATGTTTTAATGTTTGATGATGAACTGCATCAATGTATCCATGCCAAAATGATAGAATGTACAAGGATTCTTCAATATTGTATTGTAAATATGTACCCACATTTTGAACAAATAAATAAATGAATATAATATGAATACGAGGCTTTAAAACCAATGCGATTGTCGCAACCCAGTACTGTTACGCCACTATTGCGGCGATAAGGTGTCTTTGAGGAGAGGCTAGAGAGGCGCCTGACGCAGATCCTCACCGGACACGGTTGTTTCGGGAGGTTCCTGTTTCGGATAAGGCGGGAGGAAACGCCCGGGTGTCATCACTGCGTGGAACACCCGGAGGACACGGTGGAGCATACGGTGGAGGTCTGCCCGGCTTGGGCAAAGCACCGCCATGTTCTCGTGGAGGCGATCGGTGGCAGGAATCTCACGCGTCCGGCCCCAGGGCCTGGACCAGTCCAGGCCATGGTATGGAGCGAGAGGGCATGGGAGCCCGTCACCTCCTTCTGCGAAGCAGTAATGCACGCGAAGGAGGAGGCGGAACGCGTGAAGGAAAGGCGAATTTCGCGCCCTCACGCCCCTAGCCGCCGCAGGAGGAGACACCCTAGGCGACGGGAATCAATAGCCGATAGCACCGTAGGCGCGGGCTTGGGGACGGTGAGCAATGGTTAGCTCGCCGTCCGGTAAGGAAAAATCCCGGGTCGACGGCGTGTTGTGTTCCACGCGCGCCTCAAAGAGATGTCAGCGAGTGTAGGGATCCGATGAGACCATTGCCTGCCGGGGTTGCGGGAAAGTCCGAAAGGGATACCGTGGCCCCCTGGCATTGCACAGGCAACAGAAGGAACACGGGTGGGTTTTAGTCAGTAAGAATCTGACACGCCCTCCCAATCCACCCAGAGCGGGAAAAGTCATTTGATGCTGAATAAGGAGACACTAGAATTCGTCGAAAAAACGGTTTTCCTGGGAATCACGCTTGACTCAAAACTACAGTGGGGTCCTCACTTAACATCACTTGCAGGGCGGCTAAGTTCAGCCGCTTACGCTGTTTGGAAAATCCGCCAACTAACAGACGTGGATACCGCGAGACTGGTCTATTTTAGTTACTTTCATAGCGTCATGTCTTACGGTATTTTGCTGTGGGGACGGGCCGCAGATATTGAATCTATATTTATTCTGCAAAAGAGGGCTGTTAGAGCCATCTACAACCTCCGCAGACGCGAATCTCTTAGGGAACTGTTTAAGAAAATTAATATCATGACGGCAAGGTACCGTCGTGACATATTAGCGGCCGGCCTCGTGTCAAAGAGAAGGGGTTTTATAAAAAATACTTCGGATGCCATGGGGTCTATGGGTGCCAAATTATTTTTTTATTGAATTTGTGTTTGATTTCGAATCTGCAAATATCAAATGTATGTTGTTAATTGATCCGATATTGGTTTAGATTAATTAATAGTCCATTACTGTCGCGGCCTGCAACAAGGGCATTGATGGAAGACCGTAAAAATGTGGGCCGAGGCGAGGCACACATAGATACGTGAGTCTTGTATAGTCCTTTTCTCAAATAATGCGCGGGAATTCAAACTAAGTAAATGCCACGAGACTGGTCTATTTTAGTTACTTTCATAGCATCATGTCTTACGGTATTTTGCTGTGGGGACGGGCCGCAGATATTTACTCTATATTTATTCTGCAAAAGAGGGCTGTTAGAGCCATCTACAACCTCCGCAGACGCGAATCTCTTAGGGAACTGTTTAAGAAAATTAATATCATGACGGTACCTTGTCAGTATATATATGAAAACATTATGTATGTTCGAAAAAATCTGCATCTCTATAGTAAGATAAGTGACAAGCATAATTTTAACACAAGAAATAGGAACAAATTAGATCAACCACGTTTCAGATTGTCTAAAGTACACACTTCTTTTATGGGGTACTGTGTAAAATGTTATAATAAAATACCACTCGATATTCTTCAACTAAATGAGAAGAAATTTAAAACTTGCATTAAACGCACACTATGTAGACAAGCATACTATAAGTTGGATGATTATATCGTAGATAAAAATGCTTGGCTAAATGCTGGTCCTGCTCCACAGCCACTTGGGCTCACTAGTTAAAAATGAAAAAATTGGTAGTTGCTTCCCCTTTTTTATTTTTTCTGACTACGAACTTATTGTTTATTTTGTTTTTTTTATTAAACTAAGTTTTAATTATTGAATACTCCAATAGATAATATTGATTTTCTTTCTTTTGGTGGTAAAATTCTTGCAAACTATAGTTTTGTATAACTTAGACGCATTTTTATTTTCAATTTTTGTAAATGTGAGTACCATGGAGTCGTTTTACTATGTTATTATGTTGATTTTGACTTGAAAGAGCAGGGTAGTTGAGAGTATGTCATCTCACTTAAATGTCTCGCTGATGGTGGCGAGTGTGTTGGATCATTCGGTTCCCTACAAAATGGTTGAGCTGGATGGTGCTGATCCACGCGTTATGTTCGTGAACGGGCGCCGTCAGTTGAGACTGGTCATCTCTTATCTGCCAGGGCTTATTTTTAATCATTTTTTATTTATATATATATTTTTTACATTGTTCTCACATATAGAATCAACAAGAGTAATGTACCCAGGATTTTGTAATTTCTATATTTAAAAGAGTGTCCTTGGAGTTTCTTGCCCGTTCTTCTCCATAGAGATCTACGTTTTGGTATGGGTAACTAGCTTCAACTTTCTGACTAACTGACTCTTTGACAATTCAAAAGTGCCTGTAAAGGGTTTAATTGAAATAAATGCTTTGAGTTTGAGTTTGATGATTTCCCAACAACAACAAAAAAAGGCTTTAAAACCATAATTAATTTTGAAACTTGAAATCAATGACGTCTTTTCAACAATCTTTTTTTGTTACAAAGGGCATACTTTTTCTTTTAAAAAAAAAACGTCCCACACTAGGAATTTCTCCTGTATTGTGTTGTTTTACAATATGGTCACTAGATGGCGCTACTGTGCATCGCTTTTTACTAAAAAGCATGATTAATTTATACCTACAGCCGCAGTCGGGATTTTTTAAAAGTTTATCCAACTTAAAAAAAAAACCCGAACAAATATTAAACAAAGGATTTTAAACTGACATGTTTATTTACATTGTTTTTTTATTATTTTTTAACATGGTAAATATCCCGTTTTAAAACTTTTGTGGTATATTATTTTTTGCAAAAAAGTTTGCGCTCGCGATGTCTACTGTTCGCAGAACTACTAGTATAATGGGTGGGTTCTTAGCATTAATAGATTATTGGCATAGTAGTTGGTGCTACAATACTACTACTAAATTACCAAACATTTTATCCTTGGCTTTACAATTTTCTGTTACCTATGTTTTTAGTTCCCACCATACTAACGTCTAGATTTTCGTTACATAATAAAACAAATAAATAATTGTTTAGGTACATAGGTATAACGTAAATAATTTAATACGACAATTAATTCTATCAGTAGCTAGCTAAGTTAGTTACAGCGAGTAATTCTTTGCGAATATTAATTGAGTTACACGTCTCGCCTAATTACTAGTTAGTACTTTGACAATCTTCAATTATTCATGTTATTAAATCTGACGCTTTTTAGGGTCCCTCAGTTTGTTAGGTAGTAGATCGCTTATACAAAATATAGGTGTCTTTGACCTTGATTTGATATTGTAGATAGTAATAGTCGTCAGTACGGAATTTTTCGTTGTTACACAGGTCCAAACGACAAGAAACATTATAAATAAGCTCGCAGTTGACCACTAGGTATCTAGTGAGTATAGAAATATTCCAGGCTTCTTCTGATTGGGATAGCCCTTAGTGCATTGAACTCCAAAAAACACACTTGAAAACATGACCCATTTCATAAACAAACATCATACATTAAAACGTGCCACGAAAAATAAATTTCGTTAGCTTTTTTTTTCAATTTTGCATATCCAGGCTTAGCGATTTAATCTCCAAAAAACCCGGTAACACAAAAAACGCTTCTTTTATTGTGGAAAGGCCACATTTGAGTTTAACAGGACTGAATTAAATTTTAATGGGAGCTGAAAAAATCGTAGAAATGTGGCCAGACTTACCTTCGCGCTTCCGTCGCAGGAGTTTTTTATGGTGTATGTGTTATCTTTCCTGGGCTTTCTATACCTCAAAACAAAAATAAGATCCTATAAATGTTCATTATTGTGGATTTTGGCTGATTTTACATAAACTGAAAGATAACCAACGAACACAATATTTAATGGAAATAAAAGGCATTTCAAAATCAGTATTTTCCGACAGTACTTCTTCCTACTATTTTTAAATTTATAATGATGAGTACAATAGCCTCTTCAGAAGTTTAGGGTAAACAAAAAGCAAGGATGTATTTTTAAATTGCGTGTTGTTTAGTATACCTACCACAAAATAATGCTGAGACTAGACTGTACTACGTAAATATAACAGGGTTATCTGTTTTTTTTTTTTTTAAACACCATATATTTTCAAAAACTTTTAAGTACATAAAGAACCACCCTCAATTTTCTAAACTTCAGAAACTTTAACTATGAGCATGCACTATCAAGCGTATAGATTCGAAGTAGGTACATAAAGTATATCCAAAGTATCCAGAGATCGCGTTAATATTCCCGGAAGGATTGGTCCGTGAAAAATGCTACGGTCAGATTCCGCGCCCGCCCGCCCTAGCAATACACTGCCCCCGCCCTGTACGGTAACTACGCGATCGAAGTTTACGAGATATTTTAATGGGGTAACTTTTTTTAAATAGTTAAACTATAATGTAAAAATGAGTTTAAAAATAATTCTCATAGCGTTCGGAAAATAATTGTAGACATAACTTTTATTAATTAATTATTGAGTAATTTATGTCTAGCTTTGTTGAAAGAATTGGCTTAAATTATTCGACCATCGTCAAGACACTTTATTTATTGTCATTTTATACTTATACTGGAATCACATATATTATAGCTGGAGGGGACGCCCTAGAAGGACATATCGTGACCTTATTGGTGATGGTCTTCAGAAAGGTCAGGTGCGTAGTACTCGCAACCGGCGTGGCTGTATGACCAGGGCCTCAAGTCTGCTATTACAATAGTGTCAGAATGGTCTATCATTGATTTCATAATTGTTGATTTTGACAAGTTTGGTAATCTACTAACATAATGGCGTCATTATGACTTTCCAATGGTCAGCCACTGACACTCCATTGAAAGAAATGGCATCTATTGGTAATCTCGTACATAATGAAAAATGAATGTCTGACTTAGGCGGTAATTTTGCTAAAATTTTGACAGTTCCTTTGATCAGTGACCTACCATGAGAACGTCATTGTGCAGTCATTTCTTTTAATTCGTTACGAGTATCGTGTTTGTGGAATACAACGATCAACCAATGATCGACCATTATGAATTTAGCAGATTACGAACTTTTAGCAAAATGACAATGGGATCGTGTTGGAATTACGAATTTATAAAAATAGCAGACTTGGGCCCCAGATGTATGAACGTAAACGAGGCAAAAGGAGTATGTAAGGATCGCAGCAGGTGGCGTTCTGTAGCTTCTGCCTAACGCCATGGGAAGTATCATACACAAACTCAGTCCTTCAGTGTACGCATTATTATACAACAAAGGTTTTCCAGCCCACGGCCCCCGGTGGCTTCCTTGGCGGCCCAGCAATAGTTTGGCAAAATTAAATCTCTTTATGTTTAGAAATACAAAACAAAATAGTCTAGAATACATCCCCATTTCAGATTTTCCTAAAATCAGAAATCATGCACCGAAAACCACTGTCATCACCGGTTGAAGACCACTGTTTTACAATGTCACAGTGTCGCAATGATACATTTCCCATTTTTGATCAAAAATCTTTACACCTTCCCATTTCATCTCATGGCCACCTCACGCGGAACTCAGCGGAATTACGCAGACCCGGGAATAATGACGTTACGTATGCACTTGTATTGCCGACAGTCAAATATTAATAGCCGAGCTCCGGGTTATTACGGGAACTGATTTATTTTATCCAATCTGTATGTTTTTGTTAAGCAGGTGTTACAGAATAAACTTCCCGACTCTATAGTGGAATACTGAAATTGCTTCACGGATTTAATGGAAAGTTTTAATACGAAATGTAGTATAACACAACCGTGAACACTGGCACTTGACTTCGAATATTATAAAACATAAATAGCTTTCTGAAAGCGTTACCTACGCTTTTGTATTCATAAATAGTTTTTAACTAGGTAGGTAGTAGGGACTTTAGTCAGGTAGACCATGGTTTGTAGTTTACTAATATACCACTCAAGATTGCTGAAATAGGCTTAGGTAGAGTTATAACAGAACATTACATCATGCCTGTAATCCTCAAAGACGTAGGTAGAAGTGAGCACTAGGTACAATCATGTGTCGCCGACCTAGACGACCACTACTCGTATGCTCAAGTCAAACGACTATAGCATTTATAAGCATATTCAGGCTTTAATGTTCCCACAGCTGGGATTTCGCTTCTGTGAGAGAAAGTGGGCCCACCATGCGGGCCCAGATCGGGTTAGTCATTGCGTATCATTTCTATTATTAACAAAAATTGTCGGTATTAGTTTAATAGCAACAGACATAATAACTCCTACACAAAACACTGATAGTTTTGTGTTCAGTGCCCAGTTCACACACACGTAGCGCTGTTCAGTGGCTAGTTCACACATAATAGATGTTCGCTATATGACGAGCGGACGATTCGCAGCGACTATTCATCACGCAGACGGAAATGTGCGCCAGCGCCCGCTAGGGATGACACACAGTAGTTTACTTGAATTGTCGATAACTTGATACTAAGGTTTAATTACTGTGAACTTAACTATAGATATTCCTCTGCCTAACCCGTTGGGAGTTACAGGCGTGATGCTGTGTGTTCCTTACTCAGAGTTCGTACAACTCAGGTTAAGAAGCAGATGGGCTAGCGAGAGGTCATAAACTAGAAGAGTTGTTAAATCCGAACTATTCTAAGTCATTTAGGGGCATGAGGTACAGGGTGAAAATTCACTCATCCACCATAGAAAAGGGAGAATCCTCCAACCAGACGGGTGTTGTGTCTGGCGGGGCGACTGCCCGACTGTTGATGTCGGATAGTCTTATATATGTCGTTCGCGCGGTAAACTCTAATTGCGCGATGCAGGATTTGTGTGACGTCATGTCTTTGATGCGTAGTTCGTATGTGGTGGTGTAACCGCTACAGACATTCGTGTCTTTATTGCACCGTCAATTTTGTATTGAAAATAATTCAATCATTGCAGAAGCCCGTTTGATACTCATAATTTGCAGATTTAATTTTGCGATCATTTTTTTCCAAGAGCTCACACATAAAATATGGCTAATATGTTGAACGCAAGTAGGTAATGAAGATAATACGTCGGTAGGCGTGCTTTTAATGATTAAATTAAAAGATTTTGTGTTTCCTGGGTACTTAGCCCCATAGAATAATAGTGGGCTGAGTAAAAGAGAATATTGTTAATTTAACAAGAGCAATATTATTTATCTCTTGTTAAAATATGATATCTTGTTTTATTTATTTTGACGAAATATTATTTTACATAATACCAAGACGCATTCATATTGAAGGATTATTACGTCTTTTTAATACGAAAGAACCATCGGCGTTATCTGCATACCACATGCCAAACCAAACGTGCTAGAAGAAATTTTAAACTCGGATACATAGTTAACATAGAGCAATCCGATAGCTGATTTATATAAAACCTAATATACACACCTTACCATCTATCTAAATCATATAATTAATGTGTATAGAATATTGTGAAAATATTTTAAAAGAGTAACGGTGGAGTTTCTTGCCCATTCTTCTCCGTACGAAAACGACCTTTTGGAATGGGCGACTAGAATCAATTATTATATATTTTTTTTGTAAATGTTGACGTTCATAAGTGCCTTTTTAGTGTCTAAATGAAATAAATTATTTAACTTTGACTTTGACTTTGAAATCATGGAAATATGCAAATTTGTTGGGAAATATATGAACTTTTTTCACAACCCACGGCGATAAACTTAACAATCGATCTGTTAATGTTACCCTCTTCGCATATTCAATTACATTACATTACAAATAAACTACCAGATGCAATACTCGTAAAAGATGAAACCAGCGATACGACATTCACTTATGAATAAGCTCAAGCGAATATTAATTAAAAAAGCATACTTCACAATAAACGAATACATGGGTGACATAAAAAACATTTTTATCCCAAACAGACAAAATACACCGTTAGTCATATACATATATTCATATGTAGGTACATAGATAAGTATTAAATTATGATAATTATATGTTTAATTTTATTGACAAGACCAAATAATTATTATGAACCACTACCTATAACTGATCTCGACAAAATAAATATTCAGCCTTTCGCAGTCCACTGCTGCACAAAGGCCCCCAGGCCGTGCCACAACACCCTGCCCGCCTCCCGCATCCAGCCAGTCCCAGCCACCTTCTTAAGGTCATCGGATATAAATGTTATATTTACTTTATTAATGTTATTAACATTTCAAAAAATTGTTGAGTGTTATTTGTTTCCTAATTTTTAATATTTTATGTTTGAATTAATTGTATATTTTGTTGTAAAGGGTCCGTAATTGTACCTTAGATAAAGGCCATTGTAACACCTTTAAACATTATGGAATGCAAATTTTAATAAAGATATGAATATGAAAAAAATTTTGCGGAATTTGTCGATGATTGGTATCCGTAGCTCGTTTTTCGATGTAAAATATCGAGTTAACAAAATTTGTTCTCGTAATAAGCGTTATTGAATTTTAAATATTTTTACAGTATTTTACTAAAAGTAGAGAGGATTTGGCGTCATCAACATCGCCACATGCGAACTATACATCAAAGACCTGACGTCACACAAATCCTGCATCGCTCAATTAGAGCTTACCACTCGAACGACTATGCGCGTATGTACGTCTGGTACACGCTCAGCTTGACGCACGCCTGGATTCGGGATGAAAGCACTGGTCTGAGCAGGTGACGGGCGACCCCACCCTGCGCGGCGAACTTGCGGACGTGTGGCCCCAACGTGAGGCAGCGGTCGATGGTCACACCCAGGTACTTGACCAGGGGCGACCAATCGACGGCGGCTCCTTGTAGCTTCAGAGGTGGTGGGAGGTGCGCATACCTAGTGAGCAGCGCCTGCGTCTTACCCACGTTAACCGACAGCCGCCATTTTGAAAGCCACTCGGGGAGTAGGTCGAGGGCGCGCTGCATTTTGACCGCCGCGTACTTCGCATTTAGCGAGGTAGTAATGTACGCGGCGTCGTCGGCATACAGCGCGAGCGTCGCCTCGGGAGTGGTGGGGATGTCGTCGGTGTAACGTGAGTAACACGCCGGTGAGATGCAGCTGCCCTGAGGCACGCCAGCCATCACCGGGCGGGCGCCGGATAGCGCCTCTTTGACCACCACCTTGAAGGTCCTGTGTGACAGAAAAGAGGAGACCACCCTAACAACGTGACGGGGCGCGTCGGACGTGGCTAACTTGTATATAAGGCCCTCGTGCCATACACGGTCGAAGGCCTTCTCCATGTCAAGGTATACTGCCACCGAGCACTCCTTCTTTCCTAGTGCAGAAGTCAGTAGGTGCAGTACCCTTGACAACTGAAACGTCGTGCTATGCTCCACCCTTTTTTTTTTTTTTTTTTGGGTGGGAAATCATCAAATGACGTCTCCCGCTCTGGGTGGAGCGGGAGGGCGTGTCAGACTCTTACTGACTAAAACCCACCAGTGTTCCTTCTCTTGCCTGTGCAATGCCAGGGGGCCACGGTATCCCTTTCAGACTTTCCCGCAACCCCGGCAGGCAATGGTCTCATTGGACCCCTTCACTCGCTGACACTCTTTGAGGCGCGCGTGGAACACTACGCGCCGTCGACCCGGGCCTGGTCCTTACCGGATGGCGAGCTACCCATTGCTCACCGTCCGCAAGCCCGCGCCTACGGTGGCCGGGAATCGGCAATCGATTCCCGACGCCCAGGGCGTCTCCTCCTGCGGTGGCTAGGGGCGTGAGGGCGCGAAATTTGCCTCTCCCTCACGCGCTCCGCCTCCTCCTTCGCGAGCATTACTGCTTCGCAGAAGGAGATGACGGCCTCCCATGCTCTCTCGCTCCGTACCATGGCCTGGACCAGGGCCGGACGCGAGAGATCCCCGCCACCGATCGCCTCCACGAGGACACGGCGGTGCTCTGCCCAAGCCGGGCATACCTCCACCGTATGCTCCACCGTGTCCTCCGGGCGATCCACGCAGTGATGACACCCGGGCGTTTCCTCCCGCCTTATCCGAAACAGGTACCTCCCGAAACAGCCGTGTCCGGTGAGGACCTGCGTCAGGCGGAAGGTGAGGACGCCGTGGCGCCTCTCAAGCCACTCCTCAAAGAGGGGACTTATCGCCGCAATAGTGGCGTGCCCAGCACTGGGTTGCGACAATCGCACTCTCCATGACGCCATGAGATCCCGTCGGAGCTCTGTCCGCTGTGCCGCGATTTCTCGCGGCATCGGAGTCAAGCCCCGGCGTTTCGCCTCCCCGCGCCACTCCCAAATATGCGCGAGGACTTTTGCCTCCAGATCCCATGGCGGCAATCCGGCAAGGAGGCTCGCCGCCTCACCGGAGACCGTGCGGTATCCCCGGACCAGCCGGGTGGCCATGACCCTCTGGGACGCGTTCAACCGGCGGGCAGGCCGCCGCCTCAACGAACGCGCCCACACCGGTGCCCCGTACAGGGCCATGGACCGCACGATCCCCGCGTATAGCCTCCGGCAGGAGGCGTTTGGACCCCCTAGATTGGGCAGGAGCCGCTTCAAGGAAGCCCCGGCCCGGTCCAGTCTGGGAGCCAAACGTCGAAAGTGCTCCTCGAAGTTCCACCGACTGTCGAGGACGAGTCCCAAGTACTTCATCGTCGACTCGACGCCGATGTGAACCCCTCCTACCGTTATTTGGGAACCCGACGGTGGCGCGTTCCGAGGACCATGAAAACACATGGCCTCGGAGGGCAGGGTATTGAAGGCGTTGGCGATGTCTAGAGACACCGCCAAGACGACCCCACCCCGAGCCACCGCATCCCCCGTCGTGAGGGCTCGCACGCGCATGATGGCGTCCACCGTGGAGCACCCCCTGCGGAAACCAAACTGGCTCTCCGACAAATCCGGCCCCACCCGCACCAGCCGCCCGACGAGGCGGTCTGCAATTACTCTTTCAAAGAGCTTGCCCACCTCGTCAAGCAGCACGATGGGCCGGTAAGCGGACGGAGAGTCCGCAGGGCGCCCCGGCTTCTTGATGAGGACCAGTTTCCCCGTCTTCCAACGAAGCGGGAACTGGCCCCTCTCCAAGCATGCGCTTAAGAGCCCCCTTAGTCGAGGCCCGAAAGCCTCTGAGGCCAGGACCCAGGCTTTCCCAGGTAAGCCGTCGGGTCCTGGGGCGGTATTTCTGGCATTCAGCCTACGTACCGCCACCCTCATCTCTACCTCGGTCACCTCCGGAGCATCGTCGTCGTCGTCGGCGGTGTGGTCCGCATCGGGCACCGCAGTAGGCGGAGCCATGGGTGGGGAGGCATGTTCCCCTCTCGAAGGGAACAGAGCGCTCACCACGTCCCCCACAAGCTGTGGCCGGAGACTCTGCGTCAGCGGGGGAGCCCATGGGCGGAGTTTCTCCCGCACCATCTTGTATGGGCGTCCCCACGGGTCTCTGTTCAGAGTCTCCAGCGACTCCTCGTGGGCCAGTGCCCTGGCCCGCAGGATCTCCGCTTGGAGGGCGGTCTTCGCCGCTCTGTACCCCTCGTACAGCTCCGCCTGAATGGCTTCCGTATGCGGAGGTCGAATACGGAGCCTGCGGTGCCTGGTGTACCGGCGTCGCGCAGCAACGCACGCATTGCGCAGTGTCGTCAGCTGTCGCGACCACCAGTACACCTGGCGCGAAGCACGTCCGGGCTGGACCCGGGGCATTGCCACGTCACATATTTCGGACATGGCCTCCCGGAACCACTCCGCCTCGTCGTTGATGTCGGCAGGCCTGTCCGGTGATGACACCCAGGCCTGCACGATCGAGGCTTCCAGGAGGTGCTCCCGGTCCAGCTGCTTCAGCGCCCACCGCGGACCACTCGGGGCCTGTCGGACCGGCGCGCTCGAGGTCTGGGCGGAGACGTCAAACCGGATGTACCGGTGATCGGAATACGTCTCCACCCCCTCCATGACGCGCCAGTCAATGACACGTGGCGACAGAGCGGAGCTGGCGAACGAGATGTCCACCACTGATTCACCCCGCATCCGCACACACGTGGGGACAGAACCCCGGTTTAGGACGACCAGGCCTGTTTCCAGCGCCCAGTCCTCCACCATCCTGCCCCGTGTGTCCGTATACCGGGAACCCCAAGCCACATTCTTGGCATTGAAGTCCCCGAGGACGAGCACGGGGAGGGAACAGAACCCGACGACGACGACTCTCAACTCAGCAAGGGAGTTGTAGAACTCGGCGAGAGTTCGGTTCGGGGAGAAGTATGCCCCTACCACGACAATCTCCCCGAACCGTGCTGCAACGCAACCCCGTCCTCTCTTAACAGCCTCGAGGGACGGGGTACCGGCTGCGGCCGACGAAATTAGGGCCACTGAGCCGCTCAGGTCCTCCACCCAGTCATCCCTGGGTGGGACAAAGTACGGCTCAGCGACCACGGCGATGTTAATCGACCACTGCGCCATGTTCTGGAGCAACAGATGCTGAGCTGCGGCGCAGTGGTTGATGTTCGCCTGGAGGAGGCGAAATGGGGCCATTATTGGCACTCCATTGCAGCACCCTCCTTAGCCCCCTGTGAGGGCCCTGCCGCGGCGGCTGCGGCGGCGACGACGGCTGTTGAGGCGGCAATGGCGGCGGTGGCGGCGGTTGCGGCTGTGACGGAGGTGGCAGGTGGTTTGCCTCTAGCCTTGGCGGGTAGAGCGCAGGCCTTGCTCCCAATCCGGTGGCCGGCTGGCTTGCCAGCCGTCGCACATACGACGCAATGCAGCGTGGCTTCGCACGAGCCGGCCTTGTGACCGGGCTGACCACAGCGGTAACAATGACTGCTGCGGTCCACCTCCGAGGTGCATTTAGCTCCCACGTGGTTACCCACATGGCAGCGGAAACACCTCAGAGGTCTGGGTTCCAGCAGTTTTACCTGCGCCGAAACCCAGCCCACCAATAGCCTTTGGCCTTCCCCGGCAATTTTTTTGGCCGCCGACACGGGGCAGCTCACCGTAACGGCTCGCATCCCCGTGAAGTCAGGACGGATGGCGCCTGCCCTAACCTGCTCGGCAGAGCACCCCCCAGTCCTAACGACAGCGGCCACCACCTGTCCCTCCGTCACTGAGTCGTCCAAGGCCAAAATACGCATGTCAGCGCATTTGGTAGGCCTGGACACTCGTGCCTCGTCCGCATTTAGGGACGCCCTAAGCCGTTCGGCCAGAGCGTCAGCGGCCGCGCCGCTTGCCGCACCGGGGACCTCCAGCATCCGGGCCCCAGTCGCAGTGACCCTCACCCGGATGCCCTCAGTGGCACCGATCTCGTTGAGGTCCACCGCCGCCCCCACCTTGGCGAGCACGTCACGGTAGGACACGCCCCTCTTCTCCGCCTCTGGCTGTAGTGCATCACTACAGCTGCGGACTTCGGGGCGCGGAGCCTAGCCGCGACGCTTTGCTCCTTGCGTCGCTGCCGCCTCGCCTTTCTTTGGGCCGTCCTGTTCTTCTTCCCCGCCTTCCTCTTCTCCCCGGCTACTTGCCATTCGGCGTCAGCCGGTGTAGCTTTATGAGGAGGCGGGGGCGGCTCTTTCGCCGCTAGGGCCGCGGCCTTTGCCGCTAGGGCTGGGGCCTTCGCCGCGAGGGCCGAGGCCCCCGCCGCTAGGGCTGGGGCCTTCGCCATCAGGGCTGGGGCCCTCGCCGCCTGAGTAGCCGCCCCGCTCTTGGTCTGCCCCAAGGAACCTGGGTTGGCTGAGGCAGCCGCTGTAACAGCATATGATGCCGCCTTCCGCTGGCCAGAGACCGGTGGCGTGCTCGCCGCCAGAGGAGGGCGCAGGACGATGGCTTCTAGTGCAGAGAAACGAGACCGCAAAGAAGCCATCTCCTGCCTCACCAGGGTCAAAACCCGGTCCTCCGCAGGCACGGGCCGTCCCTGCCCATGCTGCTCCCTCCCCTGTGGCACCTCGCGGGGGCCGGCTCCACGAAATCCGGCCAGGTCCGCTCGGAGCTCCTCATTCTCCTTTCGGAGAAGCTCCATTGTGGCTGTCAAGCGGGCGACCTCCGCCCGCATCTCGGACATGCCATCCGACGGAGGCCTGAGGTGATAGGCCTCCGCTGCCTCCAAAATAGAGGCCATGGCCGCGGGCATGGCTTTGTCTTTAGAGGACTGAGTCTTCTTCAAAACCAATGCCTTGATTGCGGCAGCCACGGCCTCAGCAAACCTGGCCGCTCGCTCCGAATTGGAGCCGCCAGCGGCGTCCGGCTCACCACCTGCCGACTCTGTATGGGCCGCCACAGTGTTCGTCCCTACAGGCTGGTGTTCCTCCTCTGTAGAGGGCCTCTCCACCTCAGCTGGGCTGGCCGGACTCGGCTCGCCTGCCTCCCTGGTGGTGAGCCCTCTACCCACACCTTTTCTCCGGGCCGCACCCCGCCGACTGGAGTGTATCTTCCTCCTGCCTGAGACCACCTCGTCGGACGACCCCTGACCATCCCCCGGTTTGGAGCGCTTCCGGAGGAACTTTCGGTTCCTCACGGTCGCTCCCACCACCACTTCGCGCTCTGAGCTCTGACCCGAGCTCCTCGCGCCAGACGCAGCGTCGGACTCCGACCCCGCATCACTCCCCTCTCCTTGGTTTTTGTTTTTTTTGTTAAGTTCCATAGTAGTTCCCACGAGTAAAAACATGTTTTATTGACTCAAAATAGTGGTTCGCACTAGCGACTAATTATCTAATAGCTACCCATTAGTCAAGCTTACAACCTCCCTCACGGTGCGCCGCCGCTTGGAGGTTTGGGGTAATTTTTTATAGAGGATTTCTTCCTCGCGGTCCGGGCGGTTAAGCCAAGACCCTCGACCCCCGTCAAGTGCCAGAGACATGACCTTGACACTCTTCGGGGCTACGAGGCCAACGGTGGCAGAAGAAAAGGCTTCCTCCTGCCTGCCCGACGGCAGTGTTAGTGCACGCCGAGCCCGTGCTCCAACGCTGCTCAACGTGTGCTCTCTCCGAGTACACGTTAGAGCGTTCCTCCGACAGGATATTGGCATGCAGACAATGGGACCCCTTAGGCACAGAGTACCTAATGGGGAGACATTGCCCGCATCCCAGGGTGCACCGTCCTGAAGACTGGCCTTCCCCCCGGACGCATCCGAAGGGAATTCCAGCCCACAGGCACACGGGGAGGTTTCCTGTCCAAGCACCCCGCTATGCTCCACCCTGAACCCGAATTGCTCAGGGCGCGGCGCGATGTGAGGTTGGAGGTGTCGCAGGAGGAGTGCTTCGAACACCTTGGAGACTGTCCGCAACAACGTTATAGGCCGATAGCTCTCCGGCTTCGCTGTATTCTTCCCCGCCTTGGGCAGCATTATGACGCGCCCCTCCTTCCACGAGGGGGGAAAGACCCCCGTGCGCAGTATCTCCGTGTACAGGCGTGCCAACGCCGCTACCGTACGGAACGGCAAGTGACGCAGCGCTGCGTTGGTGATACCGTCAGCACCGGGGGCCTTCCTGGGCTTCGTCCTTAGGATGGCGCGTCTAACTGCGCCAGGCGAGAAGAATACAGGGTCCTCCTCGGGAGCTATCGGCGATGCGAAGTAGTCTCCTAGGTGTTTCTCGACTGCTGCGACATGCTCGATGTCTGCGGTCGGGTTAGGGCGGAACTGACGCTCCAGGTGTTTGGCGAAGACCTCCGCCCGGTCCTCCGCTACATACTTAAGTGCCCCGTCGCTGTTGAGCAGAAGGCGCACCGGAGCTGGGGTATTCTATAGTTGGCGGCACAACTTGTGTACAGACGGCCAACTATCTATAGTGGCGTCTATTCTCTCCTCCCAGCCCGCGGCGGTATGGGCCGTAAGCTCGGCCTTTACCCTGCGAGGCGGTTCAATTGGGTCCTCATGGTGGGGCATCTATGTTGTTGCCACTGCTTGCGAAGATGCCTCTTCGCGGCGATGAGTGCTGTCAAACGCGCCGGCAAGAGGGGCAATGGTCCTCCCCCTTGCGGCAGCGTCGTCGTCGCCACTTCCAAGGCGCTCTGTATGCAAGCAGTGACGTCATCCGCCGCTTGCTCTACGTCCGCGGAGGAAACAATAGGCTGAGCTGACGTGATGGTCTCCATCTTTTCTGTGAAGGCTTCCCAGTCAATACGTTGACGAGGCGCTACAGGTTTCAGTCGGGTCGGCATGCCCGATAGGACGACGAGTACAGGTTGGTGGTCCGACTTGTAACTCGTCGTCGATCACTTGTTGAGTGATCTGGCAGTGTAGCCCTCTGTGTACTGCGATGTCCAGCACATCAGGCATGTACCTCACTGCAGTGGGTAGGCGTGTCGGGGCCGGACACCGAGTACCCGAAGGCTTCGTGTCCGCGAAGAGCCGTCTCCCCTCAGTGTTCGCTTTCATAGAGTTCCACGCCGGATGCTTGCAATTAAGGTCACCGGCAAGGATGACCGCGTTGTCGCTATGCGTGCCAATTAGCGCCCGCATCTCAGTCATAACAAGGCGGGACGCGGGCGGCTTGTAGCACGCATAGATACTAATGTCCTCGCGGCAACGTGTAGTTGCACACCCAGCGCGTAAAAACTACTGAGCGACGGCAAGGGGAGCTCTTGATGGACGACTCTCCGCCTCACAAGTACTGCCAGACCACGGTATCGGGCATCCTGAGCCGACCTCTCATCCTTCCAGTAGACATGGTAACCCGGGAATCTGGCCCTGTCTTCGGCTCCCAGGTGCGTCTCGCTGATTAGCGCCACGTCGATGTCTTGATCCCGTAGGAGATGGCGGAGGGGGGCGACCTTATCCCTAAGGCCGCGGGCATTCCAGTGTACGATCCTCAACGGCTTAGCCATCAAAGAGTGACAGCAACGTAGCCAGACCGTCGAGGATGACCGCCTCGATATCTCGGCCCTGCTTTATGGCTCTGATTAGATCCATCAGGAGCTTTATCGCGCAGGTTGTGAACTCACGGTTGTGTTGCGCGCTATTTTGCGCGATAGGGGCGACACCATACGTCACCGCTGGGAAGTTTTCCTTAGCGGTGATTGGCCACTGACCACCATCGTCGCCACAAACGCCATGATGGCACCATCATGGCGTCGGTGGCGACGGTGGTGGTGCCACGCGGCTTTTGGGCGAACCTACTAGTTCCCACATTCCGCCGCTGCGCCGTCTTGTCGCTGTTACTAGTAGGTTCGTCCACTAGTGTCGTCGTGTGCGCGATCCATGAGTCGACAACCCGCGCAATGGGGGCAGGGCCGGCCTTAGGGATGGTAGCGTCTTCATCTTGCTGTGTCGCCGGGGGGGTGGTTTTCTTACCTTTACCCCCTCGCTTCTTCTTCCTCCGCTTAGAGGAGGAGGAGGCTTGGCCTCTTGGTGTGGGCTCATTTTCCGCCGCCATCAGCGTCCATGGGCCTCTACGGTGGTCATCTGTTCATCATGCGGCCTAGCCGCTTGCGCCCGGCTTGTGGCCGTGATGGCGACGGTCCCCGCTCGCTTGTTTCGAATCTCGGGTTTGAATACGGGGCACTTGATGTTGCTCGCGGGGTGCGGGCCACCGCAATTGACGCAGGTGGCTACTACCCGACGATTGTTGTCGGGACGTTTTATATATGCCAGTCGCGCGGTAAATATTGCTTGCGGGATCTCCAGGATTTGGCGTGACGTCAGTATGATGCGTAGTTTGCATGTGGCGATGTAGATGCTGCTACACAACTATCTATATTGTATAGTACTACGACCCACCCCTGTTTTGCATGGGTGTAATGTACTGATGCACACGTCAACATCCCAATGATTATACAATTAAAAACAAAATGCAGTATGGAATTGCCAAGAAACTGCCGGATCATTCCAAATTATACAGTAACAAAATATCGTTCTAATCATCGCCGTGTGAACGGGCCTTACAATTAAACAAACAAAAGTGATGTTGTCTATGGATAATCCCACAATTTCGTTGAAAAGGATATATGAAAAAAATTATGAGTCCTTCTCCATTGGTGGAGTTTGGATTTTCAAATACTTTTATTGATTCAATTCCTAAATTAATTTCAATAATCGTAGTTAACTAATTTAATAGCCGAGGATAGCTCATTGACCCCTGTCAGACATGGCGCCACGCCGTGCGCCGTCAGCCATAATTATTTTACCACGCGTAATTTTAAATCTGTGATATATTTTATAGTTTTCATTTTAATAACATATTTTATCAGTCAGATAAGGATTAATAATAATTATACTTGGTCAAAATAGCTTAGGAAAAAAAAAATTAAGTTAAAAATGGTTACTAAGGGTAATTCTTAGATAGATAGACTTATTATGCTATCGCGGACTTTTCTGTTGATTTTGTTAAGCTATGCAATCCAGTAGTACATATTTGTTATCTATCTGTAACGATTTAGTCAGCGCACGACATGTAAGCGCTCAAAAAAAATAAAAAAATGTATATGAAAAAAGTGCCTTTTTCACGACTTGACAAATGGTCTTGTTAATTATATACATATAAACCTTCCAGAATACATTCTCTAAATGATGTTGAAAACCTCATCAAAATCCGTTGCGTAATATTTAGAATAACAACGTGGACATGCAGACAAACGCGAAAAGTGACTTTGTTTATTTTGTTTCATAATATTTAGAGATTAGAGAAGAGAGAGATGTATATACCTACAACTAAGTTGAAATTCTTTAAACATCTCAGAAGGTCGAAAAGGTTTTAATATAAAACACCTTCCTAAATGTCTAAAAAATTGCAACTTAGTTCAGAACAACGTAGCAACGTAGTCTAATAAAAACATGTATTTTAAATATCGACATCCATTAGGTTCTGTCCCCTCACTAGCGCAGTAGTGCGTCGTCACGGTTACTCCGAGGTGCCGGATATTTGGTATAAAAATCGTATTAGCGTTTGAAACGCAATCTTTTACCACAAATAGCTGTGTGTCTGTCAATTTACTTCATTTTACTCGTTCGACGGTCGCCCTCCATGCTCAACACGCTATGAATATTTTAATATTTATCTATCGCCCCATTGGTGTTAGCTTCGGACTTTGCTACCTCCTTTGAAGAGCTGGCGTCCTGGTATTTTTGAACTAAGTTTAGTGTTTATTTGTTGGAAAAATGTTGTAAATTTTCCTCTTTACGGCGTTTGCCAGTCATGCGTTTTTCCTGGAAAGAGAAAATGGCGTCAGGTCCAATAGTTATTGTTTTTAATTCAAACTTCCTTCCGGGTTAGAAGTATGGTTATTTTGTAAATTTATTAAATCAATAATTATTAATTATTTGTTTCCCTGAATTTTACTTGCCAATGAAACACCAAACTTGCTCTCTAATACCACCTCTGCTTGCAACGTAAAGATTACAGCGTGACATTAAACATGCATTGCCGACATTCGTATTTACGTAATCCACTGGAGACTGGATCCACAATAGTTGTGTGGATTAGAATCGAACACAAGCACAACTTTGCCCATTGAGTTGCTATCGCCTGCGACAGAGTGGTTCCGATAGTTTATGTTCATACCAAGATATAAGCACAAGAAATATCTAAGACTAGCTTCCACTAGTGGCTTCGCCCGCGTGATATCTTACTCAGTTTTAGTCAGAGATAATATAGCATTATGCCTACATGGTGCTCGCATGCCACCTCCGCGAGTTTGTTATAAATTGATGCCATAATTATGAGACAAACATTATTTCGTTTTAGGTATAGTGTAGCAATAAAATAATAAGCGTTAGGTGTCAGTTTCGGGAGCTGTTGCCATGTCATCATATAAAATGTAAAATAATATAACATTGATCTAAATAAGTATGCAACTTAAACATAATTACGCATTTCATTTTCATCCACCTACATCCCACACGTCACCAGTTCCATGTCTGATTTAGATGTTGTATTAACGCTAAATATATTTACAGAACAGCTAAACAGACAGATAGATTGATGTGTACCAAACTGCCTATAACTTATGTACTAGACTAATAATTAAGTGAGACAAATTTCCATACATAACAACACCGTTCGTCAGAAAATTTCATCTACAAGACAAATGTTCAGTAGTGAACAAGCCATTTCAATGTAGAACCCACAAAAAATGTTCCACAGCAGAACATTTGCAAGTCGTAAGAATAACTCGCGTAGTATTCTAAACAATGGGTCTGTGAGGGTCGCCATATATTTGGGACTCATACAAATTCAGGGCATTAGTTAGCCCTCGGCCCTTTACACAAACGTTGAAATAGTCACAGAACTAGACCCACATATTATCGTATATGTATGTGTGAAATGGAGGGATTTTTAAAGTATTATTTTAATAAAAGGTTGAGCCTTTTTATTTAGAACGAGAGAAAATATATTTGAATTTGTCAAATGTTTGGTTTGAAAATAATATTTTAAACACTACTGGAATAGTGTCCTTTTGGGTTGAGGAGCCATGTCTCATATTTAAACGCGGATAGTAAGGCATGAAGAGTAAACGAGGAAGACCACACACTCACTGGGAAGACGAGATCGTGCGTATAGCTGGATCACGCTGGATGGACGTGGCAAAACATAGAGAAAATTGGCATTCTGAGCATAAAAATAATTAATAAATACTGTAAAACTTAGATAAATATAAGGCTTTTTTATTCGTATTATATATTATATTGTATTTATATAGGTACTCGGACAAATTTTAAAGAAAAGTATGACAAGGATGGTCTGACATCGCCAATTCACAGTGAGAAATCTTGGTGAACAATGTTGTTTCTTTTCACAATAAGTTGTCGGACAGATATAGCCTGATATTGTTTAGAACTATTCATCATATTCTGAGAGGGTTGGGCAATAGACGTTCTAGAGATTAGGTGTGAAAATGAAATAGAAACTACGCCAACTATATTTCTGCTGAGCGTACATTCTTGCCAACTCATCTACTTGATTGGAATCCTGCTTAACCCGCGTAAAAAGGAAAACGTGTGAACACAAGAAAAATTATCCAACCAATGCTTATAAGCATAAACATTTTGCTCAAGAAAATAACTAGTAATATTATTACAAGCAGTCCTCATTTTATTTTCCACACCTGCAAGGAAATCTTTCTTCTGTTTTTCAACAACATTTTTCTAATATACTGTGTATGAAAAATGTTGAAAAAAACTACAATGTATGTAAGTATACGCTTGATAGAAAATAGAAAAGAGTTATATGTGAATACATGGATGTAAACTCGATGTTATAATTATTATGGAAGAGACATTACAACAATACTTTATAGTATTTTACGTATTGTGTAGTAGTGAGTGTGATTTTACGCGACCTCGTAGCATGAGAGCTCTGGGTTCAGAAATAGTCTGAGAGAATACCGAAAAAGACACGTAAGTAAAACTATTCAGGAGGTCTCACAGAAGTTATACCTACATCAAAACATTGACAGGTAAAATTTTCTACTGTGGCGACATATAAATCGCCGCATGCGAACCAGGCATTAAAGACCTGACGTCACCCAAAATCCTGACGACACACAAATCCTGCATCTCGAAATTAGAATTTACCGCGCAAACGTCATATTATATGTATAAGACTATCCGACATCAATCGTTGGACAGTCGACACCCGTCTGGTCGGAGGATCCTTCCTTTTCTATAGAGGATGAGTGAACTATACACCCTGTTCCTCTTGGCTCTAAACTACAAATAGCGTAATACTTAATTCTCAAATTACACAAATCCTGTGTGAAAACAACACTCTCGCTACTCACCACAGAATTGTGGCCGTACAGAATAACACTTTAAGACAACAGTATGTGACGTAAGTGGTAGGTATATAAATAGGTAAAAACAATCGTGTATGACGTACAAAAGAAATTTGTTTAGAACCACAATCAGTATACCACTGAGCATTACTTTTATTTTTTTTCTCTTTGTTATATTTTCTGTGTGCCTACGTAAATAGCGAAGTTAATGAAAAAAACCAAATCGTTTAACGTTTTTAAGTAAAAATATTATAATAAAATAAATTCCAGCAACTATTAATACCAAATATAATATAGCTCAGGTTTTGTAAGAACACAAAACAGAGCACTTCAAACATGGAGATTCTTACTTTATGATTGAATTGATTGAAAGGCGCTTTGCTGAAAAGAATTAGTAATAGGTATCATACTTCAAAAAAATCACAACACTCGGAATAATGTTTATGGTTTGAGCGTTTCAGAATTATCAATACGATCATGTCAATACTGTTAGTAACTAATACCTTTTAACAAAACATAGGATATGAACGTAGGTCCTGTTCATATTTGGTCGAGTTGGCTATTTACCGAGAACAAATCCAGAGTCCACGCTGTTACTGAGAATTCCAATAACACTTTCCCAGACCTGGGAATCTAACTGAGGAGCCCACGCCCAGAAGTCACGCTTGCAGTCAATAGACCAACGAAGTTGTTATTGTAAGCATTTCCGTTTCTATTAATGTTTAGTGATATGTATTGTAAGCGTACATATTATTAAGGAATATCATGACACAAAGTGCATAAGTCCGGCAAATATGTACAACGATGGTACATCTTAATTCTGAATTGTTTTAGGAGACTTTGTTTATATCTATTTATTCTTAAGTGTAGAAGACTTTAACTGACAGAAATACAAAGATTATATTTAGTGCAGACACTACTTTACAGCCTAGGATATAAGCTACTTCGTAGAAAGCTAGCACATTCAGTAACACCAAGATCTTTAAGTCTATTCATCTCCCCGCTGAGCGGTAAGTCAATGAGTGAAGTAAAAAACTCCGTCCGTCGCCAGTACAGCGCCGATCAATCTTCTACACCAGAATTAATGCTGATCCCTAACTTAGAAATAAAATTACCAAGAACGTTCGAGGACCCTGTAATATATGTAGGCGATTTATTTGGTTTCCTTTTTTGGCATTTTTGAACGAAACAAAATTTTGCAATATCATAGATCTTAAACTCTAACGCCTCGTCCATCCTTAGCACGATTGATTTAAAGAACTCATAGAATTTTATAAACTATATACCTACTAAACTAAAACACGCATCATAAGGGTCAGTTGCATTATTAGTCTAAACGAATTTACACAATCGATTGCCTGCAGGCTATTACATCCGAAAGGATACCTTACTTTAATATTATGTTGCCATTTGAAAATTCCGTTCACATACAAACAAACAGAGTCAAGATCCCGACCAGGAAGACCATCATTCCACGCTCAACGCGTTGTAAATCACGTAAATGCAAAAGCAAACGTTTATTGCGGCCTACACTAACATTTATTTAGGTAGAAAGGGCAGGTATAATAAAAATGATCCGAATTATTACAAAGGTCATGTAGGGCTGGCTCGCAACGCGCGTCTCCCATTATCGTCCCACTCCGCCAAATTACATCGTATTTGCTATTCACAATGCCTTTCTGCTGGTGACCTATTTCGGCAGCGCGATGGTATTTTTGGACACGAATAGGTGGCGGAAACTGAACGCCGCTGTTTTCCGACGAATATCGTTGATCGTTTGTGACGGCTTGCATTTGTTTCTGGTTTTTTGCTAAAGCCTGATTGGGAGATCAAGCTTTGTCTTTGCGAAGAAACATGTTGCTAACTTTTCGGGGTTTTGTGATTATGCAGATTGTCAAGTCTTGTGTTGATTAAAAGTTGTAGTGGATTTAGTTCTTGACTGCGCGAGGCGAACGACTCAGAAATGCTGTTCTTGTTGGATTATTTCGTACGATTCAAAAGTATGAGTTTCATTGGAACCAGGAATCAAAATGCCCTTAACTGGGAAAATATGAAATGGTCTATTTTTTTTAAACAACAATAATAACACGATGCTTCATTCGTACCTCCGTTTATCCAGCAAAACAAAAACCCAACATCCTTAAGAAGGACAAAGTAATAAACCATAAAGAAACTTCACACCGACACATTTACAAAAGAAAAACTCAAGAAACATACGAAAAAACATACTCTTGAGTAGATCCCTTAAACTCGGGGCTGAATCCCAAAGAGAAAAGTTACAAAAATGGTTCGCATCAGACGCGTTTAAACGCATAATTGTGTGAGAGTGACTTTTGTGCTCAGTTGAGGACACAAGTTTGACGCACAGAATGTTGTTTTAATCAACACGAGTCGAAGTTAGGGATCCGTCGGTTCATAAGATTCTCGAGTTAGTGTCGCCTGGGAGAAATATTGAAGTGAGTTTTTATTTTGTTTGATCACCTGGTTTTGAAAGCTTTGAGTGAATCTTTTAGAGTTTTCATTCATACCTTGAGGCATATTTTTTTATTCGCTGTATGGGAAGTCATGCAATGCTGTAAGTAAGACTTAAAGCCAAACCCAACATAGCTAGGCAGATGATGATGTTGTGAAGGTATTGAAATAACCCCGTCAAGAAAAAAATACAATGTTTTGTAATTATAATTCTAAAACAACCGGATATTGCTTATTTGATTAATGCGTAAAGCATTTATAGAGGCGAAATGTCGAAAACGATTACGTTTAAACTTTACTGCAAGAACAAAACACCATAAAAAGCCAGGAAAACCATGAAACTTAAGAAGCAAGCCCCCTAATCCCTTTCATTGACCATCTAAACTTCTGAGCACCAGTCACTTTGTGAAAAGGTTGAACTTTAAAAATAGACTTGTGTTTAAATGTTATGAAGGTTTAGTTGAACATGCAGTGAGTCTTGATTTTAATACCGGGTTCTAGCTAAGTGTAATTTTGTATTTATTTATTTACAGTTATGTAGTTAGAACTGTGATCTTATAATAGCGAAACATTTTGGGAAAATTAAATATTTCAAAGATGATGAAGTCCGATTGTCCGATCAACATAATAACGAAAATAATTATTTCCATCACAACTCTTCGGTATTGAAGGCATGCAGTTATCAAAATAGTGTAAATTATTTTATTTTATTGCCTAAAGAGTTCCACTGCTGGACAGCACCAAAATTATTATTCTTGCGACATTTCTTAACAAGTACAAAATTCATCAAAGACTGGAGTCGTGGCTGGAGGAGTTCTTACTCCTCCAGCCACGTGAACCACGGATCTCAAAAGTTTTGTTCTGCCGTTTTTTGTAAGGACTTGTGTTTATTTCAGCGAGGACGGCATTTTCTTTGTAAGGCTCTTAACTCAAAGCGACTCTTCACGTCGAATGCCTGTGCTGGGCACTTCTTGTGTCGCCGACACGTGTAAATCCTATTTTTTAAATTTTTTAAGGATGTAGAAAACTTTTACAATATTTTACTAAAGATTTTTTATTGGGGTATTAGCAAACAATTTTTTCGGTAAATTACCAAGTTCTCAATTTAAATAACATTTAGCTTCCCAAATCCGCTTTTTAAAAATAAAAAAAATATTTTTGCCGTCTAAAGTATTTTCTGTTCTTTTCTTAGGAAAATTCTTATCATCAGGCCTCAAATACCAAGATTCGTAAGTTAATATTTGTTTACAAAAAGATACGCAATATGGTAGACCCGAAAATAATTTGACAAGTTTACCTTGCTCTTTGTCAGTCGATATTAACTTACTGTATCACTTCTTGGGGTGGAACGAGGAAAACATTATTACTCACCACCGAAAGAGCACAGAGAGCAGTTCTCAAAGTAACCACTTTCCGCCCTTTACTTTTTCCCACTAACCTTCTCTATAGTAAGTACTTGTAAAGCACTAACAGTCCGCCAATTGTTTGTATTGAATTTAGTATTAAAACAGCACGCATCCCTTCCTTATAGCACTGAAAGTACTAACAAAAGACGGAAAGATATAGTTTGTCCTCGAATAGTGGAAACAAAACATGCATTCACGTCCAAATTTTCGTTTTCCTTGGTCCGCTAATCTACAATAGAATAAATGCAGCAGCGAACATCTATCCTCAAAATTACAGGAATTGTAAAAAAAACTCTCCAGGAGACTCTCCAAAATCTGACGTACGAAGATACAGATAAATTATTAACTGTAATGAAATAATTACTGTTTTATAATTTTATTAGGTAAGTATTAAAGTACACTTGATTAATTAATATGCAATGTATGTCTTACTTCTCAAATTCAAATTCTTTATTGCTAACTATGTGTACATAAATAAAGTTCTTAACAGAGGATATCAGTTCTTAGAACATAGTGGCCCTGTTAGGGCATTGCAATTTCATCATGCATATATGCTTATAATTGTAACAGTAACAGTTTAACATGCATTATTTACATTCATTAATTAAAAAGAAAAAAGTTATAAATATTAAATTTTATATAGGACATCGTTTTAATTACATTATATAATTTTATCATTTACATCATAATTATAAATAAGTCATACATAAATAAAAATACACATGTCGTGAGTTACCTGATTTAAAAATTATCATTATTCATTAATTCAATTATGTCACAGTATTGTAATCATTTAATATTAATTATCATAATCCTTTTAAAAATATTTTACTGAATTATAATTATTCACTTTAGTGATAGGTACTTTATTGAAAAAAAAATATTTTTCCTCAAGAAATTCTGCTATTGAGTAATAGGCCTTTTTAATTAAGAAAATTTTCAGCATTCTTTTAAAAATAATAATTGAATTTATAATCTTAATGTCCATAGGTAGCTTGTTATAAATCTTTGTGCTCATACAGAAAACACTATTACTGTTTTATTTCTCGTGTTTGTCAACTACACATTACTGTTTTATTTGTAACTTTTTCTTATTCGTGATTATTTTATATAGTTTTAAGCTTAGCCCATATCGCCTGAAACACAGGATTACCTAGTTCAGGCACATGTATTTTATTGACCTAGTTTAACATTTTGTATTTATAGTTATTATCATGAAATTGTACAACTTTGTATAAATTGAATTGAATTGAAATTGAATTCTTAATTCTGGTAGAACACCGAAAACTACGTCTCAACTAATAAAAATGTACTCCATATCGCAAGAAACTCAATGTCTATCCGATTCACGTCCTTTCTTTCACCCTACGATTACAATTTCATACAGGGTTCGTTTTTCTGGGCGTACAACAATAAATCAAAAATTCGATTATCATAATCTTTACAGTGAACAGGAATCATTTCCATCACTCCAGAACGTCTTTATTTCGATTTTCTTTGGAGATTTTGAAGTATTAATAAGACAAGCTGTAGATCAAGGCTTAGATAGTGGCTCAAGTAAATTTAGAAAAAACAACGAAGCAGTTGCAGTAGCTCTTTGATTGAGGCTCCACTACTGCCAAAAATGTGTGTCAGTTTAGGAATTCCAGCTAATGAGCAACCCAGTACAGTTACTGGGTTGCTCCTATCTGGCCTCCACAACCCATTGGTTGTAGGGGTCAGATAGGCAGTCGCTCCATGTATAATACTAGTATTCAGCTGCATCCGGTTAGACTGGAAGCCGACCCAAAAATGTTGGGAAAAGGACGATTGATTAAGTAACCAATAAAATCTACAAACAAACAGAAGCGCTCTATACTTACCAGCTTATCTTCATACTCAAGCCCACAAATATTGGAACAGATATTATTGGCCCAAAGAGCCATTTGTTCCGGCTGGAGGCTGCCAATAAAAGCGTTATCGGAGATCATTGCAAGTACAATGATAAAGATAAAGCCTCTGCCGCTGCCACCGCCGCAGGCGCCGCAAGCGCACGCTTAGTAACTCATATTTCTATTACCGTAAATCGGAACAATGTTACAGTTAGTGATACGCACTATAGGGGAGTTCGCACTTGTTGGACCAACCGTTACCATTTGTAGAAAGCAAAATAAACAAATTAAAAAAATAACTTCTAAAATATGCACTAAATACTAGATAGATGTCATTATCAATACCTATATAAACGTAGCTTTTTCTGTTTGTTTTGGTTACACTAGTTTCCAATGAAATATGAACTTGTTATGAAATTAAATGGATGAATTTGTTTCCTTTTAGGATTTGCTTTAAGGATATTAAAGGATCTCTATTAATACCTATGTAGGTATATAATATAGAACATAAATATGCACAGATAACTTTGAGCTAAACTTTGAATTTAGAGTATCGAGATAATTATAATGTTCTTAAGCAATGTACACTCTCAATTATTTTATGCCAAGATAATAGCTCATTATGTCCAAATATTACTCAAATGAGCGTCCTCTGTATGCCAAACTAGTCAACAACGGAAGTGGAGCCCATGTTACCTACACTAATTGATTCCACACAGCGGAGGCTGGTGTAACAGCCCTTTTCATTTACCCCATTACAGCCGACGCCTGTGGGTCGCGGGTACTTAATAAATCCTTCACTGACAACCGCGGACTGGGTCAGTGGACAGGTGTGAAGAATAGGAGACGTATTTCGGATATACACTCGAGAGCAATGAATCCGGGTCACTTAAAGAATGTTAAAAATCTCGGAAACTAAAAATGATAGGTTAATGCAATAAATTGTATTTAATAGACAATGTAATACTCCTTAAATGAAAGTAAAAAAAATATGAGTCACCATACATTTTATTAACACAAAATTACATAAAGAAAAAAACTGCTGATCTCTCCTTAAAACAAAAATAGGAAACATGAAATTTTTGAACTTTATTACGATTTTCTTGAATTTTAATACTTCGTATTGCCTCCTCGTGCTTCCATTACTGCGTTTACGTGGTTTGGCATGCTGTACACCAAGTTCCTTATACGATTTTGGGGAATATTCTCCCATTCCTCTGTGAGAGCAATTTTGAGCTCACGAAGCGTGATTGGGGGAGGGTTTCGTTGTTTTACGCATCTGCCTAGCTCGTCCCAAGCATGCTCGATCGGGTTGATATCCGGGCTGCGCACTGGCCACTCCATACGAGTAATGTTCATCTCTTGAAGGTAGTCATTCACAATCCTACCTGTATGAGGTCGGGCATTGTCATGCATAAATATAGCATCCTCACCTAAATTGACCATAAATGGACCAACGTGATCATTGAGGATTTCTTCCACATATCTTTCGCTAGTTAAAGAGCCGTTTTCTATGATCACCAGCTCTGTGCGACTTTCAGAAGAAACCGGAATTTCTTCTGAAAGTCGCACAGAGCTGGTGATCATACACAAGTACAGACCCACCACCGTAGGCTACTTTTTCTTCGATGCATGCTTGCTTAAATCTTTCCCCTGGTCTTCGATACACTCTGTGTCTTCCATCGTGCTTGTAGAGCATAAATTTTGATTCGTCGGAGAACATAACTTTTGACCAATCTTCAATATTCCAATTTACGTGGCTCTGGGCATATCTTAGTCTTGAAATACGATGCCCACGCTCCAGTTTAGGGCCGTTTGCAGGTCTAAGGGGTTTTAAGTTAGATTCAGCAAGCCGACGTCTTACTGTCCATGCACTTGGGTTACTTCCTCCAAGGCGTCGAAACTGATTTGTGAGTTCAGTTCCTGTAAGAAAGCGATTTCGAAGCATGGTGTTCACCAAGTATCGGTCTTCTCGTGCTGTGGTACACCTGGTTCTGCCCGTTCCTGGTCTGCGTAGGTTAGAACCAGTTTCTTCGTAACGTCGGAGAACTCTTTGTACTGTTGACAGCGACACACCGACAGTCCTAGCTGTATCGCGCTGACTCCGGCCGGTTTCCAGCATTGTAAGTATTCTGGTGCATTCTTCAGGCGTAAGCGACATAATTTCAGCTTGAATAATGAATATAGAGCACTATCAGCATGGTTTATGTACCCACATAAATGACAGATTACAAACAAAAGCAAAACCAAATGCTGTAATTTCGTAGTTCCATCTTCGAAAGTGGCCCTTTTTCAAATTTGATTTTTTTATGATATAACTTTACAATAACTAAGAAGTTTTAATACCTTCATTTAAGGAGTATTACATTGTCTATTAAATACAATTTATTGCATTAACCTAGCATTTTTAGTTTCCGAGATTTTTAGGATTCTTTAAGTGACCCGGATTCATTGCTCTCGAGTGTATTATTGTTACAGACTTATAAAACATGGAGTTCAGAAAGCGTTAAAACCAGTGCATAGATTTTTTAAGACAGAATTTAAGTCACTTTTATCTTTACTCGTAAGAAAAAACCTTACAGAAATATTAAAAAGAAGCAAGAAAAAACAAAAATGCAAAACATAGATATAAATTATGCAAACATAATTTTATAAGAAAATAAAGCTACCTATATTTTTTATAAATATGTTGTGCATAATAAAGAGTATTCTGTTTACCAATATGCTTTAATTGGCTATTTCGGTGCCTCTTTAGTTAATTGACAATAGATCCTAATATCAAGGAGTCCAGTTAAGCCTTAGTATGTATTTATGACTCAATTTTGGTTCGTTTTAGCACCTAGCTTAAGCCTCCAAAGACCAAAACTGCCTTCAGTCTGCCATTAGAAAAATAATATTGCTTATTATAGGTATCGTAATAATTTATTAAAACTTCACAATAAATTCAGATTTACATTGGGAAAAGAACAAACGTTACAATAAACTCAGATTTATATTGAGACTAATATGTAATTAAGTTTTTTTGACGTAAAACAGTAGCGTTTCGCCTTCTCAGTGCGTAGATAAGAAAATATCAGCGAAGCATAGATTTAAGAGCGCGTCCTATTCCCGGCGGAGCCTCCAACAAGTCGACGCGGCCGGTTTATGGCAAGCTCTTAGCCTAGCACTGATAAGGACATCGCTCATGTTGCGCTCTTAAAGTAAGGTGCTTTTTTCGATGAAACTTCATATTATCAGGCTAGAAATTTCAGGATAAGATCAGTTTATGGCACAGATCTGAGGTAAACTGGTGGTTTGAATTCTAATGAATCATTTATTAAAATACACACACAAAACAAAAAAAAAAACACACACACATTACATACATACAAAACACATACATATACACGTACATATTATTTACATTAAAAAAAAATCTTACAACATGCGACATTTTAAGAAATTATTGAGGAGCTCGTGGCTAAGTAATAACTGCCGCACTGGCCGATCTGTTAGGTTAAGCTTCGCTTGCCAGGGTTGGTCTGTGGATGGGTGACCATCTTTACATACCGAGACTCCTCCGTGCCTCGGAAAGAACGTTAAGCCGTTGGTTCCGGGTGTCATTCGTGGATCTTTGACAGTCGTTACGGGTCGTCAGAAGCCCGAAAGTCTGACAACCAGTCTTACCAAGGGGTATCGCATTACCCAGTTACTGGGTTGTGGAGGTTAGATAGGCAGTCGCTCCATGTAAAATACTGGTATTCAGCTGCATCCGGTTAGACTGGAAGCCGACCCCAATATAGTTGGGAAAAGGCTAGGCAGATTGTATTGGATTTTAAGAAATTATTGTCTCTGAACGTTGCTCTTATGTGGAGCTCGTAGCTAAATGATTACAGGCGCACGGGTCGATAGAAGGTTAAGCTACACTTGCCGCTGTCGGTCCGTGGATGGGTGGCCATCCATTACATATCGAGATCCCCCTGTGCCTCGGAAACCACGTTAAGCCGTTGGTCCCGGCTGTAATTAGATCTATGATAGTCGTTACGGAAGAAGCCACGCTACGCTACGCCGTGCTACGCCTTAGCCTGGCTACGCCGTAGCGCGGCGTGGCAATGATGTGTGTAGGCGCGCTGCACTTATTTCTAACTACTGTTAAATATGCAACTAAGTTACAAAGCGATAGCTTAAGTTCTGAATCATAATTAGGTAAAATGAATCAATCAAATTATGGAATGGAATTAAATTAATTGGTATAAAAATAGATAGGTAAGTACACCATGTAGATCAAACCAATGTCGTTCTCAAATGCCTAATTCGTCTCCAGTCAACGTATACATGCACGACCTTACATGACGAGTTAACAATGCAAAACTATTCAAAGTCTCGAAAACAAATGCCTATTATTTAGCCACAAAGCCACGTAAGTAATACTTGTCAAGATTTCACGAATTTATTTGCTTTGCCTGCGGCGGTTAATAATTGGCGAACGACGGTACTATCAGCAACACAACAGGCCACCGTGTCTGTGCGTAGTCTAGTCAGTGTCGGACTGTGGTGAAGTTAAGGTCAGTTGTATTAATTATTCTGTGATATTTTTATTATCGATGGAAAACAATGGTGGGCTGGTTTGAAGTGGATTAAGATTGAGTACCTACTGAAAGGATTTTCAGTGAAGCATTGGTCAGCTTTGTCTCACAGAAAATTAGAGCCTCTAGGTACAATTAACCGCACAGCAGAGGTAACGTTTCACAGAAAACCGCTAAAAAGGGACTGTCTATGTCAAATTATTACCACAGATGTGCTGGAGGGTTTGGAAGATTGACTGTCCAAGCTATGCTTAGTTTTTGTCCCAATGATAACAATGAAAAATTTATTGAAATGTTTTTTTTTTAATGTTGCTTTTTTTAGGAATGTACGTCTAAAAATATCAAATATGTGTCAGTTCCAGTTATATTACTTTTCTTCAATCATCTTTCAACCCGATATGAAAAATGTCCACTGGCCGCTATCTAAGTTACCCTCGACGTTGTTTGACTTCATAAACCGACGTGTCGACTTGTTAGTGAGTCCCTCGGGAGAGCTATTGTAGATCTATGTGCGCCTGGTACTCGCACGCATTGTTTCTAACATGAGGTGGATGTTGTGATAACTTCAAAAGAATTCTTTTTTTAAAAAGAAGTAGTGTGGATGCTGTTTTAATCAGCTTTTACATTTTGTTGTTCATTGCAATTTTCAACAGAACTTCATAAAAGCAGCGTTCTTCAATCTGTCTAGGCGTTTCCCAACTATTTTGGGTTCGGCTTCCAGTCTTACCGGATGCAGCTGAATACCATTATTTTACATGGAACTACTGCCTATCTGACTCCCACACTGCCTTCAGACTTTTGGGCTTCTTCCGTAACGACTGTCTAAATTTACAAATGACAGCCGGGTCCAACAACTTAACGTACTTTTCGAGGCACAGACACAGAGGGGTCTCGATATGTAATGGATGGTCACCCATCCACGAACCGACCGCGGCAATTGTAGCTTAACCTTCGATCGACCCGTGCGCCTGCTATCATTTAGCCACGAGCCCTACATAAAAGCAACGTTCTTAAGTGACAACAATTTCTTAAAATGTCGCATGTTAAAGGAATAATTAAAATAATAATTTCTTAAGATGTAGTATATTTTTTTAAAGAAATTATTCAGGAGAATTCAAAGGACGATAATACCTTTGCTTGCCAATTATTAACCGCCGCAGGCAAAAAAAATAGATTCCCGAAGGCTTGACACTTATTACTTACTACTGTGGCTAAATAATAGGCATTTGTTTTCGAGACTGAATAGTTTTGTATTGTTAACTCGTCATGTAAGGTCGTGAATGTGTACAAGAGACGAATTAAGCTTTTGAGAATGACTTTGGTCTGATCTGCACGGTGTACCTACATATCTATTTTTAAACCAATTAATTTAAGGATTGATTCAATTTACCTAATAATGATTCAAACTTAAATAATAATTAAAATCTGTCGTTTTGTAACCCATTTAACAGAAGCTAGAAATAAGTGCAGCGCGCCTACGCACATAACGCTACGCTATGCCGCAGCTCGTGAAGTGAGCTCCATGCATTGAAAGTTTTAGTGAGTCTAAAGGTATGCAATGCATTGCTGCCGTGCTCGGAACGTAATCTCATATAAACCTATAGAAAATGTATGAGGATCAGTAGTGACGCGTCACACAACAGTAGTGACAAAGCAGTAACCGCGTACGGCGTTGTTTGGAATCATACCTTTTGTAAGACAACAATCGACTTTTTAAAAACCACATTACAAAGCGAGACTATACGAGTTATATGGTTTGAAAAAATATAGGTTTGATACTCCTTTCCTAGAGTATGTCAAAAACTATTAGAAATTATTTTAAAGATTAGGTTAGGTTAGGTTGCTGCATCTAAATGTTTAAGCGATACAATTAAAAACACATATTTAACGCATGGGAGAACTCTCAAAATTCTACTGGAGTTTTCTGTGATCTCTCCAAAGCCTTTGATTGCGTGCACCATGACACGCTTTTGCGTAAACTCACCAGAAATTCCCAGTCGTTTTTAAAAGGGCCATAGTTCACCCTATTCATAAAGCTGGTAGCAAGGACGAGGTTAACAATTATTACATACCTATTTCAGCTCTTTCCTCGATGTCAAAGATCTTAAAACGAGTCTTAAACAAGAGCCTGGTCTCCTTCCTTAATGCCAATCATATTATAGCTCCCAAAAAATTCGGTTTTCGCAAAGGAATGAGTACCGAAGATGCTATTATGGCACTGTCTGACTACGCTGTAAGGACTACTGACAGTAAGGAAAAATGCTTATGTATCTCTACTTATATAATAAGATTCCAGGGGTTATTAAAAATATAAACCAGCCAAACTCATTCAAAAGAGAATTTAAGAAATTACTTACAAAAAAATGTTACTATTATGTTAAAGATTTTTTAAATGATAGTTTCTAATCTATTTGTGTTATATTTTAATGTTGTTGTACGTTTTTTTTCTTAATTGTCTTATATTTCAAGTGGCTATAAATTATTTTGTACGCCAATGGTGGCAAAACATGTTGAAACTCACAGATTTCCACTTTTACATCCACATTTACATTTATATGTATAATGTTACACATGATTACAAATAAATATATCTTTATCTTTATCCTCAAAGAGGGGACTTATCGCCGCAATAGTGGCGTGCCCAGCACTGGGTTGCGACAATCGCACTCTCCATGACGCCATGAGATCCCGTCGGAGCTCTGTCCGCTGTGCTGCGATTTCTCGCGGCATCTGTTTCAAGCCCCGGCGTTTCGCCTCCCCGCGCCACTCCCAAATATGCGCGAGGACTTTTGCCTCCAGATCCCATGGCGGCAATCCGGCAAGGAGGCTCGCCGCCTCACCGGAGACCGTGCGGTATCCCCGGACCAGCCGGGTGGCCATGACCCTCTGGGACGCGTTCAACCGGCGGGCTGGCCACCGCCTCAACGAACGCGCCCACACTGGTGCCCCGTAAAGAGCTATGGACCGCACGACCCCCGCGTTTAGCCTCCGGCAGGAGGTGTTTGTACCCCCTAGATCGGGCAGGAGCCGCTTCAAGGCAGCCCCGGCCCGCTCCAGTCTGGGAGCCAAACGTCGGAAGTGCTCCACGAAGTTCCAGCGACTGTCGAGGACGACTAGGTACTTCATCATGGACTCGACGCCGATGTGAAACCCTCCTACCGTTATTTGGGAACCCGACGGTGGCGCATTCCGACGACCTTGAAAACACATGGCCTTGGACTTGTACAAGGCCACCGACTGCCGGATTCTGGCCACGATTGTCGCAACCCCGTGTGTCGCTAGATTGGCCGCCGCCTGGTGCGACCTCGCCTGCGCCAAGATCAACGTGTCGTCAGCGTAACAAACGACGCTGACGCCGTTAGTGAGGTCGGCGCGCAGCACCCAGTCATATCCGATGTCCCACAGATGCGGCCCCAGGACCGATCCCTGCGGGACACCGCACAACATCACTCACCGGTTCCATTCTCCTTGTTGACCGGGGTAGATGACGGCCCTGACGACGGCCCGTCAGATAGGCCTCGACCACACGACAGAGGTCGGTCGACCTCCGGTGATACCGAATGGCCTCCCAGATGCAACTCCAGGGCAGGGCATTGAAGGCATTGGCGATGTCTAGAGACACCGCTAAGACGACCCCACCCCGAGCCACCGCATCCCCCGTCGTGAGGGCTCGCACGCGCATGATGGAATCCATCGTTGAGCGCCCCCTGCGGAAACCAAACTGGCTCTCCGCCAAATCCGGCCCCACCTGCACCAGCCACCCGACGAGGCGGTCTGCAATGACTCTTTCAAAGAGCTTGCCCATCTCGTCTAGCAGCACGATGCGCCGGTAAGCGGACGGAGAGTCCGCAGGTTGCCCCGGTTTCTTGATGAGGACCAGTTTCCCCGTCTTCCAACGAAGCGGGAACTGGCCTCTCATCAAACATGCGCTTAGAAGCCCCCTTAGTCGAGGCCCGAGAGCCTCTGAGGCCAGGACCCAGGCTTTCCCAGGTAAGCCGTCGGATCCTGGGGCGGTATTCTTGGCATTCAGCCTACGTACCGCCACCCTCATCTCTACCTCGGTCACCTACGGAGCATCGTCGTCGTCGTCGGCGGTGTGGTCCGCATCGGGCACCGCAGTAGGCGGAGCCATGGGTGGGGAGGCATGTTCCCCTCTCGAAGGGAACAGAGCACTCACCACGTCCCCCAAAAGCTGCAGCCGGAGACTCTGCGTCAGCGGGAGAGCTCATGGGCGGAGTTTCTCCCGCACCATCTTGTATGGGCGTCCCCACGAGTCTCTGTTCAGAGTCTCCAGCGACTCCTCGCGGGCAGTCCCCTGGCCCGCAGGATCTCCACTTGGAGGGCGGTCTTCACCACTCTGTACCCCTCATACAGGTCCACCTGAAAGGCTTCCGTATCCGGAGGTCGAATACGGAGCCTGCGGTGCCTGGTGTACCGGCGTCGCGCAGCAACGCACGCATTGCGCAGTGTCAATAGCTGTCGCGACCACACCTGGCGCGAGACACGTCCAGGCTGGACCCGGGGCATTGCCACGTCACATATTTCGAACATGGCCTCCCGAAACGACTCCGCCTCGTCGTTGATGTCTGCAGGCCTGTCCGGTGATGACACCCAAGCCTGCACGATCGAGGCTTCCAGGAGGAGCTCCCAGGCCAGCTGCTTCATCACCCACCATGGACCACTCAGGGCCTGTCGAATCGACGCGCTTGAGGTCTGGGTGGAGACGTCAAACCGGATGTACCGGTGATCGGAATAGGTCTCCACCCCCTCCATGACGCGCCAGTCAATGACACGCGGCGACAAAGCGGGGCTGGCGAACGAGATGTCCACCACTGATTCACCCCGCATCCGCACACACGTGGGGACAGAACCCCGGTTTAGGACGACCAAGCCTGTCTCCAGCGCCCAGTCCTCCACCATCCTGCCCCGTGTGTCCGTATACCGGGAACCCCAAGCCACATTCTTGGCATTGAAGTCCCCGAGGACGAGCACGGGGAGGGAACAGAACACGACACGACGACTCTCAACTTCGCAAAGGAGTTGTGAAACTCGGCGAGAGTTTGGCTCGGGGAGAAGTATGCCCCTTCCACGACAATCTCCCCGAACCGTGCTGCAACGCAACCCCGTCCTCTCTTAACAGCCTCGAGGGACGGGGTACCGGTGGCGGCCGACGAAATCAGGGCCACTGAGCCGCTCAGGTCCTCCACCCAGTCATCCCTGGGCGGGACAAAGTACGGCTCAGTGACCACGGCGTTGTTAATCGACCACTGCGCCATGCTCTGGAGCAACAGTTCCTGAGCTGCGGCGCAGTGGTTGATGTTCACCTGGATGAGGCGAATTGGGGCCATTATTGGCACTCCATGTCAGTCCCCTCCATAGCCCCCTGTGAGAGCCCTGCCGCGGAGGATGCGGCGGCAACGACGGCAACGACGGCGGTGGTGGTGGCGGCAACGGCAATGGTGGCCGTGGCTGCGGCAGTGACGGCGGTGGTGGAGGTCTGGCCTCTAGCCTTGGTGGGTGGGGCGCAGGCCTTACTTCCAATCCGGTGATTGGCCAGCTTGCCAGCTGCCGCACATACAGTGCGGCGTGGCGTCACACGAGCTGGCTTTGTGACCCAGTTGACCACAGCGGTAGCAGTGACCACTGCAGTCCACCTCCGAGGTGCATTTAGCTCCCACATGGCAGCGGATGAACCTTAGAGGTCTGGGTTCCAGCAGTTTGACCAGCGCGGAAACCCAGCCCACCAATTACCCTTTGGCCCTCCCAGGCTATTTTTTTGGCCGCTGACACGGGGCAGCTCACCGTAACGGCTCGCATCCCCGTGAAGTCAGGACAGATGGCACTTGCTCTAACCTGTTCGGCAGCTCGCACCCCCCAGTCCTAACGACAGCGGCCACCACCTGTCCCTCCGTCACTGAGTCGTCCAAGCCCAGAATACGCATGTCTGTGCATTCGGTGGGCCTGGAGACTCGGGCCTCGTCCGCATTTAGGGACGCCCTAAGCCTTTCGGCTAGAGCATCAGCGGCCGGGCCGCTTGCCGCACCGGAGACCTCCAGCATCCGGGCCCCAGTCGCAGTGACCCTCACCTGGATGCCATCAGCAGCGCCGATCTCTTTGAGGTCCACCGCCGCCCCCACCTTGGCGAGCACGTCGCGATAGGACACGCCCTTCTTCTCCGCCTCTGGCTGTAGTGTTATCACTACAGCTGCGGACTTCGGGGCACGGAGCCTAGCCGCGACGCTTTGCTCCTTGCGCCGCTGCCGCCTTGCCTTTCTTTGAGCCGCCCTTTTTTCCTTTCCCGCCTTCCTCTTCTCCACGGTTACTTGCCATTCGGCGTCAGCTGGAGCAGATTTAGGTGGAGGTGGGGGCGGCCGTTTCGCCCTTAGGGCCGAGGCCTTCGCCGCCAGGGCCGGGGCTTTCGCCGCCTGCGCCTGTGCTTTTTTTCTAACTCAACAGACAGCTGGGGAGTTTGTTGCGCCACTTCTTCTTCCCAGCAAAAGCACTAGGAAGTGGTGAAGGGTGGGCGTTTTGGGGGACTGTCATATGTAATTTTGACGTTCTTAAAGTGCTGATTCTCAGCCCAGTTTGAATAAATGGCTTTTGAAATTGAATTTTGAATTTGATAAATAACTTTAATTTTGGAAGTCAGTAACGATAGTTTTTCACTTTAAAGTGATTTTTTTAGTCTTTTTTTTTATTTATTTTTTAAACTTTATATTTTTGCATTTTGGGATCTTCCCTTAAAAATCTCGTATACCAACTACTTGCTATGTAAATAACAATGACACGAATTTCTTATATCATCATCAACATAAAGCAAGTTGAAAAAATATGTATTATTGAAGATCTTTTTACCTACTGTGGTATAGTAATTTTATTATAGGTGCATCGTCTTCACATGTAATTATTATAACTAATGCACCTATACAAAATATTTTAAAACATTCTAAAAGAGTAACGGTGGAGTTTCTTGCCCAATCTTCTCCATGCGACAACTATCTTTTGGAAGGGGCGACTAGAATCAATTATTTTTGTAAATTTTGACGTTCAAAAGAGCCTTATAAAGGCTTATTTGAAATAAATGATTTATGTTTGACTTTGACTTTAACTAAAAAACTACCAAAGAAAATTAATAAAACTTATATGGGACCTCTATGCAAGCTTCCTCTACAAAATGAAAAAATAATTTCACGATCACAATTCACGAAAATTTCGCGAACATATATATAAAAAATACCTACGAAAAAAAAGTCTCCTATTTTAAGCAGTCGGTTAAAAACTGACGTGTTTTGTTTGTGTATGTTTTTCTTATAAAGTTAATGAAAATTTAAGCAAGCAAAGTTCAACAATTTTGTTCTTCTATAGATATGTTTTTATTACAGAAACTTCATGAAAGTGATGAAATACCTTCTCTCGTGGCTGAAACCAATATTGAAAACAATGCTTGTATTGTTCTTTACAGCTCTTGTAATTTGTTACCCTACAAGAACATTTGAGCCTTTTACGCAACCAAATAATTTAGCCTCAGGACGTGAGCCTTAATGTGTACTGAAAGACCACAATTTATATAAACAATGAAGGTAGTTACATAGCCTGAAGTTTGTTCTCACCCACACAATGTTAGTATGACGTATTTCCGCAAAGCCTCAATACTACTATTTTCAGCTTAAATAAATTATGTTGAATAACTCTTGAGTAAACTAACTATATTAGGTAACTAACCGTTTGAAGTAAGGTATTATTTTATTAATAACCTGCAACAACTTCTAAGAGGTTACTCCGATAGTATTCTAGTGTTAATACTCGTAATGTAATGATGAAGGGTTCCCCTTGACGAGTTTTACTAGAAGTGTTTCTTCGATGCAATTAACAAAATAACATCCCGGACTACCAAAACACACACACATTCTTACATAGGTACATTCGTCATTTAACATCAAGTACATCTTGCTTTTCGTGGCATAGTAAGTGCAGAGCTTATTATAACCTTTACAAATCCTGTTTAATTGAATAGTTTTGTGTTCTTATGTTTTTTTTTTTGTGACAACTTATCAAAGCCCAAGGTTACCCACAGATATAAATATTATTTTCAATTTAAGACGCCTACAAACAATATAACCCTATCAAAGATCACGCCAACTCTTCACCAAACTCCCATCAAGAAGTTCGTCAGTCACAAACAAACAGCAAAGAAGCAGGCACATAATGAAATATGTATATTTGAGAAGACAATCAGCGTCTCCGTTATTTTTACGGGTATCGGCCCGAGCCAGATGTTACTTTGACAAAATTTACATACAACCCCCCCTGCCCATTCCATTCTGCCCTGTTCAGGAGTCCCCGCTTCGCCCTTTGATCCCTTAGGAATCCGAACCCTCGGTACAAATATTAATACGATTTTTTTGTTGTTCTTATTATGTTAATACGCTTCGCTGGTTATGTAAGATGTCCGCCGCATTAGAGGGTTGATGTTCGAGTATCTCTTGTTATGGGTTCTGATGCATGGGTTTTATACATGATACGTTGGTACGAATGTCAAAATGTATGTATGTTTAACATAAATTGAAACTAATAACTATAAAAAAATTATAACAATTCTATAATAATAGCCTGTAGCCCGCCTCGTTGGTCTGCTGGACGCAAGAGCTACTACTGAGCATGAGGTCCTGGGTTCGATTCCCAGGTCTGGGATAGTGTAGCAGCACGGAGTTTGTATTTGTGCCCAGTTGATGGTAATAGGCTCACCCCTCTCATCACATGGGACTTAAACAAAATAATCAAAATATGGCGCACCTCTGCCTAACCCTTCAGGAAATTATATTTTTTGTAGATGTTGACGCTCAAAAGTGCCTTTTATGTGCCTATTTGACTTTGACTTATAGTTGGCGTGCTGATAAGTTACCTTACCTTTCTCCTCAGGTTAATTTTTTAGCCTGCTCCCAGTAGAAAAGACTATTTTTCTTTATTCTACTTACTTTTCAAATTCTATTGTTACTTAAACCCATCGCACTACCTCACAAACCTTGATTCACCCATTTTCTCAAAGATGTCAAATTTCAATGCCTAATATCAGCCAACCCTTTGCCCTTATGTCCAGCAGACGCACGAAATAGCGCCGAAATTCGCATGTAACCTTAGGATAGCCATTAGGCTCGTCATTTAAGACCTAAATACGATCGTCCCAGTCCTGGAGGAATTTACTTTGAATTTACTGAATCATTACACAAGACGTATGAATATGTTGAACACCGAAAGATACATACGTGCCTATGTATCGATATTAGGTACCTACTATGTGATAAAAAGTATTTGTATTTTAAAGCCACACCAATAAAGATTAAATTTAAAGATCAATAAAGTCTATTCTTAATTTTCAAAGCATATACATAGCGATCGGATGACAATAGAATCGTAAACAGGAAACCATGAAAAAGTTGCAGGCTACTATATATTTTGACGTTCAAAAATGTATTGAAATAAATTATTTGACTTTGACTTTATACATTGTGAATACCTATGATTTATATTATTTTAGTATCACTTATTGCTTTAATAGCATTTTAGTAATTAATTTGTTCCGATTTATAAATTAACAGGTTTTTCACCGTCGGGAATCAGACTTCGGATTTCAGTCAGTCGGAAAAAAAATCGCAGTCCCGAACTACGCGTTACAATTCTTTATGAACATTTAAATTTCACATCTTTCCGTTATATTTCCAGCTCGCAGGACTGTTTAATGAGCGAACTTATCATTAGTTTCGTTTCGAAGTTGATAATTACTCGATAATTGCTGATCAGAGGTCGATGAATATGCGACGACGAAAAGTGGTGATATCTGGTTAATTAGTGGGAATTCAAGTACCTACATGAACAGTCCTGTTATTTTATTTTACTGAGAATATCACGTTTTAAAATACATTATGTAAGTTCCTGCTGCTGTAAAATAACTAGGTACGCTAAATGATTCCAGTTTTTTGTGACTTTTTTGGGTCTTTTTTAGGGTTCCATACTCAAAGGGTGAAACGGGACCCTATTACCAAGACTCCGCTGTCCGTCTGTCACCAGGCTGTATCTCATGAACCGTGATAGTTAGACAGTTGAAATTTTCACAGATAATGTATTTCTGTTGCCGCTATAACAAATACTAAAATCAGAATAAAATAAATATTTGTCGGGAATCGCAGGCCGATTCCCGGTCACCGTAGGCGTGGGCTTGCGGACGGTGGGCAATGGGTAGCTCGCCGTCCGGTAAAGACCAGGCCTGGGTTGACGGCGGGTTGTGTTCCACGTGCGCCTCAAAGAGATGTCAGCGAGTGAAGGGGTCCGATGCCTGCCGGGGTTGCGGCAAAATCCGAAAGGAATACCGTGGCCCCTAGCAACGTGAAGGCAACCGAAGGAACACGGGTGGGTTTTAGTCAGTAAGAGTCTGACACGCCCTCCCGCTGCTCCCAGAGCGGAAGAAGTCATTAGATGATTTCCCAAACAAAAAAAAAACAAAAAAGGGGGGCGGCTCCCATACAACAAACATGATTTTTTTGCCGTTTTTATAGATAATGGTACGGAACCCTTCGTGCGCGAGTCGACTCGCACTTGGCCGGTTTTTTTTATTTTTAGGCCACAATACAGCACTTTTGTACATTACAAATATATTTATTTAATATAAAACAATATACAGATAGATTTTCATTGAACAAAATACCTTTTACGTCTTAGTTCAAGTTGTACTAGGAAACTATGAGGTGAACATAAACTCATTTCTCAGTAGTTACTCAACTCTTGAGGTATGTGAGCGAGGCTACAAAAAAAAAAAGCATATAAATCAAAAGTTCAAGTTTGTTGTAGTTATCATTAGTCTGAAATTACAAAAGGAATATGGATTTGAAATGCAATTAGCTGTCTGGTTTTAGCGTGTAAGACTGTATGAATATGCTTTACATTTCCTGAAATAGGGTATTTTTGGTTCAACATTCCTGGTCTGATAAAGCAGCAATACTGTAATTCCTTACACGTACAGCACTCTAAGAGTGCCTCATGAGCATTAATAACATAACATCCTGATAACATAACATCCAGCTGGGGAGTTTGTTGCGCCACTTCTTCTTCCCAGCTAAAGCACTAGGAAGTGGTGAAGGGGGCCACTTCCTAGTGCTTTAGCTGGGAAGTGCTCCTAGTATTTGTGGGACTGTCTTTGTCGTTCGAAAAGTGCTGATTCTCAGCCTAGTTTGAATAAATGACTTTTGAATTTTGATTAATAGCAGAGTCGCCCTGCCCTTTATGCCTGGAGGCTATTTTTTAATTTAGATACTTATTGTTTACTTTTAGTTATTTTTATTTCTGCTTGAGTATAGTTCTCGATGCTTTTGGTTGGTATATTGGCGTGTGCTAGCTGTCATATGGCTATTCATTATAGCTATTTAATTTATAATTTAAATTATTTTTTGCATATTGTAAATTGTCTTGCATACTGTTGTATAGAATCATTTTTTATTTTTTTTTCTAACTGAACAGACAGCTGTGCTGCTGGGGAGTTTGTTGCGCCAATTCTTCTTCCCAGCAAAAGCACTAGGAAGTGGTGAAGGGTGGGCGTTTTGGGGGACTGTTTTATGTAATTTTGACGTTCGAAAAGTGCTGATTCTCAGCCTAGTTTTAATAAATGACTTTTGAATTTTGAATTTTGAGTCAAAGTTGAGAGTCGGTGTATTTGTGTCGCCTGTTAGCGATATCACTCACGCCCCTCAAAACAAAACACAATAATGCTGTTTGGAAAAATTAAGTTCAGGCCTCACGTGCCCACTGAGACAAATCCAGCGTGGAATCCGGGACGGAATTCATTCACGCTGATTGTGTCAACTAACTTGTACACTATTCGACTATTCGTCTCAGTTTGAACACCCCCAGGTGTTCAAACTGAGACGAATAGTCGCGTGAAATTCTAAGCATTCAAAAAAAATATGCACGTTTTCGATTCAGTTTGACCAAAGCTTTAAGGTGATTCCCCGATACTATTCCATCGTTTTATGTACTAACGTATCAAAAATAACGTTAAATATTAAAAAAATTGCCCGTCAATAAGCATTACCCCTTCTCGAGCAGTAGAGCGACACAAATATTGATAAGAGCCGTTCGGTAAACGTCGCCGCGTCAGAACCTCGCGAGCGCAGCAGCCAGTTCATTACGTGACTACACTGCTGACAGACTGGGACACACTGAGGAGAATAACAACCAACTTGGTGATCAAGTAACTTTACAGTTGTTTGAATACTTCCACAGATTTAACCTCAGGCGTTTCCATGAAAATGAACTTGAAAAACTGTGTGGGAGAAAGTTTGGTAGACTTAAAATACATCTACAATGTTGTATTACCAAAGGGACGTTATGAAGTTTAGTTTGGTTAACTGTGAGAGTTATTGTATCAGTAAAGATAGTAAATAGGATAAAATGCATGACCATGAACGAGTATTGCAGTTTTCCAGTTATACATTTAATTATGGTTGCCAATGAGTGTCCATTATGGTCAGCAACGCTTTGTTTGATAACTACTTTGGTATCAGAAGACAGCGGAAACCACTTTGTGCCAAGTCGACTGTTGCCTTTTTAGCAACATGCTTGCTTTACCGCGGAGTTGTACTACTCACACGCTGTATAAGGACTTGTGACGTCACAGAATGCCTCTCAAAGCGCAGTCTCGAACGCGCGCCCGAACCACGAAAATTAACGCTTAGCACCTGCTACTAATAACTACTACTACATGTACCCGCGACATCGCTCCAATTAACTTAATTGCATATATTATTAGGTGCGAAACGAGAACGGCGTCATAATTGCCGCGTTCTGGTTGCCAGTATTATTTCATACGATTTGATGGGATATTTCAACGCCGCAACATGGCACTGTTATTTTGTGTAATGTTAATTTGGTTTGGAAATGTTTTTTCGAGGAATTGAATATTGTTATACAATATTTTCACTCTGCCTCTGCCGACCACGGCAGCTCCGCAGCTCAATCAACCGCACTTAATTTAAAATAGACTCCAATAAAGAGCAACTTTTGACATCAAAATTACTGTAATTAGAGTCACACGTAAACCAACACTATTTTTTTGGACTCAAACAAAATGGCCGCAACTAAAATGCTGGGACAGTGACATTAAGACTACTTTAAAACTACTTCCATCTCAATATTGTATCAAATACAAATGAATCTTTCTTCTTCAATAGTAATTTTCACGCAATTTGTCTTCATCGCACCGACAGCCATTACATTGTAACCAATACCCACCCTTTACTATCAAAACAAAGTACCACAAAAGTATCTTAAAAGCCTTTAAACACACTAACCGATCCATCTTGCAAGCACAGTGTTAGCACAATACGTTTACTCAAACGTGGGGATGAGACTGCACCATCCATCATGCGGGCAATGCATTGACGGCGTGATAAATCTTCCGTTGTGAGCCAGCGATGTATGCCGCGCTCTGTGGGGATATCGCCTGGACGTGCGGACGTGGCTTCGGATTTAGGGGGTCTGCTTAATGTTATGGAATCTTATTGGACTCCTGTTATTGTTGGGGGCGATCAGGTGGAATGGTTTGGGTGGAGTTTTTGTAACAATGTTATGGGTTGGTTTCCAGTCAAACCAATTGTGGTTAGACAACGGAATTTAAGACAGAATCTTGTTGCATAAAAAAAGTCACGCATCGAGGAACTAGTCTCGGAAAGCGTAACATCCGCACCACGAAAACTGACAGACTGCAAAATAGTTCTGGTTGCATATATGTAAAAAAGTCCACGAAGTAGCGGTGGCAAGCGCAGCTTAACCACGAATGAAAATAATTGTTTTCGACCACAAGCACCTCAATCAACCTACAGTAGGTATGCTATAGAGGTACCGTGTAAAATCATTTTCTATTGTATCTATAACGCTGCCCTGTATTCCCGCAACTTTCACAACGGTGAGCCGCTGCACCCTCGTCAGGTTCTATATTACAGCAGCTTTCACAACGTCGGAGCTTCTAGAGAAACCCAAAAACAATTTGACCAGGAAATAAATGCCAATCGAAAGATGCTCTTAGGATAGAAGTAAATTAATCGGGCACTAGTTTTTACTGCTTAGCCATTGAATAACAGGATAGGCCTATTATACGCTTTGGTGAGAAGGTACAGTCAGTGAAATTAATTGTTAAAACAAATTGACACCCTGCGTCAATTTGCCGTGTTATAGCCATTTCAAACACCTGTCAACGAATGACAGCTATGATTTGATTATACGGACATTTTAAGTTGGTAGTCACTTTGCTTAACAATTAATTTCCGTTACTTTATCTACTTTCCATTCATGGGTATTTGAAGAATTTGTCAAGACCATAAATCTAGTGCACATTCGTTTGTATCAAAAGCCTTTAGTCAAAAGCTATCATTGGTATTTAAGAATAATAGTTTAATATACTTAAGTACATCATTCAGATCAGTGTGTAATACTCGTACATACCAATATTTATATAAACATGAACACTGTGATCCCTTTTAAAACAAAGGACCAAATATATTCAAAATTTAATATTCGACGCATGTTGAATAATTTATAGTTTGCTTTTAAGTTTACTTTCAAATCTGACTATCAAATTAATAGCTCTTTGATCACAAGTCACACAATCAACTAAAACAAACAAATATTTCACTCACATTTCATTTCGTATAGTATGTTATAAAAGTACGAGATGAAAGTGTAAACATACCTTGTTCAGGTTAAATTCTAACACAATGACTCACTAAAGAAAATCACGTATCACACAACACAAACAGCAACACATTCATCTGTAGTTAATAAGAAGTTTTCAACTTTATATCTCACCACTTTTTTCAACAATTTGCGTTTGAATAAACATTATTAAATTGTTGGAATATCATTGACAAAAGTTATCCATTCGTTGTTTGCTATTAAATGAATCTAACTATCAAATCAAATCATCTAAGGTGAATTAAAATTAGAATTTAAGGTTAACCGAAATTCTAATTTTAGTTCACATAATCAAATCAAAGTACTCAATTTGTGGTACTACAAATTAGCATCCATGGGTTCGTTTCCTTAGCTCGCCGTCCGCTAAGGACCAGGCCCGGGTCGACGGCGCGTTGTGTTCCATGCGCGGCTCAAAGTCCGAAAGGGATGTCGTGGTCCCTGGCAACATACAGGCAACTGAAAGAACACGTGTGGGTTTTAGTCAGTAAGAGTCTGACACGCTATCCCGCTCCGCCCAGAGCGGTAGAAGTTATTTGATAATTTCTCAAACAAAAAAAGGGTTCGTTTCCTGATCTATTTGTTTCATTCGTTTATAATTTGATACTTTTGGAACAGACCGACAGACAGTCGTTACGGGTCGTCAGAAGCCCGAAAGTCTGACAACCAGTCTTACCAAGGGGTATCGTATTACCCAGTTACTGGGTTGTGGAGGTCAGATAGGCAGTCGCTCCATGTAAAATACTGGTATTCAGCTGCATCCGGTTAGACTGGAAGCCGACCCCAACAAAGTTGGGAAAAGGCTAGGCAGATTGATTGACTTTTGGAACAGACCATAGACGCGATTATTTCTTTTATGTTTTCAGTTTCATTCAAATCGTGTTTTATTTATCAAAGGATACTTCGTTCAAATATTCAAGCACAAATTGTTATCGATCCCGTCTGCGTCCTGAGAACACTTGGACAAACCTGCGTATTTGATGAGGACGCGTATTTGATGCATAAAGAAACGAACTAACTATAGAACTGAAACCTGTGTTAAGCAATAATGTAATCATAGTGCTGTACTAGAAACTTACAGACCACTTCCAAAAGCCGTGACCACTATGAACAATTTAAGTGTTAGGAACTCTATTAAGTTACTTGAAGCTTTTCAATTGACCCAGAAATTGCCTGAATTTTATGGTGGGAACAGACATGGGTGATCAAGGTATTTGATGATTAGTAAAAACCTTTACAAATAAACTATGGTTTATTTTTCAAGGGCTTTATTTAATCATCAAATAAAGAAATGCGGTGAAAAACATTATCGCTGTCGCTCAATTGCGTTGCGTGCTTACATGAGATTAATTTACTCGTACTTTATTCTACATTCGCACACTATGTCGCCGAACCAGCGTAACATAGTCTTACCGGTGTCGACTCACCAACCCAGTGCGTACGTATCCCTAGCCCGGGCCGGATCACGATGCAATACATATTCATATTCAGTTTGTATTCATGAGCCTGCAATCATAGAAAAACATCGGCCGTCCAGATGTCAAAGTGTTAACAATCAACGTAGGTTCTGTTCTTGTTGTGACTTGTGACTTGTTTAGTATTAGGTTCCATTTGTATTCATAACTCGTTTGACTATGAAGGGATAAGGGTCAGAATCTTAGAATCTATATCTGTCTAGACAGGCCTAAAAATGTATTTTAATTCTTCAACGGCCCATTATTTTTCTTACTAAAGAATACCTAGATAATGTTCTGCACAAAAGGACCAGTCTTGGGAAAATTCCGCTAGAAATATTATTCCCATTTCACATTGAAAGACATACTATAGGCATACCTATACTTATATTGTTTTATAGGTAAATATTTGACTTTAGACTATTATCAGTACTTGGGAGAATATTTCGAACCTCATCAAATAATATTGAAGAAAATATTTAACTTTCTTCGCAACCAATTATCCGTAAAACACTTCCGAGGCACGTTAAGAAAGAAAAATCTAATTTCAACTATATTTTTTACTGATAAAATATACAGTACAGTAAAGTACAGTATTTTTTGCACACCTACCACCTGATGTTCATTCCTGCAGCATTCAGGCCGTCTCAGCCGCATTCAGCCGTATTCACGCGAGCGCCGCACAACGGATCAAGTGGACGGAGCAAAGCGTCGCACAACGAGCCGAGGCGCTTCGTGCAAGGCTGAGGAAAACCGATTGTGTGCGACGATACCTACTTCAAGAAATAATTCAATACAGATGGGGATGATATCTAAATCTTTTAGGGGAAAAGACGATTGAGAGTATAAAATAATACTCTCAATTCCGATTTCCGATCGGAAGATTCCGATTTTGTTAGATATATTGGCGTTGGCGAACATACCGTCGTCGACCAGACAAAGTAATTAGTATTTTGTGCATCAAATTTTAACGGAAAATAAATATCCCGTTAACGATAGGAGTTCAATCTGCCTAGGCTTTTCCCAACTGTGTTGGGGTTGGCTTCCAGTCAAACCGAATGCAGCTGAATACCAGTATTTTACATGGAGCGACTGCCTATCTGACTTCCACAACCCAGTAACTGGATAATACCATACCCCTTGGTAAGACTGCCATGGTTGTCAGACTTTCGGGCTTCTGACGACCCATAACGACTGTCAAATATCCACGAATGACAGCCGGGACCAACGGCTTAACGTGCTTTCCGAGGCACGGAGGAGTCTCGGTATGTAAAGATGGTCACCCATCCACAGACCAACCCTAGAAAGTGTAGCTTAACCCTGATGGATCGATCCGTGCGGCTGTTATTACTTAGCCACGAGCTCCTAACTTCAATCTCTTAGTATTGTATAATTGCGTAGCACATGTGTGAGCACTGTGACCATGTACCTTATGTAAAGCTACCATTTACTGGGTACGTCTTTCATTGACTTGATGCGCCCTGGCGGCTGAGAGTATGTCATGCTCACTCAAATATCTCGCTGGTGGTGGCGTGTGTGTTGGATCGTTAAGTTCCCTTCAAAATGGTTGAGCTAAACGGTGCTGATCGATGCGTCATGTTCGTGAATGGGCGCCGTCAGTAGGGACTGGTTCTCTGCCTCGGCTTTATTTTTATTTTTTTTATCTTTTTATTACTGATGCTTTTTTCGTGCACATCTTTCTACACAACACACACACACTCACACACTGTTCTACACTGTTCTCATATGTATAATTTCAATATGAATAATGTAACCAATATTTTGTAACAATATTATTATTTAAAAGAGTCTCCGTGCAAGCTTCATATTTCTGACTGACTGACCCCTTGACAATTCAAAAGTGCCTCTAAAAGGTTTAATTGAAATAAATGCTTTAAGTTTGAGTTCCTCTCGTGTTAATGATAGGAGTTATTAACTAATAAATTTGACCATCTAGAAAACTCAACAGCAAGGTAAAAGTGAATGTGCAGGACGAATAGTTGAAAGAAACGTTTGACGTGAAAGAATTTAATTCTCAGCTATTGCACATCGTATTTAGAAAGACGAGAAGTCGTCTTCTCTGAAAAACCATTTTCCGTCCCTCTTGGAGCGAAACTCCACGTTTTTATTAACTTCCGACCTTTGAAGATCGTCACAAAAACAAGGACAAAGCGAAGCCATGCTATTATCATTTCACTTAAAATATTAAATGCACTATTGCAGCTCTCAGCTTGAGCGATTCTTTTTCAATTACCCACTTACTCTTTGTCACGTCTCGAAACTTTCTACGAGAAAGATATTTTGTCACAACTTTTAAGACAAATTAAAAGTCTTGTAAATATTGTTTCTTAGTATTCATTGCTAGCTTTTGGTATAACTTTTATTTTCTCATTTTCATAATGGAGATGGAGTTAATTTGTCAGAAAATTGCAAAATAATGTCGTCAACATAAAGTAGAGAGAAAATTGAATTGTTGTTTGAATGCGTGTGTCGTGAAAGGCGGGTGTAGTAACAACATCAACCTTAAGTACTTCATTAACACCTGTACACAAGAATTGAGGAGACACTTTACAAATAATGTTAAGTTGGTACTTACAATTTATAAACCGAGTGAGCGAGTTACCAGGCAAAATTTATCTGGAAAATTCCTTAATCCACATCCACAACAGAGTATGTCAAGTCAGTTGGCAGCTGCTGTATTGCTTTCTTTTACAAAATTAAAGGAAGTTGTTATACTTTTGAACCTATTACAATCACGCCTATGAGCAGCCTGTGAGCCTATATGAAGACCTTAATAATATGTTCATCTATCAAGTTGCCCAGCATTTTCGCAACTATTTTGGGGTCAACTTCCAGTCTAACCGGATGCAGCTGAATACTAGCATTTAACATGGAGCGACTGCCCATCTGACCTCACAACCCAGTTACTGGGTAACACGATACCTCTTGGTCAGATAGTTGTCAGACTTTTTGGGCTTCTGACTACCCGTAACGAATGTCCAAGATCTACAACAGCTGGAACCAACGGCTTAACGTTGGCACGGAGGGGTCTTGATAATATGTAATGGATGGTCACCTATCCACAAACCGAGCGCGGCAAACGTAACCTTCAATCGACCCGTGTGGCATTACTATTTAGCCATTTATTTAGTTGATCCCAAAAAATGTTCATCCTATTATTAAATGTTCTATTACACCACACTTACCATTTTGAGCAGAAACGAACGAAAACTAGATCAATAAAGGCTTTTAAATCCTACTCCTACATTGCCTAACTGGTGTAACACATTAGTTTAACGCGAATATTAAAAGCCTTAAATTCGACACAAAAGCTGTACTAACAGCTAAGTGCCAAAAAGCTTTTTTACACAAAACTCTAAAGTAAACGTTTGTTATGTACCTTTCTGACAGAATAATGCGGTCGATTTGAAATCTTTATAAAACCAGCAAATACTCAGTTCATTTGCAAATTGTGAAATCTGCCAATTTAAATGCAAATCAAAAAATACAAAAGTAATTTATAATACGTTTTCTTCTTCCCTCGACGTTCGGAATCAATTCACATTGAAAAATTATTCCCACTGTTGTGATCTTCAATCATAATAGTGGGAATGGGCAGGCCAAGAGAAGCCAGAAGTAATAGTAAATCAATCAATTCTTACAAGATTCAGGAAAGCCTTCTTTGGGCATGAGAATATTCATTCAGATTTGCTTCTATAGGATATGGAATTATGGATATAACTTTCAAAAACCAGATCCTTCTAATATAAGCTTGCCATTGCGTAAGATTGACAATTTATGAATACAACTAACACCTGCAAAATGTCCATGAAAAGTCAAATCCAGCACTTTTAACTTCAGTTAGGCTCAGCACACTGCACATAGTGCCTCTATCGCTATTCTAAGCTACAGGTACATTGTGACCGATAGCCTAGACGTATAACAAAACAGCTTTAGAAGACGTTCCTTGTGGGAATCCGTGTAAAAATATCCGAATCAGTTCAGTGTGCTCAACGCCTAACTGGACGGATTCGGACGGGCCGCTTCTTTGTGCAAATCGGGTGTCCGCGGAGCCCGGCTTTGTATCGCTCAGTTTATTGGACTTCTTGCCTTGAGCTAGATACTATTGTAGGTGCTAAATGGTTAGCCTCCCTGTAGATATAAATAAGTTATGAAGATTTATTTTGCTTGAGTTTCTTGAATACGGGCTCGATAGTTGAAATGAGAATTTTTAATGCAACATTGAAACGAAATAGACACTATAATCAATAACACCTCGAATGCCTTACCCTGAGCAACGGGGGAAGTAGTAAGTATAGTCTAAAAGAAAAAACCAAAACAAAATCCTCAATTTCTATACATTTCGATCCATTTCTCACGACCATAACCAACTTCAAATCAGCCCAAACATCAGCAACCTTATCAAAAAAGCAACCCCAAATTTCATGCTCACATTAAAATTCTATTACACCCGTCACAATACTTCAAAGCTAACATAATACTCCATAACTGAATCTCCAGAACTCTTCGCTTGAAAGATGCTTTTATCCGTCTAAAGCCAATGATACACTTGTAACGAGCAATTACAGTTTTCAAAGTTAGGGGTGGCACACGCTACAGAGATTGGAAGATCGAGGGATGGGGTACGACGGCGACACGGGAACGCTTCTACGTTGAGTGACGTTACATGGCGATTTAGTTAATCGTTTGGACGCGTTTAGTGGTGCACTCCGCACGTGTGTTCGAGGTCTTAGTAGACCTGCTGGGCTTAGTTGAGTTTTTGTTTACTGTTTTGTTGCTATAAAACTAAGTGCAGTAGCAACGTTTATAGCGGACTATGGTGACGATATTCACTTACTTTCTCGAATTTGAAGAATACGAGAAAGTAAGTGAATATCGTCACCATAGTCCTCTGTAAACGTTATATATAAAGTAGTTGAGTCGTTTAACCTTGAGAAGACTGTTCTTTTACACTGGTTTATTTGCTGGTCTTATTTTCAAAAAGATAAAAGAACATAGTCATATTATCAAAAGAGCCACCAGTACCGAAATACCAAAGCAAAAGCAAAACCTTTCTAACAATATTCTGCACCTAGAACAATATTAATGACATCTCCGCTCCCCCATTCGCTCCTCAACTTTTACAATCATAATGATAAACATTCGATCCTCCTTGTGTTTTCCTTTCATTCCAATCATAATAGAAATCATTACCATTATCGGGACGCCCACCTGCCCCGGAACAATTCCCATATATCGTGACAAATCATGTCTACACTTCATCGATATGTATCGATACATTATACTCGCCAAGAAATTTCCCCACTTGAATCGGATCAGATAAAACGCGAATACAAAAACACGTCTTTTTACAAACATGGAACATAGAAAGGAATGTGAATTGGAAACGGAGGCAATGGAAGTTTCAATATGTCCAAAATTCGCATAATTTTTCAAAGAAGAATTTCACCTTACGACACCCCAAAGTTCCAGAAAGTATAATACTGTAAAACCCTACAAACCTTTACAAATTTTAACTTTTAGAACTAGTGACTATTTTCGTAAGATTAAAGTGATACCAATAGGTCAATGTAAGTGTCAAGTTAGTCAAACATTCAAAATACAACGTAGCAGTTTATAACATTTAGGATAACATTGCTTGAAAAATACCTAAGACATTCGACGATGATATATGCAAGCGGACGGTATCCCCAATAGAGTCATGAATTTAACGTATTCTCTCAAATTTATCGTACGGCTTCAAAGACTTATAGCCGCCGTTTAAGAAACCTTATATCCCTTGTTTCTATGATCAGAGGAAATAATGGAAAAAGGAGATCTATAGACCCGCTCGCGTGACATAAGGGAACGTCTCTTGTCGTGGCGTACGGGAACATCGCTTGCCGTGACGTACGGGAACGTAACTTGCCGTGACGTGACGAAGCGTTAATGCCCGCACAATAAACGATAATGGCTCATATGAAGATCTTTTTAAGGTGTGGAGGTCAGATAGGCAGTCGCTCCATGTAAAATACTGGTATTCAGCTGCATCCGGTTAGACTGGAAGCCGACCCCAATATAGTTGGGAAAAGGCTAGGCAGATGATGATGATGATGAAGATCTTTTTAACAAAATAATTGGCTCACACTTGGTCCTTCCAAGTGTGGGCTGCTAATTATTTTGAGGTGTACCTACTGTAAACATTAATTTGTAATAGATTTGTAGTTTATATTGTAATCCTATAACCTTGTATACCTATTGTGATGTTTCTATTAAACCCAAAAATTTAAACACTACAAAAACAGTGTTATGATTACAAAATAGGAGCTCCATCATTTTATGTACATTCAATATTAAGTTTCTTTCTGAGTTATAACGACTAAGTGAGTGTTAATTGGGATCGTTTCTTCCACAGGCAGAGTCTCGGCTTTCGGCATTCGGCACTCACGGGCAAATCGCTCGAAATGCCAATTAATCGGGTCATTACCCAAAACAATGGCGGCTAGAGGCAAGACGAATTAATCGCATATAAAAATTAAATTGCTCAAATTATTAATCTTTTAGAACAATGGAGAAAATTTCATCTTGGAAACTGATCTCCATAACCATTATAATTTAATGTTTTCAAATGCTCGATCGGTCTTATTGAGGCTTCTCATTAGGCTCAGTTTTAATTTTCTCGTCAATTGAAGAAATACTTAATAATAGTAACTATTTTAGGTAATACCTTCAACATTTAACGTGATAATGGCCCATTTATAAATACACATTATTTGAAACAAAAATGTTTGCTACTTTTCACTAGGAACACTTCACAAAATAATAATATATAATTTGTTAGTTTTCTATTCATAAAACGAACATTTGCTAACACAGAACTGTCTTATAGGACTCATCTCGAGGAGTTAATTCGAGAGCCCTTGACTTGTTCCATCAAGAATAATAAAATCCACTACACAAGGAAATTATTGAAGGGTCGAGAGTATACAAAACCGGGATTTTCTCCAAGAAAACAAGAAAACATACGTAGAGTTGTATAAAATCACACGATGCGAGCAAATCCCGTGGATTTTTCTGTGAAATTGTGAATTACGGGATGATTTTTACATGATCTTAAAAGCCGTTGCGAGCTTTATTTTGTGCGGAACGCTTAGAGACAGTGTATATAAGTATAATTTATTTATTTGCTTGAATTTCTTAGTGCTAATCTAAGAGCCTTTTTGTTTGTTGCACTAACAACCGGACGTCAAAAAGAAGAGTTTAATAAATTCCTCAGTAGAACAAATCTTATTTCACTGGTCAAATAAATAAATCACCATTTTTATAACTTTTTGGGAGAGAAGAACCTTGACAACAGTACAGAAAAATCGCAAGAAACATACTTCCTTTTTCCTATTTACTTACATTTTGATGTGTAGTAGCGTACCTAGTTTAACTGCTCGATATAGTGGAATGGAAGCAACGCTAGTTAAGGCGCCGGCGCGGCGTCACCGGCCAGATCTTTTGATTTGTTGCAATAAACTCGCCTTCACAAGGAGTTATACAGCGCAGTCTTAAGAAGACTGTCTGGTGAAAGTTAAACAGTGGAACAGTTATTTAGAACAGTGGAAGAGTTGTCGGTAGTTCGGTTGTTACGTTACGTTTCGTAGGTATTTGTAACGATTATTAATCTGTTGGTAGTTATTTTGTAGGTTAAAAAAAACCGGCGAGTCCGAGTCTCAAGGACTCGCCATGATAAAAAGGGTCATGTACTGTGTAGGAGCTTAACAAGTATTCTGAGAAATGAATGTAACTAGCTACCAAATAGGGTAAACATATACGGCTATGTGACAGATATACGGACGGATAGACAGATGGCCTAGGCTTAATAAGAGGGACCCATTTTCACTCTTTGCGTACCGGAACCCTAACTAGGAAGTGGTAAATAGCGTCCAACGCTTTTGCTACTACCAAATGAGCAAGGCGACCATAAAAATGACCTCTTCACTTAGTATCAGCAAGACAAGGGTAAAAAATCGCCTCTTACAAAAAACAAGACAGTCCCTTACTCGGCACCCACCACGGTCGCCGCTCGAGTGTCAAATAAATCTCACCATTTTTCCTCCCGCGTTGAATTCGAAGAAGTTTCAAAGTTCCAAACTGTGTTGATACATGCGACGAGGATTACCAACTTCACTCCCTTTGACGGGCCGTTTTATGTTTTACTTTTATTTTAATCTACGCAGTTAGGCGTCGCAAATACCGCCCACTACCGCCCACTCGGTACTTTGACGTAATATTTGCTATTAAGGTCACATTAGGCGCGTTACCTTTGATTTTCTGATGGACCGTTTGTACTAAGTAAACGGTTTTGCACCCCGTTTGAGTGCCTTTATATAAACGTAAATTATGTACACGAATAGGTTTGAGACTGAAAATATTTAGGCAGATCTAAAATAAAGGTTACTAGGTTAATTAAATAGAAGCCATTTGCTTTTCTGTCTTGAGCAGGTCATTATTATTTCAGTATCTGGTGTGTCCACTAGCCGTCAACAAACAAATGAACCAGAAACAAAATTGTGGAAATAGTTCAGTCAACATGTGTAATCACAGTTATCCTCAAAACGACCAGCATAAAATACCTTGGGGTGATGATAGACGACACACTCTCTTTCAGAAAACATATTGAAAGTCTAGCTAAAAAAGTGCGCAAATTATATTTTTTTTTAAATTGCGAACATTTGTAGATTCAAAATTAATTACACAAGTTTATTTGGCCCTATGTCAATCTATAATTCAGTACTGCACCACTTCATGGGGTGGCGCACCAACAACCAATCTACTTCCTCTTGAAAGAGCTCAGAGATCAATTGTAAAGGTAGCAAACTTCCATCCCTTTTTCTTTCCCACAGATCTGCTATATAAATCCTGCAACGTGCTGACTGTTCGACAACTTTTCATTATGCAATTAGTATTGAAACAGCACACCATGCTTACCTACACTGCTGACAATACTAACAAGAGACGGAATTATATAATACTAGCTGCGCCCCGCGGTTCACCCGCATAAGTTTCGATCCCGTGGGAATATCGGGATAAAAAGTATCCTATGTGTTAATCCAGGTTATAAAATATGTGTGCAAAATTTTATCCAAGTCCATTTGGTAGTTTTGAAGTGTTACGGGCAGACGCAATAAAAGACTATTTTGGAACTATATGACTTGTAATCCTGCCTACCTCGGCACTTCCTTAATATATAAAAGTACAACACAAAGACTATGACTTAGGACAAATTGTACGAACGGAAACAGATATTACACGAAATGAATAGAGGCTATTAGAGAGATCTAGGACTTTTAGGAAGTCTAGATTTCGTGCAGAGCGATACGTGCGTTTGAGTTCTTATGGGATCGTACACTGATCGTCGCTGACTGAGGTCGTTGAACCCTGCGAACGATTTTCTGCTGGTCATATGTGTGTCCCATTTCACTGCCCTAACGCACGTTCCGTTTCTTCCACATATGACTAATTACATTAAGTTATAAGGTGTGGAGTGTAAATATAATTGTTAGATTTGTTAAATATGTTTATAGATATTATGTGTGTTGTAAATATAGTAAATAAGTAATAGTTGTAAGTATAATTTTGTTAGTCATGTTAAGCAATAGATAATGATATATTCCTCGTTGATGTCTATGAATGAATTATGAATGTGACAGGTTGAACTCTGTGGTCGAAATGTCAAACGAGAAATATGATGTAATAGGTTATGAAATGGGATTCTCGCCACGGTGTCCTTGGATAACACGTGTGTTTCAAAGTCAAAGTCAAAGTCAAATAATTTATTTCAATTAGGCACAAAAAAGGCACTTTTGAACGTCAAACTTTACAAAAAATAATAAAACTGATTCTAGTCGCCCATTCCAAAAGGTAGTTTTCGTATGGAGAAGAATGGGCAAGAAACTCCACCGTTACTCTTTTTAAAAAAAACATTATATCTTGTATACACTTATTATATAATTATATGTGAAGACAATGCACCTAGAATAAGACCACTATACCACGATAGGTAAAAAGAATGAAAAATGAAGGAATGACAGTATAATTATGTGATAGATGCATGGTGCTCACATACTTACAAACATTGTAAAATTATACTATATTTCTAACATTATAATAAGTAATACTAATAATAATAAGTCAGTGTGTGAGTTCAAATAATCACAAAAATAAAATAAAATAAATGTTTAAAAAAATAAAAAATAATAATTATACAATTAAATTAGCAACCAGTTCGATTTTGTCTAGATTCTGAATTGTCCTATGGAGCAGGACCAGCATGTTTCCAAGCATTTTTATCTTGGATATAATCCTCTAATTTGTAATATGCTTGTTTACAAAGTGTACTTTTGATATGATTTTTAAATTTTCTTTCATTTAATTCTAATATATCACAAGGTATTCTGTTGTAACATTTAACACAGTACCCCATAAAAGATGTATTTACTTTAGATAGTCTGAAAAATGGTTGATCTATTTTATCTTTATTTCTAGTATTAAAATTATGTCTATCACTTATTTTATTAAAAAGATGTAGATTTTTTCTCACATACATAATATTTGAATAAATGAATTGGCAAGGTACCGTCATAATATTAATCTTTTTAAATAGTTCCCTGAGAGATTCGCGACGACGTAGATTATAAATGGCTCTGACAGCTCTTTTTTGTAAAACAAAGATGGATTCAATGTCAGCAGCCCGACCCCACAGTAAAATGCCATACGACATAATACTGTGGAAGTAGCTAAAATAGACCAAACGCGCGGTTTCTACATCTGTTAACTGTCTTATCTTTCTAACAGCATAAGCGGCCGAGCTTAGCCGCCCCGCGAGAGATGTTATATAGGGTCCCCATTGTAATTTCTCGTCTAGCGTGATTCCAAGGAAAACTGTTTGATTAATAAATTCCAGTTTTTCTCCATTCAATACGATGTCACATTCGCTACTTCTAACATTTGGTAATTTAAATCTAATGCATTTGGTTTTTTTATTATTTAGTACCAAATTATTTACCGTAAACCAATCTTGGACCTGAACAATAGAGCTATTCACGTCGTCAAGATTTGGTGACCGTCGGTTTATTTTAAAGATCAATGATGTGTCATCTGCAAATAACACCATCTTTGGCTGATTTAGAAATATTTGGGGTAAATCATTAATATAAACTAAAAAGAGGAATGGACCCAATATCGAACCTTGAGGAACGCCCATTACCATTTCAGACCCTAATGAGTTTGTGCCGTTGACTTGAACTTTAACCTTTCTATCTTTCAGGTATGATCTTAACAAATCATGAGCTGTGTTCCTAATCCCATAGTGGTCCAGTTTCAGCAGAAGTGTCTCATGGTGTACGCAATCGAACGCCTTCGAGAGGTCGCAGAAGATTCCAATGGCATCTTGTGCTTCTTCCCAAGCGTTAAAAATGTTCTTTATTAGGGTGACACCGGCGTCAGTGGTACAGCGCCCTTTGGTGAAACCGTACTGTTGGTCATGAAAGATGGAATTTTTATTAAAGTGACGTAACATTTGATTGAGTATCAACTTTTCAAACACCTTACTGAGAACTGGCAGAATTGACACAGGCCTATAATTGTTGGGTTCCTTACTATCACCGGATTTGAACAAAGGAACTACTTTACTGTGTTTCATGAGATCCGGAAAGACGCCTTGGTCTACACTAGTGTTAAATATGAAAGCTAGATAAGGCGCAATGGTTTCGATTACTGATCTACATACTTTTACAGACATTCCCCACAGATCTTCTGTTGATTTAATTTTATGATCTCTAAAAGCTTTTATAACAGCCTGGGGGTCTGTATGCTGAAACCTAAACTCCAAAGGGCATGCCTTTACATTCTTTCTAAGTAAGGCAGCAGAAAGCACGGGTGAGGAATTTAAAGCTTCAGTGGTTTTATGGGGAATATTAGCAAAAAAGTTTTCAAATTCCTGAGCTATTTCTACATCTGAGTTGATGGGACCATGTGCAGTCTCTAAATTAAATTCAGTATTACGCTGTTTTTTCCTACCGGTTTCATTATTAATTATTTGCCAGGTAGTTTTTATTTTATCATCAGCTGATTTTATTTTATTGCTAATGTGAAGAGCTGCCATTTTGCACACACTTTTAAAAGTTTTAGAATATTTTGCAACATACTGATGAAAGCTTGTATTATTCATATGTTGCTTTAGGCCATAAAGTTCAAAAAGTTTTTCCCTGCTTTTACGAATACCTGGAGTCGCCCAATCACTAAATAAGAATTTTGTGTAAATAGTTTTAGTCTTTAGTGGAAAAGTGTCAATGAATTGTTTGTTTAATAGTGAAAAGAACTCTGTGTAGAACTCATTTGGGTCACATATATTATCAAAACTCTGAATACATAATTTACTTGCCAAAACATTATTTAATTTCTCTAGATTTCTACATGTAATTGGCCTAAACCTTATTTGAATTTTTTGTAAAGGCATGTAGGAGCAAAATGTTATTGTTTGTCCACTGTGATCAGATGGCAACTTATTTACAATTTGTTTATGTAAGTAATCACAATTACAGAAAATATTATCTATACAAGTGGCAGAAGAAGCTGTCACTCGGGTTGGTTCATTAAAAACATTTGACAAGTCAAATGACCTGAAAAGACTTAATAGTTTGACAGTATTAACGTTATTTTCTAATATATTAATATTAAAATCACCACATATGATTATTGACTTACTACTACCATTTAGTTTATTTAACACATCTTCCATTACAGAATCAAACATAGATAGATTCTGGTAACTTGGAGGTCTGTATACACATACTATAACATGCTTATCTAGCTCAACACAGGACAATTCAATGGTGTGTTCAACAGACAGCCCGATTATGTCTTTTCGTTCTTTCGATTGAATAGAATTTTTTACTAATATTAATGATCCGCCATGTATCATACGTTTTCGGCTGAAATGGCTAACTACATAATAATTATCATAGTTAATTGACATTACTTGATGATCTTTTAACCAATGTTCTGTTAAACAAACAACATCAAACTTGGTATTTTCTAAAAACAATTCTATTTCCAGTAATTTGGAAGAGCAACCTTGGATATTTTGATTGAATAATTTTAAAGTATGTTGCCCCCCTTTTGGTTTTTTCTTATGTGTAATATTGCCAGAAGATACCTTTTTATTATTCTCTAATAATAATTGGTTATTTGAAGGGGTAACTTCTGTTGTCTTACTAACTAGTTTAAAAAGTTATCCGGAGTGACCTCCACAACTACAATGGAAGAGTCTAGAATGTCTGTATGAATTCCATCAGGAAGAGAATACCCTATCTGACTGGTAGTGGCCTCCAAAGATGTTGGTATTATAGGTGGATCCTCCTTCGTACATGATGACTCATAATTAATCACTATGTTGTTAGTATAGCTAGACAACACAGACTCGTCACTAACACTACAATTTGTTATATTAGCTATAACCTCGTTAATATTATATGCTATTAACATAGCAATCATATGTCTACATTCCCAAGACAGAGATAAAGTTCTCTGAGTTAACTTAAAACCACTAACAAACTTGTTAGTGTCAAAAAACAATAATTTGTCACTATGACAACATGTCAGCCTGTGAATAGTACTATTCAACTTATAAATATAATTATTTTCATAAACTGATAAAGTATCAGAGTAAGGTAAAGCACACAACATTAGCTTTCCTATATTTAACTTTAATAAGGTGTCCACACCATCCACTATGTCCTTTCTGGTAATACCAGTACTATTACCTAATAGCAAAACCATTGTAGAATAATTATCTAGGTTTGTGTTTGCAATTCTTTTAATGATTTGTTTGAAAGTTATGTTATGATAACTATGATTGGTAAAACTATGGCTAAGGTAATTGAGTAACATTTTCCCAAAGCCCGAACCTAATTCGTCACAGAAAAATATAGATTTATTTTTAATCTGTGTATTAACACAGGTCTCTGCTGGAAGAGCCAACACTGGAGGAGGCAAGTCAGGCTGAGGCTGAGGAGGTGGTGGTTCATAGGCACAGCTGTATGAGATATTATTAGTCAAAGACTCATACCTCTCAGCATTGCACTTCACCAAATCCAGTAGTTCCCCAGCCTCAAACAAGCGCTCACTTAGTTGCAGCTGTGAATTTTCATATTTCTCAAAAATATCCTTCAGCAAGCGCTCCTTGTGTATTATATCATTATAAAGGAGCTTAGTATCAATATCATACTTTTCCCTACATTCATCTAACTCAACAGTACAACTATTTAAACTTTTTGAAAGGATAACACGTTCCTTTCTAAGGGAAAGATTTAATTTTAAGAGATTTTGTTTTTTAATAGCCCTCTGTGACCGTTTAATTATTTTCCTAAATTTAATGTATTTCTTTAATTTATTATGACTCACAACAATAGGACACAATGGTATGGTATCGTCACCAGTCAAATCTATTGTTATAGCTGGCTCACACACTGATTTTGATTTACTGCCTACCAAATCATAAAATAGGTTATTGGTGGTAGCAACCTGTTCACTGACTTTGACAGACTCTGAGATAGATAAGGCCTTATGGGCTTCACATATGGGTGAAGGATGGGTTTAGAATTTTTAGCTGTTTTTTTGAGTGATTGTTGATACTTTTGTGGACTTGTTACTATTTAAGTGTATTGTTCTTGTGTCTGTTACGGTTTGTATTGTGATTGTCCTTTTTTAAGCCTCGTAGCATCCAAGATGGATGAGAATAAACCCCCTGATCCTGACCCCCCAGATATTTCAAGTTCCTTAACTCCCATTTCTCCGAATCCTCTTGCTCAATTCGCAGATGTTGTCTGTAGCGTTACGGAAATGGATGTTACACAATCCCAGCCTATCTCACGCAAACGTCCGAGTGATGAAGAAACCCTGACACCTACCTTTAAACAACAAAAAAGCCAAATCGGACGTATTAAATACTCCGTTTTGGATAAGGCCCCTTACCTTGTCCACGTTTCTCGTATAGAGACTCAACCAAATGCTGGTACCACCCTACATCCCGTTAATTTTGGCAAGTTCCTTATCAACAACAACATTGCGAACATTGTTCGTGGTGGTGTTAACAGAGTTGGTAGAAACCGTGTATCTGTAGAATTTACTTCCCCTCAGGATGCTAACTCTTTTTTAGTTAATGATTTATTGTTCAAATATAGTTACTCTGCATCAATCCCTACTTTTAATATCACAAGGATGGGTGTTGTTACCGGTGTTCCCTCAGATATTACGGAAGAAGAAGCCATAACATATTTAACTGTGCCTTCAGGCTGCGGTAAAATACTGAAAGTCCGTCGTATTAATCGCAAAATTCAAAAAGATGGGATTAATGAGTGGAAACCCACCGAAACATGCGTTCTGACGTTTGACGGACAAGTTCTACCAAATAGGATTTACTGCTGTTACTCATCCCTCCCTGTTGAGCAGTACATATACCCGACAATTCAATGCCGCAAGTGTTGCAGATTTGGACATGTGGCAAACGTTTGCAGGTCTAAACCACGCTGCAGTAAATGTGGCCATGATCACCCTGGTGATGGTTGCAACATTTCTGAGGGCGAGGCCTTCTGTGTGCTTTGCTCGGGTAATAATTTCGCTAATAGCAGGTCATGCCCCGAGCATGGTAGACAGAAAGCCATTAAGACTGTAATGGCTGAAAAATGCATTCCTTATATTGAGGCTAGCAAGATTATTCCTACAGCTTCCCGTAATTATGCCAATGCCACCAAGACTCCTATCTCTCAGTCATATCGCAAAACTGTGACACTTAAACCCAGGTCCCATGCCCCTCTTTCCCCATCTTATGACAAAGCTGCTCATCAGCAAATAGTTAGTTCTCCTCAACCTTCACAGCATAATGGCTGCGCTCTGAATTACAATAATGTGCCTTCATATAATACCAGTTCTATTATTGATCTACTTATACAACTTTTACCTACTGTTATTTCTTCTTCTTCTTCCAATTCCCAAACACCGTCCAACGTTGCCGATCAACTTATTTCTCTACTCATACAATTTAAAAATGGCGTCTCGCCAAGTATTCCTTCAGTGGAATGTGAGGAGCGTGTGGCATAAAAAGCACGACCTCATATTTATTTTAAATAAATACAAGCCATTGGCTTGTTCCATAGCTGAGACTTGGCTCACCCCAAGTCTTAGCTTTCGTATGCCACACTTCAATATTCTCAGATGTGACAGATCTGATGGCTATGGAGGATCGGCTCTCCTAGTCAACAATCGGGTCCCTCTTTTGCCCTTCCCTTTACCTTCGCTCACAGGTGACATGAGTATTGTAGCGGGACGTGTGGAAGGCATTACAGTGTTTTCAATATACATTGCTCACCCTCATCATGACTTTTTTGCTATTTTAAAAAACTTACTATCTAATGTACATGGACCAATTTTGGTCATGGGTGACTTCAACTGCCACCATTACAGGTGGGGATCAGAACGCTGTGATGCCTTTGGTGCAGCTTTGGTTGAGATCTTGGATGATCTGGATCTCTGCATTCTGAATAATGGTTGCCCAACACGTAGATCTCCACCCGGTCAACAAAAGAGTTGTGTTGATCTAACATTTTGTTCGGTTGAGTTGGCAGCTTCAACCCATTGGGAATGTACAACCTTGTCGCATGGTAGTGACCATTATCCTATTGTCATATCTTTGGTTAATAAGACTTTTTTAGAGAAAACTTCCCCTCCACTTTTGAAATATAACCTGTCCAAACCAGATTGGTCAAAATTTGGTTCATTAGTGGAGGAGAAAATTGATGTTCTTCTAAATTTAAACTCAAATTTATTAGATCCTTCTGGTCACTGCCATGCCAAAGGCTGTTATGAAGGATTTGTTACTGCCATTACCTCCAGTGCGGATGCCTGGCTTTCCACTGAAAAATAGTGCTCGTGGAAAAATACCTTCACCTCCATGGTGGGATCCAGAGTGCACTTCTGCAATCAGGGATAGAGATGAGGCCGAGGAGTGCTACAATGCAGATATGAGCACCGAAAATTTATTAAAATATTTGAGGCTTAATGCCAGAACTAAACGTCACCTTCGGAAGAAGAAACGTACTGGTTGGGTTAGGTTCTGTACCTCCTTATCTCCCTCTACTCCAGTCTCGGTGGTCTGGAAAAGCATCAACAGGTTTAGACGCGGGTGCTCCTCATCAGTCTCTTCACCAATCTCTAGGGAAACAGCTGACCTTTTTTTGACAAAATTGCTCCACCATACGTTCCTCTCTCTTCTGAATGTCCCAATATATCCTTGCATAATGTTTCGGTTTCGGAGGATCCTTTTGATGTGCCATTTACTTTAGAAGAACTGAATGTGGTACTTAGATATGTCCGGGACTCAGCCCCTGGTATTGACGGTGTGCCATATTCTTTTATTGTTCACTCTGGTGATAAAGCTAAACTCTACTTCCTTGATATCATTAATTTCTGTTACAGTCATGGTTGGGTTCCAGATCAGTGGAAGTCACAGATTATTATACCTTTATTGAAGCCAGGCAAACATGTAGATGATCCGAATGGCTTTAGACCAATTGCTTTGTCCTCTATCTTGGCCAAACTAATGGAACACCTAATTAAAAATCATCTTGAATGGATAGTCGAATCGAGAGATCTACTGCCGAACTTTCAATTTGGTTTCAGGAAAGGGCTCGGTACCATGGATAGTGTTGGCGTTTTAATTACGGATATTCGCTTATCGTTCTCCAAAAACGAATCCGTTGTTGCCGCTTTTCTTGATATCTCCTCTGCATACGACAACGTTCTTCTTCCCGTACTCAGGCAAAAACTGCAACAGCTGAGTCTCCCGGTGAGGATGATCGAATGCATCTGTGGTCTTCTTGTGTCTCGCTCCTTGGTTCTGAGGGTCCAGGGCGAGGATTTCGATGAAAGGCAGACTTGGAAGGGTCTCCCACAAGGCTCGGTACTGAGCCCCCTTCTTTATAACTTATATACAGTGGACATTGGCTCCTGCCTCAATAATAACTGTCACATCCTCCAGTATGCCGACGACTTAGTCTTGTATGTGTCAGATATCTCCATCGTAGACGCTGCGTCATCTCTATGCCTCTCTCTGGACTCCTTGAATCAATGGCTTTTAAGCCACGGTTTGTCGTTATCAGCACCAAAAAGTTCGGCAGTAATTTTCTCTCGAAAAAGACTGATCCCCTTCATCTCATTGGACATTTTAGGTCATAATATCCCGTTAGTTAATAAAGTAAAATTTTTAGGCGTTTTTCTAGACTCAAAATTAAGTGGTAAACAACATATAAATTTATTAATTAGAAAATGTGAAAAAAATATTTCAATTTTAAAAGCTCTCGCGGGTGTTTGGTGGGGTGCCCACCCATATACTATGAAATTGGTATATAACGCTTTAATTCGTAGCGTTTTAGACTATGGTACGTTCCATCTAGTTCCATGCAACAAGGGTGCTTTGGCTGGTCTCGATAGAATCCAGTCAAAGTGCCTTCGGATCATCTCTGGTTGTATGAAGTCTTCTCCCGTGAACGTGTTGCAGGTTGAGTTTGCTGAACCTCCCCTAGCCCTAAGACGGCAGTACCTGGCCTCACGTTATGTGGCTAGGTTAATATCTAGATCTTCTCATCCTCTTGTAGCAAGATTGATCGAGCTAGATGCCATTTGTAGAAGCTCAAATTTCTGGAGAAACAAAGAAATACCCTTAACTTTAAAAGCATTTCGCCAAATTCAAAATTTAGTTTGTCCAATAGAACAGTTTCCCAGATTACCTCTTTTTAACTTTTCCTATGAAGTATTATGTTTCACTCCTAAAATTTTCTTTGACATTGGAATCTCCAAAAAGTCTCCTTCAGCGAATTCGGCTTTCAATGCGGTGGTGGGAGAACGATGGATTGGCTTTCAAAGGTTTTTTACAGATGCTTCAAAATTTAACGACCTCAGTAACACTGGTGCTGCGGTTTATTACCAAAGCTCCAGTATTATTTTACAATACAAATGTCCTAAAGAGTCTTCTGTGTTTACAGGCGAGTGTGTGGCTTTATTGGAAGCTTGTCTTTTTATAGAGTCTCACCACAATATCGTCAAAGCCGTAATTTTCACGGATTCTCTTAGCTGTTTGCAAGCTTTAGTTCAAAACCCCTTCAAAAGTAAATTGCACAGCTCCCTTGTTTTAAAAATTAAAAAGTCCCTTTTAACTTGCACTAGCAATCAAAAAGAGGTTCAGTTAGTTTGGATACCTAGTCATTGTGGCATTAGGGGCAATGAGTGCGCTGATGCTCTGGCCAAAGACGCTTGCTCATCAACAGTAGCTGATCTCACCCACAATACTCATCAGGGGTATGACTTGCTAAGCCTCCCACAAACTAAGCTCCAATCGACATGGCAGGAACAGTGGAATAACTCTGGAAGAAAAAAGGGCAGGTTTTATTATGCAGTACAACCAATAATAAAGTCAAAACCTTGGTTTTACAGTTACAAAAAAGTTTCCAAAACAGTTATATCCGTCCTTTGTCGTATTCGCCTGGGGTTTTGTTGTACCCCTGTGTTCTTGCAAAAAATCCGGGTCAGGGACTCCTCTCTCTGCGAGTGTGGGTTGGAGGAGGGCTCCCTGGATCACATTTTCTTTGAGTGCACAAACAACGTTCCTCCTCTAGATCTCTATAGCCGTCTCCCTAAATTTAAAATCCCTCTTCTGACTAACTTTCCCTTCTTGTTAACACATTGTTCTCCAGAACTGCTCGTGGCGCTGATGACTTTCATCCGTCACAATAACTTAAAACTGTAAATTATTCTGTGTGTGGTATGCGTATATTTTATGTTTTAAGAATTACAATATTTATTTATTTTATTTTTTGTTTGTTTCAGTCCCGTACTAACCCAACAAGATCTACACTGTGTTCAAATGTATCAACAGAATAATTTGAGGAATTTCACTTGTGTCTTCAGTTATTGTTTTTCTTTTAATTTTGTCTCTTATTTTTATATTTTTTTTCTTCATGCACACTTGTTTTTCCAATGCACTTTAGACATTGGCAGAATAGTCGACATCGGCTTTGCTTGCCATTTAATAAAAATAGAATAAAATAGAATAGGTTATGAAATGTGCGGTGTAGTGTTTACAATATTAGTTTTAAATAGCATTTTAATTACAAACTAAAAGTGGTAACCGCTACAGTTTTAACGTGAAGAAGAGACAAACATACACACTCACAAACTTTCGCCTAAGTGTGATTCACATCGAATGCAACCTCAAAACATGTCTTTGTAGAAATATTTTTTACATTCTCAGGCCCATTTCTGTACAATAGAATAGAAAACTTAGTATTTATAAATTATATTTATTAGCCATAGATTATGCACAGACAGAAGATCTGTTGTATGTTGTTGTCTGCAAATAGAATCGCGAACATGCTATTTTACTTTGATTTACCTAATTTTAATTTAGTTTATATTATATACCTACTGTTAATAATTTATAACATTAAGTATTTTTGCACTTCCTAGCCTGAAGCACAGGTTCAACATAGTTCAGGCAATTAAGCAACTGTGCTCTATTTTATTAAATTATTAAGTTACTTATTGCAAATGTGCACCTTTTTATAAATAAACGATTTGTTATTATTAATTAGTTTTTTAAACGTGGTGATTATGGCATTACCGCCCGATGGCAGTACATTGAACTAAGGTACGAGTACCCATCCTAAGAGGTATGTTTACATTTTTACAAACGTTATTTTATGATGTTATGGCAGGCGGTCTGACTAGTCGTTGGATATTGTGCAACATTTTGTATTAATTCTGCAAGGAGCTCGTGGCTAAGTAATGACAGCCGCACGGGTCAATCCATCAGCTTAAGCTACGCTTGCCGGGGTTGGTCCGTGGATGGGTGACCATCTTTACATAATGAGACTCCTCCGTGCCTCGGAAAGAACGTTAAGCCGTTAGTCCCGGCTGTCATTCGTGGATCTTTGACAGTCGTTATGGGTCATCAGAAGCCCGAAAGTCTGACATCCCGTTTTACCAAGGGTTATCGTATTACCCAGTTACTGTGTTGTGGAGGTCAGATAGGTAGTCGCTCCATGTAAAACACAGGTATTCAGCTGTATCCAGTTAGACTGGAAGCCAACCCCAACATAGTTGGGAAAAGGCTAGGCAGATTGATTATGTAAGAATTAAGTAACACCGTAAACAAACTTTGCACAACGCCGTCTATCCACCGGATCAGAATTGCTACGTAACATGCTTGATACTAAATAATTATCATCGTTCTCATTAGTCAATACTAATGGGAACTAACCTTAGTTACCTTATTTTTATTGAGAAAACCTCCTCTTGATATTTATTTCATATAAACAATACCTACGCCAATATACATTAAAATATTAATTCTGCAACGGCTAAAATACATTTATAAATGCAAAAAAAGTTAGTGGTCGGTCTGCGCTGCGGCTTGAGGAAGCTGTTACAGATATGCGATGAATATGCTTGTGGTCACGGTTAATTGTATAATGTAAAGAAGAGCCAGTGTATGATCTTCAAGACCGCCAGTGCAAGATGTCCGGGAAGCATACCTCCGGTCATACTCAATGGGGTTCCTTTGAAAAGAGTTGACCAGTTTACATACTTGGGACATATTTTGACTGTCGACCTCAAAGATCACGCAGACGTGGAACGGGAGCGGAGGGCATTGTCTGTCAGAGCTAACATGATCGCCCGCAGATTTGCGCGCCTCCGCGTCCAGTATAATAACGCGTTCAGGGTGGTGATGGGGCTACCTCGACACTGCAGCGCCTCGGGTATGTTCACAGAGGCACACACCGATTGCTTTCACGCGACCATGCGCAAGCCTGCCGCGTCCTTGGTGCGCAGGGTACGGGTCAGCCCCAACATCGTACTGGCGATGATTGCGGGAAGACTGGACTACCCCTTCATTCGGCATTGTTCCAGCAGAGTTATATATAATATATATATAAATATGTAATGTTGCTGTCAATAGATTAATAGTTTATTTCCAAAAACTTAGTACTACTTTACAGAGGTATTGTGGCAACAATTTCAATTAAAGTAAAGAGATTAGCGTCTGTAGCCGAACTAGGGATAGCCTGTATTTCGGCTATCAGCACCATTCCCATCGAGTATTATAATACAAGAACAGGTGCCAAGCAATATAGTGACATATATAATTAAATCAGTACCTACTACAGAAATACAGAATTATAGTTGATAAGTAATCTAGGTAAATAAATTGAAAATTTGAAAGTAGGTAAGTATATAAATTCCTATATATAATCCTATGTCATAAACTCAAACTCGAAGCATTTATTTCAAATAAACCAATTACAGGCACTTTTGAATTGTCAAGGAAAATAAAGCGTGGTTTAAAAATGTTCAACTGCTGAATATAGGACTTACCGAGCTAATATGTTTTTAATAATAAAAACCTGCGATATCACAGACAAACGGAATCACCTAGGAAACTAGCGTCTTAATACGTATTAGTAACAAATACAACTTTCTCAGTTACAATCTGAAGATAAATTAATTAGAAACCTGACCCGCATTCTGGATCCTCATGCCACACTGCAAAAGTTTACAGAAGTGTACTGCGGTACTACCAACATAGCAACTCGATAGGTGAACTTATAGGTATACAAGCATACCAACATGATGGATTGAATTTATACCTATATATACTCGTAGGTAGGTACTGATTTACCTGACAAAAATTAATTAACGAATTTTATTCTGCGGCTGCAAAAACGTAAAGCTACGCAGCACCATTTTTAGGGTCCGCAGCGCCATGTCCGTCTGTCTGTCTGTCCATCTGTCCGCGGCTTAGCCCGGAGATGGTTAGTACTAGAAAGCTGTAATTTGGCATGGGTATACATATTAATCACGCAAAGTGGTAAAATAAAATCAAGAAAAAAAAAATTTTGGTGGCTCCTCCCCTACACGTAAAGTGAGGATGTATTTTTTTTCTCGTCTTTCCCATGGTGTGGGTGTCATTGGAAAGGTCGTTCAAAAATATTACGGGTGTGTCAAAAAAAAAAAAAATTTTTTTTTTTTCAAAACCATTTTGTCAAAACCATTTTTCAATTCTGGGATCCGTTTGCGAAATATTAAACTTTAAAGTGCTAGTTTTTGTTAGAGTCAAGTGTGTCCCCCTGCCAGCTAAATGGTTGTACTTGGATTTGTGAAAAAATTCACAACAGTAGTATATATAACGAAGTTAAAAAAAAACTATCATAGCTAAGTAGGTTACAGGTTAACGAGTAATAATCCACCGACTTAAATTTACAGTTTGAAAAACATGTTCTCCCATACATTCCGTATGCGAGAACATGTTTTTCAACTAAAATGTTTAGTTTGTTATTGGGACAAATTTCTAAACTTCAATGTGCGTGGTCCGATATGCACTTGGCCTGTTTTTATTTTAAGCATATACATAAAATGCTAAAAGTCGTTCTATTCTTCTAAAGCTTTATCATGGTTAGATAAAGCGCATGACAAATTACTACCCTCAACTAAATTTCTGAGACATTCCTATTTCCACATTTTGGAACCGGGTCTACCCTTTATAGCAGAACTTTTTATGTCGTAACATTATTTTGCATAACAGCGGAAAGCATAAATTTCATTTCCCAGAAAATCGTTTGGTATACACTCATTTATCATACATTCAAAACTCATAATTTTATAAGTCAGAATCATCTTTAGGCATAAATTTCATATTCATAATAATTAAAAAGCAGAAACATCATATCGCAGAAAGTTCACACTAACATGCATACAAGCATACATCATGCATGCAGCATGCAAGCGGGCATGCAACATGCAGCAGGCATACCTGTTCCTCAGCTTGCGGGCCGCCTCGCCCTTCCGCGCCTACGTGGGCTTAAATTACACTCTAGGGGTAGGGCAGACAAGACTAGGTGGAGTCAGTTTTGCAGCGATTAGTTTCCGTCACCAACATATTGACTTTTTAAGACAATATTTTAATTTTATTTAAGATTAAAGTGTTGTGCATGAGCCCACGAAGGTTCCTAAGAAAAAAAAAACTATATATGTACATAAAAATGAAAGTTTATCTGTATGTCCTTTAAAGAATCGTAAACTATGTATTTGATTTTAAAAAAAGGTAGGGTGGGTAGATAGGTAGGGTAGGTAGGTAGGTACGTCGGTAGGGTAGGTTAAATAAATCTTATATATAAATTTCTCGTGTCACAATGTTCGTTCCCGTACTCCTCCGAAACGGCTTGACCGATTCTCATGAAATTTTGTGAGCATATTGAGTAGGTCTGAGAATCGGCTAACATCTATTTTTCATACCCCTTAGTGATAAGGGTAGTCAAAAAAAAAAAAAAGTTGTAAAACAACGTTTGCCGGGTCAGCTAGTAAAATATAAAATAAAAATTGTATATTGGTAAAACAGGTACAAGTAACACATTTTTTGATTGGATCCTCCTTTTAGGCAGATAATGCCTGTATTAAGAGCGTCCGCTCCTCAATAGCAAGACGTGTTATATGAAAAGCAAAACTTTTAATTTTTAAAGGCGAAACGGAGCTTATTCTGAACGCCCCATTCCGATACTACGTCTAGAGTTTCGTTGGCTGTTTGTTGCAGGGGACCAGCTGTTTGGTCTGAAAAAACCAGGACGACATCGTCTGCGAAGGCTTGGCAGTATACTCCCATACTAGCCATTTTGTGTAGGAGTGAGTCTAGGATAAGGTTCCAAAACGTCGGACCGGCAATTGAGCCCTGGACGCATCCTTTGGTGGTACCCTTCTCGCTAGTCGCTCTGGCGTAGTTGACCCTGATGTTCCGGTCTTCCAAGTATGAGGTGACGAGCGTGTAGAGGTTTTTGGGACAGTTCTTTGCAACCATCTGCTTCTTAAGTGCAGGCCACCACGCGTTGTCGAAGGCACCCTCTATGTCCAATGATATCAAAAGCACGATCTTTTTCGCTTTGATTTCGGCTCGTAAGTGTTTCATTAGGGCATAGAGGGCGTCTTCGGTTCCGCGCTGCGGCATGAAGCCGTATTGGTTGCTGTTGAGTGTGGGGAGGAAGTGCCACTGGAGTCTGCCTACTAGGAGCTTCTCGACGATTTTACCTAGGACCGAGAGCAGACCTATTGGCCTGTACGACTTTGGGCTGGTGTAGTCGTCCTTTCTAGGCTTGCGGAGAATGCACACGTGGGCCTCCACTGCTTTGGGAAGTGTGACAGCGACAAGCACATGTTGGCTATCGCTAGGAACACTTCCCTATCGCAGTTTATTGCCGCAGTGCAGTGCGTTTATTAGGTTAGGGTAGGTAGGGTAGGTAGGGTAGGTACGGTAGGTAGGGTAGGTAGGGTAGGTATGGTAGGTAGGGTAGGTGGGGTCGGTAGGGTCGGTAAGGTCGGTAGGGTAGGTAGGGTAGGTAGGGTAGGTAGGGTAGGTAGGTTAGGTAGCGTAGGTAGGGTAGGTAGGTAGGGTAGGTAGGGTAGGTAGGTAGGTAGGGTAGGTAGGTAGGGTAGGTAGGTAGGGTAGGTAGGTAGGGTAGGTAGGTAGGGTAGGTAGGTAGGGTAGGTAGGTAGGGTAGGTAGGTAGGGTAGGTAGGTAGGGTAGGTAGGTAGGGTAGGTAGGTAGGGTAGGTAGGTAGGGTAGGTAGGTAGGTAGGGTAGGTAGGTAGGGTAGGTAGGTAGGGTAGGTAGGTAGGGTAGGTAGGTAGGGTAGGTAGGTAGGGTAGGTAGGTAGGGTAGGTAGGTAGGGTAGGTAGGTAGGGTAGGTAGGTAGGGTAGGTAGGTAGGGTAGGTAGGTAGGGTAGGTAGGTAGGGTAGGTAGGTAGGGTAGGTAGGTAGGGTAGGTAGGTAGGGTAGGTAGGTAGGGTAGGTAGGTAGGGTAGGTAGGTAGGGTAGGTAGGTAGGGTAGGTAGGTAGGGTAGGTAGGTAGGGTAGGTAGGTAGGGTAGGTAGGTAGGGTAGGTAGGTAGGGTAGGTAGGTAGGGTAGGTAGGTAGGGTAGGTAGGTAGGGTAGGTAGGTAGGGTAGGTAGGTAGGGTAGGTAGGTAGGGTAGGTAGGTAGGGTAGGTAGGTAGGGTAGGTAGGTAGGGTAGGTAGGTAGGGTAGGTAGGTAGGGTAGGTAGGTAGGGTAGGTAGGTAGGGTAGGTAGGTAGGGTAGGTAGGTAGGGTAGGTAGGTAGGGTAGGTAGGTAGGGTAGGTAGGTAGGGTAGGTAGGTAGGGTAGGTAGGTAGGGTAGGTAGGTAGGGTAGGTAGGTAGGGTAGGTAGGTAGGGTAGGTAGGTAGGGTAGGTAGGTAGGGTAGGTAGGTAGGGTAGGTAGGTAGGGTAGGTAGGTAGGGTAGGTAGGTAGGGTAGGTAGGTAGGGTAGGTAGGTAGGGTAGGTAGGTAGGGTAGGTAGGTAGGGTAGGTAGGTAGGGTAGGTAGGTAGGGTAGGTAGGTAGGGTAGGTAGGTAGGGTAGGTAGGTAGGGTAGGTAGGTAGGGTAGGTAGGTAGGGTAGGTAGGTAGGGTAGGTAGGTAGGGTAGGTAGGTAGGGTAGGTAGGTAGGGTAGGTAGGTAGGGTAGGTAGGTAGGGTAGGTAGGTAGGGTAGGTAGGTAGGGTAGGTAGGTAGGGTAGGTAGGTAGGGTAGGTAGGTAGGGTAGGTAGGTAGGGTAGGTAGGTAGGGTAGGTAGGTAGGGTAGGTAGGTAGGGTAGGTAGGTAGGGTAGGTAGGTAGGGTAGGTAGGTAGGGTAGGTAGGTAGGGTAGGTAGGTAGGGTAGGTAGGTAGGGTAGGTAGGTAGGGTAGGTAGGTAGGGTAGGTAGGTAGGGTAGGTAGGTAGGGTAGGTAGGTAGGGTAGGTAGGTAGGGTAGGTAGGTAGGGTAGGTAGGTAGGGTAGGTAGGTAGGGTAGGTAGGTAGGGTAGGTAGCTAAAGTAGGTAGCTAGGGTAGGTAGGTAGGGTAGGTAGGGTAGGTAGGTAAGGTGCGCCGTAGATAAGTACTTAGTGCTACCCGTGCGAAGCCAGACAGCTAGTTCTAAATAAAATTCTACCATCCTAAAAGTATGCCACTGTAAATTCTGACACAAAGAATTTACAATGGCATACTTTTAAGATGGCAGAATTTTATTTGGAATAATTCGAGCAAACAATAATTATATTAAATCCTTTAAAATATTAATTTAAAGAAAATTATGCCAAGTGTGTTATGTCAAATAAATTTCAGAGCATCAAGATTCTGCCAGATAGAGGGAACCCTTTAAAACCTGTTCTCTAACTTTCAAAATGTTTGTGCTTGTAACTTCGTAAAATTCTGAAGTGACCCTTCGACACTTATCTATTTTGTGACCAGAACCCAAATTCAGCTAGCGCCATCTAGCTGAAACAAGGCGGTAGCCTGCGAGGGCCTGATAAGCGCGATATTGATGTTCCCCAGGGCTGAGTGATTCTCGCCAGCCAACCATTTTTATTATTAATATTAGATCACAGTATATTTACTGGGCCCTCAGGAGCCAAATTGAACAATATTTTTCGATATTTTTGATCGTGGCGACGCGGTTTTGTGGTGCTATAAATATTTGGTGAGTCATATGTAGCGCGTCATCATATTTATCTTTGTCGTTTATTTTCTGGTACAGAATGTTGCTATTATTGGGATCCCACATACTGTAAAAATATATTGCTAAACTCTGTGAAGTCATTATTAAGACATTGAAAAAACAAAAACAATTGGCACTGATTTCCAACAAGTCGAAGACATTCTAATTACACGCACACTACCCAAGAGTGTCACTTTATGCATAATTTTACCTAACTACTCCTTGGAGAGGGTAAAACACTAAATATAAAATCACAACGACAACAATTAAACCTACGTCTCTTAAATACAGATAAGTCAGGAAACTCCCAAAGAAAATCCTTCTGAAAACTCAACACTCAACAACGCAACAAAACAGAACTGGGAACTCGGCCCATCAATCAGCACCACACATCTCGGAACAATTAAATACGGATCTCGGAGCGTCGAAGTCAAACCTCACACCACAGAACAGATAGGTTCAGAAGGACGCCTCCATTCAACGAGCGAACACGCACGCACGCATAGACACGCGTCTAGGTACGGCGAGTGCAAGTGCACTCGCGACTAGCATTAGTTTGACGTAGTATGATCTTGCCGTGCCTACGTGTCTATGTGTGCGTGTTCCTGTTTTCGTTCGAAGTATGGAGCCGGCCTTCTGTACGTATCTATTTCGTGCTCGCACTAAGCCCAAGATAATTGGTCCAGATTGTCTCCCATTGGCAAAGTTTAAAGAATTGACTACAGTTATCTGGTTGGAATTGGCAAGGGTTAATGTGGGTAGGCAGCAATTAAAGTTGGTGATCCCTGGCTCGTTTGTTCAGTTAATGCTGATACTCTTTGTTTTTACAGCTTTAGGGATTGAAATCATATTAGGTTAGATTATTGAGTTGTGACGATTGGGGGTGAAGATAATTAAGTGGCGGGTGGCACGTAGATTAGGGTAAACTGGGATTAAAGACTATTTCATACTACCTGCTCGCTAATGTCGAATTATCGTCACGCAAATAGGTTAGCTTTGTATGACGTATAATTTATTATATTAATTAAAAAAGCAAGTCATTTCAGCCCCAGGCTCTAGACGTGCATTATTATTGTAGGTACTGAAGTTCATTATGACCCGCTGGTCATTAATGTGATTTGAACTTGGAACCTCAACTGAGAAAACTGTATGGAAACCTTTACCAAAAAAAAAAAGTTATTTGTCCAACATGTGAGGAAAGTTCGTTTTTCCTATGAGTCTTGAGCGAACGAAGGATTGAAAAATAGAATCACGAGCGCAGCGAGTAAATAAATTTCAATCCTGAGTAAGCGAAAGACTCAACAAAACGAATAGCAAATGAACTTGCTCACATGTTGCATACAAAACTTTTCACCACTCCCAGCAAGAAAGTATTCAGTCATCATAGGTAAATAAATTAAATAGTCACAAAGCAAATCAAAATAATTCTTTATTATTTTTTTTTATTTTTTTAAATATCTTTAAAACTTAACAAGGCAACTTGGCGAGGTTAGTTTCTGAACGGGATCATTACTTTCCTCACTGTTCAAGCAGTGAGGAAAAACCAACTTTCATCACTGTTTTCGTAGAGGAAAGACACTTCTTTCGTGCGGGAGTGGTGAAAACTTTATTTTCTATTAAGATACAGGTCAACCAAAGATTTCTCACTTCAAAGGTTTATAAAGGAAAACGCCCAAAAAATGCCTGAAATAGACAGAAACTACTAATAGTCCTTAATTCTATTTAGAATAAAATATGTATAACGAAATGTATCTCAAGTTTGTTTACCTAGGGTGAAAATATAACGATAATTAAAATATTTATTTTGATATCCGTCATAGTCATTCTTAATTTATAATGGCGGTCAGTGTTTATTTGACATGAGTAATCGACATTCAGCCAAACAGAAATCGTCAAATAATTCTTAACGAACTATTTTATAGAATTATTGCATAGTTATCATTCATTTTTAATAATATTCGACCTATTTATACCGTAAATATAATTAAAATAGTATAATTATGCGTGTGAATATTAATTAAAATAAAAAAACTCGAAATATAAATCGTATCGTAGGCTGTATGCATCACATGTCCTTTGCCTTATTGACAGTTTGACATGAATGCATTTTCATTTTTTCGTTTCATGGTTTTGCGGATTTTTGCGTTTGCGGCTCGAGTAAATTCAGGATATTATATTATAACGGCGACTGTGGCTATTTTTTAAGGATTTTGATTTTACTTCTGCACACGTTACCCATTTTTGAACAAGACTTAGATTGGACCCGCCTAAACGACGACTCGGCTTTTTGACGACGGCGACGGACCTGAACCTGCTTTAAATACGACTCTGCTATTGTTTTGGACTTGTGCACCGTGTACATTTAAGAATGGATAGAAACGTACACTGTATTAATTGCTATCTCGATATTGCAACGATGAGACGTAATCTCATAACAGTGCAAAATGATGAAGTACGTTGTTTAATACAGGCATGGATAACACCACAAGGTATATATACGATTAAGATATGCAGGGAAATTGATAACGCATTGGTTGAGGATTTAGGGTTACTCTTCCGGGTAATTGTTTTTTACTTCGAGGAAAAATACATAGCAGACATATTTCTCAAAAAATATATTTTGTTTACATAATAGTTAACAATTCTTTATCTGGGATTAGGGCTTTACAGCATCGTTATTGTAACTGCCTAGTGGGACGGCGAACAGTTGGTACTGTGCCATACCATGTCAATAATATGGTACTTAGCATGGGCCCGGTACCAACTTAATATTTATCCTCCTGCAGAGTTTCTTGATGACATATTAGTGGTTTTTAATGATGATTAAAACATTTAAATGCTGTTTTGTTGTTTAATTATTGCATATTAATCCTTAACCTTGACTTAACATATATTTTAGAAAAAATGTTTGGAACTGGCTTCTACCAAGTTTTTTGATAATTATTGAAATTGTCATGGGTTCCCTACGATTTGTAGTGCAATTTGGCGTATATTTCATTGTTGTTCATTTCAGGCATTTTTTTGTGTGGCTGGTGGGCATTCCCCTTTATAGGAAATTAAATTATTTTGTTCGTCAAGGGCAACTATATAGTTTTCGAACAATGCAATTTAATTTCGCAATTTAATAGAGATAGTATAGTAACATCAATATAAATTAATGAAATAGATAAAACAAAAATAATTACCTACACCAGTAAAAAATTGTGTTCTGTTTATGGTTTAGTCTAAAATTATTGAATAATGTGCATATTGGACTCGCCCAACCGCTGTTTCTACATTATCTGGGGCGGTAACGGCGGCATGTCATCGCAACAGCTGACCGGTGCTCTGGCGCGTGGTCCCCTTGTTTGAATGTTGGATTTCGGTGTCCTATTTATTATATTATTGTGTTTTTCACTAAATTACATGAGTTTAGATAAAATTGTGTATGACACTGCACATAACTAGGTATTCTTCTGTTATTTAACAGTTTCATAAATTACTAATTAAGTTAATCGAATTGGTTCTACCTACCTGCCTCGCAGTGTGCGAAAAGTAGAGTATTCTCCTCGGGGATATAGGTATCTTCGTCTTGGGCAAGCTTGAATCCCTCGCTGCACTCAGGATTCTAGTCTTAACTCCCCAGCTTCGCTTAGTAGTTAACTCAAAGCTCCCGAATCCTTCGTTGCGTTAGGGATTCAAAATAGCGCCTGTGACTTAAGACACTGCTTCATCCCCTTAGTGAATAATCTGCTATTCATTAGAAAAGATAAGGCCACGTGTTTTCTTTCCAAAGGGACCTACCTGACTACAGACTAAAATTCAGATCCAAATCTCGAATACCAATACAAACTCATAATTCTATCAAGCGGAAAACAAAATTGAACTGCCAATAAAATACGTTTAACTGTGTTTTGAAACCAGAAGTAATTGGCGGGGCCGAGATGGGCGATGAGTGGTGAAGGGAGGGGAGGGGTGTAGAGGGATTCTTATTGGTAATTACCGGGCGACGAGGCACACAGTTAATTCTGACGTCTGCTCCGAAAACTCAAACAAAAGAGAGAAGACTTCAAAGGACTCATTAAGTTGTACTCAAATAATGGCGGCTCATAGGCAGCGAAAGGCTGGCTGCAAGCTTCTGTTACTGGTTTCGACAACTGTCTTTCATAAAGTGGTTTTAATAACTACCCAGCTAGCTAAATACCCTTACAAACAAAAGCTTGTAAGAGCTATGGTTTCATATAAGATTTATATGTGTTCTGATTAAAGCAGAAACTCTAATAGTGCTATTTTATAAGTCTATTTAAGTTTTAAGAGCATTCATACCTGTAACATATTCTTATAGACGTATATAAGAAAACGTTACATAATATTAATAAGAAAAGTGGCATTATAAGCGCCTTTTGCAAGTCTAGTTGCCTTTGATTCTTATTTTTTTTTTTGTTTTTTTTTTAAATCTTTGCCCCATACAAGGAATTTATCCTGTATCGTGGGTGCGTTTACAAACATTTATACTCACATACACAAACAGCCAGACCCGAAACAACTACTTGTAGGTCATACAAATATTTGTTCCGTGCGGGAATCCAACCCGCGACATGCAGCGCAGCAGACAATCGCTCAACCACTGCGCCAACCGTGCCAAATTAAAACTTATGAATACATTTTATAAGTACATTCAGTCTTAGAATTGACTATACTAAGTGTTTTATTAAACTTCTGTAAAACTAGTATTTTAAAAGTGTAATTTCTCTCACTTATGACATATTATAGAGTAGTAGCATAATAAAAATCCTACAAGTGTCATACAATTCTCTATTAAAATAAAATAAAAAATAGCCTTTATTTCTTACTACTATTCGAGTTTAACATAAAATTAATCAGGTTTATAGATAATATTATAGGTACTTATATGTTATGAAGTCAACTTTTATTAGTAGTAGTCGCCTCAGGGGCGTACGCCTCTCCTAAACCTTTCAACACAGCTCTTTCCCGTGCCTTGCGCATCCATTAGGGTCCACATCTTTCTTTGAAGATGTCTCCGCCTTTTATTTGGTCTCCCCTTTTCCCTTTTCCTGTCTCTTGGTATCCATTCCGTTAAACGTTTTGTCCATGTGTCATTTTTCATTCTACATAATTATGTGTCCCGCCCAATGCCACTTGAGTGATCGTGTTCTTTTTCTTACATCAATTATTTTAGTTTATTTTCTGATGCTGGAGTTTTTAACCTTATCTGATAGTTTGAGGCCAAGCATGCTTCTCTCCATTTCACGTTGGCGGATAGCAATTTTTTCTTCGTCTTCTTTCCTTAGTGACCATGTCTGGCCACCATATGTAAGGCAAGGCAATATCCCTACTTCGTAGTTTTTTCTTCATATTTATATTGATGTCCTTATTATTTTTTCATTATTTCTCTTAGTCGCCAATATTTTTTCCAGGCCAAAGTTATCCTTCTTTCTTTTTCTATTTATTTTCTTTGTTGTGTCTGACTCCAGATATTGTTATAAAATCAGGTATATTTGTCCTAAAACATAATAACGTTATGGATTAATTATATATACCTATAATGACTTCGTCGTTTGGCTTGCTTTTACTTATTAAGGAATTCTAAAATTATGAGCAGTACTTGGCCGTGTAGAGAAAGGTTTAGGTTTAATTTGACTCTTATGAGTGCGATATAAACCTTACACAAGAGTACTGGACTTATATTGTTCTGATAAAGCACTCATGAGTCGTGCTTGGTCTTAATGGTGACATTTTGATATTATTTCACAAATAACTGAAATAAGTTATAATAAAAGACATATTTTTGAAAAGGCCCGTGAAAGCATTGTTATTTATATTTCAAAATAATCGAGAAAAACTACTTCGTAACCTGCTAATCGCATATAATTGAGTGTCAACTGAAATTGTGGGTTTTTATGCTGATTGTCATCAACACCATTTTAATGCGTTTAAAACTAAAGTAAAATCCAACCTTTGTTCAAAGGCATACTATTCTATCAACGACTACTTAAATGATAAGAATAGTTGGTCGCTGTGATTGGCTCAAGACAATGTTTATGTTCTTTCTCCAGAATTAGCCTACCTACTGACAGGTTATATAAGCTTAGGTAAATTGTTCATTTTATTTGACTTTATATGTCAATTTATTTTAATTTTATTAATTTTTTGTTGACATTAACTACTCATTAGAATGATTTTCATGAGTTGTATTGCAATATGTGGTTAGCTAGCGACCTCGACAAACTGATCATATTTTATTTTTTTCTTGAAAAACTGGCAGCAAGTTCGTCATGCTCCCTTAAATGTCACTGCTTGCGGTAGCGTCGGGGGTCGGGTTGCCTCCTTCCCTCAAATATGGCGAGGGGGGTAATGGCTGATCTTTGCGTTAAGCTCGTGAACGGGTGCTGCTTGTGGTGACTGGTCGTCTTGCTGATCATGGTTTTGTTATTGTTATTAGTAATTAACTGTTTATTTATTTTACCTCGATGGTCCTAGTTTATCAATTATAACTCTAGTTACAGCTATATGTAAGCGGGCACGCCCTTTATGCCTGGAGGCTTTATTTTCTTTTTTAGATATTCTTTACGTTTAGTTATTTTTATTTCTGCTTGAGTATAGATCTCGATGTTTTTGGTTGGTTGGTATATTGGCGTGTGCTAGCTGTCATATGGCTGATAATTTATAATTTAATGTTTTGTGTTGTGTTATGTAAATTATTTTGCATAAGTACTTATTGTATAGAATCATTTAATTTTTCCTAATTGAACAGACAGCTGTGCTGCTGGGGAGTTTGTTGCGCCACTTCTTCTTCCCAGCGAAAGCACTAGGAAGTGGTGAAGGGTGGGCGTTTTGTGGGACTGTCTTATGTAACTTTGACGTTCGAAAAGTGCTGATTCTCAGCCTAATTTGAATAAATGACTTTTGAATTTTGAATTTTGTACACCGTTTTTGTTAAATTCATCGCCAAACTACTTGTTTACTTTATTATATTCGTTTAGTGATTGTAGCATGAACTCGAGATGAAAACTCGATTTCAATTGAAGAACTATGTCGTCCGCAGAACGGAGATGGCTTCAGTAATTTCCGTCGATATATACCCAGGCTTACTTATTATATGTTCAATCAGCAATAGTGGCCTCAAATGTCATGATTTCATGAAATAGACATTAAATTGGGTAATATGAACGATTGATGATTTATATGATTATAATTGTATAAATAAATATTTGATACGGCCGCGAATAATATTACAACCTGACAATGAGCTGGAAATTGCAAAAACCAGAACAAAATTTAAATTTCCATAAGATATTTCCGCTTTCGCCATTATTTAATATTCTCAGCAACGACCGGTCTCTCTCTCAACCTTAGATTGCAATCGAATTGTAACTTCTATATAAAATAGATGCTTAGCATATTTCGCATTTAGCAGTTATTTCACGTGTGCTTTACACGCTCAAATTAAATAAGCTCAATTATTTTAAGTTTTAGAATGATTCTTTATTTTTTTCTTTTTATTACGGACGCTTTTACGAACGTGCACGTCTTTCTACATTGTTCTCACATGCATAATTTCAAAATTAATGATGTAACCAATATTTTGTATCATTTTTTTTATTTAAAAGAGTGTCCGTGGAGTTTCTTGCCCGTTCTTCTCCATAAGTACCTACTACGCTTTGGAATGGGCAACTAGCTTCATATTTTTGACTGACCGACCCCTTGACAATTCAAAAGTGCCTGTAAATGGTTTAAATAAATGCTTTGTGTTTGAGTTTGAGTTTTTTCAAAGCCCCCGGTTCGATCCTGGGCGGAAACAGTATATTTTTGATTCTCTATTATGGGTTCTTCAACTTATTGTAAGCCGAAGTTTTAAAAAACAACCTTTAACAGTAATAAACATAGCCTGCCGACAATAGAATCATAATTATAAATCTGTCACAAAACGCAGATAGTTTCAATTTCAGGCCGCTACAATAAAATCAATCGGTTCCAAAAATAAACGGCAATCCGACGGAAACAATGAAAGTAAACCGGATACACTGATTAAAAGTTACATCGGGCTCGAGAGTCGCGGCTCGGGATCCAGCGAGGGACTGCGTACGTGCCTAACGAAGTGTTATTAATTGGCCTGGCCACGCAGTCCAAAGGTCGCATTAGGTAACGAACTACCCAAAATTGACAAATTTCATATGTGAACTATGAAAACGTTGTTCAAACTTTAAAATTAAATCCGCCGCACACTGGAGGCAGTATAATCGTTTTAAAAATCATCCAAACTGATTTTTTTTTGGGATAATTGATTGCTCGTTAATTGGAGGTTTAAATTGGGTGTTATTACCGTGGGGCCGAATAATTGCGAGGGTATGAAAGCTAGTACTATTAAATCAGTGATGATTGGAATTATCAGGACGGCCAGTACATACACTGCCGACTATAATTATTACAAGCTGCAACCCGCGCTTTCACCCGCATACATCTCGATCCCGTAAGAATATCGGGATAAAAAGTATCCTATATCCCAACCCAGATCATGGTCCACCCACTTCCCAAATTTCATCCAAATCCATTCAGCCGTTTTAGCGGGAAAACGTAACAAACATACAAACGGACTTTCCTCTTTATAATATTAGTATAGACAGTTAGGATTTCTCACGTCAAATTGAAAACTTCAATGCTTTTCATTACCAAGCAGGCTTTTTCCGGCCACTTATGGAAGTATTAAGAATGTTGATGCATGATTTTAAACTATCAGTTGTTTGGCATATTTATGAAAGCAGCAATACATAGTTAAGTTCTCATGTTTCTGATTATAATCTTTTTATTGCCTTTATTTACGACACCTGAGGGAAATTGAGGTTGCATTTCATTTTTTACAAGGGGAAAAGAGTAGGTAAATCTTGGAAGAAAATCTGATCTTAGTTATTTACGCAAGAATTTTAAATTCTTATTTATTTACGAGAAAATAAAGCAACTTGACATTTTTCTATGCATCTTTGGTCAGTAGCTTTCGTCATCATCATGCATCTTTGGTCAAAAGAAAAAAAATACAATCAATAAAAATACAAGCACGGTTAACCATGCTTGTATTTTTATTGATTGTAATTTTTTTAAGTAGGTTCCGTTTCCCAAATCACCTGGGAGTTGGCCCTCTGACCTCAATGACATTACTCATCAACGTAAAAACCGTCTGTTTATTAAACAAATATTTTTAAGCGGAACACGAAAACCTTGGATAAGCTTGCGTAACAAAACCTGCAAAAATACGGTACGTTTTTACAACGATAGGGACATAGGTACCTGTAGGTATGTCGCCTGTTTTTAGCCACGCACTTGACACAGAGTAAAAAGATACAGTGAACCAAATATTTAATTCTTCGTAAACAAGGATTAAAATAACAATTTATTCCCTAGGAATTAAAAGTGATTTGAATTTGGAATGTGGATATTGTTAGTAAAAATCATCAACGAGAGATCAATCACGAACATTGTATGAATAAGTATCAAAAAACGATTATGTAAAAAAAAGTGCGAGATGCATTCCGCCTTCGTTCGTAATTATTTTGTCAAATTCAAATTTTACTTAGTTATATAAAAAAATTGTAAGTCTTCCTCGAGTATCGTGAATGAAATAAATAAAGGTAAGTACTATTCTTATTCAGAAGTTGCACTTAACAGAGGGTGATAAAATAGAGTGGCCACCTTGGGAGTAACACTATTATAAGCACGACTGATGTGCTTTGAATCCTTCGCTGCGCGCTGGATTGGGCGCCCCGGCTTCTTAATGAGGACTAGTTTTCCAGTCTTCCAACGAAGTGGTAAATGGCCCTCTCCAAGGGTTATCGGGTCCTGAAGTTTTTCTACGAATTTTAAGAGTAGCAAACCTAGTCCATTTTACTAGGTAGTCTTTGAAAAGGCTTAATGATTTCCTATTTTCTGCGAAATAGCAGCTATAAGCAAAATGCTATATTTTTTAACACAACTTAGCGGTCATTTAACCAGTCAGTGCCTATGCTGTCAGTAAAGTGTACCTTCTGTGGTATTTAGTGTCCCTACGTAGATTTTAAACCCTTTGAATTTACTTTGGTGAGCTCGCTACATGTCCCTCGAAGGACGCTCGAGTATATAGTACAACTTTATTACTAACTATGTTATGTAGATTTAAGTGGATGAAGGCTTTGAGAAGAAACTTTTGAAATAAGTTCACGTAGAAAATGTTTATGTGAAATACTTCTTATTACTTATATCTGTTGATAGTCTTAAGTTATGAATAAATACATATGCCATTGATTCACAGGAATGAAGAAAGAACAACATGCCAGCAAAAACAGCCTCCATGAGAACTCGCTCTTTTTCACGTTATACTGCAAGCCATGGCTGGCAGCAAACGTCTCACACATTTTCAACAGTTCTCTGAGTGCACTGATAGATGGAGCCAGCAGCACCATGTCATCCGCATAACTGATGTTATTTATACAAACTCCATCAACATGGCATCCGATAGGCCTCCTGCTAAGTCTATCAGATTCTTCATGTACAGGTTGAAAAGAAGTGGAGAAATGACTCCCTATCTCACCCCGCATCCAAAAGTATATGGGTCCGAGAGCGCCCCGTCCCATTTAACATAATTACCACCTATTGTATCAATACCCAAGAACAAAACCAATGTGTCTAAGGAGTTATTTAGACACATTGGCACCACGTAGCTTCTTCCACAGGACATCATAACAAACCATGTCAAAATCCCTGCTCAGGTCTAAGAAACAAGCATAGACCGGCGTTTTTCTGTCCACTTAATATCTGACTGTGTGCTTAAGGAAAAGTATCGCAGACTCTGTGGACAGGCCAGGTCTAAACCCGAACTGCCCATAATGTAGAAGTAGATACTTAGCTAGGTGGTTATCAATTAGATTAGATAACGAAAAAAAATATTTATAGCACTCATTGACATTTTTCTGATCATACAGAATTGCAATTTCCATTTCTAAAACAATGTAAAAGCTGTGTTTAATTTCTAACAGTTGCCCTGTAAATAAGGGAATTCCTAAACTAATATGTAGACAAACCTAAAATGGCGTCAAACAATTGCGCGCCAAATTGTAGCGGAATAGGGGTGTGAATTGTGAAGTATAAGTTGATTTTTAAAAGGCTTAATTATTGTGCTAAGCTACAGCATCTCCTATTTCCTTTTCGTCCATAATTGAAATGAAATTCCGACAAATAATAGCAAACCAGTAACTACGTTTCCCGGTACAAAGTTTTTTCTGAACAAACACATACAGGTGTTTATGATGAATCGAATCCAGTGAACTTTGATTCTCGGTAAAGCCATTAGAACCGAAAATATTTTTCTTTTTCACTACTAGTGTCTAGTAGTCAAAAGTTGATACTACTATCAGCCAGTCCCACGATAGCCCACTTAGCTTTATTACTCGATAACTACTTGCTTGGTATTTCGACGACATAATATATTCTTAATGACAGCTACGCTGGAACTCGATTACCGGTTGCATTTCTCTTTCTCGACACCTAAAAGGTCGATATCAAGTCGATGATCGTATCACATCACTTGACCAAAACAAATGAATTGTATGTAAATGAACGGGTGATTAGTGAGCAGCGGCGGTGAGCGATCGAATTATACTTAACGAGCTCCACTGATTGTGGCGATGCGTTTAATGCCCGCCCGGGCCCCGCGTGGGACCTATGTAGGTCCCGAGTGGGCTCCGCCGTACCCGCTGGGCCGATATGTGTGCAATTATTAGAAGTGCAAATCTGTAGTGCTTGTGTGAAGTTGTATGGGCCTGTGTTAGCCTGAGTTATATTAAAAGGTTAAGAGGGTGCAGTCTAAAAGTTGCCAGCATTGCAAATAGCTGGTAAATATTTCGCTGTTTTGATTAATTAATCAATTTTACAGTTTATAAACTATTTATTACTACAACACAGAGCGTTATTTCAATAATTTAATTTAGACATTTTGATTAAGTACCTAATTCATCTAAACGGCGAAATATTTGACTGTCTTTGACTCTGTCTTTGACTTTGAATGTCTTTTTTTTTAGTGTCGGTACAAACCAGACAAGAACGGCTCATACCGTGGTGAAAATAAGCCTACCAGCAAGAGGGCTCGGCTCACATACCAGGATGCGCCAGACGCAGGTATATAGTCGACTTCACATTTGAAACTTCACTAAGGTTGCAAATAGGTAATTGTCACATAGACAAATAAACCTTGTAGTTTTTGCAAGGGTCATTTTACCTTAGGGTAATAGTACAACAATTACGAGGTCCACTAAACGTACTCTAAGACACCCAAATATAACCACAACGAATACAAAATCGCGTGCACATGACGACAACACCTATTACCGCCCCTTTTTGCGTAGAATAAAACAAAAATACGTTGGTAGTAATTAAATTTAAAGTCAGTCAAATAATTTAAAAGCACTTTTGAACGTCAAAATTTACAAAACAAAAGAATTGATGCTAGTCGCCCCTTCCAAAAGGTAGTTTTCGTATGGAGAAGACTGGGCAAGAAACTTCACCGTTACTCTTTTAAATTGTTTTAAAAAAGAGTACATTAATTACCTATATAATAAAATTATAAATGTGAAGACGATGCACCTAGAATAAGATTACTATACCACTATAGGTAATGACAGATAAATTTATTATGTGATAGATGCATGGTGCTCATATGTTTACCTACATTGTAACATTATACGATATTCCTAACATTTTAACAAGTAATACTTAATAAGTCAGTGTGTGAGTTCAAGTAATCACAGAATGTAAAATTAATGTTATATAAAATAATACTATACAATTAAATTTGCAACCAGTTTGATTTTGTCTATACTCTAAATTGTCCTATGGAGCAGGGCCAGCATGTTTCCAAGCATTTTTACCTTGGGTATAATATTTGTCGTTTTTGTTTTTTTGTTGTTCGTATGTTTTGTAAGCTATTAAAAATAGAAGAAATAGTGTTTTTATGAAAACTTATAAACTCAGAAGCAAGTTACGCCTTGAGGTATAATTTCAGAGATCACGTCAGATTCTGCGTGTTTAAATTAGGTATATTGTCTAGAAAAACAAATCAAAAAGAAAGAGTAGAAAGAAAAATGTGTATTTAATCAAGGTATCAGATTTAATGGAATTGAAACCAAACCACAGCCTAAAAAACTATAGGTAATTCGAAATACGAAACTTAATTCGAAATTCGATATTATGACATAAGTCGTATAATGTAACGCCACCGCAGGCGATAATGGGAGTTTACAGATAATATTATAATAACTACAGATAATCAAGTGCCGCCGACCTAATAATCAAACAGCGCGTTGATTACATGGCCGTGTCGCCGTGTATTTAATTAACTGTTTTATGCTACACTGTGGCCACCTCGATGTATAAACTTAATTTAGATTTGATGATGATATTAACTGGGAATTTAAAATTATATTTAAGGACAGTTTTTTTTGTTCGGCGATTACAGTGGAAGTAATAATTATACAACTTCTAACGGGAATACTGAGAAATACGATCATAACCTAAAAAACACTAAATGGTCAAAGTAAAGCCGTGGTCGCTTGCCTGTACACCTTCAAAATTATAATGGCATGCGACCACGGCTTTACCTTTACCACTTTCGTACAGTTGTCTTGTTTTCTGTTTGAAAATACTATTTTTATTACATACTTTTTACAGCGTGTTTTTGCAATAGTCGGGTAGTTTTTGAACTATTTTTTTATTAAAATTATTTTCGGGTTTTAATTTCGTGTATTTGCAAGGCCGTTTTTTGGGTTTGTTTTGGTTTTACTTTATATTAGGTATTAATTTTACGCTCACTTACGCTTGTTTTTAACAGTTTAAACATATTTATTTACTTAGACATATTTGTAATGTGCTCGTCAAGGCCTTTCATTTGATACCCATTATGGCATTATTACTTTTTTTTATTTCATGACTTGTGTATTTTTTATTTCATGTCCTCTAGAGGCTTTGCAGGTAGGCTGCGCATGTCGTTCACTAATAGGTGGCAGTAAGGTACCAGATTAAAGCAGCTGGATATTTTTGAATATACATATTGACATTGTTGAAAATTATAATACAAAATGACATGATTACTTTGTAAAGTATTATATTGTTTTAATTGTTGTGAATGTGAGGACTAGGTATGTGGATATTTTTTTTTCTCTCACTATTTTTTTCTTTCTCGTTTAGTTTTAATGATGGTCTGGCAGTTTAAGTAGTTTATGCGGCCTACCCAAATGTCCTTTCTTTGGTATTGTTCGTCGAGTTGAGCTCCTTAAGTTCTGAGTTGAGCTCCACGATTACTGACAAATGCTTGCACTGACAGGACAGGTCCACTCAAATCGGTGTGGTTCTTTTCTCAAAAGACCATTTCAGACTAATCTACATGGTCCTCATATGGCCTGACCAAGATTATGTCTGGACTTTAAAAGAGACTGTGATCTCTGAGTTTGTTTCGGCCTTTCTTCTCAGAGTAGTCAGATAGGAAACGCCGAACTCATCTAGCTAATTTTTAATATTTTTTTAAGATGACATGTAAAAGTGATTCCCATATCCTATTTACAAAATAAACAATTTCATTTCTTTTCAATACATATATTTTAGCAATTCGGCTAGGTCACGGGTAAGGTCACCGAGTCACTGTTCTGTTCGAGCACTATCACAAGTAAACACGTGGTAGACGTGGGGCCAGCTCAGCACAGGCTGAGAAATAGGCCGGACGGCCTTCGTAAGACCAGATGGCGAGCATCGGTAGCACATGAAGGCCTGTCAGCTCGGGCACGCGGTGGCAGGCTGCAGGTTCGTCAGGCCTTCGAGAGACCTTGGCAGCGTGCGCAGTTAGGAACCACCAGTTGACCAGTCCCTACTGATGGCACCCGTGGACGGGTGCCGTCAGTAGGGACTGGTCATCTCTTATCTGCCTCGGCTTATTTTAATTTATTTTAATTGTTGAATTGTTTTTTTTCTTTTATTACGGAGGCTTTTTACGTGCACATCTTTCTACATTGTTCTCACATGTATAATTTCAACATAAATTATGTAACCAATATTTTGTAACAATATTATGATTTAAAAGAGTGTCCGTGCAGTTTCTTGCCCGTTCTTCTCCATAGGAACCTACGCTTTGGAATGGGCAAGCTTCATATTTCAGACTGACTGACCCCTTGACAATTCAAAAGTGCCTGTAATGTAAATTTAATTGAAATAAATGCTTTGAGTTTGAGTTTAACCCGCCCTCAGTCCGTACGAAGAGCCCTGGAATCGCCATAGGGAGCGCATGTTAGATGCGGTGAAAATAGCAGTAAGCAGCATGAGATGTGCCAGCTTCTTCCCCTTTTCAAGCCAAGTAGGTAAACGTGATCATAGCAGATGGCTCACTAATCACTAACAATAAACCAGTAAGTCACTACACCACCTCGATGCAGTAAGTTAACTCTATATTCATTATGAAGATTTGGATACAGGAATTCCTGTATGTATCCAAATCTCCATAATGAATAAACAGTTTCAACACTTTCTTGCATCATCAATACGCACTTTCCTCAAACTGCTTCTAGATGGTTTGACTGAAACAAGCAAAAAAATCCATGCGATCACAAGTTACCGCACATCTTCAGCAGGCTCGGACAATGTCTTTGCACATATCAATACATGCATAAGATATTGCCGACCATAACTGCAATTGAATCAATTGAAAACATTGTCAAATCATTATTTTTTTCGTGATCGTATTACGATTTCGTGATCCCGGTTAGACTTTATTATAAAAAACAACCATTTTAAATGGTAAATCCGTATTTTTTTGTTGTAATAATGCGATTAATAGACTTTACATTACAATAGGCCTAAAAAATAATCTCCTTTATCATGATATAACTACATAGCCAAAAGGCAATAAAAGTTGTGATCCAAAGACTTATTAATTTTATAAGTCAATTGACTAAGCTTTTTTGGACACCGCCCGGCGGCGGCGCCGTTCTAATACAATTTAATGTAGATAAAAATGCTTATTGCTCTAAGAAAATGTTAAGCTAAATTGCCATAATCAACAAGTTAAAACGTTTGTTCTATTTTTAACTTGAGTATTTTTTTCTTTTTACATTTATTTAGACTAGGTACTTACATATTTAGACTTCCATTTTCTATATTATAGAAATATTTGATCTCAATAATAATTATTTAATTATTTTTATTTAATTATTCAGAATTTGCACTAAACAGAGGGTGATAAAATAGAGTGGCCACCTTGGGAGTAACACTATTATAAGCACGACTGATGTGCTTTGAATCCTTCGCTGCGCGCTGGATTGGGCGCCCCGGCTTCTTAATGAGGACTAGTTTTCCAGTCTTCCAACGAAGTGGTAACTGGCCCTCTCCAAGGGTTATCGGGTCCTGAAGTTTTTCCACGAATTTTAAGAGTAGCAAATCTAGCCCATTTTACACGTAGGTAGTCTTTGAAAAGGCTTAATGATTTCCTATTTTCTGCGAAATAGCAGCTATAAGCAAAAAGCTATATTTTTTAACACAACTTAGCGGTCTTTAACCAGTCAGTGCCTATGCTGTCAGTAAAGTGTACCTTCTGTGGTATTTAGTGTCCCTACGTAGATTTTAAACCCTTTGAATTTACTTTGGTGAGCTCGCTACATGTCCCTCGAAGGACGCTCGAGTATATAGTACAACTTTATTACTAACTATGTTATGTAGATTTAAGTGGATGAAGGCTTTGAGCAGAAACTGTTGAAATAAGTTCACATAGAAAATGTTTGTGTGAAATACTTCTTATTACTTATATCTGTTGATAGTCTTAAGTTATGAATAAATACATATGCCATAGATTCACAGGAATGAAGACAGAACAACATGCCAGCAAAGCCTCCATGAACATGGCGGACGCGCTGCAAAATGGGGAGAGCCTCAGCAGCATCCTGAATGCGTTATTGTATTGGACCATTGACAGCCCTTTGCGTATAAGCTGTCCACAGGCTGTTGGAGTAAAAGTCTGATAAAATGATTAAAATAAAATGTTAACCTCTCTCTTTTGTGTAGCGGGCAAACCTGCGGGTCAGCAGAATATTAGCCCTGACCGTCAAAACACTGCGTTCCCTTTCTATGTCACATTCGTCGTTCAAAGAGTCCGCGTGATATACCCCAGATATTTGAATTCACAGACTCTTCGAAGTTCAGTCTTACATAGCATAACCGGTGGAACCTAGGAGCAAAGACCAAGAGCTCGCTCTTTTTCACGTTATACTGCAAGCCATGGCTGGCAGCAAACGTCTCACACATTTGCAGCAGTTCTCTGAGTGCACTGATAGATGGAGCCAGCAGCACCATGTCATCCGCATAACTGATGTTATTTATACAAACTCCATCAAAATGGCATCCGATAGGCCTCCTGCTGAGTCTATCAGATTCTTCATGTACTATCGAAGAACTTCATATCTAAGCAGTTTGAAAACAAAATCCCGTGAACACGATGACTACATCTGTTCCCGCCCCGGTTCTATAGCGGCCGAGCGCTGCAAGCAAAAATAGACCTTATGGTGTATAGATATGAACTTCTTCGATGGTACAGGTTGAAAAGAAGTGGAGAAATGACTCCCTATCTCACCCCGCATCCAAAAGTATATGGGTCCGAGAGCGCCCCGTCCCATTTAACATAATTACCACCTATTGTATCAATACCCAAGAACAGAACATAACTCCTTAGACACATTGGCATCACGTAGCTTCTTCCACAGGACATCATAACAAACCATGTCAAAATCCCTGCTCAGGTCTAAGAAACAGGCATAGACCGGTGTTTTTCTGTCCACATAATATCTGACTGTGTGCTAAAGGAAAAGTATCGCAGACTCTGTGGACAGGCCAGGTCTAAACCCGAACTGCCCATAATGTAGAAGTAGATACTTAGCTAGGTGGTTATCAGTTAGGCTAGGTGGTTATCAATTAGATTAGGTAACGAAAAAAAATCTTTATAGCACTCATTGACATTTTTCTGATCATACAGAATTGCAATTTCCATTTCTAAAACAATGTAAAAGCTGTGTTTAATTTCTAACAGTTGCCCTGTAAATAAGGGAATTCCTAAACTAATATGTAGACAAACCTAAAATGGCGTCAAACAATTGCGCGCCAAATTGTAGCGGAATAGGGGTGTGAATTGTGAAGGATAAGTTGATTTTTAAAAGGCTTAATTATTGTGCTAAACTACAGCATCTCCTATTTCCTTTTCGTCCTTAATTGAAATGAAATTCCGACAAATAATAGCAAACCAGTAACTACGTTTCCCGGTACAAAGTTTTTTCTGAACTAACACATACAGGTGTTTATGATGAATCGAATCCAGTGAACTTTGATTCTCGGTAAAGCCATTAGAACCGTAAATATTTTTATTTTTCACTACTAGTCAAAAGTTGATACTACTATCAGCCAGTCCCACGATAGCCCACTTATCTTTATTACTCGATAACTACTTGCTTGGTATTTCGACGACATAATATATTCTTAATGACAGCTACGCTGGAACTCGATTACCGGTTGCATTTCTCTTTCTCGACACCTAAAAGGTCGATAACAAGTCGATGATCGTATCACATCACTTGACCAAAACAAATGAATTGTATGTAAATGAACGGGTGATTAGTGAGCAGCGGCGGTGAGCGATCGAATTATACTTAACGAGCTCCACTGATTGTGGCGATGCGTTTAATGCCCGCCCGGGCCCCGCGTGGGACCTATGTAGGTCCCGAGTGGGCTCCGCCGTACCCGCTGGGCCGATATGTGTGCCATTATTAGAAGTGCAAATCTGTAGTGCTTGTGTGAAGTTGTATGGGCCTGTAGTTATATTAAAAGGTTAAGAGGGTGCAGTCTAAAAGTTGCCAGCATTGCAAATAGCTGGTAAATATTTCACTGTTTTGATTAATTAATCAATTTTGCAGTTTATAAATTATTTATTACTACAACACAGAGCGTTATTTCAATAATTTAATTTAGACATTTTGATTACCTAATTCATCTAAACGGCGAAATATTTGACAGGTATTTGCGACGCGGTGTCAACTGAATGTCTTTTTTTTAGTATCGGTACAAACCAGACAAGAACGGCTCATACCGTGGTGAAAATAAGCCTACCAGCAAGAGGGCTCGGCTCACATACCAGGATGCGCCAGACGCAGGTATATAGTCGACTTCACATTTAAAACTTCACTAAGGTTGCAAATAGGTAACTGTCACATAGACAAATAAACCTTGTAGTTTTTGCAAGTGTCATTTTACCTTAGGGTAATAGTACAGCAATTACGAGGTCCACTAAACGTACTCTAAAAGACACCCAAATATAACCACAATGAATACAAAATCGCGTGCACATGACGACAACACCTATTACCGCCCCTTTATGCGTAGAATAAAACAAAAATATAGTAGTAATCAAATTTAAAGTCAAAGTCAAATAATTTAAAAGCACTTTTGAACGTCAAAATTTACAAAACAAAAGTATTGATGCTAGTCGTCCTTTCCAAAAGGTAGTTTTCGTATGGAGAAGAATGGGCAAGAAACTTCACCGTTACTCTTTTAAATTGTTTTAAAAAAGAGAACATTAATTACCTATATAATAAAATTATAAATGTGAAGACGATGCACCTAGAATAAGATTACTATACCACTATAGGTAATGACAGATAAATTTATTATGTGATAGATGCATGGTGCTCATATGTTTACCTACATTGTAACATTATACGATATTCCTAACATTTTAACAAGTAATACTTAATAAGTCAGTGTGTGAGTTCAAGTAATCACAGAATGTAAAATTAATGTTATATAAACTAATACTATACAATTAAATTTGCAACCAGTTTGATTTTGTCTATACTCTAAATATTGTCCTATGGAGCAGGGCTAGCATGTTTCCAAGCATTTTTACCTTGGGTATAATATTTGTCGTTTTTGTTTTTTTGTTGTTCGTATGTTTTGTAAGCTATTAAAAATAGAAGAAATAATGTTTTTATGAAAACTTATAAACTCAGAAGCAAGTTACGCCTTGAGGTATAATTTCAGAGATCACGTCAGATTCTGCGTGTTTAAATTAGGTATATTGTCTAGAAAAACAAATCAAAAAGAAAGAGTAGAAAGAAAAATGTGTATTTAATCAAGGTATCAGATTTAATGGAATTGAAACCAAACCACAGCCTAAAAAAACTATAGGTAATTCGAAATACGAAACTTAATTCGAAATTCGATATTATGACATAAGTCGTATAATGTAACGCCACCGCAGGCGATAATGGAAGTTTACAGATAATATTATAATAACTACAGATAATCAAGTGCCGCCGACCTAATAATCAAACAGCGCGTTGATTACATGGCCGTATCGCCGTGTATTTAATTAACTGTTTTATGCTACACTGTGGCCACCTCGATGTATAAACTTAATTTAGATTTGATGATGATATTAACTGGGAATTTAAAATTATATTTAAGGACAGTTTTTTTTGTTCGGCGATTACAGTGGAAGTAATAATTATACAACTTCTAACGGGAATACTGAGAAATACGATCATAACCTAAAAAACACTAAATGGTCAAAGTAAAGCCGTGGTCGCTTGCCTGTACACCTTCAAAATTATAATGGCATGCGACCACGGCTTTACCTTTACCACTTTCGTACAGTTGTCTTGTTTTCTGTTTGAAAATACTATTTTTATTACATACTTTTTACAGCGTGTTTTTGCAATAGTCGGGTAGTTTTTGAACTATTTTTTTATTAAAATTATTTTCGGGTTTTAATTTCGTGATAAAGTATTTGCAAGGCCGTTTTTTGGGTTTGTTTTGGTTTTACTTTATATTAGGTATTAATTTTACGCTCACTTACGCTTGTTTTTAACAGTTTAAACATATTTATTTACTTAGACATATTTGTAATTTGCTCGTCAAGGCCTTTCATTTGATACCCATTATGGCATTATTACTTTTTTTTATTTCATAACTTGTGTATTTTTTATTTCATGTCCTCTAGAGGCTTTGCAGGTAAGCTGCGCATGTCGTTCACTAATAGGTAAGCAGTAAGGTACCATATTAAAGCAGCTGGATATTTTTTATATACATATTGACATTGTTGAAAATTATAATACAAATTGACATGATTACTTTGTAAAGTATTATATTGTTTTAATTGTTGTGAATGTGAGGACTATGTGGATATTTTTTTGTTCTCTCACTATTTTTTTCTTTCTCGTTTAGTTTTAATGATGGTCTGGCAGTTTAAGTAGTTTATGCGGCCTACCCAAATGTCCTTTCTTTGGTATTGTTCGTCGAGTTGAGCTCCTTAAGTTCTGAGTTGAGCTCCACGATTACTGACAAATGCTTGCACTGACAGGACAGGTCCACTCAAATCGGTGTGGTTCTTTTCTCAAAAGACCATTTCAGACTAATCTACATGGTCCTCATATGGCCTGACCAAGATTATGTCTGGACTTTAAAAGAGACTGTGATCTCTGAGTTTGTTTCGGCCTTTCTTCTCAGAGTAGTTAGATAGGAAACGCCGAACTCATCTAGCTAATTTTTAATATTTTTTTAAGATGACATGTAAAAGTGATTCCCATATCCTATTTACAAAATAAACAATTTCATTTCATTTCAATACATATATTTTAGCAATTCGGCTAGGTCACGGGTAAGGTCACCGAGTCACTGTTCTGTTCGAGCACTATCACAAGTAAACACGTGGTAGACGTGGGGCCAGCTCAGCACAGGCTGAGCAATAGGCCGGACGGCCTTCGTAAGACCAGATGGCGAGCATCGGTAGCACATGAAGGCCTGTCAGCACGGGCACGCGGTGGCAGGCTGCAGGTTCGTCAGGCCTTCGAGAGACCTTGGCAGCGTGCGCAGTTAGGAACCACCAGTTGACCAGTCCCTACTGATGGCACCCGTGGACGGGTGCCGTCAGTAGGGACTGGTCATCTCTTATCTGCCTCGGCTTATTTTAATTTATTTTAATTGTTGAATTGTTTTTTTTCTTTTATTACGGAGGCTTTTTACGTGCACATCTTTCTACATTGTTCTCACATGTATAATTTCAACATAAATTATGTAACCAATATTTTGTAACAATATTATGATTTAAAAGAGTGTCCGTGCAGTTTCTTGCCCGTTCTTCTCCATAGGAACCTACGCTTTGGAATGGGCAAGCTTCATATTTCAGACTGACTGACCCCTTGACAATTCAAAAGTGCCTGTAATGTAAATTTAATTGAAATAAATGCTTTGAGTTTGAGTTTAACCCGCCCTCAGTCCGTACGAAGAGCCCTGGAATCGCCATAGGGAGCGCATGTTAGATGCGGTGAAAATAGCAGTAAGCAGCATGAGATGTGCCAGCTTCTTCCCCTTTTCAAGCCAAGTAGGTAAACGTGATCATAGCAGATGGCTCACTAATCACTAACAATAAACCAGTAAGTCACTACACCACCTCGATGCAGTAAGTTAACTCTATATTCATTATGAAGATTTGGATACAGGAATTCCTGTATGTATCCAAATCTCCATAATGAATAAACAGTTTCAATACTTTCTTGCATCATCAATACGCACTTTCCTCAAACTGCTTCTAGATGGTTTGACTGAAACAAGCAAAAAAATCCATGCGATCACAAGTTACCGCACATCTTCAGCAGGCTCGGACAATGTCTTTGCACATATCAATACATGCATAAGATATTGCCGACCATAACTGCAATTGAATCAATTGAAAACATTGTCAAATCATTATTTTTTTCGTGATCGTATTACGATTTCGTGATCCCGGTTAGACTTTATTATAAAAAACAACCATTTTAAATGGTAAATCCGTATTTTTTTGTTGTAATAATGCGATTAATAGACTTTACATTACAATAGGCCTAAAAAATAATCTCCTTTATCATGATATAACTACATAGCCAAAAGGCAATAAAAGTTGTGATCCAAAGACTTATTAATTTTATAAGTCAATTGACTAAGCTTTTTTGGACACCGCCCGGCGGCGGCGCCGTTCTAATACAATTTAATGTAGATAAAAATGCTTATTGCTCTAAGAAAATGTTAAGCTAAATTGCCAGAATCAACAAGTTAAAACGTTTGTTCTATTTTTAACTTGAGTATTTTTTTCTTTTTACATTTATTTAGACTAGGTACTTACATATTTAGACTTCCATTTTCTATATTATAGAAATATTTGATCTCAATAATAATTAGATCAATTATAAAAAAGGTAAACACTAGAAAACACCAGCTTCCGCCAGCGGCTTCGCCCGCGTGATATCTTTATAAATTATAGCCTGTGTTACTCAGTGATAATAGCATTCTACTGGTACAAATGTTTTCTCTGTAAAATTCTGTATTCTGTAATTAGTGTACCTAGTTGAACTGTTACATAAAGAGAAGCATCTCAAGATTATAAGTGCAGTCAGGGAAATTAATTGCTTAGCAAATTGACTGCACGGTTGCCGCAGTGGGTTAAGCGATTGACTGCTGCGCTGCGTGTCGCGGGTTCGATTCCCGCACGGAAAATATATTTGTATGACCTTCAAGTAGTTGTTCCGGATCTGGCTGTTTGTGTATGTGAGTTTAAATGTTCGTAAACGCACTCACGATACAGGAGAAATTCCTAGTGTGGGGCAACGTATTATACAAAAATAAAAAATAAGCTATTTAAATAAAACCCCAGAATTTGGCTACAAGTTTGTTTACCGAGTTATAGCCATCGATTTGTTTTATATCTCTGGTTATAGCCATGTCATACAATTGTCACAGAATGACAGTGTTGTGATCTGAATAAACGGACAATTATTTAAGTTGTTTGTCAATGAATTTCCCCGATTTAACCTCTTGTTGAAGTAGGATCTTCCCGAACATCTCTTTAACAAAAGAAAACAATATTTTAATGTCAAAATCGAAGAATAAATCTTATTCAATGCCTTTCAAATATGTTATATTAGAGAAATTTAAATGATTGATTAAATATTTTTGTAAAAAAAAAGCATTCGCAGTCGGTAGGATTCGAACCTACGCTCCCAGAGGGAATCTGATTTCTAGTCAGACGCCTTAACCGCTCGGCCACGACTGCCACTTGCTGATATCTTAGAATTTATTATCATAATCACTGATAGAAAGTGTACCTACTGTTGAAACAGCTGGCAAGAAGTGAAGGTTCATACAATCACATACGGTCCAATTACGCAACAGTGCTGATTTGACTGCTATACTGAGCTCCAATAATAAGTCATTTACATTTTCAATCATACGGTCCAAGTATCTGTTGTTAATCTAAACAATGTTCTCTATGGTTGAGGCTTTCGTACTAAAGTAGGACAGTTACAGGCTGCTAATTAACACTGACCAGCTCTCTCTCACTCTCATAACGAGAATTATAATTAACCAACTAACAATCACCAGTCACACGTACAAACAACCTGTACCTTCAGAGGGATAAGCAGAAAAGTAACGGACAGCCTTCAATAATTGAAGCCGTAACCACAGGATCGGCGGTGACCGGGCGGCCATTACCCCCGACCCAACGATGGCTTCCTCTTAGAAATAATTGAGACGTCCTGCTCTTGCCGCGTCGGCGGAACTGGTCATTGGAACCTCTGTCTTATGGATACGAGTACTACGTGGTTTCTGATCAACGGTAAACATTGACTAGAAATTAGAGAGAAATTTAATTTTTGGGTCAGATTAGCTGATGGTTTGAATGGCATGGCGCTCCAATATGGTTGGATGAAGCCGAAGTATTGCCATCCATTAAAAAATAATATATACGAGAAAATCTGTGAACACTAACGGAACTAAAAGTCAATTAATTGAAACCTGAAAAACAAACAATACGATAGTCGTCCGACTGCAATTATCTACAAGTCCAGCACAAACGTATCTCCCAAATAACATAGGTACAGCTGAAACGAAGTGAACCCTTTCAATTGCTGGCACTCAAAGAATTCTTTTTGCCGATTAGACTCACCGGCTCCTCACATTTAGTGCGCGACTCAAAGCATACTCCTCCTCCATTGTATTATCTCCTAGTACCTACATCGTTTTCAGTTCAAATATGTCGTTATTTGCAATGTTGTTGCTTTCCCGTGATTGTGTTGTACAGCAACTTCTGGAGAGCTCTCTGGATGCGAGCAAGTAGCTACAATATGATCTTATGTGTGTACTTTTGTTACCTACGGATTTTGATGTTATGTCAAGTACTAATACATGTGCCTTTGACTCTGCAACATGCTGACGGGAGTAGAATCAAATAAATGTAATGATAAAAAGACAATTTGTTCACGTCCTTTTCTACAGGTACCTAAAGCATTTTCAGTACAATTTCAAGAGTTAAAACTTATGAATTATCAAAACATACATCCTTGGTACCTAACTTTGCAAATAGTTGGCCGCCCAGCCTATTATGTCCGATCACTTGTATCAATAAAACATTTTATTTTTATATAAAAGGTGTACAGTCTACACATACTTTACATTTTCAAAGACATAAGCATGTGGCAGTCGTGGCCGAGCGGTTAAGGCGTCTGACTAGAAATCAGATTCCCTCTGGGAGCGTAGGTTCGAATCCTACCGACTGCGAATTTCCTTTTTAACATCCCAACAACAAACACACCTACTTAATGATTACCAAAGATTTGGCATAAGTGTAATATACTTACTTTTTCAAAGAATTACTATAGGTACTGCTTAATTATGTTACGAAGCAATTCCCTGATCGTCAACATTTTTAAACGTAAACATGACATTTCTAAATTGCATAAAATATCGAAATAATAACGATAACCAACGTTTAAAAGCCAATCAGCGGCACGTAACATCAATCGAGAAAATGTAGCTGCAAAACTAATTACCTACAGTCATTGTAGTTGGACATGTCCAAATGTGCACTCCGTGACACCGAGCAGAAAGATGCAGAAATTCCACTGAAGGTATTCATGACATAAAAGAGAGCTCGATATTTGAAAAAATTGCACTAGCTCACGACAAAGAAAAAATGTCTGCTAAGACATTTGAATGCACAAGAAATACCTAACGTAACTAGGTCAGCCATAATATAAGTACTCAGTTCTGTATAGAATCATTTACAGAGGTGTTGCCATAACAACAACTTTTCTTAAAATCACTATCGACAGTTGTCAAAATAATAGGGGTTAAATTATGAAATTGCCGTTTTATTGTAATAGGTGCTTCGAATTGACACAGAACCTTCATTATTTGAGATTTTTGAGTGAAACTTTTTTCACATGGTACCTATGAAGTTCTTCTTTTAAAAAATGTACAACATTCGATTATCGACTTTCAGTTGTTTTTTTTTATTCAGCTTAGGCAATAAAGATGGATACTTCGAAAATTCAAGTTATTTTTTAATACGAGTTCCTATGCGGAACTAACGCAGCAGAAACAGCTCGCAATATCAATTTTGCGTTTGGAGAGAGGACTGCTAATTAACGCACCGTGCGATTTTGGTTATTAAACGCTTTTGTGATGGACATTTTGATTTGAAGAATGAACCACGTGGAAGGCCGCCCACACAGATGAATAACAATGAATTGAAAGAGATGGTGGAAGCCGATCTGGTCAAGCAATATCGGCAGATGTCGACTGTGCCGAACTCCGAACAATAATAGCAAAACTAGTAGTGAAACAGCCCCGACTCATGAATCGATCTTCACCATTATTGCTTCATGATAACGCGACACCTCATACAGCACGAGAAACCGTTTTAACTCCACAGGAACTGCAATTAGAAACAATTCATCACCCTCCGTAATCGCCAGACCTTGCTCCAACGGACTACCATTATTTTTTTCGTGATTTAGACAATTTTCTACGTGATAAAAACTTTTCTTCTCAGGAGGCAGTACAAAATGCTTTCACATAGTTTGTCGAATCTAGATCACGAGAGTTCTATCGCAAAGGCATATATGACCTTCCTATTAGATGGCAGCAATGTAAAGATAATAATGGTAATTATTTTGATTAAATAAATATGATAAATTAAAAAAAAAACGAATTTCGATTTTTCAGTATAAATTGGCAATTTCATACTTTAACCCCTAATAGTTGGTTCACTCACGATTTTCACATGACACAATTATTCATATTCAACAATGTATACGAGTAGATAAAGTTTGCGTTGCTGCATTGAGTTAAATTGTTTATACTATAATGCACCAAAGTATTTGTTTTATAACAGACGCTTTTCACGGAAACATTTGTGCCGAGAGTCGCCTATTGAATGAAGGTCGCCTTCTGTGCCTGCTTACCGAGTGTCATGGCCGACCACCACGGGAGCAAACAGGCCACAATCAGCGTAAAACAAACGTTACAGGCTGCCCGCTGATTGCAACCTCATAAACTGATTTAGGTAGCCACCTAATATTTCAGTTGCTCCACCAATGGGCGAGCGTTAATCTTTGCCGTGTGCTCTTAATGTTCTTGCTATTCACGCGTAGTTGGGAACTGGTTGGTTGTGGTCTGTTGCTGGTCGTGATTTGTGGTTAGATTTACTTTAGATATTTCAAAGTAATGCGTAACATAATGTGGATAGGTCGGAGGACACGGTGGAGCATACGGTGGAGGCCTGCCCGGCTTGGACAGAGCATCGCCATGTCCTCATGGAGGCGATTGATGGCGGGGATCTCTCGCATCCTGCCCTGGCATGGGAGGCCGTCACCTCCTTCTGCGAAGCAGTAATGCTCGCGAAGGAGGAGGCGGAACGCGTGAGGGACCATCACGCCCCTAGCCGCCGCAGGAGACGCCCTGGGCGTCGGGAATCACAGGCCGATTCCCAGCCACCGTAGGCACGGGCTTGCGGACGGTGAGCAATGGGTAGCTCGCCGTCTGATAAGGCCAGGCCCGGATCGACGTCGCGTTGTGTTCGACGCGAGCCTTAAAGAGATGTCAGCAACTGAAGGGGTCCGATGGGACCGATTCAAGCCGGGGTTGCGGGAAAGTCCGAAAGGGACGTGGCTCCTGGCAATGTACAGGCAGAACACGGGTGGGTTTGAGTCAATAAGAGTGTGACATTTCCCATGCAAAAAAAAAAAAAAAAATGTAATAGTCATTATAAGAGGAACTCGTGTGCAAAATTTCACGTTCCTAGTACAAGACGTTTTGCGCTGATATGATTGTCAATCATTAAGTCCGTCAGTTTCTCCTATAATATTATACAGATAGACATAGAGATTATCTACATAGTAGGTATTGAAAATTCCTGGTAACCAAAATTGTTGTTATTGTTGCTTACTATTATTATTAAGTAAGCTTATTATTAATACTTTAGTGGCATGAGGAACAGGTTCACTGTGTGATTGAGGTGATTGCGGTGATTGAGATGATTGCGGTGATTCCCCAGTGAGTCGGGGTGATGAGGCTGGGGGTGATGACCAGGAATGCGCGTTCGCTGCATGCTGGTGGTCAGGATACCCGTTGAAGCCGCGGGTGCTGTCTGGCTGTGTGACTCGCCTCACGAAAGCTTGCGGGATTGATGATGATGATGACGTCACGCTGAAGTAGTTGCACGAAGGCTGTGATCACGTCGGGGTCACCAATTTAGGGGTATAAGGAACAGAGTGTGAAGTTCACTCATCCACCATAGAAAAGGGAGGATCCTCCGACCAGACGGGTGTTGTGTCTGGCGGGTAACTGCCCCAGTGTCAATGTCGGATAGTCTTATATATGTCGAAACTAAAACGCAAACTCAAAGCATTTATTTCAATTATGTAAACCATATAAAGGCACTTTTGAATTGTCAAGGGTTCAGCCAGTCAGAAATATGAAGCTAGTTGCCCATTCCAAAGCGTAGGTTCCTATGGAGAAGAACGGGCAAGAAACTCCACGGGCACTCTTTTAAATCATAATATTCTTACAAAATATTGGTTACATTATTCATGTTGAAATTATACATGTGAGAACAATGTAGAAAGACGTGCACGTAAAAAGTGTCCGTAATAAAAAGATAAAAACAATTCAAAAATTAAAATAAGCCGTGGCAGATATTATGAGATGATCAGTCCCTACTGATGGCGCCCGTTCACGAACATAACGCCTGGATCAGCACCGTTTAGCTCAACCATTTTGAAGGGAACTTAACGATCCAACACACACGCCACCACCAGCGAGACATTTGAGTGAGCATGATATACTCTCAGCCGCCAAGGCACATCAAGTCAATGAAAGACGTACCCAGTAAATGGTAGCTTTATAGAAGGTACATGGTCACAGTGCTCACACATATGCTATGCAATGTACAATATTAAGAGATTGAAGTTATACAATTAAAAGATATTTTTTTGCAATCTTCAGCAGCTCCAACAATATTTTCGAATGCTAATCAATTAGTTTGTGCCCTTGCGGAGCTGGACCAGCGTTGAGCCAAGCATTTTTGTCAGCGATATAATCTCCCAGCTTATTATATGCTTCCCAGCATACTGTGCGTTTTATAAAAGATTTAAATTTCGTTTAATTTATTTGTAGTATGTAGGGAGGTATTTTATTGTAACATTTTAAACAGTACCCCATGAAAGATGAGTCTACTTAGGCCAGTCTGAAACCCGGTTGAACTAATTGTTCCCTATTTCTAGTACAATTAATAATATAATAATAGTAGTATAATTGTGTCTTTCACCTCTTTTACTGAAAAGATTAAGATTTTTCTTGACGTACATGATGTTTTCATAGATATATTGACAAGGTACCGTCATGATGTTAATATTTTTAAATAGTTCCCTTAGAGAATCGCGCCTATGGAGGCAATATATTGCTCTATTGGCTCTTTTCTGTAGAGTAAAAATCGAGTTGATATCTGCAGCCCGTCCCCATAGTCAAATACCGTAGGACATGATACTATGAAAGTACCTGAAATAAACTAGCCTTGCGGTATCTATATCAGTAAATTGACGGATTTTTCTTACAGCATATGCTGCTTAACTTAGCCGTCCTGCGAAAGATGTTAAATGAGGACCCCATTGCAGCCTTGAATCGAGAGTGATCCCCAGGAAAACAGTTTTATCTATGAATTCAAGTTTCTCCTTATTCAATACTATATCACAATCACTACTTATATCATTCGGTAAAGCAAATATTATGCATTTAGTTTTTTTTTCCGTTTAATACTAAATTATTTGCAGTAAACCAATTTCGGACCTGTAGTAGGGCGTTATTTACATCGTCAAGATTTGATGCATGTCTATTTATCTTAAAAATTAGGGAAGTATCGTCAGGAAATAACACCATTTGTGGTTGGTTTTTTAATAAATGGGGTAGATCAGTAATATATACTAAAAAGAGGAAAGGATCCAATATCGAGCCTTGAGGAACACCCATTTTTACTTTTAGACCGAGTGAATTGACACCATTAATTTGAACTTGCTGTTGTCTATCATTTAAATAAGATTTTACTAAACAGAGCACAAGTTTTCCTAGTCCGTAATGCTCAAGTTTCAAGAGTAAGGTTTCATGATTTACGCAGTCAAATGCCTTGGAGAGATCACAAAAGATTCCTATGGCATCTTGAGCCTCCTCCCACGCTGTAAATATGTGTTTTAATAAGGTGAAACCGGCGTCAGTCGTACTGTCGTACAACGTCCTTTGGTGAAACCATATTGCTGATCGTGTAAGATTTGGTTGGTGTTAAAATGATTAAGCATTTGCCGTCGTTCGCGCGGTAAACTTAAATTGCGCGATGCAGGATTTGTGTGATGCAGGATTTCTTTGATGCGTAGTTCGTATGTGGCGGTATAATCGCTACAATAATAAAAGTAAGTGTCTTTCAAGAATGCAAAGGAGGATGCAAATTTTGGTCCCACCCTCCAATAGCTACGTGCGATACATCGTTGAATAGGTATTTTTGAGCTGAACACCTGAAACTACCATGCTGAATAATGCATAACTCTGAACGGACTAAGATTTGGAAATTGATGACATAGTAACTTTTGTTCAGCTCAAAAATACCTTTGTTAACTTTTGTTCAACGCACGTAGCTATTGGAGGGTGGGACCAGAGCTCACACAAATCCTGGCATCGTCCTTTAAGGGGTTGCACCCTTATGTCTATTGTTAAATACTAGCTCGTGTTAACAAAAATAGGGTTCATGACAATTGTGCGATTGTTGGGAATTCAATCCATTCGACTTAGTAGTTAGGTAGTTTCGTACCTATATCGATTACAAAATGTTTTACCATTATGAGAAAGTATTGTGACATCATTTCGTACAATCACGATATTTAGACGAGAGGGCAACTGAAAGTTAAAGTGATAAGTACGACTCAAGAAGAGTGAAAGTCGCTCGTAATACTGGTATTTAATGAGTCAAATACGAAGTTATAAATACTACCATCCATCTGGGGCAGGCGGGTAAAAAAACAAAACTGACATAATTATTAACTTACTAGCTTTTGCCCCCGGCTTCACCCCCTTGCCGCGAAAATTATCCGACAGGAACGTACCGGAATAAAAAGTATCTTATGTCCTAACCCTGACCATGGTCTAACTGTGTGCCAAATTTCAAATATTATAAATGCGAAAGTAACAGACAGACAGAGACACTTTCGCATTTATAATATTAATATGAATTCAGCAGATACAATCATGAAATACACACTTCCATTGAAATTTTACATATTTATAGACCCTAGTTCGTGGAAAAATTACCTAAGAACAGCGTCGGCGTCAGTATTTCCGAGTAGCAGTCAAACTAACTTTCTTCTCTGCAGCATGGTAAGTTTTGATTTATAGGCAAACCTAGCAGAATATAAAAGTGCACGAGGAAATGTACTGGCGAACTGCCTTTTAAAATTCTGACGTTTCAGCTAAGAGGTAGAAGGAAATAGTTTTGAAATGAATCTTATACATTGAGGTACTTCCATCGAAGTCTAAACAGAGCTGAAAGCTGAAGATGTAAAGTGACATGATCGTGCAAAGTACGTCGAAGGGAAAAGTTAGTAGTTCCATTGATTTGAGATAAATTAAAATAAATAGTATTAGTAATTAAAAATGCCACATTTTTTTTTCTTTCTTCGAAATTGATAACAATGTACAAAATAATTAAACAACTGAAAAATCCAATATCTCTATAACAAGAAAAGAATAGGTATAAAAAATTACGTTAAGATAACGTTAATCATTACAATCCTCAAGATTAAGTAGATAACAATTTGGTTTTGTTTTAATTAAGAGTTCAAGATACTATAGGATAGGTGATACTAGTTTATGATGAATTTCATAACATAATAACAGGAGTTCTGTAAAAGAAAGTATTGATAGTTCGATAGTGGCATTGAGTCAATGATATGTTTTAAAAATAGATTAGGTATTTACATTGGTCTTCACACGAAGGGCCATGCTAGATAGATTTCAATAACGATTAATCCATTTTTTTACTAATCTTGTACAATCTATAAGGCAAAGATGTATACATAGATAAATTTGTATGGTGCAGTTGTATGTAAAGACTACATGGTCCACATACATTGGTCAACATATTCACGGAAATAACTTGGACCAACATCAACTATTATGTAACGAGATTACGGGACTATAATATTCATGGGGCTTCCTAAACGTCCTTACACAGCGACTAACTATGGAAGTTCTCTTCACATAACATGTCCACAACTTTCGATACTTCAGCCTTAGTTTTAAACTATAATATTTCTATGACATTGAATACAATCAGCTGATTTGAAATAGTCAACGTACCAATGTTATACGAAATTATTTTTATACCTTTCACCGACTCATGCGCTTACAAACAAGTTTTATTTACGACAGGTGAAAGTCCACGCACATTTTACAATGTAGATATGTAGCAGTCGTGGCCGAGCGGTTAAGGCGTCTGACTAGAAATCAGATTCCCTCTGGGAGCGTAGGTTCGAATCCTACCGACTGCGGACACTTTTTGTTGTGTAGTTTATTTTTAGTTTGACCTATTTTGAATGAGTCGGAGCAAAATAATTTATCTAAAAAAATATGAATAAACACGAAAAAGAATTGAATAGAATATTATTTTTCTAACTCCTTGGTAGTTATTAGTTATTACGTTATTAGTTTGCTGTGTAATATTCTTTGTTTAGGTTAGTAAATAGAAAGAAAATAATGTTATAATATGTTGCAAGAAATGCAATAAATCGATTGAAGAGTCCTTTCCGTAACCTCATCTCTAGTTTACATCATAAAACGTAACTATGCTAGAGATCTCTCTTGTATTTTCTTCATAGACATTACTATTTATTTATGTTTATGCAAGTACCTATTAACTTGACGATTCGATGAAGAAAATACAAAACAATATATTATTGTAGCTCAGTCTGACAAACAGAACAGAACTTTACTTTTTTTTTTTAAGTGCTTTGAAGTTAACAGCTCAAGTTTCTTCTTCAATTATGCCTAAAACCTGAAGATATTTCGATCAAGACTATGTAGTGTATATTCTGTATTACGTCATAAGGTACCTCAGATCATATGTTCTGAGTGAGGTACGCAATAAAGACCTGACTGGTTCTATGTGTGCACTTGAGAATTTCATCAAAATATGCACGTGTAGCCTTTCACTTATCTAAATTGCGATGAATTGGCTGGCCAAATATAAATGTACACCATGCAGCAGTCGTGGCCGAGCGGTTAAGGCGTCTGACTAGAAATCAGATTCCCTCTGGGAGCGTAGGTTCGAATCCTACCGACTGCGGACACTTTTTGGCATAAAACATAAAAAACAAGACCTTGAACCGACGGATTTAGCAGCACAGCGTTTTCGACAAAGATAACACGAAATAGGATCTAATCTACGTATCTTTAACGTCACGGCTGGCGTAGTGGTTAAGCGATTGACTGCTGCACTGCGTGTCGCGGGTTCGATTCCCACACGGAACAAATATTTGTATGACCTACAAATAGTTGTTCCGGGTCTGGCTGTTTGTGTATGTGAGTTTAAATGCTTGTAAACGCACCAACAATACAGGAGAACTACTGTGGGGCAGCGTTTTTAAGAAAAAGAAAAGAAAGAAACATAATCTTCAGGAAGAGGGAAGAAATACATACATAATAATTATGGTGCACGATAATACTAATCATCTGTAAAATCAAATAAATGGTGGATATACTATAAGGTACAGCTCTGCCTAACCCTTCGGGGAAACAGGCGCGGTGTTTTGTTATATGATGTCATCATCTGCCTATTTTTTTCCCAACTATGTAGGGTTTGGCTTCCAGTCTAACCGGATGCAGCTTAATACTAGTATTTTACATGGAACGGCTGCCTATCTGACCTCCACAACCCAGTTAAATACCAGGTAATACGATACCCCTTGGTAAGACTGGTTGTCAGACCTTCGGGCATCTGACAACCCGTAACGACTTTCAAAGATCTACGTATGACAGCCAGGACCAACGGCTTAACGTGCATTCCGAGGCACGGAGGGGTCTTAGTATGTAAAGATGGTCACCCATCCACGAACCAGCCGCGGCAAGCTTAGCTTAACCTGATCGATCGACCCGTGTGGCTTTTGCCCCTCCAGCGTTTTTTTACATGATGTAATCTTTAAAATTGTTATTAGGTGAGTATTGCAGAACAAGTTACAGCATGTCACATTTTGAACAATAAATATCCCGAAAGTTTAGGTAAGTAACTGATCCGTGTTCAGTAAAGAAATGGTAAACAAACAAGTTCCTACTTTCCAAATTAATTTCTTTGTTACAAGATGTCAATCACAAAAAGAAACAATAAGAATAATATTGAGGATGGGGCGGTGCTATTGTTATATTTGTTGCTACTGTGTACCTACCTACCTATTCTGTCTGAAAAAACTTTGATAAAAGAAGGTATAGTTGACCTAGTAATTGCTTTATCAATTTTAGCAACTATTGAAACTTGAATTACGTTGAAACTTCAATAAGATTGAAACTTCAATAAGGCTGAAACTTCATTAAGGTTGAAATTTCAATAAGGTTGAAACTATCTAAAGCTCCATTTACACGGTGCAAGATTATTGCCTGTGGCATACCATAAAATAGAAGCAACAATTGACTGGTGCCGTCTAAACAACACGTTCAATTATTGCCCGATACGGGTAAGTTGCCTTTCAAACCTGGTATAGATGTTTACACCCAGCTCCATCAATAAAATCGCACGTACAAAAATCGCATTCAATTCTGGTGTGAACATTTTCTTTCATTCAAACATGAGCAAACGAAACAATTAAAAAAAAATTGAAATGATGGTAAATAAAATTCAATGAAATGTTTGGCAGCGCAAATTCGAGCAATACTTGAATCAATTGTACAAAGACGCGCAACTCTGTATTTAGAATAGGCAAACTTGCAAGCAATTTTTCCTGGTGTAAACAGAAGTTACAAGCAATTATTCAAGGGATGTATTTAATAGCACTTTAAAACCAACTCCGAAACCGAAAAAGTATTTTTTTTTTTCTATATATTCTAGTCGTTTTTGAGCGTAGGGGGTCACAGTTGTTCTAACCTAACCTAATCTTTTTTGTGAGTTACCTAAATTTATACTTCATAGTTCATTCAATTAATTATAAAGCTAAACATATTTATCTACGCTCATGCTATAAATCCTCTATAAAAGTTTCTGAAACAGTTAGCTTATTGCCGACATTAAAACACCCATTGTCATAGTAACCTTATTAGCATCCAAACGCGAGTTATAATGTTGTACTGAATATCATTATGCATCTCCTTTTCAAAAAAAGAACATTGTCATGCTCGCGCGTTTCACTACCATAGCGCCATAATTAAAAAAAAAAACCTATTGGCTATTCGAATTATCGTCGTATCCCGCCATTTGTGTTGCAAATTTTTTTTAAAGTACTTTGTTTGGTTTTTTTTTTTTTGGTTTGTTTTGTTTGTTGGTCCTATAGATAGTTTATTTGTAGGTATTATATAATCAGCAACTAAACTTTCCATGAATTTACATAGAGTTCTTACAACACTGTACAACACCCTATGGTTTCAGAACGTTTTATAGAGGATTCATAACATGGGCGTGGATAAAGTCTTGTATGCAACTGTATATAATTAGGCATTAAAACACTCATGTGATACTATTATTACACTCGGCTTCGCCTCGTGTGATAAACCCACATTCGTGTTTTAATACCCCTTATTATTCAACAATTGCATAAATAACTATTATAGTGGCAAAAATTATTGTTATAGTTCATTCAAATAATTTTAAAGTGTGACAATTTAAAGTACGTTTAAATGTATATTCCATGGCAAAACTAGTATTCAATTATTGTATGCCATTTTACGGAAATCGCACACGTGTAAACACTTAAATGCAATTCTTGAATAGCAATAATTGAACAAGCTTGCGATTTTTGCTGTGTAGCTAACACGGTGCAAGTTTATGGAACGTTCAACAGGGGCTTAACTGTCACGTAGACAAATATACTTTGTTGTTTTATGACGTGCAAGTGAAATTCTACCTAACGGTAGTAATACTATAACGAGGGCGAACACTATGAAACAAATTCTGAACTGAAACTTTAACGCACCGCAACTTGATCGTGTGTCAAGTTGCGGTGCGTCGTGCGTTCAAGTTCCAGTGCTAAACTGTAATCTTGTAATCGTATAACTGCGCGTAGCCTTAGAATGCGCTCTTCAAAGATATAAATATATCTAAATAGACAATCAAAGCTGTTAAAAAAATTGTATGCAACTGTTGGCCGCTAAATGCACGCACACTAGAAAAGCATAATGACGTGGCGCGAGTGTAAGACGTAGCTGTCACGCACTCCAGCATAACAAAGTTGGGTTGTTTGTTTTAGTTCTTTTGCAGGGCGATGCTCTATCTAGACATATAAGTAATCAAAGGCACTCTTATTGCGCTCGCGTGACGCGGATTTGACAAAACTGTATCTGACAGCGATAGAGTGTAGAAAAGCATTGTTTTCTCAACTTACTTCTTTAATTACGTATATTAGCCTACTTATAGACTTGATGAAGTGTGAAAATCTTTGCAATGTCTAGCTTTGCAACCATAGCATGTTCTATAGTAATGATCAACAAAAAAGCGAAATTCCATGTGAAAATAGTGCGTGATGGCACAAATAGTGATAAGTTGGGGTTGCCATCTCTTACGAGCCCATTACCTCGCCGTTACCCTCATTTGACTCATACAATATGCAAGCCAGCTGAAATTCACTATAGCCATAGGAAGTCATGTGTTAGCCCGACCTTGGATCAATCCAGAGTTTATCTAATGTTTTATTTATTAGATCGTTGAAAACACTGGTTCATTTAGCGTTGCGTGCTGTAGCTTAAACTAGACTTTTTGAACCACACGGTACCTATAGAAGCTCCTACCTTATGTTACATTGTTACGTCTCCAATTTTAGTTTTAATTTCGTCCTACCAAATACCCACTACCTTTAATTTGCTTCGGCAGTGAAAACTAATCTGCTCCAAGTACCTATTTACTTCATATACATAATCGTCTTAAGATCTTTAAAAACAATTTTTATAATGTGTCGTCTGTATTCTATAAAAACTACACCGTGTAAAACAATTATTATAATCTGCCGGTGTGTTCTGAAGAAAAAAAAACACTGAAAACGTAGGTAAAGTGAGCTTTTGTTTATATAAATGAATTTTGTGACGTTAAAAAGTGCCTTTTATTTTTATTTTATTTTTATTTTATTTATTTGGGACAAAAAACAGTTATACATTACAGCATTTACAAAAAGTAGTTATATTACAGTCGAAAACGTATAACCCACACTATTGTCCACGAAGTGACATCGGAGTATGAAAACGAACACATGTTAAATGAAGAAAAACGAAAGGAAGTACTTATTAAGAAGAGAAACACTATATACCGACGAATCGAAGGAGGCGGATGACAAGAGCATCCGTCTTATAGGCGACTTGCAAGAGATTGTGAAATCATTCTTTTAAATTTAGATTGCGACAGCGCGAAAATATCAAAATCAATAAATTGTGAGTTATAGGTTTCTAAAAGTCGGCGGAGAGGGGCTCGCACCCCAGCGTTCGTTCTACAACGTGCAGTGTAGAATAGTCGAGGTGCGCGTACCTCCCGCCGAGTAACAGTTCTAGGTACTACGTAACACGACCCATTCGAGAGCTCAGTACAATTAAATTTATTATTGCATATACCATACAGCATCACAACCATGATCAGTGAACGTCTGGAATCCAAGCTCAAAATCTTATAATGTTTTATCAAATCTGCATAGGGAATCCTTGTACGGAAGCACTTATAGTGAATACTACGAAGAAATTTTTTCTGAACCATTTCTATTGCTTGCTTATATTTATCATAATACGGGCACCAGATGGGTACCGCGTATTCCAATTGTGAACGGACTAGTGTTTTATATAAGAAGAGAAAAGTAGAAGGCTTTTTGAAGTCTTTACAAGACCGCATGACAAAACCATACATCTGAAAGGCTTTGTTGATTATTTTGTCGATATGGGTGTCTAGATGTTATTTGCAATCAAGCAGTACGCCAAGATCACGTGTGCACTCATTTTTTTCCAATTGTATGTCGTTCAAGGTATATGGGAAGTTAATAGTATTTTTGTTTTTGGTAAAAGAAATGAAGTGACATTTTGGAAGACTAAGATGTAGTTTATTGACCAAACAGTATTGTGAGAGCCTGCATAAGTCCTCTTGTAGTAGCAAACAATCCTGAGTGTTTGCATAAGCCTTAAAGATTTTAATGTCATCGGCGTACATTAGGAATTTAGAGTTGACTATGCAGGCTTTTATGTCGTTTATAAACAAGATAAAAAGCAATGGGCCCAAGACCGATCCTTGAGGCACACCTGATTCGACGATCACATAATCAGACTCGAATCCATTGATAACAACTTTTTGAGTTCTATGAAATATGTATGAAGCAAACCATCTGAGTAAATTGCCTCTTATGCCATTGAAAGCGATTTTATCGAGAAGCAATTTGTGGTCCACCTTGTCAAAAGCTTTCTGAAAATCAGTGTATACAGCATCAACTTGCGTGCGCATGTCCATGTTTTCAAATAGAAATTGTGTAAAAATGATTAAGTTTGTGGTAGTGGATTTTGATTTAACGAATCCATGTTGTTCGGGAATAATAAGGTGATTTAACTGTGGAAATAAGTGGCTGTGCACTAGACCCTCAAAAAGTTTAGACAAGGTGGACAAGATAGATATGGGTCGATAATTCTCAACGTTTCCTTTGTCACCACTTTTGTGAATGGGCGTGATGAAAGCCCTCTTCCAAACACAAGGGAAAATCCCTTCCTTGAGGCATTTATTAAATATTATGTGTAACGGGACACAAATGGTTTCCGCAGTGTTCTTAAAGAAAGAAGGGGGCAGGCCATCCGGACCAGCTCCTTTAGCTAAGTCTAATGAGGTAAGTGCCCTAAGTATGACACTTTCTTCGAGGTAAATATCCGGAATGCATACAGAACTCTCGTCAAGGGTTTCTGGGGGTGTCCAGGAGGTAGGGTCAAAAGTTGAGGGCTCGTACACCGAGTTGAAGAAGGCAGAAAACAGTGAACATATCTCAGAGGGACAGTTTGATGATTTATTTTTGAATTGCATGTTAGTTGGGATTCCAGAACCTTTCTTTCGGTTAGAGATGTACGTCCAGAAGTGCTTGACATTAATAGGTATGCTTTCTTCAACAGTTTGCATGTACTTATTATAACACTGTTCACAAAGTAGTTTGAAACGTTTACGCTGATTTGAGAACTTTTCATAATCAGATAAATTGCGCAGTTTTTTCCACCTTATCCACGCGCGTTATTTATTTTTTTAAAGTTTTAATTAGGGAACCGCTAAACCAAACGGGGAATGTTGTTGATTTATGACGTGACAGTGGAACATGTAGTCTGACGATTCCATATATACAGTCATAAAAAGCATCTACGGCCTGTTCACTGGAGAGATTAAGAAACAGTTCGTCCCAGTTCAACTTCTTTAGTTCTACATTAATTTCTTGGTAATTAGCTTTAAAAAAATTGTATCTTATTGTAGAATGACGCTTCATGGGTGTGAATGGTGTCTCCAGGGAGGTTAAAACAGAAAAAGGAGGGTGGTGACTGTCAGGCTGCAGCAGTAAAATGTCGGGCTGTATCTGACATTCAGTATTGCTAATGAATAAGTCCAAAACACGACCCAAATTATTTTTAATTGTGTTGTATTGAGAAGCATTCGTAATAGCCATTAAATCCAATAAAGATCGACCCACATTATTTTGTGACTGTGCACTCACATGACTAGCACTGCCTGACCACTCCATTTCGGGTAGATTGTAATCACCAGCAATATAAAATGATTCAATACGGGGCGCCGTAAGAATATTTTCTAATGTGGACAGATGTGACAAGTAAACACCGTCCTGTGTGCGTGGTGGTATATAGGCAGCGCTTATGACGTGGTGAGTGTTGGAGCGCGACGCGGGCACTTGGTTCATAACGTGCTCGATGCCAGTGGGAGAGGGACAAGTTAATATCCTCACAGGCCGATTATGTGCTATGTGCCTATTTGAAATAAACGTTTTGATTTTGACTTTGTTTGAAGTTAGTCGGCACTGAAGTGAGCTGTCAATTGTATCTGCACTCAGCTCACTTTACCTAAGTTTTATTTTATTTTATTTTTATTTTATTTATTAGGTCTACCAACAATTGTTTACACTAATTACAAACAAAAATAAAACATGCGTTTAAACTACACAGTGCAACAATTACTTAAAGGTAAACACCACATGAACAAAAAAGAAAACAATATTATGAAGTTATTCTGTTAGCTACATCTATGCAATATCAATATTTCAATATCTAGCACATATGTTACTGAAAATAACCAATAACATATAAATGTCAAACATCAAAAGTATTTCTTCGATATAGGATAAGTACACAGTTCAAAAGAAAAAAAAAACTTACAACAAAACTGATATACGAGTACACTTGAGAAATTTACATTACTGCTTATTGAGCGAATTAAAGTGAAAATCAACCACATCACTGCAACTATTCAAAACCCTACAGAACCTAGCACATAGAGAGTTTGATCCTAACACCGTTCTTCTCATTGGAGGACAAAGTGGAGTAATAGGTTTGCGCGGAATCCTCGAAAAACACGAAAGTTAAAGAGTGCGAGCAGCGGCGGTGAGTCGATATATCCCTTCAAGATTTTGCTAGCAAACATTGCGTCATTCAAACATCTTCGTTCTTCCAAGGCGTGCATGTTGAAGAATTTTAATCTCTCCCTGTAAGAACGCACTCTCTTGGTTATTCCCACAGAAAAGGCCAGATGCCAAACGAAGCGCTTTTGGACACGTTCTAGACGCAAACTATTTGTAGCGCAGTGTGGCCGCCACACCAAACTGCAATACTCCAACATGCTACACAACATGTTTTCACGGAATAGACTGGACGTTATTATATTACACTATCAATAACAGTTAAAGAGCTAAGTATCAAAACAAAATCAAAAATATGACTAATCTCCAAAACTACACAGCAGTACAAAGAGTGTTCTTTGTTCGGCCGGTAGTTACCGGATTAGTCAATTAGCCGGTCAAGCCGGGCGTCCGGCGTCCGGGCCGTCCGACCACCGCGCCGTACAACACTACATCCGGTCTCCACTTGATTCACTACACTACGATACGGATACTCAGAACGGTTTGTTGAAAAATGAAGACTGGAAAATATCTTAAGATTTTCTGTATACTGCATGACCGACTCATTCAATGGCTAAAGGGAACGGATCCTGGTGAGGTGCAGGATGTTCCGTTCCCTTTAGCCGTTGAGTGTTCAGTTCCCATGTACCTAATAGTAATATTCCCTATCTACATACGTAGTCACATGCGAATCTATCGATATGTATATTTTTTAAACTAGTCACCTAGACGGTTTAGAATATTTATTTGTTCAACTTAAAGAAAATTTGTAAGAATAACATTTATTTGGCAACAGTTCGTGAAACACACAAACAAATATATAATATTTTTATTTGTTTGTGCATAAAATTATACTAGTAGATTTTTTTGAGTAAATGTTGCAATGAATTATTTTCTTAACCCTTTATACATAACATAACATCAGGCTTTGTCGTTGCAGGTACACCTACATTTCGCCAGTTATGTTTAAGTCCCACGTAATAGGAGGCGTGCCTTTTGCCATCAACCAGGCACAAATCCAGACTCCGGGCTGCTACTGAGAAATACCAGATAGAAAAACCCAATAACTCTTTTCCCGATCCGCGAATCGAACCCAGGATCAACGAGGCAGTCTCAGTCCAAGTCCCTTTATACGTAGTCGAAAATCAATGATTACTGGACTATTCACATAATTTAAGATTTTGAAAACATAACAAACAAGACTAACAACAAGGGAACTAAAGCCCTCTTCAAAACAAAGGCATTACCATCATTCCATCATCACAAGAACATCCCCAGTCATTAGTTGGCATTAGGGGCAGTTTACATCGCTCCGTTAAAATTGTAATAATCTGCGGAACGTCTGGAGCGGCCGTAAATAAGCTAAATAGGCCGGTCTCGAGCTTGTATCAAAGCTGCTTTAGTTTTGGGCCACGAAAACAGATGGCCTGGCCACGCACCCGTGGTTTATTTCTTCAATTTTGGATTGTGATTTGGTGAATGCAATTAAAAAATATTGTTGTTATAAATGGCGATTATTACACCGTCCAACTCTCAAACTCTTACATGTATGCAATGAGTACTTAAATTCACACTAAAAATTGAATCTATCCAATTCAGGATTCTAGTCAGTACATCATTTGTAGCTGGCTTCGCTCGCTCTTTCATTTTCTTAGTAAAATCCAATGAAATCTTCACCAATCCCGGTTCAGAATGCTTCTATTTCCGAGCCTGCTTCGCTCAGTACCTGAGTCCGTTTTATAGCTCGCCTCAGCCGCTCTTGGAGATTGTCTTAGTAAGGTCACAATGACAGTTTAAGCTACTCAGGGTGCTATTTTATTTATTTTGTAAAACAAATAATACTCTCCTCTCTTTTGAGGTTCGCTACAGTCAGACAAAAAGGGCCCCCAATATTTATTTTGATACAGGGCCCCTTTCCTCCTAGCTACGCCACCGGCAAGAAGGATAAGAGTCTTCCTTCCTTCCTTCCTTCTTCTTGTCTTAAGAAATTGCCATGACCAGTTTTTTCGATACGAGATGTTACTGATGATGATGCCCTCTGGCTGATGTTGTGTGTGTTTCTATTAGGGAAATTGTATTCATCTTCCACTGTAGCAGTTCTCCTGGCCACACAATCTAGCGTCCTCTATTTAGAATTCGTATTTATTATTATTGTTTTAGTTTCGCGCCCCATCCCAAGATTTAGCGCCGGCTTAGTTCAGCAAACACTGGACACTTGCACCGATGTCCACACCACACTGCTTTTGTTAATCCCTTTACGAAATGAATAGAATTGAAGATTAAGTTATTACTTTACAGTTACAGCCTGTTTTATAATTATAATATTATACAAGCTGCTGGAAAGAGTTCACATGCATCCATGGAGAACTACTTCCTGTAGCAGAGGAAAAAGTATCCTATGTGTTGATCCAGGTCAATCTGTATACTAAGTAAATATCTCGCAGGCATGCCGGTTTCCTCACGATATTTTCCTTCACCGTTTTTGAAGCAAGTGATACAATACGCACATGAATCCGAAAAGTCAAAGGCGTGCATTGGGTTCGAACTCGAGACCTATGACTTAGCAGTCTGACGTCACACCACTAGGCCTATCACTGCTCTTTCAAATCCGTTAATGAATGCTTGAGTAACAAACATCCAAACTCACAAACATCCATTACAATTATTGTACTTCAGTAGGATTTCTGTTGATATCTAGAAGGGTTACTGATTAAAAAGCAGTAAGATGTATTTTGTCGACGTAGGTATATCAATATTTCCTATGAATAGCACAACACCTCAAAACACATTTCAGTGGCGTAACAATCTGCCAAATACACTCAATACCATGTTAAGTAATCGTGAAGCGGAGGAAAAACAGCGTGTGACGATTTCCGGCCCACCGTCCGTGGTTGCGGCCTGAATGCGGTCCGCCGGAAGTACGTAAGCGGTGGGTACATCGACTTCCGGCCGCGCGACAATCCCAAACTTTCGTTGAAATAACTCTGACGTTGAAGGCAAAAACGAGGGTTTCGTGGCAGGTGAGTTTGTATGGGTAGTAACGTGTGTTGGGTTATTTATATCTCTGATAAAACAGATGCATTTCTATCCTGGTCTTAACAACTGTATACTTATCAAATTATTTTGACTGCTAGCGTGCGATCAAGATCAAACCAAGGTCTTGGTTCGATCTCCTGTTTATTGGGCTTTCCAATTAAGTATGTGATTCTCAGTAGCCGCCCGGAGTCAGGACTTGTTCTCTCAACCGCGATTTTATGTTCAGTATTTTTTTATGAACACTTGTTTGTAACTACTAAAATACCAATTTATAAACTACCAAAATATTTATACTATCATTTACCACTTGTGTTCTACAAGTGGTAAATGATAGTTTAAATATTTTACTAACAAAATCGGCGTACGAGTATAAACCAAACCTACCAAATCACCGCAGTATTTCTCGATCCCATTTTACTGTCACATGTTCTCAAACTAATCCTTTGTGTAGCAGATCCCATCAACCGGCCCGCCATAAAATTTACGTTCACGTTACAGTTTGCCGTAGGTTGTAGCGACATGCATCAGAACCATAGAGTATGGGAGATGTGTCACAGTTGATAGGACGGCAAATGCCCTACAAGAGAAGAGGCAAAAGTGACGTGGTGTTCATTAAGCTATTTGAGAGATGGCTAGACTTGTTAAACTTCTTTTCTTTTTTTTATTGCCGAAAGGGCCTGCTCTTCATCTCAATCTCGCTTGATGGAAAGCAATAGATTAGGTACTCGTATACGATGGAACGAGCGTGCCCACAAGATACGTGGTTAGTCTTCCTTCTTCATCTGTTACAAATTACAATTAGTTGTTACCTGCACCAAGTGGTACCACGCCGAAATTACCAGGGCAGGTATGTTGTCATTAGCACACTTGACGACGTTGCTTTTGGTTTCTCAAAATTATGTAAGTACATACCTACAGTATGTAATGTTAAACGAGGGACTTACCTACTTTAAAGGGAGTGATCTATATGAAAGTGCTATTGCACTTTAGCTAACTCGATCAAAATATATAGAACAGCAAATTTTTAGAGTTCCGTACCTCAATAGGAAAACGGAACCCTTATGGCCTGCGCAGACTTGCGGACGGGACGGCAGAGGATTTTAAATATATTAATTGAATTTAATATTTATCCAATCGAAATAAGGTATATATTTCAATGCTCGGTATATATTTCTCCGCAAAATTACCAGTATTAGCTTACCCGCGTTCCTGTCCTCTGTCCGCAGCACTGAAAAGTTGACCGGAATAATTTTAGCCCCCTGCCTGGTTTACTCTGAAGTGCCTTGCTTGCCGATGCGGAGAACGTCTGTGAACCCATCTTCCCAGGAGCAGTGGGATGAGCCGCTGTGCAGGTTGGTACGGAATAATCTTATTTAATACGTCCACCAATACTGAGCGTGCCCGCCTGCTGGCTGTGGGTGAGTTTTTCAAGACATCGCCTAGCGGCTGGTCGACTCTTCACGTGACCAGAGGGCTGGTCTATTCTTTCGCCAAAGAATCAACATTGCCATTCCACGTGGCAATGCTGCCAGCCTTTTGGGCACTTTTCCTCTTGACAGCGATGCGGACGAATTTTCAAATATATCAATAGATTAATGTCACTAAAAGTAGCAATAAACAAAATGTATTTAATAATACACCGAACATATGCTCAGTGATCGAGTATTGGAACATCGCAGCGAAGTTTTCCGTAGATGATCCATCGATGATGGATGATGAGTGTGTGCAGGTGCAGGCCCTTCTATGATCACTACATTGTACGTCCATCCGTCCGTCTGGCTGTCAAGACCCCTTTTCTCAGGAATACGTGGAGGTATGAAATTGAAATTAATATCAAATCGTGGTACCAAAAACTTGTAGGCGGAGCTCTAAAAAATTTAACCTAAGTCAACGCAATAAAAAAATATGGTCATTAAATGTGAAATATTTTGATACTCACAAATAAATCAAAACCTATAAGGTACTTACTGTTGACCTAGAATCATGAAAAGCAAGAAGCAAGATCTCACAGCACAAGTAAAGGTAAAAGTCCGAAAATTGTTAATTTAATAACTACGGAACCCTTCATTGTGCACGCACACTTGGCCGGTTTTTTTCATATTTCAGCGTTAGTCCCATAGTAACAGCTGTTTATTTTCCTCTTAAAGTATGTCCATCGTTTAATTCCTAGTATAATGATATTAGTTTGAAATTGAAGCGAATCTAAATTGTAAGCCAGCAGTCACGGTGATTTTCATAATAACAAAATATCGGACCTTCAAGCCTCAGAAACCTGATTTAACGGAATATTTGGTTCTAAATAACATTCGCTAGTCACAGGTAGTCAGTACCTAGGCTGACATTCTGACAGGCTGCCTAACTACGGAGTATCGACAGCTACGCTAACTGGAATGCCTTCACGTACAATACCTGATTTTCAGACACATTTGATTAGATAGTGGATGATGAGTTTATAATACAAAATACACTGCTAGGTAACAAGGTTTATAATCAATTATCTAATTAATACGATTCTGAAATTCGCTCACGACATAAAACGCTCAGCATCAAGCATAATAGTTTCTTATATGCGTAGCGAAGATGTGTATTAGAAAAGGATTTTCAACAGTTAATCCTCTATTAAATGGGAGAAAAAAGTTTGTATGGAAGTCCGTAATTGTTACCGATGGGAAAGAAAACCGAAATATAAAATGACAAATCGTGTGTGCCCGATGGGGGCACACGACTTGTCATTTTATATTTCGGTTTTCACAAAGCATTCCATACCCACTTATGAACGGGAGTTGCTCTGTAAAAGGATACACAAGTGAAACTAAGCGCATCTATTTAAGACCACGTTTGGACTTTTTTTACTTCTTCAATCCCAATTACCTAAGTTGTTTTTGCAAACATTTTCTTTGTTTTCATTAAAAATATGAAATATTTCTTAAAACTATCTCGTAAAAGTTCATCAAAAGTCGTGTAACTTATACTTTTGAGTAATAAATGACTTTTTTTTTACTTTTGGTCTACAACTGCTGAATATGTCTTCACTCAAAACTCATATTGCTGCATTCACTTACCTACCGTCTCATCTAGTACCCCAATACTCTATGTCCACACAGTAAAATGCCGGCAGCAAGCTCTAATACAAAACACAATTACAATAAAAGGTTTGAATGCACAGTTTGAAGCCGAAAGTTTCGCAGTCCGCACAGATATTGTATTCGTTAACAAACAACTGTCATTAGACCGGCGACACTAATTTGCAAGTTGTATGTAGTCTATGGTTTATGGTGTATGGCGGATCAGCTGCCTGGAAACTATTATTGGAATGGGCAGCGCTGCAGTGCAATGTGGAAAGGGAAACAGTAAAACCACTCCTTACGATGAGGCAAATCCGTCATACAAATAAGCAGGGTAAAAGTTTTTCATAAAGAGAATTCAAAATCAAACAGAATCATTTTTTTTTATTTAACATAGGTAGTGAATACAGTTCTTAAATTAAAGTTCATAGGTCGCTATGTTATACCACAGTCTAGAAACCAATACAGTCGTTCGACGAAGCCGCCTAGACAGGGCAATCGTGCGGGGTGTGAGGGGTGAGGGGCGGGTAGGGCGAGCCCGAGCTGCATACGTCGCTATTGATAGTAGTTCGGGACATGAATTTCAGGGCTAACACGTGTCTTGTTTCAAATCTTTACTATTGTTACCAAAGTGGTGCATACGACATGTGCTGTGCGAGAATGCAATTCGTCATCTCGCATAAATAAAGAACTGCGATTTCATCAATTTCCACACTCGGGAGAAAGGTGAATAAATAATTTTATAGTGCTTAATTTATAACATTTTTGTCATGTCATGTCAACGTAAACAAAATGGCGGATGTAAAAGAGTGATGCCTGCCAGCAAAAATTGAAACACCGCAAAAATATCCAATAAAAAATACGCAAATTATTTGTTTCTGTGTAAACAAAAATATTACATTTATTTTCAAATTCAAAATGGTGGACATGATTTCTTTCAACAATGATATGGTTGTCATTATCTAGGTTTTTGGGGGTGCTAATTACGAAAAAGATATCCATGTTGGAATCCAAGATGAAAAAATGAACGTCTGCCGTTCATTTTTATTAAAAATTGATATTGGTGTCATCTTCGAGGTACCTCGGAGAGCTGCAGAGCATCCAAGATGGCGGACTTCTTTTTTAAATATAAATGATATGGGTGTCATTTTCGAGGTTCCTGGGGTGCTCATTACGAAAATGACATTAATTTTGAAATCCAAGATGGTGGACCTATTTTTTCATTTTAATGATATGGGTGCCATTTTCGAGGTTCCTTGGGGTGCTCATTATGAAAATGACATTAATTTTGAAATCCAAGATGGCGAACGTATTTTTTAATTTTAATGATATGGGTGTCATTTTCGAGGTTCCTTGGGGTGCTCATTACGAAAATGACATTAATTTTGAAATCCAAGATGGCGAACATAATTAGCCGTGATCCCTTCGGAGGATTACAAGCTCCTCCGGATGATTTTGTGGATATCCATAGCTTGGAAACAGAACTGATGTCGAAGTTTACTTAATTTATTGGAAACAATATTGGAAACAAACTATTTCAGCATTTAAGCACAATCAAATTCAAGACCAAACCATGTGCATGCTTTCCAATAGATTTTTTGCTAAAATTATTTATTAGGATAAGAATTTTTTATATAGTTAGTTCAACAACAGAAGTTTAAAATCTAGTAAATCTAAAAACCGAAAATATTTGTCAGTTGCCCATTTATAGGTAATATGTAAAAAGTAAAGTACACTGAATATTAAATTTGTATTTTATTTGTATTGTTAACCAGCTGTTATTCCCAAACAAAAAACAAGACAGCCATGCAAAAAAAAAAGCCAGCGTCACTCAGGACAATGTAAAAATTGTAACGATATGTCCAAACTGTTGAGGCATGTAGAAGTTATGGCGGGACAAAGAAACGTACATACATACATACATGAAACCTAAAAACATTACCCTCCTTTTTTGGGCAGTGGTGTAAAGTCTGTGACAACCCTAGGTAAGTACCGTGGCCTTGTGCGGTGTCGGCATTTACGCAAACATCAAAGGCGTCGGTCCACTGTTGCTCTTTACACTGTGGTTATACCAAGAAGCGTACAAATTTTAATACGGTTGCATGCAAAATAAGAGAGAATAAAAATAACAATATTAATCATGCGAGAAGTAAACACAAATTATATTTTGGTAGGTACGAGTATGTCAAAATTAATAGAATAAATGCCACATTATGGAGTAATTTCTACAATTAATTCATAAACAAATACTCATAAATAAAAATTTGTTTCTACAATCAAATAAATAAAATAAAAGTCTACATTAATTTATCATTTAGAAATTCATCAGTCGTTTAATAACATTTTTCAATTAATAATTGTTTTAATTTTTTTTTGAATTGTGTAACATTCATTTTTTTAGGAAATCAGGTAATTTATTGTAGATGCGCGGTGCCATGCCTAAAACGCTCTGTCTCACTAAGGCAGTCTTACAACGCTGCTTGCTTAAAGAGTTTGCGTATTGGCTACGAATCGCAACATCTCGTAACGTTGCATCGAGATATAAGTACTAACCTCGTACGTCAAATAACTGAATTGTCCTATTCTTCGTAATTTGAATCTTTAGTTCGCTGCAGCGCTAAAATAATAACAATTCGTCTAAACCGTAACTAATTTACCACAGCGCTAGATTTGCTGCGGAAGTGTATTTATTCTCGGCAAAAAGGTCTTAAGCGCCATGTAAATCACGGCACTTACGCGTTTTCTTCGACAACTGCGGCGCGATCGCTGCGGTTGAACGAGACAAAGTAGAAATTTACGGTGTCTTCTCTAGTACGTTAGTACTTATATCTCGATGTAACGTTGACATTTTTTTGAATAACTTCGTGTTAGTTTTGACGAAAACACTAATTTCAAAAATATATAATGAAGGTAAGGTAAGTATTTTCAGCGATTTAAAGAAAGTTACATAACTATCATCAATTTTCAGACCACACATTGATCTTATGCATCTTTTTTGTGACTTAAAGACGATATCTTTATCAGTAGAATTTCCCCAAAAAATAATGCCGTGTCGCAAAATTGAGGCTACTAAACCGTGATATGCAGCTAGTAGCGCATCCATATTTATTTATTATTTTTATTTTATTTATTTTTCCTAGCAATTTGGAAAAGTGCGTATCCTGATTTATTTACTTTTTTACTTAGGTCATCTATGTGGGCCTTCCAGTTAAGTTGGTTATCAAGGAATAAACCTAAGAATTTTGCTACTTTAACTTCTTCAATGTCACAGTTACTATATCTGTCACAGATACTTTTGGTACTGGAGTTCTTTGGTGAAAGTGCATTATTTTTTTTTCTGAAATGATTTACATTTTATTTTGTGTTTTTTTAACATTTTAATTACTCGGACTGTGTAGTGGGTTTTAATTCTTTAGATTTAAATAACGTAACCAGCAGGTGGACTTGCTGTTATACGGTTTATTTTATTTTTTATTAGTTTAGTAGGTAGGTTTTTTATATATTTATATTATAATATGTCTAACGATGAAAGCAGTTATAATAGTAGTTTTTTCTCATTAACTAGCAACGACGATAGTTTCGTGAGTATTCCTTCTCTTGCAGACAATCTTGCTGCACAGTTTTCTGATGTTCCTAAGAATTTTAACGTTATACACATTAACGCTCAGAGCATTCCGGCTCATTTCCACGATATGCTGGCAAGCTTTGACTGTAAGAACGTACATGCAATTCTTATTTCCGAGTCATGGCTTAAACCCTGTCTTCCTTCAACCAGTTACTCTCTTCCTGGCTTCCAGCTTATAAGAAACGACCGGTCTGTTGGTGGTGGTGGTGGTGTTGCCATATATCTCCGGGCACATATTCCATGCTCTGTTGTGAATGTGTCAGCGCAGCCACCACCATCTAATGCTGGTGAACATCTCTTTCTTGAAGTTGAACTACACCATTCTAAATTACTTCTTGGCGTCTATTATTGTCCCTCTTTACGCGTTAATTTCTTTTCATCTTTTGAAAACCTCCTAACAATGCTGATTCCTTCTTACAGTCATAGTATAATCATGGGTGACTTTAATACTTGTCTTCTGAAAAAAGACTATCGCTCTTCTTCCCTGATTAATATTTTGACTTCCAGTAATCTTTCCATTCTTCCGCTGAGTGCCACTCACCATTTTCCTAACTCTACAGCTTCACTTCTCGACTTAATTTTTGTCTCTTCTTTTGATCACGTCGCTAAGCATGGCCAATGTTCAGCTGATGCTTTTTCCTATCATGACCTGATTTTTCTGTCTTACAAAATTCGCCCACCTAAGGCTAAAGCTAAGATTCTAATGCAACGCAATTTTGGTGGAATGAACGTTGACGATCTTTGCAAGGATGCCAACAATATAGATTGGTCTGCTCTGTTTGCCTCTGCATCAGTCGATGAGCAAGTTAATATTTTTGCAGCTAAACTTATCGAGCTTTATGATCATCACGCACCTGTTCGAGCTGTTAAGGTTAGACATTTGCCGGCGCCGTAGCTCACAAATGAGATTAAAACGCTTATGCAGAAAAAAGTTACGGCAAAGTCTAAATTTAAGCGTAGGGCTAATGACGCTAACAGGGAAAGATACTTCTCTATACGTAATCACTGTAATAAGGTGTGTAGGAATGCTAATCGTCACCACATTCATACTTCTGTCCAAAATGGGGACGCATCCAAAGTTTGGAAATTTCTTAGATCATTGGGGGTCGGTAAAACACGTCAAGACACAATTCCAAAAGACATAGACATTGATGCAATGAATACTCATTTTACTGCCTCGTCCAATTTTATTAGGACAATAAAATTAAATACACTGAATTATCTTTCTTCACTTCCGACTCCCAGTTATTCTCCATTTGTTTTTAGTCAGTTCTCCGCATGTGATGTTAAGAAGAGCATACTATCGATTACTTCCAATGCAGTAGGAAGTGACTGTATCAGCCGTAATATGTTAGTACCTGTGCTGGATTTTATCCTTCCCGTCATTTGTCATATCCTCAATTTTTCTGCATCTAGTGGTGTCTTTCCATCTGCATGGAAAGATGCTCAAATAATTCCTTTTCCTAAAAAGTCTAATCCCTCATCCTTTTCTGAATACCGTCCAATATCCGTCTTACCATTCCTATCCAAAGTCCTTGAACGGTTAATTCACAACCAAATAAGTACTTTCCTTTCTAAAAATAATCTCCTCAACCCCTTCCAGTCTGGCTTCCGTCCTGGTCATAGCACCACCACAGCGCTTCTGAACATTACGGATGATATAAGGTCAGCCATGGAAAACGGAAATCTAACGGTCTTAGCTTTGCTAGATTTCAGTAATGCTTTTAATACCGTTGATTTTGATATTTTGCTCGGCATTTTATGCTCTCATAACATATCTCCATCGGTAATTGACTGGTTTCGTACTTACCTGTTCGGCCGCCGGCAACGTATTTGCATTGGAGAGACCTTGTCTTCCTGGAGTAATACTTCTGCCGGTGTACCTCAGGGTGGCGTTCTATCTCCATTACTTTTCGCAGTTTTTATTAACTCAATCTCCGACGAACTAACTTCTTTCTACCATCTATATGCAGATGATTTACAAATTTACTCGCGAGCTCCTCTAGGAAGTCTATCCGAGGCTATCACAACGATTAATCGTGATCTGGCCCGTATATGCGATTGGAGTAAGCGATATGGACTTATGGTCAACCCCATAAAGACGCAGGTTTTGGTAGTAGGCAGTTCTAGGACGGTCTCAAGGATCGACTGGACGACTCTTCCCCAAGTTTCTTTTGACGATTCAGTTGTTCCTTTCAGTGAGAAAGTTAAAAACTTGGGGATCTTCATCGATAAAAACTTTTCTTGGACTACCCAGCTACAGGAAGTTAGCCGCAAACTATTTGCATCCGCTGCATCTTTGAGGAGATTACGTAATTTTCTACCGACTGCCACCAAGATTGCGCTTGCACAATCGCTACTTCTTCCCATTCTTGACTATGCTGATGTCAGCTATCTTGACCTTACCCAAGACCAACTCGATAAACTTGAGCGGCTTCAAAATGTTTGTATAAGGTTCATATTCGGTTTGCGCAAATATGACCATGTTTCCGAATTTCGTGTGAAGCTCAAGTGGTTACCAATTCGCCTTCGCCGGAATGTTCATATTCTTTCCCTTTTGTATAATGTGCTTTTTTCCCCTTCCACCCCTCTCTATCTCAAGAAACGTTTCCAGTTTCTTTGCAACTCCCACACGAAATTTTTAAGGTCATCGGATAATTTGAAGCTTAAAATGCCTATGCATTCCACAACTTTCCTCGACAAGTCTTTTACTGTCCAGGCCGCTCGTTTGTGGAATGCATTGCCAGTTCAAATTAAACGCGCGCAATCGCTACCAATATTTAAGAGACTCGTGAAGGAACATTACTTGTCGTTGTGATCTTGTTCTCGTAACTGTAATTATCTATAGTCTTCATTTATTTTCGTTGTTTATATATTTAGTAAGTATGTATGTATTTATCGTTTTTTTTTTGTATGTATTTTTTTTTTTTTTTTTTTGTGTTATTGGGTTTTTCTATCTGGAATTTCTCAGTAGCAGCCCGGGGTCTGGATTTGTGCCCGGTTGATGGCAATAGGCTCGCCCCCTATTACATGGGACTTAAACATAACTGGCGAAATGTGGGTGTACCTACCTACTACAGGTACACCTCTGCCCAATCCTTCGGGGAAACAAGGCGTGATGTTATGTTATGTATGTATTTATGTATCTATTATTTAGGATATGTATTTATCTGTGTATCTATTCTAGTATATTGTATACTTTTTATTTGCACCAACGACAGCCCCATTTTATGTCCAGGCAAATCACTGTCCATTCCAAGGTTGCCTGGAAGAGATCGCGGAAAGCGATAAGGCCGCCCATTGTATATTTTGTAGTGTTAATTTTTTTCTTTTTGTTATGTGTTTTTGTGGTGTACAATAAAGTATATATAAATAAATAAATAAATATTTTGGTTTTCTTTAAGTTTATAACTAAATTATTTTTATTAAGCCAATTAATTATGGCCGATAATGTATTATTTATGTCATCTTGATAAATATTGCTATCAACACATTTCATTATGGCAGTACTGTCGTCTGCAAACATCACCATTTGATGTTGAGTCACCCTTGGCAGAACATTTATATAGACTAAAAAAAGTGGTGGCCCAAGGACGCTACCCTGTGGGACACCAAACTTTATCAATCTTGAATGAGATAAAAAACTCTTTTCAAATTTTGTTTTTTCACATACTCTCGCAATCTCTGTACATTGCATTCTGTTGGAGAGATAGGATTCAAATAATTTCAAAATGTTACTTCGGATACCGTAGCTACGCAAATTGTCTAATAAGACGTCGTGATTTACGTAATCGAAGGCTCTACTTCATCAAGCTCTACTTGCATCGTCAGCAGAACAGTTGCAAGACATGGTGACTGATGGATGAAGCATATAAGAGGAAAGGGATGAATATAAATGTTAATAAGACGAAGGTCATGGTGTTTGAATCAGGAGAGGATATATCGGTGCGTGATATGAAAATAAATGATAAGAGTGTGGAGCAAGTAAGTGAGTTTGTATACTTGGGCAGTCTGAGGAGTCTAAGGAGAGTAAATGCAGGAAATAAAGTGAAGTGTGCTATACATGCGATTGTGACCAACCAGTTGATGTTCAAAAAGGCTCGACTGGCTGTTCACAATGGTGTGCTAGTGCCCACGCTTATATATGGAAGTGAATGCTGGGTGTCGCAAAAGAAGCATGAAAGTAGGATAAATTCTGTGGAATTGCGTTCCTTGCGAAGCATGTATATGAAGGCACAGGATCAGATATATTGTAAAATAAAAGAGGTTCTTTAAATAATAATAATTTAGATTTTCTTATGAATTATTTAATCAATTAATTTTACACGAAACTACACTTAATCAGTTTCAAGACACAAATAGCCATGACACCCAGTAATAGCGTAGTTTACACAAAATAGTAACAATGTACAGAGAGGCAGAGTTACAATAATTGAAAGCAATACAACCTGTGCACCGGGCAACGCCTGAAGGTAGAATGCCATTTCGCCGCCGTGCGGACTCTTTTATACGGTAGTATTGTAGGTGGGGCAACGACGTAGCGCGCTACGTAGCGATCACAAACTCCGCCCAGCAGCGAGGAGGTGGGAGAATGTCGTAGCGCGCTACGGCGCCATATAGCCCGATGCACGTGTTGTTTACAATGTGACGCCGACACGGCCATGCTGACGTGCGGACGTCCTCGCACGCTTAGCCCACAATGCCACATCTAGAACATGAAAAACTGATTAAGTACCGTTTGGTCATCCTGCTATTGTTTCTGGTCCGGTCTACTTATACCCTTCAGATATTTAACCACTTGGTCCAGTCAGCTATGACTCTACAAGGCTTGGTCCGGTCAACTTCTGACCCTCCATATATTTAACCACTTGGTCCAGTCAGCTATGACTCTACAAGGCTTGGTCCGGTCAACTTCTGACCCTACAAGATCAGTCCCCTGGTCCGGCAATAGTTTTGCCCTTCAGGTGTATCCCTTCAGTTAAACTGGACCGGATCTAGCTAGGCCGAACAAGTATCGTTCCTTCAGCTCAATTAACAAATAGCTCAATACTTTGGTTGATGTACATGTGCTTCTGTTACAATGTTAATTGATTCAGGGCCAATAGATTCTACTGAAACAGCACGTAAACCAGGGTTTTTATAATTTGCATTATTATGAGAACTGGTAGATATAGTGTCACTTTTAGCAGACATGGTATCACTATTGACAGAGGTATCACTATTGGCAGACATGGTATTATTATTGGCAGAGATAGTATCACTATTGGTAGACTGAATATCATCAAAGTTAATATGTTGCCTAGTCTCGTGAACAAGAACCTCTGTGTTGTTATTATCCGTCGACACGTCATCCTCATCAAAATTTTCTGCGATTTCCAAAAAAAATTACTGACCACGGGGTACTTCTCGCAAGTTTTTGTGAGAGTATTTGTAGACTCTATTGTTTCCATTAATGTGTTTTAATTCGTACCCATCATTTTCCAAAATAGCGGTTATTTTAAAGGGGCCTTTGTATTTACGGTCTAGTTTCGTTTGGTGTCTTTCTTCGCATTTAATAAAGACAGTCACCTACTGAAAAAGGTTTAACTATAGCTTTACCCTTGTTAAATCGACCTGTGTCATATTGAGCCAGCTTTTTATACTAGCAGAAGCATCGGATCGAATGGTTTCGAGGTTTAACCTATCTTCGTTACGATTATTAGTAGATACTCTTGATATCCTTAATGAACTGCCTTAATACCAAACATTAATTCCAAGGGCGTGAACCCTGTTACTCTACAACGAGTACTATTGAGAGTTAATTAGATGTCGCCTAAATGATCTTGCCATAAGCTGTCCGGAAATGTTTCAACTATAGTGAGCATACGCTGGGCCTGACCATTTGTCCTACTGGAACCAGTGGCTATAATATAATATGATTTTCTTTAAAATAAGCGACAACATGAGGTAGACTATTTTTTTATTTTTTTTTTGTATAGCCCCACATCCTTCACTTCTTGCATCAGTGTGGAGTTCGATGGGTAAAGGGTCAATTTTTTTTTTTTAACTGGCTCAGAAATGACATATTTTACTATTTTCTGATATACGTTATTATGTTCACAGGTCCAATTAATAGTAACCTTTTTGACCGCGGTTAGAGGATACAAAAATTTCATAAATTTTGAGAAATTTGGAATTAATTGTCAAAAATATGTGGCCAGGCCTGTAAATTGATGAACCTGAGTAGCAGTGCTTGGAGGAGGGATATTTTTTAGGACTTTAACCTTATAAGGACTTGGTCCAACCTCTCCAGAGGATATTACGATACCCAGATATAAAATTTTTGTCTTCATAAATGAACATTTTTTAAATTTAATCTATTTAAACGAACCAACCCTTCTTGAACGGTCTCTGATTCAGGAGGTTTAAGTGCTGTATTTATAGCCCTTTGAAAAACCTGTGGAGCGTTTCGTAAAACAAACGGCATGGTTAGGTACTCAAATTGACCCGAAGGTATAACAAAAGCAGTTTTCTATAGACTCCTTATGAACGCAAATTAGTGAAATCCAGTGGCCATATCCAAATTAGAGAAAAACAGGCCCCATGTAATTTATCGATTTGATCACTAATTAGTGGTAAAGGATAGCTGTCTGGTCGAGTATTGCTATTAAGTTCCCGGTAATCAACACACATACGATCGCTACCGTCCCTTTTTTTAATTAATAATATGGGACTCGCGAAAGGTGAAGAATTTTTAGAATTATGTAAACATCTAGTAATTCTTGAACCTTGTTATTAACGATTCCTAACTCGGTGTAAACTTGTGTTGTCTTGTGTTCCTAAATAGCCTGTAAGGTCGCCTATGTAGTTTTATTTGGATTTATTAGATCGATTTTAGCTCTTTGGTATTAATACGCGTAATGGGAAGATTTTGTATAAAATATGAGGAATATTTATTTCAATCACAAGTTCCTTTTCTTTACCGGTAAGATCTGTGTCAACCGAATTAATGTCAAGAGGCATTTCCAATTTAGAGCTAAGATTTGACATTTTATTTTTGGAAAAAGTTAAGGCATCGTTACTAACTACAACGGATATTCCTTGCCCCAAAATTACGCAACCTAATAATAAGTTTTCATTGAGAAATTCGTCAGGCAAGACATGATATGATATGTAACATCGATAAGACAGTTTTGTACCATGGTTGGGAATTTTATTTGGAGTGAGCAATTAACGTTATTAGAACCGATCGAATTGCAATTTCTCCGAAATGGTGTTGACGGACGGGGCATTTTCATGTACGATTCAGACGTACCTGGTTCTTCAATTCTTCTCTTTAATGAGAAGCTGCGCAGTATGCGGAAGAGTTGATTCTTATCGTTTATAACGATAGAATTGAGTTTAGGCCAAATTTTGTCATCGCACTGTGACAGGATAGATATGCCAAAACCGGTTAGTACATTTTCCGGTAAATTCGCATTCCTGCCTCGACTTTATTATCAATTTGAATTTTGATAATTAAATCAAAATGATCCTTCATTACTTCCTTCATAACTGACCCCCGTGAATTTTCCAATGCTTTTAATAATTATTTCGTCGATAAAATTGTACCTAATAGTGATTCAAACAAAATGCAGTATAAATCATATTTGTCCACTAAACAAAAGTCTATGTTTTTTAAACCATGCTTGCCAAATGATATATTGCAGATTATTATAAGTCTAAAAAGCACTAATAGTATGGGTTACGATGGCATATCAACTAAGGTTATTAAATATATAGCTACAAACATCTCTACTCATCTTAGCCATATCTTAAATGTATGCATTGCTGCAGGAGTCTACCCTTTTTTTTTTTTTTTTTTGGGTGGGAAATCATCAAATGACGTCTCCCGCTCTGGGTGGAGCGGGAGGGCGTGTCAGACTTTTACTGACTAAAACCCACCCGTGTTCCTTCTCTTGCCTGTGCAATGCCAGGGGGCCACGGTATCCCTTTCGGACTTTCCCGCAACCCCGGCAGGCAATGGTCTCATCGGACCCCTTCACTCGCTGACACTCTTTGAGGCGCGCGTGGAACACAACGCGCCGTCGACCCGGGCCTGGTCCTTACCGGACGGCGAGCTACCCATTGCTCACCGTCCGCAAGCCCGCGCCTACGGTGGCCGGGAATCCGCGATCGATTCCCGACGCCCGGGGCGTCTCCTCCTGCGGCGGCTAGGGGCGTGAGGGCGCGAAATTTGCCTCTCCCTCACGCGCTCCGCCTCCTCCTTCGCGAGCATTACTGCTTCGCAGAAGGAGGTGACGGCCTCCCATGCCCTCTCGCTCCGTACCATGGCCTGGACCAGGGCCGGACGCGAGAGATCCCCGCCACCGATCGCCTCCACGAGGACACGGCGGTGCTCTGCCCAAGCCGGGCATACCTCCACCGTATGCTCCACCGTGTCCTCCGGGCGATCCACGCAGTGATGACACCCGGGCGTTTCCTCCCGCCTTATCCGAAACAGGTACCTCCCGAAACAGCCGTGTCCGGTGAGGACCTGCGTCAGGCGGAAGGTGAGGACGCCGTGGCGCCTCTCCAGCCACTCCTCAAAGAGGGGACTTATCGCCGCAATAGTGGCGTGCCCAGCACTGGGTTGCGACAATCGCACTCTCCATGCCGCCATGAGATCCCGTCGGAGCTCTGTCCGCTGTGCCGCGATTTCTCGCGGCATCGGAGTCAAGCCCCGGCGTTTCGCCTCCTCGCGCCACTCCCAAATATGCGCGAGGACTTTTGCCTCCAGATCCCATGGCGGCAATCCGGCAAGGAGGCTCGCCGCCTCACCGGAGACCGTGCGGTATCCCCGGACCAGCCGGGTGGCCATGACCCTCTGGGACGCGTTCAACCTGCGGGCAGGCCGCCGCCTCAACGAACGCGCCCACACCGGTGCCCCGTACAGGGCCATGGACCGCACGATCCCCGCGTATAGCCTACGGCAGGAGGCGTTTGGACCCCCTAGATTGGGCAGGAGCCGCTTCAAGGCAGCCCCGGCCCGCTCCAGTCTGGGAGCCAAACGTCGGAAATGCTCCACGAAGTTCCACCGACTGTCGAGGACGAGTCCCAGGTACTTCATCGTCGACTCGACGCCGATGTGAACCCCTCCTACCGTTATTTGGGAACCCGACGGTGGCGCGTTCCGAGGACCATGAAAACACATGGCCTCGGACTTGTGCAAGGCCACCTCGAGTCCCAACTGCCGGATTCTGGCCACGATTGTCGCAACCCCGTGTGTCGCTAGTTCGGCCGCCGCCTGGTGCGACCTCCCCTGCGCCAGGACCAACGTGTCGTCAGCGTAACAAACGACGCTGACGCCATTGGGGAGGTCTGCGCGCAGCACCCAGTCGTATCCGATGTCCCACAGATGCGGCCCCAGGACCGATCCCTGTGGGACACCGCACGACATCTCTCGCCGGTTCCACTCTCCCTGGTGACCGGGGTAGATGATGGCCCTGTCCGTCAAATAGGCCTCGACCACACGACAGAGGTAGGTCGGCATCCGGTGATACCGGAGTGCCTCCCTGATGCAACTCCAGGGCAGGGTATTGAAGGCGTTGGCGATGTCTAGAGACACCGCCAAGACGACCCCACCCCGAGCCACCGCATCCCCCGTCGTGAGGGCTCGCACGCGCATGATGGCACCCACCGTGGAGCGCCCCCTGCGGAAACCAAACTGGCTCTCCGCCAAATCCGGCCCCACCCGCACCAGCCGCCCGACAAGGCGGTCTGCAATTACTCTTTCAAAGAGCTTGCCCACCTCGTCGAGCAGCACGATGGGCCGGTAAGCGAACGGAGAGTCCGCAGGGCGCCCCGGCTTCTTGATTAGGACCAGTTTCCCCGTCTTCCAACGAAGTGGAAACTGGCCCCTCTCCATACATGCGCTTAAGAGCCCCCTTAGTCGAGGCCCGAGAGCCTCTGAGGCCAGGACCCAGGCTTTCCCAGGTAAGCCGTCGGGTCCTGGGGCGGTATTTCTGGCATTCAGCCTACGTACCGCCACCCTCATCTCTACCTCGGTCACCTCCGGAACATCGTCGTCGTCGTCGGCGGTGTGGTCCGCATCAGGCACCGCAGTAGGCGGAGCCATGGGCGGGGAGGCGTGTTCCCCTCTCGAAGGGAACAGAGCGCTCACCACGTCCCCCACAAGCTGTGGCCGGAGACTCTGCGTCAGCGGGGGAGCCCATGGGCGGAGTTTCTCCCGCACCATCTTGTATGGGCGTCCCCACGGGTCTCTGTTCAGAGTCTCCAGCGACTCCTCGCGGGCCAGTGCCCTGGCCCGCAGGATCTCCGCTTGGAGGGCGGTCTTCGCCGCTCTGTACCCCTCGTACAGCTCCGCTTGAATGGCTTCCGTATCCGGAGGTCGAATACGGAGCCTGCGGTGCCTAGTGTACCGGCGTCGCGCAGTAACGCACGCATTGCGCAGTGTCGTCAGCTGACGCGACCACCAGTACACCTGGCGCGAAGCACGTCCGGGCTGGACCCGGGGCATTGCCACGTCGCATATCTCGGACATGGCCTCCCGGAACCACTCCGCCTCGTCATTGATGTCGGCAGGCCTGTCCGGTGATGACACCCAGGCCTGCACGATCGAGGCTTCCAGGAGGAGCTCCCGGTCCAGCTGCTTCAGCGCCCACCGCGGACCACTCGGGGCCTGTCGGACCGGCGCGCTCGAGGTCTGGGCGGAGACGTCAAACCGGATGTACCGGTGATCGGAATACGTCTCCACCCCCTCCATGACGCGCCAGTCAATGACACGCGGCGACAGAGCGGGGCTAGCGAACGAGATGTCCACCACTGATTCACCCCGCATCCGCACACACGTGGGGACAGAACCCCGATTAAGGACGACCAGGCCTGTCTCCAGCGCCCAGTCTTCCACCATCCTGCCCCATGTGTCCGTATACCGGGAACCCCAAGCCACATTCTTGGCATTGAAGTCCCCGAGGACGAGCACGGGGAGGGAACAGAATCCGACGACGACGACTCTCAACTCCGCAAGGGAGTTGTGGAACTCGGCGAGAGTTCGGTTCGGGGAGAAGTATGCGCCTACCACGACAATCTCCCCGAACCGTGCTGCAACGCAACCCCGTCCTCTCTTAACAGCCTCGAGGGACGGGGTACCGGCGGCGGCCGACGAAATTAGGGCCACTGAGCCGCTCAGGTCCTCCACCCAGTCATCCCTGGGTGGGACAAAGTACGGCTCAGCGACCACGGCGACGTTAATCGACCACTGCGCCATGCTCTGGAGCAACAGATGCTGAGCTGCGGCGCAGTGATTGATGTTCGCCTGGAGGAGGCGAAATGGGGCCATTATTGGCACTCCATGTCAGCCCCCTCCTTAGCCCCCTGTGAGGGCCCTGCCGCGGCGGCTGCGGCGGCAACGACGACGGCTGTTGAGGCGGCAACGGCGACGGTGGCGGCGGTTGCGGCTGTGACGGCGGTGGCAGATGGTTTGCCTCTAGCCTTGGTGGGTGGAGCGCAGGCCTTGCTCCCAATCCGGTGGCCGGCTGGTTTGCCAGCCGCCGCACATACGACACAATGCGGCGTGGCTTCGCACGAGCCGGCCTTGTGACCGGGCTGACCACAGCGGTAACAATGACTGCTGCGGTCCACCTCCGAGGTGCATTTAGCTCCCACGTGGTTACCCACATGGCAGCGGAAACACCTCAGAGGTCTGGGTTCCAGCAGTTTTACCTGCACCGAAACCCAGCCCACCAATAGCCTTTGGCCCTCACCGGCAATTTTTTTGGCCGCCGACACGGGGCAGCTCACCGTAACGGCTCGCATCCCCGTGAAGTCAGGACGGATGGCGCCTGCCCTAACCTGCTCGGCAGAGCACCCCCCAGTCCTAACGACAGCGGCCACCACCTGTCCCTCCGTCACTGAGTCGTCCAAGCCCAGAATACGCATGTCAGCGCATTTGGTGGGCCTGGACACTCGTGCCTCGTCCGCATTTAGAGACGCCCTAAGCCGTTCGGCCAGAGCGTCAGTGGCCGGGCCGCTTGCCGCACCGGGGACCTCCAGCATCCGGGCCCCAGTCGCAGTGACCCTCACCCGGATGCCCTCAGTGGCACCGATCTCGTTGAGGTCCACCGCCGCCCCCACCTTGGCGAGCACGTCACGGTAGGACACGCCCTTCTTCTCCGCCTCTGGCTGTAGCGTAATCACTACAGCTGCGGACTTCGGGGCGCGGAGCCTAGCCACGACGCTTTGCTCCTTGCGCCGCTGCCGCCTCGCCTTTCTTTGGGCCGTCCGGTTCTTCTTCCCCGCCTTCCTCTTCTCCCCGGCTACTTGCCATTCGGCGTCAGCCGGTGTAGCTTTATGAGGAGGCGGGGGCGGCTCTTTCGCCGCTAGGGCCGTGGCCTTTGCCGCTAGGGCCGGGGCCTTCGCCGCTAGGGCCGAGGCCCTCGCCGCTAGGGCTGGGGCCTTCGCCGTCAGGGCTGGGGCTCTCGCCGCCTGAGTAGCCGCCCCGCTCTTGGTCTGCCCCAACGAACCTGGGTTGGCCGAGGCAGCTGCTGTGACAGCATATGATGCCGCCTTCCGCTGGCCAGAGACCGGTGGCGTGCTCGCCGCCAGAGGAGGGCGCAGGACGATGGCTTCTAGTGCGGAGAAACGAGACCGCAATGAAGCCATCTCCTGCCTCACCAGGGTCAAAACCCGGTCCTCCGCAGGCACGGGCCGTCCCTGCCCATGCTGCTCCCTCCCCTGTGGCACCTCGCGGGGGCCGGCTCCCCGGAGCCCGGCCAGGTCCGCTCGGAGCTCCTCATTCTCCTTTCGGAGAAGCTCCATGGCGGCTGTTAAGCGGGCGACCTCCGCCCGCATCTCGGACATGCCGTCCGACGGAGGCCTGAGGTGATACGCCTCCGCTGCCGCCAAAATAGAGGCTATGGCCGCAGGCATGGCCTTGTCTTTAGAGGACTGAGTCCTCTTCAAAGCCAATGCCTTGATTGCGGCAGCCACGGCCTCAGCAAACCTGGCCGCTCGCTCCGAATTGGAGCCGCGAGCGGCGTCCGGCTCACCACCTGCCGACTCTGTATGGGCCGCCACAGTGTTCGTCCCTACAGGGTGGTGTTCCTCATCTGTAGAGGGCCTCTCCACCTCGACTGGGCTGGCCGGACTCGGCTCGCCTGCCTCCTTGGGGGTGAGCCCTCTACCCACACCTTTTCCCCGGGCCGCACCCCGCCGACTGGAGTGGATCTTCCTCCTGCCCGAGACCACCTCGTCGGACGACCCCTGGCCATCCCCCGGTTTGGAGCGCTTCCGGAGGAACTTTCGGTTCCTCACGGTCGCTCCCACCACCACTTCGCGCTCCGAACTCTGACCCGAGCTCTTTGCGCCAGATGCAGCGTCGGACTCCGACCCCGCATCACTCCCCTCTCCTTGGTTTGTGTTTGTTTTATTCATTTCCATATTTGTTCCCACGAGTATTTAACATATTTTATTGACTCAAAAAATTGTGGTTCGCACTAGCGACTAATTATCTAATAGCTACCCATTAGTCAAGCTTACAACCTCCCTCACGGTGCGCCGCCGCTTGGAGGTTTGGGGTAATTTTTTATAGAGGATTTCTTCCTCGCGGTCCGGGCGGTTAAGCCAAGACCCTCGACCCCCGTCAAGTGCCAGAGACATGACCTTGACACTCTTCGGGGCTACGAGACCAACGGTGGCAGAAGGCTTCCTCCTGCCTGCCCGACGGCAGTGTTAGTGCACGCCGGGCCCGTACTCGAACGCTGCTCAACGTGTGCTCTCTCCGAGTACACGTTAGAGCGTTCCTCCGACAGGATATTGGCATGCAGACAACGAGACCCCTTAGGCACTCAGTACCTAATGGGGAGACATTGCCCGCATCCCAGGGTGCACCGTCCTGAAGACTGGCCTTCCCCCCGGACGCATCCGAAGGGAATTCCAGCCCACAGGCACACGGGGAGGTTTCCTGTCCAAGCACCCCAACAGGAGTCTACCCTGAGAGATTAAAAACTTCGATCATTAAACCGATCTTTAAGAAAGATGATAGAGAATATTTAGAAAACTATCGACCCATTGCACTAGTTCCAGTTATTTCTAAAATATTTGAGAAACATATTTACAAAGAACTCAATAGTTATTTAGAAAAAAACAATATTTTAGTAAAAGAGCAAAAAGGCTTCAGACCTAATAAAACCATAAACATGGCCATATATGACTTTTTAGACTTTGTTATGGTTAACGTTGATAAAAGAATACCCGTCTGCTCTATCTTTATGGATATGACGCAGGCTTTTGATTACGTTGACCATGATATATTACTTGGTAAACTAAATGCATATGGAATAAGAGGTAACGTTCTCAAATTACTTGAATCATACCTCAAAGGCCGAAACCAATATACTGAAGTGACTAAAGTGAATGTTCTTTCTAAGCAAGAAGAAACCTTTATGTCACATAAACGTAAAATAAACTACGGTGTACCACAGGGTAGCGTTTTGGGCCCACTACTATTTATCATATACATTAATGACCTACCCAACGCCACTAACAATCCTATATCTCTCTTTGCGGATGATAGCACTGTTACCGTCAAATGTAAAGACAAAAACACTTATGAAGATGAATTGAATAGCTCCTTGAGCTCTGTTATGAATTGGTTGAATGTAAATCATCTAAAAGCCAACCTAGTAAAAACAAAATTAATGAATTTTAGACAGCGAATACCAGTACTAAACAACCTAAACGTAAATTTTAATAACCAACCTATTGAAGAAACAGACACTACAAAATTTCTTGGCTTGTATATTGATAATAAAATGACTTGGAAACCACACATCGAATATTTATGTAAGCGAGTGAGTCGAGCAGTTTATGCCCTACATGAACTTGCATATAAAATAAATTCTAAGACTCTCATAACTGCTTATCATGGGCTTGTGGCGTCTATCCTCAGATATGGCATAATTTTTTGGGGGAACTCCACCAACAAAGATCTCATCTTTAAGGCACAGAAACGGTGCGTTAGGGCTATGTTCGGTTTAAAATCTACTGAGAGTTGTGTACCTTTCTTCAAAAAGTACAGTATCTTACCATTGCCTTCACTATATATATTTGAAGTAGCTGTCTTCGTAAAACAAAATCCTGAACTCTTCGTGTTAGCATCTGAAGCTTTCAATCGTACTCAAAGAGATGAAAGTCGTCTCTGTGTTCGCCAAACTAATACTGCCTTAATGTATAAGAGTGTTTTTCATATGGCTCCAGTCCTTTATAATAAATTGCCAAAGGAGCTCAAACAAAATAATGTTAATTTGTTTAAGCAAAAATTAAAAACTATGTTATGTCATAAATGTTATTATAGTGTCTCAGATTTCTTAACTGATAAATTCTGACATTATTGTATTTAATTATTTTTTTTCTATACTTAATCTAAATCAATTATTAAAAATAATTCTAATTTAATTGAATACTTCTTGACTTTATTGTACGAGAATGATTATATTAATTTTATAACGAATTTCTGACTGACATTTATTTTGACATAGATTTATTTTGACTTAGAAGAACTATTTTTTATTAACATTTTTAATATTGGTTGTTGTTTGCTAAATTCACTACTTGTAAATTATTGACATTGACTTGAAATTAATTACTTACAATCATTACTATTCATATTTGCATGCCATTACTTATGGCAAACATGTCTGAACCTGTATTTTTTTTCTATGTTATTCTGCATGCACGTTTTTTTAAAATTCTTGTATGTGTACACATGTTTGCACAAATAAATATATCTTATCTTATCTTATCATTGTCATGGATTTGGAAAATTTAAAGACCAGCATTTCCTTAACAACAACCCATGAAATATTATCTGGCTTGATTTTAACGCACACCAGTTGATCATGTCGGTTTCAGGTGCATCAGGATCGAAAGGAACCAGCATTGACTGCGTACTGGGTGTCATGTAGCTAGGTGTCATACTATCTGCATTTTTTATTTTTATTAATTGAGTCCATACTTACCGAAAAAAAATACATTTGTTCCTGTATTAAATTACTGGCAGTCCCAGATAAAGGTGGGAGTAGGTCTGATCCCACTTCTGATGAAGGCACAGGATCAGATATATTGTAAAATAAAAGAGGTTCTTTAAATAATAAGAATTTAGATTTTCTTATGAATTATTTAATCAATTAATTTTACACGAAACTACACTTAATCAGTTTCAAGACACAAATAGCCATGACACCCAGTAATAGCGTAGTTTACACAAAATAGTAACAATGTACAGAGAGGCAGAGTAACAATAATTGAAAGCAATACAACCTGTGCACCGGGCAACGCCTGAAGGTAGAATGCCATTTCGCCGCCGTGCGGACTCTTTTATACGGTAGTATTGTAGGTGGGGCAACGACGTAGCGCGCTACGACGTAGCGATCACAAACTCCGCCCAGCAGCGAGGAGGTGGGAGAATGTCGTAGCGCGCTACGGCGCCATAGTGCTACAGCGTAGCCCGATGAACGTGTTGTTTACAATGTGACGCCGACATATACATGATAGGCTGAGGAATGAAGTAATAAAACAACGCTGTGAGTCAAAAGAAGATGTAGTGACCACAATTTAAAAGGGTATGCTGAGATGGTTTGGTCATGTTGAGAGGATGAATGAAAGGCGACTTACAAAATCTATTTACAAGGCAGATGTGACTGGAAACGCCGGGAGGCGACGCCCTAGAAGGACATAATACTGACCTTATTGGTGGTGTTCTTCAGAAAGGACTAGAGCATAGTACTCGCAACCGGCGTGCGTGTATGACCAGATGAATGAACATAAACGAGGCAAAAGGAGTAAAAGATAAATGATAAATGATTTATTTCTGCAAGTAGGTTTGTACAAACACTTTTACACGTCAATCATATTTTAAAAACTAGATGAGGTCGGCGTTTCCTATCTGACTACTCTGAGAAGAAAGGCCGAAACAAACTCAGAGGTCACAGTCTCTTTTAAAGTCCAGACATAATCTTGGTCAGATCATGTGAAGACGATGTAGATTGATGTCTGAAATGGTCTTTTGAGGAAATAACCATTCAGATTGAGAAGACCTGTCCAGTCAGTGCACGCATTTGTCAGTTATCGTGCAGCTCAACTCAGAATTTAAGGAGCTCAACGATTCGACGAACAATACCAAAGAAAGGACGTTTGGGTAGGCCACATAAATTACTCAAACTGCCAGACCATGATAAAAACTAATTGACAAAAAAAAATAAAAAAAATAAAAAAAACTTAAGGGAATAACCCGCATAGTCTTCACATTCACAATAATTAAAATAATATAATACTTTAAAGTAAATATTCATGTCAATGAATATATAACATTCATTAATGTCAATGTGTATATAATAACCCGGAAATAATCTTGGTCAGAGCATTTCAATTTGAGGACCATGTAGATTTGTGTCTGAAATGGTCTTTTGAGGAAAGAACCATACAGATTTGAGTGGACCTGGCCAGTCAGTGCACGCATTTGTCAGTAATCGTGTAGCTCAACTCAGAACTTAAAGAGAACTTAGAGTGAACTTGAGATATGTAAGGATCGTAGCAGGTGGCATTCTGTAGTTTCTGCCTACCCCCATGGGAAGAAGGCGTGAGTTTATGTATGTATGTATGTACCACAGTACAGGCCAGGTCTGTGTATATATGACACTACCTCGCCACCAGATTTGAAACCTGGTGCATAAAAAGCCGTTAAGTGTTGTGACTACTAACATAACATAACACCAACATTGTACACTTAGTTCGCAATAAACGTTTTGACTTTGACTTTGACTTGTGACGTGTCGCATTTTTTCTGCAAAGAAACTCGTGAGATTCTCTGGCTAAACTAAACCTTGCTCAATGCACATTTATGACATTATCAAAAGGATTTTAACCTTCTGTATCATTACGAGTATATGGCGCTTTTATTTAATTTGTCCACCCACTGTTTTAGTCCATACTTTATGAGATATTTATAAAATTGATATTGACATAAACTGAGCATTTTTTTTCTGTTGGGAAATTATCATATAACTTCTCCTGTTCTGGGCGGAGCGGGAGGGCGTGTCAGACTATTGCTGCCTAAACACCACCCATATTCCTTTAGTTGCCTCAGTTGCCTGTATGTAGTCAGGGGCCCTTTCGGACTTTCCCGCGACCCCGGCAGGCATCGGCCCTAGCGGACCCCATCAGTTATACTGACATCTCTTTGAGGCACGTGTGGAACACAACGTGCCGTTGACTCGGGCCTGATCCTTATCGGACGGCGAGCTACCCATCGCTCACCGTTCGCTGCTCCATTCCTACGGTGGCCGGTGGATGTTTCCGGAAATCGGCCTGGCATTCCTGACGCCCAGGGCGTCTACTGCGGCGGCTAGGGGCGTGAAGGTGCAAAATTTGCCTCTCCCTCACGCGTTCCGCCTCCTCCTTCTCGAGCATTACTGCTTCACAGAAGGAGGTGATGGCTTCCCATGCCCTCTCGCTCCGTACCATGGCCTGGACCAGGGCCGGACGCGAGAGATCACCACCGCCGATTGCCTTCACAAGGATATGGCGGTGTCCCACCCAAGACAGGCAGACCTCCACCGTATGCTCCACCGTGTCTTCCGGGCGATCCACACAATGGTGACACCCGGGCGTTTCCTCCCGCCTTACCCGGAACAGGAACCTCCCGTGTCCGGTGAGGCCCTGTGTCAGGTGGAAGAAGAGGACGTCGTTATGCCTCTCTAGCCACTCCTCAAAGAGGAGACATATCGGTATGTAACGTCATAAAGCAGGCTGAATAGCTTATGATCTTTGTCACGTTAAATACATATAATTAAAACTAAACTTGAAAATTCAGTAAAGTCAAACTGTCAAATTGGACAGTTAATATTAATTTGTCATAACAGAGCGATTTTTATTTTTACAGTATCCGTACCTTATTGTAAAGATAAAGCTTATTAATTATGAATCGATCAAAGACTATTTGTGCTAAATGCTTCATACCGTCATGTAAAAACACCACAACAAATAGCCAAAACAAATTGTTTGTGTACTGAGGTCCATATTTAAAACAAATCCAAAGGGTAGGCAAGCAGTTCCTTATAACAAGCAAATGGTCAATGTAGCAGTAAGTATCGAAGTCTGAAGAGAAAGCAAGGGTTATAGTGAAAAGAATTAGGTAACTTATCAAAAAATCAAGGCACGGTACGCTCAACGAAAGTAAACAGCTTCATGTAAACTTGACGTTGACATTGACGCTTGACACGTACAAAATTTTATTACAAGAGGCACTGAAAGTCTCCTATACAGGGTACTTTATGACGTCATTTAGAGGTCAAGTAAAAGTCAAGAGATTTTAAGATTTTTTGTGAAAATAAATACGATCTTAAAATTTTATGACCTTAAAATAGAAAAATAAGGCTGACAAACCTAAAATCTCGAAATGGTTTTGGAATCAGCATAGGTAATTTTTACTTTACATACCGAATTGCACTCTCCATATCGCTATGAGATCCCACCGGAGCTCTGTCCGCTGTGCCGTGATTTCTCGTGGCAGCGGAGTTACGCCCCAGCATTTCGCCTCCTCGCGCCACTCCAAAATGTGTGCGAGGACTTTTGCTTCTAGATCCCATGGCGGCAAGCAGGCTCACCACCTTACCCGAGACCGTGCGGTATCTCCGAACCAGCCGGGTGGCCATGACTTTGGGAAGCGTTCAACCGGCGGGCTGGCCGCCGTCTCAAAGAACGCGCCCACACTGGTGCCCCATAAACGGCCATGGACCACACGACCTCCACGTAGATCTTCCGGCAGGAGCCGTTGAGACCCTTTAGTGGGCAGGCGCTGCTTCAAGGCAGCCCCGGCCCACTTCAGCCTGAGAGCCAAACGTCAGAAATGCTCCACGAAGTTCCACCGGCTGTCGAGGTCGAGTCCTAACTACTTCTTTGTTGTGAACACCTCGACCTAGTGCGACCTCCTCTGCGCCAGGACCAACATGTCGTCAGCGTTGTAAATCACGCTGACGCCACTAGGGAGGTCGGCGCGCAGCACCCAGTCGATATCCCACAAATGCGGCCCCAGGACCGATCCCTTTGGGACACCGCACGACATCTCTCGCCGGATCGCCGGATCCATTCTCCTCGGATTTCCTTTTTGTATAACAGGATTATATCAGATTCAGCCCATTCTCCGGGTATCTTCCTGTCGTCTAGAATCTTGTTAAATAGAATGATTATATGTGTTACTAGTAAGAACTTGCCTGCTTTTAACGCTTCGTTTGGAATTCCGTCTGGCCCGCTCCTTTTAACTGTTCTTAGGTCGTCTATTTTTTTCATAACTTCTTGAATGGAAGGTCTATAAGATTTATATTATTTTATATATCAGGTTTTATAATATGCCTAAGTAAACCCCTTCAGCGAGTGTATCATTGGCGGGAACCTATTCGGGGGATTTACCTATTTAGGGATCAGTCGTTGATCTATGTTATGCATAACATCCATCAAGTCGGTACTCTGCAAAGGGTTATGCAGAAGAAAGTAAGTTAGTTACCACGGTTCGCCATTTATTATAAGGAAGGACTTAGACAATGTAGATGAGGAGCTCGTGGCAAAGTAATAACATCTGCCCGGGTTGATCCATCAGGTTAAGCTACGCTTGCCATGTTTGGTCCGTGGATGGGTGTACGTCTCTACTTATTGAGACTCCTCCGTGCCTCGGAAAGCACGTTAAACCGTCTTACCAAGGGGTATCGTATTTCCCAGTTACTGGGCTGTGGAGGTCAGATAGGCAGTCGCTTCGTGTAAAATAAAATTCTCATTCTCTTCATGTATAAGTATTCAGCTGCATCCGGTTAGATTGGAAGCCGACCTCAACAAAGTTGGGAAAAGGCAGGCAGACATAGACTTAGATATAGATAGAGGTCCTTTGTAATAAATAGGAGGCGAGCCTTTTACCTTCAACCGTGCAGAAATTCAAATTCCAGATTACTAGAAAGAATTTCCTAACGGAAAAATTCAATAGATGCTTCTCTATTTTCCCGATTCTAGGACTACACATTCAGCATTCTCGCTTGCGACCTCTAGACATACAATAATACGAATACATGATCTTTTACGTACCTGACGTATCATGTATATCAGGAAAAATCTTAATCTTTTCAGTAAAAGAGGTGAAAGACATAATTATAGTACTAGAAATAGGGACCAATTAGTTCAACCGGGTTTCAGACTGGCTAAAGTAGACTCATCCTTCATGGAGTACTGTATAAAATGTTACAATAAAATACCTCCCCATATACTACAACTAAATGAAACGAAATTTAAATCTTGTATTAAACGCACACTATGCTGCCAAGTATATTATAAGCTGGGGGATTATATCGCTGACAAAAATGCTTGGCTTAACGCTGGTCCAGCTCCACAAGGGCGCATAAACTAATTGATTAGCATTCGAAAATATTGTTGGAGCTGCTGAATTTAATTGAATTGTATAACTTCAATCTCTTTTTTATTGTATAATTGCATAGCACATGTGTGAGCACTGTGACCATATACCTTCTATAAAGCTACCATTTACTGGGTACGTCTTTCATTGACTTGATATGCCCTGGCGGCTAAGAGTATGTCATGCTCACTCAAATGTCTCGTTGGTGTTGGATCGTTGAGTTCCCTTCAAAATGGTTGAGCTAAACGGTGCTGATCCATGCGTCATGCTCGTGAACGGGCGCCATCAGTAGGGACTGGTCATCTCTTATCTGCCACGGCTTATTTTAAATTTTTGAATTGTTTTTATCTTTTTATTACGGACGCTTTTTACGTGCACGTCTTTCTACATTGTTCTCACATGTATAATTTCAACATGAATGATGTAAACAATATTTTTTTTGAATATATTTTTTTTATATTGTGTCCGTGGAGCTTCTTGCCCGTTCTTCTCCATAGGAACCTACGCTTTGGAATGGGCAACTAGCTTCATATTTCTGACTGACTGACCCCTTGACAGTTCAAAAGTGCCTGTAAATGGTTTAATTGAAATAAATGCTTTGAGTTTTTTTTTTATATCTTCCATAATTGAATATTCTCACATCAAAGTTTTAGTTTTGTTTACCACGTCAGCGTGTAACAAAGTTAATTATGAACCTACATGTGTTAGTAATTCAATCATACAGCGCGCGCCCGCAGCACAAGTTTTAAATTCGTTACTGTTAGATCAATGGTCTGCGTGCGTTGGGCCTTGAACTCATAAGAAGTAGGTATTATTCATCTTTGTTATTGAATTTATATAAATTCAATAAACATCGTAATTTTGGAAATTGAAGACTTAATTTGACTGGTACAGAGAAAATTAAAATTGGTAAAATTATGGTAAGTATACCTAAGTGTTTTCCAAATCTTAAATTATCGGTTAATTCAAATTACAACTGTCATTCTTTGGCAGTTGTATGAAATGGCTATAATACGGCGAATTGATGTATTGTGTCAATTTGATAAACAATTAGAGGTTTATTTATAAACGTTGACTAAAGATAAGTAACGATCAAACGTCAAAAATGTATAGTTAAACAGTTGCTATGCTATTCATTACTTAACTTGACATCTTAATATACATTTCATCACTAAATTAAAAACTAACTATACAAATAAGAAAATAAAATTAAATAAAAGAAAAGTTAAAATAAAGAATTCAAGTCAGAATACTTTCATTATACATTACTTAACTTTAAGTAACGTTTTTAAATAAACGCCTCTATTTCCCTAACTATGTTTATGTATTTACAAAAAGAGTTTGTAACATCACGACTAGAGGTCAAAGTCCAAGTTGAACCTTACAGAAACGAATATAAGTCAGTAAAAACGGAAATGCGGAAGGTTAACAAGCGTAAAAGTAAATGATTAAAAGTTGTAACACCATAAAGGGATCAAAGCATTATAACAGTGCCTATTATCTCCCTAAAGCAGGGCCAATAAAGAGACAACATGTCCCATGGCAGTCGTGGCCGAGCGGTTAAGGCGTCTGACTAGAAATCAGATTCCCTCTGGGAGCGAAGGTTCGAATCCTACCGACTGCGGACACTTTTTGTTTCCTTTGTAACGAAATAGACAGCAAATAACATTCTCACTTTTTAATCATCCCTACTTTAATATAACATTACTATTGTTTATTTAAAATAATTAGAAATAAGTAAGTTATTGAGTGGAGTGGAAATAAATTATTTATTTAATTCTTCAAGTACACAAATGTACACAGGCAAATTAATAGCAGCAATCACGATTAAAAGTATTTTAGTCTATTTGTTCATCAAAGTTTTCATCGTGATTTCAATGCGGTCTATTTGAACCAACTTTACGTGCCATGGTACAAATATCTCAGCCTAACGATATTAATTCAATATCGCAAAAATAGCACCGACCAAAATGCAGAGGTTATAAGTACGTTGAATGATAAAACAGCAGTTCTCATTAAAAATAATAAATAATTATGATTATTGTGGCGAAGTGTCGTTGTTCATCATTAATTAAATGTGGATTTTTATGCTTAAATTATTATTTCGTGTTAATAATGAACAAATAAGTAAGGACATTAAATACATACATAACTTAACATAATCAGCCTGTAATGTTCCCACTACTGGGACTCAGGCCTCCTCTCGGTGAGAGGGCCGTAGCCCACCACGCGGGCCCGGTGCGGGTTGGTGGATGCCACATCATGTCATCGAATTTTTGGTTCTAGGACATGCCGGTTTCCTCACAATGTTTTCTTTCACCGTTTTGAGAGCAGTGCTGATGAAATAATTTACACAAAGTAAAGCTCCAGTCTGGGTTCGAACCTTCAACTCGTAAGTCACGCTCGCTACCACTGGTCAACCACTACTCTAATTGCCTGTCAGTAAGGGAAAAAAGGTACGTAATGAGGGTGTGTTTAAGGGGTGATTTTATATCTGAATATAATATGTTTTATTAACATTTCTCAATGAACGTTACCTACTTCCTTAAAGATAAAGATTCAACAATGCTCGAACGAAAAGTCTGTACCAAAATTTTGGAAACTATGCATAACGAAATTACTAAAATTGGCTGAAAATGTGCACTTTATGATGTACAAAAATACATAAATAAATAAATAATAAAACTTTATTGACATAAAATATTACAACCGTAGGTACATGTAAAGCCCCTGACTTCCGTGCTAGGTGACCCTGTGTTACAGGAGTCAGGTTCCTCCGCCTTACATCAATACACATAATTATAAGTTCTAGTATCAAAGTTGGATAGAATAGAAAATAAAACAAACTTGGTGCCTACAGATAGTGCCATCCACGACGACGCGCCCCACTCCGCGATTACTGTACTGTAAGCTGTACTTTAGTACGGAGCGGAGCTGAGTGGGGCGCGACGTCGTGGATTGCACTATCTATACTCTAATTTCCCGAATTCACATCTGCACTGTAGTGAGTGAATTCATGCAAGCATTATTGTAAAATGAGGGTTGCAAACTTATAAATGACAGACTGCGCGCAAGATAAGTCTGCGCGCAGTCTAAGTCAATCGTATGAAATGAAATGATGATTTTATTATCTGTAAATAGATTTATTCGAACACATCAATAATATTTTAAAAACTAGATGAGGCCCTATCTGACTACTCGAGGAAAAAAGGCCGAAAGAAACTCACAGGTCTTTTAAAGTCCAGACATAATCTTGGTCAGATCATGAGAAGACCATGTAGATTGGTGTCTGAAATGGTCTTTTGACGAAAGAGCCACACAGATTCAGTGGAAATGTCCAGTCAGTGCACCCATTTATCAGTAATCGTGCAGCTCAACTCAGAACTTAAGGAGCTCAACCACTCGACGAACAATACTAAAGAAAGGACATGCTATCGTTTATGTAAACTCAAAATAAGTATAGAATTATTTAATTAATTAATATTAATAATAACTGACGGATGTAACTTACGGCGTACCGCAAGGAAGCGTATTAGGTCCAACGCTGTTTTTAATATATATCAACGATCTCTGCTACTTAAAAATCAAAAACGCCAAAATTTTCTCTTATGCCGATGATACGGCTATCGTCTTTTCTGGTGTCTCTTGGGAAGATGTTGAGTACACAGCTGAAATAGGCATGGCAATGATAGCCAAATGGTTGAAAAATAATTTGCTTACCTTGAATACAGCTAAAACTAATTTCATGTGTTTCAGTATTAGTGCACGAACTGAACCGACGGATGATTTTAAAATTAAAATTCACGATTGTGAGGACTTCAAGAATAGAAATTGTAATTGCCCAAAAATAAATAAAGTAAAACAAACCAAATATTTAGGGGTAGTAGTAGACCAGAGACTATCTTGGTATCCCCATATCGAACAGGTTGCTAACAGGGTTAGAAAACTGTGTTGGTTATTTAGTTCACTAAGACATATTGTGGCAAAAAATATAATTAGTCGTAATAAAAATTCTAGAAATCTCCTTAATGAGATATACGTCGCTTTGGCTCAGTCTGTATTGGTATACTGTATTCCTAACTGGGGAGGGGCAGCAAAAACTAAATTCTTAGAAGTAGAGCGTGCACAACGTGCCCTGATAAAAACTATGTATTTTAAGAAAATTAGATATCCAACAGATAGTCTTTATAAATTAAGCGATTTACTCTCAGTTAGAAAACTATACATAGTTCAAACTATATTAAAGAAACACAAGACTCTACCTTACGATGCATCTAAACTAGCAAAGCGAAGAAAACATGCTATTGCAGAAGTCCCCCAAACAAAAACTATGGTTGCCTCCATGCAATTTAATACACGATCTGCACGGTTATATAATAGAATAAATAAAGAAATATGTATATATAAAAACCAATATTATGAATGCAAAAAAAATATACTGAAATGGATCAAACCACTTACTTATAACGAAACGGAAGAGCTCTTGAAACCCACGATATAACCTATACTCTCACACAGGCACACATACACACAACACACACACATACTCGCACACATGCACCCTCACACTCACACACATTCACTCACACACACAAACTATGCTTATATGCCAGGCTTGTCTACTTACCTAGGTTAAATATGTTATTAGTATTTTCTTACTTTTGTTATGGAAGAGCGGAGTCTTCTAATACAGGCATTGTTTGCTTAAAGGAAGGCTCCAATCACAAACTAGTTGTTGTAATCTTGTGGAAGAAATAAACAATTTTGATTTTTTTTTTTTTTTTTTTTTTTTGATATTGAGAGTGCGAAGACCCTCCACAACCGCGAGGTGTGCAATTTCAGAGACATTTTTTTAAAAGCCGAAGTGGGTATACACCGTCATGTGGTGGCAGTATAGACAAGGGACTTACCCCGCACTCCATGGCTAAAGAAAACTGGCACAAACATGGTGGTACTTACTACAGATGATTGCAAGAAGGTATGGCAGCCACAGCATTCTGAAGGTGTTTGCAGAGAAGCTGGATGGGACTTCAATGAGGAGGTTTACCAAGCTACATGTTGGCAACAAAGCTTGTTAAACATTCCTGTGATTGTGATTTTCTTTTCTTTCTTTTTAGTTTTCCTGTATGTTAGACAATATTTTTTTTATGACCCCGTGAACTTCGTACCACATGAGAAAAAATATCGAATTCTTGGATTTTTCAGGTGTTCCCTTAGGTTTTTCCTTATTTTGTTTTTTCTAAGCCACCCCAGTATTGAGGCGCACAAAACAATATTAAGATCGGTCAAGCCATTTTTGAGTTTTTCGAGACTTATGCACGGCAATTTATTTTTATATATAAAGATAGATATTACAGTATAGAATTAAGCTCTATCAAATCAAATCTTTGTAGAGTTCAAATTTATTTTCCGCACACTACAAAGATTTGATTGTTTAACATAGTCCTCAATATATGTAAAGCAGTGCGGATTTTTAACAGGTTGCCATTGGACTTAAAACCTATAATTTACAACTCAGAGCGTTCCTATTGGAGAAATGTCTGTATTCGATAGACGATGACATGTCCACATTTTAAAAGTTTTATATTGGTTAATGTGAGACTGGGTAATATTAATAAGTACGAGTAGTAGCTTGTAATGTTATTGAATTAATTTTTATTTTATTTTGATTTTGTTTTTTTCTATAATTTATTGTATTATGATATGTATGCGTTATTTTTATAGATTTAATGAACGTGTTTTTATTTATTTATTTATGATTTTAAACACAATGTGAATTGTTCCTGAAATAAATTGATTTGAATTGAATTTCCTTCACTCCCTTGAAAGGAGCTGCCATTTTATTAATCCGATTGACATAAATCGTGTTATATCAAACAGAGGGACTAATTTGACATATTAGCGGCCGGCCTCGTGTCAAAGAGAAGGGGTTTTATTAAAAATACTTCGGATGCCATGGGGTCTATGGGTGCCGAATTATTTTTTATTGAATTTGTGTTTGATTTCGAATCTGCAAATATCAAATGTACGAGTATGTTGTTAATTGAACCGATATTGGTTTAGATTAATTAATAGTCCATTACTGTCGCGGCCTGCAACAAGGGCATTGATGGAAGACCGTAAAAATGTGGGCCGAGGCGAGGCACACATAGATACGTGAGTCTTGTATAGTCCTTTTCTCAAATAATGCGCGGGAATTCAAACTAAGTAAATGACCTAATTATAAATTAGAGAATCATTCATTTGTTTCTTCTTTACTTTATACAGCTGTACTTGCAAACCAAATCGAAATTTATATAAAATCGTTGATAAATTACCTCCTTGGTTGGCATGTGTTGAAGTAAAAAGTTCGTTCCATTTTTAAATAATACGACAGATATGCGTTTTCATTGAATTACGGATTTGGCCGCATAACATAAAAGATATGGATTTTTATACCAACATTGCCGGCCGGGCGGTCGCATGTATTCGGCCACTACAGCAATTTTGATTTATCTCGACGAAGCTTGTCAAAATTATGCTCTAATTTCCAAGCATGTTTGAGAAAAATCAATTTAACACATAACTTTTTGTTTTACGACTTTTGTAAATTAAATAAAAAATGTACCTTTGTATACATTGATCAGTTTATCGAGCTATTTGTAGGGCAGGCTATTAATTTATTTTACAATAAATACTTACGTAAAAGAAAAGTCAAAATTTACAACAAAAGGAATAACTGCTAGACAAACTTCGTGAATAAAGCAAAAGCAATTGAATCTAGGACCAAATCCAAGTAGGTTCTATTAAACTTGACCTTGTTTGTTCGTTTGACAAGTCCAAGTGCAAGTTCGTTTTTTAGATAAGTGATAACTTATCTAAAAATAAAAAATGCAACAATAATAAATGTTTTGGATAAACATCAGTCTTTCAAACAAAATCTACGAATAAGAAACTACTTACGAAATAAAAATACCATCTGAAAGCCACATCACTTATTTATGCGCATGGTCAAAGTGTGGAACTCTCTGCCAGCGTCTGTGTCCTCTTCCACGTGTAACTCGATAGCCTTCAGAGCAAGAGTGAACAGGCATCTTCTGGGAACGCTCTTTCCATCATAGATTACACACATTACAATAACACATTACGACAATTACTAATAAATGTCGCAGCGCTGGTATTCTGATAGAGCCCGCAGTGATGTCACGGAAAGATACAGAACAAAAAAAACGAAATAAAAATAAATAAAAAATTAAAAAGAATAAAATATAAAAAATAAAACTGTCGACCTGCATCCGACATAACATCAGTTACTTGTCTATGCCTTCAGTGTCTGTGGCATCATTATGACAAGTAAAGAGACGCAATCCCGTTAAAAATTATTTAGGTACTATTAAACAAAGATAAGCATGCTCACTTAAGAAAATATTCCTGCGAGAGCGCAGCTAGTGACAAACCACACCCCTTCCTAGTTTCCCCCAATTAGAGACAATATGCATTTGTGTGAGTAATGAACGAGTAACATAAAATTATAAGTATTAAACCAAATACAAGGAACAACTGCAAAACATTTGAGATAATCCTAAGGTAATAAAAAAAACGTATGGGCCGTCCTCTCATTCCCACTAAATAACAATGAGACTTAGATAATGAACTTATTTTTATTGCAGTTGCAAGAGTTGTGCGGCTTGCGGCCTTGCGGCAGCTATAAACAAAAAGCTCTGATAGCATTGTATGAACTGCGCAGAGTATTGGTTCAAATATTACTGTAATTTCCAAGTATTCCCAAATTGCCCAAGTATAAACAAACACATAGAAATTTTGATAGTTATTTACTTTTAATAAAGTCGATTATACACAAAAAAATTCAATATAAACATTTGATACCTTCATGCAGTGCCGGTCAACGCACCTATACCTACCGTATTCAGGGAGCCGTGAGATAAAAAGTAAACAAACCATAAATGTCCGTTCAATCGATTTTGAATGCTATTGCCTTGGTGGCATGACAAATGGCAGCTGCAGTAAACAGTTGGTATTGTAACCACTTTTTTGCCTTTAATGCCATCCATAAGCCTACGGAATAGAAGTCAAAATCAGTGGATCGGACTGTAGTAAAACGGTTCGTTTCAATGTCTCATCTTATTGTGAATGGAATATGGTGCGGTCGCTGCGGCATGCGGCATCACATAGGATATGGTGAAAATTGGAGAGGCAGTGAAAGTGTTCATAAATAACCTATATCTATAGACCCGATAGAGAGAGGAAAATATTAAAATGGATTAATACATATAAATTGTAGTTTGACATATTTGTTATTAGTTATTACAAATTATTTTTGTAAATACTGCAATACCAATAATACATTTTGTAAACCAAACAAACAGAAGATATGAGTACTAAAATTAATTCTTGTCAATAATAAAATAACATTCAATTCAATAACAAAGAGCTTACGCCGCGCTGGCCGTGCCCATTAAAAACTCGTCTCTTATCAGAAACAAGTGAGCATAGTACGCTCCTAGTGTGAGTGTCACACATTCTATACATGATTATACTAATACGAACACCACTAAAATACGCTTTGTGCATCCTATTGGTCAAAACTCGTTCATTGTGCGATCGAGTCGTGAGTCGTGCTATGCGATTATCGCCTTTAAGGTGAGCATGCGGAAGTTAGGCTGATTGTACATTACGGCTGTCAATGTGTTTATTGCTCGATAATAAAAGTGAATAATAGGATAACAAAAGTTTTGTGGTAGTCAGTTCACGGCATATGGAGAGATATGGATAGACGAATGTTATGAGTGGTTTAAGAATTTCAAATTTCACCAATGAAAAAGAAAAAAACCAAGACAAAATGCGAAACAACTGCTGTATCTCAGTGAAAAATCGCTGCCAAGCAAGGATATCAATGTAGATGCAGGAATTCAACCAACAGCCTTCCGCTACAGCCTCTGTTCAGCTTAATCCTAAAACTTTAATCATTTTACTTTCTAAAAGCTCCGTGCCCAAGTTATTAAGTTATTACCTAACTTGCTAACTTTATTGATTTCATCATGACGGCTTGTCAGTCAAAGTCTATTATAATTTCTAACATTTTCAGAAGTTATCTAACCAAACTTATGTTTTATAATTTTTAAACTTTTATTAAAGTATCTCATGTTGATGAGTTTTAATTAATCGAGGTGTCAGTTTCGCTAAAATTATTCTTACGAGACAATACAAATAAAAACTTGAATGAAAAGCTATTCAATACAAATTAAAGATTTTACAAGCAATAATTATGTAAAAACTAGCTATAACTATGTATTAAAAATGCAAAAGTTTCGCAGCCGGTAGGATTCGAACCTACGCTCCCACTGGGAATCTGATTTCGAGTCAGACGCCTTAACCACTCGGCCACGACTGCTTATTGCAAAATGTTTGAAAATAGCCATTACCATCATAACTGCGATTTGCATTATGCAGATTTTTGGCAACAAGTAATGCATTTTTACATTGCCATATTAAAGAAGCTCATTTGACAGATTCTTATACAAGTGTTTGGTCCCTTGTTAGTAAAATTCTTGCATAGCAATAGCCTTTTTCTTCTATTTTGCAATGAAAAAGTTGTAGAAGGAGGTTTTATAAGAACAAATTTGAACTGAGTAACACTTCTACATTCTAAGACAAAATCAATAAGAAGACAATGTTCTGCGACTATTTAATTTTTTTGCAACATTATTAAGATAAATATTTACGTCTTTAATTAATGAACACAGCAAAACTTAACAATTAACTACCCCAAATGAGGTAATTCAGGAGAAGTCTATCCGTCAACGTCCTACCTATACCAACCAATATGCCACGTTGTGCCGCGTTCGATAACTATTCATGCAATATGTAGTGACAGTCTGCCAGGCGAAGGAATTATGTAGAGGCGAGTTGTTTCTCAGTCAATTAGAATAAGTAAGCTTTACTTTGACACTGAAGTAGTATTCAGTAACGTATGTTTTCTTAGGATGATTACAGCAATTAAAATAATAGCCCAATTTGAAAATATAAAATTACCTACCTATTCCAAATTACGTATTTCTTGATAACATACACCTAAACAACAGCTTTACAAAATAATACCAAGTTACTTTACCTTAAAATCATTCCAGAAATTAGTCCGAATTCCGAAAAGATAATTAACACCAAAATGCTAAGCCAAACAGGTTCAAAAAGCAACTGGTAAATCCGTGCATTAGCATAAAGATCGATGGGGGGTTAGCTTCGGACAGTCCGGGGATTCGCTATCCCCACCCCAGCCCCGCTGTGGTCCATCCGTTACGAAAGTCTAAGTTTTGGAGATAAACCAGTTTCCAAATAGAAACTTCGATTTATTAACCTGTTCAGTTCTGTTTAGGAATTGCAAATTTTATGTAGTTCGGTTTCGGGAGTTTTGTGGAAAATGCAGTTTGAAAAGTGTATAATTTATTTGTTAGCTAATTAAATACAACTATAAAAATATTCTATTCTATTTTATTTTGTACCTGTTGTACTTACTTCTACTTGCATATTTAAATGGTCTTCATACACTAATAGAATATGCTATCAATCTCAGGGAAAATAAATGTACTAAAACATCATTTAGCATTTCCCATTTTCAGCATAGTTTTAATGCAAATAAACGACAATAACAGGAATTCTTATGAGCGGTAACTATGTAAATACGGTTTCTTAGTACGCTAGCGCATAATTTTTGCCCGAAACGAGCCGCGACCATGGAGTAAGAACAAATGGAGTGCTTCTACGACACCGGATCTTGGTATAAGCATTCACCACGATCAAACCAGTACAACGAAATTATTTTATGTGTGGTTTCCATGGTTGCCAATGGCCCTATTTCACTCTGCCCCTACGTCTTTCAAGATTGCGTCAGAAAACTTTACAGCTAGAGTGTCCTCCTTCCTATTACTACAATAGGGTGTTTTACTCTTTATGAGAAAAAATCTAAAAATATATTATTGAGATAGTTTTGGCAAAAAGCAGTTGGAAAACATTAGTTTTAGTTCATAAAATAGCAAACTAAATTTTAAAATTCAATTCAAAGGTTTCAGCTTTTTTAATCTGTTTCATTACACGTTTAGATAGTAGTCGCCATGTTATTACGTCATACGGCTATGTAAACTTAGAAAGTTTTAACTATCAACTATCAGCGTACATTTAAACCAGAGGCTTTTTATTATTTTCGTAACCAACGTAATTTTTATTGAAATAATACCATGGAGAACGGTTTGTAAACTTATTTTTTTAAATATAAACAAATAACATAACTTAAAAAATATCACTGCATTTGTTTACACAGCCAACTGACGTCATGACCACAGAGCAATATGGCGACCACTGCGTCCAGCGTTTTCGTCAAATTACGCGCGAAATTTGAAAATGCAAAATTTAAATGCTTTTTTATGGCACTTATAGATTGAATAAAAATTTTGTGAATTTTTTAGTGGTTCATTAGCACTATAGAATCTAATTGAGACACTTTTCAAAAATGGGTGTAATACCCTATTAAAGTAAACGCGTTTCGTTAATCGACGACAGTAGCGCAACTTCTCATTTGACTGCCTTGTATAGTAGGTACCGTTTTCTTTTAACCTACAACTAGCGAGTGTTAACTAGAGTAATTAATTTTACTAATCACTTACCATACGTCGCGGCTGTGGTCATCATCTCTGGAACTGGACTGGAATTTAGGAAAAAAATAATACGGGTATTAGTTAGCACTCCGTTCTTACTACTTCATGGTCCCGACCTACAACAAAACGTTAGTTACCCCTAAATGAGCGTTATTGCAGCCATTTGGACAGGGTAGCCCTAATTTAGGGGTATAATTCAAAATTAAAAAGCTCTGTAAGAGTGAAACGGTATTGTTTGTAAGTTCCGTACTACATATCTAAGAGTATACGATTCACACTTCGTGTTAACTATCAAAGTGTAAAGCTAGTAACTCAATAATATCAAAGGAGCTAAAATGTTATAAACATTTAAGAAAATGACTTTTAAATATAACTTTATTAAGTGACGTAGATTAAATTAAGTAAACTAGGTATTATACAAAACTACATTAACATATCTTGTATAAATAATGGTATTATAACTCAGGACATCTCACTTTGCTGCCACACTTGCAATTAAAGAATATCGCTCAAAGAGTCAATTTCATAGCATAAGTAAAAGCAGTTTTTTTGCTTCAACGTAAATATTAAACGGATTTTCAAACACCTCTACCGAACACCAAAAATAGGATTTTTTTATATAATAAAAGGGATTCCTAAGCCTTCCAAAAGCGCTGTTATCTCACATTTCATCGCGTTCTTTATCTGTGAGCCGTGACGTCACCGGCGCTTATTACCGGCCCGATCGTAGGGACCCCTGTAAATTCTCTAATATTCTCAAATTGGACTAAAATATTGCAAGAAAGATATATGAAGTTGGAGTGTTAAAAAGGATTTAGGTATTATAATAAGGAGTAACAAAATTAGTTAAACTGTGTAAATTGTAGCATCTACCTAGTTGCTCTCCAATTATATGAAGAACAAGAAGTACTTGTGTATGTATGGCTTTATTGTGGTGTATTATATCGAATTGGCTGGCTAATTTCGGACTCAACTGAAGAGTATCATCATTTCAACCGAAAGATGTCAATTGCTGGATGAACCACCACTTCGACCGGTTCTGTGCTTCTCGCATGCAGCGGATTGCTGCGGCCTTCACCAGGACATCGGTTCCCCTTGTAGGGGGCCTTCCAACGCTACGTGTTCCGGTAAGCGGTCGCCTCTCCAGAACCTTTCAGCCATATCGGCCATCTGTTCTGCGAACAATATGCTCTACCGACGGCCACTTAAGCAAGCAAGCAAGCATGGGATAAGGTAATCTAATTCCTATGTTAATGGTCGTATATACTGGTGTCATTAGATGAAGCATTTACCAAACCAACACGATCCTACGATTTTTTTTCAGGGCCAAGCGGCATTACGGGCCTTTAAACCTCTATAGCTACATAGGTACATCAAATAAACGAAGGTATTAAAGCCTTAAATTGCAACCCACCGCTTCACTAGCTCGCCAAAATCACAAATTATCCGTACACATTTACAATTAGTTGAAGCGAACATCGCTGCGATCGCGTGCGGCTCGCGGCGATATCGCGCGATCTGCGCTATTACACGAACGCCTTCCGACATCCTTACAACTCACTCACCAACTCATATATTAGGTGTTATCGTTGTGTGTTGAAGACAACGTATTGAAATAATAGTGGTGTAAGTTTTTGAGACGCCTTGTCTTAAAATAAAATGTGTGTGCATGGCGATACGACAAAAGAACGAAAAATAAAGCATTTTCCATATTATTTGGATCAGTTTAATCATTCTTAATACAGATTTGTATGCGACACACTTACAAGCTGTTCACTGAGCGGCTCTAATATAACTTAACTTCTTGGTAAATCATTTGCATTACAAACTAAAATACGAACACAAGAAAAAGTTGCTCCAAAAAACGTTAAATATCTCAAAATACCTTTATCAATTGATCTCGTCATTATCTACTAAACTAGTTTTAAAATACCTATAATGTAATTGGTCCTAATAAAAAATGGTCAAAAATAGTCTAAATTACCAATTTACCACTACGGAAATCCTATACATGTGAGATCAGCTTATATTGGAAATGTATGCTTCATATGTGTGTACAGTAGGCCACACTTTGATATGTGTTTACAGTAGGCTACACTTTGATATGAGTGTACAGTAGGCTACACTTTGATATGTGTGCACAGTAGGCCACACTTTGATATGTGTGTACAGTAGGCCACACTTTGATAGCTGTGTACAGTAGGCCACACTTTGATATGTGTGCACAGTAGGCCACACTTTGATATGTGTGTACAGTAGGCCACACTTTGATAGCTGTGTACAGTAGGCCACACTTTGATATGTGTGCACAGTAGGCCACACTTTGATATGTGTGTACAGTAGGCTACACTTTGATATGTGTGTAAAGAAGGCCACACTTTGATAGCTGTGTACAGTAGGCCACACTTTGATGTGTGTACAGTAGGCTACACTTTGATATGTGTCTACAGTAGGCCACACTTTGATATGTGTGTACAGTAGGCCACACTTTGACCTCTAGCTGGCCTAGCGTAGTTCAGAGTTTCAATACAATAAGAGGTTAACTTATACTGGTCTTGTTACCATTGCTTTGCGGAATACCGTACCTACCTACTCCCTTTTCCATTAATTAGTAGTGCCTCTTAATTTACAAACATTTAACGATGAAATTATAAATTAGAAGAAGTTTTCAATCGCTGGAGGCGCTCGGCCAAGTCTTTAGCCAAGTCTACCCTCCACGCAGAGGATAAAAGACACTTTAACTTTATAGGGTCATTATTGCTGAGATAATGTTGACTTTACAAGGCAAATTATGTAAGAAATATTGCAATCAAATTGGTTATTGAAGGTTAAATAGATCAAGTACCTTTTTTTTTTGGTGGGAAATCATCAAAGGACGTCTCCCGCTCTGGGCGGAGCGGGAAGGCGTGTCAGACTCTTACTGACTAAAACCCACCCGTGTTCCTTCTGTTGCCTGTGCAATGCCAGGGGGCCACGGTATCCCTTTCGGACTTTCCCGCAACCCCGGCAGGCAATGGTCTCATCGGACCCCTTCACTCGCTGACACTCTTTGAGGCGCGCGTGCAACACAACGCGCCGTCGCCCTGGGCTTGGTCCTTACCGGACGGCTACCCATTGCTCACCGTCCGCAAGCCCGCGCCTACGGCGGCCGGGAATCAGCAATTGATTCCCGACGCCCAGGGCGTCTCCGCCTGCGGCGGCTAGGGGCGTGAGGGCGGGAAATTTGCCTCTCCCTCAAGCGTTCCGCCTCCTCCTTTGCGAGTATTACTGCTTCGCAGAAGGAGGTGACGGCCTCCCATGCCCTCTCGCTCCGTACCATGGCCTGGATCAGGGCCGGACGCGAGAAATCTCCGCCACCGATCGCCTCCACGAGGACACGGCGGTGCTCTGCCCAAGCTGGGCATACCTCCACCGTATGCTCCACCGTGTCCTCCGGGCGATCCACGCAGTGATGACACCCGGGCGTTTCCTCCCGCCTTATCCGAAACAGGTACCTCCCGAAACAGCCGTGTCCGGTGAGGACCTGCGTCAGGCGGAAGGTGAGGACGCCGTGGCGCCTCTCCAGCCACTCCTCAAAGAGGGGTGAGCAGAGGGACTTATCGCCGCAATAGTGGCGTGCCCAACAACAAGTACCTACATACTTACATAGATAGTTCTAATATACGAAGCTCAAAACGTATTGTAAATACGCAGTCTTTGATACTGTGCCATCTATCTGTACTTGAAAAGTTTGTAGTATATAATACATTTATATAAGAATAACATGATAGTAGTGTCATTGGGTTTTTCTTTCTGAAATTTCTCAGTAGCCACCTGGAGTCTGGATTTGTGCCCAGTTGATGGCAATAGGCTCGCCCCCTATTACATGGGACTAAAACATAACTGGTGAAATGTGGGTGAAATATAGGTACACCTCTGCCCAACCCTTCGGGGAAACAAGGCGTGATGTTATGTTAAGAATAAATTTTGGTATTCTCCTAAAAATTGTATAGGTTCAGTAATCCTGAAATGTATTCCAGTGTATCTTATTGATCAGTCGATACAAGAAAGCAATACAAAACAAACAACACAACAATATCGTCAAATCATGTTTAACCTCCAAACATTTTTGCATCGGCAGCTCGGCGTCGCATCTAAACGCGAATCAACATAAATCCCTACATTATGATTCTGAAATCCGAAGTCGTGAGCGCGGGGCCTCACGAGACGGTGCGGACGAGTCCGGAGTCGCGCGGACCGATGCGGACCGATGCGGACGCTTAGCATTTGTATGGCAAGCAGTTTGCCACCGAATCCCGGCGCTAACAAACGACGGCTATGGGCGATAGGCTGCGAGAATGTGCGACCCGCGCTCCGACCTCTGATCCGTCGCCAAATATTCGATTTGGACAAAGTGTTTTCTATGAGACTTTATTTGATGTGGTGTTGATTTGCATTTTTTGTACAAATCTGTGAAGGGTGAAAGGTTTAGGAAACGGTTTATTTTTCTCATTGCTAGACCTTGCGTGTATGTTACTAAAACCTGAATACACGTAATAATGAATATTGGATCTCATAGAAATCTTAAGTAGAACATGCGCCGTAAACAAAGATTAAAGCAACATTCCTTGTAATCCGAGTAACCTAAGTACACAAACAACGGATAAACTATGTGTTATTTTGCTACAAAGGCGAGTAAGTACTGCAACCGATATAAGTGTAGAGTTGCACCGAGTTGCATCAAACGCGTTGCAACATCATAGGTGCCTAGAGGTGCCCCGTCTGCATAATGAGTGGTAACGAGAGCCATTGTGGCCGGAAGCTATCATTCATTCATGAATCTAACCTCTAAGTAAAAGCGGCTTGTCTCAGGAGAGCTTAACTGTTTAAATGATTTAAGAAAACAAATACTTACTTCAGTCAACAACAAATATAAAAAAGTTCTACGTGCATTAATAATATCGGAGGTAACATTTGGCCAAAACTCCAGTGATAAGTTTACAAAAAAAAGATGACGTACCCATGAATCACAAAAAATGAAAAACAAGTAGCTACCAGTCCTGGCCTCACACGGGTAGCACTACGGCAAACCTATCTACTGTACCTATCTATCTACCGTACCTACCTTACTACCCGACCTACCTAACTAACTATACACCTACCTACCTACCCAGCTGCATACCTACCTACAGTTACAGTTACCTGTAGTTATATACCTACCTGCAGTACCTACCCACCTAAATATCTGCCTACCTACATACCTACGCCTACCTACCTATACTTACCGACCTACCTATCCTAGCTATCTACCTACATACCTACCTAGGTAGGTACTCTGCAAAATTCAGATCCATCATACGCGCGAACTGTCAAACGCGCGAAATTAAAATAGTCGTTAAGTTTTCTGAAATGTTCCAATCTTCTGCGCAATTTTCATAATTTTTCTTTCTGTAAGAACCTTCTAAAAAGTATTAGAAAACTTAAAAATAAAATATGATTAAAATTAAGTCTTTCTCAAATTATGGCGTGACCAAGGGACATAGAGATTCATTTTTATGAAAATGAATCTCTATTTCCCTTGGTCATTTCATAAATATAATATAATAGTTAAGACCGACATTCAAATTGCGATTGACAGGAAATGTCAAATTAAATAAAACTGAAAACACGCGAGAAAATGTTTACAAGCTACCGAAATTAGTGTATTTATTTATTTATAGTTAATTAAAATGGTACAACAAAAATTTCATTAATCAACAAACGTTTCTATGTTAAATAATTATGATAACATAATTGTCAACATTATGTATAATTTTGACAATTATGTTATTATTATATTGTGTTATTATAATTAAAAGCCAACGTGGAACAGTCCACTGTTGTTCGTGAGAGAAAGCAAGGGGAACTCCCCTTGCATACTTTCTCTCACGAACAACAGACACTATACGCATAATGTTACTCCATTCATCCGCAAAGACATCACATTCAGGGTTCGCAGTCAGAAGAGCGTTTAGCATCTTTAAAGTACGACAGGCTGGGGATTCGGCTCTGGCTACAGTTTTGAATGACGCTGACGGTTTCGCAAACAGATTACCTTAATGGCGAGGGGGGTAATGGCTGATCTTTGCGTTATGCTCGTGAACAAGTGCAGCTTGTGGTGACCGATCGTCTTGCTGACCATGGCGTTTGTTGTTGTTATTAGTAATTTACTGTTTATGTATTTTTACTTCGATGGTCCTAGTTTATCATTTGTGATTTCCGAGTTACAGCTTTAATAGCTATATGTAAACGGGCACGCCCTTTATGCCTGGAGGTTTTCATTCGGGTATTAAGTTCTTTTTACTGTTTTGTTGGTATATTGGCGTGTGCTAGGTGATATATAGTAAATAATTTAATTTAATGTTTTGTGTTGCGTGATGTAAATTATTTTGCATAAGTACACAGTACAGTACAGTATTGTATAGAATCAAGTTTTTATAACTATTCAGACAGCTGTGCAGCTGGGGAGTTTGTTGCGCCACTTCTTCTTCCCAGCTAAAGCACCAGGAAGTTGTGAAGGGCGGGCCTTTTTGGGGAACTGTCTTATGTAATTTTGACGTTCAAAAAGTGCTGATTTCTAAGTCTAGTTTGAATAAATGACTTTTGAATTTGAAATTGATTGTGCCAGGTGGCTCTGACGTTGTTCGATGTATTTGTAGGACACAAATAATTGGCAGCTGCTCCTTGGCCTGGGCAGTTGATATGTCCCCGTAAGGGTCTACAAGCAGTTGTCCTACTGCGATCTTTAACTAACTATTTATCTCTTAAGTTTATTGTACAGCAGTAGATCATCAGTGGTGGCCCACTGGTAACAGCCCCGTCTTACGAGTTCATGGGTTCGAACTAGGGTTGCAAACCATACTGTTAAAAACAGTATTATACCGTTTTTCACTCTAAAATACTGTTTACTGTACTACAAAAATAAAGTATATGAATATATTGTTTTCACTGATATCCACAGCTTTGATAGATAAGCAAGCAAATACGAAAATACAAAACCAAACACACCGATTTCCGTAATGAAAGGTCCCTATTTTTCATTTTGTAGTCCTTTTTTGAAACTCAGTTGTTTTTTTTTTTTAATTTTTAATACCGAGTTACTGTGTATTTTTCCGAGTGTACTACGTGAGTTCGACAAATGGATGTGCGATTAACGCTTTTGCGACAAAACTGTACTGCGACTCACCATAGTTCGAATGCACGCTTGTGCGACACACTGAAGATCGACATCACTCTAGTACGACATGAAGACACATTTGTATTCATAATCATATGTATATATCGCAGTTATCTGGTTGAATCTGCTATTTGATTGAATGACTAGCGCGTTCATTAAATGCCGGCATCCAATTAAATAGCTGAAGGACAACTAGCCAAGTCATTAAGCGCAACGTTTAACCAGATGACTGAACGTCGTGTAGTCATTTAGTTAAACTGGGTGAAATAGGTTAGGTTAGGTTAGAACTACGACCCCACCCGCGCGCGAGCCAAGCGAGCGTAGCGAGCGGTGCCGCGGCAGGGGCCGGCGACCGCTATTTCCAAGTTGCTCACAGGTATTTTTTCACTACTTGAATCACTTGGCTGAGTCTTGGTTAGTCATCTTCAAAGGGCTGACTTTCAATACGCCAAGTTATTAAACGTTGAATGATTTTATTAAAATTAACTATCGGCCTAGGCATTCATTTGGATGCCGGCTTTTAATGAACTGCCTAGGCGTCCAATTAGCTGGCTAATTTAACCAGATGGCTGCGACATATATATAATGACCTTGATGGCTTAGCTAGTTACAAAACTTTATATGTTAGGTAATAAAACTTGCTAGCACTTTTAACTATATAATTCTTAAATTTCCGTGTGAACATTTAATGATTTTCTTCTAATTACAGAAACATTACAAATGTTTATTTTGCCCTGTTTGCAATAAACAAAATTGTTGTTTTTTTTTTTACTTAAGTTAAAATATTATTTGGCAATATGCCTTACATCGAAAGCAATAAACCATAATATTGCAAAACAAAACATTTGTTGATGCTACGCTGTCCTATATTTGTTATTCAAAAAAGAAGTAATAATTTTTAATCAAATCGAATCGTTATAGTTTAAAAAAAAATTTCATATCATAAATCGTTTTGTTAATAATTTTTAAAGCATATTGAATCGTTTTTGTTTAATATGATTTTTTTTTGTCATATTATAAATTATTTTGATTATATTGCACTGTAGTTTGTTTTATTTATTCACAAGCTCCCTCGGCGAACCTCGTACCGCTTCAGAATCAATAACAAGTACAATTGTAACTGCTACTGCAACTGAAACTGCAACCGCTACTACAACTACTACAACTGCAACAACTACTACAACTATACATTTCGGCGATTCATTTTTATTTAAGTAGATGAAGTTAATGCTTTCTTATTTTTCATTTAATATCTACAGACGGCAGTATCACATAATCGTTTGTCGCACTTGGGTAGTGTCAAACTACTGTAATACTGCACCAACGTACTGTCGAATTACAGTACTGTCGCACTACCGTAGTGTCGAACTACTGTCGCGCAATCGTTTGTCACACTAGCGTGATGTCGATCTTCAGTGTGTCGCACAACCGTGCATTCGAACTATGGTGAGTCGCAGTACAGTTTTGTCGCATAAGCGTTAATCGCACATCCATTTGTCGAGCTCACGTAGTACACTCTATTTTTCCGAAATACTGTTTATTTTCCCACTTGGACCATAAATACTTTATTTCTTGTACAAAAAGTTGGCAACCCTAGTTCGAGCCCAGGCAGGCACTTTACTTTATGTTAATAACTTCATTACCGCTGCCTTTAAACAGCGGTGAAAGAAAACATCGTGTGGAAACCAGCATGTCCTAGAACCATACATTCGAAGACATGTGACATCTACCAAGCCGCACTAGGCAAGCGTGGTAGATTACGGCCCTCTCCCTCTTGAAGAGTGGAGGCCTGTCCCAGCAGTCAGTGGGAACATTATAAGCTTTTAGAGGCATGAGAAACAGGGTGTAAAGTTCACTCATACTCTTTTAGAAAAGAGAGGATCCTCCGACCAGACGGGTGTCGTGTCTGGCGGGCAACTGCCCAATGATTGATGTCGGATAATCTTATATATATATATGTTTTTGGCGTCCGCCAAGGGAGTGTGCTCGGCCCGACGCTGTTCCTGGTGTACATAAATGACCTATGTAACCTCAGGAATAGCGGCGGTAAGATCTTCTCCTACGCAGACGATACAGCCGTTGTCTTTTCTGGTCAATCGTGGGAGATAGTGCACCAAAAAGCTGAATGTGGCCTAAGTATTATTGTAGACTTGGTTAAAAGCTAACCTTAAACGTCACAAAAACAAACTACATCTGCTTTTCTCTAAGTGCAAAATCTAAACCAGGTCCAGACTTTGACATAGCAATCCGCGAGAGTGTTACGTGTCGTCCCTTAAACAGAAATTGTCAAAACCTACAACGAGTCACCTCTACTAGATACTTAAGTGTTGTTATGGACGAGTGTTTATCGTGGCAGGCACAGATTGATGCTAATATATCTCGTGTTAGAAAAATTTATATGGATCATCAAAACTCTTCGCTATGTCATATCACATAGCGAAGAGTTTTGATGTACTTGGTAAAATGTATGTTGCGCTAGCACAATCTGTTACAACATACTGCATTCCGGTTTGGGGAGGAGCCGCCAAAACTAAGTTACTTGAGCTCGAAAGAGCCCTAGGCCACTTTTAAAAGTTATGTATTTTAAACCATACAGATATCCGACTAGCCTACTCGTATACAGTATGTGTGGTTTGCTAACAGTAAGGTAGCTATATCTGTTAAACATGATTCTATAAGTATAATTGCATAAATCTACACCAATTAACCCAGCAGACCAGGTCAAAAGACGTAATAATATGGTGGCGCACTCATCGCGGGTTCGTACGGCTTTTGCTGAGCGTCAGTATGTTGCTCAATCTGCCTTTGTCTACAATAAAATAAATTCAAAATTAAAATTCCATCCGGAGGCTCAACATAAATGCGAGAAGATCATAACTGACTGGTTAAAAACATCAACATACGAGAAAATTGAACAAATATTGCATTTATACCATGCTAAAAAGGAATATAAATACAGACCACAGGCACAGGCAACATGCACGCACAAACACACCCACACGCACGCAGGGACTGAAAGCGGTTACGGTTAAAGGTTAAGATACCTCAAAAATATACCGGTACCAGTTTAAAATACAGGTTGAGCTATACCGATACCTTTAAAAATAAAGGTTGGGCTAATCCGTTATTTAACCTTTACACGATTTCGGTATCAAAAACATGCGAGACGGCGCGGTGTCGAACACTTTAGAACTTGTGTACCTATTTTGTAACAATCGGCAAGTGAACGACTGACTGCTACCGAAACATTTATAAAGGTTATAGTACTTCGGAAATATTTCGGTAACCTTTATTTAACGGTATGACGTTGTGACTGTACCGAAATTACCCTAGGCTGATAAAATTTTCGTTTTTCCTAATTATGTTAATGTTAGTGTTTGGGTCGGTTCCCCCTGTGGGGGAAGTGCCGCACCCCACCCCGTACGGCACTGTAGAGCTCGTCTCGGGACTGGACACTCTTCCACCGTCGTAAGAAAGAGAAGAATTCCCATAACCTAAACTACCCTGTCCCGACTTAGAAAGCTAGGGGACAGGGAGGGGAACAAGGTGAAGTTAATATTGGGAATCCAGAGTTAGTAAACATAAGTATTATAATATTAATACAATATGAAGCTAAGAAGATGTGAGGATACGCAAAAATATATGATATATAGAATATAGTATTATAAATGTTGGAACGCCAACGTCTCCTCCTCTCGCAGTTGAGCACCAATATCTGCAATACAGCTTTGATAAGGTGAAGGGGTTAAGGGATCGTTACGCTTGCGCTTCAATAATTATTTATAGCTACGTTAATTTGTCTGTTTACAATGTACCCACTTCAGTGAGACCGGGAACCGTTTTACAACGTTTGCCTCATAGTACGTGATCTGTTAGACCTAACGCATAGAACCTCTGAGGAACTAATACGATTCTAACAGAACACGCTCCCTAATCACAATATAAATATCTTACACAATCCTAAGACAGAGTACTGCGAAGTCCAACTGTTATTGAGGAAGATAAGTCTAGTTTACTTATAATTGCATACTAATGTGAAAGACTCCCTTACGGCGGCCTAGCCCCCTTTTTACTAAGTTAACACAAGACTAGCACAAGCGCACCGTAGACTCAGTCTCTAGCAGAATACATCACGATCGTATCTGGTGAACGCCGAGGTGGTAGTTCGTCACCTCATATTTCCTTAATCTTCCCAATTTAGAGGATGCGGTGCGGCTATTAGCGGCTTTGCGTCCCAATAGCGTGTCTCAATAAATAGTGTCGATTCAGTAATAGGCCTACAAACAGCCGGGTGGGGTTTTAATGAGACACGGTCCCTAGCGTTCTTAGAACGACTACCAATTCAGTTTGGGGTACTTGGTGATGCCTACCCCCGCTCCCTGGAAATATACGACAGCAAATCTCACGCAAAGTATTCTGTGGCAAGACCTTTTTGGATACAGAAATCATCACTAACGTTTGGTTGTTCTATAATACAATTATAAATTGGCTTTATAGCCTAGTTCCTTTTAATGAGCTGTGAGTTTCTATGGTTCTGCCTTCCAAATGTGGTGCGTCAGCTCAAGGTCAACAATCGTCAATAGTCTTGAGCGTTAGTGCTCAGTGTCAAGTATGGTGGAAGGCCTTCACCATTCCCTAAAGCCAAATGCAAGTGATTAATCTGTCAAGGTAGGTCATGGACAGGTAATACACGAGAATATAACATTAGTTATAAAACAGGATACTAAATAAGAGTTATTTTGCCATTCTGGTATAAACTATCATTAATCGTTCGTCAGCGATATCACCTTACTGTTACCTATAAATACAATGTAAATCAACTAGTAGGAATAATGGACATACTACTACTAAAGATAAAAGTTAATTAAAGTTGACACTTACCAAATAATTCCTTAGAGAGAATTAGATTATAACTCACTTACAAGATACTGCCCACGTTACCAGCCTAGCCTCGGGCTTCGCTTCGTCGTCTCGATCGTCTCCCGAAGCGCTTCAAACTCACTGCCTAGCTTAGACTACGTCGTCGCTACCTAACGTGGTCTTAAACCCACTAACAACTTAATAAATAATGCTCGGCCTCTAACGACAGCCTACGGACTATCACTTGATATTCATCAAATCTCCTAGCTTAACTCGCCTGGACTCTGACGTCCTTAGCCTTTCGTGATTCAAAATCAACTGCCTCACTTGTCTTAAAATATCCATCTCCTCCGTTCCCCACATTCCTAAAACAACCAACTTCCCACAGTTTGGAAGAATAGGTTTATTGCAGTTTTTGTGTAAAAATTCTCAATTGTTTTAAAAGGGTCCGTTCAAATTGCCTGAGTAGGTCGGGTATCAGCGAACATTTATGAGAAACACATGTGCGAGTGTTCAGAGAATATCAACCTTTTAGGACGGAAGAAACAAAAGTTACAATTTATATATATATTGTATTGTAAAACCATACTATTATGTTTCAGCACTAAACCTATTAAAGTATTTTAGCTATCTGCTTGAATAATAAAACTATCAATACAATAGTATAACTACAGTTATAGGACAATAGATGGTTACATCAATGGAAGCATTGACTATTTGCATGCCTTTGAATGGCTCATACGTATCACTCTAGTTAGGTAGTTAGCATAACTCTAGATTTCTATTTGTTAGTTACCTTACTTTCATTACGAGTATATTCATGCAAGAGCACGCTTGATCCCACTAACTTTGAGAACCGCATGTTGACAATCCCTGCTTTGATTTAAATTCTTAGAATTCGCCAACATGTTTTCCATCGTGAGATGGGATTTCTAAGGGCTTCAATAGTGTTTTACAATTTTAAAGAAATAGGATCGTTTGTTATTTATTAGGGTAACGTTTCAAGCTGTCAAACCATAAAATGGAGATTTAATGTGTTTCTAAGTGGCCCGAACCGTATGCCGATTTTAAAGTAAATATTATAATTTGTTATAAATTAGAATAAGTGACACACAGTCACAACGTCATACTGAAATTTAAAGGTACCTTAATTTTTGGGTAATTCAGTCCCTGCACGCACGCACACACATTCATGCACAAAAACACGCGCGGGTGCGCGGACGCACACATACACACAATTGAGCTAACTTAGATAATTATCATAGTTTTTAATTTGCATCCTGTTTTCTTTTCTTTTCTATTTTTTAGTTTATTAGTCTCCATAATGTTAATGTAAAATAGGGGAAGTAGCGAGTCAGCCCCAACACAAGTATTATTAATAACTTAATGCGGCCGCCTCATAATATATTTATGTAATGATTTTGGAACAATAAAACAATTTATTATTTATTATACCTATATATGTCGTACGCGCGGTAAACTCTAATTGCGCGATGCAAGTTTTGTGTGACGTCAGGATTATTATGTGACGTCAGGTCTTTAATACGTAATTCGTATGTGGTGATGTAGATGCCGCACATCACTCCCCTCCGGAGACCGGAGGTCGATAGTGGGCCGAGTCTGGTATCTTGCGATGCTTCACAGTGCCAGCAGAGGTTTCAGTGAGTCGGAACCGGGTGCCACATAGTTCGCGGTGAGTCGTACCTGTCTGTGGTGATTACGGTGATTCCCCAGTGAGTCGGGGTGACGCTGCGTCATGATCCAGTGAGTCGGATGTGGTACAGCACTGGTTTGTGGCTGACTGCTAGCGTCGACCAGGAGAAGGTAGAATGGGCTCTGCTTGTGAGACCAGCCGAAAGTGCAGGTGCTGTGCCAAAGTTGCTGAAGAGGCTGAGGGTGATGACTAGGAATGCGCGTGAGCTGCATGCTGGTGGTCAGGATACCCGTTGAAGCCATGAGTGCTGGCTGGCTGTGTGACACGCCTCACAAAAGCTTGCGGGAGTGATGCTGATGGTGACGTCACGCTGTAGTAGTTGCACGAAGGCTGCGCCGCGTTAACGTTCATACTCGGGGTCACCAATTTAGAGGCATGAGGAACAGGGTGTAAAGTTCACTATAGAAAAGGGAGGATCCTCCACTTGATTTCAGATAGTTTTATATGATAATTTGTGGGACGTCAGAACTTTTATGTGACGTCAGGTCTTTGATGCATAGTTCGCATGTGGCGATGTAGATGGCCACAGGATGATTATGCTTTATTGAACAGCCGACCGCACATCAGTACACCCAACGAAAATCGCTCTTACTGATACAACATAAAGGCGCTGTTAATGGAAAATTGTTACCACTTATGTGCAGTTGACTGTACTAGTTCACGAAGAAAATGGTTTACTTTCAACCATTTACATTATCATGTTATTATGGAATTTAGTTCTATCTCGCAGCTTCTATTAGCCAACGTTTGACCTAATTCCCTTAGACATATCTACCTATGTACATGTACAAATATGTAAGACAAATTCATATTCTCTTTCATAGTAAGAATGAGGTCAGTCGATCTATAAAAATATACAAAGTGGTATTAAAACCACAAAGTAAGTTTAAGTTTACTTTTTAATTAACTTCTGTTTGGTTAACAATTATTGGACGATTTCTATTTGTTTTGGGAAGTGACTATTATGTGGTCGCCTAGAGGATTAAATAGATAATTGAGATATTGATCAAACAGTATTGATTTAGAATAATTAGATGGTATGAAACGAATGATATTTATGGGTCACAGGACTCACAGCAATAGGTTGTGAGTGGAGTCGCATACGACGATGTATACATATATTGTTGATATCTAAACTATTCCTTTTAAGCTCTACTAAAGAAACATTAACATTCTAACTAAAATTTCCTAAAGCCTTAACAGAATATCTATGCTTGCATCTAAAGTCTAGTATGAATCATGTCTCACTGCCGATATGAATCGCTCCGTAACTCAAACAAGCGTGCTTCGCGTGCGCATCGCAATCAGTCGCACGTAATCGTTCGATCGCAGCCGGTAACGCCCGATCTCGAGCAGTATCGCCCGATCTCGCGCGGTCGCGAACCGCTAATTATCGCAATAGATGCTCACCTTCGATTAGCGGAGGTGTCGAAATGTCTCCTCATGAGTTTAACTATAAATTGATCAGTATCGGAGAGATATTAAATTTCTTGTTTACAGATGTTATCTGTTTGTGACATACTTAGTACTGCGACTAAGATCCTTATCACGGCCAATAGTAGTAATTTATGTAGGTAACTCAATCGGGAACCTGCACGTACAAGACTTGAGGTAGCTATAGGATCAGACTTGGAATATCTTCAAGTAAACAAAATACTTTATTGAAATAAAGCATGTCCCACTACAGAATTATATTGATTTTCCCAAAATCGACACCTCTTCACAAAGGGCATAAAAATAATTTGAAAAGTATGTGAGTAGCTGTGCTTCTCAGAATAAAATAAGTCTACTACAACATCCCTTTTATTATCTATTCATTTTGAAACCCGTTATTCTCGCCTCCGATCAAATTTACAGCGTCCTCATCTCATCTTTACCACTGACCTCGTAACCTGACTCCGACAGGTACCTACCTGTCTCCGAAGCCCGGCTTAAGATTCAGTAGGTTTGGAAGCCGCCTGTTTATTTCGCAAGCCGCGGTGCCAACGCGTTTTGTATGGTAATCAGCTGACTCACTCGTGTATGTGGGACATTGTGGCTGGATGTACCATCGGATAAATGGTCCTTTGGGTACTGGATAGATCTATGTTGAGTTGGGAGTCCGGTTTTAAAATGTTTCATTTGAGTTATTTTATAAACTCTAGGAAGGTCTCGTAAAAAGCTTAATGCAACAATAAGGTCCACAGCAAAATCTTCTAAAAAGGTAGCAGGTACTTATTATTTGATATTTCTGCTTGAACGGATATAAATAAAGATTTTCCTTACTTAAATAAAATAGAAAATCAACTAAGTCAAGTTTTTTTTATAATGTTACTCGACGAAAGACTTTAACATTCAAGTACGAGTAGATTATTGCAGCCCACGCTCGCGTTGTTCAGTGCTCTGCAAAGCATTTAATGGTATACCTATTTCTTGTACTTAATAATAGCTGTTTTAAACAAAGAGAAACAGTCATTTTAATAGAGCCCTCAAGGCACAGACTGTTTCAACTTTAAAAAAATACATTCAGCTGTTCTACAATAATTTTGGCCTACTGAGGCTATCGACCTTATATTGTTTTTCAAGGTAAGGATCCTCTTATGTTCAAGTAAAAAATACGAACACTACAAAACATGACGGAAGAAAAAACCCTGCAAAACAGCTCCAGATTTTTTTTTGTTTATGAATATTATAAATTCGTTTAGCGTTGACCGCGCACCGCAGCAACGCACGGTGGATCGAAAATGGGCTGTAGAAGACATAGGATCTCGATTTCTTAAATGTTATTTTTTTTGCTAGAAATGACTTCTGCTGATCATTACTGTTCTATAAAATGTCATATGAAGTAAATGTGTGCACAAATGGAAGAGTTATAATTTTTATAAGAAAAAAATGTATGGAGCTAGTATGAAAAATCGAATTATCTCCTAAACGGCATGTTTAACCGTAATATCCTTGGAGGTGGTCATAGTTCTAATTATTTATAATTTTTTGGTTGCGGATTTGACGAAAAATTTCATGCCGTTTTTATTTTAAAAATCGTCAAAATATTTTTATTTGTTTTTTCATATGAAACTATTCATTTTAGTGTTTATGTTGAAGAACACGGACTTTTAACTACACGTAACATAAAATAGCATCACTCCTATATTTCCGAAGGAGTTGGCAGAGGTTTATAGTACACCCACACGTAGACAACTATGTTTGAGCTAGATATTTATCAACACATCATGAGTTTTAAAACCTTTCATACAACCAAATTACCAATTGTTTACTCTTCTAATGAGTCCGAAAAGAAGTGATTAAGTAACTACACTGATTAGGTCTTCTAATGAGTCTTTATAGGTGATTTAATGATTTTCAATATCTCACGACAATGCCAACTATGGATTACATTCAACTTTTCTTGATAAGTAAGCTAATTTGTTAATTAGCAGTGCTATGAGTTCTAAGAATAGTTAGTGACAATTATAAATTTTCATTAGCTAATGAGAAGATAACGAATGAGGGTAGTTACCTAATTATTGGCGTTTTGCAATAAAAGGGCTAAAGTTTTGTTTTATAATTTAGTTTGTTCACAACTGTGTAACTGCTAACACTAAATCTGCGACTATAAAATCTTAGAATGGAAAGTTTAATCACGAATTTAGACTTGTTTGTTCTTCTACGAAGTGAGAGTACTTCATTTGATCATGAAGTATTGTTCAGTGCAGTTGTATCCCGCATAGGCGATTGCCTGTCTGACGAAGATCGTGTTGTTCTCAAAGAATTTTGTCGGAGATTTACGCGAGCCGCTTTACAAAGGTGGCAGAAATCCAACCGATTCCTTGATAATTTCAGGAGAAAGTACGAGAATTGGTTGGGAGCAAATATTGATTGGCCGAGTTTTGTGCAAACTTTAGTTAATCAAGAACCAAGTGTTGATGAGATACCAAGAGCGCCCTCAGTCTCTCCAGAACCGTTGACATCAACGTCCATTGGAACAATGACGAAAAGATCCCGTAAACCATTCGAAGATCTGGGAAGTAAACAAAAAAAGAGAAGATCTGATGAACACACAGGCGAAGATTCCAGTGAATTGGCATATGCAGCTGCAGCACGTTTAAAAGAAGAAGGGCATGGAGATATCGCCTCTGTCATCGAATACATGATGAAAAATCCTGAAGCAGCCGCTAAATTAAATGAAACGCTTAAGAAACCAGCGAAAACAATCATATTTACGTCAGAAAAGGCGCTTGGATTGCTTCTTTCGCTAAAACTCTCAAAGTGGCAATATATTACGTTGCGAGAGGCTGCCATTCGGGAAGGTGCTAAGGATATTTATCCATCTTACTATAAAGTGCAACAAACTAAGCTTGATTGCTACCCTCCGAAGCAATCAGTGACAGTTACTGATTCATCGGCTAGGATTACACTTCAAGCTTTACTTGATATCACAGTTACAAGAATCCTTCAAAGCCTTTCTAAGGAAGAGCATAACAAGCAGTTGAAGCTGATATCCAAGTGGGGATTTGATGGTGCTTCTAACCAAAGCCGATACAAGCAGAAAATGGAGGGTGAGGAAGATGACTCGAGCATTTTTATGACCTCCTTGGTGCCACTTAAACTGACAGATGGAGACAACATCTTATGGACGAACCCAAAACCATGCTCAGTTTTGTATTGTCGTCCAGTTCAGTTTACTTTTGTAAAGGAGAGTGAAGCAGTTGTCCTTGAGCTGAAAAAACAAATGGATGAAGAAATTGAGGCCCTTATCCCCACAGAGTGCAATAATAATAATAGGGTGACTCATGAACTAATGATGACGATGATCGACGCTAAAGTTTGCACTTACCTTTCTGAAGCTAGATCAAATGCATCGTGCTACCTGTGCTTAGCAAAGCCTACAGAAATGAACCGCTTAGATGCTGTAACATCAAAAATTGTGTGTTCTGACCTTTATGAATTAGGCTTGTCATCCCTACACGCCCGTATAAATTGTATGGAATGTCTGTTACACATTGCATACAGGCTCGACTTCAAACGGTGGGCAGCGAGAAGTGATGAGCACAAAGAAATGCTACAGACAAGGAAGAAAATAATTCAAAATAAATTCAAAGATGAACTCAATCTGTTGATTGATATAGTAAAACAAGGCTCGGGAACCACCAATGACGGGAATACTGCAAGAAAATTCTTTGAGTTTCCTAATAAAACCGCAGCTATAACCGGTTTGGATGAAGACCTCATCAAAAGATTTGCTGTAATTTTACAAGCAATTACATCTGGAGAGCAGGTCGATATAATAAAATTTAGAGATTATGCCCGCAAAACAGCAGAAAAGTACGTATTATTATACGACTGGTACTACATGTCGTCAACCGTTCATAAATTATTAATCCATGGGGCTGACATAATCGAGAAAAATAATATTGTGCCGATTGGGACTCTCTCGGAAGAAGCCTCAGAGTCTCGAAACAAAGATTTTAGGAGGTTTCGAGAACATCATTCGCGGAAAAGAAGCAGGCAGGATTCCAATCAAGACATTTTAAATATGCTTGTTGTTTCTTCGGATCCTTTGCTAAGTGCACAAAGGCCTAAGTTAGATGCCAAGAAAAAGCAGAGCTTTTTTGCTGAAACTCTCGACTTAATTCAATTTCAGGAAACTGAGTTCGAGTTTTTGGACATATCCAATCTGGATGCTGACTCAGAATTGGAGTCTGACAACGAGAGTGATAAGGAAAATTTGTAAAAAAATTATACATTTGTAAATTTGTATTTGAGTCTGTTTGGGTTTTTTTTTTGTAATATTTAATGATATTTTGTCTTTTTTTTTATTTATTTTACTTTATTTTACAAATGCTTAGTATTAATTCCTTCAATTAAATTATTTTGTGTATAATATAACTTTATATGTTACTTAAATAAGAGTTTGGTAATCTTTTTTTATTTAAATTAATAAAAATGTGTCAAAAAACAGCAATTTTTTTATTTAATTTTTCTTGTTTTGTGTGTTTTTAATATTTGGGTTAATAACATATCGAACTTTTTAACTTGGACACTAAAAGGGATCGTTTTACATGTAAAAATAAAAAAAAATATTTTGACGATTTTTTTTAAAAAAACGGCATTAAATTTTTCGTCAAATCCGCAACCAAAAAATTATAAATAATTAGCACTATGACCACCTCCAATGATATTACGGTTAAACATGCCGTTTAGGAGATAATTCGATTTTTCATACTAGCTTCATACAAATTTTTCGTAAAAAAATTATATTTCTTTCGTTTTTGGGCAGAATTAACTCGGGTGTCATTTTTGTACATAGTAATGATCAGCAGAAGTCATTTCCAGCAAAAAAAATAACATTTAAGAAATCGAGATCCTATGTCTTCTACAGCCCATTTTCGATCCACCGTGCAACGGTCAGGTGATCACGTCAAGTGAAAGAGGCGCTGCTGTTACACTTGCATTTTACTTTTATATTAAACACTCTTGCAGTCCTCCGTATATGATATGCAAATGGTTGCTATTTATAGCAGAAGTATTTTAAGCAGAATGGTTAAAAACCAGACGCAGATAAATGGTACATTGTTTTTATACTTGACTTGAGGCTTACATGCAATTATTCAACTTACTCGGGAATTATTCAAGACATCAAATTATGATTTCAAAACACAATTGGACCGGAAAAGCCCTCAAAGCCATGAAACCATGAAAAAATAACAAAAAGTTTGTTATTCAAGCCCCCATTTCGTAACCAATGCATAAAAACCGATTGGACGCGATGTTCGCACGACCATAAACGTATCAGTTACAAAAAGGAACAGCGGAATTATTCCGGTAAGTCGAAAAGTACAATACATACAAACAACGAAAGAGGCGAGGGGTGCTAACGCAAAAAGGCGGTTTGATTTCAACTTGATAACGATAGGCGGGGTTGGTCCTTTTACACTGACACCATTGCCACGAACGACCAATAAAATCAACTCTATCCAATGCCCGCTTAACTACACCTAGCAATTTTTAACATCACACCCAGCCAGCAATGTAAGTCAACAACAAAGAAAGTCGAATACATAGAAGGTTTTACAATGCTAGTATGCCCGGAAAGCTAAAGGTAAACAGCAATGGTGTTGATTAATCATTGTGAAATAGTATCGCGCGCACAGATAGCGATGTTACACAGATTTTTATGTAGAAATGTTAATTTATGTCAGCATGTTACCTCACTGTGTGGATGCGTGCATATTGGTGCGGGTTTCATGTTGTGTAATTGTTTTCGTGTTGGGGTGAAAGATACTTAATACATACTTAATAATGCAAAGGAATTATTAGTATCTAATATTATGTTAACCTACTATTTTGCCAGAGAGGCACTCAATTTTGATATTCGTGGAAGAATGAAGTTGACTTTATCATACAGTTACTGTAACTTGATTGTCTAACAGACCTTCTATAACTCCACCACAATTTTTTAGGCAAAAAAAATTTAACCTAGGGATGATAATTTTGGTACTTGTTACTTGTCAGATAAATTAACCGTTAAGTAAATTGGCACCCTATGTCAATTTATCTACTTATAGCTATTTCATACAACATTCAAAGAAGGACATTTGTGATTTAAATATACGGACAATTTAAGTTAGTCGTCAATTTGCTCAACAATTAATTTCCCTGACTTTACATGGTTTGAATTCCAGCTTCATCAAAGGTCCTTGACCACCTAAGAGCCGTTATTGCTTGTACCAACCGAACAGAAGTTAGTTATTACTAAGTTACACTAAGTTCAAAAATCAAAGTTTCCGAGCGAAGTGGTCTGAACCGGATATGAGCGCAGCCGACCACCGGATGTAGAACTTTCTGGTAGTAAAGTATCGTCGCCTGCTGTTAAAGTAACGGATGTGGCAGTATGTGATTTAAGATATAGGCAGAAGTTCGATTACCACCATAAAGGAGTATTGTCGACGATATAAACTGGATCTGAATCCTATTAAATGCACGGTTATAACATACTCTCGAAAACATTCCATCATAACCACATCTTACACTTTAGGTGATCAAGTACTTCCTAGATCTAATTCCATCCGTGATCTGGGAATCCATCATGATTCCAAACTGACGTTTGAATCACATGTAGATGCAATTGTTAAGAAGGCATCGAAATCGCTGGGTTTCATAATGCGGTTATCCAAGTGCTTCACACAAGCCAAAACCCTGAAAATCCTATACTGTACTTTTGTCAGAAGCCACTTGGAGTACGCGTCTGAAATATGGAATCCGTGTTACCACAAATACATTGATCGCATAGAGAACATTCAAAAAAGATTTATAAAGTACCTATGCTATCACCAAAGAATACCGTATCATTCTGGAAATTACCTAAACCTCTGTAAGAAGTATCATTTACTGCCCCTAATAAATCGTCGGGAGATCTCCGACTGTGTTTTGTTAATAAAGACATTTAATAATAGTATCAACAGTTCCGAAATTCTATCCAAATTTTACTTCAACGTCCCCGGTAGGTCGAAGCGGTCCAATCCGCCACTCCGTGTGCCATTTACTTCGACCAACTATAGACAGAACTCATTCCTTGTGCGTGCAAGCAGAAGCTTTAATAAGTTGTGTGTACAGCATGACTTCGATCCTTTTACAACAAGCGTGTCCGCGGCCAGAAAGTGCTTGAGTCTTAACTTTTTCACGTGATGCTTAATACTGCCCAAGTTATGTTAGCCTGAGTAGCTTTTTAACCACCTTTATTGTATTCATCTATGTGCATAATAATTATTACTACTGTATAATTTTGGCTTTGGCGACTTATTGTTTTTGTCGGCAGTACTGTGTTGTTCACAGATTTCTTAAATTATTATTCTGTTACCTGTATGTGAAGACTTGTAATTGGCTGTCAGTCACATTTTCAATGTCTTATTCTGGTTTGTTTAGCTGTAAGTCTTCCAAAGGAAATAAATAAATAAATAAATAAACAAGAAATTTCAAGATATATTACATATTACATCCATAATTAATGCTGGGCATAGGTCCTTCTCCTCTATGAAGGCTTGGTGACCGCAGTGAGCTGATTATAATTTACTGTTACTACCTAATGAGTATTCTTATCCATAGCACAATTGAAACAAAACCTATTCCTAAAAGAACGGCCACATCACCTAGCTTTATTACAAAGCTTAACAGTAATCTTGCCAAACAACACCCACCATCCCCCCACCCGTACTGCAGCAACTTAAAATTCAAATCATAGTATAAACCAGCCCGATGTGACTGGTCTCGTTGACAATTTAAAGGGTACCCAGTTAATTACAAAAGGGCGTACACAAACTCTTCATTTCCTCTTTAACTCGGCCATTGCGAGGTATTCCGTCAGCACACTTTATTATTTCTGCCTAGTAAATTAAAACCTTTGACCCGCGCCCCGCACTTGCAGACTACTCACAAAGACCACAGACTAAAATATTTACACTCTGCCAGTAATTAATACTCTGCGGTGTAATATGAAATGGCAGACTAATTAGAGTTGAATTTATGATCGCGCAATTCTATATTTTTTATTACAAGGATTGTGAAGGATAGTTTTCTAGATTTTATTTCTATAATTCTGTTGCTCACAAAACTTTTGTTAATATTACGTGTTATCTACTTTATTCACCGCTAATTAGCTGCCGCTTTCAATTATCAGTGTCCACGTGAAAAGTTCTTAATTTACTTTTAGGAAAACCTACTGATGAATTGATGAATTGGACAAAGCCGAGGTTTTTCAAGATATATTATTGAATAATATAAACCTGTTACTATGCCACTGTAGACTTCTCGAACACAGAAGGACTAAAATAAAAAAGTACATTTGTTATTGTTATAATAATGTAATATCATGTGTAGGGAATCCTTATTCTTATCGGCGGCGAAAGCGTAGTTACATACTTATTATACAATTAACAAATGAAAGCAAATTTAAAATATATATATATTCATAATAATTAGGCACGCGTCAGATTTTAGAACCAGCCTGTCTAATCTGTAAAAATCTCACCATGTACAGTGAGCTTGAAGTTAGCTGTCATACCACCTGATGCCATACATTGACATGACACTAATGACAGCTCCGTTTAGCTCTTCACCTAAGTTTTCACGGTATTTATTTTACAGAATACATTGTCAGATGCCGAAATAATAATCAGGTATGAGTTTCATTAAGTACTTCCTGCACACCAAACAGTTGAACTAAACTTCCAACACACGCGTCCTTATGTTCGTATGTTGAAGATAGTCTGAGCAAAACTCCACGATGTAAGACTAACACAAAGTGACGTCACTCGGGGCTACAGGGCATTAACGGAGTTTAGCGGTGCATTACGGTGTACTGCGAGTTGTGACAGCTTCCCACGAGCACCTTACTAACTACATATTTGTTGTACATAAATAATAGTATGAAATAATATGAAATATATTGAATATATCACCCGTGGTATGATTATTACTATTCTGGATCATCTCCTTTCCGCGATTACCCACATTGTAATTTTTTCTCTATACTATGTATTCCCTTCCCTGTGGCGCAAAGCCTATTTTCGTCCGCTACCTAAGGTTTATAATCCCTCTTTTTTTACCGATTTCCGCCCCATTTCTATCCTTCCCTTCCTATCCAAAGTGCTCGAAGCCTGCGTCCATAAACCATTCTCAAATTTTGTTCATCGCAACACTCATTAGCCCTCTTCAATCTGGGTTCAGGCCCGGGCACAGCACTGTTTCCGCCCCCCTTAAAGTGACTGGTGATATAAGGGCAGGACTGAAAGACACCAAAGTTATTGCACTAGTACTGGTCGATTTCTCGAATGCCTTTAATACCGTCAGTCACGATATCCTGTTAGCCATTCTGTCCTATGGTATGGTCTCTCCCGGGGCACTGGAATGGTTCTCCTCTTACCTTCAGGAACGTCAGCAGTCCGTTCATGTTGGAGATTCTACAACATGCTGGTGTGATTTGGAAACTGGCGTTCCACAAGGCATGGTATGGTATTTCTCCTCTCCTCTTCTGTTTTCTATATTTATCAATATTATAACTTCCGAGCTTCAGTGTGCGTATCATCTGTATGCAGATGATTTACAGTTGTACTGTCAAGGGAGGGTTGAGGAAATTTCTGACGCCATCGACAAATTAAACAGAGATTTGATAGCCATAAAAACCTGGTCTGATAGATTTTGCGTAGCAGTAAACCCAAATAAGTGTCAGGCGATCATCATAGAAAGTTCTCGGAGTATGAGTAAGGTGGATGGTACAACCTTGCCACCAGTTCTCTTCAATGGTACGGTCGTCCCATTTAGTAGTGATGTAAAGGACCTTGGCTTGAACATTGATAGTACTCTAAACTGGCATACTCAAGTCGCGAGGGTCAGCCAGAAGGTAACTGGAACGCTGCAGGTTCTGTACCGATTGAAAAAATTACTAACAACAAGTACGAAGACAATGCTTGTGCAGTCCTTAATTTTCCCTATCATCGATTATGGTAATGTGTGCTACTATGACCTGAATGCAGATCTCCTTGACAAACTTGACCGTCTTCTCAATAACTGCATTCGATTCGTTTTCAATCTGCGTATATATGATCATGTTTCTGCGCATCGGTCGCTTCTAGTGGTTGCCCATACACCAGCGCAGAGAGCAAAGGGCGCTAACCACCTTGTTTTCATTTCTTGACTCTCCCACTTCCCCTAGTTATCTAACCCCCCACTTTCAGTACATTTGTGACAACCACAGTAAAAATCTACGGTCATCAAATAATCGCATTCTTCAATGTCCCGCTCACCGCACAGACTTCATTCATTCTTCCTTCTTCGTTCAGTCTATCTCTCTGTGGGATGCGCTCCCCAAGGAAATCAGGATGGCAACCAATCGATTAGCCTTTAAAGTTAAAGTTCGCGAGCACATTCGTAAGAAGCTGGCAGTAACATCACAATGTTAATGTTTTGCCATTGTCTGTTTTATTTGTTTTAGTATATTCGTGTATATATGTATATTTATTTATGCTTATATTTATAAATAATTAGTTATGTATATTATAATTATATTTTGTCATAGGTATATGTGTATCTTTATTACTTTAAAAAATATTCCTCAATTTCTTGTAATTGCACCTACCACTGTTTGTCTCTGCATCACCCAAAGGTTGACTAGTAGAAAATGCCTATGGGATTAAGTCCGCCTCCGTACATTTCTGTGCTTGAAGTAATAAATAAATATGGGAAGAAACTGGTGGTGGAATAATACACCTTTGCCTGCGAAGATGTGTTTGAATTATGTGTTCTTGATAAGAAATCCTCAATACGCAGTGAGGAGCGGCGGCGGCTTTACACTGTACTGTACAGTGAGAAAAATGCAAGGTTATCTATAATAATTCTCAATTCCATGTTTTATAGGACGACTGTTATTATCTTTTGAGGTATTGTATTACATGTGAAATAACTGCATAAGCCCAAACTTTTGAGAGCTGCAAATATCAGGAATATATCCAACCAACACAATTTTTGTTTAATTTGTACCGATTGGCTTACTGATCAACCTGAAATCCGATTAACAATGTAATCACCTGTTCACAAAACAAAAACACACGTCAACCGCGCATGAATTAATTATAAGCGTTGTCCACATTGATGTGCACTGCGGTGTTCACCCACTGAACGCGCCGCACAAATAAATGAATAAATAAGCCGACATCGATAGGCACGTACGAGGCGAACCAACAAGATACAAGACGAAACCCAATTACAAGTACGAAACAAGACAAACAATCAGTAATGAATGCAATCAGAACACCTTGTAACATGGGCCCCACTTAGCACAACTTGCATCTCACCGCAAATCGTATCAAATTGTATCAATTGACCGGCCCTTGCGCGGCCCGCTTTCTTGGCAATTAAAGTTGCGCGGAGACAGAACGCAGGGGAAGAGGCGGGGGACGTACGACTCGCCGCAAACTTGCCCCGAACTTGGCCGGAGTTACCCGAAAGTTGTCCAGCTTTATCCGCCGTTACCCGGTACGAACTTACCCGCCTAACTATCCGATCGACTCTCACAAAAGCTTTACGAGTAATTTGTTTAACAAAAGTCGGACGCTTAGATTTACGACTTGCTAGGCTTTAAGGAAAACAGTTATAAGGAGCTGAACTTAGTTCGCAAATGATACTACAGTCCCGGATTAACCTTTGCTCTGTGTAACTTATTCATCCTCATTTACCACAATAATGTTTTACTTCTAAATGTTCAAAGATTTATTTTCAAGAAAGGATAATACAAATAACGAATGAAAAACCGGTATTAACAGTATCACACTCCCCAGATAATTATTACTTCTACCGCCCGGATATAAACCGGGTTAAAGGATTAAAAAGATCTCTTCCTTTACTCGTTTAAAATAAACAAAAGACAAATGACCCTAACAACCGGTTTGCAAAAGTTGAGTATTCGGTGAGCGCCCCATCAATAGTGAGGGGACATAAAACAGGGCTTCTCGAACATTCCGCGGGAGATTCTTGCTGCTGATTTATTCAGTAATCCGTTTTATCGATAATGCTTTTTGTGCAGTTTGTAAAATTGTTAGTTTCTTGGCTGTTTTTTTTTGGGTGATTGTTTTGGATCTGTAATTGGATGGGTTGTGATCAGCGATAAGTAGATGTGCCGGAGATTTCCCGACCAGTATTTCTTTTCAAGATTCATACTTAGAAAACTCATTTCACATTTAATGCAAAAATCCACTTACTTATACAGTGTGCTGCAAAAAACTAGTCTCTCTAAAAAAAAGGAGAAAACTCTAAAGTTTTTGAAATCGTTGAAAGTGTGGCAACTTGTTACTTGTTAGATGCATGAATATTCCGAAACTAATACACGAAGACAACGACGTCCTTTTGAAACGCTTCCGATGTTCATCCTCAGTATTTGCATTTTAAAAATATTTCCACTCGGAAAGTTGTGGAAAGTTCGGCACTGTAACTAGAGGATCATGCTTATGGATGCATTTGATGTCCGTTGGTACAAACTTTATGGTTACATTATTCATTAAGTGTTGAAAGTTGATATCAGGTACACACAATAATGTTGTGATATGAAAGTGGAAACGATTTTAAATATTTTTCTTGTGCCGGTTTGAATTGTTTTAGTTTAGCATTTTAATTGGTATACTGATATCTCTATTTTATGTTGAATGTGTTTTTTGATAATATTATCACATGAAATAAGTTTCTGAAATAATTAGTTTTCAAAGTGCTATAGTAAAATTGTTCAAATAGGTATACATAACCTACCTATCTGTTTTCTAGGTACATTTTCAGGACGGTTTTTTTTTTTTTTTTTTTGTTATAAAGTTTATGTAAAATATTTTAGTTTGTTAATAGTTTTAGTTAAGTTAGTATTTAATTTTGTTCTTTTTATTAATTCAATCAATCTACCTAGCCTTTTCCCAACTATATTGGGGTCGGCTTCCAGTCTAAACGGATGCAGCTGAATACCAGTATTTTATTTGGAGCGACTGCCTATCTGACCTCCACAACCCAATAACTGTGTGATACGATACCGTTTGGTAAGACTGGTTGTCAACTTTCGGGCTTCTGACGACCCGTAACGACTGTCAAAGATACACGAATGACAGCCGGGACCAACTGCTTAACGGGCTTTCCGAGGCACGGAGGAGTCTCGGTATGTAAAGATGGTCACCCATCCACAGACCAACCCCGGCAAGCGTAGCTTAACCTGATGGATCGACCCGTGCGGCAGTTATTACTTAGCCACGAGCTCCTCTTGTTCTTTTTATTAATTTTTTTAGTTATAAGTTCTTATCTACCTACCCATATATTTCTATAGTATTAAATAGTAAATAAGATATATATCTTATTTACTTATTGGCTTTAGTTAGGGATCGGAAGTAAGGAACCTCCTCACAATTTGTACCTTGGTCAACACTGCCTTCTATATGTAACTCCAAACACAATATTTATTTTATAAACTTCGCCATAAAACATTATAACCCAACTTCTAAATAACCAAAAACAATGACGAGAAATATTTCCCGTTAATAATGAAAGTTCACGTTAAGGCCAGGTTACTATAGAGCCTTAATTACGGCGGCTAACAACGGAGGGTAGACAAAAGAGTTGCTTCAGTGAGTTATGAAATGATTCCCGGTAATTAATACAAGGTACCGCTAGTTATCAAGGAGTAGGCACTGTTGCTGTTCAATAGATGTTAAAGGGACAAAATGTAGCTAAAATAATGTTATAATGTGCCTCCGACTCGAATCACGTGTACATTTTGTATTAAATTTAAGCTTCTGTAACTGAAAATGTGTTAAAAATCCGGCCAAGTGCGTGTCGGACCACGCACAGTGAAGGGTTCCGAGACTGGGATGAATTTATCCCAAGAACAAACTTAACATTGTAAATGAAAACCATGTTCTTCCATACATTCCAACTGCAAATGCAAGTTTGTACGCACAATATTGTGAGATTTACCATGTTATTAATATATATATTACTATAGACTTCTGTTGGGCAGGGGTGAATAGGACACCCACTGGACCACCAGCTATGTTCCAGTACCGTGTAGTGGGCGAGTAATATGGGCTTGTGGCTAAGTAGCCGCACGGGTCGGTCAGGTTGAGATCCCTCCGTGTCTAGGAAAGCACGTTTCCGGCTGTCATTCTTGATAAATTAAAGTACTGGTATTCAGCTGCATCCGGTTAGACTGGACGATGAATAGTGGGCGAGCCTATTGTCATCAAATGGGCACTAAACCAGACTCCGGCTGTTATTTAGAAATTCCTAATGAAAAATTCCAATAATAATTTGTCCGATTCCCAGAATCGAAACCAGGACGTCACGCTCAGCAGTCGTGCGTGTGGCAGTCTTAACACCACAAAAGAATTAGTACTCTTCTCTACTAAAAATACAAACAAGTTATAGTAATAATAATATTATTTACCCAAAAATCTGTATGACTTAATGTCATAAAATAGTATAATCAGCTAAACAAACACGGTCCGGCTCCGGCACGCGCCGCCGCGCCGGTCGCCGGACGATGTGCAACGAATTAATTCTCACTAGCTGTTTGCTAGCTGATTTTCATTTTTCTGTAACCGGCACGGTTCAGTGAGAACAGCTTGAGCTATAAGCGGATGCGTTTTAAAATGTTTGGTAAATATTTTTTTGGTAATTTAGGTGATATCTTCAATTTCAAGTTTCAATAAATGTCGTATTAGCCTGGTTTTATTTTACAGGTAATGACATACTTTTCTTTTTTCTTACTGCATCGTGTCATTGTGTTTAGCTGCATTAATCTGTACTGTCATGACACAGCATACGCACATGCAGCACACAGTGGTAACTATTTGATATTGACAGCGCCTTCAATGGCGATTTTCGTACTCTTTAACTACGAAATGTAATATAATGTTTATCATAATGTGCATTACAATTTTTAATAAGTTACCAAAGATCATAAGGGGAGCTCCCTTATGATCTTCTCTCCATTTAAATATTTTAAAATTAAACTACGTAGATGGTTGATAGAAAAGTGTTTTTATAGTTTACAAGAATTTCTGCAACATAAAGAAAAAAATATATTTTAAGTTTGTTTTGTGATGTGCTTTATTTAGTTTAAAGAATTGTTGTTACATAAAATGTTATTTTTAGGTTAAGTTTTTTATGTGTGTACTCCTTATATTTAAAAAAAAAACTTTTCTGTACCTATATCTTGTTAAAATAAGTAGGTACCTAATTAATGTAAAATTATTTTGCATGCACAATTTAATTTTAAATTTTACAAATTCAAATTCTGGTTTGAATTTTCTGCAAACAAATTATTCTTAGACAATAACATTGCTGTGGGGTTGACTACCAGCTATGTTCCAGAGATAGATAAACCTCTTGGACATATAGGAAACTTAGATACCATAAACTTCCACGTGAACCGGGACATTTCTATTCAACAACATAATCATAATATCAACAACACCGATACAAAACTTCCCTCATTAGCCGCTCGTCTTATCGCCGGCGCCTTATCGTGTAACATTCAAGTTTTTATTATAAACAAGACAAGCGGAGCGTTGTTTAGTTCGGAAACTTCAATTAATGCCGTTCGCTGTCCCCCGTGAACATTGCAAATGGGAAACAGAACCTTGTTGGAATTGTATGATAAAGAGTTGTGCGATTATTGTACGACCGTCGCTAGAACATCTGGTAGATTTTGCTTTTGCTGCAGCAGGCAGTGCTTATTTCCAGAAAGCAGGCATGTGTCTAAATCTAAGAATAATGGCGCATTTAGTCTTTTTAGTTTATTTCACCGATGGTACCTGTACAATGTTTACTACACCGCTTGCTAATGTATTCAAAAGTTTAAAAGGCCTGAGCGTTATTAGATATGTAGGTATGTTAGACTCCTGACACTAATACTCAAATCAGAAGCTACCGGTTTTCGGAAGATGAATCAAAGCACATTTGTCCTGACAAGAAACAATTCCCACAACTATATAATTCGTCATCACCACCGGTCAACGATCGCAGTCACACGATAACGTCACATGAAATACATTTCATGTCATCGCTAATTAAGATTTCATCCGTTGAGCAACGTTTCATTCAATTTAATTGTTTTTTACAATTGCTCGTACTGCGAGGTAAGATAATTAATTTAATTAGTATCAGTTTGCTTTCGTTACACAGTAAGTTAATTGAATTGAATGTTTGTTCAAGATGTTATGTGAAATTAAATGGCATTTGTTTTCCTAAGGGTCTAGGTTTTATGGTCAGGAATAAGTCGAATTAATTAGTGTTGTGATAAGACTTTGTATTTGTTTTTACATTGTAGAGGATCCCTGTATCTATTTATTGGTAACTGAACAATGTTTCTCATATAATTACTAAACAAAGTATACGGTAGAATTGGAATAAGAAGCAGGCAATATTGATATGTATAGTGAGGGATTAGCAACAGAACAGACTGTTAGACGTATTACGGAGCAATTTTAAATATTTAGGATTGCAAGTAGCTGTCTGCATAAGTCGCTTAAAGCATTACTGCGTAGCAATCTTTTCGTAGCACGGCTACGTCTAGCGTAGCACTTCTATGTTCGGCGTAGCAATGATTATTTACCATAGCACTGACAGGCCTCGCTCTTTTTTTTATATTACTCCTAAAAATTACTTCGCCTTTGAAATACTAATACAAATCAACCCTTACAGTTAAAACTACCAAAAATCCTAACATCTTACATAAGTTAGTAAACTACAATAAGAAATAATCATATACACAATGTCTTCCACTTTAATATGTTGGCTGCAGCGGTGGAGCGGTGCAGCCGACTCAAGAATGCGCGCCGAGTGGTCCGCGAGGTGCGTTTATTGCATTTTTGAGTGCTCCCTCCGCCCCACACCCCTCAGCCCCTGGACTACTGCTACCAACTTGCTGCATGTTTTAGGATAAAATATCCGAACAAGAAAGTGGGTAAGGTCTATAGGTATCATCTATTATAGTTGAATTTGTAAACAAACTGCTGGTGGCCTTTTTATCGATCAATTTATCGTCATTGAGAACTGGGGAAGGTTGGGGACGGTAGAGATCTTTTATCGATAATAAAGCAGGATAACATAATTAGCATTATTGGCGAGTGCTCTAATACCTTCATGCTGCTCGACAGAGGCACCTCCTGTGAGAACCCAAGAAGTTTCCCCCAACTACTTTGAGGTAAAAGGACTGGTCACACTGAAAAGTAACCTTTGCTTTTAAACACAGTGAGAATTTTCACAGGGTTTTGTGAAACGGAAACCTGCTCGTAACTCCAAGAAAAAATTGAACCATGTTCCTGTAATGTCATAAGCACTCAATTCAAACCGAAACACGACGATGCTGCCAACTTAAATAAGTATGGTGGCAGTCAGGACTATTTTTCCCAAGGAGTTTTACTACTAATCTGTGCAACTGATTTAACATTTTTGGTGTTCCTATTGAACTGAAACTTTCAGCAGCAGCCCCAGACAGTTGTTCTCATCAGTTACTTGTGTTGCTCTTCGGAGGTCTCCGCTGTGATCCCTCTAATGTTTAGTTACTTTCTAAACAAACACTTTAAGTGCTCTTCAGGAGTTGCTTTGAAAGTTTTATGAATTTGTAATCAAGATAGTCATTTTATCATACTCGTTACATTTGCATTCAATGGTTTTATTGTTTTTACTTTTGTAGGTCATAAAAATCAATCGTTTACCTACACGAGAGGACACGCCTGGCCTGAATTTCGTGTTCTATTTAAGAAAGCAGCAAAACTCTTTTCGACCGAATGAATAATTTTATTATAATCGTGAAAGTTACCCATAACAGTGTAACGACTGGTGTAAATGCGTGGGACCCATCTGTTACATATTATTATCTCCGACCCAAAACTCTTTCCCATAATTTCAATTCGGCAACCACCCACATATCACATTATACATTTATTTATTATTTTATTATTTATGTACACACAGAAAAATAGATACAGATAAGACATAATCATAATTATGAGTACAAAGGTACATGCACAATCGGTCTCAAAAAGATGTACGTCAACAACAATTAATTTAACTGTCTGCAATATTTGTTTCATAATTTTGTATTAATGTGTAGCCACAGAACAGTACAGATTGGATACTTAATTTTTACTTTCAGTCCAAAACGAAGTCCATAAAAATATTTTTGAAAGCGCCGACAATATTTTATTATCTGACACTCGAAACGTAACCATTAAAAATTGTGGATAAAAAAATATTCCGTTCGGCAAGAACTGGGTGGACCCACCCTCGGAGGAAGGAAACCAGTTATCGAGAGCAAAAAGTTGATAATAAAATACGACCGGCTGGCTGAACGAGAAATGATGAATTGTTGAAATTCCAGGAGCGTGTAACAATTCCATAAGTCAATTTGGTCGATACGTACCTAAGGGAAATTATCGGATGCTGATAGTCGCCGCGGGGAGCGTCGACTACGTAGGATCACGACAGAATTAATATTTAAAACGTCTCCGTTATAATGTATAGCGGGCCTCCGAGGATTGTTTCGTGATTCTTAATGTTAACCATGTTTAATATATACAAAACATAAGAGTACAACTCCTACAATATCAGATAAACAATCAAAGGACTAGAACTTAAAGCAAACAATGACAAAGAAATCTTGTAGACAGACCTAGACAGACAATACAAAAAAAACACAATACTTCTTTTATTTGCATGCATAGAATATTCTTTGTGTACAGGTTATAAATTAAATCATGTATAGGCCACGTTTCAGCAGCAGCTATGACAACCAATTCGTTCAGATCACCACCAAATTGGCATACGTCAACGCCCCTAGATATGTAGACTGTCAGTATATCGAAGGTCACTGACGTATGCACGTGGAATTAATCAGATTCCAGTTCCCATAATCCCGCCCTCCCCTGGTGACCGAACACAGCACAAAGATGCGCCCTTACTCGCACTGAAACGTCTCAAACTTTTTTAATTTCACGAATAAAAATCATCCCTCAGGAATCGGGGATGAATGGGGATATTCCTCGTTAAAATTAACAATGAAATATTGGCGTTTGACTAATGGTTCCTAACTAAAACGAATTTTAACTGAACTTATTAAATCCTTAACAAGATTTTATATTACTTCTGCTAATTATAATATTGATTGAGGGCAGGAGAGAAAATTTCGGTTTAAAATTATGAAACACAATTTGAATCATTTGTGAAATAGGGACTTATATTTCAGAGATTTTATCAGATAGATCAGGGTTCTAACAATAAAATAGGAATTATAACGATTAGAACAACTTTTTTTTTTTTTTTTTTTTTTGGGTGGGAAATCATCAAATGACTCCTCCCGCTCTGGGTGGAGCGGGAGGGCGTGTCAGACTCTTACTGACTAAAACCCACCCGTGTTCCTTCTCTTGCCTGTGCAATGCCAGGGGGCCACGGTATCCCTTTCGGACTTTCCCGCAACCCCGGCAGGCAATGGTCTCATCGGACCCCTTCACTCGCTGACATCTCTTTGAGGCGCGCGTGGAACACAACGCGCCGTCGACCCGGGCTTGGTCCTTACCGGACGGCGAGCTACCCATTGCTCACCGTCCGCAAGCCCGCGCCTACGGTGGCCGGGAATCCGCGATCGATTCCCGACGCCCGGGGCGTCTCCTCCTGCGGCGGCTAGGGGCGTGAGGGCGCGAAATTTGCCTCTCCCTCACGCGCTCCGCCTCCTCCTTCGCGAGCATTACTGCTTCGCAGAAGGAGGTGACGGCCTCCCATGCCCTCTCGCTCCGTACCATGGCCTGGACCAGGGCCGGACGCGAGAGATCCCCGCCACCGATCGCCTCCACGAGGACACGGCGGTGCTCTGCCCAAGCCGGGCATACCTCCACCGTATGCTCCACCGTGTCCTCCGGGCGATCCACGCAGTGATGACACCCGGGCGTTTCGTCCCGCCTTATCCGAAACAGGTACCTCCCGAAACAGCCGTGTCCGGTGAGGACCTGCGTCAGGCGGAAGGTGAGGACGCCGTGGCGCCTCTCCAGCCACTCCTCAAAGAGGGGACTTATCGCCGCAATAGTGGCGTGCCCAGCACTGGGTTGCGACAATCGCACTCTCCATGCTGCCATGAGATCCCGTCGGAGCTCTGTCCGCTGTGCCGCGATTTCTCGCGGCATCGGAGTCAAGCCCCGGCGTTTCGCCTCCTCGCGACACTCCCAAATATGCGCGAGGACTTTTGCCACCAGATCCCATGGCGGCAATCCGGCAAGGAGGCTCGCCGCCTCACCGGAGACCGTGCGGTATCCCCGGACCAGCCGGGTGGCCATGACCCTCTGGGACGCGTTCAACCGGCGGGCAGGCCGCCGCCTCAACGAATGCGCCCACACCGGTGCCCCGTACAGGGCCATGGACCGCACGATCCCCGCGTATAGCCTCCGGCAGGAGGCGTTTGGACCTCCTAGATTGAGCAGGAGCCGCTTCAAGGCAGCCCCGGCCCGGTCCAGTCTGGGAGCCAAACGTCGGAAATGCTCCACGAAGTTCCACCGACTGTCGAGGACAACGATTAGAACACCTACAACTTCGATTTTCACTTAACGTAAATGTTTCCTTTTAGTTTCGCGCTAATGAATGGAAAAGAGCCTACTTAGTACCTAGTATCATTCGGCTGGGTATACACAGATTAACGTAGGGGTACATCTGGGCAGCCAGCTCCACTCCTACCTTGCTGACTGGAAAATGTTATAACCACGACAATGAGGTATATGCTTATGCCTATTATGCTTAATACAGAGTTTTTTTTTGTATATAACTGGCAAAATTTCAGAAACGTGATGGTTGTCGGTATCATAATTTTAAGTAAACACGTGATGTCGGGGTTAACGCCCTCGTTGCGTACTTGAATTTATGATTTTACTAGCTGCGCGCCGCGGAAATAGACTTACACGCGTAAGTCTCGATTCCGTGAGAATGTCCTATGTCCTTTTCCAGGTCATGGTCTACCTATGTGCCAAAGTTCATCCAAATCCATTCAGCCGTTTTAGCGTGAAAGCGTAACAAACGAAAAAACTCACTTTCACATTTATAATATTTTAAGTTAGGATTAAATCATATATATTACATATTTTACCGCCGATACCATCACGTCTCCGAAGTTTCACTAATTAATTTAAAAATACCCTGTATAGTTCTTGCCGATAAGTGAGAAGTGGATGCTCACTAGTCGATTCCTCTTACTTCTTTGACAAAAGAAAACAAACTCCCCTTGTTTACTAAATACGTTGTCAACGGATTGTTTATCCTGTTGCTACGGCTGCCATCTTGCCATTATAATAAAAAAGCAAAGGGTCGCAAAGAAAACAAGTTTCCATTATTATTGGTTACAATAAGATCGGTCATTGGATACTTTGGCGATTACTTTTTGAGTTCGTCTGTTGTTTATCTTAGTATCGTTCGTTAAACAAGGACGCTTGCTTTCCTTTAAGAATAAATTGTTAGAAAGAAAAATAAAAGCTTGAAATAAGTAGATGTTTTTACAAAACTGATACAAATGATACAATACAAGAATAATTTTGTGACATTTACGAATTTACTTAGTTTATTGCTGGCTTATTAAATCGTTTCATTTGTCTGTGTAGGTGGATGGTATTTTCGATATTCATGAAATCTGAATAGAATCCCACGTACCAACGAAAATACTTACTTATCTAAGATTTACATCTGTATTACAACAATATGAATAAATAAATAAGCTATGTCTGTCTCTATTTACCTCGCAGTAATAACAGGTGACATGTACTATCCCACATTGGGCCCGCGTGGTATTGTATCTGTTAGTATGCTATGCTACTAACAGATACAATTTTGTTTAACCACAAGCAGTTTAAACTAGAATAAGTGAATTAAATTCCAAAAAACACCAAATAACCCATCGAGGTTGTGGGTTCAAATCCGGGCCAGTACCAATGTGACTTTTTATTACTGACATGGGTGAAGGAAAACATCGTGAGGAAAACTAGACTTAGTTAATATAAGTCTGAAATCACCAACCCATCTTGAGCAAGCATGGTGATTAGTGCTCGTGCCTTCTGTGTATGAGAAGAGGCCTTTGTCCAGCATTAGGCCAATACACAAGTATTATTGTAAGACCCAACTACATTTAAACCTAACGGGGCACTTGCTTCGTAAATAATACATAGAGAACTTAAGGGGACCTTATGACCTCACCGAGGACATATCTAATCTTTTAGATATGATTCAAATTCAAACTCAAAATATTTTATATTTTGAATTTGAATATTTTATATCAGAAGCTAGGTGCACGGTTCCAATTGGTCGTTTCCTATGGAGAAGAGCCGGCAAGAAACTCCACGGTTACTCTTTTAAAAATAATTGGCTTTTACAATATTTTCAAATAACAGTGACTCAGATTCAAATCAATGAACAGAATGTTATAGTTTATATTGACTGGCAAAATAATTTGCAACTGCTCAGATACAAAATATACACATTCTGTGATCAAAGGCTCTTTCTTTTTTCATATTCCATACGAACCTACCTTTTGGAAGGAACGACTAGAATCAATTCTATTTTCTTGTAAATTTTGACGTTCAATAGTCATTTATTTGAAATCGGCACATAAAAGACATTTTGTGTGACGATTTGAAATAAATGATTTGACTTTGACTTAGACTTACTGATTTAGATTAACTTACTTAGATTTACTTACTGTTAAAAGGTTAACCAATCAGCAAGTTGCTAGCGGTTTTTAGGTTCCATAAATCAAACAGGAAAATATTTGAAGGCTTGGAAATATTTACCTTCCATTCCCACAAGAAAAGTAGGCTTAAACGCTTCGTAAAATAATTTACTCTTTAAGAAAATCTTTAATTGTTTTTTTTTTTTCTTGTCTATAATATTTTACTATTTGGAAGCCTTAAATTATCTACATGTATTCAGTTAACTAATAATGTTGTATGGCAATGCTTAGCCTCTGCCCAAGGTAACAACCAGCCCTTGGGTCACGGGAAGTGTCAAATAGCCGTTTTGAGATTTCATTGAATAGGCCGTGAGCACTCGGACCCCACGGCCCGAGGGTTTCAACCCCAAACGGCTCGAAAATATAATTATCTGTAAGGTATTATACTTACGCCACTTGAGGTTTTCTGCAGCCGCAGCAGCAGCACCAGGACAGCACGCCGAGCCAGGAAGATGGGATGGCGCAAGAGTGTCGACACAGGTTGCATCCCACACTAAAGGCCTACCCAACTTCCATGGAGATAAAGACATGCCGTCTGGTCTCTTGCCAACGTCGCATGCCAAGTCATTGGGTTCTAATAAAGCTGGAACGCATTTGGATGCCTTGAATAATAAACTAAATAAATAAAAAAAGGTTTATTGCAATCACATACAATTATAACACACAATGAGTTGGAGATCACCTTTTAAGCAAGAAGACGCTTGTGTTAGGTGATATCCGCTCTTCCACTTCCATACATAACAGGTATGCAATCGATAAACTGAACCAAGAATAATAAAAATAAAAATAATCTAATTTAAATTAAACAGAAAAATAAAGTAAAAAGGAAATACAAAAGGAAGGAGCGCACTTGTGTGATGTGATGTATGAGAGTAGGTTTTGTTGTGTGCGTGTGTGTGTGTGTGCGTGAATAAGGCGTGAGTGAGTTGTGTAAATGATCTGCTAAGTGTGAGTTGAGTTTTAATTGCATTTACTTTAGTTGTGTTTATTAGTTTAAGGTATCCGTTTAGGTTCAGGTTTGGATGTAGGTTTCGGTTTAGGTTTAGGTTAGCCCTGCGACAATGTCTTGGGATTGGAAGAAGCCAGGCACAGCTTCCTCCACTAACTATTTTGCTACCTCGGCCCTTTTAATTATTGGATAGGTTATGGAAGCGAAGATACTAAAGCCTCAATTTCGTCGTAGGTTTTTTTTGTTATTGCGTTTCATATTTCGTAATAATGTATCGCGACTCTTCCGTACGATATTGAGGGTTAAAGTATGTAAGACCTTGTTTTGTCTTTTTTGCTGAACAGTTCTTATTTCTTTTGTTTATTAATTTTGTAGAAGGGAGTCCAATAACGGACCTTTTATGTCATTACTCTTCAGGATTTTCTTCAATCATTTTGTCTGATTCTTAACTTATAGAGAATCGAGGTCAAGAGCAACAAAAGCAATACACAAACAACTAACATTTGGCAATAAAAAATCGGGAAAAATTCTTCCTCTTCGGAAAGTTAATAAGCATTTGTAAAAGACTTTTTCTACATGCAATATAATAGTATCAATAAAAACAAAACCTTAATTGCATCTACAATTAATAACAAGTCTAACAATAACAAACAAAAACGCCATCAAAATACTTCTCGCTCAAAACTGATTCAATTTTAGTACCTCTCCGTAAATATACAATTCAAATGAGCGTACGGCAGTCGGGAAACGAATTGGCGCTCTGTCCGACACGACAATTATAAACGTCAACATTCGCAAGTCACCGGCCGACTCCGCAATCACTCGTGCGGGACCGGCCGATTGTATTAAACGTACGCCGAATCTTTATTGATGGGGCGCAACTGAATTTTACAATTTGCGAATAAAAATACGTAGAATTTTTAACAAGGTGTTTTTTTAGGGTTATGTAGTTAACGGGCAGAAACGGAATTTCATCACTTGTTATTTCTTACGACTGTCTTGTTTATGTGTCTCTCCCAATGCCAAACATAAAACATATCCCGATGTCAAGTGGTCGTTAGTTTTTAATTTAAATGATCCGCGATGGGCATGGTTGTTTTAAAATGTGAGTACGCTTTACTGGAGGTTGTACTTTTCGGCTAAATCTCACCAACTCGGTAGTATTCTTGGAATTGAATGTCGATAATAACCAGTTAAACAAAAAACACAATTACATAATACACACACATAGGTAGGTAAGTACACAAAACTTGATTTAATTTATTCCCATGATCGATCTATGTAATCACGTTTTGTGAACTCAGCCTTTCAACCCATTCAATTAACAACTAAACACGACATGCCAAACAAAACAACAAATAATTGAAACAAAACGTAATCCAATTCTTTTATAAGGGACATTTAAAAATCCAATCAATTTGACGGCAGTAATATAAAAGGATCTATTAGTTGATTCAAGGACATCAGGGATAACAAGTGGTCAGTCCTTCATTATTTATCAATAGAAAGGACTCAATTAAGGCGAGACTCGTTTTACTCGCCTTTTTGTGAATACATTTTCAAACTAAAGCGACAACCCTTTTTGAAAATTATATGTTATTGAGAATGTTGGTGCGTTTTCACTCTAAGTGTATCTTCCCGCACGTAAGTGCGGGAAGATACACGCATGCAGTGGCTACGATTGTTGTTTTATTATACGTAGGTGGGCATAGCTGCGCAGGCGCATAGCTACTTGCTAAAGCACGTACCGACAAGCGCGCGGTTAGTACGTAGTCGCAGTTACTTTAAAATAAATAACGCACAGTTAAACACTATGCAGTCTTATTAAATGTGGTATACACATCATTTTAAGGTTTTACTATTTATTGCTTTGAAGAAAAACCTTTAAGACATATAATAGGTAACTGTCGTCTTTAAAATAAATTGGGGCAATTTCGTTTTGATTGTTTTATTATAAAGGACTTTCAACTCGAAGCATCATTACAAAATTCGAAATTATATTGATAGTCGATAATTTTCAAGCAAATTACCAATTCAATATCGGACTGCTTTCGAATTATGCGTGGTCAGACAGTGATATTGAAAATTAACTAACCTTTGCAGAACAGCTATACTGGTCGCAAAAGAAGTATACAAAACAATTTAAAACACCGGCCAAGTGGGAGTCGGACTCGCGCACGAAGGGTTCCTTACCATTATCTATAAAAACGGCAAAAAAAATCATGTCTGTTGTATGGGAGCCCACTTAATTATATTTTTTGTTATAGTGGCCACAGAAATACATCATCTGTGAAAATTTCAACCGTTCGTTTGTCTAACTATCACGGTTCATGAGATACAGCCTGGTGACAGACGGACGGGCGGACGGACAGCGAAGTCTTAGTAATAGGGTTTTGTTTTTACCTTTTGGGTACGGAACCCTAAAAAAGTTTATTATATTAAGTGTGAATACTTCCTTTTCACACTTAAGGTATAGTCCCTCATACAATCCGTCGCGCTTGGCTCGTGCCTTGCGTCTCTGCCACGTCCCGAGTCGCGCCCGAGCACGCGGCAAGTCGCGTTGGAGTCGAGCCGCTATTTACCACACCTATCACGTTAGTTTAATTCGTGTGCACTTCATCAAAAATGTGGAGCTGCTGCGAAGAATAGCGCCACGACTGGTCATAATGGAATCGACAGTAGGGGGGTGTGTAGCTGAAGTTGTTGAATTTTGGAATTGGTCCAGGTAATTACAATAAAAAAATCGTAGTAATATTATGATGTAAAGTGATGATTATTTGTCCAAACTAATATTGTTTGATTGTTTGTAAGAGGATAATCTCTGAAAGTAGGTACTGATCCGATTACAATAATTATTTTCTGATAGCAAGCTACATTAACGCCTCGCTATGAGTCCTAAAGAATATCCATGCCGACCTTACGAAGTCACAGACAGAAGCTAGTGTTGTTACATATGTGTAGGGGTTATTATAATTTGCTGTGCTATTCACTTTTATTGCGATCGCGAACATCGGCTAATTCTTTAGGTCTTGTCATGATTTCTGCACAATATAAAGATTTGTATTGCTTGAAGGTGCTGGCTGACCCGACCCTGTAGTTTTGTAATATTATAAACGTTTCCACGTTACAATAGAAATGCTAGTTTAGAACACCGATTTCTTTAGACTAAGCATATTCATACTTTTACCTAAGTTGTTTCAAATCACTCACCATGTGTTATATAACCTTGGACAGTGTTATATTATTCGATATATTCATTGGTTCCCCATCGTCCACATGACTTCGCTCATTACGCGCGCGCCGCATATAAAACGGCGAGTTATTGCCGATCCGCCGCGCCGATTGTGAAGCAGCGACAGGCTGTTATATTGTGAGGTACAGATTGCCGATACAATGTACTCGATAACAATAACGATTTTATTACATTACGACTTCTTCATGAATACATACGGCAGTATAAATGGGCGATAAAACAGTCCTGCTACCAACTGTGCTGACTAACTAAACTTTTCAACTACTAACATAAACAGCTAGTTGAATATAAGATCATAAATATCGGCAGTGTTAGAATCCCTAATATAAACACTAAACCTCAAATAAAAATATTCACAGGGAAGCACTGTTAAATCCTTCGTTCCAGTTCATCACCACAACAAATACAAAGTACAAACCTCCTCAAAGCCTCCATCTACTGCTCAATCTTGACACAACGTCCTCTATTTCAAAATCAATTTTAAAAGCAAAATATATCCAGTATTTCAAACAAACAATATCTTCTGAAATTGTTTTTGCCGCGTACAATATTTCCGAAGGCGATCGGAACACCAATCATAGAGCTATGGAGCTATGGAGCAATGCTGCAATGGCGCTATTCTGAACGGACGGCAAACAAGAAAATATAAGACATGGAATATACATCGGAGAATGAGGTCACGCCTCAAGTGCAATTTTTTTAATGAAAAATAATGGGAACACTCGCTTGCTATTCGCTTTCAAGTTTTATTTGACGGGCGTGCTGTCTGAGATTAGTTTTATGACCGGTAAGAAAATAGTGCCAGATGTCTCAAGAAAATGGTAGCAATTTGTATACAAGGCACTTTATGTGTTTAAAAGAAGTACTTCATGTTTCTGTGACGGTAACATGTATCTTTCTTTCTTAAGTAAAGCCCCAAAACCTGGTCTTTCAGGCTCAATTACCCTGAAATTGGTGAAAGATGTAGTAGGGATAATAGCCACTAAATTAACCTTTACTCATCCAACTGCTGTTTTTTGGTAAGATTTGATTCCTGAAAACTAATTTAAAACTAATTTTAAATTCGTTAAACAGATAAGTGTTACTATAAATTAAGATGCATTTCCACCCAAAATGAACAGAAGCTAATTATCATTACACGGGTGATTCCTTCCCCCCACATAGCCTCCTTCGCAGCCGAGTCGCTCCACCAACAAAGGGGGAACTTCCAACATTCTTAATAGTCACTGAAGCCTTTTCTTTTATCGTAATGCCGTTCCAAATGAAGAGGTTCCGCGTTATTCAAATTACAAATTTAAACAACCCAAGAAACCGAAAAATCACCCTTATTTCCCCAGCAATAAAGTTGTCTTCTCGAAACTAAAGAGCAATTGGATTGTAAAAGAAAATCAATCGGCTCTGGATGCGAGCTTTTTTAATCAAATGGACTAGAAATGGTTGTAAAGTCGCCCATTACGTTAAACGAACCACCTTTGTCATATTTTCTTTTGTAATCGCTTTAGTAATTTGGACGCGCAATTAAACCATCCGCCATTTTTCCCTTTTCGTTTTTTTTTCCTATTAATTGGTTTCATAAAAAGAAACGGATAATTATTGACGATTTTAATGATCGAAATGGTCCAGGAAATAAACCAGTTCTTTGTTTTAAATGCTATTTAAAATGAATAGATTTTGGGGATGAGAATCGGGAGTTATTGCAAATCTTTTTAGGTTTAATTGCTTTCATAATTACAAATCTGCCAGTTAGGAAGGTCTTTCTTTTGTCTTTTCTTTATAATAAAATTGAGTGACAAATGAGCAACAATAATATTGCACGGGCCGTCAAATACCTTTATAACTTCATCGATGCCTTTCAAAATTCAGAAATAAAAAAAATCTTCGCGGCATGTCGAATTGGAGAGGCAATAACGTCCTAATAAAGCCATAGTCTACGATCAGGTGAATATTACGAAACACGAGTATATTTTGGCACACAGCATAAGAAGGTACAGAAGACTAATTCCCGACAACGTTTGGTAGTTCAAAGAAAGGACAATTGATGACAATTGATCAGACAGTTAATGTACCAAAAAAATACTTTTGACAACGTTATAATTTTAAACTACACAATCTAAATTAAAAATCATTTGTCAATCAATTTAGACTAAAAATTTATTGATTAGTTCTATGCAATAATATGATCTATGCAAGAAACATATCTTCTAACTGATAAGTATGGACACCGTGAAGAATCACAACAATAAACAGTCGAGAAGGCAATTTTACCATAAAAATAACATTTGCGGATACTGCCTATAATGTTAAACAACATCAACATCTCCAAACGTTTTTTTGTTGGTTGAATATGAGGCTTTTGGCTACTTTTGTATAAATTTGTGTATTTTTTCTTTTAATGTGCGTTTTGTTTGTGCAGAATTAACATATTTTCTTTCTTTTTTCTAAACTGAATAATGCAAAATGCTACTGTCAAATTTAGTGTTTACTACTGTCTGCTTAGTCATAGGAAATGAGAGAAACCGCGAGGCAAAATAAATAATTGTACGTACCTACTAACTCCGAAACTAATTCCTTCCTCATGCGTTGAATCTTCTGTGTGCATTTGCTTCATGTATCATAGATGTTCAATAAGTGGGGCAAAGGGAGCGTATTTATCATAATATACGAGCCCGACTGGTATTCGTATTGATGCTCTCCGCTCGCGACAGAGGAAATACAACGTTACGGTTATTTATTTATTGGTTTGTTTAGGGATGGCGGGCATCTTCACCTTTCTTTAGGTTGGACATGTTCTGTTCACTGCATCTTCATGGGTCTTCAAATAACAGGTTGACTAATTTTTGATCTCAAATTAACGGTGTTAATCCTCTTTCAACATCTTCAAACGTTTATAAAGTATTATTGCTTTATTTTTGCTAAAGTCACTTATCTTTAGTGACGTAGCACCTACTCGTACATACCGATAAAATATGATTTACCATACACCGGTTTTGACTACCTACATATTAGGCTGCGGGCACATTGAAATGAAACTACTATTATTTTTTCAAATAAAATCCGTACGCAGCTCCAATCTGAAAATCAATTTATAGACTACAAGAAACCTTAATAAAGAAAAACAAATAAAGCTAAAAGCCATCCAACCAGAGACAGTTCCCTTCAAAGACATAATTCCCTCCAGCCGCAACTTACGCCGCATCCCAAACAAGTAAGTCTTGACTTAAATCAAGATTAGAGTGGGCCTTAAACCAAAAGTATCGAGTTGTGCCCGAATGAGGCGTAATCGAGAATTAACTGATATAAATTGCCCCTAATCTAGATCTGATGCGAGTAGTTGTAGACTTTCGGGGTCGTCAGATTGTTTGTACTGCTTTGTTTGTGTTATTGTCGTTTTAAACAACAGTGATAATCGTACTATTGCTTCTGGTTCACAATCCATACTAATATTATTAAAAAACGAAAGTAACTCTGTCTGTTTGTTACCTTTTCACGTCTTAACGGGAGAATAGATTTCGATGTGGGACAACGGTAGACCATGACCTGGGTTAGTACATAGGACTTTTTATCCCGGTTGTACGTTCCCGAGAGATAATTTCCGAACTCCATGCGAGCGAAGTTGGGAGCAAAAGCTACTAAAATAATATTATACTTTAAACAATAAGAGAAGAAGATTTTGACGTCACAAAATGGCAAAAGAAAAAAAACGTGTGCGGTCGTGGGACCCCGTCAAGAACGAAGTTCCTTCTCACGTATAATTTAAAAAAATATATGTTTTGTGAGCCGCCATCTTGGATTTACATTTTGATCAAATTCGTTCTTTCTCTCGAATTAAAAGAAGACCCAGTTTACTCCTACCGCAAGCCGCGTTAAAGAACTTCGTTCCAAAAATATTTCTGAAATAGTTACATACAGTCAAAGGCGACCGCAGTTTTACATCCTTAATTCATTCCTGCATTCAGACTTCGTTTGAAGTTCATTCAATTTTTATCAACCGATCGACAAAACATTCTCCAAAAATACTACATCCCATGAAATCCCACCCTTACCCACCTGCATCTGATAGACGATAACCCGTGGAACAGTTTACCGCGCGACACAGTGGAATGACGCGCGTGCCGCCGACGCGTCACGGCGCCCGCGTCGGACCGCATTTCATACCGGTATTTATGTCGCGGCAATATGTCTGCGGCTTGCGATCTGACGGTTGTGTGTGCACGCCTTATTTTTGAGGCTGGGGAGATAGAATAATTACTTATTTATTTTAACAAAATAAGTCTGATTCCGGTTAACTAACTTTGCAAACTACAAATAGGTAGGTACGTAACCTATTAGTTTGCACTAAGAACGATTAGGCTACATCGGGTATTAAGAGTTTTATCCTTTAACCTGCTTGGGTTAAACTCTGGCATCCCGCCAGTTATTTGATTCGCCTAAACCTTATTTTTTTGAAATAGTGGTTTTATCTTTTTCGTACTTTATCCACAAGTAGTATAAGAACCTTCTATTTCGATGGGAGCAGCTGCTTTCCCCAGTAGTTAATACAACTGAGGGGAAATATGTTTTCCTTGCGATAACCGAATGCCTGTTTATGCGAGTATATCGAGATGTTTATGACTTCAGCTATATTTCTGTGGTGCCGACACAACTCGGAGAAAATACCTGCCTGATATATTCCTTGTACAATATACATGTAGTACGCAGAAACATGTTTACTGATCCGGGTACCTACCTCCTACCTACATAAACCTACTGTTGAGATAAATGGTTTAACATGATCGTTACGAAGGTTATTAGTAATACCTAAGTTTATTTTACATCCATGTATGAATTAAGCCCCTAATCAAAAAAAAACATGCGGGGCAGTCTCTGGGGCCTGCCGATAGAAGTGAAAACTAGCGTGCCGTGACGATGACGCGAGTTTCACGCTTTTTGTTCACCCAAAAAGTGCTCAACGCGCCTAAAGAAGTTTTCACTTCAAAAACCGGCCATTTGCCAGTCGGACTCGTACACGATGGGTTCTGTACCACCGTACAATTATTTTATTAACACCTTTTTACTATTTTTATCATTTGTTGTTAGCCATCAGATCACCATCGTAGTAAGTACACACTCTGTGAAAATTTCAAATGTCTACTTATTACGGTTAAAAAGATACAGCCCTGTGACAGACGGACAGCGGTGCCTTTGTAATAGGGTCCCGTTGGCACCCTTTGAATACGGACCCTGAAACCTAAGGGCAATACAGTAGAAAGTTTCGGTAGTATGCCAATAGCTCAGTCTAACGTTTTAACGAAGCGGCCCACAAAATACTTAATTAAATTAAAAACATAAAACAGATTCGACGTAACCTTCAAATTCACGTATAAACAAACAACTCGGTTTCGTATTCAGCTCGCCTCTCAGAAATTATGATAGTTTATCGAGAAAGTATCTATTGAACAAAGGAAACATTATTCGGAACAACTACCGCTTATCTTTACCATTTACCAACAGTTTCGGATACGGCGCGGATATTAATTCCCTATCTCGTATTGTTAGGGTTATAACTTGACAAATACGGATTTTTTTTCGCGTGTGCTGAACGTAGCGGATATCGTGCGGTTATGTTCGGATATTATTATTTGCGGCTTTATTATTGGGAACCTAGTTTTAGTATTAAATGCAAAATAGGTATCTCGGTATTATTAATTGTATACCGTTAACCCGTTAATTTAGATAGTTTTTCTGTTTGCCATTTGGCGGAAATTCAGAGGATAATAATTTTATAATTTGTTCTCTAAATAATTTTGTTGTATTTTGTAACCCTGTAGTATTTTATAATTATTGATTATATCATTTCAACGGAAGCTCTCCTGGAGGGTTCACCTAGTAGCATATGAGATGCCGGCAGCCCTCACTCAAGTTATCAACAACTTACCTACTGCAGTAATGTACAATAAAAAAAACTTGAATTAAAAACGCAGCTTTTATGTGGTGTGTATTTATTTTTATGTGGGATATTTGAAAGAGGTGTGGGTGCCTCCACCCACACCTCTTTCAAATATCCCACATATTCGAATATCCGAATATTTTCACATCTCTACACGTTGGGAAGAGAAACAAAGTTGGTAACAGTTGTCGATATTGGAACCGTTACGTCTGCTGTAACTGAGCCGTTACTTTTAACGCCACTCTATAACTGTGACCTGGTCCGCATACTTACTGCCTCTAACTGTTGAGTGTTTATGTTATCTTTAACTGTTGATTGTTCTAGGTAATTAAAGAGGTTGGCTGTGATAATGTTGTGTTTTGTATGTATCTCTTGGCCTCTAAAACAGGGTATTTCATCTTGTTATTTTAAATTACCTACCTATTATGAGTGTGTAATGAGAAGAAAATAATCAAAAGATCATACAACCATAGGAAAATAATAGAGATGACATAACAATATCAATAGACCAGTCGAAAGTTAAACTCTCATAAATTGCATGTTTGACACAAAAAAAGCGAAACTGTAAATATTTTAGATCAAGAATACTAAAAATACAGTGCCAAATGAAGGCTAATAAACTCTTAAAATGTTTCTTCTCCAGCTAACCTCCACTTTAGGCCAAGTGTAACAACAATCTCGGTCTCCATCGCACATCCCACAGCCTACATCTCGTGGGCGACTTCCTCGTAAACAATTAACTTGAAACGCTCTCGCGTATGTTTTAATTAATTGAGTTGTAAGAGACACCTTCTGTACAAAGTTTATGCTTTAAACCGGTTCTGAAACGTAACGAGGGTTGAAAAATAAAACGCGACGTTGTATGCGAAAGGTTAAATAAAGGTACTGCAATTATGTATTACATGTTTCATGTCTGATGTGTGTAGAATAAATACACTTTTGCCTGTTTTAATTAACTACTACTAGTTGACATAAATAAAAGTCAAAATAACAGCGCACCACATTACAATAATCTTTAGGCGTTCATTAAAGTGTTTTTAGGGTTCCGTACCCAAAGAGTGACAAATGGAACCCTATTAATAAGCCTCCGCTGTCCGTCTGTCTGTCAGCGACCTGTATCTCATGAACCGTTAAAGGTAGACAGTTGTAAATTTTACAGATTATGCATTTCTATTGCCGCGATATCAACAAACAATAAAAATATAATAAAATTAAAAATTAAAGGGATAAATAATCTAACCCTGGTGTATGGGGTGTCATTGTCTACAGCTCATCGAGTAGAGAACAAATATAAAACGCTAATAATTTTTTACCTTCGAAAATTGTGAAACAGGTGGCCGTAAAAGTTGTCAGTTTCAAAGTAATTTCTAAATTTATGTCTGTAATTTTTATGGTGTACAATAAAGAGTATTCTATCTATCTATCTATCAGTTTTAGACCATTTTTATACAAGCTCTATCTCGACAACTAAACATGTTAGGAATTTGAAACTTCTGTATCAGTACTGTATATAATCAACAAATGTATAATCACTAGAAACGCCGATTCATAAGGTATTTTATTTAAATATGGGTAATTTTCTACAACTTCAAAATAACTATGTAATTCATAGTATCATTATGAAATACAAATTTATCTTTGCTATTTAAAAAAAATTAAGATGGAAAATAATAATAGTCTTCGCTTAGTATTTTCATTTATTTGCTAAATAATGTACGGTGGTATGGAACCCTTCGTGTGCGAGTCCGACTCACACTTGGTCGGTTTTTTTATTAACCCCTGTCAGTCATGGCGCTCATGGCGCTCGGCGCGCCGCCGGCCGAGCCATGATTGTTTTGCTGCGTTTTTTTTTTAGTCTGTGATATCTTTTATAGTTTTTATTTAATTAAATGCTTAATTTTAATAACATATTTTATCAGATAAAGATTAACAATATTTTATAAATGAAATTCTGAAAGATAAAAATAGTTACAGTGGGACATCCATAGCCATATGCTATCGCGGACTTTTCTGTTGATTTTGTTAAATTCAATCCAGTAGAACATAACTTTTATCTATCTGAAACGATTTGGTCAGCACACGCCATGTAAGCGCTCAAAAAGGTGCCTTTTTCACGACTTGACAAAACGTCAAATTTCAGTAGGTACGTTTACGTTTAATATAAAATAATTATAAATATAAACCTTCCAGAACGCATTCTCTAAATGTTGTTGAACAAAATCCGTTGCGTATTTTAGTAGAACAACGCGGACATACAGACAAACGCGAAAAGCAACTTTGTTTTATAATATTTAGAGATTTAAAAGGAACTTTTCATTAATGTCACAAAATACGAATTACAAACTTTGTCTGTTCTATTCAGAATTGATTGTGTGGATTTGAGACCAAAAATAACTGTAGAAAATATTGCGCATTTGTTATGTTCATTGTCAGCTGCGAAGTCTGCCTAATATTACCTTTACCTGTAGACCAATATGAACAAACTGTCGTAACATTTTATTAGGATATCAGGTCCACAGAATATTATCAAATTGGTAGTTCAATACAAAGTGGCGCCACGCGTTTGTTCGTGGCTTGTAGTGTCAATAGCCCACACGGGAGCAATAAGTGAGACGAGTGTGGCTAATATACAATTATGTGTTGCAAAAGATCCGTAGAAGAAACAAGGTGGTTACCTTGTGGTTACAAGGTGTTACCTAGTTTCTTCATAGCCCAAAAAATTGCCAAACTTAAGTGGCAGTGGGCAGGGCGAATAACTCACAGATCGGATAGCCAATGGGGCCGTAAGGTACTGGAGTAGCGACCGCGTACCTGAAGGGGCAGGGTTGGAAGGTCACCCTTAAGGTGGACCGATGACCTGGTGAAGGCCGCAATAATCCGCTGGATAGAACAAGCACAGGACCGGTCGATGTGGAGGCGTTTGGGAGAGGCCTATGTCCAAACGTCCTTTCTTTGGTGTTTGGTCGTTCGTCGAGTTAAGCTCCTTAAGTTCAGAGTTGAGCTCCACGGTTACTGACAAATGCTTGCACTGACAGGGCAGGCCAGAATAAACAATTTCATTTCAATAGACGACGTACTCGTATATTTAGTACCTAACCGCAGTCACGCCTGAGTCAATCAACTAAGGGATAACTAAACATGGGATAGATAAGCGAACAGAAGAAAATCACCACGACATTATGGAGATTTCCGAATTGATCGTAAGTAATAAACAAAATCCTACGAAAATACTTCCTCTAATATCTTGTATGTACCTGGCAAGGCGTGGTGATGGCAGGTGGAGTAAGGCAGTGGCCGAGTGGCGTCCGAGGACTGGAAGACGAAGCATCACACGACCGGCGCGCGGCGGGGAAGCGAGATGGGCACACGACATTGTTACCATCGCGGTTAGAACCTGGATGAGGCTGGCACAAGAGGATTGATAGAGGCCTATGCCCATTAGTGGGTGGAGTTGGGCTTTAAATAATGATGATTTTTTATTTCTCATTCAATAATATTATTGTAAAACTTTTATATCGATTGTTGGATCGAACCTTCTTCAGTATCTTACTCAGTGGCCTCACCCTGTAATACCGGGTTATACCAGGCCCGCTAAGTAATTTATCCGGGATTCGACTTAACCGCTTTACATCCCGGGATTTAAAATAAGGACGCCATTAATATGCGTCGCGGGGAAAGCAAATAGCAACAAGCATGGCGACGGCAGAGCAGGCACGAGCGCAGGCGGGAGAATAGGCAGAAACGTCTGATGAAGATCACAGGTCAAGGACGGGATACTTACCGATGTTATTTTGACGGAAAAGGTCGTGTGTTTGTGTTTGCTTCCCTTCAACGTAAGTTTGTCGTTTCCCTTTCAAGTATTTTTGCGACGAGTTGCCTAGGGCTAATGTTTCTTTAAGGGATTTGTGTGCTTGCTATTTTCTACCAAAAATCATAGAATTCTTCATGCATTACTAAGTGATTTTCTTTAAGATGTTGAGCTTTGCTGCTTCCATCATCTATTAGATATTAGAAATATCTAACACCTAATGGATGTCGGATGCTGCAAGGCTCAGTATCTCAAGGCACATCTCTCTCTTTGTTCCTTATACTTTTACTACGAAAACCGTCTTTGTATCCCAGTTTAGTAAGTGGATAACCGCCTGACACTTTCTCTCTTGCTCTTCCACTTCTTACTAAGCAAAACTATGGTAACCATAGATAAACGATAGTTTTAATAATAAAAAATAAAAAAAATAAAAAATCAAGTATAAAGTAAGATAATGATTTACATTAATTGCAATTGAGGAAAAAATAATTCTAGATGTAAAGTAGACTTGCCTGATCTAGGTTTAATATTTTTTTTTTTTTTTTTTTTTATAATACATCTATGATGCTAACAACCAACCTTGAACCATCATAACCACTATTTGTTTTTGCGAATTCACCCCATCAATAACATTGTACTATCGAAGAACTTCATATCTAAGCAGTTTGAAAACAAAATCCCGTGAACACGATGACCACATCTGTTACTGCCCCGGTTCTATAGCGGCCGAGCGCTGCAAGCAGAAATAGTCCTTACGGCGTATAGATATGAACTTCTTCGATGGTATCTCACACACACATTCACAAGCACACACGTTCATCAAAACGTCAGTTGTTTGTCGCGTCGGCGTCGGGGGCGTGTAGGCAAACCAGAATGTTTGCTCTGCGCTCGCTAGTCTTTAGTCTGAAGACGTCGCCAGTAATTGTTTTATTGCAGGCACTAAAGGGGCCCGAGTTTAGTCGGTATGGTAATCGCGCGATTCGCAAACAGGAGACGTGCGATCGTCGCGGCTTATCGCGGCCGCTACACTCTACAGTTAAAACTGTTTTAGATAACGTTTTGATTAATCGTATTTCACGTAGATTTTGTTTTGAACCGAAATGTTTTTTTTTAACTTTTTGGAGTGTATCTTACTTCTATCGTCCCAAAATGCTAGATAACTTCTCATTCATCAATTTTGACTATTTGATGTAGAAAGAAAAATTACAAGTCCTACAATTCCACTCCATTTCCACAACTTATCTACAACTGAAATAAAATTCTTTCTTTGGTTTGTACCTTATGAGCACTGCCACTATAGTCACTAATCTATAAACATATTATAAATTAAAGTCGCTTTTCGTGTCTGTCCGTGGGGTGAGTGGAGTGCGTCTCACTAACGTTATTGGATACAACGTTTATTTAATCGAAAATCATTAGGTATATCATAAATAATTCTATATTGATTCCATCATTATGGTTCAGAGCAGAGCAATCCAACTCGGATAGAATAGGTTAGAAAAGCTAAGGCGGGAGCGGCCGCCGAGCGCCAGATCCCCTCTATTTTTGGTCAATCATTTGGGTTAGGTTAGAACAGTGACCAATGACCATTAACGCGCGAAGGCGAGCGAGCGAAGCGAAAAGACCGCGGTAGCGGTCACTGAGCGCCAGATCCCCTCTATTGTTGGTGAATCATTTGGGTTCGGTTAGGTTAGAACAGTGACCATTAACGCGCGGAAGGCGAGCGAGCCAAGCGAGCGTGCCGCCGAGCGCCAGATCCCCTCTATTGTTTTTAAATAATTTGAGTTAGGTTAGAACAGTAACCTTTTTGACTCACTGTTTAGTGTAGTGATGGCACGAGAATTACATTCTTCTCGTTTGTTCAGTTCACAAATCCAGTAGAACTTATTATTTATTGGTCTGTTTTTATTATAGCTGTAACCATTCACAAACAAAGTGACAACTAACAATAATAAATATGTTAAGCTACCTACAGGCTACCACTTATCAATAATTAGACTAAGTTAAAATGTGCATATTATATGCAATTTTGCTTTGCCTTTTTCACTAGGCGTTTTTATCATATTAGACTAAATAGGTATAATGTCTTTTGAGTGGTATATCAAACGATTTTATATTCAATTTATGTCATACTTATAAAAAACGGTTATTTTAAAATTATATCAATTGTTTATTAAATTAACTGACCAATAAACCAAATAAAATTATAGATTCAGTTGTTATAAGTATCTTGTAATTATAATATATATTACTTACCCCTGTCCGTGTGACCGCGTTGTTCTTCTAAACTTTGCCATCCCATCATTAAGGGAATTTATTCCGAAAGGCTCATGTGCATAATAAATGAATATTAAACTTATAAAGGATGGCAGGTACTTAGACGCGCAACCAGTTAACATGGATTCAGTTCATGATTCTGGGTTACTAAAGAAATAAACAGCTGTTTCATACAAACGTGCAATACCTACGCGGTCAAAATGTGTGGAACAGCATTTTTTTGTTTTGTTCGCTGCAAGTCGATGTCCTTGCCAGCCTTAATATACATTATAATAAGGAAATCTCGATGCTTTGTCAAGTTGTAAACCCCGTGGGAAGCAGGGGCGGGTCGTTAGTACTGTAATGAAACATAACGAAAGCCCAATATTAGGTAAAGAAATGTAAATATCACCTATATGTTACTCCTACAAGATCTCTAGAAGGGTGCCGAGGAACACGACATCTTGAAAGCATTTTTAAGTACCTACTGCTAATGTGCGACCTATAAATTCAGGTTTACGTACATAATCCGCGGCGGTACACTCCGCAGACTGCGCGCGTTCTTTGTTATATTTCATAACTCTAGTTTATAAAGGAAGACGTAAATATTAAATATACTTAATGTAAATTCTAGCCAGCAGCTACAAGAGACTTTGTAGTGTCATCTACGAGGAATTTCAACTACAGACGCTCTTCTTTAGTAGTATGAAGCGTAAGTAGACTTAATTTGCCCTGAGGCTAAAAGTGAATGCCTAAATCAGCACTACACAAGTTCACAAGTCAGGTTAAACTAGTTAGTTTAATCTTTACAATATAGATCGTATCCGATCAACAATTTCGAAAATATCTGCTCTGTATCTATCTAAGGAACTTTGAATGTCAAAACTATTCGACTTATAATAATTAAGCTAGAGTTAATAAATCTGGACTAAATTAACTAGACTCTGGACGAATTCGATCCTCCAGTCTAACTTAAACGTAGCTATGTTTGACAAAAACTAATTTATTCATATCTGTGTGATAGCATTCATTTTGTGAATAAAACATAAGCAATAACTGTGAGTGTTAGAGGCTTATGATAACTAATGATGGCGGTTGAGTCTTGAGGCGTGGGCGGCTCAGTTTTAAACCCATTAGGGAAAGTAAAATATCACTGCAAGCTCGGCTGGACGCTGGCTTGCTTATACAGGGATAGATTAGGGACGAGTGAAAATAACTTGGGTGCATGGAGTTGGACTCATCGGATGTTTCGGTAACTGATGTATGACTGTAAACTTGTTATCTTATAGGCAAAACGAATATAAATAGCTCACAAGTTTAAATATTTGAACTCTAAATCCACATTAAACCTTTCACATATAGGTATGAGGACCAGGGTGTCCTAATCATCATTTGTCCGAATAATAACTTGCCCGAACTTAATGTCACATAATATAACATGCCATAAAATTGAAATCCCTAAATACAATATGCCCTAAATATGTATGTCATAAATATTACAATCAATAACATAATAAAAAGACTTAAACCGTTTTCATAAGTTATGTCCTAAATTCAAATTATTTAATGTTTTCTTATTAAATATTATCTGATTTTATATTACAATTGTTTATTATTTTACCAAATCTAACACTATACATAAATAGTAATTAGATGCAAAAGCAATATGTCTTTTGTCACGGCTCTAGCGCTGCATGTATTATCAGTTATCACGCAATAAATCAGTTAATTGTGAACAAGTGATTTTTATTTCCCTGTAAGAATCATGCATACAAGCACACACCATGCATGCAAGCAAACATGCAGCATGCAAGCGAAAATGCAAGCTAGCATGCAGCTTGCAAGCGAGCATGCAACACGTAGCATGCAAACAAACATGCAGCATGCAAGCGAGCGTGCAACATGCAGCAGGCATCGTTTCTGTGACGGTTCTGGCGGGCTCCGGCGGTCCCACACGAGATTATCGTCGCAGCTAAACGCTCACCACCTGCTCCTCAACTCGTAGGCCGCCTCGCCACGGTAGAGCAGACAAGACTGCGTGGAGTCGGATTTACAGCGATTCGTTTCTGTCAATAAAACCTAATTTTTTGCTAATGTTTTAGGACCAACAATTTTATTAGAAATGAACATTCGGAATAATACACATTATATAATACAATAATTAGACTTTATTTCATGCAAAATTAGGAGATTCAATTATAATAGTACTCGATATTATAACAGAATAATTTTAGAAGTAAAGATAATTATGTAAAACCAAATTTCGATTTTTTGAACATTATGGTTGCTGAAGTATATAGTAAACGTGATACGAATAATGATTTTCGGACAAACAATTTTAGGAGAAGAAAGGGAGTACCTGAAACGTTCACTCATCCCCCAAAGAAAAGGGAGGATCCTCCGACCAGACTGGTGTGTCTAGTGAGCTGTCCGACGATTGATGTCGGGTTGTAATATATATACTGGTCGCGCGGCAAACGCTGCACTGCATCAGGTCCACCGTATCGTCGAATTCATCGGCGGCGGCTTCTACCGTGGCATGTCGACAGGTGCGGTCTTCTTCGACATAGCGAAAGCATTCGACAAGGTCTGGCACAACGGCTTAATCTTTAAGCTCTACAAACTCGGAGTGCCCGATCGTCTCGTGCTCATCTTACGGGACTACTTGTCGAATCGTACTTTCCGCTATCGCATCGAGGGAGCCCTATCCTCTCCCCGCCAAATCCGCGCCGGAGTCCCTCAAGGCTCCGTGCTCGCCCCGCTCATGTTCTCGCTCTTCACAAGCGACATCCCCAAAAGCAATACGGCGCAGTTGGCTCTGTTCGCAGATGACACGGCCATATATTGCAGGGGCCGGTCGCAGACTCAGATCCACCTTCTCTTACAACGGGCTGTCAATAACCTTGGCGCCTGGTTTAAGAAATGGAGAATTGAAGTGAACCCCGACAAAAGTCAGGCGGTTTTATTCATAAAACCGCGATCTAGACCCCCTCACATTCCCCGACCACTCACCTTGTTAGGTAAGCCTATCCCCTGGGAGAAGCAAGCCAAGTACTTGGGAGTCATCCTCGATCATTACCTCAACTTTACAGAGCACATAAGGTCGGTTCGCTCGCGGGCCGCCTTCGCTCTCAGTAGACTTTACTACATCGTTAATGCACGCAGCAAATTGTCACTCAAGTGCAAATTGCGCATCTACACAGCGTGCATCCGCCCCATCATGACCTATGCGGGTGTAGTCTTTGCACACACATCCCCCAGAAACATCCATAAGATGCAGGTGATCCAGAACAGATTCCTTAGAAGAGCCACGGGCGCTCCCTGGTATGTCAGAAATATTAACCTCCACCTAGATCTCAAAATCCCCACTATCCATCAGTTCCTAAAACGCATTGCAAAGCGTCATTTTGATTCCGCCGCCAATCACCGCAACCCTCTGGTTGTTGAAGCGGCCAATTATACCCCCTCCCGCATTAGTCGATTTCGCCGTCCTAGGCATGTCCTCTCCGATCCAGATGATCCAACCACTCTCCTCCAGGAGAGCAATAGGGCCACCAGTACAGTGCACAAACACACCCGACACCCGTCGTACCGACCTCGCCGCCGAGGTCCTCCGCGCGCGCGACCCTCACGAGTAAATAATACTCCCCCCCGACCCTTGTCCGATGAAGCGCCAGCCCGCGCCGCAGCTGAGCGCGTAGCTTTAAATTCCCCGCATAATAATCATGAAATATCCTTGATCCAGCCTGTCCCATCTTGCTGTCCTCCCCTCAGCGACGCCCTAAGCCGAGGTTCGTACCCCACAGGGGGTGCCCTTAGCGAGCGTTCGCCTAATTTTAATGTAGAATAGTTGCTCCTGGCTGGAGGCTTTGAGTGTAGTGCTCAAGGCAGCCACAGGATTGTTCGGTTGAGCAGTAAATACCTTAGTGGTATACCTGCGAGATGCCATAGTTAAAAAAAAAAAAAAAAAAAAAAAAAAAAAAACGCTGCAGATGCCACCTGACTATGGACATATCAGGGCGAGTCCATTATTAGGTATTAAAATAAAACACTATAGCCCAAAAAACTACCAAGCAAAAACACTGTTAAAATTATTATTTTCCTCCAAAAGCATTTTTAAACTCGGCCACCAAAATACATATTTAAAACAATAACATTTCGAGAGCAGCTCTGCCTTAATCCAGCCCTGCACAGTGGGCCCGCTCCAGCATAATCTCGCAACCAGCGATTAACGTTTCACTCCTGAGACCGTAAACTTTTACTCCCGATAAGGATTACTATAATACCGCGAATGAATTACTGAGCACTGAGCTACTGACTCCAGTCACAATTATTTTTAAAAGCGTTTCGCTAGCGCAACTTTTGTATTGAAGTTGAATTTTAACTACCCGAAAAACTCAAACTCAAAGCATTTATTTCAAACAAACCAATACAGGCACTTTTGAATTGTCAAGGGGTCGGTTTGTCAGAAATATGAAGCTGCTACTACGTAGGTAGAGGTGGTACCAATGGAGAAGAACGGGCAAGAAACTCACTAACCTAGCGTACCTAACATAATCAACCTATAAGGTTCCTACTGCCTGGACTCAGGCGTCCTGAGAGTCCACCACGCGGGCCCACTGCGGGTTGGTCGTTGAATTTTTGGTTCTTATTTTCTCACAAAGTTCTCTTATAAATAGATAGACATAGTGTATTTGACTGGATTTTTTTAATAAGATTTCTTGAACTAGATATACCACATAAAAAAGTCGAAAAATAGCGAAGATGTATGCGTTTTAAAGTATATGCTTGACAGAGACAGCAATACTAGCATCTGAAGTCACAACACAGGAACGCCTTATATTATGATGTAACTTCGCGCCATTCAGTACAATGATCGTTTTGCGTGACAAGGATAGAATAATAACTTTTAAAACGTGCTACTTCTCCATTTTTCACCGATTTTATTAGTTTTTTCACAAAATAATATTTTCAGTAACATTTTAAAAACAAGTATTAATTCATGTATAATATATTGTTGATAGTAGTCAAACACACTATTTGCGTCAAAAGGCTGAACAACAGATATTAAGGTATTTAGGCCATGTATTAATTAATATGCAAATTTTCATCGAAAAAGAAAATAAATCTTCAGAAAACAGGAGTATAACTGTTACCGTAGTGACTTCTTTATTAGACTATCATGACTTCTCCAATGTTTGCTTTATGATGGATGTGATGTTAAAACCAAAGGTCCGCCGGTGACATCGGCCCGCCCGCCGCGCCTCTCTTTTATTTACGTTAGTTAGCAAACTTTAGTCGTAAATAAGTATATCGTCTAAAAGTCAGGGTTTGTTGAATACCGATAGGCTTTATTACACCGCCGTTGTAACAAGAACTTACTTTTAGAAGTATTTGGTTTTATGCAATGTTTGAAAGGAAAACTTTCCGTTTAAAGCGTGGTGACAAACTGTCACCTACGCTCTGCAGCTCTTTTAGAATGAGCCCAAGGGATGCAAAATTCACAAAACTAAAATCAACATAGAAAATGGTTAATAACAAAATAGATGATGGATCCTACCAAATAGCAAAATTGAGTAAAGTCAAAGTCAAATTGTTTATTTCAAACGGGCACATAAAAGGCACTTTGAACGTCAAAAATTAACAAGAAAATAGAATTGATTCTAGTAGACAGTGAAATTCGTTCAGACATAAACCATTTACTAGTAAAATACTTTATTTTAGTAAATTAAACGCACGTTTTATTTTATTTTGCGGCCGAATGGCTGCTACGTCTCTGTAATTACTAAACAGTCTACTAAATAGCTTTCAATGAAATACGGTATTGGCAATCAAAACATTCCAAGTTCTATCACAAGATATATTCGACATTTATTTAGAAAAAAAACTATACCTACACAAAAACCTTTTTTGCAACTAAACCGAGTAACGTTACGAATTTTGAATATAGGTTCGGGTTCGACTTTTTATTGGGATATAAGGCGCCTCAGATTACAACCACTCAACAAAAAATCAAACCAAAAAAATTAATACACGCAAAACTCAACAAAAATTAATACTTACATGCAAAAATCATCAATCATTATTTTAGTAGTCAAACGCTTCACTAATAATATTCCACGTAGAACTACGTTTCAACTGGTCATGGTCTACGCGGGTCATCATACTCGGACCACAAGCAATAAATACACTACAAAAAGGGTTACCGCCGACTTTCTATTCTAAAAGCAGTTACTTATATTATATTATATATATATATACTTATATTATATATACTTATACTACTATCACAACTCAAGAAACGTTTTGTATTTTTCCTACCTTAAGGGGATTACAGAAAGTCGGGACGAGGAAGAAATTCACAGAAGTCGTAATTTATCTTAGTAATGTCTGTAAAGCCTGCCCCGCCCCTTTTGGATCCCGCATCATGGCCGCGCCTTGAATTTAAAACAAGCGGCAATTTCTTCTGGCCGACGTTAATTTCCTGGCGGCAACAGTGATTTAGTGGCAAGTGATTCTGATTCTACGCCTGAATTCTACTCAGTTCTTTTAGGGATGGTTAATTTTTTAGGACTTCTTGTTCGAGATTGCGAAAGATAATAATGTTAAAGAATTGTGTCTGTTACTATAAATTTTATTTTCAGTTACTTGAAAGATATTGTAGTCCAATTAAACTCAATCTAAGATGGTTAATTTTTTGTGCATATTACTCGTATCTAAAGGTCGTCGAAGTAAATTAGAAATAAAAACGTTTTTGTTGACTTAAATGAATTGAGAATGACATGCCAAAAAAAATAACAAATCATTTAATTCGTGCTCGGAAATAGAAATAGGTATACTGTAAATTAAGCCGATTACCAATTACAGTGCCAGGAAGGAATACAGCTACACGCAATACTCGTGAAAAACTTTCATAAACGACACATTTATTTAATTTAATAACGCCATTAAGTTAAAAAAACGCATCGTTAAGGCAAACGGATAAGGTTTTACCACAGTATATAAAGATGCAGTAAACCAACTCTTCACAACGTATTGGTCAAATGAACAAAACGTATTATCTTGATCAGCATTTTCATTCTGATAACGTCAACCACAATGATGAAAATTGATATTATAATTAAGTTACTAATCTACGATGTTTTAACCGAATTAAAAAAGGAGGATGTTATATGATCGTCTCTATGTATTTTTTTAAATGTATTTTCAACGTTATTTTCGTCAATTATAGACCGATTTTTAAAATCCTTTTTAATTTGGTAGAGGAAGCTGGCGCAGTTATCCCATATAAATTTTATTAACTTTGCTTGAGTGGTTGTTGAGTTGACTTCGATAATTCGTATTTAATCCACTTTGTATATCTTGATGATGTTATAATACTTCCTGTCACTGTTTTTTACATAACAAGTAAAAAACAGTGACAGTCCTGTGTCATTGGTGTGGGGTAGCTACCATAAGTAACTAAGAAGTGAAAAATAAAAACTGTGTCATTGTCAAACCCGACGCACGACTGGAGTTTACTCCTTATACGATTGTCTTTGAATATGTATTATACAGAGGGTAAATAAACGCATCTCTTAAAACAAAAACCGCCCCCCACCTCCGCACCAAGTGTCCAAACAGATTTTTTTCTTTGTTTTAGTTCAATTGTTGGGGCCAACACATCAAACTTTTGTAGCTAGTGGAACTTCGACTCATCTCATTTACAGTAGTGCGAGATAGACAAAGAGCTTCAACTATGAAACATAAAATAATATGATTAGCATAATCTGTGCATGAAGCACTTCAGTCTGGCTTACTGTTCTTACTAGCCATGTTTTATAAAGCGGGTCTCAAGCATGCGGCGGATGCGCAAAACAGTGTGCTAGAAGTTTATTTTTATTTTACGCGTTTTGTTCAAGATTGCCTCTTCCTAATCTTTTTCGGCTTCCAGTTTGGCATTTAATATTTGATTAAAACCAGTGTTCAGTAGTTGAAAGGCTTTATTAAAGATATTATCGTCTTTGTCGTGACTTGCATTTTTCATTTTCTGACCTAAATTAGCCTGTTAAAATATTTTGTAATCTATGTATAAGTTTCTTTAATTAAACAATTATTATTATGTCTTTGACATTTCTCAGGACCCTAGAGTCCCGGACCTTTGGAAGGCGTACGAGGGTACAGCCAACTCACAGAGGCCCGTTAGACGTGTTTAATGAAACGTGGCACCAAACTACGATTATCCCTGTACGCACTATGCTCCAAGGACACCCAAGGACAACCGCCGGTTGGTGCAGGACTATTGCAAGATATTGGATTATGGGTTTGGGTGGCTAAGTGAACTGGTTATTTAGAACTATGGAAAGACTATGGCCCCTGCCTGACCAATATTTTATATAAAATAGACAGGTAAAATGGCAGGGCGTGACTTGCACACTCAATAATGGGCCCCCGAAAACGGTCGCAAGCACAAAGTGTCGTATTGACATGGGGGCAACATGTCCTGAGGTGCTTATAAGGAGTGGAGCGGTATTCCACGGCTATCAGGACCATCCCGGAAGTACGGTCAAAATCTCTACCAGCATCTTATTTGCTCTTGCGAATCTTCACTCAAGCCGGTCAATAAAGGCAAGAAAGAGGTGGGAGCTCTATTCCTCGTCAGTTTTCACTCCAGCCGGCCAATAAAAGCAAGCCAGAGATGAGGAACAAGATTTCTCCCGGGAGATAGGGTCCGTGGAGTCGCTACTCCCCAACAGCTCGCCACATGCTGCCCTGCGGGTTTCTGTATCTCACTTTGTGGAATAAATGAGTGGACTGTAAGAATTTCACTGGCTGTAGAATGAAACACAGGTAGTTCTGTACGAACGGAGTTTGCCGTTCGCCCAATCCAAGAACAAATTTAACAGAGAGATGGCTGAATACGACTCACCTTTTCTCCTGCTGCGGCTGACTCCCAATTGATCTGAAACGGTCTTTGAGTGGACCTTTGACCACGGAGACTGGCACGAGTAACACCACACGTTAATGGCCAATTTTTCCTTCTTTTTATCAATTTTCACTCACAGGGTAAAAAATTTGATAGTTCATGGGCCAATGGCGACGACAGACTTCTCGTCGTCGCGCGCACGCTCACCTTCTTGAAGATGGCGCGCTCGGCGTGTTGTCGCGAATATGTGCAGCAGCTCGTAGGTACGGGATAGCCAATCGCGTGCCAACTTAGCGAGCGCATACAGACATTCACTGTCAAAATCGTCCAATCATGGGTTATATACAGAACACTCTTGGTCTGGCACCTAATCCCAGGCCTGTTCCGGCAGAAAATTCCGTCATGTTCGTGAACGGGCGCCAAAACGTAGATCTCTATGGAGAAGAACGGGCAAGAAACTCCAAGGAAAAAAAAAATATTTTCAAAAAAATAATTTCTTTTAAATATAGAAATTACAAAATCCTGGTTACATTACTCTTGTTGATTATATATGTGAGAACAATGTAAAAAAAAATTATAAAATTAAAAAACTATTAAAAATATAAGATTAAAAATAAGCCATGGCAGCTAAGAGATAACCAGTCCCAACTGACGGCGCCCGTTCACGAACATGACGCATGGATCAGCACCATTCAGCTCAACCATTTTGAAGGGAGCTTAATGATCCAACACACGCGCCACCATCAGCGAGACATTTGAGTGAGCATGACATACTCACAGCTGCCAGGGCACATTCAAGTCAATGAAATACTACATATTACCCGGTAAATGGTAGCTCTTTAGTACATAGTACTCACACCTGTGCTATGCAATTATATAATACAAAGGAAATTGAGTTTATACAATACAAAGATGGTCTTACAATCTTCAGCAGCTCCAACAGTATTTTCAAAATGTTAATCAGTGTGTATGTCAATTAGTTGTGGAGCAGGACCAGCAATGAGCCAAGCATTTTTTACAGAGATGTAATCCCCCAACTTATAATATGCCTGCCTACATAGTGTGTGTTTTATACAAGATTTGAATTTCGTCTCATTAAGTTGAAGTATGTGGGGAGGAATTTTATTGTAACATTTTAAACAGTACCCCATGAAAGATGAGTCTACCTTAGCCAGTCTGAAACCTGGTTGTACTAATAGGTCCCTATTTCTTGTACTATAATTATGTCTATCACCTCTTTTACTAAAAAGATGTAATCTTTTTCTTACGTACGTGATGTTTTCATAGATATATTGACAAGATACCGTCATGATGTTAATATGCTTAAACAAGTTCCCTAAGAGAGTCGCGCCTGCGGAGATGATAAATGGCTCTGATCGCTCTTTTCTGCAGAATAAAAATAGACTCGATGTCTGCAGCCCGTCCCCAAAGTAAAATACCGTAAGACATGATACTATAAAAATAACTGAAATAGACTAGCCTAGCGGTATCTACATCAGTAAATTGACGGATTTTTCTGACAGCATATGCTGCTGAACTTAGCCGTCCTGCAAGAGATGTTAAATGAGGACCCCATTGTAGCCTTGAGTCGAGCGTGATCCCCAGGAAAACAGTTTTATCGACAAATTCTAGTTTCTCTTGATTCAATACTATCTCACAATTACTATTTTTGACATTTGGTAAAGAAAATTTTATGCACTTAGTTTTTTTTCCATTTAATACTAAATTATTAACAGTGAACCAATTTTGGACCTGCAGTAGGGCGTTATTTACGTCGTCAAAATTTGTAACACGTCTATCTGCCTTAAAAATTAAGGAAGTATCGTCAGCAAATAACACCATTTGTGGTTGATTTTTAAATAAATGGAGTAGATTATTAATATACACTAAAAAGAGGAATGGACCCAATATCGAGCCTTGTGGCACACCCATTTTTACTTTTATACCTAGTGAATTGATACCGTTTATTTGAACTTGCTGTTGTCTATCATTTAAATAATATTTTACTAAATTGAGTGCAAGTTTTCCAAGTCCGTAATGCTCATAGACCTGGACTTCGGAGCGCGCAAGCCCCACCACGACGACGTCAACGTAGAGATACGGCGGTGGGGTTATTATTATTATTATTTCCGATTCTCAACACCATTTACAAAATAATATTATGTAAAAACAATACTTCAGTTTCCTGGTTCTCAATCGGAAAATCCCCTCTTTTCTTTATTTCTGGTCCTTATTACAAAATGTCTTAAACTGATCATATCATTTATGAATGATATGATCAGTTTAAGACATTTACTCCTCCACATCATTGTATTTATATCTTAATACCTCTCCGTCCTCATTCCTAGTAGGTAATTAAATCACTAATCACAATTAATATCTCTCAAAGACAACCCATGTCTTGTAATTAATTAACACAAAATTACATTGCTTAAAATATAGGCTAAACTAAAAGGAATCCCGGACAACTCCTAGAATTAGACGGGAATGTAATTATTGTAAAAACAAAGGTTTGTAATTAGGAGTGGCTCGGTGCTGTTCCACACAGTGGCTGTGGGGCTAAATCATATTGATACGCGACAAGGCTCGCTGTAAGCTCTTACAAGACCTTGTATGTGGTTCAAGATATGAGAAAAAGCATTTTCGTGTTAAATTTTACCATTGTTAACTCGCTTTTAGTCCTCTATGATAAGAAATGCTGCCTGTTTACTTAATGTCAATATCACATATTAATTTGGCTTTAGCAAGTTTTATAGGATTTAAAACTCTGCATGTACTTAGACTAATTGAAAGTGGGTGAATAATAAGTACTATCCGTATCTACATGACTACTTAACACTGAAACCTTTACTTTGGGAAAATCTAATAAAACGATATTTCTTGTTCGTTGAAAAGGTTTTTGGCTTAGCTGCAGGTATACGCAATTTAAGTACAGGTTGCACTTAAATTGCGTATACCTGCAGCCAAGGGGGGGAGCCTCTGATGCGTTTCCCAGCAAGTCAAGTTAAGCTTAAGTTAGTTAAGTAAGCTCTTATTAAAGGAATGACCAACCAAAGGCAAATCTCTTGGGCATGACGGGCTCAGCATCGAACACATGAATCATGCTGGAGTGCACCTCTCGAGGGTATCTCTTTAGATTACTATGTGCATCAGTAATGCGTACCTTCCAGCTGACCTAATGAAAACCACAGGTGGTGCCCATAGTTAAGAATAGGACCAGAGACGTCTCGGATAAGGATAACTACCGCCCGATGTCCCTCGCGACCGTGATAGCAAAGGTGCAGGACGGTTTGTTTGATTCTTGCTTGCAAAAGTATCTTAAACTACACGATGCGCAGTTTGAGTTCCGGTCCGGACTATCTATTGAGAGCGCAATCTAAAGTCTCAACCACACTGTTCAGTACTACACTAATCGTAAGACACCGATGTATGCCTGTTTTCTGGATCTCTCCAAGGCCATTGACCTCGTGTCTTACGAGGTGCTTTGGAGGAAGCTAGGGGATACTGGTATACCAGTGGAGATGTTGAACATCTTTAAATATTGGTACAATAACTGAACTGAACTGTGAACTGTGTCAAATGGTCAGGCACTCTTTCCGATTTGTACAGGTGGCGTAAGGCAGGGGAAGTTATCATCTCCAAAGCTCTTCAGCCCGTATTTAAACAACCTCATAGTGGAACTCAGCAGCATGCGTGTCGGATGTCGGGTGGGTGGTATTAGTGTTAATAATATCAGTTACGCGGACGACGTGGTGCTACTGGCGCACACAGCTAGGGCGCTCGGAGAAATGCTGAAAGTTTGTAAAGCCTATGCCGAGTCACACGCACATTTTTACAATGTAAAGAAAAGTCATGCTGACATGCTCTTTAAAGCTTGAATCTGTTCCACCCATTACTTTGAATGGTGTTAACTTAGATAGGGTGTCGCAGTTTAAGTACCTTACCGACGACTTTAAGGATGATGTTGACATAGAGAGGGAGCGCAGGGCTCTGTCAGTCGGCGCCAACAGTCGGCAATCGACTCGCGCGCCGCAGGCTTAGAGTATTATGTGCGCGCAGATGTCAGAAAACAGCACAGGGGCATTTGTGTATAGGATTGGATGCGTTGTCTTTTGTAATTGTACCTATTTAAGTACTAACAATAGTACATTTTTGTATACTAACCTTTGGATCTAGTTGTCTCAAAATAAATAATTTTGAATTTGTAATAGGTACACGATGAATCACAATCTGAATCGTTTAAAAACAGATTGCTAATCCATTGCTTCATAAGTTGGAAAAAAAAAATCTGCTCTACAACGTAAATAACGCAATGAATGTTGTTGAACTATTAAAATTAAACAGATTAGTCGTAATCGTTAACGAAAATGTGGTATGTAATTAGATAGCAGGTGCAATTTGTAAAGTATGTGGAAGTCCCCCAAACCTGTTTCATCGCTCGAAAGATTGATTATCAGTGTAGATAGATCTATATAAGACGGTTCCTTTCAATGTACCCCCAGCGCGTCACAGACTTTTGTTTTTTTATTTGTTTTTTTTTTTGTCTGACTGGCTGCCGCGGGTCTTAGTTCATATTGAAAAAAAATCAATTAGCTTTCCGACCCGCCACCGCCCATACCTTACACCACGAATCAAAAGATGTCTCTTCATTTTACACCAAAAATAAAATCTTTATCCGGGGATTAGGGAGCGGGGCGGAGCTCGAGGGGGGAGGTAGCTATAATTTATCTCACTAATGGTTTTAAAGCTGACATCTGCCCTTTTAAGAGCCCCGTAAACAAGCGGCCACACTTTATATCGGGGGCAGTAAAATGCATTTTTCCGCCTCTCTCGTTTTATTTTATTTTTTATTTTATTTTTTATTGAAAGGAATAGCAAACAGTTACATTATAAGAACTTATAACTAATTTAAATAATACAATTTTAATAATAACATAACCCACAACGCTATCCACAGGTAGACATAAAAGTTTAAAGAGTAAAGAAAGTAATCGCTAGGAGCTTATATCGCAGTTCGAGCTGTTACAATAATGAGCATTTAAAAAAAAAAAGCTAAAATGTAGGCAAAGATAAAGAGAGAGGCTACAATGCATGGGGTTTATTTAGTAAGGAGGAGCGAGTGAGGCTTTTAAATCTACTCATTGGACAATTAAAGATGTCAATATTCTCAAAATTATTATTATATGAGTCAACCATACGGCGGACAGGTGAGCGCTGGCCAGAATTAGTTCGGCAATGGTTTAAAGCAAAAAGAGTACCTGCACGCACCTGTCGCCTATGGAAGGTTCTAGGTACAGCGTAACAGATCACGTTATTAAGTTCTATACAATTAAATTTGTTTCTTACAATTTTATATAAGATAATGGCTTCAAGGTATTTTCTACGAGAGCTAAGGGACAGGAGCTTGTACTTGCTGAGTAATTGCGGGTAAGGTAGGTAGGACTTATGGCATCTGTAGTGCATGGCACGTAAGAATTTGTACTGAACATTTTCAACCATTTCAGCATATTTTTTGTAGAAGGGGTTCCATACTGAGACTGCATACTCTAATTGTGAGCGAACTAGGGCCTTATACAAGCATAAATAAGACGAGGTTCTCTTGAAGTCAAGGGTAGAACGCATGATAAAACCATACATTTGGTAGGCTTTACTAACGATTTTGTTAATGTGTGAATCTAGGCATAGTTTGGAATCGAGTATTACACCGAGATCGCGGATTGAGTTTAATTTAGTGAGAGGCACATGACAAAGGGTGTACACGAAGTTAATAATTCGTTTATTTTTAGTGAACGTAAGGTAATTGCATTTGGGTATACTTAACTTTAGTTTGTTCCTACCACAGTAGTCTGTTAGTCTGTCCAGGTCTTGCTGTAATAGAATGCAGTCATTAATGGATTTGATGGATTTATATATTTTTAGATCATCTGCATACAGTAGAAACTTTGTGTTGTGAAAACAATTACCTATGTCATTAACAAATATGTTATATAATAGCGGCCCAAGGATCGAACCTTGTGGTACCCCGGACGTGACTTCGATAGTTTTAGATCTGTATCCGTTAATTACTACCCTTTGGCAGCGATTTGAAATATATGACGCAAACCACCGCAACAAGTTACCTCGAATTCCGTTGAAGGCTATTTTATCTAGCAACAATTTATGGTCCACCTTGTCAAAGGCCTTACAAAAATCTGTGTAAACTGCGTCTACTTGCAGGCCATAATCGAGACTATGAAACAGAAAGTTGGAAAAGGACAAGAGGTTCGTGGTAGTAGAACGCTGTTTCACGAAGCCGTGTTGTTGCTGTATTATGGAATTATGCAAAGATGGATATATTTCATTGTGGACTAGTCTTTCGAAGACCTTTGACAAGGCGGAGAGAATAGAGATTGGACGATAGTTCTCCACATTACCCCTTGAGCCACCCTTGTGTACAGGTGTGATGTTTGCACGCTTCCATTCTTTTGGAAATACTCCCTCAGAGATACACTTATTATAAATTATGTATAATGGTTTGCAGATGTGAGCAGCAGTGTAACGTAGAAAGTATGCCGGAATGCCGTCAGGTCCTGCACCTTTGGAAGGGTCCAGGGACTTTAGTTCTTTCAATATCTTATTTTCAGTGAAAAGTATGTTTGAAATTATATCATTCGCTGAGGAAGTTGCAGCAGGCGGTTGCCATTGAGACAAGAGCGGCGAGGTGGGTTCATAAACGGAGTGGAAAAAATTAGAAAACAAATCGCATATTACATCCGGCTCGCTGGATTGGGCATCTTTGTAGTGTACTTTAGCAGGGATGCACGGTTTGTCCTTTCGGTTTGCAATGTATTTCCAGAAGTGTTTCATATTTAGGTTTAAGCTATCCTCTACGGAGTTAATATACTTAGAAAAACACTTAATGCACATATCCCTAAAACTAACTCTATATGATGTGAATTTTTCATAATCAAATATATTTTTATATTTCTTCCACTTGATCCAGGCTTTCTGTTTCTTTTTAAATGTACTAATCAAGGGCCGCGAGAACCAGACAGGAAAAGTGGAAGATTTATGACTAGTCAGAGGAGTATATTGCTTAATAATCTGGTCTAGTTTGTCATAAAACAAATATAGAGCTTCTTCTGATTTTTTGTGTGTGAGAAGTTCGGGCCAATCAGTTTGATGTATCATATCATTTATTTTTTCATAGTTTGCCTTGTAGAAATTATATTTCTGCAGTGATTGCCTGTCTAAGGGAGAGTATTTTACATTTATATTAATATCACAAACAAAGGGGGGGTGATAAACGTCAACAGGTAGAAGAGGAGAGGCCTCTTCCTTCACATAACAGGGGCAGTTAGATATTAAAAGGTCCAGTATTTTACCTTTTGAGTTATGTGTGCTGTTATACTGAGCGGCATTTAAAAGTGACATGAAGTTGTTTAAATGGTCACAAGACGCAGTAGTGCCAGAACACAAAGGAGAACTTGTTGGTGGATTTATGGAAGAGTGCATATGCCACGTTGCTTCTGGGAGATTATAATCTCCGACTAAATAAAAGAATTCAACGTTAGTCTTACCCAGAACGTCATAGAGTAGCTCGAAGTGTTTTTCATATATCAGCGAGGGAGTCTTGGGTGGTATGTATGCGGCAGCCACTATATGGCGCTTTAACCTGTGTCCACTAGGTATTTCTACAGCAATTTGCTCAATGTAATCGTGTAACTGAGTGATATTAGTGGAAGTGATTAAGTCAATTTCAACTGGTTGAAGAGTTTTTAAAATTGCCACAAGTACGCCTCCACCGTCTTGTTTTTTTGTGCTGGTACGATCGCGATCACACCTGTACACAATGTAGCGCTGGTCAATGAACTCATTGTTATTAATTTCCTCAACCAGCCATGTTTCTGTGAGTATTATAACGTCATATGTTCTCGTGAGGATGTTCATAAATAAAGTCTGCAGTTTCGTACGGATACCCCTACAATTTTGATAATAAAAGGTTAAGTGTTTATCAGTCATTGATAATGGTTGAGTATGTTTGTGTATTAATATTATGTATCAAGAATGTTAGGATGCCAAGAAAATAGATACTGAGCGTAATTGATGATAAATATGACTGTAAGATAAAACTTAATTTTATTTCAATTAACCAGCAGCACTCACTCATATTATTATACGGAAAACAAACTAGCTCTATTTTACAGAGAGAGCGTAATTTCTCAGATTTGAGTTTAACATAGAAGAAATATATTATGTTTTGGTTAAGGATTAAACTAGATATTCGTAGAACCAAAAACATATTATAAATTAATAATAATGGTAGCCTCCAAGCGGTTATGCTTATTTGAAGTGTACATAAGTTAGGGTTGGTAAGATCAATGCGTAACTTAAGTGTTAAAAAGTAAAATCTAAAAACTACAATAACTTTAATTCTAAAAATACTGCGAACATCAATGCGTAGTATAAGTGTTGAAAAGTACAAACATAAAAATATAATAATTCTAAAAATACTGCGAACATTGAAAGCTAGTGTTAAAAAAAGCTTACGTGCTGTGATTTTGAGTATCCAATGGCAAGGTTTTGTTACCGCTTTTGATTTTTCGGACGTCATCCAAGGTGCGGACTGCAAAAGAAGCCATGCCATCGCGTTCACGTACAAGTACTGTAGAGTTTTTAACCCATACGTACTTAAAATCGTGTTGTTTAGCGGCTTCTTTACATTTCCGAAATAACTGCTTTGCCTTCAGGGTGAGATGTTCATTTAGGTATATTCTAGTTGGATGTCCTGCTATACCAATTTGATCAGACTTCAGTTCCTTGGCCAGACGGTACGCACTCAAAATATTATCACGTATAATTCGTGTAGAGAATTTAACTATAATATTCTTCGGTCTGTTATTGGTTTGTTGAGCGTGCTGTACTCGATGGATAGAGATGATATCTTTCTGTGATGTTGGGAAATTGATGGCAGTTCCTATCAGCTCCATCACTCGAACCAAGTTTTCACCGCGCCTTTCTGGGACGTTGCAGATTTCAATGTTGCAGTTTCTCGCTTGTTGCTCCAAGGAATCAATTTTTTGTTCAAGACTGCTGACTAAGATTTGAGATTGGTCAGAGCAGTGACGGGCACTGTTTTCGACACGATCCTTAAGGTCATTATGATCAGCTGCTTGAGACTGTGCTGAAGATTTTAATTCTGCGACATCGTGAGCCACTACGCGAACGCGTTCTCCTAATTTCTCGTGTTCGCTTTGGAGGGTGTTTATTTCCTGTTTCATGTCCGATAAAGTGCATTTAATGCTGTCATTGAACTTGGACATGCTAGTCTCCATTTCCTCACGCCAGCCACTCAATGTGCCTTTGATATCTTGTGTGAACTTGGCCATGGCGTGGTCCATATCGGTGCGCCATCCTTTCAATGTGTTATTAAGTTCATGTGATATTATATTCAGGCTGTCGATGGCGGTGGAGTGGGACGCATCACTAGTGACAATAGTTGATGCCGAGCTCGTCGACGACTTCGGTGATGAGGATTGTTGATCCAAGTTATCGCAGGACATGTTCATCGCATCAACGGGGATTGTGTGGCTGTATGTGGAGCGGCTCAGAGAGGCAGAGGTGGGGCGATTTCGCTGCGTGATGCTACCACAGGGAGGACACTTCCACTGAGTTTTTTGTTCTTGAGTAAGTTTAGAGAATTGTCTTTGTGTGATGTTGAGGCAATCACAGTGATACATGTCGTCACATATATGGCACTTGAAAAACAATGCCAAGGGTCCAATAACTCCATCGCAATGTCTGCACAGACCGTTGTTACTCATCTTCGTATGGTTACTTAAATAGTGTTATTATTTATTAAGTATGTAGAATATTGAGTTAATATGGTACCAGTAGCGCCACCTATTTTAAATTATGGGTAACTACAGTAAGCGTGATCGATCGACAATTAATGAGGATCAAGGTTGTTTGCCTGATTCCAACTTGGTACCGCTAAGTTAGTACAGATGGCGTTGTTCTCAAATACCCTGTGGCCGGGATGATTTGCAGAATTTGATTGACAAAGTTTTGCACTAAATTTAGAATTTTCTTAGACTTGTACACTGGGACATAGAGAGAAGCACAAGATCTATCTCCAGAAGACTGTTAGTACACTTAATTCACAGCACTTATGAATGTTTTAAGATGTTGTTATGGTGATATTGTATCTCACTGTTATACTGAATTTGATCACTATTAATGTTGTTTTTCACGCACGAACTTCCAACACAGCCGATACGTTCGTATCCTCAAACTATAACAACGTTTTTGCAGTCAGATTGAGCACTTTAACTATTTTAAAACTATTATTTACTGGGAGCTCGTTATAAGACGTAAACAACGTGCAGCGCCACCTAGCGAAGTGTAGTCCTCGTTTAGTTGCCATTTAGGAGATTGTTTTTCATTGACATTGTGGGAACTTAGTTCGGATTTGTTTTGTAATATCTAAGTACCTCTGACTGTAATGATGTTATCTTGGTTAGATTTAACTTGTAAAACAATACCGAATGTTATGAGTATCTATTACAGCAAAGATATTTCGAATTTTTGATCCTTTTTTAATTACTTTCTAGATTAAGAAGGTTTTTTTTTCACGGCACCTAGAGTAACGCTATGTATAGCATTCCTAAGTAAATCCCAAATACAGACAATTAAAACACCACCCTGTACCGACACATATAAAACTGAACACCCCTTATTTAACCCCCCACATCTATGTAAGCCTCATAATCGGTGATTGTAGTTGCTGAAAACCGGCTTAAAACATTAATAAATGTGTAAATAATCTGCAGAAGGCGGGTTGAGATAACCGACTCATTGCCTCTGTGATGGCCAACAGGGCAACTGTCCCGTTATCTTTTACTGAAACTCCGGCTTTTAAGTCTTCAGGATTAAGCTAAGAGTATAGTTAATTAATATTTGTGCGCTAATTCAGCTTGAGATGTGCTGAGTCAGCGTTTAAATATATCCTTTCATTCTGCTTCTTAATCTCCTGGCTAAAACATTGTTGTGTTCTAATTGTGACGAAATAAGGTTCAGTTTTGAATAAAAAAACTGATCATAAAGAAGAGCAAGTTGAATTAAGTGATCCGACACTATAAACACTATATATTTGCAAAAGATGTTTACTACAAGTAGTCAAAATTCGGCTACTGCAGTATGCTATGATTTAGTCTAGAATTTTAAATAGGTCATACGTTAACCATCAGCATAGGTATTATTACACACAACATAACATCAATACGCCTGTTTTCTCGATGTAAATAGTTTCGACATTTCGCATGTTATGTTTGTTCCATTTATTATTGTAAGCAGTTATTGAGCTTACTCTAACATAAACTCAATTTTAATGGCCCAGCTATGTAGTTACTAAAAGCATTGTTAGAAGCAGTGGAGCACGTTAGAAGCAGCGCTTCGTTATTCGGAGTGCGCCGAACCAACGACAAACAATTTGATCGCTTTCGTGCAGAATGTGCAGTAGAAAGTTAACAAGAGCCGGGTTTTGAGATATAATGACTTGTCGAGATGTGTACTGATGTCATGGGAAATAAAATCTATTTTAGGGTAAAAAGCAAAGATACTCAAATATTAAATATTTATCGCGTCAAGAATATCGAATTAAATATCGTATTCATTTTGACGATCTTGCTTGTAAAATATGCGTTATGTCATTGAGTTAAATCATTCGTCTTTATAAGTAAACTTCTGTCCCAAGCATCTCGCCTCTTTTAACAGGAGGAGACGTCTGTCCCAGACATTTTGTCTCTTTAAACAGGAGGAGACGTCTGTCCCAGACATTTTGTCTCTTTAAACAGGAGGAGACGTCTGTCCCAGACATTTTGTCTCTTTAAACAGGAGGAGACGTCTGTCCTAGACATTTCGTCTCTTTAAACAGGAGGAGACTTCTCTCCCAGACATTTTGTCTCTTTAAACAGGAGGAGACGTCTGTCCTAGACATTTCGTCTCTTTAAACAGGAGGAGACTTCTGTCCCAGACATCTCGTCTCTTCACGTCTTTAAATCGCGATCGTACATCAGCTTGTTTTTCAAAGGAAACAATGGTGGATACGGATCGGCTAAATCCTTTCAGTGAATAAGTATCTACGTATTAAAGACACTAGCTACTTTAGTAGTTTTAAGTTAACTAAGAGAACTTTATCTCTGTCTTGGGAATGTAGACATCTGATTGCTATGTTGATAGCATGTAATATTAATGAGGTTATAGCTATTAATAACAAAGTATAGTATTAGTGACGAGTCTATGTTGTCTAGTTATACTAACAACATACTTAGTGAGTAATTATGAATTAATATGTTGTACGAAGGAGGATCCACCTACAATACCAACATACTTGGAGGCCTCTACCAGTTAGATAGGGTATTCTCTACCTGCTGGAACTCCTAAGGGCCTCTTAGATTCTTCATTTCAGTTGTGGATGTCTCTTTAAACTAGGCAGTACGACAACAGAAGTTACCCCTTCAATTAACCAATTATTATTAGAAAATAATAAAAAGGTAGGTATCTTCTGGTAATACAACTCATAATAGGTTTAAATCTCGTTCTTTGACAGTTGTATGTTCTACATAACATAACATCACCTTGTTTCCCCGAAGGGTTGTGCAGAGGTGTGCCTATAGTGCACCCACATTTCGCCAGTTATGTTTAAGTCCCATGTAATAGGGGCGAGCCTATTGCCATCAACAGGGCACAAATCCAGACTCGGGGCTGCTACTAAGAAATTTTAAAACTATTCAATCAAAATATCCAAGGTTGCTCTTCCAAATTACTGGAAATAGAATTGTTTTTGGAAAATACCAATTTTAACAGAGCATTGGTTAAAAGATCATCAAGTGATTTCAATTAATTATGAAACTTATACATGGCGGGTCATTAATATTAATTAAAAATTCTATTAAATCGAAAGAAAGAAAATATATAATCGGACTGTCTGTTGAATACTCATACAACATCGAATTGTCCTGTCTTGAGCTTGATTAACATGTATGCGTATACAGACCTCCAAGCTACCAGAATGTATCCGTGTTTAGATTATATATTGGAAGAAACTTAATACTATTAGTAAGTCATTAATCGTATGTGGCGATTTTAATACACTCGAGAGCAATGAATCCGGGTCACTTAAAGAATGTTAAAAATCTCGGAAACTAAAAATGATAGGTTAATGCAATAAATTGTATTTAATAGACAATGTAATACTCCTTAAATGAAAGTAAAAAAAATATGAGTCACCATACATTTTATTAACACAAAATTACATAAAGAAAAAAACTGCTGATCTCTCCTTAAAACAAAAATAGGAAACATGAAATTTTTGAACTTTATTACGATTTTCTTGAATTTTAATACTTCGTATTGCCTCCTCGTGCTTCCATTACTGCGTTTACGCGGTTTGGCATGCTGTACACCAAGTTCCTTATACGATTTTGGGGAATATTCTCCCATTCCTCTGTGAGAGCAATTTTGAGCTCACGAAGCGTGATTGGGGGAGGGTTTCGTTGTTTTACGCATCTGCCTAGCTCGTCCCAAGCATGCTCGATCGGGTTGATATCCGGGCTGCGCGCTGGCCACTCCATACGAGTAATGTTCATCTCTTGAAGGTAGTCATTCACAATCCTACCTGTATGAGGTCGGGCATTGTCATGCATAAATATAGCATCTTCACCTAAATTGACCATAAATGGACCAACGTGATCATTGAGGATTTCTTCCACATATCTTTCGCTAGTTAAAGAGCCGTTTTCTATGATCACCAGCTCTGTGCGACTTTCAGAAGAAATTCCGGCCCACACAAGTACAGACCCACCACCGTAGGCTACTTTTTCTTCGATGCATGCTTGCTTGAATCTTTCCCCTGGTCTTCGATACACTCTGTGTCTTCCATCGTGCTTGTAGAGCATAAATTTTGATTCGTCGGAGAACATAACTTTTGACCAATCTTCAATACTCCAATTTACGTGGCTCTGGGCATATCTTAGTCTTGAAATACGATGCCCACGCTCCAGTTTAGGGCCGTTTGCAGGTCTAAGGGGTTTTAAGTTAGATTCAGCAAGCCGACGTCTTACTGTCCATGCACTTGGGTTACTTCCTCCGAGGCGTCGAAACTGATTTGTGAGTTCAGTTCCTGTAAGAAAGCGATTTCGAAGCATGGTGTTCACCAAGTAACGGTCTTCTCGTGCTGTGGTACACCTGGTTCTGCCCATTCCTGGTCTGCGTAGGTTAGAACCAGTTTCTTCGTAACGTCGAAGAAATCTTTGTACTGTTGACAGCGACACACCGACAGTCCTGGCTGTATCGCGCTGACTCCGGCCGGTTTCCAGCATTGTAAGTATTCTGGTGCATTCTTCAGGCGTAAGCGACATAATTTCAGCTTGAATAATGAATATAGAGCACTATCAACATGGTTTATGTACCCACATAAATGACAGATTACAAACAAAAGCAAAACCAAATGCTGTAATTTCGTAGTTCCATCTTCGAAAGTGGCCCTTTTTCAAATTTGATTTTTTTATGATATAACTTTACAATAACTAAGAAGTTTTAATACCTTTATTTAAGGAGTATTACATTGTCTATTAAATACAATTTATTGCATTAACCTAGCATTTTTAGTTTCCGAGATTTTTAGGATTCTTTAAGTGACCCGGATTCATTGCTCTCGAGTGTATTAACATTAGAAAATTACTCAAATACTGTCAGATTATTAAGTATTTTTAGGACATTTGATTTGTCAAATTTTTTAATTGAACCAACCCGAGTGACAGCTTGTCTATATCTTCTGCCACTTGTATATTTTTTTTTTGTAAATGTGATTACTTACACAAACAAATTGTAAATAAGTTGCCATCAGATCACAGTGTACAAACAATAATATTTTGCTCCTACATACCTTTACAAAAAATTCAAATAAGGTTTAGGCCAATTACAAGTAACAGTTTAGAGAAATTAAATAATTCTTTGGCCAGTATATTATATGTTCAGAGTTTTAATAATACAAGTGACCCAAATGAGTTCGACGCCGAATTCTTTTCACTATTACGCCGGTAACATACCTCCGCCGCGAAACCGTAGCAGCGAAACTGCAGTAGTTCAACTCAATAGACTCGCGTCATGTTCCGCTACTCGAATCGGATGACGTGTGCTACTGGGGTTAAACACGCAATTTAATGACACTTTTCCACTAAAGACTATAACTATTTACACAAAAAATGTATTCAGTGATTGGGCGATAGGTATTTGTAAAAGCAGGAAAAACTATTTGAACTTTATGGCCTAAAGCAACATATCAATAATACAAGCTTTCATTAATATGTTGCAAAATATTCAAAAACTTTTAAAAGTGTGTGCAAAATAGCCAAAGCTCTAAAATAAATAATCTAAATAAATAATCTAAATACATTTTAATTTAAATAGCCTCCTTCATAATGAACAATATGGCTTTACAAAGGGTCGTTCGACTACAGATGCGGGTGTTGCTCTGCTGAAACACATATTTAACGCATGGGAGAACTCTCAAAATGCTATTGGAGTTTTCTGTGATCTCTCCAAAGCCTTTGAATGCGTGCACCATGACACGCTTTTGCGTAAACTGCGTCATTATGGTGTGCTAAACGAAGCTCTCAACGTTTTAAATTCATATTTAAATAATAGGTCGCAATGTGTAGATGTTGATGGTGTAAAATCTTCCGGGCTACCAGTTCAGTTAGGTGTACCTCAAGGCTCAATACTGGGTCCATTCTTGTTCTTAGTATATATGAATGACTTACCATTTAAAGGGTATCTGTGAAGTTGTACTGTTTGCAGATGATACCTCTCTTATTTTTAAAGTAGACAGGAATAGACAAGATTTTGACGATGTAAACAGTGCACTATCAATGGTTACGGATTGGTTTACGACAAATAACCTAGTTCTCAATGCCAAAAAAACGAAATGTGTAAAGTTTGCCCTTCCAAATGTTAGAAATCTAGGACCCAACATCGTCTTAGATAAAGAGGTGCTTGAAACTGTAAACTCGGCAGTTTTTCTGGGCATAACAGTAGATGCCAAACTTCAGTGGGGCCAACATATATCGAGCCTAGCGGGAAGGCTCAGTTCGGCCGCCTACGCCGTCAGAAAAGTAAGACAATACACTGACGTTGATACAGCTCGGTTAGTCTATTTTAGTTATTTTCATAGCGTTATGTCCTATGGTATTCTGCTGTGGGGCAAAGCTGCAGATATTCAAAATATATTTGTCCTCCAAAAACGAGCTATTCGAGCAATTTACCAGCTAGGTGCCAGAGTTTCTCTAAGAGATTTTTTCAAAGATATCGGTATTCTCACAGTGGCATCACAATTCATCTTCGCCAACATCTTATATATTAGGCAAAATATACACTTATACACTAAAAACAGTGATATTCACAATGTTAACACAAGAAGTAAGGATAAACTACGTGCTCCCTTTCACCGGCTTCATAAGGTTCATAACTCATTTGTTGGGCTTGGTATACCCTTTTATAACAAGCTACCCTCTTCTTTGCTAGATTTGCCTTTTAATGCGTTTAAAACTAAATTAAAGTCCAACCTTTGTTCAAAGGCATACTATTCTATTAACGACTACTTAAATGATAAGAATAGATGGTCGCTGTGATTAACTCAAGACAATGTTTAAATGTTCTTTCTCCAGAATTAGTTTACCTACTGACAGGTTATATGAGTTTATATAATTGTTTATAATTTTACTTTATAAGTCAATTTATTTTAATTTTATTTTAATTTAGTGCTGACATAATCTACTCATTACAATGTTTTTTTTTTATGAGTTGTATTGCAATATGTGGTTAGCTAGCGACCTCGACAATTATTTATTTTACCTCGATGGTCCTAGTTTATCAATTGTAACTTCTAGTTACAGCTATATGTAAGCGGGCACGCCCTTTATGCCTGGAGGCTTTTTTTTTTTTTTTTTTTAGATATTGTTTACTTTTAGTTATTTTTATTTCTGCTTGAGTATAGTTCTCGATGCTTTTGGTTGGTATATTGGCGTGTGCTAGCTGTCATATGGCTATTAATTATAGCTATTTAATTTAAATTATTTTTTGCATATTGTAAATTGTCTTGCATACTGTTGTATAGTATCATTTTTTATTTTTTTTCTAACTGAACAGACAGCTGTGCTGCTGGGGAGTTTGTTGCGCCACTTCTTCTTCCCAGCAAAAGCACTAGGAAGTGGTGAAGGGTGGGCGTTTTGGGGGACTGTCTTATGTAATTTTGACGTTCGAAAAGTGCTGATTCTCAGCCTAGTTTGAATAAATGACTTTTGAATTTTGAATCAGCTGATGGTAAAATAAAAACTACCTTTTTTTTTTTTTTTTTGGGTGGGAAATCATCAAATGACTCCTCCCGCGGGAGCGGGAGGGCGTGTCAGACTCTTAGGCAACGGCCAGACAGAAAAGACGCAAGACGAGGGCGGGGCGTGGACCCGTCGCAGACAGGGCGCCGTCACTTTTTAACATATATAGAAAAGACACGGACCCGTCGCAGGCAGGGCGCCGTCACGACTTTTTATGGCGCACACTAGAAGCTTTTCCCGGCATTCAACCGTCCGATTTTGATACGACACCATGTCTTCTTCTGAAGATGAAGATGTATTGGCACTTGGCGGGCGAGCGCTGTGAGAACCTGCCCTCCGCGCCCTTTCCGCTCCCCCGCTTGCGCCCGTGCAGGCCCGCGCCCTGCCCGCGCCCTGTCCTTTCTATATGTTTTCCAATAGGGCGCCGACGAGTTAACGTCGTGACGGCGTCCCGTCTTTTCTGTATGTCGCGACGGCTGTATACATTTTATATGCAAGTAGATTGCGACTGCGACGGGTCCGTGTCTTGCGCCTGTTCTGTGTGGCCGGTGCCTTACTGACTAAAACCCACCCGTGTTCCTTCTCTTGCCTGTGCAATGCCAGGGGGCCACGGTATTCCTTTCGGACTTTCCCGCAACCCCGGCAGGCAATGGTCTCATTGGACCCCTTCACTCGCTGACACTCTTTGAGGCGCGCGTGGAACACAACGCGCCGTCGACCCGGGCTTGGTCCTTACCGGACGGCGAGCTACCCATTGCTCAAAGTCCGCAAGCCCGCGCCTACGGTGGCCGGGAATCCGCGATCGATTCCCGACGCCCGGGGCGTCTCCTCCTGCGGCGGCTAGGGGCGTGAGGGCGCGAAATTTGCCTCTCCCTCACGTGCTCCGCCTCCTCCTTCGCGAGCATTACTGCTTCGCAGAAGGAGGTGACGGCCTCCCATGCCCTCTCGCTCCGTACCATGGCCTGGACCAGGGCCGGACGCGAGAGATCCCCGCCACCGATCGCCTCCACGAGAACACGGCGGTGCTCTGCCCAAGCCGGGCATACCTCCACCGTATGCTCCACCGTGTCCTCCGGGCCATCCACGCAGTGATGACACCCGGGTGTTTCCTCCCGCCTTATCCGAAACAGGTACCTCCCGAAACAGCCGTGTCCGGTGAGGACCTGCGTCAGGCGGAAGGTGAGGACGCCGTGGCGCCTCTCCAGCCACTCCTCAAAGAGGGGACTTATCGCCGCAATAGCGGCGTGCCCAGCACTGGGTTGCGACAATCGCACTCTCCATGCCGCCATGAGATCCCGTCGGAGCTCTGTCCGCTGTGCCGCGACTTCTCGCGGCATCGGAGTCAAGCCCCGGCGTTTCGCCTCCTCGCGCCACTCCCAAATATGCGCGAGGACTTTTGCCTCCAGATCCCATGGCGGCAATCCGGCAAGGAGGCTCGCCGCCTCACCGGAGACCGTGCGGTATCCCCGGACCAGCCGGGTAACCATGACCCTCTGGGATGCGTTCAACCTGCGGGCAGGCCGCCGCCTCAACGAACGCACCCACACCGTTGCCCCGTACAGGGCCATGGACCGCACGATCCCCGTGTATAGCCTCCGGCAGGAGGCGTTTGGACCCCCTAGATTGGGCAGGAGCCGCTTCAAGGCAGCCCCGGCCCGCTCCAGTCTGGGAGCCAAACGTCGGAAATGCTCCACGAAGTTCCACCGACTGTCGAGGACGAGTCCCAGGTACTTCATTGTCGACTCGACGCCGATGTGAACCCCTCCTACCGTTATTTGGGAACCCGACGGTGGCGCGTTCCGAGGACCATGAAAACACATGGCCTCGGACTTGTGCAAGGCCACCTCGAGTCCCAACTGCCGGATTCTGGCCACGATTGTCGCAACCCCGTGTGTCGCTAGTTCGGCCGCCGCCTGGTGCGACCTCCCCTGCGCCAGGACCAACGTGTCGTCAGCGTAACAAACGACGCTGACGCCATTGGGGAGGTCTGCGCGCAGCACCCAGTCGTATCCGATGTCCCACAGATGCGGCCCCAGGACCGATCCCTGTGGGACACCGCACGACATCTCTCGCCGGTTCCACTCTCCCTGGTGACCGGGGTAGATGATGGCCCTGTCCGTCAAATAGGCCTCGACCACACGACAGAGGTAGGTCGGCATCCGGTGATACCGGAGTGCCTCCCTGATGCAACTCCAGGGCAGGGTATTGAAGGCGTTGGCGATGTCTAGAGACACCGCCAAGACGACCCCACCCCGAGCCACCGCATCCCCCGTCGTGAGAGCTCGCACGCGCATGATGGCGCCCACCGTAGAGCGCCCCCTGAGGAAACCAAACTGGCTCTCCGCCAAATCCGGCCCCACCCGCACCAGCCGCCCGACAATGCGGTCTGCAATTACTCTTTCAAAGAGCTTGCCCACCTCATCGAGCAGCACGATGGGCCGGTAAGCGGACAGAGAGTCCGCAGGGCGCCCCGGCTTCTGGATTAGGACCAGTTTCCCCGTCTTCCAACGAAGTGGAAACTAGCCTTCTCCATACATGCGCTTAAGAGCCCCCTTAGTTGAGGCCCGAGAGCCTCTGAGGCCAGGACCCAGGCTTTCCCAGGTAAGCCGTCGGGTCCTGGGGCGGTATTTCTGGCATTCAGCCTACGTACCGCCACCCTCATCTCTACCTCGGTCACCTCCGGAGCATCGTCGTCGTCGTCGGCGGTGTGGTCCGCATCAGGCACCACAGTAGGCGGAGCCATGGGTGGGGAGGCGTGTTCCCCTTTCGAAGGGAACAGAGCGCTCACCACGTCCCCCACAAGCTGTGGCCGGAGACTCTGCGTCAGCGGGGGAGCCCATGGGCGGAGTTTCTCCCGCACCATCTTGTATGGGCGTCCCCACGGGTCTCTGTTCAGAGTCTCCAGCGACTCCTCGCGGGCCAGTGCCCTGGCCCGCAGGATCTCCGCTTGGAGGGCGGTCTTCGCCGCTCTGTACCCCTTGTACAGCTCCACCTGAATGGCTTCCGTATCCGGAGGTCGAATACGGAGCCTGCGGTGCCTAGTGTACCGGCGTCGCGCAGTAACGCATGCATTGCGCAGTGTCGCGACCACCAGTACACCTGGCGCGAAGCACGTCCGGGCTGGACCCGGGGCATTGCCACGTCGCATATCTCGGACATGGCCTCCCGGAACCACTCCGCCTCGTCATTGATGTCGGCAGACCTATCCGGTGATGACACCCAGGCCTGCACGATCGAGGCTTCCAGGAGGAGCTCCCGGTCCAGCTGCTTCAGCGCCCACCGCGGACCACTCGGGGCCTGTCGGACCGGCGCACTCGAGGTCTGGGCGGAGACGTCAAACCGGATGTATATATATATAGACGTCAAACCGGATATACTTGTATATAATACGTCTCCACCCCAATAAAAAAAATAAAAAAAAAAAACTACCTGGCATATAATTAATAAACGGGTAGGAAAAACAGCGAAATACAGTTGATGGGCCATGTGCAGCCACTAAATTAAATTAATTTAGTGACTGCACATGGCCCATCAACTCAGATGTAGAAATCAGGAATTTGAAAACATTTTTGCTAATATTAATATTTGAAACTAAAGTTTCTGTAGCTTTAAGGGGAATATTAGCATAATTCCTCATCCGCGCTTTCTGCTGCCTTACTTAGACAGAATGTGAAGGCATGCCGTTTGGGGCTTAGGTTTCAGTATACATGCCCCCAGGCTGTTATAAAAGCTTTTAAAGATCTTAAAATTAAATCAACAGAAGATCTCTAGGGAATGTCTGTAAAAGTCTGTAGATCTATCATCGAAACCATTGCGCCCTATTTAGCTTTCATATTTACCAGTGTAGACCAAGGAGTCTTTCCGGATCTCATGAAACACAGTAAAGTAGTTCCATTGTTCAAATCCGGTGATAGTAAAGAACCCACCAACACTGATACTAAAGTCCACCAGTTCATGTTCAGCTTTAATAACCACCAGGTTCCCAGTTCATTCAGCAGAGTTAATATAATACGTGGTGGCTCTCTAATAAAATTGTTCGTAACAATATGAAATTTAAAGAACGTAAGGATATTGTGAACCTCTCTGTTGAGCGAGTTATTGAAATAGCTTGCATTGAGCTTGAGCAGTTCATTGTAATGAGCGTGTATAGGCCCCCATGTGCTTCATATGATATTTTTGTGAAATATATAGAAGAAGTATTATTAAAGACTTGAAACAGTAATAAAACAGTTGTTGTCTGTGGAGATTTCAACATTAATACACTTGAAAAATCTGCTATAGTAAATAAATTTATAACTTTATTAGAGTCATATAATTTGTACAATAGATCCTTTGAGCCGACTAGAATAACTGCCACTAGTGCTACATGTATTGACAATATTTTTACAAACTGAAGACCTTCCATCCTCCATCCAACCAACCAACTGAAGACAGCCATCTAATTATAAATGAGTTGGACTCTGATCACTGTGGCCAGTTAGTCACTTTCCCTCAGAAAACAGTCAGAGCTCCTGAAACAGAAACCTGGGAGTTTTGTTCCTGTAAATAAAAGTCGCTTAGGACAATTTTAAGGACAATTTTAAGGTGACATTATCATTGATATGTTAAAAAAAAACTAAGTATTCCTCTCAATTTAAACGCCAATTAAAAGAGTTTAATCTTAGAATAGAAATAGAGAAACCCACTAGGTCCAGTAGTGGTACTTGCCTAGATAATATTTTTCACAATATACGGGGATGTAAAAGTGAGGTACTAGAATTAGGGGTATCCGACCATTTAGCGCAATTGATGCAGTTTCCTGTACATAAAACGTGTGCATTGAAATATTATTATGTTCAAAAACGTGACTACAGGAAGAAAAACATGTATCCGTTTAGACAATGCATAGGCAGCTTGAGCTTTTCAGAGCAAATAAGCCTAGTGAAAAATTTAATGCGTTTATTGACTTATTCAAACTTTTCTACGACCTATGTTTCCCAAAAGTAACATGCAAAATATCGACAACTCATAAACCAAAGTGGATCACACCGGGAATTAAAATCTGAAGCAAAAAGAGACGGTCTCTGCTATGGAAATATAGACTAAATCCTAACAAAGACACAAAAAATGCTTTATTAACATTCAGCGACAGGTACCGCCGCGTTATCAAACAGACACAAAAAGCACAAAACAGCTGCTACATAGAAACCAGTAACAATAAGTCTACAGCTACATGGAAGATTATAAACAATTTGAAGAGTAACGTGCCGAAAACACATATTAATGCTATTGAGGTAAACAACAAACGTATCACGAATCCTCAAAGTATTGCGCAAAATTTAAATGATTATTTCATAGACCTAGTTCAATCCAATGGAAATTGTCTTACTTATAATAATACGAATGTTTTAAAATCCTACCTAGACCTACTATAGCACCATATATGTGAAATATTAAATGCTTGTATACATAATGGGGTTATTCCAGAAGCTCTAAAAATCTTGATTGTCAAGCCACTACACATAAAAAATGACAAAACAATAAAGTGCAATTATAAACCTGTAGCGTTAATTCCTATATTTTCAAAAATTATTGAAAAAGTAATATATAATAGACAACAATTATTTTGAAAAAAACAACATTATTTGTAAGGAACAAATGGGATTCAGGCAAAACAAAACTATTAATATGGCAGTGTACAATTTCCTTGAAAAGATACACCACAACAAGGACAACCGAAAACAGGCTGTAGCAATGTGTATGGACATGACCCGCGCTTTTGATTACGTTGACCATAAAAAATACTATTAAAAAAGCTCTATAGCTACGGTATTAGAGGTAATTTACTAGACCTCATACAATCGTATCTAGAAGGTTTAAAACAGCTTACTCAGATCAGCCAAGTAAACATTAAGACAAAAACTGAAACAATATACTCCTCAAGTACGAGAACATTTTCGTATGGGGTGCCACAAGGGTCTGTCCTAGGTCCATTACTTTTTATCTGTTACATAAACGATTTCCCCAAAGTAACCAGCCATCAGATGAGCTTATTTGCAGACGATAGCACTATTGTTTTCGACCAGGGTAATTTTAAAGAAATAGAATTAGATATAAACTGGTTTCAATTATAGAGTGGTTAAATGCTAACAACCTTAAAATTAATTTGACAAAAACCAAAATAATGGACTTTAAACTTCGACAAAAAAAACAAACACAATACCAAATTAGGTACAAAGGAGACGCAGTACTAGAAACAAGCACTACAAAGTTTTTAGGATTGCACATCGACAATGATATGTCATGGAAAAATCAAATTGATCGTGTTTGTTTGAAACTTTACCGATTCTCTTATGCCCTATATATGCTAGGTAAAATTGCAAACAAAACAGCCCTCTTAACGGCATACCACAGTTATGTAGCCTCCACATTGAGGTATGGACTTATATTCTGAGGTAATGCCTCACATATATCCTCCGTGCTTTTGGCACAAAAAGATGCATCCAAGCCATCTGTAAGTTAAAAACAACAGATACATGTAAGCCACACTTTAGGGATTTAGATATTCTGACAGTACCTTCACTGTATATCTATGAGGTTCTGATGTTTGTCAAAACTAATATACACTTGTTTAGTCATGTAGAAAGTCAACGTCGCTCAGTTATGTTGAAAACAATAATCACCAGAAATGCTTTTGCTTATAAAAGTGTCTATGCAATGGCAAAAAAATTGTATAACAAACTACCTTGTCATTTTATCACCTATATATACAAAAAAAAACTACCGGGTTTGCCTTATCACAACGACCCGGATCGAGATTATACTTCACTATTTAACCTCATCAATTATGAGTTCAGGAAGATTTACACCTCAAAAACATTGCCTGTTTATGACCGCGTTATACTTAGTGATTGGGCAACACCAGGCATTTAGAAAAATAGGGAAAGGTTATTTGAATTGTATCATATAAAACATATAACCGTGATGAAACTTTTAAAGAATTTGTTAAGAAATATTCTAAAACTTTTGAAAGAGCCTGTTCCTCAGCAAAAGCCGTACACATTAAAAATAAAATAATATCTTCTGGAAATAAAATTAAAACAACTTGGAATATGAATGGAATGTGTCTAACTAACAACTTGGAATGTGTCTAACCAGCTACGGGCATATCTTGAGCAGCACGGTATTTTGCCACTGGGTCAATCAGGATTTCGTAAGGGGCACAGCACAGCCACAGCTCTTCTTGACGTAGTTGGCAATATCCTGGAAGCCAGAGAACAGGGCATGGGTACCATGCTTGTGCTGCTAGATTTTTCACGTGCATTTGACTCAATCAATACGTCCCTTCTCCTCTCCAAGCTGTCTTACTACGGATGTCAACCTGAAACAGTCCAATGGTTTCAGAGTTACCTGAGTCACCGTTCTCAATTTGTCCAGGTAACAAGTGACAATTTAGGAGATGTTATGTCCTCCAGTCCGAGACAAGTGAACCGCGGTGTACCACAGGGATCGATCCTAGGCCCGCTTCTCTTCATTCTGTACAGTGCCGACATCATCAACTGTCTGAACAACACCAAATTCCACCTTTATGCTGACGATCTGCAGATGTATCTCTCATTCCGTCCTCAGCAGTCTGCAGAAGCTGTAGATAAAATGAATGAAGATTTAGATAGGATTTCAGCATGGTCAGTGAGAAACTCTCTGGTTCTGAACCCAGTTAAGTCCAAGTTCGTTATAATGGGATCAAGAGATTTCCTTCATAAAATGTTAGGGTATAATTTGGACTTGAGGATTGACGGGTGTTCTATTGATAGGGTGCAAGAAGCCCGTAATCTTGGGGTGGTGTTTGATGAGCACCTGCACTTTGAGACACACATCATGGAGGCTGTGCGCAACTGTTTTTACCGGTTGAAGCTTCTGTACCGTGTACGTCCCTACATAAGTGTGGATATGCGTGTTATGCTGTGTGAGTCACTTGTTTTATCCAAGCTGAACTATGCTGACACTGTGTATGGTGCGTGCATCCTCGGTAGAAGTGAAAGGCTGATCCAGCGAGTACAGAATGCTTGTGCAAGATTTTGTTTCAATATCCCTCCGCGATCTCACGTAACTCCATTTTTAATTAAGGGTAAATTGATGAGAATGTCAGATCGCAGAAAGCTTCATCTGGCTACCCTACTCTTTGGCACCATTCTCACAAAAAAACCAGAATATCTTTATAAGAAATTGACCTGGTCACGTGACATAAATAAAATTAAAACAAGAGCATCTTCTTACCTTCTGTTGGCTCCAACGCACAAAACTGCTGCATTCCGTGGAAGCTTTAAATTCGCTGCCTCTCGCTGCTGGAATGATCTGCCACCTCCTTTTCGTGCTATAAAAACAGTTGGAACTTTTAGTAATAAATTTAAGCAACATTTGTTACGAGTACATAAAGAAACCAGTTTTTAAACTCATCCAGGGACTGCACGCGGTTGGTATTGGTGAGCTTAGCAGAGTCTTAAACTCTTATCAACATGATTTTACTTCAATCGCTATGATTTACTCGGTGGCTGAATCCTTTTCTTCCGATTTTCACAACACAACACAGTCAGTCACAACACAACGACACTTTACATTATTCATTGCACCTCTTTCTAGCCTTATCTTAAATTTATTCACACATTGCTTAATTTGTGTCTATACCTCTTGTTAGAGAGTAGTATAATCTCTGTTCCAGAATAAAATGTCTAAATTCCACTTTACTTTTTGACAGCTGAATGCGTCGCAGATTTGCAGTGCGCCCGCGTCCCTTCGCTTGTCACCATAGATATTTGTCTATACCATGGACAAGTGATGTTGGAACATCGGGCGTGTTATTAGCTAAAATATTATTTATTGTACATAGTTTTGGTTTTTATTTTTTGTTTTTAATTATTATTTTATTGTTTTATCTTTTTTGTAATCCCCTATAGTGGGATCTATGTAAGTCCGTAGGTGTGTCCGTGGCATCACAGTGGGCCCTATCAGAATACCAGCGCGGTGGTATTTAATTATTATTTTTTAAATATCGCCGCATTATGCTGAGATATGGGCCTTTTTGGCCTCGCACAGGTCTTTTTTATTTAATTTTTTTGTTAGTTTTGCTGCTTCTTTTTTTATTTTATATAATTTTGTTCTTTTAAAAAAAAAATATTATTACTGTTTGTATATAACCTGTGCGTGTCCCAAATAAAATATTTTTCTTTCTTTCTTTCTTCTTTCGAATATTATTAATTCAGAAACGGGAAGAACGACAGTACGGAATCGTGACTTCCATCTAAAAATCAATGATGTAGATATTAAGGCAGACGTGGAGGTGACAACTGAGTTTGAAAATTCCTTCACTAATATTCCCATTTTAACAACCAAAACTCTGTTATCGTCATCCTCCACTTCAGCTTACTCAATACTAAAAGAATGTGTCCTTGAATGTGACAAACTTTTTGAATTTACAATAGCTACTGCTGAAGAGATTATAGAATCTTTTAAAGATCATGGTGTAAAAAAAACTTCTGACCTTTGGGGATTGTCAGTACATACCATGTCTTCAATAATTGATGTTATTTCACCCTTTTTAGCAATTGTTTTTAACTCTTGTATTGCATCTGGTGTATTTCCTGATCTGATGAAACTTAGCAAAGTGATTCCACTTTTCAAGTCTGGCAGCACACATTTCGATATTATCTACTTTAAGCAAAATCTTTGAAAAATTAATTTTGAAACAAATGTTAGGACATTTCAATGCACATCATTTACTACATCTGAAACAATTTGGTTTTACAAAGGGTCGTTCAACTACAGACGCAGGCGTAGAATTACTGAAGAGCATATTCGAGGCCTGGGAGGAGTCGCAAGATGCTCTTGGCATTTTTGTGACTTGTCCAAGGCCTTAGATTGCGTACATCATGACCCACTCATCAGAAAACTGTACCACTATGGTATGAGGGACAGGGCTATCGACCTTCTGACTTCTTATCTGAACAACAGAACTCAGAGAGTCGATGTTAATGGCAAGAGATCTGCGGACACCATGGGCATTTGCGCAGGGTTCAATTCTAGGTATTTTCTTGTTTTTAATTTATATTAATGACTTACCTCACCACATAAGGGATAATCACAAGATCGTATTATTCGCAGATGTCACTTCCCTTATTTTTAAAATCAAACGTCAGTTAATCAACTTTGAACAAGTGAACGATGCGCTCTCTAAATTTGTGCATTGGTTTAATGTAAATAATCTTCTCTTGAATGAAAAGAAGACGAAACTCATTAAATTTTCAACGCCAATGTCAGGCAGCTAACTACTAATGTTAAAGTTAATGGGATAGAGCTGGACCCTGTTGAGTCGACAGTTTTTCTTGGAATCACTATTAACGGCAAATTACAATGGGCCCCCACATAGAAAAATTGTCAGGAAGGCTAAGAACGGCCGCATATGCTGTTAAAAAAATTAGACAGACAACTGACGTAGACACAGCCAGAATTGTTTATTTTAGTTATTTTCATAGTCTTATATAATATGGAATTCTTCGCTGGGGAACCTGTTCGGACATTAATACTATCTTTGTTCTACAGAAAAGGGCTGTTCGAGCCATTTACAACCTAAGTCCGAGAGATTCCCTTCGACAATTTTTTTAAGAAATAAATATTCTGACTGTAGCCTCACCATATATTTTTGAAAACCTATTGTATGTACACAAAAACATATCAAATTTTAAGAAGATTTCCGATATTCATAGTTTAAATACCAGGAATAAACACAACCTTGCTGTACATCGCACTCGTCTCCACAGAGTAGGTAACTCGTTCATGGGTCAATGGTCGTTCGGTTTTACAACAAACTTCCCATCGACATTCGAAACTTACCCATTAAACGATTTAAAAGCTGTATTAAAACCAAACTTAAAAAAAAAGGGTACTATAAAATTTCAACTTAATTAGAAGGTAAAAAAGCATGAGATTGAGGTGCTCGCTCTGCTAAGCCTTGTGATAAAACCATAAAATCGACCATAAAATCGACGAACGAAATCAATTTTATTTAATTTTTTTTAATTTTGACGTTCAAAAGTGGCTTTAAGGGCCTATTTCAAATAAATGATTTGACTTTGATTTTGACTTTGAAAACATTTCTAATCTCCCAAACACGTGAGTGCCAAAACAATGAAATTACTACTTAACTCCGTTGCACACCGAGTAACATTTAGCTTCGCGTTTTTCTCTTAAAATATAACGCGTAGGTGGTGTGGCAGCAAAAAATATAAAAATCGCTCGGACCGCGACCGTTATAAATGGGCGGTAATTAGGGCACACAACGGCACCTCTTTCACCCTCTTTCATCCCCTGAACACACCGCGCCTCGGATATTCACCCCTTACACAGTTACGCCACATGGCGGACTTTTAATCTGTGAGAAACTTGCAAAGTCTCGATAGTTAACTGGTAAAGTTTCAGTTTCAGAAATCGATTGGTTCATCCGATTCGTATGCTAAAGTTGAGATTTGATCTATGGAAACTCTGCTTGAGTATCTGATCGGTTACTTGCTGTAGTTTTTCGTGGTATCTTGAAAACTTGTTACAAAAATGTACACTGTTTTGTACTTACATTTTTGTAACTTCTTGTTTTTTTTTAGTTTCTGCTTCCTTTGTTTTTTTCATAACTTACTTTCTCCACTTTATTCCGCAGTAGCTATAAACATCACTATTTGTGTTACGTACAAAATAAGCTATTTAACAGACTAGCAAAACAACAGATACGAAATATTGAAGCAAACTTTCACTAAAATATTCATGTGGATACGTCGGTGCCCGGTGTGCCTCGGGGCTTTATTTTACACTTTTTCCTATCCTGCCTGTTATACGGTTATAACGTAGCGACTAGGCAACGAGTTTTTGTGGATATTATGCTTTTAGCACCGTGTATTATAAACGTTTGGGCAAAAACCTGCGTTCTCTGAACCTCTTTATATCGCCATCGCTTTTTGTGGTCGCCGCTTGAATATTTAGGTACCTGGAGGACGGAAAAACCACACCAACCGTCGAGGTCATGGTTATCCTTCGTCGTTTAGGACGCGAAATATTGAGATGTATTGTTAAACTATGATTACTTGGCAATATATAGATTACCAGAAAGTGTTTGTATTGGAGATGGAGATAATCATTAGAAACATGAAATGCAAGGTAGGCAGCTGTGTCATTGATGTTTAATTGGAGACTTGTTGTGTGTTTCACAAACAGAACGTCTCATAAAATCTAAAAAAATACGTCTCTCTACCACATGAACCGAAACCTATCTCTAATTTATTAATAACCTAAGAAAACATAACCACACCATCCATTACCTACATCAACAGAAAAAAACGCATACCATAAAACTCCCTAACAAGTGAAACATCCAATCGAATCCATTCCAACTATATTACAGCTCAATATACGACATCCACCGCCATCCACGGCGCAACTAGGTATGAATGCAGATCCGAACTCATATTATGAATATTGCAAGCTTACGGCTCCTTGCGACCGACCTAAAGCCAAATGCGGAATGAAAATTTAATCTGAAATGATCACGCCGGTACATTCCCTGGGAATTATTCATACGAGGACTGCGACGTGGTAATAAGTAAAAACTAACAAAGAGGAGAAATATGAGTGGGCCCCATTACAACAATAAATGTCCCGCGCAAAAACGTTGACTAGAGAGTAGACGCTATTCTGTATTTCTTTTTAATGTTGTCGTTCATTTTTTGATTTCGGACGATATTTTGAACTTGACTTATGATAATTCAAATTGGCGTCTGAAAAACATTAAGGATTTTTATGAATGCGCTTATGTTGGTGTATTTTTTGCTGAAGAAAATACGTGAAAGCAAGACATTCACGTACCTACAATCTACATTAATATGGAATGCTCAGTATTTCATTGCTCTCTATTTCCATTCAACTCAATATAAGTCATATAATTCGGAATTTCTTCGAAATTTTGAATTCAATATCATTTTACAAAGATAATCTCGCAGATAACGGTGTAGGTAATCCTCTTAAAACGTCAATTTTAAGTCAATTTGGAATCAATTATGAACAAATTAATCAACTTAATTTAAAATCAAAATAGAGTTTACGTAGATTTTCGCGAAATCTGGCTGAAACAAATAAAACTTAGATACATTTTGATACGGGTGATAAGGTGTACCTATTTCTAGGTATATCAGACAAAAAAGAATAAGTTAAAGTTAACATAAACATACGTTTCCAACAGAATTTTTAACGGGAATATTTACTCTATTTATTTACTGTGACTTGATAATTTGTTTTATTTTTCAGTGTGCACATAAGTATACGTTTAAGCATAGTGCAGAAATGGCTTCACTCTCAAAGTAACGATACCGTCTAACGCATATTTTACAGCATCAAAAAGAACTAAGTATGATTATTTTAGTTGTTTGAATATAAGTAAGTAAGTAATAATTTATTTACCAAAACTTAGTCTAGTCCGTTAATAGTAGTAACATCAGTGCTGTTTAAATGGGACGGGTATGGGTATGGCTATTACAAATGAATAAGACCCCTGCCCTTCAAACTAGGAAAATTCTGTATCTTGAAGGGTAGTGTTCTTTAGTGGGATTCACACGTTTTACATATCTTCCTTTTTCGATAATGTGAGTACTAGATCAGTTTATAAGAAGATAAAGACCATATCTACCTACACACCTACATATGTTTACAATGTCAAACACTGGCTGTTAAACAGTGAATGTTTAACAGTCCGTTTAAGACTACGCATCCATTACAGCAAAACATTCAGTGTTAACAAAACACACACAGCCAACCAACTCTTCAAAATCTACAATCTCTTTGACAAAACACTCGAACGTCTGTGGCTACAGAATATCCCGCTGACACCGGACCTCGCGAACTAACGCGCTGCGCACATATGCACTTATTTTTACCCCGACCTTCTCTTATTTTACTCATTTTTAATTTGCGTTCAAATTATATGCTTGCATCTCTTTAGCGATATTCGTTGCGATATTTGGGTCGCGTAGAAGTAATTCATCTGAAGCGAGTGTATGGTGACAAGATCTGCCTGAAAATAAATGTTTTAGCATAGTGAACTTATCATGATCGTTATGACATTAATTTCGATCAATAAAAAGACGACAATTTTACAAAAACTTGCCAAGTTTCTGTAACGAAAATGATGACACGTCTTTAAAAGCAAGTCAAGTGATGCGATTGAATGTTGATCATTCATTAAACCAATGTATGGTTTTAAAGTGAATTATTCGAGAAAAAAGTTACCTTTTGAAAGGTTTTGCAATTTTTCTACTTAATTTTAACTTGGCCTTTTTAAATTCAAGCATGTGTTCCACTTTAAAATTATAGTTGCTAGATTTCTCTCTTCATTGTAGGATCTCCTGAACAAAACAAGCTTGGAAAACAGCATTACCTATATTTTCTTTCCCGTTCCCTAACAGCAGCGTTCCCCGTACATGGACTACAGAGTCTCCAGTCTGCAATATAGGATATAGTTTGAAATTCAATGGCGGTCGCAGTTCGCATGCAAGTTACCTCGTAAAGATGTACATTACGGAATCAAATATGCGCCATTCAATATGAGCGGTCCGAGTTGGAATGTATTGTGGGGTTGTGTATGAATGAGACGAGGTATGGAGGCTATAGACATGTTCAGTTGTGTGCTTGGAAGTTCCACAACTGTGTCAAACGTAGCAATATTTACCTCTAATGCTATTTACCACTTAGTACAAACTGTTTCACAGTTTGACATACTTTAATTACATACATAATATATAATTCTATTCTATAATTTTACTTTATTTAATTTTTAATTTTTATTTGACATTGATTTTGACATATGTAGTTATAATTGACATTGTATTTATATTTATATTGTGGTTTGTATTTATCTCGTGTGTCGTAATTTGTGATTTTTTTAATATGGGAGAACCCAAAATAAATGTTTTTTTCTTTCTTTTTTTAAGTAGAACGTGACGTAGGTTTTTAAAATAAAATAATAGCCGAGAGTGTAGTGACTTTTAATAAAAGACTTAAGAGGCATGAGGAACAGGGTGTAAAGTTCATTCATCCTCTATATAAAAGGGAGGATCCTATGATCAGACGGGTGTTGTGTCTGGCGGGCAACTGACCGATAGTGGATGTCGGATAGTCATATCGGATAGTATTGTAAACTCTAATTGCGCGATGCAGGATTTGTGTGACGTCAGGATTTTGTGTGACATATTTGATGCGTAGTTCGCATGTTGTGATATAGATGCCGCCACTAGACAATGAAGTGACTCTAAACGGAGAATCTTCGACAAGCATCATTTTGATATTATGTCTAGTGAAACTGTTACCGACGCATAGAACCTAATGCTTAGGTCTACTATACGAAAGTTGGTACGTACGCAGATCAATACTTGTATTTCAACGCTTGTCTCATGACTACCCTGAGCTTGTTAGCAATCTTTTTGGGTAGGGCTGTGTTTTGTATCCCATCTCGGAAATAGTTTAAATACATAACTTGTGGTGCTGCCCGCTTCAATTTATAGCATGTATGATGCAAATGTTATATCATTTGTGAGAAGTAATTCGAAACCTACTAACCGGGCAATAAAGATATTTCTCATTCAAAAAAATTTCGGTACTTAGATCTTTACACAAGTATGTTTTGAACATTGCCAGTAGTACAAAAATACAAAGTTATTGTCGTGTTTATACCCTAGGCGACAGAAATGTAAAAGATTTGATTTTGGCAAACTTACATACTTATATATTATAGGCATCCTAACTTTTATGTATACCGAACTAACGACTTACAAACTGATTTTCGAAGTATGAGTTCTTCTTGAACCCATTTTTATCCAATAACAGTAAAAAATTGGGGGAAACAGCCACACAATATTTAATTTAATTTCCAGCTGTCTCATGTTCCCAACCCATAGGGTCCCCTAAAAGCCCTATCTACATCACACAATTCCATCCATACATCAATACGCAGAGATAAGGCCAACTTTAAACGTACGGTCCTTACATCATAACATAGTGCGAGTAATAACGTAGTGGGGCCGCTGTAGCCAGTGGTGTGGCACCGCCTTTATCTTTCCACTACATTAGCTGGCCGGCGCGCTGATCCGACAAAAATGTCGCCCCGGCCAATCACGGCCTTAACCGACGTCTGCCATTGTCGACGGACGGGTTACGTCGGGGTTTTTTCAGTTAATTATTATTGGAGGCTTAGATTAGGTTAGTGGGTTACTCCAGGGTAATGTTTTTGCTTACAAAAGGAAATACGGCCTAATTTCGAAAGAAACTAAGTTTAGAAGTATGTTTTAGCACATTTCCATTAACATATACTAGGTTAATACCTAATAAGACAGGCCGATGCAAAGGAAAGAACTACAAAATATTGATTGGCACACAAATTGTACGTAAATACTTACACAATACATCTGGACAGCCGTCAAAAAGTCAACTACATTATTAATTTGTACCAAAACCCTTTACCTCTGACGACCCCCTTTCCACCAAGATCGTAAGCAATCACAACATGACGTCGAACCATCTAATATAATTAATTCAAGACTCATACACGCGTTAAATTTTGTTAACAATGTTGATTTAGGCAAAACTGACTAAATACACAGTGTGTGCTCATGTGTTCGCTATAGTGTAAATGTGCTGGGATTTTTAGTGAGCCCTAGAGCAGAGAATGACGTGAGCGAGAGCGATAGTGGAGCGAGCTGGATGGAGACATATAGCCTCCACAGGTGGCGTCATTTAAATGTAGCAGTCACTGGAAGGCAGCTGGCTACTAAACAGCTATCGCAGCATGAGCTATTTGATGTAGTTCCCGCCTGACCGAGACAAACGCATCACCTGACTGCGCCGAATCATAAAGTATGAAGCGTTGTGGTACACGGTAATCAAATTTTCCAGAACACTGTTACTATCGGCTCTGTCGCTCACTGGTACTGTATTTCCTCATTATTACTCTCGCGAGTAGTAGCTCAAGTTGTTTGTATTATAATATCAAGTCTTAATATTTTAAATTGATACAATTTGTTTTTTATAGAGTTCTATCAATGTTTATATTAGATACGAGTATAAGTAGGGCTTGGAACCGGTACCAAAAGTACAGGTTTTGTATCGGTAGCTACTTAACGGTTCTTGCCATTTTGCTACCGGTTCCAGACGGGTACCAGTACTCAACCTGACAAGTCACAAATCTAGTATTTGTACGAGGAATCTAGTACGGCTGGCAATCTTGAAGTTATTTTTCTAATTCTTATTAACTATCCGTTTTACTTACTATATCTGTTTTCTCACTCTTACTTACGGACATATTTGTTTGGTACGGGTTTTAGTACCAGTGTAGTACCGATACTGATTAAAATTACCAATAATACCGGTACTACGTCTGGTACAGGTATCACACCAAGGCCAATGGTACCGGTTCACAAAAATACCGGTATTTCAAGCCCTGGGTATAGGTAAAAATAAAAGATAAAAGGTACAATTCAACAGTACGAGTATATCTATGGTAACATTTGACATTGACAGCGCAGTAGCAGTAAGGGCACTGGGCGATACAGTCGCTATCAGGTAGCTACATAAATGTTTCCTATGTATTTATATTTTTTTACACTTAAAATCCGTTCGAAACAATCCGAAATGTCCAAAAAAGGTACTCTGTAAACTATTGATCAAGACATAATAATTAAATGTTGTTAATAATAAAATATTGCAAATAATTGTAACTAGTTAATATAAATTACCTACCTAAAGTACCTACCTAATATTTGACAATGCAAAAAGCTTCGCCAATATTGACATTCATTTTGGTAAATATTATCTATTAATTAAATATAATAGAATAGCATTTATTTGGCTAATAATCAATTAGGTATGTTCAATACATATATAATAACATTGCATTTTGATCAATTATTGTGTTTTATGCAAACAAAACCGGCTCCACGAACACCATCAAAACGAACTAAAAAAAGGGACATGATTTTTTACCTCAGACTTGAACAACATGACTGTAGCAAGATAATCAACACATCACCTAATTAACCCCAAACCAACAACAAAACAAATAAAACTCGCTTATGACAGCCCACAAATTAAAGCGAAGGATTCACAAATTAATTACCGCAATAAAAGTAAAGTTCGCTACTAACGTGTTACGGGCAACCCTCCAGCGCCGCCTTCAATATGTTAATGTATGCCCGGGCAACCGGGATAGCCGGGGTCGTCGGGGCAGTCCACTACCCCACACCACATTCCCTAGAACAGAAAAAGATAAATTATCAGACAGAAAAGCTATGTAATAATTAAAAGCATTTAATTTATTCCTTTTGAATTGCGTTAGGTGCAGCCTTGGAGCGAACCGACTTTTTTTCTCATTTAATAATTTTATACAATTTTCAATTCCATTGGATGGCAATGGAATTTGAAAAGAGAACTAAATGTTTAATATTCAATGTTCCGAATAATGTTTTCATTGAAATAATTGCTTATTATTAATGTATGAGTAATAAACATTAGGTAACTAATTTAATTTTCAGTAAAATATTTCTAATAGAGAGATATTCTGTTTATTTCGAGCATTTATTATCTCTTTGAAGGTATAACGAATGGCATGTAATGACAAGGACTGACAGCTCGACGAGTCCGACGAGTCCGACGAGCCCGGCGCGCGGCGGGACGACAGGGGACTGGCTGACATTGTATATAAATCATTAGCTACCTATTACAAAAGGCGATCAATGAATTTCCGTTGTGGACTTAGTCCAAGTCAGAAATTATGTTTACAAAAACTTCACGATTTTTACTTTCGAATATATCAATTACGCGGTACGCCTGTTACGGATAAGACCTTTGTCCGGCAGTGAACTTACTGTTTTAAGCCGAATCGGGCAATAAATCAATAAACAAAAGGGTAAGTAACCAAACAAATATAACTTTACAAACTCCCTTCGGCGGTTATACATCGGGTACGATTCACCCGGATTCGTCCGTATGATCCAATTTTACGGCGTCTGAAACTAATATAATATCTCCGACCCTCGCAGCTATAAACTAGTCCAGACTTTATAAATGTACACTTTAATTTCCAGTGTTAACAAATAATATATTTGAGCACGAAGTAAATCTGGAAGCCATTACTCACCATAAGCCTCACCTCTTGTTGCGAGCATGACTCGAGTATAAACATAAAGATAAATTGTCCGTTCACATAGACCCTCGTGGCCTTTTGCGGGTTAAGTAATAAATATGCAAAGTTTAGGAACATTTCTAGACAAAATCGTACCTATAAGGGATGAGTGTTCAAGTCACAAATTTTGCGAACAGGCGTGTTTAATACGAATTTTAGGCAAAATATTGGTTTTATCCACCTTCAAAATGGATAATAATGATTTAAGAAATTTTCTGCGAGAATTCTCTCCATCTTGATTTAGATATCTGTCGCCTTTTTAAATGGAGAAGAGTTTTAAGTCTCAATCGATCGAAAATATATTAAAATATTCATGAATAATCTTTAATATTGAGAAGATCCAATAAAAGTTGTCAATTAAAATTTACTATGTGTCGAAGTTAACGTCAGAGTTTTTGTTCTTTTATCAAAGTTTGTGTGTAAGATAATATTTTTAATAGAACTTCAAGTTGGATTCACTTCAAGACTAATTGAAAATGTAACTTGAGAACTTTAGAGTTTATAGCTTGTCATGAATTTAATATGGAGGTGGATTAGAAGAATATACGGCGACATAGAAACCATTTGGTATATTTTTCTCTGGCTGCATATCAATCTTGAAATGAACATATCAATAATGCACAAAGTGAACTTTTAAAATACAATATCGTATAATTAACTCAAAAAGAATCGGCATTCGACTTGCTCTAAAGTGACGTCAGTCAAACGAGCAACCGCTTAACGGAAGTGATTATCTCCCGGAAGTGGAGTGCAATGAGCTTCCGTGCCCGCACGTTTGATACCTGCAGTTACTGAGGCAGCTTCTGCGCTTCTGCCGCCCCCGGGCTGGGTCGTGGCGCTGTTATATTTGAACGAGTTAGCGTTATAGACGTACTCGCTCGGTAAGTCCTTCACTTTTTATCGAAATTATTTTAATGTCTATCAAACGCAATAGAGTTTGTAATCGTAATGTGTGATTTCATAGCGTGTCGCAATTGTGTAGGCAACAACTACATTTCATTGACAGAAAAATAAACACATAAGTACCTACCACAGTACCTCTTGCTAAGAAAACACAACCCTGTCTTTGCGTAGTCTGGTAAAAAGTTTGAGCTGAAGTAATAAATATCTTAATAATTTCTGCTCAATTTAAATCTTATAATCATACCCGATAGAAAATTTCTTTTTTGATACTAACCCAATGTCATTTTCATTTTTGCATCCCTTCACTTGTGTGAGTATAAAAGCACCCAAATAGGGGTGCGCTTTGCAGGCTGTTTGTCGAACAAATGATTTTATTTGAATACGGATAGGACATGCCCCGTCGTGTCCGGTAAAAATGGACTGTGTACCGACAGGGGCCGGACGAGGCGTGCCATGTCGCTTCATCCCTTAAGAGGTCAACAGAGCCCATGGTTTGATAACACAGTGTTTAAAAAGTGTTGACACAACACTTGGGATGTTTTAGGTTATTTTTTTTAGGTTGTTGGAGAATCAAGAAAATGGTCCCAGTATCGCCAGCCACTAACTGAGAATTACTTAAAAGAGGAAATAATACTGATTTTTTTATTATGACACCATCAATATATATCCGAGAGGCACCGATCTACGTATATCTAAAGTATTTTTCTCTGTCTGCGTCGTAGCTCATAAATTATTAGTACTTGAAAGCTGTAATATGGTATAGGATTTATACATATTAATCAGGCCAACAAAGTGGTAAAATAAAATCAAGTTTTTTCTTATGGTATGTATTAAAAAAACTTTACTGGTAGGGAAGGACTCCTACCAGTAAAGTGCAGATTTTTTTCTCGTCTATATCATGGTGTGGAATATCATTGGAGAAGTCATTTTAAATTATTGTGAGTGTGTAAAAACCATTTTTGAAATAAAAAGTTTTAAGCTTTAAAGTAGTAATTTTTGCTAGAGTCAAGCGTCCTCCCCTGCTGCCAGCTAAATGGTTGGTTTTGGATGTGTGCAAAAAATCACGACTGTAGTACTTATAGTATATAACGAAATTAAAAGGAAAACTATCTCTGCTAAGTATGCTCTATAAGTTAAGGAGTAAAAATCGACCAACTTACATTTTCAGTTGCTAAAACATGTTCTCCCTTACATTCCGTATGGGAGAACATGATTTTCAAATACAATGTTAAGTTTTTTCTTGAGATAAATTCATCCCAACTACGGAACCCTTGGTTTTAACTGTGGCGGTAGTTAAGTCCTAACCTAGCCTTTTTTTTTTTTTTTTGATCTCGGGGTGGAAAATCCTCATGGATGTCCTCCGCCTGGGGCGAGCGGAGGGGTCTGTCAGACTCTTACTGACTAAAAACCACCCCGGTGTTCCGTCTCACACCTACGCCGGGGGTCGCGGGAACGAAAAATCCTCCGCAACCCCCGACTGGTGCCAGCCCGCCGCAGCGGGCCCCTCCTCCTTCATCAACGGCGCACCAGAACACATGGCACGCCGTGACCAACCCAGGGACCAAACCAGCACATGGGCGCCAGACAGCCCCTTGTCTAAGCGCCCTTGGCCCCTCTTCGACGGGTCAGGTTATTGGCCCCGCCGTCTACCAATTTTCGGCCGCAGAGGATAGGGAGAGCGGCCTACGCTATACCGACACTCCTCTTCCCCTGCGGCCCCACCGCGTTCGCCATCAGACGGTGGCGACCCCGTCAAGGCCGCGGCAGGGAGGGAGAGCGCTGTACCGCAATACACCTCTCCAGCCGCGGCCCCGAAACCGCAGCCGCGATGCCTCCGATACACGACATCGCGGCCCGCCTCAGTTGCGATGTCGCCACCGCAACCTACTCGTTGGCCGCTACGTCATGGGCTTGGGTCAAAAAGCCCTGACGAGCGGCCCCGCCTCGGGTTCCTCTTGGCTTCACCGTGGGTACCCAACCCACGGCTAATGAGCCCCCCCGCAACGACAATGCGGGAACCCTTCGGGGGGGAAGTCCTAACCTAGCCTAACCTAACTTAACCTAACATTGTCAGAACTGAATAACCTTGGGACAGATTTTGATGCGCCTTGGTTTGAGTAAAGGGAGAAGTAATGTCTTCAAAACTACATTGGTTTTAACTGTGGTGGTAGTAGGACCAGCTGCCATATATGTTTGCCCACCATCCTTTAAACTTAATGAAAATTTAATAAATAACAAAAATGAATTATGAATCATTTAAAACTTTAGTCTAATGAGAAAATAATTATCTAACCAAGAATTGATTGAAGAGCGAAAGTAGCATGCTTATATCTAATCCTCATGGTGACAAAACCTAGCAAAGATACTCTTTCCAGTAGATAGCTATGTATTTCTTGAGTGTATCCACAAGCAATATTACCTAATTAATTAATCCAGGCCAAGTTTACCTGCCGATCATGACATTAACTCACCAACTAAGTAAATAGAATACTTCTTCTAAGAGAAAATGTTCAGTAGTATCTCGTGGTCGGAATAGAGCGCCATGAATTTCGCCTGGACTTAATAAAAACATTTCTCTTTTTAACGCAGACCGGCTGGTCGTTAGAGTCTGCTTTTCGATAAATTCAGTTCGCTGGTGAATTTTCAGCAGTCAATTTTCGACTATCATAAAACTAGGAGGTCAGATAGCAATCGTTCTGTGTTAATACTGATATTCAGTCGCATCTGCAACCTAACTGCGTAACACTCGTAAAAATTGTTGCATTACAACAAAATAGGTACAATGCTTCATTTGTTTCAAGAATTTATCTGCTCCACAACTTTAATAGTCCAATGTATGTCTGCATTTTCCTACTGGTGGGCAAAGGTCTCCCTACCCCACAGCTTCCCACTCCTCCTGGGTGGCCTAGTTTGGCCACTCTCCCATAAACGCCTCTAAGTCATCACGCGAGCGTTTCCTTGGTCTCCCTCAGTGACGACACCAAAGGAGACACCATCTTCTGGCTGCGTTTTGTATAGGTATTGTTGAATTATCAAAATGACAGCCATTGGGATTACGAGTGTATTACATAATAAGACAGCTAGTTAGACACAAACCCGAGCTTACATAAGTCCGGAATAACCTAGTCTTCTTACAAAATTACATAAAGAGGAATAAATCCTAACATTACTTTCAGGAAAGTTTTTAATCTTTACTTTAACTTTAAATTCAGGCGTTCTAGGTAATCCTTGTGAAATTGATGTGGACCCAGCTGAAACGGAAAGTTAATGTAATTGATGGCTGAATAATTAAACATTTTATTTTATAATTAAAAGTAATTAAAATGGACAGCCCTAAGTACCTGGTTACTGGTAAATTAATTGATTTAACCCGAATTTTGCTCGGTTCAAAGGTGTAGGAGGGAATAATGGATTTAGTATTGAGCCTGCTTTATTAGTTGTTTTATTTTTGTTTTTATAGTGTTCTTTTACTAATATTATGCTTCATCTAATCAGAGTCATTGTGAATTTGGAACCAAAATATACCTATTTTCTCTAGAAGTGTGAAATAAGTAGGAGGAACCATATGTATGGTCATAATACGTTTCCAATCATTTTTGTGTTGAGAAAATAGGTATATTTTGGTTCCAAATTCACAATGGTGCCGATTCTCTTGTCACAAATGCGTCTAAACTAGACTAAAAATCACCAAAAATTAGTTTACTCCTGTCAAACGATGATTTCCACGATGGCACAACTTAACTATATTTTAGTTTGACAGCACTAAGATTGTACTGAGATTTTAATTTAGTGAAAATGACAATTTTGCTATTCTGAATTTGACGTTTTTCACCTAAAATTTTAATTTTCTAACTAATTCTGACCATTTTTAATCGCCACTGAAAATGGTGTGGAATATTATTAGTTGTCATGAACTAAAATTCACACGAACATGTCGACTTCGGGTGCAAAAACAGTACTGTACTGGATTTTTTTCTTTTCTTTTGCTTATATCTCGAAAATGGTATGTCCTATCGCAAAAATAATGAAAATTTCGACCCCTATGATACCCCCATATCCCTAATACTCAACACGAAGGTAATATTTTTTTTTTATTTTCCATACAAAAAGTGAAAAATTCCATATAAAACACGTCGAGGCTGCCCCCATTGCACGCCTCCGGCTCTAAACAAATTCACGGGGTAGGGCAAACAAGTATGTACCACGTGGAGTCGCAATTGTCAAATTCAATTTAGTTGCGTCAAAATATTTTTTTAATTTAGAGACTTTTTACTACAGAATAGCGTTAAAATTCTCATAGCCAAAAGTAAAGAATTTTAGTGATAGTTTAGTTAGTTTAGTCCGGTGTACAAGAGAATCGGCACCATTGACTGATTAGCAGCAAAATACGTGCAATTTTCTGAACAATTTTCTTAGAAGAGCAACTATAACTCAAAACAAATACCTCTAAAACCGACCGAAACGTTACAAAATGAAAGTATTTACGTCCAGACACTGCACTACATAACTGAAGGTATAAATGTCTTGCAAAAAACAATCCAATTCCTCGGAAGGTTCTAGAAGCTTCCACCTATTTCAAGTTGGATTCAAAAGAGCCAGCCGTACGGAAACGGTCTAAGGGTCATATAATTAAATAGTTGTTCTCTATTTGATACCCCAGAGAGGGTAATTTGGGAAAATGCTGCGAAACGAGAATATTAATTTGCTGAGATTGAAATGCAGTATTGGATGTTTTGTAGCGAATTGTAGCTAGTTTGTTGGAAACTTTAAAAGTAGGTAGTAGATACCTACTTATTGCAAATTTTGCTATTCTCATTATAGAATAAAGTTTTGGTATTGTAATGTGGGTTTTTTATTTTTTTGGGTGGGAAATCATCAAATATCCTGCTTTGGGCGGAGCGGGAGGGCGTGTCAGACTCTTACTGACTAAAACCGAATATTATGTATCAGAATATTGATGAACATAGACCAACGAAAGAGTTGTAGACCACACTTTATTAGACAACAAATTCTCACACTACCAGCAATATAATATATACTGCAAAGTTGTATATTCGTTAGGAAAAATAGGCACCTCTTTAAATCTAATATCGAGCTAAATGAAAACTATAACCGGTGGAACAAGAATATACTAATACTGTCCACAAACTTAAAAGTTATCGGAAAAAGCCCCTACTCAAGACTAGCAAATATATTTAATAAGCTACCGTAAAGTTTAAAATCGCTACCAAATGACTCAATTTTCTCGAAGCAGTTAAAATCTCTGTTAATAAAGAAAGCCTACTATACCGTTGAGGAATTTAAAGCTGACAGATTGTGAATCGATTGACTTTGTAATAATATGCTTGACGTACATATAGGTGAAATAATAAATGACCTTACTTTAATATGCTTATATGACTAAAATGAAGGAACGAATTAAAAAAATGATTTATTCGAAATGAAATGTAATAATTAAATAGCTGATGTTTATTAAAATGTAATGAATTGTAATAATTAGAATCTTTAAATTCGTGTAATTTAATCATAATATAAGAAACATTTGCAGTGCCCTTACAGGGTGCATGTCATGTACTGTGTCATGAAATTTTAATGCATGCCTACTAACCAGTGTTTAACATGTTAGCAAATAAATAAATATCCCTTTCGGTCTTTCCCGCAACCCATCGGTCCCATCGGACGCCTTCACTTGCTGACATCTCTTTGAGGCGCGCGTGGAACACAACGCGGCGTCGACCCGGGTCTGGTCCTTATCGGACGGCGAGCTACCCATTGCTCGCCGTCCGCAAGCCCGCGCCTACGGTGGCCGGGAATCAGCCTGTGGTTCCCGACGCCCAGGGCGTCTCCTCCTGCGGCGACTAGGGGCGTGAGGGCGCGAATTTTGCATCTCCCTCACGCGTTCCGCCTCCTCCTTCGCGAGCATTACTGCTTCGCAGAAGAAAGTGATGGCCTCCCATGTCATAATGTACCATGGCCTGGACCAGAGCCGGACGTGAGAGATCGCCTCCACGAGAACATGGCGGTGCTCTGCCCAAGCCGGGCAGACCTCCACCATATGCTCCACCATGTCCTCTGGGCGATCCACGCAGCGATGACACCCGGGCGTTTCCTCCCGCCTTATCCGAAACAGGAACCTCCCGAAACACCCGTGTCCGGTGAGGACCTGCGTCAGGTGGAAGTTGAGGACGCCGTGGCGCCTCTCTAGCCACTCCTCATAGAGGGGACTTATCACCGCAATAGTGGCGTGCCCAACAGTGGGTTGCAACAATCGCATTCTTCATGTCGAAATGAGATCCCCCGGGGAGCTCTCTCCGCTGTGCCGTGATATCGCGGCATCGGAGTTGAGCCAATGTGGGGTTAGGTACTTGTTCACACGTGGAAACTTCAAAAAGTAATCACTTGAGAGTGATCACTTGTAAGGTGTAAATTGAGGAGTTTGTATAACGTAGTCACTTTTTTGGCACCAGCTGCAAGACTTCATACTTTACCCAACGAAGTGAACGGTATCGACAGAATGAAAATCGATATTATTGGTATAGAATAGCATATTGACAAGCATTCATAATAATTTCAACATTTTATATATATTACAAGCATGCCAAACCTACACCTCGCTCTGTGCATACACGCTGGCACGCGCGCATCTGCAATCAAACTACACCTCATTAAGTGCACCAATGTTTTCGAAACCGGCCTCACGTCACTGTTGACAGCGCTGTCTTGGTTTTTTTAATTGTTCTGAGTGACTTCCTAAATAGGTTAAAAAAGGACTTTTTTTTTTAATATTATTATAAATATCTCTTGTTTTCCACCCTAACCGGAAAATACCAACATGTAATATTTATCGACTTCAGCCACTCTCAAAACTAGTTAAAACAATAAAGAGACATAATAATTAAAAATATACGGGCATGCTGTTGTCTGGTGGCGAAATTAATTAACGCAGCGTGCACGCTGCGGTCCGCAACGAACCGCTGCGATTTATTGTGTATAGCAGCAACCTCCTTTGAAAATTGTCTCATTATTTAATTAATTTGTTTTACAATCGATTATTACTTTGTTTTTTTTTATTTCCTTTGACTGTTTGGTGCATTGATTGCATTTTGCTTGTTTTGAGTTCTGCTTCTTATTACATAAAATGAGTTTGTATTTAAAATGAGTCAAAATTTAAAGTTGGATTCCCTATACTGGGCCTTTCAAGGACAATTTGTGTAGAAATTAAAACATTAATTACAAAGCTAATGGTAGATAAAGTGGTTATAGTTAAAGTATAATATAGCAGTCATAGTTTTTAGGGTTCCGTACCCGAAGGGTGCCAAATGGAACCATATTACGAAGCCTCCGCTGTCCATCCGTATATCTGTCAGTGGTCTCTTGAACCATAGACTATATAGGTAGACTGTTGAAATTTTCACAGAGCTTGTATTTCTATTTCAGCTTTAACAACAAATAATAAAAACTAAAGGCCGTTATATTTTTAGCTCATTTTCTTTTCCGTACAAGAAACGTGTTTTCTTTTGGCGTTTTTTGCTAAATATTTTACGGTAGTAAGGAATCCTTTGTGTGCTAGTCCGACTCACACTTGGCCGGTGTTTTTAATGTAAAATGAATTCCTATTACTTAGTTCGAAATATTATGAGCGAAACAAGTATTTTTTATTTTAAAATCGCCAATTTACGGTACGAATACTCCGCGCCCATTTTAAATGGCTCTGCCATTTAAAATTCACTTTACAAAGCGAAAGGTCAAAAGTCCAATTAACGACTGTCTTAAAACAATCAATTAAGAAGTCCCGCCACAAAGCATCACTGATTTAACTATAATATTTATGCAAGACTTGCAGGAGAAATAACTTAATTTATTTCTCATAATTCAGCTGATCGCCATCTAATTTCCATATCGCCTGCTAATATGACGATCGGTGGAGTTTTCGCAGGATTTGGGCAATCTTATGAACTTCTAAAGCTGGAACGCTGGATATTCTGAGATATGATTTGGTTGTAGTTATTTTGTTTATATTCTTAGTCACATGTTTGATGAAAGTGGTATAAACTTGGAAATACTATGAAACTATGCAATATTCATCCGAGAACAAAGTAAGCTACATACTCCGCAACACAGAGTTGAGCTTGGTTAATGAACATGGTGAACTTGACATTCCTACATGTAGGTGGGTATTCAGTCCAAATTGGTTGTAGAATATACATACATTATATTGCCTAGTATAACAGACAAATACCACTATTCTGCTTTCGCACTCATTTTTCAAGTCCAGGTGCATGCAGGTGTAAGCTGTGGCGACTGTGGGACTTTATCGGTCGGTAAGTCCCACTGTCGCCACATCGTACACATTAATCATTAACACTCTTCTAAAATCCCTTTAACAAAATATATTTGGAAACAATCCCGGTCATTCCTCCACATTAGCCATACCTGGCATTTCCAGGCGTATCCAGGCGTTAGCTATGTTTGGCGCACATTAATAATTCCCGCGAAGTAGTACAGGCGACGTGTACAAGACTTCTGCTGGTGCAGTCCTCTTGGGGCCCGACACTGTGACCTCGGGGTTGATGTTTAAAAATTAATTCTGGGAAAGGAAATGTACGAGGCTTTTAATAATTTAGGTGTGCAATTTTTTAACTGAGTTGAAGTATGGTGACCTGTACCTAAATAGCGGTAATAAACTAGTCAACATATGTTTTATCCCAATGTGAGATAATCCCATCACGGATTCATTTATTTGTGGTGTGGTTTGTTGTAATTATGATGTGCGTGACATCATGTCATAGTATGTATGATATCAACTGTTCTCATGTCACACATGAGAACAGTGGATATGATTTTTCGAAATGCTTATGGCTAAATGAATGTGATAGATGATATAATAGGTGCCTATGTATCAGAATCAGATTATGTCATTACGCGCCGCGGCATTACAACACACACCTAATATCTCTGACAGAAAAAAAAGACTCGATAAAAAAAACCTTGTTCTAGTTAGATTCAAAAAGTATTTAACCATTTCTTGCGCAGGCTCAAAGTAGAACAATCCAACTGAGTAGCACTGCCGTTGCAGCACCGATATGATGTCTGGTCTATACATCGCCGATGCCATCGGATGAAATTCTTAGCTAAACACGATATCTGACTGCTGTGCAGTTATCGTAATACCTCAATATATTGTACCTAGACTTTTTTTTTTTTTTGTGGGTGGGAAATCATCAAATGACTTCTCCTGATCTGGGTGGAGGGGGAGGACGTGTCAGACTCTTACTGACTAAAACCCTGTGCAATGCCAGGGGGCCACGGTATCCCTTTCGGACTTTCCCGCAACCCGGCAGTTTCCCGCAACCCCGGCAGATTGTACCTAGACCTAAGGGCCTATTCTACAAGGATCTTTTGGGACTCGAATGACGTTGAACAGGGGCGGGGGCGGGGGCGCTGTTGAAAATAATTTGTGCAATTGTTTTGTGAAATGTCACTTGAAATGTATTTAAAAAACAAGATGGCGGCGTTAGTTTAGTTAAATGGCTACGCGCCAAAATAAACTAGTATTGCTATAGACAAGCGGAAATCGCTTTCAAAGCTTTCGTATTTCTACAACGCCTTCCAATATGTCTGTGAGCAGAAACTTTCCGGTAACTCATGACAGTTGACCCTATAGATTTTAGAGTTTTTCTTCATCGTTATCGCTGATAAAATGTCACTTTGTTGAGGCCTGTTACTCTGAATTAGACATAGTTACTTGATGTGCAGATAATTAAATTATCATAATCACATTGTTTGCCCCTTTTGACAAGACGTCCTCTCCGTGTTATCATAAGTAATGTCTGACTGGTTTTCATGAAATAATTAAACCTTTAATTAATTATCTAACAGTGTAACCAACCCAAAGAAATAGCCTATTATGTTCCAGCATGTTCCCAGTTTCACAAGACTAGAGACACTGAACAAACTGAAAACTGCAAAAATTCCATCCATTTTACTTTATTGAGCCGGGTGTAGTCGCGAGACCAATTTATAGCTCGTTGGAAGTAGTTGTGGGCAAACTGGGTGTCTATTGACTCGGAAGATGTTATGGGCATGGCAAACTGGTGGAGGAAATACTTATTCGCAATAGTCTAAAAAAGTTGTGGATCATGTGTCTACACATAATCCATAATACGACTGTTAACTAAAAAGTTACAATGCAGTATTGACTGACGCTTACGGGTACGTCTTTCATTGATTTGATAAATGCCCTGGCGGCTAAGAGTATGTCATGCTCACTCAAATGTCTCGCTGGTGGTGGCGTGTGTGTTGCATCGTTGAGTTACCTTCAAAATGGTTCAGCTAAACGGTGCTGATCCATGCGTCATGTTCGTGAACGGGCGCCATCAGTAGGGACTCGTCATCTCTTATCTGCCACGGCTTATTTTAAAATTTTGAATTGTTTTTCTTTTTATTACGGACGCTTTTTACGTGCACGTCTTTCTACATTGTTCTCACATGTATAATTTCAACATGAATGATGTAAACAATATTTTGTAAGTTTTTTTTTTTTTTTAAAGTGTTCGTGGAGTTTCTGGCCCGTTCTTCTTCATAGGAACCTACGCTTTGGAATGGGCAACTAGCTTCATATTTCTGACTGACTGACCCCTTGACAATTCAAAAGTGCCTGTAAATGGTTTAATTGAAATAAATGCTTTGAGTTTGAGCTTATTACCAAGTGGCTTCGACGAGCTCATCAAAAAAAAAAAACACTTACTACCTACTACTTTTACTGGCCACCCTCAAGTCTGGTGATACGAACAACACAGCAATTATTCCAAACATACCATACCGATGTCGTGAGACTATGAAGCACGTTTACTTGGTACGCTGACGATAACATTACATATTTTCGCCGATGTTGTTATTAGCATCGGTGGTTCAGTGGTAGAATGCTCGCCTGCCATGCGGGCGGCCCGGGTTCGATTCCCAGCCGATTCATTTGCCATTTTGCTATTTTATTAACTTTTTCACCATTTTTTAACACACATTTCACATTATTCGCTAATTGCACATAAGTAAATTTTTCAAAGTGTTCTGAAATTCTTCAGTGTATGTTTTGAATAACATTCAACTCTATTTTATTTATTTAAAGCTAACAAAACAAAACTATACCAAAATATGTTACAAATGAAGTTTAAAATAGAGGAGTTTAAGAAAGTAAAGCTTATCTCTTAACATTATGGCGTTAATTTATAAACATTGCTTAAAGTTAAGAAGACGTTTAAACGTCAAAAATGTAAGGTTAAACTGTCGCTAATCATTACTTAAGTTACGCAAAGCTTATAAACCGCTTGTATATAAAAATTTAATAATAAACTCTGTTTCAGTACCTGCCTCAGCTATTTCTGGGCTAAATCTTAAAATAATCTGTTTGCTATTGCGGCTCTACTGTGGTGAACTAAAGTTTTGTAATAAACTAAAAGCCAATATTTACAATTATTCCATTTTAAAAGTTTATTTTTACCTCAGAAGTATACGATGATATTTATTATATTACAATAATAACTAATTCAAACTAGTTACTTATGTACATAGTTAACTACACTCGAGAGCAATGAATCCGGGTCACTTAAAGAATCCTAAAAATCTCGGAAACTAAAAATGCTAGGTTAATGCAATAAATTGTATTTAATAGACAATGTCTCCTTAAATGAAGGTATTAAAACTTCTTAGTTATTGTAAAGTTATATCATAAAAAAATCAAATTTGAAAAAGGGCCACTTTCGAAGATGGAACTACGAAATTACAGCATTTGGTTTTGCTTTTGTTTGTAATCTGTCATTTATGTGGGTACATAAACCATGTTGATAGTGCTCTATATTCATTATTCAAGCTGAAATTATGTCGCTTACGCCTGAAGAATGCACCAGAATACTTACAATGCTGGAAACCGGCCGGAGTCAGCGCGATACAGCCAGGACTGTCGGTGTGTCGCTGTCAACAGTACAAAGAGTTCTCCGACGTTACGAAGAAACTGGTTCTAACCTACGCAGACCAGGAACGGGCAGAACCAGGTGTACCACAGCACGAGAAGACCGATACTTGGTGAACACCATGCTTCGAAATCGCTTTCTTACAGGAACTGAACTCACAAATCAGTTTCGACGCCTCGGAGGAAGTAACCCAAGTGCATGGACAGTAAGACGTCGGCTTGCTGAATCTAACTTAAAACCCCTTAGACCTGCAAACGGCCCTAAACTGGAGCGTGGGCATCGTATTTCACGACTAAGATATGCCCAGAGCCACGTAAATTGGAGTATTGAAGATTGGTCAAAAGTTATGTTCTCCGACGAATCAAAATTTATGCTCTACAAGCACGATGGAAGACACAGAGTGTATCGAAGACCAGGAGAAAGATTCAAGCAAGCATGCATCGAAGAAAAAGTAGCCTACGGTGGTGGGTCTGTACTTGTGTGGGCCGGAATTTCTTCTGAAAGTCGCACAGAGCTGGTGATCATAGAAAACGGCTCTTTAACTAGCGAAAGATATGTGGAAGAAATCCTCAATGATCACGTTGGTCCATTTATGGTCAATTTAGGTGAGGATGCTATATTTATGCATGACAATGCCCGACCTCATACAGGTAGGATTGTGAATGACTACCTTCAAGAGATGAACATTACTCGTATGGAGTGGCCAGCGCGCAGCCCGGATATCAACCCGATCGAGCATGCTTGGGACGAGCTAGGCAGATGCGTAAAACAACGAAACCCTCCCCCAATCACGCTTCGTGAGCTCAAAATTGCTCTCACAGAGGAATGGGAGAATATTCCCCAAAATCGTATAAGGAACTTGGTGTACAGCATACCAAACCGCGTAAACGCAGTAATGGAAGCACGAGGAGGCAATACGAAGTATTAAAATTCAAGAAAATCGTAATAAAGTTCAAAAATTTCATGTTTCCTATTTTTGTTTTAAGGAGAGATCAGCAGTTTTTTTCTTTATGTAATTTTGTGTTAATAAAATGTATGGTGACTCATATTTTTTTTACTTTCATTTAAGGAGTATTACATTGTCTATTAAATACAATTTATTGCATTAACCTATCATTTTTAGTTTCCGAGATTTTTAACATTCTTTAAGTGACCCGGATTCATTGCTCTCGAGTGTATTTTTGTAAAACATAACATGACGCCTGTATTCCCCGACGAGTTATGCAGAGGTGCACCCGATCCGGGAATCAAACCCAGGACCTCATGCTCAGCAGTAGCACTTGCGACAACTAGACCAACGAGGAGTCCATTAAATACCTAGTATAAATCGTTGGTTGTATACAGGGGTTAAAAATGCCCATCACATAGCCATTATATACGCATTCTGTGCAATAAACTAAATTACATTATGAGCAAAAAAAAACATGTTATACGATTTTTTTTTTATTGAAAATATCGCTGTTTACGGCAGCGCGCAATGTACGGCACTCACAAAATATTGTCTTTATGGGAGTCCTCTGATGACAGAGATGATGTCAGAGCAGCCGCTGTCGTACCACGTCCACGACGAACTTCTATAGTCCGGCACAATCCTGATGATATTGAAGCTGCTGAACCACCAACACGATGACCACTTCTGGTAAATAGATCTTAGGTATGGCAATAAAGCATTCGTGACCCTATTAAAATATGAGAACAAATTATAATAAAATGAACCACAAAACATATTATAATTATATTTACCACAGAACATAGGTAATAATATGTAGTATATTGTGACCTGTTAAAAACTTATTATATTATGTTCTGTGATACCTAATAATGCATTAAATTACCAAAACCATGATTCAGTTTCGTAGTTCCTTCACCAAAACTGGCAACTTTACAGAACCAACCAACCAAAACCGTTAATAACATTTACGATCAATTCCCGATTAGAAACCCAATCTACAATAATTCCTTTAGTAATAGAAAATGCAGTGCAAAACGAAACGTAACATTAAACGAACCAACTTATTGGCGACTTGCTCATAAATTAGAACCTGGCTTTCTCTTCGGGATCGGATAGCTATTACACGGATAACATATGCGACTTAAATCCTGTGAAATTCAATTGTATTATATTCGTTTAATTAATGGATAACGAACGTTTCCATAATGGCGTGGATTTAATTTATATGGGAGTTGGAGAATTGTTAAAGTATGAGGATGTATTGTAAGGACTGGAAATAGAATATTTAAACTTCTCGCTCGTTTGGGAACACCGTAAAACATTTGACAGTGTCGTAAAAATGATTAGGAGGTAGGGAGGTTTCACACAACTCCTTCCTACATACTTTTCTTAAACAGATAATTATATTAACAATTATTATAATTTTCTTTATCTTAATAATTTAACACAACCTAATACTTATCTTGAAGCCACTCATAAGTATAAACAACACATATTCCACCGCTGAATGAACAATATTTTGCAAAGCTATGAAAATGCATACCCTAATCAAAGACCAGACAACAGCCAGGCAGAAGAACAATTCGATATACTCATAAAATAACATTGCAGCGCATCATAAAATGCGAGTGCAACCAGCACGTGACGTCACTAATATAAACGTCGTCTTAGACTCGCCTCTCTGCTTGTAAATTTAAAATGTCTACCAGTGAAATCGTAAATTCGTTTTACATAAAAAACTTTTATTGCTACTCGTTCGCGTAAAATTTTGATAAAACATAAAATGTAACACGTAAAATGTTTGATTCACTGCCCTTAGATAGAGTTGTAATTATGCCCGTTTTATCTTCTTAATAAAAATGTACTTTCTTTGCTTCGTAAAAAATGACTTGATGGTAATAATATACGAAGATCATTTACGTCCAAGTATCAACATTGCATATCTATGCTATGTTGATACTTGGTAAAGCTTCTTCCAGAACTTTCAATTGAGAGCCAGCACTTTCATCCTTATTTAAGGATGAAAGTGCTCTAGTAACACTTATGAAAACAAGGAAGAACTAAATAACGAATATGCCCCAGTGCTCTTAGATCTTATACATCCACATAATTATTATTACTCCACCTGCGGTATATAAAGGCATCAACCAATTTACACCGCAGATAATAAGTGCCTGGCGTGACGTGGCGTAGCATGGCGTAGTGTGGCGTGTTCCCGTGTGTACGGGGCTTAGCATCAGGATTACTGTGCCGCTAATGTAGCCCGGGTATGTTACGACGCAGCCTTCACGACTTATGCACCCTATACAGACGAAGCAAATGGAACACATGGGCGTATTGAAATAAAGCTAGAACTGAACTGAGAAAGTCCATCACATTCTGAAGCTAAACTATTCTTGTGCGATGTTGTGGCTATCAATTTTGACAGATTGACAATTCAAAATTCAAGTTATTTATTCAAACTTGGCAGGTAGTTGTTTTTTTTTTAAGAACGGCTTGTTGATGGTAGAGATTAGAATGGTTAATGGTGTCCGAATCAATAGGTACTTGAAATGAAATGTTGTTTATTTCTGTAAGTAGATCTTTTAAGACACGTCAATTTTTTGGTCTATATTTTAAAACGAGACGACTCAGTCTCTAAACCCAGAAGGAAGATCAGAGTCAAACACCCAGAAGAAAATTTTCTCCAAAATCTCAAAACACGAAAATAAACACCAGAAATTACCGTCACGTCTTCAAAATAATAAACATCTCCACATCTCATCAGCAGCGCTCGTCGTTACGCAGTCAGTGTTATCTCGGTGAGCTCTTATCTCTCATTAGCGATACAGCATTCCCGTTAAACCGGCGATGGTCTAATAAAACTGCTTGATAAATTTTATTGAACCATCTTCCCTCTTTCGGATAATGTGCGGGTATCTTCACATCGCGATATCAATGAGCATTGTAGATTTGATTAGGATATTATTTGATGACTACGCTTTATGATCCCGATTTGCGGCTTTATTGAGTTTCAGAGATTACAGATTGTCAAGGAATTGTTTGGCTGTTGAATTTTGGTAGTAAGTACTTAATTTTAATGTTTGAACATTTTCAGGCGTTTGATAGCTCATCTTTTAAGGATTATTGTTCGAAATCTTCGTATCCAAAGCACTACAAATAGAAAACAATTCCCCAAAGTTTTTATAGACCATCACTTGTCTTAGTGCGAAATCGTTCGAAGCGCGGGTACCAACTCCGCATTCAGTACGGAAATCCAATTTTAACTATATTCCCGTAAATAAACTGCACTTTACTTAAATATCAACCTCAGTTCACTATCACCGGCTTTTATTACCGCACTTTATGTGAAACTGAGTTCGTTCTAATCTCTTTCCCGATGCACCGGGATTACTATTCTTTCAGCGGTCCGAAGATGTACGTCGCACAAAAACCACAACAACACACTTCTATTTATATGCTAATAAAGCAAACTCCACTCATATTGTATTTTAAGCGATAAACTCTCGAGTTTTATATCCACCGTCGCCATTAGAAGATTCGGGAAAAAACTTTTAAAAATAAAACATGGTGGTTCTAAAGCGGCGTTTCGTTGCTAATTGCCGTTTTTGCCTTCTCGAAAATAATACATTTCGCCGAAATGGCGTGCTTTTTGCTAGACCTTTGTGCTTGAGTATTTATTATGTTCATATATGCTCCCGCTTGTGGAAGTAAAAACTAACGATGGAGGGTTAAAATACGGGAGAGACACAAAGAATATTTTTGTTTTTTTTTTAATACCCGTATATAGTTTTTAATTGCATTGCAAATGTATTGAATAGTAAAAGGGCCAGAATTGAAGTCTGTCATGTATTATCTGACATGTGTTGCCTTAGTGTATAAAAAAATGTGTTGGTGGAGCCAATTTCCTTGGTAAGGTGGTAAGTAAGCCCAGTTTCACGGCCCACGAGCCGACTGCCAGCAATTAGTCTGAAACCTTCCAATGAGTTTACGACGTCACGGTATCTTCATGACTTTTTGACTGAAAGTTTATTAACCAAAATTTATATACGAGTATCACTTACTTTGTACATACATTGTGGTTCAATGGTGCTTAGTAAAAGCAGTAAAGATTGTATTCATTGAGAGGGAAAGGCAGTGTCGTAGTTAAAATCGAGAATTAAATGATCCTAATTATCATAAAGCTTACCCTCACCGGTGACGGTTACTTAACATCACTCAGTTATTTTAAAAGCTAAACGGAAGAACATTGACAGCTTCTTTATACTCGTGAAAGTAACATGATAATCGAGTATGACATAACAAAAAATCCACCCTTTATGACCCAGAACTTATCTGAATATTTTCCATACGAATATACTTGCCACTATAACCCATAGTGCGCGTTGAACAAAGGCTCTGAGCCCGCTTGATACAGAATGATTTAGGACGAGACTTTCTTTCTTTTTACTTTTTTATCTTTCCGGGACATTTGGTGGCGCGGCCGCCCCCGAATAATGACGTACTACGTTACTGAATTTATTAATGTTTTTATTTTTTTATCGGTTTTCGGTGGCAGATAGTGATGGGCTGTTGAATTTGAACTTGAAATGTTCTGTTGGGTTGTGGCGAAAATTATATTTTTACTGTTTCTGGTAGGACAATTCAATGGTTATGTTTCTAACAGCATTATACACCGGTCCTGTTGAAGTTGTTAAGTACTACGTTTATTTATCTTAAGTTGATAAGTCGGGACAAAACGCATGAAATGTAAAATAGAAGAGGTTTTTTACTGTGACGATGACGTCAGAATCAACTTAGTCTGAAAACATGACTATAATGATATTAAATAAAACGAATTAATCAATAGACGCGCAACTAATCACCAAGTTAAGTAATAAAAACTATAAAAGGCTCAATAAACTACAAAGACATCAGCGTGTACAAACTTTCCTCCACAAAGATTATGCAGAGAACGTTAAGCGGAGAACACATTAAACGCGGCGGCTTCAAGGCATAATTAAAGTCGGCGCCACTGGGAATGTTCGAAAACATTATTTCAGAAGCGCGGCTAAGAATATTACATTAAAATCAAGCGAAGGAAGCAGGCTAAGTAAGTGCATTTCTGCGACGAGTGCCGCGGCTTCCAGTCAGAGACTGCCGACTTCCATCTAGACGCAGATGGAAGCCGGCCTGTCGCACAGAGCCGGCCGACACAATGAGCCAAATGGTGGAGAAAAACGTGCCAGTAGGGCTGGCCAACTATGTCGTTTTGGTTATTGAAACCTTGATGAGGTCTGAGATCGATGATTGATTATGTTTGATTTGCATTTTAAGTTTGCACCTCAGACATCTTTCTCTGTTTAAGATTATGCATTTCACTATGCAGTGCCTGAATATGATGTTGAGATGAATAAAAATAAAGATTTACATGACAGACCCGCGAGACCTAACCGACGCCAATCCCGTCCCGTCATACAAACTTACAATGATGAAAAAGTATACAAAGGGAAACACCATGCTTGAACTTGTACAGATCCCCTGAAACTACACCCGTGGGAGTGTCGGCCACATGACAATATGGCTCAGTCGACAACTGCTAACTGCAGCAACTAACAAGTTTCCTAACTATCATAGTTTAAGTAACACGCGTGACAACCCTGAAGTGTAGCCTGTTACTAGTACGAGGTGAATTAAAATAAATCGAATCGACATTGAATAGTTGCCTCTCGTGGCCAATGGCGGCGCCACTGCTTACGACAAATTATGTGATAGTTAGCGTTACTTACTTCTTGCTATTTTTTCTGTGCTGGACATTGCTAAAAGTGTGTTTCTTGTGATTGAAGCGGGTTCCCTTTTTTAAGGTTTACTCAAACTAGTAAATAATATATATGGTTGTCTGTAACCCAAAGGGGTTTATTGTAATGGCGGCTAAATAAGCAAATAAACACAGAATAAGGCTACCTACATGTTTTTGACTATTATTAGTCTATTTTAGCGGTTTATTACAATAATCTAAAAGATTTGTGAAGAGATGCAGCCTAAAAGCGTTTAGATAAACACAATATTTTTCCGATATCTTTAGGTATTATCCCATCATCTGTTAAAGCCGTCACAGATGATGGGTTATGAAAGGTACTCATTATGTTTACATTGTATTCTTCTATACGAGTCTTAACAAGTACACTCATTAATTTCATCGTAATAAATGCAGTCACGGAAAATAATTGTTTATCAAATTAACACTCTGAATCTCAATGTACAGACAATTTAAGTTGGTAGGCAATTTGCGAAACAATTAATTTCCCTGACTTTAAATTTTCTATTTCACCACCACATACAACCACACAACACAATTCGGGCCGTGTATCTCCCAACACCAGTTACAAAGAGCAATAATTTGAGCTGAAGCACGTTGGGGCCGGCACAAGACAAGAAACATATCTCGTGCAGAGTCAATAAGTGTGCTCCGATTGCTGTAAACAAGTGCATTTGTGCGCATTCTGTGCGCTGTGAAGCTGACCGACGAAGTTATTGAGGAAAGTCTTGTTTTGAAACACGATACTTACATATGTATGGAAGCAGTTATGAAGATACGCTATATATATTGCACAGACCACCTTCTGATCACCTTCGAGGGTATAAAGAATCCCATATACATAGATAGATACGCGTAAAAAACATCTCTATCTTTGCTTCGCGAAATCTGGTTAAACGAACAACTGAATGAATCTATTGGTCTCCTATGTTAACATATGAGTAACAATTGTGTGTGTAGCGTATGGCAAGCATTCCATGTAAAATACTAATCAAACGTAAAGTGGACACAACATAGTTCGCAAACCTAGACAGATGCTTTATAATAATTAAAACCGGCCAAGTGCGTTTCGGACTCGCTCACGAAGGGTTCCGTACCACTGTAAAACATTTAACAGTACATTTTTTTAATACTTTCGTATGTAAAACAAGTTTATTGTATCGCTATGAATTCCTTTAATTTTTAACATTATTTTATTTTTATTTTTTGTTGTTATAGCGACAATAGAAATACACAATCTGTGAAAATTGAAATTGTTTACCTATTACGGTTCATGAGATACAGTCCGCTAACATACAGACTGACTAACGGACAGTGGAGGCTTAGTAATAGGGTTCCGTTTGGCACCCTTCGGGTACCTACGGAACCCTAAAAGAAAGTAGTCCACACTCATTCGAGGAGACCTCTGCCAGTCCTCACCTAAGTCGAGTTTTATTAACCCTTAACGTAGTTCCAGTATTTGTTGTTTCATTAAAGTGAATGGCTGCTAAGTAAGTGTGCAAGTTAAATCCTCAAACTGATTTAAAGTCACATAAATAGAAACAAGTTTTAGTCCACAGCTTACGGGTTACGGGCACTTAGTCGTTTATATTCATTTCTAAATAGTTAAAGCTTGTTTGTCTCTACTTTACTTTTTTGTTTTATCGAAAATTGGGGGAAATTTTGTCTCAAATACCGGGTTCCTATTTCCGAAAACGGATCGCTTACTGATCCGTGTATGCGTTTGTCAATGTTTAGATCCACACATAATATTCCGTTTTGAAAGCAACAAAGTAGAGGTCTAAATGCAGGCAAGCAATAAATTGTACGGAGCGAGAGGGCATGGGAGTCCACCGTAGGCGCGGGCTTGCGGACGGTGAGCAATGGGTAGCTCGCCGTCCGGCAAGGACCAAGCCCGGGTCGACGGCGCGTTGTGTTCCACGCGCGCCTCAAAGAGTGTCAGCGAGTGAAGGGGTCCGATGAGACCATTGCCTGCCGGGGTTGCGGGAAAGTCCGAAAGGGATACCGTGGCCCCCTGGCATTGCACAGGCAAGAGAAGGAACACGGGTGGGTTTTAGTCAGTAAGAGTCTGACACGCCCTCCCGCTCCACCCAGAGCGGGAGGAGTCATTTGATGATTTCCCACCCAAAAAAAAAAAAAAAAAAAAGGCAAGCAATGAATGCAGCTTCTGCTAATAACAAACCATTTACAGCCACTTTTGAACTGTTAAGAAGTCGGTCAGTCAGAAATATGAAGCTAGTTGCCCATTCCAAAGCGTAGTAGGTACCCATGGAGAAGAACGGGCTGAACAGGAACTCCATGGACACTTTTCAATCAAAAATTTGATACAAAATATTGGCTAGATCATTAATTTCGAAATTATGCATGTGAAAACAATGTATACAGACGTGCACGTTCGAAAAAGCGTCCGTAATAAAAAAAAAAAAAACAAAGAACCATAAAAAAAAAATAATCCATGGCAGCTTAGAGATGACCAGTCCCAACTCCCGTTCACGAACATGACGCATGGATCAGCACCATACAGCTCAACCATTTTGAAGGGAGCTAAATGATCCAACACACGCGCCACCATCAGCGAGACATCTGAGTGAGCATGACATACTCACAGCCGCCAGGGCACATTCAAGTCAATGAAATACTACATATTACCCGGTAAATGGTAGCTCTTTAGTACATAGTACTCACACCTGTGCTATGCAATTATATAATACAAAGGAAATTGAGTTTATACAATACAAAGATGGTCTTAAAACCTTCAGCAGCTCCAACAGTATTATATTCAAAATGTTAATCAATTAGTTGTGGTTGTGGAGCAGGAACAGCAATAAGCCAAGCATTTTTATCAGTGATGTAATCCAACTTATAATATGCCTGCCCACATAGTGTGCGTTTTATACAAGATTTGAATTTCGTCTCATTCAGTTGAAGAATGTGGGAAGGAATTTTATTGTAACACTTTAAACAGTTCCCCATGAAAGATGAGTCTACCTTAGCCAGTCTGAAACCTGGTTGTACTAATAGGTCCCTATTTCTTGTACTATAATTATGTCTATCACCTCTTTTACTAAAAAGATGTAATTTTTTTTCTTACGTACATGATGTTTTCATAGATATATTGACAAGGTACCGACATGATGTTAATATCCTTAAACAGTTCCCTTAGAGTCGAGTCGAATAAAAATAGACTCGATGTCTGCAGCCGGTCCCTACAGTAACATACCGTAAGACATGATACTGAGAAAATAACTGAAATAGACTAGCCTCGCGGTATCTACATCAGTAAATTGACGGATTTTTCTGACAGCATATGCTGCTGAACTTAGCCGTCCTGCAAGAGATGTTAAATGAAGGAAAACAGTTTTGTCGACCAATTTTAGTTTCTCTTGATTCAATACTATCTCACAATTACTACTTTTGACCCATAAACTCCAAGTAACAAGGTTTTATAAAAGTCAACTGAGAACTATTTTAAAAGGCATAAAGTAACACTACATTATTATACAACTGTCGGTAGTTATTTCTGCAACAAGTGTACTAACTGCAACAGAATTGGCACAACTCGTAGCATCTGAATAATTCATGAACATACCGTACGGGGTCTACGGGCTACGAAGCTACGGGGCTACGGGGCTACGACGCTACGCGGCTACGGGCTACGAGATGCTACGAGAAACCTTTAAGTATGAATGTCTTAATCTTGTTGGTGTCGCGTTTTTGTTCCAGTGCGAGATTTGAATGGGAGCTGCATGGTTTTATATTTGATTATATATTTATAGATGTTTCCTTTAATTTTGCTATGAAATAAAACAATAAGAAATGAACCACGTAAAGTTAAGATTTCAATATTATATCATTAATACACTCGAGAGCAATGAATCCGGGTCACTTAAAGAATGTTAAAAATCTCGGAAACTAAAAATGATAGGTTAATGCAATAAATTGTATTTAATAGACAATGTAATACTCCTTAAATGAAAGTAAAAAAGATATGAGTCACCATACATTTTATTAACACAAAATTACATAAAGAAAAAAACTGCTGATCTCTCCTTAAAACAAAAATAGGAAACATGAAATTTTTGAACTTTATTACGATTTTCTTGAATTTTAATACTTCGTATTGCCTCCTCGTGCTTCCATTACTGCGTTTACGCGGTTTGGCATGCTGTACACCAAGTTCCTTATACGATTTTGGGGAATATTCTCCCATTCCTCTGTGAGAGCAATTTTGAGCTCACGAAGCGTGATTGGGGGAGGGTGTCGTTGTTTTACGCATCTGCCTAGCTCGTCCCAAGCATGCTCGATCGGGTTGATATCCGGGCTGCGCGCTGGCCACTCCATACGAGTAATGTTCATCTCTTGAAGGTAGTCATTCACAATCCTACCTGTATGAGGTCGGGCATTGTCATGCATAAATATAGCATCCTCACCTAAATTGACCATAAATGGACCAACGTGATCATTGAGGATTTCTTCCACATATCTTTCGCTAGTTAAAGAGCCGTTTTCTATGATCACCAGCTCTGTGCGACTTTCAGAAGAAATTCCGGCCCACACAAGTACAGACCCACCACCGTAGGCTACTTTTTCTTCGATGCATGCTTGCTTGAATCTTTCCCCTGGTCTTCGATACACTCTGTGTCTTCTATCGTGCTTGTAGAGCATAAATTTTGATTCGTCGGAGAACATAACTTTTGACCAATCTTCAATACTCCAATTTACGTGGCTCTGGGCATATCTTAGTCTTGAAATACGATGCCCACGCTCCAGTTTAGGGCCGTTTGCAGGTCTAAGGGGTTTTAAGTTAGATTCAGCAAGCCGACGTCTTACTGTCCATGCACTTGGGTTACTTCCTCCGAGGCGTCGAAACTGATTTGTGAGTTCAGTTCCTGTAAGAAAGCGATTTCGAAGCATGGTGTTCACCAAGTATCGGTCTTCTCGTGCTGTGGTACACCTGGTTCTGCCCGTTCCTGGTCTGCGTAGGTTAGAACCAGTTTCTTCGTAACGTCGGAGAACTCTTTGTACTGTTGACAGCGACACACCGACAGTCCTGGCTGTATCGCGCTGACTCCGGCCGGTTTCCAGCATTGTAAGTATTCTGGTGCATTCTTCAGGCGTAAGCGACATAATTTCAGCTTGAATAATGAATATAGAGCACTATCAACATGGTTTATGTACCCACATAAATGACAGATTACAAACAAAAGCAAAACCAAATGCTGTAATTTCGTAGTTCCATCTTCGAAAGTGGCCCTTTTTCAAATTTGATTTTTTTATGATATAACTTTACAATAACTAAGAAGTTTTAATACCTTCATTTAAGGAGTATTACATTGTCTATTAAATACAATTTATTGCATTAACCTAGCATTTTTAGTTTCTGAGATTTTTAGGATTCTTTAAGTGACCCGGATTCATTTGCTCTCGAGTGTATTTGTAGATTTAGTTTAGACTAATATGTTATGATGAGGCTGACATGCCACTGTGGATAAAAGTCTCGTGCAAAATTTAAGAATAAGAAAAAAGTAAATCTATCTCTAAATTTAATAAAATAGTAACGAATTCAAAACCATACATCGAATATTTTTGAAAAAATTAATTGCTACGAGGTGTGGAAACAAGTCTGATGCCGAAAATATAGTTTTTAGAATTTTTGTCCGTTTGTCTGTGTGGCTGGATGTAACTATGTTCCGGATAGGCGCAAAAACGGCTGACCGGATTTAGATGAAATTTGGCACACAAATAGTTTATAATCCCGGTAGCGATCACGTAGGATATTTTCCGACATCCACGCGGGCAATGCCGCGGTTAGTAAGTAATTATAATAATATAATTATGTATTCTATTCCAAATATAATCCATTAATCATCACACAATTCACTCTTCAAAAATGATCCTAAACTCAATTCCCACACGCCAAACACTGGCACAAATAGAAGTTTGCCAAACACTGGTCCAAATAAAAAGTTTACCAAACTTGGCCCGAGGCGCCCTCTAGTGACAATAATACGATGTTTGTACGATTTCGTAATACTTCGACAACTGTTTGTTCGGAATATGGTGAAGATAAATATGTGATCGAATTGACGATGATAATGTAATCAATAAACTCTTTATAAACCTCGATCTTAATTCTTCTTTAACGTATATTTGTTTGACCTACAGAGTTCTTTCGGGTCGGTATAATATTATATATACATAGATACCTATAACCACGATATAATCACGAAAATATTCATGTGACAAAGTGGATTTATAAACCACATTTTTTATTTAAGTAACAACAGGCGTTATAAACATCCCGCTTAATAGGTGTTCTTCACCACACAAACCTCACCTTTGAAAACTTTATGAAAATCAATTTTGAGAACTCCAAAAATTTGTCAACAAATAGTCATAAATAGTTCCGATGGAAATCACAAACTTTTTCACAGGTTATAAAAATATTCGCATTATGATTCCGAAGTTATAGCTATAAGTTGGAAAGGATTGTGGGGTGAACGTCTCCACACAATCCTCACCACGGTGTAAGCCATAGGTATCAAATTCAAATTCAAAATATTTTATTTCACATAAACCTACATGGGCACTTATGAAACGTCAGAAGCTAGGTGCACGGTTCCAATTGGTCGTTTCCTATGGAGAAGAGCCGGCAAGAAACTTCACGGTTACTCTTTTAAAAATAATAGATTTTTACTATATTTTTAAATAACAGTGTTATTAGGTATGGGAGGACAGTATAGGTCTTTCAACAAGTTCCAGGTACTTAACAAAATAATTATGGTCAGCAAATATACAGTCCACTAAGCCTACAGCGTTCTCACATTCACAAAATAGAAAATAATCTATATAAAGTTGAATAAATTATTAAAAATAAAAACGTATTATAAACGAAATGACGTGATTGCTATTACCATTCTGAATAATTATCATGTTCACAAAAGCCACTAATAAAGATTTGAAGTTAAATTGTAGGTATATAATGTCAAATAATAGCGTGATTATGTCAAGGAAGAATGTATGTATGTAAAATATATATATATAAACATGGTAATTTGGGAGTCAAACCCAAACTCAAACTCAAAGCATTTATTTCAATCAAACCCTTTACAGGCGCTTTTGAATTGTCAAAGAGTCAGTTAGTCAGAAAATTGAAGCTAGTTGCCCATTCCAAAACGTAGATCTCTATGGAGAAGAACGGGCAAGAATCTCCAAGGACACTCTTTTAAATATAGAAATTACATAATCCTGGGTACATTCTCTTGTTGATTCTCTATGTGAGAACAATGTAAAAATGAGAGATGACCAGTCGAGTAGTTAATAGACTCTTACACAATTTGCCGTCAATGAGCTACCAGGGAAGCCAAATATCCGTGGTGCAAGCAAACGGCTGGGAGTAACGACTTGGTTTCATTTCCAAAAAATAGTCGTAACGCTATGCCAAATCTCGAAAATAGTCATTATGAGATTCTAGAGATATAAAATTATCTGGGTGAGGATTACGTGGTGTGCCTTTCTCGCCACAATCCTCACCTAATTACCGCGAGACGCTTACGTTTTTGAATTTGATGTCAAAAAATAGTTGTCTCCAGCCATGATAATTTTGACCTGGTTTACTATGTAGTTAGAAGTAGTTTAAAAGAAAAAGCTTGAAATAATGCAAATTATTAAAAAAAAAACAAAAACCCACCTGCAAAAAAAACATAACTGAAAAGAGAAAACCAAGCATTATCTATAGAACCTTGGTATTGCAGGCGGGACAAACAAAGTTACACCGTCATTTCAGGTTATTGGTCTGTCCCGCCTGCAATACCAAAACTCTATAGATAATGCTTATACAATAAAATGATAAATGATTAATGATATTGCTTTTTATGCTTGTAAAAAGACAACATACCCCACCCTTTTTTGTATTTTCAGATGCAATATATAAATGTTATATCACTCCCACAATTAAGACAAATCTAACGACACCTCATATGTTGAAATTCGTCAAGCCTTTTACGCTACAAAGCGTGCCAAAGAAATAGACATACATACAGACATACATACATACCTATACATACATACTCTCGATCTAGATTCGACAAACTGTGTGAAAGCATTTTGTACTGCCTCCTGAGAAGAAAACTTTTTATCACGTAGTAAATTGTCCAGTACCCTAATTACGTAATGCAAAATCAATCCGAATCTGAATCGTTTTGAAACAGATTGCTAATCCATTGCTCCGTAAGTTCGAAAAAAAAAACTGCAGAGCAACGTAAATAACGCAATGAATGTTGTTGAACTGTCAAAATAAAAAAGATTTGTCTTTATCGTTTACGAAAATATGTTGCGTAATTAGAAAGCTGATCACTAAAAAAATGGTAGTCCGTTGGAGCAAGGTCTGGCGAATATGGAAGAGTGACGAATGGTTTTTAATTGCAGTTCCTGTAGAGTTCAAAACGGTTGCTCGTGCTGTATGAGGTCTTGCGTTATCATGGAGCAATAATGGTGAAGATCGATTCATGAGTCGGGGCTGTTTCACTGCTAGTTTCGCTATCATAGTTCGGAGTTCGGCACAGTAGACATCTGCCGTTGTTGCTTGACCAGATCGTAGAAAGCTATAGTGAATAACACCATGCTGAGACCACCAAACAGTTACCATTACCTTTTTATTGGTAAGCTTTGCTTTAGGACACTATTGCGTCGTTTGACCAGGGGTCAGCCATTGCATTTTTCGCTTACGATTATCGTAAAGAATCCACTTTTCATCACGTGTCATAATTCGAGCCAATATTCATTCATTTCTGTATCGATTCAACAAGGCAACACATGTTTCAACACGCGTTTCTTTCTACAGATCAGTCAAATCATGAGGCACACCCATTTCTCATTTTTTATTTTATTTTATTGATTTGACGCAAATGAGTCAAAATTGTTGGTAAGGTAACGTTTAATCATGCCACTAATTGCTGGGTAGTGTGGCTCGGATCGGCTTCCACCATCTCTTTCAATTCATTGTTATTCACCTGTATAGGCGGTCTTCCACGTGGTTCGTTCTTCAAAACAAAGTTTCCATCACTAAAACGTTTAAACCAAAATCGCACGGTGCGTTCATTAGCAGTCAACTCTCCAAACGTAACATTGATATTGCGAGCTGTTTCTGCCGCGTTAGTTCCACATCGGAACTCGTATTCAAAAATAACTCGAATTTTGTAAGTATCCATCTTTCTTGTCTAAGCTGAATAAAAAAAATAACTGAAAGTCGATAATCAAATGTTGCACATTTTTTAAAAGAAGATTTTCATAGGTACCATGTGAAAAAAGTTTCACTCAAAAATCTCAAACCATGAAGGTTCTATGTCAATTCGAAGTACCTATTACCACCGTCCGACTACGGTGGCCGGGAATCGGCCTGCGATTCCCGACGCTCAGGGCGTCTCCTGCGGCGGCTAGGGGCGTGAGTTGTAGTTGTCGTAACGTGTCGTCAGCATAACAAACGACGCTGACGCCGCTAGGGAGGTCGGCGCACAACACCCAGTTGTATACGATGTCCCATAGATGCGGCCCCATGCTGCAAATTATGGTGTATGCTTGTTTGCATCTTTGCATGTTTGTGTGAACATGCAACCATCATTTCTGCAAAATGATGGTTCTACTTTGTAATTAGTATGGATATGAAATGTATGCCTAAAGATGATTCAGACTTACAAAATTATGAGTTTTGAATATATGCCAAACGATTTTCTACGAAATAAAGATTATCCTATCCGCTGTTGTGCAAAATAATATTATGACATAAAAGTTCTGCTATAAAAGGTAGACCCCTGTCCAAAGGTACAACTTCATAGAGCCTTTCCATGCATATTTCATCAACATATTCACAAATTATGACATTTCACAGGTACACACAAAGCAGTAAATTAAATGATGAGCACAATTTACGTTTGTTTACTTTATTTATAGTTCCTAACTTTAGTGATAATGAACTCAAATCACTTTGTAGAGCTAATAAATTCAGCCTGGGTTTGCGGCAACAACTTTGTTTGACTAATATTTTAAACAAATTGTTTACACTCCAATATGAAGGCAAATGTTGTATGAATATTTAATTCCAATATTCGCAGCTAACCTACGGTTGAACTAGTTAAAAGTTAACTTTGAACGGAAACATGACATGTGACTGGCTGGTTGCTTGAATATTAACATTGACAGTTTTTTTTTAATGCAAATATTTTATTATGTTTGTTATGAATATCAATAATATTGCATTGGCTAGCTCACTATGTTTGGAGCATGATTAAACTATTTCTAAACTAATACATTTATGAAAACTTATTAAGTCATGCTAATTATTCACTCAACATCGTAAATTAATATAATATACACACATCAACACGGTCTAGGGATATTTCATACTCAATTAAATAACTCGAAAAGTACTGGCCGCATTGGAATCTTTTATACACCGATTTGTTTGTAATTTATCTCAGACTAATTCCAAATTAAAATTTTTGAAAATTCTTTTGTTTCGGTGGCATAAAAATGTCTTGATGTATAGGAGAGGGAATTTTCATTTGTGCGAAATTTAGAAAACAATACGAATTACGTTTAGTTACAGTTTTTTTTCATTTTTAAACGAAAGATAAAGTTAAAATTGAGGTATTGTAGCCATGCAACGCCGACATTTGAGGAGGGCGGAGATGTTACGAGCTGTGGGAATGCTGGAAGCTGGATCTGTTCAGCGTAATGTTGCTGAGGCCATAGGGACCCATCAAAATGTAATTTCAAGATTGTGGACACGCTATCGTGCCACAGGTGAAGTAGCGGAGAGGCACCGGGGGCCAAGTCGCATCACTACCCCCAGACAAGACCGATTTTTGCAAATTACTGCGCGAGCTCAACCAAATGCAACGGCGACTCAATTGGTCCAAAGGCTGCGAGTGGAACACCAAGTGCTTGTGAGTGACCAAACTGTAAGAAGGCGACTGCATGAAAGCAATCTACGCTCTCGTAGACCACTCCGGGTCCCACCTTTACGGAGAGGCAATCGTGGACGACGATTAGAATGGGTTCGGAACCACGTGGACTGGGGCCGTGAGCAATGGTCCAATGTGCTGTTCACGGATGAATCCAGGTTCGGTTTCCATCCAGATTCACGAAGGACGCGTGTTTGGCGAGTTCCTGGACGATGGAGCCGTCTCCAGAACCCTCAGGAAGTTCACCCATACCAAGGAGGAACAATTATGGTTTGGGCAGGAATTCGTCTTGGAGGACGGACGGATCTCGTTTGGGTGCGGGGCAATATGACGGCAGAACGATACGTCCAACAGGTGCTGGGGCCCGTAATCTTGCCCCATAGAACACAAATGGGGCAAGATTTCCTGCTCATGCACGACAATTCCCGGGCACACACGGCGAGAACGGTAGCAGCTTGGTTACATAAACATAATGTTAGGGCCTTAGACTGGCCTGCTCAATCGCCAGATCTAAATCCCATTGAGCATGCGTGGGATATGCTGCAAAGAAGAGCTCTGAAGGAAGTTCCTGAAAATCTGGCTACAGAAGATCAACTTTTTGCGCACCTCAGAAGGACATGGGACAATATTCCGCAGCAAGACATTGACAACCTTGTTCTGAGCATGCCGAATCGTTACCGATGTGTTATGAACATCATGGGCGCTTTCTCAGACTACTAAATTCAAGTTTATAAACACAAATTAAATGATTTTTCTATTTTTTTCAGTTTTTACTCACAAATTAAAAGTTAATTCATATACGGTTTCCGTCTATGCTTCATTTTTTTTTCCATAAAATCCTGAAATATTAATCTAAGTACCTTAACCATTATTAAAAAATGGTAGAATATTAAATAACGTATCTTTTAAATATATACATGTCATATAAATAATTAACACATTGATAGTAATTCGCTTTTTTAAAAATATCCCTAGACCGTGTTGATGTGTGTACTTACCTAAAAGCAAACAATTAAATTTTAAATAAGACCCAGAATAGATTAATTTTCTAATGAAGCACACGGTGGACTAACATTTAAAACAAAACCATTTATGTTAATAGTTCTCGCTAAAAACTAACTGAAAGATGAACAGTTTTGCGCGGCGGAGTTAATCCAACGCGGTCCACCGCCAATGAATTATTTATACATGAATTCAAACATTCCTCCACACCAAAATCTAACCAAAATAAACCTTATTCGGTTGTAATAAGAATGTATACACAGAAATTAGAAATGGCGCTATGTATCAAACTTGGAGCAAAAATATTATAATACGGGTCGAAACTGGAGTGTATCTTTTTATGACGTCGAAAATTGTAATAGAAATGCGGGGATTTCTTGTCGAGTAATAATTTAAAGTTTATTTATTACGTTACGAAACGGGAGGTAACAATAAAATGTACCCTCACTCATACCTAGGTAAGTATATGGATGTGTAACGGTCTAACTCTGAAAAAAGCGTACCTAAACAAATTATTTAGGGTAAGAGTAGAGTATCTTGAGATCGAATAACTAATGAAGGAACCCCTGATTATTCAGACATCTGATATATAATCAAACCACTTTACCCGACTGCGGTGGAGGCCAAAAAAAGGTATGATTTTTTAATACCTTTTGGAAACGAATTGTAATTCCTCCGTAGCTTTCCAGTTTTTTATATTTATTATAATCAAAACAAACATAAAAAAACCGGCCAAGTGCGTGCCGACCATGCTCAATGAAGGGTTCCGTAGTTATCCCAAGAAGAAACTTAATATTGTAGTTGAAAAACATGTACTCCCATACACTCCAACTGCAAATGTAAGTTTGTATGTTGAATATTATTATTGAGAGATTTACCATGTTATTTGAATACCATATACTTCATAAAGGTTTTCCTGTAACCTATGACAAGAACCATTCTTACATTTTTTTCAAAAATTTTGGCTCTATAGTTGAACCTCCCTTATCTCCGAAATAGGCGATATTTCGGAGATAAGGGAGGTTCAATATGAATACTTTTAAACAGATTCCTTTCTTAAATATCTTTAAAAGTATTGATTTTAAAATTATAAAAAAAGGCTTTTCATTTTCTAAGCCACACGGTACAATTTGCAAAACTATTTTTTTTATTTTTCTGATTTGCCCTTAAAAGTGAACCCCATATTCAAAATTCATTTATCAAAGCACGAAAGTGTAACGTAAACACGTCCGTGTTTGGGTCACAGAAATACATATGGCACACGTCACAGACTCACATTATTTCATATACCATTTTTTGCTCAAAATCAGTTTACTCTTCACCATTTTTTTACTTTATTAATTTCATCCAGCCATAACAGATGATGTTGCCAGATCAGGCTTACACAGTGATAGTTTATTTTATCGCAGCCATATCGCATCGGACTGGCACTTTACGACTCGGCCGCGTTACCGGCTTCCGAGTTCCGATACCCTGGCAATACGACCATATTGGTAAATGTAGAATATCCACTCCACTCAATACTTGAAAACATGTTCGACGATACAGCTGACGGCCCTCTACTGCAATACCTGGGGCATCGCAGGTGAATTACTATCCCAATGATAAAGCAGAAATGTTTCATGTACCTCCAATTACATTAAAACCCAACCCTTCAAATTGGAACAAGGCAACGCTGGTCGTAATTCTACGGGCAAGGTCCTGATGGCCTAGAAACTGACGAATAAGGCGTAGGTAATCACATGTATTGTACAGGTATAACATGTATAATTTCAACATGAATGATGTAACCAATATTTTGTAAGAATATTATGATTTAAAGTGTTCGTGGAGTTTCTTGCCCGTTCTTCTCCATAGGAACCTACGCTTTGGGATGGGCAACTAGCTTCATATTTCTGACTGACTAGCCCCTTGACAATTCAAGAGTGCCTGTAAATGTTTTAATTGAAATAAATGCTTTGAGTTTGAGTTTGCAATTTTGCCTGTTTTTTCAGCAAACAAAATATCAGATGTGGACATTCAGGTGACTCCGTTATTACAAAATGCTCTTCACTGATACTCCTTTTCCAAAAGAACTCAATGTACTTTCCAAGCAAAGTATGTCTTCTGTTCATTCCTCTACCACGGCATTACGACCACCCATAACTGAAGCATAAAACATATTTTTATGGACATAAGAATTAGGTAGCTAAATGGATAGTCTAAAATTTTGTTGCAAGTTTTTATGAGTGGAGGTCACGAGTTCTTTCACAGATAAAATACCGGAATTGTAGGTCTAATCAAAAAGTGGTTTTATTGCATACTTTTACCTTGGAGTTGGTGCTACAAATGCGTATGTACTTTAAGTTGTCTAAACATGACTGAATTTCTGATCTTAACCGCTATTATAATGAGGCAACGAAAGGGTAGTGTACATAGGGATAATAATATAAGCACGCTGATTTAGGTAGGTACTCGAGGGCTGCAGCTGAAAATCAGCGTCAGGTGACCTTGTGTTATCGTCTGACATTATGCTGAGCTGAGGCCCTTTTGGTATTATAAGCATTGTTTTTTTGTTATTTACAGTTCTAAGACGTTTTATTTTTTTACTGTAATGTGCGCATTTTTCTTTCCTTCTGCCTAGGTCTCCACCGCTTATTGACCGGGTTCAATTGATGCAGATGGCTTAATAAGGACTGCAACTATTTATTGAACACGGTGAGTAAGCGGAGAACTAAGTGTAAGCTTATTGTGTGTACCTACTCTTTAACATTTCAAAACATTCGTTCATTCCACGTTTTTTCAATCAACTAAAAGTATTAGTTTCCAACATAATCCACATTTGTAACTGACTTCAATACTTTCAATTTAGTTCAATCGTGAACAGATTAATTTGCGTACAGATTTGTTATACGATAGTAAATATTGACTAGCTTTATTTACACAAAATAACATTTTTAGGAATGTAATCATTGTGGTGAATGTACTTAATTTTAATTTTATCATTTTTATAATTATATGTTATTAATTATCAAATCAGGTCGTTACAAATCAGTAGATCTAACCAACAACCAACAGGCTTTCAGAAGGTGCAACATGGCCTCCCTCTTTGGTGCTCAAACCAAGTTTTTACATAGTCTTACGCTAAGTTAGCTTATAATAATAATTTTAATGATATCGATGTGTTTGCCCTATCGAAACTTAAATTCAAAAAGCTACTTATTAAGCGCCTTGCTCAATTTTTTTAATTATTTAAGCATTATTTAAGTATCCACCATCTATTTGGTTTTTATATTTATATTAAGTTTACGAAATGATTGTATTGCTGCCAAATATTTATTTTAAGTAATTTTACCATATCTGTATTATTATTACTATTAAGCTAGTAACATGTGGAAACGTAGTGGATTGTACATTTAAATATAGCATACTGTAGATCTAAATGTATTATACAATGTACGATTGTCTGTTTTCCCAAATAAAATAAAATAAAATAAGTTGATCAGTCAGAAGTCAATATTAAAATGAAACACGCCGTCCACAAACATACCTACAACATTAATGCAGTGCGAACATTGCGACCGTTCCCTCTGACCAATGTATACGGACCATAAACACATTCCAATTTTGAAAAAAGTGCTGCAGTCCTCATTTAATAAAAATAAAAAAAGTTTTTCATAAAAATATTCAATTCGGCAAATCGACCACTCAGGGGCATACAGGTTGATGTATATTCATTCGGTATATTTGATCCAATTCGGTATATCATAAAAAATGTTAGTGCACTACGTACTCGAGTACCAAGTTCACTCGGATACAGTGGCGGTCGCGTTTATCGCTCACACCACTATAAACCGTTGACGACAGGCGTGGGTTGCTATTTTATGTTTTAAATTACCCTGATCTGTTTATATACTCACTTATTCTGAGTGCCTGGTGCATGTGGTCTTCGTGCAATGGTTGCAATATTTAATTAACTTATTTCGATTAAAGCATTAACTGGTGGACAGAGGTACTGGAAGTGTCAGCACACTCGGTTATATTATTGGTGATTAAAAAGTCAATCCTCTTGATATAGTCACTGTTAATCACCAGGCTAGGGTACATTTTCTGGGTAGCAAGCTAAATGATGATGGGTCCACCCAGTCAGTACCTAATTGGATCACTAAAGTCATTGTTTGAATTAAAATTTATAAAATGTTAAGTTAAATAAAGACTGTCGAAACAAGAGTGATAAACACATCCTACTCTTGCCACACAGGTGGTGCGCTAAAAGAACCTTACTTAAGTTTGAGTGCTCCGCCGTACTAGAGGCTGTTGCTAACCTCTATTAGCCACGACATGATGGGATCCGTATGAAAGAAGGAAATCCGACGTTCCACCCTTGCAACTCAATCACGTAGGACCTAAATTCCGAGGTCTAAAACAACATCCATATCCCAGCTACAAAGCTAAAGTCCCCGGCTCGGCTGGCGCGATTTTTTACGATGATTTGCGCCGACGAGCGCGAGTTACGACGGCGCAGCACCATCTATTGTGCGCGCTTGTCACTACGCGCACGGAAGCACTAATGCTCTTTTTGCGTCGTTCCTGGTTCCTGTTGAGCTTTTTCGTTTTACCGATACGGCAATGCGGTTATACTGCTTGGTTTGGTTTCAATCTTACTGACTGTTGGCTTTAGGTTTTTTGTATTCTCATCGTTATAATCTTCTATATTAGGCCTCTAACATACGCTTCATTATACGATTGACTTAAAAATCTCCTTTAAAAATGAAAGAACAACAAAGGCCGTCAATTTTACAATAAAATAGTTTCAAAGTTTGTGTGCGACTACATTTTAAACACTTAGGTACAACCTCGGAAACTTACAACAAATATTGGAACAACAATCCCCACCCACTTATTTGCTGTTCCCCACTTCCACCATAAAAAAACTCTTACGAGATCCGTTTATTTTATAACAAATACCACCTACAAACCCAGACCTATATACCTTTTTCTCCCACACTACCTTTAGGCCCTTTTCACACGTCCCGACTGCCGGGTACGTACCCGGTTCCGGATATGTGGGTAGGTATGAAATCTTGCACACATACAGATACAATTTACCCGGTTAGAATCGGCAGCCGGCGCCTACTATCCGACAGCAGGAGCGTGTGAAAACGATCTTAGGCATACATAACACAATACACCGCCGCAATTTTAGCTTTCCATAAAAATCACATAGAACAAACATAGATATTGTTTTCGTATAATTTCCATAGAAGCATAAGTTGCGTCGTGGCGTGACACCATGTTGTCTTAACGCAAAGCTTGCTTATTTAGGACAATGAGTTCCATGCGTTGTACCGCTCAATCTGATCCCGGCTTAAGTGCGAACAAGGTGCGGTCCCATGAATGCGACGCAAACTAATAAAAACGTCTATAAATTGGGGGTCGTCGTAAAATTTTAATACGGAAGGTGCATTCGTTTTGGTAAAGTATCGACATATGGTTTAAAGTGCCAGTTTATGTTTAGTTTTATTACTTAGATTCCTGTATTAATCTAATAGTAATGAAAGGATTCGAACATAATACATATTAACATCCTACGTAGGTACAATTTAGGTACTATATTCTCAAAATAAAAATAAAAATTTCCATTATAGCCCTACAAGTAGGTATTAGCATCATATAGTTAAGCTTAGCTCCGAAACTTGAACAGTTAACGAACCAAATCAGAAAACAATCCACCGAAACTGTTAATCTCAATTTATTGCTTCTCAATTTTGTTCACAACTCCAAGTTCTCGAACTCTCTTTGGCACGTCGCAACGAGACCACCCCTTAAAAAACATGAACATTTTTATAGGAATCAAGTCATTGTTTTAGATACCGCCTACTACGAGGTACATTCAGGCATGTTTTTTCGTCTTTTTCTGTTTTCTGAGTGAAAAACCGAATGGATACTTATCAGGAACACGATGAAAACCCAACAGATTCCAACATATCCCATGTTGGAATCTATAGGTAATACTGGGTTTATTATACATATTTAGGTTTTAATAGAGCTGAATAACCTCGGACAAATTAGCGAGACATTCAAGCATCGAATGGTGACCAGTTGACCACTCTTAATAAAAACCGGACAAGGAGTTGAACTCGCGTGGTCAGGGTTCCTCTTTTCTCATATGTCTTTTTCTCATATGTCTACCTTGTTTCTAATCCCAAGAACAAACTTAACATTGTAGTTGAAAAACATATTCTCCCAAAAATTCCAACTGCAATGTAAGTTTGTAGCACAATATTTTTTATTAAATATTTATTTACACAGTCAATTACAAATATTAACAATATAGATATATATATAATTAAAAACTAACAGACTTAAAATAATACTATTAATAATATGTACAAGTATTATATTACAAAAGTAGTGGGGGGGGGGTAATTATAGGGCATCAAAAAATTCTTCCGCATCGCTGTCAACAGGAAAAGTGCCCAAAAGGCTGGCTGCATTGCCACGTTGAATGGCAATGCTGATTCTTTGGCCAAAGAAAAGGCCAGCCCTTTGGTCACGTGAAGAGTCGACCAACCGCTTGGCGATGTCTCGAAAAACTAAGTGGGCACTCGGACCCCATGGCCCTAGTGTTTCAACCCCAAACGGCTCAAACATATAAGTCCCAATAAGATTGGAGTATTTGCGCCGTTTGAGGTTTTCCGCACCTGCAGCAGCAGCCCCAGCACAGCCCGCCGTGCTAGGAAGATGGGATGGCGCAAGGGTGTCGACGCACGTTGCATCCCACACCAAAGGCCTACCTACCTTCCAAGGCATTATGGTCATTCCGTCTGGTCTCTTCCCATCGTCGCGTGCCAAACCATTGGGTTCTAAAACAGCTGGCACTCCGGCGGTGACAAGAGCACGACGGATGATGTCATTGATGCTGGCGTGACGTGGTATCCGGCCTGCGCTCTTACTGCATGATAAGCCATGGTGTCCGAGACAGTCGACACCTTCACCGCATCGGCAGCGATGCGGAGCCACACAAGGAGCGCCTAGACGCAGACAGGTAGCGAGCCGGAAGGTGGTATCACCCAGCATAGTGCCTATGTTGGGTGATGGTAGCGCCTGAAGCCAGAGGCCCGACTCCCACTCACCCACAGCCAGCAGGCGGGCACGCTCAGCAGTATTGGTGGACGTATTAATAAGATTATTCCGTACCAACCTGCAGAGCGGCTCATCCCACTGTCTCTGGGAAGATGGGTTCACGGGCCGATCTGTATTCGGGCAAGCCGCTTTCCAGGCGTTCTCCGCATCGGTCAAGCAAGGATATAGAGAAATTTACCATGTTATTGTAAGACTATAGACTTCTGATAGAGAGAGATTATAGATAGAAATTTTAGGATCCGCAGTTTTGGAGATAAGGTAAATTTTCTTAAATAGTTCATAACTATTTATTTTATTTTTTATTATGTAAGTTTAGACATAAAATTAGCAAAATTATATACCAACTTAACTAAAACTATTGAAAAATAAAAATATTACAAACATTAAAGAATATAAATATATTTGACACCCCTTAATATATATTTGACAACAAGCCCTTTCGTTTGATAGGTCCTCAATTTTCCAATTTGCCTCCCAAAAGTGACCCTCATATTCAAAATTCATTATTTACGTTACACGTCCGTATTTGGGTCACAGAAATTAATATATGTAACAAATTTCAACTTAATTGGTCCAGTAGGTTTAGAGCAAAGTGGCTGTGATAGATGGACAGCCAGCACGCCAGCCAGACACTCGAGTGATCCTATAAGGGTTCCGTTTTTTCATTCAGACTCCCCAAAAGGTAATAAAACACCCGTTTCAAGTTAACCCAATAAAACCACACCAACGGAAAAACACGATCAAAAAGATTAATTTTCGAATAAATTGCTGCCAATTCTCAAGGCGTATACCTTCTCTCTAAGCCCCAAACTTCAACTTTCACTTCAATATTCCACGAAAAAGATAACTCGAAATTATCTTTAACTTCTAACACAGAACTTCATCAGATCGATACGTCTACATCATCAAATTACTAACTTTTCCCGCTATAACTCACAATTTCGGCTCTCCGACTAACTTTTAATCGAAGTAGTCAAACACAACAATATTGCCAATTCGGCAGTTAGTCGTTAATTGTGGCGGGGGGACCGAAGTCTCGCGGCCATCGAAGTCGGTGCTTACTTAGGACCGGCCAAATTGTACTGCCTTAGAACTGCTCTCTTAGTGAAAACAAACCACTGAGTCGGGCTAATCGATGCTGGGTGATCCTTTAGACGCTAGTTCTATGCATTCGTGATTCAATTCTAGATTTTGTAAAGTTATGTACTTAGCATATTGTGGCGCCACTTGGCAGGAGGCTGTTTGTATGTATTTAATTAGCACAAAATAATTTATGTCAGAATAGCACAGTAATTTAAAATAATACTAAATAATTATGTTTATCATAATATATGTACGTTTTCCTTAAGTTTTCGGGTCTTAAAGCTAGTAGACAACGTATTATATTACTATCAGAAGACCATACAAACCTTCGGAGAACTTTTATACTTTTAGTGCCATCCCAGTACAGTAGGCACAAAAAGCTCTTGTTAAATAAAATAATCTCAGACTGAGCAGCTATTTAACCTTAAACTTCAAAAAGCAAAATTACGTATACCACTCGCAAATTAAATTGTGAATTTTCTTTGTCATTCCAATCACAGCAGGGATTGCATTTGCATGTCATTCCGCAGTTTTTGTATGAAACAAACAAAAAATATTCCTGATTTAAACCATTGATTGCTAGTTAATAAACGGGCAAATATTTGATTTAAAACTTTAAACATTGGGAAAAAGCCAGCGGTAACAAACGGATGAAAACTGTGTGCACTTGGGCAGCGCATGTAATTGATTGGGCAGCGCTCAACAGGTTAGGTTTTCTAACACAAAATATTCAGATTTTGGTAAAACACGCCTGAGTGAAAGAATTAATGATGAGGTATTTGGAAAGAGCTACAATAATGTAAGCACGCCTTGAAATTGACTTGGAAAAGCATTGCAATCAGCTGCAAGAAGCAAAATGATTTTTAAGATTGCCACTGTCATACAAAAATTTTTCGTAATCAGCTCATAATATCTATGACAAAAAACGACACGTAAAATCATACAGCAAATAAAAATAACGGGCATAAGGTAAAGAGTAGAGCAAATGCCGAACTAAAACGAACTTCTAGAACACACAGTAAGCACTAGAAAAAAACTGCTAAAGTACCAAAGTATGTAAAAAAAAGAACTCTCTACGTATACACATTACAGAAACTCGCGTAAAAAGATAAAAACGAAATGTAACAAAGCTCGGATTAAAGAAAACTCCCAACTTTCGTCTAGTTCGACGATTACTTAAACCCCCGCGTTTGAGATTGTTGGTCGGTAACTGCTGCCAACTATGTGTATCAACTATTCAACATACTGCTCGCTGTTTACCGGGTTCAGCATTATTTGTGCTTTGATCTAGTTGGAGAAGTGTTTTTCTATAGGTACTTACTGTTTACGTTTTATTGTAAATTAAATTAATTTAAATGAGTTGTTTATTCTGTAAATAGAATATCGGAATCACATTTAAATTAAATTTTAAAAAAAAACTCACAACTCGGAAAACACAAGCAAGAAAGAAAGAAAGAAAAATGGGTTTATTGGTCACAGAAACACGTATTAAATTTAATTATAACTCGCATTCGTTCGAAGTTTTTCTTTTTTTGTTTAATTTGGCTTAGTATGTCCATCCAATGTGTAGATGTTAATGATTTGAAATCTTCCGGGCTACCAGTTCAGTTACGTGTACCTCAAGGCTCAATAAATGGTCCATTCTTATTCTTAGTGTATATTAATGATTTACCATTTTATTTAAAGGATATCTATGACGTTGTACTGTTTACAGATGATACTTCTCTTATTTTTAAAGTAGACAGGAATAGACAAGATTTTGGTGACGTAAACAGTGCACTCTAAATGGTTACGGATTGGTTTACAACCAATAACTTAGTTCTCAATTCCAAGAAAACGATATGTATAAAGTTCGCCTTACTGAATGTTAGAAATCTAGGACCCAACATCGTCTTAGACAAAGGGGTTCTTGAAACTATAGACTCGTCAGTTTTTCTGGGCATAACAGTAGATGCCAAACTTCAGTGGGACATATAAGTAGTAGTGCCCACATATATCAAGCCTAGCGGGAAGGCTCAGTTCGGCTGCCTACGCTGTTATGAAAGTAAGACAATACACTGACGTTGATACAGATCGGTTAGTCTATTTTAGTTATTTCCATAGCGTTATGTCCTGTGGTATTCTGCTGTGGGGCAAAACTGCTGTCTTTAAAAATATATTTATTCTTCAAAAAGGAGCTGTTCGAGCAATTTAACAGCTAGGTGCCAGTTTCTCCAAGAGATTTGTTTACAGATATTGGTATTCTCACCCTGGCATCACAATTCATCTTCGCCAACATCTTATAATATATTAGGCAAGAAAAAACACTTATACACTAAAAACAGTGATATTCACAATATTAACACCAGAAATAAGGACAAATTACGAGCTCCATTTGACTTTGGAAAAGGATATATTCCCCGACAGTTTAAAATGGTCTGTTGTAAAACCCCTTCACAAAAAAGGACCTAGATCTGAGGCAAATAATTATAGACCAATTATTTTGATTCCCATACTTTCAAAAATATTTGAAAAATAAATGAGCAAAAGGCTTATAAATTTCTTAGAAAAACATGATGTATAACAGAACGGTTTCATTAAGCAAAAATCTACAACTTTGACATGTTTTAAACAAGGTAAAGAAATTATGGATGCTATCAATAAAAAAGAAATCCCAGTAGCAGTATTTTTGGATATGAGTAAGGCGTTTGATATGGTATGTCATGAAACCTTATTGCGTAAACTTGAGCATTATGGTATACGAGGCGTTGCTTATAGTTGGTTTGAAAGCTACTTAAGAGGCCGACAACAATGCACCGAGATTATAAAAATGTGTTTCGTAGCTAACACCCAGAAAACCTTTATTTCACCTTACTTAGCAAAGTACTGTGGTGTACCACAAGGAAGTGTCCTTGGCGCCTTATTGTTTATAATATACGTACATAAACGAACTGTCCAACTCCACTAACCAATTTACTATATTGTTTGCAGATGATACTACCGTGTTGACCAAAGAGAAAACTCTAGATAACAGTAAAATAGTTACAAATAAAGCTTTGACAGATTTAATAAATTGGCTAGATAGCAATAATTTAAAAATAAATATAAATAGAACTAAATGTATAACATTTTTTCCATATAAAAACCACAAAAAATTAGGAAATGTAATGAAATTAAGTTAAAAATACAATAATAATGACATAGAAGAAGTTAATAATATCAAAATTTTTTGAGTAGCTATGCAGACATTGCAATTGGAAAACTCAAGTAGACGTAGAAAATAAACAAATTCGTATTTGCACTTAGGAGGATCAAAAATTTAACAGACATTCAAACGGCCTTTTGGTATACAGTCATGTTTGTTCTGTTTTAAGATATGGAATAACTGTATGAGGGAATTCAACAGATACCTAGAGGGCATTCATAGCCCAAAAAAGTGTGTAAGGTCAATGTTCAATCTTAAGTGGACAGACACTTGTAAACCTGTATTTATTAAGCAAAAGTTACTTACCCTCCCGTCTTTATATGTGTTTGAAACCTGAAAATTTGTAAGAATCAATTGTTCGCTTTTTGAAAAAGATGAAAAGGCTTTGTCAAACAGGAAAATAGTACAAAAGCCACTAGTAGTCCCGCGTAATAGACTCAAAGTTTACAGCAATAATTGTATAACCACTTAGCCAAAGAATTTAGAAGTGCTACATATTTAGAATTTAATAGAAAGCTATACAACGTTGATACGACAGAGGGGCTTTTCTTTAAACTGCCTATACTAGGTACCATTTTCAAGCTCTGTACCAAAAATCAATTAAATAGGAGCAGTAGTTTAGCCGCAAATGATTTTTTAAGTTTTTGCCCCGTTTGAACACGATGTATCTTTCCTAACAGCTAATTATGTATATACGCGGTCATCCACCTTAAAACGATAAATCTGAGTTAAGCCTACGATGCATTGTTGCCACTCTGAAGCAAGTCACAAGTACAACCAAATATTTTTCGCAAAAAAAATGGCAAAGCAAACAAGAGAGAGAGAATCATAGCAAAACATCCCGCGCGTAAAAGAAATAGAAATAGGTTAGTCTGTTATTATTACATCCTAGATCCTTGTGCGATCGCCCGATCGGTAAGTAAGTGGGGGCAGTAGGGCCTCAGTGCCCTCAGTCAGTGCGCCGACGCTATGCTAGCTAGCTAACGTAAGTTACGTAACACGGAAGCTCTTGCGCCGATTACGCGCGCAGACAATTTATTGTGATAGGACACTAAATAAGTTTAAGACAATATTTATTTTTATATTGTGACAGGACCCACGTAACATCGGATTATTATTATTTAGTGTTAGTGTTTTTTTTGTGATTGACTGCTTTTTATTGTGATAGGACACGTAATTAAACTTTGGTTATGTGAGTGTAATTAAAATACAATTATTGAACTAAAAAATAGGATTATTTTAGCATTTCACAAATTAAAGTGCTTGGCAACGAACAATGATTTAATTATAATTCGGTATAATTTGTGCATTCATGTGAATGGAGTTTTTGTTGTGATTGTTGTTGTGCGTACTTACTTCAAAACCGTACCTATCATAAAAGCCGAGCGGAGGCCTAAGCCGCCGCTCGCGCCACCGCCCCAGCCGCGCGCCTTGACACGTGATAACACACGCCGCGGTCCGGCGCGCGCGCGACGTTGCCGCTTTGTTACCTAGGTATCTAAGGTCAGTTAAATTTATTTACACAGGGTGGTTGCGTTTTACTCTGATTCGTAAGCTATTTAGTTTGTTTGAAAAAAAAAACTCATTTTTGATGCTTTTTATTTTTATACCGTATCGAATTAATACTAAACACTTATGGTATACGTAGTGTAATTTAATGCCCCTCTGTCATATCAACTCTGTATAACTGGTTGTGTGAGAAATGTTTTTATTCCATCAATTAATATTTTGAGTGTAAAATGTAAAATTGATTATTACACTCGAGAGCAATGAATCCGGGTCACTTAAAGAATCCTAAAAATCTCGGAAACTAAAAATGCTAGGTTAATGCAATAAATTGTATTTAATAGACAATGTAATACTCCTTAAATGAAGGTATTAAAACTTCTTAGTTATTGTAAAGTTATATCATAAAAAAATCAAATTTGAAAAAGGGCCACTTTCGAAGATGGAACTACGAAATTACAGCATTTGGTTTTGCTTTTGTTTGTAATCTGTCATTTATGTGGGTACATAAACCATGTTGATAGTGCTCTATATTCATTATTCAAGCTGAAATTATGTCGCTTACGCCTGAAGAATGCACCAGAATACTTACAATGCTGGAAACCGGCCGGAGTCAGCGCGATACAGCCAGGACTGTCGGTGTGTCGCTGTCAACAGTACAAAGAGTTCTCCGACGTTACGAAGAAACTGGTTCTAACCTACGCAGACCAGGAACGGGCAGAACCAGGTGTACCACAGCACGAGAAGACCGATACTTGGTGAACACCATGCTTCGAAATCGCTTTCTTACAGGAACTGAACTCACAAATCAGTTTCGACGCCTCGGAGGAAGTAACCCAAGTGCATGGACAGTAAGACGTCGGCTTGCTGAATCTAACTTAAAACCCCTTAGACCTGCAAACGGCCCTAAACTGGAGCGTGGGCATCGTATTTCAAGACTAAGATATGCCCAGAGCCACGTAAATTGGAGTATTGAAGATTGGTCAAAAGTTATGTTCTCCGACGAATCAAAATGTATGCTCTACAAGCACGATGGAAGACACAGAGTGTATCGAAGACCAGGGGAAAGATTCAAGCAAGCATGCATCGAAGAAAAAGTAGCCTACGGTGGTGGGTCTGTACTTGTGTGGGCCGGAATTTCTTCTGAAAGTCGCACAGAGCTGGTGATCATAGAAAACGGCTCTTTAACTAGCGAAAGATATGTGGAAGAAATCCTCAATGATCACGTTGGTCCATTTATGGTCAATTTAGGTGAGGATGCTATATTTATGCATGACAATGCCCGACCTCATACAGGTAGGATTGTGAATGACTACCTTCAAGAGATGAACATTCCGGATATCAACCCGATCGAGCATGCTTGGGACGAGCTAGGCAGATGCGTAAAACAACGAAACCCTCCCCCAATCACGCTTCGTGAGCTCAAAATTGCTCTCACAGAGGAATGGGAGAATATTCCCCAAAATCGTATAAGGAACTTGGTGTACAGCATGCCAAACCGCGTAAACGCAGTAATGGAAGCACGAGGAGGCAATACGAAGTATTAAAATTCAAGAAAATCGTAATAAAGTTCAAAAATTTCATGTTTCCTATTTCTGTTTTAAGGAGAGATCAGCAGTTTTTTTCTTTATGTAATTTTGTGTTAATAAAATGTATGGTGACTCATATTTTTTTTACTTTCATTTAAGGAGTATTACATTGTCTATTAAATACAATTTATTGCATTAACCTATCATTTTTAGTTTCCGAGATTTTTATCATTCTTTAAGTGACCCGGATTCATTGCTCTCGAGTGTATTTCATGTATACATACATACATAAACCCACGCCTTCTTCCTATGGGGGTAGGCAGAAACTACAGAATGCCACCTGCTACGATCCTTAGATACTGCTTTTGCCTCGTTTACGTTCATACATCTGGTCATACACGCACGCCGGTTGCGAGTAGGTACTACGCACCTGTCCTTTCTGAAGAACATCACCAATAAGGTCAGTATATGTCCTCCTAGGGCGTCCCCTCCCGGCGTTTCCATTCCCATCTGCCTTGTAAATAGATTTTGTTAGTCGCCTTTCATTCATCCTCTCAACATGACCAAAACATCTCAGCAGACCCTTTTAAATTTTTGTCACTACATCTTCTTTTAACTCACACCGTTGTCTTATCACATCATTTCTCAGCCTATCATTCATAGTTAGACCACACATGCTTTGCAAGGAACGCATTTCCACAGCATTTATCCTACTTCCATGCGTCTTTTGCCACACCCAGCATTCACTTCCATACATAAGCGTGGGCACCAGCACACCATTGTGAACAGCCAGTCGAGCCTTTTTGGACATCAACTGGTTGGTCACAATCGCATGTATATGTCGCATGCATGTGTATGTTTTCATTTATTTAATATTATAATTATTTTGACATCTAGGTACATATTGACTTACCTACTTAAATAATTTTGAAAACATTTTCATTACTCTGGCAATTTTTTCTTGACATGACATCATTATTATTGAAAGCTATTTTTAATATAAATTATTATTAATGAATAGAATTGTATTTAATTTTATTAATTGCATTGTAATCTAAAAAAAATTGAAAATATTTTTAGGATTTTTATATTATTGGTAACTACTAAATGTGTACTGCATGTTATATCTTAACCAAAACGTAAAATCTACGGCTGAAATGCCAAATATAGTGAAACCCATAGATATTAAGAACTTATGTTAGCAACCTCTATTCTTGCAAATAAATATATCATTCATTCATTCATTCATTCACCGGTTTCATAAGGTGCTTAGGTAACTCATTTGTTGGGCTTGGGCTCGTGTGCAAAGGACTTTCCACAAAAAAACTGATAATGTACTCTTATTTTAAGTCTTTGTAGGTCTGGTACTTTCGAAGACTTAAAATAAGAGCAACTGCTCGAATAAAGTCTGATTTGTCCAACCTGTGTTTTTTGATTGTCAACCTACAATAACAATCAATGACGAAATTATAACAATTGAAAGTAGTTGCCAATTTGCCTTAGCGCTTGTAAACGGACGGCGCCGTTTGTAAAATGACTAATCATACAATCTGCCTGCGGCATATACAAGTCAGTATACATATAAATAGGTAACCTGAACATATCTCAAGAAAGTTATTTAAATGCAATGTATGAAATCAAATTCATACTAAAATGACGATATTCTGGGATTCAGTACCTACTATGTATTACACTTCCATTAATTTTTAAGGGAACTATGCTTCGGTCTGATGTGATAATTTAACCGTAGCGAATGTGCTCAGTGCTGGTACTCATGCGCATCTGGATTTCTATTCGATCTTTGTATAATTTCATAACCCTAAAGTATAAAAAACTGATCCAGAATTAAGTACCTACTTATGTAATAACCATAACGTTTTAATAAGCCATCCATTTATAACGTAGTGATATCTGTTCTGAACAGTTTTTCATTCTTCTTAGCTTCATAATAGTACAGACTATGTTCTACTTGAAAACTATAATTCATTAGGTATACCTAATAACTAGTGTGTGTGTGTCAGCTCCGACGCACGACTGGAGTTTACTCCTTTATACTCCTCCTGATTGTCTTTAAAATATGCAATAGGCAAAAATGGTAAATAAACACAATTCCTAAAAAAAAAAAAAAAAAAACCCCGCCCTACGCCTAGCACATCGAACATTCAACGTATTTTTTCTACCAAGAGTTTTCAAGAAATTCCAAACAAAAAGAAACCTTTCATCTCCGCTCCCTCTAAGCCCAACATCCGAAAACTATTACCGGGAATAAGAAAACACATAAGATCAGTGCTGACTTGCTAACTGCGGGGAGATTCACACCCGTTTAGAATAGCTCCAATAAAAATCTATTAGGTCAGAATCGGGTGGCAAATGATATTTGCTGTGCAAAGCTGCCCGGCCTAAGCAAACACGCCGCGGCCCGATAGAGCAATACCTCGCGATAGTTTCTCCTACGTACACTGGCGGCTCCAAAAGTTTACCCAACACGGAAAATTATAAATATTCAGAAGCTGGAAGTTCTGAAACTTTGGGGTAACATCAAGGTTGGCTTTAATATTAGTTGTACTTTTGAGAATAAGCCCGTTTCGGGAAAGTTTTTTTATTTTATTTGGGATATGTACTTTTGTTATAAGTCTAGGTTAAAAAACTAATTACTGAAAGAGGGATACAACTGGATTTGATTACAGCAACCACTTGTATTCTGTTAATGTACTAACTTAGCTGTTTCTCAAGGTTTCGAAAAAACTTTTATTAGGCTGGAAAATCGCTGCAAATGCCTTCTACTAGGAACGTAAAAAATACATAATTAATTAAGAAGCTAAAACACCTTCCATTTTCGTAAAATCTTTGAACAAACATTATAAATGGGATAACAGCAGCTTTCTGAAAGCCTTTTTTCTAAAAGTAACAAAAAGATATTCCTGGAAATGTTTTGCTCCGAATCTTAATTTAGTACCTGGTTGACCGAACTCTGCTCGGGTGAAAATAAAGAATGCTCATTTAAAAGTTCATACTAATTCCATGCTGCCAGCTGTCATGATAGTAGGGTACTTACTTATTCCATGCTGCCATGTCATTATTCTAAGGTAGGCAAGCCATCCTCCATCGTCCTAGTCTTTGGGCGACCGACCTCTGCTCGGGTAAAAATATGGAGAACACGAATTTTCCCAGATATGAGACCAAGCTAGATCGATTTTTCGCCCCCGTAAACCCCTACACTGCAAATTTCATTGAAATCGTTGGAGCCGTAATACAAATATATATACTTAATTATACACAAATATTGCTCGTTTAATAGTATAGGATTATGGATGATGTTCAAGATATACCTACCCATTTATTAACTTACAGCGAAATAAACACAGTATGAAGATTAAAGATTACATACATGAACTCACGCCTCCTTCCCGTGGTAGGCAGAAACTGCAGATCGCCATCTGCTACGATCGTTACATACTCCTTTTGCTTCTTTTCACGCACACCGGTTGCGAGATTAAAGATTAGATTGGATATTTAATATTTTTTGGATTTTTCATTCGAGCTGTTTAAGGCTAAACGTATGCTGAGACGCAAATAACACAGCACAACACAGTTCATATTTAGCAGGGTAGGGCAGGCGAAGCAGACAGGCCGCGAGCGCATACTGCGACGCAGCTTCACAGACACATTAGCGTCCTAGCAACAATCTGCCACTGAAACAAAATTATGAATAAGTGGTAAAAAACAAATGACGACCTGGGGGCCAACCACGACCTCTTTAAGCAGTATTATTTTGATGTTACTTCAGTGCGAGAAAGAAGCAGAACGTCGAGCTCCATCTCTTTCCCACGATCAAGTAAGATTAAAATAATACTGCTAAAAGAGGTGGTGGTAGGGCCCCAGGGGTCCTACCACGTACCACGTGTTGCACGCGTCGCGCAGAAATCTGTGCCGGCACTACAACGAGACGCAGAGCAGGACAGGCACATGTCTGCGTCACATGCGTTCATGCATTACAAAATCTGCTCTGCCGTATACTGCGTGGTACTGCGTCGCCTGCCTCTCAGCATACGCTTAGCCTTAATGTTTCAAACTGCATACGTTTTCCTTTCCGGCAGTGCACAGTACTGGTAGGGCATTCCCCGGGGGCGTAGTGTTGTCCTCGGTAATACCGACGTTTTCTATTGCGCTGCGTAAACAACTAAACATCGCAATCGGATGATTGCGCGACATACGCGAACCCCAGACCTGCCGCTGTGTCTTAACTTTCTATAGTACCTTCCCTACTTATTAAGGTTCGTATTGAATTTTTGTGCTTTTTCTTCCATTGTAAAAAAAAATGTCATGTGCTCCTTTTAACTTAGTTATTTTCTTCGTCCACATTCTGACGCATTTCATCTTTAAAACTGGACTTTGTTTGGACCGTTAGAATTTTGAAAGCAGCAGTGGACTCTTCAGTAGGTTTAAAACAAGCATAGATATTAGGTGTTGCGTCAAATATATCAAAATAAGCCGGCACATTTCTTAAATGCCTACAACTAAAATTGCGCTTTAACACGCGCTCCATCTCAGTTGCATCTTCAAACGAAAGTAAAAAAAACCACTCATTAATATTAAAACGATTCATAAAATTCTTCCTCAATGCACCAAGACGCTTCCATCTTAAAGAATCGAATTATAAAATAATATTTAAGTCCTATTGAAACTGGGGTGAGCAGAGGTCCTGGCGGGTCGGCCTCTCATTTTTCCCCCGTTTTTCATCGTCACCTCGGGCGGCGTGAATATTAATGAATGGAATTAATTGATTGAACGAACCCATCAATTATTCGGCTATAACTTTATTTGCACACTGTTCAAAGTTTAAGATCGCGTAATATGCAGATTATGAAAAGTTTTTTAATTTCTATGATGATTTTGGCAGTTTGAAGAATGTTGATTGGATCTGCTCCTTTTATTATAAAACTTCTATCAAAATGGATTGAGATATCGTTTACAATGAAACAGCAGATTAGTCCGTAAAGACACACTTTTGAACATCAAATATGAGTCCTACTTCAATGAACGGAAACGACTCACTCACTCAGATCCACAGTGGTCAAAATCATTTCAAAATAATTCACCTGTTTCAAATCCGTCTTACGGATTCTATAAATTTGAGGAGAATGCCAAGCTTTCGATTAGGTGCCAAGAGTCAGGTCAAGCAGGTAACAGGTCTTGTCTAGATTCAGCTTTAGCCTAAGTAATCCTGCCGACAAAGGCGAAGCAAACATTTGCACTGGAAATAGAATTTCAACAACGCTTTTCAGTTTAATTCGAGTTCGACTGGTTCGCTTTGTAATGAAACTGGGTTAGGCAGACCTAGGTGGCCTAGCTGGCTATATGTACTTACTTGCATATCTAACTTGTGACTGCAATACAAGAAAGTGTTATTTACTCATGATAAGTGCTACAAGTGACCACATGCTATTGAACAAGCTAAAACATGACAATAGGCATGCTTTTGTCTTGTTTCACGCTTTATCCAAACTTTATAAAAAGTCTTATTGTTTTTTTTTTTGATCCATGAGACTTGAAATTGTACCGCCACCTATGGTCAACGCCATTGAATTTACGATGCATGGCAAAAGCGTTACGCCATGAAAGAAGGTTTGTAATTTTACGGGCAACATTTCCGAGCCCAAAACAGAAATGATGCCACCGAAACGTTCGAAAATGCCTAATAGGCTTCCCCAGACAAACCCTCTGTGTGTTCTATAACCTACTGTGTAGACATCTACACAGTGGGCTATGTGGGTATGTTACAACAGGCCCATATCACCAATTACCATCTCGCTATTGTACATATAATTATTGGCAGCACGACGCGGCGTCTAGAGGACTCATTGTGCGAATCTAATTTATTCCCGTGAATGGAGTGAGCTCTTTTATGTAATATGCTCATTATGTGCCCCGGAGTGCGCTCACTAGGGTTGACAATGAGCTCACTGTACCTCGGAGGAAGGTGCACAGAACGCTTCTCTTTAGCGTGTGGAGTATTGAGAAAGATGTAAGACTTCGTTGTGTCTGCTTTTGTTAATGAGGAATTGTGAGGCTATTAATACTAAGCATGGCTTTCAGATAAGTTTCGTTGTACATCTAACAAAAAATATTGGGTTGAAGGTAAGCAGTACCAGTAAATGAAGCAGCAGTATTGAGGGGATAAACATTTAACCAGGGAACGATCTGACTGAAGAAATATCGAAGTATTATCCGCTGCTTTGTTTATTGTGCCCACCTGTATGGCTGTATCACAGAGGACCACAGACCAAGCTATTAACGACACCATACACGTGGCCACAAACTAGCCGTAACTTATTTAGCAACAGAACCAACAACGGTGTTACTTCTATAACGAAAATACAGTTTCCTGTTTACACTCCCCCATAGGGCTCATGGTGGTCATGTAGCCACAGGTACAAATTAAGCAGCCCTGTGCCTCCCGCCGCATTAACAGCGAGTGCCGACAATGAGACAGTGCCGAGATTACCCCTAATGTTGCCTTTGTTTAGTAACGAGCGAACAAATTGTGCCCCTTTCACCCCCGTGCCTCGCCGCCCCTGAGCCCCGCCGGCCCTTTGTGCCACTATTTTCAATTTATGTGTTTAACGGTTATTAATGAGATGTTTAATTAATGGACAGGTTAATTAAGAGGTTTGTAAACGGGGTTGTCCGTTAAAATGACGGGAAGGTGGGTTTTTTTTTTGTTGAGTGATGTGTGACTATTTGTCTTTAAATGGGTGCGGATTTGGACACTATACGTTCAGTAAGGCTATGGTAATGGGGCTGCAGAAGAGTTTTTGCTGTGGTTGTCACTTAGCCAAGTTAAATTACAAAAAGACTATGTTACTATTCAGTCCTTGGTATACTTAGTCAAATGTAGATTAGACTGCTCTCTTAGATACCTCCATCAAAATATAAGCTGCAAATTGAAGTCAAAACACGTCGTATCGCAATAAACACGGACTTCTGAAGACCAACCTCAGCAACGTGAAGAAACGACCGACGACCTCGACAGCCATACTTCACCCCTTAAACCCCCAAAAATACTGCACATCCGATCCAAAAACACGGGTATTATAATTTATAGTAGAGTAGCAACTGTAGCCACTGTTGGCCGGTCGAGCCTATTATTTAGTGACGTAGTTTATCCATAATGGCCGCCGTTCCAGCCATAACGAGCGCTCTGACAACGCCGACACAAACTCATAATATAAAAACATTATGAAGATACGGCCCGCACGTGAAACTATCCCAAATATATAGGTAAGAGCCATTTTCCGTATCTAAATGTGTGCAGGGGAATAATTTGATTGAGCGTAAGTACGCCATTTTTATCCGGGAGAGGTGGAATGCATTAGGTAATTATTAATGCCACATTGTATTGGAGCAGTCAGCGCGAGTTATGAGGTCAATTTAGTCGTAGGTAAGATCCTGGTAAGAAAAAGTAAGCTGCGGTGGTTGCGACACGCACTTCCGTGCCAACAATCATACTGAGCAGGGTACAGCACATGAGACATGTCAGCATCAGGATGAGCAAAGGCGACTAAGGGCCATATGCCAAATTCAGCTCTGCATGTAACAGTCAGCTGGATAAGATCGAATTCACAAAACTACAATAGTACCCTCAGACCGCACCAGCAACTAGGTCAAAACTAAAACCTTTGTGCAAAACAATTCCACTGTCATCAGCATATCCACTTAAGTAAGTTCAAACAAGCGAGTCTATTCCAGCCATTCATTAATTTAACTACAGGTAATGCACTAATTAATTACTTGACATTGATATCATTGCACGTCCACTTCAAAGGACTTGATAGATAGATACAAGATGTACTCTACAATCTGCAGCAATTATTGATGCAGCAATAATGTGGATGGAAATTCAATTGTTTAAAGTACGAGTAGGTAAATAAGGTAAAATGTATCTTAATAAAACCTTTACTACAACTAATTCGAGTCATTTCATGTTGCTATACAGCGTGTTTCAGAAAGGTGTGCTCATATTGAAGGGAGCGGTACAGACCATCACACTGAACAGCATGCATGGGATCAACATCGTATCCCGAAAAAAAAAACAACTGTCTTACAAAACTTTAATACCTACTCGACCTGGAGTGGATCGAATAACCGATTTTTCCCATCCGTACGCAAAATACGCGCTTTGACGTGGAGTTGCGGAAACCAGCCAACCTATTACCTACTCGACCCAAATATATGGGACGGCAGATTAATTTTTTTCTAGCTAACTAAATGTTAACCTTTAACATGGTTACTTTTATTAGAACTGATGGCCCACATGCTCTACCTAAGCGATAAGTTTAAAAAGACAAAAGTGTAGTGTAATTCGTCCGACATCTTAACCAAAATGTTGCCAAAACTTTTCCATTTTATCAAATCTTGAATATAACACTAAAAGTGCAGCTGCCTGCAGCATATTTACACCTCACCAAGAGGAATATTTTTCCTAGCACGTCCGCTTCATCAATCAAAATTTGATATTGATAAAAAGCGAGTGGAGTGTCTTGTCAAAAACTCCGCTTCAATTAAATAATCGGAGATCACGTTAACTTGATTGATATTTCCACGAAAATAAGCTACCGACCTCTTAAAAATGATTAATGAACTTTAAATTCGGTGACACTTCGCCGTAATAGAGGACTTTTATAGAGTTTTTTTAATTATTTAAACCTTGTTTGCTGAAAATATGTATCCTTCTTCAGTATATTTGTTTGAAATTTATAGATAGATAGATAGAATACTCTTTATTGTGTGTATTGTGTCTTTGTTGTATTTTTTTGTTTGAAATTTATCTGTATGTTTCAGATTTTAGACTATAATTATAGTCACCACATCAAAACGCGTATTTTGCGTACGGTCATAATAGGGGTACAAACATGCAAAAGATCATCAGACCATCATCATCATGATTCATCGAACAAGTTCTTCTACAAGAGTTTTGACTCGCAGCCATTCGGCTGTTTAAAGCCCTGAAACCCTCATTTCAGCCACGACTGCTAACAGTAACGTCTCATTATAATTGCGCCTGTCTCATTATAATTACACGGTTTAAGCACGAACCACTGTTGACTACCACACCATACGGACGATTGGAAATGTCGTATGCGCACGGAATGGAGAACACAGAAGTCTCACTCGTTACAGCGCTGGTAATGTCCTGCTATCTCACCACCTAACAGCCTCATGCCTTGGTGATGCTTTTCTTCTACTTTGAGACTTGGACACAGCCAAAGAGGTTTGAGAGACTTACGGATTACCCAGTAATTATCAAACCAAAGCAGCAACAGCAATACTACGTCATAATATAACGCCTGTTTTCCTCTAGGGGTTAGGCAGAGCTGTACCTATAGTACACCCATATTTCGCCAGTTATGGGTGCAATAGCAACACTGGTGTATGAAAAATGTGACCTGTTCCTACCACACAAGAATATTCAGATTAATTTGGTTGAAAGAGTTAGCAGAAATATTTTATTGGGTTTGTAGCTAATGTACACATGCTTGTAATCTTTTCCCGCTAAACCGTCCTCCGAACGCCTGCGCAGATAACATTTCATTAACCCAATCACACTGCCGTCCACACTCGATGATCCGATCCATTGTTTTTGTTTAATTCCCATATCAGGCAGACAATACATCAGACATTTGCATAATATAACAATGTACTAGGATAAGCACGCCGAACGCGACTAATTCCATGTACTGCTGTAACTATAACAACTATTGTATAAGTAGGTGCGTGTAGCTAAGTTGTTAGGAACACGTAATCTGATGTCTAGATCTTCATAACACCTACATATGTATCTATATCTACATATAATTATAAAACAAAGTCGCCTTTCGCGTTTGTCTGTATGTCCGCGTTGTTCTTTTAAAATACGCAACGCATTTTGAATAGGTTTTCAACACAATTTAGAGAATGTATTCCGTAAGGGTTATGTGTATTACATTAATATGAAACTTAGAGATAATTAAGAAATCTCGATGTTTTGTCAAGTTGTAAAAACCTTGCGAAGCAGGGGCGGGTAGTAATTATCTAAAGAATAAAAACTATTTTTTATATTGTAGCAGTTACATTTTAAAATTGCGTTTGTATAATCAGTGACAAAGTTAATTAACACTTGAGTTTTTTAAATCTTATTTATGAGGCTCAATATAAAAATATAAAAAAGTTTATTAAAATATTTAATTAAAATATTAGATTGTATATCAATGTAGATGATGTGTAGGTGCTACTTTGACCTTTGTCGCTGACCATACAACATAACATGCTTTTGATATTATAATGGCCTGAAATGAAAAAGATAGAGAAGCAAGATACAATTAGATTGGCAAAAGCTCTATACGACATTCTGTATGTATTTCACACGTTATGATTCAGTTACCCTTTCCAGCTTGTTCCAAATTACCAAATAACTAACCAGCTTGTCTTAAAAACCGTCTTCAATCAAGGTACCACATCCTACCGTTGTAAATATCCGGCGCTATAACAACCCAGAATAGTTCATATCGTGGCACCTGTCTTCACAAAATAGCGGCAGACCTAGCGTCCCAACATTCCTGTCACTGTGGAACTAAGTCTGTCATCGTAGAAGCGAGTAATGATGTTCAAATCCACTATAAGCTATTAGACGTGTACGTAACTCGGCCGCAGTCTAATCGCGGAAACGTTATCATTTTATTTGACAACACGCTAGACGGTATAATGATGCGCGGTAAATGTTATCTCACAACGCGCTGTAGGTACACGGAAGAATACAATAATATCTCTTGAAGCGTTAGAAATCAATGAACTTTCCTTCATACTTTCCAGGCTTAGGATCGTCTATAATAAAATTGATTAAATGTCTTTATAAAAGTATTGTGATACATTTCTGCCGATTCTCTTGTACTCCAAACTAAACTATCACTAAAATCCCTTAGGCTATGAGAATTCTGCAAAAAAAAACTCCAAAATTTAAAATAATTTTAACACACTAAAATAGAATTTGACAACCGCGACTCCATGTTTGCCCTACCGCGTGAATTTAAAGATGTAAAGATGGTCAACCATCTACCGACCAACCCCGGCAAGGGTAACTTCACCTGATGGATCGACCCGTGCGGCTGTTATTACTTAACCAACGTTTTTGTGTACCTTAATAAAACCACAGTAAAACTTGGATACATTTAAAAACCTTTGCCTATCTGTAACCTAACCTTTTAAGAGCAAGAACACGACCCGACAGGACCTGTTTCACATTTGTATTAAACTAATTTGAAAATAAAATGTAGGCAGAAAAAAAACGTAATTCACATAAATAAAATTACGCGCACTCTGTTCAGTAACAACTCGCTTAGTGAGGCGTTCAAAACCCATTATAATATTTAAAAAGCCATTACTTACGACCATTTATTTAGTTCTTGGTTTACGCGGTGAAGGAATATGTCGCACTATTTCATTTCTCTTATAAATTAGAATGAAGAGTGGTAAGTACCTATACTCAAGGCCCCTACAACGAAAAAAAGCTTAAACATCTGATTTTGTTATTGCCTCTTATTATACAAAAGAAGGCACGAGCATATTATATCACCACGCTTGCTCAGGACGAGTTGGCGATTTCTGAATTATATTAGTATGATTATAATTTAATAATGACTGCCTCGATAGTCTAGTGGTCGCAAGCGCTACTGCTGAGCATGAGGTCTTGGGTTCGATTCCCAAGTCGGGCAAAGTATTATTGGGTTTTTCTAACAGGAATTTATCAGTAGTAGCCTGGAATCTGGAACTGTGCCCGGTTGATGGAAATAGGTTCGCCCCCTATTACATGGGACTTAAAAACATAACTGGCGAAATGTGGGTGTACTATAGGTAAACCTCTGCTTAACCCTTCGGGGAAACAAGGCGTGATATTATATTATGTTATGTTGATTATAATTTATTACTATAGTGTCATCACAATGTCTTGTTTTCTTCTGTTTTCATGTCTATTTGTATATTGGCACCTTGCAACTATTTCCTAATAACTAATTAAGTTATTATTTAATCGTGCTTTTGTATGTTGTTCTCTCTTTTGTGTGCGATAAATAAACGAATTATCTATCTATTAACTAAGTAACTACCTTTTCCCACGCTTCACCCGCGTGGAGGTCGGAAATTATCTCACGGAAACTTACTACCGGGATTAAAGTATCCTATGTGTCTATCCAGGTTAAAAAATCAACTATCTGTGCCCTAAATTTTATCCGAATTCGTTCAGCTTTTTTGTCTGTCGTAGTAATAGCCGAGGAAAAGGTTACTGACTCTAGCGCCCCCGCCGCGCCGCCGACAACCATAATTATTTTGTTACGCTTAATTAAAAAAAAAAAACGTTTATTTGCGGTAAAATATGACGCAAGCAAGGAAAAAAAAAACAAATAACCACGAAAATAACAAATTGGAGGAAAATATGCGTCACATCCACGCAAAACGGCCATCGCTCAGCATAATGCTGGGACCCTATGCGAGACAAAGCCCCAGCGCTGGTTTTCAGCGACAACCGGCGTTTGATGATATGATGTAAAAGCATATTGTAATCAATATTAAATGCCCAATTTAAATAGCATATGTTTTTGGGTAATGATTAATAATATACCAGTCAAAATAGTTTCGCAAATAACAAAGATTTTTTTATCGAATACTGAAAGATAAAAATGGTTACTGTGGATCATCCTTAGAAGATAGACATCGTGGATTTTTTGTTGAACTTTTTATGATTTACGATCCTGTAGAACATTAATTTTATGTATCTCTTACTGTTACGCGGCGCACGCCAGTAAAGCTCCCAGTCGGCATGATTTTTCCCGACATCTTCAACAATCAAATGAATTATACACCTAAACCTTCTTCATGAATCACTCCGTCCATTGGTAAAAATAGTGAAAACCGTATGAAAATCCGTTCGCTAGTTTTTGAGTTTATCGCGTTCAGACAGACAGACGCGGCGGGGGACTTTGTTTTATAATAATTTAAGTCCATTTTTACTAAATATGTTTTCCTTCACTGATATCATTAATGTCCAAGATAAACTCAGAAAGAAAACCTTTAACAATAATAAAATTAAAAAAGCTCATTTCACAAATTAAAATAACTATTTGAAAATAGTAAGATTTTTGTAGAATGTGAGATTTTTGATCTCGACTGTAGGTATGTATATTGAGTATAGTTTACATAACATATTACTCGAATAATCCATTGTTAGATGAGAACAACTGCCGACAAACTGTTATGCAGTTTGGAAAACTTTAGGCCTATGACATTTTGAATGAAAAAATAATAAATATTCTATTAATAATGTGTATGCAGTATCAATGCACATTGACATTACATTGTACTTGCAAATCTACCTCAACAGCAAAATGTTCTACAAAAACCAATGTTCTAGTTACACATCACATCAACAATAATGACGTTGTTGATTACCACTGTGGCCCATCGTGTGTTGCATTCAATCCCATGACTGATGGCACTAAGCCATTTATTTGCACGGTTAATTGGATTATACAGGGTATTGTCTTATTTCTGTGAACCCGCTGTGCATAGCTGCGGGACTATGGCGATCGTAAGCTACTTATACTAATCAGCTGAATCAGCAAGCTTGCTTATTATAGAAATGTGGTAGGTAGAGCAAGCTATGTGGCCGGATCTGTTTAGGAAATGCGACGTTATGTAACAAAGTAGACAGTTTCATTTGGCAGAAGATTGGCAGAATCGGTGAAAAAATAAAAAATGCAAACAAGTTATTAGTTTAGGCTGATCAAAATCAAGCTTAAAATTCAATTCCAGAATGCAGTTTTACATAAAATTGTTGGATTTGTGACGAAAGGATCATTCATCTACGTCTAGCTTTGAGATAGACTATAAGAATAATGAATTGGATACGACATACGATATTCTTTAACGTTATAGACAGCGAACAAGGATAACCCACTGTTGTGAAGTGATGGCCAATCTATAACTCCCAATTCTCTTCTGCATACTAAAATGTAAATACAGTTTCAAAAAACCAACTTCCTTATTCACAAAATACAGTAGAAGCTAAGAACCATCTCTTGCATCAGATCAATATGGCGGAGTGGCGCGGTGTCAATAGTCAATATTGAAGCATTCCACTAGGAGCGCTAATCTTAGACTCAGAGCAAAGTGCCGCGTTTTATACATTGTATACTGCCACGCGCAATGGGAAATAACTTTGTATCTAGCTGTTTCGTTTTTAGGGTTCCGATGTCTACAAGGAACCCTTATAGTTTCGCCATGTCCGTCTGTCTGTCCGTCTATCCGTGGCTTAGTTCAGACACTCTTAGCATATTAATCACGCCGACAAAGTGGTAAACAATATCATGAAAAAAGGGTACCTCCTCTACACGTAAAGTGGGGATGTTTTATTTTTTCTTATCTATCCCATGTTGAAGGGTGTCGTTGGAAAGATCGTTAAAAAAAATTGTGAGTCTGTCAAAATCATTTTTGGATTCAAGGATTCGTTTGTGAAATATTAAGCTTTAAAGTGCTAATTTTTGTTAAAGTCAAGTGTATGTGTGTCCCTAGCCAGTGTGACTGTGTGTCACTTATTCTAATTTATAACAAATTATAATATTTACTTTAAAATCGGCATACGGTTCGGGCCACTTAGAAACACATTAAATCTCCATTTTATGGTTTGACAGCTTGAAACGTTACCCTAATAAATAACAAACGATCCTATTTCTTTAAAATTGTATAACACTATTGAAGCCCTTAGAAATCCCATCTCACGATGGAAAACATGTTGGCGAATACTAAGAATTTAAATCAAAGCAGGGATTGTCAACATGCGGTTCTCAAAGTTAGTGGGATCAAGCGTGCTCTTGCATGAATATACTCGTAATGAAAGTAAGGTAACTAACAAATAGAAATCTAGAGTTATGCTAACTACCTAACTAGAGTGATACTTATGAGCCATTCAAAGGCATGCAAATAGTCAATTCTTCCATTGATGTAACCATCTATTGTCCTATAACTGTAGTTATACTATTGTATTGATAGTTTTATTATTCAAGCAGATAGCTAAAATACTTTAATAGGTTTAGAGCTAAAACATAATAGTATGGTTTTACAATACAATATATATATAAATTGTAACTTTTGTTTCCTACCTTACCTAAAAGGTTGATATTCTCTGAACACTCGCACATGTGTTTCTCATAAATGTTCGCTGATACCCGACCTACTCAGACAATTTGAACGGACCCTTTTAAAACAATTGAGAATTTTTACACAAAAACTGCAATAAACCTATTCTTCCAAATTGTGGGAAGTTGGTTGTTTTAGGAATGTGGGGAACGGAGGAGACGGATAGTTGAAGACAAGTGAGGCAGTGGATTTTGAATCACGAAAGGCTAAGGACGTCAGTCAGGGTCTTAGAGAGTCAGAGTCCAGGCGAGTTAAGCTAGGAGACTTGATAAATATCAAGTTATAGTTCGTAGGCTGTCGTTAGAGACCGAGCATTATTTATTAAGTTGGTTGCGGGTTTAAGACCACGTTAGGTAGTGACGACGTAGTCTAAGCTAGGCAGTTAGTTTTGGAGCGCTTCGGGGAACGGTCGAGACAACGAAGCGAAGCCCGAGGCTAGGCTGGTAACGTGTGCAGTATTTTGTAAGTGAGTTGTAATCTAATTCTCTCTACGAGATTATTTGGTAAGTGTCAACCTTAATTAACTTTTATCTTTAGTAGTAATATGTAAACTGTAGTTAAGGACCCTTCGTTATAATTGTTCCTGCTAGTAGATTTGTATTTATATTTGTAGGTAACAGTTAGGTGATATCGCTGTTGAGTTGTTAATGATCGCTTATTCCAGAATGGCGAAATAACTCTTATCTAGTATTGTGTTTAATAACTAAACTTACATTCTCGTGTATTACATGCCCATATCCTATCCGTACCTTTATCAGAGTATTGACACTTCATTTGGTTTAGGGAAATGGCGAAGGCCTTCCACCGTACTTGACACTGAGCACTAACGCTCGAGACTATTGACGATTGTTGACCTTGAGCTGACGCACCACATTTGGAAGGCAGAACCATAGAAACTCACAGCTCATTAAAAGGAGGCTATGAAGCCAATCTATAATTGTATTATAAACAACCAAACGTTAGTGGTGATTTCTGTATCCAAAAAGGTCTTGCCACAGAATACTTTGCGTGAGATTTGTTGGCGTATATTTTCAGGGAGCGGGGGTAGGCATCACCAAGTACCCCAAACTGAATTGGTAGTCGTTCTAAGAACGCTAGGGACCGTGTCTCATTAAAACCCCCACCCGGCTGTTTGTAGGCCTATTACTGAATCGACACTATTTATTGAGACACGCTATTGGGACGCAAAGCCGCTAATAGCCGCACCGCATCCTCTAAATTGGGAAGATTAAGGAAATATGAGGTGACGAATTACCACCTCGGCGTTCACCAGATACGATCGTGATGTATTCTGCTAGAGACTGAGTCTACGGTGCGCTTGTGCTAGTCTTGTGTTAACTTAGTAAAAGGGGTTTAGGCCGTCGTAAGGGAGTCTTAACATTAGTATGCAATTATAAGTAAACTAAACTTATCTTCCTCAATAACAGTTGGACTTCGCAGTACTCTGTCTTAGGATTGTGTAAGATATTTATATTGTGATTAGGGAGCGTGTTCCGTTAGAATCGTATTAGTTCCACAGAGGTTCTATGCGTTAGGTCTAACAGATCACGTACAATGAGGCAAACGTTGTCAAACGGTTCCCGGTCTCACTGAAGTGGGTACATTGTAAACAGACAAATTAACGTAGCTATAAAATAATGATTTAAAGCGCAAGCGTAACGATCCTTTTACCCCTTCACCTTATCAAGGTTGTATTGCAGATATTGGTGCTTAGCTGCGAGAGGAGGACTTGGTTTTAGACCATGGTAGGGTGCAGACGTAATAACCTAGGCGAGTTATATTAGCAGACTCGGTGAATACCATAGAGGCTATGTCCAGAGGCTGTCGTAAGACAGCTAGTATCATTTATTAAGTTAAATGTAGTTGGGTTGGAGCCCGGATTAGACTAATGTAGTACTTAACATAGTATGTGTGTGTGTTTGTTGATGCGACTGTTGATTCTTTCATTATAATAACTATCCTAGGCTGGTGATGTAATTAAAGTTCTTGTAACTAAACAGACAGAGACGTGTTGCTGGGGAATTTGTTGCGCCACTTCTTCTCCCCAGCTCAAACACTAGGAAGTGGTGAAGGGAGGGCACTTTGGGGCTGTCTATAGGCCTTCAAGAGAGTTGATCCACAACTCTATTAATTAATGATTCTCAAATCATGATTCTCTAATTTATTACCTAGTTGGTAACTTAATCTTGAATTTTGTATTCTTTGCCTCTGACTAATAATAGAGCTTTAAGAGAGATTATCCAAAACTCTATTAAATAAATAATGATTCATGAGTTTGATTCTCAACTCTATTAATTAGCTATTCTTGAATGTTGTATTCTTTATCTCAGACTAATGATTCGGTCAGACTGACATGAACACGTGTCTTGCAGATATGCTTGTTGTGCGAAGGGTGAGCTTCCAGGGGTTTGGGTGACCACATCTATCTTATATTCAGTCCAAGGACTGATAGGGACCATGTCTCCTAAAGAGCATGATGCCGACGCAATGCCGCTGGAACTAGCCGCTCTGTTGCTAGTACAAGGACGGTCGCACAGTTGCCGCAGGGAAAGCCGCTTCGTCACGTTTATCAGTTCGAAAGAACTGCTAGGGACCATGTCTCCAAAAGAGCGTGATGCCGACGCAATGCCGCTGGGAAGCCGCTTGCGTCACTTTATGGAAGTGTTGCTCTGAGTACTCCGAGCGCAGATGTGAGGTATCGTGTGAGTAATGACTGACCAAATACCTGTTACGCTAACGTAAGGGTTACTCACAGGTTTATATAATAATATACTTTACATCCCACTATTATGTATTAGCTTTCTGAAACCACATCCAATATATTTTCATAACAATGAGTTCCCGTCTTATTTACAATCTCTTTCAATCCTTTCCTGGCCTTATTAATGGGACAAGGTATCGGACTTCTTATTTGGGAATTCATTTCTTATATCGGTGGGAGAGTGACCAGTCCGGAGACGAGCTCTACAGGGCCGTACGGGGTGGAGTGCGGTCCTTCCCCCTAAGGGGGAACCGACTCAAACACTAGTATTAACATAATTAGGAAAAACGAAAATTTTATCAGCCTAGGGTATTTTAGGTACAGTCACATGTGGTGCCGTGACCAGGATTCTCGTCATTAAATGTACTGATTTACTTCAGTGCAACGAGAAAGAACAACATAAGGGTTACTACAAAAAAATAACACAACGTAATTTTATGGTTCTATATTTTTTTAAAGACGGCAAGAGTTACAACGGCTGCACTAACTTATTAATATGTTTAAATTAGGTAACGGTTTGACTATGGAAGTTGAATTTCTCAAGTACAGGTAGTGGGTTCGATTCCCGCATAACTTGTTAGTTGATGTGCTTAGATTTCGTTGTAAGTGAGTCTTGGGTTCGATTCCCGCCACATGTGTTGGTTTATAAGTGCTTGCATTCCTGTGTCACGGCTTGTGGGTTCAATCCTCGCACGAATAGTTGATTGTAGGGCTTAGGTTCCGACGCTACTGATAGTGGATTCGATTCCCACCTAAAGTGTGGATGTCATTTTAAGTAGGTTATGGTATGATTGTTGTTTGGATTATGAGACTGGAGTAATGGGTTCGACTCCCTGCAAACGTAAGTTTTGTATTGAAAGTTTGTGAATATGAAAAGTGTTTGTGCGTTTCATATTTATAAGTGTGTGTGAGCTTAGCTATATGACACACCCTTAATATGGTTAAACCTAAAGGTAAACTCTTATTTGTAAATAAGAGCTACGAAGCGTAAAGCTTATAAAATGACAATTAATTTATCAAGACTGCAGTGTAAGTGCTGAAAATATAAAGAACTCGTGAATGACGAAAGTAAAGATAAAAAAAATGTTATAGGACGATTTCTTAATTTTATAGTTGCCTATTAGTTTAAATTATAACTAAATTATTTATTAGCTAATAAGCTAGATTACAATGTGAATAAAGTACTATCACCAACTGTGATATTTTATAAAAGAAAAAAAAAATGATCGAGCGGGTTCATTAACTATTATCATAGGAAGTAAACATAAATCTTTCTAACTCTGCAATCAGCAGCCTATGCCATAATATACTTGAACGGATACTCTTGTGGACTTATTTCAAATTTCAGGATCTTTAAGACTTCGCTTAGCTGCGACTACGCTTTGTCAAAACCATTGGTTTGTGAGAGCGCTTGGTTTAAAGTTTCATCAAAATCAGCTGTGAGCCTGTGATCGGCTGACTGCAACAGCAGCAGCAGTAGCGTGGTTCCTGTGACGAAGCTAAGTTTCAATACTATTTGTACGTTAGGGTTACCCGTTACTACGTGGTATGATTTTTGTTATCTCATTTAATATTACATACTAAATGCTTTAGGACGATTATGATACTATAGTTATCAGTCCAAATATACCAGAGATTGTTCTTGTTTTGATAATTATTCTTTATTTATTCTTTATTTGATCATCTGAGGGGATAGGTATCATTGCGTACAATAATAAGTCAACAATTATTTGGACAATCTAGGATGTCTATATTTTCTAATCAGTATAACTTTCCAACTCTTATTGGATTTGTAACTACTCTAACCTCTTAGAATCAGAGGGGGGCGTCCAGTTGGAATACAATCTGATATGTTCATGGGAATGTTTTCGACAACATTTTATAATCTGAGGTGGTAGTTAACAGCATTGTGTGCTAATAAGCAAACAAGTGTTTGCAACAAGTGATTTCAAAACTGCTCTAAACTCTTCGAATCAGAGGGGGGCGTTCACATTTGAATACAATCTAATATGTTCGTGTGCGGACTATTTCAGCTATTCTTGGATACACCTGCGGGCAGCTAACCAAGCTGGCTCAGCATTGAGGTGCATAAGGAGAGGCCTCTGTCTATCAGCAACTGCGATTGGCTGAGTTAAGAACGAGGGAGTGCTGTAGGTAGCGTGCCACAATAACACAAATACTCTTAAAAGAGACCTTGGTATGTAAATCTACATTATAAGCATGCACAGGTTTTCTGAACATAACTGAGACGCGGTAATGCTGTTTAAATTATCATGAAAAGAGTATTTGCAAGAAGAATAATAGTACAAATATTATGCAGCAATTATAATTATTATGTGTATCGGTTGAAGATGCTTCTGCAAAACAATACTAAATTGTAGCAGACATTACATCTCATGATCTTATTAGATTCAAGTTCCAATTAGAATCATTGTAGTTAGTTACCTAATTGATTAAGTGACCATATGAGATCCATAATTATTCTATAATACTATCAAGGAAAGGCAGAGCTCATCATATATTGTGAAAGCTCATACGCTGTACTGCGTCACGCGTCTGATTTTCAGAGGGGGGAATGTGACTGTGTGTCACTTATTCTAATTTATAACAAATTATAATATTTACTTTAAAATCGGCATACGGTTCGGGCCACTTAGAAACACATTAAATCTCCATTTTATGGTTTGACAGCTTGAAACGTTACCCTAATAAATAACAAACGATCCTATTTCTTTAAAATTGTATAACACTATTGAAGCCCTTAGAAATCCCATCTCACGATGGAAAACATGTTGGCGAATACTAAGAATTTAAATCAAAGCAGGGATTGTCAACATGCGGTTCTCAAAGTTAGTGGGATCAAGCGTGCTCTTGCATGAATATACTCGTAATGAAAGTAAGGTAACTAACAAATAGAAATCTAGAGTTATGCTAACTACCTAACTAGAGTGATACTTATGAGCCATTCAAAGGCATGCAAATAGTCAATTCTTCCATTGATGTAACCATCTATTGTCCTATAACTGTAGTTATACTATTGTATTGATAGTTTTATTATTCAAGCAGATAGCTAAAATACTTTAATAGGTTTAGAGCTAAAACATAATAGTATGGTTTTACAATACAATATATATATAAATTGTAACTTTTGTTTCCTACCTTACCTAAAAGGTTGATATTCTCTGAACACTCGCACATGTGTTTCTCATAAATGTTCGCTGATACCCGACCTACTCAGACAATTTGAACGGACCCTTTTAAAACAATTGAGAATTTTTACACAAAAACTGCAATAAACCTATTCTTCCAAATTGTGGGAAGTTGGTTGTTTTAGGAATGTGGGGAACGGAGGAGACGGATAGTTGAAGACAAGTGAGGCAGTGGATTTTGAATCACGAAAGGCTAAGGACGTCAGTCAGGGTCTTAGAGAGTCAGAGTCCAGGCGAGTTAAGCTAGGAGACTTGATAAATATCAAGTTATAGTTCGTAGGCTGTCGTTAGAGACCGAGCATTATTTATTAAGTTGGTTGCGGGTTTAAGACCACGTTAGGTAGTGACGACGTAGTCTAAGCTAGGCAGTTAGTTTTGGAGCGCTTCGGGGAACGGTCGAGACAACGAAGCGAAGCCCGAGGCTAGGCTGGTAACGTGTGCAGTATTTTGTAAGTGAGTTGTAATCTAATTCTCTCTACGAGATTATTTGGTAAGTGTCAACCTTAATTAACTTTTATCTTTAGTAGTAATATGTAAACTGTAGTTAAGGACCCTTCGTTATAATTGTTCCTGCTAGTAGATTTGTATTTATATTTGTAGGTAACAGTTAGGTGATATCGCTGTTGAGTTGTTAATGATCGCTTATTCCAGAATGGCGAAATAACTCTTATCTAGTATTGTGTTTAATAACTAAACTTACATTCTCGTGTATTACATGCCCATATCCTATCCGTACCTTTATCAGAGTATTGACACTTCATTTGGTTTAGGGAAATGGCGAAGGCCTTCCACCGTACTTGACACTGAGCACTAACGCTCGAGACTATTGACGATTGTTGACCTTGAGCTGACGCACCACATTTGGAAGGCAGAACCATAGAAACTCACAGCTCATTAAAAGGAGGCTATGAAGCCAATCTATAATTGTATTATAAACAACCAAACGTTAGTGGTGATTTCTGTATCCAAAAAGGTCTTGCCACAGAATACTTTGCGTGAGATTTGTTGGCGTATATTTTCAGGGAGCGGGGGTAGGCATCACCAAGTACCCCAAACTGAATTGGTAGTCGTTCTAAGAACGCTAGGGACCGTGTCTCATTAAAACCCCCACCCGGCTGTTTGTAGGCCTATTACTGAATCGACACTATTTATTGAGACACGCTATTGGGACGCAAAGCCGCTAATAGCCGCACCGCATCCTCTAAATTGGGAAGATTAAGGAAATATGAGGTGACGAATTACCACCTCGGCGTTCACCAGATACGATCGTGATGTATTCTGCTAGAGACTGAGTCTACGGTGCGCTTGTGCTAGTCTTGTGTTAACTTAGTAAAAGGGGTTTAGGCCGTCGTAAGGGAGTCTTAACATTAGTATGCAATTATAAGTAAACTAAACTTATCTTCCTCAATAACAGTTGGACTTCGCAGTACTCTGTCTTAGGATTGTGTAAGATATTTATATTGTGATTAGGGAGCGTGTTCCGTTAGAATCGTATTAGTTCCACAGAGGTTCTATGCGTTAGGTCTAACAGATCACGTACAATGAGGCAAACGTTGTCAAACGGTTCCCGGTCTCACTGAAGTGGGTACATTGTAAACAGACAAATTAACGTAGCTATAAAATAATGATTTAAAGCGCAAGCGTAACGATCCTTTTACCCCTTCACCTTATCAAGGTTGTATTGCAGATATTGGTGCTTAGCTGCGAGAGGAGGACTTGGTTTTAGACCATGGTAGGGTGCAGACGTAATAACCTAGGCGAGTTATATTAGCAGACTCGGTGAATACCATAGAGGCTATGTCCAGAGGCTGTCGTAAGACAGCTAGTATCATTTATTAAGTTAAATGTAGTTGGGTTGGAGCCCGGATTAGACTAATGTAGTACTTAACATAGTATGTGTGTGTGTTTGTTGATGCGACTGTTGATTCTTTCATTATAATAACTATCCTAGGCTGGTGATGTAATTAAAGTTCTTGTAACTAAACAGACAGAGACGTGTTGCTGGGGAATTTGTTGCGCCACTTCTTCTCCCCAGCTCAAACACTAGGAAGTGGTGAAGGGAGGGCACTTTGGGGCTGTCTATAGGCCTTCAAGAGAGTTGATCCACAACTCTATTAATTAATGATTCTCAAATCATGATTCTCTAATTTATTACCTAGTTGGTAACTTAATCTTGAATTTTGTATTCTTTGCCTCTGACTAATAATAGAGCTTTAAGAGAGATTATCCAAAACTCTATTAAATAAATAATGATTCATGAGTTTGATTCTCAACTCTATTAATTAGCTATTCTTGAATGTTGTATTCTTTATCTCAGACTAATGATTCGGTCAGACTGACATGAACACGTGTCTTGCAGATATGCTTGTTGTGCGAAGGGTGAGCTTCCAGGGGTTTGGGTGACCACATCTATCTTATATTCAGTCCAAGGACTGATAGGGACCATGTCTCCTAAAGAGCATGATGCCGACGCAATGCCGCTGGAACTAGCCGCTCTGTTGCTAGTACAAGGACGGTCGCACAGTTGCCGCAGGGAAAGCCGCTTCGTCACGTTTATCAGTTCGAAAGAACTGCTAGGGACCATGTCTCCAAAAGAGCGTGATGCCGACGCAATGCCGCTGGGAAGCCGCTTGCGTCACTTTATGGAAGTGTTGCTCTGAGTACTCCGAGCGCAGATGTGAGGTATCGTGTGAGTAATGACTGACCAAATACCTGTTACGCTAACGTAAGGGTTACTCACAGGTTTATATAATAATATACTTTACATCCCACTATTATGTATTAGCTTTCTGAAACCACATCCAATATATTTTCATAACAATGAGTTCCCGTCTTATTTACAATCTCTTTCAATCCTTTCCTGGCCTTATTAATGGGACAAGGTATCGGACTTCTTATTTGGGAATTCATTTCTTATATCGGTGGGAGAGTGACCAGTCCGGAGACGAGCTCTACAGGGCCGTACGGGGTGGAGTGCGGTCCTTCCCCCTAAGGGGGAACCGACTCAAACACTAGTATTAACATAATTAGGAAAAACGAAAATTTTATCAGCCTAGGGTATTTTAGGTACAGTCACACCAGCTAAATGGTTGGTTTTGGATTTGTGAAAAAATTCACGGCAATAGTTTGACGAAAATTAAAAGTAAAACTATCACAGTTAAGTAGTCTCTGCAAGTTAACGAGTTATAATCGACCAACTTACATTTGAAGTTGCAAAAACATGTTCTCCCATACATTCCGTATGGGAGAACATGTTTTTCAACTACAATGTTATGTTTGTTCTTGGGATAAATTCATCCCAACTATGGAACCCTTCATTACATGGTCCGATACGCACTTGGCCGGTTTTAGATTATACATAAGAGTTTAGTGTCAGTAATACCCGAGTCGTTTTAAAATTGCGTCTTTACAAAACTAAGTTAATTTGGGAAAAGTTTTATAAGTGTGCGTTATCAGTATTTTTTTTTAAGTATTTAGGCTAACTTACATCTGCATTAGTTAAGGAGCGAGTTCCACAGATTTTCCCTCAACTTGTTTTTCTATTTCGTGTTTGTTTTTCATGCTGTCATGCTTACCGCAAATTGATGTATTTGCTTTCTTTCCAGTCCAGTTAAGATAATAGTAGTCTATGTAGTTAAGTGTCTGACGCGACACGTGACACTTCGCAATGAAAAACTGTCACTTTTATACAGACGTTTTGACACAATTATATTTGAACATAACTCGATACTTAACTTAAGCAAATGTAAATCAGCTATTACAGCAATTAAACCCTGAATCAGCACTGTAGAACTGTGCTAACGAAAACGAACAAGCTTATTTAAAATAAAAATATGTTTAGGTTGCATAAAAACTAAAAAAGGTCAACAGCTTTACCATTTCACTGCTGTAATTAAACCACAACAAAAACCGCCCATGTAAGAGATAGTATTAGTTCGTAAACAAACACCTATAATCTGTTGCACCTCCTGTCATAACTGTCACGCATTCTCATCGCTCACCTGTCTGTGCTGTCACCTGATAATGACGTCACTACTGTCAACATGTAATAACGTGACCGATGCATACATATGAAGTGTGCGCAATTAATTACGTGTGACGACATCATACGATTGATATCGGCTGCCATTACCGGAGATCAATTAGAGGGATCAGTGGTACATGGATGTGTTGAGTCATGACTTTGTAGTACAGCCGATCTATTCTGTAACCATCTCACCGTTAAAACTTAGGTGAAGTGAGCTTGAAGTGAACTGTCATTCCACCTGCTGCTAGGGACTGGCAGCTCACTCCAACCTCACTTCACCTAAGTTTTCACGGTGAGAAGGTTACAGAATAGCTCTGCTGATCTTCAAGTGTGGGTGATGGTAGGTACCACCTTTTTTGGTAGGTATTATCGCAATTTTTGCCCGTTCAGGTCTTGATTGTTTCACTGAAGGGCAGAGATCTTCTTTTTATTACAAAGACCAAAAGTGTTGACGATTGCCAATCATACCCATTATTGAAAGGAGTAACATTAGTGCGTGCCAGTTTGGTGTACCCACAAGCATTTACATAATCCTACAGGCTACCATGGACATTGATAGTGGAATATCCTGTATTTTCCACTATCAATGTATGCAAACACCGTTCCCAAACCGGCAAAAACCCAGAACTAGACCACAAAACAAATGAACGTTACCTACCGGCAAAATAACAAGATGAAGTCCCATTTCCATATTTTAACTCCGTTTCTTTTACAAACCAGCCTTCAGGATCCTTGTTTAAAAATCTTGTATTCCGACAATATTTTCATTCAGAGCAGCACTTCGCATTATAATAACTTGTAGTTAGACTTCCGTATCGAAAATATGGCGCTGCGTTAAAAATGGCGGTTTGTAACACGTAGCCGCGATATTTTAATTCAGAAGCGACTGCGAACGATGCCACTGTGCTGCAAGCGTGACCTTTCTGTTTACTGGGCGCGGCTTGCTACTATTTCGAACAATTTTTATTGAGTCCTTAGGGTCCACCCAAATTTCGTTGAAGTTTTCAGGAATTTTTGGCGGAAAAATCCATGTTCGACAATTTAATTGTTTGGCAATTGTTCGAAAAAAATAATCTATTTTCGGTCGGATTCTACCATAGATATCAGTGGATTCTACCTAACCTAGGGTAGGTTAGGTAGAATCCGACCAAATTTCACATTGAGATATGAAATTATGAATCAATCCGCCTTTCCTAGTCAAGTATTTAGTCGTTTCTATGGCGACTGTTAGTTTAATAGTTTTCTTTTCTCTTTTCCTATGAAGTCCTGTGTTCTCTTTACTAAAGAAAGTCCGAAAAGTATTATGATATTACTTTCTTTTCCCTTTAGAAATGTGAAAGTTTGGATTTTTGTTACTCGATCACGTAAACACGGCTGAACGGATTTGGATGAAAGGCACACAGATATTTTATAACCTGGATAGGATAATTTTTATCTCGGTAAATAACATTGACCCAATTCCCAAGTCCCCGCAGAGGAAGTCGCTGGGAGTCAAGGAATAAATCTGATATGTAGGTGTACACCTTATTATTTTTCCGACCATTATCAACATTTTGAATCAAAATTCCAGCTCGAAAAGGTGACATGCGCTCGCTATGTGCGAAAGGAACTTGTTCGAAAATTGATCAACATGGTCGCTTCTTGATCGTACACTCAGGCGACGATAACCGACTTTTAATGATTTTATACTGAAGATCACGTCTAAACAAGTAGTGTTCATGATTTGAAAAAAAAAAAGTTAAACAAGAGCATTTTCTTAATAACTTAATATATTAATATTTTAGGTTATGTTTATATTACATAATAAAATTAATTTGTATAGTTATGTCTAACGCGAATCAAAAACTAAAAATCACGCAAAATCTATACTTAGTCTGGCCATAAATACTGTTCAATTAAAAATAAGAAAGATAATACATTTGAATTTGGAATCTGTCATTTTTATACGATTGTTCATTGAGTTTTCTAATTTTGGCGCCAAAACATTGTACAATATTTTTCGATATTAAAATGGAGTAGGGTGATAAAGAGAACCGAATCGCTGTGATTGTATTACACAAAGTTGGTATGGAGCCAAATGCAATTTTTAAAACTCTCCATACGCTTGGTATTAGTCAAATGTTTGTGTACCGGGCTATTAATAGGTACAATGAGACCTCCTCTGTTTGTGACAGAAAAGGATCTGGCCGTCCACGTAGTGTTCGTACGAAAAAGGTGGTCAAAGCAGTAAGGGAAAGAATTCGAATAAATCCTGTCCGAAAGCAAGATTTTATCTCGGGAAATGAAGATTGCACCCAGAACCATGTCGCGTATATTAAAAGATGACTTAGGACTTGCAGCCTATAAGAGATGCACTGGTCATTTTTTAACTGATAATTTAAAAAAGAATAGGGTGGTAAAATCGAAACAACTACTGAAGCGGTACGCAAAGGGAGGTCACAGAAAACTTTTGTTTACGGATGAGAAAATCTTTACAATTGAGCAACATTTTAACAAACAAAATGACCGTATTTATGCTCAAAGCTCTAAGGAAGCTTCCCAATTAGTCGACAGAGTGCAACGTGGGCATTATCCGACTTCAGTGATGGTTTGGTGGGGTGTTAGCTATGAAGGAGTGACATTGCTATATTTTTGTGAAAAAGGTATCAAAACATCGGCACAAGTGTATCAAGATACCATTCTTGAGAAGGTAGTTAAGCCCCTTAACAACACCATATTCAATAACCAAATAAGGTCCTTCCAACAAGACTCGGCGCCGGGTCATAAAGCTCGGTCCACGCAGTCTTGGTTGGAAGTGAACGTTTCGGACTTCATCAGACCTGAAGACTGGCCGTCGTCTAGTCCCGATCTTAATCCGCTGGATTGATTATGGTCAGTTTTAGAGAGTACGGCTTGCTCTAAACGCCATGATAATTTGGAGTCCCTAAAACAATCCATACGATTGGCAGTGAAGAATTTTCCCATGGAAAGAGGGTGTGCTTCTATTGATAACTGGCCTCAACGTTTAAAGGACTGTATTGCAGCCAATGGAAACCACTTCGCATAAGCTTTTTATATTTTAAATTGTTTTATATTTATGTATTAAACTAACACACTGTAAACTTAATAAATATTAATTGCAATAAAAAATAAAAAATTTCTTCGTACCAATATGGCAAGACTAGGTAAAGGGTATTTTTTTGAGACCTGCATCGTTTTAAAGATAATTTAATTATTGATCTGTTAGTATATGTGTTTTATTAAAATACCTTCTGTTTTATGTATAATAAATTAATAATGCGTCTAATTTGGAACAGCGCTCTTGGATGGGGGAGTCCTATTACTGGTTGGACGTACGACGTGTTACGTGAGCTCAGTACAGAACACGCAAGCTTACCACTCAAGGTCAAAAGCATATATCTGCGTCTAAAATAGAGTAGCAACAAGTCGAACTCCCAAACCAGTAACACACCGTGCAGCGTTGGTGGCGAGCGACATATAAATTATTTTTATGCTTCCTACACGGGGGCCGCGGACAAGCCCGCCGCCTGCCGAGGTTTTGTCTTAGTCGCAGAATTAACAACAATACACACATGCATGGCGCGCTTCATGCACCGCTCCGCGCCGCCGGGTGCGCGCTAAAAATTAAAGTTATTGCCGAAAAACAATGCACGAGCCACGGGCAATAAAATTATCTGCAGTGAGATGTTAGATTTTGTATGGCTGCAGATTTTTAATGAGAGTGTTGAGCTGTATATCGCAAATAATAGCAATTAAAGAGGCGATTATTATTTCCGTTCGCATTGAAAATTCTAGATAAACCTTCGTGAAAACAAAAGAAATTATGCAAGATATTATTTAAATTCTTCTGTTACCTTCTTCTACACAATTTTTTTTTATTGGAAAATATAACTTGTATGAAAAAAACAATTATCGTGCTATTAATAAATTATCTGAATTACAGTTGAATTAGAATCTAATATTATAAAGACTGGACAGTGCACAGTACAGTAAAATCAGATACAGTGCCGTCTGTCACACACCATAATGTAAAGAGACTGACTAATGTGACCAAATGCTGTAATCATCGCGAGACAGTCCTGTTTTATGTAATCCATTAATTGAATAAATCATTCATATTTTAGTAGCGTCATACTCACGTTAAAATAACGATCCTTAAACAAACTTATCGGACGCGGATATATTTTGTGGCCTCAATAAAAATAAAACGGCACATGGCTGGCCTAAAACCCTGATTTTTATTCAGGATACAAGTCAAAACAAGCTGTGACAGAACTACTTAAAAATCCCAAGTAACTTAGACCAACGTAGTGTCGCAAACTTCACCAAATTAGTTTTGTAGTTATCCATTAATATTAATACTTTGCCGCAGACTAATAACGGTGGCTGCTAAACTAAAAGAACCGCTTTCGAGATAACTGGTCTCTGTGGTGAAACTAGAAATTCATAAGACGTTAGGGGTGAGGATGTGAAAGAAGCGAAGACTAACAAGAATCTACCGATATTCTTTATAGTTAGACACTAGACTGTATTATACTAGCTGCGCCCCGCGGTTTCACCCGCATACGTCTCAATCGCGTGGGAATATCGGAATAAAAAGTCCTATCCTATGTCCTAATCCAGGTCATGGTCTACCCATGTGGCAAATTTCATCAAAATCTGTTCAGCTGTTCTAGCGTGAAAGCGTAACAAACAAACTTATTTTCGCATTTATAATATTTTAGATTAAACTAATAAGATTAGACTAACGAGTGTCAAGAGTTTCGACCAAATTGCTTTCATCAGTAGCGGATTAATAGTTATTTGTTATACAAGAGTGCAAAGTTGCTTTTTAACCGCGTGTTCAATTTTGATGACCGAGCAAGCGAAGGATTCTAAAATTGAATCACGAGCGCAGCGAGTGATTCAAAATTAGAATCCTGAGCGTTAGCGAGGGAATCAAAAGAGCACGAGGTGAAAAATCTTTGCACTCGAGTGCAACACGTAACTTTTCATTCCACCTCAGCGAGGAAATGACTAAATGCAAAAAAAAAAACGTTTACAATCACAAGATAGGTACACTTTTATTTCAGTTTAGGTATTAATTACTACATTATGACAGGTAAGTATTACAGAATAATCTTTAAATTATAACAAAATAATACTAAGGTATAATTAAGAAAATTTTAAAGTAACGTTGCTACAGTTATTTAAATTGAGTGAAAAAATGTAGCGTAAAGAACCGCGTACAAAGCAAATTGAAAAAAGAACACCAAGAAGGTTCCGAGTCTGAGTTTTTAACAAATTAAAAAAAAGTTGTATGATATATTCGGCACCATAGAGGTAGCAGTAAATAGGTTTAATGTTTTTTTTAATTCACAAACTTAGTGCACACGATGTTCTAAATTCAATTTACTTTATCTTCTAGAGAATAAAAACGGCTTTTCCACTCAGATACTGAAGATTAAAAATACTCTTTCCGAGATGGTGGGATGAAAAAGATTTTTCCGTGTGTACATCGAACTTTACGTTCTGCAATCACAATTTAACGACCAACGAAGCAAATCGAACCAAACTGAATTTAATGCATAATCGCATACCCTAGCAAACGTTCGGCAAGTGCCGCTTCTCCATCCCGCAGACCCATTCAAAACGTCAAACGTTGAATGAAATATGAGAATCTGACACTCGATATGCCTATAACCAGAAGATGCTACTCGTATGAAGATGAATATCGATTCACTAACCGATTCGAGTCACTCTGTTGCATTTGCACCTCTCTATAACCGACATCGTTCCGTCGATTCGAATGTCAAACATGTACCGGCCGGCAATTGTTCTATTTATTTGGACTTAATACAGGTTTAACATTTGAACTAGTTCCAGTGTTGGTCCTTTGAAACAAACTAGGTACACTTTACAGTGTGAATTTAGATTCGGTCGCTAAATATGTATGCTGGGTCCAGAATTTGGGTAGCGCTTAAAAAAGGCGCAAATAGATTCTGAATGAAGTGTTCAAATATTGAAATGGTATAAAGGTTTAATTTTCAAGTAGTTTTCGTAACCTCAATTCTGACCAAAGAATTTTATGACGAAAGGGCTGTAATGAAAAATATTTGGAAATGGATAAGAGCGAGCTGTAAAACTTTCTATAACAACTTCTCTCACTTACAGAAAATTCCAAATTCAAACTCAAACTCAAAGCATTTATTTCAATTAAACCATTTACAGGCACTTTTGAATTGTCAAGGGGTCAGTCAGTCAGAAATATGAAGCTAATTGCCCATTCCAAAGCGTAGGTTCCTATGGAGAAGAACGGGCAAGAAACTAGAGGGACACTCTTTAAAAAAAAAAAAAAATCTTACAAAATATTGTTTACATCATTCATGTTGAAATTATACATGTGAGAAAAATGTAGAAAGACGTGTAGGTACGTAAAAAGCGTCCGTAATAAAAAGATAAAAACAATTCTAAAATTAAAATAAGCCGTGGCAGATAAGAGATGACCAGTCCCTACTGATGGCGCCCGTTCACGAACATGACTCATGGATCAGCACCGTTTAGCTCAACCATTTTGAAGGGAACTCAACGATCCAACACACACGCCACCACCAGCGACACATTTGAGTGAGCATGACATACTCTTAGCCGCCAGGGCATATCAAGTCATTGAAAGACGTACCCATTAAATGGTAGCTTTAGAGAAGGTATATGGTCACAGTGCTCACATATGTGCTATGCAATTATACAATAAAAAAGAGATTGAAGTTATACAATCCAAAAAACATAAATCAAATTACAAATCTATAGCATGAAAGTTGAAGCCTCTCACATCCCTAGTGCCTGGTAGGCGTTTTGTCACAGCGATAGCGTTGCATTGGCGGCGCTCCATAACTAGGCCCACGAGAAAATACGCACCAACCGGTGGTCATTACTTATAATATGATATTGAAGCGAATACAATTATTAATAATTTTGGGAAACAGTCCCATGCGTAGGTACGAGTATGTGTTGCGTTTTTATTTCGCTTTCATGTATAACGTTCTTCGGTCGAGACACTAACACTACATATTACGTATAATATTTAAGTAAATCATAGGGGTACTACTGGGGTTTTTCGAATACGAAATATTCGTTTTCTTTAGAACGCGTCTCTGTATTTTGTAATAAATATAGGTACCGATGTGTAAAATGAGATCTGGTAGTTTGCGACATGACAATGAAAAGTTTGCTGAAAATTATTTAAAACGCGAAAATGAACAGATTATAAAATAAATGTTTGCTAAATCCTACCACAATGTTTAAATTCGTCTACAAATAGGATACGATTAAAAAAAAACACTCAAAAAAATATAATTATTCACTCCTATGAGGAAAAACCTAATAATTAAGATAAGCGACGGTTTGTCTTGGTAATAAACTAATATTAAGTTACAAAAACGGTAAAAACTTACAATTTATACATTATTCAGGTGGTGCTTTAATAGCCTTTTAAGAGTTCGAAGTCATTTGGATTCCTTAATTACTTTATGTATAGAGTTATAGAGTTCAGCCCCCTCATACGACATTATGATGACATTATTAAATTATGTAGGTATTTCCCACAAAGCTTAAATGTTGATTTAAGCCTTAGAAATGTAGGCACATTGAGTAGGAATCTTGTTGACACAAGTCAGACAGTCTGAATTAACGGTACATGAAAATGTAGGTACGTAGTTACGACGCCCGTTTTGAAGATAATATTTAATTTATTCGAGTTTCTGTAGATTTAATTTAGTGAATGGATTTAGTTTTTTTAAATGTACTTGGAATGTTAAACAGAGTAATTATTGAAACACTAGGAAAAAGTTTTTTTTTAATTCCTAACATTTTTGCTACTCAATCGGAACTACTAAAGCTTTTTCGTAAACGTAAGATGATGTATGTTCTTACGTACCTATTGACGTTCGTTGTTAAGTACCGACTGTTCACCAGAATACCTGCCAAACCTATCTGAGACAGCGTAGCTTTTAACTTTACCGAGCTTCCAAACTTGTGCAAGTGTTTCTCGTTTCGTATTTCGTGGCTATTTCTACAAACTTCGTTTCCATCAATCACCTATAGAAATACAGGTCAAGTAAATTCACTTTTCGCGTTTCTCTGAAGTATTAGCAATAGATTTACTTTGAAGATGATGGACTAACTATGTATTATTTATAAGATTGTAATAGGGTTCCGCGACCAGTATAACAATTTCTACCAACAGAATACAATTACAATGTAATAAATTTCTATCAAATTGTTACCGTGACAACGTGTAAAGATAATTTAGTTAGGAATTTATCGTTTAATTGAACATAAAACAAGATTTGAAATACCTACTGAAAATACTTGTTTTAAGTTATAGAGGCATGAAGAACAGGGTGTAAAGTTCACTCATCCCTTTATAGAAAAGGGAGGATCCCCCGTCCAGATGGGTGTCGTGTCTGGTGGGCTATACTGCCCGACGATTAATGTCAGAACGTTATACATACTCGTCGCCCGGTTAACTCTGTCAAGTCTTTTGTACCTACGTAGTTTGCATGTGGCGTTGTAGAAACTTTTTAAATAGCTGCTGTTGTATTAAAACGCCAAGTGATTAGGAATTCACCAACTACAAACTAAGTTATCTGCCACATCTGTCTACCTACTCGAACACACATACAGGATGTTCAAGAAATATTTATGTTTTAACTATATAAAAGAGCGAACCTGCTCCAACTCTCCCGGTAAAGAAAAACTTATGTTCCTCATATTTCTCTTTGATCTTAACGTTTGCATCGTTAGCATATGAAATGCTGTTCTGCTGCATCTAATTAGACTTGAAACTTACTTGGAAAAATGGGTAAAAGGATGGCTATCGATCTACGAATAAAGTGTATTAAGCTTTGGAGGAAAAATTTGAATAGCTGGTCATTATTTTAATACACCTCAAAACCGTTTTATTTTTATTAATTTTCGCCTCTGCGCAACCCTTCAGAGAATACAGGTGTGATGTTATGTGAATATGAGATATAATACAAAAAATCTAGACTATATTTTCTCCTCAAAAAAATTTCACCAACCCGAAATCATAGCTCCATATTTTTATACGACAACACCTGCAGCCAGAACTAGATATTTCGGAAAGCACACGTTTACGGCTACGAATGACATTCAATAACGTTTCCATCCGCCATGTTGGCGAATAATTCATGAATGTATTTGTATTATGCATACGGAGCGCCATTGCGGTGCTCCCCGCCCAAATTCCACACTTTATAGGCAAAGTTCGCGGCTTGACATCGTAAAGCACATTGTCCTTTATTACATCATCATGGAACCCCGTAGAAAAACATTACATTTGAATATAGATATAAAGTATCAATATTTAAAAGATAGATGAAACCATAAAATATTTTTTTGTCCGGGATATACTTTCAAAAATTATGGTCACCCTAGTCCGTGCATCTTCTGGTTCAATAGTACAATGTGCGCTTCCTAATATTGTTTAGTCCTAAAAAACACAAAATGATGTAGATACCTAATTGAAAATGTTTCAAAAATGATTCAGTAGATACTTACTCCACTTACCTACCTAATGTCATGATGAGGAAAACTAGCAAAAAATTACACGAATTTACAGAAAACACACACGAATTTACAGTTATATACCACATAGATAGGTACCTATTTAAACTTACAAATAACTTGATATGATTGTCTTTATTCTACTCAAACCGCTCAAAGCTCTAAGAAACGGCATAAACATGCACGTCCTACCAAATAACATTCAGTTAAACGATCGTACCTGAACGGTGCAAAGTGTCAGCAAATATTGAATAACCCCTCTCTGCCTACCCTACGTGACTGCCAGCGTGAAGCCACAACACTGCCATTAGCCTTACATCTCACTAACAAAATTCAATAACGAAATCCTGCGAACTTTTGCGATGCCACGATACATCTTAAAAACCACAGGCCTTTGGATTGAAACAAAGGAAAGTCGCCTCTATATCTTAAAAGTTAAAGTTGAAGTTGAATGTAATGTAAAGTTTGTGGTTATTTATTAAGAAACGTTAAACAAGGGTAATACTCGTTGCGAATTTTACAAAGAAGGTCCAAGGGCCACAAGTTAGATTAAAATAGTTGAAGTCTGGCCGCCGCGGCCGGCCTCATATGACACAGGCTTCAGACATTGTGTTTATTAGCTCGGAGACTTCAGAGTGGACTTCTAAGTGTTCACATGCCGCGGTTAGCGACTTAGGAAAGTGGTTTGCTTAAACTAATGGGAATTTTAAACTATCGTGGTGAAGAATATGAGAACTCATTTGTTTTGAGCGAATTTAGTACAACGCCGATTGAAATTTCAAGCTACTTCGTATAACATTAATGAATTGTGAATTTATTTTCTCAAACTTGCTTGGAAATTTGAGCATCATTTTGATACCTTCTTTAAGATAAGTCGAAAATGCGGTACTGCACGTATATGAGCCTCGGCACATTTCAGTTGCCCTTGTTGCAGGCCGCGACAGTAATGTACTATTTTTGCTAGTTACCTAAGTATACCTACGTCATAGGTAGGTATGTATTTCTATCGAATACCGACACCATTTTTAGGGTTCCGTACCCAAAGGGTAAAAACGGAACCCTATTACTGAGACTTCGCTGTCCGTCCGTCTGTCACCAGGATGTATCTCATGAACCGTTATAGTTAGACAGTTGAAATTTTTTCACAGATGACGTATTTCTGTTGCCGCTATAACAACAAATAGTAAAAACAGAATAAAATAAATATTTAAGGGGGCTCCGATACAACAGACTTTTTTTTTGCCGTTTTTATAGTTTTTTTTTCCTATTTTTTTTTTTTAAACTTTGCCCCACACTAGTGATTTCTCCTGTATCGTGGATGCGTTTACAAACATTTAAGCTCACATACACAAATAGCCAGACCCGGAACAACCACTTGTGACCTGACCTGACCTGACTGACTTGTGACTTGTGACCTACAAGTGATTGTTCCGGGTCTGGCTCTATATACAAATATTTGTTCCGTGCGCGAATCGAACGTGCGACATGCAGTGCAGCAGTCAATTGCTTAACCACTGCGCCAGCTGTGCCGTCGAATCCCATGAAGGTCGATTCGATGGTACGGAACCCTTCGTGCGCGAGTCCGACACGTACTTGGCCGGTTTTATTTTTATTTTGTACAGTCTAACCACCAAAGTACCTAGTAGGTCCGGATGTCTTTAAAGTTTTAAAGACATCCTAACTTACATATATACAGGCTGAATTTTTAGTCACCGTCCAAGTTTTTTCTAGGCATTAGGTATATAATAAAAGACTCCATTTTTGAAGAAAAAAAACGATACTTAAAATGTTCATATTAAATCATTTTCTCGAAAGAATTATCCACTCTGCGTGGTATATAATAACTTTGTGATGTGATATCTCAATATTTTTGTATTGAGTGATACTAAAAGAAAAAACATGTATTATCGCCAAAGATTAATATATCTAAATTTGGACGGTGACTAAAAATTCAGTCTTTATAAAGGGTGGCACATTTAGATCGGTCAGTATGGGAAAGTCTGAAACTATAAGACATATGCAGATCTCTTCTTAGGAACCATATCATCGATTTTAGTAACAAGAAAAAGGCATACATTAATTTTAAAAAAACTTGTACTCAGCTCGGGAATCGAACCCGGGCGTTTTGAAAAATAAAACTAACACTATTTCTATTTAGATATAGATTTTGTAGATCTTAAGCAGTAAATGTTACTATGAAACATGGTGTCTAAAGTTAATAAAATGCATTGCTTTCATATCCTTTAATTTATTTTAATAAGTTTTCGAAATCACCACCATTTTTTTCAATACAACTTTCAACTCGTTTAGCTCCTAGGAGTAATGTCAGCAGAAGTAAAAGAACGAGGTTATTTTCAACAGGACGGAGCATCGGCTCACAATAGTCACATAGCTAGAGACTTTTTAAATGAGAACTTTCCCCAATAACTGATTGGGACGGACGGCCCTATCTAATGGCCCGCGAGGTCGCCCGATTTAACCCCACTCGACTATTTATTTATTTTACTCAAAAATGCATGTAATGTGGTCATTATTTTGACAACCTTATTTGAGCAAAGTCGACCTTGCCGTTCTGTTTCAAGGAGCGGCCGGCAAAGTTTTGCTGGTCGCTCTAACAGTTTTAAAAAATGAAATGCAAAAAGATTTTATTTAAAACACAGCTGTTTGTATTTATAGAGATAGGTACAAAAAGATTTTATTCCATATTTGGCTGTATAGTTCCAACTACCATTGTTAAAAAAAAAAAAACAAAGAAGTACAAAAAAAAAATTACAAGAAAGTCGGTGTTGAATTTTAGTAACTGTACTTTTCATAATTGTCATTTTAATTAAATTTCGAGTTAATTAATATATATTTTATTGAAATTACTTGCTGGTTTTATTTAGATTATAGGTACTTGCATTTTTGAGTAAAGCACTATACAAGCCTTGGCCCACTATGACTGCTTCGCTGGTCACGCTATGATTGCCTCGAGCTAGCCTAGCTATGCTCTAGGCCTTCCAGCTTGGCCATCATTGCAGCCCTTGCTGTCCTCGCTGAAAAGGCCTCGACCTACGGCCTCGGCCTTTATCTCAGCTCGTCCATCAAGTGCTGCATACTGACCGCGCTGTGTCGGCCTGGAGCTGCGCTCGGCCATCATCAGCGCGACCAGCAAAGTAGTCATTATAGACCGCGACAGTAATGTACTATATTTATGTATACTTTATTGTACATCACAAAAATACATTATCAAAAAAACAATTATACACTTATCGCTTTCCGCGATCTCTTCCAGGCAACCTTGGAATGGACAGTGATTTGCGTGGACATCAAATGGGGCTGTCGTTGGTGCAAATAAAAAGTGTACAATATACTAGAATAGATACACAGATATATACATATACTAAATAATAGATACATAAATACATACATACTTACTAAATATATAAACAACGAAAATAAATGAAAAATATAGATAATTACAGTTACGAGAACAAGATATATTCTATTTCTTATGGGTTTACGTTAAAGATCAAGTATACAAAACAAGGTACGACATTAATACCGCTACGAGTCCATTTTAACGCAAATTCACCACCTGAAGATACAAAACACAATAGTAAGATCGTCGCCGAAATGAGTATATGACTAACATTATACTAAGTGCGAAAGTGATTTGGATTGACAAGTATATGGATGAAATTTGATACACGGGTACACCATGACCTGAAATGGGACATAGGATACTTTTATCCCGGCAGTATGTCCCCATGGGATAATTTCCACCTCCACGCGGATGAGACCGCGGGGCGCAGCAAGTACTTAATAATTATGCGACTCACGGTTAGGTATTATGGTAAATTAGATTTCTCTAGCATCACAGTAAGCAAGTACACACAAGATCTTAGTAAGCACAGTCATGCACTAGTAGATACTCGTACGCACAGTGAATTAAATATTCAGTAGCAAGGACACAAATATTTATAGCATAATAAAGTTGGAACAATAATGATTAACTAAAATACAAACAGAAAAAATGGGGTGTGTCTGTGTCGGCCGTGTGTTTTACGTGAATACGTCGGTACACGTTACGAGTAATATTTAGATACTTTGAGACGAATTCTTTGATCTTTTATCTAGTGGTGTAATTAAGTTTTGGATGTAGATATACCGTAACAAGAAAAACTGCATTCATACATTTAAAAACAACTTGTACTCAGTTCGGGAATCGAACCCGGCCGCTTTGAAAAATAAAACGAACACTATTTCTATTTAGATATCGATTGTGTAGGTCTTAAGCAGTAAATGTTACTATGAAACATGATGTCTAAAACGAAGAAAATGCATTGTTTTCATATCCTTGAATTTATTTTAGTAAGTTTTAGAAATTATCACCATTTTTTTCAATGCAGCATTCAGAAAAAGAAAGTAAATACACCACCACCATTACCATTACCGACTACGACCAACTGATGATTTTGCGTCGGTGTATTGAATACTGTGATTACATTAATTAGTTGTTAGAAATTATACTTAAACAGATATTTTATTGAATATTTAATTACTACCTAATTTGATACAAATGCCTACAATTTACCTAGCTACGAACAACACTGCATTCTTCGAGATAAATGTCAGATTTACAAAGTAGTCCCCTAACAGAATTTCCATTTCCCGTCTTCCTAAATACATATCTGAATTCCGATCAAAAGAAGTCATATTATCAGAAAATACGTGGTGTTCACAAAACAGGAACAGAAATCGACCCCTCTACGCCATTTAAGAAGTCACAGCACAACATTGGCTGTTCAAAACACCTGGCTTGTGTACCCAGCATCTACCTTGATTACATCGTCAGTTAGCATTATAAAGGCGCAGCCCCAGGGACAGGCACCACCTCCAACGGATTAAGATATGCAAATTATATCGGCGCGGCACAAACGTGCAGACAAAACAAGTCATTCGACACACGTCCTGTATCTCCACGATTGGATCGTGTGTGAACGGCCTATTGGCAATGTTAGAGCACAGATAAGGGTTTAATTAAGACTGAATAATATTGTTATTTTGTTATATGTAGGCATTGAAGAAAAACATGCGGTTCGATAGTAATAATGCCTCAATAAGGACCATCCCACTAGCTCCGTGTGCACAACGGGTAGCAACACTATTATTAAAGTAAGGCCATTTTAATAGGTATCATTTGACATTTCATCAAAATTCAATAACGTAACCTTTACAAGGTTAAGTTGTTGAATTTATAACGCCGGTCATATAATAATATATTTTTTCGTTTTGTTAGGCACCGGCCACACAGAACAGACGCAAGGCACGGACCCGTCGCAGTCGCGGCGCCCGTTTAATCTACTTGCATATAATTTGTATACAGCCGTCGCGACGTAAAACATACAGAAAAGACGGGACGCCGTCACGACGTTAACTCGTCGGCGCCCTATTGGAAAACATATAGAAAGGACAGGGCGCGGGCAGGGCGCGGGCCTGCACGGGCGCAAGCGGGGGCACGGAAAGGGCGCGGAGGGCAGGTTCTCACAGCGCTCGCCCGCTCGCCATTGTGCAGCTTGCGTCGGAGTAGTTAGAACGTTACGTGCGAACGAACGTTACAATACGTGACGACTTTGAATTTAACGTTACATTTTGTAATTTAATTGAAAATAATCCAGTAATTTATAATTATAACAGACCAGATTATTCTAACAGAAATGTCCAAGATCAAGCTTGGTCAATAATGGCGCCCTGTCTGCGACGGGTCCGTGTCTTTTCTAATGTTAAAAAGTCGTGACGGCGCCCTGTCTGCGACGGGTCCGCGCCCCGCCCTCGTCTTGCGTCTTTTCTGTCTGGCCGTTGGCTTAGAACTGCACAATTGCTTAACTTTTTTCAATTACGATTACATATTTATTGTAATAATGACCGATACGAGTAAGTAGTTTTACGATTTGCTTTCACTAAACTGACAGACGTCAAATGTTACCTATTAAAATGGCCTTACTTTAGGTACCTACTCAATATTGCGATCATCGCCTGGATTTTTATAAATTCGTCATTCCAACACGATCCCATTGTCATTTTGCTAAAAGTTCGTAATCTGCTATATTCATAATGGTTGATCATTGGTTGATCATTGTATTCCACAAACACGATATTCGTTACGAATTAAAAGCAAAGACTGCACAATGACAATCTAATGGTAGGTCACTGATAAAAGGAACTGTCAAAATTTAAGCAGATTATACGTCAGTCATTCATTTGTCATTATGTACGAGATTACCAATAGATGCCATTTCTTTCAATGGAGTGTCAGTGGCTGACCATTGGAAAGTCATAATGACGCCAATATATTAGTAGATTACCAAACTTGTCAAAATCAACAATTATGAAATTAATGATAGACCATTCTGACACTATTGTAATAGCAGACTTGAGGCCCTGTATGCTTGGCGTGGTGGTTTTGATATTAAGGCTTATTAATTTATTTATTAATAGGAGAACCAACAGCAATAACAGATGGTTAACAGTTAATTAAGAATTAATGCAAGACCTTACCACTTTAGCTTAAAAAGTTTCTTGTTAAACGTGGGAAAAAGTTTCTCGTACACTTTTTCCCACGTTTAACAAGAAACTTTGCGGGCTACTAAAACAACGACAAATATTTAAACAAGGTCATAATTATATTAACTTACCTTACCTTTACAGCTAAACGTGTGGGTCACAAAAGTTCGTGACGAACCTCTGGAGATGACTCCCACCGTATTATAAACACAAACAAAAATATCTTTCATATTATGTTTTATTTACTCGACGAATTTCTACGAACTTGACTTCGGGGCAAGATCACAAGCTGTTTTTCTTTTATTTCTTGGTAAAATGATATTTTGCTCCAGAAAAATACTGTGTCCGCCATCTTAGTTCTTAATATAGGCACAAACGATAAGTCCCAGCATATCCTAAAATAACAATTCGGTCACGATGTCGTCAAACGTCCTTTTCTTAAAAAGTCCTATTTCAAAACGTCCCACTCCACAAATTAGTGTATTCACAAAAAAGTTGGGATTTAGGTACCAAGTCCGCTTTTGTATCCTTAGATTTAACCAGTAAGACCGTTATTAGTCTTAGGTACATTATTTTAAAGACCTTTATGGCATAGCATGGGCTATTTAATCCTACATTAATTACTAAGCTTGGTTGATGGATTAGTGGTCTTGGTATCTTGCTATTAGCCTAGCTACTGGAGGTTGCTGCTGCCATCCTCTAGAGGAGAACTTCTTAGTCACGTGCACCCTTAGTTACCTTAAGTCATCGTTTTCAAACTAAAACTAACTAAAATACGCCAGAAGCGCATACCATTAGCTGACATGAGGAGCACTTTCCGTCACTCAATAACACTGTTATCATGTTGCAGATAAGCTCAAAAGCTCCATGAAGCTCGTAGTAGGTTGTAGATTAATGCCAATTCTGAAATAAACCTGCCGATAGTACGGCTTTGTCAAGCTGCACAGACAAGTAGATAGACAACAAACATGCAGTAGAAATATTCCTGGTCTTTTTCATACAATGATAGATAGATAGATAGAATACTCTTTATTGTACAACATAAAAATTACAGACTTAAATTGAGAAATGTTGTGTATGATATTACAACAATAACTGCCGCCAGTCCTTTGCAACTTATTAGATAGGTACAGACGCCAGCACATCAACCTACTGCAACCTGTCAAATTTCTTTAATATATTTTCAACTTTATCACTAAAGTATAAGGTTCAAAGTTGATTGGGAAAATTTGACAGTTTCGGGTAGGTTGACCTGCTGGCGTCTGTACCTACCAATTTAAAGTTTGGTCTGCAGAGTTTCCGACCCCATCATCCGTTGTTAGGAGTGCGCCTTCTCTGCTTTCCTCCTGCCTGTTCCTATGAAGGAAGTGACGTAATATCCTTACAACTCTCCCACGACAGGTGAACGGGCACTTCATCACAACTTGGTTAAATTCAACTTTGCGCTCATCTCATCACGAGTTTATGATTACGTTTATAGCTCTAAAATAAACCCATTTGGAGTAAATTATAAAGCCGTTACATCATGAAATTACGTTGGCTACATAACAGTGAATCGGCCGTTCAGGTGGTTATATCGGCCCAAGGAACTTCGGCGATTTCTGATTCTCGTCGTCATTGTTCGATTTTACTGCTACGGGTTGGGTGCAAGGATACGGAGATATCCTAACCTGCTTCGTATTCTTTTTACGACGAACATAGAACCTTCTCCTTTTTTGAAGTTGGTTAAACTTCACAAAAGGAGAAGGTTCTATATTCGTCTGTATGTATGTTTATGTATGTCAATCGATTTATTTATTTTTTGCTTGAAAACCTCAAGAGTTTGACTCACTGTAATACTCCTGAGATGGTCCCATATAAATTCGGTCAAGTTGTAATGAATGGATTTTGAGTTGCTTTTTTATTTTATTTTTTTATCGTTGCCCCACACTAGGAATTTCTCCTGTATCGTGGGTGCGTTTACAAACATTTAAACTCGCATACACAAACAGCTAGACCCAGTTTGATTCAATAATACGTATTTAATCCACTTTTTGCATGTTGATGATGTTTTTATTACAATTTCCTTTCACAGTTTGTTAACATACCAAGTAGTTGTGTTACAACTACTTGGTATGTTATGCTATAAAAATCGTATAGTTACTATACGATTTTTATATGGTAGGCACCACAGCTAAAAAGTGAAAAATGCAAAACTTTTTTACAAAATAAAACAATCGAAAAAATCACTACAAATGTAGTGAAAAATTACTTTTCGCAAGTCGGTGGCAAAAACGAAAATACAAACCAAACCGGCCAAGTGCGTGTCGGACCACGCACAATGAAGAGTTCCGTAGTTGGGAAGAATTTATCCCAATAACAAACTGAACATTTTAGTTGAACAAATGACACGTGTTCTTCAGTATGAGAGAACATGTTTTTGCAACTGCAAATGTGAGTTGGTCGATAACTACTCGTTAACTTGAGAGCCTACTTAGCTGTTATAGTTTTATCTTTAATTTCGTAATATATATATAGCCTTATTTTTTTTTCAAATATCTAAAACCAACCATTTAGCTTGCAGGGGAGGGGGAACCAGCGCTTTAAAGCTTAATATTTCGCAAACGGATCACTGAATCCAAAAATACACTGGATCGCAAAAATTCCGTGTGGCTAATAAATGCCGTGATATTTTCTTAATTTGCGAAACTATAGTTTATTGTAGATGACTGATTAATATATATAAAAAATGTGTAACACGTTTTGTACTTTTTGTTTTGAACTTTAATTAAATACTAAAAAATAAGAAAATTTTGCTTCTAACTTATGACAACAAAAATACACTTAGTAAATCTAAAAAAATAAAAGATTTTTTGTCAATTTAATATTGTGTATTTCCTCCACGACCCCGTACCACTTCATTAAGACGATGTGGCATACTTTAAACCAATTTTTTAATACGTTTTCGGTCTATGTTTGCCCATTCTTCCACTAGCGCATTCCTTAACTCGTGTAAGGTAACGGGAGCAGGAGAGAGTTGTCTCACGCATCTCCCGAGCTCGTCCCATGCATGTTCTATGGGATTTAAGTCTGGGCTGCGAGCTGGCCACTCCATGCAGGTAATACCGAGGTCTTGAATATACATATTGACCAAACGTGCAGTATGCGGTCGGGCATTATCGTGCATAAAAATGGAATCTGCACCCATATTCACTAAGAAAGGACCAGCATGCTCATTTAATACCTCTTCTACGTATCTGACAGCAGTCAGATAAGCGTTTTCTATGATCACTAACTCTGTGCGATCCTCTGAAGATATCCCAGCCCAAACCATTATTGATCCTCCACCCAATGGCACCTTTTCTTCAAAACACACTTGATGATACCGTTCTCCTGGTCGTCTAAATACTCTTCGTCTCCCGTCGTGCGTAAATGTGTTTGTAAAGAGCAATATTCACTTATTTGAATACCGTAGCCGAATACGCCATCGGGATAAATTATGCACAATCACGACCAAGACACGTTTTCTGCAGCAAAGTGTATTGTGGGTTGCTCCAACCATATTTAATAAAATTCCAATACATATTAGAAGCATCTCAGAAATTCAATAATTTAAAAATAAACTTCATGATCTGTTAGTCGATAAATCCTATTACTGTTTAATAGACTTTATGTCAGACAAGTCCCTTTAAACAATATTTTGACCAAGACCATGGTGCATTCAGTGCTGCTTACTATTAATTTTATTATCTTTGACTGACCTTTATTTTGAACTAGTTAATTTAATGTTTTCTTTAATTGCAATAGTAATGTTATTTATTTTTTTCTTTGTTACTTTAATAAAATTATAATGTTAATTTCTTATATTATAATAAATGACACATTGTTAATATTTTAAATAATTTGTATTGTATGCCCAAAAGGCGGGACATAGCTGATCAACATCACTGTGATTCTTAACACCTGTATCTATTTCTGTACCTATGATCCACAATAAGCATGATTGACTGATTTAAATAAACAAAATCTGGACTCATCGGAAAACATAACCTTGTACCAATCTTCATCTGTCCATCGAATGTGTTCTCGAGCAAACCGTAACCTGGCAACTCGATGTTCTCTGAGCAGTTTGGGGCTGTTTGCTGCTCTATAAGGCTTTATATCAGCTTCACGAACACGTCGCAGAATCTATCAGAGCTCACATTGTTGTGGTGAATTTCTTGAAGACTGTTTCGGACCTGAACTGAGTTGTCGATTTCTTAACATAGTGCTCACGATGAATCGGTCTTCTCGTGTAGTTGTGCACCTTGGCCTGCCATTTCCTGGTCTCCTAATGTTCATGACGGTCTCTTGAAATCGCTGGATTACTCTTTGGACCGTTGATAAAGATACTCCTACTGTTCTAGCAGTGCTACGCTGACTTCTTCCTTCTTGTACCATGGTAATAATCCGTGTACATTCTTCAGGTGTTAACGACATGATATTGCACTGAATACTCTGATCAATCCAAGCAATAATTTATAATGACAGCTCGCTTTGGAACAAAAGCATAAAATAAAATTTAAAAATATTTCAAAGAACTGTTTTATTTATCTGTTGCTTGTACAAATGAAACCTCTTTAGAGATTTTGAACAAGCATTAGTAACCTGCTTACTACATATTAGTTATTCTAGCGATCTAGGTATGTAATAATGGAAATTTATCACGGTTTTTATTAGCGACCCGGATTTTTTGCGATCCAGTGTAGTCATCACAAACTCGCAATATTTTTGAACGACCTTTACAACGACATCCCACAACATGGGATAGACGAGAAAAGAAAAATACATCCCCACTTTACGTGTAGTAGCCTACATTTTTTTTTCTTGATTTTATTTTTTACCACTTTGTCAGCGTGATTTATATGCCAAATTACAGCTTTCTAGTACTAAGAGTCTGACAGACGGAAATGGCGACCCTATAAGGGTTCCTTGTTTTTAGTTGTTAGTTCCGAGTTATTTTTCACGTTGTAGTGTTTTTTTTTTTTTTTTTATTGTAGTCCACGGAACATCCGTTGCAAATAGTTCAAACAGAAACTAGTTCTGTCCCTTGTAGTAAAGTTTGTTATTGCTCCATTATGTTTTCTGATAGTTTTAGAAAAGGGTTAGGAAAATTACTTAGCAACAACCTGAGTCATTCTTCTCAAAACTATTGCTTGCCTCAGAATTCCTACAAACAAATAATGTCTTCATTAACTAGGAAGGAATATGATTCAAATGCCATTATTACGGTTCTTATAGGTAATAGTTTTAATGTTAAAAAAGATGACATTACTGACAGTGTCACCAGTCTATTGAAGTTAAATTGTAAGAAAGTAATTTTGTGTGCTTTTCCATATTTTGAGCACTTGTTAAACAGGCAAAACAACTACATTCACATGTTAAATAATTACATGCATTTCTTAGAACTTATTCACCATAGTGACAAGTTTATATTTATTGATACCAACATTTTTGTTGATAAGCTAAGGTCGAAAAAACAATGTTTGACATTATTTGCTTAACTGAGCATTGGTTAAAAGATTATCAAATGTTAATTAACTATGATAATTATAGTGTGGCCAGTTGCTTTAACCGAAAATCAATGCGGCATGGTGGTTCACTAATCTTAATTAAAAGTTGTATTAAATCAAAAACCCGTAATGACATAGTTGAACTATCAGTTGAACATAGCATTGAACTGTCTTGTGTTGAGCTAGATAAGCATATCATAGTGTGCGTTTACAGACCCCCTAATTATCAAAACTACTCTATATTTGAGTCAGTAATGGAAGATGTTTTGGCAAAACTTGCAACTGGTAATAAATCAGTAATTGTCTGTGGTGACTTTAACATTAATATTTTAGAAAATAATTCAAATACCACTAGATTTCTAAATTTGTTCAAATCATTCAATTTGTCAAATGTGTTTGTAGAACCAACCCGAATAACTACGACTACTGCTATATGTATTGATAATGTGTTTTGTTGCTGCGAATATTTTGATAAAGCTATAGTTAATTATCTACCTTCTGATCATAGTGGTCAAACCATAACTTTTGAGTCCAACATTCCAATGCAAAAAGTGCAGATACAATACAGACCAATAACATCTGTTAAATTAAATAAATTTAATAGCACTTTAGTTTGTAAGTTAAGTAATCAGGACCTTACAATGAACAATGTTAATATTTTGTATAAAGAATTCTTTTCGGTAGTCCAAACCGAGTTTGATAATTCTTTTAAGAAGAACACTAAGATTATCAGCCCTAAGTTTTTATTTAGTGACTGGGCAACTAAAGGACTCAGGAAAATTAGGGATAGACTTTTCGAGCTGTATGGCCTTAAGCCTTATAATAACACGGAAACTTTTAATAGATATGTTGCTACTTACTCTAGAACTTTTAAGAACACTTGTAAGGCAGCTAAAGCCTTAAACATTAGCAACAAGGTTAAATCAGCAGACAATAAAATACAGACGGTTTGGAAAATTATCAATAATGAAACGAACAGGAACAAAAAGCATAATTCGGAGTACATCCTGAAGACGTCATGTGGTGGTCTCATTTGCGATAGCAAAGAAGTTGCTCAAGAATTTGTAAGTTTCTTTACCAGTATCCCACTTAAAACTACTGAAATCTTAAATTCCTCGCCCTCGCTCTCTTTTGATTTATTAAAGGCGAACGTTTCAAAATGCCCGATTGAATTTCACTTTAAACATATTAACTCAATAACAGTAATAAAAGCTTTTAAACAAATCAAGATCAAATTGACTGAAGATCTTTGGGGAATGTCCATTAAAATCTGTACCTCCATAATTGAGACCATAGCGCCTTACCTAGCCTTAATATTTAATTTGTGTGTGGATCAAGGAGTCTTCCCGGATTTAATGAAATACAGCAAGGTAATACCACTTTTCAAATCAGGGGACAGTAAAGACACCAATAATTATAGACCCGTATCCGTGTTGCCGGTTTTTAGCAAAGTGTTTGAAAAGGTAATGCTTAATCAAATGCTCAATCATTTTAACAAAAATGAAATCCTCCACGATCAACAGTATGGTTTCACCAGAGGACGTTGTACCACTGACGCTGGTGTTACCTTATTAAGTCACATTTTTAACACGTGGGAAGAGGCCCAAGACGCAATAGGAATTTTTTGTGACCTCTCTAAGGCATTTGATTGCGTCGATCACGAAACCTTACTTTTAAAACTTGAGCATTACGGACTTGAAACTTGCACTCAATTTAGTAAAATCTTATTTAAATGATAGACAACAGCAAGTTCAAATAAACGGTATCAATTCACTAAGTTTAAAAGTAAAAATGGGTGTGCCACAAGGCTCGATATTGGGTCCATTCCTCTTTTTAGTGTATATTAATGATCTAATCCATTTATTTAAAAATCAACCACAAATGGTGTTATTTGCTGACGATACTTCCTTAATTTTTAAGGTAGCTAGATGTGCTACAAATTTTGACGACGTAAATAACGCCCTACTGCAGGTCCAAAATTGGTTCACTGCTAATAATTTAGTATTAAATGGAAAAAAAACTAAGTGCATAAAATTTTCTTTACCAAATGTCAAAAGTAGTAATTGTGAGATAGTATTGAATCAAGAGAAACTAGAATTTGTCGATAAAACTGTTTTCCTGGGGATCACGCTCGACTCAAGGCTACAATGGGGTCCTCATTTAACATCTCTTGCAGGACGGCTAAGTTCAGCAGCATATGCTTTCAGAAAAATCCGTCAATTTACTGATGTAGATACCGCGAGGCTAGTCTATTTCAGTTATTTTCATAGTATCGTGTCTTATGGTATTTTACTTTGGGGACGGGCTGCAGACATCGAGTCCTTTTTTTATTCTGCAGAAAAGAGCGATCAGAGCCATTTATTATCTCCGCAGGCGCGACTCTCTTAGGGAACTGTTTAAGGATATTAACATCATGACGGTACCTTGTCAATATATCTATGAAAACATCATGTACGTAAGAAAAAAATTACATCTTTTTACTAAAAGAGGTGATAGACATAATTATAGTACAAGAAATAGGGACCTATTAGTACAACCAGGTTTCAAACTGGCTAAGGTAGACTCATCTTTCATGGGGTATTGTTTAAAATGTTATAATAAAATTCCTCTCCACATACTTCAACATAATGAGACGAAATTCAAATCTTGTATAAAACGCACACTATGTAGGCAGGCATATTATAAGTTGGGGGATTAAATCACTGATAAAAATGCTTGGCTCATTGCTGGTCCTGCTCCACAACTAATTGACATACACACTGATTAACATTTTGAAAATACTGATGGAGCTGCTGAAAATTGTAAGACCATTTTTGTATTGTATAAACTCAATTTCCTTTGTATTATATAATTGCATAGCACAGGTGTGAGTACTATGTACTAAAGAGCTACCATTTACCGGGTAATGTGTAGTATTTCATTGACTTGAATGTGCCCTGGGGGCTGTGAGTATGTCATGCTCAAACAAATGTCTCGCTGATGGTGGCGTGTGTGTTGGATCATTTAGCTCCCTTCAAAATGGTTGAGCTGAATGGTGCTGATCCATGCGTCATGTTCGTGAACGGGCGCCGTCAGTTGGGACTGGTCATCTCTTAGCTGCCATGGCTTATTTTAATTTATTTTAAGTTTTTGAATGATTCTTTTTTTCTTCTTTTTATTACGGACGCTTTTACGAACGTGCACGTCTTATTACATTGTTCTCACATGCAGAATTTCCAAATGAATGATGTATCCAATATTTTGTATCAATTTTTTATTTTATTTAAAAGAGTGTCCGTGGAGTTTCTTGCCTGTTCTTCTCCATAGGTACCTACTACGCTTTGGAATGGGCAACTAACTTCATATTTTTGACTGACCGACCCCTTGACAATTCAAAAGTGCCTGTAAATGGTTTAATTGAAATAAATGCTTTGAGTTTGAGTTTGAGTTTGAACTATGCTAGGAGATTCAGTCAAAATAAACTATTCTTGAGAAGACCGAACTTTCCTTGATTATTTATTCTATTTGTCTGCACAATAACATAACACAACACAAAGTCCCGTATATCTCGGATTCGCGGCCGTCCGGCGCGTATTGTGCCCGTGTTTATCGCTTCCGGTCCGTTGTGCCGGCGCGCCACCGAAACGGCTGTTTACATATTATATACTTACTGGCTACTGCGGAACTCGCGCCCCCACTCCGCGTATGTGTACCAAGTTTGCCGGTTAACTTCGTTTTAAGAAATATTAAGACAAACTTACTATTCCGAAAACCATAATCATAATCGACACGCAGGGCAGCATGTGGCGAGCTGTTGGGTAGCAGCGACCCCACGGACCCTATCTCCCGGGAAAAGTCCTGTTCCTCATCTCTGGCTTTTCTTTATTGACCGGTTGGAGTGAACACTGACGAGGAACAGAGCTCTCACCACATTCTGGCCTTTATTGGCCGGCTTGAGTGGAGATTTGCAAGAGAAAACTTTCTCGGAGGAAGGAAGTATTCCAGTAAATGCTGACCATCTTCTGGGCTCTGGGATTGTTCTGATAGCCGTGGAATGCCTCTCCACTCCTCAAGCACTTCAGGAAGTGTTGCCCCCTTGTCGCTACGTCACTATATGCTAGCGGCCGTTTTCGGGGGCCCATTATTGAGTGTGAAAGATACCTCTGACATTTTATCCGTGTATACCATAACATTGATCAGGCAGGGGACTTAGTCCTTCCTAGTTCTAGGTAAAGAATCCACTATAGCCACTCAAACTCTTAGCCCAATATTTTTTGTGTCCATGTTCTGCAATAGTCCTGCACCCCTGCGCACTTGCATAGTGTATACAGGGATAATCGTCGATGGGTGCCTCAACCCTTAAAAAATTCTAAGGGGCCTCTGGGAGTTGGCGTCGGCCCCTCGTACGCCTTCCAAAGGTCCGGGATTCCAGAGTCCCGAGATATGTCAAAGACATTTAAATAATTATAATAATTTACTTGCAATAAGTATTGGTACAGGTATTGTTGATGGTAACCGAATTACTAATTGCTTTCTACAAGACAACGAAGACAACGAAGTGCGGGACACCGCTAAAATGGACACTATTTAAAAAAAAATCGCTATCTGTAAATTACCATTCACAATTACAGGTAGGTATCCCATAGGACTACCCCACCACCGAGATGCGAGATGGAAATCAGTTAATCATAGTTTATGCCGACCCAATTTTTCGTCGAATGGCCGTGACTAAACAATAAGCAATATAGCACAGCCCAGCTCATCGCCTGTTCAAGTCGGAGGATATCATATCACACAAACCAAACAAAGCAATACCTAACGTGACCGAGTCGAGAGTTCAGAGCCCTCTATATCGGAAACCAAATTATCGACAATTAATTAGACGTATAGAACCTTCTTTAAATAAATCAAACCCAGGTAAAATCAGAAACACGAAAAACAGCTTCCGAGTAATTACTCTCAAACTATTCTCTACCAGTTGCATAATTTACTTTTAAAGGACCGTAAGTCAAAAGGGCAAGGGACTGCCCACTACGGATTTGCATAACTTAAATCCGATTGGAATGCCCTTTGACAAAGAAGGTCCGAGGTATAACTAGGTCAGTGCACTGTAGCTTGCGATTAGTGGAGTAAAAGTTTTTGATAAGGGTGTGACTTCCTAGGCATTCCTGTTGGACTATCTGCGAAGGTCTTTCTTTCTTATTACTGTTTTTTCTACTGCTACGAATAAACGTAACGGTTGTGTGTTTTCAATTTTGTTTTCATACCTACCTATCTTGTTTTGTGAGGATGTTACAACTTATTTTGCCATAAACAGTGCCATCTCAAGCAAAGGTTAACCATAATGATGCCTCCAATGTTCGTAAGGTGTCTTAATTGACTAACGACCTAATATAGTTCAGTTCACCCTCCTCGATATCCCCCAAGATAACCCAGGACCTAGTTATTAGCCAGTCGAGTCTGTAGGTGAACGTTAATGATCACATTATCTAGAAAGATCTCCGATACGATAGCTGTTTATAAGCGGGAAAACATCGCCGTATCTCCGCGCCAGTTAAAAGATAATGCGCGCGTAGTCTCCTAATAACATTTGCATATCTTAATGCGAGCCCGCGGGCGCTCCTCCCCAGCCTGGCCGATACACTAGCGAGCTGAGCAGTTCCGATACTCGCTAATATTGGCTCAATGAACAACCACCACGGGTTAGCAAACAAACCATAGAGAACGATACGACACTCTCGTAATTACAGATTAATTATAATGGATCTAGTGTATAATTGTTGAAATATGTAAATGAACGCGGTCTGCGGCGCGGCGGCGCGGAGCAGAGTGAAAGATGGCGATGTTGTTGTGTATTGAGTAAAAAGAATTCCACAAAAACTGTACATCGGGAAATTCGCGGAGACATCAAAGGATGGGCATTCACGTCGCGCACAATAGTGGTGTGCGCATGCAGGTGAATGGCGCGCCGTGCGGCAGCACGCTCGCGTTCCTATAAAATTCAAAAATAGAACTATGGAAGAAAGCGCGCGTCGTACATTCTGAGAGTTTTGTCCCTGCCACAGTCCCGGCACAATGGTGCCACTCTGTATAGGAATTCGTTCTAGTTTATTACGGAATACATGGCTTGTAAATCTTTTGTTGACATATTTATATATGCTCCGGTGCAATTGTTTGGATATTTTATTGTGCTGCTATTTACCAGATTTATGCTAAGATATAAATATTGAGCTGGGTGTGTTGGTTATGCCGTTTGTTACTTACGAGTATCAGTTGGACAGTTGCTTTGTTTACCTACTGTCATTCTTTAATTGAATTCGTGTAAAATTAAGTAGTAGGTAGGTACGAGTAGGTACATATCCTATTTTCAGTTTGATTTACATAATAGGTAATAATTCTTTTTAAACTGGTAGATAGCATCTTAAAATTGCCGGAATAACTTCGATTAGGTGACACAACTGCTACACACACTGTGTTTCAGTAGGAAGGCTCACCGGACACCGAAACCTTCTACTAGTTGTATGTGCAGGCCCACAGAGAAGCCCAGCGAGACGATACAGTGGTCAATGAACGCCACGGCATTCGGATGTCGGATTAAAACAGTTTGGAATTAAATTAATCTTCGATTTAATTCTTATTCTAAACTGTTGCAGTATTTCTGGATGAACAATCAATTACGAACGAAACCTGTAATCTGTGAATCGGTTTATATCAATACAAAAACTTACTTGAGTACCTAAAATTTAATGATAACAAAATTATAAATTGTAATTATTATATTTCCTTGATTTTATATGCTATTTCGATACATAAATTTATATTTTTATTGTGACTTAAACGACTACTATCACGAACAACGATTCTAGAGGAAAAGTAGGTCATCAAACATAATTTATGATTTGTGGTTTTTCTATAACCATACCAAATGTTTATTAATTTAGCATTTCGGTTTAAAGAAATTTATTTCTCAAAAATAATATATATAGTGCACTAAAATATGAGAAACTTTACAAGATATCTTAAGTAATAAACATAATTGTCATTCGATCTATCGAGCAGGAGCACACACTGAGTCACGAATTCATTATTGTTGGTTAGCCGAGTATAACTTTAATCTTTTCTTAAAAATGATCACTGATGAAGAATCTCTTATTTCTTTCGGTAACTTATTATAAAGCTGCGCTCCCTCAAGCTGTATAGTTCTTCTTCCATACAAAGTCCTAACTGAAGGCAGTTCTATACTATCTCTATTCCTGGGCGTAGTAGTGGTGAGTTTTTTGTTTGAAGATGATTTGCGATTGTATTTTATTTGTTAAGATTTTCTTTATTATTATGCATGTGTGGTAAGTAGATGATTTTTGAAGGTTAAATAGTTTAGTTTTAGCATAAACTTCTTTCGTAGGTGTTAAGTATCTACTTATTTGTAATTAGGGTATTAGTAGTGGGTGTTGGCGCGTTCATTTTGCAGTCTGCTTCAGACTGCAAAATGAACGCGCCAACACCCACTACAAGGATTATGCCACGAGCCTCTGGCAACCAGACCAAGACCAGTACAGATAGACAGAGACGGGGAATGATGACGGACCTAGCAGCTCTAACACTCTTTCGGTTACCGGCGATGAAGTACACCAGCTGACAAAGCGTGAAATAAACCCGCCCGGAAGACTCTTCTTCGGCTTAAATAGCCCGGAAGAGTCCTCTTCCCCAAATCAGCTTAGGGGAAACTAGGCGCGAAAAGTGGCCGGACGCACGCGACCGGTTGCAAGAGTGCGAAGGGGAATTCCATAGCGAAAAGCCTCCGCACGTGACAGAGTCCACCAGGACAGACAGCCGACCCCAAGACACAGATGGACCCCACGACCGGCCTCGACCTAAGCACAGCAGGTGCAAGCGAGGTGGTACCCTTCACCTTTCCGGCAAAAAACACCCAGCCAGGCGCCTTCAAGCCACAGCCTGGACCGAGCGGTACAGGGCCAGCGACGAGGGAGCACCCTGATGACGGGTGACGAGGGGACGCCAAACAGGGTGACGCTGACCTGACACTCACGGTATTGACCCAGACTCTAAGTTATTCTAATCCATCAGCATACCTGGTATGCCATCGCCAGGTGGACACTGTACAGGGCGACTACCATCGGTGGCGACAACTACGGGACTTATTTGACCCAACCCTCTGACGTCCAGACCGACAGCACGGATACTAAGACGACACAACCGACGCTGACACAGACGGATGATACAGACATTGACCAACTAGAGGAGGTCATGGCCCGAGCGGCAAGGGCTTACGACGTCGACACCATACCACCCGAATAACCTGACTGGAACGGCCGTTTACTCGCTTCGTCGCCGGGCGAACGACACGACGACAAATACAGAGAGGAGGTAGTGGAGAGGCTGTCCGATGTATCCGACTCCGACTAACCCCTCTCTAACGCCGCCATCGCCCCTCAACATCAGACCAACATCCAGCATAGCCAGACTGCCACGGCTAGCTTACGCAGGGCGCTGGAGGTAAAGCCCCGAAGTATCGCACTGATCCAAGAGCCATGGATCAGAAACAATATAATATGTGACCTCAGTAACATCGGAGGTAAGCTAATTCTCGACACACACAGCTCAGACAAACCAAGAACCTGCGTCTACATACGCAAAAAAAATCCCATTACGCCACTCACTCAATTCTGTTTCAGAGACCTGACAGCTGTCAGGCTCCAAACCGAAGGTAGCGTTCCAAATGTTATATTCGCCTCGGTATACATGCCAGGCGAGGACGCAGACTGCCGCCAAGAGATGGCTGACCTGGTACAGCACTGATTGGAACGCCCACCACTCGCTACGCCGCACCGACCGCTGTGGGTAGCGCCACCCCGAACTCCAGAATAGAGGTTATATCAAGTCCAGTGGCTCAGCTGGCGCCGTCAAGCGTGATTCCTAGGAAAATCGTTTAATTAATTAATTCCAGTTTTTTTCCCTTCAATATGATTACTTCTAACATTAGGTAATTTAAATCTAATGTTTTTTTTTTGTGCCAAATTATTTACCGTAAACCAATCTTGGACCTAAACAATAGAGCTATTCACGTCGTCAAGATTTTGTGACCGTCTGTTTAAATTAAAGATCAATGATGTGGCATCTGCAAATACACAATCTTCGGTTGATTTTGAAGTGATTGGGGTAAATCATTAATGTACCTAAACTAAAAAGAGGAATGGACCCAATATCGAACCTTGAGGAACGCCCATTACCATGTCAGACCCTAATGAGTTTGTGCCGTTTACTTGAACTTTAACCTCACAATAGGCATAACGGACAGTCCTCTGTGCAGGGCGTGCATGGAGGCTGAGGAAACCGTCGCGCACGTTCTCGTGAATGCATAGGCGTCACCCGGATTAGAACAGAAACCATCGGGTCGCCCAGATCTTTCACAGATGTTCTGAACAGACCAGGAGATTTAATTAAATTCTGGAGGGTGGTGGGCTGGTTGGAATAACCACCAAACAGCCGCCATGGCCCACGTACAACGGTCCACCTGACGGACTAAGTGCGGAAAACAAACACATAGAACATAGAAAGCCAAATAAGAAACTAGTTCGAATTCGAAATTGTGACAACATATGAATCTAGAAAAGCTTGTTTCTAAAATTGCAATCATTGTTTTACTAAATCCAAATGTATGTAACTAGTTCGAATTCGAAATTGTGAAAACTTTTCCACACGTGATAAACTATTTTCTGTGCATAGCGCCATCTATAGTTTTCACCAAGCACTAAATTGTGGGGCCAAGTGAGTGAATAGACTAAGTACCAGAGAATCCTGTGGAGTACTGATGCAAACGTAGGACGCCTTCAGGCTAGATGGAGTGACTATCTTCGTAGGATGCCTGCAGTCGAATGACAGCAGCCCAGGATCGAATTCAATGGCGGAGAGGCCTACGTTCGCGTATTTCTCTTTCCATGTCCAACTGGCGACACCGGTCTCGCAAAATCCACACGCTTTTGTATTACGGAATTCTACTAGCCCGTGTTCAATTCGCGTCAACTGGACACGCTTTTATGATCAAGTGGCGCTGGGGGTGGTTTGACAATATAGTGTGCAGTTAAACTGAACACTTATGACTTTGTCTCTCGACTGTTTGAGTCTTCAAAAGCGTGTTGAATCAGTGACGGTATTAGTCTATAGTAGTACGTATTATTATTAACGCAATAAGACTGTAGTATTAATTTTAACTCAATATGATTTCAATGAAACAGAATAAAATGGATAATACATTTATTATTAGCACAAAAATAACAAAAAACACAAAGCAACTATTTTGCGGAACGCTCGTTATGGTCGTCTCGTTCATAGCGATATTGTGTGCTTTCTTCCCCGGACTGTATTCTACCATAGCTGGGTTTTTTTTGAAGCCGTCTCGAAATAGATGTAGGTTGGAACTTTATTTTTCGTGAACGTCGTATTTTCTTATGATGCATGTATGATTCAATAATGGAAGGAGTCTCCAATCGAGATAGTTCAGATGAATATTTTTTCAGTATTAGGGTATTTACTGGATTTGGTTCTCCTTTAAATACTTTGATTATTCTCATAAAGTCTCACTCAATTACGTCTACAGTAATCATATAATTTTCTTGAATTGAACGCTCTGTGGAAATATTATTTTCTGTGTTATATCATAACATAACATCACGCCTTGTTTCCCTGAAGGTTTGGGCCGAGGTGTACCTGTAGTACACCCACATTTCGCCAGTTATGTTTTTTAAGTCCCATGTCATAGGGAGCCTATTACCAACAATTGGGCTCAATTTCAGACTCCGGGCTACTACTGAGAAATTCCTGTTGGAAAAACCCAATAATACTTTGCCCGGCTTGGACTACCAGGTTCATTAATCCTTATCGGCAACGTAAACTGTTGCTGAGACTGTGAGGTGCCTTGACATTTTCCGGTCATCTTCACGTTATTTGAATCCAAATTATATTATGGAAGAAATGGGGGTTTTATTCGTCTCCCAATGCCAATTTGGCCAAATTTTGGGCGGCAATGTTCAGTCAAATTTATAATTTGTCACGACTTTTACATCCTCATTTAATATGGACATATTTAATTCGGCCTCTGCTATAGTGTTTACACACATGACTGCGGAACATTTTAATTTTTTTTTTTTAAGATAAGATAAGATTTATTTAAGATTAGAGCAATAAATCTTAGTCTCTTAGATTAAGATTGATTGTAATGTTAATTTATTTACTAAGATGATAAGTTTTGATTGTAAATCTTTTAAGAGGTCGGTCGAGTGTATAAAAAACGTGTGTAAATGTGTAGATATTATTGCGCTGCAAGAGACCTGGTTATTGTCACATGAAATATCAATTCTGGGTCACTTAGATGTAGATTTCAGTTATGTTGGTAAATCAGCTGTGGACACGTCGCTAGGGATATTAAGGGGAAGACCATACGGAGGTGTGGCTCTTTTGTGGAGGAAATCGTTGTTTACATGCGTAACTATTGTACCGTGTGCTAGCGATCGTATTGTGGCTATTAAAGCGACGACGTGCGACGGCCGTGACATGTTATTGTTTAGTGTATACATGCCGACTAACTCTGTAGATAATTTAAGTGAGTTTTGCGAATGTCTTAGTGAAATAGCGGCTATCATTGAGAGTGAGAATGTTGAGTCGGTTTATATACTGGGGGATTTTAATGCGCACCCTGGTGAATTGTTTAGCCAGGAAATGTTATCTTTTTGTGATGAGCAGAGTTGGTGTTGTGCTGACTATAAGAACCTAGGTATAGACTCGGACACTTTTACCTTTGTGAGTGATGCCTGTGGCAGTAGACGTTGGCTTGACCATTGCCTGGTTTCTGAAGCAGCGTGGAAATCAGTGGAGAAGGTGGAAGTGTACCATAACGCCTACTGGTCAGACCACTTTCCACTCTGCATTCAGGTCGACCTGGGGATGGTGAGGCGAACGGATGCCTCAGCAAATCTTGAGGGAAAGGTAGTAGACAAAGTGAGGTGGGGGGAAAGATGTACTGAACAAATAAATTGCTATTACCAACTATGTATGCAAAAGCTTAGACTGGTCGAGTTCCCAGCAGAGCTAGGCAACTGCTGCGATAACTTCTGTACGAATAAAGAGCATACTGTAATAATTGATAATCTGTACAAGAATATTGTTACGTCACTGCGCGAGGCGGCTGAGGGCAGTGCTGGTTTTGTGAGAAAAAGTAGTAATAAACGTACTGTGATAGGGTGGAATAGACACGTTAGGGACGCTCATGGGTGCGCTAGGGTGGCTTTTAAAAACTGGGTTTGGCACGGGAAACCTCAATTTGGTCAGTTGTTTATAGATATGCGAGAAACGAGAAAAGTCTTTAAACAAAAACTAAAATATTGCCAGGACAACGAAGAACAAATTAAGTTGGACATTATAGCTTCAGAACATAAGAAAAAGCAGTTCAATAAATTCTGGAAGTCAACTCGGAAGTTAAACACCAGACCTGCTGTACCTTTGAGCGTTAATGGCGTGTCTGAACCAGTGGAGATAGCGGACATGTTTAAAAGGCATTTCTCTGTGACACCACGGTTGCAGGTCAATAAGCAGGAGGGGTGCGGTGGGGAGAGACTTGGGTCGTCTAGCCCGATTTACATCTCGTCAAAGGAGATAGGGAAGGTTATAAAAACCATGACTAGGGGTAAGTCTCCTGGTCATGATAACCTTAGTATAGAACACTTCCAACATGCCGGTCCGCATCTTCCTAGGGTCTTATCTATGTTATATAACTTTTGTATTAGGCACTCATACCTTCCTGCTGAGTTGATGAAGACGATTGTTGTACCTATAGTGAAAAATAAGACAGGAGACGTCTCAGATAAGGAGAACTATAGGCCAATCTCATTGGCTACTGTAACTGCAAAAGTGCTTGACAGTGTGCTGGAGCGTAGGATGGCTGGACAGCTCAATTTACATGACGCACAGTTCGGTTTTAGAGCTGGGCTGTCTACAGAAACAGCTATCTTGGCGCTCAAGCACACGGTCAGTTACTACACCAGCAGGAATACACCTGTGTGCGCTGTATTTTTAGACCTTTCGAAGGCATTTGACCTGGTTGATTATAACATCCTATGGACTAAGTTGCGTGACCGGGAACAACCTGAGGAGATAGTTGAGCTTCTCAGGTACTGGTATAATCACCAGATTAACCAGGTCAGATGGTCGGGTGTTTTGTCGGAGACGTATGGTCTGGAATGTGGTGTAAGGCAGGGTGGTCTGACCTCCCCAGCGCTATTCAGCCTGTATGTCGATCAGTTGATCGGGGAACTCAGCAGCACAGGGGTTGGATGCTCGGTAGATGGGAAAATTATAAATAGCATATCTTACGCGGACGACATGGTGCTGCTGAGTCCCTCGATTGAGGCACTCAGGCGATTGCTTGAGGTTTGTGAGAGATACGCCTTGACTCACGGCCTCCTGTACAATGTGAAGAAGAGTGTATTCATGGTGTTTGGGGTGAGTGCAAAGGGTCATAGAGCAGTGCCGCCGGTGTACCTATATGGTGTTGCTCTAAACAGAGTGCCCTGTTTAAGATACCTGGGACACATAGTGTCCGAGGATCTTAAGGATGACCAGGACATAGAACGGGAACGAAGAGCGTTGTCGATCCGATGCAATATGTTGGCCCGTAGGTTTGCAAGATGTACGAGACCGGTAAAGATTACCCTTTTCAAGGCTTATTGCCAGTCATTTTACACATGCAGCCTGTGGGTCAAGCATACGCAGCGGGCCTACAACGCTCTTCGTGTCCAGTACAACAACGCCTTCCGGGTGTTGTTGGGGCTACAGCGATTCTGTAGCGCGTCAACCATGTTTGCCGAATCTACTACCGATAGTTTTTCAGCAATCATGAGGAAAAGAACGGCATCATTGTTACGCAGGATTCGTGGGAGTGCCAATGGCATCCTGAAGGTGATTGGGGATAGGCTGGACGGCGTTTTCCTGGAGTATTGGACCCGTTTGCATAGCTACGGGTCTGATACTGCAGGAAAATACATGAATTAGGATAATTGTAGGTTTTATTTTATTTTATTTTATTTTTAATTAAATGTAAGTACTAACATAGTTACGTAAGTTGTATCATTAACAAAGATCTATGGAACAAGTTTCTGAAATAAACGTTTTATTTATTTATTTATTTATTATTATTGCAACAGGCAGCAACACACCAATATTAGAAGCTGCAAAAATAAATGTTACACATGTGTTTGATTGATCGCATGATCCGCTAGTATCTATAACACCTTTATGGCCCTGCGCGCCGATGACGCAATAACCCTTATGCCCAGCTGGCATTCCAACAGCGTGACGTCATTCTGAACTTGTTTACGAAAAACGCTCTGCTGTTGTTTCTATTAGCTCTAGGCTCATAATGTAGACTGTTTTGGTTTGGTGAATAAACAGACCATATTATTATGCTGTAAGCCGAGCTCGTGTTTTGAGAATTGTATTTATAACAAATTAATGAAAACAAATGACTGGCTAACCACGCGCGCACTCCGTTCTGTGTCAAACGTCAGTTTTCACTTTTATTTTTTATTTTGCCTAGTGTATATTTTTGCTTTTAGTAGCCGAGCTCGTGTTCTGAGAATTGTATTTATAAAAAATTAATAAAAACAGATGACTGGCTGAAATGTTAACCACGCGCACACTCCGCTCTGTGTCAAACGTCAGTTCCCACTTTTTTTTTTCCTAGCTTAAATTTTTGCTTTTTTATTTATTTGACAAGATTATTTATCAGACCATAGACTGAAAATGCCACAGAGGATATTAGATTATTGGATTTAATTATAAGTACAAATAGAGATGGAAGCCGCATGTAGTGACTGTCGCACATTGTGTGCCAGCAGGGCTTGACGGCCCGGGTGCAATGTAACACCTTGTGTGTCGCCTGGCCTTGACCGGACAAGTTCATCGGCTAGTCCTTCAGCGAAAACTCGCTGCATTATTGGTGTTATAATTACACAAATAGTAGGATCCTCCAGTATGGTCAAGTCTATACCCAACTTCCCTAACTCGTCTTGTTTCCTTTTTAAAATTTGTAACACAGTCTGTTCTATATCTATGTTGTAGATACACAACTTGTTGACCTAGAGGATTACCTATGCTGAGCGTTAGCTAAGATTATGTAGGCATCGCTTTCATAATTACTTAATATTTAATTCATGGTACATCTTTGCGGCCGCGGCAGTCGAAATAAGACATAAATATTTGTTTCGTATCGTTCGAACATCGAAGCAAGCTTCGATCAATAATTGATCGAAGGGAGCAAAGATAAAGATTGAGCTACATTAACTCTATGGGAATGACTGAAATGGATGTCAACTATAACATTATAACCCTTTCTCAGCAGGGCTGAACTTCTCAGAGTACTCGATCTAGTTATCAAAAATTGTGTAGGTACTAAGAGACGACTTGCAATTAAAGTTTCTGTTAACACCTTGCATTTTATTTTTCAATTTATTTATTTCCGAAAGATGGCATACAAACAATGTTCTGAATTCATAACGTGTGGGTTCCGCAAACCGTCTTTTCATAACTCAGTTAAAAATTCTCCGTCATAATGTAATAAGCACTGGACTACACTTATAACTGTCACTCGACGGTCCGTCATAGCTGAGTAGGTATTTCAAAATCTTTGGTAATTTCACTGAAAATCTTTTTAAACTCTTCCATTATACACTATGTAAACAAGAAACATAATCTCAAACACACAGTAACAAACAAATAACCAAGTCGCAATGAGAAGCGCAAGCGCGCCAATCCACCTTCGGGTGCCCCCACCACGGCGGCGGCTCCCGTTCGGCCCGCACGATTGTTCCGGTCATTTACGAACGCGCTAGCGAGGATTTGTTTCGAACAGACCAGTTAAAAAACCGTGTTCAATTCAATTGCACACTGCTTTGTAAAACCTCATATAACTTTGCTTAATCGCAAAAAGGTGCTCAGTTGACGCGAGCTAAGCACGGGTTGGTTGAAAAGCGTCTGGATTTCGTGAGACCGGTGTCGCCAGTTGGACACGGAAAGGGAAATACGCCCTACGTTCAGCAGTGGACCGATGATGATGCTCCACCCATATTCAAATTAAATCCATCACTTAATTAATTTATCTGTCGTTGCTTCATTTTAAATTATTTTTATCTATTGTGGTATAGTAATTTTATTCTAGGTGAATAATATATAATATAATATAGAAGACGATGCTCTTCACATATAATTATACTAGCTATTTTCCGCGGCTTAGCTCGCGTGGAAGCCGGAAATTATCCCATAAAAACGTACTACCAAAACAAAAAGTATCCATTATGTTAATCCAGGTTATAAACTATTTGTCTGCCTCATCCAAATCCTATTAGCAGTGGCGGATTTACAAATTTTCAAGGTATAGGCTGAATAGTTTTTGCCGCCTTTGCCTCAACAATTTTCATATTATACATTATTTTTTACGTTCGGAGAAAAAATATTTTTTTGACTTAAGGCGAGGTTTTCCGTGTCTGTAGGCCTTTGTAACGCTACCTCCGCCTCCCCCAAATGCAGAGTGACGTATTTATTTACGATGCACCGCCGACCATTTCGCGGAAAATCCATGCCACAGCATGAAATATTTGCAATTGATCAACTGAACTAGTTTTTCTTAGATTCGGTTTTTTCAATAAGTTTACATTTTATGGGACCTACGGTGTAATGAACTAAAATGATTACTTAAAATGTCCTGTGTACCTAATGGGCGTTTTCACGTTAACAGATAACGACACCAACCCGATACCTACCGATACGTCGGCAGCTATTATACCGACATCGATTCGATACCGATACAATTATTATCGGCCCAATGATATTGGTGAATATCGATGACCATCGCGACGCACCAAACAACCACAGCGCCTATTAAGTATCAACGTCTTGAAGTCGGCAGTGAGAAAGTGTGTTCAAGTGAAAGAATGCCGCTACTCTCCCCGCACTGTGTCTTCGCCGGTAGATATCGTGCCTATATCGGTGTCGGTCGCTGCCTGCGACGATATAGGTTACGATAACAAGACAAGGCACTAAACGTATCCGATCATCTGATCGCCAATATCGTGTCGATGTCGGGTCGGTGTCGTTATCAGCTAATGTATTGAGTGTGTGCGTGCGTGTGTTTGTTTTGTGACAATCAATTCATTTTATTTATAAAATAAACAACATTTTTAACTTTTCATATACCTACTGTTATGGGAGAGTTCGTAGAACGTACAACGACAAACATGAAGTTTAGGCCTCTTCTGTCATCTATGGTTTTAATAAAAATCAATAAAAAAATCTCATTAACAGCCACCTAACCATAGCCACCCTTGTACAAACTGCTGATTTTTTTAGTGATAGCTGGGGAGTCATGAATAATCTGTAAGAAGCAGTTCGTGTATCAGTGTTGTGCCATTAGGTTAGTATATGAAGGAACGCAGACGTTTAATAATTCACTAAAAACGAAAAAATTCGCAAGCAATTGGAAATTGCTACTGACGAGTGATACTTGCGCGTTTCGACCTCAGGAGGAGCTGCTTCTCACACGTATAACTCCGTCACTTGCTCGCTAGTCCAGCTAGCCAGCCAGTCGCGTCACCAGTCCTAAATCTCTGTATATTTTGGTCGCCGAGACCAAAACTACAAACAGTGTACAGTGAAGATTGATAAAATGTGGCTGTTATTTTAGTATATTGTGATGTCTTATGACTTTCACGCGAATGAAGTCACGGACAGAAACTAGTTTCAGATAAACATGACTTTGCGGTAGTAAGGTGAAAGTTTAAAATTGCAATAGTGCTACTGGGTATCTCAACGGTCACGCAAAATGTAATTTTGATAGAAAATATCAAAGTCGTAATTTCGTTGGTTATAAAAAGAACTATTGTGCAAAATTGCATGCTTCTAGACCCAGCGGTTTAGGTTGTGCATTGTCTCTCAGTGAATTTAAGAATTTTATCAAGTGAATTTAAGAAAAAAAAATGGCGAATTTACATACAAACTTTCATCTTTATTTCGTCGGGATTTTTGTTAAGTTGGATGGGCTAAAAATGGTCTTACTGTTTTGCTTATACTGTGACCATATTTTTTTGTTTTGGATATTACCCACCGCTCATGAAGATTCATAAATATTGACAGCTATATAAGAAGTAACAATTGACGTACTTTATTGTCAAGTGACGTACCTAATTTCAATGTCCTAAAATAATAGATTCGATAAATTAAAGCTGTAGCAAGCTATAATTTATCGAATCTATTATTTTAGGACATCGAAATTTTAGAACGACATTTTATCGTATACAGTAGTTTCGTATACGATATCGTAAACAGTGACTTTTCGTATTCAAAACTGAGTTGTTCATACTGAGCCAATACGATAAAATCACGGATTCAATAAAAAAATTGTGTTGCTGGCTCCGCTATTCGAAAAATATTGTTATATTTTATTTGTCTTACGTTTAGTTTATGATTTAAAGTGTTGGTAAAATTAGTGATTCTGGAAGTTACTCATTTTAATAAATAAAATAGAAATGGCGCCGTTGCAAATTAAACATTATTTAGTAATAATAACAAGTGCAAGTATATTTGTTGAGAAAATACAACGACGAAATAAGAAAAATAAGAAAATTATTTAATATCCTTACTTCTGAATTTATAACAATATAATTACGATTTATATCGTGTTCCATACATTTGTTCATGTTAGTATAGCACATTTGTTTGAAACACCATTTCTTTTTAAAATTTTCTTTGTTCTTGCGAGAGTGATAGTACTTTGAAATATTCAATATACAACCGACAACCGGAAAAATTGTATATGATGTGTTTATTAATGTAGGACATGATATTAGCAAAGACAATTCCATAGAGAGTGAATATAGTAACATGGATGAATCTGATAAAAAAATATAAAAAAACTTCTTCATAAACGACGATAAAAAATTATATAAAACTCGCACTTGACTATAATTTTATCGATAATAATTTATAATGTGTCTAACACTATTTTAAGATGACAATTAAACGTCATCATATCGCATAGAAATAATCTCACTTTCGAAAACAATATTATGAATTAAAACTATATTAAAATTACCTAATATTTTTTCTGAGCTGTCGCAATTTCATATCTAATGTGTTCTTCTTTTATTAGATTTGTTTTTAACAACTGCAGAGAGAGCGTATTTTTAAAAATTTTGACACAGGTCCACCTCCGATGACCGATGACGTCCCGCAGGACTCTGAGCGCGAGCCGATTTAGCCCGATTTACTATATTTGGGTTTCTATATTAATAAACATATAATATACAATTGGTCCGGTTGTCGGTTGTATAAAAAATATTTAAAACAACTTTCACTCTGGCAAGAACAATTAAAATTAGAAAAAAAAATGCTGTTTCGAACAAAAGTGCTATACTAACATGACCAATTGTATAGAACACGATAAAAATCGTAATTATATTTTTCGAATAGCTGAGCCAGCAACACAACTTTTTCTTGAATCCGTGATTGTATCGTATTGGCTCAGTATGAACCATTTTCAGTTTTGAATACAAAAATTCACTGGTTACGATATCGTATACGACACTTCTGTATACGATAAAATGTCCTTCTAAAATGTCGATGTCCTAAAATAATAGATTCGATAATTTATAGCTGTAGCAGTAGGTACGTCACTTGGCAATAAAGTACGACAATTGTTACTTCATATAGAGCTGTCAATATTTACGAATCTTCATGAGTGGTGGGAAACATCCAAAACAAAAAAATATGGTCACAGTATAAGCGAAACAGTAAGACCATTTTTAGCCCATTCAACTTAATAAAAATCCTGAAGAAATAAAGATGAAAGCTTGTATGTTTTTTTTTTTCTTAAATTCACTGACATGCAATACACAACCTAAACCACGCTGGGTATAGAAGCATGCAATTTTGCAGATGATTTCCTTTTATAACGAACGAAATTACGACTTTGATATTTTCTATCAAAATTACATTTTGCGGGACCGTTGAGATACGCAGTAGAACCATTGCAATTTTAAACTTTCACCTTACTACCGCAAAGCCATGTTTATCTGAAACTAGTTTCTGTCCGCGTCGTCTTCATTCACGTGGCAGTCGTAAGATACCACAATATATTAAAATAACAGGCATATTTTATAAATCTTCACTATAAGTACAATAGGTTTGTAGTTTTGGTCTCGCCCACTAAAATATACAGAGAGTTAGGACTGGTGACGTGACTGGCTGGCTAGCTGGACTAGCGAGAAATTGACAGAGTTGTCCGTGTGAGAAGCAGCTCCTCCTGAGGTCTAAACGCGCAGCCTTCAGTAGAAATTTCCCATTCCTTGCGAAGTTTTTCATTTTAAGTGAATTATTAAACGCCTGCGTTCCTTCATATAATACCTAATTGCACAATACTGATACACTAATGGATTCTTACAGATTATTCATGACTACCTAACTATCACTAAAAAAATCCCGTGTGCAGTTTGTACACGGGATTTCTCATTAACAGTCACCTAACCATAAATATTGATTTTTATTAAAACCATAGATGACAGAAGAGGCCTAAACTTCATGTTTTTCTGTGTACGTTCTACGAACTATCCCATAACACTATATCAAAAGGTAAAAATGTTGTTTCTTTAATTAATAAAATTAATTGACTGTCACAACACAGCACATTAGCCGATAACGACACCGACCCGACATCGACACGATATTGGAGGTCTGATCAGCGGATACGTTTAGTGCGTACCAAAAGCTTTTACATTGGTGCCGATTCTGTTGTTCACAAACTAAACTAAATTTAAGTTCAGTGCATTTTTTTCTTTCTATTTCATTAAGAAAAGGACAGAAGATACATTTTAGTTTAGTCCTGTCAAATTAATCAGCGCCTGACGTAAATTGACATAATTTTAGTGGGCAAGTTTTTAATCATGTCAAAACTTGTATGGATTAGTGTCAGGAGCTGATTAATTTGACAGGACTAAACTAAAATGTATCTTCTGTCCTTTTCTTAATGAAATAGAAAGAAAAAGATGCACTGAACTTAAATTTAGTTTAGTTTGTGAACAACAGAATCGGCACCAATGTCTTGCTATTGTTACCTATATCGTCGCAGACAGCGACCGACACCGATATAGGTACGATATCTATCGGCGAAGACACAGTGCGGTGAGAGTAGCGGCATTTTATCACTTGAACACATTTTTTCGCATTGCCGACTTCAAGACGGCGATACTTAGTAGGTAACCATCGCGATGCACCAAACAACCACATTGTTTGGTGCGTCGCGATGGTTACCTATTGGTAATGATATTTCATTGGGCCGATAATAATTATATCGATGTCGGTGTAATAGCTGCCGACATATTATCGGTATCGGGCTGGTGTCGTTATCTGTTAATGTGAAAACGCCCATTAGGTACACAGGACATTTTAAGTAATCATTTTAGTTCACTACACCGTCCCTAAGTCCCATAAAATGTAAACTTATTGAAAAAAATCGAACCTAAGAAAAACTAGTTCAGTTGGTCAACTGCAAATATTTTATGCTGTGGCATGGATTTTTCGCGAAATGATCGGCAGTGAATCGTAAATAAATACGTCTTTCTGCATTCGGTGGAGGCGGAGGTAGCGTTTCAAAGGCCCACAAGCCAGGAAAACGTCGCCTTAAGACTAACTCGCTATTACTGTTCAAGATTTTTTTTGAATTCCAATCGAATTTTCTGAAATGAAATGAAATGAAATTTATTTGCAAGAATTGTAGTACATTACAGTTGGTCGGGTTATTTATCAGTTTCTAAAACAATTCGCTAAAACTAGCATGCAAACATTACCTATATGAATTAATTAAATGAAGCTAATAAAGTTGGAAAAATACATCTTTTAAAGTATATTAAGAATACGAATGTCAATCATTTGTCAAATTATTAAAGTAAAATGTCAGTGTGAGTGTTTAAAGTTTAGGTACTGTAACGAATCTACTTGCCTATTAAAAATAAAACAGTAAGTAGAAAAGTTAAATATTTATATTATTAAATTAGTCAAAAAAATACAGAAAGAATTTATAAAAATGACTAACCTACCTAAAATAACCTACCTACTCTCAGAAATAAAAGGTTATATAAAAGGGAAGTTTTGTAGGGGAGGTATGACACGGCACTCAGGTCAGGCCTCGTCAACCAGATCCACCTCTCAGTTGTTTAAGCAGGATCACCGGCAGTCCAATACAGGTCTCCCAGGCAGTGGATGGCCCTCTTGGCAGGGACGCAGTATCGAGACTCGAAGGGAAATGAATGTCGTCCAATTTATGAGATTTTTATGCAGGAGATGAGTCCTCTAGCATTTTTCAGACTAGAATCTCTTGAATGTGTCAGCAGTCTCCTTTTATATCAGTGTCTCCGGTGTTCTTTTTCACATCATCTGTTTTTTCTGTTCTTTACAGAAAGCAGAATTTATTTTCAAATTCAGTGATCGAAAGGCCAGTCATATACCATCGTACCAAAAACCTCTTTGATGAGTTCTGAGAGCGTTTCAATTATTATTATAAATAAAAGTTAAGATACAAATATTATACAGTAAACAATTATAATTATCTATAAAATACAATATTTGAGCTAAACATATTGATAGAAATAATTTAAATTATATAAATCAAAAGTAACCTTCATGGACTAAGCCAGTAAGAAAACTATGAGAGAAAATTAGAAGAAAATATAATGACAGCTTGACAGCCTGACGTAAGTGTCATAACATTGAAAAATATGAAAATTAAAGAAAACTAATCGTTTTAGAACGATTCGCGAAATAATAAACTAAAGGAGTATAATACATAATATTAATGAATGCAAAATGTAAGTATATGATGTAATGTCTGTAGTATGTAGATACTATATTTCCCCAACGACCCCGAGAAAATTTTTGGTCTAGAACAAAAATTTTGTAAAGGTTAAAGAATTACAGCATTCACAAGACGTCCATACTTCATCCAATCACACCGACATCTTACGTAGTTAGGTCAGGTAGGATTCACATTCAATGATCACTACTCGACCTGATAAATCAATAACAGTAGGCTTTTTTTTGGAGTTGTAATCCGCTCACGTCTAAAATCAATATCAATGCTAGAAAGAAATTTAGCGTTTTTAGATTATCTAAAATTTCATTAACAAATGGAAGGCTGTAAGCGTCTCTACGAGTAACTGAATTTAATTTACGACTATCAACGCAGAAACGCCATTTGCCATTCTTTTTAGGTGTAATGATAACCGGAGAAAGCCAAGGACTTTCGCATTTTTCAATAACACCCCATTCTAACATTTTATTAACTTCTATAATGAGAGCTTTTTGTTTTTCAGGAGAAAGACGGTAACAACGTTGTTTAATAGGAGGTGTATCAGCAGTATCGATATGGTGACTAATGAGTTGAGTGCGACCCAGTACTCCTCTACTTTCGAAGGATATAGCTTTAAATCGTTTAATCAAGTCATCAGCGATAGTTTTTTGCTCTAAAGAGAGATGATTATATGGAAGTACTTGTTTAGTAGTTTCAGTAACCACTGAACATTTAGTAATTGCTTTAAAAGCCGAAGAAAGAATATGTGGAATAAGATTAAACTTTTTCCAAAAGTCGATGACTAATATAATTGAAGGAGATATATTTGGGAACACGAAGGCTTGGATTAGATGAGTTTGATTATTGTATGTAATCGGAATGTCAATTAAGCCAACGGATTTACTTTTATGATTACTGGCAGTAGTAATCGTCATTGAAGATGACTTGGATAACGTGAAGCCTAATTTTAAAATATCTAGATGGGAGTTATTACCAAGTATTGTAATAGAACTACCGCTATCCAGTAAGCCGGAAAATATTTTGTTATTGATATAAATATCAATAAAAGGACGATTAAAATCTTTTTCACTATCATAAATTGAAGTTATTTTGTAACAATGAAATAAATTTTTTAAGGTTTGTAACCAATCATGCCAGTCTGATTGATTAAAGTTTTTATTACCCAAGTCATTGTTTAGTTTTTTGAGTTCTTAGTTTTATTACAATTAGGGCAATCAGTAAGATAAGATAAGATAAGATAATTTTATTTGTCCAAAACATGAGTATACACACACACGGCATGCAAGATGTTACATCAAGTTATAATTATGACAGTCATGTTTTGCCTGAACGGCGTACAAATACAAGATGTCGGACGCTACACAGCATCAAGTGACTTTAAATTCGATTCAAATTACACACAGCAAATACAGTAAATTAACAATTCCATTTAGATCATACTCAAAACTAACAGGTACAGTAAAATACAGTCAAATAGTGTCATTAGCTCATCATATTAAATAATACAAATTAAAAAAATCAAATGTTAAAGCAATTATTAATAATATTAGGATGTCCTTATACAAGTCAAATTAATTTGTCAATTAGAAATTCGTCAGTGCTGTAATAGACTTTCTCCAGCAGAAGGCTCTTTAATCTATTTCTGATAACTAATATATATATATATTATCAATATTTCTGATAACTAGTAGATTTAACATCTTTTAAACCACATTTGAAACAAACAATTAATGTACGAGGTTGCGAGCAATTAGTTAGTGTATGACCATTAATGCGGCAGCGTACACAAAAAGCATTATTATTAGTTTTCATAATTGTATTAACTTGAGGTTTATTATTAAAACGATTAAAATTTGGTCTAGTGGAAAACGCGTTAGAGGTTGAGGGCTTTGGCGTTAAATTAGAAGATTTATAATTAAATTCGACAGAAGGGATTATTTGTAGTTTGAGGTTCGCTGAAACGTTTCTCTTTGTCTAGGAATTCTTCATATTTTTGACAACATGAAATAAGCGCAAGAATAGAGTTAATAAGGTGAGTAACAAGGATGGATGTTACGAATAATGATTTCGAGTTTTTTAGTATCCGATAGTTTTACTGAAAGTCTGGAAAACATGCCAGTCAGTATGGAAATAAAAATAACTATAGATTCATCCTTGCCTTGAGTTCGACTATTAATGGCTTCTAATAATTTATGGTCATAGTCAAAACCGCCAAAGTCTGTAATCAAAGCTTCGCAAAGTTCGTCCCATGATAACAAAGAGTCACGTTTAAAACGGTACCAGTGTAAAGCGTTATTAATTCGAACGCATGATCAAATAATTTGTTTGAAGAAATACTCCTAGAAATACTAAATTCCTGAATTTTCTGGATAAATGATAGAGGACAAGAGTTTCCGTCGAATTTTATTCGTTTTAATTCGTTAAGGGAATTATTGGGAATAGAGTTTAGAGGTTGAGACTGAATGTCAGGGAGTATAGTATGAAACATCGTCTCATTGGGACTATTAGGAGTAGAAGAGGGACGGTTGACTACTATAGGTTGAGGGTTGATGTCGTTGGAAACAGTAGTTAAAGAATTAAATTTTGATTCTAAGGTGAAAAATCTCTCTTTAGTTTGAGTTAAACGATTTACCTCTGAGGGATCTGAATCAGTATCGATCCTCTCTAGTAGAAAGAAAGAAATAAACTGATTATTACTAAACGAATCCTTTAATTAAACATTCAAGTTCTCACATCTTTAACACTCTTGAGTCCTCTTTAACACTCTTGAGTCCTCTTAAACACTCTTAGTCCTCTTTAACACTCTTAGTCCTCTTTAACACTCTTAGTCCTCTTTAACACTCTTTAACACTCTTGAGTCCTCTTTAACACTCTTGAGTCCTCTTTAACACTGTTGGGTCCTCTTTAACACTGTTGGGTCCTCTTTAACACTGTTGGGTCCTCTTTAACACTGTTGAGTCCTCTTTAACACTGTTGAGTCCTCTTTAACACTCTTGAGAGTCCTCTTTAACACTCTTGAGAGTCCTCTTTAACACTCTTGAGAGTCCTCTTTAACACTCTTGAAACCTCTTTAACACTCTTGAAACCTCTTTAACACTCTTCAGTCCTCTTTAACACTCTTGAGTCCTCTTTAACACTGTTGGGTCCTCTTTAACACTGTTGGGTCCTCTTTAACACTGTTGAGTCCTCTTTAACACTCTTGAGTCCTCTTTAACACTCTTTAACACTCTTGAGTCCTCTTTAACACTCTTGAGTCCTCTTTAACACTCTTGAGTCCTCTTTAACACTCTTGAGTCCTCTTTAACACTCTTAGTCCTCTTTAACACTCTTAGTCCTCTTTAACACTCTTAGTCCTCTTTAACACTCTTAGTCCTCTTTAACACTCTTAGTCCTCTTTAACACTCTTAGTCCTCTTTAACACTCTTGAGAGTCCTCTTTAACTCTCTTGAGTCCTCTTTAACACTCTTGAGTCCTCTTTAACACTCTTGAGTCCTCTTTAACACTCTTGAGTCCTCTTTAACACTCTTGAGTCCTCTTTAACACTCTTAGTCCTCTTTAACACTCTTAGTCCTCTTTAACACTCTTAGTCCTCTTTAACACTCTTAGTCCTCTTTAACACTCTTGAGAGTCCTCTTTAACTCTCTTGAGTCCTCTTTAACACTCTTGAGTCCTCTTTAACACTCTTGAGTCCTCTTTAACACTCTTGAGTCCTCTTTAACACTGTTGGGTCCTCTTTAACACTGTTGGGTCCTCTTTAACACTGTTGGGTCCTCTTTAACACTGTTGAGTCCTCTTTAACACTGTTGAGTCCTCTTTAACACTGTTGAGTCCTCTTTAACACTCTTGAGAGTCCTCTTTAACACTCTTGAGAGTCCTCTTTAACACTCTTGAGAGTCCTCTTTAACACTCTTGAAACCTCTTTAACACTCTTGAGTCCTCTTTAACACTCTTGAGTCCTCTTTAACACTCTTGAGAGTCCTCTTTAACACTCTTAGTCCTCTTTAACACTCTTGAGTCCTCTTTAACACTCTTGAGTCCTCTTTAACACTCTTTAACACTCTTAGTCCTCTTTCTCTTTAACACTCTTGATTCCTCTTTAACACTCTTGATTCCTCTTTAACACTCTTGATTCCTCTTTAACACTCTTTTTCCTCTTTAAACTCTTAGTCCTCTTTAACACTCTTGAGTCCTCTTTAACACTCCTGAGTCCTCTTTAACACTCTTGAGTCCTCTTTAACACTCTTTAACACTCTTGAGTCCTCTTTAACACTCTTGAGTCCTCTTTAACACTCTTGAGTCCTCTTTAACACTCTTTGTCCTCTTTAACACTCTTGAGTCCTCTTTAACACTCTTAGTCCTCTTTAACACTCTTGAGTCCTCTTTAACACTCTTGAGTCCTCTTTAACACTCGATTTCGATGAAATAGATGATTAATAAAAGTTTTAATTTTTTTGTTGAGTCTATGGTTACCTTGTTCTAACAATAGTATTTTTGATTCGATATAATTTAGTGAAGTGGTAAGTTCGTCCAAATCAGTTTTAAAATCCAATAACGAGTCTAAAATATCTTCAGAGGGAGTTTGAGGTGCGAGTTGAAGAATTTGTTTTTTAAGCTGTATTACTGTATCTTTTGGTTCCTCTAATCTTATTTTGATTTCATATTCTAGCTCAGCTTTGTTTAAAAGTTCAAAGAAAATAGTTCTATCCATGATTAAAAAATTAATTTGAAGAGGATAAAAATGTGTGAAATGAGGTAAATGGGTAAATGAGGTAAATGGGTAAATGAGGTAAATGAGGGTTAATAACGAGTTAATGAAAGCTCAAGAGAGTGAGTGTTAATGAAAGCTCAAGAGAGTGAGTGTTAATGAAAGCTCAAGAGAGTGAGTGTTAATGAAAGCTCAAGATAGTGAGTGTTAATGAAAGCTCAAGAGAGTGAGTGTTAATGAAAGCTCAAGAGAGTGAGTGTTAAAGAGGACTCAACAGTGTTAAAGAGGACTCAACAGTGTTAAAGAGGACTCAACAGTGTTAAAGAGGACTCAACAGTGTTAAAGAGAACTCAACAGTGTTAAAGAGGACTCAACAGTGTTAAAGAGGACTCAACAGTGTTAAAGAGGACTCAACAGTGTTAAAGAGGACTCAACAGTGTTAAAGAGGACTCAACAGTGTTAAAGAGGACCCAACAGTGTTAAAGACGACCCAACAGTGTTAAAGAGGACTCATGAGTGTTAAAGAGGACTGAAGAGTGTTAAAGAGGTTTCAAGAGTGTTAAAGAGGTTTCAAGAGTGTTAAAGAGGACTCTCAAGAGTGTTAAAGAGGACTCTCAAGAGTGTTAAAGAGGACTCAACAGTGTTAAAGAGGACTCAACAGTGTTAAAGAGGACCCAACAGTGTTAAAGAGGACCCAACAGTGTTAAAGAGGACCCAACAGTGTTAAAGAGGACTCAAGAGTGTTAAAGAGTGTTAAAGAGGACTAAGAGTGTTAAAGAGGACTAAGAGTGTTAAAGAGGACTAAGAGTGTTTAAGAGGACTCAAGAGTGTTAAAGAGGACTCAAGAGTGTTAAAGATGTGAGAACTTGAATGTTTAATTAAAGGATTCGTTTAGTAATAATCAGTTTATTTCTTTCTATAGCTTAGCCTAGTAATCTCTGCGACAGACACGAACGGAAGTAAGAAGAGAGGAAGTTGACAATTGACATTAGGTTCACAGATTATAAAAATACTTTAACGCTCCCTCCAATTCCAATTCCCATCAACATTATATCGTCAACAAATAATATAAGCCATATATTTTTGCCTGTGTAGAGGCAAATGTCATTTTTGGATCTTGTCATATTTCTTTTATTGTCGATTCCGGTGCCACTCAACATTTCATACAAGATCAGTACACAAAATATATGATAGATGTAGAAAATTTACCTCAAAAGTTAAATATAAAAATAGCAAATGGACAGACCCTAACAGCTACACAGAAGGGAATCTTAGAAGCTTCCCACAATAATAAAATGATTAAAATAGAAGCTGTAATAGTACCCGGTCTAAGTACTAACTTGCTATCGGTTAGTAAATTAGTAGAAAGAAAAATGGAAGTAATTTTTAGAAAAGGTAACTTACTAATAAAGCACCAAAATAAAACCTATTATGGAGTGAAAAAGGGTCAGCTATATACATTTGATGTAAAAATAAATATTGAAAAAGATGAACATTCATGCCATCTGACGGAATATAACATAAATGTATGGCATCAAAGATTTGGACATATGTGTAGAAAGAAATTGTCTGTACTAGGATTACCATTCAGTATAGAACCATGTGAGCCATGCATGAAAAATAAAGCGACAAGATTGCCATTCAAAAGGCTACAGAGACCAAGATCAAGTAAAATTGGTGAATTGATTCATACAGATATAGCAGGTCCTACTAGAGAGCCGACTACAGAAGGCTATAGGTATTTTCAAACAATAATTGATGATCACAGTCACTTCACACAGACATATTTGTTGAAAAATAAGTCTGAAGCAACCGGAAAGCTAATATCATACATAAAGGACATGGAAAGACAAATGGAAGTGAAAGTTAAAAGAGTAAGATGTGATAATGGTGGTGAGTTTACAGCAAAGTCATTAAAAGTTTTCTGCGCAAACAAAGGAATAAGAATAGAGTATACCCAGAAATACAGCCCACAACAAAATGGCAAAGCTGAAAGGATGAATAGGACAATTTATGACAAAGCAAGAACAATGTTGGATGAGTCTAATCTGCCGAGACATCTTTGGGGACATGCTGTACTAACAGCCACATTCTTAAATAATCGCTCACCATGTTCCTCTATACAAGACAAAGTACCAGCCAGAGAAATGAAGAAAGAATTTAATCTGCAAATGATAAAGATTTTTTCACCACTCCCGCACGAAAGAAGTGTCTTTCCTCTACGAAAACAGTGAGGAAAGTTGGTTTTTCCTCACTGTTTGAACAGTGAGGAAAGTAATGATCTCGTTCAGAAACTAACCTTGCCTGATTTTTTTATGTTAAGATTTACAGATATTTTAAAAAATAAAGAATTATTTTGATTTGCTTTGTGTCTATTTAATTTATTTACCTATGATGACTGAATACTTTCTTGCTGGTCGTGGTGAAAAGTTTTGTATGCAACATGTGAGCAAGTTCATTTGCTATTCGTTTTGTTGAGTCTTTCGCTTACTCAGGATTGAAATTTATAATCACTCGCTGCGCTCGTGATTCTATTTTTCAATCCTTCGTTCGCTCAAGACTCAAAATCAAAACTCATAGGAAAAACGAACTTTCCTCACATGTTGGATAAATAACTATTGGAAGTAAAGCTTGGGTACACATAATGCCTAAACAAGATAAGCTATCAAGCAGAGCAATTCCAACTAGAATGGTGGGATATGCTATTAATGGCTATAAATTATGGGATCCTAACACAAATTCAATAATAATATCGCGAGATGTAAGATTTGACGAAACTAATATAAAGTATACAGAACCAAAGAAACCACAATACTTGTCTGAAGAAACAGATGAAACAATCCAAGAAGAAGTTGAAAAGATAGAAGAACACTTTACGGAAAATAGAGAAGACAGAAGTAGTCAAAATGTATGTACCAAGTCAGGTAGAGAAGTGAAAAAGCCACAGCATTTAAATGATTATGAGACTTATGAAGCATACTGTTTACTATCCAGTGTAAGCGACCCGGTAACATACAAAGAAGCCATAGAACAGAGTGTGGAATGGAAAACTGCAGTAATAAATGAAATAAAATCATTAGAAGAACAAGAAACATGGACAGAAACAGAGCTACCAAAAGGATTTAGAACAATAGACACAAAATGGATTTTTAATACCAAATCAGATGGAACCAGAAAAGCAAGATTAGTTGCCCGAGTATTCCAACAAGAAACTGAAGACTATGTATATGCTCCAGTGGCAAAAATGACTACCATAAGAATGGGATTATCACAAGCAGTGAACAATGACTGGAAAATAAATCAATTGGATATACCTACAGCATTCCTAAATGGAAAATTAGAAACAGAAGTGTACATTAAAGTTCCAGAGGGAGTAAATGTGAAAAATAACAAGGAAGGAACAGTCTTAAGACTTAATAAAGCATTATATGGCCTAAAAGAATCGCCAAAATGTTGGAATAAAACATTTGATACATTTTGCAAGAAAATAAATATGACAAGATCCAAAAATGACATTTGCCTCTACACAGGCAAAAATATATGGCTTATATTATTTGTTGACGATATAATGTTGATGGGAATTGAAACAGAAGTAAATAATGTGATTAAACTATTGCAAGAAGAATTTAAAGCCAAAAACTTGGGAAGTATAAGTAACTTTTTAGGTATTGAGATACAGCCAAATAACAACACAATAAAGTTGTCACAAAAGCGATTTATTGAAAACATAATTGCAAAGTATAATATGTCAAACTGCAGAGAAGCCAAGACACCGATGGAGAGCGGCTTCCAAGTACCTGAAAAAGAAGAACAAATTAATAATGTACCATACAGAGAGCTTATGGGATGTCTAAATTATCTAACAACAATCAGCAGACCTGATATTACCTTTGCTACTTCTTATCTGAGCAGATACCTAGACAAACCTACAAGAAGCTTGTGGACTGCAGCAAAGAGGATATTGCATTATTTAAATGGAACTAAAGATATGAAATTGACTTACCATAAGAAGAAAGAAGATAATAATCTTTCTCTAATTTCAGCTTTTTCTGATGCAGACTGGGCCGGTGACAGGACTGACAGGAAAAGTGTCAGTGGTATGGTCATCTATCACCAAGGCAATGTGATCTCATGGTCTTCCAAGAAGCAGCAGTCTGTTGCGCTTAGTACTGCCGAAGCTGAGTATATTTCTGCAGCCATGTGTGCAAGTGAACTCCTGTTTGTTCATGGTTTGGCAAAAGACTTCAACGATCAGTGCAGTGTTGAACTAAAAGTAGACAATCAACGTGCTATAAAAATGATTATGAACAGTGAAAATACGAGATATTCAAAACATATAGACATAAAGTTTCATTTCATAAAAGACATTGTTGATCGAAACTTAATAACAGTAAACTATGTAAGTTCTTGTGAAAATACATCAGACATCATGACAAAACCTTTGTGTAATGTGAAACATAGTTATTTTCGTGCTAATTTGTTTAATTGAACTTGAGATTTTGTTTATTTTTTTTTGTTTTGTATAAAGTTAATTGAAGATGTAGAAACGTCAAACTAGTAATGTCACTCATGTCAAATGTCAAGATACTGTCACTAGTGTTGCCACAATATAAACAATTTCAAGTTGTAATAAATTAGAAAAATAATGTTTGTAACTTAAAATTGAGAGGGAGTGTTAAAGTATTTTTATAATCTGTGAACCTAATGTCAATTGTCAACTTCCTCTCTTCTTACTTCCGTTCGTGTCTGTCGCAGAGATTACTAGGCTAAGCTATAGAAAGAAATAAACTGATTATTACTAAACGAATCCTTTAATTAAACATTCAAGTTCTCACAAAAGAGGACTAAGAGTGTTAAAGAGGACTAAGAGTGTTAAAGAGGACTAAGAGTGTTAAAGAGGACTCAAGAGTGTTAAAGAGGACTCAAGAGTGTTAAAGAGGACTAAGAGTGTTAAAGAGGACTAAGAGTGTTAAAGAGGACTAAGAGTGTTAAAGAGGACTAAGAGTGTTAAAGAGGACTAAGAGTGTTAAAGAGGACTAAGAGTGTTAAAGAGGACTCAAGAGTGTTAAAGAGGACTCAAGAGTGTTAAAGAGGACTCAAGAGTGTTAAAGAGGACTAAGAGTGTTAAAGAGGACTAAGAGTGTTAAAGAGGACTAAGAGTGTTAAAGAGGACTAAGAGTGTTAAAGAGGACTAAGAGTGTTAAAGAGGACTCAAGAGTGTTAAAGAGGACTAAGAGTGTTAAAGAGGACTAAGAGTGTTAAAGAGGACTAAGACTGTTAAAGAGGACTCAAGAGTGTTAAAGAGGACTCAAGAGTGTTAAAGAGGACTGTTGTAAAACCTACTTATTCAACTTACTATTTGTTAGGTTTTATGAATATTTTCTAATGTCAATAAAAAAAATATTTTTTTTTGTTTTTTAAACGTTGAATACAGCAACCATCACACACGTCTACGTTTTTCTTTTTCCTTAGCAATCCTAATATTTATTAAGGAACTCAGTCTACAACTACAACACGTTATCAGCACGAAGCTCTGTATCTATATTTGATCTACGATCGAACTTAAAAGAAGATTGGTGGTGAAATAATTGATACCTAGTTAACATATTGGTCATCATGTCGTCTGCAGTTCATGGTATGTCTCTAATAAATGGTATTCCGATACTTTGTAATAGAGAAGGTTACACTCTGTGGAAATTTAAAATGCGCATGTTGTTAATCCATGAAGGGTTGTGGGAAACTGTAAGCGGAGTAGTTGTCGTAGGGAGTAAGACGCCCGACGATGTACGGAAGGATGAAAAAGCTCTTTCTAAAATATGCCTTACTGTGGATGGTGCTGCTATTTCGATTGTTCGACCAGCTAAGACCGCAAAAGAAGCGTGGGATGCTCTTATGAAATCCTACGAGGATCGAAGTTTGGGTCGTAAACTGTCGTTGGAACGTAAGTTGTACAGGTACACCTTATCTGACTTTTCTGATTTAGAAGCTTACTTAACGGCAATAACTACAACTGCACTAGACCTGGCCGACATTGGCAAAACCATTGAAGATAGTTCTTTAGCAGCTATTATTTTGGGAGGTCTAACGTCTCGCTACGAGCCCTTGATAATGGCGCTTGAGAATGGGAGCGTTGAAGTCACAACAGATTTGGTAAGAAGTAAGTTATTGAGCGAAATGACGAAAGAGACTAAAGATGATGTGGCTGCGTTGCATACTAACAAGCAAGTTATTTGTTTTCGATGTAAGAAGCCAGGGCACAAGAGTCCTAATTGTCCTCTCAAAAAGAAGGAGAAAAAGGCAAAGGCGAGTTGCTCAACAGAAAGTTGTTCTAAAGATAAGGGACTGACTGTTTTTAGTTCAGGGAATATGGATGCATGTGTCACGGAATTGTTTTTGGATGGTGTCACGGGACTGGCTTTGTCTGCACCAAGTGTTCAGATGTCTGAGAAGTGGATAATCGACTCTGGTGCGTCTACTCACATGACTCCACATGCTGAATGGTTTAATAGTTACAAATCCTGTGATGGGAAGATAACTGTAGCAAATGGTAAATGTTTGCCGGCTGTGGGTTTAGGAGATGTTGATATTGACACAAAAACCAATTTTAAGAAGATTATTAATGTTGTACATGTTCCTGGCCTAGATTGTAATTTACTCTCAGTCAAAAAGGCAGTAGAGAAAGGTTTCTCGATTGTTTTTGATACGAATGGCTGTAATTTTTATAATTCTAATGATGTTTCTTTTAAAAAGGATCCTGTTTTACATGGTTCTAATTGTGGTGGATTGTACACTTTAGATTGTACAGTAAAACCGCAAGGTATTTCAGCTTATAATGTTTACACTAATTTGTCCCAGTTTCAGCTTTGGCATAAGCGTCTAGGACATCTCTGCCGTATTGGTATGGATCTACTCAAAAAAGGTCTAGCTGTTGGTGTAGAGTATACTGATGTTGACAAAGAACCATGCGTACCCTGTGTAGAGGCTAAACAGGCGCGGAAGCCTTTCAAAGGGATTAAGTATAAAAAGGCTTCGTCACCATTAGAATTGGTCCATACGGACGTTTGTGGTCCCATGACCACTGAATCTTTTAAAGGTAATAAATATTTCATTATTTTTGTTGATGATTATACACGTTTTATATACCTTTATTGTATGTCATCTAAGACAGAAGTTCAGAAGTTTTTTTTGTGCTTTCCAAGCACTTGTTGAGAGACAGACTGGTACTAAGATTCGAACCCTTCGGTCAGACAATGGTACTGAGTATGTCAACAAGGACCTGACAGACTATTTGCAGGCTCAAGGGATACGACATGAAACGTCTGTACCATACAGCCCTCAACAAAATGGGGTAAGTGAACGTAGCAATCGTAGCATTGTGGAGAAGGCCCGTTCCTTGCTGGCACAGAGCTCTTTGTCGAAAGCTTTTTGGCAGGATGCTGTTGAGACTAGTGTTTATTTAAAGAATAGGTCACCTCATCGTGCACTTAATGGTATGACGCCATATGAAATGTGGTGTGGTAGTAAACCCGACCTGTCTAATTTAAGAGTGTTTGGTTGCCGAGCTTTAGTTCATGTGCCTTCATGTCAGAGAACTAAGCTAGACATGAAAACTTCTGAACATATCTTCGTTGGATATTCAGACGATCCAAGGAGTTATTATTTCCGTAGCGCGGAAAACCCTCGAAGGTTGATTAAGTCACGGGATATTACGTTTTTTGAAAATATTTTTTCAGGATTGAAGGACAAATCTGTTCAGCCTGAAGCTGATGTGAGCCCTAATGTCATTAATCTTTTATTACAAACTTCTTCAGATACCACATCGCCACGGGCGATTTCTATCTCATCTGCTTCTACTTCTTCACCTACTTCAGAAAGTGTGGACATGGAGGTAAGAGCAAGTTGACGATTTTGTGGACGCGATTGAAGAAGCTGGTGGGGTTTGTGACACGGAGTCTCTACATTCAGGTGAACAACGTGTTCTGTCCCTGGTTCCTTCAGTTGAACTCAACGATGCATGTCCTGAGAGAAGGTATCCTGAAAGAGTACGTAAACCTCCTGATTATTATTCATACGGCACTCACGGTGTTGATTTGTTGTGTGATGATCCAAAAAGTTATCGTGAAGCTGTTAATAGCGATGATAAATATAACTGGATCTCCGCAATGAAGGATGAGTACAACGCCTTATTGAATAAGCAGACTTGGACATTAGTGGATAAACCAAATAAAAAGGTTATTCCATGTAAATGGGTGTTCAAGATAAAGAGGGACCCGAACGGTGCAATAGTCAAGTATAAGGCGCGACTAGTTGCGAAAGGTTTTAGTCAAGTTTGGGGGACTGATTATAACGAGACTTTTGCACCTGTAGTTCGAAATTCATCTTTGCGTACCCTTATAGCGTTGGCTGCAGAAATGGATTTAAAGATTCAACACATGGATGTCGATACCGCATTCCTCAATGGGGACTTAGAGGAGGAAGTGTACATGCAACAGCCTGAGGGATTTGCTGAGCACGGGGCAGAAGGTAAAGTCTGTTTGCTCAGAAAATCCATTAATGGTTTGAAGCAGGCAGCTCGAGCCTGGAATATCAAATTGCATCAAATTCTATCGAAAATTGACTTTGCACGAACATCTGCGGAATCATGTGTTTACATAAAAAAGTTTGGTAATGAAACCTTAATACTTGCAGTCTATGTTGACGATCTAATTGTCTTTTATAAAGAAAAAAGTTCGTTTGACGCTGTCAAAAATGACTTGGAGATATTTTTCTCGCTAAAAGATTTGGGTGCATTGTCGTATTGTTTAGGCTTAAATGTTAACCGTGTTGACGATAAAATTGTGGTCAGTCAGAAGACCTATATCCAGTCAGTGTTGGAGCGGTTTAATATGCGAGATTGCAAGGAAATGTCTACACCTTTGGAGAATAACAAATTGGAGAAAGGTAATCCAACATCTCTTGGTGAATATCCTTACCAAAACTTGGTAGGATGTCTCATGTACCTAGCTGTTAATACGAGACCCGATATAGCTTATGCCACAAGCTATTTAAGTCAGTTTAATAACTGTCATGATAAGAGACATTGGTTGGCCGCTAAAAGGGTGTTACAGTATTTGAAAGGTACTATGGATTACTGTATTACTTACAGAAAAGTCGGTGGACGTCTGTGTGGATACACGGATGCTGACTGGGCGAACTGTGTACATGACCGTCGGTCGTACACTGGTTATTACTACACGCTAGCAGGTGGACCTATTAGTTGGGAGTGTAAGAAGCAGCCGACGGTAGCCTTATCGTCTACAGAAGCTGAGTATATGTCCTTGAGCAGTGCTGCAAAGGAGGCTATTTTCCTCAGACGGTTAGTGTATGACATTACTGGTTTTGCTCATAGGGTGTTGCTATACAACGATAGTCAAAGTGCACAGAAAATTGTGCTCAATCCTATCCACCACAATAGAACTAAACATATTGATACGAGATATCATTTTATTCGTGAAAAGGTTACTGAGGGTCTTATAGATATAAAGTTCATACCTACGGATAAAATGACAGCCGATGTTTTAACCAAGCCCTTAAGGCGCATAAATCATCTTAGGTGCGTTGTTAATATGGGTTTAATGATAAATGAGTAGAATATTTTTTCTATTTATTTATTTTTCGTCGGTTTATGTTTTATATTTTTGTTTAGTCTGGTAGTAATGTTTTATTTTATTCTATTGTGTTCAGCATTACTACTTTATCTTTTTATTGCCATTAAGGGCGGATGTTGTAAAACCTACTTATTCAACTTACTATTTGTTAGGTTTTATGAATATTTTCTAATGTCAATAAAAAAAATATATTTTTTTGTTTTTTAAACGTTGAATACAGCAACCATCACACACGTCTACGTTTTTCTTTTTCCTTAGCAATCCTAATATTTATTAAGGAACTCAGTCTACAACTACAACAAGGACTCAAGAGTGTTAAAGAGGACTTAGAGTGTTAAAGAGGTTTCAAGAGTGTTAAAGAGGACTCTCAAGAGTGTTAAAGAGGACTCTCAAGAGTGTTAAAGAGGACTCTCAAGAGTGTTAAAGAGGACTCAACAGTGTTAAAGAGGACTCAAGAGTGTTAAAGAGGACTCAACAGTGTTAAAGAGGACCCAACAGTGTTAAAGAGGACTCAAGAGTGTTAAAGAGGACTAAGAGTGTTAAAGAGGACTCAAGAGTGTTAAAGAGGACTAAGAGTGTTAAAGAGGACTAAGAGTGTTAAAGAGGACTCAAAAGTGTTAAAGAGGACTAAGAGTGTTAAAGAGGACTCAAGAGTGTTAAAGAGGACTCTCAAGAGTGTTAAAGAGGACTCTCAAGAGTGTTAAAGAGGACTCAACAGTGTTAAAGAGGACTCAAGAGTGTTAAAGAGGACCCAACAGTGTTAAAGAGGACTCAAGAGTGTTAAAGAGGACTCAAGAGTGTTAAAGAGGACTAAGAGTGTTAAAGAGGACTCAAGAGTGTTAAAGAGGACGCAAGAGTGTTAAAGAGGACTCAAGAGTGTTAAAGAGGACTAGTGTTAAAGAGGTTTCAAGAGTGTTAAAGAGGACTCTCAAGAGTGTTAAAGAGGACTCTCAAGAGTGTTAAAGAGGACTCGAGTGTTAAAGAGGACTCGAGTGTTAAAGAGGACTCAACAGTGTTAAAGAGGACTCAAGAGTGTTAAAGAGGACTCAACAGTGTTAAAGAGGACCCAACAGTGTTAAAGAGGTTTCAAGAGTGTTAAAGAGGACTCTCAAGAGTGTTAAAGAGGACTCTCAAGAGTGTTAAAGAGGACTCTCAAGAGTGTTAAAGAGGACTCAACAGTGTTAAAGAGGACTCAAGAGTGTTAAAGAGGACTCAACAGTGTTAAAGAGGACCCAACAGTGTTAAAGAGGACTAAGAGTGTTAAAGAGGACTCAAGAGTGTTAAAGAGGACTCAAAAGTGTTAAAGAGGACTAAGAGTGTTAAAGAGGACTCAAGAGTGTTAAAGAGGACTCTCAAGAGTGTTAAAGAGGACTAAGAGTGTTAAAGAGGACTCAAGAGTGTTAAAGAGGACTCAACAGTGTTAAAGAGGACCCAACAGTGTTAAAGAGGACCCAACAGTGTTAAAGAGGACTCAACAGTGTTAAAGAGGACTCAAGAGTGTTAAAGAGGACCCAACAGTGTTAAAGAGGACTCAAGAGTGTGAAAGAGGACTCAAGAGTGTTAAAGAGGACTAAGAGTGTTAAAGAGGACTCAAGAGTGTTAAAGAGGACGCAAGAGTGTTAAAGAGGACTTAGTGTTAAAGAGGTTTCAAGAGTGTTAAAGAGGACTCTCAAGAGTGTTAAAGAGGACTCTCAAGAGTGTTAAAGAGGACTCTCAAGAGTGTTAAAGAGGACTCAACAGTGTTAAAGAGGACTCAAGAGTGTAAAAGAGGACTCAACAGTGTTAAAGAGGACCCAACAGTGTTAAAGAGGACTCAAGAGTGTTAAAGAGGACTAAGAGTGTTAAAGAGGACTCAAGAGTGTTAAAGAGGACTAAGAGTGTTAAAGAGGACTCAAGAGTGTTAAAGAGGTTTCAAGAGTGTTCAAGAGGTTTCAAGAGTGTTAAAGAGGACTCAAGAGTGTTAAAGAGGACTCAAGAGTGTTAAAGAGGACTAAGAGTGTTAAAGAGGACTCAAGAGTGTTAAAGAGGACTAATAGTGTTAAAGAGGACTCTCAAGAGTGTTAAAGAGGACTAAGAGTGTTAAAGAGGTTTCAAGAGTGTTAAAGAGGACTCTCAAGAGTGTTAAAGAGGACTCAACAGTGTTAAAGAGGACTAAGAGTGTTAAAGAGGACTCAAGAGTGTGAAAGAGGTTTCAAGAGTGTTAAAGAGGACTCAAGAGTGTTAAAGAGGACTCAAGAGTGTTAAAGAGGACTAAGAGTGTTAAAGAGGACTCAAGAGTGTTAAAGAGGTTTCAAGAGTGTTAAAGAGGACTAAGAGTGTTAAAGAGGACTCTCAAGAGTGTTAAAGAGGACTAAGAGTGTTAAAGAGGTTTCAAGAGTGTTAAAGAGGACTCTCAAGAGTGTTAAAGAGGACTCTCAAGAGTGTTAAAGAGGACTCAACAGTGTCAAAGAGGACTAGAGTGTTAAAGAGGACTAAGAGTGTTAAAGAGGACTAAGAGTGTTAAAGAGGACTCAAGAGTGTTAAAGAGGACTCAAGAGTGTTAAAGAGGACCCAATAGTGTTAAAGAGTACCCAACAGTGTTAAAGAGGACTCTCAAGAGTGTTAAAGAGGACTCAAGAGTGTTAAAGAGGACTCTCAAGAGTGTTAAAGAGGACTAAGAGTGTTAAAGAGGACTAAGAGTGTTAAAGAGGACTTAAGAGTGTTAAAGAGGACTTAAGAGTGTTAAAGAGGACTAAGAGTGTTAAAGAGGACTCAAGAGTGTTAAAGAGGACTCAAGAGTGTTAAAGAGGACTAAGAGTGTTAAAGAGGACTAAGAGTGTTAAAGAGGACTCAAGAGTGTTAAAGAAGACTCAAGAGTGTTAAAGAGGACTCAAGAGTGTTAAAGAGGACTCAAGAGTGTTAAAGAGGTTTCAAGAGTGTTAAAGAGGACTAAGAGTGTTAAAGAGGACTCTCAAGAGTGTTAAAGAGGACTAAGAGTGTTAAAGAGGTTTCAAGAGTGTTAAAGAGGACTCTCAAGAGTGTTAAAGAGGACTAAGAGTGTTAAAGAGGACTAAGAGTGTTAAAGAGGACTCAAGAGTGTTAAAGAGGACTCTCAAGAGTGTTAAAGAGGACTAAGAGTGTTAAAGAGGACTCAAGAGTGTTAAAGAGGACTCAAGAGTGTTAAAGAGGACTAAGAGTGTTAAAGAGGACCCAACAGTGTTAAAGAGGACCCAACAGTGTTAAAGAGGACCCAACAGTGTTAAAGAGGACTAAGAGAGTTAAAGAGGACTAAGAGTGTTAAAGAGGACTAAGAGTGTTAAAGAGGACTCAAAAGTGTTAAAGAGGACTAAGAGAGTTAAAGAGGACTAAGAGTGTTAAAGAGGACTAAGAGTGTTAAAGAGGACTCAAAAGTGTTAAAGAGGACTCTCAAGAGTGTTAAAGAGGACTCTCAAGAGTGTTAAAGAGGACTCAAGAGTGTTAAAGAGGACTCTCAAGAGTGTTAAAGAGGACTAAGAGTGTTAAAGAGGACTAAGAGTGTTAAAGAGGACTTAAGAGTGTTAAAGAGGACTCGAGTGTTAAAGAGGACTAAGAGTGTTAAAGAGGACTAAGAGTGTTAAAGAGGACTCAAGAGTGTTAAAGAGGACTCAAGAGTGTTAAAGAGGACTCAACAGTGTTAAAGAGGACTAAGAGTGTTAAAGAGGACCCAACAGTGTTAAAGAGGACCCATAAATATCAGAAGGCAACATTTTTATTTTTACGGCACTCACGGTGTTGATTTGTTGTGTGATGATCCAAAAAGTTATCGTGAAGCTGTTAATAGCGATGATAAATATAACTGGATCTCCGCAATGAAGGATGAGTACAACGCCTTATTGAATAAGCAGACTTGGACATTAGTGGATAAACCAAATAAAAAGGTTATTCCATGTAAATGGGTGTTCAAGATAAAGAGGGACCCGAACGGTGCAATAGTCAAGTATAAGGCGCGACTAGTTGCGAAAGGTTTTAGTCAAGTTTGGGGGACTGATTATAACGAGACTTTTGCACCTGTAGTTCGAAATTCATCTTTGCGTACCCTTATAGCGTTGGCTGCAGAAATGGATTTAAAGATTCAACACATGGATGTCGATACCGCATTCCTCAATGGGGACTTAGAGGAGGAAGTGTACATGCAACAGCCTGAGGGATTTGCTGAGCACGGGGCAGAAGGTAAAGTCTGTTTGCTCAGAAAATCCATTAATGGTTTGAAGCAGGCAGCTCGAGCCTGGAATATCAAATTGCATCAAATTCTATCGAAAATTGACTTTGCACGAACATCTGCGGAATCATGTGTTTACATAAAAAAGTTTGGTAATGAAACCTTAATACTTGCAGTCTATGTTGACGATCTAATTGTCTTTTATAAAGAAAAAAGTTCGTTTGACGCTGTCAAAAATGACTTGGAGATATTTTTCTCGCTAAAAGATTTGGGTGCATTGTCGTATTGTTTAGGCTTAAATGTTAACCGTGTTGACGATAAAATTGTGGTCAGTCAGAAGACCTATATCCAGTCAGTGTTGGAGCGGTTTAATATGCGAGATTGCAAGGAAATGTCTACACCTTTGGAGAATAACAAATTGGAGAAAGGTAATCCAACATCTCTTGGTGAATATCCTTACCAAAACTTGGTAGGATGTCTCATGTACCTAGCTGTTAATACGAGACCCGATATAGCTTATGCCACAAGCTATTTAAGTCAGTTTAATAACTGTCATGATAAGAGACATTGGTTGGCCGCTAAAAGGGTGTTACAGTATTTGAAAGGTACTATGGATTACTGTATTACTTACAGAAAAGTCGGTGGACGTCTGTGTGGATACACGGATGCTGACTGGGCGAACTGTGTACATGACCGTCGGTCGTACACTGGTTATTACTACACGCTAGCAGGTGGACCTATTAGTTGGGAGTGTAAGAAGCAGCCGACGGTAGCCTTATCGTCTACAGAAGCTGAGTATATGTCCTTGAGCAGTGCTGCAAAGGAGGCTATTTTCCTCAGACGGTTAGTGTATGACATTACTGGTTTTGCTCATAGGGTGTTGCTATACAACGATAGTCAAAGTGCACAGAAAATTGTGCTCAATCCTATCCACCACAATAGAACTAAACATATTGATACGAGATATCATTTTATTCGTGAAAAGGTTACTGAGGGTCTTATAGATATAAAGTTCATACCTACGGATAAAATGACAGCCGATGTTTTAACCAAGCCCTTAAGGCGCATAAATCATCTTAGGTGCGTTGTTAATATGGGTTTAATGATAAATGAGTAGAATATTTTTTCTATTTATTTATTTTTCGTCGGTTTATGTTTTATATTTTTGTTTAGTCTGGTAGTAATGTTTTATTTTATTCTATTGTGTTCAGCATTACTACTTTATCTTTTTATTGCCATTAAGGGCGGATGTTGTAAAACCTACTTATTCAACTTACTATTTGTTAGGTTTTATGAATATTTTCTAATGTCAATAAAAAAAATATATTTTTTTGTTTTTTAAACGTTGAATACAGCAACCATCACACACGTCTACGTTTTTCTTTTTCCTTAGCAATCCTAATATTTATTAAGGAACTCAGTCTACAACTACAACAAGGACTCAAGAGTGTTAAAGAGGACTTAGAGTGTTAAAGAGGTTTCAAGAGTGTTAAAGAGGACTCTCAAGAGTGTTAAAGAGGACTCTCAAGAGTGTTAAAGAGGACTCTCAAGAGTGTTAAAGAGGACTCAACAGTGTTAAAGAGGACTCAAGAGTGTTAAAGAGGACTCAACAGTGTTAAAGAGGACCCAACAGTGTTAAAGAGGACTCAAGAGTGTTAAAGAGGACTAAGAGTGTTAAAGAGGACTCAAGAGTGTTAAAGAGGACTAAGAGTGTTAAAGAGGACTAAGAGTGTTAAAGAGGACTCAAAAGTGTTAAAGAGGACTAAGAGTGTTAAAGAGGACTCAAGAGTGTTAAAGAGGACTCTCAAGAGTGTTAAAGAGGACTCTCAAGAGTGTTAAAGAGGACTCAACAGTGTTAAAGAGGACTCAAGAGTGTTAAAGAGGACCCAACAGTGTTAAAGAGGACTCAAGAGTGTTAAAGAGGACTCAAGAGTGTTAAAGAGGACTAAGAGTGTTAAAGAGGACTCAAGAGTGTTAAAGAGGACGCAAGAGTGTTAAAGAGGACTTAGTGTTAAAGAGGTTTCAAGAGTGTTAAAGAGGACTCTCAAGAGTGTTAAAGAGGACTCTCAAGAGTGTTAAAGAGGACTCTCAAGAGTGTTAAAGAGGACTCAACAGTGTTAAAGAGGACTCAAGAGTGTAAAAGAGGACTCAACAGTGTTAAAGAGGACCCAACAGTGTTAAAGAGGACTCAACAGTGTTAAAGAGGACCCAACAGTGTTAAAGAGGTTTCAAGAGTGTTAAAGAGGACTCTCAAGAGTGTTAAAGAGGACTCTCAAGAGTGTTAAAGAGGACTCTCAAGAGTGTTAAAGAGGACTCAACAGTGTTAAAGAGGACTCAAGAGTGTTAAAGAGGACTCAACAGTGTTAAAGAGGACCCAACAGTGTTAAAGAGGACTAAGAGTGTTAAAGAGGACTCAAGAGTGTTAAAGAGGACTCAAAAGTGTTAAAGAGGACTAAGAGTGTTAAAGAGGTTTCAAGAGTGTTAAAGAGGACTCTCAAGAGTGTTAAAGAGGACTCAACAGTGTTAAAGAGGACTAAGAGTGTTAAAGAGGACTAAGAGTGTTAAAGAGGACTCAAGAGTGTGAAAGAGGTTTCAAGAGTGTTAAAGAGGACTCAAGAGTGTTAAAGAGGACTCAAGAGTGTTAAAGAGGACTAAGAGTGTTAAAGAGGACTCAAGAGTGTTAAAGAGGTTTCAAGAGTGTTAAAGAGGACTAAGAGTGTTAAAGAGGACTCTCAAGAGTGTTAAAGAGGACTAAGAGTGTTAAAGAGGTTTCAAGAGTGTTAAAGAGGACTCTCAAGAGTGTTAAAGAGGACTCAACAGTGTCAAAGAGGACTAGAGTGTTAAAGAGGACTAAGAGTGTTAAAGAGGACTAAGAGTGTTAAAGAGGACTCAAGAGTGTTAAAGAGGACTCAAGAGTGTTAAAGAGGACCCAATAGTGTTAAAGAGTACCCAACAGTGTTAAAGAGGACTCTCAAGAGTGTTAAAGAGGACTCAAGAGTGTTAAAGAGGACTCTCAAGAGTGTTAAAGAGGACTAAGAGTGTTAAAGAGGACTAAGAGTGTTAAAGAGGACTTAAGAGTGTTAAAGAGGACTTAAGAGTGTTAAAGAGGACTAAGAGTGTTAAAGAGGACTCAAGAGTGTTAAAGAGGACTCAAGAGTGTTAAAGAGGACTAAGAGTGTTAAAGAGGACTAAGAGTGTTAAAGAGGACTCAAGAGTGTTAAAGAAGACTCAAGAGTGTTAAAGAGGACTCAAGAGTGTTAAAGAGGACTCAAGAGTGTTAAAGAGGTTTCAAGAGTGTTAAAGAGGACTAAGAGTGTTAAAGAGGACTCTCAAGAGTGTTAAAGAGGACTCTCAAGAGTGTTAAAGAGGACTAAGAGTGTTAAAGAGGACTAAGAGTGTTAAAGAGGACTCAAGAGTGTTAAAGAGGACTCTCAAGAGTGTTAAAGAGGACTAAGAGTGTTAAAGAGGACTCAAGAGTGTTAAAGAGGACTCAAGAGTGTTAAAGAGGACTAAGAGTGTTAAAGAGGACCCAACAGTGTTAAAGAGGACCCAACAGTGTTAAAGAGGACCCAACAGTGTTAAAGAGGACTAAGAGAGTTAAAGAGGACTAAGAGTGTTAAAGAGGACTAAGAGTGTTAAAGAGGACTCAAAAGTGTTAAAGAGGACTCTCAAGAGTGTTAAAGAGGACTCTCAAGAGTGTTAAAGAGGACTCTCAAGAGTGTTAAAGAGGACTCAAGAGTGTTAAAGAGGACCCAACAGTGTTAAAGAGGACTCAAGAGTGTTAAAGAGGACTCAAGAGTGTTAAAGAGGACTAAGAGTGTTAAAGAGGACTCAAGAGTGTTAAAGAGGACGCAAGAGTGTTAAAGAGGACTTAGTGTTAAAGAGGTTTCAAGAGTGTTAAAGAGGACTCTCAAGAGTGTTAAAGAGGACTCTCAAGAGTGTTAAAGAGGACTCTCAAGAGTGTTAAAGAGGACTCAACAGTGTTAAAGAGGACTCAAGAGTGTAAAAGAGGACTCAACAGTGTTAAAGAGGACCCAACAGTGTTAAAGAGGACTCAAGAGTGTTAAAGAGGACTAAGAGTGTTAAAGAGGACTCAAGAGTGTTAAAGAGGACTAAGAGTGTTAAAGAGGACTCAAGAGTGTTAAAGAGGTTTCAAGAGTGTTCAAGAGGTTTCAAGAGTGTTAAAGAGGACTCAAGAGTGTTAAAGAGGACTCAAGAGTGTTAAAGAGGACTAAGAGTGTTAAAGAGGACTAAGAGTGTTAAAGAGGACTCAAGAGTGTTAAAGAGGACTCAAGAGTGTTAAAGAGGACCCAATAGTGTTAAAGAGTACCCAACAGTGTTAAAGAGGACTCTCAAGAGTGTTAAAGAGGACTCAAGAGTGTTAAAGAGGACTCTCAAGAGTGTTAAAGAGGACTAAGAGTGTTAAAGAGGACTAAGAGTGTTAAAGAGGACTTAAGAGTGTTAAAGAGGACTTAAGAGTGTTAAAGAGGACTAAGAGTGTTAAAGAGGACTCAAGAGTGTTAAAGAGGACTCAAGAGTGTTAAAGAGGACTAAGAGTGTTAAAGAGGACTAAGAGTGTTAAAGAGGACTCAAGAGTGTTAAAGAAGACTCAAGAGTGTTAAAGAGGACTCAAGAGTGTTAAAGAGGTTTCAAGAGTGTTAAAGAGGACTAAGAGTGTTAAAGAGGACTCTCAAGAGTGTTAAAGAGGACTAAGAGTGTTAAAGAGGTTTCAAGAGTGTTAAAGAGGACTCTCAAGAGTGTTAAAGAGGACTAAGAGTGTTAAAGAGGACTAAGAGTGTTAAAGAGGACTCAAGAGTGTTAAAGAGGACTCTCAAGAGTGTTAAAGAGGACTAAGAGTGTTAAAGAGGACTCAAGAGTGTTAAAGAGGACTCAAGAGTGTTAAAGAGGACTAAGAGTGTTAAAGAGGACCCAACAGTGTTAAAGAGGACCCAACAGTGTTAAAGAGGACCCAACAGTGTTAAAGAGGACTAAGAGAGTTAAAGAGGACTAAGAGTGTTAAAGAGGACTAAGAGTGTTAAAGAGGACTCAAAAGTGTTAAAGAGGACTCTCAAGAGTGTTAAAGAGGACTCTCAAGAGTGTTAAAGAGGACTCAAGAGTGTTAAAGAGGACTCTCAAGAGTGTTAAAGAGGACTAAGAGTGTTAAAGAGGACTAAGAGTGTTAAAGAGGACTAAGAGTGTTAAAGAGGACTAAGAGTGTTAAAGAGGACTCAAGAGTGTTAAAGAGGACTCAAGAGTGTTAAAGAGGACTCAACAGTGTTAAAGAGGACTAAGAGTGTTAAAGAGGACCCAACAGTGTTAAAGAGGACTAAGAGTGTTAAAGAGGACTCTCAAGAGTGTTAAAGAGGACTAAGAGAGTTAAAGAGGACTAAGAGTGTTAAAGAGGACTAAGAGTGTTAAAGGGGACTCAAAAGTGTTAAAGAGGACTAAGAGAGTTAAAGAGGACTAAGAGTGTTAAAGAGGACTAAGAGTGTTAAAGAGGACTCAAAAGTGTTAAAGAGGACTCTCAAGAGTGTTAAAGAGGACTCTCAAGAGTGTTAAAGAGGACTCAAGAGTGTTAAAGAGGACTCTCAAGAGTGTTAAAGAGGACTAAGAGTGTTAAAGAGGACTAAGAGTGTTAAAGAGGACTTAAGAGTGTTAAAGAGGACTCGAGTGTTAAAGAGGACTAAGAGTGTTAAAGAGGACTAAGAGTGTTAAAGAGGACTCAAGAGTGTTAAAGAGGACTCAAGAGTGTTAAAGAGGACTCAACAGTGTTAAAGAGGACTAAGAGTGTTAAAGAGGACCCAACAGTGTTAAAGAGGACCCATAAATATCAGAAGGCAACATTTTTATCCGCGTACATCGCGTGGTTGGCGGCACAGATAATCAATTGCTGACTACATAGCATCGTAATGAAGATAATGATAAGTGGTGACATATATATTATGTCAACGTTGACAGTGTGACAGGCGGCGAAGTGGTGACACATTAGGGGTGTCAGATAGCCTAATATTTTATGTGAAATGTCGCTTAGTTGAGGTATGGTGACACATTGCCACGACGATTGTCATTGACGTGATGGCGGAAACCAGCGCCGCATGTCGTGCGGTGTTCCACAGGGCTTGGTCTTAGGGCCGCTCCTGTGGAACATCGGGTACGACTGGGTGCTGAGGGGCGAGCTCAGGCCGGGGGTAGACCTGACGTGTTATGCGGACGACACGCTGGTCACTGCCCGGGGGAGCTCGCACAGGGAAGCAGCGTTGCTGGCGACGGCTGCGGTCTCACAGGTGGTGAGCCGCATACGTCGCCTAGGCCTGGAGGTGGCCCTCAGCAAGTCGGAGGCTATGGTGTTCCATGGCCCCCGGCGGGCGCCGTCACCCGGCTCACATATCGTGGTCGGGGGGGCTCGGATCGCTGTCGAGGGTACCATGAAGTACCTAGGATTGGTCCTCGACAGCCGGTGGGACTTCGGGCCCCACTTCCGACGGCTGGCGCCCAAGTTGCTGGGCGCTGCTGGAGCGCTCTCAACGCTGCTTCCCAATCTGGGGGGCCCGAGCGCCGCTTGTAGGCGGCTATACGTGGGGATCGTGCGATCGATGGCCCTTTACGGGGCCCCGATCTGGGCGGCTGACCTGACGGCCGGGAGCATCGCCGTCATGCGGAGACCGCAGAGGGCGATGGCCGTCAGAGTCATCCGGGGGTATCGCACGATCTCCTACGAGGCGGCTTGTGCACTGGCCGGATCCCCGCCCTGGGACCTGGAGGCGAAAGTACTCGCGTCATCGTATCGGTGGCGCGAGGAAGCGCGGGCGCGGGGCGAGCGACCGATGCAGCGACACGTGGAGCTGCATCGGTCTCAGCTTCGCGAGGTCCTGGTGGCGGAATGGCGGGACAGGCTTTCGCGCCCTACCGCCGGCCTCAATACCATTGAGGCCATCCGGCCGGTGCTCGAGCGCTGGCTCGGGAGGAGGCACGGCTCCCTGTCGTTTCGGGTGACGCAGGTGCTCTCGGGGCATGGTTGCTTCGGGAAGTACCTGTGTCGCATAAACAGGGAGCCGGACGCCCGGTGTCACCACTGCGTCGACTGTCGGGAGGACACGGCGCGGCATACGCTGGCAGAGTGTGCCGCTTGGGAGGAGCCGCGCCGTGCCCTCGTCTCTGGAGTAGACAGTGACCTTTCGCTGCCGGCCGTCGTGAATTCCATGGCCGGCAACGAGGAGTCCTGGGACGCGGTGGTTTCCTTCTGCGAGACAGTCATCTCGCAGAAGGAGGCTGCGGAAAGGGAGCGGGAGATTGCTTCCACTAACCCGATCCGCAGCAGACGCACCGGGCGTCGGCGGAGGGCGGATAATGCCCTCTTCCAGCCCCCCTAAATGGGTCCAGGGGCGATGGATCTGGGGAAATCCATCGCCCCCTACTCCTTAGGACCCGAGATGGCGGCGCGTAGTGTTCCACGCGCGCCTCTCTATGATGTAAGGGGGGAGTTTAACACCTCACTCCCCCCAAACTCGAGGTGGCCCGCAGAGGCGGGCCAGCACCAGCCGAGGGTCGCGGAAGTATCTGCGTTCCCGCGACCCCCGACGTAGGTGTGAGATGGAACACCGGGGTGGTTTTTAGTCAGTACGAGTCTGACAGACCCCTCCGCCCGCCCCAGGGCGGAGGACATTCATGAGGATTTTCCACCCCGAGACCAAAAAAAAAAAAAAAAAAAATGGTGACACATTGCCAGAATTCTTAATTGTTTCCTGTGTTGGAAAGAGGGAAGAAGCAACATAATCAAAATTCTAAGTTGTCATCTTAGATTTAGCTACAACCGAAAAAGTAAAGCGACCTGACAATGGATTTCCCTGGTTAAATCCGTCTTGCATCTTCATATTATACTGGCAACAGTTATGAACAATGTTATACACAATCTACTCGCTAATAGCGAGCAGTAATTGCATCGATACGTGGGGAATTATTGTCTATTTGTTTGCTCAAGAGTGTTAAAGAGGACTCAAGAGTGTTAAAGAGGACTCAAGAGTGTTAAAGAGGACTCAAGAGTGTTAAAGAGGACCCAAGAGTGTTAAAGAGGACTCAAGAGTGTTAAAGAGGACTCAAGAGTGTTAAAGAGGACTCAAGAGTGTTAAAGAGGACTCAAGAGTGTTAAAGAGGTTTCAAGAGTGTTAAAGAGCACTCTCAAGAGTGTTAAAGAGGACTCTCAAGAGTGTTAAAGAGGACTCTCAAGAGTGTTAAAGAGGACTCTCAAGAGTGTTAAAGAGGACTAAGAGTGTTAAAGAGGACTAAGAGTGTTAAAGAGGACTAAGAGTGTTAAAGAGGATTAAGAGTGTTAAAGAGGACTCTCAAGAGTGTTAAAGAGGACTCAACAGTGTTAAAGAGGACTCAAGAGTGTTAAAGAGGACCCAACAGTGTTAAAGAGGACTCAAGAGTGTTAAAGAGGACTCAAGAGTGTTAAAGAGGACTAAGAGTGTTAAAGAGGACTCAAGAGTGTTAAAGAGGACGCAAGAGTGTTAAAGAGGACTCAAGAGTGTTAAAGAGGACTTAGAGTGTTAAAGAGGTTTCAAGAGTGTTAAAGAGGACTCTCAAGAGTGTTAAAGAGGACTCTCAAGAGTGTTAAAGAGGACTCTCAAGAGTGTTAAAGAGGACTCAACAGTGTTAAAGAGGACTCAAGAGTGTTAAAGAGGACTCAACAGTGTTAAAGAGGGCTCAAGAGTGTTAAAGAGGACTAAGAGTGTTAAAGAGGACTCAAGAGTGTTAAAGAGGACTCAAGAGTGTTAAAGAGGACTAAGAGTGTTAAAGAGGACTCAAGAGTGTTAAAGAGGACTCAAGAGTGTTAAAGAGGACTCAAGAGTGTTAAAGAGGACTCAACAGTGTTAAAGAGGACCCAACAGTGTTAAAGAGGACCCAACAGTGTTAAAGAGGACTCAACAGTGTTAAAGAGGACTCAAGAGTGTTAAAGAGGACCCAACAGTGTTAAAGAGGACTCAAGAGTGTTAAAGAGGACTCAAGAGTGTTAAAGAGGACTAAGAGTGTTAAAGAGGACTCAAGAGTGTTAAAGAGGACGCAAGAGTGTTAAAGAGGACTTAGTGTTAAAGAGGTTTCAAGAGTGTTAAAGAGGACTCTCAAGAGTGTTAAAGAGGACTCTCAAGAGTGTTAAAGAGGACTCTCAAGAGTGTTAAAGAGGACTCAACAGTGTTAAAGAGGACTCAAGAGTGTTAAAGAGGACTCAACAGTGTTAAAGAGGACCCAACAGTGTTAAAGAGGACTCAAGAGTGTTAAAGAGGACTAAGAGTGTTAAAGAGGACTCAAGAGTGTTAAAGAGGACTAAGAGTGTTAAAGAGGACTCAAGAGTGTTAAAGAGGTTTCAAGAGTGTTCAAGAGGTTTCAAGAGTGTTAAAGAGGACTCAAGAGTGTTAAAGAGGACCCAACAGTGTTAAAGAGGACCCAACAGTGTTAAAGAGGTTTCAAGAGTGTTAAAGAGGACTCAAGAGTGTTAAAGAGGTTTCAAGAGTGTTAAAGAGGACTAAGAGTGTTAAAGAGGACTCAAGAGTGTTAAAGAGGACTCAAGAGTGTTAAAGAGGACTAAGAGTGTTAAAGAGGACTAAGAGTGTTAAAGAGGTTTCAAGAGTGTTAAAGAGGACTCAAGAGTGTTAAAGAGGACTCAAGAGTGTTAAAGAGGACTCAAGAGTGTTAAAGAGGACTAAGAGTGTTAAAGAGGACTCAAGAGTGTTAAAGAGGTTTCAAGAGTGTTAAAGAGGTTTCAAGAGTGTTAAAGAGGACTCAAGAGTGTTAAAGAGGACTAAGAGTGTTAAAGAGGACTAAGAGTGTTAAAGAGGACTCAAGAGTGTTAAAGAGGTTTCAAGAGTGTTAAAGAGGACTAAGAGTGTTAAAGAGGACTCTCAAGAGTGTTAAAGAGGACTAAGAGTGTTAAAGAGGTTTCAAGAGTGTTAAAGAGGACTCTCAAGAGTGTTAAAGAGGACTCAAGAGTGTTAAAGAGGACTCAAGAGTGTTAAAGAGGACTAAGAGTGTTAAAGAGGACTCAAGAGTGTTAAAGAGGACGCAAGAGTGTTAAAGAGGACTCAAGAGTGTTAAAGAGGACTTAGAGTGTTAAAGAGGTTTCAAGAGTGTTAAAGAGGACTCTCAAGAGTGTTAAAGAGGACTCTCAAGAGTGTTAAAGAGGACTCTCAAGAGTGTTAAAGAGGACTCAACAGTGTTAAAGAGGACTCAAGAGTGTTAAAGAGGACTCAACAGTGTTAAAGAGGGCTCAAGAGTGTTAAAGAGGACTAAGAGTGTTAAAGAGGACTAAGAGTGTTAAAGAGGACTCAAGAGTGTTAAAGAGGACTAAGAGTGTTAAAGAGGACTCTCAAGAGTGTTAAAGAGGACTCAAGAGTGTTAAAGAGGACTCAAGAGTGTTAAAGAGGACTCAAGAGTGTTAAAGAGGACTCAACAGTGTTAAAGAGGACCCAACAGTGTTAAAGAGGACCCAACAGTGTTAAAGAGGACTCAACAGTGTTAAAGAGGACTCAAGAGTGTTAAAGAGGACCCAACAGTGTTAAAGAGGACTCAAGAGTGTTAAAGAGGACTCAAGAGTGTTAAAGAGGACTAAGAGTGTTAAAGAGGACTCAAGAGTGTTAAAGAGGACTTAGTGTTAAAGAGGTTTCAAGAGTGTTCAAGAGGACTCTCAAGAGTGTTAAAGAGGACTCTCAAGAGTGTTAAAGAGGACTCTCAAGAGTGTTAAAGAGGACTCAACAGTGTTAAAGAGGACTCAAGAGTGTTAAAGAGGACTCAACAGTGTTAAAGAGGACCCAACAGTGTTAAAGAGGACTCAAGAGTGTTAAAGAGGACTAAGAGTGTTAAAGAGGACTCAAGAGTGTTAAAGAGGACTCAAGAGTGTTAAAGAGGTTTCAAGAGTGTTCAAGAGGTTTCAAGAGTGTTAAAGAGGACTCAAGAGTGTTAAAGAGGACCCAACAGTGTTAAAGAGGACCCAACAGTGTTAAAGAGGTTTCAAGAGTGTTAAAGAGGACTCAAGAGTGTTAAAGAGGTTTCAAGAGTGTTAAAGAGGACTAAGAGTGTTAAAGAGGACTCAAGAGTGTTAAAGAGGACTCAAGAGTGTTAAAGAGGACTAAGAGTGTTAAAGAGGACTAAGAGTGTTAAAGAGGTTTCAAGAGTGTTAAAGAGGACTCAAGAGTGTTAAAGAGGACTCAAGAGTGTTAAAGAGGACTAAGAGTGTTAAAGAGGACTCTCAAGAGTGTTAAAGAGTACTAAGAGTGTTAAAGAGGTTTCAAGAGTGTTAAAGAGGACTCTCAAGAGTGTTAAAGAGGACTCAACAGTGTCAAAGAGGACTAGAGTGTTAAAGAGGACTCAAGAGTGTTAAAGAGGACTAAGAGTGTTAAAGAGGACTAAGAGTGTTAAAGAGGACTCAAGAGTGTTAAAGAGGTTTCAAGAGTGTTAAAGAGGACTCAAGAGTGTTAAAGAGGACTCAAGAGTGTTAAAGAGGACTAAGAGTGTTAAAGAGGACTCAAGAGTGTTAAAGAGGTTTCAAGAGTGTTAAAGAGGACTAAGAGTGTTAAAGAGGACTCTCAAGAGTGTTAAAGAGGACTAAGAGTGTTAAAGAGGTTTCAAGAGTGTTAAAGAGGACTCTCAAGAGTGTTAAAGAGGACTCAACAGTGTCAAAGAGGACTAGAGTGTTAAAGAGGACTAAGAGTGTTAAAGAGGACTAAGAGTGTTAAAGAGGACTAAGAGTGTTAAAGAGGACTAAGAGTGTTAAAGAGGACTAAGAGTGTTAAAGAGGACTAAGAGTGTTAAAGAGGACTCAAGAGTGTTAAAGAGGTTTCAAGAGTGTTAAAGAGGACTAAGAGTGTTAAAGAGGACTCTCAAGAGTGTTAAAGAGGACTAAGAGTGTTAAAGAGGTTTCAAGAGTGTTAAAGAGGACTCTCAAGAGTGTTAAAGAGGACTAAGAGTGTTAAAGAGGACTAAGAGTGTTAAAGAGGACTCAAGAGTGTTAAAGAGGACTCTCAAGAGTGTTAAAGAGGACTAAGAGTGTTAAAGAGGACTCAAGAGTGTTAAAGAGGACTCAAGAGTGTTAAAGAGGACTAAGAGTGTTAAAGAGGACTCAAAAGTGTTAAAGAGGACTCTCAAGAGTGTTAAAGAGGACTCAAGAGTGTTAAAGAGGACTCTCAAGAGTGTTAAAGAGGACTAAGAGTGTTAAAGAGGACTAAGAGTGTTAAAGAGGACTAAGAGTGTTAAAGAGGACTTAAGAGTGTTAAAGAGGACTCGAGTGTTAAAGAGGACTAAGAGTGTTAAAGAGGACTAAGAGTGTTAAAGAGGACTCAAGAGTGTTAAAGAGGACTCAAGAGTGTTAAAGAGGACTCAACAGTGTTAAAGAGGACTAAGAGTGTTAAAGAGGACCCAACAGTGTTAAAGAGGACTAAGAGTGTTAAAGAGGACTCTCAAGAGTGTTAAAGAGGACTAAGAGAGTTAAAGAGGACTAAGAGTGTTAAAGAGGACTAAGAGTGTTAAAGAGGACTCAAAAGTGTTAAAGAGGACTAAGAGAGTTAAAGAGGACTAAGAGTGTTAAAGAGGACTAAGAGTGTTAAAGAGGACTCAAAAGTGTTAAAGAGGACTCTCAAGAGTGTTAAAGAGGACTCTCAAGAGTGTTAAAGAGGACTCAAGAGTGTTAAAGAGGACTCTCAAGAGTGTTAAAGAGGACTAAGAGTGTTAAAGAGGACTAAGAGTGTTAAAGAGGACTTAAGAGTGTTAAAGAGGACTCGAGTGTTAAAGAGGACTAAGAGTGTTAAAGAGGACTAAGAGTGTTAAAGAGGACTCAAGAGTGTTAAAGAGGACTCAAGAGTGTTAAAGAGGACTCAACAGTGTTAAAGAGGACTAAGAGTGTTAAAGAGGACCCAACAGTGTTAAAGAGGACCCATAAATATCAGAAGGCAACATTTTTATCCGCGTACATCGCGTGGTTGGCGGCACAGATAATCAATTGCTGACTACATAGCATCGTAATGAAGATAATGATAAGTGGTGACATATATATTATGTCAACGTTGACAGTGTGACAGGCGGCGAAGTGGTGACACATTAGGGGTGTCAGATAGCCTAATATTTTATGTGAAATGTCGCTTAGTTGAGGTATGGTGACACATTGCCACGACGATTGTCATTGACGTGATGGCGGAAACCAGCGCCGCATGTCGTGCGGTGTTCCACAGGGCTTGGTCTTAGGGCCGCTCCTGTGGAACATCGGGTACGACTGGGTGCTGAGGGGCGAGCTCAGGCCGGGGGTAGACCTGACGTGTTATGCGGACGACACGCTGGTCACTGCCCGGGGGAGCTCGCACAGGGAAGCAGCGTTGCTGGCGACGGCTGCGGTCTCACAGGTGGTGAGCCGCATACGTCGCCTAGGCCTGGAGGTGGCCCTCAGCAAGTCGGAGGCTATGGTGTTCCATGGCCCCCGGCGGGCGCCGTCACCCGGCTCACATATCGTGGTCGGGGGGGCTCGGATCGCTGTCGAGGGTACCATGAAGTACCTAGGATTGGTCCTCGACAGCCGGTGGGACTTCGGGCCCCACTTCCGACGGCTGGCGCCCAAGTTGCTGGGCGCTGCTGGAGCGCTCTCAACGCTGCTTCCCAATCTGGGGGGCCCGAGCGCCGCTTGTAGGCGGCTATACGTGGGGATCGTGCGATCGATGGCCCTTTACGGGGCCCCGATCTGGGCGGCTGACCTGACGGCCGGGAGCATCGCCGTCATGCGGAGACCGCAGAGGGCGATGGCCGTCAGAGTCATCCGGGGGTATCGCACGATCTCCTACGAGGCGGCTTGTGCACTGGCCGGATCCCCGCCCTGGGACCTGGAGGCGAAAGTACTCGCGTCATCGTATCGGTGGCGCGAGGAAGCGCGGGCGCGGGGCGAGCGACCGATGCAGCGACACGTGGAGCTGCATCGGTCTCAGCTTCGCGAGGTCCTGGTGGCGGAATGGCGGGACAGGCTTTCGCGCCCTACCGCCGGCCTCAATACCATTGAGGCCATCCGGCCGGTGCTCGAGCGCTGGCTCGGGAGGAGGCACGGCTCCCTGTCGTTTCGGGTGACGCAGGTGCTCTCGGGGCATGGTTGCTTCGGGAAGTACCTGTGTCGCATAAACAGGGAGCCGGACGCCCGGTGTCACCACTGCGTCGACTGTCGGGAGGACACGGCGCGGCATACGCTGGCAGAGTGTGCCGCTTGGGAGGAGCCGCGCCGTGCCCTCGTCTCTGGAGTAGACAGTGACCTTTCGCTGCCGGCCGTCGTGAATTCCATGGCCGGCAACGAGGAGTCCTGGGACGCGGTGGTTTCCTTCTGCGAGACAGTCATCTCGCAGAAGGAGGCTGCGGAAAGGGAGCGGGAGATTGCTTCCACTAACCCGATCCGCAGCAGACGCACCGGGCGTCGGCGGAGGGCGGATAATGCCCTCTTCCAGCCCCCCTAAATGGGTCCAGGGGCGATGGATCTGGGGAAATCCATCGCCCCCTACTCCTTAGGACCCGAGATGGCGGCGCGTAGTGTTCCACGCGCGCCTCTCTATGATGTAAGGGGGGAGTTTAACACCTCACTCCCCCCAAACTCGAGGTGGCCCGCAGAGGCGGGCCAGCACCAGCCGAGGGTCGCGGAAGTATCTGCGTTCCCGCGACCCCCGACGTAGGTGTGAGATGGAACACCGGGGTGGTTTTTAGTCAGTACGAGTCTGACAGACCCCTCCGCCCGCCCCAGGGCGGAGGACATTCATGAGGATTTTCCACCCCGAGACCAAAAAAAAAAAAAAAAAAAATGGTGACACATTGCCAGAATTCTTAATTGTTTCCTGTGTTGGAAAGAGGGAAGAAGCAACATAATCAAAATTCTAAGTTGTCATCTTAGATTTAGCTACAACCGAAAAAGTAAAGCGACCTGACAATGGATTTCCCTGGTTAAATCCGTCTTGCATCTTCATATTATACTGGCAACAGTTATGAACAATGTTATACACAATCTACTCGCTAATAGCGAGCAGTAATTGCATCGATACGTGGGGAATTATTGTCTATTTGTTTGCTCAAGAGTGTTAAAGAGGACTCAAGAGTGTTAAAGAGGACTCAAGAGTGTTAAAGAGGACTCAAGAGTGTTAAAGAGGACCCAAGAGTGTTAAAGAGGACTCAAGAGTGTTAAAGAGGACTCAAGAGTGTTAAAGAGGACTCAAGAGTGTTAAAGAGGACTCAAGAGTGTTAAAGAGGTTTCAAGAGTGTTAAAGAGCACTCTCAAGAGTGTTAAAGAGGACTCTCAAGAGTGTTAAAGAGGACTCTCAAGAGTGTTAAAGAGGACTCTCAAGAGTGTTAAAGAGGACTAAGAGTGTTAAAGAGGACTAAGAGTGTTAAAGAGGACTAAGAGTGTTAAAGAGGATTAAGAGTGTTAAAGAGGACTCTCAAGAGTGTTAAAGAGGACTCAACAGTGTTAAAGAGGACTCAAGAGTGTTAAAGAGGACCCAACAGTGTTAAAGAGGACTCAAGAGTGTTAAAGAGGACTCAAGAGTGTTAAAGAGGACTAAGAGTGTTAAAGAGGACTCAAGAGTGTTAAAGAGGACGCAAGAGTGTTAAAGAGGACTCAAGAGTGTTAAAGAGGACTTAGAGTGTTAAAGAGGTTTCAAGAGTGTTAAAGAGGACTCTCAAGAGTGTTAAAGAGGACTCTCAAGAGTGTTAAAGAGGACTCTCAAGAGTGTTAAAGAGGACTCAACAGTGTTAAAGAGGACTCAAGAGTGTTAAAGAGGACTCAACAGTGTTAAAGAGGGCTCAAGAGTGTTAAAGAGGACTAAGAGTGTTAAAGAGGACTCAAGAGTGTTAAAGAGGACTCAAGAGTGTTAAAGAGGACTAAGAGTGTTAAAGAGGACTCAAGAGTGTTAAAGAGGACTCAAGAGTGTTAAAGAGGACTCAAGAGTGTTAAAGAGGACTCAACAGTGTTAAAGAGGACCCAACAGTGTTAAAGAGGACCCAACAGTGTTAAAGAGGACTCAACAGTGTTAAAGAGGACTCAAGAGTGTTAAAGAGGACCCAACAGTGTTAAAGAGGACTCAAGAGTGTTAAAGAGGACTCAAGAGTGTTAAAGAGGACTAAGAGTGTTAAAGAGGACTCAAGAGTGTTAAAGAGGACGCAAGAGTGTTAAAGAGGACTTAGTGTTAAAGAGGTTTCAAGAGTGTTAAAGAGGACTCTCAAGAGTGTTAAAGAGGACTCTCAAGAGTGTTAAAGAGGACTCTCAAGAGTGTTAAAGAGGACTCAACAGTGTTAAAGAGGACTCAAGAGTGTTAAAGAGGACTCAACAGTGTTAAAGAGGACCCAACAGTGTTAAAGAGGACTCAAGAGTGTTAAAGAGGACTAAGAGTGTTAAAGAGGACTCAAGAGTGTTAAAGAGGACTAAGAGTGTTAAAGAGGACTCAAGAGTGTTAAAGAGGTTTCAAGAGTGTTCAAGAGGTTTCAAGAGTGTTAAAGAGGACTCAAGAGTGTTAAAGAGGACCCAACAGTGTTAAAGAGGACCCAACAGTGTTAAAGAGGTTTCAAGAGTGTTAAAGAGGACTCAAGAGTGTTAAAGAGGTTTCAAGAGTGTTAAAGAGGACTAAGAGTGTTAAAGAGGACTCAAGAGTGTTAAAGAGGACTCAAGAGTGTTAAAGAGGACTAAGAGTGTTAAAGAGGACTAAGAGTGTTAAAGAGGTTTCAAGAGTGTTAAAGAGGACTCAAGAGTGTTAAAGAGGACTCAAGAGTGTTAAAGAGGACTCAAGAGTGTTAAAGAGGACTAAGAGTGTTAAAGAGGACTCAAGAGTGTTAAAGAGGTTTCAAGAGTGTTAAAGAGGACTAAGAGTGTTAAAGAGGACTCTCAAGAGTGTTAAAGAGTACTAAGAGTGTTAAAGAGGTTTCAAGAGTGTTAAAGAGGACTCTCAAGAGTGTTAAAGAGGACTCAACAGTGTCAAAGAGGACTAGAGTGTTAAAGAGGACTCAAGAGTGTTAAAGAGGACTAAGAGTGTTAAAGAGGACTAAGAGTGTTAAAGAGGACTCAAGAGTGTTAAAGAGGTTTCAAGAGTGTTAAAGAGGACTCAAGAGTGTTAAAGAGGACTAAGAGTGTTAAAGAGGACTAAGAGTGTTAAAGAGGACTCAAGAGTGTTAAAGAGGTTTCAAGAGTGTTAAAGAGGACTAAGAGTGTTAAAGAGGACTCTCAAGAGTGTTAAAGAGGACTAAGAGTGTTAAAGAGGTTTCAAGAGTGTTAAAGAGGACTCTCAAGAGTGTTAAAGAGGACTAAGAGTGTTAAAGAGGACTAAGAGTGTTAAAGAGGACTCAAGAGTGTTAAAGAGGACTCAAGAGTGTTAAAGAGGACTCAAGAGTGTTAAAGAGGACTCAAGAGAGTTAAAGAGGACTCAAGAGTGTTAAAGAGGACCCAACAGTGTTAAAGAGGACTCAAGAGTGTTAAAGAGGACTCAAGAGTGTTAAAGAGGACTAAGAGTGTTAAAGAGGACTCAAGAGTGTTAAAGAGGACGCAAGAGTGTTAAAGAGGACTCAAGAGTGTTAAAGAGGACTTAGAGTGTTAAAGAGGTTTCAAGAGTGTTAAAGAGGACTCTCAAGAGTGTTAAAGAGGACTCTCAAGAGTGTTAAAGAGGACTCTCAAGAGTGTTAAAGAGGACTCAACAGTGTTAAAGAGGACTCAAGAGTGTTAAAGAGGACTCAACAGTGTTAAAGAGGGCTCAAGAGTGTTAAAGAGGACTAAGAGTGTTAAAGAGGACTAAGAGTGTTAAAGAGGACTCAAGAGTGTTAAAGAGGACTAAGAGTGTTAAAGAGGACTCAAGAGTGTTAAAGAGGACTCAAGAGTGTTAAAGAGGACTCAACAGTGTTAAAGAGGACCCAACAGTGTTAAAGAGGACCCAACAGTGTTAAAGAGGACTCAACAGTGTTAAAGAGGACTCAAGAGTGTTAAAGAGGACCCAACAGTGTTAAAGAGGACTCAAGAGTGTTAAAGAGGACTCAAGAGTGTTAAAGAGGACTAAGAGTGTTAAAGAGGACTCAAGAGTGTTAAAGAGGACTTAGTGTTAAAGAGGTTTCAAGAGTGTTCAAGAGGACTCTCAAGAGTGTTAAAGAGGACTCTGAAGAGTGTTAAAGAGGACTCTCAAGAGTGTTAAACAGGACTCAACAGTGTTAAAGAGGACTCAAGAGTGTTAAAGAGGACTCAACAGTGTTAAAGAGGACCCAACAGTGTTAAAGAGGACTCAAGAGTGTTAAAGAGGACTAAGAGTGTTAAAGAGGACTCAAGAGTGTTAAAGAGGACTCAAGAGTGTTAAAGAGGTTTCAAGAGTGTTCAAGAGGTTTCAAGAGTGTTAAAGAGGACTCAAGAGTGTTAAAGAGGACCCAACAGTGTTAAAGAGGACCCAACAGTGTTAAAGAGGTTTCAAGAGTGTTAAAGAGGACTCAAGAGTGTTAAAGAGGTTTCAAGAGTGTTAAAGAGGACTAAGAGTGTTAAAGAGGACTCAAGAGTGTTAAAGAGGACTCAAGAGTGTTAAAGAGGACTAAGAGTGTTAAAGAGGACTAAGAGTGTTAAAGAGGTTTCAAGAGTGTTAAAGAGGACTCAAGAGTGTTAAAGAGGACTCAAGAGTGTTAAAGAGGACTAAGAGTGTTAAAGAGGACTCTCAAGAGTGTTAAAGAGTACTAAGAGTGTTAAAGAGGTTTCAAGAGTGTTAAAGAGGACTCTCAAGAGTGTTAAAGAGGACTCAACAGTGTCAAAGAGGACTAGAGTGTTAAAGAGGACTCAAGAGTGTTAAAGAGGACTAAGAGTGTTAAAGAGGACTAAGAGTGTTAAAGAGGACTCAAGAGTGTTAAAGAGGTTTCAAGAGTGTTAAAGAGGACTCAAGAGTGTTAAAGAGGACTCAAGAGTGTTAAAGAGGACTAAGAGTGTTAAAGAGGACTCAAGAGTGTTAAAGAGGTTTCAAGAGTGTTAAAGAGGACTAAGAGTGTTAAAGAGGACTCTCAAGAGTGTTAAAGAGGACTAAGAGTGTTAAAGAGGTTTCAAGAGTGTTAAAGAGGACTCTCAAGAGTGTTAAAGAGGACTCAACAGTGTCAAAGAGGACTAGAGTGTTAAAGAGGACTAAGAGTGTTAAAGAGGACTAAGAGTGTTAAAGAGGACTAAGAGTGTTAAAGAGGACTAAGAGTGTTAAAGAGGACTAAGAGTGTTAAAGAGGACTAAGAGTGTTAAAGAGGACTCAAGAGTGTTAAAGAGGTTTCAAGAGTGTTAAAGAGGACTAAGAGTGTTAAAGAGGACTCTCAAGAGTGTTAAAGAGGACTAAGAGTGTTAAAGAGGTTTCAAGAGTGTTAAAGAGGACTCTCAAGAGTGTTAAAGAGGACTAAGAGTGTTAAAGAGGACTAAGAGTGTTAAAGAGGACTCAAGAGTGTTAAAGAGGACTCTCAAGAGTGTTAAAGAGGACTAAGAGTGTTAAAGAGGACTCAAGAGTGTTAAAGAGGACTCAAGAGTGTTAAAGAGGACTCAAGAGTGTTAAAGAGGACTCAAGAGAGTTAAAGAGGACTCAAGAGTGTTAAAGAGGACTCAAGAGTGTTAAAGAGGACTAAGAGTGTTAAAGAGGACTCAAAAGTGTTAAAGAGGACTCTCAAGAGTGTTAAAGAGGACTCAAGAGTGTTAAAGAGGACTCTCAAGAGTGTTAAAGAGGACTAAGAGTGTTAAAGAGGACTAAGAGTGTTAAAGAGGACTAAGAGTGTTAAAGAGGACTTAAGAGTGTTAAAGAGGACTCGAGTGTTAAAGAGGACTAAGAGTGTTAAAGAGGACTAAGAGTGTTAAAGAGGACTCAAGAGTGTTAAAGAGGACTCAAGAGTGTTAAAGAGGACTCAACAGTGTTAAAGAGGACTAAGAGTGTTAAAGAGGACCCAACAGTGTTAAAGAGGACTAAGAGTGTTAAAGAGGACTCTCAAGAGTGTTAAAGAGGACTAAGAGAGTTAAAGAGGACTAAGAGTGTTAAAGAGGACTAAGAGTGTTAAAGAGGACTCAAAAGTGTTAAAGAGGACTAAGAGAGTTAAAGAGGACTAAGAGTGTTAAAGAGGACTAAGAGTGTTAAAGAGGACTCAAAAGTGTTAAAGAGGACTCTCAAGAGTGTTAAAGAGGACTCTCAAGAGTGTTAAAGAGGACTCAAGAGTGTTAAAGAGGACTCTCAAGAGTGTTAAAGAGGACTAAGAGTGTTAAAGAGGACTAAGAGTGTTAAAGAGGACTTAAGAGTGTTAAAGAGGACTCGAGTGTTAAAGAGGACTAAGAGTGTTAAAGAGGACTAAGAGTGTTAAAGAGGACTCAAGAGTGTTAAAGAGGACTCAAGAGTGTTAAAGAGGACTCAACAGTGTTAAAGAGGACTAAGAGTGTTAAAGAGGACCCAACAGTGTTAAAGAGGACCCATAAATATCAGAAGGCAACATTTTTATCCGCGTACATCGCGTGGTTGGCGGCACAGATAATCAATTGCTGACTACATAGCATCGTAATGAAGATAATGATAAGTGGTGACATATATATTATGTCAACGTTGACAGTGTGACAGGCGGCGAAGTGGTGACACATTAGGGGTGTCAGATAGCCTAATATTTTATGTGAAATGTCGCTTAGTTGAGGTATGGTGACACATTGCCACGACGATTGTCATTGACGTGATGGCGGAAACCAGCGCCGCATGTCGTGCGGTGTTCCACAGGGCTTGGTCTTAGGGCCGCTCCTGTGGAACATCGGGTACGACTGGGTGCTGAGGGGCGAGCTCAGGCCGGGGGTAGACCTGACGTGTTATGCGGACGACACGCTGGTCACTGCCCGGGGGAGCTCGCACAGGGAAGCAGCGTTGCTGGCGACGGCTGCGGTCTCACAGGTGGTGAGCCGCATACGTCGCCTAGGCCTGGAGGTGGCCCTCAGCAAGTCGGAGGCTATGGTGTTCCATGGCCCCCGGCGGGCGCCGTCACCCGGCTCACATATCGTGGTCGGGGGGGCTCGGATCGCTGTCGAGGGTACCATGAAGTACCTAGGATTGGTCCTCGACAGCCGGTGGGACTTCGGGCCCCACTTCCGACGGCTGGCGCCCAAGTTGCTGGGCGCTGCTGGAGCGCTCTCAACGCTGCTTCCCAATCTGGGGGGCCCGAGCGCCGCTTGTAGGCGGCTATACGTGGGGATCGTGCGATCGATGGCCCTTTACGGGGCCCCGATCTGGGCGGCTGACCTGACGGCCGGGAGCATCGCCGTCATGCGGAGACCGCAGAGGGCGATGGCCGTCAGAGTCATCCGGGGGTATCGCACGATCTCCTACGAGGCGGCTTGTGCACTGGCCGGATCCCCGCCCTGGGACCTGGAGGCGAAAGTACTCGCGTCATCGTATCGGTGGCGCGAGGAAGCGCGGGCGCGGGGCGAGCGACCGATGCAGCGACACGTGGAGCTGCATCGGTCTCAGCTTCGCGAGGTCCTGGTGGCGGAATGGCGGGACAGGCTTTCGCGCCCTACCGCCGGCCTCAATACCATTGAGGCCATCCGGCCGGTGCTCGAGCGCTGGCTCGGGAGGAGGCACGGCTCCCTGTCGTTTCGGGTGACGCAGGTGCTCTCGGGGCATGGTTGCTTCGGGAAGTACCTGTGTCGCATAAACAGGGAGCCGGACGCCCGGTGTCACCACTGCGTCGACTGTCGGGAGGACACGGCGCGGCATACGCTGGCAGAGTGTGCCGCTTGGGAGGAGCCGCGCCGTGCCCTCGTCTCTGGAGTAGACAGTGACCTTTCGCTGCCGGCCGTCGTGAATTCCATGGCCGGCAACGAGGAGTCCTGGGACGCGGTGGTTTCCTTCTGCGAGACAGTCATCTCGCAGAAGGAGGCTGCGGAAAGGGAGCGGGAGATTGCTTCCACTAACCCGATCCGCAGCAGACGCACCGGGCGTCGGCGGAGGGCGGATAATGCCCTCTTCCAGCCCCCCTAAATGGGTCCAGGGGCGATGGATCTGGGGAAATCCATCGCCCCCTACTCCTTAGGACCCGAGATGGCGGCGCGTAGTGTTCCACGCGCGCCTCTCTATGATGTAAGGGGGGAGTTTAACACCTCACTCCCCCCAAACTCGAGGTGGCCCGCAGAGGCGGGCCAGCACCAGCCGAGGGTCGCGGAAGTATCTGCGTTCCCGCGACCCCCGACGTAGGTGTGAGATGGAACACCGGGGTGGTTTTTAGTCAGTACGAGTCTGACAGACCCCTCCGCCCGCCCCAGGGCGGAGGACATTCATGAGGATTTTCCACCCCGAGACCAAAAAAAAAAAAAAAAAAAATGGTGACACATTGCCAGAATTCTTAATTGTTTCCTGTGTTGGAAAGAGGGAAGAAGCAACATAATCAAAATTCTAAGTTGTCATCTTAGATTTAGCTACAACCGAAAAAGTAAAGCGACCTGACAATGGATTTCCCTGGTTAAATCCGTCTTGCATCTTCATATTATACTGGCAACAGTTATGAACAATGTTATACACAATCTACTCGCTAATAGCGAGCAGTAATTGCATCGATACGTGGGGAATTATTGTCTATTTGTTTGCTCAAGAGTGTTAAAGAGGACTCAAGAGTGTTAAAGAGGACTCAAGAGTGTTAAAGAGGACTCAAGAGTGTTAAAGAGGACCCAAGAGTGTTAAAGAGGACTCAAGAGTGTTAAAGAGGACTCAAGAGTGTTAAAGAGGACTCAAGAGTGTTAAAGAGGACTCAAGAGTGTTAAAGAGGTTTCAAGAGTGTTAAAGAGCACTCTCAAGAGTGTTAAAGAGGACTCTCAAGAGTGTTAAAGAGGACTCTCAAGAGTGTTAAAGAGGACTCTCAAGAGTGTTAAAGAGGACTAAGAGTGTTAAAGAGGACTAAGAGTGTTAAAGAGGACTAAGAGTGTTAAAGAGGATTAAGAGTGTTAAAGAGGACTCTCAAGAGTGTTAAAGAGGACTCAACAGTGTTAAAGAGGACTCAAGAGTGTTAAAGAGGACCCAACAGTGTTAAAGAGGACTCAAGAGTGTTAAAGAGGACTCAAGAGTGTTAAAGAGGACTAAGAGTGTTAAAGAGGACTCAAGAGTGTTAAAGAGGACGCAAGAGTGTTAAAGAGGACTCAAGAGTGTTAAAGAGGACTAAGAGTGTTAAAGAGGTTTCAAGAGTGTTAAAGAGGACTCTCAAGAGTGTTAAAGAGGACTCTCAAGAGTGTTAAAGAGGACTCTCAAGAGTGTTAAAGAGGACTCAACAGTGTTAAAGAGGACTCAAGAGTGTTAAAGAGGACTCAACAGTGTTAAAGAGGGCTCAAGAGTGTTAAAGAGGACTAAGAGTGTTAAAGAGGACTCAAGAGTGTTAAAGAGGACTCAAGAGTGTTAAAGAGGACTAAGAGTGTTAAAGAGGACTCAAGAGTGTTAAAGAGGACTCAAGAGTGTTAAAGAGGACTCAAGAGTGTTAAAGAGGACTCAACAGTGTTAAAGAGGACCCAACAGTGTTAAAGAGGACCCAACAGTGTTAAAGAGGACTCAACAGTGTTAAAGAGGACTCAAGAGTGTTAAAGAGGACCCAACAGTGTTAAAGAGGACTCAAGAGTGTTAAAGAGGACTCAAGAGTGTTAAAGAGGACTAAGAGTGTTAAAGAGGACTCAAGAGTGTTAAAGAGGACGCAAGAGTGTTAAAGAGGACTTAGTGTTAAAGAGGTTTCAAGAGTGTTAAAGAGGACTCTCAAGAGTGTTAAAGAGGACTCTCAAGAGTGTTAAAGAGGACTCTCAAGAGTGTTAAAGAGGACTCAACAGTGTTAAAGAGGACTCAAGAGTGTTAAAGAGGACTCAACAGTGTTAAAGAGGACCCAACAGTGTTAAAGAGGACTCAAGAGTGTTAAAGAGGACTAAGAGTGTTAAAGAGGACTCAAGAGTGTTAAAGAGGACTAAGAGTGTTAAAGAGGACTCAAGAGTGTTAAAGAGGTTTCAAGAGTGTTCAAGAGGTTTCAAGAGTGTTAAAGAGGACTCAAGAGTGTTAAAGAGGACCCAACAGTGTTAAAGAGGACCCAACAGTGTTAAAGAGGTTTCAAGAGTGTTAAAGAGGACTCAAGAGTGTTAAAGAGGTTTCAAGAGTGTTAAAGAGGACTAAGAGTGTTAAAGAGGACTCAAGAGTGTTAAAGAGGACTCAAGAGTGTTAAAGAGGACTAAGAGTGTTAAAGAGGACTAAGAGTGTTAAAGAGGTTTCAAGAGTGTTAAAGAGGACTCAAGAGTGTTAAAGAGGACTCAAGAGTGTTAAAGAGGACTCAAGAGTGTTAAAGAGGACTAAGAGTGTTAAAGAGGACTCAAGAGTGTTAAAGAGGTTTCAAGAGTGTTAAAGAGGACTAAGAGTGTTAAAGAGGACTCTCAAGAGTGTTAAAGAGTACTAAGAGTGTTAAAGAGGTTTCAAGAGTGTTAAAGAGGACTCTCAAGAGTGTTAAAGAGGACTCAACAGTGTCAAAGAGGACTAGAGTGTTAAAGAGGACTCAAGAGTGTTAAAGAGGACTAAGAGTGTTAAAGAGGACTAAGAGTGTTAAAGAGGACTCAAGAGTGTTAAAGAGGTTTCAAGAGTGTTAAAGAGGACTCAAGAGTGTTAAAGAGGACTAAGAGTGTTAAAGAGGACTAAGAGTGTTAAAGAGGACTCAAGAGTGTTAAAGAGGTTTCAAGAGTGTTAAAGAGGACTAAGAGTGTTAAAGAGGACTCTCAAGAGTGTTAAAGAGGACTAAGAGTGTTAAAGAGGTTTCAAGAGTGTTAAAGAGGACTCTCAAGAGTGTTAAAGAGGACTAAGAGTGTTAAAGAGGACTAAGAGTGTTAAAGAGGACTCAAGAGTGTTAAAGAGGACTCAAGAGTGTTAAAGAGGACTCAAGAGTGTTAAAGAGGACTCAAGAGAGTTAAAGAGGACTCAAGAGTGTTAAAGAGGACCCAACAGTGTTAAAGAGGACTCAAGAGTGTTAAAGAGGACTCAAGAGTGTTAAAGAGGACTAAGAGTGTTAAAGAGGACTCAAGAGTGTTAAAGAGGACGCAAGAGTGTTAAAGAGGACTCAAGAGTGTTAAAGAGGACTTAGAGTGTTAAAGAGGTTTCAAGAGTGTTAAAGAGGACTCTCAAGAGTGTTAAAGAGGACTCTCAAGAGTGTTAAAGAGGACTCTCAAGAGTGTTAAAGAGGACTCAACAGTGTTAAAGAGGACTCAAGAGTGTTAAAGAGGACTCAACAGTGTTAAAGAGGGCTCAAGAGTGTTAAAGAGGACTAAGAGTGTTAAAGAGGACTAAGAGTGTTAAAGAGGACTCAAGAGTGTTAAAGAGGACTAAGAGTGTTAAAGAGGACTCTCAAGAGTGTTAAAGAGGACTCAAGAGTGTTAAAGAGGACTCAAGAGTGTTAAAGAGGACTCAAGAGTGTTAAAGAGGACTCAACAGTGTTAAAGAGGACCCAACAGTGTTAAAGAGGACCCAACAGTGTTAAAGAGGACTCAACAGTGTTAAAGAGGACTCAAGAGTGTTAAAGAGGACCCAACAGTGTTAAAGAGGACTCAAGAGTGTTAAAGAGGACTCAAGAGTGTTAAAGAGGACTAAGAGTGTTAAAGAGGACTCAAGAGTGTTAAAGAGGACTTAGTGTTAAAGAGGTTTCAAGAGTGTTCAAGAGGACTCTCAAGAGTGTTAAAGAGGACTCTGAAGAGTGTTAAAGAGGACTCTCAAGAGTGTTAAACAGGACTCAACAGTGTTAAAGAGGACTCAAGAGTGTTAAAGAGGACTCAACAGTGTTAAAGAGGACCCAACAGTGTTAAAGAGGACTCAAGAGTGTTAAAGAGGACTAAGAGTGTTAAAGAGGACTCAAGAGTGTTAAAGAGGACTCAAGAGTGTTAAAGAGGTTTCAAGAGTGTTCAAGAGGTTTCAAGAGTGTTAAAGAGGACTCAAGAGTGTTAAAGAGGACCCAACAGTGTTAAAGAGGACCCAACAGTGTTAAAGAGGTTTCAAGAGTGTTAAAGAGGACTCAAGAGTGTTAAAGAGGTTTCAAGAGTGTTAAAGAGGACTAAGAGTGTTAAAGAGGACTCAAGAGTGTTAAAGAGGACTCAAGAGTGTTAAAGAGGACTAAGAGTGTTAAAGAGGACTAAGAGTGTTAAAGAGGTTTCAAGAGTGTTAAAGAGGACTCAAGAGTGTTAAAGAGGACTCAAGAGTGTTAAAGAGGACTAAGAGTGTTAAAGAGGACTCTCAAGAGTGTTAAAGAGTACTAAGAGTGTTAAAGAGGTTTCAAGAGTGTTAAAGAGGACTCTCAAGAGTGTTAAAGAGGACTCAACAGTGTCAAAGAGGACTAGAGTGTTAAAGAGGACTCAAGAGTGTTAAAGAGGACTAAGAGTGTTAAAGAGGACTAAGAGTGTTAAAGAGGACTCAAGAGTGTTAAAGAGGTTTCAAGAGTGTTAAAGAGGACTCAAGAGTGTTAAAGAGGACTCAAGAGTGTTAAAGAGGACTAAGAGTGTTAAAGAGGACTCAAGAGTGTTAAAGAGGTTTCAAGAGTGTTAAAGAGGACTAAGAGTGTTAAAGAGGACTCTCAAGAGTGTTAAAGAGGACTAAGAGTGTTAAAGAGGTTTCAAGAGTGTTAAAGAGGACTCTCAAGAGTGTTAAAGAGGACTCAACAGTGTCAAAGAGGACTAGAGTGTTAAAGAGGACTAAGAGTGTTAAAGAGGACTAAGAGTGTTAAAGAGGACTAAGAGTGTTAAAGAGGACTAAGAGTGTTAAAGAGGACTAAGAGTGTTAAAGAGGACTAAGAGTGTTAAAGAGGACTCAAGAGTGTTAAAGAGGTTTCAAGAGTGTTAAAGAGGACTAAGAGTGTTAAAGAGGACTCTCAAGAGTGTTAAAGAGGACTAAGAGTGTTAAAGAGGTTTCAAGAGTGTTAAAGAGGACTCTCAAGAGTGTTAAAGAGGACTAAGAGTGTTAAAGAGGACTAAGAGTGTTAAAGAGGACTCAAGAGTGTTAAAGAGGACTCTCAAGAGTGTTAAAGAGGACTAAGAGTGTTAAAGAGGACTCAAGAGTGTTAAAGAGGACTCAAGAGTGTTAAAGAGGACTCAAGAGTGTTAAAGAGGACTCAAGAGAGTTAAAGAGGACTCAAGAGTGTTAAAGAGGACTCAAGAGTGTTAAAGAGGACTAAGAGTGTTAAAGAGGACTCAAAAGTGTTAAAGAGGACTCTCAAGAGTGTTAAAGAGGACTCAAGAGTGTTAAAGAGGACTCTCAAGAGTGTTAAAGAGGACTAAGAGTGTTAAAGAGGACTAAGAGTGTTAAAGAGGACTAAGAGTGTTAAAGAGGACTTAAGAGTGTTAAAGAGGACTCGAGTGTTAAAGAGGACTAAGAGTGTTAAAGAGGACTAAGAGTGTTAAAGAGGACTCAAGAGTGTTAAAGAGGACTCAAGAGTGTTAAAGAGGACTCAACAGTGTTAAAGAGGACTAAGAGTGTTAAAGAGGACCCAACAGTGTTAAAGAGGACTAAGAGTGTTAAAGAGGACTCTCAAGAGTGTTAAAGAGGACTAAGAGAGTTAAAGAGGACTAAGAGTGTTAAAGAGGACTAAGAGTGTTAAAGAGGACTCAAAAGTGTTAAAGAGGACTAAGAGAGTTAAAGAGGACTAAGAGTGTTAAAGAGGACTAAGAGTGTTAAAGAGGACTCAAAAGTGTTAAAGAGGACTCTCAAGAGTGTTAAAGAGGACTCTCAAGAGTGTTAAAGAGGACTCAAGAGTGTTAAAGAGGACTCTCAAGAGTGTTAAAGAGGACTAAGAGTGTTAAAGAGGACTAAGAGTGTTAAAGAGGACTTAAGAGTGTTAAAGAGGACTCGAGTGTTAAAGAGGACTAAGAGTGTTAAAGAGGACTAAGAGTGTTAAAGAGGACTCAAGAGTGTTAAAGAGGACTCAAGAGTGTTAAAGAGGACTCAACAGTGTTAAAGAGGACTAAGAGTGTTAAAGAGGACCCAACAGTGTTAAAGAGGACCCATAAATATCAGAAGGCAACATTTTTATCCGCGTACATCGCGTGGTTGGCGGCACAGATAATCAATTGCTGACTACATAGCATCGTAATGAAGATAATGATAAGTGGTGACATATATATTATGTCAACGTTGACAGTGTGACAGGCGGCGAAGTGGTGACACATTAGGGGTGTCAGATAGCCTAATATTTTATGTGAAATGTCGCTTAGTTGAGGTATGGTGACACATTGCCACGACGATTGTCATTGACGTGATGGCGGAAACCAGCGCCGCATGTCGTGCGGTGTTCCACAGGGCTTGGTCTTAGGGCCGCTCCTGTGGAACATCGGGTACGACTGGGTGCTGAGGGGCGAGCTCAGGCCGGGGGTAGACCTGACGTGTTATGCGGACGACACGCTGGTCACTGCCCGGGGGAGCTCGCACAGGGAAGCAGCGTTGCTGGCGACGGCTGCGGTCTCACAGGTGGTGAGCCGCATACGTCGCCTAGGCCTGGAGGTGGCCCTCAGCAAGTCGGAGGCTATGGTGTTCCATGGCCCCCGGCGGGCGCCGTCACCCGGCTCACATATCGTGGTCGGGGGGGCTCGGATCGCTGTCGAGGGTACCATGAAGTACCTAGGATTGGTCCTCGACAGCCGGTGGGACTTCGGGCCCCACTTCCGACGGCTGGCGCCCAAGTTGCTGGGCGCTGCTGGAGCGCTCTCAACGCTGCTTCCCAATCTGGGGGGCCCGAGCGCCGCTTGTAGGCGGCTATACGTGGGGATCGTGCGATCGATGGCCCTTTACGGGGCCCCGATCTGGGCGGCTGACCTGACGGCCGGGAGCATCGCCGTCATGCGGAGACCGCAGAGGGCGATGGCCGTCAGAGTCATCCGGGGGTATCGCACGATCTCCTACGAGGCGGCTTGTGCACTGGCCGGATCCCCGCCCTGGGACCTGGAGGCGAAAGTACTCGCGTCATCGTATCGGTGGCGCGAGGAAGCGCGGGCGCGGGGCGAGCGACCGATGCAGCGACACGTGGAGCTGCATCGGTCTCAGCTTCGCGAGGTCCTGGTGGCGGAATGGCGGGACAGGCTTTCGCGCCCTACCGCCGGCCTCAATACCATTGAGGCCATCCGGCCGGTGCTCGAGCGCTGGCTCGGGAGGAGGCACGGCTCCCTGTCGTTTCGGGTGACGCAGGTGCTCTCGGGGCATGGTTGCTTCGGGAAGTACCTGTGTCGCATAAACAGGGAGCCGGACGCCCGGTGTCACCACTGCGTCGACTGTCGGGAGGACACGGCGCGGCATACGCTGGCAGAGTGTGCCGCTTGGGAGGAGCCGCGCCGTGCCCTCGTCTCTGGAGTAGACAGTGACCTTTCGCTGCCGGCCGTCGTGAATTCCATGGCCGGCAACGAGGAGTCCTGGGACGCGGTGGTTTCCTTCTGCGAGACAGTCATCTCGCAGAAGGAGGCTGCGGAAAGGGAGCGGGAGATTGCTTCCACTAACCCGATCCGCAGCAGACGCACCGGGCGTCGGCGGAGGGCGGATAATGCCCTCTTCCAGCCCCCCTAAATGGGTCCAGGGGCGATGGATCTGGGGAAATCCATCGCCCCCTACTCCTTAGGACCCGAGATGGCGGCGCGTAGTGTTCCACGCGCGCCTCTCTATGATGTAAGGGGGGAGTTTAACACCTCACTCCCCCCAAACTCGAGGTGGCCCGCAGAGGCGGGCCAGCACCAGCCGAGGGTCGCGGAAGTATCTGCGTTCCCGCGACCCCCGACGTAGGTGTGAGATGGAACACCGGGGTGGTTTTTAGTCAGTACGAGTCTGACAGACCCCTCCGCCCGCCCCAGGGCGGAGGACATTCATGAGGATTTTCCACCCCGAGACCAAAAAAAAAAAAAAAAAAAATGGTGACACATTGCCAGAATTCTTAATTGTTTCCTGTGTTGGAAAGAGGGAAGAAGCAACATAATCAAAATTCTAAGTTGTCATCTTAGATTTAGCTACAACCGAAAAAGTAAAGCGACCTGACAATGGATTTCCCTGGTTAAATCCGTCTTGCATCTTCATATTATACTGGCAACAGTTATGAACAATGTTATACACAATCTACTCGCTAATAGCGAGCAGTAATTGCATCGATACGTGGGGAATTATTGTCTATTTGTTTGCTCAAGAGTGTTAAAGAGGACTCAAGAGTGTTAAAGAGGACTCAAGAGTGTTAAAGAGGACTCAAGAGTGTTAAAGAGGACCCAAGAGTGTTAAAGAGGACTCAAGAGTGTTAAAGAGGACTCAAGAGTGTTAAAGAGGACTCAAGAGTGTTAAAGAGGACTCAAGAGTGTTAAAGAGGTTTCAAGAGTGTTAAAGAGCACTCTCAAGAGTGTTAAAGAGGACTCTCAAGAGTGTTAAAGAGGACTCTCAAGAGTGTTAAAGAGGACTCTCAAGAGTGTTAAAGAGGACTAAGAGTGTTAAAGAGGACTAAGAGTGTTAAAGAGGACTAAGAGTGTTAAAGAGGATTAAGAGTGTTAAAGAGGACTCTCAAGAGTGTTAAAGAGGACTCAACAGTGTTAAAGAGGACTCAAGAGTGTTAAAGAGGACCCAACAGTGTTAAAGAGGACTCAAGAGTGTTAAAGAGGACTCAAGAGTGTTAAAGAGGACTAAGAGTGTTAAAGAGGACTCAAGAGTGTTAAAGAGGACGCAAGAGTGTTAAAGAGGACTCAAGAGTGTTAAAGAGGACTTAGAGTGTTAAAGAGGTTTCAAGAGTGTTAAAGAGGACTCTCAAGAGTGTTAAAGAGGACTCTCAAGAGTGTTAAAGAGGACTCTCAAGAGTGTTAAAGAGGACTCAACAGTGTTAAAGAGGACTCAAGAGTGTTAAAGAGGACTCAACAGTGTTAAAGAGGGCTCAAGAGTGTTAAAGAGGACTAAGAGTGTTAAAGAGGACTCAAGAGTGTTAAAGAGGACTCAAGAGTGTTAAAGAGGACTAAGAGTGTTAAAGAGGACTCTCAAGAGTGTTAAAGAGGACTCAAGAGTGTTAAAGAGGACTCAAGAGTGTTAAAGAGGACTCAAGAGTGTTAAAGAGGACTCAACAGTGTTAAAGAGGACCCAACAGTGTTAAAGAGGACCCAACAGTGTTAAAGAGGACTCAACAGTGTTAAAGAGGACTCAAGAGTGTTAAAGAGGACCCAACAGTGTTAAAGAGGACTCAAGAGTGTTAAAGAGGACTCAAGAGTGTTAAAGAGGACTAAGAGTGTTAAAGAGGACTCAAGAGTGTTAAAGAGGACGCAAGAGTGTTAAAGAGGACTTAGTGTTAAAGAGGTTTCAAGAGTGTTAAAGAGGACTCTCAAGAGTGTTAAAGAGGACTCTCAAGAGTGTTAAAGAGGACTCTCAAGAGTGTTAAAGAGGACTCAACAGTGTTAAAGAGGACTCAAGAGTGTTAAAGAGGACTCAACAGTGTTAAAGAGGACCCAACAGTGTTAAAGAGGACTCAAGAGTGTTAAAGAGGACTAAGAGTGTTAAAGAGGACTCAAGAGTGTTAAAGAGGACTAAGAGTGTTAAAGAGGACTCAAGAGTGTTAAAGAGGTTTCAAGAGTGTTCAAGAGGTTTCAAGAGTGTTAAAGAGGACTCAAGAGTGTTAAAGAGGACCCAACAGTGTTAAAGAGGACCCAACAGTGTTAAAGAGGTTTCAAGAGTGTTAAAGAGGACTCAAGAGTGTTAAAGAGGTTTCAAGAGTGTTAAAGAGGACTAAGAGTGTTAAAGAGGACTCAAGAGTGTTAAAGAGGACTCAAGAGTGTTAAAGAGGACTAAGAGTGTTAAAGAGGACTAAGAGTGTTAAAGAGGTTTCAAGAGTGTTAAAGAGGACTCAAGAGTGTTAAAGAGGACTCAAGAGTGTTAAAGAGGACTCAAGAGTGTTAAAGAGGACTAAGAGTGTTAAAGAGGACTCAAGAGTGTTAAAGAGGTTTCAAGAGTGTTAAAGAGGACTAAGAGTGTTAAAGAGGACTCTCAAGAGTGTTAAAGAGTACTAAGAGTGTTAAAGAGGTTTCAAGAGTGTTAAAGAGGACTCTCAAGAGTGTTAAAGAGGACTCAACAGTGTCAAAGAGGACTAGAGTGTTAAAGAGGACTCAAGAGTGTTAAAGAGGACTAAGAGTGTTAAAGAGGACTAAGAGTGTTAAAGAGGACTCAAGAGTGTTAAAGAGGTTTCAAGAGTGTTAAAGAGGACTCAAGAGTGTTAAAGAGGACTAAGAGTGTTAAAGAGGACTAAGAGTGTTAAAGAGGACTCAAGAGTGTTAAAGAGGTTTCAAGAGTGTTAAAGAGGACTAAGAGTGTTAAAGAGGACTCTCAAGAGTGTTAAAGAGGACTAAGAGTGTTAAAGAGGTTTCAAGAGTGTTAAAGAGGACTCTCAAGAGTGTTAAAGAGGACTAAGAGTGTTAAAGAGGACTAAGAGTGTTAAAGAGGACTCAAGAGTGTTAAAGAGGACTCTCAAGAGTGTTAAAGAGGACTCAAGAGTGTTAAAGAGGACTCAAGAGTGTTAAAGAGGACTCAAGAGAGTTAAAGAGGACTCAAGAGTGTTAAAGAGGACTCAAGAGTGTTAAAGAGGACTAAGAGTGTTAAAGAGGACTCAAAAGTGTTAAAGAGGACTCTCAAGAGTGTTAAAGAGGACTCAAGAGTGTTAAAGAGGACTCTCAAGAGTGTTAAAGAGGACTAAGAGTGTTAAAGAGGACTAAGAGTGTTAAAGAGGACTCAAGAGTGTTAAAGAGGACTCAAGAGTGTTAAAGAGGACCCAACAATGTTAAAGAGGACTCAAGAGTGTTAAAGAGGTTTCAAGAGTGTTAAAGAGGTTTCAAGAGTGTTAAAGAGCACTCTCAAGAGTGTTAAAGAGGACTCTCAAGAGTGTTAAAGAGGACTAAGAGTGTTAAAGAGGACTAAGAGTGTTAAAGAGGACTAAGAGTGTTAAAGAGGACTAAGAGTGTTAAAGAGGACTAAGAGTGTTAAAGAGGATTAAGAGTGTTAAAGAGGACTCTCAAGAGTGTTAAAGAGGACTCAACAGTGTTAAAGAGGACTCAAGAGTGTTAAAGAGGACCCAACAGTGTTAAAGAGGACTCAAGAGTGTTAAAGAGGACTCAAGAGTGTTAAAGAGGACTAAGAGTGTTAAAGAGGACTCAAGAGTGTTAAAGAGGACGCAAGAGTGTTAAAGAGGACTCAAGAGTGTTAAAGAGGACTTAGAGTGTTAAAGAGGTTTCAAGAGTGTTAAAGAGGACTCTCAAGAGTGTTAAAGAGGACTCTCAAGAGTGTTAAAGAGGACTCTCAAGAGTGTTAAAGAGGACTCAACAGTGTTAAAGAGGACTCAAGAGTGTTAAAGAGGACTCAACAGTGTTAAAGAGGGCTCAAGAGTGTTAAAGAGGACTAAGAGTGTTAAAGAGGACTCAAGAGTGTTAAAGAGGACTAAGAGTGTTAAAGAGGACTCTCAAGAGTGTTAAAGAGGACTCAAGAGTGTTAAAGAGGACTCAAGAGTGTTAAAGAGGACTCAAGAGTGTTAAAGAGGACTCAACAGTGTTAAAGAGGACCCAACAGTGTTAAAGAGGACCCAACAGTGTTAAAGAGGACTCAACAGTGTTAAAGAGGACTCAAGAGTGTTAAAGAGGACCCAACAGTGTTAAAGAGGACTCAAGAGTGTTAAAGAGGACTCAAGAGTGTTAAAGAGGACTAAGAGTGTTAAAGAGGACTCAAGAGTGTTAAAGAGGACTTAGTGTTAAAGAGGTTTCAAGAGTGTTCAAGAGGACTCTCAAGAGTGTTAAAGAGGACTCTCAAGAGTGTTAAAGAGGACTCTCAAGAGTGTTAAAGAGGACTCAACAGTGTTAAAGAGGACTCAAGAGTGTTAAAGAGGACTCAACAGTGTTAAAGAGGACCCAACAGTGTTAAAGAGGACTCAAGAGTGTTAAAGAGGACTAAGAGTGTTAAAGAGGACTCAAGAGTGTTAAAGAGGACTCAAGAGTGTTAAAGAGGTTTCAAGAGTGTTCAAGAGGTTTCAAGAGTGTTAAAGAGGACTCAAGAGTGTTAAAGAGGACCCAACAGTGTTAAAGAGGACCCAACAGTGTTAAAGAGGTTTCAAGAGTGTTAAAGAGGACTCAAGAGTGTTAAAGAGGTTTCAAGAGTGTTAAAGAGGACTAAGAGTGTTAAAGAGGACTCAAGAGTGTTAAAGAGGACTCAAGAGTGTTAAAGAGGACTAAGAGTGTTAAAGAGGACTAAGAGTGTTAAAGAGGTTTCAAGAGTGTTAAAGAGGACTCAAGAGTGTTAAAGAGGACTCAAGAGTGTTAAAGAGGACTAAGAGTGTTAAAGAGGACTCTCAAGAGTGTTAAAGAGTACTAAGAGTGTTAAAGAGGTTTCAAGAGTGTTAAAGAGGACTCTCAAGAGTGTTAAAGAGGACTCAACAGTGTCAAAGAGGACTAGAGTGTTAAAGAGGACTCAAGAGTGTTAAAGAGGACTAAGAGTGTTAAAGAGGACTAAGAGTGTTAAAGAGGACTCAAGAGTGTTAAAGAGGTTTCAAGAGTGTTAAAGAGGACTCAAGAGTGTTAAAGAGGACTCAAGAGTGTTAAAGAGGACTAAGAGTGTTAAAGAGGACTCAAGAGTGTTAAAGAGGTTTCAAGAGTGTTAAAGAGGACTAAGAGTGTTAAAGAGGACTCTCAAGAGTGTTAAAGAGGACTAAGAGTGTTAAAGAGGTTTCAAGAGTGTTAAAGAGGACTCTCAAGAGTGTTAAAGAGGACTCAACAGTGTCAAAGAGGACTAGAGTGTTAAAGAGGACTAAGAGTGTTAAAGAGGACTAAGAGTGTTAAAGAGGACTAAGAGTGTTAAAGAGGACTAAGAGTGTTAAAGAGGACTAAGAGTGTTAAAGAGGACTAAGAGTGTTAAAGAGGACTCAAGAGTGTTAAAGAGGTTTCAAGAGTGTTAAAGAGGACTAAGAGTGTTAAAGAGGACTCTCAAGAGTGTTAAAGAGGACTAAGAGTGTTAAAGAGGTTTCAAGAGTGTTAAAGAGGACTCTCAAGAGTGTTAAAGAGGACTAAGAGTGTTAAAGAGGACTAAGAGTGTTAAAGAGGACTCAAGAGTGTTAAAGAGGACTCTCAAGAGTGTTAAAGAGGACTAAGAGTGTTAAAGAGGACTCAAGAGTGTTAAAGAGGACTCAAGAGTGTTAAAGAGGACTCAAGAGTGTTAAAGAGGACTCAAGAGAGTTAAAGAGGACTCAAGAGTGTTAAAGAGGACTCAAGAGTGTTAAAGAGGACTAAGAGTGTTAAAGAGGACTCAAAAGTGTTAAAGAGGACTCTCAAGAGTGTTAAAGAGGACTCAAGAGTGTTAAAGAGGACTCTCAAGAGTGTTAAAGAGGACTAAGAGTGTTAAAGAGGACTAAGAGTGTTAAAGAGGACTAAGAGTGTTAAAGAGGACTTAAGAGTGTTAAAGAGGACTCGAGTGTTAAAGAGGACTAAGAGTGTTAAAGAGGACTAAGAGTGTTAAAGAGGACTCAAGAGTGTTAAAGAGGACTCAAGAGTGTTAAAGAGGACTCAACAGTGTTAAAGAGGACTAAGAGTGTTAAAGAGGACCCAACAGTGTTAAAGAGGACTAAGAGTGTTAAAGAGGACTCTCAAGAGTGTTAAAGAGGACTAAAAGTGTTAAAGAGGACTAAGAGTGTTAAAGAGGACTCAAGAGTGTTAAAGAGGACTCAAGAGTGTTAAAGAGGACTCAAGAGTGTTAAAGAGGACTCAACAGTGTTAAAGAGGACTCAACAGTGTTAAAGAGGACTCAACAGTGTTAAAGAGGACTCAACAGTGTTAAAGAGGACTCAACAGTGTTAAAGAGGACTAAGAGTGTTAAAGAGGACTAAGAGTGTTAAAGAGGACTAAGAGTGTTAAAGAGGATTAAGAGTGTTAAAGAGGACTAAGAGTGTTAAAGAGGACTAAGAGTGTTAAAGAGGACTCAAGAGTGTTAAAGAGGACTCAAGAGTGTTAAAGAGGACTCAAGAGTGTTAAAGAGTGTTAAGAAGTGCATGTTATGCAAGACGAGGTAAAAAGCGCGGAGGAGCTTGCGTTCTAGTCAAAAGAGGTCTCGAATATAAAGAACTATCGGAAATATCAAGCCAGTCAATAACAAAAATATTTGAATGTTGCGGAACTGAACTAATGCAGCAACGATTAATTATTATCTGTATTTATAGGCCTCCAAAAATGAATAACCTGAATATATTTTATGAAAACCTGGATAACATCCTAAAAACTGTATGTACAAAATCAAATAAGAAAATTGTTATATGTGGGGATTTCAACATTGATATTCTGAAAAGAAACAACGTTACTAGGGACTTTGAGTATTTTTTGTCCGGGCACAATCTCGATCTAAAAGTGCGACACCCGACTAGATTATCCAGCAACAGCTGCCTAGATAACTTTGCTTGTAGCTCTCAGTTAAAATGTAGATGTGAAATACTGGACTTTGCTTTGTCTGATCATACCGCTCAGTTTTTGGAAGTAAAGGTAAATAAAACCTGTAGAATAAGTTACTGGCGCACTAAGAAACGTGATATTTCAAAAGAAAATTTAGTTAGATTTAGGAATCACCTCGAATGCCTTACCTTTTCAGAAGTATATAAAACAGAAAATGCGAACGAAGCGTATGATTGCTTTATAGAACACTTTCGTATGTTGTATGATCTCTGTTTTCCAAATAAGATTGTTACTATCAAAACAAATAAAACAGTAAAATGGGTATCACGTGGAATACGAGTTTGCAGTAAAAGACAGCGGCAATTATTGTGGAAATGCAGGCGCGAACCTACAAAAGAAAACAAAAATAAATTTAAAAGTTACTCCCAGAAATATAAGAAAATAATAAAATTAACCCAAAAGGCACAAAATAATTATTTTATAAATACGTCAACAAATAAATCTAAAGCTTCATGGCAAATCATAAATAATAAATATAATAATCCACGCACTACTGAACAAATTTCCCAAATAAAAACCCAAGATGCAATCGTAAGTAATCCAAAGGATATTGCAAACGCCTTTAATAATTTCTTTATCGATCAAATACAGACAAACACTAATATACCTACAGCTACTAATATATTGAGCAATCCACATTCAATGTTTATGTCTCCTGTCTCACCTCAAGATGTTATGAGAGCAATAATATCCTTAAAAAATAGAAGTAGTTTTGGATATGATGGCATAGCCACAAAAGTAGTGAAATTTGTATCGAATAGTATTGCCTCACACCTGAGTCACATTATAAACTTATGTATCAGCTCTGGAGTGTTTCCAAAAGCGTTAAAAGTAGTTATAGTAAAACCACTCTTTAAAAAACACGAAAGGGAAAACGTAGCCAACTACAGACCCATTGCATTAATTCCGATTTTTTCTAAAGTCATCGAAAAACTTATATATGAATCAATTAACAATTTTCTGAATAAGTATAATATTCTATGTAATGAACAAAAAGGTTTTAGGAAGAACAAAGGTGTTAATTTAGCTATTTACGATTTGCTTAATGTAATTTTTAAAAATGTTGACAGAAAAATACCAATATGCGCAATTCTCACTGATATGACAAAGGCTTTCGACTGTGCCCATCATAAAACCTTGCTAAATAAGCTTGACATGTATGGCATAAGAGGAAATGTCCTTAATCTTGTCAAATCATATCTCAGTGAACGTGAACAATACACGGAAATATCAAGGATATGCTTAAGAAGCAAACGCGAAAAGAAATACTTTTCCGAATACAGAGGTGTCAAACACGGTGTCCCTCAGGGTGGCGTGCTAAGTTCTCTTTTATTTCTTCTTTATATAAATGACTTACCGCGGCACATCAAAGACCCAATGATTTTGTTTACTGATGACAGCACCGCATTAATCAGTTGTTCTGATGCAAATAAATATGAACAGGATATAAATAATACACTCAGAGACATTGTGAATTGGCTTGACGACAATAGATTAGTAGGTAATTAATTTAGGAAAAACAAACATAATACATTTTTATCAGCGGACATCAACACCAAATTTAAAAATTGAATTTAATAGAACTAAAATAGACCAAGTACAAAAAGCAAAATTTCTAGGCATAGTAATTGACAGTCAAATGACGTGGAAGCCTCAAGTAGAAGAGGTATGTAAAAAATTAAGCATATCTGCTTATGTCCTATACAATTTGGCTAAGAAAGTTAACATCACCACAACTTTGATTGCATACCACGGTCTCGTGGCATCCATTCTGAGATACGGTATAATTTTCTGGGGAAATTCTTGCCTACGGGAACAGGTATTCAAGGCCCAGAAACGTTGTTTGAGGTCGATGTTGAATATGAGAATTACTGATAGCTGTGTTCCAGTGTTTAAGTCCCTAAAGCTGTTAACATTTCCGGCAATGTATATTTTAGAAATGGCAATTTTTGTTAAACGTAACATGTGTCTTTTTACTACAGTATCACAAGTTAGTAAGAGACCAATCAGAAGCCAGTACAAAAATCTGTTAATAGTCGAGCGTTGCAACACCGCATTACTTAAAAAAATGTTATTAGTATGGGACCGGCCATATATAACAAAGTACCTAATATAATAAAAAATGACACAATACGCAATTTTAAAAAGAAGCTAACAGCATTATTGATGGAAAAATGTTACTACTCGATTAACGATTTCTTAAATGACAATGACTTAAAAACCTAATGTAAATTTCTAATTTAAGATAGTTATAATATTTTTATGCAATTTAACGACATACCAACTTATCTAATTGTACCCGATTTCAAATGTAATTTTGTATTGTGACACTATTTGTTTATTTTAAGTTTTGACTACCTACTCGTTTACCTAATTAATTAATGTTTGCATGCCTAATCTAAGGTAGATTGTACAAGGACCATAATTGTTTTTTTAATACCCTATGTCATGTACCTACAATCTATGCAAATAAATAAACTTACTTACTTACTTAAAGAGGACTAAGAGTGTTAAAGAGGACTAAGAGTGTTAAAGAGGACTAAGAGTGTTAAAGAGGACTAAGAGTGTTAAAGAGGACTAAGAGTGTTAAAGAGGACTCAAGAGTGTTAAAGAGGACTAAGAGTGTTAAAGAGGACTAAGAGTGTTAAAGAGGACTAAGAGTGTTAAAGAGGACTAAGAGTGTTAAAGAGGACTAAGAGTGTTAAAGAGGACTAAGAGTGTTAAAGAGGACTAAGAGTGTTAAAGAGGACTAAGAGTGTTAAAGAGGACTCAAGAGTGTTAAAGAGGACTAAGAGTGTTAAAGAGGACTAAGAGTGTTAAAGAGGACTAAGAGTGTTAAAGAGGACTAAGAGTGTTAAAGAGGTTTCAAGAGTGTTAAAGAGGACTCAACAGTGTTAAAGAGGACTCAAGAGTGTTAAAGAGGACTCAAGAGTGTTAAAGAGGACTCAAGAGTGTTAAAGAGGACTCAAGAGTGTTAAAGAGGACTCAAGAGTGTTAAAGAGGACTCAAGAGTGTTAAAGAGGACTCAAGAGTGTTAAAGAGGACTCAAGAGTGTTAAAGAGGACTCAAGAGTGTTAAAGAGGACTCAAGAGTGTTAAAGAGGACTCAAGAGTGATAAAGAGGACTCAAGAGTGATAAAGAGGACTCTCAAGAGTGTTAAAGAGGACTCTCAAGAGTGTTAAAGAGGACTCAAGAGTGTTAAAGAGGACTCAACAGTGTTAAAGAGGACTCAACAGTGTTAAAGAGGACTCTCAAGAGTGTTAAAGAGGACTCAACAGTGTTAAAGAGGACTCAACAGTGTTAAAGAGGACCCAACAGTGTTAAAGAGGACTCAACAGTGTTAAAGAGGACTAAGAGTGTTAAAGAGGACTAAGAGTGTTAAAGAGGACTAAGAGTGTTAAAGAGGACTAAGAGTGTTAAAGAGGACTAAGAGTGTTAAAGAGGACTCAAGAGTGTTAAAGAGGACTAAGAGTGTTAAAGAGGACTAAGAGTGTTAAAGAGGACTAAGAGTGTTAAAGAGGACTAAGAGTGTTAAAGAGGACTAAGAGTGTTAAAGAGGACTAAGAGTGTTAAAGAGGACTAAGAGTGTTAAAGAGGACTAAGAGTGTTAAAGAGGACTAAGAGTGTTAAAGAGGTTTCAAGAGTGTTAAAGAGGACTCAACAGTGTTAAAGAGGACTCAACAGTGTTAAAGAGGACTCAAGAGTGTTAAAGAGGACTCAACAGTGTTAAAGAGGACTCAAGAGTGTTAAAGAGGACTCAAGAGTGTTAAAGAGGACTCAAGAGTGTTAAAGAGGACGAGTGTAGGGTAGTGAAGTATTTGGAATAGGTATTATGTAGATGTTTAGGTTTGTATAAACGATTATAGGATACTCTCCTATAATACGTCGTAGAGTAAGCCAAACCCCAACTTGTAAGTGACCACGAATGGTTTTAAAAACACTCACAAGCGAAGAATGGATACGATTACCAGTTGGTAAACGTAGTAGTGTGCAAGTGTGTGGGGTGCAGGGTAGTGAGGTATAAGTAAAGGGTTATGTGTAGGTGGTAACGATTATAGGATATTCTCCTATAGTACGTTGTAGAGTAAGCCAAACCCCAACTTGTAAGTGACCACGAATGGTTTTAAAAACACTCACAAGCGAAGAATGGATACGATTACCAGTGGGTAAACGTAGTAGTGTGCAAGTGTGTGGGGTGCAGAATAAGTTTGTAGTATGTAGGTGTGTTGAGTAAAGAAGTCTTCAAGAGGAGGGCTGAAGATGAAAACTAAGTTAGTATTAGACCTATCAGAAACCTAATACATGATATAAAAAAGAGACTAAGCCGAATAAGAGTCTAAAAAGGAAATAGTACTAGTGATAGTTTGTTTTAGAATTTTGAAAAGGGTTGGATAGGGCTAGCTTTGATTTTACATTGGGCGCCAAACTGTAACGAATCTACTTGCCTATTAAAAATAAAACAGTAAGTAGAAAAGTTAAATATTTATATTATTAAATTAGTCAAAAAAATACAGAAAGAATTTTAAAAAATGACTAACCTACCTAAAATAACCTACCTACTCTCAGAAATAAAAGGTTATATAAAAGGGAGGTTTTGTAGGGGAGGTATGACACGGCACTCAGGTCAGGCCTCGTCAACCAGATCCACCTCTCAGTTGTTTAAGCAGGATCACCGGCAGTCCAATACAGGTCTCCCAGGCAGTGGATGGCCCTCTTGGCAGGGACGCAGTATCGAGACTCGAAGGGAAATGAATGTCGTCCAATTTATGAGATTTTTATGCAGGAGATGAGTCCTCGAGCGTTTTTCAGACTAGAATCTCTTGAATGTGTCAGCGGTCTCCTTTTATATCAGTGTCTCCGGTGTTCTTTTTCACATGTGAGTTGAGCTACACGATTACTGACAAATGCGTGCACTGACTGGCCAGGTCCACTCAAATCTGTATGGTTCTTTCCTCAAAAGACCATTTCAGACACAAATCTACATGGTCCTCAAATTGAAATGCTCTGACCAAGATTATTTCCGGGTTATTATATACACATTGACATTAATGAATGTTACATATTCATTGACATGAATATTTACTTTAAAGTATTATATTATTTTAATTATTGTGAATGTGAAGACTATGCAGATATTCCCTTTAGTTTTGTTTTAATTTTTTTTTTTGTTGTCAATTAGTTTTTATCATGGTCTGGCAGTTTGAGTAATTTATGTGGCCTACCCAAACGTCCTTTCTTTGGTATTGTTCGTCGAATCGTTGAGCTCCTTAAATTCTGAGTTGAGCTGCACGATAACTGACAAATGCGTGCACTGACTGGACAGGTCTTCTCAATCTGAATGGTTATTTCCTCAAAAGACCATTTCAGACATCAATCTACATCGTCTTCACATGATCTGACCAAGATTATGTCTGGACTTTAAAAGAGACTGTGACCTCTGAGTTTGTTTCGGCCTTTCTTCTCAGAGTAGTCAGATAGGAAACGCCGACCTCATCTAGTTTTTAAAATATGATTGACGTGTAAAAGTGTTTGTACAAACCTACTTGCAGAAATAAATCATTTATCATTTAATTTATCATTTATCATTTACATCATCTATTTTTTTCTGTTCTTTACTGAAAGCAGAATTTATTTTCAAATTCAGTGATCGAAAGGCCAGTCATATACCATCGTACCAAAAACCTCTTTGATGAGTTCTGAGAGCGTTTCAATTATTATTATAAATGAAAGTTAAGATACAAATATTATACAGTAAACAATTATAATTATCTATAAAATACAATATTTGAGCTAAACATATTGATAGAAATAATTTAAATTATATAAATCAAAAGTAATCAAAGTCATGGACTAAGCCAGTAAGAAAACTATGAGAGAAAATTAGAAGAAAATATAATGACAGCTTGACAGCCTGACGTAAGTGTCATAACATTGAAAAATATGAAAATTAAAGAAAACTAATCGTTTTAGGGGTTTTTCCCAGTAGTTAGATTGGCAGTCAGACTAGTCTTTCCAACGGGAATTTTTGTTCCCGTTGGTCAGAGTAGCTCGTAATTTAGTAAAGTACTGTTGAACACGAAGAGGTTACCTAACAACAAAGACTATAAAACCACTTGACTGCGCATACAGTTCCCCGCCGCTCGAAAAGTATTAGTATTTTGTCGCCTATGTATAGGATAAGGTACTAGTAACCATTCTAGTTGTGACCAAGTGTTAGACCTGTGTGCACGCTAAATAATTACAAATTGTTATAATTTTTTATGTAATTTATAACGCATAAAATTGCCTTCATGCGCGGTGAAGTGGTGTGGGAAACATTCCAAGACATTTAGTTACAAAAAGGATGCCATACATTTTCATCGGTAAATAAACACTACGAAAACTATTTTTGATTTAATCACATTAAGAGCCACCGCAGGGGTCTATTTAAAATGGTGGTTGGATGACCGAGCACACGGAAGAGTCGCGCGTTGATGTCTTTTGAAAAAGTCCCTTTCTTTCATTAGGGAATTCTAATTGTTTTATCCCTTTCTTTCCCTTTGTATTTTTATCGTAAAAATCTGTGCTGTTACCTTTAATGGCTAAATTCGATATCGATACTAATAAAAATAAACTTAATTAAATTTTTATTCAATTGAGATACTGTCATTAAATACCTATCTACTTTTACCCGACTTTAAAAAAGGAGGAGGTTCTCAGTTTTTTCATCCGTGTAATATGAAATAGAATCAACAAATCATTTGATTGAATTAGCAAGATGCATAATTCAGAAATATGTAGACGCTCGTTTATCATTTTTTACCAAGAATAGTCAGGACCCTAAAACTAATTCGAAAAACATATACCAAATTAATTCATTTTAAAAATCAATAATAAGAGGATACTTGTTTTTCTTTTTGCAACTGACTGATTTCGATTAAATATTAATGTGATTTTTATTGAGCATTTTTTATAAAGTTAAAATCCATTTTATCGATATCGACTATTTTCCCTTAATCAAGTAGAGCAATCCCTAATCAGACATACCTACGCAACTTGACCTTGAACTGACCAATTGCAGCCGCGCATTCTTCCTCGTCCCCCGGCCCGCGGTAGTGAGTCGTGTACTTAGAAGAAATCGGCTTATACGCTCTCTATTGGTTATATTCTCTTTGCCTAACAACGATTAAATAGGTTTTATTTGTGACATTATGTAGTTGGTTGACACTGGTTGAAATTCTTTGAGTTGTTTCAAAATGTAATAACAATTTTTCTTGTTTATCATAAAATGTCAATCACATCATGTACTATACTATTTTTAACAAGAAGTGGAGTAATGTGCTCGGTCAAAATGGATCTTAATTTTATAAATAGAAAGGGTGGGGTGGTCTTGCTATACAATGGGTATCAATTTTATAAAAACAAAACGTATACAAACGGAAACGAATTTTGGCTTTGCGGTCAGTTCAAAAGAATGCGATCCTTGGGATCTGTGACGATTCAAGTGAGAAAACTGGTTCTTACCTCAAGGAGTTAGTTCTGTTAATTAAAGTAAGGCTATTTTAATTGCTAACATTTGACAATTCAACAACGCGGCAACGTAAAGCTTGTAACGCCGGACATAAAATAATATATTTTTACGTTTTGTTAGAACTGCACAATTGCTTAACTTTTTTCAATTACGATAACTTACATATTTATTGTAGTAGTGACCGATACGAGTAATTTTACGATTTGCTTTCACTAAACTGACAGACGTCAAATGTTACCTATAAAAAAGGCCTTACTTTAGTTCGCAGTCCGTTCAAGATCCTTGGTCACACTTTGATCACTTTATAATTGATAAACTCATGTCCATCTCAATGCCTGAGTATTATGTATACTGTATAGGTATATGTATGTAGATACGGGTCCCGACTGCTAGTAAGTGTCTATGTTTTTCAGAACCGCAATCAACTTATTAAGTCAAAAAATCACACCTGCGTTCAAGATGTTGGCAAGAATGACATAGAAGTTTCATTCCATAACATGCGGGATCAAGCTTGCAAGGAGTTTCAACCAGTGCCAACAATTTATAAAGAGTGTGTCACAAAATTAAAAGATTCCGGCTTAAACTTAACGAATATACTTACCGTCTTTTCAATAAAAAAAGAACGGTGGACCGTCAACGAAATAAAGCCGCTAAAGTTACCAAACTATTTCACGACAAGCCTATTGACGTTGAAATCCCTGAAGAATTTCAAAATTTCATTTTGGCGGATTTTATTTACCAAGGAACATGAACATGAATAATTTTTTTGTACGCCGCAATCGAAAGAATATTTAAAACGAGTACCTAAACCATTTCATTTGTGACGGAACATTTAAGAGCCTTAACCTCATTTTCACAGTTATATAGCATCCATGGTGATATTGGAAGCAGCATTGACACCTAAATTTATTTATTGATGTCCCTCAAATCGGAACAAAGCTGCATCAGTCTTTTTAGCATGCTACGATCACAACTGCCGTTTATGGAACCAAAACAGTTTACCCTGGATTTTGAAGTTGCTGCTTCTAATGCGTTAAAAAAAGTATACCCTGGTGCGAAAATAAAAGGTTGCTATTTTAATTTCTCCCATAACGTGTGGAAACAAGAAAAAAAATAAAATTGACAAAAACAAAAACATCAAAACGCATAATTGCACTTTCGGGAATTCTGCCATTACTACCGCCATACTTAGTGGACGAAGGCTGGCACTAAATAATTAATGATGCTCCTGATTCGGCGAACATACAAAAATTTAAAAAATATTTTCAAAAGCTGGCTAAAAAGTGGCTAGAGAAGTCTAATTTTAAGCAATTTTGGGCAGAGGCACAGAACTAACTGTTTAGAAAGTTGGCATAGAAGAACTAAATAAGAAAAGGACCCGGGATAATCAACTTACTGAGAATTTAACTGAAAAGTGATTTTACTAAAATAACAAATAAACGGACAAAGGAAAATGTAATGAGAGACGAATTCATAATGTATTCACAAATGATGTTAACTAATGCAGAATTGAACGTTGGTCATTTTTTAGAACGCCTAAGATAAAATTGTAAGATACCTATTAAAATGCAAAACAGTTTTTATTTTCATTGTACTTTTTTTCTGTTGTTTTCTTAGCTTTCAAATAAATCTGACCAACGGGAAAAAAAATTCCCGTTGGATAGACTAGTCTGACCATCAATCTGACCACCGGGAAAAACCCCGTTTTAGAACGATTCGTGAAATAATAAACTAAAGGAGTATAATACATAATATTAATGAATGCAAAATGTAAGTATATGATGTAATGTCTGTAGTATGTAGATACTATAGTACTCATTCACAGAATAAAATGATTTATCTATAAGCCATTTGAATAACGCTGTTTTAAAACGATTAATTGGCAGTTCCCTATATGATTTTGGTAATTTATTATATATCCTTATTACCATTGGAAAGCAACTTCTGTGATATAAGTGGCTTTTCATTGGAGGAATCATTAGTCTCTCAGGATACCTTGTGTTAAACGTAATAGTGTCTCCAAGACGTTTAAATAATTCGGAGTGCATTTTATCAAACTTACAACATTCAAATATGTACATACCGGGAACAGTTAATATCTTTAAATCTTTAAAAAGAGGTTTAGGTACATGAAGTCAATGGTGGCACATCACAAAGAGCACGGATACATTGTTTTTGGGCTATAAATACCCTATTTATAAGAACAGAATTTCCCCATAGCACAATGCCGTATCTAATGTTAGACGCTACGTAACCATGATACGCTAAGAGGGCGGTTCTGAGGTTAGTTATTTTACACAGTCTCCATAAGGCGAAAGCGAAACGATTAATCTTATTTGTAACCTTTAAGCACTGAGCTTTTCATGTGCAGCCACTGTCCACTGTTATACCAAGAAAAACGGCTTCGTGTGCTTCGTTAATTCTCTGATCGGAATAAGTAATCATAAGGTCAAAATTTGATTTTCTATTGTGGAACTGAACGAAGGAGGTTTTATCAATATTTACTTTTAAATTATTATTATTAAGCCATGTTATGATAGCATTAACTGCTTCATTATAATACAGAGGGTAGATATTATAATTAAGCATTTTATTCTCCGTGATAACCACCGCAATATCATCAGCAAAAAGTGAGTAGAAATGTTTAGTCACATTTGGTAGGTCGTTAATATATAACAGAAAGAACAATGACCCCGTAACACTACTTTGCGGCACTCCTGTATTGTTGCTCCTTAAGGTAGACTTACATAATATTTCTTCTTTATTTGAATTTATTTTGGAAATTGCTATACATTGAGTCCTATTTGAGAGATAGCTTTGCAGCCACTTCAATGCTAGGCCGCGAAAACCGTACAACTCACATTTAGTGAGCAGAATATGGTGGTCAACAAAGTCGAAGGCCTGAAGGTCTGAAGCTACTAGTGCATGTGAAATACATAATAGTCGATACATAAGATTGAAATCGGTAAAATTAGTCACTAAATTATTCATTATATTCGAATAAAAATCGAAAAATTATATACAAACCATCCAGTTCGTAGCCTCCAACCAGTAGTAAGATTGGCATGTATGGGTTGTAAGTGGGAAGAGGGGCATATTTTTTACAATTTCGCTCTTTTCACTCATAAGAAGTGTGGGCAAAGGGCGCAGAGGCGAGAGGCCGATTACTGGTTGAGGGGCGGCGAACTAGCTGTTTTACTCTAGAATATGGAAGTTTGCTACTCTCGGAATGTGCAATGACAAGTGAGAGAGAAAAGTCATCGACAAAATTTGTTGCAGACTTCTATCTGTAAGATATCAGAAAACCGTCATAGAAAAATCTTTTTGATTTCTATGAGGTAAAAAAAAAATCGTTCCCCAAATTTGCCGCCCCCAAAATCTGCCGCCCTAGGCTCGAGCCTACTCAGCCTGCTGGTAATTCCGCCACTGCCTATTAGTAGCATAACATAATGATTGAATACTATCGTGAATACATGTAAGCCTAGTACCTACTTTTTGTTAGGTTACTGCTCAGAAATTGTGCGCAACGTCTAATGATTGAAATAGATATCATGATATCGTGACTTCATGCAAGCCTAGTACTTTTGTTAGTTTAGGTTAGGTACTGCTCAGAAATAGTGCAACGTCCGTCTTGAACCTCGATTGCAGCGCCACTTACCGGGCTCAATTGTGACTAATAAATTCCAAAAAAAAACGATGTTGTTGCGTGTATCTTGATAGGTCATTGCGATGCAAATAACATATTTTAACCCTTTTCACCCCGTTAGGAGTTGTTTCCGAAAAACCTTGATACACGTTATTCTTTCTTTCGGTTTGAAGTATAAACATTGAGTTTCGAGTTAATCGGACCTCGCGTCAAAATTCTTTCATCATCGGGAAATCATCAAATGACTTCTCCCGCTCTGGGCGGAGCGGGAGGGCGTCTCAGACTCTTACTAAAACCCACCAGTGTTCCTTCAGTTGACTGTGCAATGCCAGGGGCCACGGTATGCCTTTCGGACTTTCCCGCAACCCCGGCAGGCATCGGTCCCATCGGACCCCTTCACCCGCTGACATCTCTTTGAGGCGCATGTGGAACACAACGCGCCGTCGACCCGGGCCTGGTCCTTACCGGACGGCGAGCTACCCATTGCTTATCGTCCGCAAGCCTGCGCCTACGGTGGCCGGGAATCGGCAATAGATTCCCGACGCCCAGGGCGCCTCCTCCTGCGGCGCCTAGGGGCGTGAGGGCGCGAAATTTGCCTCTCCCTCACGCTTCACACCTTCTCCTTCGCGAGCATTACTGCTTCGCAGAAAGAGGTGACGGCCTCCCATGCCCTCTCACTCCGTACCACTGCCTGGACCAGGGCCGGACGCGAGAGATCCCCGAGCACTATGTACCCTGGATGCGCTGTTACGAAATTTCATTGAAAACAGCGCACCTTTGCGAAACACACTCAATCTTGTACTTATTGCACGGCTGTTGCGGCATGTCGTATATCTCGTTTCAAATTTTCAAACACTGACTGAGCTGTACGGCGGAAACCGGCCGCGCGCCGCACCTGTCTGGCAGTGCAGAATTGAGCGTCGTATTAATGAGGCCAGGGTACCTACTCATCGGGAAGCTCGTCTGCTTCAGGGAGGGCAATACACGCTTTGTGAGGCGGGCGTTCTCGGGAACTAGTAGTATTAGTCCTCGAGAATATGTGTCACAAAGCGCATCGACTTCCTGAAGTAGAAAGGTTTATGCATGAGCCAACCGTATCCACCGGTATAGGCTAAGAGTGGATCGGTACACTCAGAACCGCAAGTTCCAGAGTAATGGAAGGTGTGTAGGTTTATAGGGCATGGGAACGGTCCATTCCTACTCAAGGTGTCGACGCGCGTCCACCGGATACTGAGGCCATGAGTGCTTTTTGATGAAGCATTTGGTTGGTGCCCGTCAGTCACACTGAAGGTTTAGTTTAGTTTAGAAAAAATATTTATTAACATAAAATATACATAGCTGCAGTACTTAAAAATAAAGTAACAGTTACACTAATATTAATAAAAACACTTTTACAGGCTAGGAGCACCTATATTATGTATTATAATATAATACAATATGTCGTGGCCAGATCTTTAAAATTGATAATTTTTCATGAAATGAACATCGACCACTGGTCACATCATGAAGTGGCCTGGCCAGATCATCGAATACTCAACGTTTAACGATATGATCAGTTAAACGCACGACTACTTCATGATGTGGCCAAACATTAGCAAGGAACATATTTACTCTAAGAGAACATTAGTGATCATTCATATCGTAAGATAGTTAGATTATCCACCGGTAGAGGCGTTGATGACGCTCTGTTTTTGTTGTGCATCATGGCGGCGGCATACAAACAAATCAAGGGTGACCACGCAAAAAAAGTCGATGGACTTATTGGGTTTCCAAATATGATATTATGGAAAGCGATCAACTTGGAAGTAGCGCTCGCCGGCCGCTGCTGCGGCGTGAAATGCAACATAGCACTTATAACTAGTTTTTAAAAATAAAATTAAATACGCCGTGGCACCCCAAATGAGTAAGGTTAAATGATAAATGATTTATTTCTGCAAGTAGGTTTGTACAAACACTTTTACACGTCAATCATATTTTAAAAACTAGATGAGGTCGGCGTTTCCTATCTGACTACTCTGAGAAGAAAGGCCGAAACAAACTCAGGTCACTCGAGGTCACAGTCTCTTTTAAAGTCCAGACATAATCTTGGTCAGATCATGTGAAGACGATGTAGATTGATGTCTGAAATGGTTAGGTTAGAACTGTGACCAAACGCTACTTCCAAGTTGGTTGCAGTTACTTGGCTATTTTTACTACACCTTACATCATGGATACCCTACATTAATGATAAGGCCAAACGTCGACTGACATATCATTAAACGTTGACGTTTTAACGATATGGCCAATGTTAGCTGGCCATTTCATGAAATGGTCAATTCTAATATCTGGCCACGACATATATAATAATAATGGTTACAAACTTATTACAACATGAGGTATTATTTAATTAAACTAATTAATATGACTCATTTATAAAATGAGGGGGTAGCAGCAAATACTTAACTACGCGCTCAGCGTAAGTGCGACCGGTGCGAGCGGCAGCTCGGGGCCGACGAGCCTCCGCCTCGCGAGCGGCGCTGGAGGCCATCGGAAGTTGGTGAGCAGGCGTGACTCACCAGACATGGAGCCTATTACAATTAGTCCGTGGCCTGTGCAGCCCGTCCCTTACCCATCTGGAAAATCTCTGGAACCGGACGTACTGCGAAATTTCTGGATTGAATTGCTACAAAGGTCACACACCTGCTTACCCTAAGAGACTAGGTCGCTACTTTACGACAGGAGTTACCCACTTGCTCCATTAATCAGGTAGTACTGCGGAACCTGATAAAGACCAATTACGTGTTCACCGACGGTCTATAAAGTTCTTACATCCATTCATAGAGCAAAAAACCCTATATCCAAACAGTGGAAATTAAGCCTTTCCTATACTTTGCTTCGATCCACACGGCATAAATAAAGTAAGATATCGTAAGATTCTAATCATGAACAAACGAGGAACTAAAAAGAATACAACAGGACAAATGAAACATTAGTCACATTAAACATTTTATTTTGTCGTACGTCACTTACATACACAAGCCAAATGAACTTAAAATATTTCACCTTAATATCTCGCATCTACTAGGGCAATAGATATAATACCAACATGGTTTAAAGTAATCTAAGGTTTAGTTAACTGAAAATTTTGGAAAGATATTACATAAAATGAGATCCTATGGTACGGTATAACGTTTATGGTATTCTGTGCTTATTTCACGATATTACGTGCTCTAATGATTAATTTATATTCTTACATTTATAAAGATCTATCATCTTTTACACTTATTTTTTAACTACATGAATTATGGCACAAAACTAAATAATAGTTTCTTGCAATCGACTAAATCAAACAGTGTAAGAAAATCGACTAAATAATGACAACATCAGACTAAAATCTGAACTTAATCATAGAGTATTATGTGCTTACGTTTAAAATTGGACTAAGTTTAAATCTTAACTATTCTCACTTGGATGTGGATATAGGAGAATATTTCTGTCCTTTGTAATATAACATGTTACAACTATCAAAAAGTCAAAATTTTACCAATATTTTGAAAATATTGGCATCTGTCTTGAAGGATTACGTTTCCAAACCAAACCTAAGTTCAGCAAAACTTTCGTGACAGGTTGCTAGTGTTTTGGCACAAAATATTATTTGTTATGCCTTAAGACTATTTATATCTTGCTTAGCATGTTAAATTACAACGGATAGATATCTCCACCTTTCTCTTCTCATAAAAATAACAAAACAAAGGGACAATTAATAAAACGACAGTGTAAGACTGGCAGTAGATAAATGCAATAAGCATTTTCTGAAATCGACGGGAATGAATATTTTTTGGTTATTGAAAGGTTACAGAGATCAAATTCAGACAGTTTAATCGATTTCTGAAATCGATTACTTGATACGTTAATTATTATAATGTTACCAATAGGGCCACAGCTACACAACAAGCTATGCCCATCATCCTTATATCCAATGGATTTACACAACCATGCATGATTAAAATAATTTGCGATTCAGTTTCTAACTGTTTAAAAGACAATTAAAATAGAGAGCATAAGAAACTAAGTTAAACTAAACAATAACAATCACAGTAATAACAGCATCCTTCAATACAGAACGACTTTAGTCGATTTTAGAAAATCGACTAAAATAATTCCACAAACGATTGTACGATCGTTTCCTACATCCACACCAGCACGTCTATAGCGCGGAGACTACAGCAAATGGAGTACTAACGCGCGGGCGAAACTATGAATGACTGATGTTATCAAGACTTGTTCAAAATGATGCAGTATTCACCAGGGTAGTGGGTTATCCTTTTCCGAACAATAGCCATTACCGAAACAAATAGTTATTTATAATTAAGTTACTTTATCAGACCCCCGGTATTTTAAACAGGCAAAAATATTGCATACTGCGATAATACAATCTCAACCTCTGCTATATAGTCTGCTTATAATCCAAAGGAGCAACTGAGTGGCAAATATGTCATATTTTAACAGGCCTTAAGATGTTCCCTGTCCGATAAGATTCACGGCGATTGTTTAACTATTGTGTTTTCACCGCTAAACAGTTATGTTTGACAGTTTCTCTCACATCCTCGATAAGTCCTCCATTTACTATCCCCGCCCTGTCTGTCCCTCCAGGTGCCCAGTACGAGCTACTGAGCCTGCTTGTTGTCCTGCTCGAACTCCAGCAGCTCGGCCAGGTTGCTGATCTCGATCTCCTGCACGCGCCTGCCCGCGAACTGCATGAAGTCGTGCGGCGGGGCGTCCGCTGAGCGCTTGCGGACTGGAAGAGGGTTATAAACCAGGTTAAATATAGATTTTTCCGTATAAACTTGTTCTAGAATCATTGTGGGTACATGATACAGTGATCGGAAATAGGTGAGCTAATGTACCTAATGTTCCAAGAACAGAGACAAACAAAGTGGAGACTTCCTTACGACTAAATATTTTTTCGGGACTAATGTCAGGGTTTCGGGACATCACTTTTGAATTAATTTTCCTTTTTAACAGACTTCAAAAACAAGAAGAACGTTCTCAAAAAGCCAGTAGATACGTTTCTATTGTTATTCATTCTGGCAAAGAACTGGGTCCGGCTCGTGTTTTCGTTTCCCAGAATAGCCAAAACTTGCTCTCTTTCTCTTTTGTTTGAAACTGGTAAACAATAAAAAAGAGTTAAGGGGTAGGAGGGTGTTTCGCACTCCAAGCGTCGTCGTGTGCGCATTACTCACTCCTGGGGTCGTATTATGATGTATTAATCCCACCATTTTTCCAGTGTGAGTGAGAGACGAAGCTATACAAGGCTACTAGCACCATCCTTTTTTCGCAGTGGAATATTGATGGCATTAATACTTCATAATAAGGCTCCTGTAGTTCCTCAAGTTGTGTACGCATATTTGACTCGTGTTTTTTTTTTTTTTTACCGGTACTTATTTTATCGTTTGTTGAATCTGCTTCACATGACCACATTTGCTTGATTTTATGGACTACGTTTTACTGGTAATTAAACTGCTTGGTAAGTTTTTGAATTTTACATGACTTTTAAAATATTCTAAAGATTAAACTATTTTTGATTAATTTTCCAAATTCAAACAATTTTATTAAAAAATGTATGGAATTTTGAATAAAATTGTTTTTTGTTATTTTTATAGTTGTTTTATATTTTAGTTCCTGCTCAAATGCTGTACCTACTCGCAATCCTATCGTTAAATCATATTTTACGAAGAGAAGAAATCTCGAGATTAAGTTATTATATAATTTGTCTCATTGTTCACAGTAATTTTGCAATCCAATGCGACCAAACCTACCGAAATGATTGTACAGTCGTGGATTAAAGATCATCCTGAATTATAATACGATATACTGTTCTAAATGTGAGAATAGTATTATATTCAAGAAAAGCAATATAAGGAGGCATATTGACGGACCGAAACACCAAGGTGCTGCTAGAAAAGTGAATTCAGAAGCATTTTATCTTGATTTAATACAATTCCATATACAGTGTAACATACCCTGATCTCGAGTAAATCAACCAGCGTTTAAAACATTTTTACTTAAATACATGTTGTAAGTGTACAAAAGTTAAAATAATTCCCAATGAAACGTTATTGAGGAAAGTTTAATTGAAAGTTTTTTTTTTTACCTTTCCTTTGTTAGTTATATAATTTAGCTGGTATGTAAATTACATTAGCTTTCGCGCTTACTTACACTGTTTAAACGAAGTTAAGGAGATGATTTTTATTTTTTTTAAACAATATAAATCGTGCACTCTTTTTTTTAAACAGACACGGTAATAAATTAGCAATTGTTTTACTTTATTAATTTTAGTTGTACATAAGTAATGTTTCGAAACCCGGGATATTAGTCTCGAAAAAATATTTTGTCGTAAGGTGTCTCCACTTTGTCTCTGCTCTTTTTGGAACTTTAAGTATTTTAGCTCACCTATTTCCGATCACTGTACATGAATCATTTTAAACAGTTGTTATTATAAATAGGCTCGAGTTTATAGATTTGTGGTATTGATTGACGTAAAGTAAAGCACCTATTTGTTCTACTTAAACTTTAAAATAAATGTTACAGCTTCATTGATTTGAAATAGTGCTCAAAATATTCTGCATTTAAGTTATTTCGACGCATTCTGAGCAGTCAGCACTTTAACTACAGACTACATGATCTCATCATCACAACACAACGACACGCACTGACGACGCCGTCGTCCCGCCGCAGCCGGTAGGTGGGCCGGCCGGCGCAGGGCGGCGCGCCGGGCCGCGCCAGCGCCGGCAGCAGCGCGCGCAGCGAGTCGCGCACGCGCGTGACGTCGAACTCGTCGCCGCGCTGCAGGCCCAGCAGGAACAGCTCGGGCTGCAGCACCAGCGACGGGTCCATGTCCATGGTGAAGCAGCGGTCGGTGTCTACGATGTCTGCAACGTTCGCGAGGAATTAGCTATGAATCCGACCCGTGCACGACGTCTTAATTTTTTGTATCTTGTAGTTCTAATTCTTCGCTTCGATGGCACGACAGTATTTCAAATTTTTTTGGGGCATAATCTTTACTTGTGTGGTAGATAATACAGCAAAGCAAAATAACACAGATTTTCATTGTAGGTATACTTAACTGCAATTTATTCAAGTATTCAAAAGATAAACGAAAATGGATTTTGAAAACCTGATGAATGTTGTTGTCCAACATTCTGTTGGATAGCGAAATTGATCGACTGAAATAACAAAATCTATCACATGTCACTCAACACATAATTAAACCACACTTTAATCAATACAATAGAGTTTCTGAAAAAGAGAATGCATGTAGACCAACATTAATAAATCTAAAAACTCAATTTTAGGAACAGCAATTGTTTGGTGTTTTCACCAATACGACATAACCTAAATAACAAATTATCTAGTCATTCACATCCAAAATCATCACACTCACCAGTAACATTCGATTCGAAATCATGTATGAAGCTGACGGGGTGTCCGTTGTTGAAGACAGAGATCTTCTCCACTGACTCGTCAATGTCAATGTCCAGTACTTCGCGCAGCAGGTCGAACAGGTGCTCTGGGTCCTCTTCCATCAGGCTCACCACCTGTCCTCGAGAATAGAGGTCTTAGAATGGTGAGGGTAGTACATAGGAGAACAAGAAATAGACAAAAGGTTTATCTATTCCGTGGGAGAGTAAGTCTTCTGAAGGGAGGAGACTGAAATATCCGCAATAATGATGTTCATTAGGAAGTATTGTTGTAGAAAAACGAAGACTCTTTTCAATTAAAACGAAGGATCTTACATCCCCGGTGTTTCGGTCACATTACACGAGCCGACGACACGTGTAGAATGGTGTTTTCTACCAACTCTCCGTTGGTCTTAACTTCTTGAGTTTGACCATCATCGGTATTGAGCAACGCTGTCATCTGCTAGCGTTTTTTAGGCATCCAGCTACATTTTAGCGTGATCGATTTCCATTTTCTTGTTTTTTCCAAAATCTATAAATTGTTGTGTTAAGTGAATGTAAATATTTGGAATACTGAGTATTTATAGAAAACATAATGTTTTAAAAATTAATAGAGTGCTATGTCGAACTGCACCAAAAAAAAACGACTTAAAATAATAAATCCTGACTGAAGTACCTACCTGAATGTTAGGTTCAGCGCGGCCAACATTGGGGGTTGTCTTCCAACGCAGAGGCATCTTGTGAGACTCCAACATCTGTAGATCCTAGAACACAGACAGACCGTGATAAATATGAAAACACCTACTTAATCAAAATCTTCATCAAGGGTTCTTCGTTTTTTTTTCTTCATTTAGGGGCGGCTATAAACGTGTTGTGGTTTTGCATAAGTTTATATAGAAAACTTAAAGTAGCCACGAAAATACGTCGGTGCTTTATGCACGTTTTTAGTGACATTCATGTTTTTTTTACCGTACAAGGTTTATCCTCAATCAGATATTTTCACCGACTAGTGAAACTGTTCAGCTAGCCAGACGTTTGTTTTCGTGGCTACTACTTTAAGTTTTCTTTACACACTTATCAAAACCCATAACACGATTTGCCTATAGCCGACCCTTTCATTCACTGACAGACAACGTACAGCCTAAACCTCTGGCTCTAGAAGCATGAAATTTTGCGAAAGAGTTCCTTATCTAACGAAAGTCAGCATTATGGAAGAGGGAGATTTTTGAATATTCATCGCCTAAAGGGTTTAAATAGGGATTTTCTTTCTTCATTTTTCTTTCTAAGTCATTTTTGGTGATGGGAAGTCCCATTGTGCACACGGCTTGTAAATCTTTATGATGACAGTGGAACATCGGTTAAAGGTAAACGCTATGTGGTCAGTTCTATCTTCAGATCCGTCTGAACAACAGAAAAATATCTGTACAGAGTGCGGCTATTATAGCCTCGACGCCGCGCGCCGGAGCGTTTATTTGTTGAAGCAAATCGATAAAACTGAGAGACTCATTGTGTATATAAATTATGTGCACGCATTGGTCTGCTATCTAATCACGCAAAACATTTTCGTAAACGATTACGACAACTTTGTTTCATTTTGACAGTTCAACAACATTCATTGCGTTATTTACGTTGTTGAACAAATCTTTTTTTCGAACTTATGAAGCAATGGATTAGTAATTTGTTTAAAATTCTAATTGATCAGGTCGAATTAGCGCAATTTCATATGTTCAGATTAATCACTCTATATGGTCAAGTTAATGTGAATTCTAGGGGGCAGAAGCAGAACCTAGCACTAGCATATCGCCATAGCCATTAGCTTTCGCCATGCAGAAACGACTATTTATTTTGAAAAAAGTACCTACGTCAAGACAACAGCAGTCGAAAATAATATAATAATACCAGCCTAGTAATGTGCCACTGGACGACGCTTATGCCCATAGGCAATGCCAATGCTGTCCTAGTGATGATTGCTGGGCGATTGGACTGCCCTTATATTAGGAAGTGTTGCAGTAGGCATATAACAATGTTAACGAGCGATTTGCTGTTTTATTAATTTATATTATTATGTTTATCCAAAATTTTCCCTAAACTTTTATTTCTATTCTTTTATTAAAATTCGATTCATTTTATTTTTTTATTTTTTTTGACATTGTTATAATTTGATGACATTGTATTTATTTTTTTATTGTGTTTTGTATTTATCTCGTGTGTGTAATTTGTGATTTTTTGAATATGGGAGAACCCGATATAAATGTTTTTTTCTTTTTTGTTTTTTTTAAGGCGTGGTATCATAATGAGAAGCCACGAGCAGTGTCCAGTGGAAAATACTAAGCCTAAGGGTATTTAATTGTAGGAAACAACATGTAAGTACAGCTACTCATTTAGGACTCGAACAGGAAAATAGTAATAAATATGAATATAATTTAGAGGAAAATAACTATGAAATACCTACACAATTTATTTATATTATATTATTGAATATTTATATTATTGAAATGTGGTTCAGCAACTTTTCTATGAATTCCATTTCATAAGAGCTGTGTTCATAGGAAATTATTATACCTAATAGAAGTAGGTATTGTACAGAGATAACTTATTTACTTAATATACGACCTATTCTAGTTATAATAATATGTATTCTGCTACGGTATTCTGCTGTGGGGCAAAGCTGCAGATATTCAAAATATATTTGTCCTCCAAAAACGAGCTGTTCGAGCAATTTACCAGCTAGGTGCCAGAGTTTCTCTGAAATTTTTTTTCAAAGATATCGGTATCCTCACAGTGGCATCACAATTCATCTTCGCCAACATCTTATATATATATTAGGCAAAATATACACTTATACACTAAAAACAGTGATATTCACAATGTTAACACTAGAAGTAAGGATAAACTACGTGCTCCCTTTCATCGGCTTCATAAGGTTCATAACTCATTTGTTGGGCTTGGTATAACCTTTTACAACAAGCTACCCTCTTCTTTGCTAGATTTGCCTTTTAATGCGTTTAAAACTAAAGTAAAATCCAACCTTTGTTCAAAGGCATACTATTCTATCAACGACTAAGTACATAAATGATAAGAATGGTTGGTCGCTGTGATTAACTCAAGACAATGTTTGAATTTTCTTTCTCCAGAATTAGCTTACCTACTGACAAGTTATATGAGTTTAATAATTGTTATAATTTTACTTTGTAAGTCAATTAATTTTAATTTTATTTTAATTTATTGTTGACATAATCTACTCATTACAATGTTTTTTTAATGAGTTGTATTGCAATATGTGGTTAGCTAGCGACCTCGACAATTATTATTTTACCTCGATGGTCCTAGTTTATCAATTATAACTTCTAGTTACAGCTATATGTAAGCGGGCACGCCCTTTATGCCTGGAGGCTATTTTTTCTTTTTTAGATATTGTTTTTTATTTTTGTTTGTTTGAGTATAGTTCTTGGTTGGTATATTGGCGTGTGCTAGCTGTCATATGGCTATTAATTTATAATTTAAATTATGTTTTGCGTAATGTAAATTATCTTGCATACTATTACTTATATAGTTTTTTTTTCTAAGTGAACAGACAGCTGAGCTGCTGGGGAGTTTGTTGCGCCACTTCTTCCTTCCCAGCAAAAGAACTAGGAAGTGGTGAAGGGTGGGCGTTTTGGGGGACTGTCTTATGTAATTTTGACGTTCGAAGTGCTGATTCTGAATAGCCTAGTTTGAATAAATGACTTTTGAATTTGAATAACTTTGGCATACAATTATAAATTTTATGTTGTATTCGAGTTATAATCACAAACAACTGTTTTATTTATCCTGGTACCGTCTGCGCTCGGCCGAGCGTTGACAGTACCTACGTATAATATATTTTATTTAGTTACCTACATAAAAACGAAAGATAACGAAATAATTAATTAGGCATATTCGACAACAACCCAACTTAAAAGTTCCATCAATTTACCTATTTTTTTTATTTATGCCGAACAACCAAAACTTATCGCAAACGCATATCTTTTAGGGTTCCATACCCGAAGGGTGGCAAACGGAACCCTATTACTAAGCCTCCGCTGTCCGTCCGTCCGGCAGTCCACCCGTCTGTCAGCGGGCTGTATCTCATGAACCGTAATAGGAAGACCATTAAAATTTTCACAGATTGTGTATTTTTTGTAAATAATTAAAATTCAATACAGTTACAAATTAAAAGGGATCCCTATTCAATAAATTTGGATTTTGAAATAAAAACTCTTACCCATGTAGGGTGTCATTGTCTAGAGCTTATTTATATTCAAAAATAAAGCCGTAAATGTGTACGAAACAAGTTAGGAATTTGAAACGTCTATAAATCATTTACCATTCTAAAAACTCCGATTCATTAAGTTTTTTTTTATTTATTATTGAAATCTGTAATAGCAATAACTTACATAAAGTCTGCCAAACTGCATAACAGTTTGTCGGCAGTTGTTCTCGTATAAAAATGGATTATAAATTTTGAAAATTAATGTGCTAAAACTTAACGTAAAATAATATACCTACAGTCATTTAAATATTGGCGATTCTCTGCAACTGCAACAACTAACTTTGTAATTCACAGTATCATTATGAAATACAAATTTATCTTTGCTTTGTATTTAATATAATATGAAAAATTTTCTTCGTTTAGTATTTTCATTTATTTGCTAAAGATTGTACCGTGGTACCTACCGAATCCTTCGTGCGCGAGTCCGACTCGCACTTGGCCGGTTTTGGGCTACACTTAAATTTCATAGACTCGCCCCCTGTTACATGGGACTGGCGAAATGTGGGTGTACTATAGGTACACCTCTGCCTAACCCTTTGGGGAATACAGGTGTGATGTTGTTTTACATAAGTTTCGAAACTTTCTCTCTACGTTTCTGAAATCTTAACCTTGACGATTCCTGTGTCGTGCTGTTCCTGCGACGCAAGCGCATAAAAAGATCACAATAAATTGTTAGAAAATAACAGACTTCCCATACTACATCCAATTACGTTGGAGGGTCTTTAATGGAAGTCAGAGTCAACTGAGCGGGTCAATGCAGTGACCCAGGCAGTCATGTACTTGATGTGCTGGTGGTGGAACGCTTTTCAACCTTATGACTACCGGGATAATGGTGAAAAGTGGTCAACCGCCACTGTCCGCGGTTGTACCTGATGACATAATGGAACGCGGCATTGAGTAGGATCGCGAGGACGAGCACAATGTCACTGACTCACAGCAGTATACGATAGGTGCGACACAATAGTTTGTTGCTTACGTAAACAGCGCTGGTATTTTTGTAAGGTTCCGCACTTTAAAAAGGTATAATAAAAAAGAATTACCTACGGTTTCTGTAGTCTGTATGTTTTCTTGCCAGAATCCGATTTCATTTTATGAGGTTTTGAAGAGTCCCAAGGTTTGCAACAACGGCTGGTTGGGAAATTACTTAGCTTAGACGTAGAACCGCTATGAATAGCGTAGGTAAAATTGAATTCAATAATATATCCGATCCGTTTTTAGGGTTCCGTAGTCTACAAGGAACCCTTATAGTTTCGCCATGTCCGTCTGTCTGTCTGTCCGCGGCTTAGCTCAGAGACTCTAAGTACTATGCCTGTAATTTGGCATGGGTATACATATTAATCACGCCGACAAAATGGTAATATTTTTGAAATGAAAACTTCTTTAGGCTCGTTGAGCGATTTTTGGCACGATAAACTTATGGATTCGCGACACCAACATTCTCGCGCCGGCTCCCATGCTCCACCTTTCACTGCATCAGCCGACGACCTTTCCACCAACATAGAACCAGCTGACGTTTTTATTTATTCAAAATAGCATGTAAACTATCATCTGACACATTTTCAAGTGAGAGGACATCACTGAACCAATTTTTTTGTTTGCATGTTCGTGTGACCCTCTGACGTATAATCCACCACGGTACGGCTAGCTGACTTTTGTTTACCTTCGAATAATTGCGTTTACTATCATTTAACAAATTTTCAGTCGGGAGGAAATGATTGAAAACATTTTATTTTTTTACGTGATTGAGAGGCTGCCGCTGCCCCACCCACCCACGGAGCGGCAGCTGACGTTCACCATGCGGTTTAATCAAAACTCTCTGAAGCATTTCACGAGTTATCGCTTGAGAGGAAATGACTGACAAAATATACTATCTGGCTCACGGTCCAAAGGTAGTGAATACAGTTCTTAAATTAAAGTTCTATGAACTTTAGTTTCATGACGTCGCTATGTTATGCCAAGAAGCGTACAAATTTTAAAATGGTTGCATGCAAAAGAAGAGAGAAAAAAAATAACAATATTAATCATGCGAGAGTAAACACAAATTATTTAGTAGTTATGTCAAAATTAATAGAATGATGACATATAAATAAAAAGAAAATTTTTAAATGCTACAATATGGAGTAATTTCTACAGTCAATTCATAAACAAATAATCATAAATTTACAATATTAGTCACAATAGTCAATTAAAAACTTGTTTCTACAACCAAATAAATAAAATAAGTACATTAATTTATCATTTAAGAAGTCGTAACATTTTTCAATTAATATTTTTTTTGTTAATTGTGTAACATTCATTTTTTTTATGAAATCAGGTAATATATTGTAGATGCGCGGTGCCATGCCTAAAACGCTCTTTCTCACTAAGGCAGTCTTACAACGCTGATTGCTTAAAGAGTTTGCGTATTAGCTACGTATCGCAACATCTCGTAACGTTGAGACTTTTTCGAATAACTTCATTCACTTCACTTCAACTTAGTTTTGACGAAAACACTAATTTCAAAAATATATAATGCAGGTAAGGTAAGTATCTTCAGCGATTTAAAGAAAGGTGATGACCTCGCATTGATCTTATGCATCATTTTTGTGCCTTCGATATCTTTATCATTAGAATTTCCCCAAAAAATAATGCCGTATCGCAAAATTGAGGCTACTAAGCCGTAATATGCAGCTAGTAGCACATCCATATTTATTTTCCCTAGCAATTTGGAAAAGTGAGTATCCTGATTTATTTACTTTCTTACTTAGGTCATCTATGTGGGCCTTAAAGTTAAGTTGGTTATCAAGGAATAAACCTAAGAATTTTGCTACTTTAACTTCTTCAATGTCACAGTTACTAAGTCTGAATTTACTTTTGGTACTGCAGTGCTTTGGTGAAAGTGCATTATTTTGGTTTTCTTAAGTTAATAAATAAATTATTTTTACTAAGCCAATTAATTATGTCCGATAATGTATTATTTATGTCATCTTGATAAATATTGCTATCAACACATTTCACTATGGCAGTACTGTCGTCTGCAAACATCACCATTTGATGTTGAGTCACCCTTGGCAGATCATTTATATAGATTAAGAAAAGTGGTGGCCCAAGGACTCTACCCTGTGGGACACCAAACTTTATCAATCTAGAATGAGATAAAAAAAACTCTTTTCAAATTTTGTTTTTTCACATACTCTCGCAATCTCTGTACATTGCACTCTGTTGGAGAGATAGGTTTCAAATAGTTTTAAAATGTTACCTCTGATACCGTAGCTACGCAATTTGTCTAATAAGACGTCGTGATTTACGTAATAGAAGACTTTAGTCATATCTGTGTAAATAGCACAAATAGGAGCTTTTTGGTCTACTGCTAGTATAATGCTACGTAAAAAATTCAAAATAGCCATGTTGATCTTGGTATTCTTTAAAGCCATTTTTTTCCTTGCTTAATTAGTTAAATTTATTGAGATAGCAATACAGACTTATAAATATTTTTTTCGAAAACTTTGGAAAATACAGAAATTTTAGCTATGGGCCTAGTGGCTGACTATGGCTATAGTTCTTCATATCAGTTTTGTTATCTTTTTTATGAAGTGGTTTAATAATAACTTTCTTCAAGTCTTCTGGATAAAATCCGTCAACAATGCCAAGGTTCATAATATACGGGTGCTATGAGTTCATTTACAAAATGTATCATCTTTGTTGACACACCGTCAAAAAATACAAGTACTTTAGAGTACTTGTATTTTTAAGTGATCTTATAGCAGAAACAATTTCGGCTGATAGAACAGGCTGCATAAACATTGATTGCCTTGTCAAATTGCCTAATGTATTGTCAAATTCCATATCAGTTTTAATATTATTCTCGATGTCATCTATGAAATAATTATTAAATGCATTTGCAATGTCAATAGGTTTTGAAAATGTCAGGTCACATTTATTAATGGTCATTATTTGCTCTTTTGGAGAGTTATTTTTTGGTCTATTAACTATTTGCCATGTAGCTATCGACTTATTCTACGAGGTTTTTATGAAGTAATCATTTTGAGCTTGCTGTGTTAGTCTTATAATTTTCTTATATTGTATAGAGTATTTTTTTAAGTTAGGTATATTTATTCTTTAATACAGGATTTAGTCTGTTATGTCCACAGTAATTTTCGTTGTTTATTACTACAGCTTTTTATGCCGCGCGATATCCATTTTACTTTTTTATTAGTATGGATAATTATTAGATTAGTAATTATTAGAAATTTGTTTTATTTTCACAGCAATTAGACCTAAGTATTTGATATGAGTTTCAACTTGATATCTCTACGCGTTCATGAGGAAAAGGGTAATAAGTTTAAATATATATTTTTTTTTTTTTTTATGTGATGTAACTAATTTAAGGGTTTATTTTATTTTATTTGGGAAAACAGACAATCGTACATTGTATAATATACTTATCTAGATCTAACTATGTTTTCGGGATTTTTCCTTTATCTGTGCTATAAGACGTTGCTTCGTACCAAATTTCAAGATTCTGAGTTCACGGGAAGTACCCTGTAGGTTTTGATTCCCTTGCGAGTGTCGAAAATTTGCGGCATAAACGGCTGCATCTTTGGATTGCGTTGGCTTAGAAGTTTGATTTTTTCACAGCTCCAAGGGACAGTAGACCTGAGTATTTGATATAAATTCCAGCTTAATACCTCCACGCGTTCCTGAGAAAAAGGGTCTCGACAGACAGACAGACGGACGGACAACAAAGTGATCCTTTAAGGGTTCCGTTTTTTCCTTTCGAAGTGCGGAACCCTAAAAATGACTTAGATAAAACGCATTAAAGTTGGGGAGTGGGGGTTGCTACGTCACAAGTAAGTATAAAATCTACATACTCGTGACGTCATGGCACATTTTAACGTAATGTATCGCCTTAATCATTTGAAATAGTAAAAAAAGAAAAAAACGTGTCTAATATTTTTTAATAATACAACTGAAGGACAAAATAATTATTTTTAGTCATCATCCCTATTTTATTAAAACTAATTATTTTTGTTTTGATTCATAAATAAACTAGGTACATGTAAATGTTTATAATTTCAATTTACTTACATTTTCTTTTTTAATTTTTCATGCTACCTATAATAATTAATTTATAAATTTAAAAAAACGCAGTTATTCCAATGTTATTCCAGTTTGCACTTTTGTCGGCATATTTTTTTTTAGGGTACCTCTCGTACCTCCCCTACTCGTAACGCAGGGAAGGCTCCGAGTAATAATCGACCAACTTACATTTGCAGTTGGAATATATGGGAGAACATTTTTTTTTTGTTTTTAAACGTCTAGGATTGTCTCCTGTATCGTGGGTGCGTTTACATACATTTAATCTCACATACACAAACAGCCAGACCCGGAACAACTAATTGTAGGTCATACAAATATTTTTTCCCTGCGGGAATTGAACCCGCGACACGCAGCGTAGCAGTCAATCGCTTAACCACTTTGCCAACCGTGCCGTCAACTACAATGTTAAGTTTTTCTTGGAAAAAAATCATCTCAACTACGGAACCCTTCATTGTGCGTTGTCCACGCACTTGGCCGATTTTATACGTTAGGAACGGGCATTGTCGATCAAACAATTGCGTAGCTGTTAAATCGGACCCCTCAATGTTATCCTGTGACATCGTTCCCACTCACACAGTCACCCAATATCTACATACACGTTATTGGCTTTAGACATGCCTTTTTGATATTCCCCCTCGTTGTGAAAATAGGCCAAGAGCGTGTCCAGAACACGCGTGTTACACGAAACACTATCTACCCAATCCATATAAAAAGGAGTTTACTGACTTGTATAGCAACGCCCTTGAAATTGTACGATAGCTACAAAGGTTTACGGAGGGTATTATTCTTGGAACGGTCATTCAAAATTCAACTAGAAGTTGAAATTCAATAGGTACTTGAAAGGGGACGAAGCGATACTATTGATTGTACGGGGCTAGGACGTGCAAGAAGAATCCTTTAATATTTTATGATTATTGGAGCAGTCTATAAAAGGCAAGTCCAAATGCACTAAGTCAAAGTCAGTCTATATTTAAAAGAGTGTCCTTGGAGTTTCTTGCCCGTTCTTCTCCATAGAGATCTACGTTTTGGAATGGGCAACTAGCTTCAACTTTCTGACTAACTGACCGACTCTTTGACAATTCAAAAGTGCCTGTAAATGGTTTAATTGAAATAAATGCTTTGAGTTTGAGTTGGGAACCGAATGATCCAACACACTCGCCACCATCAGCGAGATATTAAGTGAGCATGACATACTCTCAACTACCCTGCTCTTTCAAGTCAAAATCAACATAATAAAACTTGGTTAAATAAAAATAAACATTATGTTCGTAGTCAGAAAAAATAAAAAAGAGGAAGCAACTCTACCAATTTTTTCTTTTTTAACAAGTGAGCCCAAGTGGCTGTGGAGCAGGACCAGCATTTAGCCAAGCATTTTTGTCTACGATATAATCATCCAACCTATAGTACCTATGCTTGTCTACATAATGTGAGTTTAATGAAAGTTTTAAATTTCTTCTCATTTAGTTGAAGAATATCGAGTGGTATTTTATTATAACATTTTACACAGTACCCCATAAAAGAAGTGTGTTGAGTGTCAACAAAATGGTTACGGTTAAAGATATTTATTTTCTCAAAAGAATTACAATTCACTTACAGAGAAAACATAAATAGGTTTAGGACAAAGTTACGCCAGTAAGCGGAGGAAGGTTGAGCTGGATTGTGCTGATCCACGCGTCATGTTCGTGAACGGGCGCCGTCAGTTGAGACTAGTCATCTCTTATCTGCCAGGGCTTATTTTTAATCTTAAATTTAAATCGTTTTATCTACATAAAGAACCAACAAGAGTAATGTACCCAGGATTTTGTAATTTCTATATTTAAAAGAGTGTCCTTGGAATTTCTTGCCCGTTCTTCTCCATAGAGATCTACGTTTTGGAATGGGCAACTTGCTTCAACTTTCTGACTAACTGACTGACTCTTTGACAGTTCAAAAGTGCCTGTAAATGGTTTATTGAAATAAATGCTTTGAGTTTGAGTTTAGAACTTTGCGACCGAATTCGGTCGTATAGCGATCGCTGTTTATGTCGAGACTGCCGCCCTGCAGGCCTAACATGACACACGCGACAATTACTCGCTCTCGCGTGAGTAATTTTTGTCTATTTCGGTCACTTTCTCGTTTTCTGACAGCTCTTCCATACAAAATAGTCGACTCTGTCAAAATTGATGTTTTCTCGAAAAAACCCTAACATGGCACCTTAGTTATCTCGATTTTTGACAATTCAAGACGAGATAATCTCCGATTTTTCTATCATTTAGTCGTATTTACTCGTCGTCGATTTTGACGACGAGAAGAGTAGACAAAATTATGGTACAATAAAAAAACTCCAAAATAACATGGCAGTTTCATAATTGTACTTATTTTAGTATTCATTTTATTTTACAATATATTAATAATGAAAATACTTAGTTTTAAAGTTTTAAACTAGGTACTATTTCTATTGGAACGACGTGTTTTATATGGAATTTTTCGTTTTTTGTATGGAAAATATGAAAAAATTATACCTAAATGTTGTTTTAGGGGTTTATGGGTTTCATAAAGGGGGTCGAAATTTTCATAATTTTTGCGATAGGACACACCACTTTCGAGATATAAGCAAGAGAAAATAAAAAAAGACAGTACCTATTGTTTTTGCACCGTGGTGTTGGTGTGAATTTTAGTTCATTTTTTAATCGCGATTAATAAATCAAAATTTTAGGTGAAGAACGTAAAATTCTGAACAGCAAAATTGCCATTTTCACTAAAATTTAATAGCTCAGTGCCGTCAAACTAAAAGATAGTTAAGTTGTGTCACTTTAGTCTATTTCAGAATGAAAAATTGTCGGTTGACAAGAATAATCAAAATTTTGTTGATTTTTAGTCTAGTTTAGAGGCATTTGTGACAAGAGAATCGGCACCATTGAATTAATGCAACGGAATCTCTAGCCGATGTTGCTATCATAAAAATAATTTGTTTTTAATAACTTGCAACATCGGTTTCTCGTCGCGAGATATAGAAGTGTCAAAGTGCCTTTTTCGAGATATCTCGTCGTTTACGGTCATGTTAGGGATTAGAATGACGTCAGAATCGTAGACATATTTCGACAAAACGAGAAAAAGAGCTTTCTCGCGCTTGTCATGTTAGCCCTGCTGGACGATATGTTTATCTAAGTATTTTCACAACAAGTAGCACAAGGTCGCAAAATGGGAATATTAATTAGGATACCTCACTGTAACACTGCCAAACTAAAACTCTCCTTAGCCTTTTGTAAGTCAGGACCTACTCAGTGACTGAACTAAAGAGGCTCATCAGCAACGACGCATTGGTCGAGTCAAAGCTTCAGTGCCTTCATCGTCGTCGAGTTGCAGGCCTAGCGGTTTTACCGCTAGGCCTGCAACTCGGCGTTACATTTCGGAGTGTCTGTTGGAGTTACATAATTTGATAACGCCAAGCCCGTTATATAATCGGTGTATGTAATTCCGTATACAAAAAAAGATTTGGGAATAGGTCATTGTGCGTATAGCTAAGGAGAGGAACTCTGCTGGAGTCTTTGTTTTCCGACAGGCAGCTATAAACTGTCTTCAAGTCGAGAGTGCACAGGTTACTTGTGCATGCTCCAATGGAGACCTCACCATTGCTTACGATCAGGTGAGATAGTGGTCAAAAGTGACCCTATCAATATTAAAAAACACTGCAAGTAAAAGTCATTTGTACACTTCTCTGCCGTAGCCAATAGCTAAATAGAAGCACACACAAATCATCGAGCCACACGTACCCTGGACAGAGGGATGGAGCAAAAGCCCTGGTAGTGGTTGTGCTGGGACATGTCGGTGGTGACTTGCTCGTAGATCTGCATGGCGGTGATGACGCCCATCAGTACCAGCAGGAACATCGTGATGATCATGCACAGAAGAGCCCCGACGCCGCGAACGCGCTTACCCGGCGCAACCACCGGCATTTCGATGATCTGAGAAAGACCAAATTATATTTAGGCCATTCTTGCCAGTTTTCATTTTATTTGGTACATTTATATTTATATACATTTATATAGCCTATACATTTATACCCTAGCTTTTGCCCGCGGCTTCGCCCGTGTAAAGGTCGGAAAATATCCCACAGGAACGTACTACCGAGATTCAGAGAATCCTATGTCCTAACCCAGGTCATGGCCTATCCGTATGCCTTTTATCTAAATCTGTTCAGCCGTTACGGCATGAAAAGGTAACAGGCAAATAATAAAAGCTTATCTGAAATACGTAATTCTTTATTTGTTACCAAAAGGATAAATTAAAATTTTCATAACCCTAATTCAAAATTCTAATTCAAAAGTCATTTATTCAAACTAGGTTGAGAATCAGCACTTTTCGAACGTCAAAATTACATAAGACAGTCCCCCAAAACGCCCACCCTTCACCACTTCCTAGTGCTTTTGCTGGGAAGAAGTGGCGCAACAAACTCCCCCGCCAGGACAGCGTCACCCTCCCCGCTAACTGTCCTATCTAGCAATTGATATTTTTCCAGGGCAACAGTTTGTTAGTCGGGCGCTACAATCATGTTACTGTCGTTTCGTTAGCTGTGGCTATAATAATGAATGAATAACTTTTATTATATTTAACGTTTTTTCGATAAGTTATGAACACGTAGGTAATGTCTCTGTAGATAGTATCTATCTCACAAACTGACGTATCTACTAGTAGATACGTCAGTTTGTGAGATACAACAGTTAGCGTGAAGGGTGACGAGCTGTCTGTTCAGTTAGAAAAAAAAAACTATACAATAGTATGCAAGATAATTTACATTACGCAAAACACAATTTAAATTATAAATTAATAGCCATATGACAGCTAGCACACGCCAATATACCAACCAAAAACCTCAAGAACTATACTCAAGCAGAAATAAAAATAACTAACTTAAGAAATTATAGGTTTCGCATACAAACTTTCATCCCCTATATCGCCATTAGGGTTATCTTTGAGATAAAAAGTACCCTATGCCCTTCCCCGGGATGCCATCTATCTCCTTGCCAAATTTTATCGAAATCCGTTCAGTGGTTTAGGCGTGAAAAGGTAACACACCGACAGACAGAGTTACATTCGAATTTATAAAATTAGTATGAATTATTACATTTTTCAATGAAGCCTAGAAAATGAAATTCTGCTTTTTGATCAAATATATGAATAAATAAGTAGTATTCCAAGTCTGCCATCCTTTTATAAGCAAAACATTCAAAAACACCTGTACATCCATATTCCCGCAATGTGCAGTGCTAAGTATTCTTCTTATAATACCATTCATTACATACAGGGTTACTGGTAACTCGACATATTCCTTGCACGACGTCATAGTAGGGTTAAAATGCAACAAATTAAGCCACCAAATGTTTTACCGAAGTTCAGCAGTTTTTGAGCTAGTTACATTTTCAGTTTTTTTATGAAAAATCCCAGATTAAATGCCAATTTAAAAATGATTTACCTACAGCGCGACTGTACTGAAATTTAAGTTAATATCATAGTTGATGCCGTAGCAGATCTTTGTTCATAATTAAAAGTTCAAAAATGCCAGAAACCTTGGCAAATATCACTAAACAAACATTTTTTGTTGTTGTGATTTTTGCTGTTACTTCATACAAAATGTTGTCTAGTGAAAAAAAAAATACTACACCTGATGTACAAATTACTAAGAAAATATCCTTGTCTTATCAGCTATCCAAAAAGGTATGAAAGTTAAGTGCCGGCTGTCACTGAAAACCAGCGCTGGGGCTCTGTCTCGCATAGGGTCATAGGGTCCCAGCATTATGCTGAGTGATGGCCGTTTTGCGTGGATGTGACGCATATTTTTCCCCAAATTTGTTTTTTAGTGTTTGTTCCTTTGCTTGCGTCATATGTACCGCAAATAAACGTATTTTCTTTCTTTCTTTCTAATACAAAGTTATGGACTACATTATGTGCGTCTCACAAAAAAAATATTATTCGGAAAATCAAATAAAACAATTTCGTGTATATTATCATTATTTTTAATCAATATCAGTTTAAAAACTTTAATTACACTTTCACACGTCTTGTTCGATGTGCTGCCCTCGGTTTCGAATACATGTTCTTATTCGCTTCCTCACTTCGGTTTTTGTGATTCATGATGTGATTGTTGCCCTCATCTGGTCCGCCACTTCTGTTATTCTCTCCCTTAGTTCTTCAATTGAATTTACTGGGGTCACATAAACTAGGTCTTTCATATGACCCCAGACGTAAAAGTCTAGCGGCGTAAGATCAGTGGGCTTCGTGCAGGCCACGGAATCGGCCCACCGCGCCCTATCCATCGGTTTGGATAGGTTTCATCCAGCAATTGTCGAATTGTGATTCGGAAGTGGGCTGGTCATCCGTCATGTTGATAGATCATGTTTGCTCTTCTGTCTTCCGGTACATCCGTGAGCAGTGGTGTTAAATGATTTTTTAGGAAATCTTCATAAAGTTCCCCATTTAGTGTTAGGGGTAAACAATGTGGGCCAATTAATTTGACGTCGATAATACCCATCCAAACATGCGAGAACCTACGCTGGGATGCGGTTGGTTTCAGTTTCTTAGGATTTGCTTCTACTTTCGGTGCCCAGTAATGTAAGTTGTGGTAATTTGTGATACCATCACGGTCAAAACATGACTCATCGGTAAACAGAATGTTTTTTAAAAAGTTTTCGCCTTCGGTGTCGGCACTTAACATAAGATCTCCCTCTTCTAATGACTGGACAGGTTGATAGTGGTATGGATGTCGGCCTGTTATATGAACTACAGACCAGACTTTCCACTGTGACATACCAAGCTCACGCGCTACGATGTTTGTCGATATGTTGGGGTCGTCAATAAAACGTTGAAGACTCAGCTCCTCGTCCTCAGCCGTGTATCTTCGAGAACGACCAGTGTCAATTTGCCTGCTTCTTTGGACGCTGCCAGTTTCAGATAATCGCCAATAAGTCGATCCAAAAACACTAACGTGTGGGAGTCGGCGGTTGGGAAAGCGAAGTTGATATTATCTCCGCTCCTGAGCAGCGTTACCGTCACTAAGTCCGTAACAGTACAATATGTCAGCGTATTCAGGGTTATAACATGCAGCCATAGTAAGCACTTACGAAGGCAACTGTTAGGGAAATAGCTAGATAACAAAACACGAGCTTGCGCGACGTAGAGTTGAAGCTAACTACCGCTGACGACCAGTCTCGACCAGATTTTGTAAAGTCGCACCCCGCGTCATGCCGAGAGAACAATAGTGACCAATCACAAAGCTTGCCGAGTGTTTGGGGTTCAAGCGCAGGTAAAAACTACGAATAATAGGAATACGAAACAATAGGTTGACCGTCTCACAATTTACCTGCTCGCCATAAAACTCTTCCCTTCCCTGTCACACATGTAAAAGAATTGACAATCATATCTTTATAAATAGCTGATAAGACAAGGATATTTTCTTAGTAATTTGTAGGGGAGACCGAGGGGAGTTGAAACAATTTTGACATTTTAATTCATACACAAAATTCTACAAACACTAATCGTATGAGTTTAGTGCCGATCGATAGTTTATTTCTTACACTTTCAAATACCTGTCACAAAGAACGTGTAAGTATGAATTTTGTGGTGAAAAATGAATTCGAATGTAACAAGTCATTTTGTTTCAACTCCCCTCATACCGAGGTTTGTTGAAACAGGGGTCGAGGTGAGTTGAAACAATTGATATTTGAGTAGAATTAAGGGTTGTAAAGTAAAAACGACGATACAATTTGAAGATATTTATTCAAATAAAACATTCTAACATATTTTACAATATTTTGTACTGAATTTGTTAGCAGCAGCGCAGCCTAAGAGATAGTCACGAAGTATGTTCTCCTCTGAAGATGAAAAGACAGTCTTTTCGGGATATCCAACTGACGGAGGAGTCGCTGTTTCGCAGTGTCGCGGAGTTTCATTAGCTTCATAAGCAGTCTTTTTTTAAATATACCTGTAGAGTGAAGTGTGGTTGAGGTTGTAGCTCGAAACCGTATCACGCAGACTTTTCTGACGCAATGTAACTTCTCTACGTCGAGATCGTAAATTTCGCGACCCCCCATACTTCTATCAGTCTTCCTTTTTTATAATCAGTAGGCACATTGAAACAAAATTTGCAAAAAAAAAAAAACATAAACCACACCGTATTAGCAATCACCCATACAAAACTTAAGTGAGGTGAGTTGAAACAGTCTGTTTCAAATCCCCTCAGTGAGAAAAATCCTCCCAATCTTTATACAAACAAAAATCCAGAAGCTAAACACAAAGAAATTAGTTTTACCAGCACCATGGTTTCAATCGTTAGTTAATGAGCTTTCGAAACATATAAAACCCAAGCTAAAATACAAACGAATTATCAAAATACAGGTATCATAAAAAAATGTTTAAAACTTACTTTTCACGATTTTTGCGACGTGGCAGCTACAACGACCCAACCGCGGGTCAGAGGCACGGACGCGAATTGCGGGGCCCGGCGGGTGGTGGGGAGCGGCTGATTTTTGTCGGTGCCAGCTCGCTAACGGTTTTAAATCCCGCGAAATCAATGCTGTTTTAAATCACCTCTGTGTCAAAACCCCTCGGTCTCCCCTACATCAGGTGTAGTATTTTTTTTTTCACTAGACAACATTTTGTCTGAAGTAACAGCAAAAATCACAAAAAAATAAATGTTTGTTTAGTGATATTTGCCAAGGTTTCTAGCATTTTTTAACTTTTAATTATGAACAAAGATCTGCTACGGCATCAACTATGACACTAACTTAAATTTCAGTACAGTCGCGCTGTAGGTAAATCATTTTTAAATTGGCATTTAATCTGGGATTTTTCATAAAAAAACTGAAAATGTAACTAGCTCAAAAACTACTGAACTTCGGTAGAACATTTGGTGGCTTAATTTGTTTCATTTTAACCCTACTATGACGTCCTGCAAGGAATAGGGTCGTTGCGCCGGTTTCGCGACCACCTCCGGTAACCGACCACTTGCCTGACTAGGTTTCTTAAATTAAAGATCTTTCTTTAGGACATACAAATAAATAGTATGTCTTAAATATTATTTGAATAGTTACATGATAAGAATTTACTAAATTTTATACGAACCGCTTGACCCAAAACAAAGAAAAATTACGCTAAATTCACGTGTTGACTCAGTGGAGCGTGAACGTGCTGCGCAAGAGAAAAAAATTAGCAAGGCGCGCGGCGTTCGAAGATAAGTTTTGCTACTTATTTTAAGTTTTTTACTCAAATTAGAAACGTGGGTACTTCAATTATGTAGTGATTTCAATAGTTTAATTGCATTTAAGTCAATTTTTACCATATATTAAACTAAAACCCAGTGGTTGGGTACTGAAATGCATATTTTAATAATACGTTAGAAAGCGACCGGGTGGTCGTATTCTGACTCGCACAGTTTTATTTTGTTTTGCTTATTACGTTCTCAATGTTTTATTTATGGTTACACTATTTAGGGTTTTGGTGTTGTAAAAGCCTAAACATGCTATTCTTCAGTAAACGACCATGTTTTTTTGATAAAACTTATTTAATTCACCCACTAATATTGGTCCTAAAAGGCGGTCGCTAAGTGATACAGTTAGAAAATTACGATGCTAGTTTGCGACCACCAAGATTTAGTACGAAAAGAACGATGGCAACAAACTAAAGTTTAGCTTAAGTGTGTTCAGTATTCGAGCATATGTGATTATTTGATTTAGTATAAGTAGTTTTTTTCAAAATGACGCCCTCGGAAACAAGTCCCTAAGAGGAAGAAAAAGACTTGGAGCATTGGTAAACAGTTTCGGGGATATCTCATCCCCCTGTCTCGCTCCTCTGTGCAGTTGGATGGGGCTCGTTTTCTCATCCTGGTTCTAGACAGTCATCGTGGCAGCGTCATAAGAGCATCTGAACATGGCGATATAAATTGTTCTTCTTCGATATGGCTCGAGTCAATTCGACTTCGTTGCAGAGAGGCCAGATCTGCCCATATTTCGATGGAGTCGAATGCTTTATCGTAGTCCAAAAATGCCAAACACAGCGGCTGGTTGTACTCCTCGGTCTTTGCAGTACTTTCTCAGTACAATTTGCCGAACAGTATGGACTGTATGGATGTGGTCTACGGAGCTAAAGCCTTTTAAAAATCCGGCTTGTTCTGGTGACTGGGAATCGTCAAGTCTCCTGGCGAGAAGGTTCGTGGCAATTCTCGAGAACAGCTTGTATTCGTGGCTCAGAAGTGAGATGGGTCTATAGTTCTTTAGCAAGGTTTTGTCACCTTTTTTGAAGAACAGAACCATCGCACCTCTGCTTCACGCCTCGGGCGTTATACCTCATGGATGACGGAGTTAAAGAGACTCACTAGGTCTCATGACTGGAACTCCACCCGCTTGGCCGTTGCCAAGTGCGGATTCCCAATTAAGAAGCAGAAGCTTCTGTATACTGTCATTTTTTTTTGTCAAAAACCATTTAGGTATCAAAGAATCCCTTCAAAGAAGATCGTCTAGGACTAATTGGTGTGGAACAGGACAAAGTGGCTTCTCTATGCCCTAAAACTGGATAAGTTTTTAGCTCCAAAGGGATATCGAAATTTGGACCAGTTTAAATCGCGCAACGAAAAAGATTTATTTTATTTTATTTAATTAAAAACGTTAAATCAGATGATTAAATACAATTTGTGTTGATGAGTATTAGATATTTAATTATGTTTATTTTAAAGTGAAAAATAAATAATATTGTTTATCCATAAAAGTGGTTATAATACTTTATTTTTATGTTTTTTAACAGTGGTCGTAATCTAGCGTACTAGTGGTCGTCAACCGAAACAAGTGGTCGTTATCTAGCATTTCGGCTATTTTTGCACCTTTTCCATAATATTTCATAATTTATGATTGGAAGCGTGATATTTTATATTATATTTCACAACTAGACTATATTTAGAACCAATTTACATTGTCGGCAACTATTTTGCGTGTAAATGGCGTATATTTTGATTCGTTCAAAGTTAGCAACTCAACTATCTGGTCGCCAACCGGCGCAATCACCCTACGTCGAGTTACCAGTAACCCTGTATAATACAAAACTAACAGATATTATCCCGGTTAACCTTTCTGGCGCCAATTCTAAAGCCGCAGCCACAGGCACAGACGCAAATCGTTTTCTTTTTTTGATTCTCGCGTAGTGGATCTGCGTCCCGGCCATTTGGAGGTTTAAATGATAGCTGGGAATTGAAACAGTTACCTACTCACATACATTGTTTAGTACCGATTGCGTTACTTTTAGCTACAAAACCGTCCGCCGTAAACTGAAAATCAGTATAGATTTAAGTCGCAGTAACTGCATCAAAAATATTTTACTGCGCGGAAGGCGCAGCTTAGTAATCAATGCGAAGCACTAATAAATATGGTAAAAATGAACCTAATTTTTCTAAAGACGAAATTCTATGTCGTTTAAAATTTATCGTATCGAAAAGAGTAAATTGCACCACCGATCGATGAACATTCACACAAAATTCATAGGTGCTAAAAATTTTATACATACTTCATCGCAGTTGCTTTCGTCTATCAACGGAGTTTTCGTAATTGTGATGCTTGATTTTGTCAGTATCGTCATCTTCACGAGATTTATTAAATGAAGAATTATTAAATAACTTGTTTGTATTTTACAACAACACTCCTGTTTTGACTGCAACAAATACGGAAATGCGTATGAAAGAAAATTCATCAATATCGTGCAAATTATTGCCTACATTGAAAATATTTGTAGGTTTTTAAATTTTTATTGCAACACTAAATCTTTTGTCAACTCACTCAAATCCATAGAGTATATTATTGTAATCTCAAATCGTAGTCGAATCCTGGATCGACCGAGTCGGACTATTCGAGACTCGATATCGAGTGCTGACTTGCTTTTGATTGTAGAAACGATTGATGTTTGCAACATTGAGATGAGATGTAACTTGTCTATGTTCAGTTCAACCGAAAAAAAAGAAAGAAATTCGAGGAGGAAACGGACAATTAGTTTCGTGTCGTAGAATATTCTGTGTTATAAAGAGGTTAATGAATCAGCAACGATAATAGTGCCGTTAAAACATGTTTGATTAGTTTTCTTCGTCATTATTTTATGTTGATCCTTTGTTTCATTGTGTAATTACCACGTTTGTGACGAGACTGCGAGCACAAAAATAAAATGGCGACTGATCAAGTGAAGAACCGCATGCATGTTTTCAAGAACACTGGCAAAGATGTCGACGTAAGTATGGAGACGTAGTTCAATGCCTCGTAACAATGTTATTATATCGAAGATAGTTTGTGACGATGAAATGACGTTTCGCGTGTGATTTTTAGGAAATGCGCAGACGGAGGAACGAAGTTACAGTAGAACTGAGAAAAAATAAAAGGGATGAAACGCTACAGAAACGTCGTAATGTGCCTATCAGCTACTCAACAGACGAGGATGAGATCGAGAGGACCCTGGCGTCTACGGACCTCAAGGAGTTGGTGATGAACGCGGCGAACGGAGACAACCCTGACGTGCAGCTAGCCGCCGTGCAGCAGTGCAGGAAGCTGCTGTCGTCCGACAAGAACCCGCCCATCGACGAGCTCATCGCAACCGGCATCCTCCCCATCCTCGTGCAGTGCCTCTCAAGAGCGGACAACCCTACACTTCAGTTCGAAACTGCTTGGGCCTTAACAAACATCGCATCAGGCACTTCAGCACAGACAAACAAGGTTGTTCACGCTGGTGCCGTCCCTGTCTTCCTCCAACTGCTCATGTCTCCTCACGAGAATGTGTGCGAGCAAGCAGTCTGGGCTCTGGGTAACATCATTGGAGATGGTCCAGTGCTGCGAGACTTTGTTATTGAGTTGGGAGTGGTGAAGCCATTGTTGAGTTTCATCAAGCCAGACATCCCCATTTCTTTCCTTCGTAATGTGACCTGGGTCATTGTCAACCTGTGCAGGAGTAAGGACCCACCACCACCAGTTAAGACCATTCAAGAAATTCTTCCAGCACTTAATGTCCTCATTACACACAATGACAACAATGTAAGTACTTTTTTATAAACTTTTCAATCACCTAGTTTGTAAGCTAGGCCACTGAAGTTCATTCAACTCCAATGCTAGAAAATATCATGCTTATATGCAATGCTAACTATAGTACCTACTGTAGGAGACTATTGACTTTACAGGCTACAAAAGTTTGAAGTACATTCAAACAAACTATTTTAATTTTATTAGCTGAGGTAGTTGAACATTAAAATGTCATACCTTACAACTGCTAAGTTGAAGTAAAAGATTTGAAGTCATTGTTCTGAACAAGATCAGATTGCATCAAACCACAAGGTTTATTAGCACAATTGATTAAATTTAATGCAGTAAGAATGTAGGATGAAACTTCTGTTATTTTAAAAGTAAACATTTAAAATGTTGTCTCATTTGTTGTAACTTGGAATCAATAAAGTCATAATTATACATTTATGTGACAAGATTACACATACTCAAAAGTCATAACAAGTCACTCACTTAGTTACTTAATCTATTGCTAAATCTATTGAATAGAAACCATTTAAGCTTTTTTATACAAGACGTCATAATTAAAACATCCAGAATTTTCTACAAATAGGGTTCAATGAATATTTATAACTAAGCCAGCTTTGTGTCATGTTTTGTTGGCTTCGATTTATATATCTATGACCACAAAATTGATAATAACAAACTTATCTGATGGATTCATCTGTGGCACCTCAATTGATAATTTCAAATAATTCCAAGCTGCTAATGTTATCTTCTATCGACCAAATATAATTAAAACAATCATGTCTGAGTATTTAATATGCCAACCAAATCCTCCTATTTAAAATTCACACAAAAGTAGGTATTTATCTGAAAGTGAATCTGTTAAGATAATAACTATCTATACAGACTAGGTATGAATCTAAATGTTATTGTTTCTACAGTAAACATCATGATAAATTGTTCTTTGAATCTCCTTCTGAATACATTATAGTCTTAGGTTTGTATCAACCTGAGAACATGATACTATAAATACCATCTGACACCATGTGCTCAATTACAATCTACTGTGGTTGCACAGCTACATGTATAACATAATTTATTTGCTATGTTCCAGATATTAGTAGACACAGTTTGGGCAATCAGCTATTTAACAGACGGTGGCAACGAGCAGATCCAAATGGTGATAGAATCGGGAATTGTGCCGAAGCTGATCCCATTGCTATCACACAAGGAAGTGAAGGTCCAGACGGCAGCTTTGAGAGCAGTGGGCAACATCGTGACTGGCACGGACGAGCAAACACAAGTGGTCCTGAACTGTGACGCACTGTCGCACTTCCCCGCCTTACTGTCGCATCAGGTACGCTCGTTTTAAATGTTTATTAGACTGGTGGACATTCTATTTATTTTTGTAAGTCTGCCAATTTCACCAAAATAAACAAATTAGTATTCTGTAAACAAAGTGAGAGATTGGAATGTTCGGGCCGTTCACACACGCGCTACTTTACTTTTACGCGATTGTACGCTTATTTTTAGTAATGTAGGATGCTAAATAAACTGCATAGGTATTGTTTTCTCAGTACAATAGCATAAAGTTTTGCTTATTGACCTTACTCCGTGAGTAACTTAGACTGGATTAATAAGCTGTAAGTTAAAGCCATCATCCTAACTGTGGCTGTTTCACGTTAGGCTATTATATGTTTAGTAGTCTATACACCTGTAAACGTACGTAACGATGTTCAAGCCAATAGGACTGCGCAAATTCGTCACACAGAAAATAGAATATAATCAAAATATGCATACAACACAATTTCACACAGAAATACGTAAAATGAAATGTGTGAATGATTAGAGGTGTTGGCGCGTCTGGTTGGCGGCCAAGATGGTAATTATCTATTATTGTACGCGCGCGAGTTACCGTAGTCAACTGCCTACTCGGAATCCGTTGACATTAAACATTAGACAGTACATTGACATTTACATGCTTCGTTGAATGGTCATTGACTGATAGTGATAACGCGACAGTCTGACCTTCATTTTTGTCAATTTTATTAATTCAGCTAACTACCTCAAACATGTTGCGGTTTTACTGAATAAAATGATAAATTTACTGAATAATTTATAAATATATTTACAGAATACAATTTAGGCCAACCAAACCTTGGATTATCACAGTCGAATGCTGAACATAGGCCCTTCCCAAGTTATTTACTTCCCTCAAAATCATTTTGTGTGCTTCCTTCTATTTAAAGCATCTCCTAAAGTACCACTTTAATGCACTGTTTGATTCGCATTGCGGCCTTAAGATCGGATATTATGCGTACATCCACGACTCGTAAATTATTCAATCACAGAATGTTTTTAGTCATTAGCAGAACTGAAACGTCGTCGTGAAGGATCAGCCGAAAGAGTTTTAATTGGTGTATTTTCATAATGTTGTTATAACGATAAGGATTTTATTGTGGCCAATTAAATTGGCAGACCTCTTTTCACTGTCGTGACTGAATTTAATAGAATAAAATTAATTGTTGGGTTTTTGAATTGATGGTTGTATGTACTTTATTACTTATAAAGTACAACCATCAATTCAAAAAGAAAAAAAAAAAATCTTTTTAGGGTTCCATCATACCACATACCACATCATAGACAGATGACGACAAAATTAGGGCTAATACTAAGCCTATGATTTAGATTTTGACAAAAAAAAAAAACTTACCTTGGCATGTCCGTGTCATTGTCTGGAACTCATTGAGTAGGTACAAATATAATTTTTATTGTGTTCAGAAATGAAGAAATAGGGCCCTTAAAAGCTTTACACCATTTTTGTACGAGCTCTATACAAGTTTTTGTATACCTCTAAATAAGTTAGAGTTTGAAACTTCTGTTTATCATGTACTATATACTGTTTAATCAACAAATATTAATAACGCCGATTCGTAAGGTGTTTTATTTAAATATGGGCGATTTTCTCCAACTGCAAAAAATAACTTTGCAATTCTCAGTTATCATTATGAAATAAAAAATTCTATTTAAGGTTTTTAATTTTATTTAGTTTTTGTGTGTGAAATCCTTCGTGTTAAATCTTGTACCATATTGTACCCGATTTAGGGTACAATATGGTACAAGATTTAACACGAAGGGTTCCGTACCCTTCATGTTCGAGTCCGACTGTGGGAGTTGGGCTTTTTTTTTTAATATATTTATTATTGGCTTGTTCCGTTTACAGAAAGAGAAGATCTGCAAAGAGGCCGTATGGTTCTTATCAAACATCACAGCGGGCAACAAGCAGCAAGTGCAGGCAGTCATAGACGCGGGCCTACTGCCCAAGATCGTAGAGAACCTCACTAAGGGCGAGTTCCAGACGCAAAAGGAAGCAGCCTGGGCAGTGTCCAACCTCAGTATCAGCGGGACCAAGGAACAGGTCGCCGCCCTCATCAACTGTGGGGTCATACCGCCATTCTGCAAATTGCTCAGTTGCAAAGATACTCAAGTTATCAATGTAAGTTATTCAGTGACTTTAACTGACTTCACAAAAAGGAGGATGTTCTCAGTTCGTCGGAAATTCGGAATATAATTATGTAATGTTTGTGATTTTAGCAATTTATTGTAAAAGGTGATGAGCAGTTGAAATTAAGCTATTGTAACTTAGATAAATTACAAACCGACCCACAAAAAAAAACAAGTGACTTACAAAAAAACACTACAAAATGAAAAATACCTTGAATTTCGAGTCGGAGGTATAAAGCCTCGTGCAGACTAGCGCGACGCAACTAAAAATACAATTTAAAAAAAAACTTCACAGTAGAACAATTACCGGTGTCGCGTCGCGCTAGTCAGCACGAGCGACGCTTAAAACGAAATTTATTTTATGTGCTCTCAACTTGAGGTATTTTACTAGCGTTCATTTCATCTTCTGTTAGGTATAGAATTGGTTATAAATCTCAAATCAAGACTGATCTCGGCACGGCAGAGATCCCTCAGTCAAAACAAATCTTTACCACTGCTATTATTTGGCGTTTAATACGTAGTTCATATTCAATTAGCTAACAATGTATAATATTAACATGCAGCCTTAGTTTCAGTTAGGTCAATGAATAACTCTTGTTTGCATGAACTGGTGGTAGTTTCACAAGTAGTTATTTTCATAGCCCGCTAGTTATTAAAATTTACCAAGCTAACATTACTAACGATTTATCTCCAGGTTGTGCTAGACGGTTTAAGCAACATGTTGAAGATGGCGGGTGAAAACGCTGACCAAGTCGCTAACATGATCGAAGAGTGCGGCGGCATCGACAAGATCGAAGCGCTGCAGAGCCACGAGAAAGTGGAGATCTACAAAATGGCCTACGATATCATTGAGCAATACTTCGCGGGAGAGGTGCGTACTTACGTGTTATTGTTCACTGTTGTAATCCTATCGGGACAAAAGTATAGATGATTTCCCTAGTGGATCCTTTATTGTTTTATATCGACAATGGCGTGTCGCAGCATAATGACGTTTTAAGTGTATGATGTCATGAAGTTTTTATTTCATTTGTGTTTACTTGTCTTTCACGAAGTAACTTAGGTTGTCAGGGCAGCCGGTGACATTACCACCTATAAATTCAGACACAAAGGGGTTTAGCTCTGGCTATGTTATAATTAAGTTCGTAACTTTCATTGCAGGAGGAGGACGCGACGCTGGTCCCGGCGGCGGCGGAGTCCGGGTTCCACTTCGACGCCGCGGCGGCGCCCGGCCCGCACGAGGGCTTCCGCTTCTAGTGGCGGCCGCGGGCCCGCCGGGCTGCACACGCGAGCGCGCGCGCGGGCCGGCCACGGGCTGGCACGCGAGCGCGCGCACGGGCCGTGGCACGGACTGGCACGCGAGCGCGCGCACGGGCCGTGGCACGGACTGGCACGCGAGCGCGCGCACGGACTGCGGATCACGAGCTCGCCGTCCACGGACTGTGGCTCGCGAGCGCGCCGTCCACGGACTGTGGCTCGCGAGCGCGCGGCTCGTGTGTAGCAGACGCGCTGCGGCTCCGTTGTGATACAGCTCTATTGTGATGTTTGAAATATTTCATCTTTGTTTTTCGATTTCATAATGTAACCGAGTAACGGACGATGGACACGAAGTGGATAGCTTTAATGTTAAGTGCCGCGTACGCGACGTATGCGTTTAGTGTAATCTGCTTACCGATTGAATTGATGCTTTTGATAATAACATAGTATTTATGTTTCGATTTTAACTCCGATGATATTAATTAAATGCAGTACCAAGCGTCGGGACCGGAACGGCCGTCCCGATATGAAATTATGTTGACTTCAGCCCATTCGTATTGTATCTATATACCAATAAATTCTGTCCAATATAATAATAGTTTTATTTTAATAACACAGATTACAATATTAATTAGAGTAAATAGAAGGCAATGAGTCTTGATGCATCTGCTTGTAGATGTATTCGTACTGTTTCTGCGAACAAAGAGAACTATTCAAGAGTCATTTATTCAAACTAGGCTGAGAGTCAGCACTTTTCCAAAGTTACATAAGACAGTCCCACAAAACGCCCACCCTTCACCACTTCCTAGTGCTTTAGCTGGGAAGAAGTAGTGGCGCAACAAACTCCCCAGCAGCACAGCTGTCTGTTCAATTAGAGAAAAAAAAAGATTCTATATATATAATAGTATGCAAAATTATTTACTTATAGCAACACTAAACATAATTTGAATTATAAATTCATAACCATATTTCAGCTAGCACACGCCAATACTCTGCCTGAGTAGTTCTGTACTCACTCGAAATAAAAAAATAAAGACTAAATAAAAGCCTCCAGTCATAAAGGGCGTGCCCGCTTACATATTATAGTCTATCATGGACTTATTAATAATAAATCCTTGATAGCTATACTTAGTCTGGCCATAAATACTGTTACAATTAAAAATAAGAAAGATAGGTAATACATTTGAATTTGGAATCTGTCATTTTTATACGATAGTTCATTGAGTTTTCTAATTTTGGCGCCAATTGTACAATATTTTGCGATATTAAAATGGAGTGGGGTGTAAAAGAGAACCGAATCGCTGTGATTGCATTACACAAAGTTGATATGGAGCCAAATGCAATTTTAAAACTCTCCATACGCTTGGTATTAGTCGTTTGTGTACCGGGCTATTAGTAGGTACAATGAAACCTCCTCTGTATGTGACAGAAAAAGATCTGGCCGTCCACGTAGTGTTCGTACGAAAAAGGTGTTCAAAGCAGTAAGGGAAAGAATTCGAAGAAATCCTGTCCGAAAGCAAAAGATTTTATCTCGGGAGAACCATGTCGCGTATTTTAAAAGATGACTTAGGACTTGCAGCCTATAAGAGATGCACTGGTAATTTTTTTACTGATAATTTAAAAAATAATAGGGTGGTAAAATCGAAACAACTACTGAAACTGCTTCAGTAGAGGTCACAGAAAAATTTTGTTTACGGATGAGAAAATCTTTACAATTGAGCAACATTTTAACAAACAAAATGACCGTATTTATGCTCAAAGCTCTAAGGAAGCTTCCCAATTAGTCGACAGAGTGCAACGTGGGCATTATCCGACTTCAGTGATGGTTTGGTGGGGTGTTAGCTATGAAGGAGTGACAGAGCCATATTTTTGTGAAAAAGGTATCAAAACATTGGCACAAGTGTATCAAGATACCATTCTTGAGAAGGTAGTTAAGCCCCATATTCAATAACCAAGTATGGTCCTTCCAACAAGACTCGGCGCCGGGTCATAAAGCTCGGTCCACGCAGTCTTGGTTGGAAGTGAACGTTTCGGACTACATCAGAGCTGAAGACTGGCCGTCGTCTAGTCCCGATCTTAATCCGCTGGATTATGATTTATGGTCAGTTTTAGAGAGTACGGCTTGCTCTAAACGCCATGATAATTTGGAGTCCCTAAAACAATCCATACGATTGGCAGTGAAGAATTTTCCCATGGAAAGAGTGCGTGCTTCTATTGATAACTGGCCTCAACGTTTAAAGGACTGTATTGTAGCCAATGGAGACCACTTCGAATGAGCTTTTTATATTTTAAATTGTTTTATATTTATGTATTAAACTAACACACTGTAAAAGTAATAAATATAATTGTAATACAAATTTAAAAAATCTTCGACTAACTAAAAAAATAACAATATTTATGGCAAGAGTAGGTATATAGCTGTAACTGGAAGTTATATATTAATGATAAACTAGGTCCATCGAGGTAAAATAAATAAACAGTTATTTACTAATAACAATAACAAAACCATGATCAGCAAGACGACCGGACGATTAGATATGTTCCATTCTATGAAACTATACATTTGATTTCCTATAAACTCACTTTTTTGATCTCGCACGCGTAACATTTGACGTTGCTGTAGCTTTCCTCCGAGGGCTCGGGGAGAGACCGCGCCGTTACTCTACTGTTCAACGACTCCGCGTCGTAGAACAAACCCACCTTTTGCTGGAAACTAATTTTTACATTGATTCATCATGTTTTTCTTATAGCCTCGGCGGAGAGGCAATGCTGTTTCTAGCCACCTAAACCTATGTAGAATTAAATCTAATCATTTATTCAAATTAGCTGAGAATCAGCACTTCTTGAACGTTAAAATTATATACATAGTCCCCCAAACGCCCGCCCACTTGCTAGTGCTTTAGCTGGGAAGAAGTGGCGCAACAAACTCTCCAGCAGGATTCCCTTCAGGCTCTTTATGGGACCTGTTCCTACCTACGTGACACATTTGCATAATCGTTGCGTGTGACCTACTTACAATAATAATATTTCGAACAATTTCGAATGTTTTTTCCAAAACCATCCACAAACTAGGTATGTAATTTTTTTACATCAGATAAAGTAATGAATACCAAAACCAGTATGTAGGTAAGGATTGTAGCAGGTGACATTCTGAATGTTCTGTCTACCCTCGAGGCGAAAGTTTCAAAGAGTTTATACGTGTAAAAAGTAGTGAATACGACTACGTATCTATCACATAACTTACTTCGGCAGAGGCTTAACCCAGTGATTATCAAGCCGGTTCACTTTCATGATATCGTTCAGTCGCTGCAGCAGGCTGAAGTTCTCGCTTTGTATCTTGTTCTTTCTGTCAAGTTCCCGCTGGTTCTTTTTGAGTTTGAGCGCGACGTGCGGCCGGGCCGCCGGGGCTCGGTCGTCTATCGCTGGCAGAGCCGACCTTACCTCGAATCGAAAAAATGAATTAGGAATAATGTTAAGGTTGTCTGTAAAAGATCGCTTTATTTAAAAGAACGCCCATTGTGTCACCCTATGTAAAATTTCTAAATTTGTCTATAATTTTTATGGTGTACAATAAAGAGTATTATCTATCTAATAAGCTTTCCGTTTGATGCAGACAGAGATCAAGTTTTAACTCTACCTCATAATAATTTTAATGTAATTTATACATTTTGTATGTACATTAACCATAATCAGAGACTCACTTTTGAACGATGATCTTTGAATCTGCGGTCCTCCCACGGCTGGATCAGTAGTTTATCTCTGCGCGATAACATTTTACGATAGAATCAATTAACACCAAACAAGCAACAGTCGAGCGCGTGATCTTGTTATGATTATGAATGGCTTTGTTCGATCAATAGCTGTTGTAACTATGGTGGTATTAACAGGAAAAACTTTCGGTAACTAGGACCAATTCCTTAATATTAGATCCATACGAAAGATTGGGAGTGATTAGATATTTAGCGAATGTAAAGTATTAGTTAATTAAGAAGAGGGAAGTGTTACAATTATATGAATAAAACACCGGATGGCAAATTAATAAATAAATTATTGTTAAATATTACATACTGCACTTACATTGGCTCGTTACATCGGATAATATACATTCACAAAAACGTACAAACACAAGTTCACAAATACAAATTATAAAATAATATACTTTGAGCAATATAAAAATAAAAAACCGAATCACTCTATAATCTATACCTAGTTATACTATTAAAACGTTTGATACAGTAATGTAGTTTAGTCGATTTTTGAAAAACTGGTAGGGCGGTACTTTAGTACCCAATACTTAAGTTTTAAGCTAATCTTCGCAAGTGTTATTATAAAAAGCTTTAGGAATGTAAAGTCCGCTTTAATTCCTTTCTAAGTTTGGCAATGTTTATTTTATAAAGCTTGATAATTAGTGCACTATAGTTTTCTCATTCGCAATCAATTACCATTCGTGAGTCCGTCAATCGAACATTTAATACACAACTCATACACTGTCTTACTCTCGTTCATTTCAAACAATTCAATATGTCCTTCTTAATGATTACCGTGCTTGGCGCTACTGGCTTTGTGCTTGCATTCAATAAATGCGGTTTCAAATGCTGCAACGTTCTAGGAAGACTTTGTTGTATAGTATTTTGAACTCAAACAAGCTTGGATGATGTTTTCTGCAACTAAACTCAAACACAATAAATATCCTTCGATCCAGCTTTTTCAGGCTTATGGTTCAAATGTACACCATGTATATGGATTTAATTTCAAAATAACCCGATGCGCCGAACACATACACAACTTTTAATCATTTGTATGTTAAAAAAAATCGCTCTTAACCTGTAGCGGCGGTATATTTTGCTATTTTTTTTTTACTAATAAATCTCTACACTGAGTTTGCCTCGCATTTAATTCTAATTACATTATTGAGTATAAAACGTATTAAATACATCAAAAAGATCTAGTAACTTACGATCACTGCGTTTTGAGATATGACTTGTGTCCCACATGTTCACTATCATAACTCGTAACGAGTAACACAAATACTCAACCATTTCTTTAGTCTCATCAATATAACTTACGAAAACGCATTCTATGAAACCTATTCTTAAAAAAAAAACTCTTTTCAAGATTGCCTTGTGGAGCAAGATTTTTTAAAAGAATGATGCTCATAAGTCATAAATATGGATACTTACATAAATAATATTATGATAATGTAATTTCTCTTATCTCTCTTATCATCGAACCCTCTACTCTTGGTTGAGTTTAGTGTCCATCGAAAACTAAAACTGCAACAATATTGTACAAACACAATATAATATAAATATTTGAATGTTTGTATGAATTCTATTTTCATAATGTTTTTTTTACAATTCATATGTGATAAATTTCATATTATGCAACACTCCTTAGTTATTTCATTTTCACTTTTGATCAATTCCATTCCATTATGCTTTACTTCACACTTGTGTAGACAAAAGTTATATCTCAAAACTATCACTTGTAATTAATTATAGTGCGTTATCAATGTCAGGAGGCATCGCCCTCTCAAGGATGTTTTCCATTCAAATTATCTAAGGAAAATATCTTCTACTTCAAAAGTCATAGAAGCATTTTTGACGTATCTTCCAACTAATAGTTGGGCGATAAGTATCAATAATTTAGCAAATGCAACTGAGACCAGAGAACTTCATGTTACACGATAATAATTTTAGTTCATTTACGTATTTTTAAAAGCAGCTTTTGTTAAATTAATGAGATATTGATAAATTAATCTCAAATTAGTCAAGTCGTAAAGAATGCGTTACTATAACATAAATGCAAATAATTGTTCACACTCGCGCAGAAACATTTTGAACCGAGGAAAACACCCTCAATCATCTATCATACAGTGTCACATGTAACCTAACCTTATCGCTAAGTTTTCGCATACAAAAATCTCTACACTTGGTGCATCATCAACTGTCAATGTGTAAAATAAAAAAGTCCATACAAAAATAATGTTCCTGTGTAAAAGCTATTATTTAATACTTGCCGTTATGGAGTGTTACAAAAGTGTTGGACGTTACACTACAGAAGATATTACAGGTGCTACAACCGAACATGTCAAGGTTTAACTTAAAATTAATCGTTGAATGTGATTCGCATTTTAATTTATATATTGGTATCTACAAAATTAATGTAATTATAAACAATTAATAATATGTATAAAACAACAAACAAGCTGCCATAGTTATTTTTTACATGTGGATCGAATTGCGGAGCGTGCGCGCTACATGCCTGGGCGTTGTATAATTTATAATACATATCGTACAACCCTTAATTCCACTTAATAATAACAAATTTGAGTCACGTGTGACGCCATGTATTTTATAGAATTATCGCTGAGAATAGAACACAGCGAATACGACTTTGACGTCATTAATTTAAAGCTTACACTAACATAGGTTAAGAATTACATTTTAAACCTTGAAATTAATCATATTTTTATTTATATAAATAATATATTATGTTGTATTTGTGACTGGATAATCTTATTGTTTCATCGTCCTTACTTTAGGACACCCAGACAGAGTGCGCGCACAACGTTTACTAAAGTCAATAAAACTGTAACATAAGAGCGAGTTTGTGTGTGATGTCGGCGTATAATAGTGACTAGCGATTGTCGGCTCAGTGGAAATCAACCCATTGAGATTCCATGCCCACCGCACCAGTTTAAACTACAAGTATAATTGATATTGGGCTGGCTTTTCTTTTGAATTTTGGTAAATACAGCAAGTTATACTACTTGGTGTAGTTATCCAACAGTCTAGACCACACACAGTGACTGACTACTAGATTTCATTGTTTTATTGCGACTGCGACATCCACCAATCGGCCATACACCGTATGGCGCGACACCAGTGAAAATGTAAGTGTAAACTGGTGCGGTACCAACCAAACGTTACCTAATTCGTTGTCGTAAAGACTAAAACGTAGGAATATTGTTTATCAGTGATATATTTGACTACACGATTCCACTAGTCAGACTTATAGTTGGTGCGTCCGCGCGTTCGGGCTCCCGACTGTCGCCTGTCGCGCGGCTGGAGGAGCGGTTGCGACTGCCAGTCGTGATTGAAGAATTTAATGTTTTATTAAGTTTAAGGAATGTTTTTAATACTTTTTTGGAGCTCTGTACAGCTGGAAATGTCAAAGTTAATAGTAAATGAAAAAAATCGGAAAGTTCATGAAAACCTAGTTTTTGTCAGCAAGTTTTTATTCAATACACCTTGCCCCTATAGTAAAACACAGTGGTATGCTACAAAAACGCCTGTTTCGTTTAACGACATCTCTGTCAATCGCAACCGAGTCCTCTAAACGCTGAGCGCGTTAGATAAACCTTACAAAATTCCCACTCCCTTACAATAAGTTCCTTCCTTGCACATTCCACGATTTCCCCGATCGTGACTTACATAATATCTTACTTAGCCAAACATCACAACATATGCATCGTGTATATTTAGTTTACATCACATATCTGAAGCGTCCACTCAATATATATTCGCGGGTACTCCGAGACGCGATCATCGATTATAATATTCGTAAAACACAGTTCAACTATAACTCATTATAAAAATTACACTATCGAACTTACCTAAATAATATGATATAAAATGTTATTAAACACTAATAGAGATAAAGAAGCCAATTTTTGGTTTTGTTATTGTTGTTTAATTAAGTTTAGGCGTTGCTTCAACGCCGTATTATACTAAAGTCGTTACAGTATAATAGGTGTTCGTACGAACAGATTCCTCGCCCGATGTTGTACTATCGAGTGATGAGAATCGATGGGAATCTGTTCGACTCGATTAATCGACTACTTTTGTGCAAAACCCTCACTAAAGGTGGTCGGTTCCGATCGAGTGTGCGGAGCCTGGATACAAATTTCGTACAAAATTGACAATGCATATACGGAAGCTCTGAACTAGTATTAACGAGTAAATAGTGGACACCGGAGTACAAAACGGGAAACGCTAATTATAGTTGCACATCTGTACGGAACGGCTCGTCGACGAAAACGAAACAGATTTTGTAGGAAATGAACATATCACACTTGTCGGGTCACCCTATATCGTTCCGTACGGCCGGCGCGGCCCTCGGCGGGGCCGCGGCCCTCAGCAGGGCTGCGTGGCCTTGGGCAGCGGGCGCACGAGGTACAGCTTCTCGCCCTGCTTGTTGGTGTAGATGGGCGCGCGCTGGTAGTGCGCCACCAGCTGCTCCAGCGTCGGGAACTTGCGCTGGCCGATGCAGTACAGCGAGCCCTCCACGTGCACGCGGAAGTGCTTGTTGCGGCCCGGCGCCTTCAGCGACACCGAGTAGTCGCCCAGCTGCGGGGGGCAGGGAGGCATTTACATTACAATGCCTGATTCAGTCAACAAGGCTACGAAATGCAAATGCATAGTTTTAATAAACGATAAAGCCTGCTGGATGCATCCTGAACAGTGGACCCCCTACCATGTTCTCGGACTGGTTAATAATTTCACAACGACATCACCTATTATACTACATATCTTGTTACCCAGTAACCAGGTCCAAGAGGTCAGATTGGCAGTCGCTTCATGGAAAATATTGGTATTTAGTCGCATCCGGTTAGACCGGAAGCCGATCCCGACGACGATGACAAGCCATAACCTACAATGAATGTAATTGAAAATATACACACGTTGGTCTCGGAGTCCCGGATGAGGAAGTCCCCGTCGTGCCCGTGCGTGTTGAGCAGCGCGTCGCAGTGCGTGCGCGTGATGGCGCCGTAGTACCAGGCGCGGCCCGCCAGCGGGGCCCCGCCCGCCGCGCCCGCCACGGGGCGCCCGCCCTCGGCCTCGCTGCGGACAGACACGTGAGCGGAGCACTACACTTAGCTACGCTGCTGACAGCGACAACGTTAGGTCATGCCGCCGCATTAAATAGCAGCGCTAGAATTCCAAAATTAACAAAAATACTTCAAAGTTCTACAAAGTTAGTACCGCCCTGCGTGCAGTCGCTACCCCAGAGAAGAGAGGAGCGGTATTATGGCAGTCATTGTATAATGAACACTAAGTAATAAAAAGCACCCGTTCGACCTATCAGTGAGTTGGTAAATACTCTAAAGAAATTAGATACAATGCTTGGTAATCGCATGACCTGCTTATATTTACATTCACATCTTAGCGCTTGCTATTTTGCTTGCATAATTAAACTCTATGACAGAAATAATAGATGCCAAACATGGGCTCAGCAAAAAGCAATCCTGAAACTGAAACTTGATGAGATCAGATAACCTAACCAGTCGTGTTACGAGCTCACTTATTACCTGTAAGGCGTGGTGAGGTAGTCGGCCAGCTCCTGCAGGTAGTTCCGCGGCACGAGCCCGACGTGGCCGCGCGAGTCGCGCGCGCGGAACCACTCGGGGTCGGAGGGGGGCCGCTCGATGATCTCGAGCCGGTCGCCCTTCTCGAACGACAGCTCTTGCTCGTTGTTCGACGTGAACGAGTACAGCGCCACCTGCGGGGAATACTGAGAACAATGCAGCAATGGAAGATGAACTGGTTGAAATGATCACGTTAATTACATGGATGTAGTTATATAAGTAGGTATAGAGAGACTAGCAGGACATTAATCATCAATAATTTTCTCAATACTCAATCATTTGTCTGAAGTAATTTTCACTTCGGATGTTTATATATTTTTTTTTTTCTTTTACTACTTTGTAAGGATCGAACCCACGACCCAGCGGCGAAGAAGCGGTGAAGAAGACTAGTTTTTACAAGTAAAACTGCACCATTTAACACTTCACTGGCAAGAATATTCATAGCATTTATAAAAATAGACTTTAATACAATGAGACTAACGGCTAATGGTGATGAAATGCATTTAGACTCACCACGATGTCGAGAACGTTTTCCGCCATAGCGTACGTATGTACGGGGTCCTCATTGTCGCCCTCCTCGCTGGTGTAGTTCGAAGGAAACCTGTAAGGAATATCTTCGATAATAATGTCCTCACATGTTGTAAAAAACGCAATGTATCGGTCTGATCCTTAGCATGTTAGTCTATAACATTTCTATCTAGATTAATTTTCTCTCAACTAGTATAATTTATAAAGTTGCTTATTATTTTCATGTTTATGACGTTAGTCACTTAACTAAGTTACACATAAGTGTGCTAATTAAAGTTATCCTATTAGTTCTACATCGAATGGTGTTTTCCCCTGGTATTCTAAGATTATGTTATAAATTAATAGGAAGAAATATCAGTACTATGGCCATTGTAGACTGCGCTATAAATTAATTAAGTTCCATTGGTTATGGCTACAAACTACTTCAAATATATTCTGAAGGCAAAGTCCTACTCAAGTTAGAAAAGACAATCAATGATCTATAGAAAAAGCTAGTAAATAACTATGTATAATGTAACTAATTTCGGTAAATCAAGCTAAGATTAATGTTGTCGTGGGAAATTAAGTACACATTTCTAAGGGCTTGTTTCGCAGTGTTTAAATAGGCACTATTATAAAATGGCCAGAGGACCTAGACAAGACAACTGGCAATCGCTTTCAAACCGTTTCGTATTTGTACATCAACGTTCAGCAAGATTAACATTAGCTTTTCGGTAGATGTCAATACAGTGCATTTTTGATTTTGCCATCATCGTATAGCTGTTAGGATGTCGCTTTGCCCAGGTCCTCCGGACAGGCCACAAAAAGGAACCAGAACTCACCAGCCAGTATGCTGCTGATACTGTCCTCGCCACCAGCCGTCGTTGCTCTTCTCTAATATGAGGATCCTCGTGCCCTTGGTGAGCGACAGCTCGTCGGGCTGCTGCGCCTGGTAGTTGTACTTGACCACGGCGGCGCCGAGCGCGTCGGCCGGCTCCACGCGCCGCGCGCCCGCCTCGGCGCCGCGCACGGGCGAGCTGTTCGACGGCAGCGTCTTCGAGCCGGATCCTTTCTTTACCTTCTTCTTAATACTGGAATTGATTTCGAGTGTGTTGTTATCCATCATTGGTACAGGGCACTTGGGGTTGGATTGATTTTAGATGGGTGTTGACACATCAATAGGTTTAGTCTAGGTTAATTAGCTAGCATTCTTCACTATATCTATATAACTTTTTAGGCCGCGTTTTTCTGTCTCCGTTGTTCCGCGAAAGAAGTTCAGGTGCTGTATCTATAGCAGAGGCCAGACAACTAATGTGTTTATTGTTGTTATTTCCTCACAACTAACATTGTTCAGGTTTATTTGATAGACGCTTATTTTCTCGCGATGTTTTCCCTCATTGTCTGACGACAGTGACACATACATTTTATTGTATTTGAATGAAGACTTGCATTTGCATGTTATTTAACTTATTGAGACGACATTCACTGCTTGAATTGAGAACGTTTTTGTCATTTTAATCCATCAAATTATTTATTTAAAGACTGCCTCGTTGGTGTAGTGGTCGCAAGTGCAACTGCTGAGAAAAAGGTCCTGGGGTCGATTCCCAGGTCAGCCAAAATGTTAATGGGGTTTTCGATAAGGAATTTCTCAGTAGCAGCCCGAAGATTAGAATTGTGCCCGGTTGTTGTCAATAGGCTCACCCCCTATAACATGGGTCTTAAACGTAACTGCAGAAATGTGGCTTTACTAGATAACACCTCTGCCCAACCCTTCGGGGAAGCAGGTGTGATGTTATGTTGTAATTTATACGTGCTGTGATTCGGCTGACGAGGAATCTCCGTAGGGAATAGTATGGACTTATATTGTTTTCATAATAAAAAAACTCGGATATATGTATGAACACCTCTTTTTATCTATAAAATTATACCCGCATGCTCAACACCTACAATAATGCAAAACAAGGAAACAACTATTGAGGCAACAATTTTGCTGATTAATAAGGTTGTAGCAGTGTAGTAACTGATTACCCTATCCTTCAAACATAATAATTACCATTTTCTCTCAACATTACAACAATACGGAAACAGTAACAGCTGACTTCCCCAACGTATGTTTGTGTACATAGTTCACTGAGCCAGACTGTTACTATATCGTTGTGTAAGCACGTGAGAAGCCCCAGTATGACGAGTTTTATGACAATACAATGTTTAAATTAAAAAAATGTCTATTGTAAGTATTGTAGAAAAAAAAAGCAACGGAGTTGTTTAGTAAGTAAGTACTATCTAAAATGGCGTAATCCTAACTAATATTATAAATACGAAAGTGAGTCTGTTTGTTTGTTACGCCTTCACACTAAAACGGCTAACGGATTTGGATGAAATTTGGCACATGAGTAGACCATGACCTGGGTTAGGACATACGATACTTTTTATCCCGGTATTCCCACGGGATCGAGACTAATGCGGGTGAAACCGTGGGGCGCAGCTAGTTCGCTATAAACGCGGCTGTAAATGTACATGACTTATGCCTATTTTTTATAGGCGAACAGTGAAATGTGCATTGAAATGGAATAGCAAGTGGAATGAAATTGTATATTCTATAAATAGGTTATCCGAATCAAATTTGAGTCATATAAAAAAATAAGCTAGATGGAGTCGACATTTCCAAAATTTTCATTTTCCAAATTTTCCTATTTCCAAGAAATGGTGAGACATACTCAGGCGACAGTCTCTTTTAAAGTCCAGACATTAAATATAAATATAAAAAATATCAAGTAACAAAATGCAGGGTGCATTTTGTTACTTGATATTTCTTACGCATCCCGACTGGCTTTTTGAGGAAAGTAGGTACCAGAAACAGTTTGAGTAAACCTGTCCCAATAGTACTGCCTAATTTTCCTGTGGAAAATATTTTTCCGGCACTACATACATCCATGAGGATTATGGATGTATGTAGAGCCGGAAAATTATTTTGAAAGTTACCCAGAGACCAAAAGGTAAAACTTATGAAAATTGAATGTGCATTATAAGCCCAAAATATAAACTATCAGATCATGTGAGCTAATAACTACTTACAGATATGAATATTGCAGTTTGGTTCACGTACGAAATCGCCGATATATATTTATTTAGGTAAACAAACAGATTAAATGTCTACATAGTGCATTTTTGGTAAATTCAAGCTTGATAGCTTCAATGTCGCCTTTGATAAAACTCAAGATCGTTTAATGTTTGTTTTGGGCATATAAAGGCTCGTGCAGACCAGAGCGACGCGACGTCGCTACGCGACTCGAACAATACAATTTCTAAGAAAATTTCACGGTATAACAATAACCGGTGTCGCGTCGCGCTAGTCTGCATGAAGCTTAACTAGAGATTACTCTAATAGTTGATACGCAATATAACACATATCCAGGAATAAGACCTAGATTCTATGTACTTTCTTCCGACGCAAGAATAAATGATTGTAGGTATAAGTTACGAGATATCACTGCAGATTTGTTGTTGTAGGTACGCCATTGATAAATTTAATTGAATTGCCAGTTGATTTGAAGACAAAGAAGTGCGTAATTGACAGATTTAAAACTGGCCGTGATAATAGTAAACAACGGTCGAACATAGCATTTGCGACAAAGAATGAGTTAATTAATAGCTTGCTTTGTGTATAGCCACTGGAAAGCAAAAATGTCTTCGACAGAATGACTGGGTTTGGCCAGTTATCCAGAGACTAAAATACAAAATACTCCGCCGTATTCCCAAACAGAGGATATTCAAAAAGACTTCCATACGATCAAAATTGAAAAAATGGCAATTTTGTCCTGAAAACATTTGGGATATTACGAAAAACTTTTGCATGGCATAGATGATGGGTGATTACAGTACAGGCAGCTAAGCATCATCGGCCTGTTTGCCCGACGAATAGAATTGCTGCCTTTGGCGTAAAAAAAGATCTTGGACCTAATTGCTTCTAAAATACAACCATTATACATCATAGTTTTGTTACCTAGCGTCTTTTAGAATCATGTGTCATATAGTAAACAAGGTTATCTTCCATAAGTATGTTCACAGACAGTGTTTAGATATTGCAGAAATACATATTTCAGGTCCTAAATGCGATAAGATCGCGCTGTCGCAGATTCTGTCGATCAAAAAAATGTGAGTTTCGTGAGTAAAGCCACTTTATCATTGATCTAATGGTTTCTTGCATAACTGGTTCCTATGTTGGGGCTGATCTACAGAAAGAGGTTCTATTGAAGATACGTGATTTGGGACAGGCCACAATATCAGTTGGAATTTTAAAGTGTGACACATACTTCCGCATTTTGTTTGTCGCAAGTATGTCATTTTTTATATATGACTAGTTGGGTGGCATCACATCATTATTAATTAGGTTAGTATATTAATTCCCAGTTTACAACATGGCATCATCAATTCAGTTAGTGGTATTCAATTACGGTTCCGTTTTCAATAGAATTTGGACTGAGAGGTTCCGTGGTATGGTTGACTTGAAAGAGCAAGGTAGTTGAGAGTATGTCATGCTCGCTTAATGTCTCGCTGATGGTGGCGAGTGTGTCGGATCATTCGGTTCCCTACAAAATGGTTGAGCTGGATGGTGCTGATCCACGCGTCATGTTCGTGAACGGGCGCCGTCAGTTGAGGCTGGTCATCTCTTATCTGCCAGGGCTTATTTTTAGTAGTTTTTTTTTTTTTTTTTACATTGTTCTCACATATAGAATCAACAATAATTTCTATATTTAAAAGAGTGTCCTTGGAGTTTCTTGCCCGTTCTTCTCTATAGATATCTACGTTTTGGAATGGGCAACTAACTTCAACTTTCTGAGTAACTGACTGACTCTTTGACAATTCAAAAGTGCCTGTAAATGGTTTAATTGAAATAAATGCTTTGAGTTTGAGTTTGGTGACGAACAGCAGGTCTTACAGGGTGGTAGAATAATAAGCTTTAGATATCCCTCACATTATCCCAGCTGCATGGATTGCAGCGGTGGATTACGGGCTCGGGGCTACGGAAATATTACAGGCTGATTTTAGTGATATAATCCTCTTGTATCCTCACCTGTCAAACAACGAAGGCTTCTCCTTCTTAACATAGTTGCTGGGCACATATCCGGACTGGCTGCGCGCGTTCTGCACCCGCCACCAATGCTTGGAGTCGTCCAGCAATAGGTACCGCTCGTTCTTGCGCAGGTCCAACTCCTGCGCACCCTGCGCCGCGTAGTCGTACTTGGCAACTACGTAGCAGACGTCGTCCTGGAAAAACGTACAAGGAAATTAATAAATAACTACGTATTTTTAAGTATTACAGTTCCCTGCATCGAAAGGCCATCTCGTGCGTGTTGTAAAAAGCATTCTACGGATTATAAATCAAGAGAATAGCCCCTTTTGGGATCGTGAAATCTATAACCAGCACGATAACACTTTTGACTGCATCAGCATATTAGTGTCCTGCACGTTTTCTTTATTTGGGGATGCATTAATAAACCCTCGACTTGTGACGATATCTGAGTAGGTACATCGGTCAGCTAGGGCTGTTCGCACTGTTGATTGGATTATCGGCACGACATGATGGCGCCATCACCAAGATCAACCAAAATAGCACTAGACATTGCGTCCATGACAACACACGGCTCGCTAGGTGTTAACGAGGGAAAAGCGCCATGTCTATAATTTGCAGCTGATTAAATTATGTGGGCGTATTTATAGAATACACAGCTGATTATCTCAGTTTTTATGGAATGCAGTATACATTGTCGTCATAATACGAGGCAGAGAACATAGATCAGATTTCATCAGGAATCTCATCTTACCTTATCAGTTATCAGTGACCTACCTATGTATGAGACATTGACAAGTGATGGCTCCAAGCATTGGCCCACAAACAAGTCAGTAAGACAATAACTGCATAATGGGCCCTATTAAATCGAGCCTCTTCTATTATTACCAGTGTTGCGTGTTGTCAATAGGTAGGTCCATTCAAAGCTTAAAAGTAGTGATCCAGTGGCAAGCCACACAGCATGCTACTCGAATTTAGTAATTGTCATGACCAAATTACAGAGTATCCTTTTTCATTCCAAGGAATTCTAAGTAACTATGTTCTCTCAAGAAACATGTTACCATAAAATAATGTTGTCATAATGAATTATTAAAAATAATAAACAGCAAACCAAGTCCAGGATAATCGCACATGTTACGACTAGCTTCAAATGATTAATGCTTTGTTTAAGATGACTCCTGAATACCTAATATGCAATTGTTTTAAAGGATGTTTTTCCTGTTTATCATTTCTGGTTTTATTAAACTTGAACTGTAGCTTTTTATTATTAAGTAGGCTTGAAGTTTAAACAAAATTACACCTCTGATCAATGGCATTGAATAAGCTATTGTAAAACAGTGGTTAAAGAAGGTTAAAGAAATGCAAAAAACAAACTTGTTAGCACTATCAGAATTGTATAATTATCATTTGTCAGTCAATGTCAAGCAGGTGTTCACTCATTCGATATTTATATTTGTAACAGAACCAATTCAATATAATTCATTAAAAGTGGTTGTGTTTCATTGTTATTTCCTGACTGGTTTTAATAATTTAGTTCATAAATTCAAAGAATTTATAAAAAAATTGAATGTGGATGTGGCTATAAAAGTTTAGGAACAGCCATGCTATGGATGGATAGGCCAGACAGAGGGTGAACAATTACTAATTCTATTGAGATATATATGGAAGAAGACTTGCAGTGCCAATTCCAAATAAATTGGGAGTAAGATGATGATAATGAAACTCAAAGAATTCTTTACCATGCACGCTTTTTATTATTTTTTGCATGCCTGATTCCAGATTATAGCAAAATTCAAGACACCTATTTATTGTTTATAGACACCATTAAATAAGCTGGGTTAAGGGAAGGCCACTCACTGACTAATATTGGAATCTAATAAAAGTAATAAATAACTTATTACTCACTTCCTAATGGGTTCACAACTGCATGTTTACTGATGCCACTAATGGAAACCATATTGTGTGTTTACAGTTAAGCAGTGTTTTATCGGGTAAAAGGATTTGAGGTATACCTTTTTCATAGATAAATCCATTGAAAAGGGTTAACTTAATAGGCAAAAAATATTAAAATTGAACCACTAATCCCACTTATAACCATACATATAAGTGGGATCAGTGGTTCAATTTTAATTTTAATGTATTCACATGCTAGAATGTTTCTTTTTTTACCTCTAGACATGTAACATAGAGAAAATAATAAATTTTGTCATAATGTCTGATAACAACTTTTATTCAATGTGTAAATTATAGCCAATTCAATTATGTTAGTCATATGCTAGGTAAGTAAATCAAGGTACAAACTAAAAGTCTAGGCTTAAAGGAATTCAAAGAAACCTTTATTTGCAAAGAAATTCTTAGGTAATAAGTAGGTGGTATTATTCTTATGTATAACAGGTAGTTTTTGTTATACATAAAGATAGTGCCATCCACGAGGATGCTCCCCACTCTTTTTCCTTATCGCTTACAGTACGGTCATTGTGTTTAGGAAGAAGACTGGGGTTTTCTTGGATGGCACTATCTATAGCTGTCTTTGCCAAGTGGTTTTCAATTCATAGTAACTGTTTAAGTATTTCATAACAGAGAGAAAGATTACTTATTACCATTTTGTAATTATGACCATTGTTTGTATTATACAAGTTTCATCAGACATATTATTAAACATAGGTGTTAAATAACATTTTAAATTACTAAATCTTTCTCTTTTCTATAATCACATGCAAGAAAAATTTAAAGTGTATTCACACTGACGATTATCTAAACATAGATAAAAAAAATAGTGAAAGTGTTAGGTGCATGCATAATAATGCATAATGCATAGCAGACAGAATATGAGCAAAAAATTTTAAAAATATCTACTTTAGTTCATCATTCCACAATTAATTTGAAACAACTGCTGCCTAATTACCGGTGCTCAGGACCAATCAGAATCATATTGTAGTTAATCAGTTGGTTAATTTAGCAACTTTCCTGCAGTTTTATATGAAACTAGTTGGAAGAACTTTTTCTATGGTACATAACTGAAAGTTGTCACTGCATAGACCATTTTTTTTTAGAGCACCAAACAGGATGTGCCAAATTAAGATAGTTAAACAAGCTGATGACTACGTGCGGCAGTGGGTGTAAAGTGAAGGTATACCTGTGCGTTTTTCCCGTGCCTCGTGTTGGCCATGGCGTGCGGCGCCGGCAGCGGTTTGTTCGCCCACACCGAGTCTGCGGCGCGCGCTGACCGCGTCTCCAGCATGACACCCCCAGCTACGGCTCTGCTCGGTCACCGCAGTCCCTCACTGATACATTGCGACCAGCACTCGGACCACTGCACTGCACCACATACACTGTACTCACGCAATAATACCACACCACACCGATCGATTCACGATGCAGCACCACCACAAAATCTAATAATTGTTTATTGTAGGACGTGCGAAAATCTAATCGAAAGCCAGAGAGACACCAAAAGAGCTTCGCACTAATCGACCCCTTAGATCTTCCTAATATTTATTATTCAACTAGAACAATTTATATGGAAGTGTCCTATGACTTTTGTAATATTTTTGGTAGGATTTTCACTCAGTATAACATAAATTAACGATTATTTTACGGAAAAGTCTCACTTGTCGGTGGGGCAAACGACGAATCAATAGACAAACTTATTTTTTTAGAAAACCAGTCAAATCATAGACTATTTCAGACTATGGGTCCATATTAATATGCAAAAACAAGTAAACTACCAATTTAGTCGATTTCAATTTTTTTTATTGTGTTTAGTAAAGTATGAAATTGCCACTTTACATAGAACCTTCACGGTTTGAGATTTTTGAGTGAAACTTTTTTCACATGCCTATGAAGATTCTAATCGACTTACAGTTGTTTTTTTTATTCAGCTTAGACAAGACAAATGGATACTTCGAAAATTCGAGTTATTTTTGAATACGAGTTCCGACGCGGAACTAACACGGCAGAAAAAACTCTCAATATCAATGTTGCTTTCGGAGAGGGGACTGCTAATGAACGCACCGTGCGATTTTGGTTTAAACGCTTTCGTGATGGAAACTTTGATTTGAAGAACGAACCACAATTCCGCGCGAGCTATCCTTGTGAGCGGACGTTTAACAATCTTTGTCTCAGTTTATTGAGTGCGTATTTTTTATCTTGTTTACGCGCGGGCCAACCGGTTTTTTCCAGTCGGTCCCTGCAGCTGTTGCTTTGTTCACATGGTTGAATCAAATCCAAGTAATGTAAACATCGATTCATTATCGAGCGCTGACGAGTTTGAGCACGGTACAATTATGGAATTGGAGGACAATACACAAATGGATGACACTGAGTCGATAGGAGGGAAAAGGCCAAGGGATGAAAACTCTTCTGAAGAAGGATGGACCGTAATGAATAGAGGACGAAACAAACTGGTATGTTGTAGAGGAGACCAAGGTGAGAGGGAAAAAGAAGAGAGGATACAGGTATGCGTGACTTGTAAAGAACCTTTACCGAAACAGTTCGCATTAGCACGATTACTTAAGACGCATAACATTGCCAGTAGCAAGATTTATAAAATTAAATACGTGCATCAAAATAAAATGTTCATTACGTTTGATAACGATGTCAGCGCAGATGAATTTATAAGTTGCTCGGTGTTTACTGACATGGGCTGGTCTTGTCAAAAAACATCCGAAGTAGGTGTGTCGTACGGCCTCATTAAAGGTATGGAATTGGATATATCTGATGTTGATCTTAAAGCTAATTTGTCAAGCAGTGCTGAAATAACATCTATTAAGAGGTTAAATAAACGGTGTTCGAAGGACCCTGATGGTAACGGCTGGACTCCGAGTGAAACGATCCGGCTAGGATTTAAAGGATCTTCTCTTCCGCCTTATGTTTATATTTACAGTTTGAGGATTCCAGTGGAACGGTTTATATTCCCGGTCACACAATGTGCTAATTGTTGGAAATTCGGCCATTTAAAGATAAGATGCCCATCAAAGAAACCCGTTTGTCCCAAATGCTCTCAAAAACACGAAAATTGTACCATTACATCTTACACTTGTGTGAACTGTTCAGGTCGTCATATGGCGTTTGATAAGTTATGCCCATATTTTAATAAAGAAAAGAAGCTGAGGGATTTAATGTCAGAATTTAACTGCACCTACAGGAAAGCCCTTACGATGTACGTTCCTCCCTCCCCTGATAAGATTCAACAAGTGGTTTCTGAACCAATGCCTGAAGTCGAACAGACTTCTACATTGACTGCCACAAATATCATTTCGGTATCCACGCAACTTCCGATTGAAGAAAATGTCGGCACAGCCTCCAAAGTGGACTGCCCAGGTACATCTACAGCAAATCAACGAACTAAGCCTTTGCCTAAACGTAATTTAAAGAAGCAAAATCGTCGGCCAGGGACCCCTACGCCTGCCGAGGATATAATATGGCATCAAGTTTCCGAATCTTCAGATTCTTCAGAAAATTTAAATGCACCATTTTTAGAGAAAAATAATCATTCTGATAATAAGTCTTCCCATAATCTAAACTTTTGGCATTTAATTAGAAAAATTATAAATATAATAAAAAGCAATGAATCCCTTCAGAATAAAATCCAGCAATCAATCTCCATATTTTCAGAGTGGCTGACACATAAAATTGTAAGTAGCTTATCTATTGATTCGTTATTCGATTTATTTGTAAGAAATGCTTGATAATAATGACTGTATGAACTTAAATATTATACAATGGAATTGCCAGAGTATAAGGCCTAAATGTCGGTCACTTGAATTACATCTAAGTCAAGAAAAAATCCACATTGCAGTGTTGAGCGAAACTTGGTTGGAACCCGAGAGTTATTTTAAAATTAGTGAATATAATACATTTAGATTGGACAGAGAAGATGGTTACGGTGGTGTTGCCATTATGACTCATCACTCTGTAAAGTCTGTTGTTTGTAGAACGCAAAGTCGCAACCCTTAGAATTCTGAATTGTCAGCATAATGAGAATATAATTTCTATTTATTGCCCTTCGACAGTATACACCACTCAAAGTGATTGGGACGCGATCTTTTCTATTGGGAACAGTAAAACTCTTATCTTGGGAGACTTTAACGCGCATCATTCTAATTGGTCTTCTAGAACAACTGATCGGCGTGGTTCCGAAATATTTGACTCCATGTTGGATTATAATTTCATTCATTTGAACGATGGTAGCTTCACTAGAATCAGAATGGTTGATGGAGTTCTCCAGCAATCTAGCCCGGATATTTCATTTGTTTCTTCAGATCTATCTTTATTATTTATGTGGAAACCATCAAACGAATCACTTGGAAGTGATCATTTAATTATTAAATTAAACTGTGTACTTAATATTAACCGTACATACTTACCAAAACAGAAGAAATTTTAAAAAATCAAATTGGATTTTATATGCTGCATTCATAGACGATTATTTACAAAGTTGCGTTACTCCCCAGGATCCTCAGGAGTTATATGACCTCCTATATAATATAATGCAAAAAGCTGCAGACAAGTATATTCCATACATTAAAATCCCTCAAAACATTTGCAACATATTTAAGCCAAAACCATACTGGTCTTCAGAGTTGTCCAGGGCTGTTGCGGAGCGACGGTTGGCTCTTGCAAATCTGAGAGGTAGTCCTTCTCCAAGGAATTTAGATATTCTCCAGGAAAAAATTAGCACTGCTCAAAGGCTTATTCGCAGGGCTAGGTGTAAATCTTTTCAACAGTTTTGTTCATCTGTAGATGAAACCTCTTCAGCATCCGAAATGTGGCGCAAGATGAGGTGGTTAAAAGGTCGGCAAATTCCATACGCCTGGTTAGATAAGGAAAAAGCCGAGCGCCTGCTTAGTGACCTTACTCCAGATTTTGTTTGTCCCTCGCAGCCTACTTATAATTCTAATAATGCAATGTTGGAGTCTCCAATTTCAATGCCAGAATTAGTCAATTGTATGAAAACCACAGACACAGCTCCTGGGTCAGACCAAATTTCCTTTTCCATGATTAAACACCTTCCGCCTTCCGGTAAATATATGTTACTTTTAATATATAATCAATTTTTCTCTCTCGGTTTTGTTCCCTTACAATGGCGTCAAATTAAAATAGTTCCAATTCCCAAACATAGTAGTTCATCTTCATCGTTACGTCCTATTTCCCTGATATCTTGTATTTGTAAACAATTTCATGCTATTTTGGGCAAACGTATAGAGTGGTTCTTTGAAAAACAATGTCTTTTTCCTGAGGATATGGTGGGTTTTCGTAAGGCCCGATCTTGTCTGGATAACCTCACGAGGTTGGTTTCTGAAATCCAACTAGGATTTTCTAAAAACTTGGTTACAGCGGCGTGTTTTATAGATATCGAAAGCGCCTATAACAATGTTGATATTCCTTGCCTGTTACATATTTTAGATCAGTTTGGGGTTGGGTCAAAAATCTGTATTTATTTGTGGTCCTTTTTATCAAAAATAGACATCTGCAAGTGGCGACGTGCGATTGTGAGATTGTTAGATTTACTGGTCGTGGGTTAGCTCAAGGAGACCCATTGGCTCCACTTTTATTTAATATTCTAACACTACACATATGTAAGAACGTTAGCCAGGTTAATATATCTCAATATGCTGATGACTTTGTGTTATATTCAAAAAAAAAAAAAAATAGATTCAGCGTTTGAAGAACTTCGGTCTGCTTTACGATATACCAAAGTGTTAATTGATAAGCTGGGTTTAACTATGTCTCCGAATAAAACTAAGATTTGTGTTTTTAAAAAGGGTTGTTTTAGGAGGTCTGTCGACTTTGTTTTTGATGATTTTTCAATGGAAGTTGTTAATAATGTGAAGTATTTGTGTTTGTGGCTGGATAGCTCATTAAGATGGGGTAAACATATCAATGAAACCTCACAAAAGGTAATGAAATTCATGAATTTACTTAAAGTTTTATCTGGTACGGGATGGGGACTCCATCAAAAACACCTAAGACGTTTATATATTTCTATAGTTCGAAGTAGAATTGATTATGCCAGTTTCTTATTTGACTGTAGTTGTAAGTCTAAGCTAATCAAACTAGATAGGGTCCAAAATCAAGCATTACGTGTTATCGGTGGATTTATAAGGAGCACCCCGATCCATGTCATGGAAAGCGAGTTATGCATAGCGCCACTTCATATTCGTCGGAGATACTTGGCTAGCAAGTTTATGTTAAAATCAAAATCTTTTCGTAACAATAAAACTATAGAATCACTAATAAATCTTTCACTAGTTACAGGTTCCAACTATTGGCAGAACAAGAAGCTGCCATTACTTATTGACATCCTTTCTCAGTATAATTCTGTTCCAATACACTCAAGCGTTCAACTCGGAATGTTTTCACTTAATAAGTGGTTAAGTAGTATAAATATGTCTCATTTAGTCTTCGATAAAATTCCTACTATCTCTAAAGCTAAACGCCGCTACAGTACTTTACAAATAAGAAACTTATGTACTTCATATATTCAAGAACAATATTCAGGATATCATAAAATTTTTACTGATGGTTCCAAAGATAAACATTTGGGAGGCGCTGCCTTTTTTGATCCCATTCTTCTGAACCACATGAAGCTTAAGATTGATTCAGATATTTCTATTATGCACATTGAATTGATTGCGATATTGGAAGCTTTGTCCTATATTCTATCAATCGATGGCGAAAAATTTGTGATTCTGACAGACTCCAAGAGTTCGCTGCAACATTTGGCTCGGCACACTTCTCACATGCGAGGTATTCCGACAGCCTACGTTATATATGAATTGCTCTTAAAGCTTCAGTTTAATTCCAAAACGGTATGTCTTCAATGGATTTCGTCGCATTGTCAGGTAGAAGAAAATGATAAGGTTGATATGCTCGCCAAACAAGCGTGTGTTGATGGAGTTCCCATGAACATTACACCACTGTATTCAGACTATTTTGGAAAGGCTAAAAGAAAGTGTTTAGATCTATGGCAGGAGTATTTTGATGAAAGATCAAAAGAAAAAGGGATATGGTATCGAACTATCCAGCCAGAGATTTCTCGGGTTCCGTGGATTGATTGTAACCTCAATAAAAACCTAATTACTATAGCCTTAAGATTTCGTTCCGGACATATTCCATCAAATAAGTTTTATTACTTAATGAGGAGAGCTTTGTCTCCAAATTGTGATGACTGCAGAGTGGTTGATGACGTCTTCCATATTCTGATGGAGTGTGTTAGGAATGAAAATACTAGAATTAATGTTTTCGGACGATATAAAAGGCTTTTGTAATACCATCCTTGCTTTTCCAATGTCCGATAAGGCTAAACAATTGTACAAGCTAGTTATAAGGTAGATCGTTATCTACAATTTTGTGTTTTCTGCACTGGGCGATGTGGTCGCTAAGCGACAAAGCCCTTTAAATAAATAAAAAAAAAAAAAAAAAACGAACCACGTGGAAGACCGCCCACACAGGTGAATAACAATGAACTGAAAGAGATGGTGGAAGCCAATCTGGCCAAGCAATAACGGCAGATGTCTACTGTGCCGAACTCCGAACAATGATAGTAAAACTAGCAGTGAAACAGCCCCGACTCATGAATCGATCTTTGCGATAACGCGAGACCTCATACAGCACGAGAAACCGTTTTAACTCTACAGAAACAGAATTAGGAACCATTCGTCACCCTCCGTATTCGCCAAAATACACAAAAAATATACAAATAATTGTATACATCATTAATGTTGAAATTATACATGTGAGAACAATGTGGAAAGACTTGCACGTAAAAAGCGTCCGTAATAAAAAGATAAAAATTCTGCAACGGTTTATTTTAATTTTTGAAATATCTATAAATTATTATTTGAATTCGTGAACGGGCGCCATCAGTAGGGACTGGTCTTCTCTTAAGATGACCAGTCCCTACTTACTGATGGCGCCCGTTCACGAACATGACGCATGGATCAGCACCGTTAGCTCAACCATTTTGAAGGGAGCTTAACGATCCAACACACACGCCACCACCAGCGAGACATTTGAGTGAGTATATTATACTCTCAGCCGCCAGGGCACATCAAGTCAATGAAAGACGTACCCCGTAAATGGTAGCTTTATAGAAGGTACATGGTCAGTCAGTATGGTCACAGTGCTCACACATAAGCTTTGCAATTATACAGAGATTGAAGATATACAATTAAAAGATATTTTTTTGCAATCTTTAGCAGCTTCAACAATATTTTCGAATGCTAATCAATTAGTTTATGTGCCCTTGTGGAGCTGGACCATGTTGAGAGGTCTGAATAGCGAGTGTATTGTTAATCGGAATCCACAAAGGTTAGTAAGTGGATGCAGGCAGCACGTGGTAACAGGTGGTAAGATACTCGGAGTCAACCGAAATGAAACGAAGAGCACGTTAGTGGTACATACAATTATTCCTATTTATTCTCAAGATAAATAGTAGTAATTCTATAGTAATTTAAGGATATTATAATTACATAGGCTATCCATGCCGGGAGTCCAAAACGAGAAGAAAAAAGAAACGTCAGTGTCAAAAAAGTAACTTGACACTCCGCAACAGTGTTGCCGTTCATCAACACCATGATATTGATGGATTATACAATGTTACCACATTCTAACATTACCCCTTAATCCATGCAACATCATGTCACACTATAATAACACAATATCGGAAAAACATGCTTAAATACCTACACTAGAGCTCTACATTCAAAATCAGAATTAACTCTAGAACTCCATAAAATTAACAAATTGCTCTATGGCTCTACAATTTTTCTTATAATTTATAGAAGTCAAGTGAGTACTCTACAACTCTCTATTAATATAAGGTAAGTACCCACTCTACCAACTTTTACAACATAGTCAATAGATAATATCAACATCTTAGCAAAAATAAGCAGGTATTATTTATAAACAGATTTATCAACATAGTCCGTCAAATAGTATTATTATCACAACAACATATTAAATAATAAGTCAGACTTTTACATTCATATCTTTTATAAATCTATCATGTTTTACAGCACATAAAGGCTTTGTAAGCACATCTGCAATCATACAATCTGTCTGCAAATACTTAACTGTTACAGAGTCATTTTGAACAAAGTCTTTTACAAAATGGTATCTGATGTCAATATGCTTAGTGCGTTTATGACAATATTCTTTAACTTGTAACAATTTTTGAGCAGACTGGTTATCATTAAATATTGTTACATTATATTCTTTAGGTATGATCTCCATCATGAAGTTTCTTATAAAACAAATATCTTTACATACATCTGTTATTGCTAAATATTCAGCTTCAGTACTGGATAGTGCTACGCAACGTTGTTTACGTGATTCCCAATTAATTACATTATTCCCAAATTTTACAACAAACCCAGTATATGATCTTCTATCATTTGGGTCATTGGCCCAGTCAGCATCTGCAAAAGCAGTCAAATTCAATTTACTCCCTTTATAGTAATATAAAGAATAGTTAATTGTCCCTGCTAAATATCGCAATATTCTTTTAGCTGCCTGCCAATGTGTCACATCAAAACAGTTGTTAAACTGACTCAGTTGGCTACAAGCGTATGAGATGTCAGGTCTAGTACATACAGATAAATACATAAGACATCCCATAAGCTGCCTATAGTTATATTGATCATCACATAAATTAGTGTCTCCCCTAACTAATTTACAATTGGTAGGCATAGGGGTCTTTACAGTTTTACAATTTTCCATACCGAAGCGCTGTAATAGTCTCTTTATGTATTCAGACTGGCTTAGCTTCATAATACCTTTTGCTCGATTTCTATCAATATTTATTCCTAAACAGTTTTTCAAACTTCCCAAGTTTCTGACATTGAAATTATCATCAAGCAAAGGAAACAGCTCATTATTTTTAGTACCGTAAAACACATAAAAATCATCCACATACAATGCAACAATTATTATGTCCTTATTAGAATGCTTTAAATACACACAAGGTTCACACTTACATTGCTTATAGCCATTGCTAGTTAATAAATTATGCACTTTAGCATTCCAAATTCTGCTTGCTTGTTTAAGGCCATAAATGCCTTTTAACAATAAACACACCTTGTTTTCACAATTATTATTACTAAAGCCAGGAGGCTGTTCCATAAATATGGTTTCCTGGAGGTCACCATTTAAAAATGCAGTTGTTACATCTATATGGTCTATACTTAGATTCAGCTCATTTGCAAAAGAAAACAGTATTCTCATGGTGCTATGACGCACAACAGGGGAGAATGTATCGTTGTAATCTACTCCTTTTACTTGGGTAAAACCCCTGGCAACCAATCTTGCTTTAAATTTGTCAAAATTGCCATTTGCATCATACTTTTTCTTGTACACCCATTTACATTTTACTACATTTTCATTATGGGGCCTATCAACTAACTTCCATACATTGTTAGAAAGCAGTGAGTCATACTCACATTGCATTGCAGCCTTCCATTCATGACTATCAGGAGAATTTACAGCTTCCTCAAAAGATTGAGGTTCAAGAAATGGATAATCATGCGCTGTCAAACAGAAGTCTGTTTCGTAATCATTGTACTTTACCGGTAATCTGGATCTGGTACTACGCACAGGACGCTGACTCTCAGCTACCGGGGGTGAAGAATCACCTCCGCCCTTAGCCGACGCCTCGTGTGAAGGCGACACACTCTCGTGGTGCACGCCACACACTGACGAAACAGCAGGGATGCTCTCGTCCTCGCTGCCTGTGCAGTACTCTTCTTCAACATCTGAAAAAACTATTACCTCACCTGTAGTATCATTTAATACAGACCTTTCCTTACCACAACTTGTATGCTGACTAGTATTCATAACATTTTCATTAATTGAATTCAAATTATTAATATTATCACAGACACTTTTGCTAGAATTTATCACATTACTATCATTATTATTACAATTAATTTCATTAATACCATTTGAATTCAAATTATTGACATCACTAGTCAATTCATAATAAATGCAGTCTTTTTCAGTATTGTTATTGTCATTGAAACTATCATAAAATTTATTCTCAATAAATGCAACATTTCTGGACAAAACAACTTTCTTAGGAACTGAAGGGTCCATTAACCTATAACCTTTTGAAGTTTCAGAATATCCAACAAATAAATACCTTTTGCTTTTAGGATCTAATTTACGACGTTTCTTGTCAGGAACAAGAGAGTATGCTATGCAACCAAACACATGAAGGTGACTTAGATCTGGTTTAGATCCGGTCCAAACCTCCTCTGGCGTACGGCCTGAAAGAGCAGCAGTGGGGCACCTATTCTTTAAATAAATGGCAGTCATAACTGCCTCCCCCCAATAGCGCCCACAGAGACCAGCACCTCTCAGCATACATCGAGCCTTCTCCAAAAGTGTCCTATTTAGGCGTTCACTGACGCCGTTCTGACTCGGACAGTATGGTATGGACTTTTGGTGAATTATTCCTTGCTGTTGCAAAAATCTAGATAAACTTTCATTGCAATATTCACCACCACCATCAGACCTAAAAATTTTAATTGGCAACCCTACTTGTTTCTCTACAAGTCTTTTAAAATTAACAAAATGAGACATTACCTCCAATTTGTGCCTCATTAGATACCCAAAAGTCTTCCTGGTGTAGTCATCAGTAAACGTTACTAAGTACTTCGCACCATTCCAGCTGCTCTCAGGTAACGGCCCACACACATCAGAATGGATCAATTCGAGGGATTGGGTAGCTCGCCTTGCCTCTCCAACTGGAAACTGCTTGGCAGCCATCTTTCCCTCTAAACATGGAACACATGACTTCAGATCCTGCACATTGTCAGTCTGAAACAGAACACCAGTTACACTTCCATTCTTTAAAGTACACATACCCTGTATACCAAGGTGGCCAAGCCTCCTGTGCCATATATCAATAGGCACAGTATGAGCAGCATCCTTTGCACTCTGGTCCTCCTGTCTATCACACAGGAGAGAAGAATGCACAATTTGCGAATACCTACCAGATCGACACACCTCAAAGTCTACCCTAAAAAGACCATTATCTTTGGAAGCACAAACAATTGGGTTGCCAGAAATCTTACTGCTATTCTCATGTATGGAACAACCCTGGTCATTAAATAAAATACTAAAGCCCCTTTGTGTAAGACAGCTGACAGACAACAAATTATGAGCAAGTTTAGGTACATATAAAACATTTAATAGTTTCCTTATCACATTTCCAGTCTTAATGTGTATTATTCCTTTACCTAAACATTCTAACTTCTCATCATTTGCGATGCTTATTGAATTATTACAATCTTTTAGCTCTGAAAACGAATTCTTATCATTACACATATGTGCGGAGCACCCAGAGTCAACTAGCCAACTATCTTGTGATTTGGCCATAAATGCTGCAGCCACAAGCGATGTATCTTCTGGTTTCGTCATGTCCTTCTTCATCTTGAAACACTTCGACTTGATGTGACCAATCTTCTTACAATAGTGACAAATAACCTTACTTTTTGGTACTTTTCTATTCTTTGATACATAAGCAGTATCAATGTTTCTGTCACAAAAGTTTTTCTTCCGATAGTCTTCTTGTATCAATCTCGAACGAACCAGCTCACTAGACAATGCGTTTGTGATACATGCTGTCTCCAAATTAGAGACCAAAGCGTCAAACTCCTGGGGCAATCCACTGAGCAGGAGCTCAGCGACCTCTGCATCTTCTATGATTCGGCCTATGTCCGCCAACTGTTGAACTCGTGTCATAATTCCATCAATATAATCAGTCATTGAACTAAACTGACCGTAATCGGTGTGATGCAGCTGCCGCAGTAGTAAAACTCGCCGATAAAGACCTTTATCTTCAAATGCGTTTGCGAGCTTTATCCAAGCATCCTTCGCTTTTACACAATGCCGCACATGTTGTTGACACGCACCTTTCACACTAAGGCATATGCGTGCTAGAGCTCGTTGATCTCGCGATGTGTCTGTCTGACTGTCCTCACCCTCAATACAATTCCATAACCCCTCTAGGGTCAACAACATTTTCATTTGAAATTTCCAAGAATTGTAGTTACCAACGCCTTCCAATTTTTCGACGTGTATACCTCCACCGAGCGAGTACATCGCTGCGCCGGTGCCAGGAACCACTACTCCATTATCAGGTAACGTGTCCACCATGATGACGTGCGACCACGTGCACAATGTGCGCACTCACCCTTGATGTGTAGAAAAACACCACGGCTTGTCTTGCCTTTAATCCACTGAGCCCATAACCTGTTGAGAGGTCTGAATAGCGAGTGTATTGTTAATCGGAATCCACAAAGGTTAGTAAGTGGATGCAGGCAGCACGTGGTAACAGGTGGTAAGATACTCGGAGTCAACCGAAATGAAACGAAGAGCACGTTAGTGGTACATACAATTATTCCTATTTATTCTCAAGATAAATAGTAGTAATTCTATAGTAATTTAAGGATATTATAATTACATAGGCTATCCATGCCGGGAGTCCAAAACGAGAAGAAAAAAGAAACGTCAGTGTCAAAAAAGTAACTTGACACTCCGCAACAGTGTTGCCGTTCATCAACACCATGATATTGATGGATTATACAATGTTACCACATTCTAACAGACCAGCGTTGAGCCAAGCATTTTTGTCAGCGATATAATGCCCCAGCTTATAATATACTTGGTAAGATGCTTTCACACAGTGCAAAATGCTTTCACACAGTTTGTCGAATCTAGATCAAGAGAGTTCTATCGCAAATACATTTAAGACCTTCCTATTAGATGGCAGCATTGTAATAATAATGGTAGAACTAATTCATATATTTTGATTAGGTATTTATCACAGACTACTTAGAGATACTACGTATGTATTTATGATTTTAAAAAAAACGAATTTTAATTTTTCAGTACAAATGGCAATTTCATACTTTTAGTTCATGGAACTAACTCTGTTGACTGTTGTACGTAGTACATACTAGTTCCATGGTTTAGTTACCTACATAGAGATAATACGTATGTTGCCTGCTGGCAACACTAATTTGTCTGTGAGTCACTGTGAGCATATCCCTATGATGTAGTCTGTGCACTGTGAGTGTGACGTTTTGCTACGTACCTATGGTGTGTTTTCGCTGAAATAATTTTTTATGGGTCAAAATCATTGATTTTAGTCCCATAAGAAGTGACAATGTCTGATTCGGAAGCCAGCAATTACTCAGGGAGTGGATCTGAGGCGGGTAGCGTAGCATCCCGTCGTTCACGGAGGAGCGCAGCGAGCGCCCGTTCAGTGCGTTCTCGCTCAGGCTCCCGGTCGCGATCCGGCAGCCGCAGTATCTCGCGAACACCCTCGAGGTCTCGCTCTAGGTCCAAGTCCAAGTCCAAGTCACGTTCACGATCTCGCTCCAGGTGTGTGCTATTTCGTATACAACAATTAACGACAGCGTCTATGTTTGCAAACTATTAGGTCAGTTTGATAACAGTTTCAACAAGGTTCATTGCTTTAACACTGGATGTGTTAGAGCAATGTTGACAAAGCTATTGCACAATGCAAGTGGTTTACTGAATTCATTACAAAAAAGAAACATAACCAATAACACAACCCACTGACCAATAAATCTTTAATAACTAGATAATCCCAGCATTTTCATCATTCTCATGCTTTCACTGTTCAATATGTATGATCATACATTCCGCTATAATCACACAGGTTATAGAGAGGGTTTGACACAAACAAAATCCGCTTACTCAAGCACCTAATCTTAATATTATAGTTATTGATAACATGTGGTCCAATCCTTCCAATTTTGATTATCTGTCGTCACAACTGTGCTTAGAAACTTAGAACTGATGTCTCATTAAAGTGTCAGGTTTCTAACATAATCCAAAGGCCTGACAGAAGTAGAATATAATTTTTTGAATGTTTTTGCATGTTTATGTCTTATTAATTAAGATTTTGACGCTGGTCGCCGAAGGCGACCAACAAGCCGAAGCTGCGGAGGCGAGGATGGATGCCTGCGGTTTGTTACGCAAGGGCGTAGAGGCTGCTCTTCCCGCAGTGCCGGAGAAGTTGCAGTTTCAAAATAGATACAGAAATCCCTCTGAATCAGTGTCCCTCCTTTTTTTTTTTTGATGAAGTCGGTCCCCCTTTCTGTAGGGGGGAACGTCCCTTCCCCCAAGGGGTCCTCTCTGGTTTTTTACACTTATTATTAATTTTAATCCCTAAAATGAAGGAAATTTCCTCAGAATTAAAAATAAAAAAAAAATCAAAAAGGGGGCGGGGGGCTCCGCAACTTTTCCTTTTAAGGAGGGGTAGTACCCCTCCCTCCCCCTCCCCCCCACCCTCCTCCCACCCTAAATTCGTTGGACGACTAAAAAGTGTTTGTTGTGAAGAAAAAACAAGTGTGTAACTTGTCATGTTAAAAAAAACCAATTATATATAACAGTGTGTAAAAATAACTCGTATTAAATTTGTGTTCTCGACCCAACTAATAATTTGGACCATCCCACTACTCTTCTTAAACATAAGTCATAAACGTTATTAGGTTATTGGCCCACTTGCAAGATGGAATCGGAAACATTTAAATTGAAAATTGGTCTACTAGAGGGCAAGTCGAATTGGGATACATGGAAATACAAAGCCAAATGCCTTCTACGCACCATACCGACGGCGCTAGAGGTAGTTGAGGGCACGTTCCAGAAACCCACACCACCAGCCAACGGAGCTGGAGATGCCGCCGTCACCGCGTACAACACCGACAGCACACCGAAAGCGTTGTTTGTTAAAGCTGACGAGAATGCCCTTCTTATTTTGACGACCAATATGCACGAAGAGACACTTAGGAAAGTCATAAAATTTGCTGAAGCTAGAGAGGTATGGCTTGAATTACATAGATTTTTTGATGGTACTAATGAAGATAAGGCGTACAATCTGTGTATGAACTTTTTTGGTTTTAAAAAGGACTCGGCTGACGATACCTATAGCCACACATAATATGTCGAAACTTAAGAACATTTGGACACAGCTGAATCAGGAACTCAAGAAAGACGACAACCAGGAGCTACCAGAATTAATGCTCATTTGCAAAATCCTGGATACGCTTGATGAATCTTTCTTTACGTTTAGAAGCATTTGGCTGTTACTCCCGAAAGCGAATAGAAACATCGACAGTCTACCAAGTCATTTATGCTCATTCGAACGGGCACTGCTGAGTAATAATGTCGTACTACAGCAAGTAGCCCTGTTTACAAATTCCAGCACCTCTGCAACAGAGAAGAAGAAGGATAAGAAATTAAAATGCAATTACTGTCAGGCTAAAGGTCATCGAGTTAAAAACTGTCACAAGTGGATCTGAGATGGCAAGCCTCCAAAGAGTAGCAATACAGCACCTTCTACTTCTAAAACAGCTAACATGATTCTAATGTCTATAGAGAACACAGAAGTTTTTCACATCGAAAGACACCGAGAGCTGGTTTGTAGACAATAGCGCGACGAGCCATGTCACCAATCGGGCTGATTTGTTCCAGAATTTTCAGCGTTTTGATGAGTTCCGTACAGTAACAACTGCCAATGGAAACACGATCCATGCTAGTGGTAAAGGTTCCGTAATACTCGAAGCAACCGTGAAAGGGAAACAATTACGTGTTACCCTGACAGACGTCTGGTACGTTCCAGCCATAAATAAGAATTTATTCTCAGTTCTCGCACTTCACGATAGTTCCGAAAAGCACGTTCACATCATCGACAAAAGAATGCACCGTCTTTGTCAATGGAGAAGCAAGCTTGATAGGAAAACGTCAGCATAAAGGTGGTTTATACAGACTTGACGTTATAAATATTCCACCTACGTCTATGAACACCCCCGAAGTCTATGCAACAACTGAAACGATGCAGCTCTATCACGAGAGGCTTGCGCATCAAAATAAGAGGCATGTAAAAGCAACCATTAAACAAGTATTGGGACTAGATCTTCCTCTCGATAAGGATACATGCGAAGGTTGCATTTACGGGAAAGCACATAGACTTAAATTCGGTACGAGGACTCGAGCTACCGCACCAGGAGAACTCGTACATACAGATGTATGCGGACCATTTCAACCGAGTTACGCAAAGTATCAGTACTACGTTTTGTTTAAAGATGATTACACAGGTTACCGTATGGTATACTTTTTACGCCGAAAATCTGAGGTCGAGGATAAACTCGCTTTGATGCTCACGATCTACTACAGGAGTGGTCTGTCGTTATTCTGGTGGAATTATTTCATGGCTGAGTCAGCGACAAGTGTCTGTCGCTATCTCTACGACTGAAGCTGAGCTTGTAGCAGCTAGTGAAGCAGCTAGAGAACTTGTTTGGCTAACGAGAATTCTGCAAGACCTTACTAAGCTTACGCATACACCGAAACTCAGTGTGGACAATGAAGCAGCAGTTCGACTTGCCCACAACCCGGAATTTCACAAGAGCACAAAGCACATACGCATTCGTCACTTCTATGTGAGAGAACTAGTGGCTGAAGGTGCTATTGCAGTTATAAGAATTGGTACAGCAAATCAAGTGGCTGGCATTCTTACAAAGGCACTGCCACGTTCGAGTGTCTCTTAATCATGCAATGGGTCTTAGATCTGTTGAATAAGGGAAAGTGTAGGAGTTCGTATACCTACCTAACTCTACATAATATTCAAATGACTAAAAAGGTCAGTGTCTGTTGTGAAGAAAAAACAAGTGTGACTTGTCATGTGTAAAAAAACCAATTATATTAACAGTGTGTAAAAATAACTCGTATTAAATTTGTGATCTCGACCGAACTAATAATTTGAACCATCCCACTACTCTGCTTAAACGTAAGTCATAAACGTAATTAGAGAGATATGTGGGTGTACTACAGGTACCCCTCTGCCCAACCCTTCAGGGAAACAAGGCATGATGCTATGTTATTTTAAATAAGAGTTTTTATTTTTTCAGGAGTCGCTCAGCTGGCTCTGGCTCACCTGCTAGTCGCACCAGAGATGATGAAGCTAAAGAGGCTTCTGGTGATGAGGAAGTTGAGGTATGTTTATAATAAACTTGGTAGTTTTTAATTATTTATTTCTCTATAAGCACACAAATGATCAGAGGCAGACTTAATGCCATAGGCATTTTACTCTTACGCCAGTGCAATTGATCAGAATGGCAGATTGATTCAGAGGTTTTGGACCACCTCTGAATCAATCTGTCTAGTTCCAGTCTAACTGGATGCAGCTGAATAGCAACCACTATAACTCAGTGAATAGATCAGAATCTAAAAAAATATGATGGCTAAACAGTTGTGTGATAAGTTAACCATTCAGATTTGTAACCAAAAAAATGTTTTTACCTATCAGTGACTCAAGCGAGTCCTTTGTTTACTATCTACAGGTGAAAGTCAAATATGCATAACTAGCTTCTGCCCGCGAATTCGTCCGCGTGCAATCTTGGTCGCCCGACCTACAGCATCGCATCACATCGCCCGCCCGCACTATTACTTAGTTTTCACTTAGCGTTCTTTCTGCTTTTTCTTTCTGCTCTGCTCCTAAGGGTCGCAGCGTGATGATACACAGCCCAAGTATAATCTTCCTCAAGACTTTTTCAAATCAGACTCGTTGTTCCAGAGATTAGCGCATTCAACAAGCAAAAAAAAAAACAATCTCATCAGCTTTATTATTAGGTCCATATAATATGAAATCAGCGTTTTGTATGGAGAATTTTAAAAGAAGATGTTCAGTTTATATACTAACATTTTGTGTTTTCTTTTTACGTACTTTGCATGCCGAAAGGTAAAATATGGTGATAATACTGTGATTTACCCTATTACATGAATGTAAAACATCTGCACATTATTTACCCATATTTGCAAATAAATACATTGCGCTGTGGTTTAGCGCTGTACAGGTTAAAATGTATTGTATTAAACGTTCAATGTACAACGAGAATAAAAATATGCTTTTTCGTTCGATATATTAGTTCGATCCCGAGGAATGATGCGGGCGGCGTTGCGTTTATTTGTTAAAATATTAGGTTTGTACTGACTTATAAGTGAAAATACCTACTAATACTTACATGTGGGACGTGACTCCACTATTATTGTAGGTTTTAGTTAGACTCCTATTTTTACATGTAACCACGCTACAACTCGGCATTTTGAGTAAATGTGGGAGAACATTTCACATTCACGGCAAATTGCGACTAACCTGCGGCGGGCAGTGACATGCTTATTTGACCATGTCGCGGCGACACGCGCCACGCCCCCGTTTCGTATCTATTCCTTTCTTATTCCTTTTTATGATCTGAGGTGTGGACCCAATATATGAGGGTGAATCAAAAAATTCTTGGACTCAAATATTAAAAAATGCAAAGATTTAAACAAAAATATTTTATTTTTCTACATAATCTCCCTCCAATGCAATGCATTTAGAATAACGGTTTTCTAAGTTCCTTATTCCTTGTGAAAAAAATTGTTTTTCTTGACTCTCGAAAAACTCCTCTACGGCAGCCATAACCACGTCATTATCGTAAAATTTTGTTCCACGAATGTCCTCTTTTAATTTTGGGAATAAGTGAAAATCACTTGGGGCTAAGTCCGGAGAATATGGTGGGTGGTCAAGGAGATTGAAGCCAGCACAGCGGATTGCGTTAAGCGCAACTTCCGATCGATCAGCAGGAGCGTTATCTTGAAGAAACAACACGCCCAACTATAGTTTTCCACGACTTTTTTCTTCGCTTCACGCACTTTCGGGATTAAATTTGCTAGGGTCCAGTAATCGTCTGGCCTTTTGGCATGTAATCAATAGAGGATTCCTTCACTATCCCAGAACACTGAGGCCATAACTTTGCCAGCGGTAGGAGCAACTCGAAATTTCTTAATGGATGGAGAGGATGGTGGTTTCCAAGACATGCTTTGTCTCTTAGTTTCAGGATCGAAATGGTGGACCCACGTTTCATCCATGGTGACAAGGCGACGGCAAAAATTATCCGAATCATGCAGGAACATTTCGAGATTACGCTTAGAAATTTCCAAACGTCGCTTTTTGTTTTCGTCGGATAACATTCGTGGCACCCATCTTGCCGACAACTTCTTTGAACCCCAGTGAATCAATTAAAATGGATTGAACGCTACCAAATGATATCTTTAGGATCTCAGCTATATGTTTTATAGTTATTCTTCTGTCTTCCAAAACCAGATTCTCAACCTTTTTGACATTTTCTTCCGTTGAAGGTTAAAGGCCGCCCAGAACGCGGGTCATCTTTAAAGCTTGATCTACCTCTTTTAAATTCAGCCACCCAGTACACAACCGTAGAATAGGGTACAGCCAGCATCATCCCCTAATGTCTGCTTAATGTCCGAAAAAAAATCCTCTGTAGACACTTTTTTCAAACTGAGATATTTTATCACCGCACGTAACTCACTTTTATCCATAATTTTGGGTCTTTAGCAACTCGTTGCACAAAACAATTTATTACGTGCGAACGAACTGACAAAAACAAGTGACAGTTTGCATAAATAATATGTTGGGGAAAAAGTTGCTTCGAAATTTTCAAGAAAATTCAAAACATTTTTTAATATAGTTTATTTACATTTAACACGTATGTAGGTACCATTTTGTTCGATAACTTTTTGCCATCTTGTAGGTAGGGACATGATCCCATTGCTATAGAAATTTTAGGACTTTTGATGAAAATACCGCGACAAGTGGTTTTGGCAGTCCTCTCGTGATGTTAACCTGACACTGCCTAAGGAATTCTGAAGAGACCGAAACAGGTGGAAATCTGAAGGTGCAAGGTCAGGACTATACGGCGGATGCATTAACATCTCCCAGCCAAACTCTCTTAATTTTTGCTGAGTGGCTAAAGATGTGTGAGGTCTAGCGTTATCATGATGAAAAACCACACCCCTTCTGTTGATTAATTCCGGCCGCTTTCTCTCTACTTCTTGCTTTAATCTCATCAGTTGTTCGCACTAGAGTTCAGAATCGATGGTCCTGCCTGGTGGTAACAGCTCATAATGAATAATGCCCTTCCAATCCCACCACACACACACAGCATCACCTTGTTGCGAGTTAACCTAGGTTTCGCCACAGTCTGTGAAGCCTGACCGGCCTTTGACCACGACCTTTTTCGCACGTTCTTATCGTACGTGATCCACTTTTCATCACCAGTTATCAGCTTCTTCAAAAGTGGTTCAATTTCATTACGTCGTAATAAAGAATCACAAATGAGTACACGGTTCATTAAGTTTCTTTCAGTGAGCTCGTGAGGTAAAATATCGAGCTTTTTTGTGTACCCAGTTTTTTTCAAATGCGACAAAACTGTTTTGTGGTCAATTCCCAGTTCTTCAGCTACGTCGTAACTACCCACCTTGCTCCACTTTTTCAAAAATGGCATCCATTTTATCCGTAATAGGGCGACCAGAGCGACGTGCAACTTTGACATCAAAATTTCCGGATTCAAAACGCTTAAACCAAATTTGTGCTACCCTCACAGACACTGCACTAGGTCCATAAACATCGCAAATTTTTTTCGCGGCTTTCCTTGCATTTTTACCTTTTTTGTAGTAAAATTTTAAAATGTATCGAATTTCTTCATTAGATTCACTCATCTTGACGGTACGAAAAACAAATGAAAATCACACATTATCCTAATTTGAATTTGGAATTATGTTCTTTAAAATTTAAACTTTCAATGATACCAAAACCAGCCAGATACAAATAGTATAGCCAAAGAGATTTTATTACAAGTTCAAACATACTATAATGCGAAAAGACTTTTTCCCCAACTCATTATTGTGTGATTGACACTCTTTAATTTCGAACTTCTCCCAAAAAGGATTTATATATAATATGCAATTCTAAGAACTTTTTGATTCACCTTCGTATTAGTTTATAGACGAATCTAGAAGTTATCAGTTTGTTTACTTATTTCAAATATTTGTATTTAAGTTATAGAATAGTCTGTTATGCCTAATTTGCCATCCACTTTAAAAATTACATCTTCATTTGTTAAATCTCCACCCAGGCAATTAACATAACACAGCAAAATCATATCTTTCAACAGAAAGTGGTAATTTTGGATAAAATTCTCCAATACCTACAGTTTTTCATTTCATTTATTCATTCATAAAACACACTCATTCACAGTATTCACACACACACAATTCATTTTGGAATGAATATTTCTTGCAGGATGAACAAGAGCCGGAAGGGGAGGACCTGGACCAGGTGGACTCTGAGGAATATGAAGAAGACGAGGAAGAAGATAGACTGAGGAAAAAACGCAAGAAGGACAGCCGCTATGGAGGATTCATTATTGACGAAGCTGAGGTAAGAATACTTTTACTATCAACTGTTTTTGAGCCCAAATATTTTGTCATCTTATGTATACAGGGTGGAAGGGAAATCGACGCGAAAACTGATACCAGCGAAAACTGATACCATGGATTCAGTACATGATTCTGAACCCCCTGTGTTGAAAATTTTGTCAATTATTAAAAAAAAATACAGCTGTTTCATAGAAAAGTTCAATACCTACGCGGTCAAAATATATGGAACAGCAGATTTTTTTTAAATAACCGACGGAAAATTTCAACGGAGGGGGATGGTATCAGTTTTCGCGTCGATGTCCCTTCCACCCTGTATTATATGGTCAACACATTTGCCAATATAACTTCCCAATCATTAAAACTAGTTTTATTGCTACAGGTGGATGATGAAGTTGACGAAGATGATGAATGGGAAGAGGGAGCACAAGAGATGGGCATTGTTGGCAATGAAGTGGATGAGATTGGGCCCACCGCCCGCGAGATCGAGGGCAGGCGCCGAGGAACCAACCTGTGGGACTCACAGAAAGAAGAAGAAATTGAAGAGTACCTCAGGAACAAGTACGCAGATGAGTCCGCAGCACTCAGACACTTTGGCGAAGGTGGAGAGGAAATGTCAGATGAAATCACACAACAGACCCTCCTGCCAGGGATCAAGGACCCTAACCTATGGATGGTCAAGTGCAGGATAGGCGAAGAGAAAGCCACCGTCCTACTCCTCATGAGGAAGTTCATTGCTTACCAGTTTTCTGAAGAAACATTCCAGATCAAGTCAGTTGTGGCCCCAGAAGGTGTGAAAGGCTACATCTACATTGAAGCCTACAAACAGACACATGTTAAGAACATCATTAATAATGTTGGTACATTGAGGATGGGTATCTGGAAACAGGACATGGTGCCGATTAAGGAGATGACTGATGTGTTGAGAGTAGTTAAGGAACAGTCTGGTTTGAAGCCAAAGCAATGGGTCAGGCTAAAGAGAGGATTATACAAAGATGATATTGCACAAGTAGACTATGTAGATCTGGCTCAGAATCAGGTACATTTGAAATTATTACCTAGAATAGACTATACAAGACTCAGAGGGGCCCTTAGAACTGTACAGAGTGAAAGTGAGGCAGCTAAAAGGAAAAAAAAGAGGCGCCCAGCTGCGAAACCGTTCGACCCTGAAGCCATCAGAGCTATCGGAGGCGAAGTCACGTCTGATGGTGACTTCTTAATATTTGAGGGCAACAGATATTCTCGAAAGGGATTCTTATACAAAAACTTCACAATGACGGCCATATTGGCTGAAGGTGTGAAGCCCACCCTGACTGAATTAGAACGATTTGAGGAACAGCCTGAAGGAATTGATATAGAATTAGCAGCACCAGCCAAAGACGACCCAACTAGCTTACATTCATTCTCTATGGGTGACAATGTCGAAGTATGCTCTGGTGATTTGGCCAACTTGCAAGCTAGGATTATAGCTATAGATGGGTCAATGATAACTGTCATGCCAAAGCACGATGCGTTGAAAGATCCTCTTGTGTTCAAACCGAATGAGTTGCGGAAGTACTTCAAGCAGGGTGACCACGTGAAGGTGTTGGCGGGCAGATACGAAGGTGACACGGGTCTGATCGTGCGCGTGGAGCCGCACCGAGTCGTGCTCGTGTCGGATCTCACAATGCACGAGCTTGAGGTATTGCCGCGTGATCTACAGCTGTGCTCCGACATGGCCACTGGTGTAGACTCCCTCGGCCAGTTCCAATGGGGCGACATGGTCCAACTCGACCCACAGACTGTTGGCGTCATCGTGAGACTTGAGAAGGAAAACTTCCATGTTCTCGGCATGCAGGGTAAAGTTATCGAGTGTAAGCCGCAAGCGTTACAGAAAAGACGCGAAAATAGATTTACTATGGCACTCGATTCTGAACAGAATACGATTCAAAAGCGCGATATCGTAAAAGTGATCGACGGTCCCCACGCCGGACGTAACGGAGAAATCAAGCATTTATACAGAAACTTTGCGTTCTTACAATCTCGCATGTATCTAGACAACGGTGGCATATTCGTGTGTAAGACGCGGCACCTGCAACTGGCCGGTGGCAACAAGAACAATAATGCATCGGCTGGTCTATCCCTCGGTTTTATGTCTCCGAGGATACAGTCTCCTATGCATCCGTCGGGCAGAGGCGGCATGACGCCGCGCGGGCGCGGGGCCCGCGGGGGCCGGGGCGGCGGGGTCACTCGGGACAGAGAACTGATCGGACAGACTATAAAGATCACGGGAGGGCCATACAAGGGCAACGTGGGCATCGTCAAAGACGCCACGGGCAGTACGGCGCGCGTGGAGCTGCACTCGGCGTGCCAGACCATCTCCGTGGACCGCTCGCACATCGCCGGCGCCGGCAACACGGCCCGCGACGGGGCCAGCTCCTTCTACTCGCGCACGCCGGGCCGCACGCCCACGCTGGGCGCGCAGACGCCCACGTACCGCGACACCGGCATCAAGACGCCCATGCACGGCTCCGCCACTCCCATATACGACGTGGGAGGAAGGACTCCACACTATGGCTCCGCCACTCCTTCGCACGAAGGAGGTCGTACTCCCGCACACGGCGCGTGGGACCCTACGGCCGCGAATACGCCGGCGCGGGCTCCAGATTTCGAGTACGGGGCCCTCGATGATGGGAACGACGCGTACGCGGCCGGCCCGTTCACGCCGCAGACGCCGGGCACCATGTACGGCTCCGACCACACGTACTCGCCGTACCGGCCGTCGCCGTCGCCGGCCGGCTACACGGCGGGCTACCCGGCCACGCCGTCGCCGGGCGGCTACTCGCCGCGCTCGCCGTACGCGGCCGCCGACGCCGCGCCCGACTGGCACACTACGGAGGTGGAGGTGAGAATTGATTTGTAGTTACAGGCGAAACTTACTTACTCTGCACATTTCTGGTAACAGAGGAGTAAATTTATGTTATTTTTAACCGACTTAAAAAAGGAGGTTATCAATTCGATAAATATGTATGTAATATTATTGGAACTGCAATATATTCACATGATAATCTATTGGGGTTTCCAAGATGGAATTTGTAACGTTGTGGATTGCTATGTAAACGTAGCATTTCTTGGTTTGCTCGTATATCGTGAGGTTATTTTAAAAGTTTTATTTAGATTCCAACAAATCTAAACGACTACAGTTTCGAGTGTTATGCCCACGGAGTAAATACAAAGAGGAGACGGCCTGAGCAACTGTGCACTGTGATTCTCAACAAGGTCCTGACGTCATCATGTGGGCGTGGCCTTAGTCAGTGTATTGTTGGCGTTCGTGCTGTGCACAACTTTGTAAACGTTCCCATTTTACAGCATTGTTTGCGCTAGACGAAAAAAAGAATGAAGTGTTGTGTTTTGTCTTGTAAAAATTACTCGGATAGACGTTCTGATGCTATGGATGGCATCACTTTTCATTTGTAAGTAATTTTATGCGTAATTTATTAAAATAGTTCTAGAAAAATCTCCTAGCGCCGGCGTTTCCAAACATAATTCTACCCGACATTAGATGGCGACACTTGGCGTCATGGAAACTAAAAATATTTAGGTACGTAGAGCTCAGTACTAACATATCTTAATAATCTTAATACTGAAATTTGTTCAACATTCATTCCTAAAGACCATTTAATGGCCAAAATGTTATTTTTGTAGTTTTTATATAATTTTGTAAACATGCCTCCATCTATCATCAACTTACTGTGAACAATAAACATAAACCTAACAAAAAGACAGGGCCGTAATTAGAAATCAATTATTTTACTGAATGTCCGCGCCTGCGGCTGTCTCATAAATGGAAAGTACTTAAAACATTAAATACGCTGGACATAAAAATACAATCTCCTATTATTTAAATATTCTATTCCACAAACGATGGGACACTTAAAATCGTGTCCTTTGTGTCCTGTCAGCTGCACGTTACAGGAACTAATGGACGTTGGTAATGGCGCCAAACAAGTCGCCGAATTCTGGGCCGAGATTTATTTAAAGTACTTAAAGCCCACCTAGTTTATTTAGTTAAATTTTAAATGATGTATGTTTTAGATTTCCATCCGAAGATAATCTAAGACAGCAATGGATTAAAAAAATTAATAAACAAGACTGGTCTCCGACTAAATCTACGAAAATTTGTTCTTGCCATTTTAATTATGAAGACTTCATAGTGACAGAAAAATATGAAATATGTGAAATATTTATCATAGAGTAGTTCCGATAGCCATCTGTGGTCTTCATCATCAGCTCCACTTAACCAAATGATGATTTCCGAGAGCAAATGCTCAAGTTACTTTAAAAAATACCCAAATCGCTATAGGTTTGCCTATAAAATTTGAGGGTTTCCCTCGATTTCCATGGTATCTTCTCATCAAATTGATGACAATGGGACCACCTCAAGAGTACAACCTTTCAAGAAAACAAAAAAAAAACAATTGACGGAGAAATTGGTGAACATAAATAATCCTCCTTTTTGGAAGTCGGTTTAAAATACGCATCAAGATGCAACGCAAAATTATTATTTTTTTAAATCTGAGTACGACCCTGTTACATCCTGCACTTAGTGACATCTAGTGTGAGATAGTTACGTAACTACAAAATTAAATCTACAGAACGAGCGAATAGTTTTACTATTGACCGGTAGATGGAAAATAAAGAAGTGGGCGGGATCTAACACCCCCTCACCCCGCAAAGTGTCATGCGTTGATTCCTAAGGAAATCTAATTAGAACATCTCCTCTTTGTATTTACTCCGTGGTTATGCCCTACAACATAAGTATAGTTACAGCCCACTTTAGTTATGGTAGAGGTGGCACTTTTTCCCACTTTAGTTTATGTGGATAATGTTATAAGAACCTTCTGTCACTGTTATTTACATAGCAGGTAGTGTTATACGAAATTGTGTGGGGTAGGTATCACCATGGTATAATAACATACTCTAAAAGTGGAAAATAAAATAATTTTTATTTAACCCATATTATGATACAATCCAATTTGTTAGGAATTACCTACTTATACAACTTGTGTGTAATACCTGTACCCTAATTACGTAATACACGATCAATCGGAATTTGAATCGTTTTGAAACAAATTGCTAATCTATTGCTTTATAAGTTCGAAAAAAATATTTGCTCAATAACGTAAATAACGCAATGAATGTTGTTGAACTGTTAAAATTGAATAAATTTGTCGAAATTATTTACGGAAATGTGTTGCGTAATTAGATAGTTGTTCTACTCATGTATCGATTGCAAGCTGGATTATCATGTTTAAATATTCCGTTCGAGAAAAAAAGACGTGGAGTTTCAAGTAAAATGTATAAAAACACATTGTGCCGGTCCAGGTGCGCGTGCGCGCGCCGCACGACGACGACGCGCTGGCGGGGCAGACGGGCGTCGTGCGCGGCCTGTCGGCGGGCTGCGCGGCGCTGTACCTGCCGGCCGAGGACCGCGTGCTCACCGTGCCGGCCGCGCGCCTGGAGCCCGTCGTGCCGCAGGCCGGCGACCGCGTCAAGGTGGGATGTTGACGTTGTTACACGACTGTACCTGCCGGCCGAGGACCGCGTGCTCACCGTGCCGGCCGCGCGCCTGGAGCCCGTCGTGCCGCAGGCCGGCGACCGCGTCAAGGTGGGATGTTGACGTTGTTACACGACTGTACCTGCCGGCCGAGGACCGCGTGCTCACCGTGCCGGCCGCGCGCCTGGAGCCCGTCGTGCCGCAGGCCGGCGACCGCGTCAAGGTGGGATGTTGACGTTGTTACACGACTGTACCTGCCGGCCGAGGACCGCGTGCTCACCGTGCCGGCCGCGCGCCTGGAGCCCGTCGTGCCGCAGGCCGGCGACCGCGTCAAGGTGGGATGTTGACGTTGTTACACGACTGTACCTGCCGGCCGAGGACCGCGTGCTCACCGTGCCGGCCGCGCGCCTGGAGCCCGTCGTGCCGCAGGCCGGCGACCGCGTCAAGGTGGGATGTTGACGTTGTTACACGACTGTACCTGCCGGCCGAGGACCGCGTGCTCACCGTGCCGGCCGCGCGCCTGGAGCCCGTCGTGCCGCAGGCCGGCGACCGCGTCAAGGTGGGATGTTGACGTTGTTACACGACTGTACCTGCCGGCCGAGGACCGCGTGCTCACCGTGCCGGCCGCGCGCCTGGAGCCCGTCGTGCCGCAGGCCGGCGACCGCGTCAAGGTGGGATGTTGACGTTGTTACACGACTGTACCTGCCGGCCGAGGACCGCGTGCTCACCGTGCCGGCCGCGCGCCTGGAGCCCGTCGTGCCGCAGGCCGGCGACCGCGTCAAGGTGGGATGTTGACGTTGTTACACGACTGTACCTGCCGGCCGAGGACCGCGTGCTCACCGTGCCGGCCGCGCGCCTGGAGCCCGTCGTGCCGCAGGCCGGCGACCGCGTCAAGGTGGGATGTTGACGTTGTTACACGACTGTACCTGCCGGCCGAGGACCGCGTGCTCACCGTGCCGGCCGCGCGCCTGGAGCCCGTCGTGCCGCAGGCCGGCGACCGCGTCAAGGTGGGATGTTGACGTTGTTACACGACTGTACCTGCCGGCCGAGGACCGCGTGCTCACCGTGCCGGCCGCGCGCCTGGAGCCCGTCGTGCCGCAGGCCGGCGACCGCGTCAAGGTGGGATGTTGACGTTGTTACACGACTGTACCTGCCGGCCGAGGACCGCGTGCTCACCGTGCCGGCCGCGCGCCTGGAGCCCGTCGTGCCGCAGGCCGGCGACCGCGTCAAGGTGGGATGTTGACGTTGTTACACGACTGTACCTGCCGGCCGAGGACCGCGTGCTCACCGTGCCGGCCGCGCGCCTGGAGCCCGTCGTGCCGCAGGCCGGCGACCGCGTCAAGGTGGGATGTTGACGTTGTTACACGACTGTACCTGCCGGCCGAGGACCGCGTGCTCACCGTGCCGGCCGCGCGCCTGGAGCCCGTCGTGCCGCAGGCCGGCGACCGCGTCAAGGTGGGATGTTGACGTTGTTACACGACTGTACCTGCCGGCCGAGGACCGCGTGCTCACCGTGCCGGCCGCGCGCCTGGAGCCCGTCGTGCCGCAGGCCGGCGACCGCGTCAAGGTGGGATGTTGACGTTGTTACACGACTGTACCTGCCGGCCGAGGACCGCGTGCTCACCGTGCCGGCCGCGCGCCTGGAGCCCGTCGTGCCGCAGGCCGGCGACCGCGTCAAGGTGGGATGTTGACGTTGTTACACGACTGTACCTGCCGGCCGAGGACCGCGTGCTCACCGTGCCGGCCGCGCGCCTGGAGCCCGTCGTGCCGCAGGCCGGCGACCGCGTCAAGGTGGGATGTTGACGTTGTTACACGACTGCTCGTTAGGATTCAACCCTGATTGATTTGCCCCCCAACGAAAAAAGAAGTGGTGTAAAAAATTGGAAACCTCTATCTTTTACATCCAAATTGACCGAAAATAATAACAAATTGTGAACTGCACTATAATAAATGTAATTTTTAACATAACAACATCACGCGTTGTTTCCCCGAAGGGCAAGAGCAGAGGTGTACCTGTAGTACACCCATATTTCGCCAGTTAAGTTTTTTGAGTCCCATATAATAGGGGGCGGGCTACTACAGAGGAACCCCTGTTGGACAAACCCAATAATACTTTACACGACTTGGGAATTGAACCCAAGTCCACATACTCAGCAGTAGTGCTTACGACCACTAGGACAAGGAGGCAGTCAAATGTAATCTAATGTAATTTTTAATTTTCAGGTAATCGCCGGCGAAGACCGAGAAGCTGTGGGTCAGCTGATCTCTATAGAGAATCAAGAAGGGGTCGTCAAATTCGGAACAGATGACATTAAGATCATGCAGCTGCGACACCTCTGCAAGATGAGCACTGCATAGACTTAACATTATGACATGTTTAATTAAACTAGGTTTACTTTAGGATACAATTTCTTTAACTTTGTTGTGACTTTAATCTTCTGGCCAGACTTACTCTGGCTGTTGAGAATAGCTTCCGATCGAACCACCACCTTCCTTGTCTAACATAGTGTTAATGACAATATCATTTTAACACAACAAAATCTATGGTTTTTACGACTTCAGCTCTTTATTAATTGTTTTTGTGGAAGAGACACCACAATTTTGCCAATAGACCATCATACGTTGGAAATTTGCTACTTACGTTTGAGAATTTGGTTTGCTCGACAATTCAATCAACGCTATGTCGTTTAATTGACAAAATGAAACCAATTTTAGTAGATAGAGAATTGTGACGAGCAGTGGTGGCTCAGTGATAACGGTCGGGACTTAAGAGTTGTGTAGGTCGTGGGTTCGAATTCAAGCAGGCACTTGTGTAAATTATTCCATCATTACTGTTCTCAAAACGGTGAAGGAAAACATCGTGAGGAAATCGGCATGTCCTAGAACCAAAAATGCGAAGACATGTGGCATCCACCAACCCGCACTGGGCCCGCGTGCTGGATTACGGCCCACTCCCTCTCACAGCAAGGGGCCTGAGTCCCAGTAGTGGGAACATATTATAGGCTGATTATGCTGAACTTCATATGCTAAGAGAATTGTATAGATTCAGCATAGACCATATGAGATAGCGATACTCTTTGACAGTCACTTGTAAACTGGTACCATTTAATGTAAATAGTGCGTTTCATCAAATAATTCGTTGTTAACGTTTAACAGTGGAGTCAACATTACGGCATAGGAAATATTTTATGAAACGCACTATTTTAAACGGAGCGACTGACATCTCAATTCTGTGCGTTTCATCAAATAGTTCCTATGGCGTAATTTTGGCTCCACTGTTACTTTTACTCACTACACTGGACCTATTAGTTAGCGCCGTCGCGTGTACGGATACGCAACGGCGGCGGCGGCGCTACCTAATAAATAAGTCTGTTGTTTAAGTTTAATTAAGTTAAATAGTGAACATTACGGCATAGGAACTATTTGATGAAACGCACTCTAGGCAATATTTTAAGGTTAGATCACTGTATCGACTATCATTTACTCAAAAATGAACTCAATCAATACTCCAGTTTTCAGAAGAAAAAAAAAATCCGATGGTTTTTAGTACTCTATACTTAAAACTTATGTTATGAGAATATTGTTATTTACAGAAGTATAAATAAAGTATACAACTGCAATGTATCAAATTGTTCTTATTTTCATGCCAACCCAAACATAATGAGCTGTTAAAGGGACCATTTTCTCTTCTTAAGGCGAGGATCAAACGTGTTACGAAAAAATAACAGCCAATAATGATTTTATTAACATTTATTCAATAAATAATACAAAATTGGTTTTCATTGCAATGCTTAAGAATTTCAAACAAAGTTACAGTCACGTAAACTGAGCAATCTTCCTATCAGTACACTGGTGTTAGATGAACGATTGTTTCACTTTATTATTTCAATATGATTACATCGAAAAATATAACGATACCGTACAGCAAAGTTGCCACATTTAAATACATCAATGGAATTTTACGTTTGTTCAGGTAACATTAATTATATTAAATTTACTTTAAAATTGTATTATATTTAAAAAGGATGTATATGTAAATGCTCAGCGAAATGCGGCCAGAAGGATAAAATGCTGCAACATTGTTCAGTAACATTGACTAGCCTCTACCTCACGGTTGTTACAGACGCTAAACAATAACATTAGCCATGATTTACAAAACAATAAAAACTAATCAACAAATTTATAATCCAACCAAATTATGTTGACACGCACACATTTGGTTCACTCACTACGTAAAACTTATGTATCATGTAGCTACATGATATTCATAGAGTAATTAATAAATTTTCTTAGTTAACTAGAAGTAATCATGAGTTTTATTATGCTTGAATGAATGCATCATGTGTCAACATAATCATATTACATCAATACATTAAAACATATCAGCTAAACATTATGCAACACAATGAGCTCGCCTTGAACACTCATTTTTTAAATGAGTCATCATTATTATAATACATTACAAATAAACAGATGAACAAAAAATGTATTTATTGCAAAATTATTATTATTACATTGCAAACACTACCCCCGATCCCCCTAAGTACTAATACAATTATCTTAGTCTAGCGATGTTTCGTCCCGACCACGAAACGTCGACTTTGTCTTTTAAAAACGCGTAGGAACAAGTCTGTAGGTTTCATGGAAGGGACAATAGCTATCTACACATGAGACGCTAGGCCAATATCTACACGATATCCGAAGACTTGCATAATAATGACGTAATATTTAGTTCCGATCACGCACAGCGCACTCATCACATCAGATCTACATAATTTTAAATTTACACAAAGTATCTCATCAGAAGCGTTCGACCAGTCAAACGGTGTACTTACTTTTTATACATAAACATTACGATCATCCGTCCGCACTCGCACAAGCGAAAATTTAGTATTACAATAATACACACTACGATATTTAGACGTAAGACACAAATATGTACACGACTTAACGAAACTAACGTAACTTAGAGCCGGCGTATCCACGCGGTGTGAGGGACAGTGGGACAGTACAGCGGGCCAGTGGGACAGTACAGCGGACAGGCCAGTGCTGGCTCACGACGCGTACATGCGCTTGATGTCTTCCTTGTACCGCTCCTGGATGTCTTTCCGCTTGATCTTGAAGGCGGCCGTCACGAGCCCCATGTCGGGCGACCACACCTCCGTCACCAGCTTCACCTGCGCGGGCACCTCGAACCTCTCCAGCCCGCCTGCAACACCACGCTCAGTTAGACACACGTTCCTACATTCTACTACTTTATGATCTCTCGATATTTCACTATTCGGGTGCGTTAGGCAGGGCGAATATCACCCCTTCAGAGATGCAATTTAGATCCAATTTATTCACGACAATGCATATTCACGTATTTACCGTAATCAGCTGTCTCCTAGTACGTTACTTACGCTAAAGTACCTATCTATACAGCACCAAACAAATCTAAAAACAATCGTAATATCGAAACCCAACTCACATTTCCTAGCATGATCTGCCAGCTCCTTCACCACCGCCTTATCCACGGCCGCATTCTGGCACAGCTGCTCGAAGTCCATCTCGGGCAGACCGATCCTGGCGGCCAGTTCCGCCAGGTGCTGAGGGTTCGGCACCAGGAGGCACACCGTGTAGCACTTGGAACTGTCGCCGTACACACAGATGTTCTCCACGATGGGGCAGGTCTTTAGTTCAGCTTCTACTTTGCCAAGGGATACGTATTCTCCGGCTTGGAGTTTCACGAGGTCCTTTTTGCGATCTGTGGAGGAAGGGACATGTTAATAATATTGAATGATTGATACTGACTGTTCTCTGAATTCTTTGGGTAAGCTAGATATCAAAGAAAAACTTAGCAGGTGGGTTGTTCAGCAAGTAAGAAACCTTACGGATTTTTTAAAGTTTGAATCTGGTCATCATGAAATAAAAATGTTGTATTTAATTAATTCTCACACAATTTCAGATAGGTTAATATGGGTTCGTATTCGCACTTCTTAGCCACAGGTCAAATGCGTGTCTTATTTAATTCTCACGTTGAATGTAACTAACCGATAATTTTAATGCACCCGTCGTGGTGCAACTCCCCGATGTCCCCGGACTTGAACCAGCGCCGCCCCTCCGCGTCGGTGAACTCTTCCTTGGTCTTCTCGGGGTTCTTGTAGTAGCCCTCCGCCACGCAGTCGCCGCCGATCACTATTTCACCCTGGAAAAGAAAATACAGGTTATTACTGAAACATTGCCATATTGTATCATCATTTTAGCCGAAAGACTTCCACTGATGTAGGCCTCACACAAGCGAAATTTTAATACAGAAGGTCAAAAATATGAGATACAGAAACCGGTGGAAAGAGTTGTTTTTAATCTTGAGTTAGAACGCTTAGTTAAATCAAGGTTCAACTTTTTACATAAAATGTTATAGTACAGTCAACACGTCTGAGGTAACAGTTAAACATGGACAACACCTTTATTTTCTAGTAGGAGACTGGTTTTCGTAGTTCAAGTGTAATACTAAGGTGCCTCTGACCATGCACAGGATCAGCGAGGTGGACAGGATCTAAGAACGTTCAATCGACCACACAAAATGACTCATTTGTTTTGACAAATTCGAACAACTATCGTGAACAGGAACACTTTAGATTTCATTGAGGACAAGCCGTACCCTCTTGGGAAAAAATTACAAACTTCCAAACACACTTCCATACCCTATTTCCAGATAGTGCAACCCACGACCACGCGCCCCACTCCGCGATGACTTTGCGGAGATGAGTGGGGCGCGTCGTCGTGGATTGCACTATCTATAACTGCTTTAGGGGATGAATTTTCAAAAATCGAAATTTCATGCTTAGACCCAGAAGTTTATTTAGGCTGTTGTCTGTCAGTGCATTGTGGAATTAAAGATTTTTACTATGTAGATAACTAATTATTTGAAACATATTCGAAAAACAGCACTCGTAGACACCTAATGTGTAAGTACTACGCTCCTATGCCAATCCCTTCGAGGGATACGAACGTTATGGACACATTAGACTTGGTAAAGAACTAGGTTGTCATAGTAAGTGGCGTAGTGTACCTGCGGGTAAGGCTTGTTGTCGACCCGGTAGCCGCCCTCGTCCCAGTCCAGCAGGCGCACGTCGGTCCCGGCCGTGGGCGCGCCCACGCGGCCCGTGGAGCGGTCGTGCGGGTCCATGACCATAGTAAGTGGCGTAGTGTACCTGCGGGTAAGGCTTGTTGTCGACCCGGTAGCCGCCCTCGTCCCAGTCCAGCAGGCGCACGTCGGTCCCGGCCGTGGGCGCGCCCACGCGGCCCGTGGAGCGGTCGTGCGGGTCCATGACCATAGTAAGTGGCGTAGTGTACCTGCGGGTAAGGCTTGTTGTCGACCCGGTAGCCGCCCTCGTCCCAGTCCAGCAGGCGCACGTCGGTCCCGGCCGTGGGCGCGCCCACGCGGCCCGTGGAGCGGTCGTGCGGGTCCATGACCATAGTAAGTGGCGTAGTGTACCTGCGGGTAAGGCTTGTTGTCGACCCGGTAGCCGCCCTCGTCCCAGTCCAGCAGGCGCACGTCGGTCCCGGCCGTGGGCGCGCCCACGCGGCCCGTGGAGCGGTCGTGCGGGTCCATGACCATAGTAAGTGGCGTAGTGTACCTGCGGGTAAGGCTTGTTGTCGACCCGGTAGCCGCCCTCGTCCCAGTCCAGCAGGCGCACGTCGGTCCCGGCCGTGGGCGCGCCCACGCGGCCCGTGGAGCGGTCGTGCGGGTCCATGACCATAGTAAGTGGCGTAGTGTACCTGCGGGTAAGGCTTGTTGTCGACCCGGTAGCCGCCCTCGTCCCAGTCCAGCAGGCGCACGTCGGTCCCGGCCGTGGGCGCGCCCACGCGGCCCGTGGAGCGGTCGTGCGGGTCCATGACCATAGTAAGTGGCGTAGTGTACCTGCGGGTAAGGCTTGTTGTCGACCCGGTAGCCGCCCTCGTCCCAGTCCAGCAGGCGCACGTCGGTCCCGGCCGTGGGCGCGCCCACGCGGCCCGTGGAGCGGTCGTGCGGGTCCATGACCATAGTAAGTGGCGTAGTGTACCTGCGGGTAAGGCTTGTTGTCGACCCGGTAGCCGCCCTCGTCCCAGTCCAGCAGGCGCACGTCGGTCCCGGCCGTGGGCGCGCCCACGCGGCCCGTGGAGCGGTCGTGCGGGTCCATGACCATAGTAAGTGGCGTAGTGTACCTGCGGGTAAGGCTTGTTGTCGACCCGGTAGCCGCCCTCGTCCCAGTCCAGCAGGCGCACGTCGGTCCCGGCCGTGGGCGCGCCCACGCGGCCCGTGGAGCGGTCGTGCGGGTCCATGACCATAGTAAGTGGCGTAGTGTACCTGCGGGTAAGGCTTGTTGTCGACCCGGTAGCCGCCCTCGTCCCAGTCCAGCAGGCGCACGTCGGTCCCGGCCGTGGGCGCGCCCACGCGGCCCGTGGAGCGGTCGTGCGGGTCCATGACCATAGTAAGTGGCGTAGTGTACCTGCGGGTAAGGCTTGTTGTCGACCCGGTAGCCGCCCTCGTCCCAGTCCAGCAGGCGCACGTCGGTCCCGGCCGTGGGCGCGCCCACGCGGCCCGTGGAGCGGTCGTGCGGGTCCATGACCATAGTAAGTGGCGTAGTGTACCTGCGGGTAAGGCTTGTTGTCGACCCGGTAGCCGCCCTCGTCCCAGTCCAGCAGGCGCACGTCGGTCCCGGCCGTGGGCGCGCCCACGCGGCCCGTGGAGCGGTCGTGCGGGTCCATGACCATAGTAAGTGGCGTAGTGTACCTGCGGGTAAGGCTTGTTGTCGACCCGGTAGCCGCCCTCGTCCCAGTCCAGCAGGCGCACGTCGGTCCCGGCCGTGGGCGCGCCCACGCGGCCCGTGGAGCGGTCGTGCGGGTCCATGACCATAGTAAGTGGCGTAGTGTACCTGCGGGTAAGGCTTGTTGTCGACCCGGTAGCCGCCCTCGTCCCAGTCCAGCAGGCGCACGTCGGTCCCGGCCGTGGGCGCGCCCACGCGGCCCGTGGAGCGGTCGTGCGGGTCCATGACCATAGTAAGTGGCGTAGTGTACCTGCGGGTAAGGCTTGTTGTCGACCCGGTAGCCGCCCTCGTCCCAGTCCAGCAGGCGCACGTCGGTCCCGGCCGTGGGCGCGCCCACGCGGCCCGTGGAGCGGTCGTGCGGGTCCATGACCATAGTAAGTGGCGTAGTGTACCTGCGGGTAAGGCTTGTTGTCGACCCGGTAGCCGCCCTCGTCCCAGTCCAGCAGGCGCACGTCGGTCCCGGCCGTGGGCGCGCCCACGCGGCCCGTGGAGCGGTCGTGCGGGTCCATGACCATAGTAAGTGGCGTAGTGTACCTGCGGGTAAGGCTTGTTGTCGACCCGGTAGCCGCCCTCGTCCCAGTCCAGCAGGCGCACGTCGGTCCCGGCCGTGGGCGCGCCCACGCGGCCCGTGGAGCGGTCGTGCGGGTCCATGACCATAGTAAGTGGCGTAGTGTACCTGCGGGTAAGGCTTGTTGTCGACCCGGTAGCCGCCCTCGTCCCAGTCCAGCAGGCGCACGTCGGTCCCGGCCGTGGGCGCGCCCACGCGGCCCGTGGAGCGGTCGTGCGGGTCCATGACCATAGTAAGTGGCGTAGTGTACCTGCGGGTAAGGCTTGTTGTCGACCCGGTAGCCGCCCTCGTCCCAGTCCAGCAGGCGCACGTCGGTCCCGGCCGTGGGCGCGCCCACGCGGCCCGTGGAGCGGTCGTGCGGGTCCATGACCATAGTAAGTGGCGTAGTGTACCTGCGGGTAAGGCTTGTTGTCGACCCGGTAGCCGCCCTCGTCCCAGTCCAGCAGGCGCACGTCGGTCCCGGCCGTGGGCGCGCCCACGCGGCCCGTGGAGCGGTCGTGCGGGTCCATGACCATAGTAAGTGGCGTAGTGTACCTGCGGGTAAGGCTTGTTGTCGACCCGGTAGCCGCCCTCGTCCCAGTCCAGCAGGCGCACGTCGGTCCCGGCCGTGGGCGCGCCCACGCGGCCCGTGGAGCGGTCGTGCGGGTCCATGACCATAGTAAGTGGCGTAGTGTACCTGCGGGTAAGGCTTGTTGTCGACCCGGTAGCCGCCCTCGTCCCAGTCCAGCAGGCGCACGTCGGTCCCGGCCGTGGGCGCGCCCACGCGGCCCGTGGAGCGGTCGTGCGGGTCCATGACCATAGTAAGTGGCGTAGTGTACCTGCGGGTAAGGCTTGTTGTCGACCCGGTAGCCGCCCTCGTCCCAGTCCAGCAGGCGCACGTCGGTCCCGGCCGTGGGCGCGCCCACGCGGCCCGTGGAGCGGTCGTGCGGGTCCATGACCATAGTAAGTGGCGTAGTGTACCTGCGGGTAAGGCTTGTTGTCGACCCGGTAGCCGCCCTCGTCCCAGTCCAGCAGGCGCACGTCGGTCCCGGCCGTGGGCGCGCCCACGCGGCCCGTGGAGCGGTCGTGCGGGTCCATGACCATAGTAAGTGGCGTAGTGTACCTGCGGGTAAGGCTTGTTGTCGACCCGGTAGCCGCCCTCGTCCCAGTCCAGCAGGCGCACGTCGGTCCCGGCCGTGGGCGCGCCCACGCGGCCCGTGGAGCGGTCGTGCGGGTCCATGACCGTGGCGCACGACGTGGTCTCCGTCAGGCCGTAGCCCGCCACGACGTCGGCGCACAGGCAGATGCGCACCTGGACACGAATGAGGAACATTGATTATCCTGCATCGCACTATCGACATCGTCTTCATCATGTTTATGGAACCTTATAAAAGAGTAACTATGGAGTTTCTTGCTCATTCCTCTCCATAGGCAACTACCTTATGGAAGGGGTAATCCAGAGGCGACGGGTTCAAACAACCCGATTCCTACCAGCTACCCTTCGGAAATTCGGAACACAACCATTCCATCGTCATTGAATAATCACACTGTAAGTATTTAATACACCATAAAATTAAAACATTACAAAACACTTACCTAATTTTTTTTTAAATATCCCAACAACAAAACATATTGCATAAAATAACTCGTAGATGCGTCCGGCTTATCGTACATTCAATTTCTTTAGAAAGTAAAGTCCGTCATGACGTCACTTCAGTCACGTGACACCACGGTTTCTTAGCAGCCAGGTAAGCAAGCCGATCCGCGCCGAGTTTCGATAGGGACAGTAGTAGAAAACGCATGCGCGTGAACGAGATGCGATATTGCTATTGCTAGGTATTCGGTTGTTCTCGTTGCATTTCTTAATGCGTCGGTTCTGAGTTCGGACATCATCATCATTCGATTGACTTTGACAATGTGTGTTTGTTTTTTGACGTAATAACATTATAACCATATAATTTGTTTACATTAAGTAATTAATTTGCATTTTTTCGGTCAGTATTCATTGAATTCATTAGTTTATCCGTAATAATATTTGTTTGTAGGTATAGAACAGTGAATAAGATCGTGTTTGAGTGTTTTGAGTTTAGTGAACGTAAATTACGTTGTAATTATAGTATTCGGGGTAAGTACTATCGAAGAACTTCATATCTAAGCAATTTTAAAACAAAATCCCCTGAACACGATAACCACATCTGTTACCGCCCCGGTTCTATAGCGGCCGAGCGCTGCAAGCGGTGCATTCAAATTCAAATGTCATTTATTCAAACGAGGCTGAGAATCAGCACTTTTCGAACGTCAAAATTACATAAGACTGTCCCCCAAAACGCCCACCCTTCACCACTTCCTAGTGCTTTAGCTGGGAAGAAGAAGTGGCGCAACAAACTGTCCAGCTGCACAGCTGTCTGTTCAGTTAGAAAAAAAAAAAGATTCTATACAATAGTATGCAAGATAATTTACATTACGCAAAACACAATTTAAATTCTAAATTAATGTAGCAGTTGAACTCATATAACCTGTCAGTAGGTAAACTAATTCTGGAGAAAGAACATTTAAACACTGTCTTGAGTTAATCACAGCGACCAACTATTCTTATCATTTAAGTAGTCGTTGATATAATAGTATGCCTTTGAACAAAGGTTGGACTTTACTTTAGTTTTAAACGCATTAAAAGGCAAATCTAGCAAAGAAGAGGGTAGCTTGTGATAAAAGGTTATACCAAGCCCAACAAATGAGTTATGAACCTTATGAAGCCGGTGAAAGGGAGCACGTAGTTTATCCTTACTTCTAGTGTTAACAATGTGAATATTTTTGAAAAAATCTCTCAGAGAAACTCTGGCACCTAGCTGGTTAATTGCTCGAATAGCTCGTTTTTGGAGGACAAATATATTTTGAATATCTGCAGCTTTGCCCCACAGCAGAATACCGTAGGACATAATGCTATGAAAATAACTAAAATAGACTAACCGAGCTGTATCAACGTCAGTGTATTGTCTTACTTTTCTGACGGCGTAGTTGGCCGAACTGAGCCTTCCCGCTAGGCTCGATACATGTTGGCTCCACTGTAGTTTAGCATCTACTATTATGCCCAGAAAAACTGCCGAGTTTACAGTTTCAAACACATCTTTATCTAAGACGATGTTGGGTCCTAGATTTCTAACATTTGGAAGGGCAAACTTTACACATTTCGTTTTCTCGGCATTGAGAACTAGGTTATTTGTCGTAAACCAATCCGTAACCATTGACAGTGCACTGTTTACATCGTCAAAATCTTGTCTATTCCTGTCTACTTTAAAAATAAGAGAAGTATCATCTGCAAACAGTACAACTTCATAGATATCCTTTAAATAGAATGGTAAGTCATTGATGTACACTAGGAACAAAAATGGACCCAGTATTGAGCCTTGAGGTACACCTAACTGAACTGGTAGCCCGGAAGATTTTACATCATCAACATCTACACATTGCGACCTATTATTTAAATAAGAATTTAAAACGTTGAGAGCTTCGTTTAGCACACCGTAATGACGCAGTTTACGCAAAAGCGTGTCATGGTGCACGCAATCAAAGGCTTTGGAGAGATCACAGAAAACTCCAATAGCATTTTGAGAGATATGGACTTGTATAGATATGAACTTCTTCGATGGTACATAGTTTATTAAGTTGAAATTTCTTATTTAGAGTAGATTTCAAAAGTAATCAGTAGGATTAGGATGGTGGTATGTAGATTATTTGCTTTATGAGGAAACATGGTTCACAAGGTTATTGAAAAATAAAGTTAGGTCGTGCTCGCCCAGATATGACTATAAATTACAAATGACGAAATGGCTTTTTCAAACATTTTAATGTTTCTCTTTACGATAAATATCAATGAAGAGTTGTAAATTAAATAAAATGTATTGTTACCAGTGTTTACTTTTCTCAGATTCTAGTAGTTTATTGAATAAAGGCGTCTTTTTTTACATTAATAATCTGACGAATTTATCAAAAAAACATGTGCAGACTAAAAAAACATATACGTAGCTGTTTCATGAGTTCGGGACTGGTAGGAATAGAATTATTTTTTGTTAATTCGCATGAAGCTCAAAATAGAAAAGTAGATCGAAATATGAATTTAATTAAACGTTATAATCACACCGTTATTTTGTTAGGTAAACAAGAAGTAGCTATTTGCGGCCACGATGAAAGTGCGAAGTGACGTCATGACGAGTCCATTCTGTATAGAAATCATACTTTTTTTGCTTCTGTTTACCTTTCTCATAAAATCACCCGTCGCCACGGGTAATTAATTAAATTTTCTTGTAAATTAAGTCATTCAAGAGTGTGTTTTAATGGCCTACTTGAAATTAATGATTGTCTTTGATCAGAATACGCTACGTCACTGCTAGACGTAGGCCTCTCCAATCACACGTTATTCAACTGAATCCTTGGCTAGTCTAATTCGGCTTTTACCAATCCCCCTGCGATGATTGTCGCTCCACCTACTCTGAGGGCTATGAATATATGAAGAATAAAATATAGACAAAAGCTTTCATTGTAAATAAGAAGCAATGTTTGTTTGTCCTCTATTGACTTTGAAAGCGCTGGACCGATTTTGATGAAACTTTGTGCGAGGGTTTCTGGTTCAAAAAATCTGTATAAAAGTGGTATTGTAACGCATGAGTGCAGCTAGTTGAAAATAAAAAACGAAGTTACCTGCGTGTGCGTGTCAGGGGACAGAGGAGCTCCTCCACTGATCATCATGCGCACGTTGCCGCCCAGGAGCATGCGGATGCGGGAGAACATCTGGGAGGGAAAACGAGAACTTACATGTTGGATTTGAACATAAACCTCATTTTTGGTGAATAATCATCCAAAAAACTATAGAATATTCATTGAAGAACTTTTTATGTTCGCCATAATGGATTTGAAAATAGTCCTCATATTATTTTAGCACCAGGAACGAACCACTTTATTAGTGTCGCTATCCTTATTAAAAAAATTACATTAAATTAGCACAGGTATGATAAAATCTCCCACTTTTTACACTGCACATGGCGTCAAAATCAATGTAAAAAGCATGTCTCTCACCAGCCGGTCCAGCAGCGGCGTGCCGTGGCCGCGCCGCATCCAGGCCTGCTTGTACCCGTAGGCCCAGCGGAACAGCGCGCCCGCCAGCGGCCCGCTGCGCGACACCTTGTCCGTGATGCCCTTGCTGATGCGGTCCATGATCAGCTGCGGGCAGCGTGCGGGCGTTAGTGCTACCTCAGCAATGTCAACTTGAAATCGTTAGCGAGCCAACGTAACCACGTGAAGGTACTACCGTAACAAATTGTTCACTACGCTTGGTTTTGTGAGTGGTCGAGTAGTAAGATGTTTATACACATAATTGATAGTTCATTAAAAAAATAGTGAAAAACACACTGTAATTATGTCCACAAATGAACGTAGGCTTCTCTTATAAGGTGGTCGATCACGATGACCACTATATCAGTGAACTGTGCCGAAACACTCGGTCGAGTCAGTTAATGTTGTAAGATGCAGATGCATTCCGCTCTCTGTAGATCAGGACCACAGTGAACGGAGAAATGGAAGATTTTCTATAAAATAGACCAATCAATGAAAACGTGAAACTACTTAAACAACCTGACCTAGGAAGAAACTATATTTTCCCAACCTAACTGTATTAATTATACATTAATTATTAGAGAACCCACAGGTACGGTAGTGATGCAGGTGGGCCGCAGGATGGTGGCGTCTCCCATGGTGCCCTTCATGATCTTGCTGGACGTGTCCAGCATCGTCAGCGGGGTGGAGTAGCCGATCGGGACGCCTGCAAACGTTACAATAGCCAATTAGTAAACCTGCGAGTTACTGGGGAAGATACTGTGCCAGTAGTATCGTGTGTCGTCCTATCATAGTTAGATTATATGACTTTTTAAAGAATATTGTATATATGATATAAAATTCGTTTGCCGTAGATATCAAACTTTTGATGAAATTCATGGAATAACACCACAAAATGTTGCGTATATTGTTGCCTCGACCTTCTCATTCATTATAAGGAGTCTGGAGAAGGTAGTTAACAAGTCAATTCGGTTAGCAAAATTCTATGCAAGATATTAAAAAAATTATGATGAGCTCTATCGCTATTTTAGTAAGATTTAAGTCGTGTCGTTAGGCATTCCAGCGACAATAACTTGAGAGCGCGGGGATTGCAGTTCATAGCTACAAGACGAGAGGTGTGCAAAATTCTGTAAATGCTTGACGAAACAAGGCGTGTAGCCGTGAGTGTGTGAATGGATAGATAGCTATTCTTAGCTGTACTTGCGCCCGCATGGCGGCATTTATGTTTTTTATTAGTAACTAGGTATGTTTATCATTTGCTTTATTTTTGTTGACTACTTTGGGTAATCGGTAGTGAATGTACAGATTAGTAATGCGTTTTTTTTTTAATTTCTTTAATATGCTGATATTTCAACGTATTAGGATATCACGACAAAATGAAATTTGTAGTACATTACAGTGGGTCAGATTATTTAAGTTTCTAAAACAATTCGCTAAAACTAGCATGCAAACATTACATTAATTAAATAAATGAAATTATGCTAATAAAATTAGAACATAAATCATAGATAGTATATTAAGAATAAGATTGTCAAATTATATAAGTAAAATGTCAGTGTGAGTGTTTAAAGTTTAGGTACTCGTTCACAGAATAAAATGAATTTTCCATAAGCCATTTGAATAACGCTGTTTTAAAACGATTGATTGGCAGTTCCCTATATGATTTTGGTAATCGCGGAGCGGGAGGGCGTGTCAGACTCTTACTGACTAAAACCCACCCGTGTTCCTTCTGTTGCCTGTGCGCGGCGGCGGCCGACGCCCGGGCGTCTGCTGCGGCGGCTAGGGGCGTGAGGACGCGAAGTTTTTTTTTCACTCTCTCCCTCACGTGTTCCGCCTCCTCCGAGCGAGCATTACTGCTTCGCAGAAGGAGGAGACGCCCATGCCCTCTCGCTCCGTACCATGGCCGGACGCGAGAGATCACCGCCGCCGATCATTCGTCGCGTAAATATAAATTATTGGGATATTTATAAGTATTATCTTTATTTCTTTTAAGCCCAGGTTCACACGACGATTTTTTTTCGTACACTGGGCACGGCACTGGCACTTTTAACGCTCTGCTTAGCGCCGACTGTTGAAAATCCAACATTGTGTTTTTTTAATGCGCTGGGGCGAAAGTGCGTCCCAGAAGTGTCAGAAATATTACAATACAATTTAGCAAACAAACAAGTACGCTCGTACAGCACAGTAAAGTACCTAATCGTCTATCTATGCCGACAAAAAATACCCCAAACGAATTCCAACAAAGCACTTGTGCTAATGTGAGCAGGCCCGCCGTAAGCGGGCGTGCAAGGCGTGCACCGCACGCGGGCGGCACGACCTAGGGGGCGGCAAATCGAGCGACTTATCACGTAATATTTAAAAAAAAACAACAAAAAAACCGACTGGCGCGTGGCGCAATCTTTACGTTAACATCGCCATCTATTGGCAACCGTTAAGACTAAGATGCAATAGCCAATACTTAACGTCGTCCCATCAAAATGGTTGAGCTAAACGGTGCTGATCCATGCGTCATGTTCGTGAACGGGCGCCATCAGTAGGGATTGGTCATCTCTTATCTGCCACGGCTTATTTTAATTTTTGAATCGCTTTTTTTTTTGTTTTTTATTACGGACGCTTTTTACGTACACGTCTTTCTACATTGTTCTCACATGTATAATTTCAACATGAATGATGTAAACAATATTTTGTAAGAATATTTTTTTTTAAAAGAGTGTCCGTGGAGTTTCTTGCCCGTTCTTCTCCATAGGAACCTACGCTTTGGAATGGGCAACTAGCTTCATATTTCTGATTGACTGACTCCTTGACAATTCAAAAGTGCCTGTAAATGGTTTAATTGAAATAAATGCTTTGAGTTTGAGTTTGAGAAGATGCAACCGCCCATCGCCGCTTGGTGGCGCCCCAAATTCGATAGAAGTATCCATTCATAGTGACTAGTGTCACTTAACTCTATGAAAGACAGGACTGGTAAAGTTAGGGGAATCCCCTGAAAACTTATTTCTCAGTTGGTAGGTTAGTACCTAAGGTACCTACTAGTACGTAATTCGCATGCTGGATAAACAGTCACGATCGCAAATTAAATTGCAATTAAGTTGTTAAAACTTGTGTTCTGAGGTGTGTGTAGGAATAATGATAATTAAACTTTTTAAGTGTGAGAATAATAAAAAGTATCACCTGTCAGCGCAAAACAGACGTGCAAAGGAATTGTCAATTGAATTATGGTAAGTACTTTTTTACGTTTATTTATTGACTAATCTCAATAATTACTATTACTAACAAGATATGTGCGCAGACTTTGCCGCAAAGTACATATTTTAATAATATTCGTCGGTCAAATCACGAAGGGGCGTAACTCAGTATTTTATATTTTACAGTAGAGTGAATTGAAAAAAATATGTCGTTTGACTGATGATGCTAGTAACTACCCATTTATTATTATTTTAAGTACCTACTATGAAAGTTTCTGTTACCTATAAGTACTTTTAAATAAATTGTAATTATTACATATTATATCCATTACCTATTAATTAAATTAAAATGTAACAAATATTTAAGGGGGACTCCCAATGCTCCCATACAATAGACATTATTTTTTTGCCGTTTTTATAGATAATGGTATGGAACCCTTCGTGCACGAGTCGGACTCGCAGTTAGCCATTTTTTTTATATTGTTAAGTTTCATACTTAAACTACCGGATTAGGCAGTAACTTAGTGTAGAAAATGTTAAGTGTGTTCAAATCCAATTTGACTGAACTTTTATATTCTTTTTTAGGGTTCCGTACCCAAAGGGTAAAACGGGACCGTATTACTAAGCCTCCGCTGTCTGTCTGTCTCATCTGTCTGTCTGTCTGTCTCCAGGCTGTATCTCTGAAACCGTGAAAGCTAGAAAGCTGAAATTTTCACAATTAATGATGTATTTCCGTTGCCGCTTTATCAACAAATACTCAAATAAAAAATAAAAATATGTTTAGGGGGGCGTCCCCATACAATAAACGTGTTTTTTTCGTATTTTTTTTTGCTCAACATTAAATAGATGATAGTACGGAACCCTTCGTGCGCGAGTCCGACTCGCACCTGGCCGGTTTTTTTTGTCTAATATTATTGTAACAAAAAAACTTAAATTAAAAATAAATACTTAATATATATGTATATAATTTCAGGAAGCGCAGAAAATGATAAAACTTTCAGGAGCGCAATTTCGGCAGCAAAAACGAGAAAAAGAGGAACAGAAAGAAAAATTGGCGGGTTCTTTAATTAAATTTTTAAGTAAACCAGAAAATAAGGAAACCGAATGTCAAGAAAATGTTGACGTAGCTTTAACAAGCACAGATTTAAATCAAGAAGCTATGGACGTATCTGAACAAACAGTAAACAAATATAATTAATGTACCCAATTAAAATAAATATTTTATAATCATTACGAATTTTTCTTTTACTTTCCATGATGAAAAAGCCTTTTTTTGACAAACCCAGCATAATATTATGTAGTCGTAGGGCGGCATAATCGGTTTTGCACGCGGGCGAACAAACAGCTAGCGGCGGGCCTGAATGTGAGTGTCCGTCGGAACGATATACACCTACAGTGAGCAGTACGACCACTCACACATTGACAATATTGTTTGACGCGATAGCACTAGCTATCGAAAATTTATGATACATTTGGATGTGTTCCGTAATACCAAAATTGATGAACCTAATTTTTCTCTATATTTTTTCCGCTAATTTGTAACTTGTTAATATAAGCTATGATTTATAATAATTATGATTAAAATTATTATTTTCATTTTTTATGTTTTTTTTTTTTTTTTTTTAATGATTTATTTCTGTAATTTTTATGGTGTACAATAAAGAGTATTCTATCTATCTATCTATCTATGATTCTGCTGAAACAATATCACAAATATTTTTGTTAATAATACAGAAAAAATAATATGAAAACATGCGAAATTCAATAGGCTATCGGTTCAGCCCCGGCGGCGCGCGACCGCGCGTGTTTTCCCCGAAGGGTACTCCATTTTAGGTAAGTTTTTTTGAAAAAAAAAAAGATATAGGAGCCTAGATAAATGCTGTCTAAATCCGAATACCAACATAATATGGTGGAAATGTGTTCAAATTGCTAATGCTTTAGGTATTACGTTTGTATGGACAATTCATCGGTCGAAGCATTCTTAACATCTACAACCCAAGGCTGTATAGGATTACATGTAACTTAGCCATCAATCAGCTCCGTCTATATTTATCCGCAATAACCGCCCCAGCGTATTGTAAGCGAACAATAAAATGACAACACGACAAACATGAACCGTCTCATAAATACTGTGTTTACAGCCGTTTTCTGTTGCAACTAAGATAAACTACCTGGACTTTGACCGACATTTATTTTATGGATGCATGAGATGATTGTGTCATCTTTGTCACGAATTAGTGTTAAAACAACACGACTGCGAATCTTATTTATCAGCCTAGCTAACTAAGTTGGGTTGGTTTCCAGTCTAACCGGATGCAGCTATTCTCATCGTCATTATGATTGGTATTTTCTTAGTAGAGGATTTGGCAAATATCCCTATTAGATAACAAAATATTTGGTAGCATATTTACTTATCACTTATCAATCAATTGTTTCAAATAAATCGGCATCTTATATCGTAACTATGCGACCTCTTGAAGGCATCATAGCCACTTGGTAAACTCTTTTAGCATCATCAGTGTTTTGTTTTTTTAATTAAATAAATCTCGCTCACCTCCAACCATACACAGGTTCTCGGCCAGCAGCTCGAACACGTGCGCCAGCGGCAGGAAGCCCATGAGCACGTCTCCGTCGAAGATGGGCATGGCGTCGGCGAAGGCCTTGAGCGTGGCCAGCATGTTGCGGTGCGACAGGACCACGCCCTTGGGCACGCCCGTGGAGCCCGACGTGTACATGATGATGGCCGTGTCCGACGGGGACGGCGGGACTGGCTCTGTGGAGGGCAGTATGCGAACTTTAGTCAATTGTGTTTCTGGCGGGAAAAGTTACTTGTCTATGATCTATTTGGTTCCGAACTAATGATTTACACTGGAAAAACACGTAAATGACTTCGGTATAGTCGGCAAGGTTTTGGCGTAGAGGGAGTGAGTTTGCGCATGTACACTTAATGCAACAAAAAATTGTCACTTTTATTGCTTTGCATTATTCTGTGGTTATTGCCATAATTTATTTTTATACAAAATATGTTTAGTAAAAAAAGATAAATGGAAACGCATTTTACGCATCTACGACTTGCCAAGTTACGTATACATATACCATGTGTTAATAAAAATAAATATATTGTATTCTATACCACACAGACTCAATCTGAACATCTGAACGCGCGGTCGCGCCAAAGATGCCGCTTTCTGGTTTTCCGAACAAAATTTGACATGACCGCGACGATCGTGTATTCGCACGACGTCGCTCTTAAATAGGACGCGGAGTATAGATCAAAAACTTCGCGGTTTAGAAACAGATTTAGCAGTCTGTATGGGAGCCCTATGGAATTTGGACTCGACTAAATTATTATAACAATCATAATGCGCAATCAAAATCTCTAAAATTTGTAAAAAGGTTGTCTAATGTCTTCCTGGTTATTAAATACAAGAAGCAAAAAACAATCACACCTGAGTAACATATTGGGAATTATTCAACCGCGTCAGATCAAACACCTATATAATATAAAAGCTCAGTAATGACAAAAAATCTCACCAATTTTCGAGGTGGCACCTTTCAGCACAACATCCTTGTAGCCAATAATCTTGATGCCGGGCTTGTACCCGTCCCTGTCGATACTCTTGAGCTGGTCCTCCATGTAGATGATGGTGTCGACCTTGGGCGTCTTGGCGAGGATCTTGCGGAACTTGGGCAGCAGCTCGTACGACGTGATGACGGTGGACACGTCGGTCTCGTTGATGCCGTGTGCTATCGCCTCGTCGCCTAGTGTTGCGTAGATTGTTACCACTGGAAATTGGAACATGTTTAGATTATAATAAGGTTTGGTTGTGTTGTTCCCATCACTGTGATCATTTCTACTGGTTACGAAGATATTAAAGGTCACAACGTTTTTTGAAGTTTTAATTGATATAGCTTAAATACCCCTTGACCCGTGTACCTTTGTATGCACTCGTAAGTACAATGTTTTCCGTTACTTTGCGAGTTCGCAACACCGATGATTCACACAAAAAATAAAAATCTGTTCTCAGCAATATATTTCGTACAATGTTACTCGTACAATATTCGTGCTTTAATTTTAATTACAACGGCATTACATTTAAACTTTTAGGGGCATGAGGAACGGTGTAAAGTTCACTCATCCACCATAGAAAAGGGAGGATCCTCCAACCAGACGGGTGTTGTGTCTGGCGGGCCGACTGCCCAACTTTTGATGTCGGATAGTCTTATTTAAGTCGTTCGCGCGGTAAACTCTAATTGCGCGATGCAGGATTTGTGTGACGTCATGTTTTTGATGCGTAGTTTGTATGTGGCGGTGTAACCGCAACATCACTCCCCTCCGGAGACCGGAGGTCGATAGTGGGCTGAGTCTTGTATCTTGCGATGTTTCACAGTGCCAGCTAAGGTTCCAGTGAGTCGGAACCGGGTGCCGCACAGTTCGCGGTGAGTCGGAACTCTCTGCGGTGATCGCGGCGGTTGTGGTGGTTGAGGTGATTGCGGTGATTGAGGTGATTGCGGTGATTCAGGTGATTGAGATGATTGCGTTGATTCCCCAGTGAGTCGGGGTGATGAGGCTGAGGGTGATGACCAGGAATGCGCGTTTGCTGCATGCTGGTGGTCAGGATACCCGTTGAAGCCGTGGGTGCTGGCTGTCTGTGTGACTCGCCTCACGAAAGCTTGCGGGAGTGATGATGATGACGTCACGCTGAAGTAGTTGCACGAAGGCTGCGTTGACGTTCATCACTTCGGGGTCACCAATTTAGGGGCATGAGGAACAGGGTGTAAAGTTCACTCATCCACCATAGAAAAGGGAGGATCCTCCGACCAGACGGGTGTTGTGTCTGGCGGGCCGACTGCCCAACTGTTGGTGTCGGATAGTCGTTCGCGCGGTAAACTCTGATTGCGCGATGCAGGATTTGTGTGACGTCATGTCTTTGATGCGTAGTTCGTATGTAGCGGTTACACCGCCACATTTGAACTTTTACATGACATTATGACATTTTAGAACAAATCTAACTTACAGAGATTATTCTAAAGATTATAATTCAGTAAATATATATCGAATCACATTGTAATCTGACACTGACTTGTAGATTGTTTGCCTAGGGAGCAAACAATTATTTTTAGGCAAGCAAGAGTATTTCTTTGAATCCAAAGCGGAGCGAGGGATTTTAAATTTTGTTTTGGTTACACCAAAAAATGAGAGGAGCTCGTGGCTAAGTAGTAACTGCCGCATGGGTCGATCTGTCAGGTTAAGCTACGCTTGCCGGGGTTGGTCTGTGGATGGGTGACCATCTTTACATACCGAGACTCCTCCGTGCCTCGGAAAGCACGTTAAGCCGTTGGTCCCGGTTGTCATTCGTGGATCTTTGACAGTCGTTACGGGTCGTCAGAAGCCCGAAAGTCTGACAACCAGTTTTACCAAGGGGTATCGTATTACCCAGTTACTGGGTTGTGGAGGTCAGATAGGCAGTCGCTCCATGTAAAATACTGGTATTCAGCTGCATCCGGTTAGACTGGAAGCCGACCCCAATATAGTTGGGAAAAGGCTAGGCAGATTGATTTACACCAAAATGAAATTTTCATGACGAAAACTTTGAAAATTTTCGCAGTGCCATCTTCGATTTACATTTTGACTTTACTATCGGCTTTAGCACCCTCGAAAACTATGAAAATGAGACCCATGACGAAAAGTTTGCAAATTTTCGTAGCCCCATCTTCGATTTTCATTTTGACCTCCCTAACGGGTTTGGCACCCTCAGAAACCATGAAAACGACACCAATTCATTTTGACCAAATAATTCACACTCTCTCTTTCTTGCTAGCCTATTACTTGTTCATACAATGTTCGTGATTGATCTCTTTGATGATTGGAACTTTTACTAATAATATCCACATTCCAAATTCAAATCACTTTTGGTCCCTAGGGATTAAAGAGCTATTTTGGTCCCTGTTTACGAAGAACAAACTAGCTCTTTTAGAATAGATGTGATGAAAATGTATTTAGTTATTAGTGGTCCAAGCGGTCCCTGCGTGTGCTGCGTGTGCTGCGTGTGCTGTGTTCCTACCAGGGATGCTCTGCTTGAAGCAGCCGTGCGCCGCCAGCATCCACTCGGCGCGCGTCTCGGCGAACATGACGACGTTGTGGCGCGGCCGGCAGCCCAGCTCGCGCAGCCCCGCGCCGAACTGCCGCGCCTCCTGCTCCACCGCCACGTACGAGCGCCACACGTACGAGCCCATGTTGAACTGACGACGAAATCACCAATGGTTATGTTACAAAAAAGATAGCGGAGACGAAAAGGCAGACCATCTCAGGTAAGATAAAATAACAGTTTATAGAAGATTATTGGCCCCGGCCGAGCTGTAATAAACGCCTCCGATCATTTATCCACTACATTTACACTATTAAATACTTCCATTGGAACTGCTACTTGCCGTGCTCTTACCTACTGCTGTACTATAAGAGCATGCCACCAGCGATGGATCAATATCCATGATGACCAATGTCAACATAGACAAAAAAAACTGTAAACTTAGAACTTGACATACCCTCATAAAGCTGATCAATATTTAGACAAAAAATGTAGTTGTGATTTTACACCATGTGCGGTGCAACTCAAATTCAAATCCAAATTCAACCATTTCTTTATTCAGTAGTACACAATACAAACTCAAAATCAAAGCATTTATTTCAATTAAACCATTTACAGGCACTTTTGAATTGTCAAGGGGTCGGTCAGTCAAAAATATGAAGCTAGTTGCCCATTCCAAAGCGTAGTAGGTACCTATGGAGAAGAACGGGCAAGAAACTCCATGGACAATCTTTTAAATAAAAAAATTGATACAAAATATTGGTAACATCATTCATTTTGAAATTATGCATGTGAGAACAATGTAGAAAGACGTGCACGTTCGTAAAAGCGTCCGTAATAAAAAATAATAAAGAATCATTAAAAACTTAAAATAAATTAAAATAAGCCATGGCAGATAAGAGATGACCAGTCCCAACCAACGGCGCCCGTTCACGAACATGACCCATGGATCACATTTTATTCATATAAGTTGGTGCCAACATAAATTCATTACATACTAGAGTTTTACGTGCTCCATAATCATCGACTATATAATTTAGATAATAAACAAGTTAAGTAGGCACTTGGTAAAAAAAAAAAACAAATAAAATTACAACGAGGGTAGGTACGAAATATTTATCTATTACATCGGTAGCCAATCTGACCGTGACCGCCCGTCCCTAAAACAAAAGTGGTGGAGGAATGTTTTTTGAATTGATACAGGTTGTTACTAAAATTTAACGTTTTTAGTTAATTTTATTACTGTCACCTTGACTTCCGGTTCCCTTCCACTTATATTGCCCTACATATATGATTATGGTGCAGGCTCTAATCAGCATATGAACAGGCATCTACCTAGTTATTATCAATTAACTGTACCGAGAAAAAACAGCACGTGCCTGATTATAGCTAAGTTGAGTCATTAGGCATCTGTTCACCGCCAGTTTACTCTCACACTTTCAATATCAAAGCTATTGATATCAATGAATTGCTAACAATCACACAGTAAATTGATTTGATTGATTGGCTGACATCCGTGGGAACTATATCAGGCACTTGTCCCAGATATAAGACGTGACCTGGACACTTATTCAGTCCAGCCGCGCCGTGTAGAAGTTAATTTACGTGATTTAATGAAACAATAGCTGTTTGTGGTCGAGGATCGAGATAGGGATAATTTATCCAGTACATAGCAATTATTCGAAATTATAGAAAATAACATATAAGCTAGGGGCTTGACGCGCAGGCCTCTCTTTGCTGGTGCTAATCTCCAAGTTCGTGTCCCTGTCTCAAAAGAACAATATTGCTCTACCAAAAGCGAAACCGAAAGCGACTGTCGCGCGAATACGCGATCGTTTAGGTACCTGAATAATGACGTCCGCGTACGGGAGTTCATTGATAAATCTATCTAATCACGCAACACATTTTCATAAACGATTACGACAAATTTGTTTCATTTTGACAGTTCAAAAACATTCATTGCGTTATTTACGTTGTTGGGGAGATTTTTTTTTTAACTATCCCGATAACTCAAACTCAAAGCATTTATTTTAATTAAACCATTTACTTACAAAATCCTGGGTACAATGCCTGGGATATTCCCACAGGTTCGAGACTTATGTGGGTGAAACCGCGGGTTGCAGCTAGTATTCATATAAAAGAGCGTACCGATCGCTTTTGGTTAGGACGGCATACAACACTCAACAATATACCTTTTTAAACACCCTTCCATTAGGCTGCGGCTCGTCCTCCTCGCTCAGCACAGTTCTGGTGCCCAGGCAGGCGCGCTCGCCCCAGCGCGCGGCCGCGGCGCGCAGCATGCTCTCCATGGAGGTGACGCCGTCGCGCACCAGGCGCAGGTGCAGGTCGCATGGCGACGACACAGAGCGCACTGTGATGCTGTTCTGTGTCGTCTGGATTATACGAGCCTGGGGAACAAACAGAGAATGATACATTAGGATGGTTCAAGGCGGAGGAAAGAGACAGCAAGATGCAATCAGACCCGTTAAAAAATACACCCAAGAAGCAAAATCTGAAAGGTCGGAGCAGCGGTGAAACTGAGCCTTAAATTATGGCTTTAAAGCAGTGCTCACAAAGTCGTGATTAATCGCAGGGTGTGGAATTTCCTTAGGGTAATTTGTTTCCATAAAATTAATGTTAGTTTCTACAGCAAAACATGAGAGTCAGTCTTATTTGATACATTGCCACTTTTTCCTCAAAAAATGAATAAAATAAACAAGTTTCTCATTATTGCAATTCCGAGTGACCATCATCGTACAGATGTGGGCGACGGAGAATTTTAAAACAGGTCAAACGAAGATAATAATACAATGGTTCTGAGAATACTGCGGTCTATGTAATACATATCAAGAAGTATATAAGGTTACATACAACACTGTACCTGGTCAATAGATCTGTGAACATCCGTTAATCAAATTACTATCGGAACTTTATGATCTGCATTTTGGCAAAGGACCAAAAGCGTTTCTCAGAGCGAATTAATCTCTGAAATGATTTAATCAAACTTTTTAAATTTGAGTTCTGAATAATAAAATGAAAGAAAGAAATGAAAAAAAAAGAAATATAAATTGTTGTATTGAATGACTGTTAGTAATCTTAGAAGTTGTTGACAAAACTCGGAACTTGGGTTGTTCAATTATGAACAACATGAAACCAGTGTTGGACTTTTGGGATCTAATACAAAGGTCTTTGTACCCAGAATAGCTAACTGAAACCAAGTTATTTTGCATCTTTTATTCCGCAAAAAAAATCCTTGAGTGTTTAAATTATGTTTAATATTGGATGGGACTTCTTTCTAAGTTAAGACTGCGGCTTCCCAGGACTTACAATAAGAAACTTTCTGCCGGTTATTGTGCGTCTGAATTTCTGATCCTTATGGAGAAAGGTCACCCACGCGACAGCCACATAGGCCTCCACAATCGCACACCAACTAATCTAATCCTGGATCACTATCATCTAGGCAGCAGCAGTGATAGCCTAGTGGTGTGACCGTCGGACTGCCAAGTCATAGGTCTCGAGTTCGAACCCAAGGCACGCACCTCTGACTTTTCGGATTCATGTGCGTATTGTATAATTATCACTAGCTTCAAAAACGGTGAAGGAAAACATCGTGAGGAAACCGGCATGCCTGAGAGATATTTCTCGACGGCATGTGAAGCCAAGTCAGAGGCCCATGGGCGGCTATAAAACTCTGACACCAGGTTAGTCACTAACCACACGAAAAGAAGAAGATCTTCTAGGCAAATTTTTGCTTCTAGCATAACTTCATTTACTTTAATTTATTGTCCTATTTAATAAATTATTATTTTGTTTGTGCTTTTGACATTAATTGATTTGATCTGACAATTATCTGTTACTCATATTTTTACGTCATTTAATTAACTTTATTTATTATTAATCACTCAACTATTTTATCATGAAATAAATGAATTTGATTTATTTATTTATCAGCCAGTTCAGCAGACGGAAAGGAAATGGAGGTATTGCTTTGTCTTTTGTTTACAAAGTCCTCTGAAATCGTTCCATCTAACTCAATCCTCGGCTACTCCCACATCTACCAGTCAGTCCAGCAAAAAATCAGAAGATAAGGCTGTTCCTTACCTTAATTCGTCTGGAGAGCGCTCGTTTCCTCCACGGCCTCTGCGCTATGAGGTGGATTGGGAAGGTGATGATGTCGAAGACCAGCGCGACCGCACGGATGGTCTTGAGTAGAGCCGACACCCACCATGACTCCGGCCTGAGGATAAAATAATACGTGTTCAGTACGCTGTTTAATGTCGGGTTTCACGAAAATTGTTACGTCAGAGCTTATATTATTATATGGTAAGTGATTCTTTTCTTGGTATACTAATCAGCAAAACTAATATCTAGTTATGACAGCAGCTGATGGTGTCAAGAATCATGGTATCATGCACTTCGAACCGGACATTGTTAACAACAACGTTTTGGCCATGATGTCGATGATTTTGATTTTTAAGGCGCTGTTTTTTTCTCTCCTTGTTATTCACGATTCCTACAAAATCCAGTCATATGCCAAATATAACAAAACACGTAGGTACGTAACCTAGGTTAAGGCTCATAAAATAAAGCTCTTCAAATGAGAAATTACGAACTATTATAATTGTTAACCTTTGCAACCGAGACGTGACTGTCATGTAACTTTAATAAATATCAGCTTCTATTTATGTCCTTATGGCGAAAAAAAGACGTATAGCTATAATCAAAAGGGCTCAAGGCATACATGTCTGCAACTGCGACGCTCGCCTTGGTGTTATCTAACTGCTATTGAGTCAAGTTAACTATACAGTCTTGCGTATCTTATATTGACGTTCAATCGATCAATTATTTCAGACCGTCGTCATCTTCTGCCTAACCTTTTCTTAACTATGTTGGGGTCGACTTCCAGTCTTACCGGATCTCTCTCTTGTCGTATCTGACCTCCACAACCCAGTAACTGGGTAACACGATACCCCTTGGTAAGACAGGTTGTCAGGCTTTTAAGTTGACTAATCTTAAGTCAGACCCTCAGGATGATCAACGGTATCTATGGAATTATTGAGGAAGATATCTCATCAGTATTTACATGGTCCATTTACCAATGCCACTAGCCTTTCTCTTTATTCATTGGATTTTTCTAAATATTTAGTACAAAATACAAAATGGAGGTGCACGTTCACCTAGTTTTAGGGGATGTCACAATAAATTTTGTTAACAACTCCTGGCGCATTCACATGGAGCTATATCACTAATGCTATCTATTAAATGTCTGCCAAAATGCTGTAGCGTCCGTACTTCAATGATTGATGTAAATTGAATATTTCTTACAGAGGTATAATTTAAAGCTAAGAAAACTGAATATGATTCAAAGAAACAGAAAAAATAAAATAAAGATATTCAAGAAAATGACTTAGTTAAGTCTGTTAGAGAGATTTCGCCTTACTTTGCACTGCTAAATGTACGCACATTTAATTAATCACATTTTAAAACCCCACCACAACATAACCCCTACTTGCGCTCCCAGTGCAAAAAAAAAGAATTCTTCCTTCGTGCAAGTTTGAACCTTGCTCGATTAAGATAAGGTTTGAAGATGCCTTTTTGAGCAGGAATGACAGTAATTTTTAGGTCAATTGTGCTAAGAGACCGGCGCTTACCATAAAAAGCAACATGTGCACGGAACAAGCCATGCTTTTTATAGCAGTCAGTTGCACAGGTGTCCTTTTATGTAGTCCTTATAATGTTATTAATAGCCATACTTATATAGAAGGAGCGATCTTGAATAATTGTCAATGGATAGTCGTAGTAGTAGAAAATTCGGAATGGATAGTCGGAGGAATACAATTGAGGATCGGCCCATTTGATGGACTCAGTTGAACATGGTCATCAGTTGAACTTATGCAGAAGTGATAGCATAGTGGTGATCATCGGACTGGAAAGTCAAAGGTCTCGAGTTCGAACCTAAACCACGCTCTTCTGACTTTTCGGATTAATTTGCGTATTGTATAATTATCACTTGCTTCAAAAATGGTGAAGAAAAACATCGTGAGGAAACCGGCATGCCTGAGAGATATTTCTCGACGGCATGTGAAGCCAAGTCAGAGGCCCATGGGCGGCATAAAGACTCTGTCACCACAGACACGAAAAAGAAAAGAAGAAAGCTGAACTTATAAGAATTTCCTCAAAAAAACTCATGAGTAGGAATCTCGGAATTCACAAGATAAGTAAGGATAGCACAGTGCACACGAAGCGCTCTTTGTCAGATCTAAAACGTAAAAACAAAAACAAAACTTCACGTATAGCATAAAGCCAACTAGCATTCGACCGCGGCTTCGCGTGGAGGTCGGAAATTAACCCACGTGAACGTAGCTACCTACTACCGGTTACCCAGGTTATAAACTATCTCTGTGCCAAATTTAATCTAAATCCGTTCAGCCGTTTTTGCGTGATTCAGTAACAAACATCCAAACTTTCACATTTATAATGAAAAAAAATGATGATGAAAAAAAAACGGGACCATTTCTCAGAACGGGTAGGTTGAAACCGTCATGTAATTTCTTGCGTGTGGGCAGACTGTTTTTTGAAGGGCAAATTGAAATTTCTTACTCGGAAAATTGTACACTTGGGGAATACGCTAATGACCATTTAACATGGAGGATATAACTGTGCGATTCCGAAGAATATAAGCTAATCGAAGAAAATTTTGGAAAGCATGAAATTGAGACGAATTATTTGGGTCTGCCTCAGACAGACCATTTAGATTTAGCTACTTAAACTAGTTTTAATTTTGTGGAGTCGTTCGTCAAAGATTATGCAAGTAGGTAGTGTTTCAGACAGCCACGAAGAGACATAAAACTGTCATTCAATAATTCTGATCTAACCATCCCCCTCGTAATTACAACACACTCAATCAGTCAAGTCAAACGCAAACTGTCCTCCCAACAATGATACGAGGTCAGTGTCAGGGAGCGGATGCATCTGCGCCGCCCGCCGCCCGCCGGTCACACGGCCATGACCCGCACCGCGCTTGCGCCCATCCATTACACCCCCGGTGCATCCCACAGCTACTGAATATGTAAGCGCATGCCTGTTGCAAGCCTAATTACTTTCTGAAAACTGGCGAATTTTCTGGTTAAACGGGCAGGAGATGTGTTAACGAGGGTTTTAGCTGAAGGCAATAAACTGCAAAGTAGGTAATTGCAGTAAAATAAATACGCACTAATCATCATGCCAGAACGTAATGAAACCTTATATTAATAACACTGCAATCTAAAAAGCATAAACTTGAACGATAGCAATTATCATGCACGCCACTCGATTACAATAACAACAAGAAGGTGGCTACTGAATGTCATTTGGATGTGACTTCCACGATGCTTCCAGTCGATATGGTTCAATTAAAGTCGTGGTCTTTACCTCTATTCGACCGTTGAGGGGTTAATGAGGGCAAAAACGGTGGAAAACAAGATTGCATCATGGCTATTTAGAACACCAATAAAAACTGGAGCTAAATGCTAATATTAATAAAAACCCGTTTATTGATATAAACAAACTGCAAAGATTTATCTAAAGAATGTTCTGGTATTAGCCTTGTATTATCATCCCTCCAGAGACGCAAGAGTAGTTTCTGTCAATACTTCTTCAACCCTCAGTAAGTCGAGTACCAAAAATTGCTAAGTACATTCAGCCTTTGAGACTCCGCCTATCAAAGATCACACCACAGACAGAAACGTTGTTTTATACAACGCGAATAATCTTTAGATATAAAGGAAAACATAATCCAAAGATTTTCAAAGGATTTATAAGGGTGGAGATCTTGAGCCTCTCTCATTAGGTTGGGGATTGATCTCAGGATTTAACGGGAACCGGACTGGTTCGAAATTTGAATCAAGAAAACTGTTAGAGAAATCTTAATAATAATCTATTTCATTCGGTGATTTGAGTTCCATTAACACATTAATGTATGTAACATGCTCAAACATCTAGACTCCTCGGAACGGCCCTATTAAGATATTAAGTAGTCATAACAATGTGACGTAGGTAAACAGTGGTTTTATGTATTGAGTTGTGAGGGCAACACCGCGGTGTCACCTTGCTGCTATAAATAATGTCAATATAGGAAACTTACATCTGTGGGCAGACCTTCCTCCCCTTTAGTCGTTATGATAAAATCTTGGACAACATTGTTACCACAAATTGCAAAATCGTACTGTAAACACTAAAACCTTTTCTCTAGAAACTAAAACTTTATTCCAGTTAGAAGTGGAACTGTTACTGACCACTAGTTTGCGGTTGGTTAATAAACCTCTAAGAGAAATTTCAGAACTAACCAATTCCACAACTCGATGCATTCATCGGTCAACCCTGTTGCATGTAGATTACAATGCATTTTGAGCTTTATTCTGTTAGCCATAGATTTGTTTTCAAAGCCAGGACGGAATCAATATACCTGAAACTAGAAGTCTCTATTGATGAAGGGTAGACTATTAAATAGGTTGAAATGTTAAATATTCGATCTTAAAAGCAAAGTTACCAAGAAATTGGGAAAACGACAAGATAATGAGGTATTTTAACACGATAAGGTACCACATTAGTGATTGCTCAACACACACACATGCTAAAAGGTGGCGTGAGCGCAACACGTCATATGTCAACCAATCACAGAAGGATACGTGGAATAAAACTAGACTTTACTAGACATGTCGGTTTTTCAGCTGCAATGACTTAATAGACTCAAGAAATCAAAACTGTATACGTTATATGAGATGACAAGGAAAAAATTACAATAATATGTGGATTGTCATCTATAGAAATGAGTATTGTTGGTCAAAAGACCTAGCTTCATTTTTTGGTGAAGATATAGTAGAATCAAGTTCCAATTGATATTATTGATTAAGTTAAATGGGAGCTTAACAACTGGACTTGAATAAAACTGGCAACATCATTAATGAAGTTCTTAAATTAATTGATATCTTAAGAAGATAATTTGTAGACAGACAGTCTTATTATCAAAGAATATTATTAGACAAAGATATAGCGTACGTTGGACTTTGGACGTAATTTGGACTTTGTATCATAATAGTGATATCCTGTTGCTTAGCTAGTTAAATGTGGTATTAGTTTTTGCTTCTATATTATGTAAGGCGCATTCCTCGCCGTACAGCTGTCAGTTGGTGTCCTACAAGGAACCACACACCATGGCGAATTGCGTTGTAAGTGCAATGCCTGGCCCCGTTATGAATGAATCACTTTCTTGCAATGTGCGCTTGCTCAACAAAATGTTATGAAGTATTACTAAAATAACGTTTGCAATCTTGTACGTTTATTTTATGATTTTAGTGAGCAACATTTTTACATCTGTATCTTTTGTATTTTATCACAAAGCAAAGCAGCAGAAGCCAAAAATATCATCAAACGATAGATTTTCATGAAGGCAGATAATTCCAATAAAAATGTTGACTTGGTACTCAAATTTTACTGTAAAATAATGAAGATATACATACCTATTCCTGTTAGCATTTACTATTGTAAAGACCAGTCTCAGAACCAGCAATGCGAAATTGCAACGAAATAGTGTCAAGTGTAAACGAAGTTTGACCAAGCACTAGTGGTTATCTATAAGTGAAATATCTGCCTCCGTCACAGCAACCAATCGCCGCCAGGCCTCCTTCATACGAGTATAACACGTTTTCCAGTGTTAAGCTATTTATGGTAGCTGGTTTGTTGATACAATCATTACACGATTTTAAGTACTCATAATATGTTTATAGTTCCAGTTAGTACATGAACAGCGATAAACTTGAAATGCTGTGTACTTGTCGTTATTTGTCCATTCTATTAATTAAAAATCCGGAGTCACACGTCGTTCGGCATAAATCCAACTGATTATGTGTGACTTACAGATTTTTAATTTACATTGTCTGTCTGTGATTTCTTGTTTATACCTTTTTAGATGACTTTTTTGTCGTAATTGGATTTTAGTTTTATAACTTTTTTTTTCCGGTTATTATTATTATGAGTACTAACGGATCCGACAGACGTTGACATGTCCAAATTTCAATAGGTTATAGGTACGAATATCCCATAGAAAAAGGACGTTCAGTTTCAGGGAAACTTTTCAAAATTTTCTTTCCGTAAGACTATTACGAACATTTGAAACAAAAGATAGCCAAATCGGCCGAGCCGTTCGCAAGTAGTGCGCTTACCAATGAACATCATTTTTATTTATATAGATAAAACTTATCGTACATTGTCTTACTACTCATTATGATTAATTAATATACTTTGTTTATATTTCGTAATCCTTATCATAGTTTTGGCACAGGCCGAGGTGTCCAGCCAACAGGCATGCATGCTGCATGCGTTATGTTGATGTGATGAGTTACCTAGACGAGCGAGGTCCAGTGATTAGATAAAATGTGACATTAATGAGTTATTAATGTTTTGTTTTTAGTATTAACTAGCTTTCGCCCGCGTGGATGTCGGAAAATATCCCACGGATATGTACTACCGGGATTATACTATACCTAATAGCCGAGGAAAAGGTGACTCCTACCGCTGCGCCCACGTTGTCGTCAACCATAATTATTTCGTTAGGTACGCGTAATTTTGAATATTTGATATATTTTAAAGTATTAATTTTAATGATATGATATCAAGGCATATTTTAATCTAAATTAAATGCCCAATTTAAATAACATATTTTATAGGATAAGGATAAATATAATACCGGTCAAAATAGCTTCGGAAATAAGAGTGAAATTTTTATCAAATTTTGAAAGATAAAAATGGTTATTGTGGGTCATTCTTAGAATATAGACATAATATTGCATCGCTGACTTTTGTGTTGAACTTTTTAAGAAATATAATCCTGTGGAACATTATTTTTATTTATCTCTCACGGTTTATAAACGCTTATAGGCAACTTAAGATCAAAATTATCGAAGATCTATCGAAATCAATTATTTAGACAACTGCACACTATTTAGCTTTAATATTTAATTTCTGTTTAGAGATCAAGGGGTATTTCCAAATTTAATTAAGTACAGTAAAGTTATTCCACTTTTCAAATCCGGGGACAGCAAAGACTAATAATTATAGACCAGTATCGGTTTGGTCGCTTTTCAGCAAGATGTTTGAAAAAGTAATGTTAAATCAAATGCTCAATCATTTTAATCGCAATAACATCCTACACGATCAACAGTATGGTCACGGTAATATATTACTGTCGTATGGTTTTACCAAAGGACGTTGCACAACCGACGCCGCCGGTGTCACCGTATTAAAAAGGCACAGTTTAATGTTTATTTTTATTTAACCAAGTTCTAATTGTTGAATACTCCAATAGATAATAATGATTTTCTTTCTTTTTGGTAGTAACATTCTTTTAATCTCACAAATACGAGTACATTGCAAACTATGGTTTTGTATAATTTAGAAGCATTTTCTTTTTTCTTTTTTTCAATTTTTGTAAATGTGAGTACCATGAAGCCGTTTACTATGTTATTATGTTGTATGTTGACTTGAAAGAGCAGGGTAGTTGAGAGTATGTCATGCTCACTTAAATGTCTCGCTGATGGTGGAGTGTGTTGGATCATTCGGTTCCCTACAAAAGGTTGGTTGAGCTGGATGGTGCTGATCCACGCGTTATGTTCGTGAACGGCGCCGTCAGTTGAGACTGGTCATCTCTTATCTGCCAGGGCTTATTTTTAATATTATATTTTTATCGTTTTTTTTTACATTGTTCTCACATATCGAAGCAAAAAGAATAATGTATCCAGGATTTTGTAATTTCTATATTTAAAAGAGTGTCCTTGGGGTTTCTTGCCTGTTCTTCTCCATAGAGATCTAAGTTTTGGAATAGGCAACTAGCTTCAACTTTCTGATCAATGACCGACTCTTTGACAATACAAAAGTGCGTGTAAATGGTTTAATTGAAATTTGAGTTTTCCGCGGCGGACGCCAGTTAAGCTCCCCGTCAGTTTGTTTTTGGCGGATATCTTCAACAATAATCGTCATATTTCAGCCAATTTACACGTAACCTTATTGAATTATACACTAAAATTTTCCTCACAAGTCACTCCGTCCATTGGTGAAAACCGATTAAAAATCTGTTTGGGAGTTTTTGAGTTTATTGCGTTCAGACAGACAGACAGACGCGGCGGGAGACTTTCGTTTTATAATATGTAAGGAAAAGGATGTTACTACGATTATAACTAGCAGTTTATGCTTTTGATTGATGTTTACGGAACGTAGCAGAATATCTTAAACGTATGTTGCGATTATAATGAAGGATTTGTTTTTTTTGTTGTAAAAACTACAAGATTTCTTAAATTATGAGTTTCAGACTATTTAACATATTTAGCCTTATTTTGAGTAACAAAAAGGAAAATGTAAATAGAAGATTTTTCGTTAACAAAGGCGCAAGGTACGGAAACTACAATTTCGTTATGTGATGCGTCCTTCATTATTTCTTGTTTCAAACAAAGCCTGATGGTTCGCTGTTTCCTGTAACTAGATATCATGCCCTTGGTACCACTAGGTCGCTATATAGTATAGACTGAAATAGAAATTTTATTATTAATGGATTAATTATTTCCGTATTTTGATAAAAGATGCGAATGTAGGAAACGATAGTAATTTTATTATGGTGACTAACCAACAAGATTGATACCACTTATATGAAGGTTAATGACAGTCAAGTATGTAAGTCAAAGTTCACAAACGTGCTCTGATCTAAACATAAACCTTGACATTCACAAGAACATCTGATCAGAACTTCAGGAGTAATCAGGGGCCAGTTTGCTATTTTTATAAATTCGTCATTCACGATTCCATTGTCATATTTTGCTAAAAGTTCGTAATCTGCTAAATTCATAATGGTCGATCATTGTATTCCACAAACACAATACTCGTAACGAATTAAAAGAAATGACTGCACAATGACGTTCTCATGGTACGAGTAGGTCACTGATGAAAGGAATTGTCCAAAATTTAGCAGATTATCGCCTAAGTCAGTCATTCATTTTTCATTATGTACGAGATTACCAATAGATGCCATTTCTTTCAATGTAGTGTCAGTGGCTGACCATTGGAAAGTCATAATGACGCCAATATATTAGTAGATTACCAAACTTGTCAAAATCAACAATTATGAAATCAATGATAGACCATTCTGACACTACTGTAATAGCAGACTTGATTCCCTGGGCAGTTATCAAAATGACCAAAATCCGTCCACAAATCACGGACATACCGCGTAGAAAAAAGCCAGGTACGAGTAAATTCATCTCTTTCACTATAATTCGGTTGAATAAGCAAAACATCAAGCCAATAATAAGTAGGTAATTGAAAAAGTTAATAATAATCAACACTGATAAGCTATGTAGACATCAGACCTTGGCAGGCTTGCCTTGGTGCTTTAATTTGCGCCCGCGCATTAATTCTGAAGAGGTGACACCATTTTACAAAAAAAAAAACCCGACAAGTATCACAGATTTTATACAATTACGTTAAAATATAATAACAAAGTAATAATATAATAATCGTTGTGTAAAACACGTGCAGAAGTTTGTATTTGTAAGCCAATGTTCAACTTACGTAATAGATAGGTAGTTGTAATTTACCGTGATTTATGATGCAACCAACTCAACAGGTTATTTTGCGTGTTTATGAAACTCATGCAAAAGAATTGGTAATATGGACTTTACTTATGTACTTATAAAGACAAAGTTTCTTCATGCCAAGAAAAGTTTTAAGATATTAAAATTCGAATAATGATGGTTAATTAATTATAGTGACAATTATAAAAAGCCAGACGGTTGTTTATCGTCAGGTGATCTACAGTTCATCAGTCCAAACATAGCCTGCTGAATGATGGTGCACCCACTTCTAATTTATTACCCGACTGCAAAGAAGGATATCTTTTTTCAAGAGTCGCATGTCCTTTATAAAATTCTAGGAATCTTCCACCTACTGATTTTCGTATAATTAAAACTGTTTTACAAAAAAAATCGGAAGTCGGTCGGTGTCGTTGGTGTTGTATTTTCGTTATTCGCCACCGACTTCCAAAATTTAAGTGATTTGTCGCTTTGAAGTGTTTTTTTTTAAGTTAGTTGTTTCTTTTCTCGCTTTTTAGTGGGTCAGTTTGTAATTTAAAGTTACAATACCCTAATGTCAACTGCTTATCACCTTTTTACAAAATTTTGCTTTTCCCGAGGGTCGTTAATCGTTGAGGCGTTCTCCTGGTAGCTCCACTTCTCTATACTATATTAAATTAATCGAATCGCAACCCGTGAAATACTTATTATTGATTATTGAGTAGTTAATGTGGCCATCTGTGGTCTTCATCATCAGTTCTACTTCACCAAATGATGCCTTCCGAGAGCAACTGCTCGAGCCGAGCTGCTATAAAAAATACCCAAATCGCTATAGGTGTGCCGGAGATCCGTATAAATTATTCTGACATTTCAATTCCGGAGTTGAGAGGAGTAATATCGTAATTCCGATACCTATTCATAAATTTCTTATATTTTGATTATAATTTTTATCTTTCAGAACTCAGAAATTTCTTCATAATGGGGTTTAGATAGCGAGCCCGTCGACTGTACAAATGTACAGCCTTCTGATAATGACGCGGACGTCACAAATAATGTACCAAATCTACAAGAGCAGCTCGATAAAGAAATATATAAAGGCTCGTGCAGACCAGCGCGACGCGACTCGAACAATACAATTTCTAAGAAAACTTCACGGTATAACAATAGCCGGTGTCGTGTCGCGTAAGTCTGCACGAAGCTAAAATGTAGTAACATCTGCCAAAATCTCTCAACTAGTTTCGACCTCGTAGGCTTTGTAAAATTTGAAAAAGCTAGGTATGATAATAAGGAAGACGATGCGTGTATCTGACAGAAGCTTACAAGTATATTTTATGCGTTCTACCAACGAGTGTCGAGAGTGAGAGAGTATTTTTGTGTGCTGTACTTCTGTAATCGAATACGAAGTTCACTCTCTGACAAATGTAAGATGCTTTATTGTTCTTGAGCACACATTATCAAGAACAACAGTTCCTCTCAAAGGAATAATTAATTTAAAAACTTAAACTCAATGTGTTGTTTATACGCTATCTCATAGCATGCATAAACTCAATGTGGTTTTTATGCTTTATAATGAACATTTTAAGACAGGAGACTATATTTAAAGGTAGTATACTAGGTGACACGTTATAAATACTACGAATCTACGATTCAAATATCGTATGGTTTCTATTCATAATATGTAATGTTTCATTCGACTGTGTGACAAACACGACAAATAAGCCTTGTTGATTTTACTGCGTGTAATGTATAATAAAGTATTAAGGGAAAGATAGAGAAGGAAGACACACCAAAACAATTAAAAGTTACCAATTCCGGAACTGAGTTCCAATATTGGAGAAATATTGGAACTCAGTTCCGGAATTGAGAACCTGCCGATATTGCACGCCCTAACCCGAACATACATTTAAAAAGATAATTATATAAACTTCAGAATTGATAACGTCCTCCGTTTAGAAGTCGGTTAATAAGGTGCGATCAGCTCCTACAAATACCTACTTTTTAATGCCTTCTAATCCGCAGGTGGATACAATTATCAACTAATCATTCATTTACAAAGGCTAGTGGAAATTTCTTGACGGCCGGATCGCACCGGCCACAGGAGTGACACACTTGATAATGATAAATTGATAACATATCGAATTAAATAAATGTTATCGTTTACATTTTTACTATTAATAGTATCCTTGTTGTTTATTGCATGATTTTCTATTTTCCTTATTGTTTGTTAATTATTTTTTACAAGTAAATAGGTACTTACTGCTTGAGTACTTGTGAAAAAAATGAACCATTTTTCATTACATAGTCACATTAGTCTGATACGCAAGCCGTCTGGGTATTAAAAAAAATGGTATTCACCAGAGACAGGGATTCCAGACAGTAATTTTGTTGCGGAAATCAAACCGCATTAGCAAAATTGACATTGATATTGAACCACATCTATACTAATACGTAACAGGTAATATTTGTTTGTTTTTTATGTAATATCCGGAACTACCAGTCGGATTTGAAAAAATATTTTTGCATTAAATAGCAGCGTGATGGTGGATAACGCGCCCGCCCGCGCTTTAACTTTGTTTTCGCTTAGCGTTCTTTTTGCTCGGCTCCTAAGGGTCGCAGCGTGATGTTACCATAGGCCAATGGCCAAAGGCGATGCGATGCGGTGGGTCGGGGGTCTAAACTTCACGCTGAAGAAGTCGCGGGCAGAAACTAGTCTGGTTATAATGATGACCAATCTTCTTCTAAATCCAAGATTTTGGAGTCAAAGGAGGTGGTGGTCATCTTTTGGGTTTTATTTTTAAACGTTGCTTAAACTTAAGTTATGATTAACGTCTGCTTAACCACACGTATTTTGTCGTTTAAAGTTTTTAAAGATCTCTTAACTATGAGCAACGTTTATAAATAAGCCCTTTGTGCACAACATAGGTGCAAGTAAAAGTGGCCTCTCACCAACATTGAATAACTTAGGACCAACTACGAAAATATTTGAAGGATTATTCAAATAATTTTCCATTAAATACAGATCACGTAATTACTACTTGAACGTTGATTAAGTGTCTAGGATCTAGCTAGGATAACCTCTGCGTGATATCTTTTAAGATAAACATCCTATTTGTGTATAAGCAAGAAATGATAGATATCAGCTAGAACATGTTTTACATAATACGAGTATGCTTGTCCTATCGTACACAATATAAAGTAGGTATTCCAAAGATAATTATTTATTTATTATAATTATGTCAATAGGCTCGCCCCCTATTACATGGAACTAAAACATAACTGGCGAAATGTGGGTGTACTATAGGTACACTTCTGCCTAACCCTTTGGGGAATACAGGCGTGATGTTATGTTATATTGTTACTCTATGTCAAAATAACTTGGATCATTTAAGTTGCTATACTAATATATCTAAGAAAATATGAAAATGTTAGTTTGGCTTCATCAGTGTTGTAATACAATTTGGTATATCATTACTATATCTACGCAAATAAACCTCCACCTCACCCGTTCGTCCATCGTGTTCAGATTAATCTTGAAAACTACTAAACAGACTGCTAGACGCGAAGGTTGCCCGCTATCTATAATATTGTAATTGCAAGGTTTTGTGTTTCGAAATAGAATCATATTAATTCTTTGGGTGGTTATTATTGTACACAAATTAGATTTTCCTTTTTCCTCATACCAACATTACTTTGGTCTTTCGAATTGGGTTATTGTTAATTCAATTACCTCCTTTCTTGAGGATTTCGAGCCCAAAACAATAGGCAATAGGTAACACAGGCTATTGATTTGACAAAACATAAACAAACAGCGTGAATTTACTTAAAGAATCAAGTTCCTCTATTCATTGTCTTAAAACTGTTTTTTTTTTATCCAAAAGGTTCAAGTTAGCAGTGTTGTGAAGCGTGAAGGCTAAGACAAATCGACCTGAATGTTCACAATATCAACAAACCAAGATTCCCTAGTGGCTTGGCTTCACGTCTGATTCAACCTTAATATGTTAACGCTATATGGGCAAGTTATTTACTCATTAAAATAATTTGTTAGTAAATCCGTACTTAGAGAAAACCAATATTAAGCGTTAGTCATCATACTAATCATGTAATATTGACTTTTCTTATACAGGTTGTTTGGCGCATGGACCGACACAATTTTTTCAGGAATTTGGGAGGTCATTAGCTAGGTTCTACCCATACACCCTTTGTCCCAAAAGTTTTTTTAATAATTAATTTAGAAGTTGTAAAATTTCATTCATTAAATAAAAAAATTAACTTTGGAAGCCTGTAAGGAACTTTCTTGAAACCAGTTGTATAAAACAAAGATGTTTTTAGATTTAAAAGACTTTGGAGAATGCAACAAAATTTATTTTGTGCCACTACACCCACAAACAAAAAAGTTATTTCAAATTAAAGGACACATTTTGGGATTTTTTTTCATTTTAAAAAAATAATCATATGTAACCAACCGTGACATTTGGGACAAAGGGTGTATGGGTAGAACCTAGCTAATGACCTCCCAAATCCCTGAAAAAATTGTGTCGGTCCATGCGCCAAACACCCTGTATAATAGTCGTTTTATGGACAGTCGGCTGTTTTTGTAAGTTAGATCAACTTATATTATGGTTGAATTCAAGTTTTTATTTTCTAATAATGATTTTATAGCTTTGCAAATAACTTTTAGTATCTGCCTACAGCCTGTTGCACCGTGTTTTCATTTATCAACTACTACTACATACTACTCCTACGACTATTTTCTGCATACTAAATGATATGAAGACAGTATGATTGTGTAGGTAGACAGATTTGGTAACTGATCTTTCCTACTTCGTGCATCATTCATTACAGTATATGTTACTTGAATTAAATGCCTTGAATTACAGCTTCCACATAAGAACTAAGTTTATTTATAACGTAGCAGTTCAACATTCTGACTCTGAGTGACATGTTCAAATATTATGTCTAAAGCCTTTCAGTACTAATGGTGTAAAGACGCGTCTATACTAGGAGCATTCAGAAGAAATCACTCACGTTATTGTGAAAATTGTATTATAGGGCAATCCTTTGTTTGTCATCTGATTATAGAGATTTGTAAGGGGCCGTTTGTTAGAAACATCATCAAAGAAACAAGAGGAATGAGGAGCCTGTGACAAGACAGGTCGTAAGTAAGCAAACCAAAGAACAGGTGGAAGGATTGTATGAAATATTACATGGAAGGGAGTGGACAATAGGACGACGGCTATAGTAAAGATATTATATGAAAGAAAATAAAAAGATACATGATCCATAAATTGGGATAAGGGCAGGAGGCTGATAATAACGCCATCAAAGAAGTGGCTGCTCAACGTAGCCAAATATCCAAAATACCTATGCTCTCGTTGTGGACGCACCTCAAAACAAAGTTGTTCACCCAACTTATGTAACAAGGATGATGGCGACTGGCGAGTCGAGCAGACAGTCGCACAGAACGGGTCAGAAACAAGCCGCGGAGAAAGTTAGCGCTAAATGCGAACCTGTTTGTCTTTGTTACTGAATCGGGTAAATCGCGTGGTAGCCGTACGAATTGTACAAAATCCTCGCTGGGATACGGTAGTTGGTTTCAAAGGGATGTGTGAGATATTTGTACTATTTGTAAATTGGATGCTTGGCTTGTTTTTTTTCAGAGTGGTATTGCTAGGCCTCGGAATTTAATGGGATCCGACCCTTGGAATAAAATATTCTAGTTGTCATTGTAATATAAAAAACGACCAAGTGCGAGTCGGACTCGCGCACGAAGGGTTCCGTACCATTATCTATAAAAACGGCAAAAAAATCATGTCTGTTGTATGGGAGCCCCCTTAAATATTTATTTTATTCTGTATTTAGTATTTGTTGTTATAGCGGCAACAGAAATACATCATCTGTGAAAATTTCAACTGTCTAACTATCACGGTTCATGAGATACAGCCTGGTGACAGACGGACGGACAGCGAAGTCTTAGTAATAGGGTTCCGTTTTTACCCTTTGGGTACGAAACCCTAAAAATAATTCGTTCAGCGTGGAATTTGTGTATAATAAGTAGAAGAAAAAGAGTTTTTAAATAAACTTGATCGTTTTCAAAATATATGTATTCGTTTTGTTTTAACCTTAAAAAGTATGATCACGAGATACTCAAGTGGCTCCCTATTCGACTTCGCAGGAACTCTCGGATATTGTGTCTGCTATTTAACCTCCTTCATAATCCTAAAACTCCATCCTATCTGCGGGAGCGCTTTTCCTACGCCCGTCCTTCTGATGTGCCTTGCAGTGCTACTCCACTGACTTCTACTCCTACTCCTTCAGTGTGCATGCGGTCCGGTTGTGAAATTCACTTCCGCCCGACATTAGGGACTGCCAAACTGTTGCAGTATTTAAAAGAAGAGTGAAAGAACACTGTCATTCCACTTCGTCATAGTTGCGTAGGCGTTTATTTTGTATTTTATTTATTTTAGAAGTATGTATGATTTATGTTAGTAGGTAGTATTCTCATATAAATTGTTTTGATTTTATATATTTTACTTTCTCTCTACTCTCACACACGGGTTTATAAATGGTTAAATAAATAAGAATACGTAAAAGGAGGGTTCAGATATTTTGAACGCATTTTATATAGTAGGTAACCCATCAAATCTAAGGGAATAATTATTTATTAAGATTCTTGCTATGCTAATGCTAACAATTACGTGCAAAATAGTACAGATTTTATGGACCAAGAAAAGAACATTTCATGCGAAGTAAGAAATAATTATTGAATTGTAATCACTAATAAAATAATGATAATAATCCGAAACCTTTATGTAGTAATTTTACGATGCCTGGCTTCTGACACACCGAAATTAGTTGATAATTACCAGATTTCCTCATGATAACGATTTGATTCGATATCATATAAATTAATAAAAACATGTATGATACAGTGATACTAGAACAATTAATAATTCACGCGTGTGACGTTACGCTATCGACTATGATGAAAACAATGATGCTTTCAAAAAGAACGTGCGTATTCACGTCAACGACAGACACGAGTATATAAAATATACATAAATAAACGAATGAAAGGTAAAAGGGATCTAATGGAAACGGGCGACAGGAGCTATTAGAAGGAAATAAAGAAAAGAGAAAATACATCTATTTAGCACAGACTAAAAGGCACACAAGTAAAAAGAAATAAAATAAAAGGAACAATACAAAATAAAAAGTGTAAAAGTGCGTTGTAAGATACTAGCAGGAATGTGAGCCTCGCGGATGCGCCAAATAGGCCCAGGACTGCCCAGGAGGAAGTGAAATACAATATTCCGCCAACACCAAGCAACATAGGACCAGGGCAGGGCAATAAAGGCACAAAGCATGAGGTTATCAAGAATGTAACCGATTAAAAACCGTACAAATAAAAGACTATTGGAGAAGAGCCAGCACCGTAAATGGGTTAAGACTGTATAGTGACGAAGGAACAAAACGCGCGTGTAACACTGCAAGTCTCGCCCATTCCCTTGGGAGGACACCGTGCTCTTATTGTACATACGTATGTTATGTTAATTGCCATCGTGTGGAGGTTAGTAGTCACGCGATGCGTGAGCGTCGCTAAATATACCGCGTTCAAAGGGCCCGTACAAGTTATGGTGCTAGTATTCAAACCAGTTGGCCTGACACATTCTCCTGCAGTTAGACAAACTAGTTTCTGCTGTACTCGAATTAAAAATAATTTAACGAAGTTATTCTTGCGGCAAAGTATAATTTACAATTTTCTTCATTCGAGCTATGAGATTTACAGCTTTAATTTCCTGAATTTATTTTATGAAAGCATTTAACTGTCTCGATTGTCAAGGAAGGTTTGCCTTGAATTTAAATGAGCAAACTATTTTACAGACAGACTTTAATGAACACTGTAGTAACGTCGTGAAAACATCTTCGCACACGTGTTCTGATCGAGTTTTCCGAAGATGTCAAGATCACAAACCTTAAAAAAATGCGAATACTGAAAAGAAAACACATCACTTGTAACAATAGAACATATAATACTCACTTCCTATTAGTTGGCATTCCCATTTTGACACAATATCACTAAGCACAAGAACATGCAAGTAGGCCTCACTGCGGTCAACTAAGTCAGAATTACGACTGATAAACCTTATATGCACGAATTATCAAGCAACACTATTAATAAGGTTGATAAGTTATCTGATATAGAAATAATGTGAGACGGATGTGTTGCTACAGTATTTGTCGATGTCCAAGATGATAGCCGTCTAGTGACCAAAGATCAACAGCTCTAGTAGTCTGTTTATGTAATCAAGTCCATTAGCGAATAGAAAAGTTAATGTCATAATATGACATTTTTTGTAAGGATGCTCTCCTAGAGCATTTGATTGTGGTGTGACTTTAGAAAAGATGGATGGATTATATGAAAGATTATGTTATGGCTATGAAGTAATTGAACTCTGTCGGAGATGATGGAAAAAATTACGCGCTTACTCCAGGCCAAGAACACAAATTAGGATAAAGGCAGGGTTGGCACGAACGAAAGGTGTCAATGTTTACACTTGATCCAGTAAGCAAGTTTCAGTAATCGTATGCGTTTCCGGAACGCAGCACATTACATCAAAATTGCATTTACGATTTGTTTGTGCTGTTGATATTTTACTTTTACTAGCGCATTAGTCTACAGATAAAATCATTAACGCCAAGATATTAAAACACATCTGCGTCCAATTATAAATTAATCTAATACAAATAACAATATATAATTCGTTTCCATCCAACATACCATGTCAGGAGAACTTTATATAGCCAGACAACATTCATATAAAACGTGACCATTATCCAGTGAATCATAGATTGTAGATGAAATATAGATAACTATACCTAGACAGACAGGATAATTTTCACAGTGGCTCACTCATTAAAATTCCGTGATTGCGCAATAATTACTACTTATGTTACTACTAATCCTTTTGTGATTGATTAATTATACGACTTTTTAAGGAGTGCCTGAAACCCTCGTGTAACTTTTTTGTGTAACTTCGATGATATGTTTATGATGAAAATAAACCATTCTATTTGTATCCGGACATGCTTTTACTGATACAAATATAGTGTATCGAACACACTCATCTGTATTATTATTATCTTTAGCTAATCTATTTGGTAATACTCAAGTGTGTAGTATTACGTGACAGTTATTCAAAACATACCGTGATAATAAATAAGTTGTCCTTGTCGACAGCTACAGTTGGGTAAATGCTATTGCTGTTTTCCTTGTCTCCCATTTTTGCAAAACGGCAAATTATTATTTTTTCTTAGCTGACTTATAAAGATTTCGATGTTTTCACCCCGAAAATATCGAAATCATCATCATCATCATCGAGCTAAGTGCTGGTCCTAGAACCAAACTACTTTTAGTAATTTATATCCAGAATGTGGCACAAATGTCACTGTTTTCGTACGTAGGATCCGGGTGGTTCGCAACACTTCTGGTTATGATAGTTGTCTGATAGACCGTGCCCTCATGGGGCATCGAGTCTATTAATCTAGTTCTATAAACAGATTTATCATGCGACAGCAATTGTTTCTGCTGGGTACGTGGAACAGGCCACGTGCGCAGCAGTAGAGGCTGAGGTAGATACACTAGGAAGCGAGATCACATCTCCCGAGTTGTCAGTAGTGAATTAAATGGAATGGTTCGCTATCTGCCTGTGGGATTACAGATCACGTTTTTTTAGAAACAAGCTTTTAAAACGTCCTCTGTTTCCCAAGTTTATCAGAATAATGAGTACTTCGTTAAACTTCATCGATATTTCTAGAATTCTAGTTAAAACAATACCGGTTTGACGAGATGGGACGGAGTATCAAAGGAAATGTTTACAAAGAGATATTAGCAATTTCCTCCGGTATAAGGGACCTTCCGGCCGATATGATGAACAAAGGGAAAGCAATACCCAGTGATCGGAATACGTAGAGAATATTTACTAAAGTAAACAATAATATAGACATTGCTTTCGAATTTCTAGTCATCCTGGTATTTACAAAATTACAAAGCATACAGCACATACTGTACATTGGGGAAATAACAGTTATTAGGCTATAAAACCCTGGCCATCCAGACACGACTTATGAACTCAGTAAACGTCTGTTTACGATGTGGCTTGCATACTATACTCAGATGAGAAGCAGAAAGCATGTCATTGGCTGCGTTTCATAAAACATTTGACAACTTCAGTTCGCGTTCTGACCTTCGTTCCATTACACCCTTAGAATAGTAAGTCAACTTAGAATCAGCCAGAGTACGTTAGGTGGATGTAAGCGACACACGGCCGTGGCACAACAGTCGCGTGGAAATATTTCAGTGTGCGATTTCTACTGCACTATAACAAACTCTGCGGTACACAATTACTACTTGTTGATGAGTATCTTGTTATCTGAAGGATTATCTCTGGTCAATGACCAGGTCATTGGCACAATTATCAGTAATGTGCCCATTGTGCTGTAACAATAACGACGTATTGTTATCATATACAAAAATATTCCACGGAAAAGTGGACTTTGAATCTCCAAAAGCAGTTTTATCCAAAAATAAAACATCAATTTCAATGTCAAATGAGTTTTTATAACCGTCATTCGAATAACAGACAGAAATACACGAGTGCAGAAAAAACCTTCACAACGAAAATAAAAGTGGGATCCAGTGAAACGTCTAGTCGTGTTCTGGCACTAAGCCAGCTCTGTTAATATCTAGGAAAGAGTAAATCTTAATGCAAGCTGCAAGATTAGCACGGAGCTGTTATAAAACTAAGATTGGCTTGTTTTAACTTGTCAGTTACGTTTCAGTAGGAATGCAATAAAGCATTTATGGGCGCAGTAATAAATTGATCACTACCAAACCAACTGTGTAGTAGTAGAATATTTATTTAATAAAATGCGCAGGAGCACCCTCCTATCCTATAGGTTCTATTGCGACCGCCAATAAGCTGGTCAGCCTAGTGATTACAAGTTATTACAGCAATATTTCCTAACGATCGGACATTGTACGACAATTTCCAGCAGAGAACATTTACGGACTGATATGATGCCGTAAATTCTCATCACCGATAGGCCATTACGTTGTCGATATCGACACGAGTTCCAAATTTTTTCACATTTGTTTCTATTGGATGGAGAGAGTAAAAGTTCATCCAATAGCAAAATGTATCCACGAAAATGCATCTCCGTCGACGTCGTCACGCGTTTTTCTCAGTTTTCATAAATCCGGAAATTGTATAAAATAGAATTATCTCCCATCGATTTTTATTCCCGTCATCTAAAAAATAGCGGCGCGGATATATTGTCAATAGGGATGCCGATAAAAATTTTTTTTTGTCCGTCGTGGACTATTAAAAAATATTGGACACGTATTTTTTTTTAATGTATTTTGATTACGTCGATACTTTGTGTTAAAATGTGCCATGACGTCACGAGTATGTAGATCTTATACTTAGGTACTAAGATTCTACAGTTAGGGTAATTCCAGGATAGGTGCCCCAATGGGATAGGTGCCGCGACTTTGAATACTCAATGTTAGAAATATCGTAGGCTAAAATCGTACTATACAATAGGAAGCACCCCCCCGGAGACTCCAGTGCCACAACAACCGTAGGGGATACCCGCACGCGTTTCGTCCGTGTGTGTAAAAATCTTCCGCGGCGAGACCTCAGCAAGCGTTGAAATTATAATCGCAAGTACTTACTATTGAATATCTTTTTACACAGTTATAAATTCTATTTTTTTTTAATTTATCTGATGATATTACAGTTTAAAGTACACGGAATAATGCTTTAAATTATAGATTTATTTTTATCTTATTTTTAATTTAAAAAGGCATCTATCCTGTGCCAAAAGTATAGTTGCCCCATCTGCTGTAGCCATAGATGCCCTTAGGGGCATCTATCCCTAACTATTTCTATTAATGTTTTCATATCGCAGGTGGAACAAATGCCTCGGAAATATAAAAGAAAACCAGGCGTGGCTTTTCAAGAAATTACCAAACATGAGAAATGTGTAAAATAAATAGCCAGAAAATTACAGAATACCCTTTCGGACATTAAGAAGACGATTTGCAAAAAATAACAACGAACAGTTAACCTTAGTTAGTTTTTGACTAAATCGGCCGCTCTTACATACATCACAGATTGAACTTAAGTTATAGCTTAATACTATGTGTTAAGCATAAAATAAAAAAAGAAATAATAAGAAGAAGAATAATTAAGAAGATTAATAAGAAGAAGAATAATTAAGAAGAATAATAAGAAAAAGAAGAATTAAGAAGAATAAGACTGATACAATTATCTATGTTAGTTCTGAAAAGTAAATATATACTATATTGCGTTAAGTAGATGTATAAGATGATTATTATTTAACAAGAATTTAAAAAATAATATTTTATTGGAGAATTCTAGATTATATAATTATAAAAGATGTCACAAATGAATGTTAAAACATTGAATACAAACTGATTACATTGAAACTAGTCTGTTTTATTTCAATTAGCATATAATATTGAAGCATTCATACAGCGAGTCTTCTATCCCTCACGGTTGGCTTCTATCCCTTGACGCAATTTTAGTACGAGTCTTCTATCCCTCACGGTAGGCATCTATCCTACTTTTGAGAGGGTCAAAAAGACATAATTTCCTCAAAATCTATGAAACTTATGTACAAACAAAAGGGGTACCATCATAGATTAAAGATCAAAGTTACCATATGCAAAAGACGTATTGCCAATAGATTATTAATTAATAAGTTATGGCTTCCTATCAAAAAGTGGGGCAGCTATCCTGGACTTACCCTACACTAGGTGAAAATAAAAAAATAAAAATTGCCAATTTTTTTATGCAATTATTGACGTTTGAAGTTTGCGCAGCAACGAATTACGAATAAAATTTGAAAAAAATAATTTAAAGAAATCCGTGTGGCCTGGGTCATGATATTGGACCTAAACACGTAGAAGACATCCGCCATTTTCGTATGTTCAACCGTCTGCCTAACACCCTGTACATCAAGCTTTGCATTTTCAGATAATTTTACATAAAAGTAAAATACCGAGTTCCTTACACAATTTCTTTACCTGCAGTGCGACTTGGGACGTTTCTTCACGTTCTACGTAAACATGCATCCGTAAACAAAATTGGCTCTGAAACAGCTCCCAATAATATATATCATAGCCTAGTCAATTCTGTAGGCCTACGCGACATCGCTGCAGATAATCTGTTGCCTACCTGTCAGTATAGGTACTCATTTGGTAGTAACAGAAACCGGTCATGTTTCTGTAATCCGGTCTGATAAGCCGGCCTTGACTGAACACGCCAAATTGTACAACATACCCGTGATAATAATTATCATAATAGTGCTTATAAACTGTTATAGCCGTCGTTAAATGTGATTAATAATGTAAGTACATCCCGTTGGCTGTCAATGGCGGTCGGTAACGAGACAGCAAAGGGTAAGGTCGTAGCTGCGAATCCTTTTATAAGTGTCTCGGGTTAAATAATTTTGGGGTAGAAATTGACGATCGGTCATAATAGGGTACATTTTTACGAAGGTCAACAAATTATGATCAACAGTCATAATGAGCCTGAAGATAAAGCAGATAACAGCGTTATAAGGTCATTAATGTCGTTCGTTAACTTAAGAAAAATAAACGAAAAAGTAACTCACGTCTCATTCTCGTCTATAAACATTTCTGTGTGCTTCGACCTGTAACAAAAAACGATTAAGTAATCATTAAATACAATCAATATCGCATCACCACTTAACATCTCAAAGGTATATAATATGTAATCTAGGATAAATTCAATTCATATATCGAGAGTGCAATTGCAAATACTCGGACTTCCAACAGCACTGCTGAATCGATGCAATCTGTTGCTGTTAATGATGCATCGAGAATGCGATCGAGATTAATGCAATATTGAAACCTAGTAAACCGATTAATCTTATGCTGAGATACAAAACATTGCAGATAATAATAATAACAACCGTATCTTAAAGAGATAAGTTACAGTAATCGTTAGATTGATATTCATATTAGCATACCATAATTATTATGTCGTTAGTTTTTTTTTGATTCCAACTAGGCTGAGAATCAGCACTTTTCGAACGTCAAAATTACATAAGACAGTCCCCCAAAACGCCCACCCTTCACCACTTCCTAGTGCTTTTGCTGCAAAATCCGCAAAAGTCTTAAAGAAAGAAGAAAAAGAAAGAAGATATCAAATTATTTCTGAATACCACCTTAATGTTAATAAGAACAATGAATCATCAATTAACAACGAATGACATTGCAAATTAAATTAGTTTCCAGTGTATGTAGATGATATGATTAAATTTCTATAATTATTTCCATAACTATTACAGCAATGAGCGTGATTTTCGCTGATCTTAATAAACATCTAAATCCGAATTAATTTGTATAACTCCAAAGTGAGTTTGAATTTAAAGTTTATATATCCTACACAAGATTTATGTAGAAACAATATGTTCGAAAATTTAATGCATGTAAAAAATCTTCACAAGAAAGTATTATTATAGCTTTTTAAACTAGAAGCAGGTATCTTTGTCTATAATCTAAATATTAACATAACAACAGTAGAGAATTATGTATGCGATACACACACGTTATGCCAATGGAGTCGTCGAAAAAAGAAAAAATATCTACGACACTAAAAGTAATTAAACTGGAATTATATATGTAGGTAAATATAATCGTAAAATAACAGACAGAAAACCTATTACAGCAATAACAAATAAAGTAAAGAACAGATCTTGGAAAACAGAATTATGAACCTAGATCAAAAACAAACAAGGTATATTTTAGTGTAAACATTGGCTTTACGTCAGCGACGAGCCCCCACGAGCTAATGTTAGCGTTGCCAGCGAAATACACCATACAGGTCAATCTTCGTTATGATGAAAACAGCATAAAACGCATTTGCGAACGACAGCATTCATGTGACTATAAAGAAAACTGTGAGCGGATATCAGCAGTTTTAGGTAATGGCGAATACATAGTAGCAGACAACAAGAAGCAAGGCAAGGATTTTTCAGTTAGGTAAATTTTATATTTACCTTCGACTATATTGTATTCGCATTGTGAACATTTCTGCTGTCTTACTTGGATTCTACCAGACCAATTTAGACAAGCAAGAACAATACTGCTTTCGCAATTTTTGGTTGACAAAAGTGACTTTCTTTGTCCAGAGTGCAACAAGTAATGTGCCTGAGAAACTCGTAGAGCGCATACAAAACGATGGCAGTCCTTCTCAAGTGTCAAAGACAATGAAATAAAACATGAACTTGTCCACGTTGTTGATCAATACGACCGTGGGAATGCAAATCTCATCTAATTCTGTGGAATTCCGAGGAACTAAATCGTGGGAACGTACCAGAAGATAAATTAGAAGATGCCCGTAGTAACCGTATAGCATTAGTCAGAAGAACTAGTCATTTGATTAAGCGATTGGCAAGAAAGAAAGGGAACTCATTGAGTAGTGCAGCCACACTTCGCAACAGTATAACTTATCTTACGTAATCAGGATAAGAAAGCGACCTCAACTCTTATCGGGCAAGTTCCAATGCCTTACTAAGTAATAAGCACGAATATAAACCTTAATCTGCTGCTTAAATTTTGATAATCATGTATATTTTAATCTGCTATATTAGTCAACAAAAAGCATTAACTGGTCAGAGATAAAAGTAATGAATGTAACAATTGGGTTGCCTTGATATACTATTTTGCCGCAGTTCGAGTAATTAAACTATGGACTCCGACCTCAATTTGGTAGCACGTGTTTGTGGGTATATGTGGTTGAAATCGTCGATATCTACACTAGAGGTCAAATAATACGGGTCGATGACGAAAATCCCTGTAACCTGCAAATCCATAATGGTACATGCATGAAACTAACTTTATATTACTCGAGAATTTTAATATTGTATAAAATAAAACCTTAAATGATCTTCTACAAGTCTACAACCGAATTTTAAAAAGTTTAAATTTTAAAAACCTCGAATTAGGAAATAAATTCAATTCGCGGTTGTTTAACTTTTGCTTGTTTTTAATTTTTGTATTCGTCTTTTTATTGTATATTCCAATAAATTTATTAACTTCATACAATCTACTAGCAAACTTATATGAAATTAAGAAATGAGGATTGCGAGATGGACCCAGATTATTTATAAATTAACGAAGTGTCATTCACTTGCAAGCTAATATTAATTATAATTAAACGTTTGTAAGAGGATTATATAAAAAATATTGAGTCACTAGTAGATGGGAATTGGAAGTTTTATTCCATTGTTTGTTTTCAACGGCTAACTTGGGATTTATATTATTTTCCATGTGATTTTGTGGAATTCTTGACGATTTGGCTTTACCTTGGGACTGACTATTCTGGTTGATTTGGACTTAGAGACCCGTTAAAACACTTCGCACAGTAGCGCACGTGCTCTTTGAATGCACGAGCGTCACCCAGATTAGGACAGAAACCCTCGGGTCATATAGATCATACACAGATGTTCTTTTAGGGGCATGAAGAACAGGGTGTAAAGTTCACTCATCCACCATAGAAAAGGGAGGATCCTCCGACCAGACGGGTGTTGTGTCTGGCGGGCCGACTGCCCGATTGTTGATTTCGGATAGTCTTATCTATGTCGTTCGCGCGGTAAACTCTAATTGCGCGATGCAGGATTTGTGTGACGTCATTTTTTTGATGCGTAGTTAGTATGTGGCGGTGTAACCGCTACATTCTAAACAAACCATTAGACCTAATTATCTTCTGGAGGGAGGTGGGCTGGTTGGAATAACCACCAAACCGCCGCTATGACCCACGCACAAATGGTTCACCTGACGGACTGAGTGCGGAAACCAAGCCCCATAACATGGAACATACAGGTTATCTAGGAACGAACAGTAACAAGATAGAATGAAGATACAATTATTGTATCTGTATTTATTATAATCATCATCCTCCTGCCCTTATCCTATGTTATCCCGACCTGTGTTTTATGATCACAAAAAAAAGAAATGTTTAAAAAATATATAAATATTGTTTTGTTCAACAAACCTCTTGTATAAAAATCAAAGGTAATATGTGGGTGTAACGTGTAATATCGCTGCCGAATCCTTCCCACACGCAGGTGCGACCCGACACTAGAAGGAAGGACTCTCGTGCGCAACTAGACTTGTCGCGCCTATGGGAGCCTTAAAAATACATAACTATTCTACTAGATATTTACGCTTCTTTCTGCAAAGTTTTTTAGCAACAATAGTTCCATCCTATATCAATCTAGTCTATGCTAACAGTATTTCATATCTCGTTTTGACCAAGGCACTTACTAGTTCCTAGCTCCCAGACGTATTTTTTATTTTGAGTAGGTATATGTATATATATATATCATTCTGGCCAGAGAGAAGCAGAACCTCGATGGTAGTGTTGGTAAATATTTCTATTCTGATTGAACACCTTTTTGAAAGTACATGATAGAATAGAAAAAATGTTAATAAGCGCTATTAGATTCGTTTTAGGTTATAATCTTCTACCTTGCATATATTTTTTTCTCCCATCTTCTACGACTTCCTGTCCATTTGATTTTTTGCTTGTTTTATATGGTTCTACAACTTGTTATAATATTCCATACATTACGATACTCCTCCATACGAGGGCTGCACTAAAAGTATCGGGAATGGAATATTTTCACTGTTCCTGTCATATTAAAATCTTTTTAATTGAAAACTCCTTGGTTTTAAAAATCGAATACCATTTATTTATTTAAAAAAAGATTCTCGGTCTTGTCACAAGGTTTTGTCAAACTTGTTTAGTCGTTGAGAAAATGGAATTGACTCGAGAAAATTCAAGAGCGATGATTTATTATGACTTTCGAAGTGGTTTAACACAAAAACAGTGTGTTGACCGGATGATTTCTGCATTTGGTGATGAAGCCCCATCCAAAACCACAATTTATCGCTGGTTTGCTGAATTTCAACGTGGACGTGTCAAGCTCAGTGATGATCCCCGACAAGATCGTCCAAAAACTGCAGTCACCCAAGAAAACGTTGATGCTGTGCGTAAGCTGATTGAGAAAGATCGACATGTGACATACCGCGAAATTCAGGCAACTTTAGACATTGGCATGAGTCAAATACAAATAATCTTGCATGAACAATTAGGTGTAAAAAAGTTGTTTTCCCGATGGATACCGCATTCGCTCTGTGAAGAGCAAAAAGCGGCTCGCGTTACTTGGTGCGTCAGAACTCTCGAAAGATTCCACGCAGGATCCTCAAATGCTGTACACAACATCGTATCAGGTGACGAATCCTGGATATACGCGTACGAACCCGAAACAAAAAACCAGTCACGAGTTTGGGTGTTTGAAAATGAGTTAAATCCAACAAAAATTGTTCGTTCACGGAGTGTTGCAAAAAAAATGGTGGCCACGTTTGTCTCCAAAACCGGCCATGTTACGACTATTCCTCTTGAGGGACAAAGAACGGTTAATGCAGAATGGTATGCTAGCATTTGTTTGCCACAGGTCGTTTCTGAACTCCGTAAAGAGAACAGCAACCGCCGCATCATCCTCCATCACGACAATGCGAGTTCTCACACCGCGCACAGAACAAAAGAGTTTTTAGAGCAAGAAAACAAAGAATTATTAGACCATCCGCCGTACAGCCCCGACCTAAGCCCTAATGATTTCTATACTTTCCCTAAAATAAAGAATAAATTGTGTGGACAGAGATTTTCATCATCTGAAGAAACTGTGGACGCCTACAAAACGGCCATTTTGGAGACCCCAACTTCCGAATGGAATGGTTGCTTCAATGATTGGTTCCATCGTGTGGAAAAATTTGTCAAATTTCGCGGAGAATACTTCGAAAAGCAATAGATACATTTTTATATAGTAATGTTGTGTCACTTCCTTGATTCTCGAAATTTTCAGTGCCGCCCTCGTATAACCCATATATGTCCCATTGTACATGTAACCTCATTTATTGTAACGAATATAATATACTTAAAACATGCATACCAATAAAAATATAAACGGAACGAAGGAGCCTGGATCTCACGACACAGGGAATCCTAGTGTGAGTTCCAGGAATCAACGCACTTGAATTTAATTTATTAAACAATAAATTATTCTTATTCTTATCTATCAACATGATAAAAGGTTCAGCATCATTATTGAATTACTATCATGAATTAACTGGGCAGAACATAAGAAGACCAAGAACCGGCAGACCAAGATGTACTACGGCTCGAGATTATCGATTTCTTGTTACGACCATGCTCCGAATAATTTTGTCAACTAATAATGTTTCCAAAATTTGGTGTTTTTTACTAACTCGTACTGGTAAACTATATGGTATTATTAACTGGTAAATTATCTACATTATACAGTCTCATTCATGCCGCAAGCTCTATTATTTTAAGAGTAATTTCAGTTTTTCGTACTGACCCGTATTTTATCTACGAGTGTAAATCATCGTACATTTTCCAAATTTCTGGATAAAATATGTGGTTGAAATCGTCGATCACTTCATCGTTCTTTTTCCGAATTTCTTGGCATAATTTGGTTAAATCTATAGATCCTGCTGATCTATGAAGTTTTTATTTACTAAGTTCACATATATACGAGCGGCAGAGGTAACTGCAGCCGTCGACACTCGTCGACGACAGAGGCAACTGCAGCCGTCAACACTCGTCGAAGACAGCGGTTACTGCAGCCTCCATACTCGTCGACGACAGAGGCAACTGCAGCCGACGACACGTCACCGCTCGTGTGTATGAGCAGTTGAGCACATAAAGGTATTCATTTTCCCAAATACGAAGGATTTTATATAACTTTTATGATCTGCGAGGATTTCTCATAATGCATAAATTTTCCTACACTATGATTCAGCAGAGGAAAAAGTTGTCATACATACTAAATTAATTTCTTATCGACATTGAGGAAAACTAAGAGGAAACATTAATTAATAAAAATGACTCAAATTTATTAAATAAGTACAGACAGACAATACTAACAAGTTACACAGACTTTATGCACGTCCAAAGTCCAGTCGGTTGCAGTATCAGGGACCAGGCATGAGTGACTGACCATTATACAACGAGTAACGTATTTCAGAGAAACATGTGTTATCCCGTCCATTGTGGGGAATTCGGACTTGGTATTGAAGTCAATGTGTCAAAATTCACTACCATTATATACGTTAGAAAGATTATAATTATTGCGTGTTGTTGAGGATGTTTGTAGCTAAACATATAAAGCAAATTAAGGCAGAAAGAAGACCCACGAAAAATACAGGATTTGCTACTACAGGTTGAAAGAGCGCTTAGGAAATTACGTGTGATATTATTTCATCCAACTAAATAAATAACATCTCTAACAACCCAAAACGTAGCTTTTGTTTGTCCGAGAATACGGGACACGTTAAAGTTTGATATAAAACACATTTACCCACTGAAGTAATGTGGTGAAAACTACTGCAAATGTACTATGGCAAATATATTGACATAATAGAAAACGTCCAACGTAATCTACGTTGGACGTTTGTCTTCGTGCATTGCACTTCAGGTGTCACAACACTTTTCTGCAGTACAACCAGTTGCTCAGTAAATACAAGCTTTGGACGCTCAGCTCTAGACGTAAACAATTGGAAGCATTGACATTATATAGGTAACATTGTTAATGGCAATTTTGACTGTATAGATTTAAATAATGTATTGTGCTATGCAGTCCCCAGAACTGTCCATAGACGGTAGATGCGTGCAGGAAACCTCTTTGCAGTAGGTACCTGCCGATCTAACTCTGGTCTACGTTCACCAGTTCGGCGAATGGCAGCAATCTAGAATGAAGCATTCGAACACATAGACATATTTACATGCTCTTTGAAAAGGTTTCGTACCCTTTTGTATGAGACACGAACTCTCAGACTATGTTGTTGTTTTTAAATACTTTTCTTATTTTTTTCGGTTTTTGTAATTATTAGTGTAACTGTCATGCATGAACAGTTCACCACCTAGTGACTTTAAGGCTTTATTTATTACTGGTAATCTGTGAACAGCGTTGTGGGCTACATTACAACTTAAGTTATTTCTGTTTGTATTTAATAAAAAATAAAATATAACCGGCTCATAGTCTTATCATCTGTGGTACACCGCTCTGTTTCAAGATTATATGGTATTATAGCTATAGAATGTAGGTACTTGTCTGCTCCAGTCGTGACGTCAGAGCCCCGAGAAGTTGAGACAGTCTAAGTAGCTCGATTAGTCCAATTAATTCCACAATACACTCAGATGACACGTAAGTTAATATGTACTCCTTTATTCCCGTCCTTATATTCTGCGTTCCTTGGACATTGTCTCATTAATTATGTTCAATTTAACGCATTCTTTAGCTTCATTGTAAAAACTCGACCTTCGTTTATAGGTTTATGTAAATGAAAACATAATATTAGGGCAGTTTACCTGCCCGTGCATCCCAAACCGCGCGAAACGATCCCATCAAATTAAAGAAAAAAAAGAAAGAAAAATTGGTTATTATGCACAAACAAAACGCACATTCAACAAATTGGCATAAAATACACACATACAAAGTAGCCAAAAGCCTCACGCACGAAGTTTGACAATTTCATCTATGGCTTGATGTCAATTTACATTGCGTAATCTATGTTACGCTTACGACCTCGTAGAGTGTAATTGGCCCCTTTTCGATGGTAAACTACCGGATATTAAAATGTTTCAACAAAACGTTTTCGTAGAAAGAGATAGTGATTGATTATACAGCCCACCGACAATTTCATATATTATACTGTATTATGTTGGCTTCTAGCAGACAGGTTTTGGATTCCAGATATTCAGCACAAATTATAACAATATGTCTACCCGTTATTATGACTCGTCAGGTCGGGTTGTTTGTCTGTTCAGTAAGATATGCAATTTCACAGAAATATGATATACTAAGCTGTACAATGTATTCTCATTTAGCACAATAATACAAGAAATTACGTATATTGGGAGCAAAGAAATGAGCTCAAAGGTAGCACCCGTGAGACGTACCGCGTCAACAAATTCCATGCAAAGCTGACAAACACAATTATACGAGCTCGCGCCTTTTAATTAACATTTAACAATTAATGCTTGCAACTTATTTTCATTAAGTCCTACTGTGTGAACACAGAAACCATTAAATTGTAGGTAATGAAAACTAAGCAGAGCAAGTAATGAAAACCTAAACAACGAAGTAAGTAAGACACTACGTAAGACGATTCTTTACATACTCTAGTTTTTTTCAAGGCTATTTCCAAGGACTTCGTTTTACAAAAAGCAGTGCGTTACATCGAAACACACATGACCATTTGACTTATATTCTCAAAAGCTTCAAATCTATTCAGGTTTTTGAAATTGCAAGGTATACACTAAAGGGCGGCTTTATGGATTTAACAAGGCTTTTTTGCATCTGGCGCAAAAACTACTAAAACCCGACTCATACGCATAACTAATATAATTAATTTACTAACAAATAGCTTCTGTAGTACCACAAAACTGATATTATCATCACCAAAACCATGCATACTCACGTCATCGCGCACTACAATGTCTCAGACGAATATAGTAAACACGCAGGCAGACAGCTCGATGGCACGGGCTACCACGACCGCACACGACTTGGGAATAAAGACGGGTTCGTGATGGACACTACCGGTCCCAATTAAACCCGAGCACAGAACGAATATAAACTACATCAATACAATACTACTACGCTACTAGTAGTAGTCGAACAGTGGAGTTCCGAAAGCCCTTCCAATAAAATGTCACTGAACTGTTATGAAAGCAAGGCATCGGTTTTCAATCAATAATTGCATCCGATATATTTTCGAAATATTCGTTTATATTGGTATTGAATAAATGCCTTGCCGTAAATACCGATAAAAGAACTTTCATATAATACCTTTGCAGCACCCCATTTTGTATCGATGAAATTCGTCGCATCACTTTGCACATTGACATTTATTGTGTCCAACGCATTCTGCTATCTGCACTCAGCCTATGTCCGACGCGCGCGAGGCTCACAATACGGTTCGAAGTTCACTCGATCAATTGTACCACAGCACCAGATTCACCAGTGACATCATGACAAATTGATACTAAATAAAAACATGGACTTTGGACCTCGACGACAGGGATCGGGGGACTGTCGCGACTGACCATTTGAACCATAAACCTCATTCAAACGATGAATGGACGTATTCGTAGTACATAATTGTACGCTTTCGTTTGTTATCAAATCGATTCGAATAACTACCAAGGTGTACTAATTGAGATTTATTATTCCGGCTCTAGCTATACGAGATGTTTGCTCCGTGAGCTGTGGAAATCGATGGCGTAAGTTAAGAGAGCGCCCAACGGTACACTCCTATAACAACAAAATTCGATCTAAAAAAAGCGGCCACATTCCTCTAGATAGTAATAGGGCTTTAAGTATGAAATTGCCGTTTTATTGTAATAGGTACTTCAAATTGACATAGAACCTTCATGGTTTGAGATTTTTGAGTGAAACTTTTTTCAGATGGTACTCGTACCTATGAACTCTTCTTTTAAAAAACTTTGTTGTTTTTTTCATTCAGCTTAGAAAAGAACGATGGATACTTCGAAAATTCGATTTATTTTAGAATACGAGTTCCGACGTGGAACTAACGCGGCAGAAACAGCTCGCAATATCAATGTTCCGTTTGGAGGGGGACTGCTAATGAACGCACCGTGCGATTTTGGTTTAAACGCTTTCGTGATGGAAACTTTGATTTGAAGAACGAACCACGTGGAAGACCGGGTGAATAACAATTAATTGAAAGAGATGGTGGAAGCCGATCCGAGCCAAACTACCCAGGAATTAGCGGTATGGTTTAACGTTACCTTACCAACTCATTTGCGTCAAATCAATAAAATAAAAAAATATCAGAAATGGGTGCTTCATGATTTAACTGATCTGCAGAAAGAAACGCGTGTTTAAACTTGTGTTCCCTTGTTGAATCGATACAGAAATGAAGGAATATTGGATCGAATTGTGACATGTGATGAAAAGTGAATTCTTTACGTTATCCGTAACCGAAAAATGTGCAATGGCTGACCCCAAGTCAAAGGCCGCAACAGTGTCCTAAAGTAAAGCTTACCAATAAAAAGTTAATGGTAACTGTTTGGTGGTCTCAGCATGGTGTTATTCACTATAGCTTTCTCCGATCTGGTCAAGCAATAACGGCAGATGTCTACTGTGCCGAACTCCGAACAATGATAGCAAAAATAGCAGTGAAACAGCCCCGACTCCTGAATAGATCTTCACCATTATTGCTCCATGATAACGCGAGACCTCATACAGCTCGAGGAACCGTTTTAACTCTACAGGAACTGCTCTACAGGAATTAGAAACCATTCGTCACCATCCGTATTCGCCAGACCTTGCTCCAACGGACTACCATTTTATTCGTGATTTGGCCAATTTTCTACGTGATAAAAAGTTTTCTTCTCAGGAGGCAGTACAAAATCCTTCACACAGTTTGTCGAATCTAGATCACGAGAGTTCTATCGCAAAGGCATAAATAACCTTCCTATTATATGGCAGCAATGTATAAAAAAGTTCTTGACCACCCAGCCTTACACATAAACAACACTAAAATTATCAAAAGTAATTGTGAAAAATACCTCGGACTTCGGTTAGACAACAAACTCACTTGGCAAGCACATATGGATTACATAAAAACAAAAATAATATCGCTAATGGGATCAATGCGCGGGTACATTAATAACATTCCAAAAAAAATCCGCTACAGTATTTACAACTCATTGGTTCGCTCACACATAAATTACCTAATCGAAATCTGGGGATGCGCCGCCAAATCTACGATTAAAGATCTACAAATAGCACAAAATAAAATAATCAAACTTCTCTTCAACTACGATTATCACACACCTACATCCGAATTATACAAACACACCAAACTAATGAGCATTCATCAACTTTACACATTCAACTCCTGCATTCTCATTAGAAAAATTCTTAACAAAACCATACACACACAACTATCCTTTAACATAAAAACATCCAAACACAGCCAAAGAAACCCCAACCAAATACAGACACGCCCCCCGCGGACGCAATACGGCAGAAAAAATATAAAATACGAAGGTGTACAACTTTATAACAATCTACCGACAGATATTAGGAGCACATCCTCTTTTAACATATTTAAAGCCAAACTCAAACTGTACGTCACTAATAACATCAAACTTTTATGATTAGGACTTCGCTAGTCTTGCACACAAAATGCGACATCGTACCTACCTACATTAATTAAGAAAAACACAAAATTACTAGCTACTGGACTACACTTACCTTATTTATGTATTTATTCGCTAAGTGAACAATGTATGTTCTTTTAGAATAAATAAAGAATCTATAAACCTAGATAATAATGGTAATTATTTTGATTAAATAAATATGTTGAATAAAAAAAAAACGAGTTTCAATTTTTCAGTACAAATCGGCAGTTTCATACTTTAACCCCTAATATTTTGTTGCTTCGTGTCTCAATATGAAAGGTATTTCTAGATACACTTACCGAGGGTTCTTACTAGCCGTTTTTCATAATTCCTTCTCAGTCACAAAATAATATTTTTTTAAAGGAGTGACGCTAGTGGACCGTCGGGCGCCCTCTTAACGAGAATTTTGTTTTTATCCAGACGATGTTACGGCTTATATTGTATCCGTGCCAGTTATGAAACGGTTTAGGGTAATGGAGATTTAGTTGGGTAAAGATTAGGAAAAAATGGACTCACAATGACCCAGGCGCGGGGTGGCACCCCAAGATTTTGGGGATTTTCATGGGTGCCGAGGAATATTAGGGAAATGTGTAATTGATACTCTAAAAACTCTTAGACCTTCTAATGATGCAAACTTTTAAATACTGAACCTCTTTTTAACTTTCTGATCTTTTCTCACAGTTGGTCGCAGTCACTAAGCTAGGGTACCCCGTTCAAACGGGTCTGAAATGACGCGACCCACTACCGCATTTGCACATCCAAGTTGTTTGCAAATAGTTGGCTATTTAGTATTTTAACCCAAAATATGAAATATTGGGTTCGATTAAATTATAAATACATGCCATAATTTTTAGGGAGTACATCTCCAGCTAGACATTACTTAAGCTGTTCAGGGACGCAGCTTTTTATTATATATTCTTTACATGGGGCGGTGTTCTTTATGATGCTGCCAAATTAGTAGCCAGCTTTTTGATAAATAATAAGTATAAGACCAGTAGATTATGTATGGTGAGAAGAGCGAGCGAAGCTAACTCAATCATTTTAATACCCCGTCTCGGATAGGTTAGGATTTGATTTACATTCTCAAACAGAAATAAGCAGGAAAGACCAAGCAGCTTTGAAATGACAACAATTTTGCACGCTCGGATGTAACGTTAATTTTCTTTTAATCATTCCAAAAACACTAAGATATTACTTGCTTTATCGACTTATGAAGTAAAACTCAAGAAGAGCATCAATCAAGCTGTCGACAGCTTGAATGATTCTAGGGAGGGTCATGACCCCCCCCCCCCTTCCTTCCCCCACGGGACCACGCCTGCAATGACCTGAATAAAGTAGCTCAGTCAAAGGTGGAGAACCAAGTTGCGTAAATTGGAAATACCATGAAGCAGTTGAATATACTAGGCAGAATTGAGATTGACTAGGGGGAAATCCTAAAATACTTAGTGCTGTTTGAATAGCTAGACGTAAGCTATTAGGAACCGTTATCCTATAAAAATCAAAGGAAAACATTTCAATAGACACAAGACAGTGGAAGACAAATACGTGTTCAAATGTCAAGTCAATTACCATAATGAGGGAATGGCGTTGAACTTAGCTTTTGTTGTCTGTAAGTATGAGTCACTTCCCGATATGTAAAGTTCTTTGATTCGCACGTAGGTGTTAGTTATTCGAGTGCGAAAACATTTGGGTCTTGCGGACAACCAGGATACAACTTTTTACTTCGTAGATTTATTGTGACTTGTGCATTGTAAAAGGAGCTCTGGTAAGCTTTTGCTTGAATTAAGATATGAGATCCAGAAACTTCTTATCTTGATATCAGTCCGCAGATGTGCAAAAACTATGCTACTTACCTTTGCAGCACAGTTCAACGTGTACTACTGGAAGATATTGCCTGATCCCCAATATTTGGATTTAAAGAATTTTCGCATATGGCACTGCAAAAAAAACAATTAGAAGACAGCTTTTTGCATAATATTTGACTATCCATTCCACAACCGCTTTTAATTTCAAATTATGATAATTAATAAAATTAAATTCTTGTCTAGCAGTTTTTATTCGACCAGTTATTGCATCACGTACGTTTGATTTTATGATCACATCGATGCTCGTCATTGTATTTTTTCGTGCACGTACTATAAGAAGTACAACCGTCTTAGCGAAATTGTCAAGGCCGAATACCGCTGTCAAAGAGCATCATCATAATCTGCATAGTATTTCATGGAGCGACGCCATTTGACTGCTGATGAAATGCAGAGAACTGTAGGAATGCTACAAGAAGGAAAGAAATCAGTCCCAGGTATCTCGGCATTTTGGTGTCAATAGGAGCGTGATTTGTAGTCTTTGGCAGCATTACGTTAATACAGGGGATCCTGCTGAAAAGCACCCAGGACGTGAAAAGAGTACAACTGCTCGACAGGACCGATTCATACAACTGACTACAAGACGTCAGCCGATGTTAACCCGGGAGATAGGTTTTAAGCTACAATTCTCAAACGGTGTTATTGTTAGCCACCAAACCGTGAGAAATAGGCTGCATGAATACGGCCTACGAGCACGACGCCCAATAAGGTGCCCACTGCCCACCTATACGCCACGCGCCATGGGAATCGCGCCCGTCGAAACGAATGGTGTAGGGAACACTTGAAATGGACCCAGGAGCAATGGGATAAAATTTTATTTTGCGATGAGTCCCTTTTTGGATTTAGCCCTGATACGAGAAGGGTAAGAGTTTATTGTCGTCCCGGAAATGCTGAACGGCTGAGATGCATCCAGGAAGTGCGCCCTTACACTGGTTCCACAGTGATGGTATGTGCGGGTATTATGAAGAACAGACGAACTGAGCTCATTTTTTTAGATGGCAATATGAACGATAAAAGTTACGTTGAAGATCTCTTCGGGCCTTACGTTCACCCATTTGCAGAAAGTCTTTGCTCAGATTTCACGCTGATGCATGACAATGCGCGTTCGCACATAGCTCAGAGGAACAGAGAGTACTTGGTAATGGAAACCATCCGGGTATTGCCGTGGCCTGCATAATCGCCAGACCTCATCCCATCGAGCACGCATGGGACATGCTCCAGAGACATGTTCTAGAGAACCTGGACGGAGTGTCAACAACCCAACAACTGAAAGACTTTTTAAAATTGCATTGGGAGCGATTGCAGCAGGATCAGCTAAACAATCTTATAAATTTAATGAAAAATAATTGCCGACAAGTTTTAAACAACAGAGGCGGTCACACTTTGTATTGAATTAAATGTCGATATTTAATTTTGTTTGTAAAACACGAAAAGTTTAATATCGTTTTATATTTATTTTATACTACGTATGTTACGGTACACATATTGTTAATTTTTGTAAATTAACAATTCAATGAAGGATTTTGTTGCTTTAGTTACTAATGCATCAAAAAAATGCTTAGTTATTACAAAATAAATTTAAATATATTACAATAGTAAAAATCGTTCCAAAAGTTCAAACCCGTACAATACACACATGTTGCTTAGACTTTTTTGATGTGAGTATTTATCAACAAATGTAACGGTCACTACATATCTTGGCTCGCAACTACCGACCTTCCTACTTCACGAATCTTTTCAGTTTCATACTTGGAAGGAATACACCGTAGTAAGTCGAAAAATTCAAACTTAAGACCACCAAAGAGTAACGACCCAAACACAGAGCACAGATTCTACCGTCCAAAAATAAACGGTTACAAGAAATTACAGATACACTTGTAAGGGTATAATATAATTTACATTGAAATTGAACATTTTAGGCAAAGAAATAGGGGCGGGACAGAATTTGCATACATATGAAAGCTTAAAGGAAATTTAGTATTCAAACAAGACCTAGCAACGGGATGGCGAGTATATAAGAGATAACATACTCAACTAAAATTTTACGAATCACATAAAGACTATTGATGTACTCGACGAAATTGAGCGAGATTTAAAGCTTGCGAACTTTTCTCGATTCAATACGCAGAATATTGGAATTGATATAGGAATACAAGAGGTTCCGGTTAGTAATATCGATATGAAATAGCGAATGCAATACGCGACGGTTTACAACGGGACCGCGTGCAACTGACCGCGTTACTCAATTTCGTGTTGCAGCATAGAAACTCATAATTTTTGCACAATGTTGACCTGGGTATGATGTGCAAAGTAGTTTTGGAGTTTTTTTTTTTTAAATCTAATTTACTTTCACCTTGATCGTTATTATAAGTTACTCTTTATTTTTTTCCATAGGACTTACTTCCCTAGGACGGCGGTTTCTTTGAATTCACTTGTCCAAGTGAATTCAAAGAAAGTGTAGACCAAAATCGATAGGATCCATCCATTGAAGCAGTTATCCAAACAGTACCAAGCCAAATCAACGTTCCATTGAATATGCAATCAGAATTATTTATAACTTGCGATAACAGAAAACAGTTGCATTTCCTTTAAACCAATAGTCATAATCAGTAATTGCCGATACCAATTATGAACTCCAGTGCATACAAACATGATTATTAATCAATTTATCGCTATTGGTATCCGCCAAGTGACGGTCCATCCGTGAGTGTCCTACCGGGCGCCTGTATCTCGATTCCCGGGTTATCACAGGGTTAACAACTCGATACCACCGTCGGTCTACACCTACAACCGGGCGGACCGATAACCTCATTGGAGAGTTCAATAGCTCGAAAGGTTACTTTATTATTCCATAGCGGAGAATATGGGCTTCGGCAAGTTATTATTAGATATAGTGACATTGTTGAAGCGTTTTGGATGTTTGTTCATTATTACCTTAAACTACAAAGGATACTTAAAGCCCTAGATTAGACCTGATTTGAGAAGGGATCCTCGCGAAAGGTCAGGTTGTCTATAGCCTTATCACGAAAAAGTCCTCTTCCTCTCTCCTACTTTGCTAGGCCCGACAGGGTCATATTACAGGGTGACCGAAAAATCTTACACTCAACAATTAGAAATTTACCGGAGATCACGCCCAGTCTCTTTAAAATTGTGTTGAATCAAGATAATAGACTACTTACTATACACCATTCGGAAAGTATAAAAAAAGACGAATCTATACTATTTTGTCTTACCTCGTAACCTCGATTCATATATCAAAGTCAGTCAAATAACAAGGACACGTCACGGAATTTGCCTCGTGATAGCTAAGTATCGCACAAGTTTTACCAGCAACCTTGTGAACTGTCTTCCATGACAGCCAGGATTGTTTTTTAATACCTTTCGGGGTACTTAATTTTGATCAGCGAGGTAATTTGTTCAGGCCATTTGTTTTCTCCAAGGTCGAGATGTCGTTAATTGTTTTCTTCCTACCCATTATCTATTCTAAAAGTACATATTTGAGGAAAGTGGGAACGCTAAGAGAAAACGCTGTAGCTCCAGTTTATAGATCAAACACGCAATAGGTAATCTGTGGCAATAGTTAGATAACATGTTAGGGTTTCGCGGCCATGTGTGTCGGCTGCCGCGTGACTATATTCTTATATTATTATTGCTAGCACACTTGCCATATTTATTTTTGCTTCTAGCTATGTATTTAGTTTAGCAATCCATTTCAATCAGTGGAAGTGAAAGAAGTTGAGGCTCGAAGACAATGCAGGATCGGATCAACGAACTCTGCGCGTATTCGTTGGCATAATGGCGTACCCCGTGATGACAAGGCAACAGCTGTGTTTGCGCATTAAACAGACAGGTTAGAAAGAAGTTCCAAATTCAGAATGAAAAGTTACAGAAGTCAGAAAGCGTGTTCTAAAATCTACTTGCAATCTTGGATTACCGATAATTCAAATAAGTTTCCATTCTTATCTTCTTTTTGTTTTTGACAGTAAGTTGTTGATATTCTTTGTAAAGAGCCGTGACCTTTGCTTTCTTTACCACCTTATCGTCTTATAATATAACTTGCATTAACGCGCTGTCCTCTTTCATCAGCACGAGGTACTTTTTATTATTATTAGCTGTTTTTTACTTGTAATGTCATAATTATTTTCCAGTTATTATCATTCCTACTGAAATTTATTTTAAAAAGTAATAATCCGCAACTACTTTATCAAGTCAATGCTGAATCTTGGCATAGTGCACTCATGAGAACTCTCTCTCTCTCTCACTCGTTGGAAAACGACGGCAGAGCACGAATAAAAACTACGTAACTACGTAGTAGTGCAAAATGGCCAATAAAAAAAAGACTTGCAATTTACTTCATGGATAAAAAATGAATTGGTAATGCGGTTTAAAATTCAATAAAGTGTGGCGTGGCCGTGGCATTAATACAACTTCATGCTTATATAGACGTTTTTATCGTAGACGGATCACGAACCACAGATTACATCCCTACGTAACGGCAATACAAACCTACCCTAACATAAGACATCTTCGAGACACCCCTTTCAATATTAAACCACTCCGCCAAAGACGGGTAACTACTTGCACGCGAAACCGGTCAGAATTTTAGATGACAGCTTTTGAAGGTTTTAATTTTGGAGTTCTTTCAGAAGGATCGAGATAAATCAAGAAGTCACTTTTCATTCAGCGATTAATCTAGAAAACACTTAATCATTAATGAGAATAAAAACCATATTAGTTAGCAAAAGATTTTTCTTTATAAGTTTTCCACGTTCACTCTTATCAAAGTCCACTTAGCTCAGAGGAACCGGTCGTGCACTTATTGTAAACAGCATGACCATTTTAATTTAATATTCCGAGAAAATATGGCAACATCGTGCATTTGTCAGATTGTTACGCATGAATTGTCTTCGACAATCGCCATGGACCGCTATTAGGTAGCATAACGAGAACGGCCGTGGAACAGCATGCAATACGTATTACAATTGAAACAATGTAATCAAAAACAACAATTAGTGTAAAATACACAGTAAGAGTATCTAATCAAATACGAACGAAATAAACGAGGAAAGGTAAGCTGCATATTGTTCAGATATTTATTCATGTGCTAAATGGTCGCCTTTGGGATGCTTAAATCTATCGTAAGCCTTGCCCAGGTTCTTTCTACATAGCAAAACTATAAATTTTACTAATATCCGAAACTATTGATCTTATCAATCATATTTCTAATCATTGATTTTTATAAAACCAATCTGCTTACAAGACATGGACAGTATATCACTGACTTACAGGAAAATGACGGGAAGCATCAGAAATATTCAATCATTTTCCATTCATGTAATCGGTACAAGGAAAATCCAGCCACGAAGCTAATTAGTTAGCGAACGATCGCGAAGATTTCCGAAATGGAGGACACGCGAATGTACAGAACAGACACACATACCTTCAAACTCCCTCTTTATACCAACCGTGGCGTGAGTTTGTCTGGAGAGGACAAAAATTCTAAGCAGTTTCGCGTGTTTCCGGCCAAGGTCTTTATATTCAATGCCAAGGTTCGCTTTATTGAAGGGGAGAACTACAAGCAAAATTAACACTTATGGCATTGGAAACAATGTCGTAGTTAAATAAATAAACATTGTAACAGGAGGGTAAACTTTACAAGAGCTTACAAAGAGCATACAAAATAAGACTTGAGGAGAACTCTGATATAACCTCGAATTTAAAATGGACGTAAAACTAGCTGTTAAATTTTGCACTAGGTAGGTACAACAAAGTAGTCAGTGTTGTCTAATTTATATCCATTCTCCAGCGCATAAATGGCTGGGTATGAAAATAGTCATTGACTCAGTAACGAGTTATTTTAACGTTTAAACATGACCAAAATAACAATAGTAATGACATTGTGACTTTTTAATTTAAATTTGGTCAAGTACAAATTAGTTTTTACAGTTAACGTTCGTAACAGTTTTGTTTGTAAATTTTAAAGCTTCATTAGAGTGTTAGTCATTTATTTATTAATGCTGAAATGTTAGACAATAGTGATTAGTAGTCGTGTGAGCAAACCTCGGGATACCCCACTTATATATTAATTATTTAAATGGGATATCCCGAAGTTTATATAATAGTGTTATAATGCAGAAGTCGGAACAAACTAAAGTAGATTCGGTGTAGAAGAGCCTAATATTGAAATGACTAAGACATAAATTGAAGCTTGCAAAATTAACTTACAAATTGTGGACTTGGAGGCAAATCCCTCGAATTAATTTTAGACAATTGTAGGTAGCTAATAAGCATAAATTAGAAATTTAAATAACCCCCGACACAAACATTTCCTCATTTCTATTTCCTACTCCATCAACAGATCTTGTTCACCATCTATGTATAATCTATTTATTGAGACCATTCCAATGAGCCCAAACACGATATCTGTGCTGTAAATTGGTAAGGGAGTTGGGTATCCTGCAAATTCCAGGTGATGCTGCAGCATCAGTTCAAGGTTACTATGTTCTTTTAAAATCATTGAAGTAACAGAATACCAAATTTCAAATCGATCAGACCTGTGAAAGATGCTCACATCCATTCATCAACTAGAAAAGAGCTGATAATCTTCAAACGTCTACACCGATTTTGATAAAACATATCTAAGAACCATCGCTACAAAACCTGCTTTCAAATAAATAAAAACCGCATTCAAACCGGTGCACCCGTTTAAGAGCTACGGTGCCACAGACAGACACACATAGCGGTCAAACTTATAACACCCCTCTTTTTGCGTCGGGGGTTAACAAGTTGAAGAAAATTGTCAGGAATAATTTATAATTGTCGCTAGAATATAAATTCTAGAATATTTGTTGATAGAAAACAATTCTGGTCAAAGAAACCATAGATATATGGCTAGGAATGAAGTGAACTCTGATAGATACAGCTGTTACAGATCTTTGAACAAAGAGACGTGCAGCGCAAATAGCAATTAGAGTGAAAGCCTTGCAAGGACAAACATCCGTTATGGAAAACCACAAATTACCAAACGTCAGACAGATCAACAAAAAGAAGTTATGTTTTTTAAGTTATTAAAAAAGATGCTGTAGACATGTTAAAACGAGAGGCTAAAAATAAGAACAGGGTAGCAGTCAATATTTATCAACATACTTCAACGTAACCATTACGTACAGAAGCCATTATATTTATGTAGACCACAACTGATAACGAGCAGGTGATGGTTATTATTAGAAACATAATTAGAATTGCTATAATTTATCATATTATAATTAAACTACAGATGATTGGGAGGTCTAATGTTAGCAAGCCATTGACCTCGGAAGAGGTATCGCCTTTGTCTAAACTAAATAAACACTAGTCATCATTGACTTAAACATGTTATTTGTATATGGGGCAAACTGGAAAACAGCTGATTCGTTATTGGATTTGTATAAATTAATAATAACCTATTATTTCATACCTGCCGATTGAAATATTTTTCGATTTAATGTAATTCTAATTATAGTAAACTGTTTTTTTTTAATTCTAATATTTTTGTTCATCTACCCGCAAAACCTCTTGCGAGATTACGCATAGTCTCAAAATGTGAAAGTTCTCCGTGAACAGCTTACAAGGAAAAGTTAAACCAACCGCCGTACTTCAATGTTAACTTTTTATTCAATTAGAAATAAAAGTCAGATGCGAAAAGATCGCTATCACCGCGTTGCACGCTCACTGTTATAAAATAGTTAAGTAGTTTGATTACACATGATAACTTATCAGGTACCTAGAATATTATCTAGGTACCTAATCTAAAACATCTCATACGATGCTGTTTCTAACAAGCCCAACACATAGGGTAATTATAACTGTTCATAACGTGGTTAAACTTTGTACTTCATGTACAACAGTCATGTCTCAAATAAACGAATTAAACTTACCAACTTAGCAGTAACTGGTAACCTAAAACTATACAAAATATCACTTAACCGACTATCACAGCCACTCGATACCAGAGAGAATAAAAAATAACTTTTTTAATGACGTTAACCAAACGCACGGTGTCCGGCCGGCGCGGTGCGCGTTCGGAAACTGAGTCAAAACTCGAAAAGCAGCAGTGACGTGGAAGCGGTGAAAGGCCTGTACCACGTGTGGCGAACTCATCTTGTTTCTCACGCGGACGAAAAGCAACCGATCTCGGTTGAAAGAATCGGACGGTTGAGGCAGGTTCTGATTTGGATAGAAGTGAATTAGGCGCCCGTGGTAGACGCGGTGGTGGCGTGATCGTGCGATCCCACGTGGCCGTGATTGTTGATACATCATCCAGGCTCCCTACGTCACCGCATTTTTGTTACTCGTAAATATATTTATCTTTAAACTACGCCTTTCGATATACCTTTTTCTGAACTACCATTTATGCTGATTGCTGTTGCCTTGCCTTAAGACATAATTTTAAACGCAAACAATAAGTCGCAATACTAAGCAAACTTAAGCCTCATTATACGTAATTTACTTCACATAATGATGGGCTGATAATATTCTGATGATTACAAGTTGGAGTTGTAGATGACGACAAGTAGCGACATTACAGAGTCAATTGTGCCATCAAAGTTTTCATCATCCAGTATTTAAGTGATTATGAAGCAATATTACACCGGGAGTAATTTCAGAGGACGTTCAAAAGGATCAATTCATCATTTCGTCCACTGCTGGACATAGGCCTCCCCCAAGCACCGTCACTTCGACCGGTTCTGTGCTTCTCACTACGTGTTCCGGTACGCGGTCGCCACTTCAGAGACTTTTGGCCCCATCGGCAATCTGTTCTGCGAGCAATGTGCCCTGCCCACTGTCTTCGGGCTATGTCGGTTATCTTGATTCTCCTATGGATCTCTTCATTTCTGATTCGATCACGTAGAGAAACTCCAATATCCATAGCGGAGAATGGAGAGGTTGATTGTCCTTTGGGTGACTTTCAGCCTTCTAATGAGGCCTATTGTGAGCGATCACGTTTCAGTGCCACAGGTCATCACTGGCAACACGCACTGGTCAAAAACTTTCGTCTTGAGAGACTGTGGCGCACAAAGCATCAATTATCATAAAATAATGACATACTGATAATTATTATTGGAGACTTCATGCGCTTTTACGATAAACCGTGACTTTTAAATTTTAATCCAGATATCAATACTTAAAAACTGATATAGTGAAATCGAGTTTTCAATTATCCAGACAAGACTTCAACAAATTCATAGACTAATTCAGATCTTGCTTTTAAAACAGAAACCGAAAGCTTGATAGGACCACCATGCTTAGACATCGGTACCGGCGTTGAACAGTGAACACAAACATCTGCATAGCTCAATGCATCTGCACTCAGCCGGCCGTCCAACCTGCTTCCATTAATCGAACTCCGAATGTAGTCGTAGCTGACGTATCGTGTTATGGAAGGTCGCCAGCGACACGATAGCACGATACGGAGCAGGGCGCACGTTCCTTGTTATTTGAAAGCCGAAGTTAGACCGCATATTGACTGACTTTGGTATTAAAGTGTGCATACAGAAATGGACTGACGATTGTCAAATCATAGAGATGAGTAGTGACCGATGAAGTTAGGCTATGAGCACAAAATGTCTCGATGATGGAGTAAATGCCATTTAAAGTACTACGATAACTTGACCAGCCCAGGGTTGGTAACCGTAGTTCCATAGAAACAGTGCTTTTGAACAGCCTCTTTAGATTAATTTTACAACTCTAGTAGATTAGCAGGCGATAGATATTCATGAATACTCGTGTCTCCTCCAAAAAATCCAATAAATCGTAGGCAGATAACGATAAAAACATGAATGAGTCAACATCTAAGAAAAATAAGAGTTTTCTGAACAAGGCAGATATTGAGTCTTCACTTGATGACGTCATTCAGTATGAGTCCGTAAGTATTCGTGATACAGCCCCTGGAGTTCTGTGCTATTTTCAGACTTGTTTAATTTATTTTATTGGATTTCATTGTTTATCGAATAAACAAATTGTGAAATACAATTACACGGTTTTGATGGATATAGCTTTTCCATTATTCTCTTGAAAATACTGAATTAATGATACCTAAATAACTGATACTTCCCAATCATTAGGCAGACACTGATAACATAGATAAAGCTCGTAATAATGAGCCTCGTAAAGATGGCTTAATAGAAACCCATTATTTATCATTACAGTAGCAGATCTGCGAATAGAATAATGCCTTAACAACAAATCGGGACATCCTGCGGAAGGCGTCAACCTAAAATGAACTTTAAAACGATGATATAAGAGCTAATGAAGCAGAGGATACCTATAAGATGACAAGTTATTTGTTGTGTTATAAAGACTCCTACACACGTGAGACAATGGGCAAAACGTGTAGCGGAATGACCTAAGCAGGCTCCGTGTGCAGTGACCATGATGCTTTGTTGTTGGTAGATAATTACGGACTTTGCTCCTACTGATTAGCTCTTCTGCTTTTTTTGTGTGACGCACATTTTGTAAATAATAGTATGTGATTTGTGTCTTGTGTGCTTACCGCAAAGATCGAAATAAATATAATAGGAAAACCCAAGTTACTTTTATTATATTTGCCCTGAACAAACAGAGAGGAAAAATTGTAAAATAGTTTAACTTTGACCAAGGTTTGGTCAAAGTTAAACTATTTTACAATCACTATAAAGTGACGACATAATACAAACAAAGTGCACAAAACAAGGAAATGCAATTCCGGATTAATTAATGATTGACGCAATTCAATCTGGGAATGGCCTGATCGCTCCTATGAGTGAGTTCATTCACTATTCGTAAACAGACCGCCAAGATATCGAGCGTCTGTTCATTATAAGCGAATGAATCATTGCGATGAATGGTTCGTGGAGATTAGATTGCAGTGTACGATAGTAAACAATACGAATAAGAGATGTCTTAAAAGAAAACACTCGACACCAGACAGGTAAACGCACAGATATAGATAGACATATCGTCACCCTCCCCGCTAACTGTCCTATCTAACAAACTGTCGTATCTGCACTGACATTACCTACGAGTCCAAAACTTTGTTCCGAATAAGTTCTCTCTAATCGTCGTATCTGTGTCGTTTACCGTTTAGAAGATAATTACGTATTTTATTTTGCGTATGTGCAAAAGGAGGGAAAAAAAATTATCACTACCTGTCGTAAGAACATACTGCAGTTAGTAAGATTATTTTTCTATCCGTCATGATTCAAAATGACTGCAGTATGTACATAGGGCACTTAGCTAGACTTTTTGTTTAAAATGTTTACATATTTGTTGTCATTTACGTCGTTTAAATGAAAATATTGTTTTACCAATATGAAGCTTATTGCCATAGTATTAGTCACACTGAGGTACGTACAGGGATGGGGTGCGGGCAGGTGGACAGCGAGTGAGTGAATCAAATATATTCAGTCGAATTGTTCGTAGAGGGACAGAAACACAGGCTCAAGATGTAGAACACTCCGATAATTCTATGCATACTTTAGAAGATTTCGAAATCTATGATTTGCCATCAGAAACGCAAACGCAAAACCAACTCTGCGAAGCTGCTGGGTGCAAAAAAGAGGTTAATAGTTCTCGTTTTAGGTGCAGAATTCTAGTGTGCTGGGATCACTTCAATGATGTTAATTGTGATGACCATCGTCAGTCACTATCGCCAAGTATATTACAAACAACAGCTGGCACTGAGTGTGTTATTTCCAGCAATACTCAGGTCTTTCCCGAAGATTTTGAAGTGGAGGAGTCGCCACGAGAGTGAAAGAACCAAAACAAAAAAACCAGTCGTAAGAAAAATTAATCAGCTTATGAAAAACTCGGGCAAACAGCATACTACTCAAGTACATAAAACTATTGTACCGGAAAGGAAAATGGGCCCTATTTGTCAGATCCTCAACTGTAAACGCAGTTGTTATCGTTTCACAGATGAAATTCGTGAATATATATTCTAAAGTTAATGGGACCAAGGAAATCTTCAGTCATAGCGTGAGTTTATTGTGAAGCATGTGAAAAAAGAACCCGTTAAACGTCGAACTGCTGGACGGAATCAAGGAGACAAGCCACTCTTCAATATTTTTTTCCTCTTCAGAATCAGCCTCTCCAAGTTTGCCAAACGTTTTTCTTAAATACGTTGGGAATAAGTTTTCGTACCGTTAGAACATCACTTGAAAAAGTTACAGACCGGTACCGTCGAAAAAGACAGACGAGGAGGGCGTAGGCAATGCGTCGTGGATGATGCCACAGGTCGAAAAATGATCGAACAGCATATTGAGAGATTTCCGAAGGTTGAATCTCATTACTGCAGGGAAAATTCTTCTAGAGAATACCTTCATTGTGAGTTGACGTTACCCAAGATGTACCAGATGTTTAAAGAAGAGCATAAAAATAGTTCCGTGAAGCCCAGCTTTTCGTCATACAGAAGGGTTTTTAAATCCAAAAAATTATCGTTCCACCGCCCAAAAAAAGATCAGTGTAGTTTGTGCATGACATATTTAAAAGGTTCTGAGGAAGAGAAACTAAAGATTTGCGAGAAGTTTAAGAAGCACCAACAGGAGAAGACTTTGTTTAGATCTGAGAGAAATAAATGTAAACTAGCATTACAGCAGAACCCAACCACAATACAATGTGCTACATTTGACCTCCAACAAGTCATAAGCTTGCCTATTAGCAATGAAAATTCTGTTTTTTATAAACGTCGTCTTTCAGCGTACAATTTTACAATTTATGAAATGACTTCTGGAGCCTGTTCGTGTTATACATGGCATGAGGGAGTAAATAGAAATACAATAGAGGATCGTCAGAAATTTCCACTTCACTATATGACTTTCTTACGAAGAGTGACGCAAAAGGCATCAATATAGTTTACCTGTTTGCTGATGGATGCAGTGGACAGAACAAAAATTCCATCGTGGCATCAACCTTACTGTATGTCATGAGCAATGCCACAAATATTCAGGAAATCACTTTACGTTTCTCCGTGCCATGTCATGGACAAAGCGAAGGAGACTCAGGACACAGCACCATCGGCTGTGCTCTGAAAAAAAGTGGGGACATTTTTGTACCGAGCCAACTTCCTCCAATTTTTAGATTGGCACAGAAAAATAAACTGTACGAAGTGAATGTTCTTACATACACAGATTTTCTTGATTTTATACAACTTTCAGTTGACCTTAGGATGCTTTCTATTCGAAAAGACGATGAGGGACGATGCTTGTACTGGACAGAAATGACGGAGTTTTATGTCAAGAAGGCTGAACCTGAAAAGATTTTCTTTAAAACTAGCCACGGAGAAGAGATTCCACGCTCTCTTTCTCTTAGAAGACAGGTCTCTGTTTTCTTGAGAGAGGAAATAGGACCTCTCAATCCGACACCGCCCAAAATTTCGATGGAAAAATATAATGACTTGTTGTCACTAACAACAGGGGACACCCCAGTCATTAAGTTGCCTTAAGTTACTTTTTAATGATTAATTTACTGTTGATTTTACTAACTGGTTGTTTTTAAAATTTAGCTCTTACGTTAATATTGAGACGTTGTCTACCTATTACATGACTGATTTCTAGTTCCTACGTTTAATAAATAAGACTGATTGACTGACCGCTTTAACCCTAGGAAAAGCAATTCCAATTAAAGACTAATTTTAAAAAAAAATTTTTTTGCAAATACTGGTTGTGATATTAAAGTAACTAAGACCTAGTTGTTAAGAACATACTCAAAATGTATACTAAGCCCGTAGTCCGCTTCTGTGTATATTGTGTGCTTAAAGAATAATTATCATTTATTTTAAGGAAGGTTAAGCCTGAACTCATCTCATTACTTATAGATAAAGAATATTAAACATAAAGTAAAACACACAACAAAATTGCCAAAAATGTTAAAACATTATTTTTTTTTTACTTTTTAACGTATCTTGTAGCTTTTTAAGCCAACGAACGAACATTTTTATTACTTTTAATAAATTTATATAATATTAATAGAGTTTTATTTATATTTTTATACAAAATAATGAAGTCGTAACAGACACAAGTTGTAAAACAAAGTTCTCACAGAGTGACGTATCTGCTTCAAATGAATATAACTAAAAAAATAGATACCTTAGGGCTTTAAAGAAACTACTACCTTAAAGAGTGAGCCAAGAGCAGTATAAAAACGATATTAATTACTTAATAAAACCACAACTAACACAACGACAGTAACATGATTGTAGCGCCCGACCGAAAAACCGTTGCCCTGGAAAAGTATCAATAGCTAGTTACGACAGTTAGCGGGGAGGGTGACGATATCTGTGGGTAAACGATTTCAAAGACACAACGTTTACCTATTGAACTAAAGATAATAACAAAGTTTCGGTAACTATTTTATTGCAAATAAAGTTAAACATAAAGCGAAGTTTTCTAATACCATCGGCAAGGCGGCATTTATGAATCTTCTTACGAGTTCTCGGCGGTCACGGAAGAGGGAACTTGGGAAGCATAATGTTGTTCGCAAGTCAACTTAGAAGTTCTAAGTTACGTCGCTTTTGTACGCGAAAAGCGTACAAAAGCGCGTTTATAAACGTAGTAAAATTCCATTAATCTCTCAAATACATTGCAAACTATAATTTTGTATAATTTGCAGCATTATTTTAATTTTTTGTTAATGTGAGAAGAGCCGTTTACTATGTTATTATGTTGTATGTTGACTTGAAAGAGCATGGCAGTTGAGAGTATGTCATGCTCACTTAAATGTCTCGCTGATGGTGGCGAGTGTGTTGGATCATTCAGTTCCCTACAAAATGGTTGAGCTGGATGGTGCTGATCCACGCGTCATGTTCGTGAACGGACGCCGTCAGTTAAGACTGGTCATCTCTTATCGGCCAGCTATCGAAGCAGACGGTCTTCACAAAAACAGCAGCGCATACCTAAATAGTATTTGTTCAAGTCCGTCCCAGTAAGAACCCTCCGTCTGGTCGCCCTACAAACGGATGGAACTCGCCGGAAAGCGACTCTCGCGCAGACGGGACGATGGGATAATGGCGGGGCTCGATTCTGGGGCGAAGTCCGTACTCCCGGACGAGAATAGACGGGACGGGCGTTACTTCTAATGCAATCAAATATGGGTGCAGTTCTCTCTTTTACATCCCCCACAAGATAATTTATATGGTGGCCTGGCCACTTAATGTGGGCATCCGGTTGATAGTTAAAGTTTTGAAGGCCGAAGCGATACGCCATAATTGGGGTTTAAATGTTTGCTACTGTACAGGAAATTGCTGTCCAGCTAAAGGGTATGCATGGTAAGTGGCGACAATGGCTAAAAGGGTAGATTTAGACATTTTAGACGATAAAGCGATATACATAGTTTAATTTTATAACCTTTCCAAAACTTTCTGCGTATTAGATACCCAAAATTATAGACCCTACTTTTACTCGCCAATTACAAACCCCATTCATCATTTCAAAACACAATTCGATCATCCAAGATAACGCACCACACACAAACAATATGGCGCAGCACACAATATCTTTCGATCTACAGTACAAACTCCAAGGATTGTTACTCCGAGGCATAATCTTAGTATCAGTAAACATCGTCGGTACGGCGCGGCGGCGAGGAGCAACGGTCATGACAAGTCATGTGTCAGGCAGCACCCGGTCCAGTGCTCGTGTGCCGAGACACGCGTGTCGTGTCCCTATGAACATTCTCCCCTTGACACAGTTTGCTGCTCGGCGCGTGCTGAAAGACCTAGCTTCAGAAATAAGTTCGTATTCAACACGTTTACATGTCTCTTGTCTATATTTCTCGGCTTGAGAAGTTATACGATTATATTGTTGTGTTAGGTGGGTTTCGGATAGTACTGAAGAGATGTGTTAGCAGTAGATATCATATCTATACGATGCATTCACATAACTTTTGTGATGCAAGGCCGCGTCAAAAAAGTACCGCATTCTAATCAAATATTAACTCAATTTAACATAAATATAATGAATCGCTGAATCACTTCAAAAACGAAATTGGATTCAGAAAAGCTTCAATGCCTTTAAAAACAAAACGACAATATTTGAAAGCTGAAAAGTTAAAACAATAAAGATAAGTGAAATCACAAATTACAGTTATGGAAGGACGTATTGGGAAACGGGACTTGCCTGACTAATGCCCATTTTCCTCTTCAAAAAGTGACTCTCAGCGCTGAGCCGTTGAAAATCCAACAGTGCACTTTTATTTAGGGATTCATTTAAGTCTCATCTAAAGAAAAGCTAACATTAATATAACAAATGGCCCGCATTGAAAATCATAAAGACAATGATAGAAATGGAGTACAGAAACTAAATCAATAGACAGGCGGAGGATACAGTCTGATTCATCCGATAATAGAGATCTAAAGCCTAATGAATAGAGCCTGTAATGGTGTATCTATCTAGAGAGCTAGACTTTAGACGGGGTTTATCATGACGTATGCCTTATGGAGGGGGGAACAACTACAGTAGACTTGTTAGTTATAATCAACTGCAATGGCTAGTAAGAACTTACATTTTTATTGTTATCTTAGTTGTTATGTCGGTGCAGGTAATTAAAGAAGTTTAGCTCAAAATTTTAAATTCTCACCCCCGAATTTCAGCACAAAGACAACACGAGGTTGAGTTGTGTTTCAGAACTTGTACGACAGCCATTTACTTTTATGACTACAAAGTTGATATTTTTCTCATAGTGATAACTCAAAAATTAGACATATTCCCTTAGTTATTGTTAAATACTCGTAAGTAATTCTTGTATTAATTTGCAGTTGATTTTGACATTATAAGGCCTACAATGTGTCGTCAACAAACACAATCGTCTCACTGCTTCCGTGTCCCTCCACCATGTGATAAATAATAACATAAATAACTTGATATGTCAATAACGAACCGTAGACTGTTAGTGATAACCATCGAAGGTCAGCTGCCTATCGGAGGATCGTCGGAAGAGGCGAGGCACAGCTCCAGATAAGTGCTGACATGTCAGAGATAATGATGACTGGATTGTAGACCCAACAGTGTTGGGACCCACCATAAGGTATAAAATATCAAATATGTGCAGTAGAATCATTTTTTACATCATCATCAAGTGTTTATAAGGCAGATGACTTCGTACCTCGGTCTCGTCTCCGGGTGTTTATCTAAAGACAAGTGGGTCACAGATAAAGGCGGCTCGCCTGATGTTTGAGCGTACTTTGTACGGGACGTGGAGGGCGTCTTCAGAGAAAAACAACTCGTCCGATGAGATATCGACCTCGGAGTCAGAGCGCATTATCTTGAGGACCGGACATTAGGTACAAATACAAAGTACTAGAACAGTATCTAATTGTAAAGAGTACAACAATGCTATGACAACTTGATAAGCTCTCAAATTCGCTTCAATACTGATACTTTATAAAGAAAACATTTTTTTCCTGGAGGTAAGCAAGATGATAAACGGTAACAAGAAAAATATGACAAGCGAACAGACAGGCAGAGCGCCAATTCCATAAACGTGCCGTTTTTTCAATTACGGTGCGGAACACTAAAAATAGCTGTCTACGAAGACTTCAGTCTACTTCAGTTGAAGGGAAGGGAAAGAATGTTACATGACTGAGAGTTATAAGAAAGTGCGCTAAATTGCACAGTTTCTTAGGGACGGAAGTTACATTAAGTGCAAAGTGCAATGGCCGCAGAAAACAAAACAAAAAATATCGTCTGGGTTACTGTAGTATTTTGATCTACCAAACTTTGGTGCCCGAGTTGGTTATGGAGGACTGATGTCTCCAGTCCATCAATCATTTCTTTTAGCGCGTTTATCAAGTTTGGCCTTACAAACCTACTTACATCGTCGTTATGCCTTCGCTTTCGTCTGACCACCCTGATTTTGTTGTTTTGTCAAGCGAAACGGTCAAGCTGACTGCGTGCAATGAAACCAACAAGAATTTTGTACGAAGTAACTTCACAACTGTCGTCAATAGTTTAGTTTGGTTGCTGTTTCCTTGGTCTTCTCTTCTATTAAATGTTATTTATAAAACAACAAAGACAATACTTATAAATAAAAGACAAGTTACCGTGTACTTATGAAATATAAACAACGGTAGCAATACATATTTTATTGAAGCTGCCCCCGACGGGAGTAAGATTTAAAAGCTTTTGTGTACTGAAGCTTTTACGAAGTTTGTTGACCCTTCACATTCCGCCATATTATATTCGATGTACATAGTATGAGCACTCCATTAGTGAGCGTCGGAAGGCTAGCGACAGTTTCGAAAGAATATACAAACAGGTATTTCTTACGGGGTACGCAGAATTAGTAGATTAAAGCATTACTAAAAACTGGAATACTTTTGATAGAATATGGATTCGTTGCTAAGAAAATGGTAGGTAGGCACCTAGTTTTCTTATATTTTTTCTTGTAATTGGGTAGAGTTTAGCACCCTAGTAACTAATATTCAAAAAGTTAATGATCACAGATCAAAGGCTCGAGAAACATTGATATTGATCATGAAACAGCAATAATTAACTGTTAGTAACTCCGTTAATTATTACAAAAACAATTTCAAAGTCCAATTTTGAACGGATATTTTTTGCTTACAATGCCTATGGACTGTAATAATAAATCTTGAAGCAAGGTTAGCAAGAAAATTATTAAAAATATTTAACAAGCAATTAACGGGAACTCTTCAGAGCTCCGGGACAAAATAATCATTCGTTATTTTTCTTAAAACAAGAAATACTTTTTAGCAAACTATTTTAACACGATTTAAGTCGTAAGCAGGTTGACCAGATTTTTCTATTTGGAAAAAAATGCAAGGTTCAAAGAACACAGGAGAAGGCGGATGCAAGATAACTTTAACACGACGCGACACCGGTTATTGTTATACCGTGAAGTTTTCTTAGAAATCGTATTGTTCAAGTCGCGTCGCGCTAGTCTGAACGAGGCTTTAATCGAAAAAGTTGCCATTCTTTTAGATGCCATTCAAGTTAAATGTCAAATAAGAACGACCTTTTCACAGCTGCCAGGTTTTGTAGAAAGAAAGACAGTTATAATTGTCAATGCAGGTGCTGCTTACGTTATTACACAAAACCAATCATCATTATATCAAGAACTGTATTCATGAAATTTTGTATATTAGGTGCTTGGGGTAAAAGGCATGCAAAACTGCAACTTTGTAGGTCTAATAAGGGGTGGTCAAAAGGGCATGTATTTAACGCGGCGAATAATTAATGTGAATTTAGGATTAAAAAATAATTAAAGCCGGTAGCAAATATAGTAGGTTGGCAACTACAGCGAAAGATAATTTTAATTAGAAATTAGCAGCTTAATAATGAGTTGTTAGCTTTGTTTTAATTTAAACTGGCATTTAGTTTTGGTAACTGAATTTATTGTTAAGCGAACACTTGACACTGGCGCGTGTGTGGTCACAGTTCTAACCTAACCTAACCTACTTTTCAGCCATTTTCATTTACTACTTCATACACTTTTACTTCTTTAAATTATGTGTTGGAGCGTGGAAGTCTGGCATCGCTCAAAACAGGTTTTGTTCGTTTCGAATGATGTCTAGATATATCGCGCGTCTGTCTCAGTTATTTGTCGATTTGAATTTGTTTTGTTGTCTTGCAAATTGCAATTATATTTAATAACTAGGATCTAACTATTTTAAATTATTAATTATTATTGCTATATTACACAAATTTATTTTATTTAAGTATACATACACACGTTGCTATATAAAACTGATTTACATCCGTCACCTCACACTTCGGGTTCAGTTGAAAACCAGCGTCAGGCACTAGTTGTCTGGCATATATGCTGAACTGGGCCTATTTGGCGTAGCCGCGAGGCACACATTCCTGCTGGTATCATGTAACGCAGTTTTTACACTTTTTATTTTGTATTCTTTCCTTTTATATATATTTTTTTTTTTCTCTTTCTACTTGTGTGCCTTTGCTTGTTGTGCCAAATAAATGTATTTTCTTTCTTTCTTTTCATTTTTAGCCAAGGCGTTACGCCGGCTAAATATAAAGAAATTATTATAACATTAGACTCTCCTCAAAAGTGTTTTTTATATGGAATCCTATAGTTGCCTATATTACAATGTTTGTTATCCCACTGTCGCTGTCATTATGTATAGTACCTCGCCTATTATTTTAATTAGCCCTGTTTAAGAGGGAACAGGGCCTGCGATTCTCCATACACATGTATTCCCCTTTTTTCTTCCTGAATAGTGCCTCTAGAGCAATCATTTTTTTTTTTTCATAAAATCAAGTTCTGCTTTAGACTGTTATTTCCTTGTTATTTCCTTTTTTTCAGTAACTTATCGGTAAAGTAAATATAACCTTCCAAAAATTACGAAAATGCCGCATTTTTACCGCTGTGATTAGAGGAGTACCAGACAAATTCGAGAAAGTTTTTAAAATAAAAGAAAATGATATGAACCTAGACATCTCAAAAATGTTATTTTAAAAATAATAGAATCGGTTCAGTTTTCGATGAGAAAAAAGAAGAATACGAAACGTCAATTTCGTCATTTTTTTTTTTTTCACGGTGTGAGGGAGGATCTAGAATTGTAGACCCTCAATATGTGACAAGAGACAGACAAAACCTGCAAGACAAAGGTTGAGATTTTTGTCATACATAAATATCAGCACCTTGTATAATAAACGCATAATATTGCGTACGTAATTGTCCCCTGTAAACGCTAGGTGTGATCGTCTGATCGCCAGCGACAACGCCACGTGCGCACACGACGCGTGATGAGCTCAATTTGGGGGACTTGAGCGGGAAGTGCGAAGTCCACGGCCTTGCGTGACCCTGCCGTGCGAATACGCAACTTTCTAGGTATTATGTGGGTTGAAGTAACAACTATTTATCTCGTAGCGCGTATCCTACAGACAGACAGGGAAAATATTTTATTGAGTAAAAAAAGTTTTTTATCTGATATGCAAATAGCCCAGGGTACTGTATTAGTGTTTGTTTTAAGGATATTGATTGAAAATTAAGTTTTCTAAAGATTATCCACCAAAATATTTCCCTACCAGTAGGCGAATTTAGGTGCATGGCTGCTAACCCCATACGATGACCCCTACGGCAATAAAAGGCGTCATATTTCAAGGGTATAGGTACAAAACACGATATTGCACAAGTAATCGCGTAACTTATCTGTTTTTATATGTATGTACAGTACAGTACAGATTTAAAAACCAATAGCAGGTGGCGTTCGGTAGTTACTGCCTATCCGCATGGGAAGAAGGCGTGAGTTTATGTATATAACAACCACATAGGATTCATATTGTTGTTATGATGATATTCAAATCTCAAGTAGTAAAGGATTAAGAACAAATCATTGTCGGCATCAATCAGTTCTTAGTTTTGTCCATTCTTGTAAAAAGATTACAATGGTTGGTACTTGAAATACCATATTTTGCTTGTTTTTGTGCGATAAAATTACATAAATTAAAGTACAAATTATAGCGACAAAAAGAACTTGGAAAATACAGATATTTTAGTTCAAGAAAAATTCAACTACTTGTATTTGTTTTCAACAGAAAACATAATAAAATTACTTCTATTGTATTGTTATGTTAAAGGTTAGGTGGTTAATTTATAAATTATTTAGTTCTATGTAAGTAGTGAAGATTTAAATTTACATTATTTGAGTGAAGAAACATATATATAGTTTTAATTAGCTTCCATTAACCTTTGGGTTCAAAGCGCTTATAGGTTAGTATGTTGATTCCAGTCTTGATAAATGACAGAGACATGCAATAATATTAGATATTCAATCAATCAATCAATCTGACTAGCATTTTCCCAACTATGCTAGGGTCGGCTTCCAGTCCAACCCGTTGCAGCTGACCTGTATTTTACATGGTGCGACTGCCTATCTGAGCTCCACAACCCATTTACTGGTTAATAATAATAGAAAAAAACAGATTAGGTAGGTAATTCTTTTTTGCAGCCACTCTAATGTTCATGTTGCCAGATTGGACACTTCACAACGATTAAAAAAAACCAGTTAGCCTTACTGCAGTCGCATATTATGTGTAACATCTGACATCTCACCTTGTTAATAAGCATCTTAAATAGCGAGAAATCGGGGTTTAAACGCAAGTGGTCCGAAAAGGAGTGAGGCCTTGTCAAGGTCGTTTCTGACGCCAACGCTAGCACCGCGCGCGCTCATTGGTCGAATAAAATAGCGCGCTTCGCCCCAATATATTCTTTGGATTGCAAGAAAGCATGAGGAAAGATGTTACACATCAAAAAACATTTCGAAATATATTTAGTAGTAATATTTTGTGTACCCATCCTTTAACAAAATAATAAGTTCGCTAAAAACCAACCAATACATATTTTCTTTGAACTGTTACATGTGGACCTCCTTACCAACAAAATATTATTAGTATACAGATAATGTAAGTACTATTTAGCATTTTGCAATATAACAATACACCCTCCTTGCTACGAGTAAAAAATTGTTCAGCACATTTTGAAACTTTGTAATAGAAAAATGAATATGACACCGAGTTACATTGATACATAATTATTAAAAATATAAATATAAATTGATTAAAAAGAGACAGATTCTGACTGAATTATTTAAGTTATTCAAAATAATTTAGATTCTTAGCAAATTATAATTAGGTGGGCCATACCAACAATATTAAATGGTAAACATTTTTTTTTTTTACGTAGATTACTTTTACTTACACTGTAAGTACTGAAATAATCTTCCTCATGTATTGATTATCTTATCTAATGTTTTGTTTAGATAAAATTATAAACAAATAGCTAAGTGAGTACGCAGAATAACAAGCGTAAGTGCAGTGAACCCGATTTAATATTTTTTAAATAAAAATTATAATTACTACAACCTAAATAAGTGGAACGGACTCTTAGTTGCATTCAATTATTTTTAGATAAGATTCCACGCGTGGAACAACTCCCGTTAGTATAATTAACGAAGTAATGTGATGAAGAAATTCTGGTACTTGGTCAACTTATGAGGGTATTTATAACAAAAATAAGGGTCAAAATACCAAGATAATATCGCTAAATCACTGTATGTTTGTTATTAGATACATTTCCCGGGAAGATTTTAACTCGAAAGCAAGTAAAACAGGGAAATTCGTAAAAGAAATCTCGCACAGAATTTTCTTTTAGGTTATATTTATTGCAATCGGTCTATAATTACCTTAAAGCGCTGATAGCAAAATATTGAAGTAAAATACTCACCTAGTGTCCTTACAGGTCCACTGCGTATATTACACTTGTAAATTATCACCAAATTTTCAAATAAATTTGAGGTAAACACTAGCGGGATTCCTAACGTCCAGCAAATCCGAACTAGTCAGTGTTGTACTGATATAATCTGAGTTACAATTTGACATCAATTCGATTTAATCGATTTTAAACTTATAACCGAACTTTACTGTGCCTTACAATGTGATTTAAGCATTTAGCTCCAACAAGCAATCGACTAAGTTTGTTAAAGAAATAATTAATTATTTAGACTATACAAATAACGAAAGGAATAAATTTGAAGGTATTAATAACCAACCTTCGTCTCGAAACTGGAATCGAATAGAAAATCGATTTAAGCTGGCAGCACTAAACGTGTTGAATGTTTCGTATTTTTGTTTGGGGTGGGGGATTATTCTCTTCAACCAATCACAGAGCTGGAATAGGCATGAAGAAGGTGGCGTGATCGCTACGTCACCACATACCACCATAGAGCTATAGCACAAACGAATCAATATTACTTGACAATGAATGGAATACATAATGTTTGTGTATTAGATTACATCGTTATTGCTATCGAGATGCGGTAATTATAATTATAGAGGAAATATGAATTATATCCTTGTACCTTATAAATTTTTTTGTTGCCTTTTCATAAATTACATATTTTCTAGCGTCCCTGGGCTTTGTTTCCAAAGTTAGTGACATCTATCGTGATACACATGCATTAATTATAACACGAGAAATCGTGGAAATGGTTTTGTTTATGTATTATTTATTTATTTATTCGGGTAATTTGACACAAAAATGATTATTTTAGAACGATCCGATTATTCATCTCAGTACAACACTATTAACCGAATTCACAGATGGCGCTATTTTCAACTAACAATACATCACGCCTAGTATTCCCTGAAGAGGTGGGCAGGGACACCTCACACCAGGGGCCCAAGTCTGCTATTTTTATAAATTCGTCATTCCAACACGATCACATTGTCATTTTGCTAAAAGTTGGTATTCTGCTAAATTCATAATTGTCGATCATTGGTTGATCATTGTATTCCACAAACACGATATTCGTAACGAATTAAAAGAAATGACTGCACAATGACGTTCTCATGGTAGGTAACTGATCAAAGGAACTCAAATTTTATGCAGTTACCGCCTAAGTCAGTCATTCATTTTTCATTATGTACGAGATTACCAATAGATGCCATTTCTTTCAATGGAGTGTCAGTGGCTGACCATTGGAAAGTCATAATGACGCCAATAATATGTTACGTAGATTACCAAACTTATCAAAATCAACAATTATGAAATCAATGATAGACGATTCTGACACTATTGTAATAGCAGACTTGAGGCCCAGTACGATTCTGTTGCCACTGGAAGTGACTGGCACGCAGTAGACCCGGAGTCCAGGCTGATACTGAGAAATGTCTAATGGAAAAAGCAAAATCACTTGCTTTGGCCTGGAGTCGGTCGATCCCAGAACCTCACCCTCGCACCTACGGGCGATTTGTCTATCGCCTACTGATTTTCAACGCACTACTTATCACTGAAAGTTGAATATCTGTTGGATTCTCAATGTTCAGCTCAACCTGACTAATAGTTGAAAATCGAGAGCGCCATAAAAAAATCGTCGCGTTAAAACATCCCCCATTGTGAACCTGAGCAAGGTCGGATCCAGGCGGGGGGGAAGAGGGCACCGAAAAGCCGTAAATAAAAAACTGGATGAATAATACGATTTCGTTTCGTTCGTGCACGTTTCCTGTGACATTGCTTCAATAATGAACGCTTAAGAATACCTACTGGATATCTTCAGCAGCAGTGACGTAACTACTAAGGTGCAAAGTAGTGCGCGGGTCAGTTCGTAATCGAGCCCAGAGGTCTAGTAAGCCAACAATGCACTGGCCTCAGTCGGCGAGAGGATTTCAGGATAACTTATTGATAAAGCTAAAAAGAAAGCGCGGTCCGGGTTGCCTTAAGCCGGACATGTCCGGCTTTGACAATCGTGTCCGGCCAAATATACACAAGTCCGGCCTGTCCAGGTTTTGTTAGTCTTTTGGCCAACCCCGACTCGCCAAAGGATGCCGAACGAAAGCGCACGTGCGACTCACGCAGACACGCATGACTCGCGAAAGTAAGAACAATAATGTGTGTACTTAATAGCGTTTTTACAAAACCATTACAATTTCTGCATCGGAACTGAAAAAAGGCATCGTATGGAGCGACGACATCATTTGACACGAGAAGAGATGATGAGAGCCGTCGGAATGTTGCAAGCTGGTTCCAGGCAACGTACTGTGACTGTCGCTTTTGGCAATGGCACTACACAGAGCGTCATAAGCCGACTTAGGACACGGTATCGTATCACGGGCAGCGTGGCCGAGCGAAATGGAGGATGATCTCGCATCACCACTCACAGAAATGACCGGTATATACATCCATCGCTCGACGGAATCGTACCATGACCGCCATGATGTTGGCTACGAAGCTCTTCGGGCTTGCTGATAAGCGACCAAGCCATCCGAAATCGTTTACGTGAAGTGTGTATGCGTTCCCGAAAGCTGATGAATCTCATTTCGGTATGAGGCCGGATACAAGACGTACTATAGTTTGGAGGACCTCTGGACGTCAAGAACGTTTGAAATTTTGACAGGAAGTTCATTCATATGGAGGGGGAACAAAATGGTTTGGGCCGGTATTTGGATCGGTGGAAGAACGTTTGAAATTTTGTCAGGAAGTTCATTCATATGGAGGGGGATCAATAATGGTTTGGGCCAGTATTTGGATCGGTGGAAGAACCGATCTTATTTGGATTAGGGATAACCTCAATGCTCAGATTTATGCGGAGAGGATTGTATCAGACGTGATCATCCCTTTGCGCAGCCGGTTGGGTGATTAATTTCGACTAATGCACGACAATGCACGTCCACACACGGCTAGTCGTAACACGCACTCTTGCCGATGCTCGCATCATCGTTCTGCCGTGGCCTGCCCAATCGTCAGACCTCAACCCAATTGAGCACGCATGGAATATGCTCCAAAGAGAGAACTATGCCGAGTACCTATGGATATAGTGCATACTCGTACCTACTCCACAACATCTTTTGGACTTGTTAGAACAAACTTAGGCGGCCATTCCTCAAAGTGATTTTGTGGACACAGATTATAAATACATTATTTTATTTTTATGAAAAATAAAATTAAAAATCCTCTTTTTTGCCTTTTTTTGCCAAATAATTGACGTCAAGGTTAATTTCCCACAATTTGCAAAAATTGCAATTTTTCTTAATTTTTACAAAGTAAGTAGGTATAGGGATAAGTTGTTAACTTAAACATAGGAATTAAAGTAGGTAAGAGGCCAGTCTGGAAGACTAGATTTGGTAAATATTAATTGGATGTTTTTTTATACTTAGTTAAAAATGTACTTGATCCCTACACTTTTGAAGTGTGTACTTTCAGGTCAAAAAGTCCTGTCAAAGAATCTGTGTCTGACTTTTCTATAACATAAATAACCATATTAAATATTATTTATATATTATATAATATTTGGCCCTAAATATTTGGCATAACATCACTACTCGCGCGTCCAAATTTTATGCAGTTTTCCTTAACTCATGATAAATATTTAGCTAATTCAAGAAATAAAGACTAACCAAATCAATCCGAGGTCCTACTTAGAGTGCTAAAATGATTGAGCTCGCTTCGCTCGCTTTCGAAGCTCAGGTTCTCATAATTCTTAAACTTTACTGCGTATGTCGACAAACTAGGTAACTCTTATTTCTGTAAGTATGGTCAAAAGAAAATCTATCCTATCCGAGGCGGGGTGCTAACAATTTATTAATTGTTGTAGTTACTTTATTGAAAAACAATGAATCTGAAAAACGGCCATAGTGCAATTCTAGATATGGGGGACACTTCATAAGCCGAATCAAATATCAATCGATGTTATCATAGTTCTTACCATATTAAAAAGTACTCTGTGCTTCTTACCTGTCCGGCCCTCCACAGAGTACTTTATAACCGTGTCCCTCCTAGAAATAAAGCCTCCCTGAACAGGCTATACTTAGCAACCGCGTTGCGACCTTTAGGGTTGCCAACTTTTTGTACAAGAAATAAAGTATTTATAGTATTAACATACATGAGTATATAATAAAAAAATTAAAAATTAAAGCCAGACTACATAAAGTATATAAAACAACGAAATTAAATAGTGATTACGACGAATATTCGAAATATAGAGCTCATATTAAAAGAAAAATAGAAATTGCAAACAAACAGCATCAAAATAAGATTCAATGTCAGTTCGCGAAAGATCCGAAATCATTTTGGCAATACATACGATCGCAGAAAAGTACAACGAGTAGACAAGATATTATAAAGGACGGTCAGTATCTGTCAGACCAGGAGTGTGCTGAGCAGTTCGCGAGTTATTTTGAGTCGGTATATAGTAGTGCGCCGCCACGACTAGACTCAGAAGCGGCAGCAGCGGAAGCGGGGAACACTGGTAGTGCATGCGTGCGAATTAATAATCTAAATCTTAGGGACGTTAAAAGTGCACTCGACCGCCTCAAGCCTAAGCGATCTGCGGGCCCGGATGGTATACCAGCGTTTCTTTTTAAAGATTGTAGTAGGGTACTCGCGGAACCGTTACTTTATATATTTAACGCCTGTCTTCATTCTGCGAAGTTCCCAGCTCGGTGGAAGATTACGCGAGTCATTCCAGTGCCCAAAGGCAGGGCGGGAGCTGACATCAGTGGGTATAGACCGGTGGCGGTGTTGTCGACGCCGGCAAAGGTGTTCGAGTCCGCCATTCAGCGCTGTATGCAAGAGCAAGTGCGCGGGCAGTTATCGGATGCGCAACATGGATTCCGGCCGGGGCGCAGCACTGCTACCAATCTCCTTGATTTCATGGGACGCGTGGTGCCGGCGGTGGATGCTGGGGTACAGGTGGACGCAGCTTATTTTGACTTCAGAAAAGCTTTTGACACCGTCGACAATGACATCTTACTGCGGAAGCTAGCAGAGGTTGGATGTACCCGGCATCTATTGCGGTTTTTCGCGAGTTACATGCAAGGCAGACAGCAGTAGGTATGTGGACTGCAACGGATGTGAATCCGACTTATATTACACTTGGTCGGGTGTAAGTCAGGGCAGCAACTTGGGGCCTCTAGAATTCATAATTATGATAAACAATTTGCCAGAAGTCGTAAGACATGCCTCTTGTTTATTATTTGCTGATGACCTCAAGTTGCTGCTAGAGATTAGGTCCGAGTCTGATTGCAGGCGCCTTCAGGAAGATATCGATCGAATAGTACAATGGAGCCATGAAAACAAACTGTACTTCAACGTATCTAAGTGCTCGTTGATGAGTTTCACCCGTGCTCGTGCACCTCTGCTTTATGAGTACGGGGTGGACGCTGCGCCAATGCAACGTGTCACGGATGTGCGAGACTTAGGTGTTTTCATGACTCCTGATCTGACATTCCGTGAGCATGTAACCAGGATCTGTAAGAAGGCCTACAGAAACTTAGGATTTGTTCTGAGACAGACACAAAGCTTCACAAACATCACAGCAGTTAGGATCCTGTATGATGCACTAGTCAGGAGTCATCTGGAACATAGTGCGGTCATATGGGCTCCACATGAAGCTAAGTACTCTGTAATGTTGGAGCGTGTTCAGAACAAATTCACGCGCCATTTGTACAGTAAATTATATGGGGTATATCCGTTTTACCCACTGATGTATCCCACTCTGTTTGTCCTGGGCATGGTTGGCTATAATCAATTGCATGTCCGACGGGAGTTTACGCTGGTCGCCTATTTGGTGAAGGTGCTTCGTGGAGTGGAGAGTAACCCGGGAGTATTGCAGCGCTTGAGTCTGTGGGTGCCAGACCGCTACGTGTGGAGGCGGCGCAGCCCGCCACTGCTACTAGTACCTACAGCCAGAACTAACCTGCTTACCAGAGCTATCCGTACCATCAATGACCTTCAAATTCAGATTGATGTGTTTACATGTTGTGTGAGTGAATTCGCAAGGGTATTACTATTTATATTATGCTACAAGCAAAATAATACTTAATTTTTTGAACTATATTCAATTTATTAATGGTGTTAGTTTTATTTTTGTATAATTTGGTTATTGTAAGTATATAGCTTAGGTTATTAGTTTAAGTTCTTAACTGTCGCATTAGGGTAACCCCTGTAATGGTAGTTTAAGCTGTTATAAATAAATAAATAAATAAATAGTCGAGTGGCAAAATAAACAGTATTTTGGTAAAATAACAGTAAGTAGGTATCTCGAAAAAAAAAACAAACCAAAAGCATTAGGTACAAAAAGAAAAATAGGGAACTATAATTTCGGAAGTCGGTTTTGTTTGGTTTTGTATTTTCGTTTTTTCAAATTCAAATTCAAAGCATTTAATTCAAGTAACATAGACTCATAATATCATAGTTTACCATTTACAAATAAATAAAAATTAAAACTTAAATTAAATTAAAATTTACACATACTCGTACAATTAGGTTAAATTGTTCGTCAACAAAAGAAAGAAAGAAAGCGACACGTAACGCGCTTGGAAATATAAATTGTATACTTCCAAGCTAGCCACGTGCCGCTTACAAAAATGAGTAATGATGTTATGATGGCACACTCAAGCCTTCCCGCGAGCGCGGCCAGCATGCAGTTGGCGCTCCCCGCACTCGCCGCACCAGCGAAGTGCTTCGCTTGCGCATTGTTGCGTAGTAACAATAACCAACGCGGGCTTCCGCGAACATTGTCGAAGTGCTGCTGCTGCAAAAGCGAGGGAGCCCCAACATCATCTTGAACGCGTTGTTAAACTGGACACGAAGGGCACTGTACGATGTTTTGTGTAGTCAGACCACAGACTGCAGGTGTACATTGTGGAGCAGTATGCTCTAAAAAGAGTTATTTTAACTTCACTTGATCACCTAGCAAACCTACGGATTACCATGTTCGCTCTAACCGACCGCGCCCTCCACTCCCGATCAATGTCCGCATCATCTTTCAGGGTAGGTGTCACTAGGTGGCCTATATATTTAACTCGTCTACCCTTTCTAAAGGTGAGCCATTCAGTCTAATTGGTGGCATTTCTTCCACCGACTTCCTTTTTATTTAGATTTATGGATATCAATGATATCATACACTTTATTTTTGTTGAACAGTAAAAAACAGTATACTACTATTCTTAAAACTTCGTTCAGACTAGCGTGACGCGACACCGGCTATTGTTATACCGTGAAGTTTTCTTAGAAATTGTATTGTTCTAGTCGCGTCGCGCCGTCGCGTCGCGCTGGTCTGCACGAGCCTTAACAGTATGGTTGGCAACGCAACCCTAGGCTGACCTTGCGACCGCCGCAGGAGGAGACGCCCTGGGCGTCGGAAATCAATTGCTGATTCCCGGCCACCGTAGACGCGGGCTTGAGGACGGTGAGCAATGGGTAGCTCGCCGTCCGGTAAGGACCAAGCCCGGGTCGACGGCTCCTTGTGTTCCACGCGCGCCTCAAAGAGTGTCAGCGAGTGAAGGGGTCCGATGAGACCATTGCCTGCCGGGGTTGCGGGAAAGTCCGAAAGGGATACCGTGGCCCCCTGGCATTGCACAGGCAACAGAAGGAACACGGGTGGGTTTTAGTCAGTAAGAGTCTGACACGCTCTCCTGCTCCACCCAGAGCGGGAGAAGTCAATTGATGATTTCCCACCCAAAAAAAAAAAAAAAAAAAGGCTTGTGGGTGAGTGAGATAAAAGTAGAGTAGAATAGTACCTAAGTAGCTAAAATTAATTTGAAGCACCATTTTCATGATATATGTAGTAAAAGAATATACTCATAACATAAGTAGGTTTTATTTAACAAAATTCAACATATTGATACAATGACACAATCAATCCTGACAATTCAGTTTCTTCGAGGTTTCTTCTTTACATATGACCACAGACTACTTAACGACTTAGAGATACTATCTACGTATCATATATATGCTACGTATCATATGACTCTCTAATATATAATATAATAAGTATATAGTAGTCTATGCATATGACGTTTAATATTTACCGAGGAGTTTATAATATATTACTACATTCTCCTGGGCTTATTTATTGTGTCACATTTCGATGAGCAGGCGGACGTCGTACTCGTCCAGAACGACGCAGTCTGTCGTGATGTTCTGTGGCTGGACTATTTCATTATGTTACGATCATCGCCATCGTCTGCATCGATGAATTCGTCGTCATCATTGGAATCAGCTTCATCCGTTTCTATAGAAGATTCTCCAGCAGGAGCTAGGTATCGATTAGATACGATACGACAACTTCTCTACCACTGCTCAAACGCACACGAAAGGGTTACTTTCCAGAGTCTCTACTTCTTCAACCAGTGGATCATATTTGCTGGTTCGATTAATTATGGTTTCGCATTAGTACTTTTCCTGGGACGTTTAGCCATGATGATCTCCTGGCGTGAGAGAACATCCACTCATGGGGCGTACCTACTCTTTGTAGCCGTACAAAGAAGTTAGGTATCTTACCGAATGCAGAGCCTCAATTAAAACTGACTCTCATTTGGTTATACAGGATGTTTGGCAGAACGTTGAACATACGAAAATGGTGGATAGGTGGGGTCATCTGCTACTTACTCAACCCATTTTTTTTTTTTTATATGCAAGTTGAAATTTAGTTTCAAGTATTTTTTTACATATTTCTGTAAGTTTGAGGACTTATAACTTTTTTTCTAGCTAACATCTGAATAAAGCAATAGTTTTATAAGAATCTACCAACATTAACGATAAAAAAAAAATGCCTGTTTTATCCATTTGTGATAAAAAATACACTCTAAAGTTAAGAAAGTGGTGAAACTAGAAGAAAGCAAAAAAATTTTTTTTTTAATATCCTGGGGTCCAGGGCCAATTAAATTAGGGCTGAGTAAGTAGCAGATGACCCAATCTATCCACCATTTTCGTATGTTCAACGTTCTGCCAAACACCCTGTAGGCAGATCACGGCTTTTCAGAGCCAAATGTACTGTTCGCCAAATAATTCCGTTGTATCTCTCCGTTTGTCCATTACCCTGAGGGTTGTACGGTGTAGTGTAGCTCGTAACAATACCCTTCTGGTAAAGAAAGTCTTTAATCTCTTTTGAAAGAAAAGAAGTACCACGATCTAAGTGTATGTAAGTTGGCATTCCAAATATAGAAAATAAATCAGTCAGTTTATTAAGTACTGTGTTTGTACTCAAGTCTGGGCAGGGATATGCAAATGGAAATTAAGAATATTCGTTCACAATTGTAAGGACATATCGTTGTTTCCAGTGCCATCATAGTGAATGGCGGCAGTCTCGACATAGATAGCGATTGCTTTACGACCGAATTCGGTCGCAAAGTCTTAAAGGGGACCCTAGACGGTTAACATTTCTTGACAAGCACCTACCTGCAGTCTCGACATAGATTGCGGGAAAATTGTAGAACATGATTAATTAATCATATTAATAAAAATAATTGTTTTTCTTAAAAATTGTATAGTGAATAAGTAAACCTTTTTTTGAAAACATTATTTTTCATGGAAACTAATACGTAGCAAAAACCATTATAAAGAATTAAAATAACTTGTTAAATATCTAGGGGCATTAAAATTTGCCGCCTTGCAACACTACGTCGGTGCCAGCCAAAACAACTTTTTGACATGAAAACAAATACGGCGAATTTTGAATGTATGTGTTGTTTGATGTCTCGTATCTCTCTTTTCTCTAAAATAAAATGTTTGGAGGACGAAGTGAATCAGGTGCAGCTGCTGCAGGCCCGACTCCGAGCGGCGTCAAGTAAGAATCTCAACCTACAATACCTATTTTCGAATCTAATTTGTCGGTTCAATATTGAACGCTTTTTCTATTGACTATTGTAATCAACTAATGTTAAGATTTTGAATATTTTCTAGTGTACTTAAATATTTCAGGCGTAAACGTACACCGCGTGCTACGAGTGGCCAAGTGGATGCCCTCTTGTCCATTTTAGAAGCCCGGCCTTATCTGCACACCCGCAAGTTTACCGGCCTTCAGGGCCGTGAAAATTTTGACGAGGGCTGGGAGGAGGTTGCTGCGGAGTTAAACCAGCTGCCAAATTCTTCAAAAAGAACACCAGAGCAGTGGATGACTGTTATGAAATAACAATACCGAAATACAACCAAATGTTGGCTTTATTCAACTTTAAAATTGTACAGACATTATGACAACTTCAAACCACTAAAAAGCATAGACTCTTAACGAGTGTGTATGTGGCGACTAAGAAGTTCACCACAATGACGGTAAAGTTTACACCCATTAGTTAGGTACCTACATACAGTGCCAATGTTACTAATAATATTATTTAATTCAAATGTTTATCTTTCCTGTAGGTTTGGAGAGACTTTAAAAGCCGGGCCTGCAGTAAAGCAGCCCGACTGCAAAAAGAGAGGGTGCAGACGGGCAACCAAGCCGTCACCACTGCTCCTCTGACTGAGGTGGAGCGTCGATATAAGGTCAGGTATAAGGTCATGTTGTCATGCTACAGATAATTTGCAAACATTTCTCAATCCATCCGTGTTTTTAATTGCAGATGCTTGCAGAAGCTGCAAAAACGCAAGCGATGGCGTCCGTCATGTTTGCGAATGCTGCGGACAAAATTAGCGATGCTATGAAAACACAAGCGGAGGCATCGCTCGTTTTTGCAAATACTGCAGATAAAATTGCCGGAGTCCTAATTAAAATAGGAGAAAAAATGTGATTGTTGTTGTGATGTGATTGTGTGTGTGATTTATTAATTATTACAGTTTACTTTATTTAATTAAACAATCATTGATTTTTAAAAAGGAATTTTATTTGTAAAATTAAATTAATTAAGTAAAACAAGTATTGATGAGATGCCTTTGGATTGTTTCTGCAACTGCTCACTGGGAGAGCAGTTGCAGAAACAATCCAAAGGCATATAAATCCATAGGCTAGTTACAAAAAAAAGACAAGATAAGAAAACATTGGATTTTATGATTATTCTGATATTACCTAAACAACTACGTATAGTTTGTACTAAGTAGTGTTATGTTATGTTTGTGTTACCTATTTATTTCTTTATTAAGAATACCAACAGCATTTAATATGCTTGGCACACTTACAATAAATAGTAGGTATGTAGGTAAAGTATTATTGATAATGCATAAAAAATATCATTCAAAGTAAATAAAATTCAAAGAGATAAGAAATCAGACAGAAGCTGCCTTTCTAGATGCAAAATATTAATAAACAGCAATAATAGAAAATAAAATTGGAATCAGTGAAGGCCATGAATGATCCTTTCGTGGTGCAAACTTAGTACTTGTAAAAGTGTAGTCTATATCATATGTTAATACATAATATTACTACAACAGAAATGAGGTCACGGAATGTTATAACCTAAATACTAAATTTATTTAAACTAGCTAGCTGACATCATTTAATCATCATCATTGGTTGATGTGGTGGAGTCTGGTTCTTCCATCAACCTGTATTTTATTCTAATGTTGTGGAGAATTGCACATGCGTTTATAATTAGGCCGGCACTATAGGGCTCGTACATCAATTGGCGTTGATGTGAGAGACACCGAAACACCGACTTCAGCACACCAAAGCATCGCTCTACGATGTTCCTTGCAGAGCAATGAGCATCTGTATAGCGACGCTCCGGTGTGCCAATGCGCCTATGTTTCACTGGAGTCATCAGCCATGGCTCCAACGGATATCCATCATCACCTAAAAGATTAAACATTGATATTATATTTGGCGGCCTTATTCGCACCCCCTCTTGCTGACAACTTTGGCCTGTTACCTACCAAGGAACCATGTACGGTGGTCTCCTCCATCATCCATCAGTCTCTGCAGAGATGGCTGAAGTTCAATTACGAGCTCATTGAACATTTCTTTATTAATTCTGTATAAAGACAGAAATTCAGAATCCTCCAAATCCATTACATTTTCACAGTCGCGCCGATTTTTTCCGATTTGTCGTCATTCAATAATGTCGCGTCTGTGTTGAAGCACGACTAAATCCCACGCCAAATATGCTTCCGCCATAATAAAACTGTGATTTACTCGATATATTACTTTCCTCTATGCTGTGATTTCTTCCTCTTAAAACTTCTAACAACATCAATAGCAATCCTACCGAATCACTTTGCGGGCTGTCAAAAATGATCGCAAAATATATTCGTAAACAGCGATAATTTGCGACAACGTTCGATAACATACCGATGACAATCGAAATACTCTGAAGTATCGAAACTACCAAATAACGTTACATCCGGATCGTTAGGACTTTGCGAACGAATTCGGTCGTAAAGTGATGGCTATCTATTCAACCATTGGTCGAAAAGCAATGTTGACCGTCTAGGGACATCTGTAGGTCTTTGCGACCGAATTCGGTCGTAAAGCAATCGCTATCTATGTCGAGACTGCCCTGGAAACAAAATATATCGAAAGAATATCGATGATTAAAATCTATCGATATTCTTTCGAATGGGGTCATCGCTTTTATTAGTTTACCCATGTTTTGTTGGTTTAAAAACATGGGAAAACTTGTTTGCTTTAATGTCTGTGTTGGTTACGAAGTTTTATTTCTGCACTTATAGAACAATTCGCAGTAATAAGTTTTATCTCTTCAGTGGAGTAAGCTAAATGTTTGCTCAAACCCAATGAAGCATTCTTGTTACTCCAGGATGACACAAGGTTTTAAGCAGTTCTTTGAGTGCATTTTCTGAACTGTGTACAGATGCTACTAATGGCGCATTGGCTCTTACTAAAGCATCAGCCGCTATATTTTCGTTTCCAGTACCCTAATTATGTAACATACGATAAATCGGAATTCGCATCGTTTTGAAACGATGAAACGAACTGGGTAAAATATAGCGGCTAAGCAATAAGTTTGTTGCGTAAATAACGCAATGAATGATATTGAACTGTCAAAATGAAACAAATTTGTCGTAATCGTTTACGAAAATGTGTTGCGTAATTAGATAAATTGTGTTGAGAAAGTTCTAATCGCCAACGTTGTATTTTGTCATTTTTAATTATTGACAAATGCTGCTGATTGAACATGAATGCAACCGATCTTTGGTCAGTTATCAGTATAAACTCTCGTCCGATGAGGAATTGTCTCCATTACCGAAGACATTCGACTATAGCCACCGCCTCCTTCTCTATGGCTGGGTGATTTCGTTCGCTACTGTGAAGGCTTCTCGAGAAAAATGCAACAGCTCTGCCTTCTTGTGACAGAGTTCCTGCGATAGCATAGTCTGAAGCGTCTGTTATTACAACAAATTGTATGTTGTCATCAATCGCGTTTACTGCTGATCTGGCTATTTCTTGCTTTAGAGCGTTAAAAGCGTTTACTGCCTCAGAACCGAGAGAATGTGCACTGCGAAATGAGGGACTGAATTTCATGAGAGAATCTTGGCACATATTTAGAATAGTGAGCAAATAATCCCAATGCTCGCCGGAGCGATGCCCAGTCTGAAGGCAGAGGCAGCTCTAATAGTGGACGTAGACGATCCGGGTCGGGTTGAATTACTCTATATAATCTAGAATACCTCTATATAACCTCTGTATCTCTTTCAATAAAAAATCACTCTTTTCAAGATTCAGTGTAAGGTTATAGGTACGTATACCGTTTGGCAATATCAAGAAAAGTTGCAGTTTTTGATCGTGTGACCACGAATTTGTTGCTTGGGTTGTTCCACAGACTGTTATGTCACCCATATATGCGTATCTTTCACAATCATGTTATTGATAGTTCTTTAAAAAACTGCTAGTCCGCTGGTAACCCCGAAAGGTATTCTTCGAAATTGGTATAAATTACCTTCTCCTTCAAATGCTGTCTGAATCTGATGATACGCACGGGTAAGCGTCTAGTTGCGCGTATATATCTATTTACTGTCTGAGAGTAGTCTATCACATCCTTTTATAAGATTTTCATTTGTAGTTACAAGCACTTGTGCTCTTCATGGTGACGAGCTAGGTTCAATAATCCCTTCTGCTAGTAATGTCTGAGGACATTTCAGTATGAATAAACTGCATGTCGAGTTACCTTGTGACTACCACGATCAACATGGCTATTTTGATTTTTTTACGTAGCATTATGCTAGCAGTAGACCAAAAAACTCCTATTTGTGCTATTTACACTGATATGACTAAAGCCTTCGATTACGTAAATCACGACGTCTTATTAAAATCAAATTCGTCTTATTATAGGTACCAATCTGCTAAATTCGAGCCGTCCGGCGTACGCGCTCGCGAGTGGTTCAAATATTTATTTATTTATTATTTATTTAAATCTCCCTTACAGCTATCATTACAGGTGTTAGGGACACCTATAATGATAGCTGTAAGGGAGATTACGATACGATAGTGCGGTCTTAAAATTAACTTATAGCTACTTACAGTTTAAAACTATGAAAACATAATAATTATTTAAAATATAGAAAAACAACAACATTTCGCCTACTCAAATCTACACTACATAAAACATAATATAAACAACAGTATTTTTGCGAATTCACTCAAATGGCATGTAAATACATCGATCTTCACGTGAAGATCGTTAATAACCCGAATTGCGCGGGTTAATAGAGTTTTAGCGATAAGGTTGGTCCTGGCAACCGGCACGGCCAGCAGCGGCGGGCGGCGCCTCCTCCACACGTAGCGGTCCGGTACACACACACTCAGGCGCTGCAGTACTCCTGGGTTATGCTCAATGCCCCGAAGCAACCTAACCAGGTACGCGACCAAGCGTGAATTCCCGTCGTACCCTCAGTTGATTGTACCCGACCATACCGAGCACAAACAGAGTGGGATACATCAACACAACGCAACGCAACTTCCGTGACGATACCAGTGAATAGGTACGCTAAAATGTGTAAACTGTAATAAATGAGTGATTATCTTCGTGGCATAAAAGCTAAATTGGCTTGCAGTCTGGTAAGATTTTCGGGAATAAGCAGATTGGATCGCCATTGGCTTGAGATAGTGCACATAATTTCAAAGATGCTCCAGACCATGCTCCACAAATGCATTTCTAATGTATTAGGTACCTATATATCTTAAGAATATCATGACCAATTATGACATCCGTACATAACTTCTCCATTATTAATAAGTTCACTTGAACACTATGACCTTGTAGATAGATATTGACGCAACACAGTGCATCTAGAATAGACATGTGTTTTTAGATTTGAAGCTGCCATGCTGACATTTTGGTATCATGAGCTCTTTTGTATATTATTTTTGTCTGTAAATTGTGTGTTTTAAATAAATAATAATAATATATAATATTGACAAACTAGTCGGGTGTCTATAAAACTAGCAGTAGGTACTCCCTGTATCAGTCAATGCTCTGGCTACAAATAATCCGTTTATTTTTATCGATATCATAGCTTTATCAACATCAGCATGTCGATTCCCGTAACCACTTCACCGTAAAAACATGTGAAGTGAGCGTGGAGTGAGCTGTCAGTGTCATCTCACCCTGTTGGAATGACAACTCACTTCACCTAAGTTTTCACGGTGGGATGGTTACAGAATAGCAATGCTGTTGTTGTAGCGGCCACGATATATGATAGCAATTTCTGCGGCTCTCCATATGTTTTTTCGGTTCATCTATAGCACTAGTAAAAGCACTCCATTGTCAGCCATGAAATTTTGCACACTTTTGCAAAATTTTCCACATTTGAGGCAGGTTGTGCCACCAGCCAGTTTTGCCGTGCATGTCTCTTGTTTCCACAGAAAAAGCATAGTTCTTGGATGTGTGTTCTCTGATTATTAATGGGGACCACATTGACAAAGGTACTAGTATTAGGTTGCTGGTAATCATCACTGTGTATTCGCGCCATTTCTAGAGCGCGGGCCTGCTTGAATGAGTCATCTAATGTGAGAGTATTATGTTCCAACAGTCTTTCACGGGCTATGGACGATGAAAGCCCGGATATGAAACGGTCTCTAATAAAATCACTTTCGTTTTGTTCAGCGGTCACTTTTGAGAGCAGTTTCAAGGCTTGTAGATACTGGGCGATGGACTCACCTGGTAGTTGCGCTCGTTTTGCTAATCTATTCCTGGAATATAATTCGTTAGGTGGCTTCAGAACACAGACTAAGTACTTAGAGAAACTACGTATCTTCAGAAATAATGCATCAAGTCTCTTTATAGCAATATCGTAAACAGACGTTAAGAGCTCGTGGTAGGCCTGCTGTACGCGTACAAAAGTCGTAGGGGACAGATGATGAATAGGAATTTAGTTTTCAATGTGTCCACTGAGGGACAGATCTTGGCTTGACGACGGGTCTCCGTCGAAACGTTCTGGTCGTAGATATTTTTCCATTTTCAACCGACTTCAAAAAGGAGGAGGTTCTCAATTCGGTTGTATTTTTTTTTTGTATGTTTGTTACGCGATTACCCCGCCAATTATGAATTGATTTTGATGATTCTTTTTTTGTTTGGTAGGGCATACTTCAGAAGTGGTCCCATATAAATGTGGTCAAGATCTGATGAGGAGTTTTTGAGTTAGCTTCAATAATACGTATTTTTCCTACCTATTATATGTGGATGATATTCTAATAGTTCCTGTCACTGTACTTTACATAGCAGGTAGTGGTATTCAAATTTTTGTAGGGGTTTTGTGTAGGTTAAGAGTATTCTATCTATCTATCTATCTACCACAACTAAAAATGGAAAAATAAAAACTTTTTCACAAAAAATAAAACCGACTTCAAAAAAAAAACACTACAAAGTGAAAAATAACTTTGATTTCGGAAGTCGGTGGCAAAAAAACCAAAATAAAAAACCAAAGACACCGACTTCCGAAATCAAAGTTATTTTTCACTTTGTAGTGTTTTTTTTTTGAAGTCGGTTTTATTTTTTGTGAAAAAGTTTTTTGTTAAATAAATTGTAGCAAAAGAATATACCCGTATTTAATTAGGTTTTAAATAACAAAATTCAACATATTGATACAAATGACACAATCAATGCTGACAATTTTCAGTATATCAAAAGTTATCTGTGCTGAAAATTCAGTTGATTCAGTTTCTACTCAATTGATTCAGTTGATTCAGTCAGTTTACCCTCTTATTTATAAACCTTGCGTTTTAAAAAACGTCAGAAATGTATGCCTAGAGTCGCTAATCATTACTTGACTGTTTATGAATAAGGGGGTTAATGTTGACCGAGGAGTTTATAATATATTACTATAAATCATTGTGCTTAGAGACCGTAGAGACATTGTTTTACTAAACTGATAATAGTTATTTGTTATACAAGAGTGCAAAGTTGCTTTTTAACCGCGTGTTCAATTTTGATGACCGAGCAAGCGAAGGATTCTAAAATTGAATCACGAGCGCAGCGAGTGATTCAAAATTAGAATCCTGAGCGTTAGCGAGGGAATCAAAAGAGCACGAGGTGAAAAATCTTTGCACTCGAGTGCAACACGTAACTTTTCATTCCACCTCAGCGAGGAAATGACTAAATGCAAAAAAAAAAACGTTTACAATCACAAGATAGGTACACTTTTATTTCAGTTTAGGTATTAATTACTACATTATGACAGGTAAGTATTACAGAATAATCTTTAAATTATAACAAAATAATACTAAGGTATAATTAAGAAAATTTTAAAGTAACGTTGCTACAGTTATTTAAATTGAGTGTAATATTTTTGTTTGGTACTGTAATATTGGTGTTAGTCACTTGTGTACTGTTTTTCGGTAAACTATCTGTCATACTTAATAGTTGTACCGATTCATCGGATTCCCTTGGCGTGAATGTTGGAGAGAGAGGGAGATGGTTAGGTGTTTCATAACGGCTTATTTTTGATGTAGAAGGGCCAGTACAAGGATCCGATTGAGGCTCTTTCAGTGTAATGGCTCCTACGATGCCTTCACATATTTTAGACTTATTTTGGATGGAATCCTCTATGTATCCCTCTACAACTGCATTGGACTTCCAGCCTCCGTGGCGCTTAAGGGACAGCAGATCAGCTCCGGAATCAGCCAAAAGTGTGGCTGAAGTTCGTCGGAAACAATGACCCGTGTACAACAGGGGTTCTGGAAGTTCAAGAAATGTTGCTATTTCTCGTGGGATACTGCCAATTTTATTAGTACCCATAGGCTGTCTAACACACTTTCCATTGCGATACTGTAGAAAAAATCGATTGATTGGAGTGTTAGGCGGGCGTAAGGCTTGATATTTCTCAACAATCGTTACGTATTCCTTGCGAATGACGAAGTTGCGGTCTCTTTTTGTCTTTGTATTAGGTAAATTAATTAATAGTAAGTCATCTGAATGTTTCTCAATGTTTTTGACATTAAGTTGTGTTAGTTCATTAGTTCGACATGCTCCGTTTATTCCAATAATAAGAACAACCTGTAACGTAAAGAGTATTGTAGTAGATAAATGAATAAAATTGATATGAACGCATAATTATGCCTATCAACATCTACTAAGTATACTATTTAATTGAGATTAATATACTTAAGTAGATACTGAATGTGCAACTGACTTACTTTTGCCGCCAAATATACGGAATCGGGTGCTTCGTTAAGAAACTTTTCAATATCAGATACTGTGAAAACCTTCGATTTTTTTGGTTGATGACCAGATGAGGCTCTTTTTAAAAATGCCACTAATTTAGGATAGGTATCGATATGTTTGTCTTTTTTCATCTTTATTGTTGCTTTTAGCATCGAATACGTACTCCATAGAGTGCTTGCTTTCTTGTTCTCGGATAATTCTATAAAATATGCCAGCAAAACGTTTTCTGAGAAAGTTTTGGCTCCTTTTGCTAGTCGCCACGTGTTGAACATATCGTACTGTTTTAAATACTTCTCGCGTGATTGTTGAGGGAGAAAGCTCATTTGCGCATTATTAACAGTTTCAGTCAATTCTGTTGGCGTCAAGCAAACTTCCTCGTCGCTAGAATCACTCATTTTAGTTTTTTCACTTGTTTTCAAGTTTCTTGTTTTTAATATACCTAAGGTTTAACAATGACGTGAAAAAATGCCGCGTAAAGAACCGCGTACAAAGCAAATTGAAAAAAGAACACCAAGAAGGTTCCGAGTCTGAGTTTTTAACAAATTAAAAAAAAGTTGTATGATATATTCGGCACCATAGAGGTAGCAGTAAATAGGTTTAATGTTTTTTTTAATTCACAAACTTAGTGCACACGATGTTCTAAATTCAATTTACTTTATCCTCTAGAGAATAAAAACGGCTTTTCCACTCAGATACTGAAGATTAAAAATACTCTTTCCGAGATGGTGGGATGAAAAAAAAGTTTACAGCTGTTTTCTATCAGCCATCATCCTAGTTCTGTCAAATGCAGTACCAATTTATAGTGATCAAAGAGTATCTTCTACAATAATAAATAAGGCAGATAGAGATGCTCTGTGGTCAAATCGCAAGAAAGATGGTCAACACATTATTTACACTGAACCTAATAAACATTTTTGTCGATTCCGTTGATAGTTAAATATCAATGATATGTTCAAGCAATATAAAGATCTGTGTGACGTTGTGTCTCTTTTGGTGTATTGTCCCAACGAGCGATCTTATCTCTTCACCAAAGAGGCGAGCGGAGAAACATGGTTACCTTCTAGTAAATGTGAGAAGAACTGCTGGAAAATGACGGCTCATAAAATTTATTTTGAGGTACCTACCTGATTTGATACTTTATGAGGTGGAGGCAGGCACTAAATTTAAATTCACCATAACGCTGTTCCAATGACAGCTTGCTCTGGTGACACTCGTACGTAAGTATACCATAAAAGTACGTAAGTACCTATATACCCATGGTGTGGTTCTTTGTGCGTCCATTTGTTACGTAGTTTATAAAAAGCAACCCCCACTTGTTCGGAAAAATGTCTGACATAAAAAGAATGCCAATACGTGCTCAATATTTGTCACAGTTGTGTAATATAAAATGCAAGACATCTTTAATGCAAAAGAGTTTTTTTGGCATTGCACCAAAAATCTACAATAAAATACCTGACAATATCAAAAATATGCCTCTAGTAAAATTTAAAAAAGCTCTCACATTATTACTAATTGACAAATGTTACTACAAAATTGAAGACTTTTTGAATGATAATAATTTAATACCAAAGAAGATTTAAAGTATTGTAATTTAATGTAAACTAATTATCTAATTTAATTCCAATCTGTTAATATTTTTTTATTATATAAAGCTCATAACTACGCATGCATGCATGTTTTTATATAAATATTTGTATGTCAAAATTGACAAAACATAGCGCGCTATCTAGTTCTTAAGATCCATCTAAAATGTTAATACTATGTTTCACAAATAAATTGATTTGATTTGATTTGATTGTAGTGGATGATATTAGACCAGCTTGGGGCAAGCAAGCGAATCCTCGTTCCCCGCCGACACGCGACAGTTGCCGTTACCGGATGGACGTTTGGGAAAAGTAAAATGAAGTACCTATAATGTTCCAATCAAACCCTCAATTATCATTACGTCCAAAATTCAAAATTCAAAAGTCATTTATTCAAACTAGGCTGAGAATCAGCACTTTTCGAACGTCAAACGTCCGACACTCTCTTTAGGGAGGTACCTACATCTCCTTTTGTAATTTAATTTTTTTCCCGCTGATGTTCCTGCAAATATGCTGCAGTTGTTCGGCGTGGACTCCAATACTCCCTGCCATCCCATCCGCGTGTACAAGATCTGGCTACCGAACCATACCCTGCAGTGCGTGTACCATGCCGTGTACAAGGCGGTCGTCAAAACCGAGATCAAGAAGAGGGTGAAGAACAAAGCTGTTAGTAATTGTCAGGAAATAACAGTACCTGCTCTCTCGTGATTGTTTTTCTAAATCTAAAATTATATTTTATTAAAGAGAAAAGATTTGAGTTTTAGAATGTTTGTTTGTAAATGGATAAACTCAAAAACTACTGGCCCAATTTAAAAAAAATCTTTCACCAGTAGAATGCTATATTATCACTGAGTAACACAGGCTGTAATTTATAAAGATATCACGCGGGCGAAGCCGCTGGCGGAAGCTAGTAAGAAATATGGCAACATGATATGTGCTACTAGCTGCGCCCCACGGGACCACCCGCATAAGTCTCGATCCCGTGGGAATATCGGGATAAAGAGTATCTTATGTTTTAACCTAGGTCGTGGTCTACCCATGTGCCAAATTTCATCCAAATCCGTTCAGCCGTTTTACCGTGAAATCGTTACAAACATACAAATAATCATAAAAAAAATCCAATCTTTTCTCTTTATAATATTATAAAAAGCTTAGATTGTATTGCAAACACCAAGTAAAGCCTAGGATTACATATTACATCGTCAAACGCCTCCACGGAAAAGCAATACTATGGATTTGTGGGGACTGCGTATCCCACTCACCTAATTAAATCCTAAGTACCTACTCGTATATTTTAAGTTAATTTTGTGTCGTATACTTGATGGATTTATGAGGATCATAGCTACGAGGCTTTTCCCAGTAGAGTATTTAATGCAGCTATAGATGAGGCAAGCTTGGGAACCAACCTAAAAGATAAAAAATAATAAAAAAATGAAATAAAAAAACATTTATTTTTATTTTACTGAGGCCTCGCTACCTCCTTTAAATAGAGGCTACACGTTGAAAAACACTGATCTATAGCAATCATTCCTTACGTATCAGTTCGGCGTATTTCCCATTTATACAAGGCCAGAACCCAGCCATAGGAAACTGCTCGCGTATATATTGTAACGCTATTTTTAAATCTGTGATTACAATGTATATGTCGCAGGCAGATTGTATGATTCATCATTTTACAAACGGCGCGGCGCCGCCGTCCGTTTACAAACGCTGGCGGTTTTGCAAAATACCTAAGGCAAATTAGCAATTCATTCATATTTGTTATAATTTCGACATTGATTGTTATTGTAGGGTGGCCATCATAAAACAGGTTGACACCATCATGAAACACAGCAATGAGGTACCTACCTACTCGTATTATGTCGCCAGCCGATGGTCCAGGGGGAGGCAAGTTATTATATGGAGGATAGGAAAAGTATGATTTTTAGGTACAGTCAAGAGTCAAGAGCACATGAAGCTTTACAGTTGTAGTGCGAGTCTGTCCTCTACGGCGACAGTATAATGGGGCCAAAATCGACATTTGATTTTTGACAAATCAGTTTCAACTCGGTAGTCCCGATAGGAACTGAGAAAAATAGTAATTTCTATTTTCAATATATGGATTGGAAACGGACCTTTTGGGTCGTTTTTCCCAAAACTATTCAGAACTCAAGAGCTGGAACCTAATAGGTATTATAACTGGGCCTACCACTAATACATTGATACTTAATAATATGAATATTACGTCATGGGACTCCGTATTAGACCCCGTTTAGGAGATATGGAACTTTAAAAAACCAATTAAAATACATCCAAATAAACAAAATTGACTTTATAGATTGTTCTTTTGTTTTCATCACATTAAAATTCCTTGTATACGATTTTTTTTTTACCTCTAGGAGGGAGGGTGGGGGCAGCTGCCCTCTTTGCCCCCAATTTTGTACCAAGAATATTCCGCAGGAGTCCTCCAAGCACCAGATTCTATGAACACCTTACGTTTTTTAAGTGCCGAATAACTAAATACTTCAATTTGCCGCGGCATTTTGTAAACGGTGTTTGAATTGTCCATCAAATGTTGTGGCATATTACAAAGTGACTAGGCAATTTACATATTGCCTTAGGCATATTTCAAACCAGCGACCGTTTGTAAACGGACGACACCGTTTGTAAAAAAGCGGAATCATACAAATTGCCAAATACATAAACACAAATTTTGCGTACTCGTGTACCTATAGTTTGTAACGTGGACGAGCGCGTCTTGATCCATCACTTACGCTTGACATGAGATTTAATTATATACCTAATAGAAAAAAAAGTAGTATTTACGCTGCTCTTATATCGATTGGAAGACCTAAGTAAAAAAATGATTTCCAATCTATACGTGATTAGTTTCACACCCTTGAGTTCTGGCCTTGTACAGAATGGAAAGATGCATCAGCTCGATAATTATCGATCAAAGGTTTATTAGCTAGTCGCGGCAGCTTGAAGCCTAGCTAGCTTATCAGCTGCTCTGAAAAGGTGAACCCGTGACTCGGAAAGAGCCTCTGAATGGATGTAAGGGACCCGAGACCGCTGTTGGTGGAAGTTAATTGTGGGCAAATACCGGTGCCTTGTTCTCTGTATCGACAGAACTTTCTAATTTTGGTGTTATTTGTGTGTTCTGACAATCCAGGGTTTGCGGAGCCAACTGCAGTGGCTCAACGCAGCGGAGCTGGAGCGCCAACGAGCCCACTCGAGCCTCCGCAGTCCTGAGATACTTCTGTTTTGTCTCATGGTCAGTGGCGAGGGTACAGTTCCGGACAAGGATACGGTACATAATATTATTTTCACACCTATGCTAAGAGCATTAGCTACGTTAAGCGTGCCCACGCGGCGCGGCGAGGCGGTGCGGCGGGTGCCCGCCTCGCGTCTGTGTATTGAAATGCAGCGCTCTCTGGTGCGGACGCGTGCGTCGGTTTTGTACACTCTTTCACGGGTTTCTACGCCCGCTCCGTGCACCCAAGTCATTAAAGGGCTTACTTTTGACTTATTTTAGAATCCTTCGCTCCGCTCTGGATTTAAAGAAACACCCTCGCCTTAAAAATTGTTGTTTGCTCCCTAGGCAAACAATCTACTAAGTATTAATTCGAGGGACTAAGTTGGATCCCGAGAGCAGCGAAGGATTCTAGATCAGAATCCTGAGGGGAGCAAGGGATACAAGGACCGAGATGTTTTTTTTTTCACGAGTTGTATACCTACTCTGCTTTTTAGCATTAGGTAACTGCGAGAAAATCAATTTTGGCGGCAACAAATTATCCGCTATAATTGCTGCTTTAGAACAAAATTATTCCGGAGTCAGTGTCTCATTTTCGTCACAAGAAGAACTCATTTCACTAACCGACTTCCAAAAAGGAGGAGGTTCTATGTTCGTAGCGTATGTATTTTTTTAAATGTGTTTCCACCGATTTCTCCGTCAATTGTGGACCGATTTTGAAAATTATTTTTTTGTTTGAAAGGGTATAAATTTTATTAACTTTGCTTGGATAGTTTTTGAGTAAGCTTCAATAATACGTATTTTTCCCAGTCTATAAGGATGATGTGATAAGTTCCTGTCACTGTTATTTACATAGCATAAGCACGAAAAAACTCCTCTGCGTAATGTATCGACCACCAGAGGGAACAAAAGGCAAGCTCTTGGATCTCCACCTCAGACGACCACTGAAAATGTATTATCGCGAGATTGTGTTCGCGAAATTATCCAGGAAGTAATAAAGACTGAATTATCGAGAATGTTGTCTAAACTTAACGAAACCATGATTGCAACACTGAACAGAGAGTTGCAGCCCATCAATGCGAAAATTGATGCCTTGGATGACTCTATGAAATTTATGAACAGTCAGTATGAAGACCTACTAAAAGAGCATGCTTTATCTAAGGATACCATTATAGAACTGCAGAAGGATAATCTTGAAATGAGCAATAATATCAATTCGCTGAAAGTGCGCGTGGATCAGCTGGAGCAGCAAACTCGATCTAACAACATTGAAATTCAATGCTTACCTGAGAAGAAACACGAAAATCTTTTTAATATCGTCTCAGAAATCTCTAAAGTGGCTGGATGTGTAGTGGAAAACAGAGATATTTTGCATTGTACCAGGGTTGCCAAACTCAACCCAAATAATACCAGACCACGTTCAATAGTAGTACAGCTGGCTTCCCCCCGACTTCGTGATCAATTCCTGGCATCTATTATTAATTTTAATAAAAACAATAAGGACAATAAACTGAACAGCGTGCATCTCGGCTACTCTGTGCCAAAAACAGCAATTTTCGTGACTGAACATCTGTCCCCAACGTATAGGGCTCTGCACGCTGCCGCAAGGATCAAAGCCAGAGAACTGGGTTATAAATTTGTGTGGATTCGAGGTGGTAGAATTTTTATGCGTAAAGTACAAGAATCGGAGCACATTATGGTTAGAAACATGGACACCTTAAATAAGTTAACTTAGTTCTCGTTTTCATTAATTGTAATTGCTTTGGTATTAATCATAGTTAAAATTCTCGGCTCTAAACATTAATATTTATTACCAAAACACAAGAGGTCTACGCACGAAGACTCATAATTTTTGTCGTCAATTATCTTTAGAGAATTATGACATTGTTGTATTGACTGAAACATGGCTAAATAGTAGTGTTCTAAGCGCGGAGCTTTTTGACAGTAGATATATTGTATACAGAAGAGATAGAGATGGTAGGAAAAAGGATGGAGGTGGTGTATTAATCGCCGTATTAAAGAAAATTAATTCAAAACGTATGGTTCACTGGGAAAGCCAATGTGAGGATCTTTGGATAACCATTGAGGTGCCGTTTATGAAGCATTTTCGTCGAATAGCTCTGTGCGCAGTCTACTTGCCACCCCCTGTGTTACGTAGTACCTTGGACAATTTTTTGGACTGTTGTAATGTGATATTTGAACAGACAGACTTGCACACCTGTATTGTCGGTGATTTCAATTTAGGTAACATAAAATAGAACTTGGTTAATGACTCAGTGAATAATTATACTCCTACTGGCATTAGCAATGTACTAATAGACTTTACCCAGATGCATAAATTGACACAACTTAATGGCGTTATGAATGTGTCTGGGCGAATATTAGACCTTGTATTAACTAATTTACCTTCCGGTAGCGTTACTGCGGCCCTAAATTCCCTCAGCAATATTGATATCCACCACCCTCCAATCGAAATCCTGCTTAAAGCGAGTGAGGAAACCCGACTTCCTTACAACCCTCAGGCTACAAGAACTAATTATTATAAACTTGATTACATAAAAATTTGCGAGAAACTAAATGATGTAAACTGGGATAAAATATTTGAGGATTTGCCTGATGTTAATGAAATGCTTCGTATGTTTTATGACAGGCTACTAAATATTACACATATGCACGAGCCTTCCGGGCCTACATTTAAATATAAAAAATATCCTGCTTGGTTCAATAAAAGCTTGATAAGAGCTTTGAAAGAAAAGGAAAAAATAAGATCTCGTTACAAAATCTATAGGAACCCTAGGGATGAACTCGAACTCAAATTATTGGGAAAACGTTGTTCCAAATTAGCTATTGACAGTTATAATGATTACATAAAAGACATAGAAAATGAAATCACCAAAAATCCGAACCGCTTTTGGTCGTACATTAAGGATAAAAAAGGAGGCTCAAGCTCTTTTCCTGCTACAATGACTAACGAAACCTTATCTTCATCTGATGGTCCACAAATATGTGAAATGTTCGCGTCAAACTTTTTCACCGCGTTTCGCGATGCGCATGTGACCCATGGTGAACCGGAGTCTGACTTTCTTTATAATATGAAGAATAACAGTCTACCACTGACGGCACCTGTGATTGATCGCGAGAGCCTGTTGACCAAGCTTAAATTATTGGATCTTCGTAAGGGAGCTGGCCCTGATGGTATTCCGCCAATATTTATTTATAAGTGTGCCCCCGCTTTGGTATCCCCGTTAACAATGATTTTTAACAAATCTCTTAGCTCAGGTATCTTCCCTGACTTATGGAAAAAAGCAAAGGTTATTCCAATTTATAAGAGTGATGAGAAGGACAACGTAAAAAATTATAGACCTATCTCTATCTTGTCAACTTTTGCCAATGTTTTCGAATCCTTAGTTTGTCCATACATTCAGACACACTTCAAACTTTATTTGAGCTATTCTCAGCATGGTTTCGTGGGTTCTAGGTCTACTTGCACTAATCTAGCGACTTTTACTGAAATGTTATCGGATGCCATTGACCGTGGCAAGCAGATTGACGTGATTTACACAGACTTTAGCAAAGCCTTTGACCGCGTGTCTCACCATATACTTCTGTCGAAGTTATCTGCGTATGGAATCACCGGTACACTCTACAATTGGCTAAAATCTTATCTCGAAAATCGTTACTTCTTTGTTGCAGTTAATGGTTTCCAATCTGGAACCTACAGGACGTCGTCAGGGGTTCCCCAGGGCTCACATGTTGGACCAGTTCTATTTAATGTTTTCGTTAACAATATCCCGCACTGCCTAAGATTTTCAGAATGTTACATGTATGCAGACGACCTTAAATTCTCTAGGATAATCGAATCTGAAAACGATAAAACATTACTTCAGAGGGATTTGGACTCGTTAGTTCAATGGTGTAACGACAATGAAATGAGCTTAAACGTAAAAAAGTGCTACCACGTAAGATACACCCGGAAAATAAAATTTACGGCTAGTGTGTATCATGTGGGCCCTAACATTATCCAAGAGGTGGATCAAATAAGGGACTTAGGAGTTCTTTTCGACAACGCCTTGACATTTGTACCTCATGTTGACGGCGCTGTCAAAAGGGCTTCTAGAATGCTGGGATTTGTTGTAAGGAATGTTGCTGGCTTTAAGCGCAGTCGGACAAAGATCTTGTTGTACAACTGTATCGTGCGTAGTATCCTAGAATACTGCAGTACAATTTGGAGACCTCATTACTCCACGCACATCCTTCGTCTGGAGCGAATACAAAAGAGATTCCTCTGGCATCTGGCTTATGCCAGCGGAAATGCAAAAAGGATACGATCATATCAAGCCCGACTATCTTATTTTAAGATGGTCTCATTGGAAAAACGTAGAATAATCATTGATTCCTTATTCCTATATAAGCTTCTACGATGTAAAATTGATTGTCCCCTTTTACTATCCAAGTTTCAGTTTCGGGCCCCTGCTAGACTCCCTCGTGCTCCTATTACACCTCTAAACCCTCCACTCCGCAGAACAATACTTGGTGCAAACTCTGTCGTTCCTCGCCTTTGTAAATTGTTAAATGGCTCCAGCGATCTTGTTGACGTGCATTTTGACTCATATGCCAAGTTCCATAGAACAACTAGTAGTAATGTTTAATTTTAACTTAATTTTAATTTAATTTTTTCTCGATTTTGTTGTGTATCTGTTTGTTTTGTTTTATTCAATTTTACTTTTGCTGCTTATATTAGTTTTATATTCCATCATGTAATTTAATTTTATTTTAATTTATAAAATTGCTTTTTTAATTTAAATTTATATATTAGTTTCATAGTTTAGTGCTTGTGGCACGCCTAATATTTTAATGGGGCATGCGGTGCTAACCTGTAAGAAATTGTTGCACTAACCTTATATTATATTAGATATTACTTAAAATACTTACAGTGTAAACAATTGTTGGTTGGCCAATAAATGAAAATAAAAAAAAAATAGCAGGTAGTGGTATTCGAATTTGTGTGGGGTAGGTTACCACAACTAAAAAGTGAAAATAAAAACTTTTTACAAAAAAAAACGAACCGTCTTCCAAAAAATACACTACAAAGTCGGTAAAGAAGTCGGTGGCAAAAAACTAAAATTCAAAACCAAAGATCGATAACCGAAATTAAAGTTATTTTTCACTTTGTAGTATTTTTTTGGAAGTTTGATTGTTATAATTATATTAGTACCTACATGTTCCTATGACATAAACAATCACGTTATCAGATAGAAAAGAACCTAACTAAAAAGTGCAGGATATTTAAAAAAAAAATTGTTTAGCTCTATGGAATAACTCCATTTAGCCAGCCATTATACAGTAATAAGGTAGGTACTTAAAAAATAATGTAGTAAAATTTTGTATATAATTCGTATAATTCGTGCTTATTCAAAAATTAAGATGTTATTATTCATTCAGTGATTAAAAGTAAGAAAGAAAAAAAAATGATTATTCTACACAACGCACATTACAAAAAAAAGTCATAAAATATGAGTAGCCAAAAGCCTCATATTCAAGCAGTAGAAGTTTGTCAATTTTATCTACTTATTGCTTGATGAAAGAGAGTTTTCACAGAGAGTTATAATCACTGATAACGATGAATCAAATGCCCTTTTTGGAGTGGCAATAGCAACTAGAAACTTATAATATATCTTTGATCCAGCCTATCCCATCTTGCTGTCCTCCCCCCAGCGACGCTCTAAGCCAAGCTTCGTACCCCACAGGGGGTGCCCTTAGCGAGCGCTCGCCTAGTTTATAATTAGAATAGTTTTTGCCCCTGGCTGGAGGCTTTGAGTGTATAAGCTTAAGGCAGCCACAGGAAAGTCCGGTTAAGCAGCTACGACCCTCTCTCTGAGGTCAACTGCGAGATGCTCTAGTCGAAAAAAAAAAGAGTGCTCACTTCATACGTTCTGTGATCTGCAGTGCTATTCTGTAACCATCTCACCATGAAAACTTAGGTGAAGTGAGTTGTCATTCCAACAGGGTGAGATGACACTGACAGCTCACTCCACGCTCACTTCTCATGTTTTCACGGTGAAGTGGTTACGGGAATCGACATGCTGTTCCTGTGACGCGTACTATTGTTTTATTTTGCTTTTGATGATATTTGGTGGTTTTAGATTAAATAAGTAATGTTTTTTAAACTACCTTCACACAGTTTCATAAACTACTAATTCGACAATCGAATTTAAATTTGTTATTATTACCTCGCAGTAGGTGCGAATAGAGTATTTTCTTCGGGGATAAAGGTGTCTTTGTCTTGGGCGAGTTTGAATCCCTCGTTTCGCTCAGAGCTCTAGAATCCTTCGTTACGTTCGGGATTCAAAATAGCGCCCATAATAATAAGGTATTGCTTTATCCCCTTAGTGAATAATCCTATTAATTCTTCATTCTCGTTTATAAACATAGATTTTCTCGATTTAATGTGTTTGCTTAAAAACACAATTTTGAATTCATAGGTAGGTACTACAACTGCTCGCTGTATTACATACCTAATTATGATCATTAATCTGTAAGGATATAGAAACGGGCGCGCTGGTCGAGATCTGCGAAGAGAACGTGGTAGTCGGGATGGACGTGGCTGGCGGTGCGGTGGCCATGGCGTCGCCCAACCTGCAGCTTCTGCAAGCAGCTGGCTACAATCACGACGGTTAACTTCCTCTTATTCTAGTAACGGCAGACTCCATAAAATAACTAAAATGATCTCCATACTAAAATAATAATAATGTAATGTATGTGGTAAATATTACGTAGGTAGTGTATATAGTTACATCTCCTGTGTAGAGGCTGTAGGTATAGTTACCTACAGCATATAACCTACTTATGGTTATTTCAACGCCAGCAATTATTGACCTATCTACTCGTATGGTTTAAATTGCAGATCAAATCAGATTGTATCGCGAGTATGTGCTGATGGTGTTCCCCGCGTTATACATGAGCGTCCACGTCTTCTCTCATTTTATGATCGACGTTGGCTGGCAGAGGTCACAATGTCAAAATCTCTTCAGGTACCTTTGTTAAATCTGATGTACAGTAATGGTGCCGTGACCATGAGCATTGCAGCCAGACATATCCAAATAACTCTTATAATATCTAAGGACCTATAATGATTTCTCTCCTCAATTTCGCATTATTTGCCGCCGATTTTTCCAATGCTACGTTATTTACGCGAAAGATTATTTGCCAGATCGGCGGACGTGACAGGTAGAGGGGGTCTGTCTTTCCTGGAGGTGATGCTGTGGACAGCGGCGTTGGAGCCTGCCACTCCGCACAGCGGCATACCAGCGGAAATACGGTGCAAATATATTTTCAGGTGAGACCGCCCAGATCTGCAGCAGCCATCATGAATTCATGAACCAATAGCAGCCCACTGCTAGACTATCAATCCACTGCTAGCTTTGTCAATCGCATGCCATTCAACTCGATCCTCGATCGGCTACGCTCACCAAGCTGCTACCAGTCACCCTGCGATGATCGTCGCTCTGCCTAGCCTGAGAGCGTCGGCTCTATATACGGCTAATGTACGGAACATTGCCACTTTAGCTTGCTTCGTTAATTCGACTGCAGGATATAATAGGTAAATACCTGTTTCTTTACATTCATCATTGTCACATCTTCGATGTTACTCAGGTACTTCGATAGCAATCGCGACCTTAAGCTGGAGTATGTGGAGTTCAAAGAGCTGGTGGCAGCCGCGCGAGCTGCCCGGCAGTTACCCATCGACGCCTTAAGTGTCGCCAAAGATGCTGATGTCTGCCTCAGGTTTGAAGCCATTATTTCAAAATTTACGCATTTTACCAATCCACGTTTTTGACTGATTTTTGATATCAAAAACATGATTTCATTAGAATAATTCACTTCTCAGAATCTAAGCTATATGGCAATTGCAGACAGCTAGGAATGCAGCCGAGCTCCCAGCTGCCTCTGGCGGAGTTCCTCCGAGGAGTCGGCGAGCTTCGACTGAGAGGCACCAGTTCTTTGCTGCGGTCGCCGAGGAGTATCTCCGCGTACATCATGGACCTTCAGTAAGAACTCTACTAAGGTTTTGTAATATGAATGTATGTATGTAGCCATGTGCCCGAAGGGTTTGCCGTGGATCTCTCATCGCCAAAAATTACTTACTTCCATACAAAACCACTATTTAGCCACTTTAGGGGGTGAATTTTAAAAAATCCTTCTTATTTGTGCACTTTTGTTATAAAAGGACCTCTAATGCAAAATTTCACGCATTTGGACCCAGCGGGTTTGGGCTGTGCGTTGTCCGTTAGTGAATTTAAGATTTTTATTAGGTCGTCGACTAATTCTTGTAGAGTAGTAACTAGTAGGTTATGAAATATGAATTCGTAATGGATTCCGTAATTTTCAGAGAGCGGGATAAAGAGTGCCGTGCTTCAACGTCGTCGGCCACTACAAAACTGATAGGTAGTTATGATCGTCACCTATAGCTGTAACCTATTGTAATCCTAAATCTTACAATTCCTCGATACTTACCTACCTGAAAAAAAATTCGCAGCATTCGACTTAGTAGTCGAAATATCCCACAAAAAAAGCAAGCTAACGTGCCTAAGCGTATAACCGATTGCCGTTGGCCGAAATCGTAAATCAAGCGCGCCCCGCCGCCGCGGGTGACTGACTATACGAGGAAGGTGGCTGGTATCAGCAAGCTGAGAGGACCGAGTTAAATGGCGTGCGATAGGAGAGGACAAAGGCTTTGTCCAGCAGTGAACATAGGCCAAGGATGATAAAGGAACATAGTACTGACCTAGACAATGTGTGCAGAGTTGGGAACGGGCGGGCAATGTTCGGACTCGCGCTCGTCGGCCGGCGCGGGCGCAAGCACTGCGGGCTCCGCCAAGCGCGCGGCGCGGCCGGGCTACAGCTTAGCCGTCTTCACCGTGCGCATGCGGCCCCGCCCGCCTAACGAGCTTATTGACCTTAACAACTTTGACGGCAAGTTTATTTACCTACTATCTACTGTTTGTTAAGTGCAATATAACCTGCTGAGGCTGACTGCTGGGGAGTTGGTTGCGCCACTTCTTCTTCCGAGCTAAAGCACTATGTGGCGGGCGTTTTGGGTGACTGTCTGATGTAATAATTGAGTGTTGATTCTCAGTCTAATTTAAATAAATGACATTTGATTTTGAAATAAAGGAAATTATTTTAAAAGCAAAAAACCGACTGCCTTTGTCACTCCCACAAATATGACGAATCTAACGACACCTCATATGCTAAAATACATCAAGCCGTTTATGCTACAGAGCGTGCCAAAGAAATAGAAATACATACATACATACTCTCGAAAAACATTACCCTCCTTCGGGGGCAGTCGGGAAAGGGAAAGGAAGGGATTGTCAACATTTAAATCAGTACAATTATATTAGAATATTTTGACTGTAGGGCGTGTAGGGTATACCTAGTAAGTTAGCGGTATAGGTACCTAAGTATGATTGTTGATTACATCTAAAACGCAATGTGAAATTTGATGTTTTGGCATTTACATAATTATATGATACAAAATAGCGCATAATCTAATTACGCAATGCATTTTGACAGTTCAACAACAACGGTGCCGATTCTCTTGTCACAAAAAATGCGTCTAAACCATTGACATAAATTTTATAAGTCAATGGTCTAAACTAGACTAAAAATCTCACCAAAATTTAGTTTACTCCTGTCAAACGATGATTTCCCATTCTGAAATAGACTAAAGGGGCACAACTTTACTATATTATTTTAGTTTGACAGCACTAAGATTGTACTGAGATTTTAATTTAGTGAAAATGACTTTTGATATTCTGAATTTGACGTTTTTCACCTAAAAGTTTAATTGTCTAACTAATTCTGACCATTTTTAATCGCCACTGAAAATGGTGTGGAATATTTTTAGTTGTCATGAACTAAAATTCACACGAACATCTCGACTTCCGGTGCAAAAACAGTACTGTACTGGATTTTTTTCTTTTCTTTTGCTTATATCTCGAAAATGGTGTCCTATGGCAAAAGTAATGAAAATTTCGACCCCCTTTATAAAACCCTTATACCCCTAATACTGAACACGTAGGTAATATTTTTTTTTCAACAAACAAACACACTTGGTTATACTTACTGTACTGTTTAAACGGGTAGCATATTAATGAAAGGAATTATTAATAAAAACCCTCTTTCTTTCTATGTCATGTTTTTATTCATATTTGAATTGTTTAAAATTGTTAATACAATTTTTGTTTTAATATCTACAGCCTTCCGAGAGAAGGTAGTTGGTGTCCACCTATTATTGTTCAAATGATCCATGATCCTCATTCTTGATATTTTATAAATACGAGCAGCCTTATATCCACTTAATTCCCCATTCCGGACAGCTCGCACACCGTCTAACAATTTTTCTTTAGTGTAAGACGATTTGTTTGATGTTCTTTTGTAATTTCGAGTCATTTTATGTCAATTTTTCGATCTTCCATTTATCTGCGAACACATCACAGTCAGGCTTAGCATCCAAGAGAGCGTCGAGCGTAGAGCGTGCGAGGGACAGGAGACTGGGCTCGAGCGACGGTTCACTCCGAGGCTCGGTGGACAATCTATACGTCCTGCCACGGTTATAGTCTATCGGAGCAAAAGGATGGGACAGTTCGTCATGTAGTTCAGGAGCATCTGTTTTTCCGTGAAGGATCTTGACATGTCGCCACATCAGTATATTGCACCTGTGAGAAGCAGGGCCGGGTTGCCAGTCTAATATGTATAAAACTAAAATAAGACATCGAAAAATTCCTCCGCATCGCTGTCGAATGATGATAAATAGGTATCTGCCCTTTGGTCACGGGAAGTGTCAAGCAACCGTTTGGTGATTTCTTGTTGAGCGAGGTTTTTATTTATGCTACTTGAGGTTTTCCACTGCAGTGCGCAGTGGCAGCGGCAGCTCAGCACGCCAAGTTACTTTAAGGCACTGGCGAGCGTCTTGTATACTTAGCGATGGATATTTAACGTTTTCATTGTAACGGGCGAACCCCATATACCACAAGATTGCCGTTACATAAGCGCATCCAGGCGCGGATCCAGCCCTCAAAAAAGGTTGTGGTCACAGCCACCCGAAAATCGGCCAAGTGCGAGTCGGAGTATGAACTCGCTCATGATCGATATACCTAGTGCGTTCCTACAATAGTTATTTGTTATACAAGAGTGCAAAGTTGCTTTTTAACCGCGTGTTCAATTTTGATGACCGAGCAAGCGAAGGATTCTAAAATTGAATCACGAGCGCAGCGAGTGATTCAAAATTAGAATCCTGAGCGTTAGCGAGGGAATCAAAAGAGCACGAGGTGAAAAATCTTTGCACTCGAGTGCAACACGTAACTTTTCATTCCACCTCAGCGAGGAAATGACTAAATGCAAAAAAAAAAACGTTTACAATCACAAGATAGGTACACTTTTATTTCAGTTTAGGTATTAATTACTACATTATGACAGGTAAGTATTACAGAATAATCTTTAAATTATAACAAAATAATACTAAGGTATAATTAAGAAAATTTTAAAGTAACGTTGCTACAGTTATTTAAATTGAGTGTAATATTTTTGTTTGGTACTGTAATATTGGTGTTAGTCACTTGTGTACTGTTTTTCGGTAAACTATCTGTCATACTTAATAGTTGTACCGATTCATCGGATTCCCTTGGCGTGAATGTTGGAGAGAGAGGGAGATGGTTAGGTGTTTCATAACGGCTTATTTTTGATGTAGAAGGGCCAGTACAAGGATCCGATTGAGGCTCTTTCAGTGTAATGGCTCCTACGATGCCTTCACATATTTTAGACTTATTTTGGATGGAATCCTCTATGTATCCCTCTACAACTGCATTGGACTTCCAGCCTCCGTGGCGCTTAAGGGACAGCAGATCAGCTCCGGAATCAGCCAAAAGTGTGGCTGAAGTTCGTCGGAAACAATGACCCGTGTACAACAGGGGTTCTGGAAGTTCAAGAAATGTTGCTATTTCTCGTGGGATACTGCCAATTTTATTAGTACCCATAGGCTGTCTAACACACTTTCCATTGCGATACTGTAGAAAAAATCGATTGATTGGAGTGTTAGGCGGGCGTAAGGCTTGATATTTCTCAACAATCGTTACGTATTCCTTGCGAATGACGAAGTTGCGGTCTCTTTTTGTCTTTGTATTAGGTAAATTAATTAATAGTAAGTCATCTGAATGTTTCTCAATGTTTTTGACATTAAGTTGTGTTAGTTCATTAGTTCGACATGCTCCGTTTATTCCAATAATAAGAACAACCTGTAACGTAAAGAGTATTGTAGTAGATAAATGAATAAAATTGATATGAACGCATAATTATGCCTATCAACATCTACTAAGTATACTATTTAATTGAGATTAATATACTTAAGTAGATACTGAATGTGCAACTGACTTACTTTTGCCGCCAAATATACGGAATCGGGTGCTTCGTTAAGAAACTTTTCAATATCAGATACTGTGAAAACCTTCGATTTTTTTGTTTGATGACCAGATGAGGCTCTTTTTAAAAATGCCACTAATTTAGGATAGGTATCGATATGTTTGTCTTTTTTCATCTTTATTGTTGCTTTTAGCAACGAAAACGTACTCCATAGAGTGCTTGCTTTCTTGTTCTCGGATAATTCTATAAAATATGCCAGCAAAACGTTTTCTGAGAAAGTTTTGGCTCCTTTTGCTAGTCGCCACGTGTTGAACATATCGTACTGTTTTAAATACTTCTCGCGTGATTGTTGAGGGAGAAAGCTCATTTGCGCATTATTAACAGTTTCAGTCAATTCTGTTGGCGTCAAGCAAACTTCCTCGTCGCTAGAATCACTCATTTTAGTTTTTTCACTTGTTTTCAAGTTTCTTGTTTTTAATATACCTAAGGTTTAACAATGACGTGAAAAAATGCCGCGTAAAGAACCGCGTACAAAGCAAATTGAAAAAAGAACACCAAGAAGGTTCCGAGTCTGAGTTTTTAACAAATTAAAAAAAAGTTGTATGATATATTCGGCACCATAGAGGTAGCAGTAAATAGGTTTAATGTTTTTTTTAATTCACAAACTTAGTGCACACGATGTTCTAAATTCAATTTACTTTATCCTCTAGAGAATAAAAACGGCTTTTCCACTCAGATACTGAAGATTAAAAATACTCTTTCCGAGATGGTGGGATGAAAAGGAGATTTTTACAAAATATATGACACCAAGATTGACCAAGATTTTGTACAGTGGTGCCGATTCTCTTGAACAAGTAGCACAACCTAACTAAACTATCACTAAAATTCCTTAAATTGGCTCTGGCAATCATAAAGTAATCCCGCAAAAAAAAAAAAAATAGAGCCGGAGGCACGAATGCCTGTTTTACATGAATTTTTTCACTTTTTCAAAAAATTTATAGGAGTGCATGTGGAGATTTAGGGGTTTATGGGCTACATAAAGGGGTACAAATTTTCATTATTTTTGCGATAGGACACCATTTTCGAGTTAAAAGTAAAAGAAAAGATAACTACAATACTGTTTTTGCACCTGAATAGGGATATTGCCTAGGAAAAAAAACATAGTCAGTCTGTCAGTCAGTTAAAAAAATATTAGACACGTATTTTTTGCTATAACATAATAAAAAAAAGGTTTAGATAAAACGCATTAAAGTTGGAGAGTGGGGGATCGCTACGTTACAAGTCAGTATAAAATCTACCGGTTGCAAGTGTTAAAAAATCCTGATTTCTGTAAAATTAATCCAGTCTTTGGCAGAAAATAAAACTCAGTAGATTATAACTACGTTTTATTAACATTTATTGTAGTATTATTTGTACAGTTAATACCTACTTATATTTCTGTCCACTAGGAACAGCTTTCAAAAAATCTTTCTCTGTGGAAATTTCACTGTTTAATTCTTCACAGGTCAGATGTTTGAAATTATATTGTGTGAGTAGTATTGCTTTTATTGATTCAACGGAAAATCTGCTGTTTCTCTCGGTTAAAGTTTAGAAACGTGCTGCCTCGATAGGGGGTGGGGGTTGGGGGGGAGGGGGTGGGGGTAGGGTGTATGCCATCCCCCCTCATTCCCCCGCCGGAAACGTATAGTTTTTTTTTAATATTTTTTTTTGTATACCAGACTTGTCATAGAAAATGTGTATTCTGAAGGTTCTGGGGGGTTCAAGAGAGAGGGGGAGGGCAAATGTGGATGGGAGATGTAGTCCCGCATCATTTTCCATACTGGAAATTATTTTGTTTGTATGATTTTGTACTGTGTACTGAGTTGGACTCTGGGTGTGCTCCCGCCAAAAGCTCTCGGTCACCCCTGAGTGTCGCTACAACACACTCGACCTTCGCATCGCTATGGAGGTCGCCGGCTCGCTTCGCTCGCCACCTCCCCCCTTCGCTCTGCTCGGCCTTGTGTGGCTTGCTCCACTCAGGAGCTCCCTCCAGCTTCTGGCTCCCGCCTTTATAAAAACACTCTAGGGGTAGGGACCAAAAGACTACGTGGGGTTGGGGTGCCCCGTGTCGATTCTGAGGCTAAGTTCTGTCTACGTAGGTAATAAGTAGAATAAAATCTTAACCTACACTATATTTACCTTTGTGGTGTTTTCTTTTTCCAAATTAGGATTCACATTATTTGTAAACAATAATGTGTTATGTATTAAAAAAAAGCAGTTCTGTTCCTACACTAACCTAACCTAAAAATTAGGATTTTCGTAATTTTTTTTTTTTTTTTTTGACGGCGTCTCCGGCAAGAAAAGTTTGTTGCATAGGTATCAGAAAACCCCCTAGAACCCCCTAATATCCTCACTTTTCGTCCAGCGAGGCAGCACGTTTCTAAACCCAACCCGATTCCCGCGACGCGAAGAGCGGGTGCAGGGCGGGCGCGGGCGCCGGCGCCGCCCGGGCCGGGGAATCCCCGGCGCGGCCCCCGCCACGCCCGCGCGGTCGTAGCCTTTTATTTAGGGACATGACTAAAAATCCGGTCTCGAATGAAATCCGGGCGGAGTCCGGTCTATACCCTTAAAATCCGGTCAGATGGTAACCCTACCGGGGGTGACGCCATGCCACATTTTAACGTATTGTCTACTCAGTGTAATGCTGTAATCTTTTAATTACGTAAAGAAAAGAAAAAATACGTGTCCAATTTTTTTTTATTTTAATTTTAGTAGTCCCTAATGTCCCTATTAGTCGAGGTGTTGTTGGTGTGAATTCTACAACTTTTTAATCGCAATTAAAAATAGTCAGATTTAGTTAGACAATCAAAATTTTTGGTGAAAAAAGTCAAATTCAGAATAGCAATATTGCCATTTTCACTAAATTAATAACTCGGTGCCATTTTAGTGCTGTCAAACTAAAATATAGTTAAGTTGTGCCACTGGTGTGTTGACTGTTGGTCTAGTGGTCGCAAGCGCAACGGCTGAGCATGAGGTCCTGGGTTCGATTCCCAAGTCGGGCAGGGTATTATTGGGATTTTCATGTATAAAGCGTCATCACCATACACACGAAATCATCACCATTCATAGATAGATCACCGCCGTCATCACAATCTCAACGCATTTTATTGGAATGCTTATATCTTCAGATCTACGCTTTAAATGTTGCTCTAAACACATAGTGCAAGTGGACTGACGTCACCGACACGTTTTCTTCTCCAAACAGAGGACACAATCAGCCGTTCGACGGCTCGCATCATGGCGCGCGAGGTGCAGTCGTTCGACTTTCTCGGCCCCAGTTGTATGCCCGTAGAAGCGCTGGCAGCTGTGCATTACTTCGCCAGCGCTGTTGACAGGCCGCAAAACGTTAGTTAAGTAGTAACATAGACGAATATGTATGAAGCTATATAATTAAATGTACCTACCTATTTAAATAAAAAAGCCTTTATTATTCTATAATTTAAAAAAAAATTAAGTAAGTAGGTACCTATACCTACCTACTTAGTTAAAAAAAAACGCGCTTTATCGAGCATCTAATAATTATAAAATAATTTAATTGAAATTATATTAGTTACGATTTAAGTAACTACGATGCTTGTCACTTCTTTTATATCCTATCCTATAAATTACTTTTATTTCTTTATTTTCACCCGTGCAGAGGTCGGTCGCCCAGGTACATTAGATATATCCTATCATAGTAAGCCTATCATAAGTTCGAAAAATATTTGACCCAATTTCATTTCACCTAAAACTTTTCGACTATTATCGTTTCGTTTTTTTGCCTTCATCGAAGTCACATAACAATTCGATTTTTATCGTTACTCCGACGTTTCATTTGGTTGAAAAACTTTTTACCGAAGTTACAGTTAGCCGAAATAACATTTGTTCGAAGTATTATGTTTCCGAACATTCATTGTTATAATGACCACTGTTATAATGACCATATTTTCATTTCACCAAACGCCTAGAACGTTTGTGCACACTATTTCATATCTTATTTTCGCTGTTACTTTTTTATCAGCCGCCATTCTAAGGATAGGTAGACAATAAAAAAAAATGTGAATGTCGGTTTTCCATTATCCTAAATATTATTTGCTGTTAATTGCATAGTAATTGATGTGCGTCGTAGTCGTTGCAATTGGTTAAAGTCATTAAGTGGTCCCAGTAAGAAGCATGCGAACAAGGATGCTTGCTTCAAGCATGCAGCATGCAAACAAGCATGCAACATGCAAGCAGGCATGCAACATGCAGCAGGCATTGTTAGCAGCGAGCTTATCGTCGCAGATGGTTTTAACACTCACCACCTCAGCTTCGGCTACGCCGCCGGCGCCGGCCGGCCTCAGCCGCAGCGTCGGGCCTTCAATCCACCTGCTCCTCAGCTCGCGGGCCGTCCCACCCCACCGCACCTACGCGAGCAAAAAGTAAATTACACTCTAGGGGTACGGCAGACAAGACTGAGTGAAGTCGGTTTTGCAGCGATTCGTTTCTGTCACAAAATTTTGTAGCACTACATATTGACTTTCTATGACACTTAGTATTTTAATGTACCTAATATTGAAAATGCTACCAAGTAACCGGCTCTATACATATTTGTGACCAAATCATCATCATCATCATCATCATTTCAGCCATAGGACGTCCACTACTGAACATAGGCCTCCTCCAATGATTTTCAAATAATTCCATAAAATGTTGTTTCGGTGTGGTGAAAATATAGCAAATAAATCATTTGGCAAATGAAAAAAGTTCAAAAGAGGCTTCGGCCAATACTTAACAAAAAGTTATTTTGTAAATCGGCGAAATATCGGCGATACTTCGATGATCTAAAAATATGTCATAAAAAATAAAAAATATGTCGGGTAAAAGACGTCGGTCAATAGTTTTCGGTAAAATGATATTCGAACAAAAGAAATTCGGAAAAGTAATCGGTTCCCTTTGTAATCACGTTCTCGAAAACGGCTATAACAATTTCGATCAAAGTTGCATTACGGGATTTACATATCTGGGGAAATTCGCGATGCTACTAAAAGCGTGTTAAAAATTAAAATTTAATTAATTAAGGACCCCTCGACGAGTATAATACATAGATCGCTCCAATGATATTAGGGTAGGGGTGTGCAAGATTGCGTAGTGTACAAGAATGCGCAGACCGATTTTCGAATCAGGAAACGGTCTTCTGCGGCCAACATCAGTTGACAGCGTATCATCAACGTTATAAACGTGCTGGCGCAAGATTTTTCGTTTTGAATATAATTTCCCAGGATATATTCGAAAAAAACTGAATTTGAGACCTGTGTTATAATATTTAAGTGTTTTGAAAACGTGATTGTAATAAATGTAATCAAGGTAAGGTGTTTCTATGTGTTTATTTCTATCAAATTACTATCGAAACGTGTTTCACTCGAGTTAATACGACGTATTGGCCAAAAGATGGCAGAAGTGGTCTTTCAAAGCACTTTAGTACCCTATGTGCAAGAGTGCGCAAAGCCATCGTGTACAAGATTGCGCGCGCAGTCTTGTACACTGTATCAGACGTATATTTAAGATATGATGTGTTTTATCATGACATGTGTTTAATGCTATGCTTCTTCTTCAGCATAGATATTTCTTAAGCCCGCTAAAAAAATATTACGCTGCTGAGTGCGAAAACTGGTTGAGGAACCACCCAGGCCGAACAATAACCACCTTTCAAATTGCTACGATATTTACCCCTGCTTATGCTAAAACTGCAACTATTGCTAATGCTATTGAAGGATTTATTTAAGGTAACGTGAATATGGCCCTTTAAAAATGATATTTTTTCTGACATCGACTTTTTAGCTAGCAGCGTAAATGATCATGTTGAAATGAATGTAGCATCGCTGACTGTCGAAGACCTTGTTTAAACAAGCATACCAACAGAATCTGAGACAATGGCTGACGACAATGAAAGACTACTGCTTTCAATAGAATAGAGGCAGCAAGAAAGCTATGTGAAGAGAAGGAACTCTCCGACTGCGATACAAACCAACATTTGGATTTGCAAAGTCTAGCATCAATTCCATCAACTTCTTCTGTCACATTGTTGGAGTTGTCGCCGTATCTAAAGTCATCTGTCGGTGACCCTATAGTAAGAGGAGCAAAAGGTCTGAAATTTTAAGCAGCTCTCCACTCAAATAAATACTTGAAGAAGAACATAAAAAGAAAAATGAAAAACAATTACATAAAAAGACCAAGACCACAAAAGCCAGCAACTGCACCCAAAAAGAAAAATTGGGCATGTCCAGGTTGCTCTGAAGTGTACAGAGATCCAATTATTGAAGACTGGATCGAATGTATTTCATGCAAAAACTGGTGGCACGAAAAATGCACAGCATACGTAGGCCATGGTATCTTCAAATGTGACATTTGTGAGTGATGCGCACTCTTGACCTACGTGCGCAAACTTGCACACCTGGCTGCGCACTCTTGTCCTCATATGTTGTGCAAAAGTGCGCATTAAGGATGCTGCAAATTTTTGTAATAGTTCCTAAACTGTAACCTATAATTTGCTTTTTTTAAGTTTTCTTACTAGGCAGATAACCTACGTAAATTAATAAAGACTGAAGTTGATTTTAAACTGCTTTGTTTTTCTTTTAGAGAACATAGTAGTAAAAGTGCGCAGCGCTGCACACCCCTACCCTATATGTAAAAAGAGGTAGATAGGTTATAAACGTTCCGCAAGTGGCACGTCAAAAGTTGGCTAATTAGCCACATTTTCTTCGTTTTGTCTCTTTTTCGCTCCCGATAATTACGACATGCCATCCTACTTCCACGTGTCATATAATAGTGTGACATAGTGCCGTTTTTGAAGATAGAATGTTAGGTAGGTAACCTATCTACGTCTTTTTACTTCTAATATCATTGGATCGCTCAGTAATTTTCAGTTTTTCTTGTTTTTGCTTTCACAAGCCAACCAATTCCTTTATATCGTCTTGCCAGCTTTCTGCTTCTTTTTCTCTCTCCGTTTGGGCCTTTCCAACGAATACGTATTCAAATAATTATAATCATTAAAATCATCAACTCTGTGTCTTAGCGCATCCCCCTGAGACTTCAGTCCCGTGACGTTCTACTTTCCAGTTACGTAGGCAGTCAGCCAACAGTACCCAGAACATGGTGAAACCGGCGTGGGCGTGGTCGACTGCCGCCGAGGAGGCGGCGCTGGGCTCACTGCTGCTGCGGCTGGCGGAGGCCGTTCAGCCCATCTTTGCCGCCGAGCCCAGGCTTTTGCGACTGGCCTCGCCTGTGTATGCTGTTGGTGAGTGAAAATGGTGTTTGCATGGTAGGTACTAGGTCAGTAGCGGATCTAAGGGGTTCAAAAGCAGGACCAGCATGTTTCCAAGCATTTTTATCTTGGATATAATCCTCTAATTTGTTATATGCTTGTTTACAAAGTGTACTTTTTATATGAGTTTTAAATTTTCTTTCATTTAATTCTAATGTATCACAAGGTATTCTGTTGTAACATTTAACACAGTACCTACCACATAAAAGATGTATTTACTTTAGATAGTCTGAAAAATGGTTGATCTATTTTATCTTTATTTCTAGTATTAAAATTATGTCTATCACTTATTTTATTAAAAAGATTTTTTCTCGCATACATAATATTTGCATAAATGATAGGTATATTGTTTTAACTTCCCTACGAAATCGTATCCTCACGTCAGTAAACATCAAAACAGAGCTGAATGAAGTGCGTGGAGTAAACGGGAGTGCACGAACAAAAAGAAGGAGGCTTAAGGAAAGGCTTTCTAGACCAGCAAATGGTCCAAAGTTGTCTGCAGCTCACAGACAAGCTCGTTTAAGATTTGCGCGTGAACATCTTAATTGGACTGAAGAGCAACGGAGGCCTCCGCATTGTTCACCGATGAGTGTAGGACATGTTTAAATGGTGCAGACGGTCGCAGAAGAGTCTATCGTCGACGTGGGGAGAGATATACTCAAAGTTACATTAAAGAGCGTGTTCCTTTTGGAGGCGATTCGTGTAGGTATGCCATGTATGGTGTGGGGTGGCATTTCCCTGATCGGGCGAACGGAACTTGTGTTCATCGACATGGTTCGTCAAAACCATAGATATAATAATATTTCTGTGGTTCTAACCTTACCTAACCCATTTGGTTGGGGTGCCACAAGCACCGTGAAATGCAGCATAAGCACTTAAAATTAGTTTTTAAATAAGTATTAAAAATTCACGCCACTTGTGTCACCCCGGTGAAAAGGGTTAGATACGCTACAGTAATGTATCTACCCTTCATTTCATTAGAACCGTCTTTACCGACACGTTTCAGCCGAATTCCGATTATGAAATCCGGTAAACTACCCAAGGGTTTCCTTGACTTTTGGCTGCATAGCTGCAATAACGTTTGCAGGCGACCTTCACGGCAATCTGAGCGCGCTTATGTCAATGGAAAGCGCTTTATGGCCGTCTGGGACAGCGCTGGCGGCTGCGCGGATACTGTTCCTGGGAGACTACGTGGACCGAGGGTCGCACGGCACTGAGCTGATAGCGTACCTACTGGCTGCCAAGCTGCAGCGACCGAACGCAGTACTCATGGTGCGCGGGAACCACGAGATCAGGGACATACAGAGGATGTTCACTTTCTATAAGTATATTCTTTGCTTGGACTAAACTACGTACAGACGTCAGCAAATCAACCTACTACAATCAGTCAAATTTCTTTAATAGATTTTTAACTTGAATACAATGCATATGGTTCAAAGTTGATTGGGAAAATTTGACAGTTTCGGGTACCTAGGTTGACCTGCTGGCACTGTACATAATATTAGGTTTTATTGCGTAATGGCTTAAGTATGCACAGCCTTGGCCTAAGAAAGATCACAACAAACAACGCGAAAATATCACACAACTAATAAAAACTCAATTCTTTTGCAGTGAGTGCCTTTGTAAATACGGTGATATTGAAGGCCCTAAGATATGGAACGCAATAAACAATGTTTTCGACTGTCTCCCTCTAGCGGCCGTCATCGATGACAAAGTATGTTGTAACAATAATAAATACCTTAAAAATGTGTCAGGTTTTAACTCTCACGATATATTCAAATGCGTGTAACGAAACCATAATCGTAGAGCGATTCAGAAAGCTCGCACAACCCGACAACGCAATCTCTCGAACAACATTAAGTTAAACTTGAAAATTTTGTTAAATGTCGATGAATTTCTAATTCTAAGTAGCACTAGTAGCAACCCGGAGTCCGGATTTCTGCCCAGTTGATGGCAATATGCTCGCCCCCCGGAAGTGTGGGTATACTATACCTACCACCCCTGCCTCCCTTCTGGGGAAAACCGGGGTGAGCTTAACTTACTAAACGTGTTGACGGACTCACCAGGTGTTCTGCTGCCACGGCGGGATCCCTCCGCCGTGGGTGTGTCCCCTGATCACGGCTATTGACAAGGTGCCCGTGCCTCTGTCGCGGCCGGCCGAACAGAGCTCTATCGCGTGGGAGCTGCTGTGGAACGATCCCATCAAGTTAGTATACAACAACAATTGTAGCTTTTGCTTTTGCATAACCAGTGGAAACAGTATCAGTATTCCTTCCTTCCTTCTTCTTTTGGATAATGTTTCTTGCCGCCGACACCTAACCACCACTTCCACGGGTTCTTGAGCTTCGGCCAAACCTGAGCGACCAGAAAAGCCACCGGGCGACGGACGCTAGGTACTCGTGTTATTATATGGCGCCTTGCAAACCTACCCGGCCGTAACGCGGAGACACTCTGTAGTCGCGCAGGTGCACGGTTAAGTTTCGCGTTGTTGACGCCCTGCTACGCGTCCCAAGTCTTGCGCTGAGGTCACGCAGGTTTGGTCGAAGCGTTAGTCTAAACAAAATTTGTAACGATATCGTTGTAACCAGTGAACGTGGTTGTAACGTTATCCAGTGACTTACTCGTACTTATGTTTGCTATTCAGACACAAGTTTAAGCTTTGAATTCATTCACTTCGGATTTAGATGGACTTAAGCCACGAATTCGATTGGGGACAAATTAATTTTCAAAACATCACATGTTTAAGAACTATCTTTCCAATTCGTCATAGTTGTGACTTGATTCACAATTCTGGCGAATTCACAAAGTTGTTAAAATATTTTTATGGTATGTGGCACATCATTAAGCAAGAGAATAGACTAGACTTTTTGAGGGAGTTGGAAGATCCCGGTCGTTTTTGGTATTTTTTGTAGCCATGTAAACAGCTGTAACATGTACCTACAGCTTTAAGTTTTACATACCTATTCCGAAACTTTGCGAGTAAATTAAATCAAAACACGATGACTAATGTCACTAATTTTGTATTTAAAAATAATCTAGACCAATACACATTTAATTAAAATTCAGTCTAAGCCTTACCCTTTAAAAAGAAAATGTATTTGAATGTAAAATTTGGGTCTTTTTAGGGTTCCGTAGTCAACTAGGAACCCTTATAGTTTCGCCATGTCTGTCTGTCCGTCCGTCCGTCCTCGCTTAATCTCTGTGACCGTTAGCACTAGAAAGCTGAAATTTGGTACCAATATGTATATCAATCACGCCGACAAAGTGGTAAAATAAAAATTGGAAAAAAATGTTTTATTAGGGTAGCCCCCCTATATGTAAAGTGGGAAGTGATTTTTTTTTTAACTTCTACCCTAACGTGTGATATATTGTTGGAAAGGTATTTAAAAATGAATAGGGGTTTACTAAAATCATTTTTTGATAATGTCAATAATTTCGGAAATAATCGCTCCAAAAGTCAAAAACAATGTGTGTGTCCCCCCCCCCTCTAACTTTTGAACCATAAGTTTAGAAAATATGAAAAAAATCTGAAAAGTAGAACTTTATAAGGATTTTCTAGGAAAATCATTTTGAACTTGATGGAAACAACAGTTTTTGACAAAAAGTTGTACAAAATAATTTCTGGACTAAGTTTGTAGTATAATCGTATATGCAAGCAGGAACACTTATTGTGACGGACGGGAAACTACGGAACCCTACACTGAGCGTGGCCCGACACGCTCTTGGCCGGTTTTTTTATAAAACAATTAAAAGTCGATAAAAAAAATCCACAGGGCATGAGAGGTGTTAAGGGGACTGAAAGGATAGCAGACGACCCCTTCCGTCGACCATTTCAATTTGGCACACGATGCACCAAACACCCTGTATACTACATTATAATTAATAATATATACAATGTGGATCTGGACTTACGACATTAAATTAAAACGAGCACAGTACTAGTCCATAGAAACATTTTAAAATACGAAGATTAGTAGTTAATGGAAAATTGAAAAATTGCAATTTTCAAACAAAATAAATAGCAGAATCAACTGCATAAAAAGTAAACACGCTTTATCTACGAAAAGTCACTAACCTGTTGCGCGGCCCGATGCGGGTCGCGGCGGGGGGCGGCGCCTGCGCTGCGGTGCGGGGCGTAGGTGGACGTGGGTAGGTAGTTTAGTCGGAGAACAACAAATTAGCGGCATAAACTCACTAAGTTGCGCGTTGTTAATTAAAAGATCACTGATTGAATAATTAATCACATAATATCACATCACAATCAGAATTTACATCAATAGTCAAATTTATAAATTTTCGAGGTTTCCACCGTTGTTCATTATGCACAAGCGACATCGATACCTAATTAACTAACTAATATTAAACTAACACTGAACAATAAGTCACACTAAATCGTCTTTAATCACAAATAACAACTATTTTTTTTCACAAAATCACGACAATGCGCGCGCCGCTCGTCTCGTGATAAAAAAAAGTAGCCGAGTGCGCTCCTCAAAGGGCGCCGCTGCACTGACTGTGACCGAGTCCCGAGACTGCCGAAAAAATTCCGCTCACACACACACTCGCAATTGTCTATGCACCACTAATGCATAATTTGCGTAAGTATCTAATATTTCTTTTTCTTTCTAATTGTAGTATTATTTTGTGGGACTGGGCGGGGCGCGTCAGAGTGGAATCGTATGACACCTTTCTCTGTCTCTCAAGCATATTGAGACGTAGAGGATAGAATCGTACGTTTTGCACAGGTTCTTGACCTTACAATGTTTACCTATTATTACGGACTCAGATCTACATCATGTTGAAAAATAAGAAAATGAAAAATAATTTCCTGTGGCTAAAGTATTCATTGGATTTGATTGATTTTTTGTATACGGGCAAAGAACATGACACTCTTTATGTGGTTTTGAGGAATGTCAAGCGTCCTGCTCCACATTGTATATATTTTAGTTATATTAATTTTAAAAGTATATTCTCATATTGTATGTGTATTTTTAAATTAGTGAATAGTTAAATGTTATTTTTTTAAGTACTTATTTTATTTTCTCTTCTAAGTACTCTTACACACGTTGTCTATACCTCTTTTTTATCCACTTTCCTATCGCAGGTATGCTGGAAGAGATTTCTTTAGAAATAAGCATCACCTTTGTACGTATTTTTCTGTTCCTTTTTTTCTTGTCTGTTTATATATGTGTACATAAACTGTTAAATAAATAAATAATGTTTCATGAATTCACGGTACGTGTTTTCTCCAGAGGCATAACGCGACGTCTCGCCTTGGCACGACGAAAATATCGAAAAAAAGTTGCGGGACAAAAGTCTGACAAGTGGCAATACCTATCGCGAAAATTTTTATCGCGAAACGCTCCCACGATACAGGAGTAATTCCCAGTGTGGGGCAACATTTAAAAAAAAAATGGCTTAATTATGTGACCTCACATAAATTAAGACACTTTTTTTTTTTAATGTTGCCCCACACTGGGAATTACTCCTGTATCGTGGGAGCGTTTACAAACATTTAAACTCACATACACAAACAGCCAGACCCGGAACAACTAGATGTAGGTCATACAAATATTTGTTTCGTGCGGGAATCGAACCCGCGACACGCAGCGCAGCAGTCAATCGCTTAACCACTGCGCCAACCCTGCCGACATTCGCGGTACTACATGGCCTATGCCTGCGCATTTGCCATCTAGTGAATACACGGGTAGCTATATGAGTCCTTGTCACCCCAACCAGGCTGAACAAGATCACAGCGACGTTACAACTGGAGCTGGTTGCCAACGAAGGGTTCGCAGCGAATGCCAAGCGCGGCACGGGCCACGTGTTCGACCAGACGGCGTTGGATCGCTTCCTGCTGGCCAACCAACTGTCGCACGTGGTGCGAGCGCATGAGCTGCATCAGAACGGGTTTATGGTGCGAAATTTTTTTATTTTATTTTATATCCTCTTCTTTTGTTTTTTTAAGCGATTTTGGCGATTTTTTCTCCCTTGGTGAGATGTGAGATTTGGCTCGACCCGATTTTTCAAAATTAGTATTTTTCGTTTAAATACGTTAATCTGTGCTTGATTGCGTAGGATTTATTTAAAAAAACATAATTTGATAAATTATACTTTACCCCATTTTATTAATTTAACCCAGTTTTCTCGCGATACTGTTTCTTGCGGAAAAAAACACGTGATATTTGCCGAGACCCCCCCTACGTGGGATGTGGCTCGACTAGGCATGAAAATTGCCGTCAATATTGCGAAAGTTGCCAAAACTGCCGGGAATGTTACCAAACTTGTCGGCAACATTGGCAAGAAACGTGTAAATAGAAAACGTATTTTATTTTATATATTGAATAATAGGGTAAAATTGCGGTTTGCAGGGTGCTAGTTTTTATCCTTACCTACATTATAAAACCGAAAATTTTAGTTTTTGCATTAATTTTCTTATTGATAAACTAAAGAAAAGAAACAGGCTATCCACGATACTTCATTGGTGATGAAACCATAACTATTTTAGAGAAATCTTATTTTTTTTCTACTTTCTTTTATCCAACCACACTTGTATGTAAGAAAGTATATACATGTATATGTTTATACATATACTTGTATGTAAAAGAGTCAAACCTTGCAAGACGATTGGATCAGCAACAACAAGTTGACGTTTCTGATTTCAAAAAAGGAGGTTCTTTATTCGACCCGTATGTATGTACCTATGTTTGTATGTCCGCGTTTTTCTTAAAACCTACTGATCCGATTTTGAAAATTCTTTTGAGGGCACGATTTGTCAAGTGGCTAAGCGACTAATGTGAGGTAACGTACCAACGTAGTATTCAACATTTAAGTTATCGTAAATCAAAAAAGGGTACCTACAAGAGGTAATGTGAAAAAAAAAAGTGAAGTATCTGGGTACTTCTGCATATTTCTTTAATTTTTAGTTGAAGGAGATTTTGATTTAAAAAAAATCACTTATTTATTTGATTAGGGGTTAAAGTATGAAATTGCCGATTTGTACTGAAAAATTGAAATTCGTTTTTTTTTTAATTTAACTTATTTATTTAATCAATATAATTACCATTATTATCTATACATTGCTGCCATATAATGGGATATTATAGGAATAATAAATATATTATATAATAGGAAGGTCATTTATGCCTTAGCGATAGAACTCTCGTGATCTAGATTCGACAAACTGTGTGAAAGCATTTTGTACTGCCTCCTGAGAAGAAAACTTTTTATCACGTAGAAAATTGTCCAAATCACGAAAAAAAAATTGTAGTCCGTTGGAGCAACGTCTGGCGAATACGGAGGGTGACGAATGGTTTCTAATTGCAGTTCCTGTACAGTTAAAACGGTTTCTCGTGCTGTATGAGGTCTCGCGTTATCGTGGAGATGGTGAAGATCGATTCATGAGTCGGGGCTGTTTCACTGCTAGTTTAGCTATGAGTGTTCAGAGTTTTACTTAGCAGTCCCCCCTCTCCAAACGCAACATTGATATTGCTAGCTGTTTCTGCCGCGTTAGTTCCGCGTCGGAACTCGTATTAAAAAATAACTCGAATTTTCGAAGTATCCATCTTTATTGTCTAAGCTGAATAAAAAATCGAATTTTGCACATTTTTTTAAAGAAGAACTTCATAGGTAGGTACTCGTACCATGTGAAAAAGTTTCACTCAAAAATCTCAAACCATGAAGGTTCTATGTCAATTCGAAGTACCTATTACAATAAACCGGCAATTTCATACTTTAACCCCTATTATATCCATATTATTATAGTTTTCTGTATTTTCATCTTCCGATTCATCCATAATGTAATCGTCATCTGCTTCAGAATTTTCAATGTTCTCGCTGTCTTTTTATTTCCGTCAACGAGCCCTAAATTTTTTCTTACCATGATCAGTTTTGACAACTTTTCTGGTGTTTAAGTTTTTATCAAATGTCTGTATATTATTTGATTTTTAAATAATTACATTCTTAACGTTAAATTTGGTAGACAGCAGACACAATACATCTAAAACTCACGTACTCTCCTAGACCAATCAAACGACCCTAATCTCGGTAGATTTACGAATATCAGAGCGTAGATCCTATGACCACCTTCTAACTCCATCATCAGGCTGGCACAGTACTATCATAATATTGCGTTCTCACCAGACTGACATAAGTACTTATAATTTCAACACTATCAGACTTCAAAAAATAGATGAAAATCGATGTTAATACAAACAGATGAATTTACTTAAAGTAAAGTCCAAAAAAAATACAAAAGAACACTACACAGTTGTATGATTTAAATTTATTTAATTCGGTATCAATACCCTCTGTATTTGTTTATAAAATGTATAAGTGAAATTCTCAAAAAACTATGGGTTCAGCTATCACGAAGTTACCAGTGTCTTATTTTAACTTTATCTTCACATATTAGCATTGATAATTATAAATTATGTATAAATAACAATAAACCATACAGGCTTACTAGTAACACGTATAATTACACCATTACATAAAACCTCATGAGCCCATAAACATTAAAAATGGCATTTGTAAAAACCTATGTAATCTGGCAATTTTGGCAATTTTCCGGCAATATTGACGAATATTGCCGGCAACATTGGAAACTTTCCTAGTAAGTTTCGGAAACATTCGGCAATTTTCATCCCTAGGCTCGACTCCCTCCCCCCCCTAAACGCCTCACGTAGGTAGTTAATGAACGACCCCAAACTTCTTGTAGGTAGGTAACACCTTGTCAAGCTAGAAGAACGTGCAGTTATCGCTGCACTGTTTGTTTTGTATAGCTTTTGCACTTAAGACGCTGACAACCGCTATTGAGCTCCGAGGTTTCGGTATTTTTAGCCACGCCCACAATTTCTCCGATATCCTAGCGCCGTTCTTATAGGGCGGTGATACAGCGAACTACCAAGTAGGGAACAAAGTGACGCGGTCAATAATAATTAACATGAACCAATAGATGGCGCTCTTCTATATTTATTGTTCTGTATGAAGACCTACAAACGAATTAGACAAGGATTAGAAAAACTAATGTATATTTTTATCTTTATATTTTTAATTATTTAAGAGACTTTATTTACACTGAATTTAAAAACAATATAAATGTAAGGAAAATAAAAACTCAAACTAGGTATATTAGCGAAATTTTCATTATTATCACAAATATATTTTAATCTTTATTTGCTTTTTATATTTAGTATTTATATAAATTAATATTAATACAATAAAAATATGTATAAATACTATCGACGCCATACCCACATGCTGGTGACCTCCTTAGCTAGATCAATATATTTTTAACCCACTTCAAAATAAGGTTTTCCCCTATGAATATTTGTGTTTGTGTCTATGTATGTTCACGTATTTCAAAAAAAAAAAAAAAAAAGAGATATTTGGGCATTCATTTTATTTACATGGGTTTTTCGATGATAGGACAGGATTTAATATTTACAAGTCTGTATTACTTAAGTATCTGGAACATGTGGGTTGATCGATTGGTGTCTGAAGGACTATTTCATGCACCTTATTGTTGTCTCTTATAGGCAGATTCCGTGTGGATCTCGGGTCAACTATTTCAGGAAGTAGGTGGGTTAGGTAAAATGATTGTAATCTTTTTTTCATTTTCTGTTCCCAAAATAGGTCATCTTTTTCTATTACTTCTATCTTTAATTTAACTTCTTCCCCAGACCATACTGCAAACAAGCATTTCTTCCGTCTTGTAATATGGAGCTGGCCCTGAATTTGATAATACCAGTTGTGATTGGTGTTTATTTTTAGGCACCCTTCTTTATCTTTTACCCAAAAATTTACTTTTTTTTTGCTGATAGCCTCATTAAGGCCCAACTTGTATGCAGTGATTGGGCATTTAATTTCAATTATGGCATCTACGCCACATATACCATCAGGTGTCGCTCCAAGATAAGGCAACTCTGCGTCTATAAACAACCCACAAGGCGCAATTTTAATACTTTCTTGTTTCGATAATTGCAGTATGGCTATTTTTTCGTTTTGCTGGCCATGTTTGATTGAGGAAATGTGATCCATATTTTTTTTATATAAAATGTCTTTTACCAAATTGGCGCATCCTGTATTTGGTCTTTTCTTTATCACGCGGCCAAAATTGGAGGCTGTCAGCAGCGACCTCCGTAGTTCCATCCACTCACTACTATCTTTTTGAAGAATCGTTTTTTTTTCTATCAAACTTCGTTCTTCGTCAGTTTTTTTTAGCGAAAGGATAAAATTGTCCTTCATTTTTTGAAGAATATCTTCTGGCATATCTGGTTTATTACACTGATCTCCATAACTTTCATCTGTTTTTGTGAATATAATACGTCTTTTTTTCTTCATGTACTTGCTATTGAAGTGTCTCTTTTTCATTCTTCTTTCTTCTAACATCTTAAGTTTCCCTTGTGGACTTTTTTCTAAGATGTGTTTATACAGTCGAGATATTGATTTATTTGTGTTGAATGACACGGTTGCCGCAGTACATCTCGTAGCATATGATCTCTTCATGGAAAAATTTATTCTTTTCCCTCCAACATATTTTGCTATTATGCTGTGGTAGCGCTCGACAATATTACTGTCCACGTCATGGATGAGACTTCGAGCGTGGCCTGCTATATTTTGAATTAGTAAACAAATTCGTTGCCATAGTGAGCTCGAGAAGAAATCGTTTGAAGTATTTTCTTGTTCGCCCTGTTTCTGGCAGAAGTATATTTTACATCTAGTGTGGTTTCCAAAAGCATGGTAATGAGCCAGCATAATATCGTCGAATAGACGTTGAATTTCTGGACATTCATCGCCTTTGTTTTTAGCGATAGATTTTTTTATCACAGACCTTACACTCATTATTGTTTTTTTGCATACAAGTTTTCGATGGCTGATCGGGTATCTGGTATCTGTTTGTAATTGTTGCAGTTTATTGCAAAAGTTTCTCAGTAAATGATTTCGACATTCTATTTTTTCGACTGTGATACCTTCATGTTGATAAGGCCGTGATTGGAGAACTTTACTATAGGTGCTGGAGTCACCATCGGATATCAAACGTCCATAAATTAAATTATGAATGTTCACAGACTGTTTAAATCCCTCAACAATTATGTCACTCTCCATGCCAGTCGAAGGACCCGTGTAATTTTTAAAACATGTGTGTTCTTTTATGGGCACTTTCTGTTTTTCTGCCCGATCACAGGTATAGCAGTATTTGTTGCGAACTCCATAATACAAAACTTCCCCGGTTCTCCTTCCAATAATAGTACCAGCACCTGATAAGGCGGAATAATTGGTTCTATATGATCTCTTGGAGTAGCATCCGTCTGCAATAACGTCAATAATTGGGATAGCATTTTTACTAACTTTGCCCTCCGCTATAGCAATATTTCTTTCCTTTTTAGCAGCTTTTTCCATTGTTTCTTGTGCAACCTGTTCCCATTTGTTAGATAAATCATCGTGTATCCTTTGGTATTTTTTATTTGACATAATAGGTAAATTTAGCGCTGAAGAAAGTTCTTCCAAGTTTGAATGTCCACCGCCAATTGATAATATACCTGCTACAGCACAATAATTGACTGGTAAATAATTTTCGTCACTGGAATCACTTTCAATGTTAAATTTTAAATTGCACATCCTACACAAAAGAGTGAACTTCGACGACAATCCATTTATTTTTTCTCCCACCAAATCTATATGACTCAAATTACAACCCAAAGGTCCGTGCCCAGAAATTTTCTGAAGATTTTTAAAAAAATGCGTTAGGCTTATTATTCGTCGTCCGATGTGGATTTCTTGTTCTGGAGGGCGACTCGTAGTAATCTAAAAAATATTCATAAACTTAATAACGTTAATCTATGCGTAAGTAACTAAATAAAAACTTGGATTGTGTTGGATTTTATCCTCGACAACCAATACCTGGCCATGTACATGGTAATTTAATATTTACCTCAAGTTCAGGAAGTTCATCGGCGGATTGGACTGTCTCAGATAAATTTGATTCTTGATCAATAATATTTCTTGATACCTCACATGATTCCTTTGCTGATTCTTCAAACCTGACAACATAACATAAAAGTATAAGAACGATCAGCAGAAAGTTTCATATCACTTGGGCAAATTGTACACATCTCATTCTGGGTACTTACCTAGTAACATTTTCAGGGGTAACTATAATGTCACTTTCTGATATAACTGCAACTGGCAGATTTTCTAATCTGCAAAAAAAACATTTAAACTTGCAAGAACTGTCTTCAGCAATAAACTTCCTATTATGTCATAGAAAAATAAGTAAATAAATATGTATAAGTTAAACGGTTATAATGAAAATAATGATGTAGATAATAAAAGAAAAGCAAAAAAAAAATAGCTTTTAGTATAATATCTACATAATTATTTTCAGGTTTTAAGTTTTTATTTAAACTCTATGATCCGCCATGCACTGTGTTCTACTTTTAAATACCTTTAATTTGATACCCGTATAGAAACAAATATGAAATTAGAAATATTGAAACAAATATGAAAACTGGCATTTTGTGCCGGCGGACATTTTATATTTGAAATTTTCCATAGTGTACAGTATTCTACTAGTCAAGCCCTTTCATTTGATAAGCATATTGAGGAGGTTATGAAAAAATATGTAATCCGCCATTTTGTAGCGGCAGCCATATTGGATTTACAATGATAGTGATGAAATTTAATTGTATTGTTATCAAAACTGTGTACCAAATATCAGATCAATCTGCCAACAGGAAGGGGGTAAAATTTCAAGTACTAAATTAGACCCAAATAAATAAATAACAAACAGGGCAAGCTAAATAAAACCGTTTCAAATATACCACAGCACAGACGATGATTTATATAGAGTGGGCAAGAAACAATGGACAAAGGTGCGAGTATTTTAATTTTATTACTTAGATCATAGAAAGAAAGTCACAAATAAGTCCAGTTCTAAGATAGTCATAGGTCTATGTAAATTCGATAGTTTATCACTGGACTTATTTGTGACTTTCTTTCTATGATCTAAGTAATAAAATTGTTATCTATATTAGTAGATAAGTACTTATTACAAACTTACTGGTGAAAAACAATTTCCGAAGCTTCACCTGCTTCTGAACTGTTCGCCAAACGTCTCTTTTTACTGTAACGAAAATTAATAATTATTCTAAAAATATACAAAAAAATAAAAAACCACGAAAATTTCCTAATAAATAAAAAAAAAACAATTCAAATTTCCTAATAAGAATCAACTTGGTTTTGAACTCGAAACTCGCTATTTAGAATCTAAGCGAAAACCAATTTCGGAAGCTTCACCTGCTTCTGAACTGTTCGCCAAACGTCTATTTTGAATGTAAAGAAAATTATTATTATTTATTCTTAAAATATATAAGAAAAAAAATTAAAACAAAACAAATAAAAGCATAAACCAATTCAAATTAAAATTTCCTAAAAATAATCTAACAAGATTCGATCTCGAAACTATCGATTCAATATCTATGAAAATACCACAAGACCAACCTAACGTTTGAGATTCAGATGAATTTACGCTATGGGTTGTTGTACGAAATAGCTTTTATGTACCTATATTTGGTTATAAGTTCAATAAAATTCTGTTCGTGTACCTATTTTGTCAAAATTACAATATAAAACAAAATTATAATATAAAAATTACTTACTTGACTACTTCCATGAGATGTTTTTGTTTGTTAGTATAGAAGCGCTTTTTTGCTGGCCTTCGGCATTTTTGTTTGTTTCCCATTTTGCACAGCAAATATTTTCACAACTTAGAACTATATTTTTACAACTTATTGTAGTTTTAGGGACAAAATAAAATATGTACAAGAAGAATGTTGAATGTATGTTTGAAGTTGTCAAACAACAAAATATGAAATGAACGGGTAGCGGAGCAAAGCGACATACGTCCGTCTAGCAGCGCGCCTAAGCGATCACTGTCGGACTGCGTACATAAGAAAGAGAAGCGCGACGACGCGACGCTCGTAACTTTTTACAAACTATAAAATAATTAATTACTTAAAAATAAGCTGAGTAGACAAAAATAAGAAACTACCAAGTTCTGTATTTAAATATGATACGTTATTGTTATAAATTTTACCAACGTACGTTGATAGGTAACACAGATATTTTTGTTATAAGGTCATTTTAAGAGGTCAGTTTACGATTTTTTTGTATCGAGAAAACTTTTCGAAAACGTGTTTTGAACACAATAGGGTTCTCAGAAATATGTTCAAAATTAACATATATTTTTTCCGCCGTCACAAACTGTATAGATTTGGCTAAAAAATGGTTTGAGACAAGCCTATTTGGCTGTTGTCAGCGTCTTAAGTTTTTCGAAGAACGCTGCTTAAGGTTCTCTAAGCAGAGCGGCTAGCGACATGGTATACTGCTGCAAGTGATGACACCAGCAACCATCACCCGTTTCAAGCATATCATCTAGCTTTTTTGTTATCCTGCGATTGAGAAGTGCTCTTCGCTATCCTGGCCCTGTAACTGTTCTGTGGACTTCTTACCACGAGAAATGTATCTTTACAAATGCCTCCTCAGTGTCAACTCCGCGGCAAACTGACATCCGTGTTCTCATCGTACCACTACTGCGGTGGTTCCAACGACGCGGGCGTTGCACTGATCGAAGACGGGAAACTTAGGCTTATGCGAGTCAATTATACAGACTGATGCAAAAACTGGGTCTGAATGACCCATAACTCGAATAAATTGACAAAGAACTTTAACCCTACATCTTCATCTTTCTCTTGCCTATATATTATTGTTTATTTTTTGACAATTTTATTTTGTGAGAAAATCATTAAATTGAAAATGCAAACAGATTTCAAATTCTTTTATTTATTATTCCATCACTTAGAAAACTTCGGTTAGCCTTGGCAGGCGAAACAAAATGTCTAATTTATAATTATATGAATTAAGTTAGTTTAACTTAACTATCTTTTTATAATACAGAGAGATACTTAACGCTAGGACTAAAGACTGTTTCCATGACAAAAAGACAAAATATTCAATCATGCCTATAAATACAAGTTTGGTATTTGAGAAATCATAAAAAAATCCAAGACGAAAAGGTAGGAATGAAAATTTACAACCTTAATAATATTGTCCATCATTATTAGGGCGCCGGCCCTAATAAAGATGGACAAAATTACACATCCGGCGAAGCGAATCACAGTGTGGTTTTCAATGCCTAACAAATATCAACCCTACATTACAAAGTTAAAAGATAATTGTTTGGCAGTGACAACTGCGCCTTGCGGTCCGCCGGGTTTGTGGCGGCCATTACTCTGTCTGATGACGTCACACCATGCTGAAGGAAACAGTCCAGTGTGGTGCCAAGTTAACTCAAGAGGGTATTTGCATATATTATAAACTATCATCATAATGTCTTGCATAAACACGTAACTATCAAATCACTCATCACACTCGAAAATCTTTATTGTAACATTATTATCTACATAGCAACATCATACATCTTCAAACATTCGTCGTATACTTATTAAATGGAAATCTGTCATACGTCATTAATTCATTATCACAAAACTATTACAAGAGCCTTTGTTCCAGTTGCCCTTGTCTTTTTGTCATGGACTTTTAAATTAATTTAATATGAAGTGATCTGCCAGTACATTGGACAGTCTTGACTGTGGTGCGAGTACTTTATTTATGTATTTAGGAACTGTTTCAGTGTAAGGCCAGGCTTATCCCAGATAAGAAGTAAACCTTTTAAAACTGCGCTAAAATCTTGGTAGCTTTTAGCGCTGAGTGAAGCAATGTCGCAAACTACATGAATCTTAAGTTATGCTCAATTCATTTTTTACATGCTAATTCCTTTAATACATTATAAAAGAATCACGGCCACATATACAGTTTTACAACTTTATTATATGTACAGATGAAGCAGTTTCACCATTTAGCCATACACTCAAACAGATCCTAAAGTAAATGGAATCGTGTTTTATAAATAATAGAAACAAAAATTACAAATTACAATAGCCTTTCCATCAATAATGGTCCGGCACAAAATAAGTCATAGTTCTAAGTAATCCATATTCCTGATTCTTAATAGTAAGAGGGAATGAAAGAAATTGTTATTTACATTAGTTTAATTCTGTTACTGGGTTTACGCGTAACTTTTCTGAGAATTAAGGAACAATAAAATACTTTTTCACTTGAAAACGCTTTGAACCACTTAACAGAAGTGAGTAGTGGTATAATTATATTTTGATCAACTTGAAAATGTGACAATGACCGGCCAATAGGAAACTGACTCAAACATCACATAAATCATCACATAAATCCACCATCATACTTTTATTTGCAAGCTTGGAAAGCAACGCGCAAACACGATGTCGTGAAGATTCTACAAATGAAAATAAATGATATTCTAAAAACTCAGATATTAATATAACCAGTTTCTCACATAACTATATATAAACAATCATCTCAGACTTAAAACTGACAATAAAATATGTCCATTTGTTTATGTTAATAAAACAATTACTAGTGATATATTTATTTTACATTGAATGTATTCATGGTTCTTCCTTTATTTGATTAACTTCTATTTTTAGATTCATATACTTTTTAGTTATTTATATTAATTTATAATGTATAAGTGACTTTTGTGAAGAAGAACAAGTCAACTATTTTCTCCAGAATTATTTACATTTATTCAAAAATCTTCTATTCATTGTAAAACCGCCAAACTGAATTACAAAATAAAGTATCAAATTTTCCGCATCAAATAAAGGATCACCTCTTTGAAGCAAGTTTTGATCAACACTTTTCTAAAACTTGTAAGTACAGTTACGTATAACACAATAGGACCCACAAGAACTTACAAAATAAAGTAAATACATCACTAACATGTCTGCAGCTACCTATAGCAGCAGCTTGCCCATGAGTATCTCGAGCGCGGCCTTGCGGCGCAGGTAGGGCATGTGCGCCTGCGTGAAGCTGTAGGCGGCGCCGCGCGACGAGAACTCCGCGAACGTGCACGCGAACATGCCGCAATCGCTGCCGTTCATCTGCTGCGGGATATCCTGCAACAACACTGGGAGGTTAGCCATCAGGACAGAGCTAGTAGTAACAGTCCATATGAGCTATGTGTATTTATTATGGGTTTGAGTGAGATATGGAGCGTATCGGGCTGTGTCTACACACTATGACAGCGTCAATACGTGCGTGTAGCGGCTGAGCCCTATGTAGGATAGTGTGTATAGCATAGCAGCCAACATTATCATCATCATCCTCTTGCCCTTACCCCAATTTATTTGGGGTCGGCTCATAGTAGTCGTCATCCCGGTAGCCACCCCCTAGCCAGCCATATCATCTTTCACACAGTCAAGTATCGTTTCTTAGGTCTTCCCCTACTCTTATAGTCATCCTCATCTTCTAGTTCTATCTATATAAGTATATAAAAATGAATGTTTATCTATATGTCCTTTATAGAGTCATGAACGGCTGGACCGATTTCGCAAATACTTTTTTTGTCAGGAGAAGGTTTTAGGTAGGGTAGGTTTTGGGCAAGTAGGGCAGGTAGGGTGCTTGGGTAGGTAGGGCAGGTAGGTAGGACAGGTAGGGTGGTTTGGGTAGGTAGGGTATGTAGGGGTGGGTAGGTAAGTAGGATAGGTAGGGTAGGGTGGGTTATTATAGGTTAGATAGGTAAGTGTGCCGTAGATAAGTACTTAGTGCTACCCGGTGTGAAGCCGGGGCGGGCAGCTAGTTAATACATAAAACTTTCCTCACAACATTTCCCTCACTCCACCACATCATTCCATACTCATACCATGACAACCGATTTCCTCAACTTTTCAGTCACTGGTGCCCAAACTCAAAGCATTTATTTCAATTAAACCATTTACAGGCACTTTTGAATTGTCAAGGGGTCGGTCAGTCAGAAATATGAAGCTAGTTGCCCTTTCCAAAGCGTAGTAGGTATACCTATGGAGAAGAACGGGCAAGAAACTACATAGACACTCTTTTAAATCAATAATTTGATACAAAATATTGGTTACATCATTTATTTTGAAATTATGCATGTGAGAACAATATAGAAAGACGTAAACGTTCGAAAAAAACGTCCGTAATAAAAAAGAAAATTAAAGAATCATTCAAAAACTTAAAATAAGCCATGGCAGCTAAGAGATGACCAGTCCCAACTGACGGCGCCCGTTCACGAACATGACGCGTGGATCAGCACCATTCAGCTCAACCATTTTGAAGGGAGCTAAATGATCCAACACACGCGCCACCATCAGCGAGACATCTGAGTGAGCATGACATAATCACAGCCGCCAGGGTACATTCAAGTCAATGAAATACACATTACCCGGTAAATAGCGGTAGCTCTTTAGTACATAGTACTCACACCCGTGCTATGCAATTATATAATACAAAGGAGATTGAGTTTATACAATACAAAGATGGTCTTTCAATCTTCAGCAGCTCCAACAGTATTTTCAAAATGTTAATCAGTTAGTTGTGGTTGTGGAGCAGGACCAGCAATGAGCCAAGCATTTTTATCAGTTATGTAATCCCCCAACTTACAATATGCCTGCCTACATAGTGTGCGTTTTATACAAGATTTGAATTTCGTCTCATTCAGTTGAAGTATGTGGTTGTTGTTTAAACAGTACCCCATGAAAGATGAGTCTACCTTAGCAGTCTGAAACCTGGTTGTACTAATAGGTCTCTATTTCTTGTACTATAATTATGTCTATCACCTCTTTTACAAAAAAGATGTAGTTTTTTTCTTATGTACTACGGCGCACCTACCTACCCTACCAACCCTACCATACCTATCCTACCCTACCTTACGTACCCTACCCTACCTACTCTACTTTACCTACCTTACCCTACCCACCCTACCTAAAACCTTCTCCTGACAATAACAAATACAACAAAAAAAGAATTAGCGAAATCGGTCCAGCCGTTCTTGAGTTATAAATAGTGTAACTAACACGACTTTCTTTTATATGTATTAGGTCTTTACCTATGAAATTGGAGATTTGTATGATAATTTTAAAATATATTTTTTATTTTATTTCATGTAATCAAAATACTGGCCCAAATTATCTACACAATTTTGCCATTTTGATGGCAGTTTGTTTATCCCTTTACTGTAGAAGTCTGCCGGACGGGAGGCGATGAAGTCAGCGAAAGCGTTTTGTACTCCCTCTCGGGTGTTGAATTTTTTCCCACTATAAAATTGTCTAAATTTGGAAAAAAGTATATATCTGTTGGGGCAAGGTCCGGTGAGTACGGTGGGTGACTGAGAGCTTCCAGCTGTAACTCTTGTAGCTTTGCGATGGTCTGTCGTGAAGTGTGAGCTCGCGCGTTGTCGTGGAGAAGCAATAGGGAAGAGCGATTGACTAGTCTTGGTTGTTGAATTACGAGCTTCTTCATCATTGTTTGCATTTCTTGGCAATAGACATCTGAAGTCACTGTTGTGCCATTCGGTAAGAAGCTGTGATGTACAAGTCCAGCCGGCCGGTCCACGGCCGCCACATGGCCGTTTGTTTTTTGTTTTAACTCAACCTATTTTATTATGTCGATTATTACAAAGAACAATGGCGAACTCCCAAACAAATTTTTGTTGAATTTTTTTTTAGCGTCTGCTTTTAAAAAATATGTAAAAATATAGATTTTAAATTCCTGAACAGTTTTGTCTTCAGTTATACTTTTATACGAAGTCTGGAATTAAAGATATTTCAGTTTGAAATTCAAAAAATATAGAGGTTAAGTCAGGTCAACAAGAGGTAGTTACTAATCGAAAAAGAATATAGAAATACCTAACTACCACTTAAAATATCATTAATAGAAATGAATTTTTGCACCCAATATTTTTTAAGTCTAACCGATTTGCGTAGGTTTGCTTGACACATGGCCCACAAACCTACATAGCAACATGCGACGAACCTAAGTAAATAAACGTTCAGAAAAATATACTTTTAATATTTTTTTTAACCATGTTAAGGCCAGCTGATATAGATATAATTAATTAAGTATAAAGGTAATAGGTGAAGGTTCTGGGTATGTATAGATTAAAAAACAAAACATATTTTGTAATAATCTTTAATCCTGATCATCCCTAGCCACAACGTCATCAAGAAAACCTGCGGGTGCTGAGATATTTGGTTGATGCCTGGCCCATCCTAAATACCATACTACAGTCATTGTATGAGCACAGCATCCTACAGTTCGTCTTCCAACTAAACAACTGCAACAGTACTCTACTATTCCTGCTCGACCGGGCACATTATTTTCTACAATAACATAAACATAATATTGTCTTCTAGATACATGACGTGAATTTATTTTACCTCTTATTAAGGTAGTGTCACCACTGCCTCTAAGATTGTATTCAGGTGCAGGTTGCTCACTGCATACTTCAATCCTGTACCCGCCGTGGAAACGTACATGCTCACCGTAATACGAACGGGCTTGTCTTATTTGGTACGTTCCCAAGGCGAATAAAATTAGATCCCTGTATTCTAAGACAGGAAAGTAAATATTATTTCTGCCAGCAGTTATGCTTTGGAAGTTAGATGTTCTCCTTTTCAAATTAATAGCCTCAACCATATCTGCCAGATTGTTTTCTAAATTCATTCTTTCCCTTATTATTAATATTATAATACACACATCAACACGGTCTAGGGATATTTTTAAAAAAGCGAATTACTATCAATGTGTTAATTATTTATATGACATGTATATATTTAAAAGATACGTTATTTAATATTCTACCATTTTTTAATAATGGTTAAGGTACTTAGATTAAAATTTCAGGATTTTATGGAAAAAAAATGAAGCATAGACGGAAACCGTATATGAAAAACCAACTTTCCTCACTGTTTTCGTAGAGGAAAGACACTTCTTTCGTGCGGGAGTGGTGAAAAAGAATTTTCAAAAATTTTAATTTGGAATTAGTCTGAGATAAATTACAAACAAATCGGTGTATAAAAGATTCCAATGCGGCCAGTACTTTTCGAGTTATTTAATTGAGTATGAAATATCCCTAGACCGTGTTGATGTGTGTATTATTATAATTATTGTATAATATTATACAGACCGTAAAACACCCGTGTATGCGTGCTTCCTTGATCTGTCCAAGGCTTTCGACCTTGTAGTGTATGATCTGCTGTGGAACAAGCTGAGGAGCATAGATTTGCCGCCGGAGCTCATCAGCGTGTTCCAGTACTGGTATGCGCACCAGTCTAATAGTGTTAGGTGGGCGGGGGCAATGTACCCTGTTTAATTTGTATATTAACGGGCTGATCGTGGCGCTCAGCAGCCATCAAGTCGGCTGTCACATTGACGGTACATGTGTCAATAATTTAAGTTATGCTGACGACATGGTGCTGATGAGTGCTTCGGTATGCGGCTTGAGGAAGCTGTTACAGATATGCTTGTGGCCACGGTTTATTCTATAATGTAAAGAAGAGCCAGTGAAGCTCCAGAAGCATACCTCCGGTCAGACTAAATGGGGTTCCTTTGAAAAGGGTTGACCAGTTTACATACTTGGGGCATGTTTTGACTGTTGACCTCAAAGATCACGCAGACATGGAACGGGAGCGGAGGGCGTTGTCTGTTAGAGCTATAAACATGATCGCGCGCAGATTTGCGCGGTGCTCTAATGAGGTTAAGGCTACGCTCTTTAGAGCGTACTGTACTTCCTTGTACTCATGCAGTTTGTGGGCTAACTACTCTAACAGAAATTACAGCGCCATCCGCGTCCAGTATAATAACGCGTTCAGAGCGGTGATGGGGCTACCCCGACACTGCAGCGCCTCGGGTATGTTCGCAGAGGCACACACCGATTGTTTTCACGCGACCATGCGCAAGCGTGCCGCGTCCTTGGTGCGCAGGGTACGGGTTAGCCCCAACATCGTACTGGCGATGATTGCGGGAAGATTGGACTGCCCCTTCATTCGGCATTGTTCCAGCAGACATGTTGCTGTACCAGTGTTGGAGAGAAGGTATTAATTTTATTTTTTAATTATTTATTTATTTTTAATTTAATTTGATTTATTTTGCTTTTGATTTATTGTATTTAATTAATATTATTAAGTTGTTAATTTGGCTATGGGTGTTATTTACCTGATAATAAATGAATTATATTATATTATTATATATATAATTCCTAATATTTCATTTGCATTAACATTGTCTTGCAGGCGAGCACCAAACTTGTTTATTAAAGCCACTGCAATTTGGAAGTTTTGCATCATGTGGGGAAGTGATCTATGGAAATATTCTTGCCTAAATAATATGAAATCTCTTTTGAAGTAGCCATTGACCACTTCCACCACCCATCTGCAAATGGTTACACAGCGGCTTCTATTTGCTTGAGCTGAAGTTAACTGGTGCTCACCTTCTAACAATGATTCTGGCATGAATGGTTTGTAGCCACATCCTTCCAACAAAGCAATGCTGTCTCTAAAACCTCTATCTAGTATAAAAGCGTCATTATTCCTGAAATACAACCTTAGAGGACTATTCTCATTACTAAATAAATTATTCATGATCACAGAGTCTGATGTAGTTGCTCTGTATGGGCCAAAACAATCAACAATGTATCCATCACTGGCAACTATCATAAATGGTTTCAGGAGATTCCTGTACTTATGCAAAGAATATGTTTCTTTTTGAAACATATAATTCGAGCTTTTGTTAATATAAATATATGTGCCGTCACAAATGACTATGGCATTGTTTTCATTTCCGAACAGCCCATTGGGAATGGTTAAGTTATGTTGGATCAATTCATCATGAGTAATATGATTGATTCCGAGATAATTAGGAACAAAATCTTGGCATAAAATCTCCCGTACTTTTTCCATTAAACCCTCCAATGTTCGACGAGGCAATGACAACTTGTCATTGTCAACTTATTTTTTTTATTGTGTTGCCGGGTCTGGTTTTCACCTTACCCCAAAGCTTAGTCTCAATTTACCCGAGATTCAGTATTACCTTGAAAAAATATCCTAAATTAGTTTCCTAGGCTTTTTCTGTTTACTTAAATTCAAAATTCTACTTTTTTTCCAAACATGACTTTACTATTGGCTTTTCTTTGTTATGTACATTAAGTAAATAAATAATGACTACAAGAAAAGTGAAATCACAAAGTGATGTATAAATTCTTAATAATAAAATAAAAAAATATAATTATTATTACTGTTTCATATAATATACATATACAATAAAATAATAATATATACAGGATTACTGGTAATTCGACGTATATCCGTCAGGGGCTGATAAAGGGGGCCAAATGCAACAAATTCAACCCCCCATATGTATGGCCGAAATTCAATAGTATTCGAGATATTTGAATTTTAAGGGTTTTTCGATATTTACCCAAAATTTGACATTTAATTCCAAATAAAAAAAAAACTACACATTTGAATGGGTACCATTAAAAATCATGTTGTAGCTAGCACTTCAATTAAGCTATGGACATAGTTAAAACTACTTAATTTAACAAAATAATTAAAATAATTAACGATATAAGAATAATATCTTACCAATATTTTTATTTTACGCTTCAAAAATGTTGCCTCCTCACAAAAATTTCTATGACATTAATCGTAAAAATAACTAAAAAAACTTGCCTATTCTGTAAGCTTTCCAAAAAGGTATAAAAGTCAATTTTAAAATACATAATTCGTGGCATGGCATGTGTTTGAAACGGCGCGGGGAGAGAATTTGTATTTGTATGAAATAAAATGCATTCAAAAATGTACGTCAAATTTTATTAAAAATTTTACACATCTTGTTCAAAATGAGCCCCTCTATTACGAATGCAAGTTCGAATTCTTTTCCTAACTTCGGTTTTCGTCACTCTTGATGAAAACGTTGTTCTCATCTGTTGCGCCGCGTTTATTATTCGCTGTCGAAGTTCTTCGACTGAATTTATTGGGGTCACATAAACTAATTCCTTCATATGACCCCAGACGTAAAAATCAAGTGGTGTGATATCAGGGCTTCGTGCTGGCCACGGAATTGGCCCTCCCCTCCCAATCCATCGGTTTGGAAATCTCTCATCTAGCCACTGTCGGACAGTAATCCGGTAATGTGCTGGGCACCCATCATGTTGAAACATGAGGTTGTTTTTTATTTCTTCGGGAACATCCGCCAACAAATCGTCTAGGTTGTTTCTCAAAAACTCCTCGTAATTTTCGCCGTTCAAATTTTGGGGCAAGAAATGAGGGCCCACCAAATAATTATCAACGACACCCATCCATACGTTCAGGGAAAATCTCATTTGCGACGCAGTTTCTTTTAGTTTTTTTGGATTCCTGCCTGCTTTAGGTGCCCAAAAATGTAAGTTATGGTAATTCGTTATACCATCCCGGTCAAACTTTGACTCGTCAGTCCACAAAATATTTCTTAGGAAATGTTCCTGGTCAGCGTCAGCGTTTAACATAAACCGAGAAAATTCGAGTCGCCTGGCAGGATCTCCCTCGTGCAATGTTTGGACAGGTTGATAATGGTACGGGTGTCTACCTGATAGATGTACTACCGACCACACTTTCCACTGGGACATACCGAGCTGTCTTGCAACAATGTTCGTTGAGATGTTTGGGTCATCAATAAAACACTGAAGAATGGTGTCCTCTTCGTCAGCCGTATACCGTCGAGGTCTGCCAGCGTTGAATTGTGCTCTCTGAACACTGCCAGTTTCAGACAATCGTCGATAGGTGCTCCCGAAAACAGTAACGTGGGGAAGTCGACGATCGGGAAAGCGGCGTTGGTATTCTCGCCGAGCCGCAGCCGCGTTTCCATCGGCAAAACCATAACAAAACATAATGTTTGCGTATTCGTTATTAGCATACGAAGCCATGGTATCCGAAATAACAATGATAACAAAAATAATAACAAGAGAAACAAGAATTAACAATAATGATCCGATGATGATGTTTTTTTTTGCACTGGCAACACTGGTAGCCGGTCGTCAAAAAAACGGTCTCTAGGTTAATTATTTTAGTAAATTATTATAAGTGTTTTAAGTTTGTTAAATTAGTGTAATATAGTCGAACCTAGATATTAAGTATTCTATCCAGTAATTATAAAGTGTTTTTTGTCGCGAAAACTTCGTACCAAAGAATTTTAAAACTGGCTGTCAACTCAACGCCTCAACGGTGACGGATTTGAAATTATCATCGATCCCGGGGAGTATTTTGTTTTATTTATGTTATTGTACTTAAGATTTACAGACCACAGAACACCACGAAATACTGCTCAGGTCTCTGAGCTACGTCCATCACACACTGGCCCAGTTTATGACTCCTTTTGCTTGACAACTAGTGGAAGCAAAATCGACGACAAAAACATTCGCCCAGACATTAAACACTACATAATTTACTATACAAAATAAACTCATTCTGAGCTCTGTCTAAGTATACAATTTAATCCTGTAATGTGTGACAAACTCTTCTCATAAAATCAAGTATAATTGTAACTATTTACTTAACTAGATTTATGTTAATAATAAGAAAAGCAGTGTTTTCTATAGTATTTCTCTTCTGTTTAACTTTACCATCTCACTTTAACTAACTTAATCTAAATGTAACAGCTATTTCTCAACAAATTATTTTATTTACTTTTTTCCCCAACTACCCCCTGCTTATCACATACATATCAGAACATCTTTTCTTGCACTCTTATTTAGCTGCATAATTTCACACATTCCAGGTCACTATTACTCACTGACAATTATTCAAAATGATGACCCGCAGAGCTACAATCAAAGAGATGGAAGCAAAGCTGAGGGCTACCTTAAAGGATCTCGAAGCTTCTCAAGCAGAATGTAAACAGCTGCTCCAGGAAAGGGAAGACAGTGAAGTGGAAGTGGAGAACATTATCGCCAAAAACACCTTCCTCAAAAATGAGCTGGCTGAGCTACACACAGAACACATAAACTTAGCCGACCAGTACAGACACTTACAACATCAAGTGTCAACATTTCAAGAGTGCAGTGACACCCATGTACTAGCTTTGAACCATATTTCAGAACTGAAACAGGAATTATGTGAAGCCCATAAGGCCCTATCTCTCTCAGAGTCTGAAAAGGTCAGTGAACAGGTTGCTAACACCAATAACCTATTTTATGATTTGGTAGGCAGTAAGTCAAAATCAGTGTGTGAGCCAGCTGTAACAATAGATTTGACTGGTGACGATACCATACCATTGTGTCCTATTGTTATGAGTCATAATAAATTAAAAAGATACATTAAATTTAGAAAAATAATTAAACGGTCACAGAAGGCTATTAAAAAACAAAGTCTTTTAAAATTAAATCTTTCCCTTAGAAAGGAACGTGTTATCCTTTCCAAAAGTTTAAATAGTTGTACTGTTGAGTTAGATGAATGTAGGGAAAAGTATGATATTGATACTAAGATCCTTTATAATGATATACTACACAAGGAGCAGTTGCTGAAGGATATTTTTCAGAAATATGAGAATTCACAACTACAACTAAGTGAGCGCTTGTTTGAGGCTGGGGAACTACTGGATTTGGTGAAGTGCAATGCTGAGAGGTATGAGTCTTTGACTAATAATATCTCATGCAGCTGTGCCTATGAACCACCACCTCCTCAGCCTCAGCCTGACTTGCCTCCTCCGGTGTTGGCTCTTACAGCAGAAAACTGTGTTAATACTCAAAATAATAATAAATCTATATTTTTCTGTGACGAATTAGGTTCGGGCTTTGGAAAAATGTTACTCAATTACCTTAGCCATAGTTTTACCAATCATAGTTATCATAACATAACTTTTAAACAAATGATTAAAAGAATTGCAAACACAAACCTAGATAATTATTCTACAATGGTTTTGCTATTAGGTAATAGTACTGGTATTACCAGAAAGGACATAGTGGATGGTGTGAACACCTTAATAAAGTTAAATATAGGAAAGCTTATGTTGTGTGCTTTACCTTACTCTGATACTTTATCAGTTTATGAAAATAATTATATTTATAAGTTAAATAGTACTATTCACAGGCTGACATGTTGTCATAGTGACAAATTATTGTTTTTTGACACTAACAAGTTTGTTAGTGGTTTTAAGTTAACTCAGAGAACTTTATCTCTGTCTTGGGAATGTAGACATATGATTGCTATGTTGATAGCATATAATATTAATGAGGTTATAGCTAATATAACAAATTTTAGTATTAGTGACGAGTCTGTGTTGTCTAGTTATACTAACAACATAGTGATTAATAATTATGAGTCAGCATGTTGTACGAAGGAGAATCCACCTATAATACCAACATCTTTGGAGGCCACTAGCAGTCAGATAGAGTATTCTCTTCCTGCTGGAATTCATACAGACTTTCTAGACTCTTCTGTTGTAGTTGTGGAGGTCACTCCGGATAACTTTTTAAACTAGTTAGTAAGACAACAGAAGTTACCCCTTCAAATAACCAATTATTATTAGAGAATAATAAAAAGGTATCTTCTGGCAATATAACACATAATAATAATAAAAAACCAAAGGGGGGGCAACATACTCTAAAATTATTCAATCAAAATATCCAAGGTTGCTCTTCCAAATTACTGGAAATAGAATTATTTTTGGAAAATACTAAGTTTGATATTGTTTGTATAACAGAACATTGGTTAAAAGATCATCAAGTAATGTCAATTAACTATGAAAATTATTGCGTAGTTAGCCATTTCAGCCGAAAACGTTTGATACAGGGAGGATCATTAATATTAGTAAAAAATTCTATTAAATCGAAAGAACGAAAAGACATAATCGGACTGTCTCTTGAACACACCATTGAATTGTCCTGTGTTGAGCTTGATAAGCATGTTATAGTATGTGTATACAGACCTCCAAGTTACCAGAATCTTTCAATGTTTGATTCTGTAATGGAAGATGTGCTAAAGAAACTAAATGCTAGTAGTAAGTCAATAATCATATGTGGTGATTTTAATATTAATCTATTAGAAAATAACTCTAATACTATCAGACTATTAAGTCTTTTCAGGTCATTTGACTTGTCAAATGTTTTTATTGAACCAACCCGAGTGACAGCTTCTTCTGCCACTTGTATAGATAATATTTTCTGTAACTGTGATTACTTACATAAACAAATTATAAATAAGTTGCCATCTGATCACAGTGGACAAACAGTTACATTTTGCTCCTACCTACCTTTACAAAAAATTCAAATAAGGTTTAGGCCAATTTCATGTAAAAATCTAGATAAATTAAATAATGCTTTGGCAAGTAAATTATGTATTCAGAGTTTTAATAATATATGTGACCCAAATGAGTTCTACGCCGAGTTCTTTTCACTATTAAACAAACAATTTACTGACACTTTTCCACTAAAGACCAAAACAATTTACACAAAGTTCTTATTTAGTGATTGGGCGACTCCAGGTATTCGCAAAAGTAGGGAAAAACTTTTTGAACTTTATGGCCTAAAGCAACACATGAATAATACAAGCTTTCATCAGTATGTTGCAAAATATTCTAAAACTTTTAAAAGTGTGTGCAAAATAGCTAAAGCTCTTCACATTAGCAATAAAATAAAATCAGCTGATGATAAAATAAAAACTACCTGGCAAATAATAAATAATGAAACCGGTAGGAAAAAACAACGTAATACTGAATTTAATTTAGAGACTGCTCATGGTCCCATCAACTCAGATGTAGAAATAGCTCAGGAATTTGAAAACTTTTTTGTTAATATTCCCCACAAAACCACTGAAGCTTTAAATTCCTCACCCGCGCTTTCTGCTGCCTTACTAAGAAATAATGTAAAGGCATGCCCTTTGGAGTTTAGGTTTCAGCATACAAACCCCCAGGCTGTTATAAAAGCTTTTAAAGATCTTAAAATTAAATCAACAGAGGATCTGTGGGGAATGTCTGTAAAAGTCTGTAGATCTGTCATCGAAACCATTGCGCCTTATTTAGCTTTCATATTTAACACTAGTGTAGACCAAGGCGTCTTTCCGGATCTCATGAAACATAGTAAAGTAGTTCCTTTGTTCAAATCCGGTGATAGTAAGGAACCCAACAATTATAGGCCTGTGTCAATTCTGCCAGTTCTCAGTAAGGTGTTTGAAAAGTTGATTCTCAACCAAATGTTACGGCACTTTAATAAAAATTCCATCTTTCATGATCAACAGTACGGTTTCACCAAAGGGCGTTGTACCACTGACGCCGGTGTCGCCCTAATAAAGAACATTTTTAACGCCTGGGAAGAAGCACAAGATGCCATTGGAATTTTTTGCGACCTCTCGAAGGCTTTCGATTGCGTAGACCATGAGACACTTCTGCTGAAACTGGAGCACTATGGGATTAGGAATACAGCTCTTGATTTACTAAGATCATACCTGAAAGATAGAAAGGCTAAAGTTCAAGTCAACGGCACAAACTCATTAGGGTCTGAAATGGTAATGGGCGTTCCTCAAGGTTCGATATTGGGTCCATTCCTCTTTTTAGCTTATATAAATGATTTACCCCAATTATTTCAAAATCAACCAAAGATGGTGTTATTTGCAGATGACACATCATTGATATTTAAAATAAACCGACGGTCACAAAATCTCGACGACGTGAATAGCTGTATTGTTCAGGTCCAAGATTGGTTTACGGTAAATAATTTGGTACTAAATAATAAAAAAACAAAATGCATTAGATTTAAATTACCAAATGTTAGAAGCAGCGAATGTGACATCATATTGAATGGAGAAAAATTGGAATTTATTAATCAAACAGTTTTCCTAGGAATCACGCTAGACGAGAAATTACAATGGGGACCCCATATAACATCTCTCGCGGGGCGGCTAAGCTCGGCCGCTTATGCTGTTAGAAAGATAAGACAGTTAACAGATGTAGAAACCGCGCGTTTGGTCTATTTTAGTTACTTCCACAGTATTATGTCGTATGGCATTTTACTATGGGGTCGGGCTGCTGACATTGAATCCATTTTTATTTTACAAAAGAGAGCTGTCAGAGCCATTTATAATCTAAGTCGTCGCGAATCTCTCAGGGAACTATTTAAAAAGATTAATATTATGACGGTACCTTGCCAATTCATTTATGAAAATATTATGTATGTGAGAAAAAATCTACATCTTTTTAATAAAATAAGTGATAGACATAATTTTAATACTAGAAATAAAGATAAAATAGATCAACCATTTTTCAGACTATCTAAAGTAAATACATCTTTTATGGGGTACTGTGTTAAATGTTACAACAGAATACCTTGTGATATATTAGAATTAAATGAAAGAAAATTTAAAACTCATATAAAAAGTACACTTTGTAAACAAGCATATTACAAATTAGAGGATTATATCCAAGATAAAAATGCTTGGAAACATGCTGGTCCTGCTCCATAGGACAATTTAGAATCTAGACAAAATCAAACTGGTTGCCAATTTCATTGTATAATATTATTATTTTTAAACATTAATTTTATATTCTGTGATTACTTGAACTCACACACTGACTTATTATTAGTAGTACGTGTTAAAATGTTAAGAATATCGTATAATTTTACAGTGTTTGTAAATATGTGAGCACCATGCATCTATCACATAATTAATTTATGTCATTCCTTCATTTTTCATTCTTTTTACCTATCGTGGTATAGTAATCTTATTCTAGGTGCATCGTCTTCACATATAATTATATAATTAATGTATACAGAATATTGTGAAAATATTTTAAAAGAGTAACGGTGGAGTTTCTTGCCCATTCTTCTCCATACGAAAACGACCTTTTGGAATGGGCGACTAGAATCAATTATTATATTTTTTTTTTCTGTAAATGTTGACGTTCATAAGTGCCTTTTTTGTGCCTAAATGAAATAAATTATTTGACTTTGACTTTGACTTTGATCGATAACAAATTAACGCGATGAGAGATTGGTTAATAGCAAGATAACAACACACGTGCTTGCGCGGCGTAGAGTCGAAACTTACTAAGGAAGGCGACGCGAGCACAGCAGACGCCGTGTGCTCCCCCACCCTCACACCCCGCCCCATCACGAAGAATTCCGCCAGTAAAATAGGTTGTTTTAGCAAGGATCATAAACTAAAACACACATTATTTCTCTCCCCGCGCCGGTTCAAACACATGCCATGCCACGAATTATGTATTTTAAAGTTGATTTTTATACCTTTTTGGAAAGCTTACAGAATAGGCAAGTTTTTCTAGTTATTTTTACGATTAATGTCATAGAAATTTTTGTGAGGAGGCAACATTTTTGAAGCGTAAAATAAAAATATTGGTAAGATGTTATTCTTATATCGTTCATTATTTTAATTATTTTGTTAAATTAAGTAGTTTTAACTATGTCCATAGCTTAATTGAAGTGCTAGCTACAACATGATTTTTAATGGTACCCATTCAAATGTGTAGTTTTTTTTTTATTTGGAATTAAATGTCAAATTTTGGGTAAATATCGAAAAACCCTTAAAATTCAAATATCTCGAATACTATTGAATTTCGGCCATACATATGGGGGGTTGAATTTGTTGCATTTGGCCCCCTTTATCAGCCCCTGACGGATATACGTCGAATTACCAGTAATCTATACTAATATTATAAAGCTGAAGAGTTTGTTTGTTTGTTTGTTTGAACGCGCTAATCTCGGGAACTACTGGTTGCAATTGAAAAATTATTTTTGTGTTAGATAGTCCATTTATCGAGGAAGGTTGTAGGCTATATAACATCACGCTACGACCAATAGGAACGGAGCATAAATGAAAAATGTTATAAAAACGGGAAAAATTATTCCTTTTTGAGAGCTTCCATTGCGTGCGCTGCGTAAACGGTTTAAGTTACGCAAATATCATGTATGACGGAATTGTTCCTCTTTAAAAGTTCTAAAAAAAAGTCCGCGACGGTATATGTCTATCTTTTAAGATTGACTCACTATAATCTTTTTTATCGTAATCAAATTTGTTCGAAATTAATGCATTATTTGCGAAGGAGTTTTAGCAACATAATATTAATCCATAGCCAAATAAATATGTTATTAATCACAAGTATTTAAATGTAAACAAAATTGTCCTTGATATCACTTGATTTCAATGAACATGCTATGAGATATAATAATTTTAAAAGAACTCCGCAACAAAATAAGTAGGTATGTTCGGGTTCACGTGCGTATGACGCGCAAGACGCGGCGGGTGAGGGGGAGGGACGCTGGCCGGCGGGAAAGGGTAAGGGGCGCTGGCCTGCCGCCGGTAGCTCTGCGAGTTGCAATTTGGTTGCAATAGTTTTGACTGGTCCAGCAGTTGGTCAAACAGTGCTAATACCTCGCATCCCAATGATTCCCAATGATTTACCTTTTAATTTTAAAAGAATTCAATTTCCCGCTATGGTATCTTTTGCCGTAACAATTAATAAAGCACAGAGAATCGATTTACGTCAAGACTGCTTTTCACATGGACAAACTATATGTCGCGTTATCAAGATCAGGTTGCGGAGAAAATCAGTATGTTCTTCTACCACAAGAAAATAAAACTAAAAAATATCATTTACTCTGAAGTACTTTAAAATACCTTAAAAAAATACTACAAATTATATAATCGTTAATTTATTTACCCACATTTTTATAAGAACCCCAGTACTTTTTTTTACCCAACGTTCCTTTATTATTCCTATTCCCGTGCCATTTTTTACTATAGTTCCATTTTTTTAGGTTTTTCATCAAAACGCTGGTACAGCTATGTTATAACAGTTTTTGAAGTAACTCTGTCTGTCTGTCTCTCTGTAACGTTTTCACGGCTAAACTACTGAACCGATTTTGACGAAGATCGAAGGACATAGTAATATTATTTATCCAACCACGATAATGATATTTACGCGGACGAAGTCGTGGGCAACGCTACGACTATTATGATGATATAGGAGCGGCACATCAATGAAAAATGTTGCGAAAAAACTGGGAAAATTCATTACCTAAACCACTCTGTGACGCAGACGAAGTTGCGCGGGTCAGCTAGTCCTGTATAATATCAATATGTATCTTCATTTACAAAGAAAATAATATTTTTCAATAATGCAAAACAAATGTGAACAATGACACTAGGAACATTCCGAAATAATATTAAAGTATAGTCTTGTATTCGAAACAAATCTTACCCTAAAATATATTCTGTGTTAGTTTTACCCTGAATCTCGGGTAATTACCCTAAGTTGGCTAAGCTGTCAGTACATGTCATTATGCCGGTTGACAGCGGAATTGATTGTCTATGGCAACACAGCCAGAAACCATGTTTTTATTTTATTGTCATCAATATCTAGTCATTTGAGTTTTTAATTATGACTATTATTTTGCCAGACTTAGATAGGGTTTATGCTTGATTTGATAAAACTTAGTAAATTATTTCATCGGTATCTATCACGACCATAAAAGTAGACGCTTAATAATTTTATCAACAATTTTCTCGCCATTGTTCTTTACTTACTTTTATTTAACTGTAGTTATTTTTTCTTCTTATTAAAATGTTACTATTTTATGCAACAGCTGTTTTATTTCATGGATTCAAGCAAAATTCCGAATGAATATCGATATCGGTACGGTACGATATTCACGGACGTTTTTTGATTGGTACGGGCGTTTTTTTCCGGAAGAACAGTTTTTTTTTTTTTGTAGGATCTACCGCGTCCCCCGTCAAGTTGCTCGGAATATTACGCTTATGGCTTCTTCAGTGTTAGTGTAAGACCTAATTCGACAGTGCAGCCATTTTACTAATCTCATAGGTTGGGGAAAAAGTTGCTTCGCATTTTTTAAGAAAATTCAAAACATTTTTCAATGTAGTTTATTTCCATTTAACTAAAGTATGTAGGTACCATTTTGTTGGATAACTTTTTGCCGTCTTGTAGGTAGGGACATGATCCCATTGCTATAGAAATTTTGGGACTTTTGATCAAAATACTGCGACAAGTGGTTTTGGCAGTCCTCTCGTGATGTTAACCTGACACTGCCTAAGGAATTCTGAAGAGACCGAAACAGGTGGAAATCTGAAGGTGCAAGGTCAGGACTATACGGCGGATGCATTAACACCTCCCAGCCAAACTCTCTTAATTGTTGCTGAGTGGCTAAAGATGTGTGAGGTCTAGCGTTATCATGACGAAAAACCTTCTGTTGATTAATTCCGGCGGCTTTCTCTCAACTTCTTGCTATAATCTCATCAGTTGTTCGCAGTAGAGTTCAGAATCGATGGTCCTGCCTGGTGGTAACAGCTCATAATGAATAATGCCCTTCCATTCCCACCACACACACAGCATCACCTTGTTGCGAGTTAACCTGGGTTTCGCCACAGTCTGTTAAGCCTGACCGGCCTTTGACCACGACCTTTTTCGCACGTTCTTATCGTACGTGATCCACTTTTCATCACCAGTTATCAGCTTCTTCAAAAATGGTTCGGTTTCATTACGTCGTAATAAAGAATCACAATTGAGTACACGGTTCATTAGGTTTCTTTCAGTGAGGTACCCAAATATCGAGCTTTTTTGTGTACCCAGTTTTTTTTTCTCAAAATTTTCCCAAAACTGTTTTGTGGTCAATTCCCAGTTCTTCAGCTACGTCATAACTACTGATATGTCGATCTTGCTCCACTTTTTCAAAAATGGCATCCATTTTGTCCGTAATAGGACGACGACTAGAGCGACGTGCATCTTTGACATCAAAATTTCCGGATTGAAAACGCTTAAACCAAATTTGTGCTACTCTCACAGACACTGCACTAGGTCCATAACCATCGTAAATTTTTTTCGCGGCTTGCGTTTCATTTTTACTTTTTTTGGAGTATTTTTTGAAAATGTATCGAATTTCTTCATTAGATTCACTCATCTTGACGGTACGAAAAACAAATGAAAATGACACATTTTCCTAATTTGAATTTGGAATTATGTTCTTTAAAATTTAAACTTTCAATGATACCAAAACCAGCCAGATACAAATAGTATAGCCAAAGAGATTTTATTACAAGTTCATACATACTATAATGCGAAAAGACTTTTTCCCCAACCTAATATATTAACTTATTTTCATATTCAAATAATCTAATAGGAACTTGTAGCGGTTATACCGCCACATACTAACTACGCATCAAAGACATGACGTCACACAAATCCTGCATCGCGCAATTAGAGTTTACCGCGCGAACGACATAGATAAGACTATCCGAAATCAACAGTCGGGCAGTCGGCCCGCCAGACACAACACCCGTCTGGTTGGAGGATCCTCCCTTTTCTATGGTGGATGAGTGAACTTCACACCCTGTTCCTCATGCCCCTAAATTGGTGACCCCGAGTATGAACGTCAACGTAGCCTTCGTGCAACTACTTCAGCGTGACGTCATCATCATCACTCCCGCATGCTTTCGTGAGGCGAGTCACACAGACAGCCAGCACCATCGGCTTCAACGGGTATCCTGACCACCAGCATGCAGCAAACGCGCATTTCTGGTCATCACCCTCAGCCTCATCACCCCGACTCACTGGGGAATCACCGCAATCGATCTCAATCAGCGTAATCACCGCTATCACCTCAATCACCGCAATAAACTCAATCACCTCAATCACCACAACCGCCGCGATCACCGCAGACAGTTCCGACTCACCGCGAACTGTGCGGCACCCGGTTCCGACTCACTGGAACCTTAGCTGGCACTGTGAAGCATCGCAAGATACAAGACTCAGCCCACTATTGACCTCCGGTCTCCGAAGGGGTGATGTAGCGGTTACACCGCCACATACTAACTACGCATCAAAGACATGACGTCAGACAAATCCTGCATCGCGCAATTAGAGTTTACCGCGCGAACGACATATATAAGACTATCCGAAATCAACAGTCGGGCAGTCGGCCCGCCAGACACAACACCCGTCTGGTTGGAGGATCCTCCCTTTTCTATGGTGGATGAGTGAACTTTACACCCTGTTCCTCATGCCCCTAAAAACTAAAACATAACTTATCCAAAAAATATGTTAAGGACAAATTATTCTTATGGAGTTCACTGTAACATCTAATCAGTTTCGTTTAGATTTAGAGCTCAGAGATATCAAGAATGAACCACTGATTGATTATACTAGGGAAAGATTACACAAACTCACCCTGAGACATTCCGCCTTCCAGCCACTGGCATCGAAGGGCGCGCCCTTCTTGTCCTGATGTTCGTCCTTCAGATACTTGAGCAGCGCGTCGACGCAGGCCTGGTTGCGGCCGCCCATGCTGTCCAGGTAGTTGATCTTGCGCGCGCGGAAGTCCACCAGGCTGAGGCACCAGTGCACGCCCAAGTGGACTGGAACCACTAGGAGGTCGTGCGCGAATATGTCCACCTAGAATATTTAAAGTTATTAGTTTTTTGTCTGTAACCGTATTTGCATCATGTGTGATACAAAACCTTATTAGATGATCTTCTATAATAATATAAAAGAGTGTCTGTGGAGTTTCTTGCCCGTTCTTCTCCATAGGAACCTACGCTTTGGAATGGGCAACTAGCTTCATATTTCTGACTGACTGACCCCTTGAAAATTCAAAAGTGCCTGTAAATGGTTTAATTGAAATTAATGCTTTGAGTTGAGTTGAGTTTGAGTTTATAAAACAAAGTCGCTTTTCATGTCTATCTGTGTGACTATTCAGATCTTCTAAAACTATGTACACACTGGATTTCGATCCGGTGTTAGCCATCATTAAGAGAATTTATACGGGAAGGCTTATGTGTATAATGCAATAAAAAAATCTATCTGCCTAGCCATTTCTACTACAACTACACCTAAAACTATGTCAGGGTCGGCTTCCAGTCTAACCGGATGCAGCTGAATACCAGTACTTTACATGGAGCGACTGCCTATCTGACCTCCACAACCCAGTAACTGGGTAGTACGACCCCTTGGTAACACTGGTTATTAGACTTTCGGGCTTCTGAAGACCCATAACGACTGTCAAAGATCCACGAATAAAACGCGGGACCAACGGCTTAACATACTCTCCGAGGCATGGAGGAGTCTTGGTATGTAACGATGGTCACCCATCCACAGACTATCCCCGGCAAGCGAAGCCTAACTAACCAGGGAGTAGACCCCCTCATGGATCGACCCGGCTGTTATTACATAACCACGAGTTTTTGTGTATAATGCATTAATATTAAACTTTACATAGGCACAACAATCTCGATGTTTTGACAACATGTTGTCACGTCAGTAGATTACACTCGTGCGAAGCACGGGCGGGTCGCTAGTTCAGATAATTTTCTTTTTAATCACTGTTTGTGAAATAAACTGCATAGATTAACGAATAGCAAATTAGTTTTCTTTATACCCAGTTGAGCTTTAGAAAAATAATGTAGTACCTTTCTCGTCCACCTCCTGAGTCCAGCCTGCCCACTTTGCATGAGCTTTGGATAGAAGAAGGTATTTGTGGCGTACACTTTAGGCAAGTCTTTCCGCTCTTCACTCCTCTGCATTAGTAGATTCATGTAGAAGTTTATCACTTCGTCATTCAGCCAGTTAAGACCTGAGAGAGTTTGCAGGTCCCGCCTGGAATATTAAAATATGGATGATTATATGTATAATTATGTTGGAAATACGACACTGATTTGACTAATCGGGGCGCCAGCGCCGCCTGGTGTGTCGATTCGTACCTTCTCCATCATAATATAGCTATTTTGTAAAGGCATGGGCAACTTATGGGATTTTTGAGGTCGACACTTGTCCAAAATTAAAGATACTGACTGAAAAAGAATCCTATTTATATCCTATTTATAATCTATCTTAGTCAAGTTCATCTGAACTTTCCCTGTTTTTAGCATTATTTGAGGATTATCAATTTTTCATTTTGGTTGGCAGATGAAAAAATGTACATTTTTTTAGTTTACAACCATTCCATTATTAGTATTGGCTAAATAGACTGTTTGAAAAGGAAAATGCTTGGACAAAACATCTGTTGTAAAAGCACTAATTGCAATTAATCACAAACATAGTAAAGAATTTATACATTTTTCCTGTGCAATTGAATAGCAAATATACCTGTGTATCCTCAAATTGAATTTCTCTACAAGCATCTGTCCAGGGGGTCCCGGACCCAGAGCTCTGTTCACCAACTTCTCCTGTTCTGGAGTCAAGGCAGGTAGTTCCACAGTGGGTTCTGGCTCCTCATAGATGCTCTCCGGTATGCTCAGCTCATATTTCAGCTTATGCTCCAAATGAGCCATCTTTTGTTCACTGTTAACTTTGGATATGATATCTGACTCCCGGCGAGCATCTTTAAGCTTTTCCTGTGTCTCTTGCCGTTTCTTCTTATATTTAGCATCTAACTTTAACAGCCAGTCCCCTGATGTGATAGTGTTACCCCTGTACGAGTCCTTCAGTGTATTTACAGGATCAACCTTCTGTGAAGATGTTGTGGATGACTCTGACGGAACTATCTCTATTTCAGAATCGGATGAGTTGATTGAAGCTACTGTGATAGGATCATACTCTTTTGCATTACTCTCTCTATCAGCAAGCAAACCTCTTTCTACTAATTTAATTTCATTTAATGAATTTTTCTGTGTTTTCTGTGTCATTCTGAATGACGCCGCGTCGTCTGCTATATTAATGATATCAATAGGTTTCCCTGATGACATTGGTTTCATTGAACTTGCAACTCGCCGAATAAGTTCCTGATAGTTTCTTTTTTCATCTAAATTAAATACTTCTGAGAGTGTTGACCTAGCGTTACCATTGAGACCTAAAAATCTATTTCTTGCATATGATGAGAGATTCGAAGTTGTTGGTTTTGAAGGTTGCATCCATCTTGGTAAGGGTGTGGGTGGCTTCTTGTATGACTTGGTGATGCCGGGAGGTGCTTTGAATTTAGTAAATGTTTTAGGCGATAAATTTAACATGCTTCGGTCATTTGGTCTTCGGCTTAACTTATAATAGATGGGTTCATCCTCAGCTGAATCTGTCACATCATGGCTGTTTCTAGAAAGGAAGTATTTGTAAGGTCTGGTTGGAGGTGGGGTTGTGACCTTCTTCACAAAGATAACATCATCTTCCGGTCGATTGTGGTCATTCTCATCATCATCCAAATCAATGTAAACTCTTGTTGGCTTTTTTGATGTATTTTCAGATTTTGATTCTACCCATGTCACCTAGAATTCAGAGTAAATGTTTTTTTTAAATTCCAAAAACTATTTCTTTTAGACAAGTATTTTGGGAAAAAGACATCTGATTTAATAATGTCTATTTGTTAACTTGAACCTGATCGGGTTCAAGAATCAGATAGTCAGTCAATCAGAATAGTTATAGGATACTTACTTCTGGTTCCTCATTCTCATCATCTAATAGTGCATGTATGGGTCTTACTGGAGTGTGCTTCCTTGGTTTTCTCGAAGGTGTTGCGGGCCTATTTTCTGACAAGTCCACAAGTTTGATTGGCACATTCCTGACTCTACTCATGTTGTGGGCCTCATTGGGAGTTGATGTGCTGGCATGACCCTCTATTTGTATCGGCACATATGTTACATTTTTACCGTGCTTCTCCCGTGTATCCCAATCATCTAAAAAGTAATATAAACACACTGAAACCTTTTGTTGGTATAGGACTATTAGGCCTTCTACTTTTAATAAATTTGGATCACATTCTAAAATAGTAGCACAGTATCTACCTCATTTTGTAGACAAAACATAATGAATACAAACCATAAATGGTCTGGCTTCGATTGAAACAATTAATAGGTTACCATGCTGTTGACAAGATAGATTAAGCTACAATAAGTGTAAATAGGTACCATTGGTAGCCATGATGTCTGGGAAATTGGTTCTTTTCAGCTGCTTGAGTCTCTTGAGAGCCGGTGTTTCATCGTCGGACGACAAATCATCGTCGGCCCTGTAAAACAATAAAAACGTGTACACCTTCGCGACGCATTGTTTTTTTCACTCACTAACGTCATAACCCACTTCCAAAACTTAGACGCAACTTTCAGCGGCACCGTAAACATTTTGTGTTGTTTCTTCAACGCAGTAAGAATTATTTTACATCGACTTTGCCGCCATAACGAATGTTGTAAACATGTAATGTCATACCTGTCTCGTTTGAAGCTTGTTCTTAGCGGTGGAGTTTCATCACACCAACCTAGAAGACCACGGACATAAGCCACTACGGACTTCATTTTAATAAAATTATGTTTCCATCACCTATTTTGGTTGCCTTTTATAACGAAAAATGCTAAAAACGCTATTCAACCTCATTAGAGACAACTGTGCAATACCACAGACAATACTTTTTTTTTTCAATTTTAGGGAAGAGCTTTTTTAGTAAATCGACTTTAGCAATTAGTCTATGGTAATATTAGGTGATTTTTGCTTCAGCGGCAGTGTTACCAACTTAGTGGATTTTCCACTAAAACTGGTGGTTTCGACCCCCCTTTTAGTGGCGAAATATTGCTTTTAGTGGCTGGTGGTTTTTTCTAGAGGCTTAGTAGAATTTACTTTCAATTACTAAAATGCTATCACTCAACCACTAAGCCACTAAAACGTTATGAAATAATTATGTTATCAATACTTAATTTAATTATCAGGAGTAGGTATTTACTTTGAAATGAAATGAAGAATGGTTTTACTGTGTAGACAAAACTGATCTGTCAGAATGAACATGAGGTCGTCAAGCGATCCATCCCGCACAAACTGCACAATACACTACGCAGGGATTCCCCGTACAATATTTTCAGTAGTATTAATAATATGAGTGATGTCATCATTTTAATACTAAAAATAAAGATAAAATAGATCAACCATTTTTCAGACTATCAACAGTAAATACATCTTTTATGCGGTACCGTGTTAAATGTTACAACATAATAACTTCTGATATATAAGAATTAAATTAAAGAAAATTTAAAACTGATTTATAAAGTACACTTTGTAAACAAGCAAATTACAAATTAGAGGATTCTATCCAAGATACAAATGCTTGGAAACATGCTGGTCCTGCTCCATAGGACAATTTAGAATCTAGACAAAATCTAACTGGTTGCCAATTTAATTGTATAGGTAATATTATTTTTTACAATATTGATTTTATATTCTGTGATTACTTGAACTCACACACTGACTTATTATTAGTATTACTTGTTAAAATGTTAGGAATATCGTATAATTTTACAATGTTTGTAAATATGTTTGTGAGATACATAATTAATTAATCTGTCATTCTTTCATTTTTCATTATTTTTACCTATCGTGTTAAAGTAATCTTATTCTAGGTGCATCGTCTTCACAAATAATTATATAATTAGTGTATATAATATATATTGTGACAACATTTTAAAAGAGTAACAGTGGAGTTTCATAGTTCGTTTCGGTGGCCCATTCTTCTCCATACGAAAACTACCTTTTGGAAGGGGCGACTAGAATCAATTATTTATTATTTTGTAAATGTTGACGTTCAAAAGTGCCTTTTTTGTGCCTAATTGCATTGACTTAACATAAATAAGTAAATGGCATAATTTAAATAAATTATTTGACTTTTACAACGCGACACGGCACACATTACACCTACGAGTAGGCACGGCATGAAAATTGCCGTCAATATTACGAAATTTGCCAAAACTGCCGCGAATGTTTCCAAACTTGCCGACAACATTGGCAAGAAATGTGTAAATAGAAAACGTACATGATGTTTGTATAAAACTTTTTTAAGTTATCGTAAATCAAAATAAGGGTACCTACAAGAGATATTGTGAACAAAAATAGTGAAGTATCTGGGTACATAAGCATTCTTTAATTTTTAGTTGAAGGAGAAGGTTTAAAAATTGTTCACTTATTTATTAGATTATTATAATTATATCCTTATTATTATTATAGTTTTCTGTATTTTCATCTTCCGATTCATCCGTAACGTAATCGTCATCTGCTACATAATTTTCAATGTTCTCGGCTGTCTTTTTATTTCCGTCAACGAGCCTTGAGTCGCAATTGTCAAATTCGATTTTAGTTGTGTCAAAATAATAATTTAGAGACCTTTTATTGCAGAATAGTTTAAGATTCTCTTAACCAAAAGTAAGGACTTTTTGTGATAGTTTAGTTTGGTGTAGTACAGACGCCAGCACATCAACCTACCCGAAACTGTCAAATTTTCCCAATCAACTTTGAACCTTATGCTTTAGTCATAAAGTTGAAAATCTATTAACGAAATTTGACAGATTGTAGTAGGTTGATGTGCTGGCGTCTGTACAAGAGAATCGGCACCACTGTCACTCTTAATACGTACCTAGTATTCCAGGCATTCAACACCATTGAGGTAGGTTTGTAAGTCAGTGGGCCACACAAACCAAAATACCTCTGTGTGGTCTGTCACTTTTAACTCTCCAACTCTGTGTAAAAAATCTCTGTAAAAATCATTGACTCAAATCAATCAAGACGCAAATTCATGATTTTTTACGTTGTAATTTTCAGCAGCAGTAAGATATTTGAATTATTTGATTATGAATAACGATAGTGCCATTCTCTTTATTGTAAGTTGGAATTACACATTTTAACTTTTCTTGTCGTGTAATTTACTATGAATATTTTACGAACTCACTTTACAAGGAAAAACGTCGGCAATGGAACTTTGACGATCAAATTCACATTGTTTCATTCAGTTCTAATAAATGCGAAAGTTACTAAACGATAATTTTAATGTTTTACTTGTTTATTGGAGTTCTAGAATTTCTTTAAATTCCTTGTGTTTTCAGGGAAAATTCGTAAAGAAAACCAATAAATGTCTTGATTTTCATGTCAATTATATTCTTAATAAACACAATTAAATCAAATAAACTAACATGATATAAAACTTCGATCTACAGTGAATACGTTTCATTAGTTTTTGTTTCTCAATATAATAAGACAAAATTACAATAAATTAAATTAAAGTAAGTACTATATATTCCGCGTCAATTCAGCAAATTACACGAAAATAATGTGTAACTCCAACTTACAAGAAAAAGAATGGCACTATAGTTATTATAATCAAATTATTAAAATATCTTACTGCTGCTGAAAATTACATGGTCAAAAATCATGAATTTCCGTAAAAAAATGTAATAGGACCAGGGACTGAATTACCGAAAAATTAAGGTACCTTTAAATTTCAGTATGACGTCATACTGTTAAATAAAGGTTACCGAAATATTTCGATACCGTTAGTTTTTTCAGTAGCGGAATTTTGAGGTTGGATATGCATACCGGTATATTTCGGTAGAAGTACTATAACCTTTATAAATGTTTCGGTAGCAGTACCTAAACCTTAATAAATAGGGGTTTTCTTTGACACACCGCCTCGCTACTCTGTCTGTCGTTCACTTGCCGATTGTTACAAAATAGGTACACAAGTTCTAAAGTGTTCGACGCCGCGCCGTCTCGCATGTTTTTGATACCGAAATCGTGTAAAGGTTAAATAACGGTTTAGCCCAACCTTTATTTTTAAAGGTATCGGTATAGCTCAACCTGTATTTTAAACCGGTACCGGTATATTTTTGAGGTATCTTAACCTTTAACCGTAACCGCTTTCAGTCCCTGAATAGGACTCTTAAGGACTTGACATACCTACAAGAAAAACGTGTATACCTACCTACACTTTACTGAGAGGATAAAATGGCGTCTACTAGGGCAGCCCTTATCGATATTTCTATGTTATAATATCGATAAAATATTGTGAGAATGTTTACATAATGTCACTTTACAATATTTACGGGTAAAAATGCCACAAGTTTTCTAACATATGCCTTTCATTTGTTTGTTTAATTTAATTGCTTCGTCATTGTTTCGCGGCTGAATCGTAGAACTTATTTTGATGTTTCCCATTGTGATAGGTTGAAACCTGGAGGACAGATATATACTTACTGCTTTTTATTAACCTGGTATTTTGTAACTGATTTCACTCCATTGTATACTTTAAGCAACAAGTTCATCTCGTTGCCGATATATCTATGTACATATATACACAGTATACATATAGCTCATGGGAAGCGTGCGATGACGATGACGCGAGTTTCACGCTATTGTTCACCCAAAAAGTACACATATAAAAAGGAATTTTGAAAATTGGCGGAGCCACCATAATTAATATGTTTGTTATTAAGTTTCTAACACGCAAATGATTGTGGGTTTTAATTAAAAGTCAACACTAATTATAATAAAGTTTTATTAAAGAAATCAATCTCATTCAGTTCTGAACAATACAATTTTATTCAGGTAATTTCTATGTAATATTCTTTCAGTAGATTTCTTCCTATAAAATTTGTATCTCAAATTCATGTAGAGTCTGGCTAACGAAAGTTGGCCCCAGAATATTGGCGGCAAATTTAAAAAATACATGCATGACAACACTAAAATTATACTATGAAAACTGGAATAACCTACTTTGATACTTGGTAATTCATTATTAAAAATATCATATATATAGTTTTTCAATAAGGACGCTCGAACTTTAGCAGCGCATAGCGGCCATTTCGGTAATGCGATTGCTACCAAATTTGGCATGAATATATATTTTGTCGTGACATTTCACCATGGAACGCTACACGCTTCAACAACGCGTAGAAATTGTGTAAAATTTATTATCAAAACCAGTTGTCTATTCGCCTACGTTCTGTGCGTTGTGTTCAATTTATGGCGTTCATCGTGTGAGTTAACACCGCTCGATTACTTTCTGTGGGGTTACATGAAATCTTTAGTGTACGCAGATAAACCACAGTCAATTGTTGCCCTAAAGGCCAACATAACTCGCGTTCTTCGTGAAATTGACCATTTATGCGAAGACGTCCTCCAAGATTAGTCCACCAGAATACGCCATCTACAGCGGAGTCGCAGTGGCCATTTGGCTGATATTATTTTCCACACATAATGTCATTGAATATTCTTTAAAATGTTACAAAAATTGTAGTAATATCACTTAAACAGGTTGTTTTATTTCATTTCAAAGTTCGAGCGCTCTTAATGAAAAACCCTATAAGAACATTATGTTAAGGAAATAAAGAAACAGAATTTATCTACACATGTATTAATTTTTGATATGTATCAGGTTTGTAACGGGATTTTAAGGATTTATTGATCTGGTATAGGTGTTAGTATATGAGGTAAATATGAGCGGAATCCGATAATAAATAGACAAATAAAATACGATAATATTCCATACATAATAACTTAGTTTTATTCATCGTAATCAAAATCAGATTCTAACACTTCAATGCCAAAAGATTCATCATTGTCACTAGTATCGCTGTCTCCAACATTTATAATAAAACTTTCTAAATTTTCTTCTGTTATTTTATCACGTTCTTTATATTTATTTTCAACATGTATTACATGATCAGTAATTTTCTTCCAAACCTTGTGAACTTACGTTTTCAAATGAATCTTTAATTATTTCTTCTAATGCAGCTGTAGTAACTGCAATATTTTTGCTAGCCACTTTGCGTTTTGCCAAACTCCACACAAGCTCGATCGCATTTAAATCACAATGGTAGGGTGGAAGTCTCAACACCTCATGACCACATTGATTTAAAATTTCATCAGCTTCATATATTGGATTAGGCGTATTTCGTTTTACAATACACAACAGCTCTGCTTTCGTGTGGTAGTCCTCATATTGAATTCCATTATCACGAAGCCACTCTCTTATATTACTTTTACGTGTTTGTGTGTTCGGAACCTTATTTATAATTACCGAATGGTATCAGCATATCCATTATGATATATGATAGCATTATCCATTATGATTACACTTGATTCTTCCAAATTTGGTATAAGTTTTTCTTTAAGTCATTTATTAAAATTTTCAGCATTCATGTCATGGTGATAATCAGCATTTTTTGATTTAGTACTAAACACTAACAAAGAGTTTGGTACGGGGCCTTTCTCTGATCCAGCATGAACTATAATGTACCTTTTCCCGGTCGAAACATTTTCAATTGCACCACTAGTTGAAGGACCTTGCCATGACTTCTTAGGCTTGTAGTTTCTATGGACTTATGTCTCATCTAAATAAATGATTGGCTTGCCTTCTGCACGTTTTCCTGCTATAGTTCTTAAAAATCTATGTCTCCAAGCAGATATGTCATAGCGTTCTATTAATACAGAACGCTCATTTTTATTATTTTTAAATTCATAGCCATTGGCTAATAACAAGCGGCGCAGAGTTTCTCTGCATCCGTTAAAATCAATACTTTCTTTTAACTCCACCAACAGTGTCCTCAGTGTAGGAACTTGTTTTTTAACAATATAAAATTCGTTTATCTTGTTACGCATAGCATCTATGTCAAAGTTATCTAGGTTAGACACAGTAGGTTTCCGTGGGCGTTTCTTCCCCGGGGTACTCCAGACACCTTCATTTACTGCACCTTCCCTTTTTACTCTCTTTAGTGTTCTGACACTCACTTCTGCAAAGAAGATATACAAAATATGTAATTAATTCTTGGTTTACGTAAATGCAAAGGTTTTTTTCGGCATAATTTCAAAACACCAGTGTATAGTAAAAACTTACCAGTCATTGAAGTTATTTCTTCAAAGTACTGATTCTGGGTTATTATCCTATCTTTCTGCTCTAATTCAGTGAGATTTTCAATAGTTCTTACTATTTCATCAACTCCTTCGACATCTTGCAGATTCTCTGTTAAAGAAAGTTAATCGTTTTAAAATTACCATTGTATGTATTTTAATAGTTTTTTTTTCCTCTGTTATATATCGTTTTGTATGTACAATAAAGCATATAATAAATAATAAATTACCAACAAAAATACAGCAAAAATTCATTATGAGTATATACGTAAAACATAGGTGATTTTATTAAAATGAATACGTTGACTGATGCGATGTACGAATGAATATAATTAGTTTTATTCAATACGAAAAAGCGAAAGTAACTTATTTGTAAGGATACGTAAATTATAAATCAAAATTTTATTAAGACGACTCGATAGGTAGGTGTTCAAAGTATCAAAATAATATTGTCTACTAACCTATGAAATTCAACACCACACGTAGACAATCTTGTTTTTGTTTAAACGCGGCATCACGCAGTTGCTGTTTTTCGTTGAACTTGCCAATCATGCAAAACAACATCTTTCGTACACCACTTTTGATAGATTTGTTCATTTTAAACCGTAATTAGAATCACAATTTACACAAACGCATACAATTTGACACCAGAGATACCGAACGACAACCTTGTCAAATTGACGTTGACGTTCATACAGAGTTTCTGTATAAAAAGTTCGCAAATAATTCCAAGGCCTACTTTCGTTAGCCAGACTCTATTTCATATTTATTTACGTAAATAATTATATTTTCAATAGCTTTCATGCACACATATATTTAACAGTTTATATTTAAATTACAGCGCTATTTTCATTACGAGCTATTAAAATTATAATGTTTTGTGTTTACCGTCTTTTGCCGGCTTGTGGAACGAAACGTAAGACAGACGCAAAAAAATAGGTTAGGTTCAACTTATGTCAAAGAACCGAATTGATTGACCCCGACTCCACCTGGTACGAGTCTGTCCTACTCCTAGTGTTTTTATAGAGCTGGAGGCACGTAGGGAGAGCAGCCTCCGCCTGCTGTAACAAACCTCGCCTCCGCAGCTTCGGCTTGTTGGTCGCCTTCGGCGACCAGCCTCAGCCGCTCCGGCTCGTCCGATGCCTGCGGTTTGTTACGCAAGGGCGTAGAGGCTGCTTTTCCCGCAGTGCCGGAGAAGTTGCAGTTTCAAAATAGATACAGAAATCCCTCTGAATCAGTGTCCCTCCTTTTTTTTTTTTTGATGAAGTGGGTTCCCCCTTTCTGTAGGGGGGAACGTCCCTTCCCCCAAGGGGTCCCCTCTGGTTTTTTACACTTATTATTAATTTTAATCCCTAAAATGAGGGAAATTTCCTCAGAATTAAAAATAAAAAAATGGGGGGGGGGGCTCCGCAACTTTTCCTTTTAAGGGGGGGGGGTACTACCCCTCCCTCCCCCTCCCCCCCACCCTAAATTCGTTGGACGTCAATGGAAATTCGTACCGTTCATATAATTAATTATATTTTTATAAAGCTAATCAAACTTTTTGACACATGAAAAAGTGGCAAAGTAAGCGGGTTTCACGGTACCAATAAGGTTCGTGAAGGTAAAGAGCATCGTCATAATTCAAATTCATTTATTTTATTTTCTCTGATCATCATAAACAGTACAAAGTCAATGTTCACTACAAAGAGACTGGTGTCTGTTTTAGGTAAAACCTGTATTACAGATCACCAGGCTGACCCTCCGTCGGACATTTATATGACATTAACTGCATTAATCTTTCGTACAAGATGAATTTAACATAAATAAGTAAAATTAAAATTAGCTATTACATTAACAATTTTAGATAAGCAATTAATTAATTAAATAAAACATAATTAGGGTAAACATTTTCAATATAAAATAAAAGTAGAAGTAAAAATAAACATTTGAGATGACAATAATGGGTTATTTTTGATTTGGTGGAGCGTGTATGTTGGTGTGTGTATGTGTGTCAATGTTACTTTATTGAGTATCCGGTTGAAACATGATTCTTCAAAGTGAAAAGAACAAAAATATGAACAGTTTATGTTGACATCTTTCAATTTTCCACACCAATTGCTTTTATTTTTTCGTTTATTAGCAAGCAGCCTTGAAAGTAAAAGATAAAACCAATAAAAAACAACATAAAATAGCATTATCGATAAATAAAATGTCTAAATGCACTACTCTATCCCTTCCAGGGTGGTGAAACTTCCATACATTAGCTTCAAACAAAATTTTCATAGATAGTGCTGCCATCTGTGTGTTTAGGTACGCTAAGTTTGCCCATAGTTTTATCTATTTGCCAATAGATAGAGCTAGTTGATAACAGTACAAAAAAATTAAACCAAATATTCATAAATAAGTATTATTTATTATTATTATTTCAACATATTTTACATTACAAATAAATTTTAAAATCTCATAGCAAAATAAATAACAACTTTTCACTTTATGTAATATATTTAGTAAAACGAAACGTGCCAGCAAGTCAGAAATAGTAGGTACTTTTGAAAACTTTTTTTCTGTTTCGTAGTGTTCCGGTGATCTGTTTTGTGCTCTTTTACGACCTAATACTGTGCTTGTTTTCTTGATATCTGCTATAAACGTTTGACCCTACTTCATCATTGGACCCTGTGATAAGATACGTAAACGATTGACCCAACGCTTTGTATACTGGACCTCGATTATGCCTTTTTGATTTGGATTCGACGAAACTTGCAAAATGCCGAGAAAGACGGCCTTTATGTGCTATTTTGGATGTATTCCATATAAAGGTATGGTTCTCTTATATTCAATAACATCTTACACAATTATTTTGGCACGCTATAATTTGCTCATAAAAACTGTTTTGTAAGTTGTCAATAATATTATCTTTCAGGAAAAGTTCACCGCTTTCCACCACAGCAATACCCTCATACGGAAAAATTTAATCAGTGGAAAATGGTGTTGAGCGAAAAAGATCGAGAAAGGGGTGATAATTACATGTAACAACATACGTATTTGCGATCACCATTTTGAAGAGTTTTACCGAACACCAACTAGATATCTTACCAAAAATGCTGTTCCAACATTGAATATTGGTACTTAAATACCTTTTTATATTGATTTCTTATTTACAACAATACACTAGCAGTACTAGCACATACTAGTTCAAAATATGTCATAATCGCACAATTCATAATTTAGTCAGTTCTGTGATGACGAAGTCGCTTGAATTCTGTTAGATAGTATGTTTCCAGGAGGTTCTATTCAAAACTGGACTATTCCACTTTGTGGTTTTTTACAATCTGAGAAAATAGTTTTTAGGTAATGTCTTTTTGATGTGGAATAATCTATTTTTGACGAAGTCATGGCCTTTTAATATTTTTTTCTGGTGTAATCATCAAGTTTTGGCCCAATTTTATTTTCGCGGAGTGTAAATTTGAATGATAACAAACAAAAAAAAGAGTTTTATTGAAATTGGAATAGTCAAGTTTTGAAACGAAGCTCCTATATCTTTGTAAAACATTATATTGCCTGTTTTCTGTATGTAGAATATTATAGTCTCTTCAGTAGGTATTTTTGATATAAAATCAATTGATCAACCCGCAGTGGGCCAATTTGGTAGTTAGAGGCCTAGAAGAGAAGTCTAGTCTACTCTCTCACAGGAAACCTGTGTCCCAGCTGCAGGAGGAACATTTTAAAGGCTGATAAGTAGGATAGATGACAGTTGGATGCAAACAGCACAAAGCCCTTCCAAGTGTTAATCTCTAGGGCTTTGTGTTCATCAGTGGTTGTAACAAGGGCTGTTATGATGATGATAAAGGAAGAAAGTGATAATAAATAAATATGTTTACATATATTTTTGGTTTCAGCATCTAAATCATCTTCTGAAGTGGGTTTGACTTCATGTTATGCTGAGCCAAATAAAACATCTATTAACGCAGGAACCACTTTTAGCCGAGGTAAACATCATGCTATATTGTTTAATTTTATTAAGGTTAGCGCTTACAGTGCAGGGTTACTACAAGGTGGTACACACACTGACTTATTATTAGTAGTACTTGTTATAATATTAGGAATATCGTATATTTTTTCAATGTTTGTAAATATGTGAGCACTATGCATTTTTTCATAATTAATTTATGTTGTTCCTTCATTTTTTATTCTTCTTACCTATCGTGGTATAGTAATCTTATTCTAGGTGCATCGTCTTCACATATAATTATATAATTAATGTATACAAGATATTGTGAAAATATTTTAAAAGAGTAATGGTGGATTTTCTTGCCCATTCTTCTCCATACGAAAACTACCTTTTGGAATGGGCGACTAGAATCTTTTTTTTTTTTTTTGTATTATTTTGACATTCAAAGGTGCCTTTTTTGTGCCTATTTGAAATAAATTATTTGACTTTGACTTTGATGCCTAGTTTTAAGTGGATTATAAAATATTTAAAAAATATACTAATATGAAACTAATAATAGTAATAATGTAACTTTTGGTTTCAGCATCTACATCAACTACTGCTGAATTTGATTTGCCAAAGAGAATATCTGATAATGCAGAAGCCACTTGGCCAAGGTATTAATTTATTTAATTTTTATGTATCAATCAGTAGTAATATGGCCTTTTGTATGCAAACAACACAAAGCTAATCCAAGTGGAAATCTATGTATAGAAAAGACCTATGCTCAGCAGCTGACGATAAAAGGGCTGTTATGATAATGATGTTGAAGAAGGAAATGTGTGATGCCTAGTTATAAGTGGATTACAAAATAAGAATGATAAGTTCAAACTCAAACTCATAACGGGCAAGAAACTCCATGGACACTCTTTTAAATCAGAATATTGTTACAAAACATTGGTTACATCATTCATGTTGAAATTATATATTCCGCAGACGCGAATCTCTAAGGGAACTGTTTAAGAAAATTAACATCATGCATGACGGTACCTTGTCAGTATATATATGAAAACATTATGTATGTTCGAAAAAATCTACATCTCTTTAGTAAGATAAGTGACAGGCATAATTTTAACACAAGAAATAGGAACAAGTTAGATCAACCACGTTTCAGATTGTCTAAAGTACACACTTCTTTTATGGGGTACTGTGTAAAATGTTATAATAAAATACCATTCGATATTCTTCAACTAAATGAGAAGAAATTTAAAACTTGCATTAAACGAACACTATGTAGACAAGCATACTTTAAGTTGGATGATTATAATATCGTAGATAAAAATGCTTGGCTAAATGCTGGTCCTGCTCCACAGCCACTTGGGCTCACTAGTTAAAAATGAAAAAATTGGTAGTTGCTTCCCCTTTTTAATTTTACTGACTACGAACTTATTGTTTATTTTGTTTTTTTATTAAACTAAGTTTTAATTATTGAATACTCCAATAGATAATATTGATTTTCTTTCTTTTGGTGGTAAAATTCTTGCAAACTATAGTTTTGTATAACTTAGACGCATTTTTATTTTCAATTTTTGTAAATGTGAGTACCATGGAGTCGTTTACTATGTTATTATATTGATTTTGACTTGAAAGAGCAGGGTAGTTGAGAGTATGTCATGCTCACTTAATGTCTCGCTGATGGTGGCGAGTGTGTTGGATCATTCGGTTCCCTACAAAGTGGTTGAGCTGGATAGTGCTGATCCACGCGTCATGTTCGTGAACGGGCGCCGTCAGTTGAGACTGGTCATCTCTTATCTGCCAGGGCTTATTTTTAATCTTATGTTTTCAATCGTTTTTGATATTTATATTTTTTTTACATTGTTCTCACAATAGAATCAACAAGAGTAATGTACCCAGGATTTTGTAATTTCTATATTTAAAAGAGTGTCCTTGGAGTTTCTTTCCCATTCTTCTCCATAGAGATCTACGTTTTGGAATGGGCAACTAGCTTCAACTTTCTGACTAACTGACTGACTCTTTGAAAATTCAAAAGTGCCTGTAAAGGGTTTAATTGAAATAAATGCTTTGAGTTTGAGTTTATACATGTGAGAACAATGTAGTAAAACGTGCACGTTAAAAGCGTCCATAATAAAAATATAAAAACAAAAATAATTAAAAAATTAAAATAAGCCATGGCAGCTAAGAGACTACTGACGGCGCCCGTTCACGAACATGACGCATGGATCAGCATCATTCAGCTCAACCATTTTGAAGGGAACTTAATGATCCAACACTCACGCCACCACCAGCGAGACATTTGAGTGAGCATGACATACTCACAGCCGCCAGGGCACATTCAAGTCAATGAAATACTATATATTACCCGGTAAATGGTAGCTCTTTAGTATATAGTACTCATACCTGTGCTCTCTCTCTGCTCTTTTTCAATCTTCAGCAGCTCCAACAATATTTTCCAATGCTAATCAATTAGTTTATGCGCCCTTGTGGAGCTGGACCAGCGTTGAGCCAAGCATTTTTGTCAAATTCAAATTCAATATATTTTATTTCACATAAACCTACAAGGGCACTTATGAAACGTCAGAAGCTAGGTGCACGGTTCCAATTGGTCGTTTCCTATGGAGAAGAGCCGGCAAGAAACTCCACGGTTACTCTTTTAAAAGTAAATGGTATTTACAATCTTTTCAAATTACAGTGTTTATAGGTATGAGAGGACACTGTAGGCCTATCAACAAGTACCAGGTACTAAGCAAGATAGAAAACGATCGACAGATCTAAAAGTCGGTTATGCCTACAACATTCTCACATTCACAAAATATAAAAGAGAATCTATATAAAAAAAAACCAAATAAAAACCTATTTAAACCAAATGGCATGACTGCCACTAAAGCTGTAACAAATCTATAAAAAATATAGTATAATGAAGTTATATAATGTCAAATAATGAAAAGATTATGTCAAAAAAGTACGTAAATGAAAAAAATGAAAAATTGGTAAAATTAAATAATCATCTTAATTTGGGAGCACAGTCAGCGATGTAATTCCCCAACTTATAATATGCTTGGCAGCATAGTGTGCGTTTTATGCAAGATTTAAATTTCGTTTCATTCAATTTATTTGGGGAGGTATTTTATTGTAACATTTTACACAGTACCCCATGAAAGATGAGTCTACTTTAGCCAGTGAAATGCAAAGTAGCCATGTCATCGCTCCCCCGTCGCAGACTGTTGTAGTGCCACCACAGGTCACTTACAAGTCAAGCTGACGAGAGGATTGATGACAGAGAAAAAAAATAACATAAACAGGCTTAGCCAACGTTCGCACGGAAGTAAAAATATCATGGCGGAATTTTATCGCGCACTGGATTTTCAACTCTCGGTGTTGAGCCGAGCGTTGAGAATCCATCGCGCTGGTACGCAATCTTGGATTTAAAAACACACTGTTTGATTTTCAACTCTCGGCGCTAAGTAGAGCGTTGAAAATCCAGTGCACGAAAAAAAATCGCCGCGAGAAAAAAATCACCCGTGCGAATCTGAAAAAAAAAAAGCGCAAATGCGAAGCGAAACTGAAATAAATGAAGACAATACTAATAAATATTGCAATAATTTAAAAGGATTTATGCTACGTGTGTACCTTATTTGTATGACGTATCTACTAGCTATATTTTCTCTACAAGGCCTAGATCTGGAGATTAGTCGAAATATTATCATAATATGTTGAGATATCGCCATAATAAAGAAATTTCCAAAAAACGCATTACTAGTCTGTACATTCACGAATGATTCCACAAAGAAGTCAACAAAAATAAAGCAAATAATGAACATGTAATTAATTATTAAAAAAAAAAAATGCCGTCGCAAGTGCGGCCGCACACTAGTGCACACCAAGCCCGCCGCACCGCGCGCTTTTGTCGAACTGAGAGAGATAGCGATATTCCAAACGAATTTTGCACATATCACGAGTTGCGAGCCGTACTCCCCACCCTTTTAATGAATCAGGTTATGCTATTAGGTGTATGAGGTGTATCTTAATACTACTGTACTGTACTATATTATGTATTTTGCACTAATTGCATCAATTTCGTTTTAAGGGTCCAGTTCTCAAGCAATTGTGCCCATATGTGAGCATTTTCCTGAAACAATTCCAATGAGACATACATCTGTCAAGAAAGGTCAGTACCTATTGTCTTTTTAGCTGACTTTAAAAACTGATTCTAAGCTTAGAATAAATCAATCAGCTTTTTGGATGGTTAAGTAAGTAATAGTTTCTCTGATTTCAGGCACTAAATCAATCAATGTTGTCGCAAACAAATATTTGAAGCAACATACACAACTAAAGGTTAAACTTTTAAAATTGAGGGAAAAATGTAAAAATCTGAACCAAAAAGTACGAAAAGCTGCTCAGATATCCCAAAATAAAGCGTTTCTACAAGCCGTTGAAGAACTACCCGAGCCTGCTGCTATTTTCACTAGAATGCAGTTAAAAAAGGCATCTAAAAAACCAAGAGGAAGAAGATTCACAAATAAAGAAAAAGTTTTGTGCCTAACAATATACTAGCTGAGTTAAAAAGCTTACAAATTGTTGCAAAGACTCTTTGCATTACCATCAAAAAGGACAATTCAAACATTATTGAGTAAAGTGACTATTAAACCTGGTATTAATGAGGTAATAATAGATCACTTAAAAAAGGCTGTCCGGAAATTAACTCAAGAAAAAAAAAATGCACACTCATATTTGATGAAGTCGCATTGAGCCCTGGCTTGTATTATCATAAATTGTTGTTAAAGAAAAGATACCTAAAATGAAGGTAAAACGCAGCCCAGGTGTTCAGTCAGAGAGTGTCTGCAACAATGAGATATTTAGCGAGTAAGTATCATTGGCTCACATTAACTAACAACAGTAGCAGTTATATTCAAAACTAATTTAAACAATATAAAATTGTAATACAAATACCTCTGTTTTCCACATTTTGCCAGTTATGTTTGTTGATATTGTATAAAATTGTAGTGTATAGATCATAATATGGAAATATTTTCAATCTCTAAATTGAAACCACATAATCTTTGCAAAACCTTGTGTATTCAGTAATTATATCAGTTACCTATAATATTATACATAATTGCAGCAACAATCACGAGAAGTAGTAATATATTTCAAACTTATCGTTGTTTTTTTTTTATTTCAGATTACAATATCATTCCAAAGGAGTGCCTAGGCACAGCAGATTTGTTGCTTATGGTAGACAAATTATTCGACTCATTTAATGGTCACAGCTACCAAAATTCCGAGAAAATGTACAAGTGTGCACTAAAACAGAACTCGCCTCATTTTAAATTATGGAACGATTTACTCCCAGTATTAAGATCAATGGCATTTAAAGTGGAGAAAAAATTAAGGAATGGAATGATTTCGACCAAATTTGTACAAGTGCCAAGTCTCAAGAACTGGATTTCAAATATTAATGTGTACAAGGAAATGTTTGACTATTTGAACAAAACACACGATGTAAGTAGTCTGTTGACAAGAAATATTAACCAGGATCCATTAGAGAATTTCTTTTGCAACATAAGGAGTAATGGTGTCAGAAACACGTCTCCAACTTGCTCGCAGTTCACTGGAGCGTTTAAAACATTACTTATAAATAATATAACTTCACCACACTCGGTTGGGGCGAACTGCGAGCAAGACGATAATTAGGCGTTAAAACCTTTAAGAAAGTTATTAAATTTCAAAGAAAAAGATGTAAGGGAACAACCCTCAGAGTCTGTTAATGTGGACTCTGTAATTAACTGCTTCATGCAAACAGATTCAGATAATTATCGGAATATAACTAGCAAAGAGGCAAAAAGGTATGTTGCTGGCTACGTAGTAAAAAAAACTTTACAGCAAATATGTAAAAATTGCCACACTTGTAAAATGCATTTGGTAAGCACAGTGCCTCCGAGTAATAAAGATTACATATTATTATTAGAAAGAGACTATACTAGAAGATCACTTAATTATCCATCGGAGGCATTGTGCGAATTTGTAGATGATGTTTGCATGATCATTCAAACACAATTAAACGAGGAACCACAGCAGAAACGTCTGAAGGGTACAATTAAGGAAATAGTAAATATATTTTGCAAATTATCCCATTTCTCTTGTGTCACACATAAAATAAATGTACAAAATTTCCTAATGAATACTGTGTCAAATATTATTATACATAGCTGGTGCACAAATGTCAACAGAATACTTAAAGGTAAATCAAACATATGCCATAATAACTCCATAAAAATACAAGCATTAAATTATTATAACACACATTGTAAAAAAAGGAAATAAATTCTTAAAAAAGCTAAATATTTTTCATTTCTAGCTATCATTCATTTATTGATATTCTAGCTTAAGATTTTGAAGAATGATTTTCCTTTTATTGACGGATGATTGTTATTTATTTTGTGAATTATGTAAATTCTTATGTGTATGTTTCGCATTCTAGATTTTTTATACGACAGCACTAGAATAATCATGAATCATGATATTGTTATCATAGGCTATTTTATACACTTAAGAATTTATTTAATCCACACAAATAAATAACAATCATTCTTCAATAAAAGGTTTTAATACGAAAAAAAATAAAAAATAAACAGCGACATCTAGTGAGCGATAGCGTAAGCAGAGGGGACATTGAGACAAGTAGCGCCATCTAGCAGTTTAGGTACACAGTTTTAAAAACGAAAACTTCAGTTGCACATCTATCTTGTATTATAAAGTGTATTATCTATGATCCCTTCATTATAAAGAAAATTATTTTGTGGAGTAAAACTGTTGAAAATAATGGCAAAAGGGAAATTATGAATGCTGTACTGTTGAAGCTCTTCAATGAATGCAGAATCTTTTGTTTATCGTCTAAATCTAAAGATATTTCAGCTGAAATTTATGTACCTACGTTATGTACTGGTGCAGTTATTTTCAGGTGATGTCCGCTTCTTTTGATGCCACATCCGATTATATTGCAATTGGGCATCTTGCTATTGATGATTTCCACCATAGGGCCGAGCACACAGCAAATAACTCAAAAATTCACGAATTTTAACCACAACTCAAGATCATTTGACAGTTGACGTACCCAACTTTGGTACCAAACAGCGAGAGGATAAAATGGCGAACCGGCCGCAAATAGGTGTTTCAATGACCATCAATGACTCGAAAATGTAGGGTTGCCATTATAGTAACTGTCAAAAACACTATTAAAGTCGTCGTTATGCCTCGTATTTGTTTATCTGTTTTTTCTATAGTCCAATATACGCGGTGACATTTGAATCACAGTTTTGTTAGAACAAAGGTTGTTCAGACCATGGTCTACTACCATTCTATTGCATCAAATATGTAATTAAAACAAACTAAACTAGGCGTTCTCAAATAAGTCTTATGTTGCTCAAACGTGTTCAAACATTAACCGTAACATCAAAGTACTCATCGCGGTAGCAATATGGCATTCAAAAGAGTTATGAGGAGTCCACGTGGACTACAAGGATCGCGCGTTTATTGTGAAAATGTGTTATAACTATTGGAATGTGGAAAATTGAAATCAATGTTGTCTTGGTGCACACGGAGCTGACTCGGATTTGTGGTTTAAGTTTTTTTTTTGTCTTGTTCCTGTAATTTCCCAATAAATAAATAATACCTAATAATGTCACGTTAGATACAATAGGTACCCATACCTAGTACCTACAGGAAAGAATGAAAGCCACGTCTCATAGTACCTACCGTAAGTTCGCACCTACAACGAAATGATAAAATTATTAGAGGTCAACCACCTCGCCGCGCCGTGCATAGCCAGAAAATACCCATAGCCAAAGCCATAGCAAGCCATCAAATGTGTTTTAAGGTAGCCAATTATCAGTGATAAAATACCTACCGAAGTTAATTTTTAACTTTGGTAGGTCAACTATTTTCTAGTAAGACGTACAAAAATAAGTGCTTACTAAATTTCGTTTATGAAGGTACATTTCCCTGTAGACAATGCTGTCCCGTGCGGGAGCGAGCCGCACGGGATAATGTTCTCTGATCGCGATGCATTATTAGGCAGCAGCTTCGATGACGACACACATACTCACACACACTAATAAGTTCCGAAAATAACTAAAATAATGACAGAAAATCACGAAGTACACTAGCACCCATATGACAGTAAGTTAAAAACTCTTCGGCGCTTAAATTAATGAAATAGGAGAAAGCTAAACTCAAGTAATAATAAGTAGTGCTGTGCTTCCTAATAATTATTGTCCGTACCGATGCCGATGGCGCAGTTTCTGAGCGATAGGCTGCTGCGTTACGTATCGCGAATTCGATTCCCCCACAGAAAGATGCAGGTGAGATTTGAATTTGTAAACGCACCCACATTAGCTACAAAAGTAATTAAGTAGGTACTAGCGTGGGGAACGTTATAAAAAAGAATGACGAAGAAAGTGGATAATCTTTGGTGAATTGTTCGAAACAAAAGTTCATAAAAAAAGAAGTTAAAAGAAGTCAAATTAGGTACATGTGATGATTGTAATATCAGTAGACACATTTTATTTTGTCAGTTATGTGCACTAAAATCGGTTAAAGTGTTCAAAAAATATTATCGCTAATAATAATCTCAATTGTAATTGCAAAACAGCAAAACTGACTTTTAAAATGCCTAATGAATGACGCGAGTGCTGTATCCTTGTATCATGCCCTGCTGGCTGACTGCTGATACGCTTTCTGTCGTAGTAACCGCACGATGGCGGAGCACGGGGCGACATAATATGACACCGGTTCATCGGTTATTCGGTACCTTTGAGTTCGCCGCCGCAGCCCGCCGCCGCGGCCGGCACGTGCGTTTAGATGTTTAGTAAAGTACCTAAACTGCGATGGCCGCGCGTGAACTTTCTCGAAAAAGCTGATTGGGAGTACTGAATTCACATAGCAGTTTCATGTTAAAATAAATTACTTACTAGTTTTAAATTTTATTCACAGTCATTTTAAATCGTAACTGGCACAATAAAATATTTTATTGAATAAATAGTAATATCAAGTAGTTAGTTTAACTCTTTTATCGTACTTATTAAATGTTGTTTAATAACATTCGGATAAATAATTGTTGTGGGTCTGCTGTTTGTGTGTGTGTGATTTGAGTTTAAAACCTAGCTTAGAGCAACGTTTAAAATAAACATGTAGGTACCTACTTACCTACGTACTTTTACGAAGTATTCACTACACAAACATCACACGCATCTACTTTGAGACGCGAGCGCCGCGCCACGCCGCAGTGTCTATGTTATAGGTAGTAACGATAATCCCGACATTTTTAACTTTGTCTTTTTTGTGTTTTTTCAAAAACCAATGACGTTTTTTTTTTTATTGGACGTTATGGAATGGTAGTAGACCATGGTCTGAACAACGTTTGTTCTAGCAAAACTGTGATTCAAATGTCACCGTGTATATAGTAGTCTATGCTATAGTCTAACATTTCAAGTCCGATCTATAAGTCAATGGTAAAAATGTACTCTGTGCTTTTAACGAGTGTCGTGTGTGCCTGTCATTAATTTTATTGTCAAAAAAACGTGTTAATGTTTACCAGCACAGAGTAGGTACATTATTCATGGTTTACAGTTTTGTTTGTGAGAATATTTTCAGCAGTACAACCTACAGTACAGTTTAAACAGTACCTACCTGTTTATTTCATAGAATATACTGTTTCAGCAGAAAATATTTCCAAGATTCATCTATTGTGCTGTGTAAAGGGTCGGTGGGTCGTAGTGTTTCGTAAAACTATTTAAAAATGTTGCAGCCTGTAATGCATATTTTGAAGCAAAAAAATATAATTTTAGCAAGTGGATCACCGAGACGGAAAGAGCTCGTAGAAAATATTGTAAGTGAAATAATAATACGAGACTTTATTATTTACAACTTATGATACAAAAATTTTGGTCAGTGGGTTTAACATCGTTTATTACTACTACTACTACTACCTAACATAAAGTGCGTACTTAGAGCTCATAGCACGGACCAGGCAGGCCTCTGTGGTCGACCCTATGATACAGTTTTTATGCATGCTCGCTCATTAAAATAGACAGAAGATGGAGAAAACACCAAACATTTTATTTCAAATATTTTTTTGACTTAATTCCTACAAAATTTTAATCTCCGTTTTTTTCAGGGTCTCAAGGTTGGTCTATGCCCATCATTGTTTGAAGAGAATCTAGATCTAAAAAAATTTAACAGCTTTTCTGACTTCGTAGAAGAAACAGCATTACAGAAAGTGTTAGAAGTGGAGAAAAGATTATTTTTGGAGGGAAACAAACCAGATGTTGTCATAGGTGCTGATACAATGGTCACTTTGGGTAAAGAGATGTTTGGTAAACCTACCTCAGAGGCTGAGGCATTTGAAATGCTGTCACGGTGATTATTTTAACTTTAATCTTTTCAACTCAGTAAGTCTTTGCTTTGCACTGCAAAATATCACAACTTTTTTCTAGTAGTCAGTGAAAAATACAATAGTTGTAGATATATTTGATAACCTATTCTGCTTAAATAAGCTTACCTTTAGTTAAGCTGAATAGGTTACTAAATATATCTATGTCTATTGTATTTTATAATGGATTTCTGCAAGTTCACACCTGAATCAACTAACTACACTCGCAAGCAAAAGTATGGAGTCACTTGGAATTGATTCTGCGCGATCTTGGGTACTTAAAATAACTAGTTAAGACTAATAAAAATGGTACCATTTTATAGGTTTAACTGTTAACTTTAAATTGATACCAAATTCATTAAAATCACTCTATTATTTAAGAAGCTATCCCGGATTACGTTAAGAAGTAAGGAAAAAGATATGTTTCAATTGTTTGATATGTCGCAAATTGCGGCCTATTGACCCCCTATAAACGTGTTATAGGATTTTCTTGATCAGTCGGCTTTCACACGTTGACCGGTAAACATCTCCGCCACTTTTTACATTTGAACTTGGAAAACAATGGATACTACACCTACAGAAGCAGCACAAATCGTCGCCCTATTGCAAGAAGGGCTCAGCCAGCGGGCTGTCGCACGGCAGCTCCACATAAGCCAGTTTTGTGTTTCAAAAGTTTATAAACGCTTTCGGGAGACTGGTGGCTTTATCCCGAGACCAAGATCTGGACGGCGCCGGTGCATATCGGAGAGGGGTGACCGTTTATAAAAAAAAAAAAAAAACCATTTACTATCAGACACAAAGATCCATAGTATGTTAGTAACAAAAATGACTTAAAAACCTATGTTAGTACAATCAATTTAGAAGAAACTGACACAAAAACAACACAAAACGAAAAAGCATCACTCAAGTAGGCTTAACGAGCTGAATGTATAATATGCAGCTTGTTAAATCTATCTAGTGCAGGCCCATCTAGTCTGTCCGCAAATACCCTAAGGATGCTGTTGGTGCTTCCCCTGACTCTGCGTAGTAGCGACACAACTTTCTTACGCATTATCGCGAAATAATCGTCTGTGTGCGCATCTGCGAACATGCCTGACGCACTACAATATGGTGGAAGCTTCAACATCATCCTGAAAGCGTTGTTGTATTGGATGCGCAAGGTATTATCCGCTTTTTGGGTATGATTAGCCCAGAGGCTGCTGGTGTAGAATGTCTGGCAGTAAGCCTTGAATTCAAATTCAAAAGTCATTTATTCAAACTAGGCTGAGAATCAGCACTTTTCGAACGCCAAAATTACATAAGACAGTCCCCCAAAACGCCCACCCTTCACCACTTCCTAGTGCTTTTGCTGGGAAGAAGAAGTGGCGCAACAAACTCCCCAGCAGCACAGCTGTCTGTTCAGTTAGAAAAAAAATAAAAAATGATTCTATACAACAGTATGCAAGACAATTTACAATATGCAAAAAATAATTTAAATTAAATAGCTATAATTAATAGCCATATGACAGCTAGCACACGCCAATATACCAACCAAAAGCATCGAGAACTATACTCAAGCAGAAATAAAAATAACTAAAAGTAAACAATATCTAAAAAAAAAAAGAAAAAGCCTCCAGGCATAGAGGGCGTGCCCGCTTACATATAGCTGTAACTAGAAGTTACAATTGATAAACTAGGACCATCGAGGTAAAATAAATAATTGTCGAGGTCGCTAGCTAACCACATATTGCAATACAACTCATAAAAAAAACATTGTAATGAGTAGATTATGTCAGCACTAAATTAAAATAAAATTAAAATAAATTGACTTATAAAGTAAAATTACTTATAAACAATTATATAAACTCATATAACCTGTCAGTAGGTAAACTAATTCTGGAGAAAGAACATTTAAACATTGTCTTGAGTTAATCACAGCGACCATCTATTCTTATCATTTAAGTAGTCGTTGATAGAATAGTATGCCTTTGAACAAAGGTTGGACTTTAATTTAGTTTTAAACGCATTAAAAGGCAAATCTAGCAAAGAAGAGGGTAGCTTGTTATAAAAGGTTATACCAAGCCCAACAAATGAGTTATGAACCTTATGAAGCCGGTGAAAGGGAGCGCGTAGTTTAGTTTGAAAAGTGTCAACCTCTCCGAAATGGACATTTGACTAGTGTCGACGTCCAACAGTAGCTCCGAAATGTTCGTGGGGCAGCTGCCAGCGAGTGGACAGTTCGTCGAAGACTTAAGCAAGCTAATTTGACACCAACAAAGCCTGCCACAGGCCCGAAACTGACGGCAGGTCACCGACAAGCACGCCTTCAATTTGCTCGCTCCCATGTTGATTGGGAGGTTAAGCAATGGAGGCGAGTCCTGTTCTCCGACGAATGCAGAATGTGTTTTCATGGCAGCGAATGAAGGGGTCGGGTCTACAGGCGGCCTGGAGAGCGATTTGCGCAGAGCAGTTTCGCTGAGACAGTGACACTGACTTATGGGGGTGGTTCTTGTATGATGTATGATGTGGGCCGGCATTTCCTTCGACGGTAAAACGGAGCTTGCTTTCGTGCCTGGCGAGGGACGAGGAGGCGGTCTAATTTCAGACCGCTACATTTCCGATATTCTGCTGTAACATGTCGTTCCTTATGCTGGATATATCGGTGATGACTTCCTCCTTATGCACGATAACGCTCGTTGTCACACTTCCCGTGCCCCAACTGAATACCGACAAGAAGTCGGTATCGCCACATTGGACTGGCCAGCGCCAGACCGGACTTGAATCCCATTGAGCACGTGTGAGATGAACTGAAGAGGAGGACTCGTTCCAGAGATCCTGCTCCTTCAAGTGTGGATGAGCTGAAATCGGCTTTGATAGAGGAGTGGGAAGGTATCCCGCATCGCGCATCCCGCAGAATCGATTCAGAAGCTGATTGGGTCACTGAAAAACCGTCTCCGAGCAGTTATTAGGGCGAGGGGAGGGAACAAATTTTATTTTTATTTTTTATTAATTTATTTTTGTTGTTTTCTTCATTTATTATTTTTCCATTATCCTTATGTTTTCCTAACTCCTTCACTCAATCCGGGCTCCTTGAATACTGGTGCGATTTAAATGAATTTGGTATCAATTTAAAGTTAACAGTCCGTAAACCTTTGAAATGGTACCATTTTTATTATTCTTAACTAGTTATTAAGTAATCAAGATCGCGAGGAATTAATCCCAAGTAAGTGATTCCATACTTTTGCTCGCTAGTGTAGTAGTCAGCGAAATGAATAAACAAAAAAAAACTAACATATTTGCCATCAACACTGTATATGAAGAAGTGATATAATAAAAATTACATGAAAACAATACATTCCATGCAATAAATCAATCCATGACATTTTTAGTACCCAGAATAAAGTTACATAATAATCTCCATGCAGAGTGGACTTGACTCACATATAAAATTATATGTTTCAGCTTATCAGGCAGGGGTCACACTGTATACACCGGAGTAGTCATTAAGGCACTGGACAAAGTTGTTAAGTTTACTGAAAAGACTGATGTTTTCTTTGGAAAAATGGATGAGCAGCAAATTAGAGGATATATTGCTACAGGAGAGCCTATGTAAGTTTCCAATTTTTTTAAAGTCTATTCTATTCCTAAGGGGCCGCCTCCACGAGCGAGAGAATCGCGGCGATATTATCGTCGTGCCACGTATTTCTTTACACACTCATAGAACGTGTCTATACACAGCGATGTTATCCCGCCTGCCCGCCCGGCCCACGTTGTTTCTGGTTGGCCTGTCTGCCCAGCACTTGCACAAGCACCCCACAATACTACATCCATAATAAATAATTATTTTATTTATTGTGAATACGTGAGACACTACTTATTTCGCTCTAGTCCTGAACTCTTTAAACAAAACTATTGCACAACGCCTCGTCGCGGAACGTGGCGATTCCGTTACGAGACGTCGCGGAGACGCGGTCCGTTACGAGTCGCGACGATACGCTGGCGGAATAATCGCTTGTTCGTGGAGGGAGACTACCCGACGATAGAAGCGCGGAATCGTCGCGATTCTCTCGCTCGCAGAGGCGGCCCCTTAGGTATTACTTTTAAGTGTTAATGAAAATGGGCATTATTACGTTAAAAATAAAATACTGGGTGTTTTATTTGGCACTGGATTTAATAAGGGTTTATATTTTTACTTACCTGACAAATATATTTCTAGGGACAAGGCAGGAGGTTATGGCATTCAAGGAGTGGGAGGTACGTTCGTAGAACGAGTGGACGGAGACTACTTCACCGTAGTTGGACTGCCATTGTTCAGGCTCTGCTCAGTTTTGTATGACATGTTTAAACATCAAATATGATGCTTTTTATTATATTAGTTCAATCAGTAGGTACAATAACTGGAAAGTTAAAAAACTAGGCCGATAATGAGTTAAGAATCAAAGATCAATGTGATGACAGTAATATAGTGAAATCTAGTTAGATATTTAAAAGTAAATAAAAAACGAACTTTATAAATTCAAATTCTAATAAGTATATTTATTTGGGACAACCCGATCCAAGGGTAGGTACAAAACTTAGAAACTATTGTTAGTATCGCTCTCACTCATCATAATCTAATCACAAACACAAAAATAAAATAAAATACCCCTGTGCTGAGACACCCCGCTCCTCACCAGACGAACGAAATGCCTCAACACAGGTGCACGAACATCTTCAGCTACTGTTTTCAGGATGCTATTGTGACTCCCCCCCACCCTCCTCATAAGTGACACGACTTTTTTCCGAATGACGGCATGGAAATCGTCAGTATGAGCCTGCGCGAACATCTCGGAGGCACTGCAGAAACGAGGAAGTCCCAACATCATCCTGAAAATGTTATTGTATTGGACGCGCAGTGTCCAGGGATTTTTTAGTATAACTAACCCATAGACCACCCGTGTACAGACTCTGACAATACGCTTTAAATAGCGTGATTTTGACTTGGTCCGTACAGCGCGCGAATCTACGGGCCAGCATATTGCCACGGACTGACAGAGCCCTGCGCTCCCTCTCTATGTCGACATCATCCTTAAGGTCGTCGGTAAGGTAATGTCTCAGGTACTTAAACTGCGACACCCTATCTAAGTTAACACCATTCAAAGTAATGGGTGGAACAGATTCAGGACACTTACACTTTCAGGCTTTAAAGACCATGTACTGACTTTTCTGTATGTTATAATTATGTTAGTCCGTGGGACTCTGCATAGGCTTCACAGACTTTCAGCATCTCTCCAAGTACCGCAGCAGTGGGACTCAGCAGCACCATGTCATCCGCGTAGCTGATATTATTAACACTTAATACCACCCACCCGACATCCGACACACATGCTGCTGAGTTCCACTAAGAGGTCGTTTACATACAGGCTGAAGAGCTTTGGAGATGATAACCCCCCCCTGCCTCACGCCACACTCCAGCCTGTACGAATCGGAAAGAGTGCCTGACCATTTGACACAGTTCATCTGGTTATTATACCAATATTTAAAGAGGTTTAACATCTCCACCGTTACACCCCTGTCCCCTAGCTTGATCCAAAGCACTTCGTAAGACAGGAGGTAAAGGCCTTGGAGAGATCCAGAAAACAGGCATACACCGTGCGTCCTACGATCTGTGTAGTACTGGACAGTGTGCTTGATTGCGCTCTCAGTAGATACTAGATAGTCCTGGCCGAAACCCGAACTGCGCATCGTGTAGTTTTAGATACTTTTGCAAGCAAGAATCAAACAAACTGTTCAGCACTTTTGCTATCACGATCGCGAGGGAGATCGGGCGGTAGTTATCCCTGTCCGAGATGTCAAAAAAAGAAAAGAAAAAAAAAAAACAGTAAACAACAGACACAGGACCCTCGGGAGGTGCACTCTAGCATATTTCAGGTGTTTGACGCTGAGCCCGTCGTGCCCAGATTTGCCTTTGGTCATTCCTTTAATAAGAGCACTAACTTAACTTGCTGGGAAACGCAACAAAGGCTCCTCTCCCTGACTGCCGGGCGCGGCGCCGACCATCGCGGTAAGAGGACCGATAGGCGACCGACCTCTAAAATAGTTGCTAAACATATCAGCGATATCGGATCGCTTAAGCCGCTCACACTCGCCGGGAGGCCAGGCCTAACATCCAATTTTTTGGTAGCTTTCTTAAACTGGGAACCGCCCATTGTGTCACCCTATGTAAAATTTCTAAATTTATGTCTGTGACTTTTATGGTGTACAATAAAGAGTATTCTATCTATCTATCTATTTTTTTTTAATGGCTCGACACTTCGCTATCGCCTCCATTTTCAACTGTTCTTGATTCCTCCGACACCACTTTAGCCTGCTTTTAAAAATTTAACACATTTGTTCGTAGACTATGCCCACATGTGGGCGATTATGAGAAACCCACGATTTAAACTTCAGTCTGGCATCCCAATGAGCTTCACAAAGCTTGGCAAATTATCCATGGAGTTCACAGGCATGTATACGGAAAAGACCAAGATCTTACGTCCCCCGTTGGTCGTCTTAATTGCAGTTAGTCGGGCACTGCTACACTCTACAACAGAAACCATCTCAAATACACCCTTCCTCCAGAGAATAGCCACCCCACCGTATGGTCTCCCTCTCAGTATACCGGCAGATGTGTCTACAGCAGACTTACCTGTATATTCAAAATCCCCACTAACTGTTCCCAGTAATGGGATGTCATGATTTAGAAGCCAAGTCTCCTGTAAACACACTAGCACAGACGCTTTACATAAAGTTGAATGACAATTAAAGCTATTAAATGTGCAGCTATTTTTCCAAGTATCCATAATTTATTAAGAAACCAACTCTTTCTAAAATTACGCTCCTCCTAACTAGGAGTGTACATAAAACGCACGAAACGCCTAAACGTAATGTCGTCAGGCCAAAACTCGTAATTTAAGAAAATGACAATTTTTGATTTTGTAGACACAGTTTGTACCTATCGGTCTTCATTTTGATTTTCTTTAGCGTCACTTCAACCTTCACTTTATTCTCAATATAACTTATTATGTCCTGTTCGAAATAAATAGCGCATTATATTATTGTAAGTACCTATAGCGCATTATATTGGTAAAGTTAAGCATGTGGGTAACTATGTAATAGAAATACTGAGCCAGTGTACAGTCACGAGCACTAATATGTATACACTCAGCAACTTTTAAAAGTGATTTTCTCCTACTGTGTTTATTATAATTTTATGTTGTTACGAAAATAGTATTTTGGAACCCTAATTAATATGTAATGGGCCTTATTTCAAAGTTGCAGTCAATATTCCACGAGAAAATCGCTTTTGAATTTTGCTAAGTGGATACATATTAGCGCTCGTGACTGTACTGTAATTGCAATAATATTTATAAATTATATATTATTATTTCCAAATGCTGTGATTATTGCATGCTAACAAAAAAATATTGACAATTGATTATTTAACAAATTGAACGCCGTGGTGGCCACCGGTGAGCGACACTATACTTTCCATATGGGCTGACGCCGATTCGCGATTTCGACAAATTTTACACATTATATTTTATTGGCTCATACGGTTTAAAATAGTCAAAAACCCCACTCTAAATAATTATTTCTTATTACTATCCAAAGAATTAACGAAATAATTGCTGCCGTACACTGGTGACCACCACGGCGCACGCCGTAGAAAATCTGCATTTCGTTCGCGCGGGGCCGCGGGGGTCGCGGAGCGCGCCCTCCGGGATTCCCGGAAGCACTGCGTGCGCTAGACACGCGCCAAGAGAGTAATCGCATGCAAGGTCACGCGCATTGTTTATATTTCTTATTACATAATTATTTTGGATTGTTTATCTCTAAAGTGAATAAACTGTATCCTGCCTGAGTCTAAGGAAAAGTGTGGTGTGAATCATGGATGATTTTGAAGACTGAACTTAGATGAATGATTGGTCTCGCTGCTCTCGACTAGATACTGTGCTATCTAAAAACAATAGCTCCGTGAATGCGGCAATTCATTATTGTAGTGTGTGTAAGATATTGTCACTTGACAATTTTCAGTTGACATTGACTACTAGTGTGCGTGAAGAATTGTGCTACCAGCTGCTCAACTGTTACCCGAGTTAATGGGAAAAATATTTTATGCTGTGGTCTATTAGTTAAGTTTTAAATGTAGCTCAGAAAAGTCTGGGTCAGGATGACTGGACTAAGAGAGATTTTTGAAGTTTGAGCAATACCAAGTTTTAGTAGGTACCTATTTGGTACTATTTGGTACCAGATATCAAATAATTGGTACATCTCTACAGAGGGAAAATTATTACGAGGAAAGTGGCCAGCCATTCTGACTTCAGAATGGCTGGACCAAGTCGACTGCACCTAGTTGTAGGTGTTATAACTAGTTCATCTTTTCATTAAAATTTAGTACCTCATTGGTACCTCAACATATGTTTTTCTTAATTTTTTTCGATAATCCAAAAAAAAGTTACACCTAGAAAAAAAATTACATGTAATCTGGAGCACGTTGATTTCACCTAGTTGTAGGCGTTATAATTAGTTCATCTTTTCATTAAAATTTAGTACCTCATTGGAACCTCCACATATGTTTTTCTTAGATTTTTTCGATAAGCCAAAAATAAGTTACACCTACAAGAAGTTTTGCATATATAATAATGATTATTTATGTACTAAGAAAATTACTGAAAATAAATCATAACACATAAATATTACGTATATTTTATTCATTGATTGACACATTAATATTTTTTTGCATATAAATAACAGTGTGCATACATTTTGTTTTTACTAATTGTGATTCTACTTGACATGTCGTCGTAACATTGCCATTTGGACCCTCTGCGGCAATGTGATTTGTAATGTCCCACGCCTTTCGGAGTCGGAGGTGGTACAAATTCTATAACAGACAAAAGGTGGTACTCTATTCCTTTTAATGTTATATTTTTAGGTAAATCATTAATGCAAATTTCGACGTCAGAATTGGGCTCAAAAGCAGCAATATCTTTCAAATTATAATCTAAGCACCTTATGCCTTGACAACCAGAAAGTCTACAACTCGACATATTTCTGTCACTGTTTAGCATTGAATTTGCAGACTCACTTATGGTGTTTTTGTTAAAATCAAGTGGCAAAAAGGCACATTTCCTACTAACTTGGTTTAAAGGACAGTCCACATTTGTACAGGATTCTTTCATCTCTGCGCTGTATATTTTTCTAACAATATTTTTTCAAATATATATATGCAACATTGCATTCACAGTTCACGTAAACTTTATCACTATCATATACTATTTCAAAATATGTTTTTAATATATCTGAACGAAGTTTGTAAACGTTTTCCGTATCATTGTCTATAATCATCTTTATAAATTTATAATATTCATCATCATTGCTTCTTATGATCCTATGTAACGTGTATTCATCAACAACTCCAATTGCAATCGCTTGTGCAACTGAATCAAAAGCGCAGGTATTTGAGATGATAGTATTTTTATCTGCAAACGGTGTAATCGAACCATTTCTCAACAAAGTTACCTTAATCATTTGTTTCCCTATCTTTGTTTTTGCTGTTTTTTCTTTGTAGCTAAACCTCTCCAGTTTTCTACCAATGAAGGCGTATCAGAAAAAACAGATTCATCAGTTATTCCTTTTGCAGCATTATTAGCATTCGTTCTTTTTTTCTTGCTGATGATATTATTTTTGTTTTCAGTTGGCTTTCTCCTTTTAACACCTTGTTTTAATGTACTGTTAGCTGTTTTTAATTGTCCCGAAATAGATTCTGAATGTGTTGCAATAAATTCATCTACACGATATCTGTCTGTTTTCGTGCTTATCTGACATAAGTATCTTTTCACAATTTTAAAATAACTTTCGACATTTGACGAAGTAGGGACTGATATTTCCGAATCAAAAGTTCTTTTCACTATATTTGACCATAGAGGGAGCTGTCCCATTAGCCGCGTTAGCGTTGTTAGAAATTCTGGAAAGTAAAATAAGTTATCGTGTGTTTTACAATCACCATGGTAAGAGTAAGTAATAACTTTTCGCGTTCTATAGCATCCTGAAACCATATAGGACCTTTACTTGTAACAAGATGTCGTTTATTATCATCACTGAGTTTTAATTCGGTCTCAGCAAATAAAGATTTGTAGTCATCTGACACTTGCGACAATTTAGTAGTATCCTCTATTTCGATTTCAGATTCGGAGGTGTCTTGAAAAGAGGTCAATCTTTTTAATCGAATCTTAGCTTCTTCACATCTTGTTAACAATGCTTGTTCATCTTGTCCATCATAATTGTTAAGACAAACTGTTATCATATCAATTACAATTCTTTTCACTACATCGTAATCTTCGCAGCGTTTGACTTCTTGTAAACATTTAATATAAAAGAATTTTACCCTCTGGTCTATGTGTTTGAAGCAAGAAAGGTTAAAAAGAATTTTAATAAAGTGGCTAGTGTCGATACGAATGAAGCACTCGCCAGGTATTTGCTGTTTCGTTTCTAATTTGTTGTAACAGTAATTAACGTACTCTGCCGTAGATTTAAATTTTGTAAATGATTTTACTATGGCCCCAATTAATGCCGAGGCATCATCAACTATGACTTCATTCGGAGTAGCATTATTTTGACTCTTACACCAAGTGTCAAGCCATTTATATATCGCGTCCAAAGTATGACTATCTGATATCATGTGTGTTATCGGCACGCTACTTTCATTGTAAATGGACATCATCACGCATGAATATAAAAACATCTGTTTAGTCAATATGAGATCTTTGTTTGCTCCAAATGGTTTGAAGATACTTCCTGTGGCGTCGATACTTAACACAGTTCTTTCACTTTTTCTATAATCCCTATAGTATTGTTCTTGAGCAAGTGACCAATAGTAAATACAAAAAGGAAATACTGATATGAATCTAATAAGTGTATCGTAGGGAGGTAATCGTGTCATAATCCATAAAGCAATTATCGGATTAGAATCGTAATATGAACTTTTTCGATGTCCATATTTAATTTGTTTTAAGCAACCTATTGTAGGTAAGTGACTCGGTTCTGGATCACATTAACGTCCATTATAAGATCACTCAATCTATTTCGAACCGTTACAGCATATTCCGACTTTAATTGTTCACTAAGCTCACAGCGTTTTATGGGTGAAAGCTTTTTTTTTTGCAAAATTGTGTTTGAATTCCTCATCAATATCGCGTATGGTACAAATGCAATGAGCGATTTTATCAGTTGGCCAATTAATTATAACTTCTATCTTTGATTTGCACTGCTTACAGGAACCAAAACACTTCACATTCACTTCATTTTTAATTGAGTAGTTTTGAAATGTCCAACTGCACGGGGAACGTATTTTTTTCCAAATTTCCTCTCTTAGAAGGTCAGCCCACTGGTGCTATGGCAGCAATGTTTTACAGCGAAAATCAGACAAGCGTTTTGTGCGCTTCACGCAACGATCAATGGGCTTAATTTTGTTCCATTGATAAACGTCAAGAAAAAAATCAAATGTTTTGCAGCCAGATGGTTTTGTTATAATTTCTTCTGCAGATTCAGATCCAGTATCTTCTTTAGATTCAGATCCAGTATCTTCTTTGTGGTCATAAAAGTATTCATAATTTCTTATAAGTGATAAGTATAGTGATTTTTGCGACATTTTGTATGACAGTTCTTGGCTAATATCTTTAAACACTGGGTCACATGGCGAAGGAATATCATCTTTACGACGGAAAAACTTCTCGAACTTTACAAAAATTTCCTTTTGTTTGTGTAACGGAACTGCACATTTTCGACCTCTTCTTTTCATCTTGTAAATATATAAAATAAACACTAATCACATAATCACTTCCGAACAACGTTTTAAAACAAATTTATTGGAGCAATGTAATAACGATGACAAAGTACGAACTAAAGTTATTGTCATAATTATGAAAACGGGTACAAATATTTTACATATACCCACATCATTTTTAGAAATAATGTCTGACTGTGTTTTACTATCTACATCAAATTTAACTTACTAAAAACTTGAATGACAAATGCAATAATGAATGCTCGTATTGAGTAGTTTAATAATAAATCAATATGTTGAGTATTACATAAACAGTTAGATAACAGAAGTTTTGCGGAAGTAAGGATAAACTAATGAACAGTAAATACAGGACTATTTTGAAATCATTAACTAAATCACAAGCTGTTCTCTTCACATCACAATTAGTAAAAACAAAATGTATGCACACTGTTATTTATATGTAAAAAAATATTAATGTGTCAATCAATGAATAAATATACTTACGTAATATTTATGTGTTATGATTTATTTTCGGTAATTTTCTTAGTATAAAATAAACATTATTATATATGCAAAACTTCTTGTAGGTGTAACTTATTTTTGGCTTATCTAAAAAATCTAAGAAAAACATATGTGGAGGTTCCAATGGGGTACTAAATTTTAATGAAAAGATGAACTAATTATAACGCCTACAACGAGGTGAAATCAACGTGCTCCAGATTACATGTAATTTTTTTTCTAGGTGTAACTTTTTTGGCTTATCGAAAATTTTTTAGAAAAACAAATCAAATCAAATCAAAAGTCATTTATTCAAATTAGGCTGAGAATCAGCACTTTTCGAACGTCAAAATTACATAAGACAGTCCCCCAAAACGCCCACCCTTCACCACTTCCTAGTGCTTTTGCTGGGAAGAAGAAACCTATGTTGAGGTACCAATGAGGTACTAAATTTTAATGAAAAGATGAACTAGTTATAACACCTACAACTAGGTGCAGCCGACTTGGTCCAGCCATTCTGAAGTCAGAATGGCTGGCCACTTTCCTCGTAATAATTTTCCCTCTGTAGAGAGGTACCAATTATTTGATGTCTGGTACCAAATAGTACCAAATAGGTACTAAAACTTGGTATCGCTCAAACTTCAAAAATCTCTCTTGGTCCAGTCATCCTGACCCAGAGCTCAGAAAATACTTAAAAATTAACAATAAATTAAAATCGAATGTATAAATATACATATTTGTGTATAGGTTAGGCGTAGGTTTCTTCTATAGAAAAATGGAAGGTATGTATATCAATGATTAGGCATCATTTTACATAGTTTATTTTTTATTTACATGTAATATATACAAATTATTATTTTAAAAAAAACATATAGAACATAAGGTGTTACATATTTATTAATTTATTTAACAAACATGGAGGACTAACAGCTACATTAACACAAGATGGTAATAGAATAGCAAACAGTGAGCCAATAATAAGTCTTCATGTTTATATAACATATAACACTGCGTTTTCCCGGTTTCCACCAACTTTCTTCTCGACTGAGTCGTACTATAGCAGTCCAACGGTCACAAATGACAGGATCAGCAGGAAATCTGTACCAAGCAAACATAATACGATAACAATAATGACAGCGTTACACATATACCTAATCATTATCTGTAACGTTTTCACAACTCAACCACTGAACTGAATTTGGTAACATTTTGTACGGAAACATACGCTTGACTAAATTATTTAATTCAGAAATGTTCCCCGTCGTGCGCACAACAACTCAAACATCTCAATCGAATGAACACATAGAAGACAATCGCACCCGTCACAAGCTTGAGCAAATTATTAAGGACCCTATAATTATTATTACCCCGACCATAAGCTATAACCTGTTCTCAGTTTTATTAAAATCCGTGCAGCAGGTTTTGTGTGATGCGCGTAAAAACAGATAGACCACAATTCCAAAAATTATGTGTTCTCTCACGCATCCTTCACCCCAGTAGCACACCTCCGCCGAGAAACCGTAGCAGCTAAACCGCTGAAGTTAAATTCTATAGACTCGCGTCATTTTTCGCTACTCATCCGATTCGAGTAGCGGAACATGACGCGAGTCTATTGAATTTTACTACAGCGGTTTCGCTGCTAAGGTTTCGCAGCGGAGGTTCCTCGATTATTTTTTCGCAAATATTTTATATGTATAGACACGAAGTTTACATTTCAGGAACACGGGTCGAAATAAGAAAATCATTTTTTTGCTTTCCCATATTAAATGAATCAGCTGATTGCGCACTTTGTATGGGAAGACAATTATTTTTTTTTCGACCCATTTTCCTTGGGGAAAGATGTTCAGTTTGATGTCAAAGTCAAATAATTTATTTCAATTAGGCACAAAAAAGGCACTTATGAACGTCAACATTTACAAAAAAAAATGATTCTAGTCGCCCATTCCAAAAGGTCGTTTTCGTATGGAGAAGAATGGGCAAGAAACTCCACCGTTACTCTTTTAAAATATTTTCACAATATCCTGTATACATTAATTATATAATTATATGTGAAGACGATGTACCTCGTATAAGATTTCTATACCACGATGGGTAGAATCACCCCTTGAAATAGTGTCAGCTAACATTTTTACACCTTATGTGTATAGATTACAAAGATAAACATTAATAGTTATTTGTTATACAAGAGTGCAAAGTTGCTTTTTAACCGCGTGTTCAATTTTGATGACCGAGCAAGCGAAGGATTCTAAAATTGAATCACGAGCGCAGCGAGTGATTCAAAATTAGAATCCTGAGCGTTAGCGAGGGAATCAAAAGAGCACGAGGTGAAAAATCTTTGCACTCGAGTGCAACACGTAACTTTTCATTCCACCTCAGCGAGGAAATGACTAAATGCAAAAAAAAAAACGTTTGCGCATTATTAACAGTTTCAGTCAATTCTGTTGGCGTCAAGCAAACTTCCTCGTCGCTAGAATCACTCATTTTAGTTTTTTCACTTGTTTTCAAGTTTCTTGTTTTTAATATACTTACCTAAGGTTTAACAATGACGTGAAAAAATGCCGCGTAAAGAACCGCGTACAAAGCAAATTGAAAAAAGAACACCAAGAAGGTTCCGAGTCTGAGTTTTTAACAAATTAAAAAAAAGTTGTATGATATATTCGGCACCATAGAGGTAGCAGTAAATAGGTTTAATGTTTTTTTTAATTCACAAACTTAGTGCACACGATGTTCTAAATTCAATTTACTTTATCCTCTAGAGAATAAAAACGGCTTTTCCACTCAGATACTGAAATTAAAAAAACTCTTTCCGAGATGGTGGGATGAAAATAATTTTTAGAACTAGGTTAAGTATATAATAACAAGGCTAGATAAATGAAATATGTTATATAATAAAATACTTATACAATAAATTCACATTATAAAAATCTCAACTACGGGGAACTTGATTCTTGTATACGCGGCAACACTGAATAGCGTGTAGGGTTCATGTTAATTTATGTTGAAATTTCGAAATTATACGATACTTACTAATGGTATGTGATCCCAGTGGCCTTCTTATTTCTTGTAGTATTATTTTTACACCGATTCACTACGCAAACTGGCATTTTACTTTAGATTGTGCCCAAAGTTTAATAAAACATTCGGCACGTACACGTCACACACAGGTTGCAGTGTGACTGGCTCGGGTACGCCGACTTCGGCGTAGTATTTGTTGCCGCATTTGACAAGTACGCCGGCGGTATCTAGTCGAGCGCAGCGAGACCAATCATTCATCTAAGACTTTGAAATAACAAATGACGATTTGACGCAGATTGATAATATTGAAATTTCCTTGCTCAATAGTAGCTTTCAGTTAAGTTCGGAGTTTGAGGAAGAGTATGACTTACAACCACCTTTACGAAAGCGACGTCGACGAGTCCATTACTGACACGAGCGACATTGAACTTGAAAATGCCGTGCCAAGTACTTCTGGTCACACCGCGTCGCTTCCTGCATCATCTACCTTATGGCACCCACCAAAAGGTAATCAGCGTCGGATTATCCCGTACACTGAATTCCCAGGATTAGATCCACGACTTGTAAGAGAAATGGTCGGTAAGACCCCAGCAGGTTTTTTCTTTCTTTCTTTCTATCATCTTTTAGTACCAGACGAAGTATTTGAAATGGTGGCGGATTATACGAATAGCTTTGCTATCAATAAAGTCACAGGGTCTGGCGCAGCATCTAAATCTGCGCGAATTCGCCAGTAGAAACCAACATCCGCAGCAGAGATGAAACGATTTTTCGGATTGATTATTTTCATGGGGATCGTAAAATTACCCAAAATATCCGACTATTGGTCAAAAGATCCTGTACTTGAACAGAATTTTCCTCGAACAATAATGAGTCGAAACCGATTTGAGCTGCTGTTGCAAATGCTGCACTTTTCTCAGCAAGACGAAGACAATAAATCTAATAGATTACACAGGATTGAGAAATTGCTCGAAGTTGTGAACAGGAACTTCCAAAAAAACTACACCCATTCCGAAGAGATCTGCATAGATGAAAGCGTGGTGCCTTTTCGCGGACGAATCATTTTTCGGCAGTACAATAAACAAAAAAGGCATAAATATGGTATAAAGGAGTTCTAGTTATGTACCATTCCTGGATATACATACAAAATAAATGTATACGCAGGAAAAAACAACGTCGAAGTCAATACTACACCGTTGAACGTCGTTATGTCTCTATGCAGCGATCTTTTATACAAGGGACATACACTAGTGACCGACAACTGGTACACCAGTATAGATCTTGCCAAAAAACTTCTGGATGCAGAGACTCATCTCGTAGGCACGATTCGGAAGAACCGGAAGCATCTGCCAAAGGATGTAGTAAATGCTAAACTGAAGCGAGGCCAATTCGTGGCAAAGGAAAGCAGTGAGGGCTTAACTGTAATGAAGTGGAAGGATAAAAGAGACGTCTTTTTGCTGTCCACAAAACACTCAGTGCGATTCCAGAATGTCCGAAAACGCAACAGAACTGTTTCCAAACCAAAAAATAGTCATTGACTATAACGGCGCTAAGGGGGCTGTAGATATGTCAGATCAGATGGCTGCTTACTCAACTCCACTGAGGAAATCGATAAAATGGTACAAGAAGTATGCAATCAACCTTCTCCTGAACACAGCAGTGGTCAATGCACTGGTCTTGTATCAAAGCGTCACTGGCAAGAAAATACAAATGGCAGACTTTCGGCTAGAATTACTGAAGTCGTTTTGCAGCCAACAAGATGTTCCAGTTGCAAGACCTAGAAGAATGGCACACAAACTGCAACAAAAAGAAGGACAAGCCAGAACAAGCAGGCGAACATGTGTGAATTGCTACAAAATTAATGTAGCTACTTACGGCAGAAAGTTGGCCAAAAACAAGACTAAAAAGGTGAGAACGTTTTGTCCACAATGCCCGGAGAAACCTTTTCTCTGCATATCTTGCTTCAATGTGCTTCATCATTGACCAATTTTTTAGCCTCAAAGAAGAGAATTATGTTTGTTAACACTGATTTCATTTATGTGCCAAATATTCATGACAAAGTTTTTAAATTCGTAGTAATTTTTTGAGAAGTTTTTTAAGTTTTTTTCGAAGTTTGTTTAGTTTATTTTTTACTAAGTTTAAAAATAAGTGATTGCCTAACGTATAATAAAACGTTTTTAAATATTTTCTAATAAAACATATATTTTTTAAACCTTCTTTTATTTTAAAACCACATCTTGTGTACTTAGCCAAAAAATCAACAAAGGCTTTTTTTATACCTAGTGTCGAAACGAGCTAGCATGCGTAAACTGTTCTCCAGGGCCGCGCCGGGCACGCTCAATATAGTTTTGTACCGGCACTGTGTCCTCCAGCGAGAAAAATGAGTTCAAACACGAGTCCGTCGCGCGGCCACCGGTGAGCTGGCTTTCCTACTGGACTCTGATTGTCTTACGTGTGGAACCGTGTTGCGCTATTTACTGGACTCGATTGGGTTTATGTTTAGTGTCTTGTGTTGTTATAAGTGAACAAAGTTACACGGACGAAGTGCACCAAAACTTGCTTGATATCTTTGACGAAGATTTGGACGAGCTTCCTGGCTCTTCGGCAAGTTCTGGCCCTTCGGGACCTTCGACGAGTTCGAGTTATCAGGCTGCGGAACTCGTGCAGATCCGGCGCTTAGCTGAGGACGAGGCGAATGTAGAAATTGACTCTGCTGAAGATATTATAGAAGCCAATGTTGAGTAAGTAATATCTCATCTATATGAGGGTGAATCAAAAAGTTCTTAGAATTGTATATTAATTGCTGGAAAAATTGGTGAGGTATAAAGTTGAAACGTTCTAAATTCAGATGAATATGTTTACCTAACTACTAATTCCTTTTAGTGAGTGTTTTATATAAAACCTTTTTGGGAGAAGTTCGATATTCAAATTAAAGAGTGTCACACACAATATTTATGCAAACTGTCACTAACTTGTTTTTGTCAGTTCGTTCGTACGTAATAAAATGTTTTGTGCAATGAGTTGCTAAAAACCAACTAAAAACCCAAAATTATGGGTAAAAGTAAGTTACGTGCGGTGATAAAATATCTCATTTTGAAAAAAAATTATACGTTGGAAATTTTTTCGGACATTCAGCAGACATTAGGGGATGATGCTGTACCCTATTCTACGGTTGCGTACTGGGTGGCTGAATTTAAGAGGTAGATCAAGCTGTAAAGATGACCCGCGTTCTGGGCGGCCTTCAACCTCCGTTACGGAAGAAAATGTCAAAAAGGTCTAAATCTGGTTTTGGAAGACAGAAGAATAACTATAAAACATATAGCTGAGATCCTAAAGATATCATTTGGTAGCGTTCAATCCATTTTAATTGATTCACTGGGGTTCAAAAAGTGTCGGCAAGATACCCATCTGCCACGAATGTTAACCGACGAAAACAAAACGACGTTTGGAAATTTCTAAGCGTAATATCGAAATGTTCCAGCGTGATTCGGATAATTTTTGCGGTCGCCTTGTCACCATGGATGAAACGTGGGTCCACCATTTCGATCCTGAAACTAAGAGACAAAGCATGTTTTGGAAACGACCATCCTCCCCATCCATTAAAAAATTTCGAGTTGCTCCTACCGCTGGCAAAGTTATGGCCTCATTGTTCTGGGATAGTGTAGAAATCCTTTTTATTGGTTACATGCCAAAAGGCCAGACGATTACTGGACCCTATTATGCAAATTTAATCCCGAAAGTGCGTAAAGCGTTTAAAAAAAAACGTCGTGGAAAACTATCGTTGGGCGTGTTGTTTCTTCAAGGTAACGCTCCTGCTCATCGATCGGAAGTTGCGCTCAACGCAATCCGCTGTGCTGGCTTCAATCTCCTTGACCACCCACCACATGCTCCGGACTTAGCCCCAAGTGTATGTAATTGACCTTATAAAACATCACAATGCAAAATTATTATTGGACGTATGGTGATAGGATTACCAATTACCTTGTGACAGTGAGTGAGTGTTAATGGACTTTTTTTATTGTATTCAAGCCACGCAATTTTAAATGACTTTTTTATTATTATTAGGTATCCGTAAGGTCCGCATGAGCCACCTATCAGATAATCAATATTGTGTTTCTTTTTTTATGCCCTTGGCACAAAATGCTGATAAGACACTCTTTTGTCTCTATCATACGCCGCACAACACTGATGTTATCTTCAGTCGTCGCAGTAGAAGGCCGTCCCTCACGCAGTTCATCGGTGAGATTAGTGCGACCACGTTTAAACTCATTAAACCAGTTGTAAACAGTGGCACGGGATGGGGCTTCGTCGTGAAAGGCTAATCGAATCGAATCTATCATAACTTTCTTGTTGACTTAAATGACATCGAAAGTCATAAAAATCATTGTACGAAAATTTTCTCGCGATAAATTCATGCTGACGTGACACATGAATGAATTAAAAAATACACAAACAATTTGATGAGTTCCATTAAAAAAAAAAAACTTATTTTTTTATTATATCATTTACAAGTGGTCAGCCGGTCTATTCTGTAATAATCTCACGGTGAAAACTTAGGTGAAATTTGAGCATAATTTTGACAACTTGCTTCAAGATAATCGAAAATGCTGTAGTGGCAGAATAGCAACAAGCAGATAGTCGGCAACGTTTGTATGAAAATCCATATCTGTCGAATTTAACGGCCGAATAATTTTTTATGGCAACCAAGGAGGTAATTTATCAAATATTTTATTTAAATTTCTATTTGGCTTGCAAATAGAGCTGAGGGGCAATTCCAGTATTTTTTAAGAACGTTCGCATTTTAATCTCATTCGCAATCTGTCAAAAACAATCAATTTACCAACATTTTTGACAAGTTTGACCGATTGCGACGAAGAAACAAATGAACATAATGGCGAGTGAAAATGTTCGTTGTTCGTCATTGATTCTGGAAGTTAGGCTTCGCCTCGGCCACATTTTAACGATCGGCCATCAATGCCCTTGTTGCAGGCCGCGTCATTATTGTACTATTACATCATAGCTGAATGGATAAACAAATGGATAATTGCAATGAAGGTTTTAAAATCTAAATTAATTGTATGTAAAAACAACACATACACATCATTAATTGTGTAACGTGCCTATGCGTGGACAGTATTTGGTTTAATTGGTGGTAAAGCAGACTCAGGGACAGCGCACTACAGCATTTAAAAACATCAACTTTATTATTTACAAATTTACATTAAATTTATTCATGTTATAGTAAACTTAAAAAACGTAATTTTGCTGATGGCTAGACACAAGAAATAGAGAACTAATGCCATCAGTACACCATCAATCCCAAAAAAATATTAGTGATTGATGGTACACACACATATATTTACAACTCAATCACTCAAATAATAATTATAAGTAAATAGGCACACATAGTTTTTGTTTTACAACACTATAAATGCGAGATGTGTGTATTGGCCTGTTTAGTCAATACACTCATCTCGTCTTCGAATAAATTCCATTAGAATACTAGTACAAAAACTTACTGTTCAGTCAAAGTTTGCTAGTTAAAAACACTTGACTGCAACAGATTCATCTATACTCCATTTGAATTAAGATTAGATATTTAAATAAACTTTTTTTACAGTCCGTTCAACCGATTTTGACTTCTATACCGTAGGCATAAGGATGGAATTAAAAGCAAAAAAGTGGTTACAATACCAACTGTTTACTGCAGCTGCCATTAGTCATGCCACCAATGCATTAGAATTCAAAATCGGTTGAACGGACGGTAAAAAAGGTTTATTTAAATGTCTAATCTTATTTCAAATGGAGTATAGTTCTAACATAATATTTTGCTAGAACATACCGCAAAAATGAATCCTTGAAAACCAACAATAAGCTACACGGACCAACTAAACTAAGTACTAGAAATGTCTGACGACGTAAAGGAAAACCAGTATAATTATTATTTCCTCCTTGTGAAGTTTGCAAGACCTGCACCCTAGTTGCGTTATTGCGTAACACAATTTCAATCCCAATCCGAAACATTCTGAAGGAAATATATCGTTAGAGGTATGAGGAACGGGTGCGCCAAAGTTCACCAAAATTTTCAACTCCGATAATTGGAAATCCGAAAATGTTCTTCCTAACATTTTTCATCCTAACAATCACAATTCCTAACTACTCTGTCTCTAATGTTCATAATTCCGAAGCATTCAACTTCATAATGTCAGTAGCAATAAACATCTATTATACTTTTATTTGTTTTCCTATATTTTCTCAACATAACCATCTTTTACACTATTATTCAAAGTCATATCTTTTTGTTTAGATTTCTTTTTATTCATAATAATCAGTATTATATACACTAATTTTGCGTAACTTTGTTGTCACATAACATACAATAAGAATAATAGTACCATGGTACAAGTAGTTAAATACATGTTTTCATATACACTTTTCAATTAAATTAGTTTAATATTAGCGGCTATAGCTTTCAAATAATCACTTTTATTGGTGTATTTTTGGAAGCCAGTCACGCTCCAGTCATTCAGTCAAGTTCCAGAAACGAATCGGTCTTATTCATAATTATTGGTTTAGGTTAGATTAGAACTGTGACCACAACGCACGAGCCGAGCGAGCGAAGCGAGCGTGCCGCGATAGCGGCCGGCGAAGTGCCAGAACCGAATCAGTCCTATAGTTATTGGTTTAGGTACGGTTAAAACTGCGGTATAAACTCCCAGGCCATAAACATAACCGTAAATGAGTCGTGTTTTATAATTTTCGGTTGGAGTGTAGCATTGGGGGCGCTACGGAGCGAAGACGTAGATTTTTTTTGCCAAAAAAGTGTTATTTTTGCAAATCGTTTATTTTCTCGATTCTATCGTATAAAACACCTAAATAGCTAAAGCTAAAACTGTCTTGGTGTTTTTTGTCTCCGACTAACCGTTTGTCGTAAAAACGATGTGGAAGGGATGCATAGGTTAGGTTAGAACTGTGACTCTGACCTGTGCTACCCCGAAATTGGTCGCGAAATTTTTCTAAGTTTTTTTATCATAGTGCCCCCAAGACGACACTCTGACAATGTTAAATGTTTATTTCTGAGTATGAGTGAAAATATTATGGTAATTATGTTTAGAGATAAAAGCGTTATGATAAAAAAACAGTAGGAGTTTAAATATATTTACATCAATGATATTATTAATTACAATTTTCGGAAACATGAGTGTCATGAACATCGCCGGTAGCACTACAAATAGTATGAATGAAAACTAGGATGAAAATTTTTAGGAAGAGTGATCGTTAGGAAGAACAATTTCGGGTAAAGAACTTTAGTTGAGCCAATATGGACCCATGAGGAACAGGGTGTAAAGTTCGCTCATCCACCATAGAAAAGGGAGGTTCCTCCGACCAGACGGGTGTTGATGTCGGATAGTCTTATATATGTCGTTCGCGCGGTAAACTCTAATTGCGCGATGCAGGATTTGTGTGACGTCATGTCTTTGATGCGTAGTTTGTATGTGGCGGTGTAACCGCTACATATTCATATAAAATATAATTTATTTATTTGCATAAATTGCTTCATAAATATGTCTGAAAAATTCTCTACTCAACAACGTAAATATCGCAATGAATGTTGTTGAACTCAAAATTAAAGGGATTGCCATTGTAAGTGTGTTACGCAATTACCTTGGAGGTAAATACTAATTATAGGATCAACTTAAGTGGCGAATTCCAATCTGCAGGGCCACCTTGGGGGCCTATAGCAGCAGCTTGCCCATGAGTATCTCGAGCGCGGCCTTGCGGCGCAGGTAGGGCATGTGCGCCTGCGTGAAGCTGTAGGCGGCGCCGCGCGACGAGAACTCCGCGAACGTGCACGCGAACATGCCGCAGTCGCTGCCGTTCATCTGCTGCGGGATATCCTACGACAAAATGAGATTTGTTGATAAGATGTTTTCTAGAAAAAAACAGGCAAACAGTCATGGGCAGTAGAACCGGTTTCTGAAAATACCGGTTATCCCTGCAAGTATTTATATTATATTATTTTTTCTCAAACATGCTTGGAAATTCGAGCATTATTTTGACAACCTTCTTCAAGATAGATCGATATTGGCTGTACTGGGCGAATACATGCGAGCGCCCGGCCGGCCCATGTTTGTATTGATTCTGGAATGTATAGTGAATTTACTTAGTTTGTAGAAAAGTACTATAGGTACATGCCTGGTTGCGGCAACATATTTTCACGATCGTCTATCAATGCCCTTGTTGCAGGCCGCGACAGTAATCTATACTAATATTATAAAGAGGAAAGATTTGACTACTGGACCGATTTGAAAAACTATTTTATCATTAGAAAGCTTAATTTTCAGGGACAGGTAACATAGGCTTCTTTTTATCCCTCCCCATCAAGGAAAAATAACGGGTCCCGCAGGAAAGACCACGGGAGCGAAGCCGCGGGCAAAGTGCTAGTGTACTATATTTTCCTATAAATAATTATTGTGTTGATTTTTAATAAAAACGGAATCCTGCCGTTATGCCGAAAGATTATGCCAAAATTTCACTACCCAAACAAATTTTAGCTACCTTTTTTATACTAATGCAATGTTTGGAATGATTTTAGTACGCACATTTTCATTTGGTCAAATTGTTACTTGGCAGCATATTATCAAGGATAATGTCATTCAGGCATTTGGTCTTTAATCAAATGATTCATTACAGCAAACAATCTTTAGACAATAAACGTTTGGTCAAATGATTGGTTATGACAAAAAATATAAAGGTTAGGTTAGGTTAAAACTTTGACCTCTTAAGCACGAGCCGAGCGAGCGTAGCGAGCGGTGCCGCGGTAGCGGCCGATAATCCTATTGAATGACTATTTTATGAAATCATGACATTTGAGCATTATGCTAACTTATGGAGTTGTATTGCTGATTCTAATGATTATAATGGTGTTCAGCCATATTTGTTACGGTCGCGAATCATATTTTAATCAACATACAACCATAGACTTATAAAAAAAGATGGACTCCGCGTCACGCACATCGAAAGTGAAGCACCGTACCGATCTATGTGTGCGTGATTTGAGTAAGCGGCCGGTCTTTCACGTACCTAATGGCGGCCGGTCGGCATACTATGATGTAAATGTGTGCGTGAGGCGTGTTTGTATAAACGGTCCCTACCTACACCTACACCTACGGTATACCTACTTACTGTGCTTCCCTTTCGATATGCGTGGCGCGGAGTCCACCTTTTTTATAAGTATAGACTTATAAAAAAAGGTGGACTGACGCTGACTTTACATGGTGACTGATTTAAAGGGGGATGCGCTAAGGTAGTTCGCGAAATTTAAATTTTCTTTCGTATTTTGTAATTTGTAGGTTGTATGCCTAAGCATACAACCATGTATGCCTAAGCATACAACCATGTATGCCTAAGCATACAACCACCTTAGCGCATCCCCCTTAAAATACTTCTGTAATGCATTAGTCTGCAAAAACCTACCCTCAGACTATCACGAGCTAGCGCTCGAGCGTTGGCGGCACTACTGGTCTGCGGTCGGGCTGCACGTTTTGCCTGTCACTCGCCCGTAGCTGCCAACGACGTGTCGCTAGCCACGGAGAGTATATCATAGAAATTCATAGAAACCAGTCGTGTCGCGGTGACACGTCGCCTGCTGTTGCCTCCTGCGGTCGGGTACGGAATGTCTGACATATCTCGGGACCCTGGGGTCCCTTATAATTTTACTCACTGTAACGCATTCCGTCTTCCAGCCACTGACATCGAACGACGCGCTCCTCTTGTCTTGATGTTCATCCTTCAGATATTGTAGTAGAGAATCCAGACACTCTTGGTTGGGCCTTCCCTGACTGTCCAGATAATTAATTCTGCGCTCGCGGAAGTCAACGATGCTAAGACACCAGTGATGACCTATATTGACGGGCACCACGAAAAGGTCATATGCGAATATGTCAACCTGGAAGATTACACATTCTTGAAAATCTTTAGTCAATAGATTACATAGAGATAAAAAAAACTAATCTGGCTAGCCTTTTCCCAACCGGGGCCTTATTATGAAGTATTAATGCCATCATAATTCCACTGCGAAAAAAGGATCGTGCTAGCGGCCTTGTAAAGCTCCGTCTCTCACTCACACTGGAATAATGGTGGCATTAATATTTCATAATACGGCCCCTGGGGTCGTTAATGTTGGGGTCGGCTTCCAATCTAACCGGATGCAGCTGAATACCAGTATTTTACATGGAGCGACTGCCTATCTGGCCTCATCAACCCAGTAACTGGATAATACTATACCCCTTGGTAAGACTGGTTCTCAGACTTTCGGGCTTCTGACGACCCGTAACGACTGTCAAAGATCCACGAATGACAGCCGAGACAAGCGTGCTTTCCGAGGCACGGAGGACTCTCGGTATGTAAAAATGGCCACCCATCCACGGACCAACTCTTGCAAGTTTAGCTTAACTTGATGGATCGACCCGTGCGGGTGTCATTACTTAGCCACGAGCTTATAAATAGATATAAAAGTTAGTCATAATTGCTGTTTGGTCAATAATTTAGTATTTGTTTAATAATTGATGAACAGTAATATCATAAATCTTTTTGATGTGTTCATAAACAATAATTTGTGTTTTTTTTTCTTCTAGCAAATACACAAATACTACTTTTCCCACAGGAATTCAAGAAAAGAAGAAACAAAGTGGGAAAATTTGAACTCATTTGAAGGACGAAGAGGACAGGAGAAAGATGTAATAAAGTATGAAATTCCTTAGTCTCATTTAGGTACCTTTCTGGTCCACCTCCTGAGTCCAGCCTGCCCATTTTGCATGAGCTTAGGATAGAAGAAGGTATTCGTGGCGTACACTTTAGGCAACTCTATCCGCTCTTCACTCCTCTGCATTATGAGGTTCATGTAGAAGTTTATCACTTCGTCATTCAGCCAGTTTAGATCTGATAGGGTTTGCAAGTCCCGTCTGGAATAATAAACAAGCCGTTATTAATACATACAATGTGAGCAAGCGCATAAGGTCTTTATCAGAAACTTTCCGAATATTAGTCAGTTATCAAAAGAGTCCGCTGTTCCTAAATCAAAAACTCGAAGATTTTGTCAGTTTCAATTAAATAGACGACCGCCATTCATCCGACAGCTATTTGCTGTTGGGCCAAGGCAAATTAGTAATTGAAATTTTCGATTCGCCAACCTACGAGGTGCATTCAATAAGTACCTAGCCTCATCGCCAGAGGGCGCTGTAGTTTCAAAAGAGTTTTACCACAGTGTAGCACATTCTTTTTTAATTCTTTTTTCAAATTTTCATTCCAACCCCTTCATTTGTTTTAATTTGACAACTTATGGAAGCGAACGTGTCGATCGGTTTTACAAAAATGGAAAAAGAGCAATATCGTTCGGTGATTCGATTCCTATTTTTGGAAGGGAAAACGAGCATCGAAATCAAAGAGCGCTTGGATGCTGTGTACGGTGATTCTTCTCCATCAATGGCCACCGTCAAGAATTGGTTCAACGAGTTTGCACGTGGCCGTACGTCGGTTTTTGATGAACCACGTCCAGGTGCACCGAAAACAGCTGCTACGGAGGAAAACATTAAAAAAATCCATGATCTCGTATTGGCAGATCGCCGATTGAAGGTTCGGGAGCTAGCTGAGACTGTAGGCATTTCAGAAGGAACAGTGCATCATATTCTTCACGAGGAACTCGGCATGAGAAAGCTGTCGGCGCGATGGGTGCCGCGTTTACTCACACCAGAAAACAAGCGCAACCGTGAGACCACATCGGAGACGTGTTTGGCGCTGTTTAAGCGGAATCCAGCGGAGTTTTTGCGTCGTTTTGTGACCGTCGATGAAACCTGGATCCACTGGTACACACCAGAGACCAAGGAGCAATCAAAACAATGGATCCAGACCGGGGAACGTGCTCCAAAGAAGGCGAAAACTGTAAAATCGGCCGGAAAAGTTATGGCCACCGTTTTCTGGGATTCACAAGGTGTGATCTACATCGATTACCTCGAGAAGGGTAAAACAATTACAGGGCTTTACTATGCCGATTTATTGGGCCGATTCGACGCCGAATTAAAGAAAAAACGACCCCGCCTGGCGAAGAAAAAAGTGCTGTTTCACCACGACAACGCACCGGTTCACACGTCTGCCGTTGCCATGGCCAAATTGGTCGAATTACGCTACGAATTGCTGCCCCATCCACCGTATTCTCCAGATTTGGCCCCTTGTGACTTCTTTCTGTTTCCTAATCTGAAAAAATCACTCGCCGGGAATAGATATGGATCGAATGAGGTCATCGCCGCCACGGAGGCCAATTTTGCAGAGTTTGACAAAAACTATTTTTCGGACGGGTTAAAAAAGTTGGAGCATCGCTGGGCTAAATGTATCGAACTAAAAGGAGACTACCTATGTTGAAAAATAAATTGCCACTTTTCCAAAATTTTCGTTTACTTTTTGTAGGCTAAGTATTTATTGAATGACCCTCGTATCTGCTAGATGCTGTCCTTAACGGTTATGAATAGCTATGCAGATTGACCAATTCTCGATTGAATAATCATTGAATTGTGAGTGAGTTTTTGTTTTCGTCCTTTTAACTAATATTAGACTAACCTGTGTATCCTCAAATTGAATCTCTCCACAAGCAGTTCCTCCTCTGGTTCAGGTTCTAATGCTCTGTCTACCAACATCTCCTGTTCTAGGGTCAAAGCAGGTAGATCAACATTGGACTGCATTTCCACATCACTTTCTTCAGTTTTTGATTTGCTAAGTTCATGCTTTTGTTCACGATTCACTTGTTTTATTTCATTTGGATTTAGAAGCGACTTTCTCCTTTGTTCTTGTGTTTCTTGCTGAAACTTATTATAGAGAGAACCTAATTTCAACATCAAATCTTCAGAGCTGTTGAACTTGAACGATCGAACTTTATTTTGATCACTGTTCACTTTTGATAGGCTGTTCACCTCTTGATGCGAATTATTAAGCTTTTCTTGCATCTTTGGTTGCTCAGTTTTAAATTTCGAATCTGATTTTGATAGCGTTTCTCTTGCGGTGTCTGGCTTGTGCGAACAGGATTCGTTTTGATCACTGTTTAATTCTGTTGCTATAACAGACTCCCGACTTGCATCATTTAGCCCTTGCCTTTTATGTTGCACCGCACTAAATCTAGATTTCAGTTCTGCCAGCCAATCATCTGTGCTGTCCACCTTAAGCGAACGATCTTCATCATGCACTTTAGATACGTTGTTCAACTTTTGCCTTGCATTATTAAGATTTTCCTGATTCTTTTGGGGCGTTGTGTTATATTTAGTATCTAATTCCAATAACCAATCCCTTGCAGCAGCTGGCAGATACGAGCGAACATCGTTTTGCTCATTCACGTTCGGCACGACATTCGACTCGTGACGTGCCTTGTTTAGATTTTCTTGAGGTTTTGTGGGCGTTGAAAAATATTCTGCTTCTAACTTCGCCAACCATTCTCTTGTGGTATGGAGTTTAACTTCATTCTGTACAGTGTGTTCTTTTGATACGGTCTTGGACCCTTGCGGCGCATGGTTATGCGTTTCATGCGACTTTAGAAGACCAGTTTTATTTTTAGATTCTAATCCCGACAGCCCAGCTCCAGCAATATCTAGCTTGTACGGTTGAGCTTCATTTTTTTGTACATCATTAAACTTTTCTGAAGTCTTTAGGGGTGTTGAAAAATATTTTGCATTTAATTTCGCCAGCCAGTCATTGATGGCCTCTGGGCTGGACGACCGAGCCTCATTTTGTTCACTGTTCCCATTTGGTGTGATGACTGACGCTCTTTGGGAATCATTACTTTTTTCTTGCGTTATTTGGATGACTGATTTATTATGTGGTTGTTTATTGTTGTATTTAGAATCCAACCCCAACAGCAAGTGATGATGATGTCTGTCCTCTGATGTGTCCGTTTTGTCGTCACTGTGCGGGCGAGTTATGGTTTGATCACTGTTCACTTTTGATACCCGACGCGAATTATTAATCTTTGCTTGATTTATTGGCAGTTTATTATTATATTCAGAATGTAGTTCCAGCAGCCAATTTCTTGATAACTCTGCTATATTCCTATACGAATCTTTCCTTGTTGAAGATGTTGTCGATGATTCCAGCGGAACTAACTCTACGTCATCGTCAGAATCGCTGGAATCTGTTGAAGATACTCTGATAGGCTCCTGAGGCGCATTTTGATATGTGTCAACATTTAATTCATTGTCTAATTTGATTTCATTTAATATATTTATCTGTGTTGTCTTCGGCAGTTTAAATGTCGCCGAGTCCTCCGCCAGTTTGCCATCACGAATAGGTTTTTCTTTTGACATTGGTTTTATTGTATTTGCAATTCGCCGGAGCAGTTCTTGATACTCAAGATTATCTTCTGACGCTATTTTTTCTAAAACCTCTGAAATTACTTGATCATTGAGAGCATGGCTGTTTGTTGCGAAGACGTTTTCAGGTGGTCTGGTAACTTCTTTTACGAAGACCACATCATCACCCTGCTGGTTGTTATCACTGTCATCGTCATCTAAATCCACGTGTAGTATGGATGACTCCTTTTTTGTATTTTCTAATTTTGATTCTACCCATGCCACCTAAAATACAGGGAAGACTTGATTTACGGTTATAGGTTTTAATCAGAAGTCCGGGAACTAGTTACATGACAGATAAGTTAAAAAACTATTACACACACATAAGTTTTACCTTCAAAGAATAGCAGCCCAAGGATAGGATGACTGAGAACAGAAAACTTTTACATCCTACGCTGAACTCCTTCCTTTTATATTTGACATTATCGTTATTACATACCAGACAAAGTCGAAGATCGCACGAAACTGTTGCTGAGAAGTCTCGAATTGCGCCGATTTCTATGAAGATAGTTCTAATTTATACAACATCAAGCTTGGTTTAGTGTGTTCCACAGAACTTTGATGAAGCTCTGAAAAGCAATCAGGTGTGAAAACAAGCAATAAGTGAAGAAAAGGATTTTTGATTGTATGTAAGAGTTCTTGGGATGGTTGTTAGTTTTTAGTGACGAATGAAAAGCAACCACTAGTCAATGATGAGGTTAATATAATTTTGATAGCCTCATTATTAATGTGTATGAGTGATCTTGTTGACTACACAAGGTCACTTGGTCTCTTCTCTAGTCTGTGTGACCAAATCAGTTTGGAACAACCAGTATGTTTTTGTGATAAGTATTTCAGCCAATGAGCTGCATCTGGTTAGACTGGAAGCCACACCCAACATATTTGGGTAAAGGCTAGGTAGATTGATTTTGATTTCATCCAGTGAGCAAATGTTATTTATGTTTAGTGACAGGGAGAAGGTCTATTTAATTATGGATATTGCATACTTACTAATACTCTGGATTTACCAAAACACCAGGTCTTCACCAAAGCAACATAGCAGCGGATCATGTTACAGATAGTGCAATCCACGACGATGCGCCCCTCTCCGCGATTACTGTACTTTAAGCTGTACTTTAGTACGGAGCGAAGTGGGGCGCGTCGTCGTGGATTGCACTATCTATAGATAGTTTGATTTAAAGATTTGTCAAAATGCCTATGCTCAATAAGTCAGCAAACTGTAAGCTTTGAGATTCCAAAACCAAGTACATTATGATATAACACACATGTACATTATGTTTTTTATTATAAGTAGGATAGCTCACTGTTGGTTCTTCGTGTTCTAAATTCTCCTCGGCGTTGGTTTCATTCTGTGGTGAAGACGGGCCATTTTTGGATATTCCTGAAAGATCAACTGGCACCATTCTCTTGGGGGACTCTTTTGGGGTGGATGTGGTATAAAAACCTTTTATTTGCGCTGGAACTTTCCGTACAGGATACCTACCCTCTTTGTCACGATTATCTGAAAAAGTAATAAAGAGCTAGAAAATGATATACACTTCATCATCATCATCATGATGAAGTGTCATCATCATTTCAGCCATGGGACGTCCACTGCTGAACATAGGCCTCCCCCAATGATTTCCAATTTGGCCGATTGGAAGCGACCTGCATCCAGCAGCTTCCTGCGACCTTTATTAGGTCGTCTGTCCACCTTGTGGGTGGACGTCCTACGCTGCGCTTGCCGGTACGTGGCCTCCATTCCAGAACCTTTCTGCCCCATCGGCCGTCAGTTCTGCGCGCTATGTGCCCCGCCCACTGCCACTTCAGCTTGCTAATCCGTTGGGCTATGTCAGCGACTTTAGTTCGTTTGCGGATCTCCTCATTTCTGATTCGATCTCGCAAAGAAACACCGAGCATAGCCCTTTCCATAGCGCGCTGAGTGACCTTGAGCTTTCTTATGAGGCCCATGGTGAGAGGCCACGTTTCAGTTCCATATGTCATCACTGGTAACACACACTGGTTGTAGACTTTCGTCTTTAGGCACTGAGGTATGTTGGACGAGAAGATGTTTTGTAGTTTCCCGAACGCTGCCCAGCCGAGTCGGATTCGACGATTGACCTCCATCTCGAAACTGGACCTACCCAACTGGATCACTTGTCCCAGGTAGACATATTTGTCAACAGTTTCGAGAGTAGAGCACCCAACCGATATTGGGTAGGGCGCAACATGGACTTTCGACATGACTTTCGTTTTGATATACACTTGAGAGCAATAAAATCGCACACCCCTTGTAATTAGGTTTTAACAGTTTTTTTTCTTAAATCTAAAGATATTGAATACAAATCATAAGGCAAAATTAAAGTATACAAGCTTGGCTTTACAAAGACAAAAAATTTAAATTTTGACCTTCTCGGAACTTACAAAAACCAATTGTACACCAAAGTCCCCAAATTCACCCGTTTGCGTTGTCACTACTTGCACCCTTACCCGCAGGAATTTTTAATCAGTCGCCTACTATGTGAAGCCGCTTGCGTGGCGATGGGGAGAAGATTTTGTCTTAATGAACAGTTTGCCACTACATGGAAGACGTTGGATTGGAATCACCACGATGGAGTGGCCAGCTCGTAGTCCTGCCGATCTATTCTGTAACCATCTCACCGTGAAAACTTAGGTGAAGTGAGCTTGGAGTGAGCTGTCAGTCCCTAGCAGCAGGTGGAATGACAGCTCACTCCAAGCTCACTTCACCTAAGTTTTCACGGTGAGATGGTTACAGAATAGCAATGCAGATCTCAATACGATTGAGCATGTCTCGGATGAGCTAAAAAGAAGAGTTCGAGCAAGAAGCCTTGCTCTTACGCACCTCCAAGAGTTTCAACTTGCCATTGCAGAGGAGTGGAACGCCATACCACAAGATTTCATGGTAAAATTAATATGGTCCATGAAAAACCGATTAAGAGCTGTAATTAGGGCTAGGGGAGGGAATACACCTTATTAATAAACAATTTGATCAAGAATGTTGAGTTTTATTTTCATTCTTTCTTAAGCGAAATTGGGTGATTTTACCCGCAAGGTGGGTTTTGTACCCTAAAACCACATAAGGGTATTTTTGACACACTGACTATTTGATATCATTAGAATGTACCTAGTAGTGTATGTACCTTTTCAACATTTATTCACATTCAAGAAAAAAAAACTGCCTTAACAAAAAAAAGTCATGGTGTGCGATTTTATTGCTCTAAAGTGTAGTTGCAAATTAATTTCTAGAAAGTACAGTTCTGTACCTACTGAGTCATTTGATTGATGATGATGTGTTCTTGGTTAAGAAATAAAAATTATATTATTATTACAGTCAAAACTGTTTATAACGACTTTGAAGGAACCATCGGTTTAGTGTTGTCATAGGTGCTAGCTGTTAAAACTAAAACACTATGTTAAATATAAAGAAATGCCTATAAATATACAGGGTTACAGGGAAAGTCGTACTGAATACGAGGCATGCCTTTTAAGTTTTGTCGTTTGAAGAAAAAAACACAACTAGAACCTTATAGTCATTGGTGTATTAACTTTTAATACATCAATGCTTATAGTACTTTTTTATTGATTTTCAAAGTATTCACCACGTTTTTCCATTCGCTCAAACCAGTTATTATAACATTTATTGCACTCTAAAGTGGGGGTGTTCAAAATGGCTTTTTTTTTTTTTTTTTTTTTTTCCCTTGTCCTAAGGTTCATCAATAGAATGAACCCTAATCTTATTACAATCTAGCCTTTTAAATAGACTAATAAGTAATTAAATTATAACCTAAACTACTAAATTGTCTTTACTAAGAATGTGTCCAATAGCACTTTTCTTATTGTCTCTATTAAGGCGAATACACTTCATTCTTGTGTTTGTTTGGCACTTTTGTACTTTACACTATTCACTAACACTAAACACTAACTCGAACGGTTTTGTTCTTTTTAGTCTTCTTACTATATTTGTGTGATCGAGAAGCTGGATTGCTTCGACGTTCACATGCTGATGAAGCCTCTTTTCGTGAGCTTCTGCAAATTTCTGGATCACTTTATCGATGAACTCAACTTTTAGATCCCGATGGAGGTCATCATTTCGTATGTACCAAGGTGCATTTACAATTTCCCTTAGCACTTTGTTCTGGAATCGTTGTATAGTTAATATATTGGTCTGTTTGGTACAGCCCCATAGCTGGATACCATAAGTCCAAACTGGCATCAGGACTTGTCTGTATAGCAATAATTTGTTTTGCACGGACAGCATGGAGTTTCTTCCAAGCAGCCAATACATTCTTTTGAATCGGTGGTCGAGTTCATCTTTTTTCTTCTTAACGTGGGCTTTCCAGCGTAACTTTGCGTCAAGGGTCATCCCGAGATACTTAGCTGTATTCTCGTATGGTACTAGTTTATTGTTAATGTAAACTGGAGAATACTGATGTTTTTTGTTGGAAAAGTCTATGTGAACAGATTTGGATTCATTTAGTTTAATCTTCCATTTTTTGGTCCAGTTATAAACTTGATTTACAGCCATTTGGACCTTTTCCACTGCTTCTTCGTGGCTGTTACCCACAGCCATTATGGCTGTATCATCAGCAAAGGTCCCAATCGTGTTTTGCTCTAATTCAGGAATATCGCAAGTGTATAGTAGGTACAGGATCGGACCTAATACACTTCCTTGCGGTATGCCAGCATTAATTTGTTTCAGTTCTGAGTAGGCGTCTTCTTGTCTTATTCTAAAGGCTCTGTTCAGAATGTAGGATTCTAATATATCTGCAAACTGCTTTGGTAACAGACTTTTCAATTTATTTATAAGGCCTTCATGCCATACTTTGTCAAACGCTTGTGCCACGTCTAAGAATACAGTAGCACATACTTTCTTGTCTTCAAGGGCGTTTTCTATTACATTTGTGATCCTATGCACTTGATCGATGGTAGAGTGTTTTTCTCGAAAACCAAATTGGTGCTCTGGTATGATGTTTTTATTATCTATTATTGGATTAAGCTGTTTGAGTAACAGCTTTTCAAACAGCTTGGACATGATTGGTAGTAAGGAAATGGGCCTATATGATGATGTTTCGTGAGCCGGTTTTCCTGGCTTGGCTATCATTATTACTTCAGCCACCTTCCATACGTCTGGTACAAATTTTAGCCTTAGTGCAGCATTGATAAGGGTTGTTAACTTAACCAGACCTTTTCTTGGTAGGTTATGTAGTATTTCTCCTGTTATTAAATCGTAACCTGGTGATTTTCGTGAACTTATATTACGTTTTATTTCTCGTGCAACTTCTCTCGGTGTTACTAGTTTTATAGTTACTTCATTTTCAGATGTCACCATATTAGCCAAAGTGTGATCTTCAATGAGTTCCTCGTCGGTTGGTTGAAATATATTTTCTAGATGCTCTGCAAACCTCTTAGCTTTTTGCTCATTAGTAATGGCCCAGTGCCCGTTTTCACACTTAATAGGTGGGACTTGGGTAACCGGCCTTTTTAGGTACTTAGTAGCCTTCCATAAGGAATAGTCTGTCTTTTGGTTGTTACTTAGATTCTGGATATAGGTGTTGGTTGCTTCGTCTTTAAAGTTCTGGATAAGTCTTCTTATTTTTTTCGTCAGGTTATTGAGTTTTCGTTTGTCATCAGGGCACCTAGATTGATGCCATGTTTTTCTCTGACTTCTTTTTTCCATAATGAGCTGCTTGATTCTGAAGGGGTATGTTTTTCCCTTCGTCCCTTCGTTCAAAATGGCTGACTTGAAAGCGTCGACTGCTTCTTCACCGGACTGGAACCTTTAACCACGAAGACTTTTCTTAATTTTTGGAAATGTAAAGAAATCGTTAGGGTTTAGGTCAGGACTGTATGGAGGATGGTTAAGAATTTCAACTTTTTCCTGCTTCAAATACTCAATCATTTGACGAGCGCTGTGTGAGCTTGCGTTGTCGTGGTGCAGGATGATGCGTCGCTTTGAGTTAGATTTTCGAAGTTCGGCGATGAATTGTGGTAAAGAAACTGTAGTATACCACTCTGCGCTAATCGTTCTACGATCTTCAAGTGCAATAGTCGCAACATGGCCGGTTTTTCCAACGAACGTGGTCACTCAAAGAAGATGCCCACCATCTTCTTTGAAGTGCTTCGAGAACGAACAACTTTAGTCGGCTTTGGCTCGTCTTGAAAGACCCAGATTGTAGATTGTTGTTTGGAATCAGGATCGTAGGCATAGTTCCAAGATTCGTTACCACTGATGATGTCGTAGACGTGATTTGACTCTCCTCGGTTGAACCTTTGCAGAGTTTTCTTACACCATCTGACGCGGGCCGCCTTGTCATCGTCGGAAAGCAGATGCGGTATCCAACGGCAAACTAGCTTTCTCACATCAAGCGCTTCATGCAAGATCTTCTGAATGGTTGTCCCTGAGATGCCTAATAGAGCCTCTATTCTCGATAAGTCACATGACGATCTTCGAGAATTAGTTGTCTCACAGCAATGATGTTATCTTCAGTGAAGGCGGATTTTGGGCGTCCTTCGCGACATTTGACATTTGTCACTAACACTAGTATATCCACGCTGGAATTCTAAATAGCAGCGTTCGATAGTCCGCAGACATGGGGGCTTCATCACTGAACACAGATGTTAGCTCTTCAAAACACTGGAGCCGTGTCAAGCCTCTCCTAAAGTTGTAGAGAATTATTGCATGAACATTTTCCTTAGAAAGATTCATTTTCGTACGTAACCTGACAGATTCCAATCGACGCTATGACTAAACAATAGCATTAATCCTATTATCATAATACTTTCAACTGTTTTGAGATTCAAAATTTAAACACATTGGAATATAGAACTGTTTCAAATTTAAAATTGCCGGCAAATATGGAAACGACAGAACTTAAAAGGCTGCCTAGTATTAAAGGACGTTATTACTCAGGTCATTTCTGATGGATTTGATTCTGTAATAAGGTGTCCGAAACTTAACCGTTAAGGAGATATTGAACTTTAAAGATTTAAAAAAAATATTCTTTAAGGTTTGGCTTATAGCATTTTTTTTTGGGTTAAGTGCTCCTAGGTTCGGTTTTTTTTAATGTATCTAGCTAGAAGACATGTCCATTAATAAAAATGATCAACAGAAACTGAACCTACTACTAACAACTTAAAAAAACTGCTCGACAACAGTTAGAATCAAAGAGTTTTCTAATAGTGTTCTTACTTTGAAGAGTTTAAAAAAAAAAAAATGTATTAACCTTATTCTGCAAATAATTTTAAAAAGTTCGTCTCTTTAGCTATTCAAAAAAGTATAACACATGCTATTAAATAGGCAAAACATTGACCAAATAACAGTTAAGGTGGCAGAGGGTACATTTTTAGTTTGAGGTAAAAGTAGCTAAAATACGTAAAAAAAAGACAAAAAATTTAGCAATATTTTTATAATTCATGTTCTACATGGCCGCCGCTATTTCTTACACAAAGTCTCATTCTTTTTCTTAAATTACTTTTCACGACAGAAGTTCGTAGGTTCCGCCTCATTTCCTCAGCCGCATCAATAATTTGTTGTCTTAGAATATCGACATTTGCGATCGGTGTCATTTGGTCGTATACTAGGCTTTTCATATGAGCCCATGAAGAAGGGGGTCCATTGCAAATGTATGCTCAATGCCGATATTGAAGATAAGGATTTTTTTAAGAAAATTATGTGGACATTTGAGTCGGAATTTGAAAAAGACGGCATCACAAATTATCATAACGCGCATTATTGGGCTCCCAAAGCGCAAGGTAATCCCAACAAAAAAAGACCAATAGGGTCACAAAGGAGATTCAGTCTTAATGTGTGGATGGGTATAATATCAAATAACTTGATAGGGCCATACTTCCTGCCAAAAAAACCGACCATAGGAGCTCTAATCCCACAAAAAACGACTAAAAGCTAAAACAAGAAGAATTAAAAAAAAAATCTTTAAAGTTCTCTATCTCCATAACGGTTAAGTTTCGGACACCTTATTACAGAATCAAATCCATCAGAAATGACCTTAGTAATAATGTCCTTTAATATTCAGTATGACTTTCCCTGTAACCCTGTATAATACCTCAAAATTTCATCGTTCTATCTAGTAAGTTGTTTAAAGCGACTTTATATATGGTTTTGTGTGTATTTAAAAGGCAGCAATATTAATCTTAAAACCAAATGGTGTAGCCATGAAAAGTTAATAGTCTTATCCACAGGTTACTAATATCAAAGCAGGTTTAGATTTGTAAGGTTGAAATACATACCAATTGTAGCTGTGATGCCTGACCTGCGACATCGTTTCACCTGCTGATAGCCCAGAACTGGTGTTTCATCATCAGATGAGAAATCATCATAGACCCTAGAAATTGGTAATTTGTATGTAATGGCCATTAGTTTATTTAAGTATATAAAGGTAAATATTGTGGAGTGATATGAAACCACGTCATTAGTCATGAACGCCCGAAATTTTTGGCTCCAGACGTCTGTGAACTTGTGTAAAACACATATTTTACCTTCAATAATGTTTTGTGGCTTTTGTGGAATATATTCGATTTACCGGCTTTGACTTTAACACTTGTTCATGCTAGCATGAGATCAGATCATTGAGATTTCAATACCTGTTACGCTTAAAGTTTTTCCTTAGCAGTGGAGGTTCTTCCAGCAAACCTAAAAATTTTAAAAGGCTAAAGAAAAATTCCATTACGGACGTCATTTTAAATCAATTATAATAGTATCACGTATTCGGTTGCCTTACTATTCTATAAAACAGAGAAAAACTAAAACAGTGCTCTGCTGTTTTATCAACAAAAATGTCAATATCAACATGTCATTCATTTAATGTTATATATGTCAAACCACAGTGTCAAACATAATTTATGTCAAACTGTCTACAGATGAAATAAAACTAAAGCTGGGAAAAATTATTGGACGCATCCGTAAGGTGCGGCTGTCAGTCACGACCGATCACGTTGTTCCATTGACTTATTATAAGTCAATGCGTTGTTCCCAGCTCCAGGCCTCCAGCCTAGCTGGCCAGATTTCTATCAGACGTCCGAACGCTCAAGGACGGCCCAAGGATGCCTCCGCGACTTACAAGCGATAGTTTGCATCGTGTAGTGCTAAATGTACTATCCAGATACAAATAGGCCGCGACTGTAGGTAAGCGGCGGCTTACGGATGCGTCCAATAATTTGTTCCCAGCTCTAGCTGTTTCTACACACATCAACACGGTCTAGGGATATTTCATACTCAATTAAATAACTCGAAAAGTACTGGCCGCATTGGAATCTTTTATACACCGATTTGTTTGTAATTTATCTCAGACTAATTCCAAATTAAAATTTTTGAAAATTCTTTTGTTTCGGTGGCATAAAAATGTCTTGATGAATAGGAGAGGGAATTTTCATTTGTGCGAAATTTAGAAAACAATACGAATTACGTTTAGTTACAGTTTTTTTTCATTTTTAAACGAAAGATAAAGTTAAAATTGAGGTATTGTAGCCATGCAACGCCGACATTTGACGAGGGCGGAGATGTTACGAGCTGTGGGAATGCTGGAAGCTGGATCTGTTCAGCGTAATGTTGCTGAGGCCATAGGGACCCATCAAAATGTAATTTCAAGATTGTGGACACGCTATCGTGCCACAGGTGAAGTAGCGGAGAGGCACCGGGGGCCAAGTCGCATCACTACCCCCAGACAAGACCGATTTTTGCAAATTACTGCGCGAGCTCAACCAAATGCAACGGCGACTCAATTGGTCCAAAGGCTGCGAGTGGAACACCAAGTGCTTGTGAGTGACCAAACTGTAAGAAGGCGACTGCATGAAAGCAATCTACGCTCTCGTAGACCACTCCGGGTCCCACCTTTACGGAGAGGCAATCGTGGACGACGATTAGAATGGGTTCGGAACCACGTGGACTGGGGCCGTGAGCAATGGTCCAATGTGCTGTTCACGGATGAATCCAGGTTCGGCTTCCATCCAGATTCACGAAGCACGCGTGTTTGGCGAGTTCCTGGACGATGGAGCCGTCTCCAGAACCCTCAGGAAGTTCACCCATACCAAGGAGGAACAATTATGGTTTGGGCAGGAATTCGTCTTGGAGGACGGACGGATCTCGTTTGGGTGCGGGGCAATATGACGGCAGAACGATACGTCCAACAGGTGCTGGGGCCCGTAATCTTGCCCCACAGAACACAAATGGGGCAAGATTTCCTGCTCATGCACGACAATGCCCGGGCACACACGGCGAGAACGGTAGCAGCTTGGTTACATACACATAATGTTAGGGCCTTAGACTGGCCTGCTCAATCGCCAGATCTAAATCCCATTGAGCATGCGTGGGATATGCTGCAAAGAAGAGCTCTGAAGGAAGTTCCTGAAAATCTGGCTACAGAAGATCAACTTTTTGCGCACCTCAGAAGGACATGGGACAATATTCCGCAGCAAGACATTGACAACCTTGTTCTGAGCATGCCGAATCGTTACCGATGTGTTATGAACATCATGGGCGCTTTCTCAGACTACTAAATTCAAGTTTATAAACACAAATTAAATGATTTTTCTATTTTTTTCAGTTTTTACTCACAAATTAAAAGTTAATTCATATACGGTTTCCGTCTATGCTTCATTTTTTTTCCATAAAATCCTGAAATTTTAATCTAAGTACCTTAACCATTATTAAAAAATGGTAGAATATTAAATAACGTATCTTTTAAATATATACATGTCATATAAATAATTAACACATTGATAGTAATTCACTTTTTTTTAAATATCCCTAGACCGTGTTGATGTGTGTATCTTATGCATTTTACAAATTAAATAACGCAGTGTTACCAGTGTAAATTCTCGTTTTTAGCTAGTCCTAAAAGATGTCGCTGCAAACACTAAAACAAAAGTATCCACACCGTGTTTTGGGTTTGGGTAAACTTTTTTTGCACATTTTGCGAACGCAAGTTGTTTGTTTGGTTAAGGTGGTCGAAGGTGGAAGGAACAGTAAAAAAATATTTTTTTCATGATTAATTTTACCACTGTCGGCGTTATCTATACCCATGTTAAATTACAAGCCGCGGACAGACAGACGGACATGGCGAAACTTTATGGGTTCCTTGTTTACTACGGAACCCTAAAAAGCGCGATGCGGCTCTCCTGTAGTGTGCAGTAGGTAGGTACCCTAACAGGATACAGAATAGGAAAATTATGTAGGAGAATTTTTGCAAGTAGTACCGTCAACTGGCGTCCAATGTTTGCCTATAATGAAAAAGATCTAATATCTTTTGTTTTGTTACGTTAATTAACTTATGGGACGGTATCCCATTGTGCCCCCTTTTCACAGTCAATTTTATTTAATATTTTAATATTTATTTATACGGTTTCAGTTTCTTCACAGGTATCTCGCGTCTACTTCAAGGGCTAAAGAGAAAATTTCTGAAAGGCAAATTTTAGAAAAAAAGAGTTCATTTGCAGTTACCTACACCGGAAAATACTATGGCAATTCCCAAAGAATTAAGAAATAAGGAAAGACAAGAGAATACGTGGGAAATCGACTATACTTACCATAGATATCCGATATCCGTGATACCTACTTACGGATTCCCCGTACAAAAATGAGCTGGCTAATGAAAATAATGCAAAGGAGTGTAAGTAAAATAAGAAGAAGAAAGAAAGAAAAATAACCAAACCAAAAACCTAATAAAGAAAAGGCAGAAACAAAAGCGAAAGGAAGCATTCGCAGTCAGATGAGGGTTGGGTTGCGTATAGCCCTTGTGCGGGTTGAGCACATAATTCCTGCGCCAGAGTAGATGCTGATGATCACGAGGCACATCTGGATAGAGACATGTCTTGGAAAACTCATACAGACAGTCTATGTCTGTATGAGTTTTCCACGACAACTGTCTGTATGAGTTTTCCACGACATGTCAGCCTGAGTCAACATTATAATGCTTTACGTACCTAATCTCGCAAAGGAGGTTAATCAAAAAGTGTTGATTACGGCGTATCATGCATGTTACTTCTGCATTACGATGCGGGATTATATATTGGGGTAACTCCTCCAACAAGGAGACCGTATTTAGAGCGCAAAAGAGGTGGGTGAGGGCAATATGCGGTATTCAGTGCACGGAAAGCTGCAAACCGTCCTTTTTGAATTTATGCTTATACATATATGAGGTGGCCGTATTTGTCAAAACAAACTTCCACTTATTTGAAAAACTACACAGTTCGCGACATATAAATAAAATAAGCAGTAGGCAACACAAAAAAGCAATATTTCGTAAAAACTTCCTAGGAATGGCACCACATACTATTTATAAAAAATTACCTAATGGTTTGTTAAGTATTAAGATATCCATCTATTTAGGAAGCAACTCAATAATCTACTGATAAGTGAGACATACTACACAATTCATGAATACCTGTCTGATAGAAAACTGTTTAATAATAATACACATAATTAGGGTGAATAGGTACTGGAGTCCGATTTATTTTTATTAAAATTATCAATTAATGCCAATTATGTGTTGAGTGTATTAGAAATTACTTAGATTTTATTATGACATTAAATATTCTGACATTAACTACATGCTTATTGATTTGAATTTATGACATTGTGTATGGTACTATTTTGAAATTGTATAACTTATTCATGTGAATTTATGAAATGGTATAATTTTAATGGTGCTTAGAATTTTAATAATAATTTTGCATGCCTGAATTGGTGCAACACAGTGAACTGCGCATTCACTTGACATCTAGAAATGTATGATTATGTATGTACTATGTTGAGCAATAAACATTTGAATTTGAATTTGTGCACAATGTTTGCCTGACTAAATTGTATTCTCATTTTCCTCTTAGCGTTTCCCGTTTTGCCCCGACAGTGGGGCAATATGGGAAATTTGACACTTAAACTTAAAAATACAATTTAAAATAATGAAATAATATTGTTTCTAATTAAAAAGTATAAATGTTGTTGATTTCGTATACCTACATTATTATTTTTTGTCTTAAGTACCCCATTTTGCCCCACTTTCCCCTACAACCTCTTTTTCATATTGTGTTTTTGAAACTTGAATATTTATTTTATTTTATTTATTTATTTATTTATTCACATACAACTATCATCACAGGCTTACCTAATACAATAGTGTAGTTTTATTTTTTAATAACTTGTCTTGTCTTTATTAAAAAATCAAATCAAAAATAAAAAAATAAATAAAAAAAAATGTAATAATACATTGTTTAGATGTTTGTGTTCCTAAAAAAAAAAAAAAAACAATTCAAAATTCTAATTATTTTATTTCACATAAACCTACATGGGCACATATGAAACGTCAGAAGCTAGGTGCACGGTTCCAATTGGTCGTTTTCTATGGAGAAGAGCCGGCAAGAAACTCCACGGTTAGGTACCTACTCTCTTAAAAATAATTGGTTTTTACAATATTTTGCACACAAATAATCCCGGCCGTTGTGACCAAGTGCGCGGTTTGTATCGGTTTCTGAATGTAAGTAGTTTGCCGGTCGCTGCGACCACTGGTCGTGGTGGTGGCCGTCTAGTGCGCGAGATACCTTAAGATGTGCGTCCTTACCTTATTGTTCTCAAGTAGGTATACTAAGATGGGTGCCAGAATACTACTTAGAACTTAATTAGTACTTACACTACAATATGGCACAAATAGTCAAGAAAAGCTGGGAAGAAGACAAACAAACAATACGTACCTAACTGTTGGCCTACCTCCTAAGTTAATGGCGCGTGAGCCGTGGCCTGTGAGTCAGTCTGTAGTTAGAAGCCACTGATTACCGATTGTTTGTCTGTCCCATTGAAGGTGTCACCTTCCTCCGCTGCTCGATCATCGGTCACGTTGACGACTCAGAATGTAGTGTAGCCAGCAGGTCAAAGGTACTACTAACACTAACATTTCGTATATTACATCAACATCGTTAAGTCCCGTTAAAGGTAATATGTACTGCCGTGAGCCAAAGTAAATCGTATTTTGCAGTAAAGTAAAACTTACAAAAAAATCGAAGGTACTATACTTTCATAGATGCTGTTTCAACTAGACGAACTCTAGGTTTCTGGTTGAGCGTTATAGACGTTATTTTTTGTAATTTATGTATTCCGAGATCGAGGCCAAGAGCAGGCACATTAAACAAAAAAAAAACAAAAAACCATTAGTTGAGCGTGACGTCACTTCAGCCAAGTTATATTGATGTGCTTGTGCTACCAACATTAGTCTGATGGACGATGGTAGACCGTACTTGTTTACAAATAAGGCAATAAACGTTGAATGAATACACTAGTGTCATTATATCCATTTGTCTGTCTGTTTCAAGAAATATAGACAAAGAAAACTGTAGCAGGGACTACTTATCCCCATACAGCGAACCAGGTAGTCTTAGCTAAATACTGCAGCCTGACAAGACAATACCGCCGGGAGTGGGCGCATAATTACGCAAGTAATAAGTACTAACATATTATATTTTCCTGACGGTTCGTGTTCCTACTTCATTAGCCAGCTTTCCGTGTATTTACATCGCTATTGTGTCGCGATGCTCTCGTTTTGATTGCTGTCATAATGCATGGGAGCGCGGAGCTCTGTTACGTAGATACCTACCTATTGACTATTAGAGATGGTTCTTGATTAGAATATTTATCGATGATTCAATAAATAAGGAATAATAGGCAAGAAAGTATCATTGGTAAACGCAGACGCACACACGAGCTTGGAAAGAGCTGCTTTTGTTTTAATTTGTCCCAGCCCTAGACAAAGGGCCCACTCCTTCCATGATGCTTCACGATCCATGACTAAGGAAGTGACTTTAAATTTGCTGAGCATGAGCATCGTGCACCGCGTATTCCATGATCATTAGAAAATATTGCTATTTATGAAGAAAATTTAAATTTAGAATACGCTCGCACTGCTCCCATAGTGAGTAGAATATTTAATAAACGGCACTATTCGCTTTGTAATTAACGAGCAGTTCAATTTAAATAAATAAGTAGACTAAAAGCTTCTCAGCTCGATTAACACTAAATAAACATCTGTCGATATTCCCGTCAGACCATCTCTAACCTCATTTTTTTTTTCGACACTATGATAGGCAAGATGCCACTTGTGCTTGCTAAAAAAAAAACTATTGTGCTCTGTGGGAACTACAGATTTGCCACCTGTGCAGCGCACATCGCGCATCGCGAGACGAAATTGTATTTCTAACAAATTCGTTTGCGTTAGTGGGGGCGCATCGAATTACGCCCATAGCATAGGTAGTGCAAATTACAAGATGCATCGTTTTCAAGGTCAGTTTATTTATTTTTATATTGGCAGGTAATCGTGTATTTCATTTTGTAACGTGCGATAATAAATGTTTATTTATTTATTTACATTCGTTTGGAGGTCTTTGTGGTCGATGTTTGTATTTTGAATGTTGCGAAGTATGTACATGTTGGTGTTGTTAAGTTTTATTGAATGGCTCTTATACTTTTAAGAGTGATTTGTGCTTCCGATTGGAATAAAGTAGGTAATGGAGGAAACCAGTCATCGGCGTTTCGTAGGTACCTACCATGGATTACTTTTGGGTAGTTAGTAAATTCAAATTCAAATAATTCAAAATATTTTATTTCACATAAACCTACATGGGCGGTTCCAATTGGTCGTTTCCTATGGAGTTGAGCCAGCAAGATACTCCACGGTTAGGTACTCTTTTAAAAATAATTAGCTTTTACAATATTTTCAAATAACAGTGTTGTTAGGTATGGGAGGACAGTGTAGGTCTTTCTATTGACTCCTACTTAGATTCGACACATTCCTACCTACTGGCTACTGGGTAGATTTGATTGTCCTATCAAACTCAGTCCTCTAATGTAAGTTCCTAACTGTAGTTATGACCTTACCTATAATTACTTCATAAAGTGAATGTAGGTCATACGCAAAAGTCAAAATTTCCTTCCTTTAAATAAAAGTTCCACTCAACTTCCGAGTTTTAATAAAACAATCCCTAACATCCTATACAATACATCCGTTATCAAAAAAATCGGCGGGGTGTGGGAATCGCGGGCAGATGCGCGTACGCCCAGCATCCGCGGCATGTGGCTACACAATGCACTAACACATTATAGAAAGGTACCAGAAGTCCTACATGTTTAGGTGTATCCACGAGAACATTGCCGAAAAATTGTACCTACTGCAGTTTGGCAGGAGATTTGTACTAATATTACAAAATACTACTTCTACATAATAGAAAGAAAAAAAAAACTTAAAAAAAATCCAAAACAAGTGGCAAAACGCAAACACTTTCGTAATAGGCAACCATTACAAATTACTCGACTAAAAGAACATAGAACCCTTTTTTAAACTGAAACTAAACTATTACCATCTTTTCATTGCAGATAAAACAGACAGAGAATATGAAGAACCTTCTAACATTTCGATGACAAAGTCTGCAATTTAAATTCAGGTAATCTGAAAATAAGTCAACAATCCTATGAAGTTGACATAGACAATAATATTTCGCAAAATTTTTATGTCGTGGCAGATCTTAGAATGTATATGTCGTGGCCAGATCTTAGAATGTAAGTATGTGTCGTGGCCAGATCTTAGAATGTATATATGTTGTGGCCAGATCTTAGAATTTATGTGTCGTGGCGTACTTACATTCTAAGATCTGGCCACGACATATACATTCTAAGATCTGGCCCCGACATATACATTCCGGCCGTCGTCGAGAGAATGCGTTTCTGACACCTGTCAGTTAGACAATTTCTAGTTGTAATAAGGATCAACTTCGCAAAACACATTCGACTAGTGATTCGTGGACTTAGCAAGTGGGCCTAAGATTAATTTCCTTTTCATGAATTGTTTGAGTTGGTCCTTCTGTCTTGTGCCTCTTCATGACGCGAAATGCTCGGAAGATAATAGTGATCATCTGTGTCAGGATTTTGAACTACTCTCACGGCTTCTCTCTAGGAGTAGGAAGGAGTTAATTAATTTAATTGGAATATATAGTAGAAGAGTGGTTAGTGATTACAGTGGGATGCTGAGAAAAATTGGTGGTCCATCCTATCCTAACTAATATTATAAATGCGATGGTGAGTTTGTTTGTTGGTAACGCTTTCACGCTAAAACGGCAGAACGGATTTGAATGAAATTTGCCACATGGGTAGACCAGGATGAAGGAGGAGGACATAGGCTACTTTTCACCCTGGATCACAGAAGAAGTCGCGGGCAACAACTAGTTTTTTTAAGTAAGTAAGGTAAAACGGGCTGGTGTCCGCAACTCCACGTCAAAGCGTGTATTTTGCGTACGGAAAATTTGAAGTAAGTAAGTTTTAAGTAAGTAAAACAACCACCAGTTTTTCACAACCCTAACTTAAAACCCTTATGGTTTTTCAAACTTTCTTCGTTTCCTTAGCTGTACAGCTTAACTTATAACCAAAAAAACGATTATTCGAGTAATTTATAGGTATCTGTATGGTAACTCGATTAGTGCGGTCCTCTCTGACACAACCAAGAAATGGATGCAATCTACGGACGGACGGAAACACTAATTATTTCTATGTTGTAAGCTTTTGTGTACGTGAGCATTTCGGCTTAAAGTTCCAGTGCAACATTGTATCTGTTTACTTTAAGCGGAAAGCCAAGTTCATTACAAAATTAACTGTGTTCAAATGTGTTTGTTTGTCGCTTACGTTCTCCGAAACAATGTTACCCCTTTGAAGGGCGGCCGTTTCCGGCGCGTCCGGGCGGCTTCCGGCGCGAGAATAGACAATGTCAAGTTCGCATGCGCGTGCGCAGCCCTTGTTGTTGCGCACTGGTTAACGTAAACGGACCACCAAGAACCATTCACAAACAGTCCAATCACCGCGTCGTCTTCAATGATAGGATTGTCGGAAATTAGTATATTAGTCTGCTTCACGAGAAAGTGGTAGAAATAGATTTATCTAGTGTTACCATGCGTCCGGATTGCCGGGACACTTATGTCTTTTTGGCCCCTCCCCCCGTCTGGGCATTGTCGTTTATGCGGAGTTATGCAAATTCAAGGGTTTATTTAGAATACAAAAAACACAAAATTATTACTTACTGAAAAACTAAGATTTAAAAGTAAATTGTCTGGACTTTTTTTTGCAAATGTTCGGCTTTTTGACAAGACTTAGGGTCATTATATTATCTATACTAATATTATAAAGAGGAAAGATTTGATTGTTTGTTTGTTTGTATTGAATAGGCTCCGAAACTACTGGACCGATTTGAAAAATTCTTTTACCATTAGAAAGCTTAGTTTTCAGGGGCAAAGTGCTAGTATAATATATAATTTTAAATTGGAGAAACTCTGTCTTTGCAGGATCGTATAGCAATAATCCATGGATGCTGCTGCTGGCACCAACGAAATCGCGCGGAGGAAGGCTCTACTCTACCCTAAGTCACGAAGGTAGGTAGATAAATCATTGTTTACCTTTTCTTCATAGCACAAAACTTTGAAAGGTGTTTCGTTCGCCTACGACACCTGTTTCAGTGGGCGACTTATCTAAGGCCATATGTGGCCATGTGTTTGACCCACAGACCCTTCAATCATCGCCCACTTTGATGACCTTCGCTGTCAGGCCCTTTATTCTTTTCCTAATTGGAAAATCACAAAACCTAACTAGGTGTGAAGTTTCCTAATGTATCTCGGAAATAAATAAATATAATATAATGTACCTAATTTATTGTTTGTTAAAAGTATGTCAACATTGGGATTAGAATCACCGTAACATACTTACATAAGCTGTGCAATATAAGATTCAAAGTGAGTGCTTAAGAGCACTTATCCTAAAAGTTGGCAACGTCGCAAATAGTTGTCAAATATTTACCTGTTTTGATTAATTTGGCAATATTACTGTATGGAAAGGAGATAGCTAAATGGAAGTATAGACGACTGCCCCAGCAATGTATAAACATGGAACCTTGCAATATGTAATGCTGAATAGCTGAATATTAGTATTTTATATGAAAAAAGTTTCAAGAACTTTTCATATCTTTACAATCCTGAAAATATATTCGTGTAACTCCTACGTCAATAGGTATAAAAAACTGCAAACAAATGACATATTGCTATGAACTTTTACCTAGGTGTTTGGATATTTCTGCAATGACTTTTTGGCTAGCGACACATCCTGATTTCGCACAGTGGTACTTGAGTATATATCTACAAAGAGGTAATTACGGGCTTTCTAAAATCGGCGCAAAAACCACTCTCGCCTGCGTGAATATATCTATAATAATGTATCCTACCTAGCAGAATTGTTTATCTATCTCAAATACAAAAATCTATCCATTGCTCATTGTATATTTTGTAGTGTTAATTTTGTTTTTTTTTTTGTTATGTGTTTTTGTGGTGTACAATAAAGTATATAATTATACATAATTATAGTTGTTTGGGTCAGTCTGTTAATATTAATCCCTATTTTCAAATAGGTTCATCATTTTAACCACTTATTTATATATTGTCTGTGAAAACTGTCTTTATTTCAACTCATTATCCTACACGAATGTATGCCTAAACCTTCCGAAGAACCAATCTTAGGTAGATTGGTTCTAGTGACAACCCCTTCAAAATCTGTTTGTTGATACATCCGTAGGCAGACAGACAAACGCACCAGCTATCTAATTACGCAACTTATTTTCGTAAACGATTACGACTAATCTGTTTCATTTTGACAGTTCAACAACATTCATTACTTTATTTACGTTGCTCTGCAGTTTTATTTTCGAACTTACGAAGCAATGTATTAGCAATCTGTTTCAAAACGATTCAGATTCGGATTGATTGTGCATTACGTAATTAGGGTACAGGGAGACTTAGTTTAGTAAGTAGGTATGGGGTGATTGATAAATCCTGCCTAAACTACGTTATCTAGTTTAGGCCCTGAGTAACCAAGGACATGAAAATATTGAAATAAAACAACAAAAATACGATTTATTTATTTATTCGTTATTCTGTGATTCTTACCAGTAGTCAACTCAACTCAACTCAAAGCATTTATTTCAATTAAACCATTTACAGGCACTTTTGAATTGTCAAGGGGTCGGTCAGTAAAAAATATGGAGAAGAACGGGCAAGAAACTCCACGGACACTCTTTTAAATAAAATATAAAATTGATACAAAATATTGGTTACATCATTCATTTTGAAATTAAGCATGTGAGAACAATGTAATTAGACGTGCACGTTCGTAAAAGCGTCCGTAATAAAAAGAAAAAAATCATTCAAAAACTTAAAATAAATTAAAATAAGCCATGGCAGCTAAGAGATGACCAGTCCCAACTGACGGCGCCCGTTCACGAATATGACGCATGGATCAGCACCATTTAGCTCAACCATTTTGAAGGGAGCTAAATGATCCAACACACGCCACCATCAGCGAGACATTTGAGTGAGCATGACATACTCACAGCCGCCAGGGCACATTCAAGTCATTGAAATACTACATATTACTCGGTAAATGGTAGCTCTTTAGTACATAGTACTCACACCTGTGCTATACAATTATATAATACAAAGGAAATTGAGTTTATACAATACAAAAATGGTCTTACAATCTTCAGCAGCTCCATCAGTATTTTCAAAATGTTAATCAGTGTGTATGTCAATTAGTTGTGGAGCAGGACCAGCACTGAGCCAAGCATTTTTATCAGTGATGTAATCCCCCAACTTATAATTATATATGCCTGCCTACATAGTGTGCGTTTTATACAAGATTTGAATTTCGTCTCATTAAGTTGAAGTATGTGGGGAGGAATTTTATTATAACATTTTAAACAGTACCCCATGAAAGATGAGTCTACCTTAGCAGTCTGAAACCTGGTTGTACTAATAGGTCCCTATTTCTTGTACTATAATTATGTCTATCACCTCTTTTACTAAAAAGATGTAAAATTTTTCTTCTTGTGTTATTTCCCCTTGACCTTGTCATGTAAATCAAAAAGCAATTACTATACTTTTTTATGGTTAACGTTCACGAAAGTTCTAGGAAATGATTAAATACTAAATAATTCATGAATGATTTTTTAAATATCACGAGTTAATGTGAGATTCCTATACATGTTTGGGGCAGTCATTTAGCCATCTCCTTTGAAATGTGGCTAACTAGGGAACTAAAATATTGATTATGAAATGCAATAATTAATATCGTAACACCGAATATTTAGTTTTAGATGTAAAAAAAATATTTGGAAACTTTCCAAATGCCTTTTTTACACCTAAAACGGTTACAACATCAAATTCAGTACCGTACCGTATTATAATTGCAATTCATTATTAATATTCTAGTTCGCTAGTTAGCCACATTTCTTATTTCCATACATATTGCCAAATTAATCAAAACAGCGAAATATTTGACATCTATTTGCGACGTTGCCAACTTTCCGAATAAACGCTCGTACCTATGTCCTCACCGTAACTAATGTTCGTTTTTACTAACACTAATCATTCGTCTAGATCAGTGTTTTTCAACGTGTGGGTCGCGACCCCCTAGGGGGTCACCGTTACTTTAAAATTTGAAGCTCATAAATATAAAACCATACTAGTTCTAAATGAATGATTGTAATAATAATAATAATAACCCCACCGCCGTATCTCTACGTTGACGTCGTGGTGGGGCTTGCGCGCTCCGAACTCCAGGTCTATGCCGGTAGAGTTTTTTGCCGGAACAGGTCTGGGATGAGGAGCCAGACCAAGAGAGATACAGAAACCCGCAGGGCAGCATGTGGCGAGCTGTTGGGCAGTAGCGACCCCACGGACCCTATCTCCCGGGAGAAATCTTATTCCTCATCTCTGGCTTGCCTTTATTGGCTGGCTGGAGTGAACATTGACGAGGAATAGAGCTCCCACCTCTTTCTTGCCTTTATTGGCCGGCTTGAGTGGAGATTCGCAAGAGCAAATGTGCTCGGAGGAAGGAAGTATTCCAGTAAGATGCTGGTAGGGATCTTGACCGTACTTCCGGGATTGTCCTGATAGCCGTGGAATACCGCTCCACTCCTTATAAGCACCTCAGGACATGTTGCCCCCTTGTCACTTTGACACTTTGTGCTAGCGACCGTTTTCGGGGGCCCATTATTGAGTGTGCAAGTCACCCCCTGCCATTTTACCTGTATATTTTATATAAGATATTGGTCAGGCAGGGGCCATAGAATTTCCATAGTTCTAGATAACCAGTTCACTTAGCCACCCAAACCCATAATCCAATATCATTGTTTCCATATCTTGCAATGCACTAACCGGGGGTTGTCCTTGGGTGCACTAGATTAGTGCGTACAGGGATAATCGTCGGTTAGTGCCTCATTTCATTAGACACGTCTAACGGGCCTCTGCGAGTTGGCTTCGGCCCCTCGTACGCCTTCTAAAGGTCCGCGACCATAGGTCCCGAGAAATGTCAAAATAAAAATAATAATAATAATTACAGAAAGTTTATCATAAAGAATTTAAATAATGACACATGTAGGAAATGCAATAGTTCTCCAGAAACGATTCAGCATATCACAGGCGCGTGCAAGTCAATAGCCCAAACAGATTACAAACATAGACATGATCAAGTAGCCAACATCATACACCAAAAATTAGCACATCAGCACAAACTTATAGATTTCGTTACACCATACTACAAATACAATCCAGAAACTGTATTAGAGAATCCCTCCACAAAACTATATTTTGACCGCGCCATTCTTACCGATCGAACAATCCATTTCAATAGACCAGATATCACACTTATAAACAAGATTAACAAAACTGGATATTTAATAGATATTGCTGTACCAAACACACATAACTTGCAGACAACAATAGCAGAAAAACTGAGCAAATACACTGAACTAAAAGATGAAGTAGCCCGACTTTGGCATCTGCAAAAAGTTACAATAGTACCAATAGTATTGTCTACAACAGGAGTAATACCGAAACAACTTCACCAGTCCCTTAATTCTCTTAATTTACCTCCAAATACCTACCATCTGCTGCAGAAGGCAGTGATACTAAACACATGCAGACTCGTGAGAAAGTTTCTGCAATGTGAATCAGAAAACCCTCATCAAAACATAAATACTCTACCATCTTCTGTGCAATCTTCTGCACGTGACCGCACTTAATCCAACTGATAATCACTTGGCTTAGGCCCGTGTTATCAGCTCTTACCGGCTAGCCGAGAATATAAAATAAATATAAAAATAATAATGAAATGACTGGCAACACCAACGTCAACAAAACATCTCAAAATTTTATTTTTCTGATTTTTCATAATATTTAATTTTATTAATAACTTTCGAAGCAGTATAATAGTTTTTATGTATCAAAAAGAATCCGAAAACCAACTTGAAATCACATTTATTAAAAAAAAGGAAATTAACCATAAAATGATACAAAAACTGCCGAACAAGAGGTGACATCAGCTGTCATGTCACCGAAAAAACTGGAGAAAAATAAATAATAAAGAGAAATGTTGACGCGATCAGCCGCACGCCTAGCACGCCTACCACCTCCGGACTCTTCGCTCAGCTCCGCCTCGCCGCCGCCGGTACCCAGCCCCACTGTGAGCGCTGTGACGACACCGGCCGCGGTAGCTGCGTCGAGCTCGAGCGACGAGTATTTTTCCCCACCGACGTCGCCAACACCTGTACGTCGGCAGGGGAGAGGCCGGCCACCGAGAAGCTTGGGACTTAGGGGCCAACCGGCCCCGAGCCGGGTCCCCGCTGCCGGTGGTTGTGTGCAGCGCATGAGATGGACTCAGTCTATGAACGAGAACGTCATGCGCGCATATTACGGGTCTACAGAGGGAGGAACTAACCTCACTGCGTACCGTGTTAGGATGCTGTCTCTGTTTCAGGAACTAGAGCCAACCGTCAACGTCTCGGCCCAACGACTGTCGGATCAGGTGCGGGTCATCCAACATAATCACAGGTTGGACGATGCCGCGCTTGATAGGCTACGCTCAGAGGTGCTGAGCAACCATATCGCCTCAACTCCGGCACAAACCGCGGCACAAGCGTCTCCGACTATTAATGTAATCCCGCCGCGGTCCAATCATAGTGTCGAAGAGGAGGATGATAGGGTTGCCACAGTAAGTAGCCAGTGCAACGCCCGATTGAGGAGTGCACTGGAGGATGCGTTTCGTGAGTATAGATACACCCCGACCGATCTTAGACCCCGATTACCACGCCTACCTATGCACAAAAAAAATAGGGCGCTGGTGTGTGCCTTGGACTCGCAGCTTAGTATTTTTTTCGAGAGCAGCGAGGATCTCGTTGATACACACTCGATCCTGTATTGCGCGGCTGCTGCGGCATGTCGTTTAGCTAACGTCAAGTTTCCAAACAGTGACGGAGCTTCTCGACCAAAACCAGCCGTACCAGCCTGGCAGTGCAGGATCGAGCGACGTATCGATGGGGCCAGGGTACTCATCGGCAAACTATACTGCTTCAGGGAGGGCAATACACGACCACGAGTGATGCGCTTTGTGAGACGGGCATTCTCGGGGACTGGAATCAGCCCTCAAGAATACATGTCCCGTGTCACAGAGCGCATCGACTTCCTGAAGCAGAAAGTTTGTGCATGGGCGAGCCGTATTCGGCGGTATAAGCGGCGGGTTGATCGATACACGCAGAATCGCATGTTCCAGAGCGATGAAAGGTGGATATATAGAGCTTGGGAGCGACCTGAACAAAATGAGACGGACGTGTGCCGCCCGGATGATGCCGCCACGAGTGCATTCTGGCGCAGCATCTGGTCGGTGCCCGTCTGTCATGCTGAGGCTGACTGGATGCAGGATATCAAGCGAGTGTGTGAAACTATTCCAGAAATGGAAGCCATACTAATCACGCCATCAGACGTAGCCAGAGCAGTCCGTCCGTTACCGAATTGGAAATCACCGGGAAAGGACGGACTGCACAACTTTTGGTTGAAATGGCTGATTAGTTCACACACTCGCCTGGCATCTCAATTCCAGTCATCCCTAGAGTCTGGGTCGCTGCCGCAGTTTATTACAACAGGCGTTACCCACCTACTCCATAAGTCAGGTAGTCCCGCGGAACCCAAGAATTATAGACCGATCACATGTTTGTCAACGGTCTATAAACTTCTTACATCCATTTTGAGAGAGAAAATTAACACACACATTGTCAATAATTCAATTATGTCTGCCTCTCAAAATGGATGTAGGAATGGGTCCCGCGGTACTAAGGAGTTACTCCTCATCGACATGACCATAAGCCAACAGGTTCGTCGATCCCGCAAGGATCTCTCGACATGCTGGATAGACTATAAGAAGGCCTACGACTCAGTGCCACATACATGGCTCATGAGGGTGCTGGAGTTGTACAAGATAGATGCAACTCTGCGCTCCTTCCTGAAGTCGTGTATGGGGCAATGGAGGACGGTCCTTCGCTATCCAGGATGTCGACAGATCCAGGGGAATGATGAACCTGTATGGATTAAACGGGGAATATTTCAGGGCGATAGTCTGAGTCCACTTTGGTTCTGCTTAGCCCTGAATCCTCTAAGCACACTGCTGGAGGATTCAGGACTGGGCTATCGATTGAGGAGAGATGGTCAGGTCATATCTCACCTCCTCTACATGGATGACTTGAAACTCTTTGCCCCCAACAAATTGCGACTGATGGAGCTACTGAAGGTAACTGAAACATTCAGTAGCGCCATCAGGATGGAATTTGGTGTGGACAAATGTGCAGTCATGCATGTGAAGCGAGGGGAGATTATGGAGTCCGAGGGAACTCAACTCACGGACTCCATACACCTTAGATCCCTCTCCTCAGCCGAAAGCTATAAGTATTTGGGTATGTCGGAAGCGTTAGGCATCAACGTTGCTGACATGAAGCAATCGTTGAAGGAGCGCTTCTTTGGTCGCCTGAAGAAGGTATTAATTAGTCTTCTTTCGGGCGGAAACAAGGTACGCGCCTTCAACGGTTGGGTCATGCCGGTTTTGATGTACTCTTTCGGCATACTCAAATGGACTCAGACCGAACTCGACGCCCTGGACAGGAGGGTCCGTACACTCCTGACCGCAAACCGGATGCATCACCCACGTTCATCGGTGATGAGACTGTACATCCCGCGGAAATGCGGAGGTCGAGGCTTTTTAAATGCGAAGACCCTCCATAACCGCGAGGTGTGCAGCCTCAGGGAATATTTTTTAAAAGCCGAAATGGGTATGCACCGTGATGTGGTCGCAGTGGACAAGGGGCTCACCCCGCTCTCCATGGCTAAAGAGAACTGGCGCAAACCTGTGGTACTTACTACAGATGACCGCAAGGAAGTATGGCAAAGCAAGGAGCTTCACGGGCGCTTCTACCGGGCTCTTCACGAGCCTGGTGTAGATTTCCTAGCGTCCGTATCCTGGCTACGTTTTGGTGACCTTTTCGGGGAAACTGAAGGTTTCGTCTGTGCAATTATGGACGAAGTTATCTTGACGAATAACTACCGGAGACATATTATGAAGGACGGAACGGTTGATATGTGTCGGGCATGCCACCGTCCGGGTGAGTCCATCAGACATATTATCTCTGGTTGTTCTCGTCTGGCTAACGGCGAGTACTTGCACAGGCATAACCAAGTGGCCAGGATTATTCACCAGCAACTTGCTTTGAAATATAAACTTGTGGATTCTGAGGTACCGTACTACAAGTATGTGCCCGACCCAGTTCTCGAAAATGACCATGTCACGTTGTACTGGGATCGGTCTATCATTACTGACAGGACTATTGTTGCCAATAAGCCTGATATAGTGGTGATAGACCGATTAGCGCGCCGCGCAATGATAGTTGATGTTACCATTCCACATGACGAGAACCTCGTGAAAGCTGAGAAAGAGAAACAAATAAAATATCTCGACTTAGCACACGAGGTTGTCGACATGTGGAATGTGAGCTCGGCTATCATTGTGCCGATTGTCGTAACGGCCAATGGCCTGATGGCCGAAAGCCTCGACCAACATCTCTCGAGGCTCTCGCTAGGCGGTTGGATCAAGGGCCTGATTCAGAAGGCAGTACTTCTCGATACGGCTCGTATTGTGAGGAGGTTCCTATCTCTGCAGCCCTAACCACCGGTAGCTTGGACCCTGCTCCCGACACCGGCGGAACACTATTTTTTATATTTTTAAATGTTTTTTATACCTTTTAAAAAAAAAATATTTAAAAATGTATTTTATATGTTAGAAGAATAAATAAACGAAATAATAATAATAATAGCTGGCAACACTAGAAAGTCAACAAACGTCAGAATTTTCTTATCTTATATTTTCCACATTTATTTATTTCCTCAGCCGCATTTAGTCTCAAAAAGTACGAAAAATTACAATAAAACCTTTAGGAATAACAGCAGAAGAAAAATATCATTAAACAAGATAAAATGAAAAAACCAAAGAAAAATCAAGCAAAAATGACGGCTGTCAAACTCACCCTACGAGTATAAAACAACAATTTCGAAAATGATGAATCTCAAATTAAAACAGAATGTTGACTAGATCAGCTACGAGACGAGCACGCCCACCACCTCCGGACTCGTCGCTCAGCTCCGCCTCACCGCCGCCGGTACCCAGCCCCACTGTTGGCGCTGGGACGACACCAGCCGCGGTAGTTGCGTCGAGCTCGAGTGACGAGTATTTTTCCCCGCCGACGTCGCCAACACCTGTACGTCGGCAGGGGAGAGGCCGGCCACCGAGAAGCTTGGGACTTAGGGGCCAACCGGCCCCGAGCCGGGTCCCCGCTGCCGGTGGTTGTGTGCAGCGCATGAGATGGACTCAGTCTATGAACGAGAACGTCATGCGCGCATATTACGGGTCTACAGAGGGAGGAACTAACCTCACTGCGTACCGTGTTAGGATGCTGTCTCTGTTTCAGGAACTAGAGCCAACCGTCAACGTCTCGGCCCAACGACTGTCGGATCAGGTGCGGGTCATCCAACATAATCACAGGTTGGACGATGCTGTGCTTGATAGGCTGCGCTCAGAGGTACTGAGCAACCAAATCATTACAACTCCGGCACAAACCGCGGCACAAGCGTCTCCAATTAATGTAATCCGGCCGCGGTCCAATCATAGTGTCGAAGTGGAGGATGATAGGGTTGCCACAGTAAGTAGCCAGTGCAACGTCCGATTGAGGAGCGCACTGGAGGATGCGTTTCGTGAGTATAGATACACTCCGACCGATCTTAGACCCCGATTACCACGCCTACCTATGCACAAAAAAAATAGGGCGCTGGTGGGTGCCTTGGACTCGCAGCTTAGAATTTTTTTCGAGAGCAGCGAGGACCTCGTTGATACACACTCGATCCTGTATTGCGCGGCTGTTGCGGCATGTCGTTTAGCTAACGTCAAGTTTCCAAACAGTGACGGAGCTACTCGACCAAAACCAGCCGTACCAGCCTGGCAGAGCAGTATCGAGCGACGTATCGATGGGGCCAGGGTACTCATCGGCAAACTATACTGCTTCAGGGAAGGCAATACACGACCACGAGTGATGCGCTTTGTAAGGCGGGCATTCTCGGGGACTGGAATCAGCCCTCGAGAATACATGTCGCGTGTCACAGAGCGCATCGACTTCCTGAAGCAAAAAGTTTGTGCATGGGCGAGCCGTATTCGGCGGTATAAGCGGCGGGTTGATCGGTACACACAGAATCGCATGTTCCAGAGCGATGAGAGGTGGGTATATAGAGCTTGGGAGCGACCTGAACAAAATGTGACAGACGCGTGCCGCCCGGGTGATGCCGCCACGAGTGCATTCTGGCGCAGCATCTGGTCGGTGCCCGTCTGTCATGCTGAGGCTGACTGGATGCAGGATGTCAGGCGAGTGTGTGAAACTATTCCAGAAATGGAAGCCATACTTATCACGCCATCAGACGTAGCCAGAGCAGTCCGTCCGTTACCGAATTGGAAATCACCGGGACCGGACGGACTGCACAACTTTTGGTTGAAATGGCTGATTAGTTCACACACTCGCCTGGCATCTCAATTCCAGTCATCCCTAGAGTCTGGGTCGCTACCGCAGTTTCTTACAACAGGCGTTACCCACCTACTCCATAAGTCAGGTAGTCCCGCGGAACCCAAGAATTATAGACCGATCACATGTTTGTCAACGGTCTATAAACTTCTTACATCCATTTTGAGAGAGAAAATTAACACACACATTGTCAATAATTAAATTATATCTGCCTCTCAAAATGGATGTAGGAATGGGTCCCGCGGTACTAAGGAGTTACTCCTCATCGACATGGCCATAAGCCAACAGGTTCGTCGATCCCGCAAAGATCTGTCGACATGCTGGATAGACTATAAGAAGGCCTACGACTCGGTGCCACATACATGGCTCATGTGGGTGCTGGAGTTGTACAAGATAGATACAACTCTACGCTCCTTCCTGAAGTCGTGTATGGGGCAATAGAGGACGGTCCTTCACTATCCAGGATGTCGACAGATCCAGGGGAACGATGAACCTGTATGGATTAAACGGGGAATATTCCAGGGCGATAGTTTGAGTCCACTTTGGTTCTGCTTAGCCCTGAATCCTCTAAGCACACTGCTGGAGGATTCAGGACTGGGCTATCGATTGAGGAGAGGTGGTCAGGTCATATCTCACCTCCTCTACATGGATGACTTGAAACTCTTTGCCCCCAACAAATTGCGACTGATGGAGCTACTGAAGGTAACTGAAACATTCAGTAGCGCCATCAGGATGGAATTTGGTGTGGACAAATGTGCAGTCATGCATGTAAAGCGAGGGGAGATTATGGAGTCCGAGGGAACTCAACTCACGGACTCCATACACCTTAGATCCCTCTCCTCAACCGAAAGCTATAAGTATTTGGGTATGTCGGAAGCGTTAGGCATCAACGTTGCTGACATGAAGCAATCGTTGAAGGAGCGCTTCTTTGGTCGCCTGAAGAAGGTTTTAATTAGTCTTCTTTCGGGCGGAAACAAGGTGCGCGCCTTCAACGGTTGGGTCATGCCGGTTTTGATGTACTCTTTCGGGATACTCAAATGGACTCAGACCGAACTCGACGCCCTGGACAGGAGGGTCCGTACACTCCTGACCGCAAACCGGATGCATCACCCACGTTCATCGGTGATGAGACTGTACATCCCGCGGAAATGCGGGGGTCGAGGCTTTTTAAATGCGAAGACCCTCCATAACCGCGAGGTGTGCAGCCTCAGGGAATATTTTTTAAAAGCCGAAGTGGGTATGCACCTTGATGTGGTAGCAGTGGACAAGGGGCTCACCCCGCTTTCCATGGCTAAAGAGAACTGGCGCAAACCTGTTGTACTTACTACAGATGACCGCAAGGAAGTATGGCAAAGCAAGGAGCTTCACGGGCGCTTCTACCGGGCTCTTCACGAGCCTGGTGTAGATTTCCTAGAGTCCGTATCCTGGCTACGTTTTGGTGACCTTTTCGGGGAAACTGAAGGTTTCGTCTGTGCAATTATGGACGAAGTTATCTTGACGAATAACTACCGGAGACATATTATGAGGGACGGGACGGTTGACGTGTGTCGGGCATGCCACCGTCCGGGTGAGTCCATCAGACATATTATCTCTGGTTGTTCTCGTCTGGCTAACGGCGAGTACTTGCACAGGCATAACCAAGTGGCCAGGATTATTCACCAGCAACTTGCTTTGAAATATAAACTTGTGGATTCTGAGGTACCGTACTACAAGTATGTGCCCGACCCAGTTCTCGAAAATGACCATGTCACGTTGTACTGGGATCGGTCTATCATTACTGACAGGACTATTGTTGCCAATAAGCCTGATATAGTGGTGATAGACCGATTAGCGCGCCGCGCAATGATAGTTGATGTTACCATTCCACATGACGAGAACCTCGTGAAAGCTGAGAAAGAGAAACAAATAAAATATCTCGACTTAGCACACGAGGTTGTTGACATGTGGAATGTGAGCTCGGCTATCATTGTGCCGATTGTCGTAACGGCCAATGGCCTGATGGCCGAAAGCCTCGACCAACATCTCTCGAGGCTCTCGTTAGGCGGTTGGATCAAGGGCCTGATTCAGAAGGTAGTACTTCTCGATACGGCTCGTATTGTGAGGAGGTTCCTATCTCTGCAGCCCTAACCACCGGTAGCTTGGACCCTGCTCCCGACACCGGCGGAACACTATTTTTTATATTTTTAAATGTTTTTATACCCTTTTAAAAAAAATATATTTAAAAATGTATTTTATATGTTAGAAAAATAAATAAACGAAAATAATAATAATACAATTCTACATGAATCATTAATGTGACAAAGAACAGCATTGCTATTCTGTAACCATCGCACCGTGAAAACTTAGGTGAAGTGAGGTTGGAGTGAGCTGTCAGTCCATAGCAGCAGGTGGAACGACAGCTCACTTCTAGCTCACTTCATCTAAGTTTTCACCGTGAGATTATTATTATTCAAATTTAAAATTAAATCGTTTTCTAAATTTAGGCGACTTCTCTCTGTTTGCCTTTTATTTGAGCCATCGACGAAAACGTTCACTAGCATAAGTCATGATCAAAAACTTCAAAGCCTTCTGTTGGTAATTGCGGGTATTCTGTTTTTCATTTTAAACAAGATGTATCCAAAGTGATAGACTCCAAGAATCCATATTAAGGGGGCCATGAAAAAGGTTTAAAAACACTGGTCTATTATCAGGCGTTTAGGTGTCTCCTGGTATTAATGAAAATGAGCACTACGGACTTATCATACAATAATATCAAGGTTGTGGGTTTAAATCCAGGCCAGTACCAATGTGATTACTTACCGTACTGTACCAATGGCAATACTTTGCCGACAAGTGCTAGTAGGTTTCGATTTGAGACGCGCACCCACAAGCAGCGTGCAGCGTTTTTTGTTGCATAATTTATTTTAACATTTTATTTCCCTCATTTTTTTGCCAAGCGTACCTACTCAGTTCTTACCTTTTAGTTACGCAAGTTTTGTTTACTATGTTTTTAAAGGGTTTTATTCCTGCCCACACCAGAATATATCGGTGGGCGATATTTAAGGCCATAAGTGGCCATGTGTTGATCATTGACCAATATTGTCGCCCACTGTAAGCCCTTTGGCCAAAAACTCGAATAAATTGTTATTTAATACTAAGTAGGCGGCAATGTTGTGATAAGTGCATAATTAAGTTATTTGTTGATTGATATTAGATGGAGGATCACCCACGCTACTGATGTCGTTAAATCGTACAGACACGAATGTTAAGTATCTACCTACAACTACAGTTCAACAATTTTCTTAATGTCCCTCGGCAAACTTCGTGTTTCGTCAGTCTAGCAGCTTTTCTCCCATTTTTAGGGTTCCGTACTCAAAGGGTGAAACGGGACCCTATTACTAAGACTGCGCTGTCCATCTGTCTGTCTGTCTGTCACCAGGCTGTATCTCACGAACCGTGATAGTAAGGCAGTTGAATTTTTCACAGATTCTGTATTTCTGTTGCCGCTATACGAGTATGTAAAAACAGAATAAAATGAATATTTAAGCGGGGCTCCCATACAACAGACATATTTATTTTGCCGTTTTTATAGATACGGAACCCTTCGTGCGCGAGTCCGACTCGCACTTGGCAGTTTTTTTAAATACATTACATTAAATTAAAAGAGTATTAACAACTCCAACTTCAAAGTCGATTGAGAGCGTCCGGTCTGCATCAAGTGCAATAGAAATCCGACGACTGACGAAACACGAAGTTTGCCGAGGGACATTAAGAAAATAATACAATTATTTTGTACATATCTACATGTTATTATGTCTATAGTAGGTACCTACAATTCACTTTTTTGAGTCTCACTGTGTGACCGCGTTGTTCATCGAAACTAAGCGGACCAACCGGAGTTCGATGCGGTTTTCATCATCATTTAGGGAATTTATTCCGGGAGGTGTAATAATACATTAATATTAAACTACCTTTAATAAAGAAATCTCGAAATCGAAGATGTATAAACCGTGTGAAGCAGGGCGGGTTGATCTAAAAAGATATTTTAGTCATATCAAAACTTATAAGCATGCATAAAGGCTCGTGCAGACGAGCACGTGACGCGACTCGAACAATACAATTTCTAAGAAAACTTCACGGTATAACAATAGCCGGTGTCGCGTCGCGCTAGTCTGCACGAAGCTTTATGCATAATCAGCCTATAATATTACCATTGCTGGGACACTGAGAGAGGGAGTGGGCCGTAATCCACCACGCTGGCCCAGTGCGGGTTGGTAGATGTAACGCATGTCTTCGAAGTTTTTGGTTCTCGGACATGCCGGTTTCCTCACGATGTTTTCCTTCACGGTTTTGAGAGCATTAGTGATGAAATAATTTACACAAAGTATAGTCATTGGCACGTAACTTGGTAAGGTTTTGGTGTAGTGGGAGGTTTGCGCATGTATATTTAGTGCAACAAAATTTGTCAGTGTTAGAAGTATAACCCACGGCCTATAACTCGTAAGCCACCGCTGTTACCACTGAGCTACGGCTGCTCTTCAAAACTTCCATCACCCATCACTTAATTTTGGAGGTACCTATATGTATAAAAGCTCTGAAAACAAGAGGATGACTGATTGTTCTTTTAAATAATACAATATGTACCTAGGGAAGTCGTAATAGGTACTGTATTGTCATGGCAATGAACTCGTTTTATGAAGGTTTATGATGTTTAAAAAATGTAAGCTGAGTTTTATACTTAGTTCCCTGCACCACAGTGGATAAGCAGGAAAGCTTCAGCCAGAAAGCAGTTTAATTATAGGCTTAAGCCGTTCGTACCTATGCCTACTCATTAAGAACTTAGGTACCTACCTGCTGCTAGTAAAGTCAACGTAATTATTATTCAATAGGCCTACATTATTGTGTTCGATGGTATTTTATACTTACACAAGAAACTATTGAAACCTATGGATAAACATAAAACCTAGATTAATTCCTACGCCTGAAATACCTCGTTTGTCTCCGATTAATATTTTCTTGGAATTACTATTTCGATAACAGCTTATTACACAATCCAGCCATCACTTTTCACGCCCAGTGGGTGGAGCGCCCACCTTTGTCCCCGATACGGTAAAATAGACGAATTTGACATTTTGTACCACCATATCAGGAATATTTGGAAGTGTCCCGTGTTTTACAACTTCTGGCATTAACCATGTTATAAATAGGCAGTTTATTTTCCGATAAACTAAAATGTATGTTTTTATTATTCAAATTATGTACATAATTTCATCTGAGGAACATCTGTGTTTATAAATCTCTTTCTTTATATATATTTTCCTTTTCTGGGTTTTCTTTATTTGTACGGATATTTGAATTTCCATATTCCAATTTATTTGCAGTGAGGAACACTATGTTTTGACTATAATACTGAACTACATAGTAAACTGTACTGTACTGTGTGTTGATGTCGGAAGTCCAAAGTGTTCGAACCCACCACTTGCACATTTGACCGGACCTCCACAGAATGTCATCTTACTGACTTATCTCCTCAACCTCTCTTGCAGTCACAGTTGTATGCACATCTGACTTATCTGATAGGTCATCATTATCTATCTGCCCTTATCCTGATGTATTTGTACCCTAATCTGTGTTTTGATTATTGATGTGGCTATAAGAGTCGGAGAAGAAACGATGCACGATGGACTGACTGTATAAAAGATGATATGACTAGACATGGGGTGACTACTGAGATTTCGACTAATAGAGTAGTATGGAAGATGAAGACGTGGGCGCTGAACCAAAATAAGTTGGGATAAGGGCGGAAAGATAATGATGAATGATGGTGCAGTATCACTTCATTTCCAGCCGTATCATCTGTCACAAAATCCATCCATTGCTTCTTAAGTTTCTTCTTTCCTGATCTAAGCTTCTATAAAGCCATTCCCTATTGTATTTTCGTTCTTATTGTTATTTTTTGGCGCAGCCACGACACGAGGCACACTTTCCTGCTAATTTATTACAGTGCACTTTACACTTTTTATTTGTTTTACTTGTAGACTATGTTGTGTTGTGTCCCTCTTAGTCTGTGCTAAATAAATGAATTTTCTTTCTTTCTTTTTCGTATTCAAAACGATATCTACCAAAAGATTGCACAATTCCACCAATACAATACAATCGACAGGGCTCTAGGGCTCGAAGGTCAGTCAATCAAGACGGAGGCGTTGGAGCTACTTGTGGTCACTGAGACCTATATGGCCATGTTTACTACAGGACTAACTTGTTTACGATACTCGGTTAATTGGCTGCAAGGCGACGCGGTTTATACGGTTAAAATATCGTGAGGTTTCGCAATTGTCTAATTAATTAATTAATGTGGCATACATTCGATTATGTTGTGAGTTGCAAGTAGTAGGTTATTTTACTGTGAGTACTGAGTACTCAGGGGTACTAGAGCTGCTGATTAAATGCTCTCGCGCCAACACCGGTAGAAGGTAGAACCATTTTATTTCCCTGTGGTTTTCAAAGAAATTGTTCACCAGAGTTCGTCGCACCTGTCTGCCTGGGAGCCTTAAACCAATTAGACGCACGGCTCAATAATATGGTCTAGATTTCCGCGCTTGGATGCGTCCAATGGTTTTGGTCGAGTAGTAAGTAGGTCCATCTGGTTATCAAAAACAATAGCACTAGGTACGTAAAAGCAACAGTCATACGGCTGGACAAAGTAAATAAATCAGGAGTAAGACAAACTTGGGTAGATCCCTACCCTAGCTTATTGATTCAAGGCAAAGCTAGTACGTCAATAGTGCGAGAAAATTAAATGCAACGACTAGCGTTTACCGTTATGCCCCATTTTGATGCTAACGTCTAATTGTTCGCTAAACTGATCTGATTAAGTTTTTATCTCAACTTAAGCATCCATCAACAACTGTTCGGTTCGCGTTACGTTCCATGGAAGCACGAGTGTGGGAGCGGTGTCGGGTTCGACTCCCGCGTAGTACAATCGCCACAGATATTGCTCAACCGATACTAACGGTGCTAACTGTAGAGCTATGTGTAATAAAAGGGAAATGATGTCATCTTGGTATGACGGTTGCTATTGAGACTGGTACAGCCAGTGTATTCTGTAAAACTCTCATCGTGAAAACGTGAAGGTGAAGTGAGTTGTAATTTCACCTGATGCTCAGGTTTGCCACTACATAGAATAGATCGGCTGGTGTCAGGTGATTATTATCCTGTCTGTAAGTTTAAGTTCACACCAGTGCCAATACAATGCCATATTCCGTTAGCGAATTGGCGACTCAGACTCCAAGGGGAAGATATATAAAACAATGGTTATACCTGCTGTCTTGTATGGATCAGAATGTTGGGTCACAAAAGGGATGAATGAATTGGCAATTGCAAGGGATGTGTCGATGTGTGGTGTTACATGAATGGATAAAATAAGAAATTAGTACACAACAAGCAGCCTGAAAGTGGCACCGGTGACCGAAAAGTTTTGCGGGAATCAGTTGTCATGGTATGGGCATGTGATGCAGAGGAATGAGGAAACTGTCGTGAGGAAAGTTTTAATAATAAGTAATAAGTTTTTTTAATATGAATGTCGATCACTAAAAGAGTAGGAGAAGACATATGAAACGATATATGGACTGTGTGAAAGATGATATGGCTAGCAAGGGGTCACCCCCTTGCTCAGTACCGAGATGACGACTGATAGATATGTATGGAAGAAAGGGCCATGTTGCGCCGACCACAAATAAGTTGGGATAGGATAAGGGCAGGAGAATGATGATAATGAAAGTATAGCAGTTTTTAAAAGCGGCCATTTTTCGATGTTGTTTTAAGAAGTGCACAGTCTAAACTGTAATTCTCAATCATTTTTACCATGCCAGTTATAAGTAAGTAAGTTATGATTATAAGTTACACGATAAGTCCTCATCTCCACCTACTATCTTTCTTTTGCTGTGCCCGATAATCCACAATTGTTTCTCAAACAAATGTTTACCACACATAAATTGTGGAATGGAATAAAGTATTCCTAGAGTTCCTTTAGCGCGTTAATCATATCTTTCTTCAGACATCAGTTACATCTTAGGTAGGCTTTACAATAGTAGGTCAGTCCTACGTATTATAGAAGCGAGATTAGCAACGGTCAAACAATAATTCACGCACGTTGAACAATACGTTAGAAGTTGACAATCACCAAACAAAATCATTCATATAAAAATGTTGCTACAAGCACCGTTTATTATTTATACTGGTAATATATTTTATACTTAGTCTGGCCATAAATACTGTTACAATTAAAAATAAGAAAGTTATTACATTTGAATTTGGAATCTGTCATTTTATACGATTGTTCCAAAGAAAGAGTATAGTAATATAGATGGGATTGTTCATTGAGTTTTCTAATTTTGGCGCCAATACATTGTACAATATTTTGCGATATTAAAATGGAGTGGGGTGATAAGGAGAACCGAATCGCTGTGATTGCATTACACAAAGTTGGTATGGAGCCAAATGCAATTTTTAAAACTCTCCATACACTTGGTATTAGTCAAATGTTTGTGTACCGGGTTATTAATAGGTACAATGAGACCTCCTCTGTTTGTGACAGAAAAAGATCTGGCCGTCCACGTAGTGTTCGTATGAAAAAGGTGGTCAAAGCAGTAAGGGAAAGAATTCGAAGAAATCCTGTCCGAAAACAAAAGATTTTATCTCGGGAGATGAAGATAGCACCCAGAACCATGTCGCGTATTTTAAAAGATGACTTAGGTTTACTTAGGATACTGGTAATTTTTTAACTGATAATTTAAAAAAGAATAGGGTGGTAAAATCGAAACAACTACTGAAGCGGTACGCAAAGGGAGGTCACAGAAAATTTTTGTATACGGATGACAAAATCTTTACAATTGAGCAACATTTTAACAAACAAAATGACCGTATTTATGCTCAAAGCTCTAAGGAAGCTTCCCAATTAGTCGACAGAGTGCAACGTGGGCATTATCCGACTTCAGTGATGGTTTGGTGGGGTGTTAGCTATGAAGGAGTGACAGAGCCATATTTTTGTGAAAAAGGTATTAAAACATCGGCACAAGTGTATCAAGATACCATTCTTGAGAAGGTAGTTAAGCCCCTTAACAACACCATATTCAATAACCAAGTATGGTCCTTCCAACAAGACTCGGCGCCGGGTCATAAAGCTCGGTCCACGCAGTCTTGGTTGGAAGTGAACGTTTCGGACTTCATCAGAGCTGAAGACTGGCCGTCGTCTAGTCCCCATCTTAATCCGCTGGATTAGGATTTATGGTCAGTTTTAGAGAGTACGGCTTGCTCTAAACGCAATGATAATTTGGAGTCCGTAAAACAATCCATACGATTGGCAGTGAAGAATTTTCCCATGGAAAGAGTGCGTGCTTCTATTGATAACTGGCCTCAACGTTTAAAGGACTGTTTTGCAGCCAATGGAGACCACTTCGAATAAGCTTTTTATATTTTAAATTGTTTTATATTTATGTATTAAACTAACACACTGTAGAATTAATAAATATTAATTGCAATAAAAAAAAAAAAAACTTCGTGACAATATTTATGGCAAGACTAGGTATTATATTTTTTATACAGTGCTTTGCGTGGCTGTAAGATTGATGCCACACGGGTGTTGCAAATGCGTTGCGCCGGCGCTGTCCTGATCGAAATGTGCTCACCTGTCGCACCGCACACCTATTAATATTACTGCGCTTCCGCACTGCGACGACGCAACGTATTGCTAACGGCCGTGTGGCGTCGCTCTAAGTGGCGTGAAGAGTCGGTTTTGCTACCAAGCTCCACTTGATCAATAAGGGATACAAAAAGCTTGAGAGTTTCATGCAGAAGCCTTCTATAACTACGTTATGGGATGAACAGAATATACAGTACCAGTACCACGTACGAACAAGTTCAGGCTATAGGTTGCTCTACCTTAGTTTGTTATAGGCAAGATTCCTGTTATGTTCAATTAGGTTCCTAAGTACAATTGAAATAATTCACAAACGTGGGCAAACGTCAAAATGAATGGAAATTATTTGCTTGCATGATACTTTGTTCCAAAGCATTCAGTTGCTTTGTGGATTGAACCTTCTCGAGCAAGCCCCTGACACCGATGAACGGGTATGATCATCTCTTCCTGTACTCGGTGTGACCGAGTTTTCAAGACCGATGCCCTATGTCCACCAATGGACGTCTTGTGACTATCATGCCATTCGATAGCGCTTAACCTAATTACGTCATTTGACACCCTTATTTTATCAAAAGCGACTAAGTATGAAGTTTTGAAATTGAAAACTACTTTTTGCTTATTGCACTCCGTTTTTGATGCCATAACGCTATTTATTTGGTTGTCCTTAATAGAGACATAGAATACTTTTTTGTATTGTATCTCGTCAACATTGTAACGGTATTCATTTGTTTCAATGTCGATATTAACTGCTACTGCTAACTCACCTTCTGATAACTTAATTTGTTGAAACCCATTACCACTGAACATTACCCTACTTTCCGGATATGTGGTCGCAATGTACGCGATTCACGATTTGATATTGTCGCCCGTAACATAATGATCTAATTTTATAAAGCCGTAGCTTTTTCTTAAAGTTCTGTTGGTGTCTGGTCGTAGGTTCGAACCCAGGTAGGCATTTACTTTGTGTAAATTATTTCATCACCACTGTTCTCAAAACGGTGAAGGAAAACATAGTGAAGAAATCAACATGTCCTAGAGCTAAATATTAGAAGATGTGACATCCACCAACCCGCACTGTGCCCGCGTGGAGGATTACGGCCCACTCCCTTTAACAGCCTGCGTCCTAGAATTGGGAACATTATAGTCTGATTATGCTATGCTATGCTTATGTTACGCTTGACAGTGCACCGTTTAGGTAATTTTCATCACGGTTTCCAATACTTCCGGGGATAAATTGCCCAATTCTTCTTTGTTGGTTTCTATTTGGGCCCCAAAGACCTTGTCTTTAGTCAATTCAAGACGCGTGTCTTCGATTTTTTTTCGAAAATCCTCATAAAGAAGAGAATCTTTTCGAGAGGATTTTAGGTAAATTTCACTGTTGCTTATCATGTCCGCTCGCGGTATCACCAAATCTGATGCCCCGACCGGCCTGTTTTACCCGACATGTCGCGGAAGCGGGTGATTCCCACGCATTGCTTTTGCGACCTTCCAGTAGCTTCCAAACAATGGCGCTGGTATCTGGTGCCATCTAGCGGTTACAAACTAATGACTGATATCTTTTTTATTTACTACACAAGGCTGCGAATTGCAAAGAAAACTTTTTGTAAACAACTAGTGGGAATTTTATTTTGGTTTTTGCGGAGACGTTAATAGGCTGTGGTGTAGGTTAACTTAACTGTTTATTGTAGGTAAATTCAATTTGGGTCCAAATAAAGAATTCATGAGGTACGAGAGCAAAGGTGGCGCAGTGATAGCGGGTTCGTACCCAGGTAGGCATTGGTACACTTTGCTTTGAGCGAATTCATTTGTAGTTTTCGGGTAAATATAAATTAGTTGGGTAGTTTCCATTTCTATTTTGTAATCATAGATAACCAATATTATACATACAATATATGATATAACACTAAATTAAATGACTAACTAACGAACTACTCCTCCGCGTCGAAGTACTCGTCCGCATCGCTGCCATCCGGAAACGTGCCCAGAAGACTGGCAGCTTTGCCACGTTGAATGGCAATATGCAAATTCTTTGGCCAAAGAACGACCCAACCCACTTCATAATTTATTTATTCTATAGTAGGTACACATCGTATATATTTATAGGTTTTAGATGATGCGAACATAAACTCACTAAGAGATTTACCGTGCAACATGATCATCGGCTACACAAAAAAACTTTTTCACAAAAAATAAAACCGACTTCCAAAAAAAACACTACAAAGTGAAAAATAACTTTGATTTCGGAAGTCGGTGTCTTTGGGGTTTTATTTTTGTTTTTTTGCCACCGACTTCCGAAATAAAAGTTATTTTTCACTTTGTAGTGTTTTTTTTGGAAGTCGGTTTTATTTTTTGTGAAAAAGTTTTTATTTTTCACTTTTTAGTTGTGGTACCTACACAAAACCCCCACAAAAATTTGAATACCCATTACCTGCTATGTAAATTACAGTGACAGGAACTATTAGAATATCGTCCACATATACTAGATGGGAAAAATACGTATTATTGAAGCTAACTCAAAAACCCCTCATCAGATCTTGACCAAATTTATATGGGACCACTTCTGGAGTATGCCCTACCAAACAAAAAAATAATCATCAAAATCAACTCATAATTGGCGGAGTAATCGCGTAACAAACATACAAAAAAAAAAAAAAACATACAACCGAATTGATAACCTCCTCCTTTTTGAAGTCGGTTGATTAAAGAATAAAACAACGTAAGTACCTACTACATACCTACTCAATTAAAAAACAAAGTTTTAGAGATTAGTTGAAATAGGTTGTCTGTACCTACGTGGTGGTGAGTTTTGATGAGTTAGGTTGTGGTTGCTGTGCTTGAACACATAACGCACCACTGTCGAACTTCATTTAAAAAACGGAGAAATATTTGCAAATAGTTAATTACCTACGACACCCTTTTTCAGAATTTCTGCAACGTTTTACATAACAAATCACCGTAATAGGATCTTGCAACAGCGCAACGCCCTAAAGTTAATACATACTATTACTTATACATATTCAATTATTGTTGATAAGTGGAACGGATGTTACATGGATATACTTACAGCTTTAAGTGGTCAAAATAAGGTGCAATTTTGCATGTTTTTTCGGTAAAAGAAATGCAACAGGCTGTAATTGGATCATAATGATTGAAGACCGTCGGGTGAAGCTTCCAAACTTGGCTTGTAAGTTAATGACTGTGTTATTAATATTTAACACCTTCTGATTGCCTTTTGGGCGATAAATAAAGAGTTGAGGGTAATATTATAAATACAAAAGTGATCTACAATTTGACAAATAATCTTAGTTAACCTGGGACATGTAGAAGGACATACGCTACTTTTCATCCTGGATAAAATACAAAATACACGCACACGAATTCGCGGGCAATATAATATTATAGTAATTATACCTACCAAATAAATAAGCGAATTAGTGAATACTTGAATAGACAGAGCCTGTTCTCAACGTAAGGGGAACCCTTTACGATATCCATAACATGGAAACAAATAGTAGGGAACTTGATTGTTGCAACGAACTTGGCCCAACCGACCACTGCCGAAAATTGGATTGTGGCTGCATCTACATAACCTCATGCGAACTACGCATCACACTAACGCCACGCGGAATCCTGCATCGCACAAGCAGCGTTTACCGTGCGATCAGCATATTATATAACTTCCCGACATCAATCGTCCGGCAGTTGCCCGACAGATACAACACCCGTATGGTCGGAGGATCCTCCCCTTCTATATAGGATGTATGAACTTTACACCCTATTCCTCATACCTATACAGGATATAGGGTAAATGGACATAAAACTCACGGTTTAACGTCCGACTTTTTAAACTATAAGAAAGTATTACTCGTATTTATTGAGTTGTTTACCTTATAATATTAAATGACTAACAAGGTATATTATCAGTCGCATCCTCTCTACCTAGAAAGCCTTGTAGAGCCCGAGAGATTCCACAACGTAACGGTATTGGACGGCGTAACGATGATGACGCGTTAATATTGATATTCCACGGTGTTACGTAAGGGAAGTCAGTATTTATGGTCCGAACAGTTAATCCAATGAGCGACCGGTTTTGTGCGCGGGACCGTCGCGTCTGCTCTTGCGCTTATGATGCCGTTTTTACACCGCAATGTATCGTATGTGCCAGCAAAAAACAACATGCGTGAAGGATGAACGTGTTTGGTTTGGATTCAGTTATCGCTATTTATAAATAAAGACTTTAAAAAACTTGAATAATCTTACAAGTTTTTTTTTACAGAAAATCATACAAAATCATCATCTAATCATTCTGAACTGGACCTCAAATTCTCAAATGACACTCACTTAACTTTAAGTCGTTTTGCATATGAAATGTTGATAACTTAATCATAGGAATAAAACTGAAATAATTTATTTTGTATTAAATGTTCTGATTCTAACAGCTTCAGTTTGAGTGGCGCGGCGTCAGGCCCGACGCGTCCAAACGCCTCCTGCCGGAGGCTATACGCGCGGATCGTGCGGTCCATGGCCCTGTACGGGGCACCGGTGTGGGCGCGTTCGTTGAGGCGGCGGCCTGCCCGCCGGTTGAACGCGTCCCAGAGGGTTATGGCCACCTGGCTGGTCCGGGGATACCGCACGGTCTCCGGTGAGGCGGCGAGCCTCCTTGCCGGATTGCCGCCATGGGATCTGGAGGCAAAAGTCCTCGCGCATATTTGGGAGTGGCGCGGGGAGGCGAAACGCCGGGGCTTGACTCCGATGCCGCGAGAAATCGCGGCACAGCGGACAGAGCTCCGACGGGATCTCATGGCGGCATGGAGAGTGCGATTGTCGCAACCCAGTGCTGGGCACGCCACTATTGCGGCGATAAGTCCCCTCTTTGAGGAGTGGCTGGAGAGGCGCCACGGCGTCCTCACCTTCCGCCTGACGCAGGTCCTCACCGGACACGGCTGTTTCGGGAGGTACCTGTTTCGGATAAGGCGGGAGGAAACGCCCGGGTGTCATCACTGCGTGGATCGCCCGGAGGACACGGTGGAGGTATGCCCGGCTTGGGCACCGCCGTGTCCTCGTGGAGGCGATAGGGCACGGGTACGGAGCGAGAGGGCATGGGAGGCCGTCACCTCCTTCTGCGAAGCAGTAATGCTCGCGAAGGAGGAGGCGGAGCGCGTGAGGGAGAGGCAACTTTCGCGCCCTCACGCCCCTAGCCGCCGCAGAAGGAGACGCCCTGGGCGTCGGGAATCGATTGCCGATTCCCGGCCACCGTAGGCGCGGGCTTGCGGACGGTGAGCAATGGGTAGCTCGCCGTCCGGTAAGGACCAAGCCCGGGTCGACGGCGCGTTGTGTTCCACGCGCGCCTCAAAGAGATGTCAGCTAATGAAGGGGTCCGATGAGACCATTGCCTGCCGGGGTTGCGGGAAAGTCCGAAAGGGATACCGTGGCCCCCTGGCATTGCACAGGCAAGAGAAGGAAAACTGGTGGGTTTTAGTCAGTAAGAGTCTGACACGCCCTCCCGCTCCACCCAGAGCGGGAGGAGTCATTTGATGATTACCCACCCAAAAAAAAAAAGGCCCGACGCGACGCAATTTGCAAGCGTGAGACGGTGTGAGAGACGCCTCTAGCGCCTCTAGCGACCTCGCAAGGCCGCGCATCCGCCGCCCGAATAAGGCTCTGCCTTCCCGCCTCTTTTTATACCGCAGGCTTTTTATATCTCACATACTACCAGTATAAGGTAGCGGTACAATTTTTCTCTTATAATATGCAGTGGGAATTAGATTGTATCATTTGAAATTAATGGCGACGCCAAATGTGGACAGAAAACACAGGTGGTTTCTGCCGCATCGTACAGTCCTGGGATTAAGCGAAAGAGATCGTTATTACGTTACCGTATTATGATTGAAAGTAAGCTAGCTGTTAGATACAGAACGTATTGAACGTATAAAAGGCTCATAAATAAAGCAAAATTAGTAAATAGGTATATATATCCTTCGTGAAATGTAGGATTAACCACTCTTGGCAATCGAATCGAGTTGGTATTTTATCTTTTTAGGATGGACGCTTTTAAAGTGCACGTTTTTCTGTATCTCATCCACTACCTATATGTATGAATAATGTTATAATTTTTGTATCAAGATTTTGATTCTAAAAAAGAATGTCCATGGAGTTTCCTGCCCTTTCTTCTCCATAGGAACCTACTACAACTACTTCATCGTTCGTCACTGACCGACTCCTTGACAGTCCACAGTTGCCTGTAAATGATTTAATTGAAATAAATGCTTTAAGTTTGTATCGATATCGATGTTACAAATGAGTTAGCTGTTTCCCACTCTCTTGATCTTCAATCTGTTCTACATCAGGTGCTACGGGAACATATAGCTTGTACCCTATTGTTTGTCTCTTATTGGGATTTTAACAACACCACGAAACAATTTATTCATTTCATGTTTTTACCGTCGAAGGTTTTTTATTTGGTCTGAGCTGTCGAACGAGTTGACTTTTAATTGTTGCTCATCAGGTTAAGAAATTCTGTTCTAAAATTAACAGCACTCTTGTTTTTGTGTGAAATTTGTCAACACACCCGGTGCCTGAGAAATATTGAGTCCGTTTTTGTAATGTTCATGGTTGCAAACGGGATATTAACCTGTTGATTGTTTGGGTAAACACAGGTGCAAGAAAATTAGATGAAGGTTGTAAAACTTACTTGTCGGTAACGTCATCACCATCAGTAAATGAGAATAGAAGACTGCTTAACTACAGTGTACGTGGAAAAACCTCTTAAAATTCCACGTCAATTCTCTCCAGCAACCAGAAGGTAGGTTTTGCACAAGAAAGGTATCAAAGCTTCCATTGTTTCTTCCACGGAATTGATACAAAAATATACTTATCAGCGTAAGCGGTCCACTGCGACGCCTCACCCAATCACCCAAGTGGCGTCAAAATACTTGGTTCTCCGCCTTCCCCATGTCCCCATCCAGTCTGTCCCAGCCACCTTTTTAAGGTGTTTGTTGTTAAGTCGGGCGGCCATTCAAACACCATCTAATAGCATCTAGATTCTAGTCTTTGTAAGACCGTACCCAACTTCCTAAAGCCCCATTTGTTTGGTCAACAAGGTGTGTACAGTAATGGCATCATTGTGAATTATAAACGCCATCTGTTCGCTCCACGACCTTGCCAACTGGTGTTGCTGGTTGTATAACCGAAGCTAATTCTGTCCCATTGTCTTTGTGGGAAACGGACTGAATGATCGACAGTTTTAACTTAATTGTGCTATTCTTTGGTGGTTTGAAATGTACGTTCACGTGAACGTAGGTGAACAAATTGCATAAATAATTTCATCAAATATACTTACCTAGTTATGTCGCAAGTCAAAAGCGTCAAATTTTAATATTTAACCATTATTTTCATTAATTAATACTTTGTATCAGTTAATGAGTTGTTTAGCTTCCCACACTTTATTGCAATAGTGTATTTTAAATGTTCTCAACGTGCAGCCATGTCGAAATATGTCGGGATTGCACACAACATCCAAATGTCAAGAAAGTTTACTATTTCCTTTAATCATATAAGAAATAGCTAACTTTTCCTTGATTAATAATCAGAATATTTGCTTGTTTTGAGACCAAACCTGTTTTAGTCAAACATGTTTCTTAAAAGTGATGAGAAAAAAAATTCATCACCATTTCCAGAATTTGGGTAATCTTATGTCACAGAGGAGAAACAAGGTTACTACGAGCATACATAACCATTGTCTATGTTGATGATCTTTGTCTAATACTTTACGATGTGCGAATATTTCTCTTAGGCTCGCGATGATACGAAGTCTGAAGATTAATAAATAAATGGAAATAAAAACATTTATTTACCTATACACAATAATGACATACATAAGTACACAAGGACTATATAACGTTGTACAATAGAGTCACATTATAGGGCGAACTGATGAGGTTCGCGACGATACGAAGTCTGAAGATTAATAAATAAATAAAAATAAAATCATTTATTTATACACAATAATGGCATACGTACATAAGTACACAAGGACTATAGAATGTTGTACAATAGAGTCACATTATAAGGCGAACTGATGCCTCCTAAACTAGGCCAGAAACCTGTGTTTTAGGAGCCAATGTTCCTCCAGATATAATAGCATACAAGTATTGAGTGCCACGCAAGTACATAGTCCAATCACAAGCAATAAGTACTTATTCTGTCTGATACGATCCGTATTATATCCCACTAGCTCTTGCCCACGGCTTTGCCCGTGTGGACGTCGGAAATTATTCCATGGGAACGTACTACCGCGATAAAAAGTATCCTATGTCCTTACCAAGGTCTTAGTCTATCTGTGCGCCTAATCGAAATCCGTTCAGCCATTAAGTATAGATTATTAAGTAAACCTTATAAACCCACCTGTTACAAACTTCTCAAACGTGATCCGTCTGTAATTCCATACTTCGACGAATCGCTTAACTTACACCCAGGTGTCGCTACCTACACTTGTCAGATCAATGGCTATCGACCTCATGAAACCAGATCTCTTCCCATGAGTCTCCATGTGTTGTGCCACATTCTTCGTCACGGCAGTGGCATCGTTGCTCTCTAGCAAAATCATCGTTGCTCTCGACTTTTAAAAGTGATTCCAATATCCTATTTACAGAACAAACAATTAAATTAAATTCATTTCATTATGAAACATGGTTTTTGGACTAAAAAGGTTTCCAATGGTCTTAAGTTTGTTCAAGAATCTATTGTCAAATATAGGCCCTAGGGTTTGGAGAGCATCTGTTATATAGTCAGAAAGAAAATTAGTACAAAATGTTCCTGTTATTGTTTTATAATCTCTGAAACTACGGTAAACACACAAAAATAACATCCCGCTTGTTTTACCCAAAGGGTTAGGCAGAGTTTTGGGAAAAGAAAATTATTTTTACACCCAAATTTCACCAATTATCAACCTCACATAAAATAGAGATTCTATCTCACGATCATAAGTAGTCCTACTCATTAGGGTATTGTAGTTTCATTAGGATTGACCAGATCCAATTTGTTTGCACCTTTTGTTCCATTGTCACTTCTGGTGGCTTATAACATATTCTCTGATACTTCTGAAGATATTTCCTTACTTACATACATTCTTTCTCTCCTACAAAATCTCTGGAAGCCTCTTTTAGTGTCATAAGTTGTGCGTCTTTCTCATGACAGTTGACGTAGATCATCGCTCCTCACTAGAGTGTGTGTGTCTTTGTCACCACTAGATCCATTTCTGTGGATTATCCTATGCATTTTTATTCTGGTGTTCTTTAAAAATACCCTTGTAGGTAAATTGACAAAGCGTACAAGGATCTAAGTCTAATTGACAACATCCAAAATACTTTTACTTATTGTCACATTCTTCGTCATGGCCTTGTTAACATGGATCATGGGTCATCAGCTGAGGGAGATTCCCACCGGTGTCCGAGATGAGACGGGCGTCCCTTGTGTGGTAGTGTGGACGTGTGGTCAACCGAGACGGGTGCTTCATACAGGCCTGCGAGAATGCATGCTGTTTGAGAAACAGTTCATAGTCAAAAGTAAGTAGGTAGTTCAGTGTTCAGTTTTAATTGTGAACTGTGTAATGGTGAACTTTTAGTATTATTGGTATGACACCTTGTGCCCACGGTCTGTTAGCCACAGCGTTTAATATTTTAATTGAATATACCTACGAATAAGGAAATCTGAAATAATATTTGTTTTGTTTATCCAAATTAGGAAATTTGGTTACAATAATTATGTACATATAAAAGCATCATTTGCATATCCATTTGATCGCAATTATAAAATATTGTGGTATCATGAATGAGTATTCAATAAATGTTTGCAATCACAAATACTCATATTGTACATAGGTAAGGTAGCTTTATTTGGAAGTGCTGTTAAAAGCAGTGTGATTATTGTATTTGATTTACTGTTATCGAGTAGAATTTCAGCTGTATACGTCAATCAGAGATTACCTAGGTAAAATATGTTCTTTTATGATGTATTCAACGTCAATAAGTCTGGAAGTTCCTATTTTTTGTGATTTTTTATTCATTTTAAAATTACCTGTCCATTATCTTGAAATATTTAGTAGACACTTGAACTAATCAAGTGGATGTAATAGGAACGCACCAGGCGTCGCGGGAACAAGTTGCGTCTGCGGTCAGCCTTGTGCCTGCTCCCAATTATCGCTCCGAGATCCCACGGGATCATCTAATGTGTAGCCGTATATCATCCATGGTTTTTATATTACATTGTTTGAATACATAAGAATTTCATACTTCTATCTCGGAGTTTGTATCGAAATAATTTCATAGAATTTATGTTTGTATCTTAACTTTTACAATGTGTACCTACGAAACTTTGCTTTTTTCATGTGTAGCATTTGTAGTTTTTTTATTTAGTCAATCATTTATGGGTGACTCGATATCCGTGGGTGAGTCCCATAGATCCGTGGGTGACTCCCATAAATGATTGACTAAATAAAAAAACTAACGTGTAATTTTGCATTGTTATAAAATACTTACTTACATTTAATAGTCTGAGTTCTTCTTGAATGAGTCCTTCTTGCTGCCACGTTCTCCTGGTCTGGTCGGTTCCCTGTAAGATTTAATTTTCTCTCATGGATTAAGTAGGTAATCATTCCATGGATTAGTAAATAATAAATGCATGAAGAAACCATACCATCGATACCAGTAACATCGCGATAGTGTAACAATAGCACAATATCTGGCCCAGTATCTTCATGACTAAAATATCCGTTACATAATAGGTAATGTTACGATACGTATACTGTTGTTGTCATAGTATGCGACTTTATGATTATCGTCAAGTGTTTTCGCATAAGATGATCATACCAAAGTGTTAGTTGCATCAGTATTGCTCGCAGTAACATATGTTACCTATACGAACTATTTCATAGACCATACAATATAAATAGTAACGAAGTCTAGCAACTGTACAAAGAATATTTTTGAAAAAAGTAAGTATTGTTACGATGTGTTCAACGACTCTGATACCGAAAACAGTATAGTAATAGTTTTTAGAATTTATGTCCGTTTGTCTGGATGTTTCGGATTGGCGCAAAAACTAATTGATAGATTCTGTTTAAATGCACAAAAATATACGCGAAATATCGGCAAAATATCACGCTATTGCTTATGGGGGATGAGTAATATTGCATTATGTTCGTATTCTTCTATAGATTACCGCAAGTTGTCAAAAGACAAGTTGCGGTAATATAGGCCAAATATAGTTACAGATTTAACCTTTTAAATGATTATGATCACTGTTATAGAGCTAAGTAGTCCATCATCATGACATATGTATATAAGAACGGCTATTTTAGTCAACTTCCAACAAAGCAAATCGCTTAGCGGTTCGACAAGGACGAGCTGCTTCTCACACGGACAATACCTACGTCGCTTGCTCTCGCTTCACCAGTCCTGATTCTCTTTATATTTTAGCTGCTCAGACCAAAACTACAAACGCAGTAAGTATACAGGGAAGTCTTATAAAAACGTGGCTTATAATTTTAGTATACTGTGGTGTCTTACGACTTCCACGCTAATGAAGTCGCGTGCAGAAGCTAGTAATAATATTTAAAAAAAAACATTTATATGTCAGAAAATGGTACAATACCAAAAGTACAGATCCTAGAATGAAAGCTCTTCTTAGTTTATAATGATTGTAATTTAGGCTTCGATAACTCTTCATCATTGTTTAGCAGCATTTCACACTGGAACATAATATACTTATTTGTCACTTGCGATCAATGATATTAGAAGTAAAAAGACGTAGATAGGTTACCTACCTAACATTCTATCTTCAAAAACGGCACTATGTCACACTATTATATGACACGTGGAAGTAGGAGGGCATGTCGTAATTATCGGGAGCGAAAAAGAGACAAAACGAAGAAAATGTGGCTAGTTAGCCAACTTTTAACGTGCCACTTGCGGAACGTTTATAACCTATCTACCTCTTTTTACATATAATAACATTGCTTGCGATAGTAATTAAATGTTCTTAGCATCAGTGTATGTATGCATGTATCTATTCCTTCTATGGTAACGGTTTAATTGGCAGTAGCAGCTTGCAGATCTTTTTAAGTTTTCAGTCGGGAAACTTCATTAGGTTTTTTGGAACGTATTTCGTTAAATTAAAAAACGAGATAGATCTACTTAACTTTAACCCAAGCTTAAAACCTTCAAGTCAGTTTCGAATTTCGAACCTTATTCGAATGTAAAGTTCTTGGATAATATGGTTCTTAATACGAAATTGTCATCTTAGACTCGAGTTTAAAATCAGTTTTTATATTTAGAACTTTAACTTTGTCGAAATAAAGTTCTAAATTAAAAAATGTCTCGATGGTTTAAACCTGGATCCAGGTAAGAAAAACCTTGGTTTGTAATTGGTGTGGTGGAACATAAACTTCCCTACGTTAGGTACTAATAATGAGATCCTACACCTTCGTACCTACCGTCCAATCAATCCTCAGTACAAACCGCCGGACCAAATACCGAAGCCCTACGCCGTTCAATTCCCACACTCTTTTTGTTTTTAGTTGCGCGAGCGCACAGGTGTTTGGAATCGATTTTACGTTTACGAGAATATGTATGTTTCATACGATCGGTTTGTTTGTTCCCGTTACCGCCTTATTTAGCTTCAGTTGCTAAATATGTTTGCTTTGTGTAATGAGGTTGAGTAAGCAGTTCGGAATTAGTCGAGGAGTGGGTTAGTAAATTAATGGTTGGAAACGTTTTGTACCTAATTATCTATTGTTTGTTTAATCTGGCTGTCTCGCTTATATGGAATTCAAATATAATGAATGAAGTAGGTACAGTAGACCGCACGGCAGTAACACTAGCCTGACCTGAAGAGCTGGCCTAGTACCTACGGAGTTTTAAATGAATACACACACTATAAGCTGGCCTCGCTTATAGGGTACTTGTTTTCTTTTGTTACCACTGACATGCGGCCTGCCGTCCCAAATAGGGTGATTGCGCCGGTTGGTGACCAGTTAGTTGAGTTGCTAACTTTGAACGAATTAAAATATACGCCATTTACACGCAAAATAGTTGCCGACTATGTAAATTGGTTCTAAACATAGTCTAGTTGTGAAATAAAATATAAAATATCACGCTTCCATTCATAAATAATGAAAAATTAAGGAAAATGTGCAAAAATAGCCGAAATGCTAGATAACGACCACTTTGTTCAGTTGACGACCACTAGTACGCTAGATTACGACCACTGTTAAAAACATAAAAATAAAGTAATAAAACCACATAAATAAGGATAAAAAATATTATTTTTTCTCACTTTAAATCAAATATAATTACATATCTAATAATCATCAACACAAATAGTATTTAATCATCTGATTTAACGTTTTTTATTGAATTAATCAAATAAATAAATCTTTTTCGTTGCGTGATTTAACCTGGTACAAATTTCAATATCCCTTTGGAGCTAAAAACTTATCCAGTTTTAGGACATAGAGTAGCCACTTCGTCCTGTTCCACACCAATTTATCCAGGACGATCTTCCTTGAAGTGATTCATTGATACATGGTTTTCGAAAAAAAATAAAAAAGACCGTATCCAGAAGCTCCTGCTTCTTAGTTGGGAATCCGCACTTGGCAACGGGCAAGCTGGTGGAGTTCCAGACATGAGAGCTAGCGAGTCTCTTTAACTCCGTCATACATGAGGGTATAACGCCCGGGGTGTGAAGCAGAGGTGCGATGGTTCTGTTCTTCAAAAAAGGTGACAAAACCTTGCTAAAGAACTATTAGACCCATCTCACAGTTTCTGAGCCACGAATACAAGCTGTTCTCGAGAATCGTCACGAACCATCTCGCCAGGAGACTTGACGAGTCCCAGCCACCAGAACAAGCCGGATTTCTAAAAGGCTTTAGTTCCGTAGACCACATCCATACTGTTCCGCAAATTGTACTGAAAAAGTACTGCAAAGACCGAGGAGTACAACCAGCCGCTGTGTTTGGCATTTTGTGGACTACGATAAAGCATTCGACTCCATTGAAATATGGGCAGTTCTGGCTTCTGGCCTCTCTGCAACGACGTCGAATTGACTAGCGCCATATCGAAGTATTGAGATGCTCGTATGACGCTGCCACGATGACTGTCCAGAACCAGGATGAGAAAACGAGCCCCATCCAACTGCTCAGAGAAGTGAGACAGGGGGATGCGATATCCTCGAAACTGTTTACCAATGCGTCTTTTTCTTCCCCTTAGGGACTTGCTTCCGAGGGTGTCATCTTGAAAAAAAAACTACTTATACTAAATCAAATAATCACATGTGCTCGAATAGGCACTGAACATACTTAAGCTAAACTTTAGTTTGCGGCCATCGTTCTTTTCGTACTAAATCTTGGTGGTCGCAAACTAGCATCGTAATTTTCTAACTGTATCACTTAGCGACCACCTTTTATGACCAATATTTGTGGGAGAATTAAATAAGTTTTATCAAAAAAACGTGGTCATTTACTGAAGAATTGCATGTTTAGGCTTTTACAACACCAAACCCCTAAATTGTGTAACCATAAATAAAACATTGAGAACATAATAAGCAAAACAAAATAAAACTGTGCGAGTCAGAATACGACCACCTGGTCGCTTACTAACGTATTATTAAAATATGCGTTTCAGTAACCGACCACTGGGTTTTAGTTTAATATAAGGTAAAAATTTACTTAAATGCAATTAAACAATTGAAATCACTACATAATTGAAGTACCCACGTTTCTAATTTGAGTAAAAAACTTAAAATAAGTAACAAAACTTACCTTCGAACGCCGCGTGCCTAGCTAATTTTTTGCTCTTGCGCAGCATGTTCACACACCACTGAGTCAACACGTGAATTGAACGTAAGTTTTCTTTGTTTTGGGTCAAGCGGTTGGTATAAAATTTAGTAAATTCTTATTATGTAACTATTCAAATACTATTTAAGACATACTATTTATTTGTATGTCCTAAAAAAAGGTTATTATCCTTAATTAAAGAAACCTAGTCAGGCAAGTGGTCGGTTACCGGAGGTGGTCGCGAAACCGGCGCAATGACCCTACCTAGTTACAGTTGACAATTTGACAGTCCATTCTTATCCTGAGTTAGTTCTCTGCCTGGAGCCTTTCCTTTTACCTTGGTTTTTGGCCAAGTGTTAAGTTTCCATGTTAAAATGTCATAGGTGCATTGATGCTGGCCGAAATGTAGTAGTAAAGGTATGCCTGGTGGCCTGCTGTAGTGTATTACTACACGATAAACATGAATTTCTTTTTACCAATTTCTCAACATTTTTGTAGGGTTTAGCGGTAACACTATTAGACCGCTCGTTCGTGCACGTGGTTCCGTACGTGACGTCCGGTTTGACGACTGCGCTTGCACATCTTACCAATATACACCGATTAGGGAAGCTCATTTTCTTACCCACTCTAATTTAGACTATAAACTGTAAGCAATAGTGTTGGATTTAGTTATAAGTTAATCCAATGTAAGATATCAAAATACCGACATGGTTCATAAAAATAGTACATAATAAGGTGTTAATGCCGTTTTTATGAAGTCGTATCGGATCGTGTTGGAAATATTTCGGCCCGTGAGGTCGTTGTGGTTATACGAGTATAAAAGGTGAGCGATATAATATCTCTTCTAGGCATCCTTCCATAGTCTCACTTTCCTAAATCGTTATTTTCAGATTCCTGTTGAGGATTTCAGAACTCTTTTGTGTTTTCTTCGTTGTTGTGTATTACTTACTGGGCGACCGAGCTCTGCTCTTATGTAAATAGAGTATGCTCATTTAATAGTACAGGATAGTTCATACAAATTCCATGCAGCCATGATAGTAGGTACTTACTAATTCCAAGCTGCTATGTAATGACATTCTAAGGTAGCTATCTTGTTCTAAAGTTTGGACGACCGACCTCTGCTCGGGTGAAAATATGGAGAAAACGAATTTTCCCAGTTATGAGACCTAGCTAGATCCATTTTTAGACCCCTATATTGCAACTTTCATCGAAATCGTTGATAGCCGTTTTCGAGAACATGATTACAAATATATGTATATACCTATACAAATATTGCTCGTATACTACGCCAGTACACTGTTTCTAGCTATAATCAAGTATAATGTGTATACGTTCGACATACTTATTCACTGCGACACAGTGACGAAAATGACGGATTCTGACAACTACAATATTGTTTTACCGAAAGCAATTTTTATTACTTGAAATTAAATCTATCAGCAGTGATTGCTATATGATCACTACTAGGTACAGTTATGTTGATGTCTAGTAGTTTTTTGCTTTTATTAAATAGAGAAAGCTGTGACTGAAGGTTTATTTTCGTATAAATTTGGATTCACTAAATAACACTACTAATTTAAACTCGTTAATTTTAAATCCTAAGTTAGTCAAACCACGGAAGAAGGAGACGACTATTAATTACAAAATTTTGTTCCAAACTAACTATAATGTCTTCCTCCACATCCAAGGAAACGGCAAAGCGTGACCAATTTGATAAAATCCCATCCTTTACCCCCGGGGGGTAAGTAAGCCGAGAGACTGACATAAATGTCAATTATTTAAAAAATTATGAAGAGTCAGTTGCGTGAAATAGCTTCAAATCACCCTAAAATAGACGCCATTTTAAGGCAGGGGCGTTAAATGAAGTTAATATAGTGATTGAACGTGACTGCGCGGGCGCAAGCGACTGTGTATGAAATATTACGAGTTTATTGTTTCCTGTGCTTCCGCTAGAGGGTGTGAAGGGCGACTAGGCTTTAAACAGAGTCCGGATATTTATGAAACATAAACTTTTACTGTGGGTGACTGGATTTGCAAGCGGGTTCCTTATTTAGACAGTCGCACAATCTGTTTTTTTTTTTACCTTGCACTTCTTGTCTTGGGGCTGATGTCACGATTTCTCCCCATCTACTCCGATTTATGGTATTGTTAGTGCACTCATACAATGGATCGTCCACTGCGGATTTAATTTGGTCAGTCCATCTCATGGGTGAGCGTCCGCGATGTCTAGTGCCCTTCACTCTTCCCTGCACGACAAGGCGTCCCCCTTAAGCCTCGAGACGTGTCCGAAGTAGTTGAGGATGCGCGTTTGGACCAGAACAGACAGACGGTTTTTGATGCCGAGTTCTTCCCTATAGAGGTGTTGGTGCGAAACTCGATCCACGATACCCCTAATAATTTAAAGCTTTCTTCTCCAGCACCACATTTCCAGAACATCTATCTTCTTCTTTATATCACGCAGCGTCCACGTTTCAGCAGCGTAAAGGAACATAGGTAAAACCAGTACTTTAACAATCCGGATCTTGGTGGCTTTTGTAAGATCTCTGTTCCTGAAAAATGTTTTAAATTTGTCCATCGATTCAAATTCAAAAAAGAAATTCAAATTTCAAATTCAATGATGAAAAGATGATTTAGGTATCGTCATACCTCTCTTAATTTCATCTATACATTGAAATTAACTCGCAATTTGCAATTTTAGACACTTCGGGCTAGTTTTTGTTAGCGCGGCCTACGATCATCACCTTAGACTTTATGCGGTTAATCTTTAGTCCCAATTCGAAGCTCCCACTCTCCATCTTACGAAGACCTCTAGATGACTTGCGCCAGTAGCAAATAGCGTGGTGTCATTAGCGTTTCGAAGATTTGCAATTTTGTAGCCACCGATTGAGAAACCGTCTGTGTAGTCCTCCAGAGTACGGCGCATGATGAGTTCGGTGTAAACATTGAAACCCTGCACTTTGATGCTAAGTTATATTACAAAGCTTGAGCTTGTTTAAGCAAAACCTATGAATAAAAACGCATGTATAAAATTACCAATGAATCATTGCCATCAGTCAAAATCCCTATAACAATGAACCGTATACCCGCCCTAGTCCAGGTGGTGTTTCAAGAGTTTCGCGGTGCGCGTGCGTCGCTCTATTTTCAGAGCAATTAGGAAAGCGCGCGGATTCCACCGGTTCGAATTTCAAACGCGTTCGTATTTCAATATCGAACGTTCTAACGGCCCTGTTTGACGTTTTATGTTTTAATGTTTTCGTCATGCTTCTTTTAACTTTCAGGGATAGGCGGAACATCAAGGATATGGCGGTCTAGCTGATTGAATGCGACTGATGGACCGAGAATGAGACTGAAGGGCCTCAAACTTTGCTGGACTAGGAATTTGTAAGTAAGTTTTTTTATTTATTAATTATGGATAAAATCTGCTATATCATCACGTCACACAAAACTCACAAATTATCTTTTAACTCACGTGATGTTACGTATGCTGTAGGTACTAAGTTTTATTACGGCAGCTATTAGAAGTAAACACCAGCAAATATTTTTATCGTTTTTCCTGACCAGTTTTACTTTGCAAATTTATAATATGTTTATAAATATAATTTATACCGCTACATATATCGTCATAGCTTTACGGCTAGTTTTGATAACGAAACAAAATACATAATTATTAACTTGTTTCAGAAGGTCCACTTCATATACATTTTCTTCGCGAGTTATAATCACACGATTATCAAAAGTGAAATAAAGATTGAGCTTTAAATATTTTCTGATATTTACCGTCAACATCTCGATGTTCTTCCAGGAGACTGGCTGGCAGGATGACTAATAACTACCTACTTACGTTTTAATATATCAATCTGGCATTCCCTTTGTGATTATGTAAAATATTAGTATTCAGCTGCATCCGGTTAGACTGGAAGCCGACCTCAAAATACATAGTTGGGAAAAGGCTAGGTAGATAGATATTCTAGGCCAAAAGGGTTCAGGGTTCACAACCTCCTTGCGCGAATTTGAAAAAAAAGAAAGATTTTGTTATTTTGTACCTACCTACCGTGTACAAGCACTCATTTGAACATGATTAAAAATTGCGGAAAACCTCAGCGGTGGCGTAAGTATAATAAATAACCTTATCGGTAATTAAATTTTCATGCCGTTTGGGGTTGTAACCTTCGGGCCGTGGGGTCCGAGTGCACATGGTCTCTTTAAGGAAATCTTGAAATGGATGGTTGACACTTACCGTGACCCATGGGCTGGCTTGTACCTTGGCCAGAGGCTAAGCATTGCCATACAACGTGGCAATGCGGCCAGTCTCTTGGGTACATTACCAGTCGACAGCGATGCGGATGAATGTTTCGACGCCATATTTTAGTTTGTTAATAGTTTTTGTTAAGTTAGGATATAATATTGTTATTTTTATTAATTTACTATGTATATGTAGTTATTAATGCACATATTATTGTAATTCTAAATAAATGAAATGATTTTGATGTTGAAATTGAAAACTAATATCCCATGAAGAAATGAAAAAAATATACCTTCTGTGAACTAGACTTTCTTTACCATTTCCACAGTAGCTTGTAGGTATGTGTATTGTGTACAATATTTGTAATAATAAACATGGTGTGTTGTCGGCGGGCGGCTAGCTTACCTTGACACGTGGCGCCGCCGCCCGCACCGATGTTTGTAAAAATAAGTTATTGTAAGAAAGTTCGCTCGTGCCAATTATTGTGTCACCTTGGGAGTCGACAATCTGGTACACGCGTTTACAAGCTGGCATTAATTAATAGTATAGCGCTGCATTCCACAAGACTTTTGGACAAGCAACTTTTCAGCTCACTACACTTTTGCTGAGTTGTGGTTAACAGGGGAGAATGCAAGGAGAAAAAGTGTTGCGCCGACTCCAAGTAGGTAACATGGGACAAGGGCAGGGAGATGATGATGACCCATGGTGAATTATTTTCTCACGAACAGTTCTCTACCGTTGCTTTTCTAAAATATAGAAAAGCTCGTGCGACCTGCGTCTTGCGACTTGCGACCGCGGCGAGAACAAATGTTAGAGTTTATTTAGAGCGTGCTACGACATCGGGCGGTGCGCCTTGCGGCTTGGTAATATTCGAACGCCGCCCCGCGCCGCAAGAGTCCGCAAGACGCACCGCCTGATGTCGTGGCCCTGGCCTAGAGAGAGAGTAAGGGAATGATATTAAAGAGAAGGGAGTGAATGATAGCGTGACGATTGACAGGGAAAATGGAAAGAAAAAACGTATGCAGCGTAAGTAGCCACCACAAGGTGGATCAACGACTTGGCGAAGGTTGCAGGACATACAAAGTTAAATATAAACAAAATAATACCCCATTTAAATCACCAGGTTGTTATAAACCAGTAGCTCTGTTTAAGATCCCTTAGCACGTAGTGTAAATATTGCCGATTTGAGTACATTGAACCACTCCTGCGCACCACATTCCCTTCGCAATGGTTTATATCGACGGTAAAGTGCGGAATTAATGGTGTCTATTATATTTGCAGGTATATATATTATATAGGTTAAAAGTAAAGGGAAAGGTATTCCTATTTAGCAAGTTATTTGAGTTAACTATTGTCAATGATAGTTTGTTTTGCTAGTTCGAATATGAACTGCTTTGCCCGATAGTGTCCACAATGATCTCATATTTTTTTTTAGTTACCACCTAAGGACAATGTAGTGTGGAATGCAATAAACGATTGAGTATTGAGTACAAACAGTAATCAGTTAAATCCTCCAAGATTGAATTTGAATCCTCCGAATGCACTCAGAGTCTACAAATGAAACAAGTTTTCTGAAGATACATTATTACTTTCTAGATCCGAAATCCGATCCTGATTTGCATTTGTCAAGTAGCAAGTTATGTTTCCAAACTCCATCGCCAGTCCAAAAGTGACAGATTTTCATTGTGAAGTGTTATGTACTTATAGACGTCAAGGAACTTAGCTTGCTACTTAATTTATGTAATTGTATATCACCCTGAATAGGGCGAATTTCACCTTTGACAATGAAGCGGTTGCACATCTAAACCGCCTTCAAGACTTATCAGTGTCACTATTGTTGTGGAATATTGACAGTGACCGCTCTTGAACGTGGTTTAGATGTGCTGATCGCGTTCAGTGTCAATGGTGAAATTTTTGTTGTAAGTAGAATTGGAGAGGTCTTATTCCACACGAACGGTAGAAACTATAACGCATCAGCTATTCCTGTTTACCAGTAACTCCTTACTCAGTAATAGTGAGCCCCAGGATGTTTTGCTCCACAAAGCTAAAAGTGCGTTTCCTTACACGTAACAGTTTATTTGACTTCGATTGTTGTGCTAACACTTCCCGTCGTTTGTACTGCTGTAGATACTTAGGTACACATACCTACATGCTTTGATGTTTACAAAGTGATTATTTGTATGTTGGGAAGTGGAGGGTTGATATACTTGGAAACTCTTCATTGGACAAGTAATGAAGAGCCGTGAGCGGCTGCAAACGTGTCTATTCCTTTCGTTAAACTCAAACTCAATGCATTTATTTCAATTAAACCATTTACAGGCACTTTTGAATTGTCAAGGGGTCGGTCAGTCAAAAATATGAAGCTAGTTGCCCATTCCAAAGCGTAGTAGGTACCTATGGAGAAGAACGGGCAAGAAACTCCACGGACACTCTTTTAAATAAAATAAAAAATTGATACAAAATATTGGTTACATCATTCATTTTGAAATTATGCATGTGAGAACAATGTAATAAGACGTGCACGTTCGTAAAAGCGTCCGTAATAAAAAGAAGAAAAAAAAGATCCTTCAAAAACTTAAAATAAATTAAAATAAGCCATGGCAGCTAAGAGATGACCAGTCCCAACTGACGGCGCCCGTTCACGAACATGACGCATGGATCAGCACCATTCAGCTCAACCATTTTGAAGGGAGCTAAATGATCCAACACACACGCCACCATCAGCGAGACATTTGAGTGAGCATGACATACTCACAGCCGCCAGGGCACATTCAAGTCAATGAAATACTACATATTACCCGGTAAATGGTAGCTCTTTAGTACATAGTACTCACACCTGTGCTATGCAATTATATAATACAAAGGAAATTGAGTTTATACAATACAAAAATGGTCTTACAATCTTCAGCAGCTCCATAAGTATTTTCAAAATGTTAATCAGTGTGTATGTCAATTAGTTGTGGAGCAGGACCAGCAATGAGTCAAGCATTTTTATCAGTGATGTAATCCCCCAACTTATAATATGCCTGCCTACATAGTGTGCGTTTTATACAAGATTTGAATTTCGTCTCATTAAGTTGAAGTATGTGGGGAGGAATTTTATTATAACATTTTAAACAGTACCCCATGAAAGATGAGTCTACCTTAGCCGGTCTGAAACCTGGTTGTATCTACTAATAGGTCCCTATTTCTTGTACTATAAATTATGTCTATCACCTCTTTTACTAAAAAGATGTAAATTTTTTCTTACGTACATGATGTTTTCATAGATCTTTTGACAAGGTACCATCATGATGTTAATATCCTTAAACAGTTCCCTAAGAGAGTCGCGCCTGCGGAGATAATAAATGGCTCTGATCGCTCTTTTCTGCAGAATAAAAATAGACTCGATGTCTGCAGCCCGTCCCCGTTATTTTTCTAATCGTTTCTAGCAATTGGGTTTTTCTAAAGTCGAGTCACAGAATAAATAAGCAACAGTATAATAATAAAAAAATAAAAAAAAATAAGTTTATTACGTATCAATTTGGGTTACATTGCATGTCAAGGAGTCTCCATTTAGGCATAGAAATGCCTGTAGTTGAAGGCTCCGCTCTTCCCTTACATTATAGTGATACAAAATAAAAGTAGTATTATAATTATCTTCATAGAAAACGGCCGAAACGACGCGCTTCAATATCTTACTGTTGATGTACGCAACAGTATCGATTGCGCGGCAGTTACGCACTGATGCGGAAGGTTTATCTACCAAGCGGCCATAGGTCATTATTTCAAGGTCACTGCCGAGATACCTATAATACTGTTACTTTATTATACTGTGTTTGAGTTAGGATAGAACCTGCTGTTGTAGATTATATTCCGTCTGTATAAACCAGCGATTACGGTTAAGACCAAAACGCATCATTAGCTGTTGGCTCTCAGCTTCTTTAGCATGAAATTAATCCATGATCTTAACTACCATCGAGAAATATCTACGAAGTATTAATCATGTTATAGTACAACAACTGGTAGTATATTACTTTTTCGGTAAGACATTGTATTGGTCGTTAGTTTGACGTATGCATTTATTCAGATAAAAACATATTGACCAAAAATAACAAATAAATAAAAATAAATGATGCAATAAACCAACAACAATAAAACTAAAGGTTCTCCAACTAATCGGCGTAGGTGCAAACGGCGCCATAAATACACTATTAAAACCACATGTAGGCGTGACCTATTTCTTATTACTATCCATTACTGGTTCTCTACAATGAAAGGTAAAAAACCGCCTTAACAAACAGTAATGTAAGTAGAACGTTTGTTTATGTTCGTGGGTGGTGGAAAGCCCTTAGACTGATTGATAAGCGATAATTATAAGCACGTCTTTTGGTTTTTGTATCGCATGATGAAACAAAGGAAGGTGGGCAGATATAGATATGATACCGTTAGCAGCGGGTACGACATGTTCCGAAGTTTAGTTAGATAAAAATATAGTTTTTTTTAAATTATTTCCTCCTATCTATAAGTATCTACCTTCAATTCTACATTCGTATCTGTAATTTGTAATAAAAAGTATTCTATTCTATTCGAAAAGAAAATGAAGTAAAGAATTTTAGATTTTATCAGTGGAATTCTCACTAACTTGTAACATCGATCAACTCGGAAATACTTAAATGTCGTGTTTTGCATGCCAATCCAAACTTCACTTCACTTCTTCTTTTTACTTTGCTTCATCGAAGAATAGGTACTCAGATTCTAGCCATATTTGTGCTAAATGAGTTTTTCTTACGTTGGAAACGAACAATATCTACTAAGGAATGACGTCAATGAGGGAAAAAGCTTAATTAAAATATGATTACTTACTTCAGCTTCAAACAATAACACTGTAAATAAAATATATTTTAGTTTCTAGTCACTGCCTTTGTTTTGATGATTGTTCTTCTTTGTTTTGTAGAGTTGAATAAGTATTTTCTTTCCGCATGCATATTCATCTAAAATTGATGCTTATTTATTTATTTTCTTGGGGAAATCCCCATACTCATTAGGATGTCCCCACAAAGAAAGCCCTCCATCTGGGGATAAATACCCCACGCAAGATGTTCCTCCTACTACCCAGTCCTCGCCCCCGACGCATAACTATCCCTAAATATGTAGTAAAGTTATTTATGCATTTAGATACCATCTACCTTCCAGTATTTAAATAACACATCCTGAAGTCTTCAAGAAAGCATATTTTCTGTAGAAGATCGCAAGGCATGACGAAAATTGGTACCTACATATTTTTATACACACATTTATTACATTATCAAAATTTAATTAATTAAATGAGCGAGCATATACGATCAAAATCCTTGAGAATTAATTAGCTATGATCAGATCAGTTCAGAAAAATCTGTCAGTTTTAGAAAAAATCAATGACAGCCCGCCATTGTGGGCACCATCTTGGAAGTTACGATATTATCGCGCAAGCGCAGTGGCGCGGAGGATTCGATCGTGTGATTAATTATTATTTAAGTAATTAGTTATTTAATTTCCTTGCTAGATATTACACTGTTATGTAGATAGTGTGGTAGTTTTTGTGTTACGCACTTAGGAATTTACGTTTTTTTGGCTTATGTATGAGTTACGATTTATGTCCGTCAGCCTACAAGATTGACTGACGTATAAAATTGCCGTTTCACGTAACTTATGATCGTCTGTTTTGGTGTTATTAATTAACAATCAGTAATTTCGTTATAAATGAGCCAATTACTGTTGCAATTGTAAATATTGTAGCAGTGAGATCATCCGCGTTTTCTTCTAATCTCTTATAGGTTATCTATAATATCTTTCCTCCTAAATATTGTAGTAGGTAATAAGACACAAACAACAAGATGATGCTCCTCGTCACAGTAGAGCGCTCTGCCACTCCTCTTCACGCGTACTGCACATTGTAATGATGACAGTGCTACCACTTGTGTGTACTTATGGCTAGAGATCGAAGTAAAACGAGTTACAGTTTCAAATAATTTTTGTCAACCTTTTGCTGTATCCAGAAAGTAGGCGAAGTTTTCTGTAAGTACGTGAGCAGATTCTGAAATAGTCAAGCGTACCATAGCTGTTGTCAATTATTTTATAACTGAGACAGTAAAAACACACTCACACTTAAAAACATACAGTTATGACAGCTAGGCCAGAAATACAACAAGCGTCTGAGTTCATATGGTAGCACGTAGCATGTCGTTACATGCGACGCGTGTTGTTGTCGCGAAATTACACACACTTTGTCGCAGTATTTACCTACCAAGTTCAAGGAAACCACGGCCATCAGCGGCGACACATGCTGGAGACAAAGGATAGAGCCCAGGCAATATTTTGAAGGTACCTTATCATTCGACTGAGGTGTTATGATGATGAAATCATGAACTAAGACGTTATTAAAGATAATCGTCACATGCATCATCACTTCATCGTGCTAACTTTGTAGGTACGTATTGCCGAGTGGTAAAATTGGATGAAATAATCCTGGCAAATAACAAGTGTTCGATACAACGGTCTGATTCATAAGGCCTATTTTCGGCACCAGCCTTTACGCCCTGATAATATCCATGATTATACCTACCTACACTGGTTTGCTGTAAGTAACCAATTTATTCCACGCAATCAAATAATACACTTCTGGTTTTCCTTCATCATTACAATATCTATCAAGATCTTATAAGCTCGCAAAATAATGGCTACTGCCAACAGAAAATAATTTTCTTCCTGCTCTGAAACTGATATGCGTAGCGTAGGTACGTGTTATTAAACTGTTTTTATGTAAAAGATGAATTGCTTTTAATTATAAATACGGCAGTAATGTTTTTCTAGAAAACTTTCTCACCGATGCGATGCGCTGTAACATTCGCGATACAATAATTTTGAATAATCTATTTCCTGACATCCGTAGTTTTTGCGATTGTGGAACTACTTCCACAATGCGATAGGCTCAATAACAATTTACTGTCGACGCCCTCAGCGTTCAGTATATTATATTCCTTCAGAATGTTGTTGGAGCTTCCACGTTACTACAGTGCATCTGGTATGTTTGCCGGCTTCATACTGATGGTTTCAATACCATCCTGTGACAAGGGAAGCGTCAAGGGCATTCTGAAGGTCAGTGATGAGTTGAAATTTTGAATTACTTTGTTACGAACATAGCTTATGTATGAGTAGTGTGTAGGTATTCATACTAACTTCATATAGATCAAGGTCTGAATTCAAGTGTTTTTATTTTAACATGACAAGTAGGTAGTACCTACCTACCTATTTCTCCAAGCTATAAATTGTGTTCGTCAACTAACTTTCTTTATGTACCATGTTTTAAAGCAAATAAATATATTCAAAGCTATTACAGTCCTACTATAAATAGCTAGTTCATCGTCATTTTCCAGACTCCAATTTTACTTGAGGTTGAGGCTGTAAACAGCTAGTTTTAGTTTATTTAGCCAATTGGTCAGAAAAGAAGCTTGTGGCTAAGTAATAACAGCCGCACGGGTCGATTCATCAGGTTAAGCTACGCTTGCCGGGTTGATCCGTGGAAGGGTGACCATCTTTACATATAGTGATTCCTCCGTGGTTCGGAAAGCACGTTAAGCCGTTGGTCCCGGCTGTCATTCATGGATCTTTGACTGCCGTTACGGGTAGTCATAAGCCCGAGAGTCTGACAACCAGTCTTACCAAGGGGTATCGGTATACTTTTATTGCTCCATGTAAAATACTGGTATTCAGCTGCATACGGTTAGACTGTAAGCTGACCCCAACATAGTTGGGGAAAGGCTATGCAGATTGATTGACTGGTCAGAACAATTTATTTGAGGTCGGCAACATCTCTTCCGTACTTCTGCTCGATCATACAAAATAACACAAAATATAATATTTTTTAAATGGACACGCCAATGATTCCCACCGATAGTTCACACTGCCCACTATTTAATACAAATTACTTCCTTGGCCGGTGTTTAGTACCGTTTAGTTAACCAATCACGATTCTACAAGTATTTCCCTTTCCGAAATGAAAGGCCGATGACACGGGATGTCTATTGGTGAGAATTTATTAATATTTATGTAATACGACTAGATTTGTGAACAAGAATGCTACTGTAGGAATATATGTCTTGAAGGAACTCGTTGGTGATGGTCGCATTCTTGGAAGATTCACTTACCGTGTGAATGAAGGTCGTTGGCGCCATGCTAAGTCATAAGAATGAACGTGTTCTGGGATATATTGATTCAGAGAAATTCAATCAATCGCAAGCACGAACTGGTGTATTGTATGAGCTAAGGAAGCCTCTAGATCTACGCGGATCGATTAGTAATATGCGTATTACCCTGATTAGGAATTTTTTGGTATAGATCACGAGTACCTATAGATAGAATTTGGCATGGCAAAAGCTTTGGTCCTCATAAAATTTGCAACTTAGTTATCAGACATAAGTATAATGCTCATCTCCCTATCTAGAAATAAAATTTTGTCCAATTGAATTATCTCTAGCGCTTAATAGTAATTGTTTTCTCTGATGGTATTATTTTAACTCATAGTACCATTATTTCGCGTAACATGTCGTAAACAAAAACAATGCTACTGTACTATTCATCTCTATCGACATAATCGTGTTAGACTATTACGTCATCGCTCGTGCTTCCTCACAATAGCGCGTAATCGATTCATACCGATATGAACCGATTCACGGTGAAATTGAGCATTGCAGCCATTGTAGCAGTCTGAGTTAGTCATGCGTGCCTTTTGTAAGTCCACGCTACTCCCCTCTAGGGCGTTAAGAAGATTCATCATTTACCTATCCTTTTTCCGACTACGGTTGAGTTCGGCTTCTAATCTAACTGGACGCAGGTGAATATCAGTATTATGCATGGAGTGACTGCCTATCTGACCTCTACTTCCCAATAATTGGGAGCAAGATATCTCATGGTAACACTGGTTGTAAGACTAAAGATTGTGATTAGAATTGCTATGTGCTATGTGCCGCTGCCGCTGTAATCTGTTTTTATATTTTTGCGTGTCTTTTCATGAGGAGTTGTGCCTTTGAAAGATCAGTGGCTATTGAGAGCTTCAGCAGTAGCAATTATGGTGTGATATGAAGCTCCTGTCCCCGTATGTTGTTTGAACAGATTCTGCAGGCCCTATCAAGTTATTCTCTGTTAGAGACGGTTGCTCACATGAAGGCGAGTGCCATATTTGTGAACAACTTCTAGTAAGTTGCAATGGATTAAAGATTAAGGACTTGAACAGGAAGAGGAACAGAGGGTTAGACTAACGCTGAATTAAGACAGGGAAGATGATATTATTATGATCTATGAATAGACACTACTTTATTATAGCGTGATTATGTGAGTCAACATTATAAGAGGGAAATGGATCATTGTGGTTGTAATCGTGAGCAACATCACAAATAATGTCTAACAGAGTCATATGCCCTACATACCTGGCGTAGCAGAATGTGACAATATTCCTGATGAAAACATAAAGACAAAGCAATGCATAGTATTAGTCCATTGGCTACAATCGATATTTTAAGAAAATAGGAAAGGCAACAGAGAGCAGTGTGTATTTTTGAACTGTGAAGTCGCTGGGTTGCATTGTTTTAAAATTCTCGCCACATATTTCCGGGAATTGTTAAAAGTTCAGCCACATATGTATGACCATCCCAGGCACTAGTCATGCATGGTCTTCATATTATGGCCTGGCCAAGATTATGTATGTCTATCCTGACCAAGATTACTTCTGAGTTTGTTTCGGTGCTTTTTTTCAGGGTTGGCGGATAGGAGACATCGACTCATTTAGTTTTTTTTTTATATATTTCCGTGTATCAGTGTTTTTTTATACAGAAATAAATATCATTTATTGAATAATCTCAACAGAATGTTATCAAACAAATATGCAGCAGTTCTGCCGATCCCTCACAGCGAGGCTAGGCGCGGCGTCACACACGACTGCGCGCGCACAAAAGGATAGCCGCGCTACCGGCGCACGCGCAATCTCATTCAAATGATCGTAACCGTGATCGTAACGTTTACAAATGAGAATAGAGGGCTTGAAACTATGGATTTAAAGTCCACAAATTCGTTGTCACTTTTCTTGAAATAAATAACATCCTAATCTTAACTCTCCTAACAGACTAATATTATAAATTCGAAAGTGAGTTTTATTTGTTACGCGTTCACGCTAAAACGGCTGAACAAATTTGGATGAAATTTGGTACATGGGTAGACCATAACCTGGTTTAGGACATAGGCTACTTTTATCCGGATATTCCTACGGGAACGAGACTTATGCGGGTGAAACTGCGGGCGCAGCTAGTTAGGCAATAAACTGATAAAACTATACAGAGTCTATATTATTTGCAGATGTGCAGTAATTCTTCAAGCTTTGATAAAAAACCAGCCAACTGCGTGTTGGACGAAGCACAATGTAGGATTCCGTATCATAATTTATTTTATCTCGATTAAGACCTGGAAGAAGTTCCCCATGAAATGCTCGGTGACCAAAGAGCAGCAACATCGTATTGATTTGATGGTCTTCTCGTAGTCGCAATGTGTCATTATGTTAATAATGTAATAGATTCATAAAAAAATACACAACATAGTGCATAGTGATATTTATTTTAGAAGTATATTAAAGTTAGATATGTTTATTTTGATATTAGTAAATAGTTAAATGTTTTTATTTTATGTATTTTATTTTCTCATCTACTCTTACACACGTTGTCTATATCTCTTTTTATCCACTTTCCTATCGCAGGTATGCTGGAAGAGATTTCTTTAGAAATAAGCATCACCTTTGTACCTACGTATTTTTCTGTTCCTTTTTTCTTGTCTGTTTATATGTGTGTCCATAAACTGTTAAACAAATAAATAAACAAAAAGACGATCAAGGAATAAAATACGCGTATATAATGCAGAGGCGAGGAAAACAATGCGGAGGTCAAACAGATGCGCCGGCGCATGCTAAAGGAAAGATTTTCACACTTCGCTGCGCATTGGCTGTGTTTGCTTTGGGTTGGCTGGTTTACTTTGGATTTATAAATAAGTAAAAACTTTTTGTAGATCATAATGCAGTGTTTCTTTTATAATCATATTAGATTTTAAGTTTTGTTCAGTCTAGTCATCAATTACTTTATTCTGTACATAATCGATCAATCTGAAATAACCCAAGGATACATTTAGCTATCCTACTTATGTTTTGTTTTTATATTCAAGCAAGAGAATATTTACATAATAAACTGTTACAGTCTATAATTAATAAATGAATGATATAAGGATACCTGTATGAATATTTCCAGCATCTTGCCACTGCTGCAAACACGTTTTTGGCAGCAAACTGAACGCCTTATAGTTATTGTTTTTTTCTCTTGGTAACCACGCCCAGTGTCGTACCTAAACAACAGCGACTACCATCTTTGTATTAATGACGTCGTTTGCATTATCATTTATATTATTAACGTCGCTTCTTCTCTTATCACATTTGTGGAATTGAGCTACGAGCACTTATGATTTGTCTACGTTTGAAGCTCTGTTTACATCAGTGGCGTTTTTGTCAGTGTGACATTCCGAAGCAATCGATTTAGGCTTTCATAGAACTGTTATGAGGAGAAGTATTTAGGTTGCACTCTAGTTACGACTTCAGGGAACTTTCACTGTGTCAGCAACGATTGCATTATGTATCCGGAATGTGTATCCATCAAAATATAGGGCATATTGGAGTTGGTTCATGCAATATGAACTGCATCAAGACAAGATCTTATTGTTTTGTGTGAAATAAATATAGTCAGCTAACCCCTTGCTAGCTTAGGAGTTGATCACAATAATCAATTGAGACAAAGGAAAGAACCCAGCTGGTGTTGACCAAGTCAGGGTAGAGGTTGCTGTCGGAAAGATTTTAATGATTACCATATTAAAAATTACTGATACCATATTAAAAGGACTTATGATTTTTAGACAGTTTATTATACATAAGTTTTTTTTGGCGAACTCAAATACCTTATAATTTTCCGGTCTACGTCAGACTTAACTTTTAGCTAAAGTAAATAATGTTTTTCCAAAAAAACTCAATGACAATGACAGAGTACCTGCCTACAGTTATATTAATGCCTAAGTACATAATAAAGTGTTGTACCTATGTTAGTAATGGACACGTAATAGAATTAACGCGACCACCACCGTGACTGCGTCAAGGATGGACATCCAAATAATGTGCTAGGGTTCCTTGAGATAATTTGTGGCGTTAAAATCGTAATTATGATGCTAATTACTCTGTTATTAAGTAGTTAAACATCTGATTGGTCGTTGATACAAATACGTAATATAAAAATATTAAACACAAACAGCATTATAAATGGCGATCTACTTTTGAACCGGTATATATATAATAAAGGCGACCGTTGAATTTGTTCTCCTATATTTTTATATTTGTATGCATTTTATTTTTTGTATTTTTTTTATTTTTATTAGAATTAACTGTTTATTTTGACGGTCGGACACCCCCTGCGTATTTAAAGCCCACGGAACTGTATCGGAGGGGAAGTATTACAATAGTAGTAGGTACCACAAATGTTCGATGGATGGCGCTGTGCCAATGACGTCATGTTTCTGAATCGCGGTATTATGATTCTCTGCGAACGAATGACCCTCGTCAGTTTTCTTTGTACAAGTATCGCTTCTCGGCCTTTTGGCTAAGATCAAAGTGTAGTATCTGTTCTTTTCAGCTTAATATCTGAAAGTTCCCTCACTGAGGGACCAGTATATTAAACTGATTTTTGTATGCTGACGGGATGTTCGGGGCTCGCTCCACTCCCGTCGCGGGTCGGCCCGGCATTGCAGTGCCGCCGGGATCGGCCCAAATAAAACTTGATAAACCGAAAAACTAAAGTCTTTTCAGGGACAGTATTTCTCTGAATTCGCCGAGTATGCAAGCTTAACCGCAGACTTTTCTGACTCCTTGGCTCCTTTCGGACTGTTGGTTCCACGCCTGGTCAAGTTCACTACGATCTACTAAATTACTTTTGAATTTGAATTTGATCATCCGCACAAAACATTATCAAAGTAACAAATAAAACCGAAAGTAATCACTACCCATTATAAATTATAATACAGCACCACTATAGATTACAGAAACTAGGCCCAAATCCGCCCGGTATCACGCGAGGAAGTATATCCCGGAAACCGCATTGATTTGTTATTCATTGTTTAGTAATCTCATTTTTTACTTAATAAATCCACTGACATTGTATTTGCATATCATATCTACACAAAATATGGTGAAATGCAAAGGATACGAGGGCCCATTTGAATTGATAATTAATAGAAACTGGAGTTGCGATCGGTAGTGGCGCAAGCGCAACCAAAAGTGGTATTGGAATGTGGAGTAAGATTCCTTTAATAGCTATTTGACGAATGTATCAAATCAAGGTACTTTCCCATACGTCAAGGTATTTGGTGATTTCGAAATTGATCATATGTGTGTGCGCATTGCTGAGGACTTATTGCTTACTTCTATATTAGCTTGGTGCTATGTTTTACTTACCCATGGTTTGAGTAATTTATTGACAATCGTAATTTTTATAAAATTTAACTTTGCGTGCAGCCAGTCATCGCTAATCAAAAGAAACGTGGTGGTTTTCACTATTACTTATTCATGTCATGTCATGTGGAGATAATTGCTCCAAGATAAAGACAATATTTTCATATATTAATATGCTATTGTAGTTGGTGTTTATGTACTTGTGTGGTGGAAACTCGTTAACAACCGTCACACTTCAGAGATCTGTGTTTCGCTCATTTGCTCAGATGTGAGGTGTGACGAATGATATAATGAGCATAAATACGAGCATGGTTAATGTAAACAGTAGGTACTGAAAACAAATAAAAAATAACAGAACTACTGATCCTTCGAGATAAGGTAACAAAAGGGATCGCTGTAACATCTCTCGTTTGAATTGAAAGCAAATATATCATGATGTCAAAGTCAAATCATTTATTTTAATAAGGTCACTTTTTAATTTCATACAAGAAAAAATAATTGATTCCTTCTACCCTTTCAAAGGTATATTTATTTCGTACGGAGAAGGAGAACAAGAAACTCCATAGTTTGATGACGATCCAATAACACAAATGCTCTTGCTCAGCCAATCACAAGATGGAAAACTTTTTATAAGGATGGATTATGATTGCGATTCGATCAAGTTCTTACAACAACATTCTACTGTTGGTACCGCTAATTTACTTATTTTTACAAAACACAAGTATACCGTAATTAACGTTTTTTCGCAATTTAATTCAAAGAGAATAAATAACAACGTAATAGTTTTTTTGTGGTCACCATTTTTTCCGCGACCTCGTCTGCGATGAATTTATTTATGTTATGACAATCTTCTTCGTTTTTCCGTGCGATCTTCAGAGGTTTTTCTGTTTATTTAACACTCCTAAGAATTATCTTTGTTTCTGGTTTTACAGTCACAGTTGACTCGTTGCTATTCGCAGGTTACTGGATATTCCTTTGTTTGATACAAAACGGTTCTTTCTGATCGATGATTACAAATGTTTCCTGTCTAACACAGCAAAAAAAATGAAATTCTGCATCAGCTGATTAGGTACTACATCTACACCGGAAAATTATAACTAGGAAAATGACGAGTAGTGTGTTAGTAGGTAGTTTGCGTCTATTTTAGATGTATTGTGTTATTTATAGGAGCACGTTGCAGCACATGTGACCGTGGTGACTGGTGCGGATACACATGTCTTTGTGTATCATCGTATCGTCAGTATCGCCAGTATGCCGTGTAGCAGAGTTAACAACCGTATCGGTCTGAAGGTATATGGCTGCTTAGAGGCTGTGCTGGATAGATTGTGGTATTGTTTTTGGCAACACTTTGTGGTTAGGCTGATGAGTCAATTTCTCTTATAATTTATATTTGAAATTAAATTTTATCTAATGTGATATGTGCTATATTTGGGAATTAACTGTGCTTCACTCGTCTATTAGTAGTATGTAGGTACTTCAGATTGATCAGATACAGGAGCGTACAACGTTGGGCGAATAATTTGGTGTCATCGGTAACTCTGTTAAGTTGATAATACATAGGTACATATTATTATTTGAATGATACTGGACTCTGGACCTGTACCTACCCTAATTACGTAATATACGATCAATCAGAATTTAAATCGTTTTGAAACAAATTGCTAATCCATTGCTACACCAGTTCGAAAGAAAATCTGCTCTACAACGTAAATAACGCAATGAATGTTGTTGAACTGTCACAATGAAACAAATTTATCGTAATCGTTTACGAAAATGCGTTGCGTAATTAGATAGCTGGAGTCAAGGAAGGCAAATACTATGCAATGTTTGGAAAATTTTTGAGAACTCACTTGGCCGATATTAATCACCGATGTTGGACTCATCAATGACACTTGCACGTAGCAACACTTTGTTATCTTATCAATTGAAGTGCCGATCTTTATTCGGCTTTGTTCAAACAAGGAAAAACTCGCTTATTTGCCTAGTCTATTTATAGTCGTCAGCTGGTTTCCTTAACAATAACAATACACAAAGGTTTCTCATCTAATCCAACTAAAAATTTAGAGTGGTTTTAGTTCCTAAGTCAAGAACTGTCTTCTCCTACACAAAAACTGTATTCAATTTTTTGTTTGTGGAGGCTGTTACATTGCGTTTTGTTTATTTCGCAAGACACAGATTCTGGTATACCTACTCTACTATAATAAGTATATTTATTATAAGTTTTATAAGATAGCACTAAAACGTAATATTAGTTGCAGACGATCCAGTACATGCAATAGGTACGCTTACACCCGTGTGGAACAAACAACCAAAACGGGAGATTCCATTATTTCATCAAGGAATTACTGTCATCCTATCACCGGAGATCCTGACGGCTAAACATGGTTTGTTATAGACACAGAAGTATAAAGTTATAGATACAGAAGTATAGTGTGTAAATAGTATGTGTCACCTCGAGATTTCACCATGCTATATATATTCTTCATTTTGTGTCTACTGTTTACGTTTATCGTTTAATACAAATAGTCGTTCTATACAAAACTTGTCAAAAATGTCAAAAGGGTAAACAAAATAATTTAAAAAAAGATGTCTGAAACAACCTCAATATATGTATTATTTACGTTTTTATTTATTTATTAATGTATGATACATGTTTTATACACGACAAGTTTTTTATAAGTCTTGTTGAAAACAAATAGGTAGGTACCTATTATCACACCTTGTACAGTACAACTATTTTCTTAATGTCCCCTTCCCTTTGCATTTGGTGCAGACCGGACGCTCTGACTTCCAAGTCAGCTCGAAGTTTGCCGAGGGACATTAAGAAAATAGTTGAACTGTATATGGGTGTAAACGTGGGGTTATAAACTCAGAAGTATAGAGAAAGATTATCCATCAAGACTTTAAAACCTAGTAACATCTCCTGCCGGACCGGGAGATCATTCTGGACCATTTACTATCGCAGGCGTGGCGTCATCGCTGTGCGTGCGTGAAGATGAGTCAGCATTCAACGTAGCGGCGCGGCTTGACGCGTCGACGCGTGCGCCGCTCGAGGGCGATGCGTGTTGACAGATACATGTTTGTGCGTTTGTTAAGTTTATGGAGATATAAAGCGGATTAATTATCGGTGATGAATAAATTGTGTAATGATGTTACAGTATCGTGATTGATAAGGAGTCAATCATTCTGATTATCAGGAGCAATGGTTGCGGTCGGATTTGACTTCCGGATGGTTTCAGGCGATGGATCCTAGATCCTATTTTCCGGTCTTCACGCGTAGCATGATCATTTGACCACCGTAGAAACAGAAGAAACGAAATATAAAATGGCCGATTATGATCAGAAAATGGTAGAAATATTTCTAACGTATGTCAAACATGAAGAAAATAAATGTCACCTTTTCTTCGTAGAGTCGAGGTAGAAGTGGATATGCTACGCGTAGAATCTTATGTGTAGCCTGTGAGATGAATAATACACTTATCAAATTGCTTTAAACAAATAAAAAAGAGAAACCACAATCTAAACACAGCAGATTTTAACTAATCTAAGAATAATCAAATCTATTCCTCAAACGATCAGATATCAGACAGCTGATTACGTCACAGTGCATTACAAGTTCAAGTTTCAATCGCAAGATGGCGGTGTATCCGGCGGTGCGTTTCCGGCACAGGTACACGCTTCAGTGCCGCAGTTTCAGCATACCATCGTATTGTTTGAAAGAGGCCATTGTTTGAGGAGTACTCCTGGGTGGCCTCAGTGATGAAATTATTTGAATAGCTGTATATGTTTAATGTGAATTATATGCCATAACTGGAAATATAATTTATCTTCAAGCTCGCATTCTCTGCTGAAAATAGAATTATGAGGTTTACCTCATTCCGCTTTTGATTGGACATAATTTTATAGAAACATAAGTGACAGTTGTAGCCGAGTATTTCGTTTACAGAATACAATTTTAATTACTCTCAATTTGACTAAGAATCAAATGATTCTATTAACTTTTACTTGCGTCATGGGGAATTCACCCGAATCAATTCATGTAATGGCCAAATAGATTCTCGTAAGATAAAACAAGGTAAATAAATTTGCACATATTTAAAGATCTCAACCAGCTTTAATCTAATCTTATTAATACTTGACTTAAGTAATTTGATTCAGACCTATTAAAAAAAAACGGATATTTCCCCAAAATGTTGAATAATATACAACGGTTAGTGACGGTAAGACCGCCTTTCAATTACATACCCTTGACTTCCAATACGGCAGTATACAAACCTTATCAAAGCAAAAAATAACAAGCGCATTTTTCAAGTTTAACTGCAATGGCCTAAAAGAGTTACATAACTAAAAGCAGTGGTTATTAACATTTCACTGGTCGAAGATCATTACGAACTACACACAAATATAGTATGACTCAGGCTTCGGAAAATGGAAAACGGTTACGTGAGTGCCATAAAAGATGGTGGAAAATTAGTGTTATGTACTAGAGGTGACTCAGGTTGGGGTATTCGGTAGTGTGAAGCCTGTCACGGATATAGGTTTCTACCAAATTGGTCATCGTTGTCGTGAGAATAAAGAATGTAATCGTACAAAAAAACCTTGTGACCTAAAAACACCGGTCCTAGTTGCGTCCCTTGATAAACACCAGTTTGATTTACATCAAAAATTATACAAACGGTACAATTTGTCAATAATAATTTCACTTCTTCACAATAACTATCAATTATGAATGTTATTAGTGCCAATATTCCGTATGTCTAACCCTCAGGAAATCGTCGGCATAGGTGAGCCCTATTGTAAGCTACATAGAGTTCACAGTTTCAACCTTACAACGTGAAGAAGTATTCAATTGTTTGCACTTCACGAGACCAATGTTAATGTTTAATTATTTAATTGTATTGGAGAAGTCGCGCACGCTCTGGCGCGGAGCCCTCGCTGTTATCGCACCATGTGATCGCAGTTTGTGTAATCACTACGGTACACGGTGGATCGAAAATGGGCTGTAGAAGACATAGGATCTCGATTTCTTAAATGTTATTTTTTTTGCTGGAAATGACTTCTGCTGATCATTACTGTTCTATAAAATGTCATATGAAGTAAATGTGTGCACAAATGGAAGAGTTATAATTTTTATAAGAAAAAAATGTATGGAGCTAGTATGAAAAATCGAATTATCTCCTAAACGGCATGTTTAACCGTACCATCCTTGGAGGTGGTCATAGTGCTAATTATTTATAATTTTTTGGTTGCGGATTTGACGAAAAATTTAATGCCGTTTTTTTAAAAAAAATCGTCAAAATATTTTTATTTATTTTTACATGTAAAACGATCCCTTTTAGTGTCCAAGTTAAAAAGTTCGATATGTTATTAACCCAAATATTAAGAACACACAAAACAAGAAAAATTAAATAAAAAAATTGCTGTTTTTTGACACATTTTTATTAATTTAAATAAAAAAAGATTACCAAACTCTTATTTAAGTAACATATAAAGTTATATTATACACAAAATAATTTAATTGAAGGAATTAATACTAAGCATTTGTAAAATAAAGTAAAATAAATAAAAAAAAAGACAAAATATCATTAAATATTACAAAAAAAAAAACCAAACAGACTCAAATACAAATTTACAAATGTATAATTTTTTTACAAATTTTCCTTATCACTCTCGTTGTCAGACTCCAATTCTGAGTCAGCATCCAGATTGGATATGTCCAAAAACTCGAACTCAGTTTCCTGAAATTGAATTAAGTCGAGAGTTTCAGCAAAAAAGCTCTGCTTTTTCTTGGCATCTAACTTAGGCCTTTGTGCACTTAGCAAAGGATCCGAAGAAACAACAAGCATATTTAAAATGTCTTGATTGGAATCCTGCCTGCTTCTTTTCCGCGAATGATGTTCTCGAAACCTCCTAAAATCTTTGTTTCGAGACTCTGAGGCTTCTTCCGAGAGAGTCCCAATCGGCACAATATTATTTTTCTCGATTATGTCAGCCCCATGGATTAATAATTTATGAACGGTTGACGACATGTAGTACCAGTCGTATAATAATACGTACTTTTCTGCTGTTTTGCGGGCATAATCTCTAAATTTTATTATATCGACCTGCTCTCCAGATGTAATTGCTTGTAAAATTACAGCAAATCTTTTGATGAGGTCTTCATCCAAACCGGTTATAGCTGCGGTTTTATTAGGAAACTCAAAGAATTTTCTTGCAGTATTCCCGTCATTGGTGGTTCCCGAGCCTTGTTTTACTATATCAATCAACAGATTGAGTTCATCTTTGAATTTATTTTGAATTATTTTCTTCCTTGTCTGTAGCATTTCTTTGTGCTCATCACTTCTCGCTGCCCACCGTTTGAAGTCGAGCCTGTATGCAATGTGTAACAGACATTCCATACAATTTATACGGGCGTGTAGGGATGACAAGCCTAATTCATAAAGGTCAGAACACACAATTTTTGATGTTACAGCATCTAAGCGGTTCATTTCTGTAGGCTTTGCTAAGCACAGGTAGCACGATGCATTTGATCTAGCTTCAGAAAGGTAAGTGCAAACTTTAGCGTCGATCATCGTCATCATTAGTTCATGAGTCACCCTATTATTATTATTGCACTCTGTGGGGATAAGGGCCTCAATTTCTTCATCCATTTGTTTTTTCAGCTCAAGGACAACTGCTTCACTCTCCTTTACAAAAGTAAACTGAACTGGACGACAATACAAAACTGAGCATGGTTTTGGGTTCGTCCATAAGATGTTGTCTCCATCTGTCAGTTTAAGTGGCACCAAGGAGGTCATAAAAATGCTCGAGTCATCTTCCTCACCCTCCATTTTCTGCTTGTATCGGCTTTGGTTAGAAGCACCATCAAATCCCCACTTGGATATCAGCTTCAACTGCTTGTTATGCTCTTCCTTAGAAAGGCTTTGAAGGATTCTTGTAACTGTGATATCAAGTAAAGCTTGAAGTGTAATCCTAGCCGATGAATCAGTAACTGTCACTGATTGCTTCGGAGGGTAGCAATCAAGCTTAGTTTGTTGCACTTTATAGTAAGATGGATAAATATCCTTAGCACCTTCCCGAATGGCAGCCTCTCGCAACGTAATATATTGCCACTTTGAGAGTTTTAGCGAAAGAAGCAATCCAAGCGCCTTTTCTGACGTAAATATGATTGTTTTCGCTGGTTTCTTAAGCGTTTCATTTAATTTAGCGGCTGCTTCAGGATTTTTCATCATGTATTCGATGACAGAGGCGATATCTCCATGCCCTTCTTCTTTTAAACGTGCTGCAGCTGCATATGCCAATTCACTGGAATCTTCGCCTGTGTGTTCATCAGATCTTCTCTTTTTTTGTTTACTTCCCAGATCTTCGAATGGTTTACGGGATCTTTTCGTCATTGTTCCAATGGACGTTGATGTCAACGGTTCTGGAGAGACTGAGGGCGCTCTTGGTATCTCATCAACACTTGGTTCTTGATTAACTAAAGTTTGCACAAAACTCGGCCAATCAATATTTGCTCCCAACCAATTCTCGTACTTTCTCCTGAAATTATCAAGGAATCGGTTGGATTTCTGCCACCTTTGTAAAGCGGCTCGCGTAAATCTCCGACAAAATTCTTTGAGAACAACACGATCTTCGTCAGACAGGCAATCGCCTATGCGGGATACAACTGCACTGAACAATACTTCATGATCAAATGAAGTACTCTCACTTCGTAGAAGAACAAACAAGTCTAAATTCGTGATTAAACTTTCCATTCTAAGATTTTATAGTCGCAGATTTAGTGTTAGCAGTTACACAGTTGTGAACAAACTAAATTATAAAACAAAACTTTAGCCCTTTTATTGCAAAACGCCAATAATTAGGTAACTACCCTCATTCGTTATCTTCTCATTAGCTAATGAAAATTTATAATTGTCACTAACTATTCTTAGAACTCATAGCACTGCTAATTAACAAATTAGCTTACTTATCAAGAAAAGTTGAATGTAATCCATAGTTGGCATTGTCGTGAGATATTGAAAATCATTAAATCACCTATAAAGACTCATTAGAAGACCTAATCAGTGTAGTTACTTAATCACTTCTTTTCGGACTCATTAGAAGAGTAAACAATTGGTAATTTGGTTGTATGAAAGGTTTTAAAACTCATGATGTGTTGATAAATATCTAGCTCAAACATAGTTGTCTACGTGTGGGTGTACTATAAACCTCTGCCAACTCCTTCGGAAATATAGGAGTGATGCTATTTTATGTTACGTGTAGTTAAAAGTCCGTGTTCTTCAACATAAACACTAAAATGAATAGTTTCATATGAAAAAACAAATAAAAATATTTTGACGATTTTTTAAAAAAAAACGGCATGAAATTTTTCGTCAAATCCGCAACCAAAAAATTATAAATAATTAGCACTATGACCACCTCCAAGGATGGTACGGTTAAACATGCCGTTTAGGAGATAATTCGATTTTTCATACTAGCTCCATACATTTTTTTCTTATAAAAATTATAACTCTTCCATTTGTGCACACATTTACTTCATATGACATTTTATAGAACAGTAATGATCAGCAGAAGTCATTTCCAGCAAAAAAAATAACATTTAAGAAATCGAGATCCTATGTCTTCTACAGCCCATTTTCGATCCACCGTGCGGTACTACTATAACAATACCATAACAATCACATCGATTTAAATATATTGTAGTTTTGTTGAATGTGTTTGCCAAAACAAATTCAAATTGCGTGTATTTTATTTATCAGAGTTGATGTAATCAATTCGTATGATTTTAAATCGTTAGATATTAAATGTTTATGTTCATTATCTGCTTTGCTTTAAGTTTTATCTCTTTATGTTGATCATCAATAATTTTGAAAGAAGTGAAGATATTTTTTTTTACTTTAGTTTCTAACAACTCAATATATGTCAGCATACCATACATATCAATATCTGCAAAGTTCACAAGGAAACAAGGGAAACATTATAATTTCGTTGCAGTTAGCTGAAAGTGCACAGCGCAGCGTCGCCGGCGCAGCATCAGGCTATACTATAGCAATGCGGGAGGCGAGACCGGCAGACCGCATTCCGTGGCATTTCGCGCCGAACCTCCGCGCGCGACTCACGTGTCGCGTCGCTCGAAGAACCGCGCGCGTACGATCGAAATATTGGTTTAAACGCTGTGCTTGTGACGTTACTCTTTATTTATGTGCAATGTGCTATGGAGCTTTTTTATGTGTGATCGCCCGTGAGAGGGCTCTGTAATAAGTGCACTTTATTTTTTGGAAGTTAACTATCAGGTAAGTCTTCAACTCATCTCATATTCTATGATAACATAGCATCAGTAGGTTTATGGTCTATTGTGATTTCGTTACTGAGCGTAAAATTCGATTGGGAGGCCGCAACCGATTTCACGATGCTTCAGTTTCATTTACAAATAGTTAAGGAAGTTCTAATATTTCTTAAAATATTCTCAAAACCTTGGATTTAAGTTGGCCTTTTGAGTTCGTTTAAAAATAGGCTATTAGAATTACAGGTATGTTTTGTTTTATTTTATCTTAGATTTGTAAACAAGTATATATTCATGAAAATAGGTATTTACTGAACACTTGTTATTGATGAACTCTTCGCCAATATTTGTTGCACTTGCGACGGGTTTTAAAACTGTCTTTACACGAACATCATCGATGTGTTTGTTTTCTAATGCATTTTTTATTCATTTTTGTTCTACGGAAGTTTGTGGATTCTCTTTTTATTATTTCTCACAATCATTAACTTTCTTCGTTTTAATATTAATACGGTTCGTCAATTGAACGTATAAATGATTCATCCGAAAATTGCGAAAAAAAAAACTTTTTTTGGGTGAATCATTTCTTGATCCAAATTCTTTAATCTTGTAGACGCTGCACTCATTTCTATCTGGAACAATCTACGGAGGTATTTTGAAAAACGTTTTGGGTTATTTAAAATCTGTTTTAGATTTGTATTCATCCCTTTGCTGATGCACCCGAGCATTGTTTACGGAATCCCAAGTAAATATCAATTACGAAGATAATGGAAGAGGCGTCGGGTGTGAATACCAAGAAAAGCCTCCGTCCTGGGTACACAATTAATCCTTTAGCACGTCTTGTAGTTTTTGCTAACGCTACCATTTTTTTAACGATACTTTTACGTGTATCGTCGTGTACCTTTTTTATTACAAAAAGGAGTTTTATCGTCAATCGTTTTAATTTAATTTTACTTTAAGCATCGATTTCTTTAAACGCTAACTGCAGATTTTATTCTAAACAAAACAATTATAATCGCCTCGAGTTAGTTAAGTTTTTAAACGAATTCGTCGTAGGGATACTTTTCTTCAGAGTAGCAATATAGCCCATGTTTTGTACATGGGCTATATTGCTGGTAGGATTTACATGAAATTGAACTAATTAAAATCACCACCACGCGTTGACCACCTTGTTTTCATTTCTGGACTCCTTCTTCCCCTAGTTATCTAGACCCCACTTTCAGTACATTTGCGCCAACCACAATTGAAATCTACGTTCATCTCACAATAGTCTTCTTCAATGTCCCACTCACCGGACAGACTTCATTCACTCTTCCTTCTTCATTTAGTAGGTATATCTCTTTGTGGAATGCGCTTCCCGGCAACTAACCGATTATCTTTTAAAGTTAAAGTTTGCGAGCACATTCGCAAGAAGCTAGCAGTGTCATCACAACGGTAATGTTTTCCCATTATTTGTCTTATTTGTTCTAGTATATTTGTGCATTTATTTATGCTTATATTTATACATGTATAAATATTAAATATATACTATATTAATATGTAGTATGTATATTTATAGTTAATAATAGGTATACGAGTATGTATATCTTTATGATTAAATAAATATTTATTCCTCAATTCTCGCTATTTCACCTACCACCGTTTGTCTCTGCATCACTGACTGACTGGTAGAAAATGCCTATGGCATTAAGACCGCCTCTGTACATTTGTGTGCTTGAAGTATTAAATAAATAAAATAAAACGAAAGTTTTCCAGAAACTTGAAATTGGCAGTTGAATAGAAGCTTTACGAAGATAATAAAATAGTTAATGAAGCACAAGTGCCAGTAATTGTAATAGTGATTGCGGAGTTGTTTGAATTATTCAGTCCAGTAGTTAAGGTAATTGCTGCAGTTTCGATAAGTCTTAGGATAATAAAATTAATGTGCATTGATTGTCTGCTTCTGTTTAAGCTGCTGATCCTATTCAAATGTTCCTGAGAATGAACACGATAATTATTGCAACATTAATCCTGACAGTCGTAATTGGTAAAGTCTGGAAGTGTTAAGAGATGTCAAATATTATTACTTAGGGATTCCCAGTTTTAAACACACAAGGTAGGTACCTAGGCTAATATGATAAAGAATTTATATAGGTACCCTGAACGTCGAACTGTAAAAAAATGGATTACTATAATTAAATACAGTTAGGCAGTATGAAACAACATTAAGTTAAAAACTAAAGTGGTCTAGTTGCTTCCGTAGCAAATTATAAATAAGCGTCCTAAACTTCCATAGCGAGTGTTTTTGTGCGCGGTTTTTGCTCAAGATTAACGCAATAATAACTAAACGGATAGAACTGCAAATTATAAATAATCCCAGCTGAAGATCATTGTGTGTACAAAAATTTAAAAAGGTCTTATCCGCCATTTTACAGTGCTCATCAGACATTATTTATGCAAGGAACAGTATCAGCTGCAAGATAAAACTGTTTATGAATTCAGACACCGTCTGTTATGAATGTATGATATATAGAATTTCGTTGAGATGGCCTACCAGTGTTTACTTAGGACCAAAACGTGCGCACCTAAGAATTTTAATGTTTAATTTATTGCCGACGTATTTGTCCGCCGCGGTTCGGTCACGCTTCTGCCTGCAACTTACCCCACATCAAATATTTTTAATCTCTTCTCGGAATTCGCCTTGACACGTCCACCATGAAGACTGAAGTGGTTTACTATCAATTATGTTCAAATTGTGCGTTGCGCAAAGATCAGCGATTCTTGCAATTTCTGCATTCTGCTCCAGTATGGATGGATGTTGCATGTATCTTATGTGGGAACCAGTTGGGACACAATGGGGCTCTGTGAAGCCTCTCACGCTCTCGTGGGTGGTTCTTGCGACATTTCGTTCTCGGAGATTGTCAGCAGCTCGCATTGTCACAGTAAAGTGGACCCAGTTCAGTTATAATTGATAACTCGGCTTCTTGACGTTTGATATCAATTATGATTGACATAGTTGATTGGATTGCTAATTCAGTATCTAGTCAGTATTATTAATTTATTGACTAGTTTTTTTATGATGTGATTGAAATTTATCTGCTTTGATACAATCTGTTACATATTGGATTTTGATCTTTGTTGCCAATATACAATATTTCTCGTTGGTATTATACACAGTACCTATTACAGTAAACTATTTGATTCAGTCTAATAATTTTCGGCGGAGCTTAAGATGCACACACAGGGTCTGCGATTCTCCATACAAATGTATTCCCCTTTTTTCTTCCTGAATAATGCCTCTAGACTAGAGCAATCATTTTAATCATAAAATCAGTGTCTGCTGTAAACACGCCCCGTTATTTCCTTTTTTTCAGCAACGTATTGGTAAAAAAATATGACCCTCCAAAAATTACAAATGGCCCATTTTTACCGCCGTGTTTAGAGGACTACCAGACAAATTGGAAAAGTCTTTAACACGAAAGAAATTTGAATGTAAAAAATAATTGAATCGGCTCAGTTTTCGAGGAGAAAAAAGGGGAATATGAACGTCGATCTTGTTTTTTTTTTTGTGATATAGGTAATCGGTCTGAACTGCAGGTGTCCCTATCGCACTCTACGGAGGCAGACTTGAGGTAAGACGACGGCAATCGTTTCTTCAAATACCTATTTTTTTAATTCCTCGCCGGCCATGTTTTCTCTGAAGTGGTTGGACGGCAACTAATGTCGTTTTGATTTTAAAATTTCACTTTATCATACAAACTGCGGTCGTGAAGTTTAAACGATCTACTTATTAGTTTCTTAGAATTTACGGCCACCATCAAGATTGATCGATGATTCACATTGTGAATCACCAATCGTCTTAATAGCTGGTCGATGTTAGTCGATTTCTATGCCATTCCGCCATAAACTCGGTCTCGGCAATTATCCACTTCAGCACGTCAAAAACACACATCTATAAGTGACAAGCGAAAGTGCGATAAAAATCACTATTTGCACACTGATCGAAAAATTCATCACGCAATATGGCGTGTGGTCAATAAAATATTCTGGAATGTAAAATCGCAATTTTGTTCATCGTTCAATGCTTACTTATTATTCATTTATACGTGTGCATTCTCTACTATGCAGACAGTATGACTTAAAATATTTGGGATTAGTGTCTTGGTACTATTAACTTGATTGTGTGGCACCAAAGTCTAGGCCTACCTGCACGTAGGTCAGCAGGGCGCGGAGCTTCATTCTCATGGCACACTTATGATGCACAATCAACACAGAATTCGTAAGACGGTAGTAAACGAACTACCTATGACACAGAATAACAGTTACCTTACGCTTATATTGCATTTATTTGAAACATCGTTTTACAAGCTGTTATTTAATATGATTGTGTATGTAATTGTTGTAATGATGGTCGTGCTCAAAAGAGCGTGAAATGCTCAAGATCTTTTAGTGTAAATCTTCTATTACCAGATTGATTGAATGTACATTCCTTCCTTACAATAATTTTTTTTCAATTTAAATTCCCTTCTAAATCTCGGATGTCTTCAGCTTCGTTTAATCGTAGATGCACAAAAAAAAAATGATCATTGTAAATATTGAGAGCCGCATTCCTCGTGGCAGCAGTCCGTAACGCAACACCGGGGAGTTTGTTATCACTCCTATATTTAATATTGGAGTGACTTTGAACATTTTTTATTACGTCAATGCCGAGGCGCCGGCTGTGCACCCGTTCTTCCGTTTGGACATTCCAATTCTGGACGTTGCCCTATCGAAATGTTCCATCACTCTATCAGTACCAACTTGTGGCCACGAATTTTGGTTTAGATTTTTTATTAAGAATTATTGCTTTCTATGTGAATTCGTTTACAATAAGTGCATATGTTGAGAATAGCAATGGTCTAGGAATTCGAATATCAGGTTCCACAATACAGTAATTCGTATGGGATTACTTTCAGCTAGAAAGACTTTCCCTGCTATTACAAGAATGAACAATTCAGGTTTCAGTTTTCTCCTTTCATATCGGCGAGAACCACTGTATTACCAATTAAATACAAGAGAATATAAAATAACAATAGTGTGCGGAGGTTAATGAAACCTTGAGAAATTCTACCATTTTCTGTTACTAATTGGCGTCTAAAACTATTATATTTGAACTGTGTATTTAAAGGTTTCTTTTTGGCTAGACAATCAAATGTTACGTTCATTGTTATCCAACTCTTCCCTGAAAGGTTAAAACAGGAGTTGGTGAGCTGTGACTGTAGTCTATTATAAATTAAGTCTTTATTATTTCTAATATGTAGGTTTCATTTAGCACCTAACCTCAGACACTGTTTTCTAAAAAAGTTTTCTCTGTAATTGTTAATTACGCTCATTCGTTCTTGAAAATGTATTAGATAATTTTAGAACTATTTATTTAAGCATCGTTGTATACCAGCATCCGTTTGCAGCCAAGGCTGAACATATACAGATAACAGTTTATTATTAGTACCCCGTTATACATGTAGATAAACCCCGTTGGTCAAACACCGAATTGGGTTAAACCCTTTAGTTAAATTTGATAGCATCTGTTTAGATAGCCGATAAGGTGTTAAGTCATGTGGAGGGACAGAAACATGTCAAAGAGCAAGAATAATAATGATTAAATAAATAAGCTGGTTGAGCAATGTCGTTAGCCATTCCAGGAAGGAGCTTGGGTAGGTATTGATATCGCTCTAGTATTTTATCGAACTGCTTCCGATTTTTTTGTAGGTAGGTACATTGAGTTCTAATTAACAGGATTGCGTTGCAAGTTACCTACATTTATTAAAAAAGGCGAAACCAATTGAAACTACACTTTACCCAATTCGGTAAATAGAAAAATTATGCTTACCGATTATGGCAAACGTGCGATAAGAATTCATTAAAAATATTTGTTTCAAGCCATTTTTGGAACGATTAACAGATTTTCTACAGTAGTTGTTCTTAAATCTTAATCGACTGTTTTGTTTCATCAGCTCCTTTATGCTTGTTAGGTTATATAATAGAATGGCTAGTCTTAACAGCGATAATCTCGGTTTACAGAATGAGATGAGTTGTTGAGAGATAATTTTGTACTGTTTTAGTACTTTAATACTATATCATCTATGCAAAAGTTTTTAACTTTTGTAGTTTCGTCGGTCTTTTATGAGTATTTTTGTGATTTATATCATGTTCTCAATTCATTTGTTTACCAACACAGATAACAACGTACTCTTATGCCGATCGTAGGTGTAAAATTTCATTGTAGTTCATGACTAGCATAAACCCATCCCCTTTAAGGCTATCACCGTCAATTTGATCGTTATCTTCAAAGCAACGAGCGCCTTTATCAGTGTGCGTAGTGTTATACTTGAGTGGGTTGGTTTGTTCTAGTTTATTTTCAACGTCCCCTCCAAATGTTGGAACAATGCGGGCCAGTGGATTATCAGCTGGAACATTATTAATTGCTGCTCTAATACACATGACTTCTTCTGTAGTTGTTAGTGACGGAGAAATGAATGACACATTGATCAAGCGAATGTGTGTGGAATCAGGTTAATGCTTTTAGTCTTTTGCATCTTCTTTCTTTTATTTGGAGTAGGTATGTTGGGCTGATAGTATCGAGTTTTGTGGTTCGTCAGGATTGTGCTTAAGAAGGGTAAAGTGTTGGAGTCGCAATTATGACCTTTGAACAGCCTCAGATTGCAGTCACAGTAGCCAATTAATTATAAGCAGTTGACTCACAATTTGCGCTGGTTGACCAGCTGCCTCACTCCATTAGCAAGAAAGCTGATATAGTTTCTTATAGCGTTGACAATCATACTGTACCCACCTTGGAATAAATTGTATAAATCAAGTCTCAAACCCTTTCATAAAAACGTTGCTTAAAGTTAAAACAAGCTTAAACGTCAAAAAAATATGGTTCAGCAAGCACTCGCTAATCATTAGTGCAGGGTATGCTACGTAAAAAGTAAGGGGTCAAGTTCATGGTTATTTGCCAAATGTATCGGACAAATTAAAAAAAACCATTAAAAGCATATCTTGGCTTTAAATAGACATTAAAAACATACATCGTATCTAGCCCCATAAAAGCACCAAGCTATATTTAGCGCAACAATAAACGTTATTCAAATAAAGTAATTACGCAGGCAGTTCTAAGCAAAGGCTATTAGTTAGTATTAAACTACCGAATGTTAAGACAGATAGTCACCAACGCGGCGCCACATTCATTTGTAGATCATGTAAACCCAACGGCTATATGATCAAGTAGTTGTAAGTTTTATTTCTGCCTCAGTATCCCGATGTGCCTTGGGGAACTCCCTGAATATAAACTTGATTGTGGTTAATAGGGAGAGTATGACTTTGACTATGTCAATAAGACATTCATGGATCAATATTAATACTTTCGAAACTACTTGTAAGGAAAATAAGAAACTGCTAAACCAAATTGTTTACAAACGGCGGCATTCCGATCAACTGATTAAGTAGTACTGAAAGTCTTCTAGACCGTGTGTTTAACATTTCAGTCTTTATTTATTTATTTATCATAAGCACACAGTCACCGCACAGTCACTTAAAATTCAAATTACCTAAATACGAGTAAGATCTAAAATTATCATTTCAATATCCATGCAAATAACATGTTGTATGCATGACATTCACATATGAAATTTAGAGACTAATAAGAACAAAATAGAGTGCAAGTTTATCTGCAAGAAGGCCCATTAGGACCACCGTTCCATTTAACATCAAATAACCTTCGCCCAAAAGAGCAAACATAATGCACAGTTTTTCCCAGCTCCAAGTACCTAAAGCATAGTACAGGAGGGGCAGATAGCAATCTCGTGGCGCCGAGTTCATTTGTCTCAATTGGTGGCAGCTGCCGACTCCACCGAGGAAGGATTCATCACTCAACGTCTTCCTATGCCCAGAGATTCCGCTGAGGTACTCATACTCAGTAGTCATTCGTTAATTGAGTGTGTCAGCGTCAACCTGAGTTTATAAGCTATGGATGAAGACGTGAAGGGAGGGCGAAGGATGTTATTGCACATGAAGTGACACGGAAAAAACAGCTCAAGTAGTTAAGATTATCTGTTTTTCATGCCGCAAAGTACAATGTAGTTAATTCTAGGCATTGTAGAGGAGAGAGTCGGCTTATAACCCATGGTGAAACGTTAAATCTAAAACATATCATAGAAAATAGTTTATTTCAAGCAAAAAGCTGGCAAAATCAATTACATTCGTAAAAAAATAACCATTACACAATTCAATTAATAAGAAACTTAGTAAGTGTCGATAATATAATTAGCTTAATTAATTAATTAGCTTCTGCTGCGCCATAAATGTAACTTCGAGTGGCATTCATAAATACTACCAGCACAAAAAAGGTAATAATCTATTTGTAAAACAGCGTGTATTGTAAATAAGTGCAGAGTGTTCAAGCGTGTACGCGTTGCATTCTGCTACTTGCATCTGCTAGTGCTACTTGCGTGAGTTCGCCACATTGGGTTTCATTTCTAGTGTTGATTTGGCTTTTGAAATGCGCTGTTCCGATCAAGAAGTTGTTTTTTCAGTTTGTGTTCTTGTTCATTTAGCTAGGCAGCTCCTTAAAATTTGTTGGTTTGATCTGGTTTTGTGCTCCGTGGTCTTGATCTTTAATTTAGGTTGTTTTAGCTGTAGTTTAACGTTCAAAAATCTATATTGTGCATTGTTCAATGCATTGCAATACAACAATCAACCTAGTCGTCGATAAGCTAATAGCCAATCCGATTTGAAGGTGTTAAATAAAACTTCAAAAGGTCGGATGCCTTTTAATAAATTCTTTTGAAGTATTAGTACGTGACACGGGACACCTAACGGTGACAACAAATTATGATGAATGATGACCGTTGTACTTTTCCTAACATCGGTCGCACCAAAGTGTCGATGTCCATATCTTATCATTCGAAAGTTGGTAAACAAATAATTATTTTTATCAATGCTCTTCGTTTCACAACGTTCTCTATAATTTATTATTGGTTTGTTTGTTTTTACGACTTCATATCTTTTACGGCTTGATTTTGTGGACGGTCTACCAGCGATAAGTTTTTGTTAGGATGAATCAGCAAAAGCAATAATTTCGTGTACAGAAAATGATGAAGAACTTTTGCATTGTCTTAGAATAACCATGTTGTAGTAGCTCTTACTTAAGTATCTGTTTCTTAGTTTAAGCTAAACTTAGAAACTACTGAAAGGAATGTAACACGGTGTACACTAACACAACCTAATACAACTGGCGATCTTAGCGTATTATTCTGTTTGGTTTTGCAAGCCACATTTTGACGCCATCAACTAAATAAACACTCAGTAGATGCTTTTTCATTTCGAATATTATTAGGAACAGCTGCTATTACAAAGTCTTTCTTAATTTCCTCAAACATCATGTGAATGAAGCCCACACAACGTGATAGTTTCAACCAATTGTCTCTACGACCGTTATTACCAGCAAGAAGCGGTTTAGTCGACACGGAGACGCAACAAACTTCTTTAATAACAACGTTTTCGTTAATTGAAAGAAATTGGTCAGTTTTTGTGTCCCCTTGATATTCGCACACAGAGTGCTTTGGGACATTTAGTATGACGTCGTTTGGCTGAAGTCACTTTAGTGGTAACTTCTTCGTTTATCGTTTGAACTTGTGTGGCAAAATCAATATGTTTTTCGTATTATTAGCTTCCTACATTATTATTAGTATTTGTATTCAGAATTATTTTGGGTGTATCCATGTTGTGAGTTTGTAAAAAGTTCTGCCACAGCTTGTTTATTACATATAATAGAATTCAAATCGAGACATTTTGATTAATTAGGCCAATTTTGTCAATTCACTCGTCCATTAAGTGCGTGTTTAACATTTATTGCCTCTATTAAGGCAAGAAGCCCTTTACTTCTTCATTAACTGTTCGTCGACAGTAAAGTTGATTACTTTTAATTAATTTTAACCTTTCTGTACACAATCTCTAATTATAACCCTTTTTACTTATCAATTGTAACGATTTGCTCTAACAAACGTCCTCATAGCGATATCATATCCAGGTTTACAGTGAAAGTTAATATTAAAATGTTGTAAAATTTTTTCGAGACTTCGCTTCGTAATACCATCGTAAGTTACCTGAAACGAGTTCCCAAGAATGCAAAAGAACGATGGCTGATAAGTATCTTTTTCATTATTTTTATCGAGCATGGGAAACGGCTCAGGAGACCGATGTCGCAGCAATTAAAAGCTTTAAGATAAATAGTACTTTTTTAATTAATTGGCTGTGTGTGGTTGCTCGTAAAAGAGACCTATTTTATGACGACTGTTTACTTTCATTGCTACAAAAAGAGGTGATCCATACATCCATAACATCTACTCATAGAAATTATCAAACTCTACCAGTAAACAGTTTGGATGATGAAATAGACAGAACCACAAATAACATAACGCTGGTTAACCGCATGTACTTGTAGATGACAAAACAACAACGGCAGGGAAAAACAGGCAAAATTAATTTCTCAATCATGATAAAGCGTAATTCCCCTTTCGTAATGTAACAGTTATTTATTACGTGTCGCAAAACATGTAGTTCAAATTAGGTTAGTTTTAATACAATAGTGAGTCAAAGGCGCCTTTTAAAGCAACATTGTCCCGTGCTAGCTAAGACAAAGATCGGACGATTACCGGTTACCACACAATGATAATAACGTGTAGAAAGTTAAACGCTGAAATTGCACCGTTTTGGCTAAATCTACGTCTTTTTGGCTAAATATACGTCATTAGGTAAATGTTTGGCAACAAGTGTGTAATGTGTAATTATTTTGTGTAGTAGCAGCTCATGTACTTCACCTAGTTGTAATTGATTGTTATAATGTCTGGTTTTGTTCAGAAGCATTAGTTGTTTGTTTTTTATACATCATGCCTATAAGACTTGCGATTTTCCATTGAAGCTTTTTCCATGAGAATAATTAATAATCGCAACTTTTTTATTAAGTATGTCTTGGATCAACAATATTACAAGTAGTATGATCATTTCTTTGTAATCTATTAATATTTTCTAATTCAAGTTTCAACTGCCCTCGATTAGCTAAGTTATTTATAGTGTCCACTACTCAGAAAGCTGGAATTCTACAGCATTTCAACTGAACTAGGTGGACAGGAACCAATTTACATATTAGCAGCTCTATTTCACTGTATACTGACAGCGACAGCCTAGACATTGCTAAACGTTGCAATGGATCTATCAACATGCCAGATACAGTTTCATTCTGACGTATGAAGATAGAAATATTAAATATTTTAAATCTTTATTAATTTACGTCTCATTGAAAATAGTAGTTGGCGATATTTTATTTTTTTCTTTCTAGCTGCACCCCGTGATTTCACCCGCATAAGTCTTGATCTCGTGGGAATATCTGGATAAAAAGTATCCTATGTTCTAACCCAGGTCATGGTCTACTCATACGCCAGATTTAATCCAAATCTGTTCAGCCGTTTTAGCGTCAAGGCGTAACTAACAAAGCCGTGAATATTGTATTTTATATACTCTATTTTCTACCTTTGTTGAAGAGACCAAAGAGACGATGGATGGACTGTGTGAGTATGGTTAGAAAGGGCGTGACTAAATAGAGATTAAGAGAAATTAAGAGTAAATAGAGAAGGATGGAAGAAAAATAAATACTGCACTGACCCCAAATAAATTGCGATAAGGGCAAGAGAATAATGATGATAATGTTGAAGAGTGAATTTCAGTTGCTCGGCTCAAATTTTTTGTCACGTAACAGAACCTTAAGATATGCTTGGTGGCCGAGAGTTCATAACTAAAAGGATTGGTCGTAAAGTCAAAGAAGAAAAAAAATCTCTGTCATTTGTGCCCTGAGTATTAAAATATTGGGATTCCTTAAGCAAAAACTTAACATGTTGGCTTACGATATGTTTCGGAGAAATGTCCTTCAGAACTACGATTATCAATTTTATTAGATTTAACACCATCATAAACCTGTTTTCCTCCGATATTTTTGTTATGATTGATGACTAATAAATCAATGCGTCCTACATTTCAACAGAAGCTTGTAATATTTATATTGTATCCGGTCGTTCATGTAATTAAATTGAACTAGTAAATATATCCCAAAACAAACCAGATGTGGTTATAAGTGAAAGTGTCACATGTGTAATTGATGTTGCTGTCTGTAATATGCGGGTACTGACTTGTTGGTGTCATGGACAGATCGAGAATGTTGTGGCCCGTCAAATAGTATATAAGATTATGACGAAGTTTGGAGTTATTTTATTGGTTCTCTGTAGGAAATGTGTTAAACAATGGATTTCTTAGGGAAAGCAAATTGTGCAACTGGAACAGCTTTCCTCTGGAGAGATTATAAGGTCATCAAGCGAAGCTTTTCATACTTCCTATTTTTACAAGCAAGCTATAAGAAAGTATTCGGAAGTTGCTGCCTGCTTTTACCTATTTCCCTTTGTCGGGCTCTCTTACAACACTTAATTACAAATTCCTCGTGTCTATTCTTTGTCGGAAACCACACAGAGCAATTATCTGACAATTTCAAAATCGTTTTATCGCAACGAGACTATGACAGATAAATGTTCTCACGACATTTTTCACGTTAGTAAAATGTCACTCCTGTCACATAAACTCATGCGCAAGTATTTCTGTATCACATATGGAATAGACGTGGGTATAAAATAATAATGGTGGATTAAGTAGGTGTCGTAAAAGGCTGGTTAAAGAAATCGAATGGGCTGTTAGTACCTTAGAAGGAATAATACAATTAAAAATAAATGTTCCAAAGATGTATAACAAGCCCGCATCGAAAACGTTTAGTTTTTAAAGCTCGTGCTTGAGATTGGATCGTGTGGTTCCAGCGAATGAGTTCCAAGTACTTAATTGTACTAGTACAGATTCGAGTGCCCATATTATGAAATATGTACATGTACGTTATTTGAGACTTGCAGCAACCGATTTCTCCAGCGTTCCATCTCGCGACATCACTGTCGATAAATCTAATAGTTTTTCTTTATCACCAATAACTTCTACAAAATATTTACGTCAATTGTTAGTTGACTAATAATCAAACGAATGTTATGTGATTTATGTTTTTAATTGGCAATTTTTTACTAGCGCATTCTTGGGATTTTCCGATAGTAACAATTGTTTTTGTTTTTAATATTTGACTTCTAAAAAATAAGGTTATTGTTTTATTGCGTCATTTCAAGATTCTATAACCACGATTATTTCTATCGCATCTACTAGTGCTATCCTGGCCTATAAACATATATTTTTATGAGTTTACCGTTAGTTTCCAGGAAGATAAAGGTTATGAGCTGTAAAACTATGAATATGTTTATATTAAAAGTTATATTCAAATCTTTTTTTATTGAAGACAATAGCCGCACGTACCTAATAAAAATCAAAACAGATACAATCAAAAATGTAATTTAAACCCAGAGAAAACAGTTGAAATTTCCATGAGAATCATTTCGAATGTTGAACAGTGAGATCGGAGATATTTGCACGCAAGCTGAAAGCTAAAATTTATCTTTCGCCGCGACAGTAACAAACGGCTTGCTATGCGTTGCGTTTTTGGTTGCAGCTGAGTGATTTAGGTGTCAAGAGCATCAGCGATGGTTAACGATAAGTGCTATACGCATGATTGGTAACGCATTTCATATGCAACAGGCGTTTGTAGGCGTCTTAGTATAATTGTTGGGACAGTGAACGACTCGTGTTGAGAATTCTTAATTTGTTTAAGAATTCCACAGGTTATAGTATTGTATACTATGATATCACGGTACGTTTTATAACTTATTGTTGTATGTATATTTTTATCGGTGACCTTTTGTTGCGAGACGGTTTTGAATTTTATCATTACTGAAGCGAGACTATGCGTCTTCATGGTTAATATGTGCGAGTACCTATTTGAGTATATTTTTGAATGTAACTTTTATAGAATTTGGTCCCTTTTCATAGAATACTTAAATATGAATATTTATACTCTAAGTACTTCGGTACGGTCTATTGGTTCATTTACTTAAAATCTTGAATGTTTTTAAACTCCACCATTTGTGCAAATAGACGACCGATATCATGATTAGATTGTATTGTAAGTATTAGCTTAGCTGTATCTGTGTCAATGACTAAGATTGCATAGCTAAAGCAGGCATCACTATGTAAACAGGTATTGATTTACTTTTTTTCCTTATGATTCAAACCACAAACACTTGGTTTTACCTAGGCATCTGATTATTTTTGCATTTTTACTGTGTGAAACTTTTAGTCTTTGAAGAGCTCTACATTGGTGCCGATTCTCTTGTCACAAAGGCGTCTAAACTAGACTAAAAATCACCAAAATATAGTTTACTCCTGTCAAACGATGATTTCCCATTCTGAAATAGACTAAAGTGGCACAACTTAACTATATTTTAGTTTGACAGCACTAAGATTGTACTGAGATTTTAATTTAGTGAAAATGACAATTTTGCTATTCTGAATTTGACGTTTTTCACCTAAAATTTTAATTTTCGAACTTATTCTGACCATTTTTAATCGCCACTGAAAATGGTGTGGAATATTATTAGTTGTCATGAACTAAAATTCACACGAACATCTCGACTTCGGGTGCAAAAACAGTACTGTACTGGATTTTTTTCTTTTCTTTTGCTTATATCTCGAAAATGGTGTGTCCTATCGCAAAAATAATGAAAATTTCGACCCCCTTTATGAAACCCTAATACTCCTAATCCTCAACACGTTGGTAATTTTTTTTTTTTTTTTTCCATACAAAAAGTGAAAAATTCCATATAAAACACGTCGAGGATGCCCCCACTGCGCGCCTCCGGCTCTAAAAAAAATCACGGGGTAGGGCAAACAAGTATGTACCACGTGGAGTCGCAATTGTCAAATTCGATTTAGTTGTGTCAAAATAATTTTTAAATTTAGAGACTTTTTACTACAGAATAGCGTTAAGATTCTCATAGCCAAAAGTAAGGAATTTTAGTGATAGTTTAGTTAGTTTAGTCCGGTGTACAAGAGAATCGGCACCATTAACTGTTTAATTTAATGGTTGTATTATTCTTACTTTTCGGTTATTCCTCCACCTTTTTCTTTATATTATTGTTTTGCCGCCACAACTTCATAACGCTATTTACTTACCTACTGTAGATTTTTTAATCCGTTCACGAGCAGTTCCTTCATCTACGTTTTGATCCGCCTATAGATTTTTATGACGAAATACATTATACTATATATTTTACCTCTGCATGTATAAAGGATGATATGTTTTCATAGTATGTTTACACTGCCCACCTTATTAGATCCTAAACCATCTAAAACAACATCTAGTTATAGAAATAGATACTTAAGGCTGCTTATTCCGAATCTAGTAACAGCTTTACCATATCCTCTAACGACCATTCCCATACCAGTCTATGCTTTACCAACACGGCTTACCGATCGATCCCGCATTCGAGTCCCGTACCCTGCAATGTGTATATGTATGTAATGTAACACACGTACAGACAGTTTTTTGCGCAGTAACATTGGGCCGACGAGACTTCCGTTTATGTCCACCATATGAATTATCTATGGCTTTTTAAAGTGACATTACATCTATAATGTTTATTGATAAAGTTCGTTGACCTGGAGATAGCCTTGATGACGATTTATTTTGGAAAGATATGAAAATAGCGTGTCCTCATATTGACATTCTCATTTGCCTTTATTAATCACAATTTGATATGAAAGAGGTTGTGGTGGGTAATGGTGGCGTGGTATCTGGCGTTAGAAGATTTATAGGACAAAGGTGTGGTACAAAATGCTAAAGCCCGTCCGGTCTAAGAAACGCGTCTTATGACTGGAATAAACGACAAAACCGAATGAAAAACAATAGGTATGTTTTCTGATCTCTCAACTAGTTTTCACACAATATCGATTGCTCTACGCATATTAAAATGCATGCTCCATTGCATGCTACTTTCCAATTACGTTCAACAGTCGATAGTTTGGTCACCGTGTGAGTACAGAAACCCTAAGAATGTATGTTTATGTTCCCGCGAAAGTAGTGAAATGTCAACTGAAGAAAATCGGTTACTGTCGCATTCACGCCGCGGTGTTGTGGTTTCTAAAACATGTTATTTTACATTGTAATATTAATAAACGAATGAATAGCATACAGTTTAATTGAACTCTCTTGTAGGTACATTGTCAACTATGTATGTTTGTCATCAAATTCTGCTTATTAAAATGTTATGATTATGACTCGCTTATTACTTGTATCTTTATCTACGTCTACCTTAGCATTTTACTAGCTATTTGTTTGCAGTGCAGGCATATACAAGGTCAAATAATATTACGTAGCGAAACTTAACAGATATTACATCAAATTATTACTACGTCTGTGGACTTTTGTCAGTCCGTATAGGTATACACCTAGAAAAAAAAAACAAATCTAGATTCAAGCGCCAAGTACGAGTAACACGATGCGATATCAACCTTCATTCACCACTGGCTTCACAATGGGTGTCTCGTTACAATCCAGCGTGTGCAAGGCTTTACGTATCACGTATCGATTAGAACCGAACATTGACCCGCTGCACTGCAGTGGTCGCAGCGGTTTATGTTCTGCGGTTAGGACATTTTGGTAGAAATTTGTGTACGAAATTTTGATGTAGTAATTGAAAGTTTGTGTGTACCGTTAAATGAGCTTCTTGTTTGTTCTGTAGTTTACACATTTCCATTTGAATTCAGCAGAATTTTAACAGAAGTAAGTACATCGCTCACGTGTATCATAAATAATTGAACTTCTTTGTAAGATTTCTGAGTAAACGAAACCTTTTCTTTGAGCGGTTGTTTTTTACGCTGTTTGACCCAGCCATTCACATATAGTTTTAACCTCAAACCAAAAATCAAGAGCAGTAACATTTACTATCGTATCACAACCACTGATGTTCCTATAACTAGAAAAGTTCATTAAATTGTAACTGCGTACTCAGGATTACCAATCGTCAACTAAAGCTCCTATTGTATATTTTGTAGTGTATATATTTTTTATTTTGTAATGTATAATCTGGTGTACAATAAAGTATACATAAATAACTAAATAAAGCTTTATATATATCAAAATACCCAAGCAATCCGGAAATGAAACCCAAAGTTTCCCGCCGTACACCTCTCCACACATGTCTCGCATACAAATGTATGGTATAGCGTGTAATCGACCCCACAACTCAATGCCAAGGTTGTACGCACCTCGGTCTATGGTAATACTACGCTTTTGGATACAAAGGTATTATTATCTTATCTACGATGATTGTTTCGCGAATTTCTAGCTATTTTTGTCAGCATCAGATTCAAAGAAAAACAATGCACAGAGTTATGACATTATTTTATTTATCGCTAAAACTTACGATGTTAGAAGAATAGATAGAAAAATCTGATAGAGTTTTTTGCCAGTAGATAACTTCGATTACATCATGGGTCATCGATAATTCATCATTTTATCATGTGCATGTTGCAATGTATCTCTGGGTACACTTATCTCTTATCTAGCAAGAGAGTTCTGCGTTTGTTTGTCTTTAATCAGAAATATTTTCCTAATTTATCAATGCACCTTTGTCAACAGTCAAAAATATTCCTTTTAGAGAAGAATTTCTTTTATAAATGCACCGAAAAGGGTTAATATCAACATCCTATGCCCATTACCGGCTTCCTTGGTCCATCCCAATTAATTGACCAGATATAGATCAGCTTCAAACGCGCGGCCGGATGCGGTATCTACGATTTTGTAATCGCTTCGTTACTAGCTTTTTATGGCGTGTTAATTTTAAGATTGGAATTTAATGTCTAATTATTACTTTAGTTACCGTTATTGCATCTGGTTTGGTTGGAAGTTTACCCATCTTCGAGAGAATGGTGATCTGAATAGGATAAGGCAATGACCGGAAATGTGTGAAATCTGTCTTTGGTACCAGTAGAATTCGGGCAGTAAAGTTTATACTAACTAGAATAGAATCAAAGGCCTGAAAAATATAACTGATAAAATAATTAACAATGAAACAACAATTAACTTAGTTATAATTATAAACTATCCAACTGTTTATAAACTTGGTCATGAAGGACCTATTAAGTGCAAAGGTCGCAACACTACAGAGTGCAGAAGCACTTAGTGAGTAATGGCTTGTCACTTCCGTGAATCAGTGCGACATTTTTATTAGTTGAGTCTTCATAGGTGTCGATTTGTTTGACATAGGAAATATTCTGTTCTATGTCAAGAGATATTAATGATTCAAATCCAAGAAAAATTGTTGACAAAATATCTTCGACCTAAATATGTTATTAAAATAATATGTTCTTGATGTAAAAAAGCAGTCGAGGACAACTGCTACGATGAAGGATAGCCAGTCGCTAATGACTTTCTAGCCGGTCGCATACTGGGAACAAACAGTATGGTTTATCAAATCCTAGACAACAAAAGAACACGGCTATGTTGGAGCAAAATTCCCTTTCATACATCTCAACATAACATCCGGACGGCATTTGACAAACGATTCATCAAATACACAAACCGTCATACAAATGTACGGATAGCGGATACATATGAAGTTAAGCTTGCTATACATTTTCTATTCGATTTTGATCCTTATTGCAATATTTTCTTATTCTATTGGGTCGATGTCAAGAATAAAAAATTTACGGCCTGAAATTATATTTGACTCAAGATGGGCTGGGACAAGGAGGTTCTGCTATACATGCTGTTTCTGCAGAAGTAAGGGGTTGGTGATGAAAGCATATTTCAGATTTTGTTTTAACTGTATAGATGTACAGACATCTATTTAGGAAGAAGAAATACAGTTAATGGTAGCAATGTATCCTGCTTTATATACGCACACAACCACAAACCTCTACCAATCGTTTTGTTTGTCCGTGCCATGCGCGAGCGCATTCCGGCTTTAATTCCGATAATGGTAAATTGGCCGGGTTTGTTTGGAAACACGTCAGATTCGAATTTATAGGACATGTTTACACAATAAAGCTTTAGGTTACCGTTCTTGCTGGTATTGCCTACGAGCTATTTCTTAGGAACTGTTCTGATTTATGGGAAAAGGATTAAAACACCAATGCACACCGTATTGTTGTGAAGTATCTACTTATGGCTCGATTTGTTAGTATTGTTTGGTTTACTTAAACTTCCGTTCTTATATTTCGTGGAATTATTCGCGATGAATTAGTTCTTAATGGTCAATTCCAAAGTAATACCGAACAACAGTTTAAGAAGATCATTAAGAACATTCTAAACAGATTTTCCCAAAATTGGGAAGGAATAAATTTAAGAGTTTACTAGAGGTTCAAGTCTTAAAGAATATCTGCCGGCTGATGATGGCAATAAAACAGATGATAATAGTTCCACAGCAACTCCATCCGATAATTTAAAAGCCGGAGCTCTATTAGGACCTATGACCTTTACAGTAATTTGCAAGTATTGTGTGGGTTATGTAAACCTTTGTTTGGTTGGTGCCCAGCTGTGCCGCCATTCGGGGCCGATTACTATAATAGCAACCCACGGGTATTGTATAGTAACACGGTTAAAAGAATGGGCCAATGTTTTGCGGTTATAGGCAAATTATTGGTAAAGGAAACGCTTGGACTACATAGCTTGAGAAATGTCGTAAAAATAATGCATGTAAGTAGCAAAAATTAACTCTGCATCTGAATGTAGTCTGCACAAGGAAATGTTAAATAGGTACTTCAAAACTTCCTAAAGCGTATATCTGTGAGGGTACAGCTACAAATTCGTATATTAGTCGCATCCGCTCATTTCGTCGTAGTAGAGTACATTACTTCAAATGGAATTTAGCTAGAATTTGTGGTTTTGTGGAGCTCGTGGCTAAGTAGTAACTGCCGCACGGGTCGATCTGTCAGGTTAAGCTACGCTTGCCGGGGTTGGTCTGTGGATGGGTGACCATCTTTACATACCGAGACTCCGCCGTGCCTCGGAAAGCACGTTAAGCCGTTGGTCCCGGTTGTCATTAGTGGATCTTTGACAGTCGTTACGGGTCGTCAGAAGCCCGAAAGTCTGACAACCAGTCTTACCAAGGGGTATCGTATTACCCAGTTACTAGGTTGTGGAGGTCAGATAGGCAGCCGCTCCATGTAAAATACTGGTATTCAGCTGCATCCGGTTAGACTGGAAGCCGACCCCAATATAGTTGGGAAAAGGCTAGGCAGATTGATTTTTTTGTGGTTTCCATAAACCAACGAGAAATTCTTCGTACGACATCTTTCGGAGTGTTGTAACAAATGTTTGATCCAACATTGGAGCAAGTAGGCGTTATTATTGTTTGCGATTTGGTGATAAACGTATGCTAATAATGTTGTCTGTCCAAAAACAGATATCTGAATGTCATCATCATAATCATGGCCAGTTTTGTCGAACAATTTGTAGTATTTAAATTGATTAGTAAAATTGTAACGACTCAAGTCGACTTAAGTTAATATTTGACCACTTCGTGTATTTAAAAATACTAGTTTAGTATGAAGAAATTCTTTGAAATCTGTTCTCTGGTTTTATTTCTTCTGAAGATGCTATTTCCTAATACAGAAATTTCCCATAAACACGGAATTAAGTGACATTGAGCCAAATTAATTTAAGAAAATAATGAATTGATAAATTAATTGATCCACATTCCATGGTTAATGGCGCTCGCTGCGTTTTATCCGGTTAAAGTTATTTTCTACGGATATATTTCTGCAAGATTGCTTATTAGTGTCCGAATCGAGAGATCATTTCATTCGATACCTGGGTTAGAGTCAAGATTGAAAAGAGATTTGCGAAATATTTGATGATCTTGAAAGAATCCAGGCGAAGGGTAATAGCAATAGCAAATCGTTTGAAGATAGGAGTTGTCATGTAATAAAATCCATTGAAACAAATGATGACGAGTCTAATCGTGCAAATACATCACAAACCACCAGAATTTCATTGCTTGATTGATAGCATGGATGTCACAAATTGCTTAGTGCCAAATTATCATTAATCTCGGCCTTATCAAAACGGCTAGCCGAAACCAGCCTCGATAACTTCGGCAGCTGCACCTTTTATATTGGTTGAAAGGAGCATGTTAATAAGGTAGCCATCAAATCAAATTTAAGTGTTCGCCGCACTTACAAGCAACCGGAACGGAAGTGAATGTGACAAGCAAATAAAGACATATCAATAGTGACGCGTGTACTCATAATTTGTATAAGTTTGGAGATTATTAATGTTGTAACTTGTAAGATTGACGTCGCAATTAAGTGTGAAGATACGGTTACAAAACTATAAGACGGAAGACGAATGTCACGGTATGGCTGCAGGTAATAAGTAACACCATGTTAACGTGTTTCGATGATAAATATCTTGCAGCTACTATGGATGATTGTGTTCTCCGAAATTTGAAAGGTAAAAATATCATAGTAATGAAGAAAAGCCCTGTCACTTTTTTTTGATGCTACAAGATACGGCACATTGGTATCGAATGCTTAACCTAAATCTATGAAGCCGAATATTTAATTTTCTTTGCATCCTCAATCATCCACGTATGAGGATATACAGGTACAAATTATACCTCAAATTATAATTCACCAGCAATATCTGAAGTAGCATTATTGGTTCATTAAAATCTGATGAATTGCTTTATAATGTTGATTGATTACACTTGTAATTGTAATGGCCTGTTTAATACGTCAGTCAAGAGCTCGACTTAGTTGTAATTTGTGCGTTCATTGAACAATTAATTTTGTTTGTTCAATGTAATTGGATCGATTTTGGTTTGTGTAATTAGAGCATTATATTGGATAATTATTTTGACTTAACGTATTGAACGAACTTGTTATAATTATCTTGGCTTCAAACATTATATTTTTATTTGATCACAATTTAATACAGGAACATTAAAATTCACTTACTTTTAATCTCGTACAACGATATCGTTTATCACTCTCGAACGAGATGCACTAACGTAGAAAGCTGCATATTGTAGATAGATCCCACAGCGCGAGATTTCCCCGTGTTCTGGGAAGCCGACAAAAACAATGGGTGCTCGCAAAAACTCGGGATTATTGTTCGACAGATGCCACGGCGCGGCGGATGCGCGTGCGACGGCCACGCCGCTCTTTAGAAGGATTTGGAACAGTAGTGCAAGTCTCATTTATCAAAATAAATTGTCTGATTACGTCACGGCAACCAGTCCTATATTTTGCATTATGAAGTTTGATTTTCTCTCAAGTTCATTAGCTAATTCTTTCAAATCATAGCTTTGTTCCAAAGCAAAGATTATTTTAGAATAACTTGACCTTCTGCAACTATTCCATTCAGTTTGCACATGCTTCACAGAAGCGTCAGAACTCAGAACATTTACGATGTTATCCATGTGCGAATAAAAACTTTACTGTCAATTGTATCTAAACTAAAATATTAAGTTATGAGCTTATTGTGTTCTGTTCCCACGAAATGAAATACTTTAGTGCTACTTACTGCAATAACCAGGTGCAGCAAAAATGCACATGAGCATTGTGTATCTTAAGAATGTTTAAGAGATATATATATTTTTTAACCCATGATGAAATGGGGAATCATCCCTGTTTCACCATGGTACTAAATATAATTTCTTTATGTCAGCCTGGGATAAAAAAAAGAAATTCTATTTAGTCAGTCAGATAATAAAAAAATATTAGACTCGTATTTTTTGCTTTAACATATTAATGAAAAATTACTTAGATAAAACGCATTAAAGTTCACCAACTTTAATGCGTTTTACGTTTTTTCACCACTCCCCAGTGGGGGTCGCTACGTCACAAGTATGTATAAAAATATGTGTTGGTTTTAAAACCCAAGCATTTTTTTTTGTCACGTTTATATCATCATCTGCCTAGCCTTTTCCCAACTTTATTGGGGTCGGCTTCCAGTCTAACCGGATGCAGCTGAATACCAGTATTTTACATGGAGCGACTGCCTATCTGACCTCCACAACCCAGTAACTGGGTAATACGATACCCCTTGGTAAGACTGGTTGTCAGATTTTCGGGCTTCTGACGACCCGTAACGACTATCATAGATCCACGAATGACAGCCGGGACCAACGGCTTAACGTGCTTTCCGAGGCACGGAGGAGTCTCGGTATGTAAAGATGGTCACCCATCCACAGACCAACCCCGGCAAGCGTAGCTTAACCTGATGGATCGACCCGTGCGGCAGTTATTACTTAGCCACGAGCTCCTCACGTTGTCACGTTTATATATATTCATTAAAAAATTAAAAGGTTGGAAACTACGTAAAGCGACAAGACCCCCTGAAAACACTATTTTACTTCGTTTTACAGTGTATAACACGGTTTTAAACCTTGTGCCGTAACCGTCCGCGATGGTTAACTTTAGCGCAAAACGTACCTAATTCAAATTCAAAATATTTTATTTCAAATAAACCTATACCTACCTATACCATAATGCCAGCAACTCTCCCGGAGGGTTCACTTCCATTACGTATTGCGCCATCATGACGTATGAGTTCTATGAAAAGCGGGTAGAGTCGAAAGTATAAAAGGTTTTTAGACTGGCTTAGATAATATTCTAGAGTAGACAATAATAGCAGTCTCGTTATTGTCTATCTCTACTTTCTTTCATTCTTAGTATAGCAGCTATCTGTGCTAAATCTCACGACCTTTAACAACGAATTTTAAAGTATGCATTAGCAAATTGGGGTTAGCAGACAGATACGCCATTAAATATAGATATGAGTTCAATAAGGGCACTCTCACGTTATGTGCTAACATTTTAGATGTAATTGACGAATGAACAGAAATAATATTGGTTTTGATGAACATAATACGGTTGGTAGATGCAGTGGTAATTTTAGTAATTTGTTTACAGTTGGTTTGAGAATGATTGGCGTAGTTGAAAGGTGGTTTACACCAAGCAGTACATACTATAATACTGATGATAATGATTAGGTAGTTGACACTTTGAGAGTGATATATTTCATCTTGTCCCGTGTTTACATGTCCCGGTTTTACCTGGACAAATTAACTCCCAGTCAAGCCTGACAGACGCGCGGCGATAGTGTCTTCGCGACAAATTGCATTTAAAAAACATTGTTCCACAATTTTCCGCCGGACTTCAGGCAGTGGTGGCGCGGACTCTGTCTCTTATGATCCAAAATACCCCGTTAAATATTTTGACGGTGTTGCAAATTCTTGCAAAAATAAGGTTGAAACTACATGCACCTACTCGTATTTCAGATAAAATCTGTTCTATACAAATAGAGCACTGGTAATTTTGCTAAATGAACCAATTCATAAGTAAAAGTTGTTCATGTCTTCAGGCAATATTCGCAACCTGTAGCAACATCATATAGACCTTTATCAGAAAATTATTATCATGGCAACATTTATAAATTACTGGATTTAGTGTCAGTAAAATATGCAGTGCAGATACAATCATCGAATGTATTTGGTAACATTCAGTAACTGCAAACAGTGGTGCTTTGTAATCATTTACATTGTAATGTAATGTAGGTATGTGTGTTTATCATAAAAGATAAACATCTACTTACATTTCTTTCTCGCAAATATTGCATTTCGATCTCTAGATCAGAAATAAGATCGAAATCAAAAAACAAGTTAGTCCCTTAAAAAATACAATAAAACTTTTTCAATCCCCTTTTTTATATTACCACAATTGGGAACACCCATCTTCCGGGCACAACAATGTACCACTACAATGGCTCTTGTCTTCAGGTACTTGTCAGTTCCTAGAAGATACATCCGGCGCTACAAGGGATGCTGACATGTGCGTGCGCAAGTGCCATGCGACTGAATTAGATGATGCTTTTGTTAGTAGGATAGTTCATTGAAAGGTTCCATAAGTAGTGCTTCTGAGACCATAGCAACATTATTTATGTAAATTGAGTATAATTTTATATTATAATCCAAAAGAAATCCGTCAATCATTTTCAGCCTTTATTATTGCTCGTAATTTATACCTCTTGTTTAAATTCAACAATCGTTTTTTGTTTTGAGAAGATCCTTTTCAGCACTTACTTATTAAGATAAAACAATATTTAGTTTTTAATACGAAACTTATGTTGAGAGGGAGCGGGCCGTAATCCACAACGCGGACCCAATGCGTGTTGGTAGATGTCACATGTCTCCGAATTTTTGGTTCTATTCGCCCTTCAATATGCCACAGAGAGGAAACATTTGTCCCAACCCCAACAGTAGGCACGATATAAACTAAACAGTTTAATCAGTTTTAAGCACAAGCATAATCATGCTTATGCTTAAAACTTGACTGGCTCGTTGGTCTAGTGGCTACTGCTGAGCGTGAATGAGGTCTTGGTTGCGATTTCCCGGTCAGGCAAAGTGTTATTGGGGTTTTCCATCAGGAATTTCTCAGTAGCAGCCCGGAATCTGGTGCCCGATTTGGTGCTCGGTTGATGGCAATAGGCTCACCCCCTATTATAAGCTATAGGGACTTACATATAGCTGGCGGAATGTGGGTGTACTATAGGTACGCCTTAAACTTCGAGGAAAATCTGGCGTGATGTTATAGTATGTGTAATGTTAAAGCTGGTGCTAATTGCTATCTTTCTGTTTGTCCCAGGGCCCGGCATGCTGAAACACGTGGCGGTCTCGCCGCACCGCGCGCGCGCTGACTCCGTCAGTCTCGCGTCATCAGCCTCCTGCTGCAGCCTGGGCAGCCTCGAACACCGGCATGACTCCGTCACTGATCTGTCCCATAGAACGGTGAGTTTTTATACCCGTTATTGATCTTGTTCATACTGTTATTTACAGGTACCATTAACTCCCATTAACCTGCCTGACGTCGCTTTGATGAAGCCTTTAGGCAAAGTTTTCTGTTGATCCTGTGAAAGGCAGAATTTTGGATTTACTGAATTATTATTTACTTTGAGTAGGTAGGTAGGTATGTCTCCCAAAGCCCCTTTATCGTATTTATTTATATATACCTACTTTATTGTAGATACACCAGAAAATATTCTGCAGTCTCGTCCAATCAACCTTTTCTTCTACAAGGCTTCTACATTTAGTCCTTTAATTTTATATTTACGACAAATGCTGTTCCCACGCATGCTTAAACCATTTGTACAATGTAAAGTATTGCAATTACAACTCGCCATGTGCACTTTGACATTTCTGTATCTCTTAACCTTGCAACTTCAACTTTTACTATTACTTGATTACCATCATCCATCATTCGGATCAGTTCCCTAAAGATTTTTCTAATAACATGCAAAGTGACAGCGATACGATCTATGTGCGTGCGCATCATTATTCGATTTCACTTTCTTGGCAGCTAATGGCGGAATTTCCTATGTCTCCCAAGAGATAATAACCACCATGGGAACCCAGTAGATATAAATATTATAACGACAGGAAATACTTTGTGGACTTAGAAGATACGGTTATCTGTAATTGTATTTGAATATGTATAAACGCTTCTGCGTATCTGGTTTCTTATTGAAACTTGGTGTTCAAACAATTTTAATGTTCGTCTTTACTCCATGCAAAATGTGGCAAAATGCTTATAAGGATATCGTTGTCGCGTAACGTTTATTATTTCCAGTTTGATGTGAGCAATCGCGTGTAGTTCCCTTACAAGTTGGTGTAACTTGAGAAATCGGATGTCGGTATTGCGTGATGCTACATTAATTAGCCACAGTGACCTTCTTAGTATGTTTAGATCTAGAAAAAATATTTGTGACAATTTTGAATTGCGTCTTTTCATACAAGGGGATGTACAAAAAAAATGCATTTTGCAATTGTGTCTGCAGCACGGATGGTCTGTCACATCCTTTGTTCTCTGTCCACATTTCTGCATCACCAAGGTCTAACTGTTTTGAGCGAGCAAACCAAATATTTTCAACATAATTCCTGGGAATCTGCACACAATGGGACAATTTCGACATTGCGTTCAGTCATTACCTTCCACCACAACTTCTTAATTAAGCTCGGCACTGACATTTTGATGGCCGATAGAGATAAGCGATGATTTCTCGATTGTTTAGCGACATGTGAACTTAGGTTTATGAGACAAGTCAGTATTGTTCTACGGTGGAAAGCTCTCGAATGGTGAGAGAATCCGAATTAGTTTTGACCGACATTTAAGTGATCGTTACCGTCTTTGTAATAAGACTTAAGAAGTCGTTAAACTTTGGAAGTTCATTGTGTGAAACTAGTGTAATAATGTGTAAATAAACTGATACTTTTCACTTCTTTCTCTAGAAATGGCTTCTAAATGACCTATTGTAAGAACACTGCTAGGTGAATTGGAACCTTATCATGTCTAAGAAGCTGTTTGCAATGGTTCACTTCAGTTGTAAGTGTGGCCCTAGCCATGTAAGCACTATTTTCTTAACTAATTAATTATTCGCCAGTAGGTAAAGCAACTCAGGAAATACAGATTCTTCAACAGTGTATTAGTCTAGAAATATGTGATTGATATGAAGCCCAGTCAACGTCATTCGTCTTGCGTTATCATAGTTTCCTAACACGGGTTTTTTTTCCAATTCAAGTAATACTCGTAGTTGTGCCGGATTTCCCAACAATATAATAAACGTTCTAAGACCAATAAATAATAACGACCGGAAATACAACCGATAAGGAATTTTATCTACATACCTGAGTGTAGTTTCATATGTGTTAGTATTTGTTGTATTATGAATGCAGACTTGCGCTTCGCGGAGACGTCGCATGATTGTTGCAATTACAATTTACGACGATATTTCTGCAAAACTCATAAAATAGTTTCATTCAAATCTTGACGACAACTGTTTCATTCAACCGAACATATAAGTTTTATTGATATATTATTATATTTCTTTCCGCGCGACGCCATTTTATTTGTATTATTCTTTTTTTGAGTTTAAACCGTTTAATTCAGTCTACTGGTAGTGAATTAGAGCTGTCCATTTTAGTCGATTATTTTCATAATCATACGATTTGTTTTTGTAATATGAATTTCGGTCAAGTATATGAGTTTAATTGTTTTTTTTGTATGTTTATGATCAGCCATAAGGAGCTGACTGGTTACCATATGTAGACTGTTTAGTTTATTACTATGGTACACCTATTTAATCCTTTGTTATAATTTACATCAAACATATGCCCAGAAAATCCATGTTAACGACTTATTACATCATTTGTTAATAAATATGTCAGTAAAGTATTGTGTAAAGGATTTAATTCTTTGTGCCTCTGGTCATCTGGCATGCATCATCAGATTTCTTAGATTCTTTTGATGTTTTTATGTAAATCGATAGATGAATCATTGAGTAATTAACATAATATTGTTTTAATTTAATACATTTGCTCTAAAAACTAGGTTTTAATATTCGAATTCGTAAACAACCTTGACCGACTTCCCAAATCTAGTTGGCAACCATAAACAATTATACTGTGTATGATTAATTGTTTTGATTAAGTATCCATTTACCGTTTGCATCCGACATGGGTTTGCAGTGAGCATAATGATCACTCTCTAACAGACATTTCCGATGCACTGACTTGGGAACCTCGTTTAATTGTAGAGGTGCTATGTTTCTATACAGCTAGACAATAGACAATCACGCCCTCTATAACGTACCTGCACTCTCTATTGTTTTTATTTGTTGATTATAGATGCACTTCTAAATAACGGGAATAAAGTGTACGTTTGTGACATGTATATGAAAGCATTTGACGGTGAGATGTGGGCATATTGTAATTTTATTGTCATGGATGTAATTAGTTGTGGTTTTCCTCATGTTTTCAATAAACTTAATTAAGTAATTATGCAAGTGATTTATTTTAAATACAATGTATTGTTGTTCAAGAAAGTCGGCAAATAATCCCAAACCTATAATTAAAATAATATTGTTTATTATTTTATTTTGCACAAACTGACTTTCACACCATTTCTATACAGGTAGTTAAGAAAACAATTATACATTGTTGATTATTTATTTTGCATAAAGTTACCAACCAAGAAGGTATAGGTACCTTCTTTATGAAATGAATAAAAACCATGAATATATTGAGTGTAAGGTAAGGTGCTTTATAGGACCTAAAAAAACTTTATATTTGTAACAGGACAATGCACACTTGCATTCAGTCACACATGTCATCGGTCCGTGGGAACGCATGCGCGCTGGCATGTAGCCGCTAATCATCCAGTTATTGGACAACACCATATACAAGGTGGAGAAGTTCCACTAGTTAATGCACTAGGTTTTACTAGAGAACAATCTCGCTTGCATATACAAATGAGAATCGAGACAAAAGTATAGTTAAATTCTTCGGACACATACATTGAAGTATTTGGTCCCCACCTATGAAATCAGCGTTTTGTATGGAGAAAAGAAGTTGCATTTTTCATACTAACATTTTCTTAATTTATTTAACAACCATGAACACTAATGTTTTAAAACTTTTATGCACTAATGTTTAAAAACTAAGTTAACGTATGCCACTTAGATTAGGTAAGCGACTAAAATAAGTTTTGGCTAAGTTTTAAAACAAATAGTGGTCATTTCTGCTAACAAAAAGAGGAGTCTTTTTTAAGGCATTTTTTATGTTTAGAAAACTATACGTAATAAGGTTTTTTTTACTATTGGTAGTTGTCTATGATGGTTATTATTCGATATAATATCAAGCAATCGATGAATATTTTAAATCATAGAAGTGACGAGGTTCTCTATTTGTGAGAAAAAAACACCAATTTCATAGGTGGGAACCCGTGTGGGGACCCGTGTGGGGACCCGTGTGTGGACCCAATATTATAATACCTTTTTTTTTTTTTTTTTGGTTGGGAAATCATCAAATGACGTCTCCCGCTCTGGGTGGAGCGGGAGGGCGTGTCAGACTCTTACTGACTAAAACCCACCCGTGTTCCTTCTCTTGCCTGTGCAATGCCAGGGGGCCACGGTATCCCTTTCGGACTTTCCCGCAACCCCGGCAGGCAATGGTCTCATCGGACGCCTTCATTCGCTGACATCTCTTTGAGGCGCGCGTGGAACACAACGCGCCGTCGAAATATTATAATACCTATGGCCTCAGTAACAGAAAACCAATGGGTCAGACAGAATGCAATGGTTTTCGATAACCTGTGTTCTCGACAACCGCGCGAGACATGTACAATGTGCATCAAATGGTAAGAGCCACTCATGTGACGTTTGCCTCAGGCTGACATTTATAAAAAAAATGCATTTGTGCCTCATTGTCTGTAGTTCTACGTAAGCATCATAACAATACGATATCAAGCCAATGACGAAACAACAATGGTGTCATTTTTAAGACAGTTTGGAACTTCTGTAGCTTCCTTATGTTGTGCAGTTATTAGACGAAGTACAAATAGACATGTTAACGCCTTGTCGAGGAGTGTTTAGCACGATATTGATGGCCAGCCATATTTTGTTTAATTACGCGTGCGACTAGCTGGCCCAATTTTTGAGGTGCATTCCCTTAATGGACCTCAAAAATTGGGCCAGTGTAGGTACAGTTTATTTACGAGCTGCTTTTTTGAAGTTTGTCTGTCTGATAAGTATGATAATTGTTAAATTTTGGTTACCTATTCATTCATTCATAGTTATGTTGATTTCAATCATTCAGCCATTCAGAATGAATGAAAAAATTATACCCACGAATGATCGATCGATGAATGGTATGATGTACTTTTACCAAGTTACATCTACAATCACGCTATCACTTTTTTAATAAAACAATCACATCATAATATTCGCTTCACTCCAGTATTATCACGTAGATATCCGGTGGGATTGCGCAAGCGCAGCGGTAGGTCACACGGTTGCCGTCACTTCCTGTCATTACAGGCTTTCTACCTGCCGGTGAAACTGGACAGTCTGACAGACACTGGGTGTTATAGTCTAGGCCAGAATGTAGGGCTTTTATCTAGGGAATTTGACGAAGAGGAAACTGTTAAGAAAAATTATGTTGCTCGAAGAATCTTGGACTACATGCCCATATTCCAAGTGTAAAGGCAATTATAGTTTTATTCGCAAGGAAAGAAAAAAGTAGAAAAATACTTATAAAACAATAAAATGATTAAATTTATTTTACTTTCAAAGTTTACATATAGCCATTTACAAAAACCTGCACAGTTAGCAAGAGAGTATTGCGAGATGTGTTTTTGGCATGCATGCTAGTATGCCAATGTTGATGTATGTACTTTTATCAAAAGCTTTGTATGCGAATCTGTATCACCTTCAGTCAGAGAATGTGAAAACAAATGTATGCTGCCGCGGCTGTTGAGTTGTCCATACCAATTCGTTGCCAACCTCTGGCGGCAGCTGCCCATATCGACAACCTTTTGGCGTGATTTCAACCCGGATTTGACCTAAATAAGTTACATAACAAAAATGTATAAATCAATCTGCCTAGGCTTTTCTCAACTATGTTGGGGTCGGCTTCCAGTCTAACCGGATGCAGCTGAATACCAGTATTTTACATGGAGCAACTGCCTATCTGACCTCGACAACCCAGTTACTGGGTAATACGATACTCCTTGGTAAGACTGGTTATCAAACTTTCGGGCGCCTGACGACCCGTAATGACTGTCAAACAAAATCGATAAATATTGAACTGTAATGAAGAAAACTGATATAGATAGATACAACAGGAATGCATTTGCATAATGAGTTACTAATCTATTAGACATTAGATATTCCTAGACATATTAATGTTTAAGAAAAAAGTATAAATATGAGATTGTTTATAAAATATTCGCTTCTAGTCTAAGTAGTTATCTAGGTTTATTAATGTAAAGTTTTTACACTAACAATTAGTTCAGGCACGCGAAGTTTTGTTCCATTACCTATTTACAGCACTGAGGAACTATATGTTGATCAAAACATGATTAGCGCCGGTAACAAATATGCATTTATAGGATTTTAATAATCAATACAACTTTCAAGTTATGACCTCAAATGTCATGATTTCATGAAATAGTCACTAAACGCGTGAGTTTACGTAGGTATGCATGCACCTCATCTATAATATTATTAAGTATAATTACGGAACAAGTTTAATTAAAATTAGGAATTTAACGATACATAATTTTCCCGATATGATACCGATTATTGTGTAAACGTTCGGCGATCCGCGATACCGATACCGAGGCCGATACACAGTGCCGGTATACAGCGATACATCGTTCAGTCAACGCTCAGCAAACTGCAAACGTTGCCGTTTACCATGTTGCTGTCGCATGCGCTGCGCGGCTCTCCCGCCAGTCCCGCCTGCGACAGAACGACAATGTTGCGCGCGCGTCGTCATTTCGCGCGCTTTTTGATCTGTTTGATATCGGTTATATATAATCGGCGATGCCGACATATCGACCTGCCGATTATATAGGACGATATTATCGGCATCGGAATCGGTATCGTTACATCCCTAATTAAAATAAAACAATATCTTAACTTACTATTAAGTACTTGAAATGCTGTAGAGCATTGTAATTGTATTTAATGTACCTACAAGTGTTTGAATAATAAGGTCCTAGCCATCTATGTTTAAAATAAATTGATCTTTCTCATCTCGTATCATAACCATATAATATCACATTCGCAAAACATCTACATGAAACAAAACCTCACATATACTCACTCCCCAAGTCCCTACAGACGTAGATAACTCAGTCATCAAGTTACATTAGTTCATTACATAAACAATAAACAGTAGATCAGTTCTGTCCGGATCATTAGCTGTTATGATGAGATACAGTAACCTGAGTCTGTGCGTAACTGCCAAGTAAGATGAGATGCCATCTCATGTTATCTATAGCCATGTCTTGATGAGAGGCTGTACTTAGAGTTTAAGTTACATAGACATAAGTTGTTGCGTAGTTAATCAGCTACCTGTTAGAAATGATTTTAATTAAAATAATGTTGAAAACTGACCTCTGCTTCCTTCATAAAGACAGCCATGGTAGAGCTAGAGCTGTTTTTTTCAGACAGTTATGTAGTTCCGTGTACTGCAATCAAAAGCTCGCGTCGAATTATTATTTTCTTCTTTATTAGCCCACCAGTTTTCAAGTAAATTTGCTTAAATGGTAGATCCTGAAAAAACCTGGGATAAATAAACCCAAAGCAGCCTTTAAGGTGTCGTTATCATTATCAGATAAAACACTACACTATTCTCTACATGTTATTGTTTCAAGCCATTGCACCCTATTGTGAATTAATCTCTCATCGGATCTAGGAACAACAACGCATTTAGCAGTCAGCTTAGACATAAACACATCCTCGCAATAATCTAGATATGGACTAAAATATCACAATGGTGGCTTGCGATGCGCAGACGACGGCGACTACGTGACCTTTCTGAACAATATCTGCTGCTATGCGCGCGCGCAGAATTAATCGCAGCGACACGGATGCATCAGGTGCTTGCACAGTTTAATATAAACCTGTCGTGTGTGCGTGTGTATTTGCTTTGTGCCTTTCAATACAGAAGATTGATAATTGATTTTCTTTTATATGCAACACAGCTGCTTGGAATGTGTAGTACCCTGTGCAGAACCTAATAGATCCTTCACGGCTACACGGAATCATTAAATGAAACCCAAAGCTTCATTCCAACGTTTGAGTCTGCATGTCGACCCCAAATAATCAAATCATTACTGATTATTGTTTACTAGATTGGATTTCGAATCAATACCTAGAAGTCTGATGACATCGATATAGCTAGAGAGAAATTCATAAGTTTGAAATTTAGTATAGAGTAGTAGAATTGAAACCTAGTAGGTACCTAATCTATCCGTTCCACTACTGACGAAACCAAACTACTTTGAGCTCTTTAAAAAACATTCTGGTCCCGACTCCAAATTGATCCAATCACAATAAAGACAATGTGACAAGACCAGCTGGGTTTAATCAACGCTGAGTCACATATCGTCAGGCAGAAACGTCACATGTGCTAGTACTACAGTCCTTGTGCTGATGGGATGCGCAAGCGTTCGCGCAATGACGTCATCTTCTAAGGGCAGTGACGCATACATACATAACTTACGCCGCCTTCCCAGGGGGTAAGCAGAAACTATAGAACGCCACCTTCTAGGCTCCTTACATACTGCTTTACGCATACCTACGTTTATTTACTATTTGTTTTGTTACACATAGTGATTGTCTCTAGGAAGGGCTATGCGGAATTGTACCTACCTGATGATGGGTCTAGGATGAAATTGTTTAAATGAGTCAGAAGGTACTTTAGGACACTGAGTCTGACTCAGCACTCGGAACAATTTCACACCTCCTTGAGTTAAACATCTCGTTATGTTAATTAAATTATACTAGGTATATAGTAATCTTGCACGCGAAGCGACAGACAGACATCTAACAACCATAGAAACGGGTGTTCTTCTGGTTTCGTCCACGGAGGAATAGACAAAATGACAGATTGTGTTTATTTATCTGTCATTTTGTCTATTCTTCCGTCGACAAAACCCGTTTCTATTTGGTTGTGCTAAGCGTGCTGTCGCGGGCATTTTCTAAAGTTGTCTTATAAATAACTACTTTGATAACACCGATGAATCTTCATTTCATTCGATTGTAATCAGATCATTCCAATAAGATCGAATGCAGTAGAACTATGATCATAAAGTTTGGTTTTTAAAACCCAACTATGATCATAGTTCTTCTTTGCTAGAAAAGTTTACAAAAAGTTTAGATTTTTATTAAAAGCTACACAACAAAGCAAGCTAAAAACAGCAACTGTCCAATAAATAAATAAATAATAATTCACAAATTAGTCCATGGCCTGTCCCAATAAAGATTCCCCTTATTGTCTCAACCAATTACTACAACACAATGAATAGTAGGTACTTACACTACCTACATACTGTAACTAGCATCTCTACATACTTCTAACACGCGATTGGCGACCAATTAACATGTAGTAACAATAATTTAATTTAATTGCAGTGACGGCCAATAGATCGATAACCTGTGACTTGCGCTTGCGCATGAGTTTATGTAATACTTTATCTAGCTATTGTAGTGCCGACGCGATAAAACTAGGCCTAGGGATGGGGACTTACTATCGATAGCTTTTGTTTTTAATTTGGAAACCCAACTTTGCATCATCTTGTCATCCCTTAAGAAACTTCCCACCGTGCACCGCGCCGTTACTCAATTTTGTTTAAGCATTTACCTAGTTCTCTACTCTGTTGTATGTTATTTCGCTTATTTTTAACTTGACATTTCACGTCTAATAAAGCCAATTCACACAGATCTTTGTACAATAACAGTAACCGATACTTATATAACTTTTTATTCGAAATTGCTAAATACATCAGAGTACATAAAAGATTATCTAACAGAATTTCATGGCCAGTAGCCGCATGTCGGTCGAGTCGAATGCTTGTTTACTCCTTTATACATGGTATATTGTGTAAACGGGGCTAGGGTTGTTCGTGATGTTCAATAATTGTGCAACGTGGCCCATCACGCTGGATTTGCGGTTGATATTATGTTATGGGCATGAAGGATTTAATTGAATATTGCATGTGCAAGGTTTGGATAAGGCTAGTTAAGATTGTGTGTGTTGTTTAAATGGTGTTAGATTTTGTTAGACGTCCTTATTATAACGATACTTTTAAGGCTTATCTTGTAAGAAGATTTTAGTATAGTATATAATTATAATAGATTTAAACAGCTTTTTAATAGCAGATAAATTACTTAAGTTTAGTAAACACATATTAATTTATGTGATAACTGATTTCGATATCGATAAGACTTCCTTCGACAGTGTTGTCGCATCCCTCATCCCGGATACCGGACGAAGGGCAGGAGCCCTACATTTCCCCGGGCCCAATAGGGCCAATTGATCCCAATATACGGCCGGAAGCTGATCATTGTACCCGGATATGCACTTGTAGCGTAGATCCGCGCGTGCGCACAAAACTTCACTACTCTACCGTGAAATGTTAAGTGTGGCTATTATGCTGTTTTTCTACATAGATATATTATTTCCGTTTTGTTTCCTTTGTGAAGGTATTAGGTGAATAGGTTTGATACGCTTAGGGTGGTTAACTTATTAGACTTTTTATTGGTTGGTTGTTAGCATTGTTGTTTGATTTGCGGAACGAATTAGTGTAAGTGAGGATTTATATTTTGCCATGATATTATGTTAAACGGAACTATTATATTATTTCCGCATGTATTTAGAAACTCAGCACAACGCGGTAACTTTACCGTTTAGTTGAGAAGGAAGAAATTAAAAATCAATTATTTGAATTACAAAAGGTTATTTAACTTGTTCATAATTTAATTAACTTTTTCCCGGATATAAGACAAACTAAGCTAGAAATTAAGTTTGTGTTGGATCATTCGGTTCCCTACAAAATGGTTGAGCTGGATGGTGCTGATCCACGCGTCATGTTCGTGAACGGTCGCCGTCAGTTGAGACTGGTCATCTCTATCTGCCAGGGCTTATTTTAAATCTTATATTTTGTTTTTTTTTATATTATTATAATATACACAGGATTTTGTAATATCTATATTTAAAAGAGTGTCCTTGGAGTTTCTTGCCCGTTCTTCTCCATAGAGATCTACGTTTTGGAATGGCAACTAGTTTCAACTTTCTAACTAACTGACCGACTCTTTGACAATTCAAAAGTGCCTGTAAATGGTTTAATTGAAATAAATGGTTTGAGTTTAAATTAATTAAATTATAAAATGATCCAGTAGATATTATAGGTGGGTTATGCTTACAGTTATAACGAAGAACTGTTATCAACAACTTGCATGCGCCATAGTATTACGGGCTGGCCACGGGGCCACGTGCAAACGCCGCTGCCTCTTATTAAATCATTCATTACTTCACACCGCAACGGTGACTCATGCCAACGCATAATATTGACACATTTTTGTATAGGTACTCGATATTATCAAAGATGACATTAACTTATGAGCCCGCAATAGTGGAAGTACCTACTCAACGGCCTTGCGGCTGAAAGTATTGAAAGCTTGTCTATAGTCCGGTGCGTACGAAATTGGTGGCTTACATGTAAAGTTAGCCCCAAAAGATATATACACGCACAAGGAACCATTTTATTGTATCCACCGTACAGGTACAAAACATAATATTAAATTTATTTTACCAAAACAATGTAAACAAAACAACACTGTTTTTAGCGATGATAATTATGTAATTTATTTAAACTTATCACACTAATAAAAAGTACAAAGGCGGACTTAATGCCTTAGGCATTCTCTACCAGTCAACCAAGGGTGGTGAAGAGATTAGATGGCAGGTGCTCTGTTTGAGAGGAACAAAGAAAAAACATTTTTATTAAAATAAATAACACAATGTGTTGTCTAATGTGTAATTCGTAATAACGCAATCGTTAAACTATTTAGCGTCATTTATTTTGAGTAATCTAGTTGAGATTTTCTGTAGAAATTGTTTGGTTTTTAAATCGCAAATATGCGGTATTAAAATGTGTGCTCTTCTATCATGTCTCCTTGTCTAGGATTTATTTGCTCAAAGAAAGTTGATGGAAGTACGGGTATGGGTATTTCTATACTATTTATCATTGGAAAGTTCCTACATTTGTTAATTGGCAAAGTTGTTCACTTTGAACTTGAATCTGTTGTTTGTTACTTAAGCCCACATATTAAATTATTAATAATTACCAAGAATAAATCTTATTGTAAATAACTTGAAGTTAACGTTACCAGAGGGCTTTTCCAAGAAATCATTTACAAAACAAGTCTATGACGTCTACGTTATTTTACTTACTTGGAATATCCAGAGCAGGAAGTGTAAAAGTTGCACTGAAGTTGTACAAGCAACGGCGACGCTGTTAATTGCATACTACCTAACCTCTTCGACGCGGCGACCACGCCGACGCGACGTAATAAATGGCGTCAGTGAAATGAAAATCATAATCATTAAACCTGTGATTATAAGCTTATTTATTTTATAACTAGTAATTTTGCACGGTACTTTATAGATAAGAGAGGTGTATTTTATAATTATTTTATTAGTTAGAATTAACTGTAAATGAAAACGGAGTAACTGCTTTCATATTACTTTGGTTGTAAAGAACAGTTTACAGGTAAGTCGCGTAATAATCACCTAAGTTTTAATAAATCTTCATTAATTTGCGTATTTAACCAAATGATTAATATCATACTTGTCATGTCAAGGAACTAATAAATACTGTTAGAACTTTGATTCCGTGTTACGCAATTTCGTGCAGTGTCATTGTTTCGAGCAATAACAGGGAAATGATATATTGTCACTATTCTCTTCCTTCCTTCTTTAATCCACGACGTAATATGTGTCGCAGTAACTCAACTCGTGCAACAATTAAATGCGGTGCCGGCCTTGTGTCTGTCCGTCTGTGTATCCGTGTCGGTACAGTAAATAACACAAGAAGGTACTTATAGGTTGCATTAGAATTAAATTACAGATATAATAAGACACACTTCTAAATTAGGATTCCTGCAGAAACATATATAGCTAAGTAATTGCTGGTGTTGTTATTGGAAAACACGGCTTGGCGACCGACCGTTGAGCCCTGGGGGCCAATTCTCGATTTTCGCCATTTATCTCGAGTTCGAGATCGTAAGTCTATCTCTATGTCTATTAAAAATATCTCTATCTCTACCAAAAAATGTCGAATTGAGCAGAATTCCGTATTCTCAGTCAAAATAGAAATAAATGTCACGAAAATGTCGAGTCGAGTGAAGATAATGTTACCATTATGAAGAATCGCACGTTCCGTTTTAGGTAGCTATGAGTTAATGAATGATTTTGTTTTAACACGCTAACTAAACCTAATTATTTAAGTATAAAACGAAACGTTTAGTGTAAAAATAATCAGTTTGACAAATTGACAGTTGACTGTATAATTAATTTAGGTATTTTAGGGTGTGCAATTAGTATTTTTGGTGGGTAAGGTTAGTTTAGTGAACAGTTATACATGACTAATAAAATTATGAATATTTACCTTCGTTTTCAGGTCTATTTTCGTGGTATCCTGAATTACAGGAGCCAATAGATCTATTAGAACCCTTATTAAATCTTTATCTAATCTGAAGTTTTTAATGACTTCTGTTTCGCTCAAGTCGTAAATATCGACGGTGGGATAAGTGCGCTGTTGTCGCCGTGTATTGGCCAGTTGCTCGCTACTTTCCAACAACTCCGAGATAAAAATGCTAATAAACTCGTCCATCTTTCAGTGGTTTCAAGTCCAATCGTGGGTACACAAATTACAGAGTCTGTTATTTACGCGAAGGTCGTCGTTTCAAGAAAACACAATGCACAAATCAAAGAGTATAAATCGAATTTCCAGTAGGTATGAGATGCCAAGCCGTATTTTATTTAAAAATTAAAGAAAAGAAAACACAGTGTACAATTCAAAACTCAACGAATTCACTCAGAAATTACGTATCTCTACAATCGACATGACATCTCTACTGCTCAGAAGCACTCGACATGAACTCTAACGTTAGCCTTCGACAAATGTCGAATTCGACATCCCCAGAATAGCAACTTTTAAAATTTGTCGAAAAGATGACATCATTAGAAATTTTTGTCGAGTTCGACACCATCTCTAAAATCGAGAATTGGCCCCCTGGACATTCGGAAATTGCTAACAATTACCTTAAAGAAAAATCTATTTTCCCTGCTCTTGAATTAAGTGAAATTCTTTGGATCCTATGCACGCTTAGCTTTACTACCATAGAAACGGGTTTTGTCGACGGAAGAATCGACACAATGTCAGCTAAACAATCACAATCTGTCATTTTGTCTATTCTTCCGTCGACAAAATCCGTAGAAAACCCGTTGCCATGGTTGTCACGCTACGCTTGCTGATATAACTTTGAGTAGGTAATCGAGAACGAAAATAATTAATTTTGGGGTTTCAGTTAAGCATAACTTTGGCGACAGCCCTCAGCAGAACGTTGCACTCTTTCGGTCACAGCTGCATCCTGTTTCCTTTATTGAACTTGTTTGGTCTTTATTTTCTTTTTAACCTTAAAGTATTTTTATAAAATTTAATATCAATAATAAAAGTTATTTGCACAAATATGGTAGGTACAAGTCGTGTGGCGCCTATCGCGTAAACGGCGCCGGCGCAGATTTACGAGTTAATTAATCAGCAAGCAGTTAGTTATGGCAGTAACTATATCGTTGGCTGTCAATATTATTGCTACTCATGCTCTTTTGTTTTACGCAAACCAAGCGTGTGGAGGTGTTAGAATATGTTAATCTGTTGTTAACCTATGAATAATTTTGATTTTATATGATATGTACTTAGTTGCGATGTTTAAGTAATAAACAAAGGTAATATCGTGTTTCTGAAAGTTTGTGGTTGAGATAGCTTAAGCTACCGTACTTACCTACAATTGGCAAGAATGTAGCAACGACGCGACGACGCGACGGTTAGAATTTACAACAGCCGTTACTGTCTGAAATTAATTAACTCTTGGCTTCGCTACTAGCATGTTCATGAATATTTAAATTATTATGAGCGCCAAAAAGCCAAAAACAGAAAGAGAATAATCCTTCACTGTACTTAACCACTCCGAACACAATGCAATGCTTATTAAAAATAATCGCATCATGTAAAAACAACCCATCTGAAACAAACTGTGCACTCATGAAACAATAAAAGTACTTTTGGGTTGCAGATCTTATGATAGCCACATGTAACTAAGTACTGTGGCTAAATTGTTCTGACTAATGACGTCACCGGGCCGATTTGTCTTTATTTCGCTAATCGACGTATAAGGAAGTTTGTGGCTGACTCATGTAGTACCTACAGCTGTAGTCGTTCGTTTGTTCAGCTGGGTCACTGACTGGACTAAGGTCTAATAGTAGAAACGGTGTGTATTGTACCTACTATGTTGTTTGTATAATTCACAATCGTAGAACTTTTTTAACCCACCCTGACCACATTACTAGGCAAGAATTGAGAAAGATTGTCAGGTTCATTGTCATATTGGGTAGATTGTCGGGATCTGATGATAGGATCATGGAAAAATCGAGGGAACTCTTCAAATAATTATTATAGGCACACCTATAGCGATGCTGTTGCTCTCGGAAAGCACCATAAGGTGAAGTGGAACTGATGATGAAGACCACAGATGGCCACCGGAACTACTCAATAATATGTATTTCATGACTTGCGATTCAATTACTTTAATATGATTGCCAATCAATTTATGCTCGTCACAATGCACTAACATGCATGCTTAATCTGGTGTACAATAAAATGTATATGAATAACTAAATAAATGCATATGGAAAAGTAGAGCTGATGGTGAAGTACCAGGAGAACTCCTCAAAGATTAACGTTCCTGAATCGAGAAAAGCAATATTTTGTAAAAGGTGATGTTTTGTAAAGGTGAGCAGTTGAAGGCTATTGTAACTTAGATAAATTACAAAATGACGCACTGAAAAATGAGAAATAAAAACTTTCTTTAAAAAAAACAACCGACTTCTAAAAAAACAATTCGGAAGTCGGTCGCAAATAATGCAAATACAAAACCAAAGACACCGACTTCCAAAATTTAAGTTATTTTTTACTTTGTAGTGTTTTTTTAAGAAGTTGGTTGTTTTTTTTATATAAACTAAGATACTACCAGTTAAACAGAGTTACTCGTAGTTATTGCATATAAGTATTCAAATTCCTACAATATTCTGCCGACTGTCGAATGGCGACACATTGCAATTCAAATCCATTGCCAATCACACAATATCGATACACATTACATCAAAGTGGAATTTACAACCACAGCAACCACTATCTCCCTTAATTACGTACCGATTGCCATTTCGATACATAATCAACACCACTCCGCGCTGCGCGGGCGCATTGCGCACGAGTTTCCGCGCAGTGAAGTGGCGACCTCTAAACGTCAGAATTTCTTGGAACTATAGGTACTGTCGCAAGCGCTCACCTCTACTTTAGAGGATTTCGAGCGCATGATAATAAGCTGTTCCAAGAATATGAGCATTACTTGAAATGTCGATATTGCTAAGTATAGGCATGATGATCGAGGAAAAGATTGAGAAAAAGTATTTGGAATGATCAATTTAGTGTTAAAATGTATACCTACACTTTGGGAACAGTTAGGCTGTTAAGTTCGCTAGCAGTGTGATCCGGGTTGATTCCTCCTGTGAGTGTAGTAATATGGTATGTTATGTCCCAAGTTTAGATGCCCCTCAAAATGGCAAATTCCAATACATAAGATGAAAATGATAGTAAAAAAAGAGTTAACAAACTAAAACTCAGAGCATCAAAAGCTTCTTTTTTTTCTGCTTTGAATTCTTCAAAGCTGATTTTTCATGTCAGCAGGAGGTCTACTAAGCTCTAAATCCGAGGTTTCGGCAGGCGATTTCTACTCCATATCACCTACGGACATTAGATTAGTTTGTGGCCCGAACGATCAGTGAAAGACAACACGATTTGATAGTTATCCCTAATCCGGATGTGTTTTAAACCATACGAAAATCATTATTATCCGGGTGTAGGATTCACTCCGAAGTTTCAAACGACTTACGGACGTGCCCGTATCTTAGTTGATGGATTTAAAGAGTAGGCCCCCAGATTGGGAAAAACCTTCTTGGTATTGTTTCGTAATCGTCATTGGATTAATATTAGGATAGTTTGCAATCTTCCCAGCATGTTTCTAAATACATCAATCATTGAATTATCCGTTTTGCTAATAATCACATCACAATATCTTCAGCTCAGCAGGTGTCTGATTGAGACGCTACCGACTTGATTGCTGGGCTAGTAACGATGACTGATAATTGACGTCATGAACATGTTACTCTAATAGGCACTTGTAATTGCTGTAATGCAGCAGTTTCTTTTACGCGTAAATCGTGGAATCTTCGGAATAGAACACTGATTTGTTTAGAGAAAAGTTGCTTACGGGTAAATGATCTGTTGTAGTAGAAATAAAGGTATTTCTGGCCGGCCTAAATGTCTAATTACTCTACCTAAAATGAAATAGGTAATCATTAACATGTTCTTTATTAAAAAGACTCTTTTTAGCTCATAACAGTAAGGTTTAATATAATTAGTACGTAGTTAGCGTGTAATTAAAATCATTGTGGCGTGGCATTTTTTCTTATTTTTATTCCCAGAAGTTTACTTTTTGTTGAGTACGAAACAAATTATTTTTGTGTTATTAAATAAACACTTATAAAATCTCGACAGTACTAAAATAATTAATCGACTCTACTTCTTTCTTAATCTTGTTTACGAACATTTTTCGCATTAAAAGTACGTTTACTAACAACTCTTTTGACTGCGATTGCTTAACAAACACCTAAGTGGGTAGCTCTAGGTAAGTCTTCTCATATTTTTTCTGAGCATGTATAAAACATGTCTTGAATGCTTTAAAACTTAGTGAGTACAAGCGCGTAAATCAAATCTCTCCTTACTGTAGTCACATAGACCACGCTCAACCGGTTTCGAAGGTTGTGAGCATAAGTTCGCTGCTTCGCATAATTGGATGCTGAACATAATTAACATCTAACATGTACAATAACAAACAAGTTTTTATACTTACGGTTCATAAGAGTGAATTATTTAAATTCCAAACCAAAAAGGAAAAGAAAATGTTTAGATGCAAAGTGTCGTCGAGTTAATTGAAGAAAACGACTGAATGGATGACAGAGCCAAATAAGGACCAAATGTATACTAGTTACTTGTATATGACCGTTAAAGAAGCATGATGCAGTTCCGTGAATGCTAAATCTTTGAAATAGCGGTATAATAATTACAGATAAATAATCTCATTGACATTTCGTTAGCAGAACAGATATACAAGTTTATTATTCATCAGTAATATCTCAGTATTTCGGTCACAGTCACGGTCTGGCAGTTGACTGTCGCGTGGAATGTCACCGGAGATCTGTATAGGGCTTGCAGAGAAGCAATCAACCGTAAGACATACACGACTCGTATTGAGGGCGAACCTATTTAGAATACAAGGACCAGTTAATGTAAGGGCTCGTCTTTGCGTCTCTAATGTACCATTTTGTTTATTACGAATCCTTAAAACAAAAGAAATTATTGTGCAATTCGATACACAGTTTATGGTAAACTCGCAGTTCAGTGTGCATTGAGGATAACCCTGATAATACAATATAAGGATAAAGCAAAGACCTTGTTTAACATTCAAGAATTCAAGATATTAACTACAGCGAGGAAAGTCCTCGAAAATCCGCTTTGGAAAATCATAACTTTAGTGATTTCAAACTTTGAGTTTTAACATAGGCAAATGGAAGAATGAAGAAATGCTTATTAACATGTGTTTAATTTTTGCAAACATTTTAAGGGCAGATTTTAACCAACATTCAATTTCACATTACCTTATAGAAAATATACCTACTTTAAACAAATTCCTGTAGATACAGCAATTTACACCTAAGAATATGGGCAGTGTTAAAATATAAGCTATATCAGCAGCCTTACAAAGGACCAAAAGTTATTTAACATCACATAAGACCTCGGCCACGCACGTAGGCGCACCGTGGGCGCAAGGCTTGTCTTCTCGTTATTTGTCCAACATATTCACAACATGGTAATTGGATAAAGTAAATTGGAAAGGTGTGTTTACTTTGTGATTTTTTTGATAAGTAATATCAACGAGGTTGCGGACGAATGGAAGGAACATTTTAGGTTTACACTTTACGGTAAAATTTGGTCCTGAGAGGCGGAAAAGTGAGACTCGTAGAAACAGTACTGTTGCTATTTTACTCTGCTACTACTGCACAGACGTCTGTTACAACAGTGTAATCATCTTAATCCTCAAACCGTACATTGCAGTAAATCTTAAAATAAATATTCATTTAGAACCAGACGATTCTTATTACCTCTTTTCTTTTTTTAAAACAAATCCTTTGAACTCAAATCATTGTTTTCTTTCTCTTTTTAAGTACTTGGCTTTGCTTTCATGGTCAAGGGCATCTTTTTATTAGGTTTTAACTCTTAACCAACCCATTGACATAACTCCTCTTTCTTAAACAACACCTGCTTTGACTTTGTTTGTCCTCTTTATGTCTACACTAGAGACCCGCCTCTGCTTCGCACAAAACATGGAGAATCCTATAATGTATTTATAGTTAACACACAAAACCTTTCTGAATAAATCATCGAAATAGTGGTGAAAACAAAATCAAATCAAGATTTGTTGCGTAGTTTAGCAGAACAACGCGGTCCCACAGACAGACTCGAAAAGCGACTTTATTTTATAATAAATATGTTATACAATGTATGTTGCATAGTTTTCTGTGTTTATTGACACTGCCCGGAAGTGCGGCATAGTATACCGTATCCATCAAGCTATATCCGCGGTGGGGTGAATACTATTGTATGGTAATGCAGCACAAGTTATTATGATGGCCAACTGGAGATTTTTACGCTTCGTAGTTTTATATAGCGAGTCGATTTATGTGGAAGATTTTATCTCTGTTTGGTTTATTATGAGGTCCCACTTAACTATGAGGGATTATAAATTTTCTTGTATATTTCAATTTCGATAGCGATGTTGTCTCAAACGTCGTGTGTTTTGATTGCCGGATTTTCTCCGATTTTTTTCCATAATAGTAGTTAGATTACAGACTAGCAAGAAAAAGAAAAATCTGGTCTATCTGATTTTATAACAAAATTATAAAATCAGATAGACCAGATTTTTCTTTCCATTGGTAGGCACCTGGGTACTGACCCAGTTATCTTACCGAACTAACTTACAATAGATTTATTTATAACATCAGAATGTAACACAATCTTAAAACGGCTTGCATGAAACCTTAAACGGCGATCATTTTGCTGATACCGGTAACATATGTTTCACATTAACATGGCCACTGGCTACGGCTCGTTAAGATGCGTACGCGCAGCGGCGCTGGCGCACCCAGCCGCGCATCTCACGCATAAGGAGACCACGCCAATCAGACATTGTTTTATCTCTCTTTTGCGTGCAGTAAGTTTAATTCGGGTCTTTAATTAAAGTTATTTCAGTTTGTATGGGAAGTTAAGTGTCTGATAGGTCGTTGGTATATTTTGTATATTTCAGTTAAAGAACCATAACTCTCCTTTTTGCTTCGCCGTAGTCGGGTAAAAATAAATGCTGATCTAACGTTTTGTGATTTGTGGTTATAAATTTAAAGTTCTTTATTTAAGTGATTTTACTGAATTCAAAGGTGTCTAAAACCATCAATATTTTTGTAATAAATTAAATGTATCCCTTATAACTAAATGTATACCTTTACATAATAATATTGTTTACGAAAGAATCGTAAATAGTGTAACCATCTTCGTCATGACATAAATGACATCATAATAATTACTCATCTCCCTCATGCATCCGTACAAAGTAGTCTCCATTATTAAATGCCGCGATAAATCATTAACACGGTGCTGCAATAATTATAGATTCTGAGAAAGGTCGTGAGGGCAGGTCGGTAGGCGCTGGTCGTGACACCGCTTCGGTGCATGCGGCCGCTTTGAATACACGCTGTATATGCACAGGGCTGCCAAGAACGAGATTAGACATAATTGTTATCAGGACCATTGTTATCGGCAAGAATCAGTTGCTCCCAGAAGCAGGAAATAATTTTAACTGTAAGAAATTCGATTGTAAGAGAAACATTAGCTTTCACGGGATGCTTATTATTTTAGAAAGTTAGAAAATAATCGAGACCTTATAATACGGCAAAATGATGCAAAAAAAACATCTATGAGTAAAAATACATAAAAATATAGGTAAATACAGCTCAGAGACAAATAAATTAATGTTTCCGATTGCAAATTTTTGGCATTTAGCATACCAGTTTTTTGTTGTATTAATTTTAGGATGTTGAATCCGGTAACGACTTTTGTTTCCTGTAATTATATATGCAATATATTATTTATTAAAAAGTCTTTAATTGCTACATTGCTGTTGGCTGCATTCCTTTTAACAAACGGTACCTATCTCAAATCTTTAGTACAATCAATGCTTAAAGCTAAGTAGCGTTTTGTTTGGCGGAAACCGATATCCGAATCGTGCTTTCCTTTTTTGAAAGCCACTTTAATGTTGTAGTTACTGCTTCCTGAATCCTGAAGTCGTGATAAAAATTTCAGCTCACATTGGTGCTTTCAAAAAAGACATGATTTATGTAATCACCCCTGATTTCTTCCAGCAGACGTACGCTCGAACGTACGTCTGCTCGAAGAAATTCCTAAAGAAATAAAGGCTTTGTGTTCTTCTATTATTTATGTATTTTTCTCTCATAAGTATTTGTGGTGTTGTTGTTGTTGTTGTATGTTCGGGTGGATAGATAATTAACTACGGACACCGTGTGTACATAAATAAGTGGATTGGGCCAACCCTAAGGATCTTCAAACACAATATCCGCCTTTGAGCTTTAAGACGGTTCTCATATTACTGCAGCTCATAACGAGCCCTGTATCGTGCATCGTAGCGTCATGTTGCATGGATGTGCGTGCGCAGTCAATCGATGGCGACCTTCCGTGGCGCCATTGTTTTTATTTTTATTTATCGAATATTCAAATTTTGAATTCTTTCGCCAATTAACGATTAAATATGGATATATATGGGAGCTTTTTAAAAGAAAGAAGTGATTTTTTGGAAAATAGTAGTGGTATGTTAGTACTTAATCTGTCGCGCGCGCAATTAGCAGACACAATAGAATTTTATTGTTATCTGTCTCCAATATGAGACACCAGTATTATAAAGGTTAATGTTGGTTTTTATCAATACTTAGGTCTGCAGTATGGATCAGTGAACTTTTTTTTTTTTACCTGAAGGTCAAAGCTGTAAACAGAGTTTATACAGAAACATGTCTGGAATTTTAATTGTACACCGCTTCTGTAGGTGAAGTTGTATGAGCAATACATATAATATGGGACTTATCTCAAAAACGAATGGGTTCATTTTGATACGCTTTTACAACCATAAAGTATTTTGAGGAAGGTCGTGTCGCGATATCCTTTCAAACAAACGAAGCCGGCTTTCATAAATTGGGACATACGTTTTAATAATTCATTATTGTGATTAAAGAGTCTGTCTGTCTGTACGATAAGTTCAATGTCACAGACACAGTGTGTAATTGTTTTAATTCTCAGAACTTGAGAAAACGTATTGTTTGTTGAAATGCACGAAGTGATTAGATTGTCTCAAAATACTACATTGTAACCAGACTGATACAAAGATAAACCTAATAAAGTAATGAAACTTAAGGATAAAAAAACAAGAGAAAAATTATTAGAATAAATTGGTTACAAATTAATATAATTTAACATAATACTCACCATTTTGACAGGTAAATTGACCTCTAATGTCGACTAAATGACTAGCTATCCTTTTTTCTTTTTTTTTTGCCACTGACATTGAGCGTGAAAATGTTCTTGTAACGATTCATAAGCACAAGTAATTTATTAGAGCCAGCCAAAGCTAGAGCTACAACAACTACAACATTTTGCTTGTTCACGATATAAAATACTAGCTTATGCTCAAGTATCTTTTTCCCCCGACCCACCCCGTCACCCGCATCGCCTGCCCGCGCTATTACTGCGTTTTCACTTACGGTTCCTAAGGGTCGCAGCGTAATGTTAAATAGCCTATAGCCTTCCCAAACAAACAAACTCTTCAGTTTCATTATTGGTATAGATAGACTAGTCTTTAGAGATTATGTGGAAAAAAACTCTTTCTTAAAATAGACTACCAAATTACACTCCATTGCCCAGAGAAACTGTTAAATTCATAATAATAGTATGCAAGTAAAACCAGTCGTACAATGATTAGCGAGTTTATCAATCACTAATTGTTGGTACAACAACACAATCGTACTCGCGAGACGGGACCGGTCACGATTCACGAACCGGATCGGCTTAGTGCTGCTATGAAATACCGGGAGTCGAGCACTCAATCCGAGATTGATGATTTTCTAGGATTGCTTGTGGGTTTTTCGGGATTGTTGGAGTTTTCCAGGATTTCTAGTATGCGAAATTACTAGTTATGTAGCTCGTTCAGTGCAAAATTTATTAATTGCTCTTAGGCTATTAAATGGTCTATTCAGTATATTCACTGACGAATGATGATAATATTCGAACAAGTGGTAGGTGTATACAATAGGATCAATTTACAATTGCAAAGCCGTATTACCTTTCAGTATTCATTTCATTCGAAGGCTCATTACAATTGTACCATTATAATGATAAATTGACATTATTTATGCAGAGCCGTTTAATGGAAGGTCATACCTTTACCACAGTCACTTTGTCTAAACCGGCCATAATAGTCTGACAAACTTTTACGAACTTATTTTATTTTAAAACAATGGGAGTTAATTTGTCCAAGTCCAGGTAAAACCGGGACATGTTAACACGGGACATCACTACAGTTCAGTCCAAAACTCATATGTACTCAATGATGATCGCGCTGGTCTCGGTGCGCTTATGCACGTGTGTCAATTAGCGCACATCTGTCAAGTCGTTGAGCACACAATACGGCTGCATATTCATGTATTTAGTGGAGGCTTAGCTCGCAGCTTTGGTGGAGCCGGCTTGCATTGACGAGGCATCGTGATTTACAGGGTAAACTCAAATAAACATACAACGCCCAGCCATCCGAAACAGCAACCTTTCAGTATACTGAAGTACCAAAATAAGAAATTGGTCCTCTGGTCTGAATTCAGACTTTTTCAGTTTGTGTATTTTTGCGTCACCAAGCCCGATCACTATATAGTCTGATGACGTTTTCCACTGTTAGCATTAAGCGTGTTATTTATTTTTCAATATTGTTTAGTTACTTTCATTTGTTTCGTATTTGGTATCGAACTATCGAAGAACCAAACACGAGTACGCTGCTTGATTTCATCCTAATATTTCACAGCTAGTTACGTAATATTGACGTAGTGACAATTTTAAACTGGTATTAGGCCACAATACTATCAAATATCACTGTCTAAATAAACCTACTTTACATTGTGCTAATAGAAATTATTTCAAGTGGCGTGGTCGCCAGTCGCTGGTCGCTGAAACATGTTTATTGGCAATTGGTCGCGCTTTCAAACATCTGGGTTGTAGCCGTACGAACAAAATGTCTCCTTATTTCCTTAGTTGTGTAAGTGCTCTGCGACCAATCAGTAAACAGTTGTCGTAATTGTTTGGCATTTCTGATACGGGAATTAAGAACATGGAATGTAAAGCTGTGGAAGTTTGTTGGTTTTGTACCGTATGGCGAAGTTTGGATTGTCCAAGTTCTACATAAGTAGGTACATTCTTTGTTTCGTTTTATAAATGAGTGATTGTACAAGAATGTGGCATTTTAATGAAATAATAATACACTGGCAAGGGTGTTCGTTTTTATAAAATGTAGCGTCTAGCGATAAAACAATGGTATTTCCTATTAAAATAAAATATTTAAATTAAAACATTCAAGTGGCTTCTGCAGTGAACCATGTTTATAGAACTGACTGGTATCTGTAAGAAATAAAAACGTTACTAGAAAAAAATATGTTTTTGTAAAGTTTAGATCTTAAGATGGCACGCATCATTTCCATCCTGCCGCTGCGGTAGCTACGTCTGTGTTCTTTCATCTTTTTTCTAAGTCAAATTTCGTGAATCCGGTCATAATTATGACTAAATGGAACTACGCCTAATCTAATTTGTGTTGCCAAAGAATTAATAAAAGCAGTTAAGTCGTTTAATGATTGCAACAGATAATAAATGACGCATCATCAACTGAAAATTTAGTGATCTAATCAAAGTTGAATTTTGACGAAAACGTATTCCGAAAAACTATGAATCGATGTTGTTTAATTTCTTGTTCCCTAAATTAGTACAGTCTAACAATTAACAATGAACATTAATCAACATAGGTCTTTCTCTAAGAGCCTCTAAATAAACTACTAGGTAAGTAGCTTTTAAACGTCAATCTTCATTGACAGTAGAATTCAAATCTGACAGTTGAAACGAATGGGTTTTCAATTACTGTTTACAAATGCAAAGGCGTACGTTCAAACGGCCAATAATGCCAATATAGATAAATGGGCCGCTCGCTGCAGGCATAACCGTTATGGCAATAAATTATATGATCATTATGTCGTAAGCAGATATAATGTCCAGTGCATGGAACACGCTAAACAATAATGGTTTAACCAGATAACGAAGTTTCGTAAGTAGCCGTCAAATAAAAATGTATTAGTATCAAAAAGTCGTAAATATCCCGGGGGATCCGGGACTATTCAGGAACCATGCGATATAGGGCCTCAATATGATCCAATTACCGCAGACAATGAAAGTGATATCAATTTAATATGAGACTGAGAACTGTTGGACAATGGTTTAATGAAATATTAAGTTGAATTTTACATAAGTTAGCTAGGTACCTACTCGAAAGTTTCCATATTGAATTACCGCTTTATGCTAACGAGTCTTTTTGCTCTGTCAATCGCAATTATAAAGTGTCCTTATCTTCAAGTTTATTGAAAAAAAGTTTTATCGTTGAAATATACCGATATTCCAAATTCAGGTTAATTGATGTTCGCTCTAGGTTTTTCTCCATCTTTTTTTGTCCAATACGTACAAGCCTTTCATATCAAAACTTTTAGGGTTGTCCTACTAAACATTTATCACAAAAAGTGTATTGTCAGAATTTTCTTGTTATAAAAATTATTAAGTTTTTCGCCACCCAAAAACCGCAAGTAGGACGATTGCGATATTATGTTTTTTCAATAAAATCGTTGTACCTGTGGATTTATTTATGGGTAAAAAATTAAACGGTACATTGGTCTGAATAAAACTTAACCCATGTAAAAAGTTGACGGGGTAATCGGATAACTTTTAAAGCTTTATTGTGTGGCACAAGCTAGACAGCACAGCGTGCTGTCAGTGATGATTGCTTTTATAGTTTCGCATTCATGAAGGCGCCTAAATTGCAGGTTGGATATGCACTTTTTTACCTTTATTATGATGAATTGTCAGTAGGTATTGTTCCCAGCAAAGAGCAGGCGACCTATCCCATTGTGAGTGAAGTAAAAGGCATCCAAGAGATGGCATCAGACGATAGACAGCAGTATCTTTTTGTCTGTTAGTAGCACGTAACATTACCTATCCAGTGACTGGCATTTCCTTTTAAAACTATTGCCTACTGTAATACTAACGGGCCTTTTTATACATTACATAGTAAAAAAAACCTACCAAGTTAAACGGTTCCCTACAGAAGCCATGAGATGGTAGTGATTGAGCGCGGCATCCTGCGCACCTGGCTCGTCGCACGTGCTGCGCCCGCGCATGCCGAGTTACGTGTTTTTTGCGCTGCTGTTAAGAGCGTTGTACCAAATCTAGGCACTCAGATTTTAGGTTTTTATCGCTCGACGCCGTGTAGTGAGTGCGCGTGTGTGCGGTTTACCTCATGTACGGCACACAGTTGCAACGTTGCTACGACTAAACGATCTTGATCTGTAGCTATGATGTACTATAATATTTTTAGCAAGTAAAAAGCTAGAGGTTTACGGAGAAAATAAAAAGCTGTCCATAATAGATTATTAGTGTATTTTAATTAAATTTATACAAATATGGATGAAGAAAATAATATTATGTAGGTACCTACTTATAAAAATAAACTCATTTTATCGTTTGTTGTTATTGTTTATTTGTATAAGTAGGTACCTACTCAATTGAAGTTTTATAAAACTATTTGTCTAAGGGGCATCGATCGACTTTTCCTTGGATCTATAATTTCTGGGAGAACACAATCAAAATAAAATTTTGTTAACCGCGGAGCCATCTTTTGTTCCCAGAAATTATCATCTCTGAAAACTTTGACGACTTTTATATTAAATTCACAGCCAGTCCACACAGCAAACAAACACACATTCTTATTAGCGATGTGGAGTTGGCCTTGAATTTGATAAAAGTAATCATGATTTGTGTTCATGACCACATCGTCGCCACATAATTTAAAACATTTTAGTTTTTTTTGCTGAATAGCAGTATCTGGATCGATACCAAAAACAGAAAAAGGGCACTTTATTTCAATGATGCCATCTTCATATATGCCGTCCGGTGAAGCGCCCAGGAAAAAAAGGGATTCATCAATAAACAAACCACATTTCTCGATGGATATGTTTTCTTGGCGACTGAGTTGTTCAAAAGCTTTTACCTCGTTATCTTTCCCGTGTTTTACTGATGCCACATGATCTAACGAGTAACTATATAAAATTCTTTTAACAAGAGGTGCTGTATTAGAATTTGGTTTTCTTTTGCAAATTTTTGAGAAATTTGATGCAGTTAAAATACATCTACGTAATTCAAGCCACAATGCGCTTTCTGCTTGAAGTATTGTTTCGCGCTCAATTTCGTGACGCTTTGTGGCTTGTTTTTGTAGACTTTCCAAAAAACTAGATTTGGCCTGTTCGTAATCTTCAGAATTCAAGTCAGGTTTCTGACATGAATTGCCATAATCGAGGTTTGTTGGAGGTTTTGGCGCAAAGTTAATTTTGCGACAAGATGTCTTGCCCCTTCTATTTTCATTGTAGGCAAATTTCCTTTGTTCTAGACGTTTCAGCGTTTTCCCTGGGCTTTTGTTGCACACTGATTTGTAAAGGCAGGTTTGAGGTTTTCCTGTATTGAAACAGACCACAGCCGCATGACACCGAACAGAATACCAATCTTTCAGCGAGAAATTTATACGCTTTCCACCTACAGTCTTGGCAACAACACTGTTGAACTGCTCTGCACGATTTGTGGTAAAACAGTGAAGCAAGCTTCTTGAATGAAAAGCCAACTGGGAAGCATTTCGTTGCAGTCTCAACATGAGTGTTTTTGCAGTAAGGGTATCATTTTTTTCTTTTTTTCGGTCTTCAGTACAGTAATATAAATTGCAATCGGAATGGTCTCCAAAGATGTGTTTGGGGCTGTTAAGAATGTCTTTTTGTAATGCAATAATTTTGCTGGATTCCGATGTAGACTTGGTCTTCCAATACCGTACTGCAGCTCGTACAGCTGTTCTTAATCTGACTAATCGTTCAGGCGTTAGTAATTTACGTTCCTTTAAAGGAATCGTGGTCTCTGTTTTCAGGAACAAATTTTTTCCGTTGTAGTTGCGGAGTAGGTGGTTAGTGCATTCAATTTTTTGAATAGGCACGGCAGGATATGGTCTGCTCTCTAAAATGTTTTTATACGTGCTGGCATCACCATCTGCAATCAGCGTATTGTAAATCAATTTCCGTTTCTCTACAGAAGATTTGAATCCCTCAACTAATATATTTGGTTCCATACTTGACGAAGACCCGTCGTGGTTCTTTGTACATTTGTGTGCAGTGGGTACCACCTGTCTCTTCTTGGCCCGGAAACAAATGCCACAGTATTTATTTCTCACACCTATGTACAAAACTTTGCCTGTATAATGGCCAACGATAGCGGCAACACCCGATAAAGCATTGTATTGGTTTTTATAAGAGCGTTTACTCCAACAGCAGTCTGCTTCCACAGGAATTTTTGGAAAAGTGCCAGTATCTCCTCGCAATCGAGCTAATTCGATCTCTTCATTGGCCGCTGCAAGCATGTTCTCTTCAGCTGCAGTTTTCCACATCTCAGCAACCGTGTCATGATGTTTACCATAACTTCTGAATGTCATAATAGGCAAGTCCATTGATGCGGTAATCTCATTTAAATTCGTTCGTCCAATACCTGTTAATATGGCCCCTGAGAGAGCTCCTTCGTTTACGTTTAACGTAGTGTTTGCCTTCTCTTCATCATAACTTTTCAATACAAACTTACTATGACACATATTACATTTAAAATAAAAAGTTGACTGCAGACCCCTTTGAATTTCTTTGACGATTTTTAGGTTATGTAATGAACAGCCAAACCGATTGTTATGTTCCGCAATTTTTATTAAGCTGTCCAAGAAATATTTAAAATCCACCACGCGTCTTCCTTCGATATTTATAGATTCTGGTTCTGTTTCTGTAACCTAAAAAAAACGTTAATGTCAGAATCCTTCTATTCTAAGTTTTATTATAGTTGTGAAGTAAAAAAGGAATTAATTCATACCTTAACGTAACTAATCGTTAAATTATCAATGATGTTGTCATTTGAATCACTGTCCATATCTTCAATCCTACAAATTAAATATATCGATATAATGAAATCTACAAAAATAGAGAGTAAAACTGGAATACAAATAACAATTTAAAAAAAGGTTCAAAGGTTGTCTGTATAAGATTGCTTTTAGCGATAAGACCACCCATTGTGGCACCCTATGTCAAATTTCTACATTTATCTGTAATTATTTTATGGTGTACATAATATAATAAAGAGTATTCTATTCTATTCAATTTCAACTCACGATATATTTTGATCGGTTGAGTGACTGGTACTAGGTATTTCCGTTAACTTTTTGGGTGGGTCTTCATTTGCTTCAATCTCCATTATTTCAGTACTACAAATTAAAATGATTGATATAAATAAACATAAACCCAAAAATTCACAAACTGAAATAATAATAACCATTTTCTACTCACGATCTTTGATTATTGAGGTTATTGGAACTAGGTGTTTCTCTGGGTAAATCAAAAGTCACATTTGGGTTTCGTTCTTCAACTAAACCGATGTCCATGTTTTCAGTCCTACAAATAAAATTGCTGATATTAAATAAAATAAAACAAAATAAAAGTTCAACTACTAGAATAAAAACAACTATTTTCAACTTACGATATTTGATAATTTGTGTAACTGATATCAGGTTCTTCTGTTATATCCGTAAATGACTCAAAAGTTGGAAGTGAGTCGGAAGCTACATTTTTGGATGATCCAGAAGTTAAATTTACTGGTGAAACCACAGTAGGAGGCGAGACAGAAGTTACAGTTGAGGAAACATCGGGGATTAGAGATGCTCTTAATTTTGATCTGAAAGAAAAACAAAAGACAATTATGGAAGTCAGGGAATTGACAGAATAAAAATTAACCAATATTTCACTGTGGGGTACCTATTATATTTAAATTTAATCATTAATAGTAAAGCATTCTAAAAAAGAAACGGTTACGATTGGGTGATCACTAGTGGATTTGCCATTTACCTGACTACGAATATTACGTTGGTAGAAAAAAAATAACTTACACAAATGTATTGACACCCTGTCTTAAAATTAAATAGGTACTTACGCAGCTTCTCTTGCCTTCTGTAAATTATTAATCATTTTACTTTTTCGTGACCTAACAGATTTCTTTGATCCATAATAATATCTTTTGTCTATTCTACCCATGTTCTGTAAGTAAAATAATAACAAGTTTGTAGAGAAAATGGTTATAAGTACATAGTTCCACTTTACCTACTTAATTAAAATAATACTTAACAACCTCATTCAGATTCCCAAATAAAATAAAAAATACTTACGGATCAAAAATATTTAGTCGCACTATAATATTTACACAATATCACGCGTGGCGCTTGCGCGGCGGCGGGAAGTCAACCGACATAGGTCCTGCGTCGACGAGTGCCAGAGCGCGACTGACACGACCCGTTCGATGCACCCGATTTTATACATACTTTGAAAAATTATTTTCATAAATAATTGAAGACAGATATTTTTTATTTTTTACAAATTTATAGTAAAATCTTTCTTCTTACGTATAAAATTATTTCTGTTGCCAAATGACTTTTAGATTATGAGATATGACGTGTTTTTTGGGGTCGATATTTGTCGATTTTTGATTTTTTTAGACGTGATAAAAATACAAGTTAATGAATTAAAAATCTAACTTTTCTTAATGCATTTTAAATTTCAGGGTATGCCTCTTCGAATGAATACTTTTTACTCTCTTACTTAGTAATATTAATTGGTGTAAGATTACTTCAAAGTTGAGCCTTCGCGCGTCATCTGGAAATCACGCCTTCGAAATACGCTGTTTTCGTATTCAATAACACAAATTTAACGAGTTTTTGTTAATAGACTTTAAATAAAAATCTATGATAATTACGATGATTGAAGTCAAAAGAAGCTAAGATAATAAATTATATGACCAAAATCACTTCAAAATCTCCCAAGTTCTCGATTTACGTTTGTAAGATGCTAACACGCTCTTAAGCGGCTGTCTTTATGATGTGAGTAGGGTTGAGCTTTTATCTCTATGAGAAACTAGTGTAAGTTTAATGGAATGTGTTTTTATTAGCATTCTGTAGGTAGAGCAAAGTACTGGAATCAGTTTGTAATTGTTCTGGATTTATTACTCTACAGGTCTACTCTACACTTTTTAATTTCAAAACTAAAACATTCCTTTAGAACCTTTATTTTTTGTCCGTAAACCGACCACACCTGAAACTTTTAAAAAGAATATATATAAAGCAAACTTGGACTATTCCTTTTTTTAAATCTCGCCTATGGCAATGCCCTAAACAAATGAAAGAAGATTTAGTTCAAGTAGGTAGGTGTCTCGTCTATTTTTAGTCCAATTTCAATAGATACCCAGACAACCCTTGCTTTAGGAACAACTTTTAAAAAAGCTCTGTGGTTTTTAAAGGGCTGTCAGCATATGGCGTGTAATAATGGAGTCTGATATGAAGGCAACGCAGGTGAGACTCACGCGCAGCTGATGATAATGAAGGCTTTGTTTACCAGTAATTATTGTTCTGTTTGTGGTACTAGATGGAGGACAGATGACTATAATAATGATATGTTTGCCGTAGTGACATCCTGAATGAAAGAAAATGTGTTCATCATGGTAATGGTGTCCGTTCTTTTATAACACAAGTGTTATTTAAAGATGCAATTACGTTAAGCTTTGCAGCTCAAAAACTCAAATAGGTATCTGTCAAATAATTAGTCTATCGGCGCGGCGATCGTAACTTTCTGATTAATTACATTGACATTTATTGCTCATAACTTGCAAAATTAACAGCTATATTGAATACATTAAACACATTGTAGATTTAATATTTTGTTATTTTACTTTTTTTAATAACGAATCTGTACGCAGTCTTTGTGATGTTCCTTACAATTTGATAATATTTTTTTTTTTTTTAAATCAAGTCAGTCTTATAAAATAATTTCTGGGATCTATATTTAGCTCCTTACATAAGACTCCTCTTAGCAACTCCCATATGTTCTATCTTATTACGAGAGCACTTATCATCAAAAGGGTCTGTTTTACGACATTTACGAGAACGCCGCGTGCGTCGGTGGGCTAACACCTCAATGTTGTTCCAGTTGTCAGTCGTATGTGACTGACGAGCTATAAAACTTAAATATAAATAGATTATTGTTAAAAGGCAGAAATACCAGTTCTAGCAAAAGAGATTAGGTGTTTATAGAATAGTAAAAGTGGTACTAGGCAACAGCATAAACATAGTAAAGATCACCAAACGATTACAGTAAGTGTTGGAAATTGCAAAAAAATCTTTTGTTCTGTTGGTGTTTCTGTCACGAACTGTCCCTACTTATCATAATATGTTATGTTTTACATACCTCGTCATAAAAATATGGGACAATTTTATTAATATGTAGATCCCAATTGCTCACTATCGCCTTTGCTGGTCCTGCTCTTGGTCTGGAATGGTCTTTCGATACAGAAAATACCAATGCATGGTCCTTCTGTCCTAAACTCGTGGCTGTACGTAAGTACGTCTTAGATTAGGTCAGATCTCAAGTGGTCCCTTATTTCGTAAGAGGGCCTTTTATATTTATATTCAATTGTTTTATGATTCAAACGTTGAAGTTTCGTAATTCTTAATTGTTTTAACCGTGTAGTTGGAAGGAGAGTAATGTTTTTTGAGCGCTCATCTGTTTTATCACTTAAATGTTTTAATCTGATAAATGAATTGGGCTCAATTGCGACGTTTGTCAACAGGTCAATGAATTTTTTTTTTTTTTAGTAAAATAAAAAATATTTTTGGCTGAAAAGGAAATAAAATAAAAAGCAATCATAAGTCCTTGAATACATCAATAGAGGATTTTCAAAAGACTTAGCCAAGCCGGTTAGCTTCCTAAGTACTAGGTACGTAGGTACCTACCTACAGTCAAAAGGTACGGTGCAGCACCAGTTCTTAATTAATTAACTCCTGCAGTCATTTAAACTAAGCTTAATAGGAGGATTACCACGGGTTAAGATGGAGACTTCGAGAGCATATCAAATCCCATTATATTTTGGATCATGACCATTTTCTATGTCGCGTCTTGCGACACTTCAATAAAGAAACAAATTATATAATCAGTTTATCTAACCTTAATGACAAGGGGATAGAGTTGACATTTGGTATGTTTAAAAGTGAATGTAAAGTTGTGGATGGGACAAAGTTTCAAGGGGTTAAATGTCGGGTGATGGCACTTTAGATTGCGTTCAGTTTTAGAACCGTTTTCTAGATAAATAGTAAAATATTTTTTGTTAGAGATTCGGTCTACGATATTCAGCCTAGTTGTGTGTGTTTTGAACGTTTTTAGCAAGTCATATTTGTTTTAGCAATATTGAAATCAAAGCGACATTTTTACGAATGAGTGAAAAGTAAATCGTATCCTCAGATTTTGTTGAAGATTTTTGCAATTGAAAATGTTCATTGAGTGTTAGATAGGTATGTTATTTTCTTGCCTGTTATACTGACTATTTTATAATCATTGAAAAATCTTGTAACTATAGGTACCTACATACAGATTTACAACCACCAGAATAATCAGAAAATTCTCAAAATAACATACTTTCACACATGGTACGCGAACCACAAACAATATAATTAGTGGTAGGTACGCAACAATTACTAAGTTCCCGTTCAGCGCCATTTTCCGGTAATTTCTACAGTTTATTGTTATAATTGTGACGGCCGCGCTAATTTCCGCCGCATGAGACCGATGGTGCTGAACGAATGGTTTTTTTGCCATCGATACTTTCTCTGTTTCATAATCACGTGGATTTCCATGGAAATGTCTAATTTTCCTTCTAGTAACATTCACGTGCATAGTTGAAAGGAGAATGATTTACGATTATTTGATTGTTATGTCCCTAGTTAGTAGGTAAAGAAACTTAACTACCTGTGCGCTTCGGCTCCGCTCGTGTGAAACGTATCAAGCTACTTACTACTGTGGTCAAAAACGAACATCTGTTTGATGTTCTTGAAAATGTACCTACCAAAGTTATGTAACGACAACTCTATAGGGAAAAAGTTCGATGATCCAACCAGTATTATCCTAGTTATTATATTTCTTTTAATAACTTCTTCTCTAACATTCAAGTTAACATTTCTAGATCTAAAGTAGAACTGTATTCCACCAATGTTGCGTGTTCACTCAATTGCAAGAAATGGGTTCACTATGGTAGGCGTAGGAGTAACCCGAAAGATGGGCTATTAACCTGTCACTGCCCTGTTATTATTATTTGAACTAAACGCTTGAATTCACGCCGTATCTGTGGCTTTGAGTGCAATCTCACGAGTTATGGGATTGCTATCAAGTTGTTGTAACGCAGGGATAAAATATGTGGGCGTTGTGAATAAAACATCTGATGTAGTAGAAATATTTACACAACTGCGTTACCTATAATCTTAAGTGACTTTTTAACGTGCCTATTGCATCGTGCACGGTACGATAAAGGACGGATGTACCCACTTTCCTATGAATGCTTAAATCCAGTCAAATGTACTCATCGGGCTTAAAAACACTTACTTATGCACATACCATCTCAAAGTCACCTCAATCACCCGCATCACCGGTAATCCCAAAATCGGTGTAATCAAGTAGGTATAATTAGGTAAGAATCGGTCCGGCGGATACACGCGCCGTGCCGTTCTATAACCGGGCCGGACAAAAACCGTCACGATCGGCCGTGCTTCCCATTTCCTAATTTCCTGCTGTTAACGTCACACCTCATTCAGCCCAATTTAGCGGCGTCCTGTGGCAAGCGACATGAAGTTAGCGGTGATTGAAGTGACGGAGGAACGTAACGCATCTAGCGTTTTTAGTTGTGGTTGTGGTGGTAATAATATCGTCATAATCATATAATCAATAGTGAAAGAGTGCAAGGGGAAGTTACAATAATTGTCACGCGTATGAATGCAAATTTATTAAGTCAGTTTTAATTGTACTCAAGGATGAAATATTTTATAAAAACAGAAAAATTTAAAAATGCTGATTTTGAAAATTAAAGATTGGTGAAAACTAACCTGAAATGTAACACAAATAAGCCGTCCAAATGTTTACAATGCAATTTTCAACATTAGGCGAATTTGATTTAACGTGTGTTACATTTCGGCATTAGTTTCAAAAACAAGTTTAGGTACAGCATCATCGTTACCCGCTGATTTCTTGGCCTCTAAAATCTTCTCCATAACGCGTGCTACTGCGATGTTTTCAATGAAATTTAGCCGCCGCGCCGCTCGCCGTCCGCCGCAGTCCGCCTAGTTTACGATCACACAGACAGAGTAATGGACAGGAAAACATTTTGCCCAATTTTCCACATTAGACTGTCAGAAATATTTAAACGCGCATATTTTCTTCACGAATTTACTAAATGACATTAGTGAGAACTAAAGCCCTTTGATATTTTTATTTCTAAATGTAAAAGCTTTAATAAAAACAGTACTACGAATATTTTTCTGATGATCTTCTGGAATTTCGTTGATTTATCATATTAATTACAAAACTGAAAAGTAAAGATAGTGAAACCATACAAATTATTGTTCTTGCTGTTGGTGTTGTCCTAGCTTTAACAATATAATCATATTATTTCTTAAAATATAATAACCTACCTTTCAAAGTATCCAAGATTTCCAAGTATAAAATGGTCCTTCTGTCCGCGTTAATTGAGGCGGCGACGCAACCGGCGCGTGCGGCGGCGCGGGGCGGCGCCCGCTTGCTCCTGCGCAGCGGATGTTTGCTCACTTACCAAGTTACCACAGTAGCCCCGTCAATTGGTCCGTAATATTTGTGAGCTCAAGTTATGGGGTGAGTTGGGATACTTAATAGGTGTCGATGACCTTAGTGTATGTTGACCGTTCATCTGTAGAATTTTATTAATTGCTAGAAGGTCATCATTGTCTTCTGCCTAGCCTAATTGCAACTATGTATGTTGGGGTCGGCTTCCAGTCTAGCCGGCTGCAGCTGAATATCTGTATTTTACATGGAAAATTTATTGCTTGAAGGTGTTCATCGTTAAAGAAGACAATCTTACCTACCTGAGACAGAAAGTGAAGTTTCATGTTTGTAAAGGAAGCGATCAATGGAACGAATTCTGTATTTAAATAAATTTAAACCCTGATATCCACCCTGACCCTGTTTATCCATTGTGCTTATTCAGCGTCTGATAACAAATTAACACCATGTCTTTGTGTTGATGTAGCATTTTATTTAAATACGACATCTCTTTACCGCATTCCAAACAATAGTTATTTGTTATACAAGAGTGCAAAGTTGCTTTTTAACCGCGTGTTCAATTTTGATGACCGAGCAAGCGAAGGATTCTAAAATTGAATCACGAGCGCAGCGAGTGATTCAAAATTAGAATCCTGAGCGTTAGCGAGGGAATCAAAAGAGCACGAGGTGAAAAATCTTTGCACTCGAGTGCAACACGTAACTTTTCATTCCACCTCAGCGAGGAAATGACTAAATGCAAAAAAAGAACACCAAGAAGGTTCCGAGTCTGAGTTTTTAACAAATTAAAAAAAAGTTGTATGATATATTCGGCACCATAGAGGTAGCAGTAAATAGGTTTAATGTTTTTTTTAATTCACAAACTTAGTGCACACGATGTTCTAAATTCAATTTACTTTATCCTCTAGAGAATAAAAACGGCTTTTCCACTCAGATACTGAAGATTAAAAATACTCTTTCCGAGATGGTGGGATGAAAAAACTAATTACCTCACTATAATGATGTTGTATGCCGATTACGTCTACCGAATAATCTTAACGGTATTAAGTATTATCCTGTTTGGTGTTTGTTGCTAATCTAGTTTAAATAAGATTTATTGTAGCCCGAGGGTAGTGTACTCGGCTCAATTTTGTACCGTTACTGTTACGACTAAGTGGAACATCTGATAGCTTAGTTAGTTTGTATAACAATACGGATTGTTCAACAAAATGTGTTGGTTGGATTAGCAGTGACAGGTTTTGGTTAATTTCAATAGAAGCAGATACTAACTAATTGCTTCATATCAAAATCGAGAGAATGGAACAAGAAATCGTCTCGTTTTCATTTTCATTATGAATTTTAGCCAAAATATTTTTTCCTACGATAGTTCTTAGCTTATCTTTGTGTCTTATTAATAGGTAGCTTGAATAGGTACTGGGAGATATGAATGCAAATATTCCTTAAGTAGGTACCTAAGTACTGTACTTACTTCAACTTAGTCTATTAAAATAGCACGTGCATTCATAGCTGGCACTTACATTAATAACACCTACCTTCAATTGAACCGCCATTACCAACGACTGTAGTTACAATATACGCCTACCACTGCAGGTGCTAACCCGCGTCTTATAAAACCTGCGCGTAGGCAGAACAAACTGTTTTGTTAGCGACACGTGTCGCTGCCTCGAATCGACATCATTATGTTAGTTATCGACTGTATTGTAATGGCCAGTTTTGCCTTTACACTTGCCCACACAATGGTTAACCGATCGCTATGAGTGATCTTAAAGGTTAGGTGACGTCCCTTGAATAGGTACATCTGTTGTCTGGCCGTAGTGATGAACCTATCTAAGAACCTATCAAAATTACTGATTTTAAATATAGGTGTGTAGTTATTCCTAATTTGCGATTATAATAATTGTAAAAATATAGGTACCTTCTCCATTCCTAAATAAACCTTCAATTTTGCTTTTTTCAATCAACCATTTGGATTTAATGAATTACCAATTCCCAAAGTGAACAGCTCCTACCGCTCCTAGCTCTATAAACACTACGTACTGTCCTCTCAGAACCCATCAGCATAATTCACTAGTTTGAATCAATATCAGTCAGTAGACTAACGCTCATCCACCAAAACTGCGGGCCCTATCAGAAAACCAGCGCTGCGTCATTTATTTTTAAATGTCGCAGCATCATGCTGAGATTTTTGGCCTCGCACAGGACTTTCTGCTTAATTTTTAGGGTTCCGTAGTCAACTAGGAACCCTTATAGTTTCGCCATGTCTGTCTGTCCGTCCGTCCGTCCGTCCGTCCTCGCTTAATCTCTGTGACCGTTAGCACTAGAAAGCTGAAATTACCAATATGTATATCAATCACGCCGACAAAGTGGTAAAATAAAAATTGGAAAAAAATGTTTTATTAGGGTAGCCCCCCTATATGTTAAGTGGGAAGTGATTTTTTTTTAAATTTCAACCCTAACGTGTGATATATTGTTGGAAAGGTATTTAAAAATGAATAGGGGTTTACTAAAATCATATTTTGATAATGTCAATAATTTCGGAAATAATCGCTCCAAAAGTAAAAAACAATGTGTCCCTCTCTAACTTTTGAACCATAAGTTTAGAAAATATGAAAAAAATCTGAAAAGTAGAACTTTATAAGGACTCAAGGAAAATCAATTTCTGGACTAAGTTTGTAGTATAATCGTATATGCAACTACGGAACCCTACACTGAGCGTGGCCCGACACGCTCTTGGCCGGTATTTTTACTTTGTTTTTTTTTTCATTGCTTTTATTTTTAATAAGTGTGTGTTTTATTTGATCTCCTGTGCTTGTCCCATAATATACTTTTTCTTTATTTCTTTTCTTTCAAAACATCAATATTTATAAACCAAACAATGGCTATACAACGCCATCTATGATTACGCGTACAAACTACGTTAACAATGTCGAATTATCGCGCGCCGGACGCAGTATGCGCGGGAGTCGAAGCTGCGGGCGATGTGGTCACATTACGAGCAATTTGAGGCAAAGGATCATTATTGGTCTCCTGGGACTTATTGTTTTATAATGGCTACTACTTGTCTTGATGGTTGTTGCGTTTTAAAGGATGGTGAAATAGGTTTTTTGTTTTGACATTGTGTTAAATTGTAACTGTCTGTCCGAGATAAAGTCTGAAAAGTATAAGATCAACTTTATACATAATGGCTAAACGTGAACGTGGAATGCCGAGTAAGTAGTCGATTGCCTGCTGCTTAGTATAATAATAAAAATAAAAAATAAAAATAAACGGATGTTTTGACATTTTCTTGTGTTCAGAACGGAACAGGAGATTGGAACGGACAAGTTGTATAGACATGCTCGTTAAAATCCAAGCATGGACTAACAAATCGCCGTAACCATAGCCTTGTGACAAGGATGTCTAATCCGCGGTATAAAACTTTTTATCACCGCATTTTCTAACCTGTCGCTCGCCAGCGTAACTTGGCACTTACATCGGCGCTAGTTATCGGACACTGCCTTTCAATTTGTAAGGGCATAGGTACTTAGTTTCAGTTTTTGCCGCGGGTAGGCTTAGGTTGGCCAGGTTTGGCTGCGAGTACCGCATTCCTGGGCCGTCCGGTGGCTGCATGTTTTTGCGTTTCCTTCGAGTCACCAGTTCAAGTTCAGTGGTTGACGACGAAAGATGACCACTTTTACCGGTGCTTTCTTCCCGGTTTGAATAATCCGTTCGGCTTTCATAATACCTATGCGGTTTTCATTTCATGACTTCTGAAGTATTTTATGTAAATTGTGCGGGTACGAAGAACCTAGGACGTGATATTAGAACAATAGCCGATGAATCGGTTGAATTTTCGTTTGATTCCAGTTCGTTTAGAACGAATTCGTTCGCAGGAATGTTTGGTTCATGACTTTCATGAATAATATTTGCAAGGTCTCCTTTCCATTATCACTGAGAACAGCATGTCGATTCCCGTAACCACTTCACCGTGAAAATATGTGAAGTGAGCGTGGAGTGAGCTGTCAGTGTCATCTCACCCTGTTGGAATGACAACTCACTTCACCTAAGTTATCACGGTGAGATGGTTACAGAATAGCACTGCAGTTCAATAACTCTTTTCTTTATCGGAAGCTGTGATAAATCTTTCTACACAACTGTTAACAGTGATAACATTTTTGGAGCTGGCCTTAAAAACAAACAATTCTGACCAAAAAGTTTACAAGCTGCAAAAATATACTCATTTTCGAAAATTCCCACGTTTAACATATTTTTTGGTTCTTGAAGCACCTGGCCACTTGCAGGTTGTGGTTCGAACATTCACACGGTGCCTGCGATATTTCGAAATTGTCGGTACAATCGATCGGGAGTCGGTTCGGCTTCCGTGACGGAACAGGTGTCTACTTACCCTTTGTGTGGGGGCTGGGAGCTTCCGGCGCTAACACAGGTCTTGTTGCAAGTCCTATGTTTTAATTTACACTATCTGTCGGTATCATGTTCAATGTTTTTATTGGAAATTACAGAATTAATTACTTTGCGTCACTGTGATTTTTTGCAGCGAAGTTCTGCAATTAACGGGCCGGCGAGCATGCGTAGTTCATACAAACGTAATATCAAAATAATTTATAAATCAAACATATTCTTATTAATTCCGATTGAAGTACAGAATATCTAGGCTCCCAAATATATATTTTGAAAGACGAGCTATGAGAAAAATAAGTTTTCTATAGAAATTTAAAATTCCTCATATCTCGTCTTTATATCAGTGTTCATTCAAAATATATATTTGGGAGCCTAGATATTCTGTACTCCAATCGGAATAATACACAACTACCGTAAGAATATGTTTGATTTACAAATTATTTTGGTATTACGTTTGTATGAACTACGCATGCTCCACAGGCCCCTCAAGTAATAGGTAGTTCAACCACAATGGTTCATCTTTCGTCATTCTGGCTAATAAGTGACGTGTTGAAAAAAAAACAAATTAGCCGATTTCAAATCTGTTTTTTTTCTTCTTTCTGAAAGCTTTAAATAATTTTCGATTAAGCGAGCCACGCTTACGCATGCTTAACATTCACTTCACCTGGCGAACATCCTGAATCTGTTGAAATCTCGGCATTCCCGATTTGTCTCCTGTTTCCATCAATAAAATGAGGAAGTAAACGACAGATGCTTGCAATGCAACCCCCTGTAGAGTTCGAATGCCCTGCTCAAGGTTCTCGTGCTCAGTCAGTGTCGCCCGCGCGTCGTCGCATACGCACGTGTTATGGCCGCGTTCGCGCCAGTCCCGGTTCCGCGCATGCGCCTAGCGCTGCACCCCCATAACATTCACGTGAGTCATTTAAAACATAAAATGAAAAATCCTTCATAATCTTTTTATTATCATGTGACTTTTAATCACATTTTTTGTGTTACTTATTTGTTCTTATTGTGCGGTGCGAACAGCTCGCGTGGGAACTGGATATTCTGCAATCTTAGCATTCTGTTACACTGAATAATAAAATTATTGGTTGTTAGTTACTGTACTTGACTATCTTGTTTCGTGAGCCTGCGATTTGTTTAGCGGTTCTGGTACTTTCGAAAGGATTGGCTGTGGAATGCGAGTTCTTTCAACTCTATCCGGAATTATTGAGAGTTTACAATTTCAAACATTTTTTAAAATCACTTATGGTTGAAGCACACAGCACACCTGCTTTACTTTAAATGATGCAAAGTTTGCACACTGCATTGTGTTGTGTTACCTGCCGGTCTATTCTGTAATAATGTCATAGTGAAAACTTAGGTGAAATGAGCTCGGAGTGAGCTGTCAGTCCCTAGCAGGTTGAATGACAGCTCACTTCACCCTCACTTCACCTAAGTTTTCACCGTGAGATTATTACAGAATAGACCGGCAGAACTCACACATTACTACGATAATTCATCGATTACATTACTTATTTGTCAAAATGTTAGCTACCGGAGCTCTACCATCGCGTTCTACTTATCTAACCCTATTTGCCAAAATATTTACCATAATTTACCTAATCTCCTGTTTGCACACAGGAGATTAGGAACAGATAAAATTAACTGAAACTTCACATGGAATACTCCCTAAAAACGGAAGTTTAGTATGGTTGCTTTGCTTATCAATAACAGTTGATAAGCAAAGCAACAAAATTACATTGTATGACCTAAAATTTGAACTTTATCAGGCCAGGCTTTGTGCTGAAAATGATTATTTATCTAAACCGACGTTGGTAAAAATAGTAAATCTTTTATTCAAATGGCTGAAATAACAAATTGAGGGTATAATTTACGAAAACGGACTTGACAAACGATATGATAATTGGGCTATTTAACATGAGATTGTTGTGATCGAGTTCAGAATTCCATAAGTCCTCTATATTTGTACTACACCTAATAAAATCAGAATATTGCCCTGTCCTATCAGCCAACCGTGGCGACATCCACCTGTTTCACCCTACACGAGGGAGGCCATTCAAGAGTGGAAATCTTCCGGTTGACAATATAAAACCGACAAAAGATAACATCAATAATTTGACATTGTATGCAAATAAATTAAATTGGACTCGTATCTGTACCCTCTGCAGTGTTACTGTCTTTACGCGAAATAAAGTTTGGTTCCTTGCGATGCGTTATAGGTACTTCGCTCCGACACTTAATTTTTGTATAATTATTTAATAAGTAAGTACTGGATTTGTTACTAATAAGTAAATTTCTTTGTTCACAGACGACAATAAAAGTATACGCCCGTCGCCTCCGGCCGGACATTGAGTACAAAACACTCTCTGTAACGTGGGGCACTCGGGCGCAGGAAGTGGTGTCCACCCTCCTGGGCAAGTTCCGCATGCGCCACCGGGACCCGAGGCTGTTCTACCTCAGCATGGAGGTCAGGGTGAGGACCGCCGGGCTAAGGACCACGCTGGTGCTGGACGATGATGCGAGGCCCGCAGCGCTGCAGGCGTGCCATCCGAAGGGCTATTCTAAGTAAGTATTGTTTTGGAGACTTGAGTATTGAACATCTTGGGTAGCCACACCCGTTATTGACCTTGCTTACTGTCTAATCTTTCACCAGCTAGGTGCTATTCAAGAAGACGTGTTTGAATCAAATGCTATGCTACAAATGGGGTTTAGGTCATCTATTACTGAAATGGTTTAAGTGTTCGTAACCAATGCAAATATTGACTGGATAGTTATGAATTATAACAGTTGCATTAGGTCATTTCCATCTCTGAGGTGAATCTGAAATCTGGTTAATCCATATTTCTATTTTCATTCAACAAATGACACAATAGGACCGTATGAGATTTATTACTACATAGTTGTGTCATTATTGAACCACACTTTGTTTTCAAAACACTCTTACCACAATTTCACACAACAAAATCAGCGAAACCCTTTTCACTAGAACTTTATTTTTAACTCACCATCGGTCAACAGAAAACCCTTCAATACTGTGTCGTTGGTACCGGGACCACCGGCCGGTATACCGAAAAAGATCCACTTTTGTCCCTTCTTCCGGCACGGGCTATTCTCGTACGGTAAACATGGCGGCAATAAAAATTATAAAAACTTTTAAAAGAGTCCTCTTAGCTCTTTATTGACCATATGTATCGTGTTACTGTGTGTTGACAGTTTGGAGTAGATTGGTAAAGGCATCAACTTTAGTTGTTATTGAGTATTAAATGGATCGTTATTTCGTTTAAAGCAGTATGTTTTAGAATGTATTACTGGGTTTATGGGCGTTTTGGATATAGTTTATGAGCTCGGTAGGAAAAGGATTATTAATAAATTGGTTTCCCCTTCAAAATCAACAATAGGCACATATTTACGTCTTATTTTATTTTAAAGGCAACATAACATACACACACTATGGCCATCATTATTATCAAGGCCTGCCTCGTTGGTCTAGTGGTCGCAAGCGCTACTGCTGAACAGTTGGTCCTGGGTTCGATTCCCAGGTCGGGCAAAGTGTCACTGGGTTTTTCTTTCTGGAATTTCTCAGTAGCAGCCCGGAGTCTGGATTTGTGCCCGGTTAATTGCAATAGGCTCGCCCCTATTACATGGGACTTAAACATAACTGGCGAAATGTGGGTGTACAACAGGTACACCTCTGCCCAACCCTTCGGGGAAACAAGGCGTGATGTTATGTTATGTTACTTCCGAATCTTGATAATGTTATTAGATTTGTTTAGGTATGTTGCTTTCAGTTAATTTGATAGGAGACATAAAAAAAAAACAAAGACCGTGTAGTAGGTCAAGTCAACAAGTCAAGTAGACAAGTCATAGGTCTCGAGTTCGAACCCAAGGCACGCACCTCTGACTTTTCGGATTCATGTGCGTATTATATAATTATCACTTGCTCAAAAAACGGTGAAGGAAAATATCGTGAGGAAACCGGCATGCCTGAGAGATATTTCTCGACGGCATGTGAAGCCAAGTCAGAGGCCCGTGGGCGGCTTTAAAACTCTGACACCAGGTTAGTTTACTAACCACACGAAAAGAAGAAGAGGTACCTAAATTCAGCTCAGTCTATTCATAAAGTTAACTAGCTTTAGTCATTTTAATATTTCTTAAAAATAATTAGCATGTCTTATAAATTATAGTTATCTTTCGGTTAGAACGACCTTCGAGACTGAGAAAAATGTATATTGCTCGTTAGCTAAGACAAGCCGTGAGAATAATCTATTCAGTCAGCTACGCTTTGCGGAAAAACTGTTTAATTTGAATACAGCTGAGAATTTTAGTTATTAAGTAAGATTCGTAAGATTTGAGCAATAGTTTTTAAAGTTGCACTCACCATTACCAATCACAACATCAAAAGACCTCCTTAATACTTATCTACCTACTACAACCGACTTCGGCAAGTTAGTTGTACGACAGCCGGTTCATGGTATCTTTATTAACCTGTACTATTACACTTTAGCCCACCCAAGCCATCGCCTGCCCCTGGTACCTACACCCTGCTTTCCAACGAACGAAACTCTAATGTCCATCAATGCTCATGAACTAGCGTGGTGGACAATATTTCAAACACCCCTTATAAACTTTCAAACCTACTTACAGATAGTGCAATCCACAACGACGAGCCCCACTCCGCGATTACTGTACTGTAAGCTGTACTTTAGTACGGAGCGGAATGGAGTGGGGCGCATCGTCGTGGATTGCACTATCTATAATTACCGTTGTTAACTTCCAAATTATTAGCTCCGAACTGATTCCTTTATTATCATTATTTTTCTTTTATTTAGAAAACTTCAATTCTTCATATTCTAACCAATACCTCTATCAATTTCCAGGTTCTCACTGCAGATGCGTCCTGGCGGTCTGATCAAGATCTATGACTCGGCGCTCATGTCCTCGTCGCAGTACAAGTGTTTGCTGACAAGCGAGAGGACCACGGCAGACGAGGTGCTGGCCATCCTGCTGCATTGCTACGACTCCAACGAGGGTGTTGAGAGGTTCTCGCTCTATGAGGTGCGTATTGGACAAAAGACTTGTGCCGAATTTGAAACGGCGAAGAGTATCTACATTTTCGGAAAAGTTTTGTAATTAAATTTCTTTTGTGACCTTAGACAAACAATGAAACTAATTCACGTTACAGAAACGTGGTCCTTGCTGCTATGAAGCAGTAACCACATGTATCCTATCTTAGATGTCAGGTTGATATTTGCTTTTCCAAATATCCTCACACGGCGCTGTAAACATACTGTCTTACTAGATTTTGGAGCTAAAGTCCCATGCCATCCTCTGAGACTCAACTGCCCAGTTAAGCTTTCACGATATTTAATCTACCGAAAATTATTAAATTCCAGGTCAGTCCCTCGCAGGAGTACGAGCGAAAATTACACCCTGACGACCTGCCCCTGCTGGTGCAGCGCGCCTGGCCGGCCGACAGCGACTGCCACTTCCGCGTGCGCCGCGCCCCGCGCGCCCCCCCCCTGCCGCCGCGCGCGCCGCCCGCGGACGACGAGGAGCCTTCCCGGGCGTTATCAGCTCTCTCCCTCGAGGCTGAAGGCGAGAAGAGAAGATACAGCCCCGTTTACAAGTTCCCCAGCATCAGCTACTGCAGGGAAACCAAGAATGACTATCTGTACATCTGACTAGCCGTGTACTTAGCCAGGTTCAGACGATTACAGTGCCACGCCAAAGGCCGTAAGCACCTCGATGGTACAGTGAGAAAGCGACTCTTGTGAAGTGTAAATACGGTTCAGTTTGTGTAAAGTGTAAATATGGATTTTGGGTTGTTAAGATATTTGGTGTAAGCTTAGGGCCCTGACTGATGGAACGCAGAGAATTGTTGTCGATTTAAAATAAAAGGTCCTTTTAATTTTGTATCTCAGTGAAAAGATATCTTCAAGGATCATGAAAATGTACGATTTATATTTTTTGACGAATCTCCGAGGAGTGGTTTCAATCAGCTAGGGTTCTCAGTGAGTGTGAAACCAAAGAGTTGTTGCAATACTTGTAACTTAACCTTATGAGGCAGTTAAACTTGTATGTACCTAAGGCACAGAAAGACCCAGAATGTATCCAGAATTTAGGAGTTTTTGAACAAGACAGCCTGATTTATGAAAGAGCTATTTTGGTTAGAAGATATTGCAACTTTAATGCATTGCAAGTGAATTGATAGTAGGCATCTAAGATTGTCATAGCTTTTGCCATTATAATACCTAAGGCACTACTGGAAGTAAATGGATCATAGCCGAAAATAAATGTAGGTATTGGTGTGTACATAGTGTCAAAGCTGTATGAAAAAGATGCTTAAAAATGCTATTTGTAATAGCTGTAGTCGAATTTTATTATCCAACTGTTAAGAGTGCTTATCCAAAAAGTTGGTAACGTCGCAAATAGCTGTCAAATATTTACCTGTTTTGATTAATTTGGCAATATTACTGTATGGAAATATGAAATGTGGCTAACTAACTAACTATAATACTTATTGATTATGAAATGCAATAATTAATATCGTAACACCGATTATTTAATTTTAGATGTAAAACTAAATAATACCTTTTTGACACCTAAAACGGTTACAACATCAAATTCAATATTATAATCGCAATTCATTATTAAAATTCTAGTTCACTAGTTAGCCACATTTCATATTTCCATACAGTAATATTGCCAAATTAATCACAGCTATTTGCGACGTTGCCAACTTTTTGGATAAGCGCTCTTAATCCCCTTCCAATGTATAGTCACAAAAACGGTGTATCTGCACATAAAACTATAATTCGGGATATTTGTATGGAATCTGGATTTTTCTTTGGTGATATATTGGAAGGTGAAGGAATTTTTCTCTTGTATTAATCTCCACAAAAATGTTGCAACTATTAAAATGTAATTCTATGAGAATGTATATAATTATTGTATTATTTAGCTAGTAGACACCAAAGAGGCACGCGAGCGATAATATTATGAAGAATTAGATTTATTTAACAACTGTTACGCGATTTAATGTTTAATTTATTTAATATGGCAACCTTGGTGGGCGCCATTTTGACATGTTGAACGTCATCGAATTTACTTCAAACACGTCTGTAATAAACTGCGATATGTTTTTGATATGAGAAGTTTTCTTTTATTGCTCAATTTTTTTTCCACCTCTTGATTTAAATCAAAAATCCCTCTTCCAAGTAACTTCCCCCTTTTCTCAAATACTAAAAACATAAGTACATACACAGTACCTACCTAAAGAACAATGCTGAAAAATTTATATGTATGCTGAATAATGCCCTACCAATCCCACCACACACACAGCAAAACCTTGTTGCGAGTTAACCTGGGTTTCGCCACAGTCTGTGAAGCCTGACCGGCCTTTGACCACGACCTTTTGCGCACGTTCTTATCGTACGTGATCCACTTTTCATCACCAGTTATCAGCTTCTTCAAAAATGGTTCGGTTTCATTACGTCGTAATAAAGAATCACAAGTGAGTACACGGTTCATTAGGTTTCTTTCAGTGAGCTCGTGAGGTACCCAAATATCGATCTTTTTTGTGTACCCAGTTTTTTTCAATTGCAACAAAACTGTTTTGTGGTCAATTCCCAGTTCTTCAGCTACGTCGTAACTACTGATATGCCGATCTTGCTCCACTTTTTCAAAAATGGCATCCATTTTATCCGTAATAGGGCGACCAGAGCGAGACTGAAACGACTACATACAATCTTGGGCCTGGGTGTAAAAAGATGAAAGTGGTGTCAATTAATAGCTTATATATTATCAACCTTTCACTGAAAATTCTGCGGATTTTGTCAATCTGAGAACAGAGATAAAAGAGATTATGTAAAAGTGAGGTTATGTTACAATCCTTAACTAACAGCTGATTCCTGAAGTGCAAAATATGTGTTTTTGCACTAATAGTTATTATATTTAGTAGGAAATGGTATGGTAATGGTAGTTGGTTAGATGAGGTTATATTTACTTACAGACTGAGGTGCAAGCCATTGACGAATCACTGACAGAAATGTTTCATCATGTAAGGGTCGTCGGCCTAGTGTATTGCAGTGACCAGTTGTTATCCCACAATTCACACAGCGATCCATAGTTTCATCAATATCCAATCCATAAGCCGGCGGTAAAATCCAAAATAACAATTCCAAGTCAAACGTGTTAGCGAAATCGGTGTCCAGTGTGAAAGCAAGGGTCGTACGAGGTAAGCAGGGTCGGAATCCGTAAAATACAAAGCAGAGGTCGTGAAAAATGAAGAACAATCGGGAAAGCACTCAAAACGCATCGGAAAACAAAACGAGTGAGCAAACAAGAGCAATAGAGCAGTTGGCATTGGCAACTGTCTAGTGTCAGTATCAGTCAGCTGTTATGCCAGTGACAGACTAAAAATAAAAAACTAATTTTAATCGATAATCATTAATATTGTTTTTTCAGTAATTAATTGATATTTTATTTATTAATATGACTGTAATTTTATGCACTTTAATGCAGTATATGTAGTGCATTTAATTACTTTGAGTTAGTTATTTTGTGCAAAGGTTTTATTTTTGTAACTGTGTAATCGATTACTCAATCGATAATCTCACGAAAACTATCTTTTCCATATTTCTCCGCTTCCAGATTGAGAACTGAGGTGATTTTTCATATTCTAAGATAAAAAAAATATGACTAATTTTTTAGATCATATCTTAACTTATTACATTTGGGCCCACAGTTTTCCATCTCCTTTCCAGATTGAAAACGCTTAAACCAAAGGAGAATGGGCGTTTTGTCCCCAGTGGTGTATCAAGATGAGATAGACGTCATTTTGAAGATCATAACAATAGCTTTATTTTATTGTATGACACCAACAACAAAACTCGTGCAGGGAAGGAACCAAGATTTATTAAAAAAAAAAAATATAATGTTTTTTTTTTTTAGCTTCAACTGTTATTTTACGTATTTATTACTATGTTATGTGTATAGTGCGGTGCGGGTACCTATCGGCGCCGTCGCTCCTTTATTGCTGCCCTACACACCTACATACAGACAGACTACTACTTCTACTACTTGGTTACTAGATTCGCACATAAACAATTTTTGTGCGCAAGGCAAAGGTACAATGGGCCAACGTTCCGCATGCTCACTTTAAAGGCGATAATCGCATAGCACGGCTCCCATTGTTATTTAGTGGGAATATCTGGTAATCCGGTTAAACAATAGGACGGCTTAATACAAAGGCCGTTCGCGAAAAAATAACCAAATATTTTTAAGGTAGGTATATTATTTTATTACCTTATGATTATCTCAAATGTTTTGCAGTTTTGCTTAATTCCCACAAAATGCATACCTATTGTCTCTAATGCAGGTGGGGAACCCGAGCGAGATAACAATGATACGGAGGCGAGGGGGATAAAGACAAAAAATATTTTTTTACAGTACTCGTTGGTCTTCTCTTAATGGTTTGCATTGCAATGATAGTTCGGTTGATATTGCCTTACGATACGCACGTCGCATGCACCTTTTGCTCCTTCATCGGTTCTACACTGTATATTTTGACTTCGGCACGCTACATGGACTTGATTTCTGTTTTTAATTTGATTTTGGTTAGCTTGAATGGACCTGATTGCAAGAGTGTAGGATAAGTTGTGTTAAGATGTTACGTGTAAACCATCATTGTGTTCTATGTGAGCGTTCTCTAGCGCGAGCGCGAGAACGCCATCGGCTCACAAGAGAAATCTTAGATGCAAGACCTAGCTTTGCGGAATATGTAATGGATCATTTACGAATACAACAAGTAAGTTTTTATTTTACGAAGTGAATCGAACTAAAATAATGGTTATTTGTAGTCTTCTTTTTATCGTCTGGGTTGTAAGATTAGCCTACCTCACGAGAGTTTTTCAGAGTTATTGAGCAGCCAAAACCCATAGCTCACGACTTGGCTTGTCGACTACTATCGTAGATACAGTAGCAGGGACGGGTTTACGTGCCTTCCAAAGAACGGAATCATCTTACTTTTCACGATCAGGTGATTCAGCCTGCGATGTCTTAGCCAAACTGGGGAAAGTCTCACAATGTGATTTTGCTCGACAGTGTCCCAACCGGGATTCAAACTCAGAAACTCCAGACGGCAAGCCAACGTGCCACGAAGGCCACACGTTTGTAGTTTGTGAACTAGTTAGACGCAAAACATTATATCTCATAGTAATGCCATAACACATCAGCTGACCTAATATAGAGATGAGCGTGCGTGAGTGTGTGTGTTTGTGTGCGTGAGAGATGACTCTGTTCATTCAAGCCACTCTCAAAACTCAATAACCCAATCTCTGTTTTATTTTCACAGGCTCTTAACAACGACGAGCAGTGGATGTGCCATAGATGTTGGATAGCAGCCGGCCGTCATCAACTACGCGATGATGTTAGAGAGATTGAACCACCTGGGGTCGAACCACCTGAAGTCGAACCACCTGGGGTCGATCCACCTGCGGTTGAACCTTCTTCAATGTCTATTGGAGAGTATAGGAAAGCAGCGAATACATCTCGACGTTGCGTATTTCCAAACTGCATAATGCAAAATCTTTTGAGAATACCTCAATTCATCAAAGTAAGAATGTTGATTGAAAATAAATTGTACATCCCAGTAAGTGCTCGTGTGTGTAATGACCATTTAAATGAGAACTCATGGACAGAATTGAATGAATTAAATAATTCTTCATTTACTCCAGAGCAAATAAAAGACATGTTGGATACACTTATCGTGGCTTATAATGAACGACACTTATTTAATTTCGATACGATCGAAAATATCACAGCTACGGAGTTACACTTCTGTATCGGGCTAACCCACGAACAATTCCAGAGGATTCTAGAAGAAACTCCGTGCTTGGAACAATCACAGCGCCCCAAAACAGTGCTGGGGGCATATTTGATGAAGGTAAGGTCTGGAGAACCTAACGAAAGATTGGCTGCGCGCCTAAGCATGAGCCGTCGAGCATTGGAGAGAAAATTAACTAAAGCTCGTGAGTGTCTGTTGGCCGACTTTGTTCCTAGGCATTTAGGATGGGATCATATAAGTCGTCAAGAAATTATTTCCCGGAACCTGACTATTCCAAACTCATTGTATGGAGCCAATGGTACAAGAGCCATTTTAATTTTTGACGGTACTTATATATTCATACAAAAAAGCAGCAATTTTCTATTTCAAAAGCAGTCTTATAGTCTGCATAAGTTCCGTAACCTTCTTAAACCATATTTAATTGTCTGCACGGATGGATATATTGTTGATGTTACCGGACCGCACGCAGCAACGACATCAGATGCTACGATTATGTCGAGATCTATTCATAATGAAGCTCCAATACATGTAGTCCTTCATGCTAACGACGTACTCATTTTAGACAGAGGCTTCAGGGACTCTCTTAGAGATATAGAAGAGCATGGTTATAATGCTCATATGCCTCCCACAAAGAGTAGGGCTGAATCTCAACTCAGTACTGAAGATGCAAATAAATCCCGGCTGGTGACAATAATCAGATGGGTCGTGGAAGTAATAAATGGTCGCCTAAAACGTGATTTTAAAATATTACGGCAAGAATATTTCAACAGAGCACTGCCTCATATGTTCGAAGATGTACGAATTGCGGCCGCTCTAACAAACACGTTTAAAGATCCTGTGACAAACACGCCACTTGCCAACCAAATAATCAGAGAAATTCAAGTAAGACTTCATCAGCCAAATAGTTTGGGTGATTATGTTGTGGAAAACAATCTCAATCGACAGAGGGCAGCGTTCCATACTATTACGGATGAAGCTGTACGAGCGTTGGCATTCCCAGTATTAAGCGAGGAGGATCTAGTGCTAATAGCAATAGGCACCTATCAAATAAAGCTCGCCCGGTCTTACCTGAGCGAGCATATAAGAAACGGAATATATTGCATCGAAGTATGCGAAACCATAATTCCCGACCTAGCGCAATACGGGCTCAATGTGGAAGGAGTGCTTTTGAGAGGCCGTGTTCAATCCCGTCATGTATCCAATCGAATATATTACTCCTACATCGTAGTAAATACAAGAACGACAGGAAGGGAGTCGGTCCGCAATTATTACTGTTCGTGCCTAACAGGACGAAGAACAATAGGCACATGTGCTCATATAATGAGTATTATATGGTATTTGGGTTGGGCAAGGCACCAAAATGACATCTTGTTACCAGCAACTTTTCTAGACGAAGTTATTATAGATTTAGATTAGTGTTATTTGTGAAAAATAAATATAGTAACTGCCATTGTTGTTGTTTTATTGCATTGTTTGTTGAATTTACATGACACAGTAAAATAACAATAGTAAAGTTAAACTGCGTGAATACAGGAAACACCGATTTAATTAATGTTAAAACTAGGTATTCGATAAACTAGAGTTTAAAAAAACTCAAGTGTGCGGGTGTGGCGCTAAAGGCGCAACACAAGACAAGTAGCTACACCGCAAATAATATTATTAAGAAAAAAATAAGATTCGCTTAGAGCATACAACATTACTAACTACTACCATACTAGTACGCTACTACCACTATGCTACTAGCTGCAAGTCATAACACTCATAACCTCGAGGACAAACATGTCAAGACTTAGATCATAGCTATCCCCATAGAACTTTGGATGGATAGAATAGTCTAGCTAGACATACCCCAGGATATTTGCAAGGCAAAAGAGGTGAACGATGGTAAACTAAGCGAAAATGTTCTTTTCTGTTTTTTTTTTAAATCATTCGTAGTTCTTCCCCTGCACGAGTGCGCTGGTTAGTGTAATAGAATAAAATAAAGCCATTATTATAAGGTTTAAAAAGACGTATCGCTCAATTTGATACAGTCTGGAAAATTCTGGGGACAGAGCCCATACAAGAGCGCCCATTCTCCTTTGCGCTACTCTCACAGACACTGCACTAGGTCCATAAACATCGCAAATTTTTTTCGCGGCTTGCGTTGCATTTTTACCTTTTTTGTAGTAAAATTTTAAAATGTATCGAATTTCTTCATTAGATTCACTCATCTTGACGATACGAAAAACAAATGAAAATCACACATTTTCCTAATTTGAATTTGGAATTATGTTCTTTAAAATTTAAACTTTCAATGATACCAAAACCAGCCAGATACAAATAGTATCAATCAATCCATCAATCATGTTTATTGTGGATCATAGGTACAGAAATAGATACAGGTGTTAAGAATTACAGTAATGTTGGTCAGCTATGTCCCGCCTTTTGGGCATACAATACAAATTATTAAAATTATTAACATTGTGTAATTTATTATTATACAAGAAATTAACATTATTATTTTAATAAATTAACAAAGAAAAAAAGAAAAAATAAATTGCAATTAAAGAAAAAATTAAATTAACTAGTACCTACCTAAAGTTACAAACTTACAATCTAACATTACAACAAAAAATTTAGTATCACAAAATATAGGTCAGTCATAGATCATAAAATTAATAGTTAGCAGCACTGACTGCACCATGGTCTTGGTCAAAATATTGTTTTCAAATTTTAAAGGGACTTGTCTGACATAAAGTCTTTTAAACAGTAATAGGATTTATCGACCTAACAGGTCACGGAGTTTCTTTTTAAATAATTTAATTTCTGAAATGCTTCTAAAATGTATTGGAATTTTATTAAATATTGTTGGAGCAACCCACAATACACTTTGCTGCAGAAAACGGGTCTTGGTCGTGATTGTGCATAATTTATCCCGATGGCGTATTCGGCTACGGTATTCAAATAAGTGAATATTGCTTTTTACAAACACCGCGCATTCGAATATGTACAAACATGGTAATTCTAAGATTTATGAAAAATGGCTGACAAGAATCGGTCTGATGCAGATTAAACATAGACCTGATACAGCGCTTTTGAGCCTTGAATGCTCTTTCCTTATCTACGCTATTCCCCCAGAATATTAAGCCATATCTGAGAGTGGAACTTACATATCCGTGATACGCTGTTAATAACACTGCCCTGTTGACCACCTTTCTTAATCTGTAGAGTGCATATGAGTATTGGCTTAGTTTTTTGCATAATTTATCAATATGTATTTTCCAATTTATTGTATTATCAATATTTAATCCTAAAAACTTTGTCACTTCGGTTTCTGCTATGTTATTCTGTACATATCTAATATTTAAAGGGGGGGTACGGCTGGTTCTTATTCGGAAATTCATTACTAATAAATAAAATATCAATTAATTACTGAAAAAACAATATTCATGATTATCGATTTCATATCGATTAAAATTAGTTTTCTATTTTTAGTCTATGTCACTGGCATAACAGCTGACTGATACTGACTGCCAACTGCTCTAATGCTCTTGTTTGCTCACTCGTTTTGTTTTCCGATGCGTTTTAAGTGCTTTCCCGATTGTTCTTCATTTTTCACGACCTCTGCTTTGTATTTTACGGATTCTGACCCTGCTTACCACGTACGACCCTTGCTTTCACACTGGACACTGATTTCGCTCACACGTTTGACTTGGAATTGTTATTTTGGATTTTACCGCTGGCTTATGGATTGGATATTGTTGAAACTATGGATCGCTGTGTGAATTGTAGGATAACAACTGGTCACTGTAATACACTGGGCCGACGACCCTTACACGATGAAACAATTCTGTCAGTGATTCGGCAATGGCTTGCACCTCAGTCTGTAAGTAAATATAACCTCATCTAACCAACTACCATTACCATACCATTTCCTACTAAATATAATAACTATTAGTGCAAAAACACATATTTTGCACTTCAGGAATCAGCTGTTAGTTAGGGATTGTAACATAACCTCACTTTTACATAATCTCTTTTATCTCTGTTCTCAGATAGACAAAATCCGCAGAATTTTCAGTGAAAGGTTGATAATATATAAGCTATTAATTGACACCACTTTCATCTTTTTACACCCAGGCCAAAGATTGTATGTAGTCGTTTCAGTCTCGCTCTGGTCGCCCTATTACGGATAAAATGGATGCCATTTTTGAAAAAGTGGAGCTAGATCGGCATATCAGTAGTTACGACGTAGCTGAAGAACTGGGAATTGACCACAAAACAGTTTTGTTGCAATTGAAAAAAACTGGGTACACAAAAAAGCTCGATATTTGGGTACCTCACGAGCTCACTGAAAGAAACCTAATGAACCGTGTACTCACTTGTGATTCTTTATTACGACGTAATGAAACCGAACCATTTTTGAAGAAGCTGATAACTGGTGATGAAAAGTGGATCACGTACGATAAGAACGTGCGCAAAAGGTCGTGGTCAGGCTTCACAGACTGTGGCGAAACCCAGGTTAACTCGCAACAAGGTTTTGCTGTGTGTGTGGTGGGATTGGTAGGGCATTATTTTATTATGAGCTGTTACCACCAGGCATGACCATCGATTCTGAACTCTACTGCGAACAACTGATGAGATTAAAGCAAGAAGTTGAGAGAAAGCGGCCGGAATTAATCAACAGAAGGGGTGTGGTTTTTCATCATGATAACGACCTCACACATCTTTAGCCACTCAGCAAAAATTAAGAGAGTTTTAGTTTTATTATAACACAAAAGATTTAACCTATTTGGAAGGTAATCGTGCTGTGCAGGATGCAACTGCTGCTTTACATGCCAATTTTTTTTTTTTCGCCACGAGCTATTCAAACTCTTTACCACAGGATGAACGAATCGAGATGGGCCGATAATTTGACAATTCAGAAAAATCACCACTTTTGAGGATAGGGGTAATACGAGCCGTCTTCCATTTACTTGGGAAAATACCTAGACTCAGGGAACAGTTGTATATATTAAATAGCGGGTATAGTAAGGATACTGCATTTTTTTTTAGAAAGTTCGGTGGTTTCCTTCCTGTCCAGCACCGATAATGACGTCTAAATTAGTGAGTGCTTTGAGAATTTCTGAATGAATGAAAGGCACCGATCCCAGCGTGGTTTAACCAGACTCGATAAATCGAATGAACCCCAAGATTTGCACTAGCCCATGAAGTCTCATGTTTCATGGGACTACAAAGGCCATTGCATATCAAGGAGTAGACTGGGGGGCGCGGTAATGGTAAAGAAGACGTGTCCTTAGGATAGTAAAGGATCGGGGTGGGGTCGTCTTGGCGGTGTCTCTAGACATCGGCAACGCCTTCAATACCCTGCCCTGGAGTTGCATCAGGGAGGCACTCCGGTATCATCGGATGCCGACCTACCTCTGTCGTGTGGTCGAGGACTATTTGACGGACAGGGCCCCGAGCATCTACCCCGGTCACCAGGGAGAGTGGAACTGGCGAGAGATGTCGTGCGGTGTCCCACAGGGATCAGTCCTGGGGCCGTCTGTGGGACATTGGATACGACTGGGTGCTGCGCGCCGACCTCCCCAGTGGCGTCAGCGTCGTCTGTAACGCTGACGACACGTTGGTCCTGGCGCAGGGGAGGTCGCACCAGGCGGCGGCTGAACTAGCGACACACGGGGTTGTGACAATCGTGGCCAGAATCCGGCAGTTGGGACTCGAGGTGGCACTGCACAAGTCCGAGGCCATGTGTTTTCATGGTCCTCGGAACGCGCCACCGTCGGGTTCCCAAATAACGGTAGAAGGGGTTCACATCGGCGTCGAGTCAACGATGAAGTACCTGGGACTCGTCCTCGACAGTCGGTGGAACCTCGTGGAGCATTACCGACGTTTGGCTCCCAGACTGGAGCGGGCCGGGGCTGCCTGGAAGCGGCTCCTGCCCAATCTAGGGGGTCCAAACGCCTCCTGCCGGAGGCTGAGGCGGCGGCCTGCCCGCCGGTTGAACGCATCCCAGAGGGTCATGGCCACCCGGCTGGTCCGGAGATACCGCACGGTCTCCGGTGAGGCGGCGAGCCTTCTTGCCGGATTGCCGCCGTGGGATCTGGAGGCAAAAGTCCTCGCGCATATTTGGGAGTGGCGCGAGGAGGCGAAACACCGGGGCTTGCCTTCGATGCCGCGAGAAATCGCGGCACAGTGGACAGAGCTCCGGCGGGATCTCATGGCGTCATGGAGAGTGCGATTGTCGCAACCCAGTTCTGGGCACTATTGCGGCGATAAGTCCCCTCTTTGAGGAGTGGCGCCACGGCGTCCTCACCTTCCGCCTGATGCAGGTCCACACCAGACACGGTTGTTTCGGGAGGTTCCTGTTTCGTATCGAGTGGGAAGAAACGCCCGGGTGTCATCACTGCGTGGATCGCCCGGAGGACATGGTGGAGCATACGGTGGAGATCTTCCCGGCTTGGGCAGAGCCCCGCCGTGTTCTCGTGTAGGCGATCGGTGGCGGGGATCTCTCGTGTCCAGCCCTGGTCCAGGCCATGGTACGGAGCGAGACGGCATGGGAGGCCGTCACCTCCTTCTGCGAAGCAGTAATGCTCGCGAAGGAGGAGGCGGAACGCGTGAGGGAGAGGCAAAGTTCGCGCTCTCACGCCCCTAGCCGCCGCAGGAGGAGACGCCCTGGGCATCGGGAATCGATTGCCGATTCCCGGCCACCGTACGCGCGGGCTTGCGGACGGTGAGCAATGGGTAGCTCACCGTCCGGTAAGGACCAAGCCCGGGTCGACGGCGCGTTGTGTTCCACGCGCGCCTCAAAGAGATGTCAGCAAGTGAAGGGGTCCGATGGGACCATTGCCTGCTGGGATTGCGGGAAAGTCCGAAAGGGATACCGTGGCCCCCTGGCATTGCACAGGCAACAGAAGGAACACGGGTGGGTTTTAGTCAGTAAGAGTCTGACACGCCCTCCCGCTCCACCCAGAGCGGGAGATCATTTGATGATTTCCCATCCAAAAAAAAAAAAAAATGGATAGGGAAGGATTTACGAGCCGTACCGGATATGCATCCTTAGAATAGAATAGAATAGAATAGAATAGAATAGCATTTATTTGCAAATATGGGTTATACATAAGTAGGTAGTAGTAGGTTTTCATCAGAGTTCTGCCATATTTCACCATTCGGCATGCAAACATTTTCGTTTTCATTACATTATAAAATTGTTAAAATTTAAACTCTTATTGGAACATTAAATTAGTTATGTCATTCTCATTAAATAAAATTATTAAAATTCAAATATTACATAAATAAACAATCAAACATCAAAATTCCAGGTCATAGACAACACACCATAAATATTCTATACGCAAAACCATAATTAATTAATTAAAACTTCGAGGTGGTCTGATAAAAATTGTCCGTTAAAAACTCAGTTACACTGTAATATGCTTTATGTATTAACAATTTACGAAGTGTAGGTACTTTTGAATTGCAACGTTTTCAAGTCTTTCCATGCACTTGGCAACTTATTATAAACAACTGGGGCCATGCAATAAATACTTTTGCGCATCATAGCGGTTTGACACGGTACATTATTTAATTTTGAATTGTCACGTCTGTTTCTTGGGTATACATCGGCCATCCTTGAGTAAGCAATGGAATAGTGGAGAGACGGGTGATTTTTATTTATGGAAGGGCATCTTTTTAAGGCGGCTCCGTTGGTTCAGGTTCAGGTCCAGCTTTACCGATGCCTCTACTCTTTGTTGTTTCCAAAGTCTTCGTCTGAGGATTTCGCTGCTATCCGTTTCAGGTTTTTTGTAAATCTCGCTAGACTGCTAGCGAGATTTACAAAAGAGCTCTTAAGCTTATCTCGGTCATCAGCCGTGTCCATCCAAGAAATTATTTCCTTGTCGAAGTAAGCCATGTCCTGTTTGAGGTTGCCATTACATGCGTGAGTAGGTCAGCCAGCTTTCTCGGATTTGGTCTTGTGTTGCTTATTACAGGTGTGGTTTTCGGCGCCCGTGCGTACATGTGCTAGCACGTTCTTGATGCGTTTGGTTACGGTTTTTCTGCCTAACGTTATTTTCATGTTTTGTATTCTGGCTTGGTTTATTCCTAGCGTGGTTAATCAAGTCATAGTATAGTCATAGTCTTTGTCTATGTCCAGCTCTGACGCGGTATAACTTCGACCTTTAGCTCACCGCTGTTCACCTCCGGTCGACGCGATTGTATTATAGTTATAAATTATGCACACTATTCTGCACAGATAATTAATAAGACAAAACTTCCGACCCGCGTCGCCCGAATTCTGGTTTTTATGTTCGTACTATCGCGAGCGCGCACATCTGGACCGCATACGGACCATTCCTGCTTGCAGCGCTCGGCCGCTACAGTAACGCTTACCTACGCTCAGCAACCAATAGTACTGCAGCATCAGATTATTGCTGAAGCTCTTGTTTTTGTAAATAAAAAAAGAGAAAAAGACCGTAAAGAACCATCAAAGGTGGTGCGTTTTTTCATTGAAAATGTTTAACAATACCTTCGTCCGGTCGCAGCTCAAGCACGGACGGGGCCAAAGCATGTTTTTTTTATTTTTTTTATTTAAGAAAAGGTTTTTCATGCAAACAGAAAAGTATAAAATTTGCGTCCAGAGTCGAGTAGATGTCTTACATTAGCAACTTTTTTGGCAAGACCCGGAAAACTTCCATAAAACTTTAAAAGCTTAAAAAGACGATAACCACCCCTGAAATTTGTTTTATATTAAGTCGATTATAACCCCTTTTCAAGGAATGCACCTAACTATCTCCCTGTAGAGTCGAACTGATGTTTGATTATAATACCTAAAAATAATAAATGATAAAAAACAAAGTATGTCGCATTTAACACCATCTACAGTTACGCTTTCAATGTCAGATTATACAGCGCATTTACTGAGATACCTCGACAAGCATTCCATAATAGACACAAATAGCGAGCATCACAAAAGTCAAATTACAAATTGCTATGCGCCCTTTCTAAGGCCGGCGCGGGCGCACTTCTGGCGCAAAAAAAGGGGTCTGCAATCCAGATGCGGTCATCAAGTGCACGGAGTTTCGTTTTCTATTTGTTAGGTATGCGCGCCCGAAATCGTAAAATCACCACGCAACACTCACAAAACAAAGCTCCGTATAAAAAAAAAGTTTTTGGAACACTATAAACAGCACAGAATATTATTAAAATTGTCACACACGCATTATTCTAAAGTTGGGTACCCATAAAACAATTAAACCTGTGTAGGGACAAAATGAAGTATCTTAAAATTATGGTCTTGCAGAAGTTTTATGACAAAATAGTTTTGTACGAAATCTAAAGCGATAATGCCATTATATAGGTATTTAATATGCGCGTAATAAATAATTGTAATATTATTTATAACATTAACTTAGAAAATAAGAGCTTAATGTGCGCTTTGCACTTCACCACTGCAAATGCACGCTCGCGATGTTGTCCTTTACTCTATCAAATAAAATACCGATTTTGCAGAGCAACGCCCTGAAAAATAAAGAAAGATTTCACCAGATTAACTTGGGTTCCTTGAATGCTCTGGAGCGCTCGCCTGATATCCGGAACGCACTTCAGTAGACACCTCACTTTAGCACTATTTTTATGTATTTATTTGGCGATTAGTAAGGTCACAGCATTATCAAAAACAATATAAAAACACCAGTATCAAGGCACTGTTCGAATTCGCGGCAAGCGACGCAATCTTGCCATAATTATGTGCAGAAAGAGATTTTATATTTTTCTTTCTTTTTCGCAAAAAAAATATGGGTCGGAGCTCGCTCCCGAAACGACCTTACAGTTCGACGACCAACCCGTCTCCGAGTGCTTTGAGAATTTCTGAATCAGATAAAACAATTTTACACATAGAAGGAGTATTATTACACGCAACCGCATTTACTTTACTGGACTTGGGAGCTGCCGGTCGATTCTGTAAAAATCTCACCGTGCAAACTTAGGTGAAGTTAGTTTGTTTTTGCTTGGAATTGACACTATTGACAGCTCATTCCACGCTAACTTCACCGAAGTTTGTACGGTGAGATTTTTATAGAATAGCACCGCTGTACCCAACTTACCATACACAGAGTTAAAATGTTGGGCAAATAGTTTACATATCTCTTGACCACTATTTGCGTGTATGTTATCTAATGTCATACGGTAGCGGTACGGTAGCTTTGACTGTACTGTGTATCTAGACATATTTATTTAACAGTTTATGTACACAAATATAAACAGACAAGAAAAAAGGAACCGAGAAATACGTACAAAGATGATGCTTATTTCTAAAGAAATCTCTTCCAGCATACCTGCGATAGGAAAGTGGACAAAAGAGATGTAGACAACGTGTGTAAGAGTAGAAGAGAAAATAAAATACATAAAATAAAAACATTTAATATTCACTCTCTCTTCTCTTCTCTCTCTTTTCTTTCTTTTTTTTACTTTTTTTATTTTTGAGTCTGGATTGGTGCCTGGTTGATGGCAATAGGCTCGCCCCCTATTATATGGGACTTAAACATAACTGGCGAAATGTGGGTGTATCTACTATAGGTACACCTCTGCCCAACCCTTCGGGGAGACTAGGCGTGATGTTATGTTATTTAACTATTCACTAATTTAAAAATAAATATACATAAGAGAATATACTTTCATACATACTTCTAAAATAACTAAAAAATAGTTAATAATAATTATAATGTAGTATATAATGTAATAATAAATACAAAATATGCATGCATATTTATATTTTTGTTCATGTTATGTTTTGTTTTTTTGCCTCATTGCAATATTGTTATAAATTCGAACAATGGCTGACGACAGTCTTGTTGTATATTTTACTGAATTTAGAAAGTAGAGTTTGACTGCCTCGACTGCTGTCGATAATGTATTTTTTCACTAGGAATTTCTCAGCAGTTGTTCGGAGCCTAGTTAATTGCAATAAGCTGGCCTCTTATTACAGAGGTATACAGAGTGACCTGTAATAAAAAAATAGGTTTTCTCGAATCCCATCAATTCTTGCCTAGGGTTCATGGGGTGCTTAATTGTTGCAAATGGGTCACTCTATCACGTCCTAGAAGGAATAGGTACGTCAAATAACAAGTCACCTGTATAGAATGGCAACGGCAGTTTAGTAAATATTTCACAGATTGCGCTGTTCTCAAGTCCTAAAAGCAAAGCCATCGTAGCTCAAACGTTAAACACAGATGGCGCTTTACACCTTCGTAGTTCACAGGTCTGGCACAGGTAGTGCTGTATTTAATACGAGTATAGGTAACTGTATTTTATTATTGTAATAAATAAATAACAGGAAGAAAGTTCTTGAAGCTTCCCCGGATGTGGGTGGAATATATCTAACTAGCATTGAGCGATGACCTTTTTATGTAATTGTCGACATTAAACTCACGTTTAATAAGTGGGGGCACCTACGGACTTTCATCAGAGAAATCAGTGAAACGTCAGTCATCGATATAAAGTATTTTATTTACAAATGATTGCAACAATGAAGTACAGACGATGCAATATAATTACAGAGTATGTTCAAAAAATGGGAAACGGATAATATCTAACGGTACTAAACTTAGCTCCTCCTTCGTTCTGTATGTAAAATTTATACAATTGCCGCGAGTAGCGACGGCGATACGTCACGGCACGGTGCCACGCGGCGTGGCACGCTAAACTCGCTGAGCCACGCAGAGTGGCACGCTAAGCAAGCGGCGTGGCGCGTCAAGCGCGCGGCGGCCACGCTGCGCGGCGCGCCGGTCGCTCCGCGCACGACGCGGCGGGACCAGGTCGGTGCGGTGCGGTTAGACAGCGTTAAGCGCGCGACGCGAAGGCCCGTAGTCGTCGGGCGGGTCGCGGTCGCGACGCCGCTCCCGCTCATCGCGCGCGTATTCGCGGCCATACTCGTCGCGCGCGTATGCGTCGCGCGTGTAGTCGTGGCCGTACGCGTCGTGCGGTGGCGGCGCGTGCGCGGCGTGCGCTCGCTCGCGCGTGTACTCGGGCCCGTAGTCGTGGTACTCGCGCGGGTAGCCGCGCTCGTACCGCTCTCCGCCGCGCGGGTAGTACTCCTCCTCCAGGCGCTCCGGCCGCGCCGCGCGGGACCTGCCGCCTGTTAACCGTACAATAGGCTCGTAAAAGAATTTTGCGATAATAGTGTGAAATTAAAATAAAATAAAACCGTTGAAAATCAACACGCACTCGAACACAACAAACTCAAAAATAATCAGGACGATCACGGTCCTGGAAATCCATCCAGCCTTTTCATCGACCAGGGTTTCTAGGACCAAAGAGCACACACATCACACGGGGCGAGAGGAGCGGGACCGTCTGCCGGGCGGGGAGGGGGGCACCCACACTTACGGCTGCGACACTGGGCTCAGACACGTTACATGATGGTCCCGCCGGGAGTGCGCACTTTGCCCGGGACCGGGATCACTACCACTGCCGCGGCCGGCACGGGCGATGCTGAGGAACAGTGCACTTGAGACGCTGCAGACTATAAGCCTGATAAGGCTCTCTGCCTTTAAGAAAGTATCCTGCTTGATGGAAGATGTTTTGCTTCGTGCTTGCCTGGACGATCGAAACGACTTGTTAAGGTGAAACGGGTTGCGATGAGAGGGCAAAAGGAATATGAGATGGCTACGTAACCAGGGACACACGTGATGGTAGTGAAGAGGATCTTCTTAAGTCCAATGAAAACGTATCGAATGCAGCGTCAGTGTAATAGGTCCAAAAATCTATTTATTTAAAATGATCTACCATAACATTGTTTCTGAAGCTCAAGACGACAAACAGCTCAATCATTTTTGGATATCAACCAGAGATTTTTTCTGCAAGCCCCTAAACTTTTAACTTTCAACGTCCCAAGACCCAAAACTTATTAAAACGCATCACAGTTAGCGTCATTCTGAACCGCAGTTACGTGTTAGCTGGCGGAATCCAGCAGCTTTCTCCAGCTGTCGGATTCTGAAGGGTTAGTGAAGCGTCACCCTGAAGCGATCAAGCGGTTAGAAGGGTGGGGGCCGCTAGAAATTGTATGCAACCTGGACGGGGGCCGGTGCGTCTGACAATAAACACCTGGAATTTAGTCTTCGGCTCGGTTGTTAGTGGGCCTGCCCCGACGCTTGTACTGAAATGAACAGGAGGGTCAGTCGAGTGGCGTCCACTGGCGGGGAGGGACAACATCTACTACAACATTATGTCTCACGTTGTGCGCACACCGCCGCTGGGCGCCGCAACAATCCTGCCGCAACGGTACTGCGGCCCGCAGCGGTGGTGTGCAAACGGCGTTAATTTATACTACATATGAAGTACAGTTACGGAATTTTTTCACCGTGTAACATTTTCTAAAGGGAAGCTCCCTCTTATTAATTTAAGTTTATTTAGGAGTGCAGGCCGTGACTGTACCTTAGAGATTAGTAGACATTGAAAATAGATTGAAATGAAATATGTAATGAATATGAAATAATAAAAAAATAACACATAGCATAGGTTTTTTCTTTAAACTATGCTGACTGTAACAAAAACTACAAGAGAGCATTATTTTAACAGTGTTTTTTTTACCTATGCAAGGTGTATTTTGAATTCCAGCGCGTTTAAACAACGTGTTGCTTATTTCACATCATTTTAATTACTGACAATAATGCACCTTAAAAAACTTTTTTTATCAATCTTGACAACGCTTATTTCTTTAAACATATTTGAAATTGGTCATGGACGAATTCAACGGCTTCTGGGTTCAAATACACCTCGTTCCTGTCCAATATACCTACTTATTATACATTCATATTATTGTTAGTTTACCTCTTTCCCTCTCGTAGCTATACGAGTCGGATCTCTCGCGATGCCCTCCAGTGTTAGCAGGGGGTTCAAAATATCGCAGTACACGGTTACATACATAATTATACAATAGTTTTACAGAAATATTTGTTAGAGATAAATGTGTATAAGCTGAGTATAAAAAGAAGAACAGACTTGGCACAAGACATAAATAAACAGTATGAGTTTTTGAGATGGAACGTTCCCATCTGGAAAACTCCCTGTATATTCGGTTCCTTGACACCGCTCTGCCCGCCAGTAAGTTGGGGTAAAACATTGTAATTTTTGAAGATTTATTATTAGGCTCTATCCCTTTCCTACTTAATATTTCTAATGTGCATAAATTGTATTGCGTGGTGTGTTGTACGTATAAAATGATTTTTATCCATATTCAAGCAATATTAATATTGTTATAACATCGAATAATTAATGCTAAAGTTGCAGTCTGCACCATATAACTCACAATGTTCGGGGGATCTCTTAATCGATAAAACCGTATTTTGCTGAATATTAATGCTATGAAAATATAACAAACACTTTGTAGACCAAGTATTTCTAGTTGTAGAATGATTTGATAATTCGAATTTTCACGAAAACTCTAGGGATATTGCGGAAACACGGATCGTAACTTGACCTACTTCACCCAGTTCAATATAATCGAACAAAGTTATATTCAAATCAATCAATTAAATATAGTATAAGTAGTAGTAGTATAGTATAATAATTAGCTAAATTCAATTTAGTCGAGTTATATTTAATCCAACGAATATTATTCAAAGAAGGACAGTACCTACATAATGTAGATGTCGTGGTGAGGTATGTGTGGTGCCTAAGGGTTGTATACCACACCACCGCGACCAACATTAAACGCTTCGCCTCCCGTCGGTTGCTTTTACTAAGGTCAAGATTCACAGAATGTTCTTTAAATTTACTTTGCAAAGTAAAGTGCGGTCTGTGAATCTTGCTTTCAAAGATTACATTGATTTACGCCGAATGAAAACGTTGATCGACGTTAGGCAAGTCGGTGTTGTAAAACCCCTATTGGCTGAGGTCCGAAGTAAGACCGACCTTCACCCATCAGTTTACCGGATGAAAAATATTTTTATCAATTAATATAATATGTTGACAGATATATTGCAAATGGAATATGTTTATGGCTATAATTAATTAAAGATACTGTTAGTTTTTTTTTCACTGACTTTCTTACCAAACGAATTAGATTCCAATTGATAGTACGAGTATATAGCATACAGGACATTTAACAGCAATTTTCTGGTCCCTATTACCGGGCTACCATAATTATATAAACAGAAGGTGTGTGTGGGTTCCTACTATATTTGATTTAAATAAAAATCATCCGGTAAATAGATGGCCGAAAGTCGATATTACTTCGGATCCTATACTATTAGCAGACTTGTAGTGTTACGTTAGAACAACAATGTAGTGTGTGAATGCATGTGTGTGCGTGTGCGTGTGCGTGTGCGTGTGCGTGTGCGTGCTCACCGGGCTGCGCGTGCGCGTTGTGCGTGCGCTGCATGGGCCTGGTGGGCGCCGCCTCCTCGGGCGCGGGCGGGTGCGTCGCGCGCCAGTACGCCTGGAACACAATGTTACACGGTTCAGCTACACTGGAGTCCGGTACTATACATAGCAATCTATCGATTTATTCAGTTCAAGCTTCCGCCTGCGGCTCTACCCGCGTGATAAGAATTTTAAAATCGGTCGAGTAGTTTTTGAGTTTATTAATTATAAACTTACAAACAATCAAATATTTTCTCTTTATAATATTTAATTCAATCTGCCTAGCCTTTTCCCAACTATATTGGGGTCAGCTTCCAGTCTGACCCCAATATTAGCATTAAGTCCGCCTCTGTACATTTCTGTGCTTGAAGAATTAAATTAATAAATAACCGGATGCAGCTGAGTACCAGTATTTTACATGGAGCGACTGCCTATCTTACCTCCACAACCCAGTTACTGGGTAAGACTTATTTCCAGACTCTCGGGCTTCTGACGACCCGTAACGACTGTCAAAGATCCACAAATTACAGCCGGGACCAACAGCTTAACGTGCTTTCCGAGGCACGGAGGAATCTCGGTATGTTAAGATGGTCACCGATCCACAGACAAACCCCGGAAAGCGTCGCTTAACATGATGGATTGACCCGTGCAGCAGTTATTACTTAGCCACGGGCTCCTCCTTTATAATATTTAATTATAATTTATATAATTTATCTCTCCGTGAACTAAGGAGAAGTTAGCTGAATCATTAGTGTCAACCCCGAGCATCGCGTGGAGATAAAGATTCAAATTCAAATTTATTTATTTGCAAATGTGGGTAAATAATGTGCATTCATGTAATAATTGTATAATTATCACAGTTTTAGTTTCAACATATTTTACCTTTCGGCATGCATAGTACGTAAAACACTAAAATAAATAAAAACTAAACAGAAGAAAATAAAGAATGAGATCAGTCTAACTAGTAAAAAAAAACCTATAGTTTGTAGTAGTAATGCAGCTCATTTAACCTAAGTTTTCACGGATACATTTTTATAGAATAGACCGGATAGTGCAAAAGTGAAAAATCATATCCTGTACTATTAAATAAGCAATATTTCTATTTAAATATATTATTATTTGTAATCACGTTCTCGAAAACGGCTCTAACGATTTCGATGAAAGTTGCAATAAAGGGTTTTACGTGGGCGACAAATCGATCTAGCTAGGTCTTATATCTGGGAAAATTCGTTTTCTCTATTTTCTCAGTCTCGGGAATGTGATACAGCGTTGGTATACCTGGACGATATGTATATCTATTTTCACCCGAGCATAGCTCGGTCGACCAGGTACTCTATTGTTTTTTTTGAAAGATAACATCTACATCACAAGTAGTCGATGTGTATTTGCTATATTATGCAAGCCCAGATACAATTTAAATAAATTAAGTAGTTTTATAGTAACATGTGTTTTCTTTACTCTCCCGTTCACCAGACCTCGCTTCGGTTCGAACATCGAATCTTTTGATCCGCAGTCCTCTTTAAGATATACTTCCATAAATGTTTACAAATAGAGTAGTTTTTATATTCATTCCGGAAAATGTATATACTAATATACCTAAAGGAACCGGATCTTTGGTATACCAGGTGTTTTTTTTAAATGTTCCATAGCATGGTAGTCAACTGGCATGATTTTATTTCTTTAATTTTATTTTTCCATGTTTCATTCAAAATAATTCGACAAAGTCACGATTATTTATGTAACAAACCCTTAGGTGAAATACAAAAAATAAAATAAAAAGTTAATTCAGACGATTTTTGTTCATAAAAATAACTTTCTTAACTTTAAATATGAATGATTGGTTTGAATGAAAATGATTTACTCGTACTTATCAATGAAACTTAAATACACACATCGAGAGTCTAGTGGTAAGCTATCTTAATAAACTGAAAAATTGTTTATACCCATGCTAGTTGATTCTTAGATATGGTCTCAATAACACCCTAGAGTTATGGGATATACAATAAAAACACCTTGTATAGGTCCGGAAGACAACAAGGTATAGTTGTGATTAAAACAATAGGGTGTAAACTGACCTCTAAATATTCAGCAATATGTTCACAAGCGTCCTCCAGCTGGTTCTCATCGAGGATGACGTCGAACATGTCTGGGGGGCACTGCGACAGCTTCTCTGCGGCCACCATCTGGACTGACAGGTTCTTGGACTGGCCCTTCCCGCGGGACTTGACCAGGCGCTGTAGCACCTACGAGACAAAACAACCTAGGTTGTAGCTAGTGTAGGAGGAATTGTAGAGACAACTAACATCAGGCGGAAGAGGAAGGGATAGATGTACAACATGTAGCTAACTAACATTCAAAACATCAAATCTAACTGCAGATACAACAGCGATTCCTTAACGAAAATCTTGACTTACTACTTTATGGAAGTCCAGGTAACAACCATGGATTCAATAACTTGTTATAATTTAATAATACTTTATGGGTTTTTTCCCGTATAATTGACCTTTATAACTACTTATAGAAGCCCATCTCCTAAGATTCCTAATTGAACTAAGGCATCAAAATCACCGTGGCGGAACATGTAGTGTACTGTTCAGCCATAGCTTGAGCAGTTCCATAGAACTGCACGCTCCACCTCTCCAGAATGGCTAGCTTAGGCCTTTCCCTATGCACCCCCAAGTTTCATAAACGGTGACTAATAGATTATCTTAGACTTAGGGTCCTCAATCATCATCTGTCATCCTAAAAACCTAGGTATACCTTCTTTGGGGGCTTTCAATGGGATAATTCATACTTGGTATGTTAGGCCTGCAATGTTAGAAAGGCACTTGTAATACCACCTTGGGACTGGAGATCTTCAGGTACACGATGGTGGGAGCCAGAGACGTCTTCGCCAGCTGCGAGGGGTGGTTGATGGTGTCACAGTCCAACACCACCAGCTGCAAGGTGCGAGCCAGCTCGAATATCCTCTCGATTTCATTCTGATTGTGATGGAATTAATGGTGTTATTTAAGCAGATAAGATTTGTATAACGATGGGCCCATCTATGAAGGGACGTTTTGTGTGAAGACCACAAATTGTGGTGATACAGAAGCGAATCTTGATATAAAGATTAACGTGTTACACGTGCTTTCATAGATGTCCTAACCGCATCTTGACGTGGCCCAAGACGGTGTACAAATAAGCGCAATGTGGTTTTACATATAGCCAATAAATATACTCAAATGTTAATGGCGACAATATCGCAAAGCAAATTTTCAGGACGAATAAACCTACTCTAACCTACTTAAGTATCTCCTAACATTAACTAAAAACAAAAAATAAAACAACTAAACAGTTATTTTTAATTAAATATTACTACGAATACCTACCTACATATCTATATAATTAAGTTTTTACTAAGGAGCAAAGGGAACAAGACATTCATATATATAAAAGAAAATGCTTATGTGGTGGTGGGTTTCACGTTATTATATGCGTAACCACGTTTGCTCTAAAACGCTATCACCAAACTACAAATGGAAATAATATAAAAACACTAAAATCAACTAAAATGCGATCGTGTGGTTTAAACTAACATATTATTATGATAAACAAACATCAAACACTATTTTTTTAATGAGTCTAAATATAATGTTATACGAATATTCAGTTATACGAGCAATAATTATCTGACCAGCGATAAAGTGTTTATAAAATAATATAATTACCTTAAGTAGATACGAGAAATAATAGTAGTTTTTTAATTTATGATTTCGTTTAAATCAATACTCTACTAAAAGGGTTACTTAGCCTTATAATATAATAGTATAATTATATTATTATCATTGACGCTATATTATCGGCAGTCAGATATTTTTGACGCTAATATATTTTTGCTAATGTTTGTACCTCCACACTTTGACCATTTAAATCTACGAATTCCGTGCTCCGTTCCCTCACTAATAAACTAAAATAATGGATAATCCTCGATTAGTCCGAATAGCCGTCAAAGCGTAGAGGCAAGGCAATGCAAATTAATAAATTTTTAGCGACTGTAAATTTCAACCATTCATGCAAATTCACTCCTCACAAAATACTAACGTCATTATATATCTTATATTATTAGGAGAGGGGTTAATAAAAGCTTTGGTGGACGTTTTCGGTCAACTTTTTACATTCTATCGAAGCTTAAAACACAATGCAGGGTGTGTCAGCACTATGTGTGTTATTGTCTACGACACAGTATAATTATTTATTATTATATTAAAATGTATATTAAAAATATATTTTTTAATGAGTTTTATTTTGAAGGACCTAATATTGGAAATGTATGTTGAAAACTATCGAAAATATGTTTTTGTGTAATTATCTCAGGATTATTTATTGGATTTTTTCTTAGGATTATTTATTGGATTTATAGGGAAAACTACAATAAAAGACGCTATAGCCTTCAATTAATATGCCTAGCCTTTACCCAATGATGTCGGGGTCAGCTTCCAGTCTAACCAGATGCAGCTGAATACCAGTATTTTACTTAGAGCGACTGCCTATCTGACCTCCACAACCAAGTAACTGGGTTAACACGATACTCCAGTAAGACTGGTTGTCAGACTTTCAGGCTTCTGATCCGTAACGGCTGTCGCAAGACGCTCCATCTAATGATGGAGGACAGTAAAATAAATCATTTTTGGCTATTTTGTCTCAGCCCTACTACAGACGGACTACATTTTGTACGAATTTATACAAATACCCAGGATTTTTGACTACTTGATTCACCAATTTAAATACCTATTGCAAAGGGAATTTCGGAAGGGATATCGTGGTATGTTAGTAACTAGTTAACCATTATGTTATAAATACCATAATATGAGCATGTTTGGATCGAGCGAGCGTAGTATTAAAAAATTACCAAACTCTAAGTGTGACTAAATCTAAAGAAATGGAAGAAATTTTTTGTTTAAGCTTAATTTTATGTAGCATGAAAAAAGCAAGATTTTAACGCACTATACTAACTGGCGATAAAAATATTAAATGACTAGACTATTGATCAAAAACACTATTGTTCGTTTTGCAGGACTTTGATCAGAGGTGTGTCTTTCATCCAAACTAGAACTGTTGGCGAACTGTAAACGCCTGGAAGACCGACAAAGGACTCAAACTGTGTGTGTTTGAGATAGTTAGCTTCTGAAATAACTTTAGAATTTTGACTCTGTTTAACAGCAACATCGCCTGTTTCTAGGTTACTAAAAAACTCGCGCAGGTCCGCTAAAATTCTAGGTGCTGAAAAATTCTTACGTGATGACCCTAAAGTAAAATGCTTAATCTGCGAGGTCGCAGGTCTAGATCCACTCATTCCAAACACGCCCAGACATGTCACGTGCCTCATACAACAACACCACAGCTAAGACCTACTAATTAAATCGCACCTGGACATCGACTAAACAGTTGGTCCTGTTACCGGCCCTCTCTACGAACGGCTTCTTAGGCGCGTTTTGCGTTCGTTTGGCTAACGATATATCGGACTGGACCCTCGTGATGATGATCCTGCAACACGTCATACCTGCACTTCAGCGAGGCAAGTGGACCGCGAGTTGGATCGCTCCATGATGGCACGTTTCGATGGGTTGTTGAGGAGTGAGCGTTTCGCGAGAGATATGTCGGCCATCACGCGGGTTATTATTATCCTGCAATGTTAGTCCCGTTTGGTAAACTGTTAGTTGTTAGTGGGGTTAGCTTTAGATCGGAGCCGGTTTCTGAAATAAAGGGTTATTTGGCACTTGTTGTGGCCTCTGATGGACGGGTTGAAAGTAATTTAGAAGTATAAGTCAATCTATTTTCAGAATAGGATTTGGGGTTCCATTTTACCAATAGTTAGATGGTTACTTTAGACTTTAAAGACTTTTCTTATAGGTAGAATTAGTTTAATCATGCCAAATTGCCAATTAATTCCCCAACGGGCCAAATTTTGCAGTTCAATTAAAGGACTCTCGACGCCTCATATTTAGATCAATACACGATACAAAAAGAGCTTTCAAGACTCGAATAACTGCTAAGATACCACCCTCACCTGCCTTCAAAGCGTCTTTTGAGAAAATCAAACAAAGCTTTCTGCATCATGTCGGTGACCTCGTAGCCCTTGAGGCTGGGCCCCACGATGACGACGGGGCGCATGGACGGCACCACGTCGTACGGCGTGCTGGTCTCCGCCTTCTTGAAGAACGGCTTGCGCTTCTCCTTGCCGCCCGGGCCGCCCGCGCCGCCCGCGCGCGCCCGGCCCGCGCCGTCCGACTCCTCGCCTGGGAGATCGGAAATACTAGAAAGTTGGTGCCACGCGTTGCTGTTAGATAGGCCTACATTTTTTGTACACCCTATATATTGCTAGGTTTCCTCCTCCTAGTATAATTTCCTAATTATCATATTTTTCTCTATGCTCTGGAATTTATCTGACGCATCAGCATTCATGCATCCCAACCAGTGTATTATTATACTGCCGGTGCATAGTAAAAACCATCAAGATACTCACATTTAACAATTGTAGCACTCAAAGATAGATTTAAAGCTAACATGCTCTGTTTTTTACAAAAATATATTATCTATATTTTTTGGGACTTGAGCAAATTAAATTTCATTCAAGGTACAAAACACAAACTTTGATAAATATCTGCTACGGTACACATAGACAACATCAAGACTTTTTGGAGACATCCCAGGTTACAGAGCAGAGGAAAAAATCAATAATAATAAGAAGAATAAGTAGGAAAACATAATATCATAGAAACATGTTTGTTTAAATCCTTGATAAAGCAAAGCCTCTTCCTGTGTTTGTTAGATAGCTATCAGCAATTGTTGACTTTATCAATCGTTCTCAAACTTCATCATATTCCAACCAATCCCAGCTTTGCACGGTGATTATAATATTATGCCCAATAGTTAGTAATCTCTTAGAATAACTTATTTAAGTTAGTCCATATTTTTAGTCATTAGTCAGGACACGGGATAGTCAGTTTAGTCCAAATATTATAAATACGTATAATTATTTTCCTCTACTATGTATATTTCACGCAGAAAAATATATATTACACATGACCTCAAGAGACTTGGACAACATTCAAAAGCATAATCTCAAGTCAGAATATAACCATTCTGCTCAAAAACATTACCATACCAGACAAATAAATAAAATATAAGATAGCTTAAACGTTCCTGTAAAACACCAAGAGATATTAAAGAAAATATTAAAGAGTAATTAAAAATAGATAAATTAATAATAGAGGATTCATGCAGTAATGGAAAGTGTGGGATGGCAACGGTGTACAGTCTCGAGCAAAAGTATCTACTTAGATATTTTTAAGTTCAAGAGAAATATTAGGAATTTTACCGTATAAATATTAAGGCTATGGTAGCAAAATATTAAGCAGTTATATTAAGAATATATCTGTGAATATTACTTCTCAAAATAGTAGATTATTAGTCAGTCGGTATAGTCCGTTTGTTTAATTAAATACCTATTATTTAGAAAATATGCATTTATAAGTCGAGGTAAAAGTATTTATTGTAGGGGAAAAACAACCATTATCTATATTTAAAAGGGGGGTTTCACCAAAATAATAAAACAATTCAATTCAATTATGCGAACGAATCCACGGGTAACATCTAGTAATAATTAAAAGGTGAAAATTTACGACATTTCCTGGTGTCGGGCGATGAGTGCGTGAGCTTACCTCGATCAAACGATGGCACATCTGAAAATGTGGCAAACGTGAGTGCTAAATACATTATTCGATGTATCGACTATTGTGCTGACCGACTATTCGAATTATTCGATTTAGACTCGATTAGTCACTTGAGCGCTTTTAAACGACAACAGATTAGTCGATTCGATCGTTAACCATAGTGACATTTTTAAATACACAAATAAATAAATATTTATTGTAACTTATTAAATATACATACAGGTAATATACTTGCTTTGTTTTCTTGGCGAACGAATTGACTAACTACTGGTTAAAATAAAGTAGGGGACAGTCTATAATCAACTGATAATCGATTTGAGTCAATAATCAATACATCTCTATAGACCAGGAAATTCCAGCAAATTCCACCGAATTAATGAGTGATCATGAATGGCTAGTACAAAGCAGTTATACATACCATATTATTATAGTATAGTAATATAAAAAATTTGATTGTGGCGAGAGTAACAATTATTTTATTGCTAAGTATATAAATCAAATTTAGTGCAAGCAGATAATAATTTTGAAGAATGCTAATCTACATAAATTAAAGATAAAACTGACATTTGTTTAGAGTTGAATAATTAAATAAGAAAATAATACAAATAATATTGCTATAAACAAAAATAAGTAAGAAGAATATATTCCGCGCCGAGGTGCAATTAAGTTAAATTTTGTTTAGTAAAATATTTACAAATATATTGTAAGATGCCAATTGTAACACCGAATCACGAACTACAATATTAGAACCGTCTTGCTTTTTAATATATTAAATTTGGTTAAATTAGAAGAAATTTTGTTAAAGGCCATTATTTTTGTAGCGAGTCCGGAGTGTTAGAAAGAGCAAGACGATGTGAAAAGAGAGAGACAAACAACTGCGTTGTACGTTACAGGCACTAGATAAAACGACATACATACAATATAAATAAGAACTAAATTAACATAATTGTTTCAGCTGTATATGGTACAAACTAAAACTAAGTGTGTTAGCAATTAGTAGGTCCCACTTCAAGCTAAATTTGGGAACCATGAATAGTCACAATAATATTACTTAATTTATTTTTACATAATAAAATAAACTATTTTAAGAATATAGCCCAAGAGAAACCTATTGTAATTCTGTCCTAGACTGAACTGTTCTTTGCTCTCTTTAAAACAGGAAGTTGCAAATAAAATAATAAAAGTAAAGTACCTATTGCCCCATAATTCTAAAGACCCTACGGCTAGCTACGGACGTGGAGCGACGCGCTCGCCAGAGACAATAAACTGATATCCAACAAATTATTAATATGTTGTGTATGTCTTTTTATCCAGTGCATGATAAAGCTTTAGGCAGGTGGTCACTCTTGCTTCTAATATCCCAATTAATAGTTATGATTCTTCTTTTACTAAATTATATTAGTTTCAGCACATTCATTTCTAGTTCTAAAGATAATTGGGATATTTTCATTGAACAGTGAAAATCAAGCTTTAATTTTCACTGTAGCAGCATCTCAAATCCGCGACTATCGATTTAAAATCGACTAAATAATCGAATAATGGCGTCTGAAATATTTGTTCAATTCTCCAAACTTTACCATTTTAACTCAGAAAGAGGCAGGGTATCTACCATTGTCTTTGGTTTTAAAATATAGTTTATGACTAGTAAAAAACTTAAAATTATGAAAAGGGACATTCAATTTATACCATATACGATCAATGAAGTCGCATTTGTTTGTCAAAATTCATACAAACGATCGCTTACTCGGGCGACGGTCGCTTTCGGTTAGAACGTAGCTGGAGAGTATAGCAGCATTTAGCTATTGAATGCCGTCATCAGCAGAACTGACAACGAATTACATAAATCAGACACCAAAAAAATCGATAGCCGCGTCTCTTGTATCTCGTAGTGGACCACGTCGGCGTGCACTGCGCATGAGGTATGCATGACGTACCGGGCGTGGGAGGGGTGCTACCTCGGGAGAGGGGCGGGTGCGGGCCGTGCGGCGCGGCGGAGGGGGGGCGCGGGTAGCGCCGCGCCGTCATGCCCGAGCGCACCGCCTCCAGCTTCACGGGCGACGGGATGAAGCCCACGTCGCTGCCCTCCTTCACGAGGCGCCCGATCCACCAGTTATTGTCGTACTTCTCCTGGAACGTTTATACGGGTGTGTTAGTACTACCATCCTTAGTTTTAGGACTTAGGTTTACGGCGTCGAGCTATGCAACCTGCGTCAAGCGACACGTAAGTGCGTCCCCTGTTTGCGTCCGTCGCCCCGCATGTCACGTCGCGGTAACTCGTAGCATGCTCTAAGCAATTTCTTTCTTTTGTTTTCGCTTCAGCGTGTAGCTCGTCTAACTGGGATCCCGCACCGGGATGAGGTCACGGGTACGTAGCAGACCCCAACGCGTGCACTTGTCGCTTCAAGCAAAGAACCTTCGATCCTCGGTATTTAAGATTCATCCAAGTCAGATATTAATTTGAAGACACCATCAACCTTGCTCCGTCATATTGCACCAGCTCATGGAATTTTTAGTCATGTTGTATTAGCTAGCCTGGGTTGACCATGGTGCCTATTGGCGATAGGTACCCCGTGTGCATGGGAAAAGATAGAACCGTTTACCCTGCCTCTTAAGCAGGGAAACCCTCCAAAAGGGCTGAGTTTCGGTAAAATAAATAACTATTAATAAATAAATAATTTATTTGCTTTATTTGGAACTGATTAAGGAAAAATTTACAGTGGTTTACCTTGATGTGGAGAAAGTCGCGCACCTCGAAGGAGATAGCGCTACCGTGCACCGGCGAGTCGTCGTCCAAGGTGCCATCGTATGACACATTGGTACGCACCGCGAATGCCACTGGCTTCTCCTGCAACACAGGGTAACAGGTTCAGTATTGTTCTTGTGCTTCAACGGAAGGAAGATTTTTGTAATAATCTAACACATTAAACATAGGACATATCATAGGTCATATTTGACCTGGACCCTTTCAGTGTGTTTGGTAGCAGAGTAATTTCAAGTTTAGATGGATGGATAGATGTTATTAAGTTACGAAACTCGGAACGTGAATTTCTCTATGTACTTAATCTTTTTTTTTATCATGTAATTTTATGGGGAGGTCTCTTGCATGTCTGCATGTTACTCATGGAAGCATTTGCAAAGTTCTGGGCTATCACAATTTAGTTTGCCATCGACGTGTTACGAGTAAGACAAAGGAGTAGTCCTTGAATTTTAACTTTAAACCGAATTACAGAGGACTCGGAAGTATTGACGGACTTGTCTTCCGTAGTTAATCTACTGCATTTATTAGGAGGGTTCGCCAACTCATTCGTGCCCTGTCCCGCTGTTTGATAGCCTGCGTTACCTTCACGCGGCGTGCCGCCTCCTTGTCATCGTATCTAGTCTACTATATGTATCTACATCCACTCTAAGAGTACCGATGTCAGTTTACTCACCCGTGCCTTGTCCATCTGTTTGGTAGCCTGCGCTTCCTTATCTCTTCATATCTAATCTGCTGTATTGCATCTACCTCCACTCTAAAAGTACTGATGTCAGTAGACTCACCCGTGCCTTGTCCAGCTGTTTGGTAGCCTGCGCTTCCTTATCTCTTCATATCTAAACTACTGTATTGCATCTACCTCCACTCTAAAAGTACTGATGTCAGTACACTCACCCGTGCCTTGTCCAGCTGTTTGGTAGCCTGCGCTTCCTTATCTCTTCATATCTAAACTACTGTATTGCATCTACCTCCACTCTAAAAGTACTGATGTCAGTACACTCACCCGTGCCTTGTCCAGCTGTTTGGTAGCCTGCGCTTCCTTATCTCTTCATATCTAAACTACTGTATTGCATCTACCTCCACTCTAAAAGTACTGATGTCAGTACACTCACCCGTGCCTTGTCCAGCTGTTTGATAGCCTGCGCTTCCTTCTCGCGGCGCAGCGCCTCCTTGTCTTCGTCAAGCGACAGTTCCGACGATGGTTGGGAATAGTTTGAATCTGCTGAGCCCTGGAAAATTCAAAGAAACATGGTTAGTGACCTAGATTAAGGCAGGAAAGTAGAAAATCAGAGGAAAATATACTCAAAAAAATATGTGAAGGGTTGAGAAATTACAAGGGAGTAATTTTTGCAGCTAAGGTTACATTTGTGTATTTTCTAAGTTAAACTTCGAAGTCTCCAAATTATAAAACTAGCGGAAGAGCCTATGGGAGGAAGCTCTAAGAGTGGCAAAATAATATGGTGCCATACGTTATATAACATGTTTCCAAAATAATGTGTCTTTTGGAAGTCAGTCAGATAATCATAAGAATGAGGTCACCGGAACAGCTTCTTGTTCATTATTCAATGCAGGATTTCAATCTACATCCCTCATGTCTGCGGCAGATCTCGTAACTACGTCATTAGTCTCAAAGAGTTAACATTTTTGGAACGGTTCCACTATTGTACGACAGTGCAACATTTTAACCAACAGTTATTTGTGTTTGTTACATGTTATTGTATGCTTCAATTGCTGTTTTACATATAGGAGTTAATTTTATATAGTCATGTTTAGCATTTAACGGCACGGTTGGCGCAGTAGTTAAGCGATTGACTGCTGCGCTGTGTGTCGCGGGTTCGATTCCCGCACGGAACAAATATTTATATGGGTTTAATGACGCCAACAAAGTGCTAAAACAAAACCAACAAAAAAATATTCTGGGTGTGTGAAATCTATTTTTCAATTCAGGGATCCGTTTGTGAAATATTAAGCTTTAAAGTCCCCCCTGCCAGCTAAATGGTTATACTTGTATTTGTGAAAAAAATCACAGCAGTAGTATCTATATATAAATAACGAAGTTAAAAGAAAAACTCGCACAGCTAAGTAGGATTTACAGGTTAACGAGTAATAATCGATTAACTTAATTTTGCAGTTTGAAAAACATGTTTTTCAACTACAATGTCAAGTTTGTTCTTGGGATAAAATTAATTCATCCCAACTACGGAATCCTTCATTGTGCGTGGTCCGACACGCACTTGGCCGGTTTATTCCCTAGTTTTACCCTATCCTCTTGAATTCGCGTTCAAGCATAGACAATGAACGGAGGAAGAGGAGAAAGGTGCCTATAGCCCATAACATCCTTTATAGTTCAGTTACTGAACTAATTAATAAAAATTATTATGATACTGAACTTCAGTATCATAATAATTTTAGCTTAAATGATTTTGGGCCTCTCTGCATGTTAAATACCTGCATCCAGTTAAAATGGCAGCCGTCCCAATATATTTCAGAAAAGGCTGGATCTGATTGATCGGTTTTGGGTCTCAAAGAGAGAGAGTTAGTAGAACCTAAAGAACGAGAAAATCCGGTTTTTCGGACCATAAACAAATACTACTTCAGATTATTGTGGTACAGTTTCAAAATAGTATAGTCTGTCTATAAAACTTTACGATATAAATCGCTTAGATTTTTTCATGACGATATTCGACACGGTGAGTCATTGTCTGAAATGTGAGTGTACGCAGTCGTAAATCTGTTTTATGTTGTGTGTAGACACACGACTTGTGTTTCATCTCAACTGGTATGAAGCCAGTCGAGCAGACATCTGTTGCACGGTAACACGTAACCTACTGACGGGATTCCCACACAAGGTTTAATCAAATAATAAAATAAACAACATAATGAGAATAGATTGATGAAACAAATAAAAAAACGCAGTTAAATGTTTTGTCATAATTTAGGTATTAATGTATCTTGATATACTTTAGAATTTACTGCTAACATTAACTAAAGGGTCCCCGAAACGATCAATTGTTTTTTTTATTTTTTTATGAATTGTAGATAATATTTAACAATTGTCATCGATTTGTATAGTAGTAATATTGTCAATTACTCCATTTTCTTTTTGGTAGACGATCAATTTGCGTCAATGTGTTTCAATAGAATTGCATTTGATCGTTTCGGGAGACTTCCAGCCGACTGATTCCGCAAAAAGATTTCTACAATAATCCAAAACGTGTCTTAGAATACCACTGGAACACCCAGTAACCCACCCGGAATAGAACAGCTTAGTTCTTCCTATAAATAGCAGGTTTACAAAACATTTAAACAAAGTTTACTAAAACAAAACTGTCCGTTATAGTTGAACCAACAATCCATAAGTAGTGCAAATATTTTGGCACGCGCCTCGACCGGCGCGCGCACTGCGCATGCGCGCAACGCTTTGCAGCAATCATGCAGTTTTTACCATGAATTATAATGAAGAAGTTATGCCTATGGCATACTTTGAAGACTATTACGAGGAAACTAACCTATTGCCTAACCTGAATCCAAACCATTTCGGGTAACCGGGTAGTATGCAAATGCTTGGAAACAAGCTGGTCCTGCTCCATAGGACAATTCAGAATCTAGACAAAATCGAACTGGTTGCCAATTTAATTGCTTTTTTTAAACATTTATTTTATATTTTGTGATTACTTGAACTCACACACTGACTTATTATTAGTATTACTTGTTATAATGTTAGGAATATAGTATAATTTTACAATGTTTGTATGTGAGCACCATGCATCTATCACATAATTAATCTATGTCATTCCTTCATTTTTCATTATTTTTACCTATCGTGGTATAGTAATCTTATTCTAGGTGCATTGTCTAGGTGTACAAGATATAATGTTTTTTTTTAAAGAGTAACGGTGGAGTTTCTTGCCCATTCTTCTCCATACGAAAACTACCTTTTGGAATGGGCGACTAGAATCAGATAATATCATTTTTTGAAAATTTTGACGTTCAAAAGTGCCTTTTTTGTGCCTAATTGAAATAAATGATTTGACTTTGACTTAAGAGCCTTTTCATGGTTTTCTTTATTCGCAGAAAGACGAAAAATATTTATAGTGTAGTTACCTATATAAACTTTTGATCTTCAACTTGAATTTCTACCCATGCATGTAGCTGTAAGTAAACTAAGGGCTAGAAGGTAAAATGTAATTTTACGACATGATTTGGTTATGGAATACGGTGAGAGCTATAAAAGATTTAATGTGACCATCATTGGGCGGAACTCATGTCATGGGTAATGTTCAGTTGACTTGCTTGAGTATGGGGTTGGACTTCCTTATAAATACCCGGAACCAAGGTCGAATTTTACGATAGTAGTTATTTTACAACAAAAAATCGATACTAACGAGAAGATTCACGTTTTAAAAACATAGTAAGATTTTTTCTCATAATTACAGAATCAATTTTAAAAAATGTCTCGCGTTAATCCACTTTCGATCTCACGTGGATACGAAGGGTTAAGTGTGGGTCTGGGTATTTTTTCTATATTGTAGGTAAGTACTTTAACACCCACTGTTGGTGCTCGGTCATTTCTCTTTGAGTAAATACCTTTTGATAATCGACGAAAAATACACAACACAGGTGAAAAGCACACAGATTACAGAAAATAAATATAAATCCAGGTGTCTTACCAGGGGCTTGTAGTTTGTCATTGGTCGGTGGTGAGTGGTGCCGACTGCATGCAATGCGAGACACAAACAGACGGGAATCAGACAGACATGCTGGGAGCTAGTACAGACTGCCACAGATTAAATAATAACTCTAGACTAATTATAGAATGATTCGAAATTTGTTTTTTTTTTGTTGTTGTAAATTCGTCGCTATGTCTATGGTATTTTAACAATGACATTAGTGATGAAATGAGTTATTATTTTATCCAAGTCACAGCATTATTTCGACTTGTGGCGCTGACTGTACATAAAGTAATGTCGGCACATAATCTAAAAACAAAACGATTAGTTCATGCGATAATCATTTCGGGTGGGTTTGTATTATGTTAGTAGATATTATATCATCTCGGAATTTTACACAAATTTAAAATTTTGAATTTGGACTTTTTTAATACACCAATAGGTATTCATCACAATTTCAGTTTCAGCCAATTCAATGTATAACATAAATACAAATTGACAAAAAAAACACAATATAAAAAAATATGTTGAAAGGATTCATGATCAAATAATAAGAAAATCTACAAAATAATAAGTTGTTCAAAACAAAATTAGTAAAAATATTTTTGTAAAACGACAGAAATGTATGTGGGTTACTCTAACAGCAAATGAGATGAAACTAAACAACTATAGCATTTTAAATATGAACTAAAAGCATCTAAATCAAACCACACAAACTAAAAAACTACAGACGACGCTCACCTTAGCCAAAGCTTCCAAAAATATTTAAATAAAACAAAAAAATCGTCTTCACACTTACAAACATTTTACATACAAACTACAAGACGAACCGACCAGTACTTTTCCTAATATTGTAGAAAAAAGAATCTAATCCAGTATAATCTGTTTCGAAATTAAAATTAGAACTGTGATTAAACGTCAATGCGATAACTTTTTCATTCACAGACTTAGGCCTAAGGTATTAACCCATTCAGCCCGGGAAGGAGGCTCTATCTGGCCGCGATTGATCAAGGCTTGAACAACACTGGCACGACGGTTTCGGCGGCAGTCTGGCGGGTCGAAGTAGTGACGTCATTGCCTCCCCCTGCCACCAGCACTGGCTCGATAACCCCCACTGTGCATACTTTACGCCCTTGTTTTTGGGGCAGCGCCAGCAGAGGATTTTTTATTTATCAACCACTGTTTTGGCTAGCGTTACTGTTTTTGCGTGGGTAGGTAAGTTATTTTTTATTATGCGGATTTTTCGTGTTTGGCTTGGTTCACGAAATTCTCACTAAAAGTAAGAAAGGGATGGGGTAGATGTAACCTCAATACGAAAGATTCAAGGCCTTTTGTCAAGTTATCCGTAAAATCTTTTAGGCCAGCAAATCGACTAAGAACTCGATTACAATTAATTAAACGAGCTCATTCCTATCACGATCACACCAATAAAAAATGAATATGAATAATGCATCGTGCTAGTCCTTTCACAACCACTAACGTTATAATTAAAAGGACGAGAGTTTCGTAGACGTAGTCGATTTTATATTAAAGATGAGTAGGTACAACTCTACTCTACTAAACAGAACATACTTTTTAAACTTTCAAATTCAGAACTCGTCAAATATAAAAAAAATCTGACAGCCATGTTTGTTTTTGATACTGTTAAACAATATAACATCGACGTTAACACGCTTTTAAAATAAATAAACTATATTTACGATATAAAAATGTAAAGTATGATGGAATGCCTAACCTATACAAGCTACCTATTCAAATCCGTTTATCAAACAAGCTGGTATTCTCAACGATTCGATGACGTGCATACGATAATAGTAACGTGTTTTTATTAGTCTATTTCTGTTGGAAATGGACTGATTTGGGCCCAAGTGCCGCTTAGGACGGCAAAACAAACGCAACCAAATAATGGGAACTCAAACTCAAAGCATTTATTTCAATTAAACCATTTACAGGCACTTTTGAACTGTCAAGGGGTCAGTCAGTCAGAAATATGAAGCTAGTTGCCCATTCCAAAGCGTAGGAATATGGAGAAGAACGGGTAAGAAACTCCACGGACTCTTTTAAATCATAATATTCTTACAAAATATTGGTTACATCATTCATTTTGAAATTATACATGTGAGAACAATGTAGAAAGACATGCACGTAAAAAGCGTCCGTAATGAAAAGATAAAAACAATTCAAAAATTAAAATAAACCGTGGCAGATAAGAGATGACCAGGCCCTACTGATGGCGCCCGTTCACGAACATAACGCATGGATCAGCACCGTTTAGCTCAACCATTTAGAAGGGAACTTAACGATCCAACACACACGCCACCACCAGCGAGTCATTTGAGTGAGCATGACATACTCAGCCGCCACGGCACATCAAGTCATTGAAAGACGTACCGGTCACATGGTCACAGTTCTCACACATATGGGAGTCAGTAGAGCCACCTTTTCGAATTTGGATTTTCAAAGTTGATGATTTTAGACTTAAATAATTTACTATTCCTCTGCCTAACCCTTCGGGGAGCAGGCGTGATGTTATGTTTTAATTTACTATTATAGATAGGCTTTGATCGAACTAGTATTTTGCACTTTCGATAGGAGTTTTAACGAAATTCCTAGGACTAACTTGCAAGTAAAATTACTACTTAGAAGTAGTTTCAGTATAGTACCTAATCGAGTCGCCATGGACTTCGTTCAGAATTTGTAACAAGAACAATGCCAGACATCTCTAAACAAAATGACTGACCAGATGAAAAATCCGGGTTTTCGATTTAAAAATAAACGTTTAATCCAATTGCTATTTTTTAAACCGTTTGAACAAAAATACATTACAATACTAATAGGCGAATTGAATCAAGAACAAACGGGCATACCAATACGAGATAGCGGTCGTAAAACTCTATCGTCAATAAACGTTAATAAAACAACTTCAAAGAGAACAATTAGGTACCTACTGATTATAAAACTATGGCAACCCGTGCCAGAATAGATCATACGCGGTACAAGTAATCAGTTACTCATCCCACGCTTGAGCATAACATGGTGTCATAAAAAAGACAATAAAACTAATTTGGAACCAAGTATTCGGTTAAGTAGCAAGTTAAGTCAAGGAAATTAATCTTTGACAGTAGTATGAAATGTCTATAACACGTCAAGTTGGCATTGTGAATCAATTAGAAGGCCTTCCTATGCCCAATCCCACTGTTCCTGGCTCTGTTCCATGTTCCTGGCTCCACTGTTGTAGGACCAATAACCTACCCAATAGGTCCGTTCTACAGTGAAGCCAACATTACGGCAAAGGAACTATTTGATGAAACGCACTCTATCATCAATTCATTTCCCTGACAATATCTATGTATAATGACATATAGGTACCTACCTATCACATCCTTATTACTACTACTTGTTTTACTTGCTTGATACTTATAATCTCGCTTTTGCACGAATTTAATGAGAACAGCTTATACCGTTTTAAAATAACAAGCCAATTAGCAAGGATTTTGACTGCCCAGGGTGCGTCGGAAGTATTTATAAGACACCCAAAGAAAATCCTGTCAAAGTACTTATATCCAGTCGACGCCACGCTTGGGAAAGAAAGAGTACATAATAAGGAATAGGCGCTCTCTTCATCGTTAAAAAAAAAACATTCAGAGGACAATCTTCAGCGTTTCAAAGATCAATCTTCGTCGTTTAATCTACTACAATACCTACGTGATATTGGCAAAATTATGGCGTCTCTTCCACAAAAACCATGAAGAGAGAAATTAGGTACCTACCGAATAATGTAAATTACCGTCATAAAAAGATAATAAAAATATATTTGGAGGCGAATATTGGGCTAAGTTGCATGTGACGTCATAAGGCACAATTCAGAGGAATTCAATTAGATTGTTACGGGCCAAAACGGTTTAGCTTAACCATCGCAGCATTTGGCACTGTTTTACTGGACCTTGGAAAAGACTGAGCCAATTTGACTGTAAACGGCTCTAAACTAAGAGGGTTCCAAGTTACTAATAGCTGCATCATGTTGCCAACATCAACAATTAAACATGAGTATGTTGGCAACACATATACCTACCCGGTGTATGGATTATGGCGATTTTTCAGTCGACTGACATATCCAAGAATTTGTCGAATTACCTATTGTTAAATTTCTGCCTTCGACAACTATTTACTTCACTGTTCGTAAATCTAATTGCATATTTACTTTATTCCGCGTATCCACAAGTACAAAATAATAAGTAAATCAAGATTTTAGGATTTAATTTATATCCTAGCGTACCGAGTTACATACTGAAAATAATAATGAATTTATCTATAACTACGACTTGTCAAAACATCGACATTCCCTGATTATATTATAATATTTATACTATACTATATACAGAAACCTTCGGAAATAAAATCTCTAAATTATTGTGAAAGCCCCATCAAAATCCGTTTAGAACTTTAGAAGAACAGCGCCGTCACACAAACACGAAAACCGACTTTAATTTAGAATATCTACAGATATAGATTATGTATCATTAATCAAAACACACTTAATTAAAACTATATTATTTTGAATTTAGAGCAAATCCGACAGAAAAAATGATAAACGTGCGAAACGTTCAAATAAAAAGAAAAATAAACAATTTCAACATGTTACATGGATTTTGGTGATAGGTGTTTTTGTTACATTTCAGATTCAGATTAAACCATGTCGTCAAAAAACTCGTTACAGAGTATGCAAGACGCATTGCATTACCGGATAATTTTAAATTTCTTAAAAATAAAATTCTAACGAATGTATGGCATAGCATGGTGTGAGAATTATGTCTATTTCGAGATGAAAAAAAAGTCCAGGGGTGTCGTAGGAGATCCGGTTGGAACGAAGAACCAAGTTACAGGCACCATGAAATAATTAAAAATAAACGAAAATAATGTGTCGTGACGGCCAAAATATAAAAAAGTGCACAACGCCGCAGAAGTTTTCACTTCAAAAACGGGTTGCACTCCGGGAGTGCCGGCAGAAGTGAAAACTTGAATATTAACGTTGTGCATTTTTGATATTTTGGAATGGTTAGGGAATAATTTTGCACCGGTCTACTCTCCCTCCGTCTTACGAATTTTCGATCAGGTCACGTGTCCTGACGCGAGTTAAAAAAATTTTACCCATCACAAAAAAGTGAAGTTTTCGCTTAAAAAAATCGGTCTAGCTCTCATTCGCCAACTATAACTGTCGGTATATCGTCTGCTGAAATGTTTTTCAGTTTTAAACTAGTCGGAAAATTGTGGAGTAAAGCCGATCTGACGGTTATTCTCTGAATCCAGTGTAAAACGTTTGTTGGTAGATATTTAATTATTTCATTAAAAACGGTTTTGTTTGCCCTTGTGCTTGTTTGATTAGCTGTTTGTTTACATGTATGCCATTCAAAATGTTTGAGTTATTGCTATTACAATTCTGAAAAGTATAAAAATAACTGAATGCAATGCTTTTACACAACGATGATTAAAATTAACAGGATTCAACAGCTGTTTATCATCGTATTCTTTCTTATATTTTTAACAGCAATTATTTGCCTATTATTTTGGCAAAATTACGATATCTTCCGACTATGCTTTGGAAAACCCAAAACGTTGAACAAATTCCGTGTATAAAGAGCATCAACTGCTAGCGTAATGGATCCTTAAACATTCTATGAGCTAAGATAATAAATTAAGATTGATAATAGAGATAGTGCTCTAAATTCATCAACCTTATCAGTATCGAAGATTATAATGTTGCACCTAAAGTAAGTCTGTAGTACCGATATAAATTCCAAAAGGGCAAAGCTATAAATAAGATTGATTAGATGAAAATAGAGAAGTGCACTAGGCTGGCTTATGTCGAAGAAGATTCAGTGTGTGTGTGTATTTCCGTATTAAGTAAGTGCGATAGATTTGATACTAATCTCGACTGAAATCTTGTAAAATTGCGGATTCATGATAAAGCCTTATAGAATATGGTCCTACTTTTCGATCGTCACTTACTTTGAAAGGGGTTTTGTTCACCACGTTCAAAATATTGGTTTTAGGTGATCGTAGGAACTGTCTCAAAAGTGTTATAAGGCGAGTTTTCATCATGTTTGTAATAACACTAGTAGTTCTGCAAACTGTAGATGAACACAGACTTTTTGGCAACAATTAACTGTTAGCTAGTCGCGCCAAAATAATCGCATTGTTAGTCGTGCAGGGTCTGTGCCGACGACCTCAGAGCTTATTTGTGAAAAAGAAAAATATAAAATAAGTGCAAATATTTATTTTATATAGGTACAACATAATATAAACTCGTATTTAAATATTCCTAATTGGCTCAATACAAGAAACATAAAGTTTAGTGTGGTGTTCATTACACATACATTTGTTGCACACCATACCTACTAGGTTTTCGTTTTTCTACGAGTATCATTAGACCTCGCACGAAAACGTAAGTGTAATTAAATTTGTGTTTTTATTTAATGTAAACTTATTTAACATAATGATACTACACTAAATTAGTCGCGCGGGGTCATTGGACCCCAAGCACCTCCGAGCAGCACGTGTAAGCAGCGGGACGCTGAGAATAGAGGGGCGCGTGAGTTAGGAAGCTACTGGAACGAACAGTGTTATATTGGCTAAAATATGATACAAATAAAGTCTCGTGTTATACCTCAAAAGTTTTTATAACCCGGTCTGGTCCCGCGATTTGACATAGATTTTTTCGATTTTATTGAATTTTTCGGTAATACCTGTAATTTTTTGATTATTTTAGGTTTAATTGACGAGAATATCCGTCGGGCCATAGGTTGAAACAGCCCAGAGACGATAATATCCATTATTTAGAAGTAAAAATTGTGATTTAAGCCGGGTGAGTCGACCGTATGTGACCAATTGTCGGAATAACTTTAGTAGTGAAAATAACCGTGTCAGTTTAATATCCTATCCCCTCCAATTTTGTTTTAAACCCCACTGCGACTTTAGTTTACTAATAAAAATCATAAACTAGCTCAGTTAAGTAATACTTAGTCTAAGAAAGTTTAAAGCTGGCGAGCGGGACGGACTCGGTTGGCAGGGTACAGCAGTAGGTACTACCTATTTTATGAATTCCCGGGGTTACATTTTTTTATGGAGTTCTGATCTAAGATTTTGCGGAGAAGGAACTCCGAAACTTTTCCTTTTATTATTTAGTAAATTATTAATTAATTTCCTTTATTTAATTATTTACATATAAATTATATTTAAATAATAGAATAAAAAAATATAAAAACTTAAAATCTAAAAAATAGTAGCCCACCGGTATCGAGAACAGGGTCCAAGGTCAGGGCTCCAGAGAGAGGAACCTCTTAACAATGCAAGCCGTGTCCAGAAATACCGCTGCCCAACGAGAGCCTCCTTAGGTGTTGGTCGAGGCTATTATTATTATTATTGAGTTTAAAATAGAAACATTTTGCACAGTTTAGGGAGTAGACCTGCAGGAAGAAACCTTGAAGAATAGCTTGTAGTTTTAGCGTTCGAAAATATTCTAAGCTACCAACTCTTCTATGATTTGACGGCGATGACCTACTTTTTTCCTATCAAAAAAACATCACATCGTTCAATACGTCAAACTCAAATTCAATAACCGGTCAAGTGCGTGGACCAAGCACAATGGAACCTTGTTGGGATAAATTTATCCTAAGAACAAACTTTAACTTTTTAGTTGAGAAACATGTCAATAACCACAGGACGTCGTCGTAAGCAGTGGTAGTGCCATTGACAGTTTGACATTTTATGAACAATGCTAAGAATATATCCTTCAGATTTCATGGATGAATGCTACTAAGGGGCGCTAGAACTAGTTACAGAGATAGTAGTGTCTGTTGTTTACGTCATTCGTACCTTCCTGGCATTACCAAAGTATTTAAATAGTCAGGCATACTCAGGCATCATCCCTATTACTCGTACGAGTCATTCTCGTAATAGGGATGATGTCCGAGTAAAAAAAAAAGTAAACCCATCTATTTAGTCTGTCAGTCAGATAATAAAAAAAAATAGACACGTATTTTTTATTTTATCATATTAATAAAAAATGACTTACATAAAACGCATTAAAGGTGGGGCAGGGGGGGGCTCATTTAATGATTTCCCACCCAAAAAAAAATAAAAAAAAAAATAGGGGGGCTCGCTACGTCACAAGTCAGTATAAAATCGACCAAGACGTGACGTCATGCCACATTTTAAGACCATTTTTTTTAAATCTACGTGACAAACAAAAATCAAATTTTTTGTCATCATCACTCTTGGCTAAACACCTTAAAGTTAAATTTCACTTGTACGTCACAAAATGGCAGGGTCTGTTTAAGTGACAGATAGTTTCACCTATGTGAGTTTTCACGTCGACGTAATTTTACAATTCTATATCTAATAGATAAAGAGTATTTTTGCCTCGTTGGTTTAGTGGTCGCGAGCGCTACAGCTAGCTGAGCATGAGGTCCTGAGTTCGATTCCCATGGTGGGCAAAATATTAGTGGGTTTCTCCAATAGGAATTCTCAGTAGCAGTCCGGAGTCTGGATTTGTACCCGTTTGATGGCAATAGGTTCGCCCCCTATTACATGGGACTTAAAGATAACTGGCGAAATGTTCATGTACTATAGGTGCACCTCTGCCTAACAATTTGGGGATTACAGGCGTGATGTTATGTAAAGAGTATTGTTAGACAGAATTGGCCTGCATTAATTACTGTACAATTTAATAGGTTCAACCATGTGTAACATATTATCCTATACTAATAAATAAATGAGCAATATTTGTTTAACAACTAATAATATAAATGCGAACGTGAGTTTGTTTGTTTGTTACGCTTTCACACTAAAACGGCTGAACAGATTTGAACGAAATTTGGCACATGAGTAGATATTATGATAATTTTTATCCCGATATTCCCACGGGATCGAGACTTACGCGGGCGCAGCTAGTATTTTATATGTATGTATGTATGTAATAACGTTCTCGAAAACGGCTGTAACGATTTCGACGAAAATTGCAATAGTTATAGTGGGTTGCGGGGGCGAAAAATCGATCTAGCTAGGTCTCATATCTGGGGAAATTCGTTTTCTCTATTTTCTCAGTCTCAGGAATTTGATACAACGTTAGTAGGTATACCTGGATGATATGTTTATCTATTTTCAGCCGAGCAGACCTCGGTCGACAAGGTACTATCAGATAATGAACTATAAGTGAATATTAAGAAAATAAAGAGTTCCATACGGTTTTATTTGCTATTTGGATTTTACAAATTACCGAATTCATTTCTTTGTTTGAGATCGTACAGTACACTGCTCAACTATTCACAGTTGAGCAATTACCAGTTGAGCCGTTGGTATTACCCACTGCTCAACTTTAAGCAGTTGAGCAATGTAGTTGAGCAGTGGGGAAGAAGCGGTATCTTACACAACTTAGAACAACATTTTAAAGTAATTTGTTTTCAAAAATGTCTATGATAAATCTATGGCGAATCACTGAAGTAATTAGTAGTAAGCATAATAAAATAATTCATGTCAGAATTCAAGTCAGTCAAGTTCAGTAACCAATATTTTGTAACAATATTATGATTTAAAAGAGTGTCCGTGGAGTTTCTTGCCTGTTCTTCTCCATAGGTACCTACTTCGCTTTGAAATGGGCAACTAGCTTCATATTTCTGACTGACTGAGCCCTTGACAATTCAAAGTGCCTGTAAATCGTTTAATTGAAATAAATGCTATGAGTTTGAGCTCAGGTTACATCGCAGAATCTCAAGAAACGATGACACGGGAGGATGAGCAGTGTTTATAAGTGATTTGAATGTGAAATACTTTATTTAGTTTGTTAAACTATTTTTGTTTCACCTAGATAAGATAATTGTTGGATTTTTATTACAGAACTTATGATAGCACGCGTATGCTTTCTAAATAGGTATCTGGGACGTATAGTTAAGTATAGAGAAACTATTGAGATTCATTGTTTTAGTGCATAATGGATTAACATTTTGAGGGACACTAAACGCCATCAGGCGTACAATAAATTCTACTGTATCTCGTTCAGTGTCCTTGTGAGAGACTTGTGAATCTTACACTACTATAATTATTTACCATACTATAATTGAATCAATGGGTTTCACATGTTATTGAACATGTAAAACCCATTGCATTTCAACTGTTTAAACTACAACATTAAACAAACGTTGTTTTACTATACAAAACGTAAATTCTAAACAACAATTCCTAACAAATAATGAATTTGTAGTTAATCGTTTCGTTGAAATAGAACGTTTAGCACGAGCGCGTACGTTTAACTATAATAGACTAAACGTCAGCAGTAACAGACAAACAAACAAACAATCCAACCAACAGCACACGCGTCGGAAATAGAGCCCGTTCGCAGAACACACGCGGAATTGATGCACATTCTGATGCTGGGTAGGATAGAATACATTTACGAGATGTACCTGGTTACAATCAAGAGTCAGTTAATGAGTCTCGTCAATATTTAGGTGAGGAACGTGAAAAATCTTACCACAGACATGATTCCAGAGCTATAAAAACACTACCAGGAAGCTTAAAGCACAATTTCGCGTATTTTTAGTCATAACTGTATAGAAACACGACAAAATACGGCTTTACAGCCAACGATCGTAACAGGGCAGGGACCAAATAGCACTGACACGAATTGCATCGGTCCCCCCTCGACCAAGTTATAGGTCACCAGCAGCCGGGCGGGCGGACTGATTGCAAGCTGCCGGAGCAGCCATCCATACGAGGACGCGTGTAAACAAACAAACAACATTATCAGCATTACGTAAACATAACGACATGGCGACCCTTATCATCAACAAGCCACAAATCAACACTTTGTTAGGCAACAACACAACACTTGCGCGCGCACCTGTGTAAACAACTTGTTGTATCCGTTCCCTTGGTTGTTGTACCCCATCATGTTACGACATGGCGGCAGGTGGTGGCCACTGCGGACCACCAGTGGGATCGCGTCTGGGTCGGCCGTGGTGGCGGCACATCGGAGCTGCCGCACTACCGTTCAGCGCGACGGTCGCGAGCGAATAAGCCCGAATATCTCCGAACGCCGAATCCCAAGCCCCCCTCGAATTGGCGGACTTTCCCCCGCCGTTAGGTGAATGGATGCGCGCGCACGGTTCTACTCCGGTTGACGAACCGTGTTGGGAGCAAGATTAGGGATTACAGCAAGTGGGTCACCTCCGATAATGGAGGGCCAATTGTTTCCAGCGTCGACAGTCGGTGCGAGAGCTTGAATGGACCTATGAAGCCGGGACGCAGTCAAAGGGTTGGATCAAACGTGAGTAGAGGGCAGATTGGGGGCCAAAACTGATGAAAATTGGCATAAAACATGAAATTTCGGAGTGAAATTGAGATTTAGATTTACACATGATACTTTTCCCAACATCGGATGAAACATTCTATTTAGACCCATAACTACTCATATATGAGCAAACATTACGTATGAAAAGATAGAATCTGCCATCGCTATAATTTGGCAATCCCTTTTTCAAATCTGCCTGCGCATGTAAGTAGGACAATTTCAAATGCTGGATAAGCACCATTAACCATTACACACATACGAATATTGACGTACACGGAATTAAATAAAACTGCACGCAATTCACGTAATAATTTAAATGGTGGGACGAGCTGAAAAAGACCAGCAACCAATAGTTCTCAGTAGCTCTGAACCAAAGTAACTAGAAATCTACAATTACATAAGTTATGGACCGAAATAACTACAAGTCATGGGAGGCATTTGCCCAGCAGTGGGATGCTGATCAGGCAGGATGGCAGTAACAGTAGTCAGTGCCATATTTCAGAAAACCTCGAGAATATCGTACAAAAGGTAACAAGAATTTCCGAACCTGTTTTTGGTGTGCTAATGTTGGAAAATGGTGTAAGTACTTGGTTGCTCGACTTGGCAATAATAACACAGGTTTAAACCCCCATTGTAAGTCTTAGTTTCTCAGGAACTATATTAGAAACCCAAGATTAATTATGTAAGAAAACCTTGCCTGCTGTAGTCATGTAGATCATTCTTATTATAGAGATGACATATTGTGTAGGTAGGTACATATTTTTTATAGTCCGAAGGAATATTACTTAATTTCATTAGGCATCCCTGAAAGTCATAAATTTTATCATCACGCAATATCATAAACTTCATATTAACGACCCTGAACTAAATGTATGTAGAGGCCCTAACTCATGTTTAAGGGCCATTCATAAAACTGCAATTAAATCAACCGGGTCCAGACGATACTACTAAATGTTTGATCGATGTGACGCGATTTTTCAGATGGTTATGGCAGTACAGGAACTAATTCTCTATGTTTGCTATCAACTATTTTATACTATCCGAAGTAAGAACAAGAAAGGTATTTTCCGACTGCAGCGGAGCCCAAAAGGAGGGTTTTGTTTGTATTTAATCAGTCAGCAAGATTTTATCCTTGGGTATAATCAAGTAAGTACTCAAAATACCCTTGAACTACACGCTTTCGGAATATCGAACGGATTAGAGATTAAATTCCACTATAATGAAAAACTCTTCGCGAGTTTATTGACCGCGATGAATGAGTATAAATTGAACCAACTGCGTGTAAAATCAAGATTGGGAACGTGCTCAAAGGTCACAATAATTACATCATAATTTTACATTTGCATGAAATTAAATGAATGAAATAGTGTTTGCTTTTCATTTTCACGTTACATTGGCGTCACGATGTCACACTCACCACTACACAAAAATCCACCAAAAGGATACAATTATATTGAGAACTCTTGCTGAATTGCAAGAATTTTCGAAGCACAAAATAATATGTAGTAAAGGTCTCTTCAAGGGTAAGGTATCGATATAACATTGCTTTTGCATTCGTCAAAAGAGCCCCATTTTAGTAAACAGTGTCCTGTCATTTCAGGTCTGAACGCTAGCCAACCCTAACTTGATATAAAAGTTGCTACAAGTACATAAGTACTTCCCGACGTTCGCAGTTCGCTGCGGTCGAGACTCGAGCTATTATCGGGCGCGCTTCCAATATTGCACTACACTTACTACGAGTAGTAACTAGATTGCAGTAACAAGTACAATGAAGTTATATTGTCATAAGGCTAGCACAATACAAGTAGGTTTTATGAATTTTATTAGCAGAGTATTTTATAACCTGTGGTTATAATACCAATGGCCAGTTTCTCCAGCACCTCCAGGTGAGTTCTGAATAATTTATCTGACAAATACTTAATTTCTAAAATCACTAACGCGGAGACTGCGAAACAGGCACTTATTCGACTGGGCCAACCCGTTAGTTATTTTATTCTGAAAATGGTAAAGGTACCAAATATTATGTCAAAACAACCAAACCTTAAAACAGCAACTTAAAATCATGTTGGTCTGATTTTGCACCCAAGAGGCAAAAACCAACAGTCAACGCAACAACTCGAAAGTCGGGAATATTCTCGCTTACTTATAGGTGGCATGAGCAAGTTAGGTATCTTGCGGAAGTGTTAAGCTGTTAGGTATAATAAACGATATGCTTAAACTCAAGGTACTCAAAGCACCACAGAGAAGCTCTCGGCCTGCATCGCACCTGATGGTAAGTGATGATCAGGCCGAAGGTTCCGACTTCACCCGGAATCCTCAACCACAGAGGAACTGGCTATCTTACCTCTAACTGCCGAAACACAACAATGCTGTTAACATTATTGCTATAGCGACAGATTTAGATAAGATGGTGGTAGCTAGCCTGGTAAACTTAGAACAAGCCCTACCACCAACCTTCTTTTTCCCCGCTGGAAATCGAACCCGGGCTTTTATTTCAATTAAACCATTTTACAGGCATTTTGAATTGTCCAGGAGTCGGTCGGTCAGAAAGATGAAGCTACTTGTCCTTTCCAAAGCGTAGGTTTCTATGGAGAGAAACGGGATCTAAATAAACACTCTTCTGCTGGGTATCTGTAGCCTTGACTTGCCCTGCAACTTAATGCCTAGCAAATGATCATGGCAGACTTGTATCCAACAAGACAACAACATCAACACTTGACCACAGTCACGCAACTATCGCTTAACTTAGAAAATTTGAACGGAAGTATATATTGTAACTAATATAATTATGGCATTGCTATATGGGAGTTACTACACAGTACAGTCGATGTCAAGTGAACCATTGGCGGTTAATAACAGCTTAACTATCATCTTGTCTTGTCTTGTTTGTTAATTATGTGTATTATTTCTTATTGTAAATATTTCTGTTTTTATTGAAATTGAACTGTGCATTCACTTGGATTTTACATCGGTAATTTTGTGTATGGTTTTGCCAAAATTAATAAATTTATAATGAATGCTCTGTAAGTGATTATACCCCTATAAGTATAAAAAGGCTGCAACACTTCGCCACAGTTGGCCAACTATCGCTCATCTGACGCCGCTGCCGCGCCGTTAAGTCGCCGCGCAAGGCCGGTATGTGCGAGTAGTACGAGTTCCACATACACGCGGTGACTCATGCCTCGTACTTCGTAAGCTATAGATTTTACGCGGTTTTTGAGTAGGTTTTTATTTCCATTGGGGATTTTCGTAGATTTAAGTAGCGTAGCTTTTTGGTAGAAGATGTTTTTAGGTCGGATATTTTTGAAAGTTGTAGTAGTAACTAATAATTATGCCATTACATAATTATTAGTTTGCAAGCTTTAGGGGTGTGTACAGACTAGAATACGAGATAGAAAAATAAGTGATAGACATCATTTTAATACTAGAAATAAAGATAAAATAGATTAACCATTTTTCAGACTATCTAGCATACTATAAATTAGAGGATTATATCCAAGATAAAAATGCTTGGAAACATGCTGGTCCTGCTCCATAGGACAATTCAGAATCTAGACAAAATCAAACTGGTTGCTAATATAATTGTTTTTTTTTTTTTACATTTATTTTATTTTTTGTGATTACTTGAACTCACACACTGACTTATTATTATTAGTATTACTAATTATAATGTTAGAAATATAGTAAAATTTTACAATGTTTGTAAGTATGTGAGCACCATGCATCTATCAAAATTTCAAAATTCAAAATTCAAAAGTCATTTATTCAAATTAGGCTGAGAATCAGCACTTTTCGAACGTCAAAGTTACATAAGACAGTCCCACAAAACGCCCTCCCTTCACCACTTCCTAGTGCTTTCGCTGGGAAGAAGAAGTGGCGCAACAAACTCCCCAGCAGCACAGCTGTCTGTTCAATTAGGAAAAATAAAATGATTCTATACAATAGTACTTATGCAAAATAATTTACATAACACAACACAAAACATTAAATTATAAATTATCAGCCATATGACAGCTAGCACACGCCAATATACCAACCAAAAACATCGAGATCTATACTCAAGCAGAAATAAAAATAACTAAACGTAAAGAATATCTAAAAAGAAAATAAAGCCTCCAGGCATAAAGGGCGTGCCCGCTTACATATAGCTGTAACTAGAGTTATAATTGATCAACTAGGACCATCGAGGTAAAATAAATAAACAGTTAATTACTAATAACAATAACAAAACCATGATCAGCAAGACGACCAGTCACCACAAGCAGCACCCGTTCACGAGCTTAACGCAAAGATCAGCCATTACCCCCCTCGCCATATTTGAGGGAAGGAGGCAACCCGACCCCCGACGCTACCGCAAGCAGTGACATCTAAGGGAGCATGACGAACTTGCTGCCAGTTTTTCAGGAAAAAAAATAAAAAATATGATCAGTTTGTCGAGGTCGCTAGCTAACCACATATTGCGATACAACTCATGAAAATCATTCTAATGAGTAGTTAATGTCAACAAAAAATTAATAAAATTAAAATAAATTGACATATAAAGTCAAATAAAATGAACAATTTACCTAAGCTTATATAACCTGTGAGTAGGTAGGCTAATTCTGGAGAAAGAACATAAACATTGTCTTGAGCCAATCACAGCGACCAACTATTCTTATCATTTAATTAGTCGTTGATAGAATAGTATGCCTTTGAACAAAGGTTGGATTTTACTTTAGTTTTAAACGCATTAAAAGGCAAATCTAGCAAAGAAGAGGGTAGCTTGTTGTAAAAGGTTATACCAAGCCCAACAAATGAGTTATGAACCTTATGTAGCCGGTGAAAGGGAGCTCGTAGTTTGTCCTTGTTTCTTGTGTTAACATTGTGAATGTCACTGTTTTTAGTGTACAAGTGTATATTTTGCCTAATATATAGAATGTTGGCGAAAATGAATTGTGATGCAACAGTGAGGATACCAATATCTTTAAAAAAATCTCTCAGAGAAGTTCTGGCACCCGGCTGGTAAATTGCTCGAACAGCTCGTTTTTGAAGGACAAATATATTTTGAATATCGGCAGCTTTGCCCCACAGCAGAATACCGTAGGACATAACGCTATGGAAATAACTAAAATAGACTAACCGAGCTGTATCAACGTCAGTGTATTGTCTTACTTTCCTGACTGCGTAGGCGGCCGAACTGAGCCTTCCCGCTAGGCTAGATATATGATGCCCCCACTGAAGTTTGGCATCTACTGTTATGCCCAGAAACACTGCCGAGTTTACGGTTTCAAGCACCTCTGTATCTAAGACGATGTTGGGTCCTAGATTTCTAACATTTGGAAGGGCAAACTTTACACATTTCGTTTTCTTGGCATTGAGAACTAGGTTATTTGTCGTAAACCAACCCGTAACCATTGAGAGTGCACTGTTTACATCGTCAAAATCTTGTCTGTTCCTGTCTACTTTAAAAATAAGAGAAGTATCATCTGGAAACAGTACAACTTCACAGATACCCTTTACATAGAATGGTAAGTCATTGATATACACTAAGAACAAGAATGGACCCAGTATTGAGCCTTGAGGTACACCTAACTGAACTGGTAGCCCGGACGATTTCACACCATCAACATCTACACATTGGGACCTATTATGTAAATAAGAATTTATAACGTTGAGAGCTTCGTTTTGCACACCGTAATGTCGCAGTTTACGCAAAAGCGTGTCATGGTGCACGCAGTCAAAGGCTTTGGAGAGATCACAGAAAACCCCAATAGCATTTAGCGAGTTCTCCCATGCGTTAAATATGTGTTTCAGCAAAGCAACACCCGCATCTGTAGTGGAGCGACCCTTTGTAAAGCCATATTGTTCATTATGAAGGAGGCTATTTAAATTAAAATGTCTTAGCAACTGCTTGAGTATTAACTTTTCAAATATTTTGCTAAATGCTGGTAATTTAGAAATAGGCCTGAAATTGCCAACGTCATTTTTATTACCTGATTTAAATAATGTTATATAAGTATGTTTCAAATCATTCAAGTCAAAGTTCAAGTAGCGGTCGTGAACTCAAGTAGAAAAAGGTATAATTACTCTTAAAACCAGTAGTTACAACAATACCCATTTACGTGATGAAATAATTTTATGTAAATACGTGACACGTTTTATGTAAACACCGGCCTACGTATCTGCTACGCACTCGTAGCAATTGCGTAGCGTACGTAGCACTGGCGCAATGGCGTAGACCCCTGCGTAGCCCCGAGTTTACGAGTTTTCCTGAAGGGACAATTCGACCACAGAATGTACAGATTTGGCAAAGTATTTATATAATCCGGAAATGTATTATTAATAGAACTGCTAAGTATATATTGTTTGCTGGAGTTTGAGTTTTTTAGATTTTCAAATAAATAAGCGTAGATATTCTTTTGTATTTATTTTCTCTACAGTCTACATAGTTCATCAATAAGCAACATCTTAGCCTCTCTAAATATAATATTAATTTTACAAGAAACAGATTCCCCATAAATTTCAAATGTAAATTGTGTAATACCGCCCATAATAATGTTTCTACTGTGACAGATCTGGGTGTATTACTGGACAATAAGCTATCATTAAATCTACATGTGGAAAAGATTGTAAATAACGCATTCGGTTTGTCATGAGGTCATCTACCGAGTTCAAGCGAGCTTCTACTTATCTTTACCTATACAAGACTCTTGTACGGTCACAGCTTGAATATGCCGTATCAATCTGGAACCCGTTCTATCAGAAATACAAAGATGAGATCGAGAAGGTCCAGCGTAAGTTTCTCCGAGCCTTGCATTATAGGTGTCAGCATTAGTGTGCATTAGTGTGTTGCATTCTCAGTTAATGCATAAATACAAGCAGATTACTGCAGATTGCTGAAATCCAGACGTAAACTCTTGGAAGTGTACTACACGCTATTGTCCATGGCTTTGACACAATTGACCTCACGAGCAAATTATGTTATGCAATTCCTCGCTTCGTTAATAAGCGTAGTGTTCGTGCAGGTACTTTATTTGCTGTCAACATAATTATGTCGCACTAGTTCGGGTATGCGCTGCCCTATTCGTCGTATGGTAGATTCCTATAATCAAGATTTCATAGATATTGATATTTTTATATGCTCAAAATCTAAATTCAAATGGAATTTAATGAAACTTCTATATAATAATAATGATAATATTATTGAATGTTAGTCCTATAATTATTTCAATGTTTGCTTATTGTCATTCTCTTATATCTTTTATTGTTCTTCGTCTTATTATTTTTGAATGTATTTTAATTTAATTTAATGTATTTATTATTATGTAATAATTATTACATAATAATATTGCTCATTTAGTGGCACTCATTATCATTTTTGTTTGTTATGTGCGGATAATTTAGTGGGCCACAGTATTGTTAACACTCCTTATATTATTTTTACAACTTGTCATATTTTATATTGTTGCTGTTTATTATCCCTTAATAAATAAAATAAAAATTATGTGTTACTGACCGCCTCCTCACTTATCATTAAATTATAAGATAAAAAGGCTGATTCATAATTCCAACAAATAATAATTATTTACAATTGAACCACTTTCTTTTGAAAAACAAACCATTACGTCATACACTTACGTGAGTTCTACGCAAACAGTTATCAAACCATGATTATACAAACATGTATTACATCATCCAATTAATGACGTAAATAATAATCAAGTTAAATTGCCATACAAGTCTGCAACAAATGAACAGAGAATCAACTCGGCCAGTATGATACTGGCCACTGGATTAAAATAAAATGCCCCGTGACTGTCACTCCTAAACAGGTAATACAGACCATACCATAGGCAACAAGAAGAATCGAAGGCATAAGAGCCGTTTGACCAATTCTTAAACATCGAACACGATAATCATTGACATAACTGAGCCTACGCTTAGAACTAAAGGTATAATCCTGTTTAAAGCATCGTCTACATCGTTGTCAAGTTCACCGTTTCAGCTCAGTTTTCGACTCCAGCAGGTCTATTCTGTAATAATCTCACGGTGAAAACTTAGGTGAAGTGAACGTGAACTGAGCTGTCATTCCACCTGCTGCTAGGGACTGACAGCTCACTCCGAGCTCACTTCACCTAAGTTTTCACGGTTAGATGGTTACATAATAGCACTGCAGACTTACTCCGCCATATAGTAAATTTTCGCGACAGATGCCTTCCTTATCCATAACTTGTACTTACAATACCATAGTACCGTCCTCAACAAACGACGTTTTCACAACAGCGAGCGACAGAACTTACTTTTTACATAATTATTTGTACAAACTACATCGGCCGGTCATATAATAGTTCTAAAACACCATCTCACAACAACCATCAATTATCAACCTTACTCCCATGTAATACGACCCAAAACGACCGCAGCGTAGCTTACATTACCAAATTTACCTCGGAACTGTTACAGGAAAATTAACTTTAAGTCCATGTAAGAAGGGGTTATGATAATTTTGCGGTGTAATTTCGGAGTTGGCATGCGGTAAAATATTTTGTGTTTGCGACAATGGAGAGAGAGGCTTGTTTTGATGCGGGTAAGGTTGTTGTTTGTTTGTGGTGTGTGGCGCATGCGCGGGGTTCGGATCGATGTCCACCGTCGCGCCGCGCCGGCGACGTCTGACCTACTTGTGGCAGACGCTCGCACGGGTGACGGGCAGGACGCGCGCTACACTACGGTGCCGCTGTAAGTACATGTGCGGACACGGCCAAAAGTGGTACAGGTTAAGATAATACAGACAGCAAGCTAAACGAGATATCTTTAAATTAAACCCAAAATCACATAAATCAGATAATTGGTTTTCGAGTTATGAGCTCACTCACGGACGGACACAGAGATCTTGCGTTTTATAGTATGTAACGGCTGCAAAAGGTTTTAACTAAAATCACTATGTTAAGAACGACAGTGGTCTGTAACTTTCTTAGAGTAGATTGTTAAAGAAATTATTTATATTGGTACATTATGATTTATGAGACAATCAGACAACTACGAGTATATAGATAGTGCAATCCCCGACGACGCGCCCCACTCCGCTCCGCTCCGTACTAAAGTATAGCTTACAGTACAGTAACCGCGGAGTGGGGCGCGTCGTCATGGATTGCACTATCCGTAGTCGTATGTCTGTGACTGCATTTCAGCCCGTTATCTTGAAAAAAATCATAGGCTTTTTCAAAATAATCGAATGGGCAGAAATGCACTCGGTACCTTGAATTTCACAAAAATGTAAAGAACAGTCTACACTTTCATGAAGAAGGCCAACAAATAAAAAGAAATTTGACAAATACGATACATTTCAATTACCTACTTTCCCGAATCGACTGATTTTCACGGCTTTTCCGATTTCCTTTTCAACAAAAGCTCGCACCGTAACCGCGCGTTCGAACAACTTCCGCAACGAAACACAAACACGCGCGCTCCATTACGCGCCGTGTTAAGGTCAACAACCGCTACGTTCACATTCAGCCAGCTATGTAACCGTTGCAGGTGTATATATTGTTGTTCGAGAGTCATTGTCTGTTTTAAATGAGCCTGATAGGGGGATGGTATACTGTACTGTTTTTGGTTTCGGCTATACTCGGCTTTTGTTGTACTTTTTTATTAATTTTGCTTGTCCTGTGTTATTTTATGCTTTGTGATATGGAATTGAATGTGGGATGACCCCAACTGAAAACAGACCAAACCCATGTGTATCTGGGATAAAGCGGAAATCGTTTGCAACATGAACATTTCATTATGATGAGAAATAAATTGACTTATTCATAATTTATCGTAATGCAGGTGAAGTAAAAAAATATGAGATATTGTTGAAACGAAAATTATGAAGATTCCATTGAGGCTGTAGCAGTCTTAAAATAAAATAAGCAAAAGATAAAACGGCCTTCTCTTCAAGTTAAATCCACGTTCTTATATATTATTATCACATTTTTCACACATAAATAAATTCACGCTATTCCCTATGGGCTTGGTCTCCCATGGGGGAGGAAAATAAAACGCCTTGTGCCGCGAATTCGTAATCCTAACACGCTTTTGCTTATACCACATCTTTTAACCATTAGATGTGCGAACTTGTTTATCTAATGCTTATACTATAAAGGAAAATATTTAAGCTTAGCATATAAAATATTAAATATGATAAAAACATAATCTGTTAATGTCCGTGATGGATGTCTCCTCTAAATCATCGAAAATGCGAAGTTAATTCGTGTTAATGGAAAACTGGCCAAAATATTTGGCAACCTCCAAATAGCTAGTAGCCTCTAGTGGCCTATTCATTACTAGCTGAGGCCTAATTATTTTTCTAAAATAAAAGTACCGAAGTTACTCCTTATAGCATCAGCTATCTACTAGTGAAAGTCCCATCAAACTCGGTCCAGCCGTTTCGGAGGTTAGCCGGAACAAGCAAACAGACAGACAAACAAAAACTTTGAAAACTTATTTTTGTTATTAGTACCGTGTATACTTTCATAAATATATGCATTTAGTAGAAAGCTGTTATTAATTACAAATATAAAACAAAACATACAAACACACACTACACAAACAGACACTTCAATTTTATTTATGTTTTGTATGTATAGATAGACAAGCTGTCTCGATGCCATGGGCAAAAATGACGAACTTCCATACAAAATATATTAGGTCGAATTTTCCAAAAGCTTTCTTTAGTAGTTCCTTCGTTTTATAAGAACCTTTTGAGCAAAATTCCATACTTCTAGACCTAGTGTTTTAGGCTTTACATTGTTTGTCAGTGAATTTAAGATTAAGTAGGGTTGTATCTTAACACCTCCATTAAGAGTACAACTCTACTCCCCCATTGATTTTGACCTATAGGTACCCTTGCATCAGAATAATTCGAGAATTCTAAGGCGGATGTGATAACAACGCATAATTTAATAATAATAAAATTCAAGTTAACATTAAAATATTCATGCCGTGGTGTGTTCTGTGCATGGGATGTCAATGTACTGGATGGCTTTCACACATTCATACTTCATACAACGGGGACCAATTATTATCTTGAACTTGTGCAAGGTACTTTGATCTTTACTGTTATAAACCGATGGATTATTTTTAATTAGCAAGAAGTTAAGGATATAAGGCGTTATGGACTTGTCAATACGGGATATGCAAATGTAACGAGTTTTCGTATTATAAGCGTATCGGTATAATGTATGAGGAAAATCCCGCAGATGAGAAGAAAATATCACTGTATGTGTTCGGGCCTGTATATTAACTTCGTGGTTCTGACATTTTCTTACAAACGTGTCAAGAATGGTAACACTGTAAGCTATTGTAATAGCAAAAGATTGGATGTTTGCTTCTCAATCAAACGGTTACCGCGAGATTCTATTTATATCTAATATATCTATACATAATTATTATAAATAATTAAAGTCATTTTTTGTGTCTGAGGGGGTTAAGCTACTCTTGCCGCGTCAGTCCGTGGATGGGTGACCATATAAACATACCGAAACCACTCCGTGTCACGGAAAGCACGTTAAGCCGTTGGTCCTGGCTGTCATTCGTGGATCTTTGACAGTCGTTACGGGTCGTCAGAAGCCCGAAAGCCTGACAACCAGTCTTACCAAGGGGTATCGTATTACCCAGTAACTGGGTTGTGGAGGTCAGATAGGCAGTTGCTCCATGTAAAATACTGGTATTCAGCTGCATCCGGTTAGACTGGAAGCCGACCCCAATATAGATGGGAAGAGGCTAGGTAGATAGATCGCTTTTTGTATCTGTCTATGTGACCAACTTATTCTTCTAAACTACGCAGGATTTTGATGCGATTTTCATTATGATTTATAGAATTTAATAAAGAAATGTCGATGTTTTGTCAAAACCTTGCGAAGCAGGAGCGGGTCGCTACTATAGATAGGTATATTGTACAAGTAGTTGATATTGTGGAGGTAGAACGTGACTCCTAGCATATAGGGTAGGGGTTATAAAGCAATTAAATCCACATGCAGGCGGCGGAATGAAACGTAACCTAATTGGTAATTGGCCAATTGCAATTGTCAATTTGAATATGATTTATACACATTCATGCGCAGATTGATCGTCTACCAAATGCAATTGAAGCTATTGACAATATTTACTACAATAGAATTGATGGCCATTGATCAATCGCAATTGATTGTTTGGGGGACCCCTAAAAGGCCAGGATGTATACCTACATTCGAAAAGGAATATTCAAGCTGGTTGGTCATAATATTAGATACACGAGTAAGTATATGTATTAGATGTTTTGTTACTTAGATCCATAATAATTATTCTAAACAACTAATAAAGAAACATAGGTAACTAAACTTACTTACAAACTCAATTAAGGTGCCAACAAGTCATACATAAGACAAGACAACAAACTTTACATAGCCAAGAGGGAAAAATCGGAAGCACGAACTGTGATTTTCCGCAAACATTGTACATACTCGTACAAGAACACCCTATTTTCTCTAATGTCGGTAAATATGACCGAAGCGAAAATAAACATGATCATTAAAAATATAGGGCACAAGAAAATAGCATAGTCTGGGCATGATCAAGTACCTATGGATGTACCGGAGCGAATTGTGCATCTGTGGGGCGTTAGTTGTAGCGGGTAGCGGGGCTACGAATAGTCTTCATCTTCATTCTACTGGCAAGATTCCTTCTTCCTTTGACGAGCATTACGAGAATGTATCGTGCCAAGATTAAAGGTTCATTGCTGGGAGCCCACCTGGAGGGTTCACCTAGTCGCATATGGGATGCCGGGAGCCCTCGCGAAGGACTCATTTTAAATGTAAGTTAGGTTAGTATTAGTAGGTTTTTCTAAGCGAATTGCGCATTATAAACCGTGAAAATATTATACTATTGCATATTTTAACGAGATTTCAAACCTAATGCCGGTGAAACTCCTCGAGGGTTAACTTTAGCGCAAACGTAATGCCGGTGACCATCCTGGAGTCAACTTGCAATATGTATGGCGGCATGGCGTATGAGTTCTATGAAAAGTGGGTGTAGTCGAAAGTGTTAAAGAGAATGACCCGGTTTAAGTTCATTCAGGTTCAAGAATTCATCGGTTTACGTAGGTACATGATGTCCTACTCGTAGAATCCTTGTGGTGGATTGCAGCCCACTCCCTCTCACTGGAGGAGGCCTGTGTCCCAGGAGGGGTAACATTATCGGCTGATTATAATAACTATGCGGATGAGGTTACTGCTGCTTTTATATTAAAACTCACATACACAAATAGCCCGACCCGGAACCATTAATTAGGTAGGTAATTAGGGTAGGTCATACAAATATTTGTTCCGTACGGGAATCGAACCCGCGACACGCAGCGCAGCAGTCAATCGCTTAACCACTGCGCCAACCGTGCCGTCATACTGCGGAGAATTTGAGAGTCAATCAAATTTTAAAAAAAAACTTTAACACTCAAAGTATTTATTTCAATTAAACCATTTACAGACACTTTTTAACTTTCAAGGGGTCGGTCAGTCAGAAATATGAAGTTAGCATTCCTATATAGACCTACATTCCAAAGCGTAGGTTCCTATGGAGAAGAACGGGCAAGAAACTCCACGGATACTCTTTTTAGTGACTGAGAATGATATTTGAAAAGTATAAGTAGCAATAAACCTCTTATTGCTTCTTATTCTTTTCAAATATGATATTTATGTCTTTATCAAAAAGTTGAGAAGAAAGTCACGGAGAACATTCCGTGATGTAAAATGTATTGTATGATTAAGATTTAATCAGAAAAATACATTGCCAACATTTTGTAACTGTGATTCATAACTTTTTGGAAACGAGAAACATTTGGCATAAAACATCAGGTCATGAGTGTTTAGCTAATTATATATATTTGAACAAAACAAAGTTTTTCCGAAGAACAGACTAAACTACATGGCATACCATTAGTGGTAACACTGGTAAACAACCAGCTAACATTAAAAAAATACACAAACCACGCAATTCGTCCACAAAACCTAGAAACTAACAAACATGAGCAGTTCTGTTTTGTCAGGTGCAACTACAATTAATAAAAGGTAAAAGGATTTAATTGATTGATAAAAAAAGTCCAGAGCTGTATGAAAACGCACCCGATAGATTGACATAGCAGTAACTCAGATTATCCTTATTTAGAATTCCGTGGTGTATTTGATTGTAAACTTTGTTATCACGCCAACATAATTTTAAAACCTTTCAAAGCGAGGTCGCGGTCACTGCGACCCTACAACTGAAAAATCACTGCCTCCAAGGTTATATAAGAGGCCCATCTTGTTCGAGGGCCCACTCTGACCGTGGCGGACGATACGGAGCTTCTGAGGGCTTTTCAAAACATGGACAAGACCCAGCAGTGTTGCAGAAACTGGAGAGGGATCGGATAAGAAAGTATTGGCATGGCAAAAGAAAGGTTAGGCGCAAGATGTAGGTAGTTATTTTCAAAAGAAAGCTTGTGAAAGGTCAGGCCAAGTATTATAGTTATGTAAATTATTGATGGGTGGAACTATGTACCTATACAAAACAACCTTTAATCAAATTGACGGCACGGTTGGCGCAGTGGATAAGCGATTGACTGCTGCGCTGCGTGTCGCGGGTTCAATTCCCGCACGGAACAAAAATATTTGTATAACCTACAATTAGTTGTTCCGGGTCTGGCTGTTTGTGTATGTGAGTTTAAATGTATGTAAACGCACCCACGATACAGGAGAAAATCCTAGTGTGGGGTAACGTTTATTAAAAAAAAAAAAAAAATATATATTTTTGCCCTTACGGGAGATTGCTGTGTGTATACCTACATTGCAACTGCATCTAGCTTTTTTTAAAAATATAACGTGTTAATGTGATTCCAATATCCTATTTACCTACTGAAGAAACCATTTAATTTAATTTCTATACTACTTGTCGAAGGTACAGATCGAAGGTGTAAATTCTAAGGTCCAATGATAGCATCTTGGTTAAACCACTATTTAATTTCATACAAATCTCGTTATAAGTAAAAACACTTTCAAAAGTTTCAAATAACAGACGGTACAATTCCTGACGTACCCTGAGTTGCTGTTAGGTATGGATAATACCTCAAGATGAAGGTTACATTTGGAGAAAACTGTGGAAAGTACCTAGTTGCATGAATGAATTCCGCAACACAGTTCAATTTTGAAAGCTCATGAAAACCTTCAAATGCCGCGTAATCACAACAAATCATTGAACACGTTTATGCTCAACGCGTTGTATACGTTCAAACTCGTACGATCATGACTCATGCGCCATTCATGAAATACGGAATTACTGATCACACGCCATGCCTATTGTTTTACTAAAAAACGGTGTGTATTTGCGTACTATACCTAACGGTAACTACACACGCACTTCCTATAGTATGACATCAAACTTCTCTAGTGAGTACAACTTTTGTCATCCTGCTGAAATTGAATAAAACATTCTGTTCAAGAATAAAGGGGATGCCTTTCATTATTTATATGTCTAGAAAGAGTGCCGCGCTGCAAAAGAAGCCAACTTTGTTATGTATGTAGGTGTGCGAGACAGCTACGACTTAAGAAACCATTCCGTACCCGACCGCAGGAGGCAACAGCAGGCGACGTGTCGCCGCGACACGACTGGCTTCTATGAATTTCTATGAAAAAGCCTTGCGTAGCTAGCGACATGTCGTTGGCAGCTACGTGCAGCCCGACCGCAGACCAGTAGTGCCGCCAACGCTCGAGCGATAACACGTTTCTCTATCTTCTATCTACCGACTGGAATACGGGCTGCTGCCGCCTGCGGTCGGGTTCGGAATCATTACTGCAGCATCATGACGCCTGCGGTCGGGTACGGAATGGTACCTTTACACAAGCGCCACGGCATTGAGCTTTTCTAGTGTGGGCTCATTTACCGGCCAACAGTTAGACGATATTTTTTTCGACGAGTGCACAGCTTCACTTTCTATCTAGACATATTTATATCTTTTGCCTTTGCATTATTTATGATTGATTCTTATATTTCCCAGGTCTTATCGACTGTTCTGGTTAACTCGTTCAGTGCCAAGAGCTCTCCTGGAGGATTCACCTAGTCGCAATATGGGATGCCGATACTTTTTTAATTTTTTTTTTGTTCACTGTTACAAATTCACAAAAAATTTAAAAGGTTGGAAACTACGTATAGCGACAAGACCCTCTGAAAACACTATTTTACTTGGTTTTACAGCGTTTTATAACACGGTTTTAAACCTAATGCCATAGACCGTCCGCGATGGTTTACTTTAGCGCTAACGTAATGCCGGTAATTCCCGGAGGGTTCACTTCCAATATGTATGGCGGCATGGCGTATGAGTTCTATGAAAAGTGCGTGGAGTCGAAAGTGTTAAAACTTACTAACGTTTGTTTGATCATCTATAAAATTCCTGTCTTTTTAAAGAACACAAATGCTACGATTGACTATTAATCGTACTATTAACCATATGTTTTAAACGGGCCAGTATGATGGCCAATTTTGTGCACTTGCTGCATTTCTGGACGTAGTGTAACCGATGCAGAGTCAAGTGTTTCTATGACGTACGCAAACACAATCAAAGAACATGATGCATTACTGACCTAACCTTGATGTATAAATCAGAATGTGTGCTGCATGAAGTACTTACGTTAGAATCAAAAGTAATGCAGTACAATTTATATTTAGACCTTCATCTTGACTTATTAATGTATGCAGTACCTACATGGGTCAAAGTTTATGCATCATTTAACGACCTACCTTCAATTTATTAAAATTGTTTACATCCAACAAGATAGGTACCTGCCTGATCATGCTAGAAGGTAAGAATTGAAGAATATTGATACGAATGTTTAAAGAGAATGACCGGGTTCAAGTTCATTCAGGTTCAAGAATTCATCGGTTTACGTACGTCATTGACTGTTTAGCAAATCTGCCCACCAGAGACTAAAGAGCAGTAACAGCCCTTTTGTGATTTTTCGTTTTATTAGTGATTCTGAAAGCGGGTTTCTTAAGCTTTCTATTGAATTAACTTACTTATTTCTAAGACTATTAGAATGGTTTTTATTTAACAGTTTTCACTTACTGCAAACGAAAAAAATTAACAATTTGGCGTGATTTCCCAACTAAAATACAGTATAAATTATACTGCAGATTAAATTTTAAGGTTTCATAACTAAAATGCAGTAAGCAATATAATTTTACAGTTCTTTAGATAGTTTTATATTTCTGGAAAAAAATTAAAAAAAAAATTAATACGCAGTAAAATTTACCGCCATACAAGCTATTTTTACTGCAAATTAAGAAAATACAATTTATTGTCACGAACTCCCAACTAAAATGCAGTAAAATCAAAGCTTGTCGCATTTTAGTTGTGAATACTTAACATTCTTTTATCATTATAAACTGACTAACACGCAGTAAAATACAGCATTACTGCAGATTAGTTTGGATAGCATAATGACACAGATATGATTATTCCTAGCTAAAGTGCAGTTAATGTTTTAAATACTATTTATTATTTTTGATATGTAAATTTTACATAAGTGAGTTGAATTAGAATAGAATCACTAATAAAACGAAAAATCACAAAAGGGCTGTTACTGCTCTTTAGTCTCTGGTGGGCATGTGATTAAATAATAAGAAATAAACGGTCTTTAAAATGTGAACTAGCTATTTTTCTTACTGCACTAGTAAATTGAACACTTTTTTCTTAAAAAACTAACTAAAATGCAGTATTTTTTTGACCTTACTGCATGTTAGTTGGGTTTCTTGACAAAATAACTGATCCAAACGCAGTAATAGGGCTTTTTGCTGCATTTTACTAAGTTTAAAATGGTATTTTTTACAAAAAAGGCTATGCAGTAATAGGCACCAAAAAGAATAAATGGCCATAATAAATTCAGTTATTAAGATATATTTTTTTTTATTGCTTTAACGTGTGAACCTATGCCTTTACAACCTTTCTGCATTCAAATTTTTTTGCTTATACATTCTGTTGATTTTTTTAAATCAATTCTTAACTTTAAATGCGTTTTACTCGAAATCGTGATTTTGCTGTTACTGCACTTTAGTGTATGGTGGGCAGAAATAAAGTAGATTCAATACTTTGTTTAACAATACTCATCACTCCACCATTAGCCAAAACGATATATCTACCAACATTCCGCTTCCGTTTAGTGTATTATTATAAATTCAACGCGACGTAATGCTCTAGTACTACATACAATAATTAACGTTTACAAAATTGGCAACACACAACTAATACCTGGCAACATTGTGCTGACACGTATACGGACTATTTATGAGAATAACTTGTAAATTATCCTTCAAATATTACCTAAAAATTATGCATTTTTGAGTCGTAAACATGATAACAAGTCAGTGTAAACTATACGACTTGGAAATGTAACATAACCTAAAAATGTTTACAAAAATTCCTGACGGAGCTTACCCTTCGCAGTTTATACCGCGGTCGTCTCCTAAAGTGATCCATGGTAGTTGAGCCTTCGTCATAAGACGCACATTTCACTGTATACACTTAACACTATCAGTACTACACTAACTAGGCGTGATGCATAATATTGTGATGACCACGGCCGCGGGTCGTTCGGCGGCTCCGCGCTAAAAATAATGGCGCGTATTGCGGGAGACGCGAGATGCGTGCGAGGGTTTAAGATGGGAGATGTACATTGATGTGTCTCGTCAAATACATATTATTTTCTTCAATTGAGACTATACTTAGGTCCAGTTCAGTTTTGGTTTTTTTTCTAAGTCCTTCTATCTACATTTCATAACGGGCATCGCCGCCGCCGTCATGTTTCTTGGCCTTTTCTTTTAGTACCTACCTGCAAATAATGAAGTGACAAAGCTGACAGTGCATTATGATTGTGTAGGTGTACTTTTTGGGGACATATAGGGTAGGTACTTACTTTTTATTTCTGCTTGAATTCTGAAACCCTAGTGTGAGTTTCTTTTAAACATCTCGGCTGCACCAGTGAAGGCCAGTGTAGGGCCAATCGGAGCGCGGAACGCGGTCGATGCGTAAAGTCGAGATGTTTAAAAGAAACTCACTCTAGGGCCTCTGATATTGCTTTGCCGATCATTATTGGCAATATTCTCGTAAACGCTTCACTCAATTACCCTTCTTTGAAACTTTTACGGGTGAAATCTAAATCTTAACAAAGAACCATATTATTTTAAAGGGTATCGTTTGGTATTCGTCAGTTAAGTAGGTAATCCGTCAATAGATCCAGGATGCAGAGTATTCAAAATTCAAAATATTTTATTTCATATTATCTAAACCCAAATGAGCACTTATGAAAAGCCAAAAGCCAGGTGCATGGTTCCATTTGGTTGTTTGATATAGAGAAGAGCCGGACAGAAACAACAAGGCTTCTCTTTTAAAAAAAATGGCTTTTACAATGTTTTGAAATTACATTGTTTAATATCATTTATTCTTACCGGGTCTGCCACGCGTAACTTACCATAACGAGGCGTCAGTAGTATAACTACTGAACAGCTTTCACGAGCTATCGATGGCTATCGATCTCTGAATACATAATCTATTCAAGGTGAATGTAAAGTTTTACCTATCACTTCGGAGAATTTGTATTTTTGCATCTACCCTTGTAATATGTTTTTAAGTTTATAAAAATACTAGCTTCTGTTCGCGACTTCGTCCGCGTAAAATTTCTTCGTCGCATTGCCCTCCCGTGCTATTATTTCGTTTTCGTTTTTTATGTGGGTAGTTTTTTGTCCGACATTTAAAATGGCCATTCGCTTTCAGATGATTCATCCTATCCTATTAAATGAGCAATATTTGTTTGTTGTTTAATGTACAGACGCCAGCACATCAACCTACCCGAAACTGTCAAATTTTTCCAATCAACTTTGAACCTTATGAAAAAGTGATAAAGTTGAAAATGTATTAAAGAAATTTGACAGATTGTAGTAGGTTGACGTGCTGGCGTCTGTACCTATATATTATTGTAATCACGTTCTCGAAAACGGCTTCAACGATTTCGAAGAAAGTTACATAGGGATATGGGTTTACGGGGTGAAAAATCGATCTAGCTAGGTCTCGTATTCTGGGAAAATTCGTTTTCTCCGTATTTTCACCCGAGCAGAGCTTAGAATAATGACATGGCAGCATGGAATTAGTAAGTACCTACTATCACGGCAGCTTGGAATTAGTATGTACTATCATGGCAGCATTGAATTAGTGTGTACTAAACATGGAATTAGTATGAACTATCCTATTCTATTAAATGAGCACTCTCTATTTTCACCAGAGCACAGCTGGGTCGCCCAGGTACTATTCAGTTAGATGTTTAATTTTAGGTGTTCAAAAGTTGCCAATAGGATTATGGGAACCTGTTAAAAAGCCTTTTGCCTGTGTGTCTTTATTGTCAGTAAAGGTGAGATTTGCTTAGCCTAATGTAAGTTGTAGTTCACAGGTTGTTTTGTTGAGTGTTCGAAAAGAGGTTCCTTACCTATAAGTGGCGGATACTACTACGATTCACCTAAAATTAACAGAATACTCCTAGTTATCTCTATTCCTTACAATTTTTAACATAACGCACGATGGAAACCAAACATCACAATATTTTCATACTGCCAAAATTATTTTCATATTACCAGAATACACCCCAACCACTTTACTTCTGCACTCAATAGCGACTTTAACGCAACGGCACAAAGACTAGATTTGTACGGATACTTCATGATTGTTACTTGGTAATTATGGATGAGATTTCTAAAGCCAGTGGTTCCGCTTCATTCGACATTGATCTGTCACGAGTATCTGGCAACTGATGCTATTGTCTTATTATTATTTAATTACCTATATAAGTAATTATAAAACTTTTGTCGCCGTATATTTGATGCAAAAGTAACCTAAATTATGTAGGTTACTTACCTATTTGAGAACTTCGATTCACTTAGAGTTGTTATGTAGTTACCTACAATTAAATCTTCTATCTCGAGAGAGTTGTTTTAATTTTTATTAATTCCTTAAATTCCGTGTTTGAAACAAATTGAGAGAGATTGAACCCATGTTTGTTTTTATAAAATAAAACTACAAGTAGGTAAAAACTCATTAAGCGTCATCATTAAGCATAGCATTGATAATTTTGCTCAGAAACTGGAAAGCTACTGAAAGTGAAATGTGAATTATTTATTGTTTCTCTAAAACGTCGCGTCGTTGAATGATACTGAACTATCATCGTGTCACATAAGCGCCCTCTACAGAAACTAGCGGGCTCTAGCGGTAACTGGAAAATGTTATGGAGTTTCGTTCTACGAAGTTTCTACTTTGAAAGCTCTATTCAAGCTTGCTAATGCCCGCAATAGGTGGCGCTATTCTTAATCGTGTAGTTTTTATTTCAATGAAAAGTGCGTAGATGGCGCTAGTGGTAGCATAACAAATTCATGAAAGATTTTGGTGAATAATTTGATTTATAACAAATTAATACATTGTGTTATACGTTTAAAATTAAATATTGGACTAATAAATAACGCGATAACTGAGGCGATAATATTTAAAGATGAAATTATTAAGCTTAAATTTATGTTCGCAAATATAATATTTCAAAGCCCATCAATAAAATTCACTAGATCATTAATCAATGAACTGAAAATGTTAAGAAGTTACTTCTATTGGAGGAATGCCAGAATATTATAAAGTTTTCACTCAGACTATGGACGCAACAGTAGGCGATGTGTCGTAGGTAACATTTGCGCAATAGTAACATGAAATTAAATAATACGAAGCAAAACAAAATGGTTTTTTTACACATTTTAGTTATTGGCGTATCGCCCAAACTACGTAAAATGGCTTCTGAATTGCAACGTTGATTGAATCCCGGGACATTATTTCTATGACCCATTTTTTTGAATATTTTATTATTATATTTTCACGTAATATTTTATGTTGTTAACGCGATCGCTGTTCATTAAAACGAAGTTGAATTTTATGGATTGTTTTGCGTTTATTGTTTGATATCTGTTATATCGTGGCCCTATGGCGCTGGCGCCTGTGGTTACGTGTTGCGAATGAAACAAGATTGATGATCGGAAACGCTGAGCTTTAAATTTCGTGGAAAATCAGCGAAGAAATGAAAATGAAAATTAAGAAATTATTTGTAACGTTTGCTGGCCACAACAATGTTTTGATCTATGAGCTCTTGTTGCTTGTTTCCGGATTATTTTCTTTTAAGTTAGTGTTAGTCAAGTAATAAGTATTCTGCTAGATTATCTAATAAAGAATCTTATTAATTAACCCGTCGCGCGCGCAATTAGCGACACAATAGAATTTTATTGTTATTTGCACACATGGGGTGCAATCGACATTTTAAGAGTTAATAACATGTTGTTTTTTGTGAGAATACGATAACCCCGGTTACGATAACTTTCGTTCTACGAAAGCAAGTTCCTAGCTGTCACGTGCTGTCGTTTTCCGTGAGGATTTTGCGGGTAGCGATTTTCCGGGTCGAGCTGAAGGTTGGGCCTTCCACAGGAGATGTGGAAGAGTGAGTGCTTAATTCTTTATGTGCTGAGGACAGCTACCTACTACCGTGTGGTAGAAACTGTGGTAATTCACTGCCCACCTCCTCAAATATGAAGATTTCGAATGAAATTTCAACACAAATAAAAGATCTAGTTAGTGGGATGTTTGTTTAACAAATTTTGGTCCTCCAGATCTAGACATCGTCTTCCATAACTTGACTCTTGGCCGTAGGACTATGTTGGTATATAGATATATACGAGTTCTTGTACAGTACCTATACTTTGGAACACAGGCCAACTAAATAAAAGTGCCATAGACACATTATTCTATCTCCGATTCCCGTGTCACCACCCAACACTATAGGTACCTACTTATATGAAATAAGCCAGTTATATATAAACGGCAAGTTAACCAAATACGTCGGCGGGTGAACGACTCGCGTCTATTTCAGAAGTTAATAATTATATATGCGGCAAAAGGAATGAGTTGTCTTTGCGTCCGTCGTACTTGTGGGACTAGTGAATGGGTTCAATATTGTGCTTCAGTGTTTTCGTATGGGCCTAAGGGTTTAGGCAAGGAGTTATACTGCCAGTAGGTAATGGAGTTTACATGGATCAACATTGCAAATTCCGAAAAACTGGAAATAGTTGGCAAACTGTTTCTGTAAAATGATTTGCAAGTTCAAATCATCTGTAATCTGCAAGATCTTCAAATGGAGGGAGGGTCTGCTAATTTTCTCTTTGTCTAGGGATCGCAGAAGAAGTATAAATTACAGGGAATGTTAGGTTCCTCTCTAGGTACTTACACCGCACGTTGGCTGGCTTGAGCACATAGGCAGAGGGATATAAGGAGACAACTACCTAGCATAATCTTGCATACCCAGAAACTCATAATAAGTACTGTGCGTCGATGTAAAAGCTGTTTAGACGATTTTGTAAGTCCAAAAAGGTTTTACATCCGGCAAAGTTTAATGTTTCCCTCCAGTCGGGGGTTCGCGTGAATGTACGAGTTTTTCCCAGGCCCGTGACTCAATGGTAGTGGTTAGAACCGTGGGGTTTTAGTCAGTAGGAGTCCGATAAAGCATCCATAAGGATTTCCCCACGGAGAAAAAAGGAATAATTTTCCTAATCATTTTTGAGATTAATCTAGGTATAATCTTTATGTATCTATATCTATGTAGTTATTTATTTTAGTTATAATAGTATTATTGTGGCATATATTTATAATCTTTGATTACTTACACAATTTTTAAGTAGGTATACTAATATGGGTCACTGTATCTGCTTTAAATATATAAATTTAAATTTAAACCTATTAATGTATGATGGTGTGTCATCTCTCTAGTCACGTCTCACAGCAAGCGTAGTAGCTATATGTATATTTCTATAACATAACATCACGTCATGTTTCCCCGGAGGGTTGGGCAGAAGTGTACCTGTAGTAGGTACACCCACATTTCGCCAGTTATGTTTAAGCCCCATGTAATAGGGGGCGAGGCTATTGCCATCAACCGGGCACAAATCCAGACTCCAGGCTGCTACTGAGAAATTCCAGATACACACATCAACACCGTCTAGGGATATTTTGTATAAAGTTCTTAAACTCAATAAATACTGGCCAGTTTCAAATTCTTTTGAAGAAAGTTTATTTTGTAAACCTTTTTGAACGATTCTAATAGTAGGTACACCCACATTTCGCCAGTTATGTTTAAGCCCCATGTAATAGGGGGCGAGGCTATTGCCATCAACCGGGCACAAATCCAGACTCCAGGTACCTGTAGTAGGTACACCCACATTTCGCCAGTTATGTTTAAGCCCCATGTAATAGGGGGCGAGGCTATTGCCATCAACCGGGCACAAATCCAGACTCCAGGCTGCTACTGAGAAATTCCAGATACACACATCAACACCGTCTAGGGATATTTTGTATAAAGTTCTTAAACTCAATAAATACTGGCCAGTTTCAAATTCTTTTGAAGAAAGTTTATTTTGTAAACCTTTTTGAACGATTCTAAATTTGAATTTGAAAAAATAAATTAAAAACAAAAGATTTACGCGGCATATTGTTAGTGAAGTCTGAAGGTTTCATGTACTTATGTCTTTGACTAATTTTTGAGTCAAATTTAAGTTTTATAACAAGTTATCGGTTAATTTCGAATTAATGTTATTGTGTGCATCATGCAGCGGCGCCATTTAACGAGAGAGGAAATGTTAAGGGCAATGCTCCAAGCTGGGGCTACTCAACTGAGTATTGCTGAGGAGTTTGGAAAAAGACAAAACGTGATATCAACGTAATGGTCACGTTATCGTGCTACTGGTGAAGTGGCTGAAAGACACTCAGGCGGGAAGCGCATAACCACTCAACGCCAAGACCGATTTTTGCAAGTTGCCCCGAGAAGACAACCAAATGTTACGGCCATGCAGTTGGTTCAGAGGCTCCAGTCAGAGCACCAGTTGCTTGTGAGTGACCAAACTGTGTGTGTGTGAGCTAAACTTCATGCTCGCAGATCGCTTCGTACTCCAGCACTACGCCGAGGAAATCGTGGACGACGACTAGAGTGGGCTCGTGAACATTTGCTCTGGGAAGATAACCAGTGGTCTGTAGTGCTGTTTACCGATGAGTCCCGGTTCGGTTTCCATCATGATACACGTAGAGTACGTGTTTGGCGAGTTCCTGGTCGTGAGAGCCGTGTGCAACATCCTCAGGAAGTCCATTCATACCACGGCGGGACAATTATGGTTTGGGTGGGAATTCGTGTTGGTGGAAGAACAGACCTCGTTTGGATCAGAAACACCATGATGGCTGAAAAATACCGTAACGAGATGCTAGTACCAATAATCTACCCTCATCGACTTCAAATGGGCCAAGAATTCACGCTCATGCAGGATAACGCCCGTCCGCACACAGCGAGAGTGGTGACGAGCTGGTTGCAGGAGCACGACGTATTGGTCTTTGGCTGGCCCGCGCAATCACCTGACCTAAACCCCATAGAACACGCGTGGGACATGCTCCAAAGAAGGGCTTTGAGGAATTTCCCTGCAAACATTGCGACGGAAGAGCAACTTTTTTTGCATCTTAGCCGGACCTGGGACAATATACCGCAGCAAGACTTGGATAACTTAATCCAAAGCATGAAAAACCGTTGCAGGACCGTTATTAACGTCATGGGCGGTTTTACTGACTATCTACTGATTTTTCACATAACTGTTGTAAAAACAGATAAATTTTTCCTTATTTTTCACTTTTTCTTGAGAAACACATTCATTGTTAGTTTTACCATTATTTCACGTTTTTTCTTTATTTTAATAAAATAAATTTACGCATAAAAAAATAGTTTTCTTTTATTCTGGAGTGTATAAATGGGCTTTATAAAATATATATACACACATCAACACGGTCTAGGGATATTTCATACTCAATTAAATAACTCGAAAAGTACTGGCCGCATTGGAATCTTTTATACACCGATTTGTTTGTAATTTATCTCAGACTAATTCCAAATTAAAATTTTTGAAAATTCTTTTGTTTCGGTGGCATAAAAATGTCTTGATGTATAGGAGAGGGAATTTTCATTTGTGCGAAATTTAGAAAACAATACGAATTACGTTTAGTTACAGTTTTTTTTTATTTTTAAACGAAAGATAAAGTTAAAATTGAGGTATTGTAGCCATGCAACGCCGACATTTGACGAGGGCGGAGATGTTACGAGCTGTGGGAATGCTGGATGCTGGATCTGTTCAGCGTAATGTTGCTGAGGCCATAGGGACCCATCAAAATGTAATTTCAAGATTGTGGACACGCTATCGTGCCACAGGTGAAGTAGCGGAGAGGCACCGGGGACCAAGTCGCATCACTACCCCCAGACAAGACCGATTTTTGCAAATTACTGCGCGAGCTCAACCAAATGCAACGGCGACTCAATTGGTCCAAAGGCTGCGAGTGGAACACCAAGTGCTTGTGAGTGACCAAACTGTAAGAAGGCGACTGCATGAAAGCAATCTACGCTCTCGTAGACCACTCCGGGTCCCACCTTTACGGAGAGGCAATCGTGGACGACGATTAGAATGGGTTCGGAACCACGTGGACTGGGGCCGTGAGCAATGGTCCAATGTGCTGTTCATGGATGAATCCAGGTTCGGCTTCCATCCAGATTCACGAAGGACGCGTGTTTGGCGAGTTCCTGGACGATGGAGCCGTCTCCAGAACCCTCAGGAAGTTCACCCATACCAAGGAGGAACAATTATGGTTTGGGCAGGAATTCGTCTTGGAGGACGGACGGATCTCGTTTGTGTGCGGGGCAATATGACGGCAGAACGATACGTCCAACAGGTGCTGGGGCCCGTAATCTTGCCCGACAGAACACAAATGGGGCAAGATTTCCTGCTCATGCACGACAATGCCCGGGCACACACGGCGAGAACGGTAGCAGCTTGGTTACATACACATAATGTTAGGGCCTTAGACTGGCCTGCTCAATCGCCAGAACTAAATCCCATTGAGCATGCGTGGGATATGCTGCAAAGAAGAGCTCTGAAGGAAGTTCCTGAAAATCTGGCTACAGAAGATCAACTTTTTGCGCACCTCAGAAGGATATGGGACAATATTCCGCAGCAAGACATTGACAACCTTGTTATGAGCATGCCGAATCGTTGCCGATGTGTTATGAACATCATGGGCGCTTTCTCAGACTACTAAATTCAAGTTTATAAACACAAATTAAATGATTTTTCTATTTTTTTCAGTTTTTACTCACAAATTAAAAGTTAATTCATATACGGTTTCCGTCTATGCTTCATTTTTTTCCATAAAATCCTGAAATTTTAATCTAAGTACCTTAACCATTATTAAAAAATGGTAGAATATTAAATAACGTATCTTTTAAATATATACATGTCATATAAATAATTAACACATTGATAGTAATTCGCTTTTTTAAAAATATCCCTAGACCGTGTTGATGTGTGTACATGTTGTATGTTATTTTTAATAAATTTTGAGTAAATTGAGTAAATCCATAGACAGTGTTGATGTGTGTAGAAAAATAACACTTTGCCCGACCCGGAAATCGAAACCCAAGATCTCATGCTCAGCAGTAGCGCTTGCGACCACCAGACCAACGAGGCAGACCTATATTGCAGGCTATATATTTCTAATAACATGAAATTGACGGTGACGCAGTTTTATAAGGCCCATGTTTTAAACTGCCCTAAAGATGGCCGTTGACAACAAAAAGTACAATAATATACGATTATGATAGAATTGTAGTGTTTGAGATAAAACAACGCGAGATGCGTACGAGCAGGGCAAGCGCGGGCGGCGGCGGGCGGCGTGGGCGCAAATAATTAAGTACATTGTAAATTTTTATCGTAAAAACTATTTTAATATATTTTAGGCAATTGTTAGAGTACCTACTACATAAAAGAATTTTCTCAGCAAATGAATTAGGCTTATTTTTTTTTCAATTACGTTCTTCTTCTTTTAAGTGATGACTAACGACCAGAAATTCCAGAACTTAGAATTTCTTGTCGCTCTTGGTTAATCTTTGAATATGTCTTATCGGCAAGATTTTAACAATTTCTCACAGAATGCTAAATCATTACAGAAGTAGTTTCATTTTCAGGATATACCTTTCAGCCAGTCACTTTGCCACGACATCATTTACGTCATCCGAGAGAATATTATTTAGTGTGATATTGCGAGATTTAACAGCATATTATTTGGGCTACAATCCCGATACTGGAGTCCAGGACAGCATCTGAAAATTTCTAGTAGATCAAGGTCCATGGTCATCTCATTTGTGGCATAGCATCCCGAGGAAAATCTAAAGACCTAATCAAATACGGAAAATGCTACAGCAAAACTTCTGTGAAACTTGGTAGGTAACTGAAAAATATGACTTTCAACACATTTTCATGTTGCATTTGGGAGTCAGCACGGAAATTTTTTCCCTTTTCTAACTCCATCTGAAGAGAACCTAGTTTGAACTTAGATCAGATTATATTGCGCATATCCTTCAACACATTTTCATTTTTGACACTTAGTTAGAGTGAAGAAACCTGAAGCTTCAATCAACATGCTAAGATAAATTAGCGGATAGCTAGGTTCCATCAAAAAACTGTTTCGGATATCAGAAGAAAACTTGGAAACACCTAAGTAAACTACTACCTAGACCCAATTGTCAAAACTGAAACATCTCCAAACGCGTGTCCAAAAAAACACATGTAGGTAGGTACATGAAATCTAAACGCGGCTGAAAACAAAACAAGAGCGACTTCTTATCCGCCGGTTACATCCTATCTATTAACATTTCCTCACGACAAGTGCCATGAGGGGCCGCCATGACACCTCTATTTCGAGCTCGCTGCAATAACAGTACCGATGGTATTTTTATTACTCACTCCAGTTTATTTCAGTTACATTTGACAAAATAAAAATAAGAAGGGCCCGCGTTGGCGGCGTAATGTGACACTCTGTTTTGTGTACATTGATGGCCCAGTTCGCGGAGGAAATTAGGGAAGGGAACAGAAGTGTCGTTGGATATTGTTCTGGATTTTAAACCAGTGGCCCTTTAATGAGAGTGCGTTCACCTCAAGTGGAGTAAATGCATGCGTTTTTGGAAACAGGAACGAGACGTTTCCGTGTTTCGGATTTTCTTTCATAGCAGTGGAAGATTTCAATTTTATTTTTGTTTACTTTCAAACTTTACATGTTTATATTCTGTTTTTGTTTTTAATATGTTGTTTGCTGGAAAATGGATTATATATCACGTGGTGCGCGTGATTCTCATGCTCTATTTGTCTGTATGTATCAATCTATTCTAGGACTTTACAGAAGGGGATTATGAAGCTTGTCAAGTGAAGTGATATGCTAGCTAAACAATAAGCACCTACTTATTGCATTTTAGTACTAGATCCCTTTTAAGGCTACCTAAGTTTTCTAGTTATTTTTAAATCTAGACCATATACCATATAGGTGCCTAAAATATTTGTACCTGTTGATATACTTTGTCAAGATCGGAACAATACTATAAAAAAATAAGTGTCAACGGAAGTATCAGATAAAACCGATACAAATATCATTTAAAACAGATATCGTGCCGTAATCGCGAGACGCGCGTCGTACGTCGCACCCCGAACAAAAAGTGGAAGAATCCAGAGAATTTTACATAAAATTAACATTTATGAACGCAATAAAACGCCGAACAGCACTAAACAGCCGAAGGAGGCGCTTCCAAGATACTTAGGGCGATACAATCGCTGAGATATAAACACGCCAACTTATAAATTTAACACCTGTCTGACTGTCAAAACTATTATTTATAGGCCGAACGTATCGCAGGAGTTACTTGCTCTTCATACATTACCACTTGGGTTAATGGTGGCTCGGTAAGTTGTTAAAGAAAGTCGGCAGTGTTGCGGTTAGTGTGTCGTCGGATCGCGTGGCTACCGGCGCGCACGCAAGCGGTGTGACCGCAGCGCAGAACTTATTTCCGCTAAATAATTGCCAGTCATCAAGATTCCAACTGTTTTCGTTATAGTTTGTAATGTTTCTATTTTTGGTTGATTGTTAGGGGTCCTTGTAGGAGGAAACCTTTTTGGTACCTAATGCCATCAGAGATTGCACTAGGTTCGACTCGAGTTTTTGAGTATGTTCGCTACACCTAATGTTACGTAAGTAGGTTTACCCTAGAAGGCTCAATCAAGTAAAAAGCAGACAATTTATCACACACGTAAAAAGCAGGAAATCATTCTTATTAATCAACTATAAGCAGCATAAATTGCAGAAGCATTGCGTGTTTCAGTTTCAATAAATTGCAGGATATAATGAAAGGTTATGGTCTAAACACATTTTGATTCAGCCACTAACTGAAATTCATAATGCATAAAATGAGTTTCATAGCCATCCATTTCATAGAAAAAATACACGTCTTACGATTTTTTCATAATGTAACTACATAGTGACGTGGGGGATGACAAAGAGATATAATTTTCCTAGTGACTTGATTTTCAAACTTCAACGATACTAAAGCCTCTAAAATCAATATCATCAGAATCAGAACTTTATTTGCTATGAATGTAGGTACAGGTATAAGATGTTCATAAATTAATAAGATCGGCTACAGTCTACCTTATGGCGTGCAAATTATTACATTAATTAAAATATCAATACATACAAAACAATGTCAACAAAACAAAACAGAAATTATAGTTAAGTCAATTAATAATATTATAGTCAGGTAGATAAGTCTTACAGTGTCAAATTGCAATTAATTATAACAATCATAATCTGGACAAATTCATTCTATCATTTAGAAAGATCAGATCATCAGATTTCTAACATATGTTTTATACCCATAACAAGCCAGTTACAGCCAAACAAATAATGAGCTTATTAGTCATTAAAACTAAGCCATAAAGTTGCCATTATTACCTACATAGCCTTTACTCATAAGAGGTGATAGCTGTGTCTATTTCACACAATCCGTAGTTCCCTCGAATAAGTCGGGTAAGTATAGGGCGCACGCACTTGCAATAATAGACCTCTTTAGTATGTGCTAGCTACTGGAGCTAGTCGCTTAACTATTCTATTTAACTATTCATAACATAACATCACGCCTTGTTTCCCCGGAGGGTTGGGAAGAGGTGTACCTGTAGGAGGTACCACCCACATTTCGCCAGTTATGTTTAAGTCCCATGTAATAGGGGGCGAGCATATTGCCATCAACCGGGCATAAATCCAGACTCGGGGCTGCTACTGAGAAATTCCAGATAGAAAAACCCAATAACACTATGCCCGACCCGGGAATCGAACCCAGGACCTCATGCTCAGCAGTAGCGCTTGCGACCGAATAAACGACAAATAGTTAAAAACTGCAACTGTTCTACGAGTATTCGAACTCTGGGTTTTTTTTTTTATAATTCGTTTAGTTCTGAGGACCAGTGTCTTTTGCTTCGTTTAAATAGGTTTAATAACAGAATTTCTAAAGTGTATTGGAATTGTTTACAGATATTATTAGACTAAGAACAAAACTAAGCGTAAAGTCAAAAGAAAATTGTCATAGTCCTATCCTCCGGAAAATGTCCCATTTTAACTATAGTAAATTCTAAAGTAATCTAGTCGGAAAAAAATATGTATAAATATGAAAAATACAAAACAATAAAACGACGCTAACATTAAACTAATCAATCGCCAAACACATAATTTATTTTGAAATATTCAAAGATAAAGCCCAATTAATCTTATGTTGCAAACTTATGAAAGAATTTTCCAGTGTCCCACATATTTAGAACACTTGGAATCGTGCATTTGTTTACTACAGAATTGGAGGAGTTGCCAACTGTGCTGAGATGAGAAACAGTAAGATTAGATCGTCTACTTAATAATTGTATAGAAAAACAAGCGAAGCATCATTAGAATGGAATGAACGGAAATCTCTTTTTGTTTTGTATGTTCGTTATTTGATAATTTACTGTATTGTTATATCTTGTTTATGAGCAATGTGTATAACAATAGTAACTGCGTGGGTACTAAAGGTCATTTAGATTGAGAGTTCGAGACATCGAGTGATTCTCCAGCGATGTTTGTTGTAGAACTAAGAGAAAATTGACTTAGTAATATCAGGAACGATGCATCAGGAAATGATGTGCTTACTACGTCTACGACCTTGCTGCTTCTGTGGCTTAAAACCCTAATACTCGTACCACACGATAATAATATACTTATTCAATAAATAAGCTAATAGCCTGAAACTTTTAAAATTATTTTCACATCGCAAACAGTTTAACTTTATGAGTAAATAGTACACGGCATTTTTGTCATCACTGTAAATTTTCTCGAAAACCATTTTCCGACTCCTGACACAAAATTATCGATAAATAAAATGTTAAGCCACTAGTAGATACGCTTCACAATACATATTATGGTGGTAAAAAAGAAGTAATAAACACACAATATTCCAGTAGCAACTACCACTTACGTCCGAACGAAGCACAGTGCGTAGGTAAGTTTGTACGAAGTTAGGCAATTAGGGTAGCACGCGAGGCAGCGATGTCGCCGCGTCGCGTTTACACGTGTCAAGTAGACTTCTAGGGGATTTTTCATTAATCTTTATGGCGTTTTCAACACTATTTACATGCAGTTTAAATAAGTGATTCTTTTGACTATTGTTTATTGTGGAGTTGACTCCTACTTTTGGAAACTTCTAGGTCCTCTATGTTCCGTGGTCAGGAACAACAAAATAATTAAGACGATAGACAGTAGAAGTTATGAACGTTAATTAAGGCAGGCATTTTTCATGGAAATGATATTTTGCAGCTGTTATGATTATTTTCATTAGTCACCCGAACAGCTATTGAGGCAATGAACTATGTTGTGGGCTTGTAAGAAAGGAACGCACTTTGTATATCACCAGGACGTCCACTAATAAGCTTAACTTTGGAGTACGTAGATTGCAGTATAAAAATTGTGTACTTAAGATCAAATGACTTCTCCCGCCCTGAGCGGAGCGGGAGGGCGTGTCAGACTCTTACTGACTAAAACCCACCCGTGTTCCTTCAGTTGCCTGTGCATTGCCAGGGGCCACGGTATCCCTTTCGGACTTTCCCGCATCCCCGGCAGGCATCGGTCCCATCGAACCCCTTCACCCACTGACATCTCTTTGAGGTGCGCGTGGAACACAACGCGCCGTCGAGCCGGGCTTGGTCCTTACCGGACGGCGAGCTACCCATTGCTCACCGTCCGCGATCCCGCGCCTACGGTGGCTGGGAATTGGCAATTGATTCCCGACGCCCAGGGCGTTTCCTCCTGCGGCGGCTAGGGGCGTGAGGGCGCGAAATTTGCCTCTCCCTCACGCGTTCCGCCTCCTCCTTCGCGCGCATTTCTGCGTTACAGAAAGAGGTGACAGCCTCCCATGCCCTCTCGCTCCGTACAATGGCCTGGACCAGGGCCGGACGAGAGAGATCCCCGCCACCGATCGCCTCCGACGAGGACACGGCGGTGCTCTGCCCAAGCCGGGCAGACCTCCACCGTATGCTCCACCGTGTCCTCTGGGCGACCCACGCAGTGATGACACCCGGGCGTTTCCTCCCGCCTGACACGGAACAGGAACCTCCCGAAACAGCCGTTTCCGGTGAGGACCTGCGTCAGGCGGAAGGTGAGGACGCCGTGACGCCTCTCTAGCCACTCCTTAAAGAGGGTACTTATCGCCGTAATAGTGGCGTGCCCAGCACTGGGTTGCGACAATCGCACTCTCCATGACGCCATGAGATCCCGTCGGAGCTCTGTCCGCTGTGCCGCGATTTCTCGCGGCATCGGAGTCAAGCCCCGGCCGTTTCGCCACCTCGCGCCACTCCCAGATATGCGCGAGGACTTTGGCCTCCAGATCCCATGGCGGCAATCCGGCAAGAAGGCTCGTCGCTTCACCGGAGACCGGTAATTAAGAGGCTGACAACAGCTAAAGCGCGGTCACTGTTGGACTGCATAGAAAAGAAAGAGAAGCGCGATGCCACAACGCTGGTAATTTATTGCAAAATATGAAGCAGTTATCTTTTTACAAAAAATCCATTGATTGGACTAAAACATTAACGTTAGTATTTTGCTTGTAGAATAATCTGTCAAACAATTCAGAATGATTTTGATATGATTTTTATCTTATGTTTTCAACACAGTATCTAACTAGCATACTTATATCCCAAAAAAATATCATTTATGTTTCTGATTTTGTTTATTTTTAGGCATTATAAAACTTGCGTTTAGCTCGCAATCCCTATTCTAAATTAAGACATCAACAAACAGGAAACACATCATACATCAAGAATAAGACGTTAAATATATCACTTAACTATTAACGATACAATTAATCGATACAAGGCAATCAACCCAACGTTTTCGCAAGTTTTTATAACAATTCCTCCAGCTATTAAACTGAACGTACGAAACACTTTAACTGACAATATAAGTGAAAAAAATAATAGTTTCCTAACGGCTTGGCTATCGGCCCAACGTATTTTATTGACGAGTGTGTATGAGCCATTAACGCTGTGCTGATTGATATCATTATTTCGCGAATTGCGCCAGCACTTCGCGAAAATACCGAAACTAATTGTGTAAATTTCGCTAAATACGACTTTTGTGTGTAAGGAGAATTGATATTCTTCGTCTGTTTGTTTGCGAATAAAAAACGGTTCACGTATTTCCAAAATATCAATATCAAACGACAAAATATGTTCAGATTATACAGGCTGAATTTTTAGTCACCGTCCAAATTTTGATACTTATGTAGCGGTTACACCGCCACATACTAACTACGCATCAAAGACATGACGTCACACAAATCCTGCATCGCGCAATTAGAGTTTACCGCGCGAACGACATAGATAAGACTATCCGAAATCAACAGTAGGGCAGTCGGCCCGCCAGACACAACACCCGTCTGGTTGGAGGATCCTCCCTTTTCTATGGTGGATGAGTGAACTTTACACCCTGTTCCTCATACCTCTAAATTGGTGACCCCGAGTATGAACGTCAACGCAGCCTTCGTGCAACTACTTCAGCGTGACGTCATCATCATCATCACTTCCGCAAGCTTTCGTGAGGCGAGTCACACAGACAGCCAGCACCCACGGCTTCAACGGGTATCCTGACCACCAGCATGCAGCGAACGCGCATTCCTGGTCATCACCCTCAACCTCATCAGCAACCTTGACCTCATGCCTCTAAACTTATATTAATCTTTCTTTGGCGAAAATCATTGAATACGTGTTTTTTCTTTTAGTATCACTCAATACAAAAATATTGAGATAACACATCACAAAGTTATTATAATACCACGCAGAGCGTATAATTCTTACGAGAAAATGATTTAATATGAAAATTTTACGTATCGTTTTTTTTTTTTCAAAAATGAATTTAGTGAATCATACCTAATGCCTAGAAAAAATTTGGACGGTGACTAAAAATTCAGCCTGTACCTATTTCTTATTTTCTGACTAGGTACTGAAAAGCAAAAAGCTGGATCAACATTTCGTAAGAAGCTTATCCAACAAACCGAAATGAGATTGGAGGTCCTGAACATCATTTTCTTGCAATTTAGTGTAAATAGTAATAATCTGTAATTTTTGAGTCGCCTTATTTTTTTTTTAATGCTATTAAAATTTCGATTGGTGAATAACGTTAGACTATAAACCCAGACGAAGCAAGGTGCGAAAACTTACCCATCAATTTATAAAAAATAATAATAAAACATTGTTCATTTAACGTAAGTTTTAGTGCGAATACCGTTAGCAAGTTAATTGGGACCATAAAACAAAAACTTGATTGATAGAACATCACCATTTTAATAGTTTGCTGATACATAACAGAAATACTCGCAATTTATATACGTTTGCCAATTTACGTACTATCACGATCATGGTTATGATTGAAAGTAATGATGGACACCTAAGGGGTTAAGATTTGAAGGAATAATTATTTTTATTTGAATTTCGTGTTCTACTAGTTTTTTACTTTTTTCCTTTCTAAAGGAAGAACTAATGAATTTTAAAGTGAAACTATAATTTCACCTGCTTACAGAAAGTTACACTTACTTATTATATTTTACAGACAGCCCTTATTAGAACCTCATGGTAGGTATATTTTTGCTAAATGTCACACACTAGCATGCTTTTCTCATCACGACATGATTTTCCTTTCCTATATCCTGAAACCTCCCAAATCTAAACCCAAGGTTCTGTACAGGCGCTGTTTTGCTCGGATGAATGTCGATAAACTCAAAGAAGATGCATCTGTGGTCGAGTGGGACTCTTTGACGGAAGCCACTTCGGTTGATGACAAGGTTGCCATCTTCAATGATGTTGTACTCAACCTGTATAACATACATGCTCCCGTCAAAAAAATTAAGCTAAAACGCCCACCTGCACCATGGATGACAAGAGGCATACAGATGGCAATGCGACGTAGGGATCGCGTGTTCCGTAAATTTAAAAGGGATCGTACTGATGAGAACTGGACATTATTCAAGGCTGCAAGGAATAGATGCAATCAGATGATACGCAATGCTAAGCGCCGCCACATTCTCGATACTATTAGTTCTTCCTCTTCTGCCGATATTTGGAAATTTCTTGGAACTCTTGGTATCGGCAAATCGCGACATTTAGACCTTCCTAATTCAATTAACTTAGATGATCTTAACCGACATTTCTCCACTGTTTCCACCATGGATCGTCTAACCAAGCAGCAAACTCTGTCTCTTATTTCTGGTCTAACGCGTCCTCATATTAATCTTTTCAGTTTTATTCCAGTCGAACCGGGAGAGATCAGAAAGATAATTCTCTCCATCAAATCAAAAGCGGTGGGATGTGACAATATCACCCGTGGTATGATCATTACTATTCTGGATCATCTCCTGCCCGCGATTACCCATATTATAATTTTTTCCCTATACACCGGAGTATTCCCTTTCCTGTGGCGCAAAGCCTATGTTCGTCCACTACCTAAGGTTTCCAATCCCTCTCTTCCTACTGACTTTCGTCCAATTTCCATCCTTCCCTTCCTATCCAAAGTACTTGAGGCCTGTGTCCACAAACAATTCTCCAACTTTGTTCATCGCCACTCACTCATTAGCCCTCTTCAATCTGGGTTCAGGCCTGGGCACAGCACTATTTCTGCCCTCCTTAAAGTGACTGGCGATATAAGGGCAGGACTGGAAGACACCAAAGTTACTGCTCTAGTGTTGGTTGATTTCTCGAATGCCTTTAATACCGTCAGTCACGACATCCTGTTAGCCATTTTGTCACATCTTATGGTCTCTCCCGAAGCTCTGGAATGGTTCTCCTCTTACCTTCAGGAACGTCAGCAATCTATTCATGTTGGGGATTCTTCTTCTTGCTGGTGTGATTTGAAAACTGGCGTTCCTCAAGGCGGTATACTTTCTCCTCTTCTGTTTTCTATTTTTATTAATCTTATAACTTCCGAGCTTCAGTGTGCGTATCATCTGTATGCGGACGACTTGCAGTTGTACTGTCAGGGAAGGGTTGATGAACTGCCTGACGCTATCGACAGATTAAACAGGGACTTGATAGCCATAAAAACCTGGGCTGATAGATTTGGTGTAGCCGTAAACCCTACAAAGTGTCAAGCGATCATCATTGGCAGTCCTCGCAGTATAAGCAAGGTAGACGGTACAACCTTGCCGCCAGTTCTTTTCAATGGTACGATCGTTCCTTTTAGCACAGACGTGAAGGACTTAGGCTTGCACATTGATAGTACCCTGAACTGGCGTACTCAAGTCGCTAGGGTAAGCCAGAAGGTTACTGGAACGCTGCGGGCTCTGTACCGATTGAACAATTTATTACCATCGAGTACGAAGACAATGCTTGTGCAGTCCTTAATCTTCCCTATCATCGATTATGATGATGTGTGCTACTATGACCTGAATGCAGATCTCCTCGATAAACTTGACCGTCTTCTCAATAACTGCATTCGATTCGTTTTCAATCTGCGTAAATATGATCATGTCTCTGCGCATCGGTCGCTTCTAAGGTGGTTGCCCATACGCCACCTGACCACCTTGTTTTCATTTCTTGACTCTCCCTCTTCCCCTAGTTATTTGGCCCCCCACTTTCAGTACATTTGCGCCAACCACAATAGAAATCTACGTTCATCTCACAATCGTCTTCTTCAATGTCCCACTCACCGCACAGACTTCATTCACTCTTCCTTCTTCATTCAGTCTATCTCTCTGTGGAATGCTCTCCCCGAGGAAATCAGGATGGCGAAAAACCGACTATCTTTTAAAATTAAAGTTCGCGAGCACATTCGCAAGAAGCTGGCAGTATCATCACAACGGTAAAATTTTCCCATTGTTTGTCTTATTTGTGCTTATATTTATATATAATTAGGTGTATTTATTATATTTATAGTTTTTAATAGGTATATATGTATATCTTTATATTTAAATAAATATTTTTTTCCTCAATTCTCGCTATTGCACCTACCACAGTTTGTCTCTGCATCACCCAAAGGTTGACTGGTAGAAAATGCCTGTGGCATTAAGTCCGCCTCTGTACATTTATGTGCTTGAAGTGTTAATAAATAAATAAATAAATGCTTCAGGCAGGCCATACTCTAGCGATAAAACAGGAAAATAATAAAGACTTCATGATTTAAAATATCTGTAGGTACAAATTGACTAACAAACTCTATTTCCTGAAACCAGTGTTGTTGCTGCTAAGAATAACCCCACAGTTACCACTAGCCCAGTGCACGAGACTTATGAGTTGTAAGTCGTGGGTTCAAACCCCGGCAGGCATTTATCTTTGTGTCAATTATTTCATCACCACTGCTCTCAAAACGGTGAAGTAAAACATCGTGAGGAAACCGGCATGTCCTAGAACCAAAAATTCGAAGATACGTGACATCTGCCAGCCTGCACTGAGCCCGTGGTGGATCCTGGCCCAGGGAGTGGAGATCTTGGCACATAGGAGGCCTGTGTCCCTGCAGTGCCACATTATAGACTGATTATGCTTATGCCATTAACAAAAATTCGAAATAGAAAATTGAAATGCGAAAAACAAATCAGCCTGTATGATTGTTGAACTTTACTAACTTTCTTAGGTACTTCAACAATTAGAAAAACTATCATGTCTAGAAGAAGTCCTTAACAAGATATCAAACAAACTTCGATACTATGTTAAAGTGACGACTTCTAGTTCTACTGTAGTAGGTAGGTACATGAACACTTTACCACGAAATAAAGTTAATTTTCAGCTGAAAATAAAGTCGTTCTCAGTAACGAGACACTGAAGTCACTACACATAATTTAGAGTAATTTTTATAGCGTGAGTTATAAAGAACGTGTATACCGATCTATAAATACTGTGTTTGCGCACATTTCTTGTAATTCAAACATTTGTCACATTTTTATTCACTTACGCGGTACGCGACGCGATGTAGATAGCTACAGAAGGTTCAGCTGATTATTCGCAGCTTCTACGAGTATCTACAAAAATACAATACTCTATAAAATATATGAAAAATATTCGTTATTTCTCTTGGCCCCATATTAAAAGTAGTTTGCCTGAAAGGATGCGAATGAGTGAGTTAAAACTCTGCCTGTAGTCTTTACACCTCAGGACTGCCCAGACTGACAATATGTCTATAAAATGTATAAGCAAATTAACTATAACAGCAAACTTCGGAAACTTCAGCTTAAAAATCACCAAGCTTTGTAATTTTTTATTGGTGAGCGCACAAAACCCTTAAAGGCCACAAACAGGCGCGACGCACCTGTAATAAATTAATTTCTAAAAAAACTCCATGGAAATTGTTATAATAGAATCGCGTAGCACCCTCGCGTCGCGCCTGTCTGCGGAAGCCTTAAAACTAATGACTACAGTACTAGTACAGTAAGTGGGCTTTCTTAATATCCCTTTATTCTGAATATTCCTACCTAAGAGAGGCGCGTGTGCACGTGGTGACCACCATTATTAAAAGTTGTTATAATTGAGCGCAAAAACGAATATTATTGCGTTCGCAAGTGTTATTGGTATTAATTCTTTCACGATTTGAAGTAATTTTGCAGAATGACGTATGGGGATAATGTATTAATGTTGGTGATTGAAGAATCACGTGTAGATTTTGAAAGTTTAAAGAAAAAACAAGAAATTCTAAGTATCGTAACGACGAAGTTCTCTTTACTTAAATGAAGACCAAATAGACTCGAATCTTGGGCCTTTGTACACCAATGAGGTAATACTTAGTTAGATTAAATCAATAAAAAATAGGATCTTAAAGGATAGAAAATATAACTACAGAGTTTACCTAAAACGTTACGTTGGAGCTTGATATTGACTGATGATTTCTGTAACTGCTGGTGACTTTTAACCCATAATAAATGCGCAAGAGTTATCACTTTCCTTTTCCTCTCTACTAACACGTAAAATCACTCCACCGACATAAGGAAGCCATCTTGCAGAGGAGACAGCACTTTGCTGCGTCAAAACAAACATTTTATTTTTACAATTACGTAGGTACATAGACGGGCTATTTCGGTGGGTACCTCGTAATCTGCCTGCCCCCGCGCTGATCACGTACCACAGTAGTATGGGATTATGTTCAGGTTTTTAGTAATGGCAAAATTGATATCATGTAACGTTAAAATAGGGTCAGTAATCGTTACATTTGTAGCAATGACTTTTTTAAATGAAGACTGATCTGAGAAATATACGCTTACATGCTTATACGTATAGTTATGATTATTCAGAAGCTGCAACTGCAAGGAATGTGTAGGCTAAGGTAAGTATATATCTGTTTTCTTTTTATGAGTGCTGTGCTTCACTTTCTGTGAGGAAAATAGCAGATCACCCAAACTGGGGATTGATATCTTATAATAACAGGGAATGAGCGCTGCGAAGGATAATCATGGCAAATAATTCAAATGGAAATGAAATACATATTTTCCACTTAATCAAAGCGGAGCAGTAAGACAACACGAGCATAGGCGGAACACACTACACAAATATTGACGAAGTATTATTTAGTGCAGATTCTAACTTTATAGTACGAAAGTTTTACCACAGACTTAATCAGTTTATAAACACGAACAAGAAGAAACGTAAGTATCTCCTACACATCCCCATTACATAACAGCCATTAATAATTCTCAATAAAAATAATTTTTATTCTTAAAACGAGGCGCCAGAACGAAATCAAAGGAGCGTAGTGTTGTCCAATCGAGGGCCGAGTGTATATCGCTCAGCGGCCGGTGAATAATGCTAGAGACCAGATTAAACCTACAGAGACATTATAAAAATACTTTAATGATGGTTGGCGTAGGGCTCGGGTGGAGGCGGCACTATTTTTCACGCATCACCATTAAATACTGGAATCATCTTTCATAGTTACAGCAAGTAAACTATAATCATGTCTTTGAGGACGAAATGAAAGGGTTGCGTCACCATTCATGGAGAAGATAGTCATTTTTAACCCAGTAATCGATACGAATATACATTCCAAGGGTCCTCGAAATCTTTAGGCACAAAACACATTAGGACACGGTATACTGCGATACAGATAATATATGCCCATTTCCCTCGTTGCTCCAAGTATTTATTAAGAATGCGAAAATTAAAATAGGGCCAAATAAATACAATACAAAATACAACGAGCGGTCTTTTCGCAACTGGCGAATTTTTAGGTCCTAACATACGCGAACTGTCTCATCTACTACCAGAATCTTCCTTCTTGCCTCCATGTCCTAGCGAGTGCATCCCACCCACATATTTCTATATTATTTTGGTTGGCGACGCCGCGTTGCCACACCGCCGTGAAATATGTACCCGCGGTCTACTTGCTCGACAGTTCAGATATGCTAGTACCGACGATCGTAGAAACATAACATAGGAAAAAAGAATGTGGCACTTGAGATTAAACGTTTTCAAAGTGCACGAAGAAAAAAAAGAAATCACAAAGGATGATGAGAAGCATTTCGAGGAATGTTTGAGAATGTTGACATGAAAATCACAAAGATGGTGGCCGATGGATTCACAGACGGAAGAATTGAGTTTCCGAATGGATTAACAGAATGCACAATGGAGTTTCCTAAAGAGCGTAATGGAGATTCCTATATAAAATAACTGGCCACTTAGGACCACATAGAAGGACTATGGAATGAATGAATGAAAGGCACCGATCCCAGCGTGGTTTAACCAGACTCGATAAATCGAATGAACCCCAAGATTTGCACTAGCCCATGAAGTCTCATGTTTCATGGGACTACAAAGGCCATTGCATATCAAGGAGTAGACCGGGGGGCGCGGTAATGGTAAGGAAGACGTGCCCTTAGGATAGGAAAGGATTTTCGAGCCGTACCGGATATGCATCCTTGAGTAATGGAATAGTGGAGAGACGGGTGATTTTTATCTATGGACGGGCATCTTTTTAAGACGGTTCCGTTGGTTCAGTTTCAGGTCCAGCTTCAGCAATGCATCTACTCTAAATATTCGCATCCTCAACAAAACATACAAAACCTCGTTACCCAGTGATAACGTTAACACATCTCCCTAACTTCTACACTCCGAGTCACGTAGCATTGGTCAGTTAGAATTTATAAAGATTATGCCGCCATTATTACTGTACTGCTGGATTTACGGGTCCCTGTTACATTGATAATGCTGACGATAAATCGAGGGGATTTCGTATGCAATGTACTTCACAGTACGAGTACACGCGTTGTAGATGTCGATATTAATCTTGGAGATTATGTCTATGGGGTAGGCAGAGGAGTGGGTATAGATTGTGTGTTCAAGAACATGGTGGATATTGTGGTTGAGCTAAATTTAATATAGCTCGTAATCTATCGTATTCTTGAAGTAGGGGCGTCGATAGCGGTGGCAAGTGATCTTCCATAGCCAGTTTATGACGTAATGAAAATTTGTAGGGTTGGGACCTTAGAATGATTTCATATTATCGATCCCGAGGCTTATGTTTATCGACCGTAGGTATTGGTCAATATAGCGAGCATCGTTCAAGTTTAATATGGAAAGCATTTTAACCTTTAGTGTTTTCGGAAAATATCCTGTATGGACAGCTTTGCCCATAAGCTGTCGCTCTAGAGATAATCGTAGAAAAGACTTGATAGATTATTTGAAAGTTTTTTCATTAGTAATGGCTGATTAAAATTTGCACTAGTTATATATTGTATAGTAGTTAGTTTAGTTCAAGTAGTGTGTCAAAATGTCAGTTCATAAGTGACAGTTTTTCATTGAGAAGTGTCACGTATAGACGTCAAGGAACTTAAATTGCTTCTTAAAACTAATTCAAATGTAAATCAAGCCTGAGGGAATTAATAAAAAATCTAACGAACAATTTCTAGGTCGAAAGCCTTTTCATTTCTTTTACATTGTATCGATTTCCGCGATAATAAAAACACTGAAATTTGTAGTTTACGTAGTCATAAAAATAAATCAAAATCGTTCGGGATTCAAATGTGCAATAAAATTGATTTAGATGCCTTGGGTGAAGGAGCTTCTGTTGCCTAGATAGATATTATTACAAAAGGATTCATGATAATACTGTATTATGCAGAAAACATCAAAAGCTCAGATGCGGTGTTAAGTAGACATGTACTATTTTTTCTTTTGAAGAAAGGATTTTGTTTGCGGAAAAGCCCATACAATATAAAAAAAGCTTAAAGCTGCTTCTGAAAACTTTCTACAGTCCGTTCTAAAAACTGGAAGATAGTCCATTCATACAACTAAAGCCAAAATCATTCAAAAACGAATCCTTCCATTAATTTCCTAACTCACATCTGTGCACAGACCACACATAATTAAAAGGACATGCCTATCCAAAAATTACTCATATCTACCATCCTCACTTAATAGAAACAGAAAAAAAAGTCAACGCGACCGCCACGTGCTCCCGCGACGGAAACGTATATGTTCCTCCTCCCCGTTTACCCCGCAAGTACATCGCTCCCCCCTCCCGCAGTAGTAGCGGCTATTTCTAGTAGCAGAGACACTTCACTTGTACTTTACTGAATATCTCTCGATGTGACTTTTCTTGGTGTAGAGCTATAAATGTGTTAGAGTGGGTAGAAAAATAATTTTCTTGCAAGATTTTGTGATCCGTGTATACTATAGTTGGCGCGCGACTGCTAGTCACCGCCTGAGGTATGTGAGCGGTGAGACGGGGGAGGTAGACAAAGGCCAAGCCAACTCAGTCTAACAATCTCGTCAATGGCGCCCTCCCCGTCTCACCGGTGACTAGCAGTCGCGCGCGAACTATACCATTTAACTAAAATGTATATAGTATTTACATATGAAAGTCATTTTAAAGCTCAAATTAACGGAAAGCCCAAAATTCAAGAAATCACATGACAATCGTAAGAAGAGCACGGAGAAAATATTCCCGTTGAAAAAAAGCAATTATAAATAAGAGGCGATTATTCGCAAAGAAGATAACATTCATAGCGTAAATCAAGTTATTATAAGAAAACTATAAACTTAGACAAACGCCCTTTCTTGAAAGAAGCCGAGGGCTTTTCCGAGGAATTTCCAGTAGCATTTTTTTTTCTTGCTATCTTTCGTTTCTTTCCGTCCCGCTACTGAACAAAGACCTCCCGCAAGTTCTTTCACGTTCCAACCAGCATTCTAATAAAATGAATAAATCCGCCAGATCTACTCTTACAGAACCTATGACGTCGGCATGCCCGCATCCGGAGCAGCGCGCGTCGTAAGAAAACAACGTCGCACGCGCACCTCACTCAACTGACTCATGTTCATCGGTTTTAGCTTCATGTTGGTATTAATTGTTGGTTTGATTCCGTTTGTTTTATTATGCATGTTCAATTTTATTGAATTATTTTTAGTTAAGGATTCCTCCTTACAAGTGAATTCCTTCACTGTAGAGGACGTACTGACGAAACGAAGAGTACTTCCATATATGGTAAAAGATGTAAATATGAATGTGGAGGAACCAAAATGAGTATGTAAGGATCGTGCCACATGCCGTCTTACACCAAGGTAAAGTTAAAATTAAGATTTGTTTATACATAAATACCTATTGCTTTTTCCTGGATTGCAAAACTTGCCTAGAACTTACGCTCTTTACAAGTGACAAAATAATCTATTAAACTTTTAGGTATATTCCCGAAAACTTTTGGTCCTTGAAGACAGGACGTTGAATCAAAAAGATAGCAAGTCGAAAAATAAATATGGACGTTTATCTTAATTACTATAGTTAACATGACGTCACACAATGACGCCTACAGTCCTACAAACAGGCAAATATTACCGCTAGGTAATTTCACCTTCGCACCTCTATTGACAATCGCAATGAGATGTAATAACCACGAAGATCTATGTACCAACTCGTGCCACAGAGTAAGAGGAAACGGAATGCTAACGTGCAAGTGAACGATCGAGAGTGTGCTAACCGCCACGTGAAAGTTATTTTTCCGCTGTCGACAAGTACTTGACTTCTGCGCATAGGCATTCGTCATTCCTCACGAGGATTGACAGGAACACCTCCTGCCTAGAAAAGCTGCTGCCAAGCGGTTTGTCAGCCATAGTGGTGGCAATTGGTCCATTAGAAATTGTCACTCAGAGTGTAATGTTTAGTATGTTTTTTTTTTTTTGCCAGTAGTGTTTTTACTATCTCTTATGATGATCGTCTAAAATGAAAGATGTTAATACGTAGGTAAGTATTAACACTCCATTATTAAAACTTCAAAGCTATTACTCATAACTTAACCACGCCAATTGCGATGAGTAATATCATCCGGATGCAATGTAACATTGCTTAAGTGAAATCTTGCTAGAGAATGACTAATTGTTCAAGATATAATTGCGATACGCCAAAGGTCGTGGTTGGGAACTTTAAGACATTTGGATTTTTTGTAGTGACGGAATTTGGGTAAATATTTTGATGGGAACTTCTGTGTTTGATCAGATCTTTATCTCTCTTATTAATGATAATCATTTTACGAAGTATATGCTGATATTCTGGATTTTATTCACTCGTTTTGTTATTGGAAAAATCTGTCTTGGTTTTCAGAGGATTCTGTTATCCTGGAACAGTTTAAAGGGTCACTTAACAGAAACTATCTATACCTAGACCAAAAGACTTCCGCCATCGGCTTCGCCTGCGAGATATCTTTATAAATTATAGCCTATGTTACTCAGTGATAGTATAGCATTCTACTGGTGAAAGGTTTTGTAAATTGGTTCAGTAGTTTTTGAGTTTATTTATTACAAACAATAGTAGATTTTACAACAAGTGCACAAAACGAACCATTTTTATCCGAGACTTTTAGCAGCCCGAGACGAAGGCGAGGGCTGATAGTAATGTCGAGGATAAAATGGTTTTGTGGACGAGTTATAAACTCTGCTTTTCACTTCGATTACGAGGAAATAAAACATTAGTTTAACATAACATTTCTTTAATTAAAATTCAAAGTAAAATTAGTACAGTTTTGAATACCGTACTGAAGGAAATTGTTTTAAATCTTACGACATTGATATTAGGCTTGGGCTGCAGACCTATACAGCCTACTATTCAATTAATTTTGTAATAATAATTTTCTTATATTAGTTAAATAACCGTACTTGAATTTAAATTTTAATATATTTTATGTCTTAAAAAACACATAAGGCAAATAAATTAAAGTAAATATGATTAAATAACAAATTCTATCTATGAACTTCTTATTGTGTTTGGCTGTATGGCTCATTTTTTTTTGCCTTAAGAGTAGACACGTTAATGCACTTGTGCACAAAATTCGATTTTGTGCAGCCTATATCCTGCACAAATAAGCACTTTCAGAGCATGAGAAGTGAAAAAATACAAACATACAAAAAATAATACAAATATTTTCTCTTTATAATATTAATGTAGAAATTACTGATATTTTGCCTCAGTTTCATTTCTCATCTCAAAAACTTGTGTCTCATCTTATAATAATTTCACACGTACCTAAGCTCTGGGTGACTCTACATATGTCTTAGTAGCCGAATCATTTAGTTACTTTTAAATACAGGAAATTACTGTACAATGAGTGTACGACAGCTATTAGAAGTTTATATTTGGGATTTACTAGAAATTTACTAAGGACGATGAGTATTTGTTTAAGCCATTTTAGTTTGTGACTGTTAAAGCTGTGTATATATATTATGTCATCATCTATCTAGGTTTTTTGCAAACTATGTTGGGGTTGGCTGTTACTGGATAACACGATACCCCTTGGTAAGACTGGTAGTCAGACTTTCGAGCTTCTGACGACCCGTAACGACTGTCAAAGATCTACGAATGACAGCCAGGGCCAACGGCTTAACGTGCTTTCCGAAGCACGGAGGAGTCTCGGTATGTAAACAACGGTGACCCATCTACAGACCGACCTCGGCAAACGCTTCATAGCTTAACCTTCCTTCGACCAATGCAGCTGTTATTACTCAGATGTATTGTATTTAAATGAAATGAGCTTCCAGAATCTACAGAGTATTATGTTTTACAAATAGTTGAGCTTTTAAAAATTAGATTCATTTTACGCTATTAACAATTTATAGTTATTGTATTAACTTTAATTTATTTTTATTTATGTTCTATGTCCAGGAATACGAAAAACATGAGGTTTACGAGCTGTTTATGTATATCTTACGTAACAAAGTAGGTAGTAAAACTCTACAGGAGAAAATGGGTCATTAATGTGGTGGGCGATGGGCTCACCACTGATACTTTACACGAGTAGGGAAGTATTCTACTGCCATTTTAAATATGGAGACCCTAGTCATCTATACAATACTAGATACTACAAATAAATACAATTGAAGTTTGCTATATTAAAATAACAGCTCCTTTACTAAATGCATAAAAGTTTAACGGTACTTAAATTTCTTCCGGATAATCTCCAAAACGGCTAGACTGATTTTGACGGTACTTGCACTGACAGATAATTGTAAATAAAAAATAATTAAATAATTTATTTTGGACCAAACACTTGTACCTATACATTTTATAAAGCTGCCAAACTTCGTGACAGTCTTATAACATTTAGTTTATACAATCTAATTAAATATCTAAGTAGGTAGATACAAATATTTCAAATGGACGGGACGGTAAGAATATTTTGATCAATCGTTCAGTTCTGTGCTCAACCGATTAATAATTATTATCACAATTATGTTGTGACTTGTGACCATTTCATTCAACAGTTCAGCCTTTAGTTTACTCTCCAGTGTTTTCCTGCTAATTGTACCATTATCTCTTCTCAGCCAGTCGATACTATTGAACAGTGTAGGGGTCAAATACTTATTGGTTCTTTTGCCATAGTATTATTTTACTGGTGTTCGCATGAATTTACGTTCTCTAACACTTCTAGTATTGTAAGTGTTTTGCACATGTAAGTACTTTGAATTGGTCGTTATAGAAATGCTCTAGAACCACTCAGTACTTGACTTTTTTATGCACGGGGAGCCCTTTACACACAACAAATAGTTTTTCAGAATTTTCTTTATACGAGTATAAAGAAAATTTTGAAAAACTTTTTAGTTTTGGGTTAACAAGGTATTTCAAAAATCTAGTTTTCAGCGATTGTATACTATTACTTTTATACTATTCAAATAGGTTTTAAATGTACGGCCATAAGTATTTAATATAGCTCAGCAAAGGCTCGGCGAGAGCAAAATACATCACACACACTACACACACATGTTAAAAGGAGTAACTTAAGCTACTTTTATTTTAGATAAATAATTAATGTCTACGCGAGCAAACCCGCGGGCAGCAGCTAGTATTTAATAGTATTTTTTTTTAAATCCAACTTTTACATTTTTTCATACCTTGATTCCAATTACTAACAAAATACTGAAAAAAAAATGCTGTGAAAATATAGTTTTTGCTACTACAAGGACCAAAATATTTAAGCTTTGGTCTTACTACCAAGTTCATTACTTTAGGGCCGATTTTTCAATCTAGGAAACTTGCAAGTACGATCGCTAACTTAAATAATTCAATTAAAATTAAACCTTCAAAAAGTAATTGGCCTTATTTTTATAATTACCACAAACTACGTTTTATAGTTTCAACAATTTCAATATAAAAAAAAAAATTAACGTAATAATTTGAATACAGGTTTTTATGGCTCATTATTGGAAATAATTTAGGCTCGACATGTTTATGGCTGCACTGGATAACCACGGTAGTTAAAACATGTTCACGTTATTAATGTTGGTTAAGCAATCGACTTGGGTTATCAGGTATCTGGGATCGGTATTTGATCTTCTTTATCGAAACGTTATTTCGATCTATTGATAAGACCAGCTAGATGCAGCTCGTTAAAGTTATTATCTTTTTTTATCCACAACGGCTAAGCTCTTGGTCTGCATCTCACCTGATGGTATGTGATGATCAGGCCGTGATGAAAGCGAGCTTCACCCGAAATTCCAAACCACAGAGGAACTGGCTATCATACTTCTAACTGCCGAAACACAACAATGCTGTTAACATTGTTGTTATAGCGACAGACTTAGATAAGATGGTGGTAGCTAGCCCGGCGCATTAAAACAAGCCATACCACCAACCAAACCGAGCAGAAGAATTTGTCCCGGATGGGAATCGAACCCGGGACCTCTGGTTCTGAGACAGGTGGTCTTACCACTAGACCACAGAGGCGGATCATCATAATTGGCGGCCTTGTTCCACCACCACTGCTGAGTATAGGACTCCTCCCTTTTGTGCCATGCTTCCCTGGTCTGTGCGAGTCTCATCACGAAGGTATTTAACATTTTAAACATTGCTTTTTAGTAACATTTTGCTGAAGAATGCCTATTTGTTTTATCCTAAAAGTTATTATTAAGTATGTATACGAATATGTTTTTTCGACGTTAAGCAACTTTATTCAATTTAATTGGTTTAAAAACAAATCATCCTTTCTCTGTTTCTTCGAGAAATAATAAATAAATTATACCAATTAAATTATCAATAAAAAAATACAACACGAAAAATAATTTTAATAATTCATTAAAAAAAAAATATTGACATATAATCAAACGATAAAAATTGAAATATTTCAATATTTTATTCACAATTTAAATATGTATACTTTCTAAACACCGATATTATAATAGGCCTAGTAGGCCAAAATAATATTGTTGCAACCATCAGCAAATCACAACGTTATATTGACATGTTCATTTTATTGCCTAGTTTGAAGATATCAACATTCGTGGGACAACTGTGGCCTGGTTTTGACAATTTCACAAATTAATATTAAAACTACGCATTAGCGAAATAATCACCGATAGTTTGGTTGTCGCCCGCCGCGTTTCAAATACTCCACTCAAGTTGTTTTAATTAAAATATATTAACGCGGGCGAGCGTGCCGCGAGATCTGTCACAGACGAGATTAATCAGTAAGTTCATTTTCTTATAAAGGACAAAAACCGCACAATCAATGTTGATCAATCAATACTTTAATAGAATCATCATAATAGCATCCTTTAGGTACTCGTCATACATCGTTCTCCTGCTCTTCTCTTATTCCAATTTATTTGTGGTCGGCGCAACATGTCTTATTCTTCCACACTTCTCTATCAGTCGACATCTCGGTAGTCACCCCCTGTCTAGCCATAACATCTTTCACATACCTGCCTAGCTACTATAATCGAATAAAAAAAACACACTATAAAACTAACACCTAAGTTCGCTTGCAATTTGGCATTGACCAAGTGTACAAAACTAAGGAGATATCAGTTTACTTAATTAGTGATTATTCCTTATGTAAATCATGATTAGGTATTTACGTAATTGCGCAGAATGATGTTGTATTTATTCATTATTATTATAATAACTTTCTCATCGTCTTATCTTGAAATCAGAAAGCAGTGCGCTAATATAGCAAATATTTTGAAAGCAATCATTATTTTTAAAAAAACGAACCTACCTATTTTACTCTTTTATACTTAATCTGCATAGCTAAGAAGTCAGCACGGACTTGTTCCACTGCCTCTCCACTGTGTCACATGTAAACGAACCGGCCTCACATAACAGTATGGTAACAGTACTGCACAGAATCAACAGATCTAATCGTTGAGACCAAATTCTACTTCTAGTAGTGGACATTTTTTAATTTATTTAGAATTTTGATAAACTTATTATACTAAGGTCATGGCCTGATACTACATCCAAATGCAGATAGATGGTCTTAATTACCCATCGTAGTAATTACAATTTTGGTCTTTTGAGTCTGAAAGATATTTTTTTATGTAAAAGCTTTTTAAGTGATTATAAAGATTATGTGTTATCTAGTTTGTGCATAATACATATATTCGTCATTGTTTTTTTTTTTTTTAAATAATAATATTGGTTACAACATAGTTTCAGATTCTTCTGAATAAACTAGCTGTAATAGTTACTTTTAAATTTATTTTTATGACTGGTCGTCATGCTGATCATATTATTGTTATTAGTAATTAACTGTTTATTTATTTTACCTCGATGGTCCTAGTTTATCATTTATAACTTCTAGTTACAGCTATAAATATAGCAATAAGTATGCGGGCACGCCCTTTATGACTGGAGGCTTTTATTTAGATATTGTTTACGTTCAGTCTTTATTTTTTTAAATTTCTGCCTGAGTACAGTTCTCGATATTTTTGGTTGGTTTACTGGCGTGTGCTAGCTGACATATGGCTATTAATTTGTAATTTAAATTATGTTTAGTGTTGCGTAATGTAAATAATTTTGCATATAGAATCTTTTTATATTTTTTATTGTACAGACAGCTGTGCTGCTGGGGAGTTTGTTGCACCACTTCTTCTTCCCAGCTAAAGCACTAGGAAGTGGTGAAGGGTGGGCGTTTTGTGGGACTGCCATATTCTCAGTTTGAATAAATGACGTTTGAATTTGAATTTGACTTTTGAATTATATCACGTAACCGTTATTGTTTAAACACAAGTAAAAAAAGCATAGTTAGTTTCAATTTGGAACAAGTTCTACACTGCACATCCTATTTATCTAAATAAAAATATGTAAATGATTTTTCATTTCGTTTACCGCGCTTGTTGCGTGTATATACATCGGTTAACTTTGCTTTGATCTGTCAAAAATATTATTATTTAATTAATAATTCGAGTCTGAAAAACCTTTCTAATTAAGGTGGACTGTACGACCTATGACAAAATAGTATACGAGTTTTTATCTAACAGCTTATGGCTCATAAATTCCATGTTTATTAACACTTTTATTGAGCCAAAACTGCGTGAAAACGGTACGGATACCTCGTAATTAATTTATGAAACAAATAAAACATGTGATTTACGCGATTATGTTAAAAGCGTTATTTTTGGAATAGATAGTAAATTTTTACTGTTTTTTTTGTTGGAAAATGGTATGTTTCAACGATTTAAATAAAACCGCAGGTGTCATGTCCTCTAGAAGGCAGACGTCTTTATATTTCTATAGTTCCTTATTTTTAAACTATAGGTATGCCTATCCGTACCTACCACTTACTTATCAACGTAGGTATTCTTAATATTATAAAACATACGTATCAAACTAGGTAGGTATTCTTATACAGTAACGTGATTATTTCAATACGACAAAGTACTGAATATGTAAAATAATGGTAGCCAAACATCAATTTACTTATGACTAGACTACTACTATTTACATTTATTCGGAAAAAAACGCTACTAAAGCCAGGAATACACATGCTAGTAACCGGCACAAAAGTATGCAAGAAGCTTGCAGAACACTTCTGATTGGCGTACCTACTCGTATGTGGGAACGGCATGCAAGCTACTTGCATACTTTTGTGCAAGTTACTGGCATGTGTATTCCTGGCTTTATGCTACGGCTACATTGTCGCGATAAGGCGAACTACACTTCGCGCGCTCTCTAAGGCCCGTATTACAGAACCTCACTCAAAACTCAAGCATAACTTAAAACTCGTTTAAAGCCTTTTGATTGGTTGAAACTAGTTATAAGTAACGCTTGAGTCTTGAGTGGGATTCTGTAATACGGGCCTAAGTATCGCACAGCGCTCGACGTCTCACTGTTAAAGCCTAGCTTGCCACCGTAGCCACGGGACAGTCGCTGCAGTGAATATTCACGCGGAGTGAACGGCGAAGGATCTAGCGACTAAAACAACTTTGCGAAATTTGAATCGCACGAGTGTCGGACGCATGCCATGATGTCACGCGGCAGACGCGGCGAATAGTTCAGACACCAAACTATTAGTTGTAGTCGCCACGGAATAATGAATACTATAGCTTTTACTTCTTAAAATACAGTTAAAACCTAGCTTAAGAGGTAGAGTATTATTCTTGTACAGAATTTGCAACAGAAACAGTAAATAAATATATTTTAAACCAAATGTCAAACTGTACTTCGAACTCTGTATATTTTGGATAAATAAAGATTTGCATTATTATTATTATTGCTGTGCGAACATTGAAATTTATCTCCAGTTTTAGTTGAATATTCATAAGAATATAAGTAATCAAATGATACGACACTCATTCGGGTGTAATTGAAAAAAAATCTGGATATTCTAAATATTATGCCGGTATAAACAGAGAGCTCACGATGTATAATTCGCTTTATCGCGACAATGTAGCTGTATCATAACGGGCACTACTAGGAACAACATTGTGTCTTCTATTTATTCACTACATAAATATCTTTGTATATTAGCATCTCATCCAGCACAAAGCCAGCTTTGTCTAAATACTTACTTGGATTACAAACAGTACGTCAAACTTAATTAATTAAATAAGTACATCTAACACTCATACATTTAAATACACCAAGTTAGCATACACAGCAATGATGATAATGAATGGCATCTACGACCATGCAACACAACCCACCCCGAAAATAATACACAAATAAAAATGTACACAATAAATACATAAATTAAAACACAACAAAAAAAACGAAATATAAAACGCAGGATATTATTTGTTTCTGATCAAGCAATGACAATGAATGATGCCAATGTTCGATTTTTGAAATACTCACCTTTGACGAAAAAAGCGTCAATGTTGGCGATGATTCCTGTGAAAGAAACAATAAATATCCTGCTTTAATTGCCCAATTTTCTTTTTGAGAAAAAATAAAATAATAAACGTAAATAATCAAATAAAACAAATTTCAGGTAGTTTTGACAGTGTAAAAAAAGTTATTATAGGTACCTAATTAAAATATAATAAAAACCGGTTGTCTGATATTCAGAACACAGATCAGTAAGCCTACATACAATTAAAAATAACAGTATCACTAGGTATAAGTCTCCAGTCCATCTAACACAATTAATATAGCAGTAAAGCTCCTAGTATTATAAATTCTCATTGGATCTAACTAGAAGTAATGCAACTTGACTATTCACACTTAAGAATATCGCTCGAACACCATTACAACTCAACATTAACTCTAAGATGCAATCGTCCACTGCAGGAGACATGCTTCTCCGTTCTTCAGTTGCCCACAGCTTAACCACAACAGTGAGTAACATGCATGCACGGTAACTTAGAATATCGTAATACTCGTACGTAGGTAAGTACCCAGTAAACATAAGGTTTAATATAAGACCCTGTACTCTACGTGTGACTCACACCCTTGCTCACATTATTACTAAGAAGAAAGCTTTAGAAATTACAGACACAGACAGGAGGAAAAATCCTTAAGAACACGTCATCATTCGGTTCCCAGTACTGAAAACCTTTTTATTCCTTGCCTTTTATTAAGACGGCCCAATTCGTGAGAAAAATTCAGTAAGACATTTATACAACGCGTAGGTTGAATTTTTCTTTTAACCAAACCGAATGGCTGAATTCGATTTTTAAAAATATGTAGGGAACTTTGTCTATGGTCGGTCTGTAAGGAATCTTTGCTGTCATTTTTTTGCAACATGCCAATTGTATTTTTTATTGAGAACATTGAATGATAGATTAATTCGGATAATAAAATGTAATTGCAATATTTATTACCGATCGTTGTGATTTTTTACTACAAACACCTGAGTAAATTACAAGTATAACAAAATATGATTACAAGGCTTTATCCTGACGTCAAAAAAAACGGACACATAGACTATTATAAACAAAACTATTGCACGTTGATCTTCGGTTAATAAAAAACCGACGTAATTATACCAGAAACGAATGTTAAACGTTAATATTTATTACTTCAATACCTATAAAACGTAATACAATGGTCAACAAAAAAATATGCAAAAACAATGGCAGACACTTGGGAATCGCATGCGCAAGGCAATGAACAAAAAAGATAAACCCACTCTTTCCTAAATTATCCTGTCACGCTCGCCTATAAAATGCAATTGGCTTAAAAAGCCGAAATCGGAACTCGTTAGAATAAGGCCTGTTCACACTTGGTAGAACTTCATAATGGAATGCACCGTGCGATTTGGTGGTGTTAAATTTTGTTCCTGTAAGGTCCTTATGTACCTAAGTAAAAGTAAAGTATCATTCAACAATTTTGAAGAGAACAAACTTCCTTGTTTACGAAACATACTGAGTAAACGGCATCTCAAACCAGTGTGTGAATTACATTCATCCAACGAGGCTTAAAAAAATAACTTTCATTTCCACAAACCGAATCAAACTCCAATCAATAAATCAAACCTAAATCGATACTTTTACATTACCGAATCGATATACCAAAAAAGAAATCTGATACCTAGATTTAATCTCCGAAATCAATAACCGTACAATACCGTAACCGTGTGTGCAGCCCTAACATACATTACAACCAAGCAAAAATCACACTTACCAGTCCCCAATAAGGTAGAATTTCAAGTGTGGGGGTTATGAGAGGTTAGTTGTGCGCAATAGGCGCATGCGCGTACCTGTGGAAGGTGACCTGCGCAAGGGCACGTCTGCGCAAGGGCAGCCCGGCCCCCTCCCAGCGGTCCCGCGGGCTCCGGCATGCCATTATAGAAATGACCATTAGGGAAGAATAGCGGTGGGGGAATATCGATAGTGGTGATTAGAATTTTAGGTCCGGGTTGGGGGAATGGTAGAATATTATCGATTTTTAGGAAGCTCAATTTTTTTTAAAGTTTTTGGAGAAGGCACATTGTAAGACTACTGGTATTGTTGTGACATTATTATACCAGAATCATAAACGAGTGTGAGATCATCATAAAAATCTTAAAAGGTCGCTAAAATATACCATAATTTACAATTCAGGTGTTATAAATTATTAAGTGCACGCCATAAAATAAGCTTATGCTGTTTTATGCCTACCCAATAAGAACATTGGCTTTCACTAATAGAGGGCATTATCAACACCTGCATGAATCATTTCATTTATAAATTAAAAACAGGCCAAGTGCGAGTCGGACCATTGATATTTGTTAACACGTTTTTTGTATGGGGACTCGCTTTAATTTTGAACATTATTGTATGTTTATTACTTATTGTGATAGTGGCTATCAAACAAACACACAAACAAACTACAACTCTGGTACAAACTCTGTGACAATTTCAAGTGTATGGTTCAAAAGATACAGCCTTGTAACAGACGGACGAACAGACAGCGGAGCCGTAGTAATAGGGTCCCGTAATCCGGGAAGAAGTCCTGAAGTCTGTACAACTTCAGTAGGGTAACAAGCATGATATCATCAGTTCAGAACACAGACTTTTTAGATATTAATGAACTTATCGCAAAAAAATAATATGTCATTCAATTTAAAATTTAATTAAAGACGATTTTGGCGCCAGATTTAAGTTTTCATCTATTTTAATTTGTAACAATAACTAGAGCACTGACTTATGACCACTGGCACGCGAACAGTGATTACACAAACTTCATAGATCACTTTTAATTTAGATAAAAATCTATGACTAAAACTAAACCAAGACCGCAAGGTCTCTTCATTGTTCATCCATTCGCAGAATATCTATAAGTATTTTGATGAAATTTCGCTTTCGGTAATTGAAAAAGTTACCTAAAGGCATCGCAGTCAGAACCTATTTCGTGTTAACGGCCTAAAATCGTGACTTACTCATCACTAAACGAAAAAAAAGCGATGTAAGTACTACTACATTTAACGTCCTACATTAAGCTGTTGAAGCTTTAAACCATCCTTTCTGTATTCATCTTATTCAGCCTATGATAATCCAAGTATAGACATATAAGTCATTTATACATACAGACGGTGCCTAGCAAAAGCAGGCCAGAAGTACTTCTGGCCTGCTTTTGCTAGGCACCGTCTACATACATACCGGTATATACTAATACCTACCTACTAACGAAGGTGGAGAAGATATCGATATAAATTCAATAGTTCCTATCATCCCATCTCTAGGCACTGGCTAAAAGTCAAAACCAGACAAACGCAGCTCGCAGCGACAGGTGTTGAGCCCGATGCCGACTAATCCCGAACGTACGCGAACCTTGCCGAATTAATGGTACCCAAAACTAAAAACATAATGCCTTGGTATTTTCCTTAGTATTATAGAAGGGGAGAGCATAATTTCGCATTTGCTGGTAATGAGAGATGGGGTTGAAGAATGTATGGAGGCAACGTGTCAATGGAAGCACGCACTTTGGCTAAGCGTTAGTTCCTGTCACTCTCGAACAACTGTCAAACTACAAGTGCAAGATAGTGAAGGGAACATGTCTAAGTCAAAGCACGAGCTAAGTAACGTTTATAGATGTCGGCCTGCCCCTTAATTCAATATGGAATTGTAGATCATAGTAAAAAGTGCGTATAAGCTTTTCGCAGCTGTACAGACCTAGTGCGAAGATATTAATGTTAATAATTTTCAAGGCACCCCACATCCCATGTCATTGCAGCATGTGGCATTCAATCAATGGTTCTGGTATTGATTTGGAAATGCACAGCGAGGAAAACACAGTAAATCATAAAAATGGCCATAAAAAGACAATGCTCCGAATCAAAGCGAAAGATATATCGATAAAAACCATTGACATCGATATAATTTTGAGAAAAGGCAAGCGTGGGTGTTGGTAACATTTAAGATATAAAACTATTTCACACGCTTCGTACCATAATGGCGGATAATGAGCAATGTATGCTAATCAATTGCTCGGATGTATTCCGATCATTGACGATGATTCACGAACGTAATAAATATTATTAGGTACGTTGTGCAATGTTTTGCTATTTTGACGGTATTTAGAACATTCGAGATTCAATTCGATTAAATTATGAGTTGTTTTCTTACAGTATGTTTAGTGAAGCATTCTTAACTTCAATATCATAAAGATAATTAAGTCAATATTATTCCTTGTTGTATATACCTAGGATAAAAATAAAGTAGATAGAAATTGCAAGCTACATAATCCCTCTACTTACCCTTATTTGGCATACTAAGGCAAGATTTTCTATCATGCAGATTTCAAAGAATAAGGTAGAGGAAAAGATAACAACGAAATAAAAATATCCTGCCAAAATCATTATTAAATAAATAAAACACCAATTGTTATCCCCCGCAACCAATAGAGACTACATTTTCCTCCATCCACGTCAAATAAACAAAAGTTATGATTTTATGAAACTATCTATTACAAAAAATGGCAACCGAAAACTCAAAACAACGGAATTAACGAAAGCGGACCAAACTAAATAACCCCCTCTCCGCTGCACTTAATTTTTCACTATTAACCCGTAAATGGGGTAGCTGGAGTGACAAGTGCGAGGGGGGATGAGAATGGGGGGTAGCACTGACAGCTCTGCTGACCCAGTTTTGGAAGCTCGCTTCCGCCCTTTCACTCAACGCTAAAACTAGTGGAAAGCAACGACAGTGTAATTTAAATTCCCGTTTGTTGCAGTAATTAGTTTTAAAAAGTTGGATTTTTGTTTTTCAGGTAACGTTTTGATTAGGTATTGGAAAATTTTCTTTACAGGGTAGGTACAGTCACTAATTTTTCGTTCAAATAAAGCTGAAAATCTTATTAGAAAAGACGAGTTTTATATTAACGACTTTTAAAATAATTATTATAATATTCTCATATTTTTATAAATTCGACTTGTCCGAATTCAAACAGCAGAAGATTCAAAAGCAGTTTTTTGATGAGGAAGCGCGACGGTGAATATCGTCACAAAAACTTTTCCGGAAAGTTCACACGTAGCACAATAGATGGCGCTACCGACCCTTAAATTCATGATTTTATAATTGTACGCCGTAACTCCAGTATCATCCAAATCTAAACAATTGTCGAAATACGGCTTACAACGAGTACGAAAATTAGTACTCTGCAGACTTAGATATTATCACCCTATAGCAATAACTGAGTAATAACATACATGCCCTGATTCGAGCAATTTATTGGTACTTAAATAAAACTTAATAGCCTAAATTAAGTCCGCACATGCCATGTACAGACAGCAGGGCAGGTGTCGGCGCCTCGGTGGATAAATCATTTTTTGCAGACTGTACAATGTATGGTAAGTTATTTCGGAGCTGATTTTGGGATTAAGGAGTAATATTTCTTCAGCTGCTTGTCGTAAGTTGAAAGAATTAGAATGAGTTAGATTTCTGTCCCTTTTAGCTTGATCATTGTAGCAGGCAGATCATGGTGGCTATCGGTTGAGAGCTCTGGGCAATAATAGCATTGCCTGCTGGTTTTGCATGATGGATTGCATAAAATAGCGTCGATGAGTGCTAATGAAGAGGGGATTAAGTGTCCGAAAACAGACTAATGGTTTCTGAGGTCCCCGATAAACTCTCAATACTTATTCGTTAGAAAAAACTTATAAATGTAAGTACTTCCATAACTGAGCGTTCAGAAACAGGATATCTGAGGTTTAGAAATCTCAGAAACCGGGGGTAAATCGCAACCCGCCAATTCTAAAAGTATCGTGCCTGCTGTGGCCCTCTTTGTCGGCACCTGTTATCCTCATGAACCCGACTCTAGATTCAACCGCTAGAATAACTTGATATTCTCATACCTATCAATATTATAATATATTAGTTTAACCAATTTCCTATATAATTGAACGGCGTCATATAAATCTGCGTACACACGATTATGCCGACTGTTAGTTAGAGGTCGTCCGTAATTGGCGGGTACAGACTGGCCCAACTTTTTATAACAAAAGCGTTATATTTATGTACGTAGTCGTACATGAAATTGATACTTATAGTTTTATACACACGAATTATTAAATTATCAATGGTTTTAGAACCGGTAACCATTTGTTTATCGATTTGGAAAATTATATGGTTTTTGCTTGTTGAATGTTTGAACTTTGTGTGGTATAATTATTAAACTTTGTAGGTCATGTGTGCATCATGGTTTATGATTTACGTCGAGTTTCAATTAAAATGATTTATTGAATTTGGAATCATAGATAATAATTATCAATTTTTTTTTATTGCTCTTTGACAACCATTTAATATCCCTCCATTGAGTGTATTAAAAATTATCCAGTGTTAAATTTGCCAGTATTAACGTAATCAATTTCCAACTTTGCCCAAATTCGAAACAAAATGTTCAAAAACATCACTACAAGGCCACAAAACACCAAATAAATCGTCCGCCTAAAACAATTTGTGTCTACCCCCCCTCCAACCCCCTTCGTCTTCCTTTCCCCGTGCATCGTAAACCTACCCTATTAAATGTTTACAGCCTTCTAAAAGAACGAGGTGCAAGGGGCGATAAAAAGTGTAAAAAAACTTATACTACGCAAGTATAAAGATTTTGTTATTGTAAGTATAAAATATGGTAGCTACGGTAATGTTGTTCATGGTGGTGATAGTTTTATTCGTGGGGGTGTAATGGGGTGAGGTAATGATGGTGTTTTGGTTGTAGAATTGAATATGGAGCTTTTTGAAGAGGCAGACAGACTAGATATGAAAAGTGATCTTAGTACACTGAGGGGATCTGATGGCGGTACAAAATACCTGGTACAGGATGAAGCAACATATCACTTCGCGTATCAAAGACCGATTCAAGGATTACCGGAACATCTGATTCATTCTAAAGCTTGTTGTGTGTGGCAGAAATTGACTATCAACAAGAGCGTATAGAAGGCTCTAGGGCTAAATTGTAGCTCATGATAAAACAAAAGAATATGTACTTAAAGTGCTTCCACTATTGCAAATAATTATCAAATTCTCTAAAGAGTTCACTTGTAACAAAATATCAATACCATAAAGAAGAAACAAAAATCATATTTCTAATTTCGAATCCCGAAAAATTAGCAACAGTGAGTTAGGTTCGTGGCGGCGTGGCATCATAAGTTATACAGGCTGCCACCGCGAAGGACGCCCGGTAACCAATGTGACCCAATGTGCTATATCGAGTACGTTCGCTACATCGTACATTGGGTTAGTTGGCTTTTTGTGCCAGCCAGCTATATTCGAAATTGGTTTTGTTTTTTGAGGACTTGAATTTAGAAGGTAGGAGGAAGATAGGAGTTACTTAGAGAGGAAATTTTTACCTTTTTGGTTTTCAAAGATGACGATGATAAATAAAGAAACAAGAACAATGAACTAGGACATGATGAAGCAATTATAACAAATAGTGAGAACAAGATTATTTAAATACTTCCATTCTAAATCCGTTACAATTGGAAATTCTCTAACAAAAAAATGACCACAAATTGACCTACAATACAATCAATTCTAGTAATTTTGCAAAATTGCGTCGTAAACTTAATTGTTAACTTTCACGGACCGCTACACAATGCCTTAACTATTCCACAAGGTCCGTGATAAGTATAGCCGTAGTAAAAAATAAAAGGTCGAATCTAATGTAGCGTAAGAAATGACGTGATGGTGCAAGCAATCCCATAGAATCCCCATTAGTGCACTTCGCGAAAGATCCTAAAAATACATCCATCCCTTTCACACACCGACAAAAAATAAGTACCTAATGCCGAGCGCAATCCGTTGCATTCCATACCCTTCGCCATTACTGACCCATGCATTCAGGGATAAGGGAAAATATACTCTAAATTCGTAAATTTAAGACTCAAAATAAACTCACAAGCAGGATTGTTATAATTTTTTCAAACACCAAGTGCGAAGGGCTCGGCAATTCTTAACTTAATATAAATAACAATAACAAGTCGGCTCGGGTCGATCTTTAAAACCTTTTAAAAACATTGAACGGATTTGACAGATGAGGCTGTATGCCTCATTGTCTTGGGTCGGAACTTTGAATTAGGAATAACGCCTACGGTTGACGACGATACTTATGATGCTGGCATAATGCAAAAGGATTTATTTTTTTAAGCAGCAGATATTATTTAGGTACCCATAATTTGAATACTGTATTTGAAAAAAGAAACGGAGGGCATATATTTTCGAATACCTACAGCTCAATACTCAATAATTTATTTCATTCCACAATGTATTGCTTTGGTGGTAAGTAAACATTTGTTGTAACAGCGGTGGACCCTGTCGGGCACAGCAAAAGAAAAATTAGAAGGAAGAGGACGTATGCAACTAACTTATTCTAAGGTAACAAGCATTAAAGCTTTGAGATCTAATCAAAGGTCAATGGTGAATGAGACGAGATGCAACCAGAATATAATGATAAGCCACACCCACAGGAGATGGTGCTAAAAGCATTAAATAAAAATTCCGTTTCTATTAAAATATTTAAATGTGACCATGTAACAAGATATCAAATAGAGCACATTGAACATAAACCAAGATATATCGCGGGACCGTTAAAGATAAACATATTTTGGAGAAATAATACTAAATCTGCGCTGGAGTCGTACCTACACGTATAATTTATAATGAAGTCGGAGTTTGAAATGTTGGAATTAGCATAAAATAAATATAATATTCGTACAATTGCTGTGACATCGCAATCAAAGCGGCCCCGTATGGAAATGTGGCCGATACATGTTATTTGTTCATAGAACTTAATACGGGTTTGATTATAAATAATTGTGTAACGGATATCAAATTTAGTGATGTCATCCTTATATGATTGTCTTAATTACTTATTTAAATTGATTTGATGAAAAATATAGCTTTATTTCGTATTGTTTTAAATAAGATAAATATAGTTTATGCTGTTAGGTATATTAATGCCGACTATTGTCAATTTATCCACTTTGTTCAAATCTAGTAAGATTCAAATACATTTTTTTGGGGATCTCACAACGATCCCCAAAAAAAAGTATTTGATTTCACTCGTTAGATACCTTTGGACAATGAATATTTTATATCTCAACTTTGATGCTTTTATTTAAATGATATTTTAAAATCACCTTATAGCATTTTGATTACCTACGTAACACGCGTCAGTCTGTCTGTGAGCAACGACATCGAAAATGGATGATCCAATTTTGATAGCTGTAGATAAAACTAATATTGTAGAAGCTACGAATTTTGAAAACCTCGTTCACTTATTCGAGCTCTATGATAAACAATATGCAAATGCACAAAGAAATATTTAAAAACTGAAGTTTAATTCTAATAGATGTTTTTAAAATAATAAAACGTGAAATCTCAGACTTGATTGGTCAAAGAATACTTTATTAGCCATTACCCGATTTTTTTGCAAATACTATTTTATTGCTTTTGCAGTAATATGTAAATCATCAAACAAATTAAATTAGAGACACACTAGTAGAGTATGTATGTACCGTTATATTCTACGAATATTTAATAATATGTGCGTAGGTATTAGGAACACAAAAATATAATTTGTTTTTGTATATTTTCCACAATTTACAACAAAGTTTTGTGTAATTTATGGAACTGGAGATCAATAAGCAATCTCTGTCAAACATATTAAGAGTGGTGGTAAACAATTTACATATTTTAATGTTATAATGAAATCACCAATAATCACGCTATCCCGTTCACAAGTCGTAAATATCCAATAGTGTTAATGGTCGGAATGAACCTCACCTCTCTCACATAACTTAGCCAAAACTGTGTCAAGAAAATCTCATATTTTTCCAGGAACTAGAAAGAGTAATTTTCACAGTGACAATTTTCACAAGTTGTATTTAGTTGCTGTATACAAGCTTACTGCATACACCAACATTCTTATAGATACTTCAGAACACGGACGGGCGGACGGAGCTGTAATGATTTTACCTTTACCTTCAAACACCATATCCAATCAAATGCCCAAGATATAACGCAATTTCAAGTTATACCAAAAAAAAATGCATGAAATAGATTTTTCCAATTTCTATCTCTCGCTTTATGTTCGCGAATTGCCATATCGTACAAATCACCAGAAAGGACGAAGTGTAAAGTCCCTAAATCAAAAGAATAAAAAAAAACCCACTCGCGTGCGCCCAAACATTTGCAGCCCAAGTCATGGCGTTATCACCAAGCTTATCTACAATCATAACGCGAGTTTCACCTCAAAGCGAGACATTTATGTCATTTCATAAATCTGTGTTGACTGGCCGGCTCGTTTCCGGTGGATCATTTTAATTAAATGTATCAACATCAACCTACTCGTTAGCATACCGGTCCGGTGATCCGGTCCGTACAATATCGAGTGCACTTTACATAAGACCTGTTCAACAAACAAGTTCTGTGCTTTATAGTTACGAGTATCCTAATTTCGTACGCAGAGCAATATTTGATGTTTTTAATCTATGTTTTTGTAGATTACATGATTCTGATTGCTGTTAATGGCGTTGCCTAGTTTGAGACAAAGAAGTTGATTAACGGTTAAGAGTTTATCTTTTTGATTAGCGTTTTCTCTTTTGGTGTGAACAGATTTCTAAGCCTTAAAGTTAAATATGTAAGTACTGTGACGCGTGAAGGACTGAAACTGGGACTATTCTGAAGTAGTCTTTTAGTGGAACAATAGATGCCTACTTATGGGAAACAAGAAGAAAAAAATGCACTTAATATTATCCTCCTGTTACTGCTATAGGATATGGTACTACACTTATAAAAGCTTACTCTTAGATTTGGGAGACTTCAAGGTCCAACAATTCTAAATTCAATCTGATTCAATGATCTAGATAAATTCTATAAAACTTATCCGCTTTAGCAAATATCAACAAAGAACAGCACCACTTTCGCATTGCCTTCAATACCCACAAAAAAGCTTCTAATATAATTATTCTAATTATTTTACATAACACGATATAAATTAGGTAAGTATCGTCTTTACGTTTCTATATTTTATTACATATCCATGGCCAAACTTTAATGTCATACATTCATCATTTTCATCTAAACGTTTACGATGTGACTCCGTCAATTCTTGTTACAGATAATTTTAATTTAATGTTAATTAGATCTTGAAATTTAAATGTTATTAGATGATACGGTGATTATCTTGGTTTGGTCAATCGATTGGTTTTTATAATGAAGCAAGGTGAGCTAAGCAACCTTATTACGATTGATATTGTTATGTAAGATTTTAGCAATTTTGAATGGTGCGTTATTGTCAGATTCTGCGTCATCTACAATCTTATAAGTAGGTGACAAATTTTGCATGCTTTAATACTATAATTTATTTGTTTTATAGCTCGTGCATTATGTGTAGCGACTTCGACAGCACATTTTTATTCAGATCTATTAAGTCTTTCATATAAAACGTTGGTTTCTTTTTTAACAGTATTACTAGAAGCGTTACTGAAAATTCGTTGTCTCTTCGCCCGCTTGCTATCGTAATACTCGTATCCAAAGACCAGCTAGTAACTGATCCTTAAAAAACTCTCCATCAAAAATCGAACGCCACTGGCGCCAAATCACAATTAAAAAAACAACCACTATTGCACAGAGCACAAAAAATTTAAGTCGTTTTTTTTCAGAAGCAAACGCGCGCCGCATAGACAATGGGCGCCATTATTCGTGACAGTGCACTCATTACCGTTTTTGCTGACGGTACCGCAGCGCATTGTTCGTGAGCGTCTACCTGTGCTATCGGTACATCGCTCGTAATGATTTTCGAATGCATTGTTTGGTATTGAGAGTTTGGCAGGAGAAATGTATAGCGGAATGATTTATTTTCTACTTTTTTGTGGGATAAATATGTAGGTGATGGTTTTGTTACTTCCGTAGTCTACAATTTTAAATTATCGTAACTGACTATGTTATATTCCTACTATGGAGATGCCTATGTATAGTACTATCTCGGACACGCATATCTGAATACAAAAGGGCTGTTCCTGCTTGCAGCGCTCGGCCGCTATAGTAACGCTTACTAACGAATAAAAAAGGGTCGTGTGAACGGGATTTTGTATTCAAAGTGGTTAGATATGCATGAACCCGATGGTACCTATATTTGACCGGTTGGGTAGTACTAGCAACCAACTCTTTTTCAGAAAAGGATGGTGCAAACCTTTATTTGAATTACTTGTTCGGGTTCTAACTTGACTAGTTAAGCCCACCTTCAGGCAGACATTTGAAATAGTTAAAAGGTTCATTACCTAAAATATCTTAACAATATCACCAGATATTGGTCAAGGACTCGAAGGACCAAAAAAACACGAGATACAATTACACCCCTTTCTCGAATAGCCACAAATGCCTAAGAAAAGAAACGTAAAGGATAATATCGGTAAACCCACGCACACACGTCCACCGGTAAGTAATAAAATAAATTCCACATATAAATTCGGTCGGGTCTGTTTTTTTGTCAATTAAAAATTACAGTGGGGTCTAAAACGCAGGTACTCGGTAATGTCGGCCGGTACCACTGAACAAGTATGCCACGATTTACATTTTACTGGCTGTATCTCGAATTATATTGTTGTGAGATATCGACCGGGCTGCTTTGATAGAAATTCGTGGACAAGATACGAGTATAAAGAGGATAACATGTAAGTTTTTTTTTAAAGCTAGAATAGAAACAGAAGCTCCATTTGAATCAGGTTCAAACTGGAGGATTTAAATGAAGCACTCTCGGAATCACACTAATATTATAAAGGCGAAAGTTTATGAGTGTGTATGTTTGTCTCTTCTTCACGGTAAAACTACTGAACGGATTTGTATAAAATTTGGCACACAGATAGTTTATAACCTGGATTAACACATAGAATACTTTTTAACCCGATATTCCCACGGGATCGAAACTTATGCCGGTGAAACCGCGGGACGCAGCTATGTTAGACTATAATTATGTAAATGAAATTATAAATATCTTCCACTGAAAAAACAAAATCTGTAGGTCTCATGTTGACCAGTTCCAGAAGCTTCCAGAACAGCCAATTAAATAACTATAATCAGTAGAGGAAAACGCTGACTTCGACCAAATAACAACTACAAATCATACACGTTTATGACATAATTATCTGATCTGTTTCAGTTTTATTACCAAGCCGAGTTATTTAGAACAGCCATCCGACAACAAAAACAAAAATAGCGCAACAATGCGCAAACGTAAAGTATCAAAAAATATTTTTTATACGTAATCCGGGACCGACCTAACTCTGAACTCAGATCAGGTAGAAAAATGAACATTGAACATACGAAGGCAATTAACTTTCGGTACCTGCGCGCACGCACACATACGAGAGCGGGATTACACAGAGTAGAAAAGTATCGAAGGACCACTCATTGCACCACGGTTATCTATGCATTGCACCGTGTGATGGTGAAGTGAAGCAGTTCCATTCTACCCAGAAGTTGTCTCTATTTATGAATGAGGAAACTCACAGGAGGGATCCTATGAGATGTTAGAACTCCGGTTTTTCATCACTACCTAGCCTGTCCTAGTCCCAAGTATGTTAAATCCAGGTATTAGCGTTGCTGAACAATATAATAACTAAAAGGAGCAACCATCTCAGGTCTGGTCGTGGAATGAAATATTAGGTCTGAGTTATATTTTATTCTTCTAACTATTGTATATCAAATTCAAAAGAGTCACTGTACCATAAACATAGATAATTCCATGAAAGCCAAGATACACTGGTAACGATGCCGATTTATGACTGCCCAAGTTTTCTGTTGGAAATGGATCTACTGGATGTCTTTATTTTGTGATGTCTGCATACGCGTGTGCGCGCTAGCATTTTGCATGTGTGCGTGCGCGCAACACTTGCGCAAACATGGGGGTGTAACGCCTTTACGGGGTTCTAAAGATAAATCGGTGTGCTTTAATGGCATTTGGAATTTATGTTCGGGTTGAATTTGTTTTTAAGTTATATTAAGTGCGTACCAATTGTAGTTTTCGAGACAAAAGGAGGAAGGAATCTTGTAGGGTTTTAATAAGCTTTAAGTGTTATCAGGGTTTTAAATTAATTAACGGTGATTCATGGAAGGTATTGCAGCCTCCATTAATGTACATTATGGAAAAAATAATTTTAAATGTGGGTTTTAAAAGATAGCATCATTTTTATGATTTGAAATTGAAAAACAAACTTTTTTTTCTTTATAATGAACAGCAAACTTTATAATGATAATCGACAACACCACACAGGACAATGATCATTCAATCATGATGTGGCCGAATACCAGAAAGTACACCCAAAATATAGAATATCGCACCTCAGAATGACGCATGAAAGACGAAAGCCACGCTTACGCGCACATATACCCAAATTACAACACGCTCTAACGCCATGAGTAAGTAAAATTATAAACACAGAACCTAAATCTATTTGAAATACAAAGCAAAATGAGTTTCAAGGATCAGTCAAATTGACCGAACGAAAGTGCTCTCACTTCCATACAATAGATGGTTGCAAAAAATGGTTCCTTGGTTAGAATCCCAAAAAAAAGAAACCATGTGTGTTGGTCAGTTCGTTTGTTTAAAATTTTGCGTCTTGGAAAAAGGCACGAAGATTTAATGAGTTTTTTAAATAAGTCATTGGAAATTGGAAGCTCTTCCTTGACCATGTAAATTGTTTTAACTACACAGGTTGCAAAATCTCTATGGTGAATAGACTAGAAACTAGTAAGCTATATTTTTGAGCCATTTGGGGTTGAAATACGAGGGCCGTAAGGTCCAAGTGCTCATCGAATATTTCGGGACATCGCCAAGCGGTTGGTCGGCTCTTCACGTGACCAGAGGGCTGACCAATTCTTATAACAAAGAATCAGTATTTCTATCCAACGTGGATCCAACTGCCAGCCTTTTGGGCACTTTTCCCGCTGACAGCGATGCAGACGAATTTTTTGATGCCCAATGAGCTCTTCCCTAAATTTTATTTTCTTATTTGTATACGTAGTTAGTAAGTTTTTAATCTAGTGTTAGATTGTATATTAAGATTTATGTGTATACTTACTGTAACTAAAAGTGATTAAAATAACATACAAATCTTAGAAAAATTTAGTTGTGTCCTGTTTTTAAACCTACCTATCATATCATTTGACGGTCACTCTTTTTCTTATTTTCACCTTTTTAGCAGTCACACACATCGTTCTTAGGATTCCCATCTTTCTATCTTCTCTGATGTCTTTTCGTATCTGTACTTTCTAACTTTTAATACTTACCTACTACATTTTAAAAGGTCTATCTATTATTTCAGTTTTTTTTTTTTTTTTGCTACTTGCTAGAGACAGACTACTAGTGCATTCAGCAAAAACAGAAGTCAATTTGAATACATTGTTTAGCGACATGTGGCCAGAATATTTAAAATGATCTATAACTGCAGCGACGGTTATTACTGGGCATTGGCCGGAAGTCACATGTTATTGGGAATCGCCATCTTGGATCGGCGTTCAATAGGACGGGGGTTAACTAATGATTTACATGCAAACACACGTAGGTATTGGCAAATTAAACTAATAACGAACATGGCTTGAAAAAGAGTTTCTTTGTTATGGTTTAGGTAATTTAAAATTGGAATGCTTCAGGTGGGGATCCTAAACCTTGATCGAATTTCAATTTGACTAAATCATACTGTGAGAATCATTCGTGAATGTCGAAATATATCAACTAATTCGTACAATGATGATCAAGATCTGGTTATACGAAATTCAATTAACTTTTAGCAATAACTAGCCTTGAGGTGTAGGGCAACGCACAAATCAATAACATCGAGTGCGAATTTTATTCTAGTAGTTAAAAGATTAATCTGTTTTGTACAACTTAATTAATTAGAAATATCACTTCAATGATTCAATTACTTTAATAACTAATTGAAATTGCAAAAACTACAACAGTTATTACAACTATTTAAAATAAGGCAGTGTACACACTTGTAAAAATGCGTCATCATAAATGACAGTCTTCAGTATCACAAGCGAATCGATGCAGACAAGTGTGATTAGTCCGCAAACCACCCGCGGCGCTGCAAGCGCACCCGACGATACATCAAATTACCAATCCTCTGAATTTATGCGAACTACAAATAATAGGGCGCCATTACTGATTTATGAGCGAACGCATTCTAAGAACAACAAAGGTTGCCGGTAAAAAAACCCTACTTGTTTTAGTCTTAATATTATCGCGTGTGTTCTTACATGAGTCATTTATAATGTAATCGACATGATTCAAGCGCTAGACGCGAAAAAAATTCAAAAAGTTAAATTGTAGAAGGCCGTACGAGTCGTGTCAGTGCTTGCGGCAATTAAAAATAATTAGGGAACGAAGATGGCGTGTTCTTGGAAGGACTGGCGATGGCGGTACATTTACATATGGCGTTGGACGATCTACCGGGCGCGGTGCCGCTGCCGGCGGGATGCACTGTGTGGGGAAGTTGGATCTATGTTTTTTTCCTTTGTCGGAGCACTGTCGGGGTATAATTTTCTTCCGTTTTTAGCGGTACAACTTTTACAATATGTTCGACATTGACCCGATCATCAATTATTTGTTTATAGAACTGCTTTGTCTATGAGATCCTTATAGATGAGAACCCATCGTTGATAATCATAAGAGGCGGCGGAGTTTACAGTGAAAAAATGTCCTTATTATTTCTCATCTGAAAATATACTCCCAAGCAGGAGTATTTGCAGCTGAAGATTGTGCGAATTTTATTCTAGTAGTTAAAAGTTTAACGTGTTTTAACTGTTTACTACAACATAATTAATTAGAACTATCACTTCTAAATATGATAAAATCACTTTCTACAAGTAATTAAAATTGCAAAAACTCAACAACAGTTATTACAGCTATCAAAAGTAAGGAACACTGCCTTACTTTTTTTTCTTCACAGACGTCTTCAGCAAAGAAGCAAATACTCTCAAGCCCCGCTCCCCGCTCCCAGTGGCTCTACAACGCACTTGTAAACTAAATCGAGCGCGATTAGGGGCAATAGTGATTGAAAAGGGTAAAGAAACCGACCTGTATTAATGTCCATCTTTTATTTGTTATTTTTCGACCAAATAACGCCGGCCAAAGGTTTAATTTTGTACTATAGATACGTATAATATAGTATTGTACACTACTTATTACGAATTAACTTCACGAAATCACGAAAGGCGTTTATTTTTTAAACGGAATATAGGTATAAAATGTAAATTGCTATCAATAGTGATTTGATTCTGGGTATAGAATGAAAACATATTAGTGAAAACGTTTCATGTATCTTAGGACCAATTGCCAAGACCAATGGTCCTTCTGATCTCAATAGAAGTAATATTAACAATATCTATATATATTACATTGCATTTTTTTATTTTGTGTTTCACGAACTGTGTCCAAATAAACGTTTTCTTTCTTTTTCTTTTCAACTAGCAATATTCTTTAAACTGTGGCTTATTAATTGTACCTACAGCCACTAATTAAAGTAAAATAAAAATCGTTTATTTTAACATTAAAATCACAATATTGAGGTACCGTTGCAGGTTGGTCCCAAACTAGGCACAGCCTGTATCTTGAGCTCCATTACAAATATAAAACATTTTGGTTATTTTTAAATAAAAGTTGAAACTAGCGACAGTTGAACTAGTTGGCCTCTTCGAGACTGCAGAACTAAAATGACAAAAAGTAACTAATTCAGGTTGGAAAACTAAAATAATTAAAATAAACATAAATATCGGTATAAAATCTACAATCTCAGTGTAGTGAAAAACTAAGATTTCTCAGTATTCATCCTTGACCTAGTTGTTAGTAGAGAAAGGTCATATCTCCGTTCAATTATAAAACACTCCAATTTGAAGGATGATGTGGAAGACAATGCACTATCGACGACTTTGGACGCTCAGAAGATTGGGATACGATTAAGTAATTGCTTAATAGAATACATCGTGCTGAGCAAAAAGTAGATGCGCATTGCTTTTCTTAATTACGTGTCTAAGTTAGTGTGTGTGGGTGTGTTAGTTAGTGTGTGTATGTGCTGGTTAATGTGTGTGTGTGCGAGTGTCAGTTAGTTTGCTTGGATTTTTCTTGGGGTAACAGTATGTCTGAAAATATCTTAAGAGGGCTATCTGCAATTTGGATTTTTTACAAGGATAATTTCTTAGGTCCCAAATAGAAATATAGGATACAAGCAGAGTCGCGAGAAAGGCTAGTTCACATCCTTTAGGAAATTAACTAGCCAACAATATTAAAAATTTTAATAGTGATATTGCGAATAAACTGGTGATCCCTTTTAAACGATATGATTTATTATGTATTACTGTGATGAATTTAAATGTTAAATCCCAAGTAATGGCAGCCAATTTATAGAATGACGTTAATCAAATCAAATGCCAAGAATGTGATGATACTGGATCATCGGAATATTAAGTTTTGAAGACTTTAGATTTGTCTTAATATTTGGAGTTCCGTGAAAAGTATTTACTTAATTGCGATATGTTAGCCCATTGTAATTGAGGTTTTGGAATTTGAGCGATGATTCTTAATGACTTTGGATAACGCCCCGATATAATTATTTAATATACCTTGGGAACGTTAAACAATATTAAGAATTTAAGACGTCTATTTTCACTCTAATAGTACCTTTTGTATTTAAAGCTGGCTGCAACATCGCAAATAACATAGTTGCTCTTTTTCTGGAATTTGAAGTTATATTACTACTTCAGTGCAAACTAAAGTTTTTAAAACTTGTTTCGAAATCTGTCTGTTCTCTTGTCGATCTCGTTTTATTTATTCCTACAGAACCTTTACCGACCGCTACCGAATCGATCACCCAATTTCGATGCATATTATTATGCTTCAAAATATGACTCATTCGGGCAGTGGGTCGGTGGCGCGCTGCATTCTCACAACTGGTTACTCCTGCGCACCTCTCCATTCATCGCAAGAGTTTTCCTCTTTCTTACGACAGGTGTATTTCATAACGCCGTATAAACCAGGAGAGAACAGTCGAATACCAACTTTAAAGGGCTGAAATAAAGTTAAGTTTGTTTAATTTATTTTTTGAAATTATTGTAGAGTGGTGCAAGTAAGTGGTAGTATATTTCTGAGTAAACTTGCAAGTTAAATTTTTATTTTTACTCCAATTATGCGACTGTGGGAAAGTAAGCCCTTATGATTCAGACTATTGCGATTGATTGGGAAAAGATACTGGTTTGTACAGTTGTGCGTGAATGTAATCACGCGTTGGGTTTGCGCATGCGTCAATGCACGTACTCACTCATACATTACTAAGTATCAGCCTGTGTATATCCGGTTCCGACTATTAATTTGTACAAATATTAATATTGGCAGGGTTTCGTATTTTTGGTCGCCTTTTATTTCACTCCTCAAATTATCAGAAAGTTTACCTACTCAAATCAGTTAAGCAACCTATCTAGGTACCTTTATGGTAATTGAGAGAGTGAGCATCAAGTTTGGCTAAACATATTTAATAGGGTTGACTAGCAGGCATTAGAAATAACGTTTATCAGACTAATCATAATCAAACTAAAATCCACAATGAAAAACACAAAACCAACAAGAAAAGAAAATCACCAACATCCCACAATCATCTAACGCAGACAGACACTCGTGCATTCGTAATAATAAAGATAATCTCAACAACGACCGATCAAAGCAGTCTCCATTGAGTTGAGAGCACAAATTGCACCGCTAAAGCAGTGCATCTGCACCCAGCCTTTGATGTCAAAGCTGGAGGAACAGACAGTGTGTACGAGGCGGAAAATCTAGCTATTCGTTTAGTAACGAGTGTAGTCGGGCGGGGAATAGTTTCAGGTCTCTAGCTGTAGAGGTGTTCAATGATTTGGAAGCTGAAGAAATGGTTTGGTTGGTTTCTTCTATATTTCATTTCAGGATACGTCAGAGCATAGGCATACTTAATAACAGTTATGTTTGACATTGTTCCTGAATAGAAGAATATTCCAGATCTGCACGACCTTTTTGTGCTATTTGCGGTTAAAATCACACTTAGCAACATACATTTACGCAAAAAGTCGTGAACCTATATAATACCTATATGCTGTATTATAGCTTCCACATTAGGGTAAGCTGCGAGAATTTTTTTAAGGCTTTGGGTCAGCGTCAAAAAAAAACAAAAATCGTATAGGTATAATTTTACAGCTAGTGCTGTAATACTTATATATTTTTTCTAATAAATATTAAATTTAAAATCTGTGCCACAGTTAGTACTCTGAGATAGATTCCAAAAGGCATACAAATCAAAACCAATCAGGCATACAATTCAATTACAATGCCCTTATCATACGTCCTCGCTCCAATAAAACATTATTCAAGGAGAATCTAACAGCCTTAAAAAACGATGGATACTACTACTCATACCCCGTAACCTCTAATCCTGCAAAAAAAAACATGGCTTCAATACCAGCCAGTGTTACCAACCAGTAGTACTGTACAGGCACGTTGCACAAACCGACATAATCCCACCACAATGACGTCTAGCCATTCATAGACAACAATACGGATTACTGCTAATTTTGTTATGGTATTATGAATATTGCAAAAAGAGGAAATCTTTTTTAGAGTTCCGTAACTGCGTTTTAGAGCGAGAAAAAGAAATAATGGAAGTAGATGAAGGCATAAGATATTGAAGAGTTCATGAGGAAACAGAAGGGCCAGCAATGATTGTGGATTGTTATGAAAAATAATACAAAATTGGTTTTGACAACATTATTTTAAGGTCTATTATAGCTAGACTCTTGGAACCTTAAAATCCTACTTATTCTACTACAATTTCTCATCTATTGTAGTAGTAATTATTCACCAACACAACACGTCATCAATGAACATACTCCTTAACGCCGCATCTGCAGAGATAACATCCGTGTTTTAGCCCAGATAATCCTGTCACTTTTGTGTCAATGTTAAACTTCGTGGAGTTTCAATCGGGCTTTTCAATCGGGCTTTTCAGCAGGTAAACACACAAATTTTCCAAAGAAAAATGATGAACTTGGAGATGAAGATAGGTATGGCAATATTCGACCTATATGTAATCTTAACTATCTTAACTAATATTATAATACCGAAAGTGAGTTTGTTTGTTTCGCTTTCACGCTAAAATGGCTGAACGGATTTGGAGGAAATTTGGCACATGTGTAGACTATGACCTAAAATAGAGCATAGGATTGTTATCTCGGTTTTCCTACGGGATTGAGATCTATGCGGGTGAAACCGCAGGGCGCAGCTAGTAATATTATAATGCGTTAGTGAGTTTCTTGTTTATGTGTTTATTACGCTTTCACGCTAAAACGGCTGAACGGATTTGGAGGAAATTTGGCACATGGGTAAACCATGACCTGGGTTAAGACATATGATACTTTTTATCACGATATTTCCACGGGATGGAGACTTATGCGGGTAAAATCGCAGGGCACAGCTAGTCAGTATAAATGCGAAAATAACTGTCTGTCTGTTAGCTTTTCACGCCTAAAGCACAAAACAAATTGTTATGAAATTTGACAAATATGTAGCCTGAAACCTGCAGAAGGGTATAGGCTACTTTTCATCAAGCACACGCAGACAAAGTCGAGGGCAAAAGCTAGTGTTATCATAACCACAAGTCATAGGAGGAAACCTTACTGTTATTTATCGGGCACATTAAAATTAAGGTGTTTAAGGATATGCTCAGTAGCTATTCCCCAACTAGAGAATCGAACTAGCTCGGCCTTCGCTGGCTCCAAGGACCAGACAGACAAAGAACTATCGGAAAAAAATGTTAATCTACCAATGAAGTGTAAATAACTCCAATAAAAAATAAACGATTCAATATCGTACCAGCAGAGTCTACAACAAACTAATAATGAGCACAGTCAGACACAAAAAGAGGAGCTGTGTAAGCTGCGTTTAGCTGTTAAATCGAGTGTGAAGCTTGCGGTGTAATGTGTTATCGATTGTACGTTTTTGTGTTCAGCTCGATCAACCCGCAACCCGCAAAGGTTGAGACGGTTGCATTCATTGTAGATTCTTTGCGGGTTTTTTTAAATAATATTTATAACTTATTTCAACTAAGTTACAGACGAGAAAATACAAACTCAAACTCAAAGCATTTATTTCAATTAAACCATTTACAGGCACTTTTGAATTGTCAAGGGGTCGGTCAGTCAAAAATATGAAACTAGTTGCCCATTCCAAAGCGTAGTAGGTACCTATGGAGAAGAACGGGCAAGAAACTCCACGGACACTATTTTAAATAAAATAAAAAATTGATACATAATATTGGTTACATCATTCATTTTGAAATTATGCATGTGAGAACAATGTAATAAGACGTGCGCGTTCGTAAAAGCGTCCGTAATAAAAAGAAGAAAAAAAGAATCATTCAAAAACTTAAAATAAATTAAAATAAGCTATGGCAGCTAAGAGATGACCAGTCCCAACTGACGGCGCCCGTTCACGAACATGACGCATGGATCAGCACCATTCAGCTCATTTTTCATATTTGCACCATTTTGAAGGGAGCTAAATGATCCAACACACACGCCACCATCAGCGAGACATTTGAGTGAGCATGACATACTCACAGCCGCCAGGGCACACATACATAATATGTAGTTTTTATGGTTAAAATTAGGTAAAAGATGGATTACAACTGGTTGGCTTAAGTGTAAAGACAGGTACTCCATAATTATGCTGTAACCACAAGGTCTGTACATGAATTGGGTGAGCCCTGCCTCCTACACTAGGGTGACCTGTATCTTAAGAGACAGTGATCAGCGAAGTTTAGCTTATAAAATAAACAAAGCTTGTGAAGTGTGTCAGTTTGCTATGTTTGTGTTTATCATATCTTACTTTTATGTATCTTTCTTATATTAGTATGTATTTTTCCTAAACATACATTTATAGTAAAAAGGAGGAGAAAGGAGTGCATCTCAAGAATGTAGGAGAGTGTGTGCATGTATGTAACTGTAACTGCACACCTATGTGTATATGAGAGTGTGGGTGAGGTGTGTAGTGAGAAATTGTTATTATTAATAATTTTGTGTTTGAATGAACACGGTGTAGGTACTAATATGCTAACATTTTTTATATTATATAATGCAATAACAAATAAAAATATTTTTTTTAGTGATGGATATAGAATTTGTAAAAAAAAGTTAAAATACAAAAAAGAAACAGTCAATCACATATTATCTAAGTACATAATTTTTTCAGCAGTGGCTAGAAAAGACTCATAGTTTTAAGTATTGTGAAACATAGCAGTATAATGTAAACATAGCCGTAGCAGGCCTATAAGGAGATAAATATATAGCAGTAGACATCGAAAAACAGAAAGATGTAAATGAGACCTTTGACCCGCAGTCAAGGAAAACCATAGTGTTTCCCTGTAATAATACCAAAGCAAGAGAGAATCCTCAATCCTCATCCTCAAAAGCTCTTGTCATTAATTTTAAAACTTACATGTTTAACGGATAATTTGTTTATTTAAAAAAATCTAAGTTTCATGTTTTTTTTTTTCTTTTTGTTATTCAAATATTTATATATAGTGCTTACATTTGCAAAGGATGTTATTAAAATTATAGCTTGGTAATATTATAATTCGGGAACGCGTACAAAAGTTCGTATCGTTTAAATCCGCCATTTCAAAGTATTGAGATTAGTTTGTTTTTAAATTATTTAATGTACTTACACAGTACATTCACCGTGAATTTTGTGTCCATGGTAAATGGTAATAGCCATGAATGTGTTAAATGGGTATCGATGTTTGGGGGAAAAATAAGGTCAAGTGGATTCAGAATATCGTTATAGTAGACATGCCTAAATCTTGCCAAATCACTTAGGTAGAAATGAGGCAAATTCTTCCTACCGAGGACTTACACTCTGTTTCTCACTCTCTTCTCAGGTTTATTAATGTTAGAAGTTCATTAGGCTTTGTGAGGTACAATTTTCTAAGAATCAGAAGACTCGGTGAAAAAGCATGATTAATTAGGGGAGAATTACAAAATTAAATATTCCAATTATGCTAAAATGCTTATAAAATTCCCGTGATTCCGTAAATTCCCGTCTACTTATGAAGTATTTCAGATACAAAATATATTATCGACAGTACCCACCACTACACAAACTCTAAGCATGACTCTAATCCAGGCACAGTATGTCTGTAGGGGTCATTGAACATACCCACACATAATCTATTGTAAGTTCTGGATATTGCCCCCATGTTTGTGGCCATATGGAAATGGGATCTTATCGAATTGTAATGAGACTGGAAAAATAAGGCATTAAAGCGTTTAAACACGACATGTTTATATTGTCACTAGGGCTGCGCAAGCACCCATTTGATAGAAATTGACATAATTAATTATTATTTAGCATAATAAATAGACCAGCCTGGTAGACGACCCACAAAAGACCGCGGGGAAGACCTGGATGAGACTCGCACAGACCAGGGAATCATGTCATAAAAGGTAGGAGGCCTATCCTCAGCAGTGGGTGGAACAAGGCCGCCGATTATGATGATGAAGATGACAGGATTAGATGTCCTAAAAACGTTTGACGTAGGCCTCAGAATAAGTAAGCTCAAGCTGCCCATGTAACCCGTAAAACCTATGACCGTTGAAGTAGACGTTTCTAAAGTAGAGACTGCGAATGGGCAAATTTCGCGCCCTCACGCCCCTAGCCGCCGCAGGAGGAGGCGCCCTGTGCGTCAGCAATCAATAGCCGATTCCCAGCCACCGTAGACGGATTTTTTCAAAAAAAATTTTTTTTTTAAATCTAACCCATAACTTGGAAACTAGAATCCAAAATCATATGTCAACGACCTCTTATTAGCATTGAAAGTATCTAGTACTTACCAATTTTATTTTTAGACTTAAAAAAAACAATACGATTTTTTTTATAGGTATGGGTCCGGATTTAAAAAGTACAAGACCCTATTATTATAAGTTTAAAATGTTGATACATTTAAATAATATGCCCAAACGCATGATGTGACACAGTGAATATTTAGCCAGAATTACAATAGTGAACGGGTAAGCACTCCATTTTGAATTGCATGAGGTCAAATGTATGAAACTTTCATTAAGGAAATTTTGCTGTTTTTTTTTTTATTCTTTCGGTCCTAAGTGTTTTTTATATGTGCATAATATTATGGAGATTTGTAATTGGCAACACTAGTAAATTTTATGTTGCTGGGCGGATTGCTACGCGACTTTACTTTTCACAGCGCAGAAACTTCCCAGTTAATAAGTAAGGCTGGGTGCTTGCATTCTTGAGTCAAAGACTTTTTTACTTCGTCTTAGCGAAGGGAATTAGTGTAGTTTAAAATCATAGCCTTCTTGTTGCAAGTTCAAACGGAAATATCTTCGATGAATGTCTATCTAAAATCTTACCTTGAGCCAAACATGATATTCACAAATCTAGGCAAGATAACTGATTCTCGTGTAGGCATACAAAAAATATGCAAAAACTCGATTAATTTCAGACGATATAAGTTGTCCTATTTTGGTAGCAAATTGAACTAAGCCCTGATTACAGTAAGTTAACTTAAAAAAGTAAGAAATCTAACAAGCCAGGTCTTAATATCTAGCCTGCTCTCAATTCGCGGCATCAATACCAGCTACTTGTAATGCTGACATGCACTGTGGGCCCTTTTGTCCGGAACTGGGTCGCTGCACACTCGCACAGTGACACACTTGAGCGTGCGCTTACGTCATAGCGACTGTGTACCCTCAAAACGCGGGACCTTTCAATGGCTGCTAGTAAGCGGGTTTTAATTAAGTGTCTAATAGGGTAGTTTTATAAATTACTGAAGTGGGTTTTTAGTTTGACGTTTTATTTTATTGTGTCTCAAAGGAACAGTGCAACCAATGAACCATGACTGTCTTGAGAAGTCCAGGGTTTGGTTCGTAAAATGGAAATATTTTTGGTTTTGAGGAATATACTTGAAACTGTGACTATTTTCCCATATTAATGCTACATCGGTAATTTTAAGAACACACAGTAATTTAAATTCCATTATTTACATGAGCAATTCAGATATCTACCTACCTGGATCGCACATCACGGAAAAATGTGACACGTACCCTCAACTTCGCTAACGAAAACATTGCTTTTTCTTCTCCCATACATTATCGCTTAATAGTGTAACAACGGCCTATAATTGGGGCAAATACGCCAAATATCGGCGCTCGTCCTAAGCAAACAACGGGGGTACCTACCCGGTGACACCGCGCACCGGGGTATGCGCGTGTAGAACTGCGTGTTAGATGCGATGTTGTTTTTGTATAATGGACAAAATCAGAATTCAGTTCACCGTAGTGTAATGCTGTGTTACTCGTATGCGGTTCTACAGACCTACTTAGTTTTGTAAGGTGATGTAAAAAATGTAATTCTTTAACACATCAGGAATTTTTAATATTTGACACAAAAATTAAGCTCTAAGGACCAAGGACCTTAAGGACCAGATAAGATCAGGCAATTAAAATGTGTAGGAAGCGATATTACCAAAATGAACACCTTTACTGATAGAAAAACCTGCTAAGGTAACCTAAGTGACCTCGCATGCTATGTATGAAGAATATGCTTATAACTATAAGCTTTTCGGCAACCCCAAAATTTGTATTACTCTCCCCGAAACACAATAATTATAATGAAAACTTCCACTGTCCATAACCTTTAACAAAAAAACCGAACATTGCGCAAAAACGTCGAAACAAAAAGTCGCAATGTCCACATGTATGTGCAGAAGACACGTGCAATACATGCGATCACCAAGTGCGTCGTATTCTCACGTCTGGAGCGAATCTAACAAAAAGCGGAACGTGATTTATCGACGGGCGAATCGACACCCTCGCTCGGCTCACTTGTCTAAACTACCCTTAGGAACGTGGAGAGCGCGGGCGATGCAATGCAATTGAATTGCTGGGAATTTTGTTAAAAGTTTATAGGCAAGAAGATACATATTTTTAAACAACATATAGGGACCTAGGTTCCACTGCAGAACAAATAAATATTTCAATAGATTTCAAACGCTATTTTACTACAATTAATTGAAAATTCGAAATTAAATCTACGAGTGGCCTATGTCCAGCAGTGGGCAGCTGAAAGATGAGAAAATCAGGAGTGCATCTATTTATTAAATATAGCACAAAACAATAATACATTTAATAGGATTGTACTACACATTAAATAAATTATTTAGCGTGAGATACTATAAAATGCATGTTTATGGAATTAAAAAATAAGAATAGAAGTTTTTTAACGCAGCAACACTAAGAATATTTCAGTTAGATTAAAGTGACAAAATTCTATTGAATATACAAATAGGTTATTAACAAAGAAGATCCAATCACTTATAATAGATTATCAAACTACAATACAAAGGTCAAATTCTCCATACGAGTATTATGGCGAGCACTCTCTGTAGTCTAAGTTTCTATAATTAAAATATGTAGAATATTTTATGCTACAGCAGCAAAAACGTCTAGACTCTAAAATTTGTTTACCTGGAAACTTGCTCGTTAAATGTCAGCTATAGACCATCCGAAATTCTAAATAGGTTATTTTTAAGATGGACGATAACTTAGGATATCAAAGTTCTGTTGAAAACAAGCGTCAGGCATTCGTTTTATGGCATTTTTAGTACTTAATACTTATTTTTTGTTTGTTTTTTTCCCCTCTTTTATGTGTTTATATTTTTTTTGTATACCCGTGCCAAATAAATATTTATTTATTTAAAAAGTATGAAATATAGAAAGAATATAATATGTTATATACCTATTTTATTTATATATTTCATACTTTTATGGTTATTCTATTTACAATCTTTTTTGCCAAACTATACCTAGTCTAAAAACATTTTATTCTCACACTAACACTATTATCTTACCGATTTCACGTACATTTATCAACAGTGCCAAACGCAACGCCAACAACGGGACTACCTGTGACCCACCCTCGCGTTTTGTCGCGCAAAAAAATAACGCGCATAATCATAGTCGCATTGTCGCGACTAACTCTGCAGGTCACTTTCCTTGTTCTTGCATTGACACAATTTCAACCGTATCAGCCAAATATATGGTTTAAAATTGGGTGGCAACGAGATGTTGTTTTTCGAACGAGAAAATTATGTAGCGTAAGAATCAGAATCGTTTGTTTGATAAAAGTATTATTATTTGTAATAAATTCTGTGGGTTTTGTATGGATTTTTGACAGTGTAATTCTTAATGTTTTTATTCCTTTTTATGTTGGCGTAATGTCACATAATTCTATGACGTTTTAGTCGTGGGAGCATCTGGGAAGTTTATATTGTGCAGGTGTTAGAAATAAATGTTAAAACGAGTTTAAGAAGAAAAATATTGACTTTGATTTAAGATTTCGACAATGTTCCTGTTTAGGTGGAAATTCTTCCTAAAAATCAAGGAAATACTCAAAAATCTAAAATGCAGAGTAAAAATACAAGATTAAAATTCATGTATTCAATTAACTAAGCATCTTATCACCAAAAACGGTAAATTGAGCGAAAGACATCTGCACATACATACAAGTTTACTCTCAAGCGGCATCCAGTTTTATTAACAAATATAAATAGAGTATTGACTTCTGAACTCGTAATCCGCGATACATAAAAAGACCAATGAACTGCGTTTGAAATATTTAAAGAAAACATATGTATATATCTATGTTACGCAAATATAGAAAGCTATGTTAATGCGTGCGCAAGCGCCTGCTTAAGATCTTAGGTATGAAACCAATCCGTTGATAAATTCGATTGTGGTTCTACAATTTTTATTACGCCTAGGAAAGTGGTAAACATTGTTTTTCAATTTGAGTGTGTGCTATAATTATTATTTTGTCAATATAATTTTAGTTTATGATTGTTATGCTTAAAGTTTTAATGAATATTTCAGTCAAACAGATTAGATTGGTTTATTAAGGAAAATCTCTAAGATAAAAACTGTTTTGTTTTTTCAATTATCTAGTACTTAAACGGTTAGGTGAGGCCTCGCCTCTCATGCACGAGGTTGTGGGTTGAAAAAATCTGGACAAGTACCTACCAATGTGACTTTTTCAATTCATATGTGTTTTCTAACTTTATCTTGGACATCACTGACATTGGTGAAGGAAAACATCGTCGTGAGGAAACTAGTGACCCGCTCCTGCTTCGGACGGTTTTTACGACTTGACAAAACATCGAGAATTCTTAGTTATATGTAACTTTAATAATATCGTAATAAACACACAAATCTTCCGGATTAAATTCTCTATACGATGGTGAAAACCTCATCAAAATCTGTTGCGTAGTTTAGAAGAACAATACGGACATACAGACAAACACGAAAAGTGACTTTAATTTATAATATGTTTAGATACAAGTTTGCAACAAGCGTGCTGATCAATGCTCGTGCCGTCCTCTATGAGAGGCCCTTTGCCCAGCAGTGGGACAATAACAGGCTGGTATTACGTATTTATTTATTTACCTATATTAATTACAGTCAGTACAAGCTATGTAGACTAGCTGTAAGTACAGTGTTTTCCCCAAAAGTCCACTAGCGCCACTCCGTTAGAAAAATATTATCTCTTGACTGAGAAGAGGACCCTCAGTAAGAGTGTCTAGAATTTTCTAATACCTTTAATAAAGTTTCATATTGAAACACGAAGCAACAAAATTCGATCGAAAGAAAAGCAGCCACATTCCTCTAGATCGTATTTTGTTGCTTCGTGTCTCAATATGAAACTTTATAAAAGTTATTAGAAAGTTCTAGACACTCTTACCGAGGGTCCTTACTAGCCGTTATTCATAAATTCTTCTCAGTCACAAGATAATATTTTTATACAGGAGTGGCGCTAGAGGACCAACAAAACTTTTCCACGAAGCTTATTTTGTTGCAAGAATGAAGAGAATAATTCATTTGAATTTAAAAGTACAGAATAATGCGTTATTGCATAGTGTTTTAGGCCTTTTTAGGTTTGTAATCCTCTTTAAATTATTGGTAATGTCAAACGTACTGTGATCTTTGACGTCGACATTAATTTGGTTGTTTCATTACAAGAAAAATAATGACTGCCTAAAAAATCTTGGCATATCCGCCATTTGCCCTCAAATCAATGACTGGTTTATTAATGCTCGTGTAATAAATATTTTCTCGCAAGTGTGTATTGATAAGGTTTAAATTATTTCTTAACAGTTTCCAGTAAGTATCTATACTAATGTTATAAAGACGTAAAATTTGTGAGTTTATATGTAAGGGGTAATATCTTCGGAACTACTGATCGGATTCCGAAAATGCTTTCACTGTCAAGTGTCATGGGATATATTTTATGTTAAGACGCAGATATATGTCAGTGACGTTTACGTTAGCTTGCATGTCCTGTACTGAGCTCACGCAACGCGTCGTACGTCCAGCCAATAATAGGACTCACCCATCCAGGAGCACTGTCCCAAATCAGACGCATTATTAATTTATTATAAATAAAAAATATATTTTAATAAAACACGTATATCTACTAAAATATCAATAATTAGATATTATTATCTTTAAGATGGTGAAAATATCAGAAAAATACAATTGATAGCTTTTGCGTGATTCTCAGTTTTTTTATCCGCATTAGACATAACTTTACAAATTAATTTCTCTATGTAATATAAACATTATTTAAAATATTCATAAATTAAGTTATTAAAAAAATGCTCTAATTTAACATATATTTCTTAAGTTATTAAAAAAATGCTCTAATTTAACATATATTTCTTTCCTAGTCATTAACACTACTCGTTTAAACGTGATCTTCAGTATAAAATCATTAAAAGTTGGCTATCGTCGCCTTAAAAAATAAGAAATACCTACTTATCTCGCGGACGAAGTCGTGGACAGAAACGATGGTCTATAAGATTATCAGGCACTATGTTAGTTTATTCATTAGAATGGGCCCATTGTGTAAGAAAGAACTCGGTAAAATCATGACCTAACATGGATTGTTCCCTTTTCTTTTAACCGAGCTACGCGAAACCTAGCAATAAACAGATATTGAAAATTTTATCACAAAATAGAAATATTTATAACAACACATAGCAACAAAACGATACTTAGTTGATAGTCGTAAAAAACTACCAAAACGCTATAATATCTACCTGCTTTGTTCAAACAGTGTTATGAATTTGAAATAATACGCCGCATGTCGCTACGACCCGTGCTACATCGTTAAATATTTTAAAAAAAAACACTACCTGTAACTTCGATACGACTTACAACTACATATTTGACTATCGCAAAAACTACTAACAAGCAAAATTAGATCTTATTTCGATACAGCTACGTCCCTTTTTCGATCAATTTAAATTTCAAAACTGCATCTAAGCGTGTGTGATAAAAAGGTTAGACGTCCGATGCAATTGTAAATTTTGAAATATTTATGATTTTAAAAGTATTGGTTATGTCGAAGGAGTAAGATTTATTTTCGCTCAGCAATAAGATAATGTTTCTGGCTAGACAGTGGCTTGATATAAGCCGTTTGAGATTGTAACCCAATGTTGTGCACACGAGTGGTTCATAAAACATTCGTTTTATCTATCAAAACGATTACTTTATTTTATATTATTTCTAGATAGCATAGTTACTGTTAGATCGTAATATTATTTTTATTAGCAACAAACTTGAAGCCATACTTACGACTTAATAAACTTGGTCCAGTCGCATAAAACCTAACGTGCTTAAAAACCAGAGTCTCAACAGAACTTGGCTCTAAAGACCAATAAAACAATTACCTACTATAGTTTGATATCTGTGAATTTTACAGATATCAAATTTGGTTAAAAGTCCCACGCAAATATTTTAAAACGCAACCCGGAATTCAGACAGAAGTTTTTTTTTTCAATTCCAAAATTTTCAATAAAAGCTTTTAGTACAAAAAAAAATAAAGCATTGCTCTACACTGCCCTTACCCGACTGTGAAAAAAAAAGATGATTAATGATGTTGGAAATTAAATGATTCGAGCGCAGGTACAGGGTAGTGGCAATTTTTTGGCTATTGTCCCTACGTCACAGAACAGGGTGTAATTTTTGGTCTTTTTTTTTTTTTAATTATTATGTTCCCAAAATGTTTTGGTGAAAGAATCACAGTGAGGTGCAGTTCTCATCTTAGTTATTCTATCTAGGTTTGCAAACACGCCGGCTACCACTAGACAAGACCAATAAGGCACAACGAATTGAGCAAATACTGACGATTTTCTACCGTTTCAATCAATTCCGAATCAATCAACTGCCCATGAATTTATGTAAACTAGACAGGTACAGGTTAATCGGTCAGTAATTGCATTTTTAATTAACAATCCGTGAATAAATGAAATAAATCAAAACACATTACGATACCGCAACGCGAAAGGACCAATAATCTTATACGCTAACATTCTGCAATCAAAAAATATTTTTTGGTAAAAAAAAACAGGCTGCAATATGTGTTGATGATAGCCAATCAACTTTAATTATAATAATTGACTATTGAAAATAAGATTGCGGTACTGCGAACAACTACGGGTGAAAAAACTAGTATTAACGTTCAAAACACAGTACAATAAAGAAAAAAGAGGAATGCGGCTTGTTTGATTTGAATATACGTGATTCCGTATATTTGAAAAAACCTTGAATAAATTGAAAATGCGGAAAATTAAGCAACAGCAGATCCTGACAATAAAGCAAAAACAACAAGCAAACTAAAAAGAATTACGGCAAATGTGGAGGCACTGTGGAGAGAGGATACAGCAGCTAGTCAAGCAGACTTAGGCCCATATTACAGAACCTCACTCAAGACTCAAGCATTACTTACAACTACATAGTTTCAACAAATCAAAAGGCTTTAAACGAGTTTTAAGTAATGCTTGGCCTTAGGGATTTATTATAGAGCTGATAAAAATTCCTTTAAAAAATACAGTAAAAGCCGAATTCAGAAAGATACGCAAACCCACTTGCCTGCATCGCTACTAGATTAAGTGAAAAATAACAACTTCCGAAGAAAAGAAAAACAAAAGGAATTGGGTAACAATGAGACAACCAAACAACCCGTACTCCAGGACCAAAATTTCTGCGGACTTCTAAAATTCCCTATAAAATACTAAGTATAGAACGTATAACGCACATTTAAATAAAAAGTGGTTCCAATAAGCTTTGGGGTATAAAGCTGAACAATTACAGGCAGACGAGGATTGTAAAATTTTACAATCTGTACGAATGATGGCCGACTGTTGTTATTGTGATTACCAACGCCGAATGCTAATGGCGGCGGATAGACAATATAGACTCTTTTATGTAAATTCTGTGTATGGTTTTTTATAGAATTATTTTTTGCATATTATAACAACGTGTTCCTTTTGATATCCCATAACTCTAGGGTATTAGCGAGACCATGTCAAAGAACAAAGTGGCATATTATTTATTTTTCAATTTTTTTTTTTAATTTTTCATTAAAAATAATTCAATAAAGTTACGATTATTAAGGTTATGTTCAATAAAGTCACGATTATTAAAACACACCCTTACGTGAAATATAAAAACCATTACGTGAAATATAAAGTCCATTAAATTGTAGATAACAAACTTGATGATAATCTTGTTAATCGTGTTGTATGGAGCGAGAGGACGTCGGAGCAGATTAGAGAGTACCACGACCTCTGTCACTCTAAGCTGAGTCTTATACAGATATTCCTCGGGAGCTGAGTGATTTTTGTGATAAGTTCTGTGATCACAGAGAACATTGCTCAGCTCTTGATGAAATGTATTTCAATATTGTTGATATACTGGTACGGGCCGCCGTACATAGGTACCTATAAGATAAAGTGTCGGAGAAAGGGTGGCTATGTCATGGGGTGGAACAAACATGTCGCAGACGCTCACCACGAGGCGCGGCTTAAATTTCACGTGTGGACGATGGCTGGTCGCCCGACCAGTGGTCGTATATTTTATGAAATGGCGCAGGCGAGGAGATATTTTAAAGACAAACTCAAGTGGTGTCAGAACAGGCAGGAACAGCTTAAAATGGATCTCCTAGCTTTCAACCACACAAACAAAGACTTCAAGCATTTTTTTTAAAACACCAGTAAAATGAATGTGAGGCCGAGTCTTCCGATGAGTGTCGGTGGTGATACTGACCTCAAGAATATTTCTGATGCTATTAGGGAGCACTTTACAGTGCGGTCACTCTTAGGCTCGGCGTCTCATGGAGTAAACGTGACGGAGCGGAACGCAAAGGTTCCAGTCAAAATCGTGGCTAAAATCATTTCGTGAATGCAATGTGGAAAGTCCCGGACGACTTCCCACATTGCATTCCCGAAATGATGGTCTCAGCATCGAAAATTTTAAACATGCGGGAGTTCATCTACCTAGAGTATTGTCACTATTTGTCACTCTGTGTCTAGGTTATTACCATATTTACCATAGCCACTTGTTGTGCGGACTATAGTGGTTCCGATAATTAAGAACAAAACTGGTGACCCATCCGACATGAACAACTATCAACCCATCCCGCTAGCTACCACTATGGCCAAGGTGCTTGACGGTCTGATTAAGGGCTGCCTCTCAGAATTTGTCAAAGTGCATGACGCCCAGTTTGGGTTCAAGGTGGGAGTGTCCACGGAGAGTGCCATTCGCAGACTGAAACATACCGTCAAGTACTACACCGCAAGGAGGACGCTGGTGTACACGTGTTTCATCGATTTGTCGAAAGCTTTCGATCTCGTCTCTTATGATGTGTTATGGGACAAGTTAAAGGGCCGGCGGAGTACACAGCACTCCCCAGATACTGGTAGGCTCACCATAAAAAAACGGGTAAGGTGAGTCGGTACACTATCAAATGGAATGTAGTGTAAGGCATGGGTTAAGCTCGCCCCTGTTATTTAATTTGTATGTCAACCAGCTTATCGAGCAACTGAGCAGCACACATGTCGGCTGTCATATAGACAGTACATGTGTCATAACATAAGTTACGCGGATGACATAGTGTTGCTCGGTCCATCGATGAGCGGACTGGAGAAGCTACTCACGATCTGTGAGACGTATGCGGAGCTGCACTGCCTTAAATATAACAAAAAAAAGAGTGAGGTCTTAATGTTTACGGTACCTAAACAACAGCTCCGTCATGTACCTCTGGTATATCTCAACGGCGTAGTACTTATTGTAGTAAATAGTTTTAAGTACCTTGTCACCAGTGACCTACGGGTTGATGGCGACATAGAGTGTGAGGGCTGGGCGTTGGCGGTGAGTATCAATATGCTCGTAGGTTCGCTCGCTGCTCAGCGCTCGTCAGTCAGTTTCGGCGTTCTGTCAGTCCTTTACTCGAGCGGCCTGAGGGTGTCATATACGAGCCGAGCCTGGGTGGTCTTCTCATTAATTCGTCTTTAGTTTAAGTTACTAACAATAGTGTTTTAAGTGCAAATCAATTATAACTAGGAGATCCATAACAATTTATTAATCTCTTAGTTGTCCGAATTAAAATGATTTTATTATTTATAGATATCTTATTGGTAATGTTTAGTCGCAAACCGGCGTGCGTGTATGACCAGATGTACGAGTATGAACGTAAAAGAAGCAAAAGGAGTATGTAAGGATCGTAACAGGTTCCGTTCTGTAGTTTCTGCTTACCTCCATGGTAAGAAGGCGTTAGTTTATATATATGTATTCCACTCATAGACAGAAAACAAAATTTTGATTCATTTTTCAGGTAGTATTTATTTTTCCTTTTATTTAATTTCAGTAGTGTTAGCTCGTGGCTAAGTAATAACTGCCGCAAGGGTCGATCCATCAGGTTAAGCTATGCTTGCCGGGGTTGGTCTGTGGATGGGTGACCATCTTTACATAGCGAGACTCCTCCGTGCCACGGAAAGCACGTTAAGCCGTTGGTCCCGGCTGTCATTCGTGGATCTTTGACAGTCGTTACGGGTCGTCAGTAGCCCGAAAATCTGACAACCAGTCTTACCAAGGGGTACCGTATTACCCAGTTACTGGGTTGTGGAGGTCAGATAGGCAGTCGCTCCATGTAAAATACTGGTATTCAGCTGCATCCGGTTAGACTGGAAGCCGACCCCAATATAGTTGGGAAAAGGCTAGGCAGATTGATTTAATTTCAGTAGTGTTTATGCAAGCTTGTTCCAGCATCACTTCGGGGTAACAAAACGTGACTGCTGAGCCTAATTGTAATTAAAAAATAAACCTGCCACCAAATTCAACAGCACTTGATTGGATATATTTTTATGATGATAGATAACCTTGCATCACAAAATAGTTTAGGCAAAAATCATCAAATTCTGATAACCGCACCTAAAATACTTGAGCACATAGTTGTTAACCTGTATCATTAAAACATAGGTGTAGTAAAACAAAAAGTATGTTTACGACATGAGTATCATGCTAAAGTTCAAGATTATTCGAGCTACAATTATATCTAGATTTTTTGCAACAATTATATCGTCAGTTATTACATTTGGTAAAGGTTACATAGTATCGAGGAAACATAAATTGAAAACATAGGTACCTACGTCATTGTTTTTATTATATACATATTTAATTATTATTATCAGTGTACATCTGCAAGATTGATGTTTGAATTCAATGCTAAATAGGTGCGTTTTGCATTATTTGTTTCTTAGTTCATCAGCCAAGGATGGATTCTTTCAGCCGAGGCTATGTCACAAGCAAAACGAAGGCCTTTATGCAAAAAAATCTACCTACCTAGTCTTATCCCAATGTTGGGGTCGGCTTCCAGACGAAAATGATGACAAAATTTTTCTCCTGTATGGAAGGACCAGATAATAATAATTTTCTACTAAGTTCTCTACAATTTATTTAACACATAACACGTCAGGCAGAGGTGTACCTATAGTACACCTACATTTCACGAGTTACGTTAGTCCCATGAAAAAGGGGTGAGCCTATTACCATCGTCATCATTTCCGCCGAAAGACGACCACTGCTGGACATAGTCCTCCCCGAGCACCGCCACTTCGACCAGTTCTGTGTAACCCGCATCTTCACAAGATCATCGATCCACCTTGTGGGAGACCTTCCAACGCTACGTCTTGCAGTACCTGGTCGCCACTCCAGAACCTTTTGGCCCCACCAGCCATCTGTTCTGCCAGCAATATGTCTTGCCCACTGCCACTTAAGTTTGGCAATTCTTCGGGCTATGTCGGTTACCTTGGTTCAATTGCCATCAACCGGTCACATATCTAGACTCCGGGCTGCTACTGAGAAAAATCCAATAACGCTTCGCCCGATCTGGGAATTGAGCTCAGGAACACATGCTCAGCAGTAGTGCTTGCGTCCACTAGACCAGTGGTCGGCAAATTCCCGCATCTTCACAAGGTCATCAGAGCCGAATATCAATACTATAAAGAATAAGATTTCTTATGAGAGCCAATACTTTATATGTGTTCAACTGTCTCAATACAGTTTTCATAATATTTTCTCCCATAAGCTTTCACACCACAATGCTTCCTAAAATTAACTTGCTAAGAAGAAAGAAAGAAAAATTGGTCTTTGTAGTAGTAGGATGCCTTCACCCAGAGCGGGGGAAGTCATTTGATGATAAAAAAAAAGATGCCTTCATCATCATCATATCGGCTGACAATAATATGATGAAGTCATCTTACTTATTAACAAGTTGACCTTGGAAAACTTAGAAATGATTAATTTTCGATGTCCTGTTAATTTTTGGTGAAAATAATTCGGAAATAAAACTTTGAGCCACGGTTTGCCGACCACTGCACTAGACCAACGAGGCAATATAATTTGTTTAATATTCACTTATTACTCTATAACCAAAAGAAATAGTAACAAATCGGCCATGACACTTTACATTGCACCCTGTGGGGTTGAGTCGGGTCGCAGCGAGCGCATGTAACTCGACCCGACATATGGCACGCTCCGCACTTCCGACAATTTCACAAAAAAAAAGGATGCTTAAGACTGACGCAAAAAATTAAGAAGCCGAGTATGGTACGTTATTTGTAATAGGGGGATCCGTATAGCGCAGTTAAACATATCAATATAATTAGTCGTGTATTGAGTAGTGTGACTTTTGTACCTATAAAGAAATTGTGAGAAGGTTGTAACCAAAATTACATTTGTAAGGAAAAGGGGGGTTTCTGCAGAGGCAGAATACTGAAATTTTATTGTAGTACATATAAAGATATGATTAACAGGGTATAAAATCCCTCATCCTCTATAGAAACGGGAGGATTCTCCCACGACGGGTGTTGTGTCTGGTTGGCTGTGGCCCGACGGTTGAAGTCGGAATGTTGTAAAATATATGATAATCGCGCGGATATCTTTGCATGCGCGATGCAGGATTCGTGCGACGTCTGGTGAGATCCGTAGTTTGAATGTGGCATTATAGATGCCACCACAAATGCGAGTACATAATTGAATTTTAATAACTATTCTTAGCATATAAAGTCTCTTTATGGAGAACTAAGGCCGTGTCTGAAGGCCAAAGGATCAAAGTTGTAGGTCATAGACAATTAATTATTTATCTACCAGGTTTACTTTATTTCGTAATTTTATTATTTAATCAACTTGCCGATTTTTTTCATGTTAGTGGTTTAGATAGGTTAAGTAATCCGTCTAAGAAAAATTGGAGATAAATTACATCGAATTGTTTTATTGCCGTTAATTCTAAAGTACGTAAAGTGCTAATCAATCTGACTTTTAGTGACGGGTAACAAATTGTTATTGACACGAAAAGTTATTAGCAGAACTGGTTTAGTATAAGGTACTCCTCTAAAGTCACTGAGTAGATACTTAGGTAAATGTTTTTAGATTTTTGCTGTTTGAAAAATAGATAATAGTCACCGATTTTGGTTTAGTTGCAGTTTTTAAAATTCATACAATCGTCAGTTTAATGGTCATCTGTGGCTGCAGTCATATACGACCGAATTCGGTCGCAAAGTCCTAATGGCGTCCCTAGACGCGCGCGGCGTGCTTGACAAGCATGTGATTTTTTCGTGCTTGTCTAGCAATATTGACAGTCTTTGGACGCCGTTAGGACTTTGCGACCAAATTCGGTCGTATAGCGGTCGCTATCTATGTCGAGACTGCAGGGGCTGCTAACATTATTATCTCCAACCTAACGAAAACCTCACACTTTATCAAAAACAAAGGAACGCTTCAGTAATTTTACATCGTTAACACCATATTATTATTTCACCTATATCCACGGATCTCCAAAACGTTGCAAAATGTAAGGGCGAACATACAAACTGCATGTGCGGGACATTCGTGCACATGCGCGGTGCAATGTCGTCCATCTGTCTATCACAAAAAATATTTGCTACCTAACTATTTCGTTATTTCAAAGATTCGAGACGACTACTGCCACTTTGTCACTGGTCAGGCGGATATTAATGAGGGTAATTAAGGAGACAAGCACTGATTGGTAATCGAGAGGCTTTCTTTCTAGGTTGGACTATTAGAACTGAATAAACATTTTAAAAAACTACTTTCGATGTTCATCTCACTTGTTTTTCCCCAATGTACAAAGGGGGCAAAATGAACTGTCTCCTAAAATCAAATGAAAAATGTCTGTTACCTATCATACCATAAATTAAGTTTGCTAAGAACCAATTTCCTTGTACGCACCTCAAGTCGTCTTATTCAAACCTCTCGCCCACCTCCGCACTAATTTATAATCCCATTATTTATGTCAAATGATCCTAATGAAAACGCTACTACCATAAAACCATCAATCATATCTATTAAACAACTATTTAAGTTAAAAATCATTGAAAATTATCATAACCCGAACATTACATTAACTGTGTCAAAAATACCAGTAACTTTAATGGAAAAGTTTATATAAATAAATATGTAATTTATTTTAAATGCGGCAAAGAGCCTCGTTCCACTCATTTAGAAAATGTGTATATCATGACCACGTACTTACGGCCCCATGACCGATTCAACTGAATTAAAGGGAAAATTACAGTTAGTGTTTAGGAGAAATAGAAGCATTTAAATGATAAAAATCTATTGGTGTTGCTTAATTAAAATAATTTAATCTGCAATCGGAATATATTATGGCAACACGGTGCCAATAAACCACAGTAATGTGTGGAAACATACGGGAGGTTGCTGTGAGCGAAGCCGCTACGGTGAGTATTTATTTCGGCAGGCGCGGGCGGCGAATTAAATAGTTAATTTTTCCTAAATAAAGCCTTTTAATACAACTTTAAATAAAGCTCTTTTTAGGGTTCCGTACCTCGAAAGGAAGAAACAGAACCCTTATAGGATCACTTTGTTGTCCGTCCGTCTGTCTGTCTGTCAAGACTCTTTTTCTCAGAAACGCGTAGAGGTATCAAGCTGGAATGTATATCAAATACTCAAGTCTACAGTCCCTTGGAGCTGTGAAAAAATCAATCTTCTAAGCCAACGCAATCAAAAGATACAGCCGTTTATGCAAATTTTCGACACTCGCAAGGGAATCAAAACCTACAGGGTACTTCCCGTGAAAAAATTGCGAAAACTGTAAACTTGTAGTTACATCATATAATAAAAATATTTTTAATAATTTTAAACTTACTGGTTTGTACGGGGTACCCTCGGTGCGCGAGTCCGATTCGCACTTGGCCGGTTTTTTTATTTCATTACAAAAGCATTAATTATACGTATGTTTTAAATAAAAAGGAACCAGAAATAGAATCTTCCAGCTAACTTCATTTTTATAATAAAAGTCACAAAAGGATCTCATCCGTAACGGAAGATCGAAACACGTTCCGAATTCAATTTGCCCTAAACATTTTTATTCACCGTTTATGGCGTTAGGAAATACCTTTTTGCCTTGCAAGCGACACAGCCAGTCACTATAACGGTACGATTGTTAACTTCTTTTTTTTTCTTGTTTGTAACCGGCGGAAAAGCGCTTTTCCGTACACGAAGGAAAATTAAGCATGTGAAGTAATTGTTATAGTACAAGTTCACAAGACCAGTATCTAGCTCAAACTTTAGCTCAAAGCATTTATTTCGATTAAATCAACTAGGTACACGGCACTTTTGAATTGTCAAGGAGTCGGTCAGTAAGAAAGATGTAGGTAGTTGCCCATTCCCAAGCGTTGAACGGAGCGGAGCGGATTCTTATGGAGAAGAACGGACAAGAACCACCATGGACACTCTTTTAAATCAAATTATTGTATGTGTCTGTAAGTACTCTACTAGGGCTTTTGATTAAAACTTAAAAATTAAATTTCAATTTCCCTATAATAATGATATTGAGTACCTATAAAGAGTTTTCATTTAAACCAGGCACTGAATGACCAAACTTTGCTGCATGACCGCTCATAACAATCTCCCGTACGATTCCATCGCGACATGTCATTCCACCAGTCAAGTGTTTCCGCCATACGACCACGAATCAGCATATAAATGAAAAACGTACATAATATCATCAAATTCGAAAGTACCATATTGAACCGGAATCATTACCATACCTACTGATTTACGCAATTAGTAGGAATTTTTAATTTATTAATAGACAAGTGGGTTTTATGGATTTTGCCCGAGGCGTTAGTTTTCGGGTTGAGCGAAATGTTCGGCCCCTTCATGCATAACTTAATGATATTAATTACCTTATTGCGGGAAGTTAGAAAGGTTTCGTTTTTCTGCTCAGTGTCGGACCCAACGAGTAAATAGACAAAACATTATTTTTCGAATTTCGTGTAGAAAAACCGGATTTTAATTTCATTTTCCATATTTTACTGCAAATGAATTAAAAGTCAATATTTTTCGTTTCATTTCTGTGACTAATATTTTCTGGAGTTTTCTGGATGGATAAAATTTCCCTAAAAATAGCATACAAATATTGGCCAAGAGTTATTTAGGTAACTGTATCAAAACAACAAAATAACTAGAAGTTATTAAGTGTTAAAATTTAGCACCTAAACACGTGTTATAAATGTTAAATGATTAAAAAACAGTTATTTACAGGATCGTACAGTTGTTAATTAGGCGCTAATTAGATAGAAAGGCCGTGTTACGTTAATTACTGTGATGTATTGCACCGATTTTTATATTTTATGGCATATAACACCGACACGATCGAATTTAGAGTGAGCCTGTTGAATATTCAAGAAAATCAAGTGACAGTTAGGTAACAACACTACTTACTTGGAACCAACTTAACTTTACCGATCAAAAACCGTTTGTCGTTCGAATTTCAACTTTAACGAGAAAACCACAAGGTGTTTGCTATTGGAAATGAGGTGTCAAAATATATTAGTGTGCGAATCATCGCTGTCAGATCAGTATACTGAAAAATGCCTCCAAATGGACATCGGCAGCCATTGAAGTGTTAAAAAACAATAAGTCACGAACAACCGGGTGATTAATTTATAGATCAACCAATATAACTGTATCATTTAAGATAACACTACTAACACCTACGGCATAAGGTTGAAAATCGCTGAATAAAATGTAACATAAAGATCAGATTACACTGGTTTCAATATTTTACGATTTAGTTTATGGCCGTGTTATGGAGGCCTGTACAAGACGGTAAAATAGGAAAGTTTAGTGAAAGGTCGCAGAGATATATTGTCTCGAATTTGAAACACAATTTATTTGTATTCAAGTCACCGTTGGTTTTATTAAAACAGAAATAGATCTACAAGTTAAAAATAATACGAGTACCTACTTTTTGGTGTCATACTTATTTTCATTTTGGTAAGTCGCAGGTACCCACCCTATGCATCATCAGCCTATAACACCCCACTGCTGGGCATAGGTATCTTCAATCGCACTTCATTCAGCTTGATTCTCGATAATTCTCATCCAGCTGCTACAAGCTACCCTGCCAAGATCGTCGCTCCACCTAGCCTGAGGGCGTCCTACCTCACGTTTGCCGATTCGCGGTCTTCAATCAAGAACACGTCTACCCCAACTGTTCTACGGCTAATATGGCCGGCACATTGCCACTACAGCTTGCTTATTTTGTGAGCGACAACTTTGGTTCTCCGCCGGATCACCTCGTTCCGGATACAATCCTTCAGAAAGATTCCAAGCAAACCTTACTCCATAGCTCCAGTGTCCACGTTTCGGCGCCGTAAGTCATAACAGGCAGGACGGACGCACTGATTGAAGACCTTAGTCTTTAGGCTCTGTGGAGTTAGGGACGAGAAGACTCGACGAAGATTCCCAAACCTTATGCTTAAGGAATTCTTTTTCTTCTTGAATTTACCTTTTGCAACTGTGTTCTTCGCTCCGAAAAATCATCTGGGATAAAAATTATTACTACATTTCATATTGACAATGCGCAGAAAATAAAACGCTTGGGATCAAATTCGTGCTACCTCTACGGCATCACATTTCTACGACACAGCCGAACTTTGACAGCCAAAAAATGTTTTCTACTTAAATCTCATTACAGCACAATAAATTAAAGTTAGCCTCAAGCAATGCACAACAAATGTTAAGTCGACGAAGATATTAATTGTAATCGAAACCGGTTCGGTCCGGTTACAACCGCTTATATCCGGATAACAGTCGTAAATAACTGAGATGTCCAGTGAATTTAATGCAATGACGCAATTGGACGGTAAGACACAGAAAAGCAATATAGGTGTAACGGGTTTCCTAGAAGAAAAATATGGCTATGTCCAATTGATTGATGAATTGAAATCATGCAACTCTAATTATATACGTGGTTTCAGGACAGTGATATTTCAGTGACGATAAAAAGAATAATTTCAACCATATTTAGTACCTGGTCGACCGAGTTCTGCTCGGTATGGGGAATGTTCATTTAATAATATAGGATAGTTCATACTAATTCCATGACAGTAGGTACTTACTAATTCCATGCTGTCATCTCATTATTCTAAGGTTGCCATCTTGTTCTAAACTTTGGGCGACCGAGCGCTGCTCGGAGGAAAATTCGGAGAAAACAAATTTTCCCAGACATGAGACCTTGCTAGATCGATTTTTCGCCCCCGTAAACCCTATAATGCACCTTTCATCGAAATCGTTAAAGCCGTTTTCGAGAACGTGATTACAAATATGTAAATATTGCTCATTTAATAGTATAGGATACTTATGCAAGGGTGACAGATTAACTTAGGGGCTTATATAGATTATTTCAGGTGGATGTATGTACCACAGCCTCTTTAATACCTACATCACGAGTTTTGAGCTTTGAGATGTATGGATTGCAAAGTTTTCTTTGGCTTTTCTTTCGACTTTATCTATTTAACATAACATCACGCCTGTAATCCCCGAAGGGTTAGGCAGAGGCGTACCTATTGTACACCCACATTTCGCCAGTTATGTTCAAGTCACATGTAATAGGGGGCGAGCCTATACCAATTTGTTGCGTTTTAAAATTGTGTGGGGGTTTAGGTACAGGGTTGCAAGACCAAAAAAGCTATCCTAAACCAAATAAATACTCCTTAGGTAGTTGCGTCAAATGCCTTATGACCTCGTTAGTCATACATTCCAATTTACTTCAAATATAATAAACTATCATAAAATATTCCACTCATACCGATGTCCATATAACTACATACCTATATTAGTAACTAGTACCTTCTGCCGCGATTTCGTCCGCATAAAATTATCGCCCACCCGCGTAATTACTTCGCTTTCGCTGAGAGTTCTTTCAGACTTTTTTTCTTTTTCCCCACCTCCTAAGGTCGGGTCGTAGTGTTAGCCAATAACCTTCCTCAAATCCGACTGGTAGTTCTTGAGATTAGCACGTCCAAACAGACAAACAAACTCTTCAGGTATATTAAGTATATTAGTATAGATATCATCATACATTAGTATTCAGATAATAGCTCTGCCCACGAGCGCTCCAATTGTCACACAATATATGCTCTGTTACACAATGATGAGCCATGACGTCACAAGATGGTATATCTTCGGGTTTTTACTTTTAAGACAGTTTCTGAAGATTTGGGTGTCTAACGGTAATGTCGTGAAGTTAGCTGAGACTGTGTGAGAACGAGAAGAGATTAGTACTCTGATTTTCTATACATTTAATAAAATTGTAACGAAGTCAAAACTATACATCGAATTAAAAAAAAAAAATGCTACGAGGTGTGGACGAGTCTGATGCCGAAAATATAGTTTTTAGAATGTTTGTGTTTGTTTGAACTGCCTGGTTGGTCTAGTAGTCGCAAGCGCTACTGCTGAGCATGAGGTCCTGGGTTCGATTCCCGGGTCGGGCAAAGTATTATAACTGCTGGACGGTTTTTTTTTTTAAACGTTGCCCCACACTAGGAATTTCTCCTGTATCGTGGGTGCGTTTACAAAAATTTAAACGCACATACACAAACAGCCAGACCCGGACTTTGGATGTGGCACACAGATAGTTTATAATCTAGATTAACACAACGTGTACTTCTAATCCCGGTAGTACGTTCCCGTGGGATATTTACTAATATGCACGCGAGCGAAGCCGCGGGCAAATTCTAGTATTGAATATTAGGTATTTCTTGGTCACAGAGCTTTTCTGGTGTATTGTTTTGTTTATATAGGTGTATCCTCAATTTTCAGAAAAGCGTAATCATAACATCACGCCTGTATTCTCCGAAGGTGTGGGTAGAGGTGTACCTATTATAGTACACCCACATTTCGCCAGTATGTTTGAATCTCATGTAATAGGGGACGAGTCTATTGCCATCAAATCCAGATTTCGGGCTGCTACTGAGAAATTCCAGATGGAAAAACCCACGGATATCGAATATCAATGGAAAAACCCAATAACACTTTGCCTGACCCGGGATTCGAACCCAGGACCTCATGCTCAGCAGAAACGTTTTGTGCCCACTAGACCAACGATCAAAGATCTAGTTTAACTTCTGCTAAATCAAGGTTAGCCTCCGTAAGAAAGCTGGTCATACCTACTCTGTTTCTTCTATTCACAAATCTATTTCATTTCGAAGAATAGTAGAGCCATGCTGAACAACTCGAAGAAAATGTAAATGATTAGGTCCTAAAAGCTTTCAATTTTGTTTTTGCCAGCATTGTTTTTCAGCAGCGATGGAAAAAAAATGCAATTTAATTTAAATCAAAGATGACTTTTCAAAACTGTTCATTAGAATTTGATACGAGTATTCAAATAAGTATATTAAGCACCTTTTTTATAAAGATTACGACAATTATTATTAAGTAACACATAACACATTGACACGTCAAAAGTTCATCTGCTTCTCACCATTTTAAGTGTTATCGTTAACAGTCCATTTACGCAATCACATTAACATTATAAGGACGTATCACACTAATATTATAAAGGCGAAAGTTTGTGAGTTTGTCTCTTCTTCACGCTAAAACTACTGAACGGATTTGGATAAAATTTGGCACACAGATAGTTTATAACCTGGATTAACACATAGGATACTTTTTATCACGATATTCCTACGGGATCGAAACTTATGCGGGTGAAACCGCGGGGCGTAGCTAGTTATAGGTACATAATTCTATTATAAATCTGAGATACTTAAATTAATATAATTTTCGTAATTAGATATAATTAACCGTCTATCGGTATTTTTGTGGTTTATCGACCTAAACTCGACTACAAAAAAAACCTGGCTTTACTGGTGTTTTCAGCTATAGAAATAGAAAATTGGACTGAGCCTTATAAAAGTGAACACTGTAGAAAGAGACAAAACGACTGTGTGGCCAACACCTGTATAGTACTACTAAAGAGACATCTACAGCTAGTCGCACATTCGCTTGGTCTCTCTCGAAAGCGGAACTCTCAATCCATTCTTATGCCCTATGTTTTCAATAGCCTAAAGTTTTAATAATAGATTTTGTATTGTGCTGAAAGACTTTACATGCTTTTTTAACGTTACGCTTATCAATAACATCATGAAACCTTGACGTGATGAAACATGGTCAGAAGAGAGAGAGAACAAGAGACTGGCCTCTGAGTTTGTTTCATCTAGTTTAAAAAATATATAATTGAGGTGTGTGAAAGTGTTTGTATAAACCTATATATACAGAAATAATTACAATTTCATTTAATTTCTTGTGGTTTTTGAAGTGAAAACTTCTTTAGCGGCGTTGTGCACTTTTTTGTGATGGGTAATGTTAAACTCGCGTCAGGACACGTGACCTGATCGAAAATTCGTAAGATGGAGAGAGAGTAGACCGGTGCAAAATTATTCCCTAACCATTCCAAAATATCAAAAAATGCATAACGTTAATATTCAAGTTTTCACTTCTGCCGGCACTCCTGGAGTGCAACACGTTTTTTTTTAAATAGCAAAACATATGCATATGAAGCGAACAGACAAACGATTCAAACTACGTCTCTTTAATGAATAAGTTAATATTATTCCATATCAAAAATGAGGCAATAAAAGTCCCTCTATGATTAGAAGACACTGAGCCAATATACCTCCACGGATATCATATACATCACATGATGCAATTACATTTAAAAAATTACGACCATATTTCACAATTAGATATTACCAAACCAATGGCGACATAATATATTATAGTTCAACCATTACCTAATGTATACCTAGTTTCTTCACGTCAAACTTAAAACATTTGGAATTATATGGCAATATATAATTTATTATACACTATGGGAAGCCAGATTCATTATGGTGGGTAATAAAAATCACTTAGTGACGTTTATGAGCTTGTTTTTAATTAAAGTTGTGTCAAAATGAAGAAGAATCATTAGTGCATTTACGATGTACAAATTAAAATTACGTACATTACGTTTACGATGTACAAATTATAATTACGTACATTACGTTTAAAGGTTGACGCACATTAGTGCGGTCGACGCGCGTTACGTAAATTCGCGTGCTTAAGTCAGAGGTTACTGCCTCCGAAATTTGGAATATTTTAGCAGATTATTAAGATACATTTTAATCAATGAACAGAAGAAAGAATATTTTAATGAAAAAACACATTTTAATATTCACCATCAATTCTGTTTTCTAATTATTCATGTCTGTCCCCAATCCCAATAGTTAGGTAGGTATGTAGTTACATGTTTGTACCGCACCAAATGTATCATCAATACCCAGACATATTACCTTTTTTATTACTTAATAACTCAGATTTATAAGCAATTTCTTTTAAGAAGCTATTCGACTCGCCCACGTAATGGTATGCGCCAATCTGCGCATTAATAGTCATCTAATGCGCTTCGATTATTCGAAAAACTGCAATTAAACGTTGCTAAAAGATCGCTTGAGGGCATCGGATGTTATTGAAACTGATCTCGTCTCCCATTCACAAATCATAAAGTTTAGTCATGTCATATATCAAGTTAGATTATTTAAGAGGTCTAAATTATGTCTGAGTAGGACGCGCGTCTCATTTGTCATACTTCTATGTGCTTTGATATTTACATTATCCCTTTCGACAAGGAAATTTTTTGATTAAGTTTTTTCTTGTCTGTGTATTAATCTAAATCTGTTATGACATTAATTTAAAAATATCAAAACTGCATTCTTAGACTATCTATTCCAAAATTGTTTTACGTACTCCACCGTTTAGAGCAGGTATCAATGGTGGAGAAAACTCTTTAGCATACCTAGACCTACTCTTTATTCTGTACTCCATAAAAAATACAAATATAAATGTAGAAATTTTACAATTATGGTGACACAGTGGGCGGTCTTATCGCTAAAAACGATCTTTTTAGACAACCTTTAGATGGATTAAAGGAGAAGGAGAATACGCATCATAAAGTCTAAAACTGCGCAAACGTCACAAATTGCTTCGCACAAATTGCTTGATTTAGGAGCAATATTCTATCACACTTGTTAATATGAGTATCGATTACCGTGAGAAACAAAACACTGCCCAATCACAATAAATTACAATTATTATGTACCTACAGTGAAAGGCTGATCAGCGCTCACAGTGGGTAGGGAGGTAGGTAGGTACTAGAACCTGCTTACTAATGGCGTTTCCTGTTTCCGATTACACCTGGCCATTCTTTATTGTACGAGTATGTGGTAAAAATGGTTATTATCTGTTTGTATATTGAGTATTGATAGTCCTCTAATTTGTGATCGAAAATATGGCTCTCATAACGGTGCGTACAGCATCCCAAATCTAATGATTGCATATACTTCAGGGTTTCTTTTCGGGGAAACATTGATTAGCTGAGGGATTAAATTACTAGCGAATTCGATTAAACTTTTATACGCTATTTAGTCGTATTCTGCGATTTTTGTATTTTTCCGTACAAAAACTGTCAGACGTTAATTTTTATGTTACTAAACAAGTGTAAGTTTTATACTCGCAATTATCAACTAAATCATTTTCACTCACGTTTTTTACAAACACGTTTTTTTACTGACCCTACCAGTCTTAAAAGTACCAAAGTTTAATTTCCTTCTACAAATAAACCAAAAACTGAAACGAAACCGAGTTAATTACAAAGAACACAAACATTAAATTAATTAGAAAAATATTCATACTAGTTAGAAAAAATCTAACATTTGTAATGTGAATACACCAACGCAATCACTTAACTGCGACCGGTTTGAGGAGATTTAAATAATAAAGATACGGGATACTCGTAAACAAGCATATGCCACATACCGACTTATCAATTTCAATTCTAGTGGCGATAGAGAATCGACAATGTGAACAGATAGCACGATATTGAGTTCATTGATTTGTGTATAGATTTTGAGAGCCTCTGGGAGGTGGGGTTGTGAGATATACAGCCTTTTATTAACTGAATAAGACCATTAAATCCGAGCGCGCAGCTTTTTTACTGTGATTACCTATATTTATCGAAACTAAAATTACAAAGATAAAATATTTGATTTTTGTTTATAATGGATAAACTCAAAAAATACTTAACCGATTTTAATAAATATTTCATTTATAGAAAACTACACTATCATCGAGTAAACATGGACTGTATTTTATCGACTCCAACGCGAACGCAGTCACGGACGCGAACGCAGTCAATATTTATGCCTGAAAATGCCTAAGTTTTGAAAAAAAAAACATGTTTTAGAATAAGAGAAGATAAATTGAATTAGATTACCAATTTAATGATACTTGTTCTATCAAGTAACATTTACTCTTATCTCTAAATAATTAAACAAAAAATATCTTCAATAACACTTTAGTCACTTCCTCACACTGCTCACATAAACGTTACCGAAACTCTTATCGTATCCATATACCCAAAAATATCTTAATCTATGTTAATTTTACCGTAGTAAAGAGCTAAGATCAGCAATTGGTCTGTCGCAAGTCATTACGTATTCATGCCATAAAACAGAAATAACGAGATGTCCCACAACCAGCCGACATACATACAAACATTATGTAGGTAGGTACATAACTACTTAGTTAACGGCTAGGCGGAATGTGTCGGTGTTATGCGGATTTTAGGCTGGGTGGATTAAAGCGCGTTTGAAACACGCGCGGTTTTAGAAACGTACAAAACTTCATTTGACAAAAACTCGCCATGCGTCATGTTCGTGAACGGGCGCCGTCAGTAGGGACTGGTCATCTCTTAGCTACCATAGCTTTTGCTGCTTTTATCTTTTTATTTCGGACGCTTTTAACATGCACGTCTTTCTACATTGTTCTCACATGTATAATTTCAACATGAATGGTATTTTGTAACAATATTTTGATTTAAAAGAGTGTCCGTAGAGTTTCTTGCCCGTTCTTCTCCATAGGAACCTACTACGCTTTGGAATGGGCATCTAGCTACATCTTTCTGACTGATCGACCTTTTGACAAATTCAAATGTGCCTGTATTTGGTTTATTTGAAATAAATGCTTTGAGTTTGAGTTTGCCATACGTCATGATCATCAGATATCCGTGGTCACGATAGTGTCATCTGAACCATGTATCTTATTTCAATAATGAGTTCTAGACATTTAAATATTCATTGATATTATGAAACACACTATTAAAAAGATAAGTTTAAAGTGCTTAATGTTATTTTTTATTTGGACTCTGTGTCTGAATTAAAGAGAAATTATTATTATTAATTGAGAAGCAAAACAATAAGCTTAGTAATAACAGCCGCACGATTTGATCCATCAGGTTAAGCTACGCTTGCCGGGGTTGGTCTGTGGATGGGTGACCATCTAAACATACCGAAACTCCTCCGTGCCTCGGAAAGCACGGTAAGCTGTTGGTCCTGGCTGTCGTGGATCCTTGACAGTCGTTAATGGTCGTCAGAAGCCCGACAGTCTGACAACCAGTCTTACCGAAGGGTATCGTATTACCCAGTTACTGGGTTGTGGAGGTCAGAAAGGCAGTTGCTCCATGTAAAATACGGTATTCAGCTGTGCATCGGGTTAGACTGGAAGCCGATCCAAACATTGATGGGAAAAGGCTAGGTATGATTGAGACGCAAAAATTAATAATTCCGTGAGAAGGTATTTTTAAGCGTTAAGGTATTTGTATTTTCTCTGTAATCCTGTGCCCTGCAGTGGGACATTAATAGGCAGGTACTGTTAGTATTTAGGTGAGCCTGCAATATCAGGAGATTTACGATAGGTTACCTACCTCAGAGAAAAAGTTTTAATGATCTCATGTGCCTGGCAGCGGTTGCCATAGCCTTCACACAGACATTGCATTTGGCGCTAGAAAACGTAGTTGTAATTCCCTAGACGAGGGCTTTTCTAAACTGGTCTACAGAACAGTACCCCAATAGCGTAACACACTAATCTGTCACAATCCGGAGAATTTTTAAAGATATTCTATCTGCTTGACAATGTAAATAACGCAAAGATTCTTGTTGAAGGCAGGTTGAAGGTGTACCTGTAGGTAGTTGTGGTGTGGTGGTGTACTAAAGGTACACCTCTGCCTGACCCTCCGAAGAATGCCGGCGTGATGTTATGTGTATTATTGTTGAATTTTCAAAATGGGATGGGACATTGGGAGTGTGAGTGTGTTACGCTAATGCCCCAAATATCAATGTCACTAATATATTATAACATTCGCAGAAAGCATTGTGACGGAGCTATGTTCGCGTTGAAAACTACATTCGTGAGATTCTACATAAAGTGTTTGATTGGATAGAGTATCTTTTTGAAATCTACTTTGGTAGTCAATTTTTATAAAAGGTTAATATAAATCACGATGACATACTATATTATATAAGTAAGTATATAATATAAAAACTACTACAAGACACACTTAAAAATGAACATCATACTTGTATTATTATCTTGAAAACGAGTTATAATGACAAGTAAAGTAATTAATGTAAATCACAGCGCTGTTGTCCGAAATAATTAAAATAATGTTAGGTATACATTTGGTAGAATTCCATAGATTCATCTTCAATAGTGATATTATAAATTTTTAGTCTGTTAGTATTCTTGTAATTATTTTGATTCCGTTAGTGAAACGAGTTCTGCGAATGTTGGATTAGGAGAAATAAGACTTTTTATTAACTGTATTAGATAGATATCTATGAATTTGAATTTGATCAATGTATTAGTTTCATGTAGAAGTCGTACCGAGAGATCTCCTGTTTCTATTCAAACTAAAGGCTTAAAGGGTGGTTTATCAAGTGAATTTTTGAAGGGAACCTTAATTTTCTTTTCTGCTAATTAAAACAAAATGTCAAAAATTCATCATTAATAATTCGTCTGCAAAATATGGAGATTTTTTAAGATATTCCAGTCATGTGATCTTTCCATGTACCTTGTTCATCATAGGTACTACATAGAATATGTTAAAATTAAGGGTCGATTGCATGACGATACGCCAAGAACACGTCTGCTGTGTTTGTGTACTTGTCGTATCGTGATTGTGAAGACAGAACTCACGACTAGTTATATCGTTATACATATACAGCGTGTAACAAAAACCCTGTCCGATCCGTGAGGGTGTTGTTAAGAATCAAACTGAGAGTCTATTTACGAAGTAATTTTCATGAAAAAAATATGGAGCATTATTTTTTTATGGGGAATTTTGCTGATTCATTAGATGGGGCGCGGGCGGTCGTCATTAAGTGTGTGCCTACCAGTCATAAATGATGACTTCTGTAGAAAATTTGCTAATTTATAATGAAATTGGGGTAATTTTGGTACTAAACACGTGAATTTTAAGAGCAATAACATTATTTAAACAAAAAAAAAAAATCTTGATAATGTCATTGCGGTACCTATGCGCCCCTTTCTGATTGGACTGGGTTTTTGTTACATGCTGTATAGTCGTGAGCCCTCTCTTCACTACCACATGGACACGCTTTGAATGCAAAGAATCTAGTACTTTCTTCTCACACTTATTCCAACACACAACATACCCCACCCAACAACAAGGAACAAACAAGAAACCATATGCTATAAAACAATACCTAAATACCAGCTATACACTTCACACAGCCCATAAACCCAGCTATTCCAAGATAAACATCAATCTCATCGGAATCATATAAAATTGTACTTTTATACCAGTTATTATGCTTCTATAAAACAGGGATGAACTGTTTATGGGTCCAGTGGATGCCGCAACTAACATCTGATAATAGTCTGACGAATAAAAATTGTTTACCCGTAAATATATGTCTATAAAAACTATTAATATGTAGTGAGGTTGGGTAATTAATGGAGTTATGTTAGAGTTTGAAAAAGACACAAATAGTGTTATTGTGTCTATGTTATTTTGCGACTGACTGTGATTGGTACACTTGTATTCTCTGAATACATTTCAGGAATTATGTGTTTTCATTCACTTCCCGAATTGATATTTTTAATTTAAATAGATCTATCTACTATCGACTTCATTAGGAATACGTTACAGAACTAATAAAATATTTGAATAATTTACGATTCTAAGATGCTAAATACAATGCTTATGACCAAATTAGAAATAAATTAAATTCATTTAAAAAAAGCCACACACACACACTCTTTTGTTTATGGTTAAATATGGCTACCTTAGAATAATGACTTGGCAGCATGGAATTAGTATGTACAGTACCATCGAAGAAGTTCATATCTATACATCGTAAGAACTATTTCTACTTGCAGCGCTCGGCCGCTATAGAACCAGGGCGGGAACAGATGTAGTCATCGTGTTCACGGGATTTTGTTGGGAAGTTTTAATGAATTATGGTCGAATCATGACCACTGGACAACCACCAGTGTTTGTAAATTAGTAGAATAGGCTATAAGTCAGCTGATTCTTCATTCGTCAGTTTCTACTCAAGGATGTGCACAACATCTAGTAACGCCATTACGATACATGCTACGCGAGTGTGAACAGATGCCTACCAAAATGACCAACTAGCCTCAAAAACGAAGAACACTCGCTGTTATACCTATCCGATCAACACCACAACACATAAACGCTTACCCACCAACATTAACGATCCATACTGTTACAAAGTACCTATTAACTACTAATTTAATAGGCCCAACTCATTAACCTGCTCAACTCGTTAACAACTTTAATAAAAATGAATACTCCCGAACAAAATAGCCATAAATTCGATATCTAAAAGTTTTATTGTAAGTTACAGTTGTAAAAGAAGGGTAGTTTAAGTTCGCAGTTACCTGCGAAACTTTGTTAATGGTGAAACAATAATAGTTAATGATTCGGAAAACGTCGTATTAATTGTAAAATAGGAAAGTTTTTAGGGTGTGTAAAAAAGTTTTAAACGTATATTTTTGTCATTTTATGTCGGGGGACCTATTCGAGGGTAGAGAAATAAAGTTTATTTGAGGAACTCATGTGGGTTGTCGCTTTTTTTTCTTTTGTAGGTTGTAAAAAAGTCTAGCCTATGTTATTCTTGGTTGGGTGAAAACCTGACTGAAAACAATGATTTAGGTATTAAGATTGCAACACGAAACACATTTGTGTTTTATTAAGTCGCTGTTCCTTTGAACCTTAAACCGCTTCTAAGGTCAGACTTCTGATTTAAAATTCTAGGGAAAACTAACAAAACTTTTTTAATAACTTGGTTTTTAACTTTACTTAACTTCTTTTTTTAGTAACTGAACTTTCGTCTGACTAAAACTGTCGTCTGCATTAACAATAAAAGTAGATTGCCACTACAATTTTTTGCATTCCTTACAATAAATGTAGATTATATATTCAAATTCTTCAAGAAACGACTAAAACTAAATAACTTTTAATTTAACCATCTTACTTTAATCTTAACCGAAAACCCGACCTATTCGGAGTCTTTCAAAACGATTCCCTCTTCATTAACCGTACCCATTAACTAAATATAATTGTGAATGATAAACAGTTACATTACTATCGTACAATACCGATATCGTGTGTGGTCCAGCAATTAATGAGCTCACTCGAACACATGCATACATACGCGTGTATGTCTGTCTGTCCCCTGTCCCTATCTCCGTAATTTATCTGGAGTGTATACGTTTTCTATTTTATGAAGTTATTAAAGTTTTAGTTAAGTTTTGTTACAAGTTTCTGTGGTAAAGCGAAATAGTGTAGGCCCGACTTTTTGGGTAAAAGTTTTAGTGTGGTATATGGGGCTTATTAAGCTATGTTTTTATGGGTTTATGTGGTATCTCCAGTTGTTGTTATCTATGTAAACATTTTGGCAATAAGGGCAATATAATTATGATAATAATGTGGTATCTACAGAATATAGTGTTTGGATGTAGCGACGTGCCCACGCCCGTGCATGTTTCTTAGCATTTCTTTTTCTAAATTCTATTCGATCCTTACATTGTTACTTGTATGAAAAATATGATACGAGTAGTATATAACTTTATTGACGTATACTGATAACTAGGTTTCTTTACTTGCTCCACATAAGCTGTTCTTGCTCTCGACAGCGTATTAAAGAGTTAATTTAGTTAGTTCAAAGGACACTATAATTATCTTATTCCATGACTAATCTTTTATTATATGACAATATTACTCAGTCCTAAGATGATATTATAATTTAGATTGTTTGTTTGTTGTAGTGAATTGCGAGGATGGCCCATTAAAGCACTGAAAGTTTACGGGCAGTTATGCTTGTAAGTATCTATGAGCAGTCATATAAGTTTATTAGCTATTGGCACTGCCATGTGCTGGATTGACGCAAATAGATCAATGCCAACGCTTACTGTAACGACTAATACCCAGAAATATGATTGTTTACTTCGAAAGAATACTCGTAAAGACTTTAAGACTACTTAATATTTATTCGACCTCAGTTTTCTGCATAATAGATTCTCTGTTAAGCTTCAAATGGACCACTTAATGTCAGAAACAAAGATTTAACAGAGAAGAGCTCATCCACAAAAGCTCGCCGCTTCACAGTTCTAACCTCGAAATTTAATATTTAACATATAATTAATCCTCAAAAACTAAATTGCCATTGCGAGACCGCTCCGAACGCTCATAGACATAAATCATTTGTAACAAAAGCCGAGCGGTACACGGATTGCGAGCCCATCGCTAATTGGGCGTCACCATAAACCGGCCGCATTCGTAACAAAAGTCAATTCTCCCAGCAAAGAGGTTAAAAAGACTTGCGGGCCCACCGTGTAACACAAGCTGGTACCGCGAAAGAACATAAAATTCGGTTGGCTATTAGATTCCGCGCCGTTCGGTACGACGAGCAAACGACATTTTTATATTTTTAAGTGAACGGCCCGCGCACGCGCACACATACCCACACTCACACTCACTCGCACGCCCATAGTGCAGGTATAAACAAAAATGTGCTAAGTAAAAAATATTATTATAGCATAATGCGCCATAAAACACGAGAGCGTCCGCGTCGGTGAGCGGCGACGGTTCTCAAACTGTTCACGTGCTACGCGGCGTAGCATTCTCGTAGCGGCGTAGCGGCTGCCGTAGCAGCTGATATTATTTTCATGTGATGCGAAAATCGTTCAAGCTTATACTGTTGTGAAAAATATATCCGTCTCTTTCTAAGCTTACAGCGGTACTTTAAAGATGCATGTTTATAAATAACTAATGATTCTTGAGCGTAGCGACGCGTATATGATTAATAGTAAAAAAAACTTCATTATTATGACGTGCCGCACCTTATGATGGTGCAAAACTAAACTACTAAGTATTTGCAGGCTTTTCGAACCGGTCTTTAACATAGATACAAATAATCAGCATATTAATTTAGCATTTTTATTGACTTTGAACTATCTTCTAAATAACTGTTCTTTGCGGAGAAAAAACCATTTCTTTTGCTAACAACATCCATTTCATACGTTATTAAAAAATAAATGTCAAATAACGAAAAATTACACTTACTCTACAGGCATCAGGTTCAATTAACACAAAACAATTACATGAAAAAAACAATACAAACGCAGCACTTCTTCCCAATGTCGGTAAGCAAAAATTACAGAACACCACCGGCTTCGATCTTTAAATACTCCTTTTCGATCTAGTCATACACGCACGCCGGTTGCTAGTACTACGCACCTGACCTTTCTGAAGAACATTGCCAATAAGGTCACACAAACAAATGTAAGTACCAATTAATATACTTAAACACAACAAGTTTGAACACCACAGCTCGCCGGTACTCCAACATAAACAATGTCAATGATTTCTATAAAATCGGTCGGCATTTCGATATACGAATTATATTAGAATAACGTCTGGGAAATCTACGCAATGTGCAATAAATAAACCGAAGACGTCCCACTAATAAAACCTACAACTCTTATTACCATTAAAATAGAGTTCAATTTCGTCTAGTAGTGTGAGGTGAATGACTATAATAAAAATAGTTCGTTTTTGGTCAGATGTATCTGATATAATCAAAGTTTAAGGACATAATAAACTTAATCTAATATTATAAGTGAATGCAAATTATCAAAAGTTAAGGTAAACAATGTTTTAAAGGATGTGGTGTTGAATAAATTGTAGTGTAGGCGATTAGGACTTTTAAGACGAGGTGGTAGAGTTGAAACTTCAGTGATATAGTGACAAGAAGCGTTGTTTTACATTAATATGGCGAGCTTAGAATAATGAAACGGTGCCACTATAAGTTAACATAATTATCCAAATATTTATTGTGTTATAGGGATCTCAGGCATTGCATATAAGACGCATAAGAATGTCCTCACTCATTAATCGTTAATTTAAAATTAATTCCGCACTACTACCTACTTAATGGCGACGAATTCATAATAGGTACCTATTAATACTCAACATTGTGCAACACTGGATCAAGTTATTCTAATAAAACACTTAATACAAACTAATTGGTAAGCTTTTTAAATTCCAAAATGACATTTCGATGTAATTTTCTCTTCGATCTAAATGTCATAAAATTCCCCAAAATGTTAGTTAATTAAATAACAAATTAATTAATAGGTTTTTATGACCTTATCGAAGTATATATGTGAGAACTGGAATTTTATCGAACATTTTTGATTTTTATAGATTAAGTAGATTAGTATCACCCAAATAATGTTGTAATTTCTAAAGTTTGACGATATGAAACATGATTTTACTTTTAATAAAAGTCATCTTTTATGCGAAAAAAGCTTAATGATGGAATAATATTAATAAAATTAAAATTATGTGATGCGTTTTTAGATCTAAAAACCTATAACCAATACTGAAAATTTAAAACTCATATAAAAAGTACACTTTGTAAACAAGCATATTACAAATTAGAGGATTATATCCAAGATAAAAATGCTTAGAAACATGCTGGTCCTGCTCCATAGGACAATTTAGAATCTAGACAAAATCTAACTGGTTGCCAATTTAATTGCATAATATTATTTTTTATAACATTGATTCTAAATTCTGTGATTATTTGAACTCACACACTGACTTATTATTAGTATTACTTGTTAAAATGTTAGGAGTATCGTATAATTTTACAATGTTTGTAAATATGTGAGCGCCATACATCTATCACATAATTAATACATATATCTGTCATTCCTTCATTTTCATTTTTTTTACCTATCGCGGTTTTACTAAACCGCGATAGGTAAAAAAAATGAAATCTTAATCTAGGGCATCGTCTACAAATAAATAATTAGTGTAGGTATACAAGATATTGTGAAAACATTTTAAAAGAGTAACGGTGGAGTTCTTGCCCATTCTTCGCCATACAAAAACTACCTTTTAAAGGGGCGACTAGAATCAATTATTATTATTTTTTTGTAAATTTTGACGTTCAAGTGCCTTTTTTGTGTCTAATTGAAATAAATGATTTGACTTTGACTTTGAAAGAAAAGTTGGTATTGGATACCAATATTTTTCGTAGTAGTCAATATAAGAACAATTTTTAATGACTTCGAATAAATCTATACTTATTCTTATCTAATAACCTATTATATTATTTTTATTAGGGTTAATTATACGTATAATTTGAACTAAACTAAATTAATTTCTGTGCTAGAGCTTTACATAATATTTTTCTGCAGTGCTTTAAACTTGTAAAAGCAACATTTAAATACATTTACATTCAAAACCATAACAAAAATTTTGCGAATCAAAGCCAATTCGCGACGCAGTGCAATTCTTAGCTTAAGCCATAGAAAATGCTTATTTTTTTTCTCTTTTAAGTCAGAAGTGGACCTTTGTGAAACATTGTTCTATCATTCAGTACCGAGAAGTAAGCTGTATACCAGTAGCTCACTTACCTTCGCACCAAAGCAGAACGCTATATCAAAACAAGGCACAAACGAAAGGCTGCAAGCAGGGGTCCACAATCACCAACACACAGATACGAACCCAGAACGCTGGAAGATTCGGCTGCAGTCTGCTCTGTAGGTCAGGGTCGGAGAGCGCACCCCTGCCGAGTGACCCCGTCGACGATGCCGAAAACCGCTGGCTGCGCCCCGCACGCGCCTCGCCACCACCCTGTGCACGATCACGGTCATACCTCGCACCGAGGTCACACACTTCAATGAACCCTGGGGAACCTGGATCTAAGGTAGGTGCTACTAGGTCAGGGCTATTCGGGTCACCTGGATTGGCTGCGGGGTGTCTTATCGAGGGCTACGGGTATCTACGTTGTATACTACGGTTTTTTAAGTTAGACTCACTGTTTTGTCCACTAGGTTGCAGTACCAAGGCGTTGTGGGTCGTGGCTATACTAACTCGGCTTCTAAGACTGGTGGCTCATGGATTGGAGTTTATTGACAAAGTAAATAAAAAAAACAAACTGAAATAAAACTTATAAATAACTAGTTATATAAACACATACTAGATTAAAAGAAAAAAAAGAAAATAACAAGTAACAACATGATTTGTAAAAAAATGGAAATAGTAAAGAAATTAAAAATCTTGTGAAATCAAACTAATAAAAAACAATAACTTCATAGTATCATCTATTAGAGCACTATCGCTGTTTAGACTGGATCATTTGTTATTCATAACACTAAAGCATTTTAATTAAATAAACAATTATTCTTATCTTTTTACTGATAATTGATAAAGACTAACGTAATCCGTAAGTCGAAACTAAACGCGTTTGTCACGTTTTTATTCGAAAACTGTCAAAATTTAAGTTTCGAATAATAATTGTCAACAAATTAATGCGAATTGCAGCTTCATTGTATTGAATTCGTTATTCCAATCTCAACAGTTCTAGTAATAAGGTAATGTTCTATAAACACCAGATATTAAAGAACTAGGTACTATGAAGCCGTTTATGGTCAGTGACAGTGGTACATGCAGAAGTCATGAATGAAGAATAAAAATTGAAGGAAGAGATTGCCCAGTGCCCAGTGGGAAGCATCGAAATGTGTGATCGTGTTGCGACTAAAAAGCATCTATTAGAACTAAAGAGTAGTACAGACGACACGGATTTTATAAATAAAATTCACATCATATTTTACTATATAAAAAACTTGTTTTTGTCACTACTCTATTCGTCTTAGGATGACTAACCATTGCAATAACTGCATTCCAATGGAAGGTCAATAAACAAAGTGTTTTATCAAGTCGATGACATTACAAAAAAAAAAACCACTGAAGCAAGTAATTTCAGTAAAAAAAAATTGTAAAGGAACCGTGAGACAGTAGACAGTAGTTCAAAATGGTAGAGCTGAATGGTGCTGATCCATGCGTCATGTTCGTGAACGGGCGCCGTCAGTTGGGACTGGTCATCTCTTAGCTGCAATGGCTTATTTTAAATTATTGAATGGTTCTTTGTTTTTTCTTTTTATTACGGACGCTTTTACGAATGTGCACGTCTTTCTACATTGTTCTCACGTGCATAATTCCAACATGAATGATGTAACCAATATTTTGTATCAAACGTTTTTATTTAAAAGAGTGTCCGTGGAGTTTCTTGCCCGTTCTTGCTTCCTATTTCTGACTGACCCACTTATTGACAATTCAAAAGTGCCTGTAAATGGATTAATTGAAATAAATGCTTAGAGTTTGAGTTTGCAGCTGAATGACATAATAAAATCAACATATTTCACTTTCTCCTCTTCTGTACACAAATAATACAATAAATTATTAAATAACTTCTGTTTAAGATCACTTTCTAGTGTTTTGTATGGGGATTACGCAATTATGATCGGAAAAGTACCGAAGACGTCATAATATTGATAAAATGTTTTTATTCTCATAATATTTTAAAATGATCTTTAATGGTTTTGGTTATTAACATAATACGAGCATAATAGTAATTTTAGTTTAAAATAAATTGGAAGCATTTTGTTTAAATTATAATCAACTATCATTAGCAAAACATTTATTGTTAATATTAAATCTATGAATACAGTACACATCTGGTGATGTTCAAGTCCTTGCTACATATTAAAACTGTCCAATATTATTGAAATATTTTTTTGCACATACAATCATAATTTCAGCATAAAGCCTTACAGAGAACCAAAAAACTACACAGGTTAAAATAGTTTTCAGCCAACCGACCTATCAGCCATGCAACATTCATTTATTCCTGGAATCTAGAGCAATATACATTTCATTTAGCTGCTCCATTTCCATTTAAGGTATGTGCCTAACTGCCTGACCTGTACCAATTAGGTGTCTAGTAGGCCAGGCGCTAAAAAGGGGCATTAAAATGTCAGCAATTTATAACTTTGTATATTGAAAACTAGGCGATTCCAAAGGCCCAATTTAGCGGACTTAGTAGCTTCAGCAAAATTCTACACCTTAAATAATCATTAGTTTAATACTCTCTCATAGCAATCTCCTGCTGGACATAAACCTCTCCACAAGCAAGCCACTGAGGTCTATCCTCAGCCACTCTTAAGACATTATTACCACCATGGAACACCGAAGATTGTCATTCCACCTAGCCTAAGGGCATCCAACGCTCCTTTAGCGAATTCGAAAGTAAGTACGTCTTCCCCAACAGCCATCACTTCGACAGCTAATATGGCGGCCTAAAAATACGAACTACAACATACCACCCAAATCGCACTAGTAACAGGATCGTTTAAAACAATACGAGGGTAGTAAACATCGCTGTATTGCACTTAAACGTCCATTCGTAGTGTGTAATGGCGCTGTAAATCTACCACCAGCTCTTTACAAGCGGAGTTTTACACACTATTTGTGTAAAGACGGTTCTGTAATGAATATTAGCGGTTATTGCTTGGTTAATTTTTATGGGTAAGGCTAAACTTGGTCTAAGTTCGGCGGTTGTATCCAATCTTTAATTATTTTCATCCATTTAGCGAAAGATTCCGATGAATCTTTCGCTAAACTTGTTTCATACGAACTATAAGAAACCCCTCAATGGTTTTATGTATAAGTGAGTAACTACACTATAAGATTTACGATTGGGCTATCCAGTGTATAAACATATGTTACTACCGAGAAGGATTATTAGGATTAATTGAGGAAGGCCGACTTGGTTCGCGCCATGTAAGAACTACACGAAAGAGACGTATTCTTTTTCACTTATTAAAGAAAGAGCCTTAATCCTCCACCTACACACAAATTATAAATTACAAATCTACAAACATGGCCTAAATCATTAAAACCATAAGCCTTCCGACGTAAAGGACCGGTTTCATAGGACCATGAATGAATCGTCCAAACGTGCCAAATCCGATGAGCTACGAGCGACTCATTGATTTGCCAGACGCGTCATCTTCCGGTCTGGCAGACAGTTTGCCACGGTGATGTGCCAGCTTTCGTACCGTTATTAGTTGTGGGATATAGGAATTGGTATTGGTAGGGTGCAACACGGTGTTGCGTGTAGTTTCACGGTAAAGAAAAGCCAACTCACTACCCGTGCGTGGTGAGTTATGGATATTTCCAGTAGGATATGTGGCAGCGCCCTCTTTTTAAAGTAGTTAGGGTTGTAATAGGTTCAAATTCAAATTAATTTATTCATTTCAAAAACAGTGAACATAGGGTGAAATTATACAGATGTTATTTCAGGTAACTTAGGGGTACTTTTAGGTAGCAGCATCGTTCTTGTATCAAAAAGTTAGGACCTTTCTGAAGACAGTCAAACATTCCAATTTTATTCAACTCTTAAACACACATTTTGTTCTAGAATGAATTAAGTAAAGTAAATCATATCATTTCACATTCCAAGGCAGTATGCCAAAACGGTCATATTATTGTCTTCAATGACATCATATATTATTTTATTCAAAATGAAATACATAAAGTAATGCTCACCTAATATGGAGGTAGACTGGTTTTCCCCTAAACGCAATACATGAGAAGTTTAATACGCGAATGCCATATTTACCTCAAGATGTAATTCTTGAGAAATAGGTAACTAAGCGAGAATATTAATTAGGTAATATGATTAGGTATTTATGTTGTGTATTATATGTTCTTTGAGGCTATTTAACTGTTTTTAAAGTAATCCAAAGAAAGTGGGTCACCAAATAGTGGTATAAGACATAATCAGCTTATAACATCCCCAGCGCTCGCTGCGACACAGGCCTCCCTGTGTAAGGGCAACAATAGGTATGGCCTTTCAAAAGTAAGTAGATACATAACTACAATTCAAATATGCTTTGGTTTTCAGTATGAGATTCATCATCTTGGTAGCAAGCTATAAACTGCTGAAAATGGGCTGAAATTGGCCGCTACAATGAACTGTGAAGCAGATATGAAAGGGTTACTGGCAGTCAACACACTTGACAAACGGACTCGAGATTGCAGTAATGAAGACAAGAAGAGGTACCTAATCCCAAAAAGACTAACTTCATAATGGAAAACAATTCGGTGAAATCCCAAGAACCCAACAGGTAAATCATAAATGCTTGCGTTTATAGCATATTAGCTTTTTCCCGCGGCTTCGCCTACGTGGAGGTCGGAAATTGTCCCCAAAAAGTATTACCGTAGCGCGCACGCCAGTAAAGCTCCCAGTCGGCATGATTTTTTCCGACATCTTCACCAATCATCGTCATATTGCAGCCAATTTAAACAAAACATTAATTAATTATACAACTAAACCTTCCTCATGAATCACTCCGTCCATTGGTGAAAACCATATGAAAATTCGTCCGGTAGTTTTTGAGTTTATCGCGTTCAGACAGACGCGACGGGGCACTTTGTTTTATAGAATGTAGTGATTAATATTTTAAAATACTTTGTTTTAAAACATGTAGTGATTAATATTTTAACATAAGTAGGTACCAGGATATACAATTAAGTTACTTTTATTAATGTTCTAACGGCGTACCATACAAGTTTTACTCCAACCTATGAATGTTTATCAATAAGCCTTAAACATTCAAGTCGTATAACAATTTGATACGCGAACAAATCATATTTATACGAATAGAATTTAGCAACCGTCATTGTAATAAAAATAGTGATGTAATCCCATAAAAAATACTCGACAATTACTTCTGCAGGTACCTACATCGAATTTGAGAAGATAGCACTGTGGCGACATCGGACGAAACCGGTATGAAATACATAAATTTTATTTATAAAAAGACGGGCCGTGCCCACACTTAGCTGAATTGGTTATTATCTCATTCCATAGGTACTCATGAGATTCATTACACACTTATTGGCTAGAGAACGAATAAAACCATTTTTGTAGCGAGCTAGTGTTGTGGCGGGTGTCGATGTCGGTCTTTTGAAACTATCAGTAATTATATCGGTAGTTTAACCGAGATGTTTGTTGATTTCATAAAGGCTCGAAAGGTGCTCTCAACAATCACCAAGTTTAAAAGACTCAACAGGTCCACTAGCATGTATAGGTAAGCAGTCAGTATATACGGCAAATTGAATGAAGCTAGGTAGTTAGGCTAATAATATTTTTTAGCTTTCTTAAAATAACAAAAACATCACGGTTGTGTTCCACAAAATGTTGATGTGTGAAAAACTTCGTTTTATAGAACACACACATTTGGATATTTATGCTTGTGCAGACATTGTAGCTTTCTCGGGTTACATTTCTTTTGCGATATTTAGTCATTTATAGTTCGATAGACCCAAATTCTATCGACAAAAATGCACTTACACGTGCCCATCACTATTCCGAAACCAGTTCGCGCGTTAATTGCGGTACCAAATTCGTATCAGAATCATTTGAATATCCGTAATTTATGACAACGGGCAACTGAGTATCATCTCGGTACGATGTGTGTTAACGTTCGCATACATTATGTTAGCAATCCGACCATATGCTGTGTTATTTGAATATTTGTTATTATGTGAGATCTAGGTGGGGCTTGCTAGTATACTTGTATGATTATTTTTGGGACTTTTTATTGGCATTATGACAATAATTCTCTATAATAAATATTTTCTATCCTCATGACAGCGTGTACGAGAATGATTAAGGTGAATTGAGAAGTTATGCAATTCCATAAGGTTGATATAGCAAACTAATTGAGAAGTAAAGGTATGGCAAACATAATAAACTGCGCATATTCAGTACAGAAGGCTGTAATAGATGAAAATTTTTCAGTGTGGTTTCAGACCTCTGAAAATGATAGAGCGTTCCTACTGGACCCGGAAGGCAAGAAAGCGCCTTGCTTTGCTACAAAAGGCTTTGTTTTTGACACATCTTATTGTAGGTCATCAAATGATATCTCAATGAATCTGAAGGTACAATAGACAGAAAGAACAAGAAAATAGGTGGATCAGGAAATTGCAAGATCTTACAGCAAAATGACGGAAAATTTTACTTCCCCATCTTTTTGCTCCGATAAACTATAACCGTGGCAGGAGGTATAGATTGTTCACCGTGCCTTGGAGTCAAACCGTCGCTCGAGCCCAGTCTCCTGTCCCTCGCACGCTCTACGCTCAACGCTCTCTTGGACGCTAAACCTGACTGTGATGTGTCCGTTGAATGGAAGAAGATCTTGTCAGTATGTCTATGATTGTCGGGTAGTTGTTTAATTTTGTTTACTTTACTTAAATAATGTGTTTGTGTATTTGTTTTTAACTAATGTAATTAGCCTTGGCCGTTTCATAATAAAATAAATTAATTGACAGAAACGTTTATAATTAAAAATATAAAATGTAAGTACTCACACCTGCTTTATAAATAGACAAAGTAACAACCAACCAGTCGCCACCATTAACATATATGTAAATAAATTTTCTACAAAAGTTATTATGAGAGCGATGACCACTTTAATGTTATTTTATTTGTGTCTCAATGTTAAAGTATTGCTAGATCTTGAACAAAACTTGTTCGAATGTTCGGAGGTTTTAAACCCGCGACATTATTAAAGTTTAATGCCATATTGGTTTAGATACAATTTTGATGAAGATTCTGAATACAGTTCCTCGTAAACTTCATTTATATTATTGCAAACTTGTTGAATATTTTATCAAAGTTATCTTTCGTATCATGCGAGCTAGATCGATAGCAAAAACATCGCTAAAGCATTGATTTAAAATTGTTTATCTAGCTGATTTCTTACGACAAGAGAAGTTTTCAATATATAGGTTCCCGATTATTTTTGGTTTATGCTCGTGATTGCATATTATGTACTTAGATCTATTTTGTTTTTTGATTACTGTTGTCTTTTTGTATGCACGTGTTTCTGTGACAAATACACCTATTTTTATTTATCTTTCTTTTAATGGATAATCAGCCATTGCTTTTGATTTTGTCAATTATACATGAACATTACTTATACAATTCCTAGATTACGTAGAATGAAGCTCAGAATAATTCCAAAAAAGTAATAAAACACAATTAAGGTCGACTCGAGTATTCCCAAAAGCACACCGGTGTACAATTTCATCAAATTGTGACTCACCCCGTGACGTCATCGGGTCTTTCGCGAGAAATAAGTGAAATGACTCCCGACCTACGTGACGTATCGGAAATTACGCGAAAATTGGGCGTTTAATAGATTTAAATATATCTAACTACGAATAATCTGAAGAACAACTCAATGTAGATAACTTTGCTGAAGGTCTAATACACGCCATATATTTCACAAAGGAACTGAAATTATAGTGTGATATGAAATGTCCTGATTCGAACACGTCATCGACTAAGAAATGAAAAGATCCGCAGAAGAACCACGGTAACTGACATAGCCCGAAGAATTGCCAAGCTTATGTGTCAGTGGGCAGGGCACATTGTGGCGCGACGTTTTTGGTTGTCTTTCGGCTGAAATGATGATGTAATAAAGGATCCTAGGACATAGATGACGATCACAGAGACAGTTGCAGAAAACAAGGAAAGTGGTATGTGAGATTTACAGCCGGTAAGGAAAGGATCAAATAAAGAGACTATAATAGGACTATTCCTAATAGATGTTTTAGCGCTAAAAAAACTTGCACGACAAAGAATCGCGAAGTTAACCCAAACTGCTACCAGTCTATCAAAATCACCATCTGTATGATAAACATTTTCGTTGATGATCCCCATTAACATGACATTCACTTAAGCACACATACATAAACATATAGCGTCCGTCCGTAGGTGAGGCGTATATGGCAACACTTTATAGAAGACATTTATGTACTTTTTCTAACTGTACACCCATTGCAGACCGCGACATTCTACGACATATTTTACGTAAACCGGTACTGGTGATTTAAGAATATTATATGTTCGTGCTTATTATAAAAATGTTCGGAGCTTTCCGTTTTTCCCACATTGAATTAGAGTGTTTGTGGCGAGTAGATAGTTGGGAAATCGATTGTTTTATAGCCGATAGAATGGTGTTTGTTGTTCATTGTGATTTGTAGTTTACAAGAGGCCGTAACTGTTTCTATGTTTTGAATCGTTTCATTTAGTAAAGCTATTGGTATTCATAGGTGGAGCGTATATTTCATTTCACAAATGAAAATGTCACGTAACATAACTAACATCACGCCTGTATTTCCCGAAGGGTTGGGCAGAGGTGTACTTATAGTACACCCACATTTTGTCAGTTATGTTTCAGTCGCATGTAGGAAATAGGTAGGGGGCGAGCCTGTTGCCATCAACCGAGAACGAATTCAGACTCCGGGCTGCTACTGAAGAATCCTGATGGAAAATCCCAATAACACTTATGATAATTTCTTTAAGTAGAAATCTTAACTTCCAAATGATATATCTCTAAGTAACCACATTTTAGTATAAACTTTTGAGAGTCAATAATTTAGAAGACATCAGCATTTCCTATCTCACTATTTCTAAGAAATAACACCGAACCGAGACTTAGGTCAAAAGCCTCATTCAGTCTAGACTTTCATTGTCTTTAAGTTTACTTGATCAAACATTTGTTGCACAGTTTGTCCAACACAAAAGGAGCATTTGAACGATCGATCAATAAACTTAATCATTCTTAAGCTGTCACTTGTTAAGAACGGATGAGTTCGCAATGATGAAGGTAGGAGGATGAAGGAAGGAGGAATCATTTACAGGAAAAATATGAGTGAGTAAGCGGCATAAAATTACTTCAAAATTACGTTATACCTTGCTTAGTTATTTCGCGGTTTTGTTACCTAATTTATGATTAAGGGATTAGAAAGATTTATGATGCAACAATGCTTTTAAAGAGGTAACCACAAATGGGAAAATTAATGTTTTTAAAATTTAAGAGGTATTTGCTGCAACGGAAGTAAGTTGGGATGTTATGCAGGTACAAAACCCAGTAAGGGTCATTTTAATAATAACTGATACTAATTTAATAAGGTAAAAAGGTTTATACAGAGATTAAAAGAATGTGACATATGAATGGCTACCCGATGTCCCTGTGGCGGAACATTAGTATTGAAGTAAATTAATTTACTTATGGTTTTAGGAGGAGTCAATTAGAGATTGTATCGGTCATGGTTTTACAGATTTTGGTAAAAATACTAAATTAGGTAACTAGTATTATTTCACGACCAGCAGGTAATGGTTAAAAGAAAGTTGCCATTTAAAAAAATAAAAAATATTCTTAACGACAACACTTCCCAATTCCAATTTCAAAAAATCTACGCAAAACGACCGCACCAAAAAAAAAACAATCCGACTTCACGTCACAAATCAAAACCGATTCCATTTTTAATTTCAAACGTTTTTTACGTCACTACGAGTATCATCCATAAGTTTTTTTTTACCGTATTTACGCCGAGGACAATGCAACGAATCATGACTTTAGAGATAAATGGAATATGAGCTGAAAAAAAAGGTCCGTGATGTCCAATTTAAAGTGGATACAGAGGGTTTTATAAAAACGAAAGTGCATACAGGTATATTATTGTTGCGTGGAACGATGGATGCGGTAACAATGTGGATGTGGTATTGAGACCAAAATGATTTTGAAGGCTGCTACGACTATCGACTAGCTTCCGAAAATTTTGCTAAACTCAACTTTTATTTCATGTTCAGAAACGCGGGAGAGAGCATTGAAAGCATAGAATGGTAGGTAGGGTGAGCAAAAAAAAATTGGATGGTGTCGATTCTGAAGATCAATGAAATGGTTTTTGTTATATTATAGTCATCGTCAACAATAAAACATTACTGTTGCGGCCTACAACAAGTGCATTGATGGACGATCGTGAAAATGTGGGCCGAGGCACACATACGTGAGCCCATCAATGCCTGGTTGCGGCCAGGCTTGCAGTACTATTCTCAAATAATGCGCCAAAATACAAACAAAGTAAATGAATTATAAATTCCAATGACGAACAACGATAATTTTTCACGCGCCATTATGTTCCTGTGTTTCTTCTTTGCAAGCTAAATCGTAAACAAAATCTTTGATAAGTTACCTCCTTGGTTGCCATGTGTTGAAGTAAAAAGTTCCTTCCATTTTTAAATAACAGGACAGATTTAGATGAGTTTTCATAGTAATTTATTTGACCGCGAAACACGACAACTATGGATTTTCATACAAACATTGTCGGCCGGGCGCTCGCATATATTAATTTTGATCAGTACCGTAATTTCGATTTAAATCTCGAACAAGGTTGTCAAAATAATGTTCGAATTTCCAAGCATGTTTGAGAAGAGAAAAATATTTAGGCAGAATCTTTAACTTGTTGCATAGAACAAAGTTGAAAGCTCACGATCCTGGCAGTTCTCTCACGCAGTTTTGCCGCATCCACCGCAACCTACGTCCTCTAAGCCCCAACAAAAGGTAGATCCAGTAACGAGATATGATATTATTTTTTGTGTCCCGTCTCGGGGGTGGCCGGGGGTGTACCCGAGGTCGGGGGCGGCAGGTACCGTCAGGTGGATTCCACTTCGCAACGCATTGTCGTATTGTTAACTTATCGCGGTATACAATAATTTATGAAGGGTGAGGTAAACGTGAGAATCTCGGGCCAACGGGCCTGATTCCGAGATGTTTAGTTAGGTGTGGATACTAAGTTTACTAATGTCGCGACGTGTTATGTGGTTTTATTAGGTATGTTGGTAGAAAAAATGGATGCTGTGTTGGTCCTTCGATGTCAAATGTTTTCGCAAGGAGGTGCGGTATGAAGCGCACGCTGTGTTGTTTGCAGTCGCTGGTCTACGAAATTTCACACTGTAGTGCTGTGCGAGCTGCGACTGATCGGGCAGTTTGTTAAACTAAATGGTTACTTTACATATATACCCAGAAAGCATAAATTCTGCGCCAGGCTACTTTAAGCGAAAATTAATTCCGCACTTTTTTGTATATACAGGGTGTTAAAGTAGTTGCGTGCCATAGCTTAAGGGTAGGTTCAGTAACGATAAAGGAAGCCAGAAAAAAAAAAAGAATTATCTACGTTATCACCTACTAACTTTAAATAGCAATCGTTTAGACTTAAAATTATTTTATTTGTTTAAATGCTTTAATTACTTGCCTACTATCGAACGCGAATCGAACTAACGCTACGACTAAATTACAATTCGTATTTTCCCTTCGTACTAGGTAGGTAATAAATTAGGTTGAACTTGTATTTTTTTTTCTGGCTTCCTTTATCGATACTGAACCTACCCCTAAGCTATGGCACGCAATTACTTTAACACCCTGTATAAGTCATGAAATGTTGCCGCAGTTTCTTCCAATTTACGCACAAAATTAGCAAAAAATGCTCCATGTACCATCCTCAGACCAACATTCCTAGACACTATTTCCGAACATATTTCAAATCTAATCTTGCTGCTAAATCCAAATGACTGCAGAAGAGTAAACTTTCAAACACAACATGCTGCCAGCGACGCGGGCGTCGGGTGACGACGGAGCATGCGCGGAATCTTAATATAATATCAATTTCGCTGCGTTCAACATACTTCAAATTCGCGGATGTGTAGGGCTGGGGGAAATCAAAATGCAATTAAAATGTTTATCTGGACATTTTATCGCTTGGTAAAGCTAACATTGGAAAAAAATAAGGGATTACTATGTAGGTTCTGCCAACCCCCTGGGATCTTCTCGCATAAATCATAAATAGGTACTATTTTAATCAACCATTGTATTTGACCATTTTTAAAACATGGTCAAATACAATGGTTAATAAGAATGATATAATATAATGGTTATTAAGAAGAAAATTAAATATTTTTTTTATTTCTGTTTCAGAAAGAACGCTGGAATTCAGGGAGAAGACTGACGAATAAAGACCCCGTAGTAAGATACACAGAAATATGAGGTAGGTACTCTTCATTTAAATAAAAATATGACATCTTTAAAATAAGATCCCGAAAGACTGATCGACGTGATAAAAACGTGACATAAAACGCAAACTATTTCGTTTAAAATAAAAATATTTTAACGTAAACGGCTTACTGATTACAATCACACACCCCTCCAAACGAATCATCCATAACACGAGAAGTTACAAAAATCCATTACCGAACCATTTTCCACAAAGAAACGCACACGGCACAACCCTACGACCACTCAGGTACCTCTTATCGCGCCATCTTTCCACTCGTATTGTTTATTTCCTTCACACTTATACCAAATTAAACACTCTAAACACCAAGCTAATATCACCCTTATTTCAATAACATTAAAGTGTCTACAAAGTGTGAGTTAAGTTTGTAATGCAAGTACAGAACTTTATCTCTGTCGCAGCGTGACGTTTCATTAGAGCTTCGAGATTAACTTATTAAAAGCATTCGTGTTCTTTTTTCAAAATACTCGTACGCTTTGAAGTATCAAATGCGCGCGCAAATGGATAAATTTTGAAGGGATGACGTCACCGTATGGGTTTATAAGTGTCGGTACATGTATTAGGTACCTACTTTTATTGGTTCTGGCTAAGTGTGTGTGGGAATGTGGTTCCGTTTAGGGACCGATAAGTTACTGGTTGTATTTTATTTCTTTTTTTGCTAAATAAATATCTTTTGCGAAATATTTTGGTGTTTATTTTGACATTTGCAAGTAACTACCTACCTAACTTATTTAACGCATTATACCTAATGGAGAGATGAAACATAAGTTTAACGTCAATGCTTCTTTATTTCGTAGACGTAGAATATTTTGGTCCATCTAAAGTTAAAAAAAAAAAAAAGATTTACACCTAACTATAACTTATTCTTATTAATCCCTGCAGTCTGACGTAACTCACTATAGTGATTATCTTAATCGTTATTTCCTTAAAACATGATCTTACTCAGTAGAAGAAAAATACGAACCTTCAGAAGTTCACAGTTTCAATCTAAATTAAAGTGTTTCCTCTTTTTTGATTCGTCAAATTATTGAAACGTACCTACAAAAGAAATCGCAAATTTCATACGAGTTTTCCAAAATACCTAACTTGGCGACTTCTACAAGGATAATATTTCCAATTAATTTTAAACTTTATCAAATACACACATCAAAAATGTCTAGGGATCAAGTACTTTTTTAAATATAAAAAAAATATTCAATTAATATTTACCAAATCTAGTCTTCCAGACTGGATTCTTACTTTAATTCCTGTTTAGTTAACAACATTTATATTTTGTAAAAATTCAGAAAAATTGCAATTTTTGCAAGTTGTGGGAAATTAATGTTGTTGTAGTCAATGTCGTCAATTAAATGGCACAAAAAGGCTTTTTAAGGCACAAAGAGGATTTCTTTACTTTTTTTTATTGTAAAGTTAATAAAATAATAATCTGTGTTTCCACCATAGACACGAATCACACAATCACAGCGATTTGGCATGCTTAAAATCAGTTCATCAAAATCACTTTGAGGAATAGCCTCCCACGTTCTTTCTAACAAGTCAAAAAGTGGTTGTGGGGTATGTACGGCAATGCGTGCTAAATTGGGTTGAGGGCTGGCGATTGAGCAGGCCACGGCAGAACGTTGATGCGAGCATCGTGCATTGTCGTGCATTAGTCGAAACGAATCACCCAACCGGCTTCGCAAAGGGATGATCACGTCTCTGAAACAATCCTCTCCGCATAAATCTGAGCATTGAGGTTGCCCCTGATCCAAATGAGATCGGTTCTTCCACCGATCCAAATACCGGCCCAAACCATTATTGTTCCCGCTCCATATGAATGAACTTCCTGACTAAATTTCAAACGTTGTTGACGACTAGAGGTCCTTCAAACTCGAGTACGTCTTGTATCCGGCCTCATACCGAAACGAAATTCATTGGAAAAGCAAACACAACGCCAGTCTTCTTCCTCCCAATTTCTGTGTTCGCGAGCCCATCGTAAACGGGCCCTACGATTGCGGGGTGCTAAAGGTGGAACTCTCAGCGGCCTTCGGGAACGCAGACCCACTTCACGTAAACGATTTCGGATGTTATGGTCGCTTATCAGCAAACCTGAAGAGCTGTGGAGCCTCGTAGCCAACATCATGGCGGTCATGGTACGATTCCGTCGAGCAGTGTTTTGGATTTACCGGTCCTGTCTGCGAGTGGTGATGTACTCGTAATTGTAATTGTAAAAACGCTATTACACACTTTTATCGGAATCCTGTTTGACCGTTGATTTTCTATTTTAATTAAAATTTAAAGATAAATCTTTATTCAAATACTTAACTAAAAAGAATCAATAACGATCAAAAAAAGTTAAAATAATAATCCTTAATTGTGGCCATATTCTAAAACGTACTTACCTACACACAACTTACGGACTTGGACATTTATGATGTGTGTTCATAAAGCTGTTATTTACTCAATACTGTTTTGCAGATACCTAACACTGACAAACTATCACCAAGTGAACCTAGCAACAACCTGCAAGAAAAAGTCCCTACTTCGCGTACCCGCAACACATGTGCCAGTCTTCAAGCATATCTATAAGCAAGCTGTTATTACTATAGATACAGTATTTTTATCTCACGAAGCGACGCGCGCTTTACTTCTTTTAACCAAATGTACAAACACGCTGTGAAAGTGTGCGTGAAGCGTCAGCACATAACACACACACACTTCCTACTTCGCCCTTGTTTCTGGCTGGCTGAGAGCTCCTGTGCTTACACATACATTCATAGCGTGTTTTTACAATTAGTAACCATAAGTAAAGCGCGCGTCGCTTCGTGAGATAACAATACTATGTGCACAAAGCAACATCTACACCTAGCTAACTATACCAACGCAAAAATTGTTTACATAATAATGCTTCACATCAACTTTTTATTTCTAATCCTTTATTCCTTTCAAACAACTTTCACTCCTACAAACCAACTGTCAATAAAGGCAAAAATCAAAGATGCGCAAAAGCAAGAGTTGCTTCACTCCACCTGCCGCCGGACTCTTTGATCGTTAATAATAACAATTATCGCGTGCGCCCGCGACGCGCCGGAAGGTGACCCCCGGCGAGACAGTGTTGCCAGGACTGAACTTATACATTGCCTCTTGATGAATTTAAAATAGGGACTGGTGGTTGAATGAGATTAGGTGAAAAGTTGTAAGGATATTTTAAAAAGAAAATTCTTTTTCATATTTTGGTGACATGCAAACATTAAAATTCTGAATCTCAGATTCAGACATGTACCCAATAGGTACTACGAACGCTCAGTCCAGATATTAAATAAATCTTTCTAGCACTATTTAGCTCGTACTCTTGGAAAAACAAAACAGTTCAGGCTTCGTAACATAAAATCCCTACGTAGGAACCTATTAAATTATTTCTAGCAAAATGTATTTGTTAGTCTAAAATCGAAACTCATATCAATCTCTTAAAAATATCCACACTCCACTACACACTCAACTCATCTGGCAACCCATCAAAAAATTCGCAATTGTTCCACAACGCCCATTGCCAAGGCCACGCAGGGCGGCGCGGGCGCAGCCGGTCTGCGGTCTTTTTGTTTCTCTCGCATGCGCCCGCTCAGAGTCAAGGGCACGGTGACCCACTTCCTGCGCAGCCTTCGCCGCGCAAGCACGTGTCGGGAGCAGATGCTACACTTGTTTGTTTTTAAAAACATTTTTATTTGATGGGGCCTTTCGGAAAGACAGGTGCTGAAAATGTGAGTATGATAATTTGGTATAAATGAAGAAAAAAAATGTTTATGGCGAATCTACAATATTGATTATGATTGGTATTATGATAATGCATAGGATGTGGTCCAATTTATCCTGTTATCATTTTGACAACAGCAGGAACAGGGTTTATAGAGGCGAGAGTTTTGGTGTCGTTGGCAACGAATCCGTTCGTAAGCAGCCAAAGTAGAGTTACTTTGCCAGTTTACCAATGAACCAAAAAGAAAATATTTGTAATCGAAAATTACTGATAATGTTAGGACAGTCCCATGATGTTTCTTATCAGTCTGCCTGTAATTTATAAACATTAGGTTACTGACCCAGACACATAATTATGTCTGTCTTAGCAAGCCAGACGAAAATTTACTTACTAACGAAGACAACAAGCCTAAAACAGAATCAATCTAATCTTCCAACAGCTTGATTCAAACGGCAGCTCAAAACTAACTAGCCACACAGCACCTCTCCTAAAAACCAATGAAACAAGACCTGCAGACCTTTTAGCTTAGTACAAGTATTACTTATACAAGAGGTAACCAATCACACCTACATAGACAATAAAATTTTAACACTGCCATATAACACGCACATAAACCGACATAGCGCGGCAATAGATGGTGTAATGCGTTTCACATAAGATTAGCCACGTACTGCTGTCGTAAATAAATAGATATCTATAAAAAAAAACTTAGGAGTAATGGTGTTTCGCAATTAGTTTATGTTTTATTTATTAGTGGTTGAAATAAGCCGGTGTAATCTTGAATAAGAAGTGAGATGTATCTCAATACGTTGGATAATATTTCGAAAGAACTGTGTAACTATAGTGGAGGTACACTTCGATAAGGTATTTAATTGAACAGATTACATACGAAAATCTTTTAACTTTATATGTAGAGTTTGTAATCGTCAATTTGGACGTTAGGACCAAGCATTGCCAGTTATTTTGTGTGTAGAAAACTATCAAAGATAATTATGATATTCTTCTTCTTCCTCCTCCTGGCTATTATCCCAATTTATTTGGGGTCAGCCCTCCTAGCACTTCTGCGCCACACCGTACGGTTGTGGGTTATCTCTCTTGTTGTGTTGTTCGTCATCATATCGTTTTTATTTTTCGTAGCCAAGTCATGGTGGTGGTCGTCCACGGATTCTGTTCCCGTCTTCTATATTCATGACTCTTTTAGTCATAGGGTCATCAAAGATAATTATGATACGGAGGTAAAAAAGTATCCGAAAGATAATATAAACATGAAACGAGCTTTAAAAAGAAAGAGCATAATAAGAAATTGTTAAAAAGATTTTGGCCTACGCCCCTCCGAAACCTACACTTACGAAACCCTGGTGCGAACATAATTGAAAACATCATAACTATTCACAATATCCGCGATAATTTATTTTAATATCCGCATTGGGCTCACAATCAACCTCATTTACAAAACCTATAAAAACCAAAAGAACTTTAAGATTAAATAATCAAGAAATCTAACAGTAAGCTACGAAAATATCTTGCATAACTGTTTGCGCTTGCGCACAGGCGAGGTTAATCCGCTTATACTAAAATGTTACATACAGTAAATAAATGTCACAGAAGAAATTTACACGACGTCCATTACTGGTATTGATTTCCAAAATTCATAAATTACAATTCGGTGTAACGGTGAAACCAATAAGTGATCGTCGCGATAGGTTTACGATGGGGCCATTAAAACAAAGTTATAGAAAGAAGATGACACTATTTCTTGCTGAAAGAAAAGAGTGGATCACTATAATTCCGAAGAGGCCATGTTTATACAAATCCAAAGCTCGTTGAAGTAATAGGGGTTAAAGTATGAAATTGCTGTTTTATTGTAATAGGTACTTCGAATTGACATAGAACCTTCATGGTTTGAGATTTTTGAATGAAACTTTTTTCACATGGGACTTATGAAGTTGTTCTTTTAAAAAACGTGCATCATTCGACTTTCAGTTGTTTTGTATAATCAGCTTAGACCAGAAAGATGAATACTTCGAAAATTCGAGTTTTTTTTAATACGAGATCCGACGCGGAACTAACGCGGCAGAAACAGCTCGCAATATCAATGTTGCGTTTGGAGAGGGGACTGCTAATGAACGCACCGTGATTTTGGTTTCAACGCTTTCGTGATGGAAACTTTGATTTGAAGAACGAACCACGTGGAAGACCGCCCACACAGGGTGAATAAGAACGAATTGAAAGAGATGGTGGAAGCCGATCCGAGCCAAACTACCCAGGAATTAGCGGCATGGTTTAACGTTACCTTACCAAAAATATTGACTCATTTGCGTCAAATCAATAAAATAAAAAAATATGAGAAATGGGTGCCTCATGATTTGACTGATCTGCAGAAAGTAACTCGTGTTGAAACTTGTGTTGCGTTGTTGAGAATCGATACAGAAATGAAGGAATATTGGATCGAATTGTGACATGTGAAGAAAAGTGGATTCTTTACGATAACCGTAAGCGAAAAATGCAATGGCTGACCCCAGGTCAAACGCCGCAACAGTGTCCAAATAAAAAGGTAATGGTAACTGTTTGGTGGTCTCAGCATGGTGTTATTCACTATAGCTTTCTCCGATCTGGTCAAGCAATAAGGGCAGATGTCTACTGTGCCGAACTCCGAACAATGATACCAAAACTAGAAGTGAAACAGCCCCGACTCATGAATTGATCTTCACCATTATTGCTCCATGATAACTCGAGACCTCATACAGCACGAGAAACCGTTTTAACTCTACTGGAACTGCAATTAGAAACCATTCGTCACAATCGACAATTTTCTACGTGATAAAAAGTTTTCTTCTCAGGAGGCAGTACAAAATGCTTTCACACAGTTTGTCAAATCTAAATCACGAGAATTCTATCGCAAAGGCATAAATGACCTTCCTATAAGATGGCAGCAATATATAGATTATGCAGCCATTATTAGAAATAGATGTGCATCCCTGATGGCTCGTGTTCGCGGCAGCACCAACAGTATTCTCAGCGTATTCGCAGATCGGTGGGACTCCCCGATGTTGCGGAGGTGGATGCGGCTCCATGCTGAATTTTAATTGTATATTTTCATGTCTGTAACCTACTAACACTAGAACTTAAGTAAAATTGTTACTAACCCTATGGACTCCGGTCTGAAATAAAAAGTTTCTATTCTATTCTATTCTATTCTATAGATAATAATGGTAATTATTTTGATTAAACAAATATGTAAAATTAAAAAAATATATATAGTAATTATAAAATGCATGATTTCATGTAAGTATGTATAGAAACAATTACCAAAGACAGTTTTTGTAAATATTCTTAAGTCCATAGATAAATATTTTTTTTATACTACACATCCTTTATCTCCTGTAAATCGCGCCCGCTTATCTATGTCGCTGTTTTCCTAGTCACATATTTACTTGATTTGAATAAAAAACAGTACAAAACTACGGCCACAGTGATGGAACTATTCATATTATAATATCTAATATGTTTCCTGTTCGGTGTGCGACTTTCTATTGTGCTTCGATAATTTATTTAATTTGAACATCTCAGTGACATATTGGAACCAATATTGGGCAATATAGGCACTCAAACCGTTTTTAACATCATAAGGCTCGAAATCTCAAGGAAATGTTAATGTCGCAGATGGATTGTCGAATCCGCTGTTTTACTTAACCGCTAGATGTTTAACAAAATAGCTCCGTTATGTAAAACAGGTGAATGACATTTAGCTATTTTCTATAATTACTGAACTTTAAAACGCAGAATTGCATAAACGTTTTAAATTTTACGATTAGAGAATATGTAAAACAGCCTAAAATGAAACGTCATATTGTAGATTTTTGTAGATTCTAAACAGAAATCATCCCATCATCAGACCCTGACCTGATGACAATAGGACCACCTTGGAAATATGCCCTTTCAAACAGATAAAGAATTTTACAAATACGTCTACATATGACGGAGTTATGCCCGAACATACATAAAGAATTATATATATATATATATATATATATATATATATATATGTATAAATATATAAACATCCGAATTAATAACCTCCTCCTTTTAGATTTCGGTTAAGAAGTAAACAGAACTTAATACCCGAATGAAAGCCTCCAGGTATAAAGGGCGTGCCAGTTTACATATAGGTAGCTATTAAAGCTATAACTCGAAGTCACAAATGATAAACTAGGACCATCGAAGTAAAAATGAATAAACAGTTATAATTAATTACTAATAACAATACCAAAACCATGATCAGCAAGACGACCAGTCACCACAAGCAGCACCCGTTCACGAGCATAACGCAAAGATCAGCCATTACCCCCCTCGCCATATTTGAGGTAAAACAGTTAATAGGCTTAAAAATAATGAAAAAATTATGAACCCTGTCGGGAACAGCATATTAGGAGAGAGGAAGTGGCGTTTATATTATTTATGTAATCTGGTAATTTTATTTTAATTTTATGACTACATTTTCTTCTTCTAATATTTAATTTATTTTAATATTTATTTTGGTTTTATATAGTTTTAGTTAGCTATCCAGGTAAACGACGTTCAGCTGTTATTCATAACGGAGCTGTTTTATAAAAGCTAGCGGTTATGTAAAACAGCGGATTCGACAATCCATCTGCGCCACAGATATCATAGTGTATTATTGTGAAGGGCTGACAAGAAAATAGCGCCAGCCTGTAGTTAATCAAGACCCTTAGCTTTTACTAGGTATAAAAAGTACATGCAAATAGTCCTTCCAAAGTAACATTGTTTACGCTTGTATAAGCGACACTTTTACCCCTCTGCAATAATAAAATCGCAGCCATTTCATAATTCACACATTAATGTTATTGTAGGTAGGTAAGTTACAAAATAAATTAATGATTTACAAAAAGAAGACGATGTTTTACGCAATCAATAATTCGAAATTCACAGTGATAGTTGTCTTGCAAAGCAATATTACTACACTGCTCATCAAATGCTCTACTTTTATGTCCTCAACATCCCAGACGTGTGCCACAAACATTGGCCGCACACAGACGGCCAACACCAACACAGGCCAACACCCATCAATTGGTTTCAATAGCGCTCTTGAATTATTCATGTAAAGCGAAACTCACACATCTTGAGTTAAATATTGTTTATATTTATTGTTTTTATTCTAAACAAGCGACCCAGCCTTACTTCGCTCGATTTTTACGAGTTGACAAAACATCGAGATTTCTGTATTATGTGTAAGTTTAATATTAATGTATTATACACAAAAACTTTCCGGAATAAATTCTCTAAATGATGGTGAAACCGCATCAAAATCCGTTGCGTATTTTAGAAGAACAACTCGGACACACTGACAGACATAGATATAATACGCGTCCAGCGCACCTGCCGTGAATATAAGCAAAAATTACAATATTTATAAAATACAATTTTTAACATAAATAACTTTAGAGTTAAGCGGTTTGATTTTGAATGGAGTCTTCGCTTATACATTATTGTTATATAAAATATATGGCGTCAAGATATTTATGGTATCTCTGGGTCTACCTAGACTAAGCCACCGCGTTAGACAGTAACATTATGTTCGAAATAACTTGTTCAAGTTTATTGTTTTATGAACTGTTTGTGGGAAAGAATAAAGAGATTTTATTGACTAATAGAGAAACTCTATGATGTTGATTGGTTGTTTTTGATGTGAAGTAATACAAAGCGGAGGAAAATATACTAAAAATATTTTTCCTCAGATATGACGCAGAAAGAAAGGCTAAGATTGAAAAGCTACGAGACATAATTAATGTTTAATTTATACATAATTATTATCTGTCAGTTTTTGCCTATTCCATCTCATAGAAGGACTAAGCTCTCTTCAATGTCTTGTTCTTTTAGTAGTTCTAACTTATTCATACCTGAAGACTGAGCACAGAGCTATTTGTAATACACGTTGGGTGGTCTGTCACCTGAATTAACACTTTTTACACCCCTACTGTGCCAACAGAAAGAAATAAACAACACCATAACAACAAGTACCGAAAAAAATAACAAAATACAATCAAAACGCAATTCAATAACAGAACATTAACATAAAAATAAAGGCCTCTATACACTGCGCACACGCAGCGGCACGCACCTTGCCATTATCAGCCCACAACTGTTCAAAGAAAAGCTTTCCACCGACAAAAAAAGGGAACTGGTTCACGCAGGTTCCCGTTGCGTAGCGGGATCCCGCGGGATCGGCACAGGCGTCTACGCACAATCCGACACACGTATACCTTTGTATACTGAAGACAGGTTTCGGATGTTATCGTGGAAAACTGGGTTAATTTTTGTTTGTTATTTTTGAATTATTAAGTGGATCTTGCTTTAAGAATACTGGATTTTTTCTTTATGTCAGAGTTGAACAAGTCACCAAGTATTATCTGAATAGGTAAATATACATAAACATAGCGTGTCGTAGATAGAACTTTAAAATGTTCAACTCTCGAGGCAGTATGAGCTTTAGGTAATAATAACACATGAATTGCAAGAATTATATCGATAGGCTAAGATATGCAAGATCCTGACCTTGCTGAATAGCGAATTTTCACCATGGCATGCACTATCATGTCATTGTAGTTGCTGCCAAGGCTTTCCCAGATGCACTTAAGACTAACCACTGTAGATGACTTTATTTTATCGTAATCGTATCGGTGTTATGACACTTTTTAATTATGTAATGTATTGTGAAATTAAATATTTACAACTAATTTATTTAATCAGACACTTTGTAATGTTAATAGTGATAACTGATGGAATATTATAACATTTTTAATAATTTAATGTATTCTGTAATTAAATATTTGCACACCACATGTAATGGTAGAATGTAAACGGGCCACATTTATACTAAGATCATACTTCTTTGTACACCTACATTTTGCCAAATAAAGTATTATTCATTATTATCGTCAAAGTTATTGTATAGACTGTAGAGTAAAAAATATACCACATCCGGAAAAGAAAAAGCAAAAATAGTTGACACTTAGATTAGCACTTTTTCAAACATTTGTTCTTAAGATATCTCAACCCACACTCAGTAAGATCTACCTACCCCATTAGGGACAATATTAGCACATATTATGTCTCACCCGAGACAGCTCCCACGTAAAATAGATAAAATTATTAACGAAGCTGAATAATAAAATGAATTACATGTTTCATTTTATTGTTTACTTATGTTAACATAAATCTATATTGTTATTTTGATGGTAAAATGTTTTAAGCTTTATGACAGACTGTTGTTTTATTTATAGGTAATGTCCGCCCCCGCTTCGCACGGGTAGCACTAAGTACTTATCTACGGCGCACCTACCGTACGGTAGGGAGGTACCTACCTAACTACCCTACCTACCTACCTACCCTACCTACTTAACTAACCTACCGGGATAAAAAGTATCCTATGTCCGTTTCTGGTTCTAAGCACCCCACCAATTTTCAGCCGAATCGGTTCAGCCGTTCTTGAGTTATAAATAGTGTAACTAACACGACTTTCTTTTACGTATATAGATAGATGTTGCATTTTGATCTCTAAATTATTAATTACTAGCGACCCGCCCCTGCTTCGCATGGGTGCAATGGCTATTCCAAAACACGGAGATTTCTGTGCTATACCATAGTCAAATTTAAATGTAGTACACACATAACCTTCCGGAATATATATTCTAAATAATGGTAAGAACCGCATCAATATTTGTTGTGTGGTTAAGAAGAACAACGCGGTCATACAGACAGACACAGAAAAGCAACTTTAATTTATAATATGTATAGATTAAAACAATGTTGTAGAATGCTTACAAACCGCACAGGTTTAATAATGAGCCTGTAGCACACTATTACACCTGTGCGGTGTTTTATTTTTATCAACGCGCTATTTGTGAAAACACAAAATATGGATATTATTGTTAGAGGATTTTGCATCGTTAGAGGTTGACTAATCATTACACTATTATTGAGTTGATTGGTCCTTAGAATCAGTGGTCCTTCAGTCCATGGGAAGATGGCTGACATGTTGGTGTTTTACCGTATCACCTCTATGATTATTACCTATCAGACAGTTTAAGTAGGTACTGCCTACCCAAATGATGGTTCTTTGGTATTGTTCGTCGAGTGGCTGAGCTCCTTAAGTTCTGAGTTGAGCTACACAATTACTGACAAACGCGTGCACTGCCTGGACAGGTCCACTCAAATCTGTGTGGTTCTTTCCTCAAAATACCATCTCAGACATTAACATGCATCATAGTTCTAGTCCTCATAGTTATGGCATGACCAAAATTTGTTCTGGAATTTAAGATACTGTGACCTCTGAGTTTGTTTCGATATTTCTACTAGTAGTAGTCACTTAGGAAACACCAAACTTATCTAGTTTCAAAACAATTTTATTTTAATTTTGACGAGTACCAAAGTGTTTTTTTTACCAATTTACAGAAAAAAATATCATTTTATCATGACCTGATCACGTGTGTGACAGTCAAAGTTATTTTTTTAATTAATATGCCTAGATTAAAGTGTCGATGGCACCAACAAGTCTGCCCTCCGTATTCCAAGAATCTAAAAATAATCTGCTTAGCGTACATAGCGTTATACTGTCCGAAAGCGCTGCAGAGTATAAATAGCAGGTTCATTAAAATGGCGACTTAGCTTTGGATCCAATTAACTTCAAAGGCTCAAAGTTAATGTGTCGGTGCAATTACGCGCATGTGCGCACGGACTGCGGTCAAAAATGTCACAAGTTTAGCAAAAAGAAATAATATGTTGGGTTTTTAATATGAAGTAGTTTAATAGCTTTAAGATTTAGCGTATTTTGAGTTCAGTTGAAAAAAAATTGAAGAATATCTAACAGTTATTTACAGAATAGTTCAGGCTACTAAACTTATGATGTTGAGACCACAAATCAATCAGCTCGCAGAAAAAATTACACAAAAGTTCACGGAACAGTCACTAAGTTGTGATAATGAAGACGACGTCTAAATTACGTCAATTAATGTTAAGTACCTAAGACAAAGATGTAGATAAATCAACTTGAAACGGTAAATAACTATAATATACTGTACAAAATCCGCATGGAAACAAAATCCACAGTTCAAATCTACCAATAGAATCATACAATCCAAATCATTCAACAATCGACGACTTCCAAATAAGAAATAACAATATAACGTGACGACTCAAAACAAAATCATTAGAATCAAGGAAACGATGTCAAAACAACTGTGAGTCAGAACGCTCGCACTTGGACATGAATCGTAAAGTTATTGATCGCGAGTTCGAAGACCCGCTATAAACAGACTTACACAGTAATTCGTAGGATAATTACTTTTAATTGGATACCAGTGTTGAAGCTGTGTGGATTTAGATTTCAATTTTATGTGATTGCAGATTGAATGTATAAATTGTAAAGTAATAGTGTACTCATTGTTGACAGGGCAACAATATAAAATTAAATAAAGTGTCACGTAACATAGGTTTACTCCGCAATTTTTGAAAGCATTAGAAGTGGAAACCATATTATTATTTATATCATTTCTATGCATGGATGTTTAATATTAAGCTCGATGCCAGAAAAGAAGAGGTGCCATGTAGCCTATGTGCATAAACCCGTCTCATTGCATCTGTAGGTAAGTAAGCAATTAATAAATCGAACAGCAGTTTACAGCATCGAAACTTGCAAACAAAAAAATAACGAAGATTTACATGAAAAATAAAACCTAGCTAAATTATTAGTAGATGCCAATAAATCCTGTTTACGACCATGCAGACAGTAATAAAAGTTATATTATAAAAACCAAGTGCAAAGAGATGCGAAATAAATGGCAACATTTACTGGCTCTTGTAAATTATCAGTTGAATTAAAGGTCGAGATGGACATTTTAAGAAGGATTGCGACGAAATTAATTTTGTTTTTCGAAACCGAAAATAGTGGCAACGTCGGTCTAGACTCGATGTCTGACCCTAATTAAGAATAAAATGTTTATATCTTGACTGTACATTAAGAGTATTTGGTCAGTAGGTAGGTAAATGACAAAAAGGCTAATCACCAGCTATCTTATTATAATATTATTGGTACAACTGTACACCTACAAAAATATTAATAGGTAAGTAGATGAGTATCAAAAACATCAAAATCCATTAAAGAATAACACGAACATCACGACAGAAATTGTTAAGAGGTGTATCGCGACCGACTTAAGAAGAAAACCCTACGGTCCATTTATTCAAAGAGATTCATAAATTCACAATACAGCTATAATTCAAATTGGAATTGCGCTACCCAAAAAGGAAAAAACAAGCAATTGATGTATGAACAACAATCTGTACTCAATTACTAACCTTAGTCACCTGCGCAGACGCAAGCTAGAGTCGTATAACATCAAATGAGGAAACTTAGGACTTGATACAAAATATTTGCTTATTAAAACATCATTTACCTACAGGCACTTTTGAACTGTCAAAGAGTCGGTCAGTTAGTCAGAAAGTTGAAGCTAGTTGCCCATTCCAAAACTTAGATCTCTATGGAGAACAACGGGCAAGAAACTCCAAGGAAACTCTTTTAAGTATATTTAAAAATCCTGTGTACATTATTCTTGTTGCTTCTATTATGTGAGAACAATGTGAATGCCTACGGGTCTTAGTCGTGTCAACAACCAATCTAGGCATTGCTATGGCTACGCTAGGTAAGTATAAAGGTAGGTAATCAATGACGTCTCAGCCTCATACTATCCGGTCCTAAATCTGGCTTTCAGCAGGTCACTTTTAAATGTAAAGGTAAATGTAGTTCTATTAACTTGATATAATACCTATACCTATAACCAGTGATCGCTGAAATTGTAGGATTGTCTGTTACCGCTAAAGGAAGACTCAATTGTTCCCAAAAACTTTTGTACCAGGAATCATAAAATAATCCAATTTCGGTCCATGTCTAAACTAGCAGGCCAGCCGACTGGATGTACAGCCATATGGTCATTACGCGCAAGTAACATTATTTATGGACCATAAATCGGCGAGAGCTCATTAGGCAGTGTGTGGGCACCTTTATGGCGCGTCCGATGAGCTGTTTATACATTTTATATTTATTTGTAACTACGACTGTTATTACCTACACTACTTCAGACACACACACAAAACTACTTCATTTATTTACGGGTATGTATGGGATAACTGCCTCGTTGGTCTAGTGGTCGCAAGCGCTACTGCTGAACATGAGGACCTGGATTCGATTCCCGGATCGGGCAGTGTTATAGGGTTTTTTCCATCAGGAGTTTCTCAGAAGCAGCCCGGAGTTTAGATTTGTGCCCGGTGATTGTAATAGGCTCGCCCCCTATTACATGGTACTTAAACATAACTGGCGAAATGTGGGTGTAATATAGATACAACTCTGCTAAACCATTCAGGATATACAGATGTGATGTTATATTATGTTTATGTATAAGATAATCAGTTAGACGAGCTAAATGAAGCAGATGGGGAATGATTGATATAATATGACTAAGTGACCCCTGAATAAAGTAAACCTATGTTTGAATTCAGCCAAAAAATAAGCCTCCATTATCGAACTGAAAGGACCAAACTTATCTATTATTTATTTATATAGACTTCTAACGGAAAAATGCTATCTAAAATCAAGACTTATACATAGTGATCCTTATCACAATGTTAAGTAGCCTAACTTCAAACGCCGATGAAGATACCTGTCTAAGTATGGTACATTAATGAACTAACAAGTGATTCTAAGCAGATAATACGTTGGTATACTCGTACGTTGGACCCTGTGTTACAACGTCAGACAATGAAATCCTATAAATTTCTCAAAGATAAAGGTTTTTTTTTTACATTCTGTGTAGGCATGACGCATTATATACAGCCAAAAACATTCACTCCATGTCCAAAAAAATTTCCCACTTCAAATTACAGCGAGTTAAACTTTTTGCTTTCAAGCCATTAGAATATTCAAATATTTTTTGCACAAAAAGTCCGAAATAGAAAACAATGTGAGCCCGTTTTGGCGCTGCGATTATCCGAACAAGTATTTCTTTTGGATAAGGAATCGCGAATATCCCGCTACATAGTATTATAATAACTATGAGACATTTAGGGGAGATGGGACTGTTAGCGGTCATGATAATAAGAAGAATACATTATAATATTGAGCTTTTAAAAAAAAATGTAATCAGCATCAACGACTAATCGTTACGAACGTCAACAATACAGTTCACATAATATGCATAAATAGATAATATTATGGCTCAAGGAATCTTACAGATGACAAAAAAAAAAGTGTTTATTATCTTAAATCTATACAATTAAGTTGTAAGGCTTCCCAGAAAGTAATCCGAAGATACTTGTGATGGGATAAATGTACAACAAGTTGCAAGTAACATTAAGTAGTTGTGATTTAACTTTTTACTGTCGCTATTAAAGATTTTATGATCGTATTAATAATCGAAGCGACTTCGAATGGAATCGACTCTTTAAAGTACCTAATTATAAATTTCTACTTAATAATTTTCACGTATTAACTAAAGTTTTAATATTTAATGGTTAATTAAATTAGCATCTTAAAACCAATCAATCTTAAAAATAATAATTATCGGTACACGATAAGATCTCAAACTTAGGAACATAATTATTATAAATGCTAAGCCCAGTTCCTTATTTATAAGTTCGTCTCTCCCGATAACTGTTTCCTGCACCTCAGCCGCCAAAAAATCAACAGTTGACTCGCGGCCATCTTGGGTCGAATTTAATTGACTTAGAAAAATGCCTGGAATAATGTTTGTGTCCTTTTGTTGTGTCTCCAGTGTCCATTTGAAACGCTTTGTTTCCGTGTCTTATTTAGAAGGGCTTGCAAGCTTTAGAGACGGTAAAATGTATTATAAATGAAGAGCTGGGAAGTTATAGAATAGGCAGAGAATGTAGTACATGTGTGGCTTAAAAGCTATTAAACATATATAATATACGAATTTCAGACAGATAATTGATTTGACAGATAACTAATCATAAGTAAAGCACGCACCTCCACACCCTCCCTCACACACACACTCACTCGCGTACAAACTCACACACACCCACTTATACTGCTAAATCTATTATTAATAAATGTCTAGTTCTAAGTTTTGTGGTTATTAAATGTTTATGTCTAGTTTCTACCTATATAACCAAAATTGTTGTTATGGAACTCAGTTGTATTTCGCTCCTGGGGTGGGCGCTAATAACTGCGACACAGTTCCTAAACTAAAGCAGTATTAACGCATACAACATTTGCAATATGTTTTGTTCCAATAAATAAAATAAAACTGTCACTATACCTATTTTAGGATCGCATAACTGATTTGTAAATGAAAATGTTTAAATTGGCTTAGTGAATGTTTTTGGTAAAGCATTTCTAATATGATCTAGTGATGCCTTTTAGCTGAAACTGTCAAATTAATCAAACTATCGTGAAATAGGTATAGGTAATATGCCTAATCCCTAAATCACAATCAACCGTTATTGTTAAAACTAAAACTTGCCTTTAGTTTTTTCTAAACGACCTGTGGCATAACCAAAATGATCGACAATTCGATATTTAGACATAAGAATGGGGCATTAGAAACATTTTTGACATACACAAGTTTGACGCCGCATTTAAAGTTAAAAACCGCTTTAAAATGCTGTGAAAATAAGCATGAAAAGTGTAATTATTTCTAAAGTGAGTAGAACAAACAACGGCGACATTTTCCGACATTTTACGAGGCAGTTTCGCGATGTGTTGCAGATACATGTCATGTTGACTGTTGTGAAGTTTCCGACGACTGACCATTAGACGGATTGGCAAGCTGATCGTTCGTAGTACTGAAACTGTACGAATGGTCAGGTTGTCGGTCCTTCAATAGGAACTTCACGACAAGTGCTATGTCAGCATTGCAATGAAGCGAGAAAGCGTCCTGTTGTAGAAACGTAGACTGTGCTTCGCCTTGTGCATGTAGTAGCACTCATAGTATTTTTGTCGCAATTTTTTTTACATAAGTGTCTAGCTGTGAAACAAATAAATTGTGATTTTTTGACATAATGAGGCTGTTTAGAATGCGCAAAACAGGTACCTATATCATTTCGATTCATCTCAACTTTTAATTTTAACCAAAAGCATATTATCTGAAGTTTGTTGACAAGTTAATTAGAAAAGCTAATTTGTGTTAAAAGTCACAATATGGCAAACTGACCGTATAGTACGAACATTGCGCGATCTAGACAACCTCTGACTCGCAAAAGCAGATACAAATATACAAAACATTCAATTCAAAGGTATACAAAGCCCTTTCTATACCCCACAAAGTCCTGTGCCCCAAAACAATAGTCGGATTCGTAACTTTTTATTCGGCAAACTGTATGCCTTCGGAATGTAGGCAGTACCGCATAATGAGGGTCCGAAACTCCAAATTTATTACGACGACGCCACTGTTTCTCAGAAACTACTGAATTATTCGCGAGCGGCGCGGCTGCGGAGGTATGCGCCTTCGGTTCCCGGCACAGGCACAGTTATGTACGATATTCTTACGTAACACGGAGAAAAACTTTGACAAAGTATCGGCTATCTAATTGGGTTATTATGTGCTTGGAGTTCGGACTTGATATTTACGGAACGTCCATAATAGAAATAGCTCAAAGCTCTTCCCAGAAAACGTAGATAGCTAACATGATTAATAGAACAATGCCCTTATTAGATTACAAGTTAGACCTTCCAATTAAATCGGAGAATAAATGCATTGGAAACCAAAAATAAACAAACATTCTAGCCTTGAGAGCCGACCCATTTGTAACCTTATAGGAACCGAACGGTATCGCTGCTTCACACGACCTCAGAGCGCATTCAACAAAAAACAAATAATTCTAAAATCCCGTAGCGATGCCGCGATCTAGAACCATATATAACGCCTATTACCTGGGCGCAGCCAACGGAAAATTGGGCTACATTCATGTTCATATATTTCCTTAGCGTTTCTGCAAACCGGCGCTTCTACATGGATATTCAAACAATACGTTTATACGAGTACTTCCTCAGATCTTTCCTAGCACATACATACTGTGCCCTTGTTTACACTGACTCCTACGCAGACATCCCGCTTCAGTCACCCTTCTTCCCCTTCAAATATAAATAATCGAGACGTACCTATGTGTGCGTGCGATGACCGCGCTTCAACAAGTAGAGTATCTTCACAATGGGTATTGACCACAGACGTCACACACAGACAGACAGACGGACAACACAGCAAAGAAATTATATCAGTAGGTCAGACGGCCTTGTGCGATTCACGGAACGGCCCGGCGCAGCGGCGCGCGCGCATGATTTGCCACGCCCACCGCGCACCCGCCGCCGGGGGGAAGGGGGGGTCGTTAATTAACATGTATATACCAAAAGGTAATTGAAACTTAATATTTGCGTCAACGTTTATAGGTACCTAATTGAACGGAGGATTAAAGAAATTATTGTGGCAAAATTAGTTAATCTATCTCTATCAGGAAAGATTTGATGCAAATGCGTCAATGATGTTAAAATCTGACGAAGAACTAATAAGCAGGTATTCCTTATCGAAAGTATTGTATTAAATCTCTCTTTTCATCAGGCGAGATCGAGCTCAGGAGCAAGCCTATCAAGCAATAAAAATAAATCTATTACATAATTTAAAATATTAAAAAAAACCTGGATTCGCAAATTATGAAAATCACTGAAATTATTGTATCAACTCATGTCAATATCATAGGGGCAACTCTTGCAGGAGAAGATCAAATAACAATCAATCCACAAACATTGTATATTGAACTGGAAGATTCATATCAAAGGTATGACCAACAAAAGAGAATGCTTACCATCTTATTCTCTGGATCCTTCGCGATGGATGCATCTAAACCTTTTCCCCGCAATACATTCTTGCAATGAAATGAACATTATTTTTTACTATTTATCACCATAAGAGAAATATCGCGACTTTATGTCGGGATGGACAGTTCATTGAGTAATGATACCTACGTGAAGCAATTGATAGAGTTCTTGCTGTAGAGATGAGCTGATGCCACTGCAAGGTGACACCTATAAGATTAGTCGATACTGATGTAAATAGTTTAGTTTAGATTTGCTAGTTCTCTATTATTAAAATAAAAACAGTTATCAAATGCAAATCTCAGGAATTGTTTGCATCAACCGTCTTAAATATTGCTTTTACCGTACACTCTTATTTTACCCCATTGTAAAACCTATTAAGTAAATTTCATCCCACCTACCTGGTGTGGTATCAATCGCTGTTATTCAAAAACCTAAATATCGAACTTCGATTCCAGTATCGTTGGCTTGAAATAATCTGGCCTCTCAATATGAAAACTAATATGGCGCTAGTGCCGCGTTTCGTAAGAATCCCAACAAAAAATAAATCCAGAAGAAAACGAATTCATAAATAGTATTGCTTTAATTTACGAAGAAACAATCAATAAAATACCAAAACTATGTTGTACTTGAGTAATTACACAAATCTGCGCAGAAGAAGGATGTCAGTTAATTGCTCTTGCGCACAAATATGACGAGCTCAATAAGGCGATGACAACGTAATTAAATATATTTTTTATGCCTACATTATTATTATGGATGCTTCGTAAAGATAAAGAATTGAAATAGAAATAGACGGAGATATTTGCCCAGGACTGCCCAGGACTGCCAAAATACAGACTATAAAAAAATTACTTGGCAATTCTGTGACTGTCCAAATGAAGGAACAAGACCTACCAACATCGCCAACCACCTTTACTTGATTTGTATGCTGTTGTATTTCATACTAGGTATCCCACTAATGAACCTGTACGTAACTTGGTATTCTCCGCAGAATTTATGCCAATAAACATTTTGTCCTTTAAGAAGCACTCTTGCGCCATCTCTTCATTGCTGCGAGTAAGATGGCAACGCTCAATTGAATAATAGGTTATGAACTAGAACGGATTTTATAGGTAACAAGTCGAGACCCAGACGGTGTTGTTTTCTAACGTTGAATTAAAATCTAGTTCATCTAATAATAAAGCAGAAGAGATTTTTTAGTTTGTTTGTTTGAACGCGCTAATCTCTGGAACTGCCAGTCGGATCAGTTTTTTTTTTTAATTGTTCTTGATGAAGGCTAACATCACGCTAGGACCCTTAGAAGCCGAGCTAAAAGAAAAAAGTTAGAAAGAACGCCAAGCGAAAACAAAGTATAGCTCGGGAAGGCGATACGATGCGACGGAGTTGGTTGGGAGAACCAGAAATTTCACGTGGACAAAGTCGCGGGCAGAAGGTTTAATATACAATGCCACCCATGGGCATGTGACCGCCCGTATTTTTCTGAATATTCATGAAAAATAATTGAAAATTAACTTAGATCTTTAATATTTTTCATGTTATTTAATTTTAATTTTTTGAGTAGCGTTTGTGACCCTGCTTTATTTTTTGCCATATTTCCGATGTTACTGGCTCGATTTAGATTCTGTATAATATTTCTAAAAGCTTTCATAAGCTTTTGATGGATGTCACAAGCCCATGGGCGGCATTGTGTATAGTGAAATAAAACTTTGTGTCCTAACAGACAATAGCGCATTCAGTCAATTATTTTAACTGCAAGTTTTACATAATATTAATTTATTGTTTATCTGCAGTGTGACAGATGTCAATGGACAGAAATAAAATATTGCGTTTTTACCTTCCGACCGAAAGAGTTATTAGTGAATGTGCAAACAGTAACCTGTTCTAAGACTTGCTAATAGCAATCCTAACTGGGTTTTTGTGATTTATGGTTATATTTTTATAATATATAATATTTAATTTATTATTCAATAGTCGAACTGTCACGGAAATGCAGCAATTTCCATAATAAACTCTGTGTTATAATGATTTCTTAACTAAGTATCATATTAGATGAGGCTTTTGTAGGAGATTAAAAAATTTTCGTGCATCTAATGTCATTCAATTAATTAAGTATCACCGGTGCTCAATGTTGAGAAAAGCCCGCAGGGCATGGAAACCAATTTTAAACGCATATAAAGTAAATCAATCTTAAGCTGACATTTTTAATACCTTCATATTACCATGTATTGAGATTGCAAAGCCAACTGCTACACGAAAAACGACTGAAAAAATATATTGCAGCCACGACGATTTAACAGCCTAACTGTTGCTGAAATACAGTAAATTATATTGAGCTTTCCAGGACACAAATTCCTCACATTAACAATTAATCAATACATAATGAACCAAAAACCAATCAAGCCTAAAAAATTGCCATCGCCTTAACAGTGTGGGTGTCGCGAAATGGCCACTAAATAACACCCGGCATTTTATAGTCGCGTATAATTCTAATTGTAAATCCGTTTGTCAATTAAAATCAAACGGAACGGATTGACATCGCGTGCGCCGCCGCCGGCGCAATTTAGCTATGCTGTTTGGGCGCTCGTGCCAATTCTAAGAACGCGTAGTATAATAGATGCTGTTACTTAAACAATGGTCGGTGCAAAAAATGGCGTAATTGCATTTAATTTATTCTAATTGTTGGTATTTTGGGTTCAAGTTTGGGTTTATTTATTTTATTATCATTATTTACTTATTTAGCATGTTTTAGTAGGACAAACTACTGGTTTCATTCGTAACTCTTTACTTAATAATGTACTTAAGTAATTTGATGCTATCGGTCAAGAGAATTAAAGAGATGAATGGTCGCGAACAATTAATTTATGTCTTTAATTATTTCAATCGTAAATTATCGAAAGACCATTGTAGGTTACGGTCAGAGGTCAGGCAAAACATTTGGATCGAGTCTAATAGACATCTCCACATGTATAACATTATTCCTAACAATGTTAATACTCCCCAGTCTGCACAGTGTATGTCAAATTAAGTAATCACTAAAGTATAGCGTTTTATCCTGAGTTTGACAGCCTAACTACAATAGAGTTCATATAATTACTTAGCGCAAAAACTAAATATGTACTCAACGTAGCATAGCTTTGATCAGGTTGACCTCTAGCATACCTACAGTGATGAATAGTTTATTACTATAAACATGTTTGGTTCGCAGACCGTTTTGTCAGTATTGCCAGTCTAATAATAGATCCGAGAAAACTAAGTTTACTAACTTACTAATACTTAATATTCTACTGTATCCTAACTTTACAACAAACGATTATTATTGATGTAGCCAAGCCGGGTACGTAGAATGAATTATGTTTTCAGCATTTTCTTTGCAATACTTCCAGCTCTTTAAACTATAATTTGTCAGTGCGTTCAATAGCGGTACTTTTTGGCACGTATAAAGAAAAGTTAGTTGAAGCTGTTCGTCCTAGCAAAGCAAATATCAAACTGACCAGTTACCAGTTTGTCTTACCCCTAAACGAGTGCTTTCAAGATTTCGAACTTCAAAAGTAACACCAAAGTATAACAATTTGCGGTTCTTTCATTATTAAAGATAAGTAAGGTTAAGCAGTCAACGAATGCTTAAAAAAAGCTTAAACTCTTACATCGCCCCAGGTTTCTGAAAGGTGCTGAGCAGTAAACTTGCTAACAACAGCCGAACCAGCATAAACCTGTGCGCAGACCTAGTCAAAATAGTTCCAAAATCGTGACGAGACTGATTTGTAGCGATATGCACTCCAGCAGTGTTTTTAGAGAGCGATAGTCTGACATAAGACATTCTTCACTTAGTTCTGAACACAGTTTTAGTTGGCATACAAGGCTTACAGAAACTGGGGGTCAAATACGTACTCTATGGTTATCCTTACAATAAAACATTAATTATATTCGTAATTTACCTGTGGGTGTTGGCGGTGGTGGCGCGGTGGGTCGCGGGGATCCGGCGCGCGCGCCGCGCTCATGCCTCAGCGCCGCCGGCGCATGCCCCCCACGGCACCGCCGCCGCTCTGGAACGATGTGGTGTTGTTAGTCATCAGTATGTCAGATACATGATAGTGGGGATTATGATGAACGAACCCAATGACGGAGTGTCGAGGTAGTCAATCGACATGAAAATAAGTTCAGATCAGTGGAGTTCAGTCAACGTAAACAAGATATCAATAATACAGGATGTTCCTGCCTGGTCATATCCATCTGATACTTCAGGAAATTACAAGAAAATTTCTATTTGTTATTTTATTTCTTGAATTTTTCTTTTAGGGCTTATAACGAACCCTCGTGTTGTGTTATCTAAATTCTAGCCATGACGAATTTTAGGATGTCGAACCTTATAATTATTATCAATGGATGTCGTCGCATGGACCACGACAACATGAACCATTGTTACGTAAAGTCAAACCATTGTTAAAAAAACCTGTGTTGTCTAACAAGATTATAAAGAGATATCTAATAGACACGTGTTAATTAACACTCAATGGACTGTGAACCTTGCGTTGTGGTAAGTGGCGTTTCCAATCACTTTTCCTTTGAACTATTACCTGCTGAGATTTACTAGAATTTTACTGGGTGTGCAATATGATATGGCTTAATAGGGGGTGACTATGAGATGACAACTAATAGAGAAGTATGGAAGAAAAGGACATGTTGCGCAGACCACAAATAATTTGGGATACGGCAGAATTAATGATTCACACTGAGAACTTTTTCGATTTCCTTTTTCTATTCTGCCGCCAGTTGGTTAGGTCCAGTTTCGAGATGAAGGTCAATCGTCGAATCTGACTCGGCTGGGCAGCGTTCGGGAAACTACACATCTTCTCGTCCAACATACCTCAGTGCCTAAAGATGAAAGTCTACAACCAGTGTGTGTTACCAGTGATAACATACGGAACTGAAACGTGGCCTCTCACCATGGGCCTCATAAGAAAGCTCAAGGTCACTCAGCGCGCTATGGAAAGGGCTATAAATGCTCGATGTTTCTTTGCGAGATCGAATCAGAAATGAGGAGATCCGCAAACGAACTAAAGTCGCTGACATAGCCCAACGGATTAGCAAGCTAAAGTGGCAGTGGGCGGGGCACATAGCGCGCAGAACTGACGGCCGATGAGGTAGAAAGGTTCTGGAGTGGAGGCCACGTACCGGCAAGCGCAGCGAAGGACGTCCACCCACAAGGTGGACAGACGACCTAATAAAGGTCGCAGGAAGCCGCTGAATGCAGGTCGCTTCCAACCGGCCGATTTGGAAATCATTGGGGGAGGCCTATGTTCAGCAGTGGACGTCCTATGGCTGAAATGATGATGATGATGATTCGGCCACCTACGTAGGTAGGTACTATGCACCTACCTACATTACCTTATTTTTTTTTTTTTTTGTCTAGGGCATCTCGTAGCTCACCTCTGAGGTGATGACTACTTAACCGGTCAATCCTGCGGCTGCCTTAAGCTACTAACTTAAAGCCTCCAGCCAGGGGTACATTACCTTACCTTATCCTATGCTATTTATAATAAAATAAATCCATGTTTAATTTTTTTAATTTCACATTTGTGACCTCTATTTCTGTCCAAATCACAGTTAGCCCACTGTTTTTGATTGCACGCTAAAAGTCTATGTCTAATTAATCACAAAAAAGAAGACACGAAGGAAAAGCAATTCCAAAATTATATTATCTTTTTATAAAGTCGATTATTTATATGCAAATTGTGCTATATTAGTCCATTCGTTAGGTCTCGCATAAATTGTATTAGAATGCCTATAAAACACCTACCGGTGTAGATCGTTGGAAATAAACTTTCTCGTCACACCCACACTATCGGTATAAAGAAAGTAAACATTTGAAACACGGAGGAAATAATTTATTGAACGTAATTCATTTAGGAGGATGGTGAGAACACACGTTATCGGTTGTTGTCAATTGATAAACTTAGATTTTTTCGTAACATCAAAAGCTTTTTTTATGTTAATTAATTATCTTTTTTTCCTGACTCTCCATTTGTTTAATTAGGTAAAAATGAGTCCAATTTCAATTACTTTAAATGTCTTGATATGCGCCTGCGCATCAAAATCCTAATATGCGTCTGCGCATCAAAACAAACTTTTAAATAACGAACTAAACAGATTTGCAGAATATATATTTATTGCAGTTAATGAAACTTTTGTAAAACGTAGGTAAGTAATTAAAATCGTTCCCCAAACATTGTACCTCTGGGCTACGTCATCGCTCACCATCAGGTGAGATGGTGAGTCAGAGCCTTGACAGCGCGGGCTCATCCAGTATAAAAAACAAAGCCTACTTGTCACCAGAAAACCAATAGCAGCTAATGACCATTACTAATCCCCTAATAATGATGTCTAGGCTGACAACTGGCCATTCGCCCCTAAGCATAGCGTCCGCGGTGCGTATCATCCGCGACACAGAGGTCATGCGACGCACTACGTTCGAAAGTTGTTTGTCCGCTCAAACGTCCGCATGTCCCCCACAATCGCAGGTCAAAGAATTCACGTCAATTCGACGCAAGTGTGACCACGTGATTAATATCAGACGACCATTGATAACGACCCTGTAGGCCCTTGACCATAGGAAATTAATTAGATACATTTGTTTCTATTAATTTTTCTTTTATAAATGGGAAGAGTAGTTATAATCTCTTTAATGGACCGACAGCGGCACGATTTGCATGCAAAACAACAAGTTTGTTTATCTACAAAAAACATTTCAAATGTCAAAGTGTCATGTATTTGAATATTTCATTATCGGTCCCAAAGAGATATCGGTAGGACGAAGGCTGTATACAAAGACCACCCACATTCCATTTCCAAAATTAAAAACACATCGATTGTCTAATTAAGTATTCAAAAATGATCGTTCTATTTTCAAGTCCATCCTTTACACCCGCTGAGAGCTTTCAACTGTCACTTTGACAGCTTCTGTCGGCCAATGATGAAAGGCCTTCCTCGTCCCTCTGTGAGCTTAGTAAATACGGTGGCGGAAGAGGTGAAGCGAAGATTGAAAGGGGTCTTAATGAAGCGGCCATGTTTGCCGCTACTGCATCGCCTCCCGCAGGCTTTTATGTAAATTGGTCAAGGTCGGTTGAGGTGTTTCAAAATAGATGCTCTTAATCGTGAGCGATTCATTCAGTGTGAAAAAAAAACGAAAAACTGAATCGATTTTTCCTAGGAAGGATTGAGAGAAGCTACAGGTCTAGAACAAAAGGCATAACAACAAAAGGGCGTATCTACACTTGCTTGTTATAGACAAATTCGCTTCCTCTTTCCCGATATCTTAGGTACTATTCCCGAATTCATACGCTAGATTCGCTAACAAACTCGACCAATTATCAATAATTTTGATGCACCTACTCTTATCAAAAGTCCGCAAAAGTCCAGATAGTTTAAAAATTAAATATTCCTAAATACTTCCATGCAACCTATTCAAATAATGGAATTATGATTCCATGTTTGGAAGTTGCAGTAAAACGGAAAATTATAGTTAATAACACGTATGACGCAGAGCAGTTGTGCTCGGAGCATGCGCCCCAGCAACCTCTCGTAATCATATTAATTGTCTTTCCTCATATACATCGCTGCCCTTTGTCTATAAAAACACACACATTTTAAGACGAAACGCCACACCCCGTAATCCAATTATGTCATCTGTCATCCATTGATGAAAATATTCATTCACAATGCGAGCTTTGAGGATCTGCGCAAAAAGGCTTGAAGTATGAAGCACTTTTCTCGGAAAAACTGTCAGAATTCATAGAACAGACCTGGGATTCTAAAATAAAAGGATGATTCTAGCTTAGCATAGCTCAAAACTGGCGCATTGAAACCAAAATATAGATCGGGCTACCCTCAAGTAGAAACTGTCAAATACTCACACAGCACACAACGTTACGCGCAGTTTTCACAAACAATATTCACTATGTACAACGGATGCACAATACAGTACAACACACGTAAAATTAATATGCACTTTTCTAATGAATTTTCACAGTTTTCAGGGAGGCCTGAAGGCTGCAGAGCCGTATCACAGTGACATTTGTCATGTGCGGCGCGCGCTCGGTGTTCTTCGGTATTTGTCGGGAGCGTTCGGGTGTGGTCGGGGTGTCCCGTGGCGGATCGGTTACTGTCGGCCGTATTGATCGGGAGTGGTTCGGCCGGCGCCCGGCCGCCGGTCGCCGGTGGCGCCCCCTCTCGGCGCTAATGAAAGCTGATGGCCATCCATTATTTAGCAGCCTCCAAGACTGTGCGGTACGCGAAAATTAATGGCGAATTTATTGATTTATTGCAAGCGAAATTAAAGATTGATTGGTTAAGTGAGTTTGCCTCGTCTGATAACGATTAATCTGTTTGTAGCTAAACAGTTGTCACTGTAGGTAGTGTTGCGGCTATATTGATACAGCACTGATAAGTAATAATGGTGGGTCCGCTCATTATCTGTGACTCTAGATAAGCTTAGCAAGAGTAGGTAATTGATTGAACTTTAGGGATAAATTGTTTCCATAACTTTTAAAGTTATTGCCAGCAGATATTCATAATTTTTAACTTTGTTATTTTTACAAAATTCTTACGAGAAATTACAAGGGTGATTATAATTATAATTAATTAATTAGGAACAAAAATCAGAAGTTTTTATTTATACCTAGCTTTTGTACAAAATGGAATGCCTTTTGAACATTAACTATGAAGTCCATTCATATAATAATCATAATAAACACATGTAAACGAATAAAAATAAATAAAAATGACAGGTGGATTGTATCCGATTAAGATTTATAAAAAAGTTTCAATACCTTCCTTCCGACCATCGACGAAAATGTCGAAATTCCATAAAATCTTTCACCCTATTTAAACCCTTTAGGGGATGCATTTTCAAAAGTCAATCCTTAATGCTGACTTTCGTTAGATAAGAAACTCTTGTGCAAAATTTCATGCTTCTAGCGCCAGCGTTTTAAGCTGTACGTTGTCTGTCAGTGAATGTTCTTATCGAGGAAATACGTACATAGATTAAGTACCTGTCCAATCAATGCGCCACACTGATTGAACTCACCAAGATAATTACAGTTACACATGTTACAATAAGCGCTAGCAGAGCAAAAAGTCAAGCGATGATGCCGAAGGCAATATACTGACTCGATTGACAGACTCGTAGCGCTCCACTTGGGCACTAACTAAGCTTAACAAGATTTCAAGTACCAAATGCGAATACATAGTCCACGGTATACGCTGATTCACACAAATATACTGGATTATGTAGGATGAAATATTTCGGTTGATAGGGACAGCCAATTGTCAATCACTCTATGATAGGAGGTAGTACAGACCACTGAGACAACAAAAGTTATGAATACATTGGTAACTTGTAAAATTCAAGTACCTACTTGCAGCAGTAACACACAGTCGTTGTGTTCATAAAGTAGAATCACAGGAAATGTTTAATTGATAGGTAAGCTTTAATTGTTTGTATTGATTTTAGCACTATTCTAATATATCCGAATCGCTTTAGCGTGGCTATAACGGTCATTGCCCTTTCTCTAATATCTCTCCGTAGGAACCCAAACAATAAACTACGTATGGGTTTTTCGTTATTGGAACATGTTGAAGATCACGATAGATATTGGATTCAGGACGATAGCGGACTTTATTTTAGTTTTTGAAATAAAGAATGCTAGAAAATGTAGGTGAGTCAATGACCGCTAGGGCCACGCTAAAGCGGTTCGGGTATAGTACGAAATATAAACATTGTAATAATGTTTCAATTTAAACTAGGCGTTCAATTCTGTCCAATTCTATGTATTTGTCGAATCTTCGCCAAAACTATACCTTGAATATTTTTGAAAAAAAAAGTAATTCTTACGAGGTGAGGGAATGAGTCTGATGCCAAAAATATAGTTCTTAGAATTTTTGTGCGTGTGTGGATGTTTGTTCCGGATTGGCGCAAAAACGGCTGAACGGATCTGGATGAAATTTGGCAAACAGATAGTTTAACCCAGATTAACAAATATGTTTTTTAAAATTCCGGTAGGCTACATTCCCGTGGGATATTTTCCGAAATTCAAGCGGGCAAAGCCGCAGGAAAATCTAGTTGTTTTCTACAATTTAACAGCAGCCTAATTGCCTAGTGAGTACCGCCCCTTACGGTTTCAGAAGTTTATCATTAATGTAGAAGGATGTTCATTTACTTTTTTGTTAATAAGGAATTTAACCAATTAAAAGTTGTGCCCGGAAGTTTACTGAGGATTCTCTGAAACACCAGCATGTGTATAAAAAGAACTAGATACAATACTTGAGAACGTAACAAAAGAGGGACGGATGTTTCTCTGTCTCATTCTCTTTTGTCTAGGAGTCTTTCTGCAGTGCTATTCTACCATCTCACCGTGAAAACTTAGGTCAAGTGAGCTCGGAGTGAGCTGTCAGTCCCTAGCAGCAGGTGGAATGACAGCTCACTTCACCTAAGTTGTCACCGTGAGGTTATTACAGAATGTACCGGCTGTTTATTTAGGAAACGGTGATGACTGACGGTAACGTAAGTACTTATCAAGAATAATGATAATGTATATGGAAAATAGTAATTTGAAACATGAGGAACATACCTATGGTGTTTGATATATATGTTATAGCTAAAGATGGTGTACAAATAAACTTAACAATAGCCGGTAAAAAGTGAGTTTTTTTTTTCGGAGAGGGTAATGTTCGACATAATGTGCATTTTCAATAAATGATTTCATCTTTAGCCGGCTAAACTTAAGTGTAGCCGTAGCCCCTTGGCTAAAAATGAAGTAGCAAATGAAAATGGCTCAAAGGTTAGGTTAAAACGGCTGAAACGGTGAAAACGGCTTAATGTGCTTTCCGAGGCACGGAGGAGTCTTGGTATGTAAAGATGGTCACCCATCGGAAGACCAACCCCTAGCTTAACGTGCGGCTGTTAATACTTATTTAGCTACGAGCTCCTCCTCGAGCTTCTACAAACTATAACATAAGAATTTATCCATATTTATCCGATTAGTTTAAACCACTGCCTCGTTGGTCTAGTGGTCGAAAGCACTTCTACTGAGCATGAGGTCCTGGGTTCGATTCCCAGGTCGTTTTCTATCTAGAATTCCTCAACAGCAGCCCGGAGTCTGGATTTGTGCCCGATTGATGGCAATAGACTCGCCCTCTATTACATGGGACTTAACATTTTGGGTTGGGCAGAGCATGTAGCAGGTGCTACATGTATACCTCTGCCCAACCCTTCGGAGAAACAAGGCGTGATGTTATGATGTTATGTTAGTTTAAATCTTGACGAAGTAGGTAGTTGTGCGATTGGTCGCGTCGCTTGTCTGGATCGCTGCTAGGCTTTTGATTGGTTGAATCATTCAGATGTAATTTGGAAGCCGGTTGCAACTTGTATCGTGTAATTGCAATAAAAAAAAACCTAAATAGCATATAAGGAAAAGGCAAAGAGGTGAAGGGTTGATGTTTGTTCAAATGTTGATAAGTGCATCATTTTATTTCAATTTGGTTTTTCCTGTTTGGTACAAATTTACTATGTAGCACTTAATTCATCTTCAAATTAAATTATTAGTAAATTTGAAAAAAATATAAAAACAGGCTGTAGTACAAAGCCTACTACAGCATGTTTTAATATTTTTTTGTAAGTTAATCTCAATAGATAAAAATATCATTAGGTAATTCTGTTTATTATATTATACTTATTCCAATTTGTAGCATTTTTTATTAGTTTCATGTGTTCATACTGTCAAATCTGATTTTTTGAGATATCGTGTAGGTATATTCCAAACACCACAGATACAAATAGAGATATTAATTAAATTACCACCGGAAGTAGATTCGAAAAAAAGCAAATCGCAATTTCAACTAATAGGCAAAAAGTAGGAAGACGAGAAACATAAATAGGTATATATAAACTCACGCTTTTTTCAATGAAAGTACGCAGAAACAACAGAATGCCACGTGCTACGATCCTTACATACTTAGGTACCACTCCTTTTGCTTCGTTTACGTTCATCTGTCTTAAAAATGAACCGCCTTCTGACATGTACATTTTGACTCATCACCAAACAGTACAAAGCAAAGCAGACAAAAATCAAATCACACCATAAAAAAACAAAAAAGAATCAAAACAAAAATTCGCCTAATCGCGTCCCTAGTACATCGGTGCGTTATCGATGAGTTAGCGCTCCGTCGAGTCGGCGGCAGATCGAGTGCACTTGTTTTTCACTGTCTGTGGGGCTAATTGCGCCATTTTTCATTTGCGGCCCTTCCGCGCCCCCTCCCGCGCCCTACGGTGGGGGCGGAGGAAGAGGGGTCCACCCCGTGACCAGACTTGGCTATTCTTGGCTACTGCGTGTTTACTAAATGGATGCGTGAAATGGAAGGTTGTTGGATTGATACGGTGATGAGCTTTAGCGATAAGGGTTGGTCTAAAGTGCATTGAATTGTAGTGTTGATGCGTCGTAGGTTAGTTAAGAAAGGTGTCGCTCAGATCCGAAAATATCAGTTGCTAGGAAGCTTATGAGCGTTTATCCTAAAACTTGGCAACAGTGAACTAAAATATTGATTATGAAATGCAATCATTAATATCATAACACCGAATATTTAGTTTTAGATGTAAAAAAGTATTTGGAATCTTTCCAAATGCCTTTTCACACCTAAAACGGTTACAACATCAAATTAAGTGTTATAATTGCAATTCATTATTAATTTCCTAATTCTCTGATACATATCTTAGTTCGTACAGTAATATATTGCCAAATTAATCAAAACAGGGAAATATTTGACATCTATGTGCAATGTTACCCACTTTCAGGATAAATGCTCTTATAACCAAAAAAAATAGAAAAAGAAAAGATCTTTAATAGGTTTATTTGTTTGTATTGATTAGCTAAAATATGAACACTTCATGTGCAGCTGTTCTAGGCAGCTGCACTGATATACGCATAATAGGCGGAGACTTAGTGTTATTTAAGAAATTAAAATGTGAACGGGTCTTATTATGTCAACAAAACACCGGCGCAATGTGAGTCGGACTCGCTCGCGAAGGGTTCCGTATCACCGTACATTACCTATTGCAAAAAATGCCGAAAAAACCAAGTTTCTTGTATGACGACCCCTTTTAATTTTTAACGTTATTTTATTTTTATTTTTGTTGTTATAGCGGCAATAGAAATAAGTACACCATCTGTGAAAATTTCATTTGTCTACCTATTACGATTCAAGAGGTAGGTACAGCTCGCTGACAGACAGATGGACAATGAACGATTAGTAATAGGATTCCGTTTAGCACTCTACGGGTAGGGAACCCTAAAACATTCCCAGCGGTCTGGATATATTTATGTTGAGGTCGTGTGAGAAGACTCCGATTCCGGTACCGGAGTCGGTCTTCGATCCATCGGTGTATACTCTCATCTCTTTCGGGCCATAAAAGCACACATTTCACTGTTTAATTAAATTGTGAATAGCGAAATATTTTCCGCCATTCAGAGATGAGTGACCAACAAAATATGTAAATTAATTCCGCTACTTATAATTGTGTCACTCAATTCAAACCAGACTGATGGTATTAGGTAGCTACATTGACTTGGACATCACCATTTTGCATGTCCATATTGATCCGGGTATGAAAACGGACAGTTAGCCACCTCTATAGCATTCATATTATAATTGTGATCTGTGTTGTGATTGAAAGGGACATTTTAATATTGCGCAACACGTTTATTTGGATGTGCTATGAGTCAGAAGTTCTTACAGGTATTATGTGTTAGGTTTACACTTATTAAAGTACTTAATGAGAATATCTTAAAGAGATATCTCGATCAGACGTTGGACTGGACGCAGTATTCAATATTCACCCCGATGAACACAGGAAAAATATTATTGTTTGGTATGAATATTACAATGTTTAACGTAAAATTAATCGTAGATAATTCAAAGCTGATGGCAAGACGAGATGTGTGAAAATTGAGGACTTTGTTCAGCAAAATTAATACAACTGAGATATTCTTGAATATTTTTGCCCGAAAAAAATGAACAGTATATTCAAAAGAGATAAAGAACGTAATTAAATATTAACCAAAAACCCATAAATCTGGTACATACAGCTCTCTGAAGTAAACATCATATTAACATAACTTTTCCTTACATATTATAAAACTAAGTCCCCCGCCGCGTCTGTCTGTCTGTATGAACGCGATAAACCCAAAAATTGCCGAACGGATTTTCAAACGGTTTTCACTAATAGACGGAGTGATTCATGGGGAAGTTTTTAATGTATAATTCATTAAGGTTTTATGGAAATTGGCTGAAATATGACGATTATTGTTGAAGATGTTGGAAAAAGTCATACTGACTGGGATCTTTACTGGCGTGAGCCGCGTAGGTAAACCGTAAAAGATACATAAAAAATATGTTTTACAGAATGGTTAATCTTTAAAAGTTCAATAAAAAAAATCTGCGTTGGCACATGTCTATCTTCTAAGGATGACCCACAGTAACCATTATTATCTATCAGAATTTGATAAAAAATTAATTGTTATTTCCGAAGCTATTTTGACCGGTATTATATTAATCCTTATCCAATAATATACTTTATTTAAATTGGGCATTTAATTTAGATTAAAATATGCCTTGACATCATATCGTTTAAATTAATAGTTTAAAATATATCACAGATTCAAAATTACGCGTGACAAAATAATTATGCTTGACGGCAACGCGGGTGCAGCGTTAGGAGTCAATGACCTTTTCTTCGGCTATTAGGTACTTAAGTAATCCCGATAATACGTTCCCGTGGGATATTTTGCGATATCCACGTGGGTGAAACCGCGGGCAAAATCTAGTAATAGATAAGATTCTTAACAATTAGAGATCCGGCATTAGCCTGGTCGGTACATCAATATAAAGTAATGTCATTAAAATAAAATAATGTTAATGAATCTGAACTGGCCGCCAAACATATCGCACCGGATACATATCTCAAAGTTTAATGTTGCCATCTAATTGGTCATACTAGCTTGTAGACCGGGAGACAGTAAGCGCGGAGAATATGATATGCTTGAATTAAATAACACGGATAATTTTCGTCGTCCTAGATTTTTGTAGAATGTGTTCTTAGGGAATTATAGATCTACGTAGGTGCTACGGAGAAGTAGGAAAATTAATTTCTGGTTGCATTATTCAAGCAGGCCCTAGTTATAGTAAGCAGTAGTAGTTTAGTTATTTTAAATATAAAACACATACTATAAAACTGATTTACATCCGTAAGACGTCCTCGTAACATAAGGTCCAGTTGAAAACCAGCGTCAGACACTAGTTGTCTGACATTTATGCTGAACTGGCCCTATTTGGCGCAGCCGTGAGGCACACAATACTATTTTAAGTTATTTTTTATTTATTTTTTTCTGTTTTTTTTTTGTTTTTGTGTGAATATTGTATGCCTTAACCTGAGTCAAATAAATTTATTTTCTTTCTTTATGTAAAGAACCGAATGTGTTTCATTAAGTACAAGACCGCGGTTTTGCTGCACCTTCAAGACCATTTTTAAAACCTCTATAACTTTCCACTAGTGTACTATGTATTGTAACAGTCAATATTGTAAGTACTGACTTTTGGGCTTTTCCAAAAGTCTGACAACCAGTCTTACCAAGGGGTATCGTGTTACTTAGTTACTGGGTTGTTGTCAGATCGGCAGTCGCTCTATGATGTAAAATACTATTCAGCTACAACCGGTTAACCTAAAAGCTGACCCCAACGTAGTTGGGAAAAGTCTAGGCAGATTTTTGATTGTAATGCAACATTTTTAAATGATCCTAACTGATATTATAAATGCGAAAGTGAGTTTGTTTGTTTATTTATTTCGCCTTCACGCTAAAATGGCTGAACGGATTTGGATGAAAGGAGATTGCCCGATTTGTAAGGAAAGTTGGGTCCCACTGGAAAATTGTTGTGCCCTGAAGATTTTTATTTTAAATAATAGTAAAAACATAGTATTTTCATAATCAGAAACCATTTTTCATTTATTCACCCTGGTTCAAGAGATATCATTGCTTTTCTGTTGTAGCACTAAGAGTCAAATATCTCACAAAGAACAGCACTATTAAGAGTCAAATATCTCACAAAGAACAGCACTATTAAGAGTCAAATATCTCATACAAAACGTAATGCACTCCAGGAAATTAATAGCTCAACTCGGTAGTAGCAGAAAAAGCACGTATCGTAAATAATAACTAAGTAAAAGATTACGGAATTCAAAACTCAAAGTATCTAAACAAAGCAATGACGCACGTAACGAACCACAGAACATACGTAAGTATCTCTATGTAGTCTGTGCACAGAACGAAGTCTGCGAGTTCTGTGACATGCACAAGTAAATGTTGCCAGATATTTTTTTTTATAATCGTTATAGATAAATCGATAAAAACTACTTTTCTACTAAGGAGTTATCTAAATAAACATGGCTATTATTTTTGTGTCTATTACTTTTCTGAACATTTATTATTTATCAATGAGTATTATGAGTATATGCAACCTATTATTGTCATCGTTCCATCGGTTTTACTAGCATCGACTATGAGCATTGTTTATTTATCCAATAGTGTTCGTCATCAAGAATACTTTACATAAACTCATATTTGGCGTACACGTATTGTTGTTCATTTCAGATATATATGGTACAATAATACCTACGTATAAAAGGACAGGGATAACATCATTCTATCTCATCGTCCTAAAACAAAATACTAACACAGTAGCGTTGAAGTTGTCAAATGATGAGATCTAATTGAGATGTAAAAAATAATAGTTTTTTTTATTATTTAATATCGTTTTAATTAATATCGATTACTCAATTGATTAAAAGATAGCATTAGTTATTAAATTCTTTGATACCTGGCAACTTTTTTTTGTATGCCAATCAAACCACAGACTACATTGAATCAAACGGATGTCGACGTAATGTTTAACTATTAACTAACTTTAACTTTATTCCCAGGATGATATAAATTGTATAAAAAATACCCTGTACACAAAAAAAATAGTTATATTTTTTGGTTATTATTAAAATCAGGCACCCGATACCACAAAAGGGACCTGCTCCGTGGCAATCTCCTTTGGCACATGGGTAGACCATGAGCTGGTTTGGTACATAGGATACTTTTATCACAAAATTCCCACGGGATGGAGAGTTAAGCGGGTGAAACCGCGGTGTGCAGCTAAAATAATAATATATTATATTAGTCCCTTGTCTCCTGGCCTATACGGCAGTCTCCTAGAGCACGAGGCCGGTGTCGAGTGGTAGTCACTTTCCAATACCCTGTTACAGTTACCGGTTCATTGAACATTATTTTCCTCCCGTTGTTTCTTTGTGACACGTTTTTCAGAAACAAATAATTAATAGAAGGCTGTTTCTGAGTTATGCATTATACTTCTTTTTTTCCTCGTTGGTCCAGTGATAACAAGTGCTACTGCTTGAGGTCCTGGGTTCGATTCTCAAGTTGGGCAATGTGTCATTAGATTTTTCCATTAGGAATTTCTCAGTAGCTGCCCGGAGTCTGGATTTTTACCCGGTTGATGGGAATAGGCTCGCCCCCTATTACATGGGACTTAAACATAACTGATGAAATGTAGGTATACTTCTGCACAACCTCTGAACAATGTTCTGTTTTTCCTAGTAATTACCAATTGATTAATACAGTAATTGCAAACATTCCCGTTTTTTTTTCCCAATTGTTGGCCGTACCTACAATCCCTCTGATTGATATCCATTTCTCGATTATAAACCTATTTTTTTTAAACCAGCGAGTTTGCAAATATGCTATGCACCCAATAATTAAAAAAAATATTAGATTCTACACATCTAAAAGTATGTTGTCTCGTAAGCCAGTTGTCGCGGTAACTTTCCAATATTGCGCGCGCGCCGGTAACGGTTCAATGGACATAATTAGTGACGTACCTGTTTCTCAGAGTATTTATATTTTTATGCGATGTCGACATGTTAGGTGGCTGGTCCAATGCTTATTTTGATCTCGGAAACGAATTTGTTGGTTTTGTCGCTAAAACAAACTAATTAATTACTTAAGTTTGTTGGGAAATAATAAAAATAATTTTAAAAAGGGATTTTTAATTAATCCCAGAAGGCCCCACCCTTCTGGGATTAATTAAAAATCCCTTTCTACCCAACAGGTGTAGTACAGAGTACACCCACATTTCGACAGTTATGTTTAAGTCCCATGTAATAGGGGGCGAGCCTATTGCCATCAACCGGGCACAAGTCCAAATTCCTAATGGAGAAATCCAATAACACTTTGCCCAAACTGGGAATCGAATCCAGTAGGATTTGCTTAAAGTAGCCAAAATTATTCTCTGGGAAGATTATTCTGTTGCAAAATCATAAATGCAAATTTTTCCCAGTGCATAAGCCCTACTTCTTTTTTCTATTTGAAGTTCACTTCAGGTCAAATGCTCCCCATATGGAGTAAAATCGAAGGACGTTTCGTAACTTCGGAGCAGTCTCATTCTAGTCGTCGGTCCTGTGTTCCTATTTTTCAGGTTGACGAAAATCTGAAAAAAGAAATCTTTAGATAAGGTTATTTTGAAGGTGTTATTTTCTTGAAATTAAGTATTAATTATAGCTTACGAATGATCCAGACAGAGATTATCTGAATCATTCGTCAATCCTGGGATTAATTCCCTTTTTTCAAGTTATTTCAGAGACCTGAAAACAAAACAATGCTAATTAAATTATGGATTTCTTTAGGTATTTTATTTATTATTATTAATTAACCATTTATGTACACACATATTCAGCCTGAATTTTTAGTGACCGTCCAAATTTTGATATATTAACCTTTGGCGAAAATCATTGAATACGTGTTTTTTTCTTTTAGTATCACTCAATACAAAAGTATTGAGATATCACATCACAAAGTTATTAGGTATATACCACGCAGAGCGGATAATTCTTTCGAGAAAATGATTTAATATGAAAATTTTACGTAGGTATCGATTTTTTTTCAAAAATGGAGTCAGTGAATCATACCGAGAAAAAATTTGGACGGTGATTAAAAATTCAGCCTGTATAAGCAGGCAAGAAGAAAAGAACAGAAAAATACTTACAAAGGTGATGCTTATTTCTAAAGAAATATCTTCCAGCATACCTGCGATAGGACAGAGGGTAAAAAGAGATGTAGACACCATTATGTTTCCTAGAGATAGAATATTAAACCAAATAAGCCTTCAAAATCCGCTGTATTACCTAAAATAATATTAACTACGGAACATCTAGCTCTCCAAGCTTTTATATCGCGCTGAAAAAGCGATAGTTCACGCCCCAGGGAACAGATGGCGTTTGCACTAACAGAGGATTCCTTACGACTTCAAATAATAGATGAGGAGGTGGTACTTGTCCCTAATTAAATATCGTAAACAAGTCATAATAACTTTGAACAGTTCCTTTTATCTAAGATGGAAACCTGAAAATGCAAGATAATCATCACTAGGTATACTTTTCTTTTTTCAGGCACAAGGAAAGAGCCTTCAGGACAAGTATGCTACAATTTCTTCAGAAAACTAAGAATATTTAGATTGATTAGGTAATCCTAAGGAAGGTTGGACTTAAGTTATCCAAATGTTATCCTTTTTTTTGGGTATAAAACAAACGTAGAAAATCTATTCAAAATAATAAAAAATCATTTTGTTGCCTAAGTTTGGTAAATATCCATGTATCTTCGTTTAGTAGCTGCACTTATGCAGTGTTTAACACTTTCGACTCCACCTACTTTTCATAGAATTCATACGCCATGCCGCCATACATATTGGAAGTGGACCATCCAGTAGGGTTACCGACATTACGTTTGCGCTAAAGCTAACCATCGCGGCATGGCATTAGGTTACAAACCGTGTTGTATAACACTGTATAACGAAGTTAAATAGTGTTTTCAGGGGGTCTTGTGCTATACGTATTATATATTTCCAACCTTTTAAATTTTTTGTGAATATTTGTAACAGTTAACAAAAAAATAAAAAATAATTTAAATGCTAGGATTTTAAAACCAACGCATATACTAATAAATCTTGTTAAAACATACCTACATCTGATTTTATTTTCACGATTTGTCTGTATTTGCTAAGAAAAACCTAAATTTAAAATGAGCCCTCAGCGAGGGCTCTCGGCATCCCATATGCGACTAGGTGGACCCTCCAGGAGGGCTACCGGTACTGAACGTGTTAAGTAGCAGTTGGTATCTACATACAGTCAGGGCATTTAATTATTTATCAAATTGATATAGGTACTCTATCAATGAACGACACTAACTGTAAAGGAATGACAGTTATAATTTGAATAGGTATAGAGTACAGGCAATTTAAGAAATGAAATGAAATTGTTTAGTCTGTAAATAGGGTAGCAGGATCACTTTTACACGACATATAAAAAAAAATTGTTAGATGGATCAACATTTCTTATCTGACTACCTGGGAAGAAATGGCGAAACAAACTCAGGGATCAAAGACTTTCAAAGTCCAGACATAATCTTGGTCAGGCCATATCAGGACCATGTAGATTAGTGTCTGAAATGGTCTTTTGACTTAAGAACCACACAGATTTGTGTGAAGTCAGTGCAAGCATTTGTCAGTAACCGTGGAGCTCAATTAAAAGTAACAGAAAAAGAATATGTTTTTTTTATTAATATCAATTAAACAACATTGAATTAAACAGCCATATTCAATACGAAATCAGGGGAAGCAAGTCTAAAGTGAATTAAATAAAAGATCTCGATATGTGAAGTAATTCAGACGATATCGTGACCACACACGGAATCCATACGCACAGAACTACAGACACGCACGTCCATAGCTTTTTTTTTTCAATTAGTTTTTTCTTTATATAATACGCAATAACTTTAATTTGTTATTATAATTGTGATAAAAGGATAGTTTTTCTACATATCAGTGTACTCATATTAAAGTATAAGTACGCTATGCTTAAATAAGAGGCAATAAAAGTTCAACACAGCACTTGTTTTTGGCATGTTAAGAGTAATGACTACCTAAAACGCTTCACGTTACGAGGCGTGCAAAAGAAAAATGATTCACATAGTCCTCTCATTTATAATAATTAAAGTAATATGAATAGGTTGGTACTCATTTTGATAAACAATTAATTTCCTAGACTTCACAATGTTTAATTCTATCTACTTTTATTTAAAAAGTCGTGAAATATGCGCCGGATATAATTTCATCCATGTCGGTTACGAGGTCAGACAAAACGACAATTAAAATTATTAGAAAAATAACAATTTCTAATTGCTTGCAAATCATCAAAGTCTGCAAGAGAACCGGTCGCGAATAGGTTACATTGCAATTTGTACGAAATAAACTAAAATGAATTAAGGTACGTTAATTAGTTTTATTCGTGATAATGTTTGAAGAATTATAATTGATTTCTGTATTTTGACGCTTAAGGTCATTGAGTTAAATACATATTTTTTATTTCATTCATTCAACCCTGCCTTATTTTATACTATTTCATTAGTCGACTAGTCACAAGCGCGGCTGCCATTCGTGAGGATCTAAGTTTTGGTCCTAGGCTAAGCAGTGCTAAGCATCTTTTACAAAATTCACACGATTTGGATCTAATCTAAGATACAGAAATTGGTTAAAAATGAATGTCCATCGCTATGAAAATTATTAAAAACTAGCGATCCAGTATGAAAAGTAGCCTATATTCTAAATCAGTTTTCATAGGGCTCTTTTTTGAGTTTATACAAACAAACATACAATTAAGTCAAATCTTTTATCTTTATAATATTAGTTTAGATAAAAGTGAGCCCGGTAAATGCCATAAGGCTGGCGAGCCACCCAGCTGGTTATCACAACACAAGAGTTCAACTCTTACTCCACTGCAAAATACAGACACAATAAATATTGGTTAATTTTGTCGAACAAAGCGTAGGACTGTATAGTTCATAGCAACTTCGGCCCGCATTATTCCACCACACCGATCATCGCGGTATCTATCGCTCAATGTTCCGCCACTCATTTGTTTCTACCATCAGTATTAGTACGGATTTAAAAGCTACGACTCGAAGGACCAGAATGGTTAGGTATATAAATTATTTGTTTTGGCTTCAACACGTTAATTACAAATATTTATACATTTTTACACGAATAAGTATTTGATACGGCTTCCCTTACAAAAACTTTCACCCTCTTCGCGAATTGTATTGAAAATACACATACAAAACATTTAAATTACCGCTACAAAAATTGTAAGTTGTTGTCGACTGCCTCGTTCGTCTCGTAGTCGCAAGCGCTACTGCTGAGCATGAGGTCCCGGGTTCAATTCCCGGGTCGGGCAGTGTTATTGGGTTTTTCCTTCTGAAATTTCTCAGTAGAAGCCTGGAGTCCGGATTTGTGCCCGGTTGATGGCAATAGGCTCGCCCCCTATTACATGGAACTTAAACATAACTGGCGAAATGTGGATGTATAGGTACACCTCTGCCTATCCCTTCGGGGATCACAGGCGTGAAGTTATGTTAAAAATTGTTAGTCATATATAAGTCTATGGGGTTTAGGAGTGATTCACGATCAGCTGTAAACGTCTTTCAGACAATTATGGTGGTGTTAAGAACAATAATATAATAATAACTATAATTCGCAGACTTACCAGCGATATACATCGTTATGGTAGAAGGAGCGCTGCCCTTACGACTTTAACAGCCGTGAGGGCAATCCCCTCACCCTATCAATTTTATTTTGCAAACTTTATTGTGTCCATAACTAAATTATTTTAATTTCTTGGAATCTTTTTAGTTTTAGTAATTCACTTTCTGGCTATTCAAGACGACTCTTCAGGCTACCATACTTAGTACATTTTTGAACGTAATGCTTTCCCATAGCAACCAGTTCTCTGCTGAATTAAAATCAGCAGGATCTTCTAGAATCTAGAATAACACTTCATGACTGTATTCTATGAAAGCATGAGTAAAAGGGCGCTAAAATAAATACAACCACATTTCATTCATCTTTCATAATTCATAAACGTCGCATTCAAGGCCAGATTAACGTTAGGACTATAAGCTTCACTTGATATTGTAGGTAGGGAGACGAGTAACGAGTCCTGAAAATCCTAGCAGGTGGTGTTCTGTAGTTTCTGCTTTCCCACATGGGAAAAGGCGTGAGTTTATGTATGTTTGTATGTAGGTATTTGATAAAAGAGGGAGACGATATCACACAGTTTATACTTTTTTAAATCTTATATATTTAACGAATTGACATGAACTCCGACGATGACCTGGCGCAAAGAAAAGTTGTATTTATCAGCCCGCACAAGTTACAAATGTCAACTGTTGGAAGGGCATTGTTGTACTTGAAAGGAAAATATTGGCTGCCAGAATGTTAAGTGAAAGGCTCGAAAAAATGGGCGGAGTTTCACGTGCAATTTATATTTTAGTGCATTGATTAAGACAACGCCCTTATTTTGTTTATCCCAAGTGCACTACTGGAGACTGTTACTTCATTGAATCCATAAAGACCAAATTTTAAGGACCAAATTGATATAATTTTATGTTATAATATAGATTAGTGTAGGGAGTAGTAGTGGACTGTATATTTGCTGACCATAATTATTTTGTTAAGTACCTGGTACTTGTTGAAAGACCTACACTGTCCTCCCATACCTAATAACACTGTTATTTGAAAATATTGTAAAAACCAATTATTTTTAAAAGAGTAACCGTGGAATTTCTAGCCGGCTCTTCTCCATAGGAAACGACCAATTGGAACCATGCACCTAGCTTCTGACGTTTCATAAGTGCCCATGTAGGTTTATGTGAAATAAAATATTTTGAATGTTGGATTTTGAATTTTGAGTATATTATTTCGTTGAGTATTCTGTTAAAGTTCCTACTTATTACGTTTAGAAAATTGTTTTAGTTATTAGTTATATTTAAATTGTAAATAAGTTAGTAGGCATAGATTTGTTATATATATAACCGCACTGTCGCATTGGGTAACGATAGTTGTAAGAAATATTTCAATAAAATAAAATATAAAAAATAAGAAAACTATAAAAAATACAGAAACCAAAACAGCAAATCGTAAATATCATTTGTATAACATGACGACGTCAATTAAGTCACCCCCGCCCGAACTATATCAAAGCACTTAGCAAATAAAACATCGCGGCATCACTCGGCAATAAGTCGGTAGATGCCGTGACGGGTCGACATTACCGCCGAAGACAACGGTAGGCGCGGCCCGAGGCCTATTGACCGCGGTTTGCGCGTAAACACCACCGCGGAATACGATCCACCCCCCGAATAAACTCGCCAAAACCTTTCGCGTTACGCAACATCCATTGACCATACAAAATTGATTTCCCTGTTCGGAACACCCCCCGGGGCGGCAATGGATATCGAAAAGTTCCAAACAACAGTCAATGAACTTTCGGTAAGCCGCAAGCTAACCTCTAGATGAGTGCGTACAAATCACGTTTCGCGCGAATCAATACTTAAGTTCAGGCGATCGCCCCCCCTGCAATAAACAGTGGGGGAGTAGTTAGGGGCGCAGGGGGGATGGGGGGTGAGTTATCGACCGCCCTCCGCTGCGCCCACCTGACCGTCACTAATCAGGGCTCATCCCGCGGACACCTAGAGTAATTGTACGCACTTTATTGCTCGAATGTACTTGCGTAGTAGCAGTGTGCGTGGGCTCTGTGTATGTGTTAGGGAACTTGTGTTGGTGTGAGTGAGGTACAGGCGTCGACGTAAACATAGATATAGCGGCGGATGTCCGGAATGGTAATTTGCTTTATTGGGGCGGATTTGGATGACGATAATTAGGACTACGACTCCTTGTTTTGTTAGTATAAACTTGCACCGTTCTGTACCTCCGTAAACAAATGGGATCCGAAAAGCAAACAGGGGTCATGGGATCGAATGGTCCTTTTGCCTGATTATTTTCCATGCACGTGGTGCTAACACCCAATTCAAATTAAAAGAAAACTAGCTAGGTACCTCTTTTAACTATACCTGCCCAACATTGTAAGTAGGTACTGCATTTCAGTTGCAGTTTTCATCAAATACAGTAAACCCAGGGCATAAGTTGTTCTGCACACACTGAAATAATTTGATCCCTTCCAATTCCTCGAGATAGACGAGCAATACGTACAATTTGACCCCTTTAACTTAAGAGACGGATACACAACATCCATTAATGAAACCATCAATCTAACTGCCATTACCCTGCAATAATTGCAAAAATCAAAATCATAGACCACTAACCTTCACCACAAACGACACAAATACACAAACACATACATAAACCTCTAAATCTATTTCTATTGTTGTAATGCTACGTGTAATTTTGTTGCGGAAGTAAGCAGGAGTCATGTCGGCCGTCACGCGAGCGACGCCGCGGCGCAAGCTATGTACCGATATGCTTGGTACTTTTATAATTTGTAATCAACGGAATATTTGTACGGGTTCTGTATATGGAAGGGAATTGAATGCAACTGTACGGGAATAGGTAGTGAAATAATTGTGTTTGTGATTGAAGCGAGGGTTGGCGTTTAAACTTAGTACAAGTGTTTCTGATGCCACGTATAACTTGGTAAGAAGTAAGAACCAATAAATAAATAACATAAAAAATATTTTTAATTAAACTGCTGCATGAGGTCCTGAGTTCGATTCGCAGGTCGGGCAAAGTCTAATTGGGTTTTTCCATCATGCATTTCTCAGTAGCAGCCCGTAGTTTGGATTTGTGCCCGGTTGATGGCAATAGACTCGCCCCCTATTACATGGGACTTAAACATAACTGGCGAAATGTGGGTGTGCTATAGGTACTACACCTCTGCCTCACACTTCGGGTATTACAGGTGTGATGTTATGTTATGTTATTTTTAAACCATCTGGAAAAATGTGGGTGTATTAATCAGACCTGCCTATCCTTAAGAGAAATGCTGGCGTGATGTTGTTATTCTTTTTAAAGTAAATAAAGGTAAATGGATAAAACTGAAAGATATTTGAGCAATCCAATCAAATAGCTAGATTATTTTCATTTTTATCAGTGAAATTTAGGTTCTTTTAATGTTTTTTTGCATGCATCGTCTGTGGCCATAAACCAATTTCTTTCTTTTCTTTATTTCATTACTAGTTCCTCAATCGCCCGCTAGAAGCGCTGGCGCCAATCTCCCACTACTCCTACCAACCAGTAGGTAGGTACCAGCTATCTCAACTCAAAAGAACTACAATTAGATTTAATCAAGCCAGGTCGGAACCCCAAAGCGAACTACCCCTAGTTACGGTAAACACGAACCAATTTACATTATTACGGTCCGTAATTACCGCGGTAACAGTAAGTGTTACCACGGAGACCAGGTAAACTGGTGGTGATATTTCGATAAATAATGAAGGGCAGGTTTTTCGGAGAATGTTTACAGAGGCAGTCATCAACGTCATCAATAAGTGTAAAAATGTATAGCTTTTTTATACTCGTCTTATTAAATGCAGCTAAAGTGCAGTGGATTATATATTTAGAGGTTATACTAGCCCGGGCAAAGAATGTGCGAATTTTTATTTTATTTTATAAAATTGGTTCATGTCCGCTTTTTCCATGGTTTTATAGAAAACATTTTAAATTTTTACAAGCCTGGCAAATTATCAATCAACCGTTTCCGATTAGTAGAGCAAATCGCAAACACATTACGATGGCGAATCATTATTCTCCTATCCTTATCTCAGAAGACGGAGTGACGACCATGGAGTCACAATTATTCTTAACGCAGTTTAGAGTCACGAAAAATCATAATAACATCTTCGTATTACAAGTCACGCTTATCCAGGACTAACCCCGTGACATTCTCTCATTCCTTGAACCGCGGTTGTTGTTTACATCGCTGTCTGACCGCGTAAACAAAGCGATTTGTCGCGTTGTTGTAAACACCGCCTAATGTGCACTAGTGACGCCATTTTATTTGTTTTCGCGTCATAGTTAACAATATATTGGTGATAGATTCAACTGAGTTCGGTTGTTTTGGTATTTATTTTGTTTTGTTAAGTTTGGAAATGGTAATAGATCCACAATTAGTTTTGCTTTTAATGTACCTACGATGTATCGACGAAGAAAATGTTTGTATTTTTGGTTAGATCTTTCCTTTATTGAATTGAATTCAATTCAAGGCTGATTTTATATCAGTATCATCCAAATTAACTCATGAATGAAGACTTGTGTATAATACTGGATTTCCAGGCCAGTTTTCGAAATATTTTTCTTACTAAATACCGACTTATGATAACAGTCTTAAATCCCCAGAGTTGGTACACCATAGGTGTATTATCTTACACCCAACAATTTGTATTTCTTCGGACAAGTTCCCACGAGACAGGGGGCGAGTCCACATTACCTACGTATAATCTTTCCATATGTAGGGTAAGGCCTCGGACACAGCAGCACCGCTTCACGCTTAAATATTTACCAAGCCCACTGGTCTGCAAGCTTAGAAGACTAGTGGACCTTTCGAGGCATTGCCCTAAGACCAAGGTCACGGCAGTAGCACCACCGCGAGATAAAACTCCTCTACGTTAAATACGTAGACCGGGGTTACTTTGATCAATATTAAACTTTGAAGGTTCATATCTTTTAAATTTGTGGCTGTAAAAAAATACTAAATAAATCTAGTGGTCGGTTTTTTTATTACTCTCGATTCCTGTAATAATAAGTGAAAAAAATTGGCTTGATTTTGAGAAAAAAAAATAAACTGCCTGATCAAAGTTATACGTAGGATGGGGTTACTTTGATACCCCTTATTTTATTGCGTAATTACAAAGTAATTATTGCGTAATTGCAAAGTGATTACGCAATTAAATAAACCCAATTACAATGCCAATACAATTTAAATATAATTACCCAATTATAATGCCAATACAATTAAAAATCTATCAACTAGAAAAATAAATATTGTCACATGGAGTAACTTTGATCTAACAATTGATTTGATTGTTTGAATGACAATATATTTACCTTTTTCAATTAAAATGATTGGTGGATTCCCAGCGTGTCCTCAGGAAAGGATTAAACAGTTGTTCAGTGTTCATAACTCAGAAAAAAAAAACAACCTAATTGCGTTTCGTTTTAAGTAATTCACGATTTTATATGAAATGGAAATTTCTATCAAAGTTACCCCGCGATTCAAAGTAACCCCGGTTTACCGGTACTTAAAGGAGTATAAATCTAGAAGTTCAGTATTCTGGATTCTACACTTGTTTCTGAAATTATTACTACTTGGTTTATTTATTTTACGCTATTAACCATTAGAATGTCTAATAAATTAAAACGTCGATGTGGAAATGATAGACTTTTTTAAATTAACTTTCTAGTTGTTAGGTTCCTACTCATAACGTCGTATACAAGTATCTTATCTGGTATGGTATCTTCTTCTCTATGAGGAAAGTGTAGGAACCTACTACCTTCAGTAAACTTCCAGAAATATAGGGTCTCATTTCTTCAAGCGTTCCGCTCCTCTGAGCACTCCGTTATCGCCCCGCTTCAGCGATGTAAGCAGACCACAACCTAACTTATAATATTTTTCCAAGTAATGTCTATTTATATGAGCCAATGATAGGTCGTTTGCAGTGGTGCATAAAGGACGAGGTCGTACGTCCATCAGGCATCCATTATTGAGTATATGACTACTATCGATATATTAAACTAATACACGTTGTTTATCAAACTAACTTCTTCTACTTATAATTTTACACAATGAAATGGAAAATACATTTTTATTTTTCATAGGTGGCATTGGCATGGGAAAAATAACAGGCTACTAAGACCACAAGGACCTGAATATGGATCATTAAATAAGCCCAACCTGATTAATATGTACAGTATTATATTATTTTAATTATTGTGAATGTGAGGACCTATGTGGATCACCTTTATTCTTTTTTTTCTTTCTTTCTCAAGATGGTCGGGCAGTTTGAGTACTTTATGCGCCCATACCAAATGTCCTTTCTTTGGTATTCTCCGTTGAGTTTTTGAGCTCCTAAGTTCTGAGTTGAGCTACACTACTGACAAATGCTTGCAGTGACTGGACAGGTCCACTCAAATCTGTGTGATTCTTTCCTCAAAAGACATTTTCAGACACTAATCTACATGATTCCCTTATGGTCTAGACTTTAAAAGAGACTGTGACTTCTGAGTTTGTTTCGGTCTTTCTTCTCAGAGTAGTCAGATAGGAAACGCCGAACTCATCTAGCTTATTTTCAATATTATTTAATATGACGTGTAAAAGTGATTCGGATTTTTAATTTCATTATTAAATATATGAATAAAAAAATACCCAATTGAAATATGTATTTACTAAACAGCTGATATGTATAATGCTGGACAGTTTGTTGCGCCACTTATTCCCAGCTAAAGCACTAGGAAGTGGTGAAGGGCGGGCGTTTTGGGGGACTTTCTCTTGTAATTTCAAAAAGTGCTGTTTCTCAACATATTTAAATAAATGACTTTTGATTTTATGAAATTTTCTTCATAATGAATATCTCATTCCAAACACGTAGTAGCAGAAACAGAACAAAGAATACCAAAATAGAGATATCTCCACTAATCCATATACCCACCCAAAACTACTCAAACCATTTGAACCCACCAAAATATTTAATAAATCCAATATCAAAAACTTGTAGTTGTACGTGCGTCCGAAAGCCGCCCACAAGCCGCCCGCCCTGACATTGCCGGGGGGCGCACTCACGCACCGGAAGTACCCGTTCAGCCTTCTTGCTTCCTATTCATATAGGAACGGTTTTGTTTCTATGTCTGTTCGTCAGAAAATATTGGTAAAGTTTTCATTTCCTGGTTTTGGGGTAAAAGGTTGTTGAAAATAAGGGATGATTCTGTTTTTTCTGCGAAACAATAATTCGCTTTGTTGTACAGAGAACCCTAAAGTGAATCTCCAGAAATTATTATTTGTTTACACCTCCTAGCATAATCCTATCTGTTCATTTAAATTATCCTATGACACAAACTAAATTACTGTATGTAGTAAATATGACACATCAAGCTTCTAAATAGAGACTGAGATAAAGCTCTACGCAGACAAGTTCTACAGAGACGGAGACAAAGCTCTACGCAGACAAGTTCTACAGAGACGGAGACAAAGCTCTATGCAGACAAGTTCTACAGACACGGAGACAAAGCTCTACGCAGACAAGTTCTACAGAGACGGAGACAAAGCTCTACGCAGACAAGTTCTACAGAGACGGAGACAAAGCTCTATGCAGACAAGTTCTACAGACACGGAGACAAAGCTCTACGCAGACAAGTTCTACAGAGACGGAGACAAAGCTCTACGCAGACAAGTTCTACAGAGACACAGACAGAGCTCTATGCAGACAAGTTCTACAGACACGGAGACAAAGCTCTACGCAGACAAGTTCTACAGAGACGGAGACAAAGCTCTACGCAGAAAAGTTCTACAGAGACGGAGACAAAGTTCTATGCAGACAAGTTCTACAGACACGGAGACAAAGCTCTACGCAGACAAGTTCTACAGAGACGGAGACAAAGCTCTACGCAGACAAGTTCTACAGAGACGGAGACAAAGCTCTACGCAGACAAGTTCTACAGAGACGGAGACAAAGCTCTACGCAGACAAGTTCTACAGAGACGGAGACAAAGCTCTACGCAGACAAGTTCTACAGAGACGGAGACAAAGCTCTACGCAGACAAGTTCTACAGAGACGGAGACAAAGCTCTACGCAGACAAGTTCTACAGATACACAGACAGAGCTCTACGCTCTAATACTAAACCGTACTTGTTCTATGGCTCGATGTGGCTAATTAACGTTTGGATAGTGGAGTATGGTACATTACTGTCGCAGCGTGCAACAGAGGCATTGATTGACGATCGTAAAAATGTGGGCCGAGGCACACACGAGGCATACGTGAGTCTATCAATGCCTGGTTGCGGCCAAAGCTTGAATTGTACTTTTCTCAAATAATGCGCGGAAATTCAAACTAAGTAAATTAATTTAATATAAATTCTAGAAGGGCAGTAATAAGGTAAGGGTATACAGGCATATTATAAGTTGGGGGATTACATCACTGATAAAAATGCTTGGCTCATTGCTGGTCCTGCTCCACAACTAATTGACAAAGTCAAAGTCAAAGTCAAAGTCAAATAATTTATTTCATTTAGGCACAAAAAAGGCACTTATGAACGTCAACATTTACAAAAAAAAGATATAATAATTGATTCTAGTTGCCCATTCCAAAAGGTCGTTTTCGTATGGAGAAGAATGGGCAAGAAACTCCACCGTTACTCTTTTAAAATATTTTCACAATATTCTGTATACATTAATTATATAATTATATGTGAAGACGATGCACCTAGAATAAGATTACTATACCACGATAGGTAAAAAGAATGAAAAATGAAGGAATGACATAAATTAATTATGTGATAGATGCATGGTGCTCACATATTTACAAACATTGTAAAATTATACGATATTCTTAACATTTTAACAAGTACTACTAATAATAAGTCAGTGTGTGAGTTCAAGTAATCACAGAATATAAAATTAATGTTTAAAAAAATAATATTATACAATTAAATTGGCAACCAGTTTGATTTTGTCTAGATTCTAAATTGTCCTATGGAGCAGGACCAGCATGTTTCCAAGCATTTTTATCTTGGATATAATCCTCTAATTTGTAATATGCTTGTTTACAAAGTGTAATTTTTATATGAGTTTTAAAATTTCTTTCATTTAATTCTAATATATCACAAGGTATTCTGTTGTAACATTTAACACAGTACCCTATAAAAGATGTATTTACTTTAGATAGTCTGAAAAATGGTTGATCTATTTTATCTTTATTTCTAGTATTAAAATTATGTCTTTCACTTATTTTATTAAAAAGATGTAGATTTTTTCTCACATACATAATATTTTCATAAATGAATTGGCAAGGTACCGTCATAATATTAATCTTTTTAACATACACACTGATTAACATTTTGAAAATACTGTTGGAGCTGCTGAAGATTGTAAGACCGTTTTTGTATTGTATAAACTCAATTTCCTTTATATTATATAATTGCATAGCACAGGTGTGAGTACTATGTACTAAAGAGCTACCATTTACCGGACGCAATACAATATGTAGTATTTCATTGTCTTGAATGTGCCCTGGCGGCTGTGAGTATGTCATGCTCACTCAAATGTCTCGCTGATGGTGGCGTGTGTGTTGGATCATTTAGCTCCCTTCAAAATGGTTGAGCTGAATGGTGCTGATCCATGCGTCATGTTCGTGAACGGGCGCCATCAGTTGGGACTGGTCATCTCTTAGCTGCCATGGCTTATTTTAATTTATTTTAATTTTTTGAATTATTCTTTTTTTTCTTCTTTTTATTACGGACACTTTTACGAACGTGCACGTCTTATTACATTGTTCTCACATGCATAATTTCAAAATTAATGATGTAACCAATATTTTGTATCATTTTTTTATTTATTTAAAAGAGTGTCCGTGGATTTTCTTGCCCGTTCTTCTCCATAGGTACCTACTACGCTTTGGAATGGGCAACTAGTTTCATATTTTTGACTGACCGACCCCTTGACAATTCAAAAGTGCCTGTAAATGGTTTAATTGAAATAAATGCTTTGAGTTTGAATTTGAGTTTGAGAATCAATAAAGAACAGTGATAATTTTTTACGCGCCAATATTTTTATTTGTTTCTTCTTTACTTTAAACAGCTGTATTTGCAAGCCAAATGGAAATTTAAATAAAGTCTTTGATAAGTTACCTCATTGGTTGCCACGTGTTGTAAGTAAAAAGTTCGTTCCATTTTTTAATAATACAACAGAAATGGGTTTTCATAGTAATTTATTCTGTCGCTACACAAGACAGCTATGGATTTTCATACAAACATTGCCGGCCGGGCGGGCGCATGATATCGACCAGTACCACATTTTCGATTTATCTCGAAGAAGGTTGTCAAAATAATGCTCGAATTTCCAAGCATGTTTGAGAAAAATATATTAAGTAGGTACAACAAACTAGTACCAACTTATGTAAAACAAATAATAACTCAAATATAACAACCTACTCAGAACTAGAATCTAAAGGCAGCAGCCAAAACTCAATTTACAAATGAAAGCTCCTACCGATTCGTCGACGAACATTTATCGTAACGGACGTTTTATCGATACATTCGATATATCTCTCGATAGGACTCGCTCGATGGTCGGATCCCCTAAAGAATTCCATGGCTCTGCGATGCTGATTGAATAGCGATAAACCTTTGTCTAACTTCATAAATATTTAAAATTAGACTTCGGGAAGTATTTAGTTTGATGATTTTGTAGATAGTATTGTTTAGCTTTGTCTAGTTATCAGAAAAATTAAGTCTCGATGAGGCTAAGGCTGTGCACATACCTAAATTATGTAACTAAATTATCAATCGAAATATCGACCGCATTTATTCAACTAGATTCAACGGTAAAATGGAACAACTACGCGAACAAATCAGAATCTGAATGATGTTGAAGGATATTGCTAATCCATTGCTTCACATGTTAGAAAAAATTGTCTGCATAACGACGTAAATAACGCAATGAACGTTGTTGAACTGACATAATGAAAGCATTTGCTAGTATTGCTGCTATAAGTGTGTTATGCAAATAACCCCGTTGCTCAGAGATGCATAATGAGCCTCCAAGATCGACTCAGCACGCCCTGTGAATACTGCAATTAAGTCTAGCTACCGACCTTGACTGATCAGCACAAAACTGCATATTAAGCTTTTCCTGAGAAGATCATACCGAGCTAGCAGCACGAGAACTGAAGGGGCACACGTCATACAAAACTGTCTTAGGCTGCGTTTTCACCAGAGATGAGCGAGGATGAGTAGCGAGGAATGTCCATAAACTAACCAATAACAACGTTAGCTTAGCTCAAGCTATGATAGTGAAGCGATGTTATTGGTTAATTTCACACATATCCATCACTACGCATCCTCGCTCATCTCTGGTGTAAACGCAGCCTTAAATACCCATAAATAGGCACATCAAACTTGACGCTTTGGTGGTTTTAAACCGGAAATCTAAAAATATTTCCCCATACACACCGAAATTGGTTACATTTTGGTTAAATATAAATTGGGATAAGGGCAGGAGAATTATCGCACACCAAAATTGGCAAATTACCTACAAATAAAGCATGAACCTTTACAGGTAAAATGAAATAAAAGCCTTCAAGCAATGAGGATGGAATGACTCACAATTCGGGTTATTACAACCTACGAATGATTCACGAAATACACTTAGGTACATGAGCGTTAGTAAGTTAGTACCAATGTCTTACGAGAATGGCGTGATTTTACTTACAAAATGACGTCACCAAATCACCAAAACGGAAAAATATATGAATATTTATTTGTTATGTGTCATCTTGTACACAAAAAAAGAGGTTAGCGCAAAAATGCTTATAAAATTACATTAATTCAATTTAGGAGATAGTTTATTTTAGAAACGGTATTTTTTTAAAGCGTTTGATAGTTTTCCATAATGCTAATTGCATGTTAATTGAATAAATATGCTTCGAAATATTTTAGAATTTGCGACCTTACAATGATCTCATTCTAAGAATTAGAAATGCGTACATTGATTATAAACGTTATTACTTTTCTGAATTCTATTTCAGGGATACAAACTTTCTGACGCAGGGGTTATGAAAGGAACCGACGTCATTCAATTCACAGCTATACAGCCACACGTAACATTACCTAAACCTCCTTACTCTTTTTTAAACAATAAGACCACTGATATAAACATTGATAGAAACCTGAATTTATAGTAAATATTTGTCTAAAATCGCCAACTCGTCTTGAGCAAGCGTTTTGATCAATGCTCATGCGTTCTTCGTATGGAAAACGGCCTTTTCCCTGCAGTGGGACATAACTAGGCTGGTATTATGATCACTACACTGTACGTAGGTAGGTGTTAGGTATTAACCAACCTTAAAAAGGACTATTTCATATTCCTCTCACTACCACAAACCAAAAAAAAAACCATTTCTTCACATCCCTTACCCGCAAAATAAACGGCGATATGAACAATACTATCTCATCATAACCACTACACATCAATAACATTTGCACAGGACCGGACCTCCCCTTACACCCCCCTCGATTCCCCCCAACTACCCCACAAGTGCGCACAACGGTTCAAATCAAAAGGTTTCCAGTAAACATTGGAGGGTACTTCCGCGTTTGTTATAACTCGCACTTTCTACGTATAGGTTAAGCGATGTCTGTTAGTCTTTAACTGGTGTTATTTTAACCCGTAGTAGGTAATTTAAACTGTCTATCATTAAGTTGTAATGGTATTTTAATAGAATCGAGCGTCATTGCTCGGTTTATCACTAGGAGGCGGTGAAGGGTTTTCGGGGGTCTAAAACGATGTCGTGAATTGACATATTTAATTATTATTGGTCTACTTATATTCGGGATTTTGTCTGACTTAGCTTCTGACCATTTCTCGTTAACAGAAGTCAAGGAATGAAAGGCTATGTTTCAAGTCTATATATATAGCCTTAATCCCCTCAAACAAGATCAAAATGGATCCTTTTATCGTAGTAGTGCCTTTAAGTTGCAGATTCCTCAAAGATGGACAGTCGACATGGCTCAAATCTGAACGCAATAATAAAAAGGATGTGCCTGAGACCCGACCGTTTGTCTTGTGATATGTGAGGGACGGTGAGGGCCGAGCGAGGGAAATAGGTCAACTCGACGCTTGTACAAGACAAGTTGGAACAGCGGCTGCATAATATTGACATTTCTTCATAAAATAACTTTATGCTAGAGATAAATTATAATGGGAAGAGTTTATAAAGTAGATCTTTGTAAATGATTTTCAATTTGGTACCTAGTTAATATTTTTCCATGAGTAAGAATGTTCATTCATTTATTGCGCTATCTAGAGTCAAGATTAGTGCACTCTACATTTGCAGTTTACCAGATGATTTACTGCGACACTAATAAATTGTCGATTGCAATGTTTTTTTTAAAGTGATTTGTATGTGTGCTTCCCCTAGTCAAAAGCATTAAGGAACTTGTGTGAATTAAGTTATAATATATCTCTTAATGCCATCCCCAATTTTTCACTCAATTATATTATCCGCCACGTAACTTCACTATAAAAAAACTGCGTATCATTCTTACACACAAACCTGCAGGCCACAAGGAAAGCAATGATGTGGTGGAGTAATCTTTTGTTAAAAAACATCATTAGCCCCCGCCCCCCTCATACGTGACACGGGGGGCGGGCGGTGGGGTACGGGGCGACCCCAGACGCAATAGTAAGCTGTAATAAGCTCGGACTTTTCTCCGCCACTTTCGAGACTTTATGTGCAGTGTTGTACGTTTAGATATTTATTTTCGGATTGTGGCTTTATTTTTGGAGTCAGGGAAAGTTCTGAGAGGGAAAAGATTATTTTTTAATATGATGTGGATGAACGAGCAAAAGATTGTATGGGTTGTTTGATCGAACAATTGGAAGCTTCACACCCTCGCACTGACGATGCAGACAGTGATTTTAGACGCCTATCGATACTTCTGACACAGCGGGAATGTTTGGAGTGCTTAAGGCGCGAGTATTAAATAGGTAGTACTAAACGTAAAGACAGGTGAATACGACATGTTTGCAAATCATTCTCGGCAAAATGCTCTGATAAAAAGCAAATAATTTGCCACAAAGTGTAATTCGCACCCCAAAAAAAAACGGACATTACATCATTAGGGCGAAACATGAAATCGCCGCCGAAAAATATACCAATTTTAATATGTCCCCCGAATGAAGTAAAGCATTTGTCAACAGCAGCAGTCACCGTGACGGATGAGCCGGCGATGACGGCCCGGTGGGATGGCGGGGGAGTCGCAGGGGGACCGGGGGGTCGTCTTATCCCCGCTTTGAGTACGTGTGATGCAGTGCAGCCGCGTCAGCTGAACCTTGGCTACTTCGGATGGAAAATGAATTTATTAAACTTTGACTGAGAAATGAGACTAAATTATTTTAATTAATCTCCATCTTAATAATAAATAGTGTATATGAATTTTGTGGCCTTACACTGTTTCTCAAAATACAGGTTATATATAAACTAGTTTGAGAGGCACGGTTAAAAAAATAATTGTACAGATTTTATAACAAACCTAATTAAACGTATAACTCTCTACCCATTGGTTGTTGCTGTAACTATCTGTAATTTTTGATGAATAAACATATATTTGATGTGATTTGAACTTGATTGTTCTATAATGGACTAGTTCTTGCGGATGATAGAACCATGCCCAGTCTATCATTGCTTCATATTATAACAGTTTTCGCCTGTGTCCAGAAATAGGCTGGGATTTGCAACTTGATTAACCCACTCGATCAAAATCATTTGATTTTGTGAAGCCAATCACAGACAAACTGACATAAACACAGGTGTCAAACTGCCACCCCTATTTTGGGAGATACGGAGATGCGTCATACAATCATTTGAATCATCTAAATTCTGCATCATTTTGTAAAATAAAAAATGACCCCTATGAGCTTATAAACATAACAAAACTGCACCTTGCGAGGTTACTACACAGTTCCCTCTGAGTGTTACAGCTACCCTCATTTGACTTACAATTTGCGTAAGAATTGAAGGGGTGGTAAGGGAAAATAATGCCGATAGAATTTATTTTTACCCCCTTTCACTTTATAAATGCTGTCGATTTAATTTTGTTAAGGGCTAATAAAATTAATCGTCATATTATTTAGAACTACTAGACTTTTTTTGTCTATAAACGATTTTTCTTAGTTTAAAATTGTTAATTATCGGTAAAAAAAAAATAACGACATAGGTAATTCTAAAATGTAACCATTACCCCACACCGTCCTACAACTCAACCCTAGATAACCGCGTCGGGTCCGAATCCGTGGCAGATCCGCGCACCGCTCAGCGCATTTACGATTACACTACAACTATCATTACAAGCGCACTATTGATTCCTAATCCGCACTTCCGGATGTTACGTAACCCCCCTCACTCCGCGGGCGGCCGCGCCCGTCCCCCGCGCCACCCCTGCAAAGATTTACAACCGGCCGGGTAGCGTTTGACGAATGATTGGCCGGCCGCTCGCTTGGTACAGGAAGGCTTTACGGATTGTTTTGTTTTTCGGCCACGGATATGTATAAATATCATGAGGCTGTGGACTGAGTTTTGTACGTTTGTTGTCGAATTGTTGGGTTTTAGTAAACAAGCTACGGGTTATTTTTGGTACTTGTTAGCTATGTTTATACCTAGCAGTAAGCTTCTTTTATAAGTTACTTATGTAGCAAAAATGAAAATCAATAGGTAGCAATTTTCCGAAAGTTTAGTTAAAAACTTCTACAACTAATAAATGGATAATGTAATTTCCCTGAACGTGTTCTTCGATTTTTTTTTATATAGGGAACAGTTGACCTATTTTTGTTACGTCTATTCCCAGATAAACGTAGACACATTGTGGGCTTAAATTCTGCCGTCCCCGAGTGGAAGTTTTGGGCGTGAGGATAAGTCCGTTTATAGCCAGCGGTGTGCGTAGGGTTGAGTCCATATCTTATGTAGGAATGTGCTATTTTGTTAAGAAGGAAATAATAAGTAAGTAAGCTGTAATAGAGCAAATGAAGATTGTCTTCAGGCGGTACTGTAGACTTACTTATTACGAGTGCTTACAAGGATTCACCTTGATTTTTTCGACGATTTTTTTTAAATCATTGTTATTGAATTCTAAAATTAATATCATGCTTTCTCTTTCTTCCAGTGGGTGAGGAGGGTTTTTAAGAGGGAAGGTAGGGTATCAAATGGATAGACACATGACCAAAAATATCGTTATAGCAAGTCCGTATCCTAAGGAAGTCGGAAGGACAGTAATTTCTCTCAAATGCAGGACTTGTAATAACTTTGATAGAGCCGTTCGTGCCTGCAAGCAATATATTAATAGGATCGTAATAAAATTGAATGGTGGAAGGCGGGTCACCTTCCAAGGAGTAATGATGACCGGTGGAGTAGAGCCAACTAAATGGTTTACTAAAAGTGGAAAACGTATTGTAGAGCAATGGTAGAGCACGTAAGCAAAGCAATTGAATGAAACATGCAGGGTTTAGGAGGCAAAAAAAAAGGTTTAGCAGGTCAAAAGCGAAGCGAGAAAGTGAGCGAAAGAGAATGAAAAAGCTTGCGATTTTTTTATTTAGCACCGCCTTCAAGATCATATCACACTTTTAGATAGTACTCTAAAAGTGCTAAAGAGATATGGTCAGGTCACTTACCTATATCAACTCCAGGACACTTAAATAATTTTGCGAATAAAGTGCTGAGCTTTTCTCAAAACTTGGAAGCTTTCAGGGTTGACCTTAGGCCACCAGGATATTTTTGACCACTAGGTCGCACTGACTTCTGAGTCCTGTCCGACGACCTGAAACTTCTAAAAAACCCTTAATCTCTATTAAACTCTGACACCCACGCGAAGGGTGTTCTATTTTCATCTCGTCTCACGCCAAAATGTTTTTCATAGTAAAAACATTTATACAAAAGATCTTACCGTTTGTAATGCATCGGGGCATCAATCGGTTTGTCTTCAATCGTCAGCGGCGCATTAAGGTGTTACGGGCAATATGAAACAAGTTGATTACATTTGTTAGGTACGTAACGAATACGTAGATATAGTTTACATGAATAAATGCTAGGTGCTGGGTGGTTCCGGGTATGCGTGGTTTTTTTGTCACTTATCTAGGTAGCGCTGATAACACGCACTATCGTGACATACGTTTTGGCATGGTTGAAGTAAGCCGCAATTCAAAGTTGTGCCGTCTAACGCTAGAGGTCAACGTAAAATGACATACTGAAATAGCACACGTAGGTCATCAAGGTGTTACAGTCCCAGGCTGGTACTCTATTAAGGTTGAGCTGAGCGGAGATAATAACGATATATGAACTGACCAATGTTGTATTGCGTGTAGCAATGTAGTACCTATTGCAGTGTCATGGGCGAATCCGTAAAATGGTAGATAAGAAATGAGTGAGATTCGATATTTTTAATTAAAAAAAAATAGTCGACTTCACTCACTATCTCCCAAAGCGGAGACAAGACGAGAGGAGATCATATTTGTATGGCGCGGTCGCAGCGGAGATGTGAGCTGTACCTTGCATTCTGGCGACGGCACGCAAGGGAGACGAGAACAGATGTGAGCGGCGTGAGCGGTCAACATCCAACGTTCGCCGCACGCAGCTCAGTTTCCGTCTAGCCAGCACACATCTCCGCACAGCTTCGGTGGATACATCCTACCTGAAAAACATCTCTTCTCGTCTCCGCTTCGGAAATGTCCGTACATCTCCGGTTTGGTGGAGACCGGGCGTGTAGCAGGTTCAAGTATCAAGGTTGCTTAACTTACTTACTGTCCACGGTGCCATTTCATCTATTAAAACTCTCGAAACACAAAAATGTACTTCCACAATACAAAATACACCCAAATTCGTTTTCTATGCACCCTTTGCACAAAGCTATTTCATCGCTCGATAAAACAAAAGACTACAGACATAAGTGATATAACAGAGAGTACTCGTCTCGCCTACCCTCGAGGGTAAGCAGACATGTAGGTACCTTGGTAGTATTGTTTAGGTACCACATTACCGATAGTCGGATGCAGACGGCATGTCCCTAGTGACAGGGGAACGGCCATCTATATTAATCGGGCAGTCCTAATTTCAGTTGAAAATAATGTGATATTCTTTTTGGATAGCTGTTTTAGTGATTGAATGAAAAGTGTTACGAGTAATATTCTGAACAATGTTGTACCTAGTTCAACCTTTTTTTTTATTATTCATAGTTTAGTATCAAAAGATACTAAACTATGAATAATCTCCAAATTAGAGTATGTATACCTACGTACTTATACAGGGTGGAAGGGACATCGACGCGAAAACTGATACCATGGATTCAGTACATGATTCTGAACCCCCCTCCGTTGAAATTTTTCGTCGGTTAATATAAAAAAAAAACAGCTCAAAATGTATGGAACAGCTGTTTTTTTTTTCCTACGTTATGAGTATTAGGGGTATAATGAATTTGTAAAGGGGGTCCAAATTTTCATTATTTTTGCGATAGGACACACCATTTTCGAGATAAAGGTAAGCAAAAGAAAATAAAAAAATATACAGTACCTACTGTATGTTCACCTGAAGTCGAGCTGTCGCTGTCGGTGTGAATTTTAGTTCATGACAACTAATAGTATTCCACACCATTATTAATCGCGATTAAAAATGGTCAGATTTAGTTAGACAACCAAAATTTTAGGTGAAAAATGTCAGATTCAGAATAGCAAAATGTCATTTTCACTCAATTAAAATCTCAGTGCCATCTTAGTGCTGTCAAACTAAAATATAGTTAAGTTGTGTCACTTTAGTTTATTTCAGAATTGGAAATCATCGTTTGACAGAAATAAACTAAATTTTAGCGATTTTTAGTACCCCAATCGAATCGGCACCATTATTGATGCACTGAACTGATTTCAACGATATTCCTATCCTAACTCAGACGGTTTAATATAGTCTTTAGTGACGTCAGAGACTGCACTTAACCAAACCTAAGCAGGTATCTATTTGTGAACACAGCCGTAACGATCGGTCTGTTATGCAAAATTCGGAAAAGTAGCTTCAACATTTGCTTAAAAATCAAAATTGGACAAACTCTATATAGAGAATTGATTTCGTAGACCAAAGCAATGAATGCGTGCTTTTAACACCCCTTGATTATAAGTAAGGGTGAAAAAATTTAACGTTTTTAGAATAAAAATACGATCAATAATGTTAACGATACCGAACATACAGGAAACGTAAATCTAACATAAAATATCATACGAATATGGTGTCCTAATCACAAATTTAGAATAAAACCGGATTTCATTAATACGATTACAGAATGATCACTTGTCGACCAAATTAATTACCAAGATGTTCTCAGTGAATATGAGATTTTATTGAGCCTGTTCAATTTATTCACTAATCTTTTTATATAATTTATTTTTATGCTACTAAAGATGTAATAAATGATTGAACTAATTTCCTGTTGGAAACTTGTTTGGTATTTCTACTTGAGGCATATGCGGACTCTATACAGTGCAAGCGAAAGTCCTTAGGCAACACCGCAATAAATTGTAAGCGCACGCGTTATTGGGCGACGAGATGACACGCGTCGCAGTGCCATGACGTCCTGAAACATCCATGTTTCATCGGTGTCCGGCGTCCGGCGTGTGTCCGGCAGCGTCCGCTCGCGTCCGCTCGTCCGGCAGCCGTGGGCGGCCGCTGTGGGCGTGCAGGCGCTGCACCGCCCCGCCCCCCGCGCGCCCCACGCTGTTTATTCTCGGCCCGAGTGGCGGGGCGCGCGACAGTCGCCCGCGTGACGCGCACCCGAACGCACGCGTGCGTCAGGTATACACCGGACACGGACGGACCGAGCGGTGCATCCTACACCGGACATCACAAAAAAATACAGTTGTCAACATTTTCGGAGTAAATTCTAGTTACTACGGTGACGGAATCGCGAGAAGGGTGTAGGGTCGTGGAGTCGCGGAAAATGCATTTCCCGTGTGCATGGCGCAGGCGGTGCGGGCCGGGGGGTGGGTGCATGCGATGATGGACATCGTATTGATTTCTATCTGCCCGCTCCTCCCTTATTGTGGCGGTGCAGGGCGCGCCATCGATCGTTGCACCGGCCCTTTAAATTAACACCCCGCTATTCGGCTGGACACACGATATTTGGACTTTATTGTAAAGCGTTGCAGTGTCGTGTGCGTGTACGAAGTGCGAATTGAGTTTTACGATTTATTGCGTCACGTGGATGCCAGTACTTACGTGAGTAATTTAGTAAATTGCAATTAATACTAATTACTTATTAATTGGAATAGATATTAACTGTGTAATATATTAACAGTTAAACTGATTTATGTTACAAGTTAAATAGATTGTTATAGTGCATTGAAGATCTGTTCCGTCACATTTACTGGCTAATTAAATGTGTTTTTTTTTTTACGAATCATGATAATTCTGAATATATTTAACGTTGAACAGATTGTCATTATGATTGCAACAAAACTTTGTACAGTTAATTAAGTTCTAGAACTTTGTCAATTAAAATTTAATGTTAACCGCAAAGCGAACAAACTTCGGCTACGTGTAAATTATAATTATTTATCATGGCTCTTCCACCCTTCTCGTCGCATACAATCATAAATTAAACACCAATTACAATAATTAAACACGGAGATGTCACCGCTCGATCCTGCCTGCACAGCGTGAAATAATTATTTATTCTAATTCATCAAAACTAATGTGCAAACGATTTTTCAGAACAAAAACATCCAATAATACGCAATACTCAAAAAAAAACAATCCAAGCTTTAAAAATAAACTTCAATTCTTTTTTAACTGACGGAAAAGTTTGGACTGATCAAGAAAACGAAAGGGGTGCAAGTCGTGCGGGGTGCACGGCATAGATAAGAGATAGTTTTTGTTGCGAAGCTGTGTGGAAGGCATTACGGTGGCGGCGGCACTGGGCGCCCGGCTGGAATGCGCAGGATTGGACACGTATAGCGCGCGCGCACGCCCCGACACGGTGCCGCCTTCAGAGCACCCGGCCATGGCGACCGACACCGGTAAGTACATAGGCGGTACAGCATCATAAGTACGCTACACACCATCCGATAGTTTTCTGACGACCTAAGAAACTAAAGCTGTAGATCATAAGAGAACTCGATCTGAATCAAAATCAAACTCAACCTTTATTCCACCATAATACCAACCAATAACAATAACAACTGAAACTGTGTTTCTTTTAAACCATTTACTTACTTTTACACTTACTTTTGAATTGTCAAAGGAGTTCGTCATTCAGAAAGATGAAACTAGCTGCCCATTACAAAGCGTAGTAGGTTCCTTCGGAAAATCGGAAGATGTTTAGCGCACTTAACACTTAATAGATGTAAGAAAATCTTGCAAAAAAAACTATTTGGAAACATTTTGATGCATGAAATTAAGAAAGACACATCAACATCTTATTATAGAGATAAGGATTCACTTAATGATTTAATTCGTTAGTATAGCAAATGTTTCAAGATAGTTTTCCAGCATGACCAGAGGTCTTCCACCTATCTGAATTTAAATTCAAAACTTAAATTTTACATGTTTTAGAATTTAATTTGCAGATTTTAAATATTTTATTCGCCGCAAAGTTACTTGTAAAGCATCTATGATATTTAGATGAGATATTTTGCCAAATATCGTGGTCGACATAATTCATCAGTTTTCAACGATTAAATTTAAAATAATGGAGCCACCCGATTAAACACCATCTAGGGCCCTTATAAAATCTTTCAAGTCTTTATAATCAAAGATTCGTTTTTTTTGTTTTTGTTTGTTACAATGAAACTAATTCGCAATCCAAACAATTTAATAATTTTAAAACCAAAATAAAATAAAAAAGAAAGTCCTAACTCTATAACACCCCCAATACGAACATACAAACACAATAAGCCTCAGACAAACACAAAAAAAAACAAATTAAAAACTCAAAACGCCAATTGCAATGAGACGCAATTGTTTACCAACAGAATGTACGTACGCGTGGCTACGTCACACGTACGTATGAGTTCGTTGATATTCCCCCCCTCCCCCGGCCGTCCTGCCCCAGGATCTACCCCGCAGGACCAGGGGGATGGGGCGACCGTTCTTGTTTAATGACGTCGCTTCACTCGAGACCCGAGTTTTTCTTTTATTTTCGCCAAATGCATTTACAAATAATTGTTCGTGGTAAAGTGTTTTTGGTGTTCTGTTTTTATTTTTAGAAGCTTTTTTCGGAGTGTAAATGGCGTTTTACTGAACAAATTGCGTGTTTACTACGTTTTTCCTTTTGATGAGCGTTCCAGTAAGACTAAGTTCCGTTTTCTGATTAGAATACTTCTAATTTGCAAACACTAAAGTGTTCTCGGCTCTCCCATTTAAACAACTAATAAGAACAATAGTGTTCGAAATCTAGTAAGAAACTCCAAAATCAAAGGAATCATTATTCACTCATCCGAGCGCACTATTGTATCCATTATTACTGCCGTAAACGCGTCTCGCCACGATTTCCAAACGGTTCATAGGGTTAATACTGCGCTAGCTACAGATATACGCGTCATAAAAACGCGCACTCCGCCGCGGCGGAGTGCGCGTTTTTCGACTTCGAAGGCGGCGCGCCGCCTTCGAAGTCTCACCCTTCCAGAAGGGTGGCACGGACAGGGGATCAAAAGCCGTGCATTCACACTCAAAATATATCATGACCTTTTTTATATGAACCTTTTATGAACAGTGTGAATGGGTATTTAGGGACACTGTTTAAGTGTATTGATTTCAGCTAGCCGCTGCTTCAAAGACATTAAAGGCCAAAGAATCTGGAAAAAACTGAAGATTCTTGGAACTTCAAATCAAAAGATGATTAACGAACGGTTTTTTTTTTAAGAATATCGCTCGCAACGGTCTTAATTACTTCTATGAATAATTTTTCGTTTTAAAAATAAACCGGATTGTTCATCTTATAAACAGCTACTTAATCCAAAAAAAATTAAGGCGAAATTACTAGAAAAAAAGCGTACTTTTCGAGAGCTTATTTTTGAGTTGCAAAATCATCATCATTATTTTAAATTCCGCCATTTTATTTCCGTCTACAAATTGCGCGCTAACTTTGTAATAAATTCAATCCTTCACTGTGACTCTCGACCGGATATTCTGAGATTAATTAGATCCCTAAATCATTGTAACAGGACCACGACAATCCCAACACCGCTGGGTTATAAACTTCCATTAAAATTTTAACTTCGACAATAGTCCCGAAGAATTTCATATTAAAATAAGTTCTTAATTTGCAAGATCTTTAGAATCATATCGAAAACAAATGGGATTCATTGCAAAAGCCGCTTTAACAAGTCGATCAGAGCTTATCAGATTATGAATGGACACAAAATACCAATGAATTTTAATACAATAGGCTATAAAAAAATAGTTCCAAGGATTTTGATGACAAACAGTTCAGTGAAAATGAAGACATTTAATTTGTTGATATTATTGAGAATATTATTTAAATCGAATGTTGATTTTAAATGAGAAATTAATTATTTGCACAATCTCTTCTAGATTGTGCAAATAATCAATCTATCACGCAGCGCTTTAATCAAAACAGTGGACTCAAATTCAATGCAAGCTGATCAAGAAACTTTATTATTTTTTAACATAACACAAACATTGATACTAAAATAAAGAAACGACCACATTAAACAAAAGAAAAACTTAATCTTGGCAAAGGAAATACTGATGTTATTGACTCATGCAAAACGGTTATCATTAATTACTATTACTACATAAATAATTAACGGGGCACCCGTAAAGCCGCCATTTTTTTTTTAAACTCTCCCGTTTTTTCCAAGATGTGATTGCACGCGACCGTGCGCAAATTTCTAATGTTTGGAATTATAACCCAACGAACTTGGAACATCTGCCTTTTGGATATTAACGCAATTGGAGTTATGACATGGACTAAATTGATTTTTAGAACATAGTGATTTCGATTTATTTGTTTAGTCTCCTATTTAAATCAATCTCTTGTTTATTTGTATTTATGTAGTCGTAAAATACCTAATAACTTCCAAGTTGCCCGCAGCTAGGCAGGCTATTTAGTATTAGCGCAAGGTACCATCGAAGAAGTTCATATCTATCTATACACCGTAAGGACTATTTCTGCTCGCAGCGCTCGGCTGTGGTCATCGTGTTCATGGGATTTTGTTTTCAAACTGCTTAGATATGAAGTTCTTCGATATGACATAGGTATCAGTTAACAATTCTTCGGTTTCCTATGGATAGATTATAATAAACTAGCGAAAAATAATACGTTAAATTGTAAATGGTTTGTTGAAGTTCACAATTTTTCGACAGCTTATAATCTAACGGAAATAATACCGATGGATTATAAACTACAAGGTTCATAATTATACTATGATATATATGTTATATTTCCATGCCGATTTCGTCTACGGTAACCATTTCTGTTACGAGTGTGTCCTCTTATGAGGCTAATGAAGCCTATCTTGGCTGAGAAGTTACGTGCCCAGTGCGAATATGTTAGAATACTATTTTGGTAATGGTTTTGCATGTTGGAGAGTGGCTTACTCTTGAGGTGGTCTCGCCTGTTGCCGAGATCATTATTCCGCTGATCTTCAAAGGCATAGCACATTTTGATTCAAGTAACACACGATCAATCAAAATCTGTTTAATTTTGACAGTTCAACAACATTCATTGCGTTATTTACATTGCAGAACAGACACATTTTTAGAACATATGAAGCAATGGATTAGCAATATCCTTCAAAATTATGTAGATTATGATTGATCGAGTGTTACGCAATTAGGGATCTATATTGCATCTCTTCATGTCTTTTTTGAACGTCTTTGTATCTCCTCGCCTTGCTTGCCTTCGCCGCTAAATACTAACACTGAATTCGCCGTCATTAGCGTTAGTAAGGAATACCTACTATCAAAATTGTCGATCGGAAAATTCCAAAAAATATGCATATGTGTAAAACCCACATAAAATAATCAGCAAAAACTAAAAAAAAATGAGGATAACATTGAATTTTAATAATTTCTTAATTCAACATGTATGAAGTACCTATTTAGCGTTAGTCACAACCTGTACTAAAACCCTTGACATTTCCCATTATTAACTACCTGCGAGTGCTCATCTATTTAAATATCATGAAACCTTGTTTTTAAATATTACTTGCCTTTGTTATAAAAAGCGCACAATTTATTAGTCATTGAAATTAAATTATTTTTACGAGTCTCCTTAAGTTGCACATTTAAATAATTTAAGTTTTTCGATCCTTTAAAATTTTTGGGTACCTACGTTAAACAGTTTTAAAGACCCAAACTGTAAATAATTGGTTTTGAAATACATTTTACGGATTATTGCTCGTTTTGTTTCAATTTTATTTATTCGCTGTTCAAGTTTGATTTCTTAGAACTTTGTGAAGTTACGAAGGAAGGCTTCTCAGTCCCTGGAAATAGTAGAACGAGGTTTCAGCTATTGAAACAAATTTTCAGTAAATGTGCACATAACATCTATTTTTGGCGTACTACATATTTAATTACCTTTTACTTGGACGGCAACTATAGGTATACTAGGTAGTAGGTATAACTTAGTACAAAAGGAAACTGCGCTATATCTCTACATTGTTAAAAGCCATATAAATAGTAAGCTACAGCTTATGGTGACATTTAAAACATTTTGCGAGGTCAAAACGTGTAATAAATTGTATCTTATTAAAAACAGAACAATAAATTAGAAATACTTATGCAATTATAAAATCATTTTGGTTCCTAAAACATGGATAGGAGATTTTAAATTGCCAGTGATCATATAGCACTTTTTATTGCTCTTAGGTAACACTAAAGATATTCATCATATACATTAAATTAAATCTAACGTCTTCCACGAACCATATGACCTGTGGTTGTGAAATGTGCTTTATGTTATCTTTAACATCGAGCGTTTTCACTTAAGAATAAATCAAGCGAATTACACCAAGATATTTATTACCTATGTCCCTTTTCGAGCGCCAAATTGTAAATGAACTTGAAACTAAAATACATCAGCAATTATGTAATACCTATCTAATAATCAAAGCAGTAATTAGAAATAAGTGAAGAATACGCTGAATAGGCACACAAGTAGACAAGTGACAGATTTTAAGCCCTGATATATGAATTCAGTGAAAGGCAGTATATTCTTACGCCTAGATTATGCAAATAAAATGAAATTTGAGACTTTATTTAAATAACCTCCTTTATTGAAAAAACTTGATGACAGCAATCATCCGCGCGCCGGTTAGGAAATTAATTATTGCTAAAAGATTTTAATTATTTTATTGGAAATTAAATTTACTGATATTCATTTAAAACGACTAAATAATATATTTTTAATAACTTGGATAACTTTCAAGTAACTTGGCGTGCGCTACCGTTACGTAAATGGTTGAAAAAAACAACATGCCATGTCTTGCTTTACACATATAAATAATTAAAGATAAATAATTTTCTTCTCTTATTTATTTTCGTTAAGCATATGCTCCACAAAAATAAATAGTTAAGAGAAGAAACTTATTTAAGATCCACCTCTTATTTTAATGACGTGGAATGCTGAAAAGCCCCCGTAATGTCCAGGCATTACGAAGGCTTTTCAGCACTCCAAAAACAAACAACTCCCTTAAATACAGTTATTTTACGACTAAAATAAATTTATAAGGTACACTGACCGCTCTGTATGGCGCAGGCGGCGCCGCGGCCGGCGGCGAGCAGCAATACTCCCTGCGGTGGAACGATTTCCACTCATCCATGGTGTCCTCCTTCAGGCGCCTACGCGACGAGGAGGACTTTGTTGACGTCACACTTGCGTGCGCTGGCGCCACCTTTACCGCGCACAAGGTAAGATTTAAAAAAGTACCTACTTAAAAAATACCAGTACTTACTTGGAAAATTACAAAAAAAAAAACATTATGAGTCTTATACGACAATATTGACTAAAGAATTGTGATGCAATAATTAACTATAGTCTGTGAAAGTTCGATATAAAACCGATTTACAACACTGGACTATTTCCAATAAAATATTTGCATATTTAAATCTTGGAAGTGCGAGCCAACAAAATCAACGTCAATACTGCATGGGAATCAGTCTTGATACTTTCTTGAATTTTTCCAAGAAATATCAATAATGTATATCACGAACATGGGACCCACGATTGTACTAAACGTTCACCCGATTGATTTTATTGGTGCAACTTTCACACGTGCATTCTTGGAATATTTTAATTATTTGACATAATATTTACCAGGTGGTGCTGTCAGCGTGCAGTCCTTACTTCCGAAGGCTACTGAAGGCGAATCCCTGTCAACATCCCATCGTGATACTTCGTGATGTCCACGATAAAGACATGGAGAGTCTTCTTAGGTGAGTTGCTTATTTTTGAGGATTACCTATTAATTATAAATATCAATACCGAAGAATTTCTGACTCAACTACGCACTACTTCAAATTATTACACAATGGAATTTATAGACGTAATTTTTATCACGTTTAGATTCATGTACCAAGGAGAGGTGCACATCGGTCAAGAGCAGCTGAAAGAGTTCTTAAGAGCAGCCCAACTGTTACAAGTGCGAGGGTTGACAGATGTTCCAGCACCAGCGCCGATGACTAATTTGGATCAGAAGGCTTCACCAGTAAGACTTCAGACTGTTAGAACTTCCTGTTAGGAGCCCCGTGTTGGGCGCCAATAAGTCATTTTGGTATTACGTTGGGCGCCAAAAACTTAATGGCGCCCAGCGTGTCACAAGATCATACAAATTTCAAATGGAACATTTTCGATTTTGTTCATAACGAAACATTAAAAAAGCTTAAGGCAACTAATTAAACCAAAAACATACTTTTCTTCGAAAATTACAGCACTTAAGTATAAATTACTAAATGCCAAATAATTTTAACAGTCAGCATCTTCATGGACTGAAACCGGAAGCGGAGGATCACGCGAAGGCCGGGAGGGGGGTGGACAACAGCGCGAAGGCAGGAGACCACGGAAACCAGACGACGCTGCTGCCAACACACCACCGCCGAAGCGAGCCAGGTCCTCGGACCTGTACCAGGCACAGATGAAGTCCAGGTATTAATGAGCATTCCATGATTGCGTAACTGAATACTTTTCACTCTCAAAGGAAAGTTCAACGCTGAACCAAATGACTACTAGATTACTATTTGATTACTTTTCTAAAACTACGAGTAAATCGTTAGAATGAAATAAATAATATTCTACACCTGAAAACTGTACACCTCAAAAATTCGTCTCTACAATATTTACTTACTGTTTTTCTTTATTATGTGATGGGAGTTAGTGGTATTTATGAGTGTTTCAAATTATTGGTGTAGGACGGAACAGCTACTGACGGTGCAGGCAGCGAGCCCCGAGCGGCTGGGCACTAACGGGCACGAAATGGCCCTGTTCAGCCAGGCTATGGATACCTCACAGAATCCGCATCTGTCTGGAGTTTCTAACAATCTGGTAAGTTAATGAACATTAGTAATGAGTTGAAAATGTTGAGATATTCCAATACCATCAATTCACTGTATCTCAGAAAAAATTATCTTATAGAGATATGAGGAACAGGGTGTAAGGTTCACTCATCCTCCATAGAAAAGGGAGGATCCTCCGACTAGACGGGTGTAGTATCTGGTGGGCTACTGTCCGTCAATAGATGTCGGGATGTTGTATATATGCTCGTCGCGCGGCAAACGCTGCTTGCGCGATGCAGGATTTTGCGTGACGTCAGTGTGATGCATAGTTCGCATATGGCGATGTAGATGCCGCCACAATCTTATTGAAATACTTACTGTATCAATTCATTGTGTATTTCACACTCTCTTGTTTTCTTCTGAAAAATAATATTCCATGCTGGTGCCCAAAAAACATCCTTTACTATTAAATGAACAATATTTTTATATTTGTAATCACGATCTCGAAAACGGCTCTTAAGATAAAAAAAAATATGTTTACGGGGGCGAATAATCGATCTAGCTAGGTCTCATACCTATCTGGGAAAATTATTTTCACCCGAGCAGAGCTCGATCGCCCAGGTATTATTTATACATTGAGAATAACGTTTTGAAAACTCCTAATATTTCTACTTTTGTGCACAGTCTGGGGACGGCGAGGAGTCGTCATCTGACGCCGGCGCCAGTGACACTGAGGGCGAGACCCGCGCCAAACAGGAGCCTATCGACTACGACGACCCCGCTACCATGGCCAACACCAACGGAACCCTGCCGCACAACTTCCCCGGACTACTTAATCTACCAGGTATTGGAACAGGATAAAGTTAAATAGCGTTCATATAGGATCTCTATTTTGTATGATTTCTCTTTGCTTATATGAATGTATGATAATTATATGAATTTAATCATAATTTATTGATTTCTAGGTTTCCCCGGCCTGCCAGGACCATCAGGAATACCCGACAATTACGGTAAGTGCATTCCTAACACACTTATAACTCTAATGATACATGACTCAATACCACATCACCGTAGAACTGATCTGAATAATTAAAATCTATTAGAATAATTTCCAATCTACAATATTAATGACGCTCAAAACAACAAAGGAAGCTAACCAAACCATTAATTGTACATTATTGAGTCATGTACCTATTGCATGTAATAACACTAACAATTAAATAACGAGAACGACACCAAAGCGCTTAATTACTCTATTATAATTCGTTTCGATAAATACGTACTTCGTCCCCAAAACATAATACGCATAAACGCAGTTAGAAAAATCTTGGCAACCGTGGAAGTTACGTAGCGACCGATCGTCCTAGACGTGTTGTCGAAAGTCAGACGAGTACCTGGTAGGAGCGCGCACTGACGGAGACCTCCCTGCCCCAGGAGCGACCTGGCCGGGCGGCGGCGACCGGGCCGCGCCCGACGAGCGGCCCACCGGTGAGCCCAGCAGGCCCGCGTGCCCCGAGTGCGGCAAGCTGTACAGCAACAATAGCAACCTCAAGCAGCACATCCTCAACGTGCACGCGGCGCACGAGCTCGCGCACTCGTGCCCCGTCTGCGGCAAGGCGTTCAAGACCCGCCAGTACATGCAGATACACATGAACTCGATACACGGCGTCAAACAGAGGAGGCGCGACCCCGCCCCGTCCGCGGACCGCTGCGACCGATACACTCACCATAGCGCTTAACGATGTTGTTCGGATCTGTGTCTAACCGCCGCCTCTGTGTTACAGGGGCGGCTCTCGCGGGCGGGGCGGCGATGGGCTACCGGCCGCAGTGTCCGCTGTGCGGCCGCGTGTACTCCTCCACCTCCAACCTGCGCCAGCATATGCTGAATGTGCACTCGCAGACCGACCGCGACCAGTGGTTCCCATGCCAGCACTGCGGCAAGAAGTGCAAAACCAAGCACTACCTCATCAACCACCAGCTGCAAGCCCACGGCATCCGGCAGCGGCAGAACTCTTAGAGACGGCGCGACGCCGAGCAGCCGCCGCCCGTCGCGCACCCGCTCGGCTCGGCCTGCACGCTCGGGGCGCTCAGTGCTTGGTGGTGACCGTCGCCGCTCGCCCCCGCAAGCGACTCGACGCGCGATGCATACAATAATAGGAATAGATGTGCCAAGGACCTACGTAAAGCGAAATCGGGACGGGATTGTTTATCGTATCTATATATTGTATTTTAATATGACGTAATATTTTTAGAGAGTTTATTGCGTTCGGACGGTTCGGAATGTCGAGTTGAGGGTCGGGTTTGCCAACCGCTCTGCCCGTAGATAGTTTGTATAACATGGTGCTGTCGGCATTGCAGATGCCGCGGCGCGGGGCGCGTTGGCAAACCCGGCGGTAAGCGATACCGTGCCGAGTGAGGGGGAGGAGCGAGGGAACGAGTTGCTCAGGTACCTGGAGGAGAGTGCGCTCATGAAGCAGGCGGTGCTGGGCGCGCGGCTCACGTGCCCGCTGTGCCACGCGGCGCTGGCGTCGCTGGCGCAGGCGCGGCGCCACCTGGACGCGCACTACCCGCGCGACAGTCCCGTGTGCCCCGTCAGCTCGTGCGCGCGCTACTTCGCGCACCCCAACTCCGTGCGCAACCACATGCGCATCAAGCACCGCCGCCAGTGGGAGAAAATGAAAACTTTGAAGTGGAGTTGTGGCTGGGCTAACTGAAACTGTACTGACCGGTCGGGAACGCGACTCGTTTGATATTCGGCTTTCTAAAGTTAAAATTTCAACGGCTGTGAAACGGAACTAAGTCGAGTGGGGCTCGTAATTAAACCAGAGAATATAATGATCTCCTGGATGCATTTTTTTCATATAACGCTGTCATGTTCATAAAACATTGTATAAAGCAGTAGGTATAAATCGACTGAAAATTATTTTTGTAGTAGAATAGACTGATATTGTTTAAGTAAGGTTTATATTATAAGCGCATTATGACATGTGATGATTGGTGCCATTGATAGAATACGAAGTGCAACTAATAAATGTCGATCATTCTGATCACTTCCAGAACGCCTGTAACTTCCATTGTTGCTTCTACGGTTATAGCCACTCTATTATAAGCGTCGTCTGGCATACAATATAGCGACACTGCTAACTGTAGTTCCCAATGAACACCACAAACACACAAACGTGGACGTTTGTCCACAAACGTCTTATTTGATCTGTAATCTGCATGGACAGTCACGCAAATAACTATCAAATAATAACTCTTGCTGATTAGGTGCAAAAATGAGGACGTTTGAAGACCATTCAAAGCAATTGACTCTATTTCACTCAACCCAGTAGTAAGTTCAGCTTTTGTAAAAAGCTTAAGTCCGACTGCGCCAGGTTCGTTGTGCAGACAATGCTTATAAGGAATTGGTATTATTCTTCTATTAGCTGTTTTGTCTTAGGCTCTGGTGTCCTGGTAATAAGCGTAGCATTAGTTGGTTCGATTCGCGGTGGGTTCAAGCGCCCCTTTAGCGGGACATCATTCTGCCACACTACTTTTTCCTAAAACATAACTGGTGCAATAGTTTAACTACTTAGGAGTTTTTATTTTATTTTTACATTGTTATTTTTATTATATATTGGTTGAAAATTTTATTTTTAAAAGACTATATACAAACAATATTTAGGTGTGAAATGACTTCTATACAAGATTTTATGGTTTATTAAGAACGATTGCACCAGTGTGTGCTACTCCTTAAATGAATACTTTCGACCATAGATAAGACAATACGAAATAGATTGTAACGAAAATGAATCTAATGCCTTTGAATGCAATAGTTAAGAATAAGTTCACTACCAAGTCATAGAGAATTTATTTTCTAAATGATGTTTGTTCGTGATGCTCTGTACGTAAGTCGTGCACAATCTAAAACATATCTAGTCAATGTAGACAACCGGAGGATTTATTTTAAAATGTACATAATAATCGACGATTCCATTCGCATATATTTTTGTAAAGAAAAAGGGAAATACAATAAAAAATAAAACTTATTCTGTTATTGAATGTTGTTGACATATTATATAGCGCAAGTATTGAAGCGCACAGCTCCTGAACGAAACATGAAATGCCTTTGTTCTAAATATTAGCAGCATGCGCATGCGCGTCGCTGCTGCCTGCCAAAGATGAATATACCGCTCCTTCATGGAACACTTAGCCTTAAGAAAGCAATAAACACAATGGTACTCCAATATTAAGCAATCGGCCTCCAGATAGACTCGCACATTTTATACTTTACCCACGAAGACATGCCTTAGCATTAAAATATAAAGTATATAAGAAAGTTTCAAGTCCATTTCGTAAGCTCGTGTAAATATTAACGAAGATGCCTTCAAAATATATGCGATGGAAACGGATGCATTTCATAGATCTCCAGAAAGAAAAAAAAAATTGGTTATACTTAGCGAGTAGATGAAATTGTTCCTGACGCCTGTGAGGCAATGTCGTATATCTTAATAACTATAAAAAAATAAAAAAAATAAAAAAATATTTTTAAGCGTAAACTTAGTCACTCAATAACCAAATGTTCAATGTGAGTAAACGATTCTAGTTGCGAATGTATTAGTGATACGATATATACGTAATAACTTAATTTTTACCAGAAGAAAGTGTCTGCTTATATAAATACATAAACAATAAAACTACCAAGTAGAAAGGTTTCTTTTATTTGATCAAACCTTTGGACAATAATTTACTCTACATTTATGCGACAAACAGATTACTAAAAACTAAATCTAACTACTAACAAACTACCTCTTAACTCTAACATTATTATGAGAAAAAGGTAAGCACTGCTCTAAACACCACAGGACTGTGATCCGTTCGCCTTAGAACATAAAGTGTATGTTCTGTTGCAGGAGGGTGTCGAAGGACGCAGGACTTGCTGCGTGTGAGAGCTACAGACCCGCGGCCCTGCCCTAAGTGCGGCAAGATATACCGATCTGCGCACACGCTGAGGACGCATCTTGAAGACAAACATACTGTCTGCCCAGGATATCGGTTAGTACCTGCATTCCCTTTATTTGTTTGCGATAAATATTAATGATTTAGGCACTAAAATAAAAATACACTTCCTCAAATATTATAAATTTATAGTATTGTAACTATAAATTTACTATTTGAGGAAGTTTCAAAATATGTCTACGCTGATATCAGCGTAGACATATTTTGAAACTACAATATTGTAAAGAGAATAGATTTGTAATTTTGTTTGTAATTAATAAACTCAAAAACTACGGGAACGAATTTAAAAATTCTTTCATCAGTAGAATGCTATATTATCACTGAGTAACATAAGCTATAATTAATAAAGATATCACGCGGGCGAAGCCGCAGACGGAAGCTAGTATAGTATAATAAACTAGATGATCAAGTTGTAGAAGAGCCACCAAAAGAACTAAAATCGAGAAAAATGGAGAATCCACAATTTGTCTCGATTTTAGTTCTTTATCCTGCTCCAAAGATCTAGTTTTCCACTTTGATCTAAAGATGAGGTTCTGAATTGTTTATCGGTCCAGTTTTTAGCCAAATTCAGCCTGAAATCCTGAAAAGATTTTAAAGAGGAGGCCTCCAACTAAATTTACCATAAACTTATCAACGTATTGCAATCTTTCTGCCTTCCTATAGTTGCGTGCTCTGCGGTACGGTGGCGAAATCCCGCAACTCGCTGCATTCGCACATGTCGCGACAACACCGAGGCATCTCCACCAAGGACCTGCCAGTGCTGCAGATGCCCACCAGATTCGACCCTGAACTTGCGAGCCAGTATGTATTCTTTAGAATTTTGAAGATGAAAAATATGATGATGAAGAGTCCATGACGACCGAAATTAAAAAAAATATTTACCTTTCTATCAGGTTACTAGCAAAAGCCGGCGTGAAAGTGTCACCAGAACAACTCCGAGCGCGCGCCTCCCCTACAGGACCTCGTCGCTCCGACATCAAGCTGGACGCCAAGTCTGCAGCATCAGAGAGCAGTTCCATCTGCGGAGACAATGATAACGACGACCTGAGCCAGTCCCGATACCAGGACAGCATACCTGTATCGCCACCACGTAAGTTGACGAAGGAATTGGTGTTTACAAATGTTTTAAAGAGATAGGCAACGCACCTGCCATGCCTCTGGTATTGCAGATCTCAAAAGGTGGCGGTGATAACACTGATAACTTCCCAACAGGAGGATCGCCTGCTGTTAAGCCACTTCATGGCATAAAAAATACTTTCGATGGACAAAAACTGATGCTTTTATAACCGGTCTTCCATTCCTTCTCTATGGAAACCGTATGGACATAATTAAATTAAAATTCGGGGCCCTTAACACAATCATAAAGACCATTTTTCCACCAGATATAAACAACTTGGCAAACACGACGATCACAAAAGTTCCGGCTGTGCGAGCGGTGACCGCTAAGACTATGGAGAACCTTCCTCATGCACTGACTGCCGGCATTAAGCACGATGACTACCCGCCGGGTTATGGAGGCAGCTCAGCACTGCTTGACACCTACCTGCAGTACATCGGAGAAAATATGTTTGGTATGTAACAATTTTCAATACTCAATTCTTTATTGCTTTACCATAATGTGTACTTAGGTGGTTAATTTTCAGAGATTTCAAAAAGAAAAGAAATAAAATTGACCCGATATTGATTTGTTTTAAAAATAAACTTTTACATTCTATAACGTTCCTTTGTCCAACAGGGATGAACGCGAAACTGGCACAAATGAGCGCGATGCACATCGACAGGAAACCATACGAGGAGCCATCTCCACAAATGGGATCCTTGCCACCTCCACCGACCAACCTCGCACACCAGCGCTTTCTCAAACAGATGCAGCGACAGTACACTGAGAACATGAGCAAACCTGACATTATGCGGGACACCGACGAACCACTTGATCTCGGCAAAGAGAGGCAACGGCATGACAGCATAAGCGAGACAGATACGGACAAACACGATATAACAGACAAGGACAACGGCAAAGATTACTACAAAGATTATAACGAGGACGATCGGAGAGTGAACTCTGAGGAGCCAGAAAACAACGGACAGGACGACGGAGATTACTCAGAGGACGAGCACAACAAAAACTCATGAAATGAAGGCGTGTTAAGTATAAGAGTGTTGAAATAGTCACGTAGAGTACGTGTAACACAGACAGGACAATGTTTTGTTGAAATTATCAAAAGGTGCTTGAGTGTTATGTTTTATGGTCATTAGCTTGATTCGTTTTTGTAGTAACGGTTTTAATTGTTGACCCGTGGAATGTCGTTGGTGCCATTTCCGATATTAATGTAAATTTAAAGTTTTAGGGTTAAATCGGTTGCAGCTAGGTTGAGTCTGGTTGGTTTGCATAGATATCACGAATCTGTATTGCTGGTATTATGGACGAACAGATCATGAATCTCTGCGGGGGTGGACCGTGTTCATTCCCGAGCACACCGTGGGGTGCGCGGATAGCCGCGCTACTGTACGTTTAATATAAACCTGTTTGTGAGACATTATTTTTATACCCGATGTGATAACACAGCCATAATACACTTTAGCATTTACCTGACACATTAGTTCAGATCGACTCGCCACAAGATTGTGAAATTGTTTTAGTAGATAATGAAACTAGTGAGTAGTGTTTTTTGTATTGTGTATGTAAAGGTCCCGGTCACGTAGTAGGGCCTCTTACATAGTAATTCCATCCATCTACCTCAGCATTTGGGCCAATGCGGCAAACGTTATAAAGTAAAAAAAATATCCACACAAATTGTGAAATTCCATCCATCTACCTCACTTCAATAGATTTTATTTAATATTTTATACAATTTATAGATATAAAATAACTGTTGTTTTATGCATTTTGCAGATTGCATTTATATATACTATATAGAGTATATCGTAGGTAAATATATGCAAGTCAGTAGGTCGTTGTTAGTGCTGCCCCCTAGGTACTCTCACGTAACCGTTATGTTATAGAACGCACTCACTAGACGAACATTAGACTGTGTCACGACCGTAGCGAGTAATGAACATAAACCTCAGATATCAATGAGCACACTAACTTTATACGATGAGAATATTGTATACGAACAAATTTAACAGAGCTTAAATCATACTATTATTAAAGTAAATATACATATATGTGCGTATACTGAATCGCGGACGGCGAAGTTTTAACGCGATAAGAACACGATGTATAACGATTAAAACATTTAAGGATCAATTTAAAATATCGGCAAGATTTACATTGCAACATTGTCGGCAAGTCTGGAAGGGACGTTCGATATATGTGTGAGTTACTCGCGAGTGTTCTGCCCTATGTTGTTACCTGTATCTCATCACCTTGAGACTGAATATCATCCAAGGGATGAACAGCCATCGCGTCATCACAATGACTCGTCAAAAGTTCAAATGGACACATAACAATATATTAAGATAAGACGATATTATGCATGTATATAAATTGAGGTGATATGTAAAGTACATAAATAAATAAATAGTAACAAAAAGCAATAAATAAAGTATACCTTGACGTTGCCTTCGAATTTGTGTAAATACGTGGGTAGTGAACGGTTTGCGTTGGTATTGAGGTAATATGAACCTTATAGTGTACAAGTGAAGGTTTATTTTGTAGTAATGATGTGGGCTCGTTACTTAAATAACAATTACTGTGATTACAATCTCATGTTAGCCTTCAATACTTATACATATTTTTTAGAGTACAATGTTATAGTTATTTAGTATATTATAAGATATTCGTAAGCGAGTCACAAAATTATATTTACTTCCCGCCCCTGAACGTTAGGATTCACGTTATTTAAGTATTTAGAGCATTAGGTAAAAGCATTTAACCTTTTATATGAGAGATATTACATTTATGAATTTATTGAGATATCTCACTTTGCCACCGGGGCTTGTAAAGCTGTCATTTTGACACTTGCGTGAGTGTAGCCATCGCAAGAAAATTCATAGATATTATTATTACTAGGATAAGTTCTACGGGTTGATTGAAAATATTTTTTGTTTAGTGTGTTAGTGAGAATTGATGATTAAGTCAGTTTGGTTTGCGCAAATATAACCTTGTTGACATTTAACAGTGTTGCCATAGTGAGTAATAATTTTCGACTGTATATAAAATAAGTTTTGTTTGTTTAGGAAAATGAGTGCTTAATATTTGATTATTATGGTATAGTTGCAAGTATCTTTTATTTAGATTACTCTGACTACATTCTACTCATTATAATTCTTTTAGATAAATAGAGTTGATGCACGCTATATTTAACATTAAACAATAGACAGTTACCAGATTGTGATTAAGAAAAGTATATATATTTTTTCAACACATGCCACTTAAAATACAGATAAATAATAAGGGGGTTACGTCGTTTTCTAAGGGGCTCTACACAACGATGTGGCCAGCAACTCTGGAGATTACTGGATATAAAAAATGGCAATCTAATAATGGTAAATCAACCAGCACACGACCTGTCCTTATATCATCGCACAGACACCATCTCGTGTGTAGACCCCCTTACTAGACTTCATCAAGTCTGAAACTAATAAAACGCCGCAAACCCCCCAGCGCGCTGTACAATTGTTGATAATGCAGAATATTATATACCAGTGGAGAATAATGAATATTTAGGACTATAAGTCAATAATATGCTCTCGATATAATACTTACGTTTAGTTACCTTGTGAACTGCAAGTTCGACATTAGTTTTTTTTTCTTTATTTGTTTGGTTATACTAATATACCTCATTAGCATGACCTATCATGTAAAACTTTTTTATTAGTTTAACGCACAGTTTACTGTTGATTTTTGTCTGTTCGAGTACTACGCAATTTACGGTAACCGTAGGAAATAATAAAGCCACATTACAGAGTACAAAATTATGAATTGATGTAGTACAGATGTATGATATTCTTGCAAAATGTTTCAATGTTAATAGATGTGTATGTTGTCGTGAATGGCGTGCCTCGAACGGTCCTAGCTTATGTTTAGGGAGCACAGGATATTAAGTTTGTTCACTATGTGACAGTACCAAGTAGTTTGTTAATTTCAACTGTTTAGAAACCACCGGTTGACATCACAATTTTTTTTTTTTTGCCTAAACATTTGTTTTGTAAGAACTAAATTATGAAGGCGATGGAATCTGTAAAGGGACTGTAAGAACCAGAGAACTTTGTCATTTCTAAGACAGTGCCAGTCTATTTCTCTACGGCGGTACTAGAATAAACATCCATTTACAGATTCGCTCGTCGTAATTTATTTGAAACCACATCACAAAATATTCAACATTTTGTTTAGATGATCTCGCAACGTCCCATAAATTATTTGTCATCTCTTTCTTTCGCTGGTGGCGCTACTGTATACGACTGCTGCGAAAAGCGTAGCCACCATTCCTTCAAGATAATTTCGACTCTATAACTGTACTAATTAGGTGTAATTTTTCAAAATCATTGGACTTATATAAATGGTTAAGTATTTATGCAATAATTAATTAGGGCACGATTGGGATGACGATACAAGCCGCCATATTGTATAATGACGTCATCCCATTGTGAAGGACATTCAGTATTGTTATGATTTTGATAGAGATATACCTAATTGAGACAGGAGATATTATTTTATGTATATTTTTATAGTTGGAACAACCACGCCTGAGCCATTGTACATTAGAGTACTAGCTGTACGCTGCTTCATTACATTACATTACTATATACAAGAATAATAAAATAATTGTTTTGAATTTGTTGTTTTATTACTTTTCTATGACGTTTTCAATTAATAAAGCAATAAATATTCACGTTAATTACAATTGAAACTGGGTAGTTTAATTTTTTTATACGAGTGACATTAATAATAACTATGTAATCAACATTATGTCAGTAAAAGTCGTGTTCTCTATAGGCAGACGTATGACTCAAAGGTTAAAATAATACTAGTAAATTGCTAATGCGTCATATTCATATTAAAACTCACCATTAGTCATTACTTAGAAAACTACATATAAATACGATACTTACATACTTTAGGAAGGGTCTTACAATATAAGATTTTTTAACAAAACAGAAAAGTGTATTTATTTAATGGAATCTTTGACAAACGTTTCCTGCTTCAATATATTATAACCATCTCTTACATATACAATAATACCTAAAGCTAGAGAAATAAATATAGTACACATATTAATATTATTCCATACATTTTACACTAACTACTTGCTAGTTTACTCTTAAAAAAACTATACTACTTAATAATCAAAAACCACACAATAATTTTTTGCTTAAATCTAAAAGCGTTTTGAACATAGTTTAATTTTGGAACAAAATATAAATTATCATGGATGAATTTGTACACAGATAAATAAAAAAATAAATCTAAGCAGCAGAGTAATTTTTTTAAGAATATCATTCGAAACTCGTCCATTAATCCTCTTTTATCTGCTTCTTCTTAAAGAGGTAATGAGCGCCCAACAGAGCGTTCGTTCTGTAACAATAGAATGAGTTGCCTATCACAAGATTGTCGGAACACTAAAGGTACCATTCCGTACCCGACCGCAGGAGGCAACAGCAGGCGACGTGTCGCCGCGACACGACTGGTTTCTATGAATTTCTATGAAATACTCTCCGTGGCTAGCGACACGTCGTTGGCAGCTACGGGCGAGTGACAGGCGACACGTGCAGCCCGACCGCAGACCAGTAGTGCCGCCAACGCTCGAGCTATAACACGTTTCTCTATCTTCTATCTACCGACTGGAATACGGGCTACTGCCGCCTGCGGTCGGGTTCGGAATCATGACTGCAGTGACATGACGTCACGTGCAGTTGCTGCCTGCGGTCGGGTACGGAATGGTACCTTTACTACTGGGAGATGAGATTTTTGGTATAACCTAGCTATTTATTTAGCTATTTATTACCCGTCAGCTCGACCGCGTGATAATTAGAAAATAGCACCCTTGAAATAATACCCTTACCCCCGAATACTGAAACGTCACTCAAAATTTAAGTAGCACTTATATTTAACAGATACTCAAAAGTGACGTTAAATCTAAAGTTTATGAGCTGCTCAAATGTTAAGCAGCACTTAAATTTTGAGTGACGTTTCAGTATTCGGGGGTTAATCCACTTATATTAATGCTCGTTCACATCTGTGCGAGCAGGAGCCTGTAACTTACCACTGTAGCACAGATTACCAGATAAATCACTCCATCTATTTACGCGCGCTAACTACCTACCGGCCGCCGGTTCGCAAGCGAACCATTTCTGTGGGTTGCCGACAGCCGCGAGGCGCGGACGTACGCATAAATATTTCGGTCGACGTGAAGTACTCAGTTTCAAATTCTTATGATATGGCTGGTTCTGCTGCATTATGTGCAGTTGATGGCTGTAGATCCAGCAAGAGAAGCTTACCTAAACTTATCTTTTTTCAGTTTATTTGCTGATACAGAAATGTGAGTATCTAATTTGTTTTACTATCGTTTTTTAAATAGGTAAATTGTTTAAAATTGCATGTTTCGTGTTTTGTATTATAATGGTAGGTACGTAAAATTACTTCTACCACGTAATCTGTGCTACTACTATGAGTCTGAGAAAAGAATAGAAAGGACAATACTTTGTGCAAATTAAAATATATTTTTATATTTTAAATTAAATTTTCATTAATATTTACTATCGTTATTACTCGTAACTTATAATGTTATTTTCATATGATTATTGTTTATTTAGAAGCGTGCATGATGTCACAATATGGCGCCAGCGCAGGTTTGTTCATAGCGTAGAAGCATAGTAGTTACCTATTACGCTAAATTGTAGAAATGAACGAACAAAACAATTAATCGTGTTTTCAGTTTCATTTCGTATTTCATTCGTATTTTTAACAAATAAACATTCTAAAACATTAAAAAGCATTTTATTTTAATTCATAAAGTGTACTACAAATACCTACTGACATCTTTATCGAAAGAGGCAGCCCTGGCAATTCACAATATCCACGCGGCGGCGCGCAGCCACAAAGCAAAACTCACTTTATGCTTGTAAGGTTAGGTACATTTTCGTTCGCAGCGTCTAGCGACTCGAAGACCAAGATTATGTCTGGACTTTAAAAGAGACTGTGACCTCTGAGTTTGTTTCGGCCTTTCTTCTCAGAGTAGTCAGATAGGAAACGCCGAACTCATCTAACTAATTTATTTTTAAAAAATTAAGATGACGTGTAAAAGTGATTCCATTATCCTATTTACAGAATAAACCATTTCATTTCATTTGAAGGTGTAGGCTATTATAGCAGTAGGTATTAAACATTTTGTATGGAGTGATTTATCTGCTAATCTGTGGCTGTAGTAGTAAAATTGCTGATAAATTAAATAATATTGCATGTCTCAAAACTAGGTCTTCTGCATCAAATTGGATATTCGAGAATCCCAATTCCACAACGTGCCTTTTAACAGTTAACTAATTGCTTCGCCCCGGGGTTTCACCCGCATAAGTCTCGATCCCGTGGGAATATCGGGATAAAAAGTCTCCCTATGTCCCAAAACAGCCTACACATGTGCCAAATTTCATCCAAATCCGTTCAGCCGTTTTAGCATAAAAGCGTAACAAAGATACAAAAATCAAATCTATTATCTTTATAATATTAGTTTGATAAGCTCTTCGGTAGTGTAGGCATACATTCTGCCCCTACCCCAATTTAGTTGTGGTTGGCGCAGCATAACCGTCATCTCAGAATCCACTTCCTTCCTAGCCATATCATTTCTCACACAATCCATCCATCTTTTCTTTGGTCTGCCTCTTAGCCCTCGCTTTATCGCGCTATGGATTTTCAACGCACTGCCGAGAGTTGAAAATCCTAGTGTTTTTTTTTTTTGACTGGGGTGAACTCTGTTGGAGTTCAATGCTCGGCACAACACAGACAGTTGAAAATCCAGTGCGCGTTAAAAAATCACCGTGCGTAGCTGGGCTTATAGTAGCAATACAAAAGTAAACATTAAGAACAAAACATATCGATTTATTCCACAAATAAAGTCGTGAGTTTTTCAACCGACTTCAAAAAGGAGGAGGTTCTCAATTCGGTTGTTTTTTTTTTTTTTGTATATTTGTTACGCAATTACTCCGCCAATTATGAATTGATTTTGATGATTCTTTTTTTGTTTGGTAGGGCATACTTCAGAAGTGGTCCCATATAAATTTGGTCAAGATCTGATGAGGGGTTTTTGAGTTAGCTTCAATAATACATATTTTTCCCATCTAGTATATGTGGATGATATTCTAATAGTTCCTGTCACTGTAATTTACGTAGCAGGTAATGGGTATTCAAATTTTTGTGGGGATTTTGTGTAGGTACCACAACTAAAAAGTGAAAAATAAAAACTTTCGGTGTCTTTGGGGTTTTATTTTCGTTTTTTTGCCACCGACTTCCGAAATCAGTTATTTTTCACTTTGTAGTGTTTTTTTGGAAGTCGGTTTTATTTTTTGTGAAAAAGTTTTTCTAGCTCAACTTATTCCCCCGACTAACGTTTACATTGTTAGACATGTGACCAGCGCCCCGTGTATTACTGGGTCGCGTGCTCGCGGACTATAAACTTAAATACAGACTGAGCGGTTCATGGCAATTCTACCGTTAACTGTTAAAAGTTTAAGGCACTACAAGAGTATTGAGAATCAATAGTTATTACACTTTGATTGAAACTATTAAGGTTACGGTTTAGTTCGCATTAGAAGTTTGTTTGTTCGCCAAAATTACATAGGACGTAAACTTAGGTAACTGGCGACATTAGGGTGTACTTTACATTATACACTGCTGCCAATCCCCACGGGAATAACAGGCGTATGGATTAAATTCTTATCAACTTTATCCAAATACATTCAATAACTACTCTTATCAATCCAGAGTATCAAACAGAACCAAACATTGATATTCATAAAATTACCTAACATTACCCAAACTTAACTGGAAACATTTGGGTATAGGTTAGGTAAACTAAATTGGAGAAATCAAGTGTACACGCTTTTATTAGGTCGACCTGTAACTATGTAATGGAATCTAAGGTAACTAATTTAACCATCTTCCAAGGGTCGTAGCATAGTGAAAATTGGCAGCTGTATGTACTGTCGAACTGATCTGATGATGGAGCCGAAAGATATGAACTGGAACTTCATGATGGAAAATCGTATCATGGCTGTTTTGGATTTCTTAGAAAAGTCTTGTAATTAACGTTGACAGTGTTTTTCTAGTGTTTTTTAATCTATTAATTTATTTTATATTGTTATTAGTTTACCAATCTCATCTCCACACCTAAACAAACATTTTTTTTTTTTTATGTATCTCAGAACTGTCAACTACAGCATAATGAAAAAATCTAAAAGCACCAAAAAGTTTGTATGTCATACTCACAGGAAGGCCAAATGCTATTTCCTGCTAGCCAGTGCTATGCCGAGTCCGACGATGCCCCCGATGGCCAGTACGGCGCCGCTGGCGACCGCGATGCCAATCAGACCTTCCTTCTCCATACGCTTGTTGACCTGGCGCTGGAATTGGTGGAAGGTAGCACTTGAGTAACATATTAAGGGATATGCGCTAAGGTAGCCCGTAAAATTAAATTTTTTTTACGCTTTTGCAATTTGCAGGTCAGTAGGTATCAGACGACAACTTTATACTGACCCTCTGCATTGAAAAATGCTAAACGTATGCAATTTAATGCATGTTAATTAATAAGTTCAGTAATTATGGAAATTCGCTAAACGTCATTCAGCTGTTTTACATAACGGAGCTGTTTTGTAAAACGGTTAGCGGTTATGTAAAACAGCGTATTCGACAATCCATTTGCGACTTTAATAATCGTAGGAAGTGGCGTTCTATAGCTTCTGCTTACTGCCTACTCTGTTAAGAAGGCGTAAGTTGATGTAAAAAGAAAAGAAAATTGCTATACACAATGTGCTTACAATGGTTTCATTGTAAACATGAAGCTATGGCAGAGGCACACAATAGAAGCATCTTTGTAATACATACCGCTTAGATGTATATTAAGTTATGAGTTTATGAAACACTGTAGAAACACGTTTATCAAATAATTGATTCAATACTTTTCCTTTTCAAAGCAATGAACAACTTGTAAGGAAAACATTCAGTGTTACTTCTTACTAACACTGAACTTGTTACTTGCTCTTACAAGGAAAACATAAAAGTAACAAGTTAATTTCATTAGATGTAAGAAATAATAATAATAAATACTAATACGAGTATGTGAGAACATATTAATTATGAAAGACAATACCAACCTCTAAAGCCAAAACTTGTTGGTTTGCAGGCTCAATTTCTAAGAAGGACTTGACATAATGCAGGGCTTTGTTGTACTCCTTGATTCTTGCATTGCCAATGGCAAGGTAGAACAGGTAATCTCTTTTGCCATCAGGATGTGAATTGAACAACTCTTTGAGTAGCAGAATACCCTGAAAATTATTATCAAAAAATTGTTGTGTCTATAGTTATAAATGATTCTTGTAGCAGATTTTAACAGTCAGATGTTTTGCCAGACAAAAATTGATAATATATTTGCAGGATAAGATTTAAATGAGGTATAAAACTGGTCAAATTCCCCCTTAGTTGAGTTATCAGAATAGTATGATATTTACTATTTATCTGGTCATTTCAAACTTATGAGTAAAGTCATTGACAGCTAAAATCAATCAACACCACTGGTGTTTCCTTTGCTTATGAGTCCTTTCATTTCCCGCTCCGTGTTTGATTGTGACATAAGTACACAGATTGTGTTTTTACATAAGAGAAATTATCAGATGACAGAAATTGGGAGAAGAATAAACTAGTAGGACATTGGAATGCTTGTCAACAATAGACAAAGAAATTCATTGCTGATGCGAAACACAGGTCAAACATCGCCACAAAAGAAAACAAATTGGTGTTTATGACAAAACAACTTCTTTGTGCATAATTAGATCAATAATTAGTCTCGTTGACAGTGACAAAATAGATCATTAACCATCATTAACATTTATCAATATTTATTTATCTTTATAGTAATGTACTGCCAAAGTATATCAACAAAGTATTGTTCAACAGGCTTTATGTTTTTGTTTTGTGACCTTTATTTAAACTGATCTTCTCCAGTGTGATGACTGGGTATTTTTAGATCAAGGAAGACATTATCGGAAAGTCCTCAGAGACCTTGAGGCCTCTCTTTGGCATGCAGATTGATTTGTGAAAGATTTTTTTAAGAATGAGTTGTGTAGCTTAAAATAATGAGAATGACTTGCTTTATTTTTATTTTTTTACTCATAGATATTGATGTCTGCATGGATATTTTAATCCTTTGTTCATCATGAGCGAAAATATTATATTATTTGTCCAACAAAGGCAATAAATGACGTCAAGATTCTCATGATTAAAATAATGGCACGACAAAGTTGTGCAGTACCTTTCGTATGTCTGTCGGGTATTTGCTTCGCACCAGGCACCACGCGTACTCGAATTGCGCCTTGTGCGTCACGTTCCCTTGGTGTAGCTGCTCGTGGAACACTTTCTCGAACTTCTAAACCATGAAAAATCAAGAATAATCAGTTTTAGATTCAATGACTCACGAATACAACGTTGCACAAGTTTTCACATTACTTGCAAATCTTCTGAAGATACTATCTCATCCAGAACGTCTTCCATGGTTATTTCGTTATAGAAATGATATGTAGAATTCAATAGTATTAAATTTTTTATCTCGAAAAGGAAAATTATTATTATTTTGCGCTATCAATATCAATAGTGAAAATTAGGTATGGGGCATGGGCGTTATTTCACGTCACTCTCACTAGTTACAATAACTGGCTACGAGGCATGTAGCTGAATAGCTAGTTTCGGGTCAAACTGTAAACACGTTATTTTGTTAGTAGTTAAAATTTCGATACTGCATCGAAAATTTAACTACATACAAAATAACCGTCCTAAGCCTGAATAAAGTACTTAGGAAGGGAAGTTTATTTGTGTTAGTATTACGTTAATGATGTAACTGCATATTATTTATGTAGCTACAGTTCGCGTCAAATAACTTTGCCGCTCTGAAATAAGGTTGCCTATTGGCACATGCGTGCTGGCATTCGCATTACTGTTGTTTAAGTAAGATTGACTACTGCGCATTCATTTGTACCCTATTTCAGAGCGGCATAGTTATTTGACGTGAAATTAACAAAATCATTAGTATTCAAATCATAATTATTCGTTCTAAAAACTTAAAGCTTGTGATTTGTGTAACGTATTACGTATGTAATCATCTATATTTTCGTTTCGCAAATAACTGTAATACTTCGATACAATCACCATGTTGAATCACCGAATAGAATTTGAATAACTGACTAGATAATAAAATCACTAGTTTTCAAAACAGGTGACGTCTTTGGAGTCACTAGTTACGTTACGTTTCGCAAAAATCACATAACGTAACGTCCCACCCCTAGACTGAAAATTGAAAATTCAAAGTTTTTGACGCTTCTCTTTTGACGTTTAACAGCAACGACAATGAATAAAATAGAGCTGGGTAAGCAAAATAGTCGATTATGCAGATTTTTTAAAGGATCAGCATCATTTAGATCTACCTACAATTTTTTAAATAGAGTAACTCAAACTCAAAGCATTTATATCAATTAAACCAATCATCTGGCACTTTTGAATTGTCAAGGGGTCGGGTCGGTCAGTCAGAAAGATGAAGCTAGTTGCCCATACCAAAGCGTAGTAGGTACACCTATGAAGAAGAACGGCCAAGAAACTCCACGGACACTCTTTTATATCAAAAATTTGTTACAAAATATTAATATTTTGGCACTTGAATCAGATTGACTGGAAAGTGCTCATCCTCCTACCCTTGTCCCATGTTACTTGGGGTCGGCGCATGGTTGGCGCAACACGTTTTCTTCTTCCATTCTATCATATCAGACGTCACGCTATCATTCACTCCCTTTTCTTTCATATCACTGCACACACAACACAATCCATCCATCTTTTCTTTGGCCTTCCTCTCCCTCGTATGTGAGAAAAAATCTACATCTTTTTAATAAAATAAGTGATAGACATAATTTTAATACTAGAAATAAAGATAAAATAGATCAACCATTTTTCAGACTATCTAAAGTAAATACATCTTTTATGGGGTACTGTGTTAAATGTTACAACAGAATACCTTGTGATATATTAGAATTAAATGAAAGAAAATTTAAAAATCATATCAAAAGTACACTTTGTAAACAAGCATATTACAAATTAGAGGATTATATCCAAGATAAAAATGCTTGGAAACATGCTGGTCCTGCTCCATAGGACAATTCAGAATCTAGACAAAATCGAACTGGTTGCTAATTTAATTGTATAATTATTATTTTTTATTTTTTTAAACATTTATTTTATTTTATTTTTGTGATTATTTGAACTCACACACTGACTTATTATTATTAGTATTACTTATTATAATGTTAGAAATATAGTATAATTTTACAATGTTTGTAAGTATGTGAGCACCATGCATCTATCACATAATTATGTCATTCCTTCATTTTTCATTCTTTTTACCTATCGTGGTATAGTAATCTTATTCTAGGTGCATTGTCTTCACATATAATTATATAATAAGTGTATACAAGATATAATGTTTTTTTTTAAAAAGAGTAACGGTGGAGTTTCTTGCCCATTCTTCTCCATACGAAAACTACCTTTTGGAATGGGCGACTAGAATCAGTTTTATTATTTTTTGTAAAGTTTGACGTTCAAAAGTGCCTTTTTTGTGCCTAATTGAAATAAATTATTTGACTTTTGACTTTGACTTTGACCTCTCCAGCCATTCCTGCCCATACTAAGCCAAACAATTTCGTTTCCTTTCGATTTTATTTCTGTCCTGACTTGATGCAACTTTCAAACTTCCCCTTTACGAATCTATTTTTTACTTTATCCATTCTCATCTCCGCTGCAAGCAATCTTTTTTAATTTGTCTTATTGTAATCCGATTCATTGACGGTGTTGGGCGCTGTTGATAAACATTTTTGTGAACTGGTTTTGTGAAATTGTCAGTCAGTTTTTATTTGTGAATCATAAAAGCAACATTATTCTTTCAATCAATTAAAACTTTTATATGGCAATAGCTTTAACACATTATAATAAAATTATTCTTTTACATTTTCAACAATCGACATCAATATTTTATTATTACATAAAATTCTCATAATTTAACTTGTTGTCAATCTTATGTAGTTTTTTTTTCTGACTGTACCTTTCTCTAAGCCTTAAATTGAGATAGGCGTATCCGGTTCCGGTACGGTGAAGCGCTATAAGCCCCGCAGCGTCATGTCCGCCCCAATCCGGCAGGTAGTGGGGATACGTTCGCGCAGCGCATGACGATATCCTTGAACCTCATTGGCGTTCGGAATCCGAACGGTGTAGTCGTGTTTAAAAGTAACTCGTTACTTTTAAAAAAGGGTGTCCTACTTTTTAGTGTTAAATTAAAATTATTTTAGTGTTCATTAAAATAAAATTAATTTGTGTTAAATATGAACTCTTTGGACGAAAATAATTTTAGTATGGACAATGCCCCTCGTGCTCGGTCGCAATCTAGTGGTTCGAGCAGTAGCAGCGATTCTTCTTCCACGGCGCGGAAAAGGAGACATCGTAGACGAAAGGAGCGGCGCCGCCGTACAAAGCTAAGTAAATTAGAGGACGCTTTTGAAAAACTTACTGAAAAAGTATCCTCTTTGCAAGATCTTATTGTTAAAAATAATACTCGGTCGTGCATGTCTGACAATGAGTCTATACTATATATTCCGAGCACTACTGAACTGGATATTGAATTGAACAAAGAAAAGGGGATTGATTTTAAAATACAAACTACCCTCAAGTCGCAGACATTACAGACAAATAATACGCATCTCGAATTGCTTAACAAATTGCAACATTTTAACTCGCCTGACTGGGCTCAAGTACGTTATTCTGAAGAACAGAAGCTTTATAATTCTACCCCAGGTTTTGTAGAGTTAGAATGTAATGACGTTTTGAAAAAATTTGAACGTAATCGTTCGTTACCGGTCGTTGAAAATTCTTTAGCTGCTATGTCTCATGCAGTTATTTTGCAAAATGAAGCATTTCAAAAAGGTTTATGCCAATTCATTTCATGGGTATCCGAATTAAAATAACCCAACGACCACTGAAGAGATTACTTCAAAAATTAATGAACTTTTTGCCGACGGGGAATACCAAAAAATACAATCGGATTTATTACAAATGTTAAGCGGCAAACGGGCTGATATAGTGCAACAACGTCGTGATAGTATTTTAAATTCAGTAAAGGAAAGTTGTTTTAAGGAATCGTTAAGGAAAATACCCCCATCCACGCATCATTTATTTGACGATTCAGTTTACAGATTTTGTATGAAAACAAGGGGGCGTCTTAAGAATTTTTCAATCCGCTCCCATTAAATTATCCTCGCAGGGTAGATCGTATAAACCTTCTGTCCAAAGAAGGGACACACAAGGAGGTAGGAAACATATAGTGCCTGTGCGCAACAGTGCAAACTATCGCCCCTCCACTAATAGTGGCTTTAATCCTGCGCAAGGACGAAAGAGAAGTGCAGAAGAGTTTTTTCGTCATACCGAAGATACACGATACGGTAAGAAACGTAGTACCCTGGGACGGCGTGATAAACGAGTCGATTGACTATCATCAACGTTTTCAAGCCGGGAGAATCAAACATCGGGTAAGTGTCTGGAGGAAGTTAGGGGCACCTTTATATATACTAAAGATAATATCGGGCTATCGGTTCCCCTTTTTAAGCAAACCACCGCTCGTTTATCCCTTGAGGATTCCCAAAAGATTTCACACAATAAACTCAAAAGAAATCTTAATACAATTAAAGAAGCTAGTAGATCAAGAGGTGTTAGAAAAAGCTTCATTAACTCCGAGCTTTGTCTCAACAATTTTTCTTGTACCAAAAAAGGAAGCGACATCTTCGGTTCGCCCGGTCATCAATTTAAAATTACTAAACAACTATGTCAAAATAGACAAATTTCGATTAGTGAACATGTACAAAGTCCCCGACTTCCTCCAACCACAGGATTGGTTGGTGAAAATAGACCTGAAAAATGCATATTTTCACCTGCCAATCGCGCCAGGACACAGGCGTTTCCTCAGATTAATAGTATCGAGCCAACTTTGGCAATTGACATGTCTCCCCTTTGGTTTGGCAACTGCCCCGAAGGTTTTTGCCAGCCTGACGAATTGGATCGCGCAGATCCTAAGAGGCCAAGGAGTGCGATTGCTGGTCTATCTCGACGATTTTCTCCTGGCGAATCAGAATCGAGAAACTCTGCAAAGTCACGCGAACTTAGCGGTAAGACTATTGCAGTCCCTTGGCTTTGTAATAAACTTTCAGAAGTCTGTATTCACTCCTCAGCAGTCAATCGAATATCTGGGGATAATATGGGACCCTTGGCAAAATGTCAAATTACTACCACCAAAAAAGGTTCGCTTATTGCAATTGAAAACATCGAAAATGGCAAAAGCCACCAAGGTAAGTTTAAAAGAAGTCCAGAGTATACTAGGACTTTGGAATTTTGCCAGCTTCGTAGTCTGCAATTACCAATTAGACTTTCAGCAATTACCTGTTGCGAAAAAATGTAAAAGGTCGAACACAGATGCCCGTCAAGGTAATTCCGAACCTGCAATGGTGGATACAGAATCACAACATGGCTTCTCAACTACACGGTTCGCCTCCAACTTATTTCCTTACGACGGACTCGGCCAAGGCAGGTTGGGGTGCGCAGCTCAACAACCAGACCTTATGTGGCAGTTGGTCAGCACAAGAAAGAGACGCTCACAGCAATATCTTAGAGATGTTGTACAAGCTTATTAATTCAGAGCGACAACCGAACTGTAGTTTCTTACCAGCGCAACGAAGGCGGCACACAATCACAGCCCCTTCTAGACCTAACATACGAAGTCTTAAACGAAATAGATCGTTATCGGATACATGTATATTACCTTCCCGGTCGATACAACTACGTAGCAGATCGGCTTTCAAGGAAATCTGCCCCGACAGAATGGCATTTGCTTCCCCGTGCTACCGGGAAAATTTTTCAGCATTTCGGAGTTCCCGAAATAGATCTTTTTGCGTCACGAACTGCCCATGTAGTACCCAGTTATGTGAGTCTGGATTTAGATCAGGCGGCTGTCTTCCACAATGCCTTCGGTCGCCCTTGGCACTACAGGTTAGCATGGGTATTCCCACCACCGTGTCTAATACCCAGAGTATTAGCGCACCTGAACCAGGCAACCGGCATGTACCTGGTGATAACACCCGATTGGGAGAAGGTCTTTTGGAGAGCAGATCTGGTGGCTCGCTCCATGCACCCTCCCTACCAGGTGACGGATTTGGACAAAGTCTTGATAGACACAATAACCAATCGACCGCCTCCGCAAGTTCATCAATTGAATTTAAAGGTGTGGTTAATACGGGGTAGTCATCGCTGTTAAATTCTTGGCAGAAAGATCAAATAGAAATTTTAGAAGGTAGCTGGAGGAAATCGACCTTAAATACTTACAAGCCGGCATGGTTACGATGGTGTAAATGGTCACGTGACAATAATGTGAGCTCTATAAATCCATCCCCTGAAGATGTGGCTCGATTTCTAACTGATTTGCATCTTAAATTTAAATTTGCTTATAACACAATTGCAGTACATAAGTCTGTGGTATGTACCTTTAGTCGCCCACCTAGTGGCTTCTCATTGGGTTCTCACGTTATTATAAAGCAAGTATTAAAAGGTATAGCATTAAAACAGCCACCCAAAGCTAAAAGTCCTATTTGGGACATTAATGTTTTAATTCGATTCTTAGTTGACATAATTCCCTCCATAATGTCATTGTTCGAAATTTCTAAAAGAACTGCAATTCTCCTTTTATTGTGTTCCGGGCGCAGAGTCCATGACCTTACATTATTGAGTATAAGTAAAGAAAACTTTGTAAGGAGTGATGATTCTATAGTGTTTTGGCCGATATTTGGGTCCAAAACTGATAATATAACTTATAAGCAATCCGGTTGGCGTTTACTTAAAGGCGAGTCAAACTCTAACATTGACCCAATTTATTGGATTGACAAATTGCTAGAGTACTCTAATGGTCGAAGGGGTAATATTGAGACCCGTACCATCATAGGGGGCTGGATTAAGTCATTGTTAAAACAAGCCGGAATAAACACTAGTCCAGGTAGTGTGCGATCGGCAGTAGCCTCGGCTAGTTGGTCAGATAATATTCCCATTGATCATATTTTGGAGAGAGGAAATTGGCGCTCTGCTTTGACATTTCACAAATATTATAAAAAAGAAATCAAAGATTACAGGTCTACAAATGAATCAAGTCGGATCAGTAATCTGTTTCAAACGATACAATGATTTACTTTTTAATCGTAATATCGATTTAATATTATAATAAAGTCATAGGAACTTATTCTGTTGATTTAATATAAGTTGAACTATCAAAAGTAATATTAATAAATAACTTTGTTGATCACATTGGCGTTCTAATTTAGTCCCAATCCAGCAGTCGATGGTGCCGATTCTCTTGTACACCGGACTAAACTAACTAAACTATCACTAAAATTCCTTACTTTTGGCTATGAGAATCTTAACGCTATTCTGTAGTAAAAAGTCTCTAAATTAAAAAAAAATATTTTGACACAACTAAATCGAATTTGACAATTGCGACTCCACTTGGTACATACTTTTTAGAGCCGGAAGCGCGCAGTGGGGGCAGCTTCGACGTGTTTTATATGGAATTTTTCACTTTTTGTATGGAAAATAAAAAAAAATATTACCTACGTGTTGAGTATTATGGGTATAGGGCTTTCATAGGGGGTCGAAATTTTCATTATTTTTGCGATAGGACACACCATTTTCGAGATAAAAGCAAAAGAAAAGAAAAAAATCCAGTACAGTACTGTTTTTGCACCCGAAGTCGAGGTGTTCGTGTGAATTTTAGTTCATGACAACTAATAATATTCCACACCATTTTCAGTGGCGATTAAAAATGGTCAGAATTAGTTACAAAATTAAAATTTTAGGGGAAAAACGTCAAATTCAGAATAGCAAAATTGTAATTTTCACTAAATTAAAATCTCAGTACAATCTTACTGCTGTCAAACTAAAATATAGTTAAGTTGTGCCACTTTAGTCTATTTCAGAATGGGAAATCATCGTTTGACAGGAGTAAACTAAATTTTGGTGATTTTTAGTCTAGTTTAGACGCATTTGTGACAAGAGAATCGGCACCGATAACAAACACTTCTCAATTTAAGGCTTAGAGAAAGGTACAGTCAGGCATATTAGAACAATTTTACCTAAAAATAAAATTAATATTAAGCATACTTACCTTTCTCTAAGCCAATTTATATTCCTGTCTGCTGAATCTTAATTATAAATATATGAGATTGACGTCCTCATCAATCACTGTAAATTGAGTCGCAATGAGGGGTTCAAGGATATCGTCATGCGCTGCGCGAACGTATCCCCACTACCTGCCGGATTGGGGCGGACATGACGCTGCGGGGCTTATAGCGCTTCACCGTACCGGAACCGGATACGCCTATCTCAATTTAAGGCTTAGAGAAAGGTAAGTATGCTTAACACTTTGCGGGACACTAAACGCCTATAAACGTGATAACAATAAATCTTTTATTGTGTCTCGTTCAGTGTCCCGGAAAGTGTTAATATCAATTTTATTTTTAGGTAAAATTGTTCTATTCTTTATTACTAAACAAAACTGAACGACTCTATTCTTTGCTGCCATCAAACGTCAATGTCAATGTCAAACTAGCTAGTAAATCAACTAGATCGCGCAAAGCCGTGCCGTAAGGCTCTTTTGTGTGAGGAGTTCATTACGAGTTCATCATCAATTTTATTAATAAAACGCCGTAGGTACATTGCCACTGCAGTGCATTGTTGTAAGCCTGTGACCACACTGCGCTAAAATGCAGAGTATGATAAATACGGTAAAGGGCACAGCCCTCGGAGTCGCCGGGTATTTGACGCCGGTGCTCAAGGTACTATTATCTTCGTAACATTTTACAATAGATATCATTGTTTACAGTAAGTTGATACTGTGTAAAATACATTCCAAAATGTTTGTTATGCTTGTAATTATATTCATTACGTTTGCTTCAAAACTTGTGTTAAATTGTTAGTACTTTCAGTTTGAATAGATCTTGAATATTAATGAAAAGCTGAACACATATTCCAGAAATGTCTCCTGATATCTAATAGTCATATCTTTGTTAAATTAATCAATCATTGTCTGTCTGATGTTAAACATAACAAAATGTAGTTCAAATACAATTTAGTCATTTAATCCAATGAATTATAATTTGTGTATTTAACTCTATCAATCAAATTTATTTAAGTATATTAAAAACACTCAAATAATTAAACTAAAGTTTACCATTAAGTTCAGTTTCCTTTACTAGGAGTCAAAGTTCCAAGAGACAGGGGTCTTAACTCCTGAGGAGTTTGTAGCTGCCGGAGACCACCTGGTACACCACTGCCCCACCTGGCAATGGGCTAAGGGAGAGGAGGCGAAGATCAGACCATACCTGCCTGCCGATAAGCAGTTTCTTATCACTAGGAATGTGCCATGCTATAGGCGGTGCAAACAGGTAATTAAGTTGAATCTTTTAAAGGTCTTTATTGTGTTGCATTTTTTATAACTTCAGTTATTTTATGTAATTAGAATCTTATGAGTCATATCCGGAGTTATTTTTACATGTAATCGAAATATTCTTGAAACTATATATGATAATAACTATAAAAAGCTGTTTATGTCATGTATCTACAGAATTATAATAACTTTTGAATTTTTCCTTGTATCAAACAAATTTGTAATCCAGTGTTCAAGATTTATTTTATTTGATTTATTTTATTTTATGTGGTTATATATAACCACAAATTAAACTCAAACTCAAAGCATTTATTTCAATTAAACCCTTTACAGGCACTTTTGAATTGTCAAAGAGTCAGTTAGTCAGAAAGTTGAAGCTAGTTGCCCATTCCAAAACGTAGATCTCTATGGAGAAGAACGGGCAAGAAACTCCAAGGACACTCTTTTAAATATAGAAATTACAAAATCCTGGGTACATTACTCTTGTTGATTCTATATGTGAGAACAATGTAAAAAAAATATATATAAAAATCAAAAACGATTAAAAATAAGCCCTGGCAGATAAGAGATGACCAGTCTCAACTGACGGCGCCCGTTCACGAACATGACGCGTGGATCAGCACCATCCAGCTCAACCATTTTGTAGGGAACCGAATGATCCAATACTATTAAATTAGGAGCAGTTTCTTAAATCCCCAGGTACCTGCAACATGACTAAATTAAATAAGTCATAATCAGCTCATGCTGTAATGGTATTTCTTTTGCAGATAGAATACTGTGAAGATAAGGAAAAGATAATCGAGGATGAGGCGGATGAGGATGGAGGCTGGGTAGACACACATCACTATGACAATGCAGGATCACCCACAGTTGAAGAAAAGGTGAATAATAATCATTTAATTACTCCTTAACATATTTGCAAGTAGTGGCAAGACATTGTTTTTTCCTGTGTGTGTGTGTTTCCATTTGCTTTCAAATATTTATACTTTGTAATGGATGGGTTGTACATGAGTGTCACATGTGTTGGGAGCTTGCCCAATTTAATAAAAAATGTGTAAAGATGGTGTGTTCTCCTATAAAAAAAATACAAATTAAACAATAAAATAATTTCGGGCGCCTTGGAGATGCACACAGTATGTTTCAAATAAACAAACTTGCCAGATAGAACACTTCGGAGAGTCAGACTTTTAATCTGCCGGTAGGTAGCTAATTAAATGAATAAAAGAATGGAATTTCCTTTGCTAATACCTTGTTTAATGTTTGCCAGTAGCTTCAGAGTAATAAAATTATGAAATTAAATACAAAAGGTTATAATTACTTACATTATTATCATTGAATTCACATAATTATTATTATTGAATTTACATTACTATTGCATCTTTGTTGATAAAAAAAAAGGTAGGTAGTAAAAAGAAAGATGGTTAAATAAAACCTCTAGGATCGTGGCATTGAAGGTTGGGATAAAAATATCCCTTATAGAAATATAGTGTAGTAGTCTTCTGCAGAAAATATATCCAGTAAAGAAGACTACAAGAAAAGAAATCGAAAAGAAAAGAAAAAAAAGACGTCGGGACCAGGGTCGGTCACAATCCGGCTGTAACAAAATTTACAGAGAATTAATAAATTGTTCAGGATTCCCAAACGTTGGGAAGCGTGGCGTTCCACGAGTAGTAATAACTTACCGTCTTTTCCAACAAATGGCAAATTTAAGTGCACCACAAAATTCAGGCGGGCGACAAATCACTTAGAAGCCTGGAACAATAATTTAGTATGATATCGAGCACTCGTCACGCTATCCAATTTATCAATCCGAAAGAATTCAATCTTACCAAAGAAATGAAGGATTATTCCTACGTCACCACGTCCTGAGGGAAAGTTTTAGAAGTTTACGGCATCAATAGGCCGCCAATACCCAGGATTTATCCCGATTGAAAAAAAATATTAAAGTTCAATACTACATCAAGAATGTTCGTCGCCAAAGTGAGAACGTCAAAGTTGACAGCTTCCACCAAAGACAATCGATGACAGTAAAAAAACGTTCCGAAATCGACTAACTGACGAGAAGCATGTAACGATTTTTTAAACTCGTTACATTACATCCCTCCCCGAAAAAATAAAAGAAAGCAATTTCTTTTATGCTAAAAAATTAACAAGGCAAAAGAAAAAAAGATTACAAAAAATAGGAAATATAAATTCCAAAAACAACAAAACAAAAATACCCTATAAAAGAATAGGATTATAAGACCGCAAGGAAGATATCCGCTAAGTCTAATAACAACTAAACAAAAAAATAGTTTCTAAGACTATTTCTTAAAACAACATGCATATAAAGAACAAATAAGTCAAGCGAAATAGTCGCTGAACAATATTGTATAAGAGCACAACAAGAGTATACTGAATTGAGTACGGTTAGGCACCATAGCCACCGACTAACATACAGTATAACTCTAGAAACAACAACAAAAAAATACCAATTTGAGTTCGGTTAGGCACCATAGCCACCGACTAACAAGTATATAACACGATAAAAATATTAATTTGAGTACAGTTAGGCGCAATTGCCGCTGTCTAACGAGAATAATCCAAAAATGTCTTTATGAGTGCAGTTAGGCACCATCGCCACTGACTAGCAAGAACAAATTATAACTGTGAGACACAGTTTAAAATCTCCACATCTCTACAAATGCAAAAAAATATAAAGAAGAATGTTGTGATCGGCACAACTCCACCAATATTCCGAGCACAAACACCTTCGAAAATAAATGCATATTGTGATCGGCTCAACACCACCAATATCCCGAGCACAATAGCAGAACAAGAGATGCATATTGTGATCGGCTCAACTCCACCAATTTCCCGAGCACAATAGCAGAACAAGAAATGCATCCTGTGATCGGCACAACACTACCAACCTTCCGAGCACAGAAGCAAAAAAAACAACGAAATCAAGGAAAAAATATACCGAGATCCGTAAAAAAGTAGGTTAACCTCTGCAAGTGAAAACAAAGTGTTCACAAGCAGTGGGTAACAACTAAGAAATTTTATACAAGAATGTATACATAAAAATCGTATACAAGACTTGTACAAAAGAATAATAATAATAAGACATGTATAAAAATATTAATAAGATACATATACAAAATATTAATAATAAGAATAAGATCCTTTGATATGAGAAACGTATTCGTGTGGGTAGAAGAGTTATTAAAAGTTCCTAAGTTGTATTTTAGAAAGTTAAGAAATCAAATTCAATAAATTTATAAGAAGTTAACTAACATACTCTCATTCAAATCACTAATAACCTATCAACCATCCCATCATACATCACACTATCATAAGTGACCTTCAAACAAAATTATCAAAATCAAGACTTACACTTGGAAACCAAATTAGAATTTAATTATATCCTTAACATGATAACGACCAGCGGTACCCTTACTAAGGTCTTTCAGATTATAAACATTATCAGAGATTTTTTCAATAATTTTACATTTAATAAACTTAGGAGCAAGTTTTGCTGAAAAATAAGTAGGTGCATGAGATTGAACGAAACTCCTTCTCCACACGACATCTCCCACATCAAAAGAAATGACTTTGCGACCTTTATTATAATAGCGAGCATTACGCTGATAAGCTTTTAATAAATGAGTTTGAACTTTAACAAAAATTTCACTAAGTGAATTAAGAGAATCAGCATAGTGAGTTCTATGGGAAACTTCCAGTTCATCTAAATTATCTATAGAGTCACTTAAACGATGTAAAGAAGCATCAAAAATAAGTTCCCTTCCAAACGTTAAAAAATTTGGTGTAAAATCTGTGGCTAGATTCACAATGTTATTCAAAGCTAGTTGAACATGAGGTAAATATTTAGACCAAGTTCTATGATCATCTTTAACAAAACAAGCTATGCAAGTTTCAACAGTTTTATTATATCTCTCAACTGTATTGTTTTGAGGCGTGTATAAAGTATTATAAAATATTTTTGTGATATTATAACCTTTCAAAAATTCTACGAAATGTTTAGAAGTAAATTGTGTACCATTATCACAAACAATTATTTTAGGACAACCAAATTTAAGAAATATTTCTTTTTCAAAAAGTTTATTTATTACTCTAGTAGTAGCATTTATCATAGGAAAAATCCAGCAGTATTTAGTGAACACATCAACAACCGAGAGAATATATTTATGTCCAGAATAAGCTTTAGGTAATATACCTATAATATCCACTGAAAGCATTAACATACTACATAGGTCGATCAACCTTTTTAGGGTTAACCATAATACCAAAAGGAGGCTGTGTGGTGTGTTTATAAGCTTTACAAGTATCACAAGCTAGAATATATTTTTGAACATCATTAAACATCCCTTTCCAAAAATAGTGTTGTTTTAATTTATTTAAAGTTTTATGGATACCAAGATGACCAGAATTCATGTCATCATGATTAGAACGAATTGTATCTAAAATATGTTCTTTAGGAATAACTATTTTCCAATTAAGATTACTATTAGGATCAAACTTACTTTTACAAAATTTATATAAGGTTTTATTTTCTACTCTAAAGTTCTTATATCTGCAAGGAGACTTTTGACAATTAATAAATACTTTTTTATACCATGGATCATAAATATCATCATCTGGCAAAACTAAATTATTTTGAGAGATATCTATAGCGGCTACTTCAATACGAGATAAAGCATCTGGAACTAAATGTAAAGATCCTTTTTTATGAACTATATCAAAAGTAAATTGAGAAATTCTAGCAGCCCAACGTGCTAAGCGTCCACTAGGATTGCTAAGACCTAAAAGCCATTTTAAACTAGCATGATCAGTTATTACAGTAAACTTCATTCCTTCAACATAAGGTCTGAAATGTTCTATTGAAGCTAAAATAGCAAGTAATTCACGTTCTGTGGTACTATAATTGCGTTCACCTTTATTGAGTGATCTAGAATAGAACGCAATAGGATGTTGATCTCTATTATCATCCTCTTGACTCAAAACACTACCAGTGCCAAATTAAACTTTAACCAAAAATCAAAACCTAAAATGAAATCAGGCTGAAAAGAAGGTATAATTAGAAAATTAATATTTTTAGTTAAATTATCACAAGTAACAGGTAATTCAATGGTACCAATAATTCTCTGTGAAGAACCATCAGCTGTATAAGCGGCACTAGAAACAGAATAATAATTTATTTTATAACCTAAAATTGGAAATTGTTCATGACTATTTGAACCCAAAATACAACCATTGGAACCACTATCCAATAAACCAGAAAAAGTATGGTTACCTACGGAAAATTGTAAATACGGTCTAGTATCATTATCTTTAACAAATAAAACAGGAGCTGATCTATAAATTTGGAAGAATGTTTTTAAATAATCTAACCAATTTGCAAAGTCTTTGTTACGAGTAGCATCATCAGGTTTGTGACATTTAGCAAAATTTTCTTTCATCGAGACACTCGCGGTTATATCAATAACAACAGGGGCTCGATGCGACCTAATTAGTTTTTTGACTCGCTAGAGCTCTTTTTCTCTAAATTACAAACATCACAATTCTTAGTTGTGACTCCAACCTTTTGACATTTGAAACAAATAACGCCAGGTATGGATGTACAATGTTTAAAATGATGTCCGGGCTTTTTGCACTTTAAGCAAATTAAAACTGCATTAGACTTTACGGTAGGTTTTTCAGTTTTAAATGTTTTACTATGGCTGACGAAAACTTCAAGTTCTTTTGCAAGAACAAGAAATTGTTCTACAGAATCAATATGCTTACCAAATATAAAAGGTGTGTAAATAGGCAACATGTTATGTTTAATAATAGTAACCAAAACCACATCAAACATTGGCGAAGAAAGACGACTAGCCGGCTCAGGCGCAAAACGTCTCTTTCGCAAAATGTCCCCTGGTCGTAAAACGTCTCTTTCGCAGAATGTCTCTTTCGTAAAATGTCTCTTTCGCAGAATGTCTCTTTCGCAAGAAGAGACATTCTGCGAAGGGACTTAAGAATAAAATCATTTATTAAAATTATAGTGCAATTATGATGTTAAAATTTTGGTACTTAAATTTACTTAAGTATGTATTCAAAATAAAAACAATATTAATAGGTATCAAACATTTTACACACATTCAAAATTTAGATCAAAAGAATCAATACTGTTAGTAAACATATCCACAGATAATATATAATAGGAGCTATTACAAATAGTAACTAAACATTAACTAAGTATTGCAAATGAAAATATTTTTTTAACCATTTTTAAAATGATTAAAAAATATATATTTAATATTAAAATTTTAGCATTATAATTTACTTGAGTTATTATCAAGTACTACATAAAAAAAAAAACATTTTCATAAATGATTAACATAACATTATTGATAAAAAGAAAATATAAATATATGACATATCAAATTAAATTATATCTAAATTGTGGCACTGAAATTAACTTTTGTTATCATTTTCATAAATGATAAAAAAATTAAATCTTCGCACTAAAATAAACCTTGGTTATTAATTAAAATTTGCTACATAAATTATTATTTTCGTAAATGATTATGAAAATAAATCTTTCATTAAGAAGAAAAAAATATAAATGTACTTATTTTCATTCTGGAATGTACATTACTTGCTAATGAAGTATTGTAAATCAAAATAAACATTGATACCTACTCAGCAAAAAACCTAAATTTAGCTATTTGAAAATTTGTAAAAAAATAATCTTTTTTAAGAATTGTGGAAGCGTCAGTTCCTTACGCTCAAATTGTTTCAACAGTTTTTTGTATTTAATGTCAAAGTCCATATATTTCTTCTGTCTGTTTTTTGTTTCTGTAAATAATAAATTATCAGTTATTTTTCTGTTCCAATATTTACTTTCTTTTCGCAATTTATCTATGAATATGTATAAACTTGGCTTTTTTGATATGCGGCCTGCATTTATACGCCGATGCCACCCTTCTAACGCGTTAGTTGTGCGGTGTCGTTGGTAGGCGCAACTTAGTAAGGATGGTGGCATTTTTGGGTACCATTGGTTTTCGTAATAACGTCTAAAATCCATCATGTATTGAGTATCTGGAGCTATACTTAAAATGTACCCCCAAGCTGCAGGGATTTGTTCAGCCGGTACCAGTGCTATTATTGCAGCCATTCTTGCAATATTTCGCCCTTCCCGTGTACGCAGTAATCCTTTTTTCTCTGCGTGTTTCCATATTGCTGCGTTGTAATGTCTATAACATCCTGTTATTTTTGCTTCAGGAAATACTGATTTCACAGCGTTTATTTGCGCCATTTCATAATCACTCTTAAATGTTTTAATAATTATACCCAATTTTTCTTTTAATATGTTATATAGCCGCGTATATGTCTCTTGAGATTTATTGGGCAGCAATGTATAAATTACTGGGATTATATTTGTACACTTTTTTGTAGATCCAATGTCCAAATGTAAGACATAAAACTGATAAAAAGGTGGCGGAGCTGACATAAACGTGCCATCTGCAAAATAGGATCCGGGTTTCTTCACAATTTTCTTTCCCAAACGTGTTGCAAATACCAAAATTTTTTCACTTTGTCCATCTTCACAAATAAGGAAATTTTTACCTAAAACTTCTGGTACAATTGCAGTTTCGGTACTGGTATGTTGTAGTCGATCTACGTTCAAATAAGACTTTCGTGCCCTATTGATTTAAACGTAGGAATTCGATAGTGTTCACTATTGGGTATTTTGTTACGATTTTTTTTATCATTTTCTTCGTAAATTTGCTGTATGGGGCGAAAATCTTTGCAAACAGTATGTTTTAATAATGTTATGTGTTCTTTAATTATATTTTTAAATTCCATTGACTCACATGTATGCACTGATTTCAGTTTAATGATAATTTTTCCTGTATTGTCTAATGTTAGTGACGCATTACAGTCTCGCCTATTTATGCACCGCCAGAAAGTACTTCCACTTTTATTTGTTTTGCTCTTATGATATCTGTACTCACAATGTATAAGTGTTCTATGTCCTTTTTGATTACGAATGTATTCGATTTCTTGATCCATATTAAAACTCAAATTCACTACTGTTTTTCAATAAAAAGTAACAGACAAAACACAGCTCGGCAATTAATGAATGTCACATACATTTATAAGTTTTTTTCTAACTACCCTCACATATTATTATAAATGTTGCCATCACTGAACTTTAAATTGTACCAAAATATTATTTTTAACTGTATCAAAATATATTTTTTTATTTGGAATACATTCTTAAGTAAATTTAAGTACCAAAATTTTAACATCATAATTGCACTATAATTTTAATAAATGATTTTTTGTTTTGAAAATCAAAATTTTATTCTTAAGTCCCTGGCGCGACATTTTGCGAAAGAGACATTCTGCGAAAGAGACATTTTACGAAAGAGACATTCTGCGAAAGAGACGTTTTACGACCAGGGGACATTTTGCGAAAGAGACGTTTTGCGCCTGAGCCGACTAGCCATGTCCATTATTTCAGTAATGAAATCTGGAAGAGATTCAGATGTCTTCTGTTTCCTCGTACGAAGGTCATGTTCCAGCAAATAGTCAAAATCCGGCCTGTCAAAACGTTTAAGAAGAGCAAGTTTAAGTTCGTGCCAGGATGGAATACGAAAGCGAACTGTGCGAAACCATTTCAATGCAATACCATCAAGCAAGTCCGTAAATGAACCAACCAACAAAATTTCGTCAAAGTTTTTGTATAAAAAATATTCCTCAACTTCCATAATAAATTCTCTAACACAAGATTTCCCGTCGAATTTAATTCTACTCCTTTTTAAATCGGGTAACTTAATTGCAGAAGGCAAATTCTTTTTAATATGTTCATTAACTAAAACATTCATAGAATTAAACGAAGGCAAAGCGTGCATCGCAAAAGCTGAAGAAGAGTGTGCAATTCTGTCATTATGATCAAAAGGAAGTGGTACTTCTGTCAAATTTATCATGTCAGGAGCAACAGGTGCAACATTAGGAACTGTGCATGCACCATCAGATTCCATGTTATCCTTAGCAAGAGGCAGAGGAGATTGATCTTCTTTATCCATTATGAATAAACAATATGATAAGAAAAGCAGGGCAAAATATCACAAGTTGTAAAATATTTGAGGTTAAAGTGAAAAAATATTTTTTAAGTTACCTACAAGTTGATTTTTATGAAATATTTCAAAGTGAAAAGATGCAGTAATAATTTACAGGATAAGCTTATATCACTTAAACTATGATTAGGTATTACTTAAGTTAAACCAAAGTTTGTTTAAAATCTAATATGAAACACCGCACTTAGTTTTACACCGTTGAGTCACTTATACAAAACAAAACTGTCTTACCATACAATATGTTGATTTTGCAAGAGTATAATGATATTGCTGTAACCATAAAAGTTAAACACACAATAGTACAATAAAGTTGTTAGTAAATATTGTTTATTTACTAGGAAACATCAAGAAAACTTAGTTGTAAATTACAACATTCCAAAAAAAGTGTATTACAGAAACTATGTAATTTGTTCTGTAAACAATACTACAAAATATAAGATGCAATAATAATTTATAAGATACAAGGAAGCTACTTCAAGTCCCTGTTCGCAGAGCGACAAATGTAATGGATGGGTTGTACATGAGTGTCACATGTGTTGGGAGCTTGCCCAATTTAATAAAAAATGTGTAAAGATGGTGTGTTCTCCTATAAAAAAAATACAAATTAAACAATAAAATAATTTCGGGCGCCTTGGAGATGCACACAGTATGTTTCAAATAAACAAACTTGCCAGATAGAACACTTCGGAGGGTCAGACTTTTAATCTGCCGGTAGGTAGCTAATTAAATGAATAAAAGAATGGAATTTCCTTTGCTAATACCTTGTTTAATGTTTGCCAGTAGCTTCAGAGTAATAAAATTATGAAATTAAATACAAAAGGTTATAATTACTTACATTATTATCATTGAATTTACATTACTATTGCATCTTTGTTGATAAAAAAAAAAGGTAGGTAGTAAAAAGAAAGATGGTTAAATAAAACCTCTAGGATCGTGGCGTTGAAGGTTGGGATAAAAATATCCCTTGTAGAAATATAGTGTAGTAGTCTTCTGCAGAAAATATATCCAGTAAAGAAGACTACAAGAAAAGAAATCGAAAAGAAAAGAAAAAAAAGACTTCGGGACCAGAGTCGGTCACAATCCGGCTGTAACAAAATTTACAGAGAATTAATAAATTGTTCAGGATTCCCAAACGTTGGGAAGCGTGGCGTTCCACGAGTAATAATAACTTACCGTCTTTTCCAACAAATGGCAAATTTAAGTGCACCACAAAATTCAGGCGGGCGACAAATCACTTAGAAGCCTGGAACAATAATTTAGTATGATATCGAGCACTCGTCACGCTATCCAATTTATCAATCTGAAAGAATTCAATCTTACCAAAGAAATGAAGGATTATTCCTACGTCACCAAGTCCTGAGGGAAAGTTTTAGAAGTTTACGGCATCAATAGGCCGCCAATACCCAGGATTTATCCCGATTGAAAAAAAATATTAAAGTTCAATACTACATCAAGAATGTTCGTCGCCAAAGTGATCACGTCAAAGTTGACAGCTTCCACCAAACACAATCGATGACAGCAAAAAAACGGTCCGAAATCGACTAACTGACGAGAAGCATGTAACGATTTTTTAAACTCGTTACAACTTTGATTAATTAAAGTCTATAATTAGAGGTTTATTGTTCAACTTAATTATGAATAAGTATTCATTTATAACTATTCATTAATATATTTATTGATTTGTGGAATTCATTAATTTACACAAACTAAACTTGCCTTACCATCATCTCATAAGCGAAGCCTTTCCGCAACATGTTGGGGTCAGATCACTTTCTGTCCTTCCGTCACAGATGTTTTTCTCGAGATCTTTGCAACATCGTAATTTGAAGTTTGGCATGATGTTAGGTCTCGTTGACGCGCACACAGATCGCCAGTGAAAGACCAATTTATTTTTTTCTCCTAATAATTTAAAACTTTAAAACGAATTCTTCACCAGGTATGTGAGATGACATTAGAAGCTGCCGATACGGGTGACAGTGACGGTGAAGGCGCGGCCGGTGACCGCGACGATGATGATGAAGAGGATGACGAGGATGGGGAGGCCGAGGATATGGAGCAGTTCCAGGAGTCGGGGCTGCTGGATGAAGTGGACCCGGTAAGAGTGACTTAGCAATATTTTTACTACATACTTTTTGAGGCTTTTGTGCAGGCATGTGCATTGAGCCAGCCCTGTAAAGTATGTCTAACTCAGGTAGCGTATTTTTCTTGGTGACACCAATGCCTAAATGACATTGGATTTTTTTCAATGGATTGCTAATTGTTAGTATTCCTGCATCTTTCCAACTAAGCTATATTAAAAGGTATTATCTTAGCATGACAGCACAATTTTTTTAATACATTATCGCCGTGTTTAAAAAAATGTGTTATCTGTGCTCTCTTTGTTTATAATTCGAAAGTTTGATTTTATAACACCAAATATTTTTGTTTGGCACGCAAAAACAGAATTATTGGTTGGCTACTTTTATACAAGTATCTAAACTGACCTATTTATCTGGTTGTCCTAACCACTATCTGTCTACTGGTATCGATGTTAACATACAATATGGTTTCACCTTTATTTGTTTACTTATAGTTTATCAGCACTTTGGATATTTTAATATAGGCAAAGTACTTACATTTCTGTTACTGTGTAAGAAAACTACTATACCTGTGTAATCTCGCGGATTTAAGTTTTTTATTCATAATTCCTGCTCAGTTATAAGATAATATTTTTTTAAAGGAGTGACGCTAGTGGACCATTGGGCGCCCTCTTAAGGGGGAGGCGTGAAAATTGATTCGCTGTTGAACCATCGAGTTCTTAAATTAGAAGTTACCCAGTGTAGATAATCATGTTTACTTTCTCAAGTCGCTTGACTTTGTATTCGAGAACAATGATGAATTTTCTGAGAGCAGTTTGTACCAATGGCTACCAATTACGTTAAACGCTCCATAATCGAACTTTTGCAAACTCGAGTGTAGACCATTTATATTTTAACGCATAGAAGAGATATTTTGTGATGACATAATAATATCATAAATGCGAAAGTGAGTTTTTTTGTTTGTTACGCCTTTACGTTAAGACGGCTGAACGGATTTGGATGAAATTTGGCACATGGATGAGACCATGATCTGGGCTAGTACATAGGATAATTTTTATCCCGACATTCCCACGGGATCGAGACATATGCGGATAAAACCGCAGAGCGCAGCTCAGAATAAACTCAAAAACTACTGGACCGTTTTAAACAATTCTTTCACCAGTAGAATGCTATATTAACTCTGAGTAACTAACACAGGCTATAATTTATAAAGATATCACGAGCGAGGCAAGCTAGTTAGCTTTAATTTGATTTACTCAAAATACTCTACCAACATAAAATGGACTATAATTAGTAAACTACAAGCTCACTAATAAATAACTTTGAATTTTTCTTACTTTGAACCCGCTCATTCAACAGTCGACAGACCTTGCGCCGCGCAAAGAACCCAAACCGAAGTCGGACAAGAAGTCGAAGTCGGATGGCGACGATATCATCCGCACGAGGACGTACGACTTGCACATTACTTACGACAAGTACTACCAAACGCCGAGGCTCTGGCTCATCGGATATGACGAGGTTAGTTGTTTGGTTACAAGTATCTTCACGTCATCCAACTTCTAGGTTGTTTTTATCAGGACATTTATTCATCCCGGATTTGGCAATATGCTCGTCCCCAATTATTACATGGGACATACAGCAGAACTGACGAGAAGTGGATGTTTAAAATGCGTTTGTTCCATCATAGACCTAATCCATCACTTATATATTTTATTTTCAAGTGCTCTATTATTATACATAGAAGCAGCATCTCATAATGTTATAAAAAGTAATATTAATTATTTAAAAAAAACAACTAGGTATATGTTACGATTATTATGACACAACTTCAGACATAAACCAAGAACAGACTTCTAATGAACAATTAATTGATGTGAGATGTTAATTTCATGTTACATTGTTTACAGCTTAAGAATTAGATGAACGCATTCTGAAGTATCACGACCCCGACAGAGCACGATATAACGCGATACTGCGCCACGATTGTATTTTTAGATTTTCTTATGTTTTTAGCTATTTGCAGATCAGTCAGGTTTTATGCTGATCAAAATATGATCCGCTACCGTAATAAATGTGTATTTACATAAATTTTATCATTAAAATCATCAATACTCTAAGTTAGAAATGCCCTCAAATGTCATGATTTCATGAAATAGTCATTCAATAGGGTAATTTGAACTTAGAGGAGTTGTATTGATGATTTGAATGATTATGAATCTGTAAATACATGTTTGTTACGGTCGCGAATCATATTTTGCTCAACATACAACCTTATACTGAGTATAATGCAAAAAACGTACCTATGATAATTTGAATTTTTTAGCTTATCCTGGCGCTTTCCCCTTAACATGCTAAATATACAGGCTCATTAAATACACAGGCTCATTAAAACATTGTCGATGAAAGCATACACTACATTTGTCTTTGTCTGCAAATGCGAAATATAATGCGCTAACATGTTTCCAAGTCCGCGAATTATGTAGGTATCGCCACTTGTGCCCCTAATGTAGACAAGGGTTAATCCTAAACACAATGAAATTGTCTTGAAAATCTATTTAAACAATATTTTAAATTAGTCGCTTTTCGTGTCTGTCTGTGTGACCACGTCAAAATTCCGGATCATTTTGATAATTAAAATTTATTCCGGAAGGTTTACCTATGTCTATCTATTCTCACTAGGATCGCACAATGCTGAGCGTAGAGCAGATGTACGAGGATGTATCTCAAGACCACGCCAAGAAGACCGTGACCATGGAGTCTCACCCACACGTCTCAGGACCCAGCACGGCGTCTGTGCACCCTTGCCGGTGAGTCACACATACCCCTACTCATGGACTGCTACACATCCGCGTCTAGACCCCTAACCCGGAGGGGGTTAGGGGTCTATAAGTAGATGTGTAGCCTGTGCCAAAGTGTGGAACTCTGCCAGCGTCTGTGTTCCCTTCCACGTGTAACCGTCTTCAAAGAAAGAGTGAACAGGCATCTTCTGGACTCGTTCCATCATAGACCTCATCCATGGCTTTCCATCAGGCGAGATCGAGGTTAAGAGCTGGCCCGTATAGCAATAAAAATAATAACATTCTCGACTATAAATTAAACTTCGATCCCTTTCGTTAACCCCATGTTTCTGGTATTTAATAGAGCTTGCCAGATGAGTAAACTGAACATCGCAAATGTCAGCAAAATAACAAGGCAATCGTAATAAATAAGTTCTAAGTTAATTAATAAGTACTAAATTAATATATTTTGTAATGTAATATGCCTAATTAATATTAACGAAGCAAGACTGTAAATTTTATTATGACTATGATGTGTGACTAAAATGACATTGATGTAATTTCATGATATTATTATTCATGCATACTATAAATATTTGCATGACTGATAAGTCGAACATAGTGAGACTAAAATTATTCTACCATGTTATTATTTACCTTTAACTGGAAAAAAAATAATTTTCATTTCATTTAATTTCTGAATTCCATTCCATTCAATTTTTGAAAATAATAATTTGAAACGGAGATACAGGGCTCTCATGTTTATCAGTGAAAGTAATACTGCGATAATTAGACATAGATTATGTATAATCAAGTATGTATTTAGGTAAATACCAGATTAAAACCATGATATAATCTATGTTTTAGCATTATTTACCTGTTAGGTGGCTAATAACTCGTAGCTAATCATATGTATGTAGACTACATTATTATAAGATTATAACATTTCAGGCACGCAGAAGTAATGAAGAAGATAATAGAGACTGTGACAGAAAGCGGCGGCGAGATGGGCGTGCACTCCTACCTCATAGTGTTCCTGAAGTTCGTGCAGACGGTCATACCGACCATCGAGTATGACTTCACACAGAACTTCGCCATCAACTAGGTGCAAGGCACGGCTCGTGAATATGTTGTAGCTTTTTTATAAGGCGCGGCGAACGCTACGGGATATTTTAAACTAGGGAGGATAATATGTCATATCTTGTTATCACAATAATTACATACCTACTAATTTGAGAAAATAATAAAAGTTAATACAGACATGGGTTGGATTTTCAAGCCAGCAAATGTTTCTATCTGAGCCCATCATTATGTACTCATCGAAATAAACCGTCTCTCCAGGATCATTCTCGTTATCTGCTATAGTCAAGGTAAAGTTTTTGTCAGATTCTATTGTCAAGACGAATTTGCCATCCAGTGTTGTATAATAGGAAAGAATCAACTCCCGCCGCGTCTAATAATTATTTTATTGTATATTATCGTAGAGTAGGCCAGTCTATGTTTTGTCGATGTTTTGCAATTCGATATATCGATGTGGTAATTTGTATAGAATAAAAAAATTGGAGGTGATGTTTTTAAACAAATATTTGTAAAATAAATAAATTTTAATTACAGTGAATTTTTAACTGAGCCAGTGCAACCAATAAATGATTTTATCAATAGCTTTAATTGCAGCATTTCTTTGTTTACAAATATTTTTAAGTACATTTTGCCTTTGAGTCCTTACCTGTATCGTTACAATGTAATTTTAAAAGTTTTGAAACTTCATGAAGGCATTGTGTGAAGTTTGGAACTTTTAGATCCTTTAAAATACTGTTATAGTTTCACCGAGACCGTTGTTCCACGCCTTAGGTATTTGCGCGGCGAGACGGGGGGCAGTGCAGGCCGCTCATTCGTCAACGCTCACGGCGTCCTGCAGCTCATTCGTCAACGCCGCCTCACGCATCGCCGCGCATTCCTGTCGGAACATCGGTCTTGGCCGAACTGTATTTATCTAGTATTAAATACGGTTTGCGTGGCTGCGACCAAATATCTTTTTTATCATGGACACAAACAAATCGTCATGAATAAGCCCCGTGACATATTTAAATCACTAGCCTGTCAGTTATAACGGCATGCAAATAAAATGGGTTACAAATTTCTAATAAATTTAAGTTACTGGCACAAACCATTGACTTTGTACAAAAGACAGAAGATTTTCCAGTACAATTACGTTGGGAACATTCCTATGTTAACGCCATAATATTATTTAGAGATATTTATTATCAACTATAATTATGTTTATTTGTTAAACAACATGTCCCATATTTACTTATTCGGTTGTTAATGTTTGCCTGTAGCTTTTATACCGACTGAGAAATATAGTTTTCATGATAGCAGCTATTCGAAAATCCGTCTTGTAAGTAATATAATTATTTTAAAAAAAAAATTAGACGTTTTTTGTGTATTTATTGCCCGTTTCTACTAAGAGTACGCGACATCTAAATGAATGCCTAAATAAAGTGCGCTGTTGGATCTTTGAACAGTGCGCTTTAAGAGGGAACAGGGCCTGCGATTCTCCATACAAATGTATTCCCCTTTTTTTTTCCTGAATAATGCCTCTAGAAGTCTAGAGCAATATTTTTTTTCTCATAAAATCAAGGTCTGCTGAAGACACGTCCTTGTTATATCCTTTTTTCAGCAAATTATCGGTAATGAAAATATGACCCTCCAAAAATTACAAAAATAACCCCAAAATTTACCGCCGTGATTAGAGGACTACCAGACAATTTCGAAAAGTTTTTAACATAAAAGAAAATGATAGGAACCTAGACATACTCTTTCTTAACATTTTAATGTAAAAAATAATTGAATCGGCTCAGTTTTCGAGGAGAAAAAAGGGGAAAACGAAACGTCAATCTCGTCCATTTTTTTTGTGATGTAACCGGTCTGAGCTGCAGCTGTCGGGATATCGCACTCTACGGAGAGAGACTTGAGGTAAGACGACGGCAATAGTTTCTTCAAATACCTATTTTTCAAATTCCTCGCAGGCCCTGTTCCCTCTTAATAAGGCAATACAGGTAGGTAGGTGTCGCGTAGTGATACTAAAAACTAGTTAATGTCTTAACCAACATTCTTGATTTTAATTTCGTCATAAGTGGCCACTAAATCTTCGAAATAGTTATATTATGGTTCGAGATCTTTTCATAGATATACAAATTATTTCTAAAACAACGATAATACATGATTTCTATTATTTACCCATCTAAAACAATAATGCAAATTATGTTACGTATTATATAATCAAAAAATATTCATGTTGGTATGGTATGTATTTTAAAATTACGTTATATGTACGGTTAGATAAATAGTCTAATGTTATTTTACGTTTAAATGTGCATTGTTTGATTTATTTTTTATATAATATAAAATATTTTGCCTATCAACTGTTTTATTTACCTACAGTACACCTAAATGTACTTATGCGATTAATTTTAAATTATCTCAGATATCTCTGCAGATGAAAGTCAGAAAAGAAACCTCATTTTGACGTCCATCACCGGCTTCTTGTGACATTCCAACCAGATCAGAATCTTAGAAGAATTAAATATCCGTGACTACCGCCGGACCACCAACGGCAATCGCTTCCATATTTGGGAAATAATTAGTACTCAATTGGTGCTAATTAGTATCTACTCGAACAACAAAATTGGTACCTTTGTATTTTTCGAGAAAATCAACTTTGACTCGAGTCACGCCATGAGCGCCGAAAAAGGGAGTGAATGTCAGGTTAGCGGGTGTATTTTTCAGAAATGATCGTAATATATTGTACCACTTGTGAAATGATTTGTAGCTCGTGGGATCGCAAGTTATTGCAATAGTTTCATACACCCGCCATTCTGAAGTCAGCTTGGCGGGTGTATTTTTGTGTAGCCAAGAGATCAGAGTTAGATATAAAACATCCATGGATATTTAGTACCTAATTAATACCTTTCTAAACAAATCTCATCGGAATTCAACAGAAATTTCCATATCATCAACAGCCATAGGGTGTTACAATATTTTTGTAGTACGAGAGCCCACAACCAAAACCATTCGCATCGTTTTCCGGCCAAAACCGTATAAAATCGTTCACATTCTCATTGATTGATACGGTTTTGGCCGTATTGGTCGGTGGGCAGTATTGGTCAGAAACGTTGCAGTTTCATGGGGATCTGCTTTGTCAAAAAAAATACTGTTTTATAACAATATGTCTGTTATTAAAAATGTACGTTGATTTTGTTTTATTTCGAAAAAAAAATACTTTTCGAAATAACTATACCTACATTGCGCATTTTTGAAAATGCCAAAAATTTTAACCAACCGAAAGGTCATTTTTTCCCTGTGTATTCTGTTGTTCAGATAAGAAGTCAGAAGGTCGAGAGCCTTGTCCCTCATACCATAGTGGTACAGTTTGATATGACATTTGCAGTTCTACAATTATGGTTCTAAAAGTGAAAAGACAAAAGTTTATACCTAGGTTAATTTGCATAATGGTTCTATCACAGCTGTTCTGTTATTGATTGAATAAAACCTTTACATATCGCGTACTTGACTATATTCAGTCAGTAGTTTACGAGATATGCCATGCCATTTGAGGGGTGGCGGTAGTCACGGTTTAAAATTTAAATTTCAAGATTTCCCTATTTAAAACTCGGTGATTTCTTCCCAAATTTATCAAAAATTAGTGCTCCTGAAGAAGTTATAGTGACCAAAAATTCAGATTCCTAAGTTGTATTTTAAGAGAAATTAGCTTTCATTACTTTTCCATACTAAATCTCCGCGTATAACCCGACCAAATTAAATTGTCAATGGTATTGGGCTGTTTGAGATGTACACTCGTGCACTGAATTTGGGTCACGTAAACTACTAGAGTAGTATTTTTTTATTTTATCTTGCAGGGTACTAATTTTCTATGTAGGTTTGAGGAAAGCGACAAGCTCCTCAAACTTAGAATCAACATTTAAAGTCCTGCTGAACGAGTGCGCGAAAGTTATCATAGTTGGTTTCTCGGTAAATACAAATGTTTCAGTTCTGTTTTGTTTACGAAATTAATCACATATAAGGGTACTAATTATTTGTATACTTAGAATAGCTGTAGCGTGCCCCTTTTTCGGCGATCATGGTGGCCCTGCTGAAGGGAGCGTGACTACTGGACCACCTTCAAAGTTGAGTTTCTCAAAAACTCCAAGGTACCAATTTGGTTGTTCGAGTACTAATTAACACCAATCGAGTACTAATTATTTACCAAATATGGAAGCCATTGGCGCTGGTGGTCCGGCGGTAGTCACGGACATAAGAATTAATCAGTTTTGGAACAACAAAGTCAATGTCATATATGACTAAGTTCACACATAAACACAACATCACGCCTTGTTTCCCCGAATGGATGGGCAGAGGTGTACCTATAGTACACCCACATTACACCAGTTATGTTTAAATCTCATGCAATAGGGGGCGAGCCTATTGCCATCAATCGGGCATAAATCTAGACTCCGGGCTCCTACTGAGAAATTCGAGATAGAAGAACTCAATAACACTTTGCCCGACCTGGGATCGAACCCAAGACCAGCTCATGCTCAGCAGTAGCGCCTGCAACCAGGCAGTCAATAATTGCAGTTTCTTTTTAATTTATTTATTAACGGAAAAACCGGCCTTCAATAATAAAAAATGAAACACTCAAATAAATTCTAATAATAATTTATTGATATCTATCACATACATTATGTACAAATCACCATGCTTTAATAAAATATAATCAGTACTATGCAACGAAGCCCTTCAAACCTAACCTCTACCGCTATTATACAAAATAATACAACTCCATCCGCAAACTAACTTACTTTGTATTACAGTATCCGAAAATATGAAACAGCAAGCTTTAGAAGTGACTGTCACAGGCTGCGTCCTATTTCAAAACGATGGTCGCGCTCATGTCACTGTTTGTTGGGTGAAACTGAACGCGTGGTCGCTCCGACAGAGGGCGTTTTTCGTGCGGCGATCAGAGGCCCTAGTGTGGGTTTCTTTTAACCATCTCGACCTTACGCATCGACCGCGTTCGGCGCTCCGATTGGCCCTTCGTGAAGGCCGGCCGGCTGCCACCAATCGGAGCGCCGAACGCGGTCGATGCGTAAAATCGAGATGGTTAAATGAAACCCACACTAGGGCCTCTGAAACGTCTTGTGCCATGATTACGGCCTAGTACTGTAGATTACTGAAAAAGCCCAGTGAATGATAGTTTTTAGAACCCCAAACATAATGTGACATACTAACTATCGTCCTCAATTGAATTCAAAATAAATTAGATTGTATACGTTATAATTTCATTTTTTTTAAATAATTCAGTTATTATGATTATAATAAAAGTATAGTATCAACATAATATTTATATACATTACAAATGATCATCAACGAATTGTATGATAAAAATACTGTAAAATGGGACTAATAAAAAAACACATTAATATTTAAAAAAATATGTTAATTATAATAGCTGCCTTAGGCTCAAATTATATTCGTTAGCGCGGTCAGGTGGCTTGGTCGCTGTGGTTTGGGGTCATACGAAACTGATCGCAACGAACACTTGCGAACAAATTTCATGGCGGAGCGGCCGATACTTACGCCCTCTAATGCGGTCCAGTTGCACTGGACATTCAAGCCTTACATCAAGATTGTGATTGGTTTAAGTCATACGCTAAGAGTTGGCGAACAAGCCGACACGATGGCACACGAAATTGAACCTTATGTCATTATGTGCCTATAAATTGTTATGTACATCTTCAACTTAACACGGACTTGGACAAGGAAAGTGTTCAGTTGAAATAACTACAAAGTTCTTTATCAGCCCCATTTTACAATTCAATTTTAGAACATAATATTGTGATGAAAAGAACTCTTAAGAAGTACCTATACTTTATACATATTAACATAAACTTAATATAAAAAAGTATTTATATAAACATTATTTATGAGGATAATAAACAGTGACAGTTAACAAAACCCGTATCTAAAGACATTTCCTTCAAAAAAACCTGCAGACTTCCCGACTTGGATCGAGAAGATTTGAACGAACGAAACTATTTTTTACTTTGACTGAAACTGACTATAGTCGATAGTCGAAATATAATTGAAGGAAACGACTTTACCCGTTCACAGGGCGCTGTAGGTACTGCACGATATTTTACGGTAAAAAGTTGCGACCACACGTCAACATCCCATTGTTTATACGGTTAAGAAAAAATGCAGAATGAAAGTGCCGTGTGATCCCAAATTATACAGGTAAGTATCGCACTACGGCGTTGATCGCCGTGTGAACTTAGTCTGACAATACCGGTTCAAACTGTCAATCATCAAATAAAAACCGTCAGGTACGCAAATGGCGGTACCGATCCTAAACAACAATTAAAAGAGGCAGCAGACACGCGCCACTCAACTTAAAACCTACTGCATTCACAATAATCACAGAATATTCCCACCTTAAACAATAAGCTAACTAAACTGTGATGGAACATGATTTGGTCGCAAATTAAAACTAAGGATAATAATACTAGCTACTAAAGGGATACTGCCAACCAATGTCGGCCACTAGAACTAACGCGATGTTATTCGCAATGCCCCTACTATGGTTCAGGGCAGATAGAGCAGCAATGTTCTTTGCAGTCAAGTTTTTAGTTAAAATATGAGCGAACACACGCCACACGGAATCATCTCTTCGCAATTTTGAACTCATTTTATATGCATTTTAGTTTCATAATAATTCAAAAATTGCTGCCGCAAAACGCTGCTCTGTCTGCGCTGGCCCTTTGAGATTTGTGTACGCGGATACCATTCGCTGTGCGGGCACGCTTTCTTTCCGTGACTAACCATGATGGATTTTTAATAAAGTTTGTCATCCGCGGGAGCCGACATCTTGATGGTAATCATATTCTTTTATCCCAACTTTGAAATGCCTTCGCTGTATTAAACTTCTAACTAACTATAGGAAAATACTCTAACTGGCTTTCTAGAATGTGACTGTAATAGAAAAACTTCCATTCAAACAATTTTAGTTACTGCCCAAAATGTAAGGTAAAGTTCCAATGAACCAAAACAATATTATTCTTCTATAAAATAAAGAAATAAATAATTTTGCTAATTATTTACAAGTTATTAACTCAATGAAATGCGATCACTTTTTGGTGTATGTTAATTTAATTCACATTAAATTGTACTTTTTGTTAAAATTCGATTATAATTGAAATAGAATTTTATATTTTTTCCAACGTTATTATAAGATAAGGGAATGCTAGAGACAATATATTTTACTGGTTAATATCATATTTTCTATGGAGTGTAATAATATAATATTTTATAATTTTCATGACATTTAATTTCCTAGCTACTTTCTCCGGGTCTAAGCAGTGACGACGATCATTTACTAAACAGCACGAAAATCTCAAAATACAATAATATCATCTATATTTTGATTACGCAATCACAATTTTTCATTTTTAAACTGTGTTTGCATGTACAGACGCCAGCACATCAACCTACTACAATCTGTCAAATTTCTTTAATAGATTTTCAACTTTATCACCTAATTATAAGGTTCAAAGTTGAATGGGAAAATTTGACAGTTTCGGGTAGGTTGACCTGCTGGCGTCTGTACATGATACAATTTTAGTAATAAAAATAATCTCATACTCATTCATTTTCATTCATATTTGAGTTTATAAACTCCTTTCCACAATTTATCTACTATACATTGAAGAATAATATACTCTTTGTTTTAATTTTGACTAAATTTACATTTATATGATGTATACGTGTAGTAAAAACAGTAATTCTCTACATAAACTACAAATACACACCAAAGGCCATCTTTGTTTCAATAAAATTATTTCTTTTTACTTTCGATCCCTCAACCACAGCAAAATTCATTCAATTTACAACTTTATCGTCTGATTATTATAGTCCAATCTAATTTTAGGAATGTTAGAAATGTCGAATTATAAAATTGATTCCTTGGACAAAATTATACCAATATTTATGTCACATGATAATTTCGTTAGCGCTAGGTGTTTCAAGCCTAAAGCGCTTCAATAATTCATTCATTCGTTCAATGAGTCGCTCGATTATCGATAGATGATTCTAAAACCACGTTGTCAATCCATATTAATAAATCACTGGCAGGTTACACAAGTAACCAAACCATTATTTAACTTGTGTTCTTAAAACAATAAGTAATTATGTTACCTTGATGGCGTCCTGTTGTAATGTCAGGTCTACTATCACTTGTGTGGCACGATGGCTACTAGCCTGAGGAGAACTAATGACAGTAGTTTGTCGAGGGGGTCGAGGGTTCCTCGCTGGAGCCACTTGGGGATGGTGGTGCGCGCGTGGCTGAAGCCAAGCTTCTGCAGGATGTAGTCCACGCCGTATGGTTCGATGGACTTGCCGGCCCAGGATAGAAGTCTTGGGGAGAAAGCAAGAAAAATTATAGATTTAGTACTTATCGCCGATTTTTTTTTTCTACCGACTATAGTAATTCACTAATAGTATCAAATTGATAAATAATGGAGAAGTATTCAAAAAAAACAGGCTTTAAAGGCCCATAGATTGTTAGTATTACAAATTTCTTAAATCTATGTAAGTAGAACAATTAGAAACACGCTCAATAAAATAACAAAAACATAAAATAACATGACAAAAACATAACATAACATGACAAAAACATAACATAACATGACAAAAACATAACATAACATTACAAAAACATCACAATCACAAGCCCCATGTCTGACAAGTAGCTTGATAAATCTATGCATTCCAACTAATCATATTTCCGGATCCTGAGGTCTTCAATCACCTGTTGAAACTGGAAACTGTTGAAGAAGCTACTTTTTAAATGTTGAAAACATTTGAAAAGTAGCCACTCCACCAGTTTTCCTTCTCCTGCAGGTCTTCTGTTTTTTTCAATTAAATGAATATCAATCACATTATTTTTGGCTCTTGAAGTCTCTAATCATCCGTTGAAACTGGAAACCATTGAGGAAGCTACTTTTTAAATGTTGAATGCACTTAAAAAGTAACCACTCCACCAGTTTCCCTTCTGCTGCAGGTCTTCTGTTTCTTCAATGAAATGAATATCAATCACATTTTTGACTCTTGTAGTCTCTAATCATCCGTTGAAACTGAAAACCGTTGAAGAAGCTACTTTTTAAGTGGTGAAAACACTTAAAAAGTAGCCACTCCACCAGTTTCCCTTCTGCTGCAGGTCTTCTGTTTCTTCAATGAAATGAATATCAATAAAAAAATTGACTCTTGTAGTCTCTAATCACCCGCTGAAACTGAAAACCGTTGAAGAAGCTACTTTTTAAGTGGTGAAAACACTTAAAAAGTAGCCACTCCACCAGTTTCCCTTCTGCTGCAGGCCTTCTGTTTCTTCAATGAAATGAATATCAATAAAAAAATTGACTCTTGTAGTCTCTAATCACCCGCTGAAACTGAAAACCGTTGAAGAAGCTACTTTTTAAGTGGTGAAAACACTTAAAAAGTAGCCACTCCACCAGTTTCCCTTCTGCTGCAGGCCTTCTGTTTCTTCAATGAAATGAATATCAATAAAAAAATTGACTCTTGTAGTCTCTAATCACCCGCTGAAACTGAAAACCGTTGAAGAAGCTACTTTTTAAGTGGTGAAAACACTTAAAAAGTAGCCACTCCACCAGTTTCCCTTCTGCTGCAGGCCTTCTGTTTCTTCAATTTCACTTGGTCGGGTTATATTTTAGCGATACAAATGGCATTTTTTTTTAAAGGTGGCCCCACACTAGGAATTTCTCAAGTATCGTGGGTGCGTTTACAAACATTTAAACTCACATACACAAACAGCCAGACCCGGAACAACTACTTGTAGGTCATACAAATATTTGTTCCGTGCGGGAATCGAAACTGCGACACGCAGTGCAGCAGTCAATTGCTTAACCACTACGCCAACCGTGTTGTCAATTGAACGATGACTGTGATAGCTCAAAGTAAATAAGGTTCTACTACTGATATGGTAGTAAGTAGTCGCTACATACCTGACGGTGGGCTCTAGATGCCACGTGACGCAGCGGTAGTCTCGGAAGTCCTGCGGCGGGCCCTCGGGGCGGGCCCGGCCCGCGCCGCCCGCACCCTCAGCCCAAGCTGCGCGTGCGCCTCCCGGCATCTACGTAAACATATTGTGATTAGCTTTGTCGAAGGCTTCTGCTTAAGATTGTCAGGTCTCAACATTCACTGGAAGTAATCCACGATGCAACATCTCGAAATATTTAGAATTATGTGATCTAACATTTCTGGTGGCCTTGCGTGCTTTATCTCGCTTACATATCTCCTTTCTCTTTCTTAAATCTTATGCACATGAACGCTAAACGTTTCCACACCACTACACTATCATGTATATAAAAACAATGAATAGTAACAACGCCAGTCATAATAAATCTAATCAGTCTTTTAAATCATCATACTAAGAAATTAGCGGAAGTAAGAAATTTAATTTAATTCTATGATTTATATAAATTCGATTATTTGAAAAAATAAATGATTTCTATTTAATAAAATACAGCAATATTATTCTCTTAAAACTCACCACTCTATCCTTTTCCTTGATATAAGAAGATATGAGGTCGTGCAAGAACAGGAACGCCTCAGCATCCACGGACACGAATATGTGATCTTCAAACTCTGTGATGAAACTGCATTCCACTACCGGTTTCTCATCTATGAGATAATAAATATTCAAATTAGTTGCAATGATGTCATAGCACTAATTCGAAAGTCTGCGAACGTCAGCAAACACAAAAAAAAAACCCTGCGTACATAAACCATTTGTGATGTATAATATAAGCTTTCGGAGGTCAGAAATTACCCCAAGGGAACGTACTACGGGGATAAAAAATAATTGAATCATATATAAAAAAATAGGTATCAAAAAACGAGTACAACAAAGATCTGCCAGAAGGCAAAATTAGAACGAACATACCAATCAAAACCAAGAACAATTATGTTAATCCAGTGTATAAACTATTTGTGTGCCAAATTTCATCCAAATCCGTTCAGCCGTTTTTACGTGATTGAGTAACAAACATCCAAACATACAAAATTTCATATTTATAATATTAGTAGGAGTAGGATATCAAAAGGAATACGTTAATGAGATCTATTTCAAAGAATCAACTGGCATATTATGAATTATTTTAAATTTTTTCGTTTAAATTTTCTTACAAAATAAATTCGACAATCACGATTATTTATGAAAAACATCCTTACGTTTTGACTTTGACTTTTAATACAATTTAAAAAAAAAACAAATTTTGTCCATAAAAAAAAAATATGACAATGTTGCATTTTCTTAGTTTTAAATATGATTTACCTGTACTTATCAATGAAACTTAGATACACACATCGCGAGAGTCTAGTGTTATGTTATCTTCGAAACTATGTATTGTTGGAACATTTTGTTCTAGGACTTTTTGTATTATTTTTACTTATAGCACCTAGAGTTTATAGGACATCAAAAGGAACACGTTGTGTAAGTCTCGTTTCTCGCATTTCAGTATTTTCTAGAAAATCCAGCAGCATGTCCAGACACGCTAACTAAATCTAGTTAGCCTTAAGGTTATTTATTTGCAGCAAATACGGTAGAAAAGATGGTAGGTATATAAATTGTTTCCTCTCTGAATGCTGCATTTTTCTCCATGTTGTTTTTGTGTGATAATCAAAAGGCTGATAAAGTGAATATGGTGCTCATTTTGAATTTAGCTAATCGATCGTACGACCGATGACAGTCGGTGTTGTCCTCGTTTTTACGGAGTCGTCGATGCATCTATCGCAAATGCGCGCCTCACGGACGTTCAAACTTTCGAATGCCTCAAAATAAGATTAGTTCAGAAACAAGGTGTTCGTAGTCACCCCGGTTTCCATCGTGTGTAAACATAAAAGTAGAAAAGCCCAACTGACCGGTGTGGGCGGGCGCGGCGTGCGCCTGCAGGTGGTGTGTGCGCAGGTGCAGCTGCAGCGACGGCAGCGCGAAGATCACCTCGCGCGCGTGCGCGTCGGGGCCCGCGCGGGGCCGCTCGGGGCCGCCGGGGCCCGCGCCGCCGGGGCCCGCGCCGGTGCCGGGTGGCTCGCGCTCCAGGGATGGGAAAAGCTCGATTGCTGGAGAGAAAAATTTTTTAGTGTGTAATTTTTGGTTGTAATACAGGTTGCTTATTTAGTCCACTGCTATCGTTATCAATCATTCTGTGCAAATTCACCGATGAAACTCATATCTGATTCCTAAAAAATATTTTCATAGATGCGTCCAAGTAGGTAATATTTTAGTGGTAGTATGTACTCACGTTTTCTGTGTTGTAGACGGTAGGGGAAAGGCTGAATCTGAGCGGAAGGACGTCATATTTGTTATTTAAGTATGCTAAGACAATTCTTTATCCTTTCACACGCAACAGACCAACAGTCTTTAAGCAAAGGATAGAAAATTGGCAATAGCACACGTGACTTAAGCAATCTGTTTATATTCGTGGCGTAGTATCAATACATCGAGCTACGCGGGCTTCTCAGAGAAAGGTTCAGCACGGACTGCCTGGCTAGCAGCCTCGAGACTGCACCGCGCACAAGGAACCAGTTTGTTACTGACGTCAATAGCCGTGGTATTTTTCCACGGAATGACCTTTTTACGACTTCTGTTTTTTTAAGTGTTTTAATGGATGTGTCTTGAGTTAAAATGTTTTGTATATTTATATAACGAAATGTGGGAGTAGCCCACAGTATAGTAGAACCGGATATAGGTTTCATGGGGAAATTTGCAATAATGACGAAGATAGGGGAAGGAGAGTTAAGGGGAATATTATTCTACTGAATCTTCCCCTTGACTATTACAGAATATTAAAGAAACACTAAGCCGAAAGGTTCTGGATGGCAACCTCGTACGGGAACACGTAGCGCGATGCAGGAAGCACAGAACCGGCCGTAAGACGTCCTCTGCTGGACGTTTTTCAGCTGAAATGATGACTAACTCAACAAGTAAATCAGACCAACTCACCATCAATCTCACTATTAGCGAAGGCATAATGGAACCACTCCTTCAGCGTCTTGAACTGCGGCGGGAACAGCAGGGCCCTGGTCATGCGACACACGGTGGCCATGGACACGTGTGCGCGGGCCCCTGAGCCGCCGGGGCCCAGGCCGCCCAGGCTCGCGGTCAGGCTCTGTACTACGTGGACTTCCATCGAACCTGCACACCAAACATACGTAAAACGTATAATAGTCACGCCAATAAAACTTCATACACCTTATACAGACTGGCTCGTGAATAAATGTCCAAAAAGATTTTAAGAACCCTCTGTTCAGTCTTACACATAAAATATGATTAATTATGTGGAGATTAATTTAGGTATCAAATGAATTAGCACATTTCAAATATATGTATATATATATATATATATATATAAAAATCCAGATTCAGATGTAAATTTATAACACGACGAAGATTTATAATTTGTCTGTCTGTCTTGTTTATAACTTTTTGGTAGGCATTTTTGTCGCAGTTGGGTTTTAGTTTTTATTATTATTGTTTTGGAATTCTCAAAGGATTCGGTCACCGGTCGTTGAAGAACATGGGCGCTCCCAATTGTGCTCCACCAAAGTTTTATTATAAGTTTAGTGACATGTGCACGCCAGATGTTGCGTTACGAGCCGGGCATCAAAATCGAATTGTTTTTGTGTTTTGCTGTGGTTGTAACTTTATATCACCAAAAATACATTAAAATAGTACAAAATTGGGTGGAATAAGCGTTTATGATTTCAGGCGAGCAGTCTAGTGCCTAACAAAGAGTATAGTAACTATAGTGCCTAAGTACGAGGGAATAACAGCCGCAGGACCTGGTTGCAAGCTTCCTGGTGAGACCTTTCCATATATTTCAGGAATCCGTTAAAGAGGTCCGCCTAAAGTCTAGAGTGGGTCTCATTATAAATCCATAGATCTTTTATGCTATATTTACAATTTATTCGACTAACTTTAAACTATAATACGCGTGTGATATTTGTGTAGTGCAAGTGTTCCAAAATGGTATGTTTTTTGCGAGTGCGCATTCTTTTATTAGACATTTGGTTTGAGTCGAGGGTCAGCTGGGTCAGAGGTAGGCTAGCTGTTGACAAACAAAGAAATCCTTTTAGTTTTTAGTGCTCTTGACTCTGAAATTGCATTTTGAAACCTATAACTTCGAAGGCGAGTGTTGTTTTGTTTTTAGTTGGGTGGTAAAGTTATTTTTGTGATGAAGTGTTTTAGTTTACATATTTTAATCATTGTGAAGCTCAAGACGGCTGAAAACTGAGATAAGATTAAGAAGGCTGCTAGCGAGATTTACAAGAAACCTGAAACAGATAGTAACCAGAAGAAAGCAATATGTAACACAGCATAGCAGTGACATAGAAAAGAGTCGAAAAAGCAGTTAACCCCGACAAAATATGCACAAATGAAGCTGGACATAAACCAATCTGGCGGTGACGTCGTTAAAAGATGCCAATCCATAGATAATTATCACCCGTCTCTCCACTAGTCCATTGCCTACACAAAGATGCATATCCGGTATGGCTCGAATCTTTCAATATCTTTTTGGCACGGTCTTCCTTACCATTTATTATACTATATTCCTTACATTACCGCACCCCCCGGTCTACTCCCTGACATGTAATGGCCTCTGTAGCACCATGCAACATGAGGCTCCAAGGGCTAATGCAAATCTTGGGGTTCATTCGATTTATCGAGTCTGGTTAAACCACGCTGGGATCAGTGCATTTCATTCATTCATTATTGTTTTGGAATTCTCAAAAGTTGAATACCTGAGGATTCGCTGGTGAAAGCGAAACTTAAATAGGCCTTCGAATTTAGCATTCGAATTTAAATAGGCCTTATTCTATCCTTCTAAAACACACAATGGAAATAAATAGTAATTTCTCACCCTCTTCACTAGCGACTTGCTGCGCTTCTGTGGCGAAGCTGATGCAGGGGTCCTTTAGACTGAACAGCGCCCAGGACTTTGATTTAAAGCTGTTGCCGTGGAAACACGCTAGGGATATGTTGGTGCCGTGGAGTTCCATTGTACCGCCGAGAACGGTGCCTAGAGAAAAAACATGTAAAATACGTTATTTAAAAGGCTGTTTTGATTGTTTGACCAAAATATCCACCACAAATTGACAAAATAAATTCTGTAGGGTTGAAATTTGAGGGTAGATGTTGTTACACACACTAATACAAAGATCTTGGCGCTGGAACGACGACGTTGACAAGGGGGCGTTGCTGGTAAACATTTATACAATTGTTTCGTCTAATGTCACTTTAAATGTATTAAAAAAAAACAAGATGGCTTTAGTTCTAATCCTGGGCACGCGCCAAAAGAACCTTGTAGCGCTATAGCTATATTACCGTTAGCCGGCAGCGGCGTGGGCAGCGTGGACAGCTGCATGCCCGACACCAGCTGCAGCACCTTCTGCCAGTGGCGGTGGTGGCGCAGCGGGGCCGGCGCCGGCGCCGGGCCGGGCGCGCCGGGCGGGCCGGGCGCGCCGGGCGGGCCGGGCGCGGCGGTCGGGGCTGCGGGGGACATGTTAGCTGTATAGTGAGAGTTTCATATTTAGCGCGCATGTTTTTTAATTTGCCTTTGTAAAAAACCCAAGTGTGTAAATGTGATAATCGCCATTTTGATGACATGAAAATTAAGGATTTCGAATAAACAATTTCCACTAGTTGAGTTACATCTTTTATAGGGCAGGGATAAATACATCATTTAATTATTTGACGAGTTCATTCGTTCTTGAAATTAAATTAGTAATGGTAATGAAGTTTTTTGATATTCTAAGTCAAACTTTTGCGACAATCGTGCACGGCCATGAACTTTTGAAGCGTGTATTTCAACTTTTTTTTTATGTTGCCGAACGTTATTTTTGGTTATAAATGATATAGTTGAAGAGAATATCTGTCGGGCAATATAATGAAACTGCATTTTTACCCTTATTTCTCCTCTTCCTCTATATCTATATAAGCCGCGTGAATCGGCGGAGCCCCATGTGCGCCAGCGAGGCTCCCCGGTCGGCGGCGCGTGCGCACGTGTCGCGGGTGGTGTCGCTATACTCACGTTCCCGTCGGTCTCGCCTGGCATTCGTATAATTCGGATGTAGCGAGCTAAACACCCGCTTGCTGGACTTAAACTGCTGCGTGAAGAACTCTTCAAGCTTCAGCTGCATCTTCAGCAGGTCAGGAGTGGTACTCCGAGACATGAGGATCTGGAGCTGGTGCCAGCTTAGTGTTCCATGTGTCAGAATGATCGCTGGCCTGGGGGGAGAATAAAGGGGTTACAGAAAGTGGAGAATTTAGCGCTTACTGCGCATTTTATAAGGCCCTATTTTATGTTATTTCATATTTTGATATGTTACTTAAAAAAAATCAATGATTATCTTTTTAACTTAGAAGCTTTGATTACAGAGAAGTGGAAAGAGATTAGGGAGGTCTTTCGGCAGTGGGATAGACACAGGCTATTAATAATAATATAGTAGATTGTTTGCCTAGGGAGCAAACAACAATTTATAAGGCGAGAGTGCGTCAAAGTAAAGTTCAAAGTACGTCACTCGAGCTTAAAATAGTGTTGCTCCCGAGGTGAAAACTGTACTTTTTACAATCCTCTATGAGAAAAAAAAAAGTGTGCGGTCCAACCCCCATCTCTCACGTATAATTTCTAAAACTAAAACAAAATTTTCGCAACCGCCATCTTAGATTTTAATTTTTACCTCACTATCGACTTTAGCACCCTTGAAAACCATTAAAACGATACACATGATGATAAATATGAAAATTTTCGCAGCCATCTTGTATTTTCATTTAGACCAAATTCACACTTTCTCTCTCTTGCCAGCCTGTTACTTGTTCATACAATGTTCGTGATTGATATTTTTGGTGACTGTAACTATTACTAATAATATCCACTTTCAAATCACTTTTAGTCCCTAGGGATTTAAAAGCTATTTTAGTCCCTGTTTACGAAGAATAAACTAGCTCTTTTTGAATAGATGTGATAAAAAATATATTATCACATGTCAACAACACTGAAGTATTCTCAATCTGTCATATTTTTGACTGAGAGCGATTCAATATTTTAAAGTAACTTCTGTGAGTGTGACAGTTAGTTTCTTTGGAGAAGTTGGTATTTTTCATGGTGAAAGGACCATGATTAATAAAATGGGGCCTTATAGCTTACCCGTCTTCCTGTTCTTGATCTTCTGGGTAGCTATGTGAGACATCGTGCGGGTTAGTTACGCTGTTACAATGTTGTTTGTGCACTGTGCTTGCCTAATGCGTTTAACCTAGGAATGTAGCTTGCTAAAATTTAAGTAGCCGTACGCACACCTAATTTACTCGCTGAGTTTTTATTAAATAAATTTCGCTCAGTTTTCTGCCAAAAATGTATACACAATTTTTGCGCATTACTGCTGTTTTAAAACTAGACGAGAAATTAGCTTGATCAGAATACAAGAAAAGAGCGAAAAGATTTATTAATGTTATATGTAGCTTTGAAGCTTTTTCTTGAATCCAATGAAAAATCACACATTTACAGCTCTAGAGAAAGATGGTCGCTTAAAAAACAATAAGAAGGTCTAAAACCGTTGCAAGCTCCCCGTCACCTGGAAGTGGGCCGGTGCGGCTGGTGCGCGCGGCTGCGCGCCAGCCACTCGTCGCGCAGGCGCGCCTGCAGGCGCGACACGCGCGCGTGCAGCACGGGCGTGCCCATGTACTCCAGGCGCAGCTCCAGCGCGGCCAGGCGCACGCCGCACACGTGGCCGGGGTTGCAGCCCGCCTCCTCCTCGATGTGCACTGGGGGAGGGGTGCTGCGGATTACTCTACTGTAATATCGAGCATCCAAACGTTATGCGAAAGAGCACTTTCATAAGTTTTGTAAATGCACGTAACAGTGAAATCAGTTAAATCGTATTAGTGCACAACTCGAGAGACGTTCATTTTCGTCTTACACCCTGTGGACGAAAAAAATATTTTCAACATTCACTAGATGCGCCGGTTCCATAGTATAAAAGTTCAAAAAAATCCCTTATTTAGTTGTACACAGAAATTGTTGGTGTTATAGTTATTCCTTTGTTGGTGTTGAGCATTCCGTGTTACAAAAGATCAGGTTTTTCTTAATAATTCCGAGTTTCCGAACCATTACAGCGTAAATAATGATTTACGCTAGACCGTGGCGGGCGCGAGCCGAGTCAGTGTCTGCTGAGTTTTTAGGGAGCTAGACTTGGACTGACATGGACTGCATCTGTCGCAATGAGCTCGGTTCAGAGCTCGGAGCGCGAAGTGGTAGGGCTGCCGGGAGGAACCAAGTTCTTCCGGAAGCGCCCCAAACCGGGAGATAGCCATGGGTCGTCCGCTGACGAGTGGGTCTCGGGCCAAGGCCAAAGACGGAAAAAGGGCTCACCACCAAGTAGGCTGGCGAGCCGAGCAGGGCCACCCCAGCTGAGCTGGAGAGGCCCGCCTCGGAAGAGGCGGCCCTTACAGAGGCTGCAGGTGGTGAGCCGGACGCTGCTGGCGGCTCCAATTCGGAGCGAGCGGTCAGGTTTGCGGAGGTCGTAACAGCCGCGATCAAGGGTGTGTGGGGGTGTAAGGGGGTGTGGGTGTGGCCTTGAAGAGGATCCAGTCCCCTAAAGAAAGGCCATACCCGCCCACGTGCCACGCCCTTTATTTTGGCGGCAGCGGAGGCCTTTCAGCTCGGGCCTCCATCGGACGGAATGTCCGAGATGCGGGCGGAGGTCACCCGCTTGACAGCCGCCATAGAGCTTCGTTGAAAGGAGAACGAGGAGCTCCGAGCGGACCTGGCCGGGCTCAGGGACCCTGTCAGGTGCCGCAGGGGAGGGAGCAGCATGGGCAGGGACGGCCCGTCCCTGCTGAGGACTGGATCCTGACCTTGGTACGGCAGGAGATGGCTTCCTTGCGGTTTTGTTTTTCTGCCCTAGAGGCCATCGACCTGCACCCCCCGTTAACGGCGAGTCACTCAGCCTTGGTCCAGCGGAAGGTGACGTCGTATACCGCCACCACAGCTACCGCGGCCAACCCAGGCTCGTAGGGGCAGACCAAGGGCGGGGCGGCTAAACAGGCGGCGAGGGCGCGGCCGCTGACGCTCTGGCCGAAAGGCGTAGGGTGTCCCTAAATGCGGACGAGGCCCGAGTGTCCAGGTCCACCGCTGCGCTGACATGCGTATTCTGGGCTCGGACAATTCGTTGTCGGAGGGACAGGTGGTGGCCGCTCTCGTTAGGACTGGGAGGTGCTCTGCCGAGCAGGTTAGGGCAGGCGCCATCCGTCCGCTGGGTGCCGTCGTAGGCCAACTCCACCCTCGCCCCGTGCTGTTGCTGGGTGATCTCAACGCCAAATCTGCGGCGTGGAGATCCCCGGTGACCGATGCTAGGGGTGAGGCGCTGGAGGAGTGGGCGCTCACGACCGGCCTGGTCGTCCTGAACCAGGGCTCGGTACACACGTGCGTGCGACAGCGGGGCGGATCCATAGTGGACGTTTCGTTCGCTAGCACTGCTGTCGCGAGCCGTGTTCGTGGCTGGCGTGTCGCCGCGGAGGTGGAGACGTTGTCGGATCACAGATATATCCGTTTCGACGTCTCCGCCCAGACCGCCGGCGGCCGTAGTTCACCAGCCCTGCGAACACGAGCGGACGGCCCACGCTGGTCGCGCAAGCGCATCGACAGGGAACTTCTCGAGGAGGCTGCGATTGTCCAGGCCTGGATCCGGGAGTCGGCAACAACCGAACCCGTCGACGTCGAACAGGAGGCGCTGTGGTTCCGTGGGGCGATGACGCAAATTTGCGATGCGTCCATGCCCCGGGTCCACGAACAGACAGGAAGGCGCCAGGTGTACTGGTGGTCTGCCGAGATCGCGCAGCTACGCATCGCTTGCGTGACGGTTAGACGCCAGTACGCCCGATACCGGAGGCGACGTCGTCGGGTTCCTGACGAAGAAGCCGCGCTGTATGAGGTGTACCGCGCGGCGAAGGAGGCTCTGTGGCTGGCCATCGGCGAGGCGAAGACGCGAGCCAGGGAAGAGATGTTAGAGACTCTAGACGGGGATCCGTGGGGGCGCCCTTATCGTGCGGTTCGAGGGAAACTCAGAGCCGCGGCGCCCCCTCTCATGGAGAGTCTCCAACCTGAGCTGCTGGAGGAGGTAGTCGCAGCCCTCTTCCCGGCTAGAGCGGAGCATACTCCGCCGCCGATGGCTTTGCCCACAGCCGCAGAGCCTGAAGATGAGAACGCCATCAGCGTCCCAGAGGTGACACAAACAGAGATGAGGGTGGCCGTGCTGCGGCTCCGGGCCAAGAACGTAGCTCCGGGGCCAGACGGGATTCACGGCCTAGTATTGGCCCTCGCTCTGAAAGAGCTAGAGCCCCAGCTGAGAGGACTCTACACGGCGTGCCTTGAGCAGGGCCACTTTCCCACATTGTGGAAAACCGGTCGTTTGGTCCTGCTCAGGAAAGCGGGGCGCCCTGCCGACTCGCCGTCGGCGTACCGGCCCATAGTGCTGCTTGACGAGGTGGGTAAGCTGTTTGAGCGAATCACGGGTGAGTCCTGGCGGAGGAAACGGTGTCCCGGGGCGGGGTGATGGTGGCGGTGTCGTTGGACATCTCCAACGCCTTCAACACCCTGCCCTGGAGTTGTATTCGGGAGGCACTGCGGTATCACCGTGTGCCTCTCTACCTCCGCCGCATCGTTGGGGCTTATCTCTCGGAGAGGTGTGTCACCTACGTGGGACGTGATGGCGCAAACCAGCGCCGCATGTCGTGCGGTGTTCCACAGGGCTCGGTCGTAGGACCCCTCCTGTGGAACATCGGGTACGACTGGGTGCTGAGGGGTGAACTCCAGCCGGGCGTGGACCTGACGTGCTATGCGGACGACACGCTGGTCACGGCCCGTGGGAGTTCGCACAGGGAGGCAGCGTTGCTGGCGACGGCTGCGGTCTCACAGGTGGTGGGCCGCATACGGCGCCTTGGCCTGGAGGTGGCCCTCAACAAGTCGGAGGCCATGGTGTTTCATGGTCCCCGGCGCGCGCCGCCGCCTGGATCACACATAGTGGTCGGCGGGGTCCGGATCGCTGTCGAGTCTACCATGAAGTATCTGGGATTGGTGCTCGACAGCCGGTGGGACTTTGGACCCCACTTCCGGCGGCTGGCGCCCAAGTTGATGGGCGCGGTTGGGGCGCTGTCAACGCTGCTTCCTAATCTGGGGGGCCCGAGCGTCGCCTGTAGGCGACTCTACGTGGGGATCGTGCGATCGATGGCCCTGTATGGGACCCCGATCTGGGCGGCTGACCTGACGGCCGGTAGCATCGCAGTTCTGCGGAGACCGCAGCGAGCAATGGCCGTCAGAGTCATCAGGGGGTATCGCACGATCTCCTACGAGGCGGCTTGCGCACTGGCCGGATCCCCGCCCTGGGACCTGGAGGCGAAGGTACTCGCGTCACTGTATCGGTGGCGCGAGGACTCGAGGGCGCGAGGCGAGCGGCTGACGCAGCGACATTTGGAGCTGCGTCGGTCGCAGCTTCGCGAGGTCCTGGTGGCGGAATGGCGGGACAGGCTCTCACGCCCTACCGCCGGCCTCAACACCATTGAGGCGGTCCGGCCGGTGCTCGACACTTGGCTCGGGAGGAGGCACGGCTCCCTGTCGTTTCGGGTGGCGCAGGTGCTCTCGGGGCATGGTTGCTTCGAGAAGTACCTGTGTCACATAAACAGGGAGCCGGACGCCCGGTGTCACCACTGCGTCGACTGTCGGGAGGACACGGCGCGGCATACGCTGGCAGAGTGTGCCGCTTGGGAGGAGCCGGGCCGTGCCCTCGTATCTGGAGTAGGCAGTGACCTTTCGCTGCCGGCCGTCGTGAATTCCATGGCCGGCAGCGAGGAGTCCTGGGACGCGGTGGTTTCCTTCTGCGAGACAGTCATCTCGCAGAAGGAGGCTGCGGAAAGGGAGCGGGAGATTGCTTCCACTAACCCGATCCGCAGCAGACGCACCGGGCGTCGGCGGAGGGCGGATAACGCCCTCTTCCAGCCCCCCTAAATGGGTCCAGGGGCGACGGATCTGGGGAAATCCATCGCCCCCTACTCCTTAGGACCCGAGATGGCGGCGCGTAGTGTTCCACGCGCGCCTCTCTATGATGTAAGGGGGGAGTTTAACACCTTACTCCCCCCAAACTCGAGGTGGCCCGCAGAGGCGGCCCGGCACCAGCCGAGGGTCGCGGAAGTATCTGCGTTCCCGCGACCCCCGACGTAGGTGTGAGATGGAACACCGGGGTGGTTTTTAGTCAGTACGAGTCTGACAGACCCCTCCGCCCGCCCCAGGGCGGAGGACATCCATGAGGATTTTCCACCCCGAGACCAAAAAAAAAAAAAAAAGGCGCCATCTGTCCTGACTTCACGGGTATGCGAGCCGTTACGGTGAGCTTCCCCATGTCAGCGGCCAAAAAATTGCCGGGGAGGGCCAAAGGCTACTTATTGGTGGGCTGGGTTTCCGCGCAGGTCATACTGCTGGAACCCAAACCTCTGAGGTGCTTCCGTTGCCATGTGGGCAACCACGTGCGAGCTAAATGCACCTCGGTGGACCGCAGCGGTTACTGCTACCGCTGTGGTCAGCCCGGTCACAAGGCCGGCTCGTGCGACGCCATGCCACATTGCGTCGTATGTGCGACACGGCTGGCAAGCCGGCCGATCACCAAATTGGGAGCAACGCCTGCTCCCTACCCGCCAAATTCAGAGGCAAGCTCTTCACCACCGCCATCACTGCCGCAGCTACCGCCACCGCCTCTGTTGCCGCCTCCAACGCCATCGTTGTCGCCGCCACAGCCGCCGCGGCAAGGCCCTCACAGAGGGCTCGGGAGTGGGCTGACATGGAGTGCCAATAATGGCCCCATTACGCCTCCAGGCGATCAACCACTGCGCCGCAGCAGAGGATCTGTTGCTCCAGAGCATGGCGCAGTGGTCAATTAACATCGCCGTGGTCGCTGAGCCGTACTTTGTCCCGCCCAGGGATGACTGATGACCAGGGATACCCCGTCCTTCGAGGCTGTTAAGAGAGGACGGGGTTGCTTTGCAGCACGGTTCGGGGAGATTGTCGTGGTAGGGGTATACTTCTCCCCGAGCCGAACTCTTACCGAGTTCCACAACTCCCTTGCGGGGTTGAGAGTCGTCGTCGTCGGGTTCTGTTCCCTCCCCGTGCTCGTCCTCGGGGATTTCAATGCCAAGAATATGGCTTGGGGTTCCCGGAATACGGACACACGGGGCAGGATGGTGGAGGCCTGGCCAGCTAGACCGGGAGACTCGTGAACAGGGACCCGTGGGGACGCCCATACAAGATGGTGCGGGACAAACTCCGCACATGGGCTCCCCTGCTGACGCAGTCTCCGACCGCAGCAGCTTGTGGGGGACGTCGTGAGCACTGTTAACTTCGAGAGAGGAAAATACCTACTCGCCCATGGCTCCATCTACTGCGGTGCCCGATGCGGACCACACCGCCGACGACAACGACGATGCTCCGGAGGTGACCGAGGTAGAGATGAGAGTGGAGGTACGTAGGCTGAATGCTAAAAATACTGCCGCAGGCCCCGACGGCTTACCTGGGAAAGCCTGGGTGGGGTGCTCTCGGGCCTCGACTAAGCGCATGCTTGTAGAGGGGCCCGGTTCCCACTTCGTTGGAAGACGGGGAAATTGGTCCTCATCTAGAAGCCAGGGCGCCCTGCGGACTCTTCATCCGCTTATCAGCCCATCTTGCTGCTGGACGAGGTGGGCAAGCTCTTTGAAAGAGTCATTGCAGACCGCCTCGTCGGGCGGCTGGTGCGGGTGGGGCCGGGTCTGGCGGAGAGCCAGTTTGGTTTCCGCAGGGGGCGCTCCACGGTGGGCGCCATCATGCGCGTGCGAGCCCTCACGGGGGCGGAGGTGTGGCCCGGGGTGGGGTCGTGTTGGCTTTCAATACCCTGCCCTGGAGTTGCATCAGGGAGGCACTCCGGTATCACCGGATGCCAACCTACCTCTGTCGTGTGGTCGAGGCCTATTTCACGGACAGGGCCGTCATCTACCCCGGTCACCAGGGAGAATGGAACCGGCGAGAGATGTCGTGCGGTGTCCCACAGGGATCGGTCCTGGGGCCGCATCTGTGGGACATCGTATACGACTGGGTGCTGCGCGCCGACCTCCCCAATGGCGTCAGCGTCGTTTGTTACGCTGACGACACGTTGGTCCTGGCGCAGGGGAGGTCGCACCAGGCGGCGGTCGAACTAGCGACACACGGGGTTGGGACAATCTTTTAGAGAATCCGGCAATAGGGATGATGCCTGGGTAAAAAAAAAATTAGATAAGAAAAAAATACTAGATTCGTATTTTTTGCTTTATCATATTAATAAAAAATGACACGATACAACGCATTAAAGTTAGGGAGTGGGGGTTGATACGTCACAAGTAAGTATAAAATCTACATACTCGTGACGTCATGGCACATTTTAACTTAATGTAGCGCCGTAATCTTTTGATAACGTAAAAAAAGAAAAAATACGTGTACGTAATTTTTTAATAATCTACTTCTTGTAGTACGGACAAAAAAATGTTTTTTAGTCATCATCCCTTATCAATTCTGAGGCCAATTGTTTTCATGGTTCTCAGAACGCGCTACTTTCGGGCTCCCAAATAATGGTAGGAGGAGTTCACATCGGCGTCGAGTCGACGATGAAGTTAAATACTTCTCAACAGCCGGTGGAACTTTGTGGATCATTTCCAACGTTTGGCTCCCAGACTGGAGCGGGCCGGGGCTGCCTTGACGCGGCTCCTGCCCAATCTAGGAGCTCCAAACGCCTCCCGCCGGAATACGCGGGGGTCGTGCGGTCCATGGCCCTTTACGGGGCACCGGTGTGGGCGCCATCGTTGAGGCGACGGCCAGCCCGCCGGCTGAACGCGTCCAAGAGGGTCATGGCCACCCGGCTGGTCCGGAGATACCGCACGGTCTCCGGTGAGGCCTTCTTGCCGGATTGCCACCATGGGATCTGGAGGCAAAAGTCCTCGCAAAGGCATACCGTGGCCCCTGGCAACATACAGGCAACTGAAGGAACACCGTACGCAAAATACGCGCTTTCACATGGAGTTGCGGAAACGAGCCCTTATTACGTAACTGAAGGAACACGGGTGGGTTTTAGTTAGTAAGTCTGACACGTCCTCCCGCTTCGCCCAGAGTGCGAGAAGTATTTGATAACTTCCCAAGCAACAAAAAAAAAAGTATCAGAAACCGAAAGAAAATCTGTTGCAAATTTTAGATGTCGTCTCATATCGGCCGAAAATCTGGTCAGAACTGAAAAATATCACAACCCATGAAAGCTTGCACCATTAGGAATGCAATGAACATATTTTTTTTTGTAAAACTTTTTAAGTATTAAAATCACATCGTTATAGAAATTTGTTATTATTTCACCACACGTTTTCACGAAACTGCGGTGCGGGTTCGAACTGCGCCTAACTCAATTTTTTTATTAACGTATTTTGATCCGTGTCTCGCCCGCACATCGTTCGTGGCAGGGATGAATTATGCTGGACCACGGTCTAGCATAAATCCTCCCTAAAGCTTCGGACACTCGGGAATGGTTGACATAGCAGTTTAGTACCGTAGGTGTGGATGGCCGACAGCGAGATGGCGCCGCCCACGATGCCGCCGCGCGCGTCCAGCTCGGAGCTGGCCAGCGCCACGCCCAGCAGCATGTTGCGGTGCCCGGTGCTGCCGATGCTGAGCCGGCCCGTGCAGTTGAAGTCGCGCGACTGCCAACTACAGTCAACACAACCGTTAGCATCGGAAACTATCTCTGAAATTCACAATAGTTATAGAAACAATCTTTGAAAAAACTTCTACGCCCAATATGAAGGATGAGAAATATCGTCTCAAACAACGAAGTTCCTTAACGCGGCTTGCGGTACGAGTTGACTGGTAGTAATCGTCACGTAAGGAAAAAACGTTTTGAATATCGTTTAAAAAAAAAAAGATACATTAGTTTTTATAAGGTTAATTAATTAATCAAAAACGCGTTGTTTCGGCCGTTTGTATGAAGACGTAATACTGCTTACTTTAGAATACGGTGTAGTATGGGCACCCCACATTTATCTCGCGAACCTGGAACTCGTAGAACAGAACGAGTTACAGCATAGCTACGCCGTAGCAAACTGTGCTACGAATGGTTAGTTCTTGTGCTACGCGCTAACTTTCGCTTTCGCCTATGTATGCCTTATACAGCATGTTGTTTTATTTGTACCCTGATGAATTAAACTAATATTCTGCAATAGATTTTTTTATCCGTACTATACAAAAAAACACGAGTCTTACCTGACATTGCCCATAACGTTGCCCATGTTCATGTGCACGTTGAGCTTGGTGAAGTTGACAGCGAACAGTACGAGTGTCTCCCACGCCGCGCCTATCGCAGGCACCGTTGCTTTGCTACTATCTGTACGCAAGACATTATAAATTATCATCATTATCACAGAGAAAAATCACTGAATCAATCACAGCGATAGGTTATTTACGACATTTACTCCGCATGAACGCTTCAATTCAATTGATCAAAATTTCATTTCAAGTCCTATTACGCCCTGCTAAGACGACATAAAGTCTTGATAAGCATGTTTTGACATTTAATTACCTTTCGATTTTTGATGCTCTGGAACAGTCTTCGTTTTCTCTCTCTGTGGCAGTACGGGTGATACTGGAACGTTGCTGCTTGATGACCTGAGAAAAATACGGATAACCTTAGCTTACAAACACATTCTCCGAAGAACAACTAAATATTGCTAGTAAAAATAACACAAAGTAAACGTAATCTGTGTTCGTATTCCGTTTCCAAACAAATATGTGTAAGTGATAGTTTGCACTACAACTTCAAACATTTTGGTAACATTTTGGTAACGTTTTGGTAACATTTTGGTAACATTTTCAATCCTAATCAGAGGCTATAATGTTCTCCTATAATGGCTATATGCCTCCTCTCGGTGAGGGGAGTGGGCCGTTATCTACCACGCGGGCACAGTATGGGTTGTATATGTCACAGGTCTTCGAATTTTTAGCTCTAGGACATGTCGGTTTCCTCACGATGTTTTCCTTCACCGTTTTGAGAGCAGTGCTGATGAAATAATGTACACAAAGTAAAGTGCCTGTCTACAACTCGTAAGTCGCGGCCGTTACAACTGGACCTGGTACATTTTCAATAGTACATGTCACTCTGAAATCCACTTAATTTAGAGTAGCATAAAATTGATATTTGTATGAGTGGAAATAACATCAATAAACTTAGTCATAGTGATTTCTTCTCACCCATGATCCCGCGTGTCGTGTAGACTTAGGTCGCCTAAGAACATGCGCCTTACGATCGTCCGTCTGTACCACGCCTTAGGGAAGGCAAGGATCTCGCCTAGCCGACGCATGTCGTATTTGAACCACGCTGAGCCGACGTCCACGATTGCTGGTGGAGGAAAATTACATAAGAATAAGAAATTTTCAAACATGTGTATACATACAGAATTAAAATAATACATTTATGTGATGTTTCGAGATTCTGAAAGAGATGACGCATTGAAAGTTTCGATAATTTTCAAAGGGTCACTGACCGAAAAATTGAATTCGCGAAACAGCCGCATGCGGACGGGCACAGTCAAATAATAATCAAAACCTGATGTTGACCCGTAAGATTTTTTATCAATGGGTTTTTCAACACTCAGAAGATTTCCATTGATTTCTGTTCGGATTATAAACAATTTACAAGCAAAGATCCAATATTTCTATACCATACAAAACCAAGATATACTAACTTGAAAACCGAACAGTAGCCTTCGACTGATCCTGATCCGTTTGAAAGTCCAGTTTCCTCGATCTCGACAGATGAAACTTCACAAATTCCACGTTAATACTCAAGGAGTCTTTTCTCTCCGTGTCTGAGAGGGGGGACCACTGTGCTTCTTTGAGGCTGGACTTCTTGCCTCCATAAGGGTGGAACATGTTCACTGAGAAGTCGGCCAGGCAGCCTGTGACGCTGAGACCGCCCATAGCCACAGCTGGCTCCGCCATTTCTCTGTGGAGTTGGTAGATGTGTTAGTAAACGATTTAAGAAGATGAGGACGTTCAAATGTAGGGACCTGATTAGATATTACAAGAGTTTTGAACAAATATAAGACATGGCACTGCAAGAACTATGTTGATGTTATGAGCAAATTGCTTTTTAGTCACTTTGTATCTGTAGCGGTTACACCGACACATACGGACTACGCATCAAAGACATGACGTCACACAAATCCTGCATCGCGCAATTAGAGTATCCGACAATATATAAGACTATCCGACATCAACAGTTGGGCAGTCGGCCCGCCAGACACAACACCCGTCTGGTCGGAGGATCCTCCCTTTTCTATGGTGGATGAGTGAACTTTACACCCTGTTCCTCATGCCACTAAATGTCCTTGCATGTGTCAGAGGAGGCGTCGTGACGAGTGTCGCTCGTGTTGTGTGTGCGTGTGTCAGTACTCACTCGTCGCTGGCCCGCTTGGAGCTGAACACGATCTGCAGGCTCGGCAGCTGCAGCAGGCACTCCACGCGCGAGGCCGGCAGGCAGCTGAAGCGGAAGGTGCTGGGCTGCATGTGGAAGTGCACGATCACGTCCACCGGGAACGACGCGTACACGTACTGCCCGTAGGACGCGCCTTCCACGGAGCGCGAGCGGGACCCGCTTTCTGCTTCTGTTGGGGAAACGGTAAGTGTGAGTTTAGATTTTACTGAATCCATCGAAATTACATAAAGAAAAAAATAAATTTGAATGTCAATTGTCCTAAGGGTTATGTTTGAATTCAAAACTAAGAACAAATTTGAAACAAACATTTGAGAAATCGGTGACTATGAATAAGTACATATTGATCAGTTTAAAAAGACTTAAAAAATATATTTAAAAAAGTCGGTGTTCTACATGGCACCTGTAATATATATATACTAATATTATAAAGAGGAAAGATTTGATTGTTTGTTTGTATTGAATAGGTTCCGAAACTTCTGGACCGATTTGAAAAATTCTTTTACCATTAGATTGCTTGGTTTTCAGGGAGTAACATAGGCTTTTTATCCCGGGTAAAATAACGGGTCCCGCGGGAAAGACCACGGGAGCGCTAGCAAAGTGCTAGTTCTTATTATATAATCATAACAAACTCACCCGGCGTAGGCGTCGAAAAGGAAGCTTTAGTCGGGATAGGTTCCAGCGTCTGTTCCAAGAACTCCAGTATGTGTGGGGAGATGATGGTCTCCTCGGGGATGCTCTGAAGCGTGATCCACGCGAACAGGGCCGCCTTCTTGGTGCCCACCTTGCGGGCCGGCCCGAGGGGGGGCAGGGGGGGGACTGTTTGGGGAGAGTTGGCTTCTTCCGGCAGGGTTTTTGATTCGTAGTGAACCTATTGGACAGATTTTATAGTTAGTTAATATTAATATTTTTTGTGATAGTTTTTCTTAACATCACTAAGTACTCATAATATTTTTGGGAATAAGATCGGGCTCGATTCTTGGCTAAAAACAAAGCTTTAGTTATTTTTTTTATAACTATAATAATGCCTTTTAAGTAGTGTTGCAAGAAATAGTTACTGATCGAGATTATAGTTTTTATGAACAAAAGGGTCAGTTAGTCCGTGTTAAATAACAGTAGTGTAAAGAAATATAGTATAGCTTGACCTCACGGCTGCATCGCACCTTAGGCATGTGCGCGGCTCGCGGGCTGGCAGTGCGTCGCTCATTCGTCAACGCTCACGGCCCCCGCCCCCGTCCCGCGCACTCCTAAGGCGCGGTACAGCGGTGAGGCCAAACAATGGTACTAATAGACTAATAGAGCATACCTTGAGGTCCAGCCCGGGCACCCGGAACACGGTCAGGTCCAACACCGGCTGGTGCCGCGCGTGCGCCGCCTTGCGCCTGGCCGCGGTGGGCGAGCTGCTCCCAGCCGCGGCCCCTTCGGCTAGCCCGCCCGACGCGGACCGGCCCACTCGCATGCGACCGCTAAATAAATGAGTATAATGTTGTAGCTATACATTTATTCAATTCTTTTAAGAATAAACGCTCCCGTACACAAAGCTTTCGTAAGTCAGCCCTTTGTTCTCGTTTTGTCGTAAAACAACATTAAGTTTTACTTACCTATAAGAAGAGTTGATTGACTCTTATGAGCAACACACTGAACTAAGTGTAGCTAGACTGTGATCAATCGATGACATCGTTAAATAAGTTGGAACATTACAATATAATATTTTAGGCGATCAATGACGAAATTTACATTTGTGTCCTAAACCAGGTTAATTTAAAATAAATTAAAAAGTCTTTTTTCTGAAACCTCATATTTAAAAAGTGGTTTGTACTTACATCTTAATACTATCATCCTCTTTGCTCAGCTCCTTGGTATGCAGCACACACTTGCCACTGTTGATGTACACCTTCACGTCCAGTTCGAAGTCGATGTTCGGCTCCGTTGTCTTTGATTTGCTGGTCTTGTTCTCAGAGGTCAGGCCTTCTGATGGTATGCCGCTGTTACAGAAAGAATATAAAATGTTACACTCCTTCGCAAGTTGTGAAAAAAACACCTTAAAGGGAAAAATAACTTTAATTTCGGAAGCCGATGTCTTTGGTTATGTATTTTGTTTTTTAAATAGGGATATTCATGTATTTTAGAAAAGAATAATGTAGAAATTTTAAATAATATGTATCTAAGTTCTTCACATACCCGTGATCATGCTTCCTCCTTAGTTCGACTCCTTCAAGCTCGTCAGGCCAGTGATCGGGGTGGGCAGGGAGTGAGCTCTGGCGCTGAACTCCTGGAGTCTGCAGCGGCCGGGAACTGCCCGCGCCGGGCCGAGGGCCGCGCAGGGAGGCCGAGCGGGACGGGCCTGCCGACACAAGCATGTGGTCAGAACGGTGATAATATGAAGAGGTGTGAGTGAGAAAGGTGGTCAAGAAAAGTTCGACATGGATTCATCCCGAGTGTGTCCTAAGAAATCTATGTCATTATATAATAATAACGTTAAAAAAATATTGTAAAATAGAGGTATTTTTGACAGAATAAAACGTTCTTAAAAATACAAGGATGGCCCCGGGAATGATTGTATTTAAAATATTTTCAAGTCAATTACAAAAGCAAACAAGATGAAGGTAGCTATCTTTTCAAATAAAGTAATATTAGCGGCTGTCCTCTATGTGTTTACTTGAGAATAGGAATAATAGTCAATCGATATAAATAAAACTCACCTGTAAGCGGCTCACTCTCCATAGAACTCCAGCTACCACCTTCAATAATGTCTGCGAGCCTGTTATCTTCATCACCCAGGAGTAGAGTCTCACCGGAATCACCGACACCAGGTGACATTGCAAGGTTCGGTTCTACGAGACTGTAACACGGATCGTTAGTTCTATATCAGGGTTTATTTTCCGGATTCTGAAAGACAATACGCAATAAAATTTGACAAAATCAACAGCCAATAAGGTTTGACAACAGATTAACTTGATTATTTCAGAATCAGTGATATCCTTTGGCTTTGACATTCAAGTCTGGCATAATTTTGTTTTGTCGAATGACGGTTTTTGTTGTTATCTTGTAGGGTCAAATATAGGTACTCCAACGAACCGTAGATTTGTTCATGAAAGTCTAACAAATATAAGAAAGATAAAAATAATAGTATTTATTGGGACTCGCACAGGAGATCACAAATTAAACTAAACACACTCATAGAAACATAAAAAAACAAAGTTAAATGAAAATAAAAACAAAGACCTATACGAGACCAAAAGGCTCCTATCGCAGCATGATAGGGCCCGCTGTGATGTCACGGGCAGATACAGAAAAAAAAAAAATAGATGTGTCAAATTTTGATTTTATTTTTTATTATTAAATTTAATGTAATCCACGTGTTAGCACCCAACGTAACATCAGTTGCTTGTCTAAGCCTTAAGTATCTGTAGTAATATGTCCCTACTTCGTAAACGTAGATACAGTCAGTCCCAAAAATATGTATACACGGACAAGGAATCATTTTAGTGTGAACAACCTTTGTTGGAACAAACAACATTGTATCCACCGTATATGTAGAAAACATAGTATAGAATTTATTTTACCAAAACAATGTAAACATTTTGACCCTAAAACTATATATATACATTCGTATGGCCTATTACCAATACGAGTTAATCTACATCTTTTGGGGCTGACTGCACTCTAAAAAATGAATGGCATTATTTTTTAATGAATGTACTGTAACATGTTACAGGACTTACCCTTCAAAGTCTTTCCTCTCTTGCGGTGGCGTGGGCACGACGAATGATTTACTTCTATTAGAGCCGAGTCCCAGCTTGCCTTTAGTAATGGAGCTCGCGCGCACGCTTTGACGACGAAGCTTCTGAATCATGTCCCTGGGAAAAATAATTCAGCTGTAGTAACAAGTTTTATCGCTCGCAAATAAATTATGTCTTATTTATTATCCACTATGCGTCAGCAGATAATTATATCATAGTTAAATTTAATTATTATTTTAAGATGCATTAAATCGGTACACATGGCGTTAATTTTGTTTTCATCTCACCTCTTAGCTGCCATGGTTTATTTTAGAATTGTTTCTATTGGCTGTACTCTGGACGCTTTTAACGTGTAAGTCTTGTTTTGCATCGTTCTCACACATAATAATAAATTCAACATGAATTATGTAACTAATATTTTTGTAACAATATAATTTAAAAGAGTGTCCATGGAGTTTCTTGTCCGTTCTTCTCCATAGGTACCTACTACGCTTTGGAATGGGCAACTAGCTTCATATTAAGAGCCATTTCACGTTTTCGCGCGAATTTCTAAGATTTTAGTCCCCTAATTCACCGTCTTAGGTAATATTCTGACATCTTTGAATACATGTAAAAAAAAGACCTATCTTTCGTATTGACACATTGATTAACACATTTATAAAAAGTTATTTCTTTACTTTGTGGTGATTAATCTCCCACAACTAGTTTACTGAAAAATCATCGCAGAGTCAATTTCAGAGTCCTCTAACTATGATTAATATTTATAAATTTGACAAAATAAAATATATAAAGCATCAGACATATAGTTTTGTCGTCACATACACTAACAAAATATCGATTACTAATAACATTAATTAGTAAAAAAATTAAGTCTTAGGGCAAGTTTTACGTTTGACATCGCTTTTTTATCGCGATTTTTTGGTTTGAATAAAGCGTAAATACATTTAAAAAATATGTCAAAATAAACTATGTTCTTTAACAAAACTAATTCCAAAGTTTTATTAAAATGCCTTCATTAAATTAGACGTAATACCGTTTTTAACATCACTCTAATTGGAATAAATTACAATGCACTAGCGGTCACCGATTAGTACGGCGCGAGCGCCCATCGACGCAGGACCTGTGCCATTTTTTCCCGCGTCCCGATTTTCGAGCGCACGTATCGTGAACGCATTATTATACTACGAGTACAACATTTTGATCCTTCGTATATTTTTTTTCATAAGGTAAGTGTTTTTTTTATTTTCAAGTAAAGTATTAGTTTAGTAGTTTGTAGAATAATTATATATTTTTGTTTTGTTAGTTTTAGCAATGGGGCGTAAAGGATGTGTATACCATTGTGTCAAAAAAAGGAAAAATAAAAAATCTACAGCCTTAAAGAAAGCAACAGAAGCGAGGTAGATATTTTGTTTTTGTTTGCAATTCATTTAAACAGTAATCGATCGATCACATTATCGACATGGACTATAGAACCGTAATTTCAATTTTATGAATTTATATTACTAACACTTCTAAAAAAAAAAATATTGATCACTTCTATAAAAATATTGATTATTTTAATAATCATTTAATTATTATTGAGTAACAAATATTGAATTGTAGGTATCGAAACTTGACAGCTATTTTTTTTTTCATTTTAGAATGAGTAATCGCGTGAGTCGAGTAGAGGGGAATAGTACTTTTAGAAGAGACGACGTGCCGGGTACAAGTGAAATATCAGATTCAATAGCAGAAATTGTATGTAACAACTTTATATTTATGACAGAAATTTATCTAGTAGTAGGTAGGTACTATAATAATTATTTCTTAAATTTTATAGGAAAAAGCACCTGTTGCATTAGACCCTGGACCTGAAGAATTATTGGATATTTCAGACTCAATCGTAAATATTTTTAGTACTTAATATATTTATTTAAATTCCAATTTCAATTACATGTTTTAATGATGCTTTTGTTTTTAGAACGATTACATTGTTGATGGCAGGCGTATAATTGATTTCCAATACTTTTGGAAACAATTAATAAATATAAGCGAACACAGCGAGAAGTTCGGCTGCAAATTGAACTATTTGAAAATAGAAAAAGAGAAAAAGGTGGGTCTCATATCTAAATTTGACTTGAAGTGTAGAATGTGTGGATCTACATTTGTTCTAAAAACTTCGGAGAAGGACACAACTGAACAATCAAAACTCGACCTTAATGCAGGAGCGGTATCAGGTGCAATCATTACGGGAATTGGACTCTCAAATTTAAACGAGATCACTGCATCGATGGATTTGCCAACCATGCCATTTCGATTATACAGTCAAACACATGATGCCATTTCCAACATGTGGAAGACTGCTGCTGAAGTGACAATGTTAGATGCTGCCAAACAGGAAATTGAATTGGCAATATCACGTGGCGATGTTAGCAATTCGGGTATAGCAATGATACCGGTCGAAGCAGATGCTTGTTGGGGCAAACGCTCTTACAAAAATAATTATTCTGCACTCTCTGGTGTTGCGGCCATAATCGGTGAACATACTGGTAAAGTACTACACATTGGCGTACGCAATAAATATTGCGTCATTTGCGCCCGAGCTAACAAAAAAGGCAGCCCAGCAAAATCCCACAAATGCACAAAAAATCATTCGGGGTCGTCTACCAGCATGGAGCAAACTATATTAGTTGAAGGTTTTAAAAATTCCATTAGAGAAAGAAATCTTATTTATAAAATACTAATCGCAGATGGCGATTCTAGTACTTATAAAAGTATATTAGAAAGTCGACCTTATCCGGATATACCCATACAAAAAATTGAATGTACAAACCATTTATTGAGGAATTACAATGGAAAGAACTTGTTACTTCAAAAAGATACAGCTATACCTCTAAACGAACGTAAACTTTTAAATATGGACCGACTGAAAAGGCTACGTATTGCTGTTCGTGCTGCTATTAGATATAGACAACAGGACGAAGGTTCAGATTCAAATAAAATAGAAAGTCTTCAAAAAGACATTATTAATAGCCCACGACACATTTTTGGGGACCATTTAGATTGTGACAGTTATTACTGTACAGATGAGAGAAAAAAAGAGCCCAATCTAGTCCCACTAATACCAACACTACTTTTAAAACTAAAAAAGAACGCATCTCAACTCGCCTACAATTCCCGGAGTCTTTTACATTGCTACACCAATAATCGCGCAGAGCAATTCAATAGCATCGTGGCTAAGATGGTAGGTGGGAAACGTGTCAACTTTTCGTTGAAAGACTCCTACACTACACGATGCTATGCAGCAGTGGTATCATTTAATACCGGCAAGCCACAATACACTTTTTATAAATCGATCTGTCATGCTAGTCCAGGAAAATCACTCAAATCGTTGGAAGCCAAGAGATATGCAAAAAATACTCGAGAGGTAATGGCTCGTAGAGGTAGTGCTCGCAAAAAAATTAATTATAACCCAGTAGATGCTCATTACGGAAAAGAATGTGAAAGACCGGATATGGACGCCGCAGATTATGAACAAGGAAAGCATCTATTTTTAAACAATTTGAAAGAACAGGCGTCAAATCGCCATGAAATTGAGAGGGCTACTATATTACAAGCCGAAAGCTCTTTGTGGCTTGAACTTAGAAGGTGCATACTCACCGCGTCCTCCTTTGGGAAGGTTTGCAAAAGGCGAGCGAACCAAAACTCTGCTCTCCTGGTGAAATCCATTCTATATTCATATAACTTGGACCATATCACCTCAATAAAACATGGTAAGGACAACGAACCAACGGCTTTAGCACAACTTAGTGTGCAAGAAAACGCAATTATAGAAAAATGTGGTCTTTTTATAGACGAGGAACATTGTTATTTAGGTGCAACACCGGATGGATTGTGCAGTGAAGGATTAGTGGAAGTGAAATGTCCTAGCTCACTTTTCGGAATCAATCCTGATACCGCTATACAAGCAAAAAAGCTTAAATGTTTCAAATTGGACAGTCAATCTCAAATAGTAATGAATCAAAATCATGACTGGTATTACCAGGTACAGGGCCAGTTGCACATTGCGAAAAAAAACGTATGTCTATTTGCTGTATGGACAGGTCCTGATTTTCCATTAAAAGTAGTAAGGGTAGTAAAAGATGACGTATTTTGGCAGGAAAAAATGCTTACGAAATTGACTCGGTTTTATCAAGATTGCGTATTGCCAGAAATCATAGACCCTAGAAAGGCAAGATCAATGCCTTTACGACAAATATTCATATAATAACTCAACGAATATACTCATAATATAATATGATTACTCATTCAAGTACTCGTAAATTATAGTGATTATTGCTTGTCAAAAATGTCTGATTGTTTACCTGTTAATTTTATTATACACTTATACATAGCATATATTTGTGTTTTTTTATTAGTCTAGAAAGCTTTAGTAGACTGATTAAATAAAATAACTTTTTTCATAAGTCTATGAACCAAGGTGCATTACGATCATTACGGCTCAAGATTGTTTAGTCAGTCTCGACACTCGCGCTACTCTGTTTGCATTGTGTATGTGTGAATACCTACGCACACATACACAATGCTGCTGTCTTTTACCTAAACTCGAGCGTCAAACTTTTGTGAAATGGCTCTTAACGACTGACTGATTCCTTGACAATTAAAAACTGCCTGTAAATGGTTTAATTCAAATAAATGCATTGAGTTCTTAGTCAATTTTGTTTTGTTTGTTGTGGTGTAGTAAATTAACTATTAACCAATTGGGGAGGAATCTCCAAAGTTGGAATGTAACATGTTCTGTTTCAATGATAGTATGTATCAATATTTTTTATACTTCGCTTTTTTTTAGTCCACACATCTCTATCTTGCTAACTAGTATACCTCCTAAAGTCCTTGAACACGAGCGCCTCTAGGTCATGCAGCCTCTTCATCTCGTACTCTATGGTGGTGTGACTGGCACCCAGGGTCCGAAGGTCGTTGATGATCTTGGCCTGCTCGTTCATCTCCTTCTCTATTAGCTTGGATCGTTTCTTGGCGTCGATGCTGGTGTCGAAGACGAAGGCTGGAAGGTGGTCCGTGTATTTCCGGCGGAGGATTATGCTCTCCTGGTAGAAGGGAGGAGAGGTTTTAGATAAGTTTAGGCTTGTGTAAGTATTTTGTGGTAACCTGAGGATTGTAGCTGACTGTGGGAAGACTGACAAACATTTTAGAGAAGTCTATTTCAAGTGTTATTTAGATAATAACTTTGATAGGTACTGCAACAGAAATGGAAAGCAGTTTCCAATAGCAAGGCATTTTAAGTAGTTAAAGTTGATCTCGTAATTGTTTTACCACTTGTCAAAACCTACCGGTAAAATTAAACTTCACTAATGGCTCATTAGTCGAATAAATCGGTCGATATACAGCATGCGGGAAATCCCCGTAGCGGGTGTACCGATCAATGAAATTCATTGATCAGTAAAAAGCGTGCGGATGCTCATACCCACTGAAAATAATCAATTAAGAGTCCTTTAGAGGCATGAGGAACAGGGTGTAAAGTTCACTCATCCACCATAGAAAAGGGAGGATCCTCCAACCAGACGGGTGTTGTGTCTGGCGGGCCGACTGCCCGACTGTTGATCTCGGATAGTCTTATCTATGTCGTTCGTTTGGTAAACTCTAATTGCGCGATGCAGGATTTGTGTGACGTCATGTCTTTGATGCGTAGTTCGTATGTGGCGGTGTAACCGCTACAGTCCTATTACATTTTTTTTACGGAAATTCATGATTTTTGACCATGTAATTTTCAGCACAAGTAAGATATTTTAATTATTTGATTATAATAACTATAGTGCCATTCTCTTTCTTGTAAGTTGGAGTTCACATTATTTTCGTGTAATTTGCTGAATTGACGCGGAATATATAGTACTTTAATTTAATTTATTGTAATTTTGTCTTATTATATTGAGAAACAAAAACTAATGAAACGTATTCACTGTAGATCGAAGTTTTATATCATATTAGTTTATTTGATTTAATTGTGTTTATTTGGAATATAATGGACATGAAAATCAAGACATTTATTGGTTTTCTTTACGACTTTTCCCTGATAACTCAAGGAATTTAAAGAAATTCTAGAACTCCAATAAACAAGTAAAACATTCAAGTTATCGTTTAGTAACTTTCGCTTTTATTAGAACTGAATGAAACAATGTGAATTTGAGCGTCAAAGTTCCATTGCCGACGTTTTTCCTTGTAAACTGAGTTCGTAAAATATTCATAGTAAATTACACGACAAGCAAAGTTAAAATGTGCAACTCCAACTTACAATAAAGAGAATGGCACCATCGTTATTCATAATCAAATAATTCAAATATCTTACTGCTGCTGAAAATTACAACGTCAAAAATCATGAATTTGCGTCAAAAATGTAATAGGACTCTTAAAATGAGCCTTCAAAGCAATTGGCTAACGTGCGGTGCAGGTTCTCAGCATACCGCAATCGTTACCCATCGACAAATAAAAACGGTTCCCGAATACGGGCCCTATGGTATGTTTTACAGAAATCTCCAGCACCCCACATGAGGGCTCTATGGCATGTGATGCGTTACAGAAATCTCCCGCAGTCCTATCGACCGATGTAAATGAGCCTTAAGGTCGAAACTATCTTACTGCCACATCGGTCTTAAAAGCAAGAATCTTTGGGTGGAAAAGCAATTACGAGGTCGACTATACATTCATCTATTATACCCGACACCGCCACCACAGATTACATAATAGTACAAGTACAGAAGATTCACTCCGCAAATTCATTTAAATAAATAGCGACTCTTTCAACGACACAATAAAGTACAATTCAGGTCACGCAACGCTAATTACCTAGTTATATTCACCTAGAAGGTGCCTCTCTTTCTATCGCGTAACTTTTATATCTTCTGATCACGTTACACTCATTGAATTGGCTCGAGAAGCCGAGCACGCTGCGTAATTCTTACTTTAATACTTAAAATAGGCAGTGCGCCTGGCCTGCCACCACATTAAAATATTTCGTACCTGAGAGTCTTTGCTGTTATCAGCCTCGTCGTCTAAATCACTTTCGTAGTCCATCTTCAGAGGATCTTCCTCTTCGTATCCCGTCAGCATGGTGAGCGTGTGTCCTAGAGCGGACAGCTGTTTTCCGACGTTCACGTCCAAGTGTATGTCCACGCCTTCCATCTGCCAGGATACGTTCAGGAACCATTTGGCATTTTCTAAAAGGAAACACGTATTTTAAAGTTGATGATTTTCAATTATTGGTTGGCTTATAATGTAGATTGTCCACCTAATGGAAAGTGGTTACATCCGTTTATTTTTAAGTTGAGTTTACAGTTAAGTTTATAAAGCACATAGTAATGCTTCTGCTAAGTAAGCAGCAGTGGTAATGGCATTTACGAGTTGTAGGTCGTGAGTTCAAACTCCGGCAGGCGCTTTACATTGTGTAAAATGTTTCATCACCACTGCTCTTAAATCGGTGAGTGACAACTTCGTGAGGAAACTGACATGTTCTAGAACCAAGAACTCGAAGACATGTGACATCTACCAACCCGCAGCCACTGGGCTCGCGAGGTGCATTACGGCCCAATCTCTCTCGAAGAGGGAAGGCTTATGTCCCAGCAGTGGCGACATTGAAGGCTGATTATGCTATAAGTATAGTAATGCTTCTTGGCGGCTGAAATGGATAAACTGGTAGTACTTTTCCTAAAATTTTTAGCAAGAACCTAAGTTTTTTTTTGTGTGTACCTTCTTTCAATGAGTAATACAAAATAAGAACTTTGATAAATTGACTGTCTGCACTCACCATTATGTTTAGCAGCAGTAGTCCGACTGCAGACTTCATACGTCCCCTCTGACACACAGCAAACATTCAAGCTGGGTTCATCGGCCCTGGGCTTCCAGTCATCGAGCGATGCTTCGAAGTCGTCTGCGAAGCGCAGGCAGAGGCCTACGAAGCGGCCCTTCGAGACCAGCGCGCCGGAGGAGCAGGCGCCGATGTTGGTAGACTCCAGGGTCACCACGACGGCGCCCCGGGCCTCGCCCTCGCCGCACCACGCGCCCCAGGCGCCGCGCCCGAGGCCCCAGCGGGCCTGGGGAGAACACATTGGTGAGTGTTCTTATGAGATACAAGCTGCAGTGACTATTTAGTGGGTAGCCCCCGTACGCACGGACAATTTTATAACGCGAGATTTTTTTATCGCGCATTGTATTTTCGACTCTTGGTGTTGAGCCGAGCATTGAGTATCAAACAAAGTGCATCCCAGCATGTAAAAATAAACACACTGTTGGATTTTCAACTCTCGGCGTTAAACAGTGCGTTGAAAACAGAGTACGCGATAAAAAATTGCGGCGTTAATAATTGCTCATTGATACAATAACTTACAATAAAGTAAGTATTTAACATCAATTTATGAAAGGAAGCTGAATCTTCATTTCAATGCACTACCTACTTGTTTTATCCATAATACTTGCTTAAATTAAAAGGGGGTATTTATAAACGTTATCTAAAGTTAAGTAATGATTAGCAACTGTCATACATTTTGACGTTTGAACGTCACTTTAAGCAACGTTTATAAATAAACCTCTATATGATTAAAACTCACCATAGGCGGTTGGTTCAGCGGCAGACATATTCCTATATCATCCACGTTCAGTTGTAAGAACAACGTGCTTAGATGCGGCGTTGTAATTTGTGATGTCAGTTGCACCTATAAGAAACATGAATCTTATATAATTATTTGATAAGTATAACCTAATAAAGGTAGCAGGAAGCCGCTGGATGCAGGTCGCTTCCAACCGGCCGATTTGGAAATCATTGGGGGAGGCGTATGTTCAGCAGTGGACGTCCTATGGGTGAAATGATGATGATGATGATAATATTAAATCATAATTATATTATGTATATGTCGCAGGTTTTTCATAAAATTAGGTTTTTGATCAATAACCTAGGCTTTTGATGAAAAACCGGAAGATGACACATTTTAAACTCAATTTCATCATAAATCTGTAACAATCCAGACTTTTGATCAAAAACCTGAAAAAAGTTTGGGTTTATGATAAAGTTCTTGTCAAAATCACGGGTTTGCTTTGTAGAAATGCTGAAAGAAATGCTCGTGCGAAAAACATAAAATGCGCTGCAAGAAAATCGATGTGAATGCAAAAAAAAAAATGTTTTATGCAACTCTAGATGTCACAAGTCAACAAACTATCATAATAAATAAAGCATACTAGCAGATATATAAAAAAGCAAGTACGTGGTAAACGTTTCTTTATTATTATTTTTTTTAGTTTTGACTCAGTTTAATCGTATTTAATAGTTACGAAATTTCATTTGCGCGGCTTATCTAAATCAGATTAATATAGGTCCGTGAAATTGAAACATTTTATTTCATATTTGGATTGAAGGAGGAGAATATTGATTGGATCATGATGGAATTTTGATAAATAAATAATTGTTTTCTTCCTACTAAGTTGCAAATGGTGATGGATTGTTTTATTCATTTCATTTAAATTGATTTATTTGTCATGAAACAAAGCAAACCCGTGATTTTGACAAGAACTTTATCATAAACCCAAACTAGTTCAGGTTTTTGATCAAAAATCTGGATTGTTACAGGTATAAGATGAAATTGAGTTTAAAATGTGTCATCTTCCGGTTTTTCATAAAAAACCTAGGTTTTTGATCAAAAACCTAATTTTATGAAAAACCTGCGACATATACATAATATCACACTGGATGACATTTTGTTTTACCAATTCCAGTCTTATTGTAATGTTCGTAAAGTTGCGTTCCTATTGTTCAAGAAAATAATTCAGTACCTAAAAGCACCATACCTTCTCAAAGACCTGTTGCGTAGCCGTGAGCACTTCCTTATTCAAATTCAACCGCTTTTCGTTCCAGTACTCGTAGGCGTTCTTGTAGTTGAGCCACACGAGTATGGCCTTGTCCACGGCCACCGGCTGTATGTATATGAGTGGCCGCTTGAGAGTGATGAGGACCACTTCCTTGTCGTCTCCGCACACCATCTCGTCTTGGAAGGCGTTGCGCATTGCTGGAAGGTTTACAGATGTTGAAATTAAAGAGTTAAATGTGCGCATAGAAACGCAACAATTTTATATTATAATGAAGATATAAGATACGTTTCTATCTATTATAGTAATTCATACTGGATACAGATTTGAATCAAAATACATTACAGTTTGTTTTTTTAATCCCAGATAGCAATTTGACAGGTGCAAATGTCAAGCTCCAAATTGAAAAACAAACAAAAATTGAAATGTCAAATTACTATCTGGGATTAGAACGAACTTTAATGTATTTATACTAAAATATCTGCACACGTAGCATGACAATCATAGAAACGAGTTTTCTGCGGTTGTCTATTCTTCCGTCTACAAAACCCGTTTCTCTTGTGGTCATGTATCTACTCCATTTCAGATTAAGGTTACTGATGTATCCTTACATTTATATTAACAAAGACTAATAAATAAAACAAAAATAGCTATGTTCAGTAAAATGCTTACATATCCTAGTATTGAAAAAAGCGTACTGCTGGAACTCTGGTTCTGCTTCTTCAAACATCGCGTTGCGGATCAGCTGACCTAAACTTAGGTTGACATCCACCTATACAAGAACAGAACAATCGGGTGTAATAAAGATTAAAAACAAGTTCACTTCAATTAAGCAACGATCCGCGGTGCGTGGTCGTGACGGAGTATTGTTTGTGAGAATAACCTGTCTGGAAAAATCACCCGAAAAAACCGTAAATAATAATACAATTGTGAGTAGCATAATATACCTGCGCTCTAGCAAATAGTCGCACTTCGTGCGGCTCAGTCGGCTGCTGCACGTTCTGCACGCGGTTGGATATCTCGAACTCCACCGCGCCCGTCTCCAGCCGCACCGCCGAGTTGCTGGGCGTGGTCGCTGTGAGTTGTATGCGCTGCGACAATAGCAATTATGTGATATAAGTCAATAGTAAAGGCGCGGTTTTTTTTTTTTTTTTTTTAATGTAATTTAGATTAAAAGAATTGTAAACCTTGATTCTGATAGTGAGCGAGAATAATATCCTGCTGAGCGCAGACGTGGATGCTTCTTCTTCGTTCCAGAGCGGCACTGGCTTCTCGCCACCGTAAACTTTTTGTACGACTTCGTTCACTTCCTGTAAAACAATGAACTTACATGTAATTTGATAATAACAACACAGTGATAGGTTTTGTGAGTAAAATGTATGGTGAGTGCCAATATACGATTATGGGTATACGTATACGATCTATAGGTCGTTGTAGCGCCGCCAGGTCTGCGCCGGCGCAGGCGCGCGCCGGGCGGGCGCGGGAGGCGCGCTCGAGTCTCATCTTATGTGGCGCGTACTACCCCGACCACGCTAAATCACATATCAGTGATCTTTCAGCCCCATACCTATGCCCATACTCAGTCGTCTTACAGGCATACATGCACTCGTACTCGTAATTATGCCTGCATGCATAAGCCTCATGTCGGCATGAGGCTTATGCATGAGCTCGTTACGCATGGAGTGTCACAAGTAAAAGACAAACTTTTTGGTTATCAATCGTTAAGGTAAGTGTTCCTCTCACCTTCATGAACACCTTCTGCACGAACACGAGATGGTTCAGCAGGTCAGTGGACAGCGTGTGCTCGAACAGGCCGATGTCGGCGCTGGCGGCCACGTAGCGGCCCGCGCGCAGCAGGGCGCCCTCCTGGCGGGCCGCGCCGCGCTGCTCCAGCACGCGGCCCGCCACGTGCACGCCGGGCAGCCACACGGCCGCCTCGGCCGGGATGTTGGCCTCCGACACCTGCGGGAAGTACTTTGGGAATTGCTAACGGACACTATAGAAAGGCTGACAGAACAAATGTCATAGAAAAGCTGTGTGTGTGCTGACCCATGTCTCAGTGACGCCATCTAACATAATATAACAAAAAATAAAACAGAAAGCGCAGTCCTCATCTAGATATGAAGCTACAAGTACGCGGTGGGCTCGTGTTGTCGGCCCAATTCGTGAGTGTATCGTAGTCAGAAGATATAAGAGTTACGCGATAGAAAGAGAGGCAACTTCTAGGTAAATATAACTGTAATTAATGCTATGCGACCTAAATTGCACTTTTTATTTAAATGATTTTACGGAATGAACCGTCTATACTAATCTGTGATAATAGCGAAGTTTGACACCGCTTGACCATCAGATAGTTTGACATGTCTAAGAAAAGTATTTATAAATATTCGGTAAATTACAAAATACTAACGAAACTAACCGGAGTCGAGGATTACAATACCACAATGTACAGACGCCAGCAGGTCAACCTACCCGACTAACTGTCAAATTTTCCCAATCAACTTTGAACCTTATACTTAGGTGATAAAGTTGAAAATCTATTAAATAAATTTGACAGATTGTAGTAGGTTGATGTGCTGGCGCCTGTACAATTCGCATATTATTACGTTTTTTTTTGTAGTTAATGCTACCTGTCATGTCATTGTGAAGCGCATCACACGAGACATAGAACTAAACTGAGCGAGCCTGACCAGTAGCTAATTGCAAGTAGTTATTAATATTTTTCTCGTTTTGTCCCGTCCATCGTTAGTATAGGTACCTAAATGTTTTAGGAAAATTGTCATTGCTCAATACTATGTTACCATCGACTCTTCAGCCTATAGACGGTGCATAACAGACAATGAATTGAACATTTGATGATTGGATAATTATATCTAACACAAGCTTCTGCCCGTGTTTTAAAATTAAATATATTCTAATGCACAGACACAAATAAAGGGACCGGATCAGCCGTTCTGAAGATTATAAAAAAAAAGAAATCCTCTTTATAATACTAGTAGGTACAGTATAGAATATGTGTGTAGACGTTGCATAGTCGATGCATGTTACCAATGACCCAGCATGATTCACTCAAGGTTTATTTACAAAGTGGCTAAACAGAAGTTGGTCGTGCTTTTTCCTACCATGCTTTTGAAATTACATTCACTTCGATCGCGTTTTTACGTAAACGTCAAAATCTGGTGGGCGGCAGTTTGTCTTATTTTTTATAAAGATAAGTTTATCGACATGATGAGTCATAGCACCCGAATACTTCGAAACATACGTTCTTCCTGCGAGTTACGACGTCGTAAAGTAGTTATGTCCCTACACTTAGCACCTCGACCATACAGTTGGCGTCAAATAACTTTGCCGCTCTGAAGTTAGGTTGCGCATGCGCTCTACTGTTTTATAAGTAAGATTGACTACTGCGCAGTCATTTGTAGCGAACTGTACTTGCTCGAAATTTATTGCGACGTTCATCGTGCAACGTCTACGTTAAGTAAAGATAGTGATAGGGTCGGTATTTACCTGCAACTTGGTAACGAAGCTAAGCGAGTGCTGTTGCAGATCAACAGTGAACTGCGCCTTGTTCCCGGTGACACCGGAGCTTTGCACTTGTTCCATCTTGTATTGTGCTTGTAGTGACGGCAGCAGTGCAGCCGTGATGCTGAGGCTCTGTGAATAATGTAATAAGTTTTCATTTGTACATAGTATAAACCATAGTCGGTTTTTATGTCTGTCTGTGTGAACGCTTAGATCTTCTAAACTTCGCAATGGATTACGATGTGGTTTTCGCCATAATTTAAAGCATTTGTTCTAGAAGGTCTGTACGTATAATAAATTAATAGTTGACTTAGTTATAAGAAATCTCGATGTTTTAACATCTCGCCATTGTCGACAGTGGCGAGACGATAGTCTAAACTAAACTAATATTTTAAAGAGTAAAGATTAGATTTTTTAGATGTTTGTGTGTTACACTTTCACGCTAAAACGGCTAAACGTATTTGTATGACATTTGTCACATGGGTAGACTATGACCTGGGTTAGGTCATAGGTTTTTTTAAATAAATATATTACATTGATTTTACATTCTTTGATTACTTCCTCACACACTGACTTATTAATTGTAACATTTTAGGACAATTGTCTACTTTGACAATGTTTGTAAATATGTGAACACCATTTGTATCTATCACATAATTAATTTATCTGTTGTTGCTTCATTTTTAACTCTTTTTACCTATTATGGTACAGTAATTTGATTCTATGTGCATCGTCTTCACATATAATCATATAACTAATGTACCCATACAAAATATTGTAAAACATTTTAAAAGAGTAACATTGCTCTTTCGGTTACATATTGCAGTACTCGCATTATATTGTTTAAAGTTAATCTTTTTATTTTGTCAGTAAATAATTGGTACAAAAAGTAGTGTTTCTTTCATTTACAAAAAACTATGTACAACTTTCGGAACAAACCACACTTATTTAGTAATTAGTTAACCTTACTGTTTAATAAAATATTATGTTTTAAATATTAACAACAATATAAATTCGGTAATTATTCAGCAAATTAACCGAGTAAAAGGCCGAATACGAACATGAAAAAATATGCCGAATGTACCGAATACGAATATTCGGCCAAACCTTCGGCGCCTTCCTTAAAAAAAATCAACATTTTATTCAGTCCCAAGGATTGCGATAGATTCAGAAACTACCGCTTAACGACATCTATAGTACCCTTGGTTGTGTTGTAGGTAACCAATTACTATTAGGGTGGGCTTTAAGAAAAACACGTAGCAAATTGTTTTTAACGGGTATAAACATCGCATAGTATCACATACCTGCAGTAATATAGAGAAATGCAAATGCAGAGGATTTAACAAAGGATGCGCGGGCGGCGGTCTGGGCACTCTAGGGGGGCGCGGCGCGGGCGCAGGGGAGCCTTCCGACGACGAGCCCGACCCGCCCGCCGGGCCCGGCCCACCCGGCGGGCCCGCCGGCCCGCCCGGCGCCGTGCGGGACAGGCGGGACGATGTGCGGGTTACTCCGAGTTCCTGTGGGGGAAGGAGAATAGGTTGTTGATAAAAAAAAAAAAAACCCGTTCCAAGGAAACACAAACATTTTTTACGTCCTAGGGCCTTAGGCAGAGCCGAAGTTCAATCTGCGAGACAGATAATAAAGAACTAGTTATAGTTTAAAATATAGGACAACACAGCACGATTGCTGGGAAGCTTACATTAGCTTAATAATTCTGTTTTTATAAGTGAAGACTTGTAATTGGCTGTCAGTTACACTAACAATTTAAAACTTAATAATGAAAAATTTAAAAAAATTCGGAGGTGCGATCTCGGATTTACATTTTGACTTTACTATCGGCTTTAGCACCCTCGAAAACTATGAAAACGACACCCATGACGAACAACTTGAAAATTTTCGCAGGCGCCATTTTTGATTTACTTTTGACCTCACTATCGGATTTAGCACCCTCGAAAACTATGAAAACGACACCCATGACGAAAAATTTAAAAAATTTCGTAGCCGCCATCTTGGATTTACATTTTGACTTTACTATCGGCTTTAGTACTCTCGAAAACTATGAAAACGACACCGATGACGAAAAATTTGATTTTTTTTACAGCCGCCATCTTGGATTTTCATTTTGATCTCATTATCGGTTTTGGCGCCCTCAAAAACTATGAAAACGACACCCATGACGAAAAGTTTGAAAATTTTCGTCATGTGTCGTTGCCGCCATCTTGGATTTTCATTTTGACCAAATTATTCACACTTTCTCTCTCTTTCTTGCCAGCGTGTTACTTGTTCATACAATGTTCGTGATTGATCTCTTTGGTTATTGGAACTTTTACTAACAATATCCACATTCCTAATTCAAATCTATTTTGCTCCCTAGGGATAAAAGAGCTATTTTGGTCCCTGTTTACGAAGAACAAACTAGCTCTTTTTGAATAGATGTGATGAAAAATAATATACCTGTAAAGTCGAAGACAGCTGCCTGCTGGAGCGCGTCATGACGCCGTGCAGCGCCACCGGGTGCTGCGGCAGGTCCACGCGCACGCCGCCCACGCTCAGCAGCGCCGTGGCGCCCGGCCGGCCCGCCTCCCAGCCGTACAGCGCCTGCGACTTGCCCACGCTCACGCGGACCACCGTCCTGCGAACGAGACATAACATTTTGAAACATAATAATAAAATAAAAACTTTTTCACAAAAAATAAAACCGACTTCCAAAAAAAACACTACAAAGTGAAAAATAACTTTGATTTCGGAAGTCGGTGTCTTTGGGGTTTTATTTTCGTTTTTTTGCCACCGACTTCTTTTATTCACCGACTATTTTTCACTTTTTAGTTGTGGTACCTACACAAAATCCCCACAAAAATTTGAATAGCCATTACCTGCTATGTAAATTACAGTGACAGGAACTATTAGAATATCATCCACATCTAAATGGGAAAAATACGTATTATTGAAGCTAACTCAAAAACCCCTCATCAGATCTTGACCAAATTTATATGGGACCACTTCTGAAGTATGCCCTACCAAACAAAAAAAGAATCATCAAAATCAATTCATAATTGGCGGAGTAATCGCGTAACAAACAAACAAAAAAAACACTACCGAATTGAGAACCTCCTCCTTTTTGAAGTCGGTAGAAAATATATAATAATATGTGTTGGGAATACTACTGAAGTAATTAAATATCTTTGCGACTATGGCCCAGTCCCCCCAGCACGTTGTACACTGATTATGCGCATATTCTACAGTTAGAAGTTGTAATTGCTAACGAGAGTAAGTATCGCTGAAAACCAAATGCATAAATGGTTATCGTTTAGTAACATACTTAGACGTATTGGCGTGTAAACTCATGCGCAGAATGAAGGTTTAGTGCAAGTTTTGTGACGTCACACACGGCTTCATTTTCAGCAGACCAATATTAGTTACTAATTGAAAAAAGTGTCTATGCATAGATGTTGAAAAAAAACCCTCCAACGAAGATTTGATGTGTCATATGACTTACTGATGGTTAGGAGCCACTCCCTCCAGTAACACAATCATGGTCCTTCCAAGGTTGCCGGTCAGCGACCACTGTCGCGAGCGAGACGCTGAGAACGACGCCTGGAGCGACGTGATCTCTGCTTCCAGCTTTAACCCCGAGAGGGAAGCCAGGAGACGAGTGCGGTGGATCCTGTTAAAAATTAGTACGTAAAATATAACCACTCCAACCATCTCATGTAACCAATCCAATATTCCAAAACGGTTATATTTTCCCAAAAAAAACAAGTAAATTATTTAACTTTTTGGTTAAAACTAAAAATCTAAAGGTAAGTTTAACAAGACTAACGATAACTCGCGAAATAATTAGGTATAAAATTCCTACACAATACAATTATTATGATTTTAATATCATCGTTCAACACTGTTTGTCTTTGTTTTTTGTTTCCCAATAAACGATTGTATAGTTTACTAGACTATGTTGCTATTTTTATGAACGTTATTATTTTCGTAAGAAAAAAATATACATTTATCATTCAGCAATCTATTTGCGTTCCGTTTAAAAAAAAAAAAATGTTTACCTGGCAACTCCAACAACGACCATGCCCATATTGGCAGCGCTGGATGAGGAGTTGCTTGTGTTCTGTTCTCGCGAGCTGGGCCGCTGTGCCGGGCGACTGTGGCGGTAATGTTCCGGAATGTCTGTCGTGACAGAAAACCTGCCGGAGAGTAAAAAGTTCCGATTACTTTTAAGTTACTGTTAATGCACCTCGATGGTTGCTTCATTAGTTTCTTATCTATAGAGCAGGTTAAATTGTAATATCTTCAAGTTATAAAGTAATAAATTTAACAAGTGTAATTTGATCTTTATTTGATTCCATATTAGATTCAAAACAACTTACGTGTTGGAATTGTATTAATTTCACAAGAATCATTTAACTATACATTTTTAGCACACCAAGACCCAAGGCATAGTTACAGATGATGATACATTCAGTGTGTCAGCATTTACCTTCAGAACAATGTATATAGTTGACGTCAAATAACTTTTCTGCTCTAAAGTTAGGTTGTGCATGCGCGCTACTGTTTTCTAGGTAAGATTGACTACTGCGCAGTCATTTGTAAAGTTATTTGACGCGAACTGTAACACACCACTCTCACCGATATCGGACAGCGAGGCGTGGGGCCCGGGGCCCGGGGACAGGGGCCCTTAACTAGTGTACAACAATGTTACCTGTGCGTGATAGTCTCGGCATCGGGCATGTTGGCGTACAAGTCCAGCAGCAGGTACACGGTGCGCCAGCAGCGCGGCGCCAGCTTGCCGTCCGAGGCGTCCGCAGACGGCGAGCTCAGCGACGCGTGCGGCCCGGGGCCCGGGGACAGGGGCCCTTAACTAGTGTACAACAATGTTACCTGTGCGTGATAGTCTCGGCATCGGGCATGTTGGCGTACAAGTCCAGCAGCAGGTACACGGTGCGCCAGCAGCGCGGCGCCAGCTTGCCGTCCGAGGCGTCCGCAGACGGCGAGCTCAGCGACGCGTGCGGCCCGGGGCCCGGGGACAGGGGCCCTTAACTAGTGTACAACAATGTTACCTGTGCGTGATAGTCTCGGCATCGGGCATGTTGGCGTACAAGTCCAGCAGCAGGTACACGGTGCGCCAGCAGCGCGGCGCCAGCTTGCCGTCCGAGGCGTCCGCAGACGGCGAGCTCAGCGACGCGTGCGGCCCGGGGCCCGGGGACAGGGGCCCTTAACTAGTGTACAACAATGTTACCTGTGCGTGATAGTCTCGGCATCGGGCATGTTGGCGTACAAGTCCAGCAGCAGGTACACGGTGCGCCAGCAGCGCGGCGCCAGCTTGCCGTCCGAGGCGTCCGCAGACGGCGAGCTCAGCGACGCGTGCGGCCCGGGGCCCGGGGATGCGGGGCCCGCGCCCGCGGACCCACCCGCGGACCCTGCCGCGTACATGGGCGTGTGCGCGCCTTCGTTTAGGGAGCTGTAGCCTGTTGGGGGTATAAAATAACTAATGATAATTTCGGGTGAATTAAATTTTTTGAATGAGATTGATGTGTACAATCGGCATATGAAATCATTGATCCGTCAAAGGATATGCCACATCTTCTCTCCTGCTCGTCATGCATAACTATAACCTCAGCACGTTTCGTACGACAAAGTTACATAAGACAGTCCCACAAAACGCCCACCCTTCACCACTTCCTAGTGCTTTAGCTGGGAAGAAGAAGTGGCGCATCAAACTCCCCAGCAGCACAGCTGTCTGTACAATTAGGAAAAAAAAATATTCTATATAATAGTATGCAAAATTAAATACATTACGCAACACTAAACATAATTTAAATTATAAATTAATAGCTATATGTCAGCTAGCACACGCCAATGTACCAACCAAAAATATCGAGAACTTTACCCAAGCAGAAATAAAAATAAAATAAAGACTAAACGTAAACAATATCTAAATAAAAGCCACCAGTCATAAAGGGCGTGCCCGCTTATATATAGCTGTAACTGGAAGTTATAAATGATAAACTAGGACCATCGAGGTAAAATAAATAAACAGTTAATTAAATAACAATAACAAAACCATGATCAGCAAGACGACCAGTCACCACAAGCAGCACCCGTTCACGAGCATATTTGAGGTAAGGAGGCAAGCCGACCCCCGACGCTACCGCAAGCAGTGACATCTAAGGGAGCATGACGAACTTGCTGCCGGTTGGTCAGGCAAAAAATAATATGATCAATTGTCAAGGTCGCTAGCTGACCACATATTGCAATACAACTCATGAAAATCATTCAAATGAGTAGATTATGTCCACAAAAAAATTAAAATAAATCGACTTATAAAGTCAAATAAAATAAACAATTATATAAACTTATATAACCTGTCAATAGGTAAGCTAATTCTGGAGAAAGAACATAAACATTTTCTTGAACTATTCTTATAATTTAAATACTCGTTGATAGAATAGTATGCCTTTGAACAAAGGTTGGATTTTACTTTAGTTTTAAACGCATTAAAAGGCAAATCTAGCAAAGAAGAGGGTAGCTTGTTGTAAAAGGTTATACCAAGCCCAAAAATGAGTTATGAAACTTATGAAGCCGGTGAAAGGGAGCTCGTAGTTTGTCCTTGTTTCTAGGGTTAACATTGTGAATATCACTGTTTTTAGTGTATAAGTGTATATTTTAACTAATATATAGGATGTTGGCGAAGATGAATTGTGATGCAACTGTGAGGATACCAATATCTTTGAAAAAATCTCACAGAGAAACTCTGGCACCCAGCTGGTAAATTGCTCGAACATCTCGTTTTTGGAGGACAAATATATTTTGAATATCAGCAGCTTTGCCCCACAGCAGAATACCGTAGGACATAACGCTATGGAAATAACTAAAATAGACTAACCGAGCTGTATCAACGTCAGTGTATTGTCTTACTTTCCTGACGGCGTAGGCGGCCGAACTGAGCCTTCCCGCTAGGCTAGATATATGTTGGCCCTCACTGAAGTTTGGAATCTACTGTTATGCCCAGAAAAACTGCAGAGTTTACAGTTTCAAGCGCCTTTATATCTAAGACGATGTTGCGGCCTAGATTTCTAACATTTGGAAGGGCAAACTTTACACATTTCGTTTTCTTGGCATTGATAACTAGGTTATTTGTCGTAAACCAATCCGTAACCATTGAGAGTGCACTGTTTACATCGTCGAAATCTTGTCTATTCCTGTCTACTTTAAAAATAAGACAAGTGTCATCTGTAAACAGTACAACTTCACAGATACCCTTTAAATAGAATATTCTTAGTGTATATCAGATATACACTAAGAATAAGAATGGACCCAGTATTGAGCCTTGAGGTACACCTAACTGAACTGGTACCCCGGAACATTTCACACCATCAATATCTACGCATTGTGACCTATTATGTAAATAATAATTTATTACGTTGAGAGCTTCGTTTTGCACACCATAATGACGCAGTTTACGCAAGTGTCATGTCACGTGTCATGGTGCATGCAGTCAAAGGCTTTGGAGAGATCATAGAAAACCCCAATAGCATTTTGCGAGTTCTCCCATGCGTTAAATATGTGTTTTAGCAGAGCAACACCCGCATCTGTAGTGGAACGACCCAGACCTATTTAACTTAAAATGTCTTAAATTCTTAAGAATAACACGCAATTTATACAATGCGCTTTTACGCTTAATATCTGTAGCTATAATAGAAAATCTCATAAAATTGCTCACCCAGTTTCCCTTTCACACTTTTCCCGGTAGACCTTAACTTCTGTGCAAAAGACTGCGGCCGAGGCCTGGTGGCTGGCTGGGCCAACTTCTGCTGACTCAAGGACTGCGGCACCGCTGCACCCAGCTCGGGTGTTAGGGTAGGTGCCAACAGGTCCCATTTAGGCTCTAAGGTGGCGTATTGAACTTCTTTTTCGAGAGAAGTTACGCTTACTAGGTTTTCTCTGAAGTCTGATACTGAAAAGGAATTATTACGTTAGTAATGCCTTCATTTGAAGGGCGTGTGCACTTGTAAGTACTTTTAAACTAATGGTGATAAAAATTGTCATCGATGTTAAATTTTTCGTTCTTTTGCCGATTTTTGAAACTTCTACTAAACTTATCAGATTCCATTTAATACATTCTTGACAATCCAAAGATTAAAGGCATAAGGAGACATTATTCACAACATAATTATATTTGAAAAAAAAAAAATCGTCTAATACTAATTACATAATATGCCAGATAAGTTAACAACAATTTATTTGGAGGTGGTTAAATAAGCTATATACAGGGTGTTTGGCGCATGGACCGACACAATTTTTTCAGGGATTTGGGAGGTCATTAGCTAGGTTCTACCCATACACCCTTTGTCCCAAATGTCACGGTTGGTTACATAAGATTATTTTTTTAAAATGAAAAAATTCCCAAAATGTGTCCTTTAATTTGAAATAACTTTTTTGTTTGTGGGTGTAGTGGCACAAAACAAATTTTGTTGCATTCTCCAAAGTCCTTTAAATCTAAAAACATCTTTGTTTTATACAACTGGTTTCAAGAAAATTCCTTACAAGCTTCCAAAGTTAATTTTTGTATTTAATGAATGAAATTTTACAACTTCTAAATTAATTATAAAAAAAACTAAAAGCTATTTTGAACTTAGCTAGAACCTAGCTAATGACCTCCCAAATCCCTGAAAAAATTGTGTCGGTCCATGTGCCAAACACCCTGTATAGCCTACCTGAGGACGAGGTATGTTTGTTCTGTCGATGCGATATCTTGGTCTGTGTGCGCAGTTCGATCTGCGTGTCCTTGACATTCTGGTACATGTTGCTGATCTGATGCAGCAGCCGGAGCAGGGGCATGTTGACCTAAACGAATAACATTATGTTAGAGCTGATGATTAAATGAAGTAGCTGACCTAATACTGGTATTTTTTTAAAACTATTCTACAGATTTGCTACGTGAAAATGAAAAAAATATTTGTACGATTTTTAGCACTAAAGATGTTGGTTGCTCATGTTAGGGCATCGTTTCGAATCTAAAGGCGTTGAAGGCTTAATAAGTTAGTGGTGGGGATACTGTTAAAAAAATACAATTACGTTTATTACACTGCTATTTTAATACAAAATCAAAGACTCTCACTAACCTGCTGCGAAATAAACCGTATACTGATATTAAAGTTCAGCATTGTACTGATATGTTTCTTGAGCTGTCCCCTCGATATGTACAGCACGTTCTGGCGCTGTATGAGGTCATCGACGGCCATGTCGGCCACTTTCTTCAGGTCCACGTCTATGGACACCTTCTCGCAGAGAAAGGCGGGCGTCTCTGATGGGATCGCACCGTGGGGTTGGGAACCTGGTTAGTTTTGTCTTATGTTTGACTGGTTTATAAGTTAGTAGAACTCAAAAAAAAGGCTTATCAAACTGCTAGCAAGCAGATTATAAAATGGTATCACACGGTGACAGGGTTAATGATCACCTTAAAAGTAGACTGTATAAGACCCTATTAGAATTGAATCTGTTGGACATACTAAAGTTAGAATAATAAGAATAACAAAAATCATAAAAAAACTTTTAATTAATCTTTCTAAAATATAAACAATTGACATTTATTTTATATTTTTCTCAATTCTCAATATAAATTATAAATAAAATGGGAGAATTAGAGTTTATCTAGCCAATTTTTTTTTCAAAATATGTGAATGTATGAGTTATTTTTAAAATAGACCATCTAAGCACCACCCTGTACAGCAACTCACCCTTTCCTTTAGCCGCATGTCGCCTGTCTCTGCTGGCGAGGTCGCTAACAACGATGTCAATGCGGAACATGTCCATCCACGCAATGAGCGACAGTTTGGAGCCGAGCGAGTCCAGCGCGGGCGGCCCGCCATTACCGCTGTTCACGGCGTCGCCTGAACCACTCTTGTTTTTGGACTCGCCTGGAAGATGATACAGATTCTTAGAGTTGTTTACTTTTAAACTCAAACCATTTATTTCAATTAAACTAATTACAGGCACTTTTGAATTGTCAAGGAGTTGGTCAGTCAGAAAGATGAAGCTGCCCATTCCAAAGGGTAGTAGGTTCCTATAGAAGAACGGGCCAGAAACTCCATACCACACTATTTAAAATCCAAATACAGGATGTTAATGTAATTGCGTGCCACAGCTTAGGGGTAGGTTCAGTATCGAAAAAGGAAGCCATATAAAAAAAAACAACATATAAGCACCTACTAACAAAATAGCAATCGTTTAGAATTAAAATTATTTTATTTGTTTAAATGCTTTAATTACTTACCTAGGTACTATCGAACGCGAATCGAACTAACGCTACGACGGTATGTACTAAGTTGCAATGCGAATTTTCCCTTCGTACAGCGATGCGTAATATTTTTTTTTTCTTTTTTTTTCTGGCTTTCGTTATCGATACTGAACCTACCCCTAAGCCATGGCACGCAATTACTTTAACACCCTGTATTGTTACAAGCCTACCGTACCTCATCTATGTATATTTAAAACATAAATTATTTTTGACGTATCAGTGTTTCTTTAAAACCTATTTCAGAGATAAATTTATTTTTACAATGTGACCTTCGGTTTTTGAAATCCTGATCGAAATCTTATGTAAGCTATTGTGGATTGTGGTTTAATTTAACAAAGACCAATCATTTACGCCCTTATTAATAAACCCGAAGTCAAGTGAAGCCAAACTTATACCTCGTTTGACAAAAGTTTTGGTTAAAGTTGATTTTCAATCTGAAGAATGGCGGAAAAAATGTCAACCATCATATTATTTTCCAACCAGAGGCTGTCAAACTGAACTTAATTAAATGGTATCTGACAGTTGAAAAATCTCTGTCAAAATAAAGTGAATATATTAGGCCCCCACCTATAAAATCAGCGTTTTGTATGGAGAATTTTAAAGAAGTTGCATTTTTCATACTAACATTTTCTTAATTTATTTAAAAATCATGAACACTGTTTTAAAACTTTTATGCACTAATGTTTAAAAACTAAGATAACGTATGCCATTAAATTACAAAAATAAGTTTGGCTAAGTTTTAAAACAAGTCATTCGAGAGTCAACGAGTCATTTTTAAGGTATTTTTTATGTTTAGAAAATTATACGTAATAAGGTTTTTTACTATTGGTAGTTAGTTGTCTATGATGGTCATTATTCGATATAATATCGAAAAAGAAAACGCCTATTTAATAGGTGGGGACCCAATACTCTCAGAATCAGTTGTAATTTCTATATTTAAAAGAGTGTCCTTGGAGTTTTTTGCCTGTTGATCTCCATAGAGATCTACTATTTGGACGGGCAACTAGCTTCCACTTTCTGACTAGCTGACCGACTCTGACAATTCAAAAGTGCCTGTAAATGGTTTAATTGAAATAAATGCTTTGAGTTTGAGTTTCAGAAACAAGTCGTAAGAGTAGGAAGTCTAATTTATTAAAACCAGAATATTAACCGTTACTTTCGACAATCTAACGTAAACAAACGCAACAAGGCTGTATGATAATTAAACCAAATAGTAAAAGAGTCAAAACGGTCGAAGTATGACGAGCCACGACGTACCCTGCGTGACCTGCTGCGGCGACACGCCGAGCGCCGCCAGGAAGGGCTGGAACACGAGGTGCGCGTCCAGCAGCATGAGCGAGCCCTGCAGCGGGTACAGCGCGCACGCCGGCATGGCCGCCGCCACCGCGCGGGGGTTCATCTTCGAAGGAGGGATTATTGGCTTCTTGCTCTTTGGCTCCTGGGTTAGTACAATTACGTGACCGTGTTTTATAGTTTACTTCGTAATGGGTGGGTAAATCGGTTAGTGTTTAACCCCGTCAATGATCGCATGCTCGTGTGATGGTAGCTACTTCATGCAGTGTTCGTCGAGTGTGATGATCGGTTTGAGAGAGCTTAGAATTGAACTGGGCTTTTCAGTGCACGCAGGCAGCTCTGAATTGCGAGTGCCCATCGATTTTCAATAAACGTCGACGACGTCGAGGATGCACAAAATATTTTTTATTAACATTTCACGAAAGTGGACCTATTAATTTTATTTAAACTTTATTTCAATGCCTTTAATAGTCTCAGCACTCCTTTTATAATTTGTAACTAATAACAGACAGTTTATTAGGGGGTTTGTTGTGTCACTTCATATCAGCCAAACACTAGAAAGTGGAGAGGGGTGAGCACTTTGGGAGCTTTATGTGTAGACGTTCAAAAAGTGCTTATTATCAGCGTTACTTGAATCAATAATTTTGAAATATAAGAAAACATGCACCATCTGCATCCAGTCATTCACCAACATATTGTAACACTCACCACTTTTATAGGTTCCTGTTTGGCCATCCATTGATACAGATCTTCTCTGGCGCGATCATTCTTGATGTTCTCATCACTGCCGTGAGGAGAGTATAATGATGGATTGGACCCTAACGTCGGTAGATCCTCCTTGAGGGTCCCGTAGTCAACTGTAGTTAAGAGTGAAGTCAGCTTGACAGTACCATATTATCAGTAGTACACGACATTTCAGTAATAAGTGAGAAAATATATAATAGAACGCTTTTATGGCACGCTCTTATAACAAACAACAGCACACACTGTTCGTGATCCCATTTCGATTTTTTCTTTTAAATCCTTACATCCAACGACATCTATTAAATTATCTTTCTGACTAAGTCGATGGGCAATACCATCCTCGCAGAAACGCAATCCCTATCCTAACATGTTTGATTGATTACTCAACTTACGCGTTGAAACGTTTGACACAAAATTCCTGGAAAGTTAGCTACTTTGTCTACTCACCAATAGAATCACCTCGCTCTTTTTTGTAACTTCCTTAAATTCTTCATAGTTTTACATTGGCGGTCTTGAAGCACATACTATAATAAATCCACATACAAAACTAGCAATGTATCTACTCACTAGCGATGGCGTCGTCGTGGAAGGCCGGCTTCCTCGTGGCGAATGGCAGCGAGGGGAACACCAGGCTCGCGCGGCTGCTCTGCGCGCCGCGCACTGTGACGGGCAGGGGGTTAGCACATCGCTAGTGTAGGGGGGTTACGTATTGTACGAGTTGAAGATTGTGCTAGAATGTATGAGTCTAGAGAGTGGGTTTGATGGTATAGATAAAAGGTTCGTGTAGCAAGGTGTCATTATATCAAAAATCATTTGGTCAGCTGACTAAATGGGTGTTAATTAAGGAAATATGTTTTTAATTTCATTACTATCTAAACCAAAGTTCAGCACGCTACACGGAACCACAAAATAATGAAAAAAAAACTTAAAAAGTTTTGTTTTCTGGAAATTAAAAAAAAACTGTTTAATATAGTTTTTTTTTAAATTTATTTTGATATAATGGCACCCCTACAGAGATGGCTAGAGAAATAAAGATGTACTATTTCAAAACTCTTTATAAAATTGAGTTTGTTACTAACATCGACATGCGAATCTTTCAGTAGTGATTTGGTTGAGATTTTAATAACGATGTTTGCAGTTTTTGTCTTAAATATGACACATACAGTTTTAGAAAAAAGGTCGGTTTGGTAGAGCGTTGTTTTAGTCACTTTTACTTGTGTGACCGTTTATTTCATAGACTGGACTGAGAGAGAGAGAGAGAGAATGTTCTGAGCGTTCCGTATTCAGTTACGCAGTGAATACAGACCGAGAAGTATTGGAGAGACAAAGCGAATGTGCGGCCATTCACGGTCAGGAGTGTATCGTTCTGCGCTGCATGTACTACTGTAAGCCAAAAGAGACAGGTATTGGCGGCACATTCGCTTTGTCTCTTTCTAGAGAGTTGAGAAGGCAAAGACTATCGCCACGATTTTCTTGCCCGTGGAGATGGCGCTTACAGAAGAATAGAAAAAATGACAGACAATCTGTCATTTTGTCTATTCTTCCGACCAAACCCGTTTCTATGGTGGTCACGCTACGTGTGCTGTCCGTTTTCTATGTCTATGTGTTATTTCTAAAGCTCTATGTGTCATGTAAACGCCAGCGTATTGTGCGTTTGCGATTTTATCGATATTTTTTGGGAATATCCTATGACGATTTGGATACAGTATCAGTATTCAGTACTACAGAATGATAATAGAATAGCTAAGAGGAATATAGAATCTGAGAGGAATAAAGTTGCAACCAGTTATACAGGTGTAGAATATAGGTGCACCAAATAGCGATAGCTAAAATACATTACCAACACCAATTAGTTTAGAAAAAAAGTCAAAATAAATTATCATGCGAAACTCCGTAAGCCGTGGTATTTGTTTTGTCGTATACCTAAACACGACAAAAAAAAGAAAAGATGATTTTTTTTTATGTCAACGATCTCGGTAGTTTTTATACTTGAAGTAAGTATGAGTTGAGAAATGTTTTTTGTTTTTTTCTTTTCTCCTGTTTAGATAGATATTTATCCATATCTAACTAAACAGGAGAAAAGAAAAATCACGTCGGTGAAGTTTACAAAAAAAAAAAAAAAACAATTTTTTTAAACTCATATTTCAACTACTTTGCGGTAGATGACCCAAAAAAATATCATCATTTTTTTTTTGCTTTATTTTATTTAGATATCGATCGATCACGAGTGCAGAGTCTTACTAGCTAATTAAACTTGTGTATATATTTGTGTATTGTATAAAAGAATAATATTATTATAGTGAGTGCAACCGTCACTGAGTGGTACCCCAGAGACGGTAAAAGCAATACAGGAGGTCAACAAGTGAGAAGGGTGGATGACCTGAGGCTCACGGCTGGACACCACTCAAAGGGTAGCGCGAGACAGAACGCAATGGAAAACGCTAGAGGGGGCCTATGCCAAAGAATGTCACGTAATTCACTCTTAATTACGTGACATTCTTTACCTCAACACTGTCATAATATGAAATGTTAACTTCGATATTCACAACAACGGGCTTATTATTGTTATTACCATAGTGAGTCATAGATAACTTATCTGTGAAGAGAGTGTGTTTAATGTATAGTGCGTATTAATTAAGCTAATAACATAAATGCTTTATATTGTATTTGTTATAAGCAGTGTGAATAATTTAAAGCGCATAACATGGGTAAACGAAGCGACGGCCAATCCTAATTAATAAATAACTTGGATATGAAGTTGGATACATAACATTATATTAAATTAACTAGACAAGGAAAACACCACTACAAACATTAAAACATTTGACCCATAGAGTGATTCAGAGGTTAACAATTCGTCACAAATGTATTTATTAAGAATGAATGGAAAATTTTGAAGATTGGCAATAGTGAAGGGATCAGATGTTTGAATGACACGGAATGATAGATAGATACGCTCAATTGTACATTGTGCATCAGGAAATAACAAACATAATAACGATGAAATGGTCACACATATGTATGTATATGATCACTCCATGCTGTCCTCGACAACGGCAAGACAAACAACAACAAAACAAGAAACGCATAACACAACGCTGTGAAATCGTTTGTTAAGAGATTTTGATACAAATCGCCGAAAGCATTAACGTACGGTACTTTTTAAATTTTGAGTATATAAGTGATGATGAGTAGACCGCTTATATACTCTTCAAGAAGAAATCGAGCAAGTGTTAGATACTCAATAGTTAAAGGACTTTTCTGAGGTAATATAACAAACGACTTTTAATCTTAGGACTTGTGAACCATACAGATGTCCTTAATGATAGGTCGGTGATCAATAAAATTGTGAAAATATTAAAATCGATACGACTATCGTGTCTGCGAATTAGACGTGTAGTTATAGCTATCGTGAGATTGGGTATCGAGAAGCATGCCCGCAGTTTATAAGACACTTTACTCCTCAATGGGATTCCAACTCTATTTCTATATACATAAGGTTCACAAGTCCCTCCCAGCACAACACAAAGTGTTTGGTGTACGAACCGGAGGGCGGCGTGGAAGGGAACGAGTGCGGGCGCGGACTTGCCTCCACGCCAGACGCTTCACCCACAAACAACGTGTTATTAATGTTGATATAGATACCAAATTATATTGTACTGTAGTGGATATAGTTTTACGGGTTATATTGTAGCCGAAACATAATAGAACGTCTGAATACCATGTGTAGGCACCGCCCGCCAGTATATACATGTTTTACCTATGTTAAAGTCCCTTGTAATAGCTGAGAGCGAGCCTATTGCTATTAAGAGGGAACAGGGCCTGCGAGTAATTTGAAAAATTGGTATTTGAATAAACTATTGCCGTCGTCTTACTTCAAGTCTGCCTCCGTAGAGTGCGATAGGGACAGCTGCAGCTCAGATCGATTATATCACAAAAAATTGACGAGATCGACGTTTTGTATTCCCCATTTTTCTCCTCGAAAACTGAGCCAATTCAATTATTTTTTTAAATTAAAATTTTAAGAAAGAGTACGTTTAGGTTCCTATGATTATATTTTATGTTAAAAACTTTTCGAATTTGTCTGGTTGTCCAAAAATGCCCCATTTTTGGGGGGTCATATTTTCTTTACCAATAAGTTGCTGAAAAAAAGGAAATAACGGACGTGTCTACAGCAGACCTTGATTTTATGAAAATAAAAAGATTGTTCTAGAGGCATTACTCACGAAGAAAAAAGGGGAAAACATTTGTATAGAGAATCGCAGGGCCTGTTCCCTCTTAACCAGGCACAAACTGAGACGGTCGTACTGGTAATAATTAATAATAATTATTTTTACTATAAATGTTTCGGGTCATAAATATAAGAAAACACTTTACTTAAGTTCATCAACTTGCGTATGCGCATGCTTGACAATAAACCAGATAGACTTGCGATAAAATTATGACGCACCCTTATCTGTACTAGGTAGGACTTGATTCAATGAATATTTTAAGATTGAATCTTTTCACTTAATGCAACAGAAATTGAATCACAATATAAACCGTAAAACTATGTTGGCCTGTCGAAATAATAATAATTTACTGATAAGCTAATTGCGAGATACTGTGAATTTAGCAGTATTGATATGATTGGCTTTATTTGTGGTAATTGTATAAAAATATTTTACAATTTAAGGATAATTGAATAAAAACCAATATTATTATTTTATTTTAATGAATATAAGCCCCAATTTCAAAGAACTATGTTAAATTAATAGCTTTAATGTGAATAATGTTTTTACAGACGTATAAAAATAATCGTAAGTTCAGCAGTTCTTTGAAATTAGACCTAATATTCTTGAGTTAAGGTTCAATTTCCTAAATCAAGATGTCTAAAAAAAATAACAAAATAAATGACTCACCTGGCAGGTTGATTTTATCGACATCCATATTCAGCAGTAGACAGTTCTCGTCTAATGCTTCGGTCTCCAAAGGATACTCTTGCCATCCTTCCACGGAATCCTAAATAGATGAGTTAAGATTTAGATACTATTTAAACGGACCACTGGACTAACCAACACACAATGCCTTAAACTAGGAATAAGATACGTAGCATAATCAGTCTATAGCCGTGGCAGCAATAAGCCTCCTCTGTACGAGGGAGTGGCCTATAATCTACCACGCTGGTCCAATGCGGGTTGTTGATGTCACATGTCTCCCAAACTATATAAGGTAATAAATAAATCTTTGACTTTGACTTTGGTACGTAACATACGTCTATTAATATGGTATTGTAGCGACTAGCGAAACGTCAGAAATAATTTTAGAAACGTCTTAAACAGCAGTGTCTTTTTAAAATACGGAGGATCTCGTACAGAAGGTTGATCGATTTAGTTGATGCAAAAAACCCATTTAAAACACTTCTTTTTCTCTGTTTGTACCTATGTAAATTCTCACCTCCAGTAGATCAGGTAAAGCGAAGGTGACGTTGAGTGGCTTCATCACTTTGCTCTTGTAGTTATGCTCCAGCAGCAGCGGGGTGTACAGAATATTCTTCCATTGACGACTCAGGACTATCACACCCTGTAATAAAACACACAAGTTAAATTTCATGCGAATCAGGAACGCGCATTATGAGACTTTTATGAACATTGATGTAAGGTTTAATTTAGTTATAATAAGTTTCGTCCATATCATATCAGAAGCACAGATTAGTAGAGATGGTTCACTCCGCTAAATCATTTAAAAAAAAGCGACTTGCTACGACACAATAAGGTGCAATTCAGATCACACAGCGCTAGTTACCTACAGTTATATTCACCTAGAAGTTGCCTCTCTTTCTATCGTGCAACCCTTATATCTTCTGACTACGTTACCCTCACTGAATTGACCCGATACAAAAACATTAAATTATTTACTTGATAATAGACGGGACATAGCGAACAATGGTAGATTGTTTGCCTAGGGGAGCAAACAACTATTTTTAAGACGAGTGTTTCTTTGAATGAGCGGAGCGAAGGATTTTAAAGTAGAATCCTGAACGCAGCGAGGGATTCAAAGTACATAATTCGAGCTTAAAATAGTGTTGCTCCCGAAGTGAACTCTCTACTTTTCATCACCCTCTATGAGAAAAAAAAAGTGTGCGGTTCGACATCATCTTTCACGTATGATTTAAAACCAAAACAAAATTTTCGCAGCCGCCATCTTGGATTTACATTTTGACCACACTATCGGCTTTAGCACCCTCGAAAACTATGAAAACGACACCAATGACGAAAAGTTTAAAAATTTTCGTCATGCGTCGTTGCCGCCATTTTGGATTTTCATTTTGACCAAATAATTCACACTTTCTCTCTCAAAGTCAAAGTCAAATAATTTATTTTAATTGGGCACAAGAAAGGCACTTTTGAGCGTCAAACTTTACAAAAAATAATAAAAACTGATTCTAGTCGCCCATTCCAAAAGGTAGTTTTCGTATGGAGAAGAATGGGCAAGAAACTCCACTGTTACTCTTTTAAAAAAATCATTATATCTTGTATACACTAATTATATGTGAAAACAATGCACCTAGAATAAGATTACTATACCACGATAGGTAAAAAGAATGAAAAATGAAGGAATGACATAAATTAATTATGTGATAGATGCATGGTGCTCACATACTTACAAACATTGTAAAATTATACTATATTTCTAACATTATAATAAGTAATACGAATAATAATAAGTCAGTGCGTGAGTTCAAGTAATGACAAAAAATTAAATAAATGTTTAAAAAAAAATAAAAAAATATGCAATTAAATTAGTAACCAGTTTGATTTTGTCTAGATTCTGAATTGTCCTATGGAGCAGGACCAGCATGTTTCCAAGCATTTTTATCTTGGATATAATCCTCTAATTTGTAATATGCTTGTTTACAAAGTGTACTTTTTATATGATTTTTAAATTTTCTTTCATTTAATTCTAATATATCACAAGGTATTCTGTTGTAACATTTAACATAGTACCCCATAAAAGATTTATTTACTTTAGATAGTCTGAAAAATGGTATTTTATCTTTATTTCTAGTATTAAAATATGTTACCACTGTTATCACTTATTTTATTAAAAAGATGTAGATTTTTTCTCACATACATAATATTTGAATAAATGAATTGGCAAGGTACCGTCACAATATTAATCTTTTTAAATAGTTCCCTGAGAGATTCGCGACGACGTAGATTACAAATGGCTCAGACAGCTCTTTTTTGTAAAACAAAGATGGATTCAATGTCAGCAGCCCGACCCCACAGTAAAATGCCATACGACATAATACTGTGGAAGTAGCTAAAATAGACCAAACGCGCGGTTTCTACATCTGTTAACTGTCTTATCTTTCTAACAGCATAAGCGGCCGAGCTTAGCCGCCCCCGCCGCCGCTTGAATCGTCATAGATGACGTCATGACATACGCCATCTTGCGATAACGCCGACCATGCCTTTTACTAATATCACCGTAAGCTCTGTCAAAAATCACAGTTGTACTGTTTTGTTTTGACTCGCATCTTATCTTTAAACTAACGTGGCATTTTCGAAATTGTGTTTCTGACTACCGTTAACCACCTAACCAAAGAAGAAGAAGAAATGTGTTTTAAATACACAAAGAAATATGATATGCAATTTTGACGTTGAGCGAGTACTGTCAGCGCGTTCACGAGCGTTCTGAATTGTTGACAGCCCTCAGCTGTCATTCTCGTGCTACCTTAATCGGAACGCCAATTATCGATGTCAGCGCTGTGAGCGATTATATTCTAATTCGGAAAGCGGCCTTGATGTAGTTGGGTCAGTGAGAATGTAGTTCCATTCTTCATTTAATATTTATTTATTTACTTACTCTTTTTTTTAACTTTATTCATGATGAAAGCGTAGTCGTTAGCGATTTGAGTTACCTGTCGTAGTGTAGACAATGACGGCAGATGTCTTTCAGCAAGATCTGCCTGTACGGCTGCAGCGTCTGCTTGCAAGGCATATCGAAGTAACACTGCACATAGTTGTAGCGATGGCTCCTCTCGTAACTGCTTCGCCATCGGCGTGTGGCGGCCGTAGCGACTCTGTCAGAAGGAAAACGGGTTTAAGATTTTCGACTTTATTTCAACATAATTACGCAAAGGTATAGAACATTTTGTAATTGTAGTAGTTACAGCAGTACAAATACAAACAAATAAAAATGAAGTGTGTGTTTGTAATCTCAAAATAACAGCTTTTTACTAAATGCATATGAAAGTATATATGGCAGTTAGAAAAAAAAACATTTCTATAAATGTTTGTCTGTCTGTCTGTTTATTCCGAATCTGAGAAACGGATGGACCTATTTTGACGGGACTTTCACAGACTATTTTTATTTAAGACAAATTATTAGGGCCCACGCGGGCGAACCCTCGGGCATCAGCTAGTTATGATTAATAAATAATAAAATATCATTTATTTGGCAGTGTAAACTGCCCTTCGTCAGGTTGGTGCAGGCCATTGAAAGGTCAACGCATAACCGCTTCACATTCTTTAGATGGACTCCTCATTATCGGACTTAATTTATTCATAACAAGCGTGAAATACTTACGATAACATTTTTTTTCACCGTGATACCAGCTATTTATTTATGTATTACTTTAGGAACCTATTACCTTGGGCAGAGTGTGATGTGGAGCCAGGTCTAACGCAGCCGCCATGAGACTGGCGGCGGTGGCGGTGAGGCGTCTGGCGTAGGCGCGGTACAGCGCCACCACGCGGATGCCAAGCCTGTTGCAGGGGTTCATCCAGGCGTTGATGGCTGGAGAAGCAGTACTTAGCAGGTTCCAATCTAGTCTGAAATGGCGACGAGTGGCTAAATCAGAATCCCACATTAGAATATTAGAACAGTTTTCTATACCGTCACAGAAATAAGGTTTTGTATAAATTGGCTGAAATATGACTATTATTGTTGAACATGTCGGAAAAAATCATGCCAACTGGGAGCTTAATTGGCGTGCGCCGCGTAACCCGTAAAAGATACAAAAAATTGATGTTCTACAAGATTGTTCATCTTAAAAAGTTCAACGATAAAGTTCATGATAGCATATGTCTATCTTCTAAAGATGACCCACAGTAACCATTATTATCTTTCAGAATTAGATAAAAATGTAATTGTTATTTTCGAAACTATTTACACCGGTATTATATTATTCCTTTTCCAATACAGTATTTTTATGTAAATTGGGCATTTAGTTTCGATTAAAATATGCTTTAACATCAAATCATTTAAATGAATAGTTTAAAATATATCACAGATGCAAAATTACGCGTAACAAAACAATTATGGTTGACGGCAACGCGAGTGCAGCGATAGGAGTCAATGACCTTCACCTCGGCTATAGATATAATCCTGGTAGTACGTTCACGTGGGATATTTTGCAACATCCACGCGGGCGCAGCCGCGGGCATAAGCTAGTACAATATAAATTCAAAAATTGACCTACTCCTGGCTTAGGAGAGAGCCGCCGCAAAAACCAAGCTCTCCAGTCGTGCCCACTCGAGAATAAAGGGCTACCTGAATGTTAGGGTTTCGCAAAGAAGTATTTAAATATTTACTTAAGACTAAGTGTGGTACTAGAGGGGGTTTCAGAAAATTATGTTAACATGAAATCTGTGATTTTACTGTTCAAAAGTTTTCATCTACAGCTACTTTACCTCGTATAATCAATTTTCTTCGTAATAGGTGTCCTTGGGGGCGCAGCAAAGTTGAACCACACCACTTTCAAATCGATAGCACAAGACGACGTATTCCCATTATCTTTGAGAGGAACCACAGTTGCAGTGCTGTCATTAGTTGAAGGTTCATCAGGCCCAGGAGTAGTAGGTTCTGGGGGAGGCGGAACTGGCGGTGGCTGGGCATTCCCTAGGTTCGGAGTACTCGGTTTTGAGCTCGAATCTCTTTTCCGGAACAAATCTTCAATTCCTGAAGTCCTGCTTTTGGTCCTTTCTTTATCTGGCTTCGACTCTTCGGCAGACTTGACAGATTCCCTACAGCTTTCATTATCAGGTCTTAGTGGTTTCTTTTCTTCGGTCTGTGGTTGTGGTTTGTGAGATTGTGAGTGCTTGGCGACTTTAATTGAGATGCCTTCAAGACCACATTCAAACATAATGAAGCCGATGGGACTGTCCTTCTGAGCTTCTGCTGGTGTTCCATTTTGGCAACACTGTGAAAACAATATCGTATTATCATCACATGAAAAATAATAAAAAGTCAACCTTATAACTTCGTAGATAAGGTTTAAATAGGAATTACTAAAAAAATTTTTTGTCCCTCATGTAGGTTATGGAAAAATAACGTACACGTATTTTTCTTTTTTTACGTTATCAAAAGATTAAAATCATCAATCATGACGTCACGAGTATGTAGATTGTATACTTACTTGTGACGTAGCAAATCCCACTCCCCAACTTTCATGCGTTTTATCTAAGTATTTTTTTAATTAATATGATAAAGCAAAAAATACGAGTCTAATATTTTTTTATTATCTGACTGATGGACTAAATAGAATAACTTTTTTTTTAACCCAGGCATCATCCCTATTACAGTGAACTTACCATGGATTCACATCCTTTAGCACAAGAGTCAACTCGAATAAACTTGAATGACACTTTGGAATGTTGGCACGGTATGCCTGTGATTGTTACGTCCTTCAGTTGTGACGACTCGTTGCGTATGCGTCGCAGTTGGCCGTGGACTTTGCCTGAAAACACGAGAGAGTTTGCAAAGTGAAGGAAATGTTATAATACGCTTTATTCGATTAAACAAACTGTCTTGAATATATTGGCATAATTTTTGGGGGCGAAAGTACTCATGAAATAAACAACTTTTACTGTGGGAGTACTGACATATCGAGTAAAAAACTAAAAGGTCATATTCATAAGAACTATCACCCTAAATCGCCTTTTCAGGGTGTGGTAGTTCCCCCTGAAAGGGTGTTAAATACTTCAAAGCTAGCTTTTATATTTGTCTACTCACCGACATTCAGCGTTATAGTAGTATCCTCACACTGTTGCTGCGACGCTTCAATATAAACCGGCTCTCCTCTCTCCGGTCCTCGTCTTTTTCCAGAAGTCTGTGCCGAAATCAACGCACGAGGTCCTTTCATTATACCGAACGACTTCTTACTACCCAAAGCCCTTAACGTAGGGCGGTAATACAACTGCACAGATTCCAAATTCTTCCTTGTACTGACGTATTTCGCTATGATATTTTCCACTGATACACCAAACAATGATACACAAGTCAAGTCCTGGATGTTGTCTAAAGCTGAGAAGGATATCATATCTTCGACCACCGAAGATTGTATGAAGATCATGTTGACTTTTGGAATGGTTACTGTCGCTTGTAAGGATTCCAGAATGCTCTCTTCATAGACGTTTGAATGTGGAATAGTTGCAAGCTTACATTTGTCGTCTTTATCTGTGACAAGGTTGGACTGGCTTCTGTCTTGCATCTGTGGCAGCCAGTTCTGAACATACTGCTTTTGTTTCAACACATTCGCGCTAGATACTGATGATATACACAGCAGACGCAAGTGATTGATCACTGTTATCGGATGTATATTCGCTAGTACTGGGGTTAGAGACTCGACGAATTTCTGTGTACTTTCTAGAACTAGAGGAGTCAACATTATATCGATTTCTCCCCGAAGTTTCACAAATAACCCGCTTTTAGAGTCACTTGTGGTGGTGACTGTCGATGTGGTACTCTTTTCTGTGGTATTCTCTTGACTGTCTTGCACAGTTTGCTGAACATCCCACCATCCTTGCGGGTAAGGATGGGCTTTGACTTGAGAATTGAAATGAGGTGGCAAATTGGAGTAAGGACCATGCTGGTTCTGATTATTATGATCTTTCTTTGATACCAGTCTGAGGACGTTTATCTTACCGAGGGGTTCAAAACTTGGTAAGTATTTTTGGCCAACATATACCAGGGTACCATCATCAGCCCTTTTGAATAGTGGTAACGTGAATACGTCACTGCCGCTAGGTAACGAGCAAGAAGACCAGTTAGGGCACTTATACTGAGGCAAATTGTGCATGTAACTGGCCATTAAGAGAGGCGAATCTACGATAGGCTTGTTGGTCTGCATGTGAAGGTTAACCAACGTCATGTCTTCCTGCGAAGATATCGCGGAGATAAAGGACGTTGATGATACAGAACCACTTTCTGAATCCGGTTGGACGCCTGTACTCAAATTGCTTATTGTATCCGGGATGTCTACCGTGTCAGATTTAGGCGCGGAATTATTCCATTTCTCATTGGTTATATCGTTGATACCGAAGGAACTTTTGTCTCTGGGATTGCTATGGCGACTGCCAAATGAATGCTTTAAGCTTGACGACCGGCTTGGGAACATGTCTTCATCGGCTGAGAAGAACGCTTCGGAATGGTTTTCGCTGGTTATAGACATAGTTCTTTGGACTTCTTGATTCAAAGTCTCATCTGGTGGTACTTGGGAGTTTAATGAATAATGTGATTCTGAGACCGCAACACTCCTCATAGGCACTTTTGGTACAACAAAGGTTTCTGCTTCTCCTGGAGCTGGTTTCTTCCCTGTTACATTTGAATTGTCTTTAACGCCGCAACTCAAGGCTAACTTTGAATCTGAAACACTGCTCTCCATCTGAGGAACATTCAATATACTCTTATTGAGTTTCGAATCGCTGTCAATTTTGCTGCTTCCCAAAGGCACGGATGAATCGACTAAGCGTGCGTACGGGACATCACTTTTAGTGCTAGATACTAATAAGTTGTTACTTCCTTTGCTCATACTTGTGTAAGAGAACCTTCTAGTAAGGCTCCTACGTTCAGCACTTTGTGGAGACTTGTTCAAGTTTTGAGGTAGCGGCGATGGTATTAAATTGGCCACATTGGTTGGCTGTAGGCAGACATTCAAACTGTTGTATGGCGGTGTATGGAACACAAGCTGTCCTGAATGTAATAGACTCTGTCCGTAACCATACTCTCCCGGCGTCGTCTCTATAACATTAAACATGGCCACATTTATCCCTTCATTGAGGTCGTTGGGGTTCGGCTTTAAAAAGTTAGGTCCGTTTCTATTGGATCCAAAGAATGCGCAACCTCCAGTACATCCGCACTGGGAACTCTTCCCTTCGACGGGCCACAAGAACCAAAGTCTTTTCGTCTTATCATCGTGAAGTTTTAAGAACTTCTGTTGTACTAAGTGAAGGTTTTTCGGTGTTTGGGGCAGTGATGACGCAGCTTCGATCAGTAAAGGACCTAGAGCGACTGATCCGACACCAACCCAATTATCACTTTCAGGCGGTTTGTTCTGACTAGTGTTACTACCATTTGAATGATGGTGAGTATTCGTTTGCATGTTTGTTTGTGTGTAGAGAGCTAGTTTTATATTTGGCAGCAAGCCAGTCACGCCCGTACCGCAACCTGAGCCATGTAAATTACAATAACTAAGTCTGACCGGAGATATCCACGATTGAAGCGTAGTATTCGAATCAGCGATATAAACATCAATGAGATCGATCGCGACTCGAATCATCTTGTATTTGATTTCATTTGCTGTTGGACACCTGTATTTCAAAGTAAGGTCCGTTTCTTGACACATTATATTATTCATTCCGTGATGACATTGTCTGGCTGGATTAGGCGGCACTAATTCGTTTTCGCTATCGCAAATCAGAAGCAAGAACGTTTCTAAAGACGATATTATTTGGTAGAGTTGGGGTAAGGTCAGGCGCCCAGTTAGTTGACCTAGCTGAAGTTCCATCATCCACGCGTATTCAACGGTATCCTCTTCGACAGTTCGGTTGGTATCACTGAAGAAACCGTTGCCTCGTAGTTGGAAGGAGGAGAGCATCAAGTGACCTTGATACAAGGCCCCTGAGTTTGTGGGGTTGGATCGCGACAAGTTGTTAGCAGACACTAATATTGAAGGACTCAACAGAAGTTGCAACTTGGTCTCTCTAAAGCTTTTGTCCATTTCAAATCCAAAACGTTCTATCAGCACGACTGGACAAGGCGGTTCACTTTCACTACAATTCTTAACTAAGTGTGCCTGTATGTCATGGATTATAATCGACACGGTTACGTCCAGTGGTCTGTAGTGTCGCGGGTCAAAAGGCACCTTGCTTGAATCTGTGGAGTCGTCCATTGATATCTCAGTATGTTGATTAACACTACTTTTATCATTAACTTTTGTATTGTCACTGGACCAGTAAAAAGGATCCGCACTTGGGGATTTTTGCATATCAGTAAATGTTTGGTCTTCGCCAAAGATATTTTCTAGTAAATTCATAAAGCTTGTAATAATAGTTCCATAGGCCAGTAGAATGGAAGGTCCCACTTCAAGTTCTACGCTTACTTTGTCGGGTGGTAACGTTGTTCTGTCGAACTTGTTTCCGTCTAAGGTCCAGTTAATTTGAGGCTGTTTCCTCATCCTTGGTATTCTCATTGGTGATAACAGAATTTCTTCTTTCTCGGGTGTGGTTATGTCTGCTTGAGGCTCAGGACCCAAAGGTGGAATGGGATGATAATTGTATCTTACACTCAGGGCGACAATAGGAACAGACCAACAGTCCACCCAACCCTGCGATTTAACGCATTTTCTTCTCCATTTGGAAGCTTTTAATCTGCAGGGGACCAGCTTCATATTCTTATCAAGAGATAGGAGAAGTAACTTTGACGTGTTAACTTCGGGCAAGAAGAGACTCATGTCGACAGCTTCGCCTTGAACCCAGATCTTTAGAGGGATGAAATCTGGCAAGAAATCGACGAACGGTAAATCAAAGGACACGTCGAGGAGGTCGCCGCAAAACGCAACGTGGTTGTTCTCTTGATTGGTAGAACTGCAGTCTATCCAGTTGTATTGATTGCTTACCGTCACCACTTCACATTCTTTTAGAAGCAATGATATCTTCCAGGTGTAAGGTACAAAGTGTAAGATATCGGGTCGCGCTTTCGTCGACCAATCGTTAATGAGATCTTGAAAGAAATCTATGTGTGTGTAGACGAGATGTGTCGTGGCTTTACATCCTGTCAAACTTAACTGCCAACATTGGTGGTGGTTCCACACGAGGGGATAGTGGCATTTGATTGTGTACTCCAATGTTTCACTTTCAGCCAAGCTTCTGTACTGAAGACTCGTTGTGGCTTCTAAGTGTAATAGCTGTCCTGTAATTTTAGTTGTATAGCCATCTTGGAACACGATCCACGGGAGCGTAACCTCCAGGTATGAACCAGCACCAATATTTATATGCACCGCATTCGTTTCTTTATTTTTCGTAAACAAAATATCTATGGTAGCTTCATTTAAAGTTGACAGTCTAATATCAAACGACTGTGTTTGTCTTATGTCTCCAGGTTTTGGTTGTGGTGTTACTTCTAAGTTTTTATAATTCGGTGGGAAGAAGAATCTGAATAAATGGTCTCTTTGTCTGTCTGCCCAGGGCCCATAGCTGAAGTCTGTACCTTTGCCACATTTTATGTCGACACCCCAGATGGGAGGGGCTGACTCTACAATATCCCCATTGGCTAATTGAAGAAGAACAGGTTGTTCCGGCACTATGCCTGGTTCATCCATATAGAAGTATACTTCGATATAGTTGGAGCTCATGACGACGAAGCCCTCTCCCATGTAGCGCGGCGGTTCATCGACCATCGATGTGTAGTTAGGACTGGGAGCGAGCATCACTTTGCAATTCTCTGCTTTTGCTTTGACGAAGTGCATTAAGTGGTCCAGGCTTGAGGCGGGAGGTTTTGTACTATACACTAAGTGGGACTCCTCAACGCTTATCGACAAAGTCGTTGGGACTAATCTGTTGCCGAAAACTACTCTACCGGAGCAGATATCGATTTTAATGACGGGGATAAGGTCTCGCCACGTCCTTGCCATGGCTGCCTCCGACCTGACAGTCTCCTGCGCCCGTCTCCGCTTCTCATTAGCATCATTCATAGCTTTATCTCGATCCGTACAATCGTCATCATTCTGTTGCTTGATAACCGGCTCAAGACCGAAGATTTTCTCAAGTTCGTTGTACAAGTCGCAGCGATTATAGAAATGTAGCTCGAAGCCGTTTAGCATGATTGACAGCCGGGTGTCTGAGTGCGATAAATCTGCGAAAAATAACACGACACTTAAACCATTAGTACATAGTAATGACACAGATCATTTTCCTGTAGAACAAGGACGGATGGTTAAGGTAACATTGAAAACAATTTATTTTTGCTTACAGGAGCAAATGAGTCACATTAAATAATATTATTATGTTAAGCCCATTACGTCGCCTTGTTGTAGTGCTAATTTGATGAAACCTTTTAAAGTGCCAATTAGCTGAATGTTATGGTCAGCAAATTATAAGGATGCTTTGACAATTTGAAAGATCAAAGTAGCAATCATTCTTTTGTCATGTTTACCGCACAGCTGTTTTAAATAACAGTCTATAAAAAGACAATGTTTAACAAAGGCTTTTCAAGCACTGTTATGACTGTCTATATCAATTTATAACAATTGTTGACACATCGAGCTAATCAAAATAAACATAAGGCAGTAACTTCCATTCCCTCTTGACTAACTTTTCTCATAAACTAATCCAAGTTCTATCAGAATTTTTAAATGTAAATGATCAAAATGTAGTCTGATGTGTGGTAATAATAACTTTGTACATATACATACTCGTATATGTCGAATTGTAAATTGTAGTGATTCAAATATTGTATATATTTTTTGTTTAGCTAGATTTACTAACAAATATTGTCTTGTGCTTTCAGCTACTAACATATAACTAGCTAACTAACACAAAGTTCGACAGCTCACCTTGCTGCATTGCCGTCAGCACAGGACGCTGGCAGACTAGTCGACATAGGCTCAGATGCCAAAGAAGAAAAAAAAACAAGGTAGACTAATTATCTCAATGTTACGTACCTTCCGAAACATCTTTAGGAACATAGGACCGCCACCACCTGAATATCAAATAGCCGTCCTGTATCCGTAAAGTGTAGTCGTAGTTGATGTACACGATGTCTCTGAACATTATCTTGCCGGACAAGGCATTGAGTGTGAACGAACCTGTCAACAATAAAAGAGAGAAAGTGTGTGAATTAACTTTATGTATATACTAGCTGTTGCCCGCGAAGATGAAAAGAAGCCTATGTCCTTCCAACATATAAAAACTATTTTTGATGAAGGGATCAAAAAACTCTATCGGACCAACTGAGGTGAGTACTAGAAAAGTCAGAAATCGCAAAAACTATTTCCATACTTTAGGTAGGAAAAAAATCCCGACTTATTTTTTAATGATGGACAGACTAGCCGAAAAATAATCGATTGGCATCAAAAAAAAGTTTTTGTGAACTGCCCATTTTCTTACTGACTGTATTTTTTTTTTCAAAATCTGTGAATGCAGATCAGTGTTTTAAATGCCACCCGTGTTCCTTCTGTTGCCTGTGCAATGCCAGGGGGCCTCGGTATCCCTTTCGGACTTTCCCGCAACCCCGGCAGGCAATGGTCCCATCGGACCCCTTCACTCGCTGACATATCTTTGAGGCGCGCGTGGAACACAACGAGCCGTCGACCCGGGCCTGGTCCTTACCAGACGGCGCGCTACCCATTGCTCACCGTCCGCAAGCCCGCGCCTACGGTGGCCGGGAATCGGCCTGCGATTCCCGACGCCCAGGGCGTCTCCTCCTGCGGCGGCTAGGGGCGTGAGGGCGCAAAATTCTTCTCCCTCACGCGTTCCGCCTCCTCCTTCGCGAGCATTACCTACTGCTTTGCAGAAGGAGGTGACGGCCTCCCATGCCCTCTCGCTCCGTGCCATGGCCTGGACCAGGGCCGGACGCGAGAGATCTCCCGCCCCCGATCGCCTCCACTCCCACACGGGGCGCTCTGCCCAAGCCAGGCAGACCTCCACCGTATGCTCCAGCGTGTCCTCCGGGCGATCCACGCAGAGATGACACCCGGGCGTTTCCTCCCGCAAGGTAGCTGCCCTGACTACCCTATCTCAAAAATCCACCCTGTATAGTTAGTATTATTCCCATGCCGATTTTGGCTGCGGTGACTATTACTGTTCTTGATGGCTGTGGGTACGAGCGAGTGGCTACGAGCGTGCGCTCCTTATGTGACTATTGTAGCCCATTTTTCATTTTTTTATTGTTCCAATAAAATAAAAAAAGAATTTGTGAATTTGAATGTTTGCAGTACAATTAGGTGCATAGTATGAACACGTTAGAATACCAATTCGATAATGGTATTCTAATGAACTAACTTCATTGTGTAGTTGACTTCGTAATTGCTTCACGACTATAAGGCAGCTGTCCCACCGTCGACTAGCAATCGACTATCTATCAACGATTTTCTCGCTAAGAAAAGTAAGAAATATTGTACGGTCCGTGTATGTAAAAGAGATACATAAATTAATAGTTGGTCGCAGACTGTTCACACTGCCGGCGAGTCTCGTTTGTCGTAGCTCCAAGAGAGTACTCGCTCAGCGACGCTCGGGCAGAACGCTTGGTACATACACATACCAGCGAGTCATTTTTTGTTGCTATGTCTACTCGCTTCTCGTTGATCGCTGGTGGTGGGACAAGTGCCTAAGGTTGAATGTCACTTGCACGTCGTAAAACAACACGATGTCGACTATACAATAATAAAAGTTACACTAATTGAAAGATGTTTAGGTGAGTATTGCCTATTGTAGTCAAAAAGATGAAGCCTTGCCAGTGGAAAAATATATCCTTTGTGTAAAAGATAAGACAGTCAGCAGGGTATATTATCCTAATCCTAACTAATATTATAATGTGAAAGTGACTTCGTTTGTTTGTTTGTTATGCATTCACGGCGCTAAAACGGCTGAACAGATTTGTTTGAAATTCGGCACACGGGTAGACCATGACCTGGATTAGGATACTTTTTATTATTCCATAGGGATCTAGACTTAAGGCTCTTTCAGACCAGCGCGACGCGACGTCGCTACGCGACTCGAACAATACAATTTCCAAGAAAATTTCACGGTATAACAATAACCGCTGTTGCATCGCGCTAGTCTGCACGAAGCTTTATGCGGGTGAAACCGCGGGGCGCAGCTAGGTTATTATAAATAAATATTATAATTATTCACAGAGGCTTTTTAATTGCGTCTTTTTTGTGTGACTCATGAGATTCATTCATCTTTATCCATAATATTACTCAGATGGATTAATGTTTTGATAACATTGTTTCCGTTTGATAAGAAAGAACTGTAAACTCATAACATTCTGCACTTTCTGGCATACAAATATATGTACAGACGCCAGTACATCAACCTACTACAATCTGTCAAATTTCTTTAATAGATTTTCAACTTTATCACTGAAGTGATAAGGTTCAAAATTGATTGGGAAAATTTGACAGTTTCGGGTAGGTTCACCTGCTGGCATCTGTACAAGGAATTTTCCCTAAACAAAAAATTGTGATCCGCTATGACAATGATAAGCTGTGGTTATTTTTTTCTGTATGTTTTCTATGAGTATTAATTTGTTGAGGTACAGATTGTCTAATTTAAAATTGTGTTCCACTTTCAAATTCAAGTTTACGAATAAAATGTTTGGTAAATTTTATTCGTAAACTTGAATTTGAAAGTGGAACAATTCAACTAAATGAAATGGACAGATGGACTCATATTGCACTCATAATATTAGTGAAGATAACAGTGTACTCAGTAATCTTTATTATAGCTGTTTGAGTGATATGACTGAATCCTCTAATTTTTTGAATGGACATAGGTAGTCTGGTTTGAATATGCACTGAAAACCTAATATTGATAAAAATTTGCATTGTAGATTTTTTTTTTTTTGTAGAAATAGAAATAAAACGAAGAAAAAAGTTTTATTTCCTGGGTTTCAAAATGAGCATTTAATAATCCAGGTAATATGAATACAAATGTAAGAAATACTTCCCTTTATCCATTATTATTATCTTGCACAAATTTATTTAATTTAAGTATACACACACGCACATTGCAATATAAACCTGATTTACATCCGTCACCTCAAACTTAAGGCCCATTTGAAAACCAGCGTGAGTTGTCTGGCATTTTCGCTGAACTGGCCCATTTGGGGCAGCCGCACGACACACTTTCCTGTTAAATTATTATTTTACACTTTTTATTTGTTTCCTTTTTCTTACTACTTTTTTTTAATAAATGTATTTTCTTTCTTTCTTTAATTTATTTTCATATTTTATTTATTTTGCGTCACTCTTAGCGATATGTAAAAATAAATAAACAAATAAGACAACCCATTCAAAATTTCTACATTTTAAATTTGTAATTTTTATGATCCCTTCATAAAAAGTAAAAATATTCTATTCTGAGTGGTGCATAATGAAAGCAGGTGTCATTATGAAAATGCTAGTTACACTACAAAGCAGAAAAAAATATCCTGTTGAATGTTGTTATTATATTAGTTAGATATAAATATGGTCATGATTGATGACACATTATACACATACAACATTTGTATGTTGAATATTTCAAATAATTCTAAAACAACAAAATGAACATCATTACTATCTCTGAAGTCCATTGTTGGTATTTAATAAGGAAACAGATATTTAAAATATGTTTAGAGCTAATTTTTTTATAAATCAATATCAAGTCTTTTAATCAAATTAAGCTGAGAATCAGCACTTTTTGAAAATCTAAATTACATAAGACAGTCTTCCAAAACTTTCACCCTGGACCACTTCCTAGTACTTTAGTTGGGAAGAACAAGTGGCGCAGCAAACTCCCCAGCAGCAAAGCTGTCTATTCAGTTAGTTAGAAGAACTTGATTCTAAATATTAGTACTATTTATAATTATTTGCTAAGGTGTCATGTACGGAATCAGAATCAGAAATATCTTTATTGTTTATCATATCTTGTAACATTTTATGTCCTGCACATAAGGGCAGGGGTCATGTGAGGATTATGAGTACAATTTGCTTTACAGTTTTTGTGCCTAATTAAGTTATAGCCTCAAAATCATTGACTACGCAGTTACTGCAAAATTATAATATAACTCATTTGGTTGTAAGAATCCAAGCAGGGAAAGAGACAAACATAATTCATATAAGTTTTCTTTGCTGGTCACTTTTACATTTAACATAAATTATTATTATTGCCACAGGATTTATATTATCTATTATTTAACAGATAATCTTGTACTCTGATAATCTAAACACATTCAAATATTGAATATTTGAATTATGTACACAGCAGTTTAGTGTTTCAATTCCAATAGCAGTAAAAACATGCACAAAAAACGACATTGATAAGAACTTATTGGATAATATTAACCTAAAAAGTGCAATATTTAAAATGGAATTGATGTTCAACTCAACTCAACTCTCTCTCTACTTGAGGTGAATAGAAAAAAATAAAAAGACAAGAAAACAAGTTTTGGAAATTACATCAAGAAATATAAAACGTCTCTTTGAAACTACTGACCTAGTAACCAAATATAGTTTGATCATGAACATGAACTAGGAAATATAAATAAATGGGTCACTCACCTATTTTGAAATTGTCATCTTGGAAGTAGAACTTGTTGATGAGCCTGGTGAGAATGTAGCCCAGCACGCGGCTGTTGTAGTACGTTATGTAAACGATCCATAGTATCGCAGATATTAGCGACACGAGCAGCAGGGCAAAGTTTCTGTCCATTGTAATTTTCGCGAAGTCTATCGACGACGAATTCCATCTTTGCGCCACCGGATCGTCCAAAGACCCGGTGAAGTTCTCCCTGAACATAATCATAACACGTAAAAACACTCAAACAATAATAAAACCTCCTTAAATAACTCTAAATACGAAAATAAACATCATCCAATTACAAGGCTACGCAAATCGCCATAACTTACATGATTGTGGTTTAATTACTATACTGACACTTTTTACATTCTATAAAATTAAACTGCCCTAAAAAATCATACACTATACACATTTCTAATACTATTTTTCTGTCTTTCTTATCAAAATCCTAAATCACTGCCCATCCGTGGTTCACAGAACTTTGACAGATGCGATTCGATTACGTTCCGTTTCATCAAAACTCCATGTGAAGTCATCGAGTGCAAAGTTTGTTGCAAAAACTATTATTTTATATTTTATGAAGATATTACCTACAAAATAAAATATCCATAATTTTAAACTTTATCTACAGTTTTTTATCTTTACCTACAGTTTTTTTAATTTTTGACGGTAAATAACCTAACAAAAATTGTTGCTAGGAAACAAGAACTTTGTTATTTTAGTACTTATCACAGACTAAGTACACTGTACTTATTAATTTCAAGAATTTCACTGACTTGTGTAGCAGAACTCGTTTATTATAAAAGAAAATGGCAGGAGAAAGAAAAGTTCTCCAAGAGGCATACGAACCTAAAATCAGGTACTTATTTAGTTGTAGGTACTACCTATAAGTAAATAATATTATATTCAGTCAGGCTCGCTTAGCTCCAGCTCAACTTGGAAGTATGCGCTACCCTGACATTATCTCTTGGCCGAAGCTCTAGCCCGTGTGCCTTTGGCCCTGGTTGGTAGGTAAATCAACGGGAGGTAGTTTTTTTTTTGTCGTAGGAGACCTCTGAGGTCATGACTACTTAACCGGGCTTTACGGTAGGTAGATAACAATTCTACTATTTATACCAACAGACACACGCAATTATGACACATAAATAGACCTAGGGACAGTGAACGAAAGTTTATTTTCGTTCACTGCCTAGGACGCTTTATTGTAAAGACGGCACGTCCTACCCAAAACTGTAAAAAATTTCCAATCAACTTTGAACCTTATAATTAGCGATAAAGTTGAAAATCTATTAAAGAAATTTGATAGATTGTAGTAAGTTGATGTGCTTGGCGTCTGTAATTTATAAGTCATTGGTCTGTACTTAAACTATGCCTGCAAAATTGCTATACGAACATCATAATATGTCTTACTTAAATAAACAGGGTGTTAATAGCTTAGGGGTAGGTTCAGAATCGTTAAAGGATACCATAAAAAGAAAAGAAAAAAAACTAACTTAAAATAGCAATCGTTTAGAATTAAAATTATTTTATTTGTTTAAATGCTTTAATTACTTACCTACTATCGAACGCGAATCGAACTAACGCTACGACGCGCGACGGTATGTAAGTTACAATTCGAATTTTCCCTTCGTACGGAGATGCCACAGTACCGTGGCGATGCGGTATTTTTTTTTTTCTGGCTTCCTTTATCGATTCTGAACCTACCCCTAAGCTATGGCACGCAATTACTTTAACACCCTGTATATATTTTTTTTAATAACTACCTAAATAATTTGCAACCTGCCTGATATCATTTTATCAAGGTTCGCTTGATGGTGACATGGCGTAATGCAAGCCGAGTGTGGCTCGCTTTATCGCTCCCATTATTCAGACATAAGTTGCGTGGATGGACGTAACGGAACGTTGTCGTCGGGGCAACCCAGCAGCTGACTGTACAGTGTAGGCACAGAGCTGAGTGTAGGTAGGTACAGTAAGGCCCTGCGTGAGTCATCCATTTAATAAGTAAGTTGGTACCGGAAATAAATTGAAACAATTTATGATGCTAAAAACGCATACAGTTCGTGATAGACGAGACTCACTCAAGTAGCAGCTACATAAGGTTTTAAAATGTTGTCGTTTAGAGTTTTAGTTCTTATCAGTTAGCCTAATTGAGTTTCTTGTTTAAAGTTTTATTCACATCTACCATCCTACTCGTATACATTCAACAAAGAATTAAGTAGGTACGTTTGCGTGTGCGTAGTGCGTAGGGTCAGTGCGCCGGTTTCGCGACCACCTCCGGTAACCCACCACTTGTCTGACTAGGTTTCTTTAATTAAAGATCTTAAAAGACCTTTCTTTAGGACATAACAAAAAATAGTATGTCTTAAATATTATTTGAATAGTTACATAATAAGAATTTACTAAATTTTATACGAACCGCTTGACCCAAAATAAAGAAAAATTACTCTAAATTCCCGTGTTGTTTCAGTGGTGTGTGAACGTGCTGCGCAAGAGCAAAAAAATAGCAAGGCGCGCGGCGTTCCAATCTAAGTTTTGCTACTTATTTTAAGTTTTTTACTCAAATTAGAAACGTGGGTACTTCAATTATGTATTGATTTCAATTATTTAATTGCATTTAAGTCAATTTTTACCATATATTAAACTAAAACCCAGTGGTCGGTTACTGAAATGCATATTTTAATAATACGTTAGAAAGCGACCACGTGGTCGTATTCTGACTCACACAGTTTTATTTTGTTTTGCTTATTATGTTCTCAATGTTTTATTTATGGTTACACTATTTAGGGTTTTGGTGTTGTAAAAGCCTAAACATGCAATTCTTCAGTAAACGACCATGTTTTTTTGATAAAACTTATTTAATTTATCCGCAAATATTGGTCCTAAAAGGTGGTCGCTAAGTGATACAGTTAGAAAAGTACGATACTAGTTTGCGACCACCAAGATTTAGTACGAAAAGAACGATGGCCGCAAACTAAAGTTTAGCTTAAGTATGTTCAGTATTCGAGCACATGTGATTATCTGATTTAGTTTATGTAGTTTTTTTCAAGATGATGCCTTCGGAAGCAAGTCCCTAAAAGGAAGAAAAAGACTTGGAGCATTGGTAAACAGTTTCAGGGATATCACATCCCCCTGTCTCGCTCCTCTGAGCAGTTGGATGGGGCTCGTTTTCTCATCCTGGTTCTGAACAGTCATGTTGGCAGCGTCATACGAGCATCTCAACACTTCGATATGGCGCCAGTCAATTCAACATCGTTGCAGAGAGGCCAGAACTGCCCATATTTCGATGGTGTCGAATGCTTTATCGTAGTCCACAAATGCCAAACACAGTGGCTGATTATACTCCTCGGTCTTTGCAGTACTTTCTCAGTACAATTTGCCGTACAGTATGGATGTGGTCTACGGAACTAAAGCCTTTTCGAAATCCGGCTTGTTCTGGTGGCTGGGACTCGTCAAGTCTCCTGGTGAGAGGGTTCGTGACGATTCTCGAGAACCGCTTGTATTCGTGGCTCAGAAGTGAGATGGGTCTATAGTTCTTTAGCAAGGTTTTGTCACCTTTTTTGAAGAACAGAACCATCGCACCTCTGCTCCACGCCTCGGGCGTTATACCCTCATGGATGACGGAGTTAAAGAGACTCGCTAGCTCTCATGACTGGAACTCCGCCCGCTTGCCCGTTGCCAAGTGCGGATTCCCAATTAAGAAGCAGAAGCTTCTGAATACTGTCAATATTTTTTTGTCATTAACCATGTATCAAAGAATCCCTTCAAAGAAGATCTTCCAGGACAAATTGGTGTGGAACAGGACAAAGTGACTTCTCTATGCCCTAAAACTTGATAAATTTTTAGCTCCAAAGGGATATCGAAATTTGTACCAGGTTAAATCGTGCAACGAAAAAGATTTATTTTATTTGATTAATTTAATAAAAAAAAGTTAAATCCGATGATTAAATACTATTTGTGTTGATGATTATTAGATGTTTGATCTAAAGTGAAAAATAAATAATATTTTTTATCCATAAAAGTGGTTTTATTACTTTATTTTTATGTTTTTTAACAGTGGTCGTAATCTAGCGTACTAGTGGTCGTCAACCGAAATAAGTGGTCGTTATCTAGCATTTTGGTTATTTTTGCACTTTTTCCATAATTTTTCATAATATATGAATAGAAGCGTGATATTTTATATTTTATTTCACAACTAGACTATATTTAGAACCAATTTACATTGTCGGCAACTACTTTGCGTGTAAATGGCGTATATTTTGATTCGTCCAAAGTTAGGAACTCAACTAACTGGTCGCCAACCGGCGCAATCACCCTACGCACGCGAGGACGCGACCACATTGCCTGCCCGTCAGGCACCTGTCTCACCACCAGCGATCGAATAGAGCTAGCAACTTACCATTTACAGGCACTTTTGAACTGTCAAGGGGTCAGTCAGTCAGAAATATCAGCTAGTGGCCCATTCCAAAGCGTAGGATCCAATGGAGAAGAACGGGCAAATCATAAAAACGAGTCAGCAATTCATGCACCTTAATGTGCCGCTTAGCGCGTAGAAAAGTTTTGAAGTTTTGAATTTTTGTTAAGTGATTTTTCAAATCTTTGACTTGGCTAGATGAAGTTGCCGATCGATTTACTTAAACTAGGTATCGTTAGTTTATAGCCTTACTGCCTTACTAATAAACTTTTTATATCAGGTGAATAGTTACACCCCGTTTTCTCTCTTTCAGTCGTCAGTAATTTGACTTTCGAAAGAAGAAAACAAAGCGTTGTGTAACTACACAGACGCTATACAACGTTTATTAGTAAGGAGGTTAATGATGAAGATAATTTAAAACGATATTGATTATATTTTTTTTTTTTTTTAATTGCATTCCAAGAACTAAGTAAGTACCAAACTTATTTGTTAATCACCGTGATTATAGTTATCATTAGATAAGTAGGTACTAATGAATCTAGCGGGGCCAACTCACAATAAAATTCTATTGTCTGTAATATTGGTACCTAATTAGAGAATAACGAACGTTAATGAGGGTAGTTGTGCAAAAATAGGACGTTTGAAAGAGCTAAATTTTATCAGTACCTCTCAGCACTTGTGCGCGCTAACATGTATACGTTCTAAGTATTTGTTATTGTGTTAAGAATGTTATGATGGAAGGTTTTGGTACCAATTTGGACATTTTCATGTTTGCGGCAAACAACTGTTGTTTTTCACAGCCTTGTGTATTATTTGAAGTTTTCGAGAATACTGTTGATTTGTCGGAAAATGAAAAGCTTTTGAAACAATTCTGTCAGACTTATTGCGATGGACTTTCTCTTATAAAATCCTACCTTGACAATAGAATACGAGTACAGTGTGCGGAAGTCAGACGAATTTGCAAAAAGCATAAAAAAGAATGTAAATACATTTCAGGAAAACGTAAAATTACATTTTGTCTGCCACAAGGCAGCGTATTGGGCCCACCTTTGTTTTTGGTCTATATAAAGGACTTTCCCAAAACACAGTGGGGCTTTGATGGTGCTTCAGGGCGAAGTTTGTATAAGCAAACTATGGCAGACGAAGACGGACGTATTTGTATGTGTTCTTTTGTGCCTAAAGCCAAAAGGTATGGGAGAATCCAAAGCCATCTTCCACAATGTTCTGTTCAGACCAATCTATTTTAAGTAAATAAATGCGATGTGCAAAGCGACACCCAAAGGTGCATTCCATTATTGCTCATGTCATTATCTAATTACCTATAGCTCAACGATAATATTACGGTGATTAACAAGTGATGGAATGCAATTTTGTAGAAAAAAAGTATTTGATCGATATCTTTTTAAATTATTCTCACCATCAAAGTCATTAGCGGGCTATAATCTAACGATAGTATTAAGTAAATCGATCGGCAACTTCATTTAACCACGTCAAAGATTTGAAAAAACTTAAAGGTATCACAAATTCAAAACTTCAAAACTTAGCTACGCGCAAAGCTGCACCCAAAGGTGCATGAATTAGATGTCGTCTTGATCGCCGTGTATGGTACAATAACATGTGTGAGCAACAGCCCTTCAGTTCCATTCAATTACAAGAAAAAGTACAAGTTTTTTCTCCCATAAAAAAACACAAATATTTTTTTTCGCACTCGAACATGGAACTATTGGTAGGTACTATCCATACGTTATATTATCACGTAACGGGACGTATACCAGACATTTTTTTTTTCCTGACTATGTTTCTATGAGTATCAGTGGCGAGGCGTGGTAAAACGAGAGGAGAACAGGAACAAAAAAAAAAACATTTTCAAATTAAAACTGTTATGACTGCACTTAGGACTTTCATGGCGGCAACGTAAAGTTGCTTCTGGTTTACCTAACAAAATAACGGTGTCTAAAATAAAATATAATATAATCTAAATAATTCCTATTTCGATCTACTTCTCTATTATGTTAAGAGCTTCATGCACATTAGTGAAAATAATTCTATTCCTAGCAGTCCTGAACTCATAACATAATACAGCTACGAATATATTTTTCAATCTGCACATGTTTTTTGATGAATTCGTCAGATAAAAATTATTATTCTAATTATTCAGAGAAAAATTATTTTATATAAATAATATCATCATTTTATGATGATATTATTTATATAAAATAATTTTTGTGCATTTTGGAAGTCCACAGGTAAGTTGGAGGCTAAGCCTGGTCTCGCGGCAGATGTAGGAGGGGTTACTGAGCATGGGGACATTGCTAATTTATTTAGAGACTTTTTCAAAGTAAGTTCTCCACTTGGCCCCTCTGCGCCAGAATTCGACTTTGTTTCTCATGCCCGGAGGGAGGAGCCGCTACTACGCTTCACCACGAAGCAAGTAAGTTTGGTTATAGATAGAATGAGTAAGGGCAAATCCCCTGGGCATGATGGGCTCAGCATAGAGCATTTAAAATATGCAGGTGTGAGAAAAAGATTATTAGATATACTACATTTAGAGGCATTGATATCCACTTAACTATCAACTTTTGAGTGTCAGGATTTTCAGGTTACCTCTTAGTTAATTATTTAATCATGTAGGCATTTTAATATGTGGGTGTACCTACTACAGGTGCACCTCTGCCCAACCCCTCGGGGAAACAAGGCGTGATGTTATGTTATGTATTTTAATATCTATGAATATGGTGTGTAGGGAAAAGGATTATAAGAAAGCACATGGAGACAAGACTAGGCATTTATTTCAATTAGACTTGTCAATAAATAGGTATTGTTAATGAGAAAGCTAGTTATCCGTTCCAAATCTAGGTCTTCGTGGAGAAGAAGGATAAGAAACTCCACGGAAGCTTGTTTTGAAGTATTTTATCAACATATTTTTACATTAGCATTTAGTTTTGTTATTACATTAATCTCTTGGACCATTTCTTAAAGCTAACAACTTTATCAATGACAAATAGAATATGAATATTCCTTAATTCGATTTAACACTTATGTAGCAATATTAGCAATATTTTAATACATACAGAACATCATAGTTATCAGCAATAATCAAGATATAATGACAATTTAACTTACATGAACATTGTAGTTAGTCGATCTTTCATCAGAAGTGATCTGATGATCCTTATTTCAATCCATTTTACAATAAAAGCAGAACTTCTGATAAGCAACATTATTTCCTTATATTAGCTTAGCAACTCAATATTACGGACATGGACATCACTCAGGGTCTGTTCTTAGATGTTAACATAAGCTTTTATATTGTTACCAGTCCAGTGACACGTACAGAAAAGAGAACAAGAATTAAGTTACACGACCTTTTAAAACATTTCAAATGACAGTTGTCTACCTTACCCTATCTAACATGAATATTGCCACAGATAAAATGAACTGAACTATTAGTACAAAACAAATACTTTTAAACTATAAACTGTAATAATACCTTTACAAAAATATAATTTATACGTAAACTAATCTCTTAAATATTCTTAACAAAATAATTTAATAAAACTTGTATCCTCAATCATTTAGTATTTAAATATAGGAACAACAAATAAATCAGTGTGACCCTACTACATAATTCAACCAAGATATTGGGAGACAATAACAACAGTTGAGTCAAATCAGTGTTTGACTTATAAAAAATAAGTTTGTTATTAAATTCATTTAGTAAATTAATCGTAGATAATAATTACATTTATAGGTATAACAAGTATAATTACATTTATATATCATATTATTTATTTTTAGACACAATAATTACATTTATATAACACAGGCATGCATATGCCGAGGGTCCTGTCCTTGTTCTATACGATGTGTCTCAGCCATTCTTATTTACCGGCAGACCTAATTAAGACCATAGTAGTACCCATCGTGAAGAATAGGACTGGCGACATCTTGGAAGTGAGCAACTATCGCCCGATGTCGCTTGCAACTGTGATGGCTAAGGTGTTGGACAGTATGCTTGACTCGTATTTGGAAAAGTATGTAAAGTTGCACGATGCACAGTTTGGGTTTTGTCCTGGACTGTCAACCGAAAGTGCTATCCTAGGTGTCAAGTATACTGTCTGTATAACCTTGATCTCTCCAAGGCTTTTGGTCTTGTTTCATATGACGTGCTTTGGAGTAAGTTGAGGAGTAGGGGTATACCGGTGGAACTGATCATTGTTTTACAATTCTGGTATCGTAGCCAGACAAACCGTGTTAAATGGTCTAATGCGCTCTCGGAATCATATGGATTGGAGTGACCATACCGATGGATTTCATGCCATCATCCGCAATAAAACGGCCTCACTTCTGAGCAGAATAAGGGGCAGTCGCAATAGCATCCTGAAGGCTGTGGCGGCAGATACTTCCTCGCCCTTAATAAGGCAATTTGTGAGAAGACTTATATCATAGTCTCCACTGCTCGGTGTCGAGTTGATGGGAGGTCTTCTCATGAATTCGTCTTTAGTTTAAGTTACTAACAATAGAGTTTTAAGTGCAAACCTGTTACTAACAATTTATGGATCTCTTAGTTGTCTGAATTAAAATGATTTTATTTTATTTATTTATTTATTTTATTAGGGAGCATTTAATAAAATATGCGAGTGGCACTTCTGATGGCGCACCCTGCGCAGTCATCTCGCTGACTGACTACATTTTTTATCATGGCGTGACCTAATAAATAATGTTGTTCGTGCCGTCTCACGGAATCACAAGAGAAGAAGTATTATTATCTACCTAGAATAATATTTATAGTAAGTATATCTTTTCTGCATTTCCAGATGGTGTAACCCCCAATGCCTGGACTTAATGACGTTTCTGGGCAAGGATATATTCGCCGTAGCCCACGACCTCTACATCGTTTTCTTTAACTACAAGACGAACACTGAAACGGTCTACGCAGCCAACACCGAGAAGAATGGAGATGGAGTGGATGCTTTAGCTGGTAAATATTATGGTGGTTTGCTACTACTGTACTCACATAATCAGTGGGAGTTGGGGTTGTTTGGGTGCCAAAAAACAGCCGGTCTATCCTGTAAAAATTAATACTTATTTATGTAATATAAACTTATCGAACATTCGCGGAGGGCATTTAGCAAACCAAAGCCTCTGCAGTACCTATCAAAGCTCCAGGTCAGGGTTAAGCTTCAACGATACGGGCTTGAGACCTGCCGTGAAAACGTAGATGAAGTCAGTTTCGTGGAATACCTTTGCGGATCCACCTTAAGAAATTTCTTATTTGCTCCCTCCTGGGCCAAAAGCTGGGTACGCCCATTGGGCCCTCATGGTGTATTACAGCCCACTCCCTCCCGGAAAGAGGAGGCTCTGTGTCTCACCAGTGGGAACATTATGGATAATTGTGCTTATTAATTCCGCTATCTCAAAGATTGCACGAACTTAGCATCATTCTCACCCACATTGAATTGTGTAACTTTCCATATTTTTATTTCAGGTCACCGTACTCAAATGTTCGCCTTCGCCGAGAAGGCACTAAATCCCAGGATATTCATTTTAATGTATCCGTCATTCCTAAAACTGGCCGAAATCAAAGGTGAGCTCTAAATAGTTTTTATCGATATTTCATTTTCCAGTTTCATTCGTTCTGGCATTACTAATATGCCCTTCTCAGTTACTAGGAAGACACCGACGAATTAATTTAAAAGTACCTAAGTACTTAAAATTCAAAGAAATTATTATCGAACAACCGCCGCAAATTTTCTGTACTATCCATCCATACTTTATTACTATATCTACTATTATAAATTCGAAAGTAACTGTCTGTCTGTCTTTCTGTAACTCTGTACCTATGTCACCTTTTCACGGCTAAACCACTGAATGTATTTCGTTATAATTTGGCAAGGAGATGGCATGCTGGAGAAGAACATAGCGTGCTTTTGTCTCAAAAATAATCCTAATTTGCTGGGATTTCCATGCGAACTTTCATCCCCTAGGTATATCACCCATATAGGGGATGAAAGTTCGTATGGAAATCCTAGCATTTCTTAAGTTAGGGATACGAAAATTCAAATTTATGCTTGTGGTAAGAAATAAAGAAACTCGTTTTAGTGTTTTTGTAAAATCATCCTCCGAAAGGGAAATTTTAAAATTCACATGATGTTTCTTTTCAAGAGATTTGAGGGTTTTGAAATAAATAGTCAGTCCTTATCTTGAATTAACATTTCATTAAAGTCGGCCCACTCTGTCAACAGTTATTACAATTTAAAAGCTCCATGCACGAAAAAAAATCCCATTATCGTCAATAACTTAATATCTTCATTCGGCATTCAACGCATACAGACGTGCTCATCAATGCATAATATCAATAAAATAAATTAACGCTTGCATAAATAGTGACCTAGTTTCAGTGCATTAGCGTAGCGTGTTATACGAATAAAAAATATACCTAGTGATAAGTTAAAATAATGAACTGAATACCTAATATATTTTTCATCCCACCATCTCGGAAAGAGTATTTTTAATCTTCAGTATCTGAGTGGAAAAGCCGTTTTTATTCTCTAGAGGATAAAGTAAATTGAATTTAGAACATCGTGTGCACTAAGTTTGTGAATTAAAAAAAACATTAAACCTATTTACTGCTACCTCTATGGTGCCGAATATATCATACAACTTTTTTTTAATTTGTTAAAAACTCAGACTCGGAACCTTCTTGGTGTTCTTTTTTCAATTTGCTTTGTACGCGGTTCTTTACGCGGCATTTTTTCACGTCATTGTTAAACCTTAGGTATATTAAAAACAAGAAACTTGAAAACAAGTGAAAAAACTAAAATTAGTGATTCTAGCGACGAGGAAGTTTGCTTGACGCCAACAGAATTGACTGAAACTGTTAATAATGCGCAAACGTTTTTTTTTTTGCATTTAGTCATTTCCTCGCTGAGGTGGAATGAAAAGTTACGTGTTGCACTCGAGTGCAAAGATTTTTCACCTCGTGCTCTTTTGATTCCCTCGCTAACGCTCAGGATTCTAATTTTGAATCACTCGCTGCGCTCGTGATTCAATTTTAGAATCCTTCGCTTGCTCGGTCATCAAAATTGAACACGCGGTTAAAAAGCAACTTTGCACTCTTGTATAACAAATAACTATTTCATCCCACCATCTCGGAAAGAGTATTTTTAAACTTCAGTATCTGAGTGGAAAAGCCGTTTTTATTCTCTAGAGGATAAAGTAAATTGAATTTAGAACATCGTGTGCACTAAGTTTGTGAATTAAAAAAAACATTAAACCTATTTACTGCTACCTCTATGGTGCCGAATATATCATACAACTTTTTTTTAATTTGTTAAAAACTCAGACTCGGAACCTTCTTGGTGTTCTTTTTTCAATTTGCTTTGTACGCGGTTCTTTACGCGGCATTTTTTCACGTCATTGTTAAACCTTAGGTATATTAAAAACAAGAAACTTGAAAACAAGTGAAAAAACTAAAATGAGTGATTCTAGCGACGAGGAAGTTTGCTTGACGCCAACAGAATTGACTGAAACTGTTAATAATGCGCAAATGAGCTTTCTCCCTCAACAATCACGCGAGAAGTATTTAAAACAGTACGATATGTTCAACACGTGGCGACTAGCAAAAGGAGCCAAAACTTTCTCAGAAAACGTTTTGCTGGCATATTTTATAGAATTATCCGAGAACAAGAAAGCAAGCACTCTATGGAGTACGTATTCGATGCTAAAAGCAACAATAAAGATGAAAAAAGACAAACATATCGATACCTATCCTAAATTAGTGGCATTTTTAAAAAGAGCCTCATCTGGTCATCAACCAAAAAAATCGAAGGTTTTCACAGTATCTGATATTGAAAAGTTTCTTAACGAAGCACCCGATTCCGTATATTTGGCGGCAAAAGTAAGTCAGTTGCACATTCAGTATCTACTTAAGTATATTAATCTCAATTAAATAGTATACTTAGTAGATGTTGATAGGCATAATTATGCGTTCATATCAATTTTATTCATTTATCTACTACAATACTCTTTACGTTACAGGTTGTTCTTATTATTGGAATAAACGGAGCATGTCGAACTAATGAACTAACACAACTTAATGTCAAAAACATTGAGAAACATTCAGATGACTTACTATTAATTAATTTACCTAATACAAAGACAAAAAGAGACCGCAACTTCGTCATTCGCAAGGAATACGTAACGATTGTTGAGAAATATCAAGCCTTACGCCCGCCTAACACTCCAATCAATCGATTTTTTCTACAGTATCGCAATGGAAAGTGTGTTAGACAGCCTATGGGTACTAATAAATTTGGCAGTATCCCACGAGAAATAGCAACATTTCTTGAACTTCCAGAACCCCTGTTGTACACGGGTCATTGTTTCCGACAAACTTCAGCCACACTTTTGGCTGATTCCGGAGCTGATCTGCTGTCCCTTAAGCGCCACGGAGGCTGGAAGTCCAATGCAGTTGTAGAGGGATACATAGAGGATTCCATCCAAAATAAGTCTAAAATATGTGAAGGCATCGTAGGAGCCATTACACTGAAAGAGCCTCAATCGGATCCTTGTACTGGCCCTTCTACATCAAAAATAAGCCGTTATGAAACACCTAACCATCTCCCTCTCTCTCCAACATTCACGCCAAGGGAATCCGATGAATCGGTACAACTATTAAGTATGACAGATAGTTTACCGAAAAACAGTACACAAGTGACTAACACCAATATTACAGTACCAAACAAAAATATTACACTCAATTTAAATAACTGTAGCAACGTTACTTTAAAATTTTCTTAATTATACCTTAGTATTATTTTGTTATAATTTAAAGATTATTCTGTAATACTTACCTGTCATAATGTAGTAATTAATACCAAAACTGAAATAAAAGTGTACCTATCTTGTGATTGTAAACGTTTTTTTTTTTGCATTTAGTCATTTCCTCGCTGAGGTGGAATGAAAAGTTACGTGTTGCACTCAAGTGCAAAGATTTTTCACCTCGTGCTCTTTTGATTCCCTCGCTAACGCTCAGGATTCTAATTTTGAATCACTCGCTGCGCTCGTGATTCAATTTTAGAATCCTTCGCTTGCTCGGTCATCAAAATTGAACACGCGGTTAAAAAGCAACTTTGCACTCTTGTATAACAAATAACTATTATTTATAAATATTTTATGATGAGGAGCGTGATGATGCGACGCAGCCCTCCACCGACACCGACCCCGGTACCGACACCAGCACCGACTTCGCCCCAACAACTAAGACAGGACCAAGATGAGAAAGTTGAAGTTGTGTCCACTCCGGAGATTCAGAACTGGATGGGGTCTATTGAGCAGTGCCTGAATGAGGTTTGTGCTAAGCTGAAAGTACGAGGCGTACGCAAAATTGGAAAAGGAGGACTCATAATCAGCACTGAGACCAAAGATGACCTAGACAGGCTCAAGCAAACAGTCCAACTAGCTTCGTCAGGGCTTACCGTCGACGAACGTAAAAAGCGCAAACCTCGCATTATAGTAATAGGAGTTCCTACATCAATGACTGAAAATGAGGTGTATAAATGTATGTATGAACAAAACCTGGCCGACAAACTGCCCACTATATCCCTAGATACATTTTTGACCTCTATAAAACTAAGCCACAAATCTGGCAGGAAAGATGCTGAGAACTGCAACTTTATTATAGAAGTTCCAGCCGTCATACGTAAGGCTCTCATCACACAGGACAGATTGTTCATAAATTGGTCGTCCTGCCCGGTACGAGACTTCACACTGGTGACAAGATGTTACAAATGCCAGCAGTACGGTCATGCAGCTAAAACATGCAAAATTGCTGCCCCTACATGTGGAAATTGCGGTGAAGAAGGACACACTATTCAAGACTGCACAAAGAAAGCAGGTGTGCCAAAATGTGCTACATGTTTGCGCTTTAAAAAACAAGCCAACCACAAGACGGGAGACGCAGATTGCCCGGCTAAAAAAGCGGCCGAATACAGGTACATCAACTCGATCGATTATGAAGGCGCCTAAGAGCGCCACATAATTGTGTATATTTTAGACGTAATTTATTATTGTTATTTTTACAGTTTAGTTATGGATAATAACTTAATTACCGATATAGACAACACATTTGTAACAGTCTCAAAGACATGTGACGTTGAGGATTGCAAACAATATCTTTCCGATTATAAAATAGTTATTTGTGCAACAAGAGAGCAAAGTTGTTTTTTGCTGCGAGTGTTGATTTTGAATCCCGAGTAAGCGAAGGATTCTATAATTGAATCACGAGCGTAGCGAGTGATTCTAGGTTAGAATCCTGAGCGCTGCGAGGGATTCAAAGACACGAGATGCAAATGACTTTGCTCTCGTGTAACACATACAACTTTTCACCTCAGCAGCGAGAACATACAACATGTAAAAAAAAAACTGTCCGATCCGTGAGGGTGTTGTTAGGTATCGTACTGTGAGCATATTTATGTGGTTTTTTTTTTTCAATGGTGAACTTTACCGAATTTTACGTTTGTTGCGGGCGGCGGCCGTCGTAGTATGAGTTTTGCAAATTTTTTATGGATTTGGAGTAATTTTGGAACTAAAAATGTGAATTTTAAATACCAATAACTTTTTTACTATAAATAATAATAAAAAAAATACTCTTTTGCAATGTTACTGCAGTACCACATTTTTTATGGATTTGGAGTAATTTTGGAACACAATTTTTTTATGGATTTGGAGTAATTTTGGAACTAAAAATGTGAATTTTAAATACCAATAACTTTTTTACTATAAATAATAATAAAAAAATTACTCTTTTGTAATGTTACTGCAGTACCACATGTCCTTTTCGGATCGGACAAGGTTTTTTTTCACATAATCTTCATCACCTCGTATTTTGCAGCCACCATCTTGGATTTACATTTTGACCACACTATCGACATAAGCACTCTCAAAACTATGAAAACGATACCCATGAAAAAAACTTGAATATTTTCGCAGCCACCATCTTGTATTTATATTTTGACCTCACTATCGGCTTTAGTACCTACCCTCAAAACTATGAAATGACACCCATGACGTAAATGTGAAAATTTTCGCAGCCGCCATCTTGGATTTACATTTTGACCTCACGATCGGCTTTAGCACCCTTGAAAACTATGAAAACGACACCCATGAAAAAAACTTGAATATTTTCGCAGCCACCATCTTGTATTTATATTTTGACCTCACTATCGGCTTTAGTACCTACCCTCAAAACTATGAAATAACACCCATGACGAAAATGTGAAAATTTTCGCAGCCGCCATTTTGGATTTACATTTTGACCTCACGATCGGCTTTAGCACCCTTGAAAACTATGAAAACGACACCCATTATGAAAAATGTGAAAATTTTCGCATCCGCCATCTTGGATTTGCATTTTGACCAAATTCACACTTACTATCTCACTCCGTCTTTCTTTCTCTTTGAATTAGAAGAAGACAGTCGCAAGCGCCTTTTCCCGTGACGATTTCTGCCAGTGCACTCTTACCGCAAGCCGCCTAAAGAACTTCGTGCCAAAAAAAAAAACAGAATTTAAATAAAACCTTATCAGATGATTTGCAATTTTAAGGTTATAATGTGAATCCGAACGTTTATTGTTTGTTTCATTTTTGGGCCTACTAGTTATGGAATTTTTAAATCGAACTTCGAATCACTTGTTTCTATCTCTCGCTTTTTTCGTATCGAAGTGAAAGTGACAAAACTAATTGAAGTTCAAATCTTTAGAATTTTTTTGAGTAGACCCACCAAGTTCACCACATTTAAAAAAAATAATTAAAAAGTTACTTTGTCTCACGCTCGCAGCAAAATCGAATTTTGCTCACTGTTTTTTGACAGCAAAACCTGCTTGTTTGAGGTGCTGAGGTGAAAAGTCACTAACCGTACTGACCCAAAATATTCGTAGTATTTATAAGAACATGGATAGCTTTAAAATTTTCCTTCATAGACTTAACTTTGACTGTGATATAATGGTACTAACCGAGTGCTGGCTAGCTAACCGCATCGATAACCTGCCAATAATACCTGGTTATAACTTATTGCATACCAATAGAAACCACAACCAAAATGATGGTGTGGTAGTATTTGCTAAGGAATCATTGAAGGTAACAGTCGAGGAACCTACTCCACAAGACGGTATGATTAATTGCTTAGTTATCAAAATTGGTACAACCACAGCGATAATCGCTATGTATAGTAGGTCCCCTTCCGGTGGAAACTTGGATTCTTTTCACAATTCCTTAAACCAGATTTTTCAAGCGCTAACCTCGTTTAAGAATGTTATACTTACAGGTGATTTAAATATAAATATTGGCTCCGAAAACTGTGACACAAGGACCCAAGATTATCTTAATATCTGCTCATTCCATGGCTTTCTCCCCACTCACGTATTGCCTACTCATCAGAGCGGTTCCTGTCTCGATCATATGATGATTAAAACCAGCCTATCATATATTACGCTTGTTACTAACGCAACAATTACTGACCATCATGCTGTCCTACTTACCGTAAATTTAACGCTGCCTAAGCTAAATCGTCCCAGACCAAAAGCAAATTAAATACAAATAAACTCGAATATGATTTATGCAACCTAGATTTTAGCCAAGTTTACAATAGTGCTGACGCTAATTTCGCTTTATCGTACTTTATAAAACATGTCCAACAAGCAATATTACGTAGCACGACAGTTTCTACAGTGATTAAGAAACTTTATAATATTAAACCTTGGATTACTCCTGGACTAATTCGGTGTATAAGACACAGAGATAAACTTCATCAGAGAACTAAGAGATACCCTGATAATATAATAATTCAAACCACTTATAAAAGATACAGGAACTTCTGCAACAATCTCCTAAAGAATTTAAAAAATAATTACGATAAAAATGAATTAAATAGAGCTGGTAACAATAGTAAGCAACTTTGGAAACATATTAAAAACGTCACCAATATGTCTAAACAGCGTGAATCAAATTCGAGTTTACTGCTTACTAATCCTTCACCACTCTTGTCAGCTAACAACGTTAATAACTTCTTTGTCAATGTTGGGAAAACTCTTGCTGAACAGATTCCGAAACACCAACCACCTTTCCAAAAATCAAGCAATACCTGTAACCTGAAATCTTTTGCTATGCTGGACACTGACGAAGACGAAATAACCAGAATTATTTCTGGACTAAAAGATGACTGTGCAATTGGATGGGATAATATAAGTAATAAGATCCTTAAACTTTTTAAGCATATTTTAGTACCTCCCTTAACGCATATATTTCGAATCTGTATATCCAAAGGAATTTTCCCTAGCTGTCTTAAAAAGGCAGTTGTAATCCCTGTCTTTAAATCTGGTAGTAAAGACTTAGTAAATAATTATAGGCCAATATCGTTACTCTCCTCAATATCAAAAATATTAGAGAAAATTATAAACAGTAGACTAGTTAAATATCTAGAAAAAAATAATTTCTTATCCCCTGCACAATTTGGTTTTAGAGCCAAATTATCCACAGCCGATGCGGTGCATACCCTGACCGATTATATTTCAGAAGAACTCGGCAAAGGTAACCAGACTCTGGGAGTCTTCCTTGATTTAGCCAAGGCCTTCGACACGGTGTCTGTTTCCGTTCTTCTAAACAAATTAGAGGCCATAGGAATAAGGGGAACGCCGTTGAAACTATTTACGGAATACTTAGTTGACCGATACCAATGTGTTAGAATAGACAATATTACGAGCGATGAGCAGAAAAGTACTGGTTTTGGTATTCCCCAGGGAAGTATTCTGGGCCCTACGCTATTCCTGATTTATATTAATGACTTGTGTAATCTGAATATTAAAGAAGGCAAAATAATATCCTATGCCGACGACACGGCGTTATTATTTACCGCTAAAACCAGTAGCGAACTGTTCCAAATTGCTCAACTAGGTTTTAATACTGTGACTAATTGGCTACATAGCAATTTACTAACATTAAATGCTGACAAGACAAAATACATTCACTTCTCCATGCGCAAGCCTCAACTTTACATTACTCACCCTCAAATTAATATATGTTTTTAAAAAATTGCGAACATTTGCAGATTCAAAATTAATCACACAAGTTTATTTGGCACTATGTCAATCTATAATTCAATACTGCATCACTTCATGGGGTGGCGCACCAAAAACCAATCTACTTCCTCTTGAAAGAGCTCAGAGATCAATTTTAAAGGTAGCAAATTTCCATCCCTTTTTCTTTCCCACAGATCTGCTATATAAATCCTGCAACGTGCTGACTGTTCGCCAACTTTTCATTATGCACTTAGTATTAAAACAGCACACCATGCTTACCTACACCGCTGACAATACTAACAAGAGACGGAATGATATAGTATGCACATCAAATGCAACCTCAAAACGTCTTTGTAGAAAGATTTTTTACATTCTTAGGCCCATTTCTGTACAATAGATTAAAAAGAAAACTTAGTATTTATAATTTAAATTACTTTAGCTGTAAAAAAATTATACTTGAATATTTACTAACCATAGATTATGCACAGACAGAAGATCTACTTGTTGTCTGCAAATAGAATCGCTAACATGCCATTTTACTTTGATTGACCTAATTTTATTTTAGTTTATATACTTTAAACTCCATGTTAATTTATTACATAAAGTATTTATGCACTTCCTAGCCTGAAGCACAGGTTCAACCTAGTTCAGGTAATTAAGCAAATGTGCTCTATTTTAATTATTAAGATACTTATTGTCAATGTGCCCCTTTTTATAAATAAACGATTTATTTATTTATTATTTATTATTATCTAATTGTAAGAAAGCTTGAAATAATTGAAACATTAAGTCTGTTTAAGTATAAAAGTACAGTTTTCGTAGTGATAATCCATTCGTGTTAGTCCACAGCACCTGTCAATAGTTGCATCACTTTTGCGCACTCGAAAATATGGTTTATTTCGCCTTAACTTAATGAAAATATTATATAACCACAAAATAAAATTTTGATTTTATTTCAAGAATAGCTGAAGAACTAGAGTGGTTTTTAAATTTCTTAAAATGGTTTGCTAAATAATAAAAAAAAAAACATTGCTGACAGGGTTTTAAAAAAAAATGTATTTTCAACGTTATTTTTTTGCTATGTTTTATATCGAATTTGAAAATATATTTGGAAAATCCAAAAGTGCACCCCCCAAAAAAAAATATCCATCATTATGGGTAAAATTTCTTCGATTATTCAATTATTCGATTGTCAAAGACTATTTAAGTTTGTTTTGTTGGTTGCTAGGCAACGGAAGTGGGTCAAAGTAGGAAATAAATATATTTATTTAAAGATATTATACCTATTAATTAGTTAGTTTTTTATTCATTATAATTAAACTACTTTGAATAAAACAGTAATTTATTGATAATGACTCTTTTATTCAAACTAGTTTAATTCCTCCTATGGCAGAAACTATTAAACTAAAAAGTGACTCGATTAATTGATTTTTTCGCAAGCTACAATGTTTTCAGGTTTAATACTTGATTGACGGGATGATTTTTTTAAAAACCATTTTGATGTATTTTTTCTTTTCTACTGCTATAAATCATTTTTTTTTAAAGTACATAATTAATCTCCATTCAATTATCTATACAATAGTATGCCTATAAATTAAGTAAGTTCAGAACTTATTTAATTAACGTGAAGTAAGTAAAGTAACAATAAAAACAGTTGCAAAAAGGAGGCAAAACAAAATGTTAGATCGCAAAGCACTCTCTAATGCTTCGCATTATGAGTCGTGCAAAAGAGGTTCAGCCACATACAAGTAGACCATATAATGATGTTGATGATATTTTAAAATGTTAAAATGCAAAGTAGTTTCTTGTAAAAAAAAATGATCAAACGTCAGTCTCGGTTCGGAAAATTTTTGCATGAATACTTATCTTAATTGAAACATCCCTTTCAGCCACATGAAAAACCAAGAACTCGACTTTTCAAATAACAAAAAAAATTGTTTAAATTATTTTGCCTTTCTGACAATTATTTTATTTATTTATTGGTTCACCAACGATTGTTTACACAGGTAGTATGCTAAAACTAACATGCAAAAATGTAAGTGCAACAATCACTTACAGGTAAACTCCGCATGCATAAAAAAGCTGTACAATTTAAGATATTAATCTAGTTTTAAATAATTACTTATCTGGAAGTCTAAAAGTGTAAGGGTCGAAATAATTAATATAACAACATAAGGTACTTATTATATGTAAACACATTACCCCTAAAGGGAGATAATGAAAAGCTATCTTGCTATTCAGCAAGATGCTTAAAAAAATTGGCCTTCAAGTTGCCAAATCGATTAGATCACTGCAGCTATTTACAACCTTGCTTAACCGTGCATAGGGGGAATTGGCGCCTAGAACCGTTCTTCTCTGCGGCGGGCAGAGTGGTGTAATTGTACTGCGAGGAATTCTTGAGGGGGCACGGAAATAAAAGTTGTGAAGTATTTGCGGGCAGTCAATTTTGTGGTGCATTACCTACTTTGCACACAAACATTGCGTCATTAATGCTTTGGCGTTTGTCTAGCGAAACCATTTTAAAGTGTTTAAGTCTGTTACTGTACAAGCGTACTTTTCTATTTCGCTAGAAAACGCCAGGTTCCATAGAAAACGCTTTTGAACGCGTTCTAGACGCAACGAGTGTGTGGCATAGTGTGGACGCGGCTATGTAGATCACGCTACAATATTCTAACATACCTACTTCGTATTAAGCAATTGTAAAGTATAATTTTAGTTTTATATCACCTAAACTGTTTGGAATTTCTAATAACAAATCCCAGCATTTTAGAGGTCTATCTGTGGGATGAAAGTTAACTTCCGATCGAACATAACACCAAGGTCTCTTATTGTATGAAGTTCAGCAATCTTTACTCCTTCGATATAATAGTTTTGGTCTATCTGATAATGTTTTCGCGAGAATTTAACATTGTAGCATTTACTTGGGTTTAGATGCATCTTGTGGGCTTGACACCATTGCACAAGCCTCTCTAGATTGCTCTGTAGTGCAGAGGCATCTTCTTTAAATTTAACACTTTTAACGAATTTTAAGTCAAAACTAACTATTGAACAAAATTGATCAAAATCAGTCGATTTCGTGCACGGCCTTTTAAGTCATAAACTATTTTTTCTATCATGTAGGTATTACAAATTAATGGTAATAATAATAGAAAAGGAAGAGATTGCAGTAGGCGATAAGGCCGCCCCATTGTAATGCATAATCTGGTGTACAATAAACTATATATAACTAGCTAGATAAATAAACATACATACATAAACTCACGCCTTCTTCCCATGGGGGTAGGCAGAAACTACAGAATGCCACCTGCTACGATCCTTACATACTCCTTTTGCCTCGTTTACGTTCATACATCTGGTCATACACGCACGCCGGTTGCGAGTACTACGCACCTGTCCTTTCTGAAGAACATCACCAATAAGGTCAGAATATGTCCTCCTAGGGCGTCCCCTCCCGGCGTTTCCATTCACATCTGCCTTGTAAATACATTTTGTTAGTCGCCTTTCATTCATCCTCTCAACATGACCAAACCATCTCAGCATACCCTTTTCAATTTTTGTCACTACATGTTCTTTTAACTCACACCGTTGTCTTATCACATCATTTCTCAGCCTATTATTCATAGTTAGACCACACATGCTTCGCAAGGAACGCATTTCCACAGCATTTATCCTACTTTCATGCTTCTTTTGCCACACCCAGCATTCACTTCCATACATAAGCGTGGGCACCAGCACACCACTGTGAACAGCCAGTCGAGCCTTTTTGGACATCAACTGGTTGGTCACAATCGCATGTATAGCACCATTCACTTTATTTCCCGCATTTACTCTCCTTTCCACATCTTCATCAATCTTCCCATCCCTTGTAAACAGACTCCCCAAGTATACAAACTCACTTACTTGCTCCACATTCTTATTATTTATTTTCATATCACACACCCATACATCCTCTCCTCTTTCAAAGACCATGACCTTCGTCTTATTCACATTTATATTCATCCCTTTCCTCTTACATGCTTCATCCATCACAGTCACCATGTCTTGCAACTGTTCTGCTGACGATGCAAGTAGAACTTGATCATCTGCGTAGAGAAGGCATTTGACAGGCAACTCATTCATCCACAATCCGCACTCACCCTCTTTCAAATCTGTCAGACAACTATCCATGTACCAGTTGAAGAGCCACGGTGACGCTACACAACCCTGTCTAACACCCCTCGAGATGCAGAACCATTTCGTGTAAGCCCCATTTATCCTAACACAGGCACTGGAATCCTTGTATAATGATTTCAGTGCCCGTACCAAGTGCCAGTCCACCCCGTACATGGATAGTGTTGACCACAGTTCTTCCCTCCACACACTGTCGTAGGCCTTCTCCAAATCAACGAAAGCACAATAGACTTTCTTGTGCTTTGCCAGATGTTTTTCGGCTATGCACCTTAAGGAGAAGATCTGATCCATACAGCCCATTCCCTCTCTAAATCCTGCCTGCACATCCCATATTTTCTCATCTGTCACTCTTATCACTCTATTTATTAATACCTTTGCATACAGTTTGCCGACAACACTCAAAAGACTAATGCCGCGGTAGTTTTTACACTCCTGTTGAGACCCTTTTCCCTTATATAGCGGTACGATTACAGCCTTACACCAATCATCCGGCACACGGCCATACCTCCAACACATATTAAAGATCCGGCACAACAGGCTTGCTACCACCCCGCCACCGCCCTTCAGCATTTCAGCAGACACTCTGTCGTACCCTGCAGCTTTCCCAATTTTCATCCCTTTCAACGCTCTTACAATCTCATCTATTTCTATTTCTATTCTATAAATAAACAGTAAAATGAAAAATTAGTATTTAAGGTATTTGTAACCATTTATACCTGTTTTATTTATTTATTATTCCTTTATTGCATTTTTATACATACCTATTAATTATATTTTTAATATTGTATAAAAATACATAAAAACAAAACATTTAAAAATATAAAAAGGTGGCCTATCGGCATCAGGAACAAGGTCCAAGCTGCCGGTGGTCGGGGCTCTAGAGAGAGGAACCTCCTCAATATGCGTGCCATGTCTAGGAGTAGGTACTGTTTCTGAATCAAGCCCTTGAGACAGCCGCGCAATGAAAGTCTCATGAGGTGTTGGTCGAGGCTCTCCGCTATTAGGCCATAAACCGTTACGATTATGATAATCACAATGATAATCGTAACGGTTAATGGCCACATAATGATTGTCACACAGAATCCATGTCATCAGGGTAATAAATGCCTTGTCATCTTTCTGGAACTATCTAAGGCATTCGACACAGTCTCTGTCCCTAAACTTCTTATTGAACTTGAGAATATCAGTGTAAGTGAAACTCCACTAAATCTATTTAAAAGCTATCTCATAGACAGAATGCAAAGTGTGACTATAAATAATTTCAAAAGCAATGAGCACCCTCTGGGTAATTACGGAGTGCCACAGGGAAGTATCCTGGGACCAACACTCTTTCTAGTCTATATAAACCAGTTATGCACACTAACACTTACAAATTGTAATATTTTTACTTATGCAGATGAAACGCTACAAGCGCTTATTGTGCATGGCTCAGATTAGAATGAAACAAAACAAAACGCGGAGAACTTTATCATCATGGTATCAAACTGACACACTACTAATCTTCTTACTCTTAATCTCGGAAAAACTAAATTTATACCATTTTCTATAAGCAAGAAGAGCCAGACTCCACAGGAAATTAATATATAATTCCACAGTTCCCACTTAAAGCCTGACTATACCTGTTCACATTTGAGCAAAGGTTCACACATTAATTAACTCGGAGTAGTAAAAGACGAGCGTTTAAATTGGCACAAACACATTAAATAATTTACATCTGGAGTTCACCAAGTAATTTATATCTTTAAGCTACTTAGAAACTCAGAGGACATCGACACGCTCAACTGTGTGCTACAATACTGTGTACTACTCTTTGTGCCAGTCACTACTGACATACTGTGTGACTGCCTGGGGAGGAGCAACAAAAACATCTCTTCTACCACTTGTTAGGACTCAAAGAGCAGCATGTCAATTCCCGTAACCACTTCACCGTGAAAACACGTGAAGTGAGCGTGGAGTGAGCTGTCAGTGTCATCTCACCCTGTTGGAATGACAACTCACTTCACCTAAGTTTTCACGGTGAGATGGTTACAGAATAGCACTGCTGTTCCGAAGGTGATGCTACGCAAACCGTTTAGGTACCCGACTGAAAAATTATATCAGCAGTGCTATTCTGTAACCACCGTAAAAACTTAGGTGAAGTGAGTTGTCATTCCAACAGGGTGAGATGACACTGACAGCTCACTCCACGCTCACTTCACGTGTTTTCACGGTGAAGTGTTTACGGGAATCGACATGCAGGACTGCAAGTTACTCACTGTCAGACAACTCTTTGTTTTCCGCTCGACTCTTCGCAAACATGTCTCCGTCCCACCAAGACAAGTACTCCTTACTCGACGTAGGTCTGCTCGAGTATGCCAAGTCGAGCGTTACAGGACCACATTTGCAACCCACCAATAATTCATCTTAAGTTCTACAATCTAGACTATAAAAGAAGCTTAAAAAAAAAACAATATATAATCTTAACCATTTTGAATTAAAAAGAAAATTGTTAGATTTGCTCTTAAATCTAAACTATTGCGATACAGAGGAACTCATTTATTCTACGAATTAGGTAACTATTAAAATACCAAATTTTTCACTTCACATCCTCGACAGATTGTTTTTTACTGAGTATACCACACTCAACACACACACGCACACACACAACACAAACACACATACACACACCCACACACACATACCAAAAGACCCAGTTCAACCCCACAGCAACACACTCACTCACCACTTTCCTTTCTCACTTACCACCTTAACCATCATCTTACCACTCAATAAAATGTCACATCATAATTATTACGCAATTATAAATATTTTGTAAAACGTGTCAATGCCAATAGAGAAAACTGTCCTTCAAGATACACAATTTTCCTAGTTTGAAAGGCAGGAGTCTTACTGTTTTCTATTAGCCATAGCCGTCCCATAATTAAACAACACTGATGTTTACCTAGGCTAAGTTTTGGTAAATAAATGAGTATTTACTTACTTACTCACGTCCCACATGTCGACAACCTCGTGTGCTAAGTCAATATACTTGTTTTTTTTATCTTTCCCAGCTTTCACGAGATTCTTGTCACGAGGGACAGCGATATCAACAATCATTGCACGGTGGTCTCGTCGATCTATCACCACAATATCAGGCTTATTGGCTACAATAGTCTTGTCAGTGATAATAGATCGATCCCAGTACAATGTGGCGTGACCATCCTCGAGAACTGGGTCGAGCACATACCTGTAGTATGGTACTTGGGACTCCACAAGGTTGTACTGCAAGGCAAGTTTTTGGTGTATAATCCTAGCCACTAGATTGTGTCTGTGCAAGTACTTGCCATTAGCAAGACGAGAAAAACCGGAAACAATATGTCGGATTGATTCACCGGGACGGTGGCATGCCCGACAGATGTCAACCGTACCGTCCTTGACAATTTATTTCCTATAATTATTCGTCTTGATAACTTTCGTCCATAATCGCACAGACAAAACCTTCGGTTTCTCCGAAGAGTTCTCCGAAACGCAGCCAGGATACAGACACCAAAAAGTCTACATCTGCATGTCGATTCCCGTCATCACTTCACCGTGAAAACATGTGAAGTGAGCGTGGAGTGAGCTGTCAGTGTCATCTCACCCTGTTGGAATGACAACTCACTTCACCTAAGTTTTCACGGTGAGATGGTTACAGAATAGCACTGCAGGCCCTTGGAGGGCCCGGAAAAAGCATGCGTGAAGCTCTTTGCCTGACCAGACTTCCTTATGACGATCGTTAGTACCAAGTACTGCATGCAGGTTTGCGCCAGTTCTCTTTCGCCAAGGAGAGCGGGGTGAGGCCCTTGTCCATTGCGATCGCATCTCGGTGCATCCCCACGTCAGTTTGAAGGAAATATTCCCAGAGACTGCAAATCTCGCGGTTCCGGAAGGTTTTAGCTTTTAAGAAACCTCGAGCCCCACACTTCCGCGGGGTGTACAGTCTCATCACTGATGACCGTGGGGTGCCACATGGCATCACCAATGTACGGTCCTTCCTATCTAGAGCATCAAGTTCCACCTGATAAAAGACTATTTAACACTTTATTGATGCGGCCATAGAAACGCTCCCTCAAAGATTGTTTCATGTCGTCAACATTGATGCCTAATGCTTCCGACATACCCAAATACTTGTAGGTTTCGGTTGAGGAGAGTGATCTAAGGTAAGGCATATGGAATCCGAAGGGTCCCCTTTGCCGGTGGAAATGTGTCGCGCATGCGATGAACCCAGTCGAATCAATCTGGGAATGCTCAGTAGTAGTCCGGAGTCTGGATTTGTGCCCGGTTGATGGCAAGAATCAAACCTCTCTTACTTGGGGCTTAAACGTAACTGGCGAAATGTGGGTGTACAATAGCACCTCTGCCTAACCCTTCGGTGAATATAAGCGTGATGTTATGTATGTATGTTATACAAATTAATCATTGATATTTTAATTCAAAATTCAAAATATTTTATTTCACATAAACCAACATGGGCACTTATGAAACGTCAGAAGCTAGGTGCACGGTTCCAATTGGTCGTTTCCTATGGAAAAGAGCCGGCAAGAAACTCCACGGTCACTCTTTTAAAACAAAAAAATTACGTTGGTCAACAAATCTACAGTCCACTGAGCCTACAGCGTTCTCACATTCAAAAAATAGAAAAGAATCTATTGAAAGATAAATAAATTAATAAAAAAAAATAAAAAAAATTAAACGAAATGACATGATTGCTATTACAACACTGTAACAAATTTGAATAATTCTCATGTCCACAAAAGCAACTACAGCAAAATATAAACATAGTAATTTGGGAGCAGTTCATAGGTCACTCTTACATAATTTGCCGTTAATGAGGTACCAGGGAAGCCACATGTGCAGAATGCATTATTGCCAAACTTCCTTGTCTTCAACGTAGTCTTTAATTTTCAACCGACTTCAAAAAGGATGAGGTTCTCAATTCGGTTGTACGTTATTTTTTTGTATGTTTGTTACGCGATTACTCCGCCAATTATGAATTGATTTTATTGATCCTTCTTTTGTTTGGTAGAACATACTTCATAAGTGATCCCATATAAATTTGGTCAAGATCTGATGAAGGATTTTTGGGTTAGCTTCAATAATACGTATTTTTCCCACTTAGTATATGTGGATGATGCTCTAATAGTTCCTGTCACTGTAATTTACATAGCACAGGCTGCACAGGTAGTAGTATTCAAATTTTTGTGGGGGTTTTGTGTAGGTACCACTACTAAAAAGTGAAAAATAAAAACTTTTTCACAAAAAAAACTCTTTCAGGTAGATTAAGTTCAGGTGCATATGCAAAATTTTGAATCTAAAGTACACACATCAACACGGTCTAGGGATATTTTTAAAAAAGCGAATTACTATCAATGTGTTAATTATTTATATATTTAAAAGATACGTTATTTAATATTCTACCATTTTTTAATAATGGTTAAGGTACTTAGATTAAAATTTCAGGATTTTATGGAAAAAAAATGAAGCATAGACGGAAACCGTATATGAATTAACTTTTAATTTGTGAGTAAAAACTGAAAAAAATAGAAAAATCATTTAATTTGTGTTTATAAACTTGAATTTAGTAGTCTGAGAAAGCGCCCATGATGTTCATAACACATCGGCAACGATTCGGCATGCTCAGAACAAGGTTGTCAATGTCTTGCTGCGGAATATTGTCCCATGTCCTTCTGAGGTGCGCAAAAAGTTGATCTTCTGTAGCCAGATTTTCAGGAACTTCCTTCAGAGCTCTTCTTTGCAGCATATTTACCCAAATTTAGATTAACTAAAACAAGCAAGTCATTTCTTATAAACAGTATCCGCTTTTATAACAAGTTGCCTAAGTCGGTTACAGAACTTAGCGATGGGAAGTTCAAAACCCACATTAAACGCGTTCTTATCAAGAATGCATATTATAAAATTAAAGACTACGTTGTAGACAAGGAAGTTTGGCAATAATTCCTTCTGCACAATCATGTGGCTTCCCTGGTAGCTCATTAACGGCAAATTGTATAAGTCTATTAACTGCTCCCAAATTACCATGTTTATATATATATATATTTTTACATTTTTATTTTTACATTCTTCCTTGACATTTAAATCACGCTATTATTTGACATTATAATATACCTACAATTTAACTTTAAATCTTTATTAGTGGCTTTTGTGATCATGATAATTATTCAGAATTGTAATATCAATCACGTCATTTCGTTTTTAATACTTTTTTATTTTTAATAATTTATTTATTTTTATATAGATTAATTTCTATTTTGTGAATGTGAGAACGCTGTAGGCTTAGTGGATTTGCTGACCATAATTATTTTGTTAAGTACCTGGTACCTGTTGAAAGACCTACACTGTCCTCCCATACCTAATAACACTGTTATTTGAAAATATTGTAAAAACCAATTATTTTTAAAAGAGTAACCGTGGAGTTTCTTGCCGGCTCTTCTCCATAGGAAACGACCAATTGGAACCGTGCACCTAGCTTCTGACGTTTCATAAGTGCCCATGTAGGTTTATGTGAAATAAAATATTTTGAATTTTGAATATCCCACGCATGCTCAATGGGATTTAGATCTGGCGATTGAGCAGGCCAGTCTAAGGCCCTAACATTATGTGTATGTAACCAAGCTGCTACCGTTCTCGCCGTGTGTGCCCGGGCATTGTCGTGTATGAGCAGGAAATCTTGCCCCATTTGTGTTCTGTGGGGCAAGATTACGGGCCCCAGCACCTGTTGTGTTGTGGATTGTCTATGTTTAATTATGATTAAAGCAGTTGTCATCCAGACATATCTTTCATTACATAACATGGTGACAGCGGTATTTATTTATTCGATTGAAATGGATTAAGTCGATAATAAAGGTACGTTTTAGACTTTAAAATCGTCAGGGACGGTTATAGAGCGCTATGGAACACGCGGACCACCAACTGAATTGTGTTTGGAGGGCAGCTCCGTCAGCCGGGCTGACGCATGGCGGCGTTGGAGGTCGCAATTTATGTTATTTTTAAAAGCATCGGGGGTGCAAAAAGAGGAAACTGATGTTCAAGCCAGCTTAATGATAAATTTAATCGGACCTGAGGGGTTTGAAGTGTTTGAGACATTTTCATTTGACAAGGAGAGCGATAGGGATGATGTAAATCTATTGCTTAAGAAATTTGATGAATATTTTGGAGTCAAACAGAATATAACACTAGCAAGATACAATTTTTTTACAAGGGGTCAGGAAGCAGGAGAATCAATTGATCAGTATGTTACGACATTGCGATTATTGAGCAAAAATTGTAACTTCAAAAATTTAGAAGAGGAGTTGATTCGCGACCGTATTGTTTGTGGTATACAGAGTACTGGAGCAAGAGATCGTTTATTGAGAGCAGAGGACCTAACGTTGGAAAAAGCTATTAAAATTGTACAGGTTGTCCAAATGTCATCAGATAACCGACGTTTATTGGAGACTAGTGATGCTGGTACATCAGGATTGGTGCAGGTCGATGCTGTTGGTCTGCGCGGTGTTGGCGGCCGCGGTAGGCGCGGTGGCTGGCGTGGCAGTGGACGTCGACAAGGGCGCGGTGTGGCCCGTGTTGCTGCGGGTTCCAACACAGCGCGAAGATTTGATCATTCAAGCGAGGCCGGACATTGTCTTAGGTGCGGAGGCCAATGCAATGAACCCAGTCTATGTCCGGCTATTTCTGTGCAATGTTATTTGTGCGAAAATCATGGACATTTTGCTAGAATGTGCAAATTGAAAAAAGGTAATAAGAAAATGTACGATATAGGTCTAACTGAAGCAAAAAGCAATGAAGAAGATGAATGTGAGTCATTTTTTGTATCAGTTTTGTATACTGTCTCAGAGATTAACTCTTCGTCGGAGGATTGGTATGAATCACTCCAAGGAGAGTGCGGTTCAGAAAAATTTAAATTAGATACGGGAGCAGATATTAATGTTTTATCGTATAAGCGATTTTTATTATTAGGCTATGAAAGTAAGCTAATTAGTGCCAAGCAAAGTGTTAGGTTGCAATCTTATTGTGGTAATTTTATTTCTATTAAAGGTATTTGCAAATTAAAATGGTGGTATAAGGGTGTATCGTATGAATTAAAATTTGCAATTGCGGTTAATGATTGTCAGAGTGTGCTGGGCTTGCAATCTTGTCTAACATTAGGATTAATTCAAAGAATTCATAACATAAATCTTACAGATTATCAAGAATTGTTTAATGGGTTAGGCTGTTTGCCAGGTGAATATCATATTGTTGTAGACAAAACTGTGATGCCGGTGATTTGCGCAACCCGTAAGGTACCATTAGGAGTTCGCGATAAGTTACAAGATGAGTTAAATAGAATGATTGAGTTAGGTGTTATTAGGAAAGTGAGTCATCCAACTCCATGGGTGAATTCATTAGTAATTGTTGCTAAGAAAAACGGACAGTTGCGTATATGTTTAGATCCGAGGCCGCTTAATAAGGCGATACAGCGTGCACATTTTCAATTGCCAACAATAAATGAATTGGCTACTAAGCTTCACGGTGCTAAGTATTTCTCAGTTTTAGATGCATTTTCAGGGTTTTGGTCAGTAAAACTGGATAATGCAAGTGCAGACCTATGTACATTCAGTACACCGTTTGGGCGATATCAATATTTGCGATTACCATTTGGTCTTAATTGTGCACCTGAAGTGTTTCATGCGAAAATCAAGCAATTACTTGAAGGCCTAGAGGGGGTTGATTCTTTTATCGATGATATTATTTGTTGGGGAAGGAATAAAGACGAACACGATCTGCGTTTGAAAGAGTTGTTAAACAGGGCACGGAAAATTAATTTAAAATTCAACAAAGATAAATGTCGTATATGTGTTGAGGAAGTAACTTATTTGGGTCACATTTTTAACAAAGATGGGATGAAAGTGGATTCTGAGAAAGTAAGAGCAATATATAATATGCCGGAACCGATGGATAAAAAAAGTTTAGAAAGGTTTTTAGGGGCTGTAAATTATCTTTCTAAATTTATACCTAATTACTCAGAGCATATTTTTCCGTTGACAAGATTATTGAAAAAAGATGTGACTTGGTGTTGGGAAGTTGGTCATAAAAACGCATTCAATCAACTTAAAGAATTGATTTGTAATGCACCAGTTTTATCTTTGTACAATGTTAGTAGTCCGGTTGTGTTGTCAGTGGACGCGAGCAGTGTGGCACTGGGTGCCGTGCTCATGCAGGAGGGGCGTCCAGTAGAGTATGCGTCACGCACGCTCACTGACACACAACAAAGATACGCACAAATAGAAAAGGAAATGTTGGCAATAGTATTCGCTTGTGAAAAGTTTCATCAGTACATTTATGGAAAAAGTGGTGTGGTCATCGAATCGGACCATAAACCACTGGAAAGCATTTTTAGAAAATCGCTAGACTCAGTTCCAGCTCGCTTGCAGCGAATGATGTTGAAGGTTCAAGCTTATGAGTTGGTGGTCACTTATAAGCCTGGGAAGTATATGTACATACCCGATACATTGTCGCGAGCACCCCTTTCGGATTTGTATGATGATAAAATTAGCAGGGCTATACTATGCCAAATTAAAATGGTAGTCGATAACATACCCATGTCGCAGAATAAGTTTACTCTCGTCAAGCGGGAAACTAGTAAGGATGAGTGTTTAAAATTGTTGCTAAAATATATTAATCAAGGGTGGCCTGATAAGTTTAATATACACAATGATTTAAGATACTACTGGTCTATAAGAGATGAACTGTACTGTGTAGATGGTGTCATATTTAAAGACAAACAGGTTTTGATACCACATTCTATGCAAAGGGACATGTTAAAGCTTATTCATGAAGGGCATTTAGGGATTGATCGTTGTAAGCGACGTGCTCGTGAATTATTTTGGGCAGGTATAACAAGAGATATTGAGGATTATGTGAGAAGATGTAAAATATGTCAGGAAACAGCACACAAACCGTGTAGGGAACCTATGATTCCGGTAGCTATACCAGAATTGCCATGGAATAAAATTGGAACAGATATATTTGAGTATGGAAAGCAAAGTCATTTAATATTAATTGATTATTATTCTGGTTTTATTGAGATCGCATATTTGAGAGATACTTCGTCAAACTCAGTAATAGGTATAATGAAAGAAAACTTTGCACGGTATGGTATACCGGATACGGTCATCAGCGACAATGGACCACAATATTCTTCTCGTAATTTTAAAAAAATTGCTTTAGAATGGGGTTTCAGCACGTCACTTCATCTCCGTATTATGCTCAATCAAATGGTAAGAGCGAAAGGGCAGTTCAAACCATTAAAAATATATTGAAAAAATCTGTAGACAGTAATACCGATTTTTATTTAAATTTGCTAAGTTACAGGAATACACCGCGGGAAGATTTGAATTCTCCTGCACAGTTAATGATGGGCCGGCGTTTAAATTGTAGACTACCAGTCCATTCAGATTTATTAAAACAAACAAATTGTGGTACTGTGAACTTACAGCATAAAAAAATATTGGAAAAACAAATAAAAATTAAAAATTTCTATGATCAGCATTGCAAACTGCTACCTGAGTTGAATGTGGGCGACGAAGTTTTAATGTTAGGCAAAACCAATAAAAGAAGTCGTGGCAAAATTATAGGAAAAGCGTCGAATCCACGTTCTTATATTATTAGAAACAAAAAAGGTATTTATCGTCGTAATCGTCGACATTTGATAAGATCTGTAAAGGATCCTGCAGATAATAATATGTTGTCTGATATCGATGATGAGTATTTTTCGGGGGATGATAGGGATGATGACTATGTGCCAAGCACTAAAATAAATGTATCGTCATCTTACTCGCCACCTCATACCCGAAGTAAGATTTAACAATTTGTATACTTACTTATTTTTGTGATGAATAGAACAAATGATTTATTTTAAGTTTGGTTTATTATTGTATCTTATTTAACTGGAATGAATGTATTTAAGTTAGTTTTTTATTATTATTTTATCTTATTTAAGGGGAAGGTGTTGTGGATTGTCTATGTTTAATTATGATTAAAGCAGTTGTCATCCAGACATATCTTTCATTACATAACAGTTGGACGTATCGTTCTGCCGTCATATTGCCCCGCACCCAAACGAGATCCGTCCGTCCTCCAAGACGAATTCCTGCCCAAACCATAATTGTTCCTCCTTGGTATGGGTGAACTTCCTGAGGGTTCTGGAGACGGCTCCATCGTCCAGGAACTCGCCAAACACGCGTCCTTCGTGAATCTGGATGGAAGCCGAACCTGGATTCATCCGTGAACAGCACATTGGACCATTGCTCACGGCCCCAGTCCACGTGGTTCCGAACCCATTCTAATCGTCGTCCACGATTGCCTCTCCGTAAAGGTGGGACCCGGAGTGGTCTACGAGAGCGTAGATTGCTTTCATGCAGTCGCCTTCTTACAGTTTGGTCACTCACAAGCACTTGGTGTTCCACTCGCAGCCTTTGGACCAATTGAGTCGCCGTTGCATTTGGTTGAGCTCGCGCAGTAATTTGCAAAAATCGGTCTTGTCTGGGGGTAGTGATGCGACTTGGCCCCCGGTGCCTCTCCGCTACTTCACCTGTGGCACGATAGCGTGTCCACAATCTTGAAATTACATTTTGATGGGTCCCTATGGCCTCAGCAACATTACGCTGAACAGATCCAGCTTCCAGCATTCCCACAGCTTGTAACATCTCCGCCCTCGTCAAATGTCGGCGTTGCATGGCTACAATACCTCAATTTTAACTTTATCTTTCGTTTAAAAATGAAAAAAAACTGTAACTAAACGTAATTCGTATTGTTTTCTAAATTTCGCACAAATGAAAATTCCCTCTCCTCTCCGAAACAAAAGAATTTTCAAAAATTTTAATTTGGAATTAGTCTGAGATAAATTACAAACAAATCGGTGTATAAAAGATTCCAATGCGGCCAGTACTTTTCGAGTTATTTAATTGAGTATGAAATATCCCTAGACCGTGTTGATGTGTGTAATTCCTAAAAATATAGTTTCCGTTATTGCATCTAGTTTTTTGCCATCAAGTTTTAGATTTCGACCCACATGAGGTACATTTTGGTAATGAGATCCTAATACAATTAGTTCTGTTCGCATTAAGTAAAAGATTATTTATTAGCTGCGAACCATTTCGAAAGAACAGCCAGACTATCATTGACATGTAAGACATAGCTGTATCTTTTCTGATTTATGATTAGCATAAAGCCCGTAGGTATGAGAAATCGATTTTTTTATGACGTCATTTTTTGGTCAATCCTGTATAGTCTACCTACTCGTATTTTTTTGTGTAGGTATTTATACAGTCGGTTTTGTAAGGTTCTTCATTTTTACTTGCACCTGGTATTTTCGTCGAGGTTACGAACCACGACAAATATGCCAATGCAAACTGTTTAATCTGAATCTGAACTGTAAAATTATATCTTTTTTATGGAAGTAAATAATGTTGAGCGTATTATTTATTTATTTTTATCGTTTATTTATTTTTCTAACATATAAAATACTTTTTTTTTTGAAAGGGTATAAAAAACATTTAAAAATATAAAAAATAGTGTTCCGGCAGTGTCGGGAGCAGGGTCCAAGCTACCGGTGGTTAGGGCTGCAGAGATAGGAACCTCCTCACAATACGAGCCGTATCGAGAAGTACTGCCTTCTGAATCAGGCCCTTGATCCAACCGCCTAACGAGAGCCTCGAGAGATGTTGGTCGAGGCTTTCGGCCATCAGGCCATTGGCCGTTACGACAATCGGCACAATGATAGCTGAGCTCACATTCCACATGTGCTAAGTGTACAACCTCGTGTGCTAAGTCGAGATATTTTATTTGTTTCTCTTTCTCAGCTTTCACGAGGTTCTCGTCATGTGGAATGGTAACATCAACTATCATTGCGCGGCGCGCTAATCGGTCTATCACCACTATATCAGGCTTATTGGCAACAATAGTCCTGTCAGTAATGATAGACCGATCCCAGTACAACGTGACATGGTCATTTTCGAGAACTGGGTCGGGCACATACTTGTAGTACGGTACCTCAGAATCCACAAGTTTATATTTCAAAGCAAGTTGCTGGTGAATAATCCTGGCCACTTGGTTATGCCTGTGCAAGTACTCGCCGTTAGCCAGACGAGAACAACCAGAGATAATATGTCTGATGGACTCACCCGGACGGTGGCATGCCCGACACACGTCAACCGTCCCGTCCCTCATAATATGTCTCCGGTAGTTATTCGTCAAGATAACTTCGTCCATAATTGCACAGACGAAACCTTCAGTTTCCCCGAAAAGGTCACCAAAACGTAGCTAGGATACGGACGCTAGGAAATCTACACCAGGCTCGTGAAGAGCCCGGTAGAAGCGCCCGTGAAGCTCCTTGCTTTGCCATACTTCCTTGCGGTCATCTGTAGTAAGTACAACAGGTTTGCGCCAGTTCTCTTTAGCCATGGAGAGCGGGATGAGCCCCTTGTCCACTGCTACCACATCACGGTGCATACCCACTTCGGCTTTAAAAAATATTCCCTGAGGCTGCACACCTCGCGGTTATGGAGGGTCTACGCATTTAAAAAGCCTCGACCCCGCATTTCCGCGGTATGTACAGTCTCATCACCGATGAACGTGGGTGATGCATCCGGTTTGCGGTCAGGAGTGTACGGACCCTCCTGTCCAGGGCGTCGAGTTCGGTCTGAGTCCATTTGAGTATGCCGAAAGAACATCAAAACCGGCATGACCCAACCGTTGAAGGCGCGCACCTTGTTTCGGCCCGAAAGAAGACTAATTAATACCTTCTTCAGGCGACCATAGAAGCGCTCCTTCAACGATTGCTTCATGTCAGCAACGTTGATGCCTAACGCTTCCGACATACCCAAATACTTATAGCTTTCGGTTGAGGAGAGGGATCTAAGGTGTATGGAGTCCGTGAGTTGAGTTCCCTCGGACTCCATAATCTCCCCTCGCTTTACATGCATGACTGCACATTTGTCCACACCAAATTCCATCCTGATGGCGCTACTGAATGTTTCAGTTACCTTCAGTAGCTCCATCAGTCGCAATTTGTTGGGGGCAATGAGTTTCAAGTCATCCATTTAGAGGAGGTGAGATATGACCTGACCACCTCTCCTCAATCGATAGCCCAGTCCTGAATCCTCCAGCAGTGTGCTTAGAGGATTCAGGGCTAAGCAGAACAAAAGTGGACTCAAACTATCGCCCTGGAATATTCCCCGTTTAATCCATACAGGTTCATCGTTCCCCTGGATCTGTCGACATCCTGGATAGCGAAGGACCGTCCTCTATTGCCCCATACACGACTTCAGGAAGGAGCGTAGAGTTGTATCTACGAGTATCTTGTACAACTCCAGCACCCACATGAGCCATGTATGTGGCACCGAGTCGTAGGCCTTCTTATAGTCTATCCAGCATGTCGACAGATCCTTGCGGGATCGACGAACCTGTTGGCTTATGGCCATGTCGATGAGGAGTAACTCCTTAGTACCGCGGGACCCATTCCTACATCCATTTTGAGAGGCAGACATAATTGAATTATTGACAATGTGTGTGTTAATTTTCTCTCTCAAAATGGATGTAAGAAGTTTATAGACCGTTGACAAACATGTGATCGGTCTATAATTCTTGGGTTCCGCGGGACTACCTGACTTATGGAGTAGGTGGGTAACGCCTGTTGTAAGAAACTGCGGTAGCGACCCAGACTCTAGGGATGACTGGAATTGAGATGCCAGGCGAGTGTGTGAACTAATCAGCCATTTCAACCATAAGTTGTGCAGTCCGTCCGGTCCCGGTGATTTCCAATTCGGTATCGAACGGACTGCTCTGGCTACGTCTGATGGCGTGATAAGTATGGCTTCCATTTCTGGAATAGTTTCACACACTCGCCTGACATCCTGCATCCAGTCAGCCTCAGCATGACAGACAGGCACCGACCAGATGCTGCGCCAGAATGCACTCGTGGCGGCATCACCCGGGCGGCACGCGTCTGTCACATTTTGTTCAGGTCGCTCCCAAGCTCTATATACCCACCTCTCATCGCTCTGGAACATGCGATTCTGTGTGTTCCGATCAACCCGCCGCTTATACCGCCGAATACGGCTCGCCCATGCACAAACTTTTTGCTTCAGGAAGTCGATGCGCTCTGTGACACGGGACATGTATTCTCGAGGGCTGATTCCAGTCCCCGAGAATGCCCGCCTTACAAAGCGCATCGCTCGTGGTCGTGTATTGCCCTCCCTGAAGCAGTATAGTTTGCCGATGAGTACCCTGGCCCCATCGATACGTCGCTCGATCATGCACTGCCAGGCTGGTACGGCTGGTTTTGGTCGAGTAGCTCCGTCACTGTTTGGAAACTTGACGTTAGCTAAACGACATGCCGCAACAGCCGCGCAATACAGGATCGAGTGTGTATCAACGAGGTCCTCGCTGCTCTCGAAAAAAATTCTAAGCTGTGAGTCCAAGGCATCCCTATTTTTTGTGCATAGGTAGGCGTGGTAATCGGGGTCTAAGATCGGTCGGAGTGTATCTATACTCACGAAACGCATCCTCCAGTGCGCTCCTCAATCGGACGTTGCACTGGCTACTTACTGTGGCAACCCTATCATCCTCCACTTCGACACTATGATTGGACCGCGGCGGTATTACATTATTTTTATTATTATTATTTAAAAAAAACCTGTCAAGTGTGAGTAGGACTTGCGCCCTGAGGGTTGCGTCTCAAAGCTGTGCTAGCTCGGTTGCCCGAATTTTGAATTGAAAAATAACTTTTAATATACCTAGTGGACAGTACGGATTGGAATGAAATACAGACTAAATGTTACACGGCCTATGAAATTTTGATCCCAGATTGAAGAACAAACTTAACTTTGCAAATATAACCATAAATTACCAATTTTCGGATTTTCCTCTGTACCTACCTACTTGACCTTGCTTCTCGCCGAACTAAATGCTGCTGGGCCAACGGGAAGTAGGTACCAAATAGGCTTTGGTTTATTTGCGAGTGTCAAAATATGCGGCACAAATGGCCGTATTTTTTATTGCGTTGACTTGGAAGTTTGATTTTCGTTACAGATCCAAGGACCGTGGATCTAAGCCTAAGCGCGCACTACGAATTTTAATCATTGCGGATAATAATCGCCAATCTGTGAACAATACCATTAAATAGAGCCCGCACACTGCGAAAAGAAACCGTTTGCGAGTGCGCGTAGGAATTATTTTCGTCTACAGTTTAATAATCGCAACGATCAAAATTGGTACCTAGTGCACGCTTAGCCTAAGTTTTTGATATCTATTTTGTTAACTTGATGTCTCCACGCGTTCCTAAGAAAAAGGGTCTTGACTTGACAGACAACGGCAACGAAGTCATCTTTAAGGGTTTCAATTTTTCATTTTGAGGTACGGAGGAATCCTAAAACAGATTTTTCAAATTCAAATTTAAATTATTTATTGCTGCCTGCTACCTTTTTTATGCCGTAACGGCTGAATAGATTTAGATGAAAGGCATACTGATAGGACATGACCTGGGTTAGGAGTTAGGACATAAGCGCACTCTGCGCTGAGCAGAACATTGAAAATCCAGTGCACGAAAAAAAATCATTGCATGAAAAAATCACCCGTGTCAACCTGGGCTTACGTCTGCTATTTTCCGTAGATGTGTCTCTAGAGTTATTTGGTTATTTCTAGAAACGGACGCAAAAAGATACAAAGCAATTTGCATGATGGAAGGCGACCTCATCGCGGGGATCACTAGCTTCCCCAAATACCTGGTGAGTGTGTGGTGTTGGCGCACCAACCAGCGGCTGTACCAAGTCGAGAGTGGCATCAGACGGCGCCGGCAGATCTTCCTGTGAGTACTAGCGTTAGTAAATACAATATATGACTGGCACCGGCTTTTGAATTCATCATCAACATCATCAATGACGTTCACGAACTCGACTTATAGGAAGTTGTCGGCTGCGGCCGGGCCATCATATGGATCGGTGTTACCAGATGAAAAAAATTAACTACCGTGTTGATAGATTAAAAATACGGTGTTTCAGACTCAAAATACAGTAGACAGATTTGAAAGATACCGTGTAAATCCATATCCAATTAATTATCCCATCCATTCCGTAACATGTTCTGTTTGTTTACATGTTTTTCAACTACACTGCTATGTTTAAATTGTTCTTTGTTATAAATTAGACATGCACTTGGCGGGTTTTGTACCTGTCTTGATTTCTGTCTGTAATATTTTCTCGTTTTAAACTTTTTAAAGCATGATTTTTCAGTGGTCGGGTTTTAGTTTTGGAACTTTACTTTTTATTTAAACTATTTTGGGGTTATATTTTCGTGATAAATTAATTGCAGAGCCGCTTTTTTTGTTTAGGTTTTATGTTATAATACGTATTAATTTTACAGCCACTCCGTACGTAGCACATTCTCAATTATGCTTGTTTTTGTCAATTTAAACATATTTATTTACTTAATATATACATATTTATAATGTACTCGTCAAGCCCATTCATTTGATACCCAACATGGCGTCATTACATTTATTTTATTTTTAGTTCATGACTTTGTCCTCTAGAGGACGCACTATTGAATTAAATGTGACGTCACGTAGCCTATAACCAGCGGACAATGAAGACGCTTCCATCGATACCTTATTTGTCAAATTATGATCAGTAGTTTAGAAGTTATGAGGTAACAGATGAACATACGTACATACATACCGGTCAAAATCATAACCCTCCTTTTTGCTTCGCCGTAGTCGGGTAATAAATGAGTAATTGATCAGCAATTATGTTTCTACAATGTGACTTAGTTGTATGTACAGAATGCGTACATAAGGGCTATGTGATGGTCTTACTACACCCTTCATCATACTGCTACTTCTATGAGCCCCCTTTTAAAAATGTTGTAAATGATTAGGGCCAGTCGTACGCACATGTCGATCTGCCAGTGTTGGGGCGACGGCATGAACGTGTGGGAGGTGGCGCGCTGCTACAAGAAGTGCTTCGTGATCAAGAGGCCCAGGGAGGAAGTCACCAGCTGGAAGGTCACGGAACCTTCGCTGACTGGTGTCTGCTGGAGCCTCGAGGGGACACTGTATGCTATCGATCCTAAAGCCAATTTATACAGTGTAAGTATAATTGATATTCATGTTTATGTTATGGAGCTTCGATTCCGATTCCCGATTAATACACCTCCGACTGACTTCGGTTCCGATAATTTTGAATCGAAGTTATACCGAAGATCGAAACCTTGATCGAAAAGTCTCAGTTTAATGTTTCGTGTATGACAGACGCGTCACGTTAATGTGTTAATTAATTAAGATAGGATAATTGTTGTGATAAGTTAACCGGTCTTTCCCCGGAATTTGACATATTGACATTGACGCGCGGTTTACGTCATTTCAAACATTTTTCTGAATTGTTCGGTGTTGCCTGTAATTTTTTGATTATTTTTGGTCTAATTATACATTAGTAACAATTTTTAATAAAAAAAAAAGATAAAATAGCAATTTTTAGCTTAGTGTCATAAAACTCAATTAACATTTACAAGTACCTATGTTTTACATGTTTTTTATTTTTTAATAACTGGTATTGCCTCCTAGGACTCTGCTTACAGATTCGAGTCAATTTGGCATACTGAACACGAGGTTTCGGAGCCGATGTTGGGGAATATTCTCCCATTCTTCTATCAGGGCCTGTTTTAGCGCCCTGAGGGTGGTAGGTGGTGGTCTGCGGCTTCTGACTAGCCTCCCTAACTCATCTCAGGGGTGCTCAATCGGGTTGGGATCAGGACTTCTTGATGGCCAAGCCATCACGCTGATACCAACGTCACTCCCACCATTCTTGCAGTACGACGCATATTGATTATGCTGATGCCTAGTTTCAGAAAAGTCATGATCCTAGTACATTCTTCAGGTGAAGGAGGCATGATAAATAAGTATAAGTGCTGTTGTCTAACTTAACTTGCTTGCTAGCTATAACAAGACTCATCGATCTAGAAAAAAATTGAAAACAAAAATAGAAACAAAAAATGAATGGTAAAATTGTAATTCGAAAAGGATTATTTTTGATTTTTAAGTTTTTTTCAGCCATTACTTAAAATAAGGTTACTGACTATGAAGTTTTTATGTACAAAATTAAAGTCTTTTTCGAGTCCTTTTTGTTTAGAAAGTATATCTTGTGTACCTACTTAAAAAGTTATTGCAATTTAAAAAGTGTGATACTTAGTTTTGCAGGCCAGTGTATAATTAACTATCAAATTATTCACACTAGCAATTCACACACTGTAGGTACACGACACAACTATTCGGGCTGCGCGACAGTTTCTAAACGTTTTCACTGCTTGACCGCCACCCATGAAGTCCGCTTTGCTGCGGCCGGGCCGGTCCGAGCGTTATGTTATAGACTCTGTGAACGTTTTCAATTTCGGACGACGTATGCGACCTTTTTTTTTTTTTTTTAAATTCTGAACTTCAAATGTCTGTAAAAAATGTCTAATGTTCACAGAAGCCTAAAAAATGTTTTGCTTGATTGCTTACACATTACTTAGATTACATAAATAAAAAATGAACTCATATATCATTCAATTTGGCCATAATTATGCAGTTTACATAAAATTTTGGGAATTTCCGAAAAAAAAAACAAATATTAGGTTAAAACAATTGGTAAGACTTCGTCTGAGACAACCATGGCTTAAATGGTTCCAAATGGTTTGTACTATCTTCGCCTTAAAGCTTTGCATCCATCTTCCAATCACCCTATATATATATAGAACAGGTTCATAGACTGGTGGAAAAAATCAACACTTCGTTTGAAAATAAGGACTACTGCTCTGCAGTCTTTCTGGACATTTTGCTGGCTTTTGATCGTGTATCGCACTAGGGTCTACTAACAAAAATGAAAACTCTCCCAACAAATTTCTACCTGTTTCTGCGCTCCTACCTCAGCAAGAGATTCTTCCTAGTGAAGCGGGGAGATGAGGTCTCAAATCTACGTGCGATTCTGGCCGGAGTACCTCAGGGCAATGTCCTGGGTCCTGTTATTTACTGCCGACCTGCCGCTCGATAGAAATGTCCTAACAGGGACTTTTGCCGATGATACGGTCATACTGGCTACTGATGTCTGCCCGAGAGAGGCCTCTGCTAAACTGCAAAACAGCCTCAAGCTGATCTCTGAATGGCTTAAAGATTGGAAGATAAAAGCCAACGAAATTGAGTCAGTCCGGGTGACTTTCACTGCACGCAAAGAAACATGACCACTTGTGACCTTAAATGACATAGAAGTACCCCAAGCAGAGGTCACACGATACCTTGGAATATACCTTGACAGACACCTTACGTGGAAACACCACATATTTAACAAACTCAAAGCTCTAGGGCAAAAACTCCGTAGCTTACACTGGATGCTCAACAAAAAGTCCAAAATGAAGGTGTCCCAGGTGTTCCATGGGTTGGCTTGACTAGGCGGTGGTTTTCGGTGAAATTTTCTTAAGTCTTTTTTTCAAAGTGCCCCGTTTTGTATCCACTGACCATCGCATTAGGCCTTTCTCACACAGGGTGACGGCAACTCAACCTAAACTGGTCGGCAACGGGCGTTGCCGACTGCGATGCAACTGGTGCTCTCATATAGTGCAACTTAAGTTATTATTTTTTTGCTCCGACGACATGACACGATAACGCACCAATTTTATGAACCGCCATAGAAATGAATGTGCTAACGCGTATGGTTGTGTCGACGTTGAAAACTGTTTTTTTTTTGGTCACCCATTGTGAGAAGGGCTTAAAGGCACGGTGTACATGATTATATACCATATTATTTGTTTTACTGTTTTGGTAATATGAAACTATTGAAACTCCTTGCTTTCTGTCTTGCAGATGAGTTCCGATGGCATAGGATTAAACAAAGTACTGGAGTGGTCAGACGAGGAAATAGTTGGTAAGCGGAATACCGTTGTGTGCGCCTTCCTCAGTGGTGTACTTATCTACGGACCCGATGAGCATTTGAGGGTGAGTTATGACAAAGAATACCTACGTGAAAAGATGGTTAGTTGGATTTTATTACTTCTACGCTACGGCTCTAAAACTTCATTCCTTACCAGTGGCGAGGCGTGGTAAAACGAGAGAGGTAAGCCGGAGCTTAAAAAAATTAAATAAAAATACTTGTTTAATCATTTTTATGACGTCACTTCAACTTTCATCGTGGCCACGAAAAGTTAGTTCTTGTTTAGCTAACAAAATAACGGTGTCAATAAACCTTTTAATTAAATTCCAATGTATTTCGATTTACTTTTCTAATAAGAGCTTCATGCAAATTGTTAAAATAATTCTATTCCTACCAGTCCAGAACTCATAAAACAGCTACGAATATGTTTTTTGATGAATTCATCAGATTAAAATGAAAAAAACTTTATTCCATAAACTACTAGAATCTGAGAAAAGTAAACGGGAAACAATACATTTTATTTAATTTACAACTGCCAGTCAGCCATTGATATTTATTGTAAATGGAAACATTTAAATGTTTGAAAAACCATCGCGTCATTTTTAATTTATAGTTATATCTAGGCGAGCACGGCCTTACCTACTTATTTTATTTTTCAGTAACCTTGAAAAGCTTATTTCTTCACAAAGCAAATAACCACACAATAATCTACATGCCGCCATCCTAATCCTACTGATCCTACTGCCTTTGAAATTTACTCTAAATAAGTAATTTCAACTGAATAAACTATCTACTTACCCCAAATACCTAATTACAACGTATTTTTCTTTCACTAAACTCAAAACACATAAACAGAACAGTGATTAAGATAGATCACTGTTCTATACCCACAATAATAAACTAAATGAATTTTTATACTGAGCCAACAAAATGCAAATTAACTAGGTAATTAATTATACAAATTATATGGTTCTATTGCGATTACGTCAAAAAACAACCACACATTGTCAATCGAATGATGAATGTTATGATATCCGAACTCCGAGCCGAACGCATTACAAAATTCAAAGAAAACAACCGAATATCAGCAGTAGCTCTTTTTCGTTCACACGCGTCATCAAACGCCGATCGTTACTCGGTACAGAGCGGCTTACCCGGCTGCCAAGAAACCGCGGAATGGTTCCCTTTATGTGGAGTCCCTTTAGGCCTCGGCCTCGAATTTTGCGGGCAGCGGAGCGGCGGCGGCGGCGGCGCGGGAGCGGCAGGATCTTATGCGTAAAATCAAATGGACCGAATCTCGAAAACAGCGGCGCGGGGGCGGGCAACGAGCGGTGCATTCCAGTCAAACGGTGACCACCCGCGCCGCCGCCGCCGCCGCCCCGCTGCCCGCAAAATTCGAGGCCGAGGCCTTACGTCGAGCTGAGTGAGTGAGTCTACGATTTCTGTCCCATTTTTATACCCTTAAAGTCGAGTTTCTTTACCCCACTGATTTACATTTACACTAACGCGGTATCACGTGACCGAAGTGACGTCAAGATGGACTTTATTTTCTATAGAAATTGAAATCACGATAAGCCGGATGCGCCTACGAGTTGTTTTAGAGCAAAATGTTTTGTTGTTGGGACATTAAGACAAAAAAAATAATGTACGCGTTTTGTAATGTTTTAATTTTATGGTGTATCAAATACATATAGTGTGATTATTCAATGACGATAGAGTGGTTGTGTTCCGAATTTCCGAAGTGAAGCCGGTAGGAATTGGGTTTTTTGAACCCTACGCCCCTGTACCTTACTGCCTTCAAGTAGATACGTTTTGCGGTGGATTTGAGTCTTGCCAAAGTCTTGTCTTGTAAAGCGTGATCTGTGAATCTTGCCTCTAGGGCAAGATTCACAGATCACGCTTTATTTATATTTATTTATTTGGAATCTCCAACAAAGGATACACATACACAATATAAATTACAGTAATAAAAATGGTTCTTTTGCGTGTGCTCCTGCAATTACAGGAGGCCACACCATGCACATATTAGGTGACAACAGGAGAAAAATAAAAATAGAGAAAATAAATGATGATGTTTGTGGGTGGAGTCGAAAGTGTTCTTTCGAATCCATCCACTTTTCCACGCCGCCATATATATTGGAAGTGACCCTCCGGGAGGGTTACCGGCATTACGTTTGCGCTAAAGTTAACCATCGCCGACGGTCGACGTCATTAGGTTTAAAACCGTGTTATAAAACGCGGTAAAACGAAATGAAATAGTGTTTTCAGGGGGTCTAGTCGCTATACGTAGTATCCAATCTTTTATTTTTTTTAGTTTTTAGTGAATATTTGTATCCGATCTTGATTTTTTGGCTAAATAACTAAGTAGGTCTTACTTAGCGAATACAGCATTATAAACCGTTTATAATGCTGTATTCGCTAAGTAAGACCTACCTACATTTAAAACGAGCCTTCCGCGAGGCCTCCCGGAACCCTCCAGGAGGGCTCCCGGTACTGAACGTGTTAAAAAAAATAAAAATGATCATAACAAGATTGTTGTTTAGTATAATAATTATTATTTCACATTTGTTTACTATTTTTTTATTTTATGGAAGAAACATAGTTAGGATACTTAGTTATTTTACGATGGTTAAAACATAGACGTAAAAAAGTCTATGGGTTAAAATAATTTTGTATTTTGAAATGGGGGAGGGTTATGTCCAGATTACAACACTTTGACGATTCATTGTATTACATCACCTACAGAGTTTTGGGAGTTGGAGAACTCTTTTAATAATAATTGGCTTTTACAATATTTTCAAATAACGTGTTATTAGGTATGGGAGGACACCAGGCGGCGACTGAACTAGCGACACACGGGGTTGCGACAATCGTGGCCAGAATCCGGCAGTTGAGATTCGAGGTGGCACTGCACAAGTCCGAGGCCATGTGTTTTCATCGGAACGCGCCACCGTCGGATTCCCAAATAACGGTAGGAGGGGTTCACATCGGCGTCGAGTCGACGATGAAGTACCTGGGACTCGTCCTCGACAGTCGGTGGAACTTCGTGGAGCATTTCCGACGTTTGGCTCTCCCAGACTGGAGCGGGCCGGGGCTGCCTTGAAGCGGCTCCTGCCCAATCTAGGGGGTCCAAACGCCTCCTGCCGGAGGTTATACGCGGGGGTCGTGCGGTCCATGGCCCTTTACGGGGCACCGGTGTGGGCGCGTTCATTGAGGCGGCGGCCAGCCCGCCGGTTGAACGCATCCCAGAGGGTCATGGCCACCCGGCTGGTCCGGGGATACCACACGGTCTCCGGTGAGGCGGCAAGCCTACTTGCCGGATTGCCGCCATGGGATCTGGAGGCAAAAGTCCTCACGCATATTTAGGAGTGGTGCGAGGAGGCGAAACGCCAGGGCTTGACTCCGATGCCGCGAGAAATCGCGGCACAGCGGACAGAGCTCCGACGGGATCTCATGGCGTCATGGAGAGTGCGATTGTCGCAACCCAGTGTTGGGCATGCCACTATTGCGGTGATAAGTCCCCTCTTTGAGGAGTGGCTAGAGAGGCGCCACGGCGTCCTCACCTTCCGCCTGACACAGGTCCTCACCGGAGACGGCTGTTTCGGGAGGTTCCTGTTTGGTATCAAGCGGGAGGAAACGCCCGGGTGTCATCACTGCGTGGATCGCCCGGAGGACACGGTTGAGAATACGGTGGAGGTCTGCCCGGCTTGGGCAGAGCACCGCCGTGTCCTCGTGGAGGCGATCGGTGGCGGGGATCTCTCGCGGCCGGCCCTGGTCCAGGCCTTGGTAAGGAGCGAGAGGGCATGGGAGGCCGTCACCTCCTTCTGTGAAGCAGTAATGCTCGCGAAAGAGGAGGCGGAACGCGTGAGGGAGAAGCAAAATTCAAGCCCTTACGCCCCTAGCAGCCGCAGGAGGAGACGCCCTGGGCGTCGGGAATCGATCGCGGATTCCCTGCCACCGTAGGCGCGGGCTTGCGGACGGTGAGCAATGGGTAGCTCGCCGTCCGGTAAGGACCAAGCCCGGATCGACGGCGCGTTGTGTCCCACGCGCGCCTCAAAGAGATGTCAGGGAATGAAGGGGTCCGATGAGACCATTGCCTGCCGGGTTGCGGGAAAGTCCGAAAGGGATACCGTGGCCCCCTGGCATTGCACAGGCAACAGAAGGAACACGGGTGGGTTTTAGTCAGTAAGAGTCTGACACGCCCTCCCGCTCCACCCAGAGCGGGAGAAGTCATTTGATGATTTCCCACCCAAAATAAAAAAAGGTATGGGAGGACAGTTTAAGTCTTTCACCAAGTACCAGGTACTTAACAGAATAATGATGGTCAACAAATCTACAGTCCACTAAGCCTCCAGCGTTCTCACATTCACAAAATAGAAAATAATCTATATAAAGATAAATAAATAAATAAACACAAAAACGTATTTTAAACGTGATTGCAACAAATCAGAATAATTATTATGTCCACAAAAGCCACTAATACAGAGTTGAAATAATATTATAACGCGTAATTTGTTTTTGACTTTACAGTTTCATACTAAACCTTATTAAGAATATAGGGGTATGAGGAACGTGTACGGATGCGGGGTGAATCGGTGGTGGACATCTCGTTCGCCAGCCCCGCTCTGTTGCCACGTGTCATTGACTGGCGCGTCATGGAGGGGGTGGAGACGTATTCCGATCACCGGTACATCCGGTTTGACGTCTCCGCCCAGACCTCGAGCGCGTCGGTCCGACAGGCCCCGAGTGGTCCGCGGTGGGCGCTGAAGCAGCTGGACCGGGAGCTCCTCCTGGAAGCCTCGATCGTGCAGGCCTGGGTGTCATCACCGGACAGGCCTGCCGACATCGATGACGAGGCGGAGTGGTTCCGGGAGGCCATGTCCGAGATATGTGACGTGGCAATGCCCCGGGTCCAGCCCGGACGTGCTTCGCGCCAGGTGTACTGGTGGTCGCGACAGCTAACGACACTGCGCAATGCGTGCGTTGCTGCGCGACGCCGGTACACCAGGCACCGCAGGCTCCGTATCCGACCTCCGGATACGGAAGCCATTCAGGCGGAGCTATACGAGGGGTACAGAGCGGCGAAGACCGCCCTCCAAGCGGAAATCCTGCTGGCCAGGGCACTGGCCCGCGAGGAGTCGCTGGAGACTCTGAACAGAGACCCGTGGGGACGCCCATACAAGATGGTGCGGGAGAAACTCCGCCCATGGGCTCCCCCGCTGACGCAGAGTCTCCGGCCACAGCTTGTGGGGGACGTGGTGAGCGCTCTGTTCCCTTCGAGAGGGGAACACGCCTCCCCGCCCATGGCTCCGCCTACTGCGGTGCCCGATGCGGACCACACCGCCGACGACGACGACGATGCTCTGGAGGTGACCGAGGTAGAGATGAGGGTGGCGGTACGTAGGCTGAATGCCAGAAATACCGCCCCAGGACCCGACGGCTTACCTGGGAAAGCCTGGGTCCTGGCCTCAGAGGCTCTCGGGCCTCGACTAAGGGGGCTCCTAAGCGCATGCATGGAGAGGGGCCAGTTCCCGCTTCGTTGGAAGACGGGGAAACTGGTCCTCATCAAGAAGCCGGGGCGCCCTGCGGACTCTCCGTCCGCTTACCGGCCCATAGTGCTGCTCGACGAGGTGGGCAAGCTCTTTGAAAGAGTCATTGCAGACCGCCTCGTCGGGCGGCTGGTGCGGGTGGGGCCGGATTTGGCGGAGAGCCAGTTTGGTTTCCGCAGGGGGCGCTCCACGGTGGACGCCATCATGCGCGTGCGAGCCCTCACGACGGGGGATGCGGTGGCTCGGGGTGGGGTCGTCTTGGCGGTGTCTCTAGACATCGCCAACGCCTTCAATACCCTGCCCTGGAGTTGCATCAGGGAGGCACTCCGGTATCACCGGATGCCAACCTACCTCTGTCGTGTGGTCGAGGCCTATTTGACGGACAGGGCCATCATCTACCCCGGTCACCAGGGAGAGTGGAACCGGCGAGAGATGTCGTGCGGTGTCCCACAGGGATCGGTCCTGGGGCCGCATCTGTGGGACATCGGATACGACTGGGTGCTGCGCGCCGACCTCCCCAATGGCGTCAGCGTCGTTTGTTACGCTGACGACACGTTGGTCCTGGCGCAGGGGAGGTCGCACCAGGCGGCGGTCGAACTAGCGACACACGGGGTTGCGACAATCGTAGCCAGAATCCGGCAGTTGGGACTCGAGGTGGCCTTGCACAAGTCCGAGGCCATGTGTTTTCATGGTCCTCGGAATGCGCCACCGTTGGGTTCCCAAATAACGGTAGGAGGGGTTCACATCGGCGTCGAGTCGACGATGAAGTACTTGGGACTCGTCCTCGACAGTCGGTGGAACTTCGTGGAGCATTTCCGACGTTTGGCTCCCAGACTGGACCGGGCCGGGGCTGCCTTGAAGCGGCTCCTGCCCAATCTAGGGGGTCCAAACGCCTCCTGCCGGAGGCTATACGCGGGGATCGTGCGGTGCATGGCCCTGTACGGGGCACCGGTGTGGGCGCATTCGTTGAGGCGGCGGCCTGCCCGCCGGTTGAACGCGTCCCAGAGGGTCATGGCCACCCGGCTGGTCCGGGGATACCGCACGGTCTCCGGTGAGGCGGCGAGCCTCCTTGCCGGATTGCCGCCATGGGATCTGGAGGCAAAAGTCCTCGCGCATATTTGGGAGTGGCGCGGGGAGGCGAAACGCCGGGGCTTGACTCCGATGCCGCGAGAAATCGCGGCACAGCGGACAGAGCTCCGACGGGATCTCATGGCGGCATGGAGAGTACGATTGTCGCAACCCAGTGCTGGGCACGCCACTATTGCGGCGATAAGTCCCCTCTTTGAGGAGTGGCTGGAGAGGCGCCACGGCGTCCTCACCTTCCGCCTGACGCAGGTCCTCACCGGACACGGCTGTTTCGGGAGGTACCTGTTTCGGATAAGGCGGGAGGAAACGCCCGGGTGTCATCACTGCGTGGATCGCCCGGAGGACACGGTGGAGCATACGGTGGAGGTATGCCCGGCTTGGGCAGAGCACCGCCGTGTCCTCGTGGAGGCGATCGGTGGCGGGGATCTCTCGCGTCCGGCCCTGGTCCAGGCCATGGTACGGAGCGAGAGGGCATGGGAGGCCGTCACCTCCTTCTGCGAAGCAGTAATGCTCGCAAAGGAGGAGGCGGAACGCGTGAGGGAGAGGCAAATTTCGCGCCCTCACGCCCCTAGCCGCCGCAGGAGGAGACGCCCTGGGCGTCGGGAATCGATTGCCGATTCCCGGCCACCGTAGGCGCGGGCTTGCGGACGGTGAGCAATGGGTAGCTCGCCGTCCGGTAAGGACCAGGCCCGGGTCGACGGCGCGTTGTGTTCCACGCGCGCCTCAAAGAGATGTCAGCAAGTGAAGGGGTCTGATGAGACCATTGCCTGCCGGGGTTGCGGGATTAGTCCGAAAGGGATACCGTGGCCCCCTGGCATTGCACAGGCAACAGAAGGAACACGGGTGGGTTTTAGTCAGTAAGAGTCTGACACGCCCTCCCGCTCCACCCAGAGCGGGAGACGTCATTTGATGATTTCCCACCCAAAAAAAAAAAAAAAAAAAGGGGTATGAGGAACATTGTGTAAAGTTCACTCATTCTCTATAGAAAACAGAGAACCCTCCCACCAGACGGGTGTTGTGTCTGGTGGGCTACTGCCCAACGATTGTTTTTTTTTTTTTTTTTTTTTTTTTAACTGGCATTTCGCAGGTATACCACTAAGGTATTTACTGCTCAACCGAACAATCCTGTGGCTGCCTTAAGCACTACACTCAAAGCCTCCAGCCAGGAGCAACTATTCTAAATTAAAATTAGGCGAACGCTCGCTAAGGGCACCCCCTGTGGGGTACGAACCTCGGCTTAGGGCGTCGCTGAGGGGGGGACAGCAAGATGGGACAGGCTGGATCAAGGATATATTATTATTATGCGGGGAATTTAAAGCTACGCGCTCAGCTGCGGCGCGGGCTGGCGCTTCATCGGACAAGACCCAACGATTGATGTTGGGACTTTGTTTATATACTCGTCACGCGGTAAACCCTGCTTGCGCGATCCAGGATTTTGCATGACGTCAGATTAATGCGTATATAGTTTGCAGGTGGCATTGTAGATGCTGCCACAAGAATACGTTTCGTATGAAACGCTTACTTTAGAATACAATAATCATATTCATATATGTGAGTAAGCCTTTCATTGGTAGGCCTTGAATCTATATCCAACTTACTTCTAAAATGTTTTACTTTATCAACCAGTACCTACGGAAACAACCAGAGGGGAAGACATGGAGGGTGGAGTGGTCCTACATTCCCCATGACTTGGTAGCTCGTCTGGTCAGCAACTCGTTCTGCGACATGGCCACCATGTGGACCAACGCCGGGTTTGTTTACAAGATCACCGCAGACACAGAGGAGAAGATTGAGATTCAACTCTTCACCGTCAAACTGAGGTGAGGAATTTCATTCCTATGCCATATATAAAGCTATGAGAGACCGTGTTGTGACACACAGAACGAATAGTCATCTCTTTTTCGCAACAAAACAATGTTGGCTTCTTAGTAAATTGAAATAGTGTAATGTAAGCCCACTGGTACATTTTTGACCACATACATATTTTATACACCTACTGTAGGTAAGTCTATCAGCAAAACTCACTAATAAATTTTATGATTTTGTTATGGGTAAATCCTACCTTGTGTGTAATTCGGGGCGATGGAATAAAAGCCTTCGGGTACAGATAGTGCAATCCACGACGACGCGCCCCACTCCGCGATTACTGTACTGTAAGCTGTACTTTAGTACAGAGCGGAGCGGAGTGGGGTTCCTCGTCGTGGATTGCACTATCTATAGATATTGTAGCTAGCTTATAATATATTCCAAAGCGCTGCGCGCTGAATTGATTTAAGCTTAAGAAGAATGGACGATTGAGAAGCATAGAAGGTTACAAGTATAGTCACTGTGGTTCACAAGCACAGGTGTTGGATAGCGAATGTACATCAGATCAAGATTGCACGATATAATCTGATCAAGGTTTAGTGAGATGTAAAATTACTTTTATTATAAACTATAAGCGGGTATAAGCAGAACAATAAGCTAGTGAGCAGCGAAGGCTCCGCGTCGAGAGTACATCGAAATATACATGATGTAAAACAAAATAGGTTTAATAGAATATAAATATAGCTATGGGGCTATAAGTATTTATAGAATGATGCTTTTCCACTGAGCCACAGCGGTCGAAGTTCCGACACAAAATGTGATGATGTAAATAATAAATTATATGATAAAATGTAAATAGTGTTTATGATTGTGTGAATATATGTAAATTATATTTATATGTGTATATGCCGCTACATCACTCCCACACAGAGGCCACACACAAGCACAGGTGTTGGATAGCGAATGTACATCAGATCAAGATTGCACGATATAATCTGATCAAGGTTTAGTGAGATGTAAAATTACTTTTATTATAAACTATAAGCGGGTATAAGCAGAACAATAAGCTAGTGAGCAGCGAAGGCTCCGCGTCGAGAGTACATCGAAATATACATGATGTAAAACAAAATAGGTTTAATAGAATATAAATATAGCTATGGGGCTATAAGTATTTATAGAATGATGCTTTTCCACTGAGCCACAGCGGTCGAAGTTCCGACACAAAATGTGATGATGTAAATAATAAATTATATGATAAAATGTAAATAGTGTTTATGATTGTGTGAATATATGTAAATTATATTTATATGTGTATATGCCGCTACATCACTCCCACACAGAGGCCTGGTTAAGGACGATAATAGTCCAGGAACCTTACCACACGACCGGAACGAGTTGACTTGGTGGCGCCACCTATACCTTGATTTGAACTACTTGGGGTAGGCTGTACTGGGTTCTTTTTTCTTTTCGGTAGTATAGGTTTGAGGCGATAGATGGTAACTGTTATTACCTTGCCTTTTACCATTAATTTGAACATTTTGTCACCTCGTTCGATAATTTGATGTGGACCAGTGTATGCCAGAGTAAAGGAAACATGCGATGCGTCTTCTCTTAAAAATGCATAGTCGCATGTGCTTAGGTCTTTGTAGACGAAGACTTTTTTTCACTGGCTGAAGTTTTTGAGCTATGTTACGAAGCCGTGCTGTAAAATCTGTCACATCACTAGTTCCATTCGTTGCTTGCTCTATAAATTCACCAGACATCCTCAATGGCCCGCCATACACTAAGTGGTGACGCTTGTAAGTCATCCTTGTAAGCGCTACGAACGCCAATGAAAACTGGACTGAGGCTCTGCCCTTAGTCTTAATTAAGGGCAGAACATTTGCATGGCATACAATAGATGCTTTCAGATGTCGATGAAAATGTTCTACGAGTCCGTTGCTTGCTGGATGGTACGCTATGGTTCGGTGATGCTGATGACGGAACCCGGCTATTTTACCCAAGTATTGGAACAGGGTGGACTCGAATTGGCATCCACGGTCTGTTACAATATCTGTTGGGCTGCCGAATCTAGAATCCAGCCATGCAGCAAGGCTTTGCCTACTGTCTCAGCAGTGATGTCACTAACCGACAGCGACTGTCGGTTAGCGGTATTACCTCCGGAAATCGTGTGAATCGATCAATGGCCGTTAAACAGTATCGATAACCTTGTGAAATGGGTAGGGGGCCAATTAGATCGATGTGTCTGAGCCTAGAACGTGTCAATTTATAAGTACCTAATGGTGGCTGATACGTGCCGATTCACTTTGGCTCGTTGACATGTAACGCAAGATCTGGACCACTCTCGGCAGTATTTCCTAACTCCTGGCCAAACACCAAACCGATCCGCAACTAACTTAGCGGTTGTGTTTGCGCTAGGATGACTTTATGAATGAAGACTGTCGAACACTTTTTCTCGTGAACGCTTGTGGTACGAAAGGCCTGGCAGTTTCCGTGCTGACAAACTTTTCTAGTCTAAGTAACGTTGAGTTGAGGAATCCTGACAGCTCCATGTCTGACTCTTGAGCCTTAGCGAGAGTTTCATGAGCTTCTGGTGCCTCAGTTCTTCTATCCGTGACTAGGTATCGGCAACCACATTATCCTTTCCGGAAATGTGGCGGACATCTGTTGTGAACTGTGATATGAAGTCCAGATATCGAATGACGTGGCGAACAGTTATTTTTCCTTTCATGAAAAGCAAAACTGACTGGTTTGTGGTCAGTATAGATGGCGAAATTTCTTGGTTCGAGCTTGTGCCGAAAATGCTTCACTGCTTCTTTTGCCAGTTTTTCTCTGTTGGAGAATATTTTTGTTGCGTGGTGTTCAATTTTCGAGAGAAGAATGCGAGTGGCTGCCAGTGGCCATCTTTGTGTCGTTGCAAAACGGCACCCATAGCTAAATCAGATGCATCCGTGACTAGTCCCATTTTAACCTGGCAATCTGGGTGGGCCTATCAGCTAAGCATTAAGTGGGGCTTGTTTATGGGCGGCTACGGGCACAAAATGTCTATAGAAGTTTAGCATGCCCAAAAACCTTCTAACCGCACGTATATTTTTAGGGGCTGGGTAATCGCGAATGACTTGTACTTTTCTGGCAATGGCTTCGTTCCTTTCTCTGATATAGTATATTCCAAAAAGTTTACTTATCGCGCACCGAAAACACATTTTGCGTTAAAAATTTTCGACAGTTATTAAAAAAAAACAGCTGTTTCATAGAAAAGTTCAATACCTACGCGGTCAAAATGTACGGAACAGCAGATTTTAAAAAAAATAACCGGCGGAAAATTTCAACGGAATGGGGTTCAGAATCATGTAGGTACTGAATCCATGGTATCAGTTTTCGCGTCGATGTCCTTTCCACCCTGTATTTACCTGTTTTGATTCATCAAAACGTAAATATGAAATGTGGCTAACTAGCGAACTAGAATATTAATAATTAATATCGTAACACCGAATATTTAGATGATGTCGAAGATGTAAAAAAAGTATTCGGAAACTTTCTAAATGCCTTTTTTACACCTAAAACAGTTACAACATCAAATTCAGTGTGTTATAATTGCAATTCATTATTTAGTTCTCTAGATAGCCACATTTTATGTTTCCATACAGTAATATTACCAAATGACTGCCTCGTTGGTCTAGTGGTCGCAAGCGCTACTGCTGAGCATGAGGTCCTGGGTTCAATTTCCGGGTCGGGCAAAGCTTTATTGGGTTTTTTCCATCTGGAATTTCTCAGTAGAAGCCCGGAGTTCGGATTTGTGCCCGGTTGATGGCAATAGGCTCGCCCCCTATTGCATGGGACTTAAACATAACTGGCGAAATGTGGGTGTATTATAGGAACACTTTTGCCAAAACCTTCGGGGATTACAGGCGTGATGTTATGTTATGTTATATTACCAAATTAATCAAAACAGCGAAATATTTGACAGATATTTGCGACGTGGCCCACTTTCAGAATAAACTTTAGAACTTTGCAAATTTTCCCAAAGGAATTGTTTAACAGTAGCAATAAGTACATTTATTTATACTCAATTTGATGAACTACAGCTTTTTATATTGTAGGAACATAATGAAAATGCAGCTGATTGCACCCGATTGCAAGTACATAGCCCTGATGAATACTTCCGGCGTTTTAAGCATATACGATGTGAATAATGCGGATCTCGTGAGTAGTTCTTCCTTTTTAGCCAGCATAATGCTAACTTTTCTTCTTATCCTGCGTTTTTCCCTTCAGAGCTCTGTAGAGCCGAAGGCTTTTAAATTCCTTAGGCAACTTCTATTCGGAACTTGCAAAAAGGAACTATTTTCAATGCCATTTAATTGACTACTTATCTCAGAACAGCGTACCAGTTTCACACCCTCCAATTTGCAGGTCCTAATGAAATTAGCAAAAGGCTATGACGTGTCGTTTGTAGCGAGTCCGGTGGAACCATTGCTGGCGGTCTTCGGGGAAGTGGCCAGCAACTACGGCGTGGTGCTGCAGTTGTTCAGCTCGCACCCGCCGGAGCTAAAGAGACAGGATCGCATGTGTTTGACGCATCAGATCGTGTCACTGGTGGTCTTCGCACCTGACGGCAGGTTCATGGTCGCCGCCGCAATGTCTGCGGGGCATATCTTCATTATTAAGGTAAGGTTGTAATGGTTGGGCTCCTAAAAAAGTAGTAAGATAGTTCTTTCACCGTAAGTGGTATTGAGTTCTTTTGTAAAACAAAATGAATTTAAGATGTCAGTAAGTGTAAAATCGAATAAAATTGTAATTGTGAGACCAGCAACCTGAATTTAGACACTGCCGAGCCAGCCTTAATTGCCACTTTAATCGACAATAGTAGTTTGTACGTTAATACATCTGATCTATGACCTTTTGGTCCCCATAATCCAGGTCAGCGAAGACCACCAACTAACTCTCATACGGTACACGGAGCTCGGCCGAGGCTTGGCCGACTGCTTCCTCATGATGGTTGGCAACTACATGCGCTGCTTCACTCTCGTGCTCTTCTCTGAGAAGTATAGCATTGGTAATACTCGATGCATGTACTTATTTATTCACACTAATACGCGCAGCGTAGGACACTCTCTAGTTAAAGTCACTTGGGTCAAATTGAATAGCGAAAGGTGGAAACCGGAGGAACTTAGCACAGGCCTAGTAGTATCCAATAGACTGCGATAGAGTGAGTTGATTGATTGATAAAATGCGTAAGGTTTCCTGTACGTGACGCCGGACCCGCACCGGCTAAGCGGCGCGGCGGCGCCGGCCCGCAAGTTTGTGTATACGAATGAATATCGCACATGCGCCGCACCGGTGCGGGCGGCAGGCCCCACTAGCGTGAGCTACACTGGAACCGTGAGTACACACGGCTACATATCAAGCTATACATGTGTAACTTGTTATGTAGCCGTGTGTACACTGGCATTGGTTCAGTAAAGCATTGCCAACTAAACTTGCTGTTCGGCGCTGGTGCGGCTCCGGTGTCGTGTACAAGAAGCCTTAGAATATACAGTAACTGAAGCGGGAGGGGTAGCGAAAACTCGGGTAGACGAAGTTTTATTTCTAGTGGTGGAACTGTTGGATGTAAGTATATCTGTAACTGCCCAGCTTCCAATCTGTATGTTCAATGTATTTCAAAAGATTTTTTGACAAAGACGGTTTTATAAACAAAAACAGTATGCTGCCCTAAATGGCACGAGTTATATCCTGTCTGTCACTCCATTTGTGTATCTCTTTCTCTTACGCTCAATGTGGCATGTCAGCGCCCGAGTTAGTACTGAACCTTGTTCTAAATAAAATGTTGTTCTACAGGCGAGCGCATTATCTGCATTAACGCAGAGACGGGCAAAGACAACAAGTTCGCGGGCAAGATGCAAGGGCCGTACACCAGACTGTTGCCGCTCAGCACCAAGGACACCATCCTCGCCATCCCGCATCTTAGCAAACAGATGCATATCCTCAAGCTAAACGGAGAAGTAAGACACTTGTACGGGCTTTTGTGCCGTCGAAAATGTTAGGAGTGAATTCCGAGATGTGGACAATGATTGATTGAACTTTCAATTGGTTGATGCAGATGGTTAGTCAGCATTATGCCCGTGCACTAATCTTAAATTATTTCTATTCAGAAAGGGGCGACCGTATCTGTGAAGATGGGCCCCATCATCGACTCGGGGCACGAGATAAAGCAGTTCGATGGTTTCAGAAGCAAAGCTGCCCTGCTGACCTTTGGCTTTGACGGCGCCGTCGTACTGAGGAGGTCTGACTGTCCTCAGAAATACGGTAAGTCAGGATGTCACTTCTATGACGCACGAGATAATACTTCAAAAAGTATCGACAGCCAAAGAGTCGGAAAATGTCTACAGTTAGTGGTAGAAAGTAAATAAGGGACTTGTTACACGAGACATGTATCACTGAGGCAGAGATGATGTTGGTGTTTTAGGAGAAAATGTTTTCTTGATTTTATCTCTTCTCTACAAAAAATTAAGACTTTTTTTTGTTTTTCGGAATCCCCTTTTTTAGAGCTGAAGCTGACCATGACGCACCGCTACGAGAACGGCCTCAAGAGCGCGCAGACCGACGCGAAAGCGCAGTACGTACTGCACGTCGGCTCAAACAACACACTGGCCTGTGCCTTCCTGCGCAAGAGCCACTACCCGCCGGACGAGCTCGTGCATCAGCCGCCCGCCAAGGACCTCTATGACATCGACGAAGATGCTGACATTAACGTGATAGACATTTTAGAAAAGACTGATAGTGAGTGCTTTGCTTATGTTATTGCTACACTTGTTACCTTCATCAACCAGCATCCCAATTGCGTTACATAATTCCAATCATAATCCGGAGCATTATTTAGGAAACTGCTAAGCCATTGCTAATGACATGTTATATTATTCACAATGATGCTCATCCATTTTAGAGCAGTGGTGGCCGAGTGGCTCAGCTCTTAATAAGGTGAAGGAAAACGTCTTGAGAAAACCGGCATGTCCTGGAACCAAAAATTCGAAGACGTGTCATCATCATCAGCCTATAGCAGTCCACTGCTGGACACAGGCCTCTCCTACTGCACGCTATTCAGCTCAATTTTCGGCAACTCTCATGCAGCTGCTACCAACCACCCTGTGAAGATCGACGCTCCACCTAGCCTGAGGGCGTCCTACCTTACGTTTGCCGATTCGTGGTCTCCACTTTAGAACACATCTACCCCAACATTCATCGGTTCTACGGCTAATATGGACGGCCCATTGCCTCTTCAGATTGCTTATTCTGTGAACAAATTCGGTTCTCTGCCGGATCATCTCGTTCCGGATTCAATCTCTCAGAGAGACTTCAAGCATAGCCCGTTATATAGCTCGCTGTGCGACCTTGAATTTATGGACCAGTCGTACCGTGATTGCACACGTTTCGGCTCTGTAAGTCATAATAAGTAGGAAGCACTGATTGAATACCTTACTTAGTCTTTAGGCTCTGGAATACGCGACGAGAAGACTTGACAAAGCTTCCCAAACGCTGCCAGCCCAGCTGAATTCTCCTGTTAGCCTCCCGTTCAAAGTTGTTCTTACCTACCAAACTGCAGAGTATGTCTGAGGTGAACAACCTTGAGAGCACCACCATTGACAGTATCGATCCCAGAGTGACGTGTTCGTTGAACATAATCTGGGTTTTGTCCAAATTCATCTGGATATCAATGCGTTCAGAAGAATCAACTAAGCCGTCCAGCATCTGCTGCAAGTCATGCAGTATTTCAACTAGTAGGTATGACGATGTCGTCAGGGCTTCCTCTCTCCTACTCTTTTGCTGTGCTCTACAGGGTCCATAATTATATAGTTACCACCTAAGTAAACATTATGGTCAAGCAATAAAGATATTTTAACATCAATGTTAATGCCGCGTCCTTCCCAGATGAAACAGGCATTGCTCGAATAAGCTTCTACTTCTGGCAAAGCGCTGGACCAGGGTGGGAGCAGTGACACGCTTTAAAATATGTTTCATATGTGCCGAAAAAACGTAAAGAACATTTCCAATAGTCATCACTTTTATTTTCTTCTTAAATTTGTAAGTAATTGAATACCTATGATTTTTATGCCCATGTTACTGTAGAACATGGTGGAACATGATGGATTGGCACTTGGCCAATTTTTTTTCCCCAGAGAACTACCTACAATTACTAGAAGATAGGAGAGTGTACGAGGAGTCAAAAGACTACAAGCATCAACGCGATGAGGTTTGTAAGGTGTTCGCGACGCTACAGGCGAAGCTAGTCGAACTGTTGGAGGAGAACATTAACGAGCGGCCGCTGCATCAGCTCTCACTGTCGGAGTTCAACCTACATCAGGAAGCCAAGAAGGAGAGGCTCAAAGCGGTAAAGTTATTTATTTGTATTTACAAGCTGTCACAAATTGGAGGAGCTCGTGGTTAAGTAATAACTGCCGCACGGGTCGATCCATCAGGTTAAGCTACGCTTGCCGGGGTTGGTCTGTGGATGGGTGACTATCTTTACATACCGAGACTCCTCCGTGCCTCGGAAAGCACGTTAAGCCGTTGGTCCCGGCTGTCATTCGTGGATCTTTGACAGTCGTTACGGGTCGTCAGACGCCCGAAAGTCTGACAACCAGTCTTACCAAGGGGTATCGTATTACCCAGTTACTGGGTTGTGGAGGTCAGATAGGCAGTCGCTTCATGTAAAATACTGGTATTTAGCTGCATCCGGTTAGACTGGAAGCCGACCCCAATATAGTTGGGAAAAGGCTAGGCAGATTGATTGACAAGCTCTCACAAATTAGACGGACGTAAAAGTGGGAAAGATAGAATTTGGTCTATATGATGATGTCACTGGAAGACGAAAGCCTACACAAGTACCTACAGGGATTGCAGCATATTCCTCTTAAGCTGAGTCCAGATGTTCTTTTGTCCATACGTACCTCCGTTTCGTATCAGCGCGGCGGCGTAGCGATCCAATAACGCTAGTTTGGACGCCCGACGGTGAGACGTAGCGTTCTTGGATCGCGACGCTGATAGGAAACGGAGGTACTTATGGAAAAAAGAACATCTGGAAAGTAGCACATCTATAATTATCTATACTTCTATACTAATATTATAAAGAGGAAAGATTTGATTGTTTGTTTGTTTGTTTGTATCGAATAGGCTCTGAAACTACTGGACCGATTTGAAAAATTCTTGCTCAGTTTTCAGGGAGTAACATAGGCAACTTTTTATCCCGGGAAAAATAATGGGTCCCGCGGGAAAGACCACGGGAGCGAAGCCGCGGGCAAAGTGCTAGTTAACGATTAAATTTGAATGATGTTAAACCATTCCATTAGTAAGTTATTTAATTTAACTATTATTTAAATGTAACTATTAATTCATTGTTATAATGTATAAATTAGAATGATTGCTGCGAGTTTGATAAAACTGAAATCATTCTAATTTATACCTTACCTTACCGAGATAGGAGTTAGGAATGTCCTACCTCAGTTCAATTGTTTTTCATTTTATTTTGAGAATATTACTTTACAGTAGTTCCTATTCCTTTTACTACTGCAACTAAGCTACAGTTTTCAATTCAAATTGTGACAGTTAAATGTTAATGAGCTTGAAGTGGATCCACGACTCTTACGCGCCAATCTGTGGTGCCGTACCGTCAGGTTCTATTTTGATGGCCGTTACTTCGAATTTCATAACCACCGTAGACAGAATTAGAGCAATAGACAAGTCACTAAACAATAATAATAAGGAGACAAGGACACACTTAGTATACCTATACATATTTTCTCCATTCTCCATCGCGTATGCAAACTTTTCGCCTACAACTGGGGCCCTAAAAAACGGGGACCTTTTTTTTTTATTAAGGGTTGAAAAATGCCTGTCGCATACCGCACCGTCCGAGGAGACGGTTTGGTTATGTGGGGCTTGCACCCACTAAAAAACACCGCCGTGAGCCTAGTGTCCTCCTGCGACGAATCGCGTCACCGAGGGAATCTTCCTCCCTGACGCGCTCCGCCGCCTCCTTCTGCGAGATAACGTCCTCGCAGAAGGACGCTACCCCCTCCCATGCCCCCCCCTGTTGTTGACCATGGCCTTGGCCACGGCCGGCAAGGAGAGGTCCACCCCGATTGCTGCTGCGAGAGCACGGCGCTGCACCACCCAAGCGGGACAATGCTCGAGGGTGTGAAGCGCCGTGTCCTCGCCGCAGCCACACTGGTGACACACGGGAGTCGCCTCCCGTCTAGCCACTTTGTGCAGGTATTTGCCAAAGCAGCCATGTCCATGACAAAACGGGGACCTAACCCAACTTCATTAGTTACTATCAGTTTACAAGTGACTGTCAAAGACTATCGCTATCCTATAAAGTATACGCTGAAAGCTAACCTATCATTCTCTGTCCACATAACCACCAATGTTTAACCCACCAGGCCGAGATGGAACGTGAGGAGATTCGTTTGTCTACAGAAGCCCGCATCCGCGCGCAAGACAAGGTGACGGCGTGGATCAAGAAAACATGCTGGGACACAATGCTTTCGCCGAGGATCAAGCTCTTCGCCATTCACAGCCACTATCATGTAATCATTACAATATTCTATTAGTCTAGCTTTCTTTACCTACTTTTTAACCGACTTCAAAAAGGAGGAGTGTCTCAATTCGAAGGTATGTTTTTTTTGTAGATCATTCAGAGATGGGGCCCTATCTCCATCATCCATATATATTTTATTAATTTTTGTTGGTTAGTTTTTGACTTAGCTTTAATAATACGTAGTTTTCCCACTTAGACTAGGTATGTTATGTGGATGATGTCATATAAGTTCCTGTCACTGTTACAAATAGCTTTTAGACTTTGTCTTTGATCTCACAGATGGTATACATTATGGACACAAGTATGTATCCAGGGCCATAGGCAGGGGGTTTTGGGGTTCAAACCCCCCGAAGAAACCAGAATCTCAATCCACAGATCGACCCCTTTATAGGATACCTCCGTACTCAGTAATACAGATAATTGCAATCTTTTTCGCATAGGCGTACCTACTTTGTAATCTACAAAAGTTGTAAGAGTACGCTTAAAAACTGTATTTTTATTGACTCTGACTTTGTATTGAATGAATTTCTGCAACTTCAGCATTCTCTGAGAGAGTCTAACCTATCCCAGGCGGGATGCTAAAACTTTCGAGCTCGCTTAGCTCGTCTTGCATACTACATCATCTTAGTTCTCAAACTTTTCTGCATAAGTTGATAAGCTCACTTCTATTTCTGTATAAACGGTCGTAGAGAAAGAAAACTTCTTATAGAATCTTATTCGAAGCGGGATTAAAAATTTCGAGCTCGCTTCGCTCGTTCTAGCATCCTATATTCTTCAGTGCCATTATGCTAAAGTGGCCTTTAAAGTTAAAGATCTATGTTTTTGGTCATGATTGCAAAGTGGCAAGAAGAGAGAAATAGGGCTTTATTGAAAATGATACTAACTAAGTAAGTAAGTAAGTAAGTTTATTTTTTTGCATAGATTGTAGGTACATGACATAGGGTATTAAAAAAACAATTATGATCCTTGTACAATCTACCTTAGATTAGGCATGCAAACATTAATTAATTAGGTAAACGAGTAGGTAGTCAAAACTTAAAATAAACAAATAAGCTAAACTAAGCTCTTCATCTATTTGAATTCTTGACTTAGAACGTCTAAGATCCTAATTATTTTTTTATGATTTTCCTCTGAAAGTACAAAAAATGATGTTTTAAAAATAACAATATAATACTCTTTTTTATAAGTGTGTTCTCGTTATTGAACCTCTCTGAAATCAGAAATACCTACTAGTTTCTTTTAAAAAAAGTTGGCATACCCACTATAACTATTCATGACTACGGCCCTGGCTGCTGTACCACTAAGGTCGCGGGATCCGAGACCATGTCCAAGACAGTGTGTTGTTCTTTAGGTGGAAAACTTCGCAATACAGCCATCGCAACGCAGCACGTGGCCCGAACTGCAGCAGATCGAAGCCCTGCGCAGTATCGAGCAGGAGAACTACCACGACGTGTTCCGCCCCTGGCTGGAAAACTCACTGGATGACCCGTTTAAAGCCGCGTCAACTGCTGCCACGTCCGATGCTGTCGCTCTGAAGCGGTTGGTATTCTAGGTCTTTCTTCTGATGCTGTAAATTAAGTCACTCCAATAGAAGTCATTCCGACCCTGGGTGGAACACTCGAAAGACATAACTGAAGTCTTTTCCAAGGCTGTCTTTTTGTTGTTTGGAATGGTTCTTTAGGTATCTAATTTGACGTCATTTCAATAGCCTTTTTTTTGGTTGGGAATTTCAAACCCAAAAAATAAAAGGTCAATTAACTTCTCCCGCTCTGGGCGGAGCGGGAGGACGTGTCAGTCTTACTGACTAAAACCCACCCGTGTTCCTACCGTTGCCTGTACGTTGCCAGGGGCCACGGTATCCCTTTAGGACTTTCCCGCAATCATTCCAATGGCCTACTGTTCACTAACCGTTCCAACGGAGGTACTTACTTACTGTTCGAAACATTCACCGAAACTCTTCTTTGTTGTAGTTATTTATATTAATAACGTCATATCGATAATGCTGTTTAAGTAGTCGATAGGTGAAATCAGCCCAGCTCAATATTGTTCCGGCCCGATGCAGGGCACTCACTGATCAAATAATAGGTATGATAGGTCCATGTATTTAAATCGAACTTCAAGTAATTCCCATTACACAGAACACTAATACAATGCGCCTCTTTTTGTGAATATTTGTTTTGGGGTCGTAAGAATATTAATAGTCAATAAACTGCGACCAACTTGATGTAACGCACGCCGCAGCCTGGCAGCGAGGTTAGTTCCAGTTCTCACAGCTTAGTTAATGCGACCAAAAGTGAAAAAAACAGCAAGTTAAAAGAGGGTCATTTATTTTTTTTGGCATTGGAACAATGATATTCGTTTAATTAAATGAGTGAATGGTTCTGGTCAGGTCAAGCATCCGCGAGCCAACGGCTCCGTCACGCGCCTCCGTGTCCGTGCCGCAGCACAGCATGGACGAGGGCGACGGGGAGTCGCGCTCGACCATGCTGGCGGAGCCCTACGTGCTGTCGGGCTCCAGCGCGTACCGGTTCGTGTCCATCCCCAAGTACATGATCCCGCAGATGGAGGCCTTCAGCTTCCTGCAGATGAACTGGCTCTACGATATTGTCAAAGTAAGTTTTTAAGGTTCTCGAAGGTACCGTGAAGTTTTTAAGGTTCTGTAGTAATAATCTTTTCATCCCACCATCTCGGAAAGAGTATTTTTAATCTTCAGTATCTGAGTGGAAAAGCCGTTTTTATTCTCTAGAGGATAAAGTAAATTGAATTTAGAACATCGTGTGCACTAAGTTTGTGAATTAAAAAAAACATTAAACCTATTTACTGCTTCCGAGTCTGAGACTCGGAACCTTCTTGGTGTTCTTTTTTCAATTTGCTTTGTACGCGGTTCTTTACGCGGCATTTTTTCACGTCATTGTTAAACCTTAGGTATATTAAAAACAAGAAACTTGAAAACAAGTGAAAAAACTAAAATGAGTGATTCTAGCGACGAGGAAGTTTGCTTGACGCCAACAGAATTGACTGAAACTGTTAATAATGCGCAAACGTTTTTTTTTTTGCATTTAGTCATTTCCTCGCTGAGGTGGAATGAAAAGTTACGTGTTGCACTCGAGTGCAAAGATTTTTCACCTCGTGCTCTTTTGATTCCCTCGCTAACGCTCAGGATTCTAATTTTGAATCACTCGCTGCGCTCGTGATTCAATTTTAGAATCCTTCGCTTGCTCGGTCATCAAAATTGAACACGCGGTTAAAAAGCAACTTTGCACTCTTGTATAACAAATAACTATTATCGTAATGTAAATGCCGTCGCATCCTGTGCATTCGGGACTTCTAAGAAGGTCCAATAGCCCGGAATCTGAATTTATGTTCAATTAATGGCAAAGTTGGACATCAATTCAGAGTGGACTGTTACTATTAACCGGCCTGACGCTTGTAACCGGGTTCCATTTGCAGCTGAACGCCCAGAACATGCGGCTGTGGTTCAACAAACAGTTTGACGAGCTGGTTGTCTTGAAGAAGCGGGAGGTGGGCCTCGTTTCTGAGAGGAACGACAGGCTACGCTTCATCATTGGAGGTTATTTATTTTATTTGATGCGTTTGATAAATTATTAGATACATAGATCACTTCAAAGGTCCATACAGACAGAGGGGAGAATACGATCTTACGTTAAATAGTATTTTTTTAACAGATGTCTTACCTACCGTCCAAGGCACAAATAAGGATCATTATGTCATCAAGATAACAAAGTAGAATACATACATAAACTCACGTCTTTCTTATGTGGATAGGCAGAAACTACAGAACGCCACCTGCTACGATCCTTACATAGGTACTCCTTTTTGCCGCGTTTACGTTCATAAATCAGCTATTTAGTTGCGTAACATTTTTTCGTAAATGATTAAGACTAATGTGTTTCATTTTGACAGTTCAACAAAATACGTTGTTATTTACGTTGTTGAGCAGAACATTTTTTCGAACTTATCTATGAAGTAATGGATTAGTAATATTTTTCAAAACGATTTTGATTGTGGTTGATCGTGTATTAGGTACGCAGCTAAGATACTGCTATGAAATTGCGTAATACATTTTCGATAACCAATTGAGACAAATTGCTTTCATTTGGACTCGAATTTGCTTTCTTTTACGACTTTCATATTGCACTTAAATATCTTTGAAAGCAACTGCGCTCTGTTTGAGACTCAGAGTGAACGATAAGCTTCTAAAAAGGCTATTTTATTCGAATTACGTAACCATTTTGACAGTTGTTACTTTGTTTCAAAGCAACGAGCAATTGTTTTCGTCCGTCAAATCAAACCGAAGTCAATCTAGCTAGTGGTCGCAATCATTTTACATATTAATCTTTTTGGGATTTACTCATGAATTCTCCATCTTCTTCTTTGGTTAGTGACTAACCTGGTGTCAGAGTTTTAAAGCCGCCCATGGGCCTCTGACTTGGCTTCACATGCCGTCGAGAAATATCTGTCAGGCATGCCGGTTTCCTCACGATGTTTTCCTTCACCGTTTTTCAAGCTAGTGATAATTATACAATACGGATATGAATCCGAAAAGTCAGAGGTGCGTGGCTTGGGTTCGAACTCGAGACCTGTGCTTTGGCAGTCCGACGGTCACACCACTAGGCTATCTCTGCTCCTTAATTATTACGAAAAAAATTAAGTGATAGTCTTCCTGATAAATTGTGAATGTGTTTTTGTGTATGTAAAACTTCAATTATAAATCAATATTAGTCGTAGGATGTTAAGTATCGAATCAGCGAGGTCGATTTTTAATAATAATTGTGAGTTTTCTTCTGTTATAAGTGCTTTTGTAAGCACTTATAACCTAAACTAAAGTTATAACCAAAATATCATATTATATTTCAAAAACGTACCGAAGACAAATTCGTACCTCGTTCCGTATTAAACTTATCATGAGCCACAAGCTTAGCAACCCAGTCCAACTTGTACTTAAGGAAAAGCAAATATAATATTAAGGAAGAACAAAAACAAGCACAGTCTGAAGAATTTTAGGTCAATGGATTACGTAAGGACATCGATGAACATACTCACCACGTCACCACCATACATAGATCTATTTCCACATCATTTTCTAATTAAGGTGCCTAATCTGCGTTCGCAATTCATTTGCCAAACATGTAAACAAACACGAGTTTTAGGAAAAACAACTGTAATGCCTACACATAAGGTTCAGTTTGTGCTACAACTTCATATTTTGTATGTCTTTTTCAACAGTAAGTACTAGTCGGTCTAAAATCAAATTAATGTTAGCTTATAGTTGATGTTTGTCGAAGTAGAAAACTCGTGATTTTTTAAATGTTTGTCAAGTAAGTATTTTGCGAACGCAGATTACTTAATATCAAGTTTATTTTCTTTCTAAGTGTTGAACATTGAATGTGTGTTAAGAACAGCAACAATGTTACACGCATATTAGTTGTTGGTGAATAAGAAATGCACCACACATTTAAATAAAGTCAAATGTAGGCACCTAACTGTTGTTTAGCAGAATATTGCTGTTCTATAAAGTAGATAGATTGTTACGAAAGTAGACTTTGTGGATGGCTGTAATGGATCAATTACATTATTCAGAAAAAAAATATTCTCTCATGCGCTTACAGCAAAAATTAACAAGCAGTACCTAATACATAATCCATGGTGACTTTAACAGGAAGACATTAGATCCCAAATTTCACTACAATTTGCACCTTACAATATATTTGTTCTAATTTATTTTTTCCCATGTCCTAATATTTCACAATAAATGTGAATAAATGCCACTATCAGTTACGGTTGAGTGGTATAATAAAACATTTATTTTTGTTTACCATAGTTTATTTATCTATATTTACTAAAACCGGTAGGTACCTCTAAATTGTATCATTATAATAATCAATTGTCTGTATAAAAAAAAAGTTCATAACAAGTTATTTTTATTTGTACCTCATATATCATAATTAAAACACTATAAAATTTTACACTTTTATCAAATTAACACAATAGGAACATACATTTATACCGCTGTCGTACAAGGCTAATATTATGCATTTTTCCCAAAGATCAACCATTCCAAATGTATGTATGCTATTGTGATAATAACATAGACAAAGTTGACATAACCAAATTTCTTGGAGTAACAATAGACAGTAAATTACATTGGAAAGCACATACGAAGCCAAAAAAATGTAATTCCACATATTATCACTGTACAAATTAGCCCCCATGTTAAATGTTGATGCGCTGTTAGAACTGCTTATCATGGCTTAGACCCGATTTCACCAAACAATTCTTAACGAGCCATCAGCAAATGCTCTGTTAAAATTGACGTCGACGTCAAAAAGTTTTACGTTCTATGGAGGGATCTTAACAAGGCGTTGCTAAATCAAACATCTAGCAGATGTTATCTATCATCGAGTGAACAAAAACGACCGGTCTGACTTTTCATTCACTCTCGTTTTTATGCAACCAAATTAAAATGTCATGGCGTCTAAGCAAAACGTTCTATAAACAGTGTAATTCTCTATTAGTCGTTTTAAACGTCAATTCATAAAAATGTTTTCAAATGATTTTGTTTTGTGGTATTTTTTGCTGGCTGAGCTTGCTAACAATGAAACTAAGATATCATTGTAACACAGTGGTTTAATAAAGTACATTTTATTATAACATAAATTAACTTCATTTGTAAAACACAGGATGACAGAAACAACAGTTGCTAGGCAACAACTAAAGAACACTACTCTTAATTCATAGTGCATTATATATAACCTTTATGGTACTTACAACAATTTTTGATTCTTCTAAATTGTAATTTTTACTTATTTTGTGTGTTAAAATGTCGAAAAAAAGTCGCCGAGAAATTTTAATAGGACTCATTACAAAACATAAAAATGTAGTTGAAAACGAAAAAACAGATGCAGTGACGATTGCTCATAAAAAATAGGATTGGAAGGTACTCTCTGTGATGATGGGGGGGTCCTATTACTAGTGGGAACCACTGTGAGCTTTTACACTACGTTAGGTAACAAACATTTCTAATAATATTAAACATCATGGGTGGGTACCTACTTACGTAAGAAGTTGTAAGTCGAATCATAGGCATATTTTTATTACAATTCACATACCTAATAAGGCAATTTTAAGGTAGGTACTAACCGATTTGATGGATATTGAAGTTTATCTTCAATCATTTGCAAGACCTCTATAGGTATGTACAAGATTCTTTCGATAAACGAAACCTTGTCCTGAAATCTAGATCGTCATATTCTTCAAAATATAAGTCACGTCGATCTTTGTATGTTTTAGGACGTTGAACTTTATTGTCTAAAAGTTGTAAATTTTCGAAAATATCATCATTTCCGTGTTCAAAAATAAAATTTTACGCTGCTTCCATTTTATTTGACCAACTTACAACCAATTGACAGCCGTTAAAAGCATTAACGGACCTTTGGAGCAGTGATTAAGTTTGACGCCTTGTTAAGAGTATTAACGATTCGTTAGTACTTGGTGAAACACTCACTACGCTTAACGGGCCGTTGTCTATTTAACGGGACGTCAAAACTAACTAACAGTGTATGGTGAAACTAGGTCTTAGACCCGATTTCACCAAACAATTCTTAACGAGCCATCAGCAAATGCTCTGTTAAAATTGACGTAGACGTCAAAAAGTTTTACGTTCTATGGAGGGATCTTAACAAGGCGTTGCTAAATCAAACATCTAGCAGATATTATCTATTATCGAGTGAACAAAAACGACCGGTCTGACTTTTCGTTCACTCTCGTTTTTATGCAACCAAATTAAAATGCGTCTAAGCAAAACGTTCTATAAACAGTGTAATTCTCTATTAGTCGTTTTAAACGTCAAATTCGTAAAAATGTTTTCAAATGTTTTTTTTTGTGGTATTTTTTGCTGGCTGAGCTTGCTAACAATGAAACTAAGATATCATTGTAACACAGTGGTTTAATAAAGTACATTTTATTATAACACAAATTAACTTCATTTGTAAAACACAGGATGACAGAAACAACAGTTGCTAGGCAACAACTAAAGAAGACTACTCTTAATTCATAGTGCATTATATATAACCTTTATGGTACCTACTTACAACAATTTTTGATTCTTCTAAATTGTAATTTTTACTTATTTTGTGTGGTAAAATGTCGAAAAAAAGTCGCCGACCCAATTTCAGCGCTAGTGAAAAAGAAATTTTAATAGGACTCATTACAAAACATAAAAATGTAGTTGAAAACTAAAAAAACAGATGCAGTGTCGATTGCTCATAAAAATGAGGGTTGGAGGGTGCTCTCTGTGATGATGGGGCGGTCCTATTACTAGTGGGAACCACTGTGAGCTTTTACACTACGTTAGGTAACAAACATTTCTAATAATATTAAACATCATGGGTGGGTACCTACTTACGTAAGAAGTTGTAAGTCGAATCATAGGCATATTTTTATTACAATTCACATATCTAATAAGGCAATTTTAAGGTAGGTACTAACCGATTTGATGGATATTGAAGTTTATCTTCAATCATTTGCAAGACCTCTATATGTACAAGATTCTTTCGATAAACGAAACCTTGTCCTGAAATCTAGATCGTCATATTCTTCAAAATATAAGTCACGTCGATCTTTGTATGTTTTAGGACGTTGAACTTTATTGTCTAAAAGTTCTAAATTTTCTAAAATATCATCATTTCCGTGTTCAAAAATAAAATTTTACGCTGCTTCCATTTTATTTGACCAACTGACAACCAATTGACAGCCGTTAAAAGCATTAACGGACCTTTGGAGCAGTGATTAAGTTTGACGCCTTGTTAAGAGGATTAACCATTCGTTAGTACTTGGTGAAACACTCACTACGCTTAACGGGCCGTTGTCTATTTAACGGGACGTTAAAACTAACTAACATTGTATGGTGAAACTAGGTCTTAGTGTCCTTAACTTAAAATACGGAGTTATCTTTTGGGGCAATTCAACAAAACAACGTAATTTTTTAAACCCAAAAGAGACATATGAACCTTAGAACTACATATGTTTGGACTTCGTGTTACTGAGAGCTGACAACCATTTTTAAAAATATATAAAATAATTACCCTTCCATCCATGTACATCTTAGAGACCATTAAGGTCTGTCAAATCGAACCTAAATCTATTCCCCCTGTTGTCAGAAAAAGTCATTCGAAATAGACGCGACAATAGCAAATTTTGCATTCCTAGATCCAGGACAGCTCTACTGCGTAAAAATGTATTCTATTCTTTATAATACGTTGCAAAAATTGGAGGGAATATACAACGGATAAAGAACGAGGAAGTAGTAGGTTAAAAAACCTTCTTATAGAGAAAGCCTGTAACAGCACTGACGAATTTCTGAATGATAAATTAATTCCAAAATTTAGATTTAGCAAAAACACTAACCTTTTTAAATAGGTATGTAGTTAGAGCAGCAAAGGTATACTTACTTTAGCCAGGCAATATTTCGCATTAAATTCGACTCTGAACACGTCGTCTCAACGAGTCGGCAGCAGATCGTTCAAAATGATAACAAAAACGTGAAAGAAAAACGTTTTGTTACGTATATCAGTTATGGTCATTTTTAGTAGAAAGTGTAATAAAAATTCTTTTTTTTTTTTTTTTTTGTCTAGGGCATCTCGTAGCTCACCTCTGAGGTGATGACTACTTAACCGGTCAATCCTGCGGCTGCCTTAAGCTACTAACTCAAAGCCTCCAGCCAGGGGCAAAACTATTCTAAATTAAAACTAGGCGAACGCTCGCTAAGGGCACCCCGTGTGGGGTACGGACCTCGGCTTAGGGCATCGCTGGGGGGAGGACAGCAAGTTGGGACAGGCTAGATCAAAGATGATTCATTATTATTAGTATTAAATGGGAAAAAAACTAAATGCATAAGATTTGCTTTACCGAATGTTAAAAGTAGTGATTGTGATATAGTATTGAATAAGGAGAAGCTAGAATTTGTAGATAAAACTGTTTTCCTGGGGATCACGCTCGATTCAAGGCTGCAATGGGGTCCTCATTTAACATCTCTCGCAGGACGGCTAAGTTCAGCAGCATATGCTGTAAGAAAAATCCGTCAATTTACTGATATAGATACCGCAAGGCTAGTCTATTTCAGTTACTTTCATAGTATCATGACCTACGGTATTTTACTATGGGGACGGGCTGCAGATATCGACTCTATTTTTATTCTGCAGAAAAGAGCCATTAGAGCAATATATTGCCTCCGTAGGCGCGATTCTCTAAGGGAACTGTTTAAAAATATTAACATCATGACGGTACCTTGTCAATATATTTATGAAAACATCATGTACGTCAGGAAAAATCTTAATCTTTTCAGTAAAAGAGGTGAAAGACACAATTATAGTACTAGAAATAGGGACCAATTAGTTCAACCGGGTTTCAGACTGGCTAAAGTAGACTCATCTTTCATGGGGTACTGTTTAAAATGTTACAATAAAATACCTTCCCATATACTACAACTAAATGAAACGAAATTTAAATCTTGTATAAAACGCACACTATGCTGCCAGGCATATTATAAGCTTGGGGATTATATCGCTGACAAAAATGCTTGGCTTAACGCTGGTCCAGCTCCACAAGGGCGCATAAACTAATTGATTAGCATTCAAAAATATTGTTGGAATTGCTGAAGATTGCAAAAACTATCTTTGAATTGTATAACTTCAATCTCTTTTTTTTATTGTATAGTTGCATAGCACATGTGTGAGCACTGTGACCATGTACCTTCTATAAAGCTACCATTTACTGGGTAGGTACGTCTTTCATTGACTTGATATGCCCTGGCGGCTAAGAGTATGTCATGCTCACTCAAATGTCTCGCTGGTGGTGGCGTGTGTGTTGGATCGTTGAGTTCCCTTCAAAATGGTTGAGCTAAACGGTGCTGATCCATGCGTCATGTTCGTGAACGGGCGCCATCAGTAGGGACTGGTCATCTCATATCTGCCACGGCTTATTTTAATTTTTGAATTGTTTTATTTTTTATTACGGACGCTTTTTACGTACACGTCTTTCTACATTGTTCTCACATGTATAATTTCAACATGAATGATGTAAACAATATTTTGTAAGAATATTTTTTTTTTTTTTAAAAGAGTGGCCGTGGAGTTTCTTGCCCGTTCTTCTCCATAGGAACCTACGCATTGGAATGGAAATAGCTTCATATTTCTGACTGACTGACTCCTTGACAATTCAAAAGTGCCTGTAAATGGTTTTATTGAAATAAATGCTTTGAGTTTGAGTTTGAGTTTATTAATCGGGGAATTTAAGTCTACATTTCTCAGCAAAACGCGGGCTGGCGCTTCTGCGAGCAAGGGTCGGTGGAATAAAAATTCAAATTTCAAAATGTATTTATTACTAATCTTGTACCTACAGTAACAGATTGGACGGTGACCCCCAAACTAGACGTATGCCTGTATCTTGGGGGTCAGAATTACGACATTTCAGAGTTAAGGGTAGTACTTACATGATTATTTATTATTACAGTTGAATATAAACTAAATTTGAACTAAACTAAAATCAGTTTAATAAAAAATCTAACTAAAACACTTATGTATACATTTCACAATAAAATCATCAGTGTGAGATCAATAAAATAAAATAATAGTTAAGTAATAATATCGAATAATAAGTAATAATAAACAATTAGATAATCATTAAAGTCTAATCAATGAACATGAAATCAAACAAAAATTTAAGTGTAGAGTGTAAAGAATTGATTTTTCATTTTTCTGCAATCATTGTACCATTGTCATTTATAAGCACTAGTAGAGCATCACTCGTAATTTATTTGGAAATCAATCATGCCTTTATGATGAAACAAAACACATCAACGAAACAGATTATGGCCAATTGGTTTCAACGATCCTATCAAATTTCATTCGATTGGGAAAAAATGTTTATAGTAATTGCAATTGGCATGCGATTAAGATTGGACTTGCTTTCGTTTCAGAATTGCAATCAGAAATAAAATGTGTTACGCAATTAGGCTGCTGGCAGAAAAACCACCCAAGTGCAAGTTGGACTAGCACACGAATTCAAATTCAAAAGTCATTTATTCAAACTAGGCTGAGATCAGCACTTATCGAACGTCACAAATACATAAGACAGTCCCCCAAAACGCCCACCCTTCACCATACCTAGTGCTTTATCTAAGAAGAAGAAGTGGCGCAACAAACTCACCTGCAGCACAGCTGTCTGTTCAGTTAGAGAAAAATATTTTATATATAAGTATGCAAGACAATTTACATTACGCAACACATAACATAATTTAAATGATAAATTAATAGCCATATGTCAGCTAGCACACGCCACTATACAAACTAAACATATCGAGAACTGTACTCAGGCAGAAATAAAAAGAAATAAAGACTAAACGTAAACAATATCTAAATAAAAGCCTCCAGTCATAACAGGCGAGCCTGCTTACCACTTTATGTAAGCAGGCACGCCTGTTATGACTTATGACTTTAAGTTATGACCCATAATGACTGGAAGTTATAAATGATAAACCATGACCATCGATAAATGAACAGTTACAGTCGCCATATTTGAGGGAAGGAGACAACCCGACCCCCGACGCTACCGCAAGGAGTGACATCTAAGGGAGCATGACGAACTTGCTGCCGGTTTTTATTTAATTATTAAAATTGATTTGACCTTTCAGAACTCAACAAATTGTCTGACCTGCGGGGCAGCTTCCACCATTTGAAAATAGAGATCACTGATCCTCAGTGGAAACAACAAGAACTTGTGAAGAAGCTTATTAAAGTAGAGCCTGAGGAGGTAGGTATAATATTCGAAGACTAATATTACCTTTACTAAGAATGTAATTAATAACCCAGCCTTACCAAACACATCACCCATTATGATAATGATGGGATATGATCTAAAGACTGTCAAAATAAAAAAGGAAGACAGAAAATAATAATTTATTATTTGGTTTTTATTCTACAACCGCATACCGATTGAAATCTTTGCCTGATACTTCCTACCACTCAATCGCCAAAATTCAAAGTCACTGTGACATACACCAAGACCAATAAAAAAATACAATATACGACGTATATTTAGTACTTAACCTAATCATACATAATTTAGGTTACTAAATATACGTCGTCTGTTGATATTAAGGCTGCAGTCTCGCAAAATGCACTCGCGGCGAATTATTTGCGTAACTTTGTATTTTTATTTTTAACAAAATAATGAAATAACATGAAATATTTTTATTGCACATAAATAACCATAATATAAGTAATAGCTAGTTATTTTTTGTAAGTTCATCTAGGTGGATTATGTTAGGTAAATCAAGCATTAAATACAGCTCTTTCGCGCCCAACATCACTTCGAGTTCTGTTTGCGCGCTTAGTTTATAGCAATGAAGAATTAATTTACAAATCTGTTCAGCGCTTAATTAACTCAATATTCTCGTCTTCAAAATGCGTTGATTAGTTTTTTCTAATTATGTTTCATTTTCTTAATTCAGAGGTCACAATTTCATCAAAATTCTCTGTTTTTAGCTCCTAATAAACGGTTTGTTACATAATAACTATGCATCTTATGTATGTAATAATTAGATTATTTTAAAGCCAAGAGTTTATTTAGCAACTACTAAAAAAATTGCACCTAAATCACACATTACACTAACAATAATAATAATCTCAAAATACCTCTAAAAAAAAACAGAATTTCTCTCTCAATTCTTGTTTTTAAACTCGTTTTTTGGAGGTCTTTTAAGATGATTATTATTGTTAGTGTAATGTGTGATTTAGGTGCAATTTTTTTAGTAGTTGCTAAATAAACTCTTGGCTTTAAAATAATCTAATTATTACATACATAAGATGCATAGTTATTATGTAACAAACCGTTTATTAGGAGCTAAAAACAGAGAATTTTGATGAAATTGTGACCTCTGAATTAAGAAAATGAAACATAATTAGAAAAAACTAATCAACGCATTTTGAAGACGAGAATATTGAGTTAATTAAGCGCTGAACAGATTTGTAAATTAATTCTTCATTGCTATAAACTAAGCGCGCAAACAGAACTCGAAGTGATGTTGGGCGCGAAAGAGCTGTATTTAATGCTTGATTTACCTAACATAATCCACCTAGATGAACTTACAAAAAATAACTAGCTATTACTTATATTATGGTTATTTATGTGCAATAAAAATATTTCATGTTATTTCATTATTTTGTTAAAAATAAAAATACAAAGTTACGCAAATAATTCGCCGCGAGTGCATTTTGCGAGACTGCAGCCTTAAGTATAATGGATTTCCGCAAAGTCACGCTTCAGTCAATTAACTTTTTAGGACCACCAATGCAAACTAGGCCCGTGTGGGGTTCGCACCCTCACACAGAGATGAGCCTGAGTACTAAAACCTGAACACTAAGGCTAATTATACATTACGCTGCAGCTTTCAATCGTACTCAAAGAGATGAAAGTCGTCTCTGTGTTCGCCAAACTAATACTGCCTTAATGTATAAGAGTGTTTTTCATATGGCTCCAGTCCTTTATAATAAATTGCCAAAGGAGCTCAAACAAAATAATGTTAATTTGTTTAAGCAAAAATTAAAAACTATGATAAGTCATAAATGTTATTATAGTGTCTCAGATTTCTTAACTGATAAATTCTGACATTATTGTATTTAATTTTTTTTTTTTCTATACTTAATCTAAATCAATTATTAAAAATAATTCTAATTTAATTGAATACTTCTTGACTTTATTGTACGATAATGATTATATTAATTTTATAACGAATTTCTGACTGACATTTATTTTGACATAGATTTATTTTGACTTAGAAGAACTATTTTTTATTAACATTTTTAAAATTGGTTGTTGTTTGCTAAATTCACTACTTGTAAATTATTGACATTGACTTGAAATTAATTACTTACAATCTATTCATATTTGCATGCCATTACTTATGGCAAACATGTCTGAACCTGTATTTTTTTTCTATGTTATTCTGCATGCACGTTTTTTTTAAATTCTTGTATGTGTACACATGTTTGCGCAAATAAATATATCTTATCTTATCTTATCTTATCTTACGCCTGCCTGCGACTTCGTCCGCGTGAAATTTCGGCCCGCATCCCATCGCGTCGCATCGCATCGCGCCCGCGCTATTACTTAGACTTCGCTTAGCGTTCTACTTTTTTCTTTTTGCTCGGCTCCTAAGGGTAGAAGCGTGATGTTACATAGCCTATAACCTTCCTCAAATTACCACATACAAACAAATATCCACATAAATAAACTCTCAGTACGATACCTAACAACACCTTCACGGATCGGACAGGTTTTTTTTTACATGTTGTATATTGCGAGTGGGTTGGCTTAAAAAATCCTGGCCAGACAATGTTTATTTTTTTTTATAAGATAACTGACAAAATGAAAGTGTTTCAAACTCAAACCATTTATTTCAATTAATAGACCATTTACAGGCACTTTTGAATTGTCACAGAGTCAGTCAGTTAGTCAGAAAGTTAAAGCTAGTTGCCCTTTCCAAACCTAGATCTCTATGGAGAAGAACGGGCAAGAAACTCGAAGGACACTTTTAAATAAATTAGATATTAGAAAATCCTGGCTACATTATTCTTATTGCTCCTACAGGGTGACTTGTAATTTGACGTATTCCTTTTAGGATGCGATAGTGCGACTCATTTGAAACAATTAATTAAGCGCCGTGTTAAGACGCGAAAATTCATGGTATTAAGAGAAAACACAGTTTTTGTTTTTTTGAAAATTTCCCAGAATTCGTCACTTTTCTCTAAACTCTCAAATTAAATGGCCTTCGTTGCGATTCCATTGGGTGCCTAATCACACTAATATTATAAAGGCGAAAGTTTGTGAGTGTGTATGTTTGTCTCTACTTCACGCTAAAAGTACAGAACGGATTTGTAAAATTTGGCACAGAGATAGAGTTTATAACCTGGATTAACACATAGGATACATTTTTATCGGGATCGCGGGGCGCAGCTAATACTTTAATAAACCTTTCGATGTAATCAAATTTTCTAAAACATCAAGCAGTAAAATAAAGGAAAAAGTTCACTAAACCATTTTCAAAAATCATCTGCCTTCTTGAACTTTGACATCAGTTAAATCTCAAAATTTGATTATAGCTTTAAGGGGAGGTTTTACGAATTTGCCTGTTTTAAAATCAATTTTAAATGGTCAAACTAGTGTATTTGGGTCCTGAAAAAAAGATATGTCATAGATACATCCTTGTTTGAGGGACGTTAAAGGTTAAAAACACGATAAATTGTAATTTGCTCGATCGAAAAAAAATCCGAAACAGGGTCGATTTCAAAACCATTTTTCGTTTCATTTCCTAATTACAGCACAAAACAATATGAAAATTGCATGTATGATGAGGTGATCGTATTTTAGAGGTTATTTAAAGATTGGATTTTTAAGTTTAGTAGATTTTTTAAAAAATAAACCCAAATATAGTAAATCGGGTTAAATCGGCTCGCGCTCAGAGTCCTGCGGGATGTCATCGGAGGTGGACCTGTGTCAAAATTTTTAAAAATACGCTCTCTCTGCAGTTGTTACAAAAAATCTAATAAAAGAAGAACACATTATATATGAAATTGTGACAGCTCAGAAAAAATATTTCGTTATTTTATTATAGTTTTAATTCATAACATTGTTTTCGAAAGTGAGATTATTTCTATGCGATATGATGACGTTTAACTGTCATCTTACAATAGTGCTAGACACATTACAAATTATTATCGATATATAATTTTTTGTCATCGTTTATGAAGAAGTCTTTTTTTGATTTTTTTATCAGATTCATCAATGTTACTATATTCACTCTCTATCGAATTGTCTTTGCTAATATCAAATCCTACATTAATAAACACATCATATACAATTTGTCCGGTTGTCGGTTGCATATGGAATATTTCAAACAACTATCACTCTCGCAAGAACAAAGAAAATTTAAAAAGAAATGGTGTTTCAAACAAAAGTGCTATACTAACATGAACAAATGTATGGAACACGATAAAAATCGTAATTATATTGTAATCAATTATGAAGTAAGGAGATTAAATAAAGCACAGTGTTACTTTTCTTATTTCGTCGTTGTATTTTCTCAACAAATATACTAGCACTTGTTATTATTACTAAATAATGTTTAATTTGCAACGGCGCCATTTCTATTTTATTTATTAAAATGCGTAACTTCCAGAATCACTCATTTTACCAACACTTTAAATCAATTGATCAACTGATATGAAACTGACACAGATAAAACATAACACTCTTAATCAATTGAGAAACTGATATTAAACGTAAGACAAATAAAATATAACAATATTTTTCGAATAGCGGAGCCAGCAACACAATTTTTTTCTTGAATCCGTGATTTTATCGTATTGGCTCAGTATGAACAACTTTCAGTTTTGAATACAAAAAGTCACTGTTTACGATATTTTATACGACACTACTATAAACGATAAAATGTCGTTCTAAAATTTCGATGTCCTAAAATAATAGATTCGATAAAACTGTCCATACGCTTGGTATTAGTCAAATGTTTGTGTACCGGGCTATTAATAGGTACAATGAGACCTCTTCTGTTTGTGACAGAAAAAGATCTGGCCGTCCACGTAGTGTTCGTACGAAAAAGGTGGTCAAAGCAGTAAGGGAAAGAATTCGAAGGGAAAAAATTGTCTTACTGTTTCGAAAATAATATGTAGGTTCGATAAATTATAGCTTGCTACAGCTATAATTTATCGAATCTATTATTTTAGGACATCGAAAATAAGTACGTCACTTGACAATAAATTATGGCAATTGTTACTTCTTGTTATTAAGATCTGTAGCAAAAATAAAAGGAATCTCCTATGGAAATACAGGTTAAAACCAAATCAATCAAACAGAGTTAAATTCAAAAATTATTCAAGATTATTTAAAAAATTTATTAATCTAACTAAAAAAGCTCAAAACACTTACAATATTAAAACCTCAAATAACAAATCAAAAACCACATGGCAAATCATCAATAAGTCCAAAAGTGAAAACTTGAGAACTTGTATTACTTGCATCAACTCTGAAAATAAAAAAATTGCTCAAAGGAAGGATATAGCCGATGCATTCAATAATTATTTTATCGATAAAATCCAGCCAACAAGTAACGCAGGAACGAACTCAACGTCACTGATCGATAGCAGAGCACAGTCTATGTTTTTGGCTCCGTGTACACCACATGACATATTCTATATTATAATGAAACTTAGAAACACGAACAGCGTTGGCTATGATGGTATTGCCACAAAAATATTAAAAGCAGTTGCATTGATAATATCTACACACTTATGTTTCATTATCAATCTTTGTATAAGCGCAGGCACCTTTCCTGATTCTTTAAAAAAGTCTATAGTAAAACCGCTTTATAAGAAGGAAAATCACGAATTGATGTCAAACTACAGACCGATTGCGATTATACCAGTGTTATCCAAAGTCTTCGAAAAATATATATCGGGGGAAATCAACAATTATTTAGAAAAATATCACATTTTAGCTGACGAACAAAAGGGATTTCGCAAAAACAAAAGTATAAATCTGGCTATTTATGAATTTCTACATAATGTCATGTTAAACGTAGATAAGAGGACACCTGTGTGCGCCATTTTCTGCGACATGACACAGGCTTTTGATTGTGTGCATTACAATTCCCTAGCAGCGAAACTCGAAGCGTATGGTATTAGGGGTAACGTCTTAAAACTAATTGAATCTTATCTTCACAAACGTAAGCAGGTTACCGAAATAAGTCAAATTTGCAACAAACGTGAGATAACTGTAAGATCCGAGGAACGAGAAGTAATATACGGAGTACCGCAAGGCAGTGTGGTGGGCCCTCCGATGTTCACTTTATATATAAATGACTTGCCTAAAGCTGTTGACCACCCAATGACACTTTTTGCTGACGATTGCACTGTGACTATAGCTTGTAATGACAAAAGTACGTATGAACATGACATTAATAATTCGCTTATATCTATCATAAATTGGCTTAATAATAATAATTTAATCATTAATTTAAAAAAGACTAATGTAATTCATTTCGGACAACGTACACATACAGCTAACAATAATAATGTCCAGTATAATAATATTAATATAAATGCAACTGACACAACAAAATTTCTGGGACTTATAATTGATGATAAGTTGTGTTGGAAGCCCCAAATAGAAGCTCTGAGTAAGAAAATAAGTAGTGCAGCCTACGCTTTGAAACAACTAGCAGCGGTTCTCAATAAAGATGCATTAATTACTGCGTACTATGGATTGGCTGAATCCATTCTTAGATACGGAGTTATTTTCTGGGGAAATAGTACGGACAATGAAGTAGCGTTTCGGGCCCAGAAAAGATGCATCAGATCGATGTTTCGACTTCAAACAACAGACAGCTGCAAACCCTATTTTAAAGAGCATAGAATATTGACATTACCCTCATTATACATTTTGGAAACGGTAATGTTCACTGTAAGTCATCCTAACTTATTCCAACGTTTGTCTGATGCTGTGCCAAGGAATAGACGTGACAATACTCTACTCTGTGTTCGCGGCGGTAAAACTGCTCTTTTGCATAAGAGCATTTATTACATGGCTCCGACCATATTTAATAAATTGCCCAAGTCATGGAGATTATTGGATGTATCTGGCCTTAAATTGAAATTGAGAAAATTATTAATAGAGAGATCTTATTATAGTATTTCGGAATTTATGAAAGAGGATAATTTTTCTTGATGATTATGTATTTTAATTTATTTTATTGTATAATGTATTGATAATTAAATTGAATTAATAATTAACTTGACATAATTGAATTAATAATTAACTTGACATTGAATTGAATTGATAATTGAACTGACATTGAATAGAATTGATAATTGAATTGTATTGATAATGTAGTACGATTGTTATAGTAATTTTATCATTTTGAATTTAATAAGTGTAGTCCCGGTTTAAAACCCAGCAACTGTACGCCACTCAACAATTTGTACGCCACGTCACGCGGCTGAACATGTTTGAACTTTCTTTTCTACTGTAATATCTTGCATGCAATGTATGTATACCATGTTTAAACAAATAAATATACTTACTTACTTACTTACTTACTTACTTCGTAAATAGCCGTCAATATTTACGAATCTTCATGAGCGGTGGGAAATATCCAAAACAAAAAAATATGGTCACAGTATAAGCGAAACAGTAAGACAGTCTTTAGCCCATCCAACTTAACAAAAATCCCGACGAAATAAAGATGAAAGTTTGTATGGAAATTCGACATTTTTTTTCTTAAATTCACTGACAGACAATGCACAACCTAAACCGCTGGGTCTAGAAGCCTGCAATTTTGCACAATAGTTCTTTTTATAACGAACGAAATTATGACTTTGATATTTTCTATGAAAATTACATTTTGCGTGACCGTTGAGATACCCAGTAGCACTATTATAATTTTAAACTTTCACCTTACTACCGCAAAGTCATGTTTATCTGAAACTAGTTTCTGTCCGTGACTTCATTCGCGTGAAAGTCATAAGACATCACAATATACTAAAATAACAGCCACATTTTATAAATCTTTACTGTACACTGTTTGTAGTTTTGGTCTCGGCGACCAAAATATACAGAGATTTAGGACTGGTGACGCGACTGGTTGGCTAGCTGGACTAGCGAGCAAGTGACAGAGTTATCCGTGTGAGAAGCAGCTCCTCCTGAGGTCGAAACGCGCAAGTAACACTCGTCAGTAGCAATTTCCCATTGCTTGCGAAGTTTTTCGTTTTAAGTGAATTATTAAACGTCTGCGTTCCTTCATAGATATACTACCTAATGGCACAACACTGATACACGAACTGCTTCTTACAGATTATTCATGACTACCCCAGCTATCACTAAAAAAATCAGCAGTTTGTACAAGGGTGGCTATGGTTAGGTGACTGTTAATGAGATTTTTTTTATTGATTTTTATTAAAACCATAGATGACAGAAGAGGCCTAAACTTCATGTTTTTCGTTGTACGTTCTACGATCTCTCCCATAACAGTAGGTATATGAAAAGGAAAAAATGTTGTTTATTTTATAAATAAAATGAATTGATTGTCACAAAACAAACACACGCACACACACACACAATACATTAGCCGATAACGACACCGACCCGACATCGACACGATATTGGCGATCAGATGATCGGATACGTTTATTTATTTATTTATTTATTAACACTTCAAGCACATAAATGTACAGAGGCGGACTTAATGCCACAGGCATTTTCTACCAGTCAACCTTTGGGTGATGCAGAGACAAACTGTGGTAGGTGCAATAGCGCCTTGTCTTGTTATCGTAACCTATATCGTCGCAGACAGCGACGAAACGGACTGAAAACGCCCATTAGGTACACAGGACATTTTAAGTAATCAAAATCAAAATCAAAAGTCATTTATTCAAATTAGGCTGAGAATCAGCACTTTTCGAACGTCAAAATTACATAAGACAGTCCCCCAAAACGCCCACCCTTCACTCAATCATTTTAGTTCATGACACCGTAGGTCCCATAAAATGTAAACTTATTGAAAAAATCGAATCTAAGAAAAACTAGTTCAGTTGATCAACTGCAAATATGTCATGCTGTGGCCTCAGACCAATAAAATACTTTTTTATTGGTCTGAGGCTGTGGCATGGATTTTCCGTGAAATGGTCGGCGGTGCATCGTAAATAGATACGTCACACTGCATTTGGGGGAGGCGGAGGTAGCGTTTCAAAGGCCTACAGACACGGAAAACCTCGTCTTAAGCATAAAAATTACGGGCAGACATCTAACGAGGTACAATGAAAAATATTTAGCGGTGCCAATGAAAATATCGATAATGCTGGCAAAGGTCGAATTTAGGCACTGGAAATATTAAAAAATTGTGTGATAATCGAATGAATGAATATTGGTTTATGCCATCTCACTACTTTCTAACCTCCCAGAAATGCATCACACGTTAGGCAGCCAGGTCGTAATGACGATGTCACAAGTCACGAAGCCGCTTTGAGTTTTTAACATGACTCACGGTCTACTCCCCACAGTTCACTTGTTTCTTAGTTTGCGTAAATTTAAACATAGGTACAGCGCATGTTTGCACGTACTCTAATAGTTTGATATAACTCAACTTAAATAAAAACCTTTACATATAGCCTAAGTTTCAGAATTTTTTCTAGAATGCGTCATAAAATATGCAAAATTTTAAATACATTGAGAATGCATCCTAAGTAAACAAAAAAAAAAATAAGGGCCCAGTCGATGATGCCAAAAAAGATAGAATTGGCAATTGTTGAAATCATTTAATACCTGAACCTGATTGCTGTTGATTAGCCCTTACTTGTCTTCTAACTTTTGTATAGGTACATTTTGAAATGTTATGTGTTCCGCTGCTTGTATTATTCTTTGTCGAGTATACAAGACTTTTCATTATGATCCCAAACATAAAAATCTAGAGGAGTAAGGTTAGGCGACGTATGCAAAACTATTAGAGTACTTACGTGCGCTATAAGTTTAATACACGCAAACTAAGAGACGATTGAACAGTGACCAGCGAGTAGACCGAGAGTCATGTAAAAAATTCAAAAGCCGCTGCACGTCTTGTGGCCTGGTCATGACGACCTGGGTGCCCAACGTGTGATGGATTGCTTGGAGGTTAGAAAGTAGTGGGATGGCATAAACAAGTTAATTATTTCGATTACTTATCATACAATTTTTTAATATTCTAACAATTTTATTTCCACAAGCGACCTTTGCCAGCATTACCGACATTTTCATCGGCACCTCTAAATATTTTTTTAAAGTTTTGTACCTCGTTAGATAGCTGGAGGAGCTCGTGGCTAAGTAATAACTGCCGCACGGATCGATCCATCAGGTTAAGCTACGCTTGCCGGGGTTGGTCTGTGGATGGGTGACCATTTTTACATACCGAGACTCCTCCGTGCCTCGGAAAGCACATTAAGCCGTTGGTCCCGGCTGTCATTCGTGGATCTTTGATAGTCGTTACGGGTCGTCAGAAGCCCGAAAATCTGACAACCAGTCTTACCAAGGGGTATCGTATTACCCAGTTACTGGGTTGTGGAGGTCAGATAGGCAGTCGCTCCATGTAAAATACTGGTATTCAGCTGCATCCGGTTAGACTGGAAGCCGACCCCAATATAGTTGGGAAAAGGCTAGGCAGATGATGACCTCGTTAGATAGCTGATTAAATGGAGATGTCTTAGCCGTAATTTGTACGCCGTAGTAAAATTTTGAGATAGCTGTGTCAATGTTAAAGAACGTAGATGATTTTTGAAAATGGTAATAAACTTCTTCCTTTATTTTTTAACTGTTTAATATTTTAGAAAATTTGGTTCCATCGAAAGGTTTATTAAAGTATTATACCCAATGGAATCACAATGAAGGCCATTCATAGTATTTTTGAGCTGAACAACCAAAGTTTGAATCCTAATTTGGGTTTTCCTGTAATCCCATAAATTTTCGCCTAGGCTTTATGAGGTGCTTAATTCTAAAAGGGGGATCACACTATCACGTCCTAGAAGGAATACGTCAAATTACAAGTCACCTGTTATTTGCAAAAAAAGTAAAAAAAAACAATTTAAAATATAAGATTAAAATGGCAAACCAGTCTCAACTGATGGCGCCCGTTCACGAACATGACGCGTGCATCAGCATCATCCAGCTCAACCATTTTGTAGGGAACCGAATGATCCAACACACTCGCCACCATCAGCGAGACATTTAAGTGAGCATGACATACTCTCAACTGCCATGCTCTTTCAAGTCAACATATAATAATATAACGGCTCCATGGTACTCACATTTACAAAAATTGAAAAAATGCTTCAAAAATTTTTTGGAGCCGGTACCTAGTATTTATTGTTTTCTTGCTTATTGTTTTTACTTTGAAATTGATTACCTCACGTTTTATAATGTACGTCAATACTTTTTAAGGTCAACTGAATTGAATTTTGTATTTTTTTTTTTACTATTTTTATATTTTTTACCCAGTGTTTGATCGAGCCGTATATAAGCCCGAGTCAGATCGTGGTCATCCCGCCGGATCCGGGACCGAAGGATGACTTTCGAGAGAGAGCGCTCATGGACATGATGGACGGCGTGCTGGAGAAGCTGTGGCACGAGGAGATCAAGAAGCCCATCCCTTTGCCGCAGTGCATGGTCTGATAACACTACTATTTAAATACTCTTATAGAGATATGAGGAATAGGGTGTAAAGTTGACTCATCAACAACAAGGGAGGAACCCCTGACCAGACGGGTGTTGTCTCTGGTGAGCTATTGCCGAACGATTGATATCGGTCGTGCGGTAAACCCTGTTTGCGCGATGCAGAATTTTAGGTCGGAACGTCAGGTCTTTGATGTGTAGTTAGGCGTAGTGGATGCCGCCACACACTTACTTAGAATAAAGGAATGAAAATATTTATTTGTGAAACACACATTTGGACATTCAAACACACATCACACACATACATTCATTACACACACTCAATCATTTTTGTTACATTCATTTTGTTTTTTATTTTTCTCGTAAATCTGATCATAGTTCGTCTTTGATCCCATATCAAAAGATGCAGAGTCCATTGGAGTAGGGGTAGGAATGTAGTTTCCTACAACCTATACAAGATACTTTGTATAGGAATATCAATCAATCATACATTAGTGAGCGGACAAAGCCTAAACTTTTGGTTTCAGACAGTGCCTATAGCGACAGTATTTATTATTCATCTTAAACAGTCTGACATGAATCTAAATGTATGGATCGCACTGCTTGTGAAAGATATAAAAAACCTGTCAAATCAAAATTGTATGTAGTTCTCTATTTCGCCATATTGAATTAGATCGATATAGAACCGTTCAATTCAATATTCAGCTGGATAAAGACCCAGAGAACTTCAACGAGGACGATCTTCGGCATGTGTTCGATTACGAAGCGAAGGTTCGGTTCCGCAACGAGGAGCGGGACAAGTACCGCAAGATGCTTCATGCGGAGTACGACAAGCTGTCGCAGGTGCTCAACGAAGGCATCGTCAAGTTCAACCAGAAGGTAAGATGGGTCTGGGTCTCCAGAGTAATTAGAATAATCAACCAGCTATCTAATTGCGTAACACATTTTCGATAACCAATTGAGACGAATTGCATTCAGAGTCGAATTTGCTTTATTTTACGACTTTCGTCTTTCGTAACTCAAATATCTGTGATAGCAACTGCAATCTGTTTGAGACGCTAAAGAGTGAACGATAAGCGTCTAAAAAGGCTATTAGACGAATTGCCTAACCATTGACAGTTGTAACTTTGTTTCAAAGCAACGAGCAATTTTTCTCGTCTGTCAAATCAAATCGAAGTCAATGTAGTGGCCGCAATAATTTTACATAGTAATCTTTTTGGGATTTACTCATGAAATCTCCTTAATAATTATGAAAAAATTTAAGTAGTCTTCCCGATAAATTGTGAATGTGTGTTTGTGTAAAACCTCAATGATAAATCAATATTAGTGGTATGTTAAATGTCGAAGCAGCGAGGTCGATTTATAATAATAATTGTGAAAGTTTTCTTCTGTTACAACTGTGCTCACAACCTAAACTAAAGATATATTTATTATGATATTTCAAAAACGATGTAGGTATTTTGGTGGCATTTTAACGAAAGACATAAGACATAGCCTATCGTGTTATTTTAATATTTTTTCGAGTCAAAAGTTTTAATAATTATTGTATTCTTTCTACAAATTGAATTAAACTAACCACTAGACTGACTAGACAAAACCACCAGCCACTAAAAGCCAATTTGAGTGAGAAATATTGCTTTTAGTGGCTGGTCCAAATCCCCAGGTTTAGTTGGTTACCACCAGCCAATAAGTTGAAAACACTGCTTTTTTACGATTTTGTCATTGGGAACAGATAACAAAAACGTGAAAAGAAAAACGTTTTGTTACGTATTTCAATTATTAGTTTTAAATTTTTTTTATTTTTTATATTTTTGGCAATCATTGTACATTTTCATTTATAAGCACTAGTTGAGCATTAGTTGTAATTAAAACAAAATTAAATTATAGCAAAATAATTTGGAAATCAATCATGCTTATGTATGGTGGAACAAAACACATCAACGAAACAGATTGAAACAGATTATGGCCAATAGCTTTGAACAACCCTATTGTTTATCGTAATTGCAATTATGACATGCGATTAAAATTGGAGTTGCTTTCGTTTCAGAATTCCAATCAGAAATAAAATGTGTAACGCAATTAGGCTGATAATTTAACCCTATCAGAAAATCAAGAATTGATTGGTCTAATTTAAAAATGACGAAACAATAAAAAAATATAAATGTCCTTTATGCTTGTTGCTTTTTTTAAATTAAACGGCTGGACTAAAGGTGTTATGATATGGAGTAACCATCCAGCAGCTGAATGATATTCAATAATCTTTATCATTATGGCATTCCAATTTAACTCCGCAGCATTTGCGAGTAGTCTGTACCTACAGCCGGATTCAAACTTAATGGCGGCTCGGAACATGAGGCGAGTCGCTACGCAGCGCGCAGTAACAAATTCATGTGTCAGCGGGGATGAGGGGCTAACTTCCGAGCCACCCTAAGTTTGAATCAAACTATAAAAGTTTGTCATAGTGACTGTCGGTGACAGTGACTGAATAAACTGGATGCTGTGGAGGAACGAGTTATTTTTAATTAAACGTTATAATTAATATCTGTCTTCGTGTCTATCATTTCAGCTTTTTATTTCCAAAAGTAATAGCTGATGGCTTGGTTATCGAATCAGCTCCAAGAGGTTTTGTTATTTTTATAGGTGAAAGATTCCTGGCTTTTAAAGATTAAGGTGGACTCTATCATCGGTCAAGAGAATCTTAACCTTATGCGCTTACGCCGAACTAACCTGGACCGAATTGAAAAGTCGGAGGAAATAGAGAAAATAAGGTGTGATTGAGCACTTGATCTCTTTGCCACGTAGAAAGCATCGCAGATTTTAATATTTAGTGTGTAGTTTTTCGGGTCAGCCTGTTGGGTTGGTCTCAGTGTTATACCGTAATTTCTTACTGCTCGATTCCTTTACCCTCTCACTTATCGTTACTACCATTGCTTCGTTATGCTCTCACGTTTTTGACTTATCAAAAGCATGCACTATTAGTAATATAAAAAACAGTTTTTTTGATATCTTGCTTAAATTGTCTACATGACAAGCAAGTCTCTCAATAAAAACCTATTTCAATATCTGCAGAGACGATATAGCTCTATATGAGCGACAGGTGGAAGAGTTGGATGCAGAGTACCTAGAGATACAGAGACAGGGCGTGGAGTGCCAGAGCGCGTACGAGACCCTCATGGCTAGGGACAGACAGATGGACAAGACCTTCAAGAACCACTTTTCCGATATGTCACCGATCATGGTTGAGCAGGCCTATAAGTTCTTCAAGTAAGTTTGAATTTGAGTTGCTGAGGGTTGGTTGAGCAGATCTCAAATATTACTCAACTTAAACTCAAACCAACGGGCACTTTTGAATTGTCAAAGTCGGAGTCCTTTTACAATTTAAAAGTGCCGACAAGTCGTGCATCGCCCAGTTGTCAGCAGGGAAATTTCATATTTTCCGGGTCCATTTATCGGGTCAGGCAGGTCAGGGTTCCATCCTGCTGACTGGTATGTATCTGTCGGCTGGTGGACTGGTTTCATCCTACAATACTACATGAGCAATTTTTTTGAAAGCGTTCGTTTTTTAAAACATCCTTTGAAAACGTACGCCTGTAGAGCGATATGCCTGTGCGTTGTTGTCAGGAAACGCCCGAAGTGGCACCAGCGCGTGACGATGATCCCGGTGGTGCTGCAGGAGCTGGCGAGCGGCGTGGGCAGCGGCCGCCGCCCCGCGCTGCTGCACCCGGACTGTGTGGACTACTTCAAGGGGTGAGCCGACATCCTCAGCATCATTTTGCTGATAGACGTCCACTGCTGGACATAGACCTCCCCGAGCATCGTTACGACGACCATTCTACCGCTTCTCACAACATGAAAATTCCCACGAGGAATTAGCACAGCGAATTTGCAAAGCACAGCTTTGCCTTGCTTTTTTCTTTTCGGCCTCATCAGCCATCCGTTCGCCAGACGAGAACCTAACCACTATATTCTATTATTTCATTTCAATGATGTAGAGTGGAACAGCTGGACCAGGTCAGCAATATGCCAGCAGTGTTGGACGAAAATATGTGGGCCACCATGTGCAAGCTGAGAAGAATCAAAATTGAGAACGAGATTAAGGTAGGCCTACTATTTAAGTAAGCAAAAAAAGTGGCGCCGCGATGGTGACCGGTGCCCGAGAAGTTGTGTGACACCTAGTCGTATATACTCGTAGCCATGTGATGCGGGGGAATGAAGAAAGTTTTTAATACGAATTAAAGTTATAAGAGACAAAGAAACGATTGATGGCTTGTGTGTGTGTAAAATTATACGGCTAAAAGGGGGTCGACTACAGAGATCACGAAAAGACATGTATGGCAGAAGATGTTTTGAACCGACCGCAAATAGAATGAGATAAAGGTAGGAGAATAATGATATATGAACGTTTTCCGTAGATAAAAGCACTGATCCAGGACTTGGCGTATGTGGAACATGCCAACGACGTGTGGACTAAGGCCATCCAGGCTCGGCGCACCTGCCTTGCTTCCAACCAAGCCAAAGTACTGCACCATCGGGAGATAGTGGAACTCGAAGCCAGAAACAAAACTGTTCAGGTATTGGATTAGGTATCTCAAGGTTGACAGCGAATTAATTACAAGTAAAAAACATCATAGATGGTACTCAATATTTCTGCGGCCATGAAAAATATACGTAATGCCTCGTACTTATACTAAATAAAAGTTGTAACTTGACGACAATTGACTAGCTGGTGCTACCAGCGGGGCAGGTGGAGATCGTGACCACCGGACACATGCAAGACTTCGAGGACGCCACGCTCATCCCCAGAGAAGACATCGATAAGATTAACAACCTCATACGGGTAACATGCTGTCTGTGTTTCGCACGGATGTAAAAATTTCGCGGCGGGTTTTTCGCGCACTGGATTTTCAACTGCCGGTGTTGACCCGAGCGTTGAGAATCCAACGCGTTGGGGACGCACTCTCGTCCCAGCGCGTTGAAAAAACAGTGTTGGATTTTCAAGTCTCAGCGCCAAGCAGAGCGTTGGAAATCCAGTGCACGAAAAATAATCGCCACGATTTTATTACGTGCGTGTGAACGTGGGCTTACCTACACGAACGCGAATTCATCCTAACTATATCCATACTAATATCATACATTCTAAAGTAACTCTGTCTGTCTGTATGTTGCCTTTTCACGGCTAAACCACTGAAAGGAATTCGATAAAATTTGGCAAGGAGATAGATGGCATCCTGGAGAAGGGCTTAAGGTTATTTTGTCTCAAAAATAACCCTAAAAGGGGGTGATATAGGGGATAAAAGTTTGTATAGAAAATCCAGCATTTCTTAAGTTTGAGATTGGAAAATTTCAATTTATGATTTTTGGTAAGAAATAAAGAATTACGCATTTCAGCGTTTTTGTCATACCTATGGGTGATTTTAAAATTCATATGTAGGTAATATTGATTTTTTGTGTCTTCTTTTCAAGAGATTTAAGGGATTGGAAATATAGTCATAGTCAGTATCTTGAATTAATAATAATAATAATAATAAAAATTGTTTATTTCTCACCACAAGCCAAAAAATACAAAAAATATTAACACAAAAGCAGTAGCCAACAATATTTGGTTGTGGATTGCTGGTGCCTGTGGTAGGTAGAAACACCTGTAATACAGGTCACCAGGTCCCCACCTATTTAAAGTTACACGTTTGATAGCTTATATCTGATATCACAGCAAATATCAAAAGTTTCGAAACAATTAGTGAGCTTATTATAAAAAGAGACACTAGAGAGTATTTGAGTATTATAGGTAAAACGATTAAAAAATATTGAGAGGTTTTTATGAATGTAAGTTTGCGTGTGTGTCTGTGTGGATATGTGTGTATGTGTGTGTGTGTGTGTGTGTGTGTGTGTATGTGTGTGTGTTGGAGAGAGTGTTAGTGGATGGATAAATATTTAGTATTTATTTCATTAAAATCGGCCCACTCGGTCAAAAGTTATTACAATTTATAGTCATACGCTAACCTTCATAGACTTTTTCTCGGCACTAGAGTAGGTATTACAAATTAATGGTGATAGTAATATTTTAATGAATAATTAGTATTTTAAGGCGAGGTTTTCCGTGTCTGTAGGCCTTTGAAACGCTACCTCCGCCTCCCCCAAATGCAGAGTGACGTATCTATTTACGAAGCACCGCCGACCATTTCACGGAAAATCCATATGCCACAGCATGAAATATTTGCAGTTGATCAACTGAACTAGTTTTTCTTAGATTCGATTTTTTCAATAAGTTTACATTTTATGGGACCTACTACGGTGTCATGAACTAAAATGATTACTTAAAATGTCCTGTGTACCTAATGGGCGTTTTCAGTCCGTTTCGTCGCTGTCTGCGACGATATAGGTTACGATAACAAGACAAGGCGCTATTGCACCTACCACAGTTTGTCTCTGCATCACCCAAAGGTTGACTGGTAGAAAATGCCTGTGGCATTAAGTCCGCCTCTGTACATTTATGTGCTTGAAGTGTTAATAAATAAATAAACGTATCCGATCATCTGATCGCCAATATCGTGTCGATGTCGGGTCGGTGTCGTTATCGGCTAATGTATTGTGTGTGTGCGTGCGTGTGTTTGTTTTGTGACAATCAATTCATTTTGAACCGAAGCACACCCAAATTTGTATTTTTTTTATTTATAAAATAAACAACATTTTTTCCTTTTCATATACCTACTGTTATGGGAGAGATCGTAGAACGTACAACGAAAAACATGAAGTTTAGGCCTCTTCTGTCATCTATGGTTTTAATAAAAATCAATAAAAAAAATCTCATCAAAATCTATCATTTTTAGTGATAGCTGGGGTAGTCATGAATAATCTGTAAGAAGCAGTTCGTGTATCAGTGTTGTGCCATTAGGTAGTATATCTATGAAGGAACGCAGACGTTTAATAATTCACTTAAAACGAAAAACTTCGCAAGCAATGGGAAATTGCTACTGACGAGTGTTACTTGCGCGTTTCGACCTCAGGAGGAGCTGCTTCTCACACGGATAACTCTGTCACTTGCTCGCTAGTCCAGCTAGCCAACCAGTCGCGTCACCAGTCCTAAATCTCTGTATATTTTGGTCGCCGAGACCAAAACTACAAACAGTGTACAGTAAAGATTTATAAAATGTGGCTGTTATTTTAGTATATTGTGATGTCTTATGACTTTCACGCGAATGAAGTCACGGACAGAAACTAGTTTCAGATAAACATGACTTTGCGGTAGTAAGGTGAAAGTTTAAAATTATAATAGTGCTACTGGGTATCTCAACGGTCACGCAAAATGTAATTTTGATAGAAAATATCAAAGTCATAATTTCGTTCGTTATAAAAAGAACTATTGTGCAAAATTGCAGGCTTCTAGACCCTGCGGTTTAGGTTGTGCATTGTCTGTCAGTGAATTTAAGAAAAAAAATGTCGAATTTCCATACAAACTTTCATCTTTATTTCGTCGGGATTTTTGTTAAGTTGGATGGGCTAAAAACTGTCTTACTGTTTCGCTTATACTGTGACCATATTTTTTTGTTTTGGATATTTCCCACCGCTCATGAAGATTCGTAAATATTGACGGCTATTTACGAAGTAACAATTGCCATAATTTATTGTCAAGTGACGTACTTATTTTCGATGTCCTAAAATAATAGATTCGATAAATTATAGCTGTAGCAAGCTATAATTTATCGAACCTACATATTATTTTCGAAACAGTAAGACAATTTTTTCCCTTCGAATTCTTTCCCTTACTGCTTTGACCACCTTTTTCGTACGAACACTACGTGGACGGCCAGATCTTTTTCTGTCACAAACAGAGGAGGTCTCATTGTACCTATTAATAGCCCGGTACACAAACATTTGACTAATACCAAGCGTATGGACAGTTTTATCGAATCTATTATTTTAGGACATCGAAATTTTAGAACGATATTTTATCGTTTATGTGTCATATAAAATATCGTAAACAGTGACTTTTTGTATTCAAAACTGAAAGTTGTTCATACTGAGCCAATACGATAAAATCACGGATTCAAGAAAAAAATTGTGTTGCTGGCTCCGCTATTCGAAAAATATTGTTATATTTTATTTGTCTTACGTTTAATATCAGTTTCTCAATTGATTAAGAGTGTTATGTTTTATCTGTGTCAGTTTCATATCCGTTGATCAATTGATTTAAAGTGTTGGTAAAATGAGTGATTCTGGAAGTTACGCATTTTAATAAATAAAATAGAAATGGCGCCGTTGCAAATTAAACATTATTTAGTAATAATAACAAGTGCTAGTATATTTGTTGAGAAAATACAACGACGAAATAAGAAAAGTAAAACTGTGCTTTATTTAATCTCCTTACTTCTTAATTGATTACAATATAATTACGATTTTTATCGTGTTCCATACATTTGTTCATGTTAGTATAGCACTTTTGTTTGAAACACCATTTCTTTTTAAATTTTCTTTGTTCTTGCGAGAGTGATAGTTGTTTGAAATATTCCATATGCAACCGACAACCGGACAAATTGTATATGATGTGTTTATTAATGTAGGATTTGATATTAGCAAAGACAATTCGATAGAGAGTGAATATAGTAACATTGATGAATCTGATAAAAAAATCAAAAAAAGACTTCTTCATAAACGACGACAAAAAATTATATATCGATAATAATTTGTAATGTGTCTAGCACTATTGTAAGATGACAGTTAAACGTCATCATATCGCATAGAAATAATCTCACTTTCGAAAACAATGTTATGAATTAAAACTATAATAAAATAACGAAATATTTTTTCTGAGCTGTCGCAATTTCATATATAATGTGTTCTTCTTTTATTAGATTTTTTGTAACAACTGCAGAGAGAGCGGTTTTTTTAAAATTTTGACACAGGTCCACCTCCGATGACGTCCCGCAGGACTCTGAGCGCGAGCCGATTTAACCCGATTTACTATATTTGGGTTTATTTTTAAAAAAATCTACTAAACTTAAAAATCCAATCTTTAAATAACCTCTAAAATACGATTACCTCATCATACATGCAATTTTCATATTGTTTTGTGCTGTAATTAGGAAATGAAACGAAAAATGGTTTTGAAATCGACCCTGTTTCGGATTTTTTTTCGATCGAGCAAATTACAATTTATCGTGTTTTTAACCTTTAACGTCCCTCAAACAAGGATGTATCTATGACATATCTTTTTTTCAGGACCCAAATACACTAGTTTGACCATTTAAAATTGATTTTAAAACAGGCAAATTCGTAAAACCTCCCCTTAAGTAAGGCATTTAGAATCATATAAAACTGTATTATTTATTTTAAAAAACCGGACAGGTATGAGTAGGGTTTGCGCCCTGAGGGTTCCGTCTAAACGCTATGCTTGCTCGGCCAAATCCAGATTGAAGGAAAAACTTAACTTTTCAATTGAAAAATAACTTTTAATATTTCCTTCCGGAAGAAATTCGCCAAATTATGGTGAAAACCGGATCTGGAAATTCGGACACAGTCAGACACGACAAGCGTATTCAATTCATATTACGAGTAGTATAGAAAATGTATACCTACTTGAATTCAAAAGGCGGTTCAAACTTTTGTCGTATGAACACGCCGTTCTTTTCTTTGCATTTTGACACTAGAATTCTATCTTGAGCCTTTTGAGATTCTTGTCCCTCATGCCTTTCTTAGGTACTCGTAGCCTTTAGCTTTTCTATCAATTCGCTTTCTAATATTTTTGGCCTTCGAATGTTTCAGTACCTACCGGTTTCATAATATTCTTATAAAATGAACAGAAAGTGGGCGACATGAAGCTGAATATGATGCGCAAGCAGATGGAGTTCCGCAAGGGCATCCTGTCCAAGGAGTGGCAGCATTCGCAGATGAAGATAAAGCTGCGGCACATGCATCAGGAGCTCTATTCTTACAGGAGGCTGAAGGTGACTACAGGGTTGTGAAATACCGCATAAGATATGCACAACGTTAATTTTGGCTTTTGTCGTTGGTTGAAATAACTTGCATTTATGTAGGTATCATTTTCCGCAAATAACTCTTACCAATAACTCAGGTCTACTAGTACCTACCTACTAACAACGTTGCTGATGTCGTAGGTATTTGTTTAACACACAGAAATATTAAAAACTTCTTTATTATATCTATGGTTTAACATAAAGCTCGTGGTTGAGAAATATTTGCGAGTAGTCAGAGTCAAGCTGTTAAGCTAATCCACCTGGCCAACTACAAAAAGAAAATTCCGAGTCAGTCAATATCAAATCGTTTATTTCAACTAAGAACATATAAGGCAACGAACGTTAAAAATTTACAAGAAAATAGATTTTATTCATGAAAATAGAGTTGCTTTCCAAAATATAGTTTCGTATGGCCCAAGAATGGGCAAGAAACTAAACCGTTAGGTGGGTACTCTTGGCGCAGGGGAGGTCGCACCAGGCGGCGGTCGAACTAGCGACACACGGGGTTGCGACAATCGTGGCCAGAATCCGGCAGTTGGGACTCGAGGTGGCCTTGCACAAGTCCGAGGCCATGTGTTTTCATGGTCCTCGGAATGCGCCACCGTCGGGTTCCCAAATAACGGTAGGAGGGGTTCACATCGGCGTCGAGTCGACGATGAAGTACTTGGGACTCGTCCTCGACAGTCGGTGGAACTTCGTGGAGCATTTCCGACGTTTGGCTCCCAGACTGGACCGGGCCGGGGCTGCCTTGAAGCGGCTCCTGCCCAATCTAGGGGGTCCAAACGCCTCCTGCCGGAGGCTATACGCGGGGATCGTGCGGTCCATGGCCCTGTACGGGGCACCGGTATGGGCGCATTCGTTGAGGCGGAGGCCTGCCCGCCGGTTGAACGCGTCCCAGAGGGTCATGGCCACCCGGCTGGTCCGGGGATACCGCACGGTCTCCGGTGAGGCGGTGAGCCTCCTTGCCGGATTGCCGCCATGGGATCTGGAGGCAAAAGTCCTCGCGCATATTTGGGAGTGGCGCGAGGAGGCGAAACGCCGGGGCTTGACTCCGATGCCGCGAGAAATCGCGGCACAGCGGACAGAGCTCCGACGGGATCTCATGGCAGCATGGAGAGTGCAATTGTCGCAACCCAGTGCTGGGCACGCCACTATTGCGGCGATAAGTCCCCTCTTTGAGGAGTGGCTGGAGAGGCGCCACGGCGTCCTCAACTTCCGCCTGACGCAGGTCCTCACCGGACACGGCTGTTTCGGGAGGTACCTGTTTCGGATAAGGCGGGACGAAACGCCCGGGTGTCATCACTGCGTGGATCGCCCGGAGGACACGGTGGAGCATACGGTGGAGGTATGCCCGGCTTGGGCAAAGCACCGCCGTGTCCTCGTGGAGGCGATCGGTGGCGGGGATCTCTCGCGTCCGGCCCTGGTCCAGGCCATGGTACGGAGCGAGAGGGCATGGGAGGCCGTCACCTCCTTCTGCGAAGCAGTAATGCTCGCGAAGGAGGAGGCGGAGCGCGTGAGGGAGAGGCAAATTTCGCGCCCTCACGCCCCTAGCCGCCGCAGGAGGAGACGCCCCGGGCGTCGGGAATCGATCGCGGATTCCCGGCCACCGTAGGCGCGGGCTTGCGGACGGTGAGCAATGGGTAGCTCGCCGTCCGGTAAGGACCAAGCCCGGGTCGACGGCGCGTTGTGTTCCACGCGCGCCTCAAAGAGATGTCAGCGAGTGAAGGGGTCCGATGAGACCATTGCCTGCCGGGGTTGCGGGAAAGTCCGAAAGGGATACCGTGGCCCCCTGGCATTGCACAGGCAAGAGAAGGAACACGGGTGGGTTTTAGTCAGTGAGAGTCTGACACGCCCTCCCGCTCCACCCAGAGCGGGAGGAGTCATTTGATGATTTCCCACCCAAAAAAAAAAAAAAAAAAAAGGTGGGTACTCTTTTTTTTTGTTTACAGTATTTTGAATAAGTACATTAATTATATCAATAAAATCAAATATGTATATATTATGTGAAGATGATTCACCTAGAATAAAATTATTATTCAACAATAGGTAAAAATAATGTAAAATGAAGCAAAACAGATGTGATAGTTACATACAGGTAGTGCAATCCGGACGTCATGCCACATTTCAACTAAATGTAATGCCGAATTCTTTTGATTGCGTAAAAAAAGAAAAAATACGTATCCCATATTTTTTAATAATTTAGGTACTTTTTTTTTTTTTTTTTTTGCGTTGGAAATCATCAAATGACTCCTCCCGCTCTGGGTGGAGCGGGAGGGCGTGTCAGACTCTTACTGACTAAAACCCACCCGTATTCCTTCTGTTGCCTGTGCAATGCCAGGGGGCCACGGTATCCCTTTCGGACTTTCCCGCAACCCCGGCAGGCAATGGTTTCATCGGACCCCTTCATTCGCTGACATCTCTTTGAGGCGCGCGTGGAACAAAACGCGCCGTTGACCCGGGCTTGGTCCTTACCGGACGGCGAGCTACCCATTGCTCACCGTCCACAAGCCCGCGCCTACGGGGGCCGGGAATCAGCAATTGATTTCCGACGCCCAGGGCGTCTCCTCCTGCGGCGGCTAGGGGCGTGAGGGCGCGAAATTTGCCTCTCCCTCACGCGCTCCGCCTCCTCCTTTGCGAGCATTACTGCTTCGCAGAAGGAGGTGACGGCCTCCCATGCCCTCTCGCTCCGTACCATGGGCTGGACCAGGGCCGGACGCGAGAGATCCCCACCACCGATCGCCTCCACGAGGACACGGCGGTGCTCTGCCCAAGCCGGGCATACCTCCACCGCATGCTCCACCGTGTCCTCCGGGCGATCCACGCAGTGATGACACCCGGGCGTTTCCTCCCGCCTTATCCGAAACAGGTATCTCCCGAAACAGCCGTGTCCGGTGAGGACCTGCGTCAGGCGGAAGGTGAGGACGCCGTGGCCCCTCTCCAGCCACTCCTCAAAGAGGGGACTTATCGCCGCAATAGTGGCGTGCCCAGCAGTGGGTTGCGACAGTCGCACTCTCCATGACGCCATGAGATCCCGTCGGAGCTCTGTCCGCTGTGCCGCGCTTTCTCGCGGCATCGGAGTCAAGCCCCGGCGTTTCGTTCGCCTCCTCGCTCCCAAATATGCGTGAGGACTTTTGCCTCTAGCAATCCGGCAAGGAGGCTCGCCGCCTCACCGGAGACCGTGTGGTATCCCCGGACCAGCCGGGTGGCCATGACCCTCTGGGACGCGTTCAACCGGCGGGCAGGCCGCCGCCGTAACGAACGCGCCCACACCGGTGCCCCGTACAGGGCCATGGACCGCACGATCCCCGCGTATAGCCTCCGGCAGGAGGCGTTTGGACCCCCTAGATTGGGCAGGAGCCGCTTCAAGGCAGCCCCGGCCCGGTCCAGTCTGGGAGCCAAACGTCGGAAATGCTCCACGAAGTTCCACCGACTGTCGAGGACGAGTCCCAGGTACTTCATCATCGACTCGACGCCGATGTGAACCCCTCCTACCGTTATTTGGGAACCCGACGTTGGCGCGTTCCGAGGACCATGAAAACACATGGCCTCGGACTTGTGTAAGGCTACCTCGAGTCCCAACTGCCGGATTCTGGCCACGATTGTCGCAACCCCGTATGTCGCTAGTTCGACCGCCGCCTGGTGCGACCTCCCCTGCGCCAGGACCAACGTATCGTCAGCGTAACAAATGACGCTGACGCCATTGGGGAGGTCGGCGCGCAGCACCCAGTCGTATCCGATGTCCCACAGATGCGGCCCCAGGACCGATCCCTGTGGGACACCGTACGACATCTCTCGCCGGTTCCACTCTCCCTGGTGACCGGGGTAGATGATGGCCCTGTCCCCCAGATAGCCCTCGACCACACGACAGAGTTAGGTCGGCATCCGGTGATACCGGAGTGCCTCCCTGATGCAACTCCAGGGCAGGGTATTGAAGGCGTTGGCGATGTCTAGAGACACCGCCAAGACGACCCCACCCCGAGCCACCGTATCCCCCGTCGTGAGGGCTCGCACGCGCATGATGGCGTCCACCGTGGAGCGCCGCCTGCGGAAACCAAACTGGCTCTCCGCCAAATCCGGCCCCACCCGCACCAGCCGCTCGACGAGGCGGTCTGCAATGACTCTTTCAAAGAGCTTGCCCACCTCGTCAAGCAGCACTATGGGCCGGTAAGCGGACGGAGGGTCCGCAGGGCGCCCCGGCTTCTTGATAAGGACCAGTTTCCCCGTCTTCCAACGAAGTGGGAACTGGCCCCTCTCTATACATGCGCTTAAGAGCCCTCTTAGTCGAGGCCCGAGAGCCTCTGAGGCCAGGACCCAGGCTTTCCCAGGTAAGCCGTCGGGTCTTGGGGCGGTATTTCTGGCATTCAGCCTACGTACCGCCACCCTCATCTCTACCTCGGTCACCTCCGGAGCATCGTCGTCGTCGTCGGCGGTGTGGTCCGCATCGGGCACCGCAGTAGGCGGAGCCATGGGTAGGGAGGCATGTTTCCTTCTCGAAGGGAACAGAGCGCTCACCACATCCTCCACAAGCTGTGGCCGGAGACTCTGCGTCAGCGGGGGAGCCCATGGGCGGAGTTTCTCCCGCACCATCTTGTATGGGCGTCCCCACGGGTCTCTGTTCAGAGTCTCCAGCGACTCCTCGCGGGACAGTGCCCTGGCCCGCAGGATCTCCGCTTGGAGGGCGGTCTTCGCCGCTCTGTACCCCTCGTACAGCTCCGCCTGAATGGCTTCCGTATCCGGAGGTCGAATACGAAGCCTGCGGTGCCTGGTGTGCCGGCGTCGCGCAGCAACGCACGCATTGCGCAGTGTCGTCAGCTGTCGCGACCACCAGTACACCTGGCGCGAAGCACGTCCGGGCTGGACCCGGGGCATTGCCAGGTCACATATTTCGGACATGGCCTCCCGGAACCACTCCGCCTCGTCGTTGATGTCGGCAGGCCTGTCCGGTGATGAGACCCAGACCTGCATGATCGAGGCTTCCAGAAGGAGCTCCCGTTCCAGCTGCTTCAGCGCCCACCGCGGACCACTCGGGGCCTGTCGGACCGGCGCGCTCGAGGTCTCAAACCGGATGTACCGGTGATCGGAATACGTCTCCACCCCCTCCATGACGCGCCAGTCAATGACACGTGGCGTCAGAGCGGGGCTGGCGAACGAGATGTCCACCACTGATTCACCCCGCAGACAGAACCCCGGTTTAGGACGACCAGGCCTGTTTCCAGCGCCCAGTCCTCCACCATCCTGCCCCGTGTGTCCGTATACCGGGAACCCCAAGCCACATTCTTGGCATTGAAGTCCCCGAGGACGAGCACGGGGAGGGAACAGAACCCGACGACAACGACTCTCAACTCCACAAGGGAGTTGTGGAACTCGGCGAGAGTTCGGTTCGGGGAGAAGTATGCCCCTACCACAACCATCTCCCCGAACCGTGCTGCAACGCAACCCCGTCCTCTCTTAACAGCCTATTTAACAGCTAATTTAGGTACCTGACGGACAAAAAACAAATTTTATAGTGTGGCCATTAGTGCTGTGCACTCCCTGAGATATGCGCGCGGCGAGACGGGAGGCAGAATCGGCTGCTGCGCTCTGTCAGTGCGCCGTCAACGCTCGTGGCGGCAGGTAGTGTTATCTGTATCGGACTGTCTATGTCAGACGCACATGAGATAAATATTCAAAGATGGGTCGTGCGTTATCTCGTGATATGAAGACTGTCATTTTTAACGTGGCTGAATATTTTAAGAAAAGAAAAGCAGACAAAGAAAGCTTTGAATTTAAAAATGATGTGAATATTGCCAAAATCGTTGCGGAGGCTACGGGGTACAGCAAAAGAACCGTGCATAGTGTGAATTCTGCGGGTTATTTATTCATTGAAAATTCAAGCCAATTAAAATTTCAGTTGCCAAAAAAACCAAAAGTTCTAAAGAAAAAACACGTTGTGGATGATTTTGACCTTGGAGTTATCAGAAGAAAAATTCATCAAGTTGAAAAAAAAGTACCAAGTGTCCGTAAGTTACTATCAAGTTTGAGACAGGAGCCATGGCATATTGAATTGTGGACGGGAATATTTAAGACAGCTTTTACACAAAATGGGCTACCGTTTCAAAAAATGCAAATCAAAGAGACATCTCCTTATAGAGCAGCCTAATATTACAGTGTGGCGGAAAAAATATCTTAGACAGATCAGAAATTACAGAACGCAAAACCGCAACATATATTTTCTTGATGAAACATACATCAACGCCAGTCACCATGCCAGCAAATGTTGGCAATCATCGTCAGAACCCGGAATTCATGCTGATATTGGGAAAGGACGGCGATTGGTAATTCTCCACGCTGGGTGTCGAAATGGCTTAGTGGATGATGCATTGACTATATTCAAATCAGATGCTAGAACCGGTGACTATCATGGATATATGAGCGGACCTACTTTTTATAAGTGGGTAGATGAAAAGTTAAAAGATAAGTTGCTGCCAAATTCTGTGGTTGTAATGGACAACGCGTCTTACCACAGCGTTCAGGTTGAGAAGAAACCAACTATATCAATCCTCAAAAGTGAAATGCAGAACTGGTTGCTACGCCATAATGTAGAATTTTCAGGAACCATGACAAAGGCTCAACTGCTACTACTTATCAAAAATACACAAAAAGAACCCGTGTATAGAATTGACGAACTCCTGAAAGCCAGTGGACACACTGTTCTGCGTTTACCTCCGTGCCATCCAGATTTAAATCCAATTGAGTTGGTCTGGGCTGATATTAAAAACAACATAGCCCAAAACTATATTAATTCTCTAGACGAAAAGATAATCTTATTGGATAAATTGTTTTCGGAATTCACGGCGGAAAAATGGCAGAGATGCGACGGCGAAAATGATTACTGGAGTCGCGATAGTAGGTTCGATAATGTTATCGATTAATTCATAATAAATTTGCAAGACTCTGATTAAAGTTCCGGTGGCGAAGTGGAAGATGAAGATGATGACGAAATGGAAGATGAAGTTGAAACAGAATTTATGTCAGAATAACTTTCGTTAGAATATATAATTGTTTGTAAATATAAAAAATGTTCAATAAAACAAGTCCTGCTTTGAATTATAAGTTTAGTTATTATTTATCACCTGCATATTTTTAATAAAATATGAGTATATTTGGGTTACATTTTAATCAACTAAGTAAGTATAATATATTACAGATAGATAGCCTCCGACCATCGTCCCGCCACAAGTCTTGCCTTAGAAATGCAAACTGATATCGTAAGATCTGTCCGACATGTATCGATCTCATGTGAACTCATGCACTTTTTTCTTCGCCTCCCACCTTGCCGCGCATACCTCAGGGAGTGCACAGCACTAATGGCCACACTATAGTCAACATCCCTAATAATAATAATAAAAGTCGTGTGTGTGTGAGCTCACTCGTTTCTAACTAACCCACCCATCTGTTCTACTCTGCACTATACGCCAATTTCCTCGCCGCGCCGTACCTAAATTTTAGGTTAAAATATTTCTTACTCTTACCAGATTCCAAAAGAGCTGCAGCGTTACCTGAAGAACAAAGAGCTTGGCTACACGGACGAGCAAGACTTTGTTCTCGTGGAGAAGGAGAACGAAGCCTCTAAGGCGGGCGCCAACAAGATACTGAACGATCAGATAAATAGGTGCGGGGATCTTGAGGTAAGACCTGAAGGTATCTTCAGAACATCTACTAAATAATCTACTTAATAAAAATCTTAAATTCATTAATTCACTGACAGACAACGCACAACCTAAGCCGCTGGGTATAGGAGCATGATTTTTTGCACAAGACTTCCTTTTATAGCGAAAGTGAGTATTAAGGCAGGGTTTTTGAAAATTCATCCCCTTGGGGGGTAAATAGGGGGTGAAAGTTTGTATGGAAGTTTTTCATTTTTGCCGATGGGAAATCGCATCGGACGTATAGGCTTAAAAACTATAAGTACCAAACGTCCGCTTACACGGTGTAAAAAAGGCATTTGAAAAGTTTCCAAATATTTTTTTTACATCTAAAACGAAATATTCGGTGTTACAATATAGGTTTATAATCAATATTTTAGTTCACTATTTAGCCACATTTCGTATTTCCATGTAGTATATTACCAAATTAATATAATCAGGTAAATATTTGACAGTTATTCACGACGACGCGACGTTACCAACTTTCAGGATAAACGCTCTTAATCCCAAAAACAGGATAGTGCAATACAAGATTTGGCCGTCGAGGCCGGACAGAAAAGAAGTGTCTCCCATACACTTCTTTTCTGTCCGGCCAGAAATAAATCCTGGATCCGCCCTTGACTGCTGAAATGACAGCTGTTGATAGACATGTATGGGCGAACAAAGACTGCGCAGATATAAATATAGATGAGGAACTTTTTTCAGTTAAAACTGTTAGCAATCGAGGCAGCTCGCAGCAAGATTGACAAGTCGATAGTGGCACTAAACGTGAAGGTATCCGACAAGAAACTCCACGAGGATGCGCTGGAGCCCATCAGGATCCGACGCGTGTTCAAAAGAAGGTATAACAATAACTAGGATAGTAAAGTAATTATCTTAAACTTTTAGTGCTATGCAGTTTGCACACGACGCTAATTATAACAAAAGAATTATGTACCTAAGGTACATAATATTTTAACTTTATATTATGTTCAATACAATGTGAACACAATTGCAGTGATTTGTAATAATTAACTGTGCGTTTGCACTGGCGAATCATTCACAACAAAACATGTTGAAATCTTAACTTTCTGTCAAAGTTCCATACAATATTTGACAGGAACTAGAGATTTCAACATGTTTGGTTGTGATGTTTCGCCAGTGCAAACGCACAGTTAGAATAATTTTTTTTTCTTGTTTTTTTATGTGTGCAACATTAATGTGCCTCTAAAATATTTATGAAGTGTGGCAAGACACGTTTTCTTGTTGATTCTGTAAAATTCGTTCTCACCTTGTCTTTTCTTTTTATTAAAATTTATGTGAAATCCATATTTTACATTCTCTCTTAGTTTTATTTCATATAATATACTTTTATACGCCGTTACCGGCCTAGAAACCTCTGTACCTAGTGTAACACCTGTTTAACAAATAAAAACTTTAATATTGATGCCATTTGGAAATTGCACATCATCTTAGACTGAGGCGATGTGCGATCTCCACATCGCGAATCCAAAGCAGCAGTTAATGTCACATTTCCTCTCAGAATGGAGGTACTAGTGATGCGCAGCCGGCTGATCCGCGAGGTGCAGGCGAACCACTCCACCATCGTGATGCTGCAAACTGAGCTGGAGCTGCTGCGGCTCAAGACTTACCCCACCCTCGCCAGCTTCCGCACTTATTAGAATATAGCTTCTTAGTTGATCAGCCTTTACCTACCACGGTTTTGTTGGCTCGCCGCGCCGGTAGATCTGGGTCAATGTTCGCAAAACCGCGGTAAAGACCGTAGTACATAATGCCTGTAATTTGCATGAAAATATAAAAGTAGCTTGCATGCTATTGTGCCATAACAACTTCTGATTGGTGAGTGTCACAAAGGCAGACTGCATGCCTTTGTGACACTCACCAATTGCATACTTCTGTGCAAGCTACAGGCATGTGTAAGTATTGGCGGCTTTAAGGTAAGCCGACGCTCCAGCCTAACGGGCCGACAGCTGTTTGAATTATTATCAGTAGGAGCATGCCGCAGATATAGATATACCTAGAATATCTGTTGAGCACTTGAGCATGACCAATGCACGCAGACTGCCACGAAGGAAAGTAACTACTTTATGTCATTATGTTACATTTTACACATAGAGACTTATCCTGCGTGGAAAGCCGTGTGGCATTTGCATTTTGGTCCTAAACGGATTTTTTATTGCATTATGCATTACATAGTGTGGATTGTTACTATTTATTTATTATTATTATGTTACTGTTTTAAATAATTTAAGTACCTAGGTAGTTTGAGCAGTGTTCAGACGTGTGTATGTATCGTGTATTTAATGTAATGAGAATAGTATGGACGGCATTGTAGCGGTTACACCGTCACATACTAACTACGCATCAAAGACATGACGTCACACAAATCCTGCATCGCGCAATAAGAGTTTACCGCGCGAACGACATAGATAATTTATGACTATCCGAAATCAACAGTCGGGCAGTCGGCCCGCCAGACACAACACCCGTCTGGTTGGAGGATCCTCCCTTTTCTATGGTGTATGAGTGAACTTTACACCCTGTTCCTCATGCTACTAAATTGGTGACCCCGACGTGATTGATGTAGCGGTTACACCGTCACATACTAACTACGCATCAAAGACATGACGTCACACAAATCTTGCATCGCGCAATTACAGTTTACCGCGCGAACGACATAATAAAGACTATCCCACATCAACAGTCGGGCAGTCGGCCCGCCAGACACAACACCCGTCTTTTTGGAGGATCCTCCCTTTTCCATGGTGGATGAGTGAACTTTACAACCTGTTCCTCATGCTACTAAAGCATACTTACTCAACACGAATCTTGTATGTGTTGGACTGCGAGAGCCTATGTGTTTGCCGACAGCCAATGGATTTGCGCAAACGCCAGCCCGAACGTTACATGTAATGCTCGTAGTGCCGTCCACTCGCAGAATTACATTACACAATACATGACAATTACACATTACACGTGCCTGTACACGGCTTAGGTTAGTGCTGAGTTTGTTAATAAATGATCGAAAGAAAAAACCGATTTTTATTTTAACATCTCGTAGTTAGATACAGTTACTTTTGCCTTTCATTGCAGGTCTATGGGTCGAGGTTTGTCGAAATCGAAAAGACAAAGAAAAACGCTGATTACAAAACTTTTATTTTCCATAAACAAATCTACAATTATTGATAAAATACATTCAATTATTAATAGTTCGATACAGCTCAACATTTATAGAAAAACGTAAGAAATTCGCATAGTCGTGATTTTTCGATAACCTTCCATTATAATGATTTATAAAATGGTGAGGAGATTCTCCAAGTCACGAATATTTAAATACATACATCGAATATCTGTAAATTCGGAGGCAACAAAGCCTTTTCTGTGCATTCACAGTAAAGAAGTAATGTACAGTCGTAAACAAACGCCATCCATCTTATTCTATGGAGCTATCTAAATCTATGATTAGCTGTCTGATTTGACACATTAAGGTAAAAACTACAGGTTGCAAAAGCTATGCTATCAATATTGTAGGAAATGTGAATTAATTTCTAAACGTTTGTCGGCGACTGTACCGTATGATTTTTTCATAAAAAAGATAGAATTAGGCCACAATTTCGTTTAACAAAATAATCTATCACACGATTTACCATCACAATTTCGCCAATATTTAGGTACTTACTCAAAAATGAATCACTCCGCACCCACCATACCCCTGGCCATTCCCCTAGAGGTAGGTTGGGACTGAACCATACCACCATAGAGATGTGCATACGTAATGGAACTAGTCCATTACGTATATTTATTTGTAGGAATGGAACAATCAAACTTTTTCATAAACTCCTTGCACAAGTTGATAATCTGTTTTTAAATGACATTTAAATGCAAATTAGCCAGCGACGGATCCAAAATGATCTCCGACACACGACATCCTTTGCACGACAACATCCTTGTGCCACAAAGGCTGAAAAGCCGAAACAGTTTTTTAAAATGTGTCGTCCCACTCACTGGCGAACGACCACAAGAGAGACTGAAGTTGTGGTGAGGCCGTGCTTCCTTACCCAAACCATTTGTTCCACACGTACGCTGAAGATCTTCCACCTGCACAATCATGAGTTGCCTTGGGTAACCTGCAAGTCTTTAAACAGACTCCGGACCCAAGTTGGCCGAAGCCAGGAAAAGCTGTTGAGGTGGAGATTCATAGACGACTGCGCCTTAGAGTGTAAGAAATATTGCATATTTCTTACACTCTAAGGCGGAGTCGTCTTTTGTTTTTTTTTTTCTATCATTGTCTTTTTATCGTCAATGTTTTGTTGAATTAAATTAATATCCAAATAAACGCGTAATATTTACGAAATAATTTAATTGAATAATTAAATCAAAATGGCCTCAGAAGAACTAGAGTTTATTAAAAATGAATGGCGGAATGGCTTTGCGACAACGATACCATCGCCACAAAAAATATATTAAATAGTTCAGTGGTATGGCGATGTAGCTCATACTTTACTAGTAAATGAATTCACCACCGCATTAGACAAATTAAGAACATAGGTTATATTTGGACCGATATTGTTTTACAATTTTTCAAATCCCAACACTACTATGGTGGTTTGGTTCAGCCCCACCCTACCCCCAGGGGTATGGAGGGTCCGGAGTGAAAATTAATTATGTTTTTTACAAAATCTTTAGAATTATTTTTTTCTGATGTGAGGATCGTATCAAACTGCGAATCGCGCTTGAAATGCTCCAAGAGAAACTCTTGAATACCTACTGGTGGGTGAAAATGGAGGAAGATCTACTCAATAAACTACCTGTATGTGTTTTACATTAATAGGTACAGTCAACAGCACATTACTGGTTACAATTTAACATCAACAGCGTTTTCATGTCTTAGCAGTAGGCACAGTCCTGTCACATTTGTTACCTCTGACCGCAGCAACCCAACAGCAACCTTACGGTAACGAAAATAAAGACCACTGTGATTTTGGTAGACTCGTCAGTGCAGCAACCTAGAAGCAACCTCATTTTGATGGGAATAAAGATCACTGTGATTTTGACAATGATGTAAAATGAGAGATAATATAACTGTGAAACGAAGGACTGTAAGTGCAGTTTTCGTAGTGCAAGTTGTGTGCGGCTGACGTTGACTGTACTTTTCTTACAGCATTTCAAGCACATTTACAACTACGTCTGTGCGCATTAAACTATGGCGATACAATAGTCTATTAAAACGGTACATTATAATACTGCTATTTTATTTACTAAAAATGTAGATATGTAAGATCGGGGTCAGGGTATTAGAAATTATTTTAGGGATATAAGAGTGTAGAAAGTATCTACCCAGAACATTCCATTCACATGTGCCTGACGAGTACCTGACGTTGGTCTAGCGTAGTTCAGAAGCTCGCAAATGCCGCGACAACGTGACTCTAGAACGCTGCAATAATGTGAAGTAGTATCGACGTAATCGTCGTGATGCTAGTCCAGCATACAATGCAGAATCTACGCGACCTCAACGCGACCCAAACCTGATGCTGGACACCGCTCAGCGCGAGGTCACTCAAGTTGTGTTTGACTTTGAACCCGAAACAAACTGGTGAATGGAAAATTTGGGGCTGTTGTCATATCCGGGTTTTTCACATCTTGAGTCTAAAGTTGCTCAGTCTACCTTCAGAGAATAGTAAGTTTAATTTTTTTACTGCAGTCTTAAGTACTTTATAAGGTGATCAATACCAGTAGGTACTAATCAAAAATATTTGCATTTCTTTGCAGCCATGTTTGATGAGCTAGCTGACGACGCAGTAGAAGCACATGTCATCAGCGTCACACGAGAATACCACATTTCCATTATATTACCGTACAGCAGTCTCGGCTATGGCCGAGAATTTCGGCGATTTTTTGCCGAAAACCAAAAAAAGCTTACTTTTAAGCGATCACAAAGACTGTTTCGCAAAAGTTTCTTAGCTGACATTGATTCTCATAATCTGTGCGACATTCGTGTCCACATGTCGTCTTTAATTATAATTTCGTTTTCTGGCACATTACGCAGTCTTGCGTTGAGTTGAGCGCAGGCCTGAAGAAATTAGCCTGTTCAGTTAATACCTACTGTTTGTAAGCCATTCGTCTCAGCGCTACTGATCCCATTTAGTTTCAGAACCTGTATGTACTAGATTAGGCTTCTTATTATTGTACGATTTCTTTTTAGTCTTATTCCATTCAAGTATTGCAAATAAGAACAGCTAAATGAATACGTTTTCTTAAAAAGCGATTTCTATTTTAGGCCGTTCGCCCAAGACTTTAGGGTCTCACTCGATGGTACCGTTACTCTTGTATTTGAATTGGATAGTACTATATCAATCAATTTATCACCCATCATAAAATTGTCCTAGTCATTATGTATATTTATCTATAACAGCCAACATGATAATTTTCTAATTAAGTTCTCTCACACGTAGTATAACGATACGGTACATTTTTGCAAAATGTTGATGTAAATACATTTAAGCTACAGGACATATGTAAATACATTTTTTGTCTTATTCTGTTACACCTAGAGCGCTGTCCTCTGGTCATAGACTATAACGGCATCGGCATCAAAGAACTGGCTGTGTGACTTACTGAGCGCGATGATGGCCGCGTGCTCGTTGCGCATGCGATTCTTGTACTTCTTGCTTAAATTCACCTGGGAAATAATCATCTGAATTAAACATCTTACTGAGGTATAAAACATTTTTCTTTAGAAAAAATTTCTCTCTACAGAGAGTAAGCAGATATATAATTATGTGGATTATGACACCATAGCATTCTGCCTGCTACTACTAATCTTTATGTCACACCCAGGATCGCCAGGGTCACTGGCTGCCTTGTCCATTCATTTGATCCTTTGTTATGTACTTATCTGAGTTATCTAGGAAAAACCAAGTTAACTTAGGATAGACCTATATGATCAAAAGTGGAGTGCTTTAACCGAGATGACTGATTGAAGTCTGTGGGCAGGTATATTGCTTACCTTAGCATACAGTTGTTGTAGGTCGTCTTCAGTAGAGAGTGGTCGCGGTTTGGGTCTGAGGAAGGCTGGTAATGACCTCGTCTTAAGTGCGTCGATGTTCGCCGCATTGTCTATTTCGTCTAACACTGGAACAAGGCATAAAATATGTGAAATGAAATAGATTCACACTATAATATTATACAGTCCGTCATTATAATAATATTCAGGAGTCATAAACAAAGTTCATGAATCGTAGGTATAAGAAACAAGGTTGGTCCTAAAATGTTCCCTGTTGTACTCTTGCGTTATTATCAACGGCACTTATCAGAGAAAAAAAAAACGATTTTTTGCGGTAAACATGATGCAACGAAAGAACACAAAAAAAAAATAGAACAAGTTGGGGGAAAATATGCGTGACATCCACGCAAAACAGCCATCTCTCAGCATAATGCTGCGACCGTATGCGAGACAGAGCCCCAGCTCTGATTTTCAGCGATAGCCGGCGTTGACGTTATGATGTCGACCGGTGCAGCATACAATGAGATATAAAATAAACATACAATATTATGTGTTTATGTAGCAATTTCAATAGCATGTGCAAGCAGCATGATTTCGATTCTTTCATTAACAGGTGTGTCCTCGGCCAGATAGTGCCTGAGACTTGGTTTTTTTAATTAAGATTTATGTGTTTAGGTTTTTATTCTTGTAAATGTGAATTTGGTTTAAGCTTGAATGTTAAACTGTTTTTTTTTCTCTACTTCTTTTTTTTGGTAGCTGTGTTGTGCTGTTCACACTCTTTCTTTCTAGTCTGTTTCTAGAAGTGAAGACTTTTAATTGGCTGTCAGTCTCACATGCAATTTTTTATTCTGTTAATTTTAGCTGTAAGTCATCCATAGTAAATAAATAAATATACATATATTTTATGCTTTCAGGAAAAAAAAATCACTTTATAAGAATAAAAAGACTACATGGTTATCTCGTGGAATTAAATGATGTAGCAAAAAACAGAGACAGCTACTCTGGGCATATAGACTTAATCCTAATTCGAACAATAAGCTTGTTAAAAAAAAACAACACTATAGGAGGATAATAAAATTAACTTAGAAAGCCCAAAATAACCATTTTATAAATGCTTCACAAAACCAATCAAAAGCAGCCTGGCAAGTAATAAACAAATCAAAATTTTTCTTGCCCCAAGAACCAATGTTGTCTATAACAAAAGATAATTTTATTTTAACGCTCCCCAAGGATATATACTACGTGGAGCAGGACGCTTGACATTTCTTAAAACCACGTAAAGAGTGTCATGTTCTTTACCCGTATACAAAAAATCAATCAAATCCAATGAATACTTTAGCCACAGGAAATTATTTTTCATTTTCTTATTTTTCAACATGATGTAGATCTGAGTCCGTAATAATAGGTAAACATTGTAAGGTCAAGAACCTGTGCAAAACGTACGATTCTATCCTCTACGTCTCAATATGCTTGAGAGACAGAGAAAGGTGTCATACGATTCCACTCTGACGCGCCCCGCCCAGTCCCACAAAATAATACTACAATTAGAAAGAAAAAGAAATATTAATTACGCAAATTATGCATTAGTGGTGCATAGACAATTGCGAGTGTGTGTGTGAGCGGAATTTTTTCGGCAAAAAGTCTCGGGACTCGGTCAGTGCAGCGGCTCCCTTTGAGGAGCGCACGCCGCTACTTTGTTTATTACGAGACGAGCCGCGCGCGCATTGTCGTGATTTTGTGAAAAAAAAAATAGTTGTTATTTGTGATTAAAGACGATTTAGTGTGACTTATTGTTCAGTGTTAGTTAATTAGGTATCGATGTCGCTTGTGCATAATGAACAACGGTGGAAACCTTGAAAATTTAAAAATTTGACTATTGATGTAAATTCTGATTGTGATGTGATATTATGTGATTAATTATTCAATCAGTGATCTTTTAATTAACAACGCGCAACTTAGTGAGTTTATGCCGCTAATTTGTTGTTCTCCGACTAAACTACCTACCCACGTCCACCTACGCCCCGCACCGCAGCGCAGGCGCCGCCCCCCGCCGCACCCGCATCGGGCCGCGCAACAGGTTAGTGACTTTTCGTAGATAAAGCGTGTTTACTTTTTATGCAGTTGATTCTGCTATTTATTTTGTTTGAAAATTGCAATTTTTCAATTTTCCATTTACTACTAATCTTCGTCTTTTAAAATGTTTCTATGGACTAGTACTGTGCTTGTTTTAATTTAATGTCGTAAGTCCAGATCCACATTGTATAGCAAATCAATTTTAATAAATATTTTATTAAGGCTGTCAACAGCCTTAATAAAATATTTATTAAAATTACAATCTACAAACGAATTGTACCTACGCCGACGAAAAAACTGGTTGGTTAAAATCTGACGTCACAGTCATTATTTATACTGCCTGTTGCAGATGATGGCATAATTAAAATAATAAACAGCCTAAATAGTACGAATACTGTCAGATACGATGGCATATCAACCAAAGTGACAAAAAATATGTCAAGGAAGTAATAGCATCACCACTGTCACATATAATAAATCTCTGTATTGCTGATGGTATATATTCCCAAAAAGTTTAAAAAAAGTAATTAATAAGCCCATTTTTAAAAGGAATGCCAGAACTGATGTTAAAAATTATAGACCAATTGCAAAAAATCCGGTCTAGTAATGCAAAGTTCTTAGATATAACTATAGATGATAAACTAACTTGGAAATCTCATTTGGAGGAAATTTGCAACCGATTAAGTAAATCAGCATATCTGTTATCTCAACTTTCACAAAAAGTAAATACCTACTGATACACTGTTAACAGTTATATTGTATTATTATAGACTAGTCGCCTCAGTTCTGCGGTATGGTGTTATTTTTTATCTCAACGGTTTACTGCTTGAAAGATGTTATTACTCTCTAGATGAGTTTCGTAATGACAATTCTCTGTAATTATAAATAATCCTGATATACATGTTATACTAATCTTATGAATTTGATTGACTTAAAATTTTGACATGAAATGAAATTGAAATGTAATAAAATTTAAATTGCATGCAATAATCCTGACATATACATTTTCAATCACACATTTTCATTACTTACATTTTTTTTAACTTTTGAATTGAATTGAAATGAATTAACTTTGAATTGTTTTTGAATTGAATTTGCATGCATGCGTTAATACAATTGGATACACAATTAAATATATAAGTATATATATTGTAATCAATGTATCATTATAATTGTTAGTAATTGATCATGTGTCTGTCACTATTGGCAAAACATAGCGCACTACCTAATTATTTAAAGATCTTTTTAAGTAATTACCTATGTTTCACAAATAAATTATTCTTATTCTTCTTATTCTTAATAATCGCACATAACTCAACAACTCAACTCGTATATAGGTATTACTTTCGCACTATAAATAGATTTAACTTACATATAAGGATGTGCTTAGGAGGAGCTCGTGGCTAAGTAATAACTGCCGCACGGGTCGATCCGTCAGGTTAAGCTACGCTTGCCGGGGTTGGTCTGTGGATGGGTGACCATCTTTACGTACCGAGACTCCTCCGTGGCTCGGAAAGCACGTTAAGCCGTTGGTCCCGGCTGTCATTCGTGGATCTTTGACAGTCGTTACGGGTCGTCAGAAGCCCGAAAGTCTGACAACCAGTCTTACCAAGGGGTATCGTATCACCCAATTACTGGGTTGTGGAGGTCAGATAGGCAGTCGCTCCATATAAAATACTGGTATTCAGCTGCATCCGGTTAGACTGGAAGCTGACCCCAACGTAGTTGGGAAAAGGCTAGGCAGATGATGATGATGATAAGGATGTGCTTATGTTCTTATTTTGTATGGTTTTATTCTACTTTTAAGAAGGAGGCTATGTCAAATGCGTTAACCGAATCATCAAAAATATGAGATCCAGTTTCATATTTACAGATTCAATACCTTTTTTTTTGTATCTCCTTCTGTCCTGGGACATTCAGCAATAGGTAGATGGTGGTTCCTGATCTTGCACGGTATGAAACCACTGCCTCATCCGATCGAGACTACAGCTCAATCATCCTGGTTGTAAATAAGTCTTGGGGTGCCCTTGTTTTTTAAGTCTTTTCTTGGATTTGACATTAGTTTCATTGCCAATTGATTTGGGTGAACTTTTAATCTGGTGGATTATGTGGTCATATTAGCTTTGATTTCCTCTTTGACAGTTTTTATCTTTACAATTTACATCCTTGTGAATTCTCTCGCTTGTGAAGTACCAGAGAGCATTTCATATCTCTCGCAGTTTTTTTTTATTGTTTTTCAATGTTGACTTAGCTGTAGTTAGCTAAAGCTAAATACCATAGCACCAGATAGGCTTTTGAATGCGTTTGTATAGAATTAGTTTGCTTTCCAGAAACATTTGATACTTTTTGTTGAGTAGCCAGTGTAAGCTACGAAGTTTTTGCCCTAGGTCTTTGCGATTAGGAATTTTGTGGTGTCTCCACGTAAGGCGTCTGTCAAGGTATATTCCAAGTTACCTACCGTGTGACCTCTGCTTGGGGTACTTCTATGTCATTAAGGTCACAGGTGTGTGCGTGTGTTTGCGTGTACTAAAAGTCACCTGGACTGACTTCGTTTCGTTGGCTTTTATTTTCCAATCTTTAAGCCATTCAGAGATCAGATTGAGACTGTTTTGCAGTTTTGCAGAAGTCTCTCTCGGGCAGACTTCAGTAGCGGTATGGCCGTATCATCGGCAAAAGTGCCTGTTAGGACATTTCTATCTAGCGGCAGTAAATAACAGGTACAGGGTGGGACCCAGGACACTGCCCTGAGGTACTCCGGCCTGAACCTCACATAGATTTGTGAACTCATCTCCCTGCTTCACTAAGAATAATCTCTTGCTGAGGTAGGACGACATAAACAGGTATAAATTTGTTGGGAGAGACAATTTAATTTGGTTTGACGTCATTTTCAGACTTGCCAGGCTTTAATATTATGATGATCTGCGCGATCTTCCACTGTTTTGGGACATGGGTTCGCTGCAGTTTAAAAAGTCAATTTATTGATGTCATATTTAACTTCTCTGGGAGAACATTTTCTCAGTGATGGGTCTAGTAGGTGAAAAGATGTGTGTCATTGACATAGTTCAGTTTACTTCAGCCTACGTCGGGGTGAGGAGGTTAACTGCTTCACTTCGAGCGCGGCTGCCTTGAGGACGATGCGGCAGTCACTCACTAAGGGCTCGCGGCCGGTCCACACTGAGAACTTGCACTCGTCGCCTTTGATGTGTTCCGTCACTTAAGACACTTTCAAGGTGGTTAGCAAAAACTTCAGCCTTTCCCGCATCCCATGTACCACCATCAAGGATGTTGGTGCAGTTGAGGTCTTTTAAGTTTTAACGTGGCTCTCCATAGAGATATCTCTGTACTCCTGCATTTCTAATTTCTTCTAGAGCCTGCTTTAGCTGTTTTATGAGTGCATTCAGTTTTTTCTGGACACCTATTCATTTGCCATTTCCTTCTTAGTTCGCATTTCTCAGCAAGCAATATTTGGACCTCTTTTACCATTTCTGTTCAGTGGGGTAGCTTCCCATGCACTTTGCTGTATAATGTTATTAAAGTGTTCCACGCCTTCAATGTCTTGGTCATTTGAAAAAAGTTAAAGTTGTTTTTTTCAGCCACAAGGTATTTGAAATTATCCCAGTCTGTTTTGTGGTTGCTGAGTTGGCATGGTGGTAAGGTCTATGTAGTATTTGAATTTAAAAATACTGGGGAAAGGTCAGACAATAGCTCCAAGCTAGTTTTACATTCAAGGTTTTGAATATTTACGCTTTTTGTGATGAAGAAATCTATCAAGTCAAGTCTGTTCGTAGACCAATACGTTGGTCCACCTGAAGATAGTGGTCTAAGGCAGGGACCATTTTGGTTACCCATTGAAAGTGTTTTCGATAGGGATTTTCTAAGTAGTTAGTTAAAAACCCATACGATGTGGGTGACCCATTTGAACGGCTCAATTTAAGCCATTCAAATTTTGGTTACCCAATTGAAAGGGTTTTCGATAGGGTTTTTTTAAGCAGCTAGTCTAAAACCCATACGATGTCGGTAACCCTTTTGAACCGCTTAATTTAAGCCATTCAAAAGGGTTATACTTTCAACTTTCTTAAAAATAACAGCGTAACATTCCGACTTGGAGCAATGTAATATGATTTCTCGATGATGGGCATAGGTTGCAAAATGAAATAGCACGCATTAAGCGGCTGCGGCGACGCCTTTGTGACTACTTACCGAGCGGCTTCTAAACAGGGATCTATGATCATTATTGCATGTAATATAGAGTTAGCTTTGCTGGCCGGATATCAAAATGACATAATATTACGATTTTTTCATGTCTGTACTTGTTTATACTTTATTGCCGGCATTTGCAGGGACCGTACAATTGTCATTCTTGCTGTTTGATTTTTGAACCGGGACGTCTTTTGCGTTATTATTAGTCAATCCAAATTTGTGAATTATGAACAATCTTTAAAATGCCAAAACCAAAACGAGATGCTGTACATCGCTATTTACTCGCTATTATTTATATTTTAGAGGTATGAGGAACAGGGTGTAAAGTTCACTCATCCACCATAGAAAAGGGAGGATCCTCCCGGTGTTGTGTCTGGCGGGCCGACTGCCCGACTGTTGATGTCGAATAGTCTCATATATGTCGTTCGCGCGGTAAACTCTAATTGCGCGATGCAGGATTTGTGTGACGTCATGTCTTTGATGCGTAGTTCGTATGTGGCGGTGTAACCGCTACAATATATTTTCCCTTTGTCCTTTATGGGTTCAACAATAGGATGGACCCTAATCTTATTACAAACTAGCCTTATAAATATATATACCTAATAATAATAATAATTTATTTAAGGAACAGGAGGTTTTGAAGTACACACCTTACTATGTAGGCATACAAATCTGAAATATAGGTAGCATGTGTAGACGAAATCTACAAGCCTACGATGTCTAGTTATATAAAGGCAATGTGCGCCAGCGATGGTAGATTGTGCGTGGTGCTCGCTCCACCCCACCCATCACCTACTTAGCACAATTTTATTGAATAACCATATGGTAACCCTAACAAAACCCTTATATTATATAGGTTATCATAATGAAGGGGTAACCCTTTTACTGGGTTTCATGTACATGACCCATTGAATGAGTTACCATGTAACCCTTTCACTGGGTTTCAAGTATAGAACCCATTCAATGAGTTATCCATATATGGATAACTCTTTTACTGGGTTTCAAGCATAGAACGCATTCAAGAGATTACATCATTTAAAGGTACCTAACCTCATAAACGGTTTACCCCTTCGAAAAGCTTAACTCTTAACCGGGGTTATACGGTTCCTGGCTAAGAGAGAGTCAACTACCAGGTACATTTGGCGTCCTTTAGTAGTTGTAGTTTGAGAACCTCATGATTAGTGTACTTGGCATTAGTCTCCGCCTGCGATAAACTTAGCTCCAGATGTAGAAAATAGTTTCACATAGTTCTCGTTAAGCTAATGATATTAATTAAAATGTAAAAAAGACTTGCGCTTTGTGAGTGTCACTACTATAAAATGCAGAAGAAATTCAGGCAAAGGATCAGCGAAATATACGTGACAGATTGCTGTGATGAGCAGGATAAATAATAAAAAATACTCACTACTGCTTGAGGCATATTGCACGCATTGCTCCCTTGGGTCGGGCACGCGGTTGACGTAGCACTGCGGCGGGTGGCGAACCTCTCGCGAAGCTCGACACTCCACGTCACCGGCGTAGCTGACTGGACGAGCATGACGCTGAATTTGCACCTAAAAGTATAAATTGTATTGCTGTAGCCGTTTAAATGGACTTGCACAATAATGAGGTAAGAGGAGTGCCTCACCGTGGAGTTTCCCGTCCATTCTAGTTTTAGTACATTTTATAATAGGCAAACATTAAGTAGGATAATTTATTGTTTTTAGTGTCTACAAGTCAATGACCCCCAACCAATGACAGACTTCTATTTGATTATTATACCATATGTAATATAATCGATTCATCTACCTATATATGTACTAAAATATTAATCATTTAATTTTTATAAAATGATTACCTCAGCATGTTTCATCCTATAATTTTCCTGACTAGAATATGCATGGTTTTCTTTGATAGCATAATTTTCTTTAAGGTATTGTTCATCTGGAAAGCAAGGCCAACAATCATCATCTTGGAAATTTCTAATATGAATTTAGAAGGAATATGTACCTAATTAAACTTACCAAACGATTTCTGATGACGCGGCATTAGGCGGCAGTAACAAATTATAACTAACAAAATAACAACTCCGCAAATACCTCCTATAAGCCAAGATAACCAAACAATTATAACACGACCCTGCAAATAATCATTTTGGTTTGTAATCATATTCCTGAATAACATAATTGATTATAATGTGCACTCAACATACCTGCAAAAACATTTCAGTTTTTAACACGAAAGCGAAACACGCTTGTTTTTGATCCCTTATTGTAACGTTTTTCTAACATTTTTAATACTTAACTAATGCAAATACTATAAATAATATAATAAAAATAAGTAAAAATTATGAAGTAAGGATGTCCATTTTTGAACTCTCCGCGCCTGCGCTCTGTCTGTAGGTCAACAGTTTTTGATCAGAAATGATCACAAAGCATTGAAAGCATGTAACTATAAAAATTATAAAATAACTAAAAGAAAAAAAATTGGATTCTTTTGTTTCATAAAAAACTGAAAACTTTCTTATAAATTCCATAGGTAATCATAATTTCATAGTATTTTCAATAGCATTACAGAAATAAGATAGAAATTACGAAAAACTTTTCAGAACGAAGTCAACCATGTCATCACGATCTCATGAATTTGTTGACGTCTACGTTCCGTATCTTAGCACGAAACGAATCATGCATGTCTGAGGGTGCATTCCGAGTTACACCATAATCGATTTGAGCGCGCTAACTACCGTACCGTATTAACGTGGGCACGATAACGTTGTGTCTTGAATCGTCATAGATCATGACATACGCCATCTTGCGATAACGCCGACCATACCTTTTACTAATATCACCGTAAGCGCTGTCAAAAATGACAGTTGTACTGTATTATTTCATTGACATATAACATATGGACTTGGCATACCTACAAAAAAAACGTGCCATACCTACACATTTCTGAGAGGATAAAATGGCGTCTACTAGGGCAGCCCTTATCAATATTTCTATGTTATAATATCGATAAAAGATTGTGAGAATGTTTTCATAATGTCACAGTACAATATTTACGGGTAAAAATACCTACTCCAAGTTTTCTGACATATGCCTTTCATTTGTTTGTTTTTAATTTAATTGCTTCGTCATTCTTTCGCGGCTAAACCGTAGAACTTATTTTGAAGTTTCCCATTGTAATAGGTTGAAACCTGGAGGACAGATATATACTTACTGCTTTTATCGACCTAGTATTCTGTAACTGATTTCACTCCATTTTATACTATAAGCAACAAGTTCATCTCGTTGCCGATATATCTATGTGGGAAGCGTGCGATGACGATGACGCGAGTTTCAAGCTTTTTGTTCACCCAAAAAGTACACATATATACACAGTATATATATAGCTCTTGGAAAACGTCCGGTGAAGATGACGGGAATTCCATGATTTTTGCTCACCCAAAAAGTGCTCAACGCGCCTAGTTTTCACTTAAAAAAAACTATCGGGCTGCTGCCCGGCAGACACGACACCCGTCTGGTCGGAGGGTCCTCCCTTTTCTATAGAGGATGAATGAATTTTACACCGTTCCTCATACCTCTAAAAGGTGGCTCCGCCAATGGCCCGCAGATGGTAATTTTTAAATGAAATATTATAATTTATATTATTATTATTTTATCATTTTATCTTTGTGTATCTCATTTTGATCAACATACAAATTTGAATTTCACGGATAACCAGTGAAAAAGAAATAAAGAAATTTTGAAAATTGGCGGAGCCACCATAATTAATATTTTTGATGCTAAGTTTCTAACACGCAAATGATTGTGGGTTTTAATTAAAAGTCAACACTAATTATAATAAAGTTATATTAAATAAATCAATCTCATTCAGTTCTGAACAATACAATTTTGTTCAGGTAATTTCTATGTGATATTCTTTCAGTAGATTTCTTGCCATAATATTTGTATCTCAAATTCATCTATATCTCTTTTACATTGTGAGTTTGTCTGATTTTGATCATTTTCATTTAAAATGCCAGACATATTTGTTCAAATCGCAGGCTGTAAACAAGCAAAAAAAAAAATTAGTATTTTTATTGTTTCTTGATTTTATTAATACAATTTTTAATTGATCTTAAGTCTTAAGACCACACTCAAACACATTCTTTACATCACTCTTTGTTTCCATTAAACAAATATTGCAAATACGGACATCACCAGTTTCAACACCAGCCACTAGTAGAGAATCATGTTGGACAAATTTATAACATGTTACTTACCAATAAGGTTCGTGAAGGTAAAGCATCGTCACATAATGTTACTTTATTGAGTATCCGGTTGAAATATGATTCTTCAAAGTGAAAAGAACAAAAATATGAACAGTTTATGTTAACATCTTTAAATTTTCCACACCAATTGTTTTTTTCTTCTTTCGTTTATTAGCAGGCAGCCTTGAAAGTAAAACATAAAACCAATTTAAAAAAACATAAAATAGCATTATCGATAAATAAAATGTCTAAATGCACTACTCTATCCCTTCAATAACAAGAAAATGATTTCGTGAAGTAAAACTGTTGAAAATAATGGCAAAAGGGAAATTATGAATGCTTTACTGTTGAAGCTCTTAACGAATGCAGAATCTTTTGTTTATCGTCTAAATCTAAAGATATTTCAGCTGAAATTTGTGTACGTACTGGTGCAATGTTATTTTCGGGTGATGTCCGCTTCTTTTGATGCCACATCCGATTATATTGCAATTGGGCATCTTGCTATTGATGATTTCCACCATAGGGCCGAGTTTAAACGCATTATCACAGCAAATAACTCCAAAATTCACAAATTTTAACCACAACTCAAGATCATTTGACAGTTGACGTACCCAACTTTGGTACCAAACACCGAGAGGATAAAATGGCGAACCGGCCGCAAGTAGGTATTTCAATGACTAGAAAATGTAGGGTTGCCATTATAGGAACTGTCAAAAACACTATTATCCTTTTTCACTTAGGCAAAATTATTGAAGTTAAAAAGAGATAGCAGTATTTTTTTAATTTTGGCGTCGATATGCCTCGTATTTGTATAACTGTTTTTTCTATAGTCAAACATTTCAAGTCCATGTTATATAGGTCAATGTATTATTTTGACTCGCATCTTGGGGTTTATTTATAAACATTGCTTAAAGTTAAGTAATGATTAGCGACTGTTTAACCATACATTTTTGACGTTCGAACATCATAAAGCAATGTTTATAAATAAACCCCCTTATCTCTAAAGTCTAAACTAACATGGCATTTTCAAAATTGTGTTTCTGGCTACCGCGCCGCTACCGCTACCGCTAACCTAACCAAAGAAGAAGAAGAAATGTGTGGTATAAATAAATAAATAAATTGTTTATTGGGTCTCAAACAGTTACATTTGCAGATGTGATTGAGACAGCCCCAGTAAGTAATTAATAATACTTGTGTTGGGGTTGTCTCGCTCTTTCCCTTAATTTATAGCTTAAACACTATTGAGACTGTAACAATTAAAATTAAACTAATAAAACTAATTTAGAAACAAAAATAAAACAATGACATAAAAAATAATTAGCAGCTCTGTGTATTGTGTAATTGTGAGTATGTGATTGTGTGACTGTAGTAGTGTGTGATCGTGGGTTTTTTTGTGTGTGTATGAGTGTGTGTGTGTTTTATGTTTGTGTGTTTTAGTGTGTGTTTATAAATTACAATTTATATAGTGCCATTATAAATCGAAGATAAAAATACAATTAGGTGATCACAGCATTATGATAAAGAAGAGAAGTGTTCATGTAAGTCTGACTAGAATATGCTCTTTCTTCATAATTCAGAGTTTTTAACCACTCTGTTATAACTTTTTTGCATTGATGCGAGACATCATGGTGGAACTTAAGTTTAGCGTTAATTTTGTTGTATATGTAGGCTGATTGGCATACATACTGACGTCTTGCAAAAACCGTACGTACCGGTGTAGAGGGAGCCACAATATCTTTTCTCCTCCTAGCCTGGCTTTCTGAGTTAACTGGAAGGTATTTATGTAAATATAGAATGATGTTTAAAAGGTATAGTTTCCTGACTGATAATAGATCACCAATTTTATATAGATCGAGTGTGGGATATCTATATGGCTTAAAATAGATTACTTTTAAAAGTGACCTTTGGGCTCTTTCTAACTCTAGAAACTTAGTTTTGGCGGCCCCTCCCCAGACAGGTAAGCAGTATGTGATTACTGACTGCGCGAGTGCTATATAAATGTTGTTGAGTATCTTTTGAGGCATCAAATGTCGTAAATTTTTAAAAATCCATATAAATTTTCGAACACGCGACATAATAACCTCGACATGCGAGTGCCACGTCAGACACTCGTCGACTATAACTCCCAAATATCTTGCAGACGGTAATTGTTTGATGGGTTTGCAGTCACAGCTCTGCCATATGCTATTTGCACACATATGTATACGAATATTAAAGTTAGTACTTGCTTTAGACCTTGCACTTGGAGAGAAACAAATGTAATTTGTTTTAGCAATATTAAGAGTTAGCAAGTTAGCTTTGAGCCATCTATCTATGACCACTAACCCTTGTTCGGCCTTACTACGTACCCCTTCCCAAGTGTCACCAAAGTAGACAATAGCCGTATCGTCCGCATATGAGAAGATTTTCCCACCACTGTTTCGTAGGTTACAGAGCTCATTAATATACACTAGAAACAGTGGCGGGCCGAGCACGGAGCCCTGCGGAACACCGAAAACAACATTTTCCTCACTACTGCACGAGTTACCAAGCTTAACCTGCTGTTTCCTACCCCGGAGATAACTGTCAAAAAGAGAAAGAGCCTTGCCTCTTATTCCTATAGCTTCAAGTCTTTGCACAAGGATAGGAACAGATACGGTGTCAAACGCCTTCTTCAGGTCTAGAAACACCGCAACGCATTTATATCCCTTGTCTACCTTATCTGTAATGTCAGACGTTAACGCTATAACCGCGTCCTGAGTTGACCGCCCCTGTCTGAAACCATATTGTGAGTCGGAAATAATGTTATATTTATTCAAGTAATTTGTAAGCCTTTTATTTATTATTTTTTCTATTATTTTTGATATTGACGGTAAGACGGAAATCGGTCGGTAATTGTTAACATCGCTTTTGTCCCCATCCTTGTGCACAGGCGTGATGATAGATCGTTTCAACGCATTACAAAATACACCCATTTCAAAACACAGATTGGTTAGTTTGCAAATGAGAGGAACTACAAAGTCTCGAGATAACTTAAGGAAACTCACTGATATGCCATCCCACCCTGACGCACTTGCTGAGTCAAGTGCCATGAGTGTAGCATCCACTTCCGCCGGATCTGTCTCCAGCAGCACAAATGAGTTGGCTTGTGATGGTGTATTTGAAGTGCTAATAGCAGGTCTGCATCCTTGCCCAGTTAGAGTCATGATTTCTTCCGCCAATGATTTCCCAATTGTTACAAAGAAGTGGTTTACGCGGTTTAAAGAGTCGAGAGGATGGGGTGTGATTTGAAGTAGGTGTACACTGGATGTCTTGGGTTTTTTGTAATGGGTTATGTCGTTAATTTTACGCCAAAGTTGCTTGGGATTTTTCACAGAAGTTATAATTTGGTTCTTATGATAATGTCTTTTGAGTTTCTTAATAAGATTGGAGCAAAATGTGCGATAACGCTTATACGTTATGATCAAAATAACATTATAAGGGTCTCTTCTCGACTGTAGCTGCAATTTGTTTCTAAGCCTGATACATCTTAGAGCCCCCGTTGTTATCCAGGGCTTTAGAGTACGTTTAGAACTAGAAAGTGAGACAACCTTAGTGTTTTGGAGGAGAGATGACTTAATCAAATCTATCATCGCATCTACTAAAGTGTTTGGGTCTCTGTATGTATGAAGAAAAGAAGTTTCCGTATTTACAAGTTGTTCGTAGGCATTCACCAAATTAGTCACGGTCTTAGTTTTGACATAAGACTTGGTTTGGTGCGAGTGGGATATATTAAGTAGTACCATTGCATGATCCGTAACAGATGTGTTTAAGACTGCCACGAAAGCCGAGTTTTTAGATTTATCTAGTTTAAGAATCATGTGATCGAGGCAGCTGTCATCCCTGGTAGGCAAACAATGTCCTGGTAGGAAACCATACGAAGCCACCATATTTAAATAATTTAATCTATTAGTCCGGATTTGTGATGTTTCTGCTGGTTTCCCTATTAAGTTAATGTTTATATCGCCTGTAATAACAATGTCCCCATGCGAGTCTATAGTTTGAAGGTATTGATCAAGCGAGGCAATGAAATGGTCTGCGGATACATTCGATGGAGACCGATAAATACCAATAATGGTGAAATTAGAAATTGTGATTTGCAAAGCTGAGGCATGTGTCAAATTAATTTCTATTGCCTGGGGTGAGTGACAGTTTTTTATGTAGGCTACTACGCCATCGTTTTGATTTAAATGTCTAGATGTATTAAACGAGGTGTAGTTATCTAACAGTGGTATTTGTTTGTTAGCGTTCAATCTACACTCGGTTAAAAGTAAGACATCCACTTCAACTCCAATTTGAGACAAAGTTAATTGAAGGTCGTCAATATTACTGTATATACTCCTTATATTTTGAGTCAGGACGGTTAAGTTATAATTATTGTATAGCAGGTAAGTATTTAGGTGTGCAATATCAAGAATAGCAGAATTAGCAATCTCAGCAGTATCCAACTCCTGCAAGTTTCGTAAGTTACTATCCATTATTGATTAGTGTAAACAATTGTTTTTTCTTAAGGTTTGAACCATAGCATAATAGTCTTGTGACGTCTGTCTTCGCATATGTACGAGTATGTTTGTTAATATATGTATGAATTGTCACGACAGGACATGATATAAAAGGCACTAATTGGAGTGAGTGTGTGTGTGGGTATAGGTATTGATTGAGTTAGTTGTAAATTTTGTGTAGAACGGATTGTGTGAAATGTAGTGTTTGAATGTGTAAAAGCAAGCCGACCATATTTACAGTTATAAAAGTTTACAGTAAATCCATGCAGTTTAAAATTAACGTTAAGAAAAACATCAATTATAAATGTTCTAACAAAAAATGACAAAGTTTTTAGTATTAGGAATAATCTATTGAGAGTATAAGTTAGTCATGCTTCTTGCATTAATTTTTGCACCTGTGCTTCACTTTTTATAAGGATCGCTCGAGCATTCTCATCCTTCTTGACTAAAATACGTCCAAAAGAAGTCCAGCAAAATTTGTATTGCTTAGTTTTAGCCAGGTCTCGAGCCAGGAAAAATAGTCGGGCGCCCTTAGGGGTCAGTTGTTCGGATATAAACACAGGTACCTCCTCTTTGCTTGTTATTCCAAGATGTTTCGCCTGAAGTTTACTTCTGTTTTTAATGTTAAACGACTTTGCCTTTTTTAGTAGATTCGTTTTTAACACAGTGGAGTTCAGTTCAACAATTATGGGAGTGTTTGTAGTACCTTCTTTCTTACTTGGCAGTCGATAAATGTCTTTGAAGTCGCGTGGGTCCATCTCGAGGCTTAAGTGTTTTCCTAAGGTCGTGACCATATTAATTAAGTCAATGTTATTTTCTTGAGGCTTTTTAGGGACGTTCTTTATTTCGATGCAGGTTTTTTTACTGCTTCTTTGTAGGTCTTCGATCTTATCCTCTAGCAAGACGATGTATTCACGGTCCTTTTTACCTTGTACCTCAAGCATTTCGATCTTCTTACGGAATTCTTCATTTTGACTAGATAAGTTAGTGATGGCAGCTTCTATGTTATTGTTTGTTGTCTGAATATCCTTGAGATTCGAAGCAATCGATTTTAATTCCTTTCCTTGAGTTAAAATAAAGGAAGCTAACATCTCTTTTATTTCAGTCTTGAAATTAGTAAACTGAAACTCCCCTGGTAAATCTTCTTTCCTTGCTCTCTTAATACGTGTAGAAATATAATTAGGGGGAGTTATGTCCATCAGTCCGCTGACATTTGGATCAGAGAGAGATTTGTCCATTTTACCCGTTGAAAGTGACATCACTAGGCTGTGATGAGTACAAGGAGCTAATTATCTGTCGGGCCCAGTTAATGGACTATGTAAATGTGTACGTATAGACACAGCTGGTAATAGACGCGAGCGCAGGTCAAGCGACCAATGTTACTTTAGTGGGGCAGGGCTTATCCTTGAGGTAGGCGGCGCTTAGCCTTGAGTGGGTGACGTCCTTGAGTGCGCGTTAGTTAGTGGGCGCTAATTAGTGACCCAGATTGGTACTGCCTCCTGCGCGTACACTGATTAGTTGTCACAGTCTTGTGTACCAGGGCGACAGATCTGTTGAGTAGTATCGTGAACGGTACTCACGCGCGTCGAACTTAACCGCACACCTCCTGCTTTTCTATGTTGTCTTATTATTTCACTGAATTTAAATTTACTTTAAAATTTGTGATTTTATTTATTAAATAGATTACGGATCTAGTGCACGTCTACACCTTGCGGCGGTCCGGGGGAAGAGGGATGAGGGATGGTATATACACAAAGAAATATCTAGCAAGTTTTGACGTTGAGCGAGTACCGTGAGCGTGTTCACGAGCGTTCCGAATTGTTGACAGTCATAATCGTGATATCTTATTCAGAACGCCAATTATCGATGTCAGCGCTGTGAGCGATTATGTTCAAATTCGGAAAGCGGCCTGAATCTGAATGTCAATGGCAGTCAATGGCATCGGCATGTCGCGCGGCTGTCCTACGAATAGTCTGTGTTGTGATCGTCGTTCTTCATGGCCGTGTTTTTAATTTCTCAACCAGTATCAAAACAATGTTGTTGACATAAACGCTGGCCAGCTGACTGTTTACGCAGTTTTTTAACTGTAGTTATCAGTCGTACGCTAACCCCCGCCAATTTCAAGTTGATAACTGATCGTGCGGTCCTGCTAGCTGCTACGTCATTGCACACCTCTTGAACTCACTACTGCGGCAATAACTAAAAAAATCGGCAGTGGTCGGACGTATACGTATTGCTTATTGCGTAAAATCTACGCTACGCAATTCTATTTAGAGATCCAGTGTTTATGGAAATGACGAGTATTAAATTAAGTTTCCTCATACTGTTTACTTACGGACTGCTTGCACGGAATTCTCTTGGTCTATCGCCTGTTATCCTCAGTGAGTATCGTTTTAAACTTATTATTCTAGAATATTTATGTAATTTAGTTCATAAACTTCTAGTTTTCCTGAGTTGCACTGAAGCAAGCCAATAAATTGTTTACCTAACAAAAATATTTCTATTAACATTACATAATTATAAGAAATTGTACTAAATTATATCATATTCATAATTAACAAAAATTTTACCTAATGGTAAAATTGTGATTATTAATTTCCTCATGTGATTAGGAAATATTTTAATGATTGTTTTGGTGATAATCAAATATTAAATCAGCTGTAACTGTGCATATAATATTTGATTATATCAGTTGTACCTACATTTATGAGGGGCTCGGTTCATGGATGGGTGACCATCCATTATATATCGAAAACCCTCTGTGCCTCGGAACGCATGTTAAGCCGTTGGTCCCAGCTGTCATTCATAGATCTCGAAAAGTCTACGCAGTTTTTTTTTTAAACTGCAAGGGTGGGTATAATTTTTTGCAAATTGTAATTAGTTATGATATTGAAAACTAAGACACCATGACTTGCATGGACTTCTAAAACTAGCTATTTATTAACAAAGACGGCATAAGTAGTGTTTTTCTACTTTGTGTGCATAATATTGTGTAATGTGTGTAACTGCGCCATTGGTCTTGCGAAGCGCGACCGCTGAGCATGGGATCCTGGGTTCGATTCCCGGGTCGGGCAAAGTTTTATTGAGTTTGTCCATTAGGAATTTCTTAGTAACAGCCCAGGGTTTGGAAGTTGGCAGTGTACATACCCCCGTGCCTCGGCAAGCACGTTAAGCCGTTGGTCCTACGCCTGATCTCTCTCTGGTTGTGTTGGATTGCTGTCCCATCGGACTATGAGAGTGAGTGCACCTGTGTCTGCACACATACTTGTACACTATAACATCTCCCGCGCCGAAAGCTAGTCTCTGTTAAGATTGGCCGACGTGGCCGAAATATGGTCTGGAGGACTATATTGTGTAACAGGTCTACAATGTTTGTATACCTATGATACACATGTAAAAGCAAATTAACAGTATTAAAATAAAACATATTTTTGTCTCCAAAAATCTAGGCTTCAAATATTTACTTGTTTTTGGTATCACAAAAAAACTGTGCTAAACTGTAAATGTTAAAAATAAAATCTTATTTTTTCAACAGTCCCTGGCGACGGAGGAAGCCAGCTTGAGGCAAGACTAAACAAAACAAATGTAGTGCACTACATCTGTGCGAAATCATCACCGGATTATTTCAACATATGGCTCAACCTCGAACTCTTAGTGCCGTTCGTCATTGACTGCTGGGTGGACAACTTGAAGCTAGAGTACGACAATGTTACACGGACAACAAAATGTCCCGCTGGTGTGGATATCAGGATCCCGGGTTGGGGTGACCCGGAGCCTGTGGAATGGTTGGACCCATCACACCAGAGTTCTGGAGCGTACTTCAATACGATAGCAGACTCACTAGTCAAGTTGGGATATACAAGAAATGTGTCCATCTTCGGTGCTCCATATGATTTTAGGAGGGCTCCAAGTAAGTTTTTTTTTTATTATTCTTGCATAACTTTTGAGAGAATAATGGTTTATAAAAGTGCTCATAAACCATTATTGCCTGTGTCATTGGTTTCAGTTTGTCATAGATCATAGTTGAACAAATGAAACCATAAAAATAACAATGACTTATTAATTCATTTGTTTACGATTTTCTAACAGTGTCCTGATTTATTCGGGATCAGGGTGTCTCCTCCTGCGGCGGCTAGGGGCGTGAGGGCGCGAAATTGGCCTCTCCCTCACGCGTTCCACCGCCTCCTTCGCGAGCATTACTGCTTCACAGAAGGAGGTGACGGCCTCCCATGTACCAATGTCCCAAGCGGGGCAGACCTCCACCGTATGCTCCACCGTGTCCTCCGGGCGATCCACGCAGTGATGACACCCCGGCGTTTTCTCCCGCCTTATCCGAAACAGGTACCTCCCGAAACAGCCATGTCCGGTGAGGACCTGCGTCAGGCTTAAGGTGAGGACGCCGTGGCGCCTCTCTAGCCACTCCTCAAAGAGGGAACTTATCGCCGCAACAGTGGCGTGCCCAGCACTGGGTTGCGACAATCGCACTCTCCATGACGCCATGAGATCCCGTCGGACCTCTGTCCACTGTGCCGCAATTTATCGCGGCATCTGAGTCAAGCCCCGGCGTTTCACGAGGACTTTTGCCTCCAGATCCCACGGATGCAATCCGGCAAGGAGGCTCGCCGCCTCACCGGAGACCGTGCGGTATCCCCGGACCAGCGGGGTGGCCATGACCCTCTGGGACGCGTTCAATCGGCGAGCTTGCCGTCGCCTCAACGAACGCGCCCACACCGGTGCCCCGTAAAGGGCCATGGACCGCACGACTTCCGCCTATAGCCTCCGGCAGGAGGCGTTTGGACATCCTAGATTGGGCAGGAGCCGCTTCAAAGCAGCCCCGGCCCGCTCCAGTCTGGGAGCGAACGTCGGAAGTGCTCCACGAAGTTCCACCGACTGTCGAGGACGAGTCCTAGGTACTTCATCGTCGACTCGACGCCGATGTGAACCCCTCCTACCGTTATTTCGGAACCCGACGGTGGCGCGTTCCGAGGACCATGAAAGCACATGGCCTCGGACTTGTGCAGGGCCACCTCGAGTCCCAACTGCCGGATTCTGGCCACGATTTTCGCAATCCCGTGTGTCGCTAGATCGGCCGCCGCCTAGTGCGACCCTGCGCCAGGACCTTCGTGTCGTCAGCGTAACAAACGACGCTGACGCCGCTGGGGTCGTCGGCGCGCAGCACTCAGTCGTATCCGATGTCCCACAGATGTGGCCTCAGGACCGATCCCTGTGGCACACTGCACGAAATCTCTCGCCGGTTTCATTCTCCCTGGTGACCGGGGAAGTTGACGGCCCTGTCCGTCAGATAGGCCTCGACCACACGACAGAGGTAGGTCGGCATCCGGTGATACCGGAGTGCCTCCCTGATGCAACTCCAGGGCAGGGTATTGAAGGCTTTGGCGATGTCTAATAGAGACACCGCCAAGAGGACCCCACCCCGAGCCACAGCATCTCCCGTCGTGAGGGCTCGCACACGCATGATGGCATACACCGTAGAGCGCCCTCTGCGGAAACCAAACTGGCAGGCGGCAATTACTCTTTCAAAGAGCTTGCCCACCTCGTCAAGCAGCACGATGGGCCGATAAGCGGACGGATAGTCCGCAGGGCGCCCCGACTTCTTTATGTGGACCAGTTTCCCCGTATTCCAACGAAGCGGGAACTGGCCCCTCTTCAAACATGCGCTTAGGAGCCCCATTAGTCGAGGCCCGAGAGCCTCCAGGGCCAGGACCCAGGCTTTCCCAGGTAAGCCGTCGGGTCCTGGGGCGGTATTTTTGGCATTCAGCCTACGTACCGCCACTCATCTCTACCTCGGTCACCTCCGGAGCATCGTCATCGTCGTCGGCGGTGTGGTCCGCATCGGGCACTGCAGTAGGCGGAGCCATGGGTGGTGAGGCATGTCCCCCACAAGCTGCGGCCGGAGACTGCGTCAGCGGGGGAGCTCATGGGCGGAGTTTCTCCCGCATCATCTTGTATGGGCGTCCCCACGGGTCTCTGTTCAGTCTCCAGCGACTCCTCGCAGGTCAGTACCCTGGCCGCAGAAAGCAGAACCCTGCGCCTTAAAATATTTATTATTCTGATATAGATAGTGCAATCCACTAAGACGCGTCCCACTCCGCTCCGCTCCGTACTAAAGTACAGCTTACAGTAATCGCGGAGAGGGGCGCGTCATCTTGGATTGCACTATCTGTAGTTACGTAAAATAAAATAAAAGTTTATGGGGCAGTAACACCAGTAACATAAAAATTATGATTTTATTTTACTAGTAATTCCAAACAATAGCTGTATATGTACATAGTCCAATGACTAATCAGGTGTTGAAATTAGTCCAACTGTTCATCATTCGGACTAATCCAAAAGCCCACTGACCCACTTCGAATGATGACCTTAGTCGAAACGACACAGCTGTTTACTAGCTTTAATCAAATCATTATTTTATTTTATTTATTTTATTATTATTTGACAATGTTTTCAAATTACAGTGTTAATAGGTATGAGAGGACAGTGTAGTATCAAAAAGTACAGGTTCTTATCAAAATAAATCAAAATGCTCCACAAATCTACAGTCTGTTAAGCCTACAACGTTCTCACATTCACATTGTTAGTTGTTGACCCCACCATCTGAACTAATATGAATAAGTAAATACTTTATTTGTTCTTTGTGTGGTTGATTGCGCAGTCGTCAAACAATGCCAAGTATCCTCATGTTAGCCCACTGGCTATTAATTTTACCAGTTAACCTTTACAGGGGATTATTATAATTTTCCTCGACTGCCTGGTTGGTCTAGTGGTCGCAAGCGCTACTGCTGAGCATGAGGTCCTGGGTTCGTTCTGTATCTCTCGTCTGCCTACATTATAGCCACAGTTATACATAGCTACATGGTCGACCATGGCTGGATGTTGGCGATAAGCTCGCCCCCTATTACAGATAGGATTGCAATCCACGACGACGCGCCCCACTCCGTGTTTGCTGTACTTTAGTACGGAGCGGAGCGGAGTGGGGCGCGTCGTCGTGATTGCGCTATCTTTACATGTGACTTAAACATAACTGACGAAATGTAAGTGTACTATAGGTACACCTCTGCCTAAACCTTCGGGGAATACAGGCGCGATGTTATGTATTTATTATAATTTTAGGCGATTCCATTGTTAACAATTTACGGCAACTTAATTGAATCTACACATTACATGAATGTCGACATTCATGTTATAAAGCTAGATAACTGGTTACATCCATGGCTGCTAGTCTGAACTGCGCCCCAGTCTCGGCTACCATTTCACCATTTCCTATGCCCACCATCGTCTCCTTCTTCCCTCCAATACTCCACTTTAGATAAAGACTTACAATTCCACTTTATCCACAGATGAAAACGACAATTTCTTCACCAACTTAAAAACTTTGGTAGAGACTACATACGCCACAAACAACAAGACATCAGTAACACTACTGGTGCATAGTATGGGCGGACTGATGGCCATGCAGTTCTTGCGGCTGCAGCCTCAGAAGTGGAAGGACCAGTATATCCGGAGACTCATCTCGCTGTCCACGCCCTGGGGAGGATCTATGAAGGCTGTCAAGGTGTTTGCTATAGGTATGTTGAATTTTACTTATTTTGCGAGTTAAAAATGGCTGAGCAATTGTCTGGCTAAGTTGTAAAAGCCACAGGGCGATATACATTTACTTCAATTAGACTAATTAATCGGTCCAGCCGTTTCGAAGACTAACCGGTACAAACAGACAGTCATAAAAAAATGGTATATGTACCGTTTAGCGATAATAAAAGGTCAGAAAGCAAGATCGGCCTCCAAGGATGTTCAGAGCAATATTCGTACAAAACAGAAGATTTATCATGTTATCAGTTTTACGATTGTTTTGTTTATGTTATAAGCTAATAAATAATGCGTAAAAAATATCTTGATATGCTAAGGCAAGCCTCCAATATTATAATTCAATAACTGATAAACATGCGGATTGACCTCATTTCTGTGACGTCATCTGCAGACATGCGGAAATAACATTGAAACATGTTTTTATATTATATTTGCTCTCAATGTAGCATCGAGTACTGCGCTAATAATAATTATACCTATACGGCTCTTATAATATTTTGGAAGTGGTACGGTCTGCAACGAAAATTGGCTGTCACTTATCTATAGGCTTATAAATAATTAAAGTTGCTTTTCGCGTTGTTCTTTTAAAATCTTTACAACGGATTTTGATGCCGTTTTACCCATCACATCATCATTTAGAGAACATAATCGATGTCAAGTCGTAAAAACATGGCGAACCGGGCGGGTCGCTAGTTCATTACCTATAACATCTAATAATATCATCTTCATCTAATAAATAAGATAATCTAAAAAAACAAGGTCTGGCATTCCGGGAGCGACATGCTTACGTCACTATTCAGTTGCCCCCAGTGAACGAAATGTTTATTTTCGTTCACTGGTTGCCACTTTATTGCAACAAAACACGAATTAAGGAAAGATTTTCAGTCACCATTCTGTTAAAAAATATATACAAAGCATTTAAATGGTCGTTTCGTTTGTTTAATCAAACGAAAAAAAAAACAATTTTAACACATACAAACCTCATTGTTTTATCGGATTCGCACAGGTAATAAAGGTTAAAGGTAATACAGGTAATAAAAATAAAGGGAGTTACCTATTATTACACACTACTGGTAACACAGATGTGATGACGTAGACTTGCGTCTCCCATGTGACCACGGTGTCCCGGAATGCTATATAATAAAGAACATTTTTAACGCCTGAGAAGAAGCACAAGATGCCATTGGAATTTTTTGCGACCTCTCGAAGGCTTTCGATTGCGTAGACCATGAGACACTTCTGCTGAAACTGGAGCACTATGGGATTAGGAATACAGCTCTTGATTTACTAAGATCATACCTGAAAGATAGAAAGGCTAAAGTTCAAGTCAACGGCACAAACTCATTAGGGTCTGAAATGGTAATGGGCGTTCCTCAAGGTTCGATATTGGGTCCATTCCTCTTTTTAGCTTATATAAATGATTTACCCCAATTATTTCAAAATCAACCAAAGATGGTGTTATTTGCAGATGACACATCATTGATATTTAAAATAAACCGACGGTCACTGTATTGTTCAGGTCCAAGATTGGTTTACGGTAAATAATTTGGTACTAAATAATAAAAAAACAAAATGCATTAGATTTAAATTACCAAATGTTAGAAGCAGCGAATGTGACATCATATTGAATGGAGAAAAACTGGAATTTATTAATCAAACAGTTTTCCTAGGAATCACGCTCGACGAGAAATTACAATGGGGACCCCATATAACATCTCTCGCGGGGCGGCTAAGCTCGGCCGCTTATGCTGTTAGAAAGATAAGACAGTTAACAGATGTAGAAACCGCGCGTTTGGTCTATTTTAGTTACTTCCACAGTATTATGTCGTATGGCATTTTACTATGGGGTCGGGCTGCTGACATTGAATCCATTTTTATTTTACAAAAGAGAGCTGTCAGAGCCATTTATAATCTAAGTCGTCGCGAATCTCTCAGGGAACTATTTAAAAAGATTAATATTATGACGGTACCTTGCCAATTCATTTATGAAAATATTATGTATGTGAGAAAAAATCTACATCTTTTTAATAAAATAAGTGATAGACATAATTTTAATACTAGAAATAAAGATAAAATAGATCAACCATTTTTCAGACTATCTAAAGTAAATACATCTTTTATGGGGTACTGTGTTAAATGTTACAACAGAATACCTTGTGATATATTAGAATTAAATGAAAGAAAATTTAAAACTCATATAAAAAGTACACTTTGTAAACAAGCATATTACAAATTAGAGGATTATATCCAAGATAAAAATGCTTGGAAACATGCTGGTCCTGCTCCATAGGACAATTTAGAATCTAGACAAAATCAAACTGGTTGCCAATTTAATTGTGTAATATTATTTTTTTTAAACATTAATTTTATATTCTGTGATTACTTGAACTCACACACTGACTTATTATTAGTAGTACGTGTTAAAATGTTAAGAATATCGTATAATTTTACAATGTTTGTAAATATGTGAGCACCATGCATCTATCACATAATTAATTTATGTCATTCCTTCATTTTTCATTCTTTTTACCTATCGTGGTATAGTAATCTTATTCTAGGTGCATCGTCTTCACATATAATTATATAATTAATGTATACAGAATATTGTGAAAATATTTTAAAAGAGTAACGGTGGAGTTTCTTGCCCATTCTTCTCCATACGAAAACGACCTTTTGGAATGGGCGACTAGAATCAATTATTATATTTTTTTTTTTCTGTAAATGTTGACGTTCATATGTGCCTTTTTTGTGCCTAAATGAAATAAATTATTTGACTTTGACTTTGACTTATACGAAGTATATTATTATGCCATGATATAATAATTTAATCATATAAATATCATCAATGTGTGTGATGAGCTTAAGATTCGTATTCAAATGTGCAACGTACATACGGTACATAGGAATATCACACTCGAACGCAAAAAAAAGATGAATCAGTCACTGTTTGTTAACGAATACCTACCAATTAAATGATGCAAAAGTATTTTAGAAAGTAAGAAAATTCGTTAAAAAAAAATTTAATTGTTTTTTGTCTCAATCCAATAATACTTTCGTGTAAAAGTATTATTGGGTTATTCCAACAGGAATTTCTCAGTAGTAGCCCGGAGTCTGGAACTGTGCCCGGTTGATGGCAATAGGCTCGCCCCCTATTACATGGGACTTAAAAATATAACTTCCGAAATGTGGGTGTACTACAGGTACACCTCTGCCCAACCCTTCGGGGAAACAAGGCGTGATATTATGTTATGTGAAAATACGTTTATTGTTGTAAACATGACGCAAAGAAAGAACACGAACAACAAAATAATAGGTTGGAGAAAATATGCGATATTATGTTCACGTTCACTATACAATGCTGAGTCAGCTCTCATACCTAACGTAGGACAGACTTGAAAAACTAAACCAGCCAGAATCTTCTATTGATATTTTAGCCCTTGGTGGTCTAGACTTAGATCCAATGGTATTTCGTGTACCGCTACATTAAATTGAAATGCCACGGTACAACAACAAAGAACCATTAGCAAGCCGTAATAGTTTGTCTAGGGACCTTAAAAACATCGCATAACTTAAACCAAAGTTACAGTTTACAGTCATATTAAGTGTGTTAACAAACAAAGAACCAAGTTGCATTTAACGCATCTTGTTTGCTAAATAATGCATGAAACACAAATGAGTCAACGGAAGTCCCGATCAGCAACATAACGTTGTCAGGCCCTCTCACTATGCCATGTCCCCGTTACTCGAGCGAGCCCCGACCTAGGCGAGACACTGAATTCATAACATTACATAACATCACGACTATTTCCTGAAGGGTTAGGCAGAGGTAGGTACATCCACATTTCACCAGTCTTGTTTAAGTCCCATGTAATAGGGGGCGAGCCTATTGCCAGCAACCAGCCATGGCCTACCATGTAGCTATGTAAAACTGTGGCTATCTAGGTATACTGTAGGCAGACGATAGGTATAGAATATAAACAATATAGTATTGTGTAATTAAACGATTATTCACCGCGGTAAAATAAATGGTAATCAAGATAGCATTGCATTGTTTATTTATAACTTATTGATTGTTATGGTATGAAGTTAAATATGCAGCTGGCAAGTTGTTGTAAGTAAATGTTTTGTGGAAAACTGGTGTTGTTTTTTTTTATTATCTTTTCTGCAATTACTACATTACGTGATTTTTTGTGATACGTGATTATCCATACTAATATTACAAATTCGGAAGTAACTGTCTGTCTGTATGTTACCTTTTCACGCCTAAACCACTGAACGGATTTAGACATAATTTGGCAACGAGGTAGTTGGCATCCCGGAGAAGGATATAGTTTTTGTTTGAAAGATAATCCTCTAGGGGGTGATATAGGTGATGAAATTTTGTATGGGAATCCCAGCATTTCTTAAGTTAGGCATATGAAAATTCAAATGTATGTTTTTGGTAAGAAAATTATGTCTTAGTGTTTTTGTAAAATCATCTCCCAACGGGGTAAAATAGGGGATGATTTTAATATTTACACATTTTGTATACTTTATTAAAATATATTAAGAGTCCTATTACATTTTTTTTACGGAAATTCATGATTTTTGACCATGCAATTTTCAGCAGCAGTAGGATATTTTAAATTATTTGATTATAATAACTATAGTGCCATTCTCTTTCTTGTAAGTTGGAGTTACACATTATTTTCGTGTAATTTGCTGAATTGACGCGGAATATATAGTACTTTAATCTAATTTATTGTAATTTTGTCTTATTATATTGAGAAACAAAAACTAATGAAACGTATTCACTGTAGAACGAAGTTTTATATCTTATTAGTTTATTTGATTTAATTGTGTTTATTTGGAATATAATGGACATGAAAATCAAGACATTTATTGGTTTTCTTTACGACTTTTCCCTGAAAACTCAAGGAATTTAAAGAAATTCTAGAACTCCAATAAACAAGTAAAACATTCAAATTATCGTTTAGTAACTTTCGCTTTTATTAGAACTGAATGAAACAATGTGAATTTGAGCGTCAAAGTTCCATTGCCAACGTTTTTCCTTGTAAACTGAGTTCGTAAAATATTCATAGTAAATTACACGACAAGAAAAGTTAAAATGTGTAACTCCAACTTACAATATAGAAAATTCCACTATCGTTATTCATAATCAGATAATTCAAATATCTTACTGCTGCTGAAAATTACAACGTCAAAAATCATGAATTTGCGCCAAAAATGTAATAGGACTCTTAAGGGATGGGAAATATAGTCACAGTCCGTACCTTGAGAGAAAATTTAGTCTTTATTGCATTAAAATCGGTCCACTGGCACTGAATCAAAAGTTATTACAATTTATTATCTGTCATCTGTTACCTTTTCAGCCCATACCGCTTGAACGGATTTAGATGAAAGGCACACGGATAGGCCATGATTTGGGTTAGGACATAGGATACTTTAATCCCGGTAGTTCGTTCCCTTGGGACGATATCCGACATCCACGCGGGCGAAGCCGCGATTAAAGGAGTGTGGTTATATTTCCCATTCCCACAGTTAGTCTTAATATAATCTTTGACCAAGGGCAACAAGCTTAGTTCATTTACCTCTGTGCCCTAACGATGATGTCATCATTAACTATGAACCCTAGATTATTCATGTGATGTCCTGCTGGATAATAGGGGTGAAAAAAGCGCATTTTCTTTATCTTTATTCCATCGATTCAAAAAGATTTGAGTGGATAGAATATTAAGTATGTATAGAATACTTTTATTAAACGAGGACCGTGGGCGGCTTTAAAACTCTGACACCAGGTTAGTTTACTAACCAAACGAAAAAAAAAAAAAAAAAAAAAAAAAAAAAAAAAAAAAACGAGGTGGGCCCAGAAGGTACCACGTTAATCCCAGCATCAGTAGTTCGTTCATTCAGAATGTTACAGAGGAAGAATACATGTTCATATTACAATAAACATATCGATTCAATCTCAATGAACGTTCGGCTTCCGTTTATAGCTCTTCAATTGATTGAAACTTTGCTTACAATGCTGATTCATAGTTAATACTGATGTGGATTCGAAGCCATTGTTACTTTGTCAGTGTATCCGAAATTGTATTTTATCACCTACAAGCCGTGTGCTGATTTTATAGCAGCAATAATAACTAACTTCCATTCAAACTGCCATCCCCTTTTAATCCCTTTAGGGGATGACCCTTAAAAAGGTGTTTGGTTATGTCGGTGGTGTGTGGGGGTAGACTTACTGGGTCTGAAGAAAATATAGTCCAATTCGTAGTCCAAGACTTTAATGCTCCACACAATACACTATACCGTTAAACATAGGAAGGCACAGTCAATAGCGAGTTTGTTTACTCAAGCAGTAAGCAGAAGACAGTTCGTAAGAATAAAAATAGACAGCGATTTAGCGCGGGTATGTCGCGATTACAAAGATTAGCGCAAGCGAGCGTGCGTCCAACGTCATAGGTAGATCTTGACTGGCGACCCGCAAATTCCGAATGTGCGGTGAATGTAAGGATTGCGCGTGCGCATATATCTTCACGCGCCATCGACCAAGGGACTCAGCAGGCGACGCGCGTGTCCAGTGTACTACTATTATATTAATGACGGACGGACCGTATGGTAAATGTGATAGTGTATTATAATAAATGTTACTAATGATTGTTTAGTGTTTTATGTTTATAAATTGTGTGTTTGTGATTGTTAGTGTAGGACGCATAAATATATTATGTACATATTGTAAACATAATGTGAGTCACCTACATCACTCCCCTCCAGAGACCGTGCTACGGGCGATAGTAGTCCGGAAAGTGGACTCTTCTGCCAAAACGAGTGGTTTTAACTGCTGGAATGGAAGGTGGTGGCTCGGGATCAGGTTTATTTTGGATCGGGGTGTCGTTGGTGTCGGACAGTATGTAGGCTGGTTTTAAACGGTCTAAAGATACTGTGACGGATTTACCCTTAACTTTAATTTTATAAACTTTGGGACCTCTTTCGATCACCTCATAGGGACCAGTGTATGCTGGGTGGAGTGCACCCCTCAACGCATCGTCCCGAAGAAAGACATGGGAACAAGATGACAGATCTTTGTGGATAAAGACTTTTTCTTTTTTTGAGTGGTGCGACGTGGGAACTGGCTGTAAATTGTTGGCAAATGATCTGATACGGGCTGTGAAGTCCGTTATATCAGTCGTACATTTGTCAACCTTATGACCAAAGAATTCACCCGGCAGCCGTAAAGGTTCGCCGTATACTAACTCGGCGGAAGACGATTGAAGGTCTTCTTTAAAAGAACTTCTTATGCCGAGCAGTACAAATGGCAAGGATTCGGTCCAGCTGCTATCGGCATGGCATTTGATTGCTGCTTTAAGCTGCCGGTGGAATCTTTCGATTAAACCGTTGCACTGAGGGTGGTATGCAGTGGTCTTGCGATGCCTAAACCCAATGGATTTAGCGAGATGTTGGAAAATACCAGACTCAAATTGTCTACCGCGATCAGTGACAATATCGGTTGGGCAACCAAATCGTGCTACCCATCCTGACAGAAATGCTTTGGCCACAGTTTCCGCTGTAATATCGGTAATAGGGACGACTTCAGTCCATCGCGTGAAGCGATCGATGAGTGTCAGACAATACCGATATTCATTGGATGGGGGCAATGGGCCAATGAGGTCTAAGTGGACATATTTGAATCGCGCTGAAGGCAGATCGAGGGTACCCAAAGGGGTGGAAACGTGTCGATTCACCTTCGTGCGCTGGCATGCCAAACATGCCTTAGACCAATCGCGACAGTCTTTTCGTACCTGTGGCCAAACGTAGCGCTGTGCTACAAGTTTAGCACTTGCGTTTGCGCCAGGATGGCTTAGCGAGTGCAACGAGTCAAAAATTTGTTTGCGCAATGGTTTAGGAATGATGGGTCTTGGAGTCGCTGTGCTGACATCGCAGTACAATTCAATACGACTACCAGGAATAATCATTTTCTTAATGTGCAGGGAAGAATCCCCTGTGAGTAATTGTGCAAGTTCAGAGTCGCTATCTTGTGCTTTGGCTAGTACATCTAAATCTACTGGTCTTTGCAATTCTTCGATACGGGAAAGTGTGTCGGCTACGACGTTATCTTTTCCGGCGATGTGTTGAATGTCGGTCGAGAATTGTGAAATGTAGTCTAAATGTCTATATTGACGTGGCGAGCAATTACGTTTCCGCTGATGGAAAGCGTAACTTAGCGGCTTATGGTCAGTATAGATGGTAAAGGTGGTAGCGGCTAACCAATGTTGGAAGTACCTAATGCTTTCGTAGATAGCAAGGAGCTCTCTATCGTACGGTGAGTGTTTCTGTTGTGATGGGCTCAGCTTGCGGGTGAAAAATGCTAACGGTTGCCAATTTCCGTCTTTGAACTGCTGCAAGACTCCTCCAATGGCTAAATCAGACGCATCCGTGACTAGGCCCAGTTTGGCATTTGAGTCAGGATGTGCCAACAAAGCCGCACTACAAAGGCTATCCTTACACTCCTGGAAGGCCTGTAACGAGGTTCCGTTTATGTCGACTGGTTGAGAGGCTTTTACGTTACCGGTCAGTAGGGCATGTAAAGGCGCTTGGGTCTGGGCAGCCCGTGGTAGAAACCTCCGGTAAAAGTTGATCATGCCCAGGAACCTTCTTAGTTGCCTAGCGGTTTTAGGCACTGGGAACTCCCTTATTGCTTGCACCTTGTTTTCCAAAGGCTTCGTTCCGTGTTGCGAGATGTGGTAGCCTAAGAATGTTACCTCTGGTGCGCCAAATACGCATTTGGCGGTGTTGATGAGCATACCATATTCCTTCATCCTTGTGAAGAGTTGGCGAAGGTGCTCTTCATGCTCTGCCTCGTCCTTAGAGTACACCAGGAAATCGTCTAAATATGGGTAACAGAACTGCAGGCCACGAGTCATTTCGTCAACAAACCTTTGGAAAGTCTGCCCGGCGTTCCTCAGACCGAACGTCATAAACGGAAACTCGAATAGTCCGAAGGGTGTAGTGATGGCGGTCTTTGGTATGTCCTGCTCAAATACTGGTATCTGGTTATAAGCTTTAACAAGGTCGATAGTGGAAAAGATCTTACAACCAGATAGACTGTGGGCAAAGTCATGTATGTGCCTGATTGGGTACTTATCTGGTACTGTCCTAGCGTTGAGCAGCCTATAATCGCCGCAAGGACGCCAGCTATTGTCTTTCTTTGGGGCGAGGTGGAGAGGCGACGACCAAGGGCTCTCTGACGGTCGTGCTGTACCGTTAGCCAGCATTGCCTCGAACTCTGCCTTGGCGATTTTCATTTTATCCGGGGCTAGTCTACGTGGGGAACAAGATACTGGGGGGCCTGATGTGGTGCGAATGTGGTGTGCTGTGTTGTGTTTAGGTGTGAATGGTGCGCCTGCTGGCCGTGTTATTTCCTGAAATTCTGATAGGAGTTTTCGGTATTTGCATTCGCCAGTCACGACCTTTACACTAGAGATTAAGCTATCAGGAGAGGCGATAGATGCTACAGCTGACAAGCTAGTGGTGCCATCTATTATGCGTTTGTTGCGAATATCTACTATTAAATTAAAAAACGATAAGAAATCTACTCCGATAATGGCTTTAGTGACGTCAGCAACAATAAAGCGCCATGGGAAATCCCTACGAAGCCCTAAATTTAACACAACCTGGAGGTAACCGTAGGTGTCGATTGTTGAACCGTTCGCCGCACACAGCTGGTAATCTGTTTTCACACGACGATGTTGTGGGAGCGCAGATCGAGGGAAGACGCATAAGTCGCTTCCAGTGTCCACTAAAAATTGGACTTTCGACCTGCGATCTGTCACGAACAGGCGACCAGTTGTAGAAGGGCAATCCTCAGTCGCCATTATTGACTGCCCGCTTCGTTTCCCGACTTGTAATCACACGGGCTGATGCATTTTTTCGCGTGGCTACCGAATTTGTAGTGGTACCAACACCGCGGAAACTTCTTGTAGTTGGACTGTGATCTTCGTGATGGGCTGCGACTTCTATGTCCGAAAGTCTGCCTGGTGCGTGAGCGGGAGCGATCGTACCTTTCAGTGGTCAGCGCATCGACCTTCTTCGTTAGCTCCATGATGAGCTTCATCATGTCCTTCTGTGGATCAGTTTGCGATGTGGATGCTGCTGCAACTTGCGGAGTAGGAGGCGCTATGTCGTGAACTCTATCAGCGAGGTCCGCGAGTTCGGTGAGAGACAAGGTTAACTGCGATGCAATGATCGTCTGCAGGTTACCTGGCAAACGACTCGTCCATATGGTGCGGAGGAAATCCTCTGGGATCGTTGGTCCCGCTAGGTGTTGTAGGTGCCGCAAGAACTGGGACGGTTTGCGGTCACCTAGTTCCTCTGACTGAAGAAGTTGCTTTACCTTCTTTTCTTTTGAGACTGACAGGCGCTTGATCAGTTCAGTCTTCAGCTTCTCGTACGCGCCAGTAGCAGGAGGCGCAGTTATTATGTCTTCGACTTCCACGGAGTACTGCCGATCCAAGTGAGCGATGACGTAGTGGAACTTGGTGTAGTCGTCTGTTATTCTGGCCAGTTTGAATTGGCCTTCTATTTGGCAAAACCATATAGTGGGTTTTTCAGGCCAAAATGGTGGCATACGAACTCCTACACGAAATAACTCCAATGACGGATGTTCGGGTTCCGGGTCAGTGGAAACGCGCGCACATTTACTCGGCCGGCGGCCGGGGTGTTGGCTGCGCTGCGATGTTTCTGTATCGCTACCGTCGCTGCTCATGATAACTACTAACTCTCACTGCACTCACTATTCTCAAATGCTCTGATCGGGGTCACCAGTTTGGTTATGTCGGTGGTGTGTGGGGGTAGACTTACTGGGTCTGAAGAAAATATAGTCCAATTCGTAGTCCAAGACTTTAATGCTCCACACAATACACTATACCGTTAAACATAGGAAGGCACAGTCAATAGCGAGTTTGTTTACTCAAGCAGTAAGCAGAAGACAGTTCGTAAGAATAAAAATAGACAGCGATTTAGCGCGGGTATGTCGCGATTACAAAGATTAGCGCAAGCGAGCGTGCGTCCAACGTCATAGGTAGATCTTGACTGGCGACCCGCAAATTCCGAATGTGCGGTGAATGTAAGGATTGCGCGTGCGCATATATCTTCACGCGCCATCGACCAAGGGACTCAGCAGGCGACGCGCGTGTCCAGTGTACTACTATTATATTAATGACGGACGGACCGTATGGTAAATGTGATAGTGTATTATAATAAATGTTACTAATGATTGTTTAGTGTTTTATGTTTATAAATTGTGTGTTTGTGATTGTTAGTGTAGGACGCATAAATATATTATGTACATATTGTAAACATAATGTGAGTCACCTACAGGTGTTTTGGCGCAGCCTGGGAGAGGCCTATGTACAGCAGTGAACTGCGATAGGAAATAAAGAAAGAAAGAAAATAAATTTATTTGACTCAGGTCAAGGCACACAATATTCACACAAAAAAAAAAACAGAAAAAAGAATAACTTAGAATAGTACTGTGTGCCGCACGGCTGCGCCAAATAGGCCCAGTTCAGCATAAATTCCAGACAACTAGTGTCTGATTGATTGGTTTGTGGGGACGAATCTTCAAAAATCCTTTTTTAGTGTTCTCCCTCGGTATTTAACGAACTCAGCGAGAGGGCATGGGAGGCCGTCACCTCCTTCTGCGAAGCAGTAATGCTCGCGAAGGAGGAGGCGGAGCGCGTAAGGGAGAGGCAAATTTCGCGCCCTCACGCCCCTAGCCGCCACAGGAGGAGACGCCCTGGGCGTCGGGAATCTATTGCCGATTCCCGGCCACCGTAGGCGCGGGCTTGCGGATGGTGAGCAATGGGTAGCTCGCCGTCCGGTAAGGACCAAGCCCGGGTCGACGGCGCGTTGTGTTCCACGCGTGCCTCAAAGAGATGTCAGCGAGTGAAGGGGTCCGATGAGACCATTGCCTGCCGGGGTTGCGGGAAAGTCAGAACGGGATACCGTGGCCCCCTGGTATTGCACAGGCAACAGAAGGAACACGGGTGGGTTTTAATCAGTAAGAGTCTGACACGCCCTCTCGCTCCACCCAGAGCGGGAGAAGTCATTTGATGATTTCCCACCCAACAAAAAAAAAAAAAAAAGTCTATGCATTGTCTGTATCTGTTGAAGAACAGTGGTCGACTCCGACTTACCAGTTGTAGGTCGTGGGTTCGAACCCCAGCAGGCGTTTTACTTTGTGTAATTAATTTCATCAGCACTGCTCTCAAAACGGTGAAGGAAAACATCGTGAGGAAACCGTTATGTCCTATAGAACCAAAAATTCGAAGACACGTGACATCCACAACCCGCACTAGACCTGCGTGGTGGATTATGGCCTAGGGAGTAGGCCATAGAGGCTTGTGTCCCAGCAGTGGGGACATTAAGGACTGACTATGTTGTCTGTCAGTAAATTTAAGTTTTTTATTAAGTAGAATACTAACATGCCTAGCGACATGTGATTGTGCTGTAGGTACACCCCTGCTTACCCTATCCATATCTATAACAGGGTTAATATTACGCGTACTATAACAGCTGTATCACTTCGTTTCCAGGTGACGACCTAGGCAGCTTAATTCTCCGTGAAAGCATAATGCGCACCCAGCAGATAACGTGTCCGTCGCTGGCGTGGCTGCTACCCTCGCCCCTCTTCTGGAAACCCAACGAGGTGCTAGTGCAGACGGACAAGTACAATTACACTGTTAACGACTTCCAAAAGCTTTTCATGTAAGTAAATCGGTACTTTTAGCATTATATAGAACCAAAGTTGTTGGGTCAAAATAACTACTATGTGGAGCCTTCACACAGCCAGAAGCCGTCGTAGCAGACCCCGTAGATGACGGGATGAGCCGGATAAAACAAACAATCAATTGTCCACATTAGCCCCGGATAAAATGAAATGAAATTGTTTATTCTGTAAATAGGATATTGGAATGACTTTTACAAGTCAAATAAAAAAAACTAGATGAGTTCGGCGTCACCTATCTCACAACTCTGAGAAGAAAGGCCGAAACAAACTATGAGTTCAGTCTCTTTTAAAGTCCAGACATAATCGTGGTCAGGCCATATGAGGCCCATGTAGATTAGTGTTTGAAATGTTCTTTTGAGGAAAAAACCACACAGATTTGAGTGGACCTATCCAGTGAGTGAAAGCATTTGTCAGTAATCGTCGAGCTCAACTCAGAACTCAAAAGGGCTAGCTGTCATGAGGAAAGGCCTTTGCTCAGCATGGCTTTGATGATGCAGGCTAACAGGCTTGCCAGGCCTTGTATGTATTTTTAAAAAAAACATACATACACTGACCCGCTTAACTGTCGACATGACAAAAATAACATTATATTGTCTTGTTAGTGACATTAAACTCATAAAAAGCTACAATGTTCCCGATTAACATAGGAATTTTTTTAACGCAGAAAAAGTGACTGTTTGTTTGTCTGCCTGTCCACTAGAGCGGAGAAGAGAGTGGAGCAGACATGTGCCAATATTAAGTAATAGAATCTAAAGCTCCGCTCCTCTCCTCTCGCCTCCGCTCCAGTGGACATGCAGCCTTATAGTTGAAAGAAGAAAGATAATACTTTTGTTTGTTTGCGTTTGGTGCGTGTGTTTAGTTAAGATTCAAGTTATCGAATACGTTGATAGAGGTGTTGAATATAAATATTTTTATTACAAAATATTGGACACGTATTTCTTCCTTTTTTAGGGTTCCGTACCCAAAGGGTGAAACGGGGCCCTATTACTAACACTCCGCTGTCCGTCTGTCACCAGGCTGTATCTCATGAACCGTGATAGTTAGACAGTTGAAATTTTCACAGATGATGTATTTCTGTTGCCGCTATAACAACAAATACTAAAAACAGAATAAAATAAATATTTAAGGGGCGCTCCCATACAGCAGACATGATTTTTTTTGCCGTTTTTATAGATAATGGTACCCTTCATGCGCGAGTCCGGCTCGCACTGGCCGGTTTTACGTAATCAAAAGATTACGGCAATACATTGAGTAGGCAATACGTTAAAATGTGGCATGACGTCACTCCTCGGTAGATTTTATACTGACTTGTGACGTACCGAGCCCCCACTCCCCAACTTTAATGCGTTTTATCTAAACCATTTTTTATTAATATGATAAAGCAAAAAATACGTGTCTAAAATTTTTTTATTATCTGACTGACAGACTATTTTTTTTTTTTTTTCGGTCAACATTCGTATTGGTCATTATAGCGATGGGCTGCTTGTCGATGATACTAATATGATAATGTAATATCGACCTTAATCAACCTACACAAATGTGATTATTGTACTAATTAGCACACGAGTTTGTTATGACGAACGATAGGAAGAATCGATTGGAATTAAAACAAAGCTAAAGTTGCATCAGAAAATGTAACGTAGCAAATCCGTGACAAAACAAGCAGTTTTGTCACGTCACATTAATGTAAAGTAAACATTTTTTCCTCGTTGTTGCATTTTCCACTCAATTAATTAATTCCGCTTAATTTCCCATTTTGGTTTGCTGTTTCACATATTATGCAGTACATTAAAGTAATTTATAATTATTAAATGTGTTAAATATTTAGGTAATTTGTAATGTAATGCTGTGGAATGTATGTCATGCCCTAGGCTCGCCACCAAATTTATGTTTCTACACAATAATAAAGAGAAGCGGTAGATGTTTTCGTTTTGTTTTTATAAGAATATTATAAAATGTAAATTATATTATGTATATAAATGAAATAAAAGAGAGGCGGTTATTCTGGACACGGCGCGTATCGTTAGGAGGTTCCTCTCTCAGGAGCCCTGACCGCCGCCGCCGGTAGCTTAGACCCTATTTCCGATACCGGTGGGCTACTATTTTTTATATTTCATTTTAAATATATTTTTTTTCTTTTTATAAAAATATTTTAAAATGTAAATTATATGTTTATAGATGAAATAAAGAGAAAAGATTTGTATTTTTTGTTTGTTAATTTATAAACTCGAAAACTACTGAACGGATTATAATTTTTTTTTTCACCGGTATGCTATATTATCTCTGTTATAAAGAGATCACACGAGCGAAGCAGCTGGTGGAAGCTAGTATGTATTTATATAATTATAATCTTTATTGTCCACCAGAAAAATACAAAACAAAAAATATATAAATACCACAAAACAAAACATACAATGGGCGGCTTTATCGCTAATATCGCTATCTGCGATTTCTTCCAGGCTAACGTAAACCTACATGGGACTTAAAAATAACTGTCGAAATATAAGTTAAGTATTCTAAACATACACCTCTGCTTAACTCTTCGGGGACTGAGGGCGTGATGTTATTTTAAGATTATTTTCAGCACAAAATGTATAATTTATATACTATTACAGTGATATGGAGCTCCCAGACGCGTGGGAGATGCGCAAGGACACTGAGAAGTACACGAAGGACTTCAGCGCGCCCGGCGTGGAAGTACACTGCATATACGGATACAATTTAACTACTGTTGAAAGGTAAATAATAAGAAATTATTATATAATATAATCATGTTAGATACCGCGAAGTAGATAACTCAGAGAATAAGCTTTTACAAAGTAAGCGACATAGTTAGATATTTTGTAATTCGTTTTAATATGAAGGGTACTATTATGTTGGTCTTATTAATTAGAGATAGACAATCTTTTGAGTGGAAATTTTAGGAATATACAGGGTGTTTGGCAGAACGTTGAACATACGAAAATGGTAGATAGGTGGGGTCATCTGCTACTTAGTCAGCCCTTTTTTTTTTTTTTTAATGCAAGTTAAAATTATGATTTAAGTATTTTTTACATCTTTCTCTAAGTTTGAGGACTCATAACTTTTTTTCTAGCTAACATCTGAATAAAGCAATCGTTTTATAAGAATCTGCCAACATTAAAGATTTAAAAAAAAAACCCTGTTTTACCCATTTTTAATAAAAATTACACTTTAAAGTTAAGAAAGTGCTGACAGCAAAAAAAATTTTTTTTTAATATCCAGGGACCAGGGCCGAATAAATTAGGGCTGAGTAAGTAGCAGATGACCCCACCTATCCACCATTTTCGTATGTTCAACGTTCTGCCAAACACCCTGTATGTTGACCAAATCGTATAGGGCGTGCGTGGTGGATTACGAATACCAGCAGTGTGCCATAGATAATGCAATCCACAAGTGCGCGTCATTGTAATCAGGTATAAATTGGAATGTTTAAATCTCATTCGTGAAATGCATCTGTAACATGCGGTGTTTATTTGTATGTAAGAAAATCAGTAGATTATATATACAAGTATCTCCAATCCACAGGTTGGTATACAAACCAGGAACCTGGCTCGACGGCTACCCAACCCTCGAGATGGGAGACGGCGACGGCACAGTCAACTTACGCTCACTAAACGCGTGCGAACACTGGCGCAAGCGCAGGTTCCGCAATGGCAACTCCGTCAAGTCATTACCGTTACCTAACGCTGAACACCTGAAAATACTCCATGATAAGCGGGTCTTGGACTATCTGGAACTGGTTATGAAGAACTGAAGGGGGTGTTGGACTAGGTAGATGGAGCAAGACTTCCATTTGAAGAATAGGTGCCTGTTTGTTGTGAAGAATTTGGTTGAATATTGTGAGTATTTTTATTTTCTGCTGAATGTTTTTTGAGGCTCATTAACCATTCAGTTGTGTGAACATCAATTAGTATTTCATTTGAAATAATTAAAATAAGTACTAAAACGAAGCTGAAATTCAAAATTGTTAAGAAGATTCTCTACCAACTAGTTCGGTTTCAACCGGCTTGTAGGAAAAATATGTTGATAACGTTCCGTGTTTAGGACGTTCAGATCACGGCCTTTTGCTCAAGCTAATTGAGTTGCTGAAGAAGCACCTTTGTAAGTAATGTACTCTTGCTCATTTTTATTGAACTAAATTCTTCATAAATTATCTTCGTATTGATAAGTTGTGGGTATTTTTAGTTAATATTAAGGAGGAAAAAAAACATTATGCGTATGTTGTTGGTTGACAGAATAGCAATATTCTTTTGTTCTGTTATTTTTTCAATAATATTTTTTGTCATTAAAAAATATTTCTAGAATGGTGGTCGCATTTGTGCTCTTATGAAACGAAAGTAAAATGAATTTTGTTTTTGTATAAATAAAAACATAATTTTTTTCATGTATAGACGATATTATAGTAAATTGTTTAAAAAAGTAGGGTCTACTTTGAAATAAAATACTTATATCTTGCCAGTTACCTGTAATGCTTTAAACAGAGCTAAATATTTACTTAAATACATTAGTAATATCGACACAGTTGCTCTCCACAGAATAATTATATTTATAAATCTAAGCTCTCTTAAAAACTATTTTTAAGTAGAAAGATGAACCTTATCACTTTAGTAATAAGGTTTATAATTTAATGAAGGGATTATTTCATGAATACTCCTATAGTTCTATCTTCACGCCTCAATATATTTAAGTGACAAAGCCAAGCTTTTACAGCTGTGATAAACATATTGTATTTATTTTTTAAATTATTTCTTTTACAGTAAATGACTTAGTTCCATGACGAGAAAGTGCTTTTATATTTTACTTGGTTGCTATTGTGTCAGTGTCAATTTTTATTTAGATATTAATAATAAATGATTAATTTACATTACTAATACAAACACCACGTCAACAGTTGTTTACGTGGAGTTTGAATATTCGGAGGCCCTAGTATGAGTTTCTTTTAGCCATCTCGACTGCGTTCGGCGCTCCGATTGACCCTTCACTGGTGCAGGCCGGCCGGCTGCCAATCGGAGCGCCGAACGCGGTCGATGCATAAAGACGAGATGGTTAAAAGAAACTCACAAGAGCCTCAGAAATGACAGGAAATCTATATCTTGTGATGCAGTTTTCACCATAATTTAGATAAATTATTCCGGAAGTTTTGTGTATACCTTCTTATATTAAACTTAAATATATTGAAGAAATCTTGAAACGTTTTGTCAAGTCGTAAAAACACTAGTCATTCAAATTGCAATATTTAAACTATCTAATCTACTTTATGAGTAATATATACAAGATACAGCTAAAATGTACATTTATCTCGTAAAATGTCACCCTGAACTGAACTTAAAATAATTATACTCATTGTGCTCAGATAATAATAATTATTTTTATTATGTACTCAAATATCTTATGTAGTTAAAAACAAAGAAACTCGAACTATTGAAATTAAATATCCGTAAGGATATACTTACGAAATGTTTGATAAATGAGTACTACCATGTTGTTATTGTTTTGTTTTTATATCCGATGTCTATTTTTTCCATCGCAATTAAATGTTTTTATTTTTGTGAGGATACACTCTTGTTTTACATACTCGTGCCTAGCGAATATAATTTTAACGAAGCAAATGCGAATAATTGTACTAATGAAGTGATTATGAAGGAATTACATTATTTTTTACGCGATTGTCTATAAAATTTAATTTATAACCAGTATTTATTTGCATACATAACGATTTTTTCACGAATTGTATGATCGAACATAATAAAGGAGTTTGAAACGCATTACTTTGATGAAATAGAAATAGCTATAAAAATAGGCAGTGTATAAAGTGCTGCTAGCGGCATAATAGTGGCGCTGCATCTGCCCGGCTAAAGTGCCGTAAGCATTGCATTGTCATCATCACTGAGTCACTGTCACTTGTATTTTGTTTGATTGTTGAGGTTAGTTCGCTGTAAAACAGCACATTCCCCAAACATTACATTATCTTGTGCCTAAACGGACCCTGGCACTTGGCACTCGGTGCCGCGCCACCGCTCGTTACGCTCGCTCGGCTTTGCGTTGAGTTGTCAGTTCTAACCCAACCTAACCTACCTTTCAGACATTTTCATTTGCTACATAATTTTTCGAAAATTCAGTCATTGTAGTGACTTTTGTTATAATTATCTAAAACAAATACGATTAATCAATACAAAGGGCGGCGAACTAACCTCAACAATCAAACAAAATAACAAGTGACAGTGACAAGACAATGCAATGCTTATGGCACTTTAGCCGGGCCGAGGCAGCGCCACTATTCCGATATATTTATCCGATAGTAGTAGAATTACCGTTAGCGGCACTCTATACACTACCATAAAAATATGTTAGATTTAAGTAGAATATTAAATTACATCTCTTATCATGCTAGACTTAATTCAGTTAAATTGATACTATAGTTTGACCGGCACAACTGTTCCGCGGATGTGCCGGTCTTAGAAATGCGCGGCAAGGCGGGAGCCAGCGTTAACCAATTAGTGACAGGACGCCGTGAGCGTTGATGAATGAGCAGCCTGTACTGCCCCCCCCCCCTCCCCCAAGGTTTAACGTATTTTTATTTATTCAATACTAATCATCTTGGTTTAAAGATTAACTTAAGTAAGATACAACGCATTGTTCATAAATACATGAGATTGTTAAAAGAAATAAACAGAAACCCAAAGAAATATTATTTTATTATTTTGTACCTCATTCCCGTTCGTATAACCAACAGTCATAACTCCAGGCCATTTTCCCGCCTTCTGGAATGTTTTAAAACAAAAGAAAAATATCAAAATGTGCACTCTGAAAATGTAGATATTTTGTAATACTAAAGTTAGTGTTTGCATGTTTTGTGTATGAAAATAACAGCACCCATAGATAATCCATCCCTCTATGATACCTGTGTGCAAAATAGGTGATATTCGAAAAAAACGTTCACCAGTAAAATGATAGGAATTGGTTGGACATGAAGCTAGCCTTTCTATTATGAGGGCAACATCTAATCTACGAATAAAACTCGGTCATCAGTAATAAACATGTATTTAACTTTGCATTTCATCAATCAGCCATATTGACTAAGCTTTAGTTAACCATGCTAAGGATGGGTTTACACTTTTGCAAAATCGATCCCGTCCTGCAAAAAATATGCTATTTTGCAGCGTTTTTAAATCGAGTTTTGCACAAGTGTCTTCCCACCGCAACATTTAGCGTTATACATATAAACCGAATGACGCTCTAAATAAATACGCCTTACATAGCCCCGTTGTAAAGCTTAATACATAATACTAGGGTACAGCGACTGACTAGGTTCGATATTTTAGGCCCCAACGAAAAATTGTTGATACTTGTACACAATAATGTGTCTTATACACAAAGAAGAGTACTTCGAATCGCTATTAACTCTGTCCTCTGTTGTTAGTTCTTAAATTCATTTCTGGGAAGAAAATATACTTTTGTGTAACATTTTATATTCCCTATAATTTCGCGTTAGAACGATTTTCGAAGCTGCACTATAAAAATATTTATGGATTTCCTTCGACCTTTCAGTCAGTCGCTATTTTCTAAAAGAAAACACAACAACTACAAAATCCTTGTATTTTCGTTTAGAAACACTTAGGGGTTTATTTATAAACGTTGCTTGAAGTTAAGTAATGATTAGCGACTGTTTAGCCATACATTTTTGACGTTTGACCTTAACTGACACTTAACTTTGCACCGTTTATAAATAAACCCCTTATTTGGGAACAATTTTGACTCGCGTCTTGAGAACTACCTACGTTTAAATTCAGATTCAATCAATCTCACTTCTTTCTCATAGTAATAAACCAAACGTTAACAACACGGCAAACAATATAGATAACAAAAGACTATTATTATATTAGGATGTTTATATACATCATATTTACATGCTTAGGCTTTTAGGGTAAATCTATTAGCGGCATCTCCACTGTATAAGTTGAAGGTTGAACGATAGTGGAACACGACAATCAACCCCATATGCCAAAGATTTCAATTGTAGATTTGCCCTACCGATAATCAAAAGATAGTCGTGTTTCTGATTCGTTCTGACACCTCTGACAAACAGTGTCGCAGAGACTTGATTGTCATGGAAACGCCATTGTTATTGTGTGAGTTCGCTCTCAGTAAGGACACTTTTTCATGCGACTTAGTACGGTGAGAGCAAATCTACGATTTAAATCTTTGACATCGACTTTGATTCGACACCTACCAACATTCATAAAGTTCAGATGAAATCGCTTAAAGATTTAACCTAAACTACCAAAAAGAAAACTATACTTACTCATTCAAGTACAGTCAGCGCAAAATATTTATCACACTACTTAATAAAAAAAATATCTTATCTTTTTCTTTCAATGTGATAAAATTTTGTTCTACCAAAGATGAAATATTTACGGGCTCCATCATATTTTTTTGTTTTTACAATATTTATATATTTTTCTCATTCCTTCATTACATAACCTTAACAAACATTAAGTGTTTCAGTTCTAGAATGCATACAATAACAATAAATAGTAAATGCTTATATTCCTCTTAACGTCACGATTCAGCACCATTGAGACTGGTCGTGAGGATATACAACTAACGAGGAATGAACAATGTTAACCTAATTATATTTAAATTAAGGAAATATCACATTTTTAACCAAAATCATGATGATACAGACATTTTTATCCAACAGTTTTCAATCCGATATATAAACTATACTTGTTATAAATGCCTCTAATTATGCCAGAATGGTGACCTAATATTAGAAAAGTAAGACATGGTTAATGCATAAGATTCCATTTTCAAGAAATATACAAACATTAACTAATCTTCTACGAAAATAAGCTGAGGCATAATTTTCTTTAAAATAACAAATTCTGAATTTTGAAATAAACCAACATTTTAAAGCACACGTTACACAATCATGGCCGTAAACGTCTTAATTAATCAGTTTAACTTTGTAATATTTGTTCGATTCCTACAATAACATCATTTCATACAGTTTCCATACATTAGGTCTCAGGTAGAGACCGCGTAAGAAACTCCTTCACATTTATTACTGTGCACTTTCAAAGCGTTTTTTTTGCAGACCGTACTATACCATTGTATGAATATCTCGGAATTAAAACGTTATAAAACATTATAAAATTGCGCCTCTAATTTTACAGCAATATAAAAACTGTTCAGACAAAGTTTCGTTGCACAATCAGCAGCAAAAATCATGACTTTTTGACAGTATTAAGTTTCAAAACTGCGAAAAAAGATCTGCGACTTTTGTTTTTGTCTTCTTCCGAAACGTTCATTAACTTCTGACGCTGACTGTACAAGTAGACACATTTATAGAGGCACTATTTAAAAATCTTTTTTTTATTTTACGTTAAAATTACCATACATATTTCAACTATAATACCTATTATGTTAATCTAGAGTATTCGACTGCATTGGTTATAAATTTTTAAACTTACACTCCTGTAAGGCATTTCTATTCAATAATTTTATCTTAATGCTATCTTAACCGGTCTACACTAGCGCGTTTGGTTAAATGTGTATTATTCGATTCAAAACATAAATTCATTTGTTGGTCTATGTAGCATAGAGAATACTTCGTTTTTTTAAGGGCCTTATCAGACATACTACTTTTAGCATCATAAAATGTCGATTTTGCAATTTTCAATGCTGCATCGCGTTTTGCCGACTTCCAGTGTTCGGTCGCGATTACTTTGAAGCTGTGTCTACAAATTTCCATTATAATTCCAACACATATGTAATGTTTTAAGCTGGACAATGCTCTAAGCTATGATTCCCTCTGATGATCTTAGTAACATTACGATACTTCACAATAAAGGACGCGTCTGTTTTCCGGCTATTTTGCACACAGATACGAACATTTAGCCAAACGGGCTAATACTACAATACACTACAATTATAGAAAGTTTGGGAACAGAGAAACATCTGAATTTGGAGACAAAGTTATGAGGCGAGCAAAAGGTTAATTATTGAGTAATTCAAGTTAAGTTTTTTAGTGGGGAAGCAAAGCAAGAATGGACGCTAATGTAATAGAATTTGAATGTTTATAAGAGGTCTTCTCTGTTCCTAAACATTCTATAATGTAGTCTCATTCAAAATTAACTTTTCATGTCTCATCGAAATTATTTTTGTCACAAATTCTTTCTGCGATGTTTTACTCAACTGAAACCGTTTTAGATATTATCATTCTTTTGGTTTAGTTAATTTGACGTGTAAAGATAATTTTGAAACAAACTATACCAACATTATATCTACCGCACATTAAACATTAGCAAGCGTCCCAATGGTTACACGATACTGTCCCTTATGCCGTACCCGTTAGAGCGCGCATTGCTCTAACATCAGTTTGTCCACCGTCTTAGCCAATAAGCGATGACACCCACACTGCCCAAGCACCATGACTTATGAAAAAAGCACTATCGACTGGAAATGATTTAATATTTATGAGATACATCAGGATACTTTGATAAAAAATGTACTATTTCTTTCAACATTGGAAATGGCATTACAGTTGGTCAAATTATTATCAGGCCTTTTTTAACACGATTTTTGATAATTATTATTTAAACAAAATCATCTTTCGATTTGTAAATCAATACTGCGTTTACAATTTTTAAGATAATAACAAAATATACAGCGTTACGTCGGCAATCCGTTAAAGGGATGTAGGAGAACTTGCATAGGAGTCAAAAGGGGTAATTTGGTTGTAAATGACCTTTCTTACATCCCCTTAACGGATTGCCGACGTATAACCTATAACCCTGTATACATATTGTGGGATGTTATTATGCCAAGCCAGTGAATATTCCTTATTTATTGATACATATTTCATTAATATGTGAATATATTGCATTTGACTCCGTGGATGACATAAAACTAGATGGTTTATGACAATAAGCATTACTTTTTTCCATAAAGAAAGTCTACAGAGATTTTCAACTTCATTTTCTGAATTCCTTTTCAAGCTAAAATTGCAAATTTTCCGCATTGAAACAATGAAAACCATACTTTTTGACATTATTTTTAATATGCTTTCATGGTCAATTTTACCGATCGATATTGCGATGAAGTCTAAGCTGCCAATGATTTTTAACAAAGCTTGTTTATGACGCCATGATTCTGGGTAAGTGTGTGATGTCAACCGTATGCTGCTGGAATTGTTGGAAATATACCCAGATAATATGAGATCAAGGAATACAGTAACGTAATGTATGAAAATAATTGACATTTGGTTGATATATGACTACATAAGTATGGTAACACAAATTAACACAAGGGATAGATGCAAAAATATTTGAATAACACAAGATTTAAACGCATAGTTGAAAGTGCACTTAAAAAAGTTGAACGAAATGCACTTACAAAAAAATTAAAATACGATTTTATTAAAACTTAAGTTGCGATTCAAATTAATTTCACTCAAATTGAAATCAATAAATCCAACATTGTATTCAACAGATCACAAAATCTATTTAACAATTCATTAGGAAAGAAATCAATCATAATTACAATAATAAATTAAATCTTATTTCAGGAACCCAAGAGATGGTTACAAATAGTTTTCACTGCTACTAGCATTTTAATTACTTACGAGTATCTATGGACAAATAACAGTAGCAGAGTTAACTATAAGTCCATGGCAGTATTTGGTTACCATCAACATGTTATGAATGTAAAACTAATTTGTATTTGCGCTAGTATTACGCTGAGATCTATAAACGTTACTTATAATGTACTTTGGCTTAGCATTATTCATGTCACTGTCGCACATCTGTCAAATTACAAGTGCAAGATAGAGACGGGAGTATGTCGTAAGTCAGAGCACGAGCCAAGCCTCAGTATGTGTTTCAGGAAACCGAATAGTTTCGTAGCCCCCATTCACGTGCCAAATTACGATTTAAACACATACAAAAGTTTTACATAGTATATTTTATGACGGTAACCAAACAGTGCCAGACCGCTCCACAAAAATAAACCGAACACACCAACGACTATCCCATATTTCCAACAACCCCACACAGCATTAACAACTACAGACGGAAGAAGACAAACTGATAAGCGTGGCGCTACCTGTTGAACAGCAGGTCGGGGCGGTAGTACACGTAGATGCCGATGAGCACCGTGGCCGTCGCGAACACGGCGCGGCGCGACAGCGGCAGGCGCCGCAGCGCCGCCGGCACGCAGCGCCGCAGCCGCGCCGCCAGCGAGCCCGCGCCGCCCGCGCCGCCCGCGCGCGCGCGCGCCGCGATCTGACGCCGCTTGAGGCGCTCTTCGTCGAGGCGGCGTTGTTCTTCTCTGTGGGGAAGAAGAACCGTGATTAGTAAGTAGGGGGGTCTGTATTTAAAACTAGTCACCGCGTGAGGTATGTAAGCGGTGAGACGGGGAAGGGCGTCGTTGACAAGATTGTCAGACTGAATTAGCTTGTTTATGTCTACCTCCGGGGTCTCCCCACTCACATACCTCAGGCAGTGACTAGCAGTCGCGTACGGACTATAGTAGATTCTTGTGAAAGGGCATTCCGGTAAAGTACTAGTAACATTCTTATTATACCTACAGCGGGGCGAACACGACCTACTGTGACATGGCTCGAGTCACACATTTTATCACAGTTTGGGCGATAAAACTGTGTGTGTCTTATGAATGGGGCGACGGATCAATTGTACGTAATACCTAAATCATTTTCAATTTGATTATTAAACGAGTAGGTACTTTACTGTGCTGTACGTGCGTATTTTTTTTTGTTTGCTAAATTGTATTGTAATATTTCTGACACTATAGACCTATTTTATTTTTATTGGAACGGGAGTAAACTGGTAGATTCAAGAAGCGAAAACAGCGAAAGAGGAACAACCTGGCTAAAGCTTTCGATGATAACGGTCTCACACGACGTGTTGGTTTATTGAGAGATCTGATCACTACAACCTTAGATAGTTGTAAGAATGTCGAAGACTACGTAAATAAAATAATGAGCACTGCCCATAAATTAAGAAACATCGGTTTCTCTGTGAATGAAGAATGGCTTGGAACCTTACTACTCGTACTTGCTGGGTTACCTAAAATGTATCAACCGATGATAATGGCACTTGAGAGCTCCGATATGGCAATTACAGCAGATTCTATAAAGACTAAATTACTACAAGATGTCAGAAAATCAGAAAATGCGGCACTTTTTGTCAATAAAAGTAAGAATAACTATTCGCTCCAGATCAAGTGAACAAACCTAACAAAGGTCCGAGGTGCTATGTATGTAACAAATACGGGCATATAAGCAAGTACTGTAGGAACAAACGCAAAGAACAAAAGGCCAGTGAGAACTCCGGCTATGTGACTGTATTTTCTGCAAGAACAACAGAAAATGATGACTGGTATATCGACTCGGGAGCATCAATGCATTTAACAATACACAGTGACTGGCTTTACGACAAAATACCATCTCCAGTGAACACCATTAAAGTAGCCGATGATAAGAAGCTTATTGTGTAAGCATGTGGAAAAGTAGATCTCAGTATTGTTGTCAAGAATGGGAAGTCAAAAAAGATCCAAATACAGAACGTTCTCTTTGTTCCTGAACTAGCTACTAACCTTCTTTCTGTTTTCAGCCAAATTATAAAGAAGGGCTGTCAAGTACAATTTGACACAGAAGGATGTAAATTTTTTAACAAATTTAGTGAAGAAGTAGCAGCTGCAAAATTAACAAACAATATGTAACGGCTGAATACAAAAAGTATTCCTGCATACATATCTGCAACAAAAGAAAATGACTGCTACTTATGACATCAAAGAATGGCACATTTAAACTTTGAAGACCTGAACAAATTGTAAGCAAATACTGGTGTGAAAACGGAAAACAAAAATAAAGTAGTATACATATCTTGTTTGGAGGGAAAGCAAACAATGAATTCATTCCCATCAGAAGGATCCCGAGCAAAAGCGATGTTGGATCTCATTCACTCAGATGTCTGCGTGCCGATGGGGGTTCAGTCCCTTGGCGGAGTACACTAGTTTGTCACATTCGTTGAATGTGACAATAAAGTATTTGTTTATTTAATTTGAAACAAATCAGATGTCTTTGAAAAATTCAAACAATATAAAGCACTAGTTGAAAATCAGCTTAATTTAAGAATAAAGACTCCGTACAGACAATGGTAGAGAATATCTAAGTAATGAGTTTCAATCCTTATTAAAAACTTTTTGAATTCAACATCAAACATCCATACCTTACACACCCCAACAAAATGGGATGGCTGAAAGGATGAACCGCACCTTGCTAGAGAGAGCTCGTTGTATGCTTATTAATGCTAAATTACACAAGCAGTACTGGGCAGAAGCAGTGTCGACAGCAGCATATATAACCAATCGTTGTCCAACAAGAGCTCTAGCATACTTATCACCCGAAGAAATATGGACTGCAGAAAAGCTTAATATAAACCATCTAAAAATATTCGGTTGTGAAGCAATGGTGCATGTACCTAAAGAGAAGGTCAAGAAATGGGACGCGAGGGCAAACAAAATTATATTTATTGGTTACAGTAAACAAACTAAAGGTTACAGGCTTCTTGATCCTAAAACAAAGAAAGTATTGATAAGTAGAGATTTGATATTCATAGAAACATCAGTTGTGAGAAATTGGACTGTGCTACCATTGTCAGTGTCAGTACCAGCAACGAAGCAGAATAAAGATGATTCTATTAGTAATAATTTGAATTTACAAGAATCTTTTGAACAAAGTGAAACTAGTGATGAATCTTTTCACTCTGATGAAGGATCATTATATGAACCAGAAGAAAAAGTAGATTTAACTGAAATAAATAAAAAAATAACAACGAGATCTGAAAGTAGATTGTTGAAAGATGAAGGTAATACTTATGTATGTAGCGATGAAGTTTCAAAACAACAGGATACTCCCCAAACTTATAGTGAAGCTATATCATCAGATAATGTCAATGCAAAACAGTGGAAGCAGTCTATTAAAGATGAGTTGAATGCACATGCGGAAAATAAGACTTGGCAATTAGTGGAGAAACCACCAGGTGTGCGGATAATTGGATGCAAATGGGTATTCAGAATAAAAGATCATCCAACTGGTCCGATATATAAGTCAAGACTATGTGCCAAAGGCTGCTCACACCACCGCTGCTGCTGCTGCTGCTGCTTGCTGCTGTTGTTTGTTTACAAGGCATAAATTATACTGAAACCTTTTCACCTACGGTAAGGTATGATTCCATTACAGTGTTACTTTCAGAAGCTGCTCAGCATAATCTAGAAATGGTCCAATTTGATGTGAAAACAGCATTTCTATATGGAGATATAAAATAATCCATTTATATTACACCATCCGAGGGTGTGGATGCTCCATCAAGGCTGGTATGTAAACTTAAGACCTTTCTTCTTTATAAATTGTTACATCACTCACTACCTTATTACTAAAAGTACTTCACTAGTAACGATTCTCTATGCTCTGTAGTCTGTGGTAATCTTTCAAATAAATGAACGTTACAAATAACGTTCACTTGCTTTATTTAATAAATATATCAGTGCCAAAGCCAATAGTGATGTCGAAATGTAAATCCAAGATGGCGGCTGCGAAAATTTTCAAATTTTTCGTCGTGGGTGACGTTTTCAGTTTTCGAGGGTGCTAAAGCCTCTAGTGAGATCAAAATGTAAATCAAAGATGGCGGCTGCAAAAATTTTCTAATTATTCATCATGTGTGTCATTTTCATAGTTTTGAAAGTTCTTAGAAAATAAAAAATTGAAGAAACTAGCAAGTTATTAGTTTTATTATATCTTTTCAAAATAGTGCCCATTTACATCAATACATCGCTGCATCTGATGGAACCACTGAGACAAGCACTTTGCCCACTAGTTCTTAGGGGTCTTTTCGACGGCATTTTGAAACGCAGGCACTGCTTCCTCGGCGTCCATAAAACTTTTTCCTCGAAATTTTTCCTTTATTTTCGGTAATAAATAAAAATTGCAAGTTGTGAAGTCTGGGCTATAGGGCGGGTGAGCCAGTAATTCCACGTCTGACGTCGCCAAGTAGTCGATTGTTTGCTTGGCGGTGTGCGACGAGGCGTTGTCGTGGTGAAGAAGGATCCTACTGCGAGGTCGTTTCTCCAGAACTTTTTCCAAGACAAGTGGCAAACAATTGTTAGTGTACCACTGCAGTAACGAACCACCGACAACCATGAAAGCGATACCCATGATGAAATGTTTGCAGCCACCAGCTTGGATTTTCATTTTGACCAAACTCCCACTTTCTAATAACGATCAATCTTTTTCATTTTTTAGTATCAATCTTTTTTTAGCTATAATTAGCAGCAAAATAAAGTTTTTTTTTCCAAATTTCCAATTTTATCACCACCTCCGAACGAACGTGATAAATTATTAGTCATCGGTCAAAATGTGACATTTGTGACAAAATGGGTGCGCCAAATAAGACATAATGAGTCCGAAATTAAACTTCAAAAAGTTGTCACAAGTCCAGAAATTATCAGCAACCAGTGCCTCTAGATTTATGTCACATGATTGACCCGTGCTAGCCGAAGCTTCAGACAAAGTCAGATAAACATGATATAATTTATCATGTCTTGTCACAAACGTCTTTTCTTCTAGTTTCGAACAAACGTCTTTTAGTGAATTTGCAAATAAGTAATTGGCAAAACTTCACACACCTGATGGGTCTTCTACCAGCTGCTATTATCGTGGCCACCTACTGGGCACAACTAATTTGAAATGTACAGACGCCAGTACATCAAAATTTGCCTCTCCCTCACGCGTCCCGCCCCATGAGATCGCCATGAGATCCCGCCGGAGCTCTGTCCACTGTGCCGCGATTTCTGGCGGCATCGGAGTCAAGCCCCGGCATTTCGCCTTCACGCGTCACTCCTAAATATGCACGAGGACTTTTGCCTCCAGATCCCATGGCGGCAGTCCGGTAAGGAGGCTCGCCGCCTCACCGGAGACTGGGACGCGTTCAGCCGGCGGGCTGGCCGCCGCCTCAACGAAGGCGCCCACGCCGGTGCCCCGTAAAGGGCAATGGACCGCACGAACCCCGCATATAGCCTCCGGCGGGAGGCGTTTGGACCTCCTAGATTGGGCAGGAGCCGCTTCAAGGCAGCCCCGGCCCACTCCACTCTGGGAGAGCCAAACGTCGGAAGTGTTCTACGAAGTTCCACCGACTGTCGAGGGCGAGTCCTAGGTACATAATCGTCGACTCGACGCCGATGTGAACCCCTTCTACCGTTATTTGGGAACCCGACGGTGGCGCGTTCTGAGGACCATAAAAACACATGGCCTCGGACTTGTGTAGGGCCACCTCGAGTCCCAACTGCCCGATTGTGGCCACGATTGTCCCAACCCCGTGTGTCGCTAGTGCGGCCGCCGCTTGGTACGACCTCTCCTGCGCCAGGACCAACGTGTCGTCAGCGTAACAGACGACGCTGACGCCGCTACGGAGGTCGGCGCGCAGCACCCAGTCGTATCCGATGTCCCACAGATGCGGGCCCGGGACCGATCCCTGTGGGACACCGCACGACATCACTCGCCGGTTCCATTCTCCCTGGTGACCGGGGTACATGACGGCCCTGTCGGTGAAATAGGCCTGGACCACACGACAGAGGTAGGTCGGCATCCGGTGATACCGGTGTGCCTCCCTGATGCAACTCCAGGGCAGGGTATTGAAAGCGTTGGCGATGTCCAGAGACATCGCCAAGACGACCCCACCCCGGGCCATACACCCCCCCCCATGAGGGCTCACGCGCATGATGCCATCCACCGTGGAGCGCCCCCTGCGGAAACCAAACTGGCTCTCCGCCAAACCCGGCCCCACCCGCACCAGCCGCCCGACGAGGCGGCCTGCAATGACTGTTTCAAAGAGCTTGCCCACCTCGTCAAGCAGCACGATGGGCCGATAAGCGGACGGAGAGTCCGCAGGGCGGCCCAGGCTTTCCCAGGTAAGCCGTCGGGTCCTGGGGCGGTATTTTTGGCATTCAGCCTACGTACCGCCACTCTCATCTCTACCTCGGTCACCTCCGGAGCATCGTCGTTGTCGTCGGCGGTGTGGTCCGCATCGGTCACCACAGCGGAGCCATGGGCGGGGAGGCATTTGCCCCTTTCGAAGGGAAAAGAGCGCTCACTACGTCCCCCAAAAGCTGCGGCCGGAGACTCTGCGTCAGCGGGGGAGCCCATGGACGTCCCTACGGGTCCCTATTCAGTCTCCAGAGACTCCTCGCGGGCCAGTCCTCTGGCCCGCAGGATCTCCGCTTGGAGGAACGGGGAGGGAACAGAACCCGACGACGACGACTCTCAACTCCGCAAGGGAGTTGTGGAACTCGGCGATAGTTCGATTCGGGGAGAAGTATGCCCCTACCACGACCATCTCCCCAAACCGTGCTGCAACGCAACCCCGTCCTCTCTTAACAGCCTCGAGGAACGGGGTACCGGAGGCGGCCGATGAAATGAGGGCCACTGAGCCGCTCAGGTCCTCCACCCAGCCATCCCTGGGCGGGACAAAGTACGGCTCAGCGACCACGGCAATGTTAATCGACCACTGCACTATGCTCTGGAGCAACAGATCCTGAGCTGCGGCGCAGTGGTTGATGTTCGCTTGGAGGAGGTGTAATGGGGCCATTATTGGCACTCCATGTCAGCCCCTCCATGTGAGCTTTGAAATCTCAAAGACATAATTATCTTAACACATTGTAAAACAAAGTCCCTCACCGCGTCTGAATTTCTGTCTGTCTGAACGAGATAAACACAAAAACTACGGAACGGACTTTGAAACGGTTTTGCCAATGGACGGAGTGATCCATGCGGAAGGTTTTGTATTAATCATTAAGGTTTTGTGTAAATTGGCTGAAATGTGATGATTATTGTTGAAGATGTCGGAAAAAATCATCTTAACTGGCGTGAGCCGCGTAAACCGTAAAAGATATATAAAAACCATGTTCTACAGAATGGTTAATCTTAAAAAGTTGGTTACAGTAAACATTATTATCTTACAGAATTTGATAAAACTTCATTGTTATTTCCGAGACTATTTTGACCAGTATTATATTAATCCTTATCTAATAAAATAATAATAGTTATTTGAACTGTCTCGTTGGTCTAGTGGTCGCAAGCGCTACTACTGAGCATGTGGTCCTGGGTTCGATTCCCGGGTTGGGCAAAGTGTTATTGGGTTTTTCTATCTGGAATTTCTCAGTAGCAGCCTGGAGTCCGGATTTGTGCCCGGTTGATGGCAATAGGCCGCCCCCTATTACATGGGACTTAAACATAACTAGCGAAATGTGGCTGTACTTGCTACAGGTACACCTCTGCCCAACCCTTCGGGGAAACAAGGCGTGATGTTATGTTATTTATTTGAATTGGGCATTTAATTTAGATTAAAATATGCCTTGACATCATATCGTTTAAATAAATTGTTTAAAGATATCACAGATTCAAATTTACGCGTAACAAAATTATTAAAGTTGACGGCATCGCGGGCACAGCGGTAGGAGTCAATACCCTTTCCTCGGCTATTAGGTATGTAATCCCGGTAGTACCTTCCCGTGGGATATTTTCCGACATCCACGCGGGAGAAGCCGCGAGCTAAAGCTAGTAATGTGTATAAACTTACTCTCTCCTCTCCAGCGCGGCGACTTCGGGCTCGAGATCAGTAGGGTCGTTGTCTTCGTACAGCTGCTTGGCGGTCACTAGGATGTCTTCGAATGGTAAGTCATCTGGTAACTAGAACATACAACGAAAACCTTTTTAATTAGGATGAGATGAACATTTATTTTGCTGTGCAGTTCTCGTCGGCAGTGCTCTTTTTGTGGATGGCTTTAGATATCGTAATTTGATTGAATTTTCTTCTGCTCAGCTCTTGTCGACAGTCCAGAGATGTGATGGAGCCACAATGACTGTCTTCTGGCAGACTTTCGGCGAGCATTTAATCTCGAGATTTTCAACATTTCACTGGCCCGAGTTACTCGGATTTAACAGATCCAGATTATTTTCTTTGGGGTTACTTAAAAAACATGGTGTACATTAATAAACCCAGGACAATCGACCACCGGAAGGCGAACGTCCGAGTCGAAATACGTTTTCTAACTCCTCATGTTTTGAGGAAAGTAAAGAGAAGTGCTCTCGAAAGAGCCCATCTTTGTGAGGCTAAAAATTGGGGTAATTTAAATGAAGTAATACTAACTCGAAAATATCTCCATGACTTATTACATTATCTGTTAACAATTAACCTTAGAAAACAAAAATAAACAATATAGTTGCGACCCCTTCGTGACTTATGTTGATTCAATTTTGTATAACTGAATCTTATCAAACTCACCCTAGACAACAAGCAATGCAACATCGCCATATCACATTCACAGTTATACACTTCATCGGCTCTATACAGCACTATTGCAGCTGTGACGTAGACCGGAAACAGCGGGGGCGCGCACAGGAAGTAGTCGTACAGGCGCACCACGTCGGTGTACTTGTTGAGGCTGTGCCCGAACCAGGTCAGGTACCAGGGCAGGGCAAACATTGTACCTACTTGCGCTCTGGAATGGAAAAAAATGATTTTGAATAGTCTGATGAACAAATTAATGCTTATGATAAAACTAATTTTTTTTTTAAACCTGGACGTCCTTCCCTAGTGCTGAGAAATTTTAACTTAACACGACACAGTTAAATAACTTGTCTGCTAATTTTATTGAGAAAGTCGCGTCTGTAACATAATTATGGCTGTGACAAACAGCATTGCGGAAAAAAAATGTATGTCCTATTGTGAGGTTATCGACCACAACAACGATAGCCAAGAAAGCTTAGAGGTGAAGATTTTGGTCTACAAACTATCATCTTCATGCAAACATCAGATTTAATTTCTTATATAGTCTTAATCTCACCTTGTTCACTCATTCATTTGTGCACAACGTTAAGTCTAAAAGAATTTGCATTCCTACATTTGTCAAGGATTTGCGATTAACCGAAGCGATGCGCGAATATTGTGTACACATTGGTGCACATGTGAGTGACCATGGTCAGAACTAACTACAACTTACTTGTCTAAACACTCGGCCAGCTTCCTATCCGCCCGGCTGACAACAGGCAGCATGTAGTTGAGGAGGTGTTGCGTGGGCTGCATGGTGGTCTGCATGAAGGGCGCCAGCGGAGCCCCGGGCCCGTACGACAGGCGGCACAGCAGCGGGAAGGAGGCACGGTCGCCGCAGACTAAGAGGAGAGTGATCGCTACATCGTGGTAGCCCTGGAGACAAAGTTGAAATAGAGTTTTTACAAAAATACTTGGCTCTATTCATGCCTGGTCCTTGGCAGCTCTACACAGAGAGGTGGAAAAGGAGTAGGGAGGCCTTTGCCCAGCAGTGGGACAAAAATGGCAGAAAAAAAAGCATGCCTGTATTCAGTTCGGCGGCACAAGGAACCTAGTGCCTAGTACCGACCTCTATGGGGGATACTGCGGGGAAAATATACCGATATTCTCAGTACCAGCTCGAAGTCGTCAACGCCGGTTGTCGCTGAAAACCAGCGCTGGGGCTTTGTCTCGCAAAGGGTCCCAGCATTATGCTGAGCGATGGCCGTTTTGCGTGGATGTGACGCATATTTTCCTCCAAAATGTTATTTTCGTGTTTGTTTTTTTTCTTTGCTTGCGTCATATTTGACCGCAAATAAACGTTTATTCTTTCTTTCTTTCAAGTCTGAATTTATCGTAAATGTAAGTGTATTATATGTTCACATAATGACATGTATAGACAGTTATAAGGCCTCTGTTAACTGCCCCGTTGGTCTCGTAGTCGCAAGCGCAAGTGCTACGCGTGAGGTCCTGGGTTCTATTCCCTGGGTCGGGCAGTGTTATTGGATTTTTTCCATTAGGAATTTCGTAGTAACAGCCTGGAGCTTGGAAGTTGGCGGTGTGCTACCCCCGTGCCTCGGAAAGCACGTTAAGCCGCTTGATCTCTCTCCGGTCGTGTCGGATTGCCATATCTCCCGCGACGAAGGCCAGTCTCCGTTTAAATTGGCCGACGTGGCCGAAATACGGTCTGGAGGACTATATACGGATCCTGTTATAGTGAGCCCGCCTATAGCCATTAACCGGGGATAAATCAGGACTCTAGGCTGTTACTCTTGCGACCACTAGACCAACAAGATATAATAGTAATTATTGCTACTGCTGGAATTAATTCTAAATTAATTGGAGATTACAGCAATGGCCAGGCAGCTATGCAACGCAGACTATATCATCGGTATTTTCGACGAATCTATTTTTGCAGCTGGAGAGCTACAAGTAATGGCAACGAATAAATTGGTAATTTATTACGCAGACGACACGGGTCAGATCATTTTAAGCGATCTAATTTTTACGATTCTAGCTATGTCAATTTTTGCACTACCATAGTCTATATTTATATCGTCAATCTTCACACTCATCAATAAAAATGTTTAATTAATCTGCAGTTGAATAAAATGTTATCAATAAATTACAAATATCAGTTGTAAATCAACCAACTGTTAGCAATGCATTATTTTATTATAATAGCTTGTTAAAAATAAAATGTATTATTATATATTCTTTATTTCTGTATAATTATATAAAATACGTATAGAATCTATACGCATTTAATAAAGCAGCGAGTTCACTGACCGAGAAAATAATAAAAGCGTAACGTTATGGTGTGCGCAGTTTGTTTGCGTTTTGCACAGGCGAGCTACATATACGAGTATACAATAGAACCGTCATTTTTAAGTCATTCTAAAGTTTGTCAATTTTATTTGATTTTGCAGCAATCCTATTTTGTTAAATATTTTAGGTAGGTACTTGTTCTATGTTATGGGTTTGGTTTTCGCACTTAGTCCGTCAGGTGGACCATTGTGCGTGGGCCATGGCGGCCGTTTGGTGGTTATTCCAACTAGCCCACCTAACTCCAGAATAAAATTTCCTGGTCTGTTCCGAACATCTGTGACAAATCTGGGTGACCCGAGGGTTCCTGTTCTAATCTGGGTGACGCCTGTGCATTCAAAGAGCACGTGCGCGACGGTTTCCTCAGCCTCCATGCACGCCTTGCACAGAGGACTATCCGTTATGCCTATTGTGTGGAAGTGGGAGCATCACGCGCACACCACCAAGCGCACCCCCCGTGGTGTTCCCCGTCACCAAACGCAGGCCGTTCTTGTCCAGGAGTAATAAACGTCTGGTTAGCCTGTTATCCAAGGATGGCATAGCTTCCTTGGACTGCTTGCAGCCTTGCAAGCAGTCCACCAGTCGATGTCGAGGTTGTATGTGGGTAAACTCCTGTAGCCACCTGTGTATTTGGTTGAAGGGGATGGGCACGATAGGCTCGGGTCCACAGACTGCCGTGTTGGATCCTCGTCTAGCAAGTTCGTCAGCTGCGTCGTTACCTAGCGATCAGCTGTGTCCTTTTATCTATTGCATTGACACCGTGTTGCGGCTAGATACCGTTATTTGTTCTAGTTCATTGTGTCATTAGCTTCGAAGTAATATCTTTTTTCCGTAAGTATTGGAGAACTGAGGCGCTGTCGGAGAGTATACGTATGTGTGTGACTGTAACCCTACTTGCACTACTAACAGGCTTCTAGGGCGTGCACCGCTTGTATAATACCCACACACTCCTGATAGACGGTGTTGAACATTCCCAGCGGTCTGGATATATTTATGTTGCTAAATATCTAAGAAATTATACAGGTTATGTCGTAAACCCAACTTAAAAAATATTTTTTATAATCATATTACACCGTCCCTTACTGTAATATTTTTTTGAAGTTCGATGATCGATTAAATGTTCATTCACTGGAGCACTTACCTACCCTATAGGATAGGATATTTTTTCCGTAAGGATTGGAGAACAGAGGCGCTGTCGGAGAGTATATGTATGTATGTGGGTGTCCGTAACCCTCCTGGCTTCTAGGGCGTGAACCGCTTGAGCGTGGACAAGTAGATGGGTTGAACATTCCCAGCGGTCTGGATATATTTATGTTGAGGTCGTGTGAGAAGACTCCGATTCCGGTACCGGAGTCCGTCTTCGATCCGTCGGTGTATACTCTCATCTCTTTCGGGCCTGAGTTAGTCACACTGTTCTTCTATAAGTATTATGTTGTGGTGCCTTTGAAAGTGGTGTATTTTTCGGGCTTTGTCGCTAGGTGATGCCATCATTGGCCTTCGTTAAGTAGGTACTTTGGAAACGTTTAAATCAATTATCTAGACAAGAAGTTGTTTATTTTACTTTCCACAAATAATAACATTACTTTGGTATAAGCCTCGAATTTGACTCTTGATAACAGTAACACAATGCAAACCAGTTGATATTGATAGTGAAGCCCGAAGCCTGGCGAGTGTAACTGATAACAAGTTCACTATCAAGGCAAGGTCGACGCTGTTATCCACTTTCTTCCGTACTGCGTAACACAGATTCTGTTCGGCCACTATTCTAGTATGACAAGAACTGGCGCAAACCTGGCGAAGCGAAGCGCAGCGCAGCACAGTTATCAATGGCAAACCAATATCAACCATGCACGTGTTAAAATAACTTTGAAAATTAATAATCTTCCATAGTCCGAGAGAGCAACAAAGCGGACGGAGGTACTATATGGTTAAAGTTATTTATTTTCAACTTTATTTTAAGAAGCGCAATGTTGATATTTATTTGGCAAACTGCGCTGCATTGTTCTTCGCAAGGGATGTATCCTTGAAAGATTTCTCCACGTTACGGTAAGGGAAGTTGACATTCGAAAGAAAGAAAACGTTTATTTGGACATACGAGTAGTTCCCCAACTAGCAAAATCAGCACTTAAAACGATCTCAAGACTACTTCTATTTTCACTTATAAAAAACTTGTATTATGCTACAAAGCTGGATTTGGGCGCAGTTATTGGAGAGTTTATTTCTATAAGTATCTTATAATCAACTTATTAAATGTTACTAAGCCCTATAATATACTTGACGAAGCGCAATAGCTTCTATAATGATATGAGACTACACAATTACAAGCACAAACGCTCTTGTTAGTATCTGACATAAGTATCTTACTAAAGCAATCTTGTTTATAATGCACTAGTAACATACTTAGTTATTAGTTATAAGTATATTTTAATAGAGGTTTTCATTGTTGTTGCGCGGCTGGTGGTTCCGGTTGTTTTGTGGTAAATACTTAATAAAAACGTAAGTTTCTATTACTATTATTTTGTATTATTGTAGAACATTAATTAGTAAATATATATTGTAAATATAGTGTATGAACTCGTGGGGAAGTCATTTTTACTGTAAATGTGTACCGCAATTTAGTTAGTTTCACAATCCCCTCCGAAAAATAGCACATTAGTATATTGTTGTAAATAAAATATTTCATCAATTCTGATGAATATTCGCCATGTTTTGAAATTGCTCTTCATTAAGTACTTTGTAGAACCATTGTAGGTAAATAAGTACTTGTAGCAGCTTCAGTCCAGATAACTCGCCTCCATTTTAAAACAAATTAGGGTTCCCTTGAAATATGCCTGCTAATTTTTGAATTTACTTTTTTTAGGATTTAATTAACAAGATGGTTGTATTTCTTGATGTCGACTGTTTTTTGACCAAATAATTTTGCGAAATGCTGATCAACGGTGCAAAATCGAACCAAAACGAGCTTCTACAAAAAAATGCAGAGGTAAAAAAAGCGACAAAAAGACTTCTTCCGAAAATCTGGTTACAAACGAAACGTCTCCTAAGCAGCCTCTTATAGAGAAACAAGCCACTGGTAACCAAATAGAAGTTGAAGATGTTACAGAAGAAATTTTTGTCTGAAATGAAAAGATTTTTTGTCAAGGTTTTTATACCAGTTTTTAGTTAATTAATTCTAGGTTTCTGAATTTTTAATTTGGATCTAGTTACTAAAGATATTGTTATCTGTTTGTATTATGTGATTATGTGACTTATCTATAATAAATGGTAGAGATAAACCATTTTAAAAATGAACGCCCCTCCACTGCTTGTTGCATACACATGTCAAATTTTTGTGTAGAAATTTTAGTGGAGGGGCGTGCATTTTTACAGTGGTTTATCTCTACCTACCTATGCTGAAATTATTTAACTAACAAAAATGAACTACTAAGTTCATTTTTATTAGTTTTAGTTGATTAATTTTAAAAGACTTACCATTGAGGTTACTTTTTAAATACTTTTTTCGTGACTTTTTATTGATACAATTTTTGATTTTTAACGTTCATGTGCAGTAACTGTACTGTAATCATGCTAATAGTGAGACTAAAGACTACTGTAATAGTGAGACTAAAGATAATTAATGTGTTGAAGTTTGTTGATATTTTATTGTTGAAGAATTTAAGCATTTATAATAGGTTTCTAATTATCTTTATGACATAGCTACACTGAAACATTTCGTTAACTTTAGTAAAGTTTTATTTTATTTGTTTAGTAAGTTTTTTATTTTAAGTTTGTAAGTTATAACTTATAACGTTTATTAGTACAAGACAGCTAAGATCATTTTAGTGCTTATGAAACATAATGTAGCTGATAACTCATGAATGAGACTGATTGCCAAGACTTTACCTAATTTTGAATAAAATATAATTGTAATATAGTGTTGTTTTATTTTATGCACTTTAAACTTCAAATTCACAGCGTATGTAACAATGGTAAGAAAAATATCTCCGAGTTATATGTAATACTAACAAGTTTACATTTTACATTTTGAACTTTGCAAATTACCTCCGATTTTTCAATAGCAGCACAATCACATTTATAAATATTCAAAAAAGAAGATTTTAATGGTTTTTCGAAAGCGTCGTGGATATTATCAAAACGATATCCCATGATTTCTATTTCTTGCTTAATGTTGTCTTTCATCATGACGGATTTTAATTCTATTACATGATTTTCGTTAGTAAGAAACCACTTGTCTTCATCCTTTGATGATAAAATATAAGTTTCTAGATGCAAAACCAATAAACCGCTTCGCTGGTTCCTTTTTATGAATGGATAGTGTACAATTTCTTCGTTAAGATGTTCTGTTTCGATTAACTGTTTTTCAATTATTCTTTTCGCGACTTGCTGTAATGGATTGTTTCCTTGTCTGATAGTTTGTTTGATAGCGTATAGTTTATTTTCAAAAGGATAAATAAGCATTAAACTTATGCAGAATTCCAAATTTTCTTACTTCCTCAACTATATGTATTAAATTATGTATGTTACTAGTAACGTAGTCACGCCCGTAGAAGGTCTTAAAACTTTCTGTAAAATCTTCTAACATTTTTTCAGCAATCCGCAAGAGTGGCAAATGCTTTTCGTTTGAAAAAATCGTTATGGCACAAAACAAGTTTAAAAAATGATAAAATGGTTCTGGTTTGAGCACGTGTTTCAAAATTATAACACTATTATAAAAAAAAGATCGGTACTCAGAACCTTTCCAGTGGGCCAAAACATCTACAGATCTCATTGTTCTGTGTATTTCTTTAGGCATTTGACAATTCAGTAAAAAACTGTTGACAATATCAATATCTCGAGCACTCCATTTGGTAAGGTATTTTCCCAACTTTCCATCACGCATTCACGCCATCCAATCAACAATCGCTTCATCAAGCCAAGGTCTATTAGGTGTAATGAGTCTGCCACAGGAAAATCCTCTATCATATCTATGCTTAGGTTCAATAATGGAGAGTCATGTTTGTGGTGTTCTTCATATTTTTTAGCACGAAAGTCTTTATCGTTTCTTTTAGGACAATCGAACTTAGGAAATGTTACAGTGTTTGATTTATGTGAATATTCGCCAATCACGGTACATTTTAGACAGCCATGCTTTCCATTAAAATTTATGACACCTGTAAAAAAATAAAATGTACATAATTATACAGGGTTATTGGAAAAACACCACAACCTTTTAAAAGGTCATTGTACTCATCATTATGAACAACGATTTATTTTTCGCGATTTCAGGTTTGGTCCCATGTAAAAGTTTTTATAATGACATGAGTACAATGACCTCTTAAGACGTTGTTGGTGTTTTTCCAATAACCCTGTATTTTTTAATAACAGTAGTGATAGACAAACCATACCTACATTTTCATCAACGCAGTCCTAGCACTGTTTAGAAAACTATAATGAATGATCATAAAGATTATACTTTAGCAATATTAAATAACTAGCCTTCCGCTCGCGGCTGCGCCCGCGTGGACTACGTTTTATATCGCGAGGTCTGTGCCCAGCACTGCGTTCAAAAGTTATCCAGCGCCTCATCTATCTACTTTCCAAATTTTATCAAAATCTGTTCAGCCGTTGAGGCGTCAAAGCGGAACAAACATCCATATTTTTACATTATCATAAAGAGCGTAAAAAGAGTTCTTCAATAAGGTAGGCAACGCACTAGCAATTCCCCCGGTGTTGCAGGTGTCTATGGGCGGCGGTGATCACTTATCATCTGGTGGACCGTCTGCCCGTTTGATCTCCTAGTTATAAAAAAAAAAAAACTAAACTTGCCTTTAATCAAGGCCCTTGCTGGCGAATCACAAATGAAAGCTCTTATTTTGACTTTGATTTTATATTCATTTGACGCCAACGTTATAACTAATCCATCTTCTTCAAGTTCCCTCATTTCTTTCACAAAAGACCCCAAATATGCATTCAGATCAGATGGTTTTCCTTCACCCGCATAAATCCCTTAAAAAAGTTTTTGTTTAGTAATATATGTATACAACTTAACTAAGCACCTACGATATTGAAATAGTGTATAATTACCAATCACAAAGGGAGGGATGTGAGATATTTCAAAGATGTTACACAAAATAGGCCAGAGTTGATATCTTGAACTTTTGTATACTGGCAACCCATCTATGTTTATATTTAATGAAATCGTATTTGTTAAACTATTCAAATCCAGCCCCTGTAGCGTATTTTTTAGACATTTAATCAATCCGTTGTGCCAATACTGTCCTGGATCCGAGATTGTAATATGCAACTTTTCTTTGTTGGTATGTAATAAAGTCCGTGAATCTTTAGGTAAAACATTACTTAATATTTTGTTCAAAATAGTAGATAGTTCATTCAGGGCTAGATGAGGTATATTAAATTTTATAGCCCAGCTTTGCATATCTTTAAGCAATTCATGATTTTTTTCATAGTCAGTGGTTTGTTCGATATGTAAATCGTATTCTTCTTCCCAATTTTCAACTTCTTCACTTTCTGAGTGGTGGGCTAGGGGTGAAAAAATATTTTCGGTCACAGAACCCTCATTGACTTCACCTGCGTTTGCACTTGACGCGTTTGATTTATTTCTTGATCCTGTTGATTTTATTTCTGAAGAACTTGACTTCATTAATTCTTTATACCTATTTGTCACTTTTCTTCTGTAACCACCACTCCTTTTCAATCGTTTCCAATCGGTTAAATTCATGTTCAATTTCCTCAAGACGAAGGCTGAATCTCAACAAAATGGCTGAGGTTTACTAATAAAGTTATTGATCTAGTAGCTTATAAGCTTTTTTGATTATATAGCGCTCTTATCAAGTACTAGTAGATTTAAAAGAGTCTTGAGAAAAACTATAACGGCGTAAACTTATAGTGATCTCGGCCAAGTATGTTATAATATCTTATTCTCTCACAAAATGCTACTATAGGATCAAAATGTTATTCAGGATTATTTAGTTTTACTGTAAACAATTATAAGAGACTTATTCTTAAAAGTGTCTTAAAAGATAATCTTGTAGCTAACTATATGACAGAGATATAAAAGCAAATGCTCTTGAGAATATCTACGCTTGTGAAATGCTATTACTAGTAAAAGTGTCCTATACATGTTTTATAGGTCAGTCTTGTAGCAAACTATAAGACCGAGATATAAAAACGAATGCGCTTGAGTATGTTAAGGCTTGGCAAATTCTGTTATAAGTTAAATTGTCTACCGCATGCCTTTATAAGAACGTTATTAGTAGTGACAGACTTATAATCTTTCTTTATAGGATTACTTTGCTAGTTGGGTCGTGAAACACAAAATACTAACAAAAATAAAAAAATGAAAATAATCTTTTGACAATTAAATGTGTGTGCCTAACGGCAATACGGTATTTTTTATACTTCTAAATAAATAAACTAGTAATCAAATAAACTGATTAAAAAACAATACGAAAACAACAAGATCTGACCAAGCAAAACCCTATTCTTAGCAATTAGTTCGTGAGATTGATTCGTGCACCGTGCACTCACAATTTTACAAAGCGCAACAGGCCGCCGCGCGCCGTCGACCGCAACGGACAAATACACAAACTGTTATTTAGTTTTACGACAGAAAAAATACTGTGAGGTGTTTGAATAATATATATAAATATTTATTAATAATAATAAAAACTAACACAAAAATTTGTCATAAATTGTTAATGTTTTGTCCATTTTTGCGTGACGTTGAGTGGAGCCAAGTATGTCTTCAAGAAAACGATGGTAGGGATCAAAGAACAAGGCTATTAGACACATGTAGGTATATGCGTGGAAAGAGGATGCATCATCATCATTATGAGGTTTAGTTTCGGAGCCATCTGTTTATCCAGAGATTAACTCTGCAAATCTAGCGGATATTCATATAATAATATAATGACTCACATTGAAATATGTATTAATTTAGAAACAGATGCGAAAGTCACAGTCGCTTAGTCTCCGGTCGCCAGTATCACTATTCAAAACGATTTTTGACGATTCAATCAAGTTCAATACGGGCGTATGTCTGCATAGAAAGTTAATCTATATGTTTTATAAAAATGGTAAAACATTAGAAGTACCTATTTACCTACTATATACATAACTTATGTTGAGCATAAATTACTATAAAGGCAATAATAAAACCCGTTAGTTAAAACAAATTACGCAGTGCCATACTATCATACCTATGGGAGCTCTTTTAGCTAATTGAATACTGAAATTAATATTCAGGTCACATAGTAACACCAATACAATTGTTGGTTTCTATTTCTACTATGAGCCGGATACGGACCGAAAATAATTCACACCTATATTACAACATAAACATAACATCACGCCTTGTTTCCCCGAAGGGTTGGGCAGAGGTTTACCTGTAGCAGGTACACCCACATTTCGCCAGTTATGTTTAAATCCCATGTAATAGGGGGCGAGCCTGTTGCCATCAACCGGGCACAAATCTAGACTCCGGGCTGCTATTGAGAAATTCCAGATAGAAAAAGCCAATAACACTTTGCCCAACCCGGGAATCGAACCCAGGGCCTCGTGCTCAGTAGTAGCGCTTGCGACCACTAGACCAACGAGGCAGTCACCAATATTAGTAATCGTATAATCAGCCTATAAAGTTACCACTGCTGGGACAGACCTCGTCTCGATGAGAGGGAGGCACCTACATTAAATATCATGTAATTATGACTGAATCATTGGTCCAGTCATCGCAAGCGCTACGAGGCATGAGGTCCTGGTTCGATTCAAAGGTGGGGCAAAGTGTTATTGGGTTTTTCCACCTATACTTCCATCCACCATCTGGAATTTGTCAGCAGCCCCGGGTGGATTTGTGCCCGGTCTATGGGATTAGGCTCGCCCCCTGTTACGTGGGACATAAAAATAACTGGCACACTATATTTGCACCTCTGCCTAACCCTTTGGGGTATAAGGCGTGATGTTATGTTTATAAAATAATAACCTATACCCGAAAAGTTCGCTTAACGTACCTGGCAGGACCTCCAGATGTAGAGAACCGCTTTAATCCCTTTAGTGGGTGAACAATTTAAAAATTCAACATTATTCCTGTATTTCCTGTTTTTATTTATTTATGGACTCCATCTCTTGTGTTCAACACCTCCCATCTCAGGATTGGACTATCTAGTAAAATACCTAATACTCGTCCATGGTTTGCAACCTCTGAAATACAAGGCAACGACCAACGGCTCGCACGTCAGTCACACCACCAGGCCACCGCACGGCCCCGCGGTCGCGCCCGCCTTAGGCCCTAGTCACCGCGCGTTCAATGTGGACGCACACAAAAGGGATTCAACGTTGTAAGGAAGTCCTGGTGATACGATAAAGTGACACTTTAGAAGGTAGCTAAACCATCTTTTGTTTTGTTACCGAACTGCCTCAAAAGGTGGGATAGTTATGTTTTTACCGAGTTCTTTCTCAGTCAGGAGTAAATGAATCACTGTCCTAGCTTATTTAAAGGTATATCTATACCAGAAACCGCCACCGCAGCAGGTCGTGGTAAAGTAAAGCGGGTCAGATTGTGGTTTTATGATATGCGCCGCAAGAAAACAGACCTTTGGATTGTGGTCTGGTATCTACAGTAAGAATAAATCTATGTTCCACTCCTGATTGTGCCTGCATTTTCGATTTTAGATTTTTTTCACCATTGCGAATGATTGTGTTATCGCCAGTACCTACTATAACATATGGTACACTAGTATGGAGTATTTAGGCCTAAAATATATGTAGTGTTTGATTCAAAGTGACTACTTCCTGTCGAATGAGACCCCGCGTTAGACCAAACTACAAAAATTTTTTTTTATCCCATCTGGTTTAGAATTTTACTAAGATGTTTATCTTTATATAATACTTCTGTACGTGTGTTTGTCACCTAACTCCTCCTAAACGGCTGGACCGATTTGGATGAAATTATTTTGTGTGTATATTTGAGTGGTAGGTGTCGCTGTTCAGACAGGACAGCGTCTGTCAGGTCCGCTAGTTATATGTTTAAGTTATTTAGTAGTAGCAGTAACTCCTAAAGTTCTGAGTTGAACTCCACAAAACTGACAAATGCTTGTACTGACAGGACAGGACCACTTAAATCTGTGTGGTTATTTCCTCAAAAGACCATTTCAGACACTAATATGTCCTCATATGGCCTAACCAAGGTTAGGTCTGGACTTTAAAAGAGACTGTGACCTCTGAGTTTGTTTCGGAGATTTTGATTTTTTTTATTCTCAGAGTAGTCTTAAAGTAAACGCCGAACTCATCTAGCTAATTTTTTAAAAATTTATTTTTATACGCCATGTAAAAGTGATTACAATATCCTATTTACGGCTAGCGTCAGAATGGCTGGTTGTCTATGGCAATCAGCTCTGAAAGTATATTCAAGAATTGCTACACAATTGCTTATATTTGCTATATGTGTTCGATAATTGCTACATATGATACATTCAGAGAAATACGAATATTTTTTTGACCAGCCGTTCTGACGTCTGGATGGATGGTCGCCTCCGTGATCAGCATGAAAAACGCAGAATTTCTAAAAGTATGTAGTATCAATAATTGCTTACTAATTGCTACTTTCACGAATTTAAGTTTGAGCTTCGTACATACATTAGGTAAAAAAATATAGCTTGTATTAAAATTTGTACGAAAAAGCGCCTAATAATTTAGAAAGGCAACAAATTCTTTTTACCAGAGGTGTCTTGTTCAAATCTTGCAGGCGTTCACTTCGACTTTAATGACGTTTGGTGAGTATTTAATAAACGTAGGTACCTACCCTCCATAACATAATATTTACTAGTATCAGTTAAACGTTGAAACTGTTCTGACTTTTTTGATAAGTGAAACTTAGTGCTTACGTCTGTGTTTTGTGATTTACGTTTGGTGACAATGAAAAGAGGAAGAAAGTTTACTGTGCCACTAAATGATCAAAAAAATGCGTTCCTGCAATACAAAAAGTATTTTTCCAATAAATCCCATTTACCATCATCTACCGATCCATTATTCAGTGAAATAAGTGCCTTTTTATCAAATAAAATTACGAAGCAAGCACTGTTCCTTTCTGTAAAGAAAAATTTTGACTATTTCTTTGGTGACTCTGATGATCTTGAGGTTTGTGATAACCAAGAACCAAAACAAATTCTTTCGAATAGTGATGAATTAAAAAAAAAATACAAAGGTAAAAAAACAGTATGTTACGATTTTATGATTGACACGTATCAATGGGAACGAATGCAACCAATAAGTAAACGCATTAAATTAAATAAGGGTGCAGAAACTGTATTTAGAATGAAAAATCTTTTGCCTAAGCATCAGTGGGCGCATCTAATGCGTGAAAAAATTTGGGAGGTTCATCCCATTGCACACAATTGGATATTTAAACAATATTCTATTAATAAGAATAATAACATAACGTGCGTTGGATTTTGTAAACAATGTGAGGCTAAAGTGAAGGTTATAATTAGCTGGCCTTCTAATAAAATTGCTCAATGCAAATGCATTATAGCAAATTACGATGAAAATTTTGTTCATACTTTTGCTAGAAAAACAAAACTATCGCCTACGAAGCGAACAGAAATATCTGATGATCTCAAACATGTTGCTGCTATAACATACCGTAACACAATGGCTAATAAAATTATGGATTCCGATGATCCTGAGCCTGCTCATCTGCCGACAGTTGGTTGCCTACGTCAAATAAAACACGAAGTAAACAAGAGTTCATATTTAGATAAAAATCAAATTCTTTCATTATGGTTAATGACACTAATATCGCCTTATAAAGAAGCCATTAAGCATATTTCAGTTTATCCTTTTTATGTGTATTATTGGGATCCTTGCCAAGATAATTATTATAAACTGTTTAAGAAAACTGGCAAGTTAATCCTTAGTCTGGATGCCACCGGTAGTATTTTTAAACCATTTGGTCCAACACATAAAGTCGTAATTACTAAACACATTTTCATTTATGTATGTGTCATGAAGACAATCGAAAATGAAAGTAGCGTCCCGCTTACACAGATGTTGTCGGAAAGTCAATCTTTGGAGACAATATATAAATGGTTAGAAGCTTGGCAAGAATGCAATCCAAAACCAGATGAGGTCAATGTCGACGATTCATCGGCACTAATTGGCGCTTGCGTGAAAGCATTTACGAAACATAACTCGACAAAAGATTATGTCGAAGAATCGTACAGAAAACTGGAACAAGAGAAAAGTAGTGATGATTGTTACATAAGAATAGACACCAGTCATTTTGTAAAAATATTATTTAATCTGTCATGTTTTAAACATGTCGACAGCAGAGTAAAATTTTTTTATATTAAATGTTTATTAGAGTTAAAAAAATGCGAATCTTATGAAAAAGCTAAAGATATTTTGGCAGATATAATTACAGTTTGCTTAAATGAATATGATGGATTAGACAAAAATAACACTCGTTCTAGATGTGCTACAGCTAAAAATCGATTAAAGTCACTGGATCAATTTCAGACTTCGGACAATGAAATAGAAATTGTGGATAATGATAAATTACTTGATACGCCTAAAGTTGACCTAAAGTCGGTTTTTGAAGATGTATCGGAACATCCCATCAAATTAGAAAAACAAAATACAGAAAGTAATTTCTATAAATGGTTTAGAAACAAAATTGATACAGAAAAATTATTGGTGACACTGGATACTGAGAGTTTTGGCGACCATGAGAACCTTTACTATTTTCCCGCTATTATTGGAACTTTATCGCGTTTACTGACACAGTTTCCGTTATGGTCTAACATAATGAAAAATATTTATGATTCCAACATCACCACACCATCTTCCTCAAATGTAGAGGCCTATTTTAAAAACATTAAAAGGCTTTTATTACAAATGAGCACAAAATCTCATAGACTGCGGACAGACGAATTCATATCCAAACATTTAGAATTCCTAAAAGGAGAAATAAAAGTTGCTGCTAATAAATTAGCTCACCAAAGAAAGGTCGAGGTCAATAATTCAAAAAACACGCTGAAAAAGGTCTCAAAAACTTTGGTTCAGAAAAAAAAGCTACAAACAAACGAAGAGTTTACAGATGATTCGATTTTTGCTGAGAATCCGACCTTTATTGAAAACTGGAGAGGAAAAGGAAAAGACGTTAAAAAAAGAAAAAGAAAGTTAAAATCTATTGTACTTTTGTCTAACTGAAGCAGATTACAGATTGGTGATAAAAAATATATTTTGAGGAACACATGCGCTATGGATTCTATATGTCAAGCTTTGGCTATAGCATACGTCGACGATTACCGTATAAGTAGAACAATACAGGACAGCAAACATTTGTTTTGTAAACTTATTAGGCTAATGACAGAGAAAAATACAGAAGAATTGTACAAAGTTAGATCAGAAATGGCTCAAGTATATTTTAACAAAGTTGAACAGGCTAATACTGTGGAGATTAGTTGCGAGTGTAATGTCAATAATGTGTTTGAACGCATATTAATTGATTGCATATATAGTGCGGACGAAAGAGAACATTGCACAGAATTAGAATGCCCGATCAATAATGTTCAGCGGAAAATACCTGTTCTACATATAGACGTTAATAAAACTGTTAAGGAGTTACAAGAAGCCGCAAATACACTTATTAATTGTGAAGAAATTACACAATGCCGTCGACATAACTGTCATGGTATTAAATCGTTTACTATAGCCTTACGAGACCTAATTGCATTTGAATTTAATTCAAATGATTTTATTTCAGTAGATGATCCACCGATCCACCTGTTATTGCACAACACTGAATTTCGTTTATTGTCAATAATAGAATTTATTCCTCCGTCACCTGGAATACAAATTGGTCACTATAAAGCTCACTGCAGGCGAAATTTACAGTGGAATTGTTACGATGATCAATCTACAAAGATAACAAAAAGTCCAAAGAAGATGATCCCTCATTGTATTTTATATGTTAAAAAATAGTAATTTGTTGATTTTGTGTACACGTAGAAATAATATTATATAAAGATTTAACGAAGTATTACGATTGTTTTCTTTCATACATTTCCCGTGTTTCATATTTATGCTTTTGTAGGTAGGTATGTACTGCTTGATTAAGCATAAGTTGTGTAGCTGACAATGGTGCCGATTCTCTTGTCACAAATGCGTCTAAACTAGACTAAAAATCACCAAAATTTAGTTTACTCCTGTCAAACGATGATTTCCCATTCTGAAATAGACTAAAGTGGCACAACTTAACTATATTTTAGTTTGACAGCACTAAGATTGTACTGAGATTTTAATTTAGTGAAAATGACAATTTTGCTATTCTGAATTTGACGTTTTTCACCTAAAATTTTAATTTTATAACTAATTCTGACCATTTTTAATCGCCACTGAAAATGGTGTGGAATATTATTAGTTGTTATGAACTAAAATTCACACGAACATCTCGACTTCGGATGCAAAAACTAATAACGTTTATGAATTACGTTTAAGCAGAGTAGTGGGATGGTCCAAATTATTAGTTCGGTCGGGAACACAAATTTAATACGAGTTATTTTTACACACAGATATTTTTTATATATGTAATTGTTTTTTACACATGACAAGTCAAGCACTTGTTTTTTCTTCACAACAGACACTGACATTTTTAGTCTTTGAATATTATGTAGAGTTAGGTAGGTATACAAACTCCTACACTTTCCCTTATTCAACAGATCTAAGACCCATTGCATGATTAAGAGATGCAACACTCGAACGTGGCAGTGCCTTTGTAAGAATATCAGCCACTTGATTTGCTGTACCAATCCTTATAACTTCAATAGCACTTTCAGCCACTAGTTCTCTCACATAGAAGTGACGAATGCGTATGTGCTTTGTCCTCTTGTGAAATTCCGGGTTGTGGGCAAGTCGAACTGCTGCTTCATTGTCCACACTGAGTGACGGTGTATGCGTAAGCTTAGTAAGGTCTTGCAGAATTCTCGTTAGCCAAACAAGTTCTCTAGCTGCTTCACTAGCTGCTACAAGCTCAGCTTCAGTCGTAGAGATAGCGACAGACACTTGTCGCTGACTCAGCCATGAAATAATTCCACCAGAATAACGACAGACCACTCCTGTAGTAGATCGTCCGGTATCTCGATCTCCACCATGATCTGCATCGCTAAAACCTTCTAGCACGCCTGGTAAATGATGCGCTTTATACTCAATTCCATAAGAGCTAGTGCCCTTAATGTAGCGCATAATGCGTTTTACTCGAAGCCAATCTTCTTTGGACGGTGATTCCAGTTTTCGAGATGCAACTCCTACAGCGTAGGCAATGTCCGGACGTGTTCCGACCATGAGATACGCGAGAGCGCCAACAGCTTCACGGTATGGAAAGTCTTCCACTTCTGTAGCTTCAGCTTTCCCTGATTGTGAAGGTTCCTTCTCTATAGGTGTAGCTACAGGGTTACAGTTAGCCATCCCGAAACGGTCCAAAATTCTTTTTGCGTAGGCTTCCTGATTGATGAAAACAGAGCCATCTTCTTTTCTAGTTAATTGAAGACCTAGGTAATGAGACGCACGTTTCGTTGTAATCCGTAGTCTTTCCTTAAGATCATTCAAAAAAGAATTAGCCAAAGCTTCATCCGTGGCAGCTACCAATCCATCATCTACATATAATGTAATGAGTAGCTTCTTGCCAATCACATGCTTAGTGTATAGACAACAGTCAGCTTCACACTGCTTGAAGTCCATGTCTAATAATATTTCTTGGAAACAGGCGTTCCAGCACCTTGGAGCTTGTTTCAATCCATATAGGCTTCGATTCAGCTTTAAAACATTAGTTTCACTGTCGGCATAACCTTCTGGTGGTTGTACATAAATTTCCTCCTTCAGGGTTCCATTGAGGAACGCAGTACAAACATCAAACTGCACTAGGTGAAGGTTTTCCTGTGCGCTGACACTCAACAGAGCTCTGATTGTTGCAAGGCGGGCAACAGGACTAAACGTCTGGTCATAATCCTGTCCCTTTCTCTGCTTATAGCCTTTGACGACAAGACGAGCTTTGTACTTGTCGACAGATCCATCAGGATTCCTTTTAATTCGTAGAACCCATTTGCAGGGAAGAGCTTTCTTATCTTTAGGCAAATTACAGGGCGTCCAAACATTGAGGTCCTTTAGAGATTTTAATTCACTGTGCATAGCCTTTTGCCACTCTATACAATCGTCTCGCTTCATTGCATCCGCGAAGTTTGACGGATAAGCTTCTGTGACACATACGTAGTCATCAAATCTTTTTGGACGTCTCAGTTGATCACGGTCACGGAGATTGTATCGCGGCAGCGACTCTTCTACAGCGTCATGAAATTCCTCTAAATTGTGATCATCGTGATCTTCTTGAAGCTCTTGTTCATGGACAAAGTCTTCCACTTGGACGTCTTCCAGGTTTTCTCCCTCAAGACTTTGTTCTTGATTAATGGAAGCTAAAGGCTCTTCTATAACATGGTCTCCCTCGTGCTGAATTGTTTCTTGATGTATATCTAACGAAACCGGTGTCTCACTGTCGTTCGTGCTATTAATCGGCAGCTTAAAGGAATATTCCCTCGAACTAGAAACAGTTTCTTCATGTTCGTTGATGGGGAGTGGTTGTTCGTTAAAGATAACATCTCGCGAACGAACTAGTATGTTTTTCTTTCCATCCGTTATCCATATTCGGTAGCAATCCTCGTCATATCCGATGAGTCTGCCTTTGATTGCTTTCTTATCTAATTTCTTCCGCTTTTGCTTTGGAATGTGGGCGTAAGCTGGACATCCTATAATTCGGAGGTGTTTTATTATAGGCTTCTTCCCACACCAAAGTTCGTATGGAGACTTATTGTGTATGCTGGTAGGACCCGTTCTGTTCAGGATGTATGCTGCAGTATTTATAAGTTCTGCCCACAGTTCTTGAGGCATTACTTCGTGTGCATACATCATGGATCTTGCAGTTTCAACCAACGTTCTGTTTTCTCGTTCGCTTACTCCATTTTGTTCCGGTGTGTACGGTGTGACGAGTCTTTGTTGAATTCCATTGGAGTCAAGTATACTTCGAATGGATTTATTATCAAATTCACCACCGTTGTCGCTAAGTAGGCATTTTATGGTATGTCCGACTGTTTTAGCCTGAGCGAGCATCAAAGCGAGTTTATCCTTGACCTCATATTTTCGGCGTAAAAAGTATACCATACGGTAACCTGTGTAATCATCTTTGAACAAAACGTAGTACTGATACTTTGCGTAACTCGGATGAAATGGTCCGCATACATCTGTATGTACGAGTTCTCCTGGTGCGGTAGCTCGAGTCCTCGTACCGAATTTAAGTCTATGTGCTTTCCCGTAAATGCAACCTTCGCATGTATCCTTATCGAGAGGAAGATCTAGTCCCAATCCGTGTTTAATGGTTGCTTTTACATGCCTCTTATTTTGATGCGCAAGCCTCTCGTGATAGAGCTGCATCGTTTCAGTTGTTGCATAGACTTCGGGGGTGTTCATAGACGTAGGTGGAATATTTATAACGTCAAGTCTGTATAAACCACCTTTATGCTGACGTTTTCCTATCAAGCTTGCTTCTCCATTGACAAAGACGGTGCATTCTTTTGTCGATGATGTGAACGTGCTTTTCGGAACTTTGTCGTGAAGTGCGAGAACTGAGAATAAATTCTTATTTATAGCTGGAACGTACCAGACGTCTGTCAGGGTAACACGTAATTGTTTCCCTTTCACGGTTGCTTCGAGTATTACGGAACCTTTACCACTAGCATGGATCGTGTTTCCATTGGCAGTTTTTACCGTACGGAACTCATCAAAACGCTCAAAATTCTGGAACAAATCAGCCCGATTGGTGACATGGCTCGTCGCGCCATTGTCTACAAACCAGCTCTCGGTGTCTCTTTCGATGTGAAAAACTTCTGTGTTCTCTATAGACATTAGAATCATGTTAGCTGTTTTAGAAGTAGAAGGTGCTGTATTGCTACTCTTTGGAGGCTTGCCATCTCGGATCCACTTGTGACAGTTTTTAACTCGATGACCTTTAGCCTGACAGTAATTGCATTTTAATTTCTTATCCTTCTTCTTTTCTGTTGCAGAGGTGCTGGAATTTGTAAACAGGGTTTCTTGCTGTAGTACGGCATTATTACTCAGCAGTGCCCGTTCGAATGAGCATAAATGACTTGTTAGACTGTCGATGTTTCTGTTCGCTTTCGGGAGTAACAGCCAACTGCTTCTAAACGTAAAGAAAGATTCATCAAGCGTATCCAGGATTTTGCAAATGAGCATTAATTCTGGTAGCTCCTGGTTGTCGTCTTTCTTGAGTTCCTGATTCAGCTGTGTCCATATGTTCTTAAGTTTCGACATATGTGTGGCTATATCGTCAGCGGAGTCCTTTTTAAAACCAAAAAAGTTCATACACAGATTGTACGCCTTATCTTCATTAGTACCATCAAAAAGTCTATGTAATTCAAGCCATACCTCTCTAGCTTTAGCAAATCTCATGACTTTCCTAAGTGTCTCTTCGTGCATATTGGTCGTCAAAATAAGAAGGGCATTCGCGTCAGCTTTAACAAACAACGCTTTATCGGTGTTGTACGCGGTGACGGCGGCATCTCCAGCTCCGTTGGCTGGTGGTGTGGGTTTCTGGAACGTGCCCTCAACTACCTCTAGCGCCTTCGGTACGGTGCGTAGAAGGCATTTGGCTTTGTATTTCCATGTATCCCAATTCGACTTGCCCTCTAGTAGACCAATTTTCAATTTAAATGTTTCCGAATCCATCTTGCAAGCGGGCCAATAACCTAATAACGTTTATGAATTACGTTTAAGCAGAGTAGTGGGATGGTCCAAATTATTAGTTCGGTCGGGAACACAAATTTAATACGAGTTATTTTTACACACAGATATTTTTTATATATGTAATTGTTTTTTACACATGACAAGTCAAGCACTTGTTTTTTCTTCACAACAGACACTGACATTTTTAGTCTTTGAATATTATGTAGAGTTAGGTAGGTATACAAACTCCTACAAAAACAGTACTGTACTGGATTTTTTTCTTTTCTTTTGCTTATATCTCGAAAATGGTGTGTCCTATCGCAAAAATAATGAAATTTTCGACCCCCTATGAAACCCCCATACCCATAATACTCAACACGTAGGTAACATTTTTTTTTATTTTCCATACAAAAAGTGAAAAATTCAATATAAAACACGTCGAGGCTGCCCCCACTGCGCGCCTCCGGCTCTAAAAAGTATGTACCACGTGGAGTCGCAATTGTCAAATTCGATTTAGTTGTGTCAAAATATATTTTTTAATTTAGAGACTTTTTACTACAGAATAGCGTTAAGATTCTCATAGCGAAAAGTAAGGAATTTTAGTGATAGTTTAGTTAGTTTAGTCCGGTGTACAAGAGAATCGGCACCATTGGCTTATCCACCAATGAACCCTGATGGTGGTCAAACCATTGTCAGTTACACGCATAATATGTTGTCTTTTTGTTTGTCATTAATAATTTCAATTAACTAATTCGATTCCGCGTCAACAGATGGGGTAGGTGACCCATAATTGTGAACGCCTGTACGATTTGAACAAGACGCTGCTGTAGTAAAACATTGCCTTTCCAAATTATTAGGCGCTCTTTCATACAAATTTTAATAAAAGCTATATTTTTTTACCTAATGTATGTACGAAGCTCAAACTTAAATTCGTGAAAGTAGCAATTAGTAAGCAATTATTGATACTACATACTTTTAGAAATTCTGCGTTTTTCATGCTGATCACGGAGGCGACCATCCATCCAGACGTCAGAACGGCTGGTCAAAAAAATATTCGTATTTCTCTGAATGTATCATATGTAGCAATTATCGAACACATATAGCAAATATAAGCAATTGTGTAGCAATTCTTGAATATACTTTCAGAGCTGATTGCCATAGACAACCAGCCATTCTGACGCTAACTATTTACGGAATAAACAATTTTATTTCAATTCATTTCACTAAAGCTAATAAGACCAGAATTCTTCAATAAACCTAGTTTTAATAACTAATAACAATAAAAAATAATTTAGAATTTAATCGACTTGAACAAAACCAACATTTGCCATTCTTGGTTGTAATTAAAATTAATTGTGAAAATGCTATGTAAGTATACTTACCTTTTCCTTATGTGTTAATTTCAATTTAATTATGCAGTACAATAACAAACGAAACAATATTTTATTTGTGTATGGAATTATCCTTATACAAATAAAAGATTATTTTGTTTATATAAATAACAATTAGCTACTGACCTGGTAGTACTTCAAATGTGGATACTTCATGATTACCCGCAGAATTAGTACTGTCAGCTGGTCCTGTAACGCCACACGCTGTTCATACGGAATGCCTGGAGGGAACCGCTTCAGTGAACGGTTGACATCTAATACCACCTGATGGTAAAAATGATGAAACAATAATTTATATCATCTGTTGAAGCATGTCTGGGGGAATGTGTATTGAGATTCATGTGTTGGTACTAAAAGTACTTAGACAGATACAGATTACAGACTCATACTGTTATTGACATTCATGACAAACATTAATTTCAACATACAGACACTAGATAAAAAGTTTTCTGAGGAACTACATGATTATGTTATTTGTTCAACCATGCATTTAGAAACAATTTAAATAAATAAGGTATTTGTTATACCAACCACTTTACCTGATTATATTCAATGTGTGTGGACAGTTCATCTAAAGACGGAGGCTCTGTCAACTCTTCCTGTGTCACACCAACTAACAAAGGCCATATTTTTCTTCTATAGTCATCTGTCAGAACAAACAAGATGTTTTTAATGATATTTGGTAAGAGAATAAACCTTGGACACTTTATTTATTGTATCTCTATTTCCAGGGCAGTGATATCCAAGTGGTGTGATCGTCAGACTGCCAAGTCATAGATCTCGAGTTCGAACCCAACGCACGCACCTCTGACTTTTCAGATTCATGTGCATATTGTAAAATTATCATTTCCTTCAAAAACAGTGAATGCATGCCGAGAGATATTTCTTGACCGGATGTGAAGCCAAGTCAGAGGAGGCTTTAAAACTGACACCAGGTTAGTCACTAACCACATGAAAAAAGGATTGCTATCCCAAGTACTGTAAATAAAGATAATAATCTGGCAATTAAAGCAATAATAATTGTACCATTAAAGATGCAATGAGTTTACATACGTATATGTTGAGTGTGCGTATGCGTTAGGTTATATGTAAACTCGTATTGTATGTACATAAACTCACCCCTTCTCCCCATAGGATTAAGGAGAAACTATAAAGCGGCGCATACAATAATGTTTTAAAATAAATCAAATCGCGAGCTCATGAATGCATGTGAATACAAAGACCCATGACCAGCATTGTGGCCAAACCTTGCTAAATGAACTTAGTGACCATTTGAGATAATACAAATAACAATTTGGCTATGTTCTAACCTTATAAACAAATCTAAAGTGACACTGACATTTGGTCATCAAAAATACCTAAACTGATAATATACTCACAATAATTATTCTGTGAAAGCTTTTTAAATAATGTTTACAAAATGTGACAGTCACCATTTCCACTGCAATTATCTCTTGTCATAAATATATTAGGTATGGCATGACGGCACATTGAGGCATTATTCACAACTTTACGACGTAAACAAATTATACATTCACACTTACCACTGATCAATCCTGCTTTTCCTTTTGCAAAATTCTGCCATTGTTCCAAGTTCACACAGTATAGGTTCTCTAAACATTTCTCAATATCTTTTTTCTTTTCCTTCACATCTGGGTCTTCGTAGTCAGGTTCTAAAAAAATTGTCAATGACATTACCAGTATGCACCTGGGACTTTCACTCACATTTTTACAATAACATTCAAGAAACTTACACGAAAATGGGACTGATATCACAGAGTAATATAACAAGAATATAAATATAGAGATAGGAAGTAATCAAATTGTGTTAAGAATTGTTTACAATACCTTCATCGAATTTTAGCTCGGAAGGCGTAGAGATGTCATCAATATTTTTAGCGTTATTCAAGTCGAAGGATTGTTTTTTCTGCGTCGGTGAACAGTCGCCGTTAGTGTTACACTTATCGCCAATATCGGCGTCGGTATTATTAGATTCCATGGTAGAAAGTTAAAAATTAATCGAGCGAAAACATTACACCATCCTTCCCCATAGGGCGATGTGATGACATTTGAGAAAAATGTTATGTTCAAAAACTCGTTCCGCAAATCAGACTGAATGTATCTTTCAGTTTTATTTGATTTATTTACAATGATTAGAAGCCAAATTAAGATCACCGCAAATTACTTTTTCTTTATTATCATAATTTTTGTCTTATATAAAATTATATTCATCTTTAAGAAATTATTTGATTTCATAAAAATCCAGTGTATGAACGCGTCGATAAAGTGTAATGTCAAAATGTGTTACACCTCTTTTTACGCAGAAATTTACAAAACCGAATAGAACGAAAACTTTAAATTGTTTCACTAGAGATCTATTATATGAACACGTCGATAAAGTGTACCTAATATCAAAATGTGTTACGCCTCTTTTTTAAGCAGAAATTTACAAAACCGAATATAATTAGTCCCGCAAAAAATGCGCGCGAAAATCAAAAGCTATTATTAGTATTATTGTATCTAATGCAACGCAATGAAATAATAAAGAAGAGATTTCCCCAGTACATAGCAAAAGAATTCATGCATTCATTAGACAATTAATGCACGAATCCTTTTTAAAAGTTTTTTTTTTTTTGAGTTATTGAGTAATTGTCAAAGTAGACAAGTAGACCTCCCCAGACCTCCCTGATTGAAACAATAACAATATAAAAAATTTGTAAAATAACAAATGGCTAAAAATATTTTTTAACGATGGATTTTAACGTTCAGTCTCCAAATGAGAATATCAGAAAAATTGAAGACATCATTGATATACAAAAAGCAAATGGAAATTTTAATATCCGCCAAGTGGCCTTCAAACTCCCTTCAGAGTCGGAAAGCACGGTTTCGGCTAATGTAGCTAAGAGCTTAGAATCTGGCTTATCTAAATCTAAATCGGAAAGTGGCAGTAAGAAGAAGTTGAATAAATTGCGATCAAAACGCCATAAGAGTCCTTTACTGGACGTGATATCCTGGCCAAGCGATTCGGATATAACCGTGCTCAGAATGAAATTATGTTTAAGTAGTGATTTAAAAGAAACAGTGGGTAATCTAATTCCTGGGGATGGACTTCATCAACCCGATACCTCATCCATGACCAATTTAGCGACATTGATCCGGCAATCGCAACCGCCATCGAAACACAGCTTAAATATTGAAGAGTTTCTGTTGCCACTGACGTCTTGGGAGCAGGAGCAAGATCAGGAACCAGACCAGGAGCCTGAAAAGGAAGAGCCAATTCTTGAAGAGGAACAACCCATTGATTATGTATCAAACTACAAACACGAATTTAATTGTTACAAAGCAAGGTGTAGTCACGATCACAATGAGAACTTAAGTTCCAAAGACAGCCAGTCAGGTTACTCGAAGCTCACGAGGAAGTCCAAAATGGCCAGGTTCCTACGCCTGTACTTCTGTCCCTGTTGCACTTGTCTGTACCGACTTGAGAAAATGCGCGACGAACCTTCGGTTTATTTTTCGAAACGCCCAGAAATGTAATAAATGCTTGTACAAAACAAACTGTTTGATGTTATTTTTGCATTGGAAAATTAAGGCATTTCGTGGCAAAGTCACCACAATGTTTTATTTTATTCAATTTACTATAAAGGGCGTTTCCGGATCATGGCGACTGATCACCATGGTAATATCTACATCTTATAATAATAAGATAAGACAACTACTAGATTGATTTTATTACTATATTGATCAGATCACGTGATCTACTAAAGGAATTGGGCAATACCCTGTCTTAGTTCTTTTGTGTTTAGAGCAAAAGATTATTAGAAACTACATATTGCTAATATAAATATTTCAGGCGTAGTGAATACACCTCTAAACTAGAAAAAAAACACCGCGCTTTAGTTCTTTTCTTTTGAGGAGGATACGATTTGCCTTTAGGCAATTTTGTAGGTAATGTGAAGTTTTGGTTTTAGCTTGACAAGAACCTAAAAGAGCAAATTGTAGTCGTGGTACCTACAACCTACTCTACGGCCTTTTATCGACTTTTCGTATTATAAATCCAACTTAATGAATATTACCGAACTAACCGAACATTCTGATCTAGTTTAGGTAAATCTACTACCTACCGGTGTCTGCATCCCGGTCCCGTCACATAATGGGTACCTACGTACCTACCTAATCACCAAAGATGGTAAGCTCAGTTCAGCAACAGGTAACTAATTTTGCACGATTTTTAAATTACCTACTACACTATACTTGCGTTCTCAATGAGCTCACATCAGACCTGCAGGATATTCGGTGCAAGTGCCCGAGTGAAATATTCCGAAGTATTCCCGTCGTGTAGTATTATTGTATTATTCGTGAAGCATTCGGAAGTATTGAATAAGTATTCTGACTTATTTGCCAGAGTTCGAATAGGTATTCACTGCCAGGTGGACCTACGAGTAATATTCCGAAATTTTACTGAGCTACAGTATCGGGCACCAATAATATGTTTAGCACGCTGCGCTGCTTCGAAAACATTAGGTTTTCTGTACCTACTAAAATAGAAATACTTTGTCAAAAATAGAAAAGCTAGAGCATCAGACGAATAGAGCGATCGGAGCGAGATCGAAATTTTTTGCATTCAGCATAGTTTAATTTTTATTTTGTACATTTATACAAACGTAGGAAATCCTTTGTCAACCTACATAGAAAATTTTATAAATGTAGGATGCAAGAGCGAGCGAAGCGAGCTCGAACATTTTAGCACCCCGACCCGAATAGGTGAGGTTTTCTTTTTACTATTCGAACATAAATAAGAGTTACTTTGTCACTTTATGCAGAGAAGTCTTACAAAAAAGAGAATGTAGGTTGCAAGAGCGAGAAAAGTGAAAAGTTTAGGACCCTACATATTTAGCATGCTTAGTTTATCACCAACTACAAACTGCCTTTTACTGACTGAAACGTGTTTCTAAGTAGTACCGGGGGCCCCGGGCAAAACATATATGCATATACTTATATCTAAATTAAGTTTTTGGCTAAGGAATTATGGAGGCGGCTTCTTATTTTTTACCACATTCACAGAATACCCGGAATTCCAGAAAAGCCGGGAATGCACAACTAATGAAGGCCAGATGCAAACTACACTTGGCTTGCTTTCTATTCGGTGTAGTTAAATACCAAAAACCGCACTACCTGTACGACAAGTTGAGTTGGGTAGCGAATAGACGAGAATGTGAGAGAAGGCAGTGTGCGTTACCCCAGCCAGATAATGTCGAAAATCGTCATCTAAGTGCAATAGATAATTAGATAGAGCTTCTGTAATTGGTAAGCAGATTTTAAAATTTGGTAAGCTGATAGTTTTTTAATTATTTGATAAAAACACTTCCGGCTGGAGTAACGTTACCCCAGCCAGATCTTTTGTTTTCTAATGGATATTTTGAAATAAATCTTAACTAAATAATTAGATATAAATTTAAAATAAATGGTACAACTTAATTTGTATTTGTATTTGCTATGGTTGTGAAATATATTTAAAATCCTGCTGGAGTAACGTTTGCACGATTGCTGTATCTCGGAATTGACTATACGGATGATTGTAATAATTGTACATGAGATCTGGCTAATTAGTTATAATTTGTTACGCAATAAACGAATCCACTATAATGCACCGTTTTGAAGTTATTTTAGTAAATAGAAAATATGCTATAATAGGTCCTAGCACTTCCAATAAGCGCTCCAAAGACTAAACTTAAACGTTATTAGATAGGTATTGGTGCCGATTCTCTTGTACACCGGACTAAACTAACTAAACTATCACTAAAATTCCTTACTTTTGGCTATGAGAATCTTAACGCTATTCTGTAGTAAAAAGTCTCTAAATTTAAAAAATATTTTGACACAACTAAATCGAATTTGACAATTGCGACTCCACGTGGTACATACTTGTTTGCCCTACCCCGTGAATTTTTTTAGAGCCGGAGGCGCGCAGTGGGGCAGCCTCGACGTGTTTTATATGGAATATTTCACTTTTTGTATGGAAAAAAAAATTACCTACGTGTTGAGGATTAGGGGTATATGGGTTTCATATAGGGGGTCGAAATTTTCATTATTTTTGCGATAGGACACACCATTTTCGAGTTATAAGCAAAAGAAAAGAAAAAAAAACCAGTACAGTACTGTTTTTACACCCGAAGTCGAGATGTTCGTGTGAATTTTACTTCATGACAACTAATAATATTCCACACCATTTTCAGTGGCGATTAAAAAGGGTCAGAATTAGTTAGAAAATTAAAATTTTAGGTGAAAAACGTCAAGCAAAATTGTCATTTTCACTAAATTAAAATCACAGTACAATCTTAGTGCTGTCAAACTAAAATATAGTTAAGTTGTGCCACTTTAGTCTATTTCAGAATGGGAAATCATCGTTTGACAGGAGTAAACTAAATTTTGGTGATTTCTAGTCTATTTTAGACGCATTTGTGACAAGAGAATCGGCACCAGTCTTTAAATGGTACCTAATGAAGTTTCATTAGTTATCCAAATCCTTCAGCAAACGCCAGACACTCAGCTTAATAAGTAATGCCAGTTCAGTCATACGTAAATAGACATACACACAACATCACACAAATTTACAGCACCTACACCGCGCAGATACACACCCGCACACACTATATATATTATTAACCATGTCACTCTCTGTATTTTTTTTTTCTTTACTTTTCTGTGTACTTCGTAATTGGCGTAATGTTTAGAATAATAATTATGTTATACTTGCTGTCAGCTATGAAGCTACCTTATAAATAAATAGTATCCTATATGTAATTAAAAAGTTACGATGATGTTCCGACCACGGCGCGCAGCTGAGTTATTTGACCACCAATTAACCGAGTTTACTGTAGTAGTGGTAACTGAATTTTACATCAATCATTAGAAATACAGTTCAGTTATATACATGTGAAATTTCAGACTTGTACACTAATTAATTAACGAAAAAAAATATGTATGCGTGGTAACCCGACCACATCTAGAATGTTATAAAAAAGCGGCCGCACAATACATTATACCAACCTTCTAAAATTAGTAGCATAATTGTCTTAATTGTCCGTATTGATCGGTTTTTCGTGAGATCAATACGACCAAATGACACCGATCGTCGTCGTCGTTCGACGTTTACGTTATTTTAGCTACATTTACCTCAAACTAAAAATGTACCCTCTGCTACTTTAACTTTTATTTGGTGAATGTTTTGGCTATTTAATAGCAAGTGTTATACTTTCTTGAATAGCTAAAGAAACGTAGAACTTATCAAAATTATTTGCAGATTAAGTTTGATACATTGTTTTTTTTTAAAAGCTCTTCAAAGTTAAGAACACTATTAGAAAAATCTTTAATTCTAACTGCTGTCGAGCAGTTTTTTTAAGCTGTTAGTAGTAGGTTCAGTTTCTGTTGATCATTTTTATGAATGGACTTGTCTTCTACTTACTAGATACATAAAAAAACCGACCCTAGGAGCTCTAATCCCAAAAAAAACGACTAAAAGCCAAAACAAAGATTTATTTTTAAAAATCTTTAAAGTTCTCTATCTCCATAACGGTTAAGTTTCGGACACCTTATTACAGAATCAAATCCATCAGAAATGACCTGAGTAATGACGTCCTTTAATATTCAGTACGACTTTCCCTGTAACCCTGTATTTGTGGACGACAGTCACTGTAAGAACAAGTACATCACATTGAAGCTTTAATCTAGTCAATAATATTTCAAAACCACATAAATTATATTTCAGTTTAGGTATGCTGCGTACCTATATTTTGAGTGGGAACTACGGCGCTATCAGAAGAAGGCAAAATTACTCTGTGACAGTCATCGATTTTGGCATAGGTACTGCGATTCTGATACAACTTTATCTGCTAAATCATTTAAATTGTCAAATTTTCAATGAGATGTTTAATATAAATGTCAAATATAATAATACAAATTGGAAAACATGACCTTATAATATTACTCTTAGGCGCTTTGCACATGGAGCAACTTAAGTTCAGGCAACTATCATCATTTTGAAAGTTTCCTGTAAAAAGTTGATAGTTAGGTACTATAACTTTTACGGTTGCCGCAATTTTTTGCCGGGCATTGCCAGGCACAGGGAGAGGGAGGGAGGGTGTGAAATCGCCTGACGCGTTGCGGTATTGACGGTTGAGGTAACCGGCAACTTTAAAAACCGGTATAATATGTAACAGTTGCTAGTTGCGGCAATTAGGAACTTAGCCATCGATTACAGCAACTGAAAACTGTTGACGATCACTGGAACTCAAAACTCGAAATGCTATGTGTGCGCAGTCCAATTGAAATATACGTAAACAGCTAGTTGCTAGCTAGTTGCCAGTTCCTGCAATAGTTGCAAGTTGCTCCATGTGCAAAGCGCCTCATGGGAAGTTATAACGCAAATCAGAGTTCCTGATGTAAATAAAAGAGCAAAGTTGCAGCTGTACGGGAAAGTTATATAGACATAGGCTGCATGTGAGGGATTTATTTCTTAAGTTATACGCATGAACAAAGATATCGCTTTTATTTGATATAGCTGTTATTTGTAACTAAGGTAAAAACGTAAATGACATGCAGTGTCTATTGGTTCTGGATGGCCAGTACTCACACCACAGAGTACTTTTTAATATACACTCACACTCCCCTTCACGGCATCGTCATGGTCACCTGGAGTTCAGGAAGCTGCTCCGCAATTTCAACAGCCGCGGACTGGCTAGGGCTTTTGTTAGGATATCTGCCTCCATATCTTCGGTTCGCAAATACTTGACCTGTATCGCTCTGTCCATTATGTCGCTGAGTGAAGCCCCGTGCTACAAGTCTGGCTTTCTTTGTGATATTGTTGTCAGGTCCTATTTTGTTTCTGAGAACCATTTTGTAGTCGACTTCTTTCATTTCTTTGTTCTTCTTTTCTATTTTCCAGATTCCATTCTTAAAATGTGCTTTAATCACGGCTTTTATAGCATCATGCAAGTATCATCATCTTCATTCTTATCGAATATATAGGATATCTCCGAGAGTAGGTGACTTTCTTTAGTCTGGTCCAGTATAAAATCTCTGGCCCACGCGGGCGGACGCCTCTCTCTTTGTGGCCTCCGCATACGCATCAGATGTTGTAGAAATACCTGAAAATGTTCAGGTATTTCTACAACATCTGATGCGTCATCGTAATACTCGATTTCTTCTGCCGAAGAAACTTCATCTTCTTGCTCGTTGAAATTTTGTAACGTATTTTCCTTTTCATTCTCTGTTATTTCAATTTCTATTTGTTTTATCCTTTTATTTTTCTTATCATTGTATTTAATGTTGTTTTATTTTTCAGGGTTCCGAGATTGTTCGTCTTCGTTAATAAGTTTATCATAGTTCTGACTTTCTTCTTCGAAGTGCATCTTGTCTATGACTTTTATGTCCCTGCTTATCATTACATCATCGTCTTCAGGTATGTACACTCTGTAAGCCTTTGAGGTCATCGAGTAACCCATTAATACGGCTTCTTTGGCATTTTAGGTCAGTTTGCCCCGTTTGTTCTTTTTCAAAACAAAGGTCTTCCTGCCATAAACGTAAAGATGTCCACAAGGTATTCAGCCTAGCCATTTCTTGAACGGTGTTTCGCCATTCAGTGCTTTGGAAGGGCTACGATTTATAAGGTAGTTTGTAGTTGCTACCGCTTCCGCCCAGAGCTTTTTAGGTGCCTTGGCCTCGATTAACATACATCTGGCTTTTTCTAGCAAGGATCAGGGCCGCAAGTCTGCTATTACAATAGTGTCACAATGGTCTATCATTGATTTCATAATTGTTGATATTGACAAGTTTGGTAATCTACTAACATATTGGTGTCATTATGACTTTCCAATGGTCAGCCACTGACACTCCATTGAAAGAAATGGCATCTATTGGTAATGTACATAATGACAAATGACTTAGGGCGGTAATCTGCTAAAATTGTGACTGTTCCTTTGATCACTGACCTACCATGAGAACGTCATTGTGCAGTCATTTCTTTTAATTCGTTAAGAGTATCGTGTTTGTGGAATACAATGATCAACCAATGATCGACCATTATGAATTTAGCTAAATTAAAAGTTCGTAACTTTTAGCAAAATGACAATGGGATCGTGTTGGAATGACGAATTTATAAAAATTGCAGACTTGGGCCACTGTTCTTTCTCTCGCTAATCCCATTTTGTTGAGGGGTGTAAACGTTGGTCAACCTTCTTCGGATGCCATGCGATTTGAGAAAGTCGTCGAATTCCTTGTTCCGATATTCTGTACCATTGTCGGTCTGCAGGTTCCTTATTTTCTTGTTATGGAACGTCTCAACTTCATTTTTGTATTCTTTGAAGACGTTGATCATATCACTCTTTCATTTAATAAAATAAATGTGACTATAGTCGTCTGTGAAAGTAACATAGTACTTTGATCCTGCTAGTGTATCACATTCAAAAGTTCCACAAACGTCGCTATGGATTATTTCCAGGTTATCGGTTGAGTATAGATCATCATGTCTTATGAACGGTAACCTGGACAATTTGCTTTTGATGCAGGTCTCACATGTTTCCATGTCTTCATCATTTAAATTTAAGCCATACGGTTATCTTTGGCCATCTTCTTTAAATCTTTTTCGTTTATATGGCCGCAGTTTTCGTTCACTGTGCGGCCGAGTTTGCGATGCCATTCCATAATGTCACTGTAATTTTTTCGCGTGTAGTTTGAAGTTTATTTTCGTCCAGATTCAAAGTAGTAAAGCCCATCTCTCTTTCGAGCAGTCAGTGTATTTTCGCCGGTTTTCTCTACGACGGTCGTAGGCTTTCTCTTTTTCAAAAACAATTCTCTGTCCGTTATTTTAGCGACGGATAAAAGGTTTACTGATATATCGGGGACATACAAGGTGTCATTGAAATTGTAAAAGCCGTGTTTATGGGCACTGCTTGTAACTCTTCCTTTACCTAGAATTCTACTGGTGTATTTATCTAATGCCAACTTTAAGGTGCCATTTTCAGGTGTCATGGTTGAAAACATCGATTCGTCACCGCACATGTGTGATGAGCAGCCGCTATCTAGAAACCAGACATTTTTATCAGCATCTGAATTTACGGTGCTCAGACAAACGCTAAAATTATATTTGCTTCCGTTGTCTTTTTCATTAATGTTTTTCTTTTTGCCCCAACATGTCTCGATAATGTGGCCTTTCTTTTTACAGCTCTTGCAGTACAACTTTTGACTGTTTTTCTTGATATTATATGCTTCTGAGCTTTCTGTCTGTTCATTTCCACTCCTTGCTTGGTATTCTTCCAGAATCTTTATTTTCAGATCTTCCGGTTTAGGCAGGGTGTCTTGAGATTCGATAGCTATTCGAAAGTTCTCAAAAGTTGTCGGCAAACTGTAGAGAAGCATTATGCTAAGCAGTTCTGGAGGTACCTTTATATCCATATCTGCGAGTTTGTCCACGATGTCCGTAAAGTTATTTATGTGGTCACGTATATCTTCTCCTGTGGTCATTCGCTTTAGAACCAACTGTTTTAATAAGGTAGCTTTCCTCGCAGGTCCAGTGCTTTGGTAAGTAGCTTTCAACTTGTCCCATACAGCTTTAGATGACACGCAGACTCGTTGTTTTAATTCAGACGGTGACAATAAAAGTAGTATTTCAGCCCTTGCCTTCAAGTCCTCTTTGTTGAACACCGATCTCACCGCCGCATCCGTCCGCATCTCAATGAGTTGAATGATTCATGTTATACGTGTGTAGTACTACGGTTGTGTTATATATTTTTGTAAAACTATTTATGAGTGATTTAATAGTAAGTAGATTTTTTCGTGTATTGTAATAACAAGTAAACAAAAAGAGAGGCGTGCATTAGGGAATTGAGTATAACAATAGGTAGTAATTTGGGAGTAGTCGGCATTTTTCTTTAAATATACCATACCATTTGAGGTCCAGCAGAACGCGTAACCATCGTCTTTTCAAAGGATCTGGCGAGGTAAAACATTCTGTGCATCTTATGAATTATGGTTTCAGACACGTAATAGGTTTTAGTCGATGCAGTGGGTTTAGGTGGGCTGTATTTAGTTTTTTCCCCTTTTGATCTAGATTTATTCAAGTTTTTAAACCCCTTTTATAACCTTTTCTTTGGTTAAAACTGTAGTTCAATCAACTATCACCTGATAAGATCCTTCTTTAGTGATTAGGCGATAAATGTCCATGACGTTAGAATTATTCATTTGAAGTTGAACCATGATATTATGCTGGGCTGTTTTACTTAACATATGCAAGGCCTATGCCTTGCCTTGCATATGTTAAGTCTGTGTGTCAATATGGGAATTTCATTTTAATGTGTTAATCCGAGAAAATTAGCAACATTTGTTTCATTCATAACTTTGTCACTATATCTAATATTTAAGTTCAATTTGTGATTTAGTCTTTGTTGAAATTTCATTATTATTGTTTTGTCTAGATTTATAATCAAATTATTATTTTGCAGCCAATTCACAACTGATTTTAAATTAGAATTAATGTCAGCCTCTAATATTATAATGCAATATAATACTTACTTCGTCATTATTAAAAAGTAAAGTGCTGTCGTCCGCAAACATTGTCATAGGTTAGGAAACTCATTAATATAGATAATAAATAGAGGCGGTCCGAGTACGCTACCTTGTGGTACCCCGTAAGTTACAGTTTTCTGGCTAAATGTATATAAGTTTTTTTTTTTTTATAAATTTTACTTACTATTGTCGCTATTTGCTTTCTATTAGTTACATAAGATGCTATTAAATTTAATATAAGTATTTCGAGGTAACATAAGACAGAAAACTTACCTTCGCATTAATATTTCACTTCCAACACAGCACAACACACGTATCACTTATTCTTAATTGCTCTTGTCCGGAACGTAAATAAAAATAATCATTTTTATTATACTAAAATTCGCAAAGTTACTGCTTATGGTTCCAATTTTATCTCACATAGCAAGTCTGTGATTTAAAGCATAAAATAATGCGCTTACAATATAAAATCAAGACTACTTTAGCACGTTCAACTCAGGTCAACTGAGGTCTTGAAATTTGTTCCCAAATCGGGACTTGTTAGACACTACAAAACCATTACAAAACTCATTTACCAATGCAATGAAATAACTTTTGGCAAAAGCGCATTGGTGACTTTTATATGATCAGTTTTTGCAATTTGGATCACGCAATAAAGAAAATGCTAACGAAATATCATTCATCAAAATCGGTTCAGCCATTTCGTAGTTACAAGGGAACATAGAGATACACACATACATACAAGTCAAACACAACCCTCCTTTTTTGGCATCGCCGCAATAGGGTAAAAACAAACAAAGCCCTCATTATCACATCAGAATGAATGCATAATGACTGGCGGCATGATTGCCACCCGTCTCGGACCTGCCCACAGTACCCACGCACAAATAGAACAATGAATGAACTTTTTAATCATTTATTTGGGCAAGGTCCTTCTCCATTCACTTAAAACGATCATGATCAGTTACTCACACTCAAAATAGATTGATGCTGTGATGATTACGAAAGTTTAACATAGTCAACATAGTGTAGGCCTTTGCCCATCGATGGGACAATACAGTTTGATTTATTAATGTAATTGAAGAAGGCTTTGCTGATAATTATCTTCGTTCAACTTTAGTATCTCAAGGTTAAAACTAGAAATCTGGTCTGAAATTCATCGGTTGTAAATAGTTACAATACACCCATCGAATCACGAAATATTCATGAATTTAGGGTACTTACCTATATACAAATACTTAGGTATACCATATAGGAATATACATATATTTGGTATCTATGTTTTGTAATAGTCTTTAGTACCTACCTTTAAACATACTCAAACACGAAAATAATTTGTGCCTGGTTCACTATTTATTTAAAGGCACAAATTATTTAAAGTCCCTTTTAGAGTCCCTTGTAATAGGGAGCGAGTCTGTTGCAGTGGCAACAGACTCGCTCCCTATTACAAGGGACTTTGCATATCTGGCGAAGTGTGAATGTACTTACATGACTGACTTCTCTGCCTACATAGTACAAATCCACCTACGTAATATTGTCATCTACTATTAAAGCATGGGTTATGATTGTATGATTTAACGTAACACAATTAAATTAGAGTTGGTCGCTGAGAAATGAGCTTATCATGATGTGGAAAAGCGTGAAGTCATAAACACACAATCATTAGAATACTTAACTTGATTTAGGTAAGTACATAAGATCTTATCGGTTGCGATTACTTTGATGACAATTTTCTGTTTGATAATAGGTCAGACCAAAGCTAATAAAGTTGTACCTACCTACCTGATAAACGACGCTAATGACACCATATCCTTAAGAATTAGGCATTAATATCCATTAATTGGATTATATTAATTATATTATATTCTTCTAACGACACTACTCTTAATAGAGATAGGTAAAGTCCGGAATCCAATCAGTCGCGGTGCTGTGAATGCAGTGACAGCAAATTTTCACTTTTGTCAAAAATAAATTGACTTGAATTTTCGGTAACTTTTCTATGCTGATCGATCAGAATTAGAAAGTTTCATAGAATATTTGTTTAGTTAAATTGTATTGAGAAGAGAGAGCCAGTGGAACAGTTTACGACAATTTCTTCATTCAGAGTAAGTACAGTAGGTACTCTATCTATTGCAAGTGAAGTGCCTGCTACACGGTTGCAAACCGCGTCCCCGACAGAGGTGACATTGGTTGGCGACCGGCATGTTTCAATTACATGGTCACCAATATGCCATTCTGTCGTGATATTTGAGGAGTAAAGGCATCATGGCGAATTTTTTGACCGATGCCTCATTGGCGATTAAATTGGATCAATCGTTTTCCATTTAGAAACAATAACCTCTCAGGAGCTTTTGATTGTTGTCTTTGTACTATTTGCAGCTGAGATCCCACAGACAGGGTAGGTCTGTGTACAGCTCGATCAACAGTTTATTTTTCTTTCGCCATTTTGCACTTTTTAATACATATATGTCAACTTGTAAACTATGGCAGACGAAGACGATTCTAGTATTTTTATGTGTATTTTTGTGCCTCTGCGCTTAGTTGGGGAGATAAAAAGAAATGGGAGAATCCAAAGAAATCTTCCATAATGTTTTGCAGACCAATCAATTTTAAGTATTATTGCTGCATGCAAAGCGGCACCCAAAGGTGCATTCCATTAATGCTCAGACATGTCATTAGTATCTAATTATAACTCAACCATAATCACGGTGATTAAAAAATGAGTTACTTCGTTCTTGGAATGCAATGTTGCAGGGTAACTAACGATAGTATAAGTTAATCGATCGGCAACTTCCTTTAACCACGTCAAAGATTTGAAAAATCGCATATCCAAAATTATAATTTCTAAAACTTGCTACGCACAAAGCGGCACCCAAAGGTGAATTGGATGTCATCTAGGTTTTCGTGTATGGTACAATAACTCGTGTGAGCACCAGCTCTTCAGTTTCTCCAATACAAAAAAAACACAAATATTTTTCTCACGCGTGTAATACCATCCATACTTTGATATGACGTAAAGGGAGGTATACCAGAGAAATTATTTATTTTTTGTTTTTAATTCCTGACTTCAAGTTTCAATGAGTATGCAGCTCGATTTTCAGACGACTGTGTGCCGTCTACACGGTCGACCGCCGGCGCCGGTTCAACCTCCTCTATTGGCCCTTGGTCGCTAGCACAGCTGTTTAAACTAAGTCGTTGGAAGGTCAAACAAAATTTGAATACCATCATCTACAAGGTTGTAGGTAAACCACCAAAGTCACCTCTGTTGGGAAGCGGTTGGCGACCGTGTAGCAGGCGCTTAACTAATAAACTATTGCAACTCTTACTTGATTTTTTTCACTTCTGAGTTATAACGCATTGTCATAATCTTACTGAGCAAGCTAACCATAGATATAACTTATATTTCTGTTGATACGAAACTAACCTACTATGTACATAATTAGACAAAATGTCTCAACAATGCATCACGCTTGTGATTCCTGAAGGGTACACCTGCCTGTAGTACTTACACCCACATTTCGCCAGTTATGTTTGAATCCAATGTAATAGGGGGCAAGTCTATTATGCTATCAACCGGGTACGAATCCATGAATCCGGAGTTATACTGAGAAATTACAAAACGTACGCGCTATTATAAAAATTGAAGACTCTATTGATACTTTCCAACTGTAGGTTGCATGCTACATCTAGATGCTTGTGGGTTCTATGCTATCTAATTACGCAACATATTTTCGTAAACGATTATGACAAATTTGTTTAATTTTGACAGTTCAACAACATTAGTTGCGTTATTTACGTTGTTGAGCAGATTTCGTTTTCGAACGTATGAAGCAATGGATTAGCAATTTGTTTCAAAACGATTCAAATTCTGATTGATCGTGTTTTACGTAATTAGGGTAGGTATTGGATTATTTAACAAAGATAGGTAACTTACGGTTTAATTCGTGAAGTCACTGTGTGAATTACTAAACGACAATGTTGACTGATACCAACCACTTGTGCTTTCATAACAGGTCTAAATGAATTCATACCTACATAAACGTATATAGGATTGTATAACTGCGAAAGTTAATTTCTGGTGCTGGCTCATTTGCCAAGTGGTCACAAAGCGCACCTGCTGAGCGTAGAGTTCGATTCCCGGGTTTGTCAGTGCTATTCGGTTTTTCGATTACGGATATCGCAATAGCAGCTCGGTGGCCCAGTTAAAGGCAAGGGTTGGCCCCCTATTTCTAACAGACCTTAAACATAACAGGCGAAATGTGGCTGTAGGTACTACCTATTCGGGAATCGGTTGCCGATTCCCGGCCACCGTAGGTGCGGGCTTGCGGACGGTGAGCAATGGGTAGCTCGCCGTCCGGTAAGGACCAAGCCCGGGTCGACGGCGCGTTGTGTTCCACGCGCGCCTCAAAGAGTGTCAGCGAGTGGAGGGGTCCGATGAGACCATTGCCTGCCGGCGTTGCGGGAAAGTCCGAAAGGGATACCGTGGCCCCCTGGCATTGCACAGGCAAGAGAAGGAACACGGGTGGGTTTTAGTCAGTAAGAGTCTGACACGCCCTCCCGCTCCACCCAGAGCGGGAGGAGTCATTTGATGATTTCCCACCCAAAACAAAAAAAAAAAAAAGTACTACCTATTGTCATATACCTCTGCAGGTACCCCTTCGGGGAATACAGGCGTGATGTTATGCTCCTAATATGTTGTATTGAGTTTGCTGATGTTAAAATGCAAGAATCCACGTGGTTCTACGGTGCATCAAGCAGCTAGTGGAACTATCTTACTAGGATCGACCTATTACTTGCTATAAGCCATAAGGATGTGCATTGAGTGCTCATTGTTTTATGATATTGTTTATAGCCTGAGCGTGTGTGTTACATAATGTATGCCTAATAAAATAAATATTTGAAGTTAGGAGGATTATAATATTATTTGCATAGCAATGACTCTCCTCATTGAATAACATGGCCTATCAATGAAATTATTGTTATTATTAAATCTTTTAGTCCAAGAAGATTTAATAATAATAATAATAATTTAGGAGGCTCTCGTTGGGCAGCTGGATTAAGGTATTGATTCAGAAAGCGGTACACCTGGACACGGCTCGCATTGTTAGGAGGTTCCTCTCTCTGGAGCCCTGACCGCCGCCGGCAGCTTGCCTGTTCCCGATGGTGGGCTACTATTTTTTATATTTTTAAATGTTTTTATATTTTTTTTATTTTAATTTTTCAAAACATAATTTGTATGCCAATCAATCTGCCTAGCCTTGGTAATACGATACCCCTTGGTAAGACTGGTTGTCAGATTTTCGGGCTTCTGACGACCCGTAACGACTGTCAAAGATCCACGAATGACAGCCGGGACCAACGGCTTAACATGCTTTCCGAAGCACGGAGGACTCTTGGTATGCAAAGATGGTCACCCATCCACAGACCAACCCCGGCAAGCATAGCTTAACCTGATGGATCGACCCGGGCGGCAGTTATTACTTAGCCACGAGCTCCTCTGTGTGTATGTTTTAAAGTGAAATAAAGGAGATAATAATAATTTCAGTTTATTTCGGTCTAGCTCTGATTCTCTGTAAGTACCTACCTCTTCTTGTGTATCACTTATAAAGGGAACCAGGGAATATGACTAGATTGGGATGATTATTTGGTTAAAAAAAAGGTACGCGGGATCGTCTATTGCGACCTACAGCCACACTACGCACGGATGTATGGCTGGAAAATATCTGTGTGTATATCCTACATTGCAGTGGATGGTTGACATGAGGCTTTGCATGGCATTTCCTTATTTCATATTTATTTTCGGTTTTATGTTTTTAGTGCGCTCAATCTGACCGTTCGGGTCGACCATAAAATGATTCGAATAATCAAAAGTTATATCTGAAACTGGTTGCGGCGCCATCTGAACTCAAAGGAGCCCGAGTGATTTATGCCATGCACGGCGAAAACTCACTTTTGGAGCCATTATGTGATAATAAGACTGACGTAATGTACAAGCCAGTAAAATTATACCACGAATTACGTTAAGATTCTTTCTTTATAGACAGCGAGGGTTAAAAACTTCATGTAATAAACACGTGTGGGCTTCATGTAATAAACTTCACGTAAGTGGGCAATTTGCGAACTGGGGGCCATTGGAACTGTGTTGTATCTAAGACATGAATCCTTCATCATTTTAGCCGAAAGACGTCCACTGCTGGATATAGGCCTCCCCCATGCATCGCTACTTCAACCGATTCTGTGCTTCCCGTATCCAGCGGTTTCCTGCGGCCATCACAAGGTCTTCAGTCTATCTTGTGGGAGGCCTTCCAACGTCTTCCGGTACGTGGTCGCAACTCCAGAACCTTTCGGCCCCATCGGCCATCTGTTCTGCGAGGAATGTGCCCTGCCCTTGCCCCTGCCTTGCCCCTATAGCCCTTCGGGCTATGTCGGTTACCTTGGTTCGCCTGCGGATCTCTTCATTTCTGATTCGATTACGTAGGAAAACTCCAAGTATATCCAGCCCTCTCCATTGCCCTTTGGGTTACTTTAATCATGAATCCTTCGGTTTCCTAGAATTCATGTTACAGCCTTCAGCCTTCCTTGATGCTTATATCAAGGAAGGCTTTGTAGCACTCGGTCCGTTGTCCTGGTGTCCGTGTCCGTTTACCGCTAAGTATCCTAAAAGGTCTAACTCGACGTGTTTTGGATTTGGACCAGCTGGAACCGTATTGTATGGATCCTGTCCTGTGATTCTGGGAAGCATCTAGGAAGGCCCACTCTGTTCCGCCTTCAGTTACCTACCCGTACCTACCTACCCGTAGGTATTCGTTTACTGTAGACCATCCTGTTTTCATGAATGCTAACGCTTCGTGCTTTGGTTCCAGTCAAATCCTGTCATGTCGGTATAAGTAGCTCAGTTTAGGAGCTACAGGTGCTATAGGTGGGTGCACAGATATATATATAGATATAGCTAGCTGTAATGGTAGATGTATGTTTAAATAAATATTATTTAGTAGCTTGTTCCAACATTATTGAGATTCTGAAATTCAGTTCAGTAACTTTATGCTTATGAGAGGTAATGAATGACTATAACTTACCCAACTTTTATCTACTAATTCTAAGCCTAAAATTGGCTACTGGTCACGGGCCTCTCGGAAGATTAGAAGTGACTAACAATGATCTTCCGCTATTGTAGTAAAACGGATGCTAGGTATATTCAACATTAGCTACCTTGAATTGGTCGATCAAACAGGAAAGAGAAGGACAAACAGTAACTCTTGTTCTTACTCGATCTTGAAATTCAATGGAATTTGAATTAATTCATAACATAAGAATGAATCACGAAAGCTGAACGCATAATATTCTTTTTTTAGAAATGTAGTAAAATAAACCAATTGAATAGCGTCGTTGCACCGTCACGTCATAAACATTATCGCTTCCGAAACAAATCGCAATAATAACCGAACTATTTCTGGGCGAAATAAATTCTTATTTTACAGAATTCGTTAGTTTCGCGTACAATTGCCAAACATTTTCATTTCTTCGGCCCCCCGTGCAGCCAGCTCGCTGCAAGTTATAAAGCGCGGAGAAAGCACAGCGGCCGAACAGTCTCGCGAGTCCCGTCCCACCATCGTTGCGTTTCGTCTGTTTCGCGCCCTTTTTGACGTACAGTCATTTTAGTGTTGCAAATTATTGCGGATATAAATTTTATTTGTGTTTGACAATGGATATGAGGTAAATATTTTTTTAAATTATAAATTATTTTTAGAAACCTACACTTAATTATCAAATGAGAAGCTTTATGACAACTTGACTAAATGCAAAGTTAAAATAAATGGTAAAAATAATGTATCAAGAAGGTGATTGATGGCCATCAATAATAAATTATTTCTTACTAATTTCTACAAAAAACTACAAACACACATTGAATAGATATGTCATGTCTCTTAATTTCTATGTAATCACGAGAAATCGTTCGCTTTCTAGTCTCATTCGCAAGTGCAGAGCTGTTTGTATCTACTCGTATGGTTCGCGTAATTTTCTATAAACCATTATGCTTATTCTCGTGATACAACATACAACACAGTGACTTGTAATTATTGCGTACGCGCAGAAAACCTAACGAGTTTGAATGATTGCGCTAAAAATGGCAACAAAAAATATTGAATGGACAGAAATGTTGTCAATTACAATTTAAAAATATTAATTGCGTTACGAATAAGTGGTATTACAAATTTGTATGAACAAATGTAAAGTTTCATTATCTTAATGAAATGACAGCATAACGTCGTAGATCTAAATGGCTAGTTGCGTGTTTATAAGTACACCTATGAAAAAGACTTAAAAGAAAAATAAGTTAAGTTTGGTAAGTATATGCCTATCTACACATTTGTTGAGTTTTCTGCTTGTTTAGGTATGCAAAGTCCTATCCTAAGCACCACATCAACTGACTATAAGCCTAGGTATTGAATTCCAGTGGTCCGGCACAAGCTTATTAACCTTTATAATACTGGTGTCTCATATTGGAGACAGATAACAATAAAATTCTATTGTGTCTGCTAATTGCGCGCGCGACAGATTAAATATGTTGCGCCACTGGCGCCACAACATCGGCAGCGCTTACCTAGGTTTTTATAATGCACTTTCTAATTATTTCCATGTTATCTGTTTTGACGCATAGTGAACGTTTCAAATCAATTGAATTAACATGCTAGACAACATAACGAATTATCTACACGTACCCGCAGTTTAATTGATCTAAATGTTACATTAATTATCGGATATCGAAAGCTTTTACCCGCATGTCGGAAAATATCCCACGAGAACTGCTACCGGGATTAAAAGTACCCTAATCCAGGTTATAATATATTATATACCAAATTTCACCAAAAAAAAAATTAAATTTTTTCTATATGTGTACCAAATTTCATCCGAATCAATTCAGCCGTTTTAACGCTAATCCATCTATCTACATAGAGACAAACAGACAAACGGACAAAAATTCTAAAAACTATATTTTCGGCATCACACTCGTCCCCACACCGCATCAATTACTTTTTTTCAAAAATATTCAATGTACAGTGTTGACTTATATTCATTTTTAACAGTTCCATTTTAGTTTTATGAATATATACTGTGCTAGTTATAGATATACATAGTACTTACTTAGTAGTATATTTTTGTACATAAAATACATAGGTAGGTACTAAATTATTTTTTTAACCATATACGTAGTACATACAATCAAACAAGCCTAAAAGCTTATAGCATAAATAAATTATTTGTACCAGCTTATTTTCAATTACTTACAATAAGAATAAAGAAAACCAAAAAGTGCCTAATTTATTTTTAAAATCATATTCGATACGTACAATAAATTGCCGAAATAACATTCACGAACATATCGAATACACTGTATAGAACTTATAAATCAATGACCTCTGTCCAGACGCCATAAAAAAGCATTAGGTCTTGTGCATTGTCCGCATATAAAACGTAGTCCCTTTTCGGATAAAAGAAAAAAAATTGTGCTGCCCAAAATGCAAATTAGGATCCGTGAAAAAGGATCGGAGAAAGGATTTGTGTGTTTATTTTTTTTTAAAAGGTCCCACGCTTTTTCGGATATTTAGGGATTGCATTGGAATTTTTTTTAAATGCATTTTGGTCCGAGAAACGCGATATTTATCTCGCGTTATTTATGTTATGCAACAGTGGTCACGAGCCAGAACAAAGCCACAAGGCTTTGTTTTGCGGTCTTGTGGTCGTCCACCTTACTTCCACGGGATTTTTCAAGGATACTTTGAACAATCATAGCTTCGGATAGCACTTAAGTTTATCCTTGTGGTTTTTTAGTACTTACCTCTGAAAATCTAAGCAATTATCTGGTAGCGTTTTTAGTAGATTCAGAAATAACCTATGAAACTACGAATAAATTATAATAATAACAATAGTCTTGTAGTAGATGACGTTACCATAGTGTTAACCGTTACTAATCTTTCAATTATCTCTTCAATAAACTTTGTAGGTCAACCATTGATATAGCAAGATCAAGTTCTCCGAAATGTCTATTGTAGTATTTATTAAATATTTTAAAGGTTTTTACAACACTATAATTGCATCAATGATTTAATTTTTTGTTTTCGCAATGTACTTATTAGCATAACAAATTCGCGGAAAATGTTGCGAAATGTCAATTCTGTGACATTTCTAGTGTTGTTCTAGACCAAGGAGTTGTAAAGCGAAGCTTTCGTTTTTAATCGATTTTGCGGCAAAACCTTGATTGTGTTTATGTAAACCTGGATTAATTAGATTGGCCTGAGAAGCAAGTATATTACAAATCTACGTCATTAATTGTTTAAATAATGTAAAAACAGAGGTTAGAGACCTATAAAACAATATAGGTAATATTTCTTGACTGTCTTCGTTAAGAATTGGACTTGATATTGGTAATTTTGGCGCCTTTAGTTAGTCGTGGGCGACTAATTGCGTTTTCCAATGCGGTAGACAGTCAATTGCCATAGCCAATCTTATAAAACTACAAGCATCAGTTGTTAATTAGCCACTTGACATACCTACACAAAGTAGAAAATAGTCATCACTGAAATATCAGCTAACTACCAACTTGTCTTGTAACACATCAAAAGTTTTCAGCTGTAGTAGTAATTTTCTTCCATCAATTATGTCACAATAATAACCTAGTTGCCCAAACCTGACTAGAAAAACTGTTCAAAAAGGTTCCGTCCGCAATGTGTATTTACAAGTCAATAGCCTGTCTATGTACCTAATGTTTTCAATGAAGAAAGCGTTTGCGTAACATCTCATAAGAGCTAACAAGTTCAGCTTTGCATCTATTTTGTATTCAGAGCCTACGCTCTTTGAAGGAGATTACACACTGTACAACGTGCTACAAGCTCAGAAGTGCGGGAACCAAATTTTGAGAGTCTGAGGAGTCAAATATCAGTACAAAAATAAAAAAGTATACTTTGCGGTAAATCTACATAAGTAGTTATTATCGTCTGTTCTCCTGGAATGTCGTATACCGAACATCCTGGTAATATGCAACTTGTTACAGGTGTCAGAAGTGCTATGTGTGTTAGAGTAACGGGCGTGAATGAAACATTGAGTTGGCAGCCGGCTAAATTCCTATGGTCCTGGAATTTAGGTTAGACTGGTACAACTTGGGTGGTAGTTACTAGTACATTACATTTGAGTCTATTAAACGGCCAAGTCGTTTCTCAGGCCTCCTGGACTCCTGGTGAGTGTAGAATTCCCATAGGTATTATGATTTTTAACATAACTGATTGAGTTAAACAAGTATGACTAAGATTAAGATTGTGGGTGAGGATTTGGTTAATAGTTTCAGCTTATTCCATTAGTACAACATCTCGAACGAATTTCCAAAATTCATGACCAACAGTTTCGTCAGCTACTTTAACATTCTCTCTGACCAGAAATTTTGAAATAGGAATGTCTATAACTAACGTATTCATACCATGAGCACGGCCTTTAACACCTCTAGTATGTGGGCCACGTTCAACCATTGTGTCTGCATCTTGTTTGCATATATGTTGTTATAATCTCATCTTAATGGGTTGTCGGAATAAAACAATTTGTAACGACTTTGCTGTAACTACTGCATGCAAATTAGTTGACATTACTTTAGTAAGACTTAGACTTCATTGCAATGCTTTCTTCGTACAAAGTCGTTGCTTATAAACTATTCGAATAAGTATATAGAATGGGCAAAAGATATTACATTAAGTAAATCTGATGAATCAGATTTGCTAAGCGTAAAACAGTTGTCCAGATCACTTAGACATGCCTCATTCATGGTTACTTGATTAGCCAATTCCACGGTCTTTTTTACCCTAGCGTACAATTTACTCTGCCTACCTAACAAAGCGTTGTCGTGAGGATATTGTGCGTGGTTCCTCTAAAGATAAACGACTAAAGTGATGTTACTCAACCACTTAAATCGAGATGCTGCTCTTATCGATACGCCGTGATGAAATCGATCCGACGCGGACCATTTGTGGCTAATTGAATAGCTTTTGCAAAGGCAAACAAACAAAGCAAAAAATCTATCAAATTTCTGATTCTAACTGATGGCTTTCTGAGGCCATTCGAATTATTTGACGATGCTTAATAATTAACCTAGATATTAGCTGTTTTGGCACTCTTCTACTTTTCATCCAAGTAACTTTAAACACTTCCAAATTTTAAATACTATTATTATGTTGACAGAAATCTATCGTATAACCATTTACCCGTAAATCTACAATAAACATAAAGATGTTTATTGTATTGTTGCTTTGTAAGCTTGGCTTTGGATAAATAGTTCCTTAAAGGAAAGCCTTTAAGGAACTATTTATCCAAAGCCAAGCTTACAAAGCGAGTTCATTTTTATCTCCGCCATCTAGACTCGTCGGGCTACTCTCAGTGTTGTAAATCCCGACGGTTTTCATTTTCACACAGACTGCACGTTGCATAACGTTGTATTACTGCTTCGTCGGTAACTGTGACGCGGCCACGGCTTATACGGCCTATGAACATTGTAAGTTTGTTACTATGTTGGTTGTATGTGGAAAATACATAGTTATTACTGATATAATATACGTAATGTATGCCTTGTTGGCAGTTACGGTGCGTGATTGGGAAGAAAGTTTGTTGGTCGGTTTAAATTAAGTATTTTTTTTATGTGCATATAAACATTTTTTAAGTGAAATAGGTAAAACGTAATAATCGTTGTTAGCAGTAGCGTTATGATAAAACTGTATAGGGCCCATTATGGCACCTTGGGGCATACTTGCGATCATGAACGTATTATCTTACATTTATTTACGAGTTAGATTTAATTGTAAGATACAGCGTTATAGTAAGGCAAAGTTTATAATTCTAAGAACCATCGTTGGTTCTAAATATAACATTTGCAACAATCTATGCACTTTGTTACTGTTTCAAATGCTTAGTCGAAGTCTTACACTGGTTTACACTTTGGATTTCGCATCACTTTCGTTTTCATAATAATTAGCGTACAAACCGATAGTGTCGTAATAAGTAATTTGTAATTATATTGACTTCCTACAATTCCTAGCGTAAGTGCGCTTGCGTGGAACATGTAATCGTTTAAAACGTAGGTAATAATCAATCCGATGTCCGTATTATAACTAATTATTGTTACCGTAATAATTAACAAAATGGCGCTGTCTAAGTTTTTGTTGGCATTTAGTTAAGGTCGTGAAACCCAAGCAGTACTCAGGGACTTCGAATTCTCAAGGATAGACATGGCATTTACTAATGAAATTAATACATTTAGTGTACCTACATTATATTACACACTATTTATTACAGGGCAGTACCTTTCTATAATCAGTATTATCCGAAGCATTCCATAAAATTACGACTTCTACTTGATCGGATATACACGTTGAAACTTCTTCTCCAAGTCTGCTATTAAAGTTAACCTTCAATTAAAAGATAATGGAAAGGAAATCTTCATGCATCGAGAAGGAAATAGGATGAGAAACTTTTAACTGAATAGCGGGAAATCATTCGGAAGTTAGTTCCGAAAATAATAAAAACATCAAGAATTGAGGAAACCGATGACGGGAGCGGTGACACGCGATCTAATGTAATTATAATGAGAAAACATTCAAATGAGCACCCTTGAAGTTTCTCGTGAGTAAATCTAATCAGGATTTAGTGGATATTTAGCATAGTTCCGGCCCTTCAGACTTTTTGACTATCTGACAGGATTGTGAGGTCACAATCAGTGTTCCATATCAACATGTGCCAACTTCTTCATCAAGACAAGTGCAGTTGGAAATGGAAAGGTGGATACAGTAAATAAGAAAACTTGTATGTAGAAGCTGATGCTGACGCTGCTCAACCTGATAAAGACCGTTAGAACATCTTCTTGGATGGACCACCCAAAGTCATAGTATAATCTATTCATACTTTAGCTCCATGCAGCAACAAATTCAAAAGACGCGTTAAATCATTGATATTTTGATGAATAGTTGCAGCACACGCACTAAATCTTCCAAAGGGAATTCGTGTGCAATCAAATTAACAAACAACTCGATCACTTCATAGAGCCGTTGACGCAATGCGCACGTGCTGTTCAAAACTAGGGCTGCATTAATTGTCAATTGTAATTTGTAGGCTTACGTTTTTGACTAACACAACAGGGACCAGTCTTCTCTTTTGATAACTAAATATCAAATGCAATGTTTTCTACTACCTACTGCTGGTTAAGCAGTCACAAGCAGAAGTAGTCTTGGTGATTCTAAGTCGAAAGCTACTATATAAAACTAAATGCATAATGTTATCCTTATCATTGTAGGCTTTGTCTCCTTCTTCTCATTTTGTTCCTCTTTTCATGGCATGGCATGGCTACCTATCCTAAAGTTTAGATGATGATATTTAGAAGCGCGTGTGTTAACCCTGGCACTGGATACCTGTGTTGTCGTGATGGCACTGACATACATGGCACGTGTCACCGAACAGGTTCAACTAGATCTTCGTCTGGGTCGTCTGTTGTAACACTCGTAACGCTAATGATACGGTTGTGGGTATTCGAGTAATGCCGATTAATTGATCGTGATGCAAGTGTGTGTTGCATCAAGTGTGTGTTGCGCCATGTGTCATCAAAGATAAACAGTTATTGTCACTGCCCGAAGGCGAAGCTAGGACCTCGATGTAATCGGTTATTTCTCGAGTTCATGAAACGTGGCCAGCTGTTATTCAAATCCACTTTAATCTCCCAAAAAGTTATGAGACGTGGCCATACCATTTCAGCACCAGAATCTAAGCTTATCTAGGATGGTATAACCCAAGACGGCTTAGTATCGTTCCAGAAGCTGCTACTTACTGCTTACAAACTGTTATTGTTCATTGTACTGGAAAAATAATTATTGGAAACCATTATCACTTAATGGAAAAATCTAAGGTGCTTTGATGCAAGAGTTTGAAACCAAGAAACAATCTTTGTAATCATTGACATTTTCTAGTCTTACTACATTTTTGAATCACCATATTTATTACCTTGCATTATCTTTTGCAAACACATTTACTGTTTAGTTCTTAAAGGCACGCATACGCATGTTACAGATGGATATTGAGTAATTCTATAAATCGTATCCACGCTATCGGGGGCAGGCGGTGAAATGCTAATAGGTATGATGGCAGCGAGTTTTCCTGCGCCAACCCACGGTTACGTAACTTGAGGCCACTGCAGATCAATGGAGAGAAAAGGCAGCATTCCTGGGTGTAAATTAAATATAGAACCTGATTTTGACGTTAATTTTCCATACGAAAAATGTGGACAACCTAGTAGGTGAAATATGAGTATGAGTATGATCCTCAAATGCTATGTTTTAATCTTAGAATACCTGAATTAAGCATTCATGAAGAATCAAGAAATAGCACTACCACCACCGATATTGTAACGGTTTTTTTACTTTAAGTTTCTGTTACCAGTTTTAGTTTCATTTACGGAGCTCTTCCGTGGTTATAGGTAGGTACCTTCACTAGTCTTAGAGCCAATATTTAAAAATTACTTTACCCGTAAAATTACTTCACATCAAAGTCAGTCTCTTAAGTAAATGGTAACTAACACTGTTCGCAAAACGCACACAAAATTATTAACCACTTAGATACACACGTGCAATACGCTGTAATTATGCTAATATTAAATTACCTACATCAATAACGTACTTAAATGTTAACTTAGGTTAGGGTTGGCAGTCAGTTTCCTCCTCATTTTTTTTAAATTCGGAATAAAAATTTGACCCCAGAAATAAGACCTAAAAGGCGACTGGATGAAATTTTTCGGTTATCATCCTACCTTTTCCCTCCTTCATTCCATGTGCCATTTCCAAATAACTTCTTGAATTTCACAACAATACCTACTGCCACTAACTCACGTGTCTGCATTGTAATATTACGTAATTACGACCAAGCTTACTACAAACCAACCGGTAACAGTTACCACCATTACATAATTACCGAAAACAGGGGCAACCTTAATGCCCTACACGTGCAACAGCCACAGTTCACACTCATGGGTGCGCCCGAGCATACAACGTGTGGTAAATGGATCATACATGTCTTGCGCACTGTACCTAAAGCCGCTTACTCACTAACGCCCTACCTATACCATCTCCACACATAAACGTTAGTTACGTACTCTGGCAAAGCGATCTAAATGTTATTCCGTTATTCCTATCGCTGTCTAAGTTCAAGCACGCGCTAACTAACGATCTCGGCCTGAGATTGCCGATACCACGAATTTCGTGGCCGATACCAATCGAGTCTGTGAAGTTTGACCCTGCATAATAAATAGTACCGTGTTCGGTTATAGTTACGACTCGCTAGTGAGTACCCAGCTTAAGCTGCATGAGTCTGCGAGTATGTCGTGTTTGCATGCGACTGTGTCGTAGTTCGATGTCTATAAATTAATTAATTGACCTAGCGGCGATTACCGTGATTAGATTTATAAATCTGCGTTTAAATTGCATCATTTGAGCTGAATGTGTGATGCGGTTGAACTTAATTGGTTAACACCTTTTTAGATTGGCTGATTCTTTATTTAATTAGATTGTTGTTATTTATACAGACAGCTACCTAAAACATACAGATTTTGTCTCAAATCTTTGAATGGCTAGTCGTTTGTTAGAATACATTATACTTTAAATGAGTTCAACTCTTTATTTAAGGCGAAAGCGTCAAGTAACCCGCGAAATTCAAAAATTCAAATTTTCTTACGATATTTGCAATTTGCAGGTCAGTATCAGGTTGTATGTTGATCTAAATATACGACTATTTCATGAAATCATGACATTTGAGAATTAAGCTAAGTTATGGAGTTGTATTGCTGAGTCTAATGATTATAATTATGTAAAGCCATACATGTTACGGTCGCGAATCATATTTTTTTCAACATACAACCTGACACTGACCTCGCGGGATTCCTTAGCGCATTAAGAGGGAACAGGGCCTGCGATTCCCTATACAAATGTATTCCTCTTTTTTCTTCCTGAATAATGCCTCTAGCGCAAACTTTTTTTTTTTCATAATATGAAGGTCTGCTTTAGACACGTCCCTGTTATTTATAATATTTCGTTTTGTTCAGAAACTTATTTGTAAATAAATTGGATTGGTAAAAATATGACCCTCAAAAAATAACAATAATGCCCTATATTTACTGCCGTGATTGAAAAACAAATGATTGTTTTTTTAAAATTAAAACAAAATGATAGGAACCTAGACATACTCTTTCTTAAAATTTTAATGTAAAAAATAATTGAATCAGCTCAGTTTTCGAGGAGAAAATAGGGGAATACGAAACGTCGACCTCATCAAGTTTTTTTGTGTAATAATCGGTCTGTGCTGCAGCTGCAGCTGCTGTGCTATGTCTTTACGGAGATAGACTTGAGGTAAGACGACGGCAAAAGTTTATTCAAATACCTATTTTTCAAATTCCTCGCAGGCCCTGTTCCCTCTTAACAAGATACTGCAGCGGTCAAGCATTTCAACGGACATTAGATACTTGACAAATATAGATACATATTCAACACAAACGGATGTAGCTACATTAGGATTCGCCTTTACATAACAGAACGTTCCACTTCCGAATACCGAACGTCTACATATTATCTAATTTTGCATTAAACTGCGAATGATTAAGTCAATTAATTCGTTTTTATTCTAACAACCGGAACACGAGTAGAGGTAAACAATTAATTTTAAACACAATAACATTATAAATGAACATACACACGGTTTTATTACAAGATAATGGTGTTAAGGCGAGGCCACACCGCCGTTTATGACGAATAGCAAAATCGATTAATTTGTGGATTAATTAAATTATTCGCGATCGTAATTTTTGTTACATAATTTTGATAGAGTTACCTACCTATTACTGGAATTGTATTATACAATATAATTTTTAATTATTAGATGAATATGAGTTGATAGATAGATATCGATCGATAGTTTTAATGATTTCTATATAAAATGGTTAATAGTCGCTATCTTGATATATTATGACATAACACTTTAAGACGAAAAAAATTGCTTGTTTGGTTTGTAGATGTAGCGCCACGGCTAATATAATTTTTTGATAGGAATTAGGATTTATTCACTCATGAATATTCCTAGGAGTGTTGCCAAACCACTTTCATTCTCTCATGTAAAACGGCCTAAGTAGGTTTAGTATTACAACGTGTTTAATTAAGATTTTGGTAAGCAGAATTTGATTTAAAAAGTAAAACATGAAAATTATCGGACCAAGCTGTAGGCCCACCTAAATCAGTGCTTTATAAGTAAGTAGAAAATTGTGCAATCTAAAAAAAAAATTATATGATTTATCAGGCCACCCTTCGACTTGTCCTAGGTACCTATTCTCATTTAAATTTCGATCATGCACCGTCTTCTCTTCAGTATTATTTCCGTGTGTAGCTGTCACATTTATTATAGCTTAAAGTAAATAACTGTTAACCAAGGAGGTTATTACACAATCAAAAGTGAAATCCGTACAGAATGTCATATCAACACGCGACGCGATCGCGCTTCTGTTTAATCAACGTAATCGGTGACTGAGCTATTTTGTGGTAAGAGAAAATGGAAAAAGATGGGAACCATAGAATAGCTGTACGACAAAAAGAAGTGACAAGCAGTGGCATTTGTGCTATGACTTCAAAACTGGTGTCGTAGCAGTACCAGTCTTGAACTAGGGAATAAGGAATTATGTGACTGTCTGGATGTTTAGCGATTCCAAATTCGGTGCTAAAACTGATACTAGGAAAATTGCTTCTCACCAGAACTTTGCATCTATTAATTTAGCCCATTCTGATTTACTAGAATATTTGCATGCTCAATAGTAAATAAAATAAATAACCCTTAGACTGCGAGCAATTTATACATGACTTATACTTTCAGACGTCTGATTATTTTATTAAATGTACATTATATTCCATACCAACTCACGCCAAATTATCTAAATTCTAAACTATGTTTACTAAACCTTGCGGCAGCGGGATTCACTTGATGCATCTGCCACTGAACCTACAACCTATTATTGTACCTAATCGTCGTATTTTGGTAATTTTCAGCAAAAAAGAAAGACATAAATACTTAGGTTGTCCTACTACCTACAGAACCTACAACCTATTATTGTACCTAATCGTCGTATTTTGGTAATTTTCAGCAAAAAAGAAAAACATAAATACTTAGGTTGTCCTACTACCTACAGATTTCTTACAGACCAACGCATTGATTACACATCGCATTCGCATCACGTTGACGAGTCTAACAAGTTTCGTTCGTTGCACAAGTGTGTACCCGGCTCAAAACAAGAAAATGAACTCGCCACTCTTTGTGTTGTAACTTTGTAACACTTATTTCCGCAAGATATTAAAAGCTGCCAATTTGTGTTACGAAATCAGACAAACGGCATAATTTTTAATTTCGTATTCGGCATAATAATCAACGAGTGATTTTACGTACAGTTCTTGTTATGTTCAGATTATTTAAATTGCCATCTTGTCGGTCATTGAACTTATGACCTCTCTATGTAAAACATAGGTATCTTTATACAATGTGGAGACAACAACACGACGATAAATTAAAACACTAGCAATACTAATGCATAAGAGTATTTTGGAACCATCAAATAAATCCTAGCAACGAAAATAAAAAGTGATTTTTTCGTACAAACTAAATACTAGTGATGGGCCGACTATGGGTTTTGCCAATCTTTGACTAGCTATAGTGACTAAACTATTGGATATATTTAATTCAATTTTCGTTTATAGACTAAGAACGTCATTTTATAGATATACGCAGTTTAATTTATTGTCGCAATAACGTCTCTACCTTGTATAGGTATAAAGGTTTCGCATCTCTCAAAGATACGGTCTTATAATACCGGAAATGAGAAAATCGTGATTTACGACTGAGACATCTAAGTTTAAGTTGAATCTCACCAGCAGAAGATTTACACGATGGTAAACAGATATTATCTAACTTAACTTAGTAAGGCCTGCGTAAATAATAATATCCGTAAAGACACAAAATATAGTCAGAAGTTTTGTTTTCATCCTCCATAATCATCAGCTACAATTATTGACAAAACAATCCAAAGAAACAATCGTGATCAATCCACTTGAAAGTGTTCCAAATACCGTAATTGCGTATTTGCATAACGTTCAAAATATTAGCAAAACAGAATCCGATCAATTGAATCGTTTGTCGTCACGAACCGTAATTAAAAGTGACGAAACGGATCTTTGGAGCGTTGCGTTATACTTGACAATGAAACTGACGCCGCACGATATGCGCCCGCACAGCCTTCTGAAACCACAGGGTTGGCACTTTGAAAATGGCAGCAGCTAGTTCGTGGAACAAAATCTTAGTAAAAATGTGAAGAAGTCCGATAAACATGGAAAAATCTAGTTTACAACAAACTTGGGAAGTCAGAGCAGCGTGTACATAAGAACAATGGTGCTTAACATAAAACCCATCTTGTGACCAGTTATACACAGGTAATACTGAAGCAACAGTATGAACAGAAGTAACAAGATGAAGTAGGTATGACACAGCAATAAAAATAATTACAAAGAAAATAAATGAGTCTTGTCATCGAATCACAGGTCGATTGGACAAAGAAAAACTCATTTATTTGCGTTATCCAGCAAATGCCCACGTAATCAAAAAAGGTCCTCAATCGTGACAATACGCTGCGTATTGTCAAAAATGCAACGTATCTTGTCACTGATTTTTTTACCTAACATTACGGATGCAAGAATTGGCATCCCTAAGCATATTTGAAAACAATGCAAGTTGAGCGTGCGCTGGCACATTAGAAAAGCTTAGCAATGCTTTACCCGACCTTCGATGGACGGATACGAGTGATAGTTTAGATTGTTACTACACGAGTTCACTTGTAGACAGGGCTAACAATAGCTGACCTGAAAGGAGCGACAGTGTCAACATAACTGAATCATAATTTGGACGTTTGAATAACGAAGGAATGAATATCGAATCAAATGTTATAAGCCTAGTAAGAAATACAGAACTAGAGAGTAAGAAATAGTAAAGACGAAGACCGAGATGAAACATGACTGACTGAATAGGAACAAGCTAATGTAGGAGAGACATAAACTGCTTGCAAGGGAAAGAGTGCTTAGAATGAAAATTGCTACAACGACACGTGGAAGGCTCTATTGTAAGATGCAACAACATTTGGATAAATAAACGCTACTTTAAGTTAGACAACAGAAGCAGAATTTTACTGGGATCATTTATTGTGCCACTACTGGCACACACACATTTAGCAGTTCGATAGTCCGAATTCCTCGGATGAAGTCAGTCACCCATCCCATTTCAGTACATTCCAAGTCGTGAACACAGCTGCATTAGCCAAATCTCGTCACGGACCCGATCGCAGGTATTACCATTGTTCGCTTAACATCTACCTATTGCGACTGTGGTCTCGAGTCTGAACGAGAACCAACTGCCAATGCGCAAGCTTCCATTTCACGACTCAATGATTTTAACGGAGAAAGCAGTTATCGTTCGCATTTTGTGCGACTGTGTTACACCCGTTTGATACAATATAAGACGTTTTTCTGGTCTACTTGGTTAAGTAACCGTTTTTAGGTATTTCACGGTCTATAAGGCTGATGGTTTCCATGACAGGTTGTCAATGTACGATATTTTAGTACCTTGTCTTGATTTGATGATTACGTCTTGCATTATAACAGCTACTTAAGTTACTTAAGACTAGTAGTATATCATTTATCTTTATGAGGATCTGGACAAGACTAAACATTCAGAATGCCTCCTGACATTTAAATATTACCAAACTTGGACACATAGTCCCTTGACATAAAGATATTTATTTAATAGCTTATAAAATATATTGATGATTTCCTAATAATATTGCAGTCACAACATGAACATGCTAGGCAATTTTTCAACTAAGTCGCGTATTTTCTTGAACAACAGACATTTGGCAAGATTATAAAATTTCATCAATCGCTCCTACGCAATTTGGACACTAATTGGTAAAAAACATTGCAATTCACTTAGTAATAGAATTAAAAGCTAGACTGTGGAAACAATTAACTACTTTCAGTTTATATTTCACTAAATATTTTGACATATACTGCTCTGCCTTACTTAACTTAAACATGAATCTTAACCTGCACCATCGTCCAGTTTATGTATATAGGACTGACGAATTTATGAAGACCTAATTTGGTAATCAGCTACAGTCAACAGCTGCTGAAAATCCCAAGTGCTAAGTAATAAAAAATGGCGATTACCGTTAGTCATCGACGCCGGGGTCATCACTGAAGTTGGGCCCGTCACTGAATAGGTGGCAGAAATCACGATCGACGAAATAACCGGCAAACTAGTTATTTTAAACCCGGAAATGATCCGATCTACAACAACAGCCTGGTCGCAAAACAAACCATATTTAAGAAAAATAAAACAAAACATTTGTTACACGTTTCTGTCATAACCAAAAGGTCAAGTTCTTGCTTTTAAATACGAAAGTTCATTCCAACTGTTAGTTTTTGTTTCCTTATTACCGACATTTATTGGAATACTGAATTGTTAATTTAGCATTTTTGTGAAATATAATAGTTGGTGGTCATTAACAATTAAACTTAATAGCTATTGTTTGTTGTTAAGTCATTTGGAAGTGTGTTAGTAAGTCTTTTACAGACGTTGATGCTCACAACCAATATTACGAAAACATGATTGATTTGTAAAACCACAAAACTAGGACAGCCCTAGAAATATTCTGTACATTTCATAATGCAAACTGACATATTGAAATATACGTTTTCCGATATGGATCATTGATTTATTCATGGAGTCCTTATTTAGAAGCTTTTACACATGATTACGAGACGAGAAACTCTCGGCAGAGAGTGAACACCTTAGAACGTTGAGCCCACTGCATTATCTTGTCAGGTACCTACTGTCACTGCAGCATTTCATTTACATCGCTGACTGAAGTCGTTTAACGATTTCCGTTATCGATACGTGTCTTGTATGTGATGTAAACTGTAGACGACCATACAGGGGATCACAAACGTGGTCCCTTAGAGTGTGCGTTAAAGGAGAGTGGAACGGACATGAGGCAGTTACTGGTTAAAATATATTACATAGCGAAGAAGTAGGAATGACCTTAAAATCGGTCTCTGGATCTCTGAGATCTCTCTGGAGATCCATTTCATGTTCCAGATTTCATATAACAAGGTCCATATTACCTATATGAGATCTTTACTTATTGCAGAGATGCCAATCTTTCTTCTTTTTCGTGTGGTTATAGTGACTAACCTGGTGACAGAGTTTTTATTCTGCCCATGGGCCTCGGACTTGGCTTCACATGCCGTCGAGAAAAATCTCTCAGACCGGTTTCCTCACGATGTTATCCTTCACCGTTTTTGAAGTTAGTAAGTATTGGCAAGTATTTGCCAATCAATCGATTCGTACCTCGTAAAGAAAACGCGCAATTTTTATGATTCAATATGTGACAAAATATACGATTAATTATTATGTAACTTTATGTCCTACCAGGTGTCTTGACATCAAAAAGAATAAATTTTAACACTGAACAGCTTTCATCACATTAATTAGTTACATGAGTAAATGTCGAAGGACCACACCCAAAAGTTACGCCATGTAATGCAATAAAACTTTATATGTATGTAGGTAATACATACATACCTGACGACCTACTAAGGGTTCGGACTAATAAGGTTCCTTGTATGGGCCACAACGATTCTTTTTCCGGTTATAGCCTATAGAATCTCTCGTTTCGGAAGCTTATGCAATGGATAATATGATCGGATAATTAACCTGGCGATCCGTTCTTGCATGGACATTTTTGAATTGAGAATGTTGAATATGCGTGTGAGAAATGACAATGGTGCCGATTCTCTTGTACACCGGACTAAACTAACTAAACTATCACTAAAATTCCTTACTTTTGACTATGAGAATCTTAACGCTATTCTGTAGTAAAAAGTCTCTAAATTAAAATAATATTTTGACACAACTAAATCGAATTTGACAATTGCGACTCCACGTGGTACATACTTTGTTTGCCCTACCCCGTGATTTTTTTTAGAGCTGGAGGCGCGCAGTGGGGGCATCCTCGACGTGTTTTATATGGAATTTTTCACTTTTTGTATGGAAAATTAAAAAAATTTATTACCTACGTGTTGAGGATTAGGGGTTTAAGGGACTCATAAAGGGGGTCGAAATTTTCATTATTTTTGCGATAGGACACACTATTTTCGAGATATAAGCAAAAGAAGAAAAAAATCCAGTACAATACTGTTTTTGCATCCGAACTCGAGATGTTCGTGTGAATTTTAGTTCATGACAACTAATAATATTCCACACCATTTGCAGTGGCGATTAAAAATGGTCAGAATTAGTTAGAAAATAAAAATTTTAGGTGAAAAACGTCAAATTCAGAATAGCAAAATTGTCATTTTCACTAAATTAAAATCTCAGTACAATCTTAGTGCTGTCAAACTAAAATATAGTTAAGTTGTGCCAGTTTAGTTTATTTCAGAATGGGAAATCATCGTTTGACAGGAGTAAACTAAATTTTGGTGATTTTTAGTCTAGTTTAGACGCATTTGTGACAAGAGAATCGGCACCAATATCAGATTTTATGTAGCTGTTTACCCAGATAGGTCGAAGAACTTGACGTGACTTAAAATGACATGCACATAAAATGATTGCATCATTTTATGCATATGTCATTTTATGTTATACATTGGTGCATGTGTGCTTTCGAAAGTTACAATTTCAGATTTTTTCTTCATATCGTAGGAAATGTCACACATGTTACATGCACACCATGTATCCGTAGCCAATTTCACACATAAATTACCTAATCACAAGCTAGAGTTTGCTAGACCTCAGGTGGAATTTCTTAGAAATGCGAACCGTTTAGGTCCACATTCTGACAGCACCGTAATTGCGTTAGTAATATTGGACTATTATCTTGTCAGCTGACTCACTAAAATCTTCCGTAAATTGGAGCGAATACGCTACTGTGGCCTGATCTCACACCTGCTTTATCATTTAACGTGTGCGAACCAGTTCCTCTGTCATCGAATTAAATCAGCGCACATTACGCAACTACTCTGCGCCTGCGTAAACTGCAGCGTCCATTTTGGAGAAATTGCTACGATTATGTAACGCTGATCTTACCGTACATGCTTTATACTTGATATTTTACATTATACACTTGATATTTACCGATTTAATAAAGGTAATGTTGAATGAAAGTGAAATTTAATTCAATTCTGTCTTCCGACAGGCAGTATGTTCGCTGTAACTAATTGTGAGATGGATACGGGAAGTAACGATCTACAAACTGTAATTGAATCACAAGCACTCGATTAAACTTGCAAATAAAATAAACTAGCATACATCGTTGAAGGCAAATAGACCTTATATTTACTGCGAGGTGCATCGGTACCTACCATTTCCTGATATCTCTCTATTAGATCTTCGTTAGTCTCAACTGAATAAGATTGCGGTTCTACCTATCACATATTATGTGGAATCCGCTGGATGGGGAAGCACAAGACCATTCGTTGTGGCTATAGGTGGTTGAGGGTGCCTTGTCCAACAGTGGACGTCTTCAGTCTGAATGATGTTAATGATACAGCTCATTTTAGAAGTCAAACGTATTTACGAAGCTGTTCTTTGTTCCAGGTGGAGATATTTGTTGACGTTACTTTTGCTTGGCGTGGCGTTTGCAGCTGAAGAAGATGACATACCTGACGCTGGAGTCGATGACAGTGATGAACTAGCCCTGGATCAAGAGGTGAGAATCGACTTTAAAGAGGAAGAAACTGAAAGCTATTGCGAAAATAATATCATGCTTGTTTTTAAGCTCTCGTCAACCGTGCATTCGTTGCTGTTTCCAAATGAAGGGTGTGCTTATTAGGATCTCCTTCTTTCCGTGACTTCATTCCCAAGCATACTGATCATCAGCATTTCTACCCGCCCACTATGTTCCGGATATAGACACAATGTCTCTCGAATAACATCAGTCAAATTGTGAGGTATCAATGACATGCTAGCCGACATATCACATAATTAACAGCTGATTGAACCTATCTGTTGATCAATAGTTCCACAGCTCCCTTGCGGATTTCTGAGTCACGATTTAGCCTTGCTTTGTCGCTTTCTTTATCTAGATCGAAATCAGATCTAAATCAATCTAATGACCTAAAGTGATGTCTATATCCTATATAGGTACTTGTACTAAGAAGAGATTGCATGTCCACTAATATTTTTAACATTTTGCCAAATGATTTTTATTACTTTCATATGGTTGGGGACATTAGCCATCAAAATGATGGATGGCAGTAATGACCAAACATTATGTGGTTGCAATATTGCCCACATTCGAGGCGGTTCATTGCACTATTCAATTTAAGCACATTTTTTTTTGTTTTCTTCGTCTAAAGTAGAACTGCGCGTTTTACTTTAAATAGTGTTTATCGTTGACTTGGATCTGGGCGCCACCGCCGCCGGTAAGAAATTATTTTGGTTCCAAAAGATTAAATTTAAAGGTTAAGTTAGTTTAGTCAGTGGAAGTATTAAATTGCAATAGGATACTAAGTAAAAGAGAAGCTCATATAAGATTGATCGATCATAATAGTGAACCCTGAGAATAATGAAGCAAGCCGTATTGTAATAAGTTGAGAATTTTAAAATTGCAACTTTTGAAACTAATTAAAATATTGATACTTATGCGATAACAACGTTTTACCTTGCCAGGTAATGTCAGTTTTGCACTAGTTGCACATTCAATTCAAGTTAAGGCGCTGATAACCGACTTTAAATGATTTTATACTGAAGATCACGTCTAAACGAGTAGTGTTAATGATTTGGAAAAAATATATGTAAAAAATTAGAGCATTTTCTTAATAACTTATTTTGATTATGTATTACATAAGTAGTGAAATTAATTTGTAAAGTTATGTTTAAAGCGGATAAAAAAATGAGAATCACGCAAAATTTATCAAGCGTATTTTGCTGAATCCTTCGACATTTTAAAGATAATTTTCTTTATTGATCTTTTAGTATACTTACGTGTTTTGTTAAAATACCTTTTGTTTAATGTATAATAAATTAATAATGCGCCTAATTTGGGACAGCGCTCCTTGATGGCCGAGTCCTATTACTGGCTGGACGTACGATGCGTTGCCTGATCTTATTACAGAACACGCAAGCTAACCACTTGAGGTCACCGGCATATAACTGCGTCTTAAAGTTAATAAAAAATACCATAAAAGCAATAAAAACAAACCAGCTACAGATAAAAACTCAACAGAATTAGTTTCCCCGGAAAATTGACAAGAGTCGTGACCGAAATCGAATGTTACAATATAGCCATGTTACACGATGCAATTTTTCTAACGCCATTCCGCGTCAATGTCCGGATAGCAAGGCCATTGAGAGTGAAAGTCGAAAGCTAAGCTAAGCTAAGAAACACTACGTTTTTTTCTTGTTATCTTCTTTTTTGTACGTTTTCCAAACGTCATTGGCGCTCGCCGCCATATTCCCATTTTCGGCGGGAAAGTTTTATAAACTATTAAAAAGATAGATCAGGATGATAAGCCTGTACCATGTAGGTTTCTAAAATCCTCAACATCATCACATTGTTCCGGAAACAAATATTTGGCTAATGATCTATTTTTATGAGACACAGATAGTTCCACATTTGCCGTTCGTTTTGCGTAATCGCGTGAGAAAAATGCAAACATCCCATTGTAATGTATTCGTTTGAATTCGTTTAGAAACACGCACCAAATTACACGCGCGGAATCTGAGGAAATCCATTCGACGCGTTTCGTTAAAATTACTAATATTTTAATGAAATATATGCCCGTCTAAATGTAACGGTTACATTCCTTCATATATTACACACTCAAATATATTTTAATTGCTATTAATGTGGATTGGAAAACAATTGTGTGAAAGTCAGCAATAAAAGGCGATAAATAAATTAAATCAGAATTGCTACGTACCTTAAGACCACGAATTTAATCATTACTTTCTATACTTAAACTAAAACCATGTTCTAGCCCCCTGTCAATAATTAATAGCTCACGTCCCCCGGGGCAATGAACGGCAATTACAGAACAAATGGAGCTGCTACGAACAAAATTATTAACACAAACTCATTAACGAGTAAAAGTCCTCTCTCCCGGATCTAGTAACATGTAACAGTGATATAATACCCGATAACAACACATTACTGTCGTCCCGCACGATTGCACGCTTGTAGTCTACCTTGCATTTTTTCACCATTAATATTGCTGCAATGAAATTTTGCACGCGTCGTCAACAATTGAAACTGTTTATAATACCAATTATCCACCGGTAATTGCGTAAATTATGTAATTTTACTGTTACTGCTGTACTTACTTCCACTTTTTTAGTTTGAACAAAAAACTGATTATACGCAAACTTAATTGGCCGGAAAAATTTGCCACAAATGCGGGTATACGAGTACACGTGTGAGTGCATCATCACTTGAGTTCTATTGTTTATGCTATAACAAAACAGGAAAGTGTCCACAGTCAACGTTTTAAAGAGTCGTTCACATTTGAATATATTTATGTATGTAGTTCCTACATTGGGAAAAAAGCTCTTATAACGAGCCCTGATGCATTCCTACTTTACTATAACATGTTGGAGATATTATGTTATTAAATGTTGCTTTATTGGAGTTTTATATTATATTACCGAATTGTATTAATTGATTTCGTCAGTACTAACATAGTATTAAGATAATGTATCTAATAAGTACTAACAAAATATGGACAAAAATAGTCTGAATTAAATGAAATTTTATTTTAATCTTATTATTTATTAAATTTTTACTGATGATATTATTCACGTTCAAGAGTTTTTAACTTCTTTTAAGCGTGCGCATTGTACAGACGCCAGCAGGTCAACCTACCCGAAACTGTCAAATTTTCCCAATCAACTTTGAACCTTATGCTTTAGTGATAAAGTTGAAAATCTATTAAAGAAATTTGACAGATTGTAGTAGGTTCATGTGCTGGCGTCTGGACAAACGAATGTGTTTCATGATCCATACTATCGAAAACTTTACAAAGATCAAATTTTAGATTTTAGCTATTTTAGAAATATTCATATTAAATCTTTATCTTTCAATTTCCAGGAGTCTCGGAACCTTAGGCCGAGAGCATACACACCCACAGCCTACAACACTTTGCCCAGTGGGTTCCGGCCGACGCCCTCATTGGCCGAGCTAGCAGGCTACCAGAGACAACAGGAGCAGCAGCAGAGACAACAGGATCAGCAGCAGAGACAACAGGATCAGCAGCAGCAACAAGAGGAGCAATATGTTCTGCAACCCAGACCGCAGCAGCAACAGTATATCGATGAGCCCAGGCAGCAGCAGCAGAGAACTCCTCACAGGAAGGTGAGCGACGAAACATACTACTTACACTATGTTTCTTGATAAAAAAAAGATTTTTCAAAAGTATACCTACTGAAGATAATGTAATAATTCGATTGATTTTAACTGAACGTGAGCAATTTAGCATATATCAGCCTTACCAACTCTATGAACAACTTTAAGTGCGACCGTTGATGAATGAAATTAAAATTCTAACCAAAAAAGTTTCTATAGCAGGACCAACGCCCCGCAAAGCTGCAGCAGAGACCAGTCCAAGAAGTTGAAGAGGAACTAGAAGAAGAAGAGAAGGAGGAACCTGACCGTCTATCTCTGTTACTGCAGCAGTCCAAGTTCGACTGTGTGAGCAAACAGTCCGGATACTATGCTGATGAGGAGCTTAACTGCGAGGTGTTCCACTACTGCCAGGACAATGTGAAGCACTCCTGGGTCTGCCCCGATGGATTCTCTTTCCACCAGGTATGTGTATTGTGACTATTGTGATGTTCTTGAATGAAGACAGAAGTTTTCCTACTAAAATCTTTACGGCATCTCCCTGATGCGATGGGTTGCTGAATATATGAACCAAATTTTAGTACAGTATCTTGATATGGCTCCTCTTCCAGGTACACTTAATCTGCATGCCGCCAACACACGACAACATCTGCCAGAAGTCATCAAAGTACCACTTCGTGAACGAGTACCTGTACAGGCCAGTGAACGAGGAGGAGGTCCAGAGAAAACCCAACGTATCCCTCAAGTACTCCGACAGATACTACCCCGCAGAGGTATACAGGGACGACAGATTTGACCAGGAAGAGGATGAAGAGGTAAATACTTATAATATTGAGGCTACAATTAAGGAAAGAGAAGGAAGGCAATTTGTATTACAGTAAAAAAGGGTAAACTTATGTATAAAATTTATCTCAGCAGTGGATAGATTCATTAGTGGCTGAAGTTAGTGATGTAATTTAAAACAGTAGTCAAATAAATCAAATAGAATATACAGAGAAAATATATCAAATTAATAGCAATAGGCTCGCCCTTCATTACAAAAGGGTGCAATGTAGGTAGGTGTACTGTAGATAAACCTCTGCTGAAGCCTTCGGGAATTATCGGCGCGATGTAAAGTTATTTTGTGGATATCATATTATTCTATTAATAATTAGATTCTGTCCGCGACTTCGTCCGCGTGAAATTTCATGTTTTAACATAAAATACATACTTTGATTACTCTATAAATACTCGGCAATACTGTATTAGCTTCCCATTTGTGAAAGAATTTTACCAAAGTAAATACTTATATCTTTTATAAATATAAAAGATATTAATGTAAAAATATTAAGGGTAGGAACCTTTGCTACTATTAGCTTTTGTAATGTTTACCGGCGCCGCCTAGTGCCTTCGTACCAAAGTCAAATAATAGTATGTTCCTATTGTGATATCTTCGCAGGAGGAGTATCAGCACCAGCCCCGCCGCACGCCGTCGGCCGCGGAGCAGCAGACGCACCCGGCGCAGCGCGCGCCCGCGCCGCAGCAGGTGTTCCGCTCCGCCGAGGAGGTGAACATCCCGCTGGTGCAGAGGCGTCCGCAGCGCCCCTACGACTTCAACTTCTAAACCGCCTCTCTACTTAGACGCCATTCTCTGGCTATAAACTCCTGCTCTGATCTGCCAATTCCCTATAATCTATTGGATTAGCCATTTCTTTTCAGTGGTTCTTGACTTTCAATCGAATATAGAAAAAGTCGGTGCGGGATTATTGTCATCCATTTTTTTTTAATGACCTCTTCCTGAATAATGTTTCTCAATATAAATGTGCACAGATTTAGTTACTCTTGTTCAGAGCCACTGAAATATAAGTACCTACTTATGAACAAACCGATGAGAACGCTAGTGAGGTGCTATTAATTATATGACTTTCTTCAATCGACCCTCGATTGATTTGTAATTTTGTACCATCACATTTTGTAATATCTATTTAAGGTTAAGTTTTAATTAAAACTTATTTATGTTTCTGTACAATAAGTCACAAATTAGTTGTAAGCTAGTCTTTGCGTAAACTAGATAAGTAATAAAGAAAATGAAAATTATGAATCTTATGTTTTATTATTATTTCTTTAATCTATGACGATCTCTGAATAGTTACGGTGGTGCTGTCTTTTCTAATAGAACTAAATTACTTTTTTTTGTGCAGTTGTGTGGATCTTTTCCATGAGCATCTTCGCCGTCAGCAGTCGGATCTATAACAATAAGATAACGGGTTCTATACTTATTCCATGTTACTGCAACGCAATGCGTGCGTAAAGAGTAGATGTACAAGATATCTAAGAAAAAGTATCTGGAATACAAGATATACTTTTGAAATAACAAGATACTTTTGGAAATAGTATTTGAAATACAAGATACAAAATACGTATTTGCTAATACTTTTTGAAGACTTTAACCCCTACATATTAGGGGTTAAAGTATGAAATTGCCAATTTGTACTGAAAAATTGAAAATCGTTTTTTTTTAATGTAACATATTTATTTAATCAAAATAATTAAGTACCATTATTATCTATAGATTGCTGCCATCTAATAGGAATTTCAGTTAAGCCTTTGTGATAGAACTCTCGTGATCTAGATTCGACAAACTGTGTGAAAGCATTTTGTACTGCCTCCTGAGAAGAAAACTTTTTATCCCGTCGAAAATTGTCCAAATCACGAAAAAATGGTAGTCTTTTGGAGCGAGGTCTGGCGAATACGGAGGGTGACGAATGGTTTCTAATTGCAGTTCCTGTAGAGTTAAAACGGTTTCTCGTGCTGTATGAGGTCTCAGCTTATCATGGAGCAATAATGGTGAAGATCGGTTCATGAGTCGGGCTGTTTTACTGCTAGTTTTGCTATCATTGTTCGGAGTTCAGCACAGTAGACATCTGCCGTTATTTCTTGATCGGAGAAAGCTATAGTGAATAACCCCATGCTGAGACCACCAAACAGTTGCCATTACCTTTTTATTGGTAAGCTTTGCTTTAGGACACTGTTGCGGCGTTTGACCTGGGGTCAGCCATTGCATTTTTCGCTTACGGTTATCGTACAGAATCCACTTTGCATCACATGTCACAATTCGATCCAATATTCCTTCATTCCTTTATTTCTGTATCGATTCAACAAGGCAACACAAGTTTCAACACGCGTTTCTTTCTGCAGATCAGTCAAATCATTTCTCATATTTTTTATTTTATTGATTTGACGCAAATGAGTCAATATTGTTGGTAAGGTAACATTAAACCATGGTATGTCATAAAAGCAATTATCTAATAGACAACTTGTCAGCTTTTTCTTGAACATCGGGATGGGAAGTTCCTTAAGTGAATTTGTGTCTGTGACTTTTATGGTGTACAATAAAGAGTATTCTATCTATCTATCTATCTAGTTAACTTGTTATACACCTGAATGGCATTAACTTAAACATTTCTCCTAAATATTTGTAATCTACATTGAGGTATTTTTAGTTCGTATTTATACTTATTTCTAGCAGTAGGGTTTGACTTCAGATTGCATGCGAAAAAAATGCGGATATTGTTTTACTAGCATACATAGTTCTTTGATGTGCATGCAGGGTAAAGGAAATATGTGAAGTTTTTTAAATAACGGTTTACAACTGTCCAAAAACCTGGCGCCAGATATTGCCCTAACACACTTCTTTTGTACCCGAAATGCCATTAAAACTTTAACTGAGTTGCCCCATAGTATCAGACCACAGCACAGACGATACGCAGTGACTGCTGCGTCTACTGGCACTGTTGATCGTAGACGTTTTATTGCGTATACGAATTTTTCTACCTTATCGCATACGAAATTGATGTGCGATTTCCAGTTACAATTTTGTTTTACTATTATCCCCAAGAATTTTGTCATTACTACTTGTTCTAGGATACTGTCTTCATATTTTATACTAAGAGTGAAAGTTTGATTTATAATAAGTTTGAAATTGAATTATTTTTGTTTTATTTATATTGATTTTTAAATTGTTGTTACTAAGCCAAGTTATTATGTCTTTGATTGCTTCATTAATATCGTGTTCCAATTTATTTTTGTCATTACCTTTTATTATTAGTGTCGTGTCGTCAGCAAATAAGATTGTTTCGTGGCGTGTTGCATAAGGGAGATCATTAATATATAGCATAAATAAAAAGCACCCTCCACGCTGCCTTGGGGTACTCCTACTGCATTTGTTTTAAAATTAGATTTATATTCTACTTTGTTTCCATTACTTTTGATATTTACACACATTGACGCCTATCACTTAGGTAAGATTTAAGTCAGTCATTCGCTTTGCCCTTTATTCCATATTTATCCAATTTGCTTAGCTTATGATCAACGAAGTCAAAGGCTTTACTCATGTCCATAAAAAATAGCTACTATAGGTATGATGTCATTAATATAGTAATATAGTTATTATTTTTATTAAATTAAAACTAGCTAAAGAGGTGGTGCTATTTTTCCTGAATCCAAATTGTTCCCGCCTCAGCAAATTATACTTGTCCACACGTAATAGAAAAACAATTTTTTTTTGAGGGTCAGTTATGTTGCTGGTTTTAAATGCTATTTGTTTTATGTCATTACTTTTTTGTGTATCACCAATTTTTTTATTGATAATATCCCAAGTAGCTTTGCACTTGTTTTTCATATTCTGAATATATATTTTATTGTGTATTTGTTGAGATTTGTTAATAGAACGTTTAAGTATGTCACTATATTTCTTATATTTCAAGGAAATGTACTTTAGTAATCCTAGGCGACTTTAACGCACATATTGGTAGACATGATACAATAAGTTTTCAACGCAAAGGATTGATTCACAAAAATCTTCATCATGATTATGCCAAATTGGACTACATTATTACGCAATAGGCAACAGAAAAACTATTTAATAATATTAAAGGCGAATGGGCAGGTAAAGCCGACCATAAAATAATTTGGGGGCAGATAAGAACAAGTAGCACGCACCATAAACAAATATGACGGCACCAAACACAAGACACGAAAGAATGAGACAACATTAGAAACCAAGGATTTCAAACAATGTTACTATGCCGCTCTCAATATCAAATCCACCAAAACAAAATACCAAGCTGCATAATCAAAAAACTGGAAAACATAGAAATAGACTCAACGGATGAAAGCATCGAAATACCATGGTGTACCATAACCGGAGTATTTAAATCGGCTGCTCAGGAAACCTTGATTTTTCAGCCGAGTCACTCTAGGGATCATCGTATAGCTCTTGCTAACCTCCAAAAGGCTAAATTCTTACAAAGAAGACAACTAGAAAACCCAAATTGACATAATCGTGTAAAAGAATGTCAGGCAGCACTTCAAAAGATTAAAAACCAAAAGGAAAATAAAGAATGCAGGACTTTATTTACTGGATTGGGGAAAAAACACCCTTCAAAACGCATACAGGCCGGTACTTTAACTATTTTACAGGAAAAACAAGCAAGCAACAAAACGCCGGAAAAGAAACGCTTATATACCAATGTCCAAATGGGAGCAAATCCAAAAAAAAACTGAGGGCCCCTATACCAACGGTTAAAATAACAAAGCCAGTAACAGTCGGGCAAAATGAAGGACCCAAAGAGGACGACATAAAGGACATAATTAGCAGCATGCGGAACGGAACAGCGCCCGGAACGGACTAAGTGGTAATTGAGCTCTACAAACCGATGCCCCAAATATTACAGGAAGCCGTCACCAAGCATATGAACAAAGCCTGGACACAGAATGAAGCTCCCGACGTGGCTAGAAGCAATGCAAGTGCCATTTCCGAAGAAAAACAACCCTAAAGATACAAATGACTATCGACAAATATCGATTTGCAATACGGGCTACAGAATCTACGCCTCCTACGTATTAATAAAATTTGACGAAACAATAAAAGAACTAGGCAGCTACCAAGCAGCCTTTTTAAACAACAGATCTACAGACGATCACATATTTACATTAAAAAGGGTTCTGGACGAAGAATGGCGCGCAGGCAAAAAAAATTATGTACTCGCTCTGGACATAGAAAAAGCTTTTGACAACGTCAACCTCCAAGCACTGCAAGACATTTTAAGCCAAAGAACAAACGAGCCACTAACCAACAGGATAATCAAGGTTTACTTGAATGAACGCACGCACATCAAATGGTGTGGTCAGCAAACAAGGTTGGCCTTTATCCCCTCGCCTTTTTACACTGGGCATGGATGAGCTCCTTAGAACCCTCGAAGAGGAAACTCAATTAATCAAACTAGACCAAAATCGCGAAATCTCACTCCCCCTGGTGCTATCGTTCGCAGACGACCTCTTCTTAATTACAGATGATCTAAAAGGGCTAGAAGGAATCGTATACCATATTAAACCCCTACTAGGTAATGTCGGCCTACAAATAAATGAAACTAAAACAAAAATACTAATTAGAGACCCAATAGCTAAACAGAAAGCGACCTATGTGTCAATTAACGGATTAAATCTTCATACTCGTTCTATCGATGAAATTAAATACCTAGGCACATACATAACATCTGCATTAAGCAAAAGAAGCACCATTAGAAAACGATGTGAACAGGCCACTAGAAACGCGAAGTCACTATTACCATTCATAATAAAATAAAAGATGGACTGGAAACTAGCCAGACTCATGTCAATGGTGATCGTACCTTGTATGATATACGGTTTGAAAGTATCGTCAATCACCAAAGCTAACAGGTCAAGACTGAGAAGATATGAGAGAGTCATCATGTGAGACTTGATTAACCACGCCAGAAATAAACCAAGACAAAAGAAGATGCATGAAATCTTAGACGGAAAAACAGTAACTAAACGCATCAAGAATCACAGGATGTGCTATCTCGCACACTTTCACAGGCGCGGCAAACCACACCTGTTACACGCAGCAATGCATTACAAAGCCAAATCCAAGAAAATATCCGTCCTATTTACACGTGGAACGACAACCTTAAACAGGACTCGACCTATTTCGACAAGAAATTCAACTTTTGGATGGACACGGCTACAGACCGATAGGCATGAAGGCTGCCAGCGAGGTCTGCAAGAAACACCGAAACCAGAAACAACCAGAAACGGATAGCAGCGTGGCTTCTGACAAAGACATAGAATCGGCTAAATGCAACACAGCACAGCAGCGATATAGAAATGAGACGAGTAAGCAAGGTAACCCCGTCTCAAGATTCACCGGTGAAGATCGACTCGAAACAACATAACGTCGACGTCTCAAAAAGATGCTCATCCATAGACAAATAACACCCGTCTCTCCACTAGTCCATTGCCTAATCAAGGATGCATATACGGTATGGCTCGTAAATCCTTTCCTATCCTGAGGGCACGTCTTCCTTACCATTACCGCGCCCCCCGGTCTACTCCTTGATATGCAATGGCCTTTGTAGTCCCATGAAACATGAGACCCCATGGGCTAGTGCTAATCTGAGGGGTTCATTCGATTTATCGATTCTGGTTAAACCACGCTCGGATCGGTGCCTTTCATTCATTCATTCATTGTCTACTATTCCCGCAGCTAACCGAGCGTACACTATGTGTGTGAGCTTTGTCAATGTAGTAGTTCGATTCTATACCTATAAAATTTTCAAACGCTTCTAAGTAAGTACCTACCTAAAATATTACATACATACCTTTGCTAACAGCCATGCAGCTACAGCTGGCTTCACATATTGTTTCTTTGCTTGAAGACAGATGCTGGAATCTTTCTTCCTAGCGTCCTTCCAAACTGAGCGTCTAATAGAGCTTTACGGTCAGCAGGACGGGTTTTTTGTATTCTGTGGTTTGTTTGGGTTTTACTGTCATTGGGACGCAAATTGTACATTGTTGCGAGTTGGACGCTATGGCTCCTCCGGAGGACACGGTGGCCTCTCCGGAGGACACAGCGGCTCCTCCGGGGGACACAGTGGCTCACAAGATTCCCTCGCATGTTGACAGGTGTCGGGGTTAGTGCAAAATCTGTGATCATTAGGTTCTTTAGTTAGACTGATTCCATGCATAACAGGAATCTTTGAAAAATCCGGCTTCGAAGTTTGCGAATCTTTCGGCTCACAGTCCGATTTTAAGCAGCGTATTTCGTGACCAAATTCAATATTTTCACACCCGAGCAGATTTTTTACAGGAGATTTTTTTGAACTAGTTAAACCGGTTATACTGGCTTTAAGCTCTTCAATCGATTTAGGAGTATGGTCTTTCAGAAATGGGTCAATATATATGGGTGGTTTCTGCGATATCACGGGCGACTGCAATGAGCAAGCTCCGGTACAACGTACAGGACAAGGGTCAGAATCTTCATAAGAAGGCTCTACGGCTTGTGAGTTGTGTATGCAGTCGGGTGTATCACAAGGTTCCCATATATGTTCGTGGATATCTTCTTCAGATGCAGTCGGCGATGGCAGTGTCTCGTCTTCGCATTCGCAAGGCTTAGCATATAATGTGACAGCTCTGGGAGTAGTTACATTTTTAGTGCATGTTTGACATATTTTTGGGCTGTTTGCTATTGCTGTGATGCTACAGCCTGGCTCGGAAGAAGACAATCTTATAATTCCCGGCTTTTCAGAAACGAGCATCCGAATGCTAGAATATGAGCACAGGGAGCAGCTGAATAGCGTGCTTTGTTGCTCATATTTATTTTCTTCACTGCTCATTTTAATTTATAAATTAGGTATTTAATTAGTGATAAAGCTATCGTTCCTCCTACAGAAATATATATGATCAATAATAGTATCTGTAGTCGTAAGGATCTTTTCTATGAACATCTTTTTCGGGAGCGTTACAATCTATAACAAAAAAAAAAACAATATTAATTTCATTTTCAGGGTTTCGTACCTAAATATATATAGTCATTGGATAAATGAAGTGCGCTGCTCTTGTAAGAGTATTATAATGCTACGGTGTATTTAGCACGCTGCGCTGCCTCAAAAAGGTTAGGTTTTCTTTTTACCCGACTGCGGGGAGCCCAAAAAAGAAGGGTGAGTTGTTTAACCAGTATGTATGTGTGTGTGTATGTATGTCCGTCTCTATGTTCCCTCGTAACTAATAAACAGCTGAACCGATTTTGATGAATGATATCTCGTTATATTTGTCTTTATTGCGCGAGTCTGTGCCACTCGCGCAATAAAGACAAATAATAACATAATAAAATTATAAAAATCAAAATTGCGGATTTTTGACGCCAAAATCTATTTAAAAAAAAAAAGTCTCCCAAACCTATCATCGAGTGGGGGTGTAAAAATGAAGTTGTATGGCGCCGTCACTGCATTTAATAAAATTTAAAAAAATCAAAATGGCGGCTTTATGGCGCCAAAATGTATGTTTAAAAAAAATCCCAAAGCTATCGATTGGGGTATCAAAATGAAGGGTTTCAAAAGGTGATCTTCTTAATTTTTCGTGTGGGACAAACCAAGAACCTGAAATATGGTGTAACTTTTGTTTGTGCGCCGCCTGCGATACCAAAATTCTATAGATGTTGCTGTCAAAGTCAAAGTCAAATAATTTATTTCAATTAGGCACAAACAAGGCACTTTTGAACGTCAAAATTTACAACAACAAAAAAAAACTAATTGATCTTTTTTTTTCGTGGGTAGTGGTGAAGGCATAACAACTGCTTTTGTTTGTCTTACGAATTTTTTCGATTTTAGTGAATTTTACAAGTGTGAACTCCAATCGAGACTATTCTTTGTGTTTGTGTTGTTTGGTTAAGGTTTGTTTTAACACTAACTTTTTATATTTTAAGGATTTTATCCCGTATCCACCATGGATGACAAAAAACCGCCTGACCCTCCTGATCCCTTTGATTACACTCCGGTGTTAACGGTCTCCCTCCCCAATGATGATTTGCCAAATGATAAAATGGATTCCGAATCCGCAAGTAGGAAAAGACTGGCTACTTCTTCCCCGACTACTGTGAAGAATCCTCGAAAGTTACCAAAAAAAGAATTTGGAAGACAATCTTACACAATAAGGGACAATCAGCCATATGTCGTACACGTCTCATTAAAAGACGGCGAGACCCCTGGTACTGTTTTGCACCCGGTTAAATTTGGGATGTTTTTGACGCAAAACAACTATAGCAACATTCTCCTAGGTAGTGTCAAACGTCTAGGAAGAAACCGCGTTTCTGTTGAGTTTCAGTCTCACCAGGATGCAAACGGCTTCCTCTTAAGTCATACGTTAACCCAAAATAACTTTGTTGCTACGATTCCACAATTTAATATTACCCGCTTGGGTCTCGTTAGGGATGTACCCAGTGAATGGACTGAGGATGAGGTAATTGAAAATATCAAGGTTCCTGATGGATGCGGCCCTATTATAAAGGCAAGGAGAATGAACCGAAAGGTGACTTCTCTGGGTGTTACTGAGTGGAGGAAACCCACTCAAACTGTAGTCCTCACTTTTGACGGGCAAGTCTTGCCTAAGCGAGTTTATTGTTTTTATTCTGCCCTTCCAGTCGAGAGATATATGTACCCGACTATTCAGTGTTTTAATTGTTGTCGTTTCGGTCACACGCGGACAGTATGTCGCTCAAAACCCCGTTGCTATAAATGTGGTCAAGACCACCCAGGTGATGGATGCCAAGTTCCCACTGATTGTGCTATTTGTGTGTCATGTTCAGGCAATCACTATGCTAAGGACAAAGCTTGTCCTGAATTGGGTCGGCAGAAGGGCATAAAAGCCCTTATGGCCGAGAAATCTGTCTCTTATGCGGAAGCAAGTCAGGTGTTCCCTCCTGTTTCAAGATCGTATGCTGAAGTGTCTAGAGCATCCTAAAAATCCAAACCAATTCCTAGCTCGCCCCAATATCCCAGTCCAGCTTCCCAAGTACCAAAATCATACCGTAAAACGGTCATTCTAAAACCCAAATCTCATGCCCCTCTTTCACCTAGCTATGACAAGCAGGCTCATCAAGCCCTCATTCAGAATTTCTCCTTCTCTCCTTCCCAAAATGGCTGTGCTTATCCCAGGGAAGGCACAAGCAGTCCTGATAAGTCTGAAAGTATTCTTAATATTATAGCAAATATGCTAATTACAGTATTAGATAATCCTGCACAACCCTTACCTGACCACGTTGCCAACAAGCTGTCATCAATCGTTAGTTATATAAATAACGTTCCATCCCCTGACATTCCTTCAATGGAACGTGAGGAGTATTACTCCCAAGAAGCCTGACCTACTCTTTCTTATTAACAAATTCAAACCATCAATCTGCGGCATCGCTGAGACATGGCTGCGTTCTGATAGTAATTTCGGAATCCCATGCTTCAGTGATCTTCGCCATGACAGATCTGATGGATATGGAGGATGTGCTTTGTTCATTAGTAACAAAGTATCATTCTCCCCAATTCCTCTACCCTTTGTTGGTGACAACATCAATGTTGTTGCTGTTAAGGCTGAGGATATAAATATCTTTAGTTTTTATATTGCACACCCACAAATTGAAGACCTTCCTACAATAAAAAGTTTGCTAAGTAATGTTCAAGGTCCATTACTTATTATGGGCGATTTTAATGGCCATCATTATAGATGGGGATCAGAATCCTGCAATAACTTTGGTATAGGCCTAGTAGATATTTTGGATGACCTTAATCTATGTGTGATCAATGATGGCAGTGCTACACGTAGGTCTGCACCAGGGCAGAACAGCAGCTGTGTTGATTTAACATTCTGCTCATCTAATATAGCTAGCCTTTTTAGTTGGAGTCGCTTGAATATGACTTATGGGAGTAATCACTATCCCATCATGGTTGAAATCCCTTCCAAGACAATCCCTGACAAAAATTCCCCACCATTGTTAAAGTACCAGCTGAACTCAGTGGATTGGGACCTCTACTACTAAAATTTTAGACTTACGGGTGTCTTCCCGTCCATCAATTAATTCTGAGAATGCTCAGGAATGCTTTTCCACTTTTTCCAATATAATATCCGCTACAGCAGATGATTTATTTCCTCCAAAAAAACCGCCGACGAGCAAAAATCCATCCCCGCCTTGGTGGGATAGGGATTGCTCTGCCGTGATCAGGGCCAGGAATGAGGCTGAAATTAATTTCAACTCCGACATGAACCTGGATAACATCATTGCGTTTCAACATTCCTTAGCTAGCTTAGTCCAAAAAATTGCTCAAGAACAAGAAAAGAGAAGGTTGGCGGAAATATTGTGGCTCGCTAAGTCCATCCACTCCAGCGTCGGCCGTGTGGCGTAAGCTGAAGTCGTTCAGGATTAGTTTGAGGCCCCCCTCCGGGAGCATACTATCTGAGGAACTGGTTAACCGGTTCCTATCTAATCTGGCCCCAGTCTACGTTCCTAGTATGGATGAGTGTGCCACTATGAGCTATCGGCTGGCATCGGACGATCCTCTGGATGAGCCATTTGCTCTAGAGGAGCTTAAATCGGTTCTTGCCCATGTAAAGGACTCTGCTCCTGGAGTCGATGGATTCCCTTACTCTTTCATTACTAAAGCGGGTGATAAAACCCATCAGTATTATTTGGACTTAGTTAACTATTGTTTTTCTTCTGGTTCTATTCCTCCTGATTGGAAGGTTCAAGTCGTCATACCTATATTAAAACCTGGTAAAGATCCTAGTGATCATTGTTCTTACAGACCAATTGCTCTATCGTCCATACTTATTAAGCTGAAGAGCACTTGATTAAAAACCGACTAGAATGGTTCGTAGAAAGCAGGAAGCTGCTCCCGGCGACTCAGTTCGGCTTCAGGAAAGGTCTGGGTACAGCTCATAGTGTGGGTACCCTCACATCAGCGATCCGACTGGCCCTTAGCAGGAATGAGTCTGTGGTAGCAGTTTTCTTAGATATTTCAGCTGCCTATGATTCTGTCCTCCTCCCACTTCTCAGGCAGAAGATGCAAGAGCTGAGAATCCCGGCTAGGATTCGTCAAATCATATGCAGCATTTTTTCAGATCGCAGTGTTATACTTAGGATTCCCGGGGAAAATTCTGAGCCGAGGTCGGTTTGGAGAGGTCTACCTCAGGGATCCGTGCTTAGTCCCCTTTTATATAATATTTATACTTCTGATCTTCCTTCTTGCTTAAATTTTAACTGTAATATACTCCAGTATGCTGACGATATTGCATTATTGGTCTGTGACACTTCTATCCAAGATGCCGCTCAGTCCATCAGTATCTCCTTGTCCTCGTTAAATCAATGGCTTTTAGGTCACGGGTTATCTTTAAGTGCTCCAAAAAGTTCAGCAGTTATCTTCACTCGCAGACGCCTTATCCCCCAAGTCGACATTAGTATTGACGGTCAAGCTATTCCAATCAAAGAGAAGGCCAGGTTTCTGGGCGTTACCCTGGATTCCAAATTGACAGGAGTGGATCACATTAGTAACACGGTTAAAAAATGTGAGCGCTCAGTCTCGGTCCTTAAGGCTTTGGCAGGTGTCTGGTGGGGTGCTCACCCATACACCTTAAAACTAGTCTACAATGCACTGGTGAGAAGCGTGCTGGATTACTGCAGTTACTTAATCGAGCCATGTAACAAAGAAGCTTTGCGTAGACTGGATTCTGTCCAAGCCAAATGTCTGAGGACCATCATTGGTGCCATGAAATCCTCCCCCATAAATGCTCTCCAGGTAGAATGTGCAGAACCTCCTCTTAGCCTTCGTAGACAATACTTAGCGGATCGTTTCTTGTCAAAAGTTTTCACCCTTTCGTCCCATCCCTTACTCCCTATTTTGGAACAAATCTATCTCTCCCTTAACGCGTCATCCAACTGGAATAATATATCTATTCCATTGATGAATAGGTACAGAGAGCTTAAACACCTCTCCTCGCCTGTTTGTCAATACCCCACTCTCCCTGTCTTTTCTTCCGCTTATGAGGTGGTCCGTTTCAGGCCAAAGGTCGTTTTAGGTCTTGGTATCTCCAAAAATTCTCAGGACATAAAAGGCGACTTCGACCAGGCCATTAAAAGATACTGGGAAGGCTGGAATTTCTTTTATACGGATGCATCCAAACTGTCTTCAACAGGATGTACATATTTTCAAAATTCTAGAATTGCTCTTTTATTCTAATGTCCATCCTGGAAGCCATCAATTTCATTTTAACCCATAATATTAAAAATTCTGTAATTTTCTCAGATTCTCGCAGTAGCATTCAAGCTTTAGCTCAAAACCAACTTAAATCTAAAATTCACAGCAAAATAATTTTCGATATTCTTAATCTACTATTCACCTGTTCGAACAACGGTTTAAACATTGAAATAGCTTGGGTTCCCAGTCACTCGGGTATAAGTGGCAACGAGTGCGCCGACTCACTGGCTACATTTGCTACATCTAACTCGGTGGATCGGAAGCACTACATGTTGCATAGTTACGACTTACGGGCAGACACCAAACATAAACTGTTCAACTCATGGACAGCAGTGTGGCAAGTAAGTTCGAAACTCAAGGGGTCGTACTACGCCAGTATTCAACCCAGCATCCAAAGGAAACCTTGGTTTTTTAAGTGCCCAAAATTGACCAGAAGAACTGTTGCATCCTTGTGTAGACTGAGACTTGGTCACTGTTGCAGCCCAGTATTTCTAAATAAGATCCGTGTTCGTGACAGTTCTTTGTGCGAATGCGGTCTTGATGACGGAACTCTGGACCATATTTTTTTCTCATGTCCTTCGAATTCCCAATCCTTTGAGTTGTACCATAAGCTTTCCAAAATTAATATTTCCCTTCCTACTAACTTCCATTACCTCTTGACTAACTATTCTCCAAAACTAATCCAAGTTCTATCAATTTTTTTAAATGTAAATGATTTCAAAATGTAGTCTGGTGTGTAGTAATAATAACTTTGTAATTATATAAGTCTTGTATCTGGATTTGTATCATTTTAAATGTATATAATTATATTATGTTATTCTTTTTAGCTAGATTTACTACCAAAAAATTGTCTTGTCCTTTCAGCTGCTAACAATAATTATAAATAGATAACTACCACGAAGTGCAAAGTTCGCCGGCTCACCTTGTTGCGTTGCCGTCATCACATGACGCTGGCAGAATAGTCGACACAGGCTCAGTTGCCAAAGAAAAAAAAAAAAAAAAAAAAAAAAAAAAACTAATTGATTCTAGTCGCCCCTTCCAAAAGGTAGTTTTCGTATGGAGAAGAATGGGCAAGAAACTCAACCGTTACTCTTTTAAAATGTTTTCACAATATCTTGTATACATTAATTATATAATATGTGAAGACGATGCACCTAGAATAAGATTACTATACCACGATAGGTAAAAAGAATGAAAAATGAAGGAATGACGGATAAATTAATTATATGATAGATGCATGGTGCTCACATATTTACAAACATTGTAAAATTATACGATATTCCTAACATTTTAACAAGTAATAATAATAAGTCAGTGTGTGAGTTCAAGTAATCACAGAATATAAATTAAATATTATAAAAAATAATATTTTACAATTAAATTGGCAACCAGATAGATTTTGTCTAGATTCTAAATTGTCCCATGGAGCAGGACCAGCATGTTTCCAAGCATTTTTGTCTTGGATATAATCCTCTAATTTGTAATAATTATGCTTGTTTACAAAGTGTACTTTTTATATGAGTTTTAAATTTTCTTTCATTTAATTCTAATAATATCACTAGGTATTCTGTTGTAACATTTAACACAGTACCCCTTATAAGATGTATTTACTTTAGATAGTCTAAAAAATGGTTGATCTATTTTATCTTTATTTCTAGTATTAAAATTATGTCTATCACTTACATATTTTATTAAAAAGATGTAGATTTTTTCTCACATACATAATATTTCATAAATGAATTGGCAAGGTACCGTCATAATATTACTATTTTAAATAGTTCCCTGAGAGATTTGCGACGACTTAGATTATAAATGGCTCTGGCAGCTCTCTTTTGTAAAATAAAGATGAATTCAATGTCAGCAGCCCGACCCCACAGTAAAATTCCATACGACATAATACTGTGGAAGTAACTAAAATAGACCAAACGCGCGGTTTCTACATCTGTTAACTGTCTTATCTTTCTATAGGTAGTGGAATCCACGACGACGCGCCCCACTCCGCTCCGCTCCGTACTAAAGTACAGCTTACAGTACACTAATCGTGGAGTGGGGCGCGTCGTCGTGGATTGCACTATCTGTAACAACATAAGCGGCCGAGCTATAACATTTGGTAATTTAAATCTAATGCATTTAGTTTTTTTATTATTTATTTCCAAATTATTTACCGTAAACCAATCTTGGACCTGAACAATACAGCTATTCACGTCGTCAAGATTTTGTGACCGTCGGTTTATTTTAAAGATCAATGATGTGTAGGTAATCTGCAAATAACACCATCTTTGGTTGATTATGAAATAATTGGGGTAAATCATTAATATAAGCTAAAAAGAGGAATGAACCCAATGAGTTTGTGCCGTTGACTTGAACTTTAACCTTTCTATCTTTCAGGTATGATCTTAGCAAATCAAGAGCTGTATTCCTAATCCCATAGTGGTCCAGTTTCAGCAGAAGTGTCTCATGGTCTACGCAATCGAACGCCTTCGAGAGGTCGCAAAAGATTCCAATGGCATCTTGTGCTTCTTCCCAGGCGTTAAAAAATGTTCTTTATTAGGGTGTCACCGGCGTCAGTGGTACAACGCCCTTTGGTGAAACCGTGATCATGAAATATGGAATTTTTATTGCTGCTATTCATGATTGATGGGTTTTTTGACTTGATACAGAATAGGAGATACTTTGTCGACAACAGAAAAGCTAGAGTATCAGACGAACAGAGGATGGTAGAGCGAGCGAAACGAGTTCGAAAATTTTAGCACTCCACCCTGGATAGGTAAGGTTTTGACTATTAGTACATAAATAGGAGTTACTTTGTCGACTTACGCAGAGAAGTCTGGGGAAAAAAGAGAATGTAGTTAGGATGCAAGAGCGAAGCAAGCCCGAAAATTTTATATCTGTCACAACTGCCTTAATTTTTCATTGCAGCGTGAGGCTGAAATCATCTGCTTCATTGAAGCCCGGGAGCACGCACTGCCGGGTATAGGCCTTCTTCTTTCTTTTTAGCCGACCGACCCTTGACAACACGACGACATTGAAATGAGTGTTTAGTAAAGTGCGGTAACTGGGTCATGTGGGGGTAAAATATGAAAGGGCTTCAATTGCACATTATAGAATATGTTTTTGTTTCCAAGTTTCCATCTAAGCCACATAGTGTTTCACGCAGAAACGATAAAATATTGATAGAACATACTTTTTGTCAAACATGCTTGGAAATTCGAGCATTATTTTGACAACCTCCTTCGAGATAAATCTATATTGCGGTACTGTACCCTAATTACGTAACTCATTTTCGTAAACGATTACGACTAATCTGTTTCATTTTGACAGTTCAACAACATTCATTGCGTTATTTACGTTGTTGAGCAGATTTTTTTTTCGAACTTATGAAGCAATGGATTAGCAATTTGTTTCAAAATGATTCAGATTCTCATTGATCGTGTATTACGCTATTATGGTACTGGTCGAATACATGCGAGGGCCCGGCCGGCAATGTTTGTATGAATATCCATATTTGTAATGTTTAGCGGCTAAATAAATTACTATAAAAACTCATACCTATCTGTCGTGGTGTTATTTGTTATGTTATTAAAAATGGAACAAACTTTTTGCTTTAACACATGGCAACCAAGAACGATCGACGACGAACCAAGTACGAATTGGCTTACAAATGGAGCTGTAAAGTAGGTAAAGAAGAAACAAATGAACATTATTGGCGCGTGAAAATCTATCGTTGTTTGTCATTGATTCTGGAATTTATAATTAATTAACTTAATTTGAATTTCCGCGCATTATTTGAGAAAAGTACCTACAATAAAAGCCTTGAGCGCAACCTGGCATTGATGGACTCACGTATGTATGCCTCGGCATCGCGTCGGTCCACATTTTCACGATCGTCCATCAATCCCCTTGTTGTAGGCTGCGACAGTAATGTACTAGGTAGGTATTTCTCAAACATGCTTGGAAATTCGAGTATTATTTTGACAACCTTCTTCGAGATAAATCGAAAGTGCTGTACAGGGGCCCAAGTCTGCTGTTTTTATACATTTGTCATTGATCCCATTGTCATTTTGCAAAAAGTTCGTAATCTACTAAATTCTTAATGGTCGATCATTGGTTGATCATTGTATTCCACAAACACGATACTCGTAACGAATTAAAAGCAATGACTGCACAATGACGTTCTAATGGTAGGTCACTGATCAAAGGAACTGTCAAAATTTTAGCAGATCACCGCCGTATGTCACACATTAGGTACAGTCACGAGCTTTAATTTGGGACCCATTTCCATGTTAAATGTTGTTAGAACAATCATAATGCAATAAGGTCGAAACTTTGAAACTTTGCTTTAAGGTTGAAATGTTGAATGTCAAGTTAAGACATAAAATGTCTTATCTAATCGACCTATGAAATGATAATCTCGTTGCAAAAAGCTATCTTTACGATTTTCTAATTACGAACATGTGTCGTGTCAGTGTCATTTAAGAAAATAGTTTAATGTGATATTTTCACAAAATATAATTTACCAATTAATAAAATGCTTGCGGCTAATCGTGACCAAATAAGGCTCCAAATTATTGATTTGCACGAACAAGGAGTAGGCATTCACGAGATATCGCGACGAATAAATGTGAAAAGAAACACAGTTCGCCGCTGGGTTCGACGCCACGGGAACGAGGAAAATATTATTGACTTACGACGAAACAACCATCACCCGCAAGTTATAACACAAGAGCAGAGCCGCTTGATGCAAAGGCAATACCTGATGAATGGATTTACGCCAACGAGGCATTTTGCGGAAGCGTTTGAAGTCCACCCTTCAACAGTTAGAAGGCATCTTAAAGCTATGGGACTGCATCACAGGCGGCCTGCAAAAAAAATTGCGTTGACGGATGCCCATAAAGCTGCTCGACTTATTTTCGCACGTCAGTATCTAAATTTTGATTGGACGACGACGGCTTTCATCGATGAAAAGACTTTTCAATCTTCTCAAACGGGCAGACTACATTTGTGGCGAATTGACAGGACGCGATACACGGAAGACCACGTCATAGCTAACAACGCGTCTGGTCGCATTACAGTTAACATGTCTGGCTGGATTAGTTCAGCCGGCATTGGAGAACTAATAAATTTACCACCCAGGGCCACTGCTCAAGATTATGTCGATTTATTAGACGAGAGTGTCCTTCCAACATTGCAACTATATTATCCACAAGAAGATGTTGCTCCAATAAACTTTGTTCAAGATAACGCAACAATTCATACGGCAAGAATCGTTAGAACTTGGTTCGACAATAATAGAGCAAATTTAAATCGTATGCCGTGGCCTGCAAAGTGTGCCGATTTAAATCCTATAGAAAATTTATGGGGCTTAATGGTTCAAAAATGGTCAAATAGAAACGAAAGAACTAGAGAAGCACTTATGGATCACTGCCTCACAGTCTGGGAAAGTTTAAGGGGTACTGACATATGTGACAAATTGATTGGATCCATGCGTAACCGGCCCCAGGCTGTGATTGACAATGAAGGTGGATATACGCGGTTTTGAATATTTATGATAAAAAAAATACTGGAGAGATTTAAATTAATTTAGTCGTAGCCTTCGGTGATAAGTGTTTATTTTGTGCACCGCTAACCATGCTTTCTATATAATTGTGTTAAGATTGAGGTTTGTGTCATAAATGTCTTAATAAATATAAAGAATAAATAACTTTGTTTTTCTAAAGATTTTATTAATCAATATTTTAGCTGAAATCTTCTAAGCCCCCATAATCATAAACGGCCTTTAAACCTATTTTATTTTAAATATGTTGTTTTGGTCCGTCACTTTGATATTTATGTTTGAGAAAGAGACAAAACTTTTTAACTAATATAGGTTTGAAGAATAATCGGGTTAGTTGACTAGCTATCATATAGTGACAATATAATTTTGTTCTTTTTTATTTGTTTCTTTTTTCTTATGGGACCACAGGACCAAAAAGTAATTATTACTCGGAAATCGGTAATGATCGTTTGCCCTCGCTCCAGTTGACGTTAGCCCCTAGAAACGTAAAGTTGTCGATGGTAAACATTATGACGTTTATTGTTTGTGCAGTGACAGCGTTAACATAATAGCTCTAAATGGCGAAAGTTTGCTACACGATATTCAACCTTAGGTGGGTCCCAAATTAAAGCTCGTGACTGTACGAGATTACCAATAGATGCCATTTCTATCAATGGAGTGTCAGTGGCTGACCATTGGAAAGTCATAATGACGCCAATATATTAGTAGATTACCAAACTTGTCAAAATCAACAATTATGAAACCAATGATAGACAATTCTGACACTATTGTAATATTACAATTTGATATGTTTGGTAATCTACTAACATAATGGCGTCACTAAGACTTTCCAATGGTTAGCCACCGGAGTGTCATTGAAAGAAATGGCATCTATTGGTAATCTCGTACCTACTTAATGACAAATGAATGACTCTCTTAGGTGGTAATCTGCTATTTTTTTTACAGTTATTTGATCAGTGACCTACCAGTAGAACGTCATTGTGCAGTCATTTCTTTTAATTCGTTACGAGTAGGTATCCTGTTTGTGGAATACAATGATCAGCCAATGATCGACCATTATGAATTTAGCAGATTACGAACTTTTAGCAAAATGACAATGGGATCGTGTTGGAATGAAGAATTTATAAAAATAGCAGACTTGGACCCCTGTACCCTAATTACGTAATGCAAAATCAATCCGAATCTGAATCGTTTTGAAACAGATTGCTAATCCATTGCTCCGTAAGTTCGGAAAAAAAACCGCAGAGCAACGTAAATAACGCAATGAATGTTGTTGAACTGTCAAAATGAAACAGATTTGTCTTATCGTTTACGAAAATATGTTGCGTAATTAGAAAACTGGTCGAATACATGTGAGCGCCCGGCTGGCAATGTTTCTATGAAAATCCATATCTGTCGTGTTTAGCGGCCGAATAAATTGCTATGAAATCTATCGTGTTATCTAAAAATGGAACAAACTTTTTACTTCAAAAGATGGCAACCAAAGAGGTAACTTATCAAAGATTTTATTAAAATTTCGATTTGGTTTGCAATCGTTGTTCGTCATTGATTCTGGAATGTATAATTAATTTACTTAGAGAGAAAAGAACTATACAATAAAGGCTCGTGCAGACCAGCGCGACGCGACGTCGCTACGTGACTCGAACAATACAATTTCTAAGAAAACTTCACGGTATAACAATAGCCGGTGTCGTGTCGCGCTGTCGCGTCGCGCTAGTCTGCACGAAGCTTAATACGCGGCTTGCAACCAGGCATTGATGGACCTCAGCTTCGCCTCCACCCACATTTTCACGATCGTCCATCAATGCCCTTGTTGCAGGCCGCGACAGTAATGTACCCTAATGTACCTACACCATCATCGTAACACAGCATAATATAAGGTCCATACAAAATATGTACAGATATTTATTATTGAAGAAATTGCTATTAAAATAAGAACATCGCCAATTCGATTTCTTAGAGCCTAACGGCTCTAAGAAATCGACATTTAGCTGGACAAACTTTTACAGGTCACAGTATAAAATTATGAATAAGAACAACTTTACCAGCCAGTGCCACATTTTAAGTTTTTCAACCTTGGTAATACGAATCTTCCCTTGCTTTCATCAAGGTAAACTTCGTAAATATACAGTCATAGATAGTGCCATCCCCGAAGACGCGTCTATCTATACCATAGAGAATTTTTGTAGTCTTTGATCTATACCTACGTAAAAAAATTAAATTTAAACTGATTGTCTTTACAAACGTCGGAATAAAGATCAAAATACAAAAACTAGATTGCAGGTTTAAGCTTGAACTGGCTATTAGATAAGAAAGAACTCGTTTTGTAGAGAGACGTACCTAATATGTATAGTGGTGCGCGAGTCCGACTCGTATTTGATAGGTTTTTCTGTTGCTTTCAAAATGTACGCAAAGATGATAGGTTAACTGGCCCCCTGGTACATTTAAACGTAGTGCCAAAATAATCATTTGTTACATAACAGATACCTACTCTATACAACCTTTTGATAAAATATGAAAGAGTTTTCCCGAAGCGATGATTTATCCAGAGTGAAGGCGCAGTGGAATACAAACGGTCCATTCCCATTCATTATTTAGTCACCACATAATTGACACGAAATTAGGAACAGTGACAGTACCTACGGCGAAACCAAATAAAACTAGATGAAAATATGTTAACAAGGACGATTGTTCTAGATGATCATCACTCTACCTGATTAACTTTGAACATACAATAATAGTAATGCATTGTAAATCCGACTTTAGTTTATAAGGATATAATAATATTACCTACATAAAACAATATTTTACCTTTGCGATCAGAGTGATTACTATCAACACAAGTGACGGAGTTGCGACCGGATTTACATATTTTTTCTTTGCTGTGCACCTGTTCTCTTGGTGTACTGCCAAAATCTTTGTCTAACAGGGCTTCATCAGACTTCACGCGGCCTCCTGAGCTAGGACAAGATGCTTCTTCCTTGCAAGTCTGTTCTTCTAGATCATTGCAAGGACTCATAGTCTCTTCACAATTATCAAGAGATTCCTTTGAATGTTTACACTCTTTGGGGCGAGACCCAAATTTGTGGTATTTTTGTTCCATGGTTAGACTAGAGCAAAGCTTAGGAGAAGGTATATCAGTTGAACAAATCGAATCTTTCGATACCTTCAAATCTTGCACACAAGGTTTTGAGTATTTTATGGTGCTACGAAAATCCATTATTTCGCTCCCTGGCATATTCTCAGAAGATTTGTTAAAACAAGTTACACCGGTAATACTGGCCTTCAGCTCTTCAACCGACTGAGGAGTTTTTATTTGACGTGATCTATTAGATAAAGGGTTCACGGACGTTTGCGATGACCAACAAGAGTTGTCAGACATGATATGAGAAGGCTGTACGCCTAGTGAGTTGCGCATACAGCAGGGTGTATAGCTAGATTTATGTTCGTGGGTCCCCACTTCTTCAGATCTTTGGGCTGGCGATGTAGTTCCTTCACAGTAGTAACACTTAGTAGCATGTTTAAGGCAGGTAGAGCCACTGACAGGTCTGGGGCAAGTGACAGGTTTAGTGGAAGTAACGGGAGTAAGGCATGTAGGGCAAATGACAGATTTGGGTCTAGAGACAGGTTTATGACAACAGACTGACTCACATGACTGAGTTTTTGAGGACTTTGGTTTTGACCCGATGCAATAACATTTTGATTTAGTAGGAGAAGGGGATTTTGGAATTCTCGAACTAGAGGAAGTATTCGAGCAGTTGGATAGCGCACGCTGTGGTAAACAAGTTTTTTCAGTACTCGTAAAATAGCCCCACGCTTGATCGAAAATGAATCGCAAATAAGAAGTCATTGTTGCTTCTGAATGAGCACAACAAGTGGGCCGTTTCGAGCAAAGTGGGCATGCAATCTTGTGGTTAGATGCCATTTTTTGAAGATAAACTTTCGCCAGTTCTACCAGGGACTCTTTGCAAATACTAGATAAAGAGTCATTAGAGAAACTGTGGTATAGACTAGTTTTAGAGTTTGAACGGTTTCGAATTTTTGTATTAGACGGTTTAGCTTTTGGACAGGGTGCTTGAAGGCTTGGACAGGATGGCTCAGCGTTAGGACATTCATTGTTAGGACAGAGTGATTTAGCGTGTGGACAGGATGGCATAGCGTATGGACACGGTGGTATAGCTTTTGGAGAGGTTCGTTTAGCTTTTGGAGAGGGTGATATAGCTTTTGGAGGGGGTGGTTCAGCTTTTGGACAGGGTTCAAGGCTTGGACAGGATAACTCATCACTAGGACATTTAGCGTTCGGACAGGTTGGTATAGCGTATGGATAGGGTGCTTGAAGGTTAAGACAGGATGGTTGTTTAGCGTTAGGCTTAGGATAGGATCGTTTAGCTTTTGGACTGGGTGGTTTAACGTTTGGACATGGAGGTGCAGGTTTAGCTCTTGAACAGGATGGTCCACACTTACGACAGAGAGATAAAGATTTTGGAATGGATGGTCTAGATTGACAGGGAGATCTAACTCTGCAACAGGATGTCATACAGCTTAGATTGGATTTTTGACAACTTAGTCTTGATGTTGATGGAGATGGTGATGACACAGAGCTTAGAAAAGATAGTATAGAGCTTTGACTGGGTGATTCAACGCTTGGACTTGGTGGGGGCTTTGGATTACAACGTGGGCAACCACTCATACGTGAAGTAATGACTGATTGTAGGTATACCCACGCTTTCTGTAGCAGAGATTGATGGCATAGATTATTGGTGCCTGTCTGTTGTTGTTGACTTACTTCAGCATCTTCAACTACATGTTCCGTATTACTAACAGTTTCTACGTGACATGAATGTTTGCCACACACCGGCCAGCCCCTTTGCTTGCAATTCTCACAAATGCTGTTTTGGTCAGTAGATACGTCGTCAAAATTATAATTGTTGAGAATACATTCGTTTGAAACTCTCTTCGAGCATTTGTTTTCTGAACCTGCTTGATTCATTTGTTGATATCCTATGAAATATTTAAACAAAATTAGAGTTTATCACTTTATTTTATGGGTGCTGAAGTTTGTCAACGAGACTTAACTGTGGGTAAGTCTAGGTAGTCAGTTTTATTATGCGGGAAAAAATCTTTAGTATTATTAGAGCGCAAACACCTACTATGATGAATGTAGTAAATAATGAAATGCTAATATAGGTAACGCTCAGCAGTGGCGGCGCTAGACCAATCGTGGACGTTGGCGACATCAGCTTTGCAAGGCCTCTTTCATTTCCCAAAAAAAACCCATTAAATTGTATGATCTGAATTATACACGAATGTTAATAGGTAAGTATATGAGTTTTATTGCTGATCATGTGATGACAAATACATAAACAAACATAAATTAAAATAGACGAACATTTCGGCTTTTAGCCTCACGCAATTTTATCAAGATTATCATAGCTAACATCAGCCGCTATTTCTATTGCAGAAAAGTTTGAGAAGTAGGATGCAAAAGCGAGCGAAGCGATTTGAAAATTTTAACACGCCATCTCGGATGGTTTAAATTGGTTTGTCTTACCTTCTTACAGAAAAAGGAGATATTTTGTTAAGTTATATACTTAGAAAAAGTTTGAGAACTACGCTCGCTCATTCTCTTAAGAGAATGCAGGACACAAGAGCGAGTGTAGCGAGCTCGAAAATTTTAGCACCCTGCCTCGGAGCGCGAAAGAGCTTTTCTTTTGACCATACATACAGAAATAGGAGATACTTTGTCGTTGTTGACGTATGCAGAAGTTTGAGTACGAGAAGAATATAGGATGCTAGAGAGAGCGTAGCGAGCTTGAAAATTTTAGCAGCCAGTCTATACAGGAATATTATTAAAAAAAAGTTAGAAAATAAAGAAAATGTACGATGAAAGGGCGAGCGAAACGATCTCGAAAATTTTATCAGGCTACGTTTATATTTTGCATACGTAGGGGGCCTCCAAATACAAACTGTCTTTATTGTTACTGAACATATTTTGGCCTTGGTTGGGATTTGATGAAACTCAAACTCAAAGCATATTTCAAATAAACCGATTACAGGCACTTTTGAATTGTCAAGGGGTCGGTCAGTCAAAAATATGAAGCTAGTTGCCTAACTCACTAAACTTTGAATAACTTGATTGACGTGCAAAAGTGCTAAAGATGAAGTCAAATGATTTATTTCAAATAGGCACATAGCCTATTTGAAACAAATGATTTGACTTTATCTTTGTAAAACTTTTTGCGAGGCCCCCTCAGGCGCAAAGCCATCCGTCGATGGCTAGACTCCGACGTCGCCGACGCCTAATGCCGCCACTGACACTCAGTATATCAACTACGCTAAATGGACCATCGTTAACCACCATCTACCACTGTTCATATTCTTGTGTTCTGCTAATTGAGCTGTACAAGGATCTTTTGGCGCGTCGCCATGCTGTTTTTCCAATTCATTTCACCAAACAAGATGCACACATGTTTACCAACAGCGACCTCCTCTCAATATTATTTTTGCGCCATAAGATTCTTGCGGGAGCCTAGTTGTATTTACCAGAGTGTATCGGTGTATGTTTATGTGCATTGCATATTTTAACAGAAGGGTTTTGTTATGATGCTGCGATGAGTTGGCGTACCGTAGAATTTGTCGTAAGATCACACTATACGCCAGAACCGGTCGGACTCGCGCCCTTCATCCGGGCAGGTAAATAAGACAAACTACTAAAACCTACGCATTTTAGGATCAAATACCTAGCTACATTCGAATAGAATCGGTGTACCTACCTACAGACTTTAGTTTTATTTTTTTGGTAAGTAGGTATAATAGCTTACCAAAAAAATAAAACTAAGTCTGTAATCTGCATAAGTCCGCATAACGAACCTATGAATAGGTAGGTACTTACTAAAATTAGAGATTGAACATGCTTTCATCATATTTTATATATGTAATAGGTACTTACCACGAGCAGATGGCCTGTCAGAATTGTTGAGAGCTTTCTGAAATCCTCTCTAGTGTTGTAAGTCCTTTCCAAATCCAAAATATTCTGGAATTAAAAAGCATGTAGTAGTGAACATGCACTACTTTAGTGAGTAAATACCTAAGTACCTACAAAGAAGAACAAAACAAAGAAGGGAATTAAATTGTAATCTGATTGCAAATGGAGATACCCAACAGAATATAGATGACTAAGCAATGTACCTACACATAAGTAATGAAAACTCCTCCAAATATTAGCAATGATGATTGTAATACCAAGTCCCTACATGTTATTGCATCTTTTTTCCCCCTGATTATGTATTTCCGAACATGTAGAAAGTTTTTATGCAGTGTTTGCATGAATAGGATCTTGGTTCTGTTAGCGTGAAGAGCTTTATGTTAAAAGCTATTGGAACATCTTGCTGGTTTAAATTAGTATTTAAAGAAGTATTTCCTGGTTTTTTGTACCCATATCGTGCTATTTCTGCTAATTATGTCAGGATGTCAGAGACATTTGCTGACTAGCTGTCAATCAACTTGATGTACGGAATTTTGGAATTTTTGGAAAATTATTAAGTTTTTAGTGATGTTAAACTTTTTACTTTGGATTTACACCGAGTAGTATCTGTCCATCACGTGGATGACCTACATTGGTCCAGTAGCGGACTAAGACTATTGGGGGCCCGGGGAGATAAAACTAAACGACCCCCCCCCGGCCAGGTATGATGTAAAAACGAGCTCGAAATTATTAGCACGGCTGCCTCGAAAAGCTGTTCTCTTTTGATCAGTCATACAGAAATATGAGATACTTTCTTGACGTATACAGAAAAGTACATTAGAGAATTCAAATTCAAATAGCCTTTTCATCCCACCATCTCGGAAAGAGTATTTTTAATCTTCAGTATCTGAGTGGAAAAGCCGTTTTTATTCTCTAGAGGATAAAGTAAATTGAATTTAGAACATCGTGTGCACTAAGTTTGTGAATTAAAAAAAACATTAAACCTATTTACTGCTACCTCTATGGTGCCGAATATATCATACAACTTTTTTTTAATTTGTTAAAAACTCAGACTCGGAACCTTCTTGGTGTTCTTTTTTCAATTTGCTTTGTACGCGGTTCTTTACGCGGCATTTTTTCACGTCATTGTTAAACCTTAGGTATATTAAAAACAAGAAACTTGAAAACAAGTGAAAAAACTAAAATGAGTGATTCTAGCGACGAGGAAGTTTGCTTGACGCCAACAGAATTGACTGAAACTGTTAATAATGCGCAAATGAGCTTTCTCCCTCAACAATCACGCGAGAAGTATTTAAAACAGTACGATATGTTCAACACGTGGCGACTAGCAAAAGGAGCCAAAACTTTCTCAGAAAACGTTTTGCTGGCATATTTTATAGAATTATCCGAGAACAAGAAAGCAAGCACTCTATGGAGTACGTATTCGATGCTAAAAGCAACAATAAAGATGAAAAAAGACAAACATATCGATACCTATCCTAAATTAGTGGCATTTTTAAAAAGAGCCTCATCTGGTCATCAACCAAAAAAATCGAAGGTTTTCACAGTATCTGATATTGAAAAGTTTCTTAACGAAGCACCCGATTCCGTATATTTGGCGGCAAAAGTAAGTCAGTTGCACATTCAGTATCTACTTAAGTATATTAATCTCAATTAAATAGTATACTTAGTAGATGTTGATAGGCATAATTATGCGTTCATATCAATTTTATTCATTTATCTACTACAATACTCTTTACGTTACAGGTTGTTCTTATTATTGGAATAAACGGAGCATGTCGAACTAATGAACTAACACAACTTAATGTCAAAAACATTGAGAAACATTCAGATGACTTACTATTAATTAATTTACCTAATACAAAGACAAAAAGAGACCGCAACTTCGTCATTCGCAAGGAATACGTAACGATTGTTGAGAAATATCAAGCCTTACGCCCGCCTAACACTCCAATCAATCGATTTTTTCTACAGTATCGCAATGGAAAGTGTGTTAGACAGCCTATGGGTACTAATAAAATTGGCAGTATCCCACGAGAAATAGCAACATTTCTTGAACTTCCAGAACCCCTGTTGTACACGGGTCATTGTTTCCGACGAACTTCAGCCACACTTTTGGCTGATTCCGGAGCTGATCTGCTGTCCCTTAAGCGCCACGGAGGCTGGAAGTCCAATGCAGTTGTAGAGGGATACATAGAGGATTCCATCCAAAATAAGTCTAAAATATGTGAAGGCATCGTAGGAGCCATTACACTGAAAGAGCCTCAATCGGATCCTTGTACTAGCCCTTCTACATCAAAAATAAGCCGTTATGAAACACCTAACCATCTCCCTCTCTCTCCAACATTCACGCCAAGGGAATCCGATGAATCGGTACAACTATTAAGTATGACAGATAGTTTACCGAAAAACAGTACACAAGTGACTAACACCAATATTACAGTACCAAACAAAAATATTACACTCAATTTAAATAACTGTAGCAATGTTACTTTAAAATTTTCTTAATTATACCTTAGTATTATTTTGTTATAATTTAAAGATTATTCTGTAATACTTACCTGTCATAATGTAGTAATTAATACCTAAACTGAAATAAAAGTGTACCTATCTTGTGATTGTAAACGTTTTTTTTTTTGCATTTAGTCATTTCCTCGCTGAGGTGGAATGAAAAGTTACGTGTTGCACTCGAGTGCAAAGATTTTTCACCTCGTGCTCTTTTGATTCCCTCGCTAACGCTCAGGATTCTAATTTTGAATCACTCGCTGCGCTCGTGATTCAATTTTAGAATCCTTCGCTTGCTCGGTCATCAAAATTGAACACGCGGTTAAAAAGCAACTTTGCACTCTTGTATAACAAATAACTATTATTGACAACCTTAAAACAAATTTCACAAGTTTTGATGTGAAATCAGACATCGGTTGGTTTGTCTTGCTCACCAGCATAGGCCTCCCCCAGACCCTTCCAAAGTACTCGATCTTGTGCTTTTCTCGTCCACGCGGGCGCCTGCCGTCGAACTGAGATCATCCTCCCGTATACGTCCTGGCCTTCCCCGTTTCCTCATGCCCTCTCTCGGGTACCATTCAGTCACGTCTTAGCCCACTTCTCTATCCTGCTTCTGATTGTGTGACCTGCCCACTGTCATTTTAGTTTTTTTATTGTGAATATGTCACGTCTGTAATACGTGTTTTTTTCCTTATACATTTCAATTTTACTTTATCATTTATCTTCAGGTTCAGTATGCTACGCTCCATGTTATGTTGGCATGTTTCTATTTTTTTTTTATATTTTCGATAGTAAGACGCCAGGATTGTCATCCATGCGTCATACTCATAACAGGAAGAATGCACGAGTTGAATGTTCGAATTTGATAGCTTTAGTGTTTTAAGTAGATGGGTTTTTAACAAATTTTTTGAAGGACCTGGGGCCCTACCAGCTCCTCTTTTAGCAGTATTATTTTAATCTTGCTTGAGCGTGGGAAAGAGATGGAGCTGGACGTCCTGTATAGCTCCACTTCTTTCTCGCACTGAAATAACATCAAAATAATACTGCTTAAGAGGTGGTGGTTTTCCCCCAGTACCTTTTCCATGAAGAGTTAATCCAGTTTTGGATTTCTTTGGTGGTGAGTTGTGTTGGGGAAATAATTTGTCCGAGGTATGGATATTCTTCAACATATTCGATGCTTCCGTTGTTGATCCAGATTGGTACTTTTATGCTATTGGTCATGCATTTAGTTTTTTATGTGTTCATCTGAAGTCGAACTTTGTTACTTTCTCATTAGATGAATATACTATATAAAATAGAGAAATATGAGTTAAGTACTGTGTCGAAATGTCGTCTAATAGAGAAGTATGGAAGACAAACACATGTTGTGCCGACTTCAAATAAATTGGTGAGCTACTTTGCCAAAGTACGCAAAATAAGGCTGTGCTTAGGATGCAAGAGCGAACGAAGTGAGGTCGTACATTTTTGCACCCTTCGTTTATATTTAGCATACTACATACTTTTTGGGGGGTCAATCTATATATCTGAGACATCATCATTATATTTTTTTTATATTGCTGAATGGGCCTGCTCTTGACCTCAATCTCGTCTCATGAAAAGCGATGGATGAGGTATATGATGGATCGAGCGGGCCCAGAAGAATGGGCACGGATCACCGTCATGATATAATGGACCGACTATATTACTATAATTATCTCGGGTTCTGTCTGTGGCATTATGTCAAATCCGCCAAAAACCCCAATCGGAATGGGGTTAAAAACTGCCACTTGCTCACTTCAGATGGCGCTACTATCCAGCGTCTAAGAATTTGACAGCAAGCTGTCACTATCCATTTTTTTTTGTAAACAAGCGACTTCTTTTAAGCATAATTAACTAGTAAGCCCAGTTGCGCAGCTGATGACTGCAAAAATACGGAGACCCATGTATTTGCCAAAGATACGATACGATACGAAGATGCCGAAGAAAACTGTGTGAGAAAGCCTCTCCAAAAAAAATTTGAACCCGATATTTTGTCGAGACTATGTACCTGTTCTATGTACTATCCTTTTGAGAAAGTCGTATGCTGGTGATGCTCCCAAGAGAACTAAGTCTGTTTTCATTACCTATAAGCACTTGTGGTGTGATCTTACATAAATTATAGTAAAATATGTGTGTTATTATCTTATTAGATCAGTGCTAGAATTAACATCCTGAAGTTTTTCAGTCAAGACGATCATCCTCGAGTTAGTTTTCAACTCCGATCAGCTTTCTAATTACGCAACATATTTTCGTAAACGCTAAAGACAAATCTGTTTCATTTTGACAGTTTAACAACATTCATTGCGTCATTTACGTTGCTCTGCAGTTTTTTTTCGAACTTACGGAGCAGTGGATTAGCAATCTGTTTCAAAACGATTCAGATTCGGATTGATTTTGCATTACGTAATTAGGGTACAGGTTCTATTTTATAGGGTTTGGTTTCCGCACTGAGTCCGTCAGGTGGATCACTGTGCGTGGGTCATGGCGGCCGTTTGGTGGTTATTCTAACCAGCCCACCTCAACTCCAGAAGTTATAATCTGTTCAGAACATTTGTGAAAGATCTGGGTGACCCGAGGGTTTCTGTTCTAGTCTGAGTGACGCCTGTGCATTCAAAGAGCACGTGCGCGACTGTTGCCTCAGCCTCCATGCACGCCCTGCACAGTGCACCTGGGGCCCAAGTCTGCTATTTTTATAAATTCGTCATTCCAACACGATCCCATTGTCATTTTGCTAAAAGTTCCTAATCTGCTAAATTCATAATGTTCGATCATTGGTTGATCATTGTATTCCACAAACACGATACTCGTAACGAATTAAAAGAAATGACTGCACAATGACGTTCTCATGGTAGGTTATTGATCAAAGGAAATGTCAAAATTTTAGCAGATTACCGCCTAAGTCAGTCATTCATTTTTCATTATGTACGAGATTACCAATAGATGCCATTTCTTTCAATGGCGTGTCAGTGGCTGACCATTGGAAAGTCATAATGACGCCAATATGTTAGTAGATTACCAAACTTGTCAAAATCAACAATTACGAAATCAATGATAGACCATTTTGACACTATTGTAATAGCAGACTTGAGGCCCTGTTCTAGTGCATTGTGACATTCTAGTGTTAGCTTCGAGGTAATAGTAGGTACCTGGGCGATCGAACTCTGCTCTTGTGAAAATAGAGAATGCTCATTTAATTGTATAGGAAATTTCATACTAATTTCATTCTATTTCCATGCTGCCGTGATAGTAGGTACAGACGCCAGCACGTCAACCTATACATATATATATATATATAGGTTGATATATATATAAATTTTCCCAATCTAATTTGAACCTTATACTTTAGTGATAAAGTTGAATATCTATTAAAGAAATTTGACAGATTATAGTAGGTTGATGTGCTGGCGTCTGTACTTACTAATTCCATGCTTCCATGATTATTCTATCATTTTAAGGTAGCCATCTTGTTCTAAAGTTTGGGCTACCAAGCTCTTCTAAAATAAGGAGACAACGAATTTTCCCAGATATGAGCCCTAACTAGATCGTTTTTTCGCCCCTGTAAACCTCTTTATTGCAACTTTCATCGAAATCGTTAGAGCTGTTTTCAAGAACGTGATTACGAATATATAAGTATATAATAGTAGATTATTAACCAAGGGGATAAAGCACTGCCTTCTGTCGCGGGTGACGATTTAAGTTCACCCAAGACTAAGACAGCTTTATCACCGAGGAAAATACTCTACTTTTCGTACCATTTTGCGAAAAAATTAACACAATAATAATATGAGATAAGCATTTATTAAAAATAATGACAATTAAAAGTAAAAGTTAACATTCGAAACATTGGTCCAATTATTGATAGAGAGAGTTACATTTTTGTTTGGTACATTTATTGTTGATGAGTTGATTTGAGTATTTCTCTGTTCTTGCGTCTGAGGAACTTGCGTTTCATTGTAGATAGTATACGTCGGAGATAGTGGTGGTGGTGCATCGTGAGTTACGGACGAAGATAAGATGCCGGAAGTTGATGGTTGTGGCTCTGATGGATTAAGTTTTATATTTTTGTTAATTTGACTGCTTAATATGGTTTTATTCGCCATTGAGCTTTCGATATAACCCTCAGCTACTCTATCAGAGCTCCAACCACCGCGTCTTTTTACTGACGTAATATCCGCCCCTGAATCCGCCAAGAAAGTCGCCGAAGTTCTTCTAAAGCAGTGACCGGTGTAGAGTTCAACATCTTTAAGTTTTAAATATTTAGCAATTTCCTTTGGCATATTGCTAATTTTATTTTTGCCGATGGCTTGTCGAGTACATTTCCCATTCCGATAGTTTATAAAAAATCTATTGTTTTCCATGTTGGTGGGACGTAATGCTTGGTATTTATGAATGAATTTAGTATATTGTCCTTGTACAATGAATAACCGATTTTTCTTTGTCTTAGTTTCCTTTACATTAATCAGCAGTAACTCATTGGAATGATTTTCAACGTCCTCCACCTTTAAGTTTACAAGTTCACATCCGCGGCAAGCACCATTGACTCCAAAAATTAAGGCCACCTATAACAAAGATAAAAAGCAGGTAAATATATAGAATAATTACCATTACTAAGATACGAAATATTCATAGTTAAATCATGTATACTTACTTTTGTGGCCAGAAAAATTTCGTCAGGAGCTTCATTAAGAAATTTTTCCACATTTTGAGTCGTAAAAATTTTAGACTTCTTTGCGCAATGCCCTTCTGATATTCTTTTTAAAAAGCCAGTAATTTCGTGAATCTATTTATTTCAATGCTGTGTTTGATGCTTATTGTAGCTTTCAGTTTTGAGTATATGCACCAAAGTGTATTCGGATTCTTTGTCTTGGATAAATAATCAAAATAGACAAGAAGTACTGATTCTGAAATTGATAGGCCTTTCGCACTTCTCCACGTTGAAAATTCTTCAAAAGTTTTTAAATAATTTTCCTTGGATTTTGTTGGAAGCAAATTATTTATAATTGCGGCAGCATTTGCACTGATGGAATCCAACAATTCACTGTCACTGTGGCTTTGATTTGTGTAACAATGTTACTCACAATAATACTTACACAATTTTACATCGTAACGTATTAGAACATTAACTTATTTATAAAAATAAATTAAAATAAACTTATCGTTTATGTATTTGAAGAAAACAAAACCGCGGCAAATTCCTAGACTAATATTTTTTTGCCGGAAAAGCAAAGGCATCAAGCTCATACGGCCTCGTCAGTTTTCGTAATTTTATTTAATAATCATAAGTTCATAACTGCATAATAAATGCGTATTCCTTTTTCAAAAAGATGTATAATGCTTTATATACAAACTCAATGGTGTAAACACAGATGTAGTTCAGTATAAATTTCGGTAAGTATTCCAAATTTAAATCACATTCTCCCCCTAGAGGACGAATGAAATTCAGTACAATTTTCTTTCCCTGTTTTTAACAGATTAAAAATTACTATTGTTATGTTCGCTTTTTGTGGCATAGAATGACACTTTTTTGAGCAAGTGGTACGAAAAGGTTGTTTTTTTTTTAGATAAACAAATTCAGAATGAAATAAAACACCTAAAAATAAATTTCATTATCATTGTATTGGTTTTATTTAAAAGATATTCTTATGCCATTAGTGCATAAAAATGATTTCGGGCATATGGGCGCCACGTCTGGCTCGAATGAAGCGTAATCAATATTCAGCTTGATCCACTGTTTCAATGCAAAATTTTGTTAGCGTTTAAAGTTGGCAGTGTTGGTGTACCTAACTGTGTACCTATTTGTTCGAGCAAGAATTTAGGACTAAGGTAAGACTAAGAATTTTTTGTTATCGCATTGTAACCGTAATTGAAGTATGTACTATAAGTTATTTATTCATTCGAATAAAGGATACTTATACTATATTTCTCAAATCGATTTTATTGCCATTTTAACCAGTTTTACTTTTTTTTTTTTTTTTTTTATTATGGGACAATAAACAGCTACAATATAAAATGTTTACAAATAACAATGGTATAGGGTCTTATGGAGTATTAACAATATTGCATCCCACTACATTATCCGCATGTTAACTAAATTAAGATAATTTAAAAAGTGCCACTAGATTAACATTACTCATAAATAATAGATAATTGGTTATTAAAATAAAATACAATTAATAAGTTATTAAAAAAATAAAAAATTATGTAAATATTAATTTTTGAATAAAAAAAAAAAATAAAAAAAAATGAGATTGAGATTGTTCCTTATCACAGTTATCACAAATAAGAAATAAATGATAAAAAAAGAAGGAATAGACAGTACAATTCAATTCATTAATAAAAATATTCAAACGGTTGAAATACACTCGAGAGCAATGAATCCGGGTCACTTAAAGAATGTTAAAAATCTCGGAAACTAAAAATGATAGGTTAACCTTTATAATACTGGTGTCTCATATTGGAGACAGATAACAATAAAATTCTATTGTGTCTGCTAATTGCGCGCGCGACAGATTAATGCAATAAATTGTATTTAATAGACAATGTAATACTCCTTAAATGAAAGTAAAAAAAATATGAGTCACCATACATTTTATTAACACAAAATTACATACAGAAAAAAACTGCTGATCTCTCCTTAAAACAAAAATAGGAAACATGAAATTTTTGAACTTTATTACGATTTTCTTGAATTTTAATACTTCGTATTGCCTCCTCGTGCTTCCATTACTGCGTTTACGCGGTTTGGCATGCTGTACACCAAGTTCCTTATACGATTTTGGGGAATATTCTCCCATTCCTCTGTGAGAGCAATTTTGAGCTCACGAAGCGTGATTGGGGGAGGGTTTCGTTGTTTTACGCATCTGCCTAGCTCGTCCCAAGCATGCTCGATCGGGTTGATATCCGGGCTGCGCGCTGGCCACTCCATACGAGTAATGTTCATCTCTTGAAGGTAGTCATTCACAATCCTACCTGTATGAGGTCGGGCATTGTCATGCATAAATATAGCATCCTCACCTAAATTGACCATAAATGGACCAACGTGATCATTGAGGATTTCTTCCACATATCTTTCGCTAGTTAAAGAGCCGTTTTCTATGATCACCAGCTCTGTGCGACTTTCAGAAGAAATTCCGGCCCACACAAGTACAGACCCACCACCGTAGGCTACTTTTTCTTCGATGCATGCTTGCTTGAATCTTTCCCCTGGTCTTCGATACACTCTGTGTCTTCCATCGTGCTTGTAGAGCATAAATTTTGATTCGTCGGAGAACATAACTTTTGACCAATCTTCAATACTCCAATTTACGTGGCTCTGGGCATATCTTAGTCTTGAAATACGATGCCCATGCTCCAGTTTAGGGCCGTTTGCAGGTCTAAGGGGTTTTAAGTTAGATTCAGCAAGCCGACGTCTTACTGTCCATGCACTTGGGTTACTTCCTCCGAGGCGTCGAAACTGATTTGTGAGTTCAGTTCCTGTAAGAAAGCGATTTCGAAGCATGGTGTTCACCAAGTATCGGTCTTCTCGTGCTGTGGTACATCTGGTTCTGCCCGTTCCTGGTCTGCGTAGGTTAGAACCAGTTTCTTCGTAACGTCGGAGAACTCTTTGACAGCGACACACCGACAGCCCTGCCTGTATCGCGCTGACTCCGGCCGGTTTCCAGCATTGTAAGTATTCTGGTGCATTCTTCAGGCGTAAGCGACATAATTTCAGCTTGAATAATGAATATAGAGCACTATCAACATGGTTTATGTACCCACATAAATGACAGATTACAAACAAAAGCAAAACCAAATGCTGTAATTTCGTAGTTCCATCTTCGAAAGTGGCCCTTTTTCAAATTTGATTTTTTTATGATATAACTTTACAATAACTAAGAAGTTTTAATACCTTCATTTAAGGAGTATTACATTGTCTATTAAATACAATTTATTGCATTAACCTAGCATTTTTAGTTTCCGAGATTTTTAGGATTCTTTAAGTGACCCGGATTCATTGCTCTCGAGTGTAAATGAAATAAAATAAAATTAAATATTGATTACAAGATACACTATTTCTTGTTATCATTAGATAAGATTTTTAAAACATTGGACTTAAATTTCGATTTGGAACATACAAAAATATCAGTATCAATGAAGCTGTGATTATAAGATTCCACCATACGACGAACAGGGCAACGCAATCCTGAATTAGTCCGACAGGTATTTACAGCGAACAATGTACCTGCACGGACACTACGCTTATTAACAGTGCGGGGGACCACATAACACAACTTACTCGTGAGATCGATGGAATCGAAGTGATTAAGAACAATACCATGTAGTATGTTGGCTTATAGAAACTTACGTCTAGATTCTAATGTTAACATATTATATTTGCCTAGTAATTGTGAATATGACAAACACCTTTTATAGCACCTATAGTACATAGCGCGAAGAAGCAAGTAAAGATAGGTGGATGGCCGTTTAAATTCAGTAGATGATCTCATGACAAAACCATACATCTTAAATGAATTATTAACAATTCTTTCTACGTGTTGATTAAGTGACAACTTATTGTCCAGGAGAACACCAAGATCTCGAACAATAGAGGTATCACTTAGCAAGGCATTACTTAGCTTATACTTAAAATTTGTGATACATTTGTTTTTTGTGAATTTTATATAATGACATTTGGAGACGCTTAAGTGTAATTTGTTGTCAAGACAGTACGCTGAGAGTCTATCTAAGTCTTCTTGAAACTTTAAACAGTCTTCTATAGAAGTAATAGTTTTAAAGGCTTTCAAATCATCAGCATACATAAGAAATTTAGTACTTAAGAAGCATTTCCCAATGTCATTTATATACCAATTAAATAGTAGTGGTCCCAGAATTGAGCCCTGTGGAACACCAGAAGTTATAGTCACTGTATCAGACTGATGGCCACTCACAACAACCTTCTGTGTTCTATTTCTGATGTAGGATGAAAACCACCGGAGCAAGTTTCCCCGTATGCCATTAAATGCAATTTTATTAAGTAATATTTCGTGATCGACCTTGTCAAAGGCCTTTTTGAAATCTGTGTAAACAGCGTCCACTTGCAAACGTAAATTGGAAACAGTAGATCGGTGTTTAACAAAACCATGTTGTTCAGGAATTAATACGTTGTGCAGGATTGGGTAGATTTCGTTATGTACGAGTCTTTCAAATAGTTTTGACAAGGTCGACAGAATTGAAATGGGTCGATATTGCTCAATATCATGTTTCGAGCCTCCCTTGTGTACGGGGGTTATATTGGCCCGTTTCCATATTTCAGGAAACACCCCTTCACACAGGCATTTACTGTAAATTATATGAAGCGGTCTATAGATGCTATTAGCAGTAGCCTTAAAAAACAAAGCTGGGTACCCATCAGGGCCAGCCCCTTTGGACGAGTCGAGGTTTTTTAACTCTCGAAGTAATTTAGATTCCTCGATACATAAGTTGTCGATTAAGATGTTAGCGTCACAGTGAGTTGGCGGCGTCCATGTCGACAACGTGGGCGACGCTTGTTCGAATACCGAAAGAAAGTAATTGGAGAACATATTGCAAACCAAGTCCGGAGCACTTGACTTAAGGTTTTGGTATTGCATCGTGGATGGGATGCCTGATTTATCTTTGCGATTTGATATATAAGTCCAAAAGCAATTTAATATTGGAGGTAAGATTATCCTCAACGGATTTAATGTAGGTGGAATAGCAATTGTTACAGGCTTCTTTAAACGTTGTTCGGTATTCGGAAAACATATTGTAGTCTTTAATATTTTTAAATTTCTTCCACTTTATCCAGACGCGCTGTTTCTTTTTGAAAGTCTTAATCAAGTGAGGAGAAAACCAAACTGGAAAGTCAAGCGCTCGAGATCTCACTAGAGGAACGTTCGGTGAAACAATGTCACTCAACACATCATAAAATATTTTCACCGCTTCCTCTGTCGAAAGATGATCCAAAAGCACCGACCATTCGATTTCATTAATTTGTTCATTGATAATATCATAATTGGCCCTCCGGAAATCATATTTCTTCATGGGTTTTCTTTTTATGGTTTGCAATGATATACCTATGGGAGCTTATCGAGAATTTTACCATTTCCATTAGATATGCTATTATATTGGTAGGCATCCAGGGATGACATAAGCTGAAGTAGTTCTGAACATATAGAGGAAGGTCCTGTGCAAGTCATGCCAGTCATTTGTTGCTGACTACCGGTCAGGGCAACCTGCCACGTAATATCCGGAAGATTATAATCTCCAACGATGAATGCATTCATCACGTCAGGTTCATTTAATAAGTCCTGCAGTGTGTCGAAGTGAGAGCTATAAATATCAGCGGTCGCCCAAGGTGGTATGTATACTGCGCTAATAACATGCATTTTTTAAATATTATTTATGCTTGGAAATCCAACCATGAGATGCTCGATGCAGGTGGTGGAATCATTATGCGAGCTATTAGGAACATTAAGCAAACACGACCGAAGTTCCCGCAACACTGCGATGAGGACCCCGCCACCATCCCGTTTCTTTGTTGTGTTACGATCTCGGTCGCATATGTAAACAACATATCGAGGATCCACGAGCTCAACGCTGGCAATATCGGGCACAAGCCATGTTTCAGTTAGAATTATAATATCATATGAAAACGATAAAATGTTTACAAACAAGGTGTGCAATTTGGTTCTTACACCTCTACAGTTTTGGTAGTATATTGATATTTGGTCACTGCTATCCATAATCACAGTGCCTTAGCATAAGTACGTATATAACAATAAATATTGTGCACGCAAGTAATAGCCAAATTAAACCTGATAAGTCCGGTAACATAAGCCCACATGAGATAGGATCGAGAATGGCCAGCTGTTCGAGCGAGTAATCGCAGCCCGCCTCGTCGGCCACTTGTGCAGAGAGGGGCCGGACCTGGACGACAGTCAGTTTGGGTTTCGGCATGGGCGCTCCACGATACACGCTGTGTCGCGGGTTAGAGTCCTGGCGGAGGAAGCGGTGTCTCGGGGCGGGGTGATGTTGGCGGTGTCCTTGGACATATCCAACGCCTTCAACACCCTGCCCTGGAGTTGTATTCGGGAGGCACTGCGCTATCATGGTGTGCCTCCCTACCTCCGCCGCATCGTTGGGGCTTATCTGTCGGAGAGGTGTGTCACCTACGTGGGACGTGATGGCGGAAACCAGCGCCGCATGTCGTGCGGTGTTCCGCAGGGCTCGGTCTTAGGGCCGCTCCTGTGGAACATCGGGTACGACTGGGTGCTGAGGGGCGAGCTCAGGCCGGGGGTAGACCTGACGTGTTATGCGGACGACACGCTGGTCACTGCCCGGGGGAGCTCGCACAGGGAAGCAGCGTTGCTGGCGACGGCTGCGGTCTCACAGGTGGTGAGCCGCATACGTCGCCTAGGCCTGGAGGTGGCCCTCAGCAAGTCGGAGGCTATGGTGTTCCATGGCCCCCGGCGGGCGCCGTCACCCGGCTCACATATCGTGGTCGGGGGGGCTCGGATCGCTGTCGAGGGTACCATGAAGTACCTAGGATTGGTCCTCGACAGCCGGTGGGACTTCGGGCCCCACTTCCGACGGCTGGCGCCCAAGTTGCTGGGCGCTGCTGGAGCGCTCTCAACGCTGCTTCCCAATCTGGGGGGCCCGAGCGCCGCTTGTAGGCGGCTATGCGTGGGGATCGTGCGATCGATGGCCCTTTACGGGGCCCCGATCTGGGCGGCTGACCTCACGGCCGGGAGCATCGCCGTCATGCGGAGACCGCAGAGGGCGATGGCCGGCAGAGTCATCCGGGGGTATCGCACGATCTCCTACGAGGCGGCTTGCGCACTGGCCGGATCCCCGCCCTGGGACCTGGAGGCGAAGGTACTCGCGTCACTGTATCGGTGGCGCGAGGACTCGAGGGCGCGAGGCGAGCGGCTGACGCAGCGACATTTGGAGCTGCGTCGGTCGCAGCTTCGCGAGGTCCTGGTGGCGGAATGGCGGGACAGGCTTTCACGCCCTACCGCCGGCCTCAACACCATTGAGGCGGTCCGGCCGGTGCTCGACACTTGGCTCGGGAGGAGGCACGGCTCCCTGTCGTTTCGAGTGACGCAGGTGCTCTCGGGGCATGGTTGCTTCGGGAAGTACCTGTGTCGCATAAACAGGGAGCCGGACGCCCGGTGTCACCACTGCGTCGACTGTCGGGAGGACACGGCGTGGCATACGCTGGCAGAGTGTGCCGCTTGGGAGGAGCCGCGCCGTGCCCTCATCTCTGGAGTAGGCAGTGACCTTTCGCTGCCGGCCGTTGTGAATTCCATGGCCGGCAGCGAGGAGTCCTGGGACGCGGTGGTTTCCTTCTGCGAGACAGTCATCTCGCAGAAGGAGGCTGCGGAAAGGGAGCGGGAGATTGCTTCCACTAACCCGATCCGCAGCAGACGCACCTGGCGTCGGCGGAGGGCGGATAACGCCCTCTTCCAGCCCCCCTAAATGGGTCCAGGGGCGACGGATCTGGGGAAATCCATCGCCCCCTACTCCTTAGGACCCGAGATGGCGGCGCGTAGTGTTCCACGCGCGCCTCTCTATGATGTAAGGGGGGAGTTTAACACCTCACTCCCCCCAAACTCGAGGTGGCCCGCAGAGGCGGGCCGGCACCAGCCGAGGGTCGCGGAAGTATCTGCGTTCCCGCGACCCCCGACGTAGGTGTGAGATGGAACACCGGGGTGGTTTTTAGTCAGTACGAGTCTGACAGACCCCTCCGCCCGCCCCAGGGCGGAGGACATCCATGAGGATTTTCCACCCCGAGACCAAAAAAAAAAAAAAAAAAAAAAGGATCGAGAATAGCCAACATCGCAGTTAAATAACAATAATAATCGGGTAAGTCGTACTCACAAAAGACAGCCAGTATTCTCAGTTCGCATAGATATTGTGTTGAAATAGGATGCAACATAAAAATAAACATTGAGTCCCAATAAATTACAGTAATTAAAATTGAGTATAAATAATTGGAAAATGGAAAGAATATTAAAACAAATAAAATAATTAAAATTTCTAGAAGTACAAAAAATAAAATTGGTGATATTAAGATAATTAAAATTAACAATACATGCAACATAGAAAAATAGTTATTTGTTATACAAGAGTGCAAAGTTGCTTTTTAACCGCGTGTTCAATTTTGATGACCGAGCAAGCGAAGGATTCTAAAATTGAATCACGAGCGCAGCGAGTGATTCAAAATTAGAATCCTGAGCGTTAGCGAGGGAATCAAAAGAGCACGAGGTGAAAAATCTTTGCACTCGAGTGCAACACGTAACTTTTCATTCCACCTCAGCGAGGAAATGACTAAATGCAAAAAAAAAAACGTTTACAATCACAAGATAGGTACACTTTTATTTCAGTTTAGGTATTAATTACTACATTATGACAGGTAAGTATTACAAAATAATCTTTAAATTATAACAAAATAATACTAAGGTATAATTAAGAAAATTTTAAAGTAACGTTGCTACAGTTATTTAAATTGAGTGTAATATTTTTGTTTGGTACTGTAATATTGGTGTTAGTCACTTGTGTACTGTTTTTCGGTAAACTATCTGTCATACTTAATAGTTGTACCGATTCATCGGATTCCCTTGGCGTGAATGTTGGAGAGATAGGGAGATGGTTAGGTGTTTCATAACGGCTTATTTTTGATGTAGAAGGGCCAGTACAAGGATCCGATTGAGGCTCTTTCAGTGTAATGGCTCCTACGATGCCTTCACATATTTTAGACTTATTTTGGATGGAATCCTCTATGTATCCCTCTACAACTGCATTGGACTTCCAGCCTCCGTGGCGCTTAAGGGACAGCAGATCAGCTCCGGAATCAGCCAAAAGTGTGGCTGAAGTTCGTCGGAAACAATGACCCGTGTACAACAGGGGTTCTGGAAGTTCAAGAAATGTTGCTATTTCTCGTGGGATACTGCCAATTTTATTAGTACCCATAGGCTGTCTAACACACTTTCCATTGCGATACTGTAGAAAAAATGGATTGATTGGAGTGTTAGGCGGGCGTAAGGCTTGATATTTCTCAACAATCGTTACGTATTCCTTGCGAATGACGAAGTTGCGGTCTCTTTTTGTCTTTGTATTAGGTAAATTAATTAATAGTAAGTCATCTGAATGTTTCTCAATGTTTTTGACATTAAGTTGTGTTAGTTCATTAGTTCGACATGCTCCGTTTATTCCAATAATAAGAACAACCTGTAACGTAAAGAGTATTGTAGTAGATAAATGAATAAAATTGATATGAACGCATAATTATGCCTATCAACATCTACTAAGTATACTATTTAATTGAGATTAATATACTTAAGTAGATACTGAATGTGCAACTGACTTACTTTTGCCGCCAAATAAACGGAATCGGGTGCTTCGTTAAGAAACTTTTCAATATCAGATACTGTGAAAACCTTCGATTTTTTTGGTTGATGACCAGATGAGGCTCTTTTTAAAAATGCCACTAATTTAGGATAGGTATCGATATGTTTGTCTTTTTTCATCTTTATTGTTGCTTTTAGCATCGAATACGTACTCCATAGAGTGCTTGCTTTCTTGTTCTCGGATAATTCTATAAAATATGCCAGCAAAACGTTTTCTGAGAAAGTTTTGGCTCCTTTTGCTAGTCGCCACGTGTTGAACATATCGTACTGTTTTAAATACTTCTCGCGTGATTGTTGAGGGAGAAAGCTCATTTGCGCATTATTAACAGTTTCAGTCAATTCTGTTGGCGTCAAGCAAACTTCCTCGTCGCTAGAATCACTCATTTCAGTTTTTTCACTTGTTTTCAAGTTTCTTGTTTTTAATATACCTAAGGTTTAACAATGACGTGAAAAAATGCCGCGTAAAGAACCGCGTACAAAGCAAATTGAAAAAAGAACACCAAGAAGGTTCCGAGTCTGAGTTTTTAACAAATTAAAAAAAAGTTGTATGATATATTCGGCACCATAGAGGTAGCAGTAAATAGGTTTAATGTTTTTTTTAATTCACAAACTTAGTGCACACGATGTTCTAAATTCAATTTACTTTATCCTCTAGAGAATAAAAACGGCTTTTCCACTCAGATACTGAAGATTAAAAATACTCTTTCCGAGATGGTGGGATGAAAAAAATATTACTTAACTTAGGTGCAAAACATCTAAAATAAACAGCGGTTGTGCAGTGGATTCTTGTAAAGAAGAAACAGTTATTCAGCTGGTTTTGTTTTGGTTTTAATTTTATTGAGATCGCTTTGTCCACGTATTGCATTTTGTATTTACGTAAATTATTAGGTGTCCCAGCATTGGAACTAAAAATCGTTTGAAATCCTTTAAACTCATCTAGCTAATTTTTTTTTTTTTTTAAGATGACGTGTAAAAGTGATTCCAATATCCTATTTACAGAATAAACAATTTCATTTCATTTCACAAATAACTATTTCAAGTTCGATGATCGGTTAAATGTTCATTCACTGGAACACTTATCCTACCTCTAAAAAAAATATTGCTCGTTTAATAGATATAGAATAGGGATAGAATCATTGATGTATTAAATTTAATACATCAATGGATAGAATGATAGAATATTTTTTCCGTAAGGATTGGAGAACTGACGCGCTGTCTGGCACGATGTGAGCGCTTTGAACAATCAAAAAAACTTTTTTACAAAAAAAAAAAACAACCGACTTCCAAATAAAACACTACAAAGTAAAAAATAACTTTAAATTCGGAAGTCGGTGTCTTTTTTTTTGGATCTATTTCAGTTTTTTGCCACCGACTTCCGAATTTAAAGTTATTTTTTACTTTGTAGTGTTTTATTTGGAAGTCGGTTGTTTTTTTTTTTTGTAAAAAAGTTTTTATTTTTCACTTTTTAGTGGGATGGTTATTATTTAATCTAAGTTACGTTGCCACCGTATAGTCAACAGTCAACCAATAGTCAACTGTTCACCACGTTTTACATTATGCGGGAACAAACATAAAAAAACAAAAACTGCTTGTCCGATTTCGATAAAAATTTTATGGGACCATTTGGGAAGTATACCCTTTCCAACAAAAAAATAATTTTTCAAATCGGTTGGCAAGCGACGGAGTTATGGGCGAACAACCACAAAAAAAAAAAAAAACATACAAACATCCGAATTGAGAACCTCCTCCTTTTTTAGAAGTCGGTTAAAAATCACCACAAACAGCGTACAATCAAAGCTAAAATTACAATATCACACAACCTAAGAAATAAAAATATAATAATTGGCCAGGCCAAAATGATTAAGGCTGCTTTTTTTTTTATTAAGCAGACAGTAGAGTGGGTAAGAGCCCACTCTAGTGTCTGCTGAGGAATCAATTCTCGATGTCAACGAGTATGTCTATCTAGGACAAGATATCTTCTAACTCCTGATCGATAAGGAGTTGTACCTTCCATCATCAGCTCAACGGAATATAAGAATACAAGTAACGGTCTAAACGTGCCTATAATATTCAAAGAATTATCCCCTAACCTTCTAACCTTTCACTGTAAGTTCCTACATGTACTGTTCACCGATGAGGAGTTCCATGCGGTATCTTCGAAGACTATAATTAGTTCACCACGGATGGATAGATAGAACCAGCAATTATTTTTGATCTTTAGTACAATATCCAAATCACATTACGTGTACTGTTTGTTTTTGAGGAGTTCCTTCGTTTATCTCCCAAAGTATACATCAAATCTTCACAAAATTAATATGGGACCACCTCAGGAGTATACCCTTACGAATAAAAAAAGAATTTTCAAAATCGGTTGACAATTGGCGGAGAAATCGGTGAACATACATAAAAAAAAAAAAAAAAAAAAATTACATACAGTCGAACATATAACCTCCTCCTTTTTTTGAAGTCGGTTAAAAACAAAAAACTCAGGTAAAAAATAGCTAAGCCGAACAATGAAATTGAAATCGATGAGTCTATACCGGCATCGAAGGATCTATACGGGAGTTATGTTATGGCAAGATTCAAAGATAAAGATCATTATGTAGGTACAGTATGCGCAAAACTTTTTGAGCTCTCGGAAGTTGCACGCGAGTGGCTGCGCAGTAAGTAAAAAATGTTTCACAGCTTACAATAAATGATTTTGCACTCATCTGTGTCCTGCGCGGTTTAGTACTCGGGCCTACGTTCAGAGGGCTCATAAAGTTTTGCGAGAACTGTAAAGTTCTTAAGGTGAACGATGAAGAACTGTACCATAATTACGTTATACACGATCAATTGGAATTTGAATCGATTTGAAACAAATATTGCTAATCCATTGCATAATAAGTTCGAAAAAAAAACTGCTCAATAACGTAAATAACGCAATGAATGTTGTTGATCTGTCAAAATGAAACAGATTCGTCGTAATTGTTTACGAAAATGTGTTGCGTAATTAGATAGCAGAAATATAAGATAGATTTTCTTTGAAAAAATCTGTACATAAGTGATAAAATTGTTAGCTTTGTAAAACCGTTTCACGTATTGTAGGTACCGTATGTGACAGTCGTTGATTTTAAGGACATGTGTGTTATGAGATCCTGCATGAATATTCCAGACGTGGCTTGATCTCTTTTCATAATAGGTATTACATTTAGAGATCTAAGAATAATAACGTCCAATAGGTAATAAAAATTATTGTATTGAGACTGCTTATTGTGATTCTAGTTGTGTTGTTGTTGGATGTAGGTACCTACTATAGGTACATCTCTGCCTAACCCTTCGGGGAATACAGGCGTGATGATAAGTTATGTAGATAAGTTAATTACTTATTAATGAGGTTGATTAAAGTTTAATTAAAGTATGTTTTAACATTTACGACTAAGTTTACAATTATGTTTATGTTAACAAGTTAATTAGATACGATTTTTTTTTTTTGATATAAATAATATATTTTATATTTCCTTTGAATTCAAAGATATTAACGCTAGGACTATTAAGGTTTCTAATGATTCGGTAAGAGATTAAAAGCTATTAATAAAAAAATAAATTTGTAACAGATTTTGAGGCAGAGGATTGATGTTTGTTTATTTAGTAGGTAGATTGTCGGACTGCATTTTTTATAATAATGGACTTTTCTGTATAAAATTGTGTGTATTAAACAAAAATTGTGTTAATTTAATGGTTGTATTTAGTTCATTTTCTAGAAAATTTCGTTCATTCACTAGGGTTTTAGGGTATTTTTCAATTGATTGCTAAATATCTAAGAAATTATACAGGTTATGTCGTAAACCTAACTTAAAAAAAAAAATATAATCATATTGCACCGTCCCTTACTGTAATATTATTTTGAAGTTCGATGATCGATTAAATGTTCATTCACTGGAGCACTTACCCTATACTATAGGATAGGATATTTTTTCCGTAAGTATTGGGGAACAGAGGCCCTGTCGGAGAGTATACGTATGTGGGTGTCCGTAACATTACAAACTGGCGCGTATCGGACGAGCTTTCTGCTCAGATCACAGAAGGATTAGCTTTACACTACCTACCAACACTAGGAAACCCGAACCGAGGCGAAACCCGCGGCACACCAATGTTCCCGGGTACAAATGCCTCCTGGCCTCCCTATTAACTAGACACTTAAGACCACCACCTTCGTTATTGTCGTATTTTGTTCTTTCTGTGCGTCATGTTTACCGCAAAATAAACGTATTTTCTTTCTTTATTTTATTTAACACAAGTAACTATAAAAGACCAAGCACAATTTGAATACACCGTGACCAAACTATCAGAATATCTTACTGAAGCATACCACGCATGCTGCAATCGACGGTCTTGATTATGAATGTATAAAGTAGGGTGTTTTCAAAAATAAACGTTCAGTTCAGATTTCGTTCAACCAAGGAGATTTTATTTTATGACAGTACCTACCGATACGCTCCACAGCCACATTACCAGTGCTATCCTCCAAAGAGTCATTGCAGACTGCCTCGTCGGGCGGCAGGTGCGGGTGGGGCCGGATTTGGCGGAGAGCCAGTTTGGTTTCCACGGTGGACGCCATCATGCACGTGCGAGTCCTCACGACGGGGGATGCGGTGACTCGGGGTGGGGTCGTCTTGGCGGTGTCTCTAGACATCGCCAACGCCTTCAATACCCTGCCCTGGAGTTGCATCAGGGAGGCACTCCGGTATCACCGGATGCCACCTACCTCTGTCGTGTGGTCGAGGCCTATTTGACGGACCGGGCCGTCATCTACCCCGGTCACCAGGGAGAATGGAACCGGCGAGAGATGTCGTGCGGTGTCCCACAGGGATCGGTCTTGGGGCCTGTCTGTGGGACATCGGATACGACTGGGTGCTGCGCGCCGACCTCTCTAGCGGCGTCAGCGTCGTTTGCTACGCTGACGACACGTTGGTCCTGGCGCAGGGGAGGTCGCACCAGGCGGCGGCCAATCTAGCGACACACGGGGTTGCGACAATCGTGGCCAGAATCCTGCAGTTGGGACTCGAGGTGGCCCTGCACAAGTCCGCGACCATGGTATAATAACATACTTCGCCAGGTATTCTCTTCCGACGATGGCCTAAGACTACGTCACGATAAGTGTTGCCATTGATTGTCCTTTTCAGTAAATTTAGGAACTTTCTCATTTAGTTAATGAAAATAAAATAAATTACTAACTAGCTAAACTATTTAGTAACTCGTGTGATTCATCTATTTCGTTTTAAATTATTGAACATATTGAATTATTAGTTCATAATTGCTTTGTTATGTTAAAAAGGCGTTTTGCGCGGGTAATTCAATCACGCACAGTGGCCACACATAAAATTGACAAGTGTCATACCGACAGCTCGCCATTTCATCGCTATCGTCGTGTCGCTCATACCTATAGCGTTGTTTCGCTCGGTGAGCAAAATACTGTGGTTCCCAAATATTAGTTACTGTGAAAAGGAAAACTGTGAAAGATACACAAAAAAATGGTTAATTGTTCCATACCAAACAGTAAAAACAGAATTAAAAAGGCGGTGTAATATTTTTTTTTCTTTTCCCAAAGAAGAGATGCTAACAAATGCGTGGCTTCAATATTGTAGACCGAAAACAACAATAAGAACTAGTATACCTTACTACATATCATTTCATTTATCTAATATGGTTTAACGTTAACGGCTCTGCCTTCAAGGACTTTTGGGCTTAGGTAGGTATCTAAAATATTAATCAGTGTTTTTCGAGTGAGGAAAGCTGTTTTTTTTTTTTTTTTTTTTATTGGATGGGTGTTTCCTTCCGAGGAGTTGTTGAGTGAAGAGAGGTCAAAGCCTAAGAAAAAAGATGGTGGCCTCGTTCTTCAGAAGGACAGGTCATTACGCAACAATTGTTTTAGAGGATCGAAAAACAGTTACTGCAGAGTGGTACACTAACAATTGTTTGCCACTTGTCTTGGAAACAGTTCGGGAGAAACGACCTCGGTCGCAGTAGGATCCTCCTTCACCACGAAAATGCCTCGTCGCACACCGCCAAGCAAACAATCGACTACTTGGCGACGTCAGACGTGGAATTACTGGGTCACCCGCCCTATAGCCCTGACCTCGCACCTTGCGATTTTTATTTATTTTCAAAAATAAAAGAAAAACTTCGAGGGTAACGTTTTATGGACGCCGAGGAAGCAGTGGCTGCGTTTCAAAATGCCGTCGAAGAGTCGAAGAGACCCCTAAGGACGAGTGGGCAAAGTGCTTTTCTCAGTGGTTCCATCGGATGCAGCTATGTATTGATGTAAACAACACTATTTTGAAAAGATATAATAAAACTTGCTAGTTTGTTCAGTTTTTGATTTTCTAAGAACTTTCAGTGTCACCCTAATGTCGATTTATTAAAAATGATAAAAATTGAGTATTGTTGTATTATTTTTATCTTTTTCCCCACTAAAAAAGTTTGAGAGCCGCATCGCAACCGATGACGTATTCTTAGGCTAATCACGTGACCCAGCTGTCACGGGAAGAGAATACCTGGCGAAGTATGTTATTATACCATGTCCGAGACCATGTGTTTTCATGGTCCTCGGAACGCCCCACCGTCGGGTTCCCGAATAACGGTAGGAGAGGTTCACATCGGCGTAGAGTCGAGGTTGCATAGGGTGTTTTCGTGGGTCCCGTTGATTATTATGGTTATGTCATCGGCGTAGCCTACGGTGAAATAACCTTTGCCATTGAGTGTTTTGATGAGGCTGTCTACTACTAAGTTCCACAGAAGCGGCGAGAGGACGCCCCCTTGCGGGCAGCCTTTCGCAACAATGGCTCTCGTGGTGTCATTTACTGTGACTTGTACAGCCCTTAGTTTGAGCATATTGGTGATCCAGCCACTCAGGGTCGGGTCTACGTTGTGTCTGTCGAGGGCCATATTTATACTGTTGAACATTTTTTTGTCAAAGGCGCCCTCGATGTCGATGAAGGCAGCCAGTGCTGAGCCTTTGTGGTCCACTGCACATTCGATCTTAGAGACCACGCTGTGCACCGCTGATTCTGTTGACTTGCCTATGGAGTACGCATGTTGTTGCTCGGTGGAGCATACGGTAGAGGTATGCCCGGCTTGGGCAGAGCACCGCCGTGTCCTCTCCTCGAGGAGGCGATCGGTGGCGGGGATCTCTTGCGTCCGGCCCTGGTCCAGGGCATGGTACGGAGCGAGAGGGCATGGTAGGCCGTCACCACCTTCTGCGAAGCAGTAATGCTCGCGAAGGAGGAGGCGGAACGCGTGAGGGAGAGGCATAATTCGCGCCCTCACGCCCCTAGCCGCCGCAGGAGGAGACGCCCTGGGCGTCGGGAATCTATAGCCGATTCCCGGCCACCGTAGGTGCGGGCTTGCGGACGGTGAGCAATGGGTAGCTGGCCGTCCGGTAAGGACCAGGCCCCCATCGACGGCGCGTGGTGTTCCACGCGCGCCTCAAACAGATGTCAGCGAGTGAAGGGGTCCGATGGGACCATTGCCTGCCGGGGTTGCGGGAAAGTCCGAAAGGGATACCGTGGCCCCCTGGGTGGGTTTTAGTCAGTAAGAGTCTGACACACCCTCCCGCTCCACCCAGAGCGGGAGAAGTCACTTGATGATTTCCCAACAAAAAAAAAAAGGCTAAGGAAGATCCTATCAACCGATCAGGACCGAACTCTCGGCGCGCTTAAAAACCCGATAACTCATACACACTAACTGACCAAAAATCTGCCTAGCCTTTTCCCAACTATATTGGGGTCGGCTTCCAGTCAAACCGGATGCATACTGAATACCAGTATTTTACATGAAGCGACTGCCTATCTGACCTCCACAACCCAGTAACTGGGTGATACGATACTCCTTGGAAAAACTGGTTGTCAGACTTTCGGGCTTCTGACGACCCGTAACGACTGACCATGAAACCAGTAAGGTCATTCTCGAAACTCAGTTCCCAGACTGTAGAGTCTTTATCTGTTGGGGTCCATGGACCCCAACAGATAAAGACCGATCAAGAGCCCGCAACATAGTAACAGAAGACTGAGTAAAGTGCGCTATCAACACCATCCAGCCATACAAGTCGGTAGGGCTGGATGGCATCTTCCCAGCCCTACTGCTGTGGGGGTAGATTATCTGACACCATGGCTGGTGGAGTTCTATCGAGCGGTCGAGCCTGCATAGCACTGAAAGATAGAAAGAAAGAAAAATTGTACACTCTCGCATGGTGAGTGCGCGAGGTGAAAGTCACTTTCATACCCAAACCTGGAAATACACAACCCAAGGCTTATAGGCCCATAGCACACATCATTCCAACTGAAAACCCTCGAGAGAGAAAGACTGTGACAGGCACATCCAAGACGGACCTCTCCTGGTAAAACCCCTTTACAAACAAGAGCATGCGTACTCCACAGACAAATCAAAAGAATCAGCACTGGTCTCTAAAATTGAATGCGCAGTAGACCACAAATGCTCAGCACTGGCCGCCTTCGTTGAGACATTGAGGGGTTTCACAAAACCATGTTCAACAGTATAAACATAGCCCTCGATAGACAAAGCATAGACTCGACCCTGAGTGGCTGGATCACCAACATGCTCAAACTGAGAGCTGTACAAGTCATAGTAAATTACACTACGAGAGCCATCATTGCGAGGGCTATCCACAAGGGGGCGTCCTGTCGCCGCTTCTATGGAACCAGTAGACCTAGACAGCCTCATCAAAACACTCAATGGCAAAGGTTATTTCACCGTAGGCTACGCCGATAACTCCGATCAGGTTGTAATTATAAAATGTTCATATTTAATTTATTTTTCTATACCAACGCGCAACGATGTGAGCATGTTTTATTCGGAAAGCGGCCAGACCACAGACTACTTAGAGATATGGGCCAGTGTTCTGTTAGTGACATTGACACCTATATCTCTATATAATCTGTGACCTATATGAAAGTAATATTGACAGAAGATTGTTTTGGTTTTGAGGTTAGAATGCATAAATAAATAAAAAATGTTTATTTATTTTGGCTGGCGAAAGTGTTAGTGTAGAACACAATAAGTTAACTATACATTTCTTCTTTGGTCTTCTTACCTGTGAGCTTTAAGTGATAAGCCATTTTGCCTTATTATTTTCGCTTAGAGATAACATATCGGCATTGAATCATAAAATTGCAATGAATGCGGCAGAGTACAAGAAATACCATGAATCCTTCATGCAGAACAACCATGGCTCTACAGCATTTCACACTTGCGCCTGTATATTGTTCACTGTACAATGTACTATGTACATCGCAGTCAAGTCTAGATTTCCACTGTTCTGCCAGTATGCTTATGAATACCTTGTGATTGTATCACCCATGGTCATCGCTCACACCATTCTAGCGGAATATATATATGTACTAAATTTTATAATCTTCATTCTTTTGCAAATCAATCTTTTGTTTTATTATCCAAAAATAGTGAAAAAGTTTGTGCAGAAAAATGTATTTGATAACAATAGAATAGCTTTAATATCTTGTCTAAGAGGACTCACGTATCTTATCACGGCATTATGTATCTTAGCTGTGGACTTTCAAGACTTCCCCAGATATTTAGCCAAAACAGAAAGATATGGGTATAGTTTAATGGATACTGGTGTTGGATTATTTGTCATAGTGAGCGGTCTAGTCCATAAAGACCTCCGTCAACAAAGATTTAAGGATATCATAAAAGGGAATTTAAAAATTATATCTATACTTGTTGTTCTTGGAGTTGGGAGATTTGTATCTGTAAAACAATTAGACTATCAGGAACATGTTACAGAGTATGGCGTACATTGGAACTTTTTCTTCACAATAGCCGTTTGTAAAGTCCTTTCAACCATTGTTTTATATTTTTCAGATTGTGCTTCATTGCTATGTTTTCTTTCTTTAGTTTTTCATGAGTTGGCCTTATACATTGGTCTACAAGACTGGGTATTTGGTGATAGTCCTAGAAACTCACTAATATCAGCTAATCGTGAAGGAATTTCTTCCTGCTTAGGATATGTGTCCATCTACATATTTGGTGTTGTTATAAAAAATATATTACTCAATAGTACTGTCACAAAATATGAAACCCAAATAAAACTAATTTTTGGAACAGTGTTAATGTGGACTTTAACATATTTTGTGCATATAATTCGACTAACATCTAGGACATTAGCCAATGCTGGGTATTGTATTTATATAGACACACTTTTAATAACAATGACAACTGTATTATACTTTGTGACAGTATTAGTTGAAGACAAAGAAAATCATTTCCATGTCCCTATTATTCTGTCCCATATAAATACTAATGGATTGTCATATTTCCTCATAGCTAACTTGATAACTGGTGCCATCAATTTATCAATTAGAACTTTACTAGTGCCAAGTATTGTTACTTTTATTATTTTAAATATCTATATGATGGTCACATTAGCTCTTATAGTTTGTCTAAAAGTATTAGGTTTAAAAATATAATTTGTATCATTGCTAGATAGTACACAATGATTAGTCTTGGTTTAATAACTTGCTTCAAATAAGATTGAAAAAAAAAAGAATTAAAAAACATAATTTTATAACAGAAACTTCTTTAATAAAACATTATAATAATTAATACATTATTTTAACAATATTTAACAAGGTATAGAAAAACCGGCCAAGTGCGAGTCAGACTCGCACACAAACCCCTTTGTGTGCGAGTCTGACTCGCACTTGGCCGGTTTCCTACCACAGAACATTATTAAGAAAATAAATGAAAATAAGTAGGTACTAAACAAAGATTTTTTTATTATTTTTCATCTTAAATTTTTAAAATCGCAAAGGATATTTTGTATTTCATAATGGTAGGTACTATGAAATAGGTACAAAATTATTTTTGCAGTTGCAGAAAATCACACTTATTTAAATAAAATACATAATGAATTTGCGTTTTTAGTATTTGTTGATTTTATACAGTATATGGTACATGATATACAGAAGTTTGAAATTCCTTACTTGTTTAGTTGATCAGAAGAGCATATTTTTTTAAGATTAAAGAATTTAAAAATATGTTCTTTTTCTCTACTCGATGAGCTTTAGACAATGACAGACACCCCGCATGCCAGGGTTAGAACTTTTTTTTTTCTAATTTAAAAGTTTATTGTATGGAGACAGGGGGTCTCCATACAATAAACTTTCTTCTCTTTAATTTTTTTTTTTTTTTTTTTTGATATAGCTGCAATAGAAATGTTTAAACTGTGAAATTCTCAACTGTCTACCGGTTACGGTTAATAAGATACAGCTCACTGACAGACAGACAGACGGAAGTATCTACGTACATATAAAATAAAACTGTGTTCAATTCCTGTATTCATGAATAATTAAGGGTGCATAATGTCATAATTTATTAGTTATGTTATTACTATTTGTTAAGTAATTTAAGTAATTAGTATTAGTAGTTTTTAAGTAATTAGTTTGCCCTAAGCATAAATACTACTATAATAGAGTAGAGCAGAGAAGTAGTACTATAATAGTGTACAATATGAATTTTCTGTAAAAAAATTGATAAAATTGTCGATATATATTATTCGACACCTGAAAAGAATTGTGTAAATTTTTGCTAGGAGAGTGAATTACAAATTTTTTTTGGTTTGATTATCGTCCTACCGCTTTTAAATAAAACACTTAATGTATTAAAGTAGACATACATATTTTTTGCGTCCTTTAAAAGAAAATTACCATGTTTACTTACATCAAACAGAAACCTGTTTTTGGTTAAGTTACTATGTAAAATAAAAATAATTGATTATTTAAAAACAACAGCATTGTATGTATAGTTCTGGTCGTGTGAGGACATCACGCATAGTTTTTTTTTTTCGCTATGAGTCATTATCATGGTACTTATTTATTTTTAAATTGTTACTTAAATCCGAACATGTCGAATAAAATGGTAAAAAGTGTTTTGTTATTTGAAATAAGTACTTACAAGACACAACCGATTTATTAAGAATTACAATGATTTTTTTCCATTCAAAAATTGCTCTAATGGTCGTAGGAATACGGCTCCCGGAAGGAAAGATACCTTTTGTTTCAATTAATCAATTTATGGTATAGTTAGAATACACTGCAAAATTAGTTACGAAGTTGTTCTTATCAGGTGTCGTTAATATAATACAATAACAATAATAACTATTTGAGTTGTAAATATAAAATTATTAATGCTATTTTAATTTATTGTGGACAAACTATCCATTACAATGTTTTTTTTATGAGTTGTATTACAATATGTGGTTAGCTAGCGACCTCGACAATTATTTATTTTACCTCGATGGTCCTAGTTTATCAATAATTATAACTTCTAGTTACAGCTATATGTAAGCGGGCACACGCTCTTTATGCCTGCAGGCTTTTTTTTTTCTTTTTTAGATATTGTTTACGTTTAGTTATTTTTATTTCTGCTTGAGTATAGATCTCGATGTTTTTGGTTGGTATTTGCGTGTGCTAGCTGTCATATGGCTATTAATTTATAATTTAAATTATGTTTTGCGTAATGTAAATTATCTTGCATTATATAGAATCTTTTTTTCTAACTGAACAGACAGCTGTGCTGCTGGGGAGTTTGTTGCGCCACTTCTTCTTCCCAGCAAAAGCACTAGGAAGTGGTGAAGGGTGGGCGTTTTGGGGACTGTCTTATGTAATTTTGACCTTCGGAAAGTGCTGATTCTCAGCCTAGTTTGAATAAATGACTTTTGAATTGCATGCAATAATTTGTAACATACAATTTTGGATTGACGCTGGCTGGGACCTAACTAATTTTAAGTTAGTTTAAGAATTCGCAAATGCCTTAATAATTTCAAAGTTATTGTAAAACATAATATAAGTACTCACATTCCATATTTTCTTTGTTTATATTTTTCTACATAAAATTTTATAATATACAAAATATATTTAATGTTGCTACTACAGTCTTTGACTTTAAATGATAATTTTGTTGATACTTATTCAGATGAACTTTTATTTCTAAGTAAATAGGTACTTTTAAGTACCGACACCAAATAAATTGGGATAAAGGCAGGAAATGAGGTAAGTATATCGAGGTACTTAATAATTTTTTTTACAAAGGTATTACATTTATTTGTCAGTACCTACCTACGTCTTGCAAATGGAAAAAGTTTGCCTAAAAATATATTTATAAATTAAAAGGTAAATAGAAAGAATTGAAACCCAAAAAAGTTATTTAATTCTAGATTAACAACAATGTTAAACAGAATTGTTGTGTTTCGGCAGTTAAGAGGTCAGATAGGCAGTTCCTCTGTGGTTGAGGATTCCGGGTGAAGCTCGATTCCTCCTTCGGCCTGATCATCACTTACCGTCAGGTGCGATGAAGGACAAGTTTCATCACAGTTGTAAAAAAAAAAATACAGTGTTGTTACTAAAAATAAACATTAATGACATTTCGATATTACATAAAAATATTTAAATACCCGCAATGAGTCTCAAATGCATTTGTATAGAAACTGAGCACATATGAGCATATTAATACTATGTATATTATTACAGTACATTGTCATGTCAATCTTCCTGTTATAATTTTATCGTAAAATTATTGCTTTTAAAAGAGCCACTGCATATTGAAAATTTTAAGTACGTTATTCAATATTGTACCTACTTAATATCTTGTAAAATATTGAATATTGGTTAAGTAAAGAGATAGGTCATTCCTAAACAGCCGATTTAAGCCATCGACGATCCATCAACATTATAACATGACGCTTGTACTCGCCTATAGGATAGAGGTATATTAAGTACTTCCTACACTTGACGCTAGATACCCCATAACATGAAATAGGGTGGGCCTGCTGGTATTGCCATTGACTGGGCACAAACTCATCTCCGGGCTACTAACGAAAATTTCCTGAGAAACCCAAACCCGGTCGCGCAATTGCAAGGCGACTCACACACATATGATCATCAAATAAAAATATACAATATGCAGTCAGCCCAACTTACATAACAACTAAATTAGTATCTAATTAATTCCTATTTGTACACTGTTAATAAATTAAATATTTTAAAATTAGGGCTTTTGTTAAAATAAAGTTTTACGTTTAACGATAAACAATAATTTAGAACACTCAGATAATTTGATTGCAACATTTAAGATAATAATATTGTTCAATCCAATTCCTTACAATGAATACATTTAAATGTATAATATAATTATCGTTTTTAACATAAATATTATACTAACAGCGATAGGGTTATTATTAAAGCACAGCCAATATTGCAATTTGTTTTTTTTTGTTAATGGGGCAATCAGCAGAACAGCATAATTCATTATTTTAATCTATAAATCAATTCACTGGTTTAGTACTAAATTCCAATCGACCCCTGAATCAATTAAAAATCTCAATTAAGTTTTGTTCAATTCCCTCGATTTATAAATATAATTTAATTTAAGTCATCAACTGATCCTAAACATATTTTTTTTAAGTACTAAGGAATACAACCAAACAAGCATTTTATTATTTTTAGGCGGGCATTCGCTTATTAGCATTAGCGGGCGAGTGCTAAATCCTTTCTAAGAGTGGGGACATGTCTGCACTCTTTGCCGATGGTTTGGACTTCCTGTAGAATAGTCTGGCAACACAGAATACTAGACAGTAAACCAGTAAAATTATCAGTATGCCAAGGTACAGGCATAAATATGGAAACCTTGTCGGCGACCAGAATACTGTGTATCTCATGTTTTTGTGGTTGTTTTCTGGAAGAGAAAAATTAAAATATTATTGTATTTGGCCTGGTTGCGTATTTAATAAGCGCGCGCTTCGTGTGAAGCGTTATAATGGTAATCAGTGTAGAATCGTCGCGTCAGATATTCGTTTATATGCGAATGTGGCCTTAGGCCCGTTGTACACGGCACGGATTCACAGTAAGGCGCGCTAGCCGCACCGCAGAATAATCGTGTGAGCTTGTATAATTATGACACAGCAAACCACCGGTTGTATGGTAGGTATACGGCTACGGCGGGCGGCGCCGGCGAACTTCCATAGTGATCCATACAACACTGAGAACTGTGCCTACACACGGCGAATAAACCGTAGTTAATCACGATGAAAAAAAACGTGTTTGTACAATGGGTCTTATTCTCACTGACATTATTAACAAACCACCTTGGAGGGAATTAAAATCAATTAACTCATTTACTCTCATTCAATTGTTTATCCCAGTGTTTAGCTGGTTAAAGGCATGCATCTCCATGATGGTATTAGTTTTTGTATGAATAAAGAAGTTTATAGCATAACATCACGCCAGTATCCCTCGAATGGTCAGGCAGAGGTGTATAGTACATGCACATTTCGCCAGTTATGTTTAAGTCCCATGTAAGTGGGGGCGAGCCTATTGCCATCAGCAAATAGGGAACAAATCCAGACTCCGGGCAGCTACTGACAAATTCCAGATGGAATAAATCCAATAACACTGCCAAACTCGGGAATCTAACCCAGGATCTCATGCTCAGCAGAAGTGCTTGCGATCACTAGACCAAAGATGCAGAAAATCAGATGTTATCTATACTTCTATACTATAGTATTATAAAAAGGAAATATTTGATTGATTGTTTGTTTGTTTGTATTGAATAGGCTCCGAAAATACTGGACCGATTTGAAAGAAAGAAAGAAAGAAAATACATTTATTTGGCACAACAAGCAAAGGCACACAAGTAGAAAGAGAAAAAAAAATAATATAAAAGGAAAGAATACAAAATAAAAAGTGTAAAAACTGCGTTACATGATACCAGCAGGAATGTGTGCCTCGCGGCTACGCCAAATAGGCCCAATGAAAAATTCTTTTACCATTAGAAAGCTTGGTTTTCAGGGAGTAACATAGGCTACTTTTTATCCCAGGAAAAATAACAGGTCCCGCGGGAAAGACCACGGGAGCGAAGCCGCGGGCAAAGTGCTAGTGTTTAGATAAAATACATAAACACAGCAACTACTGGAAAAGTTGACCCGTTAATGAATAAAAATAAAACTTTTTATCACGTCTATTCAAAAAGACCTAATGTATTCTCCGTAAACAGGGACTAAAGTAGCTTTTTAAAGCCTTGGGGCTAAAAGTGATTTCAATTTGGAATGTGGATATTGTTAGTAAAAGTTCCAATCACCAAAGAGATCAATCACGAACATTGTATGAACAAGTAACAGGCTGACAAGAGAGAGAGACAAAGTGTGAATTTGATCAAAATGAGAATCGAGCGAAAATTGTCAAATTTTTCGTCATGGGTTTTTCATAGTTTTTAAAGGTGCTAAAGTCGATATAGAGAAAAAATTGTTTTAGTTTTAAATCATATGTGAGAGATGGGGGTCGGTACGCACACGTTTTTTTTCTTATAGAGGGTGATAAAAAGTAGTATTAGTAGTAGAGCAACACTATTTTAAGCTCGAGTGACGTACTTTGAATCCGTCGCTACGCTCGGGATTCTACGCTAGAATCCTTCGCTCTGCTCTGGATTCAAAGAAACACTCTCGCCTTAAAAACAGTTGTTTGCTCCCTAGGCAAACAATCTACTATTTCTTACCTAAAACTGCAGCTCCATACCCAATATAGCTTGTTCCCATTCTATATGAGCAGGTTGGCACATAGATCTCATACAGTGAGTCATTGTCAAATGTTATGCTGAGCGTCGACTTGGGTGCATTAAACCACGTCGTCACCTTGTGCGTTAGGTCCTTGTGCTGTTTCACGTACTTCGATTCGTGGTCGTGGGCGCAGAAGAATATTTGAGGATTTATAGCATTCATAATCTGGGGAAATAAATATATTTTTTGTTAATAAAATCAACAATGTACGGAGTGATTCACGAAGAAGGTTTTGGTGTATAATGCATTAAGGTTTTATGTAAATTGGCTGAAATATGAAGATTATTGTTGAAGATGTCGGAAAATATCATACTGTATGATACTGGCGTGAGCCGCGTAAATCGTAAAAGATGTAGATAGTGCAATCCACGACGACGCGCCCCACTCCGCGATTACCAGCTATCAGCTGTATTTTAGTACGGAGCGGAGCGGAGTGGGGCGCGTCGTCGTGGATTGCACTATCATACATGCACACTACATAAAATGTATATTCTACAGGATTGTTCATCTCATATACCTACTAGTTCAAGATAAAAGTCCGCGATTGCATATTTCTATCTTCTAAGGATGACCCACAGTAGCCATTAATAAAAATAATATTTATTAGACCAAAAACAATAAACTTATTACACAAGTTGTCTTAGCTACTTATAATTATCTTAAGATTAACTCAGTTACAATTGTGTCTAATTGTTAGCATCTGCTGCCGAACTAGGTTTATAGCCTGTGTTTCAGCATGCAGCGCCTCAAGCCCTCGAACTGGTTATGCAGGTATGAGCTTATCCACAAAAGGAAACAGTTTATTAAAAAAAAATGAACATAATTAATACAATAGAAAGAAAGGTTGCTGTCATCTAGGTGTGTATTATCTTTTAGATATCATAACATAAAAAAAAAAAAAAACTATTGAGGGATAAAACTCATGTCACATAGTATGAAGGTATGGGAGAAAGTAATAGAGAAAAAAATGCGAGTGGAGAGTGAGATTACCCCAAACCAGTTTGGGTTTATGCCAGGTCGAGGAACATTGGACGCCACCTTTGCACTCCGCTAATAGGGATGATGCCTGGGTCAAAAAAAAGAAATTCTATTTAGTCCGTCAGTCAGATAATAATAAAATAGTAGACACGTATTTTTCGCTTTATCATATTAATGAAAAATGACTTAGATACAACGCATTAAAGTTGGGGAGTGGGGGTTGATACGTCACAAGTATGGATAAAATCTACATACAAGTGACGTCATGGCACATTATAACTCAATGTATCGCCGTAATCTTTTGATAACGTAAAAAAAGAAAAAATACGTGTAGGTTATTTTTTCGTAATCTACATTACGGACAAAAAACATTTTTTTAGTCATCATCCCTATTGTGCGAGAAGTACAGACGTGTACACAAGAACTTGCACATGGTGTTCATTGATCTGGAGAAAGCGTATGATAGGGTACTTCTGGATGTATTGTGGTGGGCCTTGAAAGAGAAAGGTTTGCCCGAGAAGTATGTAGAGTTAATTCGTGCTATGTACAGTCAATCTCGTACGTACACCCTGGCCGGCTGCTGACAATACCGACGAGTTCAGCGTGGCTTGCACCAAGGGTCGGCTTTAAGTCCTTACCTCTTCTTGTTGATTATGGACGCTCTGACGGCGGACATACAGGAAGAGGCACCCTGGTGCTTGCTGTTTGCCGATGACATTGTTCTTGTCGGTGAAGGTGAACCTGAGATCCAGAGCAGATTAGAGAAATGGCAACAGAAGCTGGAGAGTGTTGGCTTGAAAATCAGCAGAACCAAAACTGAACATATGGTCTGCGATTTCGGGGAGAGATCTGCAGCTATAGCGCTTGATGGCACGCTTCTCCTAGACTGCTCCGACTTTCGGTATGTCAGTTCACTCGAGCAAAGTGATGGCAAAGTAGATCGGGCGGTTTAGCACAGAATTAACACTGGATGGATGAAATGGCAGCAGGTCACGGGAAAAATCTGTGACTCCCGCATTTTCCTTAAACTTAAGGGGAAGATATAAAACAACGGTTAGACCAGACCTTGTATGGATCAGAATGTTGGGCCACAAAAGGGATGAATGAAAGGCAATTGCATGCAGCTGAGATGAGAATGCTAAGAGGTATGTGTGGTGTTAAACGAATGGATAGAATAAGAAATGAGTCCATACGAGGAAGTTTGAAAGTGGCACCGGTGACTGAAAAGTTGTGCGGAAATCGGTTGTCATGGTATGGGCATGTGATGCGGAGGAGTGAGGGAAATGTCGTGAGGAAAGGTTTGAGTATGAATGTCAATGGCTATAGGAGTAGGGGAAGACCAAAGAAATTATGGACTGTGTGAAAGATATGGCTAGAATGGGGTTGACTACCGAGATGACAACGAATAGAGAAGTATGGAAGAAAGGGACATGTTACGCCGAGCGCAAATAAATTGGGATAGGGGCAGGAGACTGATGATGAATTTGATAAAAATTTCATTGTTATTTTTCCGAAGCTATTTTGACCGGTATTATATTAATCCTTATCCAATAAAGTATTTTATTAAGTATCTTAAAGTAAATACATCTTTTATGGGGTACTGTGTTGAATGTTACAACAGAATACCTTGTGATATATTAGAATTAAATGTAAGAAAATTTAAAACTCATATAAAAAGTACACTTTGTAAACAAGCATATTACAAATTAGAGGATAATATCCAAGATAAAAATGCTTGGAAACATGCTGATCCTGCTCCATAGGACAATTTAGAATCTAGACAAAATCTAAGTGGTTGTCAATTTAATTGTTTAATATTATTTTTTATAACATTGATTTTATATTTTGTGATTACTTGAACTCACACACTGACTTATTATTAGTAGTACTTGTTAAAATTTTAGAAATATCGTATAATTTTACAATGTTTGTAAATATGTGAGCACCATGCATCTATCACATAATTAATTTATGTCATTCCTTAATTTTTCATTATTTTTACCTATCGTGGCATAGTAATCTTATTCTAGGTGCATCGTCGTCACATATTATTATTTAATTAATGTTTACAAGATATTGTGAAAATATTTTAAAAGAGTAACGGTGGAGTTTCTTGCCCATTCTTCTCCATACGAAAACTACCTTTTATAATGGGCGACTAGAATCAATTATTATATTTTTTTTTGTAAATGTTGACGTTCATAAGTGCCTTTTTTGTGCCTAATTAAAATAAATTATTTGACTTTGACTTACCAATAGTAATAGTACAGGTACTGTGTCTGGTACCGATAGTAATAGTACAGAAACTGCGTCTGGTACCGATAGTAATAGTACAGGTACTGCATCTGGTACCGATAGTAATAGTACAGGTATTGCGTCTGGTACCGGTAGTAATAGTACAGGTACTGCATCCGATACTGGTAGTGATATTACAGGTATTACATTACATCTAGTACCGGTATCACACCAAGGACAATGATACCGGTTCCCAAAATACCGGTGTTTCAAGCTCTAATAATTTTTTTTCATTTGATAGCCCATTTTTTCCAACTTCCACGCTACGACCCCATATGAGCCGTGCAAACGAAAAAAAGGAAGAAAAAAATTACTAGTGCGGGCGGACGGTGCGATGCGACGCGGTGGGTCGGGGGCCCTAATTTCACGCAGACGAAATGACGCACAGAAACTAGTACAGAATAATGACAAAATAAGTCTGGCAAAGACTGCTTCTATTACGATCTCTCTAGAAGTTTGCTTTAATTTTTTTCAGGTGCATTGTACAATACAGATGCTATCACTCACACAGCACAGTTATATTCACGTCGATCGCGAGCAAGATGGCAATACGAGAAGCTAAAATTTAAAATTCCTTCTCCGAAATAATATTGAAAAAAAAATTAACATAAAAAAGTTATCTTACCATTTTACTAAACATTACTCTCATTGTAACAGGGTAATGAGAGACCGCAATCTTAAAGTTGTTGTCAGTGCCTGGTGGCTCATCAGTCTTCTGGGGGAATGTATGTGTGATAGCGTTCACTTTGTATATGGATATGTTGGAGTGAGTTATGATGGACGGTTGTATAAACACTTTCTCAAACTCTTCTATCTTGTTGCGACGGATTGGTTCATTCTCACCGCCAATATCGTTGTCTCCTGGTATCCAGACTTGCTGAAATATATTGGAAAATAAAAATTAAAAAAATGTTCACTGTAATTATATTGAGCAGAAATAATTTGCATACTTTGGAATTTGGACCATGCTATAACACTTTTTTTTCACTTGGACTATAATATCTGTATATTATTTTAATCTAAATAAATATTACAAGCATAATGGTGGTCCTCAAGTAGTGAAGCATTTAAGATTTTCAATGTTTTAAACATGATTCATTCCTACATGGCCTTAATCAAATAAATGGTGAAAAGATAATGTGAAAAAGTACTACTTACCAGAGCAGGATAATCCCAATCAAATATACTAGCAAGTCTCTTTACATAGCTATGGAACTGCGGTAACGTGGATATGGAGCCCTCGTCCATGAGGTCACCCAAGTACACCAGGACATCAGGCTTGAAATAGTCTGCTACTACATTGAATGTTGACTTTAAGTAACTGGAAAATTAAATGAATGACATTATTTTTATGGTTCCGGGGAAGGCCTGCATCTCATGATCAGGCCGAAGGTGAAGCGAGCTTCGTCCGGTATCCTCTACTACAGAGGATCTTACCTCTAACTGCCGAAACACAACTTAGATAAGATGGTGGTAGCTAGCCCGTCAGACTTAAAACAAGCCCTACCACCAACCAAACTGTTGTGTTTTAGTAGTTTTCCAATAATTGTATAGTCTTCATTCATGATCCCAGCCTTGGGATATTTTTTTTTTAAGTTTGTCATTAATTTAAAATAAAGTGAATTTAGGCATTCCCATCAGCTAAGTACCTACCTACTTTGCAGTTTTTGGGATTAGATAAGCTGTTGAATTCAATATTTTATCTTACATACCTACTTAGATAAATGGAATAAAAAAATATGATAAGAAAATAAAATGAGTCGCCTAAGAATATCTTCTACCTATTTATTGGACATACCGGTCACTATCCCAATTAATGATGTAGCTCAAAGGAGGCGGGACGGCTTCTTCCCCTTGTATTTGAGGGTCAGCTATAAACAGTATCTTGGTACAAGTGGAATCATGTTCACTGCTACAATCCAATTCTGTCCAGTACTGCTGTTGAACGAGGTAGGTGAACCATTCGCAGTAGACCACAGCCCCGCAGAACGCTGCTAAGACGTATTTTACAGTCGTGCTATAATAAAAAAGCCATAAAATCAACCATGTGTGAACTTCAAGAGATGAGAGTTTTTGTGTGATTTTTTACTCAATAAATTGTAACTTTCTCACCTTCGCCTTAAGTACATTCTTCTCACAAGTTTGTAATTTTTTCGTTTTGTAATTAAATTAAATTAAGTACTTCTACTTCCATCTCAAAAAATATTAAAATTATTGAACTCAAAAGTCAAAACAATATTATAGACAGTTCATTTTACTTAAGTTAACGATAAGTTCTAACGATAAGACAAAAGTGATCTAGCAATTTGTAATTTTGTAGTTTTACATTCATGATAAATAGCATGTTTGTAAAATTAAAATGAAATATTATAAATGTTAAGCTACCAGTAGCAAATGATCCTGATTTATCTAGAGTTTTTATAATTATAGAGATGCAAAAGCTAGGAGAAACGAAATGTTGAAGATAAATGATTGTTGACATTAGTTGAGATGCATTCATAATTAAAGAGAGCTGTATTAATGTTTTATGATAAAATCATATTTGAATTACCTAAATTGCACATATACTTATTTTATTTATTAAAAGTGCTAAATATGCAATTTAAATTCACTTTATTTCGGATTATACCCATAATCGCCATAAAATCTGTCGGCTTTATTAGAATAAAAATAAAAATGAACGCCTCTCTATTGCGGCGATTTGACAGGTCAGCTTCGAGCCACTTTTTAGCTTTTCGAGTAGCGTATTTTCATTTTATTTTGTGTTATCCTTTCATTTACGCGTAATATATAACATGTATGTAGTTGTAACAGTAGTGATTAGTTTATTAGACTATTTGTAAGTGCACTTACAGTGTTACATAAAGAGTAGAGGGATAATCGTTTGGCAATCCCGATGCATATAACTACATAGTACGTCAGTGAACGAATGGTGGCATTAAAGATAATGGATGTGGATGCTCCTAACATATTAAAAAGGTGTAGCAGTGCACCCTTAATCAATGAGGCTGCTCCTACGACGGCCACATCGCCCACGACGAACGTAGCGCCCAGGTAAAGTAATATGTATGGAACACGCCTCCTACGGCTGTGATATGGTTGTTGCTACGCTGCTTACCTATTTTTGACAGCTGCTGAGGTCGCCAGTGGGTGCTGTGCCCGTATTTAGCGATGTTTGTGCATTATTCACAGTGTATACTATAATATTGTCATTGCTGGTTGATTGTATATTGTTATGGTAAAGGTGCAGTAGCTTGGCGTCATTATTCAGTGTTGAGTTGCAGTGTGTTGACAATGTGTAAGTAATGCACTTAGTGCTGGCTATCAACTTGATATTGTCCTATATTTTTGTGTTTAGTGTTTTTATTATATAGTAAGTGTTAAAAAAAAAATTGGCTCATCTATTTCTGTTATCATGCTTAATTAATTATGTTTCATTTGGTGATAAAAGTGCTAAATTGATTTAATGTTTCATGAATTACTAAGTTGTTGATTGGGAGTTATTAACCACAAGACTAGAATAGGTAATCTGCATAAAATAACCACATTATTACCAGACACATTCACTCAACAGATTAATTTTATTGTAAGAACTCAACAATGATTCACAATGTATAAATTGCTCATTCTAGCTTCCTTATAAGATGTTAACTAAAATGCATTTTAACTCATCCACACCTACATTTGACAACCATACAACTGAGCTTATGTTTTTTTTATTGAATCCAATATTATAAACAAATTACTTAATGTAAATGGTATTTTGAAAAAGGCATTCATTATTTCAGCAAGATCAGTTTGTAGAAAAATACAGACCTTGATGACTTCAAAGATTTTGATATTCAATTTGACATTAATTGTTTACATTGTTAGAATTTCATGATAAAATTTTACGAAAACATTTATCTCTGCAACCTAAGATTCCATCATTACCTACCTACTAGTAATAATATAGAATCATGATTTATTTTATGAAGGTCTATCTGACTGCTATCTGAATAAATTTCTTTTGATAAATATCAGATTCTCTGATAAATTGTTTATTATAATGTTTTAAGATTGTTTATGACTGTTTATTATCATTTAACATTTAATTTTCCAGGAAAAATGATAGTAAATATTTTTGTGGAATTGATAAAATGCTCAGAAATATAGTATGTTCTGCCGTTTCATCGGGTTAATTAAATATTATGATAGACAGGACAGTGAGATTAGTGTAGCAGTTCTATTAGAGCACAGTTTTATACTTGTTCAAAAGCCTGAGAATTTGAGCAAAGAAAACATTATATTATAATGTTTACTTTGCTCAAATTCTCAGGCTTTTTCAAAATGTCTTTTGATACTTCCTGACCAACCATAATTTCTCAGTGACAAAAAACCTGGCTTTAGACCTGGGGGCCAACCACCACCTCTTTAAGCAGTATTATGTTATGTTACTTCAGTGCGAGAAAGAAGTGGAGCTATACAGGACGTCTAGCTCCATCTCTTTTCCATGCTCAAGTAAGATTAAAATAATACTGCTAAAAGAGGTGGTGGTAGGGCCCCTATACGGTTGATTCGCCGCGTGTAGGCAGGCACAGTGTTGTATGGGTCACTATGGAAGTTTGTTGACAGACACAGTGGCACTGCGGTAGGGCGCCGCAACCTTGTCCCATACAACCGGTGGTTTGCCGTGTCATATGCAAACTCACACGATAATTTACGGCGCGCTAGATATATTAAACCCTCGGTTGATGCCCTCCATACATAATTTCGATACTTGGCTTGATTCAAGACATAATTATAGTTCTTGATAGAAAACCCCTATGACCTCAGCTTGTTTTGTTTGAGATATAATAAGCTCTGTACCTAGCACATTGAAAACAGCTAAACATTATATTTTACTATAGACAGCATGCATTTTGTGCATTCATAAGTTGTTTATGCTTCATACAGTACCATGCCAGACTAATTGATTGTGTTAAAGAGGTTATGAATAACTGTTAAAGGCTGGCCTATCACCTGTGGGGACAATTAACCTTTAGATTATAAAAAAAAACTAGCTTTTTGCCCGGGCCTCGCCCGCGTGGATGTCGGAATTTATGCCATGGGAATGTACTACCGAGATAAAAAGTATCCTATATCCTAACCCAGGTCTAGGTCTACCCATGTGTCAAATTTCATCCAAATCCGTTCAGCCGTTTTAGTGTGAAAGCGTAACAAACAAACTCACTTTCGCATTAATACTAGCTTTCGCTCGCGGCTTCGCCCGCATGGAGGTCGGAAATTATTCCACGGGAACGTACTACCGGGATAAAAAGTATCCTTTATGTTAATCCAGGTTATACACTATCTGTGTGCCAAATTTCATCCAAATCCGTTCAACCTTTTTTGTGTGATGAGTAACAAACATCCAAATACACAAACATTCACATTTATAATATTAGTAGGATTAGTTAGTATGCTGTTGAGAACATAACATTGCACATTATACTAAAGTCGGTCCTGGATTTGTGGAAGAGGCTCTACTAAATTAAAACACAGGGTGGCCAATTAAGAAATATATATATAACTTTTTTTAGCCCCCATTCTGGTTTGACGCCAAATTTGGTGTCTATTATTTAATTACGATGCGGCAAATTTGTTATGCATAGTCTATAAGGCCATGACCACCGCCATACTTACATTCATTTTATCCTGAAGTTCTTAAACGAATTTAAAAACGATCCAATTTTTCTAAAAAATCGTTAAGGATGAATGAATACCATTTTGATCACTGAGGATTTTGAGACACATCCTGACTTTTTTTCTGTGTGTCATCTAAAGGGACGTGTCGTGGTCAAGCTTGAATACGAAAAGCAGAATATTTGTGACTTTGTTAGTGGGATACCCAATAAAGTATGCGAAAATGATGAAATTTAATTAAAAACACGATGAATAGCGATTGCCATTTTAAGAATAAAACAGGAGCAGATTATCTTATTCACCGTATAAAATTGCCTGATTATACTTCTAGAAAAAAATCCAGAAATTTTCGTTTGTTGTCTTATTTATGTAATTTAAAGTTACCAATATTTAAGAGACTCGTGAAGGAACATTACTTGTCGTTGTGATCTTGTTCTCGTAACTGTAATTATCTATAGTCTTCATTTATTTTCGTTGTTTATATATTTAGTAAGTATGTATGTATTTATGTATCTATTATTTAGGATATGTATTTATCTGTGTATCTATTCTAGTATATTGTATACTTTTTATTTGCACCAACGACAGCCCCATTTTATGTCCAGGCAAATCACTGTCCATTCCAAGGTTGCCTGGAAGAGATCGCGGAAAGCGATAAGGCCGCCCATTGTATATTTTGTAGTGTTAATTTTTTTCTTTTTGTTATGTGTTTTTGTGGTGTACAATAAAGTATATATAAATAAATAAATAAGTATACTTTCTACTTGGCCACCCTGTATAAATAAAAATAAAAACACTATTAGTTCTCGCCTTCTTATGCATCGGGAATAAGTATTGGCTATGTGCTGATAGTACTTAGATTTGTCATGCCAAAATCTGTTTTAAAAGCAATTCCTCCGTGTGTACAATATTAAAGACTCGAGCCCAGACTTCGTACGAGCCAAGTGGAACGCCAAACTGTGGTTTTTCTTGCGTATCAGTAAAATTGCATCAGTTGATGTCGCGGTCGCGTTAGTATATAGGTAGCTTCCGTATTTCATGGTAAATGTTAGCTGGTCTTTACGATGAGAGACCCCTTGCCGAGTCGGGATCTCCGTGCATACAATTTGTGAGTGCAATGGCACCCACGACCCGTCAGTATATTCTAGAGTGGATCGTGTATTTCCGATGAGCGCGCGACCTTTCATTGCATAATACAATGAATACATTATCGTCTTTTAGAGCTCTGTCGCACCGAATGCAGCACGATTGCTTCTGACACGTGTATGGTGACTATAACGTGCCTCATTGCAAAAATGGGTGACGATTTTATATTCACCATACTGCGCAGACACCCATTGATGTGCTGTCAATGTGTAAATTCCAAGATACAAAATTGCATACTTTACATCTATGCGTAGTTGCGTACCTAATTCTCCACTCGTATTCACAAAACTAAAGTGGGTCTTTTGGAAGTGCGACACAAATATCGGGAGTACGATGAATAAGGGCGAGTCACGGAAAGGAACCGTGGCGAGCTAGGGAGTTTAGTTTAGTTCGAAGGGATTCGGCGCTGTAATAGTTTGACAATGGGTAGTCAGACGCTCGGACCCCCACAAAATGTAACCCCAGATACAGGAACAGAATTTTCGGTTTAGCTAGACTATTGCCAAGGTGGTGAAGGTCTGATGGCAGATACTTAGTATTCGGTTAGAATGGAAGTCGGCCCTATCGCAGTCGCGGAATGGCTAGTGATGTTGCGCCAATCCCTCCCGCTAATTATTACCGTGATTTCATGCAAGTATACCCGTGACATTCGAAGATCGTGATAGATAGCACACTCAACAATAATAGTTGAAATGAAATAGTAATATAAACACTGAGTAATTGTTATTGAATCACGCAACACTGTCCATGTTATTATTGTCTCACGGCGAGCGCAATATTATATGTAGGGGAGACCGGGGTAAGGTGGGATACTTAAGAGAAAAAACGTCATAATATGAAAATCAAAACGTTTATTAAATATCTCTTACAATTAAGTAACACTTACAGCAGTATTTAAAATAATTATAGTCTTTTATAGCTCTAAATCACATAATTTTTTGGCACATAATGAATTAAATGACACATGTCAAATATCCCGACTTGCCCCATGATCGGGGCAAAATGGGAAATACTATGGGGCATAATGAGTACACATATTAAACCGGTTGACAATGTTCACATACGTGTGCCTCTTCATCGTCGTCGTTAACACCCGCGCAGGAATTATGGGCCCAGCCATGGCACACGCTACAAATAACCCATCCTTCAGTGGATTGTGAATATAAGTACCCACAATATATGCAGGGACAGTCATTTTCGCTGTCTTCAGAAGAATCAGAATTTGTGTCACATTTTTTGCGTCTTTTGTTTTTGTTCCGTTTTTCCGAATTCTTCTTTTCAGGTTTTTTCTTTTCAGTCTTTTTAGTGTCTGGTTTCTTCTTGTCAGTAGTCTTATTTACTTTTTGTCTTTTATTTATATCTGTGATGAGATCATTCTTGTACGGAGAAGCTGTAAGTATTGCAGTTTTACCACGTTTTCTGGTTTTCCTCTCTTGGGTTCTAACTTCCTTGGGTATAGCAATGATATTTTCTGGGGTCACAGAAAAATAAGATTTTGATGGTTGTATTTGTCTCTCAGGTGTCTTTTCTTTAATCAAGTGTGCAGAAGTTGAAGGCTGATGTAAATCCTCAGTCCTCATTGGTTCCACAGCTGATCGTTCATCAGAAGAAACATTTATTTGTGCTGAATTAGCTTGAGCTACTTCCGATGTAGTAATCTCTGGTTGTGTTGCATCTACAAGAGTTGACGTCGAAGTGGCTGAAACTTGAGATGTTGACTCCAGGTTTATATTTTCAGGCGGCAAAGTCTCTGTGTTTGTTGTTTCTGCCGCTATAAAATCAGCCTCTGTAAATACATTTCTGTCAAGTGGCCATATTCCACATTTCCGAAATCCATTCATTGCGGTCAGCATCGTCGCTGCTTGTAAATATGCTTGCCCAAATAGCTTTGCTACTTGATAGGGTGTAACTATGCGTCCGGGATGATCTCGTAGCCATTTTTTCACTTCGGCACCATAATATGTACTCAGTGGTCTCATAAATGCTACATCCAATGGTTGTAGCTTGTGGGTGCAATGGGGTGGTGTACACAATAGTATTACATGATGCCCCCTTGCGTAATCTATCAAATCAATATTTTTTGTGTGTGACGCGTGACCATCCAGTAGCAACAAGACTGGTTTTTCCTTAGTGGGGTTTACGATTTCTACAAATTTTTTGAACCAATTGTAGAATATTTCTGAAGTTATCCAACCATTGTCACTACATGTCCCCCAAAATCCTGGTGGTGCATCATCTAACAACTCATTCTTCATTCGTTTTCGGGCGTAGATTAGCATTGGTGGTATGTATGTTCCAGCAGCGTTAAAACAGATTTCAGCAGTAACTAATTGCCCTCTTTCAGCAGATGATAAGCAGCCAACTTGCTTTTGACCCTTGAGTGACAATATCTTTGACTGACTTTTTGGCACAGTACTAACAGCGGTTTCATCGACGTTATAAATCCTGTCAGCGGTAAAGCCATGCTCTTCTACAACTTTTTCTAGTAATGTGAAAAACTCATTTACCGCCACTTTGTTAAAAGCCATAGCCCTTGCTGCAGAAGTTGGTTCTGGTCGTCTAAATGAAAGTTCAGGATGCCTTTTTAGGAATCCACTTAGCCAATCTTCTCCAGCCATTCCAGTCTCTCTGTTGAATGGGTTCTCGATATGGTTTCTCTCGGCTAACTGGAAAGCTAAAATCCGAAGCTCTTTCCCAGTTATTCCAAAAAGGCGTGCTTCCATTGATTTAATGTACTGAGATAATTCTTCTTCTTGTTCTTTATTAAAAACTGTTTTGAAGCGTCCTAATTTCTTTTTTCCATAGTCATTATCTGAATCTGTATCGGCATCTTCAGCACATCGGGCTTTTCTCACTCGTCGTTCCAAGGTCGATTTAGGTACGTTATATGTAGCTGAGGCTCGAAGAAATCCCATTGTCTCAGAAAGCACGGCCCTAACAGCTCTTCTCATATCGTCTTCTTCCCATGTTCCACGATCCGTTTTACGTTTATAATTTCGTACCATTGTATCTGCAAAAAAGAAAAAGAAATAGGCGTTAAAAAATCTACTCATAAGGGGCAAAACGGGATACTATCCCATTATACCCCGACCTTTTTGCCCCAACAGACACAATTTGAAAAAGTAATAACAGTTCTAACCTACGAAATTATACAACGAAAGATCTATCAAAACTCGTTAGTTTTACATTATTACAACAAATATACAGTAAAGTGTTACATTAGTACAAATACATACCTTTGTGCACATCGATTTAAAACAGAAAACTTCGTAAAAATCCTCCAAAAACCAGTTTTTTCTCGCTGCGAAGCCGAAACACGCAGCGACACGTTCGCAGCGCTCGGACTCGTGTGACGCGACTGAATACCGCGCGAATGGCGTCGTGTTCGGCTCTGTTGTGTTCACCAGTCACGCACACAAACATATTTCCCGACCTGCCCCGAGCTTTGTCTTGCCCCGGTCTCCTATGTATAATGTTATGGTATCGGAATATACGTGTTTTATAAGCAAGTGTGTTTGTGTCTCGCTGTTTATTCAGGTCTCCTTTTCTCTGTTTTGTCCGTTAGGAAATTCCCATTAGCAGCTTGGAGTCTGGATTTGCATGGGCTCGGTGACTGACGGAAGGCTCGCCCTCCGTCGTGAGACGTAAACATAACGGTTACGACCTCTGCCTGGCCCTTCGAGGAATACAGGCGTGATGATTTATGTTTTAATACATCATTTGGTTATCATCATAGGCATCGCAGTAATTTCCCAGTGTTTCTCATAAGGGATTCCGCTGTTTATGTTAATGGTTGGAGATTCCACGCATATTAGTCTAATATACTTGATGAGCGCATTATTACAAGAGACTTGCCAGGAACTGATATTGCTATTTTGCCAGCCCGTTTGAGCAGACTTGGCTATCTTCCTTGCTAGTCTACAGTGAGGACGCCATTCATTCAAAATAAAGTCATTTATATTCATCAAAAATGTTTAGAGCTTCTGTAAGATAAGTAGGCTTATCATCTTTTTGACTAGACTTCGATACTTGCGTGATCCATTATTGGCTTCGCCTCGATACTGAATCGAACGCTAATCGCAAAAGACAGACGCCACCACTGCTATTTAGGTCATCGGTATACTTTGTAGAACATTGTGAGTTCCTCCATAAAAATAAAATCTTAGACGCTTTATACTGCCATAAGGGGTAATAAAAAACTCTTAATCGAATATCATAAAATTTATATCCAGAACCCAACCGGGTAGGTAGGACATAAAAGTTTTAGTCGTTGAATCTTCGCAAAGTTGCGTCTACAACAAACTACTTTAATAATACCAGCTTCGCCTACTTTCAGCTACCTTCGTCATCTACAAACTCGGCTGTCGGCGTCGCGTCGGCTTGATTGCCCAACAGTTGCAAGTAGCTCTGAGTCTGTAGGGTAATAGTCTTCTGTGGTTTCGAGGCAGCCTAACGTGGTTAGGATACCGTTATGTACTTTAAAATCATCATTAGTGTGCTAGTATTAGTTGTAGTGAGACCGGGCTCATTTTCTTTCGTAGAATACTGTTTGTCGTCAGTTATAGGGGCGTAAATAGACACGAAGTGAAGATAGGTATCTCATGCCATGCCGTGGACTAGCCAAGCAAGTTTTTAACACGGCTGGTCAGAGTTCGCCCGATTAACGCTTAGTACCATCACTAGTGCTCTTTATTGCCCCCATGTGAAGATGTATGGAAATCGTAACTAATAGATAACATAGGGATGTTATTTGCCAGTCGTGTCAAAATAAAGTTGCGAAACATCAGCCGCATAGAAACGGGCAGTTCGTTTCCTCTGGGGGGGACGAATGCAGCGCCGTAAACCCATGACGCAGACTATAATTTGGATTAAACATAATGTGGATTTGTCAGTTGATCATAAACCCATGAGAAAAGAAGTAAGCCTAACTAACCTCCAACCTCCATAGATATTCCCGGTACCAGTCTTTCTGTGTATGTCTTCCTCATTGCAAAATAATCTCCTGCTCTCAAAGCATTGGTTCGGGAAATCTCGGCTTTATAATCTAATTGAGTGTGCCGCCACCGATGCGTAGCTACTCGCTCTCAATTGATGCCAATTCGCTGGCATAGTGGTAGCGTGCAAGATTGCACAAAATTACCATGAAATAAACACGCCCCGGGAATGTTATGTTAGTTGTGTTAAACCTCGCACATTTGTAGGTAGATATTGAGGAAATTGTTTTGCAGTTGCTACGGGATGCATTGCTTTGAAATAAAGGCAGAAAGAGACGAGATACCTATATTTAGAGCTCGCAATTTTATTAACATAATAAATGTAGATTGGAATCGATAACCAGCTTAGGTGCTGGTGGTGGTGGGAAAATAACAATAGGGGCAGAGTACACCTCAGTTGCCTTAGACGGTAAGTTTAGTGCACACCGTATTGCGGAAAGGAAGCAGCTGTATTTATAAATAGAGGTACTTCCTTGAGTTTCAGTATCAGTGGTATGTTATAGCATACCTACTAATAACACTGACTGCAAGGCCTCAACAGGTACCGAACTTCCAGCACCCAGTCAATTCGTAAAGTCCTCACAGACCTATCATACTATGATAGGTAGGGAACGAGCAGCCTTCCTCTCGCTTCAGCCAGCTTGTTGATATTATTCAGTCATGAAAACTAACCTTATTTACAATATTGTTTCAGGAACACGTCGATCTTCAGCATGTTCTCCAACAACAACCTGACGCGCACGCGCAGGCATAGTGGCACCTTTGGACCTGTCACCTCCCCGGTCAACGTAGCCGTGAGTATCTCATTATTATTAATAATTTAACAATATTTATTGAGGAAGATTGACGCTAGGTCAAAGGTTGAAATGCTGCATCGTAACTAACAATAGTTTGCAACGAAAGATTATGTGTTTTTTTTTTTTAAAGAGTTATGTAATTCTAATCAATGCAAAATACGTTGTATTTGTTGATGTTCGATGTTTATTTTGTAGTTGTGTATATTCAGGTCTGTATTTTTAATCCTTGATTGTGGTTTTTGGCATATATTAAGACCACTGTCCTGTTAGCAAGTATGAGAACCTTAAGATTTTCTTGTGTTCTTAAAACATTCAATTTTACACAATTTTCTAAGTATTCTCTTCTATAACAGGTGCTTATTTGTTGCTACAGAGCTCTTGGGCGCGAATGGCGCCGCGCGTCAACCAACTACGAGCTGAAGAGTGCGCGGACGTCAGCAACACGCGCGAAGTGGCGCACGAGAGGGAGATACACACGGCCATGCAGATGGGCCAGTCTTGCGAGGACCTGACGCTAGTCGCCGGCCTCGCCAACTCACCCACTAGGACACCCAGGTACAACACTTGCGTACCTACATAAAATAATGACACCTTTGTGTACATACACAAAGATTAAATAAATATTTTATTTTTACTTGTTAACATTTTGCATATTATTATCTATTTTATTGATCTGTTTATTTGTCTCATCTCAGCATGATACTGCGACACTTATACAAAATCCGGGCCAGAACATGATCTGGTCATTCTAGCTACACACAGAATTCTGAAATCAACTCTGAAATTCTGAATTCTGGTATTCTGTACATTTGTTTCTTGCATCGGAACAAATGTAGGCTAGTTGCGATTTCTCTGGTTTCTAGATTCCACGCAATTAGGATGTGTCATTTTTGTGGTATATAGGGAAGATAAAGGGCATAATTTCAGTATAAATAACTTTTCCAAATACGACGGAATTACTGAGAAAAAAAAAACTAAAAACCTCGTACTAAGTCTGAATGTAACGAAGTTCCGAGGTTTATTTGTACTCTAAAATATGCAGCATAAAAAACTCCGTCGATGTTTCTAAGGTCACAATTGCGTATCATATTTAGTTTCAGATAAATAATTTTTTTTCTAAATACCCGGTTGAAATAAATACTATTTTCAAAAAATTGAATCTCAGAAACGAAACATGCTAGTGAAATGGGGATACGAAATATTGCATTTAAATAACTTAAACTATCAGTTTTTTATATAAAAAACCGGCCAAGTTCGTGTCGGACCACGCACAATGAATTTATCCCAAGAACAAAGTTAACATTGTAGTTGCAAAACATGTTCTCCCATGCGGAATGTATGGGAGACATGTTTTTCAAACTGCAAATTTAAGTTGGACGATTATTACTCGTTAATCTGTAAAGCCTACTTAGCTGTGACAGTTTTCCTTTAAACTTCGTTATATATAGGTACTTTGGTAGAGGTACACACTTGACTAACGAAATTTGGTACTTTAAAGCTCGATAAGTCACGAACGGCTTACTTAATCAAAAAACGGTCTTCTCGAACCCCTAATATTTGAAAGACCTATCCAACGATATCCCACAATTTGGGAAGGACGAAAAAAAAACATCATCCCCACTTTACACGTAGGGGAGGTACCCTAAATAATTGTTTTTTTCAAAATTTTATTTTACCATTATTTGGCGTCATTAACATGTATACTCATGCCAAATTACAACTTTCTAGTACCAATAGTTTTTGAGCTAAACCGCGGACAGACAGACAGACGGACGGACATGGCGAAACTATAAGCTTTCCTTGTTGACTACGGAACCCTAAAAAGCAATATCCGAAAAATGGTCTTCATAAAACACTGTGAGATGGACAGACATGGCGAAACTATAATGAATAAAGAAACTATAATCCTTGATTACTATACGGAACCGTAAAAACGGTCTTAGGAAACTGTCCTTATGTTTTTGAGAAATTTTGATCTCCATTTACATTTTAGGAGGTATGAGGAACAGGGTGTAAAGTTCACTCATCCACCATAGAAAAGGGAGGATCCTCCAACCAGACGTGTGTTGTGTCTGGCGGGCCGACTGCCCAACTGTTGATGTCGGATAGTCTTATAGAATATGTCGTTCGCGCGGTAAACTCTATGTGACGTCATGTTTTGATGCGTAGTTCGTATGTGGCGGTGTAACCGCTACAATATATTTTGAAAAAACTAGTCAGCAAGAAAATTGGCAATTTTCACAAAAACTTTTTTTGATGCCAGTCGACCCTGTTTCAATAAGGATCAAAAACCTCGAAAGGACCAACTGAGTTTTGAGTACTTACTAGAAAATTCAGATATCGTAAAAAAAACTTTTCCCATACATTTTGTAGGAAATGAGACTCCTAACAATTTTCTCCTCCCAGAAATCGCAATAAAAAATCATGGCATCAAAAAAAGTTTTACCAAATTCGACAATTATTAGGGGTTAAAGTATGAAATTTCCGATTTGTACTGAAAAATTGAAATTCGTTTTTTTTAAAATTTAATATACTATATATTTAAAAAAATTATTACCATGATTATCTATACATTGCTGACATCTAATAGGAAGGTCATTTATGCCTTTGCGATAGAACTCTCGTGATCTAGATTCGACAAACTGTGTGAAAGCATTTTGTACTGCCTCCTTAGAAGAAAACATTTTATCACGTAGAAAATTGTCCAAATCACGAAAAAAATGGTAGTCCGTTGGAGCAAGGTCTGGCGAATACGGAGGGTGACGAACGGTTTCTAATTGCAGTTCCTGTATAGTTAAAACGGTTTCTCGTGCTGTATGAGGTCTCGCGTTATCATGGAGCAATAATGGTGAAGATCGATTCATAAGTAGGAGCTGTTTCACTGCTAGTTTTGCTATCATTGTTCGGAGTTCGGCACAGTAGACATCTGCCGTTATTGCTTGACCTTGGAGAAAGCTATATTGAATAACACCATGCTGAGACCACCAAACAGTTGCCATTACCTTTTTATTGGTAAGCTATTGCAGTGGACACTGTTGCGGCGTTTGATCTGGGGTCAGCCATTGCACTTTTCGCTTACGGTTATCGTAAAGAATCCACTTTTCATTACATGTCACAAGTCGATCCAATATTCCTTCATTTCTGTATCGATTCAACAAGGCAACACAAGTTTCAACACGCGTTTCTTTCTGCAGATCAGTCAAATCATGACTTCATGAGGCACCCATTTCTCATTTTTTTTTATTGTATTGATTTGACGCAAATGAGTCAATATTGTTGGTAAGGTAACGTTAAACCATGCCACTAATTCCTGGGATTCCTGGCTCGGATCAGCTTCCACTATCTCTTTCAATTCATTGTTATTCACCTGTGTGCCGGTCTTCCACGTGGTTTGTTCTTCAAATTAAAGCTTCCATCACGAAAGCGTTTAAACCAAAATCGCACGGTGCGTTCATTAGCTGTCCCCTCTCCAAACGAAACATTGATATTGCGAGCTGTTTCTGCTGCGTTAATTCCGCGTCGGAACTCATATTCAAAAATAACTCGAATTTTCGAAGTATCCATCTTTCTTGTCTAAGCTGAATAAAAAAAATAACTGAAAGTCGATAATCGAATGTTGCACATTTTTTAAAAGAAGCACTTCATAGGTGTCATGTGAAAACAATTTCACTCAAAATTCTCAAACCATGAAGGTTCTATGTCAATTCGAAGCACCTATTACAATAAAACGGCAATTTCATACTTTAACCCCTATTATTTGTTAGGTGGGGCCTAACAAGTAATTGTTGATAGATATCCAAAGAAAGGACAATATTTTAGATGTCACGTCAGATAGACACCCGATGTTTTCGCCTAGAACTAGATAATTGAGTTAAAGTGTTGATCGTAATATCGGTACTTAGAGCCTTTTCATATCCTCACTTTATTGTTAGTACTATGCTAATTGGGGTATGAGTACGTGAAATATATTTCTGACTTAAATCAGTTAATACCATGTTTTCTACTTCTAAAAATCTAGAAAAAAAAGAAATAAAGAAAATAAATTTATTTGACTTAGGCACACAATATTCACACAAAAACAAAAAACAAAACTTAGAATAGTACTGTGTTGTATTTGGCGCAGCCGTGGTGAGGACCACGGCTGCGCCAAATAGGGCCAGTTCAGCTTAGATGCCAGAAAACTAGTGTCTGACGCTGGTTTTCAACTGGCCCTTATGTTACGAAGACGTCTTACGGAAATCAACAATCGTCTTCGTCTAGAATCTGTAGCATTGATAAATAATATGGATAGGAAGATAGTTTACCTTTGACGAAATCAGCCATTGACTGCTATGCAATGAGCTGATTGATTTTGTCTCCACGGTTTTGACGCCACGTCATGACTTTACCAGAACAACAGTACCTAAAGGTGGTACAAGAATCTTCTGGCGCCTGAATGACATTGACATTTTTGGTGGCTTAGTCGGTAAAGATTTATTTATTTATTTACTCATCATCACTATCATTACAGGAATTCCCTAATTCAATAGTGTGGCCATAAGTACAGTTATTATTTACCATAATATATTCTGTGCATCGTGGTCACTCAGAGAACAAGTAAAAACATCTGCTGTCTGCTACGTCATTAAGTACACGCAAAGTACGCGTTATAGGGGCTTTACCCAATATATTGGTTCTACTACTTCAAACTTTAAGATTTGTGAAATTGACACAGGAATTGTATTGACAAAACAAGATGGCGGATTTAGTTCCGATTTTAGCCACATACCGACAGACCCTTCCTTGTAGTGTAGGATTGACCTTAGAATCTTAGATGAAAGAAGTTACAAATCAACAAAATTCTGTCCTTTCTAGGTTTTCACCAGTAGTGTCCCCTTCCCCAACGCGGAAGTACACGACGCGGCGGAGTTTATCGCCGATCGCGATCCGCGCGTCGAGCTTCAGCCCCGTCAGCCGCCCCAACATGCTGCCCGGCAAGCGGCGCTGCGACGAGGCCGACTCGCCGCTCTCCAAGCGTATGTGCACCTCCGACAGACTCACGCCCTCCACCCCAGGGACCCCGGACTCAGACTCGCTCGAGTGCACCTTCAGACCAGTCTCGCCCCGCGCACAACCCATGAACGAGTGCTCACACGAGTCCACAGATGTCCAAGAAAACCACAAATCTTCAAATCCTAGCTAATAGTGTGTAATGTTTATTCTGACAGTTGAAACTCTTGCGTAAATCGTTTCGTTAATATAATATCTCTTGCCAACTTCTCCGGATTTACAGTCCAAACCTTTATTATTTGGACGTTCTTTTATAAAGCGTTTAGAAAAATAGCTTTTTATAAAATACCATTAAGATCTAATATTCTTTGTGGATAGTTTTACGCAAAAGTTTTCAACTCATTCCTAAACTACGGGTTTTAATAGCTTTCTAATATTGAACCGTCTTTTAGTAATGTGCGTGGAAGTATAGCGAGCTATTATAAACCCAGTATTACTCTTCATAGGGTTTAAATTCGTGTATTTGTTCCGATACAGTAGCCTACCACGTTGGTTCCTAACGAACTTGAAATTATTAACGTAGTTTTATAGGAATGAACTGTAACGCTCGTCTCTTAGGCTAAGCGTATGCTGAGACGCAGGTGACGCAGGTCCATGCAGCGCAGGGCAGAGCAGATTTTGTAATGCACGAACGTACTGAGAACGTGCCACGCTGACATGTGTTTGTCCTGCTCTGCGTCTCGTTGTAGTGCCGGCACAATTTCTGCGCGGCGCGTGCAGATCGTCACGTTTTTTTTACCCCACACGTCTATTGCTTGTACTAGCTAGGACGCGAATGGGTCTGTGTAGCTGCATCGCCGCATGCGCTCGCGGCCTGTCTGCTCCGCCTGCCCTACCCTGAGTAATCTGTACTGTGTTGTGCTGCGTCATTTGCGTCTCAGCATACGCTTAGCCTGATGGTGGTTGTTCCACTGCTTAATTTCATGTCCACATTTTTGTATCAAAGAAAGACATTTTATACAATAACCTCTAAAATGTTGTCTTGAGGCTGGCTGGAGTCAAGGATAACTTTTTAGAGCTCAGGAAAATTATATCTTAATTTTAATATACATGTATTAAAATAAAAATTAAGATGTAATTTTCTCTCTTCTATTAAAACAGGGCATGAGTCTAGCAGTGCACCAAGTACCCTATGAGACAGACTTAAGCGAGTGCCCTATTGTTAGCCAAAGCATCCAAAACTTTATTGTAAATATAACTAGAAGCGTTCACGTGTATCGAACGCGTAATGTATATATTTTATATCGTAAGTTAGCGTAGTAACACTCGAAAGCGAGTTGGTATTATTGCAGGAGCGATATCGTCGTGTAGTTTTGTTTAAAGTCATTGGTATTTAAATATTGTATCTCGTTCGCGTTGCGACAATAAGTTGCGTGCTTTACATTTGATAAGAAAATAGCTGGTTTTGTTTTTTTGGTCGATTTTGTATGTGCTTTTGGAGATCAGTCGAATATTTCTGTGATTTGAGGTTTATTGTCGTAATGTGAAGCGGCTTGCATGGATAGAAACACGTAAAATACTATTATTTGCTCATTCACATTTTTCTGTGCAATATTTTTTTAACATCTAGGAAATAAGCATTTAATTTTACGTTTTTTTCATTTTTAACGCTCTTTTCGACAGTAGTGTAATTATTGTATAAGCACAAATTAACTGTCCTATTTACTACATTAAAGGTTTCACTGGAGCCATGCGAGCCGTATAAATTAATGATAGAATTAATCCGCCGATCGTAATTTAAGTTATAACCAAAACAGTCACCATTACTGACGAAGTGAACGATTTGACAGATTCTTACTTATTGTGTCACCTCATGAATTTTAAGGCAAAAAATAATTATAAAGGTAGATTCACACGTTACGGTTTGATAGAAGTGTCCCATTTGCGCAGGTAGAAAGCGACACACGATAATGACTTCCTACATGTAGGTACAAAGTTACAAACTCAATGTTATGATCAATATTTCCCCACGTCCCCCATATCTAATAACAGCAATGATAGCCTAGTGGTGTGACCGTCGGACTGCCAAGTCATATGTCGAGTTCGAACCCAAGGCACGCACCTCTGACTCTTCTGATTCATGTCTTTAATGTAATGTAATTATTACTTGCTTCAAAAACGATGAAGGAAATCATCGTGAGGAAACCTGCCTGAGAGATATTTCTCGCCATGTGAAGCCAAGTCAGAGGCCCATGAGCGGCATAAAAATTCTGACACCACCACTGAAAAAGAATGAATGTCTGCTCAAAAATTATTTGATGAAAGTATAAACAAACCCTGTTCAGGGTTCAAATAATTAAATCAAAGCACTCAATTTGTAAGTGGCGCTAATAATTAGCGGCATCCACATCTAAGGTACGTTTTCTAATCCATTTGTTTACATTTTCATCAAATTCTTGAGCAACAGATCATAGTTAATTTATTTATGTTGGAGTTAGTAGAGACTGACAGAAATCCTTACACATGTATCGAAACGAAAACGTTTCGTTCACGGTATGATCAGCTACATTTATACGAGAGCAGTGCTGCCCTGCTAAGCCGAAAGGCGCTATCTCTGAAATACGGCCTTTTAATTTTTTTTATACCATTTAACAGCTATAACAATTTCTCATCTAATGGTATAAGCCAAATACCTCTATCTAACTTAAAACATTTAAAAAAACCACTCTGAAGTTTTTTATGTCCATATGTTTCCTTAGATTACAGTTTACAAAAAGAAAATTTTCTCAAAACTTACTTTGATTGAGATAGCGCCTTTCGGCTTAGGAGGGCAGAGTGGTGGCCCAGCGGTCGTGGATTCAAACCCAGGCAGACGCTTTACTTTGTGTAAATAATTTCATGACCACTGCTCTCACAAACGGTGAAGGAAAAATAATGAGGAAACTGGCATGTCCTAGAACCAAAAATTCAAAGACGTGACATCTGCCAACGTCCCAGCAGTGGGAACGATATTGGCTGATTATGCTTACGATCAGCTTCCCATACTTGACAAGCTGAAGCTGCTTTTCCAATATTTGCGTCCCAGATAGACACTTCTATTGTTTTAAATCCGGCCATGTCTTACCGTGTCCGTACGATGTGCAATATTTTATATCAAGTTTAATCCTCCGATATACCGTAACGTGTAATCGTAATCATTGCCTTATCTGATTTTTGATATCTTAGGAAATGTGATCTACATATTTTTAGCTATAGATGACCTAACTGTTATTTACACGATTTAGATCTATGGCAATTGTAACTAAGGGGGAGAAGTTAGATAAATATGAACTACTACTGTATTGTCAGTCCGTATTGCTGGGGAATTAGTAGTCCTGTAATTGAAAAATAGTATATTCATGATTGATAATTGCTGTCTTCTCAATATGCTTGTTTCATTGTCATCTACGATGCTGGCGTAGCATACAAAGACATCGTAAGTTGGCTTTCCACAAGAGTTGCCCAGAAAAAAACGCCAATAATGTTACTTCATTTTAGAAAATGACGCAACAATATTGGTGGATTGTCTGGTAGTTCAAAACAATTCTGGTGGAAAGCCAGCCTAATGTGATCTAATAATCAAGAACTCGATATTTCTATCATTTTTAATAATTTCCATCTCAATAATTTTTGAATAAGTTTATATATTGATGAGCCCTCTCGGCACCAGAATAATAAAATAATGTATTGTGATAAATTTTGATGTATCAATTGTATTTTTTTTTATTACAAAATTTTGACAAAAAATTCTGTCAGAAATTAATCAATTTTGTTGGAATACCTCACGGTTGCGGCGTGACCAAAACATGCATTTTGTTAATATAGTTTGTGCTATGTATATAAGTTAGACCACGTTTATGCCCACGACATCTTGTCCCGAGCGTGATTACCTATGAATATAAGTAGGTATAGTATCGTAATTTTTTTGTATGTATTAGTCAAGACGTCAGGTTTGACTGCTGGAAAACCATTTTGTTTTCAAGTGTGATTAAATCACAACATGAATAATTTCCTTTGTTTTATTTTTTGCGCATGATTTAAATGTTAGGACTGGTATTACGCGCTGTTTAAATTGGTGCATGTCTTAAAGCCCCCATTACACGTTTTGCGAGCCCCATCGCTCGGCCAACGCATACCTGCTGGGCCTTTTTGCGTTGTCTAAGGGCGCTCGCCCAACGTGTACTAGGGGCTTAAAGTTCGGTTTTTACTCCCAGATATTAATTTGACAGGTGCAACTCCAAATTGAAAAAACAAACAATCATTTGAATTGTTATATTACTATATTGGTATTTTACATGGAGCGACTGCCTATCTGACCCCCACAACCCAGTAACTGGGTAATACGATACCCCTTGGTAAGACTGGTTGTCAGATTTTCGGGCTTCTGACGACTTCTAACGACTGTCAAAGATCCACGAATGACAGCCGGGACCAACGGCTTAGCGTGCTTTCAGAGGCACGGAGGAGTCTCGGTATGTCACCCATCCACAGACCAACCCCGGCAAGCATAGCTTAACCTGTTGAATCGACCCGTGCGGCAGTTATTACTTAGCCACGAGCTATATTACTATCTGGGATAAAAAAAAAATAAGTTTAAAACTAAAGGCTTTGCCAAATATACTCACCGGCACGGAAACTTGGCCACACGTGATTTTGCTGATTATTTGCATTTGCATTATGACAAAGAAATTAAAAGATTAACTCACCAATAAATCAGTTTTTAAAATCACGCACTTTTACTGAAATTGGGAATTTTTCACTATGAAAACACTACAAAATAAAAAATAAGGTCTGTTTCGTTATTGTCTATACGTTTTAATATCGGGTGTTTCCTCCTCTAGCCCTGATAACTGCCTGCATTCGATCTGGCATACTTTGGATGAGGTTTCGGACATCAACTTGCAGTATACTGCGCCAAGCGGCCAGCGCTGCAATTCGGAGCTGGTTTAGAGTTTCCGGCGGGTTGGAGCTGGACTTTATCTTTCTTTTGAGCATATCCCAGATATGCTCAATTGGGTTTAAGTCTGGGCTACGAGCTGGCCATTGCAATTTTTGTATGCCAACCTCTTCCAGATATTCTTCAACACAATGTGCAACGTGTGGGCGTGCATTATCGTGCATTAGGAGGAATTGGTCGTGTCCAATGAACCCCGAATATGGCATTACGTGTTCCTGAAGAACTTCCTCGATGTATCGAACAGCTGTTAGCCGATTATCGCCGATAACCAACTCTGTACGTGCGTCGGAACTTATACCTCCCCATACCATTAGGAAACTCACTGTTTGTGTAATGGGTAAAAACCGCTCTCCTCTTCTCCGCCACACTTGTTCTCGACCATCTGGAGAACGTAAAGCTATTCGACACTCGTCTGTGAATAGTACTCTAGCCCATTGCTCGTGGGTCCAGTTAACGTGTTCTCGTGCGAAGTGAAGTCGAGCTACTCGGTGCTGTCTGAGAAGTTCTGGACCTCGTGCTGGTCTACAAGCTTTTAAATTGACTTCCTCCATACGTCTTCTCACCGTACGCTCACTAAAGACTCTCACAATTTGAAGCCGCTGGCGTATCTCAACAGCGGTCAGGTAGCGGTTTCTCAAAATCTCCAGGACAATAAAGCGGTCGTCTCGGGCCGATGTGCACCTTACGCCTCCACTGCCTGGCCTGCGGGTGTACTGGCTTGTCTCCTGGTATCTTTTAAGGGCATACTGCATTGATGACCGTGGTACGTTAGGAGCAATAGCAACTTCACGCTGTGTCAGCCCTTGGTTAATTAACGCAACGGCTTGTGAAACCTGTGCTGGTGTTAGAGGCATTTTTATTGCTTTTAAACCACTTTACTTATTGAATTAAAAGCATAAAATCACAATAAATCAAAAACCGAACAGTAAACTTTTCACAACACACAAATTTAAACCGTGAACTTAGTCGCTCAAATTACCCGATTCAACTGTAAATTAAAAGTTTCGTCGTGGTGCACTTAAACATAATAGATTACCCTCTTGAACTTAAAGTACACATTTTTTGACATACCTGCACAACAAACATTCATCAAAAACACTTAAAACTTTTGCTATCACGAGATAAGCGCTTGGCCAAGATTCCGTGCCGCTGAGTGTAGATAGAACGCGTACTTAGCGCGCGTTAGAACGCTAGCCTGACGCCGCGCTATAGCACCGAATTGTGCTGTACTATGACGTACGTTTACGTAGTTTAGTGCGTTACGCACGTCACGTTAGGCGCGGGACATTCACAAATGGCGAGTGGCGCGGGCGTTGCGCCGCCAGTTTCATATTTCATACGAAATGTATAGTAACGTGGCGCGGAACATACGACGCCCGCGCCGCACCGTGGAACGAGTGTATGGGTGAGGTTGGACTTAGACATTTCCGAGATTTTGAAAAACTAATAATGTACTCTAATTTACTTATCAAATATCAAAACTTGCACTGACGAATTTCTTTCTATCTCTCGTACCTATTTCAGGAACGAGAATCAGGCGGCAGAGAGCTGGATAGTCAGTAAATTTTCACATTTTCTCAATTAACTCCTGAAATACGAGAGATAAATAAATTCGTCAGCACAAGTTTTGAAGAAGTTTATTTCGTTCAGTCGCAGAATGTACCTTTCGCGAAATGCACGCCATGCGCAAAACGTACCATTTTCAAAATGCACCTTTCTCAAAATGCACCTTTATCATAATGCACCTTTCGCAAAACGTAACTCTTTTACTACATGTAATGCTATATTAGGGATTGATCATTATAGTAGTAACCCTTTACAGCATTAAAGATAATATATATATATACAGGGTGATTGGAAGATGGGTGCAAAGCTTTAAGGCGAAGATAGTACAGACCATTTGGAACCATTTAAGCCATGGTTGTCTCAGACGAAGTCTTACCAATTTTTTTAACCTAATTTTTTAGGCTTCTGTGAACATTAGACATTTTTTACAGACATTTAAAGTTCAGAAAATTTGTATCAATACGTTTTTGAAACCTTATTAAAAAAATAAAATATGGTAAGACTTCGCCGAAGACAACCATGGCTTAAATGGTTCTAAATTGTCTGTACTATCTTCGTCTTAAAGCTTTGCACCCATCTTCCAATCACCCTGTATAATCATTTATTTCAAGTTTCACAGACTCATTCATTAAAATATTCATGCACATTAAGTCACATTAAATAGAAATTATACGATAACACAAATAATAAGAACAAATACAAATTCAAACAAAACAACAAATAAATAATAAAATAAATATCTACCACGACTTGTTGCAGTGTTTATTGTCACATTACCTGCGTTCAATTCAAATTCAACCCATAGCAGAGATTAATGTAGGCGCAATCTAGCTTTTCCGCAAGCGCAGCCAATGAAAAACCAAAACTTGTATTTCGTAATCAAATAAATTAACAAATAATGTAAAATATTGCAACGATGAACTAGATATTTTTCTTAATTATTAGATATCTTAAGTGTTAAGTACATCTATCGCCATCTATTGATTATTTTCAACCGACTTCAAAAAGGAGGAGGTTCTCAATTCGGTTGTTTTTTTTTAAATGTTTTTTACGCGATTTCTCCGCCAATTATGAATTGATTTTGATGATTCTTTTTGTTTTTGGTAGGGCATAGTTCAGAAGTGGTCCCATATAAGTTTGGTCAAGATCTGATGAGGGGTTTTTGAGTTAGCTTCAATAATACGTATTTTTCCCAACTAGTATTTGTGGACGATGTTCTAATAGTTCCTGTCACTGTAATTTTCATAGCAGGTAGTGGTAGTAAAATTTTTGTGGGGCGTTTGTGTAGGTATACCACAACTAAAAACAAAAAATAAGACCGACATCCAAAAAAAAAATTTTAATTAACTGACTGAAAAAGAAGGAGGTTCTATGCTAGGCTGTTTTTTTATGTATGTCCACCGATTTCTCCGTCAATTTATGAACCGATTTTGAAAATTCTTTTTTATAAACTACAAACTGCCCTACTAAAAAGTAAAAATAAAAAGCATTATTACAAAAAAAAAAACGACAAAAAAAAATTGTTCAAAAACTTAAACCCGACTACTGAAAAATCATGCTCTAAAAAGTATGAAACAAGAAAATATTCTCAGAAGACATAGGATAGCCTTGGTCGTATGCCACTTTGCCCTAAAGCTTTTGATCGCTTACTACCGTTAGAATGTATTATTTTGTTAGGGTAGGAGGCATGCGACCACGGCTATCCTACCAATGTTTTATGAGAATATTTTCTTGTTTTTCGGGTAAAAAGAACTTTAATTTCGGAAGTCGGTGCCTTTTGATCTTGTTGATACCGACTTCCGAAATTAAAGTCATTTTTCACTTAGTGTTTTTTTCGGAAATGGGTCGTTTTTTTAAAGTTTTTATTGCCTTAGTACTCGCTATGATGTTTACAATTTTTTTTCTGTTTGTTAAACTTTAGGTGATTATATTTCGCAAAATGTAAGACACCAAGATGTGTGTAGATCTTCTGTTTGATATTATTTTTAAATTTGTTCGGTGGACACAATGAGTACCAGTAAAATAAAAGAAATGATTTAGTTCGACTTTGTGATATGATTTGATTATAAATACAATTATCAATCCCTAATTTGCGTTTTCATAATGTAGCACTGTAAGGTCGTATTCATGTAGAACGCTGGTAATCGGCGCTGCAGCGCCGACTAATCAGATAGGAACTTGTCGGCGCTTATCGCATACCAGCGTTGTATATGAATACGCCCTTTAAGAGTTAATTTAGAAAAAAGGGTACGTTTTGCGTAAGGTGCATTATGAGAAAGGTGCATTTTGAGAAAGGTACGTTTTGAGAAAGGTGCATTTTGAGAATGGTACGTTTTGAGAAAGGTGCATTTTGAGAATGGTACGTTTTGAGCATGGGGTGCATTTTGCGAAAGGTACATTCTGCGACTGAGCCGTTTATTTGATAGCTAAATACGATGGAATTATTCGTTTTTCAAAATTAGACTTATTTTTCTCGGACGTCGCCCCTCGCCTTAGCGTGGCTATTTCTTCTTGTTTCATACTTTTTAGAGCGAGACTTAGTATTTGCACAGCCGCTTATTTTATTTTTTTGTTTAGGTTTCATTGTTTAATAGGTATTCATTTTACAGACGTGCCGTAACGTAGCAGTCTCACTTTGGCTTGTTTTTACTTATACAATATGATATATATATACATATTTGTAATGTGCTCGTCCAGCCCTTTCATTTGATACCCAACAGCGCATAATATGAAATAAAAAAAATACCTCATGACTATGTCCTCTAGAGCGTCCAATTGAATCTAGACGTCACATAGCCTAAAACCAGCAGACGATCAAGACGCTCCAAACGATACCGCATTTGTCAAATTATGATCAGTAGTTTAGAAGTATGAGGTAACAGATGAACATACATACCGGTCAAATCATACTCCTTTTTTCTTCGTCGTAGTCGGGTAAAAAACAGAACAATTTTCACGCTCCTCTAACAATCAAAAACATATTACCAAACCAAAATCACTTTTATTTACACGCCAGTTTTACATTACTCTTGTATAATTAGACGACAAATGTTATCAAGTAGAAAACCGTTTTCAAAGTGACAATTATTCTAAAACTTATTATTAAACGAACAACATTATTATAACATTCCAATATTTTGTACTCTTTAAAATGTGATAAATTACAAAACATATGACAAATGATGCGAATAATCTCACAATAATTACTATGTAAATTAATTATATTAAAACATTACAAAAATCCATTAATAATAATTATAATTAAAAGAGTATTAGCAAAGCTTGCCAAGAATACGTAATATTATGTATAAAAACGTTTTCACATCCGGCGCTCGTTGAACCTACGCAGTACCGTGCGTCGGGGACATAAGTGTTACTGCAAGTACGGAATATAACCTAATATTATAAAATCTATAATGATGAGACTGTGATTAAAACAGTAATAATTAAATTCATTTTGAGTCATGATGATTTTATGCATAACACTTATGATCACAACTTAGTCCAGTACCCTAATTACGTAATACACGATCAATCGTAATTTGAATCGTTTTGAAACAAATTGCTAATCCATTGCTTCAAAAGTTAGAAAAAAAATCTGCTCAACAACGTAAATAACGCAATGAATTGTTGAACTGTCAAAATGAAACAAATTTGTCGTAATTGTTTTCGAAAATGTGTTGCGTAATTAGATAGCAGGCTTACGATTCCTAAAGATTCAACAAATCCTAGACGTACAATAACCCTAAGCATTGCATATTTATCGTAAAAGCGAAAGCACTCATGTTAACTCGTGTACAGAATATACACTTTGACACTTTCAAACTAGTTACGCGCTGAGAATACACATATCAGTCCCGGAAATTATCTATCAGTGTTACAAATAGTTGTACATTTTTGATACATAAACATTTTACATAAGCCGATTAACACCATTCACATTCATTCACTATAGGAAGACGCGTTATTCTAATTATATAATAAGCAACCAGGCGGAAGTAAAACAATATTGGAATGTGGATTTTAGGCATTGATTTTTGGTAAAAATTCTATTGAGGTCGGATAGGACATGATGGGATTTTGGTTCGAGTCTTTTATTAATTTATTCAAACGCATTTTGTCGAAACTTAGTTTCTCCGTTCTGGTGTTATTTATTGAGGATTTACCCTCTAGTCAAATGTTCCGCGAGTTTCACTTGCCATAGCAGTTTATGGCACATATTTGACAGAATAAACTAGTCAGGTAATCCTGACACTCCTTTCGATCATGTCACCAAACATTTCAGTCTTTATTACATTAATTTACCGAAAAAGTAAATAAACTTCGCATAAACAACACATACCATAGTCTATAACGCTTAACAATTCGTGCGCTTACACAAAATCTTGATTGATCTATCCACTACCTACACATTCATCTAATGGCAGTGTTCTTATCTACTTGGGTTGTTTAGCCCAAGGAAAATTGTCTAGTTTAGTCAAACTACTTAAAAATAAAACGTAGCACTAATGAGCCAATGTGGCACCTTACATTTTACTGGTCGTTTTAGATGGCTGTCTTTGTAGCTTGCTCAAGGGCTCGAATTTTGGTCAGCTTTGATTCATATCTCGTGAACGAGCTACACGCAACATTGGAAGCGTTCACACATATCAAATTAGACAGCACTTAACAATAATTAAGTAACACAAGTTATCAATTGCGAATTCTTAGTCTACGGCAGCGCGGACCGAGTTCAGTCTGACGCAAGATTACTTTTGAATTTGTCATTTAAAAATATGTCTAATCATAAACTCTAAAATAAATTGTTAATTCGATTAATCTATAATAAAGGCACAGAATTTCGTCCGTTAAATTCATAAACCTTTTAACTGAGAAAGTAAACATTTTTTTTAAACAAAATACTATTCATTAATCCAGATTTACCAATTGAATATATTTACATTCAATCACAAGCGAAAAAGTTATGCTAACAATAAAGAATAAGAAACTTTGATAGTGAAGCTAGAAAATTAAACAACAACAAAAATAATTACATAAATTAATATGAACACTGAACAAGAGTGAATTTTATTTACATTGCAACTTGAGTCAGACATCATTCGTCCACTAGCCTCCAAGTAATATACACACGACTTTACAAATGTATTTATTAGAAAATGTTGACCCACCTTAGTATAGTCTGTACAGCATGTAAAGCGCCACAAGGTTTTCCTCAGCTGGAGAGCACTGAGTCTTCGACGAGAGGTACCTTGGCTACTTCAAAGAAAATCGTGTGGGAGTACTTGTTTCTGACTGTGCTGATGGCAGATTTTGGCTTCTTGTGTAGCGTCGCGTTCTGAGCGATCGCGATGGGGAGGATGTCCTTGACTGCGTATCCTGCGAAACAAAAGATTAATTGTGAGTTCTAGTGACTACACTCCGAATCTTTTGTTGGACTACCGTGAATTCCGCCTTATCTGCCCTTGACCAGCACTGATTTCCCTGCTAAAAATGCAGACAGCATTTCATATAATGCTTTTTAGAAGTTGCGAGACTAAGGCTAAGTATGTGTTTATCCAGAAACTGCAGACTATTTCAAACAGGTCATCCTTTTACCCCAGATGAGCTCAGTTCTCGGTGTAATATGTATCTATTGCTATTGCCAGTCAAATCCTCCAATACCTGTATAATACTGTAGGGTAGGCGTCCAGTGCCCGATGGCCTTCATCCTGAGCGCGAGGTAGAGCGCGGCGGCGGCCATCTTGCTGTCCGAGTACTCCAGGAGGCTGTACTCCAGCAGGCACTGTTCGAGGACGAACCGCGCCAGGGTCAGCGTCGGCATCGACACTCTTGCGCACTGGAGAATATTAAGAATAATCAAAGAAGGGATTTATAGTTCTATCAATACTAATTTGTTCAAAGATCTGAAACTTTGGTATCTGACAATAGAACTGAATTTTTTTAACATACTTTCTGACTTTTTTTCTTTTCGCTTAAGTGTCCTAAGGGTCCTAGCGTAATGTTAAATACCCTAGAGCCTTCCTCAAGAACTGGGCTATAAAAAACAAGGTTTTTTTCAAAACCGACAGGCAGTTCCAAAGGTTATCGCGTTCAAACAATCAAACCAAATTAAAACGGCCAAGTGCGAGTCGGACTCGCATTCGAAGGGTTCCGTACCACCGTACATTATTTAATTTTAGTAAATAAATGAAAATACTTAAGGGCCGGCGGAGCATGCGCAGTTCATACAAACATAATACCAAAATTATATTGAATAAAGACGAGATTCGAGGAATTTAAAATTTATATAGAAAACTTATTTTTCTCATAACTCGTCTTTAAATCAGTGTCCATTCAAAATATATACTTGGGAGCCTAGATATTTTGTAATCCAACCGAAATAAATACACACTACCTTAAGATTATGTTTGATTTACAAATTATGGTATTACTTTTGTATGAACTACGCATGCTCCGCCGCGCCGGCCCGTTAAGGTGATACTAGCCAACATTTTTCCCATACAAATTTCGGGAGTGAATTACTCCACTGTTTGACATTGTACATCCAAAGTTAAACATGATATCGTTTTGTCTCATTATTAATTGTGTCTGTACGGAAGCGGAATAGTAAAATTAAAAGCCAATAAAAAGTTATGAGCCAACAAAGTTTCATTTTTCTTGCTAATTTTAACGCAACTTTGGGCGTAAATAAGTAATACAAGAAATGGAAAATCTCCAAAACAAAATCCGTACAGACATAGCTCAATTATCGAAGATTTTAATAAACTTTATTTGTTAATGATTTACGCAGCGGTTTTTTCATAAAACACGATTTCCCGAAGGACTTTTCGTAACTTTATTCGCGCTCGTTTTACTATGAATTGTCGTGCATTTCACTAGATAATGTTCCCCCGCGCGGTGCGGAGGGAAGACGCTCACGCATACATGCACATTACTATGTGATACGTACTTTCGTTCGAATTTCGATTCAGGCACGTGCATATCACGCACGTTTAACTTCGTACTTTTGAGTGTTTTTCGGCTGCAGCCTACGCGTTTGTAAGTTTGTCGATACTATGATGTCGCGTTGTTTCGATACTACCTACTTTATCTGTTTGACATCGCGCTGAAATTTAGACTACGTATTTTTGTTTGAAATTGGAATTGTTGGTTTGAGTGGACGCTGTGTTGGAATCAAAACTTTTTTGTAATGCAATAAAAATGGCGCGCCCCGCTAGTTACATTAGAGAAAAAAAAGAAAAATGGAAACTCCTTTGTGATGTTAACTTTTTGGATTTTAACTGTATCTTATTGGTAAAAAATATATTTTTCATCACAAATCTATTCAAAAAGAGCTAGTTTGTTCTTTATAAACAGGGACCAAAATAGCACTTTGATCCCTAGGGAGCAAAGTAGATTTGAATTTAGAATGTGGATATTGTTCGAAAAAGTTCCAATCACCAAGGAGATCAATCACGAACATTGTATGAACAAGTTGGAGAAAGGCTGGCAAGAAAGAGAGAGAAAGTGTGAATTATTATTCACACTTTGACAAGACTGGTCAAAATGAAAATCCAAGATGGCGGCAATGACACATGACGAAAATTTTCCAATTTTTCGTCATTGGTGTCGTTTTCATAGTTTTAGAGGGCGCCAAAGCCGATAGTGAGGTCAAAATGAAAATCCAAGTTGGAGGCTGTAAAATTTTTAATTTTTTTCGTTATGGGTGTCGTTTTCATACTTTTCGAGGGTTCTAAAGCTGATAGTGAGGTCAACACGTAAATCCAAGATGGCGGCTACATAATTTTCAAATTTTTCGTCACGGGGGTCCTTTTTAATAGTTTTAGAGGGTTCTAAAGCCGATAGTGAGGTCAAAATGTAAATCCAAGATGGCGGCTGTGAAACTTTTCAAATTTTTTCGTCATGGGTGTCATTTTCATAGTTTTCGTGGGTTCTAAAGGCGATAGTGAGGTCAAAACGTAAATCCAAGATGGCGGCTACGATAATTTTAAATTTTTCCGTCATGGGTGTCGTTTTCATAGTTTTTGAGGGTGCAGACGTGAAGGCAGGAATTTTTAAAGCTGCTAAAGTCGATAAAGAGTTCAAAATGTAAATCCTAGATGGCGGCTGCGATAATTTTGTTTTGGTTTTAAATCATACTTGAGAGATGAGGGTAGGACCGTACACGTTTTTTTTTCTCATAGGGGATTCTAAAGTAGAATATATAATAGTATACTAATATATAATAGAATATATAATAGTATACTCTAGAATCCTTCGCTCCACTCTGGATTAAAAAAAACACTCTCGCCTTAAAAATGGTTGTTTGCTCCCTTGGCAAACAATCTACTATTTCATCACATCTATTAAAAAGAGCTAGTTTGTTCTTCATCAACAGGGACCAAAATAGCTCTTTGATCCCTAGGGACCAAAATAGATTTGAATTTGGAATGTGGATATTGTTAGGAAAACTTCCAATCACCAAAGAGATCAATCACGAACATTGTATGAAAAAGTAATAGGCTGGCAAGAAAGAGAGAGAAAGTGAAAGTGAAAGTTATTTGGTCAAAATGATAATCCAAGATGGCGTCAACGACACATGACGAAAATGATCAAATTTTTTGTCATGGGTGTCGTTTTCATAGTTTTAGAGGGTTCTAAAGCCGGTAGTGAAGGCAAAATGTAAATCCAAGATGGCGGTTACGAAAATTTACAATTTTTTCGTCATGGGTGTCGTCTTCATAGTTTTCGAGGGTTCTAAAGCCGATAGTGAGGTCAAAATGTAAATCCAAGATGGCGGCTGGGAAAAATTAAAAAAAAATCATAATTGGTGTCGTTTTCATAGTTTTCGAGGGTTCTAAAGCCGATAGTGAAGTCAAAATGTAAATCCAATGGTGTCATTTCGTAATAGTTTTTAAAGCTGCTAAAGTCGATAAAGTGATTCGTAAATCCAAGATGGCGGCTGCGAAAATTTTGTTTTGGTTTTAATCCACACGTGAGAGATGAGGGTAGGACCGCACACGCTTTTTTTCTCATAGAGGGTGATGAAAAGTAGAGTGTTCACTTCGAGAGCAACACTATTTTAAGCTCGAGTGACGTACTTTGAATCCCTCGCTGCGTTCAGGTTTCTGCTTTAGAATCCCTCGCTACGCTCGGAATTCTACTCTAGAATCCTTCGCTCCACTCTGGATTCAAAGAAACACTCTCGCCTTAAAAAAAGTTGTTTGCTCCCTAGGCAAACAATTTACTATTATAACATTATTTTGTCAGAGAAAAAGTTTTACAATATGATTCTATTTTTAAATTTCGATAGTGTGTATAAAAAGTATGCCAATAATAACTCATTTTGAAGTTTATAATTCGAATTTAATTTTACGTTATGAGAGTAGATAATAGTTATTTGTTATACAAGAGTGCAAAGTTGCTTTTTAACCGCGTGTTCAATTTTGATGACCGAGCAAGCGAAGGATTCTAAAATTGAATCACGAGCGCAGCGAGTGATTCAAAATTAGAATCCTGAGCGTTAGCGAGGGAATCAAAAGAGCACGAGGTGAAAAATCTTTGCACTCGAGTGCAACACGTAACTTTTCATTCCACCTCAGCGAGGAAATGACTAAATGCAAAAAAAGAACACCAAGAAGGTTCCGAGTCTGAGTTTTTAACAAATTAAAAAAAAGTTGTATGATATATTCGGCACCATAGAGGTAGCAGTAAATAGGTTTAATGTTTTTTTTAATTCACAAACTTAGTGCACACGATGTTCTAAATTCAATTTACTTTATCCTCTAGAGAATAAAAACGGCTTTTCCACTCAGATACTGAAGATTAAAAATACTCTTTCCGAGATGGTGGGATGAAAAACTATTTTCGGTATGATTTTCTGCCGTTATAAAATTACTTTTTGAGTCGTAGTGGCGATAGTTACAAACCGCAGACGTTATGTAAATAACCATGTTAGGTATTCATTTTATCAATAAAGATTTATAAAATAACTTAATAAATGATGGCTATGTACCATCGAAGAAGTTCATATCTATACACCGTAAGGACTATTACTAGCTTGATATGTAGCCGTGTGTACCCTTATAATAAATTGAGTAAGCAACTGACAACCTTTGTAGCAATCTATCGTTACCTACGTTACGTTATACTGGATACTATTACTGTAGTACTATTATTTATTCTGTGGTTGCGAGTTTCATACTTACCTACCTATATCTATTACCTATGGTGTGTGCTCCCGACACCCCGCTGCACCATACGCTCATCATGTATCTACGCTCGGTTTATCATTGACTAAACACCAGGTGTTTTTTTGGTCATGGTGGTTTAGAGTCTAAACCACCATGACCTACTCTCTAAACTTTAGAGAGTAGGTAAGTAAGTAAGTAAGTAATACTTTATTGCATAAAAGGTTATTTGTAGTACATAATGGTTACAATTAATTCATGATAATGGTAAAATACAAATTTTTGGGTGAGCTTCTGTTCTCCTAGCTAAGTTGCTGAGCAACCTGTATTAAGGAGAAATAAGTACTCATGAATACAATCAAGTTTCATTATGGGACCAACCCTGAAATATGAAAAAAAAGTCAGCAGATTCCATGCATTTTGATCGTGTAGCTACTGCAGTTTACTAGGGATCAGCTGATTTTATTTTCACGGTTTCAGGGTTGGCCTCATAGTAAAAGTTGTTTGTGCTGAGTAGGTACTTTCATCACGTAAAGCACAAAGTACCTACGTAATCAGGCGGCGACGGGTATTTCGTGCGTAAAGTAGATATGACAATATGACTAAAAATCATGCTGTACTTGGTTTATTCTATTTGCTTGCGAAATAATTTATTTCAATTGACAACGCAAATTTTGTATACACTAACACCTACAATTTGATGCACGGAGTCGAAGACTTGCGGTAAGTAGGTAGGTTATCATACGCCAACAGAATATTATCTGCAATCTGCCTGGTACCTACTTACTGTTATAATTACCTGTCTTACATGTTAATTACCTACGTGTTGTTAGGTAAGTACGTACTTACAACCAAAAATATCGCAAACCTCCGTAGTCGACATTAGAATCTTTATTATTCTGTGCTTTATGTAGGTAAGTAGGTAGTACCTACCTACTTTATGCGTAGTCGTACGTCCGTGGACCGTGACTCGTGGTTGTGAGAAACTACCTATGTAGGCTCGGCTGTAAACCTACCTATACGCAATAATCTACATAGGTGCATACTTGTCTGAAAACAATCTTGATGTGGCTCTTAGTAGGTAGGTACCTAATAATATGCGCGGTCGGGCGAGTGATGATTGTTCAAGTAAGCATGCGTCGTAATCTCGAGCGATCGCTGCATGTATGACACTCGGGGAAAACTAAACAATAAAATAAGCAATCTGCAAACCTATAAGTGTAAGGGTTTATAACGATAACAGCGGCGCCTACTATTATATTACGAGTTTGTAGGTACTTGCTGACTTCTCGGCGAGCGGCACAGAGCGGCGCGGCGGTGCATGTGTGCATCGTCTAACATCGTTTCAGTTGGGAACAGTGTTTGTGTGCGTGCGAACAGACGTTGTGTGTGTAGACTAGCGTCTAACTGCTCATCACTGACACTGTCTCTGTCGGGCACGATGCTAGGTGAGACAGCGTGCTTTTTGGCCACGCCCACCAGTGAGTTCGAGCCCGTGCAAAGTTTGTCCTTAACGAAGGATATTATTATTTTTCATCTTAAATTTTCAAAATCGCAGATATATTTGTATTTTATAATGATATACAAAATTATTTTTGCAGTTGCAGAAAATCACCCATATTTAAATAAAATACCATATGAATCGGCGTTTTTAGTATTTGTTGATTATACACACACAGTAGTACATAATGTACATAAGTTTCAAATTCCCAACTTTTTTAGTTTTTGAGATAGAGCTTGTACAAAAAAGGTCTAAAACAAACAACTTTTACAGCCCCCTATTTCATAATTTTTGGAGATAAAGAAAATAGAAATTATATTTCTTCTCTACTCGATGAGCTCTAGACAATGACACCCCACATGCCAACGTTATTTTTTTTTTAATCTAGAGTTTATTGTATGACCCCATTTTGATTTTATTTTTATTATTTGTTGTTATAGCGGCCATAGAAATGCATAATCTGTGAAATTTTTAACTGTCGACCTATTATGGTTCATGATATACAGCACGCTGATAGACATACAGACAGCGGAGGCTTAGTAATAGGGTTCTGTGTGTCACCCTTCAGATATAAAACCCTAAAAAGAAACTTCAGTTTTATATTATTAGTATAGATTCCCGTATGTTGTGAAGTAGTTGCTCAACTTCGTAGAAAAATCATAGTATTAAAGCCACTGCTTTGTTGTCTAATCCTATAATCAATATAAAGGCTCACAAATGTTTGCTTTCGCGGCCTAAAAGCACCGTCGACGTTCCTGTAATTGTTTGATTGTAGCTAGTATAGTCCTTACTCTGGCATATCTCCTAAGGAAGCGGTAGGACAGCGGGATGCCGAGGTCGAAGTCCACGACGTGCAGGATGTTTATCTCCATCTTCAGCAGTTGGCTCAGCGTGTACGCGCCGTCGCAAATGTACAGGAAGTCGTCAACAAGAGGGGGGATACGCTCCTGTTGGGATGAACAAATATTATGGCATCAGGTCTTCAAACATCAACCAGAAGCAGCTACTCTCTTGACTGAAACTGCAGCTAGTGTGATATAAAATTGATAAAGCAGGCAGGTTTTCGTGTCGTATAACTGTATCCTAATGCTGTATGGTTAATAGCCACTTATGGCTACGATACATCAGAGTAGTCTAGTCTCTTATGCTTCGCTACATTGTGGCGATAACGCGAACTCTGTTGTACAGTGAGCCGTTGAGCGATGTGCGAGAGCGGTGTGCAAGAGAGAGCGCGCGAAGTGTAGTTCGCGTTATCGCGATAATGTAGCCTTAGCATGACATAAGACTGAACATTCTAGTTGCAGTCTGTCACACTAATAATATTAGGAGTCCATAAATCATACAAAACCTATTTCTCCAAAGAATCATTTTCCAACAATTTTATAAAGAAATTACCATGGGCAACTCACGTCAAACTTAGAAGCAATAAACAATGCAGAAGCTCCGAGCAACTGCAGTTCTTCCTTCGAGAGATGGTCCTTCTCAGGCTGCGTTTTGGTAGACCGCGTGAGAAACAGGTCCACTAGCTTCACAGCCAGGTATAGAGTCTCGTGGTTGAGCTCGAAGCTCTCCTGAACCTCCACCATCCAGTCCACCAGCAGTGCCCGCATCCAGGATGTGATACCTTTCATCCGTTGCAGGTAGTCGTCAATGGGGAAAAGACGCTAAAATGAGATGAGAGTTAGGTTTCAATAAACCACTACTAATGAAGTACGCGTCCCCCCCGCACCAGGTTTACCCGTGAGAAATCACGATCGATGTCAGCGCAACGCGCCTTCGCGACACAACTTGGCTCTGTGTATTAGTGGATTTTTTTATAAAGTTGCACGAGCCTACAAACAGAATGCTGCTGCAACTCAAGATTGAATCGCGGTGTCTCAATTTCTCAGAGCAAATGGCGCCAAATATTTACAATTAATTTTGTAAGCATAAAATCTGTAAGTATACATAAATGTGGAGATGAACTTATGAACAAAAACATTGTGTGTGGTGTACAACTGCAAAATTCTAACACATAATCTATTAGATACGATACTTACTTCTCTGCTCTTCAAATAGTTGAATATATCCATAGCATAGTTGGAGACCTGGTAAGGGTCAGTCCAGTTCTCCTGGTCGAAGTCTGGAACATTAGTGGGGGGCTTGTGAGGCACCTCTGTCTCTTCGTCCAGAGACCGGATTGTGTCATCTAGATTCACCTTGTCTAGCTTCTCGCTAATAGTCTTGTACTCCTCCTTTGAGGTTTCTGAGGGGCTGCTAAAGAGATGGTAGTGATCAAGTACAAGAAAGACATTTCATGGCAAGGTAGAGGAGGTCAGTCCCTTTAGTTTGAGAGCAAGCACAGCTAAGAAGGGTTTTGCATATTTTTGAAATTGTTAAAAAGAACATGACCATGTTAAATGTATGAGTCTGTTTTTCATAAGATAGGTACTGTAATAGCTAAAATACTACAAGTTTTTTATAGTATTAGTTATCAAGGTTGATTACTTGATTGTCAAAAAACTATGTTAGTATGCTTTTATTAGGAACTAAATCACCATGAATGTGATTGAAAATTGTTGGTAAGTGGGTCATTCAATTAATGACAAAGAACATCTGGGGCAAAGGAAACAGATCATCATAGAAGCAGAAGTTATTTAACATAATTCATTGGTGCTTGTTCTAAGACTAAACAAATGTAAATAGGTACACACAAGAAAGGCTTCTTTTATAAAATAAAAAACTAAAATACAGGTAAATAATGAGGGAAAACCAACTGGTTACTAATAAAATTGAGAAAAAGGAAAAATTAACAATAATACTCCTGTTCTGAATTCATAACAAATAACCTACCTTGAAAACAATACAGTACAGAGGCCATATTAATGCCACCATTATTATATATCTCTAATATTCAGGTGTAACCACCTCTTACTATTTAAATAATATCAACCAGTACAGCCTATAAACATCCACGAACATAGGCCTCCTTAAAACATTACCTATATAGCAAGGGAACATTGAAAATCTGCTGTGCCATCAGCTGCACTATACAATATGGTGCTGTGCTAATAACAGGAAGAAACTAGTGCTTATCCAGGTTGAAATGGTACCTCTGAAACATAATATACACAGCCTCTATTCCCAGAAGGGGAAGACAGAGGTGCTCCTCAACCTCTCTCTGAAAAAAGACTCGGAAAAAAGTAGCTGTAAATAAAAAATAAATTAAAACTAACGTAGTTTCTAAAGCTGTCATATACAGTGATGGTTCAGACACATCACTCCTTGCAGACTTCCCAGAGTGCTGGCTCTGGTTCTGATTGAGACTCTTGTCTTTCTTCTCCACAATGTTCTTGAGGATGCCATTCTGTGCCCGTGTAGCCACCGGCTTGGGAGGGTCCTTAGCAAAGTGCTTCTGAACTGCATCTATGGCATTTGTGGCCACTCTCTGCAGTGTCTTTGCCTTGGTGGTCTTAGCGTTCAATGTGGTTGTCTGTAGTTTGATGCTCTAAAAGTATAGGACTTGGATAATTTTGTTTTAAATTAAGTGAGGATAAGACAAGGATGTTAGTAGATTCATTCTAAGACTAATGTAAAAGAATGGCAACTATTCATACTTGGGAGCTAAAATGATAATTTTTGCAATTAAATTAAGTCTCAGGTTAGTAATAAAAGAAAACTTAGTAAGAAGTCCTCTTTCTTGTTATAAATAAAACAGTTCTACAGGAAATGTATTGTAAATATGTATAGTTAAAAGATAATAAAGTTTAAAACTTTATTATCTCTACACATTTGGTTGACCTTGGCCCTATTTGCTGAAGTTATAGGCACACAATGATTTACTAAAATATTGAGGAATCTATTTACTTACTACACTATAATCTATCTATAAAGTCACACTTTAATCAAAAAATCACCTAGTAAATAGCAATTTAAATGACATTCTGTCAGCAAAAAGTTTTGGAGGGAAAGTTCATTGACCCATATTACACTTGCAAATTCCATTGTTATTATTAGAAAGAAAATTAAACAACATGGATTCTAACGACTTATCACCGTTGTAAATGCCCATGTAATTTTATTACAAGGGGTAGAAGTACCCTCGACAGATAATTGTTAAAAAAATTGAGTAAAACCTTTACAGTTGGGAGCATTTTGCTCTCCACAGTAACCTTCTTCAGCCCCATGACTTTGTCCTTGTCTTGGAGCGCGCTGGACTTGTTGAAAGCGTTTGTGATATCCCCAAACGCCGCCCGCTTGGCCGTAACATCTTTCAAAGGACTATCAGCTTTCCTCTTATTTGGAACTTTTAAAATATCCTTGTGAGTTTTCAGAGAAGCCAGCTGCTTACTCCTTGTCGTAATACCATGCCCCAGTAATCCATTCAAGTTCTCATTGACGCCGATCGGCTTCGATGCCAACCTTGTTGGCGCCATTATGGAGGAACTGAAACAATCCCACAATAATTATCACGTGCACTGATTAACGTGGTAAAATCACACGGTTTAACAATTTTCTAACTGTCCCTCATAGGTAAATACAATGTAATCGTAAACAAGCGTTTCAAAATCGTCACGTCTAACGACTTACAACTGAAAATGGAGGCAAAACAAGCGAACATCGACACAGCGTCAAACGGTTATCTAACGTTATTTTTGTACTCACATTTTATTGAACGGCGTTTGCCGTTTTGATTGAATTGTGGTTACTTTAGAAGTTGCACGGCCTTATATTAATTACAAAATGATAATTTTTATCTAAATTTTATGATAAATTCAACAAGACACCGGACTGATGAAACGTCTTCAAAAACCGTTGAACTACTTTAAAATTTTATTGGTCCAACGGTAAACCAATGGGGAGGGAGGATGCTAATTTACGTTCCGTTCTACTTGTATGCGCTATAATTGCAAAACGTTACGTGATGATATGATGACCGTGATAGAACGAATAGGATAAGAATAGTTAATCGAATACATTAGAATAGTTTATCTGTTTATAAACAAAGTACGGCGCGCTGGTTTATTAAATAACATTTTTATTTTATTTGAAGGCATGTACACACGGGTACACATCAAGCTATACATGTCCAGTATAAGCGGACCTCTCATTTTACGGAAGTCCTAAGCAATGCGATATCAACTTAACTGGATTTGTTTAGCTTGATAAGTAGCCGTGTGTACTAAAGTATTTATGCGATAACTTTAGTACATAATCCGTATTGTGTTGTGGAAATGACGAAAAATAATGTTGATGAAATATCTTCTTGACTGCCATGTTGGTCAGGTGGTAGCATAGACGTACAAAAACCTTTTCTAAACGTATGTGGTAATAAGTAAGTGCGACTGCAGAGGTTTCCTACCGTCCGGGTTCGCCGTTCGACTTCCGTTGGACAAAGTGTTATTGGTTTTGTCTATCAGGACGTAAGTGCATTTCAGCCAGTTATTTAGCAAAATAGGGTTGATGTGTATACATTTTTTGTCATCTTCCCATCCTATCGGGGAATACAGTTGTGTAGTGTTTTTTTAATATGATATTCCACGTATTTTGTCACGAATAATGGAACGTAAATGTCAAAATATTATCAGCCACGTTCCAGTTTTATTACAGCATTAAAAATTTTGCATAAAATATTTTTATGCTTTTTAGAATAATTTGATACAATTAAAAATCTAATAGTCTAGAGCTATATACTATGAGTAACTACTTGGTAATTACACAGTTAAACGTGAATTAGTAGTTCTTTAGGTTAGATAAATTTCATACTCAACACTTTTACAAGTCTGCGATGTTAATGCTCAATAAAGTAACACTGTTCAGTTCCGTAACGAAACGCGATTGATAAGTTGTGGTCATTGTACTCTCTGTTTTGAGTATAACAAAAATAATAATATAGTGATAACAAAATAATCGTTTTTATAAACTCAGAATACCTCATGAAAGTTTTACAGTGCCTGGAATAAAAATGTTGGGTGGAGTCAAGCTGAAAGTATCGTTTACCCATGAAAAGACTTGCTTCGCCTACATCAGTCCAAAGTACAGCACAAACAATGAGCAGGTGAGTATTTTGACCATTTAATGATTAGGTTTTATAGCCTTGACCTTGCTGCGTAGATTTAAATTTTATTTTAACAAAAGTTGCATTAATTTAGTTAAGTAATAGCTAGCATTGAGGTTAGAATGTTGTTTACTTCTATCCAAATATTTCTTTTGTTTCCATTGTTCTTGCTCTAACAATGAAGTACAAGGAAACAATATTCCACTGATTATACATTCATTCATACTTTAATAACATTGATTATCATCAATTTCTTTTCAACATTGACCTTAGTTAAAAAACACCGATTTATTATTATTCTTCTTTCACAGCACTAACTAACTTTTGATTTCTGCAATTTATAGCTTTACGGTATAGTTAATGTAAAAAAATAATAGCAGATAGTAAAAAAAAAAAAAACTTGTTCTGCCTGCAATTTCTTTTGTGATACTGGATACTGAAGTATGTATGTATGGGCTTGTACCACCACTCATAATACAAGTTATTTTTTAGCTTGGTAATGGTGCTGTTTGCAACACCTAGCTGTTTTGTTAACTTAATTAGCATAAGGGTGATTCTAAGTTAAGAGGTAATACGTTGTATGAAGCCACGGCACGGCATTTTTTTTAAATATTTTTATTTATGAATACATTTTTTTATAGAAACTTTTAAGTTGAAAATGTTTACAAAGTGGCCAGTCAATTTGTTGGTTTTATCTCGTTTTATAAGTGACCAGGGGAAATACTCAGTACAGGGGAGAGACAAGATACACAGGGGAAGATACTTTATGAACAGGGAAGAGATACGACATAATAAAAACAGGGTTATTTTAAAGAATCAACTTTATTTATTTATTTTTATTTTTAATTATGAATTATTTATAGGCTTTTCATTTCTTAGCAGTTTTTGTTTATAAAATTAAATGTTTCTTAAGCGCTACGTACAAAACATGAAAAGGTTCAAACTTTTCCTTTCCATCAAAACAAAAAAATAACTTTACTATCAATAGACATTAATGAAATAAAAATAAACAAAAGCATCTCTTTTATTAAATAATAGTATTAAACTTTGCTTGTACAGACGCCAGCGCATCAACCTACTACAATTTAGTATAAGATTCAAAGATGATTGAGAAAATTTGAGTTTCGGGTAGGTTGATGTGCTTTTTTTTTTTTTTTTTTTGGGTGGGAAATCATCAAATGACTCCTCGGGAGGGCGTGTCAGACTCTTACTGACTAAAACCCACCCGTGTTCCTTCTCTTGCCTGTGCAATGCCAGGGGGCCACGGTATCCCTTTCGGACTTTCCCGCAACCCCGGCAGGCAATGGTCTCATCGGACCCCTTCATTCGCTGACATCTCTTTGAGGCGCGCGTGGAACACAACGCGCCGTCGACCCGGGCTTGGTCCTTACCGGACGGCGAGCTCCGGACGGCGAGCTACCCATTGCTCACCGTCCGCAAGCCCGCGCCTACGGTGACCGGGAATCGGCAATCGATTCCCGACGCCCAGGGCGTCTCCTCCTGCGGCGGCTAGGGGCGTGAGGGCGCGAAATTTTCCTCTCCCTCACGCGCTCCGCCTCCTCCTTCGCGAGCATTACTGCTTCGCAGAAGGAGGTGACGGCCTCCCATGCCCTCTCGCTCCGTACCATGGCCTGGACCAGGGCCGGACGCGAGAGATGTCCGCCACCGATAGGTTGATGTGCTGGCGTCTGTACTTAAACTATGGTAACTTGGTGAACCTTTAGGGTGCCTTTTTATACGGTTGCCTTTACGTTGCCTGGGGCGACGGTATCCCTTTCGGACTTTCCCGCAACCCCGGCAGGCATCGGTCCCATCAAACCCCTTCAGTTGCTGACATCTCTTTGAGGCGCGAGTGGAACACAACGCGCCGTCGACCTGGGCCTGGTCCTTAGCGACGGCGAGCTACCCATTGCTCACCGTCCGCAAGCCCGCGCCTAGGGTGGCCGGGAATCGGCCTGCGATTTCCGACACCCAGGGCGTCTCCTCCTGCGGCGGCAAGGGGCGTGAGGGCGCGAATTTTGCCTCTCCTTCACGCGTTCCGCCTCCTCCTTCGCGAAAGGAGGTGACGGCCTCCCATACCCTCTCGCTCTGTACCTTTAGGGTGCCTGAAAAAGTCTTTATACCTTCAGCAGATCCCATTTTTGCTGCTTTTTCAGATATGTCTACATCATCTACGATCAACATTTTAATGATCGGGCAGGTTTTCTCAAGGGCTTTAGCAAAATCATCTATTGATGAATTATCGGTGCCACTCTGAACTATTCTATCTGGTTCTCTTGCAAGTAGCACCCACTCAAACGGGAGCTCCCTTGCCTTGACCTGCTTCATGAAAATTCCATGTGAACTTTCTGAAAAAAAGTCATATTACATTGTAAAGCTAAGATAGACATAATGCCAAGTAAAGTTTCAGAGAACACGGTAGAGGTATTAATGAAAACACGTACAAATGTATCTCCCCTGGACATTAAGTATCTCCCCTGCCATCAAGAGAGCCAGGGGAAATACGCCAGGGGAGATACATTTTCGATTGATATCTAAAATAGCTGTAAAAGTGTTTCTCGTACGCAATTCACAACCAAACGTAACAATGTATGCACTATTCATAGTGAATATTCGAGTATATATTAGTATTTTAACAAATAATTGCTAAATAAAACTTACCAGAGGAAAGACTGCATTCACTCAACACTTCTGCAACCAGCGAGTGGCGTGACTAAAACAAGGAACATATTTACTCTAAGAGAAGAATGACAACTACGTACAAATAAAATGGTACGGTTTTTGGCGCCTCCTGGTGGATGCCCCCGAAAACTTGTGAAAGCGGGAAATTCTAAATCGGATTTCTTTGAAATATTTATTTATAGGTCTGTCCACCAAAGCAGAACTGGGAAACTGTAACCGATGTGCAATTTTACTGGTTACAATTTTCCAGCTCCGCTTTGGTGGTCTAACAGCCTTAATATTTAAATTAACTTAAAAGGTGAATAGGAGACAATTCTTGATTGTAGAAAACTTTGAATTTTGACAAAATCACAACTTTGTAGTTTTTTGTAAAAGTCAAAGCTTCTTACTGGTATTACATAATAAAAACAGTAGTTTGCCTTTATCCCAGAAGTACTTTTATTATAAATTACACAATACGTATTACATACATAGGAACTATGAAAATGGGCAGTCGATTTTATACATAGCAAGTTGTTATTTATAAATTTGACTTTTACCTAAGTAAATTTATGTTATTACAAAAACCAACAACATGAATTTACTTGAGTAAAATTCCTCCTTTAATGAGCTGTTTTCCGCATATCAGGCTCGAATTGTATAAAAGGAACTCGTACATAAATGATGTTATATCACAAATTACATGACTCTTTTAAAGATTTACCCATGTCAAAAAAAAGCTAACGCAATGGTTAAAAGAAAAATGCTTTTACAATCTCAATACATGTCAGATCACGGAGAAGGAAACTGAAATAAATAATATTGGTGGTACAATATAATACTTAATGTTAACATTTTGACGAAACGAATTTTGATAAAAAAATTGATAAATCAAAACTGCGAGAATTGTAAAACAATATTTACGACGGCAGACCACACAGTTATGTATTCTTTTATACAGTTTAAAGAATATAATGATTTTAAAGAATCTCTAAATTATGCAAGTAAAAGCTTTGTTCTTTGTGGAATTTTGTGCCACCTATATAAATGATTATTTGTCAACGAATGCACATAAAAAAGCATTAATACATGATCTATCCAACATGTTAAAAGTTTCCGTCAATTTTAACTTTTTAAACGATTGCGAGGAGCACAAAGAGCAAACTTTTTGACTTTTTATAGTTTTATGTTTGTGGCGCAAGACTTTTTATAGTTTTATGTTTGTGGCGCAAACTCTCCCACAACATCTGAACACCATTAAGCGTCCACAGCCAACCTATCTGCGATGGTGGTGTGCATTTGGAGCCTAGAAATTGCAGTGACTGCAAAAATGTTTTCATTTCACTTATAAATTTAAAATGAGGTGATGAAATTTTTAAATGGGTCGAGAAAGGTTTTCCTCTCCGCAGATCCGCAGTGTCGCTGTTCAGCGTGTCGAACAGCTTGTCCATTCTGTCTATGATATCCGCCGTCACAGCCGCGTCAGCAGTTAAATCACCTGTAATCACAAAATATTTCATTTTATTATGATGATTTAAAATATAAGAATGTATCAATTTATTTACTACAAGTTTCCACCCGTGACTCCTCCCGCGTTGTCAGGATGAATACTGCCCTATGTCATTCCGCAGGTTTCAATCTATCTCCATACCAAAAAAATCGAAATCGGTTCAGCAGTTTATTAGCCGTATACGTAACAAACAGTCATACAGATAGACTGAGCTATTTTTCTCATTTGTAATATTATAATGTAGTATGAATTTTTAGAACAAATAGCTTTTCAAATTATCATTAGTGTGTTATTTATTATTATTAGTGGATTTTTGAGATAGGGCCAGTAAGGGCAGCTATATGGACCGTTGTAGCTACAGGAAAACGGTCCTAAGAGACTGTCCTTAACTTTTTGAGACATTTCGATCTGTATTCACAGATTTTGAAATAAATGCACAGTCAGCAAGAAAATGGTCAGTTTTCCCAAAAAAAAATTTTTGTTGCCTTCCGATCCTGTTTCTTTTAAGGACCAAAAACTCTTTATGAGCAACTGAGGTTTGAGTACTAGAAAAATCAGAAATCGCAAAAAACATGTCCCTTACATTTCATAAGAAATTAAACTCCAACTTAGTTTTTACGATGGATAGACTGGCCGAAAATAAAGAAAAAAAATATTAAATTGAAAAATCGAAAAACAATTTTATTTTATTTGAGAATATAATTGAGATAGTTTGTTGCTTTCGAAAACAGTTTTTCCATACAAACGTTTTTTTGCGATTTCTGATTTCTAATTTCCTACGACATGTAAGAGAAAAGTTATTTGCGATTTCTGACTTTTCTAGTACTCAAACCTCAGTTGGTCTAGAAGAGTTTTTGATCCTTATAAGAAACAGGATCGATTGACATCAAAATAACTTTTTGTGAAAAGTGCCCAGTTTCATGCTGACTGTACATTTTTTCAAAATCTGTGAATGCAGATCAAAATACTTATCTCAAAAAGTTAAGGACAGTTTCGTAAGACCGTTTTCTTGTAGCTACAACCGTTAAGATAGCTGCCCTTACTAAAATAGTTACAAATAGTCTCAAAGTAAAATGGCCGTGACTGTACAGACAGATGGACAGAACGAAATTATAAGGTTCCAGTTTCGCCGTTTAGAGCGACGGAACCCTAAAACTATCTAGGAATCCTTTACATATGCATACATTTCAATAAACTAAGTTACCTTTTGCTATTTTAGCTAACATGCCAGCAGCAACTGTGTGGCTCAGCACCTGAACGGCTAGTTTAACCCTCATCTTTTGTTTCGTATTTGGATTCATATGTTCTTGTCTGAGACCGGGTGCAAACACAAAGTTCGGATTTGAGTTGTCCAGTTCATAAAATTCGACAATGTGACTCCATTTAGCTACACCTGAAACAATATAAATATAATTATCATGAACAGTTTAAATATTGTCAATTAAATCAAATATATTTATTTGCTAGAATATGGTACACAAGTTGTTACAGTAGTTCTGCCGGGGTCGCGGGAAAGTCCGAAAGGGATACCGTGACTCCTAGCAAGTACAGGCAACTGAAGGAACACGGGTGGGTTTTAGTCAGTAAGAGTCTGACACACCCTCCCGCCCAGAGCGGGAGAAGTTATTTGATAATTTCCCAACCAAAAAAAAAAGGTGTTACAGTAGTTTGTTTCAGCATATCCTGACATAAAATGGCGTGCAAATGTATTCACAATCAGCAATGTCAATTAATATAACTTACAAATGACAGATTCTATTGATGTCTTCTAAATAGTCCATAATGGTATCTGGTAAATAGTAATAGTTTGAAGTGTATTTTTTTCAACATTGTCAGCGGTGTCTTTAAAGCTATTTGGTAAATGATTGTAAATAATAATTGGCATTATAGTTATATTTATGGCAGCCGAAGTCTCTTTATTTGGCCTGTCAGTGCTAGTTTGCCACATTGAAAAGGTTTCTTAATTAATCAAAAACTGCCAGTTATTTATAAAATGTAATTTTTACCTGTTCCTTGTTTTTCATCAGCTGATGTTATATTTGTTGAGCATTCTATGTCATACTTTAAAAATAAATTTCTGAAGCACTTAATTAAATGAGGTGGATCAAAAAGTGCAACAATTTTTTTATTATTTGCTTTAAAATGTGGACAGGTAACAGTTGCCCCTAAAATGCTTAAAGCCCTCCTATTGACTCCATCCATGTTACACACAGTGGCTGCTATATTAATGCCATGTTCATGACATTGTTGAAGCACCTGAAAAAGAAACATAATTTGAACTACATATTTTGCTCTAATGGTAAAGTTTATGCAAGGCAACTGTACCATAAATACAGTAAATTATTAGCATTATACATTCATACAGTGAATATAAATTAATTAAGCTTACCTCTTTTATTAGGACTGCTAATCTATCGGCAGTGACTGAAGAGCCTGATAAATAATAGGCCATGGGTTGTTTTATTTTTTTTCTTATCCCAGCAACCATGAATACTAGTGCATAAGATGCTAGTTGTGCTGTTCTGCCCTGCACATCATGGTCTTGGAAGCCTTCAATGACATCTTCTTTAACATTATAATGTAAATGTTTTTTTAATGCCATTTCATCAAACATTAAAATATACTCGTTATCAGGAGCTTCTTGGGCTGAAGAAAACTTCCCAATAATTTCAAACAGCTGTTTGTTGATGCCGACATTAAGCTTGCATTTCTGCAATAGCACTTTTAAAGTTGTTGGAGTCGGAAGGCAAAACATTCGCCTAAGTAGCCTGTAGCAAGTGGGAGACCTTTTATATAGTCTTAATGCAGTAATTTTATCTTCAGCAGTCCATTGACGTCCCTTAGCACTCTTCTTAAAATTTTTAATTTGTGCTTGCAATAATAAAGCAAATGTCGGACTTATTTTATTTGTGAGTTTCGTCACAGCATCACTGGTGCTTAATATTTGCAGATATTTCTTGGATTTCACGTGCTTCAATTGCTTTTTCAAAAGGCAAACTTTTCGCAAATATTTCTTGCACTTCATAAAATTTTTATTTTCTACTGTAATTTTGTTACTAATTCCAGAGGGTACACCGGTGCCTAACCCTTCGGGAATTACAGGCGTGATGTTATGTGTTCCAGAGGGTCCCAGGAGATCAATGGTTGAGGGGCAATATCTATTGGATATATCCACAAGAGGCTGTGATGGACCAGCTACAGGGTCTCTAATATGATCAACTTGTAGAAATGGCATAGTTATATCCTGTAAAGAAAGCATATTATATATAAGCGGTATAGCATTAGATACATACAATAGAGATTTTTATAGTTTTAACTTAACATCATCCTCCTGCCCTTATCCCAATTTATTTAGGGTTGGCATACATGTCCATCAGCTCTCAGCTAAAATCTCAGAGTTCACTATCAATGTCATTATATCTATTAATGTTTCTGTGTTATAACCTAAACACATTGCAATGTATGCCATAGATTATTGAAGCAAAGCTGCTTATCACATGTCTGGGATGGGGACCTAACTCAGAAAAAGTATAATGACAGTGCAGTGATGGAATGCACCTCATTGGCTCGGCAGGGCATATTGTTACTCAATTCGAATGAGCTAAACAGATTACAAAAGAGTAGAAGTGTGACAGGTAGCATCCAGTATTAACTCTTTTTAATTACTCATATTTGAATAGCTTTAATAGATTTTATATATGTGTAATGGAAGCTCCGCTTCTATCAGGTGTCCCACTAAAGATTCAAGATTCATTTATTTGTGGAAACATGAGTACACATACAGAGCATGCAAGTTATTAAATTATATTATAGTTTGAGATCAGTCATGTTTGGACTTTGGCGTACAAATATTTAAATTTCAGTAACAAAAGTTATTGTATTAGATTAGATAGTAAATGTCATTTTTGAAAACAAATAAATTAAATATATGGTCATAGTTACGTAACAATTATTAAATGTCAATTAAAATTATCATCATAGGTATTAATAATATGTTTGTTTTATTTATGTGAAAGATGTATTGATAATATTGGTTACTACACGGCATTACATGTTGTCATTAATAAATTCTAGAATACTGTAGTATGCTTTCCCTTCTAGCAGTATTTTTAATTTATTTTTTTATTGGCGGACATTAAGCTTCTTCCAACTATTTGGGAGTTTATTGAAAATTTTAGGGGCCATACAGAAAACACTCTTATGCCTTAATGCTGTTTTCGATCTATGTAGACAGAGAATACTGTCATCGCGTCTACTATGGTTGCTATCAACCACTTCTGATTGACGTGGAAATAAGTGTCGATTTGATTTGACAAACATGACAATGTTTAAAATTTAAAGGCAAGGCAGAGTTAATATTTTATATTTTTTAAAGTAGGGCTTACAAGCTTCGGTTGACTGTAATTTAAACATAGTCCTGATGCACCTTTTTTGGGCTTTAAATGGTACTTATGTCCTTGTCAGTTGAGTTCCTCCAGAAAATGATCCCATATCTTAATTGTGAAGAAACCAAACCGTGGTAAGCCGTGAGCAATGATTCCGTGTTTAGTACTGGGACCAGTTTGAACTGCGCATAACAAGAATTACTATTTTTTTTACTTAGTTCTTCTATGCGTCCTTTCCAGTTAAGCTTTTTGTCAATAGTCACTCCAAGGAATTTAGTGTTGTCAACTTCTGTAACAATTCTATTATTGTATTGGATGTTAAGATCAGTCATGGTTGATAAACGTTGATTGAAGTGCATTACGTTAGCTTTATTAAGATTATTATTATTCTTCCAATTTATTATTGATGTCAGAGAATGATTAATGTCATTATTGTAGCTAACTTTAGTATTACATTGAATTGTGATAGTGCTATCATCAGCAAAGAGTGTAATTGGTTGGTTTACATGTTTAGGTAAGTCATTTATATATACTATGAATAGTGGGGGACCCATCACACTACCCTGGGGGACTCCATACTTGACTACTTGTTCGTGCGAATGAAATATTTCTTCACATTTAGTTTCAACATTTATCCTAGATATCTCCGTGACCCGTTTTCTGTTATTAAGATATGTTTTTATTAATTTTAGAACATTGCCACTACTTCACTCTATTTTTACTTTAAATTTGGTTCTCATTGTTTAGCTTACCTCCACATCTGGTGAAGCAAAACGTCTCAATTTCTTGGATGGGAAGTCCACAAATGCTGTTTCCTTAAAATGCCGATGACAAAGCATTCTGTGTTCAGTGTGCAGTTTCAACTGAAACTCTTTGTTTGACCATGGTTTGTCTGGACAGCAATATTTTGCCCATAATTCACAACTGAAATAAATTGAATAAGTAAATTAAGTACCTATATTGGTCATACTTACTTCACAATGAGTGATAGGAATGTTAACAAATTAAAGGTGATCATTTGTTTGCAAATACGTAATAAGTGATATGTGTAAATGATTCAGTTCATTCCAATTTTTAAATACGCCGGAAGCAATTTACTTACTGCCAATTACAATAACTACATATCTTTTGTTTGTTATTTGCCAGATTAGAGATAGAAATTCTGGATTTTATGTAGGTAGGTAGTACTTACATATGGAACATGAATTAAATTTCTATCTTCAATAGGGTCGAACGAAGACAAAATATCAGTTACTGAAATCGGCCGTATGGTTGTTACATAAATCGTTCCTCTTTTTTATTAATCCGCACTTACATAGGTAAAAGTTACTTAGTAAAATATTACGGATCATCAATCCAATCACAAATCTGGATGAGGGGGCACAACAAGATAAACATAACAGGTCTACACGGTCTATTATGGAGCATCAGAGCATGCGTGCATCTATTACACAAACAGTAGGTATTAGAGGAGCACTTACCGGAGAATATTTGTGGAACCAGGTTTTGGAAACCTAAATAATGTGGTTTCGGAGTCATCGACAGGCGAAGAACCACACTTAAAACATTTCCTTTTATTCTCCTTCATGTTTGAAAACACAAACTAAGAGTCACTATCTCGTATGTATACAACACTGAGGTGTTTCGGCACACAACAGACGGAGGAACCTAGGCTCTACTCAACGTCGTTAATGGCGAGGATAACACTTAACGTTGCAAAAAGAGAAGATGACGACAAGGGAATTCACAAGAAATAACATCAACATGCGATCACGCCGGTAGACATTTTTCTTGTGAAAAAATGGCGTCTGTCTGTGGGGCTGCCAGGTACTTTCGACAAAAGCTTACCCACCTTATTTAGTGAAATTTAATAAATTTAGAAAATATAAATAATTTAAGTAGCCTCGGCGAGTATTTGTTTATTTATTGGCTTGATTATTAACGTTTTTGTTTATTTATAGTTACAACCTACGCTATACGAGCGTATATCTATTATATTCTGCATGAATTATATTTATATGTATTCAATTTTAATAATATTAATATTAAATAAATTAGATGAAATATTATATCAATATTTTTGTTGATTAATAATTTAAACAAAAATTTCGCAAAAACTACCAAATGGAAGCTTTTAGTCATATAAGCACCTTTTCAGTTTTACATAAGTTGCCATCCTTGAAAACGTCATTATTAAAGACCGAAGTTTTTAGGTCTTACATAATCGAGGAGAACTTGGCAACATTGGTCTAGCCCCCGTAGGCATTCCAAGGTTTACTTAGGGAGAAGACACCGCCTGGACTAAAATGACCGATATAATGGCTACGCAGTCGGCTTTTGCGTCGCTTGCTGCTTACTTCACGTTACATCCTATGTACTCTAGGTCACAACTTCCACAGATTAGCAAAACAAAACTGATTTTTAAACGAAAACAAAAAGCCAGGGGACGAGACACGAAACACGGAGGACAAATTTCGACGTTGATATTTTTTATGAAAAATTGAAATATAAGCAATTTTACTTGTAATATACTGTTACTAAGTTATCTTTCTGTATAAATTTAACGATACTAAAGTAATTTTTGAATTTTAATACATTCATAATTACTGGTTTACAAATAAAGTCTGTTGGGGGACAGACCAGGAGAGAGACATTTTTCTTATATTAGAGCTTGTTGTGACTAAACTACGTACATTTATGTAATAAATTTGAGTGACCACGTAGAAAACATTTAGTTTTAAGTAATGAATAGGTTAATAAATTATGAAGTTAATATAAAAAAAAGTTTTTTTTTTGTCCTGGCCATTGAAAGTACCTCTTAACTTAGAATGACCCATAAGTCAAGTGTACCTACAGATTATAATATTGTTATTTCATTAAATAAATAAATCATGGATGTAAAAAAAAACCTTGGTCTCTGACTGAAATTGTGCAATATTGTTGCAGCATCATGATTTTGTATAGCTGGAAATATGTTGCTCACATATGCATATGCTGCAAGCAGTATTGCCAGCCACACAACATCATGTTCTATTCTAGCATTGATTTTGTGCAACTTTTGTAAAGTTATGAGTCTTTTTATATAATTTTTATTCTAATACACAATCCAATCAAATCAAAATCGCTTATTTAAATAAATGTGGTAGGTTCAACAGATGTTAATTATAATAAATTAAAAACTCACTTTTTAAATACAAATCAGTCTATAACAAATTTTGCCATAAATTGATTCATTCCAGACCCAATGTGTCCAAGTACTATGCCGAGACAAGCAGATACTCTTATGGGTAGTGTTCAACAGTGGTGTCCCCGAGGGCCACATAGCCTGCAACCCCATATACAGCCGAATGGTGGGGCTAGAAGAGGCAACAGACGTGTTTGTGTCTCCATATACTGATGTTAAGGTGTTAGAAGAGCTTTATGTGGAGACTGATAGTCCTGATGATCAGGAGATCTTGGTAAGTTAAGCATTAATTTCACTGCAAACTCAAACTGCAAAATGTAGTGATAGTTGTTAAGGCAATTTCTCATTTTAATAGGATTATCAAAATATTCTCACTGTAAAATTTATAGATAGATGGATAATTCGTTTATTTAAAAACAGCACAACACACAAAAGCACCATTAAATAATTGCTAATTAGCTATTAGGAAATAGCTGCAAGGGGCCAATATACAAAAAAAATAAAAAAGAAGAAAACAAGACATTGTGATGACATTATTGGCTATGCTTCTGACTAACTGACTCTTTGACAATTCAAAAGTGCCTGTAAAGGGTTTAATTGAAATAAATGCTTTGAGTTTGAGTTTGACTTTATGACACACTTTAAAATAACGGATCAAAATTGGTACCTATCTAGTTTGGGAAAACTATAATACACTCATCTTTGGTCTGTTATGCTTAAGTCCCATGTAATAGGGGGAGCTTATTGACATCAACCGGGCATAATAGTGTTAATAATAGTATAATATAAAAGTATAATCTTTTGTAGTGTTATTTTTTTTTGTTATGTGTTTTTGTGGTGTACAGTAAAGTATATATCATTATAAATAAATAAATTCAGACCCCGGGCTGCTACTGAGAATTTCTAGATAGAATACAAATGATGACCAATGATGTTCTTATTAATACTTACATCATTTATTTCAGGAACACAATACGGAACTACTACAAATGCGGATACTAGATCAGCTCCGTCTAGTAGTAGCCAATCAAAAGACAGTAGTTTGGATCTCTGCATCATTACCAATAGTTTTCACACCTAAACAGACAGGCATTCTAGTCAACCACAGTCAAATCATTGTCAAAATAGATGCTTTCAACAGCATACATAAATACCCTGCTCAAACAATGAATATCCCTAAAAAAACCGAGCATTTTAAAAACATTGGTACTATTAACAAAGGAATGCTGGCTCCGTACTTAAATGTACCAAAAAAGTTAGTTCTAAGAGCAGTTCCTATTGACAGCGATGGCAAAAAAAACTTGATACATCCCTACACAGTATTTATCCATGAAGACTTTATTGAAGAAAAGTTTAAGGACTTGACCATTATTTTGTCTACAATGACGAATATACCGTCTATCCTAAACGAAAGCGATGATGACAGTGAGAACAATAATATAGCAATCAATGATGTTTGTGTAGAAATAGTTCCCATAGACTCCGTGATCTACAGAAGTTTGTGCAGAGAAGTACACAACAGAAACATACCAACAGTACTTATACCAAAATCGTTGAATGCCATAATTAATATTGAGAATGGGATGAGAATAATTTTCACTCTTATAGGAGATAGCATAGACCAACCAGACCATATAGATATAGTGACATATTCAGATCAAAAACAATCGGACCAGGATGTCATGGAGAGTTTCAAGAACTGTGTCATAAGTGGCACACATTCTGGCAAAAAGTTTCTTATAAACAATGGACTGATAAAACAGAATACTGAAATAAGTACTGGCTTTATACAATTTAAATTAAAGCCAGAGAAACTGAAATTCACTATGATGAATTCGGAATCATTTAGGAATTGTACAATCGCTGCCAAATGTTTGAATGATACGGACATGGTATTACCAAAAGCGGTGATTTCCAAACTTGATTATGATTACAAAAATTATTGTAGAACAATGAAATCTATGGAGTGTTTGGTTGAAAAAGTTTTGTCCCATGTGAACTTTGAGATACATAGAGAGGCTACTTTTAAAGGTGCTTCTGAAATTAAGAGTAATGTTCTAATTACTGGTGAGTTTTACTTTCCATTGATTCTGTTTTATCAAAAATATCAGCAAAATAAACAATATACGTAATACAGTTTGCAATTTCGCAAGAAAAAAAAAAACTGTTTAAAAATGATATTTCTGAAAATAATCTCATGTTGAAGAATTTTGTAATTTGTCAAAAATTATAAAAAAGGAACTTACAAATCTTTTTCCCTTCTCTATTTTCAATAGGTTTACAGACCATAAGCGAATTCGTTCACAGATTAAATAACCCTCCAAACTATCGTTATAATAAATAAAGGCTTATGACTCTTTTTCACAGGTCTAAGTGGCACAGGAAAATCATCATTCTGTCAAATAATCCAGAAAGAGCTGACAGTGTGGTCCCATATTCTCCACTGTCGGTCCCTAAGAGGTCGCAAGGACATTCCGGAAGTGCTGGGCAAGGCTATCCTGATGTGTCAGGAACATAGCCCGGCTGTTCTAATATGTGATGATGTGGACTCACTGGTACCGCCAAATGTGGAAGGTGCTTCGCCTCAGGATATTGCTTATTATCAGAGGTAAGGCTATCGATGCCTTTTGGTATATAAAATAATAAAGGTCTTCGCTATCTCTTCGTATTCATCCCCTATCAGTAGTCGACTGGCGGAAATGGCCTCATTCATTTTAGAAGAAAACTATTCTACGGGTTTTTTGAACACTGCAAAATGGAAATCGAACTGATTAAACCTTAATCTTAACCTTGACCTATGCAACTTCTGTGATTAAATTATAATTTCTATGAAGACGGCGTCGTCGTAGAATTCCTAGTAAACGCGGCGATTTTTTTTCCTGCACTGGATTTTAAAGCGCCGGGGGTTGAAAATCCAACAGTGTGTTTTTTCAACGCGCTGGGACGAGACTGCCTCCCAGCGCGTTGGATTCTCAACGCTCGGCTTTGCACCGACTGTTATTTCCGCTGTGTACAAATATTCTTGTATGTTCGGACTTCTACACTATATAGCTGAATAAAACACAGTAAAAAATGCGAACACCTAATAGCGATGTGAAGTGCCACCACAAGAATGAACGTGTATAGATATGAAACCTTTAGCCTACGTTCGCACGAGGACGTAATAAAATTGCGGTGATTTTAATTTCGTGCACTGGATTTTCAACTCTCGGTGCAAAGCCGAGCGTTGAGAATCCAATGCGTTGCGACGCACTCTCGACCCAGCGGCAGCGCGTTGAAGAAACACACTGTTGGATTTCGCGCTAAACAGAGCGTTGAACTAGTCTAGTGCACGAAAAAAAAAACGCTGCATTTTTTTATGACGGTTCAATTGTTTTTCACTTTTTAGTTGTGGCACCTACCCTACACAAATTCGAATATCACCTGCTATGTAAATAACAGTGACAGGAACTTATAATATCGTCCATATGGACTAAGTGGGAAAAATACCTATTATTGAAGCTAACTCAAAAACTACCCAAGCAAAGTTCATACAATTTATATGGGACCACCTCTGAACTATGACTTACCAAACAAAAATCATCATAAGAATCATTTCATAATTGGCGGAGTAATCGTGCAGCTAGAATACCAAAAAAAAAAACAGTCAAATTGTGAACCTCCTCCATTTTGAACTCGGTTAATAATAGTTCGAATTTACGTTATAGATAGTGCAATCCACTGAGACGCGCCCCACTCCGCTCCGCTCCGTACTAAAGTACAGCTTAAAGTACAGTAATCGCGGAGTGGGGCGCGTCGTCGTGGAGTGCAATATTTGTACTCCTTGCTAGGCCTATTGAACTCTTTTATAAAACTATTAACGTTTTCCTTTACAGGTTAGCAGTAGTAATAAAACACCTTCTACAGACTTGCGCTGGTGTGTGCGTGCTAATGACGGCACTAAGTATGAAGGATCTCCATCCAACATTGAGACAATTTAGTGGGAAACCATTGTTCACTGCGCAATTTGATGTGCCAGAGTTAGAAAAGGTAAGTCACAAGAAGTATTTTTTATGTAACAAAAATATGGAATGCTTGTGTGATATTCACGAAGAGTATGATGATTTAAAACAGGGTGAATTATTGAGTTAAATTAAATCAATGTTTTTGCAAAAAAAAAAAACTACATCATTGTTATAACTGTTATATACAGGGTGTCCAGTAAATAGCACGACATACTGCAGGGGGTGATAGCTTGGGTCACTACCTATCAATACAACACAATATATGTTCAGCAAAATCTTACGGATTTACAGTTTTACAAAATTTTCCGAAATATCGAAAAATCTCTACCTTGAAACAGATTTTTAAGCATCTCGTAATGAAAAAATCTTTTTCTAGAACTTTTGTTACATCAAATTATTCGTGAATAGTTACTCTACTCATTATAAGTTTTTTTTTTTTTGATCAAAAACAAGAATGTCTTGAAGAAATAGTTTTTTTTGTTAAAATTTTCACAGAACAATTTTCTTTGTAAAAATGTTGTAAAACTAAATCCGTAAGATTTTGCTGAACATATATTGTGTTGTATTGATAGGTAGTGACCCTAGCTACCACCCCCTGCAGTATGTCGTGCTATTTACTGGACACCCTGTATAAGTCTTCACATTACTTTTAGGCTGAAAGAACCGAGTTATTTAAGCATTTACTAAACGATAAGATTCGTCAAGAGTTCGACATAGAAGACGATGACGTCATCAAGCTAGCGTCGGACACCGCCGGGAGTAGTGTCAGAGATATCATCGACTATCTGAACAAGAAAATATTTAAGGCCGTGAAGAAGAAAAGTAAGTGAAATTTTTATTCGACAACCCAAGTTGTTATGTAGGTAATCAAATTAGGATCTTGGCACACTCGTAATTTCTATACCTTTTAAAGGCTCCCGCAGATAGGCGCGACGCGATTCTGGTGGAACATCTATCAGTCATTTATCGGTGTCGCGTCGCGTCTTCGGCACCTGTTTGCGGAAGCCTTAATGCGTAAATAACGCAAATCAATGCTGGATCTCAAAACTGATTTATTATTATATTTATTATGTAGGTATATCCCTTATTTATTTTTCGAAATTTTCTTTAAAATCAGTTTTAAAAAGACGCGTTTGTTTCCAGAGAGACTTTTAGGAGTATGAGGAATAGGGTGTAAAGTTCACTCATCCACCATAGAAAAGGGAGGATCCTCCGACCAGACGGGTGTTGTGTCTGGCGGGCCGACTGCCCAACTGTTGATGTCGGATAGTCTTCTATATGTCGTTCGCGCGCGGTAAACTCTAATTGCGCGATGCAGGATTTCTGTGACGTCATGTCTTTGATGCGTAGTTCGTATGTGGCGGTGTATCCGCTACATCACTCCCCTCCGGAGACCGGAGGTCGATAGTGGGCTGAGTCTTGTATCTTGCGATGCTTCACAGTGCCAGCTAAGGTTCCAGTGAGTCGGAACCGGGTGCCGCACAGTTCGCGGTGAGTCGGATCTGTCTGCGGTGATTGCGGCGGTTGTGGTGATTGCGGTGATTGCGGTGATTAAGGTGATTGCGGTAAAAGCGGTGATTGCGCTGATTGAGATGATTGCGGTGATTACCCAGTGAGTCGGGGTGATGAGGCTGAGGGTGATGACCAGGAAAGCGCGTTCGCTGCATGCTGGTGGTCAGGATACCCGTTGAAGCTGAAGGTGCTGGCTGTCTGTGTGACTCGCCTCACGAAAGCTTGCGGGAGTGATGATGATGACGTCACGCTGAAGTAGTTGCACGAAGGCTGCGTTGACGTTCATATTCGGGGTCACCAATTTAGGGGTATGAGGAACAGGGTGTAAAGTTCACTCATCCACCATAGAAAAGGGAGGATCCTCCGACCAGACGGGTGTTGTGTCTGGCGGGCCGACTGCCCAACTGTTGATGTCGGATAGTCTTATATATGTCGTTCGCGCGGTAAACTCTAATTGCGCGATGCAGGATTTGTGTGACGTCATTAACTGCTTTATTTTTAGTGAACTCTAGGGAAGTTCACTAAAAATATCCCTATCGGTAGATCTTAAAACTGGGCAACCCAAATTAGTTTGATTTTATTAGTGTTTATTTTATTCACTGAAGATTTCGTTTTTAAACTGCAATGCTTGTGATTAGGACTCACGCCTTTGATTTTAGAGGATTTAAACCGTATTTTTAGTTTGAAGTGAACATTTCATTTTTAAACTGCAATGTTTGTGATGTGACATGTTTTTTAAAATTTATATTTAATCATTAAATATCTTGTAGAATCAAACCCAAACGACCCAAAGCCACGCATAGTAGAAGACATAACAAAGGACCAGGAGAAAGCCAACGAGTTTGATATCTGGGGGCCTGTGGGAGGACTAGAAGAAGTCAAGCAGGAACTTACTGAGTGTATATTTTGGCCTATTATGGTAAGTGAGAGACCGTAGAATACTTTTGTTGAAATGTCTGAACATAAAATTAAAATAGTGACTTTAAAAGCAGAAATTGAAGTCGCTAACAGTGCATTTATTCTTAGAATATTCTTTCGACCTAAAACGAAATAAATAAGATTTAAAAAAAAAAACGGTGATATTTTTTCTTTTTAAAAATCTTTTATTTCCTACATTGTTATATCGAATTACTTTTAAATGAATGATAAGCAAACCTTTGGGTTTTTAAAACAGATTATTTTATCAATAAAAGTTCTATAATTTTACCCTATTTTGCCACAGTACCCAGCGCTATTCCCGTCTCAATCCTGCGGCGTACTTCTTTACGGGCCGCCCGGGACCGGCAAGTCGCACATAGGGTCCTGCCTCGCCCGCCTGACCAATATGAATATAATCACCGTGAAGGGGCCCGAGCTGCTGTCCAAGTATATCGGACAGAGCGAGAAGGCTGTCAGGGATATATTTGACAAGTTAGTACATTTCTCACCATATGTTTAATAAGTCGCACATAGGCTCCTGCCTAGCCCACCTGACAAACATGAACATGATCAACATGAAGGGTAATGGTTCTCTACCTTTTCTGGGGGCCAAAATGTTGCAGAATCAAAATGGCAAGGCCAAAATGTAGAATCTAAATACAAATTAATATTATAAAGAGAAAAGATTTGAAATGTTCGTTTGATACACTTTCACAGTAAACCGGCTGAACTGATTTAGATGAAATTTGGCACATGGGTAGACCATGACCTGGGTTAGGACAAACATAGGATAATATTTATTAAAAAAAAAAAACATAAACCTACATGGGCACTTATGAAACGTCAGAAGCTAGATGCACGGTTCCAGTTGGTCGTTTCCTATGGAGAAGAGCCGGCAAAACTCCACGGTTACTCTTTTAAAAATAATTGGCTTTTACAATATTTACAATCAACAGTTTTAATAGGTATGGGAGGACAGTGAGTAGGTCTTTCAACAAGTACCTGGTACTTAAAAAAATCTACAGTTCACTAAGCCTACAGCGTTCTCACTATAATAAATAAAACCTTATAAACAAAAAAAATGTGTGATTTTGGAAATCATGCTTGGCGCCAAAGGTGTATACGGAATCCGGATATATATAGACTCGTAGACTCATGGAACACTTTTCTAAAGCTTTGGGCCTTGTATTAATTTGTATGTTTCGTTTTTCAACAGAGCGGACATGAAGCGGCCTTGCATCTTGTTCTTCGACGAGTTCGACAGCCTCGCGCCCAAGTAAGTTGCTATTGTAAGTGTCCGCCTCGCTTCATATTTTGTACGCATTTTCAAGTCACTTATGTAGGTAACTCCTATTAAAATTGAATGCAATCACGAAGTATTTTTAGCCCTCTAAGTTTTTTAATTTTTCGTTGAATTGTAGGTAGCGATAAGCTAGACTTTTTAGATTTTCAATCTTATATCCTCAGACCAATAAAAAAGTATAGACGGAGCCGTCGTAAACAATCGCGACGAAATAACTGAGGCCAATTCTCGGCTTTGTGTGCGTAACTCGATATAAGATATCGTAGATTTGCGCATGTGTGCTAGAGAAAAATGTTGCAAGCATTGTGTTGCGACTCCCAAGTGCGAGAGATATACTTGAATGAAAAGTTTTATTATTTTGTAGTATTGTGTTTTATTTGTATTGGGTGAATGAAATGAAAGATAATTAAGTTGAATGAGAGTCATTTATTTTAATATTAACATCAATAATTAATTTTACAACACATAAAAAACTTACGTAAATTAAAATGACTAATGCCCCTTATGTTGTGTCACTTTTGAATATGTCTGGCGTTTTGAGTCATCACCTAAAGTTTCTTGTTTTGCAATATGGTGGAATCTTATGTTTATGTATTTATTAATTACAGGTCTTATTAAAGTTGTTTGGTGCTCTACGCCATACACGTTATGTTCATCTTCTAAGTTTGAAAAAATATCCTGATTACCAATAAATCTTCCCTTACTTTTGGGAAAAGATAATGATCTTAACTTGCAACACTGACACAATGGCGTCTAGAATTCTTGTTCCGAGAAATGATGACAAACATTTTACGATTTTGTTTAAATTACACATCAAATCGGATATTTACTTGTGAAAAGTAATCCCAGAAGACTTTTTCTGAAAACATGAATTGTTTTTGCAGCAGTTTATGACGCAGGACGGCATAATTTCGCAATTATAATTTCACCTAAATTGCGTCTTGCACACTCGCTCACTCGCGGCAGACTACCGCGCGGCCGTCTTCATATTGCCGAATCGTCTTCATATTACGTGCTTCACTTTTTGAGCGCAATGTTCCGTCTATACTTTTTTATTGGTCTGAGCTTATATCTGACGAATAAAAATTGCTGTTTGACAGCTTTTGTATAGAAAATATGTCAAACCGCCATATTTATTCTTCAGATTACAGTTATTGGCCGATTTAAAAATTAACCCTTTGTTTATTTATAGATATATTTCGACAATCGTATTTTTGTTACATATTATTTTATTTTGACCCAACTAAAATAAGTATTATTAGAATATTTAGTTTTAGGTGTAAAAAAAGGCATTTCAAAAGTTTACAAAGTTTCAAATGCCTTTTTTTACACCTAAACGGTTACAACATCAAATTCATTGGAATTAATTATTAATATTCTAGTTTACTATTTAGCCTTATTTCTTATTTCCATACAGTAATATTGCCAAATTAATCAAAACAGGTATATATTTGACAGCTATTTGCAACGTTGCCAAGTTTTTGGATGAACGCTCTAAACAACCGCTATGTTTTTCAAATTAATGTCAAATTTGGACTTGTATTGCAATTCTGTTGAAATGGTTCGAAGTTACATTAATAATGTCACATCAAACATTTTTGTTACATAAGTAGTAAATCATTTTACCAGACTTTATTTCAACCAAAACCCGCATTTTCGTGTTAATCATAATTATCTGTTTAGACGAGGCCACGACTCAACAGGAGTAACAGATAGAGTAGTGAACCAGCTCCTAGCTCGCCTGGACGGGGCCGAGGGCGGGGCCCGGGGGCCCGTGCTGGTGGCCACGTCGCGGCCCGACCTGGTGGACCCCGCGCTACTAAGGGCCGGCCGTCTGCAGCGACACGTGTACTGCGCTCTGCCTGACCGAGTAAGTACTAAACTTGAAATCAGAATCTTAGATAATAACTAGCGACCCGCACTTTGATAAAACACCAGGATTTCTTTAATTTATTTTAGTTTAAAGTTAATGTATTATACACATACACCTTACGAAATAAAATTTCTAAATGATAGTGAAAACGTCATCAAAATGCGTTGCGTATTTTAGAAGAACAACGCGGTCACACAGACTATCTGTGTAGATTCTCAAGTTTAGGTTACAACCACAAACTCAAAGTCATACAAGAGAGATTAAATTCCATTACAACCAACATTTAACCTTTTTTGTTACAAATGGTCACTTAAAACTCAATTTAGCGCCAATATTTCAATCGTCAGATAACTTATATCTAAAGAATAAATATGGCGGTTTGATATTTCTTTCTTTTACAGTCCGCAAATTATAAATTATCTAAAGATTGAAAAATCGGCTCTTACACTATATGATACTAAAATAGATAACTAAGTGGCAATAAAGTAAACATACATACATACATACATAAACTAACGCCTTCATCCCATGGGTGCAGAAACTACAGAATTTCACCTTTTGCCTCGTTTACGTTCATACATCTGGTCATACACGCACGCCAGTTGCCAATTTGTCTCACTGAAAGTGGTATTCCACTTACCCAGTGTCAGATATCCAGGTATAAATAAATATCTGCCTGATTTTCAGAGGGTTCCATTAATAGAATTGAGAATAGAAGTTATTTCAGTTAAAGAGGAGCAATTATTAAATAAAATACGTTATTTTAAATAAGTAAGCAAAACAGAAATATAACTGCAATAAAGACCGTGTTAAAGAGTAATAAATTGACATTATCTCAGTTACAGAGGTCAATACTTAAAAAATTCAAAAGAAAACAATTTAGCAAAAGTGTTCTTTAAAATATAGTCTCAGTAAAAGAGATAAAATACATTCACTGTCTCAATTATAGAGGTAATTATGATGATAAAATCAAAAGAACTACCAGACATAGAGGTTTGTTTTGTCCCACTAACGGAGGTAATTCAGTAATGAAGTGTCGGGAACTGAGCATGAGTTCCAGCTATGGAGGTTCGTCACTTATCCAGGTCACACTCAACCAAGTTTTACTGTATATATGTATGAATGTAAATTATCAAAAAAATGCTAAATTGTTGTCAAATAGACATTTGCCATGAAATTAGCTCCTTAAATGTCGAGTAGGTATCTCTTCTTTTTACACCAATGATCAGAAATGTAATTTCTCTATTCTTCTTCCTCGCAGCAAGGCCGCTACGAAGTCCTCCGAACCTTAACCAAGAGCGTGCTAGTCGACGAGGCAGTAGACCTTCAAGAGTTGGCGGAGCAGACCGAAGGGTACTCTCCCGCTGACCTCAAGTCCATACTCGTTACAGCGCAATTGACCAGGCTGGAGACACAATTGGTAAGAGACCTTCAGAACTACACCAGTCCACTGCTGGATATGCAGCTCAAACTCAAAGCACTTATTTAAATTAAACAATTTACACTTTTGAATTGTCATGGAGTCTTTCATTTAGTTAGAAAGTTGAAGTTAGTTACCCGTTAGAAAACGTTTATATCTAATCTCTGTGGAGAAGACAGATACAGTATTATAAAGTACTAATGTCATCATGATTCCAGTCCGAAAATGGGATGGCATTTAAACGTAATAATCTGGGCAAGAATTTCCATGAAGACTCTTTTTCTCCTCTCCAATCGCACGGCATTTAACTCGATCTACAGCTACTACTCCAGCTACTACCAGTCATTCAGCGAAGATCGTCGCTCCACTTAGCCTGAGGGCGTCCTCTCTTACACCTCTACTCCAACGGTCACCAAAACAGTGTTTGTAGAAGTGAAGGGTGCCAAACACTGTTTTGGTGACCGAGCGAGCGAGAGGTCATGGGAGGCCGTCACCTCCTTTTGCGAAGCAGTAATGCTCGCGAAAGAGGAGGCGGAATGCGTGAGGGAGAGGCAAAATTTGCGCCCTCACGCCCCTACCCGCCGCAGGAGGAGACGCCCTGGGCGTCGGGAATCGATAACCAATTCCTGGCCACTGTAAGCGCGGGCTTGCGGACGGTGAGCAATGGGTAGCTCGCCGTCCGGTAAGGACCAGGCCCTGTGCGACGGCGCGTTGTGTTCCACGCGCGCCTCAAAGAGATGTCAGCGAGTGAAGCGGTCCGATGGGACTTGCCTGCCGGGGTTGCGGGAAAGTCCGAAAGGGATACCGTGGCCCCCTGGCATTGCACAGGCAACAGAAGGAACACGGGTCGGGTGGGTTTTAGTCAGTAAGAGTCTGACACGCCCTCCCGCTCCACCCAGAGCTGGAGAAGTCATATGATGATTTTCCACACAAAAAAATAAAATAAATGCGGATATACCCAAATGACACATTTGATGATTCCCCAAACCAAAAAAAAAAAAAAATGTGTGCCAAACGGAACGCTATTATTAAGCCTCCTCTGTCCGTCCGTCTGTCTGTCAGCGGGCTGTATCTCATGAACCGTAATAGGTAGAAAGTTGAAATTTTCACAAATTGTGTATTTCTATCGCCGCTTTGACAACAAATAGTACAAATAAATAAAGTTAAAAAAAAAAAAACTGGGTCTCCATACAAGAAACGTGTCTTGTCGTGTTTTGTTTGTGTCTTGGCGTGTTTTGGTAATTACGTATGGTGGTACGGAACCCGTCATGTGCGAGTCCGACTCGCACTTGGCTGGCTTTTTTTTTTGCATGTTCCGGGACGTAACTGGGCAACTTCATGACAGAATTTTATAGTAACTTCATGTACCATCGCAGAAGCTCATATGTAAACATCGTAAGGACTATTTCTGCTTGCAGCGCTCGGCGGCTATAGAACCGGGGCGGTAACAGATGTGGTCATCGTGTTCACGGGATTTTGTTTTCAATCTGCTTAGATATGAAGTTCTTCGATAGTTCATAGTATACGTTTTTTTTCTAGACGGCAAACGCGGAGAAGACGATGGAATCGGTGGTGGTGTACAAGGAAGACATCGAGAGTGCCTTAGCGGAGACCAAGCCTTCACTATCGTTACAACAGAGACTTTTCTATGATATCATGTAAGTTTTACCTATTGTAGTGTGTAAATTGATTAACGTGAAAGAAAGATAAATATTTTATTTGGGACACGCACAGGAAATACAAACAGTAATAAAAATTTAAAAAAAATAAAAAAAAAAAAAAATATATTTAAAAAAAAAAACGTGCTGTAGTTTTGATACTTATTTATATCGAACTAGGTTTTGTCCGCGGTTTCGCTCGCGTGGAGGGAAAGTCCTACCGAGTTAAAAAGTATCCTATGTCCTATGTGCCCAAATCCGTTCAGCCCTTTTAGCGTGAAAGGGAAATAAACAAACTCACTTTCGCATTTATAATATTAGGATATAAGTTAGGATTAATGTAATTTTGGCAACAATTTCAATCAATTCGTCTAGATTGAAAACTCGAATGATATTGAGCAAAACCTGAGTTTACTACTCTGATGAGAATACCATCGAAAACTGTCGAACTTACAGCGTTTGTTTTTGGCATCATTTAAATTCAAATTCAAAAGTCATTTATTCAAACTAGGCTGAGAATCAGCACTTTCCGAACGTCAAAATTAGATAAGACAGTCCCCCAAAACGCCCACCCTTCACCACTTCCTAGTGCTTTTGCTGGGAAGAAGAAGTGGCGCGACAAACTCCCCAGCAGCACAGCTGTCTGTACAGTTAGAAAAAAATAAATAAAAAAAAAACTTTAGATAGTTAAAACTAAGTCAAGATAGTAATTTGTTGGCTTGAAAGTTATTATCTTTTTCGAGAGAGTGCGAATAACCGAAACAGTATTTATGATTTTGTAAAACCTCTTTCCAGATACAAAAGATTCCGCGGCGAGAGTTTGACGCCCGAACAGAAAATGATCTCGAGTTTCCAGCAGAAGCAAAGAGTCACGCTTGCGTAGAAATTGTGCTAACAAGTAAAAATACGCCTTAATAACGTAGAATTGCTATAGACTGGAGTAGATAAAACATTTTACACTCAACGAAAATGGGATGCAGAAAATAGGGTATTTGACTACAAAAAATACACATGAACTAATTCTTGTTTTAAAGATGTTTCAGAAAAGACAAGTTACTATGTTGTCACTGAGTTATGATGTCAGAGCACAGCAGTGCTGTCATATCTTGATCGAGATAAAAACTGACCTGCAAATTGCAAAAAAACGTATGAAAATTTGAATGTCGCGGGCTACCCTGACACTGGCCGGAAACATTTTATTTTACTGTAACTTACTTATTTTTTTTAAATCTTCGAGAAATAAATTAAAAAAAAACTGTCAAATACCCCATTGTGCTAGAAGCAAAGTCAATGTTAGATGTATTCACCGCTACTTAATAATACTGTTGTAATACCACAGTACAAATAAGTAACAGTATTATATCTTCATAGAAAACGGCTGAAACGACGCCCTCGAAAACTCAGTGGACGCGGAAGGTTTATTTACCGAGCGGGGCCGTAGGTAATTATTTCAAGGTCACTGCCGAGATATAATACTGATACTTATTTATACCGTGGTAACACTGTCGCGATGCCGCGCTTGGACCACTTTCAAATGAAGCTGATATCAGACGCTTCACTCGAGTGAAGGTTAATTTTTGTTTCATTCCATGTTCACACGACACTGAAAAAATTACATTCACATGAACGTTCGTTAATTTCTTTTAATTTTTTGATCATTCGGGATTACTTGCGAGTAATGGCGAATGCCGAAATCCAAAATCGGATCGTTTTGATTCATATTGTGTTCAGATGTTTTATTTCGAGCAGGTCAGACGTTCACCACATTTTAGATATTATGCTACAAGTAAGTGGCGGGCTCGACTTGTCGGGCTAATTCAGTGGGCGAAACGTAGGCAGAAGATATATGAGTTACGCGATAGAAAAAGAGGCAACTTCTAGGTGAACACCGGTAGGTAATTAGCGGCCTAAATTGTTGTGGAGTGAACCATCTGTACCTGTACTATTATGTATGCTATGTGTCAATTTAAGAGGCCGAATGAAAGACATAAATGAACAAAAAGTGAAGCGTTTGATTTCAACTTAATTGGCTACAAACAAAAGAGCTTATGTCTTAACATTTTTGCTAACTAAGAGCAATTGTATTAATGAAATGAAGTCATACTGTACTGTACGAACATGCTGACTGCCCATTGGATGGATAGACTTTTTTAACCGACTTAGAAAAGGAAGAGGGATTTTTTATTGTTATATTAGACGTGACTTCGTGACGGTTTTAGTTTTTTTGTATACTACCGTATGTCTCCGGCATTCGTTACCCCGAGTCCTGACTCGTTCGAACTTTTGATTCGGTGAATCTGAACGCGAAGTCGTGTCGACAGAGGGCGCTATCCGGTTTTTCGAACATAAGTGACATATGTACAGACGTCAGCACATGAACCTACTACAATCTGTCTAATTTCTTTAATAGATTTTCAACTTTATCACTAAAGTATAAGGTTCAAAGTTGATTGGGAAAATTTGACAGTTTCGGATAGGTTGACCTGCTGGCGTCTGTACACCATATGTCGCATCTTCGCGCGATGATCGCTTTTAAATAGGACGCGGCCTTAAACGATTAGAATTATTTATGTTTTAATAAAAGTGCTATCACAGAGCCCCCACGAAACTAAGGTTGGGGGACGAGCGGGGTGGCGGGGATGGAATAATTTTGTACCGTCGCCTCCGCCCCGCTCGTCCATCGCTCCTCGCCGCTGGTTTCGTGCTCGCAACCTAATAACACTCGGTTTCTGGAACACAAATCCACACATAAATTATCTAACAAATTGTCAAGCGCGTGTCACCTGGTTGACTGAATTTTCATTCAATTCATATGTACTTTCTGAGTTTATTTTGGACATTACTGACATCGGTAAAGGTAAATATCGTGAGGAAACTTAAACTTATCTAATAATACTTAATAAATAAATAAAATCGTAATGTATGTATTTACTGTCAAAATAACAGCTTTTCACTTCTTTTTCTCCTTCTTCTTCAGAAGAGAAGAAGGAGAAGATAACAAAAAACTATTTTAAAATTTTTGTCGGTCTGTTTGTTCGGGCTAATCTCCGAAACGGCTGGATCGATTTTGATGGGACTTTCACTGGCAGATAGCTGATATTATGAGGAGGCTACATTTATTTTAGAAAAAAAATTAGGGTTCACTTGGGTGAAACCGTGGTTAATATAAGTCTGAAATCGCTCATTCTTGAGCAAGCGTGGTGATCAATCCTCGTGCCTTCTTAGTATAAGAAGAGTCATTTGTCCTGCAGTGGGACACTAATAGTCTGGTATTAATTTTATAAGCCGATCACTTAACATGCGTTCAATTTTGGCACGTTCGTCGCTGGTTTTCATTCCAGAAACCGTTTTAGAAGAGTATACATTTATTTTTATGATCTGGTGAAGCATTTCGGAGAGAATGGTACTCTTAGAAAAAATTATATTTGCGGTGGACTGTCAGTATGTTTTTTTAATATATTTAATTAGTGCTATAAGCTTAAGCTGTGATGTATAAGCTAGTATAAGTAGGTTCTAGGGCTATTATAATAAGTGCACATACAACAGTTGGTTTGTTTTGTATATTTTGTTGCGAATTTTGTATTTAATTTATTAATTGTTATGAATATATCTGTATTTTATAGTTTTGAGGTTTTATTTTTCTTTCCTGAAACTTACTTGTTAGTACCTAACGAACTCCCATGGACCTTGAATATTTTTTTGGAAAATAACATGATTTTTAAGATTACGTACCTCAAAAAGAAAACTCGAAACCCTTCACACTTCATCACTTCACTTTGGATCACTTCGTCCGTCTGTCTGTCTATCAAGACCCTTTTTTTCAGGAACGCGTGAAGGTACAAGTTGAAATTGATCTTAAATACGTAGGTCTACGGTCCCTTGGAACTCGAAAAAATAAAGCTTCTAAATCAACGCAATAAAAAATATGGCCATTTATGCGACATATTTTAATATTCGCAAATAAATCCTATAGTACTTCCCTTTGACTTAGAATCATGAAATTTGGTAAGAAGCAAGGTCTCACAGCACAAATAAAGGAATTCCGAAAATCGTTAATTTGTACATTTATCACATCACCTACATAAGAAAATAATAATTGCGATTACAAGTTTTCATTTGCAGTTAGAGAGCAGGTATCTCGATCTACCTATGAGAGAACATTTTTTAACTACAAAGTTAAGTTTGTTTTTGGGATTAATTCATCCTAACTACGGAATCCTTCATTGTGCGTGGCCCGACACACGCTTGGCCGGTTTTTTTTTAACTCAAAAACCATTTTGACTTAATTTTGCCCCAAATACATTGTACATTTGAGAGCATGTAAATAACTATGTTTTATTATAATCCAATTTTTTTTTGGCATTTAACATTTTTATCTCCTGTCTTTATCGCATTTTATTTGTGGGCTGCGCAACATCTCTTTTCTTGGCATATAACTGTGCGTTTGCACGGGCGAAATATTCACGACAAAACATCTTGAAAATCTTTAGTTTCTGTCAAAATCAAGAATATTTGACAGGAACTAGAGATTTCAACATGTTTTGTTGTGATGTTTCGCTAGTGCAAACACACATTTACATCAATCAATCTGCCTAGCCTTTTCCCAAGTACGGGGTCGGCTTCGAGTCGAACCGGATGCAACTGAATACCAGTATTATACTTGAAGCGACTGCCTATCTGGCCTCCACAACCCAGTTGGTGGGTAATACGATACCCGTTGGTAAGACTGGTTGTCAGACTTTCGGGCTTCTGACGACCCGTAACGACTGTCAAAGATCCACGAATGACAGCCGGGACCAACGGCTTCCAATGCACAGAGGAGGTAACGATGGTCACCCGTTCACGGACCAACCCTGACGAGCGTAGCTTTACCTGATGTAATATAACATACACTTTCATATTAATCAATGCAAAATACAGAAAATTCTATTAAGTACCTACGTAAGTACACTGTTCCAAAACCCGACCCCTTGTCTAATAGTACAATCCTCGCCAAAATCTCAAGTCTACATTCCCACAGTTTCCTAAACTTTAGATACCAGCTAATAATGTTGATGGCTAAACTTTTATCAGGCAGCGTTAACAGCGCCTCAAGCGGCTGTTAATTAGCGCCGCCGACTCCCAGGAGATTGAATATTGATAATATCTAATTGATTGCCTCGCGAAATGTAGCGGTAGGTACCTATCGGTACGCGATTAGTGCCGAAACGTTGTTAGATCTATTGGATTTAGGTTTTTTTTCAACTATTTTCTTTACTTGTTTTTTTTTTAAATATTAACACAATTAACTATTTACACTAGGTACCAAATACAATGACTAACTAACTGTACAAATAAATACAAAAAACAAACGGACACTTTGGCGTGGAAGTCTTCGTCCGCAACGCTGTCATCTGGAAACGAGCCCAGAAGACTGGCAGCATTGCCACGTTGAACTATGATCACGTGAATATTTTTGTTTAAGTAATTAAAATAACGACTTAGAAGGAAGATTTATTTCAATTGGCCGTATGTGGTTGTAATTTTCGAAACCGCAGTAGTTAAATTCAATAGACTCGCGTCATTTTCCGCTACTCTCATCCGATTCGAGTAGCGGAACATGACGCGATGCGAGTCTATTGAATTGAAGTACTGCGGTTTCGCTGCTATGGTTTCGCGGCGGAGGTACCTATGCTACCGGCGTTACAGGTGTATTTTTGAGACGGGGCAGTAAGGGCAGGTACCTTAACCGTTATAACTACAGGAAAATGGTCTAAGGACACTGTAACTTTTTGAGACATTTTGATCTCCAATCACAGATTTTGAAAAAAGTTTTCACAAAAAAACGAGAGATCCTTACAATAAAGTGCGCGCCACCACTGAAGTCCAGCAGAATAGTTGTGTACCTAACTAATTTTTTTAAAACTAATTTGATGTAATGACATAGACAATAGCGCAGCAAACACAAATTTTGACGTTCAAAAGTGTCTTATGAGGGCCTATTTGTAAAAAATGATTTGATTTTGAATAGCGCTACGTCTTTCGGACTTGAGTGGTGACGTATATATGATTTATACGTGTGCGTTACTCCAGCGGAATGTTGTCGCTTTTCAGGATTTCGGCTCGACAGATAATTAGTACCCCATCTCGTGTAAATGTGCCCGAAATTTAGAATTTGTGCGTCCAGTCTATCCAAAGATATTCACGAAAAACAGATTCCGCTGGAGTAACGTGACCCCAGCGGCATGTTTTTTAACCAGTGGTCGTAGCTGAGTACAAACTAGCTACTTAGATAGATCATATTTGTGCCTAATTGTGCCCAAAAAATAAAATTTGTGCGTCTTGAGGTTTCAGAGTTATTCAAGATGCCGCTGGGGTAACGTTTAGCAAATTGCTGTACCTCTTAAACGACATGACATACAACTACGATTTTGTTTACTACGATGGGTCTTAATTTGTGCGTAGGTATGCTGTGCAATTTTCTTTTTTCTATAATCGACACCGTTGGAAAATAAAAAATCGATTTTCAAAAACCCTAAAATCGATCCTTGCGCTTCAATGAGAAACCCTAGAAACTTACCAGTTATGGTGATTTGTACCTTTTACGAACTCAAAGCATCATGCGAAATTAGATGTTTCTATTTCAACTCCTCAGAGAGCTATTCCATTTTAATTTAAAAAATTGCACAGAATACGCACAAATTAAGACCCATCGTATTAAAAAAAATCGTAGTTGTATGTCATGCCGTTTGAGAGGCACAACAATTTGCTAAACGTTACCCCAGCGGCATCTTGAATAACTCTGAAACCTCAAGATGCACAAATTTTATTTTTTGGGCACAATTAGGCACAAATATGATCTATCTAAGTAGCTAGTTTGTACTCGGCTACGACCACCGGTTAAAAAACATGCCGCTGGAGTAACGTTACTCCAGCGGAATCTGTTTTTCGTGAATCTTTGGATCGGCTGGACGCACCAATTCTAAATTTCGGGCACATTTACACGAGATTGGGTACTAATTATCTGTCGAGCCGAAATCCTGAAAAGCGACAACATTCCGCTGGAGTAACGCACACGATTTATACAATATTCATCATCATCATCCTGTTTAAAACCTCTCGGAAAATGGGTTGGTACTATCTGACAACCAACTCTAGCACCGCGCGCTCATTGGTCAAATCAAATAGCACGCGCTGTCCCGGCTTTCTGTTACACACTTCCGTCCCGTTTCATGAAATCACTCCCACAGATTGCAGGAAAACGAGAGGAAAGATGTAACACATCAAAAACTTTTTTTTGATGCCAATCGAGGATCGATCGTTTCTCATAATAATGATCAAAAAACTCTATAGGACCAACTGAGGTTTGAGTGCTAGAAAAGTCAGAAATCTCAAAAAATCTTTACCCATACATTTCGAAAGAAATGAGCCTGCAACAACTTACTTTTTTATGACGCATAGACTGGCCTATTGACCCTTACTGCCTTATCTTAAAAATCCACTGTAGGTATATCAGCCATCTCTTACCTACGTCGCGTCGGATAAAAGCATTTGTAGGCAAGGACACCGAGCACTTCTTTTGATTTGTGATGGGGCAAGATGGCGCTCCCCACTGTTCACCAATTGAACTACTAACTATTGATGTTTCCAGTAGATGGCGCTACCAAGTAACTGGATTCTTATTTTTGTAGCAAGTTGGCTCATCTTGATGTTTGGGGCAACGCAAATAAATGTAAAAAATCGTGTTTCGGAGTAACTAACAAATTTACAATATTTGAAAAAGGCTTTTTCTTACTAACCTGACTTTTTAAAATTAATCATCGGTACATTAATATGTTGGTAGGTAGTTCAACAAAATTAAAATTATTTCATTTACAATTTCTTACTTAGCTTCCAAAATTATTTACTTAAGTAAAAACTTTCCAACTCTGTAATTAGCTATTTACCTATACCAGTGCAGGAGATAAGCATGTTTTATTGAAAAACTTAACCGCTGGCGCAGTTTTGATTAAGATTAGTTCGTAACTTGCACAATAATTTAGATTGAGCGGTGATTTGGAACGCGACGCTCGCGGGATGGCGCGAAATTTCGCGGTACACGGATCCGTAACGATTAAACTGGAATAGATTTAAATACAAACCTATCTTTTTTGTAGGTAAAGGGAGGTTAAAATATTTTGGAAATCGGTTTTCTTTTTTTGCGCAAATGTAAGGTATTTATACTCGTGACTGTAAGTAGATACTATTCTGGTTACGGTTCTCATACTCCATAGGTAGGTACTCAATACATTTATTGCTTCCACTTGTGAACTTAGGTGGTAGGTTTTATAAAAATATGATCTATGTGGACCTTGTCGGGCACAGCAAAGTAGGAGAGAGGAGAGAGGAAGAGTCAAAATAAAAAGCCCTCTTCCTCTATCCTACTTTGCTGTGCCCGACAAGGTCCACCCTTGTCGGGCACAGCAAAGTAGGAGAGAGGAAGAGGGCTTTTTATTTTGACTACCTAGGTACTTAGTTGTTATTATTCTGTATAGGTAAGTAGGTACTGCAGAGGTTTCATGGCTGGCAGTATGATTGTATAACTGGCAGACATTCTAACATTTAAATATAGAATTACTTTTGAATATTTACGTGTCTAGCATTTGTTCTGGGACAGATTATTATTAGTATTGTTAAAATGTTAGGAATATCGTATAATTTTACAATGTTTGTAATTATGCGGGCACCATGCATCTATCACATAATTAATTTATGTCATTCCTTCATTTTTCATTCTTTTTACCTATCGACTGCCTCATTGGTCTAGTGGTTGCAAGCGTTACTGCTGAACAAGAGGTTCTGGGTACGATTCCCAGGTCGAGCAAAGTGTTATTGGGTTTTTCTTTCTGGAATTTCTCAGTAGCAGCCCGGAGTCTGGATTTGTGCCCGGTTGATGGCAATAGGCTCGCCCCCTATTACATGGGACTTAAACATAACTGGCGAAATGTGGGTGTACTATAGGTACACCTCTGCCCAACCCTTCGGGGAAACAAGGCGTGATGTTATGTTATGTTTACCTATCGTGGTATAGTAATCTTATTCTAGGTGCATCGTCTTCACACATAATTAATGTATACGAGATATTGTGAAAATATTTTAAAAGAGTAACGGTGGAGTTTCTTGCCCATTCTTCTCCATACGAAAACTATCTTTTAGAATGGGCGACTAGAATCAATATTATATTTTTTTTTTGTAAATGTTGACGATCATAAGTGCCTTTTTTGTGCCTAATTGAAATAAATTATTTGACTTTGACTGATCGCCTGAGGGCCCCGTCTCGTGCAAGCGTGCTTCTGAATATTGTAATTTCTTGAGAGCTTGAAATACAGCGGTCATCTGGACCCCATAAAGTACCTCCGCGTATTTTAATTTATAGTTACTAACCCCCAGTAAGGTGTAAACCCTCATCATCGATATTGTGATAGAATTTAGATAGTAGAAATTGTTTTAATTTATTTATAAATGTATTGTTTATGTTCTTTTTTAATTAAATCTGATAATTTATTATATATTTTAATTGACATGACTAGTGTACTTGTTGAGTGCATTTTTAACTTAGAGCCAGTTAAGTTTAACCTATTTTTATGGCGTAATGTATATTTTGACTGTATTTTTTCTTTTGTCAAGTAAAAGTGATGGTAATTTCTAACGAATTTGCATATTTCTAGAATGTAAAGGCCGGGGAGGGTAAGTATGTCATGTTCTTGTAAATGAGGTTTGCAACTGTCGGTGTCCTCTATATTTACAAGGATTCATAATAATAGTCTTTTTTGTAATGTGAAAAGTGTCGGTGCATCTGCGCTGTTTCCCCACAATATTACGCCGTAGTTTAGCCACCACTCCGGTACCTACTGAGCGTGGATTAGGTATAGATAGGTACTTTATTATATCGGTGTGATTTAATTGACAGAGTGACGTAGAAGTTTTCATACCGAGACCATCCGTGCTTCGGAAAGCGTTGGTCCCGGCTGTCGTTAGAAGCCCGAAAGTCTGCTAATAACAACTAATTTTTCCACGGGGTATCGTATTACCCAGTTACTGGGTTGTTTAGGTCAGATAGGCAGTCGCTCCATGTAAAATACTGGTATTCAGCTGCACCCGGTTAGACTGGGAGCCGTCCCCAACATAGTTGGGAAAAGCTAGGCAGATATAGAATAGAACGTTTTTACATTCTATAGTAGGTACAGCAGTTAATACACGTTGATCTTCTTCTCCCTGCCACTGTCCCATGTTACTTGGGGTCACCACAGTTTGATATAACAACAAGTTGTCTTCTTGTTGTCTCATCCAGTAAAAACCACGCTTCACATTCTACTTCCTTGGACCACCATCTTGTAAACTTTGAGCGTTGGTTAATAGCTTAACACGCGTTTGTAACGAGTTGGTTAATGAATTAAATCTGTATTAACTGCTTCTACCAAGACGGGTATATTTCACTTGCATACGCCGCAGTTTGAGATAAGTGATCTTGTAATAAAGTGTCTACATATATCCCGGTTTTAAAGTAACTTCCGCAATGTATTTGAATAATATTAATTTGGTTTTCTTATTCTATTCGGCAAAAGCATATTATTACAGAAGTACTATCAAAGAACTTCATAAGCAGTTTGAAAACAAAATTCCATGAACATTGTTACCGCCGTGTTACCGCTCCGGTTCTATAGCGGCCGAGCGCTGCAAGCAGAAATAGTCCTTACGGTGTATAGATATGAACTTCTTCGATGGTACCTAGGCGACCGACCTCTGCTCAGGTGAAAATATAGAATGCTCATTTAATATTATAGAAAAGTTCATACAAATTCCATGCTGCCATTATAGTAGGTACTTACTAATTCCATGCTGCCATGATAGTAGGTACTTACTAATTCCATGCTGTCACGTTATTATTCTAATGTAGCCATCTTGTTGTAAACTTTGGGCGACCGAGCTCGAAAAAAACGAATTTTCCAAATATTAGACCTAGCTAGATTGATTTTTCGCCCCCGTAAACCCCTTTATGTCAACTGTTATCGAAATCGTTTGAGCCGTTTTATAGAACGTGTGAGTGTGTGTGTGTAATGTAAATTATCTTGAATACTATTAAACACACAACTTACATAGAATATTTTTTTTCTAACTGAACAGACAGCTGTGCTGCTGGGGAGTTTGTTCCGCCACTTCTTCTTCCCAGTTAAAGCACTAGGAAGTAGTGAAGTGTGGGCGTTTTGGCGGACTGTCTTATGTAATTTAGACGTTCGAAAAGTGCTGATTCTCAGCCTAGATGAATAAATGTCTTTTGAATTTTGAAAGTGCGTCGAATATGCCTTACAGTGGCCCTAGCTCATACGCGCGAAGTAAAGTTGAGTAAATTTTAAAAAATAGAATATGTAGATAGGTACCTTCTGGTATAAGAAATCTATACTCTTTCAATGCATTTAAAACTCCACTTAGTCAGTATATAATAGCGGATCGATGACTTTTGTTAGTTTGTAACTGATGACGACGAACTTTGTGTAATTTATATATTATGTTCTATTATTGTTCTCGAGCAAGTGATAATGTCTTTATTGATAATACAGTTTAGGCGAGGTTAGGGAGGAGCTCGTGGCTAAGTAATAACAGCCAACGGGTCGATCCATCAGGTTAAGCTACGCTTGCCGGGGTTGGTCCGTGGATGGGTCATCATCTTTACATACCGAGACTCCTCCGTGCCTCGAAAAGCACGTTAAGTCGTTGGTCCCGGCTGTCATTCATGGATCTTTGACAGTCGTTACGGGTCGTCAGAAGCCCGAAATTCTGACAACCAGTCTTTCCAAGGGGTATCGTATTACCCAGTTACTGGGTTGTGGGGGTCAGATAAGCAGTCTCTTCATGTAAAATACAGTATTCAGCTGCATCCGGTTAGACTGGAAGCTGACCCCAACATAGTTGGGAAAAGGCTGGGCATATTGACCCTACTAATATTATAAAGGCGAAAGTTTGTGAGTGTGTATGTTTGTCTCTTCTTCACGTTAAAACTACTGAACGGATTTGGATAAAATTTGGCACACAGATAGTTTATAACCTGGATTAACACATAAGATCTTTTTATCTCGATATTCCCACAGAATCGAAACATAGGCGGGTGAAACCGCGAGGCGCAGCTAGTTGATAATAAAGTTTCTTTGAACCTAAATTCGATCGATTTCTGAATTGTAGCATTTTGGATTAACTTTATGCGACAAACACAATTAGTATCCACCATAGAACAAAGTTCCAAGCTAAACTGTGCGAAACGAGTATTTACAATTCAAAAATCTTTCGTCTACGTTACGTTTACTTACTTACTAAGGTATCCTTATTTAAACTACTAGGTACAATAAAGCGCAGGTATAAATACCGTATCATCAAATGAGGCTATTTTAGTACCTACTTAACCCAATTCCCATTTCAATATTCGGTAACAAGAGTAGGACTTAGACGTAGCAAGAGAACCATAGAAACGGGTTTTCTACGGGTCGTGTGTCGACGAAAGAATAGACAAAATGACAGATAAACAATCTCTCATTTTGTCTATTCTTCCTTCGACAAAACCCGTTTCAATTGTGGTCAAGCTAAGCGTGGTGAACACACTGTCAGAAAGGAAAAAAAAACCTTTTTATACACGATATCTCCTAAAAGGCTACTAAAGTAAAGCTAGAAAAAAGATTATTAACGTTGCAACATCACAATCACCACAACATTTGCTTAGCGCGGTGATTATGATAATTTTCACGACCATTCAGTCTTTGAATGGAGATCCATGAAAATTAATAATTCAACGATAAATCAATCTAAAAACGGTCCCTTGAAAAAAATATCATCCCTAAATCCGTATAAACGTCGTCTTCCCATCACCTAAATTCAAGGAGAATCGTTTTATAAATAAAGGAAAATAAAGCGTCTTTGTAGGTAAAGGTCCGCATCAAGTCAGGAGAGGTGGCAAGGTGGAATTAGGGCCCTTGTTGGACCAAAGAAAGCAGTTTTTATTCGGTCTAAAGTAATTATTGTGTTTTTGTGAAAGAGTTTGTTAGCGGACCATTCAGAGTTGAGGACACGGGCGCTTTCTTGATGGAGGGACGGATTTGGGTGGGTGGGAAAAGGGATATACATAAATGTAATATTTGTGATTTTTTGAAAATATACCTAGTGGTATCTTTATTTATTGTTTTGCTTGCCATATTAATTTATTGTTCACTTCTTCATCATCATCATCTTCCGGCCCTTAGCCCATGTTACTTGGGGTCGGCGCAACACGTTTTCTTCTTCCATTCTCCCCTGTCAACCGTCACGCAATCATCTACACCTTTTTCCTTCATATCACTCCTCACACAATCCATCCATCGTTTCTTTGGTCTTCCTCTCCCTCTCCATCCCTCAATATTTATATTCATCACTCTTTTAGTCACATGCGATTCTTCCCTCCTCATCACATGCCCATACCAAGACAGTCGATTCCCGTTCACTTTGAGAATAATAAATTCTGTTTGAAATATACCTATTTAAAATACTACAAAAACACAATACAATGACTAAATTCATTGTAAGATTTTAGATCCGCTATTTGACTGTCGACCAGTTTCAAAAATCATTCGTAGCATGCGTAGCTAATTAGCGTAGACAGCAGCTCGTAGACTCGTAGACATTGGCTACGAGCGTAGGCCAACTCCGTAGACTGCTACGACAAACGATCTCGTGATTCTCGGAATTGTAAAAGGTGATCATATTTTTCTCTTTCCGCTGAACTCATCTTTCGCATTGTGTTATCGATTATCACTCCACATTTTAATAACTAAAAATTTTACACACATCTCCTTACAAAATAGGATCACCCAAGCCCGTCCCTGTGCATTGCCCGGAATATTCTTGTTTTCCTCGAGTTTTCTCAGCTTTTCTTCGCGTTTTCTTTCGTTTGGTGCCTTAATTAGCTCATTCAGTGGCCCCTTCTCGCCGCGCCCCCCACCGCACCCCCTAAATTATCTTATTTATTGAAAGCACTTTTATATTACATTTTGACAACCCGAATGGTGTATTTAGTGAGCATTTAAGGATCGGTGAAGCCCCAGAAAGGCGAATAAGGTGATATTTTATTGGTTGGGGCGATGAACTTTATTCATGCTTTTTTTTTGAATAATCAAATATTTATCGGTTATTCAGTTTACGTTAGGTTACGTATCTTTATTTGGTGTCGTTGAGATGGTCGGTTTAAAACGCCTATCTGTCAATAATATTATTATATTATAAAAATCTGATAGCCTATAAATGTAAGATAACATTAGTATGCCTACAGGCATCCGTAACTTAATAGCACAGAAGTATCTAATTCTACGAAATATTTCACGTTTTAGCCACAGCCGATGCCTTGTCTCGTTAGCAGCTAGACTAAGTTTTTTGTCCTCTCTACCTTAAGGCATACCTATGAAGAAGAATATATTATGCCAGCGGAGCTTTAGGTTGGTACTTATTTAGGGGCATGAGGAACAGGGTGTAAAGTTCACTCATCCAACATAGAAAAGGGAGGATCCTCCAACCAGACGGGTGTTGTGTCTGGCGGGCCGACTGCCCGACTGTTGATGTCGGATAGTCTTATATATGTCGTTCGCGCGGTAAACTCTAATTGCGCGATGCAGGATTTGTGTGACGTCATGTCTTTGATGCGTAGTTAGTATGTGGCGGTGTAACCGCTACACTTACCTCGGCAATAAGAAAGAACCGATTATACTATAGTTGGTACAGTTTAAGACTACTGGACTAGTAGTTACCTACTGAGTCTTCTTCTTTTTGTGTGGGTAGTGACTAACCTGGTGTCAGAGTTTGTAGGCCTCTGACTTGGCTTCACATGATGCTGAGAAATACCTCTCAGGCATGCATTTCCTCACGATGTGACCTACTTAACAAAAACTGTTTATAAGAAGTTAGTTCCGGGGCGTTTTGTAATCAGTAATATTAACAATCTTCTTGTCGTGGACTTTCCATAATTTGCCGTCTTTTTTGGATTCTTTTCATGGAAGTTTACAGATAAGATGAATCTCAGACTATGAAAAGCACCGACACCTTTGAAACCTTTGTGTAAACCTCAAAAATAAACAAAACAGTAAAAATTAAACGAAGAAAACGTGAAACTGAAACCACTATCTCCACCTGAGCCAGACGTGACCGTAAAAGAAAAAGGGGCGAAGTCTTGGCGGAAGTGTCGCTGATAAGCCGCCATAATGGCCGCCACTGATAACGGCGCTCCCGCCTTTTTCTCCCGCCAAAACAGGGCGCCATTGTTGGCACAGAATAGCGACACAAAGCCACTTCGCTACACAATGCGTCGCACTCACACAGTGAAGTAATAAATTTTTTGTAGTCAATTCACAGTTTTAGGCCATTTTTATAGGTGGTTTAGGTGAGTTTGATTTTTGAGGTCGTATATGGTTAATGGAGCTGTTGGCTGGTGCTAGTAATTCTTGGGGGATTGGGAAAGAACTAGTGATCGGGGAAAAGAAAAACAAAGATAAGTTGTTTTTTATGCCCCTCTGAGGTTGTGCCAGCAGGACCTTCATAACAACTTTTGTTAGTTAAAGACTTAACAATATGTTAACATTACAGTCACTTTGTTTTTGATGTTCACCATTTATTTGAAATAAGTTCCTGATTGATTTACCAAGAGAATGATTCTATAATGTTACATAAAACTAATAGGTACTGTATGGTGAAGGTTAGGATCCCTCTGAAATATGTTCAATTTTTGTCTATGGTTCCAAATAGATTGAAAATGCTGGACAGATGTGATTTTGTTAAGACTAACTTTATCTTCGTAAGAATAATATTCTCACAATAACGAGCTGTTAACTTGTATATAATTAAATAAACCGTTTAAATATACCGGTGTCGTTAATTTTCTTGGAAGCAGCATAATAATCTGTTATTAAAGCGTCGACATTATTAAAATATTAATAAACCGTAACATACAGACTCAAGTGCGTTCAATTTGTGGTTTTAATAATATTTTAATTGACACGTATTAGGTTTTCAAGTAAATTATAAAGGAGGCAGAGTGGCCGCTTTCCTTCGCCACTCCGCGAACATTAGCGACGGGGGTGGGTGCTGGGACAAATTTTTGTTTTTCACTCGCGTTAGAGACAGCGATAATGGTAGCACAGTGTGTAAGAAAGAGACAACAGCAGGTGCACACATTGCCTTTGTTAAAGAGCAAAAATAATAGAGAGAACGGTCGTTTATCTCTTTTTATGGCGGGAGCGCTATCTTCCCGCCGACGCTATTATGGAAGACAATTTTGGCGCGAAAGAAAACTGCTTATTACTTCTTATTCTTGGTGGCTGGTTTGGCAAATTTTTCTTTTTTTAAATCTGGTGAACGTCAAGTGGGTCTTTAGAGATCCCCTTTCGTAATTCTGTTGTTTGTGGCTGGTTTAAGAGGTAAGTAGGTAACTGTAATTTGAGGATATTGAGAATAATTACCATTAGGTACCGGTCAATTGCCCTAACTTCGCCTGGAGTCCTATGTTTGCTTGTAATGAAAAAGATGCAATATCTTTTTAATTTTACTTGTACTAGTATGGCAATCGAAACTTTGAATTTTGATAAAGAGCTTTAAGTTTTAATTGCCATACAAGTAAACTCGTAAAATGAAAAAGATATTACATCTCTTTCATTATAGGCACACACAGGACGCCAGGCGAAGTTAGGGCAGTTGACGGTACCAATAATTAGTTTACATTGTCAATAATCAATTTTGTAATACCTTTGTGGTGAATAAATTATTATTATGTTATGATGGTACTACTTTAATGTACTACTACTTATGATACTACTTGATACAAAATGTAAGTACTTATAATTGTCCTCAATATTTTCAGGAGTAGGTTAGTAGGTACCTAATAATATTTCAAAATTTTTGTTACTATCCACACTTCATAAACATTTTCCAAATAGATATCTGCTACAGCGAGAAAACACCATAATTATCTTCTCCATAACATTGTTCAATTCTGTTTGTCTTTGGCAAAACAACACTGAATGAAACGCCTTATTATCTCTCACAACAGATAATTATTTCCAATAGCTTTGTCTCATCTCGGTGGGATGTTGGCTCTGTTCTCAATAAACCGAATTAATTGATCGCTGACACTTTTGTGGTTTACGAACAATGGATCTGGAGATGGAGTAGTCTTGATAATTTTGTTACAATAGGCACCTGCCTTTCTTTCTTTCTGAAATTTTTCGTTGGAATGAGCTGTTCATCAGGTGATGTGCTGAATCGAGAATGTCTCTGAAATAGGCTTATGTTAGTATTTGACTAGAATGAAATCATAGGAGTAGAAGCAATTCGAATTATATTTATTTATTAAAACTTTATGCACGAGTAAAAAATAACTGTACAAAAGCGGATTTAATGTCTTAGGCATTTTATTAAGGTGGTGCAGAGACAAAACATAGCAAATGCAATATAATAGAAAGGAAAAACGAAATCACAAACTATGTGGTAACAGGCGATTTATTAGCCACCTGTGTTAGATACGTACTGAACTGATTGATCCCATTAATTAGGTACAAACCTTTGATTAACCCTTCGGGGAAAACAGGTGTGATTACATAATTATGAATTTCGGAAAATGCACCTCATTTTCCAACCTCACAAGTATCAAAACCTCTCACACCCATCTTCCCCGGCTCTCCGCTTCCATTGTCGCACCATTCTTCTCATTTCTTATATCAGTGAATTAGATCGTTCGCGCAAATGGATTAAAACGTTAAGTATTTATTTATCGCCCACTTTATCTGAGATCGTGCGGTTATACCAACAGACTGTTAAATTATACGCTTTGTTAATGTTATAACGAGGGTCTTACGCTTGATTTTGTGGTCGATTTTTAAGTTTGTACAGCTAAGTGATGACGGCTGGTGTAATTGTGTTTGTTGGGGGCTAGTGTTGTGAGTGGTGGTGGAATATTAGTTAGCGGGTAGTTGGTTTCCTGTGAGTTTGATTCATATTTGGGAGACAACGTTTTGATTTAAGTACCAAAGAAAATGGTTTCTAGACTATTATGACTTTCGTGGACGTCACGACAACATGACACAGGGAAGTAAAATGTATGGAAATATATAAAGTCGCTTTTGACTTTCCGCCCACGATAACGTTATAAGTGCGTTTTCTCCCATAACTTTTATGGAGAGAAAAGAAAGAAAATACATTTATTTAGCACAGACTAAAAGGCACACAATTATATAGTAGATAAAAATTATAAAATAAAAATCATATAAAAAGTGTAAGGTGCGATGTAAGAAATTAGCAAGAGAAACGAACTTGAACGTCCACGTTAGAAAATTACATTACGTAGACAAAGCGATCTCTAAAAACTTAGAAGGTTATTAATGCTGGGGACTTTTCTAACCAAACTTTATCAGAGCTTAAACACGGAAATCAGTTATTATTACATTATCAGCATTCATCTAGGGTACTAAGAAAGAATTCGGTTAGTAAGAAAGTGCTGAGAAATTAAATTTCTCAGCACTTTCTTACTAACCGAATTCTTTATTTTTATTAATTATTTATTACTAATCTAGATACTAGTTCTACGTATTTCACCCATACTGAACCATAAACCTCCAGCTCTACTAAACCACTCAGCCAAACCGAGGCAATTATTGGAAGTCCTCGTTACTAAGCCTTCTTTCGGCAGCCTGTTGACACAGCCAGCCATTAGACGAGACGTTTGCCACCAATTGTCGGATGTCGGATATAATCTACTTTTTAATGTCGTTACCTTGGATTTGGTTGACATTCATTATTCGGCTGGTTTGAATTATACGGTGGATTTTTTGATTGATTGAATGGATTTAACAGGAAACCTTCATACGCGAACGATTACCTTTTACATAACACATAACATAACATCACGCCTTGTTTTCCCGAAGGGTTGGGCAGAGATGTACCTGTAGTAGGTACACCCACATTTCGCCAGTTATGTTTAAGCCCCATGTAATAGGGGGCGAGCCTATTGCCATCAACCGGGCACAAATCCAGACTCCGGGGTGAACTGAGAAATTCTAGATAGAAAAACCTAATAACACTTTGCTCGACCCGGGAATCGAACCCAGGACCTTATGCTCAGCAGTAGCGCTTGCGACCACTAGACCAACGAGGCACTTTTAGCATAATAATACTTAAAACAACTTTCCGTTGCATAGACCCCTCCGTGCCTCAAAAACCACGTTACAATAAACCGTTGCGCCCGGCTGTCATTCGTAGATCTTTGACAGTCGTTACGGGTCGTCAGAAGCCCAAAAGTCTGACAACCAGTCTTACCAAGGGGTATCGTGTTACCCAGTACCTCTAGTAAATAAACATTTGATTTTATTTACCCAGTTACTGGGTAATTTGTAATTCAGCTGCATCCGGTTAGGCTGGAAGTCGACCCCAACAAAGTTGGGAAAAGACTTGGCAGATATTTTTTTTGCTTAAAACAATTTTCCTTATAAACCACAGCTGCTCAAAGCACTGTCAAGTGAAATTGTAATCAATTAAGTTTAATTTCAGGTAGGTTTACATTCTATTCAATGAAGTAAGCTGAAATGATTGGCACGTAGCTGCGTAGGCACGAGTATGACTGTGTACAAATGTACAAACTTATCTTTTAACATGCCTCATGGGGTTTGCCATCGGCAAAAATTACGACCTTCCACGCAAACTTTCATCCCAATTTTCTTTCTTGGAACTCACTTTCACTCTATCAGAAACTCGTGTGTAAAATTTGAAGCTTCTAGAGCCAGCGATTTAGGCTGTGTTGTCTGTCAGTGAATTTAAGTTTTGTAGTAGATACTTGACCTTAGGTACTCAAGACCAAGTCGACAAACTTCAGCGGCTTCAAAATGGTTCTATAAGGTTCTTATCCGGTTTACGCAAATATGCCGAATTGTGAGTTTGCGATGTTTCCGAATTTCGTGTGAAGTGGTTACTAATTCGCCTTTGCTGGAATGCTCATATTCTTTCCCTCTTGTATAACGTGCTCTTTTCCCCTTCCTGCCCTCTCTATCTTAAGAAACGTTTCCATTGTGTTTGCGACTCCCACACGAATTTTTTAAGGTCCTGAAGATAACCTGAAGCTTAATATGCATTCCACAACTTTCTGCGACAGATCTTATTCTATCCAACCCGCTAAATGGGTTGCTCTCCGGGAGTGCCGGCAGAAGTGAAAACTTGAATATATTAACGTTGTGCATTTTTGATATTTTGGAATGGTTAGGGAATAATTTTGCACCGGTCTACTCTCCCTCCGTCTTACGAATTTTCGATCAGGTCACGTGTCCTGACGCGAGTTTAACATTTATTACCCATCACAAAAAAAGTGCACAACGCTGCTAAAGAAGTTTTCACTTCAATAAAACGCGCGCAATCGTTACCTACCTGTATTTAAAAGAGACTCTTGAAGGAACATTACTTGTTGTTATGATCTTGTTCTCGTAGCTGTAATAATCTGTAGTCGTCATTTATTTTCGATGCTTATATAAATATTCTTATATAATTATTATGTAGGTATAAGAGCATTATAAAATATATATTTGTGTCTATATCTATGTATTATTATAGTATATTGTATCTATATTCTTATTATTTTGCACCAATGACAGCCCCATTTTTATGTCCACGCAATCACTGTCCATTCCAAGGTTGCCTGGAAGAGATCGCAGAAAGCGATAAGGTCGCCCATTGTATGTTTTGTAGTGTTAATTTATTTTTTCCTATGTCTTTTCTGGTCTAAAATAAAGTATACACATATATATATATATATAAATAAATAAATACTTAGTCTCACTTTCATCAGAGTTCAAAGGATTTTGAAGGAATTTGTTATCCATTGTTTCATATCTTTGACAAATTCACCCGCTCAACCACGTAATAAAAAATATATTAAAGAAATAGTCAAGAAATGTTCAAAATACTTAAGCTTTGCAAATAAAAGTACTAAGATTAAATATATAAGCGGAGAGGCGACTTTTTACGGCTGCTAAGCATTTGGTTTCGGGCGAACTCAATTTAATTTCTACAAAATGGAAATACCTCGCGTCTGCTCAATCTCAGGGGAGTGTGTTTTTTATTTAATATTTTTTTCTAAATAAGAAAATTTATTTGATATCACTGGGGCGCGCGGGTGCTCCCAAAATCATATCATTCAATTGTTATATACCTATGGGGAGACCAAGGATGTTCTTTTTTGGTTGAAAACAGCATCCTGTCCTCTAGAGCCGGTCCCTTATCTCATTGTTTTTCAGACCTTCTTCAAGCGTTCTTGATCTATACATATTATGAATTAAAGACGCTTTTCGTGTCTGTATGTGTGACCGCGTTGTTATTCTAAACTATACGCAACGGATATTGATGCGGTTTTCATAATAATTCTGGTACTTAATTTATAACAGATCATTTTTATGAAATACAAATAATAAAACTTATGTATGTAAGTAAGTAAGGATATTCTCATATAATTTGTATTATTTTATTAAGTGAATTGTTTTGATTTGATGTATTTTACTTTCTCTCTACTCTTACACACGGTGTCTACAACTCCTTTTGCCTTCTGTCCTATCGCAGGTATGCTGGAAGAGAATTCTTTAGAAATAACCATCAACTTAGTACGTATTTTTCTGTTCTTTTGTTCATGTCTGTTTATATAAGTGTGTAAGTACATAAATGGTTAAATAAATAAAATAAAGGAATCACGATTTTGTGAAGTCGTAAAAACCATGCGAAACAGGGGCAGGTCGTTAATTGATTAATATACGAGTAAAAATACACCAATACGATTGGATTTCAAAGCGTATTGTTATTATGGCATTACCTACATCAACAATTTATGATACAAGAATATAATGTACTAGCTGCGCTGCGCATAAGTCTCAATCACGTGGGAATATCGAGATAAAAGCTATCATATGTCCTTTTCCATGTCATGTTTCATCCAAACCCGTTCAGCCGTTTTAGCGTGAAAGCGTAACAAACAGACAAACGTATCTACTCAGTTTCGCATTTATAATATTATTTAGGATTCCTTATATGTATTAGTTATTTGGGCACGCATCGTCATAATTATTGCGAATAAAATTACAGCTTTGATATGCTAGCATTATTCCATATGTTTCATCCACTGGAACCGGATGCTCTACTAACCACTGCACTAAATAGCAGTCATGTAGAAAAGTTGCTGTTATTGTTAGCCTGCATCATCCCAGGGATGGCCAAAGGCGTCTCCTCATGGCTTTCAGCTCTTTCGATCTATTGGTCGATTGTTTTCTCCATGTCGTCCCGCCATCTTCTTCGGGGCCTGCCACGACGCCTTCTGGCTGTGTCAGGGCTCCACACAGTCGTTATTTTGACCCACAGCTCATTGAGCATACCGCAGACGTTTCCAGCCCAGCTATTTAGAAAAGTAGTAATAAAAATATCCATTTATTGAAACGGTGCGAAAACAGCGAGAATCACACACGAGACAGAGAATCGATCGGAACGTAATGTAATTTATAAGAAAACCTCGGCGTCTTACCGTTTTATGCGAAAAGGAATGATACACCGTAGATTGACGCAGAAGGCCCACTCCATCACACGACATCGACCTTAAGCTCTCATAATACGAGTATTTACTTAAACACACTGGTCATAGATTCATTTTTAGAACCTCTTCAATCTACGGTAGAGGTTCTTGTAAATGAGCTCGTCCAGGGAAGTAGGTTTTAGATAGGTACAACTACTTATTCTTGGAAGCAGACAGAAATTCTGCCACCAATCAGTGTAACTATGTTTCTGGGATGTCCTCAAGTGGTGGTGACGACTTGCCATTAGAAAGAAAGAAGGAAAGAAAACATACGAGTAGGTAGCCCGTCGGTTTGCTTAGAGACGTAGCATCTACAATGACACATGTGAACTACGCCTCACACTGACGTTACACAAAATCCTGCATCCCGCAAGAAAAGTTAGACGCGTGACTAGAATATAAACAACGTCTCGACATCAATCATCGGGCAGTTGCCCACCAGACACAACACCCGTCTGGTCTGAGGTTCCCCCCTTTTCTACTAAGGATGAGTGAACTTTACACCCTGTTCGTCATACCTCTATAGAGACTCAGGTATATTTCTGGCTGGACCCGGACCTTCTGCATTTCCTTGTTCTGTGGTAATGAGGTGTGTCGGATCAGACAGAAATCGTCTTTATCACCACAATTGTGGTTCTATTTTGAGCACGATTCATTTGAATGCTATACCGAGCGACGCAATTCATAACCGAGGATACTTCATGAATTGAATTTAATATTTTTAGAGATTTTCAACTTCAGTTGCATATTTTGTTTTTAACTTTACGAAGTTGTGCGGTTGCAAAGTTTTATTTTAAAATTCTACAGAGTTACATAAAATTAGGTCCTTTCAGAGGAAGGGTCAGATCATCATAAATTATTTAAAATCTACATAGTTTAATAGTGCCATCTATATTACAATAGATATTGGGGCCGGCGCAGCACAACGTGCTCAGTTTTTCGATCCATCTGTATCGGCTGTCATTCAGAGTTTACCTACTTGGCCAAAACGTATTTTCCATGATTTATTTTCACGTTTTTATAGGCACTTGTACATGAGCTCGTCCACTTGCATCAGTCTGGTACTTATAGTTCTTAGTTTTATTTAAATTATGATTAAATTAAACTTTCATCAAACTAAATTATTTTTAAATAAAATATATCTTGATTAATTTCATTTCATAAGCCCAGGCTGATATAAACTAAACTATGTCACCCAAAGACGACAGAATTACTAGCAGACAGGACACAATTTAGCGAGACCAAGCGGCTGCCTCCAGCAAAATTAAATGACGCTGCATTCGCAAAGAAAATGCAATCACCGCCCCGGTATATTCCTCGATGCAAATCTCAATTTCCGAGTCAGTGTGCCCCGCTATTCCTTACGCTAATAAAACGTGCACCAAACTGAGATGCTGTTTCGCTCGCTGATGAACGCCAAATGACGTTATGACAGCGCACGCCGCCATTTAACGCCTATTTGGTTCCAATTTCAAATCTCCCGCGCTCCCCTGCGGTTCCGGACACGAACGGGGCATAGATAATAGCGTTTTGTTTTATAAGTTTAAATGTTTTTTCGGCCAGTAACGGATATTAGATTAAGAAATGTATGGGATTTATATTCGGCTTTGCAAACTAGATTTTTAATTAAAACAGTGTTCTCATCAAAGTTTGAAACATAAACCGCTTGCATAGGAGTTTTAACCAAATGAAATTTGGATGGACTGCTGTATGTGAATGGCGGACAAATAGGAATAAAAATGGTTCGCTTTGGGTGGAAAAAGAAAATGAAAGAAATCAATATGGCCGAAACAGAGAGGGGTAAGCCGCTAGCTCTTCGTCGTACCTACTGATACACAAGGTATTTTGGGAACTCAGAATGAATCTAAGTACTTTGTACGGGACCTCTCTCCGATTTTGATTTAAGTAATTAAGCCAATTAAGTACTTATTAGAATTTAGATTTTCCGAGAATATGTTGCTTTTTCAAAATTATTACTAAATGATATTGCGTAAAACCATATTCGGTATTTCGTTATTATAGTATGTTTATTATTTAAAGCGAAATAAAGGGGTAATATTTAGCTGATTGCTTTTGACTTAGTCTTATTTACTACCTCTGCTACTAAATACATTACGATTTTGAAATACGTTTTTGTCATTATATAAGATACAATTTCAGTCAATTCAATTTATCCTGACTGGCGGTAACAATTTCTGGAGTTGATTCAATAACGAAGTACTTGGTCTCATGCTGGGCGCCAAAACTTTTTCAAGATTTACATTACATATGTCAAGTAAACAAACAATAAGTAAAATGTCTTGCCTTCCAAACAAATAGAACATTGTCTATAGCGTTTTCTTTTATTCGTAGCGCAGCGATCGCGTTCCGAATCCCGATACACGAATATCCGTTCTGCCATTTTGGCGCGCGGGCGGCCGGAAACCCAAGGATATAAAGTTTCGCGCGCCTTTCTGCCCGCCATGACACTTTTCAATATTTTTACTCTTATTTACCGCTATTATTTATGTGCGCCATTCTTTGGCGAGGGAAACCGACCGTCTATATTGTCTGTTGTTGGTTTTCTATCGCTGATTCCTTTATGTTTTGTTTGTGTTTGACCTCTGATATTTTTGTTTGGGGCGAGAAAAAATGTTGGGAATAACTTCTATCCAGTTTTTGCGGAAGATTGAAGATCTGAATTCAAGTGCAATTTGATCGCAGTATTAATCATTTTTAGTTTAGCCCAGTTTTCGACAGGAGGCTTCATGGTCCACTATGTAAAAAAAAAAATGCCGTTTTAAGAATTTGCAATTTGAAATAATCTCTGTGAAATAAACTGTTGCAGTTTTTCTAAGTTGAATAATTTATATATCTGAGGGGTACTTTCTCAAACAGACTACATAGGCACAAACGGTCAAAAGAGTCAGAATTTTTCACTTTGCATTACACCGTACCTAGAATATCAACCTCCCACAACTACATAAATCTAAATAAAGACATCTGTCAAGTTCTCCAAAAGATTCCCTTGCCATTCATGATACGTAATCGCATAGGGATTTAAAAAGCTAAGTTGCGTCCCCAAACTGGTCGGTATGTTTTTTATTCGGACAGAATGGCTCTTTTCACATCCATTGCGGCGTAAGGTGGTCACTTTGTTGAAGTGTGGATGCTAGATGTGGTATGAGCGTGGTGGGTGGTCGTCATTTTTCGTCTATCGTGAGTGGTCAATTCGAGACGTCGAATTCAAGAAAATAGCGGTAGTTTCTACATTTTCACATTGCAGTATTTTGTTTCTATATATCATTTCTGTTTTTCTTATTTCCGGCTAGAAATATATTAACTACGTTACTGTTGCGGCCAGGGCTTATCAAAATAATGCGCGGAAATTCAAACTAAGTAAATTAATTATAAATTCCAGAATCAATGAAAAACATCGATAATTTTTCACGCGCAAATATGAAAGAAAAATAAAGTAAAACAATTATTGAATATGTTTATTTGTTTCTTCTTTACTTTAAACAGCTCTATTTGCAGACCAAATCGAAATTTAAATAAAATATTTGATAGGTTACCTCCTTGGTTGCCATGTGTCGAAATAAAATAGTCGTTCCATTTTTAAATTAGACGACTGATATGAATTTTCATAGTGATTTATTCTGCCGCTAAACATGACGGATGGATTTTCATAGTAGGAAATATTGCCGGCTGCCTACTCGCATGTGTTTGACCAGTACAGCATTATTTATTTATCTCGAAGAAGGTTGTCAAAATAATGTCGATTTTTTTTATTGGGATAAATATTCTGTGAGCCGTCTGTGAATAATCAAACCTAATCATTATATGTTTTTCATATCAAATCGAACCGCAAGTTCTCAAACATTTTGTATCTTCCTGTAATCTCTACATCCTCGTCCACAAGCAATGGGATACACAAATAGGACTATGAACACGAAACTTTTATACGCTCATCCGATTAGACTGTCGTATATGCTTATGAGCTCTTTGTCGTGCGTTTTTGTGATCGCAGTTAATCGCAGCGATCGTGCGCAACCGTGCGGCAACGCTTACGAGTCCTCAAAGCGTTGCTACAATGTATGCTTTATGTTATTTTGTATTGCGACATTTGCATGTTCAGTGTGACGTCATCGGATGAAATGTATTGAGAATTGGAAAATGTAAATCTTACTTTTTGAAGGCATTTATGAAGGATGGAGATGGTACTCGTACAATGAATATCGTAGCTGGAATGGTGACAACTGACACACTCAAAAACGTTGTTTAACAAAGTGAGTTAATATTTATGGACCCCCTCAAAACTGCCTAATGTTAACGAGACGTTTTAATACGTCAAAATCTCTATGGTTAGTAATAACATAACATAACATCACGCCTCGTTTCCTCGAAGGGTTGGGCAGAGGTGTACCTGTAGTACACCCACATTTCGCCAGTTATGTTTTTAAGTCCCGTGTAATAAGGGGCGAGCTTATTGCCATCAACCGGGCACACTTCCAGACTCCGGGCTACTACTCAGAAATTTCTGTTGAAAAAACCCAATAATACTTTGCCTGACTTGGGAATCGAACCCAGGACCTCATGCTCAGCAGTAGCGCTTGCGACCACTAGACCAACGAGGCAGTCTATGGTTAGTAGCAGACGTTAACCATTAATTAACTTTAAGCAATGCTTATATTTAAGGGGGTTACTGACTTCGTAACTAGGGCCAATGCAGTTGGAAGTTAGATCCACCCAACGAGAAGAAGCCAGGTAAATTCAAGACCCTACCTACATCTAAGCTCCAGAAAATATTGGCTCTATCTATAAAGTAATATCTAACTATAGTTTTAACACGAGCTGAGCCCTTATTAAAATGCTTGTCTGGTAGATGGCTAAGTATAGATTAATCTTGTTAGTATATAGAGCCAGCCCTGCTATGTTACCATCGTCAAGCGTTTAACTTTTAAACCCATTTAAAATTCGGTAAACATATTTTATAACGACACAAAACTAACTTTAAAGTCAAAGGATAATATACACAGTAAAGCTGTCAACACCTCGAAAAAAATTGCCAACTGTTGGCCGCTAAATGCACGCACACTGGGGCCCAAGTCTGCTATTTTTATAAATTCGTCATTCCAACTCGATCCCATTGTCATTTAGCTAAAAGTTCGTAATCTGCTAAATTCATAATGGTCGATCATTGGTTGATCATTGTATTCCAGAAACACGATACTCGTAACCAATTAAAAGCAATGACTGCACAATGACGTTCTAATGGTAGGCCACTGATCAAAGGAACTGTCACAATTTTAGCAGATTACCACCTAAGTCAGTCATTCATTTTTCATTATGTACGAGATTACCAATAGATGCTATTTCTTTCAATGGAGTGTCAGTGGCTGACCATTGGAAAGTCATAATGACGTTAATATGTTAGTAGATTACCAAACTTGTCAAAATCAACAATTATGAAATCAATGATAGACCATTCTGCCACTATTGTAATAGCAGATTTGAGGCCCTGGAAAAGCACAATGACGTGCCTGTCACGACCACCAGTATATCAAACTTGGCTTATTTGTTTTAGTTCTTTTGCAGCGCGACACTCCATCTTGACATATTTTAAAGTATCTACAAACAGCTAATTAACCACATACCAACAAAATAAACAGAACTAACAAAACATTTGTAGGTAGTAACTCAATTACGCGCCCACAATTCGTAATAAAAGAGCCTTTATCGAATTACAGAGCGTTTTGCACCCTGCTATTATGCGAAGAACCGTCACAAACGAAGTATTGTTAGGGACACTAGGTACCATTGTCTGTGTTATCGCTTCACGTCGGTTTTTGCCGTCTCTCTTCCGTTAAGCTAGGGTTTGAGGAGATGTGGCAGTAGGTAGATTACTTACTAAGTCGCGTTTAGGTTGGTGATGAGACTTATCTTACTTTCTAAAGTTTTTAGTCGTATGAAAAATTTTGGTCACTTATTTTTGCAACTTAGTTGGGTATCTAAAGACGAATTTTAATACCTAAATGCTCACGCTTTTTCTCAGTTTAAAGTGCATTGAAATTTTGAAGACTTCCTAAGGATTGCGATTGTCTATGGGTCTGTCTTGGATGCAAGTCTTACAAATCAGTTGATGAGAAACAAAACAGTAGCCATATGCCATAACCAGCAACAAAATTAGGTACCTATCTATGTATGTTAATAATGAGGTCTGTTTGATGTTACGTGCCTTTCACCCTCATAAAAGCTACAACAGCATAGGCAGAAACCTATAAAACCTATTCCATTCTCATCACTGTTATTCAAGCCCGTCATTGATTGTCGACCTAACGCCCTCACAAAAACTTATCGCGACATTTGTTCACTTTTTATTTTCACTACGATATACACCTTTACACACTATGATGCATTTAGGCGGGACTCTTATAACTCTTGTTTTAAATGCTAAAAGGTTGATTTTCCCGTGGCTTTTTGTTTGATATATAGAGGTGTAATGTTGGTTTTTATAGGCAGAGTTGCAACGGAAATAAGCTCCTTTGTATGACACTATCGTATCGCATCGTCAACCGCTTCCTTTCCGAAGATTATTGTAGACGCCAGAGCAAATAAAAGTTATCGGCCAATGTTTGAATATTAGTTTTTTTTGGGTTTATTCTGGTTCATGTTAGGTGTTTTCTTTAGTATGTACAGCTGGGTTGTAGGATATTGTTGTCTTCAATTTTGGAGTGTAGATTGTAACGTAGGTACTAGGTACATGAATTGATACAGGAAATTGATTCAACATTCTCGTAAATGGAATATATCGAATGGAAAATATAATGTAATTTAGGGTTGGTTTTTTCATTGAACTAGTCAGTTCTTTCTACATATATTGATTTCGACAGCGAAGATATTCGGAAATAATGATATGGAATCGTAATAATGGTTGCCCCCACAGACATATAGATATATCCAACACAGGCATACAGATGTCTGTGGTTGTCCCAGGGTGGGATTATTAGTATTACGTATGATGGATACTTCACTTTCTTTGATACCTAATGAGGTGTTTATCACAACTTTTCCAAAAAACTTAAAGTACTCCTAAACACAAATATTCCCAGCGCAACATTCGGGAGTCAAACCCCGAACCCTTTGATTTGCATTCCGTGAGTACGGGCCGCTCGGGGCACAAACAAATAACCCGACAAAGTGACTACAGAAATCGCTATGATTGAAAGCGAGTGTCTATTGCGTGTCATAATAGACGATTGTTATCGACTTATTTTCTTTAATTTTTCCTTATGTTTTCCAGTCACTTGGCAACAGCTAAGTTTTCCATAATATGTTTTCTAGGTCTACTAGTTTAACTGTTCCCTTTAGTATACAGGAAATTGCTACAGTATGCAGTTAGTAATATTGGTAAGGTAAAGGCTGCTAGGAGGCCTGATCATCCGTCAACTTCCGTCGATTATCTTCCTCGTTTGTACAACCTACTTTATTATTTTTCTGCTCCGATGTGGCGATTACTTTTATATGGACCGAATGACGTTTAAATTCTGAAAATGGTGTATTAACTGGCGTTAAAATGAAGCCCTCTAGATTGCACAGGAGACTATAGCAGTAGCTTCTAGTAAGACATCTCATTCAACCACATCTGTACGTCATACTTTGGGAAAGGATAATCTTTCCGTATGACCGTGGTTTTATTAATTAATTTAAACTTTATACACAAGTGAAAGTAACTGTAAATTAGCAGACTTAATTGCCTCAGGCATTTTCTACATGTCTAACTTAGATGATGCACAGACTAAACATGGTTTTTGGCTCAGGTTTGACTCTCCTGCCTCGATTACTAACTATCGATCTCCGTCCAATATCCACGTATAGCCACTGCTTCCTATCCCAACACGTTACCCAACATCCAGCTAAAATGCAGGTCACGCACGCGGCCGTCCGACACAAAGGCGTCAAATTTGCACGTCGGCGGCCGTTTACGCGACATCTCGCATTCATCCCATTGGCGCTGTGTATACGAAAAATTGCCATTATGCGCCCCTGACGCCATGACACCCGCTCTGAAAGAACTTTTTTTTTCTCGTTTGTTCTTTTTTCGAATGTTTTTTGTTTGTTTTTGATGTGATGTTGCTTATGGTGGCGGTGGAACATAGCATTGCAGTAAATTACTTGGGTAAATGCTTGGGTACTAGTGTTATAAGTGCGGCTGCAGCTGCCAATGGAAAAGGAGTTGTAGAGCGTTTATTAACAAAGAGAGGGATTGAGGGAAAGTTGCCCTCCTTTAGATCGGCTAATGATGACTGTTGAAGCATGTTTTTTTTTTACTAGCAGACAGGAAGATTCTTCTTCGTATTCTTTGTTTGCCTCTCATTTTCGTATTATAGATCACGGATACCAAAACACAGAAGAAGAATTAGGATCACACAAAAGGCTTTTGGATACTTTAGTAATAACGTAACAATATCTAGTAGTCTTGCATCTTAGAAATGCACCCCACAATCCACAGTCGTAATTCGTTTGAAATCGCATCTATCACTTACCTGTATGAATGGAACATGAATGGCCGTCGTTCAGGTTGATCTGAATGTCTGACTGTCGGTAAACGGTCGGGGTGGCTGTCCACTGACAAATGACTGTCATTGTCAGCATTGTCGGGTTACTTACGAGTATGTGCTGCACTTATTGGGCCGAAAATGGACCGTATTGATGATAATATAGAATGGTTTACAATGTAGGTACCTATTGGATAGTTCAATGATTAGTTTATTTCTTGCAGTAGGTACGTATATGTGAACTGACAGGCTTCTATGTGATGTTAAGCTATAATCTCGGTTACTGCAACTGCAGCACCTCTGGTGTTACACTTTTATAAGTGAGGTAACATATACACTCCATATACATTAGCAAATAAATTATTTTGAATTTGAATTTGAACTATTCGTAGCACAATTGCTTGCCAATCAGAATAAAACTTTAAGAGTCACCACATTTTAAATCAGAATAGGTGTAATACCTATTCCTTGGCGGACGAAGTAGGTATCTATAGAACTTCTGTAGACCACAGTATTCATAAGGAAGGCTCTACCTCAAAGATTTAAAGTTTTCATATTTAAGTAGGTACCCATAAATGTTTTACCTAGTAATAAATTACAGTTTACGCCTATAAAAATGAAAACTAAACCCAATTTTAACTCTTAAAATATTCTGCCACAGTACTGATTTTTTATAAACCTATAAAAGAAAACCTGTCGTACTTAGTCGTAGATTATGACTTGATATAATTTCGCTCCAGTATAATTTTCAATCTGTCCGTCTGTGGCCGCCGGCGATATGCATTTTTCTTCTAGTTTTATTTTTAATCTTCCCAGCTTAACCGCGTTACATATTTATTTCAAGTCAGGATCGTACAACGAGGTAGGATAACTATACCTACTACACCTCCTTAGGTTTGTATTATATAAATAACGATGCTGAAGCATGACTCTTGAGAGTGTAAGTATATAGGACGGTATATTTTTTCATTTTCTTTTTGTTTCTCAATTAAATCAAAGTGCCGTCAAGCAGAAGGAGAAGACTAGTTTCTACAGTTACTAGTTACGATACTCGTTCATCATTCTCATTTTCTTCGCCTTATACTTTAAAACGGTGTTCCTAAGTTTCATAGCAAATGTTTCATATAAAATTTGGTCCTATAATGTTATTTCAAATATTCCTATTATTTTAACGACTATTTTCTTAAATGAAACATATTTCACAGAAACACAATTCAATGAATTTTATAATCACATTTTTTTATTTAATTAACTTATCAAACAGTAGAATTATTTTTTAACGAATATTGTTTTTTCGGTGTATTTTTCCATGGTATTATATTTCAAGGAAAGTGTAAAAATAGCCGTTATGCTATCCATAATTTTATAAATAAATATAGTTTGGCACTCCGACCAAATAGGTTAGGTTAGATTAGAACTGTGACCAACTATGCGCGAGCCGAGCGAGCGAAGCGAGCGTTACGTTGAAATTGGTCGCAGTAACAACGTGAACGCAGTGTTGTAATTTTATATCCCCCATATGCATTTTGTCAAAGGTACGAATTGCAACTTTTAGAAACTGTCACTCGATAAAATGTTTTGCTTAGTAATAAGTTTTATAATAACTAAACAATATGATGATAAAGAATATTTGATTTGTTATTTTATGATATGAATATCGAAACATAAAGTTTTATTTGTAACAAAAATCAATGATTCCATTTTTTTCGAAGTATGTATTCTGCGTATTTTTATTCTATGAAATGATAATATGATATATTTTTTTATGTGAAACGAAATTCTATAAAACTTTAAAACACACAAAATTAAGCAAATGTGCTCTATTTTAATTATTAAGATACTTATTGTAAATGTGCCCCTTTTTATAAATAAACGATTTTTTTTAATAAATAAACGATTTACTTATTTTCCGGGCCCAATTCTTGTAATTTTTAACCATAATTTTCTAGTCATCACAGACTAACTTTAAATTACCTACCTTCATTATAATTATCAGAAAGTTGTTGTATATTAGGTGCATCGTATAGTTTTTTTTTAATAAGGGACACTTCAGTCAAATAACCCGAGTTGAAGCGGAAAATAACCAAGTTTATACACAAGACCTAACACGTTATGCTATTCACCCTCAACCGTGTCTATAAATAACATAACATTACGCCTATATTCCCTGAACTGTTGGGCAGAGGTGCTCCTATAGTACACCCACAATTCGCCAGTTATGTTTTAGTCCCAATTAACCGGGGGCGAGCCTATTGCCATCAACCGGGTACAAACCCAGACTCCGGACTGAGAAATTCGAGATGGAAAAACCCAATAAAACTTCGCCCGACCCAAGAATCGAACCCAGAACCTCATGCTGAGTAGTAACGGTTGCGACCAATAGACCCACGTGACAGTCCATAAAAATGTTTTAAAAATATCACACCTACCAATCACACCATTAAAATATGAATAACTCCATAACTGCGTGTACAATAGAACAGAGTAAGTACATCTACCACAAATCTGCAACAGGGTGATCTGGTAAAGCCATGGATTTATGGTGGATGTAATAGAGACCGCGCCACCTCCGCAATTAGCTGCTAAAGGGTGTTTGTTTGTGGGGTTAGGGGGTGGCCATGGTGTAGTGGGGAACGGGATAAGTAGGGTTAGATTACACTTGAGATTATTTTTTTACAATTTCTTTTTGTACTTTTATCTTACGTGATTAATCGCACAGAAGTTTTTTTCATGCAATGCATTCTACATAGATTTATAGACACTGTAAAAATGGCAAAATCTGTTTGAGTACCGAAGGAAATAAGAAATATGTCTTCAAGCAGAAAGATTTGTGTCTTCAATGCGTTTTGTATTTTGTCATATTAAATTATATACACAGATCAAGATCATTATCATGGGCCCTTCGCATTTCACTGTTGAATTATAGTCACTTCAATTGTACGCCAATGGTTTCGACAAATCAGCCACTCTCATCCAATAATACATCAATCAAACAAACAAAAATCCTTACTGTCTTAGAAGAGTTTTTTTTTTCTTTTCTATGTTTCCCAAAGTTTCTTACAGTTTGGGTAATTTTCGATGGCCAGTCCTATCAACATCCTCGCAACATGTAGCCGCCCTACTACCAGTAGCACCACGGGCGCCCCCCGCCGCGCTCGCGCCTCTAATCGCCCCCGGCCGATACATAAACTGTGATTATTGTCTTTTTATTGTACATGAATCAAATATTAATTGCCGATAACTTAAATGTCCGCTTTATCTCACATCGACGGCTTTTAAACGGGTTTTCTGTGATTTAATTTTTTAGGGAAGTTTTTTATGGGATTTGGAAGATAGGTTTTTATTGTTTTTTTTTGATAAGGTACTACCTCAATGTTTACTGCTGATTGGCCTACCTAACCTTTCCCTACTTATCAAAATTTATAAGTAGGAAATAATTATAGTTCTCATCAGGAGTTCTGGGGCCCAAGTCTGCTATTTTTATAAATTCGTCATTCCAACACGATCCCATTGTCATTTTGCTAAAAGTTCGTAATGGTCGATCATTGGTTGATCATTGTATTCTACTAACACGATACTCGTAACTAATTAAAAGAAATGACTGCACAATGACGTTCTCATAGTAGGTCACTGATCAAAGGAACTCTCAAAATTTTAGCAGATTATCGCCGAAGTCAGTCATTCATTTTTCATTATGTACGAGATTACCAATAGATGCCATTTTTTTCAATGGAGTGTCAGTGGCTGACTATTGGAAAGTCATAATGACGCTAATATGTTAGTAGATTACCAAACTTGTCAAAATCATCAATTATGAAATCAATGGTAGACCACTCTGACACTATTGTAATAGCAGTCTTGAGACACAGGACCGATCCAATACTACAGTCTGGATGTTTTGTCAAAGCATATTATGTAATAATACAAGGATGAAATGGCCTAAGGGAGACCAGTCTCTATCATTCAGATACAAGAAGAGCAGCTTGAAAGAGGCCTTAAACCACAGCCTATCGTATTTTCACAGTTCGTTCCATCAGAAACTGGACCTTTTATCTTTTACAACTTCAACCTAAAAACTATCACTTTATCCTCCGAACTCTATAAACTAACAACCGTGAAATCCCCCGATTCCCCCGTGCTGCCATGTGTCCCCTTATTGTTCACACTCGAGTGTTTATTCGCCGATAATTGAGTATGTACCGTATTTAATCGCGAGCCCCCTGAGCCCCTCTGTTTAAAGAAATACTCGCGCCGCTGACTTTTTGAGTGGCTCGTGAACACATGGCGATTGGGAGTTTAATCTTTTTGAAATTGTTTTGGGAAGTTAATAAACTTTAAGTGTTTCGTTTGTAATTTAGTTTTATAAACTGCCTGATTTATAAAAATAGCAGACTTGGGCCCCAGGGGCCCTAGTCTGCTATTTTTATAAATTCGTCATTCCAACACGATCACATTGTCATTTTTCTAAAAGTTCGTAATCTGCTAAATTCATAATGGTCGAACATTGGTTGATCATTGTATTCCACAAACACGATACTCGTAACGAATTAAAAGCAATGACGTTCTCATGGTAGGTCACTGATCAAAGGAACTGTCAACATTTTAGCAGATTACCGCCTCAGTCATTCATTTTTCATTATATAGATTACCAATAGATGCCATTTCTTTCAATGGAGTGTCAGTGGCTGACCATTGGAAAGTCATAATGACGCCAATATGTTAGTAGATTACCAAACTTGTCAAAATCAACAATTATGAAATCAATGATAGACCATTCTGACACTATTGTAATAGCAGACTTGAGGCCCTGGCTGTTTGTCACTTTATCTTAAGATTTTGGGCTATATTATTTTTTGAACCCATATGCTTCTAAATGGTCAAGCCTTTGCTTAGCAGATTTGAAAAGTACTTTTGAGGTAGGTATTAAAGATTAGTGTAGTTCTCAGTTTCATATTTTCTTGCCTCATTGTCGTTCAAACTCAAATTCAAAGCAATTATTTCAATTAAACCAATTATAGTCCCTTTTAAATTGTCATGATGGTCAGATCATATAGAGTTCATTTGCTTTAGCCTTCAATTTTTTCAGCTCTGAACGGTATATTAAGTACTGCTTAAATTTCATAGAGATTTCTTATGGAATTTAGATTTTTCATCATGAAAAATCTAAATTCCTGTTTTCTTTCTTTTGTCATTTCTTATAAAGGGTTTATACTAAAATAACATGTTTTATTCTGATGTATCGTTTATTATTCGTATTATATAAAAATCAAACATTCGTTGAATATAACTAAAAACTTCAAGAAATAAAACTTAAATTACAACAATAACATAATATCAACAATAATTCATTAATTGTAATATACAAACATTATTTTTTAACTATTAAATTAGACCAATTAACAAAATTATAATTATAAATTGATCGGTGGGTAAGTTAAACATAACCTGGAGAAAATTATTATAAATATATACAATCGTGTCGTACTCAATATGCAATTCTGTCGTATCTCTAACGTCAATTTGTATTTTAGGGATGTGCATTTCTGTTAAATTCGGTTTCGGCTTCTGAATGCACGAACAATTCGAAAAAACACCGAATGAACATGTATACTTACTATACAGATTTATCGATTTTAGTAAGTAGGTATTTACTTATTAATTCACCATTCACTATATATTATTGTGTCGTAAGGTGTTTCTACGAAATAACGTTTAAGCCAACCAGTTAGGACCACCATCTGTATTAGTTTGTCATACCTTGCTCTCAAATATTAACTTCTAAGTACCTATAATAAAATAAAAAACTAAACTAAAAATAGAAAATAAACCCAGCTTATCATAAACACAATGTCGAGAGAATGCTCTGTAAAAAATAAGATTAAAAAGCTTGAATTGGCTACGTTGAAATTGACGATGACTAACATCGTTATACTTTACGACGAATTATCCTGCATAGATCCTTGGATTTCTGAATGTCAATTTATATTAAATAATCTTTTGTTAAATCACATTGCACTTGATTGGTAGGTATGATTGTTTGTTTTTATTTTGGTCAATGAATGACACGATAAGATGTCAACGGAATAAATTAAAACTGAAAGTGAAACTGGGACACACACCAAATAAACAATAATTTAAAACGAATTAAGTAGGTACACAATTCTACTACACAATGTTTAAAAAATAACTATATAAGAAGGTACGCTATACATAGTTTAAAAACAAAACATTTAGTAGAGATTATTTACAAGTGCTATTTACAATATGTGAAGTTTTATTTTATCTTAATTTACACTATTATCTTCAATATTATATTCTCACATGTTGAAACTACCTACCTAACAACATCGAATCGAAAACATATCGAGAGAATAGTGTAAATTATTCTCCTATTAATTAATCGTGTCCAAAGTCGTCTTATGATATATAAAGTTGTATGTTTTTTGATTACATAATTACAATATTGCACTACAATTATTCATTAGTGATTAAATACATTTAATGCATTAGTGTTGAGCTACATGTATAGACAAATCCGGTGTCGATACGAAGAGAGTTTTAAAATATAGCGATTTAATTTTAACAAATAAAAGTTATACAAGATGAAGACGACAATAAATTAAACCTCGTTTATCTAATGACGTTCCCAGTTTGCATACAAAAATTCAAACAAATATATCCAATAATTTTGTCACTATACCTAGTCCAAGATTGGCAAAATCCATAGTCGGCACATTACTACAACATACCTATTTAGTTAGTTTGAAAAAATCACGATTTCTATTTCGATATTAGGATTTATATTATTTAAATAGGATTGTCAGTGCTTTCATTTACCGTCGTATTGCCGTCTTCAAATTGTATGTCAAACACTTAAAATATTTGTGAAAACGGTAATGAACAAGAACAACAACTTATTAAATCTGGTATCAGTGAGAATGAAAATCGGTTACACTGTATTCACGTTATACAATAGTCTTTATACAAAATTGACATTAATTCACCTAACTAACGTCTATTTATTACACAGTTGAAGAGTAAATTCTATGATATGTTATCTATTCAAAGTGCGAGGTGTCCTCACGAGAAAACTAAAAGTAGGTACATTGCACATTAACAGTAACATTGATTGCACATTCATTGAAAATTCATGTCACGATCAGCACCATTCCATCATTTCCATTAAACATTTTATTTAACCAAGATAATGCTTAAATTTGTCACTGTCCACTAAAATTCGAATGGAAACCGAAACTATTTTACGCCGAAACCAACACATCGGCCGTAACTGTCCCATCCCTATACACACTATCCATTCTAAAGCAACAAAAGTCAATAACCTTCCATTCAGTCTTACACGCTGTCAGGTGAGCTGGTCTCGCGCTCCTGCACGGAGGTGGAAGGTCGCTCCCAATGCGAGGGCCAGACCCTCGCCGGGAGCGCGACCGGCCTTCAGATGACGTGCTGAGGAGGTTCCTCGTCGCTCTTCATGAGGACGTAGGCCAGGGGCCGCTTGACATCGGCTGGGGGAGGAGATGGCGTCCGGCGAGGTGGACAGCCGCAAGGCGATAGGGCGCTGCTGTAGAAAGCACTGCTGTATAATGCGCCGCCGTATAGTGCCTGTGAAGAATACAATGGTTTAGGACACAAGTTTTTATTGTGAATCACTTGAAGATCGATATAGAGAGTTTAAAATAATTTTGCTCATTAAAGCTTTTCCCATTGCCATTGGGAGGTAATTTCTGCTCAACATTGAGTCACTAATTGAAATCTTTCTGGCAATTGACTAGCTAGGTTGATCAATAACTGATTGGTCCAGTTACACATTTTACGAGCCAGGTTAGAGACTAGTGTGTTCAGCCAGAACCTCCTTCATTGTTGAGGCTATAATTTCTAAGATTCAACCTAGTGTTTAAGATTCTTAGTTTTCTTTTTGGTTAAGATGCATGCAATAATATAAACTTAATATTCGTAAATCAATACCTTATTGAAGATTACCTGCAAATGCGCCAACTCGGCTGCCAGCTTGCCATCGTCAGACGGTATCTTCGCAAACGGATAGAATGGATACGGTAGTGGTGGGAATAAGGCTCTGCTTAACTCCGGTTTATCCGTGAAGTGATGTGGCATCGAGTGTAATTGGGGATGTACCGGGTGCGGGACCGACGGCGTCACCAGTCTCGGTACCGGTGCCATTAAGCCGTTGATACCAAAGCCGAATTTCGGCTCCTTCTTGACAAGCGGTTTTGGCTTTCGTCGCGGTCGGTATTTGTAGTCGGGGTGTTCTTTCATGTGTAGCGCCCTAACGAAGAAAAAGAAAATGTTAATTAATTTGCCAAATTTTATGCAAAGATACATTAATAATTCGATGGCCCTTGGACTATTTCTGTTGTACCCTGACCCTTTTCGAAGGCAAGTCATAAAATATGACCTAGTAATATCAAGCTTTTAGAAATCACAGGAATATGGGGCGACCTTAATAATTTGGTATTTTATTATTGTGTCACGTTTTAACTATCTTTTCTTCTACTTTGTTGGCTTAATTCCTGCGTAACATTTCTGAATAAACTTTATCGTTCGCATCACGGTTGTTGGCTCTCGCGTCGACCTCTCTGTACCCCGTCGCTCTTGACCAACATCAACACTTCGAGTATTATCAGCAAAAACAACACGGAAGATATCCGATATCTCTGAAATCGAAAGCATAACTCAATTTGCCCCACAATACTATAAGTTTAGCGTCAAAATGCCACAATGAAACGCCGCTGGGCGATATAACATTATTATTTATGCAATAAAGCGTGCAATTGTCGCGAACGCCTGGCCGCCCTTAAAACAACAATGTCGATTCAACAATGCGCGGATTATTGCATTGTCCCAGTCACAATCGGGTTTCTGTATATACCACTGCACTATGTGCATTTGAAATGTAGGCAAAGTTGAATCGTATCGTTATAGAATAAGGTTGAATTTGTGAAACAGGTGTTCGTGTTTACGACGTGCAGTGTTGGGAATGAGTCGACACAGCGTCCGATTATGCGAGCTTTGTGATAGAATCGCGATTGTCAGCGAGTCGATTGTAATTATTCGAGTGGACCACGCTGGCGGATGATAGTTCGTCATTGCGCTGAGGTTTGAATGTGAATGTTTGTTGAGTCTGATTGTGTAGCGGATTTAGATTTATTTTTTTATTTAATTTGCGATAAATGCTGCTGTTTTTACAGGTATTTGACTTGAGCTGTTGAGCTGCGTCCTTTGATTGCAATGACACTAGGCTCTTACATTCTGCGGATTCCTTGATGTGCATAGGTATTTGGTCGCATGAGGATATAGTATGAGATATATTTTATTCATTCAAGCCGTTTTTGAACGAAGAGTTGTTTCGGTATTTGGCGAAGTCTGACAAAACCAGATTGCTATAACTGTGCGTTTGCACTGACGAAACATCACAACAAAACATGTTGAAATCTCTAGTTCCTGTCAAATATTGTATGGAACTTTGACAGAAACTAAAGATTTCAACATGTTTTGTTGTGAATGTTTCGCCAGTGCAAACGGACAGTAAGCAGCGTGACACTTTATTGGCTGTTTAGATAGGTACAAGTTTTGACCATTGTGGCAACTGGTAAAGGTGGTAATTATAGGTGTAGTCCGTAACTGCCTGCACTGTTAAAGTAATTTGATTAAAGTATTTACATGTTAAACAATGTCTGGTTGTTATCATTAGATATTTGTAAGATGCACCTCCAGTTATACTATTGCACGCCTGGCGCAACTTGGATAGGCCAATCTTTTTGATCCAGCTTGGAATATGTTCCAAAAAACTTTGTCCTGACAGGAAGTACTAACATTTGAATTGAAAACACCAAGTAAGTACTTAACAATTATCTGCTATCTCAAAGTATAACATAAAATTTTCTATAAATCCTATTACAACAATTTTCCATACACAAGTAGCTACCTATTCACACCAAACAGTTTTATCAGCATTGACAGAAACTGTCCTATCTACAAAGCCAAAAAAAACTGAGGTCATCGAACCTGACACTATCACTTCTTTCATTACAGTTTGTTAACCAAATAAACACGATATCGCTAAGGAAAATAACACAATATCTTTGGTCAAGAAAAAACCTATCGAAGCATTTTTATCGGACACGTTTTGGCGTATTTTTTCTATGGAGCTAATCGAATTCGGTAAATATCGACATATTTATACTATGATTCTCGATATCAAGCATCGCTTGTATATTGAATTTGGAACGTCAATAAGAAGTTATTGAGTTTTTTATTAATGCCTTTTTGGTGTAGACTGTGTTGTGTGATTGTGGTACGATTTAAGTTTTTTTTCAAGATATTGAGATCATTCAAGAAGGGGCGAATCAGTGATATAGATATTCATGTTTGCCTTCATATATTGAAGACTACCTGCTACAGATTTTTGTGTTTTAGGGTGGCGCCTTTCCAAGTGTATCCTGTTAGACTAGAAGCCGACCCAACATAGTTGAAAAAAGGCTATTAGGCAGATGATGAAGGGGACGGTGACTTTTTAATTCAATGCGGTTTTGTAACATTATTGTCGTTCATGTTGTTCATGAACTATTACACTTTTTATTCAGACTATCTTCAGAAATGTACCTACTATCTATTCAATGGAAAATTCGGCACAGTAGGTATCGGACCCATCAACATAATAATGTTGTCTAGACGTAATTTTTGGTTTTTCTCTCTATATTTAAAATTCAATTATTAAACGTTGCATTTTGATGATGTTAGCTATAATATGCTTACTTGTAAATTCACAATAAAAATCAGAAAATCCTCATATAACATAATTAAAATCAATATCACTATTGATCTAAGAAACACTTAAACTAGGGATTTGATGGTATCTTCCCATCCTTATCGGTCAGCACAATGGTGTAGCGCGCCTCTAATTTGGCTAAATACATAGATCAAGCTCAAACTCAAACTCAAAGCACTTATTTCAATTAAACCATTTACAGGCAATTTTGAATTGTCAAAGAGTCAGTCAGTTAGTCAGAAAGTTGAAGCTAGTTGCCTATTCCAAAACGTAGATCTCTATGGAGAAGAACGGGCAAGAAACTCCAAGGACACTCTTTTAAATATAGAAATTACAAAATCCTGAGTACATTACTCTTGTTGATTCTATATGTGAGAACAAAGCAAAAAAAAAAAAACACAAAACCGATTAAATATATAAGATTAAAAATAAACCCTAGCAGATAAGAGATGACTAGTCTCAACTCACGAGTGGATCAGCACAATCCAGCTCAACCATTTTGTAGGGAACCAAATGATCCAACACACTCGCCACCAGACATTAATCGATAGACATCGTACCTATGACTAAACAATTTTATCTTTCTGATTTATTCAGATTTTCTTTGTTTTGCAACCACTTTAAGCTCATGTAAAGCTAGCTAAGCAACTTAAACTTACAATATTTAGTACTACACTACAAGAAATTAATTCAAATTTGCCATTCTAATCATATAACATAAAATCCCTCACTATATTGATCTAAGTAAAAGTTTAAAGCGGATCAGCAGTTGTAGCTCTCGAAATTCAAATGTTCTTACGTTTTCTGCAATTTGCAGGTCATTGTCATGTTTTATCTCGATCTAAATATGATTCGCGACAATAACAACTATGTATTCACATAATTATAACCATTAGAATCATTAATACATCTCTCTAAGTTAGATTTGTTCCATTGAATGACTTTTTCGAGAAATCACACATTTGAGAACAAATCTATAAGTATATATAATTTGAATAGTGAAATTAGCCCTTAAACGTGGAACATGATGATGGTGTCTTCATATCCTTATCGGAAAGCACAATGGTGTGTGGCGCGTGTAAATGAGAATCCCATCACTAAACAACTTTGTCTTTAAGATGTTTTGTTTATCTTTCATCTTCTTCCTGCCCTTGTCCCATGGTACTCGGGTCGACGCAATACGTTTTGTTGTTGTTTCTATTTTCTTCTGAAATCCGTCAGTCTATAATTCACTCCTTTTTCTTTCATATCATCCCTCACACAATCCATCCATCTTTTCTATGGTCTTCATCTCCCTCTCGATTCATCCAACCTTATATTCATCATTCTTTAAGTTACAGGCGTTTCAAGGCTCCTCATCACATGCCCATACTAAGACAAACGATTCCTTTTTAACTTTTATAAAACTGGTAAGTACTACTTTCAAACTTCCTCTATTTTTGTTTAACTTTGTGGGTTTTTAATTGCAATAGTAAAACTAACTAAAACTTTCAATATTCACCTACGGCAAGAAATTAATTGAAAATTGAAAAGAAACATCACATCCAATTTTTAAAATAATTCAATCATATTGCTCACTATTGATATAGCAAGTGACACTCTAACTTGGGACATCATGGTGTCTTCCCATCGTTATCGGTCACACAATGGTGTAAGGCGCGCCAGTGTTTGCCGCCATATTTATTTTATCGCTTGTTTGATCGGCCACATAATCGGAGGATTCAATAACGGTCACTAAATAACATTCGATACTCTGTCTGGATTCTATTGAGCAATCGTCTATCGGTCATTTATTTATTTATTTTATTTTAGGAAAGCTTACAGTCTAATAACTATTTATTTATTTATTTAATCACAACAACTAACTATAATTATAACAATAATTTATATCTAATTTGCTAATAACAAGCTTCCACAGATAACTACAAAAATAACTTCCTCATTGTTACTTCCATAATTACAATATAAAACTACCAACTTTTAACACAACAAAACAAAACAAACTAACTTGATACTGTAGTACAATAAAACTTACTTAATTACAATAAAACTACTTTAACTATAATAAGGATTAAAGTGCTAGCAGGTGCCTCCTACTCCTGTTCAATTGAAGAGAATTGTATATGCATAACTTCCTGTCGTCTTTGAAATTATTTTACGGTCCAAAATACCATTTAGCTCTTGTGTCAACTAATTATCTGCAAATAGGTATGGTACAGTAATAAGTTTTTTTTTAATGCAATATGCTAGTTGGCAAAGTGGTAAGGACTGACTGCCCTGGGTGTATCATTTTATTTATTTACTACCTCCAGCGGCTTCGCCCGCTTGATAACTTTATAAATTATAGCCAAGGTTACTCAATGATAATATAGCATTCTACTGGTGAAAGAATGTTTAAAATCGGTCCAGTAGATTTTGAGTTGATTCATTACAAACAAAAATACGAATATTTTCTCTTTATAATATTAGTTTAGATTTATGTACACACAAAACACTTAGAAGTGAAAAATACAGACAGACGAGCACAAAGGTTTTAGCAGGTTGCAGTAAAAAAATACTTTTGGTACATCTCGTTTGGTACGTCCTCATCGTTTGCCAATCGAATGCCAAATTGTCAAATCACTAAGTAAAGGTCTGCTTCCAGTATAAACGAATGCAGCTGAATATCAATATTTTACATGGAGCGACTGCCTATCTGACCTCCACAACCTAGTAACTGGGTAAGACTGGTTGTCAGACTTTTGGACTTCTGACGACTCGGTCAAAGATTCAATGACAGCAAGCACCAACAGCTTAACGTGCTTTCCGAGGCACGGAGGGGTCTCGGTAAGTAAAGATGGTCACTCATCTACAGACCAACCCCGGCAAGCATAGCTTTACCTGATGGATCGACCCGTGCGGCTGTTATTACTTACCTACAAGCTCCTCTTATGCCAACTTATAAGACAGGTTATTCTTATTTTACTGTTAATGAGAATTGAGAGCAGATTTACTGATCAATTGAAGACTGAATTTGGGACACCAACGTATTTTATCCTTTTCCAATAAGTTCCTGTTAGTTAAAGTGGAGACTTGTCTTAATGACACTCGATGTCCATTGTGGTAGTATAGAAACCTTTTCTGTTTAGATATCATCATGAATTACAGCATCGTAGGAATAAAACCGGCCAATACGTGTCGGACCCCGCGTAATGAAGGGTTTTCGTAGTTGGGATGAATTTATCCCAAAAACAAATATGACATTGTAGTTGAAAAACATGATCTCCCTACATCGATATACGGTCAATTATCTAACTGCAAATCTAAGTTTGTAATTATATAAAACTACAAACAAATTAATGATTTTCTTACTTTTCCCTTTACTTGTGCTGTGACACCTTGTTTCTTGCCAAATTTCGAGATTCTTGGTCAACGCGAAATACCCTATAGGTTTTGATTTATTTGCCAATATCAAAATTTGTCGCATAAATGACCGATTTTATTACGCTTTTTTAGAGCGCCAAGGCACTGAGGCACCATAAACTTACGTATTTGATATTAATTTCAACTTGGTACTTCCACGCGTTCCTGACAAAAAGGGTCTTGACAGACTGACGGACCGACAGACGGACGGACAACGAAGTGAACTTATAAGGATACCGTTTTTTCCTTTCGCGGCACGAAACCATAAAAATGATAAAATAAGGTTTAAGTTTTATTGACTGATATTGTCATGTCACCATGCCGAAGTAGGTAGTAATATAACATCACGGCTTGTTTCCCGAAGGGTTGGGCAGAGGTGTACCTATAGAACACCTACATTTCACCAGTTATGTTTAAGTCCCATGTAATAAGGGGCGAGCCTTTTGCCATCAACCGGACACAAATCCAGACTTTGGACTGCTACTGAAAAATTCCAGATAGAAAAACCCAATAAAACTTTTCCCGACCTGGGAATCGAACCCAGGACCTTTTTCTCATAGTTAGATTAAGTTGAGTTAATGCACGGAAAGTATATTAAAAAATCGGCTGCAACGACGATGTCAGCAATCTCTGCAGACATCTTCTCGTTAACTAAAAGCCTGATAAACCTCGAGTGACTTACTCCATTAACTCCACTCTTTAGTCAAACAAAGAGGGAAAACATCAAAACTGCCTTACAGTCACGAATCAGATAACCCATATTCGTCTTCCCCACGTGGAAATCAAACAAACGTCTCCACAATACCCTTTATACATCATTTATCAATAACAGCACATATTGTTATCACTTATCACTGACAAATAAGTTAAAATAACTGTAGTCTTTACAAAGAATGCTTTGTACCAACTCGTGACGTCACTTGCTATTGATTTTTACAATGAAATCATTTGATTGTCAGATATCTTCAGTCAATGGTAGGTTAAGGAGTATTTGCTGAAGATGTGTAGGTACATAATGTACTATGTGTTACAGGGCGTGTTTCTAAAAGGACCAACAGCATTTTTCTTGATATATATAAATATGTTTTCGCATCATTACTGTTGTGTACCTACATAACAATAATGTAAAGGTAGGTAAGGATAATCTGAAAATCTTAGTAATAATATTATGTTACTATAATCTATTTATCAAATTATAATTATTTTATTTATTTAATTATAAGCAGTGATAGCCTAGTGGAAGCAGTAATAGCCTAGTGGTGTGACCGTCAGACTGACAAGTCATAGGTCTCGAGCTCGAACCCAAGGCACGCACCTCTGACTTTTCGGATTCATGTGCGTATTATATAATTATCACTTGCTCAATAAACGGTGAAGGAAAACATCGTGAGGAAACCGGCATGCCTGAGATATATTTCTCGACGGCATGTGAAGCCAAGTCAGAGGCCCGTGGGCGGCTTTAAAACTCTGACACCAGATTAGTTTACTAACCACACGAAAAGAAGAAGATCAAATTATCCTCTTTATTTATCGCAATGGATAATAGGGAATACCGAAATATACTGTTGGTACTTTTAAAACACTGAATAGTAATTTTCTTTGTAAACATTTTCTGAAGAACAGAATGGGACGATCTGCGATTAGAGCTTTGATTTTGGCTAAATACGGGAGTTATAGAATAATGGTAGGATTCCATGTAATCAGGGGGTCGTATTTAAACTTCGCATACATTCGTATACTCTGTAAAAATAATTAGGAGCTCGTGGCTAAGTAATAACAGCCACACGGGTCGATCCATCAGGTTAAGCATCGCTTGCCGGGGTTGGTTTGTGGATGGGTGACCATCTTTACATACCGAGACTCCTCCGTGCCTCGAAAAGCACGAAAAGCTATTGGTCCCGGTTGTCATTCGTGGATCTTTGACAGTCGTTACGGGTCGTCAGAAGCCCGAAAGTCTGACAACCAGTCTTAGCAAGGGGTATCGTGTTACCTAGTAACTGGTCGAAGAGGTCAGATAAGCAGTCGCTCCATATAAAATACTGGTATTCAGCTGCATCCGGTTAGACTGGAAGCCGAGCCCAACATAGTTGGGAAAAGCTAGATTGACTCTTAAAAGATACTTACTGAACTTCATGGCTAAAACTAGCCTTGTAGCTCAGGGACGGCAGTAGTGTCCTTAAAACCTGTTTGCTAGGAGGCCAAAGGTTCTGAACTGCCTAAAACTATCATGAAAACCTATCACTTGACGATCGATTTTAACCAAACTTTTAAGGACCAGAACGTCCGATTAGAAAACTGACTCCAACAGAAACGTTCGACTTTATTCACAAACTCATTGAATATTATTTTATTAAAGCCCGTCAAACAATAAGCGTTTAAATAAGATATACGTAAAGAATGAATCCTGACGTGAAGCGTGCGCCGGGCCTTGCGCCCCGCTAATAAATTCAACCCTTACGAATTAATTCTTACTGTTCCACCTCATATAGAAATGTTAATACGACCCAATATAATGGGAATTAAAGTTTTATGATTATAACACTGATACGCTATGCTTAAAAAAATGTAGTGAGATATAAGAAATTAGGAGAGAGCATTTTCTTTTATTAGACGAAAACTTCATTATGTTTTCCTACGTCACAAGTTTATTTCATTATATTTTTAAATAAATATGGCCACCAACTCTATTCTTTTCAACACCAGCTGATGTAAAAGAAAGTGAAAGATAAACGATTATTTTGAGATATTTACAAAAGCATGACGTTGTTTTCAGTTCTATAACTATAATAACTTTGTTTCAACACAGAGCTTTGTCATTTAAAACAAGTCAACTAATTATAGTTGTGGTTACTGGACCGCGGTGCGATCTCTCAGTTAGAATTTCAGTTAAATTACACCCATTCAAAAACGACTCAAACTCGCAGCAGACAATTAAACCCGAATTCGCAACAACAGCTCTATATTCTCCTCACTCGAGTTAGACTGGAGGCATAAGCTCATTTTTATGGTTCTGCCAACCCCTGATAACGCGCCCCCTAACAATGCAAGATATTATTACAATGAATAACAGATAATTGTCGCCTCTCACCGACCTCTATGGATAGATTAAATTGATTTGTTGCTTATTTGTGATGCGTAGTTGCGTTTGAGTTTTATTTTTAAAGGGTTGATTTTTTTTAAGGTGCTGTTTCAAGGACCAATTTTTCTGTAGATTGTGTCTCATGTAGGTTGATATTATTGATAGATGAAGGCTAATTATTTAATTGCCGTCTTCCCTTTCTTTTAATTATTTTTTTAAATTTCAGGTTTGTACTTGAAATCCATGATTTATTATTATAAATCATGGATTTCAAGTACAAACCTGAAATTTACGGAATTTGAAGGGTTGATTTTTTTTTTGTATTTTTTTTTTTCTATTGCCCATCCGTTATTGAATACTTTACTATACGTTTTAATTTATTTTTTACATTTGGGTACTGTTTTATAAATTATCGGTTTTTCCCGTTTATGCTTTTGTTTTTTATTTTATCTACTTACATATTGACTATACTTTTCAAAGTGTGCCATAACCATAAAGACCTCTTTGAGCCCAAAGCTAGACTGTGGTCATTGTTAGGACACAATCGAAACACGTCTAGACAAAATCGAACTGGTTGCTAATTTAATTGTATTTTTTTTTTTTTTACATTTATTTTATTTTTTGTGATTACTTGAACTCACACACTGACTTATTATTGTTAGTATTACTTATTATAATGTTAGAAATATAGTATAATTTTACAATGTTTGTAAGTATGTGAGGCACCATGCATCTATCACATAATTAATTTATGTCATTCCTTCATTTTTCATTTTATTTTACCTATCGTGGTATAGTAATCTTATTCTAGGTGCATTGTCTTCACATATAATTATATAATTAGTGTATACAAGATATAATGATTTTTTTTAAAGAGTAACGGTGGAGTTTCTTGACCATTCTTCTCCATACGAAAACTACCTTTTGGAATGGGCGACTAGAATCAGTTATTATTATTTTTTGTAAAGTTTGACGTTCAAAAGTGCCTTTTTTGTGCCTGATTGAAATAAATTATTTGACTTTGACTTTGACTTTGAACATAACATACTCGTAACTGATTTGCATCGATCGATGCAGATTTGGATCGATTTGCAGCTTTACTGCCAGGCAAGTGTGGACAACATATCCGATGCGATTGGGGAGCTAAACCGGGATTTAGGTGTGGTTAAAAACTGGTCTGATCGTTTTGGGTTGGCGGTTAATCCTACTAAGTGTCAGGCTATCATTGTAGGGAGCACCCACAGTTTGAGGAAGCTGAATGGCTTAACTGTGTCACCTGTAATGTTTGACAACTCAGTCATCCCGTTTGGCTGCGATGTTAAGGATCTTGGTCTGCATGTTGACACATGTCTTGACTGGCGAAAGCAGGTCACGACCGTAGGTAAGTAAAAAAGTCACCGGAACGCTGCGGTCGCTCTATCGGTTGAAAAACCTTCTCCCATCACACATAAAGGCAATGCTTGTACAGTCCCTAATCTTTCCCATAATAGACTATGGTGATGTGTGTTACTATGACTTGAATGCAGATCTCCTCAATAAACTTGACCGCCTTCTAAATGACTGCATTCGATTCGTTTTCAATCTTCGTAAGTATGATCATGTGTCTGCGCATCGACTGCTTTTATATTGGTTACCCATACGTCAGTGCAGAGAGTTGAGGGCTCTGTCAATGTTGTATTCTATACTCCACAAACCCACTTCTCCTTCTTACCTGACATCCCATGTTCAATACCTGTGTTCTGCCCGAATAATAGAATTTTTTTTCGATCTACCAACAATCGTCTTCTATGATGTCCTTCTCACCGCTCTGAACTTATTCACTCTTCTTTCTTTGTCCAGGCGGTATGTCTTTGGAATGCGCTTCCTCTGAACATCAGGATGGCAACCAGTCGGTTATACTTCAAGTTGATGGCACGTGAACGTATTCGTGAAAAGTTGGCAGAATCTTTGCAGCGCTGATTTGCTGGAATTGTTTTCTCCTCAACTTATCGTTATTTCTCCTGACAAAGTTTATTCAGTTTATATGTATGTACGAGTATCTATGTATTAGTAGGTATTAATTTTCAAGTTATCTATCACTTATGTTGCACCTGCCATGTTTTGTCTTTGCTCCACCCTAAGGTTGACTGGTAGAAAATGCCTCAGGCATTAAGTCCGCCTTTGTACAGTATTTTTTTTTACCTGTGCTTAAAGTCTTAATAAATAAATAACATCACACCATGTTCGAAGGGATGGGCAGAAGTTTACCTGTAGTACACCCACATTTCGCCAGTTTTGTTTTAAGTCCCATGTAATAAAGGGCGGGCCTATTGTTATCAACCGGGCACAAATCCGGACTCAACTCCTCAATAATAATTTGACTGACTTTTTTTTTTGGGTGGGAAATCATCTAATGACTTCTCCTGCTCTAGGCGGAGCGGGAGGGTATGTCGGACTCTTACTGACTAAAACCCATCCGTGTTCCTTCAGTTGCATTTCCGTTGCCAGGGGCCACGGTATCCCTTTCGGCATCGGTCTCATCGGACCCCTTCACTTGCTGTCATCTCTTTGAGGCGCGCGTGGAACACAACGCGCCGTCGACCCGGGCCTGATCCTTATCGGACGGCGAGCTACCCATTGCTCACCGTCCGCAAGCCCGCGCCTACGGTGACTGGGAATCGGCCTGCGATTCCCGATGCCCAGGGCGTCTCCTCCTGTGACGGCTAGGGGCGTGAGGGTGTGAAATTTGCCTTTTCCTTACGCGTTCCGCCTCCTCCTTCGCGAGCATTATTGCTTCGCAGAAGGTGGTGACCTCCCATGTCCTCTCGCTCCGTACCATGGCCTGTACCAGGGCCGGAAGCGAGAGATCCCCGCCACCGAACGCCTCCACGAGGACACGGCGGTGCTCTGCCCAAGCCGGGCAGACCTCCACCGTATGCTCCACCGTGTCCTCCGGGCGATCCACGCAGTGATGAAACCCGGGCGTTTCCTCCCGCTTGACACGGAACAGGAACCTCCCTAAACAACCGTGTCCGGTGCGGACCTGCGTCAAACAGAAGGAGAGGACGCCGTGGCGGCTCTCTAGCCACTCCTCAAAGAGGGGACTTATCGCCGCAACAGTGGCGTGCCCAGCACTGGGTTGCGACAATCGCACTCTCCATGACGCCATGAGATCCCGCCGGAGCTCTGTCCGCTGTGCCGCGATTTCTCGCGGCATTGGAGTCAAGCCCCGGCGTTTTGCCTCCTCGCGCCACTCCCAAATATGCGCGAGGACTTTTACCTCCAGATCCCATGGCGGCAATCCGGCAAGCAGGCTCGCCGCCTCACCGGAGACCGTGCGGTATCCCCGGACCAGCCGGGTGGCCATGACCCTCTGGGACGCGTTCAACCGGCGGGCTGGCCGCCGCCTCAACGAACGCGCCCACACCGGTGCCCGTAAAGGGCCATGGACCGCAAGAGCCCCGCGTAGAGGCGTTTCGACCCCCTAGACCCTGACCTGGGATTGGACCCTAGAACCTCTTGCAAAGCAGTAGCTCTTACGGCCACTAGACCAACGAGGCAGTCCTTGCAAGATATTCCAGTCATTGTGCGAAATTAAAATATTTTTTTAAAATATTATAGGTAGGTACTACATTCAGAAACTAAAAATAAATACCCTAATAAAACCTCTAGTTTAATATCTTCAGAAAGAAAGAAAAGCCCACACTGTAATATATCTAATTAGTAAGAGATAAGAGCGCCAAACATCCGGCGGCACAGTTCTGTTTACACATTTAATTGTGTCGCTAAGCCGTGTGAGTTTTATTATCTTAAGAACAATAAAATAAAAATAAACTAATATTTAAGGTTGAACAGAACCTCTTGCTTTTAGGCTACATAGCTGACTGTTCAACAGTGGCATCAAAATACCTAAGTACTTCTACTTCAAGAGTCATACAGTGATCAACCATCTCACAAATTATTTTCTTCTACTGCGCCGTAATATGCTTATTTGCATGTTTAGTAGCGTGGCTTATGATCAATCCATTCACAGAGCATTTTAGATAAGAAAAAGCTTTTTACAAAAAAATTGAACCGACTTAAAAAAAAAAAAAAACTAAAAAGTGCAAAATAACTTTTATTTCGGAAGTCGGTGTCAAGTTCAATTTTTTTGTAAAAGGCTTTTATTTCTCATTTGTCTCACTGTTATTTACCTGCTATGTAAATAACTGTGACAGGAACATATAACATAATCCATATAGGTAGACTTAGTGGGAACAATACCTATTATTGAAGCTTACTCAAAAACTACCCAAGCAAAGTTCATACAATTTATAAGGGACCACCTCTGAAGTATGACCTACCAAACAAAAAAATAATCATAAAAATCAGTTCATAATTGGCGGAGTAATCGAGTAACAAGAATATAAAAAAAATACAGTCGAATTGAGAACCGTTAAAAATCAATACAAAAGAAGTCCTGAGTAACTCAGTGACTGACTCATCATCACCCAGTTCAAACATTTGGTCCTAGAAAGCTGAAATTTTGGAACGAGGTCCCTTTATGATGTTGAGAGGGAATAAGGATTATTCCAAAATCCCACACGGGATAGGGAATATAAGGCGAGCGATTTTACTGGCAAAGTGCTAGTTTTGAGGGTTCTGTACCCAAAGGGCGCCGACGGAACCCTATTACTACCTAAGCCTCCTCTGTCCGTCCGTCCGTCTGTCTGTCAGCGGGCTTTAGCTCATGAACCGCAACATTTGAAATTTTCATATATTGCGTATTTCTATTGCCGTTACAACAACAATTAATAAAAAAGTTAATATATAAAGCTCGATCTTAATACGGTGACGGAATCTTGACTCGCACTTGGCTGGTTTTTATATGAACACTAAACGTCTGAATTCTATTATCAATTGATAGATATTAATGTCAGGTTGTTGATAAGGCCTCTTGCACCAGCAGCCAATATCTATTGTATAGGTGATTAAAGCTATGTTTAAACGTCTGCGTATCGAAAGACCAAAACCTAAACTCCTGCTGTTCTGACACACAATGATTAGGTATATTCATGCAACTGTTGTATTGTACCTACAAATGAGGTAGAATTTTGTAAATCATTAGATACTATACTCTATACCTATCTTTAGTAAGTAAAGCTACAACGCCTGTTATGAAATTAATTTATCTTCAAGAAACGAAAACAAAAAGGTAGGTAGTGAATTGGATCAAAATAATTCTAAAACAATTAAGACCGCGGTGTCAGTCGCCTGGAGAAATGGTATAAGTGTTTAACTAAACAAATACAGCTTTTTGTTCCTCAGATAACGCAATACAGGTGTGTGGCTTTTGTTAAATGTTTGCCCAGAGATATGAAATTAAAAAAGATAATGAACGAGACTCGAAATTAAATAGTTTTGAGTCGCCCTGTTTACTTTACAAATGAAAGGTTAACTGCGTGTGGTGTGTGGTGCCTTCGTTTAGTTTAATTATCTTGTTTTTTTTGTGAGTAAAAAATTCATTTGGGTTGATGTCAAATATTTGTTTCGTTATAAAAGTTAATAGTGTTGAGATAAAAGTTTAGATGAGATTTAAAAAAAATCGTACCTAATTAAATAGTTAGATAACAATCTTGCACTAATAAAAAAATATCCTGTTAGTTTGGTCCTTGGGGATTGATAAAGTAAAAAAAAAAACACTTGTGTCTGCATGAAGGCAAGATATTGGCAATAATAATAGTAGAAAGCTTCCTCTCTCCTACTATTTTGCTGTGCCCGACAGGGTCCACAATGATCACATATGTTTAATAATTTTAAGCTACCACCTAGGTAATTGGATTTATGGAATGCAATAAACTGATTGAGTATTAGAATTTTAAAAGCCGCACTATAAAATCACAGGTGTCGTAAGCATTTTTTTTTTATTAATGCAAACGTTAATACTTTAATAATAGCTCTCGTCACTTAAGATTTGTGATAAACGCTTGATAATAGTCAAATAAATAATTTTCTTGCTTGTTTCCACCCTGGTCACTGTTTAGTTCTTTAACATGATTTCAATAAAATTTTCTAAAAAAGCGTTTTTCTAAATAAATAATAACATAAATGGTACTTGTAAATACGGTAAATGCAAAAAAAAGTGAAACGTGTCCATATTAAAATGTAAAATTTATGAAGAAAAATTCCTGAAGTTATCAACGACAATTTTTAAAACATTTATGTTCTACTTGTCTCACTTTGTAATTTTTTTTCAATTTCAGCCGATTAAACTTCACGCACAAGTTTGTTCGTATTATTTGTAGCGAAATTAATAGCGTGCTAATTTGAGACTCACCTCAATCTCTTAGCCTCGTCAATGAAGGGCCTCTTCTCCATCTCGGTGAGCAGTTTCCACTCCGCCCCCAGCCTCTTGGAGATCTCCGAGTTGTGCATCTTCGGGTTGTCTTGCGCCATCTTCCGGCGCTGGCCCCGCGACCACACCATGAAAGCGTTCATAGGCCTCTTTATGTGGTCATTGGGCTGTTTACCCAGAGACATTGTTAGATCAATTTTGACGGATTTTAATAACAACTTTTCAAAAAATCAATTTTCGCCACACCGAAACTCCACGCGCATTATTTTCAAAATATTACTTGTTACAGTTTCGTTTCTGTTTATTATTTTTTGTTTTTAATTCTATGCATTACATTCAAAATTCAAAATATCGCAAACCGATTAATTCCCGCGCGCGTAGTGAAAAGCTCGTCGAAAGCTCAATGCGGCGCTTTTCTTGCTTGTGTCATGTTAACGGCGAACTCTGCCTTGTCCCCCCTCGGATTTCCCCCCTCTAAAGTGACTGGCCAATGATGGTGGGCCGTGGGCGGCCGCTGGGCGCTGATTGGCTGAGGAATCGTTTGTCTCGCGCGCTGCAACAGGTAGCCGCCGCGTTCGTGTTTGCATGTTTATTAGCAAGATTAAATTTCTTTTTAAACCACAATCTTGGGGCAAAAGAACGCGCCTGTTCGCAATCGAATGTTGATTCGATTCGGAGAGCGCGACCGGTGATTTGCACAAATTAATTGTTGACATTAGACCGAGTTCACACTGTGTGTTGGAAAAAAGTTAATTCTTGGGATGTTGATTTCATTGATGTTGATTTGTTGGATATTGGATTTGACGACTTTAAGAATGAATGTTGTTTTCATTTATTTATTACAACTGTGCCATGAATGTTAAGTGCGATTTTTATGATGTATTTGAAATACTGGATAAAATATCCGTCGTTTTAATTAAATAATATTTAGCGTTATTTCATTTTTTTTTGTAAATACCTATCTATTGTATCTGGCTTTATAATGTGCATAAAAAGAAAACTTTAGTATAGAAAACCTACTTAGTTGGCAATTTGATCATTTGAAAGTTTAGAACTTATATTTCGGTATACGCTCTGGATCATAAAAAAATAAAGTACATCCACCTGTCTCAAAGGACCAATAGATAGATAGAGCATTTTAATAATACATTATATTTCATGAAAAGTTAATCATTTATGTATCAAATAACAAAATTAGGAGCTTTGTATCTAGGACTACATAAATAAATAAGCATGAAAAATATATGAAGTTTGATATTTTTTAAAGCCCACCTTTTTATAAAAACACGCATAAAAATGAAATGGTATAGAAAATCTTTATTTTGTATAAAATATGGCATGTAAAAGGTGCAAAAAATACCTTAATATGAAATTACAAAAATCTCTCATTATTTAGTGTGACCATTTGATTAAAAAATCCTTCAAATTAAATTACAACTTTTACTGCTGACATGATTGTAAAAGATCCTTCAAATTAAATTACAATTATTACTGCTGACATGATTGTAAAAAAAAAATAGGTACTTACTTTTAAATTATCTAACTAGTGAGATCATGTGTATTGTGTACTAATGTGTACTAGTGTTAATATAAATAACTTAGGTATGATGGTGCCCTGCTTAGCCAGTATACCTACAGCTACATTGCATTATATTAGCACATAATAAATACATAATCTTACTCAAGGTTTTAAAGTACCTACTTTTGTATCTTTACTTTCTATTTTGTGAAAAAAATATCATCTCTTAAAAAGTGGTTAAGTTAATAGCGGCCTCTCAATTTCGAAATACATGGAATATCTAAAAATAATCCCATTGAAAATCATAATTATGAGCGTTTTTGCTCATAATTTACTGTAAATTTCTACTTACTACATTAATATTATTACGTAAAATGTATACCAGAATAAACGTTGGTTCATAAGAAACCAAAAAAAATTGCTAGATGAGTTCGGTGTTTCCTATCGGACTACTCTGAGAAGAAAGGCCGAAACAAACTCAGGGGTCACAGTCTCGCCATGGGATCTGGAGGCAAAAGTCCTCGCGCATATTTGGGAGTGGTGCGGGGAGGCGAAACGCCGGGGCTTGACTCCGATGCCGCGAGAAATCGCGGCACAGCGGACAGAGCTCCGACGGGATCTCATGGCGGCATGGAGAGTACGATTGTCGCAACCCAGTGCTGGGCACGCCACTATTGCGGCGATAATTCCCCTCTTTGAGGAGTGGCTAGAGAGGCGCCACGGCGTCCTCACCTTCCGCCTGACGCAGGTCCTCACCGGACACGGCTGTTTCGGGAGATACCTGTTTCGGATAAGGCGGGAGGAAACGCCCGGGTGTCATCACTGCGTGGATCGCCCGGAGGTCACGGTGGAGCATACGGTGGAGGTATGCCCGGCTTGGGCAGAGCAACGCCGTGTCCTCGTGGAGGCGATCGGTGGCGGGGATCTCTCGCGTCCGGCCCTGGTCCAGGCCATGGTACGGAGCGAGAGGACATGGGAGGCCGTCACCTCCTTTTGCGAAGCAGTAATGCTCGCAAAGGAGGAGGCGGAGCGCGTGAGGGAGAGGCAAATTTCGCGCCCTCACGCCCCTAGCCGCCGCAGGAGGAGACGCCCTGGGCGTTGGGAATATATTGCCGATTCCCGGCCACCGTAGGCGCGGGCTTGCGGACGGTGAGCAATGGGTAGCTCGCCGTCCGGTAAGGACCAAGCCCGAGTCGACGGCGCGTTGTGTTCCACGCGCGCGTCAAAGAGTGTCAGCGAGTGAAGGGGTCCGATGAGACCATTGCCTGCCGGGGTTGCGGGAAAGCCCGAAAGGGATACCGTGGCCCCCTGGCATTGCACAGGCAACAGAAGGAACACGGGTGGGATTTAGTCAGTAAGAGTCTGACACGCCCTCCTGCTCCACCCAGAGCGGGAGACGTCATTTGATGATTTCCAACCCAAAAAAAAAAAAAGGTGTCACAGTCTCTTTTAAAGTCTTGACATAATCTTGGTCAGGCCATACGAGGACCATGTAGTTTTAACAATGAAATAGGAAATCACTTGCTGCCTACCGAGCCTTAAACTGACAGAAGGCTAGACAAAGCTAAAATATTATCTACTACTACCTATTTCTATTTTTTTTACTTTTTCTTATTATTTTTTTTGTTTTTTTTTTCTTTGCTTGCGTCATGTGTACCTACCGCAAATATACGTATTTTCTTTCTTTCTTTTCTTTCTATTACAGGAATAAAATTATTAGTAGGTACCTAAGTACCTTATTTGCATAAGAAGAGGCTTTTGGAAAATAATAGGTTGGTATTATTATTATATAAGTACCTACAGTAGAGTAGCCAAACCTTGTATGGTTTTTAGGGTTCCGTACCTCAAAAGGAAAAATGGAACCCTTACAGGATCACTCGGGTGTCTGTCTGTCCGTCTGTCACAGCCAATTTGCTCCGAATCTAATGAAACGACTAAGTAGAAATTTGGTACAAAAATGGATTTCTGTGACCCAAATTTTGAATATGGGGTAATTTACGTAAATAGTTTTGCAAACCGTACCGTGTGACATATCAAATGAAAGGGCTTACTGCGAGGATCTCTTTTTTATAATTTAAAAATAAATACTTTTATAGATATTTAAGGAAATAGGTGAAATTGATTACTTATCTCCGAAACTACTGAGACAACATTTTTGAAAAACATGACGATAATTCTAATAAGTTCTTTACTCATAGGTTACAGGTAAACTAATAAGAATTGTATGGTTTTAAAATAACATGGTAAATCTCTCAATATTGTGCGTACAAACTTTCATTTGCAGTTGGAATGTATGGGAGAACATGTTTCCAACTACAATGTTAAGTTTGTTCTTCAGATAAATTCATCCCAACTACGGAACCTTTCATTGTGCGTGGTCCGACACGCACTTGGCCGGTTTTTGACTGAATAGTAATACTTAAAAAAAAAATTGCCACCTTCTCGTGCTTGATTGAAAAGCTATGAGTACCTATGAGCTCATTTTAGCAATTTTCCTGAGATATTATATTCATGTTCAATATTGTTCACGTGTCTGTTAAGGTCATATTACAAAAAGAAGAGATTTCTTTTGACATGACATGGACATGGAGCCATAGAGCCAATTTTTGTTATAAGAACCTTACCATGATCGAAATACAGTTCTTTATTCAAAACTTATAACATAGTCCGAAACTAAGTACCTAGTTTGTTTATAGATCTTAAGCTCAGTTGGAATAAAATTCTTCATTCAAAAATGGCACGATGGTTTAAACCAGTGTCTAAAGATGAAACCTTGTTTTGTAATAAGGCCGTTAGGTTTAACTATGTACCTAAACCAAAGGGCTTGACAGTAAAAAAAAGAAATACAAAAAGGGTGGTGCTTGACCCGATAAATACAGGTAAACAAAAAAAAAAAAAACACGTAACGAGAGAGCTGTCAAGTAACCGACTAAACGTAGGTAATCAATACCTGTCACTTCAGTTGTTATTCTACGTCACAGTTGTACTCTTCAATTTAGCAATGTTATAATTCGTTGAGGTTTAGAAAACCTGTCTTTTTGGGCTCTTTACAATAGATAGATTACAAAATATTATAAACTAACTTTTGTTCACAGCTTCGCCCGCATGGAGGTCGGAAATTTACCCACGGGAACGTACTATCGGGATAAAAAGTATCCTATGTGTTAATCCAGGTTATAAACTATCTGTGTGCCAAATTTAATTTCAATCAATTCAGTAACAAACATACAAACTTTCACATTTATAATATTATAGTAGGATCTGACTGAAAATTAACTACTCTTGGTAGATGTAACTGCTTGAGCACACATCTACAACGAGTAGTTAATGAATAAATGATAAAGTTTAAGCTATCGTAAAAATAAAAAAATACATTTAATTTGGTTATAAGTTACAACATATATTTTTAAACAAGAAAGTGTCATCTATAAAAATCCTTTTAACGATTTGTTTACCTTTATTTAATTTTATATAAATATTATAATATATAATAATTAAATTGTTTGATATTATAATATATAATATATTTAATAATATTAAAAACACCCCAAATCACCTTCCTTCTCTACACACACCTGACACACATTACACATCACACACTCATACACAACACACATCACACATTCATACACTTTCCCCATAACACCACATCAAACGCGCTTACTAACACCCAATTGCTGCTGTTACACTTTTATGCTTTCCTAATTTTGTAAAAAAAAATCTTAGCGGTCGAATGGATGGCCCCTATAACGCAGGATTGTCCTAGCATCGGGGTCATTATTCACAAAAAAATGAGCACAAATGTAATAATATCATAATAACGTAACATGCATTGTATTACTTCTTTTTGCTAAATAAATTATTCTTAAATTATTATAATTACCTGAATCAACGGAGTACAGTTTAAAATTAGTCGCCAAACCTATGGGATAGTCAGGTTAACGAGAAAGGGTTGTGAAAAGCGCTAAACAGTAAAAAAACATGATCCATATTTCTAGTTACCATTCAAAACCCACCTACAACCCGACAAACACAGGACAATATACACACGATCCATGTTCCACGCCATACGCCGCACGCAGACGGTATCCAATTTGCATGAGACAAGCCGCGGGCACAAACAATTCCTGGCTGAATGCGTCCTAATGGCCACCTCTGTTCATAATTGTGGGCATACGGACGTGTCCCTCAAACTATCTGGGTATGTGGGCAGCCTAGTGTGGGTTTATTGATGGTTTCCTTGGAAATATTTGGTGAAAAGGTGTTCGTAGAAATGGCACATGATATTATATTAAACCCTCGTCCCTGTTGTAGATGTAAGGTTTGTAGATATTTTGTTGCTCGCCTACGGAATGGTACCTTTAAGCTGTCCATATGCTGCCTATGCGCACAGAGCTTTAATTTGACGTGCTATTGCGGTTTCATAATTGCTCAATAGAGGCTAGTTTCAAGTCTATTGTGTAATTATCTTAGTTTTATTCAGTAATATTTGACTTCAACAAGTACACTGACTTGGCACCGAAAACACCTGAACTTTACTTTTATGCATGTGCATAAAACATTAAAAAAATATATAGACCGAACTTAATTATTTAAAAGTAGTTAAATTATAAGTATCTTACTGTAGAGTTAATGATAATTTAATTACTTTTCCATACTTTAATACATACTAAAGTTTCTTAATTTTCTCCCTTAATAAGTATAAAAATATCCCATGAATCTGATATAACTTCACACAGAATGTCATTATGGTGGCGCGGCGTTTGATTGGAGAGCGCACGCGAAATTGAAACAGAGCGGCCGGCATGATTCGGTTACCGACGGTCACTGTACAGGCGGACACAGCCTCTGAAAATAACGATAATATCGCGTTCTTTTAGAAATAAAATAAATACATATGTTTTTAATTAAGTGCATTATTTCACCTCAACGTTTGTATTTTGGCAACTCAATGTCACTTGTTTTAGAGAACATAGAATAAGGAACAAGCTCTGTTTTCCGTCTGTCACCGTTCATACAATTAGAATTAGGACTTTGCTTAACAGGTAAGCTCGTTTGGTTCTCAATTTAACTTCACGGTGATCTGAAATATAATTACCCACCCGCCACTAACTAATCGCAATACCTATGCTATTTTCCATATGTACCTTTTTTTTTTGTTTCTTTAATCTTGTGTTTCAACATTGTAGCTTATATGTGGAAGCTTGTAATTAGCAATTGTCAGATGTTTACTACTTCGTTACCATTTACGTGTACTATGTAAGCTTTCTTAAAAGTTTAAAAATATATACTTAAATCAATAAATAATTAGCCTACCTAATTCACTTGAGGACAAATCTAGTGAATGTAAGTATAAACTACTCTGTATAGAAAACACTACTACGTCTACTTGCTTTTGCCGTATCCTTTATCATTTTGTACTGAGCTGCTATACTTCCTCACTCGTCTGTCATCGTCCGGGCTTAGGCCCATTAGGCCGTGAATATACGAAATGTTGCCATTTTAAATATTATATTTTATATATTTAGGACTAACTATTGAGTTTATTTTGTACTGAGCTGCTATTCTTCCTCACTTGTCTGTCATCGTCCGGGCTTAGGCCCATTAGGCCGTGAATATACGAAATGTTGCCATTTTAAATATTATATTTTATATATTTAGGACTAACTATTGAGTTTATTTTATTTTTGTCTTATTTTGTTATTTTTGTATATGCTGCACCGGTTGACGTCATCAAGTCAACGCCGGCTATCGCTGAAAACACGCGCTGGGGCTCTGTCGCAGCATTATGCTGAGCGATGGCCGTTTTGCGTGGATGTGACGCATATTTCCCCCAAATTGTTTTATTCGTGTTTTATTTTTCTTTGCTTGCGTCATATGTACCTACCGAAAATAAACGTATTTTCTTTCTTTTTCTTTCAACATGGCTGATGCAATTCAACCACAACATTGGGATGTCATGTCGACTGCTGATACTCGTCAACGAAGCCTACTTGTGCCACCTTCATTGTGCAGTTTTTTCTTCCCATTCTTTCTTTGTCGTCTTGAGTCATGTCAGTGGGTGACCGGTAGCAACGACAATCGTCACTGTCATATTGGAATTAGCGCCAGAGTACAAAATCCTCGTTTCCCAAGTATTTTGTCCGTACGTGTACAGTAAACAATCCGGAGTGTCGCCCACAATATCGTGTTATGTACCGTTTTGCCGCGTCGCTGCACAGCCTCGGGCTACAGACGACCATCTACCTACCAGCTACCTCTGTTCTCCACAATACCGCTATTTTATCCGGGTTTTTAACGGGCTATTTTTGTTTATGAATAAGGTTTTAGCGAGTTTTAGTGTTTTTTTGCGAGAAGTATTATCTTGATTTTAATCAATTATCCTGCATGTCTTGGTTTTGAAACAGACTATTGAAAAATAAATTTATAACAGATTTCTTTTGAGTGAGTTCTATGCACTCTGGCATTGTTTCTCTTGTAGGTACTACATGATAGGTAATGCGTTTTTGAACGCAAGCACATATATGTCGCAGTCATCTGGTTAAATTAGCCAACTAATTGGACGCCTAGGCCGTTCATTAAAAGCCGCTATCCAATTGGATGCCTAGGCCGATAGTTAATTGAATTAGTATTACTCAAAGTTTAACAACTTAGCGTATTGAAAGTCAGCCCTTTGAAGATGACTGACCAAGACTCAGCCAAGTGATTCAAATGGTGAAAAAAATTCTGCGAGCAACTTGGGAATAGCCGGCCGCTGCCGCGGCACCGCTCGCTACGTTCGCTCGGCTCTCGCGGGGTTGGTACAGTTCTAACCTAACCTAAACTGTTTAACTAAATGACTACACGACGTTCAGCCATCTGGTTAAACGTTGCGCTTACTGACTTGGCTAGTTGTCATTCAGCTATTTAATTGGATGCCGGCATTTAATGAACGCGCTAGTCATTCAATCAAATAACAGATTCAACCAGATGACTGCGATGTATACAACACCTGGACAACTTTCAGTGGGTCATACAAATATTCTAGCCATTTTCTTCAACTTTGCCGGCAATTTATTATTATTTTTTCGCGTACCACAACCTGGCAAACATATTTATCAAAGTCAAATCCGATGTATAAATCGTTTATTTGCGTAATAAGGTAGATTCGGAAGTTCTTAAAGATCTCTTATTCTGCTTTTAATTTCGGCAGGCAATTTTTTAAAATTATCCTATTCCGTATTATTAAATAAAATAAAATAAATAAGCAATGTTTGTATATATATTTGTAATCACGTTCTCGAAAACGGCTCTAAGGATTTCGATGAAAGGAGCAATATAGTTTTTACGGGGTTTACGGGGCCGAAAAATCGATCTAGCTAGGTCTCATATCAGGGAAAATTTCTTTTTTTTCTCTCTATTTTCACCCGAGCAGAGCTCGGTCGATGTTTCAATATCAGCAAGATGATAGCGGGGCTTACTGTTCAGGGTCCACCGGACATACCTATATTTATGTATCACCACTCATTGAGGCTATTTTAACGCACCCTATTTGTCAAATTGCTAATTTGCAAGCAACATTTCACCTCATACCCCAACGAGTAATCGGGGTAATTATCAAACATTTCCCTAGCCCACCAATCAAGTTTATCGATCATCATCTGTGTCGAGGTGTCATGACGGCCGCTATCGATATAATATCGTTTGATGTAGCGGCGCGCTCATCACTACGCGGCAATTTTGTTACGCGAAACCCAGGCAACACTACGTCGGTAACGGCAAACATACTTAGATTTTCACGTGGATTTCGATAAGGTCAGAGGTACGGCTAACTGTGTAATTTCGGTACTTGTGTAAAACAGGCTTGTATATTTATTCGAACAAAAGTAATTTTCTCATAAGACTAAGGGATCGATGGACAACTTCAAAAATAAGGAAAAGAACAAAGGTCAGTGACGTGTTACAAAAAATAAGAAAACTTAAATGGAACTGGACTGGACATATAATGAGGACTAACAAAGAAAACTGGACTAAGGATGTAATAGAGTGGTATCCGAGGAACGGGAAAAGACAACGAGGAGGTCAAATCAAAAGATGGGAGAACGATTTACGGATAAGGATGGAGAAGGTCTGCAAAGGATAGAGAGACGTGGAAACAATTGGGGGAGGCCTATGTCGACAGACAACCTGACCAAAGTGGTTGCTAATTTTTTTTTTTTTTTTGCAATGTTAGTTAGATTTAAGAATACTACTCTTTTATATGAATAGCATATAAGTAAAAAGGTCAGTGAATAAAGGCATTTTTTTGTTTTTTTTTGTATTTGACATTTCTCGGGACCCTAGGGTCCCGGACCTTTGGAAAGCGTACGAGGGGCCGAAGCCAACTCGCAGAGGCCCGTTAGACGTGTCTAATGAAACGAGGCATTAACCGACGATTATCCCTGTACGCACTAATCTAGTGCACCCAAGGACAACCCTCGGTTAGTGCAGGACTATTGCAAGATCGACACAATAAAAACAAAATAAACATACCTCAATCCCGACTCAAAATGCTCTCAACCAGCCCTTTAGTTATGTCCATAAAAATATATAATAAATTGCCAAATGAAATTAGAGAAGTAAGTAAAACAAATACATTTATTCATAAATTGAAACAATTTCTGGAATCCAAGTCATACTACTCAGTAAAGGAGTTTTTAGAAGACAAAACGATTGCAAAATAAAATTATTCTCTCTCTTATACAGAAAACATTATGAAATAAATATAATCTAATATGGAATATAGAAAATCAAATATAAATATGAATACATAATTAATAATATAATATAATAATAATCAAAATACTTCTGAGAATTTCACTACATTATCCATATAAATACATAATATCAAAATTACACCTATTTACACAAACCTAATAATATATAATAATAATGTATAATTATATATATATAAATAATTATACACTCAATTAAACATATCTAATAATTAATTTATAAAAATATTAATTGCTTAAATTGTAACTTATCCCTCTTCCTCTCTCCTAATTGTGCTGTGCCCGACAGGGTCCATATTGATCTTTTACTTTTTATACCATCTATGTAATACATATGGAATGCAATAAAGAATTGAGTATTGAGTAAGATACGGAAACATTGATATTGGATTATGGGTTTGAGTGGCTAAGTGAACTGGTTATCTAGAACTATGGAAAGACTATGCCCCTGCCTGACCAATATCTTATATAAAATACACAGGTAAAATGGCAGGGGGTAACTTGCACACTCAATAATGGGCCCCCGAAAAGGGTCGCTAGCACAAAGTGTCGAAGCGATAAGGGAGCAACATGTCCTGAGGTGCTTATAAGGAGTGGAGCAGTATTCTACGGCTATCAGGACAGTCCCGGAAGTACGGTCAAGATCCCTACCAGCATCTTAATAAATAATATAAATAAAAATACAATAATACTTCCTTAATACACTTCCTTCCTCCGAGCACATTTGCTCTTGCGAATCTCCACTCAAGCCAGCCAATAAAGGCAAGAAAGAGGTGGGAGCTCTATTCCTCGTCAGTGTTCACTCCAGCCGGCCAATAAAGGCAAGCCAGAGATGAGGAACAAGATTTCTCCCGGGAGATAGGGTCCGTGGGGTCGCTATTGCCCAACAGCTCGCCACATGCTGCCCTGCGGGTTTCTGTATCTCTCTTGGTCTGGCTCCTCATCCCAGACCTGTTCCGGCAAAAAAAAACTACCGGCATAGACCTGGAGTTCGGAGTGCGCAAGCCCCACCACGACGTCAACGTAGAGATACGGCGGTGGGGTTATTATTATTATTATAATTTTCTCATAATTATTTATTATGAAATACTAGTGATTTGTTTTTTTTTTGACAATTTCTGGCTAGATTGTAGCATCTGTTTTGTTGCGATATTCTTAAGCAAACAAGAGGTGCTTCAACGAAAAAATATACCTAACTAGATGACCTGGTGAACTTCATACCACGTGAGATCAATATTTTTCCGCTGTTCCTTTGGCTTTTATCTTATTTTCTTTTTTCCTAAACAACCCAAGAAGTCAGGCGACCAAAAAAAAAAAAAAACATGCGGGGCTGTCTTTATGGGGACTGCCGATAGAAGTGAAAACTAAATAACTTGTGAATTGTATCGTTGAGCTATTCGATTATTATTTTTGAATCATTTTTGGTTTGTAAAGAAGTGTTAATGACCAATTGCGTGCGGTGACCAATTGCGTGCGGTGTTCACCCAAAAAGTACACATATATACACAGTATACATATAGCTCAAGGAAAGTGTTTGGTGACGATTACGCGAGTTCCATGATTTTGTTCACCCAAAAAGTGCTCAACTCGCCTAAAGAAGTTTTCACTTAAAAAAAAAAAATAAAAAAAATCTGTCGAGCCATTATCGAGTTGCGAGACTAATGCACGGCTATTGATGTTTATATTTATAGATAGATGTAGATTTAACTTAAGGAGAAAATCCTTGATAATATGTATGGCCATGCCTGAAGGCTACGCTTTATAGTACAAAAGGAAAAGGCAAATAAAAGTTTACAAAAATAAATTACGAATTTCGGTGTGTAAAAAAAAATGTTTCACAAACCACAAATATACATAGACAGCAGGATCTCTGAGCAATTAATTACGATCAGTATTTCTCCAGCAAAACCATTTTACTATGTAGGTAATTACAATTCTTGTCACCAAGACGAAACCAAGAAAGGCCAAAATACCACGTAAACAATAAGTGAATGCCCTGTATGTCCAACCGTGGGTCGGTGGCTCACGTGGGCCATCGTTATTGTGGCCCGGGGCTAAGACGTACGTGTCGTGGGCCGCGATTGACGCTAGATTGTGTTATTGTGGGAGTGTGGAAGGGCGTAATTGCTTTGTATAAGACTGTTACAATGTTGTGGAGTAATTAGTGTTATTTCTCGTAATATAACGGGATTTTAAAAACAAATAGAGAAATAATAAATTAATAATCTTTTTTCTTATATAAAAATCGTTTGGTACCTACATATTTATTTCACACATATAATTTTTTTTTTAACATTTTTGATAATAAACAGAGGCAAAGTTCTTACAAATATAAAAAGTCTTCTGTGAAACTGCGTAGTAGACAGTGGCTACGAGAACTCGTAGCGGTGCCGTAGCTCGTCGTAGATTCGTAGCATAGTAGAAGCGCTCTACAAAACAATACTAATTACGTAGCGGGTTTAAAAACTCGTTTCCTTTCGATTTCTTTTCCACTAATTAGATACTGTTTTTGACTTATCATTATAAAACGTTTCCTTAGTTTTCCCTATGAAAACGTTCACTACCCACTTTAAATAACAAAACGTTTGATTCTAAAGTCTTATTGAAGTTGTTATTCTAATATGTTATGATACAAAGTGTTATGTTAAAGTTGTCTTGTGTGAACTCGATCTCGCTCCAGTATTGAGCGGCTAGGAAATAAAAATATCGCATCAATAGCGACATAAAAGGGACTTCTGTGTTGAGTACACACGAGATGAATACCGTCGGACGGTTGGTACACGATATATACTACGTTTTAGTTAAAGGTGATTAGATATAAAATTCCATTTTTTTTTTTTTTTTGATATGTTATTTAGTAAGTCATAGTAATAAGTTTATTAGTACATAAAAACAACAACACAGTACATAGCGTATGAAAACAGTGGGTTTTACTAACAAGTTCAAATTATTGACAGCTTTCCGGGCTCCTAAACTAGGTACGCAGACCTGTATCTTAGGAGTCGGAGATTTTGCGGCTTCGATTTATATAATACAACCGTGACTTTTCTGTTTGCTTACAGTGGTTGTTAACACAGCAAAATGAGCGAATGATTGTGGTTGTGTATATGTGTGTATTTCTATCTCCCAACCTGCGTGTGTAAACGCAGGTTTGAGTCATTTGTTTCATATCAAAATACATTGTGTTGAAAATATTACAGTGATGATAAATAAAATAATAAAACCGGAAAAAAAGCAAAAGCAATAAATACTGTTAAGTAAATAATTCTAACTCAATTAATTAAAATGATCAGTCAAAAAAAACATACATAAAAATAATTTACAAATCAATCATTTAATAGTGGATGTTTGTCATCCATGAACTCATCGATACTGATAGGCCTTCCTCAATAAATATGTCTTTAATTTGTTTTTAAATAAGCTTATGCTGTTTATGCGGAGGAGCTCGTGGCTAAGTAGTAACTGCCGCACGGGTCGATCCGTCAGGTTAAGCTACGCTTGCCGGGGTTGGTCTGTGGATGGGTGACCATCTTTACATACCGAGACTCCTCCGTGCCTCGGAAAGCACGTTAAGCCGTTGGTCCCGGTTGTCATTCGTGAATCTTTGACAGTCGTTACGGGTCGTCAGAAGCCCGAAAGTCTGACAACCAGTCTTACCAAGGGGTATCGTATTACCCAGTTACTGGGTTGTGGAGGTCAGATAGGCAGTCGCTCCATGTAAAATACTGGTATTCAGCTGCATCCGGTTAGACTGAAAGCCGACCCCAATATAGTTGGGAAAAGGCTAGGCAGATTGATTGATTGTTTATGCTTTTGAAGTCTATTGGGAACTTGTTGTATAAAAAGACAGATTGAACTTTGGGACTGTGATGAACCACGTTCAATTTCGGTTGGATTGTGGATGTGTTTCGTGCAAGTTCTTAACAAAGTTGGTTAATAACACTAGAATATAGAGACATGGCACTGTTAAACTGTTTAAGTCTGATGAAATGGTCCCTGCACGATTCTGTCTGTCTCATGCGGAGCATCGTCTTTAAGGCTTTTCTATGTTCTATGTTATGAGGTTTGGTTTTCGCACTCAGTCCGTCAGGTGGACCATTGTGCGTGGGCCACGGCGGCCGTTTGGTGGTTATTCCAACCTGCCCACCTCCCTCCAGACGGTAATTAGGTCTCCTGGTTTGTTTAGAACATCTGTGTATGATCTGGGTGACCCGAGGGTATCTGTTCTGATCTGGGTGACGCCCGTACATTCAAAGAACACGTGCGCAACGGTCTCCTCAGCCTCCATGCACGCCCTGCACAGAGGACTGTCCGTTATGCCTATTGTGTGGAAGTGTTTGTTTAGCGAGCAGTGTCCCGTGATGGTTCCCATCACCAGGCGCAGGCCGTTCCTGTCCAGGCGTAACAAACGCCTGGTCAGCCTGCTATCCAAGGATGGCATAGCTTTCTTTGACTTTAAGGCTCTTTTTTGAATTACTAATGCCGAGTGGACATTGTACTTGTAGCTGTTGCTCCAAAACTCAACAGGTACTAAATCTGAGCCTTGACTCAACCCAAGCAAAGTATACCATCCTAAGTTGGGCCAAAGTGAGTTCATCCCTCAAGCTTCTCATTGGATGCAGAACTGACAGACTGCTGTATAGACAAAATCTCAACCTTCCAGTTTAATAACGCGTTAATGTGGACCTAGGAATTTAACATTATTTACTACTTCGACATTGTTACCACAAGATACAACCCAAAGACTAGCGCTACTTCGTACTGTTGACTTAAATAATAAACATTTTGTTTTATTTACATTAAGTTTTAAATTATTTGTTCCAAACCAGTTTTAAAAAACTTTTAAGGTAGCATTCATCCTGGATTCTAAATTACTTAAATTATCTGCAGAAACTGTTAAATAATTTATTAGCCTTGTGTCAGTTAATCGTTTTTTAATATACTCAATGCAGTCATTTCGGAATAGAGTAATTCGCACTCATTTTCTTTAATTTTTCTTCTTAAATGATAAATGATTTTATTTCTGTAAGTAGGTTTGTACAAAGACTTCTACACGTCTTCACATTTTAAAAACTAGATGAGGTCGGCGTTTCCTATCTGACTACTCTGAGAAGAAAGGCCGAAACAAACTCAGAGGTCACAGTCTATTTCAGACATAATCTTCAGGTCAGATCATGGGAAAACTTTTTAGATTTGTGTCTGAAATGGTCTTTTTATGAAATAACCACAGATTTGAGTGGAGCAGTGTACCTAGTCAGTGCAAGCATTTGTCAGTAATCGTACAGAACTTAAGGAACTCAACGATTCTACGAACAATACTAAACAAAGGACATTTGGTGCCTTGGAAACTTTGGGATTAACTTATACAGAAATCAAGTCAGTCAATATTATTATAGCGTATCAATACCACCGACCTAAATGATCACAAAAAAAAAACAGTATTCAACCAAAAGAATATTTCCATAACCCTAAGCGCAAATCAGTCAATCTGATTAACCAACCAATATTTTTCAGTAAAAATCTTTTTTATCTTTAGACATATCCCGAGATGTTCTCCCATGCATACCAATACCCATTCTATTATATAGGGTGGAGGAATAACATTTCACTCCTTTCTGCTCGCCCGCATTATTTATATTTGTTTGTTTGTCTGTCCGTGCTTTGACTGCCGGCTTCGATTCCTCTTTATGTGAGAACTGAGATGCCTTCGCTTTATGTATATTGTATAGATTTTGTGTGAAGAGGATTTTCTTTATGATAATGCTCTAATATGAAGGAATTGTTATGTTTATAAACCCCCAGCGGGTTTATAAACATAACAGTACGTCTTAATGATTGTTGCTGTAAATGGTCAAGGTCTTAACTTGTAGGTAATAGTGTCAATTACGTGATAATTTAAATAATTTTGCTTTTTCGCCTATCCCTTGGAAAGAAAAAACTTCTTTGGCATGGCGTTATTCAAGAACTCCCTTTCACTGTCGGAACTTAGACTTAACAGCTAATTAACCTATTAATATAAGCTAACAACTTTCTCAAGCACACCATCCACTAACATCTGGGCCAGATCACCCACAACAGGCAACCGCTTTACCAAACAAAAAGAAATTACATAACATGTTTAGCACACACCAACACCAGCTTCTTTCTCCCATCTTATCAGACATCGTCCACGATTTGACCGTATTTTATCATTAGAGCCTAAGTTCACCTCAAGTGGACTCAAGTGACGTCATTCCTTGGCGAGGCGCCAATAAATCTATATAAAGTAAATAGATGCAGGCCCGCCGATCCTCACATAAAACTGAGGCTTAAAACTTGCAATAACAATAAGTTAAGACTAAACGGAGGCTTTAGATTGGGCGATTTTAGAATGGTGTGCGACGATTAGTCGTATCGATGAAGAACTTCGTTCCATTATTGACAGACACAAACCATACCGTGTCTGTCAATAATGGAACGAAGTTCTTTGAAATCTTCACGTAACACAAAAGCGTTATGCCCAAAAAAGTCCGTTTCAAGGTCTCAAATTTCAAGTTTTTAATACAGAGCCATCTAGTATAAGTTTTTACCTTCTAAAAACGTATACTAGATGGCTCTGTATTAATACATAATATACAGCTAATAGAACTGCGTTCCAACCGAGTGTCTCACGATACCTCCGCCTTTTTAGGGAAACAGAACCCTTATGGATTCGTCATGTCTGTCTGTTCGTCCGTGTCACAGCCACTAAGATTTTCACACAAAAATAGAAAAAAAAAAAAAAAAAATTGGGGGTTCCCCATACTTAGAACTGAAACTTAATTTTTTATATACAATACATTGGATAGGTCTTCAAAAATGATATTGAGGTTTCTAATATATTTTTTTTCTAAACTGAATAGTTTGCGCGAGAGACAATTCCAAAGTGGTAAAATTTGTGTGGGCCCTGTAACTTCTAAAAAAAGAGAATGAAAAAAAAAACTAAAAAAAAAATTTGATGTACATTAACCATGTACACTTCCACCGAAAATCGGTTTGAACGAGATCTTGTAAGTAGTTTTTTTTAATACGTCATAAATCGTAAATTTTATATTATGTAACTTGCTGCTGCGGAGCCCATGGGCGAGCCCGACTCGCTGGCCGCTTTTTTTTTTCTGTCCATCTCAATCCTGGCTCCTGAGCTAGGTAGCAACCTGTGTTACAGGAGCCAAATGAGAAAAATGCTTATTCTGCACTAACAAAACACGCATTTAAAGAATAAAATACCTAAAATACACGTACAAAAGTAGCCAAAAGACTCGTATTCAACCAATAAATAAAAGTTTGACAATGTTGTTCATTGGTTGATGTCAAGGCCACTGACCAAAGACAATATTGCGTAATTAGTGTTGCGACGTTGGCAAATGACACCAAAAACAAAATGCCGATTGATTGTAGTTATAACTTTCATTTCATTACCTATCTAATCTTCTGTACCAACTACTGTTTTTACAAACTATTGTTTTACAACCAACTAGTGTTCTTACAAACTATGACACTCTAGATATGATAAATTGTATATAAAATCATAATTACATTCTTTGGTTACATGTGCCTGGTTCACAAAGATCGTCTCGTAGTCGTAACGTGTCATCTAAACCGCGTCTCCCCGCCCGCCTTACGACGGTCGGGGCGGGCGCTTTTTGTATTTTCCATTATGGCGCCAACGGTCTTATTATCATAAATATGGCGTTAAATACTCCCCTTTATGTCGCTCTGTGATTTACAAAGTCGCCTCCTGTTGGTAAGGGATTTATCTCGTGATTTTCAAATAGGTATTTATTTGAATTTGTTTCTGTGGTTAGGTTTTTTTTTGGAGTAATTTTCAGCAATAATGTTTAAATTTATTGTGTTGTTTTAGTCATTTGTTCTTCTGTATAACAGGACAAATCCCTCTTATCATTTTAATTAAATATAAAAGAACATATAAAAATAAATATAAAAAAACATAATTATATTGGTCAATGTCGGTTTTTGTTTTGTTAATAGTATTTAACACTTTCGACTCCACCCACTTATACGCCATGCCACCATACATATTGGAAGTGAACCCTCCGGGGAGGACACTGGCATTACGTTTGCGTTTAAGCGCGGACGGTCAACGGCATTAGGTCTAGGGCATTACCGTGTTATAAAACACTGTAAAACGAAGTAAAATAGTGTTTTCAAGGGGTCTTGTCGCTAATTATGTAAAATCCTACCTTTAAAATTTTTGTGAATATATTTTGTAACAGAAAAAAAGCTTGGATTTTAAAATCAATGCATATACTAATAAATGTTGTTAAAATATACATCAGATTTTATTTTCACGGTTTATAATGTTATATTCGTTACGAAAAAATACATTTAAAATGAGTCCTCCACGAGGGCTCCTGGCATCCCATATGTGACTAGGGTAAGTCCAGGATAGCTGCCCCACTTTTTGATAGGAAGCCATAACTTATTAATTAATAATCTATTGGCAATACGTCTTTTGCATATTGTAACTTTGATCTTTAATCTATGATGGTACCCCTTTTGTTTGTACATAAGTTTCATAGATTTTAAGGAAATTATGTATTTTTAACCCTCTCAAAAGTAGGATAGATGCCTACCGTGAGGGATAGAAGACTCGTAGTAAAAATGCGTCAAGGGATAGAAGCCTACCGTAAGGGATAGAAGACTCGCTGTATGAATGCTTCAATATTAGATGCTAATTGAAATAAAATAGACTAGTTTCAATGTAAACAGTTTGTATTCAATGTTTTAACATTAATGTATGACATCTTTTATAATTATATTTTCTCCAACAATTTTTTTTTAAATTCTTGTGAAATACTAATCATCTTATACATCTACTTAACGCAATCAATATACTTTTCAGAACTAACATAGATAATTGTATCAGTCTTATTCTTCTTCTTATTTTTTTAAAATTATTTTATGCCTAACACATAGTATTAAGTTTTAACTTAAGTTCAATCTGTGATGTATCTAAGAGCGGCGGATTTACTCAAAAACTAATTAAGGTCAACTTTACTGTTCCTTGTTATTTTTTGCAAATCGTCTTCTTAATGTCCGAGAGGGTATTCTGTAAGTTCTGGCTATTTAATTTACACATTTCTCATTTTTGGTAATTTCTTGAAAAGTCACGCCTGGTTTTCTTTTATATTTCCGAGGCATTTCTTCCACCTGCGATATGAAAACATTAATAAAAATAGTTAGGGATAGATGCCCTAAGGGCATCTATGGCTACAGCAGATGGGGCAACTATACTTTAGGCACAGGATAGATGCCTTTTTAAATTAAAAATAAGATAAAAATAAATCTATAATTTAAAGCATTATTCCGTGTACTTTAAACTGTAATATTATCAGATAAATTAAAAAAAAAATAGAATTTATAACTGTAAAAAGATATTCAATAGTAAATACTTACGATTATAATTTCAACGCTTGCTGAGGTCTCGCCGCGGAAGATTTTTACACATACGGACGAAACGCGTGCGCGTCTCCGCTACGGTTGTCGATGTCGCTACGGCTTCCTATTGTATAGTACGATTTTAGCCTACGATATTTCTAACATTGAGTATTCAAAGTCGCGGCACCTATCCCATTGGGGCACCTATCCTGGAATTACCTAGGTGAACCCTCCAGCACTGCAGGGCTCCCGGCAATGAACATGTTAATTCAACACAAAAAACTTTCCGCTTATAAGCATGCTTTTTATACACACGCAACTGACGCAACATAGTGTTCATACGAGTAGTTGTACCTGCCTACCCATCTTAATTAATTGATGTATTGCTGGCACAGTCCGACGCACGTCAGTGGTTTTGATACAAACCGTAATACGCTAGGCCAGTTCAAGGTCAAAGTGTTATGACCCATGCTCTACTGTACCAGTCTACCAACCCATGCCAAAACTGAATAGGAAAAAGTGGTTTTCAAAATATGCAAAAGCCAACGTCACGCGGTGTTCCCAGGCGGTCACCCATCCAAGTACTGACCGCGCCCGATGTTGCTTAACTTCGGTGATCGGACGAGAACCGGTGTATTCAACGTAGTATGGACGTTGGCGTTTAATGTTTCGAAATGATGGTATACAAATAGTAGGTTGTATTGAATAAGAACGTCGCGAAAGTAATTATGTATTAGATTTATATATTTTTTTTTTTGTTTCTTTTTATTATTTCACTCATCTCCACAAACAAAAGTATAAAAACATGATAATATTTCGACACTTTTAGATTAATGTTTCAAAGTGGTTTTTGAAACATTGTCTTTTTTAAATGTAAAATCAATCCTTTGAGTATGACTTTCCTACAAGGGAAAAAAAGGCTGGCTGTAAAGAAAGACAACGATTAGCGCCACCTGTATTAAATATTTATAGATGAAACTTCAATGTTATGTTTCCTGCCATCTAGTGGTGGCACAAATAGCTGGCCGAATAACTAACCACCCAGTATTGAATGTAGTACCACAATTCGTTACTAGATGGCGCGATTAAAATTAGTAGAGTAAGAATACCTACCACAGAACTTTTTATACCTATAGATAGTTTTTGGTGACAATTTCAATAATCAAATTTTCAGAAGAGAAAATAATTTGTGTGTTATTGGAAAACCTCGTATGTGTAGCAGAAGACTAGATGGATACAAAATAAAGTTATTTGTATAGGAATAAAGAACAAAATTGCCTGTACATGCTATTCACATTTAAACTAAGTACTGTACATGCTTAAACCGGTCTTTTGTAATCTATTGACGATAAAACGAGTTGTATCAATCAATGGCCATCAATTCAGCATTATGTTGCAAGGATTAGCCGCTCCTCAAATTCATTCTGAGTCCCAACAATGCACAATCACATGGTACTTAGTTTCTCTATTCGCATTGAGAGTTGCAAAATCTAAGGTGTGGATGAGAACGCGTAGTGAGTAGCGACATCTAGTGAAGTTTTGTATTACTTATTAGTAGGGTGGAATGATGAGGGATGGTAAACGAAAGTATACGTGACTGTTCAGACAGGTTCGTACCCAGGGGGTACACAGAATGATAATTTAATACGGCATTGCAGAGATGTCGCTTGGTTGCAGAGTTTGGGAAAATCTGTATGTAGGAAAAAAATCGACGTCATATCTGCTGCATACAACGAAAAGAGAAAACATATTCTTTACTGATTGTATTAGTCAGGCGAAATTTATTATAAGAACTAGCGACCCGCCCCTAATTCACACGGGTTTTAAGACTTGACAAATCATCATGATTTCTTTATATGTAAGTTTAATATGTGTTCCAGAAGGTTTATCTTCTGGAACAAATTCTATAAATGATGGTGAAAACTGCACAAAAATCTGTTGTGTAGTTTAGAAGAACAATGCGGTCACACACAGACGACTTTAATTTATAATAAGTTCCATAGATATGATACTTAGATGTAGCTAAAGTTGCCACCTAATTTTAGCTGCATTCGATAAGTAAGACTGGATTAATGAATACACATAAAACATGTTCCTGTAACATGTTGTGTCCTTCTCGACAATGTCGGTCTACACAAGTCTCTGCTAATCCCTTTTTAATCTTGAAACTCTTCGTATAAATGCAAAAAGTGTCTAGAGTTAAGCCATTTGCAAGCCACGTGTAAGGTACGGTTTGAAAACAATACTTACAGATCAAAATTTTTGGTTTGAAAACATCTTTGATCATATAAAATAAATTTCTCAATTTCTAAACGCTGATACGAGTATATAACCGTATCTACATTTGGTGTTCTCGAAGTTATAAAGAGAAATGATAATACATAGTTGTAACAAAAGCTTAGTAACTGACAATAAATGGAATATCAGTAGATATTAAAAAATAAACGGTAATATTGTTTTCAATTTCACATGACAATCAAAGGTTACACTCGTATTTTTATTCCGGTGCCAATACATTTCACACTACAGTCATCTAATTTGTAAAAAAATCAATTCGAACCACCATTTTTTGTGCACCGTACAGTTAATAGATAGCGGTGCGCGGGCGCGGCTTACACAAAACATACGACGAGTATCATTTGACAATTTGCGAGCAATCAATGCATTGTCACCGCTCTTTATTCAACTCCAAATAATACATGGAAAATTGTCCATTCCAATTGTGATCGGACCATTGTTGGTCTAATGACACGATTCAGGCTTAGCTCGCTTTGAAACCGACCATCAGTGCATGTTCGGACGTGTTAGAGATGAGTATTACAATATTCTTAACTCGGTTTGGTATTTGAGATAGTTTCTCCGTAATATGGACGTCTACGTAAGTGTTGAAGAAGCTAAAGCCCATGCTTTATCCACTGTTTAGTGATTAGAAGTGAATAATCAAAATTTCGGCCATGACAAGCTACAAGAAGCAATTAGAGTAGAAAATCTCACATATCCCAAAAGTTCGCAGACTACTACCCAACAATTACATCATAGACGGCAAATGACGTAACATCAATGGCATATCAACTGGAGCAGCAATCAACGAGACACCTTCCAAAATTATCAAGACACTCCAATCCTTACCATATAAAGCGACCCATGAACGCTTTTATGGTATGGTCGAGGTTACAACGTAAGAAAATCTCAATGATGAATCCGAAACTACACAATTCAGAGATATCAAAACGCCTAGGACTTGAATGGAAGAGCTTGGACGAGTCAGAGAAGAGGCCATTCATTGACGAAGCGAAGAGATTAAGGATAAAACACATGCAGGATTATCCGGACTACAAATACCGTCCAAGGAGAAAGAATCGGCTAGATACAGCAGCGTTTTCCAATCCAGCGCTTTACACAACTAGGGAGACTTTCGTAGAAGTGGAACCTCGTCAAGAAGCGAACTATCAAGCGCTTTCTTACCCTGACCAGTTTGTGTACAACAACATGATCAGCTATACTGTGCCTTCGATACCTCAGCCGACATTTGTCCCAACCTCTATGAGGCCAAAGGAAGAAGCTTTACCGAGTTTGGATCTGAGGCCTCTGCCTTCAATTGAGAGCATATCTCCGAGGCCATTTGCAGTCGTCAACCAGCAGATGATGGTGAAAGCTTACCAGGACCTGCATTACGTACCCAGTGACGTCACTAGGATATCTTATCATTATCCGTTTGGGGTGCAGTAGTCTTTTTAATTATAAAGTTTTTGAGGCCATAATTTCTTTTTTAAGCCATAGTTAGAAGTAAAGCTAACAAATGTTGTTTAACAATGTGATTGTATAGTGTTTTTTACTTTAGTTAACGGTGTAAAATGCACTGTATAGTGAGAATTCGTTCTTGACACCCATCAGTTTCATACTAACGAATATGTGTTTTGCGAATTTGATCCTTATTACTTTTAGAAATTATCGTCCGATAATTTCTAAAAGTGTCAGGAACGTATTGTCTCGACGGTCGGACTGTAATCAAAGAGTTTGTAAAAAAAATCTACCTTTTTTCTAAAATTACCAGTGTTCCCATAGTATCTTTAGCACATGTTAAATTAATGCACTATTTGTCCTATTTGTCTAATGTAATATTTCATAGTAAATTGTGATAACCGATATAACTAGCTTCACATCTGAATAACGAGTACCTATTTGAATCTAAACATCGTTTATTTTACGCTAATCATCATGGGACATTGACTGTCACTCAGCACATTAGTCAACATGTCTAACATACTCGTATAGTATTCAAAATGTTTGTGAAAAAATATTACATATTATATCCCAAAATAGCTTTATAACCGCACTAAATTAAATCTTCTCCACGTAATGACGATATTTATCAACATTTCATATAATAATACACTCATAAAATGAACAAACTATGCTATTAACATTGGACCAGATATAATTTTCATGGAAAATGTTATAATTTCGAGTTTGATAAATAACACAACAATTTGCTGCATGGTGTTGTTTTGTTGCAAGTGTCCATGGGATTCAAAGTATAGTATGCTTGAAAAAGTCATGTTAGAACTAATAATTATAGTAAAAATAAATTATTTTGAATAAATTGTTGTTGATTTACTACAAACAAGATACTATAAAGCAGTCTAAATGTTTTCAGCGATCACAAATCAATCTAGACAAGGGCCAGTGGTATACAGTGGCGGCTGCTGGTAGCAGTAGGCTGAGAAGGCTCGAGCCCAAGGCGGCAGATTTTAGGGGTGGCAATTATGGGTTCGAATTTGTTTTTTTGCCGCCTTACTGAAAAAAAAGAAAAGTTTTCTGATGTCTTGCAGAAAGAAAGACATCTTTTCGATGACTTTTCCATCTACCGTTTCGTTTTACATTCAACGGTAACGCAAACTTCTATAATCATGGTAAAGCACCCAGTTCGCGGCCCCAAGCCAGTAATCGGCCTCTGCCCACACTTTTTATGAGTGAGAACAGTGCGGAAAAAATATTCCACACTTTTCCCACTACCCCAGAAACAAGTTCGACTACTGGTTGGGGGCTGCTGCACTGTGGTTTGTATACCTATTGGTATTTGGTATTCGAGATTTAAAAATAAAATATTAAAAACTGCTGGAGTAAATGATGTTATGTTTTACTTTATTCGATATTGATTTATTAATTTTTACAGTTTTGTATTAGACTAACCTAAGAACAATTGGAGTAAGGGTTAAGACCGTAGATATACCTACAATAAGGCTTTCATTTCAAAACTTCTTAATCTTGAAATATTTTTCAATAAACTACTTATTGTTGTTGGTTGAAGTTATTTATTTATTTATTTATATTTCAAGCACAAAAATGTATAGAGGCGGACTTAATGCCACAGGCATTTTCTACGAGTCATCTTTGGGTGATGCAGAGACAAACAGTGGTAGGTGCAACAGCGAGAGTTGAGGAAAAAACATTTATTTAAATATAAAGATATACTATACCTATTAAGAACTATAAATATAATAAATACACCTAATTATATATAAATATAAGCACAATTAAGACAAACAATGGGAAAACATTACCGTTGTGATGATACTGCCAGCTTCTTGCGAATGTGCTCGCGAATTTTAATTTTAAATGATAATCGGTTGGTCGCCATCCTCATAAGTTATATCATCATTATCGTCGTTTATGTAATATGGGTTTTGCATGAATTAAATATTTTATTTTTATTTATTTATTTATTATCATTACAGCTAAAAGACGTCCACTGCAGGACATAGACCTTCCCCAAGCACCGCCACTTCGACCGGTTCTGTGCTTCCCGCGTCCAGCGGATGACATCCGCGTACCGGAAGAGGTAGCGTTGGAAGGCCCCCCGCAAGGTGGACCGATGACCTTGTGAAGACCGCAGAAATCCGCTAGAAATTATATACATGTAGATAACTAGTATTCCTATATCCAATCGTTCTATTGTAAATCTTTTTATAGGCTTTGAAAACAATTGTAGTAGATCCACATTTAACACTACTCTCTACATCCACTCGGAAACACACAACCCCCTTGATCTCACAGCTGTTCCGCAATATTTTCTTCTCAATTCGCATCCATCCACTTCACCCGTCATTTCTTAGAGACGGAGACGTCGCGAGATGCCGTCGGAAGCTGTGCCAGAGATAATGTGAGAGCAATGACGCGACACTTAATAGATTGATGATCTCGTCACAATATTGTAATTGATTCATATCTGGTGGAGGCGCTCCGTATTTTTTTCGATGACGTTTTTGTGAATCATTGTTTTTAAGGTCTTTTCGTGATGGTTTGTTTTCGCAGATGTTTGGAAGTAGTTCGTTCAATGCTTGTTATGTGTTAGGTATATCTTTAAAGTAACTCTACAATTCACTCCAATCTTGATTCAAATTGTAGTGTGTTTGTTCACTCCTTGTGTAGACACCTTGGTGCCATTAATTGGTCCCGACCAGGATGACAAACGGTCATCTATTCTAAATGACCAACTTCCTTTTTTCACTCAGATTAAATGGTTCATAACTACTTATAGGTAGGAATATATCAGATGGAAAAATAACAGCATGCACTATCAATAAGTGCACAATCTTGATACTTGATATCAATCTTGATCTCTGTCTGTTGACCGCGTTGTTTTTTTAGGGTTCCGTACCCAAAGGATAAAAACGGAAACCTATTACTAAGACTTCGCTGTCCATCCGTCCGACCGTCTGTCACCAGGCTGTATCACATGAACCGTGATAGTTAGACAGTTGAAATTTTCACAGATGATGTATTTCTGTTGCCGCTATAACAACAAATACTAAAAACAGAATAAAATAAATATTTAAGGGGGGCTCCCATACAACAGACATGATTTTTTTGCCGTTGTTATAGATAATGGTACGAAACCCTTCGTGTGCGAGTCCGACACGCACTTGGCCGGTTTTTAAACTTCGCCACGGATTTTAATGCGGTTTTCACTATAATTTACAGATATTTTACCTTACTGTTTGTGTTTAATAAGATCTTGTAGGTACTATTAAATGAGCAATATTTGTATATATAAGCGGATTTTTGAGATGGGTCAGTAAGGACAGCTATCTTAAACGTTGCAGCTACACGAAAACGGTCTTAGTACACTGTCCTTAACCTTTTGAGAAATGTTGATCTGCATTCTGAAAAATAATTAATAATCAGCAAGAAAATGGGCAGCTTTCACAAAAACTTTTTTTGACGCCAATCGATCCTGTTTCCTATAAAGATCAAAAAAGTTTACGGGACCAACCGAGGTTTGAGTACTAGAAAACTTTTTCCATACTTTTGGTAGGAAAGAAACTTCAACATACTTTTTATGATAGACAGACTAGCCAAAAATAATCAAAACATTTAAACTTCGAACGAATACGCGTTATAATTTTATTTGCTATAAGAACAATAGTTTGTTGCTTATGCTGTCCGACGTTCTGGGATAAAAAAAATACTTAAAATAATTTAGAACTCTCTTGTATGAAAAACGTTAAAAAAGACTATTCTCTAAAAGAGACAAAAAATGCAATAAAACAAACTGTAAAAAGTTTTTTCAACAGCAACCAAATTTCATATTTTTTCTCTATTCTTTCAAAAAGTTAAGGACAGTCTCCTAAGACCGTTTTCATGTAGCGAAAACGGTTAAAGTACTATGGTCTACTGTCCATCAAATCCACCCTTTTTTTTTTTTTTGGGTGGGAAATCATCAAATGACTCCTCCCGCTCTGGGTGGAGTGGGAGGGCGTGTCAGACTCTTACTGACTAAAACCCACCCGTGTTCCTTCTGTTGCCTGTGCAATGCCAGGGGGCCACGGTATCCCTTTCGGACTTTCCCGCAACTCCGGCAGGGATCAAATCCACCCTATAATCACGTTATCGAAAATGGCTTTAACGATTTCGATGAAAGTTGCAATATCGCAGTTAATTATATTGAAGTTTACGGGGACGAAAAATCCATCTAGCTAGGTCTCCATATCTGGGAAAGATCATTTTCTCCGTATATTCACCCGAGCAGAGCACAATCGCCCAAAGTTTAGAACAAGATGGCCACCTTAGAATAATGACATAGCAGCATGAAATTAGTAACAAACTTTATTAATTAGTAAACATCTAGCTTCATATTTCTGACTGACTGACCCCTTGACAGTTCAAAAGTGCCTGGTAAATGGTTTCATTGTAATAAATGCTTTTGAGTTTGGAGTTTTATTATTTTTGAGTTGAGTGAGTACCTACGAGTACTATCAGGGCAGCATGGAATTAGTATGAACTTTCCTATAGGTACTATTCAATGAGCGTTGTTGAAAGGTAGGTGAAAAAGTCTAAATTCACCCGAGCACAGCTCGGTTGACCAGGTACTATACAGGGTGATTGGAAGCTGGGTGCAAAGCTTTAAGGCGAAGATAGTACAGACAATTTAGAACTATTTAAGTCATGGTTTATGCATTTAGGTTGTCTTAGACGAAGTCTTACTATTTTTTACAACAAGTACTTGCACCCAGCTTCCAATCACCCTGTATATTAAACTTACATATAATAAATAAAAACTCGATGTTAGTCAAGTCGTGAAAGCCGGGCGAAGAAGGGGCGGGTTGCTGTTATACAAAAAAATGAATTTTGCCCCTAAGATTATCCATTCACATTGCCAATTTATTACAGCAAGAAAACCCAAAATTGGCAGTAATTGTATGCTATGTACCTAAGTCCCATGGGTAAATAAATTACCCAAAACAAACAATAATACGAGTAACCAATCAATCACATATTATGGAATTTCGATTTATTCGATATCGTACGTTTTGAATTATTATTAGCAATTTAATCGAAGAAAGATCACAGGGTTACATAAAGGGGTGTTTAATTAATTTTATTATTGCGCACCCTTCACCCCCTGTGTTAGGGGGCGAAACGATTTTTCTATAATAAGCTTTTCATTAATTGAAAACTCGACTGTTGAAGAGTTATATGGAGCTGATGATCTGCATCCGTAGACATCCGAAATGTTTTCGATACCGGTAAATAAGTTATGGAACTCAAACGGACTTGGGCAGGACACTTGGTAAGGAGTAGTGATGATAGGTGGAGTTAAAATTGACCGAGTGGCGTCCAAGGACTGAAAGACGAAGTGTCGGTCGTCCGGCGGCGAGATGCGCGGCTAACATTGTTACCAACGTGGATAGAACTGGATGAGGCTGGCACAGGAGCGTGGGGATTTGCACAAGAAAAGAGAGGCCAATTGGGCGAAGTCGTCTGTATAGTGGATGATGATCTGCAAGGATATAGGCTCACATTTGATGTCAATGCGCATTATGCTACTCACAGTTAATCTGACATAGTTTGGGTATCAGAGCGCCTTGAATAATTAATTAGGACCGATAAAAGATTGGACTTACATAAGAGCTTCTGACCCTTCATTTGCCTGGTTTTTTGAAGAAAAAAAAACAGAAAAGCTAATGTAACGTCTGTTATCTCCGTCAATAGATTGTCTCCATCTTCTTCGCTTCAATCTTCACAGAGCGGTCGTGGCCAATCGCAGGTGTAGTCATTACCCGCCTCACGATCTCTCTCCATCTGGTTTCTGTTAGATGACAGTCTGTCTCATTCATTAACAGAGCCTCCAACCGCGGATTTTACTTGATGGGTCCACCTCAACTTTGACCACCCGCGTGGCCTTTTAGAGGTATGAGGAACAGGGTGTGAAGTTCACTCATCCTCTTTAGAAAACGGAGGATCCGCCGGCCAGACGGGTGCCGTGTCTGGTGGGCACAGTTGCCCATCAGACACGATACCCGTCTGGTCCTAACAATTGTTGTTGGGGAAGTTATACTGTTGATAGTATTATACTGTTTGCGCTGTAAACTCTAATTGCGCGATGCAGGATTGATTTGGATTTGATGCGTAGTCCACATGTGGTGATGTAGATTATTACCACACCTTTCACTCTGCCCTGCACCACTAGACGCTCTAAGGAATCATAATTCCGCCTGGAGACATGACCAAAGAACTTCAGTATTTGAGACTGTTGTACACAATCATCATCATCAGCCTATAACGTTCCCACTGCAGGGACACGACCTCCTCTCAATGAGAGGGAGTGGGCTATAATCCACCACGCGTGCCCAGTGCGGAATGGTAGATGTCACATGTCTTCGAATTTTTGGTTCTAGGACATGCCGGTTTCCTCACGATGTTTTCCTTCACCGTTTTGAGAGCAGTGGTGATGAAATAAATTACGGAAAGTAATGCGCCTGTCTGGGTTCGAACCCACGACTTACTGTTCGTAAGTCGGGGCCGCCACCACTGGGCCACCGCTGCTCTCACAATAGCTTGTATAAATATGCAAAACATTTTTTGTTTATTGCAACAAGGTACCTAATATGTCAGAGACTTCACTTTCAAAAAGCTACGATTTGTAACCTAAGCGATTCATTACTAAGTTAGGAATCGAGCAAAACAATTTTACCAAGCTTCAACTCGTAACAACAGCTCTATATCACTCCTAGCCTTTGAGAAGTCTTCAGTTATAACTAAAATAGTAATTAAAGAAACCTCACCGGTGCATTGGTAAATTGACATTTTGTTTCTACAATTTAACCCCTAGTTCAATAAACAACCCGACATTTAAGCACCTTGGAATATTCCAATGTATTTTACAAACAGGGTCTTTCACTGTTTTAGTGGAAATTTCTAGTAAATTCTATGCAAGACCCATTTATTTTCTTTTATGTAAAACATTATCCTTATTATTTTCCTGCTTCTTTTGTTTGTTACGTGTCGTGTTTTTAAAAACAAATGTTAAAGATTCTTACATTATTTTGTGTAACAAAATTAATAATAATTATATATGATTCACCTTTTGCCCGTATGTTTATTTTGGCTTTGACCATCTCTAGGTTATTAGTTCCAGTTGGACTGTCTAGTTTAGTTCTAGTCGATCTCGTGTGGAGAGCCTTGTAGACAGATTAAGGACCTCTCCACTGAGTCCCAGCCCGGACACTATGTATGGCAAGCCGGTGTGATCCTTGACCTTAACCTTACCTTCAGTAAGCACATAAAGACGGCTCGTTCGCGCGCCGCTTTCGCTCTCAGTAGGCTCCAATTCATAATGACTGCACGCAGCTAGGACATTCTACCGAAGGGATAAAAAACTAAATATCTTTTTGTTTTAACAAAATCAACTTTTTATTTTCTTAGTATAGTATGCCTACTAGTTTATCATCTTAAAAAATAGAATCAGAGATATATTATAATATTATGAAAAAATTGCACATTTTGTTTTTGACAGGGGTGATGTTAATTTCGTCATGAGTGACAGTTTTCCTAAAACTACTAACTTAGTAAGCTTACATAAAATAATAATCAGTTTGAATTTCTTTTGATGCCAACGGTCTGAATAATATGTCAATTACAAATCTTAATATTATCAAGTTATAAAGTAGGTACTAACAAAAAAATCCACAGAAACGCAGTCAAAACATTCCTTTAGAATAAAAATTTGAAAAAAAGGGGGAACATTAGAAAATACTTTCTTCGTCTGACGAATAAACAATATTATTATTAGGAACACATTTCAGAAACTTATCTGAGTGTTTTATATTTTCCTTAAAAGATTTGCGCTTCCTTATTTGAAACATCTCTTCATCAGAAGTACTATCAGACCTATGCAACACCTACCAGACCAGACCAGACCTATGTAATATGCTATAGCATATTCGATAAAAATCCACAAAGGAACGTGAGGTTGTCGGTAATGAGTTCCTGCATATATCAAGGATTGGTTCTGGAGATTCCGGCTGTAAATGAGTTGGTGTCGTCAAATCTGGTTGATCATCATTTTGTTTTTTGCAAGCCCAATTTCGTAATGTGCACAAACCTGATCCATTTTTACAAACATTGCAACTTAATTTTCTGGAATAAATGATATCAGGATTGGTATTCTGACATATTAGTTGATGAATTAGTAATATATTCTAGATGTTATCAACATGAGTGTCATCGATCGTTAGAATAATAATATCTTTACATTTTTCTTGTAAGCAATCCACCAACGCTTCAAAATTTGGGATATCTCTACCAGTAGCTCCGAATGCGTCTGTTGTTCTTTTGACGCAACCTCTAATCCCATCAGGAGCACGCTTCCCGTGGCCGGTTTCAATAAAGTGTCATATAATATTTTCTACACCGCTCTCTACTTAAATATTTTGCAATTGAAATTCTCTACCTGAGATAAATATGTTCTAGTTAAAGTCTCCGCCTATTTTTTTTCTGCAAGTCTTGTACCCAAGAATGCTCTAGAAGGTGCTGTAGAACTCTGGGGAACTGGACTCGAAGGAGGAGTGTCATCATTCACAACTCTCTGCTCAGTAGCTTTCAACCTTTTTAATTTATTACGATGAGGTTGTGCGCGCTCTCGCCAACTTTTTCTAACCGATATTGACTCATTTAAAATCTTTGATTTATTTTATTAAACAAAAACAAAAACAAGAAAGAAGCAGGCTTTTTTCTTGTTTTTGTACCGTTCTCTATCTTTTCAACGTCTTTCTTCCAGTTCGGCTTCAGTATTTTTTTCTCTTTTCTTCCAAATCCAGGCTTTTTTTGCTCTTTCAAACGCTCTTTTTTTTCTTTTTCTGATAATTTTACCCGCCATAACTGTAAAAGCATAAAAAACCCGTGCGTTTCACTTCTGTAAATAAGAAAAAGCAGCAAAAAAATTCCGGAGCAATAAAAAAACAGCATACTATGCTGTTTTTTTATTGCTCCGGAATTTTTTTGCGCCGATATGATAGTGATAGTTAAAATTATGCGTAAGTGTGTATTTCTAAAACAAGAAAAAATATATTAGGAAAACCAGCAAATCATCACTTCTGTAGAAAGCTACATCGACAGGAGTGAATTCTACAGAAGTGAAGTTTTCACATAAAAAATACGTACCTAACCGGTGCAAAATTTGAGCTTATGAAATACGAATTTACTTGATTTCGATAATTAATGAACTTATTAATGAGACCATAAGCAAACTAGGTTTTAAAATTGTTTACTTACTTTTTTTCGTGAGTACCTACGGGAGTGAGAAACGAACTTTGACACTCATGTAGAACGCTTATTTAACATTCAAAATCTGCAATCACTTGCGAAATTATGGCCGAAACTATTGTGACATTACATCGTATTGGGTTGCCAGGCATGGAAAATAATTTTGCTACTTGAAAAATTCAAAGTCTACAATTTGTGTAATTTATTTCTATGCGTGATTATTTTTCACGAACATTGTAGAATGTTTTATAACATTTTAAATAATAAAATATATTTATTAATATTATACTGGTTGCTTCTTTGTCATATATTTAACACGTTAATTGTAGTGATTTAAACAATCGAATACTTCTAAATATTTTTAGAGACACTTCAATGTTACAACCTATGTTGCGAACATTCTACAGGACGTGAGTAATCACGTAATATGAAGATTGTTAATTGAGATGATAAATAAGGTCATAAAGTTGAAAAATTTGGTTTGGAAAGTCGTTGAAATTTACGGTGTGTAGGTAGTTTTGAATTCCCCTAATAATATTAATCCGATCCAGCCTGTCCCTTGCTGTCCTCCCCCAGCGATGCCCTAAGCCGAGGTCCGTACTCCACAGGGGGTGCCCTTAGCGTGAAGTCGCTTATTCAGGAAAATCCGGTTAAGCAGCTGACAACCTCTTAGGCTGACCTGCGAGATGCCATTCCCAACAAAATTTCGACTGAGTCCGAATCTAGTCGGGCAATACCGAAATCAACACATGAGTAAAAGTAAAAAAAAAATGTCAGCTAAGAATATTTAGCCCCAGCGTCGTTGACCATAGACCAAGAAGATAAATCTCAAGAGTTTCACTGACACCTCAACTCAACTCAGCCTATCGCAGTCCACTGCTGGACATAGGCGTCCTCCAGGCTGCGCCACAACACTCTGTCTTCCAAACTCAAATTCAAACTCAAACTCAAAGCATTTATTTCAGTTAAACCATTTACAGGCACTTTTGAACTGTCAAGGGGTCGGTCAGTCAAAAATATGAAGCTAGTTGCCCATTCCAAAGCGTAGTAGGTACCTATGGAGAAGAACGGGCAAGAAACTCCACGGACACTCTTTTAAATAAAAAGAATTGATACAAAATATTGGTTACATCATTCATTTTGAAATTATGCATGTGAGAACAATGTAGAAAGACGTGCACGTTCGTAAAAGCGTCCGTAATAAAAAGAAAAAAAAAAAGAATTATTCAAAAACTTAAAATAAATTAAAAATAAGCCATGGCAGCTAAGACATGACCAGTCCCGTTCACGAACATGACGCACCATTCAGCACCATTCAGCTCAACCATTTTGAAGGGAGCTTAATGATCCAACACACGCGCCACCATCAGCGAGACATTTGAGTGAGCATGACATACTCACAGCCGCCAGGGCACATTAAAGTCAATGAAATACTACATATTACCCAGTAAATGGTAGCTCTTTAGTACATAGTACAAAGGAAATTGAGTTTATACAATACAAAGATGGTCTTACAATCTTCAGCAGCTCCAACAGTATTTTCAAAATGTTAATCAGTGTGTATGTCAATTAGTTGTGGAGCAGGACCAGCAATGAGCCAAGCATTTTTATCAGAGATGTAATAACCCAACTTATGATATGCCTGCCTACATAGTGTGCGTTTTATACAAGATTTGAATTTCGTCTCATTAAGGTGAAGTTCCGCCTTCCTCATCAGTCTGTCTCAGCCACCTTTTTAAGGTCGTCGGTCCATCTAGCTGGGGGGCATCCCACAGTACGCTTGCCGATACGTGGTCTCCACTCCAGGACTCTTCTGGACCACTAGCCATCGGCCCTTTCGTAAACATCCATCGGTCCTTTTGGGGTGGGTTTGGATTTACCTCCTAGTGGTTCAACGATCCTTCTTAGCGGTGGTAGGCTCCGCATGGGGCCGCCTGGCTCGTGACCACCATCCCACCGGAGTCTGGCGCCAAGCAGCTTGTTGTGTTCCGTCGGCGTGTGGGAGTGCCAGTGCCTTTAAGGGGGAAGGAGATTGTCAGTTGCACTGTTCAGAACCGATATTGGTCCCTGGGCACAGTTTGCCGGGTAACTCATTTTGTAGGGTAGCGGGATCCGAAGCACGGTGCCAGCCGTTGGCTGACCGCAGTCAGTAGGGGGCCCAAGTAGCTCGCGAAAAATCGCGATATGCTCCACCGTGCCAGTTGGCGACTGGATGGGAGGGCCCGGTGGCCATATTCGGGGGGGTTCGGGCGTCCCCGCAGTCACCAAGTGAGTTCCCCATAGGTTTGGTTGGCTCTAGTGTTCCACTTGGTTCACTGAGCAGTGCCTCGACATGTTGACTTTTTCCCCCAACAACTCTACCCATAATGACCAAAGCCAGAATGAAAAACAAGGTTAAACAACGATTGCACTTCCTCCCACTAAAAGTGCACCTCAGACGAAGATAACAACCCCGTCGGACGTGGCGTACCTCAACTACCCGGGTTACTCTCTTGGACACAAGTTCAAGAAGCAGGCTGGGGTCTGTGTGTACGTCCGCGATGACATTTGTTGTCATCGTCTCCGTTGCTTTGAGAAATCGGATTTTTCGGCCATATGGCTACTTGTGGACACTAGCGTGGAGAAATCTCTCTACATCGGAGTCTACCGATCGCACAGCGGTGACCAGGAGACAACAGCACTCTATAATTTCCTCGTGGAGTCAACTGACGTAGCCCAGCAACGGTACCCATCAGCGAAGCTCATTTTTCTGGGGGACTTTAATGCCCATCATAAGGACTGGCTTTTCCCGTACCAGAAAACTGACCATGATGAAGATCTAACCCAGATGGTGAATGTGGCAACACGGGTACCGGATGTTGATGGCCATACACCATCACCATTGCTTGGACCTTCAATCTGCTAACATCTAATCCGGACAGTCATTCAGTATCAGTCTCAGCCCCGCTGGGAATCTCTGACCACTGTCTGGTGAAATCCATATCGATCTGCTCTCCTCCTGATGAGAGTCCTAGAGGCACGAGGCGAGTATGGCGATACGAGTCGGCAGACTGGGATGAGATGCGGCACTTTTTTGCGTCTTATTCATGGCGGCAAGTGTGCTTCTCCTCGGGTGACCCCTCGTGCTGTGCTGACGTGGTTGCAGACGTGATTCGGCAGGGGATGGAGTATTTTATTCCATTCTCCGACATCCCGCTCGGTCACAAATCTCGGCCTTGGTATAATGAAGAATGCGCCCACGCTGAGGCCCGAAAAGAGTCTGCCTACCAAACCTGGGTCCAGGCCCGCGTCCGCAAATTTAGAGCTAGGGTTTGCGCGAGGAAAAGAGCCTTTAATTCTACCGCCAAGTTCTGCAAGCGGGTTCTACGTAGGGCACGTTTTGACCATGTCGGACATATTGGGACAAGCTGTTATCGCACCCTCAGGCATTAACAGTTCTCGTCCCTGTCTAAAGCGGTTGAAACGAATTTCTGTCGTCCCACTTTACCTCCTATGATGAACCCTGATGGGTCGCTGGCTCACTCTGCGAGTGAGAAAACTAATTTATTTGCTTCTATCTTCGCAAGCAATTCACGTCTGGACGCTGGCTCCAAGCAACCACCTACTTATACCTTATTGTGACTCCTCGATGCAGGAAATCGTAGTTCACATTAAAGAATTCAAATTCAAATTCAAAATCATTTATTTGCTAGTATGGGTAATTACATAAAGGTGTTAAAAAAAAATAAAAAATAGTTCAACCATATTACGCCTTGAGGCATGCAAATCTCAAGCTTTGACTATGTCACAAGCACAATATTGTTAGTTATTATACAATTCATAGCAACAATCATTTATAATTACCCATTAGTGGCCAAATCAAAACCAATGAGCTTATTTTCAAAATTCTTTTATTAATTGAAATTTACTAACTACAAGAGTAAATAAAAAGAACGAAAAAAAAAATTTTTTTTGGTTTCATGATTTTACAGGGGTGTACCCAAATTGGCACAATGGCCTCATATGGGTGAAAATTTGCGAACCACAGTTTTTCATATACAGGGTTTTTTTGCACTTCTTACATCTCCAACGACCTCTGATATGACACACAACACATCACACTAGTTTTGGATGCTTTTTAGGGCCGTCATCCAACTGTAAAATAATAATATTGGATGATGATGGGTGAGCAGAACATCTTTGGGGTGACAGTTTGAGGTAGTGTCCGGGGACACTTCGGCGGAATACTAAATTGGTCCATTGATTCTTCTTTAGCGATTACGTGGAATCGCCATGCATTTGACATGGCCATATCAACCATATAAGTAAATAAGATCCACTACAATTTTTTGCACAATCTCTGTTTGGACATAGATTTTGACACAACTGCAACGCCAATATTCTCATCTAAAGAACAATACATATTATTCATGAGGTAGTTTGTGATAGCTCGACAGTATGAGTATCCTCAAAAAAGTGTTCAGCTCCGTAGCAGTGACACTGAAGTTGTGCCGATTATTTTGGGTAGCATACAAGTTACTAAACTGAGCAATCATTGTAAAAACTTCTTCTTCATAAAGCTTCTCAAATATTGAAATGGTTGTCAAATCTTTTAGTTCCTTACGCTATTTTCGAGACCTAACATATCATCAGTTTCTTTGAAGATTGTCGAGTAATTTGGTGAACACTTTCACTAAAGCGGGAGACTGGATGACTGTTGGTGCGCAGATACAGGTGGCTGCTCTGGTTGGTCCGATCTAAAGAAAGGTCGTGACGTATTAGAAGCCAAAGGTTATCATCATCACTGCTATCCTACGATTCCGAAAGAGTACCCTCGTGGCCGAAAAAATACCTCGATATTACCTGAGACATCGTTTAGTAGGGTGTGACTAAGTGACACATCATTATGATCTTCTTCTTCGTCAGTCATGACACTTGGCTCTGGTGGAATGATGGCTAAATCATACTCCAGTTGTCGTCACTATTCTCTGCTATTATGCTGATAGCTTCGTCTAAGCCCCTAAAGTCATTAGTGCCTCTAAAATACTGCTTGCAATTCATATTGATTGTGTAAATAAAATGGTTATTTTTAGTACACTTGTAGCCGTTGTTCCCAAATTGGCACACCAATATTTATGTCACTATATTTTTATATACATGTAAAATAACTGCAATAAAATAACTTTTGATGTTAGGTTAGTTACTTATTTTATGAAAATATAAACAATATTCACGATATTCATCATCTGTAATAAATAATAATAACAAACGTACGCCTACCTGTACTGTCCTCCAGAGAACGAAATTCAGAGAATCCAAAAATAAAGATTTTTGAACATATTAGTATAATTCGATGTTATTATCTAAAGAACACACCCTGAACTTCACAACAAAGTAACAAAATATTAGCTATTGTCAAAACTTTATTTTTCTACCCTCATTTATTAAGTGTTCCCAAATTGGTACAGTGGTCAAGAATGGGATGGATGGATGGAAGCATAATTTTGGCAATTTCACCGTGGCAAATAATAATGAAATATTAGCAAATAACAATGTCACTAGAATAATTGAAAATTAAAGAGGTCCGAAGAGTATTGTGCAGTCTAGACGTGAATAAGGCCAGCGGGCCTTTCATTCATTCATTTATTTATTCATTAACAATTTACATTGTGTTGAACATTACATATTAAAAAGAGAAGTAACACATGCAGAAACAGCTACATTAAGCAATTTAATACAATTTCAGCAAAATAATACAAAGACACAATTAAATACAATATCTGGTCTGACGGCATACCAGCGAGAGTGTTGAGGCAGTGTGCGCCTGAACTGTCTCTTGTGTCGACAAGCTTGTTCCGCCTCTCTCTTTTAAAAATAACGGTACCAAAATCCTGGAAGCTTGCCAATGTAGAAGCAGTGCCCAAAAAGGGCGAACGTGCAGACCCTGCCCATTACCGTCCCATTGCCATTACCTCCATTCTGTGCAAAGTTATGGAAAGGGTACTGAACAGTAAGTTGCTGACCTACCTTGAAGACAATGATCTCCTCAGTGACCGTCAATATGGTTTTCGCCGGGAACGGTCAACTGGCGATCTTCTTGTATATGTCACGCACTGCTGGAGCGAAGCCAACGAGAAACACGGCGAAGCACTTGCTGTATCGCCTGATATCTCGAAGGCCTTTGACAGGGTCTGGCACGCTGGACTACTCAGCAAGCTTCCTGCTTATGTCATCCCTGCTGATTTTTGTAGCTGGATATCAGACTTCCTTAGTGAACGGTTGATCAGAGTAGTCGTGGACGGCTGCTCCTCTGACCTTATGGCTATTGATGCCGGAGTTCCTCAGGGGTCTGTTCTCTCTGCAACTCTTTTCCTGCTGCACATCAATGACCTGCTTCTGCCTGGCATTGTTGGGTACGCGAATGACAGTACCGTTTCAGAGAGATACTTGTCCAGCACAAAAGCCGGCGGGTCTAAAGTTCGTTCGACCTTGAGCCTTGTCTCGCAGTGGGGTGATGACCACCTGGTCTCTTTTAACACCACCAAAACACAGGCGTGTCTTTTTACCGCTAAAAGGAGTCGTTTTGACCAAACTCCTACTTTTCGGGGTACATCTGTTCCTGTAACTGATCGGCTCGAGCTCCTTGGCATGGAGTAGACATCTAGTCTCAACTTCAGATCTACCATCGAGTACAAAGCTCAAACTGCGGCCAAGAAACTGGGCGTCCTAAATAGAGTGAAGCGATACTTTACGCCTGGACAGCTTTTAACCCTTTACAAAGCACAAGTCAGTTGAAATCATCAAATGACGTCTCCCGCTCTGGGTGGAGCGGGAGGGCGTGTCAGACTCTTACTGACTAAAACCCACCCGTGTTCCTTCTGTTGCCTGTGCAATGCCAGGGGGCCACGGTATCCCTTTCGGACTTTCCCGCAACCCCGGCAGGCAATGGTCTCATCGGAAGGAGGTGACGGCCTCCCATGCCCTTTCGCTCCGTACCATGGCCTGGACCAGGGCCGGAGGCGAGAGATCCCCGCCACCGATCGCCTCCACGAGGACACGGCGGTGCTCTGCACAAGCCGGGCATACCTCCACCGTTTGCTCCACCGTGTCCTCCGGGCGATCCACGCAGTGATGACACCCGGGCGTTTCCTCCCGCCTTATCCGAAACAGGTACCTCCCGAAACAGCCGTGTCCGGTGAGGACCTGCGTCAGGCGGAAGGTGAGGACCTGCGTCAGGCGGAAGGTGAGGACGCCGTGGCGCCTCTCCAGCCACTCCTCAAAGAGGGGACTTCGCCAACAAAAAAACATCGCTAACCCACTGCCACTTCAGCTTGCAAGTTATGTCAGTAACTCCGGTTCTTTCCCGGATAATTTCCTTCCTGATTTATCCTTCAAAGAAACTCCGAGTATTGCCCGCTACATAGCACTGAAACCCACACTTTTCGAATTGGAAAACTGCTGTTTGGCCATCGAAAAGACTATGGCGTTAGCATCTATCCCGAACAGCTAATAAAATAAGTGATGGACAAAATTTTAATACTAGAAATAAAGATAAAATAGATCAACCATTTTTCAGACTATCTAAAGTAATACAACTTTTTTGGGGTACTGTGTTAAATGTTACAACACAATACCTTGTGATATATTACAATTAAATGAAAGAAAATTTTAAACATGATGACTGGTATAAAAATAAGATACCTACTCTTTGTAAACAAGCATATTAAAAATTAGGGGTCCAAGATAAAAATTCATGGAAACATGCGGGTCCTGCCCAATAGGACAATTTAGAATCTAGACGAAATCAAACTGGTTACTAATTTAATTGTTTAGTATTATTTTTTATAACACTGATTTTACATTCTGTGATTACTTGAACTCATACACTGACTTATTATTAGTAATACTTGTTAAAATGTTAGGAATATCGTATAATTTTATATTTTATTTTACAATGTTTGTAAATATGTGAGCACCATGCATATATCACATCTTAATTAAATCTGTCATTCCTTCATTTTTTATTATTTTTACCTATCGTGGTATAGTAATCTTATTCGAAGTGCCTTTTATATGCCTAATTGAAATAAATTATTTGCCTTTGACAACACTACTAAAGCTTAAGCAAAACCGCGTCTCATGAATAAGCTGAAAACATTCAAAAAAGTGTAAAAATCTACAATAGGTTTACGTCAAGTGTCTTCCGTTTTCGACGTCATACGCATACCCTAAGTCACCGTCGTCCAATCAATATGAACCTGGATGAACCCAACCAGAGCACACCCAGGATCAATCAACTCAAACGTCATAAAAACATTCAAAACAATAACGTTACCGTAATACGTTACGTTAGCCGCCACCGTATTACAAACAATACGTGTATTGTGACGTCACACCCCGGTACACGTGATGCCGAAACACGTTTTGGAGAAAAACGTGTTAAACTCAAACTAAAAGTTACAGTAACAAATTCGCGAAACGTTTCGGAAACTTAAAGGTGTGCACGATGCCCTAAGGTCAACTCGTACGTAGGCGCAAGTAGCGGCGCCGCCCAGTACGTAGTGTAGTGAAATCAGTGTTCATAGTGCTAAACGTTAGGAAAAATACATAAAAACTGTGAGTATTTACTTAATTATGTAAGATTATAGTGTGATTTATGTGATATTATAAAGATCTCATAAGAGTCCTATTAGATTATAAAGATTAGCCTTGTCATGTAACGTTAAAGTCATTTTAAAGAGAAATTTAGAGAATTTTTGTGTAAGAAAATATTACGTAACTTGAAAAAGTACTTTTTTATCTTTGAAGATATTTTAATTCTGTTTGTTGTAATGATTAGGTATATCCCTAAAACCATTTTTAGCGTTGGAATTACGAAAATTGGTCTATGCATTAGAAAAATATAAGCAAATGAAAATATGTGAATTAACAGTGTAATTATCTTGTAAGTTTATCAACCTAATTAGACGTAAATAAGGGTAAATAGATTCTAATAGGTACATATAATGTTCTAATAAGAATTTAGAGCGTTTTACTAAGCTAAACTGTAAAAAAATGTGAAAAATTAGAAATTAAGTTGTTGACCATTTTTAAGGTAAATAAATATTAACCCATGTTACATTTATAATAGAAAGCTGTAAAGTAAGATATGTTGAAGCGTATTAAAGCATTAAAACTCCTTGTTTTTCATTTGTCTTGCCTCTACGCCGTCCGCAATAGAAATAAAGTGGTGGGGCGCGGTGCCGCGCTCTTTTATAGTACTGAGGCGGGGGGAGAGGAAACGCTGCACGTATCCTCACGCCACGGCCAAACGGGACGTCGTAGAGAGCCAAGCTATATGTTATTAGTTAACATAAGTCACTAGGTTACATATAAAATAAGTAGAAACCCTGTAAAATGTATATTTATTAAAATAAAGACTAAGGAAAGTGGCGGGGGTGAGGAAGCGAGAAATAGTATAAAACACGGGCCATTTTGTTCGTCGACACACACAGATCATTCGGACCGCGCACCCTGCCGCTGACAGTCGCCTGCTCACGGCCGGACGCTCCCATAAGCCCCGCCCACTTTTTACGCTAACGCTGCTCTGATTGGTTATTTATCATTCCAGATTCCGTCGCCCCGAGCGACGTGTCTAGTAGTCGCACGGACTACTATTAGCTACAGTCGTTAACTGTTGTCTTTTTCAAGACACAGTTAATAAGTGTTTCTTTAAGGTTTAAGTCAAAACGTACATCGTCGCGTTATTGGCCCCTTCCGGGCGACCTCGGTGGATACCACACGGTGCCAACGAAACCGAGTGGGGTGTTGACCCACACACCCGCCTAACCCCTTCAGGGTAAGGCAGTAAGTTGGACGGTCCCTTTGCTCGGCCTTGGGGGATCTCCTAGTCGGCATTGGAGACGTAGATAGTATAACCCGTTTGGTTTCAGCCACACACCTAGTGTCGGTTGGGTGTGTCTACACCCTTCGCACTAGACTTACTAGGACCCCGTTACACATTGAGATAGGTAACGGGCCAAAGCAAGCTTAGGGCTCATAAATAGGTACTCAACCTCCCTGCCTACCCCCGGCAGGGAGGGTATACTCATCCCCGGTCAATCCACCCGGGGAGTTAGGCGTTAGTTAGCTACTTAGCTATTAGAATACCTACAATAAGTAGGTATTAAGTAGGTACTTACTAGCGGAGGAATAACTCCCTCCCTAGTTAGAAAATGGCCCTCCCGTCGGTAGAGGAACGCCTTACGCGTTCCCTACTCCTTCTCGATAGGCTATTAGACCGCCTCCCCGCCCTTAAATTAGAGTTCGGCCCCGAGCTGAACGAGATTAAGGGATCCACATCCCTCTCTATCAACGTCGCTGACACAGAGTTCAGCGATGTTTTATTAGGCTCCCCTCTCCTGGAGAGCCCTCTTAGTCCGACAGTGTCCATGGACACTGACGTGCAGGTAGCGTCTCCAATACGCGCCACGACCCCATACCCATATGGTACAGAAGAGGCTAGATTTAGCTCTTGTTCCTCCTCGACCCACTCCGAAGACGAGGGCTTCGTCCCCGTCCAAGGCAAGGGGATGAAGAGGAAATGCAAGAAGCAATCCTCCCACCAGGCCAATAAGGTCGCGGCTATAGACGAGTCCGTGCTCGCTACCCCCTCCCCTGCCCCCGTAACCTCCACCCCCGCAGCTACACCCGCGACTCGCCCGCCAGTAGCTTCATCCGCCACTACCCCCCGCCCGACTGCGTCATCCTCCGCACAGGATGCTCCCCCCCCACCCACTACCGGACCAAAAAAGATCCCCCCTCCACCCCCTGTGTTCGTTCAGGACAAGGGTAAGTGGACCGACGTTTCCAAATGGTGTTGCGACCAAAAGATCGCATACACCAATGCCCGCAACACCCAACAGGGCATTAAAATACAAGTCCCCACGTCCCGTGATTATAGGGACCTCACCGCCCTTCTCCGAGCAAGGGGTGTGGCATACCACACCTTCTCTCTGCCAGAGGAAAAACAGACCCGCGTGGTCATAAAAAGGATCCCACGTGAAATCCCCACAACCGATATTCTTGCCGACCTCCGGTCGCAAAATGTCCCGGTGGACGAAGTACACCGTATGCACCGCGCTAGAGGCGGTGAAGCATACGACATGGTGCTCGTCGTCTGCCCTCCAGTTCAGGGTTACCACCCTATATTCAAGGTGAAATCAGTTTGCCACCTTACGGGTCTCGAAATCGAGAAACCCAAAAAGAGCGGCATTGTAGGCCAATGCCACAACTGCCAGCTCTACGGACACACCCAGAAGTTCTGCCACGCAAAACCCAGGTGCGTCAAGTGCCTGGGCGAGCATGGCACCGCGGAGTGCCCGCGCCCCAAGGACCGCACTCAATGCCTCAGCCCTCCAAGCTGTGTGCTATGCAGGCAAGAGGGTCACCCAGCCAACTACCGTGGCTGCCCCAAGGCCCCCAAATCTTCGTCCCCCAAGCTGATGAAGCGCGCAAACGCCCACCAGCAGAGGGAATCCCCCTCCGCATACAAAGTACCATCAGCGGTACTGCCTGAGCGACTAAGCCCACAGAGGCCTAGTCCGTGGAATCACACCCACCACCAACAGGCTTTCCCATCCATGGGCCCCTCTCAACCCTCTCAACCCTCTCAACCCGCTCAACCCTCCCAAACGGCGAAACCCCCAATCCCCAGTCTCATGGACCCCCGTCTCCGCATTGCGGCTCCCCCAACACCCGCACCTGCCCCCGCGGCAGCCCGCCCCCCTACCACGACAGCCCGCCCAGTAGGCCCCAACTGGGCCTTCAATGTTATTTCGACGGCTTTCATAGCCTTCCATAGCCCGCGCGCTATGCAAATGGCTAACGAAATCGTTGCCGCCCAAGCCGCCGGGGATCTCTACAAGATCCAGGCAATTTACAACGCGTACCCGGACATTACGCAAGCCCTATCATCCCTCAGCAACATCAACAAAAACCCATAATGTATAACGCCGTTATTACTAGGTTTAAACCCCGATCCCTCACTCTAGGCATCTTCAATGCAAATGGTATAGAGGGTCAACGAGATGAGATCGCGGATTTCCTCCGCGGCCATCAAATTGACATCCTCCTCTTACAGGAATCCTTTTTAAAACCTCACAAACGAGATCCATCAATCGCAAACTATCGACTAGTTCGCAATGATAGGACTCGATGTCACAAGGGCGGCACCCTTATCTATTACAAAAAGGAACTCTATTGCATCCCAATAGACCCTCCCTCCCTCTCCCGACTAGAAGTCTCTATTTGCCGACTAGGTATGTCCGGCCATCAGCCAATTACCCTAATCTCGGCCTACCTCCCGCCCCAAAGCTACTCAGAGGACCTCCGCCTCCTCGAAAGCGACCTCTCTGCCCTATTCGGCCTGAGTGACTCCGTTATCATAGCGGGCGATCTCAACGCTAAACACCCCGCCTGGAACAGTACCAGAACCTCCACAAGAGGGCAACACTTGTTTAACCTCTCAACCTCTATGACCTTTGACGTCATTGCTCCAATGACTCCCACTCATTTCCCTCACAACCCTAATTTCACCCCCGACGTCCTAGACTTGGCGCTCCTAAAGAACGTCAATCTAAGACTGGATTCAATAGAGACGGTGCATGAGCTTAACTCTGACCACCGTCCTATCATCATCAAAATGGCCCCGCGCATAGGTCTTTCCGACCCCTCCCAACCTCCTTGCACCAAGAGGGTAACGGACTGGAAGAGAGTAAGCACCCAGCTGAAATCCAACACGTCCCCCCAATTGGACTCTATCCCCGACCAGTTCGACTCTATCGCCGACACGACGGCCGCGATCGACTCACTCACCGACCACGTACAATCTGTCGTGAACAACTGTTCACGGGAGGTTCCAGAGAGGGGCGACCGCCTCTGGAAGCTACCCGACGATGTACGCGATCTGTTGACTGAGAAGAACGCGGCTATCCGTGCCTACAGTAACTTTCCCTGCGACGCGAACAAAGCCCACATGCGCTACTTACAGAGAACTGTAAAGAAACGTGTGGCGGAGCTGCGTAACGCGGGCTGGGACAGGATGCTGAGCGAGCTAGAGCCTACCCACCTCGCCTTCTGGGAACTCCAGAGGAAACTCCAGTCCCAGAAAGTCACTTCCATGCCTCCCTTAATACGCCCCGATAAGTCCATCGCCTTCGATGACGACGAAAAAGCTGTGTGCCTAGCCGACAGTCTAGAAGCCCAGTGCTCACCAAGTTCCCTACCAGTAGACCAAGCTCACCTCGCAAAGGTTGACGCGGAAGTTGAACGTAGAACTAACCTCCCTCCAGTCGAAGACCCGGATAATCCTCTGCCTCCCGTCACTCCGGACGAAGTGCAGGATATAATCAAAGGTCTTAAAACCCGAAAAGCCCCCGGTTCAGATGGACTCACCAACAAGGTAATCCAACTCTTCCCAGCCCACCTAATAATGCTACTGGCAACCATCTTCAATGGAGCCCTTAGCAATAACATCTTCCCACAATCGTGGAAAGAAGCCATAGTTATAGGCATCCCAAAGCTTGGTAAGCCTAAATCCGAGGCCTCCAGCTACCGCCCCATCAGTTTGCTCAAAGTTCTCGGCAAGGTTTATGAGAGACTTATTTATAAGCGCCTCAGAGACTACGCTGAGACTAAGGGCCTTATCCCCGACGAACAGTTCGGCTTTCGAGCCCAGCACAGTAGCGTGCATCAGGTCCACCGCATCATCGAGGACATTAGTGCTGGGTTCCAGCGCGGCTCGATGACGGGTGCTATCTTCTTTGACATAGCGAAAGCATTCGACAAAGTCTGGCACAACGGCTTATTATATAAGCTTTACCAACTAGGCGTGCCAGACCGTCTCGTACTCATATTACGGGACTTTTTGTCGAACCGCACATTCCGCTATCGCATCGAGGGAGCGCTCTCCTCCCCCCGCCCCATCCGCGCAGGAGTCCCCCAGGGCTCCGTGCTCTCCCCTCTCATTTTCACGCTATTCACTAGCGATATCCCTTCTAGTAAAAAGGCGAAGTTGGCTCTGTTCGCAGACGACACGGCCATTTACTATTCAGGCAAAAGCCCCATAGCGATAGCTCACACTCTCCAATCCGAAGCCAACCAGCTCGGCTCCTGGTTCAGGAAGTGGAGAATAGAAGTAAACCCCGATAAGAGTCAAGCGGTCCTTTTCAGGAAACCGAGACTCAGAAGAAAAATCCCCCTCCCCCGACCAATCACCTTGTTTGACAAGCCGATCCCCTGGGAGAAGCAAGCCAAATACCTAGGTGTGGTCCTAGACGAAAAACTGTCATTTTCAGAGCACATAAAGAAGGTCCGCTCGCGAGCCGCTTTCGCTCTAGGAAGACTCCACTACATGCTGAATGCGCGTAGCAAGCTGTCACTTAGGTGCAAATTGCGAACGTACTTAGCATGCATCCGCCCTATCATGACCTATGCGTGCGCCGCCTGGGCACAAGCCAAACCCCGACACGTGCATAGAATGCAAACCCTCCAAAACCGTTTCCTACGAATGGCAACGGGAGCCCCCTGGTACGTTAGGAACGAGATCCTCCATCTCGACCTAAAAATCCCCACTATAGCCCAATTTCTAAAACGCAATTCAAAGCGTTTCTTTGATAAAGCCGCCCTTCACCGCAACCCTCTGATTGTAAAAGCGGCCAGTTATGTCCCCTCTAAAATCAGTAAGATTCGCCGTCCGAGGCATGTTCTCTCCGACCCAGATGACCCTATAACCCTCCTTCAGGAAAGCAATAGGGACACCAGCACGGTACAAAACAATAAAAAAAGACCCGCATTCCGACCTCGCCGACGAGGTCCATTGCGCCCGCGACACTCCCGAATAAATAATACTCCCACCCGACCCTTGCTCGCAGAAGCGCCAGCCCGCGTTACGCTGAGAAAAGTAGATTTAAATTCCCCGATCAATAATAATGAAAATTTGATCCAGCCTGTCCCACCTTGCTGTCCCCCCGCCAGCGACGCCCTAAGCCGAGGTTCGTACCCCACAGGGGGTGCCCTTAGCGAGCGTTCGCTTAGTATAATATAGAATAGTTTATGCCCCTGGCTGGAGGCTTTAAGTTAGTAGCTTAAGGCATCCACAGGATAGTCCGGTTAAGCAGCTGCGACCTCAATCTGAGAGTCAACTGCGAGATGCCATATCAAAAAAAAAAAAAAAAAAAAAAAAAAAATTCGTCGACACACTCCGATCCCAGCGCTCGACAAGTGAACAAGTCAGAAGAAACAATAAGAAGCTCGCCATTCCTCGCCGCCGTTTACCTCCAGAAAAATATCCTACTTCGTGTTATTATTTTCTTCAAAAGCCTCGAGTTATCCCCAACATTATTGGTCCTTCGTCGTCGGATAAGAAAACTTGCGCCTAGAAGAAAAGAAGATGGTTTTAACAAGAAGCAAGGATGGAGAACGAACAAAACGTCCACAGGAAGAGCTCAGCGCGACCGGACCCTGTCAAGAGTCTCCGCCGGTAGAACCGCCTGCGCAGGGCACGTCGGGAACCGCTACCACAAAAACGGGTACTAGTAGCGGTACCAGTACTACGACTGCTACAGAAGCAAGCACCTCTACAGAGACAGAAGAAACTAGTGACGCGTCGCATGAGCAACGGACCTCTCAACGAACATTGAAGCCCGCCAATGCACGGTCACACCGCTCCGTAACCTCCCGCAAGAAGCTCCTCGCGGAGTTGGAGGCCAAAGAGCGACTAGCCGACCTGAAGCTGAAACAGGCACAGATCCAGGCAGAAACAGAAAAACAACAGCTACAAGTACAACGTCTTCAAGCAGAAGCAGAAACCTCAGAAGATGAAGACCTTGAAGATGATCTGGCCTCAGTCCGCATCAACACCTGGTTGGAAGACACCGGGGCAGACCGACCGCAGCCGGAGAATAAAAAATCATCTCAAGAAGAGGGCAAGAAGACGCATGAAGATAGCACGAAAACTAGCCAGCCGTTGATCGACGTGGCTACCCTAGCCGCCGCGCTCTCACAAGCGGTACGAAGCACAAGGGAACCACCGAAGTATATTCAAGAGTTGCCACTCTTTAATGGAAGCAGCACAGATTGGCTCGCTTTCAAAACAGCGTACGAAGAAACACTAAAGTACTTCACGCAGAATGAAAACATAGAACGAATACGTCGGAGCCTGCGCGGCACTGCAAAGGAAGCTGTTGGCTGTCTCTTAGTAAGCCAACCAGATCCAAGAGTCGTCATTGAAGCACTCGAAAGAAGATTCGGAAGACCAGAAGCACTCATTCACGTCGAACTAGAGAAGCTCAAGTCACTCAATCGAGTCAGCGACAACCCTCGCGATCTATGCATATTCGCTGGGCGCATCGCAAACATAGTGGGCACCGTTGAAGCATTAAAGAAGCCGCATTACCTACACAATCCTGAGATGGCGCGAATTATTATAGAAAAACTTACGCCTATATTGAAGAACAAGTGGTACGACTTCGCATCAATGAAGAAAGAAGATACTCCTGAATTAAAGAAGATATCCACCTTCTTGAACGAAGAAGCTGACAAATGTGGCGCCTATGCCCTACCAGAAGCTGCGAGCGACGAGGTCGGGGGAAGAGAACGCAAGTTCAGACGAGCAGAGCGCACATTCACCACCGAGAGGAAGACATTCTCAGACGATCAATGTCCTCTCTGCAAGCAAGAACACAAGCTACCAGACTGCAAACGATACTCCGCCCTCGACGTCAATGCAAGGTGGGAGGTCGCCAAGAAGAACCACATCTGCTACCGCTGTCTCCGAAGCAAGCATCGTCGACTTCTATGCAAAGCACCATCGTGTGGGAAACATGGGTGCATCATGAAACATCACAGACTGCTGCATCATGATAAAGAACAAAGCAGCATGAGTGAACCAGAGAAGAAAGAAACAGCAGCGCCCACAGTAGAAGTCACAACCGCAGCGCAACCAGGCAACAACCGACGTGCCTATTTGAAGATAGCGCCCGTAATCCTGAAGGGGCCGTATTCCAGCGTTGAAACATACGCACTATTAGATGAAGGGAGTACCGTCACCTTACTTGACGCATCGATAGCCGAGGTCATTGGGGCAGACGGGCCAGAAAATACAATGTGGATTCAAGGAACCGGCAACGAGATGAGGCACGACAATAGCAAGATCGTCAGCCTCAGCATAAAAGGAAAATATGCAGAAGAAGAATACCCAATAGAAGCCGCGCGTACTGTCGACAGATTAAGCTTCACACCAGAGACAGTATACGCCGAACACATAGAAGAATGTGAGCATCTGATCGACATCAAAGATAAGATCAGCTATCAACACGCATCACCGAAGTTGTTAATTGGTCAAGACAACTGGCACCTTATTGTATCAAGAAAACTCCGCACCGGTCGTCGTAACCAGCCAGTAGCTTCACTCACACAGCTAGGCTGGGTTCTTCACGGCTGTCACAGCTCGCTCACAGCAAAGGTAGCGTTCTGTGGTAGGCTGCAACAAAAAGAAGAAGAGCCAACGATGGAAGAGCTGATCAAGAATCACTTCAAACTCGAGTCACTATGCATCGAGCCACGAAGACCTAGAGAAGATCCCGAACAAAAGGCTCTCCAAATACTAGAAAGAACCAGCAGAAGACTGCCTGAAGGGAGATTTGAAACCGGCCTGTTGTGGAAAGAAAAAGACCGTCAGATACCAAACAACTATAAAACAGCTGAGCGGCGCCTGCACTCCTTGGAAAAGAGACTGGATAAAGAAGAAGACCTCAAAGAAAAATACGAAGAGAGGATGGAAAACCTATTCCAGTCGGGATATGCAGAGCGAGCGCCTACTCCAGCACCGCCAGGGAAAACGTGGTACCTACCACACTTTCCGGTCATCAACCCAGCGAAGCCACACAAACCCCCAAGACTGGTTCACGACGCATCAGCTCAAGCAGCCGGCACCTGCCTCAATGACATGCTATATTCGGGACCTGACCTGCTGCAATCTCTGCCCGGGGTCATCATGAGGTTCCGTCAACATGCATACGCTGTCAACGGAGACATAAAAGAAATGTTTATGCAGGTGAAAATAAGAGAAGAAGACAGAGATGCGTTGCGATTTCTATGGAGAGGCAAACGGCGGGAGGGCAAACCGGAAGAATACAGAATGACTTCGGTCATTTTTGGAGCAACTTCGTCTCCATGTACAGCGCTATTCATCAAGAATAAGAACGCAAGTGAGTTCGCGAGCGAGTACCCAGAAGCGGCCGCAGCGATACACAGAAATCATTATATGGACGATTACGTCCAGAGCTTCGCTACTATTCAAGAGGCACGTGAAACAACGCAAGCAGTCGACTCTATACATAAGAAAGCGGGCTTCGTGCTGAGTGGATGGACATCAAACGACATGAGAACAATAAAAGCGTTTGACCCACCAGAAGAAAGTAACTCAGCTACAGTAAGCCTAGGAGGAAAAGACACAGAGAAGACACTGGGCCTGCTATGGCACGTGAAAGAAGACTGCATAGGGTTCAACACAAACTCTATGAAAATACCTAAAGAGTTAGAAGAAAAACAGCGAGCTCCATCAAAAAGAGAAGCATTAAGCATCATAATGGCACTCTTCGACCCACTGGGATTAATTTCACCAATCACTACGCCAGCGAAGAGAATATTCCAAGACACCTGGCGCTACAAGACCGACTGGGATGACCCTATACCAGCTGAGCTACAGGAGAGATGGCAGAAATGGATCACGTCGCTCATCACCGTCAAACAGCTGAGGATACCGCGATGCTACGACTACAAGGAGAGCGTATCGACTCAGCTACACACCTTTGTCGACGCGAGCGAAGAAGCTTACGCCGCTGCAGTATACTGGCGAACGAGACGCGAAGATGGCAGCGTGCACGTGTCCCTAGCAGCCGCTAAAAGTCGTGTCACCCCCCTCAAGCCCATATCTATGCCCAGGCTTGAACTACAAGCAGCATTATTAGGCGCACGACTCGCACAGACGGTGCTAGAAGAGCACGACTACAAACCAGAGAGCAAAACCTACTGGAGTGATTCACGCACAGCACTGGTGTGGATAAGGTCAGAACCACGCGTCTACAAGTCATTTGTGGCCCATCGTCTGGCAGAAATAGAAGAAACCACGAAGAAAAATGAGTGGAGGTGGCTTCCCTCCAGAGATAACGCGGCCGACGACGCCACAAGAGATACGCCAGACAACTTCACCGCCACCCATAGATGGTACCATGGACCCTCCTTCCTGAAGCTACCAGAATCTCACTGGCCACAAGATGAGAACGTGGTAAAATACGACACGGGAGAAGAAAGGGAAAAATGTCATTCGTGTCAGCAAACAGAAAACAACAGAGATCACCTGCCTAGAATCGAGAGATTCTCGAAGTGGCTTCGACTAATAAGGTCGACAGCACGAGTCTTACAATTCATAGACCTGTGCAGAATAAGAAAAAATACAGTCGCAGCCACCAGGAAAAGAAACAAGAAAATAGAAACAAGTGATCCATGTTGGCGTAATTCAAAAAAGGCGACGCCTAAGTCGGTGAAAAGGGTAGTGCCCAGTGAAACCCGTAACTACCTAGAAATACCTACTGAATACCTACTAAAAGCTGAACAGCTGTGGGTCCGCGCCAGTCAGCAAGAAAGTTACAAGACTGAGATAGAACGCATGAAGAAAAACGGCGAGCCCAGCAACAGCGACCGCCTGAGTCATCTCAGTACGTACCTCGACACTGCAGACATAGTGCGCCTGCGAGGAAGAGTCACCGCAGCACAAGAAATAGCAGAAGACACGTCCAACCCTCCAATATTGGACGGAAAACAGAGCTACACACAGCTGTACATATTACATGTACACGAGAGTCTACATCATGGCGGCGTGGAAATGGTCGTAAACGAGCTAAGACAGCGACTGTGGATCTCGAAAATACGCCCCGCAGTAAGAAAAATAGTGAAAAGCTGTTTGCCATGCCGCATAAGAAAAATGAAGCCAGCGAACCCTCTCACAGGAGACTTACCGCCGGCACGCCTTGCACACCACGCGCGTCCATTCACCTTTACGGGCCTCGACTACTTCGGCCCCATAGAAGTGACAGTCGGACGCCACCATGAAAAGAGGTACGGAGCCCTCTTTACGTGTATGACTTCGAGAGCAATACACATCGAAGTCGCGCACTCATTAAGTGCTGACTCAGCAGTATCGGCCCTGAGAAGATTCATGGCCAGAAGAGGCTGCCCGAAGGAGCTGTGGAGCGACAACGCTACGTGTTTCAAAGCAGCTGATAAGGAGCTCGGCGCGGCGGCACTCGAAGCCCTGGAACATGAAACCACATGTCGTCACATCACCTGGAGATATATCCCTCCAGCAAGCCCATTCATGGGAGGAACGTGGGAACGTATGGTACGTTCTGTAAAAGAAGCACTAAAGGTCACGCTAAGCGAAAGATACCCTAGCGACGAGACGTTGGTGACACTGCTAACAGAGGTCGAGAACACCGTAAACTCGCGACCTCTCACCCATGTCTCGGTGGACCCGCACGAACCAGAGGCGCTGACACCGAACCATATACTCATTGGACCCAACTCGCATGTACCAGTACCAGGCCACTTCGAAGACAGCGATGTAACAGCCCGCCAGCAATGGAAGAGAGCGCAAGCTCTGGCGGACATCTTCTGGAGAAGGTGGGTTAGAGAGTACATGCCCCTACTACAACACCGGCGGGAGCCTACCAGCACCGGAGTCCAGCCCAAGGTCGGTGATCTCGTCATCATCTGCGACGGCAACCTACCTCGCAACACCTGGCCACGAGGTCGCATCAGCCAGCTGTATCCAGGCGCCGACGGGGAAGTTCGAGTTGTGGACGTCACCATCAGCAGCGGCCATGTCCTGCGAAGACCTACAAAGAAGATCATCGTGCTACCAACGGAGTCGCTGCCTAGCGACGGCGGGAGAATGTGCACGATGCCCTAAGGTCAACTCGTACGTAGGCGCAAGTAGCGGCGCCGCCCAGTACGTAGTGTAGTGAAATCAGTGTTCATAGTGCTAAACGTTAGGAAAAATACATAAAAACTGTGAGTATTTACTTAATTATGTAAGATTATAGTGTGATTTATGTGATATTATAAAGATCTCATAAGAGTCCTATTAGATTATAAAGATTAGCCTTGTCATGTAACGTTAAAGTCATTTTAAAGAGAAATTTAGAGAATTTTTGTGTAAGAAAATATTACGTAACTTGAAAAAGTACTTTTTTATCTTTGAAGATATTTTAATTCTGTTTGTTGTAATGATTAGGTATATCCCTAAAACCATTTTTAGCGTTGGAATTACGAAAATTGGTCTATGCATTAGAAAAATATAAGCAAATGAAAATATGTGAATTAACAGTGTAATTATCTTGTAAGTTTATCAACCTAATTAGACGTAAATAAGGGTAAATAGATTCTAATAGGTACATATAATGTTCTAATAAGAATTTAGAGCGTTTTACTAAGCTAAACTGTAAAAAAATGTGAAAAATTAGAAATTAAGTTGTTGACCATTTTTAAGGTAAATAAATATTAACCCATGTTACATTTATAATAGAAAGCTGTAAAGTAAGATATGTTGAAGCGTATTAAAGCATTAAAACTCCTTGTTTTTCATTTGTCTTGCCTCTACGCCGTCCGCAATAGAAATAAAGTGGTGGGGCGCGGTGCCGCGCTCTTTTATAGTACTGAGGCGGGGGGAGAGGAAACGCTGCACGTATCCTCACGCCACGGCCAAACGGGACGTCGTAGAGAGCCAAGCTATATGTTATTAGTTAACATAAGTCACTAGGTTACATATAAAATAAGTAGAAACCCTGTAAAATGTATATTTATTAAAATAAAGACTAAGGAAAGTGGCGGGGGTGAGGAAGCGAGAAATAGTATAAAACACGGGCCATTTTGTTCGTCGACACACTCCGATCCCAGCGCTCGACAAGTGAACAAGTCAGAAGAAACAATAAGAAGCTCGCCATTCCTCGCCGCCGTTTACCTCCAGAAAAATATCCTACTTCGTGTTATTATTTTCTTCAAAAGCCTCGAGTTATCCCCAACAAAAGGGTTTTTAATGTCGTAATATAGGGTAGGCAAGCCTTATGTAGTAGTTTGTTTTCAGTGGAAACATCATGTTTTAATTGTACAGGTCAGTTAATTCTATACCTTACAGCCTGATCTCTGCGGTTTCAGCCTATGTATATATATATTTTTTTGTTGTAACTGGTCATAAAGCTTTTATTTATTCTATTTTTCAAAAAAAAAAAATAAGACAATGCTGTCTTTTGTTCTTATGTATTTTTTTATTTAAAAAGAAATCAGTTGCTGAAAAATAAGATTTGAATCCAGTCGATTTATATATACTCGTACACTGGATTGCAAAAAATCCGGTTCGCTAAAAAAAACCGTGATATCTCCATAAATTACATACCTAGATCGCTAGAATAAATAATATGTAAGCAGGTTACTAATGCTTGTTCTAAATCTCTAAAGAGGTTTCATTTGTACAAGAAACAGATTTAAAAAAAAAACTGCTAATTGAAATTTTTTTATATTTAAAATTAGGAAAATAATATTTTTTCTGCTTTTGTATTAAAGCGAGCTGTCATTATAAATGATTCCTTGGATTGATCACAGCATTCAGTGCAATATCATGTCGTTAACACCTGAAGAATGTACACGGATTATTACCATGGTACAAGAAGGAAGAACTCAGCGTAGCACTGCTAGAACAGTAGGAGTATCTTTCAACATCAGGAGACCAGGAAATAGAAGGCCAAGGTGCACAACTACACGAGAAGACCGATCGTGAGCACTATGTTAAGAAATCGACATCTCACGGCTGTTCAGGTCCGAAACAGTCTTAATGAAATTCACCACAACAATGTGAGTTCTGATACGATTCTTCGACGTCTTCGTAAAGCTGATATAAAGCCTTATAGACCAGCAAATGGCCCCAAACAGCTCAGAGAACATCGAGTTGCCAGGTTACGGTTTGCTCGAGAACACATTCGATGGACAGATGACGATTGGTCCAAGGTTATGTTTTCCGATGAGTCCAGATTTTGTTTATTTACGGACGACGGGAGACGAAGAGTATTTAGACGATCAGGAGAACGGTATCATCAAGCGGGTTTTGAAGAAAAGGTGCCATTCGGTGGATAATGGTTTGGGCTGGGATATCTTCAGAGAATTGCATGGAGTTAGTGATAATAGAAAACGGTTCTCTGACTGCTGTCATCTGACAGCAGTCAGAGAACCGTTTTCAGACGAAAACGTTCGTTTCGTTCGTTCGTTTTTCGTTGTCAGAGAAAGGATGCTTACTTATAACCTCTTCTACGTATCTACGTAGAAGAAGTTATAAGTAAGCATCCTTTCTTAGTGAATATGGGTGCAAATTCCATTTTTATGCACGATAATGCGCGACCACATGCTGCTCGTTTCGTCAATATGTATATTCAAGACGTCGGTATTACCTGCATGGAGTGGCCAGCTCGCAGCCCAGACTTAAATCCCATAGAACATCTATGGGACGAGCTCGAAAGATGCGTGAGACAACGCTCTCCTGCTCCCGTTACCTTACACGAGTTAAGGAATGCGCTATTAGAAGAATGGGCAAACATAGACCAAAATCGTATTAAAAATTTAGTTTACAGCATACTACATCGTCTTAATGAAGTGATACGGGCTCGTGGAGGAAATACAAAATATTAAATTGACAAAAAATATTTTATTTTGTAAGATTTACTGCGAAGTGTATTTTTGTTGTCATAAGTTAGAAGCGATTTATTTTTATTTTGTAGTATTTAATTAAAGTTATATAGTGTACAAAACGTGTTACACATTTTTTTTATATATATTAATCAGTCATCTACAATATACTATAGTTTCGCAAATTAGTCTTATGTATTTAAGAAACAATCACGCCATTTATTAACGATCCGTAATTTTTGCGATCCAGTGTATTATATTTTAGGGGCATGAAGAACAGGGTGTACAGTTCACTCATCCACCATAGAAAAGGGAGGATCCTCCGACCAGACGGGTGCTGTGTCTGGCGGGCCGACTGCCCGACTGTTGATTTCGGATAGTCTTATCTATGTCCTTCGCGCGGTAAACTCTAATTGCGCGATTCAGGATTTGTGTGACGTCATGTCTTTGATGCGTACTTCGTATGTGGCGGTGTAACCGCTACATCACTCCCCTACGGAGACCGGAGGTCGATAGTGGGCTGAGTCTTGTATCTTGCGATGCTTCACAGTGCCAGCTAAGGTTCCAGTGAGTCGGAACCGGGTGCCGCACAGTTCGCGGTGAGTCGGAACTGTCTGCGATGATTGCGGCGGTTGTGGTGATTGAGGTGATTGCGGTGATTGAGGTGATTGAGGTGATTGCGCTGATTGAGATGATTGCTGTGATTCCCCAGTGAGTCGGGGTAATGAGGCTGAGGGTGATGACCAGGAATGCGCGTTCGCCGCATGCTGGTGTTCAGGAAACCCGATGAAGCCGAGGGTGCTGGCTGTCTGTGTGACTCGCATCACGAAAGCTTGCGGGAGTGATGATGATGACGTCACGCTGAAGTAGTTGCACGAAGGCTGCGTTGACGTTCATACTCGGGGTCACCAATTTAGGGGCATGAAGAACAGGGTGTAAAGTTCAGTCATCCACCATAGAAAAGGGAGGATCCTCCGACCAGACGGGTGCTATGTCTGGCGGGCCGACTGCCCGACTGTTGATTTCGGATAGTCTTATCTATGTCCTTGTCGCGGTAAACTCTAATTGCGCGATGCAGGATTTGTGTGACGTCATGTCTTTGATGCGTACTTCGTATGTGGCGGTGTAACCGCTACAATATGATTATTATTTATATGATTTATTTAATTTTCATCTTTTAATTTAAAATTGAGCCAAGTCAATTTTATTGATTTACTTTACCATAATTTATAATCATGTTTCAAGTTATTAGGTTTTGTTATCTGCAGTCAACCAAGTTATATAGTTAAGTTGTGCACAAATGGTGTAAGATATTCTTCGAATTTGTTACCTTAGCTCCCTCAGCGGAAATTATAGCCTTTTCTCTGGTGTATAACCATATTTTATTTGTTGTAGTTTTAGAATCAGTTAAAAAGGGCTGCTGCGGCCTTTTTTCCGGGTACCGGCCTGATGAATACATCAGGCTAGCGTGCTTTTGGTTTGCTTTTACCAGCCGCATAGAATCCTTGGAGTTCCAAACTGGCACTCTGGTCTGGTCCGTTTTGGTCCGCGACATATTTTATGATCGTCGTATCACCTACGATTCTGTCGAGGGTTGCTACGCTTTGAACCATCACACTTAACTATTATAGTTACATTTTAATACTAGTTGATTTTTAACCAGGACTTCTGTCAGGATAACTTAGGTTCATCTTTACAAGATAATATTCATTTGAAAGTTTACATAATTTTTTGGTCACAAATTGATTGCAATCGACTCCCTAGTTCGGAAAACAAATGCGTAACAAAGATTTACCATCCGATATTTTTTTTTTAATTTTCTCGTAAACTTTTTTTTATTTTCATTTAGCACAATTACCAGTTCCGCAAATATTTTAATGATATTTAATTTTGGTTTATTATATATTTTTATGCGATTATTTCTTAAATTGTAATCCTATAATATTTTTTTTTTTTTTAAATGACGTGATGTTTCCACATACAACTGCAACATGCCACCTGCCGAATTAACGAATCAAAGCCTCGAGTCGCCGGGCGTTCACCTATCTCAAGGACTGCTGATGCCACATCAAGTAGGAATCAGTAGAATTGCAATATTAATAAGTTATTCGTTTTTTACTTCACTTCGGTAGTAGCATCGTCCGAATCAAGACATAGAAATTAGCGTAAGTTCAATTGTAATTTTTACTTTATTCAAACCTTAATAAAATAATGTTGGTATTATTTCAAGTCCTCCGGCTATCTCCTTCGTAATTTGCATGAGGGTAGTTGTGCGACGCAAACATCCACTCGCCATGATCACTGCTTGCAACACGTGCTCCACCATCTGATTGGCTGCCACTGCATGTTCGTACATCGGGTCCCGATTTGTCCTGGTTTCCCACACTTGAAGCACACGAAGGGCTTCGCTGACTGCTGCGGAGCGGCTTGGCATGATATTGGAGATATCGAGATCTTCCTCAGCTCCATTTAAAACTCCTGACGATCCTGGTACTGCATCTCGTCCAGTCTCCACAGCATTGCTTTGAGACGCTCTTGCTCTCGTTCCAGCTTCTCCTTCTCGCGTAGACTCAAAGAAGTAGAACTCCGGCGAAGACTGCGACTTCTACTTCGAAGACGTCTTGCATTGCCACTGCTACGCGCTCTCGATCTGGCTTCAGCTGTGTAGCGCAATTTACCCCCAATTGACGTTGATAGGTGCCGCGAGCTAGTCCCTTGATCGCGTGGCATGGTTCAAAATTATAACAGAAATAAAAATAACCGGCCAAGTGCGTTTCGGACCACGCACAATGAAGGGTTCCGTAGTTAGAATAAATTTATCGTAAGAACAAACTTAACTTTGTATTTGAAAAACATGTTCTCCCATACGGAATATATGGGAGAACATGTTTTTGCAACTGCAAATTTAAGTTGGTCGATTATTACTCGTAAACTTGTAAAGCCCACTTAAGTGTGATAGTTTCCCTTTAAACTTCGTTATACAGGGTGTTTGGCGCATGGACCGACACAATTATTTGGGGGATTGGGAGCGTCATTTGGGAGGTTTCACCCAAAGACCCCATATCCTAAGTGTCACGGTTATTGAGATGTTTTTTTTTGTTTTTTTCACAAAATTACCCGAAATCTCGCCTTTAAATAGTCATTACTTTTTTGTTTATTGTTCTAATTGCACGAAATAACTTTTATTGTATTCTGCAATGTATTCTTATTCTAAATAAATAAAGAACTTTTTTAAATAAAACTATGTTCATAATTTTTGGAAAAAATCTAAAAAAATCATATCTTATTAACCGTGACACTTAGGACATGGGATCTTTGGGTGAAACTTCGCAAATGACCCTCTCAACTCCCCAAAAAATTGTGTCGGTCCATGCGCCAAACACCCTGTATATAAATACTAATGCCGTGACATTTGAATTTCTAACTACAAGCGTTTAGTTGGTAGAGGGGGGGGGGGACACTTGACTCTAACGAAAATTGGTACTTTAAAGCTTGATAAGTCGAACGGTTTACTCAAAAAACGGTCTTCGCAAACCCCTAATATCATTAAAAGACCTATCCAACGATATCCCACACTATGGGAAGGACGAAAAAAAATATATATCATCCCCACTTTACATGTAGGGGAGGTACCCTAAATAATTGTTTTTTTAAAAATGTTATTTTTCCACTTTTTCAGCGTCATTAACTTGTATACTCATACCAAATTACAACTTTCTAGTACCAACAGTTTTTGAGCTAAACCGGGGACAGACAGACAGACAGACAGACGGACATGGCGAAACTATAAGGGTTCCTTGTTGACTACGGAACCCTAAAAAAGGGGTTGAATTGGTTTGTTCATACTAAACAAAACTACACAAAAAACGTTATGAAAAGTTTTGTAGGATATTTCGCAAATATGTCAGAAACGCGTGCAGTATGTGAGCTCAAAAATAACCAAATTTTATTAACCTTATAAACACCCCACGAAAGGCATAAGAAAGCTAAATCAACAAAAAAAAAACTTATTTTTCTGTCCTACCCACGAATTTTATTGTTCAAAAACATGGCACGCCAACGGTCTTTTTTAGCGTTTTCATTTTGCGCCTGTAACAACACGAATCCCAATTCTGATGACGGAGGAGGGTAAGTGTCACTCTCGTAATTATCAGGCATATTTTAATTACTGTGGGTACTATTGGTTATTACGCAATAGAAAAACCGTTTGCAGATCAGATCAAGTTATAATTTACGATCACATTAATCACACTAGCAATTCACACACTGTAGTAGGTACGAGTACACGACACAACTATTCGGAACGCACGACAGTTTCTAAACGTCAAAGTCTGCTCTGCTGAGCCCCGGCTGGCGGCTGGTCCGAGTGTTATGTTGTAGACTCTGTCGAACGTTGTTAGGCAGTGCAGTGCGTCCCGATTAATCAACTCAGTAACGTATTTCCAACATAATTATATATATTTGTTATCACGTTCTCGAAAACGGCTCTAACGATTTCGATGAATTTTGCAATTTAGATGGTTTACGGGGGCGAAAAATTGATCTAGCTGAGTCTCATATCTGGGAAAATTTGTTTTTTCAATTTTCATAGCCTAAGGAATGTGATACAACGTTGGTATACCTGGACGTTATGTTTATCTATTTTCACCTGAGCAGAGCTAGGTCGCCCTGTACGCTAATTACGTAATGCAAAATCAATCCGAATCTGAATCGTTTTGAAACAGATTGCTAATCCATTGCTCCGTAAGTTCGAAAAAAAGCAACGTAAATAACGCACTGAATGTTGTTGAACTGTCAAAATGAAACAGATTTGTCTTTACGTTTACGAAAATATGTTGCGTAATTAGAAAGCAGGTACTAAATTGTTATACGTGATAAAGTGGTGAATTTTTATTTCGCTACCACCTGTATAATCTTCCGACTGATGGAACACATTCCTTTCTGAGAGAAGGAGTATGTTATTTGCAGATAAAAAATTCTGAAATCTGAATTAGATTTTCCATAGATAATTATCAGAACTTTTTGAATGTTTTCATTATGAAAGAGCTAATTGGGTGGATTAGATTTATTAAAAGAATATTATCAACTGCTTGTGTAAACTTAAATTATGGTGAAATAAGTATTTATTTATTCATTTATCCATTTGGTCTAACAAAAAGATTACAAACAACCCTTGGTTACAGGAAAAAAAAACCTTTAATTAAGAACAAAAGCCTTTTACACGTTTTTTCCGTTTTGTTTTATTTCGTTTACCTCGATGACTTAATAGTTGAAGAAACAATCCTTTTGTTGCGCAATACTTAAAAACTTCGGCTTTTAGCAACAATGAGGCAACAGTTACGAAACAACATCATTACTTTGTTGAGCACTTGACAGAACCGTATCAGCTTTTGATGCAAAAATGCTATGTATCCTTTTGATACGAATCTCTTGTTCACAAACATTCATGTCTCGCGTCATTCAATTTCATGCGACGCATTCATCCAAAACATCTCTGCAAGAGCCAAGAACAATGCTAGACAACTGTCTAACACCTATCTCACTGGGTTTAAGCACTATCCATGTGTTGGCAAGGAAATTCAGACCTTGTGCCAAAGAAGAAGAGCTTAACTTGGTCTGGTAAAGATCACGAGATGCAATTCTGACGAATAACTGCTACGTATTATCAAAGCTTCGTTACACTTTAGTGTTATACTGAAAAGGTTTTCAGTCTTTTTTTTACGTAATCGAATTTTGAATCTATTCTTTTATAAATAAAGTTGAAACTTGCGTATGAAGATGAGTAAGAAACGCCGTTCCCAAATGGGAATGCAGCACAAAACTGTTCAAAGCACAACAAACTTAGTACGTTGCATTGACAATCAAAAAACGCGTTTAACACAATAGTATTAAAGGCGTCGTCGCCAGCATTTGCCGTTGTCACACCGAAGCGCACGTCATAATCGTCACAGACGTCTTTCACACCGCACATGAAGAATGAATGATGGATGAATCGCAGCATGAGAATCCAGCTTTTTCCATGTATGGTGGAAACAAATTGTCGTTTTCCGGTCAAGAAACCGTTCCCCATGCAAGTTTAAACCTTATTACTACAGTACCAAGAGATGCTGAGTTGTTCGAGACTTGAAAAGTAAGTTTGTCAGGCAGATATCTGTGTATATTCAAACGAGTCACAAATGGGCCAAAAGTTGTATGCTGAATGTGGGACGGTCTCCGATGTAAAGAAGTTTGCAAGAAATGATTTGACTCAGTCTAGAAATGTTTGGGAAGGATTATTGTTCGGCTTTTTGATGTTCACTGTAAAGAGAGGCCACAGTGTTACATTGTGTTGGCTAAAATTATCTATTGACTTAACAAATAATACCATCACACTTGTCGTGATATTGAATATTTAGGTTTTCAAAATGAAAATTACGTTTTTTCAGAAAGTTATCAGACTAGTTTCATAAGTTTCAGCTAATAAATACTGGAATGTAATGTGTAATGTAAAATAAGCACCAATGTTGCATTATGGCAGATTTTTTTTGGTTAATCTCTTGATCACACAATTGACTTTAAGAGCACGGTGATAATCATCATAATAAAACCTGGATAGATCGATATTAATTTATTGATTTGAAATCAAAGCAAATTTTAGTGTAGATACAGTTAGGGAAATTAATAGTTTACCAAATTGACTACCGCCATATAGTCGGTCTATTCAAATCACAAATACACATACACACACAGTTGAGTTGGTTTGAGTAGTTCACACAGTTGTATGAAATGAGTTTAACTTGGCAAATAGAAATAGTGTCAATTTGACACCTCTTAAATACTATCTTCGGCCGTTTCCAGTCATTCCCACCTTTCTGTTCCATCATTGCGACATTCGGTTAAGCTCAACTTTGCCAGTTACACGGTATTTTTATCCGTTTGTCATCCTTAACACTTCGCTACGCGTTGATATAATATTGCAAAGGCGTGAAATGTGCTTGAATACGATATTGTTCGCAGAAGCTTTCACGGTACAATGTTTTTAAGGATTGTATGTACTATGTAGGCATGTGAGTTTTTTTTTGTGGAGGAATGTGGGTGTTGAAATGTTATGTGTTTAAATATTTTATTCCAGAAAAGTGTGGGGGTTTTAGCACTAATGATTATTTGGGCATGTTTCGTTTATTAAATGTCCCTCTACTTTTCTGTTTGGCGTGGATAAATAGTGCTGGTTTAATATTGAAATTAAATAATGCATTTTGATTGACATTAATTTGATTAGTTGATGTTCGACTGATTTTCTTTGAAAATGTTTTTTTTATTTTATTTTTTATTGTTTTTATATGTCATCTCGCAGTTGACTCTCAGATTGAGGTCGCAGCTGCTTAACCGGACTATCCTGTGGATGCTTTAAGCTACTAACTTAAAGCCTCTAGCCAGGGGTAAAATGCATAGTAACCTTGAGGTACTAATATTGCCTAAACTACGTAGGAATTACTTTCACCTGACAATTAAATTGGATACTAGATCATAATTTTCCTGGCTTAACATACCTAAATGAATTAAGAACTAGAAACTAAAACTGTCATTCTTGGATCTTACCCATCGTACCTGGTCGTCAGAAATCCAAAAGTCTGACAACCACTCTCACTAAGTGGTATTGTATTACCCAGTGGGTTGTGGAGGTCAGATAGGCAGTCGCTCCATGTATAATATTAAGCTGCATTCGGCTAGACAGAAAGCCGACCCCGACATAATTGGGAAAAGGCTAGGCAAATAGTGATGATTTCTAGTTCATATTAAGTCAATTCTGGTTCACAAGCAGTGGTTTGCATTTCTATTTTGCTCATAATGAAGTACCTCTGTACGAGCTCTGTTCACAGGTATACCAACGATGTATCATATTCTCGAGGCTGTGAAATTAGAGAAAATGAATTTTCCCAGACATGAGACCTAGCTAGATCGATTTTTCGCCCCCGTAAACCCTATGTTGCAACTTTCATCGAAATCGTTAGAGCCGTTTTCGAGAACGTGATTACAAATAAATATTATATATTATACAAATATTGGTAATTTAATAGTATAGGATAAATACTAACAAAACAAAACAATATTGTATATTAATATCAACCATAATTGTCATAAAAGTTATCACAACTTCCCAAACTCAATTCATTAACATAAACCATTAATAGTTTGTTGCACATTGGGTCCGATATCTAAATAAGTCGCTAAATAATGCTCTTAAGCATTATGTCCCCTAATAATGAGCGGTCTAATGCTCGCACAGTGCGTAGAAACGACGCTCTTGTGTACAAAATGAATTGTGTACGGAAACGTATTATAACGGTGTGTCAAATGACTCGGAACTAGGGTTGGGGATATTTTGCCGGGATTTGGAACGGTCTTTTTCGCATGCGGTATTTTTGCGTAGATCCGAAGAAATCTGCTATTGAGTGATTTTGGGTGTGGCTGTAAAGGTGACTAAGAATTAGCAATTAATCATGCAAAAGAATGAGTGAGGTTCCTCTTATCTACTTTTAACAGTGCAGAGAACATATTAATAAAAATCAAAATATTTTATTTCACATAAACCTACATGGGGACTTATGAAACGTCAGAAGCTAGGTGCACGGTTCCAATTGGTCGTTTCCTATATTACTATAGTAGTACTTTTTTTTTTAATAATTGGCTTTTACAATATTTTTCAAATAAAATTAATAATAGGTATGGGAGGACAGTTTAGGCCTTTCCATAAGTACCTGGTACTTAACAAAATAGAAAATGGTCAACAAATGCAGTCCAGCCTACAAGGTAATGAGTACCTACATATTTTAGTAATATTTTATAGCTTCGGTCAATTTAACTATGTCTTATTGTTATCAGTTGTATTGTAAGTTTGTTTACATAGAACCTTTACAGTCCCGGAGTTACTAAAACCCGGGAATTTCCACCACTATTCCGCATAAAAAATCCCGCACTGCCCCATCTCTATTACAAACTTATGTCGAGTGCCCGGAACCTCGGAGCATGATTTTTTGTTTACATGTTTGTGCCATCCCCAGGGGGATAACTATGCTGTTATTTATACCTCTAAAAGGGTGGCTGTGTCTTCTTCTCATATAAATATGGTTTATGACCCGTGACGCGTGGTAAGGATGGTGGAAGTTTGAGTAAGTGTAGTATTTTAGTGATGTCACTTGCTTAGCAGAAAGAAACGGAGGACCTACTGTTTTAGATATTTAGAAATTTTGTTCGTGAAATAATCTGAGTTTCAGGTAATAAAACATAACATAACATCACGCCTGTAATCCCCGAAGGGTTAGGCAGAGGTGTACCTATAGTACACCCACATTTCGCCAGTTATGTTTAAGTCCCAAGTAATAGGGGGCGAGCCTATTGCCATCAACCGGGCACATATCCAGGCTCCGGGCTGCTACTGAGGAATTTCTGATGAAAAAACCCAATAACACTTTGCCCGACCCGGAAATCCAACCCAGGACCTCATGCTCACCAGTAGCGCTGGCGACCACTAGACCAATGAGGGTTTATTTATAACGTGAACCAGTTTTTGGCTTCCCCTTGCAATGAGTCAATTTTAAGTTTCCGAGATCGTCGTTTGGGTGTTAGTACACTTGGAAACTAGGATAGTACTAACGTCCTGTCTGGTTTTTTTACCCACAACTTATGTCCAAAGCTAACACGACATATGCTATGCACTAAGTTATTACTTATTCAGTTACTAAGTTATTAAACATAATTACACAAAAATCCAAGTATTTCATCAAACCATTTCTCTTACATCACAATAAACAGAAAACGCCCCACAACAATATTACAGACAGACAATGAAATTTAAACACAGTGCCCAATGCGCCAGATGTTCAAACATGGACAAAATCAACACTAATCCTATTGAGTTACGTTCCGTATGCTTTCAATTAGCCCGTTTTACATTATTTATTTCACACCACCCGATTGACGAAGCTTTTGGTTTGATTTGTAATCGTTTTTAGAGTTTTTAGGGTGAAGCTATCAGAATAAATACATTAATGTGCTATTGTGAAATAATGGTTTATGGTTCTGAGTTTGTAGCTCAGGAACCACAAACCATTATCAGTAACGAGAGAACTACGAGCGAAAAACAGCGACGGCCGACGAGTCTTGTATGATAACTTTTCTGAGCGAAAAGCCTGAATATTCTGTAAAAAAAATTAACCACATAAATCTAAAATATGAGCAATCAGTAAAGGATGATAAATCAGTTCTGCATAAGATTTGTCATCCTTTACATTCATCAATGTCTATGAAATAAAAAACTTATTGTGCCTTTAAATTAAATTACGCTATCTAATATATCTAGTTCACTGAGATAAAAGCAATTTGCACTTAATTTAAAAGAACAGCGTTATTTTACTACCAAATACTTACGTTATTGCAAAAAGATACCACTTACATTCAAAATTATACTATTTACGAACCAAACAGCCATTATCTCTACCCTTCGACACTAAATACTAAATATTCACGAAGGGTACGACGGTATAGGAAACCCATTTGACCATCCAATCGATTGGAAAATTATATTATTTTTTCCAAATCATTACAACTTCCGTCTCACTGGTTAGTGGAAGATTAGTTTGTGAATAAAAACGATATCCTAATGGTGTTTTAAGTTTAGCGCAGTATAATAAATAAAAGTTAAATAAATAACTAAGTATTTTCGTGTAAATAAGTTAATGGATCGTTGAGGAAACTGTGATAATAAACAGGACAAAATGGCCGTACTTTTGTGAAATATTGTGTTTTTGTATCATTTAGGAAAGTTTGTTTGATATGAAAACGTTTTAGTTGTCGCTTTTAGTGTTAGTTATTGCAAGTGTTTGTGCTATTTAGCTTTTTCTTGCTTGTGAGTAGGTATATAACTTTAGTATACTGGCCTGTATTTATAAACAGTCTATAAATGCCCATTGAATATGTGCCTATAGTACAAAAAACACTCCGTACACGCGTACTTATTGTCTTTCAACGTGGAAACACAAGTGCGACAAGTGCGCGTGTACAGTGGTTGTTTAACGTATCAATTTAGTACATTTTGTGAATAATTTATTATTAAAAAAAATTGCAATTTTTTTTTTAGGATTTATAGACACTATGTTATTGCGGGTAAATAGGAAAGCCTTTTGTTAATTAACATACTGTATTATTTTTTCACTGTCGAAATGTAGAGAATAATGGCTGCAATGTTCTTTTATATTTTCAGGCAGCATCACAAAGTTTAAAAGAGCTTTGTTCAATAATATGTAATTCTTGCTCAATAATGTTTCTCTTTTTGTTTTTTATTTTATTTTGTGTCTGTTTATTTTATTTTGTGTGTGTGTGCTTTGATTATAATAATTTTAGTTAGTTATGTTTTTAGTTTGTTAGTTAATTCAATCGTATTTAATTTAATTCAATTCATTTTAATTCAATTTAATTTCAATTCAAGTTCATTTTTACTACTTCTAATAGATTAATGATATTATGGTTCTAATTGCATTGTTATCCATCTTTATATTGATTATTATTGTATAGTGAGATCTAATTAAAATGCTGTGCTTACCTTTAATTTAGATGCATGCAATTCTATTGTATTTGTTAATGATATGTACTTTGAATGTCCTTGTATGTATTTAGTTGGTTTGCCAAAATAAATAAATATAGTATTGATCTACCATTACTTCGCAAAAGCTTTAGTTTTTGCGGAATCTCGAGGTGAATTATTAAATTATATAGGTAGATATATCTACCACCCACTGTTTACAACTCTGCTTTCACACTTCATCTAACTGCGAAACAAAAGTTTATTCCGTTTAGACTCTTAGCCTGTATGTCATTCTGTTACATAGCATACACATTTTTCCCATGGGCCAGGCAGAAACTACAGAACTCCACCAGCTTCCCATGCATCTGGTCATACATGCCCGCTGGTTGCGAGTACTACGCACCTGACCTTTCTGAAGAACATCACCAATAAGGTCACTTTATGTCCCGCTTTTTTTTTTTTTTTTTTTTTTTTTTGGGTGGGAAATCATCATATGACGTCTCCCGCTCTGGGTGGAGCGGGAGGGCGTGTCAGACTCTTACTGACTAAAACCCACCCGTGTTCCTTCTGTTGCCTGTGCAATGCCAGGGGGCCACGGTATCCCTTTCGGACTTTCCCGCAACCCCGGCAGGTCTTTATGTTTTTGTATATATATTTATATCTTTATGTCACTTTATGTCCCCCTAGGGCACACAAAACACACACATTAATACACTAGAAACAGCTCCAAATTCTGACAAAACTCTATCAAGTAAAATTAACTAATATTGTAAGCATTCAAGACCACTACAAATTTTAAAAAAAACTTTCGACTTAGTCCTCTAAAGCGTCCAATAAAACTTAGAGTCCCTCAACACTTATCTAAGTGGCACAGACAATAGTATTCAATGTATAATGCAAATTATCCCTCTGGGAGGGCCAGAGGACAACCAAGTGCCTTCAGAATATTTTAGACGAAGTGGATAAGATTCAGTACTTATAGAACGGATGTAGAAAAGTGGCGTGGGTTTGCAATCACACAGTTATTTCAACCATAACACCATTGCAACATACTCTAATCAACAATGCTTTTTACAAACGTGGTTGTTATTTATTATTTTATTTTATTTTATTTTTACACTTTTAAGAAAGCTTACAGACTAATACACGTAAATGGTAACGAAGTAGTAAACAGCTGACAATTGCTAATTACAAGCTTCCGCATATAAGTTACAATGTTGAAACACAAGAACAACAACAACAATAATTATTCCTCTTAGAGCAGATAGTAGTGTCCAAATTTATGGATACAGATAAATTTGGACACTGCTATCTGCTTTAAGAGGAATAATGTGTAAAAGTATGTTGCAATGGTATTTTTTTTGCCGTGATTTTTTTTCCACAAGCAACCTTAACAAGCAACCTTAACAAGGTTGCTTGTGGAAAAAATATCACGGAAGGAAGACAGTAAAGTACAAAACAAGTCTAGTCCTGCTATAAGAACACTGCTACCGCATTCAAATTTCAATTCAAATCTTTTTCACATGTTGGTGCAATGATGTATCAAATTCGCTTCATGCTATGTGACGGAAATGTTTCTAGACAACTGCCATGATTCTCATTGAAAATAAGGAATGAGGTACTTAGAATATAGAAGACTAGCTTCCGCCAGCGGCTTCGCCCGCGTGATATCTTTATAAATTACAGCCTATGTTACTCAGTGATAGTACAGCATTCTACTGGTGAAAGTATTTTTTAAATCGGTCCAGTAGTTTTTGAGCTAACTCGTTAGATACATATAAAAAATTAAATATTTTCTCTTTATAAATAATCAGTAGTTACAATATTTATAGAAGACAATCAGTAGGTCGGTATTGTTAGTGTCTCGGTTTTACTGAAAGCATGTAGGTATAACTGTAAACTTCCCCTTAGCTATACAGATTGCTAAAAATACAATTTCACGCCATTTCAACCCCTCCCTACTGCACGGTCTAGAGTCATAGAAACAAAGTGATTGAATTGGAAGAAGCAACTCTGTCTTAACCCATTCACTGCTACGAGATTGGTAATAAACAGCATTTTAGTCAGATGAACGGTTAAACCCGTTTAGTACCGATAGCTAGGCAACAATGTGGCTGTAGTTAAATGTTAGTGCTACTTTATTGAGGCTTTATAACTATGTTATGTGGGTATTAGATTGAATGGAGTTGAGTAATAGATTTTTAAAATTAAAAAGTTTATCGTGTAGTCCGGCTGAGTTTTATTCATCCTCATCATCATTTCAGCCCAAAGAGGTCTGCTGGCCACAGGCGTACCTCAAGCACTGCTACTTTGATCGGTTCTGTGTTTCCTGTATCCAGCGGATTCCTGCGGCCTTAACAAGGTCATCGGTCTACAGTGTGGGAGGCCTTCCAACGTTCCACGTTTTATTACAACGCGTAAATTCAGTCTTAGGATTGGCAAAGGATTTTGATTTTGACAGTACTTACGTGTCATTTTTTGGGATTCAAAAATATAACTAAATGCTCAGATTAATATTATTATTATTATTAGAGGTCTAAATTAATAATGGCTGGTGTCTTGTCCCGGCTTTTGTTTCACAAATATTTCTTCGTTACATTCAGAAAAACTTTTTAATATAATGATGATCACTAAACTGTAAACAGACAGTGACAAAACGTTTTGATAAAAAGATCTCTATTTTGCAAAAATTGCACCATTAGCTGTCCACAAAACTGAAATTCACGTAGAAATAAAGCAACAAAAACTCTTTGATACTAAACATAATATTAATGTGGGGGAACGCATTAGGGAGCGGAAATGGCGGCATACACATTCAGTATTGTGCTCGGGGAAAAATGATATAATATCGTAACATCCTTTTATGACCATTACTGGGCTTGCCCGCCCTGGCACAGATGGGGGATGGGCAGATGCGGTAGTGGAGGTTAATGTGTTTGTGCCCATTCTGTGGCAGCCTCTGGGAGGAAATTAAGGCTGATTTATCCAATGTCAGATATATCATTCAGCTGTGGAATAAAATTGAGGTTTTATAGTTTTTCCTCCTGACTAATAAACGTTGTATAGCGTCTGTGTAGTAACACAACGCGTTGTCTTCTTCTTTCGAAAGTCAAATTACTGACGACTGAAAGAGAGAAAACGGTGTGTAACTATTCACAGTGATATAATACGTTTATTAGTAAGGCAGTTAGTGTATATTTTTGCTCAAAGTGGTAAATGATGGGTCTTTTAACATCCTGTATTTATAAATTAGTTTAGCTTCCAGATTAGAAAAGAAAATAGCCTAGTTTTTGCTAGATTTAATGAGGACTTGGAAAGTTAATGCTCAACATGCAAGGTTCGTAGGCTCGACCTATTTACAAAGACAAATGAGAATGTACAGAATATTTTTCAACCATGATGGGATAAAGTATGTTTTTTTTTAATGGGAATGAACTTGTTCTGGTGGTCGCAAGCGCTACTGCTGAGCATGTGGTCCTAGGTTTGAGTTCCATGTCTGTCTAAGTGTTCAGGAATTTTTCAGTAGCAGCAAAGAGTCTGGATTTATGCCCGGTTGATGTCTATAGGCTTGCTCCCTTTTACATGGAACTTAAACATAACTCACGAAATGTGGGTGTTTACTATACACCTCTGTCTAACCCTTCGGGGATAACAGGCGTGATGTTATGTGTTAACATAAAGTTTGTGACACAATATGTACCTACATATAGCTGTAAGAGGAGCTCGAGGCTAAGTAATAACTGCCGCACGGGTCGATCCGTCAGGATAAGCTACGCTTGCCGGGGTTGGTCTGTGGATGGGTGACCATCTTTACGTACCGAGACTCCTCCGTGCCTTGGAAAGCACGTTAAGCCTTTGGTCCCGGCTGTCATTCGTGGATCTTTGACAGTCGTTACGGGTCGTCAGAAGCCCGAAAGTCTGACAACCAGTCTTACCAAGGGGTATCGTATCACCCAATTACTGAGTTGTGGAGGTCAGATAGGCAGTCGCTCCATAGAAAATACTGGTATTCAGCTGCATCCGGTTAGACTGGAAGCTGACCCCAACGTAGTTGGGAAAAGGCTAGGCAGATGCTGATAGCTGTATGGAGAACGACGGAAGATTTCATACAGCAGTGGTCATTGGTATCGAAAGGTTAGTCTCATCTGTGTTCTTGACTTCTCAACTTACTCTTTACCATCGCCGCCCTACACGAGACAAATCGTCCAGTTGGCCATTTGTCAAAAAACCTGCATCCGCCCAATGAAAGCCGTCTTTGTGGACACCACAAACTTACTGGAACACATCCTTTTTTCTTATCACAACTATATAAGATTCAGAATTAACTTAATCACCAGTAAATGATTAACAAATCTACAAGGTTCTTGTAACTCTTTATTGTAATGACTTAAGGTTGCTTTTAGCATGATTGGTGGTATATGGTGGTATTTAATAAGAATGGTGATTGTTAACAAAGGTTTCTTTTTGAAGTTTTCTGTTAAAAATGCGTGCGGGTGTGTCTCTCTGTCATAATGATGGTATTGTGATGTTATTTATTGTGATAGAAATGATTTCATCGTCGTCTTCATAATTTGAAAAACTGATGATTTAGTGCTTGCAGGGGCTGGGTTGTGTTTAAGTGCAGATATTTACTTAATTTCTGTGATAGCGACAGTTAAAAGAATTGGTTACTAAAGCAAGAAATTAATGGCACAAGTAGGCACTGTAATTTCTAAGTACTTTTGGTTATCCGGGATTTAAATGACTTTTTCTTGGATTCATTCAGTCTTCTTCTTTTCGTGTGGTTAGTAAACTAACCTGGTGTCAGAGCTTTAAAGCCACCCACGGGCCTCTGACTTGGCTTCACATGCCGTCGAGAAATATCTCTCAGGCATGCCGGTTTCCTCACGATGTTTTCCTTCACCGTTTTTTGAGCAAGTGATAATTATATAATACGCACATGAATCCGAAAAGTCAGAGGTGCGTGCCTTGGGTTCGAACTCGAGACCTACGACTTGTCAGTCTGACGGTCACACAAATTGTATTTATTCTTGTTGCTGTCAGCAACGTTCTGTTCTTAACAAATAATCAATTTTGCTCTTACTTTTTTAGAAGGAGCAACACTCCTTTCATGGTAGGTACCTACTTTCCTAGTTAATTTAATTTAATTTTCATTTTGTCGCAACACAAGCAGACTATCAACAACAAAAACATTAAAACACATTCATTATCCATCTCTGTGCTACAGATATAACACAATGCTGCTTACTCCTGTTCGCTCAACCGGCTTGAATATACGTCGTTCGCAAAAGTTGGCTTATCTGTGACGTCACGGTTTTACGTCAGTTAATATCGGGATTCATTTCAACGTTCACATCTTTCTGCTTCCGATGCGTCCTTTTCGAATGACACTTTGTTTTTATTTTTATTTTGAATAAATTGTTTTTTGTCGATGGCGGTACTCTAGAACCATAGACAAGCTCTGTGGTGAAATAAAACATAGTGGAGGGTTTTAAAAGATGAATACAATGGGTACAAAATGCTTTCTAGTATTCACAATGATGTTTAACGAAGACTAGGCGAAGATCAAAGAAACGATAGATGGACTGTGTCAAAGATGATATGGCTAGAAAGGGGGTGACTACCGGGATGACGACTGATAGAGAAGTAGGTATGGAAGAAGAAAATATGTTGTGCCTACCAAATAATTTGGGAAAAGTGCAAGAGAATGAAAGTAATAGAGCTAGTTGTAAAGGATGAGCTCGTCCAGGGAAGGATGTACTAAATACTACCATCATAATTTCTGGTTTGTTTAGCTGTAAATCTTCCAAAGGAAATAAATAAGTGACCATGACCATTTCTGCCATCGGTCGAGCTCGTGGCTAAAAAATAACAGCTGCACGGGTCAATCTCCAAGGTAACGCAACGCTTGTCGAGGTCGGTCCGAGGATAAGTGACCATTTATTACATACCGAGACCCCTCCGTGCCTCGGAAAGCACGTTAAGCCGTTGGTCGCGACTGTCATTCGTATTTCTTTGACAGTCTTTACGGGTAATCAAAAACCAAAAACTCTGACAGCCAGGGGCCCTACCACCACCTCTTTTAGGAGTATTATTTAAATCTTACTTGAGCGTGTGAAAGAGATGGAGCTAGACGTCCTATATAACTCCACTTCTTTCTCGCACTGAAGTAACATCAAAATAATACTGCTAAAAGAGGTGGTGGTTGGCCCCCAATCTTTCCAAGGGAAATCGCGTTACCCAGTAGCTGGGTTGTGGAGGTCAGATGCTCCATGTAAAATACTGTTATTCAGCTGCATCGGGTTAGACTGGAAGCCGACCCCAATATAGTTTTGAAAAGACTAGGCAGATTGATGGACCATTTCTGCCACCAAAAAGACAAGTGCGAAGCGATTCGGTTTGAAGGGTGCTGTGCCGAATTTAAATTACAATTTTAGGTATGTCAGTCAATATTAATATCATAAACACAATTTGTCTAAGATGTCAAACTATCATTTTAATTTCAGAATATCAAAGAGTAAGATCAAAGTATAAAAGATTAACAATTCAACTAGGATGTCAAAGTATCATTCGAATAGTAATTTAAATTATAATAAAATTTATATATAGCAAGTCTTTCAGTGTTTCAGTCTTTTGAAATACATTTAAATTTAACTCTTTAATTGATTTTGGAATTTCGTTGCGGGGCGCTATGCAGAATATGTTTTTCCAAATTAATATTATTCTTTCTTTCCACATTGCGGTTCTACAACTGCAATTGTTACAGTTACGTTAACAGACCAAAATAAATGTTGACGCTACTGAAATTCTGCTATTTTCTGAAAAACTTCAATCATCAGAAAAAATAACAAAAATAATATAATCATAACATTAAAATATTGCCACGAAAACAGCTCATAAAATCCCATAGACCAAGTCAAAATTCACACAAAGTCAGTCATCTTAAGTCACCCCTAATTAAATTCGTTAGAGGTTCTCAATATCGTTGGCGCTTGAAATGGTACTTGAAACTTGTAAAGGAACCTTTTCACCACTATAGTGACCGAAAACAATGGGTAAACTGAGGCTGGAGAACAAAAAAATGGCGCGATTACATCTTTGAGTGGTTTGGTGGTGCGTGTTTCTCATGGGGCTATGTTTTGGTACTGACGCTAGAGGGAGCCACGGGGAATAGGGTGGCTAAGCGTTATGGTGTTTAGGAGATAGTCCTGCAGTTAAGAGTATGCAGAATTTTGCTGTGGCTGGTTTATAATAATAATAATAATAATTGTTTATTTAGCAAAAGTAATACATAGACACAGATTCAACAACAGTGGTAGACACATACAATAATCATGAATGGCTGTTTATACATACGTGTAGGGTTACAAAAGTATTAAATGTATTAGACAAAAAATTAAACCCTGCCTCTCAAACTAGGAGACCTGTATCTTGAGAGACAGTGTTCGGCAAAGCGTAAGTAAAATTTTGTTGTACCTTAAAAGTGAAGGGGTGTCAATCTACCATTACATATAGTGAATTGAACATCATGTGATGTGTGTGTGTGATGTGTATACTAAGATTACATGCATTTGTGAGAGAAGGAGAAAAAAAAAAGAAAAAGAATGTTTACTTATTTTTATGCTTAAAATTTCAGTGGCGTGTGTCAGCGTGTGGTGTGTGTCAGTGTGTGTGTGCGCGCGCGTGTGTGTGTGTGCGCGTGTTCGTGTGTGTGCTTGTGTGTGAGGATGTATGTGTGTGCGAGCGAGAGGGTGTGTGATCGTGTGAATTAATTGTGTAAATGTACACATATGTGTTGTAAATTTTTGTATCTAGCAATAATTATGTCAAGCGACGTAAGTCAGTATCGATTCTGTTTTACTATAATCCTGCTGTAAAAGCCAGGCCGTAGTTTTAGATTTAACTATAAACTTATTAAGATTTATTATGTCCAGTTCTTTCTGTATTTTTTTGTAAATGTGAGTGCTTAGAACATAATACTGGTGTCTTGCAAATGAGGTTTTGTGTTGAACGCCTGAAGGCACATATGTTCTTTTGCTTGGATCAGACGGAGGCAAGCCGCCATGTGCTCTAAGAATAGATTTGAGAACATAGAGCTGCCGAACCGTTAGAACTTTACAGTCAGCGTATAACTGTGCCGTAGGGTGTCTGTAGTGCATCCTTGTCATCACTTTAAGCACCGCCCTTTGAGCCCTTTCTGCTCTCAGCAAGTATGTTTTGGCTGCTCCACCCCATGCAGTTATACAATATCCAATAATCGATTGGCATAAGCTGTAGTACACCATTTTGAGAATATCGATAGTGGCAGATTCCCGGAGAGATTTAAATATATGAATAAGACGAAGTGTTCGAGTTGTTAGTGTATCGATTTGTTTGTCCCATCTCAAGCTATCGTCCATATGCACACCCAGGTATTTGACACTATTGGTTTTAACAATTGTAGGGCATGTACATGACGTCTGCAGATTCTGACACGAGTGAGCCGTTATATTATAATCTGATGTGGGTTTGGAGTTACTACGGATTGCAAACGGTATACAGAAGGTTTTCTTAAGATTTAGTGTCAGCAAGTTCAGATCAAGCCAGGTCATTATTGAGGACAGCGCAGATTCTGCCTTTATTTTAACATCCTCCCATGTAGGGCCGTGAACAAGAATCGCGGTGTCATCAGCATATGCGTAGATTTTACATGCGGGTAGCGACATTCTACAAAGGTCATCTATATAAATTTGAAAAAGTGTGGGGCCTAATATGCTTCCCTGTGGGACGCCATATGACACAAATTCTTCGTCACTGTAGCACGATTCAATCTTAACTCGCTGCCTACGATTTCTCAGGTAATCTCTGAAGATCTCTAGAGCTATGCCACGTACACCCAAAGATTCTAACTTAGATATTAGTAAGGGAACAGAAACTGTGTCGAAAGCCTTGGATAAGTCCAGAAATATACCGAGGCACCTTGCTTTGCTGTCCAACTTCATGGCAATTCCTTGCGTTAAGTCCAATACAGCGTCTTCAGTGGAAACTCCAGATCGGAAACCGTACTGGTTGTCTGCGATAATTCTGTACTTGTGAAGAAAGCTTCTAAGGTTATTGTTTAGAATCTTTTCCAGTATTTTAGATAGCGATGACAAGACCGATATAGGTCTATAATTACCAACACAGCTTCTGTTGCCTCCCTTATAAATTGGGTGGACTATGGCCCTCTTCAAAGCATCTGGAAAGACTCCTGTCTGTATACACAGATTGTAAATATATGTTATCGGCGGTACCAATATATGGCGACATATCTTTATTAGTGCGGATGATATTCCATCCCAGCCTACGGCACAGTCGTTACGTAACTGCAGTATAATAGATTCGACTTCACTTTCGTCAACTTTTTGTATAACAAGCGAGTTGGAAGGGGACGTAAGTGTGTTGTTTACACCAACACAAGGTGATTCACGGCTTAAAGTTGTTATATTCGGGCCGTTTAGTATTTTTGCTGCCATGTTCTTACCTACGTTACTAAAGTAAGAGCAGACATAATTCAGCGAAGATCGATGATTGTCACAGATTTTTAGTAGTTCAGCAGGACTTGTGCGTATTTTAGCAGTGTTAGTAATATCCTTGATGGTTTTCCATAGAGCTTTAGGATTATTTTTTGACTTATCAAGCTCACTCTTCTCGTAATTTCTCTTTAACTTTCGCAGTAGAGAATTGCAAAAATTCCGATAACGCGTGTAGGTTACCTTCAGTATTAGATTATCTGGTGATTTCTTTGATTTTATATGCAGTTTGTCTCGGTGCTTGATACATTTTAGTAGCCCTGGTGTAATCCATGGTTTTATGGTTCTTTGCCTTCTTGGTACTTTTGTTTGTTTAGTATGTTTGTTTACAATTGATAAAATTAATGTAATTAGCTTGCTCATAGCGATATTGGGATCTTCAATTTTATAAATATAACTAAAATCTGTAGCTTCTAACTCTACCTTGACGGCTTCTAGGTTAGTTCGAGAGATAGTAAAGCTTTTATTTCGTATTGGGTTTGTATTTAAAATAGTGAGAACAATTGGCTTGTGGTCAGTTATGAATGATTCTAGTACCAAGGTGGTGTTCAGTAACTTTGTTTTCAATAATATGTGATCAAGACAATTTTCTATTCTAGTAGGTAACAGGTGGGTCGGTAGCAGTCCATGAGACGCATTTAGGATAAGGTAATCCATTGCACGGTCATTCCTACTACCTTCCTTTATGTCTATATTCAGATCGCCTATAGTTGTGATATTGGGTGAAGTTGACAGTTCATCATAAATATTATTAAGGCTGGCCAGAAAGCTTTCGAAGTGATCTCTAGAGCTATACGATGGTGAGCGATATATCGCTACTACCGTTAGCTTATTATCAATTTGGCATATGAGACCATTTGCATTATTTATTTTTGGTTCCCACACCGTAACGTTTAATCCTATTTTAGTATAAACAATCACCCCATCGTTTTGATTTGTTATGTTCACTGTAGCGTGTGGCTGGTATCCGTTTAATAGTGGAAGGTTATTCACTTTACTCAGCCAACACTCAGTCAAAATGACAATATCAAAATCAATATTAGTTGACTGTATCAATGCCTGAAGACTGTCGAAATTTTTATTAATGCTGCGTATATTAATATGAAACAATGTCATGCTACTGTCATTTGTATTTATGTATTTTACACACTCGTGTGGATTACAAGAGAAAGAGTTTTCGAGGTTGAGGTTGTCAAGTTCGTAATTTATATCGTTTATATTAGCCATTAGATTTTGTAACTGATACCAAAGGAAGATACGTTAGATATGATAGTTTCGGTATTTGTATTGACGATTTACATCGCTTTCCTGTAGATAGAAAATAGTAGTGGTGTGGATAATTATGTTTGTAGATGTTGTATTCAGTGTTAGTGTGTGGGTAGAAGTTTTTTTTTGTGTAAAACATGTGTGTAAATGAATAAAAGTAGTAGTAAAACAACTTAAATGTATAGACGAAGTTATCAAGAAGTAATAAAAATAACAAAAATAACAAAAGGCTACTAAATAACGATTGAAGCAAGGGTTTAACTAGTCACATATTATTCTTACTGGCGAGCTCTTCTATACATTTTTCTGATTTAATCAACAGCTGTTTGTCGCCAATTTGCTTGCGAAGAAAAATGTTCCCGTTGCTAATCCAACAAAACCTAAAGGTATTTTTCCTCGCGAATTCTCTTGCTAGGTAGAATAATTTTTTGGAGCTAGGAGGCAACTGTTCCGCAACGTATACAGACTGCCGCGGCCCTGGTACACCGATCAATTTAGTGTTTAATTTGTCCTCCTTTGATTCCTTACTATTATTGTAAGAGCGGATAGCGGACAAAATGTTTTGTTTTTTTTGCACTGATGTAAATTCGGCTATGATCGGGCGCGAGGTGTGGGCCTCAACGCCTGTAGAGGGTTTCCCTGGAAGACGATATACGTCGCGGAGATCGACTTCGGGAACAGGCACACCAACTAATTTGCCTAAGTTGCAAACTGTTTTTAAAAGGTCGGTAGTACTCTCGTCTTGTTTGTGTGGAATATTCCTTATTTCAATTCCCGACGAACGAGATTTGTATTGGAGATCGATGACCTTCTTCTCAAGGTTTTCTATATAACCTCGCTGTTCCTGCCGCTCTTTTTTGAGTTCTTCCACCTCTTTCTTTAACTCTTCAAACTTTAGGTTCATGAAAGACATGGATTGCTCAATCTGTATGTTGGTCTTGCGAATTTCGGCGTTAGACTCCTGTATTTTTAGGTTTTGTACTTTAATCTCACATATATCTGTCCCTAATTTTGATATAAGGGCGGTTTGATCCGCTAACATTTTCGTGATACGGGTATTTTGGTCTTTTTCCCAGCTATCAAATAGGTCCTGGACATTCTGCTGGCTTCGAGGCGAATGTTCATGTCTCGGGCGTTTATTCCTACTCGTAACATATTCAATTGTATCAATCGCCGAGCTAAGGCTGATGTCTGGTTCAGACTGAGTCTGGGTCAGGTTTATATTTTGCGATTTCGGTGGAGTTCGCTGGACACCCGCCATATTTATTAAGGAACAATATTATTGTTTACTTATCTATTATCCAAATAATAATATGTAGTTTGACAAGACGGTGGTCAACGAAGCGCTATACGTTCCGAGCTCGTAGACGACTGGCGTAGCCGATACAATTTTCGTAGCGGCCCGTAGCACGCGCTCGTAGACTGCTGATTGCGTCGTAAGTACGTAGCACACAGCTATTTCACCCGTCGCTGCTACTAACTTGATGGCGCAATGGCTATGCGCTCGAGTTCACTGCCAGCGTCGTCACTCCGTCACAAGTTCAAATCTCGGCAAATCACGATCACTCAAAATTACTCCAAATTAGTCAGAAATATCAAAAATATTTGTATCCCTTTCTAGAACCGCCCACTGGGCGGTACACGCAGGTATAAGGACCAGGTGAGCGACAAGGAATTCAAAATTACTAGTAACAACCAATCACATAATTTAGAGACACAAAAACTGTAGCAGAATCGACACACGTCCACTCGCCAACGCGTCAAATGACCGAACTCCCGGTTTAGTCTTTTGCTACAGGCTTATTTCTTGATCCATTGAAATTTATCACCTAATTCGTATTATGTAGGTATGTTGATAACAATAATTATGATTACCTACGCAATTTTTTCTGTTATGGTGCCTAGAGGATAGAGGCACTGTGGTTATGGTCAATTTGTAGCTGGCTGCTATGAAGAAGTTAAAAACAATTGGTAGTAATATATCATGAATACATAGGGTTATAAGTATGTAAAACATGAAAGACATAATTAAAAATCCAATTTGTGTAATTGTTCGAAATAAAATAATAATCATGCAAAGATTTTCTGTCGAAGCAATTATTACAACGATGCAGTTTTAACGAACGCGGACTTGAGATAATTGCCTCCACATTCCGGTGCTCGTTTGTTGGATTATTTTTAATAAAATATAATGTTGTTGCACTTGCAGCGATGATCTGTTACTTACTTTCGTGACGTCATGTTAAAATAATTACGTATTGATGAACAAAGATTAAAGTAAATTACTGTTTATATGTGGCGTTATGTGTAATTACAGCACATCATACCGTTCGGTACTAGTTTTATTTTAAAGACAATTGTTTTTGTTTTTATTTTCACACAAATGTATGTATGACTCAAGAAATAATTTTGTAAATTATAATGTTTCTTTTTCTTTTTTATTGGTAAGTACAAGATAAGGCGAATAAACGTAATGAAATTCACTTTAAATACTACGCTATTAGAGTTATTTCTTCTATACTTGCTTTCCTCAAAATTATTTTGATGATTGAATTTTGAAAACAGGACCTACATATAATGTTATTTACGAAATGGTAAGATTTTTAGTATTCCTATTACCTATTTCCCGGACAGTCCCCTATTCCCCTACACAACGGTCTCCCTACTACCTACAGGCGTCTCACAGCGGCAGCTCCCACGGGTGTGGTGCTCAAATTAGCGCTCAATTTGCTGCATGATTCGATTTGCCACCCGACTGGGCAGTCAGCTGACCGGCAACGACTGCCATTTAGGCTTTCTGGTGACAGTTTTGTGAAAAATGAAGACAAATGTGGATTTGTACGAGGTGATTGTATCTACAGAGATAAAGTTCCGAATAGATAAATAATTATAAATATTATAGTGAAAGAAATGAAATGAAATTGTTTATTCTGTAAATAGGATACTGCAATCACTTTTACAAGTCTTATTATAAAAAAAAAAAAAATAGCTAGATGAGTTTGGCGTTTCCTATCAGAAAGGTCCTGTTAAGATACTTTATAATGATAAACCTACGGTTTATTTCTTGAAATAATATTCACAATTTTTTATCCTGCAGCATTTCCTAGCGAACAACGCAGAAAAAAAATGTCTATTTCAATTAATAAGGGCATTTAAATACATGTTTTGGAGATCACCTTTTAAGCAGGACTAGCTTGTGATAGGAGACTCCGCGCTTCCACTTATCATTAACTATTAAGAGGGAACAGGGCCCGCGATTCTCCATACAAACGTATTCCCCGTTTTTCTTCCTGAATAATGCCTCTAGAGCTGTCATTTTTTTTTTATATAAAATCAAGGTCTCTATAGGCATGTCTCTGTCATTTTCTTTTTTTCAGCAATTAATAAGTAAGGAAACTATGAACCTCCAAAAATAATTCAATAGTATATTCGGAAAAGTTTTTAGCATAAAAGAAAATAATAGGAACCTAGACATACTATTTCTTAAAATGTCAATGTAAAAAATTATTAAATCAGCTTAGTTTTAGAGGAGAAAAAAGGAGAATACCAAACTTCGTTTGCGTCAAAAATTTTGTGCTATAATCGGTCTGAGCTGCAGTTGTGTCTATCGCACTTTACGGGGTTTAACTCGGTTTTTCGGGCGCAGCGTAACGGCAATAGTTTTTTCAAATACCTATTTTTCAAATTCCTCGCAGCCCCTGTTCCCTCTTAATATGAAATGAATGGGTAAGTTTAAATTGTACAAAGAGCATGCCGTAAATGAATGAGCTTATGAATAGAAAAGGCCCAAAATGCGCGTATTCGTGTTATGTATGCGATTATGGGAATATAAGAAACAAAAATAATATTCATTAGATTTTTTTTTTATTTGGGGTATCGACTGCAGGTAGTTTAGTCACTTGAAATATCAGCAGTGCTATTCTATAACCATCTCACCGTGAAAACTTAGGTGAAGTGAACGTGAAGTGAGCTGTCATTCCACCTGCAGCTTGGGACTGACAGCTCACTCCGAGCTCACTTCACCTAAGTTTTCACGGTGAGATGGTTACAGAATAGCATTGCAGTTTCTTTTGTGTAAACTTCACATACGTGATATGTATAGATATCCAAACAACTGTCCAACAAAACAGATTTCAAGTAACAAAACTACTTACCAGAAATCAATGATAGCAAAAAAAAAACTTCAATTCTATTTATTTTTTATTTTATTTTACTACTGCGAAGTATTGCTAGCTAATTTTATTAGACCCTGGAGTGTTGGTTTATTTATCGTCATTTGTCGATCAAAACAGTAATATTTTACTGAAAATTTACAGGTGAAAAATCTAAATCTTGTAGTTTTTTGACTGTACGGTATAGGTTGCATTGAACAAGTATACCGTAAGTAGGTACAACCGTAAGTAAAATAATAATTGAAAGTAAAATACCTATATTTTTCGGTACGGCTCCGATTTTAACTGAAGGGTGGTATTCGAAGAATTGTAAGTAGACCAAAAATGAAGTAATCGTCGGTATTGTTACCACCAAAATTATTATTCAATGTTATAACTCAAAACATTCCATCAACAAAACAATTTCATAACAGGTAACATTTACTTATATAAATTACATAAACAAGTGGCAACACTCAATAAACTCGTTTCTTTTATTTGACTGTAAACATTCATAATACCGTTTCTTTGTAAAGGAGTTAAACTTAAACATTACTTTTTAAATCTTATCACAAGATCTCACAAAACAAATAACATTATATAACCAAAGAAACCGACTTTGCAAAGGTATTTTACTCTATACCAGCCACTTGAACTTTAATTTGTATGCCAAGGAATAATACACCTTTACTTAGAGACCTATAGCTCAGTTTTCCTTTGCTACTGAAATTGTTTTATGACCTTTTGAATATTTTCTGCTAGTCAAAAATCAGCTTAGTGTTTTGAAACAAAGAGTTGATTTTTGTAAAACTTGTGTATGTATAATTTTATTTCCATACGAACCTTACTATAACTGTTATCTTCGGAATCTCACTACAGTTAAACAAAAGGGGTGAAAACAAAACGGGGTGAAGTATTTCTCGTATAGGGGTGAAATACAACGTACTCGAGAACTCGAGTCGAGAGCTCTCGAGAACTGGATGTAATCGATATTACGATTATATCGACTTCATTCAAGAAACAATTCAACAATTGCTGGACGAGTGTGTAATATTATTTATTCGTGTGAGTTTTTGATTTAATTGAAATACGTAGGTACTTCTGATTTCTGCAGTTGCATGTTGGTAATATCAATATCATTTGCAAAAACAGTGGGAAAATATGTAATGGGTTTTAATTTTTTAAACAATAAAAATTCTCGTACCTACTGTTTCGAAGGTAAAGGTTTAGCAAAGAATTTAAGAACAGTAAGAAACTTTATTTCCTCAAGAGGAAACTGAGTCAACTTAGGGCGAATTTCAACAATAAAAAATAAGAACGCAATCCAATCATCAATGTATTGTGGAATATTGACACTGACAGCTCTCGTAGTTTAGATGTGTTGAACGCGTTCAGTTTCATCTTAGACAAGAGAATTAGACTGAGATTTAGCCTCACAAAAGTAACCACTCCCTAGAAAGAGGTAAAGCGTGTGTGCGGCGATTCCTGTCAGCCCCTGTTCTAGGGGGGTGGGGGGCAAACCGGGGCCTATGCCCCGGGCACCAACTTCAGGGGGTGACAAATTTAAGCATAGCAGACAAGTGCATCACCCAGCACACCGCAACTTTACAATAAATGAGACGCGCAGCACTTAAAATCATTTTATTTTTTTCTTTTTTCAGTTTTGGCGTTTTGTTTTGGCATCCAACAAATAGTTTTATGACAGTTGAGCGCACAAATTGTACCTACGCTACGAAATGTTGCCATTTTAAATATTATATTTTATATATTTCGGACTAACTATTGTGTTTATTTTATTTTTGTCTCATTTTGTTATTTCTATAAATGCTGCACCGGTTGCCGTCATCACGTAAACGCCAGTTGTCGCTGAAAATCAGCGCTGTCTCAGGGTCCTAGCATTATGCTGAGCGATGGCCGTTTTGCGTGGATGTGACGCATATATTCCCCCAAATTGTTATTATCGTGTTTTTTTTTCTTTGCTTGTGTCATATGTACCGCAAATAAACGTTTTTTCATTCTTTTTTTGCTGCCAACATTTTCATTTCTAGTAAATTTGTACCTTAGCACATCCCCAGATGGTAGTGTTTGCTCCGCCTCTAAAAAATTCAAGATCGCGGGGCTCATTACCTGCACTACTGAAGAGACAACTATTGGCCATCAATTCGTTTTGTCTCTCTCGTGCTTTCCGGTCTGTATTCACTGCACAACTGAATCCGGAACGCTCATCGTCGACGTCTCGTTCATCCTCCATTCTCTCGCCTCGTCCTGTCTCTGTTATATGAGTTTCATTGATGGAATAGGCACTTAGTAGAAATGAAACATTAATTTACAGTACGGTAGGTACTTCTTGAAATAAGTTAGTCGCATTTCGTGATTGAATTACGTGTAACCAACTCTATCAAGCTTTACCAATTTACTAATTTACCGCTTTGACCGAAAATGGCATGGGCACTTGACGTTTACCAACGCTATGCCGTTAAGCAAATGGCCGCCATCGCAAATCCAATGGTGCGTCTATGTATTATGGTGTAAGAATGAAGACTTCATACTTCATTACGAAGTATTATTGTTAGTGTACGAAATTATAATTACTAAAATAGCATAAATAGGAAAACACACTACACTGTACACAACGTCTAGAATTACTTAGTATGTTTTATTTTCATTGTATTATGGTCCTAGTTTGTTTTTTTTTATTTATAATAGTTACGCATAAATACAGATATACATGTCAAAAATACGTTACTGACTTACTTGCCTAATCGGGACGCTAGCGCCGCCTGGTGGCGCTCGACAGAGTCTACAAGACAGACAAGACAAGACAGAGTCTACTACTCCAGCCGGACGACGCGACGCCCTGACGTTATGTTACGTCCGAGCGTCGCGTCGTCCGGCTGGAGCTAAGCAGACTTCATGGGTGGCGGTCAAGCAGTGAAGACGTTTAGAAACTGTCGCGCGATCCGAATAGTTATGTCGTGTACTATCGAAGAACTTCATATCTAAGCAGTTTGAAAACAAAATCCCGTGTACACGATGACCACATCTGTTACCGCCCCGGGTCTATAGCGGCCGAGCGCTGCAAGCGGAAATAATCCTTACGGTGGTGTATAGATATGAACTTCTTCGATGGTACCTACAGTATGTATTGCTAATGTGATTAATTTGATCGTGAATTATATTTTGATCTGAACTGTAAAGGGTTTTTCTATTGCGTGGTAACCAATACTATCCACAGTACGCCCACAGTAGTTAGAATATGCCTTACGAAAGAGACACCTACCCGCCTCCGTTATACTTGTATATATATTTATTTATAATTACAGGTATTCAGCTGGAATCACACTTATTTATGTGTAAAATCCTACTTACCCGATGTATTATGTCACAGAGGGGGACATCATTACGTCACTCGAGAGGCAGTGGCTGAAAATCAGCACTCATAATCATAATCATTTATTTGCAATAAGTATTGGTACAGTGTCGGTGTTATAGTCAATAATGAGTTCCTAATACAAAGTCAGACATTTGACATGCAAAATGCACTGATGACAATAGGTTCGTCCAAAGTCACAGCATTTTGTCATGCTGAGCAACAAACTGTTCTTGCACAGATGCAACGCACAGCTTAATTTTTCTTGTTATTGTTGTTTGTTACCAAAGTAGTTATTTTCCACTTTGGAATCGGTATTTTGTATTTAATCATTCTTTTGATTGTTTGTTTGTTGTCATTTGTCAGTGTCGCAATACAGAGTTATTATGCAATGTGTGTTGTCTTTGGTCATAATGTGACATGCCCTAACATCAGGCAATGGCCAGAATTGTCAAACTTTTAATTGTTGAGTAAAAATATCAATAATAAAATGGCTTTTGGCTACATTGTGTGTATTTTAATGTTGTTTGTTTGTGCAAAATAATATTTTTTTCTTTCTTTCTTTTTCTATAAGTACTTCATTATATCGTTGATTTATACAGGGTGACCCGATTACAGTGGTCCACTTTTTTTTTGTTAGATGGCATCGTAGATTATCGTTTGAGAAAAACATTAGTTCCGCGAAAATCTATAAATTAAAGAAATTGCAATTTTTTTTCGTTTGTTTTGGAAATAATCTAGTCTGTTAAAAAAAAAAGTGAAAATTAAACGAATTGAATTTTGCCATATGAGTAGTGTAGTTATGTAGATAGCATGTAATAACCCATACTTGTGTGTATTACCAAGGTATAACATTTTATTTTACTCGTTTTGTAACTTCCTGTATGATTTTGATAAAATCATTCGATTTTCAGAAAAGCACTGTGAAATAAAAAGTACTACCGGAGAATTACATATATTATAACATATATTGCTCATAGCGTTAAAAACTGCCTTAATATGTGTTAATTCTCTGAATAAAAAATCCTTAATATGTAACTATTGTATCATCGTCAAAAATAACATCATGTAAAGTAACTCGATAAAAACAAAAAAAAAATAACGCATAGTATGCATTTCTTTAAAAAACGTACCTTCACAAAAAAAAACTCATTCGCTATAATTTATTAATTAGTCACAGCTGGCATATTTAATGGTAAAAACAACAGGAATATTATTTTCCGACACTTCTTTGTTAATACAATAAGCATCTACCTAAGTTTCTTCATATTTTAGCTTGGGGTTGCTGGAGAGATGCTACAACAACATAAAAATTAAGTGTTTGTACTCTTAACCTTTCAAGGTAATTATTTTTAAAGTATGCACAAATCGAGTACATATTGGGTACAAAAGTATTATTCACTTATAAATAGAAAAACAGGTGCTGGGGAGCACGACGTAATCAATAACTTTTAGTTTTAGTTCAGCTTAGTGTGTGTTTAGCGGTTACACAGCCACATACGAACTACGCATCAAAGACATGACGTCACACAAATCCTGCATCGCGCAATTAGAGTTTACCGCGCGAACGACATAATTATATAAGACTATCCGACATCAACAGTCGGGCAGTCCGCCCGCCAGACACAACACCCGTCTGGTTGGAGGATCCTTCCTTTTCTATGGTGGATGAGTGAACTTTACACCCTGTTCCTCATGCCCCTAAATGTGTCTTGTCCCTCGACGCTAGTGCTCACTACAGCTATCCTACTGAGTTATTACTTTCCATAACGTTTTCGACTTGTTATCTCACCGGTCATTTATTACTAGTCAACTTACGTATCTTGGACTATTGAGTGCGCCTGTGATTTGGACATTGTGTTGCTAGTATGGCTGATAACCGTGGCCGACGTGTGCTCTACTTACCGCGTGAATTTCGCCATGATAAATATTTTGATGGCATCGCACGAGGTGTTGCGACATACTGCCCGGCTCTATCGCGAATATGTTGAACGGCAGCAAGGCCCAGCCGTGCAGCGCTTCCTGGACCATCGCGTTTCCTCGTGAGGCTACATAATTCCTTTTTAGAAGGTGTTATCCCTGGTTTCCGTGGTTCACGACCACCTGGACTAGTCAACAGTAACCGTGAAGAGATCGTTCTTGAAGAGTTAAGACGTGATCTGACTACAAAGTCAATGACGAATTGCAAGTCGTACAGGGATTCCGAGGATTTCCGTACATCGAATTATTCGCTCTAACGAGCTACATCCTTACCATTATGAAACGGTACAAGAACTGAAACCTGAGGATTACTCGAGTCGAATGGCATTTTGCAGACCCCGATTTTTTTCGCTTATTAGCAAGTCACCAGATTCTCAACTAACTAGATTCGCAACTCACCAAATGTACAATAAAACACAAAATCACATTAAATAACAGAATAGGTACAGTAAATCGAAACAAATCCAAAATAATAGGGAATTCATGATGTTGTTTACTTACTATTTCACCTTGGTGCATTAACAATACTTTTTGTAAATACTATTCACCTGCGTGCATTAACAATATTTTTTATAAATATTAATCACCTGCCTTAAGCATACTAAAAGTAAACCTAGGTTAATGGACCTAAGTGAATTAACCTAAGTGAATTTAGTAAACTACACTATTTTCTTCTGCCACTGAATACCAGGTGAATTTAGTAAACTACACTGAATCTTTCTGAATTTATTCATTAAAAAAAATTAAACAAAAACAAAATAATAATACGTACATTTTCGCGAATTATCACTTATAGCTTAGATTCGACCACCAACATGAAGGGTCTAGAATTTTTCAAATAATATAATAATTTTACTATTTAAGCAATCCGAAATAATGTTCTTAATTCTTTCATCTATTTGTAATAATTTAATACTTATTTTGTTTTCCATAAAATGCAAATCTTTTTTTTGATATCTTGGACATTTGCTTCTTTTTTCAAAATTAAAATACATTTAAACAGTGATGGTTTGGTTGCTATTTTTCACCACTAACGCCACCCTTCGATGGCGTTAGTGGTCCTATTCTTTTCTCCCTAACAACTATAAACTTCACGGGTTACTTTTATGATCCACTGATTATCAAAATAGTTCTTGAATTTCGTATAAGAATCAGTTTGTGGTGCTATTTCACAAATGCGCAGATATGCTTCAGGAATTATTAGTATAATTCTATTATTTATAGTCAAAGTAATACGCATAACGGTATGCAAAGATGCGTAACTTTTCTACCTTCGCGAGTATCTCACGCTCAAACCAATTTTTTTGCTCATTCTCCAATTGGCATTCTGAAAATGATAATAAGATCCCAATTAATGCATAAGAAAACAATTCATTCACCGCTTGCATCTTTGCAATTTCATAATCATATTTGTATGTGTTTATTTTCATGCCAAATTGTTCCTTTAGTACCCGAAAAAAACGATTCTATGTATTTTGGCATTTGTCAGGAAGAAATGCGTAAACTAGAGGCACAAAACCATCTGCATCTTCATTTGGTGATAAGTCCGCATGTATTGTGTAAAGACAGAACGGGTTAAGTGCCGCTCGGAAAGTGCATGAAATGAGGTTGTCTGTCAGCAATTTATCCGACCTCTTATGCATTAGAATGAATTTTATTAATTTATGTAATGAGGTTCTCTATCAGTAAAATAGTCATAAATTATTAGAATTAATTTGAAAGTTATAATTTTTTTTTGTGTGATAGTAGGTACATTATCTGATGAGTTGCGAATCTGGTTAGTTGAGAATCTGGTGAGTTGAGAATCTGGTGACTTGCTAATAAGGGATTTTACCACGTTTTGAGGACAGACAAAAGCCGTTTAGAGCAATTTGGCTTTTTTAATACGCAAAACAGTCACTTACATGTGGTGGAAATTCCACGCTTGGTAAGGTAATCAAAGTTCCAAGAACGCTATACAGACAATACACTATATGTGAATATGTAGTCTTGAATTGAATACAGGGAACTTGTGGGCCCCTTTGAGCTACCATCGCGTCTAAATGCAGACGTTTATTGAAACTTTAGTCAGAACGAGTTGCCAAACATTCTCCATGACGTCCCCCAAAATGTAAGAGATCGCATGTTGCTGCAACAAGACGGGGCTTTAAGAGTCAGAAATCAACTTGACGCATCTTATCCGGATAGAGAGGTAGATCGGTCGTGGTGGCACTGGCGTGGTGACACAATTATAGTACTAGAAATACTTAGTTAGACCAATTAGTTCAACTGGGTTGCAGACTGGCTAAAGTAGACTCATCCTTCATGGGGTACTGTTTAAAATGTCATAATAAAATACCTCCCTACATACTACAACTAAATGAAACGAAATTTAAATCTTGTATAAAACCCACACTATGCTGCCAAGCATATTATAAGCTGGGGGATTATATCGCTGACAAAAATGCTTGGCTCGATGCTGGTCCACAAGGACGCATAAACTAATTGATTAATTAGCATTCGAAAATATTGTTGGAGCTGCTGAAGATTGCAAAAACTATCTTTGAATTTATCGTATAACTTCAATCTCTTAGTATTGTATAGCACATATGTGAGCACTGTGACCATGTACCTTATACCTATCCTCTAGCCTCCACAATCGCCAGATCTAAACCCAATAGTTATTTTTTCTCCAGAGAATTCATCAGAACGAGATTTGCGTCAAAAATCCAATTGGCCATAACGACCATTTGGCCAAACCGACGCCTTATAACAGATGTCGCATGTGCATAGCAAACCGAGGAGGGAACTTTGAAAACTTATTGTAAATGGTTTTTGAAAATTGTAAAAATCATCTTTTGTATTCTTATAATATTAATTTATGCTGTCTTATTTTATTTCCAAATCTCATTCACTCTAGCTTAACACAATGAAAGTTCACATTCTTCGCGAAGTTAAGACCTGTGTTTTAATTGTGAGCATTTTACCAAATTACAGGGACAAGAAATTTACATTTTGAAAATATCGTATTTTGCTATTTCTCATTTTTAAGTTACTTTACATGATGGTATTTTTGACGATGTTACAATAGTTACATAACAACTATTTTAATACAGAGAATCACCACATATTAAAGCAGTTTTTAACGCTATAATCAAATCTCTGGTAGTACTTTTTTTTTCAAAGAGTTTTTTTGAAAATCGAAAGATTTTATCGAAATCGTACGGAAAGTTACAAAAAAACTAAAATATAATGGTATAGCTTAGGAAAACACACGAGTATGGGTTATTAAATCAAATTCAAAAGTCATTTATTCAAATTAGGCTGAGAAATCAGCACTTTTCGAACGTCAAAATTACATAAGACAGTCACCCAAAAACGCCCACCCTTCACCACTTCCTAGTGCTTTAGCTGGGAAGAAGTGGCGCAACAAACTCCCCAGCTTACTATTACACCAGCTTATGATGACATGCTTCCTACAGGAATACATTACTCCTATGCTAAAATTCAAATGGTTTAATTGAATAATGTTCACACCAGAGTGGTTTTTATGAACAGACTAGATAAATTTCCAAAATTCTTTGAACTAACTTCAAACTACTTACTACTTCAAACTTCCATGCTATAGATTTTTGCGGAACTATTTTTTTTCTTAAACGTGTTACGATGCCATCTAGCTAAAAAATATTTTGGATCACTGCACTGTATGCGGGCCACCCTGTATTGTGATTTATCAACAAATACTAATTAGTTTTTCCGTGAAATTCACCAAACTCAATGGGCGTAGCATCGCCAATAATGCATGAGAAATTCGTAGCGACTGCTACGGTCGTAGGCTCGTAGCAGTTGTCTGGTTTACTGATCGTAACGCGTAGCACGTGTAGTGAAATTAATAATGAGAATCAATTTAATTATTTTATTTAAAGTTAAAAAGGGAAGAGCTTGTTGTAAATTAATTGCGTAGTTTTACTTTTAGACGCATTCTGTATACATACGGTAGTGATGATGTTACGAATTTATTTGGTTGAAACCATGTCTTCCATGGTTCCATAGTCGTATGCAAATGTGTCAATGATTCGGTTTTATAACTAACTGCTTTAGTTAGCGTCCTCTATTTTTTGCACACATTAAAAATCAACAATGTTTGCCCAAACAAGGGTGCATTGACCTTTATTTTCAACAAAAAGAAAAATAAATAGACACTAAAAACGAACAATGAAACCGTTTTAAAAACGTAACAAGAAACCAAGCATTTGGCTAACCACACACCCGCGACACAAAGGCACAGTCGCGACAATGGTGGCCAAAACAAACGTGTGAGCTAATTTGAACCGGCAACGAATCTGATCACACGTCTGAGCCGCAAGTAGCTATTTGTTGTTGCATACGCCCACATGGTGTGCGAGTACGTTGTAACGTGTAATGCGGTACGGGATTTCTCGGCTGGTGTTTTGAAAGAGGACTTTGGCAGTGGACTTTGCATGAAAACGTTGATAATGAGTCCGGTTTCACTATGAAATAATAAAAATGATCGAGTAAAATGGTCCGCCAAAATAACGGAATAATTAGGTAGATGCCAATTTTATCAAAAGGTAAGATTAATCTGGAGATAGCTTTATCTAATTAAATTAAATAGCTTTTTAGTTTTTACTGCTCATTTTGTAATTCAGATTTGTGAAGAACAGATACATAATCGAATGAATCAAGTAGGTACCAACACAAATATTGAACAACTTTCAAAGTTTCCAGTCCCGCATGATACAGTAATTAGCTTTTTACTGTAATGAGCAATAATTCTCGTACAACAACGTACCCGCACCCTTCTAAACATCGTTTACCAACATGTAATCATTAGCAGATTCGTGTGAAAACAGCCAATTTTGTCGCAGCGTCGCGCGACTATTGTGTCGCGACGTCGCGCTACTGTTATGACGCCCGCGCTGTTTGATTCGTCGCCAGTATTAGTCGATACGTTTGCGTTTGACTTACGTTTGCGGAATAATTACTGCGATGTAATTACATATTGGTGTTGTAACTTGTATAGTTAGTTAGTGTGATTAGGTTTAGAATTATGTTTTCATCGTTCACAGGCTACCTACAAGGCTGATGGCAATTTTATCGCCTTTGTTGCTAGCTGAGCTGCTAGGCGTTTTATTCAGTCTTGCAGCTTCTTGATCCATTGTAGTTTTAGCAAACTATTACTTATCTAGATTCATTAGAAATATCAGATCTAGTTTTTAGAACACCCTATGAACTTCTGTTCTATCCATGCTGTCACCAAGCGAAGCAGTAAGTACTCGTATAATTGTTTTTTTTTTTGGGTAATGCTGCTCATGTTATTTCTTCACCTTGATTTTCTTCTTTCCTTGCATAATTCTTGCTTGACTTCTTTACTTGTTCAATCAGGCGTCTATTTTCAACCGACTTCAAAAAGGAGGAGGTTCTCAATTCGGTTGAATGCTTCTTTTTTTTGTATGTTTGTTACGCGATTACTAATAATACGTATTTTTCCCACCTAGTATATGTGGATGATGTTCTAATAGTTCCTGTCACTGTAATTTATATAGCAGGTAGTGGTATTCAAATTTTTGTGGGGTTTTTGTGTAGGTACCACAACTAAAAAGAAAAAAAATAAAAACTTTTTTTACAAAGAATAAAACATACAATTCCGAAAAAAACACTACAAAGGGAAAAATAACTTTGATTTCGGAAGTCGGTGGCAAAAAAAACAAAAATACAAAACCACAGACTCAGACTTCCGAAATCAAAGTTATTTTTCTCTTTGTAGTGTTTTTTTTTGGATGTCGGTTTTATTTTTTGTAAAAAAAGTTTTTTGTTTATTCTAGCATACCTATTTTGTTTACATTACCTAGTTTAAATTCTAGTTGATTAGATTCAATTCCGTCGCTAACAAAATCATCATTAATTACAGAATTTACGCTTACAGTAGCTAAACCAATTTGTCCCAGTTCTAGTAACTAGTTTTCACATACACACGAACCTACCTACCTAATATTGGCAAAACTATACCACCGTGATAATTAGTTACTGGCGAAATGTTAGTGACATGACTTTAGCAAAATCCAATATATCCCGAACTAAACGGTGACCACATTCATCCATCCACTTGTCCACGACAATGCGTTCGCGATGTTGATCCACTGGCCGGATTCAGCCTCGTGCCGGATCCCGCTGGATCCGACCGGATTTCGGCGGATTTTAGACCGGTTACATTCGGATTCGCCTCGATAGATACACGCGGTGGTCCGACGTCCATCCAGCGTGTATTTAACCACATTTCTAAGCGTATCGTGTTAGAATTTCAAATTTGTTTGCATACGGATTAGAAATTTCAAGTTGGAACATGATAATTCCGATTTTGCATTAATGTTATGAGATGAATTTTGAAATGTATTGATGTTGGCATGGGAATACGTATGTTATTAGTTTGTTTGTATTGCTTAGGTATAATTTTGTAGTTTGCTTATGATGGCTCGTCACAGAATTTGGTCGAAATGGTCATACACATCGTCGCTTGAAGTAATAACGTTCCAAACAATTTTGGTTGAAAGTTTTAATTATCTATTAGCAGTGATTTGTTGATAGTTTGTGGCGTGTTGTCATAGACACACACATCTTTCCCACAGTTTTTCTAATGTTAACCGTTAGTCGAACTTAATGTTTGCTAACGGTCTTTATTAGAAAAACTGTGTGGAAAAACCGTCAATCCCTACACAGTAATTGAGCTTATATTGTGAAAACAGCATCAACATAGCCTTTTCTCTGCCATGTTGGTATTAAAGTTTAACCTTTTTTCTTTGTGTAAAAACACATTTGCATTCAAATATTTATCCCAAAATCTATAAACAGTTTTCAAAAGTGCCCCTAATTTAAATCACATTCATTTTCATGTCCAAACTCAAACTTGTAAGTCCTCATATTTCGACGCTGTCCACTTCAGCCCAAGTTCAAAAGAAACCTCCCTTATTTTAATCCCTAATGAGTAAGTATTATTAACTAACAGTCTTCCACAAGCAAGGCGCGACACCGGAAAGACTCAGGGCTGCCACACTCGGCCGCCGGCGTACACTAATTGTCTAAGTGCATAATGAACTTGTTGGCAACCCTAGAAGCCAACTTTGATATCAGAACAGCACACAGACGTTAACTTTGTTTTAATATCTTAGAGTTAAATTTTGTTTGACGAATTCTCTTGAGCGACAACCCTAACGATGCATCGGACACGCGATTTTCGACTATGAAACGTAAAATATAGAGTTGATCTTAGGTTGTAGAGAAAATTAAATATATTAAGGGTTATACAGTAGTCGTCACCCTCAATCTTTCTGTATGTATGTGTCGCACTCTCTATTGTCTCGTTGAGTTAATTAGAAAGTTGTGTCGCGCAAAAACGGCGGAGTTCCAAAGAGATGTAACTTTGATAGTTAGAAGCGAGGAATATTTTTTTAGTTTTTTAATTAAGTAAATTATTTTTTTGCGGACTTGTTCCAGGTACTCTTTAGTGTGTATAGTGTATACTATAGACTTATTATTACTGTGGTGGTAATGACAAACATACTTTAAAAAAATGCAACTGTTCAGAGATTTTCTGGCCTAATCTAACCCGTTTCTTTCATCGCATTCTTGAAATGAAATGAATGAATGAATTATTCAAATAACTATTCTTACTTTTGTATATATATATATATATATATATATATATATATATATATATATATATTTATAACTCTCTGTAATCTCGTGGCTTCATCGACTACTCGTAAGTCGTAAGTACTGCTGATTTTTTCTTCCCTAATCAAGTAGTTTCCCATGAAATTGTCTTCTCAGCCTATTGTCATGTTCTGATAGGGTTAAAATAACTGGTTCAGCGTTTATTATTTCCTTGAAACAGGGAAGAATCTTGTGTTACGCGAACTCTGTGTCGTACTTCCGTAACTGTTATGTGGGAATCCAGTTTTCACCCCTTTATGATCCTATAGTTATTGGGTCCTTACCTTTTAGAATGATTTGAGAAAACTTTTTTATAAATCGGTATGTCCGTTTAAAGTTTATCGTATTTTGTTAAACTTCCAGAAGTAACCTGCTGTTCATTTTAAACTAATTATAAATTCAAAAGTAACTGTCTGTCTGTCTGTATGTTACATCTTCACGGCTAAACCACTGAACGGATTTCGATAAAATTTGGCAAGGAGATAGATGGCATCCTGGAAAAGGACATAGGGTACTTTTTGTCTCAAAAATAATTCCCAAAGGGGCTGATATAGGGGATGAAAGTTTTTATGGGAAACCCAGCATTTTTTAAGTTAGAGATGAAAATTCAAATTTATGCTTTTAGTAAGAATCAAGCGTTGATGTCAGCGTTTTTGTAAAATCATCCCCCAAAGAGGTAAAATAGGAAATGATTTTAAAATTCACTTGTAACGTTGTTTTTTTTTTGTGTCTCCTTTTCAAGAGATTTAAGGGATTTGGAAATACAGTTAGTTATAGTCCGTATCTTGAATTAAAATCGTCTATTAAAATCCACTTTGTCAAAAGTGATTATAATTTAAAGTCATAATTCATAAACTAACCTTTCTAACATGTAGTTAATAGGTATTACAAATTAATGGTGGTAATAATAGTAAAATTAATAATTAGTATTTTAAGTAAGGGATTTAGAATATTAGAATCATATAAGCCTATTTTTTTCTTTTTTTTTAATCGGACTAGTGTCAGTGGCTGTGCGCCTTGAGGGTTCCGTCTCAAAGCTGTGCTTGCTCGGCTACCCGAATTTCAAAATCCGGACTGAAGGACAAACAACTTTTCAATTGGAAAATAAATTGTCATAGAGTGGAGAGTACCGATTTGAATGAAATACAGACTAAATGTTACTTCACACGGCCTATGAATTTTTGAACCCAGATTGAATAAAATGCCAACGCGAAGTACCAAATAGGCTTTGGTTTATTGGCGAGTATCAAAATATGCGCATGTATTTTTTTTTCGTTCGTTCTCCAAAGGTCCGTAGGCTTTTTACATCTATTTCAACTTGATGCCTCCAGACGTTCCTGAGAAAAAAAATCTTATAACGAAAAAAAATTTCATTTTGAGGTACGGAACCCTAAAACAGATTTATTATCTGCCTGTTACCTTTTCATGCCGTAACGGCTGAACAGATTTAGATGAAAGGCATACGGATAGGGCATGACCTGGGCTAGGACATAGGATACTCTGAATACCGGTAGCTAGTACGTTACCGTGGGATATTTTCCGACCTTTACGCGGGCGCAGCCGCAGGCAAAAGCTAGTATATATTATAATATTATAAATGCGAAAGTGAGTTTGTTTGTTTGTTACGCTTTCACGCTAAAACGGCTGAACGGATTTGGATGAAATTTGGCACATGAGTAGGCCATGACCTAGGTTAGGACATAGGATAATTTTTATCCCGATATTCTTACGGGATCTAGACCTATGCGGGTGAAACCGCAGAGCGATGCTAGTTTCGAATAAACCATTCACAGGAACTTTTTAGTTGTCAAGGAGTCCGATAATCAGAAATATTAAGCTATTTAACAACTAAATAGTGTAAGTTGCTAGTCCAAGTATTAAAGTATAAGGTACTTACATACACAGTCCACAACACTTTTAAAACAGTACGAGATTCTGCTAGTGTTGTGTTAATAGAAGTATTAGTTACATTATTCTTGTCTTTGTTACATTTCAATGAATCAATAACAGTTCCTTCCTCATAAACGAAGCCGCTAGTAAAAGTAATTCCCGAAAACAAAGCAAACTCGAGTTATTTCTTTTTAAAGTTCCCTATTTGACCTCTGGAACGAATCTACTAATATATTTCCAAAACAGAAATTATGCAGTTATCACAATATTGTTTGACTAAATACTTTCTGGGAATCGAACGGTTTCCCTTCAGCACCACCGCCTTTACAAAAACACGAAACGGTTGCTCATTGTTTTGACATTTGACAAAACTCATTGTGCGATCATGACAATAGTCGTTTTTGTGACAAACCTCTACCTTATACGGGGCGATATAAAATCGTTAGATCCGAAAACGTAATTTGGTTTTTACAAACCGTTATTCTCGAAACAAAGATATTTACTGCGGTTATGAAGACATCTTGTTTTGTCGTCTGTTTGTCGGCGTTTATTGGTTTTAAAAGTCAGTGTTTTTGTATTGTTCGTCCGCCATTTGTTTTTAAGTTAAGTTAAGTTTTATGACGTCAGTGATAACCGTTGATACACGCGCGACTTTGATGAAAGTCAGAGAGACGATAAATCTTTATTTATAAGAGACTTGTGCCCAAATGATGAATGATTCTGACTAACCTTTCTTGCTCGACTTTTCTAAGCTTAGAAAGTATTTAGTTCATATAAAGTATTCGTTATTATTCACTATATTGATAGAAATCTTAAAACTCCATCTTTACACACCGAGACTCCTCCGTGCCTCGGAAAGCACGTTAAGCCGTTGGTCCCGGCTGTCATTCGTGGATCTTTGACAGTCGTTACGGGTCGTCAGAAGCCCGAAAATCTGACAACCAGTCTTACCAAGGGGTATCGTATTACCCAGTTACTGGGTTGTGGAGGTCAGATAGGCAGTCGCTCCATGTAAAATACTGGTATTCAGCTGCATCCGGATAGACTGGAAGCCGACCGATAGTTGGGAAAAGGCTAGGCAGATTGATTGATAGAAATCTTAAAACTGTCCTATATCTTACCTGTAACTGTCATGTCCTATATCAGGAAAACCGAAATGAACTGGAAGTAGCTGTTTATGAGATACTACATAGGTACTTTTAGCTAACTAATTTTTGAAGAACACGCTTAGTACCTATATTACCAAAAAAATTGTTTAACTTAAAGTACCAGTGCGTCAGAAATGAACACTAAATAGGCACCCAAGTGTTCTTATTTAGCGCACCAATGTTTTATGTGTTTATAGAAAAAGGGATTTTAATAAATTTAAAAAATCTATATAAATAATAAAAACGTTTAATAGTCACAGCACGCCACAACATAAAAGGTTTTTTATGTTTAAATATTTGTATCCTAACTGGATACAAAGTTACAAAATCATCAATAAGAAACAACAACAAGCATGATTAATAAATGTAATTCTTAACTCTTTTAAAACTAGTAGTGTACTTAAACATAATATACCTTACTAAATTAAATAAGTATAATAAGGCAAAACAACAAATAATTAAATTTCAAAACCTGTATGTTTACCATTATTGAGATAAGTAGAGGTCCAGTTCATTTCTGCTTTCCTGGTAGTTTTAATAAATAAACAATTAGGAATAGAATTTTAAAACGTTTATCGATATAATTTATTACGAATCCTTCATGCTCTTTTCTGTGTTTCATCGTTGGTACGTTTCGAGGAATAAAATTATAATATTTTTAATTTGGCTTTGTTTGCGCAACTGAATGATGCGTTTCGAGGAATAACCCGGAAAAATTCTCCAGTCAAACAATTAGCGATTTTTTTTTCTTTTTCTTGAAAATTACTATATAAATAGACTCTCAGAACGATTCCTAACAACTCCCCAAGTATCGGATAGGGTTTTTTAAGTGAGGAGAATCAAGCCATCTATCCTTTACCCGTTTACTAGACAGAGAAAATTCAACAGAAATAATATATTGTTCTACACCTTCCAACGCTCAACTTATCAATCTTTTCATCAAGCCTTTCACAGAACTAATGACCTAAGGCAACATAGCAACCAAAACTACCAACATTCCTTAAAAAAAAAAAAACATCAGTTCAACACCACCGAACACAGACCAACGACACAACATCACACCTACATAACCCACAGTTACTAATCTAAACAAAAAACATTACGATCGTTCATTAGTTTATTAAAAAACCTATCTATAAATGAATTTTCGTGCACACAATGCGAGCACTATGAAGATTGCCTGCGCGTAGGCACCACAATGGACCATTATCGTTGGGAGGTCATTAACTGAGTGCATTCTTGGTGAAAGATAATAGATTCTGCAAAAGTAACGTATAGGATATAGGATACAGGAAGGATCGGTGGCACTGGGTTAACTGGAGTTTAGGATGGTAGGTGAAAATGTGTTGGTCTGTGGCAGTTCCTGGTGCTTTTCGAACGCTCTTGTCCCTTTTGTTAGCGAAAACTATAATGTTAAACTCAATCCAAGCAGCTCTTGTCTTGATACCATGTTGATCGTAAAACTAAAGAGCTTTGTCTTATTGTCTGTGTATGCTGTCTTTAAAGTTTTTTTTTATATTTCCACGATCGGTAAAGCAGATGATTTTTATTAGATACGGACTGTTAGAAAGAAAGTTGTTGTTGTCATATAATCACAGAGGAACTGAGTTTGTCTAAGTCTAACCAGCGAGTTTTGTATGCTATACATGACAGCAGCATGGATGCTAAAACAGGATAATTAAAGGTGGGAAAACTGACAGGCAAAACATTCCAGTTTCTCATTAAATTGAAAGAAAGTCAGATTAAACCCCTAATTATTGTTAACCGATGATTAACCTTAACTAACCAAACCAGAATCAACCCGTCCTTTAAAAAAACCAACCATAATGGTATGTCGGGTGAAGTGTCATGGGAAATTTGCGTAAATTAAAATAGGAAGATGGAGCGAATAGGCTTTAAGCCTATATTGTGCTCACCCCGCTTTTGTCACTATTCGAAGCTCAACGGCATTCGAAGACTAACTAGCTAATATTTTCCTCTCTTTCTTTTTTGAGGGGTTGGAGTGAGATAAAGATACCCAGGTCATGTCTGCAGGCTGCTGTATTGTGGCGGTGTTGGGAAATAAGTAATTAGGTGCGATGTTTCTTTGTGATATTTTTTTATATCTCGTTATGTATTTTCCTTGTTGCGGTTTTAATTAATGGTGTCTATGTAGGTATGCGTATGTTGGTTAGGGGAAGTTGTGTTAGCTATGATGTGTGGTTGGCATTTTTTTCTTGGAAAATATGCCATATTTTTTCGAGGCGTAATATTATAAAAAAATTAAACAAAACTTTTTTTAAAGAAAATTATCATATTTTCACTATCCTTTCAATGACTATTTTAAATCTGTCGATATTATTCTTAAATAAATTCGGACAGTCTGAAATTTCTTCCATTTGCGGTAATGCTAAGATTTGAAAGTGTTTTTAGGTATAACCATTCGACATTCTAAAGTGTTATCAAGTCATTTGACTTCCCTATTTATCCGATTTAATCCTCTTAGCTAGCAGTAAGGTAGTAACATTGTGCCACCATTTTGTAAATTACCACGGCAACTGCAAAAGTAGGTAAGTTTTATTTGACTTAGTACCTTCTTTAATTATTTCTCATTGTTCTTTTATCATTTATATGACAGCAATAGTCAAATAATTTAGTAAAAATACTTCAACTATTTTATTGTGATGTTCTATTGTCTTCACTGTTTTGTTCTTTATTATTTTATTTTTGACACAATGAGGTGATAAAGTAAAACTGTTAAAACTTTCATTAGGAGTAAGGTAGGTACTTTTTATTTTTATCTGGCTCGTGTTTGTTTTTTGCGGAAATAAATATAAAATTAACTACTTTTTGAACTTCTAGGTGAATATAGATTTTATTATATTGCCAGAATTTGCTTTGTTTCATAATATTAACGAATATTAATATAAGAATAAGAATACTTTTTGAGATACTTTTTATAAAGAGTGTGTTTGACAGCTCTCCAGAAAAAAAAAGTTACACTACACAAATCAATGAAATACAGAAGATAAAGCTTCTTTATTGAATTGATTTCTGTAGTGTGGCCCCGAATGGTCTTCCAAAATAATTATATCTCTTTATCTAATCGCAACCTGATGGAAACTATATTTCATTCTGAAATGGAGACTGCAGCTTTAAAACGATACAATTCAAGTCAAATCAAAATTCCATGAGAGATGGTCATTGATCTGCTCAAACAAAATAATACGAAACTAAAGCTACATAAAACTGTTTATGAAGAAAATAACACTAAAAAAACTGCTAGCCTAAACTTAGAGCTACCAACTTAGTTCGCAGTTAACGTGTCGCGTCAATAGATGGCGTTAGTAGTATCATATCGCCGACCGACGACGTTTCATTTTGAAGTGATTGTATTGCCTTGTGAGTTCAGTTTGCGAGTTCTTTTACCGTTTCCGTGTGGCTATAATATGTATGACTTTATGAGAAATGAAGCAGTTTATAAATAAAACATTTAGGTAATGCCTAAATATACTTTTTTTTTATCCGTAATTTCCCACTGTTGGGCAAATGTCTCCCCCATACTCTTTCATCCATTATTGTCTGCTGTTGGTATATATATACACTTCGAAGTTAAGTATGCCAGTCGTCAAGAACGAGGCCGTCTGTCCGTCAGACTGTAGGTCGTCGCGCCAGCTAAACATAGTTTTTTTTTCTGAAAATTGCCTTCTACTTATTTAAAATATAATAATTACTACACAATTTAAAAGTCTAATATAAATAAATAAGAAAACTGTAGCTATGACAAATTATGTTAAAAGTAAAAGCACGGATAAATAATTGAATAGATTTCATAATTATAACCATATTGTCACGAAAGGACTTGTTGTTAATATGGCGTTAATTGTACCTATTTAATGTCAATAAACAGATAATAGGTAATTCTGCACGTTTATTTTAAGTACCAATGCGTGTTCAAACTTGGGCGTGTTTCGAATTGATAACTATATTCTGCCATTTAACTATACCATAGAGCAATGCTGCTCAACCCCAGGGCCGTGGGCCACCATGTGGCCCGCCAACGCATTTGAATTGGCCCGCCAAAAGCTATCAGCTGGCGATAGTCTTTTGAGAACAGATTTCAGGCCTTCAAAAATATTTTTCTTCATATGAAATTTCTGAATGTATTTCTTATTTGCAATCAGCCAACAATAAAACATTTTCACATTTGATTTTATTATCGACCAAAGAATTGTTGCCAAATACATATTATTATATAGGTTGATAGCATAAAAACCTCTTGTTAGTTATCAGTAAAGTTTTTTTTTTAGATTATTCAAACTATGAGTATCTCTAATTTGTGTTTAATTTTAATAGCTAGGTATCCACATTAACTGTAGGCAAGTTTTATTTACTAGCCGTCTGACACGGAATCAAAATTATAGCCCGTCTTCAAAATTGGTTGGGCAGCCTTGCCTTAGAGTATCAAATTAAGGTTTTCATGCCAACTTTACTTCTTGTGAGAATTTATATTCTTCCCATTCCTAGTTTGTACAAATATAACATTTCCACGTTAATAACTATAATATTGTTTATTTTTATGTCAAATGTCTTCACAGCAATTAAGTTTGGCTGAGTAACAGTTTTTGACTATAAAAGGAAATTATAAATTTCCATTAGCCATTTCGTTTTACGACTAAGCTGAATTACGAAAACTTTGATTGCTAATAAACTTTTAACAAAACGCGAACAAACTAAAGTTTCGACTATAAAATATAGAAATTACTCACATTGAGGCTTGTTATTATTTTATCATCAAAGACTTCTTGGAATTACTTTTAGATCTTGCTAAGACAAAAGACCATCCTGTTTTTAGACAACCCGCAACCAAAAACCAACTCTACAGTCTCTAAGATAAAGTTAAAATTTCTTTAGCAGAAAAAAGACTTAAGTCTTAAAAGTGTATACAGGGTGATAATGAAAAAGTCGTTTTATGATTGTAGAATGTGTTTACGAGCATAATCCTAGTTATTGGACAGTGTGGTGTCGCCACAAACCATTCCTATGAAACAATGGCATAAAGCATGTCCGATTCGATCCATGAAACGGCCATTTTATGACCAACTTATAAAGAATCGTTTTAAAGTTAAATCTGTGAAAGAATTCTAGTGTTCCTGTTTTATGTGATATAATATATTGTGTGGTTTATAGTGCTGTGGTACGGTGAGGTGAGCATTCAGACCTTGATTGAGTTAGTTTTCTGCTTAGCTCTTACGGATGTTATTTAGAAGATGATTGACAGTTTGGAACATATATGTGCATGTATGTCGTTTCCTGATATTATTTGGTGGCGTTTGAATTTTCGCATAGGAGAGGCAGAATACTGCGTATTCGTAGCTATAATAAACAAGGATACACATGTATAAAACGTTAACTTATAATCTCTGTAGGTATAATTTGCTACACTGATTCTAGCTAGAAATTGTACTTTTTAATCTTTTATGAAGTTGTCAAAAAAATGTGTGAAACAAAATGGTTTTTTTTTCAACGTAGGCAGTTTTGGCACAAAGGGAGCTCACCGGCACGGCGGCGGCATGAAGAAAGTCTACTTCTTCGAATTATTCTTCGGTAGGTAGGTATTGATGAAAATAAAGACAAACGGGGTAAAATTAATTTAAAAAGACATAATCGTTCATCTGTGCTATTTGTGTATCCTATATCGTCTGCAATATTGTCATTGTATTTCTTGTTTCTATGTTTTATATTGTAGCTGTCTGTTGTTCCACTTGAATTTAAAAAAAAAAAGTAAAAAAAAAAAAAAACTCGTTGTCTGGTCAAATTGAAGTGAAGTCTCACTTCAATTTGACCGTTTGTATATGTTAATAACACCATTAGTATCTTCCATTACCTATTAACACACAACATAACAACCTCTATTCCGCGAAGGGTTGGGCAGAGGTGTACCTACCTATAGTACACCCACTCCTATAACTTACCTATTATTCCGAGATAAAAGAAAATATCCTTCACATAAACTCTAAAACAGAAGAAAGAACAAAAAATAAAATTGAGCCATGTCAATAATTAGCTCCACCAATTCCCTACGACAATATACCACTGTTGATCATTCACTCTATGACAAACACACACATATATACAAACATAACATCGCATACCTACATTCCCAAAACGTGGTCAAGGTCGGTCAAAGCTGTACTTGAGATTAAGGTCAAGCTTGTAATCTGCAAATTGTTCAGCTTAGATACATTAAGTCGTGAAATCCATTGTTTGGCAGTGACATCACTACATATGACTTCAATCATATAGACAAAGGAGGATCAAGGAGGTCTTTGAATAAAAAAATCACGTAGGTATTTGATATCAAGATAGGATAAATATAAAGTATTCATATAAAAACTCTCATAAGTCTGTACTTATGAGAGTTTTTATATGAATACTAGTGACTAGTGAGCGTATGATTCGAATGTGTGTACCTAGTGTCTGTACACTACACATTCGAATCATACGCACACTAAAATTCTTATTTTATTTGATACTAGTAGCTTTTGCCCACGTGTCGGTCGGAAATTTTCCACGGTGTTTTATGAAGACCATTTTTCGGACATTGCTTTTTTATATAAAAAAAACTGATAGTTTAAGTTATTTAAATGCAATAATTCGTATCCCCATTTCACTAGCAAGTTTAGTTATTGATAAAAAGAAAACAATTTTCAAAAAATTTAATCTCAAAAACTAAACTTGCTAGTGAAATGGGGGTACGAAATATTGCATTTAAATAACTTAAACTATCAGTTTTTTGTATAAAAAAGCAATGTCCGAAAAATGGTCTTCATAAAACACTGTGTACCGAAGTAAAAAGTATCCTAGGTTGTAACCCAGGTCATGGTCTACCCATGTGCCAAATTTAATTCAAAATCTGTTCAGCCGTTTTAGCTTGAAAGCGGGCCACCAAACAACTCACTTTCGCATTTTTAATATTAGTTAGAATTTCTTAGTTACTAGATTAAGTAATTATGCTGTACTATGGAAGAGTGGCATTGTTCGCTTAAAAGGAGGGGCCAAACACTAAACCCTTTTCGTAAACGGAAGCATAAAATAAAATAACTTTAATACATCAAGACGGGGGCTGACAGCTATCCGAACTGACTCTCGAAACTTTTCTATTCTAGGTACTCGTAAATTTAAAATAGTGTATTACCCAAAATATGACAAAAACTTATGAAAAATTTGTGGAGGTTGTTTGTAAAACCCATCCAGGTTAAAATATCTACAGTAGGTACTCTAGTTATTAACGGATGCAATTAATCCAATTAATAAAGTTACCTAAGAAACTACCAAATAAACCTTTCTTTCTATTATGTTGGTCCCTACTTTTTCTCTACTTGCGAATTAAATACAAGATCGTTATACCTAATTCAAATTCATACTTGTTATCATCTTTACCATTTTATTTAAATTAGTTCGTTCCTTGTTTTTTATTTCACCTATCTGTATCACTCTTTATCTCACCTTTTATTCCATACTTTCTATAATGTGTCCCGTCAAATAATTTATTTCAATTAGGCACATACAAAATTAAAACAAAAAAAAAGAATTTAAGAAGGTAGCTTCGTATGTTTCCTCCCTCTCCCTTCGACGGCTCTGTCAACTTGAACTGTCATAATCAAATCAGCTGATTGGTACATTTTATGTTTTAATTCCCAACCACGATCAGCGTAAAAGCTCTTTTATGATCATTATGATCACAAGTACAATAAAAATAAGCTTCAAAGCAGTATAAGTTCTATTACATTATGATATACCAATGGAGGATTACGACTTACTACGTTATGATACGAGGATTACGAACTAAATAAACATTAAGAATGAACCGCTGTATTCGAATGTTCTCTTTAAACGGTTACCAGCCAATAAAAACTGTTTAATCGGTTATACCTTAAAAGCTCAAACGTTTTATTACTACGAATATGTCGAAATTTCGCACAAAAAAGGTGACATTCAAACGTTCACTCGTGGTCTATTTATATCAACCATTTATTTGGTACACAACCAAATTCCACAATACAAGTGTGTAAAGTATTCTATTACTACAGTTACATCATGCATTGAGCCGCATTCAGTCGCTGACATGGCTCCGAACAGCTGCACGCCTGTTCCGCGCCACGGCACGCCGCTCTATTGTTGCGACAGAGAGAGAGCCGCACACACCCATTGTGTGCGAGAGCGAGACCAGCATAGCGCACGAGGAGGGGCGCAGGCTGTACTGGCCGGCCCCTCATTGGCCCGCGACTCACCGCCCAAAAACCCCACCCCCCGCACTTCGATACCCACAAGGCCCCGATACCGAGTCGTCAGTCTATCGTCCGTCTCCGACGTGACACAATCACCTCCTCGTCTGTGCTTATTCACCGCTTTGTGCCATACATCATATATAGAGCTAATGCTCTAACAGTACTTACGACTTAGTAATTAAAGTTCAATCGCTATGTCGACTTTGAGTCATCACCCGTACGCGTTCTCCATGCACCCGGGCATGTTACCGGAGTATCCCAGCGCACCGCAGCCGCTACCGGCGACCTCGCCGCAGTCCGAGGGACACATCAAGAGACCCATGAATGCCTTCATGGTGTGGTCTAGGCTGCAGAGACGCCAGATCGCTAAGGACAACCCGAAAATGCATAACTCGGAGATCTCCAAGAGGCTCGGCGCAGAGTGGAAGCTGCTGTCTGAGATGCAGAAACGGCCATTCATCGATGAAGCTAAGAGGTTGAGGGCTCTGCACATGAAGGAGCACCCGGACTACAAGTACAGGCCCCGCAGGAAGCCCAAGCCCCCCACGCAGGGAGGAGCACCCGGCGCCGGTGCGTTCGCGAGCTTCCCGCTGCCATACTTCGCCGGCCCGGCTCATGGAGTGGGTCACCTGGACGCGCTATCATACTCCGCAGTGCCGTCATACTTCCCACACCAGCTGGATCACTTGCAGTTCTCCAAGCTGATGGCACCAACGGAGAAGTTGCCGACGGTGTCCTCGTCAGCGGCGGCCGTGGTGTCGTCGTTCTACTCGTCGCTGTACACATCGCCGTCGGCTCCTCCGAAGCACTTTGCCTCGTCACTGTTCCCGCAGTACGGTGCCGCGCCCCCGTCGCCCGTGTCTCCTGTCACCCCCACACAACACAGCCCGCATGATGACCAGCTCAGGCGGCCCGTCTCTGTCATATATTGAAGACCAACCTGCCTTCCTTGAAGGATGCCCATCTTTCAAGGTTCGGCAACCCCGTACGATACGGATCCAGCAGTTTAAGTGCAACAGACTGTGAACAAGAATGTAATGAACATTATTTATTTTCTAGAGTAACAATTGATGATGTAAAGTGAGTCTCATATCAGTGGCTTGTAAATATGTTAAGGTAGACCCGAGAGGGGACGGATTGAGTTTAACTGTGATTTCTTTTGTTTTTGATGCGTCTATAAATATTTAAGGTATAGTAGGCCGGTTCGTTAGTTATGTGAAGTGAGATTGGTACCAAAAAGAGATTATTTTCTATAGGTGTCTCATGTAGCCGAATAGTTAAGTCTTGTCAACCCTGTATTTTGTTTTAGTGCTAACATAACGTCAGTCTGTTGAGTTATTTGTTTTTTACCCGTGTCTTCAGGGTGGCCGTGCTTAACTGTTCCATGTATAATTTATTTATTGGTTCCAACTGTAGATGTAAGTTTAAGAACTAGTTGTCTTTATCTTAAGTCATTAGTACATCTCAAAATGTATATAATAGTGTATTAATTGAATTATCGATGTCAGTACCAACGATGTATTATAGTATTTGAGAAAATAACTTTGTTAAATGCCATACAAAATAAACACTAAATTGTTTTTATTTTACTTTTTCGTTTTAATTGACACCCTTTTAATTTTGTTTGACGTATTGAGAGGTTTGAAGTGAAATAATTGAATTAACATTCACTTAGGTGATTAGTTTGAGGAGTCATTCAATGATGGATCGACTGCAGTGCATAATGGATAGGCACATTCCGAATTCCGGCTTAGAACTTTGAAAAGATTATATTCATAGTAAATTTCTCTCTTTTAATTTATTCACATTTTATTATTTATATCAAATTCCACACACGTTTGGATTTATTTTAATAACAGTTGATAATGTCATCAGTAATTTTGACAGTTTTAGTGTTAATTACGGCTGCTCCGACTTCCGGGCACAGAGCGCCTCTTTGAACTATAATGTGGTTATTTAATTAAATGACATTCAGTTCCTATTAACGATAATTGGTATCAACATGATTTAATTTTGATTACGTTTTGAATAAAGAGTTCGTTGTTACTCATTTTACATTCAATTAAGCTTATTATATGTTGGGCGGTGTTTGAAGTATTAGATACTCGTACAATTAAAATTAATAATTTGTTATTCAATTAACACAATAAATTGAGTTTTGGATAGCTTTATTATGAATTCAATAGTTTGTATTTATAGTAATGAAAGAATTATTAATTATTATACACACCCAAAAAGCGACACAAAGCAAAGCATTGCACAATCAAAGGTTTTAATCTTGTAGGTGGTCATAGTAGAAACATTTAATTAATAATTTACTATTCATTATCAATATTCTGGCCCTTCAATGAAATATTAATACGATACTAAAGCCAATAATGACTTAAAAATAACAATTAAACATGTAAATTTGAATTAAAAACTACGAACAAAATGAGTTCTTCTTCCGACGGAAACTTTTGAGGTAAGCTTTTGTTTTAAACAACAATTTAATTTGTTATTAACATTTTAGAATGGTAATGAATTACAATAAATTAAGCTTTGTAACCATGTGATTTATGTGTGAACTGTCCCTAGTAACTGTACCTTACATTCAGAATTTGGTAATGTTTTTTATCTAAACTAACATTATAAAAAATAAAATATTAGATTTTTGTATGTTTGTTACGCTTTCACCCTATATTGGCTAAACGGATTTGGATGAAATTTGGCACATGGGTAGACCACGACCCGGGATATAGGACACTTTTTTATCTCGATATTACCATGGTATTGAGACTTATGCGGGTGAAACCACGGGGCGCAGCGGGTCAATAAAATACAGTGTGTAACTGTATTTTTTCCAATTTACCTACATATTACCAGTATTTATGAACTCTTTCAATGTGTAGCTATTACCAATAATAAATAATACACATCAAGTTATTATTTCAACAATGTTTATAAATTATTTTTAGGTAGGTACTCACTAAGCAGATTTTAAAGAGGGACTTAGTAAGTATCTCCTTTTATAATATTTAACACATTATTTTCAAATTTAATTTTAATGATAAATAAATTATTACTTAATATTTTTTTATTAATTATTATTACATTTTATTTACTATTAATTGTTCTTTGTAGCCTGTGGTATGAATTACATATATCGGCTGTGTATAAATTACAATTGGAACAACATAACAAGCATCTCACCTTGTTTCCTGGAAGCGTTAGGCAGATGTGTACCCACAGTAAGTCCAATGTAATAGGGAAGAATATATTTAATAAATTAGCATTCTCAGTTACCAGGCATCTTTTAAAAGTCATATGGTGGTGGCATAAGCTGGTGGTGTGACATAAACAGACGCCCAGGTCTACGTACAGTTTTAACTTTTATGTCTGTATTCATTAATAAGCGTATTCTATTCGATTAAATCGTGTAAAATAGTAAGAACAGCATAACTAATAACCCTTTGAGAATGACACCTAACGGTTATCTTCATTACAATATAGGTAAAATATAATTATGTAAGTACATATATTATTGCAGAGGGCTGGTTCGTTCTTTGGCCAAAAAATCAGCATTTCCATTCAACGTGGCAATGCTGCCAGTCTTCTGGGCACGCTTCCCGATGACAGCGATGCGGACGAGTAGGTACTCGTACTTCGAAGCCTAAGTGTATTTTTCTCTTTGTACTTATTTGTATAGTTAGTCATATAATTTAGTGTTAGATTGTACATTACTTAAAAATGTATATGTAAAGATAAAAACCGAAACTCAATAAAGACAAAGTACATGTTTTACATTAAACATATTATGTTCCTTGTACAAACACGCCTGGTGTCAATGCACTGTATAATTAATCATGATTAGGGATATTTATTTTCGCCAGTCAATATTATTTTAAAGAAGGTTCTTAACATGTACGAACCGGCTTTGAGTTTTTTGACAATACCGAAATTATTTTTCGGTAAAGATCAGACAGTGAGATTAATAACTACACAAAAGCGAATACTTTTGTCATATTTTATGGTGACGCGATTTTTTTTTGATAGAGCATTTTATAATTCGGCGATATGAAGAAAAAAATGTTACTTCTTAGGAATTTACGGCGAAAAATTAGTCAGATCACACGATTCATTATGACCTTACACAGATGTTAATTTGTAGAATTTACCAGAACAAAGTTTCAAGAAAAGTCGTGTAGTATACTGCCACCGAACATTTAATATTTGCTCCACGCCACCCGATAGATGGCGTTGTGCGCTTACTTTGACTAATAATACTTCGAAAAACATTGAAAAATTCTTCTTTAGCAACTTAGAAACAAATATTAATTAAATGAAGATTTATTATGAACTATGTACAAAATTGGAAGTAACTATATACAATACAAACTAATCCAACTAAATATAAAATAGATTTCCCAATAAACAAAAGAAGTTTATCCTACTTTCAGTTTTCAGAATCAATTTAAACTTGTTTATCAAATAAATCCATAGATATATACCTACCTGCTGTCCCAGATATAGACACAATATTCTAGATTAGTTTCTGTACAGCTTGGGGGATCCATTCGGCCCCCAGTCCCCTTGATTGTGAGCATAAAACAGGGTTTTCAATTTAATAATTAGGAACCCCTTTATGTGCGAGGGCGTTTTTCAAATCAATTGTTTTATTTTATACCGTTCTTAGCTTTTAATATGGAGCTTTTAAGTTAGCGGGGACTGTAGAAGGATAACTTTGTAATAGTAGGTAGTACTTACATACCGAGTGTCATAAAGAACAAAAAGTCGCAACGGTCTTCATACTGGACAGGTTCACTCAAATCTGTGTGGTTTTTTCCTCAAAATTCTATGTCAGACAGTAATCTACATGGTTCTCACATGATCTGACCAAGATTATGCCTGGTCTTGACTATGCCCTCTGAGTTTGATTCGGCCTTTCTACTTAGAGTAGTCAGATAGGAAACGCTAACGTCATCTATTTAAAAAATATTGACGTTTTAGAGTACAAACCTACTTACAGAAATAAAATCATTCATCATTTATCATAAGGGTACAGACAGTGCAATCCACGACGACGCGCCCCACTCAGCGATTACTGTACTGTAAGCTGTACTTTAGTACGGAGCGGAGCGGAGTGGGGCGCGTCTCAGTGGATTGCACTATCTATACCTAATTAATTTTGAACTTCTGTTTTCACACAAAAAAGTTTAGTACGTCTCAGGAAATTGAATATTTAGGTTTTTCGCTGAACCTTAATAATTTTGAAAATCACACTGGAATTAAAGATTTAGTAATTAAGTTAACTTCTATGAGTTACTCACTGCTTCTAGAAGCTTAGAAGAGTTACGGAACGATAGGCTTTTTTTTACAGATATATCAATGGCTTAGTTGTTACAAGACGTTTTAAGTTTTGTTCGATGGACAGAAAACAGATGTGGGAGAAATGAATAAGGTTAGAATAAGTATAAAGGAAGGATCCAGAAGAAAAAAAAACACGCTGAAAGAAGAAAGAATATCTGTGGAATCTGAAACCGCCTTTTCTCTAGCCCCAAATTGAAAGGAATCCAACGACTTTTGAATTAATCATTAGTTCGGTAGGTCATTGTTTAGATCTACGGTCCTTAAAGGGTTTCGGCGATTTCACTGTCGAATTCGTCAAGTGGATTCGTCTGCCGAAAAGTAAATTAATTTGTCAATTAATGAAGATTTTGTGTTAATTTGATATTTAAGGAGTTGAAAGAAGGTTAAGTTTAGAATAAGGAAGCTTATTAATATCTATTGTTTTATTAATTAGGAAAATATATGGGCTTTAATTATTATTTCTATTATGATTTTATTTGTGATATATTTATGTTTGGCTTTGTCTACAGATATATTCGTTTTCTTAAACATGCTTGAAAATTCGAGCATTAATTTGGCAACCGATAAATGTAAAATTATACAAGAGGATTGGCGCTCATAGCCGAAATACAGGTTTTGCCTAGTTCGGCAACAGATGCTTAAAACTAGCCTAGGTTTAATTTGTAAAAAATATCTAGGAATAAATAAATTATTACACTGACAGGACAGGTCTACTCAAATCCGTGTGGTTCTTTTCTCACCATTTCAGCCTAATCTACATGGTCCTCGTACGGCCTGACCAAGATTATGTCTGGACTTTAAAAGAGACTGTGACCTCTGAGTTTGTTTCGGCCTTTCTTCTCAGAGTAGTCAGATAGGAAACGTTGTACTCATCTAGCTAATTTTTTTTTTTTTTTTAAGATGACGTGTAAAAGTGCTTCCAAAATCCTATTTACAGAATAAACAATTTCATTTCATTTTATTATATAACCTTCTTCGAGATAAATCGAAAATGCTGTATTAGTTGAAATTGTTTATTCTGTAAATAGGATATTATGATTTGATATGATAGAATACATGCGAGCGCCCGTCCGGCAATGTTTGTATGAAATTCCATAACTGTCGTGGTTAGCGGCCGAATAAATTACTATTAAAACTCGTTTTATTTGAAAATGGAACGAACTTTTTACTACATATGGCAACCTAGGAGGTACTTATCAAAGATTTCATTTGATTTTAGATTTGGCTTACAAATTGAGCTGTTTAAAGTAAAGACGAAACCAATGAACGTGTTGACGCATTGATGCTGGAATTTATAATTAAGGCGCAGGGTTCCAATTTGCCTTTGTCTCTGTCTTTTTCTTTACGTGTAAAGAGTAAAGAAAATAACCACACTTTTGTACTTTTTCAATGCTTTTCGTTGTTTTTTTCATCATAATTATTGCTCATTTTACTCATCATAATCCATCACTGAATGCAGCTTGGCAACTGCTTCAAAAAAATCTTCAATTCTCTTGAAGCAGTAATGTATGTTTAATTATGATTTGAGTTCCACCACTGTATTAAAATAGGACTCAAAAATATTTTTTTTTTTTTTTGTGAAAATTACTTACGGTTTAAGAGCTAATGCTTTAAAAAACCCCGTTTTCGGAACCCTACACCTTAATGTACTTAGGTTGATTTATAGGCGCATTATTTGAGAAAAGTACTATACAAGGCTCGGCCACAACCAGGTATTGATGGACTGAGGCGGATGATCACGAGTACGAATGTGGGCCGAGGCGAATCCATCAATGTCCTTTTGCAGGCCTCGTCAGTAATGTAAGCTTTTAAATGTTCTACATCAGTGATTTTTTTAAAATAAATAATCATTTATTTCAGATTTATCTTGCGATTACATCCATATTTGTTAGTAGGATTGCGAGCTTACAAAATAGTGTTAGTAATAAATAAAATACATATAATAATAAAAACAACAACAATATTCAAAATCATTCTATATAAACCGCGCAATATAATTGGTCGATCACCGACACAAAATACCTACCCAATAATATTCAAATTTTCAAAAATGGAATCACGAATTAAGCCCGGGTATTGCCAGCATTCGAGCATTTTCTCCCGTTCGAGTGTGCCCCATTTTCCCCGTTCCCAGCGTGGGTATTGTAGTGAAAATATATTTTGTATGGAGACGGCATCACAATGAGAAGTCCGTGTTATTTATTTAGATGTATTTCATTGTGCGGACCGGAGTTCGATTCCGGCGTACTGCCAGACGGGAGGCAATCGAGTCAGGACCACTGTGCCCGTACAGGTAACGGATTGGCAAATAATTGAAATCTAGCCCCTGCTATTGTTAGAAAAATCTAACGAAAAATGTATTTGTGCGTTCTTGACTTAGAGTAGCAGTGTACGAAGATGGAGCACCATGTATAGTGTAATGCGTCTTATTTAACACAGAAATGCATAATATCTGTATTGATTTAAAATAAGACTCAAACCAATTATTTGTCATTGTGCTCTTAATAACAAAATAATTTCTTGCAACGATCTCAAAAGAAGATTATTTTTCCTTTCAACATTTAGATATAGTAATAATCTTTCGAGGTTAAGTTTTGCTTTAGTATATCGTCAAAAGCAATATACTCACCAAAAAGTACAACTCTGAAACAAAAACTTTCCATATTCAATCAAAATCATCAATCACGAAACATTACAAAAATTCAATAAAAATCCAACAGAATCATTTCAAAATGATTCGCAAACATTTCACTTGTCAATGCCACAAACAAAACGTCGTCAAGACAAAAGCTTTGATGGCCAGTGTTGCCAGTTATAAAATAAACTGCAATAATGGCGCTCGATCGTGATTCGAAATTTCTGGCGTCGATACCTATTGAAAGTGATAAATGATATTTATATGGACAATGGCGTTGTCAAGATTAATTAAAGTTAGTGTTGCTTAAATAGTTAGTTAAGCAAAGATCGGGGAGCTTTTTGTGTTCTATGAAAAGAGGTTGCATGGTATAGAGGTCTTTGTTGCTTCGTTGCCTTGTGGGTTTGTTTAAAATTGTTCATTTTGTGGCTAATCTTGTTGTGAAATCCAAGTTTTTTGTATAGATTTTACACATTGAATGTATTAAGAGGTATATTGATTGAGTAATTCTTTAGTCTTTAATTGTATAGGTATGTGGGACAGTGCTTTAAATTGACACGAAGAAGTAAACGGTCAAATAAGAAGGACTATACTTTTATAGCAATACTGACTTCAGGGTTATTTTTACGTCACATTGCTGTTAACGAAGTGTCATTGTGTCTTTAAAACATTACGTTTTCATTATAGTTTGCTTAAATTTAGAGACTGTATTTAAAGTTGGTGCTAATGGATCCTTTAAAAACAGCTGAAATGAAGTTTAGGTGACAGATAAAGCGAGTGAGAAAAATAAATCTGCTAACAAGAAGACACAATTTTCTAAAAGAAGCAACTTGATTTAAACATTCTACAACAATCACAACCTTCCTTAAAGAAACCAAATCACTACACACAAACGAGAAAAACAATCCACAAAACGCTTAAAACGAATACCACAAATAAAAAAACATAAAAAATGAGGACGTATTAACATTATTTTCCGAGAAGGCGAACACACGAGCGCCAGGATTACTCCCCCTTCGAAGGAGAAATAAAAATAAAATACAGTACACATACAAATAAGGCATACGTTATATTGTGCGACAACCCTTATCTCGAGACTTCTGCTTTGAATTTAATACCATTGATTTTCTTCCTAGGAGGTACGTGTTTGATTTTGTCACGAGAATGCGTAATGAAATTGAGGTGCTTGGAGGATTATTTTTGTCGAATATATGTGATATTATAGTATGGGTTGTAAGGAAAATATTTTGTTGGTAGTATCGTTTTCTTCCTTTAACATTGCTTTGTAGATTTTAAGCGATAATTTCTTGAGATTTTCCTTGTTTCAATTCTAGCTTCTGTATCAGCTTATTCTTGCATGTGGTATATTTATTTTGTCTTTTTGTCAGCTTTTCTAGTCTCACTTTCGCTTTTAACTAAACCACCTTGTTTTGTGGCATTTCGTTTGTTACCGAGCCCTTCCTTATTCCTCCTGATTGAGAGAAAAGACAGATAGTTTTCATAATTACCACCTGTACCTGTGTACGTACTCGTATATCAATGTCTACAATCAAGTGCCCATAGAAAACAATCAAGATCTTAATGAATTGAGAGCATATAACATTCAACACAAAACATCAAGGCAATGAAAGTTCAATTAAAATGCATTATTCAATCAACATTTGGACAAACCACAACAACAAATGCATTGAGCGCAACATAAAGCTTTTGTCACCACCAACGATTAAACTGCTGCGAATCGCATTAGTCCCGCAAATGTGTCGCAATGAAAAATCGCAGTCGTATCATTGTGCACTACAATTTTATTATTATAATAAAAACTGTACCAAACGCTTCCCTTACTCACTTTTGTCAAACAAAAATAGCCCTAAAAGCATTGTTGTAAAACCAACCTTTTACGTATCACCAAAAATGAATATTTATCATCCAGATAAATTTGAACTTTGTCTTTAGTTGTTTTGGGTTCAAATTCGTGTAAGTTTTCTTTTTTCGGCTGCTGACCTTTGTATATGAATAAATTAATTTGTAGTGAGGACCATTGTGCTATAGTTTCTATTATTGAACGATGTTAATTGTTAAAGTTTTCGGCTGACAGTTACGCGTTGGGTTAATGGGTATACGGTGTTTCAATAGTTATTTATCCCATTGTAACAATGTTTTAGGATGAATAGTATTCACCGAATTTGGGTCTAGAATGTTACGGAGTTCATTCAGAAGTGAGTGAGTGATTGACCCGGACTCATTTTGATACTCAAAAGCTCTTACGTGCATTTTAACAGTAGTTATTATAACGCTTATTGTAATGGCCGTTTTGTAATCTATATGGTGTAGATCTACAATTAGATTTGTAAATGTATTTGAATGAGGTTTTAATTGTTTTCTTTAGGATTTGCATAATGGCTTTTAGTAGAGTCAGGATTGAATATGGGCTTTATATAATCAAGGCAACAATCTATTTATTTTCATCCTTTATCTTTAGTGGTTTATAGTGTACTAGTTTTATTTCTAGGCTTCTTGAAATATTTTTTTCATCATAGTGGGTGTCTTTCTTCGTTGTAGTTGGCTGAGCAACTTTAGATTCATAGAGATAGTTGACTTTAAAAAAAAAAAAAAAATTTGACACCTCTGTTACAGTCAGTGTCCTCCGCCTTACATTAAGACACATTTAAATTTTTATGTGATAAAATATAAATAATAAGTAACACTAGTAAGTATTGATACAATTCAACAATAAAAAGAAAATTAAATAACGATTTAAATAGAAGACCTTCATTTCTTCGAATTATGTCATTGATTTGAAGCTTATCCTACATTTCAATAGATTTCTCTAATAACCCTGAAAATTGTGTACCGTGTGAGTTATGTGCAATTTATTTACTAACCATATCATTATTCGTTATTACCATTATGACGCAAGAACGAAGATAAAACCATCAGAAAATCAACTGAAACTAGTTCGGAAGACTATTTTATTATCCAGTGGCAATAATAAAATATTGGTTTTAATCTTTCAGCTTGTCACATAACACATTTCGTCTATTAATACAGAAGAATAAAAACTAATATCAACAATAGGCGATAGTTACATTAGAAACCAGCGAAATATGCTATTGTTGGTTCAAATAAATATTCATAATTATGTCTAATGATAGCACCAACAATGTGTTCCATTCATACATCAGGACCAGGATGTGTGACGTCACACGTGTCCACATCGCCATAAACGTCACCACCGTGTCTTGTATGATTTATCTTTTCAACAATCATTTTTACAACGTTTCCCTCCTTCCCCCCTTCGCTGTGATTAATGATGGATGAATTCCTGAATAATTACCAAGACTTTTAATATTCAAGTGATTTCGTAACATCTCTAGTGAGGCAATTTCTACTCTGTGTCGTTGATGTAAATTTGATTTTGGATTGAGATATTCTGATGACCCTTCAGAAGATGCTTGGTTTTGAATGGATGTTTGTGACTGCTGTTGTTGATAATGATTTTGTATAGTAAAATTGAGGTGGTACAGTTGGTTCTTGGTTGGCAAAGTTGAGAGTAACCAACAAAAAACGTGAATACCATTCAATGCAAATCTCACTCGAGTTTTAAGGGTAGTGTGCGTAATTTGTTATAATTGTCCCCCCATACTCATGTTTGTTCGCATGTGGCATTTTTATTGCGAATTAGTCGCAATCATTAATTTTGTTTTTCTTTTTACAAAAGTTAATATATCGAGTGCTCTTATTGTGGTAAATATAATTAGAATGATTTTTATGATCGTTCTTTGTGCGGTTCTTGAATGCGCTATCGTTTACAATGAGTTTTATTGTTAATTGTTTAGTTGATTTTGTATGAAATATGAGGTATTTTGCTGTAGTGAGTATTGTATCCGTTGTAAGTAGGTACTGAAGTATTTGATTGTGATTTAGAATTATTAATTTATTTTCAATGTTTATGAGTAATATTTTCTTTTCCGTGTACCGGATGATGTAGCGTTTGAAGGCCTCCCACAAGATGGACCAATGACCTTGTGAAGGTAGCAGGAACCTCTGGATGCGGGAAGCTCAGAACCGGTAGAAGCACCGAAGTGGCGGTGCTTGGGGGCCTATGTCCAGCAGTGGACGTCTTTCGGCTGAAATGATGATGAGGATATTCTTGAGGAAGTTGAATGATGTTTTTTTTCATTGAAGCAGTGTTGATTACAAACGCTTAGCTTGGTATTTCTTGCTCTTCAACATGTCTTTCTTCAGGTTTATTGAATAATTCTTTGTTTGAAAAATGGTGGCATTGCCCTATATTGTTAACTTCGTTGTTTTTACCTGTTGTTCCATTTTTTATGTCATCAACTATAGTCATGTTAAATATGAAGATGGAACGACTGATTCGCCCGAACACATCGTTCCTTCTGCCAAATACCACAATACATAATATCCAGTTCTTTTATCTAATTGCGAGCATCCCTATCCTCTTGAGAACCGGATACCACCGCTTCTTTAAGCTCGGCTGGATCTCAATACGGACCTCTAATATACGTTGTATATCTTTATAATAATATAATAATAAATACATGAATGATACCCGCTCAGGAACAAAGGGTATAACAATAACTATACCTATGTGTGTCCGCTTGAAAATTCAATAGATTTTTGAGTGGTCTCGTTTGGTTCGTATTGTGCTCTGTAAGCGATATTGTGAATTAAATTTTGTTTTTTTTTTAAGTGTGTGTGATTTCACCCAACTGCGTTGAAGCCAAAAAGGAGGGTTATGTGTTTTTGAAGTTATGTGTGGAGGAGTGCTGGTGTGTTAGTAATGCCAGCTTTGTAGAGTATTAAACGGATTTTGTGGTTGTTAAATGTCTGTAATTTGGGCCTGTTTTAAACAATTTTTACTTTGTTATAAAAAGAGTATTAGTTAACGTTGAGAAATGAAGGTGAATTGGTGAATGTTGACGCTGTTTAGACATCTTAACAATAACTGGTTCAAAACAGTGTAAGATGAAGAATGAATATAAATAAGATGATGAGTGTAGCAGTTACAAACTACACGTAACATAACATCACGCCAGTATTCCCCGAAGGGTTGGGCAGAGGTGCACCTATAGTACACCTACATTTCGCCAGTTATGTTTGAGTCCCATGTAATAGGGGGCGAGCCTATTGCCATCAACCGGGCATAAATCCAGACTCCGGGCTACTACTACTGAGAAATTCCAGATGGAATTACAAACTAGTCCTTCAACATTATCAACGTCAAAAATCTCTTCATACAACCAAACGTACTGGTCGCCTTTTTAAATCCTTGTACAATAACATATAAAGGCGTACATACACGAGCACATAGGCTCGTTATTCAGTGGCACTCAAGCGGGACACTTGGTGACAAGTCGATCGTGAACAATTTGCGGTGTGCCCCCCTCTATGGGTCGTTAGCGTGATGGTACGAGGTAATGAAGCCACTTCGGTTAGGCACGAAATGGTCTAGAACATAGTTCAAGACTTGACGTTGACTGGATTAGATGTAGCTGATTGAATAATTGATAAATGAGATGTCATAATGAATTTGGTTAAAATGTAAAAAAATAATGCTTAGTGAGTTTCATTTATGAACGTTAATTTATAATGGTTGTGTCAAGATAATGATTATGTCCCAATATTATTGTGCTATGATTATTTCAATACAATAACGGGCAGCGTTCAATACCTTTAGAAAACTAAAAATAGTCCTGGAAAAGCGGCTTGTTAACAAAAATATCGACACGTGTATACCACCACCACTATCCCGTACAGACACAAAAAACATGCTATTTATCAATAAAACGAAAACCACACGACATTTCAAACCAGTAATGGAAGCACGAGTTCTATCTATAGAACTAACCCTTACATACAAAGGAGATAAACCACGCCATTTAATCACGAGCTATCGACCAGCATCAATTATATGGTGGCAAATACAATTAAGCAAATAAACAGACATTCGCATATTGACGGTGACATCCGGGGGGCCCACGATTCTTATGCAAATGGGCCCAACAAGGGGGCCCCGCTTGTGAGAATAGCAATAAAAAATATTGCACGCCAAATTAATCGCACAGCGTTGTTTTGAAATTATTACGTCTGTTAATGATAATTTTTATGGTTATTTGTGCAGTTTTGTTTAAGGTGGGGGTGAATTGATATTCATGTTTTGGTCTCATTTAATAACTTTATCGTATTTTTATTATTCGTAATAACCGCCCACTGGCTTTTTTGAGATGTTGAGGGCTGTTCTTAAAGATTTACCAAGTCTACGTTAATTATTTATCGGTTTTACCTCATCCCAACCAATATTATAAATGCGATAGTGAGTCTATTTTTTATTTATTTGTTACGCTTTCACGCTAAAACGGCTAAATGAATGAAATTTGGCACATTGGTAGATCTCGGTTAGGACATAGGATATTTTTATTCCGAAATTCCCACGGGATCAAGACTTATGCGGGTGAAGCGTGGCGCAGCATCGTCAATATTTTGAACTTGAGAAGCATCTTGTGTAGTGCTTCTCAAGTTGAAAATATTGATTTAAACAATATATAGTCATGGCCTGCTATATTACTACTGCGTATTATTTTACCATTCATCTACTACCACCTGCACTGGGCCCGCGTGGTAGATTACAGTCCACTCCCTATCGTAGAGAGGCCTGTGTTTCAGTAGTGGGTATATTATAGGCTGATTATATTGCGTTATGCGTCTACTACCTGTGGTCATCATCTTTCGCTCTCGCTCTCGCCTTTTCCGAACTATGTTGGGATTGGCTTCCAGCTAACCGGCTGTAGCTCAATACCGACTGCCTGTCTGACCTCCACAATCCAGTTACTGGGTAACACGACCCGACGACCCGTAACAACTGTCGAAGATCTAGAAATGACCACCGGGACCAGCGGCTTACCGTGCTTTCCAAGGCACCAGATTTCCTAAGATGGTCACCCATCCACGGACCAACCGCGGCAAGCGTAGCTTAACTGATCGATTAACCCGTGCGGCTGTTATTACTTAGCCACAAGCCCCTCTCTACAACTTTCATATACTAACTGTGGTATATTTATGTAATTCTCTTCTCACACGCCTTCCATTTCTATGAAACCACGGAAGCATAGCTACACTAGCTAATTATATTCCAAATCAAAGCGTTCAGCCCATTATAAGGTTTCTTCAACACTTGGCTTCTGCGAACTGCATAAATTCATGATCACGTTTATATGGAAATACAGGTGTGCACTGTTGATTAGGTTGCCTATGTGAAACTTAATGGGAAATGTGTAATTGAACGCTTAGAAGTAAGTTAGGTTGATTCTGTAGGTAGCTGTCCTTTGATACCTTTGTATTTGTAGAGAATGTAGGTGGAATGAGGTCACTTGAAAATACTTATAAAACTTTTGCCTTATTCTCATGAGGGTAGGTTGAATATCGAGCGTCACGTGTTACGATCCTCACATACTGTTTCTCCTTCGTCAATGTTCCATTCCTTATAAATATTTCGATTGCCAGTACTACGCACCTGACCTTTATGAAGGACATCACCAATGAGGTCAGTGTGTATCTCCTTCTGGGGCGGCCCTCATGGCGTTTCTACTAACCACATCCATCTTCTTTTTCTTATCGATCAAACCGTCTAGCTAGGCAAACACTGAATAATCATCACGGATATGTTTATCTTATATCCAATATAAAAATCGATATTCTTGAATTGTGGCAAAAAACAGCTGTTACTACTTCAAACTGTTTCTACAAAATTCTCAACAACAACTGCTTTACACTTGTCTACAACCAAAATACACACTCATGGTCCATCAGTCGGAAACTTGGCTCATCTAAACAATTCTGAGCTATCACAATACTGATCCTAATCGAGGCTCACACCCTAACAATCTCCAACTATGCATTAAACGGTTCTGTACCCTGGAGACTGGACCGGCGTGACTAGACTTTTTATCCCTAAAATCCAAGCGCTATGCAAAAAGGGTCTTTCTGAAGATTGATTGTCTAACAGTTATATCAAGAGCTATAATAGTTGGGTTTCTTAAAAGCCTGGTCAGTGAGTTCGATTTACATTTTAAGTGGGTGTTGGTTGGGAGTTTGTAGAGTCATTGTTGTTTTGCATGAGTGGAAAAGTGTGGATGAATATCGGAAAACTTATTTGAATAACGTAGTGAACTGAAAACTGCTAAGAAAAATCTATGCTCAAATAATAATATTTTATCGAAATCAAACAGCTTTGTAATAATACTGATATTGATTTCCAAGCTCAAGGATAATAATTTGACTCCTCCCTGACCACTAAAGATTTAAATTGCTGGTATACCTTCAAAATGTGTCAACCTTTTGTTTTCTACTCCAAATGAATGGTATTTTGTAGCACAAAGTATGTTTGAAAAATTGAAACGTCAACTGAAAGAAACTACTATGCAACTTGGCCTCTAACAAAGTGAAAATCTGGTAAAGATTACAAAACTACACTCAAAGGTACCATTGTCGTCAAAAAATATTGTGTCCTTTGTGCTAACTACAAATGCGGTATACACGAACTGAAAAATCCACAAATATTATTCTGAAAAGCTAAACGCGGATGTCATAAAGCACTTGACAATGAGGCTCGTGTCGGCCGAGTTAGCGCACTAATTACTAACGAAGTGCGCCTCGACAACGTTAATATTACCGTCGATCATTTACGGAAAGTCATTATTGCAATCGCTTAAGGTCTAAATTAGAAACCGGAGGCACTAGAATATTTGTAATTTGGACAATATTTGACGAGCGTGTTCGACAATTTGTGTCAAAAAATACGCTTGTTATTAATGTCGTTATTAGTAAAGTTACGTAAACTTGGGCCTGACGAATCGCCTCGCCATTGTCGCGGCCCGTAAGTGTAGATAATCGGCTTTTGGAAAATATTAGCGTTAGCAACTGATATCTATATTATTGTTACGATTTTGAAGCAATTAAGCAAATGAGTCTGACGTTCATTGTGCGAAAACTCGATTATTCACAAGATTCGTAAGTGAAGATAATTTCTAAATATTTTTGGCACATAATTCGCTTCGAATTATTTGACAACTTTGTCATTGTTCGGCTTGAATATTCATCAGACTTCTTATTATGAGTTAAAAGGTTTTGAGATATCTGTTTGATAAATTGAATGAGATGATAAATTTAATAAATCAAGCATTGAGATTAAATTATTATGTTAAAGCAGAGATATATATATATATTTCTATTGATGATAACAGGCTTAGAGCATAAACAGTTATTTAAACTATAAATATACAAATCCTTTATTTTACTTAAATAGTTCTCGTGTAAGCAAATTCCCATTTAAATGAACACTCACAAAGTCTCACAAATATCAACTACCACAAACTTTCAAAGGATCATCACGCTCTTGAAAAGGATAATTGAAATCGCCAACATCCTCCAAGTTAGTATGGTCATTGTTGAATGTCCACACGACACGCAATAGCACCTATTATTAGCCAACAATTATATATTGTCGTCAATGGCATATAATGCCATGTTCATGTTAAATAGTCCGCCATGTGTTAATATGATAGATTTTTTAGCGCTCATTGTCAATCACCACGAAAAGTGTATGTGACAATTATTATTTTACTTTTAGAGGTCGCGGGTGGAGTATTGAGATGTAGCGGGTGACGGATCAGTTTTGGAAGCTGCACGGCAAAGCTATAGGTAAAATATAGGTATGCATTTGCTTGGTAATGGTGCCGATTCTCTTGTACACCGAACTAAACTATCACTAAAATTCCTTACTTTTGGCTATGAGAATCTTAAAGCTATTCTGCAATAAAAAGTCTCTAAATTTAAAAAAAATATTTTGACAATTAAAATCGAATTTGACAATTTTTGCCCTACCCCGTGAATTTTTTAAGAGCCGGGTGTGCGCAGGCGGGGCTGCCTCGACGTTTTATATGGAATTATTCAGTTTTTGTATAGAAAATATAAAAAAATATTACCTACGTGTTGAGTATCAGGGGTATAAGGGCTTTATAAAGGGGGTCGAAATTTTAATTATTTTTGCGATAGGACACCATTTTCGAAATATGATCAAAAGAAAATAAAAATATAATATACAGTACTGTTTTTGCACCTGAAGTCGAGATGTTCGTGTGAATTTTAGTTCATGACAACTAATAATATTCCACACCATTTTTAGTGGCGATTAAAAATTGTCAGAATTAGTTAGACAATTAAAATTTTAGGTAAAAACGTCAAATTCAGAATAGCAAAATTGTCATTTTCACTAAATTAAAATCTCAATCTTAGTGCTGTCAAAGTAAAATATAGTTAAGTTCTGTCACTTTAGTCTATTTCAGAATGGGAGATCATCGTTTGACAGGAATAAACAAAATTTTGGTGATTTTTAGTCTAGAGGAATTTGTGACAAGATAATCGGCACCAATGTAAGCAGTGATAGACACTAAAAAGGTGTAATAAAAATGAAACAAGCAGGAGAAGCTAAATTTGCTCTAGCATTCAGGTATCATATCTTTGTGCTTTCTGGTACTGTCACCCTTTGAATGTTTTGCTAGTGTCTACGAACGTTCTGATTGTTTTGCAAATTTATTAACCAAACAATGTGTTAAACAATTTCATCCATGATCTGCAACACACTTTATTAAAATCTGCGCATCAGCTTGCTTCAAAAACAAACTCATCCGCTTCATCTTCTAACATTACACCGTGTCCTGAGTCGTGTCCACCGAAGCCTTTGCTTTTATCCGTCGATTTGCATCGCCCGCGTTATAATGGGGCTGTTTGCCACAAAAGCATACAAGCGACAATGTCATTTAGCGACACACAACTAACGAGACTGTCATTTTGTCAAAGTTATGTAAGATCGAGATTGTGAACTTGTACAATGTTGTGAATCAAATGAAGCGCCGTGCTAATTTGAAAATTAGATTGTGATTTTATTCAATTATATGAGTGAGGTTTTTTTGTCAGTCATCTGCTTGTGTATATAAAACTTAGTCCTTCAATAAAAGAAACAAAGTCAATATTAGTAATAGACTGACCAAAGGATTTTTTTGCGAAGAAATGGAGGAAAACATGAAAGACCTATGAAAAAGGGAAAAGTGAGACCAAGAAAATGTTAGCAAAACTTCAAGATTATTAAATTATGTTATCTAAAGAGTAGACCTAAGTACCTTACAAGTACACATTCTAACATACTCTTAAATACATCACTACAAAGCTATTATCTTAATAAGTATTCCGATCCATTTCAATCGATCAGTGATTGACGTGGACACAAAGGGACACTCCTTGCTCCAGCACTCTTATCGCTATCAAGATTACTGGCTGCAACGAATGCTTTAACGACCATATATTATTGTTCAATGGAGGTCTAGAGAGCTTGGTATTAGGGAGAAAGTTGGAGCTTTCCTGTTGTAGTTATGTTGGTTTTTAGGTGTGAGCGTTTATGTCGATGTGGGCAGGGTCGGATCGAGGACGGAAATGATTGAATCAGCTGGGATTCTTAATGAAAATTATAGCTTAGATCACGTAAAGTGTGGTAGACGATGATAGATACATAAATAGTCCAGAGATTTTATCAAAGCTTTTAATCTCCATTAATATGATTGTACACCATGACCAAGTGTGTGTTTAGTGAAACTCCAAAGGATTGCCCCACTAGACCATTGTCTTGATTTAATAACTATACCTTGCGACACCGATATATTGCCTACAATTAAATCTATGACTAATTATGAGAAGGCAGTATAGTTCTGTGCTCGAGTTTTCTTACATAGTAAATTAAAGTTAAATTGACAAACTAACAACGAATACACTGCACTCCACATACACACTACAATATTCCGAGTGCAACTGTCACACTTTCCAAATGCCTTCCTGTAAATATGACAAGTGATGGCCATCATCTTAAGACGAGTATCGCTTTAATGGCGCAGTCCATCAGATAAGGCCATATTTTTTGTTTCCTGCCCTTTACGGAACAATGGCCGCCGGTAATTCTGTTATTACGAGCACTGTAAGACAAATGAGAGTGACGGCTTGGTCGCCATTTATCTGAGAGAGTTTGATTATCAGCTGTTGGGTTTGTTGAGTAATTTTTATGAATACGTAACTGCTACCGAGGATTTTGGACTTTTTGGTTTTGTCCTCTTACCGGTTCAAAACACATTTTCTGTCACGTCGGTAATTTCACGATATAATTCGGTCAGAGCGGTTGGTAACGGAAATAGCCAAGGGTTATCGATAGTACTAAGATATAGTTTCTCACGAGGGTTCTTTTTATTGTTCCGTACATCCGAATGAAAAAACGCAACCCATAAAGAATCACTCGTGTGTCTATCTGGCTGGCTGGCTGCCTGTCTGTCACAGCCAATTTGCTCCGAATCTACTGGACCAATTTAGTTAAAATTTGGCACACATATGCATTTCTGTGACCGGTCGGCACGATTGGCGCAGTGGTTAAGCGATTGACTGCTGCGCTGCGTGTCGCGGGTTCGATTCCCGCCCGGAACAAATATTTGTATGACCTCATGTAGTTGTTCCGGGTCTGGCTGTTTGTGTGAGTTTAAATGTTTGTAAACGCACCCACGATACAGGAGAAATTCCTAGTGTGGGGCAAGGTTTTATAAAAAAAAACACGGACGTATAACGTAATGATAGTCACTTTTCAAGGGCAAATTTTTAAATACAAAAAAAAAAATTGCAAACTTTATAGTGTGACATATCAAATAAAAGGGCTTGTTGTCACAGTTGTCACCCAAAGCCGATGGATTCATCAAGTCCACAGTTAAATTGTGTAGGAAGGAGCTCTAATAACACAGTCAGGTGGTATGATCAACGTAGTTCTGAAGATAACCTCTTCAAGACACAATCATGTAATATTATTTTTTGTTACCCAAACTTCAATAACCATTTTACGACTTTGCAATTCACACAAAACTAATATTGGCACTAATTAATCTAACCCTCCAAACGCGATGAGGGTCGGGAGACCACAATTTAACAAAAAATATATTTCGCGAAGTTCTTATCACAGTCGAAATAGGGGTGACATTAGATTGCATGTAGCCCAGTGTTGGGCATAATGGACCATACAGTTAATATGAAGTACAAACAAACAGTTAAATATTTTTATGCGATATCGCTCGTAAAAGTTGATTGAAGGGATATTTAATGGCTCTTCCCACAATGATAGGTCTTATTGGGACCTAAATGTGTGTCCTTTATGGCCGTTACAGCTATAAAGGTGGTTTTTGGTTCTATTAATAATGTTTATGGTGATTTTTTGGCGGTTATTAATCAACAAGTGGATAAATAAGGGATTATGTAATTTGATGCCGATTAATTTTCTAAGAATGTTCGTGAATACGAATCTGTTATAGGTACTTTTATCATGAGAAGATTAACTGCAATTCAGTAAATATGCTTTATATCCTTAATTAACCTTTTCAATACGGTATTTAAAACACAATATCAGTAGGAAGAATGAGTGGCTATTTCAACTTGTGGAGATATGGATGGAATTAAACTGGTATTTTGAAGTATAATGTTAAACAATGCATATTCTCCCGTTACTATATTTAACAAATTTTATTTATTTATGATGTCATTCCAACGAGTAGTTCTCAAAAACATTCACAGAAAGCTTAATCTTATTGTTTGTACTACAGTGACCTTGTCACTTAAAAGTGTGCACAGCACTTACAGAGTTTGCCGATTTAATAATAATAAGTTTTCATTTATATCGAGGACAACACTAAATATAAACAGTCTTCAAAAACATGCACGTTTTCCTTGACAAAACCACCTGTCAATTCGAATCTATTTAAAATCAAATTCACATAAACGTCAGTCGTGTCATAACTTAAGAAAACACGTCACGAATATTTTGAATCAACATGATTTACTTACCCCTACAAATCGATAGCTTTGTTGTCCAGAATAATGCATGGGAATTTCAATCGGACATCCCTGAAACAGTTGCGACAATGCACGGTGCCCCTTCAACTGGTTTTAAATAATACGTATTTTAAATACATGTGTCCGTACGTGTGTGTTCACATTATTGATATTATATGATAGTTTATTTTAGTCTCTTTGTTCGGCGAAAACAGAAGTTGGACGGGTCAGCGTTTGAGGGTTGGTAGTGTGACTATCAGTTTAGGGTTTTCTTGGGATATGTTTAAGTTCGGAAGTATTTTTGATAGAAGTAAATTTCATTGTTAAAGAAACGTGTTTTTAACCACAAGTTAGCATATTATAGTTAGCCTAAAAAAATAAAGTGCACCTTTTAATTGTAATGTAGTATCTCACATTTAAATAATTTATACATTCTTTATTTCCCAATTCTTACCAGAAATTGCCTCAAAACACTCTTACTAACATCGAAATTCACACGTGTTCACATAACTGATCACTAATGTTGAACGAAACTTTTGGTCACCCTAGGGCCTACACCTAAGGGTTACTTCTTTCAGGATTCTAATGCATTGTGACGGACGTCGTGACGACAAAACAAAGTAAGGGATTTTGGTCTACATAGTTAGTTTGGGTCATCGCGCCCCGATGCGATTTTGGACAACTTTTGACGGGTACACGTCACTTATTATTATTTAAACTTGATTGACAACCCTAGTGACGAGTTTGTTTAGTGAGGATAATAAGAAAGGTGGACTTTGTATTTTGTAATCCTTATGAACGATTTCGGTTACGGCTGCTAATCTCAAAGAAAACTAGCCAATTCAGTGCGCAGGAGATATTATAGTGCACTGGTTTTTGCGCAAATACAGGTGCAATCTCTCTTCTACTACTCTGATGGAACGGCCTTAAGGTACAACTAGAGAGGACAGGACCGACGGCTTTAGGTGCTCTCAGAGATATGGGGGTGTCACACCACTATTTATCTTACTCCAGGTTGCTACTAACATCATCATTATCGTATAGCCGTTAGATGACCACTGCTGGACAGAGGTGTCCCCGAAGCATCGACACAATGACCTAACTACCTATAATGGAACGTGGTATGTAACTATGGTAGGAACATTTTGGTCTCATATAACACTTTCTGTTTTTATTTTCATTGTATTTTGTTTTTTTTGATGTTTCTATGAGCGTGTTAAGTTTAATTTGTATCCCCTGTGCGAAGCCCAATAAATACTTTTTCTTTTATTCCTAGTATAGTACTAGGTACTAGTAGAGTATAACTTATTCGTTTCTTGCCAATAAAGTTATATTCTTCAAGATTCAATTCAATTCAAAATATTTTGTTTCACATAAACCTACATGGGCACTTATGAAACGTCAGAAGCTAGGTGCACGGTTCCAATTGGTCGTTTCCTATGGAGAAGAGCCGGCTAGAAACTCCACGGTTACTCTTTTAAAAATAATTGGTTTTTACAATATTTTATATGTTATTAGGTAAGTATGGGAGGACAGTGTAGGTTTTTAAACAAGTACCAGGTACTTAACAAAATAATTATGGTTAACAAATATACTTCTTTCTTCTTATTATTTTTGTGGTTATTGTGACTAACCTGGTGTTAGAGTTTTTAAAGCCACCCATGGGACTTTGCTTCACATGCCGTCGAGAAATACCTCTCAGGCATGTCGGTTTCCTCACGATGTTTTCCTTCACCGTTTTTGAAGCAAGCGATAATTAAACAATACGCACATGAATCCGAAAAGTCAGAGGTGCGTTGGGTTCAAACTCGAGACCTATTACTAATTAAGTTATAAAAGATAACGATGCACTTAGTGTTAAGCTTTGGTTTTGACGGGTAAAGCTCGTACTGACATTTATTTGTTAATAAATAATACAAACATCCTAACGTATATGCCATGATGTCGCGGATTGTATGGATTATCAATTAGCTCCAACGGTATACACGAATCTTTGTAATGGTTGGCATTTATTAGAAGAGATTGCGAGTGACGATCCTCGCTGACATTAAACTGAGAATCACCACTTCAGTGCACAGCAGTAATGGGTCATGTGGTAACGGCTGCGAGTAACGAGTTGTCGGTCGTAGGTTCGGAACCTGACAGGCGGTTGTTGTGTTAATTATTTCATAAAAACGGTGAGGGAAAACATGTCATGGAAACCAGCATAAACTAGCACCAAAAATTCGAAGACATGTGACATCTACCAACCCGCACTGGGCGCGCATGATGGCCCACTCCCTCTCATTAAGAGGAGGCCTATGTTCTAACAGTGGATATTATAGACTGATTATGCTATTGTACACCTCTTCTGCAGGTCAAACGCAATAAAAAATAGCCCCTAGAGGCACACCCTTCACGATTTCCTTACTTCCTAGTGATGATGTTGAGAAAAAGTGAAGTGGTAGTTTCTATAGTGACCACGGCTTCCTGTAGGTCCCTAAACCTACTATAGAATATTTGTAAAATCTGCTGTTTCATACAAAAGTGTTATTCTAACCCAATATCAATGTACAGTTGGTCCCATAGTAAATTAAGTTCATACTCAAGAGTACTTTTACTATCTTCAAAGATTGCCAATCAATTTAATATCAGCCTGTATACCCAACATACCTCGATACTCAAACATTACGTAACAACGAGTTTCATTTAATTAATCGCAGTATTTAACGGCACGTTTCGTTAACGTGCGTCCTTTTGTTGCGTTTCAATAAACGCATTGTGCTGCGTTGTGCGTTAAATCTTGCGTTGTCAGACGTGGCCTGTACAGTTCGATTTAGTGGCTGCGATCTATCACGCTGGAATGTGGCGTTAATTATTTATGTTGATTCTGTTAAAGGCGGAGAGGTTAATAGTGTTGGAAAAAAATATGTTAAAGTGACATTGCGCAAGTTGGAAATTGCAAGGATAGTTGAGGATAGCCTTGCACGTCACTCCTTACACGCATATTCTGAGTCATTTCCTACATTCCGCCTCGATCAGTGACATTGACAGTTATAACTTGATATTAATTGACACCAACGGCAACGTTCTCGACTCATATCATCAACAATTTCCTGCATCTATCCCAATTTATTTGAGGTCGGTTCAACATGTCTTTTTCTACCATACGTCCTCGACTCATACCTTAGGTAAAAATTCGAGGAACCTGCAAATTCACTCAAACTTGCGACTAGAGAATAACAACTAAGAATACCATTTCGAGGGCGTTTCTGCGGGTGTTGGCATGGCGACCTGAGTCGAGTATGAGTCGACTAAGATTCTCCAAACGGACTTAGACTATCGGCATAAGACATTGATTACAAAATGGCGTCAGATAGCTGAAACTAAATAAACTTGTTAGAAGAATTTGTCATTTGAATTTCATAAACAACCAATCAAATGAACACAAGAAGAACCTCTGAAATAACAGCGGTACGTAAACTTCCTGGGCTAATGGTTGTGAAAAGAACAAAGTAGATATGTTAAAACACTCTAGCTTTTGTTTTTAGTAGGTTGTTCCAGTCATAGCAATTTGAAATGACACCTACAATACAATGGTTTGACTTACACTAATCACTGCTGTCACGCCATCAATCCAAATAGAGCAAGTGCCAATATTTCAATAAAATGTTTGCTTTACATTGTATAACAGGTACGACCACACAAAGCCTAGTTCGAAACAACCCCAGCGATGGATTACAACCGAGCAAATGCAATCAGATCACAATACAAGTATTTCTCAACATGTTACATACAAAGCCGCGTTTGTTTAGCACTATTGACATTTTGATGACATCTGTCAGTCGGCCATTTTAGAAAATAGTCGTGGGAATGTGTGGGTGATCCGTTATTGTAATCTTTTGTTGCGATGTAATTTGATTGTTTGTGTTACTGGATAGATATTGTTGAAGGTGGGAGATTAATTTGTGTGTCTTGATTGAAAGGCCTTTGCGCTTATTAAAAGACGGAGAATGCCATGAATGTAAACTTGAACAACTCAATTTAAGAATCACGGAGAATCTATCTAATAGAATTGAGAATTTTGACTGCCTTAAAAGAAAGCTTTAGCCTAAATTTTAGGCTAAACTTCAATTCCTTGCCTAAACAGTGGCCCAAAGCTTGATCCCCCGAAAGGTTGATCTAAAGCTTTGGTTGTTAATCCATCAAAGTTTTTCGTGAAGCTATAAAATTTTAATTATACATTTTAAAACAGCCCTAGTTCTTTAAACACAAATGTAAATTCCACTCTCAATTTCAACCACAATCTTCCAAGAACACAAAAGCTTAGCTAGCAATATTACCCAGCGATCCAATTCTGTGTTTGTTCGTCACATTAACACTGGTTGTAAAGGCATTATAAGACAAACAGACTGGCACGCTAGTCTTGTTCTTATTGTGACAAAAATAATGGTACTTTACAGATATAGGACGGTGGTAAAAATGTGATGACAGATTTATCCATCACGAAGAAAGTATTGCAAGTATGTATCATAATGGGCACATTCAGGCAGCACAAAGAAAAAGAAGTTTGGCGTGAGATAGTGGGCTCTCGCTGAAGAGCTTGAAAAGGCTTATGTCAGTTCAGAAACAAACTGACAAGAAAAAGCCCTAAAAACTGTGTATAGTGAAATAAACTTTACACATTGATTTAAACCTAAAGATTTCAGCTTCATATTATAGTTTAGTTTCACAAAAGTGTCCCGCATTTTCAACCACATTTCATCCCATATTTTAAACCCAAAAACACTTTCAATTTCAATCAAGTTCCAAGAACACAAAAGCTCGGCTACCAATATTACACACCGATCCAATTTTATGTTTATCCGTCACATTAACACTGGTTGTTAAGGCATTATAAGACAAACAGACTGGCACGCTAGGTTTGTTCTTACTGTGATAATTGAACGGATAAAGAAACGAATTAGATCTGGGGAAGTTAACGCTTCTTAAGTTGAGTGTTACAATGTTGGCTGTTGGTTTGAAATTTTGTAGGCTGTGGCATGTTTGGGTTGTTGTCGTCCTTTTAAAATAGTTCATCCTAGGTTGTTGTAAACCTTAAAGGGTGCACAGCGGTGGATAAGCTCGTGCTGGTTTAAATCGTATCAGATGCGTCTGAATCATTAGATACATTAAAATATCGTCTATGGTGATCTAAAGTATTGTGTGTGTGTATGTAATCAGAAACTCAGAATAGAGCAAGAAATCGCGTAAAAAATGAAGCAATATATTGAAAGTATTATAATGATAAGTAAGTTTCGTGAGTAAATAGCTTTCCATTTTATACTATTACCAATAATTAGTCTTTGGATTTTCTTTGTTTCCATGACTGGCTATTTTCCTAATTTCACAAATATATGCTGCCTGCATTTGTTTTCCAGTATGCTTCGTTGGTCTAGTGGATGCAAGCGCTCCTGGGTTCAATTCCCGGGCAAAGTGTTATTGGGTTATTGCATCTGGAATTTCTCAGTAGCAGCCCGGAGTCTGGATTTATGTCCGGTTTTTGGTAACAGGCTCGCCCCCTATTACATGGGACTGAAACATAACTGGCGAAATGTGGGTGTACTATAGGTACACCTCTGCCTAACCCTTCGTAGATTATAGGCGTGACGTTATGTTATGTTATGATTAAGAAACTCCACATCCCAGTGTGAAGACCCTATTCACCCTATAAGGCAAAAATAGCGTGAAAATTAGGACCTCAGAACTAGAACAAATAACTCCTAAAATACAGGAAACTAGGGTGGACGAGGCTATGGTTAAAAGTGTTAATTTGCTCAAATAATGATGATAACCCTACTTAGAGGCTGTGTGACGCTTCCGAGAAGGACACACGTTTACAAAATAAACGGCGACTTCTGTAGTACGCGCCACCGAAGTATTGGACAGAGGGATGGAGTCGACGTTGACAAAAACAATTGATAGTGCTTTTGCATTTCTATGGTTGATAAAAATTAGAAGAATTTGAATTTGAACCATTTTTGTACCGACTTTCTACATATTAAAGGAATAACAGCCGCACGGGTCGATCCATGAGGTTAAGCTACGTTTGCCGGGGATTGTCCGTAGACGGATACCATCTTTAAATACCGAGACTCCTCCATACCTCGGAATGCACGTTAAGCCGATTGTCCGAGCTTGCATTCGTGGATCTTTGAAAGTCGTTACGAGTCGTCAGATTAGAATCCAGAAAGTCTGACAAACAGTCTTACCAAGGGATATCGTATTACCCAGTTACTGAGTTGAGGAGGTCAGATAGGCAGTCGCTCTATGTAAAATTCTGGTATTCAGCTGCATCCGGCTCGACTGGAAGCTGACCCCGACATAGTTGGGAAAAGGCTAGGCAGATTGAGATACCAGCTTGTAATGGTCCTCCTGAGCTCCTCCTCATACAAAGAAGGAATTAGCATTTTACTGCGCTTGCTTAGTTCGGCTGACGATTTCAGTTCAAAGCATTTTATAACTCGAGGTTTAGGTTTCCTCGCAACGTTTTCCTATACATCGTCAGCGATATTAAGTAACTACGATTAAGATTTAAGTTTAGTAATAACAAAGCTGCTCACCAAATTCATAACAGAATAAAGTCCTCTCCACGCACGCCCCTATCTCGTCAATGCTCCTGGCATAGTCCATTACTTAAACAAACCGGGGATTGTGTGTAGTGGCCACTTTACACCCACGTGGGCCTGTTTGTCTGTCTGTCTGCCCCCAGGTCGGAAGCTGACATGAATTGAGTATCACTGAAGATTGTCTTCATTATCCATTAGATGAAAGTAAGATCTTAGATGAAAATTTGTCTTTTGGAAGCATTGATATTTAAAAAAAAGTGGTATTTTCCTTTTTAGTTTTGTCTTCAGACCTTGTTATATTTTTATTTCAAAGTCAACGTCAAATCATTTATTTCAATGAGGCACAAAAAAGGCACTTTTGAACGTCAAAATTTACAAAAAGAAAGATTCTAGTCGCCCCTTCCAAAAGGTAGTTTTTGTATGAAGATGAATGGGCAAGAAACTCCACCGTTACTCTTTTAAAATGTTTCATAATATCTTGTATACATTAATTATATAATTATACGAGTAAGACGATGCACCTAGAATAAGATTACTATACCACGATAGGTAAAAATAATGAAAAATGAAGGAATGAGAGATAAATTAATTATGTGATACATGCGTGGTGCTCACATATTTACAAACATAGTAAAATTATACGATATTCCTAACATTTTTACAAATAATACTAATAATAAGTCAGTGTGTGAGTTCAAGTAATCACAGAATATAAAGTCAATGTAATAAAAAATAATATAACACAATTAAGCAGCAGTTAATGAGCAGGGCCAGCATGTTTCCAAGCATTTTTATTTTGGATATAATCCTCTAATTTGTAATATGCTTGTTTACAAAGTGTAATTTTTATATGAGTTTTTTTCTTTAATTTAATTCTAATTCACAAGGTATTCTGTTGTAACATTTAACACAGTACCCCATATTCAAGAGCTGATTGTCAACTGTTTTCTTTTACTGTGTTTTATTTAATTAAGCTAGAATGTTCTTGCTCCTACCTACAGAAGCTAGATTTTACATGATGATAATATTATCCTTCAAATGTTGATCCTCATTATTTATTATTGCATCTCCGTCTCTTCCTTTTCCTGAATATTTCCCAATAAATCATTTGAAGAAAAGGGCAATAAGTTCACTTTTGTCAACATTAACGTGTCATATATTTTAGCTGCACATTATACCTTGTGACAAGCTTTCCATCTCATATCAACAACAACAAATAAAATCTCAACTTTCACAAAACCACAAAGCGTTGTTGTCCATAGAAAGCTATTTCCAATAATCTATATAATTCGACGTGAGCATAACTATTATTAGTTCTCGTTTATGGAAAGCGATATTTACCGGCACTTCGTGTACATACAAGTTATTTAATCAGTATTTTTGACAGGAAATGCTTTGTTGACACTGCCGCTGTGACTGTGAGGTGGCTAAGGTGGGCTAGTGGCGGCGTTTAGGTCTCCTTCAAATATTATGACATTAGTTCTTTGTCATTTTGGGCGTAATGTGCGGGGCGGTAGGATAGTGGAGGAGAAGCGATGGGCGATAGGCTTGTGATAGGCTCGTGATATGAAGTGTAGAAAGAAAAACACTGGGCACGATTAAAAGATAGCACCGAAGTCAAATACTAAGGTTATTGGAAAAATAAAATTGCCTACAAAACATCAACAGATATCAGAGAAAGAGGAGTTTTCGTTAAATATTTTTATCTAAACGATGAAGTGTTCATAATTACCCTCAAACATGACAAGACCTAGATATTACAAGATCGTTTACAAATGAACCACAGCATACCAACGCCATACTTATGTCCACCATCTCTTCCTCATCGCTTCTACTGCACCCAACCCTTACCCCACTCATTGTTGATTCATAATGAACTGATACGACAACTCAAGTACGGGGAGTACACTACAACTAGTCCCGAAAAAGGAAATCACGACATTTTCCAAGATGGCCCCCATGCATTTGACACGTTGCACCCTGTTCAATGTGGTGTTTGTTAAACATGTCACTACTTACACTTATTTAGATGTATATTAGGTAGAAGAAGTGTTATTGGTTTGGAATAATATTTAGGGTTTGATTTTGGGAAATAGATATTGTGGTAGATAAAATTGTATTTATATCCTTGTTGGTGTAGTGGTCGCAAGCGTTACTGCTGAGCATGAAGTCCTTGGATCAATTCCCGGGTCGGGCAAAGTGTTATTGGGTTTTTTTTATCTGAAATGGCTCAATAGCAGCCCGGGAGTCTGGGTTTGTGTCCGGTTGATGGCAATAGGCTCGCCCCGTATCACATGGGATTTTAACATAACTGGCAAAATGTGGGTGTACTATAGATAGACCTCTGCCCAACCCTTCGGAGAATACAGGCATCATGTTATGTTATGTTTTGAAAACTAGATATTTTTAAGGAAAATGCTAACATCTAATAGAAATATAAAAATAGTACTTCCGTATTTTTTTTTCTTCATCTTTACATTAGTTGCAAACACATTCTTACTCTGTTAAAATTAATGTTATCTTGACTTGTCACTTTGCTATAATTAAAGTTTAAACTATAACATGTCGCATGTATCTGTATCAACTCTATGTTCAGCAGCACGAAGAATTCAAATGATTTACCTCATTTCTGCACATAAAAAGATGCCCATCCATAGATAAATATCAACCGTCTCTCCACTATTTCATTGCCTACTGTAGTATGTCCCTAACATTACCGCGCCACCCGGTCTACTCCTTGATATGCAATGGCCTCTGTAGCTCCATGAAGCATGAGGCTCCAGGGACTAGTGCAAATCTTGGGGATTATTCGATTTATCGAGTCTGGTTAAACGCTACGCTAGAATCGGTGCATTTCATTCATTCATAATCCAACTAATGGACACTCAAATTTTGTTCTCTTTACTCACACATATTGATAGTTTTACTGACTAATTTCGAACTAGCAGTCACTTCACACGACAATAATATAAAAATATAACCTCCAGCTACAAAGCGCTTAAACCCAGACAGCGTTTCAGCACTAAAAACTTAATTCTCTGCGAAACCCTAAAGAGTTTATAGCCTCTAAAGAGTTGTTAGGAAACTGACTCTGTGCCCATAAAGCACTGTGTTTATGTGACCCAAACAATGGTAGATAAATAATGAAACTTATCGAACGCGTTGGTTAACAAACATGGGTGTTTGTTGCGGTTTCAAATGTTGGTGCCAATGTTGGTGGTGGGATGAAGAAATTGATGGTGCTGATGTAAGTGTCGATGTCTTGTTTTACGAGTGCATCTTAGACAATAATTATGTAGATACTGTGGGAGTTGAAGGAACTACGCACTTTGAAAGTGCTTTAAGACAACACATGCTTTTCACTAAAGTGAGAAAAACTGGTATAATAACACTAGATAAATTCAAATACGCCAAAACCCATACTCCATCCCCGTATATAATAGGCTTTTCATCACAACTACAGCTGTTCCATCGACAACCAAAGCGCACAAAATTTCAGCTTCGCGAATCAAAACCCATTACCGAACAAATTAATGACACCGATCGCTTCGTTCTATTAACGGCAACCGAGGATAAATAGCTTATCCCCGTTTAAAGCTATTTAAAGCCATTTATGGCCGTTTATCGGTATTTACGGCCACCTGACGTGGCTGGCCAGCTTTGGCCGTGTTTATAAGCCCGTTGTCCGCGGACAAGCAACAATGCGCGTATAGATTTATGCCTGCATTGAGTGTTTTTCTTGGTATGGTCTGATGGGTTGCACCGTGGTTGATGTTTGGATATTTGAGTGACGGTTAGCGTTTAATTTTTGTGTTTATCGTTGTGGTAGGAATGTCATTGATAGTGCAGGTGGCTGTTGTTATCGTTGTCATGCAACGTGACTCGGATTTGGCTGATAGATTTCAGTACATAGACTCTTTTATTTGGCTGTTAAAGTTGTTGAATTAGTCAATGGCTTTAGATTTATTTGAGCGAAATCAAAGTAATGTACGGTCTCTAAACTTATTTTGAGTATCTGATAATTATTTTGTTGGTACATACCCATATTTATCTCAAGCCTACGCTCACAGGTGCAGCTAACTACAGTTAACCATACCGTAGATTAACATTCAAATCTCGATGTAACCTTTCGTCATAGGATTTTTGTTTATCGCCCGTTTCCCTTTGTGGAGGAATAAAGACGAGTGTGGGGCGGGGGATGTCATGCTCGGATTAGCTCTGATTTAGTGCCCATTCGCACAGGACGTACCTTTGACGGTCAGCTTTAGACCCTTGACGGTCTAAACCTTTGGACCTTTCGGTGTTTGGAGTTCAGCTCAGATTGAATACGGTTTTGGGAATTGGTAGAAGATTTTGTTTGGCTGTAAAATTTAGGGCAATTGATTGCTCGCTTGGAAGTTTTGCTCAAGTCAAGGCACTGCAATGCAAGCATTTTATAGCGGTATTTAACACGTTCAGTACCGGGAGCCTCCCTTGAGGGTTCACTTAGTCACATATGACATGCCGGGAGCCCTCGCGGAGGGCTCATTTTAAATGTAGGTTTTTCTTAGAGAATACCGCATTATACACCGTGAAAATAAAATCTGATGTATATTTTATATGCGTTGGTTTTAAAATCCAAGCTTTTTTATTTTTTGTTCACGGTTTCAAATGTTTCAAAAAAAAAAACAAAGATTGGAAATTAGCGACAAGACCCCTTAAAAAGTCAAAATCAAAGTCAGAGTCAGTCAAAGGAGGCTTCACTTCCAATATGTATGGCGGCATGGCGTATGAGTTCTATGAAAATGAGTGGAGTCGAAAGTTTTAAAGAACTGAATAGCGTATGAATTAGATTTCTCATTTCCTTATTCATATTAAATTTAAGTATATCGGCAGGTGGAAATGTTGACAATGGCACCGTAAGATGATCATAGATGTGATATAAATTATCAAGTTACGTATCCTTGTTTAGATCTATAATTATTGTTATTGCACTAGTGCAGTTGTAGTTTGTCATACACATATTTGACATAACGGTTGTAAAACGGTGCCACTTTTTTCATAGAAAAAAATGCATCTGTCAGGTATTCAGCATAAGTTAGCCTCAGCATTAACTCAATAAGACACTTTAGCGACAACTTGACACAAATAATCATTTATCACGTTAAACATATTTGTTGAGATTTCGAAACCTAATTACACCCACAAACCCACACCACATTGGATTATACGAATGGACAACGAGATAACCCCTCGTAAGCATATTGAAATATTGTGTCGTAAACGTCGCATCCCCAACGGCTCGTTCGGGTTAACCGACCGACGCGAGATTGACGCTTTTGACGAACGACTTCATTTGTCTGACTTCGATAAAATTGTGCCAACTGAATTTTGCAGCATTACCTTTGCTGAAACTCCTTAAGATCTAGACAGTAAGGTTGATTATCGTGTTGAATTTTGTTTCTGGGTTTGGAAGGTTTTGCAAAAGGATGTTTTCAAGAGCATCTTTTTCGACCGCAACGTTATGAGATCTCCCTTAGAGCTTGAAAACAAAGATGCTTTCTGATGGGTGCTCGTGATTTAGTGATTTGCGTTTCGCTGTATATTTTCTGGTGGATTGCAAAACAAAGGTTTAAGGTGTAATAATTTAGGCAATGGCTCTGTTGTGTTTTCTGTTTTTATTGATATTGCCTTTTTTTCGATGTTGATGAATTCTCGGAGATATTTTTGCAATGAATGTTGTTTAGCATTGGTTATTGAAAATTTGTAAGGTAAAGTTCAAGCTGGGTCAAAAGCAAAACTGGAATACCGTCTATTATTTATTTAAAATTAACCTATGTTGTTCATAAAATTGATTTTGCGTGACACTTTAATCACATACTATTTTGCTGTTTTCTAAAACCCTTTTTGTTTTTATGTATCAATACTCAAATGTTCATTTATTTGTATCGTTAGCTTCATCGTTATTGAAAAACATAGCATTTTTTTTTTCATGTGGATCCGCTCCTGTAGCCCGCGAAATTCGAATTCAAAGTTTTTTGTAATTTGCAGGTTAAGTTTGTTCCTTAAGAACTTTTCTATAAGAAGTTTGTTTTTATGGAACATATCTCACTTATAGAGATGAATTAATGATTCCAATGATTACAATTCTATAAATAGCTGATATTGTCGTGAATCATATTTTAATCTAGATAAAACCTGACACTGATCTGCAAATTGCACATTTCAATTATCATAATTGAACCATACGAAGCGATGCCAAAAGACGTTTAAGCAGCATTTCCTTTATTGCCTTTTACGGACAAACCCATTTTGGGGTTGTTACCACATTTAAGTGATTAATTATGCATTTATTAAAAGTTTTCTCATAAAACCGACAACTGTTTCTTACCAATCTATTTTCCACCTTACCACTTTCTTAAATAAGGTTGATATTCCTCAGTATCTTTATGTGACTGTTAGGATGTTTCAAAATTAAGTTTATTCAAGTAATAAAGGGCAAAGTTAGTATTTTTCTCTTAGATTTATACTGACATGGCACGGGATTGCATTTTTGTTCATCCATTGTTATGGAACAAGTGTACTTTAGGGTTTTAGGTCTTCTATTATGTAACAAAAAGTATTAGGACGTTAGGTGGGTTAAGATGCAAGATATATTCGTCACTTGTAAATGTTTTTATTAGACAGAAATATTTAACTACCTATATGAATCTTCACAAGTCGGAAATATGTATTTTGAAACATGAGTAATTTTGTTATTGGTTCTTTACTTCCAAGTTTAAGTGAAATTTGTTAAGTTTATGTCGGTTACTTTTACATTGATTGTTATTGAAGATCTCCTTCTCATTGGTAACATCATTCAACTACTTCTACTACCAAAATCCTCACCATCAACATCACAAATACCCAACAAAGTCAAAAAATCCTCGTATTCATCAATCATTTACTTCCAAAGACATTCTCCATCTAAATCATTATTATAAATCTATTTAGCTACAATATTTTCTTTAGTAGCCATCTCTTCGGCTGGCTGCGTGCCTGGTATCACTATTGCATGCTAATTTCTGCCGGGGGCCATCACGGGAAGTTATCGTAAATTCTCGCAGTTCCTTATCGAGGACGGTAGCCCGCTGGGAGCTTCGGGTCAGGCAGAAATGTTGTAGAAAAGTAGCAAAAATTGATTTTAAGTTCTGGATAAGGTGTTAGAGTCATTAAAATATGTGGTTTAGGCTTAGAGGGTTTAATGGACTGACGTGATTAGTTGATTTCCAAGTACCCTCCTGTGACATTATTAATATTAATGATGTCACAGGAGGCATAGCAGCGATAGCCTAGTGGTGTGACCGTCAGACTGACAAGTCGTAGGTCTCGAGTTCGAACCCAAGGCACGCACCTCTGACTTTTCGGATTCATGTGCGTATTATTTAATTATCACTTGCTCAAAAAACGGTGAAGGAAAACATCGTGAAGAAACCGGCATGCCTGAGAGTTATTTCTCGACGGCATGTGAAGCCAAGTCAGAGGCCCGTGGGCGGCTTTAAAACTCTGACACCAGGTTAGTCACTAACCACACGATAAGAAGAAGATTTAATATTACCTTCATTTAGGGTATAGTCTATGTTTAGCAATAGTCATTTCAATCTTGTAAGTTGTATTCAAAGGACCGTTGGTGAAGTTTATTGGTCGATTGATTTTAATGCTTTTAATAAATCTATGTAGGTATTCGTTTCAATAATTTATTCAAGCATTATTTAATTTGTAACCAGTTGTAGTTTATTAGTTTTCTTTAGCTAATCCATTTAATCTTGTTTTGATTTAATATTTGTTTTTATAGCAAACCCTCTGAAAACACATGCTTTGAACATTAACTGCCATGATGCTGCAATTGTTTTGTTCAAATTCCCTTTTCAATTGCAAATCACCATGAAATTGACAAACAAATGCAACCAGTTTACAATGAAAATGATTTGATGAGACGACAAAGAATGTGTTAATAGAAATCTCATTCACCCTAAAACACTGTATAACAAAGGAAACAAACAGATATTTTGCTAAAATGCGGCTTATTTGAAGTCTCACATTAGGGTAAGTGTCCAACTTAACTTGGACTCCCTTGACCCTTTAAATGTTGCATTTTAGAAGTCTTGTTACGTTGGATTATCACCAGTATAGGTTGATCTGCCCTGCCCCTCAAGTTGCCTTGACATTGGGGATTGGCAAAGGATATAAGGTTTTAGTATAGAGGTCTTCATATCTTGGTCATTGATACCCCTAACTCATGATTGCTTACTAATAACATCACGATCGCTTTGTAGGTGCCTGCGCAGTTTTGTGGTGTATTTGATTTGTACGGAGTATTTTGTTTTAAAATGTGGATCAAGATACTGATTTAGTGTATTTGCCAGGAATTGGCAAAACTTTAAAACAACATTTAACTTTGCAAAATAATTGTTTTACCTTTTTTACAGTCCTGTGCAGTGGGGTACAAGCATATCGGCACTTTTAATTACCTAATTTATCTCATATGAGATGTGTAAGATGTGTTACAATTTTTGCGTTACATTCTTTCTATCTATCTGTCTTTAACTTCATCTCTTATAGAGTTCTTTAAAATACAATACCCATATTATTTTCTTCCTTCTTACTCACCTGACTAACTTTCTCGTTTTACTTGATTTATTTGTCTCTCTTTGTTTATTTATCTGCCTAATTGTTTTCGAACTCATTCTCTATTATGCTCTCCACACACTCTGCTTGTACTAAAACGTTCCCAACGATTGCGTCTGTCGGCTCGCGTCATGTCTCGTGGTATTAATTTTACATTCATGACGTCACCGACACGAGATACTGTAATCCTCTTCCCATGGCCGGTACGTACAGACAGCAGAATAGTCTAATGGAAATATTAAAATAATGATTTTACAGCTTCTTTTATTGATGTAGGACTTAAAGAAAATTTAAAAGGTGTGTTAATTTTTCATACGATAATTTATTTTTATACTTAACTGCAAAATGACTTGTCTTTCTTGAAGATGAAAATGTAAATTTACGAAAATAAGTCTTATTAGTTATCAATTACAATAATAATATTCTACTTCAAATAGCAATAGCGACGATAGTAGCGATACTTCTGTCCACTGGATTAGCAAAAAATAATGTTCATTTATTCCTTATCTCAGTATCAGTTTCTACACACAACAGCTTCTACATTCCACATAATTAATATTCTGCTAACGCTCCAGCCAGTTGCAATCACCCTTATCTGTGGACCTTTACATAAACAACACTATTCGTTCATTGTTGCAAAACGGATACTTTAAGCGCATCCCTATTGTGCGCTGCGTGAGTGACAGCTAAACACAGCGCTATTGTGCGCTTGATCCAGCGATCACGTTTGCACACAAATTAAACGGTGAATTATTAAAGAAATGTAGGACTGTTGAACACCTTGCTCTCAAGGAGGAAAATATGTTGCATACCAGCTGTTTGTCGGAAATGATGAATGTATTGTGGAGTTGGACATTGGTTATTTTCTTGCGTACAACAATTTACCTATCAACATCCAATCCATGAGTCGACTGGATTTATTTTTGGCAATAAATAAAACTGAAAAGAAAAAAATGTTAATTAGATCACTTGTTGATATTTTAATGATACCTACTTTTAAATGCAATTCCCGAAAGCTTCTCAGTAGCCCTGTTGTGCACCAGATTTGCAGATGAAATGTTAAGAGGTACGTAATTAACGACAACCAAATAGAATGTGAATAACCGAATAGATCAGCGAACAGAAACAATTAAGATGCTCAAATAAAGAAGATTCTGAAAACAGCACACCACTCAACACTAAGCATCAAATCAATATCAACCAACAATTGACTCCAACAAAATCAAAATCGATAATACAAACAAAACAACACACAAACAGACATGAATACCAAACACTCCATAGAAGTACAAGCTAGAACATGTAGTTTTACTGACAATGCCACCTATATTCATAACAAACAATGAGATGAGAATTGAGACGTCCGTGGACAAAGTCACTCATTAATTTTCAAAGTCTGTAACGAGGATGGCGACGCTAACTCGGGTAGCTGGTAGAACAAAGCGTCAAGATTCCGGAGGTCACAGTGGAGGAAATGCAGTAGATCAAGTTGTAAATACATGTCATCGAGAGTCGAGACTAGGAAATACATAGTTATTTCAGTATGGTTTACGAGTGTTCACTGTTGATTTTACAAGTGACATTTTAATATCTCTTATAGTTTCGTCAATGTAGCTGCAGTGCTACTACTGTAAATAGAAAGCAGATATCAATAACCCGGTAAAACACAAGTTTGTACATAATAAATATACCATAAAATAACCTGAAACATGCCTGAAAATAATTACTCTTTCATTCTAAGCTCTAATTCAATTTTGATAACCGTGCCAGACAATAACACATAAGTGATCCATATCATTTTATTAATGTAACTGTACTTCAATTGGAGTTGCCAAACGACTCTCTGTATCAATATCAGATAAATTTATAATTATAAGTTTCTGTCTCGAAGTCAATTCATCTATGGTATATTACAACGGTAGCAACGTAGTTGCGTTCAAATGTTTTCTGTTCATTTTTGGATTCATATTGGCAATTATTATGTATTTTTTGTTACCTTTCTCACATAGACTATATAGTTTTATAATGTTTGATATTTTCCTTTCCTTTATTTGTTGTGCAATATGATAAAGACTGTTCTATACATCCATCTATCTATTGTCTTTTGCCATCAATATGTTTCAAACTTCATCTCAACCGTCTTCTTCTTCACCGTCTGCCGGGTTGTTACTGAGATCATCTGATGATGACCCGTTGTCTCCATTATTTTATTCCATTGTTCCATATCTGTTCCCTAGCTCTGAAACAAATAAAAACTCATTACGAATTCGCTTTAACCTACTGTTTCTTCGCAACAGTGTTCAGTGATTGTAATGACAAAAGATAGCCGAGCTGAGCCGCGTTACACGCTCGCATAGCCTTTGTCATTCAGATGTTATCGCCACAGATGCTAATGCCGCACGTACAGCGCCGTGAAAGCCTTTTCTTGGTTCAATCAACCACTGCTGACCACTATTGTTGCTTGAGGTCCGATGAAAATGAATTTGAGTGAGTCATATGGAGAGCACACGATTTGGCTCTTGTGAATTGCTAATAGAGTTATTTGCTAGTTCATTATGTATACATAGTTGCTAGGGATACTTTTAAGAGTTGTCTTACGGATATATTACTGAAAGTCGAAGTACTTAGAGACCCTTGGACGAATTCTATAATCCAGCAGGTCGAATGTAATGGGTCTGGAATGAGTAGGGATATTGGATATTTACTCTGATGCTGGTTTCTAGATAACTACTATTTTGTTACTATTCATGTGTCAAAGTTAAAGTGTGTTAGTTGCTATTGAACATAATGCAGTCCTCAACTTTTTGTCATACCGTTACACGTTCACCGCTAAGCATTAGCTGCGTCACGGGGCCCAAGAAAATTGTGCAATTCATAGCGTCTATAATCCCTTTTGTTAACTTAAGTAATCAGTACTACCATTCCAGCTACTACCTCACCATTACCTTAATTTTCCAAAAGAACAAATCCTTAGAAACATTATATTTTAATATGTTCCCATTATTTTTGAAAAGTTATTTCAAATTACTGACCGAAGTGGAACGAAGGGACTTAAAAAGTCGTTTAGACACAAAAGGATGGACACAATAAGTGTCAAACTTCTGTTTCGGTAGTAAGTAGTCATAGAGTAGCAAGGTACTCTACATTGCGTGCACGTGAAAGAGGCACATTTGTCATAGGCTTTGTTTTTAAAGGTACCTACATGACAGGTGTGTGCTACGTTTTTAAGCAAACAAATTTGTTGAGATTATTTTGAGTTGTAGTTTGGAATTTTCTTCTAAACAGATGGCGATCTTGTATAGCTTGGTTAAGTATTTTTGCAAATAAACAATTTTTCGTAAACTTAAAATCAGAAGCAGTTGCCATCCATGATGTTACAAAGGTCATTTCAGACAATTTGTAATTGAGAAAATTACCTCAAACTGAGAATGATCTACTATCAAATTATTGTAATTTATTTGTACGTCTATCTTTATGATATGAAAATGAGCTGCTAGAAAGACAGTAAATAAGAAAGAAGAATGGATTACAGCCACAGGCAACCTTGACCCTCAAATGTCCCTCTACTCACTAAGCCTCAAAATCGATATCCTCCTCTCGATACGATAATCGATTCCCAACAAACATAAGGGGCGTATCACACAAAAATCGCTGGAGGACCATCGAAATCAGTTCCAATTGAATCTTCACCCCTTAAAACGGATTAATGCAACTCCCTCATGGATCTTATTGTGTGTTCGACTCATCAATGAAAATGTTTAGGTGGTTGAGTTACATTGCTGGTCATGTCCTTCTATAAAATGTTGATCTTTCACTATGTATTCGTTTTTTTTTTAAATATAAATGTGTGACTTTATCTTAGATATTACTGACATCAAAAATCTATCAATCTGCCTAGCCTTTTCCCAACTATGTTGGGGTCGGCTTCCAGTCTAACCGGATGCAGTTGAATATCAGTATTTTACATGAAGTGACTACCTGTCTGACCTCCACAACCCGGTAACTGGGTAATACGATACCACATGGTAAGACTGGTTGTCAGAATTTCGGGCTTGCACGAATGACAGCCGGGACCAGCGGCTTAACGTGCTTTTCAAGGCACGGAGGAGTCTCCTTATGTAAAGATGGTCACCCATCTACGGACTAACCCCGGCAAGGGTAGTTTAACTTGATGAATCGAGCCGTGCGGCTGTTATGACATCGGTGAAGGAAAAACATCGTAAGGAAACCTGGACTAGTCACTATATATCTGAAATCGCCAACCAGTCTTCAGCAAGCGTTGTGATAAATGTTAGTGCCTTCTCTGTATGAGAAGGGGCATTTGCCCTGCAGTAGGACAATAATAGGCTGGTATTATTATTCGTTTATTCATTTTTCTAACATATAAAATACTTTTTTTTTTTTTTTTTAATAGGTATAAAAAATATTTAAAAATATAAAAATTGTTCCGCCGGTGTCGGGAGCAGGGTCCAAGCTACCGGTGGTTAGGGCTGCAGAAATAGGAACCTCCTCACAATACGAGCCGTATCGAGAAGTACTGCCTTCTGAATCAGGCCCTTGATCCAACCGCCTAACGAGAGCCTCGAGAGATGTTGGTCGAGGCTTTCGGCCATCAGGCCATTGGCCGTTACGACAATCGGCACAATGATAGCCGTGCCCACATTCCACATGTCGACAACCTCGTGTGCTAAGTCGAGATATTTTATTTGTTTGTCTTTCTTAGCTTCCACTTATTATTATTAAATAGCAGAAATAATAGCACTTTTTAACTAATATTTCTTCTTGTAAGACAAGTAAGTCACTATGAACAGTAGCTTGAATTAGTTGAAGCTTTACACAGCTATAGGCAAGGCGAGTTGTTTACCCACAGAAGATTCGAAACTTTTAGCTTTTACAGTCGGTTGATAAAGAAATGTAGAGTTTTTGTGCGTATAACATAACGAAAAGTAGATTGATAACAGTGCATTGAATACTGATGAAAATAGTCCTTTAATTTAATTTATCTTTTTTCTATTAATATGTCTGCAGACAAAGTTTCTTTAAGCCAATATTTTTTTTCCTTATCCAGTCACCAATGTACTCGAAACACCAAAATCATCACAATATATTTAAAGACTACCCTCAACAAAGGGGGACATCCATTATTGATGGTAACTTAAACTATGATCCAAACAATATGCTTCTAGCTTCGCTTAGCCCACGAGTGGGACCAGCCAGGGGTAAGCAGTGAGTGTGGTGGTAACTGGCTTGTAAACGATTTGTACGGAGCTTTTTAATTAATTGGTGGGATCTGTTTTGTTTTGGGTAGTCAGAGGATGATTTTAAACATACGATTTTTAATTGGTTTTTTCTTGTTTGCTCTTTCGTAAACTTTCATGTTAGGTATTGAAGTTTAAAGATGAGACTTTTTTACTTATTAAACAGTCATGTACAAAATATTTATTATTTTTGTTTCTACCTACTTTACTTACTATTTTTGTTTATAAAGATGTTCTTACCAGACCCAATTGCTTACTTAAATTATTTAATTTTAAAACCCGGCCAAGTGCGAGTTGGACTCGCGCACGAAGGGTTCCGTACCATTATCTATAAAAACGGCAAAAAAATCATGTCTGTTTTTTTGTATTTGTTGTTATAGCGGCAACAGAAATACATCACACATACACAGTTCATGAGATAGAGCCTGGTGACAGACGGACAGACAGACAGACGGACAGCAGAGTCTTAGTAATAGGGTCCCGTTTCACCCTTTGGGTACGGAACCCTAAAAATTAACAACAGGCTCTCCCTGAGAATTATCGGAAATAATTATGTGAGAAAATAAATAAATACACCGATTAGTTTTACTATCCCACCAAAATCACCCAGCGAATAATAATACCAGCATCAAACAGCACTTCACACTCCTATTTGTAAAACTGCATCGAAAAACCACCCCCGATAATACGCGATAATCCATCGCACTGTGTTTAATTTTATTTGCGATTTAATTGTCCGCCAGTGTACAGTGCGTGCCAAATAAACTGGCTCGTTGAGTCGAGAGCGGGTGGTGAATGTTCAAGTGTTTGTTGTTCCTAATGAGATTAGATTTTAGGTATTTTTTCCTGCAACTATGTGTAATTTGGTGTAGTGTAGTGCAAATAAACTGTTGAATTGTGAAGTTTACAGAGTATTTGTAAATGAAAATGTGTATTGTTATTATTCGGTGAGAAAGAAAGTTTGTTTATTTTTCTGTCAATTACATTTTGGAGTAGTGTCGGTCAATGATACATGAAGTGTCACTGTATCTTTGTATATGATTTCGTGATATCAGCTGAGAGTGGGCGACAAATTAATGTTTTAAATATTTTATGATGATGAGGTCGTATTTTGTTATGGCACATAGATTGCGTTCTGGTCATTTTCCATCCAGGAAATTTGGACACCTAATGAAAAAAGTCGAGTCCCCTAATTGCCAAGTGTGTAGAAAAGTCCAAGATGTCCAACATTTGCTGGTGGAATGTGAAAAGAACAGAAGAGAGAGGGAGATAGTGATGCGAGAGATAAAAGTTAATATTTTTAATGTTGGGGGTTTCATTAGAATATTATATATACCTAATTCGGGAGAAGCGAAACTAATTTATGAAATGGTTGCCGCATCACAATCTCCCTCGCTTACGCAATAATAGTACTAATAATATTATAATTACGTGTAATAATTAATTAGATTAGGGTATGATGAGGCTGACGTACCTTCGTAAGGTAAAAGCCTCTAAACAAAAAAAAAACAAAAAAAAAAAACTGTGCAAAATTGATAATCTAAGAATTTTGAGTGATTTATTGTTAGTTGTTGTAGTGATCTGAGAGACCTATAGTCTGTAGCTAGGTGTGGTAGGTACCTTAGCTACAGACTATAGGTCTCTCAGATCACTCAAAATTTAGACTGGGTACTACTGTAGGCTACAGTACTTCCCAGTCGAAAACACCGCTACTACTGGAAATTGACTATGACCGTTGAATACAGTTATTTTTTTTACAGTTACCAAACATAATACAACAAAATGTATTCAACCATTCTATTCTCTAGGACAGGAATCTAAGAATAAGTAACCGACCAAAAAAGAAGTGAACCTAATTAAAAATATTAATGAATAGACCACAATCTATTTTAATTTACTGTACAATCGCGAACAAAAGTGAAAAATACGCATCATCATTCAGCCTAGATTACGTGCAAATAGCGCGACATCAACGGTTCACAAAAATAAAGATTTAAAAAAAACCACCAAAAAATAACTCATGACAACAATACTTCGTTAGTTTACCCTTTATAAGCAAATGAATAGTTGAACACAATGAGATAGAACGCATCCTTCCACTTACTGTCTCCCGTTCGTGTTTACATATATAAATCTTAGAAAAGTACAATTGTAACAAAATGCATGTGTCACCTTCGTAATAATATGTTAATTTATATGTAATGTAATAAGTTCTTGTGTGAATGGGCCCGGGCGAGCGTAAGGGCCGGGTATAGTAAGGGCCCGGTACTGTAAGGGCCTGGTAGAAACGTAAGGGCGATTCAATTGCGTTAATCCATTTTATTGCGTGTCACGAGCAGTTGGTTTTTTAAGTTATATGTACAGTCGTAAAGTTTGGTGTGGTTGAAAAGGTACATAAAATCCGACACAGCGGTGAAAGGGTTGGAGAGTGCTTTCATTGTTTACCCAGTAAACATAAATAAAATGAACAACCATAATTTGTTTCGGACACTTAGCTCACCGTATAAAAACTTGTAATTTTCTCTCAATTACAAAAAAATCTCATCTTTACCTGTACGGTATTCTATATTATTTACTTAATGGAAAGTACTCAACTTTAAGTTCGGATAGGTAGGTAATTAAATTTTTCTCACAACACTTTCGTGCACATCTGTCCAAACTAGACACCTCTTCCTATCCGCGGTCCACGGCCAGAATTCCGGTCACCCTAAATCACTCTCAATTGTCCCCAAAAAAACTCCATGCAAATGCCATAAAGGCCTAGTCGAGATTAGTTCACTATGAATCAAGTAATTAGGGGATTTATATGCAAAGTCTTTTCTGTGGTGCACATTATTAGTTCATAAAGGGCTATGGTAACACGGCTTAATGTAATTTTGAGTACGCCATATTGTGGGACGAGGTGGTCACTCCCGTTGTCCTAGATTTATGATCCGTACTGATTTAATAACTGTATGATAACGGATAATATTTATGGCCCAAAGTGTACTATTCCCAGGATAGTCCGTTGGGTCAGCATCTCATTAACAAAGTGAATTTTTAAAGATTTTTAGAAGTTTAAAAATCGTTTTTATTTACATTACTTTTAGGCCTAGCCCACACTGGCGATTTTTATTCGCACGGTTTATATTCAGTGTCCGGAGTAAGTTTCAGCGCGCAAATTTCAAATCGCCAGTGCGTGTAGATACATAAGATATCATGGGTGACAAAAATATCGCGCGGTTTTAAATTACAGTTTGGACTAGGCCTTGACCTTAGGTTTTTACCTTTTAACGAAATGAAAACCACAATTACAGTGCTGTTTATGTTATACATACACATATATAACATGACACCTTATTTCCCCGAAGGGTTTGGCAGAGGTGTCCCTGTAGTACACCTACATTTCGCCAGTTATGTTAAGTCCTATGTAATAGAGGGCGAGCTAATTGCTATCAGCTGTTTCTAACAATTCCTCAAAAATTACAGGATTATCAAGAATCTATCAAAAGCTTTTAATAAACTCATAGGCATTTGCGCTTTACCCTCCTAAAAAAATACTCAATGTGATACGAAATAGCAGTTTGAATAATTTGTTCAAGTCTATTTGAATGTATAGGAGTGAACACAATATCTTGACTTGTTTTTTTTTTTTTTTCAAAGCGACTATGGCGGAACATTTTCATTCGGACTCTTTGACCGCATTTGGCTACTAAACAAACGAATATATTAAAATTAGTCCCATTCATAATTTTAGACTCCCTTTCATATAAATCTATTGTTCTCCTATTAAGACAGCCCAAGTAATGCATCATAATCGTCACATTCATACTTCCAATATTATTAAACATTGTCCTTGTCAATTTTTTCCGTAACATGTCTAACAAAATTATTTTCCTTAGCCTTTATTTCACCATCTTTGTTCCAAAGCGCGACACTGTCTTTTTTGACAAAAGAAGGTCGGTTCCCTATAGTCAACAAAACGACCTATGAACTCAGCTATTGTCTGGTTTCTAAACATTTCTATACTCACGTCCACGTCAGTCAAAAGTTCCCGTGTCAATTTTTTTGCTAATGCGACTTTGATATGAGATCAAACTCCTTGGGGCTGTGAGAAGTTCGCCAAGATTGGGGGAAGAATTAAGGAGTATTCATGAATGTAAGGTAGATGTACAATGTGGATTGTTTGTTAGTTTTGTTAAATCAGATACACAGAGCTTCCTCAATGATATAACCCAGTATAACGTGCCAGTTATAAAAAAAAACTGATTTAGGTGCAGAATGCCCAATTCTCAAAACGGCAACTGAGTCTAATGTACTATTTCTCAAATCTACCATGTAAGATTTAGCAGCCAGAGAGATTAAGGTAGCAAGAAAAACGTGTCTTAAACATGAATTAAATACTCCAGAGAAAAGAAAAACAAAAAAAACCTCGTTTGTACCAAGTTCATGAGTCAGACTTAACTTACAAGTACTTTTTAAGGCTTTCTATATGGGAAAAACTTCGAGTACTTTTAAAATTTTAATCCTGACCGATGCTACGCTTGCTACGGGAAACCGATAAATTACTTGTAAGTCACCTGCCTTGAGATTGGTAGGCATCCTCGGCCGAATATAGGGTTATCTCCTACAAGTTTTTCCACCAAACAAAACATGCAACATTAGTAGTACAAATTTTATGAAGAACCAATCCGAATGAATTGGTGGTTGTTCAAAAAACTTCTGGAACTAAAAGGGGTTCGATCGAAGTCGACTTTTTGCCAACTGGCAACAGTTTCCAGCGAGACCAATGTTTATACAGTAATTACGAGAAAAAAAAGTTTTAAACAAAAATTTGTTCGAACTCGGTTCGAAGTTTGAGAACTTTGTCGTCAAGGCTGTTGTTGGTCAAAATATCGGACTTAGGTTTCAGAATACTTCGTCCGAGTCCGGACAAAGGATCGTACTTAAAATTAAAGGTATTGTCCAGGCGGACATTGTGTGGCTCATCGCGGGTATGTGACTGTCTGATAACATCTGGAGCATTCAAATTAAATATTTGTTGTGGGAATAAAAAATTGGATTTGCAGAAATTGTGTGAGATCGGGGTGATTCAATTAAATTGATTCAGGTTTATCGATTGACATTGCAGTGACGAGGTTGCTTGGGGCATTGGATATCTTTAATACTTGACCGTTATTGACAGTTGACAGAAATGGAAGCCGTTGCATTTTTGTTAAGTAATCAAACATTTTTACAAGTACTCTTACTAAGGACATTTTTGAGATTCTGGTTTGCGTATCTGCGTATATAGAGAATCATGTGTGTAAAGCTAACTTTGCAGCCGCCTTTTCGTTAACAAAAAGAAAACTAAAACGCTGTTGACCGCTTCCTACAAAACTTTCAATGTTTATTTAGGCTGCTTAGCCGCAATTAAACCCAATCCTTTCTAAACTTGCCACCCAAATTCGTGATAACGTAGTACCGATGTCTAGCTTCACAATCTATACACACCATAATACGCACTAACATACGTCGATCGCCCTAGTACCTACTCTCCCTGTAGAATCAACTTACTTGAGCACGTTAGACGAATCGAGACACATCAAACACTCAGTTTTCAGATCTCCTTTACCCCACAATACTCTAGGACTGTTTGGTTCACGTGTCCAGAGTAACGTGACCCGCGTATTTCTGTGACAAGTCCCCTCCATCAGTTGGTCGGTGGATGGCCCAGAAGGGGGTGACAGGTCGTTTGACAGTGGTGTTGTTCGTGTATTTGTCTTTAGGCCTAGACGTACGTGCACGCTGTATCTGAGACAGGAAATTAGGTTTCGATGTTTGAATGTGGCCGGTATCTGCTGGATGGTGTTATGTTGTGTATGCATGATGAATTCTGGCGGGTATTTGGAGCAACGTCGAGTTGGTAAATGAATGCTTCGTAACAGTATTTTTATATTTATTTTGCCTTAATCGTAAACCTGTCGTCATCTAGACATCTACCGAATCCTCTTGTAGTATTTGGCTAGTCTCTGATATCTTTGAACATTATAGGCAACACATGTTTTAATTTATTTAATAATTGAATGTATACAAAGTAATGCCTAATTGGATAAATATTTATAAAAATTGTCACAGTGTAAGTAGAACAACGTTTTTTGCAAGTCAACGAAATCGACTCAACATTCTGTTTTAATACATTAACACATATTATTTATTAAGTTCCCAATGAAACTGGCTGGCTCTTTCCAACATGAACTCCCCACATCATTGGACATTCGTCGTCTTTCAGCACAACAATGTTTTCGGAGATAGTCGCGTCGGATTACAGACGGACCACATACGTTGTTTCAGTTTGTGCACCGTGTTTGTGCAACTTACATTGAGTTGATTTATCGATACTGTTGAACGTGTAAATGACACTATGATTTTGAAGAAAAAAAATGATAAATCTTTATGAAGGAGGACGACATTCTCTTCTCACGTTACGTCATGAATCTATGGGAAAAACACAAGCCAAGATTAAGACAATAAAGTAAGTCAGACAAGATGGTTCAAGGACTCATTATCCGTTATCAGTCAGCTCAAAAAATGCAATTATATCTACAACGTGCCGCTTTAATGGCGACATTAATTTAATACACGCATACGGTTTCACGTTGTCGTAATTTTATTAAACGTTATTATTTATTTACAATTTAAAAAATACCATCTTGGACCTACCTACCAACCTGTACTTAAAGAACTGTAGTGCAGAGGTCATTTGCCGGGGTCATAACATCGCATCAATAATATCTAAAGAGAGAGCCCTACGTCGGCGAGCGATTGAAAATTGAAAAAAGCTAAATTTTCAAATATTTTATCTTATTATAATTTACTGATATTATTATAGATTACTGGCCACTAGCCCTACCCGCGTAATAAATTAAGGTACCATTCCGTACCCGACCGCAGGAGGCAACTGCAGGCGACTGGTTTCTATGAATTTCTATGAAATACCTTCCGTAGCTAGCGACACGTCGTTGGCAGCTGCGGGCGAGTGACAGGCGACACGTGCAGCCCGACCGCAGACCTGCTGTGGTGACCCAAGTCTGCTATTTTTATAAATTCGTCATTCCAACACGATCCCATTGTCATTTATGCTTAAAAGTTCGCTAAAACTGTTTGTACTCATGTTTACAAATAAATGACTTATCTTATCTTATCTGCTAAATTCATAATGGTCGATCATAGGTTGATCATTGTATTCCACAAACACGATACTCGTAACAAATTAAATGAAATGACTGCACAATGACGTTCTCATGGTAGGTCACTGATCAAAGGTACTGTCAAAATTTTAGCAGATTACCGCCTAAGACAGTCATTCATTTTTCATTATGTACGAGATTACCAATAGATGCCATTTCTTTCAATGGAGTGTCAGTGGCTGACCATTGGAAAGTCATAATGACGCCAATATGTTAGTAGATTACCAAACTTGTCAAATTCAACAAATATGAAATCAATGATAGACCATTCTGACACTATTGTAATAGCAGACTTGAGCGATAGCATGTTTTTCTATCTGTTATCTACCGACTGCCGCCTTTTTTTTTTTTTTTTTTTGGGTGGGAAATCATCAAATGACGTCTCCCGCTCTGGGTGGAGCGGGAGGGCGTGTCAGACTCTTACTGACTAAAACCCACCCGTGTTCCTTCTGTTGCCTGTGCAATGCCAGGGGGCCACGGTATCCCTTTCGGACTAATCCCGCAACCCCGGCAGGCAATGGTCTCATCGGACCCCTTCACTTGCTGACATCTCTTTGAGGCGCGCGTGGAACACAACGCGCCGTCGACCCGGGCCTGGTCCTTACCGGACGGCGAGCTACCCATTGCTCACCGTCCGCAAGCCCGCGCCTACGGTGGCCGGGAATCGGCAATCGATTCCCGACGCCCAGGGCGTCTCCTCCTGCGGCGGCTAGGGGCGTGAGGGCGCGAAATTTGCCTCTCCCTCACGCGTTCCGCCTCCTCCTTTGCGAGCATTACTGCTTCGCAGAAGGAGGTGACGGCCTCCCATGCCCTCTCGCTCCGTACCATGGCCTGGACCAGGGCCGGACGCGAGAGATCCCCGCCACCGATCGCCTCCACGAGGACACGGCGGTGCTCTGCCCAAGCCGGGCATACCTCCACCGTATGCTCCACCGTGTCCTCCGGGCGATCCACGCAGTGATGACACCCGGGCGTTTCCTCCCGCCTTATCCGAAACAGGTACCTCCCGAAACAGCCGTGTCCGGTGAGGACCTGCGTCAGGCGGAAGGTGGGGACGCCGTGGCGCCTCTCCAGCCACTCCTCAAAGAGGGGACTTATCGCCGCAATAGTGGCGTGCCCAACCGACTGCCGCCTGCGGTTGGGTTCAGACTGCAGTGACATAGCGCCGCGACGTGTCGCCACGACACGACATGACGCTGCGATACGTCGCGTGCAGTTGCTGTCTGCGGTCGGGTACGGAATGGTACCTTTAATGTTGCCATTGTAGCGGCTCGTATGCATACTAAGGCAATTTTTGAGAATAATAATACAATTATCTGCCATTTTTCTAATCCTACTTCTTTACCGCAATCAAATCTGTGCAGCCTATTATAAACGGTACAATTAGTTCGCACATTTTAGCACATTAGCAACTTAAATCTGAATCATATTTTCAATTAACCTTGCAACAAAAAAATCACAACCAAATCTATCAAGGCGATAAAATGGCGCTTCGCCTACCATTTTAATAACGTTATAATTCCCGTGAAATTATGTATCGCCTGCTAATTATTGTTCGAATAACACGTCAGAACAATGACGATTGGTTAGTGCTGCGTCATTCGGTAGGCGGCACCTTAGAGCTGCTGCTTATGCCAACCTAATGATTTTTAGTTGTAATGTGTTAATTATTAGTGGTGTTACTTGATAAACGTGGTTTTGTTTTTAAAAAATAAGTTTGTGATAAAAACCGGCCAAGTGCGTGTCGGACCACGCACAATGAAGGGTTCCGTAGTTGGAATGAATTTATCGTAAGAACAAACTTAACTTTGTAATTGAAAAACATGTTCTCCCATACGGAATATATGGGAGAACATGTTTTTGCAACCGCAAATTTAAATTGGTCGATTATTGCTCGTAAACTCGTAAAGCCCACTTAAGTGTGATAGTTTTCCTTTAAACTTCTTTATTATATAAGAACTAATGCCGTAACATTTGAATTTCTAACTACAACCGTTTAGTTGGTAGAGAGGGGACACTCTTGACTCTAACGAATATTGGTACTTTAAAGCTTGATAAGTCACGAACGGTTTACTTAATCAAAAAACAGTCTTCGCAAACCCCTAATATTGAATATTTGAAAGACCTATCCAATCATATCGCACACTATGGGTAGACGAAAAAAAAAATTATCATCCCCACTTTACATGTAGGGGAGTTACCCTAAATAATTGTTTTTTTCAAAATTTTATTTTACTACTTTTTTGGCGTCATTAGCTTGTATACTCATGCCAAATTACAACTTTCTAGTAGGTACCAATAGTTTTTGAGCTAAACCGCGGACAGACAGACAGACAGACAGACGGACATGGCGAAACTATAAGGGTTTCTTGTTGACTACGGAACCCTAAAAATGATATAGGTGATATTTTGTCGATTTTTTTAATATGCTGTGAGGGATAATTAACTAGATACTTAAGTATAACTATAACAGGGTGTGCGTTTGAATGTATTAATTTGTAGATTTTTTTTGAACTTTCAAGAATGTACATAATAATCAATGAATAAATTTAACGAGATACTTTTATTTAAGTAAAATAATTTTACATTGTAAGACCGTTTTTTTTTCAATAATTTTTTATTATTGCGAAGTTCACGCCAATTACAAGAACGCCACCTGTTTCAAGAATATCCGAAATATTCCGATGCTTATAATAAATTATTTGTGAAAATATACCAAGTCACGATACACGCAAATTACTCGATTCTCTAAGTTAATTTAACGGTGGAACATGGGGAGGGCATGGGGAACAAATTAGTTTTGTTGCGCGTTATTATACCCTGTAAACAAAGGTATCAATTATAGCTAGGAAACAGACAAGGGCAGGTAAGAAAAAAATATGTTCTGTCACGCCTCGTAAGATTAGCTAATCTTTGATAATTTCAATGCTAAAACAAAAACTATAAAAATATTCTGCTACAAAATCAATTAAACCGGAAAAATATTGTTCATAAACCACTATTTTTATTACATTTTTAATGAAATAGTTTTTTGATTAGACGTTTTTATTTCATTTTATAAAATCATTTACATACATTCCAAAATGAATCTTCAAATTAAATAGATACAAACTACTTAAAAACCTATATTTGGTATGGTATTTACGTATGGTTAGTCGAATATATTAGAACATCACCCCGATTCCATTTATCACACTAATAACACCTCTAATTTTGAATTTGGCACTTGTGTTGTCCATATCGGCGTAAAACGACACTCGTCGGCAATCAACGACCCCGCAGGGAGTCCCACGTGGACGCATCGACTACCGGGGATGTAAGCATCCACGCGAGACAATCCACCGATTGTCAAGAACCCAACAGATTTTCACAATAATCGACTCTATAATCGACACGATAAAGTCGACACTGAACTGAACCCAACAATAATTGCTACGAAGATGAATGCACATCGCACAGAGTTTTCCGCTAATTATCATGGTAATACCCGCTTCAAGTCCCCCCGCTGAGCTGAATTTTAATTTAATGAAGATTACTTATACTCGTGTAAAATATTTGTATAAATTAGAATAACTTACCAATACATTTTAATACAAAATATAGCCATTAAAATTTTTATGCGTATCTTAATAGCTTTTTACCGAAATAGGTGTTCGTCTTTTATGGGCAAGAATAAAAGGAGTTCCCAAGCATTTCTGCAAGTAACGCACCTAATAAACTAACTGATTACTATTTTGCTCATAATAAAGGGAGTACAATATAAAATAATCTTTTAGAATAGAGGGGAGTGAAGAATGCTATTCATGGTACAATAAAAGCGTGTATCAGTCTCAAGCCTGCCGTTACAACAGAAGCAATCCAGATAATTCTCATTACACACATTTCACTATTCGATCTTTCTAATATACCATTATGTCGAGCGACGGGAGGTCTCGATTGTGGCAATCGGCGTCTTTGTTGCACATCACTACCGAGTGAACGGATCCCGCCAAAATTTAAATGTCATCGTTCCAATTCGAAATTCAATTACGTGTAATTAATGCGGTGTGTTCCAGTGGCGGAACTGGATCTGTTACCGATTTGAAAACAATGGTTCGAACGTCGTCGGCGACTCAAAGCCGTGGAACGCAACTCATGCAGAGGTTTTTTTTCTACGATGATAGCTTTTATTATTATGATAAATGTGTAGGCGACTTTTTTGTGGCTCCTTTTTTGCTAATAATAAATATCAATTTATTAAACTCTTTCATTATGTAAAATTATGTATTTCTCATTCATGGTGTCGACAATTTTGATGAAATTCTGCTATTTTACGGTTCGCGTTTAACGTTTTATTATTAATTAATTTGCATTGAAAATAAGGCATATTTTCGAAGACAAACATCGACACGGAACCATAAATAATTTAATATTTTTATTAACCAGGTAAACCAGTCTGAATGTTTGATGTTTTCAATAATTTCTTTATTATAAAGACAAGATTTCGTTTTAAAATTAATTTTCGTAATAATATCCCGGTTGTCAAGGCAACGGTAGCCGGGAAAGTAATTATTCAACAGGCTCGGCCGGAATAGAACTATTGAACAGAAGTTTAGTGTTGTAGACAATGATTCATTGTGTGGAACAGGTATAGGTACGCGTCTCTACTTAAGAACACCATCATTTTAGAACAGGTGGGATGATCAGCTGAAGTTTTCCTTTGATTATCTCCAATGGTAGGTATTTGGAAAGTATTTGAAAAATTATTCGATTGAAAAGCAAGAAGTAAACAGGCAGCAGACACCATTACATAAATATATATTTTTTCCAATTAGGTAATATCATCTAAAATATTGTAAGTCGATTTATTCCCCATGTCCATACTTAATGTTATATCGTAACCTAGTTCGGTGATTCTAATAATTTTGAAACCATGTCCATGGCGTACCTCCATAGTCTAATTTTCTGAAATATGTATAATTTTCTTGTTTTTTACACATCGTGAAACCGTACCAAATAGTTTTAAATTTACAATATATTGTTATTAGGTACCTATACTCCATTTGAAATAAGATTAGACATTTAACTAAGTAAACCTTTTTTACAGTCCGTGCAAACAATTTTGAATTCTATTGCGTTGGTGGTATGACAAATGGCAGCTACAGTAAACAGTTGGTATTGTAACCCCTTTTTTGCTTTTAATGCCATCTTTATACCACGGTATAGAAGCCAGAATCGGTCTAATCTTATTTCAAATGGAGTATACCTGCTGAAGAAAATATTTAACAATAATGTTTGATTAATTGGCCTTGGTATCTGTCTAAACAAAATCCCAGATTCCTCAATCTCATGGCCTCCCTAAGCAAGTAGGATCACATATTCTAATAATTCCGTACCGTGGGTGTACGAGGTTCAAGAGTGAACTGGTTATAACTATGTTTAGAATTAAACAATTGAGAGGCGGAGCTCCTACCACATCCGTCCGACACAGCGAGGTGTTAAAACTATTGTTCCAACTCTTTTTAGGCAGTCCGACACATTAATTATAATAGTTAAGTGAAACACTGGTTCTTGGTCTTGGAAGCGGAGAGGATAGTGAAAGAATTCGTTCGGGAAAGTTACCTTAACCACACAGATCCTGAACTGAAGTTTTGCGAATCTGGAACCTGTAAAGAATATCACTCATTAAAAAGACATTATGAGAAACTATAATGAATTCTTGAATACTTTTTAGGGTTACGTAGTCAAAAAGGAACCCTTATAGTTTCACCATGTCCATCTGTTAGTCTGTCTGTGGCTTAGCTCAGAGACTCTTAGTAATAGAAAGCTTAAACACTAACATGTTATCCATTCACGAGCGACCCGCCTCGCACGGTTCTAGACTGGACAAAACATCGATATTTCTTCATTATTATGTGAGTTTAAATTTAATCTATTATACACCCTTCTCCTTCCAGGATTAATTCGCACCATGGCGTCCAGAAAACCAAAAACCCGCATGAGTCTATAATGTCACCGGTAGGTAACCATACTCTTCGGGTCGGCTTTCAGTCTAACCGGATGCAGCTGAATACTAGTAATTTACATGGAGCAACTGCCTATCTGACCTCCACAACGCAGTAACTGGCTAGTACGATACCCCTTGGTAAGACTGGTTGTCACACTTTTCGGGCTTCTGACGACCCGTACCTAAGGACTGTCAAAGATCCAAGAATGACAGCCGTGACCAACGGCTTAACGTGGTTTTCGAGGCACGGTGGCGTCTCGGTATGTTAAGATGGTCACCCATCCACAGACAGACCGCGGCAAGCGTAGCTTAACCTGATCGATCGACCCGTGCGGCTGTTATTACTTAGACACGAGCCCCGGGAGATATCTATCTTCTTCTCTATATATTAATAAATAAAAGTCGTTTTTTTGTCTATATTGTGTGTCCGCGTTGTTCTTCTAAGCTACGCAACGAATGTTGATGCTGTTTTCAAAATCATTTAAAGAGTTTATTCCGGAAGCTTTAAGGTACCATTCCTTACCCGACCACAGGCGGCAATAGCACGCGACGTGTCGCGGCATCATGTCGCGGTGACACGTCGTGGCGTCATGTCGCTGCAGTCATGATTCCAAACCCGACCGCAGGCGGCAGCAGCCCGTATTCCAGTCGGTAGATAGAAGATAGAGAAACGTGTTATCACTCGAGCGTTGGCGGCACTACTGGTCTGCGGTCGGGCTGGACGTGTCGCCTGTCACTCGCCCGTAGCTGTCAACGACGTGTCGCTAGCTACGGAAGGTATTTCATAGAAATTCATAGAAACCAGTCGTGTCGCGGCGACACGTCGCCTGCTGTTGCCTCCTGCAGTCGCGTACAGAATGGTACCTTTATGTGTATAGTCACCGTTGCAAGAGGTACCATTTTCTGCCATTGGATCGTAAACGACTCATTAATGATGTGTGTTTTTTGATTAACATAGCGAATGGCTCGATTGACTGCCATGAACTATTAGCAAAGTTAGCATTTCGCACTAACACTGTTGGATTACGTAACAGGCCGCTTCTAGGTGTGCCTTCTACCACTACTAATTATAGGCGTAATGCTTTTCTTATAAGAAGCCCTCGGAGTTTCAATGAAGTAACTTCTAAGCATGGTATTGACTTATTTTGTACTAAGATAAACACAGCAAGGGCGCTCTTAGCCAAATCATTTTTTGTGAATGATGCGCCGGCTAGTGGTTCTTAACTGTAACTTACATAACTCTTAAGTAGCAACATAAATAAAACTAACCTAACCGACTTACTTATGTAGGTATACAATGTGCAGACTAGCGCGTCGAGTTGCTGCAGCCTGTCAGATTTCTTTAATGGATTTTCAACTTTAACACTAGAAATAAGGATCAATGCTGATTGGGAAGGTTTGGGGTATTGGAGTGGCTTGATGTGCTGGCGTCTGTACTTTAATTGTTTATTTGCTGACTGTTCTGCTTTAAATAATCGATTTGTTATATATCTGTGGAGGCTTGGTATTAGCAACCTGATAATGTTTTGTTGTTACCTATTGTTTGTAATTAGTCTGTAAGCCTTCTTAAAAGTAATAAAATAAACAAATAAATAAATAAAATAAAGAAATATCAAAGTGTTATCAAATCGTGAAGACCATGCGAAGCAGGGACGGGTTGCTAGTAGTACATAAATCCATCAGTTAAAAGTTCATCACTCCAGACAATTCCCATGAGGTCAAAAGAACTGTCCAGCCAGTCAATGAACATACGAACTGTCACTCTAAAGTCAATCCAAAACTACCCTCGTAAGTAATGAATGAAAACTTAACAAAATTTGTTATTGTTTCTAGTATTATACAACCACTTCTACGGCTTCAGGCAATATCAGGTTGTCTGACCTCATGTGTCAACGAACTAAGTGTTAAAGATCTGCCCTTAGTCAAAAGGAGTTTGTGTTCAGTTAGTAGAAAGAAATTAAGGTTGTTACTCGTATTGCGTGGCGGTTTGCGGTACAAAAATGACCGGTCAGCAGTTCGAAATAGGAGGTAAGTACAGACTTTTGCTAGTGACGTAACAGTTTCAAGAAAAGTGAAGTTTCGTAACAGTTTATGGCAAATAATAAAGGCTAGTATAATAAATAATAAGCTATTAAAATTAATAATGGTTTTATTGGTTCTTGTAATGAATGACCATTGTGGGCATTTTACAACGTCTGTAAATGGGGTACTATTACATTAAATGGTATAATATTGCCATATTTTCCATTATTAACTCAAGGTAAAGCACGTAATAGGTAATTTATTAGAAGTACGTTCACCAGCGTTTTGGATAATGTAATTTGTGATATTATATTTGGACTTAGGTACTTACTTATCAGTCATAATCAGTCATTACCTTCATCGCTGAAATTTCTTACCCTCCTGCGTGACGCAAAGTAATGTGTTTATCAGCCTATATATTTTCAATGGTTATCAGATCAGGTCAGGTCACCTGCCCTTTTTAATAAGCTTTATCTTAAGTGATATGCACTGTTGTCACAACTACTTTCTGCAAAAGTAAATTAAATGAATGAGACTGAAACCAGCTACTGAACTGGCTCAGTAGCTGGTTTCAATCATGATATACGTGGGTACTGTCAATATTTACTTTGCTGATCGTCCTGAGTCAATACTTAGCTTGCTCTTAAACCAAATAATCTACTAATAACTTCTCCGAGGTACTTTCCTCGTCACAACAAAACTCAGCAGCATAAATAAAAAAAACTTTAATTGGCCTCAAAAGCAAAAAGCCAACTTACAACACCCCTGAAGAAAAACCTTTACATTTTACAAGATGGCGCACATAAAGGTCGGTCGACACGACACTCTTCTTTCAACGTGCGAGTACGTCACACCTGCATCAAAGTGCCTTATTACGAGTTTAAAGGTAGTGTAGCTTATCAAGCTTTGAGGGCAAAAGGCTCGGTTTTAGTAAAAAAAAAACATCAAAGCTGGTTGGGAATGTTTTCAGTCGGGCTTTCGCCTTTTTTCAATGGCAATTAGTAAGCGTTTCTGCCGGCGCTTCCACCCGCGCCTTGTGCAATTATAGCGTGGAGTAGTTGGGCTGGTGCTGATGTAGATCAGCAGTCGAGGTGGTATTTTTTATTACTTCTTGCTGTTCTCTTTTTTTTTTTACGTTTACCCACACTAGGAATTTCTCCTGTATCGTGGGTGCGTTTACAAACATTTAAACTCACATACACAAACAGCCAGACCCGGAACAACTACTTGTAGGTCATACAAATATTTGTTCCGTGCGGGAATCGAACCCGCAACACGCAGTGCAGCAGTCAATTGCTTTAACCACTGTGCCAACCGTGCCGTCATAATCAAACGTCAGAAGCTAGGTGCACGGTTCCAATAGGTCGTTTCCTGTGGAGAAGAGCCGGCAAGTAACTCCACGGTTCTTACTCTTTTAAAAATAATTGGCTTTTACAATATTTTAAAATAACAGTGTTATTAGGTATGTGAAGTCAGTGTACGTCTTTCAACAAGTACTAGGTACTTAACAGAATAATGATGGTCAACAAATGTACAGTCCACTAAGCCTACAGCGTTCTCACATTCACAAAATAGAAAATAATTTATATAAAGATAAATAAATTAGGTAATAAAAATAAAAACGTATTTTAAACGAAATGACGTGATTGTTATTACAGCTGTAACATATCTGAATAATTATAATTTCCACAAAAGCCACTAATAAAGAGTTGAAATTAAATTGTAGATATATAATGTCAAATAATAGGGTGATTATGTCAAGGAAGAATGTAAAAAATGTAAACATGGTAATTTGGCAGCAGTTAATAGACTCTTACATAATTTGTCGTTAACGAGGTAGGGAAGTCACATGTGCAGCACTAGTTTTGAATGACATCGCAGCCTGAACTCCCACAATGCAGTTTTTGGGTAGAGGATGAAATGCAAACAGCAGAAATTGGGTGGAATGTATATCAAAGTTAAGTAAACATAGGTACTAACAGAAGCATAACGCCTGATGACCAGGTGGCATCTCATGTCTCATATTGAGCAAAGAGGACCAAATCCTAAACTACTTTAGTTTTTTTTTTTTTTTTTTTTTTTTAATTACTTATACGATTAAAACATGCTGATGGTTTTAATGGCCTTTCTATTAAAACTTTAAGCATGTTTTATTAAAAACAAAACCGCAGCTTTTAAGTTTTGCAAAACGACATCAAAGCCTAGGTTATAAAGGGTCTCTCATATCCTACTCGTACATAGTTAGGTTACAAAAAAAATACCAAAATACGGTAATGTTTTCCCATTGTTTGTCTTATTTGTGCCTATATTTAGGTGTATTTATTATATTAATCGTTTTTAATAGGTATATAGGTGTATTATATTTAAATAAATATTTTTTTCCTCAATTCTCTCTATTGCACCTACCACTGTTTGTCTCTGCATCACCCAAAGGTTGACTGGTAGAAAATGCCTATGGCATTATGTCCCCTCTGTACATTTATGTGCTTGAAGTATTAAATTAAATAATAAACAAAAAACAAACACGTCTATAAACATGGTCTTATAAGCAGACTACACAACCACATCCAGTGCACACCAACTACGCACACCTCGCTTCATCGCTCCATAACCGTAAAGAGGGTGTCTTAAACTAAAATATTATTGATATTAAAACCTCGTTGCGTTAATTAAGCTTTTCACTCGTTTAATTTTTTACTCAGTTAACCACGGAGTTTTGGTTAGTGCTAATTTATTTAATTAATTAGCAATGGTTACTTTTGATCGACCAAGCGGTTGGTTAACAAAAGATTATGTTTACGGTCCTTTTGTGTGTTGCTATTACCGAAAAACTGAGGGTCAGTTTTCTTTCGTCATCTTTTATATGAAATCTCTTTTACATTTAGCTTCTTTTACATTTAAGGAGGCAGCAACTGTATAGTACCACTTAAAAACTACACAATTTCTGTATCTGTATCTGTATGTGTATCTGTAGAGATGACTCTTCTTTTTTCTTTGGCCAACGCAATAGTTTGCCTTGTCACAAACTCCTCGGGCGAAGTTACAGCCTATCGCTTGTTGCAATTGGTTCTTACATTGAAATAGGTAATTCATGGTCAAAATTTACACATTTACGTAGATGAATTATATAAGGTACGAAATTTTGATAAAATTTTAATTTAACAACCCTACAAGACCTTTGACGCTTTGAATAAACCTCCAAATCAGATAAGAAAAATAAAAATTGTGACAATTAAATTGTACCCGACACCATCCCAACACTTCTTGATAATTCGTTGTCTACCCAAAATAAAGGACACAACATTTTACCAAAGATAAAATCTCATTAAAATCCTACAATCTAACCATTAACTAATTGGTGGAGGCCCTTGTATTATCCACCTCGGTAGAGACAGACATCTTTCCGAAGCAACTTCTAATTAAACACGACACTTCTCAATTTGTTCTGTTATCATCTACATCAAAGTTGACGAGAAAAACCCCAAACAAATTCCAACTTTAACAATCCTATCATAAGTTTTAATTTTGAAAAGAACATTGATGAAGTCGTTTTGAGAGTTTCGGCTAAGTGACATTGCATCGTTGGCTTCGAACAAAAGTGACTTGAAAAGGCAAATGAGCGTCTTCACAAAGTTGAAGCGATTAGCGTTTTAGGCGAGAAAGTTTGTGGCGGAGGGTGTAAAAATGAGGGTGTTAAGAGTGTGTAATCAAAGACCAGAAAATAAATGCCATAAAACGTAAGAGAGAAATGAAAAAGAAAAGTGTACAACATTAAAAATAAGTGGTAATCTTAATAATATAAGTAGTTTGAAACTCGTCAATCAAAACTGCATAATCACCCTATATTGTTTCTACTGGTGGCCTGTGTCTAAAGGGAATTGGACATAATCTACCACGCGGGCCCAGTGCGGGTTGGTAGATGTCACACGTCTTCGAATTTTTGGTTCTAGGACATGCCAGTTTCCTCACGATGTTTTCCTTCGCCGTTTCACAAAGTAAAGCGACTGTCAGGGTTGGTACCTACGACCTACAACTCATTAGTCACGGCCGTTACCTCTGGACCGTAGTGGGTCCACTGCGATTAAAACAGTACAGACTGAAAAATAAATGAGGATAACCATAGGATATCAAATTAGATAAAATAATTACAAGTAATGTGTATGTGCTGCAATGAGAAGACACGCTGACTTTTTATCCCGGTAGGTGGCGTATAATCACTGGTGCTGATTGTACTGTACCATACATTTTGTTTTCAATCTCTAGGTATTCGGCAGTCCCTTCATTATTAATACCAAAGTTTTTATCGTATGATTCTAGACTGTAATAAGATAAGATTGGAATTTAAATAATGTCAACAAAAAAATGGTGACGAAACTAAATCCAAGATTTATCCTACTTTTACTTACCGTCCGCTTTTTTTCCAGTTAGACAAGCATTTTTTCTTTGATAAGTAGGTACTGCTTTTAAATCAGCTACGGGGCATTAAGGAATACATTTTTTTTGCGTTTGTTTTTGCAGTAATGTTTCTAACCGCCAATTATAAACATTAATGACAAGCACCAGTTACGGTGGTGACATCTGTAATTAGCTTTGCCCGTCCCTCCCCATTGCTACTGATGCCTCCTCTGTTGAATGACAAGTCTCACAGATAGAGTAATATCACCATCTATTGCTTAGTGATCAAAGAGTTTTATTTCACCTGGATCCTCCTTTTATTTCGAATTATGAATTCAAACCAATAACAAGAAGAGCAACAATTGAAAATGACGTTAAAAAATTCACAGCCAATTTATACAGAGAAATAAAGCCCTTTTCTCTCCATAGTCTTGTCCAACTCATAAAAATTACAGATATCGTTGTCGACTTTGAAATAACGCCCACTTATTTTCAAACAAACCATTGAAAAATTACTCAATGTGAGCTTAACTTGAACAATCACGATTAAAATTTACTTTTCAAAGAGTTGTGTAATGAAAAACAGAAAGAAACATTGACATTTAGCACCACACTGGTGTTGCTAAACGCCAACATTGGCAACGCCTAAGGCGCGGTACAAACACAGAACGGGAGAAGTTATTTGATAATTTCCCACACAAAAAAAAAAAACGTGGCGCGGGCGAGGCGACGATGATTCGGCGCGGGTGTTGTGTTGTGTGTATGTTCCGCACCACGTCGTTCCTATACATTTTGTATAAAATATGACACGGGTGGCGCAACGCCCGCGCCACACCGTCGCCACGCCCGCGCCACACGCCACTTGTGTATGTGCCGCGCCTAAGCCGTTGTCACCGTTGACAAATAGAGAAATTCGATCGTCAAGTTGCAAAAGTTACTCCAATTATTTCACAATGTTTTTATTCTTTTATGAAATTCGTGTAACTTTTTCGTTTATTATACAATCTAAAGAGTAGATTATCGCAGGCTGCGTAATAAAACTTGAACAAATATGGTGAACCCTCTCCCTTTGTAATGAATAAGTTCCTTAAAGTTCAACTTTCTTTATTAAGTCATACCGAGTTTTGTTTTGTGTTAGCTAATTGTTTTCATCTGTCATTGTTATATTTCATAAGGAAAGTAACTGGTTAAAGGTCAGATGTATTGTTTTGTAAAGAGAAAAGTTTCGAGTTATGGCATTTTCCAAAATATTTAAGTAAGTCGTTACGTGAGCTGGCACAGCTAAAATAACATGGAGTTCAGTAGGAACAATGTCAGATGAATAATCTTAGCTCTGAAATTCGCTTTTCAAATATTTGAACATATGGGTACACAGTACAAATAAACACGTCATAATCTCTTAATCGACGTGTAATAGTAAAGCAAGGTTCTGTGTACGTACAAAAGAGAATAAGTTTTAAACATCGAAGAAGGACAGCACAAAGAGTGATTGTACATTATTTATTTATCCAGTCATGTATTCGAGCAGAAAGTATTAGAAGCCTTTTACAATTTAACGGTACATTCTAACACAGACATGAATAAGTATAATTATACGCGTAACTATGATTACACACTGTTCCGGGTTCCATCCGATCAGTCACGAGCCATGAATAGGCAATTTACTTCTGTATGCTGTCTGCCTCCTGAGGTCTTCATTCTACTAAATAAACCACACCAATCAACGTTTTCAAAATGCCTCTAAAATACCAAACAATGTTGCATGACTTCATTTGCTACAAACTTTACATTTGCTGCTTCATAATTCAAAATCTTCGAGAAATCCAACTAAATGTTAGGAGAGGGAGATACGAGGAACTGAATGCATAAGGTGGTACTAATGTAAGAACGCGCCAATTCACAATGGAGACTGACAATTGAAAATTTATCGTTTATAAAAACATCAGACATCGCACATAGCTTGAATAGAAACGTCAATAGTAAAGAGCATCATTTGGAAGCGCGCGCGCAAACCTTACTCACCAACCTTTTTTTTACTTCCCTCTGACTGCAAAAGAAACTTACGCTGTCAATGATAGAGTTCAAAATCCTTCACAATTTACTTTTGAAGTATGCAAATAATATAACATTTGCCTGTAACGGCTGATTTATGATGTGGTTCGGACACCCAAGGAACAAAAACTCGGTATCAATAGAACAAGAAACACAAATGAATGCCTGTTACAATACACACTGTAATTGTTTAGACAAAAGCATTAACTTTGAATCCATTGTGCACAACTAATGAACTATTGTTGAATGACTTTGAACCTTAGGAGAATATCAGAGAGCCTAGTTTAAGGGAGGATGAGGAAGGGCGTTATGACGTTGAAGAATTGATAGAAGTAAAGTAATATCTTGAACCATCAAAGCTTTCGCCGATGGTTCTAAAGTTAATTTTTATGACATCTATACACAATAGAGGAACATAATGACAGAAAGACATTCCATGGCCGTGTCAACTATTCTTAGCTGTTGTTTTAAGGTCCTTCGGGGTTTCCACTGTGTGCTATTGAAATTGATGGAGACTACATTATTCCTTCATTGTTTTCAACAAAGATGTTTGTGGACATTTAATAATTCTTTCTTTCTTTTATATTTCGAAGTTGGAGGTCACAGTAGACTGCAATCTTGACAGTTTCGTCTACAGGAATATATGTTTTACTGTCTGTTGATTTAAAACCATTTTCGGTCGGATTTTGGAAATGTCATGCTGTTTCGGAACCGCAGTAATGAGCATTGTATAATATCACTGTCGACATTATGGAAACGTTATGGCACACAGAGAATAGCTAATTGCAGTTGGTTCTGGAAAATTTTACGGTTATTCCCATTTTAACTGTTCAGGATGAAAAAAATGTGTTTTGTCGTCTGCTTGGTTTATTTAAGGATAATTTATTGAAACCCGTAACCATATTATTTCTTTTGTTTAGTAAATAGTTTTATTGGCATATTAATTTGAGGAAAATAACGTAAGTATCACTTATTTTTCATTTGTGTTACTGGAAACCGTTGAGTAGGTTAGCAAAATAAAGAAGAAATTAAAAACCTTTCAGAAAAGATAGAAGACAATTTTTACAGAAGCTTAAAAAATATATGAATATTTAATGCTTCTGCGTAGGGGTTTTCCCTAGGCATGATTCTTATAGAATGTCATTTTCCTGTGCATTTTCCAAATAATTATGATAGGCATTAAACCAAAAATAACCCAAAAGTCAAACCAGAATAAAACATCAATATTAAAAACTGAAATCCCAACTATTTATTAGCGCACAGATAACGCACAATAGGTCTGTTTTCATTTGCATATTTCCAATCTCGATCTAAATAGTTGAATTCCCAATCATAACTTTCAGAACGGACTGTGAAAGCGATTTTTAAATTTCCCGCCAAGACGGAGGGAGGGAAAAAAGAAAATAGAAAAAAAAAACAATCAATTAGGTGAACTGTCATCGGCAGTGGCAAGGGAAAATGATAAAAGTCCAAGTTTCAACAAAGATGTTCGTTATGGCGGCCGATATCATTGATTATTGATTTGTTTGTACTTTGTAGTTTGTTCTGTATTATTGTTAGTGAATGTATGTGTAAGTAATTTAGAGATATGAGTGTTTTGGTATGAATTTGTTCTTTTAGTTTTCGTGGCTTCTTTATGTAGGAGCCGATATTATGTCTGTTTTGTATAAAACTTGTCGCCATGTTTTTTTTTTGTTTTTAAAGCTTTTTACAGTAGCTTAGTAAGTATGTTCAGAATTGTATCCAGGTTATAAATTAATCGCCAGCTCACCTCCCACATCCAAGTATTTGTGGCTAGTATCAAAATCAAATTGCGCTTCACACTCCAAATACGAAGTCGGTCAAAATCAATTAACATTATCTTCCCTATTTTTTACAACAATAATCCTTGACGTGCATTCACACTAAACTATCAGCTAATTGTACAAAACATCCCCGATACAAACAAACACAAAAACTACAAAAGACAGATTAGGGCACATCCAGATCGCATTTAAGATAAATGAGTATTTTTGCTAAGCGCAGCTTTAGATCGAAGACGATAAAGGGCAGATGTGTACCGGCCTTATGTGACGTCACGAAAAGATATCGGCTTTTTTGGAGTGTGATATAGATAGACAATATTATTAGGGATGAGGGTTTTTTGGAAAAGATTTGTTCGAATTGGTTTTTATTTTCTTAACATATGGTTATACCAAGACATGACAGCAACTATCATTCTACTTTAATAATGAAAAAAAAAACATTATTGTATATATTATTGAATACGACTTCTAATATTAATGTATTAAGTACATTTTGAGAATTTTCACGTGGTGTTAAATCCTCGCTCTACATGTATAATAATTTTCCTTAATAACTGTGAACCACACCTATATAAAATATTACGTAAACGCAACATTGTGCCCGTTACAAACACGACCCAAATTCTAAACACAATAGCACAAACATTTTATTAGCTCAATAAAGCACAAACGCTCTTTGTAATTGAGCCAACAATGAACCAATAGGATTAAGTCTTTTCGATACACTTCACCTAATTGGTAACAATGAACTGCCATATTGGAATCGATTTGAAGTTTAAAATTCGAATTCTGATACTAACATTTTCAATGATTGGAAATTGGCAACAGTAAAGAAGGAACTATCTTTTTGGGATATTTGCACCAACGACCCCATTTTATGTCCAGGCAAATCACTGTCCATTCCAAGGTTGCCTAGGAGAGATCCGCCCATTATATATTTTGCAGTGTTTGATTTATTTTTTGTTCTGTATCATTGTAGTGTAAATAAAGTATATTATATAAATAAATAGTCAAGGTAGAAATGTTTTTAACAGTTAAGACAATGTCCATTGGTTTATCCCTGTTAAAATATAGAACTACACTACTTTGTAACCTTCAATGTAGTATGTTAATAGGCTCGATGGTTATCTTGATAGCTTGGTTTACTAGACTAGTAAGTAGTAGATAGTATGCCAAGTGTTAGTCTCTTTAAAACGGCGGTAGAAGTGATTCCAGGCCATAACTTAAGAGCACCAGAACACCTCGTTAATTCCAGTGTCAAGCAATCTTTTACAATAACCGTCACTCACGTAGAATCTTTACAAATCCAGTCTGAATCATAATGAAAAAGCTTTAACAAAATGGTAAAGTTATCAAGAGCCATTATAAAATCATTTAAGTTTCGCTTAAGGTACCTTTAAAAGCGCTTTTCTATCGTGTATCATGAAAAGCCGTGACCAAACAAATTATTGAGTCAAAAGTTGAATACGTTTGTTCGGTATCTGCGTCTCCTTCTCTCAAATAGCTTCATCTCTCTCGTATACACTGGCGCACACATTAAGGGTACATGTATAAGCTGCTTATTGTATTTTTATAGTTATTTTGATCGTCGCACACAGGGTTTATTGTGTGGATTATCCTATATGAATACGGAATGGGGTATTACATTTATTGTGTCCCGATGTACACAGCTGATGTTTTTAGAAACAATAGCCTGCCGTGTTTGCGAATCGCCGGTACAATCTTTTGTTAGCATTTTTATTTTTTTAATAACTTGTAAATATGTTCCATTTTTAATTGAAAATATATTTTGTATTCGATGTAGGTATTATGTGTATTGTTACAATGGATCATTTTTCAATAGCGTGTTATTGCGATTGGCACTTGTTTTGTGTCTATGTAATTAACCTCACAATAGATAAATCAATATTTTATCATTATGTTCCTTTATGTTCATGTCCAGCTGTGGATACTGGTTGAAACACTAGCAAAGAAAGTTATGTTTATGTAAAAAAAAAAATGAGGATGACTTAAGAAATTAGAGACAAAGAGATAAAAGGAAAGCCGAAGATAGAGCCAGAACGATATGAAAGAAATAGCAAATGTAGAGTAAGCAGCTTAATATTTGTATTTGTATTGGATAGAGTTAGTTTTTATAGAAATTGGCACACCGACAAACATAACCAAATTTTGAATGGATGTACTTAGTACCGGTATCTCGAGTTAAATTATCTTTCTGTGACAGTGAAAAAAAAAAACTTTGTATTCTTTTCTTCTTATCTCATAAAGAGTGCAAAGTCTTCCAAACAGATTTTTCGGAAGTTCGATTAAACAGTGGTTTAAACGAACTTCCGAATTTTAACGCCACAGAGCCACAACAAAACGATGATTTCACACCTACCACACCTCAAACCAATAAAAATATCTAAAAGCCTAACACATCTAGTGACTTAAAAAAACCCTTTAGCGGCCATAAATCGAATGCAATAAATGCCACTGCCAACAATACCGAATTAAATGTAAGCCCGCACGTAGGAACACAAAAAGTAATAGCTAACGATACAAATAGAAATATTCTCTTTACACGCATTCAACTATAGACAATTGGACCCTATAAATCATAGACTGACAAGAAAACACGGCTGTACAAACGTATAAATTCACCCCAGAAACTAAAACCCATTCCATCTTCAACCTTGATGAGTAAAACATAAGGATTCTATATCCAGGTGTGGATGTGAATTGATTCTATGTACGCAACACACATTTGCCGCCCTAGCGTTTAAAAACGACTTCAATCGAGTTTCGCGTAAATTATGGGACAACCCTGAATAATGTGAAGAAAAAAGCACTGTTCGCTAATGGATTTTGTTCTCAAAAATTAATTTGGGGGTACTTGACAAAACTGTATGTACCCAATCAGATGTCACTATTTTTTAGGGTTGAGGGTTTGTGGGAGAATTGAAAAGGTTAAACCTTACGCAATTTTTGGTAAAAAGTAACTTTTCGTTAAGTAAGAGTTTCCTTGTACTTTATTTATTTGTTTCTATGAGACCACATTGCGTCAGTTTTTTGTTTTGTTTTCCCGTTTAAAGGATAAGAGGGCAAGGCTTCACAAAACCGCTTAAAGTTTCTACTTTATTATTCTTTAAATCTGATACAGTAAAAAGCTGTTCTACGTTGTTGTATTCACCAGAAAAACAAATCTGTAATTGCAATATCATTTCCAGCAGTCCACTTGAGGAACCACATTTACCTGCATTAGACATGGGAATGTTCTGTTCATGAACTCAATCAAGCTATTGCAGACATTGATAGACAGAACTAAAAACCTATGAAAAGAGACAAAACCCAGACTAATGAAGCATCAACTACGGAAATGATAAGAAAAAGAGAGGAAAAGTCATATAGTAACTTTGCTCTTAAACAACCCATTACAATAGCAGTATTTCAATTTGGTTTGGTTTCATTTATAAAATGGAATGAATAAATCTCAAAAGGATTTTCATTAGTTCTTAATTTATAGCAGCCCTATCCACCCTTATTACCTTAGGGCGACAAAACTTAGATCTCTGGTAACAGGGTGAAGTGGCATTGTTTCACAACCCTAGCCAGCTAACTTTTTAATTTATTAACGAAGGGGTTGCCACTCGTAAAAATTACTTTTATTGTTTGTAACGACGTCTCGGCCTACGTGATAACAATGTATGTTATAATTCACTTTGAGAACGGTGTTGTCAGCTGCCAGTATTTTTTGAACTGTCTCTCCGAACTTTTTGGTTACTTCGAGGGCTTCTTTGGAGTGGTTGATTTTATTAAAGACACCGCGTGTGTCTTATAGATATAATGTCAAGTGTGTTTTGTTATTTAGTTTATGTCCCGCTAAAGGTTGAGAAAACGGTCTATGAGGTGCAAAACCTGTTTGTTTCAATGAATCGAGTGATTTAGTGCACTGGGAATACTTTTTAGTGACGTCTAAATGTGATAGTTAGACAATGTTATGGTCATAAATTTAATTTAGGAGTATTCATAGATGTAGGTTTGAACCTGTATAGGAATAATTGTTCGCAGCTTGTTATTAGTACCGTTACATGTAATTAGGTTGAAGGTTGATAGTAAAATATTTAAAATATATAACATACCATAACATCACGCCTGTATTCCCCGAAGGGTTAGGCACAGGTGTACCTATAGTACACCCACATTTCGCCAGTTATGTTAAGTCCCATGTAATAGGGGGCGAGCCTATTGCCATCAACCGGGCATAAATTGAGACTCCGGGCTGCTACTGAAAAAATCGATGGAAAAACCCCAACACTTTGCTCGACCCGGGAATCGAACCCAGGACCTCATGCTCATCAGTAGCGCTTACGACCACTAGACCAACGAGTCAGTCAATAATAAAATATATGAAAGATTTAAATAAAGCAAGACTACCAGCTTTGAGCCACTTTCAGGCATTGAATAATAAAATCGTAGAACGTATCGTTTTCTGCAAAAGCTGCAATTGCCTGAAGAATATTGATAGGATGGAGGACGGAGAATATTAATTTCAACCACTCTCTAGCCTACATGAAAACAAAACAAACAGAAAAAAAAACTAAATAAAATTCCTGTACCTCACAAACCCTTCACAAAATAACAATCTATAACTTTTCCGGCGTTGAATTGAAAACGGGAACTTTGGTAAACCGAATTTTACTCCGTATTCAAACGGGTCTAAGAGGGGAAGACATTATCGACACGGCGACACCACTCCACCGAGGCCCACTGTTGATTCTATCAAAAATCTACTCGAAATCATGCGCTCCTGGTAATGTATGGAGATATGATGGTGAAAAATGCTGTAAGAATGTTTTGTTATGGAGACAGTGAAGTATCGTTTTGTTTTGTTTTGGTGCAAGTCTTTGTGGTAAACTGTGCATTCGTTGGACAAAGTTTCTTGTCCAACGAAATCTAATCAACTCTTCTTTCTAGATAATCTCATATCTCCTGTCCTAACTGTAACAGCAACATTATTTTAGCATTTTTTACTAGCTTCGTTACAACTTTTTAATTTATTATCAAATAGGAAAGTTCGTTCAAGTTCTATCTTCATAAATTTTGATGATTATGTGGTCTGTCATATCTCTGTCTTTACTTTCTTTCTTCCTTGTCTTCGCTTAGGTCTGCCTCTTTTCAGTTGTTCTTAATAATAGTATAACTTATTGTTTTATTATTATGTTATGGTATCCAAAGCCTTCGCTTTAACGGAAGTATGGGTCATCTGGTCCCAAAAGTAAAGGTCTATTCGGGAAAAGGTCAGGCTGATGTGAAATATATTTTTATGTAAATGTTGTGCCGATGTCGGCACAATGCCTCTGTGGATCTCTGTTTAGTGGCAGCCCACAATAACCAAACGAAAACCTATATTTTTTTAATATATATCAGTAATCTCTGTTCTAAATGAATTGTCTCTTAACCTAGAATTACAAATTTCAACATTTACTCAAAGGATGGACAAATTGTTCATCGAAATTCATCTGAGACTAACGTGTGTCACCTTGACAAGTTTTAAATCACGTAGAAAATAAGAAACAGTAATTGTGCCTTTTGATTTTCGGTAATTCAATGTTTTTTTATCACCTCTTAAGCTAAAGCAACTGTTTCAAGCCCTAAATAATTACCATGTAACGAATCAACTTCCTCAAAAATCCTATCACCGATGCCCTCGACAGTATTCTCAAGAGACGATCCATATTTCGCAACGAATCGGCCGTTTCAATTGTATGGAAAACCTTGCCGGATTTAAATAACATAGGCTGAACACCGTCCAATTTAAATTGACATTAATAGGGTAACACTGCGTTCTGAAGCAGAGGTCAAGTTATAATGGCCTATCCACGGTATTATTCAGTCCAATTTAAATTGACCTGAATATCACGAAGATGTTAACTCAAGAGGGGGTCAAGATATCCTGGATGGAGTCCAGGGTACTTCGTGGTCGATATTTTATTCGTGCTTGTTAAATTTCATTGTGCCTGTGAGATTTTTACGTGCTATTTCTAAGGTTATGTTATTTTATTTGTGTCGAAAATTTCTGTGGAAAGGAATATTTTAAATGCAGAGTCTAGCTTATGTAACTCATAATGCACAAATATCGTGATTTTGTACACACGGCTACACATCAAGCTATACATATTACATGTCAAGTACAAGCTGACCTCGCATTGTACGGAAATCTTATACAATGCGAAATCAGCAAACTGGAAATGTATAGCTTGATGTGTAGCCGTGTGTACGTGTTTTAAAGATGAAATAGCATGGAGAATCAAATAGCATGGACCACAATTTTAGTGCCGACATAAAAGTCTAAACTTTAAGGATGCAATGAAGGTCATCATATCAATGCGGACTCAAAAGCCCAACCGAGGGAAAATACAAAGTCTTAAAAGCTAGAATGAAGAAGCCTCTGAAGTGTCAAATGTATAAAAAACGTTTAAAAATGGGAACTAAAATTGCACTACCTATACAATTAACTAATCATATGGTAACAACTGATTTCCACTAAAAGCCGGAAGTCCAACCAACTGAACAGAACGCACATAAATCACAACACAGCGATCAACAAAAGTGAAACTGTCCAATGTTGCGCATGCACACCTTGGATCTGCGCTCGCGACTATTGTTGCGCTAATTGTTGTAGATGTGTATTGTTTGGTAGTATGTAATGGTGCACCTGCTTTTTTGATTTGAGAACGTATGAATTTTATTTTAAGGAATCAGATAAACGAAGGATCTTGTATTCTAGGTCTAACTTGAGATGCACTTGAAATGTTAATCATGCATTCATGCATGCCCCAAACATGTATGAGCATGATAGTCTTATGATGGGACAAGCTGATCGGGAAAGCTCCTTTCGAAAGATGGGCACTGTACTTATCTAATGGTAGATGGATATTTTATACATATATATTTTTATTAAAGTGGCGCAAGAAGTGATCATGAAAATACTTATGTATAATAATTATATAATTATAGCTCAGACCAAATAAAAAACCAAGAAATAGTGCTGCCAACAGTGACGTGAAGCCAGTTTCGTAAACAACAACAACAACGCAACATAGATAGATAGATAGATAGAATACTCTTTATTGTACACCATAAAAATTACAGACATAAATTTAGAAATTTTACATAGGGTGACACATATATGCATATGTATGCAACATGATGTGTGCACTTTGTGTGGTGTAGTTTGATTGTAGTGTCATTGTAAATGGTTGTAAATGTGTGCGTGTGAGCGTGTATGCACAGAGCGGAGGTGTAGTTTTGGCATGCTTCACTGTATTGTTCGCAGCGTTCTGTCTTAGTTTTTTATTTAGTCTGAGAATTATAGTTAAATCATACTTCAGTCGTAGTGGCAGTACAACTAAGTAAACTGAATTGCGTGTCTTGAAATAATTGACATTGTATACTTACAAATAACAACTTCAAGGCACTAAGTAATACAATGGTGTATTAAATATTGCTGGTTTTATGTTTTAACCACCAGGACTCCCTGCTAATGTAGACAACCATATTTACAATAGTTTGGTTTTCCACACAATTTGAACACTGATTGTGAAACAAAACCAAACAGTTATACTTTCTTTCAAACACAAACGTCTCCCACAGCTATGTGTCGTAAAAATGCTTCAACAATAGCTTTAAGAAAATCAGTAAAAATAAAATACAATACAAACAAATTGTGACCAAAATCAACCCGCTGTGACGCCCGCATCTGATGGGTAGGCCACAAAACTAAACACTGTAGGTTAGCGGAAGCCACCCTTTTGTACAACACAATACATTATTTTTGTATTACAAACGACACAAATCGCCGTATCCAGAAAATGTTCGCAAAACAATTGTTGAAGCACCCCGCGGATCTAGCGGTAATGACTAGGAAAGATGTGGAAAAATTACTGCATTTGCCGTCGATGCTGAAGCATTTTGAAACGTATCCTCTCGAGATAAGAACGATATAGAACTTTTATAGGTGTGATGAAAAGTGTCAAATTTCAAAATTGTCAATGCAGTTTTGCAGACAGACAAAATGGAATATAAAATCTGTGCTTCGGAAGATAGGGTTGAAAATTCAGAATCAACCAGTAAAATATATCAGGAATAATGTTTTGTGTATTTATTTTTATTTCTTCACTTGTAAAGGATCATTACCGACCATTGTTGGATAATTTCACGCGTTTGGGCGACACTGCGGGCGTTTGGAGCGAATTTAGCGGGAATTCCTTTATAAGGGTTTGTATGAAGGTGAGTATTGTCCACCATTTTTGTTAACAGTGGCATTTGGTTACTGTGAAATACACAAAGGTGAATGGAGTCATCATTGAAACCTGTATGAAAATAGAGCACCTATTTGAATGGCAGAAAAGGGCCATTTACGCTGTCAGTGAGTTGTTGTTTGTTGATCACGGTGAAATTGCTGGTGCAATCGAAATTAAGGTACAATAATGAAGCTTTCTTTATGACTGACTTGTTAACTCATGAACTTATGATGAACAAATGCATGAATGATGAAGTGATGAGGGAAGAAAACAGACATCTTAGACTTCAAGACATTGTTTTTGGTATTTGGGCATATACAAAATCTGTTAAAAGACATTAAGACTTAGAACTGCTTTTTAGAAATCATCAATGTGATTCAGATTCAGTCGATAAAGCACCTCAACATAAACCATCAAAACATCATCTATGTAGGTACAAATACCTTATATAAAGTTGAAGCTGGTAAAACGCTGAGGCACACTCCATATTTATGTCGACATGCCGAGACAGGAATTATGCGTGTGAATGCATATTTATGCGAATTTCGCGTGGGCGGCTGTGTTGGTACACAATACCTGTGAAACTTATAAGGATTAATGTTTGAATTAGTAAGTTATTGGCTGTATAACATTTTTGCGACATAAATTTTTCGTAGTGTAAATGTGTGAAATTATTTTAGCCATCGTAATTTTTCGTACTCTTGTCCAATAGTACTATTGAGGCCTTCTAAAGGTAGAGTTTATTTATGATCTGCACTAAGGTTCAATAATATTCATTTTGTTAATCTATTTATGCTTGGCGACATCTCATCTTTAAACATTTTGTTAATAAGATGGCCGTTTTAATTGAATACTTAAAACAGAGACTAAGGTCTAATTCACACCCTTTCTAACCCTCTAATAATAAAACTCGTCCAATTTACCTCAACTTGATAGTTTTTATCCCAATCCCGAAACACAACATAAACCTTATCTTTATGACTCACAACAAGGAACCAATCCGATCGCTGTTAAAAATTCTAAATTCAAACACCTCTCTGCCTCCCTGCGCACTCGCATGTGTGTGTGCGGCGACGGTGCGTCTGCGCAGTCGCGAAGGAATGCGGTCGCGTGAAGGGGGAGGGATCGAGTCCCGGTTTGAGTAATGTCAACGATTTCTTAAATGGTTTTTGGTTTTGATTCTGATGGTCTGATTCGGTTCGGGTTGGATGGCTTTATCTAAAGCAGATCGGAGGTTTTAAGGATTGAGTTTTGTTTTAAACAGGTGTTTTACTAGAATGCAACAAAATATGCTCTTTTATTAGGTATTTACTAATTCTCTGCAAAGAATCTTGCGCAGGATGATTTATATTAGCATTCGCTGTTCTTTTAAATTAGTGAGACTTTTTATATAAAAGGTAGAAATACCTATAATGTGAGTCGCTTTTAACTCGTTATTATCATCAGTTTATCTCATTCAATATTTAAAGAGACTCAAATGACCTATGCAAGTAAAAACACTTACATTAATTCCCACATTTTGGTGAGAACTTACGAACTTCTATGTTCTATGTTAAAGGGTTTGGTTTCCGCACTTAGTCCGTCTGGTGGACCATTGTGCGTGTCTGATCTACGAACTTTGAATATTTTCGAATACCTTACAAAGGTCAATTTTTCAACATTGGATCTACTTTATTAACATATAACTATCAACCTTCTCAAATTAAATCATAATTTAACGTTACCCGACTTTGGACACTTAAGAAATTATTATACTCTTTGAAAGTTTCTCATAAGTAAATTATCTGCTTTGTGAAGTCGGCTAGGTGACATACACAGCGTTTGACTATCCTATGTTACAACTTTAATCTCGGCTTGGACCACAAAATGTTTGTATAGCTTAACTAATAATGGTTAGGGTTCCGTGATGCGGTGAGACCGTGGAAACATGATGGGAAAATTGTGTTTATTTGTAGCAGCAGTACAGCATCTTTTATAGATGTATCACTTGGTTCATAAAAGATTATACCGTAAGGCTCAATACGAGTACTACCATTGGTTTCATGTGTATGTATTATCTAGGTGTTAGGAAATACTTTAATGAATATTGGAATGTTGACATCTCTTACTGCCACTTTGATTTAACTCATGCTCCATCGATCTGAAAATGAGATCATCCCCCATAGCCAAAAACCGCCAACCAAGAGATAACTGCAACAGGATGGATGGGTAATCCAATTTTTATCCTCCACATCGAGAACCCTTTGAACCACTCCGTTCACACTTGACCGCTTTTATTACAATAAGAACTTTACGCTTACTCCTCCACCAACAGAATAGGCTATGATCACCAGCCCACTCGTACCAAAGCCTCGAATAATAACATTATCATGAGAACCACTACTTTTACCTTTTTACCCGACCTCAGTATCAAAATTCCAATCAAAAACCGACCTTGTGTTGATGACAATAAAGTTAAGAGAGGTAAAAGTGAAGAGAAAATTAAATTTGGTATATTAGAGTACATTTTTAAGCGTCTTTGTCGTTTGATCACTGCCCGAAGTGCCACAATACTTACTATAGACGCATTCAACCTTTTTGGTAACAGTCCACCTTATAAAACCTCACAGTGCAGTGAAAAGAAATAAAAGAAACATCCCGGATCAGAAATATTAGTTTGGAACTTATTTAACCACAATAAGCGTGTTTATTATGGCGTGATTTAAAAAGAATAGGGATTTTATCCGATTTTTATGCAGTTGGGAATCTGATTTTTAGAGCCCTGTGTTAGGCTTTTAGTCATTTAAAATTCTTTCTTGAAATGATTATTTTCATCAAAATCTTCGTGATGTCTTCTTTACAAAATTTTCCACGTTGAAATCTCCATTGGCTCATTGGTCTTTTCAAGTACATATAGAACATAAAGCCTCAATTTGATATATCTCGAGAATCCCTTTAAATCTATTAGAAGTACCGACCAGAAAATAAAACCTTCGCGTCTAAAATCATTATGGCAAATAACCGTCATATTTAAAAAGATAGTGTAGATGTACAAAGAGAAACGCGATTAGACCCTTTTACATCTAACCGAGATATTCATATAAAGAGAATTGATAAAAACAGATTTCTGTACGAAACAATATGACACTAAACCGAGTCAATGAATCGATTTACAATTGTTTTGGAAATAAAACCGATTGTCATTTGATAGTATCGGTTCATCTCACGACTGTCATAATCTTAGTGTTGCGATCGACGCAAAATATTTACGAAAATAATATTATTATAAAGGTTGGACAGGACAGCGATGCGGGAACACTTTTGATCTTGTTAAAGTGGAGTTCCATCACTGGGATTTGAATTTAAAATATTATGATCAATCAAATACTAGTATGTACTATGTAGATGAAAAGCTGGCTTTAAATACCGTATCCAATTTGAAGCATAGAACTCATTAAAAATCGTTAGTTCTAATTCTAACTGTAAATATTTAATTGGTTATGAAAATTCACAATCACAGTACGTAAATTTTCAGAACTAATTAAGAGGATCGGGGGTCAATTTCCATAGCAATAAAGGATTCCAATACATGCTTATAGGAGGACCCGAGTTTGTACCGAATAAAAATGATAAAATTACTAAAATAACAAACTACAGCATCAGAACCACACCTGACCGTATCCGTGATAGCGTTGATAAGGCGAGCGCTTAAGATTCACTTATTGTTCGATCAGCTTTTAAGATGCGGCTGATAACACGCCTGATGTTGACAAAAGACGCGGCCGACGCCCGCTTTGTCATAATTCAGGGTTCCTTATCAAAACGTACAAGTGTTGTGATCGTTTTGACTTGCATACTGATGAAGATGGAATTTGATAGAAATAAAAACGTTAGGACTAAAAGCAGCATCATCAGGTTGATTTGGAATTTTGGCATTTCAGAGTCGGAACAAACATCCTTTTACTATAAGATATATCTGCAACAGTATGCTTGCGCTCATTGTGAGACGTCATCCGACTAATTCTTTGAGAAATGAAATGCCTGTAAGTTTGTTAGTCTGTTAACGACAATATTCATATTTCTTAGTAGATTCATGATCATTTTCAATTAGATACAGCATTTTAATTCTATCGTTCTCATTCAGATTCAGTCAAATTTGATGAATAAATTGAATTCCTCAGTAAAACACATAATTGTACGTTCCTCTTTTCAATTTCTTTTTATAATTTGAGCGGTAATGTCAGTGAAATAATTAAGTTTGCCAAAAAGCTTTGATATTTTTGTGAAGGCAGAATAATAAGGCATTATAGATTTGCATAGCCAAGCAATATTCAGCAGGTAAAACCAAAACATTAATAAACGTAAATAAAACATTAACAAAACATAAACATTTAAATGATTGCAGTGATAAGATATCCAGAATCTGGCCTACAATAGAAACCCGAAGCAAGTATTTAGTACAGTGGTGGTAGGAGAGGCTTAGACGAAGTATTCATTACATTTTGGTGATTTTAATAAATTAATTCATTATGATTTCTAAGCAGGGTATGATAGCATTTCCCGTGACCCAACGGCTGGCTTTTACCTTGGCCAGAGACTAAGCATTGCCAAACAACGAGGAAATTCCGCCAGGCTCTTGGGTACGGCGACAGCGATGCAGAGGAATTTTTCGACGCCATATTTTATTTTGTTAATAGTTTTAGTTAAGTTAGGATATTATATTTTCATTTTATGAATTAATAAGGTATAATTTGTTATTTATGTACATTAAATTTTACAGATGCAAATGGACTTTGGTAATAATGTACGTAATGGATTTGATAATGTGTGACCAACATACTGAACCCTTTCAAAAGTGTACGTCACACACAAAATCTTTGTCTTACCGCCGCCGCACCGTCATTATCTTACAACGAACTAATAATTCATCGGACACCGTATGATCGTCTGATTTATACGTGTTTGTCTTTGTTATTCTACCTGTTTCTAATTCGTTGCGCTTTTTGTCCTCGAGAAGAACTACATTCAAGAATTGTGACATGAGTGTGGGACACATTGCAGTTTGGTAAGCTATCCTTACTAGCTGGAAGTACCTAAATGAAAACATGTACCATCCTGTCTTATGGAAGACTCGTTACTTTGAAGGTATTGTCAACCACACATCATTGATTACACTTGCATTACGAAAATCGCCTTTACAACTATGAAATTTAGGCGCTGTGAATGACATGTTGTTACCACTGATCTGTAGTTAACTGTACTATTAATTTCAACTGCTCGTTCTAGAAGTAGGTTGGATAAAAAGCAATAGTGCAACGTTACGCGATAAAATTCACGACCTCTCCGCTTTTCGGCTCTCGTTGTAACCGTTGTTGCTATGGCTGCTTCAGCTAAGGGTTCTATTTAATATCAGACAATGCGACAAATTGGAAAAATAAAACCACAAAATTGATACATTTTCACCATCATCATCAACATAATATTAAATGGTGGTACACTTTACCTACTAGGTGGAGCCATGGTCTAAATAAACAAGGTCTGGCATTCCGGGAGTGACACATGCTTACGTCACTATCCAGTTGCCACTTTATTGCATCAAAACACGAATTAAGGAAAGATTTTCAGTCACCAATCTGTTAAAAAATATATAAAAACTAATTTAAATTGTTGTTTCGTTGTCTAATCAAATGAAACAATTCAATTTAAACATATACCAACGTCAACTCATTGTTTTATCGGATTCGCACAGGTAATAAAGGTGGTCGGGGAGTTATTATTACACAGTACTGGTAACACAGAGGTGATGACGTAGACTTGTGTCTCCCACGTGACCACTGTATCTCGGAATGCTATACCTGATATTATTGTACCATGGCTGGAGCTGAACATTTGAAAAACGAAAGCACTTTGCAAGGATTTAATTAACTCAACAATACAAGGAATATTCTTAACTTTCAAATATATCATAATGACTGTTTTTACATCTAAAAGACACAATTGTGTCAGAATTGGTCCAAAAACATCTTTGTCTCTTTCCATCATTTGTCTGCGACGGCTAATAATTCATCACACACTGTATGACCGATTGTGTCAGCTGATTTATACGTGTGTGTCTTTTCTTATACCTGTGTTTTGTCTGCCATTTGTTTAGTATCGTCACGGTGCGTTCGTAAAGTGACGTAAGTAATATGTTAGTCAGGTATTTTTGTGTCCCTTCAAAACGTGGCAGCGAATATTTTTGTTGATAGAGTTTTTGTTTTGTGGTTCAGACTGCACATTACTTTACTAATTGATGTTGAAGAGCTGATCTCTTCTTCATAAATTGAGTACCTAGGTATGTCGTTATTGTGGACCATTTCTACTTTCTCGACAGTATGTGACTGAAAAGTTTGTTGGCAGAAATCATCATTCGCTACCGACCAACCAAGCGCACGGTACATATTTTTGTCTTCTATGGTATACCGAGCTTCTTGTTTTACGCAGATCGCCTGCTAATAACCATAAATCTTGTAAATTGGTAACAAATTATCTAATGTGGTCTCCATCTTAATTTAAATCAACTTGATCATAAAACAAAGTTATTTCTAGCCCAGAAAGATGATTCGCCGACATTCCTTCCAAATTCTGTATGAACCATGGCTAATAACCAAATTATTATAATTCAAGCGGCTCAACAAAACCCATAAATCGTTTACTAGCGTTCTTTAAAATGACAACCCTTTTCATTTGGATTTTTTATTTTAACGCCAAAACAAACCGCATTGTGCCCTTGAGTCGTAATGATTGAGATTATAATAAACTACCAATCTCTCCCGGATTCACTCGGGCTTTTTTGGATTCCTATTTAATAATAGTCATTGTTTAATCCGCAGCCTATCTAGGATCTCTCCCAGGTCGAGAATTCAATACTAATTAACAAGAGATTTTTTAGATTAATTAGACTAGATGTCGAAAAGTTATCATAATTGGTCAAGATGGATGGCATTCATTAAAGATTCTAAAAGCTAAAAAAAATTAGAAACGTATAATTCGTTGAGTGCTGCGATATTATAAAACAAACTTAGTAACTGTCCCGTCTGTCCATTTTATATTAGTATTGGATATTCAAATAACAACGAATCTTATGCGTCGTAAAATTTATGAGATATCCGGATACATTTTTATGACGAAGAGATTTTACGCAGCCTTAATATTGAATGTTGCCGGGTGCGAATTAATTAATTTACGTTCATTGTCGGTAAGCTGCTTATGTCGATCAATGGTACAATAACACCAAGGAAATGTTTGTTTGTTACTCCGGAATTATACTATCTTGCGTGTTATTTGTTTTCACTTGCATGTTGAACGCAACCTTTTTCCAAGATTCCTTTTCCAAGAAGCCCTGCCTCCATCAGAATTAATCCCAGCAATATTTTGGTAAGACAGTGCGTGTAATACCAGATGCATCTAATAAAAAAAAAACTTCGAATTAAATAATTTATTTCTTAATCAAATCAACTCAATTTACAAAAACGAAATCCACATCCACATCTACATTCCAAAGATATTCGACATTTTTATTGATTCGCTACACTCGTCATCAAGCATCGTTAACAGAATAGGGCCTTTTGACGCGATCCATTGATACCGACATTACAACAGAAGGTGTTATGCCAAGAATGTCCGTTCGACTTCTTGTAACAATTAATTTTAATTTCAAAACTTTATAGGCAACGCTCCGCGGTTTTTGTTGTATATGTAAAATTTTAGATCAATAATGTAGGTGTATATGTAAAAATGTTAGGTGCATTTTATGTTTGTCAATTTTTTATGATTTCATTTTTATTGTAAGTTTATTTATATTATAGCAGTTTAATAGCTTTGTCGTTTCTATAAATTGGGTTTGCTAGACCTCCCCGTATCATGGCGTGGGTGTGTTATGTCGTACCAACAAAAAGGCCATATTTTGTGATTTTAAAACTCATCATCATTATTAATGAACGGTAAACGACTACTCGGCAAAGTGTGTTTACAAACATCACAAATGGAGAAGTGTTACTGCTTATCAGAGTAAATCAAATGGTAGTTATTGTATGATTCAGGTATACACTATTCCTGAAAAATAATAAAGCTAACAAGCAGTTAAAGAAAATAAATGTAGTTAATTGTTTTGACCTGGACACAAACTGGTTACTCTAAATTTTGTATCATAAATTAAGGCTTTGCAAAAAAACAACATAAACACCAATCACTTAGTTATTATAGCAGTGATAGCCTAGTGGTGTCACGGTTGGACCGCCAAGTCATAGGTGTCGAGGTCGAACCCAAGGCATGCACCTCTGACTTTTCTTTTCTTACTACCCCTTGCTTCAAAAACGGTGAAGGAAAACATCGTGAGGAAACCAACATGCCTGAGAGATATTTCTCGAAATTCTTGAAGCCAAGTCAGAAACCCATGGGCGGCTTTAAAACTCTGGCACCTGGTTAGTCACTATTCACACGACAAGAAGAAGACTTAAGAGGGAACAGGGGCTGCGAGGAATTGGAAAAATAGGTATTTGAAGAAACTATTGCCGTCGCGCTGCACCCGAAAAACCGAGTTAAACCCCGTAAAGTGCGATATTGTAGCTCAGACCGATTATATCACAAAAATTTTGACGAAAACGACGTTTGGAATTCTCCTTTTTTTTCCTCGAAAACTAAGCCGATTTAATAATTTTTTACATTAAAATTTTAAGAAAGAGTATGTCTAGGTTTCTATTATTTTCTTTTATGCTAAAAACTATTCCGAATTAGTCTGGTAGTCCTCTAATCACGGCGGTAAAAATGGGGCATTTTTGTAATTTTTGGAGGGTCATAGTTTCCTTACTTATTAATTGCTGAAAAAAAGGAAATGACAGGGACATGCCTATAGAGACCTTGATTTTATTATTAAAATTACAGCTCTAGAGGCATTATTCAGGAAGAAAAACGGGGAATACGTTTGTATGGAGAATCGCGGGCCCTGTTCCCTCTTAATTGTTAATGCTTTAATATTTTGGTATTTCTATAACTAAAAATCCACATTCAAAACGTACAATTTGTATGACGAAATCGATAAGCTATTATGATACAATTCATAAACTCGGTTCTAATGGTCGGTCTGCCGGGAGGATGGGGGATGGGGGCCACAAGACTAGGATAGATTTAACCACTATCCTGAAACCACCCTAAATAAGTATAATCCCCCTATTTTGCCCTATTTGTGTTGATCTAATTTAGGTGGCCTAGATCTATCTATTGAAATTATTTTGAGAACTTAATTAACTTTCGAAACTACAAATTTGACTTAATAAATTGTCACACTTTGAAGACTATACCTAAGAGTGGTTAGCAAAAAGAAAAAAAAAATTGCCTTGTCTTCATTAATACAAAATAATAAAAGCAGAGTCGTGTAATGTAGCATAATGTAACATTTTTTTTGACATAAAGTATATTCAATCTATGTACCTATACTACATAAAATCCTAAACCTTCGGATTGCGAGAATACACTTTTTACCTAGCGCAGGAGTCTGGGTTTCACTTTGTTTGTACCTACACATTACCCAACAAAAGAATTATTGTCTGTTATTGTTATTAACCTTACAACGTATATGCCCTGTCCCCGTTCAATATGAACTTATGAATTTGAAGGTAGTAGGTTTATCCTGCTCAAGTATTAGGTAAGATTGCCTTTGATAAACATACATAATTTGTATACATAGGACCCTGCTTAGATGGTAAATAACTCTTCTCCGTATAAAACCCACGAAATGAAAATTTCTCTTATTTTCCTAAATCTTCAAATCTTTTGTACCGACCTACTCAGACTTTCCTTTTCAGGGCTACTTTAAAACTTAGAAACCTATTGAAATAAATTTAAGCGTAGGCGTTTTTCTATCACCTACGCTAGACCAAAGTCATACTAGGACAGTGCAACAATAGCTTTAATAATAATTTGAAACATCACAATTTTTTACCAATGTCAAAATGTCTGTACTCTAGTCCTATTCTTATAAAATTCGCCCAAAACCTCATGGTCGCACGAAATATCAAATATAATATTCACTTGTTTTTAGAAATTGATATTTATAACTGTTAGTTCCATAGTTCGAGTTTCGAATTAATGTGTTGAGAATCTCCTAGCAACTCTACGAAATTTTTTAAACAAAACACTGTCTCTCGTCAAGAACAGCTTTCTAATTACGCAACATATTTTCGTAAACGATAAAGACAAATCTGTTTCATTTTGACAGCTCAACAACATTCATTGCGTCATTTACGTTGCTCTGCAGTTTTTTTTTCAAACTTACGGAGCAATGGATTAGCAATCTGTTTCAAAACGATTCAGATTGATTTTGCAATACGTAATCAGGGTACAGGCATCTGTTTTAAAACTAATGTTTCTTGTTGTCTTATTCTAACAGATTACATCTTATAACAAATTGGAGATATAAACAACAAGGGCTAGAAAGACTTGGAGGTGTTTCAACAACCTTATACCCTAATTGGTCGATATAACTCGTAAACAGGCAAGCGATCATCGCTTTCAAAACCTTAATTAAAAACTGTTTACTGCTACTATAAATATGTCCGAATGATATAAAGGTTCTGTGAAACTTGGCGTTAGAATGGCCATTTTGAAATAATTATCATAACCAGTGTTGGAGCGAGTAGGAAATGGGTGAATAAGACATTTCTCTGTTGGTTGGGAAAAGTAAGATTGAAATGATTTCTAAACTATTACTAGCATGAAGTCTAAACTAGCATAGTTTGGTAGTGATGTTAGTTAGTCAATTTAAAGGTTATCCTATTGATGTTTTTGGTCCTTCATTTCGATTCCAACATTTTAGCCGAAAAACCAATGGTTTCTTCCCTCCTAAATATAATAATGCAACAAATTAAAAGTATAATAAATAAATAACGCCAATACAAATAATGTAATTATTGACAATATGATTAGATAATATAATATTTAACATAATAATAATGTAAAACTTTGTGTGGTGACCTGGTGACCTGACATACAGGTTATGTAAAAAAACTTGGTTTAGGCACCAGTCTTCCACAAATTAATTATAAAATTGTGTCTGTAGACTATTAAATACTTTCTCTGTAATTTGTGGTAAGAAAAAAATAAATTATTACTATTAAATACATTAAGTTTCTTATTTTGAGGTCGGTTAAATATTAAAAGTCCTCTAAAACAGAAATAGAATTAAAAACTTTTAGCATTTTCAGACACACGTCGACTCTACCCCTTTCCTTGGTCTGCTTGGGACCGCCGGTAGCCGTCATTAGTACGGCCGCGAACTTACGACACCAATTTAATTGGTGCCTATATATCATTCAGTCAGTCCGTCCGTCCGTCTGTACCGTTTTATTGTTGGGCACAGTAGCCACTATAAACATGTGAAATGATTGTTATTCATGCTTGTCGTAAATGAGTTGTTCAAGTTTTTTGGTTGATGTAACTGGTGCTGAAAATGGGTTAACAAGGGGATTTTACGAAAAAGGTGCGTTAGTTTTGGTTACATCTTCGAATTTTAGGAAATTGTGGGCGTAGGTGTGGAATTGTGGACACCTTTTTTATTCAAATAGGTACAGAGTGTCAGTTGGAAATATAGTTGTAAAAGGATAAAAAAAATTGTTCACCTACCAGTAGGTACCCTAATTGCGTAACACGTGATCAATCACAATTTGTTTAATTTTGACAGTTCAACAACATTCATTGCGTTATTTAAGTTGCTGAGCAAACAAATTTTTCGAACATATGAAGCAATGGATTAGCAATATCCTTAAAAAATTATTCAGATTATTAATTAGGGTGCTGGCTTAAGCTGAGTAGCTGTGGCTGCTCTAATACGGTAACCTTAGATATGATAATATTATCATTCATCTTCTCTTTCAAAGCAATCAACTAAACGCTACCTCATTTCCACTTCATTTCTTATCTCCAAAACAAAAGTGTCACAATTACGCATCATTGTTACACAACAATACTTAAATACTTCATTATAAAGCTGGGCACACATGCGATAATACAGCGTGTGCATCGCTTGACACAATGTCTTATTAACAGATACCATCGCATTCGATTAAAATTCCAAGATGGCTTCCGGATGTGTCACAGTGACGTAAATGTCAAAATGCCATTTTTGTGCCAGCTCAGAAGCGTGAGAGCGGGTTGGTGGTCCGGTAGATTGGTGCGTGATAATAAGGCTTTATTTTTATACTGAACAAATGTAATTATGAAATTAAGAATTATTTTTGTTGTGAAGTGTCAAAAAGCCTGATTTCCCTTTGATAATAACTTTAAAAATATCCCACGTGAGACATATTTTCTTTGTAAAATTTTGATACAGCAGTATTTTGGTTAAACTAGGAGACCTCACCAATTTTTTGATCAATTCAGGCAATGTTGATCGTTAGTTATGTTGACCAACGACATCACATCAGGAATTTTGGTAGGCGATTAAAAAACAAAAGCAATCTATTAGCGGTTTTCAGAATAAGACCTCATAAAGTAGGTCTTTGCCAATTGTTGCTTCCTTTCTTATAAACAGGCCTACTAAATTAAAATGCTAAAATTATGAATAATATACTCAATAAATTAAAACGTGACAGAACATTGATCAGAAGTCAGAATAAGTATTCTAAAAATGTCGCCTTGAATCCATTTCGTGGTTAATCAACACAAAGCCGTGCAAATTAAATTAGGTTTAGCTACAAACTTGATTTTATAGCTGGAAAAATATTTATCACTCTTAACTCATTGAAAATAAGGTTTACTTTCGTTTTTTGGTAAAGTTAAATCATCTAAAAGCTTAGGTGTGAACTTTTTTCAGGTCTTAAGTAAAACAGATTTATGTCACACAGTGGTGTAGCTTAGTTATAATGTTGATTACGAATACAGAGGTTTTTGATTGCGTTGTCATGTTTGTTCATTTGTCATCAAAAATAAGTAATACCTGAAGAGGAAAAGAAAATTAATTTAAATGAATACAGAAAAACATCCTAATCTGCAAGCTTAATTCAAGTTTTGATGTAATTTAAGGTATGTATCAATGTATTTTTCACGCTTTGCGTATTTCAGAAGCTATATGAATCGTAATAGTCGACTAAAAATAGTTCAGAAACAAACCACATTGTAGCCTCAGACCAATAAAACACTTTTTTTATTGGTCTGAGATTCTAGCATAGTATAATTCAGCTTTTGGAACTTTAGTTATATTTTAAAGATACCTTTTGATCTTCGAAAATCTTAACTCCTTTATCAAGTTACATCTCCCAAAAGCCTCTCTGGCCACCTGGTCCAAGCTACCGTGTTCAGTAATGACGTCACGAGACCAGTAGGTTGTATCAAGAGCAACCCGCTAATATGTCCCTGTCCTCCGCCACGAATGATGGCAAACCGCATCATTATGGAGCCATGCGTAAAATATGGATTTTTTGTGTTATTGGTAAAGGAGGTTATACATTGGTGGAGGTTGCGTTGTGGTGCAAAATTGTGACTTTAATCGGGGTGCAAAAAGACACCGGGGTGTGGTCTTCTTCCATTTTCCTATTTTCAGTGGTAGGCTATGTGTATGCGCCTGTGTGATGTGACCCAGGGAGAGAATTACGGAATTCCATAGAAAAAGACACTTTCACGAAAATAATGATAATTTTTGAATTAGGTAAATAGCTGCCATAAATACTATGACGCCATTAGTGAGAACATACAAAACAGAATTGGTTTTAATTACGAGCATTGTGTTAGGAGGAAACCCCTAATTATATTTTATTAGAAAACACCGAAAGGGACAGACACTGTAAATCACAGAACCTTTCTCATGAAGCAATATGTCATAAACGTCATAATAGTTCTCAAAACACAACATTGTTTCAACATTTAAAGCTATTTCGAAAAACACACAACACATTTTTTCTATCCACCATTTCGCACTGGTCTGCGGCCTCCTTTACGTCCAAACTTATTTTATTTGTCCCATAATGGCCGACCTAAGGCGAGGAGCGCACGCACAGCGGGGTGGCTCGAAACCACTACAACCGCATAAATTCTACATTTGTCACGGCATTAACACTCGAAAAAGGGTTTTTTAACGTGTCACCCCCGTATCCGGTAATCTTAAACTGATATTATGAATATTTTTGCTTTTTAAAATATGCTTTTGTTGTTCGCCGTGGAAAATGGAGCTTGTAAAAGGTACGTTGATGTAGCTGATCATTTTTAAGGTTTTTTTATTTATTTTTTAATAATGTTGCTTTTAATGTATTATTTTTATGTTTAATCGTCGAAAGTGAAAAGCTGGATGAATTAAAAATGACTGTTCTTTTGTGAATCATATATTTTTTAATTTTTTAATTCCTTTGCAGTTTAAGCTGGTACAATTAAAAAGCTTCAGCCAAACATGAATGATAGATAGCCAAAGAAAATAACTAAAATAAATCAAACACCAACAACATATGAAACAGCAACATTTAATAAATGCTCTCAATACAGATCGTGATTTATCGAAATCGGGTAAACACAACCATTAGCGACCATCTGTATAATAAAAATAATCGAATTTACACGCTGGCAAACTGATATAAAGCTTAGTACAAGCAATATTGTCTATCGAACAATAGTATGAATGAACGCGTTAAAAATCGCGGAAAAAACTGTCGAATCGAGTAAAGAGCGATTGTTGTGCAAACTTATTCGATACGGTTAAATGGGGCGTTGTTAAACGCGACGCCATTTACCCGTGCATGTGAACCATGCTTAATGATTTAGAAGTAATACTTTTCGATGTTACATTCGAATTTGTTCTTTATTTTTAGGACATAAGATAGAAGATGAATTGGGATTTTTTTTGTAGAAATCTGAAATTATTATAAAAATGAAATCATGCTATTGTATAAGAAAAAAAAAACAAGTACCTATGTAATTTTTTTCGTTAATATCGGCGCTATTGATTGCTAAATTACTTCGGATGGTTGGAGTCGGTTTCTTTGCGCAAATCAACTCATGCGCATACAAGTAGGGTATTTTGAAGTTATGGATCATAATAGTTTTAGGATGTGATATGATATTTCCGTTTCATAAGTGGCGGTGCCTTTAGAAGCATAATTATTTATTTCCTCTTATGAAATATGAAATAAAATCTAGTATAATATTTGAAAAGTATCTTTGTATCAGATAATCTCTTGAACTACCTTTTTTATAAAATAAAATAAACTACCTATTGTATAGGACAGGATAATCCTATTCTTTCCATTATAGATATTTGTAGGTTTAAATATAAAAAACGGTTCCATTTAAGCTCCAATAACAGTAACCAGCCCCCGTTAATAATTATCCGAAAAATTAACCAATAGAATACAAAGTATTCAGGTATCTAAATCTTAATATCTTTACAAGACGCCACAAAAAGCGGCAAACACTTTTAATTACCAGAAGATATAACAAACAAAAGAAAAACGACAAAAATAATCCATCTATTAAGTTCTATAACACCCATTTTATCGAGATACGATCGAACTACTAAAGATAGGACATACATACGCAATCAAAAGGAATGCGCCGCTCACACATAGGAAAAAACATATGTATCTAATAAAAACAAAATAAAATTAAGTAGACAGAGAAGGGAAAAAACCTTCATTGAGCAAGCGACGTAGACATCACTAGCTTACAACCAAACTACTAACAAACAAAATTCAACTCTATCCTAGGACGAAGAAGTCTAAAATTCTACATTGAGGTTCAAAGCGGCAACTGCCTCGTACACCTGTTAAAAACCTTTAAATCCTTTACATATTTTTATAACGCATTCTTTTGAGCGCATTCTTTGTGTTTATTTTAAAAATGATTTTAAAAGAGGGTAGGATGATAAATAACGTATGTTATTTGATTAAAATGACACAGCAGTTTGGCGATGTTACAATGGACCGTCCTGAGCTTCCGAAACAGACGACAATGAGCTTGATTATTTCTTTCTTACTGAATTTCTTACTCTCAACGATAATAATATCACAATATCTGTTTATTTGTAAGAGAATAATACGAATCGTAATGAATCTACTCAATTAACTATTAAGTTAAGACATTCCTTTAAAGAATATGACTTAACTATAATTTTGTTGTATGTTTTAAATAGCTTTTGACGTAGATGAGTTTCAATTTATAGCAGATGCAGTAGGACCAACACACACTAAATCAGATGACGATGATATTGTGCAGGAGAATAATAACATAAATGATGATGAATTGGACGACATTGTTATAATAGAGACAGCAAAAAGTTAATTAATAATCTCAGCAAAGTAAAAAACTAATTTGAATATATCAAAACTATCAATCATTAGATTAGACTTAGGTATTATCGATTCATGAAGCGCCAATAAGGGGAAACAATCAACAACTTAAACTGATAGCTGATAATGATAATGAACAGGCATTTAAATATTTTTACAAAACTACATAAACTTTTTTAGTATTTTGCTCAATCTATACATATTATATGCCACATATATCAACCAAGAAAAGAGGTCATACAAAACTCAGCAAGGATTGAAACCTCAATACTCCTAAATGTATCGGAGCGTGTGGCGACGATCAGTCTGGTCCGATCCTAAACTCGTTTGTGCTACAATACGTTTATATAACTGGTAACACTCGTGGGCTATTGATGTCCTTTTTTGTTGCCCAAGAAGCTCGGAGACAATCGTCTAGTGAGCGATTGTTAGTAATCGTGAGTGTATTGTTAGGTATGGTAGGATTGTAATTAGGTTGAGAAGGTGATTGTGAAATAATAGTGATTGAAATGTTTAGTTTTGTTTAAGATTATTATTATTTTTTAACAATTTTTGGGACCATGGAACCCGGTCCTTTAGAAGGCGTACGTGGGGTTAAAGCCAACTCAAGAGGCCCCCCTTAGACAAATTTAAATGTAATGAGGCACTAACCGACGATTGTCCCTGTTCGAACTACGCAAGGGCACACCCCAAGGACAACCCGCGGTTGGTAGGACTATTGTAGAATATGGAAACAAAGATATTGAACTATGGATTTGGGTGGCTAAAGTTGACTGGTTGCCTGGAAAGGACTAAGGCTCCTGCCTGATCAATGTTTTATATTTACACGGATAAAATGCCAGGGAGTGACTTGCACACTCAATAATGGGCCCCCGAAAACTGTCGTTAGCACATAGTGGCGTAGCGACAAGGGGGCAACATGTCCGGAGATGTTTTAGGAGTGGAGAGGTATTCTACGGCTTTCAGAACAATCCCAGAACCCGGGAGATGGTCAAGATCCTTACAAACACTTACTGGAAAACTTCCTTCCTTCGAGCACGTTTACTCTTGCGAATCTCCACTCAAGCTGGCCAATTAAGGCAAGAATGAGCTCCTCGTCAGTGTTCACTCCAGCTGGTCAATAAAGGCATGCCAGAGATGACGAACAAGATTTCTCCCGGGAGTTAGGGTCCGTGGGGTCGCTACTGCCCACCAGCTCGCCACATGCTGCCCTGCAGGTTTCTGTATCTCCCTTGGCCAGACCAAGGGAGATACAGAAACCCACCACTCCTCACCCTAGACCTGTTCCGACAAAGAAAACTCTAACGGCACAGACCTAGACTTTGGAGCGCGCAAGCTCCACCATGACGTCAACGTAGAGATACGGCGGTGGGGTATTATTATTATTATTATAAGCTTGTGTCCTGTGTTGCTCCACTGCAGGTCAAAGGCCTCCCTTCCATCTCTCCACTTTTCCCGGTCTACTGCGATTATTTAATTAAGATAGTCTTACATTAATATACACTACACTGGTTGAGTATGGACGAACCTTTTATTTCAATTATATGCGTTGTTGTATAACTTCGTTAATATTGCATTAATAAGTAAAATCAAATAATATCTATTACCACAGTTGGTATCAAGTTGTTTCATTACAGTCAAAGATTCAGATTTAATTCATACAATCATAACTATGTCCGATAAAAAATATACTGATGATTTCTAAATCAAATAAAGGCACAAAGAGATTACTTAAATGTTTCTATACAATAAAAGTTTTCACCACGCAATTATTCACTCCCACTAATGAATCTATTACGTAATACATAGTATTAAACCAATCTTCCATACATACTTATAAAAATAACAAAGTCACCATTTTAAAAAGACGAAAAACATTATTCAAATTAAAATACTGAACAGTAGGTACAACCGAAGTAATTACTGACGGTGAATACGAACAACCGATTTTTAGGTCGACGATTTATCTGACATACTAAACGTCAAATTTAAATAACGTATCTTTCATCACAATAACAGCAACCCTTTCCAATTCTTCTCTTGTCACCTTTGTTACATCATCATACGGTTGAAAATCTTCTTCTCCAGCGGTATTGGTATCTTTGTCAGCTACTTTACAAGTAAAGACTTTTTCTACCAGAGCCCATTAAACAGTAATGAGTGGACTATGAAGTGGTACTTTGCGTACCACGTGCCACTCACAAAGTCCAAAGAAACCAACTACCGTTCGTTTTAATACAATAGTTAAAAATAATTGTACAATTAACGTCTTGGATTGTAAACGAGTGGGTAATGCCTCTTGAAACAGTCCCGTGTATGTAATTGGAAGTCAAAACCTTTTCTTTTTGAAATATTAATTTAAGTTCAATTATAATAACTCTTTTAAAGTCAAGATGTAATTGTAAAGGCGTTTCTATTGAAGCTTTTGTGTATCGTTTTTTATTATTTGTATCGTTAAGTTCATCTAAAGTTCGCTATAGGTAATCTTTTTGATTTACAGAAAATAAGAACGCTAGAAAAATTTTTGTTCAGTGTTTTAAATCTATCGTCACAATATCATTTAAATTATTTGCACTAATATTGATATTTTCATTATGTTTAGTAGCTTGGAGTTTTGAATTCCATATAGGTAGGTACATCAAAATAAAAGCTTTCATTTGTGTGACAGCCTATAACATTCCCAAAATGGGACTCATATGGATCCCATCTTCAGTCCCCTACTCTAACCATAGAATCAAAGTTAAAATCCATATTAAAATCCCATTGAAGCCCCTTTGTTATCTGACCACGATCGTAATAAGACAAGAGAAGCTAATTCTATAAAAGCAAAGGGTGTCATACAATAGATAAACGATAACGAAATACCAACACTTACTGTCTGTGAAAAAGATGAAAGTCCAAACAAAAATTACCCTTATGAAGACGAAAAAAGAGCTAATATAAAGTTTGATGATGTCAAAAGTCCCGTGCAGCAAAAATAATTCCGTATGTTTCGAGATATAGGATCAGTTAATTTTTCTAGTCTAATGCCTTTTTTGAATTGAATGTTATAGTTTCACACTAGGGGTGTCTGATTCTACGGATATTCTCACGGCGAATACACTTTTTTTTGCTGCCAAACCAATAAATAATACTGTTCCGAATACGTCATCCAAATAAGCTTGTTAGCAATGGTGACAATGAATTAAATCTCAGACTTAATTTAGTTTCCCACAAACAACTTTGCTTTGACTTTTAATTTTGATCTTCAGAATTAAAAATTTAGTTGCTGAAATATTTTGTTCGATTCAAGTGTAGATGGAACATTGTACTTCAGACAACAATATTGTAATAGCTATAAAGAATGAACTAAGTACATACAACGATCATCACAAAATGGTGGCATACGTAGAAGCACACAAAACCAACAGCGTCATAATTGCTCATGTTTATATAACAGAAGCCATTCACAAACCTACAGAAGCCGAAAGGAGATTTTAAACAAACACACCTTAGAATTTCTTTACATGGCCGTCTGTTCAAAGAATGCTTCAAGTGGCCAGGCCGACCAGACACCACAATGGTGGCCAGCTCGTGAAAAAACTAAATATTATCACGCACAGCTTGACTCGAGGTTGTCGCAAACAATACCGGTGAGCAGCTTTACTCCTCTGATAATACAGGGTACATTATCAACCTTTGTCATTGAAACAAAGATGCTGTAAAATTGGCCAATCATTTTTAAGGTCACGATTCTGAACATCTGCGCAAGACGAGAAAATTGTTCGCCCCAAGCCAACTTCGTTAGCGTACAGAGACAATTCCAGTTTTGCGAATTCCGATGGACACAATAAGACTCCAACAATTCCTTTCGATAACAATAGAGTTATTGTCATAAAATAGCCAATAGGTACGAAAATGACGGGTTGCGAACGGCTTTGTGCGTACCGAACTTTCGGCTATTATGATGGATTCTTTGTTACTGGATATCCTCGGGGAGACGCGAGACAACGTCCATAATACCACCGTGAAACGTATTTATAAACGTTATGATATGAATGGATAATATGCGAGAAGCCATTGTGTTATTGTCGCACGACAATGGTGGCAAATCGAGGCCTTGAGTTTGTACAATTATGAGATTAGACACTCGACGAGCAAGGATGCTGATTTGACACCAGATGTTTTAAGAATTGACCCCTTTGTGTGCTGACATCACAATGATCATACAATTATGTACTAAACAAATGTTCGCACTAAACATGATTTAAGAAAACGGTTTAGCTTATTGTGCGTTGTAAGAATATCTGGCCATCACTTATAAGGGAAGTCATTAAAGCGCGTGTTGCAGTCAACGGTCAAAGTTTCTCACAGTTCTAACTCTCTAACTTCCAAATTATCTTTAAAGAATTTCACATATTCCATATATGAAAATAAGCTGATTTCCGAGTGTTTAAGCAGCTACCTTGAGTGACCAAAGGTGTCTGTCGATCAATGAGTTATCATTGGTTCATGCTATCGTATATGAGATTGATGCCTTAAAGTTTTGTATTCGCTTTGTCAGTCAAGCAGTACGTGGAAGTTATGGAATAGTGAGCTTAGTTTCTTATTCACAGGTGTAAAAACATAACATATTTTTTAGCTCAGCCGGGTAATAAAACTCAACGCCCTCCAAAAACAAAGTGAAAAACATAGGTAAGTAAAATACCACGGGCACAGCGCACCGCCATTGTCCACAGAATAGAATAAAAGATAAAAGGAAAAGGTAAAAAAAAGATTGTGTCGTTTCTGTTTGAACAATGACGGTTGTCAGAGGCAGCCATATTGGATTTGACGCACGTGAGTCTGACAAACGGGATCGCATTCTAAATATAGATGCAGTTATTGTAAAATATATTGTTTGTAGTTAAGATTTTTTCGTTTACCTAATTAGGCCCAGTTGCTCATTGCCTACAATGTACTTCGTTTTTACAGAATATAATTAGCAGGTTCACAATCGAAGGGTTGGAAAAATCTTTTGAAAAATATGATTATAATTTTCAAGTGAACAGAACAGCATTGCCTTCAGACACGTAATTGTCGTTGAATGTGTAACTCCACAAATAGTCAAAGTTGTAAATGGCGTCTAGATCTGCTCCAAAACTTTAATTTTTACCCGTAGCTGAAGCTTTACATTAGTGTGATTCATTTGGAAGCCAATTTCATTCAATGTCACGCCAAACCAAGAATGATTATTTTATTTTCCAAGGCTTGAGTGTTATTATAAAAACTACTTAATCTTAAAAAGTCACTGACAGTTCTTTATAAAGAAAAATTGCATTATTGAACTTAAATATATAGGTATATTTTCTTTTGCATCCTTCTTTTGAAGCCTTTGTTTGAGTACAATGGCTTACGATTCCGTATCTTTTCGCCCATTGCTTCATTGGGATGAGACAAATCTTCACAAGTTCTTACTAATGCATCAATGGATACTTAACCGATTGTTGAGTATTTGAAGTCAATGGATTTGGTCTGTTTTTACCCAATATCTACCAGAATTTTTACCAGTAATAAAAGGTATTTGCTCTTTTTATTGGAAACAAAAACGACGTCTTCAATATAAGGTCTGTTTCGCTCGGACAGATAAATCAATGAACGTGCTTCACGAATTTATCGATTTACGTTTAATTTCCACTTCGTTAAGCGATTTCGCGAAAACTGATGTAGGTTGGACACGATTCTTGTATTCTTTTCATTTTGGTTTAGCGGAATTGTGGAGATAATAGCACGCAATAAATATTTGAAAAAACTGCTTTATTGCGTGGTCTTGTTTGGGACTTCCAGTGTGTTGATTTATCCTGTAAAAAGCCCCCATATAAAGTGAATACAAACTATTCTAGGGAATAGACTTCGTCAATTTAATTCTCATTAACATTTCTGATTTGAACAGAAATAGAGTTATAACATTGTAGATGACGAAAACATTGGTCCAGTTTGAAGTAAAGCAGAACTTGACAATATCGTTAACAAAGAAAGCAAAGATAATGATAAGAAAGTTAACTTTGTAGTTGTTCAAATTCATGCAATTTGTGGCTAAAAGGATGAGCAAGTCTATGATTATTGCATAACATATTGCAACAAAACAAAACCGCTTATTATTGCAAGTGTAAACCTCAAAATCGATTTCTAACACTGCAAAAACAGATGAATGCCTAATACCAATTCTCACAGTAGCTTTTCTACCAAAAATAACATTCGACATTGTGTCGCCATATTGGATTCTAAGATTGCGTGCACAAGCCTTTGTATCTTTTTTCTTTCTTTTATCTTTTTAGTGACAAAGAGATTTGATACGTCGTCGGATTTCAATGAATGGGTTTTTAGTTTTTTTTCATTACTTTTGACACCTGAATCCTGGCATCCCTTTTGGAGTAAACTGCTGATCAATTTTATTTTATTTCTTTTGTTGGTAGATTGAAGATTTTGTCCGGATGCAAGGCTTTCGTTTTCGAAGGAGTATCTTTCCATTGATACCAAAGATGGTTAGTTACCATAGCAGCATTTAACCCTAGCTCACTAACCTTAATTTTGACTAACGTTATCACTAACCATTCGTAAATTATACGACGGATTAAAACATCAATATTTATTTAATCAACTTCATATAAGACAAGTCTTAGTTTTCTTTTTATCCAATAACATAATCTGTTTTACAAAAACCTACATTGAACAAAGATTGCTCATAGACACAATATGCTCCCTGCAAATCTCTTGTTTCAGCCCTTGCAGAAGTTCGTTGTTATACGACGTTTTTTTTTACAGCTGCAAGTTTTGCGAGTTCTGGGAACGTTTTGACTAGGACCTTCGTGATCTAGTCTACAATTGTCAGGATCTCCGCAATGATTTCCTTCAAATTTCGTTGCAAAATTAGTCAGAAATTTTACGACTATCATACGATATATCCCGATCTAAAAAACTTGCATCCGTAATGAGTCATTGCGGGTCACTAATGATGTGAATCAGGAAGGTATTAGAAGCGGCAATGGTGGCGGAAGTCGGAATCTAATCAAAACATTAAATGTGCAACGTACGCGTCGTCATTTTTTAACGAATGGTTAGTGATCCAAACCAAAATAAGTATTTTTGTTGAAATTTCGTGAATGCGCTTTTAATTTTTATTGTTTAAATCTACAATGTTTCCTTAAATTACTTAGTTATGAAAAGTATTTGTTATGCCAATGTTGATCAACATGTTGTGCATACCTACTTATTGGTATTTATCGTTCAAGCTAGATTCCTATATAAAATCATTTGCCACAAAAACTGACATCTGTTTCTACAACTGATGCCGTAGCTTATTTTAAACGCCTTTCATTTACATCAATTGCTTCACAATAAAACTATTTCAAATTTCAAAACCTGGGAACACACAAAACAAGCCTTTCACATTTTTCTCTAACAACAAATTCATTACTTCTATCAACCCGCCCATTTTTCTCATGAACTGTTATTGTTTTCTACTTAACGTGTAACTTGACATCTAAGTTAGCATTAACAATGTTTGTTACTGCCTAGTCCTCAATCTTCTCTGCGTGAAGATACGCCTACTAAAGGAGAGCGTTGGTAAAGTTGCAAGTCCTAACCAAGAATGGGGGACGCCCCGCTGTCTTCTGTTCAATGGGAATTGTTGTACATTATTAAAGTTTAATTTATCGTTTTAAGTGACGAATATATTAATAATATTATGGTTATGATTAGGTGTGTTATGGGATAGGTTACTTAATAGTTAGGTAAGAGGGCTCCTGTCCTAGTTTGAATGAGCAGGAATTGAGACAAGTTAAAGATTATCAGTCAGTTGAAGTTAATCAACTAATCACACTGCTGAGAAAACGCCCTAAGACATCCAGTTGTTTCGATGAAGAGCTAATTGAAGTACCTATGTATTTTCCCAATTCAAACTACAAATATTTTGTAATTATTATTCCTATCCAATTATTTACTATTTTTTCTTATATTTATTCTTCCTTCCCTTTTTACTCACAGAAATTAAATAATTCAAACATCACATTAACTGAAGTCAACCTTTTTAAACTCCAGCAAATGGGAACACATGTTTCTAGATGTTTCTCCATCACAATATTTTCTAAGCCACCTTGGCGTCACACCCACCACCGCGGGAGACCATGGGACTGGTGTGAAGACCCACCCAGGTCGCATACTGCAGGAATGTGACCAGGAGTGCATGGGAGCGTGGAAGTAAGGCGTTCCTGCTCATGCTGGGCGGCCCGCCCATCGCTGTGCCCTAGGAGATTATATTCACACGATTAATTTTGAGAATTGGATTTTATTAGGTGTGGGAAGTTAGTTTTTGTAATGTTTAATGTAATTGCTACTTGTATAGAAGTATTGAATGTGCCGAAAGTCTTGCATAGGGTCTCAAATGTTATAAAAAAATATAATTAAAAGAAAAAGTTACTCGTAGTAGTTTCGTTTATTTTAATATTATTTAGAAGAAAAAGAAAACTATTTTGATTGTAAGGAGAATTAACACTTTATTATAAACTAGAAGGTCGCCGTTATTTCATAAGCTTTCCACAGTGTTATTAATATTACACATAACTAGTTTGACTTATTCAACAAAGAATTATTTCGTCAAAGCAAAAAAATCAAATTGTCTCCAATTTAACCAGAAACCGTTTTAGTTAAACTATGCATAATCCTTAATACAATTGTGACATTATTAGGAACCATAGTTCGCCAAACAAGTCCAACTAAGCAAAACCATAAACAAAAATAATCCTTTATAAAAAAAATTTTTAACAACAAAAAAATGTCATAAAACGACAATCCAAATCAAATAATCCTGCTAATGCAATCACTCTGACACTCACCCATTCAAATTCCCATACAGAACTCACTTTCATACAAAAATTATACACCCTTTGTAGGGAATTACATTATGGAATTACCATAGAGCATAATTAGCTGTATTATAACATAGTTAGTACGGTGGGCAGTTATTTTAATTCAAAAATAGACAAAATGGGACACAATACTTTATGTTTACCTAGTGTATGAATGTATAATTAATAATGATATATTGGTGTGGTCATGAGAAAATGGAGTGTGAGGAGATTACATTAGGTTAAGTGCGCAAGTGTTGTTGCACGCCCTTTTGTGGAAGCTAGTCGGATATGCACGTGTCGTGTTTGCTACTAGACGAATAGGTGGAGTATTGAGCGCGATGAAGATTGTTCTAGAAGTCTATAAAGCAAGAATGGAACAGATCAGCGATCATTGTCGGTAAGTTTTTAAAATGTAATGCATGCATTTAATCGGCTCGCGCGAGTTTGATCACATTTCTTTCCTAACCTAACCCATTTGGTCGGAGTTATCTAGCTTAGTTAGGGATCTCATGCACTAGAGGGCCACGACCACAACCGCGACCAGGTAAACTATAGAAACCCATACGAATCGCGCACTTGGTCGCAACGGCCAACTAGCCGCACACCATACAATACCACAAGATGGCCACGACTAGCCGGAGTCGTAGGTAACTGTCTAGTAGGCGAGATCCCTTACTGCGGACAACGTTGAGAAAAGGCCAGAAAGTTAAAAAGAGGCTCGTTTATAAAAAAAAAAACGTAAATCATTAGAAGAACAGAAGGTTTTAGAGGCTCATTTATTGTAAAAAGCAATTAAAAATCGTTTTTAAAGGATCAATTAAATATTATTTTTTTTAAAATTGAATCTATATTACAAGATGGAATTAACAGTATTAAGCCTCCCTACTCTACTCGTAAAACAAAATTGGGTAATAGAAGCATGAATGTTCGTCTATGAAACTTTAACAGTTTTGCCTTTTATCACAGTTAAGTATTTCCAGAACTGTTTAAATTTGCCATATAAACGGATGAAGATAAAATATGACTTACAATAAACACTAAATTAAATCACACAATACACCTACCCCTATAAACAATTTCCACAATGCATTTAAAAACAAGAAAACGTACAAACGTAATCGTTTATTCCAATACGTCACAGCTTCACGCCTTTGCCGTAAGAGTCCAAACAGCAGACAGGATCCTGAATTATGTGCCACAGAGCGTGGCCCAGCATAGCCACACAATGGATGATCAATAACAATTTGAAGACGAAGACGGAAAGTGATTTGTTGGTACACTAAAATGTTAGGACGAGTACATACTGCAGCGTGGATGGTTTAATGGGTTGCCTAATAAGGAGTCATAGACTAATATTAATAAAAAGCCTCTACGAGTGATGGTAATTATAAAAACTGAGAGTTCACATAACATCACGCCTTGTTTCCCTGATGGGTTGGGCAGAGGTGTGTAGCGGTTACACCACCACATACGAACTACGCATCAAAGACATGACGTCACACAAATCCTGCATCGCGCAATTAGAGTTTACCGCACGAACGACATATGTAAGACTATCCGACATCAACAGCCGGGCAGTTGCCCGCCAGACACAACACCCGTCTGGTCGAAGCATCCTCCCTTTTCTATGGTGGATGAGTGAACTTTACACCCTGTTCCTCATGCCCCTAAAGGTTTACCGATAGTACCCCCACATTTCGCCTTTTATATTTAAGTCCCATGTAATAGGGGGCGAGTCTATTGATATCAACCGGACACAATTCCAGACTCTGCTACTGAGAAATTCCAGATAGAAAAATCCTACAAAACTTTGTCCGATTTGGGAATCGAACCCAGGACCTAATGCTCAGCAGTAGCGCTTGCGACCACTGAGTGTTCATCAGCTGCTGACGGGCCAATCTTTTTACAAAAGCTTGAGCTAATATTCTCGTATTTGTCCATATGTGAATACCCTTGTGCCTACAACATATCAAATTGCCAATTAGATGTGGCTTTAGTCATTAGTGACATGACTGTGGAATCCCAGGTCCTTTCTTTTCATCATTGCTGTACTGGTTCAAAGTTAATCCGTGTGTCTTTAAGTAGATATTTTTTTTTATTACATTACAACTTAGTTCAATATTCTCAAACAGACACAGCAAAACACGGTTCTTATTTTTTTAAATCTCTAAGAATAAATAAAATTGGTCTCAGTACGTACAAAAAATACCAATTGAATTCACTCTTAAGCCTCATTCATGATACCAAAGGCAGATTCCTCACAATACTTAAGCTTATAGATATTTACTGTACAGTCAATATTATTTATGTCCTGCCATTAATTGCCGATGCATATATCAGACGCGACCAGTCAACGCACTTGACGTAGCGACTTGAGACTTTGCGACCAAACTCGCCTGTGTGCACACGGCTTTAGGAATTGAAATTTAATTCTGCGTTATGAGCTATGATCCTGAAAGTAAAGATGAGTGCATATTATTTTGCGTGTGAATCTTCCATATTGATATAGAAAAATATTGATGCTTTCAGGGGATGCGTGGGGGTTCTAGAAGTTATGATGATTTATTTGTCAAGGAATTGGAAAAACTGCTGTTTTTATGAGTTTCTTTTCAATTTATGACAAAAGTGGGCCCTAGAAGCAGTAAAAGAAATAGTTTGAAAAGACACGCTATAGGTAGGTATACGATGGCGGACTGTCTTGGATAAACGATTTTTGGAAAGATAATAAATAAACGAAAAATGTCTCAAAAAGTTAAAGGGGATATACCTATAAACCCTGAAAAGGATTATACTTATTTAACATGCTTAAAATCATACATCAACCGCGGAAACATAAAAAAATACACCCAATAGACTCCGAGCACCAACATAAACTTCCAACTATTTTTTACATAGACTTACATATTTCTTTTCCATTTTATTTCCCACGTCAATATGAACACTACCGAAGAATATCACGGACTATCTGACCGTACCTCAGTAAATCAGGATTAGCGCGCGTCCAAGCAGTCTCATTTGTGCGTTATTTATAAAGTAAATCCGCGCTCCACGCTACGAGGTCACTGCGTGCGGAAAAATGAATAACTTGGGATTTTTACGATGTCCTCTCAGTGTGCTTTTTGTTTTTGATTTTTAATATGTTTTATTGGATTGAAATTGCAAGTTTTGGGTAAGTAAGTTTGGATGATATAAAGTTTATAAGCAGTTAATGTTTGTAAACTGTTCATAATAATAATATGAGTTCATAGTTTCGTAGCACCTCTACAAAATCACTGCGTGCGGATAACGAATCAATTTGCCTAGCCTTTTCCCAACTATATTGGGGTCGGCTTCCAGTGTCACCGGATGCAGCTGAATACCAGTATTTTACATGGAGCGACTGCCTATCTGACCTCCACAACCCAGTAACTGGGTAATACGATACCCCTTGGTAAGACTGGTTGTCAGATTTTCGGGCTTCTGACGACCCGTAACGACTGTCAAAGATCCACGAATGACAGCCGGGACCAACGGCTTAACGTGCTTTCCGAGGCACGGAGGAGTCTCGTTATGTAAAGATGGTCACCCATCCACAGACCAACCCCGGCAAGCATAGCTTAACCTGATGGATCGACCCGTGCTGCAGTTATTACTTAGCCACGAGCTCCTCCACGTGCGGATAAAGAATAAAATCCATTTGTTTATGTGTGTGCGTACCTTACTATAGACTTTTGTAATATCTTGATTTAAAAGAGTGTCCTTGGAGTTTCTTGACCGTTCTTCTCCATTGAAATCTAGGTTTTGGAATGGACTACTAGCGTCATCTTTCTGACTATCTGACTGAATCCTTGACAATTCGAAAGTGCCTGTATATGGTTTAAATGAAAAAAATGCAATTAGTAAATTTATTTTTTGGTAGTGGTTTTCTAGTGCTTAATTAAGTATATATAAATGAATAAATAAATGCTTTGAGTTTGAAGTCTTTCTCAGTAAAACTTTTAACAAACTTAAATGTTTTAACAACCGCATTTTGAAAACATGAATTCAATACACTAGCCCTTTGAAAGAACCTGCACAATCTGTTATTCATAATAAAATAAATACAATTTCCTTACAACTCTTTTAAAGCTAGTGTTGTGGCCGTTGTACTGAGAAAATAGCTTCATTTAACAGAGGAGCCCCTAAGCGGGAATTAGTGAGACAAAATAAAAAGCATATGGCGTCAATATTATAAATATAAAGCAGGAACTCTTCAATTGTTTATTGTGTGTGCAAATTGCTGCACAAACTATTGTCCAGTGAGCGTGTGTGGATGGTATAATGTAAGAGCGTTTAGCGAGTAGTCTTGCCCTGATATCTGTTGGCACAATACATAGTTGCACATTGACGTTGCCATAAGATCTATTAATGCGACGCGAGTCTGGTGGAAAAAAATCTATGAAAACTTCACGGAAATTGTTCTACCGGTGTTGTGTCGTGCTGTCGTGCCGCGCCTGTCTGCGAGAGCCTTTAAGCTTTTTGACTGACTAACAAAAATATTTGAAACAGAGCTCCCACCTCATTCTTGCCTTAATTGGCCGGCTTGAGTGCAGAATCGCAAGAGCAAACGTGCTCGTAAGAAGGAAGTATTCCAGTAAGTGCTCGTAGGGATCATGAACATCATCCGGGCTCTGGGAGCTTGTTCTGAAAGCCGTGGAATACCTCTCCACTCCTCAAGCATCTCAGGACATGTTGCCCTCTTGTTGCTATGTCACTATGTGCTAGCGACAGTTTTCGGGGGCCCACTATTGAGTGTGCAAGTCACCAGTATTTTTTGTTTCCATGTTCTGCAATAGTCCTGCACCAACCGGGGGTTGTCCTTGGGTCCACTTACATAGTACATATAGGGATAATCGTCGGTTGGTGTTCCATTCCATTCAAAATTGTCTAAGGAGCCTCTGAGAGTTGGCTTCGGCCCCTTGTGCGCCTTCCAAAGGACCGGGACCCCATGGTCCAGATATGTAAACACATAAAAATAATACTATTATTATTATCAATCAATAAGATCATAATAATATTTTCCGATGGCTCAAAAATCATCAAACTTTTAAATGGCTTTCGCTCAGAACTCACACCAAGCACCCCAAGATGCCCTGAAGCTCTACACATGGCAACATAAAGCAGATAATGCCTTTTTCCACGAACAATACGTACAAACATACAACGAAGGAGTTTTTCTAGTAATTGTGTAAAGCGATGTTAATTTCAATATATTTTTTTACGTGACACTTAATTTTATTTGTTGAGCGAGAACTTATCAATGTTTCTTGGGGATAATTACTAAGATGTCTAAAAGACAGAGCCATTTTTTAAACATTGTTTGTTTTTTGTCGTAATTTGTTCTATTATAGCACGCTACATAACAGCTTTTATATATTTTTTTTTATTGGAATTGACGAAACGAATTGTGATAACGGTTTGTATATACATAATATAAGCTTTATTTGATGTGGATTTTGTGTGTACAAAAAAAAAACAATAAAAAAAACGAATGTTAAATTCGTTTTTTTGTTGCTTTTTTTTCTGTAGTTAGTAATAAAATAGATTTAAATTTTAATTCATTTATTAATTTTGTGCACATAGGGTGAAACTATACAGATGTTAAATAAAAAAAAAACATTGGTCCATACTATGTTCTGCCAGAAGGCATACAAAATAACTTAGGTAATCGAATGTCACATTAACAAAATAAAAACAAAAAATATAAAATAAAGTCAATAGGTAGATATCACAATTTCATGCCAAACACTAATAGTTAATAATCTAATAATATGTCAATAAATTAAGACGGCACATAAACAAATGGTAGTATTTAGTCACAATTTCTTATACAATAATAAATGAAATAAAAAATGTCATTAAAGAATATCTTTATTTTAGTGGAGCAACATTTTAATTATTCAGATAGTTTTAATTTGTCATTCAGATATTCAATAACATAATAATACGCCTTGTCATTCGATAATTTAAAAAGCTTACGTTTAAATTCATTTATGTTGCTGCTTGATACATGCTGCTTTGGAGTCATTGCATATATACTATTGTAGAGAAATTAGGTTTTAGTCCTCAACGGGTGCAATTTTTTTGAGCGCCATTGACTTTCAACAGATTTATATAAAAACATGTTAATAGGCAACATAACAATAGGCCTAGCTATCGCATTAGGTTTAAGTTCCTGTAATGTAAATTCTTAGAGTTTTAAATAAATAAATGTTGTTTTTTACAAATATACAGGTTCATAGTTCATAGAGATAGAGGGATGGTACAGTCAATATTTTTAAGTTTTGTTAATGTGGCTTGCATGAATCAGATCTTAGCATTTTCATTTGCAGAATACTAGTATTCTAACAAAACCATGAAGTGAATGCTCTTAGTCACAAAAAGTTAGACAATGCATTTCGAAATATCAGAATCTTAATAAATTCAAGTTAATACTCTTTCACACTAAAAAATAAATTTCATTGATACAAAAATTTCTTTCATAAATCGAAGAATCGAATTCTCGAAATATAGTGTGTCGGTCGAAATTCAAAATGTTCGTCCTTTGTGCAGCTAATGTCCGACAATTGGGCCCATCGAGCCACGTTGAGCCCATATTTTGCGCATCTCTGCCCCCGTTTGTGCCAGCGGGAGTATGGCCGATTCGCATGAAAGGCCACATTGTCAGGCGACAAGTAGTTTCGGAAAAATATACCACCCCGTAACTGGCACTAATTTGTACAGGGATGGATTTTGGTAGAATAGTTACGTGGGTGATACTTTTCGTGGTTTAAATTGGTAATTTCGTTTAAATTATGTGCTAAATTTTGAAAGTTGTATTGTAGTTGTTAGCTGCGTAACTTGAAGTCTTTGAGTTATTATGTATATTGTGTACTTTTTGGTGAAAATAATGAGTGGAATTTAAATATAAAGAAAAGTTTATGTTTGAACTACAAAACTTTTGGTCGTAAATTTTCTCTATTCAAATTTTAATAGGTTAACCTGAAATATATCAGTAACACATTTGAATTTCGAATCCCAAAATAAATTCCCAGAATCCGTCACTGCGTACCAAGGTGCAACCCGTTGCAAAAACAGACAGAAATTGTCCAAAAATTCTAAACGTGATCAAGTCATTGTGCGCGCACACCCGCCACAATGGGACACAATAGCCATCCTTAGCCACTCTTTATTCGCAACAATGCCACTTTTACTAACAATAAAAACCCATTCAGTACGACACAGCCCTGTGTCAATTCCGAAATTCGAACAAAAATCGACTTTGAAATTTCGATCATAGATATTGATTTCGGAATTTCGATCGATGACTTTTGCGACGTTTTCTAAATGTTTGGTGTCCATCGCGTGTTTGCTATAGTTGTCATTGTTACCTACACCTATTGTAGCATTGTTCGTGCTCTATTGAATGGGATCAATGAGAAACATTTTAATATTACTAAATTATAAACGTCTTCCGTGATTTGTGCGAGCCGAAAGTCTGTGGAGTCGCCTACGTCGTGTTTAATCTTTTTCTCAAATGTTTTATCCATAGTATCTAGGTATTTTCAACACTTACACATACATTTACGACATTCTACTCACATAAGAAAGCTCAAAGTGATTTCATCTTTCAAGGATTTAAATATGTGCCCCATTTTACAGCACATCCTACATAATACCCATGAATATAAGAAAATTGTTTTAGTAAATGAGGCAATTATTACTACCCTTTTTTTTTTTTTTTTGGTGGGAAATCATCAAATGACGTCTCCCGCTCTGGGTGGAGCGGGAGGGCGTGTCAGACTTTTACTGACTAAAACCCACCCGTGTTCCTTCTCTTGCCTGTGCAATGCCAGGGGGCCACGGTATCCCTTTCGGACTTTCCCGCAACCCCGGCAGGCAATGGTCTCATCGGACCCCTTCACTCGCTGACACTCTTTGAGGCGCGCGTGGAACACGACGCGCCGTCGACCCGGGCCTGGTCCTTACCGGACGGCGAGCTACCCATTGCTCACCGTCCGCAAGCCCGCGCCTACGGTGGCCGGGAATCGGCAATCGATTCCCGACGCCCAGGGCGTCTCCTCCTGCGGCGGCTAGGGGCGTGAGGGCGCGAAATTTGCCTCTCCCTCACGCGCTCCGCCTCCTCCTTCGCGAGCATTACTTCTTCGCAGAAGGAGGTGACGGCCTCCCATGCCCTCTCGCTCCGTACCATGGCCTGGACCAGGGCCGGACGCGAGAGATCCCCGCCACCGATCGCCTCCACGAGGACACGGCGGTGCTCTGCCCAAGCCGGGCATACCTCCACCGTATGCTCCACCGTGTCCTCCGGGCGATCCACGCAGTGATGACACCCGGGCGTTTCCTCCCGCCTTATCCGAAACAGGTACCTCCCGAAACAGCCGTGTCCGGTGAGGACCTGCGTCAGGCGGAAGGTGAGGACGCCGTGGCGCCTCTCCAGCCACTCCTCAAAAAGGGGACTTATCGCCGCAATAGTGGCGTGCCCAGCACTGGGTTGCGAAAATCGCACTCTCCATGACGCCATGAGATCCCGTCGGAGCTCTGTCCGCTGTGCCGCGATTTCTCGCGGCATCGGAGTCAAGCCCCGGCGTTTCGCCTCCTCGCGCCACTCCCAGATATGCGCGAGGACTTTTGCCTCCAGATCCCATGGCGGCAATCCGGCAAGGAGGCTCGCCGCCTCACCGGAGACCGTGCGGTATCCCCGGACCAGCCGGGTGGCCATGACCCTCTGGGACGCGTTCAACCTGCGGGCAGGCCGCCGCCTCAACGAACGCGCCCACACCGGTGCCCCGTACAGGGCCATGGACCGCACGATCCCCGCGTATAGCCTCCGGCAGGAGGCGTTTGGACCCCCTAGATTGGGCAGGAGCCGCTTCAAGGCAGCCCCGGCCCGCTCCAGTCTGGGAGCCAAACGTCGGAAATGCTCCACGAAGTTCCACCGACTGTCGAGGACGAGTCCCAGGTATTTCATCGTCGACTCGACGCCGATGTGAACCCCTCCTACCGTTATTTGGGAACCCGTCGGTGGCGCGTTCCGAGGACCATGAAAACACATGGCCTCGGACTTGTGCAAGGCCACCTCGAGTCCCAACTGCCGGATTCTGGCCACGATTGTCGCAACCCCGTGTGTCGCTAGTTCGGCCGCCGCCTGGTGCGACCTCCCCTGCGCCAGGACCAACGTGTCGTCAGCGTAACAAACGACGCTGACGCCATTGGGGAGGTCTGCGCGCAGCACCCAGTCGTATCCGATGTCCCACAGATGCGGCCCCAGGACCGATCCCTGTGGGACACCGCACGACATCTCTCGCCGGTTCCACTCTCCCTGGTGACCGGGGTAATTATTACTACCCTAAGCTGTTGTATATTGTCTTTTACTGTTTTGCTAGAATTACACTTCTACCAAAAATAATTAAGTTCCTTTCAGATAACAGCTACTCCGCTCATTTCTCTATCCGCCCACGCAAACATTTTATTGCAATACGACACTGTCCCCACATGCATTCATACATCAACGGCTCAAACACTATCCCTGCACGACACATCCGTCCCATACAGCACCATACAATATCTTTGCATCACCTTTATACCCATCACTTTGTTACCATTCTAATTGTTACTCTCATTTTCTATTTCGACACAATTTTCACCTTATACTTCTACACTTTAAGTATTATATTCCTGTGCCAATTTCCGCCATATTCATCATCCGGTCAACATTTCCGCTAATTGCACAATTGAGTCTTCTTCTGCCGGAAGTTAAGTGGTTGAATTAAGGTGGTTTGTGTGGACAATAAAGTTTCAAAGGAAGGAATATTTGTAGTTCTAAGAAATTAATTTGCATCGTTGACAAATGCTTCAATGTTACAAGGTGTCGAATGCATCTGTTAAATCTAAGAATTTTTGTAATACAGTGTATTCCAACCATTTGATTATTCCGACTCCTTATTCCTTCTTGATAATTGAATTTCCAGGAATTTCTCAGTAACAGCCCGGAGTCTGGATTTGTCTCTGGTAGAAGGCAAAAGGCTCGCCTCCTATTACATGGGACTGAAAAAAACATAACTGGCGAAATGTGGGTGTACTATAGGTACCTACACTTCTGCCTAACCCTTTGATGATTACAGGCGTAATGTTATGTGTTTAAGAGCACCGTGATAACGGCCCTGACATACAAGTTGGAGGCCATGGGTTCGAACCCAAGCAGGTGCTTTACTTTGTGTAAGTAATTTAATCACCACTGCTCTCAAACGGTGAAGGAAAACATAGTGAGGAAACCGGCATGTCCTAGAACCAAAAATTTGAAGACATCTACCAACCCGCTCTGGGCACGCGTGATAGATTACAGCCCACCCCCTGTCGAAGAGAGGAGGCCTGTGTCTGGGACACACGCCTCCTCTTCAGTGGCAATATTATAGACTGATTATGCTATGCTTATAATAATAATAATAAAAAAAAAATGTATTTTATATGTTAAAGAGAATAATAAATGGAATAATAATAATTGCTTTATTTTCAGGCGACTAAATAAATAAATAGACAAAATACACAAAATAATCTTATACATATAATAATAAACTAATACATAATAAGAAACATCACTAAAAAAAACTAGTTACAACGTTGGGTCGGCGACGTATTGCGCTGAGTCGTGGTGTCATGTAGCCTTCCGCGAAAACGCCGATACACGACATCGGTCGGCCAAAATTCCTGCTTCATGAAAGTCTCCATGTGATGAGTCGGAACACGCACCACAAAAGATTTGAAGTTAATCTTATGGCGCGACTTCAGCTTCTCGACTCTCAAGGTGAACTTGGTCTTCATCCTGACATACTCCACGACCAAACAAAATTTATGCCAAACAGAATCACACTTCTTTTAATTCAAAATATGTTTTCAGCTACAACTTGTTTTATTCAAAATGTTAGTATTGTTCTGAAAATTAAACTTTTTTACTTCACGTCGACTTTTGATACCCTTTGCTTCGATTTGCTAGGTTTCAGTTCAAACAAACAAGGAAAAATATAAGTTTTAATATTAGAACTGAATTTACTGTGAAAGTTTAGAAATTATTATAAAGAAAAATAAACAAACTTTTAAAGATTTTGGTAAAACATTTTCACAAAATCTATTAAGAAAAGTGAGAGCCTTTAGGAAATATTAGATACATTATATCGCGTTTTGAACAATTTGATATGGCAGTAACATTTCGGCCTTTCTTGTTAATGTCCACCTATGCACTATTTTAACATATATATAGGTACATATTCATACAAAAACACATCGAAATCAGTAATAATATTGTGTTGGTCAGTTAGCTGCCCATCGTCCATAGAATTCTTTGAAAACTACACGAACAACCATCCGTTACTTTTCCTTTCATTTCTAGATAGCCACAGAACTACTACTTAATAAAGAAAGCCGAAAATAACAAGGAATTGCTACTTAGTCTCCTCATCCAAACCCAAAAGTTATTTAAGCCTTCCTCTGCTTTGTAAGCGGCTCATTTGAAGCACTACAGAAGTACAGATCACAGCTTTAAGAAATCTCTTATCTGAATTTCATTCACAAATATTTACAAATGCGGCTTAATTTGTGACAATACATGAGACCGTTCCGCGGTTCATTCATGATTTTTACATTCAGTTTCATTCATGTTTGTCCAGGATATAAATGTTGCGTTCCTGTAATCCTGGTATTGTCCAGTCGTTTGTAGATTCATTCATTGAAACTTGTATTCGGATCAGGCTATCTATGTTTGAGATCTAATCTCTGAGATCAACTGTTTCTGGGTAGCTGGTGTGCCTGATTTCATTTTAGCATCGATGTTCCTTATATCAAAAAAGGGAAGTATCTATTTCAGAGATCTTAAGTGGATCCGCAGTTGTAGCCCGCGAAATTCATATTTTCTTACGTTATTTGTTAACAGTCGCAAAAAACGTATGAACATTTGAACTTCGCGCGCAAGGGTGGGCGTTTTGGGGGACTGTCTTATGTAATTTTGACGTTCGAAAAGTGCTGATTCTCAGCCTAATTTGAATAAATGACTTTTGATTTTGATTGATTTTGATTTTGATCTGCAGTTGTAGCGCGCGAAATTTAAATTTTCTTAACAGCATTACATAGTGTAGCTTCTGTTTAATTTTTCGGTATTGTAGAACATTTTTGCTCTGTATATTATGCTAAGAAAATTGACTTTATCATCACTTCGTTTCTTAGAGACCTAAAAGGACACAGTAAGGCTATTTGGACGATGTAGGATTATAAGTTATCCCGTTAACGTTCAGAATTCATTTAAACAACTTTAAGTACTACATTAACATTAACTTAAGGTACACCTTTCACATTATATTATATCTATACTCAACTCTCAAGACATGATCAATAAAACTGTAATTCTACAACTCATTCATTAATTCATAATCTCTTTTCATGCGACACCTTTCGCAGAATATCACTATGAAGAAGCACTTACTATTCAGTTGAAATTTTACTCAAAATATCATCGGCTTCAAGTCGTTTGTCTGCAGCATCAGACATAGCGGCACCAGGCTTATCCTCATTGTTATCTGAAGTTTCATTAACATCCTCTGGGATAATTTTTTTATTCAAAACCTTTATATATTTGTGTACGTTGAAGTGTAAACTTCGTATTGTGTGCAAAGTCGGATTAAGGAAGTCTGTTTGAGTTGTTTTTTTTAATTTCACTTTGAGCTACCGATATGTTTGAAAGAGAATTACGGAATGCAAAGAACTGAGTGGAAATGAAACTTTTAATTTTGTATGATTTGATTTTAATACTACAGAGATCGTATTAAATACACGGATGGATGTTTAAAAATAATTAAATTTTAAAAGTGACTTCTGTGTGGTAAAATTGATTTACCTTATTTATGTTCCGCCCTAATGTAATGAAGGACCCTGGAGGAATAAACTAAAAAAAACTCAGAAATGCACCTATTTACTTTCAAAACTAGTATCGTTATGAAATTAAATTAAGTTTCAACGGTCTACAAAAAAAATAACACCATTGACAACCAGCTTATACGCATGCTATACACACTACCATTTTGTGTGACGTCATTCAGATCTACCCACGCGTGATCATCTAGTCGAGTGACAAAATTAATTGGTTAAAGCCACAATGAAGTGGGTTACACACGATACAGGGACAATGTCGCTATTGAAACCCGGATTAGTCAGTACGGTTCCCGCAGTGACCAATTTTTCGCTTGTGAGAACACAGCTTTTGAACAGTAGCAATGATACTCTTGTAAGAATGTGCTCCTGGTTTGATTTTTAGATTCCGTTAAGATTTTAATTTCCTTATTAGTGTATGAATTATTTTGTTTAGTGATGAATCACTGACTGATTGTAATGCTATCGCTATATATAATTCATTTGATATTTTTATTTTAGTTTACTACAAAATGTCAAATATCAACCTTATTGACATTTGACATTTTTGTATTAATTTGACATTTACTTTTTTGGAAATCAAACGATTTGACATTAATTTATATTTTGTATTGTTAAAAATTTGGTTGGGTTTAGGATGTATAGCTTTTATTTTTAAGAGGTGTTTGTGGCTATATAATGACAGCCACACGTGTCAATCGAAGGTTAAGCTACGCTTGCCGAGGTCGGTTCATGGATGATACCGGGATACCCTTCCCTTTCTCAGCAAGCACGTTAAGCCATTGGTGCCGGCTGTCATTTCCAGATCGTTGACAGTTGTAACGGGTATTTGGAATCCCGAAAGTCTGTTATTATGGTTTACTTTGGCGTATCGTATTACCCAGTAACTGGGTTGTGAAGGTCAGATTGGCAATCGCTCCATGTAAAATAATGGTATTCAGCTGCATTCGGTTAGACTGGAAGCTGACCCCGACATAGTTGGGAACAGGTTAGGCAGATGATGCGTTTTTCTTTTGCATGCATGCATGATCTTAATAGTCATAGGTACCTATCGTTGTTTACCGTCTTCTTCACCAAAATAATTATTAACGATGAAATAACACTTACCATCTGTTCCATATCCCACCAGTAGGACTGCATGATCGACTGTTCCCACGTTACATTGTTCATCATGAATTGTACCTTCAAGAAGAGAAGGTAAGCCCTTACTCTGGATTGCTAGAAAAGGTTACATGCTGTTTTGAGTTCCATAGCTAAATGGCAAAAACAGAACCCTTATAATTTTGTCTTGTCCATCTGTCCATCTGTCCGTCCGGATGACACAACCATTTTACTCGTTGACTAATTAATTACCTATATTATATTTTGTGCACCGCTCAGGTGTATTGAAATACATTTTCACCGAAGGGTTGGGCAGAGGTATACCTGTAGTACACCCAAATTTCGCCAGTTATGTTTTTAAGTCCCATGTAATATGGGGCGAGCCTATTGCCATCAACCGGGCACAATTCCAGACTGCGGGCTATACTACTGAGAAATTCCTGTTGGAAAAAGACAATAATACTTTGCTCGACATGGGAATCAAACCCAGGACCTCATGCTCAGCAGTGGCGCTTGCAACCACTAGTAGACCAACGAGGCACTCACTTCCCACACATGCCACTGATGGAACAAAACAGTAATTCAATGCACATAAGCGTGTATTAATATTTTAATTATGGGTTTTTAAAGGTATTTAAAGATTGGATCACAATAAAAATATGATTATGTTTCTAAGTGTTTTTTTTCCTAAGTTAGATAATATTTTGTGACATAATGTTTTCGGTTACAACCGAAAATTACTAACAAAGAAATAACTTTGTAACATAGATCAATTTTCTAAAAAGAATAGGAAATACAAACTTATTTTTGCAGTAAATTAAATCAATACTGTGCCTGCGTAAATGTTAATCCCAAGTACCTTCACAGTGCGTGGTCCGACACGCACTTGGCCTGCTTTTTTCCAGATGAAATAATTGAATTCTTAAGTTCCAGGAGTGATTAACTTACCAATAGAGATCGGTCCGGTCGTGTACAGTAGTTGCTTCAGTCTCTCTTGAGAGGTTAAAGAGTAAGACCGGCAGTCAGCTAACTTGGCAATCGCTTTACTTTGATCGAACTGACATTGTCCTGTCTGAGTATCACGGTACGGATAGTCAATCTCATTCTCAGCTCCACCTGTCTCAAGAAGAAACCTGAAGAAAATCTCACGTTAAGCTGAGTCACATTGATGTAATGTGAGGCGCCAGAACGATGCCATTTATCAAGACAACAGTTTACCGTCGCAGTACTTACCGCAAAAGTTTTCTGTCGCAGCACTTACCGCATAAGTTTTCTGTCGCAGCACTTACCGGAAAGCCTTTGATATATGCCCGCCATTGCAACCACCGTTAGATGTATCACAATCAACAATCTGTTGTTCGGCTAAATCTAAAAGCTGTCCGTACTTGATGGCGTATTGACTCGCAATGTTTCCTGAAATAGAAACCTTATTATATTAACATAACATTACATGACGCCTAATCCTCGAAGGGTTAGCCAGAAACCCTTTAGTACACACACATCTCGCCAGTTATGTTTAAGTTCCATGTAATAGGGGGGCGAGCCTATTAAATGAAACACACTGTAATGCAATGACTTCAGACTGACAACTGACAGCAACAAAAATTTAGGCTACACAAGTTGCTGAAAACAAATCTCCAAAGTTAAGTTTCAAATTGTGGACAAAAACAAGGGTTGATAAAGTTAATAAAATTTCTTTAATTTTAAACTACGGACGGATACGGAACTACCACGGATTTGTAACTGCGGATTGTATCAACTTTACTTAGTCTTACGTTGTCTAATTCAACGTTCCAGAACAAATCAATATTCTGATCGCGGCTACTTTAAAAGATGTAGATAACTGCACTGCGGACAGAAAGGATAGTGTCGAAAGTTGGAGGTTGCGAAATGGATATGAAGTAATATAAGTAGTTGGAAACAAGCTTATGATAAACGATACTGCTTATGATGAGCTGCTAGTCGTCAGAATAGAAAATCAATCTACCAACCAAGGGCACTAAATGCGAAGCAAGATCCACAATGTTGTTTGTCCTTAATAGGAGTAACAACATTTTGTTGACGCCAATCAAATGAGTCGGGGGCATCAACATCTTGGATTTCCTCTTCAGATACTGTAGTGCACCCGATGCCGTAGTCAGTAGAGTTTTTCCCGAAACCAGTATACTGTCTGTGGAACTCCTCGAATGTCAGATCCATAAACAGGGTCAGTCCTGTAAGCAAACACATTAATTATCTGAAGTATCCAAAGCTTTCGTTATCACTACCATCTGCCTAGCCTTCTCCCAACTGTGTTGGGGTTGGCTTCCAGTCTAAACCTAGAAGCAGGTTGGGTGGGCAGTCACTCCATGTAAAATCAGTATTTTACCTGGAGCCTCCACAACCCAGTTACTGGGTAACACAAGCACTACCCTTTGGTGAGCCTGGTTGTCAGAATTTCGGGCTTCTGGCTACCAGTAATGACTGTCAAATATCTACGAATGATGGGACCAATGGCTTAACGTGCTTTCCAAGAAACGGAAGTTTGTCGGTATGTAAAGATGGTCATCTATCCACGGACCAACCTTGGCAAGCATAGCTTAACCTAACCGACCGACCCGTGTGGCTGATTTTACTTAGCTTAGCTTTCTTAGCTTCCGGTATAATAAGTGATTATTAAATGTTTAATTTTACCAAAAACAGCGTGATCCTGCACTTCGTTCAATCGATTGACTCTTTTCATTTTCGTTAGCGTATTGCTTGTCGTGTATTTGTATGAAGTTCTCAAAGTGTAGTTCCGCGTCTTCGAGTGCGTACAGCTGTGGTGCAGACCGTATGGACCGGGCAGCGGAAATGCAAAGCGCGCACAAAAACAACAAGACCGACATTTTCGCTCCAAATAATGTTTAGTCCAACAAACAACCCGTTTTATACTAAATTGCAATCAAATTATTTAACAAAGAATTTAAAATAGACATAAATCTGCATAGTTACGAAATTTATTCAAAGTATTTTAAATAGGCTATAAAAATATTTTCATTTAAGTAAGTAATTAATGATAATTATAGATAAGTGACGTAGGTATGTAGGCACGTGAAAGGTTTGAGCTCGGCATCGAATTACCCAAATTAATGATAATATTCGCGTTTATGAACGGAATATTTCCTGACTAGATTATGAGTTATTTATAAAACTGAACCTAAATAATTTCTTAAATTCTTATTCAGGCTACTCGTAGGATCAAAACTATAAACATAAGACCTAATCAAAATAAACGAACAACTATACATGATTATATAAAATCTACCTTGACATTCCCTGTCTTTTACCGTTGTAAGTATTTACAACGTTAAAATACAGGGAATGCCAAGGTAGATTTGTGGAGTGAAATTCGATAAAAAGTATTTTTCGCTTAACATATTTTTCAAATGATATGAGTAATAATTACTGTTATCATTTAGAAAATATGTTAAACGCGAATATATAATTTACCGAACGAGTTTATAAGGCTTACATTTTTCTTTGCTAAACTATCTCAGGGTCTGTCTCTATCTGAGCGACAATGTCACCGTTGTTGTTTTTGTTGTGTTCTTGTTTAGCAACGCTTGTGGCGGCCAAGACCACGCCCGAGCTGCTCCTGCGGGAACATATCGAGTTTCACTTCGAACGCTTTGTTCAAGACCACAACAAAAAATACTCCGACGAAGAAGAAAAGCAATCCAGGCTCGAAATATTCACAGAAAACTTAGAAAGAGCTAACGTTCTGAATCAACAAAATGAACACGCTGTATTTGGTAAGTTAATAATGTCTAAGACTTTACTTGACATTTCATTATAAAAGAAAAATATATGTGCTAAATCGTATTTTATTTCAGGTATAACAAAATTTAGCGATCTCACTCCTAATGAATTCGTCAAACATTTCACCTGTTTGGGAGAGTTAAATTTGACTCGGTCGGGATGCAAAGATGTATCCGATGGTCAGGTTCCCAATTACAATGCGCCTGAGTCGTACGACTGGCGTCAACATAACGCTGTCACTCGAGTCAAGAACCAAGACCAATGTCGAGGGTGCTACGCTTTTAGTGCAAGTGGTGAGTATCTATATAATTTCGATTTGTAACGAGAATTACTATTAATCCACGTAACCCTAAACCAAGGTTATAATTTTCAATACATACCTACTTACCTATTTATTATTAGCCCTCTACAAAGTGACTTTCCACCAGATAACGTTGATGGAAAAGTGAAAAATGTATAGACTTGTATAGTCTTCCTTTATCGGTTTCGATAACGGCGACCCTTCGAAATCACTTCCTTGCAAGTTCGGCTCGGGTGTTCAAAACTAAATTCGGGCAAGCGAGCCATAGCATTGACACAAGCTTATTATTGATCTTGTAGAAAATCGCTGCAGAACTCGATGTATATAGTTCTATAGTTCTCGATGCTTTTGGTTGGTATATTGGCGTGTGTTAGCTGTCTTAAGGCTATTAATTTATATTTAAATTATTTTTTGCGTAATGTAAATTGTCTTGCATACTATTGTATAGAATATTTTTTTTTTCTAACTGAACAGACAGCTGTGCTGCTGGGGAGTTTGTTGCGCCACTTCTTCTTCCCAGCAAAAGCACTAGGAAGTGGTGAAGGGTGGGCGTTTTGGGGGACTGTCTTATGTAATTTTGACGTTCGAAAAGTGCTGATTCTCAGCCTAGTTTGAATAAATTACGTTTGAATTTTGAATTTTTTGAATTTTGAACCTCGAAACGCTTTGAATGCGATTTCTGCTTGTCTAAACCCTCTGTTGACTATTTGTTTTCTTTTTTTATTTCTACGAGTATTTCTTTGTGGCTGACTATTGTATAAAAGTCTTATGACAGTAATATTTATTTTTATGATTTAATTTTACAGGAAACATCGAGGGTCAATACGCAATCAAGCATGGGAGCCTCATAGAATTTTCTGAACAACAAACTATTGACTGTGATAGTAATTCGAATGGATGCAGTGGTGGATATATGTCTAATGCTTTTCGGTAAAACATATTTTCACAGAGTTTTCGGCTTTACACATAATTATGTTTATGAAGTCTGGAATGTTTTCTCCGAAGGTGTATATATACCAAGTATAGATAGTGCAATCCATGACGACGCGCCCCACTCCGTTCTGCTCCGTACTAAAGTACAGCTTACAGTTCAGTAATCGTGGTGTGGGGCGCGTCGTCGTGGATTGCACTATCTGTACCTACATACATTAACATAGATACTGCATTTTGCCAGATATGATACAATTAGTCGTATGTAATAAGGGAAAAAGAAGAATAGAGAGAATACCAATAGGGTCGAATCGGTCAGAATCTGTTTATCCATTGCTATACATACAGCACGCTATTCTCTAAATTCTGGAGTATAAATTATGTTTTGTTCAACTATACAATACGGTATCACCGGAACATATTCGGCGCTAGCTATCCACGCCAGCCACATCTGCAATCAGTTTTGTGCATTACGTGACCCCGTTATTGCCTTATACTGGGCACAAATCCAGACTCTGGGCTGCTGCTGCTGATATCCAATACAATATTTTACTTTGTTTTTATATTTATTGTTTTTTTTATATTTTTCAATGAGTATGTGTTTAATTTAATTTGAGATCTCCTGTGCTTGTTTAAAAAAATACCTTTTCTTTCTTTCAATAACACGGACCGATCCAGGAATGGGTGCTCTATAGTCACATTTGTGACTGTCATTATGACTTGCTAAAGCTTAAATAATTTCATTAGTATGCTACATAGCTGCGCTTGCGAGTCACAAAGATGCAAGCCACGCCACATGCGTCAACGATGCGACAAGATGGCAGTCAACTTCTTAAAATAATTAAACTTGTACACAGATCCATCATTCAGCAGGGTGGTATCGAGAGAGAAGAGGATTATCCGTACGCGGGTAAACAACAAGCCTGTCAATTTACTCCAGGCAAAGCGATGGTAAGGCTTACTGACTGCAACTTATATAATGTTGCTTCGCAAGAAAAACTAAAACAACTACTGTACAAGGTTGGACCTATATCCATCGGTAAGTAACATAATATAGACAAACAACCGGTGAATCGTCAGAAACGTTAATATTAGCACTAAACTTTATTTATTTTTTCTCTTTTTTCTGATAGGCGTACAGGCTAGCAACTTTCAACTTTATCATGGAGGCATAATGTCGGATCGAGCATGCAATTCTGGGCGCGTAAACCATGCTGTTCTGCTAGTGGGCTATGGTACAGGTAGGTACAAAAGTCCTGCAATTGTATTGTGTTAAGAGGCTGACAACAGCTAAAGCGCGGTCACTGTCGGACTGCATAGAAAAGAAAGAGAAGCGAAATGACACAACGCAGGTAATTTTTAAAATAACATAAATTGATTGATTGGACTAAAAAATTAAAACATTATTACGCTAATATGTTGCTTGTAGAATTATTTGACAAACAATCTGAATGATTGCATGTATATTAATATGATTTTTAATCGTTAAAAGAAATTTTCAGAGGTATCTTCGTGATTATTTTCTATCGTATTAAATTAGTTCAATTATAATTTCAACACACTATCTTCCTAGCATTTATCCTGAAAAATTTCGTATATTTTTCTGATTTTGTTTGCTGCAGTAGATCATACTCGTATAATATTAGGCATTATAAAACTTGCATTTAGGCCGTCCTGTAGACCCCTTAAAATGTACCAACCTACTAACAAATAATGTAATTTTCAACCGACTTCAAAAAGGAGGAGGTTCTCAATTCGGTTGTATGTATTTTTTTTTTTTTTGTATGTTTGTTACGCGATTACTCCGCCAATTTATGAATTGATTTTGATGATTCTTTTTTTGTTTGGTAGGGCATACTTCAGAATTGGTCCCATATAAGTTTGGTCAAGATCTGATGAGGGGTTTTTGAGTTAGCTTCAATAATACATATTTTTCCCACCTAGTATATGTGGATGATATTCTAATAGTTCCTGTCACTGTAATTTACTTGGTATTAAAATTTTTGTGGGGTTTTGTGTAGGTACCACAACTAAAAAGTGAAAAATAAAAACTTTTTCACAAAAAATAAAACCGACTTCCAAAAAAAAGGTCGGTTTTATTTTTTGTGAAAAAGTTTTTATTATAACAATTTCGTTTCAGAAAACGGCATCCCTTACTGGATTATTAAGAATTCATGGAGCGAAGCTTTTGGTGAACAGGGCTACATCAGAATACATCGAGGAGAAAGTGCCGCCTCGTGTGGAATGATGAACAATGGAGTAATGACATCGTCCATAATTATGTAATTGTCCCGTTCTAATAATGCTGATCACAAGATTAGAAGCTTCTATTTAAATTATTATTTTGGGTTTTGGGTACATAATAAAATATATCGAGCAATGCAATTATGGTTTCATTTTCAACCGACTTCAAAAAGGAGGAGGTTCTCAATTCGGTTGTATGTTTTTTTTTTTTTGTATGTTTGTTACGCGATTACTCCGCCAATTATGAATTGATTTTGATGATTATTTGTTTGTATGGTAGGGCATACTTCAGAAGTGGTCCCATATAAATTTGGTCAAGATCTGATGAGGGGTTTTTGAGTTAGCTTCAATAATACGTATTTTTCCCATCTAGTATATGTGGATGATATTCTAATAGTTCCTGTCACTGTAATTTACATAGCAGGTAATGGGTATTCAAAGGAGACTGAAACGATTACATACAATCTTGGGCCTGGGTTTAAAAAGATGAAAGTGGTGTCAATTAATAGCTTATATATTATCAACCTTTCACTGAAAATTCTGCGGATTTTGTCAATCTGAGAACAGAGATAAAAGAGATTATTCCTGAAGTGCAAAATATGTGCTTTTGCACTAATAGTTATTATATTTAGTAGGAAATGTTTGATAGATCATATGAATGAACGTCAATGACTTCAGTCCTACCTACCTATGTAGGTAACAGGTATGGAGTTACGGAAAGGATGTCTAAAATAAAATAAAAAATCATTTGAGTAATATAGTGTTTTATTCGTCTTCAATTATAATTAAAATGTCATCTAGGAATTGTGCAGGTGGTGCTACATGATCTTGGTACCTAGCCCAGCTAAGGTACCATATAATGCACATTATATGAGCGCAGCAGCCTACAGTTCCTCTCCCTACAGTACAATTACAGTAATGCATTACTATAGCCTCCCTTCCTGTACGAGAGCCATTGCCGAATCACTGACAGAATTGTTTCATCGTGTAAGGGTCGTCGACAGTGTATTGCAGTGATCAGTTGTTATCCCACAATTCACACAGCGATCCATAGTTTTAACAATATCCAATCCACAAGCGCCGGCTTGTGGATTGGGTACAATCCAAAATAACAATTCCAAGTCAAAAGTGTGAGCGATCTTCGGTGTCCAGTGTGAAAGCAAGGGTCGTACGAGGTAGGCAGGGTCGGAATCCGTAAAATACAAAGCAAAGGTCGTGAAAAATGAAGAACAATCGGGAAAGCATTCAAAACGCATCGGAAAACACGAAAAGAGTGAGCAAACAAGATCACTAGAGCAGTTGGCAACTGTCTAGTGTCCGTGTCAGTCAGCTGTCATGCCAGTGACATAGACTAAAAATAGAAAACTAATTTTAATCGATATGAAATCGATAATCATTAATATTGTTTTTTCAGTAATTAATTGATATTTTATTTATTAATATGACTGTAATTATATGCACTATATTGCACATAAGTATATATAGTGCATTAAATTACTTTGAGTTAATTATTTAGTGCAAAGGTTTTATTTTCGTAACTGTGTAATCGATTACTCAATCGATAAGCTCACGAAAACTATCTTTTCCATATTTCTCCGCTTCCAGATTGAGAATTGAGGTGATTTTTCATATTCTAAGATACAAAAATACGACTAATTTATTAGATCATATCTTAACTTATTACATTTGGGCCCACCGTTTTCCATCTCCTTTTTGTGGGGGTTTTGTGTAGGTACCACAACTAAAAAGTTAAAAATAAAAACTTTTTCACAAAAAATAAAACCGACTTCCAAGAAAAACACTACAAAGTGAAAAATAACTTTGATTTCGGAAGTCGGTGGCAAAAAACGAAAATCAAACCCCAAAGACACCGACTTCCGAAATCAAAGTTATTTTTCACTTTGTAGTGTTTTTTTTGGAAGTCGGTTTTATTTTTTGTGAAAAAGTTTTTTATTACATTAAACACGATTAACTTCCGTCATTTTGAACAAAAATAGACTCCAGCTAGACCGTAAGATATAATCATGTGTACGTATCTATTATATATGTACGAAAAAGTCACATAATTCTCGGTTACTCAATACTCATTACATTTATTGCTTCCAAAAGTGAACTTAGGTGGTAGGTTAGTGAATTATAGAAAGTACACACATCAACACTCTGTCTAGGGATGTTTTTGATTTACTCAATTTACTCAAATGTTATTAAAAATAACATACAACATGTATATATTTTTATAACGCCCATTTATCAGACTACACTCCAGAATAAAAGAAAACATATTTTTTTTGCATAAACAAATTTTTATTCAAATAAAGAAAAAACGTGAAATATTGGTAAAACTAACAACGAATGTGTTTCTCAAGTAAAAGTGAAAAATAAGGAAAATTTATCTGTTTTTAACAGTTACGTGAAAAATCAGTAGTCAGTAACCACCCATGGCGTTAATAACGGTCCTGCAACGTTTTTTCATGCTTTGGTTAAGTTATCCCAGTCTTGCTGCGGTATATTGCCCCAGGACCTGCTAAGATGAAAAAAAAGTTGCTCTTCCGTCGCAATGTTTGCAGGGAAATTCCTCAAAGCCCTTCTTTGGAGCATGTCCCACGCGTGTTCCATGGGGTTTAGGTCAGGCGATTGAGCGGGCCAGCCTAAGACCTCGTGCTCCTGCAACCAGCTCGTCACCACTCTCGCTGTGTGCGGACGGGCGTTATCGTGCATGAGCGTGAATTCTTGGCCCAATTGTAGTCGATGAGGGTAGATTATTGGTACTAGCACATGGTCATGGTGTTTCTGATCCAAACGAGGTCTATTCTTCCACCAACACGAATTCCCGCCCAAACCAAAATTGTCCCGCCGTGGTATGAATGGACTTCCTGAGGATGTTGCAGACGGCTCTCACGACCAGGAACTCGCCAAACACGTACTCTACGTGTATCGGGATGGAAACCGAATCGGGACTCATCGGTAAACAGCACAACATACCACTGGTTATCTTCCCAGAGCAAATTTTCACGAGCCCACTCTAGTCGTCATCCACGATTTCCTCAGCGTAGTGCTGGAGTACAAAGCGGTCTGCGAGTATGAAGGTTAGCTTCATGCAGCCTTCTCCTCACAGTTTGGTCACTCACAAGCAACTGGTGCTCTGACTGGAGCCTCTGAACCAACTGCATGGCCGTAACATTTGGTTGTCTTCTCGGGGCAACTTGAAAAAATCGGTATTGTCGTTGAGTGGTTATGCGCTTCCCGCCTGAGTGTCTTTCAGCCACTTCACCAGTAGCACGATAACGTGACCATAACCTTGATATCACGTTTTGTCTTGTTCCAATCTCCTCAGCAATACTGTTGAGTAGCCCCAGCTTGGAGCATACCTACTGCCCTTAACATTTCCTCTCTCTCGTTAAATGGCGCCGCTGCATGATGCAAACAATAACATTAATTCGAAATTAACCGATAATTTGTTATAAAACTTAAATTTAACACAAAAAAATAGCCAAAAGATACTATAATTAAATTAAATCTTCGGACTTCGCTACCAATAAGCCGCGTAAATCTTTTGTTTTTAATTTATTTTTTCAAATTCAAATTTAGAATCGTTCAAAAAGGTTTACAAAATAAGCTTTCTTCAAAAGAATTTAAAACTGGCCAGTATTTTTTGAGTTTAAGAATTTTATACAAAATATCGCTAGACGGTGTTGATGTGTGTAGGTATATAATTTTATAAATACAAAATTCATAATTATGTTATAATAAAATGGCTCACCAACTTGTTTATATAATATTATATATACATACAGGAGAAACTTATCTGACTGGCTATTCAGCCAGTCAGATAAGTTTCTCCTGTATGACTGACTCACATATCAACGCAGAACCGAAACTACTGGGTCTAGGAAAGTGAAATTCCGCACACATCTTCCTTTTATAATGTAGGTAATTAAGAAGGGGTTTTAGAAAGTTCGACCATTACAGGAGCAAAAAGGGGGTTATTGTTTTGTATGAAAAATTGTTGATTTGAAAATAAACTCAGCTCAACTCTTTATACTTAAATAGCGAAAATAAAGAGTAACGTGTATCAGAGTTTTTCGGAAACAACCCCAAACGGGGTGAAAAGGGATAATAAATTTTAAAGCGGAGGATTTCATTGCGTGGATTGATTAACTTGAAAATTGGTATAAATAATCTTTGAATCACATTATGGAAACAAACGATTTATTAAAATTCCACCCCTGGGTATGAAAAGAGGGGATTTAGTTTACTTGAAAAATCTTATTCCTTTATTTTAACGCGCTGTCGGATTAACTCCAAACTCGGTACTAATACTTAATCCAAAAAATAATGTTTCAGGGTTTTTCTAAAATCAATCCCTAACGGGGAGTAAAACGGTAATAAAGTTACGTAGGTACGGTACAAGAGGATTTCACTACTTAGTTTAATAACTCGAAAATGAGTATAAATAATGTTTAATTCATACAATGGAAACGTACTAAACGCTTTTAAAAAACAAGCCTGACGTGGGGTTTTTTTTTTAAAGTAACGTTTTCACATGTTATTTAAAAAAAAAAATATTTTGATCTATAAAACTAAAAAAATTAAAATTGTCTCGCACAGCTCGTTATTATTCGGTTAGTTTTTTATGCTCCTTTTTATTTTATTTGTATACTTAGTCTGGCCATAAATACTGTTACAATTAAAAATAAGAAAGATATTACATTTGAATTTGGAATCTGTCGTTTTAATACGATTGTTCATAGAGTTTTCTGACATTGTACAATATTTAACGATATTAAAATGGAGTGTGGTGATAAATAGAACCGAATCGCTGTGATTGCATTACACAAAGTTGGTATGGAGCCAAATGCAATTTTTAAAACTCTCCATACGCTTGGTATTATTCAAATGTTTGTGTACCGGGCTATTAATAGGTACAATGAGACCTAGGACTTGCAGCTTATATGAGACGCACTGGTCATTATTAAACTGATAATTTAAAAAAGAATAGGGTGGTAAAATCGAAACAACTACTGAAGCGGTACGCAAAGGGAGGTCACAGAAAAATGTTGTTTACGGATGAGAAAGTCTTTACAATTGAGCAACATTTTAACAAACAAAATGACCGTATTTATGCTCAAAGCTCTAAGGTAGCTTCCCAATTAGTCGACAGAGTGCAACGTGGGCATTATCCGACTTCAGTGATGGTTTGGTGGGGTGTTAGCTATGAAGGAGTGACAGAGCCATATTTTTGTGAAAAAGGTATCAAAACATCGGCACAAGTGTATCAAGATACCATTCTTGAGAAGGTAGTTAAGCCCCTTAACAACACCATATTCAATAACCAATTATGGTCCTTCCAACAAGACTCGGCGCCGGGTCATAAAGCCCGGTCCACGCAGTCTTGGTTGGAATTGGAAGTGAACGTTTCGGACTTCATCAGAGCTGAAGACTGGCCGTCGTCTAGTCCCGATCTTAATCCGCTGGATTATGATTTATGGTCAGTTTTAGAGAGTACGGCTTGCTCTAAACGCCATGATAATTTGGAGTCCCTAAAACAATTCATACGATTGGCAGTGAAGAATTTTCCCATGGAAAGAGTGCGTGCTTCTATTGATAACTGGCCTCAACGTTTAAAGGACTGTATTGCAGCCAATGGAGACCACTTCGAATAAGCTTTTTATATTTTAAATTGTTTTATATTTATGTATTAAACTAACACACTGTAAAAGTAATAAATATTATTTACAATAAAAAAAAAAAAAAAATCTTCGTGACAATACTAGGTTTTTTTTTTTTCAAATCCACGCGGATGAAGTCGCGGGCTAACTGCTATTATTATAATTAAATGGCTCACCAACTTGTGAACAAGAAGCTTAGAATGGAACCTTGAGGTACGCCAACTTATTTCTTGAGACAAAAAGCATGAGACCCGTTGTAACCTATTTAGGTACTGTTTTCACTTACAGTACTCATATAATTAGGATTAGATCCATAAATGAGAATTTCCAAATTAAAAATATATATGAAGATTTCATTTTCAACTTAGTAAATTAATCCCTGTATCCATTAGGAACCAGTCAATTACAAATATTAACCATATAGATATATATATAATTAAAAACTAACAGACTTAAAATAATACTATTAATAATATGTACAAGTATATATTACATAAGAAGTGGGGGGGGGGGGGTAATTATAGGGCATCAAAAAATTCTTCCGCATCGCTGTCAACAGGAAAAGTGCCCAAAAGGCTGGCTGCATTGCCACGTTGAATGGCAATGCTGATTCTTTGGCCAAAGAATAGGCCAGCCCTCTGGTCACGTGAAGAGTCGACCAACCGCTTGGCGATGTCTTGAAAAACTAAGTGGGCACTCGGACCCCATGGCCCTAGTGTTTCAACCCCAAACGGCTCAAACATATAAGTCCCAATAAGATTGGAGTATTTGCGCCGTTTGAGGTTTTCCGCACCTGCAGCAGCAGCCCCAGCACAGCCCGCCGTGCTAGGAAGATGGGATGGCGCAAGGGTGTCGACGCACGTTGCATCCCACACCAAAGGCCTACCTACCTTCCAAGGCATTATGGTCATTCCGTCTGGTCTCTTCCCATCGTCGCGTGCCAAACCATTGGGTTCTAAAACAGCTGGCACTCCGGCGGTGACAAGAGCACGACGGATGATGTCATTGATGCTGGCGTGCCGTGGTATCCGGCCCGCGCTCTTACTGCATGATAAGCCATGGTGTCCGAGACAGTCGACACCTTCACCGCATCGGCAGCGATGCGGAGCCACACAAGGAGCGCCCAGACGCAGACAGGTCGCGAGCCGGAAGGTGGTATCACCCAGCATAGTGCCTATGTTGGGTGATGGTAGCGCCTGAAGCCAGAGGCCCGACTGAAGAAGAAGAATGAAGATGGTTTTATCGGAAGCTACTGCTACAGTCTACTTTAATAATCTAGTATATATATGTAAGGCCTTTGACTTAGTTGAAAAATCACTGGTCTTAAATTTAAGCAGATATTAGACGGATGTTCTTAATGAATGATGATAGCTATACCACCAAGCTGGTTAACGTTATCTTTATGTATACAGTGGTGGTCATAAATATAATTGGAAACACATAGTGACTTGGTAGTGTTCATTACTTTTTATGTTATTATTGTAATTAATTGGAGGTAAAAGATTCATTAACCACATTAAAATGTACACTCGTAACTGTAGTTAAAAAACGATCATTAACAGTCTGTTAACTAATAAAAAATAAATTATAACTTGGAAAAAATTATCAATATCTTTAGTACAGTTCGACAATATGAACAAGTTAAATTTTGGAAATATTTTATACTTTGTTTCTTGTTGGACAACTAATTAGAAACAAAGTATAAACTTATGTCCAAAATTTAATTTTGAAACTTCAATACATCTTTCATAATCTCGTCACAGTTTACCGCTTTTTTATATTAATTTAGTTAGGTCATTCTGAGTGATTTAACTATCAACAACAAGAGCTGTGATACAGCAACATGAAAAATTATTGTGAAAATACATTTCAAACGAAAATGGGCTTACAGAAAAATAGCCGCTCACTTAGATCAAAGGTGGTGGTTAACGCCATCGCTTAGTACAAACAGCGTGGAAAATCGGATAATGTGCCTAGAAAAGTTCGGCCAAGGAATACCACAATTCAAGAAGACAGGCTTTATGATTCATCAGGCTAAGACGGACCCTTTGAAAGGTTCTAATGTTATTCGAAAAGAAGTATTTTCACAGGATGACTAAAATTGTGTCCGCAAGACTAGTCCGTTGGCGGTTGGTTGAAGAGAAATTGTTTGGAAGACTTGCTAGGAAAGTACCACTACTTACGAGGCAACATAGAGAAAATCGTCTAGCCTTCGCTAGAAAATATGGCGCTTGGACTGTTCATCAATGGATAAAAGTTTTATTTTCGGATAAAACTAAAATAAATTTGGTGAATTTCGATGGAAAATGATATTTACGACGACCAATTAACGAGGCTTTGAATAACAAGTACACACAAAACAGACAGACAGTTAAGCATGGTGGTGGAAATGTTAAAATGACGGGATGTTTTTCGCGATACGGGGTTGGTCCCATGAGAAAGAGTGATGGGCTAATGGATCAGTATAAGTACAGATGCATCAAAGGAAACAATGATCCCATATTTCGATTAAAATTTGGATATTTAAACACGACCATGACCCAAAGCATACAGCAAACAGCGTAAAAGTTTTTCTCAGAGAACAATCGGTGACAACGTTGGAGTTCAATTCAATTCAATTCATTGAATTGAATTGAACTGAATTGAACTCCAACTAGTGGCATACTAATAGTTCGGATTTAAATCCGATAGAGAATTTGTGGCACACCATGAAGAAAACACTGTCAGATAAACATATCACTAACGTCAACCAACTTTACGACGCATTTGTTGAAGTTCCCTCTCCAAACTTCTCTCCAACTTTATTCAATTGGAAATGAGTGAAAAATTGATAAAATCAATGCCACTTCGTTGTAAAGCTGTAATCGACAATAGAGGTTACCCGACCAAGTACTAATCGGTTATGAATAAGGTATTCGATCATATCCATTTCACGATTTATCCAAATTATTAGTTTTGATTAAGTTTCTCGTGTTTCTAATTATTTGTCCGACTGCCAGTACTAAAGATATATTGATAATGTTTTAAAAAGTTATACTTATTTTTTATTAATTAACAGAATGTTAGTGATCGTTTTTAAACTAGTGTTACGAGTGTACATTTTAAAGTGGTTAATTAATATTTTACCTCCAAATAATTGCAATAATAACATAGAGACGGGTTGGTCGTCGAACAGTAAGGTCGTTTCGGGAGTGACCCATAATTTTTTATTTCTGTACATATGGCAAGATCGCGTCGCTTGCCGCAAATTCAAACAGTGCGTTGATACTGGTGTTTTTATATTGTTTTTGATAATGCTGTGACCATACTAATCGCCAAATAAATACATTAAAATAGTGCTAAAGTGAGGTGTCTACCTAAGTGCGTTCCGGACATCAGGCGAGCGTCCCAGAGCATTCAAGGAACCCAAGTTAATCTGGTGAAATCTTTCTTTATCTTTCAGGACTTTGTTCTGCAAAATCGGTATTTTATTTGATAGATTAAAGGACAGCTTCGCTAGCGTGCATTTGCAGTGGTGAAGTGCCAAGCGCACATTTAACTCTTATTTTCTAAGTAAATGTTATAAATCATATTACAAATTCTAATGTTATAAATTTTATTATGCGCATATTAAATACCTATATAATGGCATTATCGCTTTAGATTTCGTACAAAACTATTTTCTCATAAAAGACCATCAATTTAAGTCACTTGTTCATTTTGTCCCTACACAGGTTTAATTGTTTTATGGGCTAAATAATGTACCCAACTTTAGAATAATGCGTGTGGGACATTTTTAATAATATTCTGTGCTGTTTATAGTGAACATATATGTATAAACGTTTTTTTCATACGGAGCTTTGTTTTGTGAGTTTTGCGTAGTGAATTGGTGATTTTACGATTTCGGGCGCGCATATCTAACAAATAGAAAACGGAACGCCGTGCACTAGATGACCGCATCTGGATTGCAGCCCCATTTTTTTTGCGCCAGACGTGCGCCCGCGCTGGACTTAGAAAGGGCGCATAGCAATTTGAAATTTGACTTTTGTGATGCTCGACATTTGTGTGTATTATGGAACACTTGTCGGGGTATCTCAGTTAATGCGCTGTGTAATCTGAAATTGAAAGTAAACTAACTGTAGATGGTGTTAAATGCGACATACCTATTTTGTTTTTTATCATTTATTATTTATAATCAAACATCAGTTTGAGTCTACAGGGTGATAGTTAGGTGCATTCCTTGAAAAGGGGTTATACTCGAGTTAATTTAAAACAAATATGACGGGTGGGTATCGTCTGTTTACGCTTTTAAAGTTTAATGGAAGTTTTCCGGGTCTTACCAAAAAAGTTGCAAATGTAAGAAATCTACTCGACTCTGGACGCAAATATTATACTTTTCTGATTGCATGGAAAACCTTTTCCCTGGTCCCGTCCGTGCTTGAGCTGCGACCGGACGAAGGTATTATATAAGATCTTCAATGGAAAAACGCACCACCTCTGATGGTTCTTTACGGTCTTTTTCTCTTTTTACTTACAAAAACAAGAGCCTCAGCAATAATCTGATGCTGCAGTGCTATTGGTTGATGAGCGTAGGTAAGCGTTACTGTAGCGACCGAGCGCTGCAAGCAGGAATGGCCGTACGGGGTCCAGATGTGCGCGCCCGCAATTGTACGAACATAAAAACAAGAATTCGCGAGACGCGGGTTGGAAGTTTTGCCTTATTTATTATCTGTTCGGAGTAGTGTGCATAATTTAGAAATATAATACAATCGCGTCAACCTGAGGTGAACAGCGGTACCGCGTCAGAGCTGGACATAGAAAACGAGGAGGACTTGATTAACCACGCTAGGAATAAACCAAGCCAGAAGAAAAAACATGAAAATATCGTTAACAGAAAAACCGCAACCAAACGCATCAAGAACGTGCTAGCACATACGCACAGGCGCCGAAAACTACACCTGTAACAAGCAATACAAGACCAAATCCTAGAAAGCTGGCTGACCTATTTACGCATGTAATGGCAATCTCAAACAGGCAATAATTTAGTCAATAAACAGTCACTTCGACAAGGCAATAATTGTTTGGATGGACTGGCTGAAGACCGAGATAAGGTTAAGAAGACTGCTAGCGATATTTACAAGAAACCTGAGTCGGATAGCAGCGAAATCCTCAGACGAAGACTTTGGAAACAACAAAAAGTAGATGCATCGGTGAAGCTGGACCTGAACCTGAACTTAAAAAGATGCCCTTCCACAGATAAAAATCACCCGTCTCTCCACTAGTCTATTGCTTACTCAAGGATGCATATCCGGTATGGCTCGTAAATCCTTTCCTATCCTTAGGGCACGTCTTCCTTACCATTACCGCGCCCCCCAGTCTACTCCTTGATATGCAATGGCATTTGTAGTCCCATGAAACATGAGACTTCATGGGCTAGTGCAAATCTTGGGGTTCATTCGATTTATCGAGTCTGGTTAAACCACGCTGGGATCGGTGCCTTTCATTCATTCATTCCAAATAATTACAATAATAACGTAAAAGTAATTAACACTACCAAGTGACGGTGTTTCTAACCACCACTGTATAAAAAAAGAGAACGTAAACCAGCTTGGTGGTATAGCTATCATTCATTAAGAACATCCGTCTAATATCAGCTTAAATATTAGGGGTTACAGTATGAAATTGCCGATTTGTACTGAACAATTTAAATTCGTTTTTTTTTTACATATTTATTTAATCAAAATAATTACCATTATTATCTATACATTGCTGCCATGTAATAGGAAGATCATTTATGCCTTTGCGATAGAACTCTCGTGATCTAGATTCGACAAACTGTGTGAAAGCATTTTGTACTGCCTCCTGAGAAGTAAACTTTTGATCACGTAGAAAATTGTCCAAATCACGAAAAAAATGGTAGTCCGTTGGAGCAAGGTCTGGCAAATACGAAGGGTGACGAATGGTTTCTAATTGCAGTTCCTGTAGAGTTAAAACGGTTTCTCGTGCTGTATGAGGTCTCGCGTTATCATGGAGCAATAATGGTGAAGATCGATTCATGAGTCGGGGCTGTTTCACTGCTAGTTTTGCTATCATTGTTCGGAGTTCGGCACTGTAGACATCTCGTTATTGCTTGACCAGGTCGGAGAAAGCTATAGTGAATAACACCATGCTGAGACCACCAAACAGTTACCATTACCTTTTTATTGGTAAGCTTTGCTTTAGGACACTGTTGCGGCGTTTGACCTGGGGTCCACGTTTCATCACATGTCTCAATTCGATCCAATATTACTTAATTTATGTATCGATTCAACAAGGCAACATAAGTTTCAACACGCGTTTCTTTCTGCAAATCAGTCAAATCATGAGGCTCCCATTTCTCATATTTTTTTATTTTATTGATTTGACGCAAATGAGTCAATATTGTTGGTAAGGTAACGTTAAACTATGCCGCTAATTCCTGGATAGTTTGGCTCGGATCGGCTTTCACCATCTCTTTCAATTCATTGTTATTCACCGGTCTTCCACGTGGTTTGTTCTTCAAATCAAAATTTCGATCACGAAAGCGTTTAAACCAAAATCGTACGGTGCGTTCATTAGCAGTCCCCTGTCCAAACGCAACATTGATATTGCGAACTGTTTCTGCCACGTTAGTTCCGCGTCGGAACTCGTATTAAAAAATAACTCGAATTTTCGACGTATCCATCTTTCTTGTATAACACAGACTACATAGGGATACTACGTATTTGTATAAGCTGAATAAAAAAAACAACTGAAAGTCAATAATCGAATGTTGCACATTTTTTAAAAGAAGAAGTTCATAGGTACCATGTGAAAAAAGTTTTATTCAAAAATCTCAAACCATTAAGGTTCTATGTCAATTCGAAGTACCTATTACAATAAAACGGCAATTTCATACTTTAACCCCTATTATAAGACGAGTGATTTTTCAACTAAGTCAAAAGCCTTACTTATATCATAGGTTATTGAAGTAGTCTGTAGCAGTAGCTTCCGATAAAAAAACCTTAATAATTTTTTTTTTAGTTTGGAAATCTCATTTATGGATCATACTATTCAATCCTATCATAATTCCTATCCTATCCTATTTCTACTTCATCATCATAATCATTTTAGCCGAAGGACGTCCACTGTTGGACCTAGGCCTTCCCCAAGCACCGCTACTTCGACCGGTTCTGTGCTTCCCGCATTTAGCGGATAAATGCTGAATTTGTATGCCATATCTCGACCCGTTCAGCAATCTTTCTATGAAACTCTATACTCCACGCGGGCAAAGCCGCGAGAAAAAGGTAGCAGTTTTATATGTATTGACCAGGTAGCGAAGATGCAAAACGCACACAAAAATAACAAAAACGATATTCTCGCCCAGAAGTTAAACAAATAAGAACCGAATGTGTAGTACAAAAAAATATTACGTTTAATACAAAGTTATTGCAATCAATTTAGCCAGGAATTTAAACATTCAGTTATGAAAGATTTTCAAAGAATTTACATAGGCTATAATTGTTTTTTATTTCCATTAGGTATTTTGTGTATTAATTATATAGTTATATGACGGAGGCGGTTATGTGTCTCTTTCGTTATTAACAGCCATACGTTAACTACTGTGGGTGTACTGTGGGTAATGTTAGTTATTGCGCAATAGGTAAACCGTTTGCAGTTCAGATCAAATTATAATTTACTATAAAATTAATCACACTAGCAATTCACAAACTGTAGGTACACGACACAACTATACGAACCGGAACGCGCGACCGTTTCCAAACGTGTTCACTGCTTGCCGCCATTGACCAACTCTGCTTAGCTCCGGCTGGTCCGAGCGTTATGTTCTTGACTCTGTCGAGCGCCGCTAGGTGGCACTGGCACTCCGCTTAGTCAAATCCATCAGTGACGTATTCATGAAACATGAGATAGGTGTATTGTGTACATGAAAAACCTGCAGGAGATCCTGCTATAGCTGTTGGTACTCCCCGTCACTTGTCCACGAGGGTTCATTAGAAAACCAGCGTCAGACAGCATTAGTCGGGCATTAATGCTGAAATTAGTCTTTTTGGCGCAGTTGTGAGGCACGCACTATTATTGCTTGATGATTATTTTCACTTTTTATTTTGTTATTATTTGTTTCACGAACTGTGTCCAAAAAAATAATATTCTTTCTTTCCTTCTTTTCTATATAGCTAGTCAAATAAATACAATTTGTGCGTGCATGCTTGCTGCGTTCGCGTATTTTGCATCATACAACAGCGATTAGTGGAAATGTTTCGGCACGGTTTGGACAAGTGCTTTTGAAACCAGGGCTCTAAGTTGAATAAAATTGGGAGAAATTATTTGAGGGCCTGCATGACGTTAACGGGATGGTGCAGGTATTATAAGACATTATTAATACAGCTATAAATAGGTTTATTTCTACTAAAGTACCTAAGAATGGAAAATACCCACCATGGTTTAACCGAAGACTTATTAAAATGCTAAATTCAAAAAAACAAGACCAGAAAACCATTACCATACCATACCATTATCACTTATTTTCAATAAGTCTTTGGCTTCTGGAGTTTTTCCTTCAAATGGAAGATAATGAAGGTGGTTCCCATACACAAATCAAATAATGACGACATAGTTTCTAATTATAGACCCATATCAATTTTATCTACCTAAGATAAAAAAATTGAGTCTCTGATCCATCCCCACATTCAGAATCACTTAAAGCTGTACCTAAGCGAGGAGCAACTTGGCTTTGTGGAGTCTAGATTCACAAATACCAACCTAATACTGTTCACTGATTTATTAACGAAAGCAATAGACTCGGGTTTCCAAGCTAATGTCATTTATACAGACTTCAGTAAAGCTTTCGATAAGGTTTCACCATGGAATATTGATTAGCAAATTACAAGCATATGGCATCACCGGGTCGTTACTCTCTTGGTTGAGCTCATATCTCGTGGGTAGATCTTTCTATGTGGTTATTAACGGTTTTCAGTCTGCCCTGCGATGCATCTCGTCTGGCGTGCCACAGGGATCTCATCTGGGCCCCGTTTTATTTCACTTGTTTATTAACGATATTCCCAATTGTATTCATCACTCTGATATCTATAAGTATGTAGACGACTTAAAATATGTTAAAATTGTTAAACTTAAAGAAGATGCCTCTGCACTACAGAGTGACCTAGAGAGGCTTGTACAATGGTGTCAAGCCAACAAGATGCATCTAAACCCAAGTAAATGCTAACATGTTAAATTCTCGCGAAAACATTATCAGATAGACCAAAACTATTATATCGAAGGAGTAAAGATTGCTGAACTTCATTCAATAAGAGGCCTTGGTGTTATGTTCGGTCGGAAGTTAACTTTCATCCCACAGATAGACAATATAATAAAAAAGTCCTCAAAGATGCTCGGAATTGTTATTAGAAATTCCAAACAGTTTAGGTATTATAAAACTAAAATTATGCTTTACAATAAATTGCTTATAACGAAGTATGTTAGAATATTGTTGCGTGATCTGGCGTCCACACTATGCCACGCACTCGTTGCGTCTAGAACGCGTTCAAATGCGTTTTCTATGGAACCTGGCGTTTTGTATCGGAATAACTAGAAAAGTACGCTCGTACAATAACAGACTAAAACACTTTAAAATGGTTTCACGCATGCAATGTTTGTGTGCAAAGTACTGCACCATAAAATTGACTGCCCGCAAATACCTCACGCTTTTAATTTCCGTGCCCCCTCAAGAAATCCTCGCAGTGCAATTACACCACTCTGCCCGCCGCAGAGAAGAACGGTTCTAGGCGCCTATTCCCCCAATGCAAGGTAATATGCAAGGTTATGCTAGCTGCAGTGATCAAATCGATTTGCACTTTGAAAGTCTAGGCAAATTGAAGGCCAATTTTTTTAAGCATCTTGCTTAATAGTAAGATAGCTTTTCATTATCTCCCTAGAGGTGTATTGTGTTTACGTATAATAAGTACCTTATGCTGTTATATTAATTATTTAGACCCTTAGACTTTTAGACGTCCAGATAAGTAATTATTTAAAACTAGATTAATATCTTAAATTGTACAACTTCTTTATGCATGCGGAGTTTACCTGTAAGTGATTGTTGCACTTACATTTTTGCATGTTACTTTTAGCATACAACCTGTGTAAACAATCGTTGGTGAACTAATAAATAAATAAATACCTACCTCTTGTTTTAATGAATTTCCTTATCGCACGTTATACTCTGCACACTTGGCGATGATGGCGCCGGAACATGGCCATTGCAACATCTCAAAAAAATTAGATAGCACCATCAAGTTTGGATCTTTTGGCTTTGTCTTGAATCAGAATCAGAATCAGAACTTTATTTGCTATGAATGTAGGTACAGGTATAAGATGTTGTACATAAATTAATGAGATCGGCTACAGTCTACCTTACGGCGTGCAAATTATTACATTATTTAAAATATCAATACATAGAAAACAATGTCAACAAAACAAAACAGAAACTATAGTGAAGTCAAATAATAATATTATTGATATTATATTCAGGTAGATAAGTCTTACAGTGTCAAATTGCAATTAATTATAACAATCATAATCTGGACAAATTCATATCATTTAGAAAGTCTTTCACAGAGTAATAACATTTGCCTAAAATAAGTGCAGTTACCTTAGATTTAAACATGTTTACAGACAAATCCTTATAACCGTGAGGTATTTTATTATAAATGACAGGTCCCATTGTCATAATACTTTTCCTTAACAGTGCTGTTTTGTTATGACCCGACTACAGTAGCAAGTTCTTGTATTGGTATCTCAAGGGCCCATTACGTAGTCTTATATTTGCCAATGACGGAAATAAATGTATATTCATTTTTACAAAAACAACAAGTACTATACGCCAAAGTAGTATCCAGGGTCTGATGATAGAGCCGGAAGGTGATCATAGGAACTCCTCAACCAAACATGATGGCATCATTGTGTTTGGACTCATTGGATATGTATTGACAAGTGCTTTTACACTAGGTCCTGTAAGGGTCTAATGATGAAGCTGGAAGGCGGCCATAAAAACTCCTCAACTAAACAAGATAGCCCCGTTGTGTTTCTGCATTTTTTAGTTCAATAAAAGTTTGTTTCTAGAAGATTTACAAAAAATATAACATTTTAATTTTTATTGCAGTGAAAAGGTACAACACAAGTAGGTCGGTTGCTGTGTTAACATCAATACTTTCAAGAATGGGCTGAAAGCTAGCATTCTGTACAGTGTCTTCGATAGATTCAAAGTTAATTCACTAGACCGATTTATTGCAATAATTCGGGCGCGCATCCAGATCCCAACTAATGGCAACAGTTTCGTGATCTGTAATTGATGACTCGAATACGAAATAGTTAGCATCTAATTTGTTTTTGGCATTATGTAGTCTAGGCATGGCAACCATGTGTTAGACCTGGGAGCAAACAGTGACTTTCTAAACCGTTAAGGTATTGATGCGAACGCTTGTGTGGTGCTGTATCAATATTTATATCACCACAAAAAACAATATTTTCAAACCCATTTATTTTTGCGAGTAGGGTGTCGATTGAACTAATGAAGTTATTAATGTTGGCTTGACTCCGGGGGCGGTTGATTCCGATAATACAAGTTTTAGTGTTTGTTTTAAGCAGAAGACACACTGAGAGGACTAATATGTCCCAGGATATTTCTGATCTTTGAGATAACCACCCATTTAGTTTACCTATGTTACAATTAACGATATGGATATTTTGAGACAAGAGATTGAGGGTGCAATTACTTGTTAATTATAATATGTAGTTTTTAACATCGTCTAAGTCGCAAGAAATTGCTTTGCTGATTGTTGGCTTCAATCCACTAACAAGCTGAGCTATCTGTTTTTAAAACAAGATGAGTTCGGTGTTTCCTAACTGACTGCCTAAGAAAAGAGTTCAAAGACTCTTTTAAAGTCTGGACTTCTTTTGGAGTCAGGTCAGGTTTCTGAGGACCGTGCAGGTAAATGATTTGAGATAGTCTTTTGAGAAGAGAACCACACAGATTTGAGTGAACCTGTCCAGTCAGTGCACGTATTTGTCAGTATTCGTGTAGTTCAACTCAGAACTTAAAGAGCTCCACTACTCGACGAACAATACCAAAGAAAATTTATGTTCTACAGACTTAAAAGTTAAATGACTTCAATGCAATGGTTATGGTGGGCTATTCTATGAAACTTAGAATTTTTCCTAATTATCGCCTGGTTAAGGCAGAAGAACAAAATAGATAATAAAGTAAGCAGTGGTTTTGGTGGTCATCTGCAGCAGTTGGTATCATTAGGTGTGATGGCGAAACAAAATAAAAGTTAATATCGAGATAAATTATTTTTAATATGTTCAGAAAATACGAAAGTAACAAATTACAAAAAATAAAAGTAAAATGTAGCCAAACAGTATTTAACATCGGTCACAATATGTGAAGTAAACATGGTAACACTTAATATGTATAAAGATATAAAGCATTATGCGACGATGGCTGACGCCATGAGGTCATTCATCATGCCACAAAAAAGTGCATCTTCACCGCGGCGCATTCTGAAGTAGCCGTCTTCCCCATATGATGTGTCCCAAGAATTCTTGACGATCCAAAATGGCACACCAGCCTCTGAAATAAAAGTAGTTGCAGCAATACATGAATGAACATGAAAAGTTCAATATCAGAGACTAAAGACCACTATAATCCTGAATCTCTAGCTATAGGTAAGTAGCGTGGCAGTCTTTAAATCACAAAGGTTACTTCCAGACAAGCTTACACCACAGTCAGCACCATCGCGAAGCATCTGACAAGACAGCGGCTAAATGAGGCATTATTATAAAATGTAAAACGAACGTACCTGATCCATATCGAACTAGTAGGACTCCATGATTTATATCACCTATATTACAGTTTTCATCGGATATAATTCCTTCTTTATAATAAAATAGACCGATGCCCTGGATACCTTTAAGAAAGAAAGATACAGATTAGCTGTTGTGTATTGATTACGAAAAGAATGACGAAATAACGACTTCATGAATTCAGTGGTGATCCTACTGGAGTCTAAAACTACGAAAAAATATAATTATCATTGTGTAAGTACTGCATTTTTGACCCGTATTAAACCACCTCTTGGGCTAGATTCTCGGTTCAGGTAAAGGTTTATTGGATTTTTCCATCTGGAATTATTTCTCATTATCAGGTCGGTGTCTGGATTTGTGCATACGCAACGTGCGTGAGTGATCGGGTATTGCAATTCGCCTTTGGCCTTAAACTAAAATACTCTGTGTATTTTAGTTGCTAATAGTCTATTCAATAAAGAACCCCAGCGCCGATGGACATGGTTATCATCCAATAATTTGGTTAGGAACAAAATAGACTATGTATTTAGTTCCGACAGATTACAATACGTAGGTGTCAGTAATAAGATTAAAAATGGAACAGACCACAGACTTTCATGCGCAAAAATCTAATTTAATATTAAAATCCACCGCTCAAAAGCATTTAGAATGCCTATAAAAAAAAACTAAAATAATGATCCCCTACCCATAAACGAATCCTATAATTTAGAAATATCAAACCACTTTGAAAGCCTAGACATAAATGACCCAGATGTAGACGAGCAATATGACAGGATAGTTACTGGAATAAGAAAAAGCAGCAGTAGCATAAAAACAAAGGGGAAGATAAATATGAAGCTTACAACAAGTACACGTTGCTTGCTTGAACAGAGAAACATGCACGGAATAGGGTCGGAACAGGATGAATAGTTAACCTAGGATTAATAGTTGACTGGACACAAATGGAACCAATCATCACAATAGGCAGAAAATTACGAAAATTTGCCCAGAATTATACACCTCTCTTTATTCAGATAATTCAAAAGCAGAAACAGAAAATAGATACCGCTGTCCAGAGGATATTCCTACCATAACGGGATACGAAGTAGACAAAGTGCAAAAAACAGTGGACAAACAATAAAAGCCACGGCGAAGACGGCGTTATAACCGCGGCCCTGAAACTAGGACCTGCCACATTTTTCCAACATCTATATAACTTATTTAATGAAATTTTACAATCAGGGAAACTACACTCGAGAGCAATGAATCCGGGTCACTTAAAGAATGTTAAAAATCTCGGAAACTAAAAATGATAGGTTAATGCAATAAATTGTATTTAATAGACAATGTAATACTCCTTAAATGAAAGTAAAAAAAATATGAGTCACCATACATTTTATTAACACAAAATTACATAAAGAAAAAAACTGCTGATCTCTCCTTAAAACAAAAATAGGAAACATGAAATTTTTGAACTTTATTACGATTTTCTTGAATTTTAATACTTCGTATTGCCTCCTCGTGCTTCCATTACTGCGTTTACGCGGTTTGGCATGCTGTACACCAAGTTCCTTATACGATTTTGGGGAATATTCTCCCATTCCTCTGTGAGAGCAATTTTGAGCTCACGAAGCGTGATTGGGGGAGGGTTTCGTTGTTTTACGCATCTGCCTAGCCCGTCCCAAGCATGCTCGATCGGGTTGATATCCGGGCTGCGAGCTGGCCACTCCATACGAGTAATGTTCATCTCTTGAAGGTAGTCATTCACAATCCTACCTGTATGAGGTCGGGCATTGTCATGCATAAATATAGCATCCTCACCTAAATTGACCATAAATGGACCAACGTGATCATTGAGGATTTCTTCCACATATCTTTCGCTAGTTAAAGAGCCGTTTTCTATGATCACCAGCTCTGTGCGACTTTCAGAAGAAATTCCGGCCCACACAAGTACAGACCCACCACCGTAGGCTACTTTTTCTTCGATGCATGCTTGCTTGAATCTTTCCCCTGGTCTTCGATACACTCTGTCTTCCATCGTGCTTGTAGAGCATAAATTTTGATTCGTCGGAGAACATAACTTTTGACCAATCTTCAATACTCCAATTTACGTGGCTCTGGGCATATCTTAGTCTTGAAATACGATGCCCACGCTCCAGTTTAGGGCCGTTTGCAGGTCTAAGGGGTTTTAAGTTAGATTCAGCAAGCCGACGTCTTACTGTCCATGCACTTGAGTTACTTCCTCCGAGGCGTCGAAACTGATTTGTGAGTTCAGTTCCTGTAAGAAAGCGATTTCGAAGCATGGTGTTCACCAAGTATCGGTCTTCTCGTGCTGTGGTACACCTGGTTCTGCCCGTTCCTGGTCTGCGTAGGTTAGAACCAGTTTCTTCGTAACGTCGGAGAACTCTTTGTACTGTTGACAGCGACACACCGACAGTCCTGGCTGTATCGCGCTGACTCCGGCCGGTTTCCAGCATTGTAAGTATTCTGGTGCATTCTTCAGGCGTAAGCGACATAATTTCAGCTTGAATAATGAATATAGAGCACTATCAACATGGTTTATGTACCCACATAAATGACAGATTACAAACAAAAGCAAAACCAAATGCTGTAATTTCGTAGTTCCATCTTCGAAAGTGGCCCTTTTTCAAATTTGATTTTTTTATGATATAACTTTACAATAACTAAGAAGTTTTAATACATTCATTTAAGGAGTATTACATTGTCTATTAAATACAATTTATTGCATTAACCTAGCATTTTTAGTTTCCGAGATTTTTAGGATTCTTTAAGTGACCCGGATTCATTGCTCTCGAGTGTATTAACCAGTGCACAACTGGGTTAATAGTTGCCCTGATTGTAAAATTTCAATCATTGTTCTTATTCATATGAAAGGAGACAAGTACAATATTAATAACTACAGGGTCATTAGCTTAGTCTTAAATATTTATAAGGCGTTCATCAAGGTCATCCACAATCGTAAAGAAGTGAGAAGAAGAGATTCGCGATTGCAAAATTAGAAGACAAAAATCGATCGAATTTACTCACGTCGTATCACGTTTACATTACGTCAAACTAAACTATCTTTTTGATAGTTCATGAGTCTAGTGGTGGGACTGGTGGGTAATCTGGCTCGATACGATTTAGATGGAACAGTTCAATAAAATGGAATCACTATCAAATGCAAATAAAATAAAATAATTCACCAATCGCGATGGGTCCGTAGTGATACCGCAGTTGCTTCAATTTCTCTTGTGAGGTAAGATTATAGGATCACACGGTCACCTGGTCCTTTACTTTATTTGCATCAAAACGGCAACTTTTTTTATGTCCTTGTATGGATAGTCATCTTCAGACTCGCTTCCTCCTTGTTCGACCAGTGATCTGTCAGCATCGACGGTCAAAAACACTGTCAATAATCTATTGAGGGCCCTCTATTGAGGGCCCTGAGTAAGTCCTTACTGACAAACATGGTCGAAACGCAGTAGCGTCACCACATAAAAAAATGTAGTCCCCTTTTTTTTTCAAAATCAGAATCTAACATGGAACTGAGATTCTGAATCTGTCTTTCGTTCCAAACTGGCCGGTGACGGTCGCTGTCGGCAAATGCGGTGAGGAAGAAAATTATAGAAAATAAGTCACTATTAATATTCTGTCGAATTGAATTCAAGCACTTGCACAGAATTATTTCGAACAATATTTTATACCATTTTTTTGTTTTCATAAATGTTGTAAGTACCTATAATAATTTAAAAATTATTATTAGCAATTTTTTGCTCTATCATCTCTGATGATAACAAAATATATCTGATAATCTGATTGCGGATATAAAAGGCACATAATTCATAGTAAAATTGTCACAGATACAACACACTAAACAGAATTCTGTACTTAATAACATTATTTTCTCAAACATGCTTGGAAATTCGACCATTATTTCCTTCCTGAACATTAGCATTAGAGCATTATAAACTTCTTCGAGAAAAATCGAAAATGTTGTACTGGTCAAATACCTACATGCGAGTAGGTGGCTGCTGAAAATTCATAATAATATCTATCGTGTTTGACACATGCAACCAAGGAGGTACCTGACATAACAAAGATTTTATTCAAATTTCCATTTGGCTTGCAAATAGAGCTATAGAGTATAAAGTAAAGAAGAAACAAAAATGAACACTTTGGCGCGTGGAAAATTTCCGTTGTTCGTCATTAATTCTGGAATATTTATTTTATTTACTTAGTTTCAATTTCCGCGTATTATTTAAGAAAAGTGCTATGTACAAGCCTTGGCCGCAACCAGGCATTGATTCACGTAAGTGTACCTTGGCTTCACCTCGGCCCACATTTTGTACGATCGTCCAACAATGCCCCTGTTGCAGGCCACGACAGTAATGTACTATTTTGAGGTGAGTAAAACGTATTCTTCTCTCTCCTCCTTCCTTCTTAAAAGATTTTAAATTACCGCAATGCAACGCTCATATATCCACCATTACATCCAAAATCTTCTTTGTCACAGTCTATAATCTGTTGTGCAGATAACTCAACGAGCTCCTTGTGCTTGATGGCGTACTGGCCCTCAAGACTACCTGTAATAATAATAAAACATTTTTTAATAATAATTCTTTTTTATACACAGTTTAAACTATTTCAGAAGCTTAAATACAATTCTTCAATGGAACATACTTACCAAATGCGCTAAACGCATAACAACTTCCACAATTCATTTGGACTTTAACGGGGGTAACCGCACCGTGTTCGCGCCAATCGAACGACTCCGGTGCATCATTACAGACGATGTCTTTATCATAGATGTATGTGCAAGCGTCTTCAAGGGAATTAGTGTCACCTGTTCTTAAACAGGTGATTTTTGATTTAAATTCTTCTTGGGATAGATCCGAAAATTGTGTTATATCTGAAAGAAACTCGAAATGTTGTTATATAGTTACCGAAAATAAATACAATGAGCTTTTGACCGAATAAATCAAATAAATATTGATAACGAAAAAAAAATTACCGAAAACAGCGTGTTTGTTGTCTTCATTCAAACTGTTTATGTTTTGTAAATTTTCTTTGAATATTTGAAACCTGGTTTGCTTCTCGTTTTCGTCGGCGTAGTTTCTTTCATACTTTTGTATGAAGCGCTCGAAGTGTAGTTCGGCGTCTTCGAGTGCGTACGGCGCGGGCGCAGGGGCGGCTGACCACGCAGCCGCGAGCGCAAAACAACTGACACACAACAATAGCAAAATTGATGCCATGATAGTTACTAATGAGAACAACTGCTGTACAATCACGTCCTACAGTATTCCTTAACAGTACACTCGCAGTATTATTTGTTTGAGCTAAAGAATTCTAAACTTGATAAGTATTTGAATTTTAGTTTGTGATAAACTAAATATTCTAACAACAGGCGTATGGTTAAATTCCGTAAGAAAAGGAATTTATTAGACTAGCATTTTAAAATATGCAATATTAATCTAATACTTAAAATGTTTATTTAATGTGCGCGGCTTTTATAAGTTTATTATTTACTTTCATACCTGTAGAAATAATTCCGCGTGCAATAAGTCCATCAATAACATTCAGATATGCGATGGTTATTTTACTTAATAGTTTGGCATATCAAATAATTATTTGTCACACTGCAGACATTTAATATCTAGAATACATATATTATAGATATGTATTGTTGTATTTGTTGTATGTATTATATTATTTATTATATTATGATTGTATTGTAGATATAATAAAGATATCTCAGAATTAAGCACTTATTAAACTCTTATAAATGTCATATTTCGACGGACTCCTAACTGTGTCTGCAGGGTTTAAAGGAAACTAATACTCTTGTCAGGGGCGCGGTGACTAGAATCAATTATATTTTTTTGTAAATTTTGTCGTTCCAAAGGGCCTTTTATACCTTTTATCATTTATTTCAAATAGGCCCCTTATAAGGCACTTTTGAACGTAAAATTTACAAAAAAAAAAATGATTCTAGTCGCCCCTTCCAAAATGTAGTTTTCGTATGGCACCTAGAATAAGATTACTATACCACAATAGATAAAAATAATTAAAAATGAAGCAAGGACAGATAAACTAATTATGTAATAGATACATAATGCTCACATATTTACAAACATTGTAAAAGTAGACGATTTTCCAAAAAAAACTACGTAAGACAGTGTGTGAGGAAGTAATTACAGAATGTAAAATCAATGTCATAAAAATAAAAAATTATACATTAGCAACCAGTTTGATTTTGTCTAGATTCTAGATTATCTTATGGAGCAGGACCAGCATATTTCCAAGTATTCTTATCTTGGATGTAATCCTCTCATTTTGTAATAATGCTTGTTTACAATGTGTATTTTCAATATAAGTTTTAAATTTTCTTTAATTTAATTGGAATATATAACAAGGTATTATATTGTAACATTTAACACAGTACCCAATAAAAGATGTATGTTCCTTAGATACTCAATCATACTGAAAAATGGTTGATCTATTTTATCTTTATTTCTAGTATTAAAATTATGTCTATCACTTATTTTATTAAAAACATGTATTTTTTTTGTTACATACATAATATTTTCTTAAATGAATTGGCAAGTTCATACTATTAATCTTTTTAAGTAGTTCTCTGAGAGATCGCAGCGGTGAATGTGAAGCCTAGGTGGGTATTTTTTTTGGTTTCTTTCTCCGTTAGTTAAGTCTTTAAATGATGGTGTGTCAAATGTTCTTTCTTTGGTATTGTTTGTCGAGTCATTGAGCTCCGTAAGTTCTGAGTTGAGCTACATGATTACTGACAAATACTTGTACTGACTGGATAGTTCGACTCAAATCTGTGTGGTCCTCAAAAATGATCTGACTGGGTCAAAGTTTATTTTAAAGTCCAGACATTAAAATAAACTTTGACCCCTTTTTTTTTTTTTTTTTTGGGTGGGAAATCATCAAATGACTCCTCCCGCTCTGGGTGGAGCGGGAGGGCGTGTCAGACTCTTACTGACTAAAACCCACCCGTGTTCCTTCTCTTGCCTGTGCAATGCCAGGGGGCCACGGTATCCCTTTCGGACTTTCCCGCAACCCCGGCAGGCAATGGTCTCATTGGACCCCTTCACTCGCTGACACTCTTTGAGGCGCGCGTGGAAAACAACGCGCCGTCGACCCGGGCTTGGTCCTTACCGGACGGCGAGCTACCCATTGCTCACCATCCGCAAGCCCGCGCCTACGGTGGCCGGGAATCCGCGATCGATTCCCGACGCCCGGGGCGTCTCCTCCTGCGGCGGCTAGGGGCGTGAGGGCGCGAAATTTGCCTCTCCCTCACGCGCTCCGCCTCCTCCTTCGCGAGCATTACTGCTTCGCAGAAGGAGGTGACGGCCTCCCATGCTCTCTCGCTCCGTACCATGGCCTGGACCAGGGCCGGACGCGAGAGATCCCCGCCACCGATCGCCTCCACGAGGACACGGCGGTGCTCTGTCCAAGCCGGGCATACCTCCACCGTATGCTCCACCGTGTCCTCCGGGCGATCCACGCAGTGATGACACCCGGGCGTTTCCTCCCGCCTTATCCGAAACAGGTACCTCCCGAAACAGCCGTGTCCGGTGAGGACCTGCGTCAGGCGGAAGGTGAGGACGCCGTGGCGCCTCTCCAGCCACTCCTCAAAGAGGGGACTTATCGCCGCAATAGTGGCGTGCCCAAAACTTTGACCCCTGAGTTTGGTTCCCTATTTCTTCTCAAGCGTAGGCGTAGTCAGTTAGAAAATGTCGACGCCATCGTTTATTAGTGATTCCGATATCTTATTTACTGGATAAACAATTTCATTTCATTTCAGTCATAACTAGGACGAAAACCGCTCACATTAGCGTTCAGATCAGGGCCCTGTTTAATTTTAAACGTTACAATCCAACAATTTGTAAAAAAACGTCACATATTTGTTAAGTTTTACTGCATGTAAATAAACCTTACAAATATGTAAGAAAGTAAAAAGTAAATAACTTATAATTAAAATATACAAAACACTATATATTAACTTATATAAAAAACACTTTAGTTTGTAAGTTAAGTAATCAGGACCTTACAATGAACAATGTTAATATTTTGTATAAATAATTATTTTCGTTAGTCCAAACCGAGTTCGATAATTCTTTTAAGAAGAACACTAAGATTATCAGCCCTAAGTTTTTATTGAGTGACTGGGCAACTCAAGGACTCAGGAAAAGTAGGGATAGACTTTTCGAGCTGTATGGCCTTAAGCCGTATATTAACACGGAAATTTTTAATAAGTATGTTGCTACTTACTCTAAAACTTTTAAAACTAACTGCAAAGCAGCTAAAGCGTCTTTCATTAGCAACAATGTTAAATCAGCAGAAAATAAAATAAAGACAGTTTGGAAAATTATTAACAATGAAACGAACAAGAATTAAAGTCATAATACTGATTACACACTGGACACATCCCGCTAATGAGACTTAGCGATAAGATCGAAGTTGCTCAGGAATTTGCAACTTTCTTTACCAATATTCCAATTAAAACTACAGAAACTTTAAACTCCTCCCCCTTACGTGCTATGGATTTATTAAGAGCGAATGTTTTAGCCTTCTTTTCCTTTCTTTTTTCTTTTTCTTTCCTTTCTTTTTTTTCCTTTGGAATTTAAATTTAATCATATAAACCCTATGGTCGTTGTTAAGGCTTTTACGCATGTTATGACCAAAATTACCGAAGATCTGTGAGGCATGTCTACTAAAGTTTGTCAATCAATTATTGAGACAATTGCTCCCTATTTAGCTTTAATATTTAATTTGTGTGTAGATCAAGGGGTCTTCCCGGATTTAATGAAGTACAGTAAAGTTATTCCACTTTTCAAATCCAGGGACAGCAAGGACACTAATAATTATAGACCCGTATTGGTTTTGCCGGTTTTCAGCAAGATGTTTGAAAAAGTAATGTTAAATCAAATGCTCAATCATTTTAATCGTAATAACATCTTACACGATCAACAGTATGGTTTTACCAAAGGACGTTGCACAACTGACGCTGGTGTCAATTTATTAAAACACATCTTTAACGCATGGGGAGAGGCACAGGATGCAATAGGTATCTTCAAAGCATTTGATTGCGTTAATCACGAAACACTGCTCTTGAAACTTCAGCATTACGGACTGGCTAAACTTGCGCTTAACTTAGTAAAATCATATTTGAATGATAGACTGCAGCAATTTCAAATAAACGGTGTAAATTCATTGAGTTTAAAAGTCTAAATGGGTGTACCACAGGGCTCGATATTGGGTCCATTCCTCTTTTTAGTATATATAAATGATTTACCTCATTTACTAAAAAACCGACCACAAATGGTGTTATTTGCTGATGACATATCACTGATTTTTAAGGTAAACAGACATGCACAGGTGCTTGACGAAGTAAATAACGCTATGCTAAAGGTCCATAATTGGTTTACTGTAAATAATTTAGTATTCAATGAGAAGAAAACTAAATGCATAAGATTCGCGTTACCGAATGTTAGAAGTAGTGAATGTCACGTTGTACTGAATAAGGATACACAAGAATTCGTCGAAAAAACGGTTTTCTGGTTTTTTGAGCGTGATAACGCTTGACTCAAAACTACAGTGGGGTCCTCACTTAACATCACTTGCAGGGCGGCTAGGTTCAACCGCTTACGCTGTTTGGAAAATCCGCCAACTAACAGACGTGGATACCGCGAGACTGGTCTATTTTAGTTACTTTCATAGCATCATGTCTTACGGTATTTTGCTGTGGGGACGGGCCGCAGATATTGATTCTATATTTATTCTGCAAAAGAGCTATTAGAGCTATGTTAGAGCCATCTACAACCTCCGCAGACGCGAATCTCTAAGGGAACTGTTTAAGAAAATTAATATCATGACGGTACCTTGTCAGTAAAGAAAGAAAGAAAGAAAGAAAGAATAATATTTATTAAAAACATATGATATGAAAACATTATGTATGTTCGAAAAACTCTACATCTGTATAGTAAGATAAGTGACAGGCATAATTTTAACACAAGAAATAGGAACAAATTAGATCAACCACGTTTCAGATTGTCTAAAGTACACACTTCTTTTATGGGGTACTGTGTAAAATGTTATAATAAAATACCACTCGTTATTCTTCAACTAAATGAGAAGAAATTTAAAACTTGCATTAAACGCACACTATGTAGAAAAGCATACTATAAGTTGGATGATTTTATTATCGTAGATAAAAATGCTTGGCTAAATGCTGGTCCTGGTCCACAGCCACTTGGGCTCACTAGTTAATTTTAAAAAAAATGTTGAGTTGCTTCGCATTTTTTATTTTTTCTGACTACGAACATAATGTTTATTTTTTATTTAACCATATTTTAATTATAGAATACACTAATATTATATTGATTTTCTTTCATTTGGTGGTAAACAATTTTAAAGGTTACAAATACATTGCAAACTATAGTTTTGTATAACTTAGACGCGTTTTTATTTTAAATTTTTGTAAATGTGAGTACCATGGAGTCGTTTACTGTGTTGTATTTTGACTTGAAAGAGCAGGGTAGTTGAGAGTATGTCATGCTCACTTAATGTCTCGCTGATGGTGGCGAGTGTGTTGGATCATTCGGTTCCCTACAAAATGGTTGAGCTGGATGGTGCTGATCCATGCGTCATGTTCGTGAACGGGCGCCGTCAGTTGAGACTAGAATCAGTTTTATTATTTTTTGTAAAGTTTGACGTTCTAAAGTGCCTTTTTTGTGCCTAATTGAAATAAATTATTTGACTTTGACTTTGAGACTGGTCATCTCTTATCTGCCAGGGCTTATTTTTAATCGTTTTTGATTATTTTTTTTACATTGTTCTCACATATAGAATCAACAAGAGTAATGTACCCAGGATTTTGTAATTTCTATATTTAAAAGAGTGTCCTTGGAGTTTCTTGCCCGTTCTTCTCTATAGAGATCTACGTTTTGGAATGGGCAACTAGTTTCAACTTTCTGACTAACTGACTCTTTGAAAATTCAAAAGTGCCTGTAAAGGGTTTAATTGAAATAAATGCTTTGAGTTTGAGTTAAAGCAACTGGCCACACTATAATTTTCATAGTTAATTAACATTTGATAATCTTTTAACCAATGCTCAGTTATGCAAATAATGCAAATAAGCATTAAAAGCAAAAGGTATCCTTTTACGAATTTACGAAAAATTCGTCATTGCCGTTCAATCACATATTCATCACTACTTTCACAACTCATTGTTAGAACCATTTTTTTAAATATAACATTTTAATTTCTTTACATTTTTTTTTTGTTGACTCATAAAATTGAAATGTTTTGACACACCGTGAGACCACCTGTCAGAATTATACTAAAATTTCAAAATATGTAAAGTTGTAATTAGAATTATGTGTTCGATAAGTAGGGCCGTAAGTTAGTAGTAAGTTTTAATAAGTAGCGCCCAGGAGCATTTGGGAATAGAAGTTAAGGTAAGTTTTTATGAGCTACATAGCGACCCTATTTTTAATAAACAACAGGTATGAAAGTAAATAGCACACAAATAAAATCAGCGATATACAAGAACATTTGGAGTATTAATCGTCACCTATTAATAATCAATTATTACCGAATACTTTAAAATGTTGCCATTGCTCAAAAAATACCGATAGATAAAATTGTAATCTTTGCTATAGTTAATTCTTTTTAGGGTTCCGTACCTCAAAAGGAAACAAATGGAACACTTAAAGGATCACTTCGTTGTCCGTCCGTGTGTCTGTCTATCTGTCAAGACTCGTTTTCTCAGGAACGCGTGATAGTATCAAGTTGAACGAAATTCATATCAAGTACGTAGGTCTACGGTCACTTGGAGTTCTAAAAAAATCAAGCTTCTAAGTCAACGCAACATATAGATATATTTTGATACTCGCAAATAACTCAAACCCGGGGGGTACCACTTCCCGTTAACCTAGAATCATGAGGTAAGAAGCAAGGTCTCACAGCCCAAGTTAAAAAAATCGTTAATTTGTAGTTTTGTCACATCACAAAATATTTTCTGCGATTGCAAAATTACATTAAACATCATAAAAAAAACATCGTGAGGAAACCGGAATATCCTAGAACCGAAAATTCAAAGATATGTAACATCTACCAACCCGCACTGGGCCCGCGTAGTGGATTACGGCCCAGTCCCTCTCAGTAAGAAGAGGCCATTATGATAAATGATTTATTTCTGCAAGTAGGTTTGTACAAACACTTTTACACGTCAATCATATTTTAAAAACTAGATGAGGTCGGCGTTTCCTATCTGACTACTCTGAGAAGAAAGGCCGAAACAAACTCAGAGGTCACAGTCTCTTTTAAAGTCCAGACATAATCTTGGTCAGATCATGTGAAGACGATGTAGATTGATGTCTGAAATGGTCTTTTGAGGAAATAACCATTCAGATTGAGAAGACCTGTCCAGTCAGTGCACGCATTTGTCAGTTATCGTGCAGCTCAACTCAGAATTTAAGGAGCTCAACGATTCGACGAACAATACCAAAGAAAGGACGTTTGGGTAGGCCACATAAATTACTCAAACTGCCAGACCATGATAAAAACTAATTGACAACAAAAAAAAAAAAATTAAAACAAAACAAAAGGGAATATCTGCATAGTCTTCACATTCACAATAATTAAAATAATATAATACTTTAAAGTAAATATTCATGTCAATGAATATATAACATTCATTAATGTCAATGTGTATATAATAACCCGGAAATAATCTTGGTCAGAGCATTTCAATTTGAGGACCATGATTTGTGTCTGAAATGGTCTTTTGAGGAAAGAACCATACAGATTTGAGTGGACCTGGCCAGTCAGTGCACGCATTGTCCCAGCAGTGGGGACATTGCAGGCTGATTATGCTAAACTTTCATTTGCAGTTGGAGAATGAACCGTGACGTATGTCGATTTTTGGAAAAACATTTGTCAACTACAAGGTTAAGTTTTTTCTTGGGATAAATTCATCGCAACTATACAATCCTTAATTGTGTTGTGCGTGGTCCGACACGTACTTGGCCTGTTTATTTAAGGAATTTTACAAGACATCGGTCGTTAAAACATTTAATTTATAAGTGAATGCCATCGTTTAGAATTCTTTAGCCCAGAAATATGGTATATAATACTGTGATTGTACTGCTAAGGAATAGGACGTGATTGTATAGCGGTTGTTCTTATTAGTAACTATCATGGCATCAATGTTGCTAGTGTTGTGTGTCAGTTGGTTTGCGCTCGCGGCTGCGTGGTCAGCCGCCCCTGCGCCCGGGCCGTACGCACTCGAAGACGCCGAACTGCACTTCGAGCGATTCATACATAAGTATGAAAGAAACTACGCCGATGAAAACGAGAAACAAACCAGGTTCCAAATATTCAAAGACCGTTTGGAAAAAATAAACAGTTTGAACGAGAACAGCAATCACGCTGTTTTCGGTAAAATTTAGTTATTTATATATATGTGTTTATTTTATTTAACTACACTGGATCGCCAAAATTCCGGGTCGCTAATAAATACCGTGATATCTCCATAAATTACATACGTAGATCGCTATAATAAGTAATATGTAGTAAGCAGGTTACTAATGCTTGTTCTAAATCTCTAAATAAGTTTCATTTATACAAGAAACAGATTAAAATAAAAAAACTGATCTTTGAAATTTTTAAAAATTACAAATTATGAAAATGTATTTTTTTCTGCTTTTGTTTCAAAGCGAGCTGTCAATAAAAATGATTCCTTGGATTGATTAGAGTATTCAGTGCAATATCATGTCGTTAACACCTGAAGAATGTACACGGATGATTACCATGGTACAAGATGGAAGAAGTTTGACTTTGACTTTGCTCTCCTGCTCCCGTTACCTTACACGAGTTATGGAATGCGCTAGTGGAAGAATGGGCAAATATAGACCAAAATCGTATTAAAAACGGTGGTTAAAAAAGTGGTTTAAAGCATGCCACATCATCTTAATGAAGTGATACGGGCTCGTGGAGGACATACAAAATATTAAATTTACAAAAAAAAAGATTTACTGCGAAGTGTATTTTTGTTGTCATAAGTTAGAAGCGAAATATTTTTATTTTTGAGTATTTAATTAAAGTTATATAGTGTACAAAACGTGTTACACATTTTTTTATATAATATATTAATCAGTCATCTACAATATACTATAGTTTCGCAAATTAGTCTTATGTATTTAAGAAACTATCACGCCATTTATTAGCGAGCCGGAACTTTTGCGATCCAGTGTATATGTATACCAACATTTCGAGTTTCCTTCAGGTATAACGCAATTTTCGGATCTATCTCAAGAAGAATTTATATCAAAATTCACCTGTTTGAGAAATTCATCTGACTCCCATTCCATTGGCGACATCAGTGGCAGTTGCAAATACTTGTATGATAATGACATTAACTATAATGTTTCGTCGTCGTCATTCGATTGGCGCGAACACGGTGTGGTTACCCCCGTTAAAGGCCAAAAGTCATGTGGAAGTTGTTTTGCGTTTAGCACAATCGGTAAGTGCATGTTTTATTCAACAATTGTCTTTAATCTTAAATAAAAAGTTAAAATTATTTATAATAAACAATGTATTAATTAAAAATAATATTGACTATTTATCGCAGGTAGTATTGAGAGCCAGTACGCCATCAAACATAAGGAGCTCGTAAGATTATCTGAACAGCAGATTGTAGACTGCGACAAAAACAATTCTGCATGTGCTGGCGGATTTATGAACGTTGCAATGCGGTAATTTTATTATTTTATGATTAAGGGATTTATTTATAAATGTTCCTAGTGCCGTAATGATTAGCGACTGTTTAACCATACACTTTTAACGTTTGAACATCACTTAACTTTAAGCAACGTTTATAAAAATAAACTGATTTTCGTAAGTGTGTCTTTATGAATAACTAGCTTGCGCCAGCGGCTTCGCCCTCGTGACATCTTTATAAATTATAGCCTATGCTACTCATGGATAATATAGCATTCCACTGGTGAAAGAATTTTTAAAATCGGTTTAGTAGTGTTTTAGTTTATGTATTACAAATAAACAAACATAAAAAAACAAATCTTCTCTCTTTATAATATTAATAATTTAGATTTAGATATCTGCTACAATTATTGATTACCATGAATATATTCTGTTAACATTGGGGAATTGGCGATAAAATATGCAAATGACAAATAAGTCACAAAAACTGTCAATAAAGACGATCTGATGAATACAATTTTTTAAATTACTATGCTCGCCGTATCTTTGATACAAAACTACCTCGACCGAAATTATTAGAAATAAGAAATATTTTTGGTGTGAAACAATATAAGTGCAAGGCTTCCTGCGATTCAATAAATTTATTTCAGATAGAAAACCATATAAAACAAATACACTATAAAAAGAAAATTAAAGTAATAGATACGGTGACAGCGCCGCCATCTAGGGGTCAGACTCTATGGAACCAGATGTGTGGGACTGTTTGATTCAGATCGCGAAAATAGTCGCTAATTATTTTAATTTATTAAGGTATTTAAATTTTTTTCGGCAATGTTTGTCAGAGAGAGCTTACTCATCTGGCCCTGTAGACACTGTATTTGATGATCATGTTGACAGGTCGCTGATCGAGCAAGGAGGATGCGAGTCTGAAGCTGACTACCCATACCAAGGAATATCGGACGATTGCCGTTTTGATCCAAACAAAGTGAAAGTCCAGATAACCGACTGCCGCTCCTATAATATTACTTCACAAGACAAACTAATGCAACTGCTGTACCATGTGGGACCCGTCGCGATTGGTAAGTAAATTAATTTGAATTTGTTAGTGTAAGTCTAATTTTCCAGAGTGGATCAAACTCAAACTCAAAGCATTTATTTCAAATAAACATATAACAGGTACTTTTTAACTGTCAAGGGGTAGGTCAGTCAGAGAGATGAAGCTAGTTGCCCATTCCAAAGCGTAAAATAGATTCCTATGAAGAAGGACGGGCAAGAAACTCCACGGAAACTCTTTTAAATCAGAATATTGTTACAAAATATTGGTAATTATACATGTGAGAACAATGTAAAAAAACGGGCACGTTAAAAGCGTCCGTAATAATAATATAAAAACTAATATAATTCAAAAAAATAAATAAGCCATGGCAGCTATAAGAGAGCTATAAGAGATGACCAGAAGATTAGAGTGGCTAGAATAATGTTTCAGCACGAATTAACAAAAAATGCATGCCGTGGTAAAAATACATAAAAGGAAGTCAGCAAGACTGTACTACTCGTATCGAAGAAGTTCATATCTAAGCAGTTTGAAAACAAAATCCCGTAAACACGATGACCACATCTGCTACCACCCCGGTTCTATAGCGACCGAGCGCTGTAAGCAGAAATAGTCTTTAAGGTGTATAGATATGAACTTCTTCGATGGTACATGGAGAATTACTTGCCCATGCAGAGTATCTTCAACACTTTCAATCACAGAAAAACGTATAGGTAATTTTAGCAACTTATGAAGTAATTTTTGTGTGTCTTTCTGCTTGAAGGTATCAAGGCAGCAGCTTTGATGAATTATGATAAAGGAATCATATCTGACGAGGAATGTGATTCCGGAGAAATAAACCATGCAGTCTTACTAGTAGGGCACGGATCAGGTACGGTACATTCATTTTAAATTTTACAATTACGTTCCCGTTTGGCCCCAGTCGTGACAGATGCTTCGCGATGATGCAAATTTTTATGGTGCTTGTCTAGAACTAACCTTCGTGATTTAAAGTCTCCCAAGCTACATAAGCTTGAGTGTTATTTGAGATTTTAGTGGTCATTTAGTATCTGCCCTTAAATGTTTCATGTTCCATTACATATCTCCGAATGTGTTGCTAATGTTACTTTTATTTCAGAGAATGGTATGCCATTTTGGATCGTCAAGAATTCTTGGGACACAACTTTTGGGGAAGATGGCTACTTCAGAATGCAACGCGGTGAAGGTGCACTTTCTTGTGGCATGATGAATGAATACATGGCGACACCCATCGTCGCTTAATGTTTTTTAACTTGTACACGTTACAAAATCTTAAGTTCTAGTTACTTGACAAATTGTAATATTTTAAATTTTATATTTCCATTCTGAAAATATTAAAAATATAATATCCATATTGTTAACTGCTAGTTTGTTTCTGTTTGAGAGCGTTTATACAGAAAGAGGGTAACGCCGAAAAAGTGGTAAAATAAAAGAATGAAAAAAAAATTGGATACACGTAAAGTGGGTATGTTTTTTTCTCGTCTATATCATAGATTGCGGTATTGTAGGAAAGGTCGTTCAAAAATACAGCGAGTTTGTGAAATCTATTTTTGGATTTAAGGATCCGTTTGCCGAATATTAAGCTTAAAAATGCAAAATTTTGTTAGAGTCAAATGTCCACCACAGTCAGCAATTTTTTTTGGTTTTGAATAAGTGAAAAAAATTACAGCAGTATTATGTAAAACGAAGTAAAAGGAAAACTATCACAGCTAAGTAGGCTCTACAAGTTAAGAAGGAAAAATCGACCACCTTAAATTTACAATTACAAAAACATGATCTCCCATACATTCCGTAGGTATGGGAGAACATATTTTTCAACTACAATACATCTGTTTGTTCTTGGGATAAATTAATCCCAACTACCCTTCATTGTTTTTTACACCTAAAACGGTTACAACATCAAATTCATTGTTATAATTGCATTTCATTATTAATATTCTTGTTCAGTAGATAGCCATATTTCTTAATTCCATAAAGTAATATTGCCAAATTAATCAAAACAGGTAAATATTTGACAGCTATTTGAGACGTTACCAACTTTTTAGTTAAAAGCTCTTAACCATCGTACCTAATTACACCAACTGCTGCAGCTGACCGTCAAAAACCACTTCTAAATTATATCATCTATTTTTCGTTTAAAATCCTTCTTCCTACCTACAGATATCTTCTGCCTGAACCATACTATACTTTATAATAATTAAATTATAAATGATAGTTATTTCTGCAAATTGGTAAAAAAAAAAACACTTTACACGTCAGCATTAAACTAGATGAGTTCGGTGTTTCCTAGCCAACTACTCTGAGAATACATAATCTTGGTCAGGACCATGCAAATTAATGTCTAAAATTGTATTATCAGGAAAGAAATACACCGATATGAGTGAAACTGGACAGTCAATGTAAGCATTTGTCAGTAAACGTGCAGCTCAACTCAGAACTTAATAACCTCAACGATTCGACGTACAATACCAAAGAAATTACATTTGGGTAGGCCGCATAATGTACCTGTCTTGTTCAGTGTTCCTACGCGTAACCTGTCTTGTAATTGACCATATCTTGAGCAAAATTGCCAACGTAACTGCAACTGTACTACCTCTGCATCTTTCAGATCATGAAACAGCACAAATCCTAAGCTTTCTTTCTAAACATAAACCACAAAAAGGATCAATATACTCAAATTCGAATTCAAAAGATATTTATTCAAACTAGCCTGAGAATCAGCACTTTTCAAGCGTGAACATTACATAAGACAGTCCCCCAAAAACGCCCTCCCTTCTCCACTTCCTAGTGCTTTAGCTCGGAAGAAAGTGGCGCAACAAACTCCTCAGCAGCACAGCTATCTGTTCAGTTAGAAAAACTTCATTCTAAACTATAGTATGATAAATAATTTATATCACGCAACACAAAACATTAAATTATTGCTAGCACACGCCAATATACCAACATAAACATTGAAATCTATACTCAAGCGAAAATAAAAACTAAAAACTGAATACGTAAACAGAACTTAATACCCGAATAAAAACCTTATCATTTAAAATGAATAAAACGAATTAAAATATTTATAAAAACGATATTACAAATTTAAATTGATTTAATACTAACCTACGTCAGTTATCCAGCGACCATACAACGCAATACTCTCTTCGGAAACCGAAAAAGTCACTTAAAAGATCAATTACACCAATTCAGCAGTTTTATCAGACATGAGAACGGAAAGTGGGCCCATAAGCAATGAGCAAAAATTTCTAAGATTTGCCCTATCAGACAAATGTCTGACAGGTCTGTAGACAATTTTCAGTTTGCCAATATTCTGCAAGATCAAAGAATTAAACTTGTGACCCCGAAAGCAGTTGCAAAGGAAATTCAAATCATTAGCCTGAATAAAAGTCCTAATAATATAATAATAATAATAATATAAACTTACCACGCCTACCTATGCACAAAAAAAATAGGGCGCTGATGGGTGCCTTGGACTCGCAGCTTAGAATTTTTTTCGAGAGCAGCGAGGACCTCGTTGATACACACTCGATCCTGTATTGCGCGGCTGTTGCGGCATGTCGTTTAGCTAACGTCAAGTTTCCAAACAGTGACGGAGCTACTCGACCAAAACCAGCCGTACCAGCCTGGCAGAGCAGGATCGAGCGACGTATCGATGGGGCCAGGGTACTCATCGGCAAACTATACTGCTTCAGGGAGGGCAATACACGACCACGAGTGATGCGCTTTGTAAGGCGGGCATTCTCGGGGACTGGAATCAGCCCTCGAGAATACATGTCCCGTGTCACAGAGTGCATGGACTTCCTGAAGCAAAAAGTTTGTGCATGGGCGAACCGTATTCGGCGGTATAAGCGGCGGGTTGATCGGTACACACAGAATCGCATGTTCCAGAGCGATGAGAGGTGGGTATATAGAGCTTGGGAGCGACCTGAACAAAATGTGACAGACGCGTGCCGCCCGGGTGAAGCCGCCACGAGTGCATTCTGGCGCAGCATCTGGTCGGTGCCCGTCTGTCATGCTGAGGCTGACTGGATGCAGGATGTCAGGCGAGTGTGTGAAACTATTCCAGAAATGGAAGCCATACTTATCACGCCATCAGACGTAGCCAGAGCAGTCCGTCCGTTACCGAATTGGAAATCACCGGGACCGGACGGACAGCACAACTTTTGGTTGAAATGGCTGATTAGTTCACACACTCGCCTGGCATCTCAATTCCAGTCATCCCTAGAGTCTGGGTCGCTACCGCAGTTTCTTACAACAGGCGTTACCCACCTACTCCATAAGTCAGGTAGTCCCGCGGAACCCAAGAATTATAGACCGATCACATGTTTGTCAACGGTCTATAAACTTCTTACATCCATTTTGAGAGAGAAAATACAAAATTAACACACACATTGTCAATAATTCAATTATGTCTGCCTCTCAAAATGGATGTAGGAATGGGTCCCGCGGTACTAAGGAGTTACTCCTCATCGACATGGCCATAAGCCAACAGGTTCGTCGATCCCGCAAGGATCTGTCGACATGCTGGATAGACTATAAGAAGGCCTACGACTCGGTGCCACATACATGGCTCATGTGGGTGCTGGAGTTGTACAAGATGGATACAACTCTACGCTCCTTCCTGAAGTCGTGTATGGGGCAATGGAGGACGGTCCTTCGCTATCCAGGATGTCGACAGATCCAGGGGAACGATGAACCTGTATGGATTAAACGGGGAATATTCCAGGGCGATAGTTTGAGTCCACTTTGGTTCTGCTTAGCCCTGAATCCTCTAAGCACACTGCTGGAGGATTCAGGACTGGGCTATCGATTGAGGAGAGGTGGTCAGGTCATATCTCACCTCCTCTACATGGATGACTTGAACCTCTTTGCCCCCAACAAATTGCGACTGATGGAGCTACTGAAGGTAACTGAAACATTCAGTAGCGCCATCAGGATGGAATTTGGTGTGGACAAATGTGCAGTCATGCATGTAAAGCGAGGGGAGATTATGGAGTCCGAGGGAACTCAACTCACGGACTCCATACACCTTAGATCCCTCTCCTCAAACGAAAGCTATAAGTATTTGGGTATGTCGGAAGCGTTAGGCATCAACGTTGCTGACATGAAGCAATCGTTGAAGGAGCGCTTCTTTGGTCGCCTGAAGAAGGTTTTAATTAGTCTTCTTTCGGGCGGAAACAAGGTGCGCGCCTTCAACGGTTGGGTCATGCCGGTTTTGATGTACTCTTTCGGGATACTCAAATGGACTCAGACCAAACTCGACGCCCTGGACAGGAGGGTCCGTACACTCCTGACCGCAAACCGGATGCATCACCCACGTTCATCGGTGATGAGACTGTACATCCCGCGGAAATGCGGGGGTCGAGGCTTTTTAAATGCGAAGACCCTCCATAACCGCGAGGTGTGCAGCCTCAGGGAATATTTTTTAAAAGCCGAAGTGGGTATGCACCGTGATGTGGTAGCAGTGGACAAGGGGCTCACCCCGCTTTCCATGGCTAAAGAGAACTGGCGCAAACCTGTTGTACTTACTACAGATGACCGCAAAGAAGTATGGCAAAGCAAGGAGCTTCACGGGCGCTTCTACCGGGCTCTTCACGAGCCTGGTGTAGATTTCCTAGCGTCCGTATCCTGGCTACGTTTTGGTGACCTTTTCGGGGAAACTGAAGGTTTCGTCTGTGCAATTATGGACGAAGTTATCTTGACGAATAACTACCGGAGACATATTATGAGGGACGGGACGGTTGACGTGTGTCGGGCATGCCACCGTCCGGGTGAGTCCATGAGACATATTATCTCTGGTTGTTCTCGTCTGGCTAACGGCGAGTACTTGCACAGGCATAACCAAGTGGCCAGGATTATTCACCAGCAACTTGCTTTGAAATATAAACTTGTGGATTCTGAGGTACCGTACTACAAGTATGTGCCCGACCCAGTTCTCGAAAATGACCATGTCACGTTGTACTGGGATCGGTCTATCATTACTGACAGGACTATTGTTGCCAATAAGCCTGATATAGTGGTGATAGACCGATTAGCGCGCCGCGCAATGATAGTTGATGTTACCATTCCACATGACGAGAACCTCGTGAAAGTTGAGAAAGAGAAACAAATAAAATATCTCGACTTAGCACACGAGGTTGTCGACATATGGAATGTGAGCTCGGCTATCATTGTGCCGATTGTCGTAACGGCCAATGGCCTGATGGCCGAAAGCCTCGACCAACATCTCTCGAGGCTCTCGTTAGGCGGTTGGATCAAGGGCCTGATTCAGAAGGCAGTACTTCTCGATACGGCTCGTATTGTGAGGAGGTTCCTATCTCTGCAGCCCTAACCACCGGTAGCTTGGACCCTGCTCCCGACACCGGCGGAACACTATTTTTTATATTTTTAAATGTTTTTTATACCCTTTTAAAAAAAATATATTTAAAAATGTATTTTATATGTTAGAAAAATAAATAAACGAATATAAACTTTATTATCAGGCTTCAAAGGCCCATAGCGTGTTAGTATTACAAATTACTTAAGTCTATGTTAGTATAACAATTACGCACACACACAATCATGTGTAATGTATGACCTTATTACGGCAGAAAGAATAAGATACTCAGGAGTATTGTTAATGCACCCTGGTATACAAGAAATGACGACCTTCATCGTGACTTATAAATGAAACCAGTCACCAAAAAGATCCAAAAATTTGCTGAGGCCCATGCACACCAACTCCACGATATGTGAACATCGAGGCAATTATTCAGCTGTTAGGAACAGAAAAAAATATATGTAGGTGATACTACGAGTATATCGCACATCCACGTAAAATATTTTTGACAAAGATTCTGAATATCTGGGCAAATATTTAAAATAAAATCATTCAGAATTGAGACTGACTTTCCTAACTCACCTATGTTGGTAAGAGCATCTTGTTCAGGTAGTTTACACACCTTGTAATAGAAGACTTGAGAAATGAGTATCACCACCTCCTAAGTGGGCTCTCATGTTTGTTCTCTAGTATAGTTCTTAAGACAATTGACTGAAAAGAGCTCCATAAAGGAGACGCCTTTAAGCAGGTCTTAAGTATGTATATCCACGTGTTTCTCTAGGCACCACAGGAAGAGTTTGATGAAAGTCACAGCATTTTTTTTTCTGAACTTCTTAAACCTTTTAGAGTTCTGTCTACGGCTTCTATATGTGAGCGGTGGCTCATCGTTCATTCGTACCATTATCAGACAAACCTCGTACGGAAGTTTGCCCAACGGCCCGTTTTTCGTTTGAAACACAAGGATTATTTCTGGAGGGAGACATTCAAAGGCAGTTTAAATGAGGAATGAGCAGTTTTCCGCCACTAAGTAAAGTTGCGGCAAATCCGGAAGAAGCCAGTCTGCCTGTTGATCGAATTTTGGTCACTATTTAGGTAAGTTGTTCCGGTACTACCGGGTGTGTTGATAAAACATAATTTGCCTTCATTGTTTTCAACGCTATTTATTATGGCATCTTAAGTGAGTCGCTGAGTTGGTACGTGATTACAAATGTACTCATTCAGTTAGTTACAATCATGTGCCAATGTTTTCCTTAGATAATCGTTTTCGTTGGTACTCTGCGGTACACTGCCAAAATCCATAAAAATAAACATTAGGAGACATTGGTCAACTTTCAAGTTGATGAATGTCTCCTAATGATTTTTTACTTAATACGACTAGCTAGATAAATTTTGTCTCAGTATTATAATTTAATTTCAATGATTTATTTTGAGTATTATATTTTATTACCTAAATATATTAATTAAGCTCGTCAGTACTAAATAGTTTTAAGATAATGTAACAGGTACTAACAAAATATGGACAAAAATAGTCAAAGAAAATTTGCAAAAAATAAACAGTTTGAACGAAGATAGCAAACACGCTGTTTTCGGTAAAAACAAATTGTATTTATTTGATTTAATCGGTCAAAACTTGATTGTTTTTATTTTTGGTAACTATATAACAATATGTCGAGGTACTAACATAGTTTTAAGATAATGTAATAGGTACTAACAAAATATGGACAAAAATAGTCTGAATTAAATGAATTTTATTTTATAATAATTAGAAATTAGACCTTGATTTATGATATCATTTGAAAATGGCATAGCTTCCTTTAAACCCTGCAGACACATTTAAGACTCCGTCATTAGATGACATTCATAAGAGTCTAATAAGGGCTTAATTCTGATAGGTATTTAATTTTTGCAGTGACGAATAATTATTTGGTAAGTATGCAAAAATGTCAAGTAAAATAACCATTGCATATCTGAATATTAGGTATTGATGGAATTATTGCACGTGAAATTATTTCTATAGATATGAAATTATATAGCAAACTAATAAAATTCGCACACATTAAATAAACATTTAAAGTATTAATTATAGTCAATTATTATTGGACATTTTAAAATGCTGATGTAAAGCTAGCAAGATATAATGCTGATAAAAAAAACCGGCCAAGTGCGTTTTGGACCACGCACAATGAAGGGTTCCGTAGTTGGGATGAATTTATCCCAAAAACATCATACAACATACATCGATATACGTCACGGTCAATTCTCCACCTGCAATAGAAAGTTTGTAATCGCAAAAAAAAAACTATGTGATAAAACTACTAATTAACAATTTTCTGACTTTTTCCTTTACTTGTGCTGTGAGACCTTGCTTCTTGCCAAACATGATTATAGGTCAACGTGCAGTACCCGGTTTTGATTCATTTGCGAGTATCAACATATATGGCATAAATGGCCGTATTTTTGTATTGTGTTGACTTAGAAGATTTTGTTTTTTATGAGCTCCAAAGGACCGTAGACTTACGTATTTGATATAAATTTCAACTTGATACCTCAACGTGTTCCTGGCAGACTGACAGACAGACGGACAACGAAGTGATCCTATAAGGATTCCATTTTTCCTTTTGTGATACGAAACCCTAAAAATGATAAACTGGTTATCTCAGTTCTAATAAATTCCTTTTCTTATGGAATTTAACCATACGCCGGTCGTAAAAATGTTTAATTTATCACAAACTATAAAATTCAAATACTTTTCAAGTGAATGGCAACGTTTAGAATGCTATAGTCTAGAAACATGGTATATAATACTCTGATTGTACTGTTAAGGAATGTAGTTGTTCTTATTAGTAATTATCATGGCATCAATGTTGCTATTGTTGTGTGTCAGTTGGTTTGCGATCACGGCTGCGTGGTCAGCCACCCCTGCGCCCGCGCCATACGCACTCGAAGACGCCGAACTGCACTTCGAGCGCTTCATACAAAAGTATGAAAGAAACTAGGTACGGCGACGAAAACGAGAAGCAAACCAGGTTTCAAATTATTCAAAGAAAATTTGCAAAAAATAAACAGTTTGAACGAAGATAGCAAACACGCTGTTATCGGTAAAAACAAATTGTATTTATTTGATTTAATCGGTCAAAACTTGATTGTTTTTATTTTTGGTAACTATATAACAATATTTCGAGGTTTTTTCAGGTATAACGCAATTTTCGGATTTATCCCAAGAAGAATTTAATTCAAAAATCACCTGTTCGAGAACTTCAGATGACTCACATTCTATTGAAGACATAATGGTTGCAAATACTTCTATGACAAAGACATCAACTATAATGATGCGCCGGAGTCGTTTGATTGGCGCGAACACGGTGCTGTTACCCCCGTTAAAACCCAGAAGGGTTGTGGAAGTTGTTATGCGTTTAGAGCAATTGGCAATTCAATAATTGTCGGCACGGTTTGCGCAGTGGTTAAGCGATTGACTGCTGCGCTGCGTGTCGCGGGATCGATTCCCGCACGGAACAAATATTTGTATGACCTACATGTAGTTGTTCCGGGTCTGGCTGTGTGTGTATGTAAGTTTTAAATGTTTGTAAACGCACCCACGATACAGGAGAAATCCTAGTGGGGCAAAAAAAAAAAAAAAAAATTTAAGCTTCTCAAATAGTTAAAATTGTGTATATTAAAAGAATAACACTTTATTAAAACATGTTTTAATATTATTACAGATAGTGTTGAGGGCTAGTACGCCATCAAGCACAAGGAACTGGTTGGGTTGTCTGTACAGCAGATCGTAGACTGCGACAAAAAATATTCTGGATGTGATGTTGGACTTCTGAGTGTTGCTTTGCGGTAATTTAAAATCTTTTAAGAAGGAAGGAGGAGAGAGAAGAATACGTTTTACTCACCTCAAAATAGTACACTACTGTCGCGGCTTAGTGAAACTCCTCTTCTCTCCTCCTGAGAGAGGAGGAGTTTCACTGACCTCAAAATAGTACATTACTGTCGCGGCCTGCAACTGAGACATAAATGGACGGTCGTAAAAATGTGGGCCGAGGCGAAACCGAGGCACAACAACAGAGGCGAACACATACGTGAGTCCATCAATGCCTGGTTGCGGCCAAGATTTGTATAATATTTTTTTCAAATAATGCGCGGAAATTCAGACTGAGTAGTTTAATAATAAATTCCAGAATCAATGACAAACAATAGTTATTTATCCAACATGTGAGGAAAGTTCGTTTTTCCTATGAGTTTTGATTTTGAGTCTTGAGCGAACGAAGGATTGAAAAATAGAATCACGAGCGCAGCGAGTGATTATAAATTTAAATCCTGAGTAAGCGAAAGACTCAACAAAACGAATAGCAAATGAACTTGCTCACATGTTGCATACAAAACTTTTCACCACGACCAGCAAGAAAGTATTCAGTCATCATAGGTAAATAAATTAAATAGACACAAAGCAAATCAAAATAATTCTTTATTTTTTTAAATATCTGTAAAACTTAACATAAAAAAATCAGGCAAGGTTAGTTTCTGAACGGGATCATTACTTTCCTCACTGTTCAAACAGTGAGGAAAAACCAACTTTCCTCACTGTTCAAGCAGTGAGGAAAAACCAACTTACCTCACTGTTTTCGTAGAGGAAAGACACTTCTTTCGTGCGGGAGTGGTGAAAAAATATTTTTTCACGCGCCATAGAATGTTCATTTGTTTCTTTATTTATATACAAGCCAAATCTAAATTTCAATAAAATCGTTGATACTCGTAAGTTACCTAACATGACAGATATGAGTTTTCATAGTCAGTGAGTGCTTACTCAGGGCCCTGTATCTATTGACAGAGTTTTTGATCGTCATGTTGACAGGTCACTGGTCGAACAAGGAGGAAGCGAGTCTGAAGATGACTATCCATACGAGGATATAAGAAAAAGTTGCCGTTTTGATGCAAATAAAGTAAAGGCCCAAGTGACCGACTGCCGTTCCTATAATCTTACCTCACAAGAGAAACTGAAGCAACTGCTGTACCACACCGGACCCATCTCGATTGGTAAATTATTTATTACGAGTCCGCGTATCACTACACAGTTTCCCTCAGTCACCAGTCAAGTTTTAAATCCCAGGCTTGGTTCGAGGATTTCCCTGTTTTGCTACTCTTAACTAAATGGGTATTTAAGTTCTTTAAATCACTTGTAATGCTGTTCTGTTCCTATTCCGTGCGTTTTTCTCAGTTCATGTAAGCAGCGTGTACGTGTTATGAGCTGTATATTCTTTTTCCCCTTCGATCTTCTTTTCGAGTGGTTAGTGACTAACCTGGTGTCAGAGTTTTAAAGCCGCCCATGGGCCTCTTACTTGATTTCACATGTCGTTGAGAAATATCTCTCAGGCGTGCCGGTTTTCTCACGATGTTTTCCTTCACCGTTTTTCAAGCTAGTGATAAATATACAATACGAACATGAATCCGAAAAGTTAGAGGTGCGTGCCATGGGTTCGAACTCGAGAACTGTGACTTGGCAGTCCTACGGTCACACCACTAGGCTATCACTACTTCTTCCCCTTCGATTTTGTTATACTACTGTTGCTGTTTCTTATTCCAGAAACTATCTTGTCATTATTGCTCTTCTACATCATCTCTTCTTTTATCTTAAGGCTTTCAAAGTGGTTCGATAGTTCTAAATTGAAGGATTCGTAATTATTAATAATCTTTATTTCGTTTTTTAATAGGCGCTTTTGGGCGGTGGATTTTAAAGTTAAACTTGATTTTTGCACATGGTAAGGAATTATATGACGTTCTGTGTCCCCGTGATGGGGACACAGATTACGAGGACAACGGAAATACAGGATCATATGAAAATATTTGGTTCGTTTTTCAATCCGTTTACGAAAATTACTGAAGTTAATGCGGTAGTAATGGTCATATAAATGGTGCAAACTAAATTGTTATATTTTAATTAAATAGTGGATATCAAACAACCGGCGCCAAATCAAAAAGGTTGTACGAGTATACATTCGAGTTGGCCACTCTGTACAAGCTGACTTTGGAGCAATATTTCGGAGGGTGAAAATGAGAAATTTTAATACGGGTCAAAAATGCAATACTTATCCAATAAAAACGTTTTTTTTTTTCGTAGTCGGCCCATGTTAAAAGTTTTTCAGATTCATGAGTGTCTTAGCCCCCAGAAAGCAACTGAATTTATGAAGTAGTTTTTCGTCATTGTTCGTAGTCAAAATTCAAAAGCTTTTAGGGGTATGAGGAACAGGGTGTAAAGTTCACTCATCCACCATAGAAAAGGGAGGATCCTCCGACCAGACGGGTCTTGTGTCTGGCGGGCCGACTGCCCAACTGTTGATGTCGGATAGTCTTATATATGTCGTTCGCGCGGTAAACTCTAATTGCGCGATGCAGGATTTGTGGGACGTCATGTCTTTGATGCGTAGTTCGTATGTGGCGGTGTAACCGCTACAAGCTAAACTGAATCTTTTTTTCTTAAAGGTATCCTTATAATTGGTACAAATGAAATTGTCATATTTTAATTAAATAGTGGATATAAAACAACCGGTGCCAAATCAAAAAGGTTGTACGAGTATACATTAGAGTTGGCCACTCTGTACAAGCTGTCTTTGGAGCAATCTTTCGGAGGCTGAAAAATGACAAATTTTAATACGGGTCAAAAATGCAATACTCAAAAGCTAAACTGAACCTTTTTTTCTTAAAAGTATCCAGGCCAACGTTGTCTATTTTTTTATTCAAAAGGAATTATGTCCGAGCTACTCTGTACGATGGGTGAAATAAATCATGGAGTCCTACTGGTTGGATATGGATCACGTACGTTCCTTTTACATTTTATAATAATGCCCCGTGGTCGCTGTCTTGTCAGATACTTCGCGATGGTGCAGCTGACTCTGGTGTACGATTATCTGGAACTAACCTTCGTGATTTAAAGACTCCCAAGCTACTTATAACTAGATTGCCTTTTGGGATTTTAGTAGTCTTTAGTATCTGATATTAAACATTTCATGTGCATTCATGCATTGCTAAAATTACTTTAATTTCAGAGGCTGGTGTGCCATTTTGGATCGTCAAGAATTCTTGGGACACATCATTTGGGGAAGACGGAGAATGCACCGCGGTGAAGATAAACATTCTTGTGGCATGATGAATGCCCTCATGGCGTCAGCCGTCGTCGCATAATCCTTTATATTTTCATATAATGTTAAGTGTTTAATAAATTTACTTCAAAATTATTGTAGTTTTTAACCAACCGATGTTGAATACTGAGTTTTTGGCTACATTTTACTTTTATATGGTATTTTCTGAAAATATTAAAAATATAATCTTTATCTCGATATTAACTGTTAGTTTTTTTCTGTTTCAGCATCTTAAAGTCACTGGCACGTAACTTGGCAAGAACCATAGATGCGCAGAATTCGTTTTCGCTGTTTTTTCTTAACAGACATCTTCATAAATTAATTAATTATGGCAAGAACCATACCTTATGGCAATACCATTTCATTTCCATAGAATAAAGACACGAAATAAAACTGTATTGTTTTTTGTTGCACTAAGTGTACATACGCAAACTTATTCCTAATACGCCAAAACTTTGCTAAGTTACGTGCCGGCGACAACTAACCTAATGACACCAACTGCTGCAGATAACCACCAAAAAGCACTGCTTACTTTATTCTATTTTGTCGTTTTGCCTTAACCGTAGGTTGCTTAATACCTATCAAAAAACAGCAAAACAATTTATTGCGACATAGCCGAGGATAAAAGTAATTGAACCCTCAATCTGCTGTCTCAAAATATCCGTAGCGTTAATTGTAACATAGGTAATCTCAATGGGTGGTTATCTCAAAGATCAGAAATATCCTGGGACATATTAGTTCTCTCAGAGTGTAGGCATATTTCAGCTCGGAACATACCTAATCTCGATAACTATAATAATTATGCATCAACGATTTATCATAGAACCCAAAATGAAGGAGTTGTTATCTACTATGACTAGATCCTTGGAATAACTGTCAATGAACTTGAGATTAGTCACGCCAACTGTCTTCTGCTTAAAATAAGCACTGAAAGTTGTATTATCGGAATCTACCGCCCTCCGAGTCAAGCCAACACTAATAACTTCATATGATATGTAGTACCAGTTATGCAACAAAAATTATGAAGAACGTAAAACGGATTTACAAAAAAAAAAAAAAACACGACTGCCCTGCCAAAAAATTACCATTCTGTGGAACACTTTTTAATCTAAGCGGTCCCCCGACTGCAATGACAATTTTATTTATCTGTAGTATAATTATCAACCTGGAACCCGAGCGACCGATTTATTATGAAACCATAGGCAAATTGAACTCATTCACGATTAATGGACTTTGCTTACGTACTACAACTTAATAAACTACTAGCAGGCGTTCAACACATTGAAAAATACATAAACAGTGTAAATGACCTTTGTCAGAAGATCTATCAAAGTGATTGCTAAGCTACGACGTATCAACTATCCCATGAGATGGAACTACTAAAATTCTACATCACAAAGCTGCTGGCTCCCTGCAAGCATAGCAGCAGCAGCAAGTTGACAGCAAAAAGAAGTCAGTCACAAAAAAATAACCAGCACCGCCTCCAATCGTAGTGGACAGAATTATCAAACATTCTATGACAAAATCTGAATCAGTTGAAAAATTTACCGCCAGAATGTTAAGCGGTAGTGTCAAAATAAATGCCAAAACTGAAGAGGCCTACAGAAAGATTGCTCGACGCTGAACAGAGAATAACTGCTTACGGCACTCATACCAGGAGAAGCAGACCAGGCCAATAAGAGTAGTGGCGAAAAAACTACATTCTTCCTGCCTACCGGATCGCATTAAAGATGATTTAACGTCGCAAGGGTTTCCACATAGAAAATGCAATTAACACATTAAGCTGGAGAACAAAAGAACCGCTGAACATGTTTATTTTATCGTTCAATAATGGTGAAGATGTCAGTAAAATATACGGCATTAAACATATCCTAGGGTGCAAAGTGGATATAAACCCTAAAAAAGTCAAAACTAATACCGCAGTGTAAGAGATGCCAGGCTTATGGTCATACCCAAAAGTATTGCTCAAAAGAGCCAAGATGTGTTATATGTACAGGTAAACACCTCACAGTTGATTGCAACAAACCTGCGCAAAAAAAACCATGTGTCCACTGTAGCTAACTACAGAGGGTGTTTAGTTGCTAAGGAGATCCTCATGACTAAGAACAAAAACTAAAAAAATATTCCACCTGCCGCTAAGCAAATTTTTAGAAACACCGACAAACAGAGAACAAAACAAAGTGCACTGTTTGCACAGACAACCGCGATACCTACAATACATCTAAATATGTCTCATATCCACAAGCGGTAAAACCAAGCGCACAATCATCAAGTCTTGAGAACAAGCTCAACCAGATCTTGAAGTGCATATCGTCATTTGATAAGAGACTAGACAAGTTAGAGTCAAAGACTTAAAAAATCAATCAAGAATAACACACTAAAAATAATGGCGTGGAATTTCTATGGACTGCTGCAACACCAAAATGAGTTGCAAGTAGTCCTAGACACAGAAAATATTGATGATGTGAAGTCCTGTAGTGTTAACTAACCTGTCCCTGCCCACAAAACAACCATGCTACGAATAGAAAGGGCACAGCTAGAAAGCCGTACTGAAGGTACTTTCAAAAAACCGATACGCTATCCGACATGTGACCATTTCTCACATAGCAAAGGTTTCATGGTTAGGCAACTCTGTGTACTATAGACTGTACTATAGACTGTAAAAAGCATATCTATGCTTGTACTTTTCGAGCCAACCGTACTGCAAAACGCCTCTCCGACAGAGTCTGCAAAATTGTGCCTTGACCTTAAAAAAAATTCATTTGGAAGTTGTTTCTTGGGCCATCTGTATATTTACATTTTTATTTATTTATTTTTATTATTTATGTACGCACCTAAAATGGATGCAGATAAGACATAATCATAATTATGAGTAGAAAGGTGCTGCATTTCTTAAGAAATTTCTTCCAGCAGACCTGCGACCTTTTTAGGTATAGCCATTAAGGCTGCTGAGGCTAAGGCTGCTATCTTTGCTGAGATTATCGCTTCCTCGCAAGTGTGTTGCAAGACGTTGATTAGTACGCGTGAGTTGTCATTGCACACTTGCATCAAAATATACGAATTTAAATCTTACTAATTATAGAGGATTTGCATGTTAAACTATTTCCACACACCTGTAGATATAGTTTCACATGCAAGTCCCTTTATGCCTGGAGGCTTTGTTTTCTTTTTTTTAAATATTGTTTACTTTTAGTTATTTTTATTTCTGCTTGAGTATAGTTCTCGATGCTTTTGGTTGGTATATTGGCGTGTGCTAGCTGTCATATGGCTATTAATTATAGCTATTTAATATAATTTAAATTATTTTTTGCATATTGTAAATTGTCTTGCATACTGTTGTATAGAATCTTTTTTTTTTTTTTTCTAACTGAACAGACAGCTGTGCTGCTGGGGAGTTTGTTGCGCCACTTCTTCTTCCCAGCAAAAGCACTAGGAAGTGGTGAAGGGTGGGCGTTTTGGGGGACTGTCTTATGTAATTTTGACGTTCGAAAAGTGCTGATTCTCAGCCTAGTTTGAATAAATGACTTTTGAATTAGAATTTTGAATTTGAGTGCAAAGTGCAAATAAATAATATAATAATAAACTCAGCGTATATTTTAAAATGTTGACATTGCTAAAAAAAAAAAGATTATCTGTTGTTTTGATATCTCTGTACTAATAAATTCCTTTTCTTATGGAATTTAACCATACGTCGGTCGTAAAAATGATTAATTTATCACAAACTATAAAATTCAAGTGAAGTGCAACGTTTACAATTCTTTAGTCTAGAAACATGATATATAATAATGCGATTGTACTGTTAAGGAATACTGTAGGACGTGATTGTACAGCAGTTGTTCTCATTAGTAACTATCATGGCATCAATTTTGCTATTGTTGTGTGTCAGTTGTTTTGCGCTTGCAGCTGCGTGGTCAGCCGCCTCTGCGCCCGCGCCGTACGTACTCCAAGACGCCGAACTGCACTTCGAGCGCTTCATACAAAAGTATGAAAGAAATGACGCCGACGAAAATGAGAAGCAAACCAGGTTCCAAATATTCAAAGAAAATTTGCAAATCATAAACAGTTTGAACGAGATTAACAAACTCGCTCTTTCGGATTTTTTTTCGTATTTATTTGATTTAATCGGTGAAAAGTTTATTGTATTTATTTTGGTAATTATGAATGTGAAATAGAAATTTCAAACTCACGTTGTCGAATGCTTCACTACATCCACTTAGAGGTTGGTTTCGAAAATAAAAAATATAATTTTTAATGCACCTACACACTATATGAGTTTAGTACAATTTATATAGCAACATTTCAGGTATAACGCAATTTTCGGATCTATCTCAAGAAGATTTTTTTTTAAACTGTTTTTGAGATCTTCCATTGATGACCATTATATTCAACTTGATAAAGACATCGGCTTTAATGATGCGCCAGAGACGTTCGATTGGCGTGAACACCGTGCCGTCAACCACGTTAAAGACCAACTGAAGTGTGGAAGTTGTACGCCATCAAACACAAGGAGCTCGTAAGATTATCTGAACAGCAGATTTTTAGACTGGTTCGACTGCTTTTTTAGACTGGTTTAATTGCTTAGGCGGACTTGAAAAATTACTGTACAAAGGTACTGCATCTGTCTTCATTTGTTTTAGCGAAAGTTATGAAACAGTAACCTCCTTACTAATAAACGTTGTATAGCGTCTGTGTAGTTACACAACGCTTTGTCTTCTTCTTTCGAAAGTCAAATTACTGACGACTGAAAGAGAGAAAACGGTGTGTAACTATTCACCTGATATAATACGTTTATTAGTAAGGCAGTAAGAATTTAAACCAAAATGCTATCGGATTGTTGTATTTTCAATGCCAATATCGTTCGAATTTACTTTACTGACTCTGTATCTATAGACACAGCAATAATTTCATGGTCATATTGACAGGTATCTGAACACGCAAGGAGGAAGCGAGTCTGATGCATATAAAGTGAAGGTCCAGGTACTGCCGTTCCTATAATCTTACCTCACAAGAGAAACTGAAGCAACTGCTGTACCACACCGGGTCCATCAAGATTGGTGAATTATCTTATTTAATTTGCATTTGATAGTGATCCCATTTTATTGTACTGTTGCATCTAAATCGTATCGAGCCAAATTAACCCACCACTAGTCATGAAATATCAAAAGATAGTTTAGTTTGAAATAATGCGTAAATAATACGGCACAAATATAATAATTATAAACCTATGAAAATGCTTATTTCCAGACCTGTAGGCCTAGCACGGGCGTGCGATGTAACTGAAAGTACTCGTATTGATTTAGTTTGTAGAATTTATTCACACTGTGCTTGTCGAGTAAATTTATAATGATAGTTGTATTTTTTTATTAAAATTCATTCTAATTTACGTCTCTGAGCGTTCGTATGCCTCTGTTGTAAAAAAACATCACAACTGAATTCATTAAGACGCTTTTCGTCATTATTTTCGTAGTCAATACTGAAAAGTTAAACTGTATCTTTCTTTCCTAAAGATATCCAGGGTCAGGGGGTCTACATCATTATGGAAGCGGAATAATATCCGATGAGGACTGTAATATAGATAAAATAAGTCATGCAGTCCTACTGGTTGGATATGGATCAGGTAGGTTTGTTTTACAATATACAATGCCACCCATAGGCATGTGACCGCCCGTATTTTTCTGAATATTCATGAAAAACTATCTAAAATATACTAAAAAAGGGGGTCTATCTTTAAAAAAATCCTCATATGACTTTATGGACTTACAAAAAAAACAGTTTTTTTTAGAAAAAATGGTTTTTACCTCTTTTTTTTCATAGTCGACAATTATTAATAAACAAGGTTGCCTGGAAGAGATCGCAGAAAGCGATAAGGCCGCCCATTGTATATTTTGTAGTGTATTTTTTTTTGTTATGTTTTTTTGTGGTGTACAATAAAGTATATATAAATAAATAAATAAACAATGTTAGTTAATTCGATAAAAATAACTCATAAGCCCCAAATCCAAATCGAGCCAATAACATCGGAGATATGGCATACGCTACTCAAATAATAAAAACACCGGCCAAGTGCGTGTCGGACCACGCACAATGAAGGGTTCCGTAGTTGGAATGAATTTATCGTAAGAACAAACTTAACTTTGTAATTGAAAAAAATGTTCTCCCATACGGAATATATAGGAGAACATGTTTTTGCAACCGCAAATTTAAGTTGGTCGATTATTACTCGTAAACTTGTAAAGCCCACTTAAGTGTGATAGTTTTCCTTTAAACTTCGTTATATATAAATACTAATGCCGTGACATTTGAATTTCTAACTACAACCGTTTAGTTGGTAGAGGGGGGGGACACTTGACTCTAACTAAAATTGGTACTTTAAAGCTTGATAAGTCACGAACGGTTTACTTAATCAAAAACGGTCTTCGCAAACCCCTAATATTTTTGAAATACCTATCCAACGATTTCTAACACTATGGGAAGGACGAACAAAATATTTATCATCTCACTTTACATGTAGGGGAGGTACCCTAAATAATTTTTTTTTTCAAAAATTTATTTTACCACTTTTTCGGCGTCATTAACTTGTATACTCATGACAAATTACAACTTTCTAGTACCAATAGTTTTTGAGCTAAACCGCGGACAGACAGGCAGACAGACGGACATGGCGAAACTATAAGGATTCCTTGTTGACTACGGAACCCTAAAAAACGAATAACATGAAAAATATGAAAGATAGATCATGAAAAATACGGGCGGTCACATACCCATTGGCGACATTTTATAATAATGCCCCGTGGTCGCTGCCTTGTCAGATGCTTCGCGATGGTGCAGCTGACTCTGGTGCTGGGCTCTCACCTTCGTGATTTAAAGACTCCCAAGCTACTTATAGCTAGAGTATGGCAGTCAGCTATAAGTAGGGTTAGTTCGGGATTTTAGTGGTCACTTTTAGTATCTGCCATTAAACTTTCCATGAGTTGCTGAAATTACCTTTGTTCCAGATAATAGAATGCCATTTTGGATCGCAAAAATTCTTGGGCCGCAAAATTTGGGGAAGAAGTCTACTTCAGAATACAACGCGGTAAAGATGACTTCATGACTCCAAGCATCATCGTATAGTGCTTTATATCTTCATACATACTTGCCCATCACTTTATAAATTGTATTACTTTACATTTTGTCATTTTTAACCGACTGATTTTGAAAATTGGGCTTTTGGTTATATTTCACTTTGCTTTTTCTCCTTTTTTTTTCTTCCTATATAAAAATATTTAAAAAAAAAATCTCGATCTTGATTATTGAATGCATTTTTTTTTTATTTGACCGTCTTTATGAGTATGACACACCAACTGCCGCAGTTGGTCGTCAAGAGCCACTTAAAGTAATCTAAACGATCTACAACAATGCGAAAAGGGAAATATCTAATTGATCCTCTAAAAACTTATTGACCATCTAACGACCTTTTTAAAAATAAATTAGCCTCCTCTTTATTCAAACTCAAAGCATTTATTTCAATTAAACCATTTACAGGCACTTATTAACTGTCAAGAGGTCAATCAGTCAGAAATATGAAGCTAGTTGCCCATTCCAAAGCGTAGGTTCCTATGGAGAAGAACGGGCAAGAAACTCCACGGACACTTAAAAAAAAAAAAATCTTACAAAACTTTCTAACCAACCTAAGTTGGTCGCAGTAACTAAGCTAGAGCAAATTAGTTAGGTTAGGTTTGAACTATGACCCACACGCGAGCCGAGTTGGTCGCGGTAACTTAACTAGGACACCCCGACCACATTGGTTAGGTTAAGTTAGTACTGTGACAAACCACGCGCGAGCCGAGTTTGTTGTGGTAACTGACTAAGCTAGGGCACCCCGAACAAAACCGTCAAATGCTTTAATAAGTCTAACCATTTACTACGTAACGTTGTAGGTACTCTCACTGGCCAATTTGCGCAATTCTTGGTAATTGTGGCTTCTTGGTATTTGTGCTTTATGTCTCGGCAACACCGAGCAATTTACTCTGATGCAGTGATTGTAGCACTTGTCAAGAATTACGCAGTTGAATGCCCGTGTAAGCACACCTTAATAATAATATCCTCCCGAACGAATTTTGGTCACGGCGGCGGCGTGGCGGCCAATCTCAACGGTGATTATTAATTTACATAGGAGATAAATTATAGTGAATAATATGTGTGTGCGCCATCCGACACAACCGGAGAGAGGTCAGGCGCAGAAACAACAACTTTATGTGATTTTCGAAGCACGGGGGCGTCACACAACCAACTGCCCAACTCCGGTCTGCTAGTGAGATATTCCTTGGGAAAACCCAATAAAACTTTGCCCGACCTAGGAATCGAACACAGGAGCGCACGCTTAGCAGTCGCGCTTACGGCCATGAGATCAAGCACACCGTAAGGTTAAATTAAACTAGATAATATATTGCAAGAATGCCATCAATGCAAGAGTGAACAGGCATCTTCTGGGACCTCATCCATCGCTTTCCATCAGGTGAGATTGAGGTCAAGAGCAGGCACAAACTGCAAAAAAAAACGTAATAGGTAATAGGTAATACGGGCTGGTTTCCGCAACTCCACGTCAAAGCGCGTATTTTGCGTACGGGTGGGAAAAATCGGTCATTCAATCCACCCCAGCTCCTCAAAGAATGCCAGCAACGCCTTGGTATTATTGGCAATCTCGCGTAGGGTACCTGGGTTACCGAAGTATTTTGCCCTGTAAGTGGCGACCACCGGGCAGTTTAACAGCACATGAGCTGCTGTCTCGTCGTCCTCCATGCAGGCTCTGCAGAGCGGACTGTCTGTGACTCCTATGACAAAGAGGTGTTTATTAAATGGCCCATGGCCAGTTATAGCTGCTGTAATCACACGCAGCTGTTGTTTAGTTAGTCGAAGAACCTTTTTTGTGAGGCGGTCATCGATTGAGGGTAGTGCCTCCTTAGCCTGCCTGCACTCGCCTTGGTCCGACCATAGTTTCTGATGCTGATCTCTAGTTCGTTTCCTTACCAGAGTGCGTAGGTAACCGAAGGGGAGTGGCACGATGGGTTCGGGCCCCACTGGTGCCAGGCTCGATCCTCTTCTGGCAAGTTCATCTGCAGCATCGTTCCCCAGCGAACCGCTGTGTCCTTTGATCCATTGAATGGTTATTTTGTTGAGGTCACCCACCTGGTTAAGGCGCTGGTGGCACTCGTATATAAGTCCAGAGTCCACAATGTGACTGTTCAGCGCTTGCAGAACAGCCATGCTGTCTGAGAGTATGCGTATCGAGTGGTCCTTAACTTCCCTAGCCAGAATAGCCGAAGCGGCAAGAGAAATACCCATGCATTCGGCCTGGAACACTGTGTTAAGGACTCCCAATGATGTAGCTATGTGGATGTTGAGGTCCTCCGAGAAGACTCCAGCACCTGTACCACTACCTGTTTTGGATCCATCCGTGAAGATGCGCAGCTCTGTTGGGCGCAAGGCGCAAGCCCTCACATCGGCGATCCTCGTGAAGTTGGATTCTGTATTTTTTATCAAAGATAAATTGTTTCGGTACCCGGTCATTTATGGCTTTCGCAATGGGGAACTCCTTGTAGAGTCCCTCAAGCAGCGCGGTGTGTTGTGTATCTCTCTTACCCCAGAGATTTGCTGCATTTAGGCGTACTGCCGCCATCGACGCTTCTTGCTGTATAAACAGGTGCAGCGGTGGTAGTCCCAGCAAGGCTTCCATTGCAGCAGTCGGAGTAGTCCTCATGCAGCCTGTGGTCGCCATGCAGGCCAGTCTTTGCATGCGTTGTAGTTTGTTGGAGGCTGTAACCAGCTGGGTGCGGGGCCACCAGACCACGGCCGCGTAGGCTATCATGGGGCGTATCACAGCTGTGTACAGCCATAGTATTATTTTGGGGGATAGGCCCCACTTCTTACCTATCATTCTCCTGCACTGCCAGAAGGTGATGCAGGCTCTGTTTAGCTTATTGTCTAAATGACTGCTCCAGTTCAGCTTACTGTCTAATATGACCCCGAGGTACTTGACTTCGCTGGCTAACTGAAGCTCTGTTTCGAACAGTTTGGGCAGGCGGAAAGGGCCCATAGCTCGTTTGTGGGTAAACATGACTAGTTCGGTTTTAGTGGGGTTCACCGATAGATCGAATTCCCTGCACCAATTTTCTACAATACGTAGTGCTTGCTGAGTAAGGTTGCAGATCGTTCCCGTCACCTTCCCCGAGACCAGGATTGCGAGGTCGTCTGCATATCCTATTGTGTAATACCGAGCGTCGTTGAGTTTGGTGATGAGGTCATTAATCACCAAATTCCATAGAAGAGGGGACAGCACCCCTCCCTGGGGGCAGCCTCTGGCTATCATGGCCAGCTGCTGCTCGTCCTCAAGGCGAACCACTCGCTTGCTTAGCATATTCGTAATCCAATCCGTTAGTACCTGTTCCACTCCATGTCTGGAGAGGGCACTGTTGATACTGGAGAAGTTGGTTTTGTCGAAGGCACCTTCGATGTCTATAAAAGTGCCCAGGCAGGTGCCTTTTTGATGAATCGCTTCCTCTATCTGGCTGACCACCAGATGAAGAGCAGATTCAGTCGACTTACCTGAGCTGTATGCGTGCTGATTACTATGTAGCGGTATTGTTATCAGAGCACCGTCCCTCAGTTCCCTATCACAAAGCCTCTCCAGAGTCTTTAGTAAGAAGGAGGTCAGGCTTATTGGTCGGTGGGATTTGGCGTCTGTATAGTCACCCTTACCTGGCTTTGGGATGAATGTGACTTTCACTTCCCTCCATCCTTTGGGAACATATCTAAAGGCCAGGCACGCTCTCATTAAGGGCACCAATCTTGTTGCAACAGTAGCTCCCCCCCACTGTAATAAGGCGGGGAACACACCGTCTGGACCAGCTGCCTTAAAAGGATGGAAGCTCCGGATGGCCCATTGGATTTTCTCCAACGTGATCACCCTGTGTGTGTAGCGCCAATCATTGTCTGATGGTGTTTGAGTTTCATCATGCCAGTCAATTACCTGCGCGAAGACGCAACCTGGGAAGTGAGCTTCAATTAGGACGCGTCTTGTTTCTTCAGGTGACGTCGTGAATGTGTTATCCGGTTTGCGAAGGGTGATGGGCCCAGGTGTATACTGTTGTGCCAGCACCTTCCTTACCCGGTTTGCTTGCTGACAGGATTCAATGCTGCCACAGAACTTGCGCCATCCCGAGGTGCTCCTGAATCTGATGCATTTTTTGTAGCTGGATTTGGCCGCATAGTATTTATCCCAGTCCTCATCCGCACATGTGTTCATAGCTCTATTCAGAGCAGCTCTTACCTTGCTACGCTTGCGTTCCAGATCCGCGCCCCACCAGGGTTGTTTACCCGGTGTATTCCGCGGCGTGGTCTCTGGGCATGCAGTCTGATAGCTGTCTATGATTGATTTAGTAAGATGGCTTACTTGTACTTCAATCTGTGTCGTGTCCGTCCATGTCGACGGGTTGTTTATTCTCGCAAGCTTGCAGTCAAGGTTGCGTTTGTAGGTGGCTCGATCCGTGTTACGCGGGTGGCGCCGTGGCGTTGTAGGTGGCACACAGACCTGGATGTCGAAGCGGATCCATCTGTGGTCAGAGCAGGAGGCCTCTTTGGATACCTGCCAACCGGTGATGATTTCCGCCGCGCTCTCTGTTGCCAGAGTGAGATCAATGATTGTGCGGCTTCGCCTGGTTACGAAAGTTGGTTCGGAGCCAGTGTTTAGTAGGGATAGGTTAGTCGAGAATAAGTAGTCAACCAAGGCCTTACCCCTCTCATTTTGCGTGTCCATACCCCACAGTTGGTGGTGTGCATTTGCGTCGGCCCCGATGACGACCTCGAACCCACAATTCTCGCAATGGCTCACGAGACGGGCGAGGTCCTGAGGAGGCGGCGCCTCCGCCTCGGGCATGTAGGCCGAGACGAAAACGATCACCACCTCCATGGCATCGTCGCGCTGTATAAGCAGCTTAGCTGCAGAGATATCTCTGCAACAGAAGTCAGTTAAGAGCTGTGTTTTAAGGTTACCTGTGACATAGATGCACGATCTGGGATGTTCGTGATCTGAGGTGAATAGGAGCTTACCGCCAAGATTGGAGAGTCCTTGTATGCGGCCAGCCCTAATCCACGGCTCCTGGATTAAGGCAATGGCCGTGTGTTGTACCTCCAGCCACTTGCGAAGCTGAGCCGTCGCGGTCTGACTGTGGTGGAGGTTTGCCTGGAGGACTTTACAGGCCGACGAAGGGGACGCCATCGCTGGTCGAACCCTCTTCATCCCCCCCAAGTCTCAGCCCAGCAAATAGGTCGCCCTCGTCAAAGCCGTCCTCCCCCGGGCCCGAAGCCGGGGACAAGATCATGTCGTCCAGCTCCTCGCCCGATGAGGGGACGGCTCCCACGGTGGCGGCGGCAGGGGCGGCCGACTCTGCAGCAGCAGGTTCAGCCGCGGATGCTTCCGGGTTGCTTGAAGGGGGAGTGGACTCCCCTGCAGGTGCCTGCGGCAGTTCCAGCGGCTCGCAGACGGTTCGCGTGGCGGGATCCCAACCCTGAGGCACGTCTGTGAACCTACCGTTCCGACCCTGGAACTTCACGTACACCGCCCCTAGACCAATAGAGAGGCGGCGTCCGGCCTCCATCAGAGTCGGGATTTGGTCCACTGGGACACCGACCACTACGAACCATGCCGAGGCTTGTTTGTCGGCGTGCAGCAGTACCCACCTCTTGATGTCCACCCAAGGGTTCTGGTAGCTCAGAGCACGACCAATATTGGTCGACTCACCGTAGACCCCCTGCTCATCCGGGATCACGATGCCACACCGTGCACGCTTCTGGATTTCCGACTGGCTCACGACGACTAGCGAGGTGCTAGTTGGGAGAGCCAAGCCGGAGACTGTCTTCCTTAGCCAGGCTAAGGTGTGGTCGTTACCGCACCACAGTTTGATGACCCCCCCGGCGAACAGCGGCTTGGCGTTGAAGGTTGGTCCTGGGGTGTCATGTTTAGGGGAGCAGGCCTCCATGATAATCTGCTTCTGGATAGCAGCGAGTACCTGATCCGATACGTCCTTGCTGAGGATCCCCGTGCGGTCGCAGGTGATCGCGACGTCTAGGGTCGCGCTGGCAGCTTGGGCGTAGCTTTTTTGTCCGACCCTATTGGATTGATCAAGCCGCGGCCGCTTATGTTCTCCACGAGGTGATAAGGTCTCGTTGAGAGCTCGCTTGGCCGCGGCCTGATCCTTCCAATCGGGTCGCTGTGTACCTTCGGCTGGTTTCTCGGAGGCGCTGGTTGACGGTTGACTGGGCGCTGGTCGGCTGGTGCCGGCCTCTGCCTGTGACCGTTTACCGGCGGAGAAATTCAGCTGGCCGCCCGTCGGTTTTGCTGAGCTAGCGGCAGGTGTTTGTGACTTGCGGGAGCCTTTTCCAGGCTTCCGCAGTGCTTGACGTCTCTCCTTCCTCGTCAGCCTTTCCCTCTTCTTGCCCTGTAACGGGGCAACGGTTGGACCTGAAGGGTCTGTGCAAGGGCGAAGGGCTTGTTGAGTGCGTTTACCCTTGCCCTTGCGTTTTGGCACAAATTGCCAGGCACGCGAGAACGCGTCCTCGGTGCAGGTGGCCGTCTCCGCTTGACCGGTGACAACCGCCTGATGAGTGGAGGATTGAGGACCCACAAGAGGAGGAGGATGTTTGGTAGAGGGCCCAGTGGCAGTGTTAACCGGCGCCGGGGTCTGTATGGAAGGGGTCAGACCGGCAGTGGTATTAGTCGTCGCCTTGGTCTCCAACTTAGTTTTAGAAGGGTCGGTACTGGTCCCAATCAGCGCTGACGTCCTTTGTTTATTTTGGGACTTTTTGGTTTTGGTCTTAGCTGTGGTTCTCGCCACAGCCGGACCGGTGCCCGCGCTGGTACCCGCAGCGTTTGCTGCAAGGCCACCAGGGGCAAGGGAAGTGCAAGCACCTCCCTTTGGAGTCTCATTGGCTTTCGCCTCCTCTCCACATGCTGAGTGATTAACAGGCCTTAAAGTGTCCATGTTATATTTTAAAGTATTATTCATCTCTCTGGCTCCCACCCTCCATGGAGCCCGCAACTGGGAACGTCTTACTATTAAGAACGTTAGGACTACCAGAGAGATATAGGGGCGCAAGGCTGGTTTACAGTGCGACATCGGGTGCTTGATCGGGCTGGCGTAGGGGGTCGAAAGGCCCACCCCCAACGAACTGATCAACCCTCACTTACACCGTCAGCATGACCTTTACCTACCACTTCGGCCGTCCGAGGACGACCTCAGCGGACCTCACGCACCTCGCCTGTGGCCCTCTGACGGGACACTATGGCCATTTCCCTACCCTTGGCTATTGGGTAGGGCCACCGTTTCGCTTGAAATCGGGACCAAAGGGGGCGTGTTGCCTTACGGACACATTACAGCCAGAGCCGCTCGGCTCAACCCCCCAGGACTCCTTCATCCCCGCTCACGGCGCTCAACTGCGCAGGTCCTAGCGCAGGCGACTGTTCTCTCCTACTCGTCATCAGCTCACTTTAGTGACGGCCGAGCCCGCCACCACCCAGTCACAGGGGGTCGCGGTTAGGAGTGGAAACGGAAGGGCGGAATTAGGAGAAGTTGGAATATGGATAGGATAATGTGGGTTGGATTTACGGGATTTGGGGTAGGACGGGAAAGAAAAGAAAGGGGTGCGATGACGCCTGGTGGTTTTAGTTACGTCTATTTCTTAAGGAATTAGACCAATAACGGGGTGGCAACCACGGGAAGGTGCATCCGCCAGACTTGCCTTGAGGATCTACACGACTGCTGCGCTCTCCCTCAAGACCCCGCCACCCTACCACCTCTGAAGGAGGTGGCAGGGTAGGCCTGCATCTATACTACCAAGCAAAGCAAAGCGAAGCATGTCGTTGTGCAACCGCGAAAGCATAAATCCAGACCCTCCCCAAAAAAAAAACGTAATGGAGAATAAGAGGGATTGAAGCAGGCATAAATATTATATATTAAAAATAAACGGACTGCCTCGTTGGTCTAGTGGTTGCAAGCGCTACTGCTGAGCATGAGGTCCTGGGTTCGATTCCCGGGTCGGGCAAAGTGTTATTGGGTTTTTCTATTTGGAATTTCTCAGTAGTAGCCCGGAGTCTGAATTTGTGCCCGGTTGATGGCAATAGGCTCGCCCCCTATTACTTGGGACTTAAAACATAACTGTCGAAATGTGGGTGTACCTACTACAGGTACACCTCTGCCCAACCCTTCGGGGAAACAAGGCGTGATGTTATATTATTAATAATAAAAGAAAAGTTGCGTATGTAGGTAACTAAAACTGTACTGACCGACCCCTTGACAATTCAAAAGTGGCTGTAAATGGTTTAATTGAAATAAATAGTTTGAGTTTGTATTCATATGTTTATTTCTATTTATTGAATCTCTTACAAAATGATCGACGTCGCCATTTTGTCGTCAACATTTTACATGAACTGGCGTCTTCACCTCTCTGCATTCTGAAGTATCCACTTCACCAAAATCTTCTCCCCCAAGAATTCTTCACGATCCGATAATCCTTTCCATTTTCTGAAATAGTTACCCTTTACTTATAAAAGTTGGTTAAAGTTAAGAGGAGCTCATGGCTAAGTAACAACAGCCGCACGGGTCGATCCATCAGGTTAAGCTGCGCTTGTCGGGGTTGGTCCGAGGATGGGGCACCATCTTTACATACCAAGACTCCTCCGTGCCTTGGAAAGCACGTTAAGCCGTTGGTCCCGGCAGTCATTCGTGGATCTTTGACAGTCGTTACGGGTCGGCAGAAGCCCAAAAGTCTGACAACTAGTCTTAGCAAGGCGTATCGTATTACCCAGTTACTCGGTTGTGGAGGTCAGATAGGCAGTCACTCCATGTAAAATACTGGTATTCAGCTGCATCCGATTAGACTGCAAGCCGACCCAAACATCGCTGGGAAAAGGCTAGGCAGGTCAAGTTAAGTAATTATTAACGTCGGCTTCATCATCATCATTTCAGCCTAAAGACGTCCGCATTGTCTCTTCGACCAGTTCTGTACTTCTCGCATCCAGCGGATTCTATATCATGTCTGCGTAATCATACATTTTTGACGTTAAGTTTGTCTTAACTTTAAGCAACGTTTAGTATCAAAAGGAGGTTATTGTTTTATTATAAATATTTGCATCTAGTATATGTGTTGACGATTTTTATTAGTCGAGCTCTTTGTGAAGGACCTTGTGCGGGGAAGCACTACTAAACTAGCACTTCATACAGAGCTCAATTAAATTAACTGGCCACACCAGTTAATTTAATCACGTCTGTAAAGTGTTGATAACTAATTTTTGAGGTGGATGGTGCTAATCCATGCGTCAAGTTCGTGAACGGGCGCCGTCAGTAGGGACTGGTCGCTTTTAACGTTGTCCATCGTTCTCACATGTATAACTTCAGCATGAATGATTTAACCAATTTTTAGTAACCATATTTTGATTTAAAAGAGTATCCGTGGAGTTACTTGCCCATTCATCTCCATAGGTACCTACTACGCTTTGGAATAGGCAACTAGTTTCATCTTTCTGACTGACCGACCCCTTGATTTATATGAAATAAATGCTTTTAGTTTGAGTTTGAATTCACCCTGTATAAATAGACCTACGCACCAGACCGGTTGAAGTATATGGACACGTATAGCACATGCACAGCTTTGCTGCTGGATGACGACGCAGCGTTGCCTCTGTTATTGTGGATATCCCTAGGCGGCAGTAAACATTTACCATCAGATCAGTTTGCTTATGATAGCATTATCAACCTACAATGTTCCCACTGGTGGGACACACGCCACGTCTCTGTGAAAGGTTCTGGGCTATAATTCACCGTGCGGCCCCAGTGCGGTTTGGTGGATGTCACATTTCCTCGAGTTTTTGGTTCATGTCGGTTTCCTTACGTTGTTTTCCTTCACCGTTTTGAGAGCAGTGATGATGAAATAAATTATACGAAGTAAATTGCCTACTTGGGTTCTAACCCAAAACATATAAGTCGGGGCGCTACCACAGGGCTACCACTCTTTGCCTGGCCTGCTTACCTGGCTGGCTTGATAGTAATTAATTTCTTAAATAAACCGATAATTATGACAATCATACCAGTTTCGTATCCAACGAGCCGGACTGCGTGTAAGTTCCCGCAGAAGTCATCGCAATTATACCTTTCACATATTTTCGAATCTCGTGAGAAGCGATGGCTGTAAGTATATTAGAAGAAAAAATATAAATGTCTGTTTAGCATACGAACTCTATTCTCGTAAAGGTCCACAAGTGGTAATTTTAATAAATAACTTATTTGAGTTTATTGCTCTGCCAGCACCCATAAAATTGTTGCCTTCTTAAGGACGACTAGCTTCAGTCACTTTCTACAGAAATTGGTAGGTATCTATGTATCTTATAAAGGCTCCCGGAAATAGGCACGACGCGAAGAATGTTCCATCAGAGTCACGTTGCACCTGCCTGCAGGAGCCTTAATCACATCATAACATCACGCCTGTATTCTCCGAAGGGTTAAACAGAGGCGTACCTATAGAACACCAACAACCAACACCAACATGGAACTTCCATGAAACATAAAATCTAAATGTTTCATTGTACAATTATTATAAAACTTCATTACCAATCGCAAGAGGTCCAGTTTGAAACAGCAATTGCTTCTTGGGAAGTAATATTGTAGTTATAACAGTTGGACAGTTTGACCGTCACTTTGTTTTGGTCATAATTGCAAGAACCTTGAACTGCCTTGTAAGGATAATCCGTTTCGGACATAGCTCCACCCATTGTTATGAGCTCCCTGTCAAAAACGAAACTGTAATTACATAAGTAGCTAAATATTTAATTAAAAATATGTTCCACTATCAGTCGATCTATAGTCGATATCGTTCTTTTTGTATTTTTATAAGTGCCTGTATTGTTATTGAAGTAAATGATTTGATTTCGACTTTTACAAAAAGATTACAGACAGTTTGACCTCCGTTTTACGAATAGATCGTCCGATCGATTGATTGTTGGCTACGAATAGGTCGAACACACCATTTACAGGCACTTTTCAAAATTACAACAAAAAAAAACATTCTCGCCAGAACGATATTTTTTAAAGCTCTTGTGCTATTAAACAATAAAAATAAATAAATAAAATACCCGATTACCTAAAAGACTGGGATGCTGATCCGCCACCACACCCTAACATAATTTATGACCGCAGTCCACAATCTGTTCTTCAGAAAATTCCTGTAGCTTCTTATATTTCAAGGCGTACTGGCCCTCAATAATTCCTAAAATATAAAGCGAAAATGTTACTGTAAATTTAAGCTTTCAAGAAGAAATTATTTAGAAATAGAAAAGTTTGGAAAAAGGCATTAAAAAGAACAGCACATCGTGATCACATTCTATTTTAAATTTGAGGTAAAGCTATTAAAATAGTCAGTCAGTCAGTGGACTCTAGTCTGATGGTGAAACTGTACTAGTTAACCAAGAGATACCAATAATCGCATCAGCATGAAATTAAAATAAGAATGTGCAGTGTGATGAAGAGGACAACGACGATCGAATATACCCCAAATCACCAAACAGACACACCACATCCTTGTTTTGCCTATTTGAGCTTCATACTAGAATCTAATTCAGACTACAAACCAACTGCAGTAAAAGCATATCAGCTTCCACACTGCTTCGTTTGGTTCTTCACCCGAGTGACGACGCCATCCGCCAGGCGAATGACGCTGGCGCATCTACATCAGAGACGTCACTATCAGTCAACAGGTCACAGTCGTCAATGAAAATCGGAAAATCATCGTCATTGAAGTATCTTCTCAAACCAGAACTAGTGTAAGTCCTTAGAAACTCTTCTTGGGGCAAATCCATGAATTTTGTTATACCTGAAATTAAATTATTATGTTTATTATTGATTCGTTCATACAGAGAAGAAATAATGCAAAATACTACGTCTTCTTGCTTAATTAGTGTATACACCTGGTTCTATGTATGTGTATAGTTAGGGATTTGTGAATTAGGAACCCTCTGCTATACTGATTTTCTTTTGTCAAGAAAATCTTCCGTTTTACGATCATAGAATTAAAGCCAATATCTGTTTTATAGCGTTTTACGTCCTTACTGCTTAAAATTAAAAATGGGTAACAATAAAACTAAATATTTACGCTAAAAACAATCAAGTAAAATTATGAGTGGGTAAAAGAATTATAATTAATTTATCATTACCAAAAACAGCATGATCGCTTTTCTCGTTCATGTATTTGACACTTTCCAAATTTTCTTTGAATATTTCCAATCTGACTTGCTTTTCGTCTTCATTGAAGTACTGTTTGTTGTGCTCGTCTATGAAGCGTTCAAAATGTACCCAGACATCTTTGAGGTCATACGGTTTTATTGACCAAGCAGCCGCGAACACGACCCAACACGCAAAAAACAATAACAATATTGGTAAGATTGTGACTAAATTCATTAGGCAATATCAACATTTTGCTAGTTTTTAGTTAGAAAAAAACATAAAACTCAAGTTTTGTAGATAATACATAATATCTAGAATTCCATCTATTTTTGCGTGCTATTTAACATTGACACGTGTATGTATACGTCTGCAAAAATAATCTGTTTGTTTGTTCATGGTACTGCAATAGATTTAAGATGTCTGTTGATCTGATAAATTAAATCTAATCTTTTATAAAACTTAAGTAAAGTGATACAAGGATCGTTTGGCTTGAATGACATTCACATATTCAGAATCTTATTCATATTTTTGTGAAACAAGATGGCGCATTTGAAGCAGGTAATGAATAGAATAGCATCATCATAGGTCGGTATCATAGACGGTCGTTATAATGTTTAACATGTGGGTGAAGTTGCGTGAAACATCAAAGTTATACACGTGCCAAATAATAAGCCCAACATCAAATGATAAAAAAGTCGTAAAAGAAAAATGTTTAGTGAAGACCAATAAATCAAATACAACAATTTCGAATATTTTGATAATTATAATTGCGCAGCAATTTTTTTTTAGTTTATAAGATTTAGTGCGTCTTCTAATGATCACATTCGAAAACTATCTGTTGACGATGACAATGTTGGTATTATTTCTGTTTGTATTTTGCCTCACGCAAGTTGTTTGGCCCAAGGCACTGTTTGATCTTGAACATGCTGAGCATCACTTCGAAATCTTCATAGAAGAACACAACAAACACTATGCCAATGAAGAAGAAAAGCAAGCTCGGTTCGAAATATTTAAGGACAATTTGGAAAGAGCCATTCAAATGAACGAGGGGAGTGATCATGCAACTTTCGGTAACACAATAAAATTATTTGATTTTTATTTCAACAATAAAAGTTTTATAGTCTGTAGCTACTTTTGAAAAGCCAACAGACTAATTTTGCAGCTTAATAATTTTGAATGCAATGTATTTATTCCTAGTGTAGACCAAGTATAAATTCTGGTACCCGTATAAGGTAGCTCATATTGTGAATATGCTTTCAGGGATAACGCAATTTATGGACCTGAATATCGAAGAGTTCTTGAGTTTGCACACCGGTCTAAGAAGTCGAGAATACCTTAACGAAAGATCGCTATCTTGCAAAATACTGACCGATGCAGACATACCCGACGTTAAAGCACCGGAGTCGTTTGATTGGCGAGAGTATAACGCGGTCACTCCGTCCAGAAAACAAGGTTTTTGTGGAAGCTGCTACGCATTCAGTATAACTGGTAGGTAGATCTTAGATTTATGGTAAACGTTCTACAGTAATATTTTCAATAAGATGTAAACCATACAACAAACCAATGTTGAGCCTACTAATGAGTGAGAGTCGCATAAAACCAAACAAACAATACACAAAAGCATGTTTATGTCTTATATCATATATTTATTGCAGGTAACATAGAAGGCCAATACGCCATTAAGTACAAAAAGCTGATAGAGTTATCTAAACAACAAATTGTTGACTGTGATGAAACGAGTGGTGGATGTAGAGGTGGAGATCTTGTTGCGTCAATGCGGTAACGTAGAACTTGATACTATTTATAAGCTCAGTAAATAAAATTACCTTCTTGGAAAAGGAATTAGATATTAGAGCTGTATGGAAACTCCTATCAGGTTAACTATAAGTTATTTTCGGTTCGCGATTTGTGCCCTGAAACAGTGACACGATGCCACGGTAGACCACGAAGGAGATGGCAAGACGACCTGAAGGTCTTCCTTAAGAATTAGGAAGAAGTAGCGAAGAATCGTGACCGATACAAGGAATAGAGAGAGGTCTTTGCCTAGCAGTGAGACAGTATGGAAGAGTATCTAGATGACAATGGCCGTTAACGGGATATTGCAAATATTGATAAAACAAAATCAAAAAAATCCTGTACACCAACATCTATATCTAACTCTTTATACCTTTTGGGTCTTCACTAGCTCTTTCAGGGTGGAACGTCAAGAAGATAGTTAACAGCAGGCTGGTACACACATGGCAGAAGGTACTATGGTACTAGAACGTAGCACATGACTTTTCGTCTAATATTGATCTTCTATAAGAGTTTATGTTTATTAATTTATTTTTACCAGGTGGCTTATTGATAATGGCGGTCTTCAAACCGAAGCTGACTATCCATATGCAAGTATAGATGGTGTTAAAATAATGTGCAATTTCGATGAGAACAAGGTGATAGTCGAGATTGCGGATTGCTACTCGTACAATATTACTTCAGCAGAAAAACTCAAGCAACTGCTATTCCAAAATGGACCTTTAACTGTTGGTGAGTCAACTATGTTAAAACTTATAAATCAGTAACACCACTATATGCATTTAAAAATAAATATCAGAATAGTTAGCCAAAGTACTTGCACCAGTGCGATATTGTCTATTATAATACGGAATCTACAATCGAATAATACTGATTCTAGATACTGCAAAACAATTTGATATCATTCATCGTATAAATTAAACATTTGTTTATCAGACCAAAATCTTTGACTCTGTCAAACTTTTCATCAACATCATCATTTCAGCCGAAAGTTATCCACTGCTGTACATAGGCTCCCATAAAACATCACCACTTTGACCGTTTCTGTGCTTTTCGCATCCAGCGGATTCCTATGGCGTTACGGTCAAACGTTTAATCAACCTAAATCAAAGAATAATGCTTATTTATTTACGATTAAATATTTATTTTGTTTAGGTATCGTTCCAAATTCCTTAAGTCAGTACAAAGATGGCGTTCTCACCGATCAAAAATGTATTAAGAATGATCTCATTAGACATGCTGTACTGCTGGTGGGATATGGAACCGATGGTAAGTAACTGTAACATCACGCAAATCTTTAAGCAGATGTGGTATAATAGTTCATCAACATTTTGCCATGTAAATGGCAATGCGCTACTTTCATTTTAAGGGTCCAATCTTCTTTTCGGGCTGCAATGTTCAATTCTGCTGCTTCCGAAAATTTGCAAATGTTGTAACTATGCAGTTGTTATTTCATCTCGAACTATAAAGACTTGCGATAACTAATTATGAACCTATAACGAGCCCATTGTAAAACTAATGTACGAGCCATGACAACCACAATTGCCAAGAAAATAGTAACTGAGTAGGTACTTAATATTTTTTTTATTGCAGAGAAAGGTATGCCATATTGGACCCTGAAGGAGTCCCAGGGGGAAACGTTTGGTGAAAATGGCTTCTTCCGAATCGAACGTGGCGAAGGTGTTAACACTTGTAGAATGCAAAGCTATATCGTTACATCTGTAATTGCATAAAATTATGTAAATACAACAAACATATAGACGATAACTTTATTGTATTCAATTTATTTTTTCTAAACAAAATTAAGGTTGCCAGAGATCGATAGGACTGTTCATTGTACACTAGTTTCAAATATGTTTGTCCTTTTGTATTATGTGGTGTGGTGTAAAGTGTTTGATAAAGTAAAAAATTAATGCTGTTATTTTATTTACATACTCGTATTTACATTATTTAAAAACTAACGGACTTAAAATAATAATAATAAAATGTACAAGAATATAAAAGGGGGAGGGGGAATTATCACAAGGCATCAAATGCTGCCGAATTTTTCGATTCTTTGGCCAAAGAATAGGCCAGCCCTCTGGTCACGTGATGAGTCGACCCGCCGCTTGGCGATGTCTTGAAAAACTAAATGAGCACTCGGACCTCATGGCCCTATTTCTCAACCCCAAACGGCTCGATAAATCCCAATTAGATTGGAGTATTTGCGCCGTTTGAGGTTTTCCGCACCTGAAGCAGCAGCCCCAGCACAGCCCACCGTGCTAGAAAGATGGGATGGCGCAAGGGTGTCGACATACGTTGCATCCCACACCAAAGGCCTGCCTAACTTCTAAGGAATTCTGGTCTCTTCCCACCGTCGCGTGCCAAGCCATTGGGTTCTAAAACAGCTGGCACTCCGGCGATGATGACAAGAGCACGGCGGATGATGTCATTGATGCTGGCGTGCCGTACTATCCGGCCTGCATTCTTACTGCAGGACAGGCCATGGTTTCCAAGACAGTCGACACCTTCACCGCATTGGCAGCGATCACCCAACATAGTGCCGGTCATAGTGCTGGCTGTGGGTGAGTGGGAGTCGGGCTTCTGGCTTCAGGCACTACCATCACCCAACATAGGCGCTATGTTGGTTGACGGTAGACCCGACTGGTGGACGTATTCGCGACGTAGGCGTTCTTCGCATCGGTCAAGCCCGGTACCTCGGAGTCAACCAGGCAGGGGGCTAAAATTTTCCCGGTCAACTTTTCAGTACTGTGGACAGAGGACAGAAACGCGGGTAAGCTAATACTGGTAATTATGCGGACACTGAGTCCACCATAACGGATGGGTAGTGTCAAGTGTGGGTTGCAGCCACGCTCGGCCATTAATAAATGAAAAAACACACAAAGAAAATATATCCGTTCAATTTCTCCCAGTTCTTCGGAATATTGTATAATATCTCCAACCAAAGTTAACAAAGTAACAAAATTCTAATATAATTCTCGATAGCAATTCAAATGATATCAAACGCATTAAAATCGAGACAGCATTATAGCAACACAAAGTTTAATTTAAGTCACAAAACATTTTCAAGCAACAAACGCCATTATTGGCTAAACATCGGCCAAAGAACCCGCTCTTGTGTCAGTTTCATTTGATATTTCCATTAAATTTCAATTTCGAGACTCATCTCAGCTGACAATGGAATATTCCACAAAGGCTTTCGGCTGCTACTGTTGCACGTATAGTATTTGTCTTGAATGTAATGAGAGTGGGTACAGAGAAAGAGCAAATTTCACGCCAGTCCATGTATGGTGTAAATCCAGAATTTCTGAGGAGCGTATTGTTGCTCGTTCATTGATGATTTTTTTCCCGCTCCGCCCCACCGGCTATTGTGGGCAGCGATGGCGGTGGAAACAAATTCCCTCACATCTTTGGGGTTCTGTAAGTAGAGGTTTCAATAAAAATATGATTAGATATGGTTCAAATATTTGTCAGTGGGATACTACAAGATAGTGTAATAGCAATGATTACTAAGTGGTAGAGGTCCAAAAATGTATCAATTAAATGTTCAATGTTACCGATGTCAATCCGTAATTTGTGCTGAATCTGGGTCTCTAATTAGCAATTAATCAACAATTCTAACTATTCTGTTGCCTTGTATTCTACAAATTAAAATGATATTAGTACCAGTTCTTAAATTTCAGTTCTTATAAGATGAAAGTATTATAAAATGCAAGAATTAAAATAAAATTAGGATACAGAACCTTCGAAATCCTCAACTCATACCCGCTGTTTCCAACAATGCCTCTCCATTGTTACATTTGTATTTTAATACACACGACAAAATCGGTATAGATAAATAATGCTTACTTTTTTTGATCATTTGGTAGTGAATGGTTGGTTCCAGCAAGTCTGGCCTGACCGCCATACTGACGTTCATTCATCATCAACCAGGAATATATTCGTCATATTATATACTACAAAAGTCCATTGTATTTATTTTATTTGGTCCTTATGTATTGTGGGTTTTTTTGGAATTTATTTGAGTCGATTGGACGGTCATTTGGAATTACTATGGATTAGATTTCTTATTGAAAGTACCGATATTGGTACTGTAAGGAAAAAGAAAGGAAATAAACATATCATCCAATTATAAATACGTGTACCTTACTACGTTTACATTTATTTCCATTAGTGCTAACTATATTTCAATTGAAACTACGTATACGGATATCAAACAAGAAAAAGATTTCACGTCTTCCTGCAACTTATAATGTCAAAAAACCATCACAAAATCGGTATTAAGTTCAATCACAGAGTGTGAACCTCCCCTGTTCATATCTATATTATCATACATATCCGGTTCCCGCCCACCAGTCGCATAAGTAATGTTATCCGAACATTGCTTACAATGTGTTACACCTTACGTTTTTTGTCCATGTAAAACGATATTGTAATCTGCTCTGTTATTGTCGTGTCGGTCTTTAATAGGTAAGGTGTTAGTTCAGTCTTAATATGAATTGTAATCGATCTCTTTTTGGTAATCGTTTTCTATATTTCTAACTTTTTAGGTACCTGCAAATGCAGTAAGTTCAAGAGTTTGGTTGCTATGTTCGGTAAATCAGTTATCCCCTTCTTATTATAAGATGGTGGGAATATCTTAATATTTTATCCAGTATTACTCAGACCATGGAGATGGAACACAATGCTTCACATTTTGGCATAACAATAATCTTTTGTTATCGTCACTAAGCAAACTTTGACTTCTAATAATACGTCTACACAACAAAATCAAGTTTATTAAGAAAACAACGTTATACGTAAAAGGGTGCTTATCATATTTATCAATGTCTGGTCACCCCCTTAAAGATAGGCGTCGGACCGTGTCAGATCCTAACCAAACTGCCCGCGGCAAAGATTAGGAAACGAGTTATATCTACCGTCCTCTTCTAAATTCTCTTAAAAGAAAGAGAAAGGTGGATACTGCGACAGGGTATGAGCAGGTTTCGAAAAAATCCAATGTTACTTGTTCGACAGGTTATAACAAGGAACGTGGGTGCCATTGTGCATTTAGTAACCGATTGTTATGGACTTAAGGAATTGAGGGTCGCCCTGAATGGTGAAGGACATTAGGAAGCATCATGTGAATGTAACAGAAAATTCTTCGGCGTGTATGTAGATGACTTTCTGACCTTCGTAAGCATTTAAATTGTAGGTATTATAGGGAATAGGGAAGTTTCTTGCGACGTCGGAATGTTGTGTTCAGTCTTGATCTTGAATACAGAAATATTACTCATATATGTATTGCTAGGTTTGGGTGACACATATTTTTGTAATCTACAATTTTTCACTCACAATTAATAGTTGACACTGTTTACCGGTTTTTGTTATTAGATTTCAATAGTAGGTTTCTAATAATCCCTCTTAGCAGTTTATTTACTCAAAATTAACTCCAAGTAAGCTTCATGGTTGAATAACAAGTTTTTTTCATGATTCATGATTAAAATTTATAATTTTCATGCAAATCAAATCATTGAACCTAACATACCTTAATTGCTTATAGAAAAACAACTAGCCTTTGAAGTTTACACCTTTACAATCGGTCCAGCGATTTCAAAGCGACTGGACACTAAACCTCAAGAGCCCTTATGTTCAGAGAAGGGGAGCTTGTTCCAAATACCCCATAGATTTTCCATATAGATCAAAAGCCTATATGGAAAGCCACTTGGCTTTAAACGCCACTCATACAGCTTTGATTTGCTGAATGGAGCCTATTATGGCAAACGTTGTTCGTGTGTTATTTCAATTTGATCGTTTGTAGGTCTTGGGAATAAAAAGGATCTATTTTGAGTTGGAAAGCCTCGAGTGTGTTTGGTTATTTTTAAGCGAATTCAAAAAAGGTTTTATGTTCCGTCTGTATGTTTTTTTTTTGTTCATCGATATTTTTGTCAATTGTGGACCCATTGTGAAAATTATTTTTAATTTGTAGAAGAAGCTTGCGCGGTGATTCCATATAAATTGTATTAACTTTGGTATCTTGATGATTTTATAATACTTCCTGTCACTATTGTTTATATAGCAAGTAATGGTATATATTGGCGTAAGGTACCTATGTAGGTACTATAACTAAAAGTTTCAAGATAATTACCTTTTTTACAAAAAAAACTAAGTGAAAACTTAACTAACTTTATTTTCGGAAGTCAGGGGAAAAAACTAAAACACAATCCAAAAAAAATAAATTTAAGTTATTTTTCACTTCGTAGTGTTTTTATTTTAGATTCGTTTCTAGTCATATTATCAAGTACAAATTAGTCTTCTACAAAGGTCTTTTATTTGATAACGTTACATTTTTTTATCCTTTTTGCTTTAATACCCAATATAATCGACCTCGCTCTGGTTGTCTATTTTGCGACATATTATAAGTCTAAAAATAGGATATTCATCGCCCTCAATTTCAACAATAATCCTTTCCTACATATTCCTTTGCTGAAAGAAATTACTGCCAGTATATTTTTAATACATCAGAGCTTTTAATGTTGAATAACAATACTGTCGATACGAAAATAGACATTTGTGTGATCGTATCAAAGGCAAACAGTGGCATATGGTGCGTGACGTCACGGCCGCCATTTAATTTGTAATTTGATTTGATTACAATTGTATTACATTAGGATGTCACCGTTTTAGGTTATTGAAGTCACGTTTAGTGACAGTTGCAGTCATGCATGGGTAATGTAACTAATATTGTATGGTTCATTTCGATGATGATTTTTGTACTTCTCTAGTGAATGGCTTCTACGATGCACACTGTTTCTAAAAAACCTTTCATAGGGTTCTTCTTTTTATTTTCGAGTCGATGGTACTCTTCTACATTGTATTTTATTTCTTATTGTTTTTATATGTACGAGTGACCCGCTCCTACTTCGTACGGTTTTTACGAATTATTTATTTATACAAAGGACAACCAACAAAGCATACACCAAAAATACATGTTACAATACCGATATTATTTTTACATTTTATAGTATAGCCTTAATTAAAGGCTGCCACGGCATGCATTGAACATAGTACCTACTAGGAAATGTAGTTACAAAAAATGTACAAAACAAAACATATTTTACTCATTTAGATAGATTTAAGTAAATGAAAAAGATAATAGGATAGACTTGACAAAACATTGAGATTTCTTAGGTAACCGTAACTTTAATTCGAATGTAATAGACACATAATCCTTCCGGAATAAATTCTCTAAACGATGGTGAAAACCTCATCAAAATATGTTGCGTGTTTTAGAAGAACAACGCGGACATACAGACACACGCAACTTTGTTTTATAATATGTATGTAAGCCCAGTAGGTGGCCACGTTGATTGCGGCATCAGTGGCATTCTTTGAGGTGCATGTGAAAGGGCACTTAGGACACTCCAGCAAGTGGGGCATGGTCTGATCAGAAGCACTGCACTCGCACTGGTACACTTTCAAAAGGTGGCTCCTCTTACTCTTACTTTTCAAAGCTCACTCCAGAATCATTCTTCAAGCTTGAGGTCATTCCTGTTTAACGTAGTGTAGACGCTGCCGTTTCACAGATTACGATGTGCTCGTGCTAATAATGACTACAACAGGCATCTGGGGCCTTATTATGAGGTATTAATGCCATCATTATTCCACTGCGAAAAAAGGATGGTGCTAGCGGCCTTGTATAGCTCCGTCTCTCACTCACACTGGAATAATGGTGGCACCAATACGTCATAATACGGCCCCTTTCTTAAATCTGCATAAAAATAAAAGTAAAATAAAACTAACGATCAAGACATGTGCATGTAAACATACCTACTTAAAACAATTTTATTTTTGATAAAAACTAAATATTTCCTAAACACATTTCAACCAGAACACTTATATTACAATCCAATTAATAATATCATAGATAACCCAAAAAGTATTCCAGAATTTAAATCCAAATGCTGGTGCCATTCTGTCTGCCGTGGCAGACGTTACGGCACCTACCTGGCTTCCAATCCCTCTTCCATCCTGCTTATACTCACACGTTTGTTGTATGAGTGAGTGAAAGAAGAACATATCATTCCTTTCATTTGAATGAAAAGGTGAAAAAAACCATGGCGCGAGTACGATTTTGTTTGTTCTAGCCGCCCGAGCTGACCCACGTCATTATAAAGTGTTATCTCAGATGAATATATTTTTAATGCAGGCTTTTTTCTTTTTTAAATGTGTGAGGAATGATATTTCTGAATATATCGAGTATAAAGTGCAGTATATGTATGGTGTTTGTATAAGTTAAATTTTTGGTGATGATTAATGGTAAGTTGTAAATTTTTTGTTAGTGGTTTTCTGACATCTTTAATGTTACCAAAATCGCATAACCGCGAGGAAAATATCAATTATTTTTTACAAGGAGTCATTGATCAACTAGACTAATTTCAAAACAATATTAACCTTTGGATCGGTGCCTTTCATTCATTCATTCATTGATTATTGTTTTTATTACATCACCTAAGTAATTTATAAGAGATGACTCATTGTTTTATAATTTATATATTTTGATAAACAAGCAAATACGCATATTAAACAAGTCTGTTTTTCAAATTTCAATAAACTTAAACTTAAGTCACAAGTTTCATCTGAAAATTTTCCACATACTACGGCCAACAGCGCCCGCGCATCGCAAAGTGATCGAACTCAATTTTATTAAAGGTTTTATTAATGTACAAGGATGGACGGAGGCATTTTTATATCCCTGCCTTGCTCCCGAACGAGCTGGCGTGACGTGGGAACTGTGAGCGGTGACTTTTCATTTTTTAGTGTTATGTAGATAATATTATGTCGCGTTTTTAAATGTGAGTTTGTTAGTAGTTTAAGTAACACATTCGTAGAGTGATACAGGAATTTGTTCAGCATAATAATTATTTATAAACACTAACAAAGATTTCATTTTGAAACAAGTAGTCTTTTCAGGAAAAATATATAATTGTTATAAGTAAGTTCACTGTAATCTTTAAAAACATTTTTGAATTGTTCTTAGATATTCTTTCTTGTTTTTAGATCGCTTTCAATTGAATTTTATATTAAGATCAATGTGAACGACAATACGAAAAGTAATTAAATTTCGTATTTCCCATTAGGTATACAAAAATGCAACCAAATATATCCAATAGTTTACTAATCACTTTAGCTAGCTGGCTGATTGGCAAAACCCCAAAGTCGGCCCATAGCTTAAAGTTATAGTTAAAGCACTTTAATTTGCTTGAAAAAGTATCTTTCTTTATGTCGTTATTAGGATTTCTTTTATAGTTCTAAAATACTCCCAAGCATTAGTATGGTCAGCGTTTTCATTTATTGTCGTATTGTCATCTCCACATTGGATATCTAGGAGTGAACCTCTTATAAAGAAGTTAATACCAGAGTGAACACCATGAAACTATAAAATCACCCGATGATTTACACTACCAACAAAATTAGACCTAGGGTTGTCACTGTCATTTTGTCATACCAAGGGGCGGCACCGACCATGTCAAATTAAATTGCTCCACACAAAGCTACAACAATGAATAATAAGGTAAACATTATTTATGGAGCGTGTTTTAAATCTTATTTTATGGGAAATGTGGTCGGAAAGCTTAACGGCAGCTTAGCAGGTGAGGGGACGATGTCCTGTGTCCGGTTCTGTCCGGTTTGCCTAGATAAATCATTAGGGGACTTTTTGCTAGGTCATTGTGATGTTAGAATTAGGGAAAGTTGGTATTGACGACATTGCTGGAAGTCGTTGGGACCGTTTTTGCATTGATGGTAGCCATGTCTTCGGTATTGTGTTTGAAAGTTTGTGTAGTAGCATTATTAGGCAAGTTTTTCTTGAAGACATTAAGGACTTATGGAAACCATATTTCTGAACCAAATACCATCAAAACAACGCTAAGCGATTCATGCAAAATCAAATTACAAAACAATTTATGACTGAAGAATTTCTTAAAACAAGCAAACACAGGAACACTACAATAGACCTCTGTTGAATAGGATATACAGAAGAGAATTTTGAAAAAAAACTTGCATACGTATAGACATATCGAACTAACCAATGTAGAAAGTGATTTCCACAAACCTACAACAGTTTTTAATAATAACTCTCATAATTTACGTAAACTGACGCACCGTCTGCCGTAGTCAACAGTTTGGTGCTGTTTACGGCAACCCACCTATTTATTATAGAAATGTAGAGTGATAGTACAATGGATAAGCTTATGGCGATAAAGACGAATCTGAATCTAGCCTTACTTGATATTAAGCAAAATAACAAGGTAACAGATGCTAATTGTTTAAAAAAAGTGGCAGATCTTGTAATAATAAAATTATCTATGAAAACCTGCAACTGAAAGTATTCTCTATTAAAGAATATGTAAAACCTTTACTGCATCGCTTTTCATGGAACCTAATGAATTGACTACTGATTATAAAAACTTGGTAAATAAATATTTCGCTGTCCTTTATAACATAGGTATACTTTTTTTAAGTATATCTCTTCCCGCAGTCAACGGTTCATATTTACGACTCTTACCAATAAAGTATTACTTGTTTATGATTTCCAAAAAAATATGGATAATGTGTAACTGTTGAACATAATGAAGTTTACAATTGAGTCTCTTTTCGTTAATCTGGGTATGAACAGGATACTGTATGTGTAATACAGATGGAAGAAAGAAATTCATTAATGTATTTTGTGAAAGACTGTGTTTATTTAATTAGCTTAAAAAAGAATATAATATTATTGGTGGTGATAATTTATCATTTCATGATAAAACCATAGCTAATAATATTAGAAGTAGGTAAGGTACAACATAAAATAAATGGGCCAGTATTCTTATCAGAAAAAAAAAGAACTAATTATGGTCGAATTCTAACAAGAATCTGTGTACAGCACTTTAGCCGGGCCGAGGCAGCGCCACTATTATGCCGAAAATCACACTCTATATACACACTGCAATAAAATATTTTTGATTTTGATATTAAGATTATCCTTAGGACATAGCCCATGTAAAAAAACAGATAGTACAGCTAAGTGTTATTAAAAACATCTGTGACAAATTACAAATCTCGCATTTAATCAAATCCTTGATTAATGATCGGATAAATGATTCTATTAATTGAATTATTGACAGAATTTATGATACTACACAATACATTACAATATATTATCTTGATTGTGCCTTACAAAGTGGCTCACAGTAAAACATATATCAGACAGCTATATCTTCCACTCGATTTATTAAAACTGACATTATGTTACGCCCACTTTAACCCTAACGTGGTGCAAATTTACTAATAGTTACCCTTTTACTGCAATTTTGTACAACTGTCCTTTTCTAATGTATGGAGTAAGAGAAGGAGGAGAATTATATCCCTTGAAGCAATAAAGTTGTCAGCGCAGAGTCACAAATTTGACGTTTATTGCAAAATTATACAGGATCACTTCCTATTAGCTCTTTTGTTGATTTGTGTTATTGATATTCTACGCGTATGTTTGCTTGAAGTTTGGCTGCACCGATCAAAGAGATTGTTAACATTAACTTTATTCAAACCCAACCCTACTCACGATCATTATGAGCATCTTAAGTAGTGGTGACTAACAAATTACTTATATTGATAAGATAAGTAAGACATTTTAAAACAATCATAGGAAAGGAGACCCATGATACCATTAAGATGATGAGATGCTTACTTCGTGATGATTCAGAAACTCTTCTTATCATAGATGGCCATATTACTTCTGCCCTTGCTAACACTAAGAACTTGAATACCTACTATGAGAACTTCTTCTTTTCGTTTCGACGGTACATCTATGTTACTTATACTGGTTGGACCCAGTAGTTGGCCATGTTCTTTGCCGCGTCTGAGGCGTTGTTCAGATCGTGAAGGGTACAGGTGGACGGGTTTTGGGACACTAGCATATGGGGCATAGTTTGTCTAGTAGCACTGCACTCGTATTTATGTTGGATGAATCGATAATGAGAACTAATGCAGATTAGTTTATAATCAAATTTATTATTCTAAATACAATGGTGAGCATCTTTAAATTATCAAATATTGGACCAAAGCCGGATCTGTATTCGGAAAATCAAATGAAGACAAATTCTCCCAAATTATAAATAATATCATCATCTCATTATGTAAAATCACAGATCAGCTCCGATGAAAGCAGAATACTAGCAAATGTCAAAAATAGAGAACAAACGAGATAAATTATGTTGAATTTTACTTTAAAGTCTGTCTTAAGCTGAGATTAATAAAACCGTACGTCACATTACTTTTACTTTATTTTACTGAGAGTGAAAGTGTCAATTTCAGTTTTTATTTATTTTAGTTTATTGGGATGAGTTTTTCTGACTTGAGTAGACAACATTGACGCATAAACTTGTTGATTCAAAATCACTTTTGTTTTGTTTATCTTCTTTGATACACGAGTTACATTTCGGTCTAATGGTCGCAAGCGGTACTGCTGAGCATAATGCTTGAAGTGAAGTCGGTTTCCCAGGTCAGGCAAAGTGTTATTGGATGTTTACATCTGGAATTTCTCAGTAGCCGGAGTCTGGATTTGTGCCCGGTTGATGGAAATAAACTCGCCCCCTAGTACATGGGACTTAAACATAACTGGCGAAATGTGGGTGTACCCTTCGCGGATTACAGGCGTGATAACGTAAATATTGTCATCGAAATCACATGAATCTTGTTTTAAAACACGATGTTTTTAAATAATTATGAGTACTCTTGAATAAGCTTCTGGTCAATTACGAAAACAACCAGAAGCTTTCTTTATTGTAGATGACACGACTAGATAATTTGCAAATGAAGAGATGCTAGTGCAACAACAACACTTTCTCAAATCAATCTGCCTGCCTTTTTCCAACCATGTTGGGGTTGTCTTGCAGTCTATACGGATGCAGTTGTGTACCAGCATTTTACATGGAGCGCCTGCGCCTATCGGACTTCCATAACCCAGTTACTGGACAAAACGATACTCCTTACAACACAACTTTCTATTAACACAAATTATTTAAATCCATGTTTACCATAATAATTTAAAAAATATATGCGATTTAAAAACAAAGAATTAACTACTTTCACTGGTTCTAAACAAAAACGTATACTAAATCTAATTTATATTTATAAAAGACGATCTAATCTAGTTCTAAATTAGGTTAAATAAGTAGCGAGATTTTAATATTCATTGAAAAATTTATATGACGATCATTTTAATAGCTTTCCGTAATAAATGGGACCGCTTCTAGAGAGGAATTCTTTGCAATCATTTGGAATCTGTTTTGAATAAAATCGTATTCTGTATACTGGTATAATATCGTTCTATTTTAATATCATCAGGTGAACTTTTGTGGTCTAGAATTGTTTTCTAGTCTCTTATAATATAAACACAATAAAAAATCTGTTGTTTCCTACATTTTGACGCATTATGCGAACATAAGGTAACCTGTTTTTTGAGGTAGGGAACAGCTGTTATTTTTTTTCACAATTTCAGGTTTAGTCCTAGAGTGAAAGTTGTTCATAATGATGAGTAAAGTCATGTCTTTAAGTATCGGTAACTAATTACCAGTGACCCTATACAAGGTCCCATTAAAAGAAATGGACAAATTTTAACACAGTGTTTAGTACGTCTAACCAAAGATATCCAACCAACAAAAAAAACACTGATTAAAGTAATTTTATTTTGACCTTAAATAATAAATGGCATTGGGTAACCAACATTTTTAGTGTATTTTCGTTATTTGATTTTTTCTTGTAAGACTTATCTAATGCGTTTTTTTTTTAACCACTAAGGTTTGTCCATCTATTTTAATGGCACCTTATTATAAGTACACTCGTATGACGCCAGTTATGTTTAAGTCCCATGTAATAGGGGGCGAGCCTATTGCCATCAACCGAGCAAAAATCTAGAGTCCGGGCTGCTACTGAGAAATTCCAGACCCGACCTCCTACTATGCTTTCTACTCTACTAATATAAATAACAAAATGATAAATGGATTGGTAGCTCCTATCGCCAATTCGAAAGATAACCATTAATAGTAAGAATTTATAGCCAATCAATCTGCCTAGCCTTTTCCCAACTATATTGGGGTCGGCTTCCAGTCTAACCGGATGCAGCTGAATACCAGTATTTTACATGGAGCGACTGCCTATCTGACCTCCACAACCCAGTAACTGGGTAATACGATACACCTTGGTAAGACTGGTTGTCAGATTTTCGGGCTTCTGACGACCCGTAACGACTATCAAAGATCCACGAATGACAGCCGGGACCAACGACTTAACGTGCTTTCCGAGGCACGGAGGAGTCTCGGTATGTAAAGATGGTCACCCATCCACAGACCAACCCCGGAAAGCTTAGCTTAACCTGATGGATCGACCCGTGCGGCAGTTATTACTTAGCCACGAGCTCCTCCAATAGTAAGAATTAGTGGTCAGTGGCTATAATACTCGTAGTAAGAATTTATAGCCACTGACCACTTACTCTAGGGCTATCATAATCCTTTGATTAACTAACACCTACCTTTGTACTCATAATTATGATTATGTCTTACCTGTATCTATTTTTATGTGTACATAAATAATAAAATAAATAATAAATATAACATTTCCAATAATTATGGGCTCAACAAGAGTACCTACTTATGTGGTTTTTAATATCTATTTGACTGTAAGTGTGATATTTATCATAGTACTAAAATATTGTTCGTAAAGTTTTCATGACTTGGTAATTTTAACGGCATTATGTTTTTGCAACATACTCGTAAATGCTCAATTTTATACAATCATCAATTATTATAGGTGCAATTACTTACTTTACTGAGTTTTAACTAGAGTTTAAGTGAACAGTTAGGTTTTGTCTTAATCTTTTATAGTTAAGTTGTTTCGTTTCATAAAGTATCTTTTGGAACCGAGAACAATAAAGACTGCGAAAAAATTGAATTTAATACATGTCCACTCTCAGTTTCGTATATCTGAAATCCTGTAAATGCGGTGTTACATCTCACATTAGTTCCTACGACTGGCTAACGGTTTAACTAGTCGTAGCACTAATGGCCGATTTCTATAATTTTCCGACCGTTATTGGTCTCGTAATAATGAATCAAAGAGGTTTGCATAGTAGACCCTCCCATATGGAAGTAGCTATTACAGATAAAATTAGCTTACCAATCTATTTATATGCCCAGTTTGACAATAAAAATGTTATCATTGGTGAAAAATAGATTCGTTTTTATTTATAGAACCGAGCATAAGAACGTGAGATTTATGTTAGTGTTACATTATAACCAAATAACGACAACTTTACTAGAACGGGTACAGTTACTTACATAAGATTTGCTACTTCCACAGAACCGGCTACAAACTCGGTCCTCAAGCATCTAAAATACAAAACAAATAGCCTTCCGTCGCAATTATACGACCGATCACATACATAATCCTTAAGCCGTCTTCACACTTTCGCTACCCGATGATTTCTCCCGTTGTGCCTCACAACGCATAATCTTAAGTAAGCAGCGAACCTATTAACTTTTATTGCATATTAACGAGCCAACATAACTAAAGATTAACTGAAGATTAGCGTTTATGTAACGGAGGATTAAACGCTGGTTAATGAGGTATCGATTTAATGTATGGTGATGGAACTGATGGACTTATTTAGTGTTTCTTTGGTTATTCAGGCTTGGAAGTGGTCGTGAATTTGTTTATATGGTGATTTTCCCAGGAATATAATTACTCCGATTGCCGGTGGAGCACACGAGTATCGGCAAGCGTAGTGTGTGACGCAGGAGCGGATCCAACCCTCTAAAAAGGTTATGTTAACGTTGGATTAGGAGTCGATCACGATCGATACATTAAATATTAAAACCATATTGCTATATAAAGAATAATTTTGCGCAGTCTCCTTTGGTAAGGTTATAATTATGCTCGCACTCAATGTGTGTATGTCCTGTGTACTGATCCTATCGACCTCAATTTTATTAGGGTTGTGGGCGGGCCCCCAACAAGATGGATCGATGACCTCAAAAATGTGGCTGGTACAAACTGAATGCTGAGGACCACGGAGTATAGAAAGAATATCCAATCAACGTTTCATTAACATGCTGAGTTCGTTACACATAATCTTAATCCACTTTTGGTCTTTTCAACACACAAAACCTTTGACCATCTCGCAGTGCTTTCAAATGTAGATAATTGGCCAATATGTGCAGGACCTATTGTAGATAGATTTTACGATGACGATAAAACTCCTTGACGACATAAACCCATTGGTAAACGGGCAAAAAGCGAAATAATAACCACACTTGAGAATTTTACTTTAAAAAAAACTAGATAAATGTTATTGAACAACCATGAATCAAGGATGATTACGTTTTCTATACACACGCCTCGAAAAGGGTGAAAATCACTGAAAATTGTCTTTACCCATTCTCCCTTTTTTGCTCAAATACAAAGGACAAATAAGAAACTGAGGACAGATGCGATTGTACGTAAGATCCGACAATGTGCAAAGACAGACAAAAAAATCGCAAAGAATTCACAGTTCTACGTCTTTGTGTTCCCCCAATCGAAGTTATATTAAATTTAAAACCCTTTTTAAATACAATCGAATGATATTTATTGCGTTTTTTTTTCTTCGAATCGATTCGATTTCGGCGTGTAATGCTCCAGATACGGACAATTGGGAGAAAAAAGTCCGTAAGGGTGCGTTATGGGTAACTTGAGGTCATACTTGCTCACACCCCTATACTTCCTGTTTGAAGATACAGGGCTACCACTAAAGGTTTTCTGTACCGTATCATTAAAATTATATATAATTTAAAACTTTTATTAAATTTATTTTTAAAAAAAAAGCATTTTTTTTTAAAGTGTATGAACAGATTTATGATCGTTAGTAGTTTATGCCTACCTATGGGAAGAAGGCGTGAGTTTATATTATGTAATTTGAAAAAGATAAATTAGAAAAAAATACAACAGCTGTTTTGCAACACTGTGTGTACCTAAACAGTGTTTGAATGGAATATTAAAGGTAAAAGAATTATCTAGTCAAATGTAAAAGAAGAAATTAATGAACACTCTGTAGGTATTATTAAATCAAAATAACCTTTAAACCATAGTAAAAGATTACTTACCTTTAAAAGTAAGTAATCTCTTAGTTTCGTCTAAAAAGTATCTTAAAAGCTTCCCATATTTGAAGATTCTTCTTTGATTATACTTTTTTTGTTAAACCACAAATAGATAATATATTTTTCCTCTGTAACTACGAGTATAATCTAATTTATTCCCACAATACCTACTCATTAAAAATAGTCTGCTTTAGTTATAATAACGTCATTATAATAAAAAAAAAATCTAATATCATAGATTTTAGTATTTTACGACCACACAATCTTCGTATCTATCAATGATATTAAGTTTATTAGTGAAAACGAACTTAAGGTAAACGACCACTGGCCCGCACCGGCCGCCACGCACGCACGGCACGCAACGGTTTGCTTTATATGAATTCATGTTGCTCTGCCTCCACTATCGGCACCGAAAATATAATAATATGAACGAAAAGTTTTGTAATTTTTTTTTATATCTAAAACATCGACAATATTCAAATTTGCAAAGAAGAGTAGAAAGTATATGCGGATACAGGCGTCGGCAAATCTGTGCCGAACGTGAGTTGCGGCCGGTGCGGACCAGTGGACGTTCACCTTATAACTGGTTTGACACTTGAGAAGTTGAGACTGTAGCATAAATCAAAACAGTTTTTATTAATTATAGTAGCATGGAACACATTCTCTTTTGATATAAAAGACAATTTAAATATTAATAAGAAATTATGTGAGGTTTGTTTTTTGGGAAATCCTATATTTTGTCTTTGTAACATTATTATTATAATCATTAATTGGAATTAATATTGATGAGAATTATGTTATTTACATATAGGTATTAATCAAATTACTTAACAATTTATGTGAGAATTATTTAATAAACAGATTTACTAAATTGTCATCTTTTTTTAGTTTTGTTAAAAAAAAACTCTTTTTGCCAACCCTAGACATAACAATCGCATCGCAATTCGCAAGTACAGTAATTCCGCGACAGGTCACACATACGACAGCTCGTGAGAATGCGCGTACGCAGCTGACGGAGACACCCGAATCGAACCGATGACAGGCGGAGAATGATCCGCATTGTTCGAATTTTAATAGTAATTTTGTTTATTTGGTAAATGGCTTTCGATTATTCCTTGAGGAGGCAAACAGAGGATTAATATCAATGGTTTCTTAATGGAAGAAAAATAGACTTGAGGATACAGCTGCCTTTAGTCAAATTGGAGTTGAAAGAGTCAACTGATTGGGTTATAAGTAGTGGTGTTTGCAACTTTTTTCAGGTTAGCAACTTGTCTTTGCTTTTGCACAATTTCTTGGTTTGCTCGACCCTTTCTTCCATACCTTCTTCCTCTTCTCGTAGCGACTTGAACCAATTTTGAGAAGATGAGCGTGGTATGGATACATAAGTTCATAAGTTAGAAGTTTGAAACTTCTGTCGCGATAGAACTGGTACAAAAATTGTTTAAAACTGACAGCTTTTATTAATTTATTATTTCTTAATTATTGAAGATTAAAAAAAATGAAAATTATATTTGTACTCTACTCGATGAGCTCTAGACAATGACACATAAGTATGCCGCTCATGCCAAGATAAGATTTTTTTTCTTTATCAAATGCTTATTGTATGGGGACGCCCGTCCCGTTTTAATATTGTTGTTATAGCGGCAATAGAAATACACAATCGGTGAAAGTTTCAACTGTCTTTATGACGATTTATGATATACAGCCCGGCTGACAGACAGACGGATGGACGGACGGACAGCACAGGCTAGGGTTCAGTTTGGCACCCTTCGGGTAACCCTAATAAAAACTAACATGAAAATTAAAATTATACTTACCTAGTGCCACGGGCAAAATGCGTAGCACAGTAGAAGCATCAGTATCTAAATAATAGTCCTCCAGAGCGAATTTTGGCCATGGCGACCACTCTCAGCAGATACCTGCTTTCGGCGCGGAAGATTATTATAGTACACTAGTGTGTGCGCAGACACAGATGGACTCTCTCTCCCCTCACTCTCCCTAAATACCTAAATAAGTACAGCACATCAACCTACCCGAAACTGTCAAACTTTCCAATCAACTTTGAACAAGCAAGGTTCAAAGTGATACTTAGAGCTTTAGTGATAAAGTTGAAAATCTATTAAAGAAATTTGACAGATTGGTACACCTCATACATAAATAGTTTTTGCTAAGTTTCCAAGTGTATCGTTCAATCCGGCATCATCCCTAAGAACGTGTTCTTACACACTATGTATATATGAAACATCTACTCCAGTCTATTTGTATTACGTACTTATGTAACTAAACTTATCACAGCTGTTATTGAACTTTATAACCGATACATTTGACCGGTCAACAGTTACCTACTGACCGACCCTGACTGTATCTTGAACTGAACTTCAGTAACATTGTTGTGGTGAACAGTAAGATATGGGATTAACACGTGCCTCACATTCTGGGAATAAAATTATGGGAGAAGACGTAAAATGCATATATAAGAGCAATCAAAGTTCAAGACCATACTTGTTTTTGACAACTTGATTGTAATGCACTAACTCAAACGCTTTGCGAGGCATGCAATAGGTATAAATGTAATTATGTATGCCTATTTAGGTTGTCTGGGACGATGATCTGACTGTCCTTCAATTATATCTACTGAAAGATACTGTTGATAATAATACTTCGTAGATTTGAGTTGATTTGATTTGTGATATATGATGATAATTATGGTAAGAAAGACTACGGAATTCGTGGACAAGCTGGTGATCTTGTTCTTTCCTATCGATCAAACAGGCAGCAAAAAGTAAACGTTCACGGGGTGACATCCTTGGGGTCTCTAGTTAAGATGGGCGTGCCCCAAGGATCAATTCTTGGCCCTTTCCTATTCCTAGTTTACCTAGTCTTGCCATAAATATTGTCACGAAGATTTTTTTTATTGCTTTTAATATTTATTACTTTTACAGTGTGTTAGTTTAATACATGAATATAAAACAATTTAAAATTTAAAAAGCTTATTCGAAGTGGTCTCCATTGGCTGCAATACAGTCCTTTAAACGTTGAGGCCAGTTATCAATAGAAGCACGCACTCTTTCCGTGGGAAAATTCTTCACTGCCAATCGTATGGATTATTTTAGGTACTCCAAATTATCATGGCGTTTAAAGCAAGCCGTACTCTCTAAATCTGACCATAAATCATAATCCAGCGGATTAAGATCGGGACTAGACGACGGCCAGTCTTCAGCTCTGATGAAGTCCGAAAAGTTCACTTCCAACCAAAACTGCGTGGACCGAGCTTTATGACCCGGCGCCGATTCTTGTTGGAAGGAGCATACTTGGTTATTGAATATGGTGTTGTTTACTACCTTCTCAAGAATGGTATCTTGATATACTTGTGCCGATGTTTTGATACCTTTTTCACAAAAATATGGCTCTGTCACTCCTTCATAGCTAACACCCCACCAAACCATCACTGAAGTCGGATAATGCCCACGTTGCACTCTTTCAACTAATTGGGAAGCTTCCTTAGAGCGTTGAGCATAAATACGGTCATTTTATTTGTTAAAATGTTGCTCAATTGTAATTATTTTCTCATGTAAACAATTTTTTCCGTGACCTCAATTTGCGTACCGCTTCAGTAGTTGTTTCGATTTTACCACCCTATTCTTTTTTAAATTATCAGTTAAAAAATGACCAGTGCGTCTCTTATAGGCTGCAAGTCCTAAGTCATCTTTTAAAATACGCGACATAATTCTGGGTGCTATCCTCATCTCCCGAGATAAAATCTTTTGCTTTCGGACAGGATTTCTTCGAATTCTTTCCCTTACTGCTTTGACCACCTTTTTCGTACGAACACTACGTGGACGGCCAGATCTTTTTCTGTCACAAACAGAGGAGGTCTCATTGTACCTAGCCCGGTACACAAACATTTGACTAATACCAAGCGTATGGAGAGTTTTAAAAATTGCATTTGGCTCCATACCAACTTTGTGTAATGCAATCACAGCGATTCGGTTCTCTTTATCACCCCACTCCATTTTAATATCGCAAAATATTGTACAATGTATTGGCGCCAAAATTAGAAAACTCAATGAGCAATCGTATAAAAATGACAGATTCCAAATTCAAATGTAATATCTTTCTTATTTTTAATTGTATCAGTATTTATGGCCAGACTAAGTATATTAATGACCTTCCTTACATGATAGCTAACATAACAGATATAATTCTATTCGCTGATGACATTTCTCTTATTTTTTAAATTGATAGAAAAGATACGGATGTCATACATGTCAACGATAGTCTGGCAGTTCTTTCGAAATGGTTCGCAGCTAATAATCTTTTACTTAATGCGAACAAAACTAAATGTCTTAAGTTCTCATTACCAAATGTACCTCAAGTAGGTCTAAATTTTAAACTTGATGGTAAGAAACTAGATGCTTATTATGATGCTTATTATTACGGAAACCGTATTTCTAGGAATTACTTTAGATTCGAGATTGCAATGGGGCGCCCACATTAGAAGCTATTTCAGGTAGATTAAGTTCGGCTGCATATGCAGTAAGAAAAATAAGGCAGATGACTGATATAGCCACAGCTAGGTTAGTATACTTTGCTTATTTCCACAGTATTATGTCTTATGGCGTTTTGCTGTGGGGATCGGCAGCTGACGTAGATTCCATTTTTATTTTACAAAAGAGGGCTATTCGCGCTATGTATAAAATGGGTCCTCGTGAGTCCCTTAGAAATAAATTCAAAAAATTCAAATTCATAATGCAAAAGTCATTTATTCAAACTAGGCTGAGAATCAGCACTTTTAAACTTACATAAGCCAGTCCCCCAAAACGTCCACCCTTCACCACTTAATAGTGCTTTTGCTGGGAAGAAGAAGTAGCGCAACAAACTCCCCAGCAGTACAGCTGTCTGTTCAGTTAGAAAAAAAAATGATTCTATACAATAGTATGCAAGATAATTTACGTTACGCAAAACACAATTTAAATTATAAATGAATAGCCGTAAGACAGCTAGCACACACCAATATACCCAAAAACATCGAGAACTATACCTACTCAAGCAGAAATAAAAATAACGAAACGTAAACAAATCTAAAAAAGCATTAAGTAATTTTGAATAATTTTTGACATACTCTAGGAAAGGAGTATCAAACCTATATTTTTTCAAACCATGTAACTCGTAGGTATAGTCTCGCTCTACTTTTATAAATACCCGGAGTGGTCCATTGGTTAAAGCCTACGGAGGTGCCATTAATATTAATAGTTTTAGTCTTGAAAGTAAATTGGTACTCTTTTTGCACAACATCAAAAAGGGCTCCATACATTTCATTAGAATTTTCGTGTTCTATTATAGATGGTGTTATTTTAAGAGCTATATTATTTTTAAATTTATTGCAACGACTACCTGTTGGCCTACATTCTATTTTATGCGGCTTCTTATATAATGGCATGGGGAAACTAGCTAATAAACCACAGTGGTGAGATGTTAAGTCACTTAACACTAATTTATTTTTGGCATCACAATCACTAAATATATTAAATATATGAAAAAATATATTTTGTTCTTCTGAATTTCGAATAAAAGTAGGTACCATTCCGTACCCAACCGCAGGCAGCAACTGCACGAAACGTGTCGCGGCGTCATATCGCTGCAGTAATCTAGTCGGTAGATAGAAGATAGAAAAACGTGTTATCGCTCGAGCGTTGGCGGCACTACTGGTCTGTGGTCGGGCTGCACGTGTCGCCTGTCACTCGCCCGTAGCTGTCAACGACGTGTCGCTAGCCACGGAGAGTATATCATAGAAATTCATAGAAACCAGTCGTGTCGCGGCGACACGTCGCCTGCAGTTGCCTCCTGCGGTCGGGTACGGAATGGTACCTTTAGGATTGCAAAACTTGCCGCGAGAAATCGCGGCACAGCGGACAGAGCTCCGACGGGATCTCATGGCGGCATGGAGAGTACGATTGTCGCAACCCAGTGCTGGGCACGCCACTATTGCGGTGATAAGTCCCCTCTTTGAGGAGTGGCTGGAGAGGCGCCACGGCGTCCTCACCTTCCGCCTGACGCAGGTCCTCACCGGACACGGCTGTTTCGGGAGGTACCTGTTTCGGATAAGGCGGGAGGAAACGCCCGGGTGTCATCACTGCGTGGATCGCCCGGAGGACACGGTGGAGCATACGGTGGAGGTATGCCCGGCTTGGGCAGAGCACCGCCGTGTCCTCGTGGAGGCGATCGGTGGCGGGGATCTCTCGCGTCCGGCCCTGGTCCAGGCCATGGTACGGAGCGAGAGGGCATGGGAGGCCGTCACCTCCTTCTGCGAAGCAGTAATGCTCGCAAAGGAGGAGGCGGAACGCGTGAGGGAGAGGCAAATTTCGCGCCCTCACGCCCCTAGCCGCCGCAGGAGGAGACGCCCTGGGCATCGGGAATCGATTGCCGATTCCCGGCCACCGTAGGCGCGGGCTTGCGGACGGTGAGCAATGGGTAGCTCGCCGTCCGGTAAGGACCAGGCCCGGGTCGACGGCGCGTTGTGTTCCACGTGCGCCTCAAAGAGATGTCAGCAAGTGAAGGGGTCCGATGAGACCATTGCCTGCCGGGGTTGCGGGATTAGTCCGAAAGGGATACCGTGGCCCCCTGGCATTGCACAGGCAACAGAAGGAACACGGGTGGGTTTTAGTCAGTAAGAGTCTGACACGCCCTCCCGCTCCACCCAGAGCGGGAGACGTCATTTGATGATTTCCCACCCAAAAAAAAAAAAAAAAAAAAAAAGGATTGCAAAACTGTTGAATCATTTCTTCGGGTCTTGTTGATCTTCATTGTATCGGCGGTTTCCTAGTGGTTGCTACTTTAGGTGGATTGTGGCTTTCGGGAATTAGTTAATTAGTGACGTTAATTTTCAAGTTTTCTGGACAACTTCGTAGTTATTTATTTAAAGGATTTTTATCCAGAGTAAAAATCTACAACTCTTCAACTACCAGGCACATAGGAACGGTAAGGAGTTCGAACAGTTCCAAGAACTAAAACCGTTTCACACACCGGAACATCTACGTACAGGGTACAGTCGGAACAACTATGTACTTACTTCAAAGCCGTCTAAACCTGACATCCGACATTCTTGCCACCATTGTACCTACACCACTCGACTAAATATTATAATATCTACTCACCCACTTCCGTTCACAGCGTTATACTAATCATTACAATGACTTTCTCGTAACTGCCCTTAAGCCTTCCTTATAGATTTTGTTACACAAAGGAAAGTAGACTGTATTAGGAGAGAGGTAAAGTTGAATTTCAATTCAGTTGAGTCCGGATCAGTTCCCAATGCAAGTAAAGGAAATTTGGAATTTAAAATAAGGAACGTAGAGTTCAATTTGAATTGTTGGGGTGATCAAAGTATATTGATGAATTTCCGTATTTTTTTGTTAGTTTTCATTTTATTTTGTGGTTTAAATCTGTTAGATTGTATTTATATTGAGTATTAAGTGGTTTTGTCAATAGTGATTTAATAAAGATGTTGGTAAGGGTTGATCTTCTAAAGTCTGATGACACAATAGTAACAGATGGTTCCGCATAAGTACCTACCTAGGTACAACCTATTATTTTACTGTGTCCAAATTTTGGGAACGATCCGTTTGATCAGATTCCACATATTTAGGAAAAGATAGGTAAGTAATTATGTCGATACATTTTTCTCAAAATCTTATAGCAAGAAGTTTACAAAACCGAAAATATATCAAAATATAGGTAAGTACCTAATAGAACAATAAATTAAAACATTGACGTTTAACTTAAATATTTTATTTAACAAAACATTTCATCATTTAAAATATGAATATTCAGTTCACACACAAGAGTGAACCAGCTGTAGGTACATTCCTGTAACAATACGCAACACCATGTATACCGTCAAAGCTGCCGATACAAACAAAACCTATGGGAATCTTTAACGAAAATCGGACATCGATAATCCTTCCAATGAACGAGGACTTTTACCAATTTATTTTACAATTAAACATAGAATATTCAACCTTATCTGAAAAGAAAGACAGTCCATTGTAATGCTCACGATATCTTTGGCACACCAAAAGCTCAGTAGGAAATTACAAACTTTTGTAATACAGTTGTTAAATCATTTGCCATTCAAAAATCAACTGTAATTCCGGGTAACAAGAGTTGGGGTATTGAATGAGGAAGAATAAGTAAAAACCAGTAGTCGTCCGTCAATAGAATGCAATCCCGCAAATCTGCATTCAAAATTAGATTGTTATCTGTTAATGTGGCCGGTTCCACAATATCCGGTTGGTACCAGTTATTGTTGGTAGATTCTACGGTAAATAAAATCGGGATTAACGAAAGAAAGTCCTTACATTTTTATAATGAAGTACTTAATCGTCAGTTAATTGAATTGTGCGAGTTAAGTGGTATCATCTGCCCCTTTCGGAGCACCATTCACCTTACGACATAATGAGTATAAAAGGTTACTTGAATAACATTCTGAAGTCGGAAGTCCTGTACTTACATACAGAAGAAAGTCCCATTCATTAAGATCTTAACAGATTTTATCTTATTTTAAAGGAATCACACGCTTGGTTAACACATTTTGTCGCATTTCAGTAGTAAGTACTTAATTCTTCGATTCAGACAATAGTCTGCGACTAATCGGAAGATGAATGGTGCATACAGCTTGAGTAGCTTTGGTAGATTATGGTTTTATTTTCTTTATGGGAAACGTACAAATGGACGATGGCATAATGTGGAGTATTTGGGTCATGAGAAATGGCAAACAGATGAGAGCTAAATCTGGCTACTGAGCACTTACTCCCACTATTAGCGTTGTGATTCTCCTATTTTTCAAACCCAGCCAAAAATCACATCGTTCCTTAAAATTTTAACAATGTTTTAAAAATTTACCTTATGATAGGGAAATGTATCTTCCCATGGATCTCGTCTCTTCCATAGCAATGATTCTGTAATAAAATGAATAGCCAATTAGCGTGGAAGCTCCTGAAATCTTGTCCTACCTACTGCTCTGTAGGTTACTCTTATACCTTCTAACGTTATTATGGAAATTTCTCGTTGAAAAGAAGACAAAAACTATTTGTTTTAACGAAAGTACCTGGGCGGCCGAGGTCTGCTCTGGTGAAAATAGAGAATGCTCATTTAATAGTGCAGGATAGTACATACTAATTCAACGCTGCCATGATAGTAGGTACTTACTAATTCCATACTGCCATGTCATTATTCGGCCTCCCAAAAGATGGATCGATGACATTGCAAAGGCCGCAGGAATCTGCTGGATGCGGGAGGCACAGAACCGGTCGAAGTGGAGGTGCTTGGGGGAGGCCTATGTCCAGCAGTGGACGTCTTTCGGCTGAAATGATGATGATGTCATTATTCTAAGGTAGCCATCTTGTTCTAAACTTTAAGTGGATGGGCTTTGCTAGGGTGAAAATACGGAGGAAACGAATTTTCCCAGATATGAGACCACTACTTACTTATAAGATAGCTTGATCTCTGCGACATATGTCAAACTGACATTCCTAGGGTAGGAATTCATTCCTTAGGTATGCCCATAAAGTGTGACATTGACAGTTATCTACTGTCTGTACTATTATGAAATTCAGGACTTCATAGGCGGTGATTTTACTGACAGCTGTCGCAGAGATCAAGCTATGAGTATTTTATGAAGTATAGCTAGATAGATTTTTCGCCCCCGTAAAGCCCTATATTGCAACTTTAATCGAAAACGTAAATGCCGTTTTCGAGAACTTGATTACAAAAAATAAAATGTATATATACACAAATATTGCTCATTTAATAGAGTAGGCTTGAGTTCAACGTTTGACTATAGTGTTTCCTAATCCAAATGTTGCATGTACTTTTTTTTTTTCATATATTTTCATATTCATCTTTCGAACTTCGTGCTTATGAATTTTTTTTTTTTTTCAATTGACTCGTTGTCGACTATTCTTCCAGTGTCGCGGCGTTGATTGTTATTTTACTCTTTAGTTGTCTATCTAGTAATAAGGTGTTGTTCTGGAGAGAACTACTGACGATAATCAATGTTTAAATCATTTTCAACCCTTTTCCTACTGTCGACATTCAACGTGAACCAGCTAACCAACAAATTGAGCTTCACTTTTTTGCGACAGTTGACATCTATCTCAGGGAGATAAGCAGTCAATTCAATGGCTTCCTTTACCCTCAGATCAGCATACATTGACATCGGACAGGTTTCGGTACCAAGAGCGATCTTCCACTGGATTTAACACGGTACAATAAAATTCATTGGACTATTTGATCTTATCATTGCACCTAAACAAATAGACGATGTGGCTATATTTAAATGGAGATTGATTACAAATGATTTTCGACTATATTGATAGGTGCATAAAGTTGAGGTTTGTGGGTGGTTTGGTGTCAAGAAGGTGAAAAAAAATTCTCATTATGTCATTTTATTAGCGTGTAGTGTGGTCTAATTACGAGCTGAAGCGATTTATTTTAAAACTATTTTTAAAGAAATACAAAATTTTGTTGCTAGGATGTAGAACCCTTATAAGTAGGTAGGTAATTATAAGTAACATGCTCGTATAGGGAAGGTAAGTACTGGATATCGTGAGTTAGCAGTGTTAAAGACCTCATAGAAACTTCTGAGTCTCAAAATCAAAACATTTCAAAGTCAAAGTCAAATAATTTATTTCAATTAGGTACAAAAAAGGCACTTTTGAACGTCAAACTTTACAAAAAATAATAAAACTGATTCTAGTCACCCATTCCAAAAGGTAGTTTTCGTATGGAGAAGAATGGGCAAGAAAATCCACCGTTACTCTTTTAAAAAAATCATTATATCTTGTATACACTAATTATACAATTATATGTGAAGACAATGCACCTAGAATATGATTACTATACCACGATAGGTAAAAATAATGAAAAATGAAGGAATGACATCAATTAATTATGTGATAGATGCATGGTGCTCACATACTTACAAACATTGTAAAATTATATCTACTATATTTCTAACATTATAATAAGTAATACTAATAATAATAAGTCAGTGTATGAGTTCAAGTAATCACAAAAAATAAAATAATGGTTTAAAAAATAATAATTATACAATTAAATTAGCAACCAGTTCGATTTTGTCTTGATTCTGAATTGTCCTATGGAGCAGGACCAGCATGTTTCCAAGCATTTTTATCTTGGATATAATCCTCTAATTGGATAGCCTAATTCTTGAGGAAGATTATAGGCTCGCGGACGAAGTCACGGAAAGAAGCTAGTCAATGCTAAAATGAAACGTTATTTCACGCTCCCATCTTCCTACTTACACCACACAATTTCGCATATCCAAATGATCAGCACGTATTCAGTACAGATTAAGTCCCAGGTCTTTCGCTCGACGGAGTGCGAATGCCCACTCGATCGAAGTCCCATCGCCCATTGTCGTAAGGTAAAAACGATGATGTCTGCGAACTTGTGTCGCATTGTTTGCGCACTGATCGAATTAGTGATGTTCCTCTGTGGGCTTTCGCAGTGAGGATTATGTCAATGTCGTTTTATTGGGTTTGGTTATTAGAGCGTTTTATTTGAGGTTAGGTTCAGTAGTCATTTGTTTGTTTTCCGTTTGGGAGAGATAGGTTTTTGAGGTGATGGATGGTAGGTGTATCTACTAAGTTGATATTTAAATTCTATTTCTACTTTGATGATGGGTGGTAGGTAGGTACTCACTTTTTTGCTGCTGTAAGTACTTACTGATGGTTTGGTTTGATAACTCATTTCCAAATGTAGGACACAACAACTTACTGAATGTCTGTTGCTAATGCTGCAGTTTTTTGTATTGAAACGACCATAAATAGAAGGTACGATTAGTAGGTAATTAATTATTATGGTACCATTTGTTTGCACAACACTTGAAGCATTCACTTCACCCACAGCCATCGTGAATCTGACATAATTACACTCCAGCAGATCAGACAATAAAAATTATCCACCCCAAAAAGACGCGTCGATAAGGATCATCAATCGAATCAATCAGACGCACGTCCACTCGACGTACCGCCATTATATCGATAGGTAGTTGATAGCGAGCTTCGATTATGAGACGAAATTGAGTGGTAGCAGTGTCTGCGATTCTGCGACCAAGTGTATTGGACTAATTTATTTTACATTTCAGTTTTTGACTGCCTCGTTGGTCTAGTGGTCGCAAGCACTACTGCTGAGCATGAGGTCCTGGGTTCGATTCCCAGGTCGGGCAAAGTATTATTGGCTATTTCTATCTGGAATTTCTCAGTAGCAGCCCGGAGTCTGGATTTGTGCCCGGTTGATGGCAATAGGCTCGCCCCCTATTACATGGGACTTAAAAGCATAACTGGTGAAATGTAGGTGTACCTACCTACTACAGGTACACCTCTGCCCAACCCTCCGGGGAAACAAGGCGTGATGTTATGTTATGTTATGTTATTTCAGTTTTTTAAAGACTGGGAATTAGCTTTACGAAGGATTTTTTGTTCGAAATACTACTTTCTAAAAGCAACATTAAGGGTCATCAACTGAATTATTCAGACACATCACACACATCCACTCGTCGTAACGCCTTCTTATCGATACCTATTTAGTCGAACTCAAACTTCGATTATGAGACGAAATTTACTGGTAGTAGGTACCCAGGTAGTGTTTTGAAAATCCGTTACCAAATATTTAGAGCTGTGATTTGACTCCATATTTCTTTATAGGATTTGATGAGAAAGTAAGGACATAGTGTTGTGACGCACGCAACACAAGAAGGTAAGCGGAGCTTACATAAATCTATGTTTAACAGCAATACACACTGTGACAACTTGACAAGACGCAGATTACACGCATTCAAAATGATAAAATTGTGTTCAATGATTTTTAGCACATACATTCAAATTTCTTTTATCAAAATGTCAACCTTCTTCAGTAGCCAATAACTGAATCCAAGCGTGATAATTCAATCAAACCGTATCACGCACTTATTTAAATATCAATTAATCTATAATAATATCGGATCGAAGACATTGACGTTTGATCCTCAGACTTTTGCATAAGAAAGCTCCAATCAATCAAAAATTCGAATTCGGAATAAACGTTTCTGAATTCAAATTTCAAAAATAGAGCGATCCGTTCACGTCCGTTCAAGCACAAAGGAACCATCGTATAGTATCGATTTTAAATTCGTATTAGCATGAAAATATCGATATAACGGATTTGTTCGTAGTACAATGTGTGACAAATACGCAAAATTGTTTCCCTTTGTAAATCAAATAAATTAACATATGGCATTGTGTCATGTGCGTATAGGCAGTGTACGATATTATGCTAATAATATTTTATTAAGATCAGTGTGGTGAATCGCTTAGGCATCGAAATTATTTAATTTTGTTGTTACGCGATTTCATGGAAAATCGATAGCTTTACAGCTGACATAAGGCGTATTACGAATTTCTTGGTACACTACATACTTGGTTCACTACTATACTTAGGTACATATAATTCTTAGTCACAAAGAAAATAGATAAGTATTTAATACAATGAGTTATTTTTGCAAATATTTGCAACTAATTGTATTTTACGTTATTGGTGGTATAAAAGAGTGTCACTATAACAATAATTTCTCTAGGTATATATATATAATTACCTATAACATTAATTTCTTTTTCGATTTTCGTTAAAGCGTCGAGGTCTATTCTTTTCATTTCCTACTTTATCAGGAAATGTCGTGAATGGAAAGAGGATCTAGTAAGATCACAATTTTGTTCCTATTTATTTTTATTTCATTAATTTTTTCATTCGTTCATGGATTTTCGCAATACAAAATACTCTCTTTTAGGTATATTTTGCCGACATGACAATTTTTTTTGCTGGTTTTTTCTCATAATGTGAATATTCTTGAATCCTCGATTAAACTGATAAATCTATTAGGTATATACATCGACGGGTATTAATCGGATAACGAATCGCTTATGAATTTATTTGCTCTATTATTGGAGAATTAGCAATTCAAGTGTAAACTTTATAACATGACATATTAGTCAAAATCTAGACAGATATCTATTGATCAAATCAATGACATGTTTTATAAAGACAGACTCACATAAATTTCATGCTTCAATAAAAATTAGCTTATTGAATATAAGGGTATTATTAAATTTGATCTCGTATTATCATTCAAAGAGTTTCATTAATGGACCATTTGCCTATTACTAAATTAAGTATTTATATCACTTTGCCAATAAACGAATTTGTAACGGTCTGTTGAGTTCCGTTGTGCATCGTAATATGCAATTTAAATCACAGTAGCCGAAGCAATAAAAATAACAAAGCTACCTGCATTTACACATGTTACAAAATCTGCATACATATATTCGTGCCCCAGTCATATGTAAAAATCATTTATCGACATTTTAAATTCTTTTATCAACGGCACATGTACACTGCGACACGAATCGCTCAATAGATTTTTTATTGCCAATAAAATGTGTACGTAGTTAATTTGCGTATGTTGCATTGTAGACCGCACATTGTGCGTACACGTCACTCTGCCGCCCTAGGGCGCGACCCGCTGCCCTCGTGTCGCCAACATTTCACACAACGTTACAATTCAATTATCGAACGCTTTCATTGTGTTATATTCATAATTTTAAATGGCCTTCCACGTTTTGGTGGCCATGTCGATTTTTCGACAAAACCTCATTTGAATTTGAAGCAAACAGATGACATTTCGGAAATTTTTAGCGATTTCGATAAGGGACTTCTTGTATCACTTACGAATTTGCATTTAACTTTGTATTGTAGTTTTATTGGATCATATCGTACTTACATGATAGACATATGCTAATCCTCATAGAAATTATATTGATCCTTAGCCGTTGGAGTTATTGCCTCCTTTGATACGACAGAATGTTATTCTTCAATCTAGCTTCCGTTATGATTTCTATTGATGTTAAAATTGCATTATTATGGATCGATTCTTGACCTTAAAATATTCCAACGGTCTTCTAGCTTAGAAATTGATACGTTATTGTGTTTTTTAAGTAGATACTGTGTGAAAAAAAATATTCAGTTGTTATGCTAGCGTTTCTTAAAATATTCAAGTGCTTAGAGGAGGTTGGTTGCCATTGAATATTTCAAAGAAAAAAAAGATAAAATCGTTGGCTGTGAAACGAATAGTGGCTAAAGCCAGAATCTTAACGTTTTATCAATATGATGTGTAGTTTATTGAAATATTTAGGTCGTCATCTAAATAATTCCAATCAAATAATCAACACGGAATAACATAACATCACGCCTGTTATCCCGAAGGGTTGGAAAGTGAGAGGTGAGAGAGGTGGGGAGAGGTGTATCTTTTAGTATAGATACCCGGATTTCACCAGTTATGTTTAAGTCCCATGTAATAGGAGGCGAGACTATTTCCATCAACCGAGCACAAATCCAGAACACGGAATAATGTTTGTTTAAATCGATTCGTACACAAATTATTATGAAGTCCTACTTTCTTATGAAGCTTCATAATTATTACGTATGTAGTTAGTTGTAAATATTTTTACATTCTTCCTTGACATAATCACGCAATTATTTGACATTAAGTATATAACTACCTACAATTTAAGTTCAAATCTTTATTAGTGGCTATTGTGAACATGATAATTATTCAGAATTGTCACAGCTGTAATAGCAATCACGTCATTTCGTTTATAATACGTTTTTATTTTTAATATATTATTAAGTATTCATCTTTATATAAATTATTTTCTATTTTGTGAATGTGAGAACGCTGTAGGCTTAGTGGACTGTATATTTGCTGACCATAATCATTTTGTTAAGTACCTGGTACTTGTTGAAAGACCTACACTCCCATACCTAATAACACTGTCATTTGAAAATATTGTAAAAACCAATTATTTTTAAAAGAGTAGGTAACCGTGGGGTTTCTTGCCGGCTCTTCTCCATAGGAAACGACCAATTGGAACCGTGCACCTAGCTTCTAACGTTTCATAAGTGCCCATGTAGGCTTATGTGATATAAAATATTTTGAATTGAATTGAATTGAATATAATAAAAACTGAGTAGGTACCTACTGAGCCATTATTTGTAGTTTTTTTTTGCCTTTACTTTACGATGTATTTAAATTGGTATTCAAATCGGAAAAACGCATTTACCTAATTTTAAATAATCCCGATACAAACAATTCCATTAACAGTAGGTAACCTACTTCATATTCTGCGTAGAGCTGTTTGAAATGAGATATAATCTACAAAAAAAAAAAACCCGGGAAATGGTACCTATTACCTATAGAATATTTCCAATAGGTAGATGGTCAATGTATTTATGAAGAATCCTTTTAATGAGCAGGTACGTATTTAGATGGCTCTTGGCCATTTCTTATTTTTTTATTAATGTCGTATTCTTATGTCACAGTCATCTATTATTAATTATTTAACCGAAATCAAAAAATTCTATGATTCATCCAGTTCATTATTTATAATGTATAAGTTTAATAATTGTAAAATGTTAAATGATGGCTTTCTTATTTATCAGGTGTGACAGAAGGAAAATATATTATTTTCTACTTAGACATAAATCTTGTTTGACTTTACACCACAGTTTTGTTCAGCTTGACTTAACGTTGCCTACTTTGCTTATTGCTGATCAATTACTTCTCTTAGATATAATTTACAGGGTCTCGTGTTTGACCTCGCCTTAAGCAATAGGGTCTAAATAGTGTAGGGAATATAATGTAACATAATATTATTAAAAAAAAAAAAAAACTAGATAAGTTTTACCTCAAAACGTTTGTTTTTATAAAATAATTGATATTATTTTATTTTGTTTATATTATAGTATTGTATTTATAATTTATTTGAATCTCGAAACATTTCAGGGAAACATTTTATTTCATTTTCAAACACAGAAAAACAAGGATTTAGCTAGAACATGCATACCTACCTAATATTTTTTATCATAATACCTATAATAAACAAAATATTGGTCGCCTGCTTTGTTTTCTCAATAAGCAGTACAACGAAATAACGCTAAGTGGACATGAGTGGTTCAGGTGAGACGACCGCGGGCTGTCATACGAATTTATTCTTGTTTCATAATACACCAACTCATCATAAACAAAAAGACGAAGCATCAGAGTGAGACCGCGGCGCAGAACGCGCGCAACCAATTTGCATTGTACGCCCGGCTAGTAAACGTTTAAAATTCTTATTTCGAACTGTTGGTCTCGTTCTGCATAATAACATCCGTAAGGCAATGGCAGTTACTTGGCCAATGGGGAGGCGCGGCGCTCACTCGTGGGCGTAGTGGAGCGCGCGGATTGGTCCGCTCGCTCGGGTTTATCACTCGATTTGTCGGTAGCGGCGTCACCACAGTCGCGGCGCGCGATTGTCGATTGTCGCCATTGTGTCGAGTGAACGACGGACGCGCGGAGCTCGCGCTGGTTTGATTTGCATCACGCGATACGATAAAGCAAATCGAGTAAATCGATCGTGTAATAACAGTTACGTACACAATGACAACAGTTGTTTATAATTATTGAGAATTTGTTTATTTTTGCGGTAAAGATTTGTGTGTGCAGTGCCGGCGGACTTTGTTTTTTACACGTGATTGAAAGGCTTCATTCTGGATCTGGAGTTACACCAACGTGCCAGCGGTCACTTTATGAGGTAAACATAGTTTTATTTGTAAAAATCTGTGGTCGAACGTTTTAATGATGGCGGCTGTTCGCTGAGGTCGAAGTCACTGGCGATGGTCGATGAACTTGTGACCAATCGATTTGTTTTGCTGTTTGTTCCACGATTGTAGTTTCCTGCTTTTTTGTCTAATAAGTAAAAATACCCTCGATCATTTTTCTTGGTAAAGAATGTCAAGGCCGACGAAGAGTTCAAGATTATCTACCTGCTGAAGCTGAATGAAGTAAGGTAGGTATTTTATTACGATTTATTTAATTGTATTGCATGGGTGTGTTGTAAGCGTTGTACCTATCTTCTTTTGTTTTTTGTTCTTTCCGTTTTAAACTTACTTTTGCATTGTGTCGACGCTAATCAGCTGTAGGTGTACTGAACATTTCGGTACGTGTAGGTAGGTATTTAGCTTACTTCATTAGGTAGGTACCTACATAGGTAGCCGTTCTCAGTAAACAAAAAACATCAATTTATTTTTCTACCATTGCTAAGTGCGACCCTTCCACGTTATACAAGGTATGTGCACTTTTAGGTATCGATTTCAATAACGGCGATTTACTAAAATATAAGAATCTGTTTGTCATTAAGTAGGTACTGTGCCCATAAGACGACCCACTGACCCTGTAAGTATTTCGACTCATTCTTTAACAAATTCGTCCGGTCCGTAGATCTGTGTCTACCCGTAAAATACCAGACACTGTAAAAAAAACAGGCGTTAATTAAATGAATTACCAAATTAAAACGTAATTTTCATAATAAAGTTCCTCTATTGAACGAATTAAACCTTTGTAGCATCCAGGTACCTATAGGTAGGTATTCAAACTTCGAACGCCGCGCCGCCGTCCGTCTTCTTAATCTTTCACCCCCTCTAACTAGGGGTCGTCCCTGAGTTGACCCTCTGACCATGACGTTGTGCGTTTTCCCTTTACTGTAAAGAAAAAGGTAAGGTAAAAGGCGGGGGGGGGTAAGGGTTGTCAATATGATATTTAAAGATAAGCCATTACTATAGACTAGAAATAGGAAAGGGCCAATAAATTGATCCTTGAGGCACGCCCATCTTAACTAGAGACCAAGAGGACGTCGCCCCATTAACGTTTACTTTTTGCTGCCTGTTTGTAGGATAGGAAAGAACAAGATCACCAGCTTGTCCACGAATTCCGTAGTGGTGTAATTTACAGATCAGTGTTTTGTAGTCCACGCAGTCAAACGCTTTTGAGAGGTCACAGAAAAGGCCAATTACATTCTGGGAGAAGTCCCAGGATTCCAAAATGTGACTGATGAGTTTTACTTCTGTCGCTATAATACTTCCTGCTTATTTAGGTACTAATTTGAGTGTCAACTAATTTAATTCTCTCCTGTAATTTCTTATAAGATTATGGAATCTGTGGTAGGCACGGTACCGACGCCGACGACGTTAGCCGTCGCGAATTGCGATGCAATAGGTACCTGCCTAGTCTAAAATAGGTATCTACCTAGGTATAATAATATAGGTACTGTTAGATCTTGCTACCTCAAAGCCATTGCTCGTTAACAACTATCAATACCGGATGGCATTGTCCTACCTTTATCGAATATTGTTTCTCCTGTTCAAGGTAGGTAGGTACCTACTTACAAGATTCCAACAGGGGCCCAAGTCTGCTATTTTTATAAATTCGTCATTCCAACATGATCCCATCGTCATTTTGCTAAAAGTTTGTAATCTGCTAAATTAATGGTCGATCATTGGTTGATCATTATATTCCACAAACACGATACTCGTAACGAATTAAAAGCAATGACTGCACAATGACGTTCTAATGGTAGGTCACTGGTCAAAGGAACCGTCACAATTTTAGCAGATGACCGCCTACGTCAGTCATTCATTTGTCATTATATACGAGATTACCAATAGATGCCATTTCTTTCAATGGAGTGTCAGTGGCTGACCATTGGAAAGTCATAATGACGCCAATATTCTAGTAGATTACCAAACTTGTCAAAATCAACAATTATGAAATCAATGATAGACCATTCTGACACTAATGTAATACCTATAGCAGACTTGAGACCCTGGTGCACCACCATGTCTTAAATTTCCAGTTTTTTATAAATGTCTTACAATATTGTACCTAAAGAGAAAAGATTTGTATTTTCGTTTGTCTGAACTAATAATATTTTAAAGAGAAAAGATTATTTGATTTTTTGTATGTTTGTTTACCTATTTGTTTGTAATGAATAAACACAAAAACTACTGGACCGATTTAAAAAAATATTTCACCAGTAGAATGCTTTAAAACATAACATAGGCTAACATAGGCTATAATTTATAAACGTAACGTAATAGGTACGTATAAAAATACTAAGATCGAGCAAAGGTACTGACTGGCACTGGAATTGCTTTATATCCGTTGTCTTTTTAATAGGGTGCCCAATTATTTTAGTAAACCGTGAGACATGCATTTTTGTATTCTTTTTTTTATCGTTTCTTCACTATTGATGATCGCGACTGTATACTGTCTACTAGGTACCTACCAATAAAATATTTCTGCAAGCTAGAGATATTTTTAATGTTTTCATTTCGTGTTTATACGGTTTTTTATTTTTAAAAACCCGTGTCACTGGGAAATACTATTAAAGATCGTCTAAAAATCGACCTTATCCAAATTAAGTAAATGGAGTAAACGTTTTTTGCGAATAATCATCGATGATAAAAGACAATGGCCGGCAAGCGCGAAATTATATTGTAAAGCGGGTTCTAAATCGATTATTTTATTTAGTTCTTCAATAAATTCTAACAGGTATCTATAGGTACTATGAGATTACGCTTCTGTAGTAGTAATTATATAAGGAATTAAATATAATGGGGGAAAAAAAAAACAATAAGAACAGAGATTCTGAATTAGACAAAGTCACGACAAAAATGCCAAATAGACTCGTTGATAGACTTAACCATGCAGAGGAAGATAGTCCATTTTTTTTTAATAAGATTATTATTGAAAGTCATGGATTCGTTGAGCGTACAGACAGATGCTTTAGAACGTATAGGAATCAAATAGGACTGAGAGTCAAGTATGACTGAAACTTCCCTTGTCTTTTTTTACTACTACGAAGCTGTAACAAAGGAAAAAAAGGTGTGTTTTTACGACACGTGACACGATAGAAGTGAAAACTCACGACCGGAGCTGTGAGTATTCAGTGTCACCGACTGGAACCCAGTATATCCAATTCTGCATCACCGATCCGAGCGTGACGGTTCAGTTTCGTTCACTGTTCAGAAAGAGTGCAAATGCATCAGGATTCACGATCAAGAACAGAAATCCCCATGACACGTTTACTGGCCCCTACAAATCGGCAATGTTTTATAAAAACCAATTAGTGCCTGAGCTGATGGCCTAATGAGGCCACAAGCGCGTCTCCTTTACAGCGTGTCGTAAAGACCCCGTATTTACACGTTTATAATGGTGATTACCCTTTGTGGCAGGCCGACGATTTTTATTTTGTTGTGAGTTATTCAGATTAATATGCTGGTGTCTGTTCAGGAGGAATGTGGGTTCTTGCTTTGTTTGGTTTATAGTGTGATGACGTCACTGAGACATGAGGACTAGTAGAAGACACTTTTGAAGTGAGGACGAGTATAACTGCTTGAAAGAAGAGTGTTTTATAAAACCCCTTCAAATACTTTCTTCTCCAAAATATTTCCAGCTCACGCAACTGCGCGATAAAAGCGACAAAATTCTGCTGTAACGAAACTGAAGATTCCGGCCACACTACAATACATTCTTGGCGTTCTTTCTCCTAAAGACACAAGTTCAGTGTTTAAGGGCCGCGAAGTATGTGCACGCGCACCTTTGATTCTCCAAATCAATTCTTACCACATCGGAAACATCAAGCCTTTCATCTCTCATTAGCATACAATTACTTAGCATCGCAATTGACATAAAGACCAACTTCAAAATCAATACTCGATCCACCACTAATTCAGATTACCACCTCTTCGGAGTCGGTTACATTTTAACATGAGCTTGTGTTCTCGCCGCCAGCAAACAGTAGATCATGCGTGCGTTTGCGCATCCAATTAGTACCTCTCAACGAGCGCCGATTTCACTTAGGTACCTACTGACAGACGATTGTTTTTTTTGTGAGACAAAAGGTCGTGGTTCTTTTCAGGTTACTTGTAAGGAATGCGAAATTAGTTGTTCTTAACATTATTATCTTTATAATGCTTGATGGCTTGAAATTGATGATCATTTTCTTGCATGACTGGATCGTCAGGTGTGATCCCCAGATATACTCAAGTCAGTTTGAAGACGTGTAGATAACTGATGCTACTTTTGTGTCTAAAAGCTGAAACACTTGGTTTCGAAATTCGTGGCGAACATCTTAGCACTGCTCTTAACATAATTATTTCTGCATAGCGCAGTTTCCTTCTGAAAAATATCCTACTCGTATTACCCAAATATCACAAACTTGCATCATCTTCTGGTCAAAATTGAACTTACGACGAATGGCTTATTTGAACGATAATAATCGATCTCATCCTCAAAATCAATACAAAACTCAGTCAATCCATGAATCACATATCCCATAAAACGAAAAAAACCGACGGAACCATCACAGTCACCCCACAAAGAATGTAAGCGCATTTTTCGAGCGTCCAAGCGAAATCTCAAAAGGTTCGACGTCTGGTCGTTAATTGTCAAGACAAATTCTCTCGTTGTTTGCATCGGCGATGTCTTACGACTTGTAAGTAGTTTACAGTAGCTTATTTGTTCACTACCGTGGTTTAGTTTGGTCTTTCGACAGGTTGTTGAAAAGAAATTGAGGTTCTGACAGAGTTGTTCAGAAAACAATTGAATAACGATACATTTTGTTTCCAGGACTGTTTCACTGTGTCTAAGACACTATTCAAGAAATAAATTAAAAAATTGGTACAGAATATGTATTAAACTATTTGCCAAGTTCCTAATTGGGAACCGTATAGATGGTGGTAAAACGGGTTCAGTACAATTTAGAATCTACCTATTCCAATTAGATTGGAAAAATCAAATAAAGATGAAAACGGCAGACGTCAGAAAGAAACTCCTGCGCTTGCTAATGAGCGGTAATGACAAGTCAGGTGTCAGAATCACACCTTATTTAAACCCTCATTATGGTTCTTCAATTTGCACGGGGAAAGCAAACGGTCGAAAAATTCATTTAAATGTCGAGAAGCGAGTTCAATAAAACAAGAATTACACATCTCAAAATTTCTTGGTGAACCTTGGTGTCTTTAGGGTACCCGCACAAAGGTATCCAGCCACCTACAGTAGCTATTTATACGTGGATTGTCAATGTTTGGTGACATATTCACGTGCTACTGTCAAATCGTTAGCCTTGCAGGAAACCATCAGCGTTTTGTTTTGTAAAACAAACTACATATATGACTTACGACGTAGAATGGGTTATTTTTTTATATTTTGTGGAATTATTCTTCTGTTTCATTGGACAATAAAAGCATGGTATATTTATTCAATTCATTCATTGGACTGAAGCAGGGATTAAGATATTTTTGATTTGCAAAAATCAGCTAGTGTGACTGGATTTACGGTTCACTGATCGTACCTTTTTTGACCTGGTACAAGTTCTTTTTCTCATTGAGGAAGATTAAGGCAATGTTAAGGTCATATTTTTATGGTATTAAGCATTTTTATACTTACATAATACCTCTATTCTATAGTTAAAAAAAGGTTTATGGATCAACATCGATTGGTAAAAATATTGTTACTGTTTCTTGAATGACATTGTTCTTCTTAGTAAGGTTGGTATATTCTGGCCCTGAAACAGGAATACAACTAAATAACACACCCATTAAACATCTTAAAACTCACATAAGGAAACTATAAACAATACTACACGGAATCACCATCAAACGACGGTAAACCTAGAAAAACAATCCCGTAGTTACGTTAATTGCTGTTAAAACCTCACAATGCCTTCCAACAGAGCGTCCGGAATTAAGAATAACATAGCTAAATAGCAGCCAGTGGCGCACGGTTGCACGGTGACAAATATTGACACATTCCGCTGACAAACACACAGACACACACCCTTTTTGACCCAAATACAGCCTTCCAGGAACATTAAACGTTGAGTTTTAAAAGAAAAACGTTCGACGTTTGAAATAAAGTTCGATCTGTTATCCGGGATTTGAATTGTGGGTCACCCTATTTGCGCACATGTATTTACGCACACATTAATTAAGTCGTGCTGTTGGTGTTTTCCTAATGTGACACTGTGTTTTCTTTAATGGGACACTTGTGTTTTGACACAGTGTCAATGTAGTTATGGAAACGTATGTCATATGCCACGGTGTGACGCCTTGTCTTGTTATTATTAGTGTAAGTACATTAAGTAGTGGTGCACGTGCAACTAACAAGATATTATTTATCTAAGTAGATAGGCCGCGATTTGAACCATTGAAACAGAGTTTATTTTAATACACATATTTTCCACTGTTTATTTTGTAAAAAATAATATGGTTATGGAACATAGAACATTTCTGTGGTATGTAAGAAAAAAATTGTAAACGAAATATTTTTGTGAGAGGTCGGGGGACCCCCGTCAGGAACCTTACGCGATACTCACATGCACAGATACACTCGTATATAATAGAAAGAGAGAGATAAAGTCGCATGGAGGAGGCATAACGCTTTTTCCTTACGTGACGATTTCTACCAGTCAGCGAAATGGTATGAAAAACGAATCGTTTTGCATACCAATGGTAGCATTTTTTATTGCCAAACTGGGCATAATATATAAATAGATTCGTTAGCTAATTTTACATGTGATAGCTACTTCCATAAGGGAGGATCAACTATGCAAAGCTATGCGGTATTTTCTTCATTATTCGTAATAATACAGGAGTCTTAAAATTAACCTTTATCTGTCCATAAATTAAATAGGAATCGGCCATAAGACAACGAAACAAAAAACAAACAAATATAACCAGTACCAATCGTACCAACCGACCCCTACAACTAGGGTGACCATCAATTGTGTCGGACATACGTTTTCATACATTTTGTCATGTACACCCGTCATAATTGATTGTACCACCCTACGTCATAGGGTTTGCGGTTAAAATGGTTTTCTATACGATCTCCCTGAATTGATTTGTAAAATATAATCGTTTTATTTGTATCTGTTTAGTGTTGAACGGCTGGTTGGTCTAAATTAGGTTTGGTAATCGCTGACTGACCCGGTAGGTATATTATATACATATTTAGTTATGATTCAACGTGCAATAGGAGAGTTTCAGGGGTTAATTATGTTCATACGGTTTAAAAAGTTACAGTTCAATAAAAAAGTTGGATGTCAACGAAAAATAAACTTTCACGTTACCTTTTTGTTGTATACATTCTACTGAATCCTCGTTATCAATGGACTTCGTCCGAGTAAATTTTTCTTTTTTTTAACATATTAATTTTCAATGTCACTCTGCAACACTATAGCTCCCCATTGGATAAAGAATTTTTGGAATTGGATCAGTAGTTCCGAAGATACAAACTCACAAATTTTACCTCTTTACAACATGATTATTATAGTCAATGGATATGGCGCTTTACATGCTAGGTATACAATTATACATTATTTTAATTCCCATTTAAAACGTTTTCTTCCCTCGCTTTACTCGCACCCTTAACAACATAAGCTTTTCATTACTTTCACTGCGCATTTCACTTCTTACCGTCTTACTTAAGGAAACGACTCGAGGGGAGAGCCAATCAGGAGCGAGCTCTTTAAAACCATCCCCGCATCATAAGCCATTCTAACACCCTCCATAATATTAATATTTTCCACATTTTTGAGCACGATAATTGTCAGCCATATTAAAAGTTACAAACACGGGGTGGACTGTGTGTTAGGGTACTATACTCGTGGTGTAACGTGGAAACTTTTATTAATTTTTTGGGGTGTCACTTTAAATTTTTTGATATGAATAACATGATTTTGCAGTTATGTAGTTAGTGTAGTAATTGATGTAGACACCCGGGTTGTTGAGGGTGACACAGACTAATAAGCTACAGTAATTTGTTTACCAGATCGTCTAAACAAGGTCACAGAGCGGTAGGTACAGATGGTTCGCTCTGCAAAATCATTTAAATAAAAAGCGACTCTTGCTACAACCTAATAAAGTGCAATTCAGGTCGCGCAGCACTAATAAAATAAAATAAAAAAGCCTTTATTTCATGCATTTGAAAAAAAAAAGTTTTTGTTTAAATTATTTTACAAATATTATGTAGTGATAAATACAATGTAGTGATTTAAAAAAAAAGATTGTTACATTCGTTATTGTTATCATTTCATAATAATTAATTAGTAATTTCCATTACATCTTTTCATTTGTTTTTAGATTCCTATATTTAATAATAAAAAAAGAAATATAATAATAATAGTTATAGTACCTATTAATAGATATAATAACCAATATAAAAAATCCTAGTTATAAATTAAATTTGTACTACACACTAACTAAATGACCCATTCATTTAGTTAGTGGCACTGACATTGTACTACGTTTTTTTTTACAAAAATCGCTCTTGAATTTGGACTTGACTTTTTCTTCAAAAGATTTGAATTTACATGAAAAATCATAATTTATCATGATACCTCTAGTATTCAGCAGTAATTAACAGAAATCAAAATGAAAAAATAATGATTTTAGTTGAAACTACAACCAAATTTGTAATAAAAGGTAGAAATTTCGTAAATAAAAGACAAAAAGGAAATATTTTCGGAACCCTTGTGTAAAAATGGTTAAAACATTTAATTGTTATAGTTAATTATCTGGTTCATCGAATCCTTAACGGTGGACCACTATTTACGCCACACCCTGTATAAGACTATCCAACATCAACACTTGGGCAGTTGCCCGCCAGACACAACCCCCGTCTGGTCGGAGGATCCTCCCTTTTCTATGGTGTATGAGTGAACTTTACACCCTGTTCCTCATACCCCTAAAAAGTACCTAAGTACGTACTATGTTTGCTTCAACAATTTCGCTGAGTGGTCAGAAGCCCTAAACTTCCAACTTCTACAACATTAGAATATCAGAATTGTCCAGTAACTAGGTTGTGTCTGTGTGTGTTAAGCTTGCAGAAGCTTCATGTAAAATATTGATGAGCATACTGTCAGAATTTGCTCGAATGGAAGCCGATGCCAACAACTATACAGATCATCGTATTTCTACAACTTAATCAATAAACTTTTTGTTTTCAGTGCCGCTGGTGCGATGTGCGACCGGACCGGCTTCGGCGCGTCCATGGGCCACTTCTCCATGGGCCCCATGTCCGCCATGGGTGCCATCGGGTCCATGGGCTCAATCTCCGCCATGAACGGGCCCCAACAGAAGAAGGTTCAAGAGGAGCACATAAAGAGACCCATGAACGCTTTCATGGTGTGGTCGAGGCTACAAAGACGGAAGATCGCCCAGGATAACCCAAAGATGCATAATTCAGAGATTTCCAAGAGATTAGGTAAGTCCTTTTAATTAAATTTTATCATTAGTTAAGTCCCTTTTCCCTAGATATCTGAAGTGTCATGAAACTCGAGTCATCTATGACCTGAGTTTCCTCTTAATGCTCAGGACTTTCCATCATATCATCTTTTCATCAGTATAGACCATAATCCCATTGATACTGTCTGGAAAGGATGTCAAATCGTTTTATATTTTCAGTACCTAATGTTACCATGAATGTTCTTTAAAAAGGACACTGTTAATATTTTCTTATTTAATTTTTTTCATTCTAAAAGTTGGCAACGTAGCAAGTAGCTGTCAAATATTTATCAGTTTTGATTAATTTGGCAATATGGAAATATGAAATATCGCTAACTAGTGAACTAGAATATTAATAATGAATTGTAATTATAATATTGAATTTGATGTTGTAACCGTTTTAGGTGTAAAAAAAGGCAAATGGAAAGTTTCCAAATACATTTTTTACATCTAAAAAAAACATTCGTTCAATTTCTCATCTTAATCAAAACGGCGAAATATTTGACATCTATTTGCGACATTGGCCACTTTCAGAATACACGTTCTTATCAAAATCGTCGAGCACATTATTTCGTTTGGATTGTCAGAAAGAATCCAGCTATATCATTCTGTTTAGTACCATTTATGTCTCATCTCAGCAACCAATACAAAGAATTTTGCTAAATATTTTATGTCAATAATATAGTAAATAAATATGGACGTGTTTCAACGTATATGAAACAGTAACGTTATTTGATCATCACTACAAACACAGTGTGTGATGTGTACTTGTGTACTTATCTTATTTGAATGTGGATTACAATTTATGACGGTTATTTTAGACGGGGCTGTTTCAAGTAGGTATCTTTATTAATGTGAATGCCGTTTATGTTCTGTCGTGTGTGTGTGTGTGTGAATGATATGGATGACTTGTTAGAACATTCGCACAACCAGAAAACGTTATTTCGAGTACCTCCTGTAGTCCTGTCCAAAAGGCTGCACCTGCGAACTCTCTTAGACTCAGATGAAGAAGACTAATGTTTAACTACAATACCCACTCTTAAAATATTCAATTAAAGCACCGATCAAACAAGGCCGTAACATTAAGCACGATATACCGTTTCTAAATTAACGTTCTGAGTAACAAAACACCTTTGTGTTATAACTATAGTAATATACGATTACGTCACTACTCTAAGACGCCATTGTTTCCCACAATCAATTGAATTCGGCACAAGTAAATTACTATTATGGTAAGCGATGGATCCCACTCTGTAGTTTGTAAAGGGCTCATTTTCATTGCAAATTGATCATTCTGGGATCTCGTCTGGATTATGATTTATTGAATCAATTTAATATTAATTTATGAAGTGAGAAGTGGTTTTGTAGGTGGATTGTTTGACAGTATTGTCTGTGGTATGGTCTTGCTCATTGTCGCTATTGTGTTGCTTGGGCTAAGATAAGATGACAAGCGCTTGACGGGTTGGTCTTGCATTGTTGTAAGCTGATAATGTCAAAAAATGATGCGTAGGTATTTGTAATTGAACATTGCAAATGTGTCGTAGCAAAACGAACGTCTAAAATACCAACTTATTTAGACTAGTGTGCTCACATTAACATCCTGATGGTAAAGTTCAGAGCACTACCAAAAACAGCTTGAAAACAAGTAAAGCCCAACATCCACTCGTGAACAGTCCATCGCCATTCCACAGAAAAACTCTGAAGCACAAATTAAAAATAAACTGCAACCTAAAGACGAAAGAAAAAAATGGCCGCAATCAGCCAACAGAAGCTTACACAGCGGGGGTATTCTCGAAAATAATCAACAGCTCAAATGTAAGCACAGTTTCGTATTCGAAATTTAAAAATGCCCAGAAATAGGGATGGGAGGACACGAGCGGAAGAGTATGGAAATACGAGCAAAACCGGCCACGGCCATTCTGGCGGTGACGGCGAGAGGAAACGACATTTTCTATTTTTTCCCCCCTCGGCTTTTTTCAACTCCGCCCGTGCGATGCGGTGTGTACTCGGTTTTAGACACCTATTTGTTAATATTGAAGATGGGGTTTTTTCACGGAGTAAAGAAAGAAGGGTTTTTTAGGTATACGGTACGGTGTTCGGTTTTTGAATAAAATGAATATATTTTTAATAGAAGAACAAAATAATACCTAATAGTCTTTCGGCGTTATGAGGACTAAGGTTTACATCTCACTAGGAAACCATGGTGGTGCAACAAGCGATCAATTACGCAACCAACCATATATTTTTTGACAGTGCGACCATGGTTGCGCCGGCCCTGGTGTCCTAGTTCATAGGACATGGTGTCATACAATGATATTATATGTAAAAAGAGGTAGATAGGTTATAAACGTTCCGCAAGTGGCAAGTCAAAAGTTGGTTAACTAGCCACATTTTCTTCGTTTTGTCTCTTTTTCGCTCCCGATAATTACAACATGCCCTCCTACTTCCACGTATCATATAATAGTGTGACATAGTGCCGTTTTTGAAGATAGAATGTTAGGTAGGTAACCTATCTACGTCTTTTTACTTCTAATATCATTGGTTTCATAGGACAATTTAGAATCTAGACAAAATCTAAGTGGTTGCCAATTTAATTGTATAATATTATTTTATATAACATTGATTTTATATTCTGTGATTACTTGAACTCACACACTGACTTATTATTTGTAGTACTTGTTAAAATGTTAGGAATATCGTATAATTTTACAATGTTTGTATAAATATGTGAGCACCATGCATCTATCACATAATTAATTTATGTCATTCCTTCATTTTTCATTCTTTTTACCTATCGTGGTATAGTAATCTTATTCTAGGTGCATCGTCTTCACATAAAATTATATAATTAATGTATACAAGATATTGTGAAAATATTTTAAAAGAGTAACGGTGGAGTTTCTTGCCCATTCTTCTCCATACGAAAACGACCTTTTTGAATGGGTGACTAGAATCATTTTTTTTTTTGTAAATGTTGACGTTCATAAGTGCCTTTTTTTGTGCCTAATTGAAATAAATTATTTGACTTTGACTTTAGTCATAAAGGGACTTTTTAAAGGATCAACAATAGAGATCCAGTTTTTTAAATGCTTTTTATAACCTACACAGGCGGTTGAGCTAATTTCATGCAAAAATTTAATGCTTTTATTACGAAGTTAGGGACCATGGTCAGCCATCAAGGCGGTTTCAAAGCATGACGATTGTAACGAGAAAATTACAGACTTAATTTTAAACCTCATTCTGACTTAATAAGACATCTTCATAATCTTCATTCGCCTAAATTAGTATAACAACCACATCCCTTTTCAAAATTCACCGAACAGTCAACGCCATCTATTGTCGAAAGAAAACAACGCGTTCAATATTAGTTTTTCCTTTTGCAAGTGAAGCGAGGGCGACAAGGCTTTACGTAAAACTGGTATTGTCCTGTTCAAATACAGGGCATGCATTATTCATAGTGGCACATTTTCGACTTGCGTTTTGTGTCGTATATTTGGATTATAGAGGATGGGATTAAAAAAGAAAAGTAGATATTTTTCTTTTTGACGTCTTGAAGATTTTTTGATACTAAGTTTAGTTGAAGCGAATAATAATTAGAGAGTTTTGAACAAATCGTGATTTTCAATTTTCGTTACCCATAAAAAAAATAAGATATTTTGTTGTCCTTGGTCTTTTATTCTTAGTTTAAATACCAAGTATATCGACCTGTTTTTTAAATCAGAAAACAATTAACCACACGTAGGTAAGTTTTGACATTTCTCAAATTGTTGTGAAAATTATACGCTTCGACATCAAATCAATCATTCCAATCAAAAATCTTTCTACCCCTCAATTGAAGACAAAACGCACAAAACACGAGATATCGTATTCCCCAAACATGTGTAAACGCATCTGCGTTGTGCGTTGTGCGCAACCTGTCGACAAAACGTGCATTGTTTACCGATCGCGCACAAGTAAGTGCGCGTTTTGTACTTACGTCAAATCAATCGTTATGTCGATCGGTACAAAGGTACGGTGCACAATGGCGCGAAAGTTTTAGCGTGATTCAGTGTGTCGATGGATGGTGAGTGGGATCGCGAACTTGTTGGTTCTATTTGTGGAACTGTGAAATACTTTATGAGAGAATAGAAGTAGGTAGTTGGCATCACAAGATATCAATAATTTGCTATGAGGTGCCTAAGAGAACTTAAAAACACGTAAAAAACCTTCTTTAATTTGTTTTAAAATTTTCTTATTTCATAAGTACCCATGTAGTTGAAATTCCCGAAAATAACAATGACAATGATTCTGGAAAACTTTGCAACGTTTGATTTTGAAACAGATAAAACCTGCATTTTCAGGGAACTACCAAAGTACTAAACGTTGTTACTAAATATTATTGGTCTTACAAAAAAAGGCATTATTGTGTTTACAGCTGGCTTGTTTATATTGGTAGCTCTTCAAATGACTCAGCTTATCGCAATTTACTGCCGGACTATGTCTTTCCAAGAATCCCACAAATGCCTGTAGGTAATAGAAGAGGGAAAACGGGTTGATGACCGCTGGGCCATTCTTACCGCAACGCTAAACCTCGTTGCTAAGGAAAAATGCTTTTGATGGGCTTCCTAACTTCTTAGCCTTAAGTGTGCCATGTTTACCTGGCAGAAAATGTCATACAAATTCTGTTTTTTTTTGCCACATTCCACATCTAGCCGATTTGCCTATCTGGGCATTATGAAATAGGTTTTTACCGTCATACTACCTAATAATTATTTTGTACGATTAATAATATACAAAATTAAGATTGAGTGTAATTTCTGGGTAGGGCAAAGGGTTTTTCCATCTGAAATTTCTCTGTTGCAGCCCGAACTCTAGATTTGTGCGCGGTTGATGGCAGTAGGCTCGCTCCCTATTACATACGACTAAACATAACTGGCGAAATGTGGGTCTTCTAGAGAGGCATAGGATAGTACAAAAAATAGGGACCTATTCGTTCAACCAGGTTTCAGATACAATAAAATTCCTCCCCATATACTTCAACTGAATGAGACGAAATTGCATAAAACGCACACTGTGCAGGCAGGCATATTATAAATTACACAACACACAACCACAACTAATTGATTAACATTTGAAAATACTGTTGGAGCTGCTGAAGATTGTAAGACCATCTTTGCATTGTAAAAACTCAATCTCCTTCGTATTATATAATTGCATAGCACAGGTGTTAATACTATGTACCTACTAAAGAGTTACCATTGAGAGAGTTGAGTTTGAGGCTATGGGAGGATACTACGGTGTACAGTGTACTCTGCCGGGCTCTGCCTAATCCTTCAGGGAATACAGACGTGATGTTATAGTAGGTGTTAAATTAAGAAACGGTTAACCACAACCATTAACCATTTGTTTTTACCACACGTCTTGTTCAATTCAGTGCTCACCATCCCACACCCCCGTATGTCACATATGTTTGTTTTCATCAGTGTCTGATGCATACCCTTAATAGTTTACACGTAGGGGCGTTGCAACCCAGTTAATATTAATTAAGGTAGGGAGTGGGCCATTGTGTGATGTGTAATGGGGGTCCAACTATCGCCTGGTGTCGTGTACTCGGTGTACTACTTGATGACTATGTAATGCATATTAATTGTAAGCTCTAAGTCACTTGTGTCGGTTGGTTGTAACGATTTTAAGTTGAAATGGCTATTAAGAGGATGACAACAGCTAAAGCGCGATCACTGTCGGACTGCATAAAAAAGAAAGAGAAGCGCGATGCCACAACGCTGGTAATTTATTGCAAAATATGAAGCAGTTATCTATTCACAAAAAATCTATTGATGGGACGTATTCAGATAGGATTTTAATCGTTAAAAGAAATTTTTAGAGGTGGTATCAAATTAGTTGTATTTTGTATTCAACACACTACAGATACTGCAATCCCCATTCCGCGATTATTGTACTGTAGGCTGTACTTTAGTACGGAGCGGAGTGGGGCGCGTCTCAGTAGATTGCACTATCTATAATTATCTAAATAGCGTATATCCTGGAGAATATCCTAATTATATTTTTCTGATTTTGTTTACTGCAGCACGTGGATCATAATTTTAGGCATTATAAAACTTGCGTTCAGCTCCTGTAGTCCCCTTCGAAGTTCCTCATCCGAATCCTCTTCCTCATCCTCTTCCTCCACCTCGTATCCTCGTCCTCACCCGCTTCCTCAAATCGTATTTCTAATAGTTCCTCTCCCTCATCCTCTTCCTCCTCCTCGTATCCTCATCCTCACCCGCTTCCTCAAATCGTATTTCTAATAGTTCCTCATCCGCATCCTCTTCCTCATAACCACTTCGTCATCAACCCTACTACTAACGACGTACTTACCTACTTACTTAAATGTGAAATAATAAATGACTTTACTTTAATATGCTTACCTAAAATGACTAAAATGCATGAATGAATTGATAATAATGATTTATTTGAAATAAAATCATACAAACTAATGTGTATTGAATGCAGTAAATGTAGTAATCATCAAATAACTAAGGTTTATTAAAAATATAATGAATTTTAATAATTAGAATTATCAAATTCGGTGTCATTGAATCATTTGATACGAAATATTTGCAGTGCCCTTACGGGTACATGTCTTAATACTGTGTCATGAAATTTTAATGCATGTCAGCTAACTAGTGTTTGTTTTTATATCTTATCAAATAGATAGATTAATAAAAATGCGGAAAGAATTGTATCCAAAGGAGAAATTGGAACTATTGAGTGTGAATTGACGTCAGAAGATGTCAATTTTCCGACTGTTTGTGATACAGACTCAATAGAAAAATACTTTAGTATTTCAGCTTAAGTCGTCGTTCTGATCATGACCACAGAAAATCAAGAAAGATATTGATAATAATCTAAACTTATAAGTAATAAAAGTAGCCGCGCCCCGCGGTTTCACTCGCATTAGGCTCGATCCTGTGGGAATGTCGGTAAAACAAGTATCCTATGTCCTAACCCAGGTCATGGTCTACCCATGTGCCAAATTACATCCAAATACGTTCAGCCGTTTTAGCGTGAAAGCTAACAAACAAACAAACTCACTTTCGCATTTATAATATTAGTTAGGAAGTTAGGATTAGGATAGTAACGAAGTTAAAACTGTACATTGAATATTAAAAAAAGTAATTACCTACTACGAGTGTGAACGAGTCTGACGCCGAAAATATAGTTTTTAGAATTTTTGTCCGTTTGTTCGTTTGCCGGTATGTTCCGGATTGGCGCAAAAACGGCTGAGAGGATTTGAATGAAACTTGGCACACAGGTATTTTATAATATTCCCGGTAGTACATATAGGTACGTATCCACGCGGGCGGATCCGGAGGCAAAAGCTAGTCAAACAAGATCTGAAATACAGACTTGCCCGCGACATGAAGAAGAGTTGAATGTTGCTTATTAATGCTACTGAACATCGCTATGGTTGAAGACCAAAATATTTTCTCTCCAATATTACACGATCATCGTTATGAATCCCGTACAAATTAATGAAATGCACCGATCCCAGCGTGGTTTAACCAGACTCGATAAATCGTATGAACTCCAAGATTTACACTAGCTCCTGGAGCCTGATGCTTCATGGGGCTATAGAGGCCATTGCATATCAAGGTGCGGTAATTGTAGGGAAGACGTGCCCTCAGGATATGGAAGGATTTGCGAGCCTTACCGGATATGCATCTTTGAGTAGGCAAACCCGTTATGAATACTGAACAAAAGCCAAAAATACCTTTATTAACGTAAACGCATGCTGTACTGTGACAATCATTAATTGACTACCGTTGCGTGAAACCACAAACAGCCATCAGACAGAGTCAATTATTAAAAAAACGTTCCAATTATTTCCACCATTTACACCATCCGCCATTTTGTGAACAACGAGCTCACACGAGGATCTTCCCGTCACCTCAACATAATTAAAGGAACACATGACATTACCGCCCCCCCATTCCCCATCTTTTAAGAAATGAGCGACGCGACAGATGCCTCATTATTACATAACAACAACACCTAGCTAATACCTAATTTACGTCGATTTTCCTCGCTCCAACTATCGTAGGCGTATCGGAGTTTTTTCCACACTTTTTTGTTTTCAAACCTTTTTTTGTTAGATGCAAGTAATTACTGACTACTATTGGATATTTTGGAACGAGTACAACGGGAGCACGGCCAATCGTAGGACCGTGACGAATCTCCACAAAGAATTCTCTTCTCATATAAATGGTAGACTTTTTTACTGACAAAACAGTGTATAGTGCGCACAGATAACCTATACTCTTTGTAAAGAATCTATTAAAGTGATACTATAGTAAATTTTCTGAGAATGACTCTACCGTTTGTAGTTCGGGAGCTCATCTATTATAGGTAACTGATACAAATTGCATAACTTTTTTATTCTGTCCAAAGAGGATGAGTTATTCATGTCTCGACTGGTTTTGTGTTTAAATTGATTTAAAAGGTTATTGTACTTTTGATGTCCGGTATTGAAGCCGTCTTTAGATCTGATATGAGATACCATGTTTTTTTCTAATTAACTATGAGTTTTTTGGTCGAATTCGAGATTTGGATGTTAATCTAACGTTACGATGTTCTTCTTTAAAGGTGTACAAGAGGTCTCGTTGTTTTCATGCATTATTACAGAGAAGCCTTGCTTGGTTTCTTTAATTGATCATAATCGTGTTTCATAATGTGTATGAAAGCAAATTTCAGCACGTGTCTCTTGGCTCTTGGTGTCTATCTAATACACGTGCACGTCTGAAAATCCGATTAAATATACTCCGAACCCAGGTAGGTCGAACCAAGGAAAACCTGCTCAGGTGGAGATTGACAGATAACTCTGCTCTGGAGTGTAAATGTGGTTCTGTCCCACAAACACTGGGGGACTTCATATCGTGTCCAGCGTGTTGTGCTGTCTGCACGATGCAGGAGCTGATGGACGCTACTGAAGTTGCAGAACTCATAGCCATCGACACGCTAAGAAGATGATAATCGGAAGACAATAGGAAAAACTGTTTATAGTAGTCATAGAGTTGAATAGACTAGGGGTAAACAATTCATTTTGTACCAATTCGCCATGAATATTTTCTTGTTTCTCAATAAGAGCCATCGGAAAACTTTTTGTGTAAATGTTTTTTAAGACTTAAAAGCTTAAACGTTTTTCTTTACAAAAGCTGATATCATGTAGGTAGGTACACTGCTGGAGTTTTCATTCATACAATTATAAAATTAGTACAGTCAATACTCTCGACCACCATTGAAAAGGTTTCATACAAAAATAGATACAGGTGACTGTATATTTACTTCGATTCAATATAGTTACGACTTAGCAACAATATTATCATTCGCAATAAACATTAAAGAAAAATTGAAACTCGCTTACATGCTCAAGATTGTGTGTAGGTACCTACAAGCTCACAATTTTTCATTTGATCGTTACTTATATTTGCTAATCCCGTTCAAAGTACAACCTTCCCTCATTTCATAAAAATGAGGCAACATTACAAAGGAAATCCTAAGAAAAATTGTCCGTACTTAAATCCTACTTTTCCATATGGGAAAAACTCATAACAATAAACCTACTTCAGTCTGTAAGCAGAGATTGATGTTAGTTTAAAAACGATGTCTAGTACACACGTAATACATAGTTATGTGCTTGAAACGGGGCGCTTATCGCTCCGTCGCAGGCACTCCGCCCTGCCGGGGGTGTTCGCAACAAAAATACTGTTGTTTCCTTATTGTTGCCGACTGTTGTCGACTGTTGTCGTTGTTGCCGGCAAGGGCCCCCGTTGTTTGCTGCTGTTTAATTACTAGCGTTCTTGTGACGCTGTATAAACGATGTTATATTTTTTTTTTGAGTTGAGCTCCTGGGCTAGTGGGTTATTCTTTTTGATGGCTTTTAATTTGTTGAATTATGTAAAGCCTCATGGTGTCTGTTGATTGTTGCCTCTTTTAAGGTCTACAGTTACGGGATCAAAACTTTACCTTTATCAACTACCTTTACTTATGTAACACAGTGTAACATTCAACGCTGTATGAACTCCTGAAACTAGCAAGAACTACCTACGGCAATATCCGAACTTGATGCAACAACGGCAACGTCACATGTTAAATGCTCCAACAAAAGTAGGTACTTAAAACTATCAAACCGAATGCTACAAGAGACACCCCTCGAAAAAAAATCTATTAACATTTAATAAAATCATGACCTAAATAACGTTTCTTACCATTTCAATTTTACGGACGAAAGGGTGGTGGGTGCTCCTTCGCCATGCGTCTTTGTTAACCGCCCCCAACTCCAGGTTCTTCCTCTCCCCCGTTCTCCTTCCCCCCGTTTCACCATTGTCGCACGGCACACAAGCTTTCAGAGTAATGAAGAGCATTTTCGTCCGATTCTGAACACAATGCCCTCTTTAATACTACGTAGAGAGGAAACTTCTTTGTTGACGAGAGTATTGTACCTACCGTGTGTGTTTGGTGTACGCTTTGTTTTTTGTTATGTTTGTTCGCGTGATTGTTGCCGACAATGCTGTTATGTATGATCTGTCTAATGTTAGGTGTTTGATGTTTTGTGCGTGTCCTAAATATAGAGGTGGTATTGTGTGCGGAATAATGAAGGAAAGCGTATCACGTTTTCGTTTGAAATTTTAATTTGTTTGGCCATTTGATGATATTTTTGGTGCCGAATATCGAGTTAGGACAAAGAGAGTTATTTAACTATTAGCTATCTATTCTAGAAATATGTTCCAAATAAGCCTCCCATTTATGAACATAGTTCCAGAAAAAAAACTCATATTTTCTGTACAATGCGTAAAGCCGACACAATCATGTTACTTTCAATGGAAATGAAAATATCGGAAAGGATATCAATAAATATCTTTCACATGATACAATGACAATATAATTATTCTCGAAAGAAATAAGTATTTACTGATGTGCTGTTCCCAGAAATATTGGGCACATTATGCAGTTCTTAGTATCTATTACCTGCTAGTAATCCCAATTTTCCCAACATACCAAGAACCTATACATCACTAAGTAGGTATGTGTACGACCATTGTGTATTTCGTGAACTCATAATATTCATTTATTTTCCAAGTTTAAAAAATGTTGAAAAAATTATTACTTAATGAGAGCATTAATTAAACGCATTTCCAATTAAACACAAATAACTAATAACAATTTATACCTAATTCCACAACTGAATACCGGACAATCATTGTTCAGTGTTGCCATCCCATAGCCATTGTTTTCCCGTAACGAACGGGCGCTGTAGGAAATAATTATTGTGTAGTGGCAACACTTTAGTAGTATCGACACGTGCGTATTGTTGCTACGATTGTTAGTGTTGCCGTTAATTAAGAATAAATATATGTAACCTGCAGGGTTGGCAGAGCGAAAAATGTGGCGATCGAATTAAATAGCCAGGATGTCTGTATTGCCATAAATGTGAACTGGCTTTTTGTGGGTGTAAATATTGAGAGTATTGGTGACGGTCATATTAAAGTGTATTTCGGGTAAGTAAGTGTTTTATTATAATTATTTTCGATATTACCTGAAATTCAGATGTAATGAAAAACAATACACGTATTTCGTACCTTGGGAGGTATGTTTATATTTAATAGGGTTGACAGTATTAAATCATTTACTTTGTCTTTTTATTAAAATATCGTCTTGGAAATGTAACTGCACTTCTAGAAGCGGTGAAAGCATCATTGATCCTTGAATGAAACCTTAAAATAATGACTGTTAAATTTACAAAACTTAAGCAAAAGATCCAGCTTATTTTAACCACTGAGATTCGCTAACACACCAACAACAATAACACAGTAAGCTCGTCAGAAAAACTTTCACGAAACATAAGAATTACGTGTCGAACAACAAAACACGCAGTAGCTATTTACATTACAATTTAACATTGTCTTAAAAACAATACTAAAGAAAAAAAAAACCTACGCTCCACAGCTTTCATACACAATGTGCACAGTGTTACACCTGTAAAGAAATTGTGACACTAGTGCGCTCAAATGGAGGTGACAACCGTGCACTGTGGGCTGTTGGAAAGCTACTCGATATTGACAAAAGTATTTGTTCTACAGTTCTACTGTGTTGAAAGGTTTGTTTTTCGCTTTGTCTTATGCAAATGAATGATGCAGGTGTAATTAGCTAATATTGAATGTGTGTTTTGCGTTCGAAACTGGTAGGCAATTGAATAAATATAGCATGGAATTTGTTATTGTTCGAAGTTTCTGTTCAACGGAGAAGTGTCACACGGCGTTACTGGTTTCATTAGGTGGTTCAATTAGACTACAAGAGAACGTAAAGGTTCTATTATTCTTATAGTACCAAATATATACACTTGGTTTACCTATAGAAGAAAGAGATAAAACCATAATTAAAAATAAAAAAACATGCGGGGCAGTCTTTGGGGACTGCCGATAGAAGTGAAAACAGTAGGTATACATACGGCCTGGCCAAATTTTGATATATAAATCTTTGGCGAAAATCATTGAATACGTGTTTTTTCTTTTAGTATCACTCAATACAAAAATATTGAGATATCACATCACAAAGTTATTATAAACCTACCACGCAGAGCGGATAATTCTTTCGAGAAAATGATTTAATATGAAAATTTTACGTATCGATTTTTTTTTCAAAAATGGAGTTAGTGAATCATACCTAATCCCCAGACAAAATTTGGACGGTGACTAAAAATTCAGCCTTTAGAGCTCATGAGAAGCGTGCGGTGATGATGATGCGAGTTTCACGCTTTTTGCTCACCCAAAAAGTACACATAAAATATATATACCCAGTATACATATACATGGAAAGCGTTCGGAGACGATGACGCGAGTTCCATGATTTTAGTTCACCCAAAAACTGCTCAGCGCGCCTAAAGAAGTTTTCACTTTAAAAATGTATCGAAAATTAGCCTACCGGTAAATATGCGTAGTCATGTCATAGTAAGAAAAAACAAATTTTTATCTATGTGCCTAACCGTAATCTGAAATCCAGTTCATTCATCGAGCAACAGTTTTGGAAATCAATAATCTGCCTAACCTTTTCCCGACTACGTTGGGGTCGGCTTCCAGTCTAACCGGATGCAGCTGAATACCAGTATTTTACAACCCGGTTACTGGGTAACACGATACCCTCACACGTTGTCAGACTTTCGGGCTTCTGACGACCCGTAACAACTGTCAATGATAAAATTCAAAATATTTTATTTCACATAAATCTACAAGGGCACTTATGAAACGTCATATGCTAGGTGCACGGTTCCAATTGGTCGTTTCCTATGGAGAAGAGCCGGCAAGAAACTCCACGGTTACTCTTTAAAAGTAAATGGTATTTATTTTTACAATGTTTTCAAATAACAGTGTTAATAGATATGAGAGGACAGTGTAGGCCTATCAACAAGTACCAGGTACTTAGCAAGATAGAGAATGGTCGACAGCTCTAGAGTCTCACATTCACAAAATCTAAAAGAAAAGAATCTACCTAAGTATATAAAAGAAAAATTAAAACCTATTTAAACCAAATGACATGATTGCCACTACAGCTGTAACAAATCTAATTTAATATCCACAATTGAGAGCCGGGAGTAACGGCTTATCGTGCTTTCGGAGGCACGGAAGGGTCTTATCATGTACCATAACCTATCCACGGACCAATCGCGGCAAGTATAACTTAACCTGATCGGTCGACCCGTCCGGCTGTTATTACTTAACCACAAGCCCCCTCTAGTTTGGGACATTAATGTACTCTTAAATAACATTAATAACCCTTGAGTTATTCCATCAATAAATACTTAATTCAGTCATTAATTAAATTACATAACAGGTCGCGTAATTACAAACCGCTCACCAGACAAACTTTTCCAACTATTGAACTCGTGAAAACCTACTCGATTCGAGCGCAGACATTGCTTACAATGCCCGGTCACAATCGAATAGTATCAATCATTGTTCTCGATGCTTTGTTTGAGACCCAGTTAATCGACCTTTGCGAATTAAATTTATATTTAGATTGAGCGCTTTGATGTAAAACTGCATGCTCTGTTAAGACTATTAATGATTGTTATCTATCATAAACTGATATTTTTGCTGATATATTTTACCCTCAAAGAAAATACACCAAAGCAATTTGTACTTGTAAGACTAATGCGGCATTTTCTTCTCACCAGAAAAAAATAAAGCCGATTTTTCCCGAACAATCACGAAACCGTCAACGTAATTTTAATAGAACATTAGTCTTTTATACCATTGTCGTTACTAAGCACACGATCCTATCATCCGAGCCGACAAAAGATACGAACCCACCCCAAAGTATCGACATAATAATGAGGAACCGGGAAAAACTTCTGTTGTGGAATGAAAAGCGCAAATTCGTCATTAGGCGGCGCTTTCCGCCATTGTTGTTCCTATATCTTTCACTCTTAGGAACATTTACCCGCGTGTGAGAGAGACTACCGCTGGTCCTCGGAGCCGGATTGTTCCTTTCTATGTTAGCGACATTGTTTTCGCTTTTATACCCGCCTGAATTGGGATTGTCTTGTCTGTTTGAATGGACGATGGCGCCCCTCCACGGTGGATGAATACAACCTTCTATAAATGGGGGGAGACAAAGGGTTGGTCTCTTGAATCGCGCTGGGAGACAGGTCGTTGCTGCCTTCGATTATATTGTATCGATTCAATGCCATTGTTTCAGCAATGAAGGATGGTTAGGGCAAATTACTTTTCTGTTTTTGTTCTATGTTTTTATAGTTTATGGCTGTTAATGTAAAGTATAATAGATACTATAAATGATATCAGATTTATTTTCCTTTTTGTTGTTAATTAGATCTGGTCACGTAGGTACCTAATTTTAGTAACACGCCGGTTTTGCAATGCCGAGAAAAACGATTTGGACTTCGCTCGCCTCGCTTAAAATATTGGCATGAAATATCGATGTGACATGGACGGACTGTTTATTACCTACGTCTGTTCGGCAATACAAATTCTTTAAAGCAAAGAATAGAATTAGTTACGTACTTTCATCAATAAAAACCCAACTACGACAAAAAAAGGCATTAACAAGACATTGCAGACAGACAAATTAAAAATACAGAGTCACACGTCGTGTTAGAGCCATAGAGAATACTTTATAGTCTTTGGTTAGGGCATACTGCGGCATACATCGAACATATCATACACTCGAGAGCAATGAATCCGGGTCACTTAAAGAATGTTAAAAATCTCGGAAACTAAAAATGATAGGTTAATGCAATAAATTGTATTTAATAGACAATGTAATACTCCTTAAATGAAAGTAAAAAAATATGAGTCACCATACATTTTATTAACACAAAATTACATAAAGAAAAAAACTGCTGATCTCTCCTTAAAACAAAAATAGGAAACATGAAATTTTTGAACTTTATTACGATTTTCTTGAATTTTAATACTTCGTATTGCCTCCTCGTGCTTCCATTACTGCGTTTACGCGGTTTGGCATGCTGTACACCAAGTTCCTTATACGATTTTGGGGAATATTCTCCCATTCCTCTGTGAGAGCAATTTTGAGCTCACGAAGCGTGATTGGGGGAGGGTTTCGTTGTTTTACGCATCTGCCTAGCTCGTCCCAAGCATGCTCGATCGGGTTGATATCCGGGCTGCGCGCTGGCCACTCCATACGAGTAATGTTCATCTCTTGAAGGTAGTCATTCACAATCCTACCTGTATGAGGTCGGGCATTGTCATGCATAAATATAGCATCCTCACCTAAATTGACCATAAATGGACCAGCGTGATCATTGAGGATTTCTTCCACATATCTTTCGCTAGTTAAAGAGCCGTTTTCTATGATCACCAGCTCTGTGCGACTTTCAGAAGAAATTCCGGCCCACACAAGTACAGACCCACCACCGTAGGCTACTTTTTCTTCGATGCATGCTTGCTTGAATCTTTCCCCTGGTCTTCGATACACTCTGTGTCTTCCATCGTGCTTGTAGAGCATAAATTTTGATTCGTCGGAGAACATAACTTTTGACCAATCTTCAATACTCCAATTTACGTGGCTCTGGGCATATCTTAGTCTTGAAATACGATGCCCACGCTCCAGTTTAGGGCCGTTTCCAGGTCTAAGGGGTTTTAAGTTAGATTCAGCAAGCCGACGTCTTACTGTCCATGCACTTGGGTTACTTCCTCCGAGGCGTCGAAACGGATTTGTGAGTTCAGTTCCTGTAAGAAAGCGATTTCGAAGCATGGTGTTCACCAAGTATCGGTCTTCTCGTGCTGTGGTACACCTGGTTCTGCCCGTTCCTGGTCTGCGTAGGTTAGAACCAGTTTCTTCGTAACGTCGGAGAACTCTTTGTACTGTTGACAGCGACACACCGACAGTCCTGGCTGTATCGCGCTGACTCCGGCCGGTTTCCAGCATTGTAAGTATTCTGGTGCATTCTTCAGGCGTAAGCGACATAATTTCAGCTTGAATAATGAATATAGAGCACTATCAACATGGTTTATGTACCCACATAAATGACAGATTACAAACAAAAGCAAAACCAAATACTGTAATTTCGTAGTTCCATCTTCGAAAGTGGCCCTTTTTCAAATATGATTTTTTTATGATATAACTTTACAATAACTAAGAAGTTTTAATACCTTCATTTAAGGAGTATTACATTGTCTATTAAATACAATTTATTGCATTAACCTAGCATTTTTAGTTTCCGAGATTTTTAGGATTCTTTAAGTGACCCGGATTCATTGCTCTCGAGTATATATTATGTGTTTTTATTTAAATTAGTATGGGCAAGTAGGTTTATTTTTAAAATTCATTTGATACCCGTTTTTAATTAGTTCACGACTTTATGCCCTCTAGAGGGCGCCATATTCAATTTAATGTAACGTCACATAGTCACATAGGTAGCCTTAACCAGTCGACGATCAAGACACTTCCAACGATACCTCATTTGACAAATTATGATAAGCATTTTAGAAGTTATGAGGGAACAGATGAACATAAAAAGAAGTAAAACCGTTCAAAATCATAACGCTCCGCTCCGCCGTTGTCGGTAAAAATTATTAAAAAAATATGGACTCTTCAAAATCGAAGGGTCACCTAATGTTCTAATAATAAAGAAGATGAGTGCTAATGGCAATATTACACACTGTGCTGTGAATTGGGCAATAAAAGCAAGCAAGCAAAGCAAGTTTCAGCCGTTTGGAGGCCTGTTAGTGAATATGTCACTTATGTGAGTATAAAAATTACGAAACGGTTGATAATTTTTACGTGGGTGTGAATTTTTTGTAAGCGTAGTAAATATTTTCAGAATAGCTTTCGTCTAAAAAATACTATTATCTCGCTTGGTATGCGAACCTTAGTAAGGTAATTTTAATTTCACGTAACGCTGTGTTTAAAGAAGGGTCAAAGGAATCTTTAGTGTAATTTACAATTAAGCTTTATCGTCACCATAAAATATATCCATTTGTTGTACATACAGATAGAAGATTAGACCTAACGCCGCCATCTTGTTTTTCAATACATTTCACAAAACAATTTCACCGATGTTAACGGACAGCGCCCTCCTGTAAATGTCATTCAAGCGCTACAGAAACTAAACGTAAGTTTTGTAATGCCTAAAGTATATCCACTGCAGTTCACGTCCGAGAAGGAATACATACGTCAAATTACAAGTCACTCTGTGTATAGACTGTGACCTCTGAGTTTGTTTCGGAGTGTCGTGCGTGGTCATACATTTAAAAAAAGTGTACGCCGCCATACACATTGGAACTGAACTCTTCTGGAGGGTTACTGGTATTACGTTTGCTCTAAAGATAACCATCGCGGACGGTCAACGGCATAAGGTTTAAAACTGTGTTATAAAACACTGTAAAACGAAGTAAAATATTGTTTTCAGGGAGTCTCGCCGCTGTATGTAGTTTCCAACCGTTTAAATTTTTAAGACTAGGTGAACCCTCCCGGCACTGAACGTGTTGATAATACAAATGTTTGGTCTCCTCCAGGAGCCGAATGGAAGCTTCTCTCCGAAGACGAGAAGCGGCCCTTCATCGACGAAGCCAAGCGCATCAGAGCCATGCACATGAAGGAGCACCCTGACTACAAGTACAGGCCTAGGAGGAAGCCCAAGACGCTGAGGAAGGAGGGATACCCCTACTCCATACCGTACCCCAGCGTGCCTATGGATGCGTTGAGAGCTGGTGAGTGATATCTCTTTATTTTCCCCTTGTTTTATGATGATAAGCCTTTTAAGGGGATGTCGGAATTAGTCGGCTGTGAAGAGATTTGACAAAAAATTTGCTGCACATACTGAGTTTCTGGTGCTGTAGGTAACCAAACACAACTCGAAAGTAATTATCTCTAAAGGCGCGACGCGACACCGGTAGAACAATTTCCGTGAATATTTATATTAATAAATAGAAATTGTTCCACCAGAGTCGAGTGGCGCCGCGCCTCACTGCAAAGATGATAAATTCAAGCATATCACAAATATTATTTTGAAAAAAAAAGATGCATTTAGTTACTTTTCTATATGTTACACACAGTATTTTAGACTAAATGAACATCAAGTCCATCGAAATTCTAATTCGTTAATTGCTGATCTTTAAATTCCCAAGCACCGCTTCAAAGTTCCAAGGATCAAAAAGAAAAACCCCTTAATACCGTCTCCACGCGAGCCGGCAACATTGTCGCTAATTACGAACTAATCGTCATTGTGTTCAACAAAACGTAGGTAACATTTTGTCGAGAGCTGTTATTAAGCGTTATAAAACCTTTGTTTATTGCAATTTATTGTTACCGCGGCCTGATGAACGGATAACACGATTGTTTTATATTGATAGGCTGTGGCACAAAATGTTTCGTGAAAGCTGTAAAAGTGAGAGCTTAAAAGAGTTACATCTATTGAAGCTTGTGAGACCGTTAGGATGACTTTGTTAGACTGTGTCTGTTCCGGTTCGAGCTTAGATTTTCTTTGAGAGCTTTGTTTTTCTCGCGTTTATAGTCACTGTTATTGCTCATCGCTAAATTGAACAATTACAGGTTGATGTTTATGGGAACTTTGTAACGTTTATTTTTTTACGAGACCATAGCCTTCTTGATCTTTTTTCAATACTTAAATTACTTTTGAGTAGGTATAAAAAGTATATACCTACCTACCTACAGACGAACTGGGAACCTCCTTTTCTAAGAAATTGGTTAAAAAGGCCGGGAAATTACAACAAAACGAGCTAGCCTTACAGCAGTCCCTTAGGATGTGTAACATCAGACATCTTGCCTGACAGTACCAACCTCTCGGAAAATGGGTTGGTACCATCTGACAACCAAGACTGGCACCGTGTGCGCTCATTGGTCGAATCAAATAGCGCGCGCTTCCCCGGCTTCCTGTTACACAGTTCCGTTCCTTTTCACGAAATCACTCCCACAGATTGCAGGAAAGATGTTACAAATCAAAACACGATAACTTCCTAAAGCACACTGCTTACGTAACACTGCAGCTGCATGCACACTATCACAATACCTTTACAATAAACGTTTAACTAGACAATAACTAACTACTCGCCACAAAAAACCATCATAGGCACTTCCACCATTTTTTCCCTAATTATTTTCCTCCTACCACCATCTTAGTTACGCATTCATTCCAAAATCAAATCTGTCAAAACTGTGGTTCCGCGTCAATCCACAATCTAATATCGTATTCGAATTTCGAATACATTTTTTCAGATCGAAACAATTCTGTAGTAGTGAATGTTATAAAACTTTCTGTACAAATAGCTATATAAGGCTGACTACAAAGGGCCGGTTGTACTGACGTTATCAGTCTATTCATTGAATGTCATCGAATCCGCTAGTCGAATTGGGATTACACAATTGCTGTGCCTCGTTTTGACGCAGTGAACGAGATAGTGGATTGAGTCGAGTAGGTATTTGTAGTCGCTTTTGTGCGAGTCCAAAGAATGGTTGTTGTTAAAAGAAATTACTGTTAGTGTTATCGTTGGTTGATATCTTTTTCAGGTTTGTTCTTTATTAGGGAAGTAGGTACTCTAAGACAAGTAGGTACAACTATTTGTTTTAGTCCACCTACTTTTTCTTGCATTGTCATTTTGTTACATTTAAATTCCTCAATCCGATTTTTTCACTGACTGGTGAAACTTGAGGTAGGTAGCCAGTCTGACCAATTACTGCGAAAGTTAAATAATGCAGACATTTATTTTTAATTGGCACCCATTCAATAAAAAAAAACATTAGTACCTATATCAATGTTGGCACCTAATTTATTTAAGTAAAAATATAAATGGTTCTCTTGAATTCTGAATTAATTTACAAGCTAATTGAATTTCAAACACTTGGTCTTCAAAATTTGTTGACCACTATCTTCCAGTAGCAACTCAACGCAGCAAGCACGTCGGTCGCCTACTGCCAACAAAAAACTACGCCCACAATCACGATCATAATATCTCGTGACTCCTAAAATTAAACGAACAGACGTAAAATTTTTACACGTAGGTACACTATATAAAAACGTTTTTATATCAAAACTGTATATATTTGATACGCTATTTACTAAAATAATGTCGATACCAACAGATAAATATCGTTATTTATGACGCCTCGCGATAGTTTTTGATTTGACGTCATCTAAACGTTGTATCGTTTCGTATAGAAAGTTGTGAAACGTTCTTTTAAAAGTTTGTGTTTGACAAAAATGTTTATTTGTTGTCATCAAAATGTCCACATATCAAATCTGTTTCATTGGGTGGAAGGTTGTAATGGCCGTCTATGTTGGTGTTGGTGGCTTTGAAGTTTGGCGGTCGTAGTACTTAGTTCTTGTTCATATTTTTTACTGTAGAGTTTACTGTGTGGTCTTTCTGTACTGAAGAAAAGTTTGAAAGCGGGGTAATTGCGTAACACACTAACAGTAGCAATGGCTTTCATTTTGACAATTCAACAACATTCATTACGTTATTTACATTGTTGAGCGGACAACATTTTTGAACATACTTAATATGGATTAGCATTATCCTTCAAAATCGTTCAGAATGTGATCTAAAGTGTGATAATTAGTTATAGATTTTACCAAAGTAATTGCTATCACAGTACACGATATCATAATCCACAAAACGCTTTCAGTTTGTTAATACTTTTTGTGATATAGTAATAAAATCAAAACAATAGGAATATTGTTATGGTTTTATTAATATTGCAAGAAAAAGCAATATTGTAAGCAAAACCATTTAAAAACACGCCACACTTACTCGTAAATAAAGCTTAGAACACATAATCGAAAAAGCGCTTACATCGTCACATAAGAGCGCCCGCCGCGCACTCAACAAAAGATTTCCAAATATGAAAAGCGAAAATGGAACGCATAGTTTAAACCGTCTTGGCTGCTTTTGACAGTTGACAGTTTTCACTGTCAATGTGAAAGTGACAATAGGTTTAGTTGGGGTGCGTCAAGCCTCGTCCGTTTGGGGTTACCCCATTGACATGCGATTAAAATTATTGAAAGATTTCACTTTTTAAACGATATGCGTTGTTGTTATCGAATTTTAAAGGGTTGTTTGTGGCTTACTTTGAAAGTTTATAGGGTTTCTTGAGTTAAAACTTTTGAGTTTTCACTTCTAAGTTTTATTTCAAATAGAACTTAGAAGTGAAAACTCAAAAGTTTTAGAACTGTTACGAACTTGATTAGTGTGACAAAAGGTTCTTATTTTTATTAGAAAAACAAACTAAAATAAATACAATAGAAAATAATTTAATAAAGTTTCACATTATTTCGTTATGATACATTTCTAAACGCGCTTGTACAAAATAAATGATTATAAGTACATAACACATAGGTTTTACATTCATGGTTAAGCAGTTGGCTAGAATATCAATGGTCAAGAAGTTAGCCGTACCATGTCATTCTCCTCATAAGTATTTATTCCTCGTCCTGCCTGTTACCAGGCCCGCACCACCATCCATATAATTATCATAAAAAAACACCACTTTTCACATACCATTCGTAAATTACCCAATTCACACAATTTTTTACTTGCCGTCAACATTGCGGTCGCCGAACTAAACGTGGGCGGAGTCGGCACGTGTGTCGTGACCCTTATTTAAGGGTCGCGCCATACTTTGCACTAACATGGCTTTTAAGTTAATTGCAGCAGTGAATTTATGTTCTGAAATAAAACTGGGGGTGAATAATTACTTCGCGAGTTCGAAATCATTTTTAATACGGTCGCGGATGTTTTAATTAGTAATATTTTTTGTTCTGTGTAAGTACTTCCCGGGTTTTTTTTCTTATTACGAGTTTAACTAATTAAATATTTGAGTTTGATGTATATGAGCATGTGGGGTGGTAATTAGTAAAAAAAAAAACCTTATCAAAATGCTAGCAAACAAATAACTTTTACACACGATAATATGACAAGTACAAATCTACGCATTTATTTACCCACCTAAAATAATACACTAAAAAGGTGTAATTTATGGTATTTTATTCCCCATGTAACAGTTTATCTTGGTCTTACATGGTATTACTTTTGTACCTACTCGTAATATTGTTTATTTTTTTGCTCCTGTTTGTCACTAGTTACAAATCAAAACCAAATACAATAGCAACACCCATTCGCAAAAAGAAAACTCACAAATATATATTTATTAACTAAAAGCCCTTTAACTCTAACGCCACGCGGCCAGCACGTGACGTCACTGACATTAGGGCTCCACACTTCGATCTAAGAGCCTGCGCACGCGCCGGACCCGCCCATTACTGGGTAATTTAACCAAAACTTATAGGTTCATGTTGGTGATTTGGTCACAAATTGTGGCAATTGCTCTGATACAATTAGAGTTGTTTGAAGGTTATGGTTACGCGTGTTGGGTCAAACATTGGTTGGTATAAATTGGATCCAATGTTGGTAAGTACTTAGTGTGTTTTTGATCCTTATTATGGAGGTGGAAATACCTTATCACGAGCATTACATTTACGTGAGATACCTGACATAAACAAGATGACTATAAGCAAGATTATAAAGGTTTTTCTGTAGGTACCTTAAGGGAATAAAATCATAAGTCGACTGGTCGTCCGAGCTCTGCTCGGGTGAAAATAGATAAACATATCATCCAGGTATACCAACGCTGTATCACATTCCTGAAGCTGTGAAAATAGAGAAAACGAATTTTCCCAGATAATGAGACCTAGCTAGATCGATTTTTCGCCCCCGTAAACCCCTATATTGCAACTTTCATCGAAATCGCTGGAGCCGTTTTCGAGAACGTGATTACAAATATATATAGATATACATATACACATTGCTCATTTAATAGTATAGGATACAAAGACACTGTAAGTATTTATATAGATACCTATAGTATGTATGTTTATTTATTTAACTTACTTATATGTTAATTTATTACGTTATACGTGTAGGTTATTTCAATATTTTAGTTTAAAACTTCGCAATAAATAAATAAAGACAACAACGGAAAAAAAGTGTAGGTAGGTTCGGTTCGGAGACATGAAAGTTAAAAGAATATACGAGTACCTATAACAAGAAAAATCAACAAGCCACATAGTATGTAATGTAGGAATAATAAATTAAATCAAACAACCAATGAGAAGCATCTATTGAATAAACTATTATTAAGACAAATAGTGACGTAGGTGCGACAAGATAGCGTTTGTTTTTCTTTAAATAATGCGGTATACAAGACTGCTAATGAATTTGCACCCAATATCTACAGCATGTAGCTTCTTTTTAGCGTGTCGATGGCAAACAGTTCAAATATGTTTGTCCCAAAATTCAGTGAGTAGCTGATATTGATAAACTAGATAGGGAATGGTAGAACGGGCTAACAGCGTCCCTGGATTTGTGCGGACAAGTCTAAAGCTGCGTCTAGGCTGGGCGAACCGAGCATGAGCTGAGCGTGAATTCTCGTAGCGTAGTACTTAGGAGCTTCGAACGAGCACGCCTAATACGCTAATTCGAGCTCCGCAGTGCTCGGCTCGTGCTTAACTCGCGTAGTGTAGACGCAGCTTTAATTTTTAATTTCTGCTCGAGCTGGAAGAGATTCTTTATTTTCAGGTATTTTAGGGATAAGAAAAAAGGCACATTACAAAAATCTACCTCTGTAAGAAACTCACCATTAAAATTTGGTGAACTGCAGTGCTATTCTGTAACCATCTCACCGTGAAAGCTTAGGTGAAGTGAGCTCGGAGTGAGCTGTCAGTCCCTAGCAGCAGGTGGAATGACAGCTCACTTCACCTAAGTGTTCACCGTGAGATTATTACAGAATAGACCGGCTGAACTTGAAGTGAGCTGTCATTTCACCTGATAGGTCAACACTATTGACAGTTCGCTTCACCTAAGTTGTTACGGTGAGATTTTCACAGAGAAGACTTTATTTATTTAAAAATATATAAAGGCTAAACAATATATATATTTTGTTTAGCCTTTCATTTGAAAAATGTATCAAACCATCAAGCAATGGATTATGAATATCCATCAAAACCCTCGGATTGTGATTGAAACTGTGTTACGCAACTAGGGTGCTGCAGTAGTGGGTACCAATTGTAATTATGTTTTCCTTTTTATCTGACTACGGCGATAAAAAACTAAAACTCAACTACGACAAAAATTCAACTAAAAAGGTATAAAAACAAGACATCACATACATACTAAATAAAAATCCGGAGTTACACGTTTTAGGGCATAAATCGAATAGATGACGTGTGACTCCGGATTTTTAATAAGTCCGTCTGTGATGTCTTGTTTATAGCTTTTTGTTGTAGTTGGGTTTCAGTTTTTATACTTACCTTTTTTTTCATGTTTCTATTTTCATATTTTTTTACATCCCTGTACAATAACATCTAAAAAAACAACTCCACACACATTCCTAATCATATCAGACATTTCGCACAAGTAGCGAAGCAGAGGGTTTCATTCCATCGGTCATTGTTGTCGGCACAATACAGACAGGGCTCCGCACGAATTATGTTGAACACAGCAGTGGAATCTCTTGAACAAATAGCGTTGGGATGTGGTCAGTGTGAAGGAGGGTAGCGGGAAAAAACCTGGTCGTGGTTGTCGATTAAACGGCTGTTGTCTTTAGGTGCGGCTTAATAACTTCCTGCAATGTTACTTCATCATAGATGACCGTGATATCGATGGATCAGACATCTCTTTTAGACCAACTATTGGTCCTAGACATCATAATAATAATAATAAATCGTTTATTTATGAAAAGGGGCACATTTACAATACGTAACTTAGTAATTAAAATAGAGCACATTTGCTTAATTGCCTGAACTAGGTTGAACCTGTGCTTCAGGCTAGGAAGTTCATAAATACTTTATGTAATAAATTAACAATGTCTGATCCAAGAAAATTATGTTTCGAGGGTTCCGTACATCCGAATGAAAAACGGAACCCTTTTAGGATCACTCGTGTGCTGTCTGTCCGTCCATCTGTCATATGCAGACAATTAATTTTTCTGTGTTTAATAACACAGAAAAATAGCTGTCAAATATGAAATCTCGGTAACTAGTGAACTAGAAAATTTATAATTAATTGCAATTATAACACTGAATTTGATGTTGTAACCGTTTTAGGTGTAAAAAAGGCATTCAATACTAAATATTCGGTGTTACGATACGAATTACGTTCACTAGTTAGCCATATTTCATATTTGCATACAGTAATATTGCCAAATTAATCAAAATAGCGAAATATTTGACATCTTTTTGCGATGTAAAATGTTGATATTCAGCTGGATCCGGTTAATCTGCAAGTCGATGCCAAAATAGTTTAGAAAAAATGAAAAAAAAAAAGTGGGAAAAGGCTAGGTAGATATGACTAAGTACTTAGTAAGGTTTTCCGCTGTCAGTGAAACCTCAGCTCCACATTGAACCTACCTAAATACAAGGACAATATAAACACGTGTTACAGATTATGTAGGAACTGCTTTATTAATTAACTGAATGAGCTCTTGGTTAGTTTTGAAATATTTAATTCAAACATAAAGTGTCCCATTTTTATCAGTTACAAAACAACGAATATTGTTTAAACCTGACGCTCTTCACTAATACATATATTATCCAATATAATTAAATAGCCGTTATTAAAATTGCATCCATATTAACGTAAATATTTAGTGCTGAAAAGAAAAACTAGTGCTGTAGGTCTGTGCATCTACAGCTCTGCTGTGTGTGTGTGCAAAATGAATCAATCATGATTCATTTTCCAATCCTTACTTCTTAGCTTTGTCCTGGTGGATAGCCAGCCCTATCCGGATCGAAGGACCAATTTTAATACAAACATTATAAAAAATCTTTTTTTTTGCGCCATCTAATAGCCACAAATATTACAAATTATGCTAGTAGAAATGCTAGGATGAAGAAGAAACAAAGTAAAATTTCGTTTAATACAGTCAATATGATCTAATTGCCTTATAAATCCATAAACTAGCTGGTCCTTCAAGCAATCCATTAGAATTGACTCAGCTGTATTCAATTATATGCATAGATAATGGTGTTATTATATTGTATGCTTGTTTTTCATTGCTATTACAACGATATAAAGGAGTGTTCTCACTTTTACGTTTTTGAAGTTGCTTTCAAGTCTCTTCTCGCTTAACATCTTTGTATTAAACCCACGAACACCGACTTCTCCGACTAGTCTAGGATATAAAAGACACGAAGGCGATTTCTGTGAAAAATTTACTGGTATTTATTATTCGGGTTGAGTTATCTTGGGCTTAAATGTCGAAGCAATCCAACTGCTAGACAACTCGGACATCGTGCTTAGGCTAAAAAACCATATGAGTTAGTGTAGTGTAGGTACCTATAAATAGTGAATGAATAATAGTAACAGTGCTGTGAATACATGTAACACGAACAAAGTGTTTTCATCAATTATCAGAACCTAAGAAAGTTCTACGAAATTGTGTAAAAGTGCAAATTGAGACTATTCTAACATAATCTATCTCGTCAAATATTAAGATAGAGTTAAATTGCTTATTGTTCTATTAGGATAGACTGTAAAACAAAAAAAAAAACAAAAAAACAAAAAAAACAGCCTCTTATTTTTTTTATTTTTTTTCTTGTTTTTTTTTTCTTTCCTTTTCTTGCTTTTTGTTTCAAAACTCTTTAGTCGTTACAAAAGTGGTTACGGAAATGCTACTACGCGCTATTTACAGTCAATGTGTATGTCAATCATCCGCATAGAACTCAACAAAACGTCACTTTTAGGTAACTATTTAGATATCGGTTGTCAATTTTCAATTCAAATCCATCCATCCAACCGTGTAGGTCAGTACGTCACTACACAGCAGACGTCTATAATTAAACATATTCTATACTTAAACAGCCTCTATATCTTGCTGTCATTGATTCGCTGCGGCAGCCTGTTCGTGTGTTGTCTCCTTTGCACCAGAAAAAACAAATCCATCAAAAATCAATACTAACATTACCTTTTTAAAATTCAGACTCAGTCATTTTAGTCTTGTGCTACACAAACAATATGAATGACGAAATAGAATAGTAAATAATTCCTGACAAGTATCGTACTTATATTTTAACAACTGTGTGAATCAACCTTATTGTCACATACAGAGTGTTTCATAAAATTAGTCTGTTGTGTCGCAACGCCCACACATAAATACTTTATTATATCTACAAGTTAAACTATATTAATTGTTATGTAAATTAGAATATTACAATGCCATCTTTTCATACAATTTACGTTTAAATATTGGATATAGGTACATGTTTTTCATTTTATTGTTTCGTGCAGATATTAATAATGCTAATAATAATTGACGCAGATATTCAATTGTTTTCTTGTTTGTATTGGACGGGTGTTCTTGGTGGTAAATATTTGTTATATTATCTATATTTTTGCGGCGTTTATTTGGTATTGAAACTAATAATTTTCCATTTATCGACACTAAAAAAGGAGATGGGGGATGTATAACAAACTCGTCACTTTGGCCTTTTTTCGGTCTACTGTTACAAAAAACTGTTTTTGGGCGCCATTTTCCCAATATGGTGGCGCGAGCGGCAAATATACAAGGTGGCAAAGTGAAAATTCTAAAAAATTTCAATGCTCCCGGAAAGCTTCCCAGTTAAAACTCTTTTTTGATCACCAAATTTGACTGTATTAATTGAAACAAAAAAAAAACCATTGGTTGACACCGAAAAATGGGATTTATAACAAACTCGTTATTAAGGTCATATATTAGAGTACTGTTAAACCTTGAAATCTTCTGTAAATAGATAGCAAAACTGATACCCAGCAGAGACAGACACTGATTAAAGACCGTTAGGAGGACATACACTGACCTTATTGGTGATGTTCTTCAGAAAGGTCAGGTGCGTAGTACTCGCAACCTACGTGAATGTACTATGAACGTAAACGAAGCAAAAGGAGTATGTAAGTTTCGTTGCAGGTGACGTTCTGTAGTTTCTGCTTAAACCCACGGGAAGGATGCTTTAGTTTATGCATGTATGTTATACCCTGACACACATAGCAAAACAGTAAGGCAAAACCAGCACTGGTTAAAAACCGTTTAGTGAAAAGTAATTTAAAAAAAAAACGGCCTAGTGCGTGTCGTACTACGCACAATGAAAGGTTCCGTAGTTGGGATGAATTTATCCCACGCACAAACTTAACATTGTAGTTGACAAACATAACATGCTTTTGCAACTGGGGCCGCAGTCTCGACATAGATAGCAATCGCTATAGGATCGAATTCGATCACAAAGTATTAATAGCGTCCCTAGACGGTCAAAATTCCTTGACAAGCACGAAAAAATCACATGACGCCCCTGGAAATGTAAGCTGGCCGATTAGGTATTACTCGTTAACTTGTAGAGCCTACATAACTGTGATAGTTTTCCTTTTAATTTCATTATACGAGTACTTAGTATGGCCATAAATACTGTTACAATTAAAAATAAGAAAGATATTACATTTGAACTTGGGATCTGTCATTTTTATACGATTGATCATTGAGTTTTCTAATTTTAGCGCCAATACATTGTACAATATTTCGTACAGCTATTAATAATGCTAATAATAATTGACGCAGATATTCAATTCTTGTTTGTATTGGACGGGGGTTCTTGGTGGTAAATATTTGTTATATTATCTATATTTTTGCGTCGTTTATTTGGTATTGAAACTAATAATTTTCCATTTATCGACACTAAAAACGGAGATGGGGGACGTATAACAAACTCGTCACTTTGGCCTTTTTTCGGTCTACTGTTACAAAAAACTGTTTTTGGGCGCCATTTTTCCAATATGGTGGCGCGAGCGGCAAATATACAAGGTGGCAAAGTGAAAATTCGAAAAAATTTCAATACTCCCGGAAAGCTTCCCAGTTAAAACTCTTTTTTGATCACCGAATTTGACTGTATTAATTGAACCAAAAAAAAAAAAAAAATGATCGACACCAAAAAATGGGATTTATAACAAACTCGTTATTAAGGTCATATATTAGAGTACTGTTAAACCTTGACAGTTTGTTAAACTTGTTGGAGTGACAGAGCCATATTTTTGTGAAAAAGGTATCAAAACATCGCCACAAGTGTATCAAGATACCATTCTTGAGAAGGTAGTTAAGCCCCTTATCAACACCATATTCAATAACCAAGTATGGGCCTTCCAACAAGACTCGGCGCCGGGTCATAAAGCTTGGTCCACGCAGTCTTGGTTGGAAGTGAACGTTTCGGACTTCATCAGAGCTGAAGACTGGCCGTCGTCTAGTCCCGATCTTAATCCGCTATATTATGATTTATGGTCAGTTTTAGAGAGTACGGCTTGCTCTAAACGCTATGATAATTTGGAGTCCCTAAAACAATCCATACGATTGGCAGTGAAGAATTTTCCCGTGGAAAGAGTGCTTGCTTCTATTGATAACTGGCCTCAACGTTTAAAGGACTGTATTGCAGCCAATGGAGACCACTTCGAATAAGCTTTTTATATTTTAAATTGTTTTATATTTATGTATTAAACTAACACACTGTAAAAGTAATAAATATTATTTGAAATATAAAAAAAAAACTTCGTGACAATATTTATGCCAAGACTAGGTTGCTGTGGTTTTATTCACATTTCCAAAACCAACCATTTAGCTGACAGGGAGGGGGTGGGACACTTGACTAACAAAAATTAGCACTTTAAAGCTTAATATTTCCAAAAAATGGCTTTCACAAACTCACAATATTTTTGAATGACCTTTCCAACGACACCCCACACCATGGGATAGACGAGAAAAAACATCCCCACTTTAAGTGTACAGGAGGTAGCCATTTTTTTTTTTTACTACTTTGGCGGCTTGTATCTATATACTCATGCCAAATTACAGCTTTCTAGTACTTACAGTGTCTGAGCTAAGCCGCGGACAGACGGACAGATGGACATGGTGAAACTATAAGCGTTCCTTGTTGACTACGGAACCCTAAAAATAGTCAGAAGAAATCATTGGTACATCCGGTTTGTCATTCTACACAAACATTTCAGTTTCTGTTAGCATTACGGGTTTCCGCTATATTATACCTCTCAGAATAACACTACGACAAAAAATAATTGACACGATTTAAGGCTCCCGCAGACAGGCGCGACACGACTCTAGAAGAACAATTTCTATGAAAACTTCTTGGATATTTTTATAGCAGATTCGCGACGTCGTGTTGCGCATGTCTAGGGGACCTCATTTCAAAAGTTCGCCGAGTTCATTACAGATGTTTCTCTTTGTTCTTATTCACAGCTTTCATAATTAAAAACCATGAAGAAAAATGATGGGACACCTTTTTTTTCTCGACAGTTTATTTTTCTTAAGAAAATTCTTGTTTGTTCAGCTAATGATATGCTACTTTCCATAACTTGTTAAATAAAATAAAAATTGGAGTGTTTTTCGTTTTAAAAAATTATTCAGTTGCACGTGATTCCATTAGATGTCTAAAACCGTCTGAAAATTATGATGAAACTGGTAAAATCTGGTTTTACGTGGTAGGTATGAAATTTTCAAGGTAGTGCAATAAATGTAAGTACCTACTAGTGTTACGGTAAATTAATTTAATGACAATAGTTCTCGGGACTGCTAACAAAAACTGATTGTTTTTGTAGCACACATTTCTACAAGTATCTTAAGGCAATATTTTTTACGGAACTTCCGTCTCATGATTGGCTGTGACAAAAAAAATTGTTAACCTACTTTAGCGCAGAAAAAAAAACCGTAGGTAACAATAATTTAATTAATACACAAAGATTTAATTGGGTTACAGAGAAAGTAATAGATGCTATTTAAATAACGCACAAAGCGTGCGAAACATAAAAGAGAAAAGCTACATTGTAAAACTGTTCGAAAAAATAAAAAAAATTGTAAGTAGGTATGGGTATAGACACACTAGGAGCTTTATCTTCGTTATAAGGTACAACAAAGTTCCTGTTATCGCCAAAATATCCAACCTACTTAATCCTCACTTACAGGCAAAACAGGCAACGCTAATCCGTACAATAATCCAATAAATTGCTTATTCATGATTAGCATATTATATACCAGCAGTTTGTTACCGAACGGAAGTGTCCAATCGCGTGCGTCGCCGGAAGACCCTCCCCCCGCCAAACTGCTTCCGGTCACGTGACGTCATTTACATGACAGTTGAGCGCGGGACGTTAGGGAGAACGGACGTGTGGAGCGAGAAATTTTTGTTTATGGCTCTAGGAAATGACTCGCCGTTTTGTTTATATTTTTGCTTTGATTTTTTTTGGGGTTTACGACACATTGATGGTATATACGTGAGAACTTTGTTATGTATTCTTTTATGTTATGGAGAGAACAATAGTCTAATAAAACGTTCTTACTGGTACGGTTTGAAAATATTATCTTTTTTACTACATAACTCCAAGAGACGCTTAGCTTTTAACTACAACCACAGTGTAATAAAGGAACAGTATTATTTATCGGCGTGACTTTGAAATATTTACCTACGGCCGCTCGGTAGATAAACTGTTGCGTACCTACTGATATAATATACGCCGAGATTCGAAGCGCGTCGTTTCGGTTTTTTTCTATGAAGATATAATACTGTTACTTATTTATTCTGTGCTAAAACCTACAATCCAAACTAAAGCAATAAAAACATGACACGCCATATAATATAAATTCATTAAAACTGATAACAGCAGCCATTATGAATCACTTCAAATCTACATTATTAACATAATCCCAACGAGATACTTCTATTACTCAACCAAAATCCATATCACTTAATACCGTAACTGCAAACAAGCAAAAACGATGATTTGCACAAATTGTGGCTAATCTATCAATTTAACCACGGTTTGTTAAGTACGTCTGCGGACAACCCTCCCTATGCTATGAAACGGCGAAAATATACCCCTTGTCATTTGTTCCGATCATTTTTGAAGGATAAATGGAACTGCTGAAGTTTGTTTTAGGGTTCCACGGAATTATGTTGTGAATTTGTGATCTGATTTTATTAGGGATTTAGTATAAAGAAATAGGTTTTTATTTTGTGAGCAAAAGAAAATGTAGCGGTATGGAAATTGCCTTAAACTTTTACAGAAAACGAAATAAATTAATTCGAGCTTTCATCTTTATTATTTTGTAGTACCTACGTAGTGTTAGTATCGAACATGGACACTTTATATTTGATTCAAATTTTATTTTACTACCTCGATCCAGGTAAATGAACCCAACAATAAGTACGAACAATTCGGCAACGCAAAACTCATTTCCACAAAACTCCTGAAATAAGCCACACATTCAGCCGTTGATACCATCTAAGGTCACTTTATAAATCACCTTACCCACCTGACGGGACAGAAAATAAGCATTTTTCCGAGAAATTTAACACATTCAAATATAAAGAGTGGAAAGAAAAAACGGGGGCATTGAAAAGGAAACCCGTACGAAGATCCCATTTAGCCCGGTGTCCGACCTTTCTGTCGATCCTTACAATGCTGGGGCTATATTTACATATTCAGGGGCCGGTCGGAAGATGGTCATTATGAATGATATGGATTGTGACGGAGGTCAATCGTGTTTGAAATTACATCCATTGTATGGAGCATTTAATTTTTCTTCGATTGATGAAAAATAATTGTGGAAACAGTTATTTTGTATGCTCATATTTCCTTAACCATTCTGATAGGCACTAAATATTGCAGGGACTTAGCCAAACTTCTACCCCCGTGAAATTTGCAACTTCTAAGCTGATGGGTTCATTCCTATGTTTTCCACGTGGAAGTTTTTCTTAGAATTCCCCGAATTTTGTACAATTTATTTTTTTCTCTATTCAAAGTAAACATTTATAAACAAGGCAGGTTGCTTTTCTTTTACTTTCCAAACTTCCACAAAGTAACAAAAATCGCCTATTTTAATAACCCTTTTGAACCCTTTCAAGGACTTTTTCAACTTCCAAACCAAGTTTCGAGTCGAAAAAGTCTCACGTAACGACTCCTTAGTGAAATTTTCGTTTGTTTTATTAATTAAAATTAGTCATTTACAGTTTTGATGTTGCATTTAAGCGGTTTCTGTATAAACCGTTGGTAGAAATTAATTGGGTTTTTGTTGTCGGTCTGTTCGACCAACAGTTAGTTAATTTAGGGTTATTATGTGCAGCCTTTGAAGAACTGGTGAGGGTTCGTTTCGACAAAATCTGATGGAGTTGCCACGTGAGCTAAGAGATTAAGTATTCATGAAGCCTTGTAGTTTTTTTCTTGGAAATTTCGAGGTAGGCGGGTAGACGTTGAAGGGCTGATGTAACTGCCGTAAGAAGGCTCATGGAGATGAGCCTTCTAACGTTAGTTAAATCTGCCCTAAAACTAATGAGTTTAACCAAATCATTCGTTTTAGACGTAATTATATGTACCCTAATACTAGCCATTATAGTATTCTAAACGAATATCATTAAGAGAAAAGATTTGATTTTTTGTATGTTTTTAAGTTTGTGTGTTTGTTTATCACGCTTTCACGGTAAAACGGGCGAACGGATTTACATGAAATTTGTCACATGGGTAGACCATGACCTGGGTTAGGACATAGGATAACACGGGACATCCCGATATTACCACGGGATCGAGACTTCTGCGGGTGAAACCGCGCATCTAGTCATGACAAAATTGGAAAGTAGACGCAATTTTCATAATTTCATAATCTCGTCCCGAAGACAATAAAGTCGTCAACATTTAAGACATGATCCGCTATCTTCTGTTGTCATGAGCGACATAATAAACATTTACTTACACTATATTATTCTTTCATACTCAGATAAGTGTGTAAATGGTCGTTTAACTATATTTTATAGGCACGTTGAATGTCGGCAATCACTACTATAAGCACCTTGTATGTCAGTAGCATGTAACTGGTAATTTCCTTTGAACGAATCAGCATTTATACGTGAATAAATCTGCCATTTACTGAGGAGTAATTAATGATGGCCGAGCCGTCAATCAGAGGCATTATTAGCAGTCTGAATTCATTCATAAATTTTCTACGAATTAAATGAAAACTTGGAAAATATAAAAATAAAAATCCATCGCGCGAACGCCAATACCAGGAGGCCAGATACCCAAAAGAGATGACAGGGAATTTAATTATAAATATAATAAAAAAATCTCGATCGTCCCTTTCTAAAAACCTTGACGTCACCTATTTGCGTTCCTGAAAATAAACTCTCAAGCGATATCGCACCTTACTGCTTTGACGGAGAACTCATTGTCCTTTTAATAAACTGCTTTATAATTTTGCTGCGGTTTATAATATATTGTAGATTCGACTGACGTCACCACAATAGGGGTGTCTCATATATTTTTTTATTTAAATTCTATATTCGAATATTTCACGCGGGACATGAAGTGTATTTCGATTTTCACGTAATAGCATTACGAGTGGTTAGATTGTCGTGACATCCTAATTTGGATGTATTATAAATATTTTTCGCCGCGAGATTTGACAGTTCCATTTTAGTACTTCACCTATCTGACATGAATTGCTGACGTAATAATATATAGATAGGTTTTAATTTAATCAATTACTATGTATGCTAATCCCTCTTACAATATTGAAAATAAAATTGAATTTTATTGTATCTTGCAACAATGTGTTTAATTTTATAATCTACAGACAAAATTTATGTCCATATATAGATCAGTAGAAAAAATCGCATTAAAATTTTAATGAAACCGGATTTGTACCTAATAAATCAGTCGCTCTTAATTAAATTCCTAATTCGAATTCATTAGTTACTTATCAATAAGCGAGTAAACTAGTTCCGTTGAGGCGTATTTAATAAACACGTCTAAGGAACTGACCGTTAGTTAATAGCACTCGAGGGCGGGATTATTCGTGGCACAATGAAATAATTAATTGGTGCTCGAATCAGAGTTCCCGGAGCGCCATTATGAATGTGCGTCGGTCTATACAGTACTGTCCATTACAGCGGCCACTTGCCTACTGGTGTGAATTAGACATTCCGTTCTAGCTTCTATGAATGTTTTGAATTTAGAACTGTTGTGGAATTTGTTTTGAATAGTTCGTTGGGGTTGGTCCGTTTTTAATGCTGTTGGGGTTTTAAGCTCAAAAAAATGGTGGTTACCCTTAATAATTAAAAATATGGGTTCACTTCATAAATTATCAAGTTTGCACATGTTAATTGAGGGGTTGCTGAGCTAAAAACACAACCAGACCACATACGTATATTAATGACATAGACTTAACTTTGACATTTTAAAGTAACGATTACCTAATTGTATTAATACTATTTCATATTGGTCTTATTTAAATCACAAATCTTAAAAATAATATTGTAGTTAGAATGACAATTGAATATTTATACACCTTATACTTTGTGGTAGAATGTATAGAACTAACAAAAATATTTTAACACCATACTATGTAAAACTACATTCTTACAAATAAATTAAATTCTAATTGTAAACATAATGCTATCATGCAGTGACACTTTGCCCCATGGAAGTCAGTCAAGTTTGAACCTTTGATTACTCTACGTGATCGTGCAATGACCCAAAGGCAACTTTTATGAAATTGCAAAGGAAGCACAATAAAGTTTCAAATGAGGTCGAAACTATGAAAAGTTTTCTTACAATGAAGTCCTACAGCTTTTGAAAGCCTGCGTTGACGTCACTGCAGATATTTTTTATCAGAGTTCCGTACGTCCGAATGAAAAAACGCAACCCTTATAGGATCACCGATGTGTCTGTCTGGCTGGCTGTCTGTCCGTCTGTCACAGCCAATTTGCTCCGAATCTAATAGACCAATTTTTTGTTGATTGGTATTTTCACATATTCATTTAATTTTTGTGATACAAACAAGGTCATGTAACGTAACATTTATATACATTTTGAATAGCTTTTTTTTATTATAATAAATAATTATGAAGATATTTAAGAATATTGATGAAAATTTACTAATATCAGAATGGCTCTTTAATTATAGATTACAGGAAAACCTAAAAGAAGTCTATGGTCTTAAAATAATATGGTAAATCTCCCAATATTGTGCGTAAAAATTTACATTTGCAGTTGGAATGTATGGGAGAACATGTTTTTCAATTACAATGTAAACTTTTTTTTTCTACAGGTATGGCAGGTGGAGGCATGGGTCAAGCGATGGGTGGGTACTATGGTGCTGCGTATGGGCCACTGGGAGCCAGCATGGCGGCGGCGGCAGCTGCTGCAGCACAGCAGAATGCTATAAATGCTGCTTTAACGCCTAATCCACAGGTAATAATCAGATTACTAGTAAATGAATGTGTATTGACCATAGATATAATAAAGAAGGTATTGACTGACTGCCTCGTTGGTCCAGTGGTCGCAAGCGCTACTGTTGAGCATGAGGTTCTGGGTTCGATTCCCAGAAGGGGCAAAATGTTATCAGGAATTTCTCAGTCGCAGCCCGGAGTCTGGATTTGTGCCCGTTTGATGGAAATAGGCTCGCCCCCTGTTACACGGGACTTAAACATAACTAGCGAAATGTGGGTGTACCTACTATGGGTACACCTCTGCCTAACCCTTCGAGGAAACAAGGCGTGATGTTATGTAATGTGTAAGTATGTGGCGCCACATGCGAACTAGCGAACTACGCATCAAAGACCTGACGTCACACAAAATCCTGACGACACACAAATCCTACATCGCGCAATTACCGAACAGCATATTATAACTTCCAAGACATCAATCGTTGGGCAGTTGCCTGCCAGACCTGTCTGGTCGGAGGATCCTCCCTTTTCTATATATAAGATGAGTGAACTTTACACCCTGTTCCTCATACCTCTAAATGTATCTAGATGTAGGACAGGTCCCTTTCATCGAGCAGGAAATGGACATACTAAGTCTTTGTCTATAGACAGCTGACAGCTGTCACTACAGATAGATAGAATACTCTTTATTGTACACTGTTTTATGTGTGTTTTTGTTTTTTTGTGTATTAGACTATGACCATTATCATACTCCTGTGCTTATTCCAATTTACCTGGTGAGAGCTTGAACTCTTCTCTTAATACATCTCTATAAGCCGTCATCTCGGTATTCAAACCACCCCTTTCTGGAGATAAATCTTTTAAACAATCCATTTATTGTTTCCCTACTCATAATCATTAACATTAGCATTTCTTGTTTGTTTATACGAGTGTACATAAACTGTTAAATAAATAGATAAATAAACCATTCAGATTTGTTGAAAAAAAAGTGTTACTTCCACGACCAGGACTTGGTCGCACTGACCAGGTAAACTATAGAATCCGGCTAGTTGGCCGTTGCGACCAAGTGCGCGATTCATATCGGTTTCTATAGTTTACCAGGGACCTTATTATGAAGTATTATTGCCATCATTATTCCACTGCGAAAAATGGTGCTAGCGGCCTCATATAGCTCGGTCTCTCACTCACACTGGAATAATGGTGGCATTAATACGTCATAATACGGCCCCTGGTCGGTGCAACCAAAAGTCGTGGTCGTGGCCGTCTCAAAACTCTAAAAAAAAAACGGATTGCACTCCGGGAGTGCCGGCAGAAGTAAAAACTTGAATATTAACGTTGTGCATTTTTGATATTTTGGAATGGTTAGGGAATAATTTTGCACCGGTCTACTCTCCCTCCGTCTTACGAATTTTCGATCAGGTCACGTGTCTTGACGCAAGTTTAACATTTTTTACCCATCACAAAAAAAGTGCACAACGCCGCTAAAGATAGAGTTTTCACTTAAAAAATAGAAAACAGTTTTTTTTTTTTTTATTATTTTTAGGGCAGGCATTGCCGAATTCTACTGTTTTGGCTTAGCGTAGTCTACCAGTTAAACTTATGTAAAGAATAGGCCCTACAAATTCCAACGAAGAAACAAAACAACCCTCAGAATATTACCAAGAAATGCCGAAGCATCGCCCAATCTAGGCGCTAATTAAATGATCAGACAGTTAGCGCGAAGGTATGAAATCTTTAACGTTTTTCTTAAACCTAATTAACACCATGAAATAAGAAAATCGTGCAGGAAGAACTATTCTCGAAAAAAAATAAGAAAAAAGGTGCTGACACATCATAATTATGAATCGTGTTAATAATTTTATCTAATTTTCGAAAAATTTGCTGCTCGTTAAGTAGTAAAAAAACTTCGGAGGTGCTAGATCAGCGTGTAATATGCTTGTAATTGATAAACCATATGTTAGAAATTGATGGTTTTATGAAGGATGAGGAATTCAATTTGTAAGGGGTGGGTTTTAACACCGTAGAGATCAATTTCGAATCCAATTTTAACGCTGTGTTAGTACCTGGTAAGATTATCAGTTTTTGACGTCGGTAGTTAAGAATCTATCGTTAAGCCCCCCACAAACAGGTTTGACGCGATACCGGTGGAACAATTTTCGAAAAGTTTCATAGAAATTGTTCCACCGGAGTCGCGTCGCGCCTTCGCGCTGTGCCTTTTTGTTGGGGCTTTTATGCAGATTTAATCGTTTTAAGCAACACTTTACTTATCTAAGCAACATCTGTTTTCATCATAGGTACTGCTTTTATCCCAATTTCCCATGCATCGGTTCTCTTACAGCTATTTATGATGAGGAAGTTCCGATGTTGCTTGTGTAGAAGAAAATCATACAAATAGATTCAAAGCAACGTTTCGAAGCTCCTACAGGCAGGCGCGACGCGACTCTAGTAGAACAATTTCTATGGAAACTTCAACGAAATCTACCAGGATCGCGTCGCCCTATCGCGTCGCGCCTGGCTGCGGGGAGCCTTCATTTCAATTTAATTAAAACATAACAGGTATAAAGATTAATATCACACAATTGAATCGGATTCCTCCCATCACACCGTAGCGTAGGTACTACCTACCTACCCCTGGGCGTAGCAGCGGGTAGTCGCGAAATAATTAGTGGACGAGGGGTTGTTTGGGATGTTCTGATAAATGTAGATTTGTGGTGTTAACATGAATTGGATTGGGTATTTTACATTATTGAAGACCAAAAGTATGGGTAGCATATTGCTTCAAGATTTTCCTTTTCCTTAGGGTCGTCCACTAATCACGTGATGTTTATTTTTTTAACAACTTTTAACCCCCCCCCCCCCTACCCAAAATCACGAAATTACAGAAAATTGTATCTTTAAATAGAAAGAAGAAATTAAAAATATATTATTTGGGGGGCCGCTTTTAAGTTTAGAAATACGCGTTAAACAAAAAAATAAATACACGTGATATCTCACTGCACCCCTCCCCTTTGTGATATTTCGTGATTTTTTCCAGCCCCCTCCCACCTTTCGACCCTCACGCGATTTATGGACGACACCATTAGACCATATCAGACACCAATCTACATGGTCTTCACATAATCTGACCAAGATTATGTCTGGACTTTAAAAGAGACTGTGACCTCTGAGTTTGTTTCGGACTTTCTTCTCAGAGTACCCAGCTAGGAAACGCCGACCAATCTAGTTTAAAAAAAATATGATTGACGTGTAAAAGTGTTTGTACAAACCTAAATCATTTATAATTTACTAAGTAACTTTTAGTTGTTAGTTCTTAATCATTTTAATCTTTCCTCCAAGATGTCTGAAATCTACAAATGTAAACCAACCCATTTCCAAAGCTAACACTGAACCAACATTTACATCTCAAATAACTCTAAATCTACTTTTGCAAATAATGACAAACTCTGCCTAAGCAAACATCCAACCCTTTTTCAATCACACGTCAAAAAAATAAAAGATTACATATAAACGCCTACTTATTTAGCACAAGTCATTGAATCTCTGTCTCTTCCCCCAATCTTCTCCGGTAGTTGAAACTGAACACCCCACAAACAATTCGCTCCCTAGAACAAATTCTGGCGAATTAACACAGTGCCTGACACGTAAGCACCCTGTAAAGATGAAGACGCGTTATGGTGAATGTCTGACCCCTTTTTGGGTCGAATATTTATGTCTAAACTATTTATTTGATTGTCTTATCTTGGTGTTTGCGTCTTTTCTGATCAATCTTGGTGGTAGTATTGTAATCTGTTGATTTATTTCTCTTTTTCTGGATTGGAATTAGTCGTGCTGCCTTGATTTCAATTTTGAAGAAAGTCGTCAATTTTCAATTTGTGCTCCTTGAAGTGTAAATGTGGTGTCAATTTTCTGGGTAGTTCCACTGCGCTCCAAAAGCCATTGTTCTCATAAATTTCGCAGTGGAATCAATGTATGAACATTGATTCTACTGCGGTCCAAGAATTTTTGAGTAGAGTTGGCAAAAAAAAAAAAAATAGCACGAAACATAATTAAATAACATAACATAACATCACGCCTTGTTTCCCTGAAGGGTTGGGCAGAAGTGTATCTGTAGTAGGTACATCCACATTTCACCAGTTATGTTTCAGTCCCATGTAATAGGAGGCGAGCCTACTGAAAACCTATTTCCTTTCGGTATGGGCACGCTCAGCAAAAAAATTTCTGCAATTTTATTGTTGTCTTTTTGTTCTCTTTTTTATGTATTTGTTGCTGATGTGTTGTGCCTGTGTCGAATAAATGTTTTCTATTCTTTTCTATTGCCATCAACCGGGCACAAATCTAGACTAAGGACTGCCCGACCCGGGAATCGAACCCAGGACTTCATGCTCAGCAATAGCGCTTGCGACCACTAGACCAATAAGACAGTCATACAAAAAAATTAAATATCATAAAAAGGAAGAAATGCATACCTATCAAATATGTTTATTCAGCACAAACAACATGGTTTGCCTTTTATGCTGACTGTACTTATTTTAGTTTGATGCGTAGTGGAACTACCCAATTTTCTGCAGGAAAATTAAAAATTATGAGTACTGCAATATAAGAAAGAAAATACATTTATTTAGGACAGACTTAAAGGCACACAATATAATAAGGCATACAGCAAATAAAAATAACAAAACAAAAAACAGTAAAGTGCGATTAAATAAATTAGCTGGAAAGAGTGCCTTACGGCCCGCTGGACCAAAAAGGCCCAGTTCAGCAAAAATGCCAGACAACCAAGTAGTGTCTGGCGCTGGTTTTCAACTGGACCTGAAGTGTGAGGTGAGAGATGTAAATCAGTTTTATACTGCAACGTGAATATGCATACTTAAATAAAATAAAATAGGGTCAGATAGTAAAGTAGTGATATATATACATTATATTATAGTTAAAAAAAAATTGGACTTGTATCATTAACCAGAGACGAAACAGAGGAATACTTTAGTAGGGAATGAACGCCAACGATCACGTGACCTAGTTTCCTCTTAAGAACACTTTTTCATCGACGTTCCGCGAAAAAACACCACACAAAATTCGCAATCTTCAACATATTATGACAAAACCCTAATCGCTTGCCCCTGGGACTTTGCCCTCCGATTTAAAAACCTCCTTCCCTCCTCTATTTGACGTTTAATCTTGTGAAAGTGACATCTATGTCGGGGGCGGAGGGTGATCGTTGTTCCAGCATTATTGCATTATGTCGGGATTCTAAAATTATTTGTTTGTAAGTACGTGAAAGAATTACGAGATGTGGGGAGAATAATGTGGTAGAAAGTTAAGTTAGATGTGGTTGATTATGTAATATGATTGGTGGATGAAGTGTTTGCCTTGAAGGTATAGGTAATGAATTGTATGCTGCCCTCGGAACTAAGGTAACTAGCATTTTTATGAAAAACAAGTTAATATTTGATTCGGTATCAACGTGTGATGTGATAAGATGGTGTTCTCTCTAAGAGATTACCGACCAGTTACTCTTTGTCTCTGTATTTTTGATTACGTGTAAAGAGTAAAGAAAATAACCACACTTTTGTACTTTTTCAATGCTTTTCGTTGTTTTTTTCATCATATTGCTCTTAAATAAAAAAACTATCGCGTATAAAAGCTCCAGTCATCTATGTTTATTTTAGTAAATTAATCATAATATAAAATTACTTATTTATATAAGAAAAAGTAGTAAAATAGAGGAAAAAATTACTCGATAAGAGATAACTTTGCGTATTTATTCTGTCGAGACAACTTTATCAAATCGTGTTTCCATCGCGCATAATGTCTAGTATATATCCTCAATAATACCAATATACCCTACATTTTAATTTAATTGTTTACTACTTCAAACAAGCTTAAGAAAATATGTTTGTTTGTATAAAAAGCTCGGTGCCCTCTTAAGGCGAAAGCGTCAAGTAACCCGCGAAATTCAAAAATTCAAATTTTCTTAAGTTTTTTGCAATTTGCAGGTCAGTACCAGTTTGTATGTTGATCTAAATATGATTTGCGGCTGTATCAAATATATATTTATAGAATTATAATCAAAAGAATCATCAATACAACTCACTAAGTTCATATAATCCTATTGAATGACTATTTCATGAAATCATGACGTTTTAGGATTATTCTAACATAACCAGTTGTATTGCTGATTCTAATGATTATAATTCTGTAAAGACATATTTCTTACGTTCGCGAATCATATTTTAATCAAGATACTGGTAATAGGGACTGGTCATCTCTTAGCTGCCATGGCTTATTTTAATTTATTTTAAGTTTTAGAATGATTCCTTATTTTATTCTTTTTATTACGGACGCTTTTACGAACGTGCACGTCTTTCTACATTGTTCTCACATGCATAATTTCAAAATGAATAATGTAACCAATTTTTTGTATCAATTTTTTTTATTTAAAAGAGTGTCCGTGGAGTTTCTTGCCCGTTCTTCTCCATAGGTACCTACTACGGTTTGGAATGGGCAACTAGCTTCATATTTTTGACTGACCGTCCCCTTGACAATTCAAAAGTGCCTGTAAATGGTTTAATTGAAATAAATGCTTTGAGTTTGAGTTTGATACAACCTGACAATGACCAGCAAATGGCAAACAACGTGAGAAAGTTTAAAGGAGGATGGCGAGATTGGACCCACAAGTGTCATTCACTTGCAAGTTGATATTAATTATAATTAAAAGTTTGTAAGAGGATATTATACAGGGTGATTGGAAGCTGGGTGCAAAGCTTTAAGGCGAAGATAGTACAGACAATTTAGAACCATTTAAGCCATGGTTGTCTTAGACGAAGTCTTGCCATTTATTTTTAACCTAGTTTTTATGTTTTTTTTCGAATATTCCTAAAATTTTAACTAAACTGCTTGTTATTGGGCAAATTAAATGAATTAATTTTTATTTTATTTAATTAAAGTAAGGAGTAAGCAATCTAGCAAAACAAGTTTTAGGCTTCTTTGTCGTTAGACATTTTGTATACAAACATTTTAAGTTCACAAAAAAAAAAAAAAAAAATCATAAATACTTTTTGTAAACCTTAGAACCTTAAAAAAATTTAGTAAGACTTCATCTAAGATAACCATGGCTTAAATGGTTCTAAATTGTCTGTACTATCTTTGCCTTAAAGCTTTGCACCCAGCTTCCAATCATCCTGTATATTCTGGTAAATATTTACGCTTCTTTCAGCTAATTTTTTTGTCAACAATGATGATAGTTCCATCCTATACCAATCTAGTCTATGCTAACAGTATTCATATCTCGTTTTGACCACGGCACTATAGTTCCTAACTCCCAGACGTATTTTTTATTTTGAGTAGGTATAATGAAAATGAAATTGTTTATTCTGTAAATAGGATACTGGAATCACTTTTACACGTCATCTTAAAAAAATAATTAAAAATTAGCTAGAAGAGTTTGGCGTTTCCGATCTGACTACTCTGTGAAGAAAGGCCGAAATAAACTCAGAGGTCACAGTCTCTTTTAAAGTCCAGACATAATGTTACTAGAGAGATGCAGAACCTCGATGGTAGTATTGGTAAATATTTATATTCTGATTGAACAACTTTTTGAAAGTACATGATAGAATTTAAAAAAATGTTACTAAGCGCTATTAGATTCGTTTTAGGTTATAATCTTCTACCTTACATATTTTTTTCTCCCATCTTCTACGACGTACTATCCATTTGCTTTTTTGCTAGTTTTTTATAGTTCTACAACTAGTTATAAGTTTCCATACTGTACGATACTCCTATCAGTGGGTCCCATTGTACATGCAACCTCGCCATCCTCCTTTCGCGGGATACCTGAGCGCACCTAACGTGTTTCTGAAAAAACGTACTACAGATTTACTGTGGTAAACAAGCAGTTATCAGTCCATTGTCCTCCTCGTTGATTGTATGTTAAATTAAGATTCTGGATCGGCGACAAATATTACAATGGACAACTTTTTCAACGGACCGTTTTAAAGTTACTGAAATTTTGTTACAAAGACATACGAGTAAACTAACTATAGTTGGTACCTACCTACTTTGAGAGCTAACACAAGCATTCCATGTCGTTTCATTTACATCCGTAAGACGTCCTCGTAACATAAGGTCCAGTTGAAAACCAGCGTCTGACACTAGTTTTCTGGCATTTATGCTGAACTGGCCCTATTTGGCGCAGCCGCGAGGCACACAATAGATACTATTCTGTTTTATTTTTATTTTTGCTTATTTTTTTATTGGTGTTTATTGTGTGCCTTAACCTGGTTCAAATAAATTTATTTTCTTTCTATGTTTTACAACGAGGGGCCACTTCTCACGTTTTGGTTTTCAAATAGATATATATCTCTTTAGTTTCCTATGTACCAAAGCTGCGCAAGCACGTATAAGTAATGTCGTATCTACATCATGGCCAAGAAAAAGACGAAGCTACGGGAATTAAACAAAAGCCATCTAAATGTCCTTTTATAATATAAAAAATTTAGTTTAAAAAAATGTAACCCGACTACGGGAAAATAAAAGTTATCTAAAAAGTACGGAACAAGAAAATATTTCAGACAGAAATCAAGACATAGCTAGGTACAAAAATGTTCAAGGTAAAGCCGTCGTTGCATGCCATTATAATTTTGTAGGTGTTCCAGGCACCCACATGGTTACATGCATGCGGGAGCCTGGAACACCTACAAATTTATCCTATTTTTTTTCTATACATTTCCGTTTTACCGCTTGATAAACGTTACGACACCAAAATAAGAGTAATACAATAGGTCAGTAATTAACCTATTTTAAATTCAAATAAGTAGCAGTGCATAGTGCCTTGAACGAAACCATAGCGCTATTTCCAACACCATCTATCGAGCTTCGAAGAGATCCAAAGAATACTCGTAAATATTTTGTTACACCTGTTTTTCTTCTTAGGAGTGGCATTATCATTTAATTAAGATGAATTAACTCCGCGTTGGTATCATCCCGCGCCGTACGTACCGCAGTCTCACTTTTGCTAGTTTTTAACAATTTAAACATATTTTTTACTTTGAAAATAATTATGATATATATAATATACAACATGTAAAAAAACCCTGTCCGATCCGTGAGGGTGTTGTTAGGTATCGTACTGAGAGCATATTTAAGTAAGTATGTGGAAATTTTCAGGAAAAAACGCCGCATTCATTTAAAATTTGGAATTTTTACGGCTTATAATTCTGTAATCGCTAAGAAATTAGCCCTCCGCGAGGGCTCCCGGCATCCCGTATGCGACTAGGTGAACACTTGCAGGAGGGCTCCCGGCAATAAACGTGTTAAAATTCTTTAATGATTTAACATAACAGCAGCCTTGTTTCCCTGTAGTACACCCACATTTCGCCAGTTATGTTTAAGTCCCATGTAATAGGGGGCGAGCCTATTGCCATCAAACGGGCACAAATCCAGACTTCGGGCTATAGAAAACCCAATAACCTCATGCGCAGCAATAGCGCTAGCCACCACTAGACAAAAGAGGCAGTCTTGAAAAAGTTACCTACTTAAAAAAGAACTGGGTCCTTATTATGAAGTAGGTTTTAATGCCATTATGATTCCGTTGCGAAAAAGGGTGCTATGGTGCTATAGTTCCCGTATAGCTCCATCTCTCTCCGTCACCGGAAAAATTATAGTATTAGTTGTTCACAATATGGCTCCTGGTATTCCTCCATAAGACACAGAAGTCACATTTTAACATGAATCACTTGTTAAGTGAAAGTACCGATTACCTTGATAACGGTTGTCTGTACCGAATTCAATTAGTTGATTACATTAACTGATAACCCGTGTTTGCGTAAATGCTTTTAGCTCCATCTCGAGCTTTGTCGAAAGTTAAAAGAGATAGCTGTAAGATATTGTTTTGAAATCTTTACAATCAAACTGTTAATGTTTTCTTTCGTGTCCATGATGAGAAAGACAATGGAGCTTATGAATTTTTAGTGTGAGTGTGAGAATTTTGTAAGCTTCACAGACATTATTTTGTAGACAATTTTCAATTTTATTATGTACCTGGTACTTGTTGACAGGTCTATCATGTCCTCTAACACTCATTTGAAAACATTGTAAAAGCCATTATTTATTTTCAAAAGAGTAACCGCGTGGAGTTTCTAGCCGGCTTTTCTCCATAGGAAACGACCAATTGGAACCGTGCACCTAGCTTCTGACGCTTCACAAGTGCCCATGTAGGTGTATGTGAAATAAAATATTTGGATTTTTGTAGGTTTTGTTTTAAGTTTGTTCAAACCCTGCTTTCGGGTATGAAGACGACAAAAATAATTATTGTTATGCTTTAAAAAGTTACGAATTAATCTGTAGCTGTGTGACTGGGGCCGGTCCAATATTCCCTAAATTCATGTTGCCAATTACTGCTTTCATCTAGCCATTAAAAATGTATGGCATCTGGTACCCGCTCCAATATGGTCATACTCACTTAATGTCTCGCTGATGGTGGCGAGTGTGTTGGATCATTCGGTTCCCTACAAAATGGTTGAGCTGGATGGTGCTGATCCACGCGTCATGTTTGTGAACGGGCGCCGACAGTTGAGACTGGTCATCTCTTATCTGCCAGGGCTTATTTTTAATCTTATATTTTTAATCGTTTTTGATTTTTATATTTTTTTACATTGTTCTCACATATAGAATCAACAAGAGTAATGTACCCAGGATTTTGTAATTTCTATATTTAAAAGAGTGTCCTTGGAGTTTCTTGCCTGTTCTTCTCCATAGAGATCTAAGTTTTGGAATGGGCAACTAGCTTCAACTTTCTGACTAACTGACCGACTCTTTGACAATTCAAAAGTGCCTGTAAATGGTTTAATTGAAATAAATGCTTTGAGTTGGAGTTTGAATAGGAATACATTGTATATAAATAGAAATGTAGGAGGATCCGTAGGTAGCCTGCGAAATTTCAATTGTCTTTAATTTTTTTTGCAATATTCAGGTCAGTTTTACGTTGTATCTTGACCTAAATATGTTTCGCGACAATAACAAATAGGTAAGTGTGTATTTAAAAAATTATAATCATTAGAACACGTCATCTCTATAATATGTTGGATTTGTTCGAAAATGTCATGATTTCACGAGAAAGCCATTCAATGTACGAGTAACAAATCTAACTTAGAGAAATTTATTAATGATTATAATTCTGTAAATACGAGTATACAGGGTGTAAGGGACAGCCCTCCGCAGACTGATGGGGACTGTGACTGATGAATTCAGTATATCATACTAAGATGACCGGTACATGAAATTATTGCAGGAACGTTATGGGAATCCAATAAACCTGATTTGTTTTAATAACTTACACGCAATGTATCGCTACCGTGGCAAAACGCACGGCAGCGCAGCGAGCTTTAGGACGCCCTCCCCGCCACCCCGCGGTGGTTGAACAGCTGATTTCACCGCGTAGTTCGTTAGAGAATTTCAACATCCATTGCTGTTTTTTTATTTTAGCTGTTTTACTTACACTAACAGAGTACTGCGTATAGAGAATGTAATTTTACATTGAAATAAAGGAATAGTAAATTGAAACCCGATAAAAAAAAATGAAGTGGAATATGATTCAAAATATGGAGCTAAATGCACCCTCTTAGTTTGCGGAGGGCTGTCCCTTACACCCTGTAAATTTGCTACTAACAATGAAACGAAGACTGACGACATACTTAGTTATCCTCATCATTATTGAGAAATAATTATGATTGCTTACCGAAATAATTGGACACAAGAAAAGGCTGAGTCAACAATGATCGTCATGTGACATTGACACAAATCTAACGAAATTCAATTAAATGAAGCATTGATTGAAGATGTTATCAAATTGGCCACTTATTTAATTACTGGTGCTCGTGGCTAAGTAATAACAGCCGCACGGGTCGACCCATCCATCAGGTTAAGTTACGCTTGCCGGGGTTGGTCCGTTGATGGGTGACCATCTTTTCATTCCGAGACTCCTCCGTGCCTCGGATAGCACGCAAAGCTGTTGGTCCCGGCTGTCATTCGTAGATCTTTGACAATCGTTACGTTACGGGTTGTCAAAAGCGTAACGACTGTCAAAGATCCACGAATTACAGCCGGGACCTACGGTCTTGATAAATAAGGTATGGTCACCCATCCACACACTATTGCACAGTATCTTTCTAAATAGCTATGAAATCGATTTCTTCTTATCTACTTAGCGTATCCTACTTATTATTATAAATGCGAAATTGAGTTTGTTTGTTACTCTTTCACGCTAAAACTGCTGAACGGATTTGGATGAAATTTGTCACATGGGTAGACCATGACCTAGGTTAGGACATAGGATACTTTTTTCCCGGTAGTACGTTTCCCTAGGGTAATTTCCGACATTGCCAGACTGCATCCTCCAACTGCTTGGCAAAAACTCTCCGTGACTTCAATAATATCCATGATAGTCAATGATATTAGAAGTAAAAAGACGTAGATAGGTTACCTACCTAACATTCTATCTTCAAAAACGGCACTATGTCACACTATTATATGACACGTGGAAGTAGGAGGGCATGTCGTAATTATCGGGAGCGAAAAAGAGACAAAAGGAAGAAAATGTGGCTAGTTAGCCAACTTTTGACGTGCCACTTGCGGAACGTTTATAACCTATCTACCTTTTTTTACATATAATATCATTGATAATAGTACCTAGATAGATAGATCGTTTATTTGATGCACACACATACAAAACGACATGACATCAACTCACCAACAAATCGGATGCCTTCAAGGGTTAAAACGGTCACCTAAAAATATTTATAACGTCTGTAGAAAAAAACATCTGAACATCATAACTCACATATCACACAAAACAACCTAACCTTAAACTGCCGAGGTGTGACCAAAACATTTAATTAACCCTGCACCCGTCGGCATCGGTCTTTCGCACCCCCGTAATAGACCAACTATTGGATGATACCGCAGTTTTCCGATTACCGTGACGAATGCCCACGATACCGATACCGGTACCGGTAGTAAACAATATAATCAGCCACTATTCATATCAACAACTGCAACTTTACCTGTGTTGTATTAAAAATGGTGATTGGGCGTTTTCGGCTCATTATAGGGTTGGCTGTTTTGGGAATAATTATGTTGCAGTGATAAATACGAAATAGTACTTATAAGTCCTACATATTTTGTTTTGGTTTTTCTTAAATTGCATCTAATATTTTTGAAATAAATAGTAGGTATTTTAGATGATACGAGTAAATACCCCAACATGTGATTTGGTTTAAATAGGTTTTTAATTTGTTTTTTTTTTTAAATATAGATTCTCTTCTTTTATATTTTGCGAATGTGAGAACGTTGAAGGTATAACCGACTTGTAGATCTGGCGATCATTTTCTATCTTGCTAAGTACCTGGTACTTGTTGATAGGCCTACAGTGTCCTCTCATACCTATAAACACTGTAACTTGAAAAGATTGTAAATACCATTTACTTTTAAAAGAGTAACCGTGGAGTTTCTTGCCGGCTCTTCTCCATAGGAAACGAACAATTGGAACCGTGCACCTAGCTTCTGACGTTTCATAAGTGCCCTTGTAGGTTTATGTGAAATAAAATATTTTGAATTTTGAACATTCTTTGGTCTAGCTTTTAAATACAACGAAATTGTGAGGGATCATCAGACATTGACAAATAAGTGCATACATTTGGACTTTCTCCAAACGTCAAAAATGCAGTTTATGAGATCAGAGTTGTTGTAGTTGGTAGCAAAACTAAATCCACACAATAGCTTTGAATAATTAGCCAACACGCGGTTGGGAACTATAACAAAATGCACCGGTAGCAGCCCTACCTTCCATTTCCTACCGCCAAATGTTGAGTTCTTTAACGAACCATTGTGATTTTAGTATTCGATTATGTTGATAGATGATTTACCTACCCGTGATTATCGACGGGTGATATGGGTTACTTTCACGGTTCCTGGTCGGTTGGCGACTCATTAGCAGTTGATGCAGTGTGAAATCAGTTTTAGAGTAATTTGCTAGTTTCCTTCTTGGAACAAAATGTGGAAAAAAAATTGGAACCTTTTTACCGTGTTTTTTCACGGCTAAAGAAGACCTTTATAAGGCGCTTATAAAGTCTTCTTTTGTCTCTAAAAGTGATTTAATTGGAGAAAAGTATTTAATGGAATAAGTAACTACTTTATAACATAGTTAACTAACATAGTTTTGTAAGTAACAATTAAGAATAAATTAAAAAAAAATTGAATATAAAGTAAAATAAGAATTATAAAGTAGTAACTCATTCCATAAAATACTTTTTCCAGTTTCAATTGGCTTAAACTAAATAATGCACAGATTTTAGAAAAAAAAAAACAAATAAAATTGTCTCCTTCAAAATATTTCAACAGAGATTTTGTACAGGTATTTGAACAGTCATTTTTTCAAATTTCTGTTCAAATACCTGTTCAAAATCAACCTATTTCAACGTTGATAAACGCCGCATAGTTTTCCAGAAAAAAAAAACCGTGGCTCGTATATAACTGGCTCGCAATAAAATAGCCGTAAGGGCGGCAGTAAACTGCGTACATGATGCCTGGGCGCGTCGGACTAATCCTGATTTAGCGCTCTAGCTGTGACCGGCCGTCGTATGTTATACGCTAACAGACGCTACACACAGTTCGTGAGATAGGCCAGCTTGTGGGCGAACCTGTTGGCTTTGGTTAGGATATTTTGAGTGGGTTACCGTTAGCTTTTGTATCTTGGTTTGATGGCGAAGAAGTCCTATTGTTATGATTTTATTAGGGAGTATCTGAGGACGAAGAAGGAAGATTTATAAATGTCCCTAAGTGATTTTATGGTTTTTCAATAGTTCGTTGTAGTGTGTGGGTAAATGTCAAAGAGTTCGACTAATCCCATTTTATCGCTGTAGTGAAACGGTAAAAAAAAGATACGTTTTTTCATCATTAATCCCCGAAAAAAAAATATTTCTTTTTAAATTGTAACCCTATCCAAATATACAATTCTTCCTCAGTTGGATGTCTATAAAATATGAATATTTGCATAAGGCAGAATAGTCCTCCACAATGTTGCAGCTACGTGAAGTATTAACGCTACAAAATGTATCACCTGTCGAGCTCCGTAAATTATAGTGCACGTAACTTCAACCTGTATCCTTCCTTTGTTCACCGAACAAAGTGTTCGTGTGTGTTACGTCCAAACGATATTTTCCTCACAATATTGTGTAGGGCTCACTTCATTAAAAAATTTAAAATTCGAAGCTTTATTCGATTCCATTGTTACGTGTGATTTGTGTGTCTGAGCGTGTAAAATACAGTACTGCATTACGTTTCAATACATCCGCATACAAATTCCAACCTTATATTTACTGAATAAAGAAGGATATTGATTGTGAATGAATAACATGTAAATTGTTAACGAAAATTCATATTTAATTTCAGTTGAATTATTATGTTTGTGAGTAATTCTTGTTAAGATAGATTATAGTTTGCTTACAAAGGTTGTATGAAAAGGTCTTCGTGTGCTGACTTGTAGATGTTGGGCAATGTCTCGATTTATGATTTGTTTGCAGCCGATTCATTATGCATTCGGTATTCAGTAGTTATCCGATATTTATGATGAAGATATTGAAATGAAGACTTTATTCATTTCTCTTAAATTCTTGACTCTTGATAAGGTCATTCTTGAGTTTCGTTATTTATTGTATTAATATTTATTTTTAACTGCAAGTAATTATTAATTTAAATAGGATTAAAATAAATATAATTGACTACCTTATTTAAAGAGGCCAATTATATTCAATAGCTTATTATTACTTAATTAAAAGAAACACGCAATCCTGTGTACTATCGATAAACTTCATATCTAAGCATTTTGAAAACAAAATCCTGTGACGCGATGATCACATTTGTTACCGCCCCGGTACTATAGCCGCCGATCGCTGCAAGCTGATATAGTCCTTACGATGTTTAAAGTCCAGGTTTTATGTCATCGAAATTCAATTAAACATATTCGTAACTTTCAATTTAAAAAAAAACTAACCAATTTCTCCGTTGTTCCAGGTTGGCTCATCAATGGACATGTCGAAGTACTCCATCGAGGCTGAGAAGTACCGCAGCTACGGCATGTACCCTGACCCCTCCCGCGGCTACCTGGACTCAGCCGCGCTGTCCAAGGCTTACATGTATATGGACCAGCAGCAACAGCGCTCATATCCAGTCGACATCAGTAAGATGTACTCCGAAGCGTCGGCAGCCGCCATGGCAGGACTCAGCTCCGTTAACTCCGCCCCTTCAAGTCTGTCCCCACGCTCCCCCGCAGAGTCCCCTGATATGACACCCAAAGCACAAGACAGGACCGAAGGTAGCTCATCATCAGGGTCCAACCCTTCACCCTCCCTTTCCTACTATCAGGGATCCTCAAGTATCCTCATGCCACAGTACCCCGGACAGTACCCACAGGCTACACAAGGAGGGCCAGAGTTCAGGCGACCTCTCACCGTCATATTTTGACCTGAAACTTAATATGTTGTTGTTGATTTTTATTTATTCGTTTATTTTTATAGTTTTTCGACTGCGAATTATTTGGAGGTTAGTTTTCTTTCAAATTCTAGGAACGAAAAAAAAAGACGAAATTCGATATTATTATTTGACGTGAATTTAAAATTGTAAATTGATTCTATTCTATTAGATATTACTTAATAAAAAGATTATTATTATTCTATTCAAACGATAAAAGTTTTTTTTTTATATTTCAATGCGAATTTTCGCGGACTAAATTGATTTCGTCGGAAGTTTTGGTCTTTTTAAACGAGTGTTGGACTATTTCTTATTTTTATTTTGTGCTCCAAAGTTCCTTCTTAATTTCCTCGGAAATAAATTAAAGTTATTAGATATTACTGTGTGTATAGGAATGTACCTATTTGTACATTGTGAATATAGTTAGTTGATAAAATAAGAGCTGTTTCTGTGTCGATGAAAAGTTTTAGGTAGTTAAAGATCTTTGATAGGTGGCAAAAAGTACTTTAATCTTATTGTAATAAAAACTGTTTTTTATCATCAGCGAAAACATTATGGAAATGTTATAAATAGCTCGGTCAATAAATACCTAGTTACTGCCACGACTTTTACATTAGACATCACGTCTACGTTGATCATCTGATGAGATTGGTTGTTTTCATAGGTACATAATTTAGGCAAAAGGTTAATAGCTGTAAGCTCAAAGTTACTATCTCCGAAAACAACCATAAACTCTTTCATCGATAAAGAAATATTTAACTTAATTATTGTAATAGTAGACAAACATTATTTTCATAATAAATTATTAATTTATTGAAAAAATAATGGTGTTATTATTACAATAATTTATTGGAATTTAAAAGTCCAAACTTAATTACAACGACTTTTGATATTATTTGTAAATATAGTTAAATAATTGTTATATTTTTGTCTTTAGATTCGTACGTGTCATTTTGTAAACTAAAAAATGTTTAAATGTCGAAACTGCTTTAGAATAATGGGGACTTTTTCATCACAGTTTATACATTCAGGAGTATCCTGCTTTTTAATTCCCAATAATAAGTAGATCTGATTTTGGTAGCAATTTAATTGAAAATTATAGACTGATTTGATTTGGTTTTAACGAAAAAAAAAACGGTTTTGTAATAACAAAGCTACTTTTTTGTTGTTCAATGAATAAATGTTAAATTAAAGTTAAATAGATGTTGTTATCCCGTAGTTTTTAGGACAGATTATTTTAAATAGTCTCTAGATTAATCATATTCCTGTGTACACCTGCATTCCATAATATAATATTGTTTTAATTTAATCTGTCGTTTGCAACTATCGGGTCCAAAGCTTGCATTCCATCTTAAAGTGTTATAATTATAATTAATTGCAATTTCTATAAATAAATAATTAAATTACGTAGTAAGTACTTACTTTCCTTTGGCCATTTGTTTTCATTTTGCATTTATAAGTTGCCATATAAAATAATAATTTCATTTTTGCATTATTGCAACCCACATTTGAGTAAAATATATCCTGTAAGTTAAAATACAAAATAACTTTTTAATCATTATATTTAGGACATAAATTGTAATTTATGGAAAAAATAAGCGTATTTGTAAAAATATGTCGTAAATTATAGCCGATTGTAATGATGGGACTATTATCTGGATTAAAAAATATTATACGTAATTAAAATGATTAGAAATTTTAATATTTAATTTTATTTTACCAATTAATTATCCACACCACCATCCATTCTTATTTTGACTAGTCGACCAAGAATTGTTGAACTTACTTAAAACTAGGTACTAAAAAAAACTGTAGGTAGGTACCTACAGTACTAAATCTAACCCTAAGTAAGAAAAAAATCCCATCATTCCACACACACTTTGAGTAAAGAGACCAATCACAATAAATCCCATCCACATCATACAAAATCAACATATCCATTTTTAAAGAAGCAAAACAATCTATTTATTCAGTCATTATCACCGCTCAGTACACAATTTTAAAATTTATTAAAATAATAAAATGCCCTACGACAGTCGCCAAATTATTGTACCCGCCCATACTCGAAAATCTGCCTTATTTCTGTTGGCATAAAGTAAATTTTCGCAGTGACTGTGTCTGTTTCGAGTAGCAATCAAGTATGAAATTCGTGAAGGCGTATTTCCCCTATGTTTTTTAATAAAATATGCGCTCTTGATAGATATCATTGCGCACTAGGGTAGTGTAGTGATTTGGCATAAAATAAACAACCGGGCTGTCTTTTGTGCGCCAAATACGTTGGAATAACATAAACAATGGGAACCCTAGTAATTGAAAGGTGGAAATATACAGGTTGTTGCTAAATTGACGAGTCGCAGAAAAATGTGAATTTTATAGCAGAAAAATAATTAATGGTGCACAAGTCTTTTAGTGAAAGCAATGCAGACGAAGAAAATGAAGACTCAGTTATAATTGTGAGTACCTACTGTCGTATAGATTCATATCTACCTACCTAATAAGTAGTTGCAACTAAATCAATTGAGAGATTATCAGTGTTTTTTTAAATTAAAACGTTGTCGCACACTAGGAATTTCTCCTGTATTGTGGGGGCGTTTACAAACATTTAAACTCACATACACAAACAGCCAGTCCCGGAACAACTAACTGTAGGTCATACAAATATTTGTTCCATGCGGAAATCGAACCCACGACACGCAACGCAGCAGTCAATCGCTTAACCACTGCGCCCATTATGTTGTCAAAATAATCCTAGTTATCCTTATTATAATTTTATACAAAAATTATAATAAGGATAACGTACCTACGCAATAATACGGTTATAAGTACACAACATAGTAAAGCCAATATGCCTTCAGAATATATTATCTAGTGTATTAGGTAGCATATTATTGGATGTTGATATTACCTCAACCGTTCCCCGGTTCAGTCGTACGTGGGAAGATATCTGTGTATGCACTCTTCAGAACGGTATTATAACCGTATCTGATTGGTAGTTCTTACATAGGTACCAAGTATGTTTTTGATATTAAGAAATGTAGGAGTATTTGTGTACTTATGTTTTCTTTTTGAGAATTCCGCCTAGCCTTTTCCCAACTATGTCGGGGTCAGCTTCCAGTCTAACCAGATCACGGATATCGATATCTATGAACCAGAACCAGAACCTATCTACGGTCACGATATCTATGAACCAGATGCAGCTGAATACTAGTATTTTACATGGAGCGATTACTTATCTGACCTCCACATACATGTACAAAACCACCCCAATTACCCCTTTTCGATTAATTCTTTTTGAAAATAGGTTCCAAATCTGTTCTTATAAGTAATACCTACCTATGTTAATGTATTATTAAACTGCAACAGGTTTTTATATTAAATAATGTGATTAAAGGTACAATCTTTATAGAAGTTAATCAAGCGCCCATTTATTTATTTGATGAGCCAGGTAGGTAGGTACTTATTTTTTTAAATAATAATTTTACCTATAAGTAGTACTAATAAAGAAACCATTTTAAAAATTATGTTATAAAAGACATGCAGGCTAGCAAGCATTTTATTTTAAAATTAATGAACAAAAGTCAATTAATAACCACACCCTATACACAACGTACACCCCTGCCTACACCATTACGACAAAACGAAGGAAAATAAACAATCAACGCGTCGGATGCAGTTCTGCTGCGATTGTTTTTAATATAAACAGAATCAGCATTAATATTAAATATATTTATACGATATAAAACTTTATACCATATTGAAGGTCTTTGCTCCTACTTCAATTTGATGGGAACGGATAAAAAAATTAGGTGTCGTTCGAGTGCATCCTTACGCCAAAGTATCCTCCTGTTTTGTTTGGGAAGCAAAGGGTTTTTGCAAAGTAAATAATAACATCATCCTGTGAATATCAGTTGCTGATCATCAGGTTTAAAAAAAAGATTCGGACTTCACAATAAAATTGGCTGTACTGCCTTTCTAGTGTGTAAAAAAAAACTTAACTTACGTTAAGTGAGCTGTCAATAGTGTGAGAGGCCCTAGTGTGAGTTTATTTTAACCACAGCTACTTTTTTTTTTAAACCTTGCCCCACACTATTAAATATTTCCTATATCGTGAGTGCGTTTACAAACATTTAAACTCACATACACAAACAGCCAGACCCGGAACAACTACTTGTAGGTCTTACAAATATTTGTTCCGTGTGGGAATCGAACCCGCGACACGCAGTGCAGCAGTCAATCGCTTATAACCACTGCGGCAATCGTGCCGTAGTTTCTTTTAACCATGTCGACTTTACGCATCGACCGCGTTCGGCGCTCCTATTGGCATTTCACTGGTGAAGGCCGGCCGGCTGCCAATCGGAGCGCCGAACGCGGTCAATGCACAAGTTTTCACGATGAGATTTATACAGAATAGATTGACAGAATCCGTCACGATTTTGAAGACTACTTTTGCTATCATTCACGATTAATCAGTTAGGTGCCTAGGGACCTGTCTACCCCCTGTTCTTAGGGTTCCGTACCTGAAGGATGCCAAACGGAACCATAATACTACTTAAACCTCGGGACTGTCCGTCTGTCTGTCAGCGGGCTGTATCTCATAAACCGTAGGACACTATTGACACTTTAACAAAAATTAATAAAAAAAAAATAAGAATAATAAAAAGGTGGTAAATACCAGAAACGGTGTTTTTTTCTGCGTTTTTTCTCGATCTTTATTCGTTACGGAACCCTTTGTGTGCGAGTCCAACTCCGGTCGGTTTTAAATATTCTCCTTTATTAAACGTCAGAGAAAATATTTTTACCTAAGAGTATAATTATGCAATGAAAATGATTTATAGTGATACAAAAACCAATGAAAATTGTACGGTGTATTTATTTCACACATTTTCCACAATAATTTTCCTGTAATTATGACATTATACGAAATTATCAATAATTTTCCTATAATTATACGCTGAAACTATACGTGTAATCTTAGAGGTGTCAAAGTGTTCCAATGAAAACAGTTATTAGACACGGCTAATAACAGCAATTACGTTACCGTTATTTGCTAGAACAGTTTCAATAACGTTACGAATGCAGTGTGGAAACGTGGACAGGTGTATCATAGTTATAGATTCTTAGAAAAGTTTGTAAAATTGATTTGTTTAAGCTTTAGTTTAGGTACTAGGAAAGCGGTTCTGTTATATTATAGCGGCCGTCATGAAATCTGCCGGTCTATCTCACGGTGAAAACTTAGGTGAAGTGAACGTGAAGTGAGCTGTCATTCCACCAGCAGTGCTATTCTGTAACCATCTCACCGTGAAAACTTAGGTGAAGTGAGTTGTCATTCCAACAGGGTGAGATGACACTGACAGCTCACTCCACGCTCACTTCACGTGTTTTCACGGTGAAGTGGTTACGGGAATCGACATGCTGCTGCTAGGGACTGACAGCTCACTTCACTTAAGTTTTCACGGTGAGATGGTTACAGAATAGCGCTGCTGTTATTTTCACCAGTATACAAACGCTCTCTATTTGGACAGCCGTTATTGTGGGGTTCCCGACTTGAAATCGAATGACGTGAGATCGAATAATACTTGCTCGAAAACGTTAGCTCGATAGTACTTGAAATCGATAAAATATAAGGGACAGTTCATTATCTCGATGCATCAAAATCTCGGAACATCATTTCTCGACCGACCATCTAATCGATTAAGAGCGTTCATACTGAAAGTGGCTAACTATGGCTACCTACTAAACTACTAATAGCAATATTATCACTGAATTTGATGTTGTAACCGTTTTAGGTGTAAAAAAGTCATTTTGAAAGCTTCCAAATTATATTTTTTTTACATCTAAAACTTAATATTCGGTGTTAATATACTAATATTGCATCGATATTAATTATTGCATTTCATATTCTATAATTTAGTTAACTAAAACAAGGCCATTTTAATAGGTAACATTTGATAATTCATCAAAATTCAACAACGTAACCTTGTAACGGCGGGCATAAAATAATATATTTTTTCGTTTTGTTAGAACTGCACAATTGCTTAACTTTTTTCATTTACGATTAAGTACATATTTATTGTAATAATGACCGATACGAGTAATTTGACGATTTGCTTTCACTAAACTGACAGACGTCAAATGTTACCTATTAAAATGGCCTTACTTTAGTTAGCCATATTTCTTATTTCCATACAGTGATATTGCCAAATTAATCAAAACAGCGAAATATTCTACAGCTATTTGCGACGTTGCCCACCGTTTTAGCGAAAACTTGTGGGTACCCTAGAAAGAACATTTGTTGAGCCAAATGTTCTTGCTCCAAAACTCATTCTCTTTTAATTGGTTTCTTCGTCAGGTGTAGCAGACAAACAAACAATATGTAAAAGAAAAGTTTCTACCATCTCGGGATTATACCAAAACATTGTTTTATTTTAACTCAAACCTACAGTTCAGAAGCCATAGAGATACTCTGCAGCTGAGTATAAAGAGCTGCCATAAAAAATAGGCACAAACGCCAGCACGTCAACCTACTCGAAGCTGTCAAATTTTCCCAATCAACTTAGAACCTTATCCTTTAGTGATAAAGTTGACAACATCTTCTCGTCCAACATACCTCAATGTCTAAAGACGAAATTCTACAACCAGTGTGTGTTACCAGTGATAACATACGGAACTGAAACGTGGCCTCTCACCATGGGCCTCATAAGAAAGCTCAAGGTCACTCAGCGCGCTATGGAAAGGGCTATGCTCGGTGTTTCTTTGCGAGATCGAATCAGATCCGCAAACGAACTAAAGTCGCTGACATAGCCCAACGGATTAGCAAGCTGAAGTGGCAGTGGGCGGGGCACATAGCGCGCAGAACTGACGGCCGATGGAGCAGAAAGGTTCTGGAATGGAGGCCACGTACCGGCAAGCTCAGCGTAGGACGTCCACCCACAAGGTGGACAGACGACCTAATAAAGGTCGCAGGAAGCCGCTGGATGCAGGTCGCTTCCAACCGGCCGATTTGGAAATCATTGGGGGAGGCCTATGTTCAGCAGTGGACGTCCTATGGCTGAAATGATGATGATGATGATGATAAAGTTGAAAATCTATTAAAGAAATTTGAGAGATTGTAGTACTAGGTTGATGTGCTGGCGTCTGTACCTACCATAAAACTAAAGGCATTGCAATCGATTGCCATTATTTGTGTGTGTAACGCTATTACCAATCTCGTTGGTTACCTTTCGCATACAAAAATTCTTGAATCACTGCATCAATAAAGCAATGGGGTTAAAAGATACCACGTCAACACTTTAATACTTACTAACAATTTTCTTGTCACCACCAACCCCTGTGGTCAAAAGTCAATTTAAAGAACAAAAACTTGACCGTTCGCTCTCTATTGTCAATTTTGACAGCTCCCGACATGTCAAATGTCAAAACGGCACGTGTCGGCGCGTGCGCTTTAAACTTTTATCGGATTTTGACAGCATCCTGTCAAAATGTGATCGTATTTTGAATGGTGGGCGACGGCGCAAGATAATGATTTGGTTTGTTATTATTATTGTGTGGTGTGAATTAGAAATAGTATGCAAACATTATGAATCACTAGATAGAGAATCGTTTAAAGATTGAGTTTTTTCAGTAGTTTTTGTTATTGTTTCATTTCTTTTAATTCATTCAGGGATCAATTGAAAATTGGTCGATGTATATTCAGGGTAAAAAAGACAGTTTTTCTTTTAGTCTATGTTAAATACATGTATTATTTTAAATGAGTTGGGCCCAGTAAGTGATCACGCCAATCGCGGCATCTTGTGGACACTTTGGACACTCCAATATTTTACTGTTAAATCAACTCATTTAACATCCTACCTAATACATGTATTTACCATCCACTCGAAAAGAAGAATAGACAAGTGGTTTTTTTTAAATCACATCCAGTTTAGTATCGAAAATGGAGTTGGCATTGTTAGCACTCTTCTATAAGGTACACACCTATCTGAAGTACCTACCTATTTTCAGGTAGGTACTAACTCTGATGAAAGTAAAAGGTTTCTGAAAACCTTTCTATTCTTTAGTTATTTCTGGCAATGGTGCTGATGTCGGCAATATTCTGCCAATATCAGATGTCATAAAGAAAAACATGTTAGAGTAAACTAAATCGGGAGATCTATACCTAATTTAAAAAAAAGCACGTTGTGTGAAAATTTCTAAGAACAACGAAAGAAAATACACAGTAAGAAGGTTAGCTAAAAATGTAATTTTTAAAGCTTACTAGTATATCGGCTTTAAAGCCATCTACGATATTATTTAACCCATACCACCTTCATTCGCGAACCTTCCCGCATATTTAAAACAAGAAATAACTAAGTACAATAAATCTATGAATTTGAAACTTGGTACAACTTTCGGTACAAACACATAATTTAGGTGCTGTCTGACATGTATTGTGTGCGCCCCTCTGTCACTCTGAAAAACATCCTTTGTATGGACCCTCAGAGGACTTTAAAAAACCCTCTTTTCTACCTTAAAGATTGCCCCTCTAAGATTGTTATTGATTATGAGTGATATCAAGTATTGACGTGAATGTATTGTTCTTTGTTTTTTTTTTCAATCTGTAGGAAGATTGAAGGCAGGGGAAATTCATTTTTTCTTATTTGGAGTGAAAAATAAAATCTGCTTTGCTTTTCAGCTTTTGTTTTGTTCTGGACAGTAATCATGTGGAAGATGGAGCCGGGCTCGTGGAGTTCAATTTTATTGAAGGGGGATACGCTAACGTAGCCCGCGGCAATAAAATTTTCTTACGCTTATTACAATTTGCAGGTCAATGTCCGGTTGAATGTTGATCAAAATATGATTCGCGAAAGAATTAAATATGTATGTATGTACAGAAATAATATCATTACAATAGGGATGAGGCCTGAGACAAAAAAAAAACTATTTAGTCCGTCAGTCAGATAATAAAAAAATATTAGAACCGTATTTTTTGCTTTATCATATTAATAAAAAATTACTTAGATACAACGCATTAAAGTTGGGGAGTGGGGGTTGATACGTCACAAGTATATATAAAATCTACATACAAGTGACGTCATGGCACATTATAACTCAGTGTATCGCCGTAATCTTTTGATAACGTAAAAAAAGAAAAAATACGTGTAGGTACTTTATTTTTTCATAATACCTATACATGACGGACAAAAAACATTTTTTAGTCATCATCCCTAATATCAATACAACTTTCAAACAGTACAAGTTGGAGTCAGGCTGGATAGAGTCGGGGCTTCAATCAATATTAACAGTTAGGTAAGTTAGAATTGACCTGGAATATCATGATTTCATGAAATACTCATTCCGTATCTATGGTAGGTAATGTAAACTTTGAGGCTTGTATTGTTAATTTGAATGCTTATAATTCTGTAAATACATGTTTGTTAATTAAGGTCGCGAATCATATTGTCATCAACATAAAACCTGATAAGTACTTAACTGACCTGCAAATTGCGAAAAACAGAAGAAAAACTGAATTTCACGGGCTGCCCTAGCGCTTTCATCTTAAACAAGTTTCGTCAGTCGAGAAACAAACCTTCAGGTTTCCAAAGTAATATATACCTACCTTCCTACGGTAAGTACCTACTTACCTAGATAGACAGTAAGTAACTTCAATATTTTCAGACAGAAGAATCAGGAATGTCATACTAAATTGTTCAATACTCAATATATTTATTTGCATTCCACAATGTTAACCAAAGTGGTAGGTAGAACATTATAAAATATACTAATTTTAGATCATTGTGGACCCTGTCGGGCACAGCAAGATATGATAGAGGAAGAGGGCTAATATTATGTAATAATTTGAAAAAAGTAAAATATAAATGTTTTTCTACTAGATACTCACTTCCAATTTAATTTGATTTATTATTTTTGGTAATCAATTTTAACTATTCATTTGATTTATCATTTATGGATTAGGTATTGTTTTAGTTTATTTACCGACAAAGATTCTTGCAGAAATTATTCTTCTTTTTACCTAAACTTTTCGTCGTATTTTGACAAACGAGGTATCGTTGGAAGCGCCATGTTAAATGACGACACAATAAATCTATCATGGCGTCTTATAGCGGATGAAAAGTGTTACCGAAAAAAAAATGATTTAATTTAATGTATAAGGACTACTTACCTACTATCTAAAAATATATTGGTTGTATTATGATTATTTATACAAACCGCAAATTTTACTGTTGAGTTTTCCCAAACCAAAGAAGACCTCTATGATCCCAAAGCCCAGAATAATTGAAATAAAAACTCATTGCAATAAAGACAAATTAAAAATCCGCACACGTCATGTAATCGAACAGATTACGTGTGACTCAGGATTATTAATTAATTGGTCTGTCTGTAGTGTCTGGTTTTAAATACCTTTTTAGTTGGCGTTTTTTTCGCAGTTAACTTTTAGTTTTTGTATTTAAAGTCACATTATTGTCAATTCCAGTAGATCACATTCCGACTTATTCTAGACAACAGTAACCAAATTAAATAGGCCTATTTCCGTACCCAAATTAAAATCGTTATCAACTCATCATTATATTATCACATCACCCCTCCATTAACACCACGAACCACAACAGCCACACATTGTCAACTAGATCCATAGTATCTCGCACAGACAGACCGAGAGATACTATCTATGAGTCTGTGGCACAAAAGTATTTAATTATGAATCTTTTTATCACGCCTCGCGCTGCTGGGGAGTTTTGAGTAGCTAGGTGTTAAAGCCGTTTTGTTTGGCAGCAAAAAGGGGAGTGTGGAGTCGAACTGACTTCAAAAAAAAAACACCACAAAGTGAAAAATAACTTTAATTTCGGAAGTCGGTGTCTTTGTTTTTTAATTTTCGTTTTTTGCCATCGACTTCCAAAATTAAAGTAATTTTACATATTGTAGTGTTTTGTTTTTCTTTTCTTTTTAGTTGTGGTAGTACCTAGCCCACACAAATTCGAATACCACTACTTGCTATGTAAATAACAGTGACAAGAACTTATTATAACATCATCCACATAGAGTAAGTGCGAAAATTACGTACTTATTACTGAAGCTAACTCAAAAACTACCCAAGCAAACCAAACCAGCTCAGACAGCATTTGTCTGGCATTAATGTTGAAATGAACCTTTTTGGCGCAACCGTGAGGCACACATCACTATTATTGCTATAAAATTATTTTCACTTTTTATTTTGTTATTTTGTGTTTCACGAAATGTGTCCAAATAAATATTATTTTTTCTTTCTTTCTTTTCTTTCAAAGTTAATAAAAATTATATGGGACCACCGCGCAAGCTTTTTCTACCAAAAGAAAAAATAATTTTCAAAATCGGTCGACAGCGGACTTAAAATTAAAAAAAAAAACATACAGAGGAACATAGATCCTCCTCCTTTTTGGAAGTCGGTTAATGACAGTCATGATAATAGTACCTTCGTTCGTTCATTGTTTTAGGTATTGCTGAGTACATTTCTTCTCAAATTTTATTTTATCGGGTTCCAAATATCTTCGTCTGAATCTTTTCTCTTGATGACGTCATTGTCTGGAGGCTTTTCTGGTCGATCATCAATTTTGTTTCTGACTTTAAGGATTTTTGTGTCCTATTAAGTATTTAGAATCAACCATAAGATGATCATTTATTGAACCCTTTTTAACTTTAACATACATACCTGCCTGCCCAGCCTTTTCCCAACCATGTTAGGGTCGGCTTCCAGTCTAACCGGATGCAGCTGAATATCTATTATTTTACTTAGAGCGACTGCCTATCTGACCTCCACAACCCAGTAACTGGGTAATACGATACCCCTTGGCAAGACTTGTTATCAGATTTTCGAGCTTGTGACGACCCGTGACGACTGTCAAAGATCCACGAATGACAGCCGGGACCATCAGCTTAACGTACTTTCCGAGGCACGGAGAAGTAAGTATGTAAAGATGGTCACCCATCCTCGGATCAAGTCCAGCAAGCGTAGCTTTACCTAATGGATGTACCCGTGCGGCTGTTTCGACTTAGCCACGAACACACACACTGACTTATTAGTATTACTTGTTAAAATGTTAGGAATATCGTATAATTTTACAATGTTTGTAAATATGTGAGCACCATGCATCTATCACATAATTAATTTATCTGTCATTCCTTAATTTTTTCATTTTTTTTTACCTATCGTGGTATAGTAATCTAGGTGCATCGTCGTCACATATAATTAGTGTATACAAGATATTGTGAAAAACATTTTAAAAAGAGGAACGGTGGAGTTTCTTGCCCATTTTTTTCCATACGAAAACCACCTTTTGGAAGGGGCGACTAGAATCTTTTTTTTTTTTGGTAAATTTTGACGTTCAAAAGTGCTTTTTTTGTGCCTAATTGAAATAAATTATTTGACTTTGACTTAGACCACGAGCTCCTCAATATACAATCCTACCATTTACAAATCCAACTACTATTTACAAATTGGTTCGAAGCCTGCAATTGGATGTCAATGACCGCTGGTCGTGTAACTGCTTGAGGTATGAGTTTGATGTTTAGATATTCGTACTTATCACGTCTAGGGTTTTGCTAGCTAATTTAATTTGACCCTGTATATAAGTACAAATTAGAAAGATGCAGACATCCCTAATCATCTGCCTGTCTCTACATCCTACCAGATCCAGAAATAATTCTCTTAAATATACCTACACATTTATCTAGTTTATCATACGAAGGCTGTAACAAAAACTAAATTTAAGTGTCGGCCCTCGCCGTCGAACCGGGAGATCCTTGTAGATGCTCGCAATCGCTGCAATAAGGTGTGTAGAGATGCCCAACGACGCCATATCCACACCTCAGTTGAAAACGGAGATCCAGCTAAAGTCTGGAAATTTCTTAAGTCCTTGGGAGTTGGAAAATCGCGCCAAGAATCGATTCCTAAAAACTTAGATATTGATCTACTGAATCAACACTTCTCATCTTCGTCCCACTGCAGCGGGACCATGAAGGCAGCTACAATAAACTATCTTTCAAACCTTCCAACTCCGGACCATCCCCCATTTATTTTTAGTCAATTCTCTGATTGTGATGTTAAGAAGAGCGTTGTTTCAATCACATCTAACGCAGTTGGTAGTGATTGTGTAAGTCGAAAAATGATAGTCCCTGTCCTCGACGAAATCCTTCCCATCCTATGCTATATCCTAAATTACTCTATATCCTATGGTGTTTTTCCATCAATGTGGAAAGAGGCAAAAATCACTCCTTTACCCAAAAAATCGAATCCTATTTCCTTTTCCGAATACCGTCCTATCTCTATCTTGCCTTTCCTCTCCAAAGTCCTAGAACGCCTTGTCCACAATCAGCTTAGTGCTTTTCTTTGTAAGAATAGTCTACTGAATCCTTTCCAATCCGGTTTTCGTCCTGGTCATAGCACCGCTACAGCCTTAGTTAACGTCACTGATGATATACGGTTAGGCATGGAAGAAGGAAATCTGACGGTTCTTTGCTTACTGGATTTTAGTAATGCTTTTAATACGGTCGATTTTGATATCCTGCTTGGCATGCTTCGCTCGCTTAACATATCTCCAACGGCGATTGACTGGTTTCGTAGTTACCTGTATGGCCGCCGGCAACGTGTATGCATAGAAGAGTCTCGTTCTTCTTGGTGTTATACTTCTGCCGGTGTACCTCAGGGTGGCGTTTTATCTCCTTTACTCTTCGCAATATTTATAAACTCTATTTCCAAAAAACTTCTTTCGTCCTACCACCTTTATGCAGATGATTTACAAATATATAAAAAAGCTGCCCTTTCGGATTTGGCTGATGCAATTAATGGTATAAACAAGGATTTGGATTCAATTTGCGAGTGGAGTGAGGCACATGGGTTACAGGTCAATCCATCGAAGACCCAAGTCATTGTTGTTGGCAGCTCAAGGATGATCCCCAAGATAAACTGGACACAACTTCCCCAAGTTCAATTTAACGGAACTGCCATTCCAATTAGCGAAAAGGTTAAGAACCTCGGAGTTTGGATCGACAAACATCTTTCTTGGGGTCCCCAGCTACAGGACGTAAGCCGCAAGATTTTTGCATCTGGTAAGTCCCTGAGACGATTGCGGAACTTTCTTCCAACTGCCACTAAGACTGCGCTTGCACAATCCCTTTTACTTCCCATCCTTGACTACGCTGATGTCAGTTACCTCGATCTCACTGAGGCACAACTAGATAAACTTGAGCGACTTCAAAACTTTTGCATAAGATTTATATTTGGCCTGCGCAAATATGATCACATTTCTGAATTTCGTACAAAGCTCAAGTGGCTTCCCATACGTCTTCGCCGGAATTCTCATATCTTATTTCAGCTCTACAGTATTCTGTTCAATCCTATAACCCCCTCCTATCTTAAAGAACGTTTCAAGTTCCTACATGACACACATAATAGATATCTGAGATCATCGGAAAACTTGAGACTAGAGATGCCGATGCATTCAACCAGCTTTTATGACAAATCTTTTACAGTTCAAGCAGTACGGTTATGGAATGCCTTGCCCGTGTCGATAAGGCGAGCTCAATCCTTGTCCACTTTTAAAACTCTGGTAAAAACACACTTCCTCTCTCCTCAAACATCATCATTACATTTAGTTCCTTGCTCTTGTTTCATGTTTATAGATTTATATATTTATATGAATAAGTTTATGCTTTATGTATGTATGTACATATTTATTGTATATGTAGATGGTACACCGCTGACTACCTGCAGTATTGTCTCTCCTATTACCTTTAATCCATCCAAAGGTTGTCTGTAAAAGATCGCTTTAAGCGATAAGACCGCCCATTGTGTCACCCTATGTAAAATTTCTAAATTATGTCTGTGATTTTTATGGTGTACAATAAAGAGTATTCTATCTATCTATCTATCTATCCATACCAACTTACAGAAATTCATCTCAACATAAAATTGATTTATGCATAGGTATTCCACCGATACAGTTCGTTGCCCTAATAATCCTTGCACACTGAAAAAAATACAGCAAGGAATTTCTTTACAGTTGAAATTACCTTCCTACGTCATACGCAACCATCCTGGAGATACTAACTAGTGGCAATATAAAACCATCTTTAGGAGTCTCTCTATAAAGTGCATTTTCGTGTGACAAGTCAGAATCTAATGTCACCCGACTCCTTTATTGTGTCCCATACACACTATTGTGGATTGTTATATGATACTCATGTGTAATAGAATTCTATGCTGAGTTCGATATTACAGAATGGCAGTGTATTAGTTTATGAAATAAGTCGCATTCTTTAACATTTCGTCATCTTTATTCCTAACTACGCCCATGCTATAAATCCTTATAGGTATAAAATTTTCTGAAACAGTTAGCTTATTGCCAACATTAAAACACCCAGTTTCATAACCATAACAGCATCCAAACGGCAGTTATAATGTTGTACTGAATTTCATTATGCATCTCCTTTTCAAAAAAAGAACATTGTCGTGCCCGCACGTTTCACTACCATAACGCCATAATTAAAAAAAAAAACTTATTGGTTATTCGAATTAACGTCGCATCCCGCCATTTGTGTTCAATATTCATATTGCAATTTTTTTTTAAGTACCTACTTTGTTTCGTTCTTTTTGTTTGTTTGTCCTATACATAGTTTGTTTGTAGGTACCTATAAGATACTCAGCAATTAAATTTTCCATGAAATAACATAGAGTTCTTACAACACTGTACAACACCCTATGGTTTCAGAACGTTTTATAGAGGATTAACATGGGCATGGGTGTAGATAAAGTCTTGTATGCAACTGTACATAATTAGGCATTAAAACACGCATGTGATACTATAAACCCACATTCGTGTTTTAACACCCCTTATTATACAACAGTTGCATAAATAACTATTAGTAAGAATGGTGATTATCGACAGTTTGTTGAAGCTGATGTTCAATTATTGTTCAGTAGTGCAGTTCAAACTGCTGAAGCCTGCCAAGTATGCTGATAATCAGAATCAATCTGAGAGATTCTCATACATTGAATATGGCAATCCGCCTATTTTGAACCCCTATATTATACAGGGTGGCAGAGACTTACAACTTGCAAGATTCTGAAAAAAAAATCGTTCCCTGCGTTGAAATTTTTCGTCGGTTATTAAACAAAATCTGTTTCAACAGAAAAGTGCAATACCTACGCGGTCAAAATTATTGGAAAAACAGTTTTTTATAACCTTTAAAAAAAATTAACGTAGGTGTTCAGAATCATGTAGGTACTGAATCCATGGCATCAGTTTTCGCGTATATTATAAAGTATATATTAATTTATTTCAGACTGTCCTTAAATTTGTTAGTAACAATATTCTTAACCCAGTGTTAGTAAAAGTACAGGTTTAGTGGTCAGGCGCTTGCCCTCGCGAGATGGCCTATCCAGTGCGCCATCAGTACCGAGTCGCATCAGCCGGCGCACGCGGCCAGGATAGCGCAGGGGCTGCCACGCACCCGCGCCGGCATCGAAGCACAGCGCTTATGTGTGACCGCGTGAAACCCGTCCACGTGCGCCTCTGCGAACATGCCACCCACCCATTAGAGAAGGATTAAATAAGTATAATAAAAAGAACAATTTACAAGAACATCCGATTTCAGCAAGCCCAAAATACCATCCAATTCACATGCATATAATAACAATACTAGCCTATTATTTTCCTTCTGCAGGAACAGGCCACTTCTCATACAGATAAGGCACGAGCTTTGATCACCACGCTTATTCAAAACGGGTTTTAAAATAACTTTTTCAATTCACATGATTGGTTGTTCGTATTTCGGTGATCCACTCGCAACAACCAAAACAAATTTCCACAGAATCACTGTTCGATCTTGATCAGTCCTTCAGAAACCGACAACCTTAAACGTAAAACAATTCAATTATACACCACGAACTAAAACAAAACAAAATTTAATTAAAAATCGAAATCTCTCGAACGAAGAAGCCGATGTCGTCGGTTTTAATTATTGGCCTATTGAACCCTGGCCTGCCTCTGACGCCGGGTTCAGTACACCACAATAAAACTTGGTAGCGTTGAATTGGCCTCTATTCAACATAATTGGACTGTGTAGGTACTGGGCCCAAGTGGAGCCAATCAAAGTTCTGCGGCGACAATTGTGCTGAACTTCATCTAATTGGCTGTGGGATTTATTAAAAATAATATGTAGGTAGCCAGTGTTTTTCTTGTTGGTTGGTTTTAGTGCATTGTGGGAGTTTAGGGCTGGTCTTGAATGGGGACGGTTTGGGCGAAGATGTGAATGGATGAAATGTATCAGGCAAGCATAGAAGTGGAAGAGTATATGCAACTGTGGCCGCATTTGGCTCTTGATATCTTTCACGACTGACGATACTTTAATGTACTAGTGGCCCTAATTCCACCTTGCTGACTTTTTAATCAGCCTATAATATTTCCACTGGCTGGAAATTAAATGAATTTTTTTTTTCTTCTTTTAATAAGATATCGAAATCACTTTTACGGAGGAGCTCGTGGCTAAGTAGTAACTGCCGCACGGATCGATCCGTCAGGTTAAGCTACGCTTGCCGGGGTTGGTCTGTGGATGGGTGACCATCTTTACATACCGAGACTCCTCCGTGCCTCGGAAAGCACGTTAAGCCGCTGGTCCCGGTTGTCATTCGTGTATCTTTGACAGTCGTTACGGGTCGTCAGAAGCCCGAAAGTCTGACAACCAGTCTTACCAAGGGGTATCGTATTACCCAGTTACTGGGTTGTGGAGGTCAGATAGGCAGTCGCTCCATGTAAAATACTGGTATTCAGCTGCATCCGGTTAGACTGGAAGCCGACCCCAATATAGTTGGGAAAAGGCTAGGCAGATTGATCGAAATCACTTTTACACGTCATATTAAAAAATAAGCTAGATGAGGATTCTATCTTACTACTCTGGGAAGAAAGGGGTCGGTCGCAGTCTCTTTTAAAGTCCAGACATAATCTTGGTCAGGCCCTATAAGAACCATGTAGATTAGTGCCTGAAATGGTCTAGAACCACAAAGATTTGAGTGGACCTGTCCTGTCAGTGCAAGCATTGGTCAGTAATGGAACACAGGCCGCCTCTCTTGGAGGGGGAGTGGGCTCCATCACGCGGCCACAGTGTGTGTTGGTAGATGACACATGCCACTTTCCTCACGATGTTTTCCTTCGCCGTTTCGAGAGCACTGGTGATGAAATTACTGCTGAGCATGAGGTCCTGGGTTCGATTCCCAAGTCGGGCAAAGTATTATTGAGATTTTCTAACAATAATTTCTCAGTAGTAGCCCGGAGTCTGGAATTGTGCCCGGTTGATGGCAATAGGTTCGCCCCCTATTACATGGGACTTAAACATAACTGGCGAAATGTGGGTGTACTACAGGTACACCTCTGCCCAACCCTTCGGGGAAACAAGGCGTGATGTTATGTTATGTGTGGTGATGAAATTATTAACACGAAGTTAAACGCCTACTTGGGTGTAGTGTAACAAAACGACTGCCATTCAATTTGTTTTCACACATAAGTAAACGATTATATTTATGTGCGATATCTATGCGATTCTTTATTCGAATTTCTCTCAATCGATTAGTTGCATAACTATTGATGCACTTGTAAACGTATGACGGTATCAATGATAGGATTGTATGGTCAGATATAAGCAATTTGAATTACTAGGTAACCGTATTCTTAATTTAGATTTGAATAGTATAGTTATGAAAGATAGCTTGATCTCTGCGACAGCTGTCAGTAAAATCTCGCCTGTGAAGTCCTGAATTTCATAATAGTACAGACAGTAACTTTCAATGTCATACTTTATGGGCATGCCGACCTAATGAATGAATTCCTACCCTAGGAATGTCAGTTTGATATATGTCGCAGAGATCAAGATCCTTTATGTAAGTAGTATAGATTATAATGATGGCCTACAAAGTGTAAGTCGGGGTCGTTACCATTGGGACACGCTCTCTGACTGCTTGCTGACTGGCTCATAATATTATCAAGAACTTTTCTCAGATCTACCGTTTATGTTGGTAGAAGAGAAATAGAACAGGAAAATGAAGTAGCGAAATGAAGACTCAACAATGAATGACATAATCGGATTTGAATCCGTGGTAAGATAGAATTGCTTGCTCAATAAATTACTACCTATACTTTTTAACTTTTCAGCTGCCAATGGATCTACTACACAAGACCACAAATCTATGGCGGTTGTCAATAAAAAAGGGTCATTGATGGGACGGTGGCAGGAATTCCCGGCTCCCATGGAGTTTTTACGGTGTTCTCTGGCCGTAACTAAATGTCCTTGTGGGATTCTGACTCAGCAGAGTAGGTGCTATTATTTCTTTTTTAAATTTAGTACTTGTTGAAATGGTATTGTGGTAGTCGTTAGATCTTTTTGGGATTTAATTTATACTTAGGGTTTTTGATGAAAGTGTGGCTATTGCTGGGATTTTGATGGTCACTCTTAAAGATAATGATGAAACTTGTTAAGGAATTATTTTCTAAGAAAGTAGACCTTTCCTAATCTCTAATATTGGACGTGTCTGTCACGTCCAATATTAGAGATTCAGAATTATTTATTTGTAACGAAGCTTTTGCCCGAGTTTTCACCCGCGTGGATGTTGAAAAGTATCCCTCGGGAACGTACTACCGGGATTAAAAGTATCTGTGATAATCCAGGTACACAATGTATTAATTTCGTAACATATTGTTCTCATATACCTAACTCTGTTAGTTTACGCGGCGCACGCGTAAAGCTCCACAGTCGACATGTTTTTTTCCGACATCTTCAATCATTATAATATTTCTGCCAATTTACACAAAACCTTTAATGAATGTACGAGTATACACCTATAACTACCTCATGATAATGAATCACTCCGTCCATTGGAGAATTGTCCGTATGAAATTCCGTTCAGTAGTTTTTGTTTTTATCGCGTTCAGCCACGGCGGGGTGACTTGGTTCTATATGTAAGGACATGGGCTTTTATTTTGATTCCTAACATTAAGCTAAGCTTATATCTCTAATTCATTGGTCACTCACCTTTGCATGCGATGTTTACCTATAAGAAACTGTTCCACAGTTATTCTACTTTAAAAAATGTATTACGAGTATGTGTTTAATTGTATCAGTGTAATCAATAGTTGGCTAACATAATAAAATAAATAAACCCTACAAACAAATGACGATCATCAGTATCAATTCACCTGCCTGCAAATAGGTCGCTACCTCATTGGAACATTTCAAACAAAGAAAATCAAAACCTCTTACACAATTCCAAATTTAAAAAATCGAACGCGAATCCCAAACAGAACCGAACTTTATGAATGAAAATTAAAAAAATAAAGTAAGTCCAAGAAGTTTTATGGTGTCAGTTTCTAAGGGTTTTTTATCACTTCCTTTCTATTCAATAGGGGGTGTTTTTTCGATATATTTATGGTGGATATAAAGACGCAGGTGCTAAGTTATAAAGTTGCACCCTTGCACCCAATGATTAGCCAAACGGTTGGCTGTTTGTCAATGCACCTCTTTAGGAACGCCGCTCGACGCCATGTTTTTTCTAACCTATAAACTCGGCCATTCATGTAAATGATCGGTTGTATTTTTTATATTTTTTACGTAAGATTGATTACAGTGTTTTTGTGTGGGTTGAGTAAGAATGTGGCTTCTATTTTATTTATTTTATATAGGTAAAGGGAATTGTAACTAATGGAAATAAGGTTTATCGGAGGTACCTAGTTAAAACTGTTAGCCAATATGTCTTCAGAACTTTTTTGAACCTTCTGTTACGTTACACAAGTGACAGAGTGGACAGTGACAATTGCCAACCTCAAAATATTTGGGCATAAGCTAGACAGCCTACTAAGTACCAACTATTTGTGGGGCTCCCATTTTGGGGGGCTTTGTAGGTAAGTAAATTACAGTATATTTACTTAGAATGATGAGTAACATCTTGTAACAAAATTAAGTCTAAACTAAGATATTTAATTAGACGCCCCGCTATTTCGTTTAAATAAATTGAATGGAGAAAATAGTTTAATAAAAGTATGTGTAATATTATGCCTAATATCACAAATCCCATTCATTTAATGAAATATTGATCACATTCCATACACAACACGCTAAGACGCTGAAACAGCAATGGCGTAGCAATGAAAATTTTAAATTTAATTAATGGCAAGTGGCGACAGACGATTATATTATTACGCGGGGGCATTGTGTGCCAGACGGGCCCGGACTCCCCGCTAGGGTGGCTGCGAGAGTATTGTGGGTAGGTAGGACAGTCCAGGTACTTTGGGGCCTTAAGTTAGAAGAATAAATGATGGTGAATACATTGGTGGACTTTTGGTTATCTTCTTCTTGCGAATGCTATAGGTATTATTTTTCAAAACATAATTGTAGCTAAGGTTCGTTTTTTAATCCCAGATTTGACATTTCAAAATTTTGTTGTTTCTTTTTTCAATTTAAAATTTGACATTTGCACTTGTCACATTACTATCTGGGATAAAAAAACAACAGGTAATAGCTAATATTTTCAGGTGCCCATAAACACCTGAAAATATTTGCTAAGTATTACCTATATCCAAAAGTTTTTTTTTTCCTCCGTCAAATATACCTACACTCATTCAAAGGAATTCAAGTTTGGGCAGTGTTTCGCACTTTAAATTGAACACTGAAAGCTCCTACTCAATATTGGGCCAGGTTTATGTAATACCAATCAAGAATTAAGGCATCGATTTTGTGAGTTTCCTCATTAAGTTCCCACTGCTGCACTGGTCTCTGAATCTATTAACATCATGGTCACACGAGCACAGTTCACCCCACCCGAGACGCGTTAGGCGTCGCATTGTTGAGCAAATCCGAGCCAAGCTTGTAGCTACCACAGCTTGGCTAAATTAATACCACTGATAAGTGATATCACACAGTAATATAACTTGTATTCAGCGTCACCCTGCGTCATGTTGCATGGTTACACTGCAACAGTCTTTAGGCTCTAGAGGGCTTGGTCGGGCTGGAAGATAAATGTTACATATTCCTTCAGACCGTATTTCGGCCACGGCGACCAATCTCAACGGAGACTAGCCTTCGGCGCGGGAGATGTTATAGTGCACAAGTGTGTGCGCAGACACAGGTGCACTCTCTCTTCCCTCACTCTCATAGTTCGATGGGGCGGCAATCCGACACGACTGGAGAGTGATCAGGCGTAGACCAACGGCTTAACGTGCTTTCCGAGGCTCGGAGGTATCACACCGCCAACTTCCGAACTCCGGGCTGTTACTAAGAATTTCCTAACGGAATAAACCCAATAACACTTTGACCGACCCGGGGATCGAACCCAGGACCCCACGAGACCAACGGGACAGTTAATATTTATTATCATATTTACAGATAGTCCAATCCACGACGACGCGCCCCAATCCGCGATGACTGTAAGCTGTACTTTAGTACGGAGCGGAGCGGAATGGGGCGCGTCGTCGTGGATTGCACTATCTATAGTTCTTAAATAGGTTTCTAGAGAAGGTAAGGGTACATGATTTTGGGCGAAAAGAGTTTTATCGACTGTCGCTTGAGAGGGATGCGCTAAGGCAACCAGCGAAATTCAAATTTTCTTAAGTTTTTTTTTGCAATTTGCTGTTCAGTGTCAGGTTGTATGTTGATTAAAATATGATTCGCGGCTGTATCAAGTAGGTACCTATGTCTTTACAGAATTATAATCATTAGAATCAGTAATTTATACAATTAGAATTGGCCTCAGTTGTCATGATTACGTGAAATAGTCATTCAATAGGGTAATATGAACTTAGAGGGCTGAAATGAAATGAAATTGTTTATTCTGTAAATAGGATATTGGAATCACTTTTACACGTCATCTTAAAAAAAATATTAAAAATTAGCTAGACGAGTTTGGCGTTTCCTATCTGACTACTCTGAGAAGAAAGGCCGAAACAAACTCAGAGGTCACAGTCTCTTTTAAAGTCCAGACATAATCTTGGTCAGGCCATATGAGGACCATGTAAATGTTGGGTACAGCCAAAGTATTGATTATTTTTATGATTATCTATGCATATAATAAAACAAATTCGTTGTTCTTCTAAACCACGGAACAGATTTTGATGAGGTTTTCACTATCGTTTAGAGAATTTATTCTGGAAGGATTATGTGTATAATACGTGAGTATTAAAGTTACGTTTACCTAAGAAATCTCGATGTCTTGTCAAGTCGTAAAATCCGTGCGAAGCAGCAGCGGGTCGCTAGTAATTCTACGAGTAGGTATAAATAAATAATTCATAGGGCCGTGAATCATATTAAGATCAATATACAAACTGATGAACTGAAAATTGCAAAAAACGTCAGAAATTTTGAATTTAGAAAAAAAGAAAGTTAAAAGTGGAAAATCCCAATAATTTAACACTGCCCGACCCAGGAATCGAACCCAGAACCTCATGATCAGCAGTAGCGCTTGCGACCACTAGACCAACGAGATAGGTAGGTATATAAAGTGTACCTAGGTGTAGGTACACTGTTCAAGGTGTATTAGGTATTAAAAGTAGGTACGACAAAGTTAGGTTTTTAGTTTAGTATCACCAGCTGACTTTGACAAGGCTGCAACGGTATGATTATTCTCTAATACTTTTGAACTAAGCTTATATATTCAACATTGACACAAACCACCTCCAGAAGAATAATATTTGTATCTACATACCTACTAGTAGAAAATGTGTGAAGACTTTTGCCTTCAAAGTCCAGATTATAATTGATGATTAAGTTGACCCTTGACTTCTTTCTCACGGCCAATACCCATGCAGTGTACACACGGGCATACAATATACATGGGCCGAACAATTTGATCTTTCTATCAAACTTGTACACTTCCAAATGTTTCGAATTCGAGCCGAGCGTCGGTGCTGGAGCATAGAGTGTATGCGTATATAGTGCATGTGTATATATAGCTTAGAGTGTTCTATGTTATAGGTACATGAAATGGTAGCTCACGATTACGATTGTCTTAAAATCAGAGTGTAAATGGCAATAGGTACCTATTATCTGTTTTCATTGTGTCGCAAAAAAAAACTGGGTAATAACCTTTAGGTATAGGTAATCCTTTTGCATATTACAAGAGTAAGGAAAGGGTACCATTGAAGACCTTCATATCTAATACACCGTAAGGTCTATTTCTGCTTGCAGCGCTCGGCCGCTATAGAACCGGGGCGTTAGCAGATGCGGTCATCGTGTTCACGGGATTTTGTTTTCAAACTGCTTAGATATGAAGTTTTTCGATAGTACCCTTAGCTTAGTATGGCCCCTTTTTCTCCTTGCTTTAATTTATTTATAAAGTAACAAATAACGTTGTGTTGAACATTAGATACCATACCAATTAAATAAAATTATCACGTACAGAAACAATACATTTAAAAGCCTAATTAAAATTGAAGTGAAATGTTTAGTTCAAGAGTCAATTAATTTAAAATTACCTATGTCAACAAATTAATAGAATTTCAAATTAAAAGCAGGTATAATGGAAAATTCAATGTCAAAATATTAAGAGTACCTACAACTTTATCAAGGTTGAGCATGGTGTTTAAGAAAGCTTATCCTATTTTTTTTTTTTTTATGGATTCCTGGTAGGTGGTTATATTCATAACATAACATCACGCCTTGTTTTGCCGAAGGGTGGGGCAGAGGTATAAGTACACCCACATTTCGCCAGTTATGTTTAAATCCCATGTAATAGGGGACGAGCTTATTGCCATCAACCGGGCACAATTTCAGACTCCCGGCTGCTACTGAGAAATTCCAGATAGAAACATCCAATAACACTGACTAACCCGAGCTGGGAATCGAACCCTGGACCTCGTGGTCAGCTGTAGCGCTTGCGACCACTACACGGTCAGGTAGACCAGTTTCAAAAATTTGCATTTACTATTGATCTTGTAACTCATTTTGATACGTACCTACTTACCTACTCAGATGTTACGTGCACTCAAAATGATTTCTGAAACAAATCTAAATACAACGAAATTAATTTTCTTCTCCTACAAAAAGACAGGCTATCTATAAGATGATAATAACATCACTATGATATAATAAGGTAATCTGTTCATCCCAGACGGTCACTACATTCAATCTCGCGGCCTCGGGAGGCTGTGGCTTAGAAAAGTGGACAGTGGGTAGATGTGAGCTTTTAGATTTGTTGGGTAGGTAGAGTTGTCAGTCTGGATGTTTACATTACTTAGGTATAATAACTTTTTTTCGTCTTTCTTTCATCAGAATTTTACAGGTAGACACAATATCACACATGTAGGTATTCCCTGAAGGGTTAGGCTCAGGAAAACGTGTGCTTAGGTAGGTACAGTACCTATAGTATATCCATGTGGATATTATAGGTATGTACCTATCGACAGTTTGAGACAGCTGTGCTGCTGGGGAGTTTGTTGCGCCACTTCTTCTTCCCAGCAAAAGCACTAGGAAGTGGTGAAGAGTGGGCGTTTTGGGGGACTGTCTTATGTAATTTTGACGTTCGAAAAGTGCTGATTCTCAGCCTAGTTTGAATAAATGACTTTTGAATTTGAATTTGAGCCTAGTTTACTAATTTTTATTATTTCCTACCTCCTTTATGACTGTCACTCGCTGACAACTCTTCTGTTTCTTTAAAATAAAATGATAACAGACTATGAATCACAAAATATCCTGCTCAATCAATGGCTCGTTTCACGTCATTGCAATTCGAATCGGATTGCATCGAATTCGAAAAACAAAACACTAAATAGACTTCCAAAAATTCAAAATAATCAATACGGCAACAACACAGGTGTACTGTTGTCGTGGGGTATTACCCATTGAACGTGTCACAATACCCCACGCAGCCCCATACAACCCCATAGAGCCCTATAGAGCCCCATAAACGGCGAAGCGTGTAGGCTATTGCATTATTAATATTTTGTACCTCTCCACATGAGTGGAGGTGAATAGGTTACCCCGATTGATTTAAAAAGGATTATTATAGTGGAAACTCTTTAGGGAAATGTCTTTTTAAAACTCTTTTTTTTTGTTACGAAAGTTTTATGAGTCTATTTTTTCTTCTTCTTTAGTTTATGCCATAGTGTCAAGATTTATCCGTGAGCTAGGTTGATGACGGGGCTGAACGCCCGAGATGTGGCGCACCTATACTTAGTCACCCATCATGGAGGCTCTCTTAACGCACAATTAATTTACGTTTAGGTATGTCTTAAGAAAAGGCTGCATCGAGTCATCCCGTAAACATGTGCCGTAGTCGCTATAAAAAAGGTCAAAGAGGATGGTGTCATAATCACCATGCTTGGTAGACAGATTTAATTGGTGAAGTCCATTATTTATTAGCAGACGAGAAAACGGTACTTAGAGCATAGGTAATAATGTCTAAGTACTCTTGCAGTCATCCATTCTTAGTCGCCAACATCCACAGAATTTGGTGACTACAGTTTCCTCAAAGTACACAGCTGTAGAATCCCTTTATCGCTTTCTACAAGATCTACAGCTTGGCCCTCTCCATGCAATCAATTCGTAGTCGCCAACTTTTACGAGACTGGTGACATCGTTTCTTTCTTTTTCCTTAAAACAAGGGTTCTACGACATCTCCAGTTTAGCCCAAATTGTTTCTGAAAGGTATTTAAAACTACAACACAGTCAGGCGCGGCACGCGAGGTAGCGTGCCGCGTCTCGCGTCGCGTTGTCGCGCTCCGATCAATAACATTGTCTGGCTGACACTCCGTTGTTACGTCACTTTTATTGCTCTGTAGCGTGGAGTGAGCCGGTTTGAGGAGTAAGGAGTTAGGTGGGATGAGGGGTTTGTGTGAAATAATAGGAGGCACTAAGATTGCTGGTAGGTAGTCCGATGTGGGAGTTAAGAAAAAATCCTTGGCTAGATACCTATAAAAAATGCCGCTGTTGACGAAAGTGAATGAACCAAAGATCACGAGTAGGTACCTAATACTAGCTTGGAGGAAGGTTGTTGATGACCCTAAAAGAGGATTAAGAAAACATATCTAATACCTAAGGGAAAAATTACAGCAGTTGACGAAATTCGAACCGAAGATAATGACCTTAATCTAGATACCTACTTGTAATATGAATATGAAGCTGATGAATGCCTGATAGACCTTGGTGAGATTATCTATGTCTTAAAAACAGCTCGGATAGGCCCTGTTCCCTCACAGTGACTTCGCGATGTTTTTCTTCATCGATTTCGGTAGGTAATGCACTAGATAAACTTAAAGAACGGGATTGATCAACCACAGATGGATAAAAAACAATTACTCCTAGATGAAAAATTATAGTAGCCGCTACTAAAAAGCAGTAAGTAGGTATAATAAGGGTAACTAAGGAGAATCGGGTTGAGCGGATTGCCGAGTACCAGGTACCTAGGTACTAAAGTTGTTAGGGACGAGAAGTTACATTTGAAAACTGCATAGATCAACTTGTTGTTCAGTTCAGAAGAACTGACTCGAACTTTTTGATTGACTATACCTATCTATAAAAGTGGTGTCGACTGGTTGAAATTCCCCAATCTAGTCTGTGTAGGTAGGACTAACACTTTATAGTGTTAGAATAGAGATTCCCACGTCATTTAATCACCACTTCTTTTTCATCAACCGTTACCTCCCAAGACACTCTCCCACCACACCAATCAAAACATCCTGACTTTAGGTAAAAACGAAAATTTCAGCACATATCAACCTCGCCCCGCCCCCCTTTTCTGCCTGCCAACCACACAATAGACGAACAATGCCCCACACAATGAGCACAAAGGGACCAACTGTCATCCCATTGTGGGGAACAAAGAAAGCCACGCCCCCAACAAAGGCGGCATTGTTTCATCTCAAATACAAAGATTCTGATTGGAGGAGAAAACGCTAGTGTGTAGGCCACCCGCGGTCAAGAATGTTTCGGAAAAAATATCATGCTACACACTTGGGAGCTCGAATCGATTGATAGTCCACCTTGCTGATTGGAAATAGAGTTGATTTTTGTGTAGTATCAAAGAACAGATGCTTTTAATCGACCAGAATTTGATCCGAATTAAATTGACAGCTCTCTATAAATAGTATTTTTTTAATGTGTTGTTGTTTTCGTCAGGGGATTTTCAACTCTCACTTGCATTACATAGGGTGTGTTTTGGATCATTGGCGAAGCTGACTTAATTTTTTTCAGTTTACGACTGGGTATATTGGTGGTTTGGTACCAGTTGTTAGATTTTGATGGATACTTGGGAGTTGTAATTTATAACTTATGAGTAGATCGCTTTTAATTAGGTAACTGTATAATTTATCAATTTGGTACAGGTCTGATAGGTATAACTATGGCCAACCATATTACAAAATGGGTAGGTACTAGGTAGGTAGTACAAGAAACTATAGGAACCTATAATCTGGCCGTGGAGAGAATGCATTCCTGATCTAACAGTTGGACAATTACTAGTAGTACCTACCTACCTAATAAGGATCAAATTCGCAAGACACATACCTAATATTTGTTACCTACTATGAAACTGACCGGTGGTCTCAAGAACGCGGTCGCACTGTAGGTAGCATTCAAAATTTACTCTTGAGTTGGTCTAACAGGTAGGTACCTAGGTAGTTTTAATTTCCAAGAAGTATCTACCTACCTAGTATTGAAGTCACGACAAGAAGCAAGTGATGGTTTCTAAGAATCACTTTACACCTCGATATGCTTCTTGTGCAATTCTCTATGGTGGCCTGATTTATGGTCCCTCTAATAGTCTGTTGTCTATCGTAATAGTGTTTGTTATGAGGCCTGTGGTCTTTGTTGTGGAGGTTCTTTGGTAAGTACTTATAGGTAGAGTAGGATAGGTAGGTAGGTAATGTTTTAAAATTCAGTTTTTAAACTAACAAGGAACCTAATGCAGTTTTTTTTTATTTTAATTTCCTGTGTGTAAATTTTTTAATATTTAGGAAAGGTAGGCAGGTTCTTCTCTAGGGCCTATTCGAACTTTCCATCCTGTTAGTAAGTTCCTCTAGGTATATCATTAATGTAGCTGCCTTTAGCAGATATGTAGGTATTGTAAAGGTTGTCTGCAAAAGGCGACCTTATTATTATTCGGGCTGGTAGGAAAATAACTGGTTGCATTCGATCATCAAGCGAATTTGGAATTAGTTTTCAAAATAGATTAGGTACCTATTCGGCTATTGTGATAGGTAAGTACCTAACTACCTATAATAGTCGCGGAGAAATGAACACTTTTTCTTGAATTAAACGCTTATTTAACGCCCCCCACATAACAGTAGGTAGGTACTTACCTACTTACTCTGTGCCAAATAGACTGGTGATGCCAGTTTGTGGTTATTGGCAGAGATGAGGAAGCTGCTGGCAATCAATTCGACGTGATCCCAATCCCTACTCCAGAATTTGGGAAAGGAGTGACAATATGCGTTATAGCTATGATCACTATAAATCAAGAAAGGTGAGAGTTTTGATAATAAGCTTACCTACCTACAATGAAGCATTGCATGAACTGTTAGGTATGATAGCTGTCCGGTAGGTACCTACCTAATTAGCGCTGTGCGACCTGAATTGCCCTTTATTGTGTCGTATCAAGTCGCTTTTTAGTTACCTAAATTATTTTGCGGAGTGCCCCATCTGTAGGTACCTACCTACTTAGGTATTGATCTGTGCATATGTGTTATAAAATATATAAAAATCATTTTAAATTAGCGTTGCTGCTCAACCTCTTTCCCTTACCTATTCGTATCTATCAACATGACGTTACCTACTTAAAGGAATCAACACAAAAAATAAGGGTCAAATCATCTTGACAAGAAATAGGTAAGCACAATAATTATAAGTAGGTAGATAGGTCCATATAGGTACCTACCTTGGTACTATTAATACCTACCCTAAAAAAAAGGTAAATACTACCTACATTACAGAAACATAGTTCTAAAATTGCCTAAATAGGTATACTTACCTACGTACACTTTAAGCCAAATAAACGGACGCCACTCGAGAATGGCAAAATTGCCAAGTTGTCGTTAAACGTCGAGGGCGCGTACTAAGGGGCAAACACATTCGTCTAAGTGTTCCAGGGACTGGCAAATTGGTACTCAAGGCGGACGATGGTGCCAAGTCAATGGGTCGAGCTGCCTAATGATTTTGGCCCGAAGTGTATTTGGGTTTCTTGAAGACGTACCTATTTGGCTACGTTTCTTCAGAAATGAAATAAAATTGGACAATAATTATTACAGTGGGTTAGATAGGTATTCAATTCAGTTTTACAATAGGTTGGACTAAAAAATCAAGCGAATATGAACATTATGCTTTTACATGCATTTTACCCTGCTATAATTTTGTAACTAACCGGATTTGAAAATTAATTTGTATTCTTGTCTCAAGACAAAGGAACAAATACAATGCAATGTAGAAAAAAATAGAATTGAAACAAAAGAATAAAGACTCGCATAGTGACATCTAGAGGAACATTGAAACAACATTTTAGCGCCATCTGTTTTGTCTTGATAGAACTTGTTCAACAGCTTGATGCCAACCGAACTCCAGTTCGGATGTGATGAAATAGGTATTATAATTTAAATAGTTTACTTACAAATAGAAAGATGGCGCTGTAATAATTTAAGTGTTCTTTGTTAGGTTCATAAGTTTAGTAACCATGCTATGACGTGTAAAAGTGATTCCAATATCCTATTTACAGATTAAACAATTTCATTTCATTATAAATAGTTACCTATTCTACGTCACAACAAATCTTTAATTTAGAAAATAAATAAATTGATCAGTAACAAAAAAAAAAGGTTAATTCAGTGAAAAGTAAAAAACCTGTTCTTTATTGATAGCTATGGCAATTAATGATTACTTTAATTTTACCACAAAAAGTGACGGATCGATTAAAATCCGAATATGACAAATAATTTTGACCGAGATATGCAAGGACCGTGTGGCCTAATGGATAAGGCGTCGGACTTCGGATCCGAAGATTGCAGGTTCGAGTCCTGTCACGGTCGAATCATTCTTTTGAATTTATTTTTTATGTGTTGCTATTCTAGATATTTTTTTAAAATTCGTACCATTTTTTCTTGGAAGACAAGTGTTATATTCCACATCCTTATATTAGCAGTACTTCCGTAGCGGCGCATTTCAGTACAAAAAATAGTAATCAGACCGTCTGATTAACTCGATACTCAGTAGGTATTTATACTAAAAACTGAAAATAAATAAAAACGTATAAATACCAGGGTCTTTTGAAAATTTACTCCTAACGGGGTGAAAACGGGTATTCATTTTTACCTTGAAAACCTTGATTACCTTGAAAATTGGTATAAATAATCTATAAGTCAATAGAAACGTTACAATAGACTGTTCAAAAAATATTGTCACGCTTTATGCTATGGGGGATGAGAAATATTGCATTATGTTCGTATAGTTTACCGTAACTTTTGTCGCTACAAGAAAAGTCTTAGGAGACTGTCCTTATCTTTTTGAAACATGTTGATCTACATTCACAGATTTTGAAAAAAAAAAAAAAAACAGTCAGTAATAAAATGGCCAATTTTCACAAAAGCTTTTTTGATGCCAGTCGATCCTATTTCTTATTACTACGGTCAAACAACTATTATCGGGCCAACTGAGGTTTGAGTACAAGAATGTCTGTCTGCATGTTACCTTTTCACGTCTAAACCACTGAACGGATTTCGATAAAATTTGGCAAGGAGATAAATCGCATCCTAGGGTAAGACATAGGTTACCTTTTGTCTCAAAAATAATCCTAAAGGGGGTGACAATAGTTTGGCAGGAAGGTAGGTTATAGTTAGTGGACGTCCGCTAAGAACAGATTTTGCGACAGGGCCGGATTAAAGAGGTCAAAAAGCACTCTCGCAAGTTTATATGAAGTTCTGATTTTTTTTTGTACTACCGACCTGAAATTTAGCAAGTCTAGAGTTTATGAGTAGGAGACAGTAGCCAGGAAAGAATTTTGTGACAGCCTAGACTAAGGGCTCTTATGAAATCTTTGTCTTTTTGTACCTTAAAATTGGTAGAGAGATAGAATATAAGTAGTTAAGACATGTCAGGTAGGAACAGATTTTACGACAGGGTCGGTTTAGGGGAATATAATCGCTTTCATAACCCTGTGTTCAACAAATAAAATTTTAAAATATTATAGGTATAGCTAGGTATTATTACTGTAGGTAGGTATATGTAATTATAGATATATAAAATTGTTAAAATATGGCCTGCTCTAGAGTAAGTTCACCTAATAGTTTATACAATACTGCAGTCTGAAAACAAAATAAAAAAATACCTACAGAGAGGTTTTACAATGGAGCATGGAGGCTGAGGAGCGTTGCGCACACAGAAATATTAAAAACAGGTTGCGCACGTGCTCTTTGAATGCACGGGCGTTACCCAGATCAGAACAGAAACCCTCGGGTCACCCAGATCATACACAGATGTTCTAGACAAACCAGGAGACCTAATTGCCTTCTGGAGGGAGGTGGGCTGGTTGGAATAACCCCCCCAAACGGCCGCTATGGTCCACGCACAATGGTCCACCTGAAGGAACTCAGTGCGGAAACCAAATCCCATAACATAGAACATAGATTATCTTAATAAGTATATCCCCGGCCATCTTATTACAAAAATAACAAAATCATTTTTTATATAATTGGTGCTTGTAAAAAGGCGCTTAGTGTGATAGGCATTTTCTGTTGACTGAAATATAAAAATAGTTAGCGTTAAACATGATTAAACTTGAGATCTACAAACTTAATTATATTCATACATATCACATCCTCCGCTTTCACATACACGTACCCTTCCCATACACACAGGCGCTCGCACCTCAACACCCTCATACACACACTCACTCACACACACTTACACACACACACCCACTTATACTGCTACAATTATTATTATTAAATGTCTAGTTCTAGTTTTTTATTATCAATGTTATGTCTAGTTCTTACCTATAAGTATAACCAAAATTGTTGTAAAGGAACTCAGTTGGTCTTTCGCTCTGGGGTGGGCGCTAATAACTACGACACAGTTACTAAACTAACGCAGTATTAACGTACACAAAAATTGTTAAATGTTTTTGTTCCAATAAATTATTTGTATTTGTATATCTTCATAACCACGCGGACGAAGTCGCGGGCAAAAGCTAGTATAATTATATAGGTAATTAATAGGAAGATATTGTGAAAACATTTTAAACGAGTATCTAACGGTGGAGATTCTTGCCCATCCTTCTCCATACGAAAACTACCTTTTGGAAGGGGCGACTAGAATCAATTAGGTAGGTATACCTACTTTTTTTTGTTGTTGTAAATTTTGACGTTCTGGTGCCTTTTTGTGCCTGATTGAAATAAATTATTTGACTTTGACTTTAATGGTTCATACAAAAACAATTATCCTAGGAATAGGATTCAAGTTACTTAAATCTAAAATTTTCTTGCCTTTTTTTTCTGCAAACTTATTCATTAAAAGATCCCTGAATACGATTTTAGATTTTCAAGATTTTCGAAGAAAAGTCGGATAGCCGTTTTTGTCCCACAGAGACATAGCCTTTATAGGTAGGTAGGTACACTATGTACTTCGTATTTTGTTATCAGAACGACCTTGCAGCTGTTACAGTTTTTGTTTTTACCGAAAGGGTTAAAAATAGAAAGCATGCAGTATTTAAATCCAAATAACAAGAAGCCATGCATTGAATGTTATTTGCAATAGGTAATAAAATTCTGTGATGTTTTTTATTTTATTTTTTATAATAAGTAAATGTAATAAGCAGCAACCTTTGTAGTCACAATTATGATCTTATCCTATCTGTATCTATTTTTCTGTGTCATAAATAATAGAATAAATAAATAAAATTAAGGTTGTAGGTACCTACAGAGGATTTTAGAGCAATTATTTTGTTCATAGAGATCATCTGACTGGGCCCCGTATCATTGATGCTGTCAATGCGGTCCCTGCCTAAAAGGCTCCCATCAGTGAAATATTCTGCCTTTTAGGGTTCTATGTTTTTGTGACATTATTGTCTGTATCATTTTTGTTACCTTGACTAATTTAAGAAGTCGCCATCTAGCGACACTTTATAATACTTTTCACGTTCTCTACAATTTTTGTGCTCACAAAAATTGTATAGAACGTACCTCAGTTCTTAAAAGCAATACTAGATGGTGCTGACTTTAATTTAGAGGAAAATAAAATTGTGTAATCGTCGTATTGCTAAAAAAGAAAAATTATGATCATTTGGGTAATTTTTTATATGAAAAAAAAAATCGAATGAATATTTTCGCCTAAAATATTAGCGTTAGCAACTGGTATTTGTACGTTTTGCTGTTTGTGTTTTGAAAGTTTCTAAACTGGCTCATTTTTAGTAATTTTTCTAGATTTGCTATAAATAGATACCTACTTCGATCACCATAGAGAGGAAAAAGCCTTGCCAAAAAGCCTTTCTCACATATCTACCTATCTATTTTAAACTAATAACATTTAGTACTTATTTGATTAAAGATGAGAATATAACACTTACATTCTAGAAGCTTCTTGTTCTGTAAGTAAGTATGTAAATAAATATTAATTACGTAGCAATTCACACTCCGATATTGCCACAAAAAAAAAAACATATCTTCGCAAGCGCCTCCAAAAATAAACAGCCAGCTTACAACATTGACTGCTCAGTACTTACAGTACTTTATGTACTTATATCTACATTTGCAGGCAGGATATAACTTGGCCGGTCAAAGGGCATCTCATATCCGGGCCTTTATATCCGCGCCAGACGTTGGGGTGTAGGCAAGGAGGGTAGTGAATGCATTTTACTTATGTAGTCGGTTTTTTGTGTTTTATTGTTTGTAACAGTTGGTTTTAGGGAATATTGCTAAAGGGATATCTAAAGTTTTTCTTTCTCTAGTAGGTGTCTGATTGATATCGTTGCTGGGTTCAAAGGAAAGAAAGAAAGAAAGAAAGAAAGAAAGAAAATAAATTTATTAGACTCAGATCAAGGCACACACTATTCACACGGTGTGCCTCACGGCTGCGCCAAATAAAATACAAAGACAGTTGAATACTTTTTCTGCAGGCCTAACATGACACACGCGACAATTACTCGCTCTTGCGTGAGTAATTTTTGTCTATTTCGGTCACTTTCTCGTCTTTTGACAGCACTTGGATGAATGGATGTTTTCTCGACAAACCCTGACATGGCACATTAGTTATCTCGATTTTTGACAATTCAACACGAGATAATCTCCGATTTTACTATCATTTAGTCGTATTTACTCGTCGTCGATTTTGATGACGAGAAGAGTAGACAAAATAATGATACAAAAAAAAAGACTCCAAAATAACATGGCAGTTTCTTAATTGTACTTATTTTAGTCATAATTTTATTTTAAAATATATTAATAATTAAAATACTTAGTTTAAAACTACTATTTATACTGGAACGACGTGTTTTATATGGAATTTTTCGTTTTTTGTATGGAAAATATGAAAAAATATTACCTACATGTTGTGTTAGGGGTTTATGGGTTTCATAAAGGGGGTCGAAATTTTCATTATTTTTGCGATAGGACACACCGTTTTCGAGATTTATGCAAGAAAAAAGAAAAAAAGATAGTATTGTTTTTGCACCTTCGAGGTGTTGGTGTGAATTTTAGTTCATTTTTTAATCGCGATTAAATACTTAGACAATCAACATTTTAGGTGAAGAACGTAAAATTCTGAATAGCAAAATTGCCATTTTCACTAAATTAATAGCTCAGTGCCGTCAAACTAAAGTTGTGTCATTTTAGTCTATTTCAGAATGGAAAATCGTCGGTTGACAAGAATAATCTAAATTTTGGTGATTTTTAGTCTAGTTTAGAGGCATTTGTAAAAAGAAAATCGGCACCATTGAATGAATGAAACGGAACCTCAAGCCGATGTTGCTATCATAAAAATAATTTGTTTTTAATAACTTGCAAAATCGGTTTCTCGTCGCGAGATATAGAAGTGTCAAAGTGCCTTTTTCGAGATATCTCGTCGTTTACGGTCATGTTAGGGATTAGAATGACGTCAGAATTGTAGACAAATTTCGACAAAACGAGATAAAGGGCTTTCTCGTGCTTGTCATGTTAGCCCTGCTGGGTCGTATCGGGCTTGTCTCGGAGCTTTCAGGTTGGTTGTCGTTAATTCTATCTTTCGGGAGTTGGCTGTGTTCGGGAATTATAACTAGGCACTTATCTATTGTTGTAGCCTATCCAATTTAAGGATAGTCGTCTTTATAAGTACCTACAAACGGGTCCGCTCTTCACTTTCGTACATGCTTATTTTAGTTTCATGCAGAAAAATGTACTTAACATAATTTTTGTATTCAATAGTTAGAACCCATACAGACTCTCGAAGAAAATTCTATCACTTTTACTCTACTTAAAGAAAACTATGATCCATATAAATGACGTAAGCTTATACGAAGTGAAGACACATTATGCAAACAGTTTTCAACTCCCAAACGAAACGAGACTATAAAACTTTATCACCAAAAAAATCTTTCACAAAACCTTTTTCAAAAGCCACAGTATACCAATAAAAATGTCTAGAACTATTCTATTCTGTGGCACACAGTAATTTTTTTCGTATCAACTTAGAGTTGAGAAATGGGACGATTAGAAAATTGATGGCGAAGTCTCGGAGACGTTTATTGGTGAAACGATAACCGGGGAGCTTTTTAGAAATATATTGAGATGATTTTTTATGTGGAAATAGGGGGTGGCGATGTTGGGAATGGATTTTGAGGAGTTACAGCGCCATCTATCTGTAGAAAACAGAACTTATTTCACTTTGAGGAAAGGATTAATTTTCATAATAAAATTAAACTGTAACCGTGACGAATCTTCCTACTTATACCTATATTAAAGTTAAATTCCCTGACTTGTCCAATCTTTCTATTTAGGATTGTATGGTTAAAATACCCAAGGCGTTTACCTTTCTCCTTTCAAAATTTCAGTAAAAACCTATTTTTACCTGACTGCCCCAGAAAGAGGGTCATGTTTTTGGTACCTAAGTAACAACATAGGAATCATAATGTCCAGTTAAAAATGTCTAAAACCGAATTAACATATAAATTAGCCCGCCAAAAATAACAGCGTTAACGAAAAATCCAAAACGCGACACCGAAAATTAGGAGCGAAAGTTTTCCTATATAAAAATGAAGGTCTTACATTAGACCGACCGTCCCTTTAGGCGATCGCACCCCTCATAATAAACTTTAAGGTATAAGAATATTTACAGTAAAAAATCCCTTGGTATTATTTACCCGAAAAGGTTTGAAACATAAAGAAATTTCGCGCCATTTGTAAACAAACGAGGCTTGTGTACCAGTTTTTTTCGCTGTAGTGATAAAATGTATAAAATGTAGTTTGGCCCTTTTTCGTGTTCCTGCATTGTGTAAAAGGGAAAATTGAGACATTTTTATTTAATTTTTGATTATATTGTATTGTGACTTTACTGCTTACTGTCTACTGGATAGGTAGGAAGGTATAGCTCTATCTAGGTCGAATTTTATTTAGATACTTAATGGACCTTTTAGTTAAAAAAAACAAAATGAGAAATGGAAATTTACTTATTTCTGCTCTCCGTTGGGATTCTGCAAATTTTTTTAAAATTATTTTTATTAATTTAACTGTTATTTGAGATTCCTAGTTTTCCACTGAAAACAGCTTGATTTGAAAACCAAAAAAAACATGCTCAATGATAACCTATACTTCACTTCTCTTATCAACACGGAAACACCCAACCCTCAAAGCCCATAAACACAAAAATAAAAAATCCAACTTTAAATTAAAAAAGCCTCTTCTAAAAGAAACCGGACCGACATTTGATTTACGTAATATTTTCCGCGTCGCCATAATATGCTCGACCTGACCGGCCCGGATATAGAGCCTTTTGACCGGAGCACGGATCACCAAGCCGGTTCGCGTTAACCGGGCCTCGATGATAAATATGGATAGATTACTTTATTTTAAATATCAAAACGATTTTAAATATGAAGGTAGAAACGTTACATGTGTGGTGAAGTTACTAGCTTTGATTATATAAAAATAAAGAAAAAAAAAAACAATCTGCCTTGCCTTTTGCTAACTATGTTAGGGTTGGCTTCCATTCTAACCGGATGCAGCTGAATACCATTATTTTACATTGACCTCCACAACCCAGTAACTGGGTAATACGATACCCCTTGGTAAGACTAGTTGTCAGACTCGGGCTTCCGACGACCCGTAACGACTGTCAAAGATCCACGAATGACAGCCGGGACCAACGGCATAACGTGCTTTCCGAGGCACGGAGGGGTCTTAGTATGTAAAGATGGTCACCCATCTACGCACCAACCGCGGCAAACGTAGCTTAACCTGGTCCATCGACCCGTGCGGCTGTTATTACTTAGCCACGAGCCCCTCCATTTAGTCTACTGTGGATCTTCACTTCTGATTCGATCACGCAGTAGACTACTTTTAGTTTTGCATAATTAGGGTTCCGTACCAAAATGGTAAAAAAGAACCCTTATGGTTCGACTCAGTATGTCTGTCCGTCTGTCTATCACAGTTGGATATCTCACCAGCAATAAGCATAAGCAGCGATAAGCATCATCTTTGTACTTATTTTTCTGTTCCTTTCTTCTTGTCTGTTTATAGTATGTCTGTACATAAACTGTTAAATAAATAAGAATTACTAAAGCTATCAACTTGAAATTTGGAATAGTTTTAGATGACGTTTGCCCAACTATTTTGCAAATAAGAAAATAAGTTTTTTTTTTGTGACATGAGCTGAACCTCCGTCTTAAAAAATCGAAGTGGGGCTACTAGGGCATGTGGGGTATCATATGCAGGAGCGGTATTTGCATAGGGTCAAACGTTTATTTTTTAGGCCGCATAGTTTTCGACTTTTGACGAAAAAATTAAAAAAAGGGGATATCTCCGAAGTTTGCATAGAGAAAAATAAGAAATTATTCTGTGTAGAAGAATATGTAAAGATAAAACGATTTCTCTACAAAGCACACTTTTTCAGAAATCATCATCAAAAATTACATTAGTTCCACTATCGGTCAAGAGATGGCGCTGACCTAAAACTGCAATTTATTTTTATCTACACAGCAGTGTTAAAATTCTCTGACAAATATTGGCTACAACATCAAACATTTAAAAAAAAACGGTTCACAACCAAAATGTCCTCCTTCCTACCTACTCGCAGGTTGTTTTGGGTGAAGCACAGTTGTAGTTATTTCTGGGCACAGAACTATTTAGGTACCTATCTATACGAATGAAGCTAATAGTAAAGTACTGTACGGCTGTTCGCCCTAGCACCTGTCCGCCTGTCCGCCCATCCACCTATCCGCCTGTCTATCTAACCTACTTTTGAAGGACTGTACTTAAAGTAACACATCCAAAATAATTATTTATGATGGTACGGCACCCACGGTGCGCGAGTCCGACTCTCTCTTGACCGGTTTTTTTACGTGTCCATGCTTAGCTGGATCGGTCACGAGAAATCTCGTGTCTGGTGGAAAATCAAGCATGATGCTTTTCTCTAGTTCTATGGGATTATACCAGTACCTATCAAAATAGCTTTTATAACCCAGAGGTGTATAAAGAGAGTCAAGTCTAAGGTTACTCATTTAATCTTATTTACAAAGGTGAAAAATATAATTAAATAAAAGAGCCTTTATTCGCTGACCAAATACAGTACAGTTTTAACATAGATATACAGATTTAATTTTGAATCTAGTTTAATAAAGAAAAGTTACTTAATTTGATTAGGTAAGTGTAGATACACATTCGTATGTATGTATATTTCATATGTATGTATGTTCATCTGTTACCTCATAACTTCTAAACTATTGCTCATAATTTGACATGATGAGGTATCGTTGGAAGCGTCTTGATTTTTCTTATAGGTTATGTGACGTCACATTAAATTTAAAAAAGACAAACAGTCACGAACAAAAAGAAAGCTTTTTTGGGTATTCACATTACAAATATGTATACAATATCGTATTGTATCCATATTTGTTAGATTGTTGAAAACAAAAAAAAAATGAAACTGTTCTATGTACGGCGAGGCTGTAAAATTATTACCCTAAACATAAAAAATAAAAAGTAAGTTTAAAAAATTAAATCCGAACTGAAAAATCACGCTCTAAAAAGTATGATACAAGAAAATATTGCCAGCATACCTAACCTACAAAAATATAATGGTAAGCGACGACGGCTCTACCTTGACCATTTTTGTACCTATTTCTGGATTTCTGTCTGAAATATTTCCTTGTTTCATACTTTTTAGAGCGTGATTTTTCAGTAGTCGCGTTTTAGTTTTTGAACTTACTTTTTCCATTCCACTACGTCTTTCGTCCATTTTTCTCGGCTCGTTCTCATAATGTGACCAGCCCATTTCCATTTGAGTTTTTTTAGTAGAACATCGCTTACTTTTAACCTTTTCCATTTTTGAGGTCGTCCAGCTGTCACGTAGTCTTAGAATTAGAATTTAATTTATTTGTAAGAATGTAGTTTTACATACCTAGTATATTGTTAAACTATTTCGTTAGTTCTATACATTCTACCACAAAGTACATGGTGTACAAATAAATATTCAATTGTCATTCTTAACTAAGTACTTACAATATTAATTTTAAGATTTGTGATTTACAATGTGAATGACAAAAAAAAAAAACAAAAAAAAATTACAAACTCCAATGTGAATTATTATTATTATAATTAGGTAAACGTTAATTTAAAATGTCAAAGTTAAGTCTATGTTATCTTGGATTTTTACAATATTCCATTCAGTCGCCAATTTCATAAAAGCAATTATCTAATAGCCAACTGTCTTTATGTACGTTACGTAGATGTTTAGCATAATTCGCTCCATAATGCATCGGCAAACTATACGTTTTTTCTTTTTGGCAAATTCTCCCATGTCTCACTTATGGTGTCAAAAAATATTGCCAACCAAATAAATGCTTCCCCTACAATCTTTTCTATATGTACATATTTATTGGTAATTATAGCGCGTGCTAACAGATTGATATTTGCCAATTGGCAGGTTATTAATGACCCAATCAGGCAAGGGCTGATACGGAAATACGTTAGCACATCTGTAATTGATAAATTACTACTATTAGTTCTATTACTAGGAACGAAATGTCAATAAGCTATTTATTTGGGAGTTGATTGGGTTTTGGGTCGGTATCAAAGACTCTTTCAATGAGGAGTCTTTATTTGAAAACCACCTACCAGAATTGCTATGGAAATGGTAGATATGGTGGTTTTTTAACTTTCCCTGATGATATCATATATAGGGTCACATGAAATAAGCTAGCGAAACTACACAGACGTGAGTGTCGGTGTCTGACAACACGACAACATAAAATGATTTGATGATTTTTTTGGGGTTAACGACTGCTGTTAGTATTTTTACTTGTATTATCAATCAATCTGCGTGCCTAGCCCCAACTATGTTAGAGTCGGCTTCCAGTCTAATCGGATGCAGCTGAATACCATTATTTTACATGGAACTGCCTCCACAACCCAGTAACTGGGTAATACAATAACCCTTGGTAATGCTGATTGTCAGACTTTCGGGCTTCTGACGACTGGTAACAACTATCTTGTGTTTATATTAATGATTTACCCCAAATATTTCTAAATCAGCCAAAGATGGTGTTATTTGCAGATGACACATTCATTGATCTTTAAAATAAACCGACGGTCACCAAATCTTGACGACGTGAATAGCTCTATTGTTCAGGTCCAAGATTGGTTTACGGTAAATAATTTGGTACTAAATAATAAAAAAACCAAATGCATTAGATTTAAATTACCAAATGTTAGAAGTAGCGAATGTGACATCATATTGAATGGAGAAAAACTGGAATTTATTAATCAAACAGTTTTCCTTGGAATCACGCTAGACGAGAAATTACAATGGGGACCCCATATAACATCTCTCGCGGGGCGGCTAAGCTCGGCCGCTTATGCTGTTAGAAAGATAAGACAGTTAACAGATGTAGAAACCGCGCGTTTGGTCTATTTTAGCTACTTCCACAGTATTATGTCGTATGGCATTTTACTGTGGGGTCGGGCTGCTGACATTGAATCCATCTTTGTTTTACAAAAAAGAGCTGTCAGAGCCATTTATAATCTACGTCGTCGCGAATCTCTCAGGGAACTATTTAAAAAGATTAATATTATGACGGTTCCTTGCCAATTCATTTATTCAAATATTATGTATGTGAGAAAAAATCTACATCTTTTTAATAAAATAAGTGATAGACATAATTTTAATACTAGAAATAAAGATAAAATAGATCAACCATTTTTCAGACTATCTAAAGTAAATACATCTTTTATGGGGTACTGTGTTAAATGTTACAACAGAATACCTTGTGATATATTAGAATTAAATGAAAGAAAATTTAAAAATCATATAAAAAGTACACTTTGTAAACAAGCATATTACAAATTAGAGGATTATATCCAAGATAAAAATGCTTGGAAACATGCTGGTCCTGCTCCATAGGACAATTCAGAATCTAGACAAAATCGAACTGGTTGCTAATTTAATTGTATAATTATATTTTTATTTTTTTAAACATTTATTTTATTTTATTTTTTGTGATTACTTGAACTCACACACTGACTTATTATTATTAGTATTACTTATTATAATGTTAGAAATATAGTATAATTTTACAATGTTTGTAAGTATGTGAGCACCATGCATCTATCACATAATTATGTCATTCCTTAATTTTTCATTCTTTTTACCTATCGTGGTATATTAATCTTATTCTAGGTGCATTGTCTTCACATATAATTATATAATAAGTGTATACAAGATATAATGATTTTTTTAAAGAGTAACGGTGGAGTTTCTTGCCCATTCTTCTCCATACGAAAACTACCTTTTGGAATTGGCGACTAGAATCAGTTTTATTATTTTTTGTAAAGTTTGACGTTCAAAAGTGCCTTTTTTGTGCCTAATTGAAATAAATTATTTGACTTTGACTTTGACTTTGACTAAGCTCCACAAATGACAGCCGGGACCAATGGCTGTCATAACGTGCTTTCTGAGGCACGGAGGAGTCTCGGTATGTAAAGATGGTCACCATCCACGAACCAAACCTGGCAAGCATAGCTTAACTTGATCAATTGAACCGTGTGGCTGTTATTGCTTAGTATGAGATGAGAATATCTGTTTTTTTTTGTCGTGTTTAGATATCCTTTTTTGTTTTATCATGTTTAAATTTGGACACTCATCTCGTCTGCAAAGTATTGTGAGCTAATTTTATGTAGTCACATAAAATTGTGTAATGTGGTAGCTTACAGTCACGAGCAATAATATGTAAACACTTGGCAAAATGCAAAAGCGATTTACTCGGGGAATTACGATTGCAACTTTGAAATACGACATATTCCATAATAGTATGCGTTCCAATATACTATGTTCGTAATAACACAAAATTACAATCAACACAGGAGGAGAAAATCACTTTTAAAAGTTGCTAAGTGTATACATATTGGTGATCGTGACTGTATCTAAAAATCTTTATTTCGGACTAGAAAGAAAACTTCTGACGACCCGTAACGACTGTCAAAGATCCACAAATGACAGCCGGGACCAACGGCTTAACGTGCTTTCCGGGTCACGGAGGGGTCTTGAACGGAGGGGTACCTATACGAATGAAGCTAATAGTAAAGTACTGTACGGCTGTTCGCCCTTTCCACCTGTCCGCCTGTCCGCCCATTCACCTGTCCGCCTGTCTATATAACCTACTTTTGAAGAACTGCACGTAAAATAACCCATCCAAAATGGTACGGAACCCACGGTGCGCGAGTCCGACTCTCTCTTGACCGGTTTTTTTACGTGTCCATGCTTAGCTGGATCGGTCACGAGAAATCTCGTGTCTGGTGGAAAATCAAGCATGAGGCTTTTCTCTAGTTTTATGGTATTATACCAGTACCTATCAAAATAGCTTTTATAACCCAGAGGTGTGTAAAGAGAGTCAAGTCTAAGGTTACTCATTTAATATACTTCACACAGGTGAAAATATAAAATATAAATAAATAAAAGAACCTTTATTCGCTGACCAAATACAATACAGTTTTAACATAATATACAGATTTAATTTGAAATCTAGTTTAATAAAGAAAAGTTACTTAATTTGATTAGGTAAGTGTAGATACACATTCGTATGTATGTATATTTCATAATGTATGTATGTTCATCTGTTACATCATAACTTCTAAACTATTGCTCATAATTTGACAAATGAGGTATCGTTGGAAGCGTCTTGATTTTTCTTATAGGTTATGTGACGTCACATTACATTTAAAAAAGACAAACAGTCACGAACAAAAAGAAAGCTTTTTTGGGTATTCACATTACAAATATGTATACAATATCGTATTGTATCCATATTTGTTAGATTGTTGAAAACAAAAAAAAAATGAACTGTGCTATGTACGGCGAGGCTGTAAAATTATTACCCTAAACATAAAAAATAAAAAGTAAGTTTAAAAATTTAAATCCGAACTGAAAAATCACGCTCTAAAAAGTATGATACAAGAAAATATTGCCAGCATACCTAACCTACAAAAATATAATGGTAAGCGACGACGGCTCTACCTTGACCATTTTTGTACCTATTTCTGGATTTCTGTCTGAAATATTTTCTTGTTTCATACTTTTTAGAGCGTGATTTTTCAGTAGTCGGGTTTTAGTTCTTGAACTTACTTTTTCCATTCCACTACGTCTTTCGTCCATTTTTCTCGGTACGTTGTCATAATGTGACCAGCCCAGTTCCATTTGAGTTTTTTTTTTTTAGTAGAACATCGCTTACTTTTGTCCTTTTCCATTTTTGAGGTCGTCCAGCTGTCACGTAGTCTTAGAATTAGAATTTAATTTATTTGTAAGAATGTAGTTTTACATATTATATTGTTAAACTATTTCGTTAGTTCTATACATTCTACCACAAAGTACATGGTGTACAAATAAATATTCAATTGTCATTCTTAACTAAGTACAATATTAATTTTAAGATTTGTGATTTACAATGTGAATGATAAAAAAACCCAAAAAAAAATTACAAATCCAATGTGAATTATTATTATTATAATTAGGTAAACGTTAATTTAAAATGTCAAAGTTAAGTCTATGTTATCTTGGATTTTTACAATATTCCATTTAGCGACTAAATGGAATATTGTAAAAATCCAAGATAATGTCATAAAATCAATTATCTAATAGCCAACTGTCTTTATGTACGTTACGTAGATGTTTAGCATACCTACTCGCTCCATAATGCATTGGCAAACTATAGGTTTTGTTTCTTTTTGCCCAATTCTCCCATGTCTCACATAGGGTGTCAAAAAATATTGCCAACCAAATAAATGCTTCTCCTACAATCTTTTCTATATGTACATATTTATTGGTAAGTATAGCGCGTGCTAACAGATTGATATTTGCTAATTGGCAGGTTATTAATGACCCAATCAGGCGCGGGCTGATACGGAAATACGTTAGCACATCTGTAATTGATAAATTACTACTATTAGTTCTATTACTAGGAACGAAATGTCAATAAGCTATTAATTTGGGAGTTGATTGGGTTTTGGGTCGGATCAAAGACTCTTTCAATGAGGAGTCTTTATTTGAAAACCACATACCAGAATTGCTATGGCAATGGTAGATATGGTGGTTTTTTAACTTTCCCTGATGATATCATATGTAGGGTCACATGAAATAAGCTAGCGAAACTACACAGACGTGATTGTCGGTATGACAACACGACAATATAAAATGATTTGATGATTTTTTTGGGGTCAACGACTGCTGTTAGTATTTTTACTTGTATTATCAATCAATCTTCTTTCTAATTCTGCTGTGGGGCAAAGCTGCCGATATTCAAAATATATTTGTCCTTCAAAAACGAGCTGTTCGAGCAATTTACCAGCTGGGTGCCAGAACTTCTCTGAGAGATTTTTTTAAAGATATTGGTATCCTCACTGTTGCATCACAATTCATTTTCGCCAACATTCTATATATTAGGCAAAATATACACTTGTACACTAAAAACAGTGACATTCACAATGTTAACACAAGAAACAAGGACAAACTACGAGCTCCCTTTCACCGGCTACATAAGGTTCATAACTCATTTGTTGGGCTTGGTATAACCTTTTACAACAAGCTACCCTCTTCTTTGCTAGATTTGCCTTTTAATGCGTTTAAAACTAAAGTAAAATCCAACCTTTGTTCAAAGGCATACTATTCTATCAACGACTACTTAAATGATAAGAATAGTTGGTCGCTGTGATTGGCTCAAGACAATGTTTATGTTCTTTCTCCAGAATTAGCCTACCTACTGACAGGTTATATAAGCTTAGGTAAATTGTTCATTTTATTTGACTTTATATGTCAATTTATTTTAATTTTATTAATTTTTTGTTGACATTAACTACTCATTAGAATGATTTTCATGAGTTGTATCGCAATATGTGGTTAGCTAGCGACCTCGACAAACTGATCATATTTTTTATTTTTTTTCCTGAAAAACTGGCAGCAAGTTCGTCATGCTCCCTTAGATGTCACTGCTTGCGGTAGCGTCGGGGGTCGGGTTGCCTCCTTCCCTCAAATATGGCGAGGGGGGTAATGGCTGATCTTTGCGTTAAGCTCGTGAACGGGTGCTGCTTGTGGTGACTGGTCGTCTTGCTGATCATGGTTGTGTTATTGTTATTAGTAATTAACTGTTTATTTATTTTACCTCGATGGTCCTAGTTTATCAATTATAACTCTAGTTACAGCTATATGTAAGCAGGCACGCCCTTTATGCCTGGAGGCTTTATTTTCTTTTTAGATATTCTTTACGTTTAGTTATTTTTTTTTCTGCTTGAGTATAGATCTCGATGTTTTTGGTTGGTATATTGGCGTGTGCTAGCTGTCATATGGCTGATAATTTATAATTTAATGTTTTGTGTTGTGTTATGTAAATTATTTTGCATAAGTACTATTGTATAGAATCATTTTATTTTTCCTAATTGAACAGACAGCTGTGCTGCTGGGGAGTTTGTTGCGCCACTTCTTCTTCCCAGCGAAAGCACTAGGAAGTGGTGAAGGGTGGGCGTTTTGTGGGACTGTCTTATGTAACTTTGACGTTCGAAAAGTGCTGATTCTCAGCCTAATTTGAATAAATGACTTTTGAATTTTGAATTTTGAAAAAAAATCTGCGTGCCTAGCCATTTCCCAACTATGTTAGAGTCGGCTTCCAGTCTAATCGGATGCAGCTGAATACCATTATTTTACATGGAGCGACTGCCTCCACAACCCAGTAACTGGGTAATACGATAACCCTTGGTAATGCTGATTGTCAGACTTTCGGGCTTCTGACGACTGGTAACAACTGTCAAAGCTCCACGAATGACAGCCGGGACCAACGGTTAACGTGCTTTCTAAGGCACGGAGGAGTCTTGATATGTAAAGATGGTCCCCACCACGATGATACCCATCCACGAACCAAACCTGGCAAGCGTAGCTTAATTTGATGAATTGACCCGTGCGGCTGTTATTACTTAGTATGAGATGAGAATGTCTGTTTCTTTGTCATGTTTAGGTATCGATATACCCATCATGTCCAAGAAGTTAAATAAAAAAGGGTTTTAAACATATTTTAAGTGGCCAAATTACCTGCGGTCAGTTACCCAAAAAAAAACATCAAATTAATTTCTTTTTTGTTTTATAATGTTTATATTTCGATACTCATCTCGTCTGCGGAGTATCTAGAGTGCTAATTTTATGTACATAAACTAAAAAAAAAACAATATTCATATTATAATAATATATTCTTTGTTTCGGACTACACATACAACTACATACAATCCATATAGTGTTAGTAACAATGACTTAAAAACTACAAAAAGAAAGACGTAGGTACTTACATAAAGTGGATCTTGCACAAGCTAATCTTTTAAGGCGACACTTTTTTTTTTTTTTTTGGGTGGGAAATCATCAAATGACGTCTCCCGCTCTGGGTGGAGCGGGAGGGCGTGTCAGACTCTTACTGACTAAAACCCACCCATGTTCCTTCTCTTGCCTGTGCAATGCCAGGGGGCCACGGTATCCCAAGGCGACACTAAGCGACTTTTAATGATTGTATACTGAAGATCACGTCTAAACTAACTAGTAGTGTTAATGATTTGGAAAAATTATGTGTGTAATAAAAGCATTTTCTTAATAACTTAATCTGTGAATATTTTAGATTATGTTTTTATTACATAGTGTAATTAATTTGTAAAATTAAATCTAACGCGGATAAAAAGCTGAGAATCACGTAATACTCGTAACTATCAAGCATATTTTTCTGAAACCTTCACCATTTTAAAGTTAATTTAATTATTTATATTTTAGTATACGTGTTTTATTAAAATAACTTTTGATTTATGCATAATATATTAATAATGCGTCTAATTTGGGACAGCGATCCTTGATGGGCGAGTTCTATAACTGGCTGGACGTACGACGCGTTGCGTGAGCTCTGCACAGAACACGCAAGCACGACTCAAGGCCACTGGAGTACTTGACCTATTGCATCCTCTCTTCTTGCATGGTCTTTGCGTCCATATTCCATACCTACTTAACTCATTGAATTGCACCACATCAGGGAAATCACAGCAAAATACTTCAAATAACAGCAAAAAATACTTGAAATCGAAGCAAATACTTGAAATCCTTCATAAAATCACTTGATCTGTAATGCGGTTGGTATGATCCCGGCATTTGGACCGTGAAGGAATATCAGCCGGGTTTAAATAACTATTCGGAAAAGATTTGTATGTTTATTGCTCGAGTATGGAAAATATTTATATTGGATTGGAGTAATAGGTTGACTGATTTTTTTCGTCCAATTTGTAAATGTCGAAGCCTTTTTGGAGCCCGTAGATTCTGAAAAATCGGTAGGAAATAATAAAAGTTGACGACGCCCATAATAATATTAAAATGCGAAAGTAACTCTGCCTGTCTGTTACTGACTGAACGGATTTTGATGATATTTGGCAAACAGATAAACTATGTTATGTGTTAGGACAAAGGATAGGTAGGTACTTTTTTTATCACGGTAAGTAATACGTTTTCCTTGGGATAATTTTCGACCTCAACGCGGCAGAAGCTGCAGGCAAGGATGTACATATATAATATATAAGGTACATAATTCAGCCACATTCCGCCTGTGATAAAGTAGGTTCTGTGCCTACTAATGAATACCTAGCATGATACTTTTATCTGGAAATTGTTAGTCTTCTGTACATGTCTGCCTACCTCTTCAAGGAATACCAGCGAATATGATTCAAACTAGAGCCATCTCCCTGCATAATCGCTTCACTATCAAAGATTTACATTATCAGCGTTCAAAGATAATTGTATTCATAAGGAGCGCTGGTTGGGGCCGCCGCGACTCCACATTATTATATAAATTTCGGCGATACATGACCTTCCGCATGAGGACTACCACGGGAACGAGAGCTCAAGAGCTTAGAAAAAGAAACTTACCTAACATCACGCCTGTAGTCCCCGAAACGTTAGGCAGAGGTGGGAACTATAACACCCAAATTTCGCCAGTTATGTTTAACTCCCATGTAATAGGGGGCGAGCCTAATGCCATCAACCGGGCACAAATCTAGATTCTGTGCTGCTATTGAGAAATTGCAGATGGATAAACCCAACAACACTTTACTCAACCCGGGAATCGAACCCAGGACCTGATGCTCAGCAGTGGCGCTTACGACCTGCCTTCAAAGTTTAGAAAAAGAAATAATAAAAAAAAAAAACATATTTTGGGCCAATCATGTGTGCTTGGTTGTAGAAGAGATAATATATAAATTGCAAACTGCTGTGTTTGGTCATCCTGGTACAGCATTAAGATTAAATAATTATCTTAACTATGTTGGGGTCGGCTTCCAGTCTAACCGGATGCAGCTGAATACCAGTATTTTACATGGAGCGACTGCCTATCTGACCGTTGATTATTATAAATATTAAATATAAATAATATATATTAAATATAAAATATATTTAAAAAAAACTATATAATAATTAAGATTAAATAATCACCGAACATAAAGTTCACCATATTTTACAAGCGGATTGGTGATCGCGTTCATCCCGCTAGCGTTTTAATTTCGTCTTCTCTGTGTCACTTTTAACGACAAAGATTCTCAGTAATAGTCAAAGTACTTTGATTCTGCTGAAAAGATTCCCGGTAATAGTGCGAGTACCTACTTTATGTATTTTTCTTTTGATTTGTGTAGTGCCACTAGAATGAAGTTTTTATGAAAAGTCTTATCGTATTTTTCTTTTTTCATCTTTGTTCGAAGTACCTACCTATGCGAGAATAGCTCGTATTGTGGTGATAATATTTCCAAAGGAGATATTAACAAGGTTTAAGTACTATGTCTACTGTCACCTTCTCACTCGAAGACCGGTCATGTTTTTCTATGTCTTTTTCATCGACATCGACTTTCATTCGTGTTATCCTGGTAGCTCCTGCTTTCCTCGCTATACGTCTGATGGGCCCCGAGTGGCCGCTGCGTAAAGCTCCCTTAACCACACGATTATGACTTTATGTCGCCCGCTATAGGTTTATTATTCACGCTGGGTACATGTACCTACTGAAAGCTTGTCTTCAGTTTTGAACGTTCGTCTATATTTCAAGGTACGTAGAATTGAATAAAGCCAAAATTATAGACGTAAACTACTTAAAAAAACATATCTTGACATTTTTTTAACTCGTGATTTAATTGGTAAACAATGGTTTGTTCATCCAAAATTCCATTCAGGAGTTATTCATTTATTATGATTATATTAATTTATAACTTACAAGCTGCATCCCGCGGTTTCACCCGCTTATGTCTCGATCCCGTGGGAATACAAAATAAGAAGTATCCTATGTCCAAACCTAGGTCTTGGTCTACCCATGTGCCGAATTTCATCCAAATCCGTTCAGTCGTTTTAGCGTGAAAGTGTAACAAACAAACTCACTTTCGCATTTTTATTATTAGATACAGCTAATGTTTTCTTGAAATATATCTTTAAAGATTTTCATAATAATATCTTATAGGTACAAAGATGCTGCAAACGAATTAATTATCGTTTTATTTATGTTTTAATGCAGGCTCCACTTTACCTATAAGTATACTTACGCTATCTCCATCAGAGACCGCCTGGGGCAACCTTCACTTTACCCCTGAAAAAGAAAAAAACCTTTTAAAAATCCAAAAGAAAGCCGTAAGCTAAAATTTACGCTGAAACCCACTCAATTCTACACCAAAATAAATAAAACATATTTTTCTATTTACCCAAAAAAATCTAGAAAGCATTTCAGCAGTCCGAAACAGCTGACAACATTCTTTGATAACGAATCCTGAACAAATAATAATCTATGTACCTTAACAGTCGAGGTACTTTGGGGAGGCCATAGGCTGCAGTAACGCGTTTAACCCAAAATATTACAGAATTCGTTCACGTATTGGCGAAAAATTCGCCTTTCTCGGATCAACAAGAGATCTGGCTGGAAATCATCAGAGCGGAAAAACTCACAGGATTTTGCGGTTAGATGATGGAGCAAGGTATGAGAGGAGCGGGTAGACATATATTATAATTGCTTCCGGTTGTTCTCGTCTTGCTGACGGCGAGTACTTGCACAGACACAACCTAGTGGCTAGGATCATCCGCCAGCAACTTGCCATGCAGTACAACCTGTACAACCTTGTGAAGTCCGAAGTATCATACTACAGATATGTGCCCGACCCAGTTCTCGAGAATGGTCACGCCAAATTGTAACATCATACACAATAACCATTGCACTTACAATTAATTTGTACGCCACGTCACGCGGCTGAACATGTTTGAACTTTCTTTTCTACTGTAATATTGTATGTATACCATGTTTAAACAAATAAATATACTTACTTACTTACTTAAAATTTGTTTTAAAAATATAAAAAATTACCCCGCTTTTGTGCGCCACATAAGCGGGGTAATTTTTTATATTTTAGGTTAGGTTAGAACTGTGACCAAACGCGCGTGAGCCGAACGAGCGCAGCGAGCGGTGCCGCGGCAGCGGTCGGCGAACGCTACTTTTAAGTTGCTTGCAGTTACTTGGCTATTTTTACTACACCTTACCTTACAACATGGATACCCTCCATCAATGATATTGTTAGACGTCGACTGACACATCATTAAACGTTGACGTTTTAACGATACGGCCAATGTTAGCTGGCCATTTCATGAAATGGTCAATTCTAAGATCTGGCCATGACATAAACAAATATTACTCGTTTAATAGTATAGGATAAATTTCAATCTGCCAATTAAGTGATACCTATTTAATGTTGTTACATTCAATTTAAAAACAGGCATTTTGTGATAAGCTGTATCCGCGTTTGTCCTTTGAGTGAAAAAAATAACAATAGAATGGATAAATGTCCAACCGCTGCACGGGTCGATCAAAGGATTAAGCTACGCTTGCCGCGGTCGTTTTGTGGATGGGTTACCATCCATTACAAATCGAGACCCCTTCGTGCCTGGTCCCGGCTGTAATTTGTAGATCTTTGACAGTCGTTACGGATCGTCAGAAGCCCAAAAGTCTGACAACCAGTCTTACCAAGGGGTATCGTGTTACCCAGTAGGTAGCTGGATTGTTAAGGTCAGATAGGCAGTCACTCCATTGAAAATACTGGTATTCATCCGGTTAGACTGGAAGCCGACCCCGACATAGTTGGGAAAAGGCTGGGCAGATTGATTGATTGCATAGAAAGAAGAAGTAGCAGAAGTTTTAATAAATAAATATATAAATACCATCTTGCTTTTGAAAAAAGTCATAAGCTCATTACTTGCATCTCCCAGCACATTTCTATGATTCTTATCACGTCGGCAAAGGTATCCCTGTCAAAAAGTTAACTCGTGCGTTGTCGACACAGCCCCTGCAAACATTCCTTTGAGAAATCATGAGTCCTTTTACTTATATATACCTTCTGTTCAAGAGTTTTCGGTAAAAAAAAATACTTTTTTGATGTTTACCCCCGAATTGGGGGCGAGGCGTGAATTTTAATAGACAGGTTGGGACATGTTGGGGGTTTGATTGCAGGGTTAGTAATTATGGAGTTGGTTAAAAATTGTAGAGGCTATAATATTGTGTTTTTATTGTGGGTTCCGTATCTCGAATGGAAAAAACGGAACACTTAAAGGATCACTTTTTTGTCCGTCCGCCGTCCGTCTGTCTGTCTGTCAAGACCCTTTTTCTCAGGAACGCGTGAAGGTATCAAGCTGGAATTTATATCAAAAACTCAAGTCTACTATCCCTTAGAACTGTGAAAAAATCAAACTTCTAAGCCAACGCAATCAAAAGATATGCCGCAAATTTTCGACACTCAAGGGAATCAAAACCTACGTACGTACTTCCCGTGAACTCAGAATCTTGAAATTTGGTACGAAGCAACGTCTTATAGCACAGTTATAGGAAAAATTACATCATTTAATAAAAATATTTTTAAGCTTACTGGTTTATACAGAACCCTCGGTGCGCGAGGCCGACTCGCACTAGGCCGTTTTTTTTTTGTAAGTTTTTGTGCAAGTTAAGTTTGTTGGAGATTCGTTCAGTACGGATTCAATTAAAAAAAAAAAAAAAAAAAAACTGTATACTTAGAACAAACAGCTATCAAATCTCGATAAAATAATAGTGACCAGTCAAGTTGAAATAATAAATTGATTATTATGATTTGAAAGAATATTTTTTCTTTTTAGTTTGGGACTTAGCTAGGCAGTCTAGCAGCACAATGGCCCCAATAAACGCCTAAACATGCGCTACTTCACTGTGTGTTTACTATCTTTTCACTTAAGGCATTAAAAACACATTAACTACGAGCATATTTCTTTCACTTCGAAATCACAAAGAGAGAAAGAAAATCGTGTAACAGCCCAACACGAAATGTACAGCAAATTCCTTTTTATGCGCATTCCAATGCGGGGTTTACTCCAAAGTATTTTGACATTGATTAATGACGTTACTGAGATGGTGCAATGGACTGTAAAACGATACACCAAACTTCTGGGTCGGTATTTTGTAACAAGTTTCAGAGGAGAAATAAATATACTGAAGAATTTTGCGTCACACTTGTTAAAGATGCCTTGAAGAGTTTTGTCTGTGTTATATTTTGTAAGATTTTGCTAAGATTTAGTTAAGATTTAGAAGTACAAGTTAGGATTAAGTAATTAGGGTTCCGTACCTCAAAAGGAAAAAACGGAACCCTTATAGGATCACTCGTGTGTCTGTCACTGCCAATTTGCTCCGAATCTACTGAACCAATTTAGTTGAAATTTGGTACACATATAAATTTCTGTGACCCAAACACGGACGTTAACCGTAAATAAATTAATTTTGATTAAGGGGTCACTTTTCAGGAGCATATTGGAAACTTTTAAGATAAAGTTTTGCAAACTATATCGTGCGACATAACAAAAGAAAGGACTTGTTGTGAGGATCAACTTTTTTTAAAATGATTTTAAAATAAATACTTTTAAAAATATTTAAGAGAAAGATTAAAATTTACCATCACCACTTATCTCCGAAACTACTGAGCCTAAAATTTTGAAAAAGGTACAGAGAAAAGTTCTGTATTCATATACATTTTGCAGGCAAATCTATAAGAAGTCTACAGTCTTAAAATATCATGGTAAATCTTTCAATATTGTGCGCACAAACTTACATTTGCAGTTGGAATGTATGGGAGAACATGTTATTTAACTACAATGTTAAGTTTGTTCTTGGGATAAATTCATCCCAACTATCCTTCATTGTACACGCACTTGGTTGGTTTTTTTATTTTATTGATCGAACTTTATGTAAGAAGGTAGGTTTTATTCGCGTTTAATAGGATATTGCCATAATGATCACTTCAAGAGGCTGTTAGATTGTTTCGGAGTAGTACATAGACATAAACACATGGGAGGATCATGGGATGTCATTGCCCTTATTCTCACTAAAATTCCATGTTTGCCTTCTAGGTAAATCACTAACGTGAACAAGTCTATAATGAAATCCCTATCTAAGCTGCACTGGAGATTAAATGCGACGTTCGGTGAGTTTACTTTTACGTTCCTATTGACCTTGAAATAGAAACTAAAATACCAAAACGAGCATGAAACAGGACATCCTGACAAGGTATTAACCTAACTCAGGTAAACGAAGCCGAACAGTGCCCAAAAATATAAAAGAAAACATCCTCTCTGACATCTAATTTAAAACGAGCAAGTCAACAAATGACGGTAGTCGGAATAACTAAGCTGTGCGGTCACCCCCCACCACGAAACTCATCAGTCTCACATCGACCGTCCTCGGGGTAAGACCTGCGGACTGTCGAATTAAAAATTAACTACCGTAAGGCGCTAGACGTGAAAATTTATCGGTCAGTCTACTTTGTTTATGGACGGTCGGACCTTTTAGGTGATTAGTTTTAGCTTTAAAGTGATTTGTTGTGGGTATGTTAGTTTAAATTTGGTGTTTATTTTAAGTTTCCTGGTCTGAATTTGGATTATAGAATTTAATCTTTCAGGCACGCGAAGTGCTATTAATTTTCGTAAAATAATTGGGGACCTTTGCCATTTCGCTGTGACTATGAACTTCATTAACGCTAGACCATAATATTCTTTATTATATTTCTCTAGTCATGAATCGTATACGGTTTTAAACTCACATAGAGTCTAACCAAACTTATTTCCAGTAAAAAAAACAAAAAAAAAAACAAGCCTGACATTTACTAAAATTTAATAGGACCCTCCAGGAGAAGTCAAATCAGGTTCCCCACACAACCGAATTGAAGCGTATTCAATGTAGCACGAAAGAAAATTGGAGTTAATCTGTAACGCGCCGGTTTCAGCTGAAATACGACCCTGAAGTATCGTAAGCGCGGCAATCGACGCCCGCCGCACTTTGTTATACTGTTTTTTGCCAAAGATTAGGTTACCACAGAATGGAGAGGTATATAACTTGCCTAAAAAGGTTTGGCTTATAACTCATCCTTTATCATTTACCTAATTTGAACCACTTCATTTCCAAAGAGGTTTTCGTCTAACACTTCCTTTAGCTTAGCCTTTCTGGAAATTTTAATTTTGAAAGGGTATTTGTTGATATTATGTTTTTCTATTCATTCCATTTATAACACTGTCTAAGGTAGGATGATAGGTAACTGAAAATACATTAAAGTGCTCTTTTAAAACTAAGGGAAGGCTGCTATGTTTTGTTCTTCTCAAAAGATACCTAACTGATAGGGTAGAGATTTTATTTAAACTTGCAAATTGGTAACCTCCTTTTTTGCATGCAGTTAAAACGCGTCTACTAAACGTAGCTTCAGTTAAAGAGGAAAAATATTAAACAAGTTTGATTTTTATACACAGTTTAGTTTGTTTGTGAACACCAATAATCTATTTTCTTCAGGTTTTTGGACTATGCAGTCACATCTACTCTTAATTCTCTACTCTATGTCAGATGGCGCCAAATGGTTAATATTCATGACAGTGCGGGCGGCGAGTGAAATTGCTTCACATTTTTTATGTCTACCTACTCCCACAGTCAAACAAAAGTCTTCTGCTAAACATTAAGGGTTCCGTAGTTGGGTATTGTAAATTTTTGTGCTAGTTTTTATAGGTAGGTAGATCTGTTCAGGATTTATTTTTAGCTGTTTCTCTTAGAAAGAGAATATAATATAAAGATATCTCTAATTGTATTTCAAATGTTTTAGGAACCAAACAATTTTCATAAAGGCACCTAAAAATTGTCAATAAGTCGGTCAGTTAGTCACAACGTTGAAGCCTTGAAGCTAATAGCCCGTTCCAAAGCGTACATAGATTTTCGATAAGAAGGGGCAAGAAACTACAAGTGTCAGACAGTCATCTCCCTATTCTTGACACTTGACGCAAGTGTCAGATACTTGATTAACATTTTCATTAGTAAAGGTACAATTCCGTAGGCGACCGCAGGCGGCAACTGCAGGCGACGTGTCGCCGCAACACGACTGGATTCTATGTATTCTTTTATATTTCTTTGAAGGCGACGTGTCGCTAGCTACGGAAGATATTTCATAGAAATTCATGGAAACCAGTCGTGTCGCGGCGACACGTTGCCTGCAGTTGCCGCCTGCGGTCGCCTACGGAATTGTACCTTTAAGTAGCGAGTTAAGTCATTAAGACTAAAGGAGTAAAGACTTTTGGCTGCAGGACGTGGTGTTCTGTCCCTTCCGCGAACAAGTTCCACAAGACAGCACAAAGTCAAGCTACTGCAAAGTGAAGTGCTAACATAGTCTAAGCCAAAATTATTAACACAAGTTTTGGGTTATATTAAAATATATATATATGTTTAGGTGAAGGTATTTTCTATGGGCCTGTGTCGCCTGAAATAAACGGTATTATTATTATTATTAACATCGCTTGGACAGAAACTTAACGTCTATACGTGACACTTAACAATGAAAAACTTTGGGCTGACGTCTAACTAAACGCGCTACCTTACTAATGCAAAATATTAATCTGCCAGAACGCCAAGTAACATCAAAAACAAAAGGAAGAAAAAAGTAATGTTGTTGAAACACGTGCATGTAAAAAATAAGTTTGCTTTAAAACCTAATTAGTACTTAAAACCAAACAAATATATAATTTAAAGCACGGAAAACGTCGTCGGTTAATGCAAGTCGTGACTGTGACAAAAAAGCTTCCACTGCGCATTATGCTGTGCAATGGAGAACCTACAGCAGGGCGCTGATTTTCTCTCCAAAAACGAGCTGTTGGAGCAATTTACCAGCTAGGTGCCAGAGTTTGTCTGAGAGATTTTTTCAAAGATATAGGTATCCTCACAGTGGCATCACAATTCATCTTCGCCAACATCTTATAATATCAGGCAAAATATACACTTGTCCTCGCGCATATTTGGGAGTGGCGCGGGGAGGCGAAACGCCGGGGCTTGACTCCGATGCCGCGAGAAATCGCGGCACAGCGGACAGAGCTCCGACGGGATCTCATGGCGGCATGGAGAGTGCGATTGTCGCAACCCAGTGCTGGGCACGCCACTATTGCGGCGATAAGTCCCCTCTTTGAGGAGTGGCTGGAGAGGCGCCACGGCGTCCTCACCTTCCGCCTGACGCAGGTCCTCACCGGACACGGCTGTTTCGGGAGGTACCTGTTTCGGATAAGGCGGGAGGAAACGCCCGGGTGTCATCACTGCGTGGATCGCCCGGAGGACACGGTGGAGCATACGGTGGAGGTATGCCCGGCTTGGGCAGAGCACCGCCGTGTCCTCGTGGAGGCGATCAGTGGCGGGGATCTCTCGCGTCCGGCCCTGGTCCAGGCCATGGTACGGAGCGAGAGGGCATGGGAGGCCGTCACCTCCTTCTGCGAAGCAGTAATGCTCGCAAAGGAGGAGGCGGAACGCGTGAGGGAGAGGCAAATTTCGCGCCCTCACGCCCCTAGCCGCCGCAGGAGGAGACGCCCTGGGCGTCGGGAATCGATTGCCGATTCCCGGCCACCGTAGGCGCGGGCTTGCGGACGGTGAGCAATGGGTAGCTCGCCGTCCGGTAAGGACCAGGCCCGGGTCGACGGCGCGTTGTGTTCCACGCGCGCCTCAAAGAGATGTCAGCAAGTGAAGGGGTCCGATGAGACCATTGCCTGCCGGGGTTGCGGGATTAGTCCGAAAGGGATACCGTGGCCCCCTGGCATTGCACAGGCAACAGAAGGAACACGGGTGGGTTTTAGTCAGTAAGAGTCTGACACGCCCTCCCGCTCCACCCAGAGCGGGAGACGTCATTTGATGATTTCCCACCCAAAAAAAAAAAAAAAAAAAAAAGGCAAAATATACACTTAAACACTAAAAACACACAAATATTCACAATGTTAACACTAGAAATACGTACTTAAGGTTAAACTACGTGCTCGATTTCACCGGCTTCATAAGGTCCATAACTCATTTGTTGGGCTTGGTATAACCTTCTATAACAAGCTACCCTCTTCTTTACTAGATTTGCCTTTTAATGCGTTTAAAACTAAAGTAAAATCCAACCTTTGTTCAAAGGCATACTATTCTATCCATTCTATCAACGACTACTTAAATGATAAGAATAGATGTTCGCTGTGATTAACTCAAGACAATGTTTAAATGTTCTTTCTCCAGAATAAGCTTACCTACTGACAGGTTATAAGTTTATCTAATTGTTTATAATTTTACTTTATAAGTCAGTTTATTTTTTTAATTTATTGTTGACATAATGTACTCATTACAATGTTTTTTTATGAGTTGTATTGCAATATGTGGTTAGCTAGCGACCTCGACAACTATTTATTTTACCTCGATGGTCCTAGTTTATCAATTATAACTTCTAGTTACAGCTATATGTAAGCCCTTTATGCCTGGAGGCTTTTTTTTTTCTTTTTTAGATATTGTTTATATTTAGTTATTTTTATTTCTACCTGAGTATAATAGTTCTCGGTTTTTGGTTGGCATATTGGCGTGTGCTAGCTGTCATATGGCTTATAATTTAAATTATGTTTTGTGTAATGTAAATGATTGTGCATACTATTATATAGAATCAATTTTTTCTTACTGAACAGACAGCTGTGCTGCTGGGGAGTTTGTTGCGCCACTTCTTCTTACCAGCTAAAGCACTAGGAATTGGTGAAGGGTGGGCGTTTTGGGAGACTGTCTTATGTAATTATGACGTTCGAAAAGTGCTGATTCTCAGCCTAGTTTGAATAAATGACTTTTGAATTTTGAATTCTGGGGTCACCCAAAACTCACTACTTACTCTCTCACTAAAAAGTGAAAGTACCTACCTACCTACCACACCATCCAAACATTACTTGACGATAACTTATCAATCGTATGACAGATTTGATGAAATTTCCGGTGCGCGTTGGACGCCGGAGCGGATATTACGTCTGCCGTCCGATGTGGGTCACAGACCATTCAAATGGGACCAATGGACGGCCCATCGATCTGTTGTGATGGGAAAAAAATTGGGGAAAACTTTGGAAAAGATTCGGCGATCCGTTCGGTTTGTTTTTTTTGTCGATGGGGATTTAGTCCTAGTGTTTTTTTTTCAAATTACTGTTATGTTTATTTTACCGTTATTCTCATGTATGAGACCTTAACTGTGATTATACATGCCTGCCTAATTAATAAAACATTTTCATCCAAAGGCAAAGAGAAACGATGTCGTCTCATTTTGGCGGCAGCGACCGGGCGCGCGACTGGTTCTGTAGCGGTTACACCGCCACATACGAATTACGCATCAAAGGCATGACGTCACACAAATCCTGCATCGCTCAATTATATAAGACTATCCGACATCATTACCCGGGCAGTTGCCCGCCAGACACAACACCCGTCTGGTCGGAGGATCCTCCCTTTTCTATGGTGGATGAGTGAACTTTACACCCTGTTCCTCATGCCCCTAAAATTCTACGCAGTTTCGGTTCTCGCATACTCTTGATAGGTTGTACCTTTGGGATTTGTAACCCAAGATAATATTTTACTTACAAGGTAGTATAAGGCAAAGGTTTGCAGGAGCATAATTATAAAAATGCTGCCGTAATCATCATATTTTGCAAATAGATCGCTGATTACATTATGCCGATTATATAGCCTTATATATTATATAGTTTCAAAGAGCTCATCTAATTCAAAAAATTAGTGACGATTTATAACTTGCTCATTGCATAAGCGATCATCAGTTTTCTGAATTCAGAATTTGGAAGTAAAGCCTGTCACACTCTACTTTAGCATAACTTCAATGTAGCCCGCGAAATTTCAAATGTCTTAAGACATTTTGAATATCGCCCTTAAGATATGCTGTTATATATACTTATACAGGGTGTTTGGCGCATGGACCGACACAATTTTTTCAGGGATATGGGAGGTCATTAGCTAGGTTCTACCCATACACCCTTTGTCCCAAATGTCACGGTTGGTTACATATGATTATTTTTTTAAAATGAAAAAAATTCCCAAAATGTGTCCTTTAATTTGAAATAACTTTTTTGTTTGTGGGTGTAGTGGCACAAAACAAATTTTGTTGCATTCTCCAAAGTCCTTTAAATCTAAAAACATCTTTGTTTTATACAACTGGTTTCAAGAAAATTCCTTACAATCTTCCAAAGTTAATTTTTGTATTTAATGAATGAAATTTTACAACTTCTAAATTAATTATAAAAAAAACTAAAAGCTATTTTGAACTTAGCTAGAACCTAGCTAATGACCTCCCAAATCCCTGAAAAAATTGTGTCGGTCCATGCGCCAAACACCCTGTATAATTATATTGTATTCACAAAAAATTAAAAGGGTATGCTGAGATGGTTTGCTCATGTTGAGAGGATGAATGAAAGGCGACTAAGAAAATGTATTTACAAGGCAGATGTGAATGGAAACGCCGGGAGGGAGGACATAGGAGGGTATATACTGACCTTATTGGTGATGTTCTTCAGAAAGAACAGGTGCGTAGTACTCGCAACCGGCGTGCGTGTATGACCAGATGTATGAACGTAAACGAGGCAAAAGGAGTATGTAAGGATCGTAGCAGGTGGCGTTCTGTAGTTTCTGCCTACCCCTATGGGAAAAAGGCGTGAGTTTATGTATGTATATTGTATTGAATAGTATATATTTATTATATTGGTATAGATAGGTATATGCTTTATGTAAAAAAAAAAAAAAAAGTTTGTCTGTAAAATTGTGTCACCCTATGTGTAAAATTTCTACATTTTATCTGTAATTTTTACTGTCGTCATATTAGTTAAATAGTATTCTATCTATGCTAAAGTAGTTTGACAAATGGGTGTCGGTCCGGGATTTCTCGCGAAATTTCCTTCACGTCAGGTGCCACATACATACAAAACAAACATAGCTCACGTCTCGTCAATAGAAAATACGTAACGGCACAAAAACCCCCACAACAGATAACGCACATACTATGTCCAGTATTCAAACGCAGGACATTTCAATCAATGAAATCGCACGAGCGTCCGCTCAAACGTCCGGCGACCACGCTGTGCAGGTTTGAGAGACTTTTCAACTAATTGGGGACTTTTTATACAGAACGCATGTGACGTGAAAATTTGTGTGATGGTTGGTTTAGAATTTAAATTTGTTTGGAAGCTTCAAGGATTACGATTTATTTACAAAATAATTTAGGGGCAATTTCGTATTTATATTAATATTGTTTACTTTGTATAATTTCAGTCAGAATCTGTCAAAAAAACCTCAAATTTACTTCCATTTTTAAAAAGTTTTTGACATTTATTGTCGCTGAGATGTGATTGCGACTAGATTTTAAACGTTTTTAATTATTATTACAGTGCAGAAGTGTATAGAGCGCCACTAGCGGAATTTCATCCCTGTTGGATAAAGTGCCGCTGCCTCGGGTCGGCTAAAGTGCCGTAAGCATTGCATTGTCATTGTCACTTGTTATTTTGTTTTTGAGAACAGGCTAATGTTAATTTCTTTCATCTATAGCTGTCTAAACTAAAGTGTAGCCATTACCCCTTGGCTTAGCAAATGAAAATGACTGAAAGGTAGGTTAGGTTAGGTTAGAACTGTGACCAGGGTCCGTTTAGGCGCAAAATAATGTAATGTATGTAGGGTATTTGGTGTTTTACAGGGAACTAACCTCAACAATCAAACAAGTGACAGTGACAATGACAATGCAATGCTTACGGCACTTTAACCGGACCGAGGCAGCGCTATTATGCCGCTAGCGGCACTCTATACACTGCCTTTTGTAAAACCTATTTTGTCCAATTTGAGGAATGAGAAAACCTTACTCTACAAAAAATTGGGCGCCTTGGGCGCCCTTTTTGTCTGCGCTGAGTGAATGTATTTTTATGATTTTCTTTCTTATAATCATGATGGTTAGAATAATTGCATAACTTTTGTAAGAACATCAGCATTCTCCTGAACTTATCCATTTATTTGAGGTCTTGCGCAACATGTAATAAATAGATACGCAAGTTGAAAGAAAGTTCCTGCTGGTATCATGCAACGCAGTTTTACACTTTTTATTTTGTATTCTTTCCTTTTATCTTATTTTTTTTTCTCTCTTTCTACTTGTGTGCCTTTTAGTGTGTGCCAAATAAATGTATTTTCTTTCTTTCTTTTCATTCAAAAAACAAAAGTGATTTTGTAATATAGATATTGCTTTTGTGCCTGACTCACGTTCCAAAACCAACTTTTATTTACCAACTAAAATTTTTAGTCATGCTTATCTGTTTAATTCAAAGCCCCGAATATTAAGGCGAAGGTTTATCCAGCAGTTATCGTTGAATAAGTCTTCAGCTTTTGTATTGATGTAGAAACGAGTGTTTTGACCAATAAATAGTCCTAGTGTGAGGTCTAGGAATTCAACACTTGAATGTAAACTTTGAGGAGCTCGTGGCTAAGTAGTAACTGCCGCACGGGTCGATCCGTCAGGTTAAGCTACGCTTGCCGGGGTTGGTCTGTGGATGGGTGACCATCTTTACATACCGAGACTCCTCCGTGCCTCGGAAAGCACGTTAAGCCGTTGGTCCCGGCTGTCATTCGTGGATCTTTGACAGTCGTTACGGGTCGTCAGAAGCCCGAAAATCTGACAACCAGTCTTACCAAGGGGTATCGTATTACCCAGTTACTGGGTTGTGGAGGTCAGATAGGCAGTCGCTCCATGTAAAATACTGGTATTCAGCTGCATCCGGTTAGACTGGAAGCCGACCCCAATATAGTTGGGAAAAGGCTAGGCAGATTGATTGAATGTAAACTTTGAGAAATAAATTTATTCTTATTCTTATTCTTAATAGCTTAAACAAATGAAATAAACATATCATTGCAAAACTTTTAAGAGATGTTCACTCACGTTAAAAGCGCATCAAGTCAATGACCTAGACATGTTTCGCTCGATTTTTACGTGCTCAGGTTCTTAAGAAGTTATAATCTATTTTTATTTATGATTTACTTATTTTAAGTGCAAGTTAAAGAACGTCAGGCGAATTCAGAAATTGACATCTTCCTTAACGTAGGTAGATTCTGTGGGGAAGCCAGTTTAGCAGTATTTCTGAAACGGATAACATCAAAAACTAAAATGCACCACAAATGACCTGTTCAGCATTTAAGTTCTTTAACTTTTGAAATAGCAACTGAGCGAGGTCTGTATAGGTATGGAATTTCAAGCTGGTATAGCTTATTGACCGCTTGGTCACAATTAGTGCGACTGCCGAGCTCGGGGTTCGACCCCTTTTTTTTTTTTTTTTTTTTTTGGGTGGGAAATCATCAAATGACGTCTCCCGCTCTGGGTGGAGCGGGAGGGCGTGTCAGACTCTTACTGACTAAAACCCACCCGTGTTCCTTCTGTTGCCTGTGCAATGCCAGGGGGCCACGGTATCCCTTTCGGACTTTCCCGCAACCCCGGCAGGCAATGGTCTCATCAGACCCCTTCACTCGCTGACACTCTTTGAGGCGCGCGTGGAACACAACGCGCCGTCGACCCGGGCTTGGTCCTTACCGGACGGCGAGCTACCCATTGCTCACCGTCCGCAAGCCCGCGCCTACGGTGGCCGGGAATCGGCAATAGATTCCCGACGCCCAGGGCGTCTCCTCCTGCGGCGGCTAGGGGCGTGAGGGCGCGAAATTTGCCTCTCCCTCACGCGCTCCGCCTCCTCCTTCGCGAGCATTACTGCTTCGCAGAAGGAGGTGACGGCCTCCCATGCCCTCTCGCTCCGTACCATGGCCTGGACCAGGGCCGGACGCGAGAGATCCCCGCCACCGATCGGGGGTTCGACCCCTGGGTCGTCAAAACTGATTTCCAATCACGATATTCTCAGTAGCAGCCCCACGTCTAGATTTGTGCCCGTTCAAAGGCAACCTGACTCCGCTTAACATTCAAATTTATGTAACTAGTGAAATATAGGACCACGGTCAACTCCTTCAGAGATTATAATCCTGATGTTGCCTAGCTATCAAAACACCCTCGAATCTAAGGGCTGTCCTTCAAACTATGCCAGTAGCGGTGTCAGTACATTATAGCGATTCAGGTATGCAAATTGTTCATCAGCTATTCAGTGTTTGGACATTCGTTATGCGCGTCCCGCGTCCAGCCTGTGATACGCGCACACTGCGTGACTTTGTGGGCCGGGGGATGAGCGGCAGCAATGGCGGGATTTGATATAAAAATTGGTGATACCTTTTCGTGCTTCTTCAAATGTATCCAGGGTTCGTTAGAGGTTGTGTTTATAGCCTAAATGTTGTATTGCCGTTTTGGAGGAACAATATTGTTTGTTCAACGAAGCTACTTATTTATACATGACTTTGAGACATCAAAAGCCTGGAGTCGTAATCCGCCTCTTTCAGGCTATCTGACTTGTAGAAGTTTTTGATCTGTAGTGATATAATCATAATGCTTAACGACTGTGAAAATGATAACAATAAATCTTCTGCAACACTTAAATAGTACTGTCCTTTTCCTTCGGTTGACAAGAAAACTTTTAATCGTTTCAAAGGTAACCGCTGCCTCCTCTACGTACACCAAAAGTATCCGAACCACTCAAAACGGAATATTTTATGTCGTGTGCGTCCAAATAGCATACGGAACCATTTGATTGACAGATTTTATTCAGGTTACGGGCCGATGTCAAGTTGCATTCACTATTTGATAAAAAAGCACGTTTTAAAAAAAAATACTTGTTTGATTTTAATAGTAGTAGTGTGTATTTTGTTTGGTTGGCTTGAAATATACATTATTTGTATTTGTACAGTGTGCTCACCAGAGTTCAAAAGTTTTAATGCTGTACACAAAAACAGATTAGTGTTGTTTAAAAACGGCTTTTTCTGTAGTGGTTGAAACTTTGTCTTTGGGGCTAATTTCACTACTTTGTATAGACAGCGACAAAAGTCGTTTTTATACAGCGAAATATTTAATGAAAATCGGGACAGAAGTACAATTAAAAGAAAATGAACTCGTAGCTATTATAAAATATGAAATATTGAAATTCATACATGTATCTAACAATTTTATGTCAGTTTAAATGATGTGTAAAAGAAGCAGTGTTAGCCCAGTGGTAACGACCCTGAATTACGAGTTATAAGTCATGGGTTCAAACCCATGCAGGCGCTTTACTTTGAGTAAATAATTTCATCACCACTGCTCTCAAAACGGTGAAGGAAAACATCGTGAGGAAACCGGCTTATCCTGGGACGAAATTCGAGGACATGGTGACATCTACAGATAGTGCAATCCACGACGACGCGCCCCACTCCGCGATTACTGTAATGTAAGCTGTACTTTAGTACGGAGCGGAGCGGAGTGGGGCGCGTCGTCGTGGATTGTACTATCTATACCAACCCGCACTAGCTTGCCCACTCCCACTCGAAGAGAGGAGGCCTGTGGCCCAGTAATGGGCACATTATAGGCTTATTATGCGTTATATAATACAATATATTATTTATTTCGGACTACACATACAAGTAAATACAATCCACATAGTGTTAGTAACAATTACTTAAAAACTATTGCAAACTAAACAACTAAAACTGACGTGGCCCAACACAAGTTAGCACGCACCTCCGTACCCAGTGCCTTATAAAGTGACTGTCTAATTTGTCTAATAATGTTTTTAGGTTATGTTGGAGCTTCCGCGCACCCTACCCACTATTGTCGTTGACCCTAACAACCCTTAATCTGATAGTATACTACAGAATAATATTAGGTACTGGAATCTGGATGATCTCGAAAATAACAGTTCGAGTAAAGAAGTGTTAGGAAGTCTTTTTAACCAAACACAAGTATTTATCGACAAACCCAACCAAACCTGAAGCACTTAGGTAACAAACGAATTGTTATCTCAAAACAATTTCATTGGAAACCTGATCGGGACAACTAATACAATTAGGGTGCTATCCTCTGTCCAATTAGGTGAAAACGATGTCGCAGGATGTACAACGTTGCCAGATTGCTAACCCTCAGTTTACAGGTGTAAAAACTTGAATAGGTTTTGAGTAGGTTAGTAGATTCTACAAGTATTGCGCGAATAGCATTACATAACGTCACGCTTGTTTTCCGGTCAGACAGAGGTGTACTTAACTATAGAACACCCATATTTCACCAGTTGTTATGATATGGGACAACCAACCCCGCCAACCAACCAACCGCGTACGAATCTAGACTCCGTACTCAGGACTACAAACAAATTTCAAATTTCTGACGTAATCCCCCAATAACGGCAGAACTTAATGCTCAGCAGTCCACCACGAGCACTAGACCTACGAGGCAGTAATATAGTTAGGTTAGGTTAGGTTCGCGTTCGGGAGGACACGGCACGGCATACGCTGGCAGAGTGTGCCGCTCGGCACCAGTCGAGGGTCGCGGAAGTATCTGCGTTCCCGCGACCCGGGGCGTAGGTGTGAGATGGAAAACCGGGGTGCTTTTTAGTCAGTACGAGTCTGACAGACCCCTCCGCCCGCCCCAGGGCGCAGGACATACATGAGGATTTTCTACCAAGACACAAAAAAAAAAAAGGTTAGGTTCGCGTCACTGTATCGGTGGCGCGAGGACTCGAGGGCGTGAGGCGAGCGGCTGACGCAGCGATATTTGGAGCTGCGTCGGTCACAGCTTCACGCAGCTCTGGTGGCGGAATGGCGGGACAGGCTTTCACGCCCAACCGCTGGCCCCGTCACCATCGGGGTGGTCCGGCCAGTGCTCGAGCGCTGGCTCGGGAGGAGGCACGGCTCCCTGTCGTTTCGGGTGACGCAGGTGCTCTCGGGGCATGGTTGCTTTGGGAATTACTTGTGTCGCTTAAACAGGGAGCCGGACGCTCGGTGTCACCACTGCGTCGCCTGTCGAGAGGACACGGCTCGGCACACGCTGGCAGAGTGTGTTGCTTGGGAGGAGCCGCGCCGTGCCCTCATCTCAGGTGACGGCAGTGACCTGTCGCTGCCGGCCGTTGTCAAATCGATGCTCGGCAGCGAGGAGTCCTGGGAGGCTGCGGAAAGGGAGCGGGAGATTGCTTCCGCTAACCCGATCCGCAGTAGACGCACCGGGCTGGCGTCGGCGTATGGCGGATAACGCCCTCTTCCGGCCCCCCTAAGTGGGTCCAGGGGCGACGGATCTGGGGAAATCCGTCGCCCCCTACTCCTAAGGACCCGAGATGACGGCGCGTAGTATTCCACGCGCGCCTCTCTATGATGTAAGGGGGGAGCTTAACACCTCACTCTTCCCAAACTCGGCACTAGCCGGGGATCGCGGAAGTCGCATTAGATCCCATGATCCCCGGTGCAAGTGTGGTTTTAGTCAGTAAGGGTCTGACCGACCCCTCCGCCCTCCCCAGGGCGGAGGACATCCAAGAGAATTTCCCCGTCGTAATCAAAAAAAAAAAAGGTTAGGATAAGGTTAAATCAAATAAAATCGTTTTATTGTGGGCATAGGTTATACAGACACATGTTAGGTAAATTACAGTTCCATTATGTCCTGCGTTCAATTTCTTAGGTGTTAAGTAAAGCAAATCTTATGAGTACAAAATAACATTTACGTGTATGGTGACAGGTTGTACTACGAGTAGGTACTAATTATTAAGAAAATCTTGGATCGTGTAAAAGCTTTATCAATTTTAAAAATACTCAATTCATGTTTGAATAATGGGAGTTCCTTGGTGCTTAAAATGTCCACAGGTGTATTATTTTATATTGTACATTTTAGATGCCATTCCAAAAACGGTTTACTGCTCTTCTGAGCAAAAGTTTTTTGCCCAGAAGTTTGCTTGCTCAAGACGGGTTGGTGATTTCGGACAAATTGTAACTACATATAAGTCCAGGATTCCTCACGATGATGTCCTTCACCGTTTTGTTACTTGCCCGCATTTGAACCAATAACATCGTGCAGTTATGAATAGTTCACCTAAATTATAAGATCTTTAACACACGACGCAATTTTCATTACATCTGACAAGGCAGACTTAATTCGCGAACATCACTCACCAAAAGCTTGCAGCCTTGCATTGCGTCTAGGATATTAACCACTCCCGTTTCATGTAGCTATGAACATAGTCCCGGGTGGGTACTTGGTAGAGCCAGAGTTATAGCTTCTACATCTTGAATGATAATTATAGTAATCTTTGAATATACATTTACTGTGTCAACGTAAGTACAAAGTTTGTTGACAAATCTTAAACATAATCTACAATCTAATATTAAAATATAATTGTACAAATTTATGTAAGAAGGATAAAAAAAAATTGCCAGCTGTTTTAGAACCCAATGACTTGGCGTGCGACGATGGGAAGAGGCCAGACGGAATGACTATAATGCCTGAAGTTGGGTAGGCCTATGATGTGGAATGCAACCTGTGTCGACACCCTCGCGCCAGCCCATCTTCCTAGCATGGCGGGCTGTGCTGGGGCAGCTGCTGCAGGTGCAGAAAGCCTCAAACTGCGCTAAAATAACAACCTTATTGGTAGCTATATGTTTTGAGCCGTTCTGGGTTGAAACACTAGGGTGCGAGTGCTCATCGAGTATTTCAGGACATCGTTTACTTTTAATTTCTAGGAATATTATATGGGAGGTATCGGGACTGCTAGATTCATAATAAAATTATAAATGCCTCTGTCTTTCAGTTACTTTCATTCGACACCTTAACCAATCAATCAACTTTATATTGTCTTTCTTTTCTTTTTTTTCTTAACGGCTGTTTGGAGTCTGTATTAAGACTAAGAAATGGGATACTTTTATCCCGGTAGTACGTTCCAGAGAGATAATTTTCGAAGTAGAGGCAAGTGAAGGCGTAGACAAGAGCTTAGTTAATCAATAGAAATGATTTGAGGAGAAGTTATTTTGGCTGACCTGTGATCAGTCACTTAGTGTGATGTTTGCTGACTTATGGCCTGCTTTGCCTTCTGATAAATAACGGTTCAACCCACCTAGCAAATAATTTAAATACCTTACTAAGCCTGGTGACAGACGGACAGCGGACTGTTCGTCTGTCACCAGGCTATATCTCATGAACCGTGATAGTTAGATAACTGATTTTTTTGCAGATGATGTATTTCTGTGTTTTATATAACAACAAATACTAAAAACAGAATAAAATTAATATTTAAGGTGGCTCCCTTAAAGCAAACGTGATTTTTTTTGCTCGTTTTTATAGATAATGGTACAGAACCCTTCGTGCGCGAGTCCGACTCGCACTTGACCGGTTTTTTATTTAAATTTATCTGACTAACATTGAAACAGGTTGACCCCCGTTCCAAAACATTTGACCCCCGGGCCCCGTTTAAAAAACTTGATATTCTGCAAGTCTTACATTTCCATAAACACGAACCGCTTTCCTAAATATCATACCATTTCCAAGACCCAGACCAGCTAGTAGACAATAATCCTTTATCACCAACATTAAGTACAATGGTTCCAGGTGATCCCAGGCCGCCGAGCTGTTATAAAGGTACAATTTGTGCGGCTGTAAATACATCAGCTGAGCGTATATTTATAGCGACGAGCATTAAACTTACCCCAGCGACTAATGTTGCTTCTAATATTGTGGGAGGTACTACGTGTACTCGATTATAACCGTTAGAAGAAAATTTTGAGAAAAAATTGTTCAAATTGCCTCTCATGACGTAATTGTTTTAGTGAAGGTCTGTAGTTCGAAATTCACATCGACTCTTTGATGATGAAATCTACAAAATAATGTAATAAATTCCAATTCCTTGACATCATGGCTGCTGCTGCAAAAAAATGCCTTGAAGTGTCTGTAAGAACGATAATCCAATTTTCTTTTGGGAATGGTGCTTTGAGCTGAATGGTGCTGATCCATGCGTCATGTTCGTGAACGCCGTCAGTTGAGACTGGTCATCTCTTAGCTGCCATGGCTTATTTTAATTTATTTTAAGTTTTTGAATGATTCTTTATTTTTTTTTTCTTTTTATTACGAACGTGCACTTTCTTTCTACATTGTTCTCAAATGCATAATTTCAAAATGAATGATGAAACCAATATTTTGTATCAAATTTTCGATTTAAAAGAGTGTCCGTGGAGTTTCTTGCCCGTTCTTCTCCATAGGTACCTACTACGCTTTGGAATGGGCAACTAGCTTCATATTTTTTTACTGACCGACCCCTTGACAGTTCAAATGTGCCTGTAAATGGTTTAATTGAAATAAATGCTTAGAGTTTGGAAATATTTTGCTGATCCTCTAAAAACTTATTGATCTTCTAAAGATGTACGTTTTTTTAAATTATGAAACTTTGAAATTGCGCTCGTAAGACAAATCGGTCGCAGTAACTAAGCTGGGGCAAATGGTCTAAATGGGTTATGGGTTAGGTTAGAATTGTGACCAACCGCGCTACATCCAAGTTAGTCGCACTTTTGCACGTTTTAGTATTTTTTTGGACTTTAAAATAGGAATCATTCATTATATTAGAGTGTTCAATAATATTTTTAGGAAAACAAAATAGGAATTACTTGAGATTCAATTGCCATTTCTTTTGTTGAGATTTCATAAAAGTAAAACTGCAATTGTTTCTAAAGCCGTTGGATTTTTATGGAATTTAAGTAACCAGAATGAAAACTCTTGTATCACAAAGTAGATTGTAGTCTTCACAGAATTCACTCGAAATTCACTTACTCACTTCAAAACCCTCGTAGTAGCAAAGTACTGCATCCCCGTGGTCAAATGCACAGCTAGCGCAACTATTCGGAGAAGAGTTGGCTGTTTCGCTTAAATGCTTTCATGTATTGTTGCCGTCCAGCGCTGCAGTGTTGTGTGGGTAAAAATGGGTGATTACTTGCGACTGTAAGAGTGCTAAGTTGTTTAAGTTTAAAAGGGGTTAAACATCGACTTTACTTTCTTTAGAGGGTTAAGTGGGGGAGTGGCTTTGACCTCCCGTAATGACTAATGACTGTTAAACATCCACGAATGACAGCCGGGACCATTGGCTTAATGTGCTTTCCGAGGCACGGAGGAGTCTCGGTATGTAAAGATGGTCACCCATCCACGGACGAACTCCGGCAAGCGTAGCTTAACCTGATGAATCGACTCGAGTGGCTGTTATTCCTTAGCCACGAGCTCCTCGAATTATTTCACAGTACAATACACCAAATTACTATTATCATACACTAATTTAATTTATTTAAGTATACCGCACATTGCAAGATAAATCTGATTTACATCCCTTTTAATTTTTATTTTTGGGTGGGAAATTATTAAATAACTTCTACCGCTCTGGGCGGAGCGGGAGGGCGTGTCAGACTCTTACTGACTAAAACCCACCTGTGTTCCTTCAGTTGCCTGAACGTTGCCACGGCACGGCCACGGTATCCCTTTCGGACTTTCCCGTGACCCCGACAGGCATCGGTCCTATCGGACCCCGGCAGTGTTGTGCTGACATCTCTTTGAGGCGCGCGTGGAACACAACGCGCCGTCGACCGAGGCCTGGTCCTTATCGGACGGTGAGCTACCCATTGCTCACCGTCCGCAAGCCCGCGCCTACGGTGGCCAGGAATCGGCCTGCGATTCCCGACGGTCAGGGCGTCTCCTGCGGCTGGCAGGGGCGGCCGGACGCGAGAAATCACCGCCACCGATTGCTTCCACGAGGAAACGGCGTTGCTCCGCCCAAGCCGGGCAGAACTCCACCGGTTCATCCTCCGGTCGTAATTTACATTGAAAAAAAGTGTAGTGGTTTGGCAGTTTGGGTGAACTGCGCATTCAACACACTTTCAAGTTAATTTCTTACTTTACTTTTATTTTCTTTCTTTTTTGTAATTTTGACGTTCCAAAGGGCCTATTTGAAATACCTAAATGATTTGACTTTGGCTTTTCAATTTTTATTTGTTTCCTTTTTTTTTACTTGTAGTATAAGTTATGTGCCTTTTAGTCTGCTAAATACATGTATTTTCTTTATTTTTCTTTCTCTCAGTATTTTTGCTCGACTAACAAAATTATTTGTTTCATGCAAGTAGGCTTTTATGCAAAATAAAATGCTTTCAAAGTCTGTTGTGTTTTTTTAATCAATAAGCATACAATTTTCAAAGTGTTCAAAACAACTCTATATCAGCATTCGACGCCCCACCGGCATCGTCGTTGTCAGCGTCGCATCCTTGTCGTCACGTGCTCGTCGCGCTCCACTGCTCCACTGACTTCGGAACACCTCGGCAGGTGTTCGGAAAATTCAACAGATTTAAACGTGGATATTCTCTGTTTTACACCTTTTTAAGGTTGAAAGCACTGTTTCAAGTGAAAGAATAGTGCTGTAAAAATGAAAACTTAATAGTTGTTTGACCGTTTTTAATATTTGTCTAGTAAATCAGATATTTAAATATAAAATTATACTGTAATTTTTCTTAACGCTTTCAAGTAAATACCCATTCTGTAAACAGGACCGTGAACTTCACGATCACAAGGGACTCTTCAATAATGAAAAAGCATTTCTGACGATTTTATGAACTGAACTTTGATTTAAGCAAAAATCTGTGATAGCCTAATGGTGTAACCGTCGGACTGCCAAGTCATAGGTCTCGAGTTTGAACCCAAGGCACGCCTGGGGTTCACTTTTGCCTGTTCGGCTTCATGTGCGTATTGTATCATCACTTGCTTCAAAAACGGTCAAGAAAACATCGTGAGGAAACCAGCATGGTTTTTTTTTTTTTTTTTGGGTGGGATATCTTCAAATGACGTCTCCCGCTCTGGGTGGAGCGGGAGGGCGTGTCAGACTCTTACTGACTAAAACCCACCCGTGTTCCTTCTGTTGCCTGTGCAATGCCAGGGGGCCACGGTATCCCTTTCGGACTTTCCCGCAACCCCAGCAGGCAATGGTCTTATCGGACCCCTTCACTCGCTGACACTCTTTGAGGCGCGCGTGGAACACAACGCGCTGTCGACCCGGGCTTGGTCCTTACCGGACGGCGAGCTACCCATTGCTCACCGTCCGCAAGCCTGCGCCTACGGTGGCCGGGAATCAGCGAGATGACGGCCTCCCATGCCCTCTCTCTCCGTACAATGGCCTGGACCAGGGCCGGACGCGAGAGATCCCCACCACCGATCGCCTCCGCGAGGACACGGCGGTGCTCTGCCCAAGCCGGGCATACCTCCACCAAATGCCTGAGAGATATTTCTCGACGGCGGCATGTGAATCCAAGTCAGAGGCCCATGGGTGGCATAAAAATTCTGACACCAGGCTAGTCACTAACCACACGACAAAGAAAGAAGAAAACCAAAAAGAAGGGAACTACGTGGTCCATTTTTTAAATTATCTAACCCCATGAGAAGACCGAAGATGCTCTATCCTTAACCGAGAATTATACAACTTTTTTTTACTAACCCTTTAGGTACTACTTTATACCTCAAGACAAGAAAAGAGCATGTCGAGCCATAAAACCATTGTTTTATGCTAATCCACGTACCGACGCATTCATTCTCTCGACAGTTCTACACTTCCTTCGTAAAAGCGAATTTTCCGTAACATTAAGCTGACCCCACGCTTGTTTTATGGCCCACAACAAATGTATTGCACATACACAAAAGTAAAGAACGCCAATTGTTTATTTATATAGAGAAATTGTTTTTTTTTTTTGTTTTCTTCAACACAATATACAGGGTGGCAGACATCGACGCGAAAACTGATACCATGGATTTAGTACATTTTTGGTTCAGAATTATGACTAATGTATATTACAAGAAACTGGTTTTTTTCGGCGCTTTTTGCTAAATATTTTTCGGGGATATAGAACCTTCCGTTTAGTCCGACTCGCACTTGGCCGGTTTCTAGTAAATGAAGTTCTTTTCAACCGACTTCAAAAAGGAGGAGGTTCTCAATTCAATTGTGTTTTTTTTTGTTTGGTTGTTACGCGATTACTCCGCCAATTATGAATTGATTTTGATGATTCTTTTTTTGTTTGGTACTATTTATACTTCAGAAGTGGACCAGATACAAATTTGGTCAAGATCTGATGAGGGGTTTTTGAGTTAGCTTCACTTATACGTATTTTTCCCACCTAGTATATGTGGATGATGTTCTAATAGTTCCTGTCACTGTAATTTACATAGCAGGTAGTGGTATTCAAATTTTTGTGGAGGGTTTGTGTAGGTATCACAACTAAAAAGTGAAAAATAAAACCCAAAAAAAAACCGACTTCCAAAAAAAACACTACAAAGTGAAAAAAAAAAATGATTTCGAAAGTCGGTGTCTTTGGTTTTTTATTTTCGTTTTTTTGCCACCGACTTTCGAAATCAAAGTTATTTTTCACTTTGTAGTGTTTTTATTGGAAGTCAGTTTTACTTTTTTTTTTCACTTTTTTGTCCTTTTATTTCTTGTCACTGTCTTCGTCAACTGACCTCTGAACAAAATGTTCAGTAAAATCTCCGTTTTGATGTTGCTGGTGTCGTAACTATGAACCTTTTATGAACTTACATAACATAATCAGCCAATAATGTCCCCACTGGGACACAGGCCTCCTCTGTGATAGGTAGTGGGCCATAATCCACCATGGCCGGCCCAGTGTGGATTGGCGAATTTTTGGTTCTTAGATATGCCGGTTTCCTCACGTTGTCCTTCACCGTTTTGAGAACTTAACAACTACAATAATTGATGAAGCCTACATATTGCTGACAGAAAGGCGATTCATGGGCATTTCTTCATCATTGATAAGTACCTGCAGACTCAATAGTCTGCTTATTTTCTTCAAGATACAAATTATCTTGAAGAACTTACGTTAAGTTATTACTAAGTACCTACTCAGTAGTTTTAAAAAACCCTATAAGACCCTCGGTCTTAACGAAGAACGATGTAACTTAACTGCTACTATACAGGGTGATCAATATGAACAACTTTTACTATGGCTAGCTTCGAATTCGCAAAAAAAAGACTTTCGCTCTTATAGGTATATACCCAATTGGACCATTCTGTTTAAGAAGGTCGAATATTTTTTTGCGAATTTGAATATTGGTTGGTAAAACACCCCCTTATTTTGTTGAGCTCCAGGGTTTAGTGCAAATCTAGGGGCTCATTCAATTTATTGAGTCTGGTTAAAAAAAGCTGGGGTCGATGCATTTCTTTCATTTATTCATTTATTGTTTTCAAAGACACCCTGTATAATAAGGACTTATCTAAGTTCCATAAAGAATTCTTTCTAAGACCTCAAAGCGATTTTATGTAACAAACTCAACTACTTTCAACCATTCGAGTAATAAAATTTTCTTTAATAATCCTAACGTCCCGTCTAGACGGTTGAAAGTAAAATTATAAATAATACGAAAATGTTATTCGTATGCAAATTTGTTTCATCACATCTAAAGTTTTAACTTTACACAAGAGGAACAAAATGTTCACAATCAGTATAATATGGAAAATAATGCTGGTTGCAGGATGGAACACGTTTTGTGTCATAGTCAGTTGGTGGAGGCACCGACTTATCCAGAAAAGTAATATCATCATAGACTCTTAAGACATTATTATGATTATTAAAATAGTTTTTCTTTTGGGTGATTCCGCCTTAAGGCTCCCGCAGACAGGCGCGAAGTAACAGTGTGACGTGACTCAGTAGAACAATTTCTATGAAAACTTCATGGAAATTGTTCTAACAGAATCGCGTCCCACTGTAGTTTCGCGCCTGTCTATTTTAATAATCATAATAATGTCTGATGATGATATTATTGATAAAAACAGCACAGTGCCTTAGAATCAAGTATATTTCTATACGTTATTGGCGAGTTTAAACCAAAACAATAATTTTCACTTATGTCTAGTGGTACTCGTATTAGGTTAAATTAAAACAGTGTATAAGTTCGTAACATATCTAAATTCCATTATGCTATCTGTTATGTGTATGTTCACATTAAATTTCAACCGAACAACACAACTCACAGCCGAACGAAAAATCACTCCATCCACCAACTCAGGTTCACACAATTTTCAAGACACTACAACCCAGCTCACGTAGCCCATATAATGTTGCGCCACAGGCACACCACACCGCAGTTGCGCCGTGTGCAGCCGGCTTAAGAACGTGATGCGCGAAATATGGCCGCTCAGAGCTCAGCAGCACAACTTCGCTACTCAGGCGAACAGCGTGGTTATTTGCACAGTTTGGGTAGTGGAAAAGGTATTGGGTAGTTTTAGATATAGTTGGGTAGGTAACGAAGTGGATTTAAAGAGTTTGAGCAGAAAATGGTACTAGGTAATGCAATGAAATCCGTTTTTGGATAAGAAATAATATGGTAGTTGACAGAAAGAAGAATACAATTATTAATTTTAATTTGTGTAATGGTTGTGAGCTACAGTGAGTGACGTGCCCCACTCCGCGATTACTGTACTGTAAGCTGTATTTTAGTATGGAGTGGAGCGGAGCGGGGCTCATCTACACATACCACCACTAATAGTGAAACTGTTTATTTGCTCGGTCATTTCAAAATTATAGACCTATTGCCAAAATATCAGTATTCTCAAAAATTATTGGAAAAGGTAATTTAAAATTCTATAAATTCTTATTTCTAAAAATTCAAACTTTTTTGCAACGAACAAAAAGGCTTCAGAAAGAATTCAAATATTAATATGGCTCTATTTGACCTGCTATCTAGTGTAATGACATCTGTAGATAAAGGTAATCCTATGTGTGCTATACTAACAGATATGACAAAAGCGTTCGATTTTGTAGATCATATAAGATTTTGCTGCAAAAATTACATGGGTTTGGTATAAGAGGAAACATCTTGAATTGAAACTCCTAGAATATATTTGAGTGACCGAAATCATTGTACTGAAATCACTAGAATTTGTCCTATTACTCAAACTCAAACTTAAAACTCAAACTCAAAGCATTTATTTCAATTAAACCATTTACAGGCACTTTTGAATTGTCAAGGGGTCGGTCAGTCAAAAATATGAAGCTAGTTGCCCATTCCAAAGCGTAGTAGGTACCTATGGAGAAGAACGGGAAAGAAACTCCACGGACACTCTTTTAAATAAAATACAAAATTGATACAAAATATTGGTTACATCATTCATTTTGAAATTATGCATGTGAGAACAATGTAATAAGACGTGCACGTTCGTAAAAGCGTCCGTAATAAAAAGAAGAAAAAAATAATCATTCAAAAACTTAAAATAAATTAAAATAAGCCATGGCAGCTAAGAGATGACCAGTCCCAACTGACGGCGCCCGTTCACGAACATGACGCATGGATCAGCTCCATTCAGCTCAACCATTTTGAAGGGAGCTAAATGATCCAACACACACGTCACCATCAGCGAGACATTTGAGTGAGCATGACATACTCACAGCCGCCAGGGCACATTCAAGTCAATGAAATACTACATATTACCCGGTAAATGGTAGCTCTTTAGTACATAGTACTCACACCTGTGCTATGCAATTATATAATACAAAGGAAATTGAGTTTATACAATACAAAAATGGTCTTACAATCTTCAGCAGCTCCATCTGTATTTTCAAAATGTTAATCAGTGTGTATGTCAATTAGTTGTGGAGCAGGACCAGCAATGAGCCAAGCATTATTATCAGTGATGTAATCCCCCAACTTATAATATGCCTGCCTACATAGTGTGCGTTTTATACAAGATTTGAATTTCGTCTCATTAAGTTGAAGTATATGGGGAGGAATTTTATTATAACATTTTAAACAGTACCCCATGAAAGACGAGTCTACCTTAGCCAGTCTGAAACCTGGTTGTACTAATAGGTCTCTATTTCTTGTACTATAATTGGGTCTATCACCTCTTTTACTAAAAAGATGTAAATTTTTTCTTACGTACATGATGTTTTCATAGATATATTGACAAGGTACCGTCATGATGTTAATATCTTTAAATAGTTCCCTAAGAGAGTCGCGCCTGCGGAGATAATAAATGGCTCTGATCGCTCTTTTCTGCAGAATAAAAATAGACTCGATGTCTGCAGCCCGTCCCCAAAGTAAAATACCGTAAGACATGATACTATGAAAATAACTGAAATAGACTAGCCTCGCGGTATCTACATCAGTAAATTGACGGATTTTTCTGACAGCATATGCTGCTGAACTTAGCCGTCCTGCAAGAGATGTTAAATGAGGACCCCATTGTAGCCTTGAGTCGAGCGTGATCCCCAGGAAAACAGTTTTATCGACAAATTCTAGTTTCTCTTGATTCAATACTATCTCACAATTACTACTTTTGACATTTGGTAAAGAAAATTTTATGCACTTAGTTTTTTCCCATTTAATACTAAATTATTAGCAGTGAACCAATTTTGGACCTGCAATAGGGCGTTATTTACGTCGTCAAAATTTGTAGCACGTCTATCTATCTTAAAAATTAGGGAAGTATCGTCAGCAAATTACTAAATTGGAGATAAAATACATATCTAAACCAAGGCATATAAATTATGGTGTACCTCAAGGTAGCGTACTGGGGCCACCCCTTTTCTTAATATACATCAATGATCTCCCAAAAACTATAGATCATAAAATGTTACTATTTGCAGATTACAGCACGGCTATTGTGGAATATACTAATCCTAATAATTATCAAAATTACATAAATGATTCTCTGAGTGACATTATAAATTGGTTTGACAAAAATAATCTTGTAATTTATTAATATAAATAAAACAAAAGTTATTCATTTCCACCAGCGCCGTAAGTATCCATCAGTTAACATTGCCTACAATAACTGTATAGTAAAAGTTACAAATGCAAAATTCTTAGGTATAACCATAGATAATAAACTAACTTTTTTATGAAATAAATTACAAATTACAATTACAATAACTTGAAAACCTCACTTAGAGGAAATCGGCAAGCGTCTGAGTAGATCTGCATATTTATTATTCTAATTATCAAAGAAAGTAAATACTGACACACTACTAACAGCCTATCATGGATTGGTCGCTTCTATTTTAAGATATGGTGTTGTTTTTTGGGACAGTCAACTAATAGAGAGCTTATATTCAGGATGCAAAAAAGATGTATACGATCAATGTGTGGTTTAAGAACAACGGAAACAATTGGAAACTGCATTATATGTTAAAACGAATCAACAACTATTTCAAAAAATTTCAGCAGTTAAGAGAACCCCGATTCGTGCCCAATATGAGAATTTGTTATGTCAAAACAAGTGTAAAACTGCTTTATTGAAAAAGAGTTTCTTTGGTATTGTAAAGTAACTGTTTTTAAAGCTTACTGTCAGGTGTTCTACACGTGCAGCCTGTGTACCAATAATTATACCTTGTGGGCCTTCAGCGCCCTACGAGTGCAATATAATAATGGTTTCAGGATGCAGTTGCGGTTGCCCCATTTTTGCAGTGCATTTGCTATGTTCGCGCAAAGGCACGTTGATGGGGTCCATGCCATCATAAGACAGAAGTCAGCCTCATTGCTCTGCAGAGCGCGTGCTAGCCTCAACTCCATCCTGAAAGTCATAGCTGGGAGATACGACTCTTCGATAATGCATAGCATTATTATGAGATGTACCTCTCAGAATAATCTTGTCACAAAATAATAATATTAAGCTTTACTAACATAGTCATAAGATTTCTGCTTACTAACTCAATATGGATGTTACTTGTCCGAATTATAGGTTATTTTATTTTATTTATTTATTTTATTTTATAAACCTTTAATTTAATGTTTTATTAATGGAAGGAGCTTAGGGATAGAAGTCTTTAAAGACCCAGAAGTAGGACAGAGGAGGAAAGAGGATCAAAGTCTAGTTAAACTGGGGTAATAAAAATGAAAGCAAAAAAAAAAGAAAAATGAAAAATCAAGAACGCGCTTCTAAAAATGTTTACCCAAGACTTTTCCCATGTGCCGCTATAAATGAACTAACACATGGCTCCACTGCCGGCGCCGGCCTTGTAGAACTCCCGTGCAAACGTGTCCGAGACGGATACGTATCGCTGCATCTCGCTACGTTATACCTGATCCTAGAACCTGATGTATAAAATACGTCGGCAAGGTGCAGTGAGAAGGCCGATATTTTTTCTTACACTTTTTAAGTAATAGGTACGGTTTCAGGTCTTTCTTGGGAGGATTTAGTAGATTTTTTGTTGCCACTTTAGATTTCAGATCAACAAAATATTCAAGAGAATTTTATTTAATTAAAGAAACTACGCCTTCCTTTAGTTAGCTGACTGCCTAAAGGCTTTTTGTTCTTCGGGTGTTTGTACAGAAATATTAATTAATCTGTTTACTTACTCAAATCGCTGTAACTTGTCAACGCAAGTAACTCAAAGCTAATTAGATATATACATGTGAAAGCTTGTAATTAGCAAATGTCACTAGTTATGTATGATATTTGTAATTGTTATTAGTCTGTAAGCTTTCTTTAAAATTAAATAAATAAATAAATATTGATATTTTTGACTTATTTCTTTTTCTTATTATTTGAATTGAATTTCTTTATTTTGCATAAAATATGGTACATAAAAAGTCTTAAATATAAGAAGTTACACATATTTAGCTTACTTACATAATTCAGTATGCAAAAAATACCTTATAATAAAATTATATATAGAACCACTTCAATCTATGATCTTAAATGATCTCATTAGTAACATAATGAGATCATGAGGTAAAAAGTAAGAAATATTTTTTTAAATAAATTTGGATGAATAGTTTTAGTTAGCTCGTGGCTAAGTAATAACAGACGCATGATTCGATACATCAGGTTAAGTCAGGCATCGGTCCTAGCGGACCCTTCCAAAGTTGGTTGGTCTCGGATTGAAAACTATTCATGCAAAGCAATCTGCCATAGCCTTTTCCCATCTATGTTGGGGTTGGCTTCCAGTCTAACCGGTTGCAGCTGAATATTAGGTATTTTACATGGAGCGACTGCCTATCTGACCTCCACAACCCACTAACTGGGTAATAAGGTAACCCTTGGTAAGACTGGTTGTCAGACTTTCGGGCTTCTGACGACCCGTAACGACTGTCAAAGATCCACGAACGACCGCCGGGTTCAACGGCTTAATCAGTAAGAGTCTGACACGACTTCCCGCTCCGCCTAGAGTGGGAGAAGTTATTTGATAATTTTACCACACAAAAAAAAAAAAAACACCAACCAACTTAGCACTTGAACTAAGCACCTGATCCCTTCAAAATGTTGAAATCTCCTGCTGAGTTCTTACTGCAAGACCCCTGCGAAAACTCCTACTATTATCAGTTGACCACATTTTAAATGTTAAACACATTACTTTTTTCCCCGAAGGATTGGGTAGAGGTGTCTACCTATAGTAAAAGTTACATGGGACTCAAACATAGCTGGCGAAAAATCGACCCAATTTAAAAGACCGACGTTCATAATATTTCTATACAGAAAAAATCTCCAACAAAAATAGTCTACTGTTGAACAAAGTGAAGTATCGAGGATTTTTCTAAAACAACTCCCTGTAGGCAGCTTCATTAGTTATTAATTAAGGGTAGCCGCGCGAGCGATCTGTTCATTAATTCAAAGCAACGTCTGCGGCCAGTCTTAACAATGATTTTGGGAGACCCTCACATTGGGCAAGTTGGACAATATTTTATAAATCACAAAATATAAATTCAAAAATCTCACAAAAAAACTAAATGTTGGATATCAAAAAAACATGTGTCACAGTGTTTCTCCACCGCACTGCGAACGGGACGCCAACATGAAACGAGATTACGCGGCCATAGTAAATGTACTGTCGCTACTTTGACGTCATCTAGTTCTCGTTGACGTCCTATCCACGGTGCGGTGGAAAAACGGCCTTAGAGGTTAACAAAAGCTATAGAAAATGTGGATAATATATTAGGCAGATAGGGAGAAAAGGTCTGTAAAACGTCTTCAAGAATTTAAGGTTAGTTTTATAGGAAGAAGAAGCCATTTAACCCTTCGAGATAACCCCTAAAAACATGATACTTTACTTAAGTACATTGTTTTTTGGTAACCGTACTAAAACAGTGTGTATAGGACACCAAATGGAGAACCTATTTAAACAAATAGATTTTAAAATAACTATCCTTGATAAACACATTTTACTCAAGTAACCTTATAACAGTAAATACCAAAAGACTCGTAAAGTTCAAACAGACACCAACTTCCCACAATTCCTAAACTTAAGCTCCAACAAACTGGTGTGAACTGGTGGAATCCAGTAAAAACCGGTTAAATCCGGTGTCCGCTGCCCCTATAAGATAAAATGAAGCTCTCACTTAATCTTAAGATTTCATGACTTGTTCGTTCAGGCTTCTTCCGAGACTTGTACAAAGGCAAGCATTAAAACGGAGTTTAAACCAAGGATTACATAAATACCTCAGGATTTTGAGTTGAGAAACAATGGAGATGTGTTGTTTTTGGAAACGAAGACAGCTTAATAATGACGACATTAAATGTAAACATTGAAAAACTTTAGTGTTTTTGACTCCTAAAAAAAACCACTGTGAAACTCACAGAAATTTCTACTTTTATTTTTACTTTTTGCTATGAATTTTGAATTAAGTTCACTATTAGACGTAAGTACCTACTTTGTTTCGACTCTGAGTTTTTATTGTATTTATCGTTCGATTAACGTAGGCGTGTTTTACAGAATAGATTCAGATAAAGTTTCAATCAGAGCCTTCATAATTATAGTTTAAGGCAAATGCTATCTGTTCTAGCATAATCCGAAATTGCTAAAACTTAAAAATGTTAGGTCCAATTTCAATCTTACAAGTTTTAAACAGTTACGAGACCAATTAAGAATTTTCAAATTCTCAAAAGAAAAATACGGCTTGCCCAAACTGGGAGTCGAACCTCACACTCTTTAGATTATATTGTGAAGTCACTTATGATTATTATGATTGTCAGTTTAGAATACCATATCTTAATAGCATATCTGATTTATTTCTTCAATCTGAGGTAAATACCTACTAAATTGTCAAAGGAAAGCGTCTTTAAAGGGAGTGCGAATAATCCCCAATAGAAATGGCTGAGGTGGTGTTTTTATGGGTAATTGTCGCTTTTTATTGCAGATTATGGTATTTTCTATGGTGATGATATGAGGGGGGGATGTTTAAGGAGTACATAAAATACGTAGAATTTACAATTTTGATAATAATTTTATGTTTAAAAGGGTGTGTGTTTTATTTCCGGGGTTTCTTTTGCAGAAATGAAGACGAGAATGAAGATATGACTGCTTCGTTGGTCTAGTATTTGCAAGCACTACCCCTTATAAAGAGGTCATTGGTTCGATTCCCGGGTCGGGAAAAGTGGGTTTTTACATAAGATTTTTTTCTGTAACAGCCCGTAGTCTACATTTTTACCTATGGCAATAGGCTCGCCCCTCATAGCATGGCATTTAAACATAACTGGCAAAATGTGGGTATACTAAAGTACTATCGGAGAACTTCATATCTAAGCAGTTGAAAACAAAATCCCGTGAACACGATGACCACATCTGTTACCGTCCGGTTCTATAGCGGCTGAGCGCTGCAAGCAGAAATAGTCCTTACGATGTATAGATATGGACTTCTTCGACGGTACCTACAATTCTGTCTAACCCTTCGGGATATACAGTCGTGATGTAGGTAATGTAAACAAAGTTGAGTTACCTCAAAGTAGGTATTCGTAAATAGATAAAAGGGCTTCAATCATTTGCCCTAGTAGCACAGAACGTGCGAAAATATCCCGAAAAAGTTATCTCTAGGGCTAGAACTATTAATATCAGTCCTTTTCTATTCCATAGAGGAATCGGTGACCGTTCTTCTCAAAGAATAATTCGCACAAACTCTATCCGAAAAGGGAATACCTCGAGAGTGACGTTTCGTGAATTTTTGTTCGACTAAATAAGAGGTTGGTTCCGCTCCATCGACTACATACTGAAATTGTTAAGGAGCTTCTTTATAATAATAATCTGTACTTATATTTATTTATTTATTTATTTATTTATATCCAACTTACATCTATCATTACAGGGTAACCTATTGCGATAGCGTACTTATCTAACTCTTATCCTAACTTGTTATCTAATTAACTTATAATTATAATTAAATTTTGTAACTTATTACAAATAATGCATTCTTTGTGAACTCACTCAGAGAACAATAAAATAGGTCCGAGTCATTAGCTATGAGGTTGAGAGTGCGGAGCGCACGCGTCATATATTTTTAACCGTCTGGAATTTCTCAGTAGTAGCCCGGAGTCTTAATTTGAGCCCGGTCTATTATCACCCAGAATATCAGCAGCTATAAAGATGATAGTTAGCAAGTGCGTCTTTGAGATTCTAATACAGTTTCTAGACATTTCAGACTTTCGAATTAAGTTGCAACAGTGAAACACACCCTAAAATAAGGCTACTTTTGTATTCTCGTGTCGTTTCTAGCCGCAGTGGCTAATGGCACTGGTCGTCATAAGTATGTGGCCTTATCTTCTTGTCCCGAGAGGGGGAATCCAGTGTGGAACATTCAAACTAATTCTTCGTTTTCGAGTTGAGAGATAAAATGCACAAATTAAGATAGTTTTTTGTACACTGTAAGCAGCAGTAGAATTTGTTTTTAATGTTCCGTGGGTCATATATTTTAACTTAAGGAATTTGTCAGTACTGTTAACTTTATCCGTATAATTAATTTAGTAACTGAGCGACCGAGCTTTGTTTGGGTCAAAATAGAGAAAACGAATTTTGCACGACTTGAGACCTAGCTAGATTGATTTTTAGCCCCCGTAAACCCTAAACCTAAATCGCAACTTTTATCGAAATCGGTACAGCCGTTTTCGAGAACGTGATTATAAATATATATGTCGGCGTCACATTGTAAACAACACGTGCATCGGGCTGCGCTGTAGCACTGTGACGCCGTAGCGCGCTACGACATTCTCCCACCTCCTCGCTGCTGGGCGGAGTTAGTGATCGCTGCGTCGTAGCGTGCTACGTCGTTGCCCCACCTACAATACTACCGTATAAAAGAGTCCGCACGGCGGCGAAATGTCATTCTACTATCAGGCGTTGCCCGGTGCACAGGTTGTATTGCTTTCAATTATTGTTACTCTGCCTCTCTGTACATTGTTACTATTTTTGTGTAAACTAAGCTATTACTGGGTGTCATGGCTATTTGTGTCTTGAAACTGATTAAGTGTAGTTTCGTGTAAAATTAATTGATTAAATAATTTATAAGAAAATCTAAATTCTTATTATTTAAAGAACCTCTTTGATTTTACAATATATCTGATCCTGTGCCTTCATCAGAAGTGGGATCAGACCCACTCCCACCTTTATCTGGGACTGCCAGTAATTTAATACAGGAACAAATGTAATTTTTTTCGGCTAGTATGGAATAAATTATTAAAAAAAAAAAAATGCTGATAGTATGACACCTAGCTACATGACACCCAGTACGCAATCAATGCTGGTTCCTTTCAATCCTAATGCACCTGAAACCGACATGATTAACTGGTGTGCGTTAAAATCAAGCCAAATAATATTTCATGGGTTGCTGTTAAGGAAATGCTGGTCTTTAAATTTTCCAAATCCATGACAATGAAAGATCATTTTGATTTAGTTATTAAATTTCAAATTGATAATAAATTCAAAGCAGGAATGCAAATTTACCGGGAAATGTACTAACCGGTTTTGGAATATCTATCCTGTCACAGTGCGATGACAAAATTTGGCCTAAACTCAATTCTGTCGTTATAAACGATAAAAATCAACTCTTCCGCATACTGCGCAGCTTCTCATTAAAGAGAAGAATTGAAGAACCAGGTACGTCTAAATCGTACACGAAAAATCCCCGTCCGTCAACACCATTTCGGAGAAATTGCAATTCGATCGGTTCTAATAACGTTAATTGCTCACTCCAAATAAAATTCCCAACCGACACCGAGTTAGGAATCGTTAATAACAAGGTTCAATAATTACTAGATGTTTACATAATTCGAGAAAGTTCTTCGCCTTTCGCGAGTCCCATATTATTCATTTAAAAAAAGGGACGGTAGCGATCGTATGTGTGTTGATTACCGGGAGCTTAATAGCAATACTCGACCAGACTGCTATCCTTTACCACTAATTAGTGATCAAATCGATAAGTTACATGGGGCCTGTTTCTTCTCTAATTTGGATATGGCCACTGGATTTCACTAATTTGCGTCCATAAGGAGTCTATAGAAAACTGCTTTTGTTATACCTTCGGGTCAATTTGAATACCTAACCATGCCGTTTGTTTTACGAAACGCTCCACAGGTTTTTCAAAGGGGCTATAAATACGGCACTTAAACCTCCTGAATCAGAGACCGTTCAAGAAGGGTTGATTCGTTTAAATAGATTAACTTTAAAAAATGTTCATTTATGAAGACAAAAAATTGAATAACTGGGTATCGTAATATCCTCTGGAGAGGTTGGACCAAGTCCTCATATGGTTGAAGCCCTAAAAAATATCCCTCCTGCAAGCACTGCTACTCATCAATTTACAGGCCTGGCCACATATTTTCGACAATTTATTCAAAATTTCTCAAAATTGATGAAACCTTTATAACCTCTAACCGCGGTCAAAAAGGTTACTATTAATTGGACCTGTGCATATTTTAGTCAGAAAACCACAAGTGCTGAAAGTCGTTATCATTTGTATGAATTGGAAACATTAGCCGTAGTTAAATCTGTGGAACATTTTCGACATTACCTGTATAGGCGTAAATTTACGGTTTTTACTGACTGTAACGCCTTAAAGGCCTCTCATTCCAAAAATGACATTACACCTAGAGTACACAGGTAGTGGGCAATTTTGCAGTCGTATGACTTTGATATAATTTATAAAGAGGGGAAAATATAGCACATGCAGTCTTTCTTTCACGTAATCATGCTGACACATCTTTTACTCATAAACCAGCTAAAATTGTAAATTTGGCTGAACTAGAGAGGTGTTGGTTATCTGTAGAACAACGTGATTCTGAAATATCAGACATTATTTCCAAATTCCGTTCAAATTACTTGCCGTCTGAAATATTACACACATACGATATTAGACAGGGCATCTTTATCGTAAAATTTAACGTAATAAAACCACAAAATGGTTACCAATATTGCCACACTCTTTAACCTGATCAATGATTAATCATGGACACAGCGAAATAAAACACCATGGTTATGAAAAAAAAAGCTCGATAAATTATACGATCCTCAATGGTTCCAAAAAATGTTCAAACTTAAAAAAAAAAAAAAATGTAGATTCATGCGTCGTTTGTAAGGTTTCCAAAGGTCCGTCGGGTGCCCAACAGGACCATCTATATCCAATCCCTAAATTGCCCATTCCATGGCATACAATTCATTTGGATTTAACTGGCAAACTCAGCCGAAAAAGCGAGCGTAAGGAGTATTGTTCCGTGATTATTGATGGTTTTACAAAATTCGTCTTGTTAGAGCATACCTTAACCCAAATGCATCTGATGCTATTAAATCACTTAAAAATGCAGTGAACTTGTTCGGCGCTCCTAAAAGAATAGTTGCATATCGTGGTAGGTCATACGACAATGCTGAATTTAAGATTTTTTTTAATGATAATCATATCATATTATAGCCACTGGTTCCAGTAGGGCAAATGGTCAGGTCGAGCGTATGCTCACTATAGTTGAAACATATTCGGAAAGCTTATGGCAAGATCATGTAGGCGACATCCAATTAACTCTCAATAGTACTCGTTGTAGAATAACAGGGTTCACGCCCTTGGAATTAATGTTTGGTATTAAGGGCAGTTCATTAAGGATATCAAGAGCATCTAATAATAAGGATTATTATGAAGATAGGTTAAACCTCGAAACCATTCGATCCGATGCTTCTGCTAGTATAAAAAGCTGGCGCAATACTCGTATGACACAGGTCGATTTAACAAGGGTAAAGCTATAGTTAAACCTTTTTCAGTAGATGACTCTGTCTTTTTTAAATGCGAAGAAAGACATCAAACGAAACTAGACCGTAAATACAAAGGCCCCTTTAAAATAACCGCTATTTTGGAAATAGATGGGTACGAATTAAAACACATTAATGGAAACAATAGAGTCTACAAATACTCTCATGAAAACTTGCGAGAAGTACCCCGTGGTCAGTCATTGTTTTTGGAAATCGCAGAAAATTATGATGAGGATGACGTGTCGGCGGATAATAACAACAGAGGTTCTTGTTCACGAGACTAGGCAACATATTAACTTGGATGATATTCAGTCTACTAATAGTGATACACTATATACCATATATCTCTGCCAATAATAATACCATGTCTGCCAATAGTGATACCTCTGTCAATAGTGATACCATGTCTACTAAAAGTGACACTATTTACCAGTTCTCATAATAATGAAAATTGTAGAAACTCTGGTTTACGTGCTGTTTCAGTAGAATCTATTGGCCCTGAATCAATTAACATTGTAACAGAAGCACTTGTACATCAACCAAAGTATTGAGCTATTTGTTAATTAAGCTAAAGGAACGATACTTGTTCGGCCTAGCTAGATCCGGTCCAGTTTAACTGAAGGGATACACCTGAAGGGCAAAACAATTGCCGGACCAGGGGACTGATCTTGTAGGGTCAGAAGTTGACCGGACCAAGCCTTGTAGAGTCATAGCTGACTGGACCAAGTGGTCAAATATCTGGAGGGTTAGAAGTTGACCGGACCAAGCCTTGTAGAGTCATAGCTGACTGGACCAAGTGGTTAAATATCTGAAGGGTATAAGTAGACCGGACCAGAAACAATAGCAGGATGACCAAACGGTACTTAATCAGTTTTTCATGTTCTAGATGTGGCATTGTGGGCTAAGCGTGCGAGGACGTCCGCACGTCAGCATGGCCGTGTCGGCGTCACATTGTAAACAACACGTGCATCGGGCTGCGCTGTAGCACTGTGACGCCGTAGCGCGCTACGACATTCTCCCACCTCCTCGCTGCTGGGCGGAGTTAGTGATCGCTGCGTCGTAGCGTGCTACGTCGTTGCCCCACCTACAATACTACCGTATAAAAGAGTCCGCACGGCGGCGAAATGTCATTCTACTATCAGGCGTTGCCCGGTGCACAGGTTGTATTGCTTTCAATTATTGTTACTCTGCCTCTCTGTACATTGTTACTATTTTTGTGTAAACTAAGCTATTACTGGGTGTCATGGCTATTTGTGTCTTGAAACTGATTAAGTGTAGTTTCGTGTAAAATTAATTGATTAAATAATTTATAAGAAAATCTAAATTCTTATTATTTAAAGAACCTCTTTGATTTTACAATATATCTGATCCTGTGCCTTCATATATATACAGGGTGTCCAGTAAATATGACGACATATTGCAGGAGGTGATAGCTTGGGTCAACACCTTCAAAAAAAACCCAATACATGTTCAGCAATATGTTACTTTTTTTTCACCACTGTAGGTGTGAAAACGGTGTTCTTTTTTAAAGTGGTATTTCTTAAAAAACATTCTTGTTTGTGATAGAAAAAAGACTTATCATTTATCAATGTGTAGAGTACGAATAATTTGATGTAAAAAAAAAATACTAGAAAAGGAATTTTTCAATACGAAATTCGAAAAAAATTGATTTATGGTAGAGATATTTCGATATTTTTGAAAATTTCGTTTATCTCTAAATTCGTAACATATTGCTGAACATATTTTTTTTTTTTTTGAAGGTATTGACGCATTCTATCACCCCCTTCAACATGTCGTACTATTTACTGGACTCCCTGTATATACAAATGTTGCTCATTTAATAGTATTTATGAAATTAAAGACAAAATTTCCTTTTTTGGCATTATCTAAACTTTTCATTGTTGGATTTATACCCACAAAGTCACTCATGGCACATACTATAAAAAGTTTTTAAATCTCTTTCAGTGTTACCATTAGTACCAACGATTGCTACACTAAAAACACAGCAATACCACTCCAACACCCACAAACAAATTCCGACTACCCTCATATTAACAATTAGAGTAGAAAATGATTTAGCTCTAAATACAGGCCGGTAGAATATGATTTTTGCTAAAAGCCGCCTGCTAAAAGCTAGCACACCATATTAGCTTGCGGTAACGCGTTGCCGTGGTACTAGGGAGATAGGAAACAGAAGGTCTATACGAAACCAATGAACCCGTTCTATAGGTGCATGAAAAGAGCCTCCCCGAGCGGCGTAAACAAAAATCGTATCGTACACAGAACAGCTAGCACTCGGTAACACACTCTGCGTTACCTAGTGCTAGCTATCCGGGGTAAAGAGTTAGAATAGTAACTCAGACTTTTTATCAGAAAAACTTTCAATGTTTATTGAGGCGAAAATAAGGGTGGGCATATAATCGTTATTGTTATTTGGCCCTGAGAAGGGCTGTTGGTCATGGCTCTGAAGGAAAATTCTGAAAGTTCTGAAACTTTACAAATATATTTTCAGTGTTCTCTCGTCCACACCTACCCAGCTATCAACTTTTCACCCTGCATATGCTTGCTCAAAAACCCTCTGGGTTCCCCTACCAATAGACCTTCTGAGTTTTCTTCATTTGCAGTGTTAGTGCACTTACGTTCAGCTTAAAATGAGCCATCATTTTTTTAATTTGGACTTCTTCTTGTTTATTTTTTCTGGACTGCGAAATTGAAGTTTATTTCATATTATGTCTGCAATATTTGTTAAATTGAAAAAAACTTTTGCCACGTTTCTTCCACTTTGCAAACCGTTAACGTTGAATAAGATCACAGCATCAGACAGCATCGATAACAGTTTTTACAGATTTTTGTAGTGAGTAATTTTACGGCTTTTTGTGTTTTTTTTTGCAATGACACGTAGATTTTTCCTATTATGGAGTTGACCAACGAGCCCTTAACACAAAGCATGGTTACTGGTTACGGTCAGCCTACATCATCCCATTACTAGGCATAGGCCTCCCCCCATGACTTCCAGCTGTTTCGGTTTGGACTATTGCGCATGAGAAGCCTGGTACTCGTAATATCAAAATATTGCTAACACTATATTAATCAGTCGTAGATTTTCAAGTCCCCAATCTGTCTCGTAGAGAAACAACAACAATTCGTCATTAAAACGTATCAAGGTATACCCGTGGCCTAGAAACTGACAGAACTGTACAAAAAAGCGCTTGAGTCGCTTTCAAAGCGTAATGCAATGTGCATAATTGTAGTGTTGTGGCGACACACGTCCGTTGTCACCGTAACCCATTTGCACAGTTCCATAAATCATATCACAGCACTACGGATGTTGGGGACTTAGGGAAATATGGGAGAAGGGGGCTTGGTTTCAGATTGATATTATGTTGATGTGGGGTTATGACGGAGTTGTATTGTTGGCATAGCCCTTTTCTGGTGATGGCCTAGATGGTGATGGGTCATCTTTTTCTCGTTTGAGCATGAATTTTTAGATTGTCTGCTGCAAACAGAGCAACTCTTCAATTTTCGTGTAACGTTGTCTATCATTCTATACTTATCTATTACATACTTTTTTAGCCTCTCTTTGTTTCTCAGCTGATATTTGAAATTTGGAAGTCCTGTAACAATAAAGAGAAATGGATTAGTTTAGTCTTGTAAGAATTTTTGACTTATCAGGGAAACAATAACGTTCTTTATCAAGCAGTGATTTTTTTCAATCAATTTTCTATCAATATAAAATGGGAAATATTCCACTGATCCTCTAGAAACTAAAGACTTTAAATTAAAGAACCTCTATAAAATGTTTGAGCTACTAATGGTAACGCGGCAGCGGCCGGCGAGTCCTAAATCAAAGTTGGACGCTGTCGCTTGACTATTTAGTATTTTTAGGATTAGCAGTGATAGCCTAGTGGTGTGACCGTCGGACTGCCAAGTCATAGGTCTCGAGTTTGAACCCAAAGCACGCACCTCTGACTTTTCGGATTCATGTGCGTATTGTATAGTTATCATTTGCTTCTAAAACGGTGAACCAAAACATCGTGAGGAAACCGGCATCCCTGAGAGATATTTCTCGACGACATATGGAGCCAAGTCAGAGGCCCATGGACGGCTTTAAAACTGACACCAGGTTAGTCACTAACCACTCGAAAAGAACAAGGAATCAATCTGCCTAGCCTTTTCCCAACTTTGTTGGGGTCGGCTTCCAGTCAAACCGGATGCAGCTGAATACCAGTATTTTACATGGAGCGACTGCCTATCTGACCTCCACAACCCAGTAACTGGGTAATACGATACCACTTGGTAAGACTGGTTGTCGGACTTTCAACCATGGGCTTAATGTGCTTTCCGAGGCACTGAGGGGTTTCGGTATGTTATGATAGTCACCCATCCACGGACCAACCGGCAAGCGTAACTTAACCTGATGAATCGACCCGTGCGGCCGTTATTACTTAGCCATGAACTCCACAATAGGAATTATTTGAGGTACACAAAAAGAGGCGCAATCATTATATTAGAGTGTTCAATAATATTAAAGGAACACAAAATGGGAATTAGTTGAGATTCGAATCAGTACATACCATATAAAATTCTTGCTTTAATTAAACGTTAATTTATGAAGACTTAAGATAGTGCAAATGAAAATATTCCGCCCACATAACCAATATAGGACAACGGACAAAATAATTCTAACAAAACACAAAATTTTCCGAAAGTCCAAACTCTTCGTACACACCCCGACTGAGGACAGATTTTAAAATGGATGACAACCATCGTTTCGCTTTGTCCGCCAGTGAGTGACTATGCAATTTGGCGGCACTCTTCTTCGCTGTCATTCATTTGTGGATCTGGGTCCTAACTTATGTGTGCATATGTAAGCGATAGTCGAGGTTTTTTGGGAAAATGTTGGCTCTTTGATGACGTAGAATAGTGATGGTATGTGGTCCCCTGTGTTTTTAGATGTTGTGATAGCTTTTTGTTGCTTCTACAAACATATTGGGTAATTAGCGTTTTCTCACAAATAGAGAACTTCGTCACTTCTATGATTTAAAATATTCATCAATTGCTTGATATTATATCGAATAATGACCACCATAGACAACTACCAATAGTAAAAAACCTTATTACTTATAGTTTTCTAAACATCCAAAAATACCTTTAAAATTACTACTCTTTTTGTTAGCAGAAATGACCAGTATTTGTTTTAAGACTTTGCCAAAACTTATTTTTGTTGCTTAATCTAAGTGGCATACGTTATCTTAGTTTATAAACATTAGTGCATACAAGTTTTAAAACATTAATGTTCATGGTTGTTAAATAAATTGAGAAAATGTTAGTATGAAAAAATGCAACTTCTTTAAAATTCTGCATACAAAACGCTGATTTCATAGGTAGGGACCTAATATTTATTGTTTAGGAATGTTCTGGTGGTTATTCAAGATTGTCACTTGTCATTAATTTGGCACTCTTCTTCGCTGTCATTCATTTGTCGATCTGAGTCCTTACTTATGTGTCGGTGCATATGTAAGCGATAGTTGAGGTTTTTTTGGGAAAAAGTTGGCTCTTTGATGAGTCAGAATAGTGATCTTATGTTTCCCTGTGTTTTTAGATGTTGTCATAACTTTTTGTTGTTTGTACAAATATGTTTTTGGTTTGCGCACATTTTCATAAATCTGATGCAGATTTGATATAATGATCAAATTCTTTTAATGTTATTGTTTTTGATGATATTTAAAACAAGCTATTTTATGAAAGGCTTACGAGGGTTGTTACGTTGGCTTGTTCATAGGTGATAAGCGGATAATTATTTCTACTCAAAATTCTTCAGAATTATTATTTATTCGCGTTTTGAGTTCTGTTTACATTTTTAGTTTTTATTTTCGCTTGAGCATAGATTTCGATGTTTTTGTTGGTATGTTGGCGCGAGCTAGCTGGCATTTAGCTAATAATTTAATTTAATGTTTTGTGTTGTGTAAGTGTAATGTAAATTATTTTGCATACTATTGTATAGAATCAAGTTTTTCTAACTTCTAACTGAACGTCTGTTTGTTGCGCCACTTCTTCTTCCCAGCTAAAGCACTAGGAAGTGGTGAAGAGCGGGCTTTTTTGGGGGGGATATCTTATGTAATTTTGACGTTCGAAAAGTGCTGATTCTCAGCCTAGTTTGGATAAATGACTTCTGAATTTGAATTTATTATCTTCTCACAATAAATTCTTAACTTTTGAAAAGAGTAACAATATCCCTAGGTATCTTAGAGTTTTCAAATTATTTCTCCAGTATTTCCAACTCTTTCCAAACAGATTACATAAGACCAGCACCCACACTATAAACAGATAGCTATCCTAGACAAAGGGGTGTTAAGCGATATCCCATGCATGGCCTGTCAGGCGGCATGGCACTCTACATCTATTTATACACGAGGGTGTGAATTGACTTGTGCATCATATAACAGCTCTGGGCACCGCAGTCTGACTGCGGTAGGGGAGCGCAACATTTTCTGCATTGTTTTAGTAAATTGAATAATCATATTTTGGTGTGTGTTACTAAAATATTAAATAAGCATAAATAAAGAGGAATAATGACCCAGTGTATTGGTAACGGCGACTTACGAGTTGTAGGTCGTAGGTTTTAACCCTGATAGGCGCTTTACTTTGTGTAAATCATTTCATCACCACTCTGCTCTGAAAACGGTGAAACGGATCAATGCCGTGGCGGATGCACTGTCACGTGTGGAGTAAATGACATTTCCAATTACACTAGACTACACGGCCCTTGCACATTCCCAGGAGAACGATCCTGAGCTGCAAGGCGCTGCAAGGCTGCAAGGCTGCAAGGTGCTGTTGTTTGTCAGGAGGCAAACAACGAGTCACACAGCCAGCCAGCACACCACAATGAGGAGGCCTGTGTCCAGCACAGTCCAACAGTGGGAACAGGCTGATTATGCTAAACGGAATACCTAATTGTGATTTTCGTAACACGATTTTTAAACCTTCAACTACGTAGAATGAGGTGGGCATTTTTGTATTCGTTTATTTATAAAATAATTTCATTAGGGCAATGTAAAATCACAACTATTTTCACAAGCTACAACGAAAGTATATTTTTTTTTTAAATCTTCAAAACAGCTTTGTGTTTTTTTGGATTTATGATTAGGTTTTTTTTTGTTTCTGTTTCTCAAATAAATGAAAAACGATTACAGCTAACGTTAGCTTTTATATTCTAAATACTTCTTTGAGCATATTATCACAGCAGAATTTCAATCATCCTTCCATACAGTCAAAGAAGGAAACTCTATACAAATAAACATAGGTACACATGGTTTTATATTGAGATGTCTCAACTCGCATGATATTACCGCCTAAAGCGACGGGATTTTCGACTGTACTGCACCAGCCACGAATATTGAGTAGAGTTATTAAAATACGTCTGGTTTTTGAGTAAAATTGCTTATATATTTAGATTTTATAATGTTTTATTTACTATCAAGGTACTTTTACTGTATTTCTTGAAAATTCCGGGAAGTTTTAATATCCAATGAAAATGGTCGTGGGTTTAAATTTTTTTAAACAAAAAAGTGATGTTTTATAATGTTAATTGTGGTATTGGTCAGAGGTTTTTTAGGTATAGGTGAATTTGTTTTTTTTTTGGCACAAAGGTTCTGCGTAAAAAGTAAAAATTAAAGTAGGACTGTAACTTGACTACAGCAGACAGGAAGGGTTGTGATCTCTCTGGCCTGTACCTAACCAACATAATATGTCCGTATGTCAGTAAGTGACCTACTTATTTATCACAACAGAAAACTTTGCAAGACCAATAAGTACTACCCAAAAACAAAACCCTCAATAATCCAAATGTTATGCACCCCTGTCCCATGTCGGGGCTCACTTGACCATTCAAATTTATGGGTTGTCGCCGCCATCGGCTTACAGGCTGTGTTTAAACTATACCATTATTGATTAACATATTATGTATTGATGAATATGTATGGTTCTGGTGGTGTTAGCTTTCTGCTGTACAATTAAATGAGTTGGGTAGTACAGAATATTTAAAAGGGGAAATACGCGTTTTTTTTTTTCAAGTCTAAGAATTATCTTCGGTGTTAAGGGTGGCAAATGTGGTAAAATATTATTATTTCGGGGTCGTAACCCCGAAATACTAATATTTTAAGTTTTTAAAACTTTCCGATGTTTAATATTATAATTTTGTTTCCTTTGTAACAATAATATTAGGTGTAGTTTATTTGTTCTAGTTTTAAGGAAATTTAAGAATTCTTTATTTGATTAATAAATGATTATTATATGCGTTTAAAACTAAATTAAAGTCCAACCTTTGTTCAAAGGCATACTATTCTATCAACGACTACTTAAATGATAAGAATAGATGGTCGCTGTGAGTAACTCAAGACAATGTTTAAATGTTCTTTCTCCAGAATTAGTTTACCTACTGACAGGTTATATGAGTTTATATAATTGTTTATAATTTTACTTTATAAGTCAATTTATTTTAATTTAGTGCTGACATAATCATGACATTACAATGTTTTTTTATGAGTTGTATTGCAATATGTGGTTAGCTAGCGACCTCGACAATTATTTATATTACCTCGATGCTCCTAGTTTATCAATTGTAACTTCTAGTTACAGCTATATGTAAGCGGGCACGCCCTTTATGCCTGGAGGCTTTTTTTTTTTAGATATTGTTTACTTTTAGTTATTTTTATTTCTGCTTGAGTATAGTTCTCGATGCTTTTGGTTTGTATATTGGCGTGTGCTAGCTGTCATATGGCTATTAATTATAGCTATTTAATTTATTATTTAAATTATTTTTTGCATATTGTAAATTGTCTTGCATACTGTTGTATAGAATCATTTTTTATTTTTTTTCTAACTGAACAGACAGCTGTGCTGCTGGGGAGTTTGTTGCGCCACTTCTTCTTCCCAGCAAAAGCACTAGGAAGTGGTGAAGGGTGGGCGTTTTGGGGGACTGTCTTATGTAATTTTGACGTTCGAAAAGTGCTGATTCTCAGCCTAGTTTGAATAAATGACTTTTGAATTTTGAATTAATTCGTGGAAAAGAATGTTGTTTATCTCGACTTTTGTGTATTGGAAGTTAAGAATTGGGGTGACTGAATCAAACGCTTGTGTAAAGGCTGACAAATAACTGCGCTTGTGATTTTACAAATAAACATAAATCTCTTCAAACTGCAATTCAACTTGGTGACAGAAATAAATAAGTAAAGTAGTAATTTAATTACTCTGAAAACAGACAATTTTTTGATAACACTAGGATATTCTCTCCCTATTTCCATTAAAAGTAACTATTACACTATGTACGTCATAGTGTAATAGTTATTTATTCGTAGATAAAGTGTAAAATGTAACGTAACTAGGGAGGGTCGCCCTGGTCCCGAAGCATCGAACTTTTAATTAGCTCTACTTTCAACTCTGTATTATTCAGGGTTGGCGCAAAAAAAAATGGGCAAAGTTAGAATATTTTTATATCGATATAATTAAAGTGCTGCTAAGTTTCATAAAAAGAGTTTGGGATTCAAAATTGTTGAGGCTGGAGCAGGTGGCCCAGTGACAACCGCCGTGACTAACGAGTCGTAGGTCCAGGTCGCTTTACTTTATGTAAATTATTTCATCACCACTGCTCTTAAAACGGTGAAGGAAAACATCGTGAGGAAACCGACATGTCCTAGAACCAAAAATTTGAAGACATATGACATCTACCAACCCGTACCGGGTAGTTTACGGCCCACTCGTCGTCATCGAGATGAGCCCTGAGTCCCAGCAGTGGAAATAATTCCAATAAAAAAAAAATATAAACAAAAAAACTCATCGGCCTTATTTTCTTTTATTTTGGAGAATATTGGCTTTAATTACTTTAATATATAGTAGCATAGTTGCTAATTATTTTTCATAAATAAGCAAAAGAATACAGTTTATTTTTGTTGAGGTTAACTTCTGCTACGCAACCCTCTACGACAAGTCTACGTAACTGCCTACGCTGCTACGACACCGCTACGAATTCTGTGTCTACGCCGCCTCCGGCATCACGCTACGAGAAAGTGAAGTGAAGTTGTTGTATTGATTTACATGAATAAGGAGTTGATACTATTATTTAGTAGGTACATTTTGCATGTTCACGTTCTTTTTGAGAATTATTTCTGTTAATTCCTGTCGGAGCAACAATGGGAAAAAAGCCCAAAATAGTATACCAGATGAAAACATAGGCGTAAAAGTAAAAAACTAGCAACAGTAGCTAAAGCCAGGAGAGCTAATGCATCCATTAAAAGGATGCGGATGTGGTAAGCCCCAAAAAATATTTTAAAATTCTCTTTATATTCTTGAAAGGGTTTTTTGATTTGACGACCAAAGAAAGGGCATTTGGGTAGGCAGCATAAATTACTCAGACTGCCAGAACATGATTAAAACAAACTGAAAAAAAAATCTATTGCCCACATAGTCTTCACAATCCCAAAAATACAATAACATGTATATATCATGTATAACAAACACACTTGGCATAATCTTCTTTAAACGCATATTTTAAAGGCATCAAAATTATTTAATACAATTATTGTTTGGCCGAATGTTTATAATTATGTCCGAATTTACAATGGCATACTTATAAGATGGCAGAATTTTATATGGAATAATTTTATTATGCATATTGCCATTTCTATAAAATAGCATTTTTAATCTTAAATTAAATTAAAATATTGTCTTAAAAAGTCAATATGTTGAGCTACAAAAGCTAGTGACAGAACCGAATAGCTGCAGAACCGAAAGCAACCCGAAACAAATTTATGTTATGCAAAACAATATTATGACATAAAAGTTCCTCTCCAATCGCTCGCTAGTTAACACGATCATCGACTTGTCTCAGCCTCCTGGTACCAGCCATCCAGCGAAGATTATCGCTCGCCCTAGTCTGAGGGCATCCTAACTTACGTTTGCCGATATGTGGTCTCCGTTCAAGGACACGTCTTCCTTAAACGGTTATTGGTTCTACAGTTAATATGGCCTGCCCATTGCCACTTTAGCTAGCTTTTTGTTGTCCTGAAATAAAGGCCTTACCGTCTTGCTTAACCACCAATCTCCCATAATATAGTAAAATATATTATTGTATATTTGAAGGCACAGGATCAGATATATTGTAAAAAAAAAGAGGTTCTTTAAATAATAAGAATTTAGATTTTCTTATAAATTATTTAATCAATTAATTTTACACAAAACTACACTTAATCAGTTTCAAGACACAAATAGCCATGACACCCAGTAATAGCTTAGTTTACACAAAATAGTAACAATGTACAGAGAGGCAGAGTAACAATAATTGAAAGCAATACAACCTGTGCACCGGGCAACGCCTGAAGGTAGAATGACATTTCTACATTTCATTTGCTACAGCGTAGCCCGATGCACGTGTTGTTTACAATGTGACGCCGACATATTCATGTCTTTATTTGCATTCCATAATGTAGGTATAAAGGTGTTAGAATGGCTTAAAGCTAAGGTACAATTACGGACCCTCTAGGGCACAGCAAAAAGTATTATGTATAAGTTAGTGTATATCAATGACTTACCATTATATTTAAAGGGTATCTGTGAAGTTGTACTGTTTGCAAATGATACTTCTCTTATTTTTAAAGTAGACAGGAATAGATAAGATTTTGACGATGTAAACAGTGCACTGTCAATGGTTATGGATTGACAAATAAAAATTTACGACAAATAAGCTAGTCCTCAATGTCAAGAAAACGAAATGTGTAAAGTTTGCCCTTCCAAATGTTAGAAATCTAGGACCCAACATCGTCTTAGATAAAGAGTAACCTCTGCAGTTTTTCTGGGTATAACAGTAGATGCCAAACTTCAGTGGGGCCAACATATATCTAGCCTAGCGGGAAGGCCTACGCCTACGCCGTCAGGAATGTAAGACAATACATTGACGTTGCTACAGCTCGGTTAGTCAATTTTAGTTTTTTCCTACGGTATTCCGCTGTGGGGCAAAGCTGCTGATATTCAAAATATATTTGTCCTTCAAAAACGAGCTGTTCGAACAATTTACCAGCTGGGTGCCAGAGTTTCTCTGAGAGATTTTTTTAAAGATAGTTGCATCACATTTCATCTTCGCCAACATCCTATATATTAGGTAAAATATACACCTATACACTAAAAACAATTCACAATGTTAACACTAGAAACAAGGACAAACTACGAGCTCCCTTTCACCGGCTTCATAAGGTTCATAACTCATTTGTTGGGCTTGGTATAACCTTTTACAACAAGCTATTTTATTTGACTTTTTAAGTCAATTTTTTTTTTTTTTTTTTTTTATATAAAGTACTCATTTTAATGATTTTCATGAGTTGTATTGCAATAATGTGGTTAGCTAGCGACCTCGAAAATTGATCATATTATTTTTTGCCTGAACAACCGGCAGCAAGTTTGTCATTCTCCCTTAGATGTAACTGCTTGCGGCAGCGTCAGGGGTCGGCTTGCCTCCTTCCCTCAAATATGGCAACGGGGGTAGTGGCTGATCTTTGCGTTATGCTCGTTAACGGGTGCTGCTTGTGGTGACTGGTCGTCTTGCTGATCATGGTTGTGTTATTGTTATTAGTAATTAAATGTTTATTTATTTTACCTTGATGGTCCTAGTTTATCATTTATAACTTCTACACATAACATAACATTACGCCTTGTTTCCCCGAAGGGTTGGGCAAAGGTGTACTTATAGTACACCCACATTTCACCAGTTATATATAGGTCCCATGTAATAGGGGGCGAGACTATTGCCATCAACCGGGCACAAATTCAGACTCCGGGCTGCTACTGAGAAATTCCAGGAAAAAAAACCCAATGACACTTACCCGACCTATTTTTTTTTTTTTTTTTTTTAGTGGGAAATCATCAAATGACTCCTCCTGCTCTGAGTGGAGCGGCAGGGCGTGTCAGACTCTTACTGACTAAAACCCAACCGTGTTTCTTCTGTTGCCTGTGGGCCACGGTATCCCTTTCGGACTTTCCCCCAACCCCGGCAGGCAATGGTCTCATCGGACCCCTTCACTTGCTGACATCTCTTTGAGGCACGCGTGGAATACAACGCGCCGTCAACCCGGGCTTGGTCCTTACTGAGCTACCCATTGCTCACCATCCGCAAACCCGCGCCTACGGTGACCGGGAATCGGCAATAGATTCCCGACGCCCAGGGCGTCTCTTCCTGCGGCGGCTAGGGGCGTGAGGGCGCGAAATTTGCCTCTCCCTCACGCGCTCCGCCTCCTCCTTCGCGAGCATCACTGCTTCGCAGAAGGAGGTGACGGCCTCCCATGCCCTCTCGCTCCGTACCATGGCCTGGACCATGGCCGGACACGAGAGATCCCCGCCACCGATCGCCTCCACGAGGACACGGTGGTGCTCTGCCCAAGCCCAAACCTCCACCGACACTTTGCCCGACCTGGGAATCGAACCCAGGACCTCATGTTCAGCAGTAGCGCTTGCGACCACTAGACCAACGAGGCAGTCAGTTATAACTTCTAGTTACAGCTATAGATATATAGCCATATGTAAGCGGGCACACCCTTTATGCCGGGAGGCTTATATTGTTTACGTTTAATCTTATTTTTTAAAATTTCAGCTTGAGTACAGTTCTCGACATTTTTATTGGTATATTGGCGTGTGCTAGCTAATATATGGCTATTAATTTATAATTTAAATTATGTTTAGTGTTGCGTAGTGTAAATAATGTTGCATACTATTGTAGTTTTTTTTTTTTTCCTAATTGAACAGACAGCTGTGCTGCTGGGGAGTTTGTTGCGCCACTTCTTCTTCCCAGCTAAAGCACTAGGAAGTGGTGAAGGGTGGGCGTTTTGTGGGACTGTCTTATGTAACTTTGACGTTCAAGAAGTGCTGATTCTCAGCCTAGTTAGAAAAATTGACTTTTGAATTTTATAAAATTAATTCTTAAAATCAACATTGAAAAACAAATTAAGTAACATTCAAAATTTTTTAAATATGTTCTAACATTAATTGAGATCATTTAGGTTGTGGTACATAATAATTATTTGATAAGGTCAATAAAATTTAACATAATATCCTATTATAATATTTATCTATGTATGTAAACGACTAACTGTGTGTGTATGGTGTCTGTTTGTGTTAATTTTTTTTTTGTCGGGCATGTATTCGTTTATTGTGTAGTGTTTTTAATTAATTTTGTATTGTTTTATATTGTACTGATTGTGGTGAGAAATAAATCTAATTTTTTATACTGTGGGCTTTATCGACCACCCTGATTCTATGTAGGATCACCAATTCCTTGTCTCTCAGAGAGTCATATTTATAAGGTTCTACACATGCAATTTAATTACTTCTCCTCTCAAGAAACATTCCTTTTAGCTCACATTTTAATCACTCAAATAAGATAAGAGGTCTCTAAGATTTTCACGGCTACGTAAGCATACAAAATACTACCTTTTCAAAACAACCTTTTTACGTAATAAAATCTACATGTAGGTATTCTAAACTTACATGATATTAAAACCTCTTTGCCGGCTCCATGTTACCGAAATATTTTACTACAAAGATGCACTTAAGTATATTAAAAATGTAATGTTAAAAGCAACGTATGATAAACAGTTGTTTTATTTTACAGTGTTTTAAGTTAAAAGGGATTTTCAGGTTCTTGTTTTCGTTTTGGGCTTTAAAAGTTATATTGTATGCTGTTGATGTTTGTACCATAATTATAAGTTTCGTGTTTCGTGGTACATCAAGTACAAGCTTAAATGTTTAAGGGTTTGGTGTGTAAATGTACTCCGGAAAGATCAATTGCAATTGTACATTTTTACGTGATTGATAAACATTGATGCGCAAATTGATCGTCGAACAAATGCAATTGAAGCGATTGACGAAATTACTACAATTGCATTTGATCGTTTCGGGGACCCTTTACTGTTTGACCGACTTCAAGTTTTATTTATTTATTTAAGAGTTTATGTACACACATATAAACAGTCAAGAAGAAAGGAACAGAAAAATACTTACAAAGATGATGCTTGTTTCTAAAGAAATCTCTTCCAGCATACCTGCGATAGGACAGAGGGTAAAAAGAGATGTAGACACCGTGTGTGAGAGTAGAGAGAAAGTAAAATACATAAAAACAAAGTACCATTCACTAATTTAAATATAAACATACAATATCAGAATAGAATAGGGGAAGTGAATTCCACAACCGATCCGCGTGATGGAGTAGGAGTAGAAGTCGGTTGAGTGGGGAGGGGATTTAAGGAGATTTCTAAGATGCGATCTGCAAGGTGCATGAGAAGGACGGGCGTAGGAAAAGCGTTCCCGCAGACAGGATGGTGTTTTAGGGTTTTGAAGGATTTTAAATAGACACAATATCCGAGATTTCCTGTGAAGTCGAATAGGGAGCCACTTGAGTACCTTGCGAAAGTTTGAAAAGTGATCATACTTTTTATGGTTAAAAACAAAAAGAATAGAGATTTTTAGCAAACGATCAAGTAGTTTATTTAAAAGCTCCTTGGTGGCATCCATATACGAGTAACAGGCATCAACGTAGTCTATGATGGGCTGTATAAAAATTTGAGCCTAATAACTTAAGAAAAAAAAAACCTTGTTATTACGTAAACTTGAATCGTAATTTAATGCTACGTAAGGTGATAACCGCTGTAGTGAAATTCTCAGGGTACCGGGTTCGACTCGAGGCCCACTCGAAACAAGTACCTGTATGCAATTTAGATTATTTGTTCACGTTTGGGTATTCTGTGTAACAATAATAAATGCATATTGAGATTTGAGTCTGCATAATGCTTCAGGAGAAATCCTGCAAGGCAAGGAAATTTGACTGTATATTCTGATATTTTTCGTGAAGAAATCAATACCAATTATTATTCATGCAATAAGTACAAAACGTTCACTATATATCATAAACTCTTTAATAAAAGGACCACATCATTACTCTGTGCAGCTAATGCTAACAGCGTCGCACCTCGCTCAGGTGCCAATCAAGCGTTGATTACATTAGCAATTACGACCCGGAGTTCGCGAGGTGGAGGAAAATTGGTCGCAAGATGTACCGCGCTATGTCTGTGACACTAAAGTTACTTTATCTGAGTGGAGATGACTGACAGTGTTATCCTAGAATGTTGATAGTGCCATGCTTAGAACAGTGACCTTTTCTTGACAAATGACATGATGTTTGTATTGCTCACACAGCTTTTGTAGGTTTAAATAGTGTCATAAGTGAAAACCCCCATTTAACTTAACGACGCTTACGTCATCGTATTAGTGTTTCAACATGTTGGAATATAAATTTGATAGAATTTTATGTCTATGGTATTTACTGGCTGGTATTCTGCTTATGATTTAAAAAAAGAAATAGCTATGAGAATGTTTTTAAATATCTTTCGGATCGGATAAACTCAAACTCAAAGCATTATTTCAATTAAACCATTTACAGCAGGCACTTTTGAATTGTCAAGGGGTCAGTCAGTCAGAAATATGAAGCTAGTTGCCCATTCCAAAGCGTAGGTTCCTATGGAGAAGAACGAGCAATAAAATCCACGGACACTCGACAAATGCGTGCACTGACTGGCCAGGTCCACTCAAATCTGTATGGTTCTTTCCTCAAAAGACCATTTCAGACACAAATCTACATGGTCCTCAAATTGAAATGCTCTGACCAAGATTATTTCCGGGTTATTATATACACATTGACATTAATGAATGTTATATATTCATTGACATGAATATTTACTTTAAAGTATTATATTATTTTAATTATTGTGAATGTGAAGACTGTGCAGGTTATTCCCTTTTGTTTTGTTTTTTTTTTTTTTTTGTCAATTAGTTTTTATCATGGTCTGGCAGTTTGAGTAATTTATGTGGCCTACCCAAACGTCCTTTCTTTGGTATTGTTCGTCGAATCGTTGAGCTCCTTAAATTCTGAGTTGAGCTGCACGATAACTGACAAATGCGTGCACTGACTGGACAGGTTTTCTCAATCTGAATGGTTATTTCCTCAAAAGACCATTTCAGACATCAATCTACATCGTCTTCACATGATCTGACCAAGATTATGTCTGGACTTTAAAAGAGACTGTGACCTCTGAGTCTGTTTCGGCCTTTCTTCTCAGAGTAGTCAGATAGGAAACGCCGACCTCATCTAGTTTTTAAAATATGATTGACGTGTAAAAGTGTTTGTACAAACCTACTTGCAGAAATAAATCATTTATCATTTATTTATTTATCATTTAAATCATAATATTCGTACAAATATGTCAATGTGAAAAATTGTGGCACTTCAATTTTGATGGTTGTCTGATAAGTATGGTTTTATTATAATTGGGGTTTTGATGGAGTCCTATTTTATATCAGTATTTAAAAAATGAATTAAAGTTCTGGGCTAAAGTTACTACATGTGTCTATTTGAAGAATGGATCCCAGAGCCCCAGTAAGATAAATAAAGCAGAGTAGTAGAATATAGCAGTTCGTTGTGGACGTGGGAAAACAGCGGCTGGTCACAACATCGTCTGTTATCAGAAGACGGCCGTCACGCAACCATCATTGGTGCGACGACCGACGATCTCCTAGAGTGACTGTCACAGGGTCACTTATCCGACCTTTTCAGTGATTCCAGGAACTTCGTTACAAAACTAGATGGCGCCACCTGCTGCGCCGTCAAACTTATTAGGTAACTACCGAAATTAATTATACAAAGTGTAATTGAAATAACTGCAAACCTTAGAGGGTCATTGTACTCATCATTATGAACAACTTGTACTACAGCACAATACCTACCTTGCCTGAAATTGCGAAAAAAAATCAACTCCATACATTTTTGTTCGCATAACTCGACAAAATGTAGGGAAAGCTGATTTTTATTGTTTACTAAGAACAATAAAAACAGCTGCACGGGTCGATCTTCAACGTTAAGCTACGCTTGCTGAGGTCGGTCCTTGGATGACCATCTATTACATATCAAGATCCCTCCGTGCCTCGGAAAGCACATTAAGCCGGTGGTCCTGGCTGTCATTTGTAAATCTTTGACTGTCGTTACGGGTATTCGGAAGCCCGTAATCTCAAAACCAGTCTTACCAAGGACTATCGTGTTATCGTATCGTGCTCCATGTAAAAAAAACTTTTTCACAAAACATAAAACCGACTTCCCAAAAAAAAACACTACAAAATGAAAAATAACTTTGATTTCGGAAGTCGGTGTCTTGGGTTTTTTGCCACCGACTTCCGAAATCAAAGTTATTTTTCATTTTGTAGTGTTTTTTTTTGGGAAGTCGGTTTTATTTTTTGTGAAAAAGTTTTTATTTTTCACTTTTTAGTTGTGGTACCTACACAAAACCCCCACAAAAATTTGAATACCAAGTAAATTACAGTGACAGGAACTATTAGAATATCATCCACATATGCTAGGTGGGAAAAATATGTATTATTGAAGCTAACTCAAAAACCCTTCATCAGATCTTGATCAAATTTATATGGGACCACTTCTGAAGTATGCCCTACCAAACAAAAAAAGAATCATCAAAATCAATTCATAATTGGCGGAGTAATGGCGTAACAAACATACAAAAAAAAAACATACCGTCGAATTGAGAACCTCCTCCTTTTTTTGAAGTCGGTTAAAAACTGGTATTCAGCTACATCCGATTAGACTGGAAGCCGACCCCAACATAGTTAAGAAAAGGCAGATGATTAAGAACTTCAATAGATTTGTTTAAGGTTGTTATAACATTTAAAATGTATTGTATGTATTATATTTAGTACAGGCGCGTGAATTTAGCGTAGTTTGTAGTAGGCAAAATGTTTAGTGTACCATTTCTGTTTAAATTTTCAGTTTACGACGTAAGTTTTCAGTCGTATATCATTGTAAGTGACATTGTGGTTGTACCCTAAACTGTTAGGGAGACTGTAGCTTTGGGGTGAAAACGCTGCGTGTGTTTCTGTAAATAAGGTCTGTGGGTTAGCAGGGTGTCGTGGACATGATTTTGTTTTTGTTAAGTAAAATCTTGTTGAATTTTGGTAAATTTTACTCTAAAAAGTCGTAACGCCAATATTAAAAAGAGTAAATTTGGATAGATTTTTGCAGTATAATACTATTTTTTACAATTGAGAAGAACAAATCTGCGATTTATAATAACCACTTTTGCTCCTCCACATTTTCACAATACTTTTATAGAATGCTATCATTTTACTGATGAAAGAATCGATCGAAAATAAAATCGGTCCAGTAGTTTTTGAATTTATTCATTTCTAACAAAAATACAAATCATTTCTCTTCGTAATATTAGTGTAAATACCAAACAAAAGTTCCCAACCACCTCTATTTGTGCTAATTTCAAAAACGACTGTTTAGTTTTAGAGTTCTTGTTTCACCACAAAAGTTAGGTGCATTAGTTTTACGCGTAGGTACATCCCGCAAACTATCCTCTAGTGCGTTCTAAATGCAAATGTGTTGTCCCCTTTATAACCTATAGCTAGGTTAGTACTTGTTTTTAATTTTACCATAACATTATGAAAGGTGATATTTTTGTTAGGAGCAGCTCGTGGCTAAGTAATAACAGCCGCACGGGTCGATCCATCTGGTTAAGCTACGCTTGCCGGGGTTGGTCTGTGGATGGGTTACCATCTTTATATAACGAGACTCCTCCGTGCCTCGGAAAGCACGTTAAGTCGTTGGTCCCGGCTGTCATCCGTGGATCTTTGACAAGCCCGAAAGTCTGACAACCTGACTTACCAGGGGGTATCGTATTACCTAGTTACTGGGTAACCTTCACAAGGACGTTAGATAGGCAGTCGCTCCATGTAAAATACTTGTACTCATCTGCATCCAGTTAGACTGGAAACCGACACCAACATAGTTGGGAAAAGGACTGCCTACCTATACTTAGTCTGGCCATAAATACGGTTACAATTAAACATAAGAAAGATATTACATTTAAATTTTAATCTGTCATTTTTATACGATTGTTCATTGGGTTTCTAACTTTGGCGCCAATAAATTGTACAATATTTTGCGATATTAAAATGGAGTGGGGTGATAAAGAGAACCGAATCGCTGTGATTTGAATCGTTGTGATTTGAAAGCTGGTATGGAGCCAAATGCAATTTTTAAAACTCTCCATACGCTTGGTATTAGTCAAATGTTTGTGTACCGGGCTATTAATAGGTACAATGAGACCTCTGTTTGTGACAGAAAAAGATCTGGCCGTCCACGTAGTGTTCGTACGAAAAAGGTGGTCAAAGCAGTAAGGGAAAGAATTTGAAGAAATCCTGTCCGAAAGCAAAAGATTTTATCTCGGGAGATGAAGATAGCACCCAGAACCATGTCGCGTATTTTAAAAGATGACTTAGGACTTGCAGCCTATAAGAGACGCACTGGTCATTTTTTATGTGTCAATTTAAAAAGAATAGGGTGGTAAAATCGAAACAACTACTGAAGCGGTACGCAAAGGGAGGTCACAGAAAAACTTTGTTTACGGATGAGAAAATCTTTACAATTGAGCAACATTTTAACAAAAAAAAAGTGACAGTATTTATGCTCAAAGCTCTAAGGAAGCTTCCCAATTAGTCGACAGAGTGCAACGTGGGCATTATCCGACTTCAGTGATGGTTTGGTGGGGTGTTAGCTATGAAGGAGTAACAGAGCCATATTTTTGTGAAAAGGTATCAAAACATCGGCACAAGTGTATCAAGATACCATTCTTGAGAAGGTAGTTAAGCCCCTTAACAACACCATATTCAATAACCAAGTATGGTCCTTCCAACAAGTTCGGCGCCGGGTCATAAAGCTCGGTCCACGCAGTCTTGGTTGGAAGTGAACGTTTCGGACTTCATCAGAGCTGAAGACTGGCCGTCGTCTAGTCCCGATCTTAATCCGCTGGATTATGATTTATGGTCAGTTTTAGAGAGTACGGCTTGCTCTAAACGCCATGATAATTTGGAGTCCCTAAAACAATCCATACGATTGGCAGTGAAGAATTTTCCCATGGAAAGAGTGCGTGTTTCTATTGATAACTGCCCCCAACGTTTAAAGGACTGTATTGCAGCCAATGGAGACCACTTCGAATAAGCTTTTTATATTTTAAATTGTTTTATATTTATGTATTAAACTAACACACTGTAAAAGTAATAAATATTGTTTAAAATAAAATAAATAAAATTCTTCATGACAATATTTATGGCAAGAAGGTATATATAGATTTGAAACTATTAACAATATTATTTAAGTGATTAAAGGTTAAAGCAGTAGATATAGCCGCGACTTACAAGTTGTCAGGTGGTAGGTTCGAATCCATATAGGTGCTTTACTTTGTGTAAATAATTGCATCACCACTGCTCTTAGAACGGTTAAGGAAAATGTCGTGAGGAAGAGACATAATTATCCTAGCTCAGATCAATCTTCCTTGTCTTTTCCTAATTATGTTGGGGTCAGCTTCCAACCTAACCAGCCAACTGACCAATAACTCAGTTACTTGGTAACAAGATACCCCCTGATAGGACTGGTTGTCAGACTTATGGGCTTTTGACTACCCTGTAACGGCTGTCAAAGATCTACGAATTACAGCCGAGTCCAATGGTGCTTAAAGTGCTCATAAATGTCATGAATGGTCACCCATCCACGAACTAACCGCGGCAAACGTAGGTTACCCTTCAATAGACCCGTGCGGCTGTTATGGCCACGAGCCCCTCATATAAGTAGCTCCAATAAATTGAGTAAAACAAATGATGGCGCTTTGTATGGCTTACCGATAGTTGATCCGGGTCTTGGTGTTAGTACCCATAATATTATGTAAGATTTGCCTTTTTGTATGTATCCTCGTGAAACAGGTCATCATCTTCATCGGCATAGGCAGCCTTGTTCCACCCACAGCTGAGTATATTGGATATATATATATATATCAATATATTGGTATTATATTTATAGGGCTATTTTGTAGTAGTGTATGTATTTAGTCTATTTTTTTTTGTAATCTGGGTTAGTTTGTGCTGAATTTATTTATTTAGGCAAACCAACTAAGTACACACCAAGACATTAAAAGTACATATCATTTACAAATACAATAGCATCTAAATTAAAGGTGAGCACAGCATTTTATTTAGATCTCACTATACGGAACATAGATCTACGTATTTGATATTAATTTCAACAAGATACCTCTACGCATTACTGAGAAAATTGATCTTGACATACTCACGGATGGACAACAAAGTGTTCCTATAAGGGTCCCGTTTTTTCCGTTTGAGGTACGGAACCCTAAAAAACTAAGTAAAATGAAAACAAAAAAAAAACAGGAAGTCCTGTACGAGAACAAAAGGCTCCTATCTCAGCACAATGCCCGAGGTCAGTCTTTAAAACCCTGACAGTAGTGTAAGCAGTAAAGGTCAGATCATAGAGCACGGTGAGGCCACGGCGGACGCAGGCACTGTCAAGACTTTCAGTGGTAACCAACGGCTTTGACTGGTAGAGATGACAGAAGTTGTGTGCTCAACGTACTTTCATGCGTTGCGCACACAACGCGTTTGCGTTGCCGCCGGGCCTTGCGGGGCAGACAGTACATTTTCATTTGTCTTTCTTGCCCGTTCTTCTCCATAGGAACCACTACGCTTTGGCGTAGGCAACTAGCTTCATCTTTCTGACTGACCGACCCCTCGGTAATTCAAAAGTGCCTGTAATTGCTTTAAATCTTAATCAATCTGCCTAGCCTTTTCCCAACTATGTTGGGGTCAGCTTCCAGTCTAACTGGATGCAGCTGAATACCAGTGTTTCACATGGAGCGACTGCCTATCTGACCTCCACAACCCAGTAACTGGGTAATACGATACCCCGTTGTAAGACTGGTTGTCAGACTTTCGGGATTCTGACGACCCGTAACGACTGTCAAAGATCCGCGAATGACATTCGGGACCAACGGTTTAACGTTCTTTCCGAGGCACGAAGGAGTCTCGTGATAAAAGATGGTCCCATCCACAGACCTACCCCGGTAAATGTAGCTTAACCTGTTAGATCGAACCGTGCGGCTGTACTTAGCCACGAGCTCCTAATTCGTTAACGTGTTTATCTTAATCCTAACTAATATATGCGAAAGTGAGTTTGTTTGTTATGCTTCTGCGCTAAAACCGCTGAATGGATTTGGATTAAATTTGACATATGGGTAGACCATGGCCTGGTTTAGGTCATAGGACACTTTTTATCGTATACGTTCCGTGGGATAATTTCCGACACCCACACGGGCGAAGCCGCGGGTAAACGCTGAGTTTCAGTTTCACCTATTCTACCAAATTTGCAATATTCACAATCACAATATTATAAAGTACAAATATGTAAGTAACAATACTGCTGATCAAATAACGCCGTTTACCATTGTACCAAGAGTCGCACGATTAGTATGTAAAGGAGCCAATTTGTCTTTATGTGACATACGGAGCATAAACTTAATTGAATGTTACAATTTATTGTTTCAATATTTTATTTCATCGTAATGAAATAATGAAACACTGTGAATTTATTATAGACATCGATTTAAGTAAATAGGCAAAAAACACATATTTTTGAGTCTTACTTAAATATTCGTAGCAGTACTTCAATAAGCAGTCATTCTTTTTTATCGGCCAAATAAATGCTTTAAATTGCTTTAAGACTACTTGTACCTATGGCAGAAAATAACGTTTAGGTAAATGCAGCAAGTTTGGCCAACGTATAGCCGTGATATACTCGCAGAGGCCGAGATGCTGAAAACACAACACAGTTCTTTGCCAATACGAATCACCATAATCACACGGTCATTATATCCGCTATGTTTCAGATGTGTAATAGTATATCCCTTCTTTTACATTGTGTAAATATTCTCATAAATAGGCCCCGGTTGGAGGATGCAAAGGGTTGTCAGTTAGGGTGATATCACCTCTATTTCCTTCAGGCAACTGTGCTGCTGGGGAGTATGTTGCGCGACTTCTTCTTTCCTAAAGTACTAGGAATCAGAATCAGAATCAGAATCAGCACAAAGCACTAGGAAGTGGTAAAGGGTGGGCGTTTTGAGCGACAGTCTTATGTAATGACATTCTAAAAGTGCTGATGCTGATGTACAGCCTAGTTTGAACAAATGTCTTTTGAGATTGATTTTGAATGAAGATGCACCTTACTTAAGGTTTTACATGCAACTTAGTTATCCGTCTATCTACCTTTGATTGAAAATGACAGTTCGAAAAGGTGATCAGCACCCGCGAAGGGAAAGGAATGTGCTAGAAAACTGCATAAAATTTTCGTACATGACCGTACATGTTCTCCAACTTGCTTGCCGAACCCTCCACCAGGGTGTATCACCTACCTGTCTTTAACCACCGGGATCCCTGAGGCCTGGGAGCCCGTGCTTACGACGCCGTTCATTTGTTATCATTACAAGTGACGTCACGGATTTAAGGGTTTGTTGTTAGGCTCGGTATTTCTCTTATGTATTTGTATTGTAAGCTTTGACAGTGGTGAGTAATGTTTGGTTATTTAGGTGGGTGGTTTGTGATCCCTGATGGGTTGTGTTGGGTTGAGGTCTTGTGTTAAGTTGTTTTGTAGATAGTAGTAGTTGGTCTTAACAAGGAGTATCGTACTATCCAGTAAATGGGTCGTGGAGGCCAGATAGACAGTCGCTCTATGTAAAATCAAAGTCCAATTATTTGTTTCAATTAGGCACGAAAAGGAATTTTTGAACGTCAAACATTACAAAAAAAATAAAAAATTGATTCTTGTCGCCCCTTCCTAAAGGTAGTTTTCGTAAGGAGAAGAATGGGCAAGAAACTCCACCGTTACTGTTTTAAAATGTTTTCACAATATCTTGTATTCATTAATTATATAATTATATGTGAAGACGATGCACCTAGAATACACGATAGGTAAAAAAAATGAAAAATGAAGGAAAAATACTGGTATTCAGTTGCATTCGGTTAGACTGGACGCCGACCCCAATATAGTTGGAAAAACGACCTAGGTAGATGATGAGATGGTAGTTGGTCATCAGAAGACATACCTACCATGTTTGTCAGTTCTTCTAAAATTTGTATTGACGATACAGCAAGCCCTAAAGTATCAAAAAATCCCCAATGCCTACATAAATACCTTAAAAGACGTTAACAACAATAGTGTAAGTCGAGTAAAGCTGGACCGACTAGGTGCAGAAATTAAAATAATTATGTAGAGGAGTTACACAGGGAGACCCTTTATCTCCCAAACTTTTCATCTCTGTCTTGGAGTTTATAATGAAGGGCCTAATCTGGAGACAGAAAGGAATCTACAAAACGGGCACTTTCTGAGCCACCTACGATTTTTCTAACTTTGCCGACGATACCGTTATTTTCTCCAAAACACCCAAACAATTGGGAGAAATGATCACAGAGCTATCATATGCAACGTTAGCGAGAGCGTAGGATTAAAAATAATACCTACGTCAAAAACTAAAGTTGCAACTAACAGTACTCAAATGCCAGTAAACTAAAAAGCTTTAAAATATGTGGATAGCTATCAATATTTGGGTAAGCAAATGTCCTTTAAAAAGTGAAGCCACACTGAGGAGATCGAAAGAAGAATAAACATGACTCGAAAGAAATTTTCGAGTCTAAAAGAAATATTGAAATCAAAACTCCCCATGATTTTAGAGAAAAAGGTAATGGACTCCTGCTTATTACCCTGCTTAGCGGTTTTCAGAATTGAATATTTACCAAAGCGACGAATGACAAAATTCGAACGAGCCAACGAACAATAGAATGGAGCATCCTTAAGACCCTATTTTTTTTTTAACTTTGCCCTACTCAAGGAATTTCTCCTGTATTGTGGGTGCGTTTATAAACATTTAAACTCACATACACAAACAGCCAGACCCAGAACAACTACTTGTAGGTCATACAAATATTTGTTCCGTACGGGAATCGAACGCCCGCGACACGCAGCGCAGCAGTCAATCGCTTAACCACTGCGCCAACCGTGTCGTGTCGATTAAAAGACAAACAAAGAAATGAAGACATACGTAAGAGAACTAATGCTCTAGACGCCCTCGAACATACCCAACGTCTGAAGTAGAAATGGGCAGGCCATGTAACACGCCTACCTGTCACAAGATGGACCCATAGAAGGATGATATGGTCGGGACCAACAGGAAAAATACCTAGAAGTCGCCCACCGGAACGCTGGGTAGGCGAAATAGAAAAAAATGCATAGGCAAAGACTGGATGGTCTAAGCCAAAAACACCCTGGAAACTGGTAACCTGGAAAAAATTGGAGGACGCCTGTACCTGAAAAGGGGACATAACCTAATTCAAAAGTGTTTTTTGTTTTAGTAATCCACTTGTAAATTATAAGTTTTGGTTATGGAAATAAAGTATATAATATATCTATTATTATTCACGAATTTTCAAAAAAGGTTGGGAATAGCAGTGCTTATTAATAATGATGATTTCATGGAGTTTTTTGATATATTGTGTGTTTCCGTTAGGAATTTCACAGTAGCACCCCGGAGCCTGCTCGCCCCCGTATTAGTCCATAATACCTCATCTCAAATTCACTCGCACGATACCTATTGCTCGCGGACTGAGAGCGGCGGTGGGGAGAAAGCTCCAGGGCGCCAATAGTTAGCATTTCTAGTTAGTAGATATTAATACCGCCCTAAGGTTGACTGATAGAAAATTCCTCAGGCATTAAGTCCGCCTTTGTACAGTATTTTTTTACCTGTGCATAAAGTTTTAATATATAAATACCGAATAGTCCGACTCGCACTTAGCCATTTTTTTTGTATTTTCAAATCACGTACCGACGATACAGATATCTGTATGTATGTCACTTCTACATAATTCACCTATTCCATTTTATCTATCACCAATCCGTTCGATAAGTCTGCACTGTGCAGCTAACGAATTGGCATGCAGCCGTCTGTTTACGCATTCCGTCAGTGAATAGTTTGTTTGTTATCCTGTATGATGGCTAACATTATTTGTGGTTAGAATAACATTGGAAAATAGTGGTCTAAATTAGTTGTAAGTAGCTAGAATGAAACGAATTAACTGAGTATTTAAAATATAGTTAAAGAAAGAAAATACATTTATTTAACACAGACTAAAAGGCACACAAGTAAAAAGAAAAAATAAAATAAAAGGAAAGAATACAAAATAAAAAGTGTAAAAGTGCGTTGTATGATACTAGCAGGAATGACATTAAAGAAACAAGATTTGCAATTGAGGATGACGACATTTGACAGCAATTTTAAATTACACTTGAGGCAATTATAATCTAGCTGCACCCCGAGGTTTCACCCGCATGAGTCTTGATCCCGGGGGAATATCGGGCTAAGAAGTATTTTGTCCTAGTCCAGACCATGGTCTACCCATGTGCCAAATTTCATCCAATCTGTGATCTGTTTAGCCGTTTTAGCGTGAAAGCGTTACAAACAAATAACTATGTTTGTTTCACGCTAGTTTTAACTAATGTTAGGATTACGATTCATTGTTGTTACATATTGCTTTTTTTCAACGATTTATTTAAACAAATAAAATTGTTACACTTTTGAACCGAATTTCTTTAACGCGGTTTGCGGTAGAGGTTGTCTAGCCAAAATCATCACGTAAATAAAAAAGCGTTATGTCTCCATGCGACTGTCTGTTTGAGAGAAAGTGTGAATTTAATACGCATTTTTAAACGCGGGTCTTTACGAACTAAAAGAAACAAATGTTTTTGTATTCGTTTAAAATTTTAGGTGAGAAGGAATTTCGTTCCTGACTCGGGTGTCCCGACCGCAAACGTTTACTTTATTTATATTTAGTATTACTCAAACTTGTGAAGTGAGCAAAGTGACGAAGTGCTGTAACTTTACATTTTACAGTTTAATTTGATATCATTTAATTGTCCTTTTGTGTGTCTTTATTGTGCACTGAATAAATGTTTTATATATCTATCTAGTAACACCATTCTCCTACCTCATCCATAAACATCCACAACTCACCATATTCATACCAACTGCAATCACACAAACACACAAGAACATAGACACACGAATCGCCTGCGCCTCCAATAGCGTGTTTGCACAGAGTTCGTTAATCTATCCAGTTTGCACAGGCAGCCGTCTGATCATCTTCTAATTGTATGCGAATGCCTAATGCGAAATTATGCGAACTACAAACTCAGCGCTTAAATTAGACGCTGCCTACGTTAAATTGGACTGCAGTGTAAAGTCTGTGTTCTATACAATCGTATGTGGCTTTGAAGATAGAGATATCATTTTTGAATTTTCCCAACTTTGGTTGGGTTGGTTTCCATTATTGTAGATACCTATCTATCTAACACATCAGTAAACAGTTTTTTCCAATATTAAACATAATTACCTAACTATTTACACTAGGTACTAAATTCAAGAACTAACTATACAAATGAATACAAACACAAAAGGACACTGAAGGCTTCGAAGTAGGTACTCGTCCGCATCGCTATCATCTGGAAACGTACCCAGAAGACTGGCAGCATTGCCTGGTTGAATGGCAATCCTAATTCTTTGGCTAAAGAAAAAGCCAGCCTATCATTTATTATTTTTATTGTTTCTGCGACTTGCCCTTGAGTAGTTTACATAAATTAATTGGAAACAAGCTGCTGATAGTTTCTATTTGAACTACACTACTCACCACCGTGCTAAAGTAAATTTATAGGGTATAATCAGCTAGGAAAAGATTCAATTAAACAAGTACCTTCTTAGACAATACAAAGTTTATTGGAATTATACAAAATTAAGGCACACATACAAATAACGTGGGAAGCCTCTAAATTAATATACATTTTCCTGACACTACGGCATTCACCCACACAGCTAGTCTCCGTTCCTAGTGGTATCGGTGAACACCTGTAATGGGACAATAGCAGTTTCTCAGAGTCGCTATAGCGAGTCCGTGACGCGAACCAATTAACAACCTCTAACTCAACTCTACACGTATGATCTATTTGGACTGTGCTCATAAGGGGAAAATAACTAATATGCTAGGCAAACCCAAGACACAATATCCTTACAAAAACTGGTCTTAACACAAAAGGCCTAACTCTCTCATAGGTTAAATTATAATATTACACAGATTTAACGCTCTCAGCAAACCTTGAGTTGAACTCTCATATGACTCTCAGTTGACGGATTCTCCGTCCTTGGCTTCGCTGACAGGAGAAACCTGTCAACACACGCGAACGTGGCCTACGGACTAGATGGTGACGCTTTCGTTACCTGGAGTGGTGAACTTCCCTCATCACCTGGATTCGGTTAGGTAAGGCCTTCCTGAACGTCGGATAACCACACCGCAAGGGATAACCTTAAAGCGCCTGCGCTTTGATGGATTTCCAATCACACAACGGCGCAACACCAAGGCATCTAATCGCGCATAGCACCAATCTTAAATAGAGGCTAGCATAACAGCCAGACCTGTAACAACCTCCTCGTGTCAGAATCACACATGCAAGACCTAGGCTATAGGCTATCTAGCAAGAACAAAGCAAATGGTTGGATACTCACAGGATTCAGCTTCAACAGGACTTATATTAAAAACCTCATCGGGTTATTTGGACATATCCAGATCGTCTTAAGATTTAGTCCCTCTCAATCAGCCTTTAGGCTCGTGTCCTGGATCGTCAAAGACCGACGCCATTTTTCCAAACCAATCTGACAGGTTCTAATCTTTCACAGACTATATAGATTTGTTATCGATTTTTTATCTTTTGTTCAATTAACCATCATCTGCCTAGCCTTTTCCCAACTACGTTGGGGTCAGCTTCCAGTCTAACCGGATGCAGCTGAATACCAGTATTTTATATGGAGCGACTGCCTATCTGACCTCCACCACCCAGTAATTGGGTGATACGATACCCCTTGGTAAGACTGGTTGTCAGACTTTCGGGCTTCTGACGACCCGTAACGACTGTCAAAGATCCACGAATGACAGCCGGGACCAACTGCTTAACCTGCTTTCCGAGGCACGGTGGAGTCTCGGTACGTAAAGATGGTCACCCATCCACAGACCAACCCCGGCAAGCGTAGCTTAACCTGACGGATCGACCCGTGCGGCAGTTATTACTTAGCCACGAGCTCCTCTTCTCTATCTTCAATTAACCAAACATTGTTTTTGATATAAAATATGGTAAATTCTGTATGATTGTTCATTTATTTTAATTAACCAATAAACTTGTAATTAATTTATTAGAACACAAAGACACCAACGCCATCTTGTGTCACGTAAACAATCATGACACTAGTCTGCCGATAACCACGACAGGTGTTGCTACTTGGTGCCATCAATGTTTACTTTTGCAACGTCATAGACTGCGAAAACTTAATTGCATTTATTAAGTTTATAATCATAATTATTGAAAGGTTACATCAGTTATTAGACATTGAATATTGTCATCATGTTCCTTTTATAATAGTGTAATACTTCTCCTTCTCCAGTCGCACTCCATTTAAGCTCAGTTACGCACGGGTGATTTTTTCCCGCGGCAATGTTTTTTGCGATAAAATCACGCCGCGATGTTTTACGTCCGTGCAAACGTGGGCTAACTCGGTTACTCCAGTTCCAGCTGCTACCAGCCTGCTCGTGTCGTGGCACCATCCTAGCTTACGTTTGACGATTCGCGGTCTCTTCTGAAGACCACGTCTACTCCAACGGACATCGGTTCTACGACTAATAAGGCCTGCCATTTTAGCTTGCTTGGATTATGATAACCTAGTATAACGTCTGGCTATTTTTGACAAGCGGGAACGATGGTCTGACACCGCGTTCTTAAGTCAAAGTCAAAACGTTTATTGCAAACTGAGTGTATAATGTTGGTTATATTTTATGTTAGTACATAGGACTTAGCAGCCTTTGCCTTTGTTTCCGAGATACAGAGAATACTCGATATGATTAATGAGAATATTGACATAATTTAAAAGGTAATTAATGGTCTTAAAATTAATGGTCTTGAGTAAGTTCGGTGATAGATAGCATGAGTAATGGCAAATCCCCTGGGCATGATGGGCTCAGCATAGAGCATTTAAAATATGCAGGCATGCATATGCCGAGGGTCCTGTCCTTGTTCTATAAGATGTGTCTCAGCCATTCTTATTTACCGGCAGACCTAATTAAGACCATAGTAGTACCCATCGTGAAGAATAGGACTGGCGACATCTCGGACGTGAGCAACTATCGCCCGATCTCGCTTGCAACTGTGATGGCTAAGGTGTTGGACAGTATGCTTGATTCTTATTTGGAAAACTATGTAAAGTTGCACGATGCACAGTTTGAGTTTTGTCCTGGACTGTCAACCGAAAGTGCTATCCTAGGTGTCAAGTATACTGTCAAATACTACACTGACCGTAAGACATGACATAACACAAGACCGTGTATGCCTGCTTCCTTGATGTCTCCAAGGCTTTTGATCTTGTTTTATATGACGTGCTTTGGAGTAAGTTTAGGAGTAGGGGTATACCGGTGGAACTGATCAGTGTTTTACAATTCTGGTATCGTAGCCAGACAAACCGTGTTAAATGGTCTAATGCGCTCTCGGAATCATATGGATTGGAGTGCGGTGTGAGGCAGGGTGGTTTGTCGTCTCCCCGGCTCTTCAATCTATATGTTAATGACCTCATTGCCGAGCTCAGCAGCATGCGTGTCGGATGCAGGGTAAATGGTGTTAGTTGCAACAACATCAGTTATGCGGATGACATGGTGCTGCTGGGCCCGTCGCCGGGAGCGATCCGGGAGCTGTTAAAAGTATGTGAGACCTACGCTGCTGCACATGGTCTTATCTATAATGCTACAAAAGGTGAATACATGGTCTTTGGGGTCGCCGGTAGGTGCCGGGAAAGTACACTCGAACTTGCCATAAACGGCACGCCAATACGCAGAGTGACTAAGTTTAAATATCTTGGGCATTTTCTTACCGACGACCTCAGTGACCATAGTGACATTGAGAGGGAGCGTAGGGCTCTGGCGGTCAGGGGTAATATTTTGGCACGAAAATTTGCTCGGTGTACTGACCAAGTAAAGATTACGCTTTTAAAAGCTTATTGTCAGAGCTTTTACACCGGGAATCTTTGGATCAACTACTCGAAAATGTCGCTGGATGTTCTACGCGTCCAATATAACAATGTTTTTAGAATGTTGTTGCGACTGCCTCGTTATTGCAGTGCCTCGCAAATGTTCGCGGTAAACCATACTGATGGATTTCATGCCATCATCCGTAATAAAACAGCCTCACTTCTGAGCAGAATAAGGGGCAGTCGCAACAGCATCCTGAAGCCTGTGGCGGCAGATACTTCCTCGCCCATAATAAGGCAATTTGTGAGAAGACTTATACCATAGTTTCCACTTCTCGGTGTTGAGTTGATGGGAGGTCTTCTCATGAATTCGTCTTTAGTTTAAGTTACTAACAATAGTGTTTTAAATGCAAACCTGTTACTCACAATTTATGGATCTCTTAGTTGTCCGAATTAAAATGGTTTTTTATTTTTTTTATTTAAAATAATAATAATGTACAAGTATATAAAAAATCTCGTTGGTCTAGTAGTCGCAAGCACTAATGCTGAGCATGAGATCCTGGGTTCGATTCCCAGGTCGGGCAGTTTCATTGGGTTTTTTCATCAGGAATTTCTCAGTAGCAGCCTGTCTTGTGTCTGGATTAGTGCCTGGTTGATGGAAATAGGCTCGCCCACTATTATATAGTCCTCCAGACCGTATTTCGGCCACGGCGGCCAATCTCAACGGAGACTACCCTTCGGCGCGGGAGTTATTATAGTGCACAATTAATATGTGCGCAGACACAGGTGCACTCTCTCTTCCCTCACTCTCATAGTCCGATGGGAAGGCAATCCGACACGACTGGAGAGTGATCAGGCGCAGGTCCAACGGCTTAACGTGCTTTCTGAGGCACGGGGGTATCACACCACCGTCTTCCAAATCCGGGCTGTTACTAAGAAATTCCTAATGGAAAAACCCAATAACACTTTGCCCGACCCGGGAATCGAACTCAGGACCCCACGCTCTGCAGTCGCGCTTGTCACCACGAGACCAACGGGGCAGTTACATGGGGGCACCCCCTATTACATGGGACTTAAAAACATAACTGGCGAAACGTGGGTGTTACTATATGTACACCTCTGCCTAACCCTACGGGGATTACAGGCGTGTTGTTATGATATGTTAAGTATGTAAAAAACGGCGGGGATAAAGTCATAGGGCATTAAAAAAATTGTCCGCAACGCTGTCAACAGGAAAAGTACTCAAAAGGCTGGCAGCATTGCCACGTTGTATGCTGCTGCTGGAAGGAGATACCATCATTCAGGACAAATGCTATATTATAGTACCATAAAATTGTATACAAATGTATAGATTTATACTCTATACAAAACAGTCCGACAAACAGTTTAAATAAAAACGATTTCCATATAAATAAATAGTTTTTCCTCTATCACAGTCAAATATTAAAGTTTTAAATGGTTTTGTAGATTTTTATATCGGAACAAATAAGTGAATTTTTGTATGTTTGGATAACCGGTCAGTATCAACATCAATAATCAATATCCGGTCAATTATAATGTTGTGTTTTGTTAGTTTAGTTGTCGCTAGTATGGCTACAGGGTGTGTGATCCCAGGTTCGATTCTAGAGTCTGGCAAGAAGAGAAAGCTGTCCTTTAGACTAAGTATATTTATTTTCTATTGCTTCTTTCTTTCTTAGTATAATTATAAAAAGATTTATGTACCTAAACGACATATTACAACAGATTAATATAGAGTTCACTCCGCAAAATCATTAAAATAAAAAAAGACTTGCTACGACACAATAAAGTGCAATTCAGGTCGCACAGCGTTAATTACCTATAGTTATGTTCACCTAGAAGTTGCCTCTCTCTCTATCGCGTAACTTTATCTTATAACTTCTGACTACGTTACGTTACGCCGCGTACTTCTAGCTTCATACCTAAAATACGGAGTGCGTCTTCTGTAGTATTCTGTGGTATTACTGATGTTTCAAGCAAATCTCAACTATTCTCAGACTTAAAAAGGTTTAAAAAAGAAGAGATCGATTTATTTGCTATAAATAGGCAGACATCTGCTAGACACAAAACTGATAAGTATTTTTTTATTCCCTTGTCCAAGTACTAAAACAAAATGCGTCCTACGATCTAAATGCAATCAAAACACTATTAAAATCACAATAAAAATTATATCTACTCGAACTAGTCGTAAATGAGGGCCCTAAAAATTTCAAAAGCTCCCTAGACGGTTGCCATAAAATTTCGATTTCTCGTCAAAACTACGTTATTTTAAGCATACAAAAACTCACTTATTATCAGGTATTAAGGATGATTTTTCTTTAAATAAACGTAAGTTGAGAATCTAACTACACCGTGTAGCAATTGAAAGTGCCAAGTTTACGAGCGAGCACTGTAATCGATCGATGACGTGACGAGTGTACCAATGTTTTAGCACTAAGTGTAAATTTGATGGGTGTTTTAAAATTCCATGAAGTGTTATTTAAAAAAATGCTGTATATATTGTAGGCAGGATGTTATTCATAAAAAAGGGCATTCAAGTGGAAGACACTACGCCAAAAATCACTACCGACGGTGGACATTTCAAATGCGTACACTCTTTATACCATTGAACTAAAAACTTTGTTCTGAATTCGATCTGTATATTGCAGCATTCTGCTGCCAGCGTCACACGTTAAAAAGGTCGAAAATGTTTTATTTATAAAAAGTTAGCACGTCTGACAACGAATTCAAAATTCATGTCATAGAAATAGAAGTAAAAAAGATTCGTGCTTGTTTGAGTCAGTCGTCAGCTCTACCCAACCTGATGGTTTGAGATATTAATATTTGTTTTCCTACCGTAATTTACATAACATAACATCACGCCTTGTTTCCCCGAAGGGTTGGGCAGAGGTGTACCTGTAGTAGGTACACCCACATTTCGCCAGTTATGTTTTAGTCCCATATAATAGGGGGCGAGCCTATTGCCATCAACCAGGCACAAATCCAGACTTCGGGCTACTACTGAGAAATTCCAGATAGAAAAACCCAATAACACTGCCCGACCCGAGAATCGAACCCAGGACCTCATGCTCAGCAGTAGCGCTTGCAACCACTAGACCAACGAGGCAGTCTACCGCAGTTTGTTTGTTCCAAAACTGGATAGAATATTCTAGTACTCTTCTGTCGAGAGAATTACCGTGCCACGTTTTTTTTTGGTTCTAGAAGATTGTTGAATTCAAGTGTTGGTTTTGTTTGTTCTAAATGTGAGTATTCCAGTTATCTATCACTCAGCCTCCCTACATAATTTCGCCATTCTTACGGTTCTAAAATGTTCTTTATTTTGGATCCAAACAGAAAAGGCCGGTTTCGGCCCGCCATCTACCGCCTAAGCCTTCACCGCCAGGGCTCTGCGCATTGCCAGATCCTGCACTATCGCCGTGTGCGCCGAATCAAGTACTGTGCTCTAGCGCCTCCGTGGCAAAGCAGGCGGTTCTGCAGGTGGTTCTGCTAACGATATCGAGTCAGCCACAATAGCGAGCGCCTACAAGCCTTGCGTCTTCCAGCGGCGCTTGATCTTACCGTCTGGGCCAAGCTACACTCGGGCTATTCCGAAATCTATACCTTTTTTTGTTGCTCTAGTTAAATATCACTTTTGTACTAGAGTCTGGCTAACGAAAGTTGGCCCCAGAATATTGGCGGCAAATTTAAAAAATACATGCATGACAACACTAAAATTATACTATGAAAATTGGAATAACCTACTTTGATACTTGGTAATTCATTATTAAAAATATCATATATATAGTTTTTCAATAAGGACGCTCGAACTTTAGCAGCGCATAGCGGCCATTTCGGTAATGCGATTGCTACCAAATTTGGCATGAATATATATTTTGTCGTGACATTTCACCATGGAACGCTACACGCTTCAACAACGCGTAGAAATTGTGTAAAATTTATTATCAAAACCAGTTGTCTATTCGCCTATGTTCTGTGCGTTGTGTTCAATTTATGGCGTTCATCGTGTGAGTTAACACCGCTCGATTACTTTCTGTGGAGTTACATGAAATCTTTAGTGTACGCAGATAAACCACAGTCAATTGTTGCCCTAAAGGCCAACATAACTCGCGTTCTTCGTGAAATTGACCATTTATGCGAAGACGTCCTCCAAGATTAGTCCACCAGAATACGCCATCTACAGCGGAGTCGCAGTGGCCATTTGGCTGATATTATTTTCCACACATAATGTCATTGAATATTCTTTAAAATGTTATAAAAATTGTAGTAATATCACTTAAACAGGTTGTTTTATTTCATTTCAAAGTTCGAGCGCTCTTAATGAAAAACCCTATATATAGACAGTATAAGAACATTATGTTAGGGAAATAAAGAAACAGAATTTATCTACACATGTATTAATTTTTGATATGTATCAGGTTTGTAACGGCATTTTAAGGATTTATTGATCTGGTATAGGTGTTATTATATGAGGTAAATATGAGCGGAATCCGAAAATAAATAGACAAATAAAATACGATAATATTCCATACATAATAACTTAGTTTTATTCATCGTAATCAAAATCAGATTCTAACACTTCAATGCCAAAAGATTCATCACTGTCACTAGTATCGCTGTCTCCAACATTTATAATAAAACTTTCTAAATTTTCTTCTGTTATTTTATCACGTTCTTTATATTTATTTTCAACATGTATTACATGATCAGTCATTTTCTTCCAATCCTGTGAACTTACGTTTTCAAATGAATCTTTAATTATTTCTTCTAATGCAGCTGTAGTAACTGCAATATTTTTGCTAGCCACTTTACGTTTTGCCAAACTCCACACAAGCTCGATCGCATTTAAATCACAATGGTAGGGTGGAAGTCTCAACACCTCATGACCACATTGATTTAAAATTTCATCAGCTTCATATATTGGATTAGGCGTATTTCGTTTTACAATACACAACAGCTCTGCTTTCGTGTGGTAGTCCTCATATTGAATTCCATTATCACGAAGCCACTCTCTTATATTACTTTTACGTGTTTGTGTGTTCGGAACCTTATTTATAATTACCGAATGGTAACTAGCATTATCCATTATGATTACACTTGGTTCTTCCAAATTTGGTATAAGTTTTTCTTTAAGCCATTTATTAAAATTTTCAGCATTCATGTCATGGTGATAATCAGCATTTTTTGATTTAGTACTAAACACTAACAAAGAGTTTGGTACGGGGCCTTTCTCTGATCCAGCATGAACTATAATGTACCTTTTCCCGGTCGAAACATTTTCAATTGCACCACTAGTTGAAGGACCTTGCCATGACTTCTTAGGCTTGTAGTTTCTATGGACATAAGTCTCATCTAAATAAATGATTGGCTTGCCTTCTGCACGTTTTCCTGCTATAGTTCTTAAAAATCTATGTCTCCAAGCAGATATGTCATAGCGTTCTATTAATCAGAACGCTCATTTTTATTATTTTTAAATTCATAGCCATTGGCTAATAACAAGCGGCGCAGAGTTTCTCTGCATCCGTTAAAATCAATACTTTCTTTTAACTCCACCAACAGTGTCCTCAGTGTAGGAACTTGTTTTTTAACAATATAAAATTCGTTTATCTTGTTACGCATAGCATCTATGTCAAAGTTATCTAGGTTAGACACAGTAGGTTTCCGTGGGCGTTTCTTCCCCAGGGTACTCTAGACACCTTCATTTACTGCACCTTCCCTTTTTATTCTCTTTAGTGTTCTAACACTCACTTCTGCAAAGAAGATATACAAAATATGTAATAAATTCTTGGTTTACGTAAATGCAAAGGTTTTTTTCGGCATAATTTCAAAACACCAGTGTATAGTAAAAACTTACCAGTCATTGAAGTTATTTTTTCTAAGTACTGATTCTGGGTTATTATCCTATCTTTCAGCTCTAATTCAATGAGATTTTCAATAGTTCTTACTATTTCATCAACTCCTTCGACATCTTGCAGATTCTCTGTTAAAGAAAGTTAATCGTTTTAAAATTACCATTGTATGTATTTTAATTGTTTTTTTTTCCTCTGTTATATATCGTTTTGTATGTACAATAAAGCATATAATAAATAATAAATTACCAACAAAAATACAGCAAAAATTCATTATGAGTATATACGTAAAACATAGGTGATGTTATTAAAATGAATACGTTGACTGATGCGATGTACGAATGAATATAATTAGTTTTATTCAATACGAAAAAGCGAAAGTAACTTATTTGTAAGGATACGTAAATTATAAATCAAAATTTTATTAAGACGACTGGATAGGTAGGTGTTCAAAGTATCAAAATAATACTGTCTACTAACCTATGAAATTCAACACCACACGTAGACAATCTTGTTTTTGTTTAAACGCGGCATCACGCTGTTGTTGTTTTTCGTTGAACTTGCCAATCATGCAAAACAACATCTTTCGTACACCACTTTTGATAGATTTGTTCATTTTAAACCGTAATTAGAATCACAAATTACACAAACGCATACAATTTGACACCAGAGATACCGAACGACAACCTTGTCAAATTGACGTTGACGTTCATACAGAGTTGCTATATAAAAAGTTCGCAAATAATTCCAAGGCCTACTTTCGTTAGCCAGACTCTAGTCTGTGCCAAATAAATGTATTTTCTTTCTTTCTTTCTTTCAAATTGATTTGTATTAAGTCACATAATAGTAATAGTTTGAAAAATCCATAAGTGCACGCCTCCTATCACTTAATCAAAAACAGAAAAAAAAAACGAGACAAGGACGTTAGGTCCAGTCAATTATGTCTATGGGTCCAGTCATTTCTGTCCTCCGTGGACCCAGTATAGTAAAGAGTTAACGAAATAAATATAATTATATTTTCTCTATCTCCTTTGCGTATGCGAATTTTTTGTAAAAACCACATTGGTTAGCCATAGACTGTGGTCCAACAGACAGGCTGTCAGCTGCTGTCACGGTACGATTTTGCCGTAAACTGTTTTTTCGTATTTCATAATTCAGTGAATGTCATATAAAAGGTACAAAGTAATACAAATATATCCCTATGTAGTCTGTGTACAAATACAATGTTAAGGCGCCATTTTCCGGGCCTGTGGGCCTTTGAAACGCTACCTCCGCCTCCCCCTAAGGGGGAATGACGTATTTATTTACGATTCACTGCCGATCATTTCGCGAAAAATATATGCCACAGCATAAAATATTTGCAGTTGACCAACTGAACTAGTTTTTCTTAGGTTCGATTTTTTTCAATAAGTTTACATTTTATGGGACTAAGGTACGGTGTAGTGAACTAAAATGATTACTTAAAATGTCCTGTGTACCTAATGGGCGTTTTCACATTAATAGATAACGACACCAGCCCGATACCGATATGTCGGCAGCTATTATACCGACATCGATACAATTATTATCGGCCCAATGATATTGCTAAGTATCGACGTCTTGAAGTCGGCAGTGCGAAAAAGTGTGTTCAAGTGACAAAATGCCGCTACTCTCACCGCACTGTGTCTTCGCCGATAGATATCGTACCTATATCGGTGTCGGTCGCTGTCTGCGACGATATAGGTGACAATAGCAAGACAATGTAAAAGCGTTTGGTAGGCACTAAACGTATCCGATCATCTGACCTCCGATATAGTGTCGATGTCGGGTCGGTGTCGTTATCGGCTAATGTACTGTGTTGTGACAGTCAATTCATTTTATTAATTAAAGAAACAACATTTTTACCTTTTGATATAGTGTTATGGGATAGTTCGTAGAACGTACACAGAAAAACATGAAGTTTAGGCCTCTTCTGTCATCTATGGTTTTAATAAAAATCAATATCTATGGTTAGGTGACCGTTAATGAGAAATCCCATGTACACACTGCACACGGGATTTTTTTAGTGATAGTTAGGTAGTCATGAATAATCTGTAAGAATCCATAAGTGTATCAGTGTTGTGACATTAGGTATTATATGAAGGAACGCAGGCGTTTAATAATTCACTTAAAATGAAAAACTTGCAAGCAATGGGAAATTTCGACTGAAGGCTGCGCGTTTAGACCTCTGCAGGGCTAACATGACAAGCGCGAGAAAGCTCTTTTTCTCGTTTTGTCGAAATTTGTCTACGATTCTGACGTCATCCTAATCCCTAACATGACCGTAAACGACGAGATTTCTCGAAAAAGGCACTTTGACACTTCTATATGTCGCGACGAGAAACCGATATTGCAAGTTATTAAAAACAAATTATTTTTATGATAGCAATATCGGCTTGAGATTCCGTTTCATTCATTCAATGGTGCCGATTCTCTTGCCACAAATGCCTCTAAACTAGACTAAAAATCACCAAAATTTAGATTATTCTTGTCAACCGACAATTTTCCATTCTGAAATAGACTAAGTGACACAACTTAACTATATTTTAGTTTGACGGCACTGAGCTATTAATTTAGTGAAAATGGCAATTTTGCTGTTCAGAATTTTACGTTCTTCACCTAAAGTTTAGATTGTTTAAGTATTTAATCGCGAATAAAAAATGAACTAAAATTCACACCAACACCTCGACGGCGCAAAAACAATAATGTCTTTTTTTCTTTTCTCTTGCTTATATCTCGAAAATGGTGTGTCCTATCGCAAAAATAATGAAAAATTCGACCCCCTTTATGTAACCCATAAACCCCTAACACTCAACATGTAGGTAATATTTTTTCATATTTTCCATACAAAAAACGAAAAATTCCATATAGAACACGTCGTTTCAATATAAACAAACTTTCATCTTTATTTCTTCAGGATTTTAATTAAGTTGAATGGGCTAAAAATGGTCGTACTGTTTCGCTTATACTGTGACCATATTTTTTTGTTTTGGATGTTTCCCACCACTCATGAAGATTCGTAAATATTGACAGCTATACATGAAGTAACAATTGCCGTACTTTATTGCCAAGTGACGTACCTACTGCTCCAGCTATAATTTATCGAATCTATTATTTTAGGACATCGACATTTTAGAACGACTTTTTATCGTATACAGAAGTGTCGTATACGATATCGTAACCAGTGACTTTTTGTATTCAAAACTGAAAATTGTTCATAGGTACTGAGCCAATACGATACAATCACGGATTCAAGAAAAAATTGTGTTGCTGGCTCAGCTATTCGAAAAATATAATTACGATTTTTATCGTGTTCTATACATTTCGTCATGTTAGCACTTTTGTTCGAAACAGCATTTTTTTTCTAATTTTAATTGTTCTTGACAGAGTGAAAATTGTTTTAAATATTTTTTATACAACCGACAACCAGACCAATTGTATATTTATTAATATAGAATATGATATTAGCAAAGACAGTTCGGTGGAGAGTAAATATTGTAACATGGATGAATCTGATAAAAAAATCTTTAAAAAAACTTCTTCTTAAACGACTATAATTTTTTTTATAAGACTCGCACTTGACTATAATTTTATCGATAATAATTTGTAATGTGTCTAACACTATTGTAAGATGACAATTAAACGTCATCATATCGCATAGAAATAATCACACTTTCGAAAACAATATTATGAATTAAAACTATATTACAGGGTCCGTAATTGTACCTTACCATTAAGCCATTGTAACACCTTAATACCCACATTATGGAATGCAAATAAAGATATGAATATGAATATGAATATAAAATTACGAAATATTTTTTCTGAGTTGTCGCAATTTCATATCTAATGTGTTCTTCATTTATTTGATTTTTTTTTAACAACTGCAGAGAGAGTGTATTTTTAAAAATTTTGACACAGGTCCACCCTCGATGACGTCCCGCAGGACTGAGCGCGAGCCGATTTAGCCCGATTTACTATATTTGGGTTTTTTTTTTAAGATTTTATTTGCTGTTACATTAAAATAAATCCATAATCCCCTAAAGTCTTTTATGGTGAACGTATAGACGAAATTTGATTGAAATTGCTTTAATTATAATCGAATAAAACCATTTTTTCTCATAAAAAATCTACATTTTGAGGAAACTTTGCGATTTTTTTGTATCGAGCCAAATTATGTCAATCGTGTTTTGGCCCTCATAATTCACTAAAAAATATCTTCAATTTTAATAATCATGAAAAAAATAAGGCAAATTAGTAGTTTTTGAGGACAAAAATTGATTTTGCGTGCAGCCGAAATGCGTCAAAACCTCTTCTTTGGGACCCATTTCGCCTTAAAAGTGATATTATGGTGCGTAGCTGTTTATTAGGATGTAAGAATCGCACAGAGCGCAAAAATTAAGACATTTCCTTTCATGGTAAGTGAGCTTGTTTTATTTTGTAATGTTATCAAACTATTATAGAAATAGTTCATTAAACTTAAAAATCGTTATTTCTACCCGTAATTATCTGACCCGGAGCAAATTCAAAGCGTTTTTTTGTTGCTTGTTTTCTCGTATTACTCGACTAGATTAGATAGTATCACTTGACAAAATGGTAACCGCCATATTTAAATGCATCTTCTTAAATTACCTTGGTTACTACCGATTAAAGAATACGAGTACCAGTGTCTGGCAAGATTAAATAAATATTTTTCAGTACTATTAGCTACTATTAATATTACTCACTTATATCCACAGGATGACCCGGTCAAGCAGCCGCCAACCCACAGAACATATACACTCATAGGAAGCGCCAACCTCTTAGGTTGAGATACGAGATTACGAACCATTTTTTTAATGAGGGGTTAATTAAAAAATGGTTCGTCGCAGAGTAGTCCAATTGGAAATACAGACTAGATCTAGTATTAAAACATAAGTTATACATATTTGACGTGTAAGTGTTTTTTTAGAATTCACAAAAATAAATCATAATCATTTATTTTTCAATAAGTCATTGATAGATTGATTGTTGGGCAAACTGTTATTTTTGTTTAACATAGGATTTTTTGTTGATATGAAATAAAGCTAACATTTTTCAACCTTTATTTGTATTTTTACTCAAAAAAACGTTACCTTCCATTTCGGTCCATGCCGGCTGTACCTACCGAACTGGAGAGTAAGGTTTGTACATTCACGGTCAAATTTGAATGACGAAAAACCATTAGTAGGTCATTTCAATGTAACTCTTATCTCATTGAAATAAAGTTTAAATTAGAATTATTGCCGTGAGTTTGATAAGAGTCTCTGCAATTGTTCTAATTTATACCTTACCAAAAGCTCTCCACGATCTCCAAATGCACGGCTCGCACCGTCATGAATTTAAAAAGTGCAATTCAACTCTTGGCGGTGCGTCTGCCAATAAAGACGCTCAGGGGCCATAATAATCCAAAGGGTGAAAGGGCGCTAGTATGTGCTAACCTGGCATCTGGCAAATCTCCATCTGGTAGCGATTCCGGCTTCGTCTTCTGATTGTGGCAAAACTGGCATCTCTGCGAAGTTCCTCTGAGGGCTGGTCAGAGGTTTAGTACGTAGAACGTCTGGCGCAGTTCATTGACCACTAGCTTGTTACATCCGTAGCCGTACTTGGCGTTATAAGAACATATCAGCAGCTTGACGATAGAATGTCGGCCGTCTAGGACAATCAGGCGATCTGTAGATCACCCGATTGTCCTAGACGGTCGACGGCTGCCTTCGCAGAGCATACATGCTCTGATGGCAGTGCGACCAGAAAGACGAAGAAGCCCATCTTCACCTTTTGCTCGGTGAAGACGGGCTCCTTCGTCTGTAATAGTAGGCTTCGCAGAAGATTCCAAAGCCTACTGTCACTCGAAACGGAACGTGCTGTTAGGAATCTAGTTGAACTTTACAAAACAGAAGGACCTTCGCAACATTGAGGTCTTCAACGGAAAGAGTACCAAGGTTGCGAGCATCTCGAAGTGCATTTAAAGAAAATTTGGAATTTGGATGCAAAACTGATCGAAACTTGTCTAAACCCTGACGGGTTCACGCTGTGGCGCGAAGCCACCGGGTCCAACTGCTAAAGTGTTGGTGATTCGCAACTAGGGGTTAAGGTAGCGGTCGTGGTGAAGCAACCATTAGTCCTACCGATTATGAGTTTCGTTTCAGTTCTTCGGTCACATATTTCGTATTGAACCGTACGGACATGGCGTTGCAGGTAGACTTTCTTTATCAATAGGTAAATTAATAATCAGTGATGAACTGATAACGATTTGATGATTTAGACCACATAAACTTTGTACTTGCACAGTCACATTTTGGTGAACTGACCAAATGTGACTGTTGTACGTACATTTCAGCATTCCGAACACAAATGAAATCGCATATTAACACAATGAACGCTCTAGTTTAACCTACGTCAACCTCTGATTAAAATCGCTGTCACAACTGATTTCTAAAACAAACATATCAACTACATATATCCGATTACATGAGAATTAAACGGCAAATTCTGACAAACGAGGCATCGTCCAAACAATGTTTGAGCAATTGTTTGTCCGACACGTCAAAGCCAACCCATGACAACCCGACGTATAGCAAATACACCAACCTGTATATAACATGCCTAAACTTTCCACCATTGAATAATAAACCCTATTATTGAAAAAATAAGGCATAAATTCGAATGGTTGGTTACGAGATTTATGTTGGCCCAAGTTAGCATATCTGTAGTGGAAGTTTGCAATGCAGATTGGCCAGTTGTATGAAAATGCAAATAATGTGCGCCCATTGTACATGGTTCGGGTCGACGCTGAAGTGATATCAATTGAATTTCTGTATGACAATTTTGGGATATATTAAGATATTGCTGATGATTTTTGGGATAGGTCAATAAAAATTAACTTTTTTGAAGTGGAAACTTGGCGCGTTGAGCGATTTATGGATTCTCGTCGCCGACATGCTCGCGCCGTAGTGCGTAGGTACTATATATAATAGATGGCACTAATACCAGTTTTAAGTTTTCTCTTCTGTCGGCAGTCCGCGTGACTGCCTATTTTTTTAAATTTGGGGTTATGAATTTGCCAAAATTGCAATTTATGTATGTTAGCTTCCTCTCTTTCCGGAAAAAACGCTTTATTTTTCATAAAAATTTTAGAAACGTCATTCAATAAAACCCTTTTTTTCTGTATCTACTCGTACTACAGTGGCACAGTAATATTATCATAAATATTACCGTGACAGTGGGTACTTTGTTAAATATAAAAAAATATATATCGAAGAAGTTCTCCATTTATGTTATGTCGCTACTAAATTAATAAAATGACTGTAAAAATGATCGTGGCGATCGAATTTCGTTGTTCTGTGTGGACGGTGTTTGGAGTTTGATGCAACATTGCGAACATTGGTGAATGGCTATGGCTACTAAAGAGAGTGGGGTGATTGAGCGTGAACACAAGTCAGACTGTATTCCTATGGTGTTCATGTTCGCTTTGCTATTTTACGTCCACACGTACCAACCAAATGTTTTGTGTTCGATGTTCATGTTCACCATGTTTTGTTCATTCGTGCGTACCAGAGAAAATTTGTGACAACCAGCGTTAGGGGTCGTCCATTAATAACTTGTTTTTTTTTAGAAAATTCAAAACCGCGCAACGTATCACCAGGGAGAAGGAGGGGTCCTTCTCCGAGGTTTTAGACAAAACATCTTTTAAAAAAGCAGAATACTTTATATTTAAGTTTTTTTTTTTTAAAGAAAATAGAAAGAAAAATAATTTATTTACGGGGGCCACTTTAAACAAAAAAATAAACACACGTGATATCTCACTACACCCCCCCTTCCCCTCGTAATATTTCGTGTTTTTTCCGAAACCCCCTTTCAAGCATCACGTGATTTATGGACGATCGCTTTTTTTTTTGGGTGGAAAATTTTCAAATAACTTATCCCGCTCTGGGCGGAGCGGAAGAGCGTGTCAGACTCTTACCGATTAAAACCCACCCATGTTCCTTCAGTTGCCTGTACTTGCCAGGGGCCACGGTATCCCATTCGGACTTTCCCGCGTCTCTATGGACGATCCATTTACGTTTCACTAATCTACACTCATAAAACCGGCATCAAATATCCATAAAACACATTTCTTGTCGGATCATAAGTTTGTCCTGCAAACACATTTTAACCAATTCACTCAGTCATAACTTTAAAATAATTAAGCCGGCACCCTCGGGAGTCTGGCAGAGGGAGAGGTGTTCAAACAACCGTGCTGCGATGGAATTATTTGCAATATTAATCATATTTGGACTGCCGTGAGGCACTGTTGCTGGGGCACCTACTGTCGTAAAATTAAAACGACTTGATTGATGACTTGGAAATACTATTTCGTCATTAAATATTATTTACAGACAGGGAAATTCAATTCAAATTGACTCATTTCGCCGATTAGCCATTTCATGCAGCTGATAAAGAATGAAGGTTGTGATTTGAATTTACGGACAATTTATGTTGATAGTCAAAGAAAACTGACTTGGTTTTAACTACAATGTGTCATTTATAATCATTCACTTTCCCCACCTGGTTCATATCTATATTTTTTTTTTAATTATTATACCCGTCTTTTTTTTTTTTTTTGGTTTTCTCCAACATTGGTACTTTATTTGTTGCATTTACATTTTACTCGCCAATCTTTCCAGTTTGATGGCAAGAAGCGCTTGTTACTGGTTATACACAAATATAATATTTTTTTTAATTAACCTTAAGCCCACGTTCGCACGGCCATAATAAAATCGACCGTGCGAACGTGGGCTTATACAACCAACTATGCACTAATTTCAGTCAATGATCAATCACACCGGAACGGACAGATTGCGGACGAGCCCTGGACACCGGACACTGATAGATTCTAAGTACGTATCCGCCTGGAGGTGTCCCGCCCGCGCCGGCTCGACCAAACCCTTGGTGTGAATCACAGAATACTCAATAATGAAATGATACTTTATGGTGCTAATGGAAATATAAAAAATGGAGGAGCTCGTGGCTAAGTAATAACTGCCGCACGGGTCGATCCGTCAGGTTAAGCTACGCTTGCCGGGGTTGGTCTGTGGATGGGTGACCGTCTTTACGTACCGCGACTCCTCCGTGCCTCGGAAAGCACGTTAAGCCGTTGGTCTCGGCTGTCATTCGTGGATCTTTGACAGCCCGAAAGTCTGACAACCAGTCTTACCAAAGCGTATCGTATCACCCAATTACTGGGTTGTGAAGGTCAGATAGGCAGTCGCTCCATATAAAATACTGGTATTCAGCTGCATCTGGTTAGACTGGAAGCCAACCCCAACGTAGTTGGGAAAAGGCTAGGCAGATGATGATGACTTTATGGTGTTAATTAATTTACATTACTCCATGCAGAAAAAAAATAATATTCGTAGTGCTTACGGATAAAATATCATTAGTGTTTACTACGTTGAATACACCGGTTCTAGTCCAATCACCGAAGTTAAGCAACATCGAACGCGGTCAGTACTTTGATGGGGGCCCGCCTGAAAACAACGCGTAACGTTGTTTTTTAAAAAGATTTTTATTTTCTTATCGAGGTAAAAAAAAAAGAAACTTCCCTTTTCTTTCAGATCATCGGGTCAGAACATCATGGAGCAATCTCGGTATACATATAATACGGTTGGTACAGCAAAATTCATATTACACTTCACACCACAACATCGACCCACTAATAATTTAAGTGACGTTTCGGTACAATACCATTTGGTAAACACAAAGACAATTAGGGTCCATTGTAAACCCATCCCAGCTCGGTCACAGGCGTATCTATGGAAATTCAATTTTCCATGGGCGACATGTTTTTGTCCCGCAGTACAATGGCGAGCATCTATTAGTATTTGCATTGCACTAACGGGAATCTGCAATGCAAACTGGCTTATGTAGGTAATGGTTTACAATATCGTTACATTAAGTCAGTGGGTATTTTGATAAATACAATCTCAATTCTATACTATTAAATGGGCAATATTTATGTATTTGTAATCACGTTCTCGAAAACGGCTCTAACTATTACGATGAAAGTTGCAATGTAGGGGCGAAAAATCGATCTAGCTAGGTCTCATATTTCGGAAAATTCGAAAAAAAAACTCCCTTGCAGTGCACGGTCGACTAGACCAATTTTTAATTAAGGTGCATGGTTCCGATTTGCCTTTGTCTCTGTCTTTTCTTTACGTGTAAAGAAAATAACCACACTTTTGTACTTTTTCAATGCTTTTCGTTGTATTTTTCATCATATTGCTCATATTGCTCATATAATCCATCACTGAATGCAGCTTGGCATTAGACATTTTATGGTATATTTTTAACTAGGTATAATTATAATTGTTAGTGAAGGTATAAACTGCTTTAAAGACAATTAAGAGGTGTGTTTGAAGATTTTTTTGAAGCAGTAATGTATGTTCAATTGTGATTTGAGTTCCATCACTGTAATAAAATAAGACTTGAAAATATCATTCTTTTTTTTTGGTCAAAATTATTTACGGTTTAAGAGATACACTGCTTTAAAAAAACCCGTTTTCGGAACCCTGCGCCTTAATATAGCATACAATTTAAGGGGGATGCGCTAAGGCATCGGGCGAAATTCAAATCTTCTTACGTTTTTTTGCAAATTGCAGGTCGGTGTCAGGAAATATGTTGTTTTGCGACCGTAACAAATATGTATTTATTTAATTTATTTATTTAGGCAAACCAACTAATAATCAATATAAAGATGGATAACAATGCAATTAGAACCATAATATTATTAATATTTTATAAGTACTTAAAATAAACTTGAATTGAAATTAAATTTAATTAAAATGAATTGAATTAAATTGAATGAAATTAAATTGCACTGAATTGAATTCAATTAAATAAGATTGAATTAATTAACAAACTAAAAGTATAACTACCTAAAATTATTATAATCAAAAAATAAAATTAAATAAAAAACAAAAAGAGAAATTATTGAGCAAAGCTTTTTTAAACATTGTGATGCTGCCTGAAAATATGTCGAGGTCACAATCGTGAAAAATGTCGTTACACTTTCTGAGAATATTTTTAGACACTCTCTTTTCAAACTGTCTATTTACACACTCTCTAAGTCGGAATTACCCTCAAATCTCATGAGTTCATGCAGTTAGGGTAATTTGAAATAAGAAAGTTGTATTGATGATTTTCATGATAATAAATCTGCAAGCACATACTTACAGTCGCGAATCATATTTTGATAAAAATAAAAACCTAAAGGTTGCCTCGTTGGTCTAGTGGTCGCAAGCGCTACTGCTGAGCATGAGGTCTTGGGTTCAATTCCCGGGTCGGGCAAAGTGTTATTGGGTTTTTCTATCTGGAATTTGTTAGTAGCAGCCCGGAGTATGGATTTGTGCCCGGTTAATGGCTATTGGCTCGCCCCCTATTACATGGGACCTAAACATAACTGGCGAAATGTGGGTGTACCTACTACAGGTACACCTCTGCCAAGCCCTTCGGGGAAACAAGGCGTGATGTTATGTTTTGTTAATTTTTTTATTTATTTATTTAACCATTTATGTCCACCCATAAATAAACAGACAAGATTAAATGAACAGAAAAATACGTACAAAGGTTGTAGCGTTGTGAGGATTCACAACTAATAATAGTCGAGTGTTGCTGAAAAATCACAATTAGTACTAACTAACTACTAATCACATCACTAAAATCGGGGTACAACACTAATCTTCCGGAGACTCTCGGTCATTTCGTCTCCGCTTGCAGAACTGGTGAATACTGTTCCCTGTTCCTCGGAATCCTGTGTGCCCCGACCTAGGGTGAGTTCCACATTAGTTTGGTAATAATAACAGACCCTCTGCGCTGGATAACCTATATTGATTTTACCACATAAGTGATATTCGATTTCGCGTGTCATTGTCGGACACGCGGCCTAGTTATCCAGCGCACTGGTAATGGTAATTTATATGTACTGCTGCTGCATCAAGGTGGTGTAGTGCCCTGCTGTGCTATTGTTAGTGATCCATCTGCTAGGATCACGTTACTTTGTATTTTGTGCACGCGTGCTCGCATACTTAACCTAATCTTGGCATCTGTCAATGCACCACGCTGTTTGCAAACTCTCTGCCTGTAAACCGCTGCGATGTGCTGAGCGCCTACTTACTATGCTTCCCACACCGTTCCTTGGCTTGTAAAGGGGAAGAAGCTGGCACATCGCATGCGGCTTGCTGCTATCTTGCACCGCATCTAACACGCGCTCCCTATGGCGCTTCCAGGGTTCCATGTACGGGCTGAGGGCAGGACCCATTACACAATCCTGCTGCTGAGCGTCGCAATACTGCACGCCACCTACATACCAGTTGTGCTGACAACCGGTGCCGCCACGTGCCTGTGCTGACAGGCCTGTGACCTGTGCTGATAGGCCTCTGACCTGTGCTGACAGGTGGCTTCCACGTGCTACCGCCGCTAGCTACCTCCGCGGCCACGTCTGCCACGTGCCTCTGCGGCGAGCCTGTGACAGGCCCCCCACGTCTGCCACGTGTAGCCAAGGACGGTACCCTACCTCTCTTAAAGTGTGCAAGTGCTCAGAACGTTGACAGTGTTTAGGACCTTACCCGCGACCTAGCCGTGTTACTTAAACTAAATATATGTATTAACCCTTTTTACTGTTTTAATTCTCACAACTACCTACTACCTATCAGTTAACGGCCTGCGCAGCCTAACCTGTGCAGCCCTAGCCGTTGCAGTGGCGCCCAGGCTTAATTTATCTAAGTAACACTGTTCTGTTCTGAGCCCTAGCACGTTGCTTGTTGTACATCATTGCGGTATAGAAATAAGTTTTACTGTTATATTTTCTAGCCCTATTGCTTGTGTTACTTAATCTAATTTTGTAATAATGGGAACTCACCTAATTAACTTCATACACTTGAGGAAGGCTGAATTAGAATATGAAGTCTTGATACGTGGCGGTGAAATTGGTACTTGCTTGAGTTTACGGAAACAAATAAACAACTTATCCAAAAAATATACAAGTGACGACATACATGAATCAGGCATCGATGAAAGTGAGGACTTATGTGCGGTTAAAGCAACTATAGGTGAATATCAGTTGAGTTTAGGAGAAATAAACAATGAAGCGGGATTAGCTAAAGGTATATCATACAAAAATCATATTAAATACAGACTAGCCCGCATTAAACCAACCAATCCAGAGAACATATTACTAAAGAAAAAACTTGAGGAAAAATATATCACCCTAGAATCACAATTAACCAAACTAGAAACTAAGTTTAGTTCTGGTAGCTCGCAACGAACAGACACAAGCGCTGCTATGAACACTAATATAACCGTAACATGTACTAGTCACGTACCTAATAAACCTAAGTATGATGGCAAAACTTGTGTTCGTTCTTTCATACAAAAAATTGATGAGTTTAAATTAAGTAAGCAAATAAAAGGAGACGATATGTTTAACTTCGCTTTTGATATCTTTACGGATAACGCGCTGCATTGGTATAGGCACGTAAAACCAAACGTCACCTCTTGGGAAGAACTATTACAACAATTGAAGGCAGCTTTTGACTGCGATGACTATGATTATAGATTGCTTACTGAGATTAGAATGCGTTCACAAGGTGAAACCGAAAACATAACTATCTACATATCGATAATGAGCGGATTATTCAATAGATTAAATACTAAACCAACAAAAGCAGAGATGTTTGATATCATTGTTCACAATATTAAACCAATGTATGCGGAAGTACTAGCTATCAGCAACGTGCAAAGTCTGGAGCAACTAGAGTCGGTCTGTAAGAACTATGAAAAATATAAGATGCGAGCAGCACACTATCAGGAACCAACAAAAACAAACCTCACGACCTTGGCTCCAGAATTTGCCTACGTCAAGCCAATAAATAAAACTACCACTTCTAACCCAAAACCATACTATAGCCGATATAGGTATGGCCGCGGTGATTACTATAAAAAACCAGAAGCAACCGGGGAGGACTCACACTCTGCTCAACCAGTTGCATTGGTGGATAATAAAGGCGCGGATACACCAATCAGAGGTCAACCTTATTGCCCTAGGTGTAGGTCAAATACGCACTCACTACGACGGTGTACGGCAGACCGAGTCCTAATTTGTTTCAAATGCGGAGAAAAAGGGGTGAAATACCCAGATTGCGCGAAGTGTCACCCACCAAAAAACTAGCTAGTGAGGTTTGTTGCAATAGTAAATTTAACTCAAGACTAAGTAAAAAAGAGTGGGAAGACTGGTTAGCTGTAGTTACAAAATTTAGAACCTGTTATTCCGTATCAACAGTCCGTAACAAACCTCACAACGACATAAGGCCATACGCATCTATAGAAATAAATAACATGCCAGTCTGTGGCTTGCTGGATTCAGGTTCGGCAGTTACTATCGTTGGTAAAGACTACCACAATCTCTTAATCAAGGACCAAGGTCTAACCTTGCAGCCTAGGGACCACTTAGAAACATTTGTTGCCGCTGGGGGACAACTGCTTCATTCCATAGGTACACTAAACTTACCAATAACATTTGAAGGAAAGTTACACATAATCAAAGCACATGTGGTGCCATCAATAGACACTCCTATCTTGCTGGGAATGGATTTCTGGAACACCTTTCAATTATTTCCAAAGAATATAAAATCCGTTTTTCTCGTCCACACAAATGACAACAGTGCAAATAAAAAACAAAACATATATTTACATACATTTGCACAACTAACAGACGAACAAAAAGTAACAGCGGAGAAAATTAAAACACAATTCGAGAACATATCCTCAAAGAAAAAAGGCCTTGGCCGTACTAACCTAATAACACACGGTATAGACACTGGTGATGCACCCCCTATACGACAACGTTACTATAGGATGTCACCAGAGAAACAGCGTGTCCTCTGCAATGAACTGGACGAAATGCTAGATTTGGATGTGGTTGAACCATGCGAAAGTCCGTGGTCTTCCCCAGTTCTACTGACACCAAAAAAGGACGGCAAGTTGCGGTTTTGCTTAGACAGTAGAAAACTCAACGCTATCACTAAAAAAGATGCCTACAACTTGCCATACATCTCGGAAATATTAGACAACCTGAGGGATGCAAAATACCTTACTAGTATCGATCTATACAAAAGTTTCTGGCAGTTACCACTAAAAGAAACTGACAAAAACAAAACAGCATTCTACATACCGGGCCGGGGAACATATAGATTTAAAACTACACCATTCGGACTAACTAATGCGCCTGCTACGCAACAAAGGATGGTAGATAAATTATTCTACGGACCAGAGTTTGAAAATAGGGTATTTGCATTCTTAGATGACATAGTGCTAGTGTCATCAGATTTCGAGAACCATATAGCCTTGCTAAATAAAGTACACAAAAAACTAACTAACGCTAACTTAACAATAAACATGGATAAGTGTCAATTTTTCCGAGAGGAATTGAAATATCTAGGCTACATAGTAAACTCGGGAGGACTACATCCAGACCCAGAAAAAGTAGAAGCAATACAGAACTTCCCAATACCAACCAATCCGAAAGAGGTAAAAAGATTCTTAGGAACGGCATCATGGTACAGACGTTTTGTACCAAACTTTAGTGCACTAGCGGCACCACTAAATAGACTAACAAGCTCAAGTAAGAAGGCTCCCCCTTTTGACTGGTCTCAGGAAAGCCAAGAGTCCTTCACGAAACTAAAGGAAATACTAATATCTGCCCCGGTACTATCGTGTCCAGACTACAGTGTCCCATTTGAAGTACACACAGATGCCAGTAACTATGGCATTGGTGGTTTACTAACTCAGATTAGGGACGGGGTTGAACATCCCATAGCATATATGAGTAAATCCTTGTCAAAACAAGAACAAAACTATAGTATCACAGAGAGAGAAGCACTGGCTGTACTAGTGGCACTGGAGCACTGGCGCTGTTACCTAGAAAATGGCATTAAGTTCACAGTGTTCACAGGTCATTCCGCACTAAAGTGGTTTCTCAAACTACAAAACCCATCCGGACGATTGGCGCGCTGGGGAATACGGTTATCAGCTTTTAACTTTGACATACAACATAGACGTGGTGCAGATAACACTTTACCAGACGCGTTGTCACGAGCATGTCCGATCGCGGCTCTCACACAGGAAAACACCATACAGCCAGATCCGCCTAAACAAACAAACGACACTTGGTACCAAAATATCTACATTGGTTGCCAACAGAACCCAACAGCATTCCCAAACTATATAATAAAAAATAACAAATTGTACCGCTATGAAAAAAGCAAATTCGCAATTCTATGTGAGTTCGAATGGAAGGAAATAATTCCGAAGGAAGATAGGCACCAAATAATTACTAACAACCATGCCGAACCGACCGCAGCACACTTGGGTATTCATAAAACATACAAGCGACTATCACTACGCTACTACTGGCCAGGGATGCATGGTGACGTGGTGAGGTTTGTAACAGCATGCGAAACTTGTATCGCTCACAAACAAGCAAATCATGCCCCCCTAGGACTAATGGGGAAGCCTAAAGAATGTTCACGACCTTTCCAAATGCTGAGTATAGACATAGTTGGTCCATTGCCGTTTTCTAGACGTCAAAACTCATACTTATTCGTAGCCACCTGTTGATTCTCTAAATACTGCCTACTATTTCCCATAAGGAACGCTAATGCTATTACTATAGTACGGTTGTTAGAAGACAATATATTCTTGGTTCATGGCATACCACAGGTAGTGATCTTGGATAACGGAACACAGTTTACTTCTAATGAAATGAAAAACCTATTTAAAAAATACAACATACCTAATGTACACTACACACCAAAATATACACCACAAGTAAATACAGTGGAACGCTACAATAAAACTATAGTCACGGCGTTATCCACATTCATCAATGATGACCAGCGCTCCTGGGACTTACATATACCAAAGGTTCAGTTCGCACTAAACAGCTCAACCAGTGAGGTCACAGGCTACACACCAGCGTTTCTGGTCTACGGCAGGGAGTTAATTGCTGACGGTTCTCACTACCAGTACACTAATATAAAGGAAATAATTTACCAACCAAGGGACTACTATGCAGAGAACTTGGGAGTCCTATCAAGCATCTTCAATAAAGTACAGTCAGCCTTGCTGAAAGCATATTCTAGGAACACTAGTGGTTACAACCTTCGTAGAAAGGACGTAGAATACAATGTGGGAGATGTAGTCTGGAAACGTACATATTACCAGAGCGATAAGGACAAATACTTCAGCAAAAAACTAGCACCTAAGTTCGTAAAATGTAAGGTATTAAAAAAGCAGTCTCCACTGGTGTACGAATTGGTAGATACACACGGGAAACCACTTGGTACCTGGCATATCAAGGATCTAAAGTGGAAGAATCCACAGTAGTCCCGTAGGCCTAGCTAGCTAGCGTTTGACCCACACCGGGCCAAACGATGCCAAGGGACTACGACCACCACATCTCGTGGGAGGTCAATCACCTACAGGGGTTTTTCTATTTACCTTTGGCTGCAAGGGACCTAAGCTCCTTTGAGACCGGTACCTAACTAGTGGTTAATTTGTAATCGCATTCTCTATTCGACAACTTAGAGAAACTAAAGTTTTTGTCTACATAGATTGCGTGAGGTCGCGTGTGAGGGGGTTCGGAATTGAAAATAGTCTAACAAAAAATAATCTAGCTCGTTACAACGGCGTTGCCATAGAGGATGCTGTGGACCCCGAGGGGTGTGTAATTTTTGATAGCAGAGTAGGTCTCTATGGTAACTACCCTTAGTGTTTGTGTTGTTTATGTCATGTTTTAATTAAAACATCTTAAAGACGGCTCCTTCAAATAAGGTGACCGCACTAAGACTGCACAGGTGCATTCGAGCATTACTACGAAACAATAATTAATCAACTACGTTAATATGGCGTTGCCTTAGAGAATACTGAGGACCCTACAGGGGCGTTACTTATTTTTGGCAGAGTAGGTATCTATGTTAACTACCCTTAACTATTGTGTTGTCCTACATGTCGTGTTCAAAAAAAAAAGAACACCGTAAAGACGGCACCGACAAGTGCGGTGACCGCAACCAGACTAAAACAGCCACAATTACAAAAACTATCACCTACTTAATTGACCAAAAAATGACGCCGTAAACTTCGTTACTACAACAACATCAACAAACAACCACATAAATCTAACCTATCCCACTAACCCACTAACCTACCACTGCTATACTAACCTAACCTATCCCACTAACCCACTACTAACTAACCAACGCTAAACTAACCGAATCTAACCTACCCTTACTGACACACTAACAATACACACGAGACTACACTGCATACCGATAGAGGTACACTTACACTTCTAAATGAGTACGTCTACGGAAAGAGTCACCAGAACTAACAAGAATCAAAGTCCTATCGGGTAGGAAACCAGCCAAAGGTCTAACTGGCTGGCTTCTGAATCAGATAGAGGATAGAATAGCAGGAATATAGTTCTAGCGGATTTTATACAGGTAAAATCCTCTCTCTGACGCCGGGGTACTGTAGCGTTGTGAGGATTCACAACTAATAATAGTCGAGTGTTGCTGAAAAATCACAATTAGTAAACTACTAATCACATCACTAAAATCGGGGTACAACACTAATCTTCCGGAGACTCTCGGTCATTTCGTCTCCGCTTGCAGAACTGGTGAATACTATTCCCTGTTCCTCGAAATCCTGTGTGCCCCGACCTAGGGTGAGTTCCACATTAGTTTGGTAATAATACCAGACCCTCTGCGCTGGATAACCTATATTGATTTTACCACATAAGTGATATTCGATTTCGCGTGTCATTGTCGGACACGCGGCCTAGTTATCCAGCGCACTGGTAATGGTAATTTATATGTACTGCTGCTGCATCAAGGTTGTGTAGTGCCCTGCTGTGCTATTGTTAGTGATCCATCTGCTAGGATCACGTTACTTTGTATTTTGTGCACGCGTGCTCGCATACTTAACCTAATCTTGGCATCTGTCAATGCACCACGCTGTTTGCAAACTCTCTGCCTGTAAACCGCTGCGATGTGCTGAGCGCCTACTTACTATGCTTCCCACACCGTTCCTTGGCTTGTAAAGGGGAAGAAGCTGGCACATCGCATGCGGCTTGCTGCTATCTTGCACCGCATCTAACACGCGCTCCCTATGGCGCTTCCAGGGTTCCATGTACGGGCTGAGGGCAGGACCCATTACACAATCCTGCTGCTGAGCGTCGCAATACTGCACGCCACCTACATACCAGTTGTGCTGACAACCGGTGCCGCCACGTGCCTGTGCTGACAGGCCTGTGACCTGTGCTGATAGGCCTCTGACCTGTGCTGACAGGTGGCTTCCACGTGCTACCGCCGCTAGCTACCTCCGCGGCCACGTCTGCCACGTGCCTCTGCGGCGAGCCTGTGACAGGCCCCCCACGTCTGCCACGTGTAGCCAAGGACGGTACCCTACCTCTCTTAAAGTGTGCAAGTGCTCAGAACGTTGACAGTGTTTAGGACCTTACCCGCGACCTAGCCGTGTTACTTAAACTAAATATATGTATTAACCCTTTTTACTGTTTTAATTCTCACAACTACCTACTACCTATCAGTTAACGGCCTGCGCAGCCTAACCTGTGCAGCCCTAGCCGTTACAAGGTGATGCTTATTTTTAATGAAATCTCTTCCAGCTATGCGATAGGACAGAGGGTAAAAAGAGATGTAGACACCGTGTGTAAGAGTAGAGAGAAAGTAAAATACATAAAATCAAAACAATTTACTCAAAAAAATAAAACAAATTATATGACAATATAGAGTCTGGCTAACGAAAGTAGGCCTTGGAATTATTTGCGAACTTTTTATATAGCAACTCTGTATGAACGTCAACGTCAATTTGACAAGGTTGTCGTTCGGTATCTCTGGTGTCAAATTGTATGCGTTTGTGTAAATTGTGATTCTAATTACGGTTTAAAATGAACAAATCTATCAAAAGTGGTGTACGAAAGATGTTGTTTTGCATGATTGGCAAGTTCAACGAAAAACAACAACAGCGTGATGCCGCGTTTAAACAAAAACAAGATTGTCTACGTGTGGTGTTGAATTTCATAGGTTAGTAGACAATATTATTTTGATACTTTGAACACCTACCTATCCAGTCGTCTTAATAAAATTTTGATTTATAATTTACGTATCCTTACAAATAAGTTACTTTCGCTTTTTCGTATTGAATAAAACTAATTATATTCATTCGTACATCGCATCAGTCAACGTATTCATTTTAATAACATCACCTATGTTTTACGTATATACTGATAATGAATTTTTGCTGTATTTTTGTTGGTAATTTATTATTTATTATATGCTTTATTGTACATACAAAACGATATATAACAGAGGAAAAAAAAAACAATTAAAATACATACAATGGTAATTTTAAAACGATTAACTTTCTTTAACAGAGAACCTGCAAGATGTCGAAGGAGTTGATGAAATAGTAAGAACTATTGAAAATCTCACTGAATTAGAGCAGAAAGATAGGATAATAACCCAGAATCAGTACTTAGAAGAAATAACTTCAATGACTGGTAAGTTTTTACTATACACTGGTGTTTTGAAATTATGCCGAAAAAAACCTTTGTATTTACGTAAACCAAGAATTAATTACATATTTTGTATATCTTCTTTGCAGAAGTGAGTGTCAGAACACTAAAGAGAGTAAAAAGGGAAGGTGCAGTAAATGAAGGTGTCTGGAGTACCCCGGGGAAGAAACGCCCACGGAAACCTACTGTGTCTAACCTAGATAACTTTGACATATATGCTATGCGTAACAAGATAAACGAATTTTATATTGTTAAAAAACAAGTTCCTACACTGAGGACACTGTTGGTGGAGTTAAAAGAAAGTATTGATTTTAACGGATGCAGAGAAACTCTGCGCCGCTTGTTATTAGCCAATGGCTATGAATTTAAAAATAATAAAAATGAGCGTTCTGTATTAATAGAACGCTATGACATATCTGCTTGGAGACATAGATTTTTAAGAACTATAGCAGGAAAACGTGCAGAAGGCAAGCCAATCATTTATTTAGATGAGACTTATGTCCATAGAAACTACAAGCCTAAGAAGTCATGGCAAGGTCCTTCAACTAGTGGTGCAATTGAAAATGTTTCGACCGGGAAAAGGTACATTATAGTTCATGCTGGATCAGAGAAAGGCCCTGTACCAAACTCTTTGTTAGTGTTTAGTACTAAATCAAAAAATGCTGATTATCACCATGACATAAATGCTGAAAATTTTAATAAATGGCTTAAAGAAAAACTTATACCAAATTTGGAAGAACCAAGTGTAATCATAATGGATAATGCTAGTTACCATTCGGTAATTATAAATAAGGTTCCGAACACACAAACACGTAAAAGTAATATAAGAGAGTGGCTTCGTGATAATGGAATTCAATATGAGGACTACCACACGAAAGCAGAGCTGTTGTGTATTGTAAAACGAAATACGCCTAATCCAATATATGAAGCTGATGAAATTTTAAATCAATGTGGTCATGAGGTGTTGAGACTTCCACCCTACCATTGTGATTTAAATGCGATCGAGCTTGTGTGGAGTTTGGCAAAACGTAAAGTGGCTAGCAAAAATATTGCAGTTACTACAGCTGCATTAGAAGAAATAATCAAAGATTCATTTGAAAACGTAAGTTCACAGGATTGGAAGAAAATTACTGATCATGTAATACATGTTGAAAATAAATATAAAAAACGTGATAAAATAACAGAAGAAAATTTAGAAAGTTTTATTATAAATGTTGGAGACAGTGATACTAGTGACAGTGATGAATCTTTTGGCATTGAAGTGTTAGAATCTGATTTTGATTACGATGAATAAAACTAAGTTATTATGTATGGAATATTATCGTATTTTATTTGTCTATTTATTTTCGGATTCCGCTCATATTTACCTCATATACTAACACCTATACCAGATCAATAAATCCTTAAAATCCCGTTACAAACCTGATACATATCAAAAATTAATACATGTGTAGATAAATTCTGTTTCTTTATTTCCCTAACATAATGTTCTTATACTGTCTATACAGGGTGTTTGGCGCATGGACCGACACAATTATTTGGGGGATTGGGAGCGTCATTTGGGAGGTTTCACCCAAAGACCCCATGTCCTTAGTGTCACGGTTATTGAGATGTTTTTTTTTGTTTTTTTCACAAAATTACCCGAAATCTCGCCTTTAAATAGTCATTACTTTTTTGTTTATTGTTCTAATTGCACGAAATAACTTTTATTGTATTCTGCAATGTATTCTTATTCTAAATAAATAAAGAACTTTTTTAAATAAAACTATGTTCATAATTTTTGGAAAAAATCTAAAAAAATCATATCTTATTAACCGTGACACTTAGGACATGGGATCTTTGGGTGAAACTTCGCAAATGACCCTCTCAACTCCCCAAAAAATTGTGTCGGTCCATGCGCCAAACACCCTGTATATAGGGTTTTTCATTAAGAGCGCTCGAACTTTGAAATGAAATAAAACAACCTGTTTAAGTGATATTACTACTTTTATAACATTTTAAAGAATATTCAATGACATTATGTGTGGAAAATAATATCAGCCAAATGGCCACTGCGACTCCGCTGTAGATGGCGTATTCTGGTGGACTAATCTTGGAGGACGTCTTCGCATAAATGGTCAATTTCACGAAGAACGCGAGTTATGTTGGTCTTTAGGGCAACAATTGACTGTGGTTTATCTGCGTACACTAAAGATTTCATGTAACCCCACAGAAAGTAATCGAGCGGTGTTAACTCACACGATGAACGCCATAAATTGAACACAACGCACAGAACGTAGGCGAATAGACAACTGGTTTTGATAATAAATTTTACACAATTTCTACGCGTTGTTGAAGCGTGTAGCGTTCCATGGTGAAATGTCACGACAAAATATATATTCATGCCAAATTTGGTAGCAATCGCATTACCGAAATGGCCGCTATGCGCTGCTAAAGTTCGACCGTCCTTATTGAAAAACTATATATATGATATTTTTAATAATGAATTACCAAGTATCAAAGTAGGTTATTCCAATTTTCATAGTATAATTTTAGTGTTGTCATGCATGTATTTTTTAAATTTGCCGCCAATATTCTGGGGCCAACTTTCGTTAGCCAGACTCTACTTACTTAGATAATTTTTTTTTTTTTTTTTGGTTGGGAAATCATCAAATGACTTCTCCCGCTCTGGCTGGAGCGGGAGGGCGTGTCAGACTCTTACTGACTAAAACCCACCCGTGTTCCTTCTGTTGCGCAATGCCAGGAGGCCACGGTATCCCTTTCGGACTTTCCCGCAACCCCGGCAGGCAATGGTCTCATCGGACCCCTTCACTCGCTGACATCTCTTTGAGGCGCGCGTGGAACACAACGTGCCGTTGACCCGGGCTTGGTCCTTTCTCTCCGGCGAGCTACCCATTGCTCACCGTCCGCAAGCCCGCGCCTACGGTGGTGGCCGGGAATCGGCATGTTATGTTAAAACCTAAAGGTACAATTTCGTACCCGAATGCAGGCAGCAGCAGCAGACGACGTGTCACCGCGACACTACTGGTTTCTATGCATTTCTATGAAATAACGTGTCGCTATCTACAGAAGGTACCTATTTCATAGAAATACATAGAAACCAGTAGGGTCACAGCGACAATGCCTGCTGCTGCTGTCTGCAGTCGACTACGGAATTGTCCATTAATACCTACTGACCTGCAAATTGTAAAAAACTTAAGAACATTTAAATTTCGAGGACTACAATGGAGCTTTCGCTTTAATATCTACATAATATATTTCCGAGTTACTTAATTCTTCAATTATTCCGTAGTGAACGCTGTTCCGTCATATCTACCGCATCGTATTCAGCAGTAAATTCAGACGCAGCAGTGACAAATAAACATACAGTGACGTCACATTTACATGTTAATAGCACAGAGTCTGATGGCACTCAGTAGTTAGAAACACGCGTCTCCTTTTAATAGGACGGTATAACTGAATAAGGCGGGAAGTGCGTGTTTTGATTTTCCTGTGGTTAGTGACTAACCGGTACCCTAATTACGTAATACACGATCAATCGGAATTTGAATCGTTTTGAAACAAATTGCTAATCCATTGCTTTACAAGTTCAAAAAAAAATCTGCTCAACAACATAAATAACGCAATGAATGTTGTTGAACTGTCAAAATGAAACAAATTTATCGTAATCGTTTACGAAAATGTGTTGCGTAATTATATAGCTGGTGTCAGAGTTTTAAAGCCGCCTATGGACCACTGACTTGGCTTCACATGCCGTCGAGAAATATCTCTCAGGCATGTGTGCTCACGATGTTTTCCTTCACCATTTTAGAAGCAAGTGATAATTATACAAAACTCACATGAATCCGAAAAGCCAGAGATGCGTGCCTTGGGTTCGAACTCGAGACCTATGACTTGGCAGTCTAACGGTCACACCACTAGGCTATCGCTGCTGCATTTTTAAATTAATTTATTTTGCCCCACTTATCAACTGGGTTGCAATAAGTAGCCACTGAGTTTACAACCAATTTGGAAATTGAGCTTATCTAATATCTATACTTACCGCAATAAAATTCGAAAAAAATAATACTGGGTGTATTTTTGAGATGGGGCAGTAAGGACAGGTACCGTAACCGTTGTCACTACAAGGAAACGGTCTTAAAATACTGTCCTTAAATTTTTTGAAATATTAGGTATGATCTGCATTCACAGATTTTGTAAAAAAAAATACAGCCAGCAATAAAATGGGCAGTTTCCACAAAAACTTTTTTTGGTAGTAAGTTAGATTTTCGTTTCTACTAAAAGTATGAAAAAAGTTTTTATCGATTACTGACTTTTCTAGTACTCAAACATCAGTTGGTTTATACGATCTATTGGCAACAAAAAAAGTTTTTGCGGAAACTACCCGTTTTCTTACTGACTGTATTCTTTTTTCAAAATCTGTGAATGAAGATCAAAAAGTTATGGGCAGTCTCCATAGACCGCTTTCTTGTAACTATAACGGTTCGGGCCATCATCCATTTACGCTGTAACCCCCTTGCAAGTAACGTAACACAGCGCACACAACACGCAAGGTGCACATTATATGACATTATTCAACTGGAAGGAAAATGCTGTAGGCTTTAAAGCTTCCAATAAACGTCATCGGCTACATGCAGCATCTTTCTGTACGCCGCGTCCAGATGATTGCATTGAAATATACTGTAATGGCGTTTACGTTGACGCAAGACGTATCTGATAGAGTTTAATAGGAGACCCTGCATTCAACTTGGGCAAGTCGAGTGATCTGCATAATGTTGCCACTACTGGGACAAAGATCTCTTCTGTGTGAGAGGGACAGGGCCGTAATGCACCAGTCTACTCTTAATTCCCACCATTTTGTACTTACCTCCACATACCAGACGCTCCAATACGCAAGTACAGCAACATCGCACATCGCATGCAAGCTAACGACGTCATTAACGCGGATGATTGCGTTACCTGTCCTGTTCTACTGTACACTGTACTGTACGCGTTGGGTTAATTATCATTATGTTTACAGGACTAATTGTTAGTGGGGGTAGTTTCAGGTGTCGCGGTAAACGTTTTTCAGGGGCAATGGTGGCGGAAGCGTTTATTTTTTAAGGAGATTTCGGAAGGTTTTTAAGTTTTAATCCTGGTTTTACTCTAAACTTATCGATGATTACATAATATTGTTACCATTTACATAGTAAAGCCCAGCAGTGCTAGTTGAACTGGAATCTGAAATCATTATGATGGAAATTGAATAAAATAGGTCCTGACGAACTATAACTGAAATGGCATAAGGACGAACTAGAGGTTTCTTATGTTTTTCTTGAATCTATCGCAACAAGTGTAATTTACTATGTGGAACTCACTGCATGTGATACTGCTCAAAAAGTCATAACATAACATAGCCTTGTTTCCCCGAAGGGTTGGGCAGAGGTGTACCTATAGTACACCCACATTTCGCCAGTTATGTTTAAGTCCCATGTAATAGGGGGCGAGCCTATTGCCATCAATAGGCACGAATGTATAGGTACTCCGGGCTACTACTGAGAAATTCCAGATAGCAAACCCAATAACACTTTTCCCGACCTGGGGATCGAACTCAGGACCTCATACTCAGCAGTAGCGCTTGCGAACACTAGACCAACGAGGCAGTAATGCAGTAAATAATGGTACTCGTACGGAGAAAAAAAACATTAGTTATGTAAGTACCCACCTTCCTTTCATGTAACTATTTCGCATTCAAGTAAAAAATCTGTATAATTTACATTCCCATTCGTAAACCAGAGAATACTTATAATAACGTCACCCTTAGGTGTAACGTCCCCTCAGTATCTGGTTATAATGCCATAGAATATGGGATTCTATGGTGTCGTAAGCAGTCACAAAGGGATTAGCCTCAAGGATAGCAACCATAACCACCAGTGTTTACTAATAACCATCACATTGTACTAATCCCCGAGTCAAGTATAAATGACTATGGGAGTTTCTCCCTCCATGATCGTTTGTTATGGTGGGTTATGGGGGAAAGTTATGTTTAATGTAGAATGTTGTCTGGTAATGCTAATTGTTGTGTTGTTTATTGGAAGATACATTTTCAGGAGTGCTATAAGAACTGAGTACATATGAGGAAATCTGAAAGTGGCACCCGTAGGGAACGCAATACCGGGATACTGGGATCCCGTTATATCGGGATCCGGGAATAATCCCAATCTTAAATTGAGGGGGTCCTGTGGAACCAGCACGTAATAAATAAATAATTAAATAAAAATGAAATAAAATTAATTTTTTAAGGCAAGTTTTTTCACATACACCCATAGTATGAGAAAAATAAATTATGAAATAGATAAATTATATTATTATTAATTATTATTCATTCAGAAAGTTGATGGGTTGAGTGGATGGGTGACCATCTTTACGTACCGAGACTCCGCCGTGCCTCGGAAAGCACGTTAAGCCGTTGGTCCCGGCTGTCATTCGTGGATCTTTGACAGTCGTTACGGGTCGTCAGAAGCCCGAAAGTCTGACAACCAGTCTTACCAAGGGGTATCGTATCACCCAATTACTGGGTTGTGGAGGTCAGATAGGCAGTCGCTCCATATAAAATACTGGTATTCAGCTGCATCCGGTTAGACTGGAAGCTTACCCCAACGTAGTTGGGAAAAGGCTAGGCAGATGATGATTCATTCAGAAAGTTATAAATGTCAGGTAGGTTTAATTTAGGTTTAAATTCAAATAGTCATACTGCAATGAAATGCATAGTGGTCATGTAAATGATTCGAAATACAGTAGTCACAATGTTGTTTCTACACTTAATCAGTCTCAGGTGGAATGATGCTTTAAGCCTACGTAATACAGCATAAAAATCACCGACCCTGCTTTCCGAAACATACCAGACGCGCTACACCGCCAGGGCAAATTAAGCAAGGCCCAGAACGCGTTATTGTATTGTACACGAAGACTATTGTAGGTACTCTTCTTATACAATAAACAACGCAAACACACGTAAACGTAACAAACGTAATCAGCACGTTTTGATAAAGAAGAAGATTAATTCTTTCGATTTGGGTGGATTAAAAGGTACATGCCTTCAAATCACTTTTAATTCATTAATGACGATTACTAGCATAAAAGTAAGGTCTGTAAGGTCAGGAACCGTTTAGCCGTCGAAACAAATAATAGGTCCTTTTACGTTTTTTGCGCACTTATTTTCAAATTAATATTTTAATTTTCTTGTTTTTCTTTAAATGTTGTGTTATATACCAAAAAGCTTTGTAACGGTCACACCACACAAATCCTGCATCTCTCAATTAGAGTTTATCGCGCGAACGACATATATATAAGACTATCCGACATCAACAGTCGGGCAGTCGGCCCTCCAGACACAACACCCGTCTGGTCGGAGGATCCTCCGTTTTCTATGGTGGATGAGTGAACTTTACACCCGGTTCCTCATGCCACTAAAGCTTATTTAATTTGATTTTATTATTATAATTTCAGAAGTCTACGTCCATCCTACGGGATCCTGCAAATACCTGGATCCCGCGGGATTAAGAAAGGTAAGTACCGTAAATACCGGGATTCAAATTATCTTGCGGGATAGCATTCCCTAGGCACTCGTTACTGAAAAGTTGCGTGGAAATCGGTTGTCTTATGATGTAATGAGGACAGTGCCGTGAGGAAAGTTTTGAGTAACAACGTGGATTGCTATAAGAGTCGGAGAAGACCAAAGAAACGACGGATGGACTGTGTTGAAGACGATATGACTAGAAAAGGGGTGACTACTGAGATGACGACTGATAGAGAAGTGTGGAAGAAAGGGACATGTTGCGCCGACCGCAAATAAATTGGGATAGGTACAGGAGAATGATGATAACTTTCAGGATGCAATAACTACATATTTCTTGTAGGAATGAGTGCAGTATACAATAACTATAATAAGTAAGCAAGTAGGTCTTTATTTGCTTAGAATGTTGGTACCTACATTAAAATAAGTTGTTAAATTATATAATAGGATCCATGTACATTCTGCTTTAATATATAGTCTTCCAGACCCTATTTCGGCCACGGCGGCCAATCCCAACGGAAACTACCCTTCGGCGCGGGAGATATTATAGTGCACAAGTGTGTGCGCAGACACAGGTGCACTCTATCTTCCCTCACTCTCATAGTCCGATGGGACGACAATCCCAATACACGACCGGAGAGAGATCAGGTGCAGGACCAACGGCTTAACGTGCTTTCCGAAGCACGGGGGTATCACACCGCCAACTTCCAAACTCCGGGCTGTTACTAAGAAATTCCCAATGGAAAAACCCAATAACACTTTGCCTGACCCGGGAATCGAACCCAGGACCCCACGCTCAATAGTCGCGCTTGCAACCACGAGCCCAACGGGGCAGTTAAAAAGCCTTAATACAGCCTGTAATACAAAGTGTTATTACATTTGCATGCTATATTAAGATATTACAAACAATTATCATTTAAGAAATCCTGCACAGAATAATAACATACCTCTAACTAAAGTAATTCTGTGAAACGTTTTTGAAAGGTTTACCAACTGTAGGTATTTTTTTTTTTTCACTGGATATAAATATTATTAGCACATTAAATCAAATCAATACCAGTTTACAATGTCAAGATGAAATTTAGTAAATAATTTGAAATAGGCAATACAATACATAATGTCAAGTTTAATAAAATGAGAATATAAAATCGTCAAGTTTGAGGACAATAGAGTTAAATAAAAAAATAAATGATTTAGTACAAGTCAGGAGTATAGAGATGTCATAATTATTATCAATTTAAATCAGTAAAATATTCGCCAATAAAATTGAGTAATAATATTTACTAAATAATAGATCTGTATTTTTTTGGAAAGTGGAATTGTCTCATTTTTAGGGTTCCGTAGTCAACAAGGACCCCGCATAGTTTCGCCATGTCCGTCTATCTGTCTGCCTGTCTGTCCGCGGTTTAGCTCAAAAACTATGGGTACTAGAAAGTTGTAATTTAGTATGAGTATACACGTTAATGACGCCAAAAAAGTAGTAAAATAAAATTTTGAAAAAAAAAAAACAATTATTTAGGGTAGGTACCTCCCCTACATGTAAAGTGGAGATGATGTTTTTTTTTTCGTCCTTCCCATAGTGTGGGAAGGACGAAAAAAAATAATTGGATAGTTCTTTCAAAATATTAGGGGTTTGTGAAGACCGTTTTGTGATTAAGTAAACCGTTCGTGATTTATCAAGCTTTAAAGTACCAATTTTCGTTAGATTCAAGTGTTTCCCCCCCCCCCCCCCTCTACCAACTAAACGGTTGTAGTTAGAAATTCAAATGTCACGGGAGTAGTACTTATATAATTGTTCTTACGATTTATTCATTCCAACTACGGAACCCTTCATTGTGCGTGGTCCGACACGCACTTGGCCGGTTTTTTTATTACATCGGGTTGGTGGATGTCACATGTTTTCTAATTTTTGGTTCTAGGATATGCCGGGTTTCCTGAAGATGTTTACCTTCACCGTTTTGATGAAATAATTAACTCAAAGTAAAGCGTCTGTGAGTGCAGTTTGTGTCGCTAAATTTTGGTCCAAACATATTAAATGATCGTTTGCCATCGATACGCTAAAGAGAAGCAGTAGGTATGTTTTGCAATTACTATATAGAATCCACATCGTGGTGTTTTTCTGATAGATAGCGCGATATCGCTATTAGTGATAATACAGCCGTTACGTTGTACCCTAATTTACGGTATACGGTGGTATTGTTGTTGTATGGTATTATTGATGTAGACCAAAGCATAACCTATCATGAATACAGGGTGTTAAAGTAATTGCGTGCCATAGCTTAGGGGTAGGTTCAGTGTAGATAAAGGAAGCCAGAAAAAAAAATGGAATTGTACGTACCTACCTAGTTACCTATCCTTCACCCGGCGTTATCGAAGTGTTCGGGCGTAGGTATTTCATTGCGTTCGATAGTATGTAGGTAACTCTAGGAAATTATTAATTAGCATTTAAACAAAATAAAAACATTATTATCGCATCGCAGTACCAAAGGAAAATTCGAATTATAATAACATACCGTCGTAGCGTTAGTTCAATTCGCGTTCGATAGTAGGTAAGTAATTAAAGCATTTAAACAAATAAAATAATTTTAATTCTAAACTATTGCTATTTTAAGTTAGTAGGTCTGTGCTAATATATTATTATCATCTTTTTTTTTTCTGGCTTCCTTTATCGATTCTGAACCTACCCCTAAGCTATGGCACGCAATTACTTTAACACCCTGTATAATTATGATTTATTTTTCGAACGGACCTATGTACATTGGTGTTTGAAAATTCCATTCCTCCATCATAAAATGCCACGGATCCCTTGTGATACCTTTTGATAATCTCTAAAATGGTTAAAATTCAGTTGAATGATGCAATAGCACATTTTCTCAGCAAGCCGCCAAGAATGCACCTCTCACCACCACCATTACAAAACCTTTGACATCACCAAACTAGGGTCAAATTGACAACATAAACCATACCAACCCACTTATTACCACAGCCTCTCAAGTTATGACTACTGTAATGATGTGTAATATTCGGCACGCGTCGGTAATACCCGGTAATAGCCGGTAATATCGGGTAATACCGGGTAATATTTTAACGGGACACTTGCGGTTGGTCGGCAATAAACCGATACCTAACAGATGCCTGCTTGAGGGGTGGCGTAGATTATGTTGTTGCGTAGATGAGACATTTTTACCCTCGGTAAAGTGCTCTATGAAAGTAGCTTAAACAAAGAAATATAAATAAAGAAGAAAAGATGGTCCAGTTTTTTCAAAAAGCAATCTGAAGGTGAAGTCCCGCATTCAAAAACGTTCTAAATCTAATTCCAATATCATCCCAGCGTCAATTAATCCTAAATGCGTGTATCCTAGATTGAATCTGACATTAGATGCGACCGTTCTTAAAAATACGGGATTATCCCTTCTGGTCTTGATGAAAGGATTAGTAGCTATCCAGAGTAGGTATACGAAAATACTGTCGCGGTTGTCGTACGCTTATGATAGGTTAATTAATTGCACCCCTGAAGCAAAGTCGAATGCAAGTCTCAGTAGATAATACTGATATTAAAATTATAATTAAGTCTCCCAATACAGCAGTGGTGCAGGCCCAGGGTTAAGGGGCCCGAGTTATGAGTGCTTTACTTTGTGTAAATAATTTCATAACCACTGCTCTCAAGACGGTGAAGGAAAACATCGTGAGGAAACCGGCATGGCCTAGAACCAAAAAACCGAAGACGTGTGACATCTACCAACTCGTACTAAGCCCGCATGTTAGATTACAGCCCACTCCCTCTCGAAGAGAGGAGGCGCGTGACCCAAAAGACGGAACATTTTAGGCTGATTATGCTCTTGTGGCGGCTTCTACATCGCCACATTCGAACTACGCATCAAAGACCTGACGTAACACAAATCCTGCATCGCGCAATTAGAGTTTACCGCGTGAACCACATATATAAGACTATCCGACATCAATCGTTGGATAGTTGCCCGCCAGACACGAAACCCGTCTGGTCGGAGGATCCTCCCTTTCCAATAGAGGATGACTAAACTGTTCCTCATGCCTCTAAGCTCTCAATACTTTAAATTAGGCATAATACTCTCTATTTCCTCATCTTCCCATCTGCACCCCCATAATCTATGTCATAACCGATGTAGTCAAGAGCGTATGACGGATGGCACCGAGTGCGGTTGAGCTGCGTGACAAATGCGGCCGCATTGCGACCGCGTGGCGTGACCGTGGCGTGAGCCGGACGTGTGGAAGTATTGTGACGGCTATTTGAGGGTTGAATCGATGGAATGTGGATTTTGTTTTTTGATTGTACGTGCTTGGTATTATATCATTTTTAAGTGGGTGTCTTTGTTCTCTAAGCTTGGGTTCATGGTTTAATGCTTATTTAGGTTTCATTAATTGCACTTTTTACACAAGGAAACATTCTCTCTCTCTCTCAGACTCTCGTCCATCAAGCCGCGCTCTCGTCCATCAAGCCGTTTTGTACATCTTTCAAAGTCAAAGTCAAATAATTTATTTCAATTAGGCACAAAAAAGGCACTTTTGAACGTCAAAATTTACAAAATAAATAATAATAATTGATCCTAGTCGCCCCTTCCAAAAGGAAGTTTTCGTATGGAGAAGAATGGGCAAGAAACTCCACCGTTACTCTATTCAAATGTTTTCACAATGTCTTGTATACATTAATTATATAATTATATGTGAAGACGATGCACCTAGAATAAGATTACTAGACCACGATAGGTAAAAATAATGAAAAATGAAGGAATGACAGATAAATTAATTATGTGATAGATACCTACATGGTGCTCACATATTTACAAACATTGTAAAATTATACGCTTTGCTTTAGCAGTCACTACGGGTAGTCAAAATACCAAAAGTCTGACAACCAGTCTTACCAAGGGGTATCGTTATACTCAGTAACTGGATTGTGGTGGTCAGGTAGGTAGTCGCTCTATGTAAAATACTGGTTTAGCTGCATCCGGTTAGACTAGAAGCCGACCCCAACGTAGTTGGGAAAAGGCTAGGCAGATTGATTGACTACCGCCGTTCTCGTCATCATGTATACTGGATAGACAGACATATTTATTTTGTTGGAAAAGGTATTTCTTTTTTTTGGTAATTTATCTACAGCGAAGTTTTGTAATTAAACGATTTTCGATGCATTAATGCACAGAGAGCGGGAAGCACAGACCCGGTCGAAGTGGCGGTTCCTGACGCCTTTTGGCTGAAATGATGAATGCACACATTTATCAGGGCATGAAATAGCATTTTCTTACACGAAACATTTATCATAATTAATCACCAAAAACAAAATTGCAATCAGAACCTATTCCATTCCCGCATATTCCTTTCACGTGCCTCGCCAATTTATTACAAAACTACAAGTGAGTACCACACATAACATTCCGTAATTACTTCTTCTCCCTTCTCAAACCGCCACGCGTCTCCTGCGTCTCAAATAATTGAATGTGAGCGAAAATTTATGGTTTTTGCACAATTTTTATAGCCTCCTGTGTTTAACGTGTCTGCTTCCAACGATTATGAACGGAGCTATGATGTTTGTCGCCCCTGGCTTGTGGTAGCGTGAGGGTTGGGATATGTTTCAAGAGTTAGGTGGGTGTGACTGGGTATCATTTAGGTGTGTCTTCTGGGTATTGAATATTTTTGTTAGTTTTAGTAGGTGACGTCTTATACTTAGCGTCTACTTAACAACTCAACTTATATAAGTTTTATACTAAGTTTACCCTTTATTCTGGAAACCCACGTAAAGGATTACCACCATACATATTTACTTTAATGCCTTATGTATGTATCATATGTTAGATCTCGAATTTCTGCTAAACATGCGTCTAGATATTATTTTTAAGCATATATTTGTCATCCATTGACATACTAGTGGAGGTAATTTATGTTACACTTCAAATTACCCAAGCTTACACAAATAATTCTTGTAATCAGCCAAATTTGCCATAATAGTAGCTATGATAATGTTAGTGACATTCAATAGTTCACTAGTGTACAAGTTCTAGCAGTAGTAGTGTATATTTTGGGAAAATTGCGCCTGCAGCACCGTACACTTGATAGAAATGAAATTTACATAAAAAATAAATAATAAGAGAAATTTCATCATCGAAATAAATAACAGAGAGTTATATCTTTATTCTGTCTTACTTAACTAAATGTGCCAAAACGTGACGCGTCCTTAAAATTTCACTCCCAGTTCTCGAATCACCGCCTAAGAAGTTACAATTCAAAAATTAGATACACTATCAATACCGCCACACACTGCAGTTACAACAGCTCCATATCCATCCAAAAGTAGCCGTCCACCCTCGTTGCATCACATAGCGTACATTATAAAAATGGCGAGAGAAACTGAACGTTATTTATATTAAATTATGAGGGGAACTCCCCTACAGAATGTGATAAGTATGTCGGTATGCGCACGATTGTCACTTATTTCTTAGACGATCAAATTGAAGGGACTTGTAGGCTGCGAACTTCCTTTTGTAGTCTGTAGCTGGTATAACATCTTGTATGTATTTTTGTTGTACTGAAACGTCTGCAGCAAGTTAGGAACAATTTGGTGGTATTAAATTGAGGCACTTCGTGGTTGAAAAAGTCTTTCTAAAGCGACCTTGGAACCCCTAGAAGAGGCCTAAGTTTATAAAAAGCCTATTTCTGTTAATCAGTCTATTAAACAGATTGTATATGACTTAAGTAAGTGCTAGATTTGAAATGTCTAACAGGGGATTTTACAGATTTACTAATCTTGGAAACGAGAGATGCAGAAATGATAAAAAACCAAGCCGTGATTAACTTGAATTAATGCCTGAATTTGCTTTTAAGAAGTTTGAACCTTTTCCATATCAATAATAAGAAACACGCACACACTTTTGACAAAAAGATTTCAGTCAACACAAATTTACATCCATGTTTACATTGAGGCGCGCCCCCAACATAATGCGAACCATCTTTATCACTCAACCCATGACCAGAAGGGCTATAAAGGGCTCCAGACGACATTGTAAAATTTCCATAGCATTTTCTATTTCACCACAGTAACCCATTTCCTGAGACTAACAACCTTTGTGAGACGAGGAAGGGATGGGGAGGATCTTTTAATTTTTAATCTGTCTCAAGTCTGAAGCTCTGTAATATGTTTCGTGGGGTCGTTGCTCTAAAGGTTGCTAGAGTGCCTACTGAACTTCGGTTTGGATTGATTCCCAGCTTGGGCAACTGGGCTTCTTGTTATTATTACGATTTTTCTACTGGAAATTTCTCAATTTTCTAGACTATTTTCTTTCCAACTAACGGCAATACCAATGGAGCAGTGGAGGCCCAATGGCGCTTTACATTGTGTACATTATTTCATCACCACGACTCTCAAAATCGTGAAGGGAAACGTCGCGAGAAAACCGTTCTAGAAACAAAATTTCGAAGACTTGTAAACATCTATCAACCCGCACTGGGCCCGCGTTGAGATTTCGGCCCACTCCTTCCCATCGAGAGGAAGCCTGATATGCTCTGATGATGCTTCAACTGAATGAGACGAAATTCAAATCTTGTATAAAACGCACACTATGTAGGCAGGCATATTATAAGTTGAGGGATTACGTCACTGATAAAAATGCTTGGCTCATTGCTGGTCCTGCTCCACAACCACAACCAATTGATTAACATTTTGAAAATACTATTGGAGTTGCTGAAGATTGTAAGACCATCTTTGTATTGTATAAACTCAATCTTCTTTGTATTATATAATTGCATAATACGGGTGTGAGTACTATGTACTAAAGAGCTCCCATTTACCGGGTAATATGTATTTCATTGACTTGAATGTGCCCTGGCGGCTGTTAGTATGTCATGCTCACTCAGATGTCTCGCTGATGGTGGCGCGTGTGCTGGATCATTTAGCTCCCTTCAAAATGGTTGAGCTGAATGGTGCTGATCCATTGGTCATGTTCGTGTACGGGCGCCGTCAGTTGGGACTGGTCATCTCTTAGCTGCCATGGTTTATTTTAATTTATTTTAAGTTTTTGAATGATTCTTTATTTTTTTTCTTTTTGTTACGGACGCTTTTACGAACGTGCACGTCTTTCTACATTGTTCTCCATGCATAATTTCAAAATGAATGATGTAACCAATATTTTGTATCAAATTATTGATTTAAAAGTGTCCGTGGAGTTTCTTGCCCGTTCTTCTCCATAGGTACCTACTACGCTTTGGGATGGGCAACTAGCTTCATATTTCTGACAGACCGACCCCTTGACAATTCAAAAGTGCCTGTAAATGGCTTAATTGAAATAAATGCTTTGAGTTTTGAGTTTTTTTGAGATGAATGTCAATAGGCTCCCCCTATAGGTGCTGCATGAGTCTTAAATATAATTGGCGAAAAGGTGTAGGTAATGTAAGTACAATTCTGCCTAATCTTTTGGGGATACTCGCGTTATGTTAGGGTATTATGAAACACCAACAGATTCATGGAATGGTCTTCCAGCCAATAACTAATTTCCAACCTAGGTCGTAAAGTTGTATATACGAGTAAGTACCCACGATACATTCTATAGTAACTTGAATATCTTAAGTTAGATCGTAAAGCCATACATTGTCAATTTCCACTGAATCTCCGGGGCAATTAATTGAGTAATTTATAACCCAGTTATAATAGAGAGACGTCTTCGTAATGAATCTAGAAACTGCTTTTATTCGCAAATATGCTGCTCGGTAACAAAGTCCAAAACTGGATCGTATAATAGTCCCTACGGCACTTTTACCTGTTCTTGTAAATAGAAAAATGTAATTAGGTAAATTCACAAATGCTGCTCAAAGATTGAAGCAACATTTGTGAGAAACAGCAGTTTTTCGGCATAATATCATCTATTCTGATGTTATATCAATCCGAAACTCTGAAATACATGTACAGTCAAAATACAATAGACAACGTATATTTAGTCACCTAATCCGCTTAATTTTTCTTAAAGAGTCATAAAGAACCCTGTATGAAATCGACACGTGTGCCACCTCTCTACAAGGATGACGATTGACTTGTTCCGAACCCGGACACGACGTGTTACCGTGTTACCATGTCAAGCGCCGAACGCAGTTAGTAGATTAGTTTACTAAATATACGTCGTCTATTGTATTTTATAATGGATTTCCGCAAAGTCACGCCTGAGTCAGTTAACTATGTACCTACAGTCAAGGAATATGTGGTCAAATATTTGCACCTTACATGCCATTATATATACATAAACTCACGCCTCCTTCCCATGATCCTTACATACTTCATTGCCAACATTTTGAACAAACAAAAATAACCATGGTCGTACTACCTACATAAACCCGCTGTGGTAAGGAATTTGTTTGAACCATAACTATACTACCTAACCATAATAGAATAGGTAAACATAGAGATAGGTCCTGGTGCTGCGCTTGTTAATTGTAGTTTTGGCTAATTAATAATTACAAAATGCATGTTTTTAACAAGTTCGGCGGTAAAAACTGAGCAGTAACCTAAATAAAAATGGGTCATAGCAAATATTTAAATGGGTACCTAATTATATTAACAGTAAAACCGCCTCTGTACATTTGTGCGCTTAAAGTATTAAATAAATAAATAAAATGGCATAACGGGCAGTTATGTGTGGGCCCAGTTAACAAATTAGAATTAGTCGGTAAGAAATCTAACTCGGAAGTAGCGCTTGCCGGTCGTTGCCGCGGCTTCGCTCGCTTCGCTCGCTCGGCTCGCGCGCGGTTGATTTCAGTTCTAACCTAACCTAACCCATTTATTATTTTGGTTTGGTCGAATTGCCCTGGCTTAGTTACTGCGACCAAACCTGATCGCGCGTGGTTGGTCGCAGTTCCATCCGGACCTATGAACTGTCGAACTATTACCCAAAAAAAATGTTGGAATGGGCAGCATTCCAACATTTTTACTGGCCATTCATTAATTGTTATAAATACAACTTGATTATTTTTTGTACTGACACTGTAGGATGAAATAATATAATAATTTTCTTTTTATTTACTGTCACATTATTTATCAACCGCCGAAAAATAAAATAACTGCCCGTATTTTTTTTGACCATCATAAACTCCCTAATGTTTAAATAACAGTTGTACACTATTACCTCTAAAAATACAACATGGAAAACGGTCCTTGACAAAAAACACCTAACCTCTAAAATACTCCTCCTTATCTGTTCCGACAACAACAATTTAAGCAGAACTGGAAACGTCGAACAAAACATTCAACAATTTGAATAATAACATTACAAAATGGCAAACAGAAACTCTGTAGGAACGTTATTACTACAAAAGTATGATTTTATCTCGATCGACGTCTCGAACGAATCGTCTCCCTAAGTGACCAAGTTTCGCTAAGTTTTCGCATAAATTATACTAGATAAGCGAAAATATTGTCTTCGGCGGCATATTTTCGGTATCTCTGATAAGTTTTCGCAAACAATTTGTAAGTTGTCAGTCTCAATATGTCACGGGTCTAGTTGTTTTGTTGAGTTGAGTGTGGTGGAACTGTTTCCGTGAGGGTTTTGGTAGATTTTGGCGTAAGGTTGGTCAGTAGATAGTTCGATGATAATCTAGGTACACGTATGATAGATGAAAAGGACTTTGCGTCATATTTCCAGCAAATAAATGTATTTCCTTTCTTTCGTTCTTGAGTGGCCAGTGCAGGATTCAGAAGTAGATTCAGGAGAGTCAGTTCCCATTCTTTTCTTTCAATCACAGATGTCGACAGGCTGAGGGTGCAACTTTTTTGCCATCCAGTAACATACAAATTGTAATTAGGTGTTTAATTTGAAACCTACTGTATTTTGACGTAATGCGTACCTAATATTGTCATATAAAAATATATTCTCCCAACATAAATAACACAGGGTCATGCATCTACCAGAAGCGACGCGACAGCACGTCATCGCGGGGCCGCGCATAAATCCAGACGCGCTCAGACCGTTTGCGCGTGAAATAGAAACTCGCGGCGTGCAGTGTTGCCCGTCACTTGCATAATAAATATTATTATTTACCGCTGCGGTTTTATTTTCGAGGGAAAGTTTTTATTGAAAAAATATTTACCGTTTTACAAAATAGGTGCGGATTTTGTTATCTTTCGTGAGTAATGTTATCCGTATCGATAGAAGTACTGCATTTTATGCTATTTAAAATTAAATGTGACATAGATAGATTACTTTATAGTAGAGTAGTCTCTTTATTTTTCACTATTTCAAACCAAAACACTGCTTTTAACTGAATTCATTTCATTTATTCCGTGTTACTAAAAACCCTCATCACTCTACAAAACACAAAATTACTTCATTCTCACAGACCACAAAATCTACATTGAAAATAAAGCAGTAGGAATACGAGACAAGTGAAAAACTACAACATTTCCCTTGTTAAAACAGACTATAACTCTACGGGGGCGGGTCTGCATTTCCGCACTAAGATGAGACCGCCGCGTCTAAGAGATTTATATGCCGCTTAAGGAAATTGACTGGGGAGCTAATACTGGAAACGTTGTCATGTGTTTTGTTATTAGTTTCTACTTTCAATGTTTTGCGTAAAGGGGCTTGTTGCTAAGTAATTATAGCCGCACGGGTCGATTGATCTGGCTAAGCTACGCTTGCCGCAGTGGGTCCGTGGATGGGTAACCATCTTTAACTACCAAAACCCCCCGTGCCTCGGAAATCACGATAAGCCGGTGGTTCTGGCTGTCATTCGTAGATCTTTGACAGTTGTTACTGGTCTTCAGAAGGCCGAGAGTCTGACAACAGTCTTACCAACGGGTATCGGGATTGTGGAGGTTAGTTAGTTAGTTGCATCATACTGACCCCAACATAGTTGGGGAAATACTAAGCAGGTGATTATGAGTTAAAATGTTTTGCGTAATAATGTTTGTTCAGTATCCACGCTGATAAACCTGATTGGTGATCGCTGTAAGTTTTTATAAAGAACACCAGAGAATGCTACTGTTTTACGACACCCAAGGGAGAAATAGTCTATCTTTGACAGGCAGCAACGACAGACAAGGCCATTCGTAATGATTTCTGACAGAAGTATTATCTTATACTCTTATACACCAAATCTATCAGCTCAGAAACCTAACAATAAGCTCTTAGTCTCAAATATACACTTGCCCACAGTAACAACGTTGAGTTTATATAAAATAGCGACCATTCCCACTGAATCGCCGTGAGACGTTGACAAACCGCTTGGGGCGAAAAAGATGTATTTTTCCACGATAAAAATTCGGTGTGACGGCTGACGATAAATTTTGCTTCGAACGCCACATTGAGGTGATTTTCGCCCTTTAATATAAGAAAACGATTTAATATGTAATTTGGTATATTTGTCAGGTTAATAAGATTTCCTTGGAGATAATAAAGGATGGTGACCGATATTCGGGTGACTGGATGGCTGATGGCTAGATCGGAGAATTGGAACAAATTCAGGTTTAAGATAAGCCTCGATTTACTATAGAAGTCCCTTATTGGATGGTAGGTATCAAATATCATTTTCAGCTTGTGCTTTTTATAGTTGAACTTGAGATAATAATTATTTAGTATTTAACCAAGCAGGTTCATTACCACATTACCAATTTCGCGCCCTCACGCCCCTAGCCGCCGCAGGAGGAGACGCCCTGGGCGTCGGGAATCGATCTGGAACAGCACTGTGAACACGCCAAACTAGACCTGATCATCGGCACCGACGTGAATGCCCACCATCCGCTCTGGGGCAGCAACACACCAAACTCCAGAGGAGAGGTACTATCCACCTATGTATTTTCTATTTACCTTAATATTGTAAACCGCGACTCAGAACCCACCTGGATCCGAAGACAAACGATTATGACTTGTTACAAACTAGCACGTTTCAGACGAGCCTTCTTGTTCAGATCACAGATGGATCCGCTTTACACTAACTACCCACACTAGAAAACCCGTACCGAGGCGAAAACCGAGGTGCATCTAAGAGACCGAATATAACTACAAAAAGCAAATCAGAAGCGCCAGGAGGACAGCATGGCGTAAATTCTTTGAATCCATTGAGACAAATTAAGGGTAAGGAAGATCCTATCAATCGATAACTTGTCATACACACTAACATACATAAAATAGATATAAGGTATACAAATAAAACTCACGCTAACTGACCATGAACCCAGTAAGGTCCTTCTTGAGACTCGCTTCCCAGACTGTAGAATCCAAGACGACAGGACGTGGGAGGCTGAATAAGAATGGACCCCAATGGATTAAGACTGGTCAAGAGCACGCGATGAGTCACAGAAGACCGGGTAAAGTGGCCTATCAACACCTTTCAGCCATACAAGTTGGCAGGGCTGAAGCCATACCTGGTGGAGATCTATCGAGCTTGCATAGCACTTAGACACATACCTCTCGCATGGCGCGAGATGAAAGTTATTTTAATACCCAAACCTGGCAATACCGATTATGAACAACCCAAGGCTTATAAGCTTGGACTATAAGCTGGCTTATTCCGATCCCACAATCCTATACCACATTGTGGGATTCGTTAGAAATAGGAATAAAACTGATATTTAAACTTATATTTTGTTGCGAACCGATCATCCCGAAGTCCACATGAGGCATCGCAAGGCATCGGCATTGTGTCGCCTCACTTTTAGAATGTTACAGTAAATAAAACTACGAGGGCCATCATTGCGACGGGCTGCCTGCAAGGGGGCGTTGTCTCGCCATTTTTATGGAACCTGGTAGTAGACAGCCTCATCAAAACACTGAATGACAAAGGTTATTTCACCGTAGGCTACGCCGTTGACTTAACTATAATAATTAACGGGACAACCACAAAAACACTCTATGCAACCTCATGCGTCAAGCCCTGAAAATAGTAGAGGAATGGTGCAACAAGCACCAACTATCAGTGAAACTTATAAAAACCGAACTGATTTTCTTCACAAAAAAGAGGAAAATGACGACACTACATCTACCCTTAACCTATTCCTGGGGAGTTAGTTGCGTCACTTCTTCTTCCTGCACTAGGAAGTGGTGAAGGAATAATCAACTTCGACTTGCATCGTCAGCAGAACAAGACATGGTGACTGTGATGGATGAAGCATATAAGAGGGAAGGGATGAATATAAATGAGAATAAGACGAAGGTCATGGTGTTTGAAAGAGGAGAGGATGTATCGGTGTGTGATATGAAAATAAATGATAAGAATGTGGAGCAAGTAAGTGAGTTTGTATACTTGGGGAGTCTGTTTACAAGGGATGGGAAGATTGATGAAGATGTGGAAAGGAGAGTCAATGCGGGAAATAAAGTGAATGGTGCTATACATGCGATTGTGACCAACCAGTTGATGTCCAAAAAGGCTCGACTTCACGTTCACAATCACGACGTTCACAATGGTGTGCTGGTGCCCACGCCTATGTATGGAAGTGAATGCTGGGTATGGCAAAAGAAGCATGAAAATAGGATAAATGCTGTGGAAATGCGTTGCTTGCGAAGCATGTGTGGTCTAACTATGAATGATAGGCTGAGAAATGATGTAATAAGACAACGGTGTGAGTTAAAAGATGGTTTGGTCATGTTGAGAGGATGAATGAAAGGCGATTAACAAAAAGTATTTACCAGGCAGATGTGAATGGAGGGGACGCCCTAGGAGGACATATACTGACCTTATTGGTGAAGTTCTTCAGAAAGGACAGGTGCGTAGTGCTCGCAACCGGCGTGCGTGTATGACCAGATGTATGAACGTAAACGAGGCAAAAGGAGTATGTAAGGATCGTAGCAGGTGGTATTCTTTAGTTTCTGCCTACCCCCATGGGAAGAAGGCATGAGTTTATGTACCTACTCGTATGTATGTGTATGTATGTTAATCTTTAACTCGTTTTTTTTTGTTTCACCATCATACCTAATGACATCAACTGCTGCAGATGACTGCCAAAACCACTGCTTACTTTACTATCTATTTTGTCTGCCTTAACCAGGCGATAATTAGGGAAAATTCTAAGTTTTATATAATAGCCCACCATAAACATTGCATTGAAGTCATTTGACTTTTAGGTCTCTTTAGAACATAATTTTTCTTTGGTATTGTTCGTCGAGTGGTGGAACTCTTTAAGTTCTCAGTTGAGCCACGATTACTGACAAATACGTATAAAGACTGAACCGGTTCACTCAAATCTGTGTGGTTCTTTTCTCCAAAGACTAGAGCCTATCACACTGCATGGGCCTCATATGGCCAGACCAAGTTTATGAGTGTGAACTCTGACTTATTTTGGGCTTTCTTCTCAGAGTAGTCGGGTAGTGTCTGTCTATTTTAATGAAAATACATTATTTATTATTATATTAATTGGTCGGGTGTCAATGATTTATAAGAACAGTGATGTCCAATTAAAAAAAACCCGTCAGGTGCGAGACGCACTACGCACAATGAAGGGTTCCGTAGTTGGGATGAATTTAAAAACAAACTTAACATTGTAGTTAAAAAACACGTTCCCATACATCGTCATACGTCACGGTCAATTCTCCAAGTTTGCAAGTGCTTCCACAAGTAAGTTAGTAATAGCAAAAATATCGTTTTTGTGTGTTAAAACTTCAAATGAACTACTTTTGGACATTTTTCTTTACATGTGCTGTGAGGCCTTGCTTCCTGCCAAATTTCATGATTTATTTATTAGCGAGTATTAAAATATGTCACTTAAATGGCCGTATGTTTTTCAACCGACTTCAAAAAGGAGGAGGTTCTCAATTCAGTTGCTTGTTTTTTTTTTTTTGTGTGTTTGTTACGCGATTACTCCGCCAATTATGAATTGATTTTGAGGATTCTTTTTTGTTTGGTAGGGCCTACTTTAGAAGTGGTCCCATATAAATTTGGTCAAGATCTGATGAGGGGTTTTTGAGTTAGCTTAATAATACATAATTTTCCCACCTAGTATATTATGTGGATGATATTCTAATAGTTCCTGACATTGTAATTTACTTATTTTATGAAAGAAAAATTGAGGGTTTTGTGTAGGTACCACAACAAAAAAGTAAAAAATAAAAACTTTTTCACAAAAAATAAAACCGACTTCCATAAAAAAACACTACAAAGTGAAAAATAACTTTGATTTCGGAAGACGGTGGCAAGAAATCGAAAATAAAAAACCCAAGACACCGACTTCCGAAATCAAAGTTATTTTTCACTTTGTAGTGTTTTTTTATGGAAGTCGGTTTTATTTTTTGTGGAAAATTTTTTTTTGGCTTAGACTTAGAAGCTTGATTTTTTTACAGCTCCAAGGGACCGTAGACTTACACGTATTTGATATTAATTTCCACTTGATACCTTCACGCGTGGTTGAAATAAAGGGCCTTGACAGACTGACGGACGGACAATGAAGTGATCCTACAAGGGCTCCGGTTTTTCCTTTTGAGGTACTTAACCCTAAACAAGGAAGAACAATTAAATAATTTTCTTTATATAATTAAATAAAGAAAATAATTGGTTTTTCTATCCGAAACAAAGCCATCTATTAAAGAATTCATTGTAAGTATTTGAAAGGATTCCCTATTGAAATTAAGGTAAATTCTTTTAGTACTTACAAAATTGGCAAACGTATATAAACAGAATAGGCACAGTGTGGGACGAAAGCCAATATTCTTAGTTTTTTGAAATCCTAATTTTTTAAAGCTTAATATTTCTGTAATTAAAATACTCATATCTAAACTAATATTATAAAGAGAAAAGATTTGATTTTTTGTCTGTTTGTTTCGCTTTTACGCGAAAACGGCTGGACGGATTTGGATGAAATTTGAGACATGGGTAGACTATGACTTACGAGTACTTTTTATCCCGATATTCCGACAGGATCGAGACTTATGCGGGTGAAACTGTGAGGCGAAGCAAGTCTTACATATTATTATTGAAATGCTGAAATACAATTTCGTATAAATTTTGATGATGAGTAAAATAAGCAGTGTCTATCGACTTTTGTCGCTGACCGTACCTACTTCCATTTTCCCTTCGATTGATTAAATATAATACTCCAATTTCAAATCCATACACTAAGGGTGTAAACACACCTAACAGCCGGCTCCCTGAAGAAACTTAACGCTGAATTAAACCACCGTTTGGCGTCCAGGGTGAATAAATTGGAGCCAATATGTTGCTTCTAAGCTCAAAATGATATTAGTTTAAATTGTTTTTAAACACTGGGTTAGTTCAACCACATGTTAGCTTAGAGGGAGTTTGTATGGGGGTTTAGACACGTGCTTCTGTACCAATAGATTTTTCAGAATTGAATTTGAATATTCAGAGGGCAGTGAACAATTTTTTTGTTTAATATTATATTTCATAACTTTAATAGTTTTTGTTTGGTATTTTATAGGGCTTAAAATATGAAGTCTGTTATTTCAGTGTCTATTCGAATATTGTGGTCGGCTTAAAACATTGATAACGATAACATATCCTCTATTTCAGCGTTTGTATTTTTACTTCTATGTGATTTTTTAGTTTCTGAATTACCTACTTAATTCTTCTGTACCATTTTTTTTTTTGTTAAGTTAACATCTAGACCATGCTAGAGATACCCACTTATTTCTAGTTTCTTTTGTTACTTTTCCTAAGCCATTATTAATAAATAGGGAGTTTGTAGGGTGGATTCGCAAATACAGCCCGCGAGATTCAATTTTGTTTACGTATTTAGGGTTCCGTTTTTGGGACCTTATTACTAAGACTCCACTGTCCGTCTGTCTGTCTGTCTGTCCGTCTGTCACCAGGCTGTATCTCATGAACCCTATCACGGTTCATGACAGTTGAAATTTTCATAGATGATGTATTTCTGTTGCCGCTATAACAAAAAATACTAAAAACAGAGTAAAATAAATATTTAAGGGGGCTCCCATACAAGAGACATGATTTGTTTGCCGTTTTTATAGATAATGATACGGAACCCTTCGTGCGCGAGTCCAACTTGCACTTGGCCGGTTTTTTAGATCAGTCAGGTTGTAGGTATCTTGATCAAAATACGATTTGCGACCATAACAAACAAACATGTATTTACATAAATTAAAATCGTTAGAATATACATTTATTTCAGTTAGTTTTGTTCTCAAATGTCATCATATCGTGAAAAAGTCATTCAATGGAAAAAATATAATTTAGAATTGTTTCATTGAATGAGTTTTCATCGGATCCACCTTAAAAAATATTTGATCCGAACAAATAGAACGAATGAACGAATCGGATCGGTATTTTCTAAGGTTTGTTTTTCAGGTTTGAATAAATATTGATTTATTTCTTATTGGTTTTTATTTATTTAAAACACATATTTACAGTGCTTACACATTTTTTTTTATCCATTCGACTCCAGTCTTTCATCAGCTGCAGCCGGTGCCCGGAGAGCGTGTAACCATGCGTTCATAATAAACCGGGACGTGTGTAATGTCTTGAAGAAGACGACAGCTTGCGTCACCTGTGAATACCTGTCTTCCCTACTTTCTCAGCTTTTTCATAGTCTGGTGAGTCGGAATTTAAATTTGAAGTATTTATCCTCATAATTTTTTATGCCTTTTTAACTTGCGAAGGTATTTTTTCTTTAAATATAACAATCTAATGTGTTTCGGTTAGATTGTCTCTTTGGTAGAATAAGAAGCAATTCCCAGAAGTCATAATCATCATTGCAACCGAAAAACGTCCAGTGCTGGTCATAGGCCCAAGTACCGTCACTTCGACGGTTCTGTGTTTCCCGCATTTTAGAAGTATTAAGGCGCTATTCAACTTGGTCGTCAGCCCGTATTCGGGTGCTTGAAAAACTTTACTCGAATATTGGTACCCGATGCATTAATTACACCAGTCATCGCACTGAAATACGGGCTAACGACTACGAATAGTTAGAATGAATTTGAGACTACTCGTAACGACTGGTAAAGCACTGATAGGAAAACGGGCGTCGGGTATCCGAATTCGAGTAACCGAAACGATGAAGCTGGACTAGAATGTCCGAAGACGACTACTCGACCCCTTTTATTTACACTTGATCGTTTGCCCGAATTCCAATACGAGTGTAATGGCGCCATTAGGATGAACAACGTGGGAGAAAAACATAATGACAAAAGTAACATCGACTATTTATTATACTAAAACATTTTGTCAGTAATCTACCGCACAGTCAAGACATATTATAATTAGGCTCTTCAAAAATTATTGTTTTTTACAAGTCTGAGGAACTTTAGCAGAAACAATTTTGTGTAATCAAATAATTCTATAGTATTGTTATCGTACTGTGAAATCATAAAACTGTTTTATGTGTTAAATAAGTGACAATTGGTGGATTAAATTAAAACTTTATTGCAAATAACCGTCATTGAGTGGTAACGCAAAGTGCTTCATCGCGTAAGCGACGCGAAATACACGGCGCTTACGACGTTCTTACCGCGACCTTGGTTAGCTCGCACGGAGGACAACAGTGAGTGGTTATTATAACTGTTCTTATCAGACAGACGTAAAACTAAATACCCGGCTCGGAGCTTTTTGTTACTTATCATAACCACAACATGACATCAAGCGTAGCGCCTTCTTGGGGGTGCTGCAACAATGAAAATAAGGAAGGGAATGATAAGTTCATAAACTGTGTTCAATGTAAGAAAACATACCATTTTCTTTGTTTGTCTTTAACCGAAATTTCGAATGAGTCAGAAGCGTATAACGAGTGGAAATGTCCAGAATGTTTAAGTCTAATGCCAAAAGTTTCAAAAAAAGACTACACTCCAATTCGGAACATTTCCACCACAAGAGGTAATAAAAGACCCGCATTAAACTCCCCCCCAGAAGTAACGGCTGTCACTTGCGATGAAGTTCGTTCGATTGTGCAAGAAGTGGTCCAAAGGGAGCTTGACACGATGGCTCAGAAGTTGACTAATATGATAGTCACCATTGTTAATAGGGAGCTGGAACCCATCAAAAACGAAATGAGGGATCTGAAAGAATCGTTTAATTTCCATACAACAGAGTTTGACAGATTCCAATCAGAACACGTCGAGTTAACAAACAACTCTAAGAATCTCAAGGAAGAGAATGATAAATTAAAAAAGACAGTTTGCGATCTCGGCCAGCGACTGAATTATTTGGAGCAGCAAGCCAGGTCTAACAATTTGGAAATACAATGTCTACCCGAAAACAAACAAGAAAATTTGTTTACTGTTATCAAGCAGTTGGGATCGGTAGTGGGATGTGGAATAAAGGACAGTGATATCATGAACTGCACTCGCATAGCTAAGCTTCAGACGTCCAGTGATCGCCCCCGATCTATCGTGGTTCAGCTGGCATCTCCCAAAATCCGTGACCAGCTGCTCGCCTCGGTAATCAATTACAATAAACGAACTCCTGAATGCAAACTCAGTACCGCGGATCTCGGATTAGCAGGCAACAAGACACCTGTCTATGTCGTTGAGCACTTGTCTCCGGCTCATAAGGCGCTTCACGCTGCTACCAGACTCAGAGCAAAAGAAAAGGGATACAAGTTTGTATGGGTAAGGAATGGCCGTATATTTGTCAGAAAAAATGTCGATTCGGAACACATACTTATCAAAAATCTAGAAACTGTAAATAAGATAGTATAACTTTTTGTTTTTATTTGTACTCTCCATACTATGTTATAATAAAAACTATTTCGCATGTACCTAAAATAAAAATACTTAAAATTCAACAGCTTACAGTTATATTACCAGAATAGTCGTGGTTTGAGGACAAAAACACATGTTTTTTATCGTAACATTGTCTATAACAATTATGACATAGTTATTCTGACAGAAACATGGCTTAACAGTTCTATATTGAGCAGCGAGTTATTTGACGGACGATACGTTGTTTATAGACGCGACAGAGAAAGCTCTAGCCTGCAATGTGGTAAAGAAGGTGGCGGTGTTTTAATTGCTGTCAAGAAAAACCTAAAATCTAGACATGTCCAACATTGGGATAGTAACTGTGAAGACCTTTGGGTCACCTTAGAATTGCCGCTATCGCGAAGCGTTCGTCGAGTGGCTTTCTGCGCAGTATATTTGCCACCACCCGTACGCCGTTCTTCCTTGGAATATTTTTAAGTAATTGTAACGCAGTTTTTGAGCATTTACTAGATACCAATGTTTGTATTGTGGGTGACTTCAACATGAGTGGTATTGATTGGAGCTTGGTGCGAGTACCAAATAATTATACCGCATTAAACAGCACAAGCGAGGCTCTGATTGATTTTACTCATGTTAACAGGCTTACTCAATTTAACTCAGTGCTTAATGCCGCTGGTCGGATACTGGACTTAGTTTTATCAACCTACCCATTATGTAATGTCATCGAGAGTATGAACCCACTATCCAACGTTGATCAGCAGCATCCACCATTAGACATAATCATAGCTTTTAATGAAAGTGCAAGGTTACCGTATAGTAATACACAGTTGAAAACTAATTTTAAAAATGCAAATTATACATGTATAAAAGAATTTCTTTTAGAGTTCAACTGGATGGAATTGTTTAAAGGACTAGATGGAGTGAATGAGATGCTTGATTCCTTTTACGAGACGCTACATATGGCCATTCAGAAATTTATACCGCCGCGCGTTCCAAAAACTCGTAAATATCCGCTGTGGTTTAGCCGAAATTTGATAAAGTTATTAAATGTAAAGTATAAGTTAAGAAAGCGATATTGTAAGTATAAAAATCCTTTAGATGCAATTGAATTGAAAGTTATTAGTAAACGTTGTGACAGTTTGGCATCTGCTTGCTATAATGCTTACATCAAGGATATAGAAGAAGAAATAATAAGTAACCCGAAAATGTTCTGGACACATGTAAAAGCCAAGCGCGGAGGTACTAGTGCATATCCTATGACTATGACAGACGGAATAAATACAACATCCAATGGCACGGAGATATGCGAGTTGTTCGCTAACTATTTCTCCTCTGTTTACATAACTGATCCCAACACTGGAAATAAATACAAGACTTCCGAGTATTTAATTCTGTTAGAGAATAACAGCCAAAGCTTAACAAGCCCTGATATAAACCCTGAAATGCTGATTAAAATTTTACAAAATCTAGACTGTAATAAAGGTGCAGGTCCAGACGGAATACCACCCATTTTTATAAAAGAATGCGCGTCAGCGTTAGTCTGTCCACTCATGCAAATTTTTGAAAGATCACTGGTTTCTGGCGTGTTTCCGTCAAAATGGAAGTTAGCGAAGGTAGTGCCCATACATAAATCTGATACCGATGATATAGTATCACATTATAGACCGATCTCAATTCTTTCCGCATGTGCCAAAGTGTTTGAGTCCCTTGTCTGCCCACACATTCAAAACTATCTGAAGTTATATATAAGCGATGATCAACACGGATTTATAGGCGCACGCTCCACGAGCACAAACCTAGTGCCGTTTACTGAAGTATTAATTAAAGCTATCGATGCGGGTCACCAAGCAGATGTTATTTACACCGACTTTAGCAAGGCGTTCGATAAAATTTGTCACAAAATATTAATACAAAAGTTGAGCGCTTACGGCATTACTGGCACTTTGCTGAATTGGTTGAGTTCGTACTTAACAGATAGAACTTTTTTCGTGGTAGTTAACGGTTTTCAATCTTCTGTTTATAAAATTTCTTCGGGTGTTCCCCAGGGTTCACACCTTGGGCCAATTTTATTTAATTATTTTATAAATGACATACCTGTGTGCTTTCAAAACTCCGAGATTTTTATGTATGCGGATGACTTAAAATTTGTCAGAATAGGGAAATGTGAACAAGACGCAATATATCTACAGATGGATCTTAATAGGCTAATTCAATGGTGTAATAATAATGAAATGTGTTTAAATTCGGGAAAATGTTACCATGTTAAATACACAAGAAAAAGTCGCATAATACATTCTGAATATCAAATCAATTTAAAAATAATAGAGGAAGTGGATACTATACGAGATCTTGGAGTCCTGTTCGATAGAAAATTAACTTTCCTTCCTCATTTGGACAACATCATAAAATCATCGTCCAAAATGCTAGGCTTTGTAATAAGAAATTGTAGAACATTTCGTAAACTCAAAACAAAAATAATTTTATATAACAGTTTAGTTAGGAGCAGATTGGAGTACTGTAGTGTGGTTTGGCGACCCCACTATGCGATACATAGCTTGCGCGTTGAACGTGTCCAAAAGCGCTTCCTTTGGCACTTAGCATTTTCGGTTGGTATAGCTAGAAAAAAGCCATCTTACAGAGAGAGACTGAAACACTTTGCCATGTGCAGTTTAGATAAGCGGAGGCAATTTAATGACGCTATATTCATGTGCAAAATCTTGAAAAATTATATTCAATGCCCTAGGCTGCTAGGACTTTGTAACTTACGTGCTCCTTCAAGAATCCCACGCAACTCCATCACTCCAATCTGTCCTCCACTTAGACGAACTGTTTTGGGATCTAACTCACCCTACGCCCGATTTTGCAAGGTCATAAACAGTAGTAGTGATTTGGTTGACTTACATCATGACTCCCTAGCAAAGCTAAAGTCTAAGTTCATGAAATCCTTGATTGATCTGTAATAAGATACTTAACTTACCAGCTTTCTCTTTTTAGTCGTTTTTTTTATTTTATTTTAATTTTGTTAACCTAATATAGTTAATATGTTATCCTGTCACTAAAATTTGATAAGTTATTATAATGGTTAGATTACTAGAAATATATTAATGTTGCGCTTGTGGTGTTTACCTATAAGTGAGTGTTACACTGTTGCCATTGTTTGAAAATAGTATTAAGTTTATTTTTAGTGTAAACAGTCGTTGGTGAACCAAATAAATAAATAAATAAATTTTTCTCCTTTTGACAAACAAGTAATCTAATTGATTACTTTATTGTATTAATAAGAAATAAATAATACCACGGAAGCAAAACTTGCTGGCCCAAAAAAATCGGCCGCTACATCAGCAACATTGTCCGTACACTGTCGAGAGAACGGGCCGCAATTTCAATTTACGAGTAGCGATGCTATAAAATTGGCACGTGATCGCGTCGAGACAAATAAGTGGATATCGCTTATATGTGTATTAGTAATATTGCTCGGAAGTGTAGGGCTGGGTGTGGGGCGAGCCGGGAATATTGGACGTCGAGATGATTTGTTTGAATTCTTTGCTGTTACGTACCAACCCCATCATTTTGATAAAGATTTCATTTCCATCGGAAATTTTATACTTGATAATAATTATGTTTTATTAAGATTAGAATAAAAACTTTGACAAAGAGAAAATACAATTACATAAAATTTTAGGGAAATTAAATAAAGAGAAGTACTTAGTCAAAACTTTTTACGATAGTTTTCAAGACTAAGTGAAACACTTAGTCTTGAAAACTATCGTAAAAAGTTAAAAACGGTAAAAAACGTGGTAACCCTAACAAACAATGCAGTACGAAATTGGGTAACATATAAAAATATGTATTTTATTGTATTGGTACATTTTCCCAAATTGTGTCCAATAATTCGTTACATAAATAAAAGACAATGATAAAATAATAATGGTCCTACAATCATCTAATGTTAGTGTAGTAAACTAAGTATTAGATGATAAATATAGAAATATTTTCAATAAAGCGCTTTTATTATTATTCTTCAAGCAATTTATTTGAAGTTGAATAGACAATAAACCACCAACCTGCCTTTTCCAACTATGTTGGGGTCGGCTTCCAGTCTAAGGGGATGCAGCTGAATAACCAGTATCTAACATGGAGCCACTGCCTATCTGACCTCCTCAACCCAGTTACTGAGTAACACGATACCCGTTGGTAACACTTGGTGTCAGACTTTTGGGCTTCTGACTCCCGAAACGACTGTCAAAGATCTACGAATGACAATCTCTTCACCAATAAGTTATCGTGTGATAGTAGTTATTTAATAAGTGAATGATTTTCAGTATTGTTTTAGATTTTCATACAGTATTTATAAATAAATGTTATTTATATTTTTACTTTGCTTTGACAAATGGGTTTTGGAGGACAGTTCAGTTCCTTTCTAACCAGATGTTGATAGTGTAGGTAGGTCCTTATTTTTAAAGTAATTATTATAGATAGTGCAATCCACGACGACGAGCTCCGCGATTACTGTACTGTAAGCTAAGCTGTACTGTAGTACGGACCGGAGCGGAGCGGGGCGCGTCTCAGTGGATTGCACTATCTATACAACATTAACTATTTATAAAACATAACATAACATCACGCCTTGTTTCCGCGAAGGGTTGGCAGAGGTGTACCTATAGTACACCCACAATTTGCCAGTTATGTTTAAGTCCTATGTAATAGGGGCGAGCCTATTGCACAAATCCAGACTCCGGGCTGGTACTGAGAAATTCCAGATCGAAAACCCAATAACATTTTACCCGACCCGGGAATCGAACCCGGGACCTCTAGACCAACGAGGTAAGCGAGGGGTTATTTTAATAACTTGCTAATATTATTTCTCTTTTCACAAGTCTGCTGGCAGTACTACACAACTTCGAACTTGGCTCATCCAATCTACACAAAATTATAATAACAATAACAACAATAATTTACCATCAACATATTGCACCAACACAGCTCCCAAATATCTACAGCTCCCACACAATACAATACATTACACGCATAACAGCCATAAAATTGCATCTCAAACACACACACTCACTATGTGACCTCAGCTATGTAAGGGTCCTCTAAAATCCATAACTTTGTCGTGGGGTTCAAGCCCCTCACTTGAACAATACACAAATTGCAGTTCTAATGCTCGGTACAATTTACTGCTCCCGGTCTAGGTGCACAGAGTAGTTATGTTACAGAGGCAATGAAGTGGATTGTGCTGTTAATGGCGCCCTAGAGAGTAGAGAAATTGTTTAGGAATTGGATTGTTTTGCGATTAATTTGATTGTTTTTTTATAGGCTTCCTCAAATGCGAACATTGTTATAGTAAGTAGATGCAACTCAAGAAATAAACTTGGAATAACAGAAATCGAATAATAGCTAGTTTAAACAAATGTTTCTGCATTCAAAGCCTTGTTACTGTGGACGCTATCGATATTATTAGTATTGTCTAGTTATTCTTTTGCGGCATTCGTGTATGACCAGATTTATGGACGTAAACGAGGCAAAAGTAATTTATAAAGATCGTAGTTTCCGCCCATGGTAAAAAGGCGTTCATTTATGTATGGTGACTCTGCTCTGTAAGCGTTCAGAAAACCGTCTTTTGGACTGTCAAAAAAGTAGCAAGAGTACATTACTTTCAATAAAATGAATATCAAAATAGAATAAAAAAGTAATTAAAAACCTAAATAACCCGACTGCAAAAATACATAACTGAAAAGAGAAGAACAAGTATTATAATCTATAGATTTTTTGTATTTCAGGCGGCGCACAAACAAAAGTTACACCATATTTCAGGTCGCTTTGTCGCAAAAAATCCGCAATTATTTAAATTTTTTAATCAGTATTCCCAGTGACCCTGGCGTGATAAAATGCTTCATTTTGATATCCCACTCTATAGGTTTGGGAGCTTATTTTAATTTTTTAAAGTAAGTTTCGACGCCTTCTTATATACAGACCCAGTGACACTCGCGCAATAAAGTCGAATCTAGCGTCATATCATTTATCAAAATTGGTTCAGCCGTTTTGTAGTTACGGGGGAACATAGAGACGGACACTTAAAAACACAAAACACAAACACATAACCCTCCTTTTTTGCCTTCGGCGCAATCAGGTAAAAAGAAGATATTTCGTAAAATAAAATCCTGAAGCATATTGAAAAGCACCGTGATAACTCATTTTCCTATAATCAACTACTCTACGCCCCGACCTTGGGATAGTCCAAGAGCCCGGGTGCGAAAAGTAACAGATGCTGTTAACGCAATTTAGATAATCGTTTGCGTAAATAAATAGCTGTCGAAACTCAATTAGGGTCCTGTAGTGAATGGGCAAGCCACTCGTTCTGTGGGAAGGCAAGTTTCCGAAGCATCTGTTGTAATTTATACGTAATTTCACACCGAGATGAAGATGTCCCGTGGTTCTGTTTGATCGTTTTAGGAACGAGTTCTCACATTTTTTTTTTTTTTCTAGTTTTACTTATGTATTACGATGTACGTACATACGTAGCAAGCCCACACTTCGGTTTTATTCGTTTAATATAATAAATATAATAAGCAAAAATGTCACGTATAGTAATTGTAGGAGCTATTAGGTAGTAAGATAATAATTATTTTAAACATTCTGATGGATCAATCTCAAGCTATAATACTTTCGTCGACATAATAAAATTTTCCCAGATCAGCTATCTAACGCAACATATTTTCGTAAACGTTTACGTCAAATTTGTTTTATTTTGACAGTTCCACAACATGCATTGCGTTATTTACGTTGTTAAGCAGTTTTTTTCCTTATGAGGCAATGGATTAGCAATTAGTTTCAATACGATTCCAAATTCAGATGTATGAACGTAAACGAAGTAAATGGAGTATGTAAGGACAGTAGCAAGTGACGTTCTGTAGTTTCTGCCTCCATGCCCCCTTGGGAAAAACGCGTGAGTGTGTAGGTGTATAATAATTTTCTTCCAGCATTTTCTTCTTGATTTACAACCAAGACCACTTAAAACCCAAAAACACACATCCCACAAGTCACGAAATCTTAGACAAAGTAGTGTTGCCCGTTGAAATATACCCAACACACGCTTAGACATGTTTTGAATTAGTTACAGACTTTGATATATTGTTACAGATCGCCTCATTGCTCTTGACCTTGACCAATAGACTTGGCACGAAACGAATACGAGAAAAACTGTCTTAACTTTTCCCCAAAGATTGTTTATTAACTTTCCGAAGAGTTATTTTTATTATCTGTTATGGCAATCGCAGGAAAACAGGACGTGTATGACCGTTATTATTCAAACTTGGAACTTGGAAGTCTTCATCAAGAAATGAGGTATTGTTGATTGTCGTGGATTGGCTGGCTGCCAGAAGGTATTAATTTATTATAAGGAGAATTGTTGAAGCATATTGCCCCGGCCGCATCTGCGTCTATCGTGACAGAGCAATGCGTGCCGAAGCTTCGTAGGTAGGTTTTGCTCGCTAAAAGTTATTGCGCTAATGCGGTGGTCACATTAGTCGCTTCATAGTTTTAATGAATTATCGTGTAATAATCCAAGATAACTCTCCATTATTTCGACACAGCGTTTACGCAAGCCGGAAACAACATTCGTCACCCGGGCGATAAATGCTATCAGCCCGAACTATCGCGACGATAACCAATAATGGGTGGTCACATCTGCGTGTATTGTATTACTGTGCGAAGCTTCGTCACGATAGACGCAGATGCGGCCCCAGCTTATTGAATAAACTCAAAAACTACTGAACCGATTTTTAAAATTCTTTCACCAGAAGCTATTATTACTGAGTAACATAAATACTGATATATCCATAAATATATCACGCGGGCGTAGCCTGATGGAAGCTAGTAGATTATACTTTTATTGATATATACCTGTGTGCAATATGTTGTTATTGACAATGATTAAGTAAATCACAAATTTTTTTTTTTTTTAAGAGAATTTCTTTGTACTATAAAGGTGCAGCACACCGAATTAACTTTTTTAGAGCAGCGTTTTGCTACATTAAAAGTAACTACCTAAAATGTTTGCGGCTTTTTCTATAACTTTTTGTTTTGTTTTTCTGCACACTAAGCCCAGGTTCGCACGGTCGTGTTTTTCACTCTCGGTTGAATCCAACGCGTTGGGACGCACTCTTGTCCCAGCGCGTTGAAAAAACACTATTAGATTTCAACTCTCGGCGCTAAGAAAAGCGTTGAAAATCCAGTGCACGAAAAAAAAACCCCGTGGTTTTATTACGTCCGTGCGTACGTGGACCTACACTTGCAAACGTCGCTCCACAAAAAGTAACTCCGGTATGGATACATCTTTACTTGTCACAACGATGCCACAGACACTAAAGGCATAGACAAGTAACTGATGTTACGTCGGATGCAGACACGCGGACTAAATATGTTTTATTTTTTATTGTATTTTATTTCTGTATCTTTCCGTGACATCACTGCGGGCCCTATCAGAATACCAGCGTATCATACTGAGATAGGAGCCTTTTGACCTCGCACAGGACTTTCTGCTATAATTTAATTTAACTTTGTTTTTATTGTTTTTATTTTTAATGAGTGTGTTCTTAGTTTAATTGAGATCTCTTGTGCTTGTCCCAATAAATACTTTTTCTTGTTTTCTTTATTTATTTACAAATATTAGAGGTACCTACAGTTACAAAGCCACCATCAGCAGTAGATGATTTAGAAGCAATCGCAAACCAGTAAATTTTCCTCCACTCACTTAAAACATCCGAAAAACACTGTTTTCTCGTTAAGGGGAGGTTTTACGAATTTGCCTGTTTTAAAATCAATTTTAAATGGTCAAACTAGTGTATTTGGGTCCTGAAAAAAAGATATGTCATAGATACATCCTTGTTTGAGGGACGCTAAAGGTTAAAAACACGATAAATTGTAATTTGCTCGATCGAAAAAAAATCCGAAACAGGGTCGATTTCAAAACCATTTTTCGTTTCATTTCCTAATTACAGCACAAAACAATATGAAAATTGCATATATGATGAGGTAATCGTATTTTAGAGGTTATTTAAAGATTGGATTTTTAAGTTTATTAGATTTTTTTTAAAATAAACCCAAATATAGTAAATCGGGTTAAATCGGCTCGCGCTCAGAGTCCTGCGGGACGTCATCGGAGGTGGACCTGTGTCAAAATTTTTAAAAATACGCTCTCTCTGCAGTTGTTACAAAAAATCTAATAAAAGAAGAACACATTATATATGAAATTGCGACAGCTCAGAAAAAATATTTCGTTATTTTATTATAGTTTTAATTCATAACATTGTTTTCGAAAGTGAGATTATTTCTATGCGATATGATGACGTTTAACTGTCATCTTACAATAGTGCTAGACACATTACAAATTATTATCGATATATAATTTTTTGTCGTCGTTTATGAAGAAGTCTTTTTTTGATTTTTTTATCAGATTCATCAATGTTACTATATTCACTCTCTATCGAATTGTCTTTGCTAATATCAAATCCTACATTAATAAACACATCATATACAATTTGTCCGGTTGTCGGTTGCATATGGAATATTTCAAACAACTATCACTCTCGCAAGAACAAAGAAAATTTAAAAAGAAATGGTGTTTCAAACAAAAGTGCTATACTAACATGAACAAATGTATGGAACACGATAAAAATCGTAATTATATTGTAATCAATTAAGAAGTAAGGAGATTAAATAAAGCACAGTGTTACTTTTCTTATTTCGTCGTTGTATTTTCTCAACAAATATACTAGCACTTGTTATTATTACTAAATAATGTTTAATTTGCAACGGCGCCATTTCTATTTTATTTATTAAAATGCGTAACTTCCAGAATCACTCATTTTACCAACACTTTAAATCAATTGATCAACTGATATGAAACTGACACAGATAAAACATAACACTCTTATTCAATTGAGAAACTGATATTAAACGTAAGACAAATAAAATATAACAATATTTTTCGAATAGCGGAGCCAGCAACACAATTTTTTTCTTGAATCCGTGATTTTATCGTATTGGCTCAGTATGAACAACTTTCAGTTTTGAATACAAAAAGTCACTGTTTACGATATTTTATACGACACATAAACGATAAAATGTCGTTCTAAAATTTCGATGTCCTAAAATAATAGATTCGATAAAACTGTCCATACGCTTGGTATTAGTCAAATGTTTGTGTACCGGGTTATTAATAGGTACAATGAGACCTCCTCTGTTTGTGACAGAAAAAGATCTGGCCGTCCACGTAGTGTTCGTACGAAAAAGGTGCAGTAAGGGAAAGAAGTCGAAGGGAAAAAATTGTCTTACTGTTTCGAAAATAATAGGTTCGATAAATTATAGCTTGCTACAGCTATAATTTATCGAATCTATTATTTTAGGACATCGAAATTAGGTACGTCACTTGACAATAAATTATGGCAATTGTTACTTCGTATATAGCCGTCAATATTTACGAATCTTCATGAGCGGTGGGAAATATCCAAAACAAAAAAATATGGTCACAGTATAAGCGAAACAGTAAGACAATTTTTAGCCCATCCAACTTAACAAAAATCCCGACGAAATAAAGATGAAAGTTTGTATGGAAATTCGCCATTTTTTTTTTCTTAAATTCACTTGATAAAATTCTTAAATTCACTGACAGACAATGCACAACCTAAACCGCTGGGTCTAGAAGCATGCAATTTTGCACAATAGTTCTTTTTATAACGAACGAAATTATGACTTTGATATTTTCTATCAAAATTACATTTTGCGTGACCGTTGAGATACCCAGTAGCACTATTATAATTTTAAACTTTCACCTTACTACCGCAAAGTCATGTTTATCTGAAACAAGTTTCTGTCCGTGACTTCATTCGCGTGAAAGTCATAAGACATCACAATATACTAAAATAACAGCCACATTTTATAAATCTTCAAAGTCAAAGTCAAAGTCAAATAATTTATTTCAATTAGGCACAAAAAAGGCACTTTTGAACGTCAAACTTTACAAAAAATAATAAAACTGATTCTAGTCGCCCATTCCAAAAGGTAGTTTTCGTATGGAGAAGAATGGGCAAGAAACTCCACCGTTACTCTTTTAAAAAAAAATCATTATCATTAATCATTATCTTGTATACACTTATTATATAATTATATGTGAAGACAATGCACCTAGAATAAGATTACTATACCACGATAGGTAAAAAGAATGAAAAATGAAGGAATGACATAATTATGTGATAGATGCATGGTGCTCACATACTTACAAACATTGTAAAATTATATTATATTTCTAACATTATAATAAGTAATACTAATAATAATAAGTCAGTGTGTGAGTTCAAATAATCACAAAAAATAAAATAAAATAAATGTTTAAAAAAATAAAAAATAATAATTATACAATTAAATTAGCAACCAGTTCGATTTTGTCTAGATTCTGAATTGTCCTATGGAGCAGGACCAGCATGTTTCCAAGCATTTTTGTCTTGGATATAATCCTCTAATTTGTAATATGCTTGTTTACAAAGTGTACTTTTTATATGATTTTTAAATTTTCTTTCATTTAATTCTAATATATCACAAGGTATTCTGTTGTAACATTTAACACAGTACCCCATAAAAGATGTATTTACTTTAGATAGTCTGAAAAATGGTTGATCTATTTTATCTTTATTTCTAGTATTAAAATTATGTCTATCACTTATTTTATTAAAAAGATGTAGATGATGTGCATGTGTCTTCACTGTACACTGTTTGTAGTTTTGGTCTCGGCGACCAAAATATACAGAGATTTAGGACTGGTGACGCGACTGGCTGGCTAGCGAGCAAGTAACAGAGTTATCCGTGTGAGAAGCAGCTCCTCCTGAGGTCGAAACGCGCAAGTAACACTCGTCAGTAGCAATTTCCCATTGCTTGCGAAGTTTTTCGTTTTAAGTGACTTATTAAACGTCTGCGTTCCTTCATATACTACCTAATGGCACAACACTGATACACGAACTGCTTCTTACAGATTATTCATGACTACCCCAGCTATCACTAAAAAAATCAGCAGTTTGAACAAGGGTGGCTATGGTTAGGTGACTGTTAATGAGATATTTTTATTGATTTTTATTAAAACCATAGATGACAGAAGAGGCCTAAACTTCATGTTTTTCGTTGTACGTTCTACGATCTCTCCCATAACAGTAGGTATATGAAAAGGAAAAAATGTTGTTTATTTTATAAATAAAATGAATTGATTGTCACAAAACAAACACACGCACGCACACACACAATACATTAGCCGATAACGACACCGACCCGACATCGACACGATATTGGCGATCAGATGATCGGATACGTTTAGTGCCTTGTCTTGTTATCGTAACCTATATCGTCGCAGACAGCGACGAAACGGACTGAAAACGCCCATTAGGTACACAGGACATTTTAAGTAATCGACACCGTAGGTCCCATAAAATGTAAACTTATTGAAAAAATCGAATCTAAGAAAAACTAGTTCAGTTGATCAACTGCAAATATTTCATGCTGTGGCATGGATTTTCCGTGAAATGGTCGGCAGTGCATCGTAAATAGATACGTCACTCTGCATTTGGGGGAGGCGGAGGTAGCGTTTCAAAGGCCTACAGACACGGAAAACCTCGCCTCAACACACACGCTCAATAACTCACGTCAAAAACTCGAAATAAGTACTTATATGGAGTTAAATTCATTTATTTTTCCCGAACAGCAATCTATTAAGGGTACGATAAGCGAGGGCCGCGTTAAAATAAATTGATTTTATTCAAATTTCTATTAAGGCACCGGCTCGCTATGTTTCTGGAGATTGCTACGGGCCCAGACTTGTTTCTGGGGAGTTGCGAAACTTGGTGTGAGCTGGATGCGGTTCAGAAAAAACTTATGAACAGAGTACTCTGATACTACTATTTTTCTATATTTTGTTGATTCGACAATAATGTTGAATGATTTATATTTGTTTTTCAACAAACTTGTGCTAAAAAGCTAGACCTTATATTATTAATACAATTATTGGTGTTCTTAATATTTTATGTACGTACTGTAAGTAGGTAGTGTTCACTAATTACTTGCTTTTTACTATATCTGTTTATTTAATAGTAAAAAGAAATACGTGACTTAAGCTGTCTTAAGTCACGTATTTATAAAAAAAAAGACCAACCTAGGGTATAATATACAGAGTGACGTAACAATTTAGTAAACTCTTTGATACATTAAACAGTGTCTAAACATTTTAGTAAACACTTCTTTATTACCAGTCTTTTTCGTATAAAAGCGCAGTACTTTTCAACCCATTAACTGTCACTTGATCCCCGTCCAAAAGTGCCGCGTCCACTCCCCCCACCTCCACCACAGATTCCCACTCAAAGCTTGTAATTGAAAAGTTTGCAAGGAGAGATGTAACGTGATTTATAAGACAGACGAAATGTTCGTCCGACGACCTTTTTATTCAACGAAATCTTGTTAGGTACTGTACTTATGGACTTGGAGTGAATTGTGCAAGTTTTTGAGTTCAGATGTGCCATTTTTTTAACGTTTGTTTTTAATTTTGAAATAATATGTATGAATGTATAAAAACCTTTTGGAAATTTAAAAGATGTATTTTTAATTTCATTACGTATTTTTGTGCTATTTCACTTAACTTTATTTTGTTAGACATATTGTTTTAAGTCAGTGTTATTATAATTTCAATAATAGTGGTTAAAGTTTCAGTTGATTTTACCAATATTTGAACAAAAAGGGCCAATTAAAACAACGTACTATATTATTTTTAGAGCGATCAAACGAAAACTATTCTCAGGTCACTCATATTTAATTTAAAAAACCACAGACAGAAAGTTAGCTCTAATATTTATATCAAAGTTTTAAAATACTTTCGTAATTTTTTTAATATTACGAATTGTATTCCTTTAATTTCAATATTAGCATCAACTATATCTTAATACCTCTTGAATATTTAAAACTACATTAATTTAAAATAAAACATTCAAAATTCACTTAACAGTTTTAAAATCAACAAGTTTATTTTAAAACTTGTGACCATAAATCACGGGGATTGACTTTATTAAATAATTTACATTATAAATTGCGTTAAAGGGTAATTTCAGGCATTATGGGAATAAACAGGATGACCGTTATTAAAATGAGGATTCATGGGGAAAACACGCGAAGTATTGGCGGAAGAAATAGCTTAGGTTCTCCGGAATTACTGGCCAAGGGGCAATAGTTACTAAGTAGTTATGAATTATGTAGTTATGAATTATGGGTTTTTTTTTACAATTTAACTAAGCCAATTATGAGACCAATCTATAAAAAATTCAAAAATTCAAAAGTCATTTATTCAAACTAGGCTGAGAATCTGCACTTTTCAAACGTCAAAGTTACATAAGACAGTCCCAAAAAACGCCAACCCTTCACCACTTCCTAGTGCTTTAGCTGGGAAGAAGTGGCGCAACAAACTCTATAAAACTAATAATACAAAGAGGTATTTGGGAGTTTGTATTCAGGGTCGAGTTATCTTCGGAACTACTGATTCTATTCCTAAAATTCTTTCACTAAACTCAAACTCAAAGCATTTATTTCAATTAAACCATTTACAGGAACTTTTGAATTGTCAAAGAGTCAGTCAGTTAGTCAGAAAGTTGAAGCTAGTTAGTAGCCCATTCCAAAACGTAGATCTCTATGGAGAAGAACGGGCAAGAAACTCCAAAGACACTCTTTTATATACCTATAGAAATTACAAAATCCTGGGTTCATTACTCTTGTTGATTCTATATGTGAGAAAAATATAAAAATCAAAAACGATTAAAAATAAGCCCTGGCAGATAAGAGATGACCAATCTCAACTGACGGCGCCCGTTCACGAACATGACGCGTGGATCAGCACCATCCAGCTCAACCATTTTGTAGGGAACCGAATTATCCAACACACTCGCCACCATCAGCGAGACATTAAGTGAGCATGACATACTCTCAACTACCCTGCTCTTTCAAGTCAAAATCAACATAATAACATAGTAAACGACTCCATGGTACTCACATTTATAAAAATTGAAAATAAAATGCGTCTAAGTTATACAAAACTATAGTTTGCAATGTATTTGTAACCTTTAAAGAAAATACCACCAAAAGAAAGAAAATCAATATTATCTATTGGAGTATTCAATCATTAAAACTTGGTTAAATAAAAATGAAGGGAAACTTCGGTATAGGGGAGTGTCACATGACTTTTCATATGACATCATAGAACAGAATTGCGGGTAAAAGCTAGCTATGGATAAATCAAAACCAAGTTCACAAAACATTTCCCAGAATTTAACAAGAATTACATAATCCAAAGATTCACCCAAATCACCACATTAGAAATTAAACCATTTCATTACCAAAAATAACAGACAGTCGACCTGTTGCTTTCGTTAATTAATTCTTAGTTAAACTCGCTCAAGAGAAAAGCGGAAAAAATGGCGTGATGTAGGAATTGCTTTTTTTACGGCCTGTCGGGTCCGTAGGCCTTCGGTCCGGATCCGTAATGATTTATTGTGGAGCCGGGCCTTCGGACTCCAAATGTAGCTATCCATCATCGGTGGTACTGTGACCAAGTTTGAGATTAGTATGTTTGGGATTTAGGTGACTTGTCGAAATGAAAACTTTTGAGTTTGAATAGATTTGTTTGACAGTGTGGTGGAGGTTGCTGAGATGGCTGTTAAGACTGTTACAAGGAATATACCTCATGTCTGATTGTGATTTAGTAATAAAATAGTTGGTTTTATAATATATTTATTTATTACTGTTTCATTGAACAGACAGCTGTGCTGCTGGGGAGTTTGTTGCGCCACTTCTTCTTCCCAGCTAAAGCACTTGGAAGTGGTGAAGGGTGGGCGTTTTGGGGGACTGTCTTGTGTAATTTTGAAGTTCGAAAAGTGCTGATTCTCAGCCTAGTTTGAATAAATGACTTTTGAATTTTGAATTTTGTGCTACCTTTTCGTGACAGGAACTGCACATCCTCTTGCGACAGTCCCACGACAATTGGTGGGTTTCTTTTTACCAAAAAGATCAGTGGCATAATTATGAGTAAATACATACCTACATCGACATTAATAATCCTGGGATAATCTTAATTGTGCTCATAAATTTGGTCATACTACTCACTCTGTTTCCTTAATTAATATAAATTACATCATTGTTGCTATGATTAATTGTATTAACGCTTATTAAAGATTAATTTATTATTATTGCAAACATCTTTTTCGTTAGGCCGTAGTACCGAATTTTGTAAATTAATTCTACAAGAAAAGTTACAAAGAATTTAATAGAAGAAGCCATTTTACAAAATAAATTATGAAGGGTTTTGTAGTACGATTCTCGCATTCACGAAGAATTGCCAAACATAAGTGACAGTGGGCATCATTGGTCGCAGAACAGTTGGCCGATGGAGCTGAAAGGTTCTGGAGTGGTGACCGCGTACCGGAGACGTAGCGTTGGAAGGCCTCCCGCAAGGTGGTCCGATGACCTTGTGAAAGCTGCTGGAATCTGCTGGATGTGAGAAGCACAGAATCGGTCGAAGTGGCGGTTCTTGGGGGAGGCCTATGTCTAGCAGTCTAGCAGTGGAAGTCTTTCATCCGAAATGTTGATGTAGTGCGAAAGAGAGTTATGGATATCAAGACTAGAGATAGATAATCAAAAACGAAAAATAATTTAATTAATCAGTTTATTTTTCTTTAAAATAATATTTAACCTGTCATTATTTTCTCTTGCATCAAGTTCATTTTGATTAAATAACCCGAAAAACATCATAATAATTACGAGCCCCATTGCGTGTCCGAAATAATTGCTTTTGATGTACAAAAGCAACCCTAATTAATAAGTAAACACGCAATGTGCATGGATTCGTGGAAATGGTCAGTAGATGTGGATCAAAAGGAAACCTTTTGTTTATAAAAGGATAAAAACATGGACAGAAATATCCAGCATTTAGAAATCATCGAATTTGATCACCCTGGTAGCACACCTCCGCTGCGAAACCATAGCATCGAAACCGCAGTAGTTCAAGTCAATAGACTCGAGTCATTTTTAGCATCAAGCAACTTGCATCCGATTCAAGTAGCGGAACATGCTACCGGCGTCATAAGTTTTCTTTACTAAGCCGCTCGTGCCCGACCCACCCAGGCGCATCGCATCGCCCATCCGCGTTACTTCGTTTTCGCTACCGCCCGGAGTCTGGATTTGTGCCCGGTTGATGGCAATAGACTTAAGGCTGGTCTAATTTATTTATAGCCTAGTTTCTCACTAGCCTGGAAAGCTCATCAAACGGTGACGATGGTATGGGATTTGACTCCAGCTCCATTAATTTTGAAAAAGAAAAAAATAACGGGAGAGTCGTTCTGAGAATCGCTCAAGTTTGACGAGTAGGTACAGCAAGCCAATACTCTATAGCATAGTGTTGTGTGAACGTGTCATACAATATCTGCTTATATTATAGCGTAGTCTACACTGCCCTTGAAATTTACTAACGTACCTACGTTACATACCACTTACTAATTCTTTGAAATTGGCGCACAGATAAATCATGTCCCTGGCTTTCTCTTCATACATCCTTATCTCTCTGTGCCACAAAGCAGTTACGAGAATTTATGTAACGCCACGAGACAGCATTTCATATGGCAGCCATAGCATAAAATCCACACACATGAAAATAAAATACACAAAATATACAGCCAGATATCAATCCTTACACATTAAGCAAATACCATAAACCCGTGTTATTTGTTCAGAATCTCGACTCCATCCTATGTCAAACAACAAAATACTTACAACCACCATACGTATACTGTCCTCCCATAAATCCGTCAATCTTAACACAAGGGTGTAAGGTTTATTTTCGCATGGGCTATTTAGAGATGTAGTATATGTAAAATGGTGGTTTAGATAAAAGACGTTTACAATTTGTCGTATCACGGAGGCTTGTTAGTGTGACGCGGGTTGTGACGTCATCATCGTATGTACCAACAAACATATTGGTTGGTATGCAAATCCGGAGAGCTATGTGTGGGCGTTAGTGAGGGGCGGTTGTACAATTGTTGTGCAACGGTTGCTGTGGCGAAAAATATTAAGGTTCCAAAAAGATAATGGAAAATGTGATGCGATAGAAACTGGCAAAATAAATAGCCGTGTAGCCATTTTACTATTACTGATTGCATCATTGCAAATGGGCAGCATCCACAGTTTAAAGATATAGACTTTTCCCTAAGGTATTTTATTTTATTTTTATTATATTAATTATTGGGGACAAAAAACGGTTACACGCTGCAGATTACAGAGAAATACTTAAACTAAGATTTAACAAACATGTAACCCACACCATTAGTCCTCATTTTAACTAAAGATTAAACAGCAGTGCTGATGACAAGTAATAAGAGCAAAAACAAAAAAAAAATATTTATAGTAAAATAATATAAAGTTTTAGTTAAAAAAAACCTGCTATCCCTTCATATTAAATTGAAAATTAAGAGAATTATGATTACATGCATAATCAGCCTATTAAATGTGCCCACTGTTGGGACACAGGTCTCGGCCTCGGCCTCTGTGAGAGGGAGTGGGCCGTAATCCACCACGCGGGCCCAGTGCGGGTTGGTGGATGTCACATGTCTTAGAATTTGCCGGTTTCCTCACGATGTTTTCCTTCACCGTTTTGATAGCAGTGGTGATGAAATAATTCACACAAAGTGAGGTGCCTGCCTGAGCTCGAACTTACGATAGTGACCGTTTCTACTGGGCCACCACTGCTCTTGTGCATGATTACATTAACCAAATTAAGTTTTTTTTTTTAAATCTTGGGTTTGGAACTTTTTTGTCGGAATTGTACATACTGAAACACTACACCAGAACAACCAGTAGCAGTCGCTATTTACACAATACCACCAAGCGTAGGTAAGCTGAGTTACGATTTGTAAGGATTTCGGCTAATGATATATCATAGTGTTTATAATAGGGTAGACTAACAAGGGACGAGTATCACACGGAAAATGTGCCAGATTTATTAGGGAAATTATTTCTATGGCGAGTTACAAGTATGTCTGGTTAGCTAAATATAAGTAGGTATGTGGGAAGATGCGTCATTTTGCATCCTATCCTATACTATTAAACGAGAAATACTTGTATATGTCGTGGCCAGATCTTAGAATTGATCTTCATGAAATGACCAGCTAACATTGGCCTTACGTTAAAACGTCAATGTTAAATGATTATTTCAGTCGACGTTTGGCCATATCATTAATGTAGGGTATCCATGGTGTAAGGTGTAGTAAAAATAGTCAAGTAACTGCGACCAATGCCGCGGCGTGAAATGCAAACATAGCACTTAAAATTTGTTTTTAAAAATAAATAAAAAATCCGCCGCTTAAGTGGCACCCTGACCAAATGGGTTAGGTTAGGTTAGTCTTGGGGCACTGTAAACGCTGCTTCCCAATCTGAGGGCCCGAGTGCCGCATGTAGGCGGCTTTACGTGGGGATCGTGCGATCGATGGCCCTGTATGGGGCCCCGATCTGGGCGGCTGACCTGACGGCCGGCAGCATCGCTGCGGAAGCTGCAGCGAGCGATGGCCGTCAGAGTCATCAGGGGGTATCGCACGATCTCCTACGAAGCGGCTTGTGTACTGGCCGGAATGGCGGGACAGGCTTTCACGATCAACCACCCGCCGGCCCCATCACCATCGGGGCGGTCCGGCCAGTGCTCGAGCGCTGGCTCGGGAGGAGGCACGGCTCCCTGTCGTTTCGGGTGACGCAGGTGCTCTCGGGGCATGGCTGCTTCGGGAAGTACCTGTGTCGCATAAACAGGGAGCCGGACGCTCGGTGTCACCACTGCGGCGACTGTCAGGAGGACAGTCGGCACACGCTGGCAGAGTGTGCTGCTTGGGAGGAGCCGTGCTGTGCCCTCATCTAAGGTGTCAGCAGTGACCTGTCGCTGCCGGCCGTTGTCGACTCGATGGTCGGCAGCGAAGAGTCCTGGGACGTGGTGGTATCCTTCTGCGAAACAGTCATTTCGCAGGAGGCTGCGGAAAGGGAGCGGGAGATTGCTTCCGCTAACCCAATCTGCAGCAGACGCACTGGGCGTCGGCGGAGGACGGATGACGCCCTCTTCCAGCCGCCCAATATGGGTCCTTGGGCGATGGATCTGGGGAAATTCGTCACCCCCTACTCCTTAGGACCCGAGATGGTGGCGCGTAGTGTTCCACGCGTGCCTCTCTATGATGTAAGGGGGAGTTTAACACCTCACTCCCCCCTAACACGAGGTGGCCCGCATAGGCGGGCCGGCACTGGCCGGGATCGCGGGAGTCGCATTAGATCCCGTGATCCCCGGTGTAAGTGTGAGACGAAACACCGGGGTGGTTTTAGTCAGTACCTAAGAGTCTGACAGACCCCTCCGCCCTCCCCAGGGCGGAGGACATTCATGAGAATTCCCCGTAACCAAAAAAAAAAAAAAGTTTAGGTTAGTCTAGTGCTGATTCCACCAATGAAACTGAACGCGATCAGAATTTCTAAAACGCGTTCAAGAAATTGTTATGGAATAAAAATCATAATCATAAATCTTTATTTATCTCAACATCTTATTACAGGCACTGGTTAATAAAATGCATAATCTTAAATAGAGAAAGGTGTCTGAGGTAGGAGAGTCCTGAGTTACAGATCACCCGGCTCTCTTAGATAGGACATGTTAATTAACAAAACAGTAGAGTCAAGATATTAATGGTATAACAAAAGTTTGAAAGACCTAACAAAGTTAAAACAAAATCGAAGAAAAGCAAGTAAACATAAAATAAAAAGAAATATACATATTATGTAGGTACATGACGTAACTATATTATTATTCAGTAGTATATACTTAGGTATCTGAATAAGAAAATAAAATAATAAAATGATATTGTGCACTGACAGCTCTTGAATGTTTTTAGATATACTGAACGCGTTCAATTTCAGTGGTGAAATCAGCACTTAGTCGTAATCGTTACAATTATTCTCTTCTAAAACTTAGAATAGTGTTACTTACTGCTGTGTTGCTTACTTTCATATAAAACTCTCATAGAACAGTCTCAGGTGCTACGTACTGAGTAACAATACACTTAGAGCGCATTAGGTACCTCGGTTTTTTAGAATCACCTGAGTAACGCATGATGTATGGATCTTCGCGGCAAAACTGTAGGAATGACTAGTTGAAACGCGTGGTTTTGTTCGCGTAAAACATGGTTTTGTTTTTATCAGCTGGTATCACTTTCACTGGTTTTAGTTCCACTTTGATAGGTAGGTACCAAGAAATAGAAATCATTTATTTGATTTCAATTAAGTATGTTAGTCTTACCAAGGGGGGTTACGTTACCCAGTAACTAGGTTGTGGAGATCAGATAGGCAGTCGCTCCATGTAAAATGCTGGTATTCAGCTGCATCCGGTTAGACTGGACCCCAACATATTTGGGAAAAGATAAGGAAGATTGAATGTAGGTATGTCTTATTTGTGCAAAATAAACAGTTTTTTTTTTTGCTTCTATACAGTTGACGGTTTTTATTTTATTTAATAGACGCGTTATATTTTACCTTACTGCGTCAGATACCTGGTAGGATCCCATTATTTTCGTAATGCAATCGCTTTTCAGGAGACACATATCTAGCAGCCGCTGGTCTGGCATATTCACTAATCATAATGGCCAAAATTGATTTTCCAGAGTAGTCCAAAGCTACAGATTAGTGACAAACGTCAGTTTACGCTTTGATCCTACCTGCCACTGATCTAAATCTGTCCGTCAGTTCCTCACACAGGAAAAACAACAAAGATAATTCAATCAAAAAAACCCTAATGTAATAAAATAAAATAAAAAACACAAAACAAACGACGAAAAAAAAACACTAACCCAAATTCTAAACGAAATAGAAAAAAAATGTTTTCGAGCTGTAATGAAGATTCAATTAGAACCAGATTCTTTATATACTCCGAAGCGTGAATGGACCTCACTGAAAGGACGAGGCTCGTGTAAAAATAACGTAAAACATAAATAAAAAAAACCTACTAACAAACTTTGATTTACAACGTCTTCAATCGCTCGAGAACCTTAATCTTCAAACTACAGAGTTCAAATTCGAATTTGTCAGAGTTTTCAGGGTGTACGGTTAAGTTTGCAGATTTGCGAGGAAGGAGGGACGCTCACAAAGGCGTCCGAGTCCATATTCATGCAAGTCCGGATGAAAAAGTTGGTACAATGCGAGTCGCGTCATTAGGGAGTGCGCGCTTGAGTGTGGCTAAGTGGCAAGTTGCTGGGCTTACCGGGTACTCTGCGCATTCGAGTTTCGAATACTTTCGTCTACTTTCGAAAAGGAATTCCGCGTTAGTATTTGGAACGGCTTGATTTCGGGTATTAACGGATATTTCGCACTTTCGAGTATCGAATACTTTCGGCTTGAATTTCGCATTCAGATAAATATCAACGGGTTGATTTTAGGCGTTTTCTATTGTAGCAGTATACGTATGTTGTTTCTTGATAACGAATTGTGCCAATGCTTCAATTTGTATGCAACAATGGAAGATAGCTGGATGGTCTAATGGCTTCATTCCGTTTGGATGTAGCAAAGACAATAGGATGTCAACTGTGAAATGCTGAGATTGTTGTGTCTATGAATAGTGTAATTATACTGCAAGTGACAGGTAGTATTTACCATAGCATAGCATAATTAGCCTCACTGTTACCACTGATGGGACATAGGCCTCCTTTCCTGATAAGGCTGCCTCTACTTAAATGCATAAAATTAATTTCATAGTAATATTATATTATGAATGCGACAGTAACTCTATCTGTCTGTTTGTTACCTTTTGAAAGGCGCAAGGGTAGACCCTGGGTTAGGACATAGGATACATTTTATGTACGTTCCCGTGGAATAATTTCCAACTTCCACGCGGGCCACCACGAGCAAAACCTGGTATTAAGTAAAAATATAATAGTTTCATGTTTTATTTGAAAGTAAGTAAATAAGTTAATCTATAGATTATTTCATTTATCAGTGATTGTAAGTGTAATAGTACAATTAGAGGTAAATTATTAAAAAAAAAAATTGCCACTACTGGGACACAGGCTGTCTGTGAGAGGGACTGGGCCGTAATCTACCACGCGGTCCTAGTGCAAGTTGGTAGATGATTTCACGATGTTTTCCTTCACCGTTTTGAGAGCAGTGTTGATGAAATTATTTACACAAAGTAAAGCGCCCGTCAGGGTTTGAACCTACGACCTACAACTCGTAAGTAGTGGCTGATTGTGTATACACTGCCACTGGCCCAGTTTCATATTTCTTTTCGTTTTTTTGCCCTTGACCGAAACTTCTTACCATCATAAAAAAACACTAAGGTTTTCAGATTATCTCTCTACAAAATATAATCATCACTTCACCAAAATATCCAAGAGCAATTTCATCACACGTCCGTGAATTCTCAAAATGAAAAAAAAAAGATAACATCTTTTTATATTTTACCTTCTTTCGCGAAAAATATTTTCGCCAAGCACCTTTCGCGTGACACCGAATCTAACTGGGGTACTAAGTACCATTGAAGGTTCGTCTCGTTTTAAAAAAGCCCTCGAACTGTTTCAAGTGCGTCGATCTTGCCTGTTTCGTTTGGTCTCGCACTCGATTCAAACGATTTCGGGACAGTGATGTGCTGTGATATCCGAAAAAGTATCGTGCGGATATTAAAGAATTGTTGTTTGAGCACTGGGAGAGCAGCCCAGTTGGCATGTGGCTGACATAGATTTTGGATGATTTAAGCGTAGGCCACACTGGGAACGATGCTAAGTTCGTTTAGCTTTGCTCATGTAGCAACTACGTTTTTGCATACTTCGGTTCACACTTAGAACTATAAATCAACGTACGAAAAGAGCTTCGTTTCATGTGTGACCTGCACTTTAGTTACTCTAAAACCTACAGATTTTTTACTTTTGTAAGTTACGGTAAAAAAAAAATAACTATTCAGTCATACAAACATAACCATTATTTTCAAGACCATTTCTGATAACTTAAAATTATTTTTCGCGACTGTAAAAAATTGTCTCTAGACAATATATGCAGCAGTTGGTTCTTAATAACGGACATACAACTTTCTTTAAAAAATATCCACCAAATTATTCCCAACGCGGATATCACATACCTACAACACCACCACATCACTATTTACATTCGAAATTCAAAGAAACACCTCGAGGTGAAGATCGTTTGATGTGGCGCGCGATCGATTCTGATTTGACTGTTAGCAATATCAAGTTTATAAAGGAAAGGAATATCATAGAAATTGGCTGAGGTGTAAACGAATAAGAGGGTTGAGGGAAATCTTGTTAAAATAATATCTATAAGAATTTATTTCTTCGATAGTAATCATAAAATAAATGTATTGCTATCCCTGCGACTGGGTTACGTTAAACAGAGTAACATATAAACGAAGAGAGAAGTTAATCGAAAAAATATTGCGACTCTGTGTATATACTATGTCAGCTGAATAAAGCTGTATTCATCGACAATAATAATTTAGTTGTCTACAATATTTTTTTTCCATAATTTTGTGTCAATGTGAAGCCACGTCCTATATTATTATTAAATGAGCAATATTTGTATGTTTTTTTTTGTGGGTTTTAGAAACGCATTTATTATATAAGTATAGACATAAAATTAGGAAAATGATATACTAACTTAACTAAAACTATTAAAATATAGCATCGAAAAATTCATCCGCATCGCTGTTGACATTTGTATTCCGCATTTGTATGATATATTATATTATATTATATATACTTGTAGTAACGTTCTCGAAAACGGCTCTAACAATTTCGATAAAACTTGCAATGTTTACCGGGGCAAAAAATGAACCTAGCTGGGTCTCATATCGGGGAAAATTCGTTTTCTTTATTTTCACCCGAGCAGGACTCGGTCGACCAGATACTAAAATATTATACATTGGGTACTTAATTGTAGCTACACATTGTTACAGTAATACGGAACACAATATTGTAGACAATCAAATGAATTCTTATCATCTTTTCGAAGCTGATTGTACACACACCTCTGTCACAGATGAATTCAAATGGTTTTAGGTATGAAACTACAAGTACTTGGCAGGCCCGTCTTGTCGGGCCAATTCAGTAAGTGTAACGTAGTCAGACGATATAAGAGTTACGCGATAGAAAGAGAGGCAACTTCTAAGTGAATATAGTAGATATTAGGTAAATTAGCGCTGCACGACTTGAATTGCACTTTATTGTATCGTAGCAAGAGTCGCTTTTAATTTAAGTAGCCCATCGGGGAGAACGGGCATGTTTTATGTACTGAATAAAATTGGCAAATATAAATTGGCATTTTCTAACTATAAATAAGACGAAAAAATATCCATGGAGATGGGAATCGGAGTCAAGTTACGAATTCACTTAATAAAGGTTTAAAATAAAGAGGAGGAGCTCGTGGCTAAGTAATAACAGCCGCACGGGTCGATCCATCAGGTTAAGCTACGCTTGACGGGGTTGGTCCGTGGATGGGTGACCATCTTTATATACCGAGACTCCTCCTTGCCTCGGAAAGCACGTTAATCTGTTGGTCCTGGCTGTCGTTCGTGGATCTTTGACAGTCGTTACGGGTTGTCAAAAACCCGAAAGTCAGACAACCAGTCTGAGTTGGGGAAGTCAGACAGGCAGTCGCTTCATGTAAAGTAGCGGTATTGAGCTGCATCCGGTTAGACTGAAAGACGACCCCAACGTGATTGGGAAAAGACTAGCCAGAATGAATGAAGTTTTATAATAAAGAGTAGGTCGTGAAATTGACTGACTTTAAAGAGTGTAGAACTGTCATTATTATATTTAGCAGAGTAAGGATTCATTCAAAACGAGTCCTTTCTTATAATAATGTGAAGAGTGCGCTGTGTACCCTACAGATAGACACCTAAATAAATCATTTCGTTTCAAATACAATTTGTAAAGAAAACACAGAAAAAAATGTACACCGAATTCCTCTCATCTTGTAGACCATAGAATATGACAAAGCCATGTTAAACTTTTCAAGCATTTTCATCTTGGAAAAACTTGATATGGCTCCCTTGGGATGTCGAGGGAGAATCTAAATTTAATGCAAGAGAACCCGCGGGCGTGTACTAGCGAAACTAATTTACAGGGGTAAACCAAACAATCACCAAGAGAATTTTTGATAATATTAGAATTTTTGAACCAAAGAAAAAGTTGTCCGAGAAAAAAATCTTGAATTTTTTGTTAGATGACGAGTGAGTTCGGTACTGAATATTATTTTTTTCATGGAAAACTTACCTATTAGCAACAGTTGAACAGCTGATCCTTTACCATCAAAAAGTTTACGCCAGTATTATAATAAGAGAAACAATTAATTTTGTATGTTTGTTTGTAATGAATAAACTCAAAAACTACTGGACCGATTTATAAAAATCTTTCACCAGTAGAATGTTATATTATCACTGAGTAACAATCAATCTGCCTAGCCTTTGGCCAACTATGTTGGGGTCGGCTTCCAGTCTAACCGGATGCAGCTGAATACCAGTATTTTACATGGATCGACTGCTTATCTGACTTCACAACCGTTACTAGGTAATACGTTACCTCTTGGTAAGACTGGTTGTCAGACTTTCGGGATTCTGACGACCCGTAACAACTATCAACGATCCAAGAATGACAGCCGGGACCAACGGCTTAACGTGCTTTCCGAGGCACGGAGGGGTCTCTGTATGTTAAGATGGTCACCCATCCACGGACAGACCGCGGCAAGCGTAGCTTAACCTGATCGATCGACCCGTGCGGCTGTTATTACTTAGCCATGAGCCCTCCCCTCCTCCGATATTATCAATGAGTAATTTAAACACATGTATATTGGTCTAATCGTTGATAGCCGATTCTGTTGAGGACCACAAAAAGATTATGTATGTAACAAACTGAGGTCTATTCTAGGTAAGCTTAGCATACTTAGATATAAATTACCTTTCAAAACACTTAGAATGTTTATGGCCCTAGCAGACTCGGTTATCAACTACGGACTCAGCAGCTACGGGAGAACTTATCATGTAAACCTGACAGATAATTATAAGTTATTTAGGGGTATGAAGAACAGGGTGTACAGTTCACTCATCCACCATAGAAAAGGGAGGATCCTCCAACCAGACGGGTGTTGTGTCTGGCGGGCCGACTGCCCGACTGTTGATGTCGGATAGTCTTATATATGTCGTTCGCGCAGTAAACTCTAATTGCGCGATGCAGGATTTGTGTGACGTCATGTCTTTGATGCGCAGTTAGTATGTGGCGGTGTAACCGCTACAGTTACAACTATGAATATTAAAAGTAATTACGCCAAAACATTTAAACAAGAAAATCAAAACAGTGACGACGATCTCTTTTGACTTCTCCCGCTCTGGGTGGAGCGGGAGGGCGTGTCAGACTTTTACTGACTTAAACCCACCCGTGTTCCTTCTGTTGCCTGTGCAATGCCAGGGGGCCACGGTATCCCTTTCGGACTTTCCCGCAACCCCGGCAGGCAATGGTCTCATCGGACCCCTTCACTCGCTGACACTCTTTGAGGTGCGCGTGAAACACAACGCGCCGTCGACCCGGGCTTGGTCCTTACCGGACGGCGAGCTACCCATTGCTCACCGTCCGCAAGTCCGCGCCTACGGTGGCCGGGAATCGGCAATAGATTCCCGAAAGTCAACAGACCTGAGCTGCTAACCGAAAAAACAAGACCTGATTTTCTGAGAACGATACCACTTAAAAATAAATACATGTTACCAAAGTTCAATAATGTGTACCTACCTAGAAAGACCTACAAACGTTATACAAAGCAAATTCGAAAAGTTATAATTACAAATCAAAGTGTTTCCTCACACACAATTTATCCTAATGTATGTATTAATGTATCTACAAATTATGATCACTATTTGAAAAGTATTATAAGTATCATTGTAGTACGTGATTCACATTTTTTGTAAAATTTAAATGAACGACTCGCCAGCACACAGATTAAAGTGACCAAAGTGTAAATATAGGTTAAGTGTTTTAGAAATAAATAAAGACATCACGTAGGCTAGTAATTGATAAAAATGTGTCTATTGAGTCTTCACCAGTGACGACTTCATTACTGATCCTGGGCTTACCCACTGAACTGCTGACCAGCAAGTCTTTTGCCACGACAAGAACCAGATCCAAGAGACGAATTGACTGGATTATATGGGAAGCACGAGCAAAGGTACTTGTACTTTGTTGACAAGCCTAAACTGTCCTCTCATACCTATTAGCACTGTAATTTGAAAACATTGTAAAAGCCATTATTTATTTTCAAAAGAGTAACCGTGGAGTTTTTTGCATGGCTCTTCTCCATAGGAAACGACCGACTGGAACCGTGCAACTAGCTTCTGACGTTTCATAAGTGTCCATGTAAGTTTATTGAAATAAAATAATTTTGATTTTGAAAGCACACGAGACCTACCATCAAGGAATCAAATGAAACAGATATACACCGTTTGAAACCAACACTACTAAGTTAACAACAGGCATCGCACACCGGTCATCAAACGCGATGCCAAACCACAAACAAAATTAAGTTTCTGTTTAGAACGCGAAATTACGAAAACTGAACGATATTGCAGCAAAATATCAAAACAGAGCCAACACTCCGAAATTACGTCACTCCGTGTCAGTGACGTCATGTGCCTGCCGGCGATATTATGACGCGGGATTTCAGCCAAATACTTATGAAGAACTGTAAAGCGTGAGGACACTGACATTTAATAATCAACCTTGCAGTAAAGTAGGTAGAGTTGACTTTCGATTGAAGGGCGTCAACTGCACAAATTATATTCAAATAGGAAAAATCTAGGGTTGCCATCTGCGAAATTACTGAGAATATGAGTCTGAAGCTCTAATCTTTTAATTTAAAATCGCGCCTTTTTTTCTTGCGGTGGGGTATTTTCGTTCTAGATTTGCGAACTTGATTAAACGTTAAAAAATTGAGCGATTTATCAACTTTAGAAGTCACTAGCTTCCGCTAGGGGCTGCGCCCGAGTGATATCTTTATAAATTATAGCCTATGTTACTCAGTATAATAATAATAAACTAGTGAAAGTTTTTTTTAAATTGGTCCAGTACTTTTGAGGTTATTAATTACAAACAAAAATACAAATATACATACATACAAAAAATCAATTCTTTTCTCTTTGTAAAATTAGTTTAGAAGTTTAGACTAGTTTAGTTATATCACAGTAAGCCCTTAATCAGGAAACACCATAAATTTATTCAAATATTGGAGAGTTCGCAAATCTATTTCATGTTGTAATCACAGAGAAAATGCCTGTGTCCCAACTGTGGGCATATTACAGACTGATTATGCTATAGGTATTGTAATAGTACTACATTGGCAACTGGGCAGGGCACATTGCTCGCAGAACTGATGGCCGATGGGGCCGAAAGGTTTTGAAGTGGCAACCGAAGACGTAGCGTTGGAAGGCCTCCCACAAGGTGGACCGATGACCTTGAAGACCGGTGAAGGCCGCAGGAATCCGCTGGACGCGGGAAGCACAGAATCGGTCGAAGTGGCGGTGCTTGGGGAAGGTCTATTTCCTGCAGTGGACGTCTTTCGGCTTCATGACTTATTGTAACCTTAGAACTCCTATAGCCAATTGCTTAGAAACTTCCATGGATTACTTACAATATCAGAGTCACCAATTACTTTGGTGACAGAACTCTAAAAAACGAATACCATATCTATTAAATAGTCTGCCGGCAGACATAAGGAGTGAAGCTAGTAAATCGAGATTTAAAAATAAATTAAAAAAATATTACTTTGAATTATGTTAAAGTACTACCTGCCTAAGTCTTGAGTCTAGAGGGATTTAAAAATAAATTAAAAATATTTTTAGTTTGAATATATTGAAGTGCTGCCTACCTAAAGTCTTAGGTTTAACGGGTTTTGAAAATAAATTAAAAATATTTTTAGTTTGAATATATTGAAGCGCTACCTACCAGTCTTGGGTATGGCGGGTTTTAAAAATAAATTTGAATAGTTAGTAGTTATAAATAGTTTGAATATAATATTGTTAAAGTGACCTACGTGTGTTAAGTTAGTGTATTTAGACACGCCAGACCCCACGGTCAAACCACTACTACGGTTTTGTGGGGCGTAGATTATTAAAAATTGTGTCACTGAACTTATAAATAAATAATAATAATAAATGTAAATGAACCAGAAAAATTGTTAGAAGTTCAACCCGAGCTTCGTAGACTGATTTTTTCAGTTTTTAACTGAAAAGAGAACCCTGTCATAAAAGTGAGAATATACTTAGGTACCTACTGTGTTGAAAATGTTACATCACATAATGCAAACTTCCTGCATGAAGAGTGTCGTAAATATTTTCTGATTATATTATGAAACGGAAACCTAAATAATCTATATAATCCCAGACCTCGCTATCTTGTCGTGGGTACCTAAAATACATGATATATTATAAATTAAACTCGCTTTTTGAGTCTGTCTGTGTGACCGTGGTGTTCTTCTAAGCTACGGAAAGGATTATGATGCGGTGTTCACCAGAATTCACTCCGGAAGAATTATGTGTATACATTAATATTAAACTTAGATATACCTCTGAAATCTAGATGTTTTGTCAAGTTTTAAAATCGTGCGAAGCAAGGGCGGATTGATAGTACACAGTATAAAAAAGTCAGTTTTGTAGACCGCTTACTTATTTTAATTGTAACCCGTACCAAAATTAATTGTACCTTTACTCAGAATGAATTCACCATACAATGATTTTCACCATATTCTAGAGAATGTATTACGGAAGGTTTTATTGTGTTTAACACATGTTTGCGCTGATTTTTTGTTCCAAGGAGAGACTGGGCTTAAGGTTATTCGCTCGCCTTTACATCTTTCACGTGTGGACGAATGAACGCGTGTCGCTGCAATTGTTCTCTGCTACTCTCTTCCTGCAAATTCATCTAATGCATTTTTCGAGAAATCTTCCTCGAAACGCGCCGCTTGATAAAAAACCGCTATAATCTAAATCTATAAAATCCGCTAAATACAAACTCTGTGAAATCACACAATGTGAATGTGCTTGTGCTTCTCCTGGAACCAACGCCATAGATCTGCTGAAGAAGACTTCGAAGAACCGTGTGGCTGTAACAGTTAAGCGATCTATTTTCTCTGTTGTTGTTCTTTGAATTTGGTAAAATCGGTTGAGCATTATTCGCCCCACATCGCTTAAATCATAAACACATCACCAATACAAAATAAATGTGGATCTTTAGTCAAGTCGTAAAAACCGTGCGAAGAGGGGCGTGTCGCTACTAATTGTATAATATCAGAATTTATCTAAAGAAAAGAGTATTTTAAAATAACCTTCACCCTATTGTGTAACACAATTCCATCGCAATCCGAAGGATTTGAAGGAAGTTCCTAATCCATTGCTTCATAGGTTTGAAAAAGTCATCTGCACGATGGTATAAATAACGCAATGAATGTTGTTTAACTGTCAAAAAGAAATCAATTGCCAGTAGATAGATAGATACTTCGTTTATTTAGTGCACAAAAAAAACAACACAGCATACAAAAGCACGATTAAATAATTACTAATTAGCTATTAGGAAATAGCTGCAAGGTGCCAATATACAAACAAATATAAAAGGAAGAAAACAAGACATTGTGATGACACTATAAATAAACAGACGTAGAAACTTCTTAGAGGCAGTTCTAAAAATTCCACAAAAGTTATAAAGCCGAAGGTAACCCTACCAACACCAGAAGTAGGTTACCCCCGACAGGTACCAACTATTTTCAGTTAATTAGTACGATTTTCAATTTTTTTTGCTGCTACTCATAAACTACCAAGCTTTGACTGGGAGTGAGCGATGTTGGGAATTTCTAGGCTTATTTACTTAAAAATTCTGTATATTTACCTACTTATGTTGTTTTTCAAGTAACTTTCACGTTCCATTAAAACTGTTACAGCAATTGGGCTGGAATGAGGAGTGGAAACGAATGCAGTTCATGAACTTATTTACTATATTTATTTGCACAAATCAATCTGCGTTTATGACGTATATGCTCATGATTTTTTCAGTAGCAGCACAGAGTCTGGATTTGTGCCTCATCATCATCATCATTTCGGCCGAAAGACGTCCACTGCTGGACATAGGGCTCCCCCAAGCACCTCCACTTCAACCGCTGTGCTTCCGGCATCCAGCGGATTCCGGCGGCCTTCACAAGGTCATCGGTCAACCTTGTGGGAGGCCTTCCAATGCTACGTCTTCCGGTACGCGGTCGCGGTCGAATTGTGCCTGGTTGATCGCAAAAAGATTCTCCTCCTATTACCTGAGATTCACACATAATAACAAAATGTGGATGTTCTATACACTTCTGCCTAACCCTTTGTGGTATACAGGCGTAAATCCTTGACATTATATTTTTCATACTTTCAGATTTGGGTGACATCAGTGAATGAATTGCTGTGTGCCTAAATTAAAATAGTTATTTATAGACTTCGCATATTTATAATTTTTGTCTCTTCTTGTTCTCACACACTATTGTCTACATTTCTTTCTCATTTCTCCTGTCGCAGGTCTGCTGGAAGAAATTTCTTAAGAAATAAGCAGTACCTTTGTACTCATAATTATGATTATGTCTTATCTGTATCTATTTTTCTGTGTGTACATAAATAATAAAATAAATAAATAGGTATAAAATATTTATTATGGCTGGTGTAGTGGTTGCAAGCGCTACTGCTGATCCTGAAGTCCTTGGCTAGATTCCCGGGTCGGGCAAAGTGTTATTGGGTTTTTCTATCTGGAATAAAATTGCTCAGTAGCAGTCCGGAGTCTGGATTTGTGCCCGGTTAATGGCAATACGCTCACCCATGGGACTTAAATATAACTGGTGAAATGTGAGTGTACCTAGTACAGGTACACCACTGCCTTACCCTTCGGAGAATACTGGCGTGACGTTATGTTATTTATTTTAAAATGAAAATAAGGAAAAGCTAGCGTTATCGGATTAATTAATTTACGAGATACAGACCATTAGGACTATGGCCAAAATAAGGAAAACCCATTCCCATGGGTTTTGTAAAAGGTGAGTAATGGATTATAGGGCGATAAACGGAAGAACCCACCTGTATACAAGATACTAGTATCTCATAAATTATACGAACCAAAAACGAAAACCAACAATTTTCCAAATCGCTGATAAAAATATTGGTCGTGCACTTTGTAACCTAAAATCTAAACTCAAACTCATAGCATTTATTTTAATTAAACCATATACAGGCATTTTTCAATAGTCAAGGAGTCGGTCAGTCAGAAATATGAAGCTAGTTGCCCATTCCAAAGCGTATTAGGTACTTATGGAGAAGAACGGGCACTTCAAGAAACACAACGGACACGCTTTTAAATAAATAAAAATTTGTTACAAAATATTGGTTACCACCCTAATTATCTTTCTTAAGGCCTCGTAAACTAGAACCTAAAGCCCAATTTACACGATACAAGTTTCTTGCCCGTGGCAAACAATACAATTGAAGCAAAAAAAAAATTGCATCGTCTAAAAGCTGTGTACACTGTGTACAGCCACTTTAATTGTTGCTTCAACTAATGGCATGCCACAAGCAATTAAATTGCAACGTGTAAAAGTCTTAATGTTAAAATGAAAACCCGGTTTTTAATCCTTCAACACTACCAATAACTTTTCCACCATTCTTGAAATTCATGAAAAATAAATTCCACTTATTGAGCGCACTTTAAAACCCACTAACGGCCGAGCTGGTCTGCTGGACTTATAACGAAGTACACTTAGTATAAAATCTAAATGAGCTGAAAACTTGCGGAATATTAAAATGTAAGTGAAGAATAGACCGCGGCTGTGAGCAACGGAGTTAAAGAACACTGTACTGCCTTCGCTGGGAGGTGGCATAGAGTTAGGGAGGAGGGAAGTGGCATGGAGGTTTGATGTTAAAGCACCATCGAACTGTGATGAAACTCAAAGAACATCGCTTGTCTGACACCCAGCAGGTTTATCAAATGAAATTGAGTTTTAAAAGAGCTTACTATGTTTGCTCTGCATGCCTCTGTATCTTGAAAAATCAATCTATCTATGTATTTTATCTCCCAAAAAAACGGGTTGCACTCCGGGAGTGCCGGCAGAAGTGAAAACTTGAATATATTAACGTTGTGCATTTTTGATATTTTGGAATGGTTAGGGAATAATTTTGCACCGGTCTACTCTCCCTCCGTCTTACGAATTTTCGATCAGGTCACGTGTCCTGACGCGAGTTTAACATTTATTACCCATCACAAAAAAGTGCACAACGCCGCTAAAGAAGTTTTCACTTCCAAAATCTCGCAAGATTTGTCTTAATTTTCAGTGGGTTACGATAAAGTAATAAACAAAAACAACTAAATCGTACCTTGTGTTGGAGGTGGAGATCGTAGAGATATCTAATACTGCAGTTTAAGCAAAGTACGTGTCAGTAGAACAGCTAACTTAGATAAACAATCATTACCAGAAGGGAAAAATATAAAATTTTCCTATTACATAACAGCACAACCGTTCTCTCTACATCTACGTCTTCCCTCAAACTTTAAAGGGGAGTAGTTAAAAAAATCTTTAAAAAAGAACCCCTCCGCCAACTCAAAACCCTCTAATGGAGGGAACCATTAAGCATTCATCGATTCCTAATTTATCTTACTTCTTTAATTGTTCTTTCTTTCCAGATCGATAAGTTACTCGAGAACTTTTTTACTCGATTACAATCGATTTGAAACTCGCAAAAGGTCGTAAGTCTTTGCTATAATAACGTCTTAGAAAATTTTCAAGTTAGATTATCGTATTGATGGCGTGGCTTAATGACTTTGAGGAAAAAAACATTTTTTAAAGTTTATAGGGTTTGGAGCTGTTCCCAAGTTAAAAAGGGTTTGGAAAAAGTATCAAACGGGGTTATGCTCTTAACTAAGATTTTTAACTCACGAAAAATGAACAGGAAGCTTATATTCTCGTTAGCTGTTACATAAACGCCACGGTTTAAATCTTTGCATAATAACAACATAACATCACGACTTGTTTCCCCGAAGGATAGGGCAGAGGTGTACCTATAGTAGGTACACCCACATTTCGCCAGTTATGTTTTAAGTCCCATGTAATAACGACGACGACGATGGTGACGAGCCTAAATCAACCGAGCACAAATCCAGACTCCAGGCTGCTACTGAGAAATTCCAGATATAAAAACTCAATAACACTTTGCCCGACCCGGGAACCGAACCCAGGACCTCATGCTCAGCAGTAGCGCTTTCGAACACTAGACCAACGAGGCAGTCTAGTTAAATCTTTGCATGATTGGTAAAATAAAATCTTTAAATTGTGCAAGTATTTAATACACTTGTAATAAACTGCAAAAAAGAAAGCTGAGAAAAATATTTGGTACATTGTGCGGTTATATGATGAAGTTACGGATACGGGTAGTGGCGTTAGTTTGAAGGAGTCATTTCAAACCGGCTGAAAATCATAGCAATAATAGTTTCCATAATACCTAAGAGATTTGAGAGTCATTTGCTCCAGAAGGGGATATACGAGCATTACTTTCCTCTATGGGGGATCCAAAGTTCATCATCATCATCATCATTTAAGCCATAGGACGTCCATTGCTGAACATAGGCCTCCCCCAATGATTTCCAAATCGGCCGGTTGGAAGCGACCTGCATCCAGCGGCTTCCTGCGACCTTTATTAGGTCGTCTGTCCACCTTGTGGGCGGACGTCCTGCGCTTGCCGGTACGTGGCCTCCATTCCAAAACCTTTCTGCCCCATCGGCCGTCAATTCTGCGCGCCATGTGCCCCACCCACTGCCACTTCAGCTTGCTAATCCGTTGGGCTATGTCAGCGACTTTAGTTCGTTTGCGGATCTCCTCATTTCTGATTTGATCTCGCAAAGAAACACCGAGCATAGCCCTTTCCATAGCGCGCTGAGTGACGTCGAGCTTTCTTATGAGGCCCATGGTGAGAGATCCAAAGTTACAGCATGTCAAAGAAGAATTAATAAGAAGAGGATCCAGTAGTCATAACTGGCTGACTTGATAGATAACCAGAAAGAAAACCAACGTCCACCAAAACAAAGGAGTTCCAAACCAAAAGAAGACAAAAATTGACAGTGACAGCGTCCAAATGAAAATTACTAAAAATTATTCGTGATTTTTTGTATTACATGGTGTCGAGTTGTTAATCGTTGATGGACGGCTATGGGTACCCATATCCAGCACCGTTCCCACAGATGCGACCCGCGGAAGGAGAGTACCCTGATCATGGAGATGGTTTTGGCGAATATTATTCGCTTGGAACTCTGAATGAAGACAGGGAAAGATCCAGGTATAATACTTGCTTGTAGTGAAGGCCTTTTCCACTTACCAGGAGTTACAATACCATTGAAGTCCTCGCAGCTTCGGCCTGAAATTCGTGGACAGTGTGACAGAAAGTGTGACTTTTGTTTGACTCTGAAATTGTGCATCAGCAATTTGACAGATATATGCAGATATCGCTGGATACTACTGTTTTATATTGAACTAGCCTTTGTCCGCGGCTTCGGTCCGCGTGGAGGTCGGAAATTATTATATGGGAACACCTACTACCGCCATTAAAGGTGTCCTAAACCCCTAACTCAGGTCATAGTAGACACATGTGTGCCAAATTTCATTCAAATTCGTTCAGCCGTTTTAGCGTGAAAGAATAAAGCGGTCGCATTTATAATACTTATTAGTCAGGATAGCATAATTAATTATAACTGCTAAAGATTTTTGATTCATGATCAAATAAGATAACATGAACATATGGATACTTAATCAAAAGGCTGTTACAAATGGTGTTGCTGGTTCTACTGAATGATTATACTAATGTTTTGATATTTTTGAAATTCCGGCTGCATGCCACTGTTCCATTCAACTACTACGTGGTTCAAATAAAAGAATACGGATTCATAAATTTGGTACCTAATAATTTATTTCCTTTCTAGAAGTAGTAGAACAAAACAAAGAACGAGAAAATACAGAGATGCAAAACGCTCCCGCTCGCGAAGCAGCACTCCACGGGTCAAATCGCGGTCACGGTCCAGAACGCGTTCGAAAACGCGGTCACGGTCGAGAACAACTTCGAGAACACGGTCGCGGTCGCGGTCGCGGTCGCGATCTCGTAGTAGAACGCGAAGTCGCAGTCAGAGTCATTCGGGCACGACCCGTCCTCGTGAACTAAGCTATAAGGAGCCCGGATTTCTTGACGCTTTTAGAGTTATGTATCTTACTCGTAAGTTCCTTCTTTTACTTCTGTTGTTTTCTTCCTGTTTTTTTTTAAATCTTCCGGCTCTGTCTGTTTACTTCGAATTTATTCTTGATGAAAGAAAGGACCTGTTTGATGAATTATAGGCGAAGTCTAAGTCAAACTCAAATAATTTATTTCAATTATGGACAAGGCACAGATGGTAAAAATTTACAAAAAAATAGAATTTATTCTAGTCGCCCCTTCCTAAAAATAGTTTTCGTATGGAGAAGAATTGGCTAGAAACTACACCGTCACAAAATTTTTATATCATTATAATTTATGTGAAGATGATGCACCTAGAATAAAATTACTATACAACACTAAGTAAAAAGAATTAAAAGTGAAGCAATGACAGATAGATTTATTACATGGTGCTCAAATCTACGAAGAAAACGAGGTTCCAAAAAAAAAAAAGTTATAGGAGTTAAAGTAATCACAGAATGTAAAATTAATGTCATAAAAAAATAAATTTGATAAGCAACCAGTTTCATTTTGTCTAATCTTCGTTGAAGCGTGTGGCTTATTTAACTGACCTTGTATTTGGTGCTGTTACATCACCTTACCATAATATATTATTATGAATTTTAAGAAGCCATCAAAGACGTGCACTTTATCTTATAATTTGGTTGTAAATTAACTTGCCCTAGTATTACTAGATAGCTTTTAATTCTATTACAAGATCATAAACGGTCGTTTTTATTTCACAGCAAGCAATCACAAGAAGCACCCATCAAAATTCTTGGCAACGAAAAAGCGACAGGACCGCATCCAGGAGATCCTAAAGAGTGATGGCTTCGGGTCCAAGAGATGGCTGTTCTATCCTAGGGTTAAGAACCAGCCCGAATCCACTGCTGGTGCCGTTGCAGGGGTCAGGGATAATGTTGATCAGAGAGTTAAGGTGAGACCTGCAACGATTAATAAAATTAGTACATTAAGGTTAGTTTACACCGAGACGTGACGCGACGCGACAATGCTTGAAGAGGCTAGTGGTTTCGTGCTACGCAGCGCGGCGCCGCGAGACGCAGCGCGACGTCACGAGGCGCATCGTTAGGTCGCAGCGTCGATTTGCTTCACATTTCGGTGTCCGAAGAGTTGGTAGGGTTTTCCTTCAAGGGATTAACCCTCCACCTTGCATAGCAAAGAATTTTGATCATACAGATTTGTGGAACGTATTCCTGTCGCTGTGAATGCTTACACGGGTGTGCTGGCAATTTCAGACTTTTTAGTCCTTTTCTCAACATCTTTTAAATTTAATATTGGTGTTTTAGCTAAATATGACAGCGAATAGTACTTAGGTAACTTTTTACCATAAGAAGCTGTTATTGAACTTTTTGGCCCTTTTCAACTTTATTGCAAAATTCTTGATGATTAGGTATCTGAAGGAAAAAGAAAAGCATTTTTTTTTCAATAATAATTCTTGTTAATCAGGTCGATGCAGATTTCTTTAGAAAATACAAAAAAAGCAAGAAGATAGACAATGATGCTCCCATTAAGAAGCTGAAGCGGTGGGAACTGCTATTCTATAAGAAGCTAGGCTTTTTACAAGCCGTCTGACGATGTTTTTTAGTATTTTTAGTCCAATAAACTTAGATTTTCGTCCTGTAATTCGTTTATATTTGTATTTGACAATAATATTATATTTGTATTTAACAATAATATTAGAAATGGCAAAGATACTTTTAAAATAAAATCACCTATCTCCAATATTTCTTGTTCATACTCTTGTCTTGTCCTGCATGGTAGCCATAGTAGAAATAATATTCCACTCAGAGCACTCTTTCAGGTTCAAGAGCATTTGTCCGAACCGCACCTGAGCACTTCCACTAACCGTACTGAAACAAAATTTGATAAGTGCGGTGCGGTGGAACAGTTTATTCATATTATTTTCAGTCCCCAAACGGCACCTACTACTACTATCTAAACTAATATTATAAAGAGAAAAATTAGATTTGTTGTATGTTGGTTTGTAATGAATAAACTCAAAAAAAAAAAGGTGAAAGATTTTTTTAAATCGATCCAGTTGGGACCCATTTAAAAAAATCTTTCACCAGTAGAATGCTATATTATCACTAAGTAACATAGGCTATAATTTATAAAGACATCAAGCGGGCGAAGCCGCTGTCGGAAGTTAGTGTAAAATATTTTTTCAAGTTATGGGATTTATTTTAAATTATTTTTATTCTAATTCTATTCTTTCTATTTCATCAAAGGAAAACAAGAACAAAATGACATTGGAACCAATATAATATTTCATTTCAAGTTACTACTTTAATTTCGGGTATCCTGACCACCAGCATGCAGCGAACGCGCATTCCTGGTCATCACCCTAAGCCTCATCACCCTGACTCACTGGGGAATCACCGCAATCATCTCAATCAGCGCAATCACCGCTATCACCGCAATCACCTCAATCACCTCCATCACCTCAATCACCACAATCATCGCAATCACCGCAGACAGTTCTGACCCACCGCGGACTGTGCGGCACCCGGTTCCGACTCACTGGAACATTAGCTGGCACTGTGAAGCATCGCAAGATACAATACTCAGCCCACTATCGACCTCCGGTCTCCGGAGGTGAGTGATGTAGCGGTTAAACCGCCACATACGAACTTCGCATCAAAAGACATGACGTCACACAAATCCTGCATCGCGCAATTTGAGTTTACCGCGCGAACGACTTATATAAGACTATCCGACATCAACAGTCGGGCAGTCGGCCCGCCAGACACAACACCCGTCTGGTTGGAGGATCCTCCCTTTTCTATGGTGGATCAGTGAACTTTACACCCTGTTCCTCATGCCCCTAAAGGACCAACCAGGAAGGGGTGTGGTAGCTGCGCTGCCGCAGAAATATTTTCTTAACTAAGCATATGTAAATTTTGTTCACTGTACATTACCTCAAAAGATTTTTACGACGGCGCGGAGTATCAACGCGAACGGCGAATATATCTTACTCGCCGTTCACGTTGATAACCTGTCCAGTTCAGCATCTTAAAGACGTTGTCCAACGCGTTGGTGAACAGTTTCGAGGATGTCACATCCCCCTAGGTCTCATCCCTCTGAGCAGTTGGATGGGGCTTATTGCCTTATCCTGGATCTGGACAGTCATCATGGCAGCATCATACTAACATATTAATACTTTGATTTAGCTTTAGCGACAGTCAATTCAGTCCAAGAGATTAGGAAAACATCTAAGTGAGGCAAAAACCTTCGACGTAAAAACCTTTTATTCGCTCCCCGGTTCGCGGCGTGGCGTTGTCGCGTCGTCGGTGTAACATATTTGATTGTCATTGAAATAGTAAGCACTACAGAGTTTGTGATTTGAATCCAACATTAAATAAATTTCCCTACGTGATCGAATCAGAAATGTAGAGATCCGCAGGAGAACCAAGGTAACCGACATAGCCCGAAGAATTTACAAACTTAAGTGGCAATGGGTAGGGCACATTGCTTGCAGTACAGATGGCCGATGGGGCCGAAAGGTTCTGGAGTGGTGACCGCGTACCGGAAGACGTAGCGTTAGAAGGCCTCCCGCAAGATGGACCTTGCAAAGGCCGCAGGAATCTGCCGGATGCGGGAGACACAGAATCGGTCGAAGTAGCGATGCTTGGGGGAGGCCAATGTCCAGCAGTGGACGTCTTTTTGCTGAAATGATGATGATGATGACTAAACAAATTGCATACTTAAACATATAACCGCATTCAATACTTACAACATTAATTTAATTACGATATGTTGTACCTAGTTGGTAATGTCCTGAATGAATAATACATACGTCCCATCACTACAAACTGTATGCAGGTGCCGTTCGGAGACTGAAAATAATATTAATAAACTGTTCTACCGCACCGCACTTATCAAAATTTTGTTTCAGTGCGGTTAGTGGAAGTGCTCAATGCGGTTCGGACAAGTGCTGTTGAAATCAGTGCTCTGAGTGGAATACCTCAACTATTTTAGTCTTTTGTTTTTTAATAATAAGTTGGGTTTAATATCTGGTAACATTTCCTAGGCTGGGAACCTGCACTGATATTTCGTAAGTATATTTTTGGACGCAGAATCATAACCAACTTTCCAGGGTCCTGAAATTATAAGTGTGCTTCACTTTCATTCGTCAGCTTACAATTCAAGCACACTTATAATTTCACTTGTAACGTATTCCCCTAAATATGCAACCACGCAAATCTTAATTTTATGTCAAAGAAACCCCACAAATTCACCATCATGAAGTACATAGTTTGGGGCCCGTTTTTTCCCGTAGGCACGTCAATTTTCCGCGCGATAACTCCGAGATTCGGTACTAATTTAAAACTTTCGCTGTGTTTTAGACGAGCCATTAGTTCCCCCACTCAGCTTGTATCCAGTCGGATTATGGCTGAATTTATGGGCTCCTGTGACTGTTGGTTATGTGGGTAATCGATGTATTTTTCTTAGATTGATGCTCCTTGGAAGTTTTTATGTTGGTCAGGTTTAACACCAGGATTTCAGCCTTAGCTGACTATGTCACGAAGGCTAGTCTACTTTGATGCAATTAATATTCTGTTAGATTCTTAGGATTTTATTTTAATTTTCGGCTATCATTAAGGATTTATTATGACACAGAAAGATTGAGCTGTTGTGCATTTAATGATAAATTATCTTATTTCTGTTAGTAGGTTTGTACAAACACTTTTACACGTTATTCAAATTTTAAAAACGAAATAAATGAGGTATGGTTAGGTGCCCACCAAAATTTTTCTAACTTTGTCATTCCCGAATAGAAAATGATTTATCAAGCTTGAACTCAAACTCAAAATCAATTCAAAGCATTTATTTCAACTAAACAATTTACAGGCACTTTTGAATTGTCAAAGAGTCGGACAGACTTAGATATCCATATGACCTGGAAAGAGCACATACAAAAACTGAAATCAAAACTATCTAGTTTTATATATGCATAGCGTGACCTCAAAAAAACTACAGATTTAAAAACTGCCCTATCCACTTACTATGCTTATGCATACGCATGGCTTAAGTATGGTATAATTCTTTGGGGAAATAGTGTAGATAGCAATGACTTGTTTATCCTACAGAAAACATGTATTAGTATAATGGTCTACATTGACAATGACGTAAGTTGTAGACCGCATTTTAGGAAACTAGACATTCTAACATTGACATCCATTTATATTCTAGAAATCTGTAAATTCGCTAGAAAATCACACAAAATATCCACACTTCTACCTTAAAGTTACAGACCAACCTCGCCGATATGCACCACGTTCAGGGTTTGATAATGCCCTCGTAATACCACAATCTAAGCTAAAATTACACAGCACAAGCCCTCACGTCACATCAATTAAAATATACAATGAAATACCAAACGACATAAAAATGGAACAAAATGAAAATATATTTATTAAACGGCTCAGAAAATTACTAGTGGATAAATTCACAAAATGATTTTTTTAATGATGACATCAAAATGGGATGACTTCCAACATTTACCCAGTGTTAGACATTGATTTTTATTATATACTATAAATGACTTATATTTGAACTTATGATACTATTTTAAACTGTGACATTATTTGTTTATATTAATTGACTTTTTATTACAATTTTATTTGACTTTTTGACATTATTCGAATCTATTGTAAGTCAATTGAATTTTTTAATATTATATTTGACTTTTTATATTAATTTCATCTGTGAAATTATTAATTTCAAATGAATTGAACATTGAATATTTCCTAATTATTTTACTTTATTTTTATAAATTATATTTGTGATATGCATTATTACATTCCATTTGTGTGTGATCTTATTTACTTGAAATTATTATTGATACTTTTTAATGATTGCTAGAGGTAATATTTTCAAAGACGTATATCACAAATTATGTGTTATTATTTGTAATATAATTTTAATAGATTTTTTAACGATAATCTTTTAAATTTCTATTTTATTATCATGCTACTACTCATATTTTATGTTATTGTTGTGCCCGACAGGGTCCATGTGAACTCATTTATGATTATTAAGACCTTGTAAACACATGTGATAAGCAATAAAGATTTGAATTTAAATTTGAATTTGGCAGTTAGTCAGAAAGTTAAGCTCTAGTTGCCCATTCTAAAACGTAGATCTCTATGGAGAAGAACGGGCAAGAAACTCCAAGGACACTCTTTTAAATATAGTAATAAAAAAATCCTGTGTACATTATTCTTGTTGCTTTTAAGTGAGAAAAATATTTTAAAAAAAAATGGGAACTGCACTCCGGCAGTGCCGGCAGAAGGGAAAACTTGAATATTAACGTTGTGCATTTTTGATATTTTGGAATGGTTAGGGAATAATTTTGCACCGGTCTACTCTCCCACCGTCTTACGAATTTTCAATCAGGTCACGTGACCTGACGCGAGTTTCATATTTTATACCCATCACAAAAAAGTGCACAACGCCGCTAAAGAAGTTTTCACTTCAAAAAAACAAAAACGATTAAAAATAAGGCCTTGCCCAAGATAAGAGATGACCAGTCCCGCGCCCGTTCACGAACATGACGCGTGGATCATCACGATCCAGCTCAACCATTTTGCAGGGAACCGAACGATCCAACACTTGTATGTACATACATAATTAATCGATTCAAATTGTGTTGTCAGCATAACATAATTTATTTGCCTATTGCCTAACCCTCCCCTTCTGTTATATAAAAATAATAGTTTCCGTTGATTACGCCCTTTCCGCTTTATCCCTATTAACTTTCAATACATTTCTGTCACGCGAAGTTTTTATATTTCCTCTATAAATGTTTGTTTCGAGGGAGTGTCGACATTTCGTTCTTATTCATAATTTCAACAATTAAAGCCAATTATTAATGAGTCCATTTTTGTTTTCATTGAAAATAACGAGGAATGCATTAAATAAATTCATTTCGTGATTGCCATGCTGTGGAATTGAGCCATTCAATTGACTGTCGTAGGAAATGGTATATTTGTCTATTGTGATTATGTTTTTCGTCATAGTTAAATGGTGACATGCATAGTTAATCAGGGTTTAGATATCTATTATGAATTCTGTCCCTATTAATTATTTTAGTAAACTACTACAAAGTGAAAAATAACTTTAATTTCGGAATTCGGTGTCTTTGGTTTAGTTTTGTCTTTTTTTCGCCACCGACTTCCGAAATTAAAGTTGTTTTTCAATGTTGAGTTTTTTAAGTAGTCGGTTTTTTTTTAGTTTTTATTTTTCACTTTTTAGTTGTGGTACCTACCCCATACAAATTCACAAAAAAAAATCTGTGACCGGACCGAACTTATCATCATATCATCCATATAGACTAAGTGCGAAAAATACGTATTATTGAAGTTAACTCAAAAACTATCCAAGCAAAGCAAAAATAAAATGATACAGGGTGGATTTTTGAGACCGGAGAGTAAGGGTACCTCAATCGTTATAGTTACACAAAAACGGTCTTATCTTAGGAGACTGTCATATCTTTTTGAGAAATGTTCATCCCAATTCACAGATTTTGAAAACAAATTGTCAGCAAGAAAATGGGCCATTTTCACAAAAAAAAAATTTTGTTGCCAATCGATCGTTTCTTTTATAAGAAACGATCGATTGGCAACCTCACTTGGTTCGATAGTTTTTTTGATCCTTATGGATCAAAAAAACTATCGAACCAAGTGAGGTTTGAGTACTAGAAAAGTCAGAAATTGCAGAAACCTTTTCCCATACTTTTCATAGGAAATGAGACACCAGCTTATTTTTTTTATGATGGACAGTGGTCACTGCCGACGGAGTTACGCCCGAACACACATAAAAAAAAATAGAAACATCCAAATTGAGAATCTCCTCCTTTTTACGAAGTCGGTTTAAAATATCAGTGCTCAAAAAATAATGTTATCACCTTAAAATGAAAATCACACAGTTAAGTGTAAAAACCTTTCTCAGATTGAGTTTCACTTCACCCCTTCACAAAAAAGTGTGGGGAAAACACACGTTTGCACACATGTGCTTTTTCCCGCAGTCTCTAGAGAAAACACGTGCACAAGGCATGCAAATATGCCACATGTCGATAAAATATAAATTTTTGTTACTCAGCTGCTGCTTAAAATTCAGCCGCTGTCATCTTTTGATGTTTTAGTAATCGGTCCATGCAGAATTTTCATTGTAAGAAATCATCAGGGACCTCTTATTACATTCAAATTATATAGTTTTTTAAAGTCTGAATTTGTCTTTTTTTACTTAATACTCAAAAAAACACAAAACAACTAGGTCCCAGTAAGCCATGCAAAATATTAAATACGAAATCGATTCGAAAGTGTCCGTGCCCCAAATTACTCGCGATCTGCTGAAGCTGTAAGTGATTAGTGCAGGGAAAAACTTATAGGTAAGTAATCATATCTTATATTGTTGTAGATTTTTTTATTACTAAGAACTGTTTCCCCATTCACATGGCTATGAGTAGAACGATATTTTACTGTATCATTTTGGGATCACCTTTCATACTGCATTTTTTTTTACCGCTAAATATCTTAGGTAGGTCGTGTGTACGGGGCCTTGCGAAAAAGCCAAATACTTTACTATACATAAATAAGTTGAAGTACTCGTTATAATTTTAATTCATCCCCCGTATTTACTCAGGGGACTTGGGGGGTCGGGGTAAACGGGGGTTTTGAGGGCAGCGGGGAGAACCGTGGTTCCTTTTTATATTTGCATTCAACTACAGAGCCCCCGACTTTCGTTTTAAAGTAATTGGTTGCATTTTATTCTGATATAAACACAAGTTGCGTTGGAGTTGAATTATCTAATGTTGATGTTTTGAGTAGTGTGAGAGTTCCATTTTCAAATTTAGTGGTTTATTTAATTACAGTGAGTGTGTGGGCTGGTTTTGTTAAGCAAAGATTGTGTTTTATGATTCTGTTTAATTTATTTAACTTGCAGAATTTCACTCTTTGTTGAGGTTAACTTTTCTAGTGATGTCATAATGTTGTAGGTACAGTCCTGACAGAAAATGCGTTCTTTACACCGGTCAGTTCCATACTAATAAATAAAAAAAACTTGAATTTTATTTAGGCAAATCCCATATTACATAAAATAAAATTTTCACTATACTGTAACAGAATAAATCAAAATAGAATAAAATAGCAATGCAATTAAAATTAGTACTAATTATAAAGGTCACATAATTAAAATTAAAATAAAATGTCAAATGCAATTAACATAAACGAATGAGTAATACAAATTATACGGGTCACAGATTCGAAATTAAAATGATATGTCAAATTTTAAGGGTCACAGAATTAATATTAAATAAAAATAATAATTTCATCAAACAAGTCATTATTAAAAATATAGGTCAGTGTCAATCAGATTATGTGCCCAGGTATACATGTATAATTACAGCATTTTCGTATGTAGGGGCAGTCAAATCGCTCAGTGATCATTTTCAGGACAGCATTGGAGCTGGCCCGCACCCTGCGCACTAAGGACGCGCACCGCTTGCGCATGCTAATGAATATGACATGTGTTTTATGAAATTGATCCATTAGTAGCTACTAGAAATTGTCCAACTGACAGGTGTGAACGCATTCTCTCGTTGGCTGGCAATGATATTATATGTAAAATGAGGTAGATAGGTTATAAACGTTCCGCAAGTGGCACGTCAAAAGTTGGCTAACTAGCCACATTTTTTTCGTTTTGTCTCTTTTTCGCTCCCGACAATTACGACATGCCCTCCTACTTCCACATTTCATATAATAGTGTGACATAGTGCCGTTTTTGAAGATAGAATGTTAGTAGGTAACCTATCTACGTCTTTTTAGTTCTAATATCATTGTTGGCTGGACTGTAATAGAGTTTTACCAAAATTGTTTCAATCTCTCTTTGAACATTTTAACTATTATTAATATTATAACTTTGTTAGCTTAGTTGTCAACTTTGTTGTGCATTCTATGGTCCCCTATAACTGAAGGAGTACACTACTTAATACCTAATTTTGCTCTTTATTTATGTATCTTGTAGTGTGTAAATCTCTTGGTGGAGATCCTAAATAAATAACTAAAGCATAGCAACAGATTTAGTTATGCATTTGTTGACTTTTCTCATTTATGTATCTCTCTTATGGAATAACAGCACGCGTAGCATGACCACCATAGAAACGGGTTTTGTCGACGGAAGAATAGACAAAATGACAGATTCATAAGCACAATCTGTCATTTGGTCTATTCTTCCGTCGACAAAGTTTCATAAGTTAAAGTTTCATATTTTTTTAATAACAGCGGTTTATTGTTTGGTTTGGAGGTAACTTTGTTTTATTTTTCTTCTATCGAGAACATTTTATGGAATCGTGTTTTCATCAAACATAGTACTTAATACTAATCCTCAACTTTATCTATATTTATTTCAAAATGAATAACTCTAGTATTTTACATAGATATAACGGAGGATCATGCTAAGTAATTTGAGGTATTATAGACTTAATTGCCGGCAGTAGGACAGGTGCCTTACCTTTATCGATCACCACTTTGGTTATAAACCACTCAATGATCGTATTCATCACTCTTGTACCAACACGGACACAGACACCTGCAGCGCCACCCACACCATTACACAAACAGATCCAGTCATGAATTAAACAAAAAAATAACAAAAAACGTCCTAGACTTGCTCCAATCAATTACGTTAACGATTTAAAGCTAACATCTGCCAAAATGTCGCAGAATGGCGCTCGATTTTGCCAAATTAATGCACCCCAACTCTAAAACCCTGCTGTGAGCTAGGATTTCAGAAAATGGATACGATTTTACTGTATATTTCTGTGTAAATATATATTTTATTTTATTTGTTGTTTTATTTGTTGTTGTTAGAGGAGCTCGTGGCTAAGTAGTAACTGCCGCACGGGTCGATCCGTCAGGTTAAGCTACGCTTGCCGGGGTTGGTCTGTGGATGGGTGACCATCTTTACATACCGAGACTCCTCCGTGCCTCGGAAAGCACGTTAAGCCGTTGGTCCCGGTTGTCATTCGTGGATCTTTGACAGTCGTTACGGGTCGTCAGAAGCCCGAAAGTCTGACAACCAGTCTTACCAAGGGGTATCGTATTACCCAGTTACTGGGTTGTGGAGGTCAGATAGGCAGTCGCTCCATGTAAAATACTGGTATTCAGCTGCATCCGGTTAGACTGGAAGCCGACCCCAATATAGTTGGGAAAAGGCTAGGCAGATTGATTTTATTTGTTGTTAGCTCAAAAATAAATCTAGCTATACATTCTAACGTAACGTCCAGGTCAATAAAATGTATGGAAATAGGTGCACGTTATAACGTTACCGTTGACGAAAAATTAAAAGCGTCTTCATATTAATTTTCATACATTTGACTTCCCCGTGTTATCGGGATGCCGTGGGTGGACGTCCACGATAATATCGCCACTTTAGAAATTATAAAAACGCACAGCAATGTTAACATAGTTTTAAAATTTCTCTTCTACCAAAATACTAGCTTTACCCGGCGCGGCTTCGCACGGGTAGCACTAAACGTAGTTATCTACGACGCACCTACCCTGCCTCAAAGTGTGAATTAAATTTTCGCTTCATAGATTCTCTTTAACCTCAATAAATCTTTTTTTTTAAACCGTACCGGCATCAAACTCGGCTTTGTCACAAGCTTTTTATGTTATATACCTACTTACCTATATTTCGGCATAACATTCGTCAACGACCATACGAATACACACGTTGAATACACCGGTTCTCGTCCGAGAACAGCATCATCGCAAAATCGGGCGCGGACAGGGAAGGGTGACCGCCTGGGAATACCGCGTGACGTTGGATTTTTCAATCAATCATTTATTTTGTTAAACATAGGTATGGTTACTAATAGTATATTGTCTAAAATATGTTCACTATGTTTTGCCAATATATGGCGTATAAAATTAACATAATTATGCAATTGCAATTAAGGCGGCATGCCAATAGATTACTGTAAAAAAAAAAAAACAAATTAAAATATGTCAGTTAGGTTATTATAGAGTATTTTTGATTTACCAATATATTTTTTTCCTGCTACTTTAATTTAAACTTATAAAAGTAGAACATTTTTATAAAGTTCTATTCCAGCATTTTATATTCCCGCAATGACCCTCCGAAATGGCGCAAATAAAAACATTAGATATTTACACTTGATCAGTTTTGCGCCCTTTCGTCTAATGCGTTTAGTTTAATGACCCTAAAAATGGTTAAAAAGGTCCACCCACAGGCCAGACACAAAGTGCTCGGGAAATTAATGTTTCAATTGAAGGAAATGCCGCGTGATTGAATGAAAGATATCTGGAACCTTCTGAAAGTACGGAATATTGTGTAAACTGTAACTGTAACGCTAAGAAATTTATTTTCAATTAATTTATTAGGGGCATTAAAAGTATATAAGAAAGATTGATTTAAATAATAATGAACAAAGGTCAACGTCACGTGGAGCTCACAGGCGGTCACCCATCCAAGTACTAACCGCACCCGATGTTGATTAGCTTCGGTGATCAGATGAGAACCGGCACTTTCATGGACGAACATAGTGGTGAAATGTAGGGCTCTAAAAAGCGCCTATCAATTTACAAATAGCAATGATACTCACAAAATGCATTGCTCCATAGTTTTACGCAGTACATCTTTACTCTTGATGGTCTTCTGGATTTTAACTTTATTATAAACTACGGGGCTCCTACTGCTAAATTTATGATCAAAGAAATTAGTTTCGTATGAAACAATACTAAAGATGATGCGTATGTGGGCCTTTGTGCTCCTTGAGTTATGGTTACGAATGTATAAGATACTAGATGTGGTTCAGTTAATAGTAAATAACTGGCGGTTTGTGTATGTGAGTTTAAATGTTTGTAAACGCACCCACGATACAGTATAAATTCCTAGTGTGGGTAGTGGTAGTAATTAGTTTATTATATTTCTAAAAGTATAGCTCCATAGTTACATAATGTAATGAATTATGTCTTCTAATAGTTATTTGAGTAGGTATTATTCATTAATAGGGAAATGCACATACTTATTCGTAATTCAAAACTTATTCATTATTTAATAAATATACATTAGAGAACTGCATTGCACATTATGTCGAAAATGCCGGAAGTGACCTCAAAAGGCATCATCTTTTCTTAGCAAACTGCTTGAATTCTCACAAAAATAATTTTATTTATTTGATTTGGGACTTTGACTTTTTTTTTTTTGGACCGCGACAGAAATAGACATAGAACTGTAGTAGAAAATTTTTGCAGTTTGAGCAACAAGCAATAGTTAAATTTAACTTTTAATACTTTACAGGTTTATATAACTATCTCTTATTGATTAGATAAAAAAAATACATGCATATTCCCCATGTCTGGATATTTTCCAGTAATGTTAATATACAGAATAATAAAAAGTAAAAACACTAAAAATAGAGTGAGTAGTAGGATTGTTATTGAACTTACAAAACGATCTTCAATCCGAAACACTTCTTCCTCAAAACTCTACCACATCGACACCAGGCCGTTTCCATTTCTCATACATCTTGAACCTCAATGTGGTGGTTATTCCCTCAGGTAATTCGGATGCAGAGTAACTGGCACAAGTTGGGAGCATGCTGGGGGAACTATTTCAAATGTTTTGTACGCCACTTGTATACCATAATAGCCACCTCGAGGGTACAGGGGTGGTAAACCTTTTCGGTGATCCCGTTTGTTGAAAAATCTTACACATATGTAGTGTTTGGAATTTGATAAAATCTCTTTTTATTGAAAGACGTCTATTTTCAGTATTTTAAATTACAATCGATTTTGACCCCGTACGTACGTAATCGGTTTCTCCCAGACTCCTTCGTTCTCTAACTCACTCATTCAGACCTTCAATTACATTTCATTCGTTCTATTCTATCTGGCATTAATTGCCATGATTCAGTGCTTTATTTTTGTACGTTATCTACCTATATTATTACACTCAGCAATTGTAATTTTAAACGACTGTATGATTGAAAATAATTGCAACACCTACTGTATGGATGGATTGAGTAGATTACGGAATAAGAATAGAATAGAATAAACGTTTATAGTCTCCAATATTAGACTTAGTAGTAGTAGGTAGGTACATACACAAAACAACAATACGGAAGCAAAATTTTAAAGCGTTATCAATAAGCTTAGTTGGTAGCGGGTTGCTAAACGCTGGTTTTCAGCATAAGCCCTTGACTCCTGTCTACAAAAAAAAAGAAAAAGATATTGGTGTTAAGAGTTATGTTCTCAGATATAACCGGAAAACCAAGAACAGTCGTAATTTCAGGAAATCTCACATTTATATTACCTAATTGGAGTTTTAACAGCACTCTCAAACACTTAAATCAATCGTTATAAAGTATTTTCATAGGTCTATGTGCCAAAGTTTCACCACCCCTGACATAAGAGAATGAGTAATTCTCGATAGAAGGGTGAGTACTAGAATTAAAGATTTACGCGAATTAGGGTTCCGTGAGGGTCGGGTTTAAATTCAAAGTCTTTGTTTGAATGTCTTTGTGTATTAATTAACCGTATTATTTACGTTTTGTTTGTGTCTTAGGGCTTAAAGGCGGGGGAGGTAATCGAGTGGAGAAGTATATGCATTATGCATGTTTTTTTACAATGATAATTAACAACCCGTTGAGTTAAGTTGAGCTAGCACAAGAACTGTCTTACAAGAAAATTTAGTAATTGGGTGTAAGTTTACTATTGCAATTTTACATAGTGTTCATTAAAAGTAGATCTACAGTGGAGTAATTACCTAGGCCGTGTTTATAAGAGCATGCATTATAAAAGTTGGCAACGTCGCAAATAGCTGTCCAATATTTACCTGTATTATTAATTTGATCATATAGTCCTCCAGACCGTATTTCGGCCACGGCGGCTAATATCAACGGAGAGTCTTCGGCGTGGGAGATATTATAGTGCACAAGTGTGTGCGCAGACACAGGTGCACTCTCTCTTCCCTCACTCTCATAGTCCGATGGGGCGCCAATCCGACACGACCGGAGAGAGATCAGGCGCAGGACCAACGGAGTAACGTGCATTCCAAGTCATTATACTAAGTCACATAAAAATGCTGTATGGAAATATGAAATATCGTTAACTATAGTGGACTTAAATATTAATTAAGTATTAATTTTATTTTGTATCAGTTTTAAGTGTAAAAAGAACATTTGGAAAGTACCAAATACTTTTTTTTTACATCTAAAACTAAATATAAACTTCTTTAGGCGCGTTGAGCACTTTTTGTTTGAACAAAAATCATGGAACTCGCATCATCGTCACCGCACGCTGTTTTCACTTATACCTATCCGTAGTCTACCCCGCTTTTTTTTAAATTTCATTTCATAATCAATATTGCCAAATTAATCAAAACATCGAAATACTTGTCAGCAATTTGCACGTTTCCAACTATCATAATGCACGGTCTTAAAGCCGATCGTCCAACGCCAGCTAAACTAAGTTAGTTCGCATAGATTTGTTCCGTATGAACAAATTTGTGATAATGAAATTGTCGTAATCGTTTACGAAAACATTTTCGTAAACGATTACGACAAATTTGTTTCATTTTGACGGTTCTACAACATTCATTGCGTTATTTATGTTGTCGAGCTGATTTTTTCGAATTTTTGATGCAATGGATTACTTAACATTTTTTTTCAAAACGATTCAAATTTCGATTGATCATGTATTACGTAATTAGGCTACAGGTGACTGTAATACTTGTTTTTATTGGAAAAGGCAACATCGTGTCAGAAATTCAGAATACAGAAGTAATACCTATTACCGATTATTTAGAGTACCTACTCTAGTGCTATGGGGCAATATGTGCAGTCTGTAAAATATCTAAAATATTTGATTTTATTTGCTTACTAACATATTTTTTTCGATCAAACTTTGTGTTTGATCCAACTCCCGAATGAAGGTTCCACAAAAATATTTAAAACAGTAGCTCTGGTACCTACTGCTTTAAAATATTTTAATATAGTAAATTAAATATAATTATAATGCAAAAAAAAAAAAAAAACGCACCGGTATTGCCTTAAAATTCCTGAAATAATAAGTAATAAATAACCAAAACTATTAATATCAACACGTTTAATATAGGTACCTACTTAAACAAAATCATCAGTATTCATGATTGATGATCCTCTATCCCATTAATATTCGGTGCTATCTTAATAATGTTGTACGATTCCCCTTAGCTCACAAGACATGGGTGCCCTAAATTGGTTCAAATTGTTGTGGACCGCATAATACCAAGTTTTGGGTGATATGATAAATGGGGAGGGGGACGTTTTGATAAGTGGTATGTAGGATGAGGTATTTTGAATTAAAATTGTTGTTAGTCGACATATTTTGCAGATGTTTTGTTGAGTGAGGATGATTAAATGGAATTCGTATTTCGTTTGCATTGAAATATTAAACAGGTTGATCAAACTCAACTGAAATCATTTCAAATAAACCAATTATAGGTACTTTTGAACTGTCAAGGAGTCAGTCAGTCAGAAAGATGAAGCTAGTTGCCCATTCCAAAGCGTAGTAGGTTTCTATGGAGAAGAACGGGCAAGAAACTCCACGGACACTCTTTTAAATCAAAATGATACTGTTTTCATTAATCATTTTAGTGTTAAGTTAAAAATACAGTGAATTAATGACAAATATGGATCTGAATGAATTGGTTAATTTGTGCTATTTTATGCATTAATGGTTTCTTTTAATTTCAATCAAAGTATACATAGACGTTTTAAGGCTTCAGGTATTCTTTGATGACTAGGATTACTGTATTATTTCTAGATCAAACAGGTGTCTTCTTTGTAAGAAATTTGATTGATGGAGTTCAGCGGCAAATTGATACCTCCAATTTTTATGAGGGAGCCGAAGCGGAGCCGATCTTAACTTGCTTACTCATGAATAAAGTAAACATTAATTATTTATTAACAAAAAAAAAAAAAGTCTTCCGCAGTTGTAGCCCGCGAAATTCAAATTTTCTTAAGTTTTTTACTATTTGCAGGATTCGCGACTATAACATTATATGAAACGATAATTTTGCTGATATTGACATATTTGCATTGTCACTCGCACAGTTTAAAAATTGTATTTATAAAAATTCCTTTTAAATAAGTACCTCATAGTTTTAGTTGTTATTATCACACATCTATTTTGTCACATATTATTATTATATTTCTTATGGCACAAGACTCGAGACTCGATACTTAATCTATGATAGACAATAATTGTTTTCTGTTTTTCAATAATTGTTTTGTGTGATCTTGCTCTAACTATTTTTTACAGTTGGATTAATTTGTGGATAACGGTGCTGGTTGCGTTACTTAAGTGTTTTATAAAATATCTGTACCTTAATATTAAGCATTATTGCGCAATTGTTTGTTAACCTGAAGAAATAAAAATAAAATGAATACTTACAGATTTATAATCATTGGAATATTTCAAACATCTCTCTAAGTTAGATTTTTTCTTTAAAAAGTTCTTAGGGAACACGAGACGAGTTGGATCAAACACATTGTTTGATCTAAAAAAAATATGTTAGTAAGAAAAGAAAATAAATATTTTCGATATTTACAGACTGCACATATTGCACCAAAGCACAAGAGATAGATACTCTAAATAATCGGTAATAGCTATTACTTCTGTATTCTGAATTTCTGACACGATGATGCCTTTTCAAATAAAACAAGTATTATAGTCACCTGGAATAATTATGCAGCATGATTGTATCAGAAACGTTTGTATGAGCCATAAAAACCATTGCGCAGAATTCACTGCATCAATCTGCCTGCAAATTAAATGCAATGATGAGTTTCATAAAGATGTTTCATTCAACTTAAGTAGCCAATTACCAAAAAATAGAGTAAAAACATAAAAACATAGCAGACGCACTCAATCATAAGATCCTCAGAAGATTCGCCCCATATTGGATTATATGGATAAAAATCTATTTGTAAGCTCGCCAATTGGTGCCCGGCCCCTTAAAGAGTCCAGTGCAACTTATAGGGGCACTTCACGGCAGATAACTCATTGTCAAAAGAGGCAGCAGAGATGTACTCGAGAGTGGCAAAAAGTTGAGTGTGATCTGTGTCATTGAGTGTGTGTGAGTTGTAGAGAGTAAAAATTTAGTTTTTTTGAGAATTGTTGTAAAAGATCGCTTCAAGCGATAAGACCGGCCATTGTGTCACCCTATGTAAAATTTCTTAATTTATGTCTGTAATTCTTATGGTTATTGTAATAAAGAGTATTCTATCTAGTTATATGTTCTATCTATCTACGAACCCTATTTTATTTAAATCAAAATAATTCTAATTTTAAACAGTCACAGCTTGACGTCTTGCAGAATTTGAATGCCAGATTAAAGGCGTGTTTAATTTGTTTGCATAAATGTGAAATATTACAACACAAGAATGTATTAATTTGCATAGATTACAATGTTCATGTTGTGCAATGTTTCATATTATCTAATTGTTGTACTATATTGCATGGTGGAATTAGGCAAAGCCAAAACACATGTTTTGTTCGTGAGTGAAATTATAATTAATAAAAAATAATGTGTATCGTGGAATTAAACATAGTATTCAAAATGTTCATAAAATAAAAGCAAAAAGCCAACGTCACGCACGCGGTGTTCCCAGGCGGTCACCCATCCAAGTACTGACCGCGCCCGATGTTGCTTAACTTCGGTGATCGGACGAGAACCGGTGTATTCAACGTAGTATGGACGTTGGCGATTTCAGATCTGAAATGTAGATACATACCTTACCATTTCTCACCTAATTTCTGAAATGAACGCGGTGCACTGAATCATTGGAAACGGCCGACGTTAACAGTTTAAACCGTATCTTATCACGTTATATTATCATAGTATATTTATCAAGTCCGTTAAATATTTTAGAATTTATATTTGCCATTGAAACAGTACGATTCTAAGATTATTTCATTTAAGGATACAGACAAATAAATAAATCAATCTTCTTTATATCTAAAATAATATTATTAAAAATAGTTTTTTTTTGTATGTTTGTAATGGAAAAAAAAATCTTTCACCAGTAGGATGTTATATTATCACTAGGCTATAATTTATAAAGATGTCACGCAAGCGAAGCCGCAGGCGGCAGCTAGTATATTATAAAAATCAATATTGCCGTGCGTTAGTCACGCAAAAACTCGAAAATGGCTCGACCGATTAGATTTTTTTGTTGTTTAATTCGCCTCAATACCCCCAGTACCTATAGAGGCAAAATTAAACAAAAAAAATGTTTATATATATTATTATAGTATATTTATTAAAATTATGGACTTTGTCTGAATAAATAAATAAATAAATAATAATAATAAAAAAGGTTTAGGAAAAGGAAAATTAGGAAAAACCCAAAGGAACAGCCGAAAAATCTAAATGTTGTATGAGAATTGCCCACGTGGTAAGATAACTCACGGTCATCTCGTTTCATAATACCTACTCGTAAATAAAGTTAATAAAACTCACAGAAGAAGTGTCACATTTTAATTGCAGAAGATTATATAACATCACGCCTGTAATCCCCGAAGGGTTAGGCAGAGGTGTACTTGTAGTACACCCACATTTCGCAAGTTATATTTAAGTCCCATGTAATAGGGGGCGATCCCATTGCTACTGAGAAATTCCAGATGGAAAACATCATGTGTTCCATTCAAGTCCGGCCCACTCAATAAAAGACTCATCACCGCTTAGTTTTGAGTAAACCATCAATAAAAGCCCCTACGAGTGGAGTGAATTGACAGAAAGAAATGGAACAGTATAATTCTGACGTTTTGGACGAATTAATCGGGTACTTACTCCGCCGTTGTCTGGTAGAAAATCGGCAATTGTTTACAACTAAAGTTGAATTAAATAATTGTTGATTTACAGTCTGAATGTCGTTTCTTTTCGTTCGCTTAATCCTTAAGTAATTACCTACTTTGAGACCGGTTTCTAACACCTAAGTACCTAAAGGTTGGTAAGTACAAATAATTTATTAGTGGAATATGCAACCACGTCACGAGAAACAGTTTTTTTGTTTGTTTTCCTTTAAAAGGCGCCCGGGCTTTAGGGAAAAGACCAGGTAGTGTGGGATTTTTACCTCACTAAAACCACCCCAGTGGTCACCATCTGCACAAGGAAGGAGTCCCCGTTACCTCTCAAAAGACCGATCCGAAACCCCTGTGCAACGCCTGTTAGGCCACATCCGTTGGGAGACTGGCGCATGTAGTATGTTGTTGTAAGAAGGTCGATGTTGACCACTGTTTTCCAATCCATATGACTTAATCCTAGAAAGGGGGTGACTACTAAGATGACGACATAGAGAAGTATGTACACTCATCAACCGGCCGGTAGTAAAAATATCAGCTTGAAAATCGTGTTTTTTTTTTTGTTTAAACTGCACAGACGTAATGTGTGGTATCTATGTTTCAACACGATAAAACAGATTTTATCAACTCACTCTTCAAGTAAAAACACGACCAACGGTTATGGACCCCAAAAAAATATCCGTTTTTTTTTTTTTTTTGTAGTGTTCGACATGAAATGGAATTGTTTATTCCGTAAATAGGATATTAAAATCACTTTGACACGTAATCTTTAAAAAAAAAAGTTAGGCTGAGTTCGGGGTTTCCTATCGAAGAAAGGTCGAAACAAACTCAGAATCACAGTCTTTTTTAAAGTTCAGACATAATATTGGTCAGACCATATGAGGACCATGTAGATTAGTGTCTGAAATGGTATTTGAGAAAAAAACCACACAGATTTGAGTGGACCTGTCCAGTCAGTGGAAGCATTTGTCAGTAATCGTGGAGCTCAACTCTGAACTTAAGGAGCTCAACTCGTTTAGATATCGTTACGTTTGCGAGCTAATTTAATTTGAGCATGTAAGGTCTATTCAAATCCTTGTTTCCAATTGATGTTATTTCCACTTAAACAAACATCAACTTTATGCGAGTGTAAATAAAGTTGATTTTAGATTGTTGAAAAGTCATAAAAAGTTAGTATCGCAAACGGAGCCTTATTTGTAGGCATTACAGTTGTTTTTCGTAAAACTCGTGTTTGTTTACATGTTCGGCAAATGAATTGCGAACGCAGATTATAATATGTGTACATAAATGATTAAATAGATGCTTCGTTGATCTGGTAGACCTGGTGGTAGAAAATGCGGTGGAAATACCGGTATTTAAGGGAACCGGTAACATTGGTCTTGGCACAGAATAAATAGTACAAGTAGCCTTGGTGTGATACCGGTACCAGAGCAGTACCTGTACTATTGGTACCAGTACCAGACAGAGTACCTGTACTAAGGTACCCGGTACCCGTCTGGAACCGGTACCCGGGTACCGAAATGGCAAGAAACGTTGAGTACCGATAGAGAACCTACACTACACACACTACACTGTTGGTACCGGTTCCAAGCCTTGACATGCGACTGCTGAGTGAGCGTGGATTCTAGGTTCGAGTCTCGACAGCTGTCACTTAATAAGACCATTAGACCAGCAGAGCAGTCACACGAGGTTCGTTGGTTGTCAACTCTTAACTTATTAATAGCTCTAGCAGTTAGACAGAGAAAGTTTCGTGTAGGCGGTATTTTTGTGTTTTTACTGTGTTGAAAAAGCGGAGTAGTTAATGTTACTTTGTTTGAAAATGTTTTGTTTCCAACTTTCATAGTTATTTTGGAGTATTTAAGAAAGTTGTTGGCTTTTGTTTTCGTTCGTTTAGAAGGCTTCTGTTCACAAATTCAAAGTTTTCTATGTTTTGAAATGCCATGATGAAATAAATAAAATTAATGATAATAATTTGAAAATTAACCTTGAAAAAACTACAATTATGTTTTTCAGCCAACGCGTAGCCGCACCAAAAATTAACCTCTACTATCAAGGGACAGCACTAGACAAAGTAGACTCAACAAGATTTCTAGGAATGACAATTGATAAAAATCTTAATTGGAAAGCTCATACAGAAGAATTCAATAAGAAAATTAGTTCTTCTGCTTACGCACTTTATAAACTAGCACCCACTATAAATATAGATGCACTTCTTACGGCTTACCATGGCATAGTTGGCTCAAACATAAGATATGGCGTAATATTCTGGTGAAATTCGACCAATAGAGAAATCATTTTTAAATCTCAAATAAGGTGCATTAGGGCTATGTTTGGTCTAAAGATGGCCGAAAGCTGTAAACCATATTTCATCAAACATAAAATATTAAGTCTTCCCTCTTTGTTTATTTATGAAGCAGCTAATTTTGTTAAAAGTAATCCAACGTTATTTAACAAACAATCAGATGTTAGCACTCGTAGTCATCGAGTTAAGGATGAGCTATGTATATTAAGAGGGAACAGGGCCCGCGATTCTCCGTACAAACGTATTCCCCGTTTTTCTTCCTGAATAATGCCTCTAGAGCTGTCATTTTTTTTTTTATAAAATCAGGGTCTCTATAGGCATGTCCCTGTCATTTCCTTTTTTTCAGCAATTAATAAGTAAGGAAACTATGACCCTCCAAAAATTACAAAAATGCCCCATTTTTACCGCCGTGATTAGAGGACTACCAGACTAATTCGGAAAAGTTTTTAGCATAAAAGAAAATAATAGGAACCTAGACATACTCTTTCTTAAAATTTTAATGTAAAAAAATATTAAATCGGCTTAGTTTTCGAGGAGAAAAAAGGAGAATGCCAAACGTCGTTTTCTTCAAAAAATTTGTAATATAATCGGTCTGAGCTGCAGTTGTCCCTATCGCACTTTACGGGGTTTAACTCGGTTTTTCGGACGCAGCGCGACGGCAATAGTTTCTTCAAATACCTATTTTTCAAATTCCTCGCAGCCCCTGTTCCCTCTTAAGGTCAAGCACGGCTTTGATGCATAAAAGCATATTCTGTTTGGCCCCAAAAATTTATAATAAGCTCCCAACATCTCTGAAGCAGCTGCCCAAAAGCTTGTTTAAGTTGCATTTTAAAAAAAATCTTATAGCCAAATGCTACTACAGCTTATCAAAGTTCCTAAATGAGCGGAATTAAGTTAATAAGGCACATTAATGCGACATTTCTCCTAGTTACTAATTGTTAAATTTTTGCTCTTTTCTTATGTTTAGCTATTTAAGTTTCTTTTGTTAAACTGTTCTGTTAATAATGTAGTTAGACGTTATCATACATATGTACTTGTTTTTTTGTACGCTTTAACTGGCAAAACATGTAGCTCATTTTATTATTTTTAATTCCACCTACAATGCACATGTATTGTACTTACTCATGATTTTACAAAATAAATATATCTTTATCTTTAAAAGCAAAAATATTATGCGACACCGTTCATCTAAAACTGAACTAATATTTTTAAGAGAAAAAAAAAATAGATTTTTTGTATTTGTTTGTTTGTAATGAATAAACTCAAAAACTACTGGCCTGATTTTAATAATTCTTTCACCAGTAGAATGCTATATTATCACTGAGTAACATAGGCTATTATTTACAAAGATATCACGCGGGCGAAGCCGCTGGCGGAAGCTAGTAAACGATAAAATAGTTTTCTATTTCGTCTTTATCACGCCGATTAAAATTCTCGTTGTATGAGTATGTAGGTACAGCATCATCTAAACTACTACAAAATGATTAAATAAATTGCTTTTGGGCTCGTGGCTAAGTTATAACAGCTGCACGGGTCGATCGATCAGGTTAAGCTAAGCTTGCCACGGCCAGTCCGTGGATGGGTAACCATCTTTACATACCGAGGCCCCTCCGTACCTCGGAAAGTAAGTTACGCCGTTGGTCTCGGCTGTCATTATTGGATCATTGACAGTCGTTACGGGTCGTCAGAAGCCCGAAAATCTGACAACCAGTCTTACCAAGGGGTATCGTGTTACCCAGTAACCGGGTTATGGAGGTCAGATAGGCAGTCGCTCCATGTAAAATACTGGTATTCGGCTGCATCCGGTTAGACTGGAAACGGAACCCAACATATTTGGGAAAAGGCTAGGCAGATTGATTTTGGGCATTTCATGTAAAAAATAATAAGTACCAAGTACTCCTTAAATTTCATATCTGTTCATATTTTTTAAGAATATTTTGCGTCGTGTTCATCGCCTTTTATCGTTGCAGACTGTACGAATTACCTAAATCTCAACGAACGAAACCGTGTCCACACCATCCATATGCCTTATTCCATATCGTTGAAACATGTTTATAGTCCAAACAAAAAGTTCCCCTTGTCATAGACAAACACAGACGCTGCAGACTACAAGTTGCATACACTATGGTTCCCAAGAGACCACATAAAGAGCTTCCCTTAAGAGGAAATTCAGGAGAAATTTCTTCACTGTACCAACTTACCCTAGCCTCCCCTCACAAACTTACATTTACAGTCTTTGATAGCTCTATTTCTTCAACACTAAGGTTGATTTTCTAATGATTCAGGGTATCGTTAATTTTGTTTTTAGAGTACATGTTCGCTACGTCACAATAGGGGTAAGTAATTTAATTGATGACGTGTTCGATTTAGGAAAATGGATGGTGCGTCATTTTAGAATTAAAAATACGATTTCCCCTTCGCAGAGTGATGTCTTTTGAGTAATATTAACAAGTGCGTCTATTTCGTTTGAATTTAGAATATACAGAAGAAATTCGTAGAGATCCTTGTGAAAAACTTTGAACGGGGAAGGGATGTAAGTAACTGCCAGTACGTATTTAGTTGTCAGCTACATTACAGTATTCTGAAAGTCTAATCTAAGAATAGTGATTGTCAAGAAGATGTATAAAGTTATGAGGGGCTTGTGGTTAAGTAATAACAGCCGCACGGGTCGATCGATTAGGTTAAACTGCGCTTGCCGCAGTTGGATCGTGGATGGGTGACCTTTACATACCGTGCTTCGGAAAGCACTTTTAGCCGTTGGTCCCGCCTGTCATTTCTAGATCTTTGACAGTTGTTACGGGTCTTCAGAAGCCCGAAAGTCTGACAACCGGACTTACCAAGGGTTACCGGTCTTACCGGTTTTACCCAGTATCTGGGTTGTGGAGGTCAGATAGGCAGTCGCTCCTTGTATAATCCTGGTCTTCAGCTGCATCCGGTTAGAATGGAAGCCGACCCCAACATAGTTGGGAACAGAGTCTTCTACGTTTGTATACTTTTTATCAGTCAAATCCCAGACCAACCCGTCTTGTCTACCTTCAGCAGCGTTTTACCGATAGTATAATATTTTCATCGCTTTATCCAAAATAATATTAATTCCAGCAACAAATTATTGTATAGGATTACGGGAAATGGATAATATTTCTTATTCCGTATAATCGGAACCGGATTATTTCAGCGTAATTATTTAATTACATGTCCAATTATTTTGTTATCAAGCAAATAATTTATTTTCATATCTTAGTATTTATTTCATATATTTGAGGAGGCCTATTTACGGAGTGACATCACCAATAAATAAAAAATCTCGTGTCCCTAATACCGTATTGCACGCACAGTTGAAAAACACGGCGTGTGCTATAAACTTGTTCTATTTATCGGTCCCTCGGGCATAGGGACGCCCTAACTCCGTACTCGTCACGCAACTGTTTTACAACTGGTTGTAAAAGTTACACTATGAGTCATTGGGAATTTTAAATAGGTTTGAATAAATATTATGTAAAGGAGGTAATTTTCTTACTGCAAGGCAAATGTATCTGCTCGTACAGCAGGAACAATAATATAATGGTAATAGAATATACTCTTTATTACAGTTCGACTGTCGAGAGAATGTGTAGCGGTTACACCGCCACATACGAACTACGCATCAAATACATGACGTCACACAAATCCTGCATCGCGCAATTAGAGTTTACCGCGCGAACGACATAATTATGTAACATCAACAGTTGGGCAGTCGGCCCGCCAGACACAACACCCATCTGGTTGGAGGATCCTCCCTTTTCTATGGTGGATGAGTGAACTTTACATCATGTTCCTCATACCCCTAAAAATGCACCGGTCAATTGGACAATTTCTAGTAGTAATAAGTATCAACTTCGCAAAACACATATTCGTTAGTATGAAACTGACAGTTGTCACCATACGAGTAACAGATATACAGGTTGTCAAAAAAGAGTAAAAAGAAAATGAGGGCACCGCTATCGCACTTAGGTCACTACGAATGGGAAATGAGTAAAATAATTAAAACAAACTGTTAAAAAAACTGCTTGTGGGTATCCACCCACAAGATTCACCCGACTCAAAACCTTTGCACTTGTCAGCAAAGTAGTGCTATCATCTTAGGTCAAAGTCAAAATCAAATAATTTATTTCAATTAGGCACAAAAAGGCACTTCTGAACGTCAAAATTTACAAAAAATTATAATAATTAATTCTAGTCGCCCCTTCCTAAAGGTAGTTTTTGTATGGAGAAGAATGGGCAAGAAACTCCACCGTTACTCTTTTAAAATGTTTTCACAATATCTTAGATATAAACACTAATAATATTTGAAAGAAGAAATAATAATAAATAATATTTGAATATAAATAATATTTCAAAGAAGAGAGGATGTATCGGTGTGTGATATGAAAATAAATGATAAGAATGTGGAGAAATTCCAAAATATTGGTTATGGTTTGGTTAGGAGCACCGCATTCGCACTGGGTGTCGTCGGTTGGGTCAATAATCCGCCATTCGCGTGGCCACCTACTCAGCCCCGCCCAACTATTCTAAAATAATAATAACACAATAAAATATTGTTACTTTTGACATCGACTCAAAAATAAGAAAAAGGTGTAAGGGCAGGAGGATACTCAGTTCCAGGCTTCCTAAAGCTTCGTTCAGACTAGCGCGACGCGACAGCGCGACGCGACAACGGTTATTGTTATACCGTGAAGTTTTCTAAGAAATTGTATTGTTCGAGTCGCGTCGCGCCGTCGTTTCGCGCTGGTCTGTTAACTCGTAATTTAGTAATTACAGGCTCGTAGCAAATTTCAGACTTGACGCCAAGATGGGAACACGTCTGTTCATCAACATCATCATTTCAGCCGAAAGACGTCCCTTCGACGTTCTGCTGGACATAGGCCTCCCCCAAGCACCGCCACTTCGACCGATTCTGTGCTTCCCGCATCCAGCAGATTCCTGCTGCCTTCACAAGGTCATCGGGCCACCTTGCGGGAGGCCTTCCAACGCTATACGTCTTCCGGTACGCGGTCGCCACTCCGGAAACTTTCGGCCATATCGCCCATCTGTTCTGCGAGCAATGTGCCGTGCCCACTGCCACTTAAGTTTGGCAATTCTTCGGGCTATGTCGGTCACCTTGGTCTGGACGTCGGTTGTCTCTGCCCTCTGGTATAACAGGTTTTATTCACCTTGCGGTACAACCGTGCAATGGACCGTCTGCTTGTTTGTCACACAATGATATAAAAAGTCTATACACATTATAAATTAAAAGTCACTTTTCGTTTCTGTCTGTGTGACTGCGTTGTTCTCCTAAACTACATGACAGATTTTGATGTGGTTTTTACCATCATTTAGAGAATTTATTCCAAAAAGTTTATGTCATAATACATTATTATCCTTTCGTATGCCGTAATTACAGAAACAATTAAAAAGCCATTATGTCTCGCGTGGATCTACGTTCCGGCCATACGAAGAGTTAATATACTTATATATAAATTAGATATAGCACAGATATATTGATGTTTTGACAATGTTGTCGCTGGTATGTATAAAAAAGCTACGGGTTAGCGAAGCATGACACACACGAACAGAACACATTCTGCCAGTTCTGCTACCGTTACCTATACAATAAATGAACATGTTACCTCGTCAATACCTGGTAATCAATCACAAAGAACAAACAGCACAACGACGATAAAAAACACACGAATTTAGGAAATTCGGTCCAAATGCCATCCGTCATGCGACCCAACCCGTTAGCTTTCGCATTATTACAGGGTTAAAAATCACTTCGCATAAATCTGCGCTATCGGTCTAAATGACCCGCGGTGGTTCTGTGGGTTAAAACGTTGAATAATAGAGGCAGAAGGCTTACTTGACTCTGGGTACGGTTTGCTAAGATCGCCCGGAATTCGGCAGAAAATTCTCTGGCGTTTTAAGAATTCCATTAAGTACCTACGTTCTTTTTTCTTTCTAACATGTAGAGGAGGCCAGAGCCCCAGCACAAGCTATTTATTTGAGGCACAAAAAATCGGGGGAACTGGGGGCTGAAAGACTTTCCAAGGTAACCTTGGAAAGACTTTCCAAGTCGCGCATAGGCCCGTGTCTTGGTTGGTTATCGTGCAGTATCGGTACAGTAGACCTTCTGTTGGTCCCTTAACTTTAACGTACCGTAACGTTATCTCTTCTGTCAACTCTAGTTTTTCACCGCCGCTAATAGATGGCGTTGTTTACAACTCAGTTGTTCCGAGTTTCGGTATTTAATCACGTTTGACGGCCCATAGATGAGGTATTTCGGTTCCCGTTTACGTTTTCCGATAGGGAATTATCGATAGCTTATAACTTTGATCGATTGTGAGTATCTGACAAGAAGGGAGGGTGACTAAATGATAAATGCATCGATAAATCTGGCCGGTTTGTTAAAGTTTTGGGTAGGTAAACGGTAATTTTTAAAACACTACTGTGATAATGCACTTTATATGCGCTTTATATATCACTTTGTTCCTAGTTTTGCTATCGCTTTATCATCAATTCAGATTTTGGAAATAGGTAGGTACCTCAGGTAAGAACCAATTAAAATAAATGCATGATTTTAAATATTTTCTGTGCCGATAATAGTTACTCAAAATACCACCGATATAAGTGTAAGTAAGTAATAATAACTCGCCAAATAAAATTAAATCTAATCGCATCAGCAGTATTGAAGATTCATCGGCAATCTGTTTCGCAATAGTTTTCTCAAAGAGCCTTTTAACAGCCGAAGATGGTCCTCAAGTTCTTATTAAAGTCCAATTTAAAAAGACAAAAGATTCAACTACTTAGTTTTCCATTTCAAGAGTAGTCATCCGAAGAAAGCGGTGCCCTCTGTCGTAGCAAATGAAAAACTAATCCTCATTTGCATCTATTAAGATTTCATTTAAAATCACAATGCCGATCTCAGGCCTCGGTAGACGGTAGCCATCTTCGTTTTCTGAAACAAATCGAGCCTGCCTCCCGGCGGAAGTCGGCGGCTTTAATTTCCGACTTCGACTTCAATTTTTGCAGCCGCTTTAAAGAGATTAGACTTTTGTTGTGTCTCATCGAGATTTACTAGGAATGGAAAACGCTTCGAAGTTGCCAATACAGCAATTAGATTTTCAAAAGCTTTGATTTATATTATTTATAAAGATTTTAAAAGAGTTTTTTACTAGTAACAAAAGTGAGTGAGTGGAAACGTCGGCAGTGGAAACGGAACGAAGGACGTAGTACGGCGACGGTAGTACTAGAGTAGTTTCGGGTAATATGGTCTGGTCGGCCAATATGGACTACTACTATATCTCCGAAATAAACAAACACTAGTGATTAACTTACAGTGCCATGTTGGCGCAACCTTACCCCCGCCTCCTCAGTCAATCTGTGCAGCGCGGCGAGTGCGCGCATGTCCTGCATGCGCTGTTATCCAGAATTACGTATATCGATGTTATTATTTTGGTAAGTTTAAATAATTTCAGTTATTCGAATTATTAATGTTTTTATGTTCTTAGTGCACAGTTTTGTAGGAAAACTCTTAGCCTGTAGTGAGGTAACTGTTTTGTATGCATATTATTCACTGGTTTTTAGGTTAGATTTTACTTGTCAAAAACGTTCCTGCGGCCAATATGGCTCACCAGGTAGTGCGCCAATATGGCCTGCTAGGCCATATTGGCTGCCATATGATTAAATAATTAATGTTTTTTCTTTTTTAGGTAATGGCTCCACGAAAACCTAATTCACAAAGAAAACCATTCATGGGACCGCTATAAAAATATGTTTCTGATGAAATAAGATCTTGGATTAGGAACAATACACGGCCACTGACGCATTACGATATGATGGAAGTTTTTGGACATGCGTATTTACGAGCTCAAAGCGTAGAGATAGCTGTTAATGGTTTTCGTGGAACGAGGATAATTATATCCTGTTGACAGAAATGTGTTTAAAGACCACGATTTTATAGATATGGACAGTGAACGAGAAAACTGCATGAACAATCAAGAAAACATCGTTACCTACAACTACATCTTCTACTCTTACAATAACAAATTAATCTCCTTATATAATACCCTCCGAAAATGAACAATTATGATTCATGTGACGAGTACAGCTCTGATGAAAGTCCAGATGACGCAATTTTTCTGACGCGGAGTGCTTGTATTGCGAGTCTCTCTATTCTATGGACAAGAGAGGTGAATCATGGATTCAATGTCTATGTTGTAAGCTATGGGCCCATGAAGAATGCTCAGGAGTGGAAACTGACATTTTTTTCTGTGAATTTTGTTCCTTAAAATAACTTGCACTTAATTGTTTGTATTGTTTGCTCTGGTGGGCAATATGGCTCACGGATTTTACGGCCAATATGGCCCTAGGCTATATTATCCCACCACGAATAAATTTTGGCAATGTTCAAGTTTACGAAAAATTATATTTTTAGTTATTTTGTGAAATTATATTGCCATAGGCTTCTAGTTATTGATTACTGATTAGTTTAACGACTTAATTAACCAATAAAGACTGATTGATCTCATATACTTCGAGTTTTATTTCCATAAAGGCTTATGGTGTGCCATAATACCCGAAACTACTCTATGATCTAGTACGGGAACGTATTGGTGATGTTTTTCAGAAAGGTCAGGTGCGTCGTAGGTACTCTCAACTGCATCCGTCTATGATCAGAGGGCCTAATCGTGTGAGTTTATTATAACCATCTTCACTGGCCTTCACTGGTGAAGGGTCAATCGGAACGGTTCACTGATGAACGCGGTCGATGCGTAAAGTCGAGATGGTTAAAAGAAACTCACACTAGGGCCTCAGATGTATGAACGTAAACGAAGCAGAAGGGGCATATTGTAAGGTTCATAGCAGGTGGCGTTCTGTATTTTCTGCCTACACCATAGGAAGACGGCTTGAGTTTAATTGTATGTTTTTACGAGCTCAGTTCTCAGTATTCCGATTCCAAACTTTTCGATGACAAACTGTACCGATTACGAAGGACTGTCATGTCAATATTTAAGTACTTTTCACAATAGCAATGATTTGTAATTCGTGCTGAATTTAATATTTTCAATTTCAGTTCGATTGAAATTACTATTCAAGTTAATGGGGTGGTCTGGTCAGGTTACTGATTTTTGTTGAAGTGGTCACAGCAGTTCATGCTGCTAAATATTGTCGTGGCAATAGTTGGTCTAACAGTGGATAACTTCGGTTTGAAAACGTGATTCCCAGGTCAGATAAAAACCAAAACAATTAAATTATCATATTGTTCCTATTTCTTGTCCTTTATAGTGCCCTACTGCACACTATGCATAAAATAGAACTGTTCTCAAAACTTATTACAAAACCCATTCACTATACCGAGGACGTTATAAAAAACTTGATAGTTAAAACAATCAGAAGGCGTGCCATTAAATCGTCCAAATACCTAGACCTCTGTCCTCCCCCCTATTAACCTTCCTCCCCCCTGAATTTAGTAGAACCACGGGGAGGGGTAGAGGTCTCTGTAAAGTGGTTAGTTGGCTATAACTTTCGTCGCTCGAAGCCATCAAGATAATTGATTAATTAAAGCGCTGCAGCGTCCTCAAGCGGATTTTTCTTTTTGTTTTAAAATTGCGTTTTTATGGGCAAGTCGCTTGGTAGCTTGACGTTTGCTGTTAGTTTAATTATAGCTAAATGTGTAGGTACTATTAAGTACAATAGCTGCCAAGAAGATAAAGAGTTTCCCAAAGTTCACGCAAGAAGTTCCTACCTATTTTTGACAAAAAACACAGCTATAAGTAACTATTGAATGGATTTTTTATTGACTCATTATTATAAGTACCTGGTCGACGGAGCTCGGATAAAATAGAGAATGCTCATTTAGTATAGGATAGTTCATACTAATTCCATGTTTGGCCTGATAGTACATACTAATTCCATGTTGCCCTGATAGTACATACTAATTCCATGCTGCCATGACAGTAGGTACTTACTAATTCCATGCTGCCAATATAGTAGGTATTACTAATTCCATGCTGCCATGTCATTATTCTAAGGTATCTTGTTCTAAACTGTGGGCGACCGCTCTGCTCGGGTGAAAATACGCAGAAAACGAATTTTCCCAGATAATATGAGACTTAGCTAGATCGATTTTTCACCCCCGTAAACCCTTATATTGCAACTTTTATCGAAATCGTTAGAGGTTTAAGTTTATGTTTGAAACAACAACTAAAATAGTTATTTGTGCAACAAGAGAGCAAAGTCGTTTTTTGCTGCGAGTGTTGATTTTGAATCCCGAGTAAGCGAAGGATTCTATAATTGAATCACGAGCGTAGCGAGTGATTCTAGGTTAGAATCCTGAGCGCTGCGAGGGATTCAAAGACACGAGATGCAAATAACTTTGCTCTCGTGTAACACATACAACTTTTCACCTCAGCAGCGAGAACATACAACATGTAATAAAAAACCCTGTCCGATCCGTGAGGGTGTTGTTAGGTTAGGTATCGTACTGTTAGCATATTTATGTGGAAATTTTAAGGAAAAAAGAAAAAATAATCCCTACATTTTTTTTCAATGGTGAATTTGACCAAATTTTACATTTGGTGCGGGCGGCGGCCGTCGTTTAGCGGGTGTCTAAAAGTCATAAGTTATGAATTTTGCAATTTTTTTATGGATTTGAGGTAATTTTGGAACTAAAACTGTGAATTTTAAATACCAATAACTTTTTTAGTATCAATAGTAATAAAAAAAAGACTGTTTTGTAATGTTACTGCAGTACCATATGCCCATTTTCCCCAGATTTTCGGATCGGACAAGGTTTTTTTTTTACATAAGCTTCATCACCTCGTATTTTGCAGCCACCATCTTGGATTTATATTTTGACCTCACTATCGACTTTAGCACCCTCGAAAACTATGAAAACGACACCCATGACGAAAAATATGAAAATTTTCGCAGCCGCCATCTTGGATTTTTATTTTGACTTCACTATCGGCTTAAACAACCTTGAAAACCATAGAAACGATACGCATGAAGAAAAAAATGACAATTTTCGCAGCGGCCATCTTGGATTTACATTTTGACTTCACTATCGGCTTTAGCAACCCTGAAAACCATAGAAACGATACCCATGAAGAAAAAATTGAAAATTTTCGCAGCCGCCATCTTGGATTTACATTTTGACCTCACGGTCGGCTTTGGCACCCTTCAAAACTATGAAAACGACACCCATTAGGAAAATGTGAAAATTTTCACAACCGCCATCTTGGATTTTCATTTCGACCAAATTCACACTTACTATCTCTCTCTTTCTCTTTGAATTAGAAGAAGACAGTCACAAGCGCCTTTTCGCGTGACGATATCTGCCACTGCACTCTTACCGCAAGCCGCATAAGAACTTCGTTCCAAAAATTTAATAAAACAGAATTTAAATAAAACCTTATCAGATGATTTGCAATTTTAATGTTTTATGTATATCCGAACGTTTTATTGTTTGTTTCTTTTTTGGGCCTAGTAGGTAGATATGGAATTTTAAAATCGAACTTCGAATCGATTTGTTTCTATCTCTCGCTTTTTTCGTATCGAAGTGAAAGTGACAAAACTAATTGAAGTTCAAATCTTTAGTATTTTGTGAGTAGACCCAACACTGCTGTCGGCATTTAAAAAAAATAATTAAAAAGTTACTTTGTCTCACGCTCGCAGCAAAATCGAATTTTGCACACTCTTTTTTGACAGCAAAACCTGCTTGTTTGAGGTGCTGAGGTGAAAAGATCTTTTATTTGTAGAATAAAAAATAAATAACTAAAGAAAATTCTTTTTACAGCAGTTGAACATTACAACCATTAGGGTTCTGACATCACAGGGAACCCTAATTCACCGAGTCGTGTGTCACACACACTGGGCTATGGCAAAACCATAACATTTTTGCCATGTCATTGGTTATTCCTAATTTTAGTTCAATGTTGGTACAAGCAAAAGGCGGCGGATACTTAATATAATAAAATTATTTGGTTCTTCTGTCTGAAGTAGTAGCATAATAATGGGGTCTGCTTAATAAGAAAGGAGTACATATGAAGAAGTCAGAAAGTGGCACCGGTGACTGAAATGTTGTGCGGAAATCGGTTGTCATGGTATGGGCATGTGATGCGGAGGAGTGAGGAAAATGTCGTGAGGAAAGTTTTGAGTATGAATGTCAATGGCTATAAGAGTAGGGGAAGACCAAAGAAACGATGGATGGACTGAAAGAAAGAAAGAAAAATATGTTTATTTGTCCCAGAAACACGTGCATACAAAAATACAAGAGTAGGTAAGCAGAAAACAAAATATATCTAAGTACATATGATAACATGAGTATACTACAAAAATAGTCGGCAGCTCCACGTCATGACTGTGACAAGAAGGCTTCCACTCAGCATAATGCTGTGCTATGGGGGACCCACAACACAGCGCTGATTTTCAAATTGAAATTAAGTCGGGTTTAGTGTTAAATAAATAGTACTTAGAATATAATATAACTATACAATGGAAACGACGCCCAAATCAGAGTGGAGGAGACGGAGAGACTGTCCAATGGATCAATCTCCGACTAACTCCACTCCACCGCCGCCACCAGCCTTAAATATAATCCAAACCAACCTCCAACATAGCCAGACTGCCACGGCTAGTTTACGCAGGGCACTGGAGGTAAAGCCCCAAACCATCGCACTGATTCAAGAGCCGTGGATCAGAAATAACAAAATATGTGGCCTCGGTAACATCGGAGGTAAGATAATCCTCAACACTCACACATTAGACAAACCAAAAACCTGCGTCTATATACCCAAAGAAATCCCTACCACACCACTCACCCAATTCTGTTCCAGAGACCTGACAGCTGTCAGGCTCCAGACCGAAGGTAGCGCCCCAGATGTTGTACTGGCCTCGGTGTACATGCTTGGCGAGGACGCAGACTGTCCACCAAAACAGATGGCCGACCTAGTGCAACACTGCGAGTGCACCAATCTGGACCTGATCATCTGCACTGACTCGAACGCCCACCACCCGCTCTGGGGCAGCGACGCACCGAACTCCAGGGGAGAGGTACTATCCACCTACACTCGAGAGCAATGAATCCGGGTCACTTAAAGAATCCTAAAAATCTCGGAACCTAAAAATGCTAGGTTAATGCAATAAATTGTATTTAATAGACAATGTAATACTCCTTAAATGAAGGTATTAAAACTTCTTAGTTATTGTAAAGTTATATCATAAAAAAATCAAATTTGAAAAAGGGCCACTTTCGAAGATGGAACTACGAAATTACAGCATTTGGTTTTGCTTTTGTTTTTAATCTGTCATTTATGTGGGTACATAAACCATGTTGATAGTGCTCTATATTTATTATTCAAGCTGAAATTATGTCGCTTACGCCTGAAGAATGCACCAGAATACTTACAATGCTGGAAACGGGCCGGAGTCAGCGCGATACAGCCAGGACTGTCGGTGTGTCGCTGTCAACAGTACAAAGAGTTCTCCGACGTTACGAAGAAACTGGTTCTAACCTACGCAGACCAGGAACGGGCAGAACCAGGTGTACCACAGCACGAGAAGACCGATACCTACTTGGTGAACACCATGCTTCGAAATCGCTTTCTTACAGGAACTGAACTCACAAATCAGTTTCGACGCCTCGGAGGAAGTAACCCAAGTGCATGGACAGTAAGACGTCGGCTTGCTGAATCTAACTTAAAACCCCTTAGACCTGCAAACGGCCCTAAACTGGAGCGTGGGCATCGTATTTCAAGACTAAGATATGCCCAGAGCCACGTAAATTGGAGTATTGAAGATTGGTCAAAAGTTATGTTCTCCGACGAATCAAAATTTATGCTCTACAAGCACGATGGAAGACACAGAGTGTATCGAAGACCAGGGGAAAGATTCAAGCAAGCATGCATCGAAGAAAAAGTAGCCTACGGTGGTGGGTCTGTACTTGTGTGGGCCGGAATTTCTTCTGAAAGTCGCACAGAGCTGGTGATCATAGAAAACGGCTCTTTAACTAGCGAAAGATATGTGGAAGAAATCCTCAATGATCACGTTGGTCCATTTATGGTCAATTTAGGTGAGGATGCTATATTTATGCATGACAATGCCCGACCTCATACAGGTAGGATTGTGAATGACTACCTTCAAGAGATGAACATTACTCGTATGGAACGGCCAGCGCGCAGCCCGGATATCAACCCGATCGAGCATGCTTGGGACGAGCTAGGCAGATGCGTAAAACAACGAAACCCTCCCCCAATCACGCTTCGTGAGCTCATAATTGCTCTCACAGAGGAATGGGAGAATATTCCCCAAAATCGTATAAGGAACTTGGTGTACAGCATGCCAAACCGCGTAAACGCAGTAATGGAAGCACGAGGAGGCAATACGAAGTATTAAAATTCAAGAAAATCGTAATAAAGTTCAAAAATTTCATGTTTCCTATTTTTGTTTTAAGGAGAGATCAGCAGTTTTTTTCTTTATGTAATTTTGTGTTAATAAAATGTATGGTGACTCATTTTTTTTTTACTTTCATTTAAGGAGTATTACATTGTCTATTAAATACAATTTATTGCATTAACCTATCATTTTTAGTTTCCGAGATTTTTAACATTCTTTAAGTGACCCGGATTCATTGCTCTCGAGTGTATTTATTCTCTACTAACCTTAACATCGTTAACCGCGGCTCGGAACCCACTTGGGTCACGGTTCGAGGACAGACGATTATAGACCTAACACTTGCTACAGAAAACGCGACAAACCTGATTACAAACTGGCACGTGTCAGACGAGCCTTCTTGCTCAGATCACAGAAGGATCCGCTTTACACTGATGACCAAATGTAGGGAACCCGAGCCGAAGCGAAACCCGAGGCGCACTAATGTTCCCGGATACAGACGCCTCTTGGCCTCCCTACTAACTAGACACCTAACACAAGTAACCATAAAAGACCAGGCACAACTAGAATACACCGTGGCAAAACTTTCAGAATACCTAACCGAAGCATACCACGCATGCTGCAAACTGAGAGCGCCACGAAACAGGAACGAGAGGAACCCCTGGTGGAATGCTGAACTTAGTAAACTCAGAGATGCGCTGCGAAAGCAATTCAACAGAGCCAAAAACACCAGACTTCCGGACGACTGGGAGATATACAAAAAGACCCAATACACATACAAAAAGCAGATCAGAAACGCCAGGAGGACAGCATGGCGTAAATTCTACGAATCCATCGAGACTAATAATGAAGCCGCAAGGGTAAGGAAGATCCTATCAACGGATCAGGACCGAACTCTAGGCGCGCTTAGGAAACCCGATAACTCATACACAGTATCTGACTATGAAACTAGTAAGGTCCTTCTCGAAACTCACTTCCCAGGTTGTAGAGTCCTAGAGGACAGGACGTGGGAAGCGGAACCAGAATGGGCCCCAACGGATCAGGACTGGTCAAGTGCCCGCAACATAGTAACAGAAGATCGAGTAAGGTGGGCTATTAACACCTTTCAGCCTTACAGGTCAGCAGGGCTGGATGGCATCTTCCCCGCCTTACTGCAGTGGGCGGTAGATTGTCTGACACCATGGCTGGTGGAGATTTACCGAACCTGTATAGCACTCAGACACATACCTCTTGCATGGCGCGAGGTGAAAGTCATATTCATACCCAAACCCGGCAAGACTGATTATACACAACCCAAAGCTTACAGACCCATAAGCCTCACATCCTTCCTACTAAAAACCCTAGAGAGACTCTGTGACAGGCACATCCGAGACGGACCTCTCCGGGTAAAACCACTTCATAAACAACAACATGCGTACTCCACAGGCAAGTCAACAGAATCAGCGCTGCACAGCGTGGTCTCTAAGATCGAATGTGTAGTGGACCACAAAGGCTCAGCACTGGCTGCCTTCATCGACATCGAGGGTGCCTTTGACAAAACAACGTTCAACAGCATAAATATGGCCCTCGACAGACACAACGTAGACCCGACCCTGAGTGGCTGGATCACCAATATGCTCAAACTAAGGGCTGTACAAGTCACAGTAAATGACACAACGAGAGCCATTGTTGCAAAAGGCTGCCCGCAAGGGGGCGTCCTCTCGCCGCTTCTGTGGAACTTAGTGGTAGACAGCCTCATCAAAACACTCAATGGCAAAGGTTATTTCACCGTAGGCTACGCCGATGACATAACCTTAATAATCAATGGGACCCACGAAAACACCCTATGCAACCTTATGCGTCAAGCCCTGAAAATAGTAGAGGAATGGTGCAACAAGCACCAACTCTCAGTGAACCCAACGAAAACCGAACTGATTCTCTTCACAAAAAAGAGGAAACTGATGACACTACAATTACCACGATTCTTTGGAACAACCCTAAGCCTCTCAACTGACACCAAATACCTGGGCATCTATTTGGACAAACAACTGAACTGGGCAAAACACACGAACTACACTATCACAAAAGCCAGCATATCCCTGTGGCAATGCAAGCGACTGCTTGGCAGGAATTGGGGGATTAGCCCCAAAGTCACCTACTAGCTATACACTACAGTCATACGACCAAAAATCACGGCTCATTGGTCTGGTGGCCCAGAACAGACCTGAGCACAGCCCAGAGAGATCTCGAGAAACTGCAGCGGTTTGCGTGTGTCGCAATCACTAGCTGTATGAGAACTACACCGACCGCTGCCCTACAGGCACTGCTGGGGCTGCCGCCTCTACACCTAATCGTGCGGGAGGAAGCGGCCCTGGCCGCCTTTAGGCTCCATTTATCGGGAACCCTAAGTAATGACTCCAGAATTAAGCACACACGCATAAAGGAGGATGTGATCAAACGACAGCCAATGATGGCATCACCCTGCGACAAAGCCCCGAAAACAACCCATTTTCAAAGGCACTACAAAATAATACTCACAGAAGAACAGTGTGACTACTCAGGCCCCAATGAAATGAGGGTATACACCGACGGCTCGAAGACCGACTCCGGTACCGGAGTTGGAGTCTTCTCACACGAACTCAACATAAATATATCCAGACCGCTGGGAAGGTTCAACACCGTCTATCAGGCGGAGTGTGTGGGCATCATACATGCGGTCCACGCCCTAGAAGTCAGGAGGGTTACGGATACACACATACGTATACTCTCCGACAGCGCCTCAGTCCTCCAATCATTACAGAAAAAAATCATTACCTCAAAACTAACACTAGAATGTCACAAGGCATTAGAACAAATAACAGTCCTTAACCGCAACACTGTGACACTGCAATGGATAAAAGGACAAAGCGGGTCTCTAGGTAATGACGCAGCTGACGAACTTGCTAGACGAGGATCCAGCACGGCAGTCTGTGGACCCGAGCCTGTCATACCCATCCCCTTCAACCAAATACGTAGGTGGTTACAGGAAATCACCCACACACAAGTAGAACAATGGTGGTCCTCGACACCGGGCTGCCGGCAGTCAAAGGAAGCTATGCCATCCTTGGATAGCAAGCTGACCAGGCGTCTTTTACGCCTGGACTGGAACTGCCTGCGCCTGGTGACAGGGACCATCACGGGACACTGCTCGCTAAACAAACACTTCCACACAATAGGCATAACGGACAGTCCTCTGTGCAGGGCGTGCATGGAGGCTGAGGAGACCGTTGCGCACGTGCTCTTTGAATGCACGGGCGTCACCCAGATCAGAATAAACACCCTCGGGTCACCCAGATCATACACAGATGTTCTAAGCAAACCAGGAGAACCCCCCAAACGGCCGCTATGGCCCACGCACAATGGTCCACCTGACGGACTGAGTGCGGAAACCAATCCCCATAACATAGAACATAGAACTATACAATGAATTTTAGGAATGAATATACTGGACTGTGTGAATGATGATATGGCTAGAAAGGGGGTGACTATCGAGATGACGACTAATAGAGAAGTATGGAAGGGACATGTTGCGCCGATCACGAATAAATTAAGGTAAGGGCAGGAGAATAATGATTATCATGATGATTTTCTGCTGTAATCTTTAGTTTCGCAAAAACAGTTTCTTTCTTGAAATTGTTTAGCTGCTATGCACCGGGTTTTTGAATTGAGAATTTGACGTTGAGAACTTGTCAAATCCTTCTTTTGAATTACTTAAAGTTCAAAACATCCCGCGAAATTCAATATTTCACATTTCTTTTTGCAAAAAAAAAAACAGCTTATGTAATGCTAAAGTAAAGTTTGCCAAGTTCGGAATTTAAAATTCTCAATTGAGAAACTCAGTTACTTTTCCATAAAGTTTGTTAAACAACATGCTTCATCTAACCCGCTGTCACCTACATCTTCGACAGGTCCAATCGTCCTCACACCGTCTATAACTCAGTGTTCCGAGCGATTAACCGAACTCAAATGTAGTGAGAGAAGGTTAATGAAGTACGTGCGATCGGTTACAACGGGACTGGGACGGTTAACTTGATTGAACCATCATTGCTGATGTGTGTGGTGATTTTAAGGGTTATGTAAGGTTTTGGTTTCTGGGAAGGGTTGTTTTGAGGACAAAATTAAGAAAATCCTCTGCAGGGCAAAGGCCTCTTCTGATACAGAAAAGGCACTAGCACTGATCACCACGCTTGCTCAAGACGTTTTGGCGATGTCAGACTTATATTAATTATAATTCCAGGTTTCCTCACGTTTTTTTTCCTCCACCGATGTCAGTAATGTCCAAAAAAAACTCAGAAACTACATAAAAAATGAAAAAGTTACTTTGATAGGTACTTGCCAGGATTTGAACCCACGATCTTGTGCATGAGAGGAGGAGGGATTACCAAGTAGTTTTATTGAACTATTGGTCTGAGGTCTGGAGTGTCGAAGACAGTAAAGACACAGCGCGGGTTAAATTAAATGACATCCACAATTTTTTTTTCATGTATTAGTTAGGTATAATAATTACTGTTTACTTAAGGTCCACACTAGATTGGTCAACGGTCCGGATCCGGACCGCATTTGGTGACTCCTGCACTAGGCCATCACGACATTAAAAGTAAAAAACGACAGCAAAGTGGTGTATACCTATATATTATTTATTTTTTCTAGCTTCCTTTCTCACGTATGAGAGAAAACTGATAGCGTGGTAATAAAATTGGGACTAAATGGCCAGGGTGCGCTTGACGTGCTTTCAAGTCGATATAAGCAAGTCATAATGCTTGCTTATTATTGCTTGCACGGTACATATAAACGAATAACGACTACGACTTCTGAGAATTTCATAATATTTTAAAATACCTACATTATTCATATGAAATACACCATTTCAAAGTTACACAAGCCTAATAATATATATTAATAATAATGTATAATTGTATATAAGTATATAAATAATTACTCACCCATTTAAACACATCTAATAATTAATTTATAAAAATATTAATTGCTTAAATTGTTACTTAGCCCTCTTCCTCTCTCCTAATTTTGCTGTGCCCGACGACTATCGATGTGGACCCTCCATGTTGATCTGTTACTTTGTTATACCAGCTATGTAATACATATGGAATGCAATAAAGAATTGAGTACTTACTGAATAAACCACCTGAGTTATATGGATTTCAGCACACTTAAATACAAACGAGATCCTTAATTGCAATCCGAGGCACTAAATTACCCTTTCAAAAACATAGCAAAACTATAATTAAACAATTGAAATCCTTATAATCCTCTGTATCAAATTAAAATTGCAAATGTAAGCGCAATGTCAATTAAAACAAAAACAGTGCAGGGCATCGCTTATTCGCCGAAAGCCGACTGCCGACGGCCGAAAGCCGGTGATCCGATTAGTGCGTCCAATAAACAAAGAGCATGGGCCGTTATTAATTTTCGATTGGTGCAGACGTCACGAACGTTCCACGGTTTAAATTTTAATTTCAAATCGCGGATTATGATTGTTTGGAAGCAGAGGTGTGAAGATTATGTCAAAGGTTGTTTTCGGTTGAAGGGCTAAAATCTGAAATAGTTAGACGTATCGTTTGGCCGATTTTTGGTTTTGGTTTTGAATATTATTATGATGTAGCTCCATGTTTGCGAGGTAAAGTTACATATTCTAATTTGGTTCAGGTGTTATGTAAATGTAATTAAATAGAAAACATTTTTGTTTCTGGAAATGAGTGTCAACAATGGCCCCTAAAATACAGGACCTATATTGTTTTTTTGTGTTTATTTTTGAACACATTCATATGCATAATGTTCTATGTCTTCTTCGCTATGTAGAATATATTTTTTTTTATCTACGCTACATAATATTTTCTACACTTGACTATTTTTAAACCGCAGCGAATTTTCTCAATTCTAATTTTCTCTTTAGAAATATTCTGGTTGAAAATAACAACATTTTTGCTCAGACTAGAAAATGTTGGTAAGCCCTGACCATGCTTCCTGCATGACCCCGTGTGACGTAATTTCCTCTTTTATGCTTCGGGGTCACGTTTGCTTCGCTTTGCTTTGCTTCGCTTTTATTAGCAGCAAATACAGGGTTAAAATTGTCTATACAATGTAGCAACGTATGGTGTACGTACCTTTATTTGGATTATGATTGAACCTAGCTAAATTAAATTGAACAGAATAAAATTAATAATATAAATTAAGACGAGGCTTCCAAATTGTATGTTTGTGCATTAATATTCTGAAACGAATGGAACTTTAGTATATGATTTATTGGATCTAAGTAGTGATAGCCTAGTGGTGTGACCGTCAGACTGACAAGTTGTAGGTCTCGAGTTCGAACCCAAGGCACGCACCTCTGACTTTTCGGATTCATGTGCGTATTATATAATGTACAGTTGCTCAAAAAACGGTGAAGGAAAACATCGTGAGGAAACCGGCATGCCTGAGAGATATTTCTCGACGGCATGTGAAGCCAAGTCAGAGGCCCGTGGGCGGCTTTAAAACTCTGACACCAGGAAAACTAACCACACGAAAAGAAGAAGATTGGATCTATTTCTTTCCATGTACATGAAAACTTTTCTTATAAATGACGACGTTAATTACGTAACTACGTAATTGTAAAATTTTCGCTCAATTCATTTTTTATTCGCAAATCATGTATTTTTTTAAAGATAATTTAAATAAAATGAAGATTACTCGGCTTTTATGTCTAAAATAAGTATTCACAGTAAGAAAATGTAGTTTTCACTTTTCATGCTCTGAAAGTGCTTATTTGTGCAGGCTGCACAAAATCGAATTTTGTGCACAAGTGCACTAACGTATCTACTCATAAATGTATCTATATGAAGGCAAATAAAATGAGCCATACAGCCAAACACAAGAAGAAGTTCATAGATAGAATTTGTTATTTTATAATATTTACTTTAATTTATTTGCCTTATGTGTTTTTAAGACATAAAAGATATTAAAATTTAAATTCAAGTACGGTAGGTTATTTAATTAATTTAAGAAAATTATTATTACAAAATTAGTTTAACCCGTCGCGCGCGCAATTAGCGACACAATAGAATTTTATTGTTATTTGCACACATGGGGTGCAATCGACATTTTAAGAGTTAATAGTCGGCTGTATAGGTCTGCAGCCCAAGCCTAATATCAATGTCGTAAGATTTAAAAAAAATAAAGCGGCGGGTAACAGCTCTTGTTTTTTCGTGCGTTTATTAACTGATAATATGCCGGGACAAACAATTTCCTTCAGTATTCAAAACTGTACTATTTTTACTTTGAATTTTAATTAAATAAATGTTATGTTATACTACTGTTTTATTTCCTCGCAATCGAAGTGAAAAGCAGAGTTTATAACTCGTCCACAAAACCATTTTATCCTCGACATTACTATCAGCCCTCGCCTTCGTCTCGGGCTGCTAAAAGTCTCGGATAAAAATGGTTCGTTTTGTGCACTTGATATAAAATCTACTATTATTTTACTATACAACCACAATATATTTTTACTCTAGATCAATTATTACTTTAATAAACCAAATAAGAATCGAGACCTACGCCATTAAGTTCCGTGTTCGAACACGATCAAAGAGCGCACGCGATATTCAACTTTATTACTGTTAGCGTGTTAACGTTTAGCATATAGTGGAGTGGCGGGGTGCATGGGGGCGGAGCTTGCGTGGAAATTGTCTTTAGAGTGCCTGGTCTTAATAATATATTATTATTATTATTTATGCATTTTATTTTTTTTTATTTACGAAATAGTTTATCTCTGCGTTGTGAAAGTCAGATACGCTCCATGTAAAATACTGGTATTTAGTTGCATCCGATCAGACTGGAAGCCGACCCCAACATAGTTGAGAAAAAGTTAAGCGGATTAATTGAAATAATTTATAACTTTTTCCTGTGGTTTTTTGCAGAAAAATAAAAAAAACACTATTCTTATACCTATTTACCCAACAAAACAATCGTACACACCACGATATATATATTTTATCAAAACAACGAGACGTCCCCGCAGACGCGACATGATTCGCTTTATCTAACGAACGCCGGAGGCTGTGTTCCTCTCCATAATTAAATAATATGACACAAGACAGAACACGCCTCAGGAAAACGGGAAAAGATTAGAAAAGAAACGTAAGAACGTTGTATGTTGTGGAAACGGTTTTGCTTTTACATAAAGGCGTTTTCACACGTCACTTTAGTACTTACTCAGTTAGTTTCAGTGCATTAGAGTGGACCTATTCCAGTTATTGCATCTTAACGTACATAAATTAAGAAAAAATATTTTTGTGCTTAAATCAGACGCAATTTTTAAAGTAAATATTTACACTAATACGAAGTAGCCAAAAGCCTAGTATTTGACAAATCAAAAAGAATATTATCAAAAAATATTTTTACAAAAAAAAACCACAGACTTCCAAAAAAATAAAAATTATTTAAATTTCGAAAGTCGGTGTTTTGTTTTTTACTTTTGACTTGTCTTACCTACCCTACTTAAATTCGAATACCACTACTTGCTATGTAAATAACAGTGACACAAAGTTATTATAACATCATGCGCTTTAAGTCTATACGTGTGAAGTAGAAGAGGGAAAAATACGTATTATTGAAGCTAGCTCAAAAACTACCCAAGCAATTTCATAAAATTTATGTAGGACCACTGCAAAATCGGGCCACAACGTACCTACCTACATAAAAAATACATACATTTGAACATAGAACCTCCTTATTTTTTAAGTCGGTCAAAAAGAGAAGTCTTAAAGCAATTTCAGTACCAGCGTGCATTTATGTTCTATAAGAAAAAAAGTTCTCTAGCTTTAAAAAAAACTGGACTGAGGCCATTATTCTATTTAAACTATAAATTCTACATTCGATAAGGGATACGCATAAGTTCGTACGCATAGGCATACGTTAGTTCGTAAGGCATTCTTTTTTCAAGTTGTTATGTAAAAGTTCCGTTTCCAAATTAATACCGTGAAAATACTCACTGCTTTAGTTGGTACTAATTTGCTCTAACTCAAATCAACTAAAGACCGTAGGTGTAAACAAGCCATTTCATGACACATTCTCTAAATACAGAACATTTTCCAGCGTTGGTCTCAATTAGAGGGATGTGTCAGCTGCAAGTCGCAAGTTATAAAAATCAACAGACGGGAAATAGGTTAATGTTGGTACTGGCAGGCGACTATTGTTGTGTGTGTTAACCTGGCTATTTCGCGTTACTGTACATTCGTTTTTAGGGTTCCGTACCTCAAAAGGAAAAAACGGCACCCATATAGGATCACTTCGTTGTTCGAATCATTTTCTCAGAAACGCGCCGAGGTATCAAGTTGAAATTTATATCAAATACGTACTTAATGTTCCCTTGGAGCTCTAAAAAATCAAGCTTCTAAAGTCAACGCAATAAAAAAGACGGTGTTTTACGTGACATTTTGTAGTGACTGACCGAAGGTTCGGTTTCGGCAGAAAATCTGCCGAACCTTCGGCCGCAACGAAACTCTGCGTTCGTAAATTATCGCGCGACGTTCGGCTGACTTCGTGGCTCGTGATTTTAAACGCAATCAAAATGACTAAATACTTAATTATTGAGGTCCTTCCTTTACAATGTAAGTGTTGATTACTGACAAAATTTGTTCTAAGAAGTAGTTAACATGTATGGTTAATTTTATAATTTTTGTTTGTTTTAAAGCAGTTTTTATTCGCATACTTCAATTATTAATATATTTTTATATTTCATTTAGCACGTGTTTAACTCTCTGTACCTATAAGTATAAAAAATAAGCATTACAATTACACATTAAACAATAGATTTTTCACATGTCTATAAAAGTTTCGTTTACGGTTTCGGTTTCGGTCAAAACTGAGATATCGAAGATTCGGTTTCGGTAAAAAGTCCTCTTTAATATTTTGATAGTTACTCGCGAATAAATCAAAACCTACAGGGAACTTCCTGTTGACCTAGAATCATGAAATTTGGCAGGAAGCAAGGTCTCACAGCACAAGTAACTTGTAAGATAGTAAGATAATTTGTAGTTTTAAACACGTATTTTAACTTTTTGCGATTACAAATTTGCAGTTAGAGATTTGACCGTAACGTATATCGGTGTAATATGTTTCTCAACTACTAAGTTAAGTTTGTTCTTGGGATAAATTCCTCCCAATTACGGATCCCTTCATTGTGCGTGGTCCGACACGCACTTGGCTGGTTTTTTTGTCATTGGGTGGCAGCCAGCTCACGTGATGATGGGTGATCACCGTCGCCTTTAGTCAAAAGTAGTAAAGATATCACAGGTGCGTTGGCTAAGGCCGTTTGACCACCGCACTGTGAACGGGGGGACGTCAATGAGACACGAGATAACGCAGCTATAGTAAATGTACTGTCGCTACTTCGGCGCCATCATCTCGTACTTGTTGACGTCTCGTTCACAGTGCGGTGGACAAACAGTGTAACTCCGTGTCCTATTATTACAGATCGTCGCACGCATACGCATTCTTCGCGTTTAGTTAGGTTAGGATATTATGTTTTTAGTTTTGGAAGAACACTGTTTTTAATCACCAAATATTTAAAAAGCCGATTCAAAAGAGAAAAAATGTCCGTAATGTAGAGTTGCGTTGGGACCTACTTCCCAGGTATTAAGCTTGAATACTTGTGAGTGGTGTTTTAAGTAACATTAATAACACAACATTGTAGATAGCAAAATACTGTACATACACAGTTGCTGTACGCAGTTCTTTAAGCAACATAGTAGTTTTATTATCTGATGCAACTTAACGCGTTGCTGAATAACGAAACATACTTTTAGTATAACATGTAAACTTCGAAGTGCTTGCAACAAATCCTAGTAATGTTGCGTCAGATGTTTTTATATGATGTTCCAAAATATGTAGTTCCTCTTTTACAACTTTCAGAATTGTGGAAAGAGATGAGATAAGATAATAGTGATGAGTATTTAGGGGTATAAGGAACAGGGTGTAAAGTTCACTCATCCACCATAGAAAAGGGAGAATCCTCCAACCAGACGGGTGTTGTGTCTGGCGGGCCGACTGCCCGACTCTTGATGTCGGATAGTCTTATATATGTCATTCGCGCGGTAAACTCTAATTGCGCGATGCAGGATTTGTGTGACGTCATGTCTTTGATGCGTAGTTCGTATGTGGCGGTGTAACCGCTACAAGTACAGTATGAAGGTCTTATAATTAATATGTGGTGGCTACATGTTTTGCCATTGACAAGCAAGAGACTTCGAACCACGAAATGGGTACCAACGTATTCCTACATTGCTGATAAAACTATGACAAAACTACCAAAAACCAAAATAAATAAAAGCGCTTTATTATTTATTTTTGTATTTATTTATCACAAACACTGCTATCATTACAGGAAATTCCTAATGCGGTAGCGTTGTCCTTAATTAAACTATCTTAAAAATAAAATAACACATACAATATTATTTTTGTGAATTCATTCAGAGAGTAGGAAAATAAATCGATCTTGTCAGCCGTGTCATTCAGTGCGTGCAAGGCGCGCGTCAGTGGTGCTTTGCTGAGCAAGTTGGTTCGTGCGTGTGACACTGCTAGTAACCGTGGATTCACGCGCCACGACACGTAATTGTCAGGCACATTCAGACAAATCTCCTTCAAAACACCGGAATTATAGGTCTTACCACGTAATAGTTTGAATACATAATGTGGTTATAGCTAAGTCCCTCCTTGTCTCGAGTTTGTTGTACCAGACCATACCGATAATGAATAAAGTCGGGTACATCAACGGATAGAAGGGATAGACTCCGTATAGTTTCATGTACAAAAATCTGGTGAATTTGTTTTGTATGCGCTCTAACATGAGATTATATTTAGTCTCATGCGGAGCCCATATGACTCAAACTACGTTATTTTATGCTGCACTTTTATAATTTCAAACATGGCAACATTATCGTAGACGTCCACGTCCATGTACATAAAATGTATGGATATACTTGCACGTTATAACGAATGAACAGCACGATGCACCACTGCTAAGAAACTCTGTCCGATTGCTCGTGCGGCAGGGATGAGAATTAATGATAATAATAATGTGTAATATCAATGAAATAATAATAATAATTATGTGTGTAATTCGTAAATAAATACTAACCCTAAGTTGATCAGTTTGTTGTACTAACCAGTGGACCAATGTTGTCACATTAAATAAATATATAATAGTAAATAATAATAACGTTATCGTGGATGGAAATTTAAAAGCATATTCATATATTTCTATATTTAATCCTGTTTTATCGTGATGCCGTGACGTGTACGTGGAGCTCCACGATAATGGCAATATTATCGTGGAGCTCCTATCGTTAGAAATTGTAAAAGTGCACAATGTCTCTGTCTTCTTCATCTGCTAGCCTTTTCCCAGCTATGATGAGGTCGGCTTTCAGTCTAACTGGATGCAACTGAATACCAGTATTTTACATGGAGCGACTGCCTATCTGACCTCCACAACCCGGCTACTGGGTAACACGATACCCCTTGGTAATACTGGCTGTCATACTTTCGGTCTTCTAACGACCCGTAACAACTGTCAAAGATCTACAAATGACAGCTAGGACCAACGGCTTAACGTGTTTTCCGAGGCACGGACGGGTCTTGGTATGTAAAGATGCTCACCCATTCACGGATCAGCCGGGGCAATCAAAGCTGATAGATCATCCTGTGTGGCCAGTGGCGGATCAAGAGTTGTCGTTTAGGAGGGGCTTGATCTCGCTGAGGTTTTAGCAAAGTAAACACAAAAAAACCGGTCAAGTGCGTGTCGGATCACGCACATTGAAGGGTTTCGTAGTGGGGATGTATTTTTCCCAAGAACAAGACAAACGTAATATTGTTGTGATAGTGGCGACGCGCGAGCTGTAGGCAGCGTGTGTGGCATAATGAGTGGCGCGCGGATTCAAAATTCGTTACATAAACAATACATCAGAAATTGAAAACTAGAACACATAATACCTACTTATTGTAATTCTTGCTATAAAGTTTAATTGGAATAATAATATCAAGTTCACTTCACGGAAGAACTAAGTTTCTTTTGGGGAGGGGATGGAGCCACTTAAGCTGTTATTACTTAGCCACAAGCCCCTTACAATGTCTCTGTCCAAATGGTAATTATGACAGTATAAATTTAGTCGTCCTTTGAAATACCAATACCTAAGCAGCATCAATATAACATTTAAAATGCCGAATATATACATTACCAAAGAAGACTTCGTCCAACAATACGCACCACCACATAAGCTGACAAACAAAAAGACGCATCCATTTCGACCACCTTCAAACTCAATTTGAACGGAAAGGGAAACAAAGAACCAACTCACAAACTCCAAAAAGGATTCGTAATCAAATTCCTAGTTGGTATAATTGAAAATAGAGACGTCTCTGCAACGTGGCGGAGATGTTTTGAAGCCACGAAAGAGTTGTTAATACAGAAGGTTCATATTACTTCTCGATGTCCAATGATAATCAGTTTTGGTTGTCTTTATGATGGTAATCATGAGTGGTCATGGTTTGAGGTATTCTAGGATCTATATAGCAGGACAATCGATTTAATTTTATTACCCGACTACGGTGAAGCAAAAAGGAGGGTTATGATTTTGACCAGTATGTATGTATGTTCATCTGTTCCCTCATACCTTCTAAACTACTCATCATCATTTGACAAATGAGATATCGTTGGAAGTTTCTTGATCGTCCACTGGTTATAGGCTACGTGGCAAAACGGGTCTTTTATTTTTTGACAACTTTAGAGGACATAAAGTCAAGAAGTAAATTAAAAAAATAAAAATAATGATGCTTTGTTGGGTATCAAATGAAAGGGCTTAATTAGCACATTTAAATATATATATAAGTAAAAAAATAAGTAAGTAAGTAGTAAGTTTATAAATATATATATATTGTAAAATAATTTAAATAACAATTAAAGTTATAAAACTAAAACCCAAGTACGATCAAAATATGTAATCTGTTCGACATAAACACATGTGACTCCGGATTTTTAATTTGTCTGTCTGTGATCTCTTGTCAGATGATTTTTTGTTTGCAATTTCAACATTTTGACAAAAAAGTATATTAGATCTTGTATGTCTACTTTAAAACACGAGCTATCTCTTCGTAGTCAAGATATTAATGACCACTGATTCAAAAGTCATCGCTCTTTGTCTAAACTCTTTGCTGCCCAGGCCTTTCAACACACCTATGTAATCCCCAGTGCATGTTGTTGTAGCATAGAAACGAGACGGCTCCAGTTTTTTTAAAGCATACCTTTTCTCATCAAAAGATACTCAAGATCATGAAAGAAAGAAAAAATGGTTTAATTCTCACAGAAACACGTGCACATAAAAAGATATGTAAGTTAAATGGGGGACCCACAGCACAGCGCTGATTTTCAGTGGTCACCTGAAAACAGCTGCGTACAGAAACCAAGGTATAACCGAAAAAACATAAGATAGAGTTTAGTTATCATTTCTATATTTTTTTCGTTTAGACCATTTCAGAAGTTGTTACAAGTGGATTTTCTGTAACATTTTATTTCTTTTGAAAGCTTTTACATGTCTAATGTTTGTATCGGAACTTAAAACGGAGTTTAAGAGGAATGTACCGAATGTAGTGCAAGTTTGTCGATAGGCTTGTCTCTGTTGGTGAGGAATTACGTGTGGATTGGACATGAACAATTCCCATTGAAGTGGATCCCCATGAATCCGTGCTTGGTGTAGAGGGGGTGGAATTAGCAATGCAGAGAATTTTGGGAATGGTATTTAGTTTTTATGTCTGTTTCCTTTCCTCGAATTGATCGAACCATGGTCATCAGACAGATAGTTGGTAGCAGAAATTTAAATATCGCCACTCGTCGTTTTATTACACGACTGTCCAAAGGAAAGGAAAAAAGGAGTGTAATGTTTTCAGGGTTCATTTAAAAAAGATAAAGGTTTTTTATCAACAGTGGTAGATGGCTAACCTACCAATTTTCATTATACAAGGCGAGGCAAAAGTAATGCCATAATTTTTGTAAATGGCGTTTTATTGTCATTGTGATTTGACATATTTATGTTGTAGACATGGAGAATTAGTTGACAATGCAATGGAGCAATACACACAGCTCAGGCAATGACGGAGATCTTGAAACACCAATTTTAAGCCTAAAAAAATCAATAAATTGGCAATCTCCAGTTTTGGCGATCTGAACTGGCTGGTCAGATCGCTAGATCTGACGCGCCAGACTTCCTCCTTTTTGTTGACATCACGCGTTTACCAAAAAGAGATCACCAAATTGGAGCCATATTCATTTAAATGCCGTAACACGAGCACAAATGTGCATCAACTCAGGAGGTTGACTTTTAACCGATATATATTTATTTTTTTGACCAAACGTCAACCATTTTACTCCTCTAAAAAATCTTTCCGTGAAAACTGAATCAGTTTCAAAAAAATAATAGCCTAATGATATTACTTTTGCCTTGTAGAAAACTATATAAGATTTAGTTGAGATTCTGGACCGGAATGAAGATTTTAGTAGTCCCAAATTTTCTCTAACAACGCAAAATCTTCAAACACAAATAAACTTCTCCCTTGAACATTTCAAAACTCATCTCAATCTCTATCTACACCTAATACAGCCTCCGAGTAACGTACGTTCGTTAGTAAGACACAACTCTCGCAAGCTTTTAATTCAGTTAAACCGGAAGTTGTTCCAAACGCAACCGGAAGTGACGCCTTCGTTATTTATTCGCCACTCTCTGCTCTACTGTGTCACCGAGTCGCAAACGAGATTTAAATTTTTATTTGTTTGGCACGTTTTTGAAGATTTTCGTTTTGAGAGTTTTTTGAAGGATTGGAATCACTGTGATCTGCATGCAATGGTAGAAACGAAAATCACATTGAGCGTGAGAACTAACAGCTTGTTCTGTAGTCTCTGGATACCTTCATAATGGAACGGAAAAGAATTTATATAAAATTTAAAAATATCTAAAGTCATTTATTCAAACTAGGCTGAGAAATCAGCACTTTTCGAACGTCAAAATTACATAAGACAGTCCCCCAAAAACGCCCGCCCTTCATAAAGTGATCTGCCATAACTTAATAGTACCTATCCGGAGGTGCTGAAAAAAGCCATAACTATAACCTGCATTTTTTTAGTCACATCATGTGTCATCACCTATAGTCTCAAGAATGTCTCAAAGGCCTCTAACTTTCCTTTGAGTATTCGGGGAACATAACATAACATCACGCCTTGACATCGCAGACGTGTACCTGTAGCAAGTTCACCCACATTTCGTCAGTTATGTTTAAGTCCCATGTAATAGGGGTCGAGCCTATTGCCATCAACCGGGCACAAATCCAGACTTCGGGTTGCTACTGAGAAATTCCAGATATAGAAAATCCCAATAACACTTTGCCCACCCCGGGAATTGAACCGAGGACCTCATGCTCAGCAGTAGCGCTTGCGACAAATATACCTCTACTGGTATAGTTTTCAAGTTATCAGATAATAGAGCCTACAGTCAACAGAGAACATATCTTTAATAACCTAGAATGACGTCCCAAATTATAAAGCCTTCCTAAATCCTAATCTTTGCCATATACTTGCCACTATCTGCCATCGTTTATCATCGTGAAGTCGTGGCCAGGTCGTATCGTCGTCGCATCGTCGCTCAACTCGTGTCCAAGTGAAAAATGATGGGTATATATTAACAGTATGACGTTGGGTTTAGTACTCTTAGTAATGTTGCTAAGTAAAGATGTTGTGGCGGCATCTACATTGCCATAATTATGTGAACTGCGCATCAAATACCTGACGTCACACAAATCCTGCATCGCGCAATTAGAGTTTATCGCGCGAATGACATGTATAAGACTATCCGACATCAATCGTTGGGCAGTTCCCCGCCAGACACGACACCCGTCTGGTCGGAGGATCCTCCCTTTTCTAATGAGGATGAGTGAACTTTACACCCTGTTCATCATACCTCTAAAATGTTACCTATTAAGTTATTTGTTAATTTGTCGCCCTAGTGCTTGATTGGCCGACCACTGACCAAATTTTACAGGAAACGTTTTTTTCGTTTGGCGTTTATACTATACGAAGCTAATTAAAATGTATGGTGACTAAAGAATGATGAATTAGGACCAGGCTGGGGTCGACGGCGCGTTGTGTTAACTTGTGTTCCACGCGCGCCTCAAAGAGATGTCAGCAAATGAAGGGGTCCGATGGAACCGATGCCTGGTTTGCGGGAAAATCCGAAAGGGATACCGTGGCCCCTGGCAACGTAAAGGCTACTGAAGGAACACGGGTGGGTTTTAGGAATAATGAATTATCTATTTTCAAGAAAATACATAAAAGTAATCAAATATGTAAACCTAAACCTGTTAATTTTTAATTAATGGTGGAGGTTGGACAAAATGTCTGAGACATTATTGTTTTACTGGAGATTGAGCACTATGTCATGGAGATAGAGTACGTGTTAATAAATTGAAATATCGATACCCATGTAAAGATAATCTTCTTTCATGCGATAAGCTCAGATTTTAGTTAAGAAGTGTATAGAGTGCCGCTAGCGCCACTTTATCCCTGTCGGATAAACTGCCGTTATTTGCGGCATAATAATGGCGCAATGCAATGCCAATGTCATTGTCACTGTTATTTTGTTCGATTGTTGAGAATTGCATTGTCATTGTCCCAGTGACTTTTTTTTGTTCTTGAGGAGAGGCTAAAGTTAATTTCTTTCATCTATAGCCGGCTAATCGGTTGGCGCAGTGGTTAAGTAATTGACTGCTGCGCTGCATGTCGCGGGTTCGATCCCCGCACGGAACAAATATTTGTATGACCTACAATTAGTTGTTCCGGGTCTGGCACTGTTTGTGTATGAGAATTTAAATGTATGTAAACGCACCCACGATACAGGAGAAATTCCTAGAATGGGGCAACGTTTTTATAAAGAAAGAAAAAAAAATCTTAAGTGTAGCCATAAACCCTTGACTTAGCAAATGAAAATGGCTGAAAGAAAGGTTAGGTTAGGACTGTGACCACACAACGCCAGGGTACGTTTAGGCACAAGAGAGTGTAATGTTTTGGGAATGTGGTGTTTTACTGCGAACTAAAACCTATAGTTCAAGATTTTATGAACAAGATATTATGTTTTTTTTGGGCACCTACAATATTTTTCTACCTACTGCAATTAAGAAAATTACCTATAAAATAGCTTATATCAAAGTGTTTTTACTTAAACTCTGTGGATATAAGTTTACGTATGTGCACCAGCATGCAAAGCAATTAAAAGCATTATTGAAATTGTTTAATAAAATGCCTGCAATTTGTGTTCTTTATGTTAATAATTTATCAAAGAAACAGCTGCTAAAGACGCAAAAATTTAAAATCAGTCCAGAATAATACCATCAAATAAAACTGAAGCATCTCACCTAACAATTTTAAAAGCACATCAATATACGAGCGATTGTGAGCGGCCGGGTAACGTGATAAAGCTTGTCCGCGGTTGCATGCTATTGGCAATTTGCCACAATTCCGCCACCTGCACGCCTCGCAGCTTGATCGTGTACAAACACCCTTATTTGAGGTCTTTATGTCCCATTTGCATTAAGATGTGACTGATGATAACGTGTAAATGTAAGGAAGGGTTGTGTATTGACTTTGGTAATGGTCAAGACAACTGAAATTGAGGGAATTGAATCCAGCTTACTAAAAATAACATATATATAAATAACGTATACAATCCTTGATTGGGTCTGTAAATGCATGTTCCATGCGTTCATGCGTTTTCCTTAGGAATTTCAAAGGAGAATGACCGCCAATGGGCCCCTTAGTTTTGGTGACGTGTCAAGACTATTTACTTCTCAAAAATTAAGTCGTATTTTTACATGTTCAAGTTTTTTTTTTCAACATTTCTTTTACCCTAGCATTGGAAAACAATATTAATATATATTTTATTGAATTTAGATCAGTTCCGCCATTAAAACTTGACGTGAATGTTGCCAGACGCGGACTATGTCAATTGAATAATTGTAATCGATTGAAAATATCGATATTTTACTAATCTAGGCTACAATAGCTTTTCTTTCGTCATAATCTAGCTAACACTCTCATGTAACTGATTTGGCGCGAAGTAGACGACGGGTGGGCTCAAATAAAGAAAATAAAAGTAGTTAATAAACTAAAATAAAAAAACACGAAGGAATTATATTTTGAAGGAGTGTATATTCTACCCACAAACGTATAATATTATAACTAAAGTACGAGTAACGTAAGTGCTTGTAGCTAAAGTACGATCCTGAAATGATGTGAAGGTCCTCTGTCCGATAGCGAAAAACTAAGGCAGAAACAGACGCTCCGGTTGCCCTTCCGATTGTCTGATCGGAACATCGAATCTGATTAACTGCCTACACGCTCCGGTTTTGCCTTCTGAAGAGAAACCAGAGCGTCTGTTTCCAGCCAAAAGAGTCTGAAGCGGTCGGAAGACCAAAGACAAGATCTATATTCTCTATGATCAGATCCGATTATCGGAACGGAGGGTCTGTGCTGTATAAAGCAAAATGTATGGCAGCTACGCTTCCGAATGTCTGATCAGACAATCGGAAGAGCAACCGGAGCGTCTGTTTCCGCCCACAATCCCACGTAAATATTATGTGTTTCATGGTATTTCTACCGTCAGAAATATTCCGTTACCTTCATAACTGATTAGTTTCTTTCAAAAACAAAAGTTAGTACCACATACATTATTGTGGTTAGTACTCAGGTTAATACCTCCCATACATACCTAAATAGCGTTTTTAATTATCTTTTTAATTATGTAAATAATATTTTTTACAACACATCGATTTGCTAAATCGATTACCAAAATATTTAATATGGTCACACTTAAACAGATCTATCTGTCAAGTGTCAAATCAATGCATCAATCAAATTGTTTCGTGCCGTCCGTTTTGCGTCGACTCGTCGAGTTGAATTTATTCCCGTATTTACTTCAGTTCGTTACAATTTGAAGCTGTTGAGTTGAGCGTTTACGTTCCTGCAGTGGATTTGTTTTGAGATATTGGACTCCTGTTTTAGTGATAAGTGAGGAAATGACTCTGTTTTAGTTTTTAAGTGAGCCTTGGACTCGTTTTACTCCTGAAAAATGTCTACACCTGGTAGAGGTCGGGTAAACCACCCTCTCTCTCGCTGGTGTATCAATTGCTCCCTACGTTTGGCGCCGAATCTTCGTAGACGTCAAATCGAAGAATTAGATGAACCAATGCTTATCCTTCTGAGAACCTGGGTAACACCGGTAAGTGTCTATTGTGTCATTTACCAGATTTATACGAACACTTAGGATGCCTATGTTTGGCCAATCAAGGGGTCATCGTCAACTGCAAATCTCTATTATTTCCGCTATAACATAAATTAACGTTTACACACGTACATTATAGGCATAAGGTGATATGAGAAAACCTAGACCATTGCAATGAGCACATGAATAAATGTACGTTTTATTTATTTAGGAATTCTCTGATTTATTTTTGTTATCTTTTCAGATATCCGCTGATGACATCCTGTCTTGAATGTTTTGTATTATTACAAAACCGAAATCATCAACCCTATCCCTTGTATCCCCTGCTCTGGACACCTCAACATATTTTTTGCATGAATGTCAATTGCAAGCCGCAGAACTTATAGGTTTAGTCAAGACTGTCCTCAAAGGAACGTTATACTAAGATGAACGGACACCAGCACATCACGTAAGTGTTTAAATCGTGGCAGAATAACTGTGATTGAACTAATTTAACAAAAATAAATATAATATTTTCTTATTTTTAGGTCTTGCATTTGGACCGAGTATGTCGTGCTTGTTGGGAGGCTGCAACGAGAGAAATACAAAACCAGGCCGTTGGTGGTGTTAACAGATCCACAGTGGATTCTGCGTCAGTGACTGATAACATGGACGATAACATTGCAGATGCTGTGATTCCTGTACCACCTCCACTGCCACTGCCGGTTCCACCACCTCAGGAACAACAATTACCTCGAACATTTCCAAAAAAATAATTACTTAAGTACAAATGGGTTTCTGCAAGTTCACGTCATTGCATGTTCCTTGGTTGTGCGAACACTGAACGTCCGAATGAGTACCTTGTTTACTACTGAAAATGGTCCCATGCGCTCATTTTTTAGACCTAGTGATGTATTCATTTTGGACAGAGGATTTCGAGATGTGATTGCTGAGTTAGAACAATATAATTATAAAACTCACATGCCAGTCATCATTATCGGAAAACAAACAACAATTAACCACCCACCAGGCTAATAAATCTAGATGTGTAACAATGTGCCGGTGGGTGGTAGAGGTTGTAAATGGGAGAATCAAAAGAGATTTTAAATTGTTTCGCCAGGAATATTTTAATAGAGCGTCAAGTCACCTTATGACTGATTTCAAAATACCTTGTTCAGTTTTGAATAAATTCCATCCTACAATTGATGACAGACCCGATGCTGTGGAGTACCTAAATATTGCTCTGTCGAGATTATATACAGTAAATTATTTATCGGAATTAATTCAAAGGGAACATATAAATAGAAGACGTACGATTTTCCAGAGCATAAACAGCAGTGCTTCCCATCTAAATAACTTTCCAAGATTAACATTAATCGAATTAAGAAGATTTGCTTTAGGATCTTACCAATTAAAACAGGCAAGATCCTATTATGGGGAGCATGTGCGGGCGAATGTTACCTACAGTGTAGAAATAAGCAATGAATTTTAATAGCAGAAGATTTGCCCTTAATATTAGGTCAAAACAATTATAGGGCCAGAATTAAATCGAGACATGTGAGTAGCAGGAATTATTACACATATTTATTGATAAGTGGAGACCAACATAGGGCAAATTCTTTAGAGAGTATCATTGCTTATTATTGTAGTTGCTTAGTGGGAAATCGTACAGTAGGGTGCTGCGCTCATACTATGACCGTATTGTGGTATTTAAGCTTGGGTCGTTGTAATGATATAAGTGCCCCAGCGCAATTTCTAGACCATATTATATTTGATGAAGAATAAATGTTTTACCTTACTATTTATTGTTTTTTTTTTTTTAATTAAGCAGGCCTAGAGCAGCTTAACTTGACTTGAGATGGATCCGTGCGGTTGTTGTAACTTAGCCATGAGCTCCTATGACCTAAGGAGCCGCAGGTAAGTATTTATTTTTAACAAAACTACATGGTGAGGGCAAAGCCTGCTTAACGCTGCACAGCATAACAAGAGATATTTGTAAGCGCAAGTACTTAACCTACATAATATCTAGCAAGAGAAGAAGTTATGTAGTGTTTTCTAAATTCAGGAATCAATATTAATACATAAACAATATGATTAATTTAATTTCAAATATGTTTAAAACAAAAAAAACTGGTTTTATAACCTCAATTTCAGCATCCGAAAAAATAAGATTTCTCTTAAACTAGGGTGGAAAATTGAAAATTGATTTCAGGATATGAAAAGGTAATTCTAGGTCTACAAAACCAAGTAAAAACCACCGTGACATGCGAAGTTTTTTTAGGGGCCCAAAACTCCTAACAAAATGGGCATACTCCTTTCTATAGAAAACTTATTTTTCTCATAACTCGTCTTTAAATCAGTGTCCATTCAAAATATATATATGGGAGCCTAGATATTCTGTAATCCAATCGGAATAAATACACACTATGACACTACCTTAAGAATAATGTTTGATTTTCAAATTATATTGGTATTAAGTTCGTATGAATGCTCCGCCGCGCCGCGCCAGCCCGTTAAAAATTATCACAACTTGCATCAAACTGTAGATATTATGTCCCTGGACTTACAGTCGTCATAGTTTATCCAGGACATCAGCCGGTAAGAGTGAAGTGAGCTGTCATTCTAACTGACGCTAGGGATTGACAAATTATAGATGATGACTTAAAATTTTTTTTTTGTCCGTCATGTAGATTATGAAAAAAAAAACGTACACGTATTTTTATCTTTTTTTGCGTTATCAATAGATTACGGCGATACATTGAGTTAAAATATGCCATGACGTCATGAGTATGTAGATTTTATACATACTTGTGACGTAGCAACCCCCACTCCTCAACTTTTATGCGTTTTATCTAAGTCATTTTTTATTAATATTATAAAGCAAAAAATACGAGTCCAATATTTTTTGTTAATCTGACTGACGTATCATCCCTATTGACAGCTCAGTTCAAGCTCACTTCACCAAAGTTTTCACGTTGAGTTTTTAGGGTTCCGTAGTCAACAAGGAACCCTTGCTCGCCATGTCCGTCTGTCTGTCTGTCTGTCCGCGGTTTAGCTCAAAAACTGTTGGTACTAGAAAGTTGTAATTAAGTATGAGTATACACGTTAATGACGCCAAAACAGTAGTAAAATAAAATTTTGAAAAAAAATAATTGTTTAGGGTACCTCCCCTATATGTAAAGTGGGGATGATATTTTTTTTTCGTCCTTTCCATAGTTTGAGATATCGTTGGATAGGTCTTTATTATTAGGGGTTTGCGAAGACCGTTTTTTGATTAAGTAAACCGTTCGTGACATATCAAGCTTTAAAATACCAATTGTCGTTAGATTCAAGTGTCCCCCCTCTACCAACTAAACGGTTGTAGTTAGAAATTGAAGTGTCACGGGAGTAGTACCTATATATAACGAAGTTTAAAGGAAAACTATCACACTTAAGTGGGCTTTACAAGTATACGAGTAACAATCGACCAACTTAAATTTACGGTTACAAAAACATGTTCTCACATATATTCCGTATGGGAGAACATGTTTTTCAATTACAAAGTTAAGTTTGTTCTTACGATTCATTCATTCCAACTACGGAACCCTTCATTGTGCGTGGTCCGACACGCACTTGGCCGGTTTTTTTTTACAGAATAGTTCAACAGTGGTATAATACATGTAGTTCGAAATGAAATGAAATTTATTTGCAAGAAATGTAGTACATTACAGTTGGTCGGGTTATTTACCAGTTTCTAAAACAATTCGCTAAAACTAGCATGCAAACATTAAATAAATAAAATTATGCTAATAAAATTGGAACATACATCATTTATAGTATATTAAGATGTTTATGACGTGTATAATTCATTCATCCATGTATTGAGGGCTGTCTTTTGAGTAGTTAGTGACAAAAGGCACCAGAACCAGCCGGTATATTCTATAAAAATCTTTCCGTGAAAATTTAGAGAAAGTGAGCTTTAAGTTAGCTGTCATTTCACCTGATTGACACTATTACAGCAACAGCTCGCTTCAAACTCACTACGTTACTAGCGGTCGCTAAGCGTAGTTCATTGTCCAATCAAGTTCTGATTTCGTAACCCAAATACGCGATTAATTCCTTATTCTTAGATAACCCTTAAGTTGGCCTCGTGATCTCGTTACCATCGCCCTCACCTCAATACAATTTGACGCCACGGTTGGCGCAGTGGTTAAGCGATAGACTGCTGCACTGCGTGTCGCCGGTTCAATTCCCACAAGGAACAAATATTTGTATGACCTACAAGTAGTTGTTCCGGGTCTGGCTGTTTGTGTATGTGAGTTTAAATGTTTGTAAGCGCACTCACAATACAGGAGAAATTCATAGAGTGGGCAACGTTTATAAAAGAATAAAAAAAAGAAAAAAAATACTCAGTGACACTAACCTGTTTTTATTTTTTATCTGTACCTGTGTTTTTTTTTAAGATCACAGGTTTGGTAAAATATATATGAAATTCATGGTAGACCTACCTATCATGAATTTCATTAACAGATCTTTATTTTTATCAAAATCAATATACGTGTAATATTAGCGACGTTGGACTTTTATTGCGCTGCAGATGTACTTATTATCACTGTCATCAAAATCTATAAAACTGTTGATACTTGACTTATCTGAGCATCTGTAAACTGCCTCGTTGGTCTAGTGGTCACAAGCGCTAGTGCTGACCATGAGGTCCCGGGTCCGGCAAAATGTTATTAGATTTTTTTATCTGAAATTTCGCAGTAGCAGCCCGGAGTCTGGATTTGTGCCCAGTTGATGGCAATAGGCTCGCCCCCTATTACATGGGACTTAAACATAACTGGCGAAATGTGGGTGTACCTACCTGCTACAGGTACACCTCTGCCCAACCCTTCGTGGAAACAAGGCGTGATGTTATGTTATGCTGTAAACTAACTCCATATAAAAGGCGTAAATTTTAAGCTAATATACCTGTCAATATGCTCAGAATGAACACCAAACTTGGTATGAGCTATTTCAAGGCTGTTTGCCTGATGTGATATTGGCAATTCGCCACGCAGCACCTGCATTCATTTCGAGCTACTGCATTTTGACCGCGTGGTAACATCTTTATTTTTTAGTTTTACTTAGAAGTTCGAATTACTTACTCACTATGATTTATTTCTAATTAAATGGGTTACTGCTGAATGTGTAGCTGTCTAGTCATTCAAAATAGGATAGATACTATATTAAAATAAATGAGAAAGTAAGTCTGTCTGTCTGTAACCTTTTCACGGCTAAATGGCTGAATGGATTACGATGAAATTTGGCACATAGGTAGACCATGGCCTGGGTTAGGACATAAAATGATACTTTTTATCCATATAGTACGTACCCGTTTGATAATTTGCGACTTAAAGCTAGTTTTATATCATTTAACAGACGTTTTTCAGTACAATTGACTCTAGGGTCGTTTATAGCCTGTAAAGCTGACCACAAGCCTCTTCACAGATCCCGTTTTTACCCACGAAAGCGATAAACGCCTTAGTACGATTAATGTTTAGATTTAGATTTTCTAGGTATGGAGCCTTTTTGGCTTTGCACAGGTTGTTGTTTTGTTTTGTTTTCCTTTAATCGAAAAATAAGTTAATTTTGTTAGTTTTAAATGCTCCTTTAGGGGTATGAGGAACAGGGTGTAAAGTTCACTCATCCACCATACAAAAGGGAGGATCCTCTGACCAGACGGGTGCTATGTCTGGCGGCCCGACTGCCCGACTGTTGATGTCGGATAGTCATAAACATGTCATTCGCGCAGTAAACTCTAATTGCACGATGCAGGATTAGTGTGACGTCATGTCTTTGATGCGTAGTTCGTATGTGGCGGTGTAGCCCCTACACTCCATTTTTACCGTTTGTTCCTGTGCGTGTTCCAAAAAAATAAGTTTCTTTCGTCTTTCTTTCTATCACATGGTGGGATGTTGATTAATTATTCATCATTCACTGTGCGCAGATAAGTACCTAAATTAGCTACATACTGTCTGTGTTCTACCAGTATTTATTTATTATTGCGGACTTAATGCCATAGGGATTTTCTACCAGTCAACCTTTGGGTGATGCAGAGGAGACAAACAGTGCAATACCCAGAATTGAGGAAAAAGACGGGTTGCACTCTGGGAGTGCCGGCAGAATTGAAAACTTAAATATTAACGTTGTGCATTTTTGGTATATTGGAATGGTTAGGGAATAATTTTGCACCGGTCTACTCTCCCTCCGTCTTACGAATTTTCGATCAGGTCACGTGTTCTGACGCGAGTTTAACATTTTTTACCCATCACAAAAAAAGTGCACAGCGCCGCTAAAGATGTTTTCACTTCAAAAATATTTATTAAATTTAAAGATACACATACCTATTAAAAACTCTAAATATAATAAATATATCGAATTATACATAAATATAAGCACAAATAAATACACATAAATATACTACTCGTAAAAGAAAAAAGACAAACAATGAGAAAACATTACCGGTGTGATGGTGATGATACTGCCAGCTTCTTGCGAATGTTCTCGAGAACTTTAACTTTAAAAGATAAGAAAGAGAAGAACCGATTGTTGGTCGTATGATTGTCGTAGTATTTTAGTAGGTGCCTTTTACAAATGTACTAATTTAATAATATCCTGAGAGACAGGAGATGATTTGATTAGTAAGCTCCCAACTGTCACATTTCCGTTGTTTAGTTGCAAACTTGCAGTCTGCCGTGTATATTGCCATAGTATGTGATAACGCAACTAGAGCAGCTACCGAATAATAATTAAATAATCCATCTCATGCCGATTTCGACTAGGGTGACTATTTCTGTTTTTGAAAACTATTCACCGCAGCCGTCACCGAGAAACGAGATGGCTCGAACCAAGCGTGACGTCACCGAGAAACGAGATGACTCGAACCGAGCGTGACGTCACCGAGAAACAAGATGACTCGAACCAAGCGTGACGCCACCGAGAAACGAGATGACACGAACCGAGCGTGACGTCACCGAGTAACGACATGACTCGAACCGAGCGTGACGTCCCGGTAACTGCGGTGGTGGACAAACGAGATGACTCGAACCAAGCGTGACGTCACCGACAAACGAGATGACTCGAACCAAGCGTGACGTCACCGACAAACGAGATGACTCGAACCGAGCGTGACGTCACCGAGAAACGAGATGACTCGAACCGAGCGTGACGTCACTGAGAAACGAGATGACTCGAACCAAGCGTGACGCCACCGAGAAACGAGATGACACGAACCGAGCGTGACGTCACCGAGTAACGACATGACTCGAACCGAGCGTGACGTCCCGGTAACTGCGGTGGTGGACAAACGAGATGACTCGAACCAAGCGTGACGTCACCGACAAACAAGATGACTCGAACCGAGCGTGACGTCACCGAGAAACGAGATGACTCGAACCGAGCGTGACGTCACCGAGAAACGAGATGACTTGAACCGAACGTGACATCCCGGTAACGACGGTGGTGGACAAACGCCCTATAGGTTATGATCAGCTACCGAATAATGATGGAGTAAGCTTTACTGTAGACAGTAAAGCTTACTCCTTCATTATTCGGTTCATTATTCGAGACTGTACTAGTGCTGATAGATCAGCACTAGTACAGTCTCGAATACTTAATGAAGTTCTTTAACTATGGTTTTTAGATTTATAGATGGACGGACTTTATTATGCATTATCTTCCTTTCCATCCAAAGGTCGGGTTAGTCTCGACTAGTCTCTACAAATGAGTAAAACTAGTCCGAAACGAAACGTGACTAGATCCAAACTTGCCGAGAGTAGTCCGATACATGAGAATAACTAGTCCAATACGTAGGTACTAGTCGAGACTAGTCCGACACATGAGTAAAACTAGCCCAAAACTAGTCGTGACTAGTCCCAAATTAGCCGAGACTAGAACACAAAAGTGAAACTAGTCGAGACTGGTTCGACACATGAGTAAAACTAGTCCGAAACTAGTCGAGGTTTATCATGCTTCGAGGGTAAGTATAAAGAACAAAACTACCAAGATATATTGAGACATAAATGTAGATACGGATAAAAAACACAACCCTGTCTTTGTTGCCGCGCAGTAAAACTAAGCCTTATTTATTCCATATGCAGAAACTCAAGCACCTTACATCACTGTACCAAGAGCAAACGAAATCAACTCCTCAACTGAGTTAATAAAGATCCGTAAAACTGTTCTCGTCACTTTAATTGCGAAAACTCCGAATGGTATGCGAAAACTTTCGGGGGAACTCGGGAACGCTCGGAAAAGTTCGGCTGTTTACGAATGCAGTTTATTTTTGTTGAATAGTTATTTAATTGCATGATGTTAGTTTTACGATGTATTATGGAGTGTTTCATGTTCTGCATTTCGTGAAAAAGTCTTGAGAATATGCGGAAAAACTTACACATAGTTGACATAGTTCTTAAACATACTTAAGTAACATGATATGAAATTCTAACTTACAGAAGACTTAAACAGATGTAACAGCTGGTCCCAAACTAGGCAAAGCCAGTATCTTAGTGACCCAAACACTACGCAATGTTCATAATTGAATGTGTTCTGCTAGCGAAGATTGTAATTCATAACATAAATAAATAAAATTTACACAAATGTGAGCTTTCAAGGAAGAAAATATGCTTTCATTGGTCACAGACAATACCTTTTGTGGTTCGTCATGTACCTCCTTATGGACACATCCATCCAGCTTGCAATATTTTCATATTCACCCCTGTGTTCAATATAGCTTCCGATGTTCTGCAGATTTCGAGCACTTACAAAAAACACTATGTTCTAACCCGATTTGTTCAGAGGAGGTTGTACTTGCTGAAAGGAACCGCAATGAACTAGCATTTCTCCAATGATGACTTGCCTCACATTTTAAAATTATTAAGGGATGACTTATGCAAGTGTCTCACGGGTGCGACCCGTAGCCCTGTTTGCTCAATTTATAGGGACCAAGAATCGGACGGGACACAGACGCTGCACAGTGTAGCATGAAATGTACGTGAAGTTGAGATCGGGCCCGGCAGCGTAAATACAAAGGCGGATGCAATACAGATAGTAGCTGTTCTGTATCGCAGCCACGTCCGTATTAATAAAGTATTACAAACACGATTACACCACAGACATTCGAAAACTTTCTGCAATGTGATCGGCTCCGAAAGTTTTACCAAAAACGACTGCATTATAAGTACTCGCTCTGTCTACACTACAGGTAAAAAACGTCGTAACGCACCTTGCGCTAACACAAAATAGCCTGAGTAGCTGCGAGCAACTTTGAAGTAGCGCTAGCCAGCCGCTGCCGCTGCCGCGGTACCATTTACTCCACTCGCTCGGCTCTAGCGATGCTTGTCACAGTTCTAACCAAACTAACCCATTTTACCCAGTGCACAATTTTTAAACAGTTTCTAACGGAAATAACACTATGGGTGTCTGCGTTGAATTCGCCTTTTCATTGCCTTATACAAACAAATGCGGCTGCACTACAAACAGCTGTGTTGCAGGTGGTTTCGGACGGACTATTACTGCTTTAAGCCATTCGCAAGATAATGCAGCACATACTATAGGTGTCTGTGTTGCATCCGCATTTGTATTTACGCGGCCCGGCACGGCCTATCATAAATCGTTCTTAAAAAATAAATTTCCATGAAAAACCCTTCTGGAAACATATCAAAATTTACGCAGCAAAAATGACATATTACGAGATATAATTTCAAATATTTTTATTGTTATGTCCCGACCGAATAAACATAAAAGCCCAGGGTCCTACATGCGCTATAAAACTGCAGTGTTATTGTCTTCTTCGTCGCATAAAATTATGTGATGGGTTCCGCGGCCATTTTGAACGTACTAAACATTTTAAAAGCTTCGTCTGAAGGGCATTGAAGCTTAAGTGTTAAGGTCTAAACATGTTATATTTATTGGGATCAGCAGGTATTTAAGTGAAGCTTTGCTGATTATAGCTACTTTGGCAGATGTGGGAGTTTTCTTATAGTAGGATAAGAAGTTTAGGTACTGTTTTTGTAAGAGGATAGAGAGCAGCTTATGGTTGAATTATATTGATAAGGCACTAAAATATTTTAAGCTACGGCAGAATACGGTTTTCTAGAAGAGGCCACGTAGGGTCTGCAAATTACGAGTGAATGACGTCACTAAAACTTTATTTATGAACTTAAGTTTTGCGTTTTCCTAGTGAGCGTATTTTGACATCGTAAAGTTAATCCCCGCTGCCAACATTGTCATGACGGCCGTTATGTGGCGGCCATCGCTCTTCTAGGAAACCGTAGCTTTAGTAGGTAGGTGAGTAGCGACTATCGTATAAACTTTTTACACCATAAGTACTACAAAAAAGAATTATAAGGATGTTATATACATCCTTATAATTCTTTATACATAAACATTTAAACATTTAATAACTGTACATAATATATTGGGTCCCCACCTATGAAATTAGCGTTTTTTTTCTCACAAATAGAGAACCTCGTCACTTATATGATTTAAAATATTCATCAATTGCTTGATATTATATAGAATAATGACCATCACAGGCAACTACCAATAGTAAAAAAAACCTTATTACTTATAGTTTTCTAAACATAAAATATTATACCTTAAAAATGACTCGGTGGAATGACAGCTCACTTCACCTAAGTTAACACCGTGAGATTATTACAGAATATACCGGCTGCAGTGCTATTCTGTAACCATCTCACCGTGAAAACTTAGGTGAAGTGAGCTCGGAGTGAGCTGTCAGTCCCTAGCAGCAGGTGGAATGACAGCTCACTTCACGCTCACCTAAGTTTTTTCGGTGAGATTTTTACAGAATAGATCGGCTGTTTTTGTTAGAAGAAATAACCACTATTTGTTTTAAAACTTAGCCAAAACTTATTTTTGTCGCTTAATCTAAGTGGCATACGTTATCTTAGTTTAAACATTAGTGCATAAAAGTTTTAAAACATTTAAGAAAATGTTAGTATGAATAATGCAACTTCTTTAAAATTCTCCATACAAAACAATGATTTCATAGGCACCTTTTATATTAACATTATTACACTTTCAAATTAAAACAAAAGGCTCTTAAGTTAACATTTGAAAATTAAATTTAAATTCCAAAATTATCTTCAAAAACGACATAATGAAACGCTGAAACATATTTTATCATTAAAGTTCTAATCCTGTAATACGGTTTTACTGCTTTTATTACCTAATTTTAATTCATAATTCTCCGCTGGCTTTTAATAAGAGCAAGTTATTTCAATTTAAAATAATTGAGTGTTAATGTTTGAAATATTATGAGCGCACTGTGCAATATTAACTAGTTAGTTCGTTTAAGAAATTATCTTTTTCTTCTTTGTAACGGTTGGTAATTTATTTCTCTGGATTTTAATAGCCGATGTAAGAACAGTTTAAAAATACAAACTACAAGTTTTTTTGACAAATAAAGCATATTACAGTGTATTGAATATTTGCTGGATAAAATGTACTTTATTTTTAAACTAGTTAGACTGATCTCATTCTTAATTTTATTCCGTTTAGTTTTTTTTATTTGTGTTTTCTTTTTACGTAATTTGCGTGCTGAAAGGTAAAATATGGTGATACTAAGACTGTGATATACTTACAATTATTACATGAATGTAAAACATCTGCACATTGTTTACCTATATTTGCAAATAAATGATTTTGAATTTGAATTTAGAATTTAACTTGAAAATATTTTTTTTTAGTTTCTGACTTTTAAAGCCTCCGTGCGTATGACAGTCCCGCCGACCCCAACATACCTAGTTGGAAAAAGCTTTGTAGATTGATTTTGAATGCGTATGATTGTCCCATCATACTCTACATAAACAATAATAAAATACACGCTGCTACGGATTACATTTAACACATACAACCTAAGCAAACTCTTCGCGTCATCACCATTTGTTTGAAACAGAATTCAAAGAGAATAGTGATTAGAATGACGGCTGTCAAAGGCTGCCCAACTTAAATGGAACTGGGCCGACAAAATTTGGGCCGAAATAGCACAGAAGTGATGCCCCAGTGATGCGAGGTCGTGCCATGCCACGTAGGAGGAGGACGCGCAGGCTCGCGAAATATGAAAGGAGTGGAGGAAGAGCTTTGCCCAGGAGTGGGACAGCGAAGTCAGATAAAAAAAAAGATACAGCTGCCTAGTTTTCCATCTCTTTTCATAAATACCCAAGAGTACGTGGCCTGTAATTTCTGGACTGCTCCAGCTAGGTAGGCACTAAATAAAGGTAGTCAATCATAAGATAGTTACAATTTTAGCTGTCAGATTAAGAGCGCTTATCCAAAAAGTTGGCAACGTCGCAAATAGCTGTCAAACATTAATTTGATTAATTTGGCAATATTAGTGTATGGAAATATGAAATGTGGCTAACTAGTGAACTAGAATTGTAATAATTAATTGCAATTATAATACTGAATTTGATGTTGTAACCGTTGTAAAAAAGGCTTTTGGAAAGTTTGGCTTTTTTACATGTAAAACTAAATAATCGGTGTTACGATATTATTTATTGCATTTCATAATCAATATTATAGTTAGTTAGTTAGCCACATTTCATATTTCCATACAGTAATATTGCCAAATTAATCAAAACAGGTAAATATTTGACAGCTATTTGCGACGTTGCCAACTTTTTGCATAAGCACTCTTAGGCCCTTTTGCTCCACAAATCACATACACGGACTTGCAACATCCGTGGTGCTTAGTATGCCATAACCTCCAATCTGTAAATCTATTTTCAAATTCGAGATTCATCCTTGACCCACGTTCTAGAATACAGGCCCTAGTCTTGTCTAATTTAGTAATAATTTCCTTTCTTTTACTTTTACTACACCACCTGACCAAATGACAGGGTGGATACAGGAACAAATTGTTTCATGTCCACGCCTAAGTTGCGGTCGTATTCATAATGCAAACGACAAAGTTTTTTATCGCCCCTCGCTTTGCTACCGGTGAAATAGGGATACGAAGTGGCCCGAAGGTCAGCGAGGATTTCCGAAGGATTATGGAAGGATAGACACGCTTATAGGGTACGGCTTTTTTTTTTTTTTTTTTCAACATTAAATAGGACAGACGCACCGATTGAAGGTTAAGCTGCGCTTGCTGAGTCGGTCCGTGGATGAGTGACCATCCATTATATTAAGAGTTACCTCCGTGCGTTGGAAAGCACGTTCACACGTTCAGTGCAGGGAGCCCTCCTGGAGGGTTCACTCAAGTCACATATGGAATGCCAGAAGCCCTTGCGGAGGGCTCATTTAAAATGTAGGTTGTTCTTAGCGAATTAGGCATTATAAATTGTGAAAATGAAATCAGTTGTATTATTTTAACAAGATTTCAAACTTAATGCCGGTGACACTCCTCGAGGGTTAACTTTAGCGCAAACGTAATGCCGGTGACCATCCTGGAGTCAACTTGCAATATGTATAGCAGCATGGTTTATGAGCTCTATGAAAAATGGGTGGAGGCGAAAGTGTTAAGTCGTTGCGTTGGTTCCGGCTGTCATTCATAGATCTTTGACAGTCGTTACGAATAGTCAAACTCTGACTACGGTTAGACCCAGTCGACCCCACCGTAGTTGGGAAAAGGCTAGGCACATTGATTGATTTTGCTCTCATTATGTAAGTGCTGAATTCATAACGCAGGAGGAATACCTAATAATAGAACATATTTGGTAAATCCCAAAGTGCACGCCTCGTATCGCCCATTCAAAAATTTTACCCGTCAATATGGGTAAATTTCTCACCTCGCAATCTTTACGTGCTGTCAAAAACTATTTAGGTTTCCTTTGTTGGTTGCTATGTAACGGAAGAGGGTCGAAGTTGGAAATATTATATACTTAAGTTTATTGGTAAGTTTTAATACTTTGAATAAAAGAGTCATTTTTAATATGGTTCCTCTTATAGCTGAAATTAAACTATTAAAAAAATGCAACAATTTTTCGCAAGCTACAATGTTTTCAGGTTTCACAATAGGGTATTACACCCATTTTTGAAAAGTGTCTCAATTAGATTCTATAGTGCTAATGAACTACAATAAAATTCACAAAAAATTTATTCAATCGTTAAGTGCCATAAAAATGCATAAAAATTTTGCATTTTTAAATGTCGCACGTAATTTGACGAAAACGCTGGACGCAGTAGACGCCATATTGCTCTGTGGTCATGACGTCAGTTAGCTGTGTAAATAAATGCAGTGATATTTTTTAAGTTATGTTAATTGTTTATATTTGTGTTGTGTCCTTTTATAAAACCGTCATCCATGGTACTATTTAAATAAAAATTACGTTGGTTACGAAAAGAATAAAAAGCCTTTATAGATTAAAGGTACGCTGATAGTTGACAGTTAACACTTTCTACGTTTACATAGCCGTATGACGTAATAACAGAGTGACTACTATCTAATGGTGTTATGAAACAGATTAAGAAAGCTGAAACATTTGAATTGAATTTTAAAATTTAGTTTGCTATTTTATGAACTAAAACTAACGTTTTCCGACTGCTTTTTGCCTAAGCTATCTCAATAATATATTTTTAGATTTTTCTCATACAGAGTAAAACACATATTGATTAACGAAAAAAAAAATAGTTATGTTAGTTTTTACTTTTTTTTTTTTGCGAAAAAAAAAAAAAAAAATCTTCAATCCATTAAAACATCCAGACTTATCCAAAATAAATCTCAACTCATCAGAGCAATGCGCGAAAACGTTACCGCGTCATCACGGTCCGCAGTAAAACTTTTATTTATTCCGAAACTTGTTTCATTTTTCTTTGCGCACATTCGAAAGAATAAGGCCAGATGTACACCGCAGAAACACATAAATAACACCACATAAAAGATGTATGAAGATGTACAAGCCCACTTCAAGAATTATTTACTAGAGGCCGGCTTGGGAGGCCACCTTGGATTTTTTTTCTACCTTTTTAAACAATTCTGTGTGTCGTACAGGATTAGGGAGGGCTAACTTAAAGCCGCACTCCTTTTAAGGTTACTGGAAAATTTCCTGCGAGTTACTGAGTTGTTAAAAAGTTGTAGCCGCTCGTAAAATGCGGAAATAGCTACTTATTTTTGCAGTTGGAGGAGTTTGGTCCATATTTTGTTTAATTACTTTCTCTATTATGATGACGTAGTTATTCGTTTGATGTAAATATGAATCATAATATTCTTTGAACGCATAATTTGTTTAAAAAGACGTCTCAGGAACAAAATCTACGTCAGCTGGATCAACGTTAGCTCTTTTAAACACAAAACTAAAGTTTCCAAATGCGCTCCATAAAAAACAAATCTACATTGGAATTTAGAACAGTTACATCCAAGTTGGAGAAAAAAAAACACAAAAGTCCCAGAAATCTTTGTACGAAAAATTCAACTATTTCAATTAAGAGTCTCGTAGCGTTCCATTTTCGAAACTTTGTTTTAAATTGCAGCGCCAGAAGTCGAGTTCCGAAGTCATTCCGAACGGTCCCATTTGACGTTCCGCCGGTAATAAGGTTCCGACACGTCCCGACCTTTTACGATCTTTAACGAAGTAATCGCTTCTGATCGGTGATAGGAAAAACCGTGCAATTATCTTATATTGCCTTCCGTGAGTTCACTTTTTTCAGTCAGGAATTAACTTCAGTTTAATTGTCTGATATTTATTAAAATGGAGATAAGTTTAGAACTGAAGTACAATAATTGCGTTGGTTTCTAACTTGACAAATAGGTACACTTTGACGACGAATTGAAGCTAGTTCTTCATCTTCGATATATTTTTTAAGTTACAACAAAAGTTGCCAGAATATTGTAAATTAATAAAGAAATATTTAGTTAGCTCAGGTTAAACGAAAAATAGGAGTATGTAAGGTTCATAGCAGGTGGATTTCTGTAGTTTCTGCCTACCCCCATAGGCAGAAGGCGTGAGTTTATGTATATCTACTTATTTCCTTTTTACAAACTTTTATTTAACTTGCAATGTAATGTATGTTTGTCCGGGTGGAATCTTGCAACTGAATTTTAAATCAGTTATCTTTAATCGATTGAGCTGAAATTTAGTATACGAGGTTAGTTTGGATGACAATGCATGTTTAGCTATGTGACGTCACTCTAATTCCAATATGGCGGATCATCCAAAATGGCGGACTAGTAATTTTTTCTGCACTACCACAGTATGGGTATCAAATGAAAGGGCTTGCTGAGGAGAACACGAAAACTAATGCAACGTCACATTAAATCCAAAATATGGGGGACCATCCAAGATGTATACTATAAATCCAATATGGCGGGATCTCCAAGATGGCGGAGGATATTTAGGAGCATGAGGAACAGGGTGTAAAGTTCACTCATCCACCATAGAAAAGGGAGGATCCTCCAACCAGACGGGTGTTGTGTCTGGCGGGCTGACTGCCCGACTGTTGATGTCGGATAGGCTTATAGTATAATATATGTCGGTAAACTCTAATTCCGCGATGCAGGATTTGTATGACGACATGTCTTTGATGCGTAGTTCGTATGTGGCGGTGTAACCGCTGTCCGCTACAGATGTTTTCTGGTTTTCTGAAGTCATTGAATTTTAACAAAAGTAGGTATGCCTTGGTCGATTTTATACTTTGACTTGTGTAATTTGGCGAGGTAGGCGTCAACAGCGTTGGTTTGCAAGCTATCTAGGAGAAGGATACTCCAAAGTCAAACCCGGAACTGTTTCATTCGTTTTCGAGGTGTTTATTGGCATGTGCTAGCTGTCATATAACTATTCATTTCAATTAAGTTTTGTGTTGCGATAAGTAAGTTATCTTGCATACTATTATATAGAATATTTTTTTTCTAACTAAACAGACAGCTGTGCTACTGGGGAGTTTGTTGCGCCATTTCTTCTTCCCAGCTAAAACACAAGGAAGAGATGAAGGGTGGGCGTTTGGGGGGACTGTCTTATGTAATTTTGACGTTCAAAAAGTGCTGATTCTCAGCCTAGTTTGAATAAAAGACTAGAATTTTGAGTTAGGCACAAGTTAGCTTTAAGCTGAAATATGTGGCGTTACTACTAAATTCCCAAGTCACTAAAAGTTCTGTCGCAAGATTTATCTGACTACTAACTAGTCTTGCTTGACATACTTATTATAAATAATTCTATGAAAGAAAATGTTTCCTATAAAATATGAAAATCTTGCGACAAGATTTTATATCATTTAATAAATAGTGTAATACATGTATTAAATTGATTGATTTGATTTATTTTAAAGTTATTATTCTTCTTTTTAGGGCAATTAAATAAAAGCATTCGACCTTGCCTTGAATCATATCCTATTATTATTTTACGACAACAGATGAACAGACAAAAACACAACATATTTATACAAAATTATACGTATCTAAATATCCATTCTTTTTGACGGCCGACAGCTTTCGCGAAAGTTATATTTTATGCAAAAACTTATTTCATATTTCTTATTCAAAGTTTTGCGGTACAGAAAAAGTTGCGACTATCATTATAAAGTGTGGTAACTTAAGGCTATATGTGGAGAGTGTGGGTAGTCGAAAAAAAACCTATTAAAAGTCAACGTTTAACTTTTTCCCGTGGATGTCGAGCTGAAATTAGTCGAGTTATGACATTGTAAGAGGTAAGTTGTGTTGCGTTAATTTATTTTTTGGATCACATTTGTATTATTATGGAGGTTTTTTTTTCAAAATAATATGACATGCGTGTTTGTTACAGGCACAGTCTTAGTTAATTTTAAGGTTTAATTTTGCAACTGCAGCAGCTAAAGGCTTGGATACAGTCATACTTAAAAACACAAAATATTGTAAAACATTTTAAAAGAGTAACTACGGAGTTTCTTGCCCATTCTTCTCCATACGAAAATACCTTTTGAAAGAAGCGCCTAGAATCAATTCTATCATCGTCTGCGTAGACTTTTCGTAGCGTTAGGGCCGGCTTGCAGTCTAACCGAATGCAGCTGAATACCAGTATTTAACATGGAGCGACTGCCTCTCTGACCTCCACAACCCAGTTACTGGGTAAAGCTTCATGCAGACTAGCGCGACGCGACAGGGCGACGCGACAGCGCGACGCGACAGCGCGACGCGACACCGGTTATTGTTATACCGTGAAATTTTCTTAGAAATTGTATTGTTCAAGTCGCGTAACGACATCGCGTCACGCTGGCTTAACGTGTTTACCGAGGTACGGAGGAGTCTTGGCATGTAAAGATGGTCACCCATCCACGGACCAACCGCGGCAAGCGCAGCTTAACCTGGTTGATCGACCCATACAGCTGTTAATACTCCATCTAAAATACTAGTATTCAGCTGTATCCGGTTAGACTGGAAGCCGACCCCAACATAGTTGGGAGTAGGCTAGGCAGATTGATTCTGTGCTAACGTAATTAGTATTCATTTTCGTACCTACCTATGTGCCTACTATATAACATCGAAAGTTAACCATCGAATTACTTTGAGTCGGAATGGAGCCAAGTCCTTTGTACGTATTTTCGAAACAAAGTACTGATATTTTTCCAATAGTTTTTTGTTTCGAAACCTTTACTAAAAAGTTTTGCTTACAGAGAAAAGTTCGAAAGAAAAGGGGATACATTTTTGTTCTGTCGGTATCAAATGTGACCTTGGACTGTTTATTACTCTCTCCGACGGTTTTCTAATTCGAACGAGGCATAATGCTTTATTAGGTCATTTGAAATAAGGCAAAGCTGATTAAAATCGTTGTTTCAACCCAGGATAAAGAGATCTAAAAAAAAAAAAAAACAGCCTTACAGTATCGCATATAATATTATGATGTGTATAACATCTGACATCTTGGCTGACAGTACCAACCTCTTGGAAAATGGTTTGGTACTATCTGACGGCCAACTTTAGCACCTAGCGCGCTCATTGGTCAAATGAAATGAAATGCAATTATTTATTCTGTAAATAGGATATTGGAATCACTTTTACCCGTCATCTTAAAAAAAATATAAAAAATTTGCTAGATGAGTTCGGCGTTTCCTATCTGACAACTTTGAGAAGAAAGGCTGAAACAAACTCAGAAGCCATAGTCTCATTTAAAGTCCAAACATAATCTTGGTCAGGCCATATGAGGACCATGTAGATTAGTCTGAAATGGTCTTTTGAGAAAAGAACCACACAGATTTGATTGAACCTGTCCTGTCAGTGCAAACATTTGTCAGTAATCTACAAAAAGCGCGCGCTTCACCGGCCTCTTGTTACACACTTCCGTCCCTTTTCACAGAATCAATCCCACAAATTGCTGGAGTGAGAGGACAAATTGTACACCTCAAGAAAACGGATTACAAAATCTATTTTTATAATTCTATGCAGGCACTGAATTACTATTTTGATATTAACTTTTTGATTTAGCTTTAATACCTACTTATTCTCAAGTAGTATCCCCCAATTCTTTCTCAGTTTACCAAACATTTGGAGTGCACTGCACATGAACCAATATTTGAGGTCGATGACAGTGCAAACAGCCTTAAAAACCACGTCTTTGGGTCCACCGTCAATACGATTGAATTACCTACTATTTACCGTCACGGTGTGTTCTTTAATTGGATGAATAGTGTGAGATAGTTGGTGGTATATTCACAAACACTTGTGTAGGTTAGGCAAGATATTATTTTTAACCGACTGCCCCAGAAGGAGGGTAATGTTTTTCGAGAGTATGTATGTATATATATACAGGGTGATTAGAAAATGGGTGCAAAGCTTTAAGGCGAAGATAGTACAGACAATTTAGAACCATTTAAGCCATGGTTGTCTTAGACGAAGTCTTACCAAGTCTTGTTTTAAGGTATGGAATAACTGTATGGGGAAATTCAACAGATGCCCAGAGGGCATTCATAGCCCAAAAAAAGTGGTCAATTTACAATCTTAAGTGGACAGACTCTTGTAAACCTGTATTTATTAAGCAAAAGCTACTTACCCTCCCGTCTTTATATGTGTTTGAAACCTGCAAATTTGTAAGAAACAATTGGTCGCTTTTTGAAAAAGATGAAAAGGCTATGTCAAAGAGGAAAATAGTACAAAAGCCACTAGTAGTCCCGCGTAATAGACTCAAAGTTTGCAGCAAAAATTGTTATACCATGGCGGTGAAAATATATAACCACTTAGCCAAAGAATTTAGAAGTGCTACAGATTTAGAATTTAATAGAAAGCTATAATATGTATAACTGGTTGTGTGAGAGATGTTTTTATTCCATCAATGAATATTTTGAGTGTAAAATGTAAAATTGATTATCATTTCATTTATTTAACATTATAATTATTATGACATCTACATATTGACATTACTTAAATAATTTTGAAACATGTTTATTATTCCGGCTATTTTTTATTGAAATGACATCATTATTATTGATTGCTATTTTTAATGTAAATTATTATTAGTGAATAGAATTGTATTTAATTTTAATTTGATTAATTGTACTGTAATCTACATTTAAATTATGAAACTATTTTTATATTATTGCTAACTACTAAATGTGTACTGCATGTTATATCTTAACCAAAATGTAAAATCAAAATATTTGCACGGCTGAAACGCCGAATATAGTGAAACCCATAGATATTAAGAACTTATGTTAGCTACCTATATTCTTGCAAATAAATATATCATTCATTCATTCATTCATTCATTCATTCATACCATTTTTTTTTAAATAAGGTTTAAAAAACGTATTGATACAAATGTTCTGAACTTTAAATGTCTGTAAAAAATGTCTAATGTTCACAGAAGCCTAAAAAATGTTTTGCTTGATTGCTTACACATTACTTTGATTAAATAAATAAAAAATAAACTCATATATCATTCAATTTGGCCATAATTATGCAGTTTACATAAAATTTTGGGAATTTCCGAAAAAAAAACAGATATTAGGTTAAAAAAAATGGTAAAACTTCGTCTGAGACAACCATGGCTTAAATGGTTCCAAATGGTCTGTACTATCTTCGCCTTAAAGCTTTGCACCCATCTTCCAATCACCCTGTATATCTTTTTATTTGGCACGTTTGGTTCACGTTCTTCGCGGTTTGATATATTTTAACATATGAGGTGTCGTTAGATTAGTCTTATTTGTGAGAGCGATAGGTACAGGCAATATAATATGTATGTCACAGATGGATTGACGAAACCGCTCTTTGAAATTACCGCCAGCTGTTTTACAAAACAGTTCCGTTATGTTTACAACCTTACAGAAAACAAAGTTCAATAGATAATATATGCTTGTTTTTTTCTGTTTTAAGGTATGTGTTTTTGCTGTTTTCTTTTACGTTTTTGATTTTACAAAACTGTTTTAGAGTTCGCGATGTGAACCGAAATATGCAAACACGCGGTAGCTACATGTGTTGGATCATTCGGTTCCCTACAAAATGGTTGAGCTGGGTGGTGCTGATCCATGCGTCATGATCTGACTGGTCATCTCTTATCAGCCAGGGCTTATTTTTAATCGTTTTTGTTTTTTTACATATTTTTTTACATTGTTTTCACACATAGAATCAACAAGAGTAATGATTTTGAAATTTCTATATTTAAAAGAGTGTCCTTGGAGTTTCTTGCCCGTTCTTCTCCATAGAGATCTACGTTTTGGAATGGGCAACTAGCTTCAACTTTCTGACTAACTGACTGACTCTGAGACAGTTCAAAAGTGCCTGTAAATGGTTTAATTGAAATAAATGCTTTGAGTTTGAGTTTTGAGTTTGAGCGAAACTAAACGAACTTAGCTTCGTTCTCAGTGTGGCCTACGCTTAGTTATTATTTAACAAAGAAATATTCAGTCTAAAAGATCCAGGCTGAGTAATACCTAGCTATTTATTTCTAGAAACTAAATTAAAGGGTTACAGCCCACCTGTGGCTACTGATATTAACATTTTTATCGAAAAAACCCTAAACTATTTTTTATTTTCAGTTAAGTATATATTCATTGCCAAAAGAAGCCATATATAACCGAAAATATACCTTAGATATTCCTAAAAATTAAACCTTTCTAAAAATGTAGCTTGAGATGGGTTTTTTTTATATTACTATTATTTTAATAAAATTCAAGCTCGTTATTCCTAAAGGATTCATAAAATTAAGTTGTTATAAATTATAACGGTTGCATGTACCAACAATTTTAGTCTTTATTTTCCCACATTTTGAGGTTTATAAAAGATAAATATCCAGTTAAAGCTTTTAAAAACAATTGTTTAGGTACCTACATCATAGGTATGTTTTTAAACATCAATCAATCGGCCTAGCCTTTTCCCAACTATATTGGGGTCGGCTTCCAGTCTAACCGGTTGCAGATGAATACCAGTATTTTACATGGAGTGACTGCCTATCTGATTTCTACAACCCAGTAACTGGGTAATACGATACCCCTTGGTAAGACTGGTTGTCAGACTTTCGTGCTTCTGAAGACCCGTAACGACTGTCAAAGATCTACGAATGTCAGCTGGGACCAACAGCTTAACGTGCTTTCCGAGGTACGGAGGAGTCTCGGTATGTGAAGATCGTCACCCATCCACAGACCAACCCCGGCAAGCGTAGCTTAACCTGACGGATCGACTCGTGCGGTAGTTATTACTTAGCAACGAACTCCTTCGTCACTCCTACACTTTTAAACATTTCATGTATAAAAAAACAACATAAAAAACCAAAAAACAATCGTTACTCTTTTCTTGGTGTGTTATTGGTTGAATAATAGTTAAGTTTATACTGGCTTTGGCAAAAAAGTCAATGAGGGCCTATATTTTCTTTAGTCGTGACTGAATGATGAACAACGAATGAAACGAATGAGGAATGTCATCATATATTTTATATTCAATGTCGAAATGGAAGACTTCTTGTCAAAGTGGCGCCAACTAGTAACGTGAATTTTCACGAAAATCCTAATTCATAGAGCGGAGATTTTAAGACGAAAAAAATATTGGTGATACTTTGAAAATTCTTTTTAATTTCCCTCTGCAACCATATAGCAGTATAATAAAATAAAGAAGTACAGCTGTGTGCTTAACTATAGCACATAGCTTGCAGTGGAACAAACCCTATACCTGGTAATAACATAAGAGGGCGAGGCATTATTTTTCAGAGGTAACCTCCCGACCTTGCAACAAATTCAATCAACCTCCGATTAAAATGTTTGCAAAGCACTGAGAGCACTGATAGTGTATTTTTTTAAATAAAAAAGCAAAATTGAAAAACAATCGAAATGATGCTGAGATTTTTGGTAATTTTATGAGACGTTTCAAAATGGTTTTTCTTTTAAAATTTAAAATTGGATGAGTTTTCTTATTCTTAAGATTTTTTTATGTTCGTTGGATGATTTCAATTAAATAGTTGGTACCTACACATTATGTTGTTACTAAGACAAAGATCAAGGTAGCTATAGACTCTAAAATTAACTTTTTATATTGAGTTTTTTTTAGATTTGGATTTTTTCAGGATAAATTTGCTGAAATGACGCTGACGCTGAATTTGAGGGTTTTCTGACGTTCATTGGTAAGCACTGAGACTTGTCTGGGCACCTGTCAAAAGTGTCAAAGCGCGTATATTTTCTTTTTCCGTGACTGAATGAATGAAACGAATGATGAACGTTATCATAATATTTTACGAGTCCGCGCCAGCACTGCCAACCCTATTGACGTGGCGCTAGTGTCTATGTCATTGCATCACATAGCATTAAAATAAATGGAGTTTCAAAATTTTCAACCGGCCTTCTTTCGTGGCGTACACTCTTTATTCATTGTCAAAATGCCTTTTGTCAGAAGTGGTGCCGACCCACTGACCTCCATATATACAAGTACGCTGGACCTATGATAAGCCGAGCCATAGTGGGGCGATTTGATTTTCGCCATTTTGGCGCTGATCGCAGAAGTGGGTGGGAACGGAACTAATAATAGGGATGGGACAGTAAGATAAAATACATCGATAAAAGGCTTTTCCGACCATCAGGTATACTATTTCTATTTTTCCGACAGATACAGATATTTCGGCCGGGTTGTTTATACTATTAATATAATAAAGCTGATGAGTTTGTTTGGTTGAACGCGCAAATTTCAGGAACTGCTAGACCGATTTCATAAGTTCTTTCACCGTTGGATTGGTACGTTATCCCTGAGTGACATAGGCTATGTGTGTACCACGGGAGAAGTTGGGGCAGACTGCTAGTCTTAGGATAATCCGAAGCCAGATTAAGGGGGTACTTAGTATGTGACTAACTAAATCCAAAAATAAATAGGGAACGCTTTTTAAAAAGAAATTAGGGTTTCTTGGGATGGATTGGAATAGGTAAGGTATTTATAGAAAATAAAATGAGTTATGTTTAATAAAACAGTCATCGGAGAAGTACTTTGAACAGATGTAATCATATTTTTTCGGACGCCAACTAGGCTTTTCAATGTTTTTTGCGCCATAATTCCAGTCTTCTTTTGTCAGTCGGAAACCTGTAAATTATTTTTAAATTATACGAGTATGTATTTGATAATAAAAATCGGTCATCGGCGATTTCCGTTCTTGAAAGTAAATAGATATCGTTAGGAAAAATATTGATAACTTTTACAGCACTATAAAATTTTGTGGTTTATAAAAAACCGGTTATACAAAGACAAATATATTGTTATTACGTATAATAAGATAAGTGACAGATTTTTAAATGTCTAATAATAACTTGTGCAATGCAACCCCACTTCCTTTCTGGTAACGAGTTTTGCATAACAAACACTCTTTCATAGTTGACCTATGAATGACCACCACTTATTTATGTATCAACTTAATAAATACGACGCAACAAAGAAGCTTAATCGCGTTAAACCTCCAAAAACACTCTAAAAATATGGGAGACAATTCAAACGAGACAACGGCCACTTGCAAGTTACGTCAGATTTAGTTCTCTACCCACGCATTGGGGGCGCTTCAAATAGGCACAATAAAGAGCTGTCATTTCATAGGGTATCGTAAGTCCAGCGTACTTGTATATATGGAGGTCAGTGTGCCAACCCGAAAACCCAACAACCTGACATAAGGTAACAAAATATCACGCCTGTATCTGTACGAAAGCAGAAGTGCACCCATATTCTGATATCAGACGCGTCACTCGCGTGAATGTCCTTTTTTTTCATTCCACGTTACAGGACACTGACAAAATTTCGAATGAATGAATGATATGGACTGATCCCAGCGTGGCTTAACGAGATTCAATAAATCAAATAAAACCCAAGATTTGCACTAGCCCCTGGAGCCTCACGTTTCATGGGGCTACAGAGGCCACTGCATATCAAGAAGTAGACCGGAGCACGGTAGTCAAGTGGTAGGAAAGACGTGCCCTTAGGATGTGGAAGGACTTCCAAGTCCCATTGGATATGTATGTTTGAGTAGGCAACACAGGACACTAACAAAATTTTTATCGTTAAATTTTTCGATCATTCGATAGGTAAGTGAAAGATGTCGAGTTCCGGAAACCAAATGAATTAATTATACACTTGATTCATTCTGTGTTCAGATATTTCACCTGGAGTCGACGAGATGGTGATGTGTGACGAAGATAAAGATTAATAATCCTGCTTCGATGTTTTATTGATTTTTAGTCAACTGAAAAGCGTTTCGACTAATATATGAAATTTAATCATTGTCCAATTACATGGTCATAAAATCTCATAATACTAATATTTATAATCATAATAACACTGTATAAAATTGCCATAAAGCCGCGGGTGAAGTTTATACTGCTTGTTGTGTATAGAAAATCCATGCTTTTTACACCATGGGTGTTTTACATTACGGGGTAAAATTAAACTAGCTAGCAAAACTCCGCAGATCCGATGGTATGGATGGTATATCTATATATCGATACCATCGGGTCTGCGGAGTTTTACTAGCTACTTTTTTATCATGTACCTCTATAGGTACATGATAAAGTAAAAAGAAAGAAGGGAGCTTATAGCTAAGTAATAACAGCCACACGGGTCAATCCATCAGGTTAAGCTACGCTTACCGGGGTTGCCCCGTGGATGACCATCTTAACATACCGAGACTCCTCCGTGCCTTGGAAAGCACGTAAAGCCATTGGTCCCGGCTGTCATTCGTGGATCTTTGACGGTCGTTACATCGTCAGAAGCCCGAAAGTCTGACAACCAGTCTTACCAAGGGGTATAGTATTACCCAGTTAATGGGTTGTGGAAGTCAGATAGGCAGTCGCTCCATGTAAAATACTGGTATTCAGTTGCATCCGGATAGACTGAAAGCCGACTCCAATATAGTTGGGAAAAGGCTAGGCAGATTGATTGATTAAAAAAAAGCAATTAATAAGGTGATGATTTTTTTTTGGAGTCGTCAACTGCCAGTAGAGTAGTCACTTAAAATATCAGTTTTTTTTTTTTTTTTTCAATCACACCTGTTTAAGACGCTCACGTCCATTCATCAATTTGAAAAGAGCTTAAATCTTCAAACGGCTGAACCTATTTTGAACCATATATAGATAGTGTAATCCACGACGACGCGACGCGCCCCACTCCGGTCCGCTCCGTACTAAAGAACAGCTTACAGTACAGTAATCGCGGAGTGGGGCGCGTCGTCGTGGATTGCACTATCTGTAGCTAGAAAAACTGCTTTCAAATATAAACAAAAAACGATTTCAAATTGGATCAACCGTTTAAGAGCTGCGGTGCCACACACATACACACACACGTAGCGGTCAAAGTTATAACACCCCTCTTTTTTCGTCGGGGTTAATTAAACAGATTTTATCAACTTACCAGCGTCTACACTACCAAAAAAAAATCTTTTTTTTTTGTCGTGTTTGTTATCAATACCCAATATCTCTCGCGAGTTTTGCTAGTTAATTTTATTTGAATATATAGAATTATCCTTAGTTAGAATTGTAAATTAAAACACTAATCATTATTCGTGGTCTGTAATGTATGAGACGATTGCTTTGCAGTGGGATGACTATAGACTAATAACAATATTATTTGAATACTACCTATTAATAATAATAGTATGTGGTATCCCGTAGTGTTAAAAGTAAACGTTAACGTCCCAAGGAGGTCATCACTGGCGCCACATAAACCAAGCCTTTAAGAAAACGCAAACTAAGATCGTGTTTATGTAAACAGGAGAAATCACTGCTAACCATTTTCTTGACTCTTTTAAGCTTGCTGTTGCCCGCGATTTCGTCTTCGATTCAAGATGAAAGTAGCGTATGAACTTCGTCGGGCCATGTTCTACCCATGTGCCGAATTTCATCCAAATCTGTTTAGCCGTTTTAGCGTTAAAGAGTAACAAACAAACAAACTCACTTTCGCATTTATAATATTATACAGGGTGGAAGGGCATCGACGCGAAAACTGATACCATGGATTCAGTACATGATTCTGAACGTCAGTTACTTAAAAAAAAATCAGCTGTTCCATACATTTTGACCGCGTAGGTATTGAACTTTTCTATGTAACAGCTGTTTTTTTTGGTTGGTTTGTTCAGAATCATGTACTGAATCCATGGTATCAGTTTTCGCGTCGATGTCCCTTCCATCCTGTATACTCGCTGCGACTTGCAGTTTCACCCGCATAAGTCTTGATCCCGTGGGAATGTCGGGATAAAAGTGTCCTATGTCTTATGCCAGGTCATGGTCTACCCGAGTCCAAATTTTATCCGAATCCATTCAGCCGTTTTAGCGTGAAAGCGTAACAAACAAACACACTTTCGCATTTATAATATTAGTCAGGATTAGGATAGTTTAGATAGACATTCAAACTAGTTACGTATATTATTAATACATCGAGTGCAATATAAGTAATCTGAGTTCGCAATTTATTTGCGAAACATGTAAACAAACATGAGTTTTAGGAAAAACAACTGTAATGCCTACACATAAGGTTAAGTTTGCTCTACAACTTCATACTGTTTATGACTTTTTCAAAAACATCGCGATTTCTGTGATAACTAAGTTAAATAATAATCTTCCGGAATCAATTCTTTAAATTATTGTGAAAACCCCGATAAAATCCATTACATACACACAGACAGACACGAACAGCGACTTTGTATTATACTATGTATGTATGTACTAAGACTTATAGATGATACAATATATATGATAACACGTGCTTCTTGGATACTTCAAACAGGAAGTGCACCGGTGTTCAAGTTAAAAGCACCGAAAGTAAACATTCTGTGCTGTGCCATCGATAATTAAACATTTGTTTAGGCGGTTCTTATTGAGTTTATCTTTTACAACACTGGGTATATTTGACGCTATACTTACGTCAAATATACCCTGTGATGTAATGATAAGCTTTTGAAGTCACACGGAATTACTCATCGAGATTATGTGCTCGTGAACTTGAAGAAAAAAAGAACAGTAGAAAAGCACACTTGCACACATAGAATCACGCCTTCTTCCCATGGGAGTAAGCAGAAATTACAGAACGCCACCTTCTACGATCCATACATACTCCTCTTGCCTCGTTGACGTTCATACATCTGGTCATACACGCACGCCGGTTGCGAGTACTACGCACCTGTCCTTTCTGAAGAACATCACCAATAAGGTCAGTACATGTCCTCCTTTGGCTTCCCCTCCCGGCGCTTCCAGTCACCTCTGCCTTGTAAATACATTTTGTTATCATCCTCTCAACATGACCAAACCATCTCAGCATACCCTTTAAATTTAGTGTCACTACATTTTCTTTTAACTCACACCGTTGTCTAATCACATCATTCCTTAGCCTCTAATTTATAGTTAGACCACACAGGCTTCGCAAAGAACGCATTTCCACAGCATTTAACCAACTTTTTTTGTAAATTACAATGACAGCTCAATGACGTGACGTGAGTCTAAGACGTAGCTGTCACAGCATAAAAAAGTTTTCTTGTTTGTTTTAGTACTTTTGCAGCGTGACAATCTATATATAGTCTAGATAGATACTGTGGCGCTGCCGCTGCGCTGCTTGTGCACACACAAGGACTAAACTACATAAACATAATATTCGACAGAATTATTAATACGGCGGTAGTTTTCAACGCTTTCCCGTCCCCAAGTAGGGTGGCAAAGCAAGTGTCTAATTTAACTGAGACTCTCTAAGTTTGTTCATTAACTTTAACAAGATTTTGTTGCGTCACCCTTTGAGACTGCGCACTACGGTGAAATATTAGAAGTATTTTTTTAAAGGTATATTTATGAAGCCGTTAATGGCTTTCGCTGCGAACGTTTTTTTTTTTGTGAATCCTTTTATAGTGAGGGTTTTGTTGCCGCTTTGTTACTGGCTTTATGTTTTGGAGTTCTATTTTTAAGTGTTTGAGAAAACGAAAATAGGAACGTTAAGTTTTTTCTGCGTACAGGGAAATGTGTGAAAGGTATTCTTTTGTAACTGTAAACAGTGTAAAAGTTTGGAGCGTTAAATGAAGCATTTTTGACGTTGAATTAAGATCAATCCGTTAGGTTTTTTCTTGAAATGAGAGTATCGAACGTACCCAATGACTTGATACAAAATGTTTATATATTCATAGCTTTTTTACACTTTCATGATTTTCTTTTTAGACATTGTAATTAAAATGCAAAACAACATCTAAAAGTATGTTAAACTTTTCACAGAACTTAATTTAAATCCCGAAAACTTGCTCTGCTTTAACGGGATAAAAGTAAACAAGTTTATAAAATCCGCACCACTAATTTTACTCAAGCAAAATATTTTTAATCTATTTATGAATTTGCAAAAGGTGTAGCTGCAAAGTTTTTCTCAGTAAAAAATTAAACTCACAAAGGCAGTTCCGAACTATCGGCCGAACAATATCTTTGCGTTGGAACTCTTAAATAATATTGAGAGCGGAAATATTTAATTGCATTATTTTACAAGAGAAGTTGGTCGGGAAAGGTCCTGCACTCGACAGACTTTGTGGATGCCGTAACCGCTCAAAGAATGCTAAGAAAAACTTTTATGAAAAAGTTTAAACTGTTAGGGTTTAAAGAGTCATGGCACGGATAATTGGTGTTCCTTTTATAATAAACATGCTTTTGTTCGTGTATTTAGATTGTGTTTATGCTTTTGTGGCTTGGTTTGTTCTGAATCTGGTATTTGCTGGTTGCATGGCTTTGACAGCATCGGAACATCAAATAGATACATTCACCTGAATGTATAGTCAGAGGGTCTCTTAATTCAAAACTAAGCACATTTTCTTATTGTTCGTATGGTTAGTGACTAACCTGGTGTAATTTGGCTGCACATGCCGTGGAGAAATATCTCAGGCATGACGGTTTCCTCACGATGTTTTCCTGCACCGCTTTTGAAGCAAGTGATAATATACAATTCGCACATAAATCTGAAAAGTGCGTCCAGGGGTGCGAGCCTTGGGTTCGAACTTGAGATGTATAACTTGGCAGTCCGAAGGTCACATCACTAAGCTATCACTGCTAACAACACTGCTGCTGTTGGCAAGCAAACACAAAGCACATTGAGATCAGTAATTATTATCTACTTATTTTTATAAAACAATTTTATTTGACAAATTAATTTTCTCGCTAGCTTAGGCGTTTTCACAAAAGAAATGCTGAGATCCAGATAATCATTTCAATCCAAGAAGTAGGTTGGTACATAATTTTAATATAGATATCTTAAAAAGTTGTTATTCACAATAACTAAAAGATTTTGGAATAATCATGGCTAAAGAAGTTGCAAAATCTTCTATCTTCAGATCACAATTTCGGTTGTGTTCCTTCCAGTCCCGACCAATCTATCTTCGATAGCTCAGCTTAACATTTGCTCCGTCAAACTGACGGCATAGTGCTCCCGGGAGTAAGAACTATATTCGGGTCAAGAATGCATCGCCAATATGCTTAGCATAGAATACTTAGATAGACTCTCTTCTCATAAAGGAGTGTGTTCATTTTGTCGATAAATGTTTTGACTTTGATCAGGGATATATGAAAATGTATGGCGTCTTTTGCGGGAAAGTCCGAAAGAGATGCCGTGGCCCCTGGCAACATACAGGCAACTGAAGGAGGTTGGGTTTTTGTCACCTCAAAAAGAAAAACATTATACGATCACGTGTGTCTGTCTGGCTGGCTGGTTAGGTGTCTGTCTGTCTGTTATAAACAATTTGCTTCTAATCTACTGGACCAATTTAGTGGAAATTTATTAAACATATGAATTTCTGTGACCCCAACACGACGTATAACACTTTTGAATACGAGAGTCGCTTATCGGGGGCAAACGGATAAATAAAAAAAACCGTTTTGCAAACTGTACAGTGTGATATATGAAATATAAGGGCTTGTTGTGAGGATCTCATTTTAATTTTAAGGAAATGTTGACGAATCCATGCGTTTTTGGTACCCGGGCGTCGTTATAAGTCGCGCGAACGCGAACGCGCTGTCCCCGTGAATACACATGCGCCATAGGTTGCTGATGGAAAGTCAGTTGTGTTTACAAACCGTTTCTTGTACAATGTGAAAGAGACAAAAATGTTCTATATTTTGAATCAAATTTAAAATTTGTGCTGTATATTATTACGGTACTGTGACCGAAAAAAGTTGCGTCCTTCCGGAAGTACTTAAAGTCCTGCTCGCAGGACTCCAGGCGATCTATCATTAATAATTTTAAAATACATGCTTATAAAGACATTTTAGAAAATAGATGAAAATTATCCATTCGCCTCTTATCTCCTGAGCCTAACATTTTGAACAAAATACTGAGAATGGTTCTTTACTCATAGATTACAGAAAAACTTTTAAGAAGTAAATAACATGGTAAATCTATCAATATTGTGCATACAAACTTACATTTGCAGTTGGAATGTATGGGAGATCATTTTTTTCAACTACAATGTTAATTTCGTTCTGGGGATAAATTCATCCCAACTACGAAACCCTTCATTGTGCTTGGTCCGATACGCACTTGGCCGGTTTCTATTTTGTAATCTTATCAACGATATAGGTAGGTACATACACAGCATTCACCCACAATCTTTGTCATAATTTTATTATAGATCTTGTATGTAGGTACCTAAATTATAGCAAAGCACGGCACTATTAAATAGCGTAGTATTGTATTAATATACAAAAGAAAATATATTATATAATTTTAAAATGGCGAGCAAAATTGTGTTTTTAAATATCTAATAATAACAATAAAAAAACATTGATTACTACGTTATACCGGTTGAAGTCATCACGTCAACGCCGGCTGTCGCTGAAAACCAGGGCTATCTCGCATAGGGTCGCAGTATTATGCTGAGCGATGGGCGTTTTACGTGGAGGTGACGCATATTTTCCCCCAAATTGTTATTTACGTGTTTTGTACTTTTTTGCGTCATGTTCACCGCAAAAAGAAGAATTTTCTTTCTTTCTTTGTAGTTTATGCTGTATATACTATGTACCCATGCACCATGTGACGAAGCTCGTTCAGGAAAGTAACCACGATAACTATCTGCTGCCAATCAGCGTTGCTACATTTTGGATTGAAATTGCTTGTGTAATTACAAGTATATGAGAAATTTCAGCGTTGCATTCAGGATAGCAAATGGGAAACTGTGATGCCTCAGGTAGGTATTGCAGATTGTCATCACCGTCGTTAATCAGTTACCTACCATAAGAGTATATCCCATCTTAGTTATGATAACTGAACCCAAATTGTGTAACACACGCACGATCAATCATGATCTGAATCATTTTTTTAAGTATAATAATGCTAATTCAATGCTTCATGTTTGAAAAATTTGTCAAAGTCAAAGTCAAATAATTTATTTCAATTAGGCACAAAAAAGGCACTATTGAACGTCAAAATTTACAAAAAAATAATTGATTCTAGTCGTTCCTAAAGGTAGTTTCATATAGAGAAGAAACTCCACCGTTACTCTTTTAAAATGTTATTATATACATGAAAACGATGCACTAGAATAATATTACTATACCACGATAGGTTAAAACACTTAGATGAATTATGTGATAAAGAAAGAAAGAAAAAAAGAAAAATATTTTATTTGGGACACAGGAAAAACAAACAGTATAATATTTAAATAAAAAATAACAATTTAAATAAAATAAAATAAATAAGGAGCATACAACAAAATAAAAACGACCTGTGCGAGGCCAAAAAGGCCCCTATCTCAGCATAATATCTGTGATAGATGCATGGTGCTCACATATTTAGGTACAAACATTGTAAAATTATACGATATTCCTAACATTTTAACAAGTACCTAATACTAATAAGCCAGTGTGTGAGTTCTGCGTACAACAACGTAAATAACGCAATGAATGTTGTTGAACTGTCAAAATGAAAAAATTGTCATAGATCGTGTGTTACGCAGTTATGGTGATGGATGCAATCATAAAAAAACGAAAAAACGATTTGTAGTTACCTAAACCACAGTATGATTATTAAACTGTGCGTAAACACTAAGTCCAGCGTTATTTAATAGATAGAAGGTAAAGAGAGGAAAATAAATTTTATTTTGGTGAATTTAGTGACGATATTTATTTACAAAGCCCTATAAAATGTCAGATTCGTAATATACTCGTAGTTGTAACCGGTGCTCATATATATTTTAGGTACATATTGTATGAAAAGATGCATGTGTGCAAGAAACGAAGCGTGTAAGGATTGTAACATATGGCGTTCTGAACTGCAGATCTGCTAGCTGGGAGAATTTTGGGATTTCATCTGTTATTGAAATACAAATCTATTTGTTAGTACCTAAACGTGCGCTATAAAACTTTTTTTTTTTGTTATAACGTTATTGTGGACGGAAATTTAAAAGTGTCTTCATATAATATTTCCTTACATTTTATTTTTTTCCCTGTGTTATCGTGATGCCGTGATGTGGACGTGGACGTCCACGAAATTATCGTCACGTTAGAAATGGTAAAAACGCAAAATAAATAACATGAAACTTAATAGTCTTTTAATTTAGTACCTAGTGTAAATAGTTGTGTTCAAAATTGTAAAAAAACATTATTATGTTTAAGATAACATTGGGAATTATAAAACCTTAAAAATGTTGCCTAGCCTTTTCGGCTTCCAGTCTAACCGGATGCAGCTGAATAACAGTAAGCCCACTAGCCACCAGTAATAATAAAGCCAGATAACTAAAAAAAAAAAGTAAAGTTATGTATATAATTGGGCGACTATTGAAATTCTGTCTCCTAAACTAAAACTTGAATCAAAGTTTACACTTTAAAGTTTCTTTCATTAATGAAAGAATATTTATTAGCCAATAGAAAGCCATAAACGTTTTTTTTTTTCTAACGAATTGCGGTCCTGTACGATACATATATTTTTTTTAAACACATTATGAATCTGTGCCTGTATCCAAACAATCTGCATTCTAAATTAACCACAGAGCTATTATCGCATCTGTTGCATACCCCAAACCACACATTTTAACCGGTCAAAATCATTGTGTATCATAATTTTAATCTGTTTGCTTTACGAAGAATAAAACTTCAAAAACGAATTTCGTAAGTGCACTGTGCAGCCAGTGTAAACCGATTAAAAAATTCGCTTTATTGAAAATTCTAACCCATCTTATGATGTTGGTTGATCAACCATGAAATATTGGTCTACGGCAACCCTGTAATTATTCTCAACCGTACACACATGCCTGGATTTGCTCTTAAATTCTTTAAACAAGCGAATTTCTACTTTCTGATCAGCCAGTCAGGGTTTGATTTGTCTTGTTGGGGTGCTTTAACCAAAAATTGGTCTCGGTGAATGGACAATACATCGAGGCTGTGAATTGTTCGAATATTAAAAATCATTGGAGCATTATTGAATTGCTCTTTGCTATTAATTCGATGTTGGTTTTTGGTGTGAGCGGTGGCTGATAAGCGGAGCGCATTGATATAGTTGGGAATATATAAGATTATCTGTGTGATAATAATAAAAATAATTATTTATTAATTTATAATATTGGTACATTTTCAACTAAACAATGAAAGAAAATAGAACATGGTGCCGATTCTCTTGTTACAAATGCCTCTAAACTAGACTAAAAATTACCAAAATTTAGTTTACTCCGGTCAAACGATGATTTCCCATTCTAAAACAGACTAAAGTGACACAACTTAACTATATTTTAGTTTGACAGCACTAAGATGGCACTGAGATTTTAATTTAGTGAAAATGACAATTTTGCTATTGGTGTGGAATACTTTATTAGTTGTCATGAACTAAAATTCACACGAACACCTCGACCTCAGGTGCAAAAACAGTATACTTTTTTTAAAACGATTAAATTGAAACTTGAACGTGAAATAACACGTTAGCGGTTCTATTTGCAGGCAACAACTGTCTGCGGTTATGCGATGTTATTAAATATTTTTAAGAATATTTTTTTACAGCTAAAGTGTTTTAATTTATAGATACTAAGTTTTCTATTTAATCTATTGAACAGAAATGGTTTGGCAAGTACGATGCAAATACGCACGGTGCAGTGGTCTCGACTATCCGTGGCTCATCCGCCATTAGTTTAATTATAAAGATTAAAGACTGTTTTTCTAGCCTCACCATCTGTCTTCTTCATCACTCTTCTATTCCACCTTCACATTCACTTACTTTTTAGGGTTCCGTACCAAAATATTAAAAAGGAACCCTTATGGTGCATCTCAGTCTGTCACAGGTGAATATCTCAAGATTTACTAATGCTATCAGCTTGAAATTTGGAATAGTTTTAGATGACGTTTGCTCAACTACTTTGCAACAAACATTTACACCCATATTTCTGAACTTTGCATAGAGAAAAATCTGAAATTATTCTATGTGATAAAAGTTTATGTAAAGATTACAGGAAAAATAAAACGATGTCTCTAAATAGCACACTTTTTCAGAATTCATCAACAAAAAATGCATTAGTTCCACTACCGGTCAAGAGATGGCGCTGACCTAAACTGCAATATTCTACACCGTGGTGTTAAAATTCTCTGACAAATATAGGCCTCGCCGATGAAAATTTTAAAACATTTCACGGTTCACAACCAAAATGTCCGCCTTCCTACCTACTCGCAGGTTGCTTTGGGTGAAGCACAGTTGTAGTTTTTTCTGGGCACATAACTATAGATACAGGTATCTATACGAATTAAGCTCCTAATAGGACCCCGGTTATTTATTTACCCCGGTTATAAACTGATTGCAATGTGGAGTGGCTAAAACGGTTTTCAGTCACCTCAAGCAGTTGTGGCTAAGATTTGTAAATTAACAATAAAGATATAATGGTAAAGCACTGTCCGTGTATTCGCCCTTCCAAATGTCCGCCTGTCCGCCCATCCACCTGTCCGCCTGTCCATCTATCCTACTTTTGAAGGACTAAAGTATTTATATATGATGGTACGGATCCCTCGCTGCGCGAGTCCGACTCGCTCTTGAGCGGTTTTTTCATTAATGTCCCTTGAAAAATGAACTCATCTATTCCTTGGTATCCCTCTCCTTCACAAATCATCGCTCACATTCATCACTCTTCTACTTCATCAGTCATCATCGTCTGCTGTAAAAAGGCATAAGGTACTACCGCACCAACCCGCTGTTACTGCCCCCCCAACTCAGCATAGAGTTTCGCACAGAGTGGCTCCGTTTGAACGATAATGGTTTTTAAAAGGGACTGCCGGTTTGTTTTGTCAAACTTTTGCGTCGGTCTTTGTTCAAATACCATAGATTTTGGATTTCTCATCGACATCTGTTTCGAGGAATTGCAGTTATTGATTGTGTTTGGCATTGAAAGGTTTTGAAGTTGATTGCGTATCATTGAAGCACCCTGTATAAAATTGCCTGGTGGATGTCGTTTCGCGGGCGGCTCGTGGCTAAATTATAACAGCCGCTTCATGGTTGAGTAACGCATGTCGAGGTAGGTATGTGGATGGATGACCATCCGAGGTCTAAAACCCCTCCGTGACTCGGAAAGCACGTTAAGCCGTTGGTCCTGGCTGTCCGTTGTCGATTTTTAACAGTCGTTACAGGCAAGTCTGACAACCAGTTTTTTTACAATTAATAACTCAGTGTGTGAGGAAGTAATCACAGAATGTAAAATCAATGTCATAATATAATAAATACATATATAAATTACACAATATTAGTAACCAGTTGGATTTTGTCTAGGTTCTAGCTTATCCTAAGGAGCAGGACCAGCATGTTTTCTTATTCTTATCTCGGATATAATCCAAACTGGATTAAGGTCAGATAGGTAGTCGCTCCATGTAAAATGCTGGTATTCGGCTGTATTCTGTCAGTCTGGAAGCTGACCCCAAAATAGTTTGGAAAAGGCTACGCAGATAATGGTGATTTTCGTTTAAATATTTGAGATTGTTTTGGCAATGCTAATATTAATCCCTTAGACTTTAGCGTCTTAGTGTGGTGATTACGAAATAACTATTTAAAAATTAAAAAATATGTTCAAAAACTAAAACCCGACTAATGAAAAATCACGCTGTATAAAGTATGAAACAAGAAAATATTTCAGACAGAAATCAAGACCTTTGTAGGTACAAAAATGGTCAAGGTAGAGCCGTCGTCGCATGCAATTATAATTTTGTAGGTGTACAGGCATGCGAACATGACCATTTTGATGTCAAAATTTCTCTCTGCCTCGTTGATCTAGTGGTTGCAAGGGCTACAGCTGAGCATGAGGTGAGGCAAAGTGTCATTGGGTTTTTCCATCTGGAATCCCTCAGTAGCAGCCCGGAGTCTGGATTTGTGCCCGGTTGGTGGCAATAGGCTCGCCCCCTATTACATGGGACCCGAACATAACTGGCTAAATGTGGGTGTACTATAGATACACCTCTGCCTAACCCTTCAGGGAATACAGGCGTGATGTTATGTTATGTTATGTAATTTCTCTCTGTTTTTGCTTTTGTTTTCGATATTAAGAGCATAAGTCACCTCATCAGATAATTAGGTAACTAAAAATCTAAAATCTAGGTCGATACCTAGCCTTTTTTCAATTATATTGGGGTCCCAACATAATTGGGAAAACCTCTAAAGGTCTAACTCGATGTAGTTGAATACCAGTATTTTTACAAGTCACCAAAGGATAACATTAACTAACATATATTTTAGTCCCCCCACTTATTTAAATCCTAATCTTCCACAAAAAAACAAAACACTAGCGAATCCAGCATCAACAAGAGTTATGCCACTATTAGTCTTAAAATTAAACGTACGTTTGTTGAGCTACAAAACAACAATGACTCAGTTAAATATGCACCTCTCTCGTATTCTCATCCGAGTTTACATTTGATATTACATCATACTAACCACTTGACAGGATGTTCAGACTTGGATACTGGCATACTGGTAAACTAGTAGAAAAATACACCTTCAATAACGGTGAAGTAAAACGTCGGGTATGCCTGAGAGATATTACTCGACGGCATGTGAAGCCAAGTCAGAGGCCCATTGGCGGCGTAAAAATTCTATCACCAGGTTAGTAACACGAAAAATAAAGAAAGAAGTAGAAAAATAGGATCCGGGAATGGCCAGAGTAACAAGTGAAATTCATCATTATCATTTCAGCCATAGGACGTCCACTGCTGAACATAGGCCTCCCCCAATGATTTCCAAATTAGCCGGTTGTAAGCGGCCTGCATCCGTTTGCAAGCGCAGCGTAGGACGTCCACCCACAAGGTGGACTGACGACCTAATAACGGTCGCAGGAAGCCAAGTGAAATTATAATATTAAAATAAAAAAATAAAAACTATAAAAAAGAAATATTATTATAAAACTATATAAACTTAAAATAAAATAAAAAATACGATAAAAAAATATATTAATAATAAAAAAAAAAATATTAAAAAAAAAAAAAAACTCGACATACACATTCCTCATTTCTCTTTCCTACTCCATCACCAGACCTTGCTCACTAGTGTAGTGATAGATAGGTGTATCTATCACTACAAAAGTTCAAAACAATTGTTACAATATGTCGTCAAAATCTTTAACCAAATACCCAAACAAATCAGAGAGCTGCCACTAAAGTACTTTATGAAGAAACTTAAGAAATAGCTCTTTATTAATACGTTCTATACAATAAGTGAGTTCTTAAATTATAAGCAAAGTTCGAAATACGATCTCACTAGTAGTCATAAAATTAAATAACGTAATTTTAAGGATTTTTATTTTTTAATATTATTATAAGGTTTTTTTTTTGCATGCTGAATTATGTGAGTAAGCAAAATATATGTGGAGTTAAGACCATTTTTATGTGTTTTTTATAATGAAGACCTTTTATGTACTTACCATATTTTATGCAAAATAAAGAAATTCAAATTCTATAACCTATTCATTGAGACCATTCCAATGAGCCCAAACACGATACTTTTGCTCTAAGTTGGTAAGGGAGTTGGGTATGCTGCAAATTCCAGGTGATGCTGCAGCATCAGTTCAAGGTTACTATGTTCTTCTATTATCATTGAAGTAACAGAATAACAAATTTCAAATCGAACAGACCTGTGGAAGACGCTCACATCCATTCATCTACTAGATAAGAGATAATCTTCAAACAGCTGAACCGAAAATATAAAAAATAAAAAATTAAAATATAAAAAAACCGCATTCAAATCGATTCACCCGTTTAAGAGCTACGGTGCCACAGACAGACACACACACATAGCGGTTAAACTTATAACCTCTTTTTGCGTCGGGGGTTAAAACTGAACTGACTGACTGTTAAAGACTGGCGTCGGTTAGAAAACGTAAACAGTTTAAACATACCAATAACACAAACACACCTACATAGCATCACGCCAGAAACCCCGAAAGGATTAGGCAAAGGTGTACATAAAGTACAACCACATTTCGCCAGTTATGTTTAAGTCCCATGTAATAGTGGGCGACACCAATAGTGATTGCATCCTACAGCTTTGAAGTCTTGGATGTAAAACATAATAATGAAATAACACGAAATAATGAAATACTTGTTTACAAGAAAGCAGAATTTAAAAAGATACGTAGGTATTTCGTAATTAACTAGATTTAAAAAAGAAAATATTAGGTTATACCTTTTTATATTTTTGCATTATTTTGACACCCAAACTAATTATTCTACGAACAATTTCAAAAGTGTTCTGTTCAAAATTCAAAAATAATAATTTACTTTCTAACTCACGCAATAATTATAGTAAATTACTCGTGTTACTTTGTAATAGATTTACAACTTTCTATAAGATCTTTTGTAATAAGGCACCCTTGAAATATTCTTTACAAAGTTTAACATATTTACTGCTTAGATATCACGTGAGCATTTTTAATAAAAACACATTCAGTGCAAACCCGCAGGTGTGTAACGCGCTTTAATTGCAGCGCTCATTATTAACTTCGCGCCAGTGTGCGACGCGCCTTTACGAGATTTAGTAAATTGCACTGCGGGGTATGTTGTTAGTAGGTATGTTGTGTCTTTATCCTTGTATGTGGGGTGAGTAGAGTTTAAAGCCGTGTAGCTAGTTCCTACACGAGTATTTATTTATAAAAAGCAGTTACTCGGTTTTTAAATTGAGAACTTCAAAGTCTACTTTAAAACGTTTATTCTGAAAGTGGGCAACGTCGCAAATAGCTGTCAAATATTTCGCTGTTTTGATTAATTTGGTAATATTACTGTATGGAAATATGATATGTGGCTTACCAGCGAGCTAGAATATTAATAATGAATCGCAATTAGAACACTGCATTTCATATTGTAACCGTTTTAGTTGTAAAAAAAAGCATTTAGAAAGTTTCTAAATGCTTTTTTTACATCTAAAACTAAATATTTAGTGTTACGATATTAATTATTAAATTTCAAAATCAGTTCACTAGTTAGCCATATTTCACACAGTAATAAATCAATCAAAACAGGTAATTAATATTTGACAGTTATTTGCGACGTTGCCAACTTCAGGATAAAAACCCGCGTAATACAATTTTTTTTTGCAAAAAAAACCGTTCGAATATTTGAAAATTATGTGGATTACATTGAAGGAATCACCTTAAGTAGGTAATGCTAGAGTTTGACAGATTCTTAACTTCAAAACCGGGTGTTAGGTAAAGTACGTGAAATCAGTACCGATGGTTTCAGAATTGGTGTCTGATGAGTAATGCCGTTTGAGGGTGCTATTATTACTCTCCAATAATAACATAATATCACGCCTGTACCTATACCCCAAAGGGTTAGGCAGAGGTGTACCTATAGTACACCCACATTTCGCTAGTATGTTTAAGTCCCATGTAATAGGCGGCGAGCTTATTGCCATCAACCGGGCACAAATCCAGACGGCTGCCACTAAGAAATTCCAGATGGAAAAATCCCAATAACACTGTGCGACCCGGGAATCGAACCCAGGAACTCATGCTCAGCAGTTAGCGCTTGCGACCACTAGACCAACGAGGCAGTCAGAATTACAATAATATCCCTTTCAAATATTGGGAGAGCGTATTTCTTAACACATTCTGTTGTAGGTCGAGTGCTGTTTAAATCCTAAATACTTTTTTGAGAAGTTAATAGGTACCTACACAGAAATAATATAGATCCCACACCATAAATCATAATACCCAAGAAATAGTTTAAAATTTAGTAAATTACTGTGTTAAGATAATTGGAGGGAATTATCGAAATATCCCATAAATGGAGCTTGCCCCCGAGCTAAGACAGTCATTATACGGGCATTTGGTGTGTGTAGATGCGTCATTCTTTGGAATTTTGTATAAAGCTGACCTATTTCATAGGTCCTGATAAGTTGGCAACATTTGATCCTGTTGACAATTATCTATAACCGAAATTATATGCGTAGGAGTTCAATTATTCCCTTCATGTAAATTGCGGTAGTGAATGAGAATGGCGACAGATGGCGCTAGATGGATCGTTGCTAATCAATTTTATCAATTAATTACATATTAGATAATAATTATCTAATATGTAATTAATTGATTACATTTACAAACAATCGACTTTCAAAACAAAAGTAGGTAAGTAGGATATTCTTTTTTTACATATTATTAATATTACTATCTTAAGTCTAAGTACATTTTTGAATTGTGTAAATATTATCTTAGATGGATGTAGGTATAAAAAACTAAAAGCTTTTGGTAAAAAAAAATAAAAAAAAATGGATATTTTCAAAATATAAAATTACGAATTACTTCACAATTTATTTTTTCTGATTTATATTTATTTATTGAAACATACATACATCTACCATTACAGCTAACCAATGCGGTAAATGCGCCTTAATGAATCCTTAATGGTTAGGTACTTATAAACTAATACCTATAACTAATTACAAACAAAGCATTCCTTGTGAATTCACCCAGAGAACAACAGAATAGGTCCGTCTCACTCGCTATGAGGGTTCATAACATCATGCCTGTAGTATTATTATATTCCATTTGTAACTTTATTAAGACAAAATGTCTGAATTTAGATCTAGAATTTTAGACTTCCAACAAAACACTATCTCTAACTTACCTGCTTTGAAATTATAAAATGATTGGCAGTCAGACAAATATAGAAAGTATAAAACAATTGAAATACTTAATGACTGCGTATTGTTCAGGTTTAAAAACTTTATTATCATTGTTTTAATTAAATATTTTAACTTTAATTAATGTCGTCTCAAAAAAGACAAAGAGAGTCAAATAGTAAAATATCTTCATTAGGTACCTACTACGGTTATGTCCAGTTAAAGAAAGACAGTTGATCAAATACATCTGTTCGTTTGGAAAACAAACAAAAAAAAACAAACCATCAGTCATCTGTTAAGGTCTTGATTGTGTAAAATAATAAAGTAAACATGTTGTAGGTACGTATAAAACGTCCCGATACAAATTATGAAATTACATTCTAAAGTTCTAATTTAAAAACAAAAGTCAAAACATTTTTATCAGAAGCGGCACACGTATCCTGTTCTGCTATCCTTTGCATAAAAAAGTCATGCATGGACCCAGTATTTTTTTTTAACAAATGGTAGCCGGCGTGTACAGCCACAAATGTCAAACATAAATTCTTTAAAAACACGCATTAATAAAGGTAAAACTATAAAAGGGATGTCGCCTGCTGTTTATACTTTTAGTTTAAAATAATTTACGTTTTGGGAATATTTCGTTATCTGTGGCAGGATCGGATTAGGATCGTGTAAACGTCATTTGGTATTAAAACTTTTTTTGTAAATGAGTGAATTAAAAAGTTGGTTTATTAATTAGAAGTTAATTTCATGCTGATCTTTTTATACTTTGTTGCGTGCTTTCCATGTATATTAGGATTTACTTTTTAAGGATTAAGTGGCATAGGTTCAGTTCTTTTTTTAATCTTAGATAGTAATTTGACAGGTGCAAATGTCAAACTCCGAATTGAAAAAACTAACAACAATGATTTGAAATGTCAAATTACTATCCGGGATTTAAAAACAAACTTTAGGTAACTATTATTGTTTTTACATGCGTGATAGGTTTTATTACTGCATAAATAATAGATTGTAAGATCATAGTTTAAGTAAAATGTTATGATTATTAAAAATAAAATGAGATGAACTGAAAATTGTATTAAAATAAAATTATTTTTTCATGATTAATTTCAGTTCAACCAAGTATTTTTAAATTTGCTCTGATCCAACTATAGAGAACGTACATATTTGTTTATTCCATTGCTTAATTTAATTTAAATTTAAAATTTGTATTGCCAACATTAGCATAATGAAATCACGGTTTCTATTTTATTAAAATATAATACCTATGCAAGCACTGGCTGTTTTCATTTATTTTTTATAATATTTGTTTTTAATTAGGTTTATAAAATTTCTGATTCATTTTATTTCTTCGTATACACCGTATTTAACAGGTTTGATATAAAAACGCAGGTCATAGATTCGGCTTAGTCATAAGCAAAATGAATTACAAAGTAAATAATCGTAGAGGTTAAAACGCATGATTAATGGTATGTAATTATTTGGATTAAGAATTATAAGTAAATAGATATACAGGGTGTCCAGTAAATAGCACGACATACTGCAGGGGGTGATAGCTAGGGTCACTACCTATCAATACAACACAATATATGTTCAGCAAAATCTTACGGATTTACAGTTTTACAAAATTTTCCGAAATATCGAAAAATCTCTACCTTGAAACAGATTTTTAAGCATCTCGTAATGAAAAAATCTTTTTCTAGAACTTTTTTTACATCAAATTATTCGTGAATAGTTACTCTACTCATGATAAGTTTTTTTTTATCAAAAACAAGAATGTCATTCTTTTTCGATATTTCGGAAAATTTTGTAAAACTGTAAATCCGTAAGATTTTGCTGAACATATATTGTGTTGTATTGATAGGTAGTGACCCAAGCTATCACCTCCTGCAGTATGTCGTACTATTTACTGGACACCCTGTATATAATAGGTATATATGGGTCTGATGTATTATATATTGTGAGAGGACTTCATTGGTACATGCTGCGCTGAAGACAGCTGTGAGGGCTTGGTCCAAGTCATAGTAATTTAGAGGTTAGTTAGCTGAGGCACAGGTGCTGGCTCCACGAGCAATACCTTAGTGCATCTGGCACACACGAGGTAGTAAGGGGCAGTTTCTCGTAGGGAAAATATTGAAAAATTAATGTGATTAATTGTAAATCGCACGTAAACTGTTGTTATTGGTTGAATGATTTATCAACAGCCAATTACAGCAGTTTGGAAATTTGTCACATTAATTTTGTGACAATTTTCGTTCGAGAAATTGTCTCTACACCTTGCTAATGTTGCCGACATTAATCTGCAGGTTTATGGCAATTTCTTTCATTTTGACATTTCAACAACATTCATTGCGTTATTTAGCAGAAAAAAAATTCAAACATAAGAAGCAATTAATTACAAATATCCTTCAAAATCATTTAGATTGTGATTGAAAGTGTATTACGAAATAAGGCCGCTGTATAATAGATGCGGCATGAGCAATTTTTCAATTGTCCGTACCAGAAAACAAGAGAGTTAAAATAAATAGAAGGGAAACGTTGGTAGTCGCCTATGTGGTCCTAAGACACCCACTCAGACATTAACCTACAATGGTCGTCATATAATCTGAGCATTAAAATGAAATTGTATGGACTTTAAAACATACTTCGACCTAGTCTGAGTTTGTTTCAGTGTTTCTTCTCAGAGTAGTTGGGAAGAAAACACCGACCTCATCTATACCAAATTACTAATTATAAAGAGGTAAAATTTGTTTGTTTTTATATTTGTTTGTACGTTTGTATGTAGGAGGTAATCTCCGGAACTACCAGTCGGATTTCAAAAACCCTTTTTGCATTAGACAGCCCAATTCTTGAGGAAGGCTAAAGGCTCGCGGATGAAGTCGCGGGCAGAAGCTAGTCTAGTATAAATACAAACAAGAGGTATAAAAGGGTTCTTTGTTAACTATTTACAAAACAAAAATCAATAGAAATAGAAATCATTTATTTGCCAATAATGTAGATAAACAGACATGATGGTAATTTTTATGAGTCCCGATACATTTTGCCGTACGGCATGCAAAATTATTTAACATAAAAACTGTCAGTAAACAAGAAAAAAATAAACGAAGAAACATAAAAAATTACATCACCCACATTATCAAATAAGTACAAAAAAAAAGTTAAATATTGTGATATAAGTTTTTGTTGTAATTTGTGTACTCTTTCCACTTGCAAGCTGTGGAGTTCTCCACAGGTGAGAGCCTCCTCCAATGCTTAAAAATCTTCTCTAAATGGACCTACTTTATTTTCATTAAAATGACTATTCCCAAAATAATTCGACATTATTGACGTTTCAATTATGGACCTGACTGCACAGCAAAAATTTGATTGGGGAAGGATAAACTGTGATCCAAAATTCTACTAAAATCCTGACACTCAGTTTCCGCTACCTCTCATGACTTAAACAGCTCCACACAGACGCTCCTATGGCGAAAGTAGACGATAAATCTTACCATTGTCACAGGCAGATGGCGTTCGTGTCCAGGTTTTTACCGCTATAACTTTGTAACAAAGAGCGTCCGCTTTTTGTGCCACCTGTCTTTATGGACTGCTTCGGCTATTTTAGTTTTTAGTTTTAGTCTGGCTTACTGCGCAGTTGGTGGGTTTTGTGACGTAAATACTACTTTTGTTTTTAATAATAAACTATGCGTATTGCATGAAAACTGGGTTGAACTTTAACGTAAAGTTATTAGTAGTTTTTTTCGTTGCATTGCAAGTTGCAGGTTAATCATGTAAAACGTACGGGTTTAGGTATTATAAGTTCATAAGTAATCAGGTTCAAAGCAATAAATAAAATAATTAAGTCTTCCCAAGTACTTCAGAGAAAACAGTAAAAACTACTTAAATATCTTCCAGACACATTCAGATTTACGTGCGTCCATTTAAATTAATCAATAAAACTCTAATCTTGATCTCAAATAAGATAGTAATTAAGAACCGTATCAACGGGTGGTCCAATTAGTAACTCTATAAAGTATACCCATCCCTTTCTTTCTTCTGAAAAGAGAAAAGGACAGAGCTATGGTCCTGGGGTTGAAATGCCGGTAGCTTAAATAATTGGAAGTCGTTTGAGCCGCCAGATTGGTTTTAGTAGAGGAATAAATTAGTGGTTTTATATCTGTCAGGCTATAATAATTAAATTATTTAAAAAATAATGTTATCAGTACGGTCAATTTCGGTTACAAGACTTTACTTTATTTAAGTATGGTCATTTTAAAATTTCAACTTTAATCACCCGTCAGTTAGAAATCGCTACCTCTTATAAATCAAATTCCTGGGGCCGTATTATGAAGTATTAATTCTATCATTATTCCAATGTGAGTGAGAGACGGAGCTATACCAGGCTGATAGCACCATCCTTTTTTCGCAGTAGAATAATGATGGAATTAATAATTGATGATCACATTTATTTTTTGGGTTTCCAAAAATCTTTCCTTTCGTTCGTTTTTTCGAGGGTTCAGTTCCCGAAGGTTGCCAAACGGAACCCTATTACTAAGCCTATACTGCCCGTCCGTCCGTCTGTCTGTCAGCGGGCTATATCTCACGAACCGTAAGTAATAGGTAGACCGTTTAAATTTTCACAGACTGTGTATATCTATTGCCGCTGCGCTGTTACAACAAATAATAAAAATAAAGTTAAAAATTAAAGGGTTCATACAAGAAACGTGTTTTTATTTACTATAAAATTAAAAAAAAAAAAAAAAAAAACTCGTTATAAATATTGTACTGTGACACGGAACGCACTTTTTACTTCCTATTGGTTCATCGATTGCTTGATGAAACAATCAATTTTAACATAATATTGTCCTATTCCAAATAATATGTCACTCCCCTGACAATTAACACCATATGAATCGTTCCTTGGCAGAATTCCAAGACTCAACAATAACTTACAATATAAGTCTGATCAAAAGAGTTCAACTATAATTATGAAAAAGATTTCAAGCTTCAACGTTACTTGTATATCCAGCCAGTGAGTGGTAAGTAACATTTTTACAAAATACACAGCGTAAGGCGGGCGAGACCTCGTTCCCGTTCCCGTAAAAGCGTTAATGAACCCATTCAAAAGGTTCGCAACCCCACCTAGTTTCCCCCATTTATATTATGAGAGAAATAACTATTTTGTCATGAATATAATGTTGTGGATAAACTTAGCGTTATTAGGATAGAATAGCTTATGGTCTGTTTATTATGAGGTAAGTTCCAACTCGATGGTTTGGTCATGTTGGGAGGATGAATGAAAGGCGACTAACAAATGGCATTCACAATGCAGATATGAGTAGAAACGTCAAGAGGAGACACCTTAGGATGAGGTACATAATATAGTGACCTAATTCTTGATGTTCTACAGAATGGTCAGGTACATAGTACTCGCAAAGAACCGGCGTGCGTGTATGACCAGGGCCTCAAGTCTGCAATACAATAGTGTCAGAATGGTCTATCATTGATGTCATAATTGTTGATTTAGACAATTTTGGTAATCTACTAACATATTGGTGTCAATAAGACTTTCCAATAGTCAGCCACTGACACTCCATTGAAAGAAATGGCATCTATTGGTAATCTCGTACATAATGAAAAATGAATGACTGACTTAGGCGGTAATCTGCTAAAATATTGACAGTTCCTTTGATCAGTGACCTACCATGAGAACTTCAATGTGCAGTCATTTATTTTAATTCGTTACGAGTATCGTGTTTGTGGAATACAATTAGTGGCTTTTGTGAACATGATAATTATTCAGAATTGTAATAGCAATCACGTCATTTCATTTATAATACGTTTTTATTTTTAATAATTTATTCATCTTTATATAGATTATTTTCTATTTTGTGAATGTGAGAACGCTGTAGGCTTAGTGGACTGTATATTTGCTGACCATAATTATTTTGTTAAGTACCTGGTACTTGTTGAAAGACCTACACTGTCCTCCCATACCTAATAAGTCAAATAACACTGATAATTGAAAATATTGTAAAAAACAATTATTTTTAAAAGAGTAACCGTGGAGTTTCTTGCCGGCTCTTCTCCATAGGAAACGACCAATTGGAACCGTGCACCTAGCTTCTGACGTTTCATCAGTGCCCATGCAGGTTTATGTGAAATAAAATAATTTGAATTTTGAATTTTGAATGATCAACCAATGATTGACCGTGATGAATTTAGCAGATTACGAACTTTTAGCAAAATGACAATGGGATCGTGTTGGTATGACGAATTTATAAAAATAGCAGACTTGGGCCGCTGATGTATGAACGTACACGACGCAAATGAAGTTTATAAGGAGCAGGTGGCGTTCTATAGTTTCTGCCTACCCCCGAGTAGAGATAACTTGAATGCAATGTGCGATCTTAATTATTTTCTTCGCTTCTTCTTCTTTGTCGTGTGGTTAGTGACTAGCCTGGTGTCAGAGTTTTTATGCCGCCCATGGGCCTCTGACTTGGCTTCACATGCCGTCGAGAAATATCTCTCAGGCATGCCGGTTTCATTCACCGTTTTTCAATAATTGTTTTTACCGTTTTATTCACCGTTTTGTATAAGTGATAATTATACAAAACGCACATGAATTCGAAAAGTCAGTGGTGCGTGCCTTGAGTTCGAACTCGAGACCTGTGACTTGGCAGTCCGATGGTCACACCGCTCGGCTATCACTGCTACTGCTTCTTCGCTATGCTAGTTTTTCTTGACTATCCATTCCATACTGAGATCCTTCTGTGCCTCGGAAAGCACAAGCCGTTGCCATTAGTCCCGGCTGTCATTCATATATCTTTGACAGTCGCTACAGGTAGTAAGGAGCCTGAAAGTCTAATAACCAGTCTTACCAAGGGGTATCGTGTTACCCAGTAACTTGGTTGTGGAGGTCAGATCAGCAGTCGCTTTATAAAAAAAACTGGTATTCAGCGCCATCCAGTTAGATTGCAAGCCAACCCAAACATAGTAGAGAAAAGGCTAAACGAACGATGATCGGCTAGACGAAAGATCGCTTTATGCGATAAGACCGCCCATTGTGTCACCATAAGTAAAATTTCTACATTTATGTCTGTAATTTTTATGGTGTACAATAAAGAGTATTCTATCTATCTATCTAAACACATGATCGATACGATGATGTTAGTTTTCCTTCTCAACTGTCCTTTCAACATAACATAACATCACGCCTGTATTCTCCAAAGAGTAAGGCAGAGGTGTTCTTATAGTACTTACACCTACATTTCGCCAGTTATGTTTGGTCCCATGTAATAGGGGGCGAGCCTATTGCCTTCAACCGGGCACAAATCCAGACTCCGGGCTGCTTCTGTGAAATTACTGATGGAAAAACCCAATAACACTGCCCAACCCGGGAATTGAACCCAGGACCTCATGGTCAGAGCTTGAAACCACTAGACCAACAAGGTAGACTATATATATAATAGTTTTCTTTCATTTTCTGTCATTGTTCGTTTACCTGTTGAATTCTGCAAACATTTTAAATGTAGTACAACACTGATTTTCACGTTTGTATTTTTTTATGGTCTTGGTTTTCCTTGTTTATAGCATATTAACTGAAACAATGTTTGCTGCAACGCAACGATTTTACACTGTAAGCTGATAAGGCCATCTCGCGAAGTTAAACGGGAAGTCAAAATTTGATTTATGCTGCGATTTTAATACCTATTATAACAGATTTTACACGTGCTAACATGAAATATTATACTGTTTGTACAAAGTTTAGGGCTACTCTCCTTGGAGAATAGTTCAAATTCTACACGTGTACACAGTGACCTTGAAAATGTTGTAACAAATTTTCCTTATTTTCTAGGAAAATTTTACTGACAGAACATGAACTAATTTATTTAAATTACTTACAAGAAATTACAAAACATGTACTAAATAATTTTCTAAAGATACTTTTAGATTCTGATGTTCTTTAAAAAAAATATGAAAAAGGAACGCCCCCGGGTGGGCTTGAACCACCAACCTTTCGGTTAACAGCCGAACGCGCTAGCCAATTGCGCCACGGAGGCCATGAGAAACAGATCGAAATTGTAGTTTCATGTCTAAAGCATCAATATAGATGACTAGTAATTATGACGTCATCGCTGGGAGTCGTAAGGTTATCAACACAAGTGATTAAGTATGTGCGGAACAAAACTGTGATTAGAAATCTTTGAACATTTAATTGAAATAAGTGTTCGAAAAATATAACGTAACGATTACAAATAAAAGATTTATTACAATAGTCACATATTGAAATTTAAATTTGAATTGAAATTAACAAAATACAAATGTATTTTGGTAATTTCAATTTCACACACATTTAGAACATTTCTATTACATTCCTAAGCTTACATAATTTTTATTAAATATTCATATTATCAAATATATTACCTCATATTTACATATGTGTAAGTTCTAACAACTCGAGCAAGTAGTTAATGGGTTTCTATTAATTAAATTATGTAAGTTATTAGCTATAAAAACGTTTGCTTATTGTAAACACACTGGATTTTGGCTAAAAAATCAGCATCGTCATACAACGTGGCAATACTGCCTTTTGGGCACTTTTCGTGCTGCGGCGATGTGGACGAATTTTTTTATGCTCTATGATTATTTCCCCTCCTTTATTATTTTTAAGTCTTTAGAGTATATTACATTAAACAAATATTAAAATAACAACAATCATTTCCTATCCCACAAACATTATAACAAAAGCTGTTGACAACAGCTGTTTACTAATTATTAATTACTAAAATATAAACGACGGAGTCCCGCACCTACTAATTAAAAAGTTTCAATGTTGGTACTAAAATTTTACACCGGTGCAGCTATTATGCATGTTATGTGTGAAGTATAATTATCTGATAATTACTTTGTATGTTTTTCTTTTAAATAAGGGAATCAATATGAAATATAATGACCCTGGGTCATCCATGGCGTTATTTGGTATATATCTGCAAATATCTTCACAATAGTTCTGTTGTGGCAGTATTCTGCATCTTATCATGTGCCTAGTCTTTTCCCAACTATGTTGGGGTCAGTTTCCAGTCTGACCGTATGCAGCTGAATACCAGTATTTCACATGGAACGACTGCCTAACTGACCTCCACAACCCAGATGGGTAATACAATACTCCTTGGTAAGACTGGTTGTCAGACTTTCGGACTTCTGACGACCCGTAACCCGTAACGCATGTCAAAGATTCACGAATGATAGCCGAGACCTTTACGACTTTACGTGCTTTCCGAGGCACGGAGGGTCGCGGTAGGATAACTTAGCCACGAGCCCCTTTCCATTTGTGTCCAAATGTTCGAATTAGGGTTTTATTGTGACATCATTCAGAGATCAAAAATTAAACTAAACACACTCATAGAAACATGAAAAAACAAAAAAAAAGTAAAATGAAAAGAAAAAAAAACAGAAGGCCCTTTATGAGACCAAAAGGCTCCTATCTCAGAATGATGCTGCAGCGCTGGTATTCTGATAGGGCCCGAAACCCCAACGAGACTGTCTTCTTCCCACATACATCAATCCGGCTCGTCATCGTTCGTCATCTTCCGTCATGTCAGTGTTCACATGTCAGATATCCAAACTATCCTAACAAGTTTGTTTGTTAGTTTGTTACGCTTTCACGCTAAAACGGCTGAACGCATTTGGATTAAAGTTGGCACATGGGTAGACCATGATTTGGGTTAGGACATAGGATACTTTTTATCCCGATATTTCCACGAAATCAGGACTTATGTGGGTGAAACTACGGGCCGCAGCTAGTATTCTATAAATCTATATCTATATCCTGTCTGGCGGTTGAATTATTCTTCTTCATTCTTAACTACGTTTTAGAAGGGGTGCCTAGAATCCATTCTAATTTAATGTAAATTTTGACGATCAAAAGTGTCTTTATCTACGCCCATGCTATAAATCCTCTATAAAAGTTTCTGAAACAGTTAGCTTATTGCCAACATTAAAACACCCAGTGTCATAGTAACCATAAAGTCAAAGTCAAAGTCAAATAATTTATTTCAATTAGACACAAAAAAGGCACTTTTCACGTCAACATTTGTAAAAAAATAATAATAACTGATTCTAGTCGCCCATTCCAAAAGGTAGTTTTCGTATGGAGAAGAATGGGCAAGAAACTCAACCTTTACTCTTTTAAAAAATCATTATATCTTGTATTCACTAATTATATAATTATGTGTGAAGACAGTGCAACTAGAATAAGATTACTTACTATACCACGATAGGTAAAAAGAATGAAAAATTAAGGAATGACATAAATTAGTTATGTGATAGATGCATGGTGCTCACATACTTACAAACATTGTAAAATTATACTATATTCCTAAGATTATAACAAGTAATACTAATAATAAGTCAGTGTGTGAGTTCAAGTAATCACAAAAAATAAAATAAATGTTTAAAAAAATATAGTATTATACAATTAAATTGGCAACCAGTTCGGATATAGCAATCGCAATAGCATCCAAACGGGAGTTATAATGTTGTACTGAATTTCATTATGCATCTCCTTTTCAAAAAAAGAACATAGTAAAAAAAAAAAACTTATTGGATAGTCAAATTATCGTCGTATCCCGCCATTTGTGTTCAATATTAATATTGCAATTTTTTTTGTACGTTGTTTTTTTTTTTTTCGTTTGTTTTGTTTGTTTGTCCTATACATAGTTTGTTTGTAGGGATGAGATACTCAGCAATTAAACTTTTCATGAATTTACATAGAGTTCTTACAATACTGTACAACACCCAATGGTTTCAGAACGTTTTATAGAGGATTCATAACATGGGTGTAGATAAAGTCTTGTATGCAACTGTACATAATTAGGTATTAAAACACGAATGTGGGTTTAATAGTCACATGAGTGTACAAAATACCCCTTATTATACAACAGTTGCATATATAACTATTAATGGCCTTCTTGAAATAAATTATTTTATTTTGACTTCGGGACTACGTTAGTATTTTGTATCATTTTCCTCCACTTTGCTTCTTAGAAACCTGTTTAAGAATTCCTCGAATCTTGTCTAAGATACCCGTCTTAGATTAGCATACCTAATTATCCTAACTTCCTAACTTAATATTAGAAATGCGAAAGTGAGTTTGTTTGATACGCTTTGCGGGGCAGATAGTTAAGCAATAAAATCTTAATTGCACCTCTATGAGTCAGTTATCACTATTTTCACTTTGGCTTATACATCCTGTGTGTTCTTGGAACCATAAACGACCAATGACTGTTCAATTTATTTATTGCTTCGTGAATGAGTCTCTAAATCATCTGTGAGTGAGCACCTTGTAAAAGATTTGCCTTGGATTTATTGTGCTGGATTGGACGGTCAGGCAGGATCTATGTGATTTATTTTGTACACAGGCGAAGATGAATCTTTATTATCTTTTTCCGTTCTTGAATTCCTAAATGGTTAGGTCAGTGATGATCTCCACCTGTAATTAATGAATACTCATTAAAAATCTGACTAAGATACGTGCGGTATTTTTATCGGAAATATTTTGTGGACTCAATAAATGCTAATGGCAGCAATATATCTGCTTAGAATCGAAAAGAATTGATTTTATTTCCATAATCATAGATACTCTGTGGTGAGCTCATTCTTTAATCTGTATACAATGACGTGTTATTATTTATATTATCAAAAGTAATTAGTCCCATGTAATAGTGGCGAGCCTATTACCATCAACCGTGCATAAATCCAGACTTCAGGCTGTTACTGAGAAATTTCTGATGGAAAAACCCAATAACAGCCGAATCTGGGAATCGAACCTAGGACCACATGCTTAGCAACAGCGCTTGGGCCCACTAGACCAACGAGGCAGTAATATATGTATAAAATAATAATCTGTGTTTTGCTAAACAAACTACTAAAACTCATTTAAGTAGGATATCCAAACAGCTAGGATATCCCAAATAAGAAAAATCCAACCTCCTACACATCTTCCAAAACATTAATTTCTAACTTTCTTGTCCTGCTCCAACCATTCTAAGTCCACTCCTTACCTGTGATTTGCGCAAATCATTCCCTGTTGATTTATTTGAAACACCCACGTTGATCGTTGATTCATATTTGTGTTTATTCAAGCTCTTAGAACTGACTGACTAGACTGAAGGGTTTTAAGGCTGATAAGGAAGTATCTCGTATGAGCTACTGAAAGTGGGCTACCTACGTTGCAAATAACCGTCAAATATTTCGATGTTGTTATTAATTTGGCAATTTATTAATTATTTAAATTTTAGTTGTTCATTTTAATTCGATTTAGATTTGTTAAAATTTTAATTTTGATGTTGATTTTATTTGTGTTGGTGATTTTATAATTTTTAATTCTGTTTAATTGTACCTATGATCCAAAGTTGATTGAAATAAATAAATAATAATAATATTATTGTATGGAAATAAGAAATAATATGGCTGGAACTAATGAACTAAAATATTTATTACGAAATGCAATAATTAATATCGTAACACCGAATATTTCGTTTTAGATCAATGTAAAAATAATAGTTTATACAACAAGTGAAAAAAAGGGAATTTAATTCGAGGGACTAAGTTGAATCCCAAGAGCAGCGAAGGATTCTAGATTTAAATCCTGAGCGGGGCGAGGGATACAAGGACCGAGGTTTTTTCACCTGTTATGTACTCTACTTTTTTACCGTTGTCACTTGAAGAAGGGCATTTTATTCATCGATAACAGTGAATAAAACCCTCACTGAGTGAATAAACACATTTTTAAGTAGAACAAGCATGAATTATACGAATTATGTATAAAAAATAAATGAAACGTTATGATACTGACCAAATGGAGCTATTCCATAGAGCTATACAATTAAATTAAAAAAAGAATATCCCGCCAATTTTAGTAAGGCTCCTATCCGTTATCGTTCCTAAAACGGTTACAACATGAAATTTAGTAATATAACTGCAATTAATTAATAACTTTCTAATAACTCGTTGTAACTGCCTCGTTGGTCAAGTGGTCGCAATCGCTACTGCTGAGCCTTCGCTAGGTCTTGGGTTCGATTCCCGGGTCGGGCAAAATGTTATTGGATTTTTCTATCTGAAATTTCTCAGTAGCAGCCCGGAGTATGGATTGGTGCCCGGTTGATGGCAATAGGCTCGACCTCTATTACATGGGACTTAAACATAACTAGCGAAATGTGGGTGTACCTATTACAGGTACACCTCTGCCCAACCCTCCGGGGAAACAAGGCGTGATGTTATGTTTATGTATTCTAATACACTAGTTAGCCATATTTCTTATTTCCTACAGTAATACCTATTGCCAAATTAATTAAAACTGCGAAATATTTGGCAGCTATTTGCGAAGTTTTGCCCACTTTCAGTATAAACGCTCTTAAAGTGAAGTTTAGTTTCTTTGAAGGATAATAAAAGGAAATTACTATCGGAGGTAGATACTGCAAAATGAATCCGTCGTAGTCTTGATAATCAGACACAATTAATTATCTATTGTTACCTACTTGACTCCCAGGGGTATCACATAGATAATATACAGTATGTTTGTAGCGGTTACACCGCCACATACGAACTATGCATCAAAGACATGACGTCACATAAATCCTGCATCGTGCAATTAGAGTTTACCGCGCGAACGACATATATAAGACTATCCGACATCAACAGTTGGGCAGTCGGCCCGCCAGACACAACACCCGTCTGGTCGGAGGATCCTCCCTTTTCTATGGTGGATGAGTGAACTTTACACCCTGTTCCTCATACCCCTTAATTTTAAGTAACAGAGGGCGTTCCCATCTATTTCATTAAAAGATAAAAATATCAATTAGAAAAATAAGTATAAATATTCCGAATTTAAAAAATTAATGACAGAACATTCGAAATTTGTATTATCAAATAGTAGCACGGAATAGTACCTAGCGTAATGGCGTTGCCCAAACCGGCTGTACTTCTACGTTGAGTGTTTCTTTTAAGTATCATTTCAATATTTTTGGTAAATATTTTAAAATGTATATTAATATTTTTTAGCATGTAGTTAAGGACGCTATATTATTGCGGGTGAACAGGGACACCTTTCCTTAGTTAATAGTAGTTGTTTATACTACAAATAGTGGGTGTTGGATCTAGTCATCTGTTTTTACGTGTAGTTACCTAGGTAGTCATGCTCACTTAAATGTCTCGCTGATGGTGGCGAGTGTGTTGGATCATTCGGTTCCCTACAAAATGGTTGAGCTGGATGGTGCTGATCCACGCGTCATGTTCGTGAACGGGCGCCGTCAGTTGAGACTGGTCATCTCTTATCTGCCAGGGCTTATTTTTAATCGTTTTTGATTTATGTTTTTTTTTTTTTTACATTGTTCTCACATATAGAATCAACCAGAGTAATGTACCCAGGATTTTGTAATTTCTATTTAACAGAGTGTCCTTGGAGTTTCTTGCCCGTTCTTCTCCATAGAGATCTACGTTTTGGAATGGGCAACTAGCTTCAACTTTCTGACTAACTGACTCTTTGACAATTCAAAAGTGCCTGTAAAGGGTTTAATTGTAATAAATGCTTTGAGTTAGAGTTAGAGTCAAAATAGCAGTAAGAACGTAGAACTAACTAGTACTCATACCTACCTCAACATATTTTAGCCACCGTAAAGGCATTAAATCAACATAATTATTGACTAGTGGTAACGGCCTCGACTCACCGAGTTGTAGGTCTTAGATTCGGACCCTAATATGCGTTTTACTTTGTGTAAATTATTTCATAACCACTGCTCTCAAAACGCTGAAGGAAAACTTCGTGAGGAAACCAGCATGTCCTAGAACCAACAATTCGAAGACCTGTGACATCTACCAACCCGTACTGGGTCCGCATGGTGGATAACGAGACACTCCCTCTGACCCGAGAGGAGGCCTATGACCTAGAAATGGGAATATTATATATAGGCTTGATTATGCTAAAGACAATTTAATCAGTCAACACTTCTTACCCGCTTCAGCGATCGAATTAAATCTCAATATAAAGTCTATTTTATCTTTAAAAGTATTATCTTAACTAAATCAAATTATCGTGTGACCCACCCTAAGTTCACTTTAACGATTAGTGAGGGATCATTACACACATTCTTTTTTTAATTTATGTAAACGTTCAAAGTTGCCAGTCACTTATTAAAACCTCTTTTATAAACTTCAGCCCATCGATCATACCAATTCTTAGGTAAACCGCAAAAATATGTTCAAACAAATATTGCAAATTGAGCAAGAAGGTACGCAATCAAACCGGCTCCGAACTTGGATTGCTCCCAACTTGGCTGAGTTATAGTCAGCTTCCGTTGGTCCCCAATAAAGTAGTTGGAATCCCTCTCAAATCCATTCACTCCAGACCTCTATGATTTTCCAGTTTTTGACGTTTCCATACAAGTTTATGAAGCTCTAACCTACGTAATGCATGAGTTTTGAAGAAGAGCTCAATTTGACTTGCAGCTACTTCTAGTTTTGGAAGCTCTAAGTTCCGTTTCGATTACCATTTTAGATTTTGTGATACGATAAGTATTCGTGGTTAACCCTTGCAATTTAAAAACAGTTAGAAAATAATCTTGAACTAACTTTAGATCAGTGAGTAGCAGAGAGATCAGTGAGGTCCTAGGTTCACTTTCCAGGTTAGGTAAAGAGTACGACGAAGTATTGGAATGAAAGAGCAGTACTTTCATATGAAATGCCCTTACAAAAAGTTAAGGGTATATGTTACACAAAGTTTACATCAGTTTAGAAATTGCAAATATAATGCTTTGTTATCATCTGAGTACCTAAGTTTTTATACTTCGGTTAAGTAAACTTGTTCAATTTGAAATACGGTTAGCTTATGTATATATTATGTAAATAAAAAGCATATGAATTAAAACTGTATTACTGAAACAACGGATGACCATTATATATTATTATTCTAAAGACATAGTCACAAATTTTTCGAGTTTATGTCAAATATATTTATTATTACGAGGTTTTAAAAGATACGTTTAGAATTTCATCTGTCGCTTTTAGGGATCATTTATTATTTCATGTTTTTTCGTTATAAAGACAATTCCTTAACTTTAAAATAAATAAGGTTTGAATATTTACAAGGTATTTCGATGTAGGTCTCATCTCCTAGGTCCAATCCGTATTTGAAGATCAATAGGTACTGTTTTCAAAAACGATATTTGGACTTTGATCCTGAAAATGTGATTTTTAACACTTATATTATATCTCTACAACAAGACAAATAGATATTATTTTAAATTTAACTTACTAAGTAAAGGTACCATTCAGTAGCTGACAGCAGGCAGAGGCAGCTGAGGCAGATCCAGTCGTGTCGCCGCGACACGACTGGATTCTATGAATTTCTATGAACCCGACGCGACGTGTCGCTAGCTACGGAAGGTATTTCATAGAGACTCATAAAAATTAGCTGCTGCTGCCGCCTGCAGTCGGCTACGGAATGGTGCCTTTACACACGCTAACGATATATTTGAAAAAAAAATAAAAAAATAAAACAGCCATGTCCCACAAATCTACATTTAAAATCCTCATCCAACATAACATTGACCCACCAAAGACGGCCACTATAACAACAGGGCATCGATTAAGGGCATTCTTTCCTCAGACGTCCGATAAAATAAATATGAACAATAATAAAAAAGGGGAAATATATTACGGCCTCGTTTGAGGCCAGTCGCGTTATGACAGGTGACGTGGCCTAAAGCCGAGAAACGGCCAGTCATCGCCAAATGATTATCGACCTCTTTGGATGTCAGATCACTTTTCGTTATTGGCCGCGATTGAAAAAAGAATTCCTTTTTAACTTTTTTTTTTCTTTTAAGAATATATTTTGGAGGGATTTTTGGTAAGGTTGGCAGGACTTTTTGTGATTTTGCTTGTGCCAAAAATGTGATGGCTCTTCCACAAAAACCACTGATCAACAGTTAAACGGTCTTCATCTGCCTACCCGTATTCCAACTATGTTGTGGTCGTCTTCCAGTCTAACTGGATAGGTAATAGGTAATACGGGCTGGTTCCCGCAACTCCACGTCAAAGCGCGGCTTACGGGTGGGAAAAATCGGTCATTTGATCCACCCCAGCTCCTCAAAGAAGGCCAGCAACGCCTTGGTGTTACTGGCAATCTCGCGTAGGTTACCTGGGTTATCGAAGTACTTTACCCTGTAAGTGGCGACCACAAGGCAGTTTAACAGCACATGAGCGGCTGTCTCGTCGTCCTCTATCCAGGCCCTGCAGAGCAGACTGTCTGTGACTCCTATGACAAAGAGGTGTTTATTAAATGACCCATGGCCAGTTATAGCTGCTGTAACCGTATGTAGTCTTACCGGATGCAGCTGACCAGTATTTTACAAAGAGCGAGTGCTTATTTGACCTTGACAACCCCTTCAGACTTTTGGGCAACTGACTTCCCATGACTAACAGTCGGTCTGATCTACGAATGACAGCTGAAACCAATGGCTTAACGTGCTGTCGGAAGCATGGAAGGTCACGGTATGTTATGGATGGTCACCCATCCACGGACCGACCTCGGCAAGCGTTGCTTTTGCTTAACCTTGAACATCGATCCGTGCGGCTGTTAAAGTATGAAAGGCATTAGGTAATTGTAATATTCTTGATATTTCCAAATTAGCTATTTCGCAATATTCATAAATCCAAACAAGTTCCAATTAGAACAAAGCAGAACATTTTAGTTAATGATCATAACTGATTAAAACAAAATGATTACGCTTAATTAAAATCCGGTAGCCTTTCAAAAATTTCCTTTGTAAGCTCTTATTTACACCTTAAAGAAAACGTTATTAAGCCACCTTGCTGGCTGCGATAACACCTTTGTAGAACCCCCCATTGTACTGCCGACCCCCTAAATCTTTAGAGGCGTAATAGAAAATATTGTTCGCAAAATTAAGTTGTTCTCAGTTAAGGATCATGTTGAGAAGTTTTCGTTGTGATATTAAAATTAATGATTTTTGTCGTCGTAAAATAAAAAATTGCAGCCAGTTATAATTATTTGGGGTATTTTTTTTTTTTCTGTAAAAGAAGTTTAGATTAAACTCGTAATTATAGTTTGTAGCTAGCTTTTTTTTTGGAATTGTGAGTAAAAATGGTTTTCGTACAATTTTGATGCAAATTTTATTCATTTTAGTTTTATGTTTGAGCTAAACTTTGGTACTTTGAGTCTCTATCTAGTTTCTGAGTATTTATGACTTGAAATTACAAACATTTTGAAACTCATTTGCATGTTGCAAACTTTTTTAATACATAAGATAACATAGCATCACGCCCGTATACGGTTAGGTTGGGCAGAGGTACCGATAGTAATACATCCACATTTCGCTAGTTATGTTCGAGTTCCATTTATTAAGGGGCAAGTTTATTGCCATCAACCGGGCACAAATCCAGACACCTGGCTGCTACTGAAAAATGCCAGATGAAAAAACCCAATACACTTTGCCGGACCCGGGAATCGAACTTAGAACCTCAACACCAACCTTCTTTTTCAATTCCTTTTTTTATATAACAGATATACTACATACACACACACACACACACATCATTACATACACACTTCACACGTCGTTTCAGACACACTTTTTATTTTTATTTTTTTATTATTAACATGTAGAATCAACATAACTTATAACAAAATTATAAGTGGTTAAATGAGCATATATGATCAATAATGTTCGATGGTGCAGCAAGTGGTGCCGCCTTGTTTGGTTACAAAGTTATTATACTAGGAAACACCGAAGAGGTCGACAAAAGTGACAGTGGCCAGTGACAGCCACTCCAGTAGAGCGTCGCATCGATGGTTGCGTGGCAGCTATCTTCTGGTGACAGAGATGATGTCAGGAGACCCGCTGTCGTACTTAATGTCCATGACGAAGTGCTATATTCAGGCTCAATTCTAATGATATTGAAGCTGTTGAACCACTAATACGATGACCACTTCTAGTATAGGCTATCCTGCGCCATTAATACTTACGTAACTTAAAATGGAATCTTTAAATAAGTATTAAATCGTAGATTTGCCGTACTAACTCGCACGAAAAAGTGTCGATACTGAGAAAAATAAGCTCACACAATAATAATGGCGTTTTCATGACAATCAAGTCATGTCTCTGCGACATTGTGGGTGTCAAAATGAAACTGAAACGCGACCATCTTTTGACGCGGCAGGGCCAATCTATGATTGAAATCTTTGGTATCACCTAAGTACGGTACCTAATAGTCTCGCTAATAATTTAGAAGTACCACCCAATTCAAAAATTACCCAACTTATAAAAAATAAAAATAAAACCGGAAAACTCTAACAATCAGACTACTAAAACATAGCTAAAAATATTCTCCTTCAATGAAAATTCAGAAGTAACATTTGAAGTATGCCAGTGAACTTGGGTCCTCCGTACGATTCGGTACGGATAGTTCGGACGATCCTTATTGGAAAACTTTTCGCATCCGATGTTATCCGAACGAATCAGATATAATAGTAATCGTTTCTCTTGAACGTACTTTGATTTTCATTCAATATTGTCTTTAAAGTCGGTGTTTCTGATAGACCCTTGAATCTCATGATTTTTTTAAGTACTGCGGTACTTAGCTTCGTATTCATTATCATTAGAATTAGTAGTAGCGGCTCGTATTTAGTACCTAGTAGCGGACGCTGACTGCACAGTTACTGAACTAAAGGAGAACTGGGCTGGCCACATGGCACATCTGTTGCATATCGGATTAGCGATACGCAAAAATCTCCACTCAGTGGATCCCAAATAGCAAAAAACGACTACGTGGCAAGCCCAGAAAGAGCTGGCGGGATGAGCTGGACTTCATCTTAAAGGATTGGCCCGCAATCGCAGTAGACCGTGGAAATATGGAAAGGAAACCTTTGCCCTGCAGTCGGGACAACACAGGCTTATAATATACTATAGTTGTAGTTCTCGTCCGGGCTACCTAAGTAGTACTAATACTATTTGTACATAAAAGAAGACCTCGTTTGGGGCCGTCCTATTAGGTACGAAGTTTACGTCGTCGGCAGCCTAGCTGTATTGGTGTGCTACGGTTTCAAAGGTATGGATGCAGATATTAAGCACCTGAGACATGGGAACATTATCGTTTAAATACTGGAGCCTAGAATCCTTGATGAATTTTCAATTATTAAATTTATTTCACCTTTTTAGGGTAGCCAAATGGCAAAAAACGGAACCCCCACGATGTCTGTCTCTGTCCGTCCGTATGTCACAGCCACTTTTTTCCGAAACTATAAGGACTATACTATTGAAACTTGGTAAGTAGATGTATTGTGTGAAAGATTTTCACACAAAAATAGAAAAAAAAACAAATAATTTTTGGGGTTTGCCATACTTAGAACTGAAACTCATTTTTTTTTTCATCAAGCCCTTACGTGTGTGTATCTATGGATAGGTCTTCAAAAATGATATTGAGGTTTCTAATATTTTTTTTTTTCTAAACTGAATAGTTTGCGCGAGAGACACTTCAAAAGTGGTAAAATGTGTCCCCCCCTGTAACTTAACTTAACTTAATGATAAAACTAAAAAAAATATATGATGAACATTACCAGGTAAACTTCCACTGAACATTGGTTTGAAGGAGATCGAGTAAGTAATTTTTAATACGTCATTTGCTGCTGCGGAACCCTTCATGGGCGAGTCTGACTCGCACATGGCCGCTTTTTTATAAAAGACTGCTAGCAAACTATCGAGTGTCTTTGAACTCTAATTCTAATATCAATAGATCAGATGCTGGATGAAACAGGTGCTGTTTAAGTTCCAATGTCTGTTACAAACTTGATGATATTTGATCTAACTATACGATAAAAATAACGATATGTTTATAAACAATGACAGTTGAATGATGTTGCATTTCTTTATCTACACACGACTTCATTGGACATGTCAAATTATTTTGATCTATTAATCAAATGGTTTTATTTGTGGTCTAGGCGGATTTTTTGATTATACGTTGTAGATTTTAAATTACGTATCTAAAATAACCATATCAGCCTCTATAATGTTCCCACAGACTTCCTCTCTGTGCGAGGGAATGGGCCGTAATCCACCACGCGGGCCCAGTGCTGATTGGTGGATGTCACATGTCTTCGAATTTTCAGTTCTAGAACATTGTTCCTCACGATGTTTTCCTTATCCATTTTATTTATTTATTTGAAAGGTGCACCAATGACCTATTCACTAGAAATATTGACATGATAAGAAATACATAAGCGTTGAGTTATGGAGAATTAGTCACTTACAGGCGTTCACAGCACTTACATAAAAATATAAGCTTCTTAAATATACATTTTAACAAGATTATTTACTCGTAGCGTAGTAGGATAGAAAAATTAATTAAAAACAAAGAACAATACGTTAAGTACCTAAACAAATAAAATCATAATCGATTTTATAATAAAAAATTATAATTAGAATCAAAATTAAAATTAAAACATTAAAATTTAAATTACAAAACTTAAACAGTAAATTATTAACATACATAACAATATTATAAACATCAAGTTCAAAATGGTAGAATGCGATAACGAGTGCAATAAAAGAACATACCAAAATTTAAAAAGTGGCAGGCACATGGTAAAAAACCAAAAAATTTAATAGTAAAAAATAAAAAGTAGGTTATTAAATTATGATTCGTTGCTTATATTTATAAGTTTTATGCGAAATTTGGAAAATGAGTCTGTAAATATATCAATTTTGGTGTGATGTCACCACTCATGGTGATAAAATAATTTAGGTACACAAAGTGAAGAGCGATCTATAATTTGTAAATCGCGGCCGTTTCTATTGCACGATTTGTTATATTTTTTATTGCTATTCACTGCTCTCAACATTCATTATTGATTATTTTTGAGAGGAAATGGCAAGGAAACCTTAGAACTTATGGTCTTATCTAAACTCCAGAGATCATGGCAGAAGATTCATGATGTAATAAAATAGAGAGCAATGTATAATAAAGCATTTTGCGGAAAGAGACCAACACTTTTTTCAGTATTCAAGCAACTGTCGAGCCCCAAGAAATAACAAAAAAAAAAAACAACAGGTTGCACTCCGGGAGTGCCGGCAGAAGTGAAAATTTGAATATTAACGTCTAGTATAATAGTAGCGGTCTACTCTCCCTCAGTCTTACGAATTTTCGATCAGGTCACGTGTCCTGACGCAAGTTTAACATTTTTTACCCATCACAAAAAAAATGCACAACGCCGCTAAAGAAGTTTTCACTTCAAAAACATAGAGAGTTTCAGAACATTTGGGATTCACATACATTAACTACTGATTTGCTTACCTAGGTGTATCTTGGTGTACTTTATTATTTCAGGGTTACATCATTAATGTTTCAAAACCATTAAAATAAATGCAAATAAATGTGACGCCGGCACCTACTGCTTTAGTGACGTAATCTACGCCCACCCCACCCCACACCCCCCTTAGCTAAACAGGGTAAGATAAATGATATTAAAATGATGAAAGTCATCGTCGTGTGACATCTTGATGTTCGGAGACGGGGTGGGTTGACGTTTTATTTTAATAGGGTTCCGTATGATTAATTTATTCGCGGACGTTTAGATAAATGAATGTAGGTTTGCACATGAAGAGGAAGTTAATTCAAAGATTTAAGCACCAAATATGTACAAACGTATGCACAAAATAGAAGAAATAAATACGAAATAATTTTGGTTCTAACAATTTGCAATATGCTCTACATACACTAAATTATTTATTTAAAAACAAAAAAAAACGTGCTACGCTTATGCTGAGGCACCACCGGGAAACGGCCGTTTATTATCGCGATGATGGTGTCGAAACACAACACAACTTATCGCGATAATTTGACAACAGTATTCAAATTGCCGTTTGACGTTGGGCGATAACTCGGGTGTAATTAAATGAGTATTGATGTTGACCGTTCAAATGCGGCCACTCAATTTATCGCTTTAATCATCGGAATAATTACCGCGTTGCATATTATGATGATAGGCATTGACGTTAACCGTTGGTTTGGCCCCAGCATTACAGTAGCGCATAAAATATGTAACATCTGACATCTCACCTTGGTTATAAGCAACATTAAAGGGGCGGGGACTCGTCAAGGTCCTTTGTTGACGGCCATCTCTAGCGCTGCCTGCGCGCTTCCCCGGCTTCCGATAACACACTTCCGTCCCTTTTCACAAAATCGCTTCCACATATTTGATTGTTTAGATTTTTTATTTATTTAGATTTTGATTGCAGGAAAGAAGAAGAGCTCGTGGCTAAGTAATAACTGCCGCACGGGTCGATCCATCAGGTTAAGCTACGCTTGCCGGGGTTGGTCTGTGGATGGGTGACCATCTTTACATACCGAGACTTCTCCATGCCTCGGAAAGCATGTGCTTTAAGCTCATACTTTAAGCTCGTTACGTCAGCACCCGAAAGTCTGACAACCAGTCTTACCAAGGGGTATCGTATTACCCAGTTACTGGGTTATGGAGGTCAGATAGGCAGTCGCTTCATGTAAAATACTGGTATTCAGCTGCATCCGGTTAGACTGGAAGCCGACCCCAATATAGTTGGGAAAAGGCTAGGCAGATTGATTGATTGCAGGAAAGCAAGAAGAATGAAACACATCAAAAATATATATTTATATGAATAAGTTTATGCTTTATGTATGTATGTATTTATTGTATATGTAGATGGTACACCACTGACTACCTGCAGTATTATCTCCTGTTACCTTTAATCCATCCAAAGGTTGTCTGTAAAAGGTTGTCCATTGTGTCTGTAATATTTTTTTTTGGTGAGTAACATTAAAGAGTATTCTATCTATCTATCTATCTATTATCAAATGATTATTTTCTTCATTAGTTTATATTACCCCTTAACGATTTACTTTCAATCAAATATGTCTCAAAATTCAATCAGCTGGTAATTTTATGTAGTTATAAGGGATGTTGAAGATACGGTCTCAATCTCGATTTTGATTCTGCTTCATCATTATGTTCTCATTAGTGTTCTGACCTCTTTGGTTCGCCGGCTGAATAACATAAGATCTGATTTCTGGTGGTTTTTTATTGAAATAGAACAATATTTTTCTAGTTGTTTTTTAAAGAAACAGGTCAAAACAATACTGTAAATTAACACATAAACATAACATCACGCTTGAAATCCCCGAAGGGTTAGACAGAGGTAAGCCTATAGTACACCCACATGTCGCCAGTTATGTTAATAGGGGGCGAGCCTATTGCCATGAACCGAGCACAATTCCACAGACTCCAGATCGTTACTGAGAAATTCCTGATGGACAAACCCAATAATACTTTGTTTGGGATTTGAACCCAGGACCTCATGCGTGTGTGATTAAAAGCCCTAAATTATACTTAGGTATAAAACCTCTAATCCTTCACAATGTTTCTGAATGATTTTAAAAACAGCTATCATTTGTAATATAACCCTTTTCATTGTTATAATTCAATCTTATAAAAAAGGGGCTCGTGGTTATCCACTTACAATTATAGTTAGGTATTGATAGCCGCACGGGTTAAGGAAGGTTAAGCTACGCTTGCCGAGGTCGTTCTGTGGATGGGTGACCATCCATTACACATCAAGACCCCTCCGTGCCGCGGAAAGCACGTTAAGCCATTGATCCCGGCTGTCATTCGTAGATCTTTGGCAGTCGTTACGGGTAGTCAGAAGCTCAAAGGTCTGACAACCAGTCTCAACAATGGGTATAGATAGTGCAATCCACGACGACGCACCCCACTCCGCTCCGCTCCGTACTAAAGTACAGCTTACAGTACAGTAATCGCGGAGTGGGGCGCGTCGTCGTGGATTGCACTATCTGTATCGTGTCACCTATATAGTAACTGGGTTGTGGAGGTCAGATAGGCAGTCGCTCCATTTAAAATATTGGTATTCAACTGCATCCGGTTAGACTGGAAGCCGACCCCAACATAGTTGTTAAAAGGCTTGGCAGATTGATTTAGACTTAGTGTGTTTTTAAAAGCAGAAAATGCCACCTACATTATGGCACTAACTTACTATCCTATCTAATATTATAAATGCGAAAGTTCGTTTGTTTGTTTGTTTGTAAGGCTTTAAAAGTTGCTAAGGGCGTTCATGCCCTATACTAGCGCCGCCATTGAAAATAAATAAATTTTAATATTGAATTCATTAAAAAAAAAGCGTTTATCATCCAAGTACTCCAGTTTTATGTACTATTAATGTTACAGTTTTAAGTGTACTGTGTAAGAAACTGTTTAATTTAACACATTTTAACGAACCATTTCTAGAAAATGACGCACACTAACTTGTCCATCCAGCAGACTTCGCTGGGCCTCTTGAATAATTTGATCATATATTACACTATTAGATTTGCGCTGTTTTGGTTTACGTTTCGAGTTAACAGCTTTTTTAAAGGCCACAATCAGGTCTGATAAGTTGCGGTTATATTTTTTAATATTTTTACCCAACAAAGTGTGCACCCTTAACGTAATTGTTGGTTCGATGGCGCTCTCCAAAAACAGACCATTGTTTTAAAACGGATTACTTTAACCAAACCTTTTTAAAATATTTAAAAAATGGTTGCAAATATTCGTAATTGCTGAATATTTGTTTTATGTATTTCCAGCCTTCATAAATTTTGTCTTTTGGTAACAAGGCCAAACTGCGGCATAAAAATATACACCCGACGATCATTGCCTTGGCTTTTCTTTTCAAGCATTCTTGGAAATGGTAATAACAACCTTTGATTGTTATTTTAGGAAAAAACTGTGGAAATTCCTTTAATAGCGCTTTGTTCAAAATCACAGGTATATTTCTGAGGCCTCCAGTCATTTATTCTTGATTTCAGCATTTCAAATAAAATCAAATACCTATGCCTTATAACTTTTATGGGACATAAAGGCATATACAAGAGGTTTTATTTAGGTTGTCTTCGAGCAACTGCCACAATCTCCATGTATTGTATAAATTTGGCAAAAGGGAGAAACACAACATTTGAATGTTCCATCTCCAAAAAAAGACGCCTTTTCTTAATCGATTCAATACCTACCCGTGATGCGAACAATATGATTCTCTTATCATCTGCATTGTAATCACCAAGAAGGAAATCTTCAAATTTAAGTGGTATTATAATACCTGCTACATCTTCATGATTATGCAACCTTGGGAACGTTGAGTGCCGATTCTTTTGTTTTATATAATCCAACTTTAATTTGTTCTTCATAAACATGATCAAATCCAGTATTTTTGTATGCATCCACAGCTTCATCATATAGTTTTGTTACCGGTTCATCAGGTTCAAAAGCTGGTTCTTCATAAACATGATCAAGTCCAGTATTTTTGTATGCATCCACAGTTTCATCATATAGTTTTGCTACCGGTGCATCAGTCACGTCATAATTACTTTTTGCTTGCATACTTCTAACTGCTCCACCCATGCGTTTTTGGCTCCGTCCTTGATACAGCTTGTTTTATTTATGGTATCTTTAATAATTTCACCGTTCTATGACTATAAAAATAAACATATATTAGACAAAATAATATTCCACGTACAAATAATAAGTGACTAGAAATGCAAACGACTGTTTAAACTTACGTTTATTGTGATAGAGCCAGCGCATTTTTTATAACAGCATCTCAACCAATTCGCACCAGATTTGTAATTTTTCTTTCTAAAATATTGTCGAACATCATACAATAACACCACCCCTCGACCTCTGTGTATGTATTTAAGCTCCGACATTATGAAGTTGGTTGAGTATAGTTGCTTACAATTTTATTTGTAAATAAAAAGCAACGATAGGGAAAATACGCAAGAAAAAAAAATCCTGTCATATAGAGTAGCTATTTTAATAATGTCAATGATCATTAACATGGTCCTTATTAAAGTGGCCAGTGTCCCTTTGTTTAAAGAAGTTTATACTACATAAATAAGTGAATAAAGTTTACTTTCAGTAAACTTAATGCACCCAGGTGAATTAGGCGAATAAAGTTTACTTGTAATAAACTTAATGCATACTTTTTGTAAATATTATTCACCCAGGGTGAATAATATTATACAAAAAGAATGGTTAACAGATTTAGGTGAATTAACCCAGGTGAATTAAGTAAACCCCAGGCATTGGTAGACCAAACTCAAACTCAAACTCAAAGCAATTATTTCAATTAAACCTTATACAGGCACTTTTAAATTGTCAAGGGGTCGGTCAGTCAAAAATATGAAGCTAGTTGCCCATTCCAAAGCGTAGTAGATACCTATGGAGAAGAACGGGCAAGAAACTCCACGGACACTCTTTTAAATAAATAAAAAAATACAAAATATTGGTTACATCATTCATTTTGAAATTTTGCATGTGAGAACAATGTAGAAAGACGTGCACGTTCGTAAAAGCGTCCGTAATAAAAAGAAAAAATAAAGAATCAATCAAAAACTTAAAATAAATTAAAATAAGCCATGGCAGCTAAGAGATGACCAGTCCCAACTGACGGCGCCCGTTCACGAACATGACGCATGGATCAGCACCATTAAGCTCAACCATGACCATGACTTGGGTTAGGACATAGTACTTTTATCTTGGTTGTACGTTCCCTTGGGATAATTTCCGACCTCCACGCCAGCGAAGCTAGTATTAAATAAATTAGCAAACCGGATAAAACAATGCTCAGGATTATAATAACCACGACAATGTTTATTAGAAATAGCTGTTGTAATAATATCTACGTTTAACAACCCTTTTCATGGTATTAATTAAATCTAATAATCCTAATCTATCAACTATAAAGATAACCAAAAAAACATGCAAATTCCATTCCATTTCGTTTAAAAAAACCAGGCAAAGAAAAACACCACCCCTTGAAACTCCAAAATATTTCCGCGTCATATCCTACATGACTTTTGAAACCCTTCAAAATGAGTTGTATTAGATCCCCTATGAGATAACAACGAGATACAGCAACTGATAAGGTCCTATACCCTACTGGACATAGTTAATTGACTCCGTGAGTAATCAAATTCTTTAAACTTGGTAGATGACTACTTGATTGGAAGCTATAACATTTGTTTTTTGATTAAAATTATTTGAGTAGGGTGACGGGGATGAATAATGTGCATTTGTTTTAATTAAGGGAGTTTTATTTTGTGCATATAGTATATACGCTGTGTTGGACCGCGTGGAATCACACTTTTAGGTAATGTCAATGGTGTATAAAAATCTTAAATTAAGTATTTTTTCAACATCAATTTGAAGTGTGTATCCGAGTTCAAGTGCCACTTTTTTAATTACAGAAAACGCGATTTTTGATTTTTATTTTTGCGTGAATCGAATTAATTCAAAATCATCTGGATAATCAACAATTAATACAATAAATTTAATATTTTTTTACGACAAGATTATGCTGGAAATAATATTATTATACCCCATAGTCCTCATATAAGTCGGTATATCAAAGGTATCAACGCCGTATCTCAATCACCCCAAAACATCTTTTAATAAAACAAACACTGCGAGAAGTGGTAAATAAACGACATCCCCATTGTTGCTCGGCCAAGCCACATTGTGACTTAAGCGCTTGATGCTGCATAATCCCCAATGAAAGCAGGCTTCCTACTCCGCTCTTTATTTTATTTGATACGGGTTGTGCTGTAAATGTTGAAGCGCTTTCTGCTGTATTTTGATTTGACGTAGAGTAGTTGGAACCAAAACGGTTTGTTTTCTGGGGTTTTATTTGAAAAGCGTCTTTGGATTTGTTCTAAGACTTTTCTGAGCTGTTTTTGTTTGAATGAATTTCTTGGACTGGATGAATATGAAAAGTTTCTGAGAACGAAATGGGATGTAGCGATTTTTGGGTCAATCGTCTTTAACTTATAGTTAAAGACGATTGACCCAAAAATCGCTACAATAATCCTAAATCTTTTGTGAGGATCCAGGCGCGATTCCACCAGTGTGCGACACTGTAATGCACAGTGTCGGCACAAATGTTTCTTTCGGTGGACTCGCTCAAGTAAACATTTACAAATATGCTGCACTGTGCGCTTAAAAGCTACGCAAAGCTTTGCTGGTGGAAAAGGTTCCACAGCTCAGTACGTGCACTGTTGGAGCTCTGTGCAAAAAGTTTGTGAACAAAATATGTGCTGAACACAATTTTGGTGGGATCGCGCCTTTAATACGGCAACTTTAAGTATCACCAGTGAAATTGCTGCATCATCATCATCATTTCAGCCAATCGACGGCTACTGCTGGACCTTCCCCAAGCTTCGCCACATCGACCGGTTCTGTGCTTTTCCCAAAACTTGCATACAGCGGATACCAACAGTCTTCACAAGGGCATTGGTCCACCTCGTTGCATATTGGTGCATATGGTGGCTCAAGTTGTATTTAACCTGTACCTCAGCCTGCGTCTTTAGAGAAGACAGTTAATAGAGATGTTAAGAATAAAAGATAAGTTGCCCCGACCCCAAATAAATTGGGATTAGGGCAGGAAGGTGGTGGTGACGGCGGCTCAGCTTGTAATTCTTATTACTCTATGTTGTAATTCCTATTAAACATGACATGACAATGAATTCACCCAAAAGCGTAGGCGGAGGAAGGTTTAAAGGGAGTGTCCTATAAAGGTAGGTACCTCTACCTTAAACATTTCGATCTATGTTTTGGAACTCGTAGCTTCAACGTTCTGACTAACTGCACGACGCCTTGACAATTCAAAAGTGCCTGAATGTTTTTCTGAAATGAAGTTCACCAGGTGGGAGCACTGGACGTCAGGTCCGGGCACCTGTCAAAGCGCCAAAATTTTCTTGAGTCGTGACTGAATGATGAACGAATGATGAAAGTCACATATTTTATATTCATTGTCGGCGTCGATAATGAAAGACCTCTTATATAAATGATTTTCCTCTTTTTTAGATATAGATAATAAATTACCAAAATGTATGAGAAGTGAAGAAAATGTCCACAAATTTTAAAGTAATTTGTTTTTGTTCCTAATTCATAAGACGTGCTCGTATTACTCTATTGAAGATTTTTTAAATGACAAATTATGATACAATTCCTATAATATTATCTTCCTTTGACATGCATGTAAAATTTAATTTAATTGACATTTCTTCATTTAATTGGCATTTATTTAACTTAACTTATTTTTTATTACTGTTTAATCCTTATTTTTTAATGATATAATGCAAAAACTACTATTTGTACACCAATTTCATTGGTAGAACATAGAGCTCGACTACAATAATATGTATATTTAAGACCTTCTAAGTATACCTATGTTCACAAATAAAGATTGATTGATTGATTTTCAAAGTGGCGCCAACTGGAGGCGTGAATTTTAATGAAAACCCTCATTTATATAAATTCTTTGAGTTTGTAAGCAATTGTGTTTAAGTCTAATTTTTAAGGAGCGTTACAGATCCAGACTCGAGCTGCTATGGAGCAATTCCTGATGGACAAACCCAAAGGCAAATTGTTTTGTTTCAACTACAATCTTAACCAACCTTTTTAACCACACAACTTTCTCTTAAACTTCGTTCCTCCACCAACTATTCCTGTAAGGAAGTGTGCGACCCCTCGTGCAATAAATCATTTTATATTATTTCCAATATTAACGTGCTAGTTGGCGTGTTTAGCGTGCGACGTGCTAAGCAAACGTGTTTGTGTTGTGTATTGTGTGTATAGTAAGTTGTTATACTAGTTTGTAAAGAGGGATGGGGTTTGTCCTCTTTGTACTGTTTATTGGGTGTTTCGGTTTATAATACACACGTGTAATACACAAATGAAACCGGTTCACATTTTTTGAAGCGGTTTCAGTCAGTTTTATTTGTGGCTAAACTACGGGATGACTGAAGGTGATTTTTCAGGAAATCAGTAGTGCTAAGTAAAGTAAAGCTGACATGTTTTTTTTATGCTAAAATTCGTTAAAACTTATGTCGAGTTATTTTGAGTTTTCAGTACTTATGACAATAGTGTGTCGTTATAAAAGAAACAGGAAAAAAACAACTTTGCACATGAATGTCTGTCATTTTCAAATAGTTTCAGTTTGTGTCGCTACTGTACCACTGGATTCATGTTAAGTAAGCTACACCATAGAACTATTAACTATTAATGGCGCACAATGATTGCGAATCATATTTCATTGCTATTTTCCCTGTGACGGAAGGGGCGTTTATGAACCTACTAATATTCCAAACGCGAAAATTTGTGAAATTGATGGATCGATGTTTTTTACTCTTTCACGCAAAAACTACTTAACGGATTTGGATGAAATTTCCCACAAAGATAGTTTATAACTTGGGACTTATACCCGGGGTATTACCCCCGGGTTTCACCCACAAGTCTCAATCCCGTGGGAGTATCGAAATAAAAAGTATCCTATGTCCTAATACAAATCATGGTTTACTTATATGCCCAATTTCATCCAAATCTGTTCATCCGTTTAAGCGTGAAAGCGTAACAAACAAATAAACGAACGAACAGTAACTCACTTTCTCATTTATAATATTGTAGTTAGGACTAGCTTGTTTCAACATAAAACATGTAAATCATAAGACACTCAGCAGCGTACTGTAGCGTATTATTAGTGAAATAATTTTCGGAATCGTATCAAAGTCAACGTCAAATCATTTATTTCATATAAGCCCTTATACTCGTAAGGCACTTTTGATCGTCATCCCAGTAATTACGAAGATTACGCCATACATACAAACTCATAAATTTTACCTTTTAATGATATGAAGTATAGATGATAAATCCTCAGGGATAAACTTAACTTTGTAGGTGAAAAACATGTTCTCCCATACATTCCAACTGCAAATGTAAGTTTGTACGCCCAATATTGGGAGGATTTAACATGTTATTTTAAGATCATACAATCAATAATTTTACCAACAATTTTCTGTATTTTTTTCAAAATTGTATGCTCAGTAGTTTCGGAAATAAGGGGGAATGGTCCATTTTCATCAATTTTATATTTAAAAGTATTTATTTTAAAATAACAAAAAAAAAAAAATGATCGTCACAACAAGCCCTTTCATTTGATATGTCACACGATACAGTATGCATTTTTTTTTTCAATTTGCCCCCAAAATGTAACCCCATATTATTAAAAATTCATTTATTTTCGTTACATTTCCGTGTTTGGGTCACAAAAATTTATACATGTATCAAATTTCAACTTAATCAGTCCATTAGATTCGGAGCAAATTGGCTGTGACAGACAGCCACAAGAGTGATCCTATACGGGTTCCGTTTTTTTTTCCTTTTGAGGTACGGAACCCTAAAAAAGGAAAAATCTTTGTAGTTCCTTGTTACTACAAAGATACTTCCTACTTGTAGCTAGGTCCTAAATCCTATACCCTCTAAGGAACTTCCCTATTTCGATCTTCGCTGGTATAGGAAGGAAAGAAAGAAAGAAAAATAGGTTTATTTGTCACAGAAACACGTGCATACAAAAAATAACAACAATATAAACATTACACATATTCGGCAGCTGCACGTCATGACTGTGATAAGAACTGACACACACTGACACTGTGACTGTGTGTGTGTGATAGGCTGCGCTTATCAGGCAGTCAGTCATGAAATTGACATACAAACAAAATTTAAATAATTATCTTAGGTACATCTACATCTACTTAATAATGTAGTGCATCTTCTCTAACATAAGTTAACCATTTCTGTTCACCCAAAACAAAACTCATTATAACCTCAGTTATTTCTAAAGCCATAGATCAAAAAGCTGGTATTGTACAAGGACTATCAAATGATGGAGGCTGCTCTCCATTGTCCCGAAATGTCCGCGCACTAAATAGTTATTGCTCGTCAAAACCCACAATAGTGCTTGTGGAGCTACGGCCTTATTCTGTAAATACGTGGCGTTTATTTAGTTGGTTGTTTAGTTATTAATTAAGTTCGGAGTTGAGGTACACGAATACTGATAAATGCGTGCATTGACTAGGGGAAGACCAAAGATACGATGGATGGAATGTGTGAAAGATGATATGGCTAGAAAGGGGGTGATTCCCGAGATGACAACTAATACAGAAGTATGGAAGAAAGGGACATGTTGCGTCGACCACGAATACATTAGGGTAAGTGCAGGAGAATGATTATGATACGTGCACTGATTGGACACTTTTCGGACATGTGTGGCTTTTTCCTCAAAAGGCCATTTCAGATACTAATCTACGAGTACATGGTCCTCACATGATCTGACTGGATACTTTTCGGACACGTGTGGCTTTTTCCTCAAAGGCCATTTATGTTACTAATCTACGAGTACATGGTCCTCACATGATCTGCAAGACACTTTTCAGACACGTGTACTTTTTTTCCTCAAAAGGCCATTTATGATACTAATCTACGAGTACATGGTCCTCACATGATCTGACTGGACACTTTTCGGACACGTGTGGCTTTTTCCTCAAAAGACCACTTCAGATACTAACCTACGAGTACGGTCCTCACATGATCTGACTGGACACTTTTCGGACACGTGTGCTTTTTTCCTCAAAAGGCCTATTCAGATACTGATCTAATAGTTCATGGTCCTCACATGCACTGACTGGACACTTTTCAGACACGTGCGGTTTTTCGTCAAAAGACCATTTCAGATACTGATCTACGAGTAGGATGGTCCTCACGTGTACTGACTGGACACTTTTCAGACACGTGTGGTTTTTTCCTCAAAATACCATTTCAGATATCTACCTACTAATCTACGAGTACATGGTTCTCACATGATCTGAACAAGATTATATCTGGACTTTAAAAGAGACTGTGACTTCTGACTTCTGAGTCAGAGTAGTTGGATAGGAAACACCGAACTCATGTAGTTTTAAGAACTGAATTTATTTTTGACGTGTTTGTACTCGTACAAACTTACAGAAATATTGAATTCGTTTATAAAAAAAAAAATATCTTTAATTCAGACCTAAATTAGTCCATAAGTTGTTAGTGGTTAGTAATATATTGTGCTTACATGCTATGTTAGTGTTTTTAGTACTTGAATTAATTAGTTAATTTAGCAACCTATTTCTATGTTTGCCTAGTGCATTCTGAAAGAAGGCATTGTCACAAATACCTGTAAAATATTTCGCAGTTTTGATTAATTTGTTTGTATTACTGAATTAAATTATGAAATGTTGCCTTATAGTGCACTAAAACGTTGATAATTAATATCGTAATACTAAATATTCAGTTTTTTGTAAAACAAAATTTAAAAAAATCCAAATGCTTTTTATACACGAAACACTGTTAAAACACCTAGTTTAGTGTTATTATACAAGTGATGAACTTGTTGTGTGTGGTGAATATCCTACATAATTATAATCTCTCTTCTTCATTCGGTCCCTCATTACTGAGGATCGAGGTCACTGGACCCCTTTAATCGGAAAATCTGCGTTCATCGACTCCGGTCCAAAGTTGCTATCGCCACCTGAAGACTTAGCTTCTTTTACTTGTTCGGACTATTCGTGTTGGCGAATATTAAAAACATCCTACATATAAAAAACGTCTTCTAAACAGTGTCCGCAGAAATTCAATATTCCATCGGTCAAAAATGCTTTTATGTTTAATCTCTATAGTGTTTCGATACAACACAATTCTCCCATCAATTTCACAGAATACGGCTTTAGGTTTCTGTTTAGGATCTGGCCCATGTCCGGCGTGTTAGCCCGAGGCATCGCTTTTGCGGACAACGCTGTGTCGCCGGCGCACATAATACAATACAGCTTAAAGGAATTTGTGTCGTCGATAACGATCGATAAAATGTTCTAGGTTAACATCACGTTGCCAGGATTGTTTGGATTTAGAATATTTGATTTATTAGCTTTGGCTTGGATACATTTTGCATTGATTTGTGGGTTGTGGTGGGTCTTAAAGGCAACGGCCTGAGATTGGCTTTATAACAAGAGGTGCTATATGATATGACTCAAAACAAGAGCTTGCTTGCAGCAGCAGGCTGAGGAATAATGTTTGGTATCAATTAATGTATGGTCAAAGAGGTACGATGATATTATTGTTATGTATTTTGCAACGATAGGCGTCAACTTAGGAGGTGCATGTCATGGGTTCAAACCCAAGCAGGTGCTTACTATACTTTGTGTAAATAATTTCATCACCACCTGTCAAAACGGTGAAGGATAACATCGTGAGGAAACGGAAACGAATGTTCTAGAACCAAAAATAAAAAAAATACATGTGACATCTACCAACCCGCAGTGGGCCCGCTTGGTTGATTACAGCCCACACCCTCTCACACAGAAAGGAGGCCTTTTTCCCAGCAGTGGGAATATTATAGGCTGATTATAGTAGTGGCCTCCAATTCAACAAAAAAAAAACAAGCAATCAAGTAAAATTGCAACATTTGCAACATTACAATGTGCCCAACATCGACTGATGACCGTGATCCCAAATCACGATCTTCAGCCGATGTTTACGAGGTGATTGTATTAATAATAAAAATGACATTTATTCTCTATTTATGATTATGTTAGTAATAATGCAGCTCCACAAGGGTGCATAAACTAATTGATTAATTAGCATTCGAAAACATCGCTGGAGCTGCTGAAGATTGTAAAAACTATCTTTGAATTGTATAACTTCAATCTCTTAGTATTGTATAATTGCATAGCACATGTGTGAGCACTGTGACCATGTACCTTATATAATGCTACCATTTACTGGGTACGTCTTTCATTGACTTGATGTGCCCTGGCGGCTGAGAGTATGTCATGCTCACTCAAATGTCTCGCTGGTGGTGGCGTGCGTGTTGGATGATGATGATTGGGTTAGCTCAACCATTTTGAAGGGAACTTAACGGTGCTGATCCATGCGTCATGTTCGTGAACGGGTGCCGTCAGTAGGGACATCTCTTATCTGCCTCGGCTTATTTTAATTTTTGAATTGTTTTTATCTTTTTATTACGGACGCTTTTTACGTGCACATGTTTCTACACTGTTCTCACATGTGTAAATTCAATATGAATGATTTAACCAATATTTTATAACAATAATAATTATTATGATTTCAAAGAGTGTCCGTGGAGTTTCTTGCCCGTTCTTCTCCATAGGAACCTACGCTTTGGAATGGGCAACTAGCTTCATATTTCTGACTGACTGACCCCTTGACAATTCAAAAGTGCCTGTAATTGGTTTAATTGAAATAATAAAAAAGGTGTCTAAAACATCGGCAGTTGGTATCATTTATTGATTAATTTAGAATAATTTATTCCATATAGGTTTGCTTGTGTTTATTTCACAATTTGCAATACGAGAGACAGATAATTTACTTTATATTTCACTTTACAGTTTGGCGAAAACAATTATTTCTAACTTCACAAAATAAGAAACCATTCATCAAAAACAAATCCAGGGAAAAGTGTTCAAAAGTTGAAATTGGAGTTACAGCAGCTAAGAAAAAAAGAACTCGATAATTTCCCGGTAAACGACTTTGGAGCAACAGTGAGTTTTTTGTTTGTCCGTTTGTGTATACCGGAAAATAGATTAAAATGGCCCCGAGCTGAAAGAAGCTACGTTGTGAAGGCATGTAGATTAAAAACAGTGGAAAAACTTGTATTTTTTTTCCAGAACAAAGGTACGCAATCTGGTAGAGCGCCTTTTAGGTCTGAATCATAGGCTTCGTTTATCCTTTGAAATGTATAAAGAGAATGCAGTTTTTGTTATTTCGGCTAAAGAGTTGTATTTGGTAAATTAAAAAGCATGGAATAATTTACTCAATGAAAAGCTTTATTGTGTGTTAACATTTTCTCCAGTCTAAGTTTTGAAAACATCAAACGTATTCCAATTTTAACGGAAAATTTACTGCTTTGTTGATTTCTGCTTCATATTTCCACAGACTGTAAAAAACTCACAGTGATGACCTCATTTTCTGCATCACCATAAAAAAACACACCAAGAAAAATCATTTAAAAATTCTAACCCGTCGAGCATCGATTTCACCAGCGATGCTACCAAATTGTCCACTGAGGTCAAACAGGCCATCGATTTTGCACCATCGCTGGGTTAACACGGGGTTAACCGAAACGCTACGTGGGAACGGGTTAACCGATCTTATTCTCACGACACTAAGGCAATGCATTCATTTGCATTAGCTCGAGCAACAATAATATCGGGCGATCTCCACAGTACACTGTTTTAAGAGTTATTCAAATTAAGCAACGGTTTGGTTCTAAAAGGATGCCTGGATCTGGAGCGAGGGGGTAATGAATTCGTGTCTGGGCTGGTGAAAGGACAATGATTGGTGTATAGGTCGCACGTGCTAAGCGTAACGTATGATTCAGTGCTTTACATTTAGCTGTTTCATTATGAAAAAAAGGGAAAACTTTTTGAAAAAAACTGCTAACCCAGTTTGAAAAAGTCGGTCATTCTTATCAAAATCAAAAGTCATTTATTCAAATTAGGCTGAGAAACAGCACTTTTCGAAAGTTTAAATAACATAAGACAGTCTCCCAAAACGCCCGCCCTTTACTACTTCCTAGTGCTTTAGCGGGAAAGAAGAAGTGGCGCAACAAACTCCCCAGCAATCCAATTTTAACATATGTAGGTAGGAACTATGCCAGACGAATCTCCGGAATTCTAGCTACAGGAAAAATTTACTTTTCAGACATAGTAGAAAAAACTCGACATAAATTCTAGGTTTTTCCTTTCAACAAAGTCCTCCATTACTTTCCATTCTTACTGTTAAAAAATCAAACTCGGCAACTGTCATCAGCAAGTGAACCGGGTCCGGGGCGACATTTGGTATTCATCCCGCGGGCCCGGCCGTGTCACCTTGTCCAATACTCTGGATGCGACAAAGAAAAGATTTATTGAGCACAGTCGTAGATGGGACAGCGATATCATGTGGGGATATTCATTTGGGAAAAATGTTTAATAAATTATAATTTTTGGCTGGGTATCTCTGGAGAACCTTGCCTACTAATTATTTAGAAAGAGAAGCTTAGCGTTTAGCGCTAAACATATTTCTGTATCTGTCACCTTCAAACGATTGACCAACATAGGCGATGTTTTAAATAAGTTATTTACCGCTAAAATACGGTACATACTAATTTGTGGTGCAAGCAGGCCATAGACTAGAACAATCTCTTCATGATAATCGACAAAATAAAGCCAAAATCCTGGAAGAAAATATTTCAAATCAAATACAGAACAGATCACGAAAACTTTAAAATCAGATAAAGATATTCAAAAGATTAGAAATAAAATTAAAATCGAAACTCAAAAGGAAGTTTTTACCCAACGCCACATCTCGCCCTTGGAATCTGTTTTCATCGCGGCTCTTGATAACTTTTTGCCCTCAGGGCCAGGAAAGCCCTCCGAAGTTCTTACGAAATTATTTGAACAAGAGTTCCTATCCGACCTTCTAAAGCGACCAAACTATAACAGAACCACACACAAAACTGACCCCTAGGGACTTGGAGTTAACGTTTTCCTCTATGATGAATTACACACGATTGTTAAAGACGGTTTTTGCGTGAGCAGGATTAAGAATACAAATAAAATAGTAAGTTAAATTGCCAGTGCTTACTGTTACGGTGAAATGGGTGAGACAAATACGAAATATGAAGTTGGGGTTGAAACTTTTGTTTTCCGTTACAGAATATGGTTATTGCATTAAAAAAATCAAAACATTGCTACTACCGTAGGTACGTAATTCCGATTCTGTATGTATTGTGTTGTCTATATTTTGTTGTTTTTAATATGTTCTACTTTTAAGAAAAATAGTAAGTAGAGTAGTAGTTTTAAATATTAAAGAGTATGCCAAAGTAACTAACAGCTAAAAATACTCTTCACAATATAACTAAAAATTCACAGCAAAAAATTCTAAGCTGTTCTAAAACGAAAAATATGACGACAATTTCAAATTATTTCACGTACAGACCTCGTTTATAAAATTCATTTGATTCAAGATTAAACTGAAGTGAGGGACGATATCATGTACTTGTACCTCATATTATATTACGTTGGACGTGTTGCTCGGGGAGATTGTCAAACGTGAGCTTTTTTGGGTGCCGACGAGATTAAAGGGAGGAATCTTGATAGTGTAGACGTTGTGGGTATAGGTAGGCTGTTATGTGAAGGTGTTTTGCTATTTAGTTTTGAAGACGTAGGTGGTGGATGATTTTATCTTAATAGTACTCATACCTACTCAGTTTTCCATTTAATATATATAATATAATAATATAATTTTCTTGATAATGCCATACCTTGACATAATCATCTTATTATTTGACATTATATACCTACAATTTAATTCAATTTCAATAGTGGCCTTTGTGGACATGATAATTATTCAGATTTGTAACAGTTGTAATAGAAATCATGTGATTTAGTTTAAAATAGATTTTATTTTTAATCATTTATTTTTATAATATATTTTCTAATTTGTGAATGTGAGAACGCTGTAGGCTTAGTGGACTGTAGATTTGTTGATCATCATAATTTTGTTAATTACCTGATATTTTTTGAAAGACCTACGGTTGAGGAGCTCGTGGCTAAGTAATAAAAGCCGCACGGGTCGATCCATCAGGTTAAGCTACGCTTGCCGGGGTTGGTCTGTGGATGGGTGACCATCTTTACATACCGAGACGCCTCCGTGCCTCGGAAAGCACGTTAAGCCGTTGGTCCCGGCTGTCATTCGTGGATCTTTGACAGTCGTTACGGATCGTCAGAAGCCCGAAAGTCTGACAACCAGTCTTACCAAGGGGTATCGTATTACCCAGTTACTGGGTTGTGGTGGTCAGATAGGCAGTCGCTCCATGTAAAATACTGGTATTCAGCTGCATCCGGTTAGACTGGAAGTCGACCCCAATATAGTTGGGAAAAGGCTAGGCAGATTGATTGATTGTTGATAGACCTACGCTGTTCAGGAGAACAGCGTAGGTCTTTCAACAATCAATCATTTGGGTGTTATTAGGTATAGGAATACCTAATAACACTGTTATTTGAAAATATTAAAATATTGTAAAAGCCAATTATTTTTAAAAGAGTAACCGTGGAGTTTCTTGCCGGCTCTTCTCCATAGGAAACGACCAACTGAAACCGTGCTCCTAGCTTCTGACGTTTCATAAGTACCCAAGTAGGTTTATGTGAAACAAAATATTTTGAATGGAATTGAAATTTAAAAATGCTCTTTTCGTGTATAATACAGGCTACATTGAAGTTTCGTTGTTGAGAGAATAAGGAATTTTTGGCTTAGAGTGCCTAATAAATTATCACTTCTAGGCTCGAGCATCACCAAATCCATAAATATCAAAAATCGTTAATCGTAAACAACACTCATCTACACATTACTATTAATATATTCAATCCAATCACACAGAAACATTCAATGATCATTGGTTTAGGTTAGAAATCCTAATTTCCATACCTCTATTACAATTCAAAAATATATCATAACACCAATATACAACACCAATTACACACGCCCAAACATGGTTTGTTAAACATCTGATTATCGCTTAACCTTTCGATAACGTTGAGTATAAACAAAAAAGGACATACAAAAAAACCTCAGTTACAAATTCATTACGGTCGCAACACGATACCAATTCCATTCACAGCTGGGCTATAACGAGGCTATTTACGTGCGTATATGTAAAAAGTCCCACCGTACGGTCCCGAGTCCCGCAGGGTTCCCTTCTCAGACCCCTGTTTTTTAATGTGAAAATATGGAGTAATGACACATAATAAAATTCCTTTTAGACCGGACACGGGCTCGTCGGTTTTATAAATTGGTCTAAAATTTTAACCGTGCACTCCATTCTTTTTTATTGTATGTAATTTGTACGTTTTATTTAAGTGTGTTCTTGAATGAGTTGGAGCAGGTTTTTCTTCATTTTGAGAAACGACTGGTAATTAATGTTTTGCGATTTTAAGCCGAGATTCTTTGTGATTTTAGGAATGAAAAATTGCTTTGCGATCCTTGTTAACCTTTGAAACCCAGGTCATAACAAAGTTAAAATTAAAATGTAGATAGTAAAAATGCATTGTAATTATAAAATTAATTGAGAAATAACGATGTTTTATGACACTATTACTAGATAATGGAGCTTAAAATAATAACAGTGATGGTGGTTATTAAAATAGATGCAACAATGGGTAGTTTCTGAGAACTAATCACGCAAATAGATAGAGAAATATGAATAATGCCCCTCCTTTGTCGTGTATGTTCCCATGTGGTGTTAATTAGGCGTTGGACATAAAAACACCGGTAGTATGCATGTGTGTACTGATACTAGGAATATTATTTCGTGCTAATAATCGAGTAAGTTTTAATTTTCTAGACAGATAGGTATGAGATAAAATATACATTACATTACTACCTACGAGTATTCAAATACGAATGTCAAACTTAAGAGTGTTTACACTAAAAGTCGGCAACGTCGAATGAAATAGCTGTCAAATAAATCACTGTTTTGATTAATTTGGCAATATTACTGTATGGCATTAAAAGTAGGGCTAACTAGTGAACTAAAATATTGATTATGAATTGGGGCTCTGTCGTGCATAGGGTCGCAGCATAATGCTGAGCGATAGCCGTTTTGCGTGGATGTGACGCATGTTTCCCGCAACCTTTTCTATTTTTTTTTGTGTAACCTCTTTTTTGCGTCATGTTTACCGCAAATAAACGTATTTTCTTTCTTTCTTTCTTTTTTCTTTCTAAACACCTAAAATGGGTACAACATTAAATAGTGTGTTATAATCGCAATTCATTATTAATATTTTAGTTCACTAGTTAGCCATATTTCTTATTTACATACAATACTGCCCAAAACAGCGAAATATTTGACAGCTATTTGCGACGTTGCCCACTTTCAGTATAAACACTTTTATTATAGGTACATATTTGAAACACTGTTCTTTTTCTAATAATTCCAAACTAAAAATTTATTTTGAGAACATGAAGAAACGGATGAAAAAGAAGATTATAGCAAAAATACTTTTATTATTGATATCAAATTCGTTGGTGTAATATTCAGGACAAAATATGTCCAAGAGATTCATCGTACTTACATTTTATTGTACTTAGATAAAATGTTTTAGTAAAAGAAAATATTAGTCACCGAAATAAAATTGTTTCGAAGAAAGTTTCGGAATAAATTAAGTGGCTGACATTTCGGTAAAAGCTTAAATATAATATAATTTATGCATGAACAAAGGGCTATATATTTATGAATAGAATTATAAATAGTTTCTGAAAATAAGATATTTTATTTGAAGTTTTCTTGGCGTTCTTCATTTAATGAAGATTCTATTATTTAATTAAATGAGGTTCATTATGGAAATTAAATCACTCAATCAAGACCATAGTGAAAAATGTGAAGGAATATTAGATTAGTAATTTGAGGATGTAAGATACGTAGTTAGTCGAAACGTATTTATCTTCTTCATTTATTTATTTATTTAACAGTTTATGTACACACATATAAAAAGACAATAAAAAAAAAGAACAGAAAAATACGTACAAAGGTGATGCTTATTTCTAAAGAAGTCTTTTCCAGCATACCTGCGATAGGAAAGTGGATAAAAAGAGATGTAGACAACGTGTTTAAGAGTAGAAGAGAAAATTAAATACATAAAATAAAAACATAACTATTCACTCTTCATGTGGTAACAATCAAAAACAGAACTGATTTTGAATTTCGTTTAGCGAAATTGAAACGTTTGATACACAACTACATAATTATGTATATAAATTAAATATGAAGATTTCAAGTTCATATACCTATGTCAAATTGTCTCAACTCCACAGTCTCAGTATACAGCCAAACTTGTCAACATCTCAAATTAGATACAGACAAATAGTGGAGATATCCTGTCTTACTAATTAGCGCTGCAGTGTTGATTAACATGAATAATATTTAATGTACACTGTATTGTTTTTGACAAAGGCTTTCGTGTCTTTGTCTTTTATTTTATTAAGGAGATGCCTCAAATATTTGTGCTTCGAGGAAGATTTTGAAGGAGTGGTATTTATAAATAGATCGTTACTGTGATTGTATTTGGAATGCACCATTTTAAATTAATGGTGCTGAATATATAGAAGTATTCACATGCGTTGGCGTAACAATAGCAAGTTTGTTTTTTTTTTACTCGCAAAATGTGGTTGTACTTTACTATTATATCTACCTCTACCAAACCCTTTGGAGAAAACAGGCGTAATATTATGTCGTTATGTTTATTTAAAGGGAACGTCGTTTTATAAGCATTAATACGAGATTAATTGTATCTACAGTGCAAACTGCAACTCAGGAAGAAGGTTTAGTCTCGCTTCTCATATTGACACAAAAGATATAACCTGTACTGACGGATTTAGGGCTATATAATACATATTTATGTATAATACTTGACTGGCTCACTACTTTAGTGTAGAACAGACTTTAGCCTATAAATGGGACACGCTTTAAATAAATTTTATAAATTTCGCACTGGAGACTGTGTTCTCATTAATCATATTGTTTATTATATCATGTCGAAATTAAGTCAGCTGCCTCGTTGGTCTAGTGGTCGCAAGCGCTACTGCTGACCATGAGGTCCTGGGTTCAATTCCCGGCTCGGGAAAAGTGTTATTGGGTTTTTCCATCTGGAATATCTCTAAGTCTGGATTTGTGCCCGGTTGAATAGGCTCGCCCCCTATTACATGTGACTTAAACATAACTGGCGAAATACAAGGGTAATGTTTATGCTTAAAAAAATGATTTAATCAGGTACTACATAACATAACATCACGCCTTGTTTAATGAGGTACCTAAGCTGTATTTAGTAACATAATTATGTATGTGGGCGTCCAAGAAAAAAGGGTCCAGTAGTGGGGCATTGAGCTAAGACTAGATTCGGTATTTAGAATAGTCAATTAGAATAGTCAAGTAAGGATTGACAAAATATTCAAAAACTGGCACATATTTTTTTAATCAGATATTTGAAGTTTAAGTTCTGAAAAATCTTGATATAAGTAGTCATTTACTATATAAAATTGTAGATAACTGAGCATTTATTAATAATCAATTAAAATCGCAAAATGCTATTTTTTCACGCAACTTTACAAAACTTCTTATATCTCGGAAACTAAAAGGCATTATATCCGTCCCTGTACATTTCTGTGCTTGAAGTATTAAATAAATAAATAAATGCCGAGAACTGGACCCGTTTTGCTTGGACGCCCACATATTTTTTAAATTATATCTATCCACCATTTTGTCACCACGCACCCACTCGAAATAAATCAAAGCTGTCTCAAGCAGGAACCGCTTGTCACCCAAGTTATCTGTCTCAACCATTTTAATTAACTGGCAAAGGGTTTACTACGCGACATCTTAATACGTTGACTGGACTGATGTCTGCTTGTAAGTACGTGATTGATGATGTCGATGATACACTAGTGTTTGTGATACTGATGTAATTACAACATTCAGATTAATGATTGAAAAAGCAATTGAAGATTCGGGTTACAAAATATTTGAAAGATAAAGAAAATGTTTTGTTTACAGCTTCATACCATTTTATACCCAAGTTATATGATATTAACGATGTAAATACCTTAGTGTTTTATATAATCACACATAAATAGCCTATAATGTTTCTAGTGCTGGGACAAGACAAGCTTCTGCTCTCCGAGAGCGTGGACTGCAGATATCAGGTGTCTTCGATTTTTTGGTTCTACGACATGCCAGTTTCCTCACGATGTTTTCCTTTACCGGTTTGAGAGTAGTTGTATTGAAAATGTAACTACACAAAGTAAAGCGTGACTCATTTCGAACTCACGACAACCCAGTACTTACCACTGAGCCACCATTGCTCTCTCCTACGAGTAAGTGCTTTAGGATCAGCAAATACGCCCTGCCTAAAAATGCCAGACTTGCTGCTAATATTACCTCAGGTTACCTTAAGTTGTAATGAAGAAGATGTTCTCGGTCTTGGACCAAGTAATGTTGGGTTTGACTATTAGAATTAAATATATTTCAACCTGTCTTCCAAATATAATCCTAATGCAGCTCCCTTCTCCGCCCATGGAAAGAGAGGGAGTGCCCATTCTACGACGGAAGTCATACGTTGAAAGATTGACCTAGCAACGCCTTGAAAACTTTAAATGTTGACAATACAAATGAATAGTGATAATTGACTATGAGGGAAGACGTTTTGGTTCGAACTCAAACACAATAAATTTTTAATCATATAAAATTCATGGTACAGAATTATTCTTAGTTATTATTAGTATTTTTGTTGCGGTTCAATTTGATACTGTCTCGACCTATTTGTTGGAAATTGGACCAAAGAATCAGCATCGCCATACAACGTGGCAATGCTGCCAGCCTTTTGGGCACTTTTCCTACTGACAGCGATGCGGACGAATTTTTGATGCCATAAGATTCTTGCCCCTCCTTTTGCATACATGCATACATGTCCATATTATTATTATTATTTTAATTCTGTTAGCGTATACCTATATTATTTAAATATTATCTAATTAAAATTATACCTTGTCATACAACAACATACAAATTTTATTGAGGAGAAAATCACAAATTAGCAGAGCCGTTGAGAAATTTACAGGAAATGCTTAAAAGAAGATTTTATGATAGAAGATATTTATGATTACTGACTGAAATTCGTAACATAATAACATAACATCACGCCTGTATTACCCGAAGGGATGGGCAGAGGTGTACCTGTAGTACACCCATAGATTTTAAAAGAGACTGTGACCTCTGAGTTTGTTTCGGCCTTTCTTCTCAGAGTAGTCAGATAGGAAACGCCGAACTCTTCTAGGTTATTTTTAAAAATTCCTTAGTATGATATGTAAAAATGATTCCAATAACCTATTTACAGAATAAACAATTTCATTTCATTTCATTTCCCACATTACGCCAGTTATGTTTGAGTCCCATGTAATAGGGGGCGAGCCTATAGCCATCAACAAGGCACAGATCCAGACTCCGGACTGCTTCTGAGAAATTCCAGATGGAAAAACTCAATAACACTTTGCCCGAACCGGGAATCGAACCCAGGATTTCATGGTCAGCAGTAGCGCTTGCGGCCACTAGACCAATGAGGCAGCTGACTGAATTTCGATATGATATAATAAACAATATGATTAATGTTGTATGATAATAACATTGTCTCGAGTGTGAAATTTATAGAATTTATATAAGGCGTGTCCGATTTATACGGTAAAGTCTGTTCTACACTAAAGTAAATGAATGAAGCTGCAAACTCAAACCATTTATTTCAATTAAACCCTTTACAGGCACTTTTGAATTGTCAAAGAGTCAGTTAGTCAAAAAGTTGAAGCTAGTTGCCCATTCCAAAACGTAGATCTCTATGGAGAAAAACGGGCAAGAAACTCCAAGGACACTCTTTTAAATATAGAAATTACAAAATCCTGGGTACATTACTCTTGTTGATTCTATATGTGAGAACAATGTAAAAAAAATATATATAAATCAAAAACGATTAAAAACAAGCCCTGGCAGATAAGAGATGACCAGTCTCAACTGACGGCGCCCGTTCACGAACATGACGCGTGGATCAGCACCATCCAGCTCAACCATTTTGTAGGGAACCGAATGATTCAACACACTCGCCACCATCAGCGAGACATTTAAGTGAGCATGACATACTCTCAACTACCCTGCTCTTTCAAGTCAAAATCAACATAATAACATAGTAAAACGACTCCATGGTACTCGTACTGCGTGTATATTACTAGGACTAGTCAAAGGCAACTAGAAGGAATAGTTTTTGGACTCAATCATTAAAATGTCATATTAATTGCAAAGCCTGCTTCTACTTGAAGATTTCGAGGTCACGTATTAACTACTGTTATAAATTGATTAATCACTTCCTTTTGTCCCTTTCGCCTTGTATCCCTAATCAGTAGATAAATCCAACATTCCTAATTTTAGAAGGAGACACGGTTTGCTCCCGGCGCCCCGTTGTGCACCGTGCCTTATTTACGGCACATCACTCTACTACCAGATGCATATCTGTGAATAAATTAAGCCGCGGACACATCGGCGGCATCACTTTTTAATGTGGAACGGATTGTCAATGGATTGGATAGAGGGGTTGTACCCCATCTTGAAATGAGTAGAATCTTGTAGATCATAGACACAAACAATGATAGTAGGTGCAATAGCGAGAATTGATGAATAAATATTTATTTAAATATAAGATAATACATACACCTATAAAAAACTATAAATATAATAAATGCACATAATTATATATAAATATAAAAACAAATAAATACACATAAAAATACTAAAACAAATAAGACAAACAATGGGCAAACATTACCGTTGTGATGATACTGCCAGCTTCTTGCGAATGTGCTCGCGAACTTTAAGTTTAGAAGATAATCGATTTCTCGCCATCCGTAATTCCTGCGAGAGCTCATCCCACAAAGAGATAGACAGATAGATTATACAGTTATTAGGAGTTAATCGTGAGTTTTTTGTAGGTGTCTGATAAATTATGTCTCCAAATCACGGGCAGGAACAGCAAAGGCGGTCCAAGAAATCAAAAAATTATGTCGGTAGTCGACGTTTACAATTTTCTCGATTTTCTGGGTTTAAATTATGCGGTAACAACATCTCTATAGCACGACAGGTATCATCGGTCATCCGACATAGTTAGTCATAGACCATCAATATCGTGTTAACCGAAGAGGTATGATAATACACCATATATTAACAGCCGCCACCATTTGTAACCACACATTAGTACCACAAAAAAATATAATGATAGTTATCGATACAGGAATCGAGTTGGATTAATTTTTTGTTGAAGTTAAAATTGATATGGAAATCAAGAAGCATAGTACCGGTTTATTTTTTTATTTATTAGAATGATTTATAATATAAGACATAATATCGATTAAGATCATTTAATAATAATTGTTCTGATTAATTTCTTAGTTTATTTCTGGTTTAATTTGGTTCCCTCTGTGTAAGTATTTCAAACGTACCTATTTTTAATAAAAATAATATATTGTTGTTACCCATAAATATCTTTCTATCTTTTATGGGAGATGTACTCCCCAAATGTACTATGACTATTTCGAATAAACAATATTCTTCCTATTTCATAACGTTGCCACATTATTTACTTCTACAACCATTACTATTCCGCATACATTCTAGTACAATACTGACTTCAACATTACAACCACACAACAGACAACAGAATATATTCAACATACTCAGTCGTTACAGTTTTTTATTGCCACCATAAAGCGCTAAGAACGGTTTACGTTTTCATTCCATAGAGTAGATACTCAAACAGAGACGGAACTTCAAATAAGAGCACTGTGATAGGCACAGTAAGACGAATGTCAGTGGTAACACTTTGACCTTGAGGTGGCCTAGCTTAGTACGGAGTTTCAATATAGCTGGCATCTTATGACCAGCTTATACTGGTGTTGTTACCACTGACTGACAGCTACTGCAGTTCACGGCCCATAAATTTGAGTTTTGAGGAAGAGACTGTCATGTTGAGTGACAACGGCGACATTTACAAAGTTTTTTTCTTTAACTCGTTGTGTTATCGGCCGCTTACTGTCATCGGTGCACAATCGGATCGACTCCTAAATGGGGGTTTACTTACACACATTTGTCTACCCTCACCGTTCTGTATATCACCCCCATCAAACTTGGTATCTTACTAATTCTTTGGAAGCTTGGCCTCTGTACAGTTATCTACTCCATGCCCTCCCAACACAACATTGAAGGTAACACTGTAACTTTGTAACTTGTTACACATAAAGTTACATTGTGACCATGTTAATGACTTTACGCTCTTTAAAGATGTTATGAAAAGATTGCTGACGACGCTTTTATTGGGGATTAACGTGTAATAGGGCTTTAAGATCTTTGAGCCTTTTTATGGTTGTCATTCATGTCGACTATGTCAACCATTCTGCTGATATAATACGTGCCAAGTTTATGGATAACGTGAACCGCTGTTTTTCGTTTTCGGCACATAGTTTTGTGTGTATATCAGTTGTATGTACAAACACAAACATAACGACATGAGGTTCACTTACGCAAGATTCAAAGCTATTTTCTCCTAAAGAATTCATATATATTTTATGGTGTTATGAACCCAGTATTTTTGAAACCATACTACACAATATATGTAAAGGGGCCTTTTCTCAACATTGTAATTGTTATTTCACGAGAAAATCGATTTCGAATTTTGCGTAACTATAAAGTATTTATGTTGTACCTACTTGTAATGGATCAAATTCATTTGTGTAATCTAAAAGTTGATATTTTCGAAACAAAAAAGTTTTTCTAACTAAACAGACAGCTGTGCGGCTGACGAGTTGGTTGCGCCACTTCTTCCCAGCTAAAGCACTAGGAAGTAGTGAAGGGTGGACGTTTTGGGGGACTGTCTTATGTATTTTTGACGTTTGAAAAGTGTTCTCAGCTAAGTTTGAATAAATGACTTTAGATTTTGAAAGCTAAATCAAATTATTTTACGCATTTTGACATGTTGGAAGGTCACACCCATCAAGGTGTGACCCTCCCTCATTGAATTATGTACATGCTCAAAGCTTTATCGGTTTATTTCAGGATGTATTACGTCCTTATAATTAAGTAATTTTGAATATTGAAATAAACGATTTTTACTTTACTTTACTTAGGACGTATACTGAAGCTCGCTACCGTTCCCTTCACCGTTCTATATTCCACCATGCTCCACATTCTCATCCACTAAATCAGTCAAAATAGTTTGAACTACCCTCAAACTATACCGAGTACACATATCGCATCGTATCGCTCCGATTCGTTACCGTTCGGACATTACACTTGATAGCAATTAAATTTTTTACTCAATCCCAGCATCCAAAGGTTTTTTCACTACCGTCGAATGCGTGGACAAATATAAAGCAATTGGTTGAAAAGCCATTCCGCTGTGGAACAAGGGAGAGAGTATTTCGTTTCGTTGAAAACATTCGATTTTGTTCGGCAAATGTGATTTTTAGCAAAAATTGCATGTGCACGGAATAATGGTATTATTGTTAAATTGATTTTGTATTGTTACGTTGTTCTTAATTGTGTGTGTTTTCTGTTCTGTTGATTGTAGCGGAAATTATTTTTTACGAGTTTCGGTTGTAAAATGTTTGCTTGTTTCACGTTTGTTTTCATTATTAACATCGCTTCATTAAGCCTTAAGTTTTTATTTTCGTTTTGTTTGAACTTATTTTAAAAAAACTGCCCATTATTTTGAGTTAGTTAGTATATCATATATATAAGCCCTTTTGACTTAATTAGTATCGTGTGGGTATACCTTTATATCTTTATAGACTCTATGGATGACCACTGTCATCTTCCTTTCTTTTTCCTACCCGTTTTTTATTTCTTCACTCCTTATCTAAAAGAATTCACCTACAAAATCCCAAATAAATAACCCCACCAACCACTACAAATTGAAACCTTACACATCCCAACCACATTAGAAATTCAAAACACAATATAACTAAGGTCGTGGCCAACGACTCAATTAAACACAGTTGTCCCGTGTGCGTCCGCCCTAACCGCTGCCATTCGTCCGAAACGGATGGCTCCCCTGGGTCAGGATCTATTTGCGCAGTGTGCGCTGCCCTTGTCGTGAGACGGCTCTGACATCAACCCAAATATAGTTTGTGTATATAGGTACTTATGCGGAGCACGCGATGGGTTGCTGTATTTTTTTTAAATTAATTTAGAATGAGTTTGGCAGCTTGGTTTAAACAAGGTGTTCGTAAGAAGTTTATTAAGGTTTTTGTGTTTCAAAAGATATATTTTGGGGATTCAAATTTTTGTCAAAGTCAAAAACAATTTTTCAAAGTTTTAGTATGGAGAAGAATGGGCAAGAAACTCCACCGTTACTCTTTTAAAATGTTTTCACAATATCTTTTAGACATAAATTATATAGTTATATGTGAAGACGATGCACCTAGAATAAGATTACTATACCACGATAGGTAAAAAGAATGAAAAAAAAAATGAAGGAATGACAAATAAATTAATTGTGTGATAGATGCATGGTGCTCACATATTTACAAACATTGTAAAATTATACGATATTCCTAACATTTTAACAAGTAATAAAATAATAATAAGTCAGTGTGTGAGTTCAAGTAATCACAGAATATAAAATCAATATTATAAAAAATAATATTATACAATTAAATTGGCAACCAGTTAGATTTTGTCTAGATTCTAAATTGTCCTATGAAGCTGAGCAGCAGGACCAGCATGTTTCCAAGCATTGTGACTTGAGTGTCGTGCAAACAAAGTACCTACTCTTAATTTGTGATCGGAAAAATATAAAATATTCTAGTTAGTAATGGGTAACAAGAATTAGTAATTACCTTACTTGTTGTAAATTAACTCCTTCACATGATATAGATAGTGCAATCCACTGAGACGCGCCCCACTCCGCTCCGCTCCGTACTAAAGTACAGCTTACAGTACAGTAATCGCGGATTGGGGTGCGTCGTCGTGGATGACACTATCTAAAGTGTGTACTGTGTGTGTACTTTTAATGGTCCACTTCTTACTTGAAATGAATAGTTTGACTTTGCAAGTAAGATAGGTACTGTTAAAGATCTAGCAAGTACCTACCCCAAAAATATAATAAACTATTACCCTTTACCCCTTCATAGATGCAAACGACTATAAAATCACATGAATCTATAACCGAAATCCACTTTTACCATAACATCATAACCTGGTTTCCTAAAGGTCGCAAAGGATTGCTCCCAGGAGTACCACTCTATTTACGCAGGGTCGGTTGCCCTCAGTCCTGGTCGTGAGAGAACTAAAGTAAAACCCAATATATTGTTGAATTCGTTGTTTACCTACTGTAAAACGTTGCGTGAAACTACTTTCTTGACCTCCTCAGTGGTAGCCAGCTAAATAATTTTTTTCTTATGTATTTTGAAATTTGCGGGTCAGTTTCAGGTTGTATCTTCTTCAAAATTTGATTCGCAGTGAAATATTTTTTTAACCCTTTTCTTGACGGAGTGCACTGTCAGATACAGTCAACTTTGAAAAATCATACCAAGAAAAATATTATTGCCTAAAACGGAACGTTCCTACAGTTTAAGAAAGTTACTGTTTCTGAACGAATTTACGTCATGTCATGTTAGTTTGACAAAACCGTTTTTCATTCACATTCAAAATGATGAACCGGCTCAAAGCAATCCCGCCAAAAAAGGTAAGAAAATTGATATTTTTTGTTGTTTTTACTCAATAATATAATAATTATGCTTATCACGATAAAGTACATTAGTGTATACGTGTCAATTGAGTGAATTTTGATGCAAAACTGTATATTTGGTTTAGTAAACTACAGCCAAATTGCTACGTATCTCGCAGTGCACACGGCCATGTTTACTGGTTTTTTATGTTTTGGTGTAATGTATCATGTAGTGCACACTGCCACGTTTATGGTGTTTTTATTTTATTGTTTTGTGTTAATTACTTTGATGGTGGCTTATTGGTGAATGTGGTGATGGGGTAAAGCTAAAGCATAAAAGGTTACGGGTTCGATTCCCGGTCGAGACAAAATCGGTTTTTATACATGGCTACTAACAGGTCTGTACATACTTTTAGTCTTGGTAGGTATACTGTATGCTCTTGTCTTTGAGATCTGGTTGATGGTTTCTGATCTTTTTATGGAATGTTTATGGTTTTGATTTTCGCTTAGCATGGAGGGTTAATTAAGCTTGTTTATCTTAGGGCGGAGTACAGCAATCCTTCGCAAGAGGCAGAAAGCTTTGTGCGCTTATCCCAAAATCGGGCAGAAAATCGTCGAATGACGATTCGTCGACGGAGTCTGAAAATGAAATCAGGCAGTTTCCTATTCGACATAGGGCAGAGGAAGAATCATCACCAGTGCCTTCACTGCCATCGTCGATGGAAAATCTCAACCTGCTATCCGACGATGAAATAGTTGATGTCCAAGAAGCGGTAACTGCGTCACCATTGCTGGCATCTCCACTCACTCCACTAGCTGCGCAAAATTTGACACAATCTGTAGCGACTCTACAGCAGGCTCCGACTCCTACAGCTTCACAGTCTCCAGCTACTCCTTTAACATCAACACGCGCCAGAGCAATTAGACCAAGATTGGTTATAGCACGTCGTCCTCAGCTAGCGAGAGTAAAAGTGCAACCTCTCAATTTTCGATGGACTGGACAACGATTCCGTCATCGAGCAGAAATAGCCAATAATGATTTTCCAGAAGAGGCATGTCTCAAGGATCCATTTCAATATTTTTCCAGCTTTTTTACTGACGACATTTTAAACTATGTAAAGGAACAAACTAACTTATATTCTACTCAACAAACTAATAGATCATTGAATTTTACAGTCGAAGACATAAAAGACTTTGTTGCAATAAATCTGCTCATGGGAATAATTGATATGCCTTCGTATACAGACTATTGGTCCCGAGAATTTAGATACAGTCAAATAGCAGATATCATGCCCCTCAAAAAATTTCAACAATTACGTCGTTATATCCATTTCAATAACAATTTCCTTGATGATGGGGATCGCTACTACAAGATCAGACCTTTGGCAGATATGCTACGTGCCAACTTTTTAAAAGTACCTCATGAAAAGAAATTCAGCATAGATGAAATGATGGTGCCTTATAAGGGGAAAAAAGCTGGTAATAGAAAGCAATACGTCAAAAATAAGCCTAAAAAGTGGGGTTACAAGATTTTTGTTAGAGCTGGTGTAACGGGCTTTGTTTACGATTTTCTTATTTATGGTGGTGAAGATACTTTTAGAGCAATAGATTTTTCACCAGTAGAGTCTACTCTTGGAATGGGCGCTAAAGTTGTGATAGCATTATGTAAAACTATACCAGATCCAGCGTGTACTGTAGTGTATTTTGATAACTTTTTTTTAAGCCTCGAATTGATTCACTACCTGCGAGAAGAGATGGGTATATTTTCACTTGGAACTATAAGGGCAAACAGATTACGTGGAGCTGAGAAGAAGCTCATCACCGATAAAGCACTGAAAAAGAAACCAAGGGGTTCTCATTCGCAAGTCGTGTGCAATAATAAGAAAGTGTGTGTCGTCAAGTGGTACGACAATAAATGTGTCACTACCGCAAGCAGCTATGTAGATGTCCACCCTATATCTACGATCCAAAGATACGATAAGGAGAAAAAGATGAGGTCAGCAGTGCCATGTCCGGAAATTATAAAGCATTACAACGCCCATATGGGCGGTGTTGATTTAGCTGATATGCTAATAGCTCTCTATAGAACTGAGCTAAAGGGGCACCGCTGGTACTTACCATTGGTATCACAGCTGTTAGACATATGTATAACAAATAGTTGGATATTGTACCGGAGAAATATTGGTAATGGAAAAATAATGACTTTGAAGAAATTCAGGTACAACATTGCCAAAAACTTATTATTACGCCACAGAACCACCACGAAACACACGGATAATGTGAAGGGTCCAACCCCATCTAAACTAATAAAGGCGCCGGTTGCTCCAAGGCCAACAACAGAAATTCGCAGTGACCAACTTGGCCATTTCTCGACTTTTGGGACAAAAGGCAGGTGCAAACTATGTATCAAAGGTCAAACCACTGTGTCATGTACTAAGTGTGGAGTCAGATTATGCTTAGTACCTGACAGAAATTGTTTTTATAGTTTCCACCACCAGTAATTTCTTGTTTAGTACAAATATGTGATCTCATTAATTAAAAATAATTATTTTATATACCATTTGTATTATTACCTCTTTTTGGCAGTGTGCCTCGTGAGATACATTCGCCTGAGATGGTCATTCCTTACGAACATGGCAATGTATCTCACGGGATACGGAAGGTATCTCTAGAAACAAAACTCTATGTTTTTTTTAATTATTTTTCCCTGCATTCTATGTTCATATAAAAACAGTAACTTGAAAAAAAAACGGTTTTTATATTTTTTTTTTTTTCCAAGAAAAGGGTTAAATCGAATCAGTACCTACTTCTAGAGATAACCTTTTACAAATACACAGAATACCTTGTGATATATTAGAATTAAATGAAAGAAAATTTAAAAATCATATATAAAGTACACTTTGTAAACAAGCATATTACAAATTAGAGGATTATATCCAAGATAAAAATGCTTGGAAACATGCTGGTCCTGCTCCATAGGACAATTCAGAATCTAGACAAAATCGAACTGGTTGCTAATTTAATTGTATAATTATTATTTTTATTTCTTTTTAAACATTTATTTTATTTTTTGTGATTACTTGAAGTCACACACTGACTTATTATTATTCGTATTACATATTATAATGTTAGAAATATAGTATAATTTTACAATGTTTTTAAGTATGTGAGCACCATGCATCTATCACATAATTAATTTATGTCATTCCTTCATTTTTCATTCTTTTTACCTATCGTGGTATAGTAATTTTATATAATAAGTGTATACAAGATATAATATTTTTTTTAAAAGAGTAACGGTGGAGTTTCTTGCCCATTCTTCTCCACGAAAACTACCTTTTGGAATGGGCGACTAGAATCAGTTTTATTATTTTTTGTAAAGTTTGACGTTCAAAAGTGCCTTTTTTGTGCCTAATTGAAATAAATTATTTGACTTTGACTTTGAAATATATAAATAAACAAACAGTTTTGCCTCTTCTTAATCAGTTTATTTAGGTGATTTTTTGACAGCCCTATCTAGGGTATAAAAAAATAATACTTAGAAGAATTTGGAATAGAAAAGTTTTGAAAAAGATTTAAAAAAAGTTGGCCATATTTTCGATCGTCTATAACCGGCTTTTTGTTTTTTCTTTTGTGCAGATTCAATAAGCACACAAACAAAGTAAGAATACGATTTTGACAGATTTAGATGATCGACTGGTAAATGAACGAAACACATACAGGGTGACTTGTAATTTGAATGTAGGTATTAGCTTTCAAATAAATTTGCAATACTAGGCCCTACAATTTCATACTTTAAAGAATTGTGGGAAGTTTTCTAAAACTTAGGCCAATTTTATAAGAAATAAAGGTTTTTTTTTTAAAGTGGCGTATATCAAGCTATTGGAGCATCTATAAGTGCGCTTTATGTTTAAATACACGAAAACTACGCGACGACTGAACAGTGACCAGCGAGTAGACCGTGAGTCATGTTAAAAACTCAAAAGTCGCTCCAGGACTGGTGACATGGTCATGACGACCTGGGTGCCTAGCTTGTGATGGCTTGCTCGGAGGTTAGAAAGTAGTGGGATGGCACAAAATAAGTTAATTATTTGGATTATCACTAAATTTTTCAATATTACAACAATTTCCAAATTCTACCTTTGCCAGCATTATCGACATTTTCGTCGGCATCTCTTAATAGTTTTTAAAATTTTGTACCTCGTTAGATAGCTGATTCCCCATATTTTATACGCTTAATGTCATTGTAAAATTTTGAGATAACTGGTGTCAAAGTAAAAGTACGTAGATGATTTTTGAAAACACTTAATAAACTACATCCTTCATTTTTTAACTGTATGATGTTTTAGAAAATTTGGTTACTTCGAAAGGTTTATTTATTTGTTTAAACTTTTCACACTCAAAAAAAAGTACAAAGGCGGACTTAATGCCTTAGGCATTCTCTACCAGTCAACCAAGGGTAGTGAAGAGATTAGATGGCAGGTGCTCTGTTTGAGAGGATCAAAGAAAAAATATTAGTTCATTTCCCTTCGAGAGGGGAACACGCCTCCCCGCCCATGGCTCCACCTACTGCGGTGCCTGATGCGGACCACACCGCCGACGACGACGACGATGCTCTGGAGGTGACCGAGGTAGAGATGAGGGTGGCGGTACGTAGGCTGAATGCCAGAAATACCGCCCCAGGACCCGACGGCTTACCTGGGAAAGCCTGGGTCCTGGCCTCAGAGGCTCTCGGGCCTCGACTAAGGGGGCTCTTAAGCGCATGCATGGAGAGGGGCCAGTTCCCACTTCGTTGGAAGACGGGGAAATTGGTCCACATCAAGAAGCCGGGGTGCCCTGCGGACTCTCCGTCCGCTTACCGGCCCATAGTGCTGCTCGACGAGGTGGGCAAGCTCTTTGAAAGAGTCATTGCAGACCGCCTCGTCGGGCGGCTGGTGCGGGTGGGGCTGGATTTGGCGGAGAGCCAGTTTGGTTTCCGCAGGGGGCGCTCCACGGTGGACGCTATCATGCGCGTGCGAGCCCTCACGACGGGGGATGCGGTGGCTCGGGGTGGGGTCGTCTTGGCGGTGTCTCTAGACATCGCCAACGCCTTCAATACCCTGCCCTGGAGTTGCATCAGGGAGGCACTCCGGTATCACCGGATGCCGACCTACCTCTGTCGTGTGGTCGAGGCCTATCTGGCAGACAGGGCCATCATCTACCCCGGTCACCAGGGAGAGTGGAACCGGCGAGAGATGTCGTTCGGTGTCCCACAGGGATCGGTCCTGGGGCCGCATCTGTGGGACATCGGATACGACTGGGTGCTGCGCGCCGACCTCCCCAATGGCGTCAGCGTCGTTTGTTACGCTGACGACACGTTGGTCCTGGCGCAGGGGAGGTCGCACCAGGCGGCGGCCGAACTAGCGACACACGGGGTTGCGACAATCGTGGCCAGAATCCGGCAGTTGGGACTCGAGGTGGCCTTGCACAAGTCTGAGGCCATGTGTTTTCATGGTCCTCGGAACGCGCCACCGTCGGGTTCCCAAATAACGGTAGGAGGGGTTCACATCGGCGTCGAGTCGACGATGAAGTACCTGGGACTCGTCCTCGACAGTCGGTGGAACTTCGTGGAGCATTTCCGACGTTTGGCTCCAAGACTGGACCGTGCCGGGGCTGCCTTGAAGCGGCTCCTGCCCAATCTAGGGGGTCCAAACGCCTGCTGCCGGAGGCTATACGCGGGGATCGTGCGGTCCATGGCCCTGTACGGGGCACCGGTGTGGGCGCATTCGTTGAGGCGGCGGCCTGCCCGCCGGTTGAACGCGTCCCAGAGGGTCATGGCCACCCGGCTGGTCCGGGGATACCGCACGGTCTCCGGTGAGGCGGCGAGCCTCCTTGCCGGATTCCCGCCATGGGATCTGGAGGCAAAAAGCCTCGCGCATATTTGGGAGTGGCGCGGGGAGGCGAAACGCCGGGGCTTGACTCCGATGCCGCGAGAAATCGCGGCACAGCGGACAGAGCTCCGACGGGATCTCATGGCGTCATGGAGAGTGCAATTGTCGCAACCCAGTGCTGGGCACGCCACTATTGCGGCGATAAGTCCCCTCTTTGAGGAGTGGCTGGAGAGGCGCCACGGCGTCCTCACCTTCCGCCTGACGCAGGTCCTCACCGGACACGGCTGTTTCGGGAGGTACCTGTTTCGGATAAGGCGGGAGGAAACGCCCGGGTGTCATCACTGCGTGGATCGCCCGGAGGACACGGTGGAGCATACGGTGGAGGTATGCCCGGCTTGGGCAGAGCACCGCCGTGTCCTCGTGGAGGCGATCGGTGGCGGGGATCTCTCGCGTCCGGCCCTGGTCCAGGCCATGGTACGGAGCGAGAGGGCATGGGAGGCCGTCACTTCCTTCTGCGAAGCAGTAATGCTCGCGAAGGAGGAGGCGGAGCGCGTGAGGGAGAGGCAAATTTCGCGCCCTCACGCCCCTAGCCGCCGCAGGAGGAGACGCCCCGGGCGTCGGGAATCGACCGCGGATTCCCGGCCACCGTAGGCGCGGGCTTGCGGACGGTGAGCAATGGGTAGCTCGCCGTCCGATAAGGACCAAGCCCGGGTCGACGGCGCGTTGTGTTCCACGCGCGCCTCAAAGAGTGTCAGCGAGTGAAGGGGTCCGATGAGACCATTGCCTGCCGGAGTTGCGGGAAAGTCCGAAAGGGATACCGTGGCCCCCTGGCATTGCACAGGCAAGAGAAGGAACACGGGTGGGTTTTAGTCAGTAAGAGTCTGACACGCCCTCCCGCTCCACCCAGAGCGGGAGACGTCATAAAAAAAAAAAAAGGTGCTCTGTTTGAGAGGAACAAAGAAAAACATTTTTTATTAAAATATATCATTAGAAATAGTTATAATACACATACATACCTATTTAATAAAATATATACCTGTATTATATATATATACCTATAAACAAATTCAAGGGAGAGAGGTGTTGAGATTACTCTATTTAATTTGACAAAAAGCTGCAATTTCCGCTTAAATGCATACCGGTTGGTGGCCGTCCTGATATCAAGATGAAGCGCATTCCATAGAAGAATGGACTGAATATGAAAGGAAGAATGAACAAAGTCAGAAGTATGAGAAGGACAAAGTAGGAGAAGATTGTTAGAAGAACGCAGATTCTTAGTGTGTGAAGTGAGACGTAAGATAAGAAGGAGGAGTGGGAGAGTTGAGAAGGGAGAAAAGCGTGGTCAAAGCGCGCATACTTCTTCTTTGGCGAATGGACATCCATTTGAGCTCAGACCTATAGCTCGACACATGATCATATTTCCTGAGGTTGAATATGAACCGGATACAATTGTTGAGCAGTCTGTCGAGCTTATCCAGCAAAACCGAATTCAAGTCAAAGTAGCACACGTCACCATAGTCGATGATAGGGAAAATTAAAGTCTGCACAAGCATAGTTTTCGTCTTAGCGGGTAAAAAGTTTCTCAGACGATACAGGGATCGCAGAGTACCGTTGACCCTTTGACTAACACTAGAAACCTGGCGTTGCCAGCTAAGCGTTGAGTCAAGATGCAAACCGAGATCTTTCACAGTAGAGGTAAAGGGTATGACGATACCATTGAAAATAAGAGGAGGAAGAGAACTAAGCGTCACCCTACCTATCATGCGTGAGCTCCCAATTATAATGGCCTGACACTTTGAAGGGTTTACTGAGACCCCAAAACTATAAGACCGCCTTTTGATGACATCTAAATCACGGTTTACATCTGCTATAGCGTCGGACAAACCTTCAACCCGCCCAGCTGTATATAATTGAAGATCATCGGCATAAAGATGATACGAACACCGAAGACAATGAGTTATAAAATTAATGAAGATGAAGAATAACAATGGAGAGAGAATACCGCCTTGTGGAACACCAGCATCCAGGTCACGCCAACTCGACGAGCGCTCATCAACGCGAACTGACTGCTGACGTCCCCGAAGATAAGAAGAGAACCACTCCAGAGCCTCGGGCGAAACCATAAGATGAGAAAGGATAGAAAGTAGAATATCGTGACTGACAGCGTTAAAGGCATTGGAGAAATCAATTAATACCAAAACGGTAACCTTAGTATCCTCCATCGCTTCTCTAACGTCACCAGCCACTTTAAGAAGAGCGGAGGCTGTACTGTGCCCTGGCCTGAAGCCAGACTGAAAGGAGCTAACAAGGTTGTTCCTGTGAACAAACCTTGTAAACTGCTTGTGTACGCAGGCCTCGAGCACTTTAGACAGGAATGGGAGAATGGAAATGGGTCGAAAGTGACTGGGTAGAGAGGGATTTTAAATTTTTGGGAGTGGTCGTACATAGGCCATACGCCACAGGGATGGGAATTGTCCGGAATCAAGAGAAAAGTTGATGATATGGGTAATCGGAGGGAGAAGGATATCAAGGATCCAAACGACCATACTACGACTGATGCCGTCATGGCCCATAGCCTTGGATTTTATGGACAAGATGATCGTTTTAATTTCGTCTGAGGTGACCGGAGAGAAGTGAAATGGTTCTATGATGGGACTGGGTACGCCAGTAATGTAATCGACCGTCTGGGACAACATTTGGGAATCCAAATGACAAGTGGTTGTGAAGTGACGGTTGATATCATTAAGGCCAATTGTATTAGGAAAATCCACTTGACGTGGTCTGCCGATACCAAGAGTACGAAGGAACTTCCACACATCAGCAGGTGAAGAAGAAGATATATTCTCGAGAATATGGCGGCGTTTAGCGTTACGTATCATCTGATTACACCGATTTCTAGCAGCTTTGAAAAAGTTCCGGTTTTCCTCACTACGATCCTTTTTAAATTTTCGAAAGGCCCGATCTCTGCGCCTCGTAGCCATTCGAACCCCCGTCGTCATCCAAGGAGCAGGGGGACGCCGAAGTTTAATCGTCTTAACAGGAGCGTGTTTATCGTAGAGAGCAAGCACCGTCCGATCGAAAATACGCAGTTTTTCGTCTACAGCTGTCGCCGCTGCCAGGTGTTCCCAACTGACGTCTGACGCGTCCCGACGAAGCTTCTCAACGTCCATGCGTGAAAACACCGTATGTGCAGTACTTTTGGGACAGGTTTAGGCGGTTTTAGGACATACGAGAGGAAAATGAGGTCAAGATGGGAAAATCCAGGAGCGGGACACTGACCATGAGAGGAAACAAGAGAGGGAGTGGATGTAAGGATTAGGTCGAGCCAAGTGTCATCACCTGAGCTATTGAAATGGGTAGGTTACAGTGAAAGTATAAATGGAGACTAACGGACTCAGTGATGTGAAGGAGTTTACGGGATCGTGGGTTGTGGTGAGCAAGGTCTTTGCGAAATACATACACGAGCACGAATCACAGGAAGAACGTGAACTTAGAGAGAAAACTAGAAGAAACGTTATAAAAAATAAAATTGCGCCGAAACTTAATATTGCTGAACATTGCTCTAAATACCAAGCAGTAGAATTATTTAATAAGTTGCCTACTGACTTAAGATCATTAATTTACAAAGGTACACTATTCAAAGCCAAACTTAAAGCATTCCTGTTGAATAAATGTTTATATTCTGTAGCTGAATTGGTGACAAATGATGGTGAATAGTTTTTATATTTAGTAATTTACCTTTTTGACATTAAATATATGTACATTCAAGATATTGTTCGATTTTTTGCATTTTGGAGAATAGATTTATAAGAATTTGACATGATAAGATGTACAATAATTTATATAATTACTATTTATAATCTATTGCCATATTAATTTATCATTTATGTTATTGATTTTATTTTTAGTGAAATTTACTGTTTGATATTCATAATTTATTGTTTTTAGCTGTAAAATATTAATTAATGTACTACAAATTCAAACACAATGCGAATTGTTATATGAATAAATAAATAATAAAATAGTGTTGAAATCGCCCATGATGACGCAATGTGCATACTCTGACCCTACGGATTCCAGCGCCAATATTCAAGTTTGGAAAAATAGTCAACGGCGGTTTATAGTATGAAGGCCATTCAATTTGAGAGTTTAGAGTAAAGTTATTTAGTGACGAATTCTTAGAAATTTTCCAAAATACATAAAAATTGGGTTTTCTCGAATCCCATTAATTTTTGCCTCGGGTTTATGGGGTGCCTAATTGTTGAAAATGGGTCACTCTATTTCGATCTAGAAGGAATACGTCAAATTACAAGTCACCTTGTTTACAATCGAAGTAATAAATCACTTTCAAAAGAAAAATACCAACTCAAGTTCTCACATCCATCATAATTATTATTTTAACGATAAAAAAAACGGAGAGAACACTTATTGTTTGTAATTAATTATTACAAATTGCATTAATTTGATAAATCCCCGATGTGAGTTGACGTGCCTTGTATACGATTGTCATTTCATTACCAACCAATTATTGTATGCATGAAATTAATTAATTCTGATATTCCCTGCCATTTCGGTTGGACAATTGATGGGATTCAGTTTTATGTTGCTGGTGAATGGTGCTTTTAATAAGTAGAATCAATTAAATTGTAATATTAAAATTAATACGGTGGTACCTACCTATATCTTTGGTACTTAGCCAGGAAGATCATATCGGAAATAATTAAACAGCTCAGTTTTAGCGCGGTTCACCATCACTCTGGATCCAAGATCCCAGGTATGTTCAGGTCCCATATTTTTATAGGCGGTGAGCCTATTGCCATAAAACGGGCACGAATCCCGACTCGGAATGTTACTGGAAGATTCCTTATAGAAAAAAACAATGTTACTTTAGGTACCCAACCAGAACCAGGAAACCGAAGACAGGACCCTACGCTCATATACATATATTCTTTACATACAAACTACAGTTTAAATAAAACTATCAAAGTTACTTTATATACCTACTCAATTAATTTTTAACTGCCCCGTCGGTCTCGTGGTCGCAAGACCGACTGCTGAGCGTGGTCATGGGTTCGATTCCCGGGTCGCGCAAAGTCTTATTGGGTTTTTCCATTAGGATTTCTTAGTAACAGCCCGGAGTTTGGAAGTTGGCGGTGTGATACCCCCGTGCCTCGGAGAGCACGTTAAGCCGTTGGTCCTGCGCCTGATCTCTCTCCGGTCGTGTCGGATTGCCGTCCCATCGAACTATGAGAGTGAGGGAAGAGAGAGTGCGCCTGTGTCTGCGCACACACTTGTGCACTATAATATCTCCCGCGCCGAAGGCTAGTCTGCGTTGTTGAGATTGGCCGCCGTGGCCGATTTACGGTCTGGAGTACTACAATTAATTTAAAAACGAATAGTTTATAACTCATAAGTACTTAAACTAAAAACATTTATTTCAATTAAACTACAGACTCTTGAATTCTCAAGGGGTCGGTCAGTCAGAAAGATGAAGTTAGTGGCCCATTCCAAAGCGTAGTAGGTTCCTATGGAGAAAGAAGAGCAAGTAACCCAATGGACACTCTTTTAAATTAAAATATGGTACCATCACCCATGTTGAAATTATAGGTACCTACATATTGTGAGAACGCTGTAGAAAAGACATGCTCATCAAAAGCGTAAAATATTAAGTTAGAGTTAAAGTAATCAGTTACTAAGAACTTGTTAAAAACAAAATTAGAAAAAAAAACTGTTTAGAGTAAAAAAAAACATTCTAAAATAAATTAAGTAGTTAATTTAAAAAAGTTGTGGCAGCTAAAATATTACCAGTACCAATTGACGGCGCTCGGCCAGGAACATGACGCTTGGATCACCCCATTCAGCGCAACCATTTTGAAGCGCACCGAATGATTCAACACACGCGCCACCATCAGCGAGACATTCCTGTGAATTACTCTCAGCCGCCAGGCACATTCAAGTCAATGGAAGACGAACCCAGAAGTTAAATGGTAGCTTTATAGACTCACACATGTGAAAAAATACCTACCAGAATCTCACAAAAAATAATTAAAATTTTATAGCTGCAATAATTTACTGTAAATTACGCGGTACGGCAGCACGTAAGTACAGGACTAGGGATATGAGCGAACACTTGTCTTGCGGACGATTCGTGAATGTTAAATAGACATTTTCGCCTTTCGCGACTACGTTTTATATTGGTCGTAAGGTGCTCAGGAGTTTTATGCTTTGTGTGGTAGAAGTGGCTGGTACGTGGTCGTGGATGGCTTTACGAGTACAATCCTTGCCATAAAAACTTCCGTAAAGCTAAACATTTGTAAATGGTAGGTATTGGTTGGATCTTAAAATTTACTATTTTGATGTTATAATTATTTATAATGAATTTATACAATATTTTAAAATAGTTTTTACGCTCATAAAGTTTTATGGAAGTTTTCCGGGTCTTACCAAAAAAATTGCTAATGTAAGAAATCTACTCGACTCTGAATGCAAATTTTATATTTTTCTGATTTTCGGAAAACCTTAAAAAAAAAAAAAAAAAAAAACATACCCTGGCTCCGTCCGTGCTTGACCTGCGACCGGACGAAGGTATTGTTAAACATTTTCAATGAAAAAACGCACCACCTCTGATGGTTCAAAACATGAACCATCAGACATGATCAGTGTTACAAAAACTACTAACTGCTATTGGTTGATGAACGTAGGTAAGCGTTACTGTAGCGGCCGAGCGCTGCAAGCAGGAATGGTCCGTACGGGGTCCAGATGTGCGCGCCCGCGATTGTAACGAACATAAAAACAAGAATTCGGTCGACGCGGGTCGAAGTTTTGTCTTATTAATTATCTGTGCGGAATAGTGTGCATAATTTAGAACTATTATACAATCGCGTCAACCTGAGGTGAACAGCGGTGAGCTACAAGTTGAAGTTGTACCGCGTCAGAGCTGGACATAGACAACGAGGAGGACTTGATTAACCACGCTAGGAATAAACCAAACCAGAAGAACAAACATGAAAATAACGTTAGACAGAAAAACCGCAACGAAACGCATGAAGAACGTGCTAGTACATACGCACAGGTGCCGAAAACCACACCTTTAAAATGCAATACAAGACCAAATCCAAGAAAGCTGGCTGACCTATTTACGCATGTAATGGCAACCTCAAACAGGACATGACTTACTTCGACAAGGAAATATTTTTTTGGATGGACACGGCTAAAGACTGAGCTAAGCTTAAGAAGACTGCTAGCGAGATTTACAAGAAACTTGAAACGGATATCAGCAAAATCCTCAGATGAAGACTTTGGAGACAACAAGGAGTAGATGCATCGGTGAAGCTGGACCTGAACCTAAACCTACGGAGCCGTCTTAAAAAGATGCCCATCCATAGATAAAAATCACCCGTCTCTCCACTATTCCATTGCTTACTCAAGGATGCATATCCGGCACGGCTCGTAAATCCTTTTCTATCCCGAGGGCACGTCTTCCTTACCATTCCCGTGGCCCCCGGTCTACTCCTTGATATACAATGGCCTTTGTAGTCCCATGAAACATGAGACTTCATGGGCTAGTGCAAATCTTGGGGTTCATTCGATTTATCAAGTCTGGTTAAATCACGCTGGGATCTGTGTCTTTCATTCATTCATTCAGTATATACATCCAGTAGTTTTTTCTTAATCTATACGTCCAAAGGTCTGTTCATGAAATTTTACGAACTCGTTTTCGTTATAAATCATGGTCTATTCCACTAAATAAATAATAAAAACTAGATAAATACATTCTATATAAATAAAACTAAAATATAAATAAATAATTAGACTAATTACATGTATATTAGTCACGCCAACTATCGAGGTCAAGCCGTCAACTAGTGCACCCTTAATGCTCTTTATAACTTCGTTTATAAAGAAGCCTACAGTATGAAACATATACCGACAGGCTGATTTTTTATCGTGTACAGATAACCTAACTTATACAAGCGGGTAAAGGGTTAAACGCAATAAAGGCGCTACACGCCACAATTGCAAATATGGAATACCTAAAAAAAACCCTTTTCAGCCCCTCTCGCATCACGTTATTATAGTCCTCAATTCTTTGTGTTCCAGTCTGTCTCATAAAAATTTAATACTAATTTAAAAAGCAAACATTGGCGACCCTTACGAACAATGTGCACCCTATTTCAAAAGGGGTTGATATTATTTCTGCCGGGCAATTTAAATTTTATATCACCCCTGATTAGATGGTGTTCTTGGCGATGTGTTAGAATTAATTGTCAAGGGAACCGTTGATTATTGTGAGTGAGCACGAATTCAATAGTTGCAAAAGGGTTATAATATCTGGGAATGACTACGGTAACAAAAAAAGTAAGCTTTAGGGCGTTTGACCACCACAGCCGTCAATGGGACGTCAACGAGAAACGAGAGTATTCGAACTTCGAAACGAATTCGGTTCAGTATGTTATGATAGACAAAACAAAAGCCGGGCCAACGACGACGCCGCGCTGGTGTGAAGGCAGTGTGTAGACAAGATCAAACGTGTTTTGTATTACCGGCCCGTCACAATTTTGGGCCGACGTCTAGTGGTCACGCCGAACTATTCGAAACATCGTTGGCCGGGATGACGGCTCTCGGGTGACGTACGTGCGATGCACACGCGGCCATAGTAAATGTATGTATATCGCTACTTCGGCGCCATCATCTGGTTCTCGGTGACGTTCCGTCAATCCATACAATGATTATAATGTTAGAAGGCTCAAGGTCCGATGCAATATTTACTATTCTTTAGAGCAAAGTATAACACCCTGCACCCTGATCGCGTAACACACTTTCATTTCCAAGGGTTTTGAAGGAAATTCCTAATCCATTGCTTCATACGTTTGAAAAATTCATCTGCTCAGCAACGTGAATAACGCAATGAACGTGGCTGACCTGTCAAAATGTAAGGTAATGCGATCAATTACTTTTTTATAAGAAAAGTTATGAACAACCCTCATATGCTAATCAGCATGCTGCCTCGCCATTTTTGGGTTAACTTTTTTCTCTATATCAAATGAGTGGCTTTCAATGTTACAGAACCACCATTATTACTTTCTAAACTCCAGTAGCACCACTATTACTGTCTTCTGACATGACAATTCCACTTGAAAAGGTCCAGCAACTCTTCTAAATAGCAACTGGAACAAAGAGTCCAATGAGCAAAAACCATGTAATTGTGCCGCCTCGCCATTGCAATTAAACTTTTTGCCTCTCCCGCTGTGACAATTGTCGCCCATCTTCAGTTGAATGATTAAAAAAGTTTCAAGCGCTGAAGAAAGTGTGGAACACTGTTTATGTTGGGTCTTTTAAAAGTGTGGGTGTTGGAGTTTTTAGTCGAGAGATTAACTCCTTTTTTATAGAGTTGGTTAATAAGTTATTTTCTAATTGATCAGAGTTCGTGTTTTTTTTCAATTATGATTCGAAAAGAAAATGATATCAACTGACTTTCATTCATGACTGTACGTGTGTTCTTAATTAGATTTTTGTAATTTAACCAAGATAGGATAAAATTTTCGTAATGGATGCGTGATGAGCGTCATGCTACGATGGTCAGTTTATTTGTACCTACTAAAGATTTGAAATCGCTGCGAAACCTAAAGGATAATAAACCTTATGAAGACTACTTGAATCAATAGACTCATAATTAAGTTAATAACATAATATAGGTAGCTACTTACCTAATTTACTTACAAAAAACCTAGCTCTAAAAAGACTTCACGTCCTTACATTTAAAATCTCTTAGCAACGGGAGAACCCACGTTGAATGCTGAATACACATTGAAGAATAAGTTGAGCGAGCTCCCAAGGAGTTACCTGGACAGTCACATAAATCAATATTTTAAGTTAATTTAAAATACTGCTAAAGGACCTGCTGCACGAATCGAAAGCTTACGCGTTTAATGTGGCGTTGACGTAAAAACGTTGCTTTTTAACCGACAAGAAAGGAAGAGGTTATTCATATAATGAGTTGTTTTTAAGATATGGAAGACTTGAAAGAGTTTTCTTGTCTTTTTGATCGGAGTTGCAACTCGGATGTTGAAATCAAAAATCTATTTTGAAAACCATACATTTTTAGTGCATGAGGAACAGGGTGTAAAGTTCACTCAACCTCCATAGAAAAGGGAGGATCCTCCGACCAGACGGGTGTTGTGTCTGGCGGACCGACTGCCCGACTGTCGATGTCGGATAGTCTTATATATGTCGTTCGCGCGGTAAACTCTAATTGCGCGATGCAGGATTGTGGATTGTGTGGCGTCATATCTTTGATGCGTAGTTCGTATGTGGCGGTGTAACCGCTACAAATTAATGTACGAGTACCTTCGTGTCAGTCACACCAATGGGTTCAAAAATCTTAGTTTCTTAGCAATGGGTTTCAAAATCTTCTTTTTATTCTTGTTGAGAACAGTATCTAAAGAAAGAAAGAAAAGAAAGAAAGTATAATATTTATTTGGACACAGTTCATGAAACACAATAACAAAATATAAAGGTAAAATAATCATAAAGTAATAGTGTGTGTCTCACGGCTGCGCCAAAAAGGTTCATTTCAGCATTAATGCCCGACAAATGCTGTCTGACGCTGGTTTTCTAATGAACCCCTATGGACAAGTGACGGGGAGTACAAACAGTTTCAAAATCTACACTACACTTATCTACACTTTTGAATAAATCAAACCGCTTTTATTTAACGTTGAAAAAGTACAAAAGTTTTAACCCCAAACTGCAGGGCCAATTATTTGTTTATCTTGCAAAAAAAAAAAAAGTTTCTTCTATCTCACGTGAAGTCTCGACGTAATTCAATTTTATCATAGCGATATTAAGTGTCACGACACCTCGAAACTAGCTCCATTCACAGCACGTCTACCGTATCTGAAACTTTTCATTTTAATCATTTTTTAAAGTAAAAAAGAAGAGATTTTAGTCAACATTTGTAAACCTTCTAAAACTAATATGCCTTGATATACATAAATTAAGAATTCTAAAATATAATTCTTGGATCCAGATGTTGCTAGATGGATCACTGTAATTTGTTAGTGCTAACAAAAATATTGCAAACTACATTTCTAATATAATACTAGTTTTTTGCGCTTTATTTTATGTTGCAGAATTTCTGTAAAGCTTAGTAAGTTTAGGTTGAAACCGTTTTATATTATAACAACAAAACTCCTCAATCATGGGCTTTTCATTTTTTTTTACGTAAACTTCAGGCCTTTTTCCCCAAATGGTTAGGCAGTGGTGTTACCCATAGTACACCAACATTTCGCCAGTTATGTTTAACTAGCTGCACCCCGCGGTATCACCCGCATAAGTTTCGATCCCGAAGGAATATCGAGATAAAAAGATCTTATGTGTTAACCCAGGTTATAAACTATCTGTGTGCCAAATTTTATCCAAATCCGTTCAGTAGTTTTAGCGTGAAGAAGAGACAAACATACACACTCACAAACTTTCGCCCTTTTATTATTAGTTTCCCATGTAATAGAGGATGAGCCTGTTGTCATAGACCGGGCACAATCCGGACTCCGGGCTGCTACTGAGAAATTCCAGATGAAAAAACCCAATAACACTTTAAGGCTCATGCAGACCAGCGCGACGAAAAGGCGCGACGCGACTCGAACAATACAATTTCTAAGAAAACTTCACGGTATAACAATAACCGGTATTGCGTCACGCTAGTCTGCACAAAGCTTTACTTGACCTGGAAATCGAAAGTAGGAACTCATGCTCAGCAGTAGCACTAAGTTTTTTAAATTATAATTATTCTCATAGGTCTTCCTTTCTTTACTTACCTACCTAAAACTAAAAAAAGTACAACTTAAAAACGAGCAAACTTCAACGCGCTACAGCCCCGTCGCTTTTTAATTTGTACTACGAATGTTAAAACGTATTAACGTTTCCCTCGCAAACGATATAAATAAAAAACTAAGGAGAGGAGCAATATACGTCTACGAGTAATTAAATTAATTAAAGTGGACGTGTCTGACGGACACATCGTGTGTCCTTCTCTTGTTTTAAGACGTCATTTTATTTAATTGTTGCGGACTTTTTGACCCACGACCGCGGGGGGTTGGTTTTTAATACGTACCTAATTGGTTGGCGCTGGAAGATTTTTATCTGCTAATGTAATTAGATTTTATGTTTTATTCCATTTATTGTACATGTTGGTTTGGAGATGTAGGGTTATAAGTAAAGGTAAAGGTTAAATAATATTATAAAGAGGAAAAATTTGATTGTTTCTTTCTTTGCGACACGGGAGCGAAGCCGCGGGCAAAGTGAAAAGTACTAGTCCTGAATAATATTATAAATGCGAAAGTGAATTAATTGTTTGTTTGTTACGAATTCACGCTACAACGGCTCAACAGATTTGGATGAAATTTGACATATCGGTAGATCATGACCTGGATTAGGACATAGGATATTTATATCCCGATATTCCCTCGGCATCGAGACTTACGCGGGTTGGTTACTGCGGGGCGCAGCTAGTAATATTATAAATGCGAAAGTGATTTTGTTTCTTGTTTTGTTACGCTTTCATGCTAAAACTGCTGAACGGAATTGCATGAAATATGGAACATGGGGAAACCATGACCTTAGTTAGGATATAGAATACTTTTTATCCCAGTAGTATGTTCAAATGTCAAATGTCTCACTGATGGTGAGTGTGTTGGATCATTCGGTTCCTAATGGTTGAGCTGGATGGCGCTGATCCACGCGTCATGTTCGTGAACGGGCGCCGTTAGTTGAGACTGGTCATCTCTTTTCTGACAGGGCATATTTTTTATAGTTTTTTTTTTACATTGTTCTCACATATAGAAGCAACAAGAATAATGTACCCAGGATTTTGTAATTTCTATAAGAGTGTCCATGGAATTCCTTCCGCGTTCTTCTCCATAGAGATCTACGTTTTGGAATAGGCAACTAGCTTCAACTTTCTGACTAACTGACTGACTCTTTTATAGTTCAAAAGTGCCTGTAAATGGTTTAATTAAAATAAATGCTTTGAGTTTGAGTCCCCATGGGATGATTTTCGCCAACCACGCGGGCGAAGTTAGTGGCAAAAGGTATAGTTATTTTTAAGTTATAAATAACCATAACTTAAAAATAACTCTTAGGTATATCGAAATAAATTGCAAAAAAAAAACTGGCTAAATACGTGGGAAGAATCTGGTGCAAATGTTTATTTATGAAAGTGAAACATCTATTCGACACACCTTATAGAAAACATGAAACCAACTGTCCATCATAAAATGCTTGTCAAAGCAAAGACATGATTTAATCATGCCAGACTATATAGACCTCATATTTTTCTTAAATCAACAAAACTGCAGCAGATTGTCTCCAAGAGTTTATAAAGCAATTTAATAAAATAAAACAATCTTCCAACAAATATTGGTACAATGGCTCGTAATTTACCATTTTTGCTGTTCCCCTTTCATGCTTCTCGCACAGGGTACAATTTGCGGTTTTAAATCATTTGTAACTGAACAGATGCGCTTGCGCACCTGTTGCAGTGAGAGGGTTAATACGAATGGCAGATGACAGTGTTTTCGAATGTACTTATTATAACTAAATTAACTTGAATTAATGATATACCTTTGGTTTTAAGACTAGCATTGTACTTACAGTCGAATTGCTTCAACTTCTTCTGAATTCGTCAGTTCCCAAATTCTTCTCAGATTCGGGTCGCTGCACGCCATTCTCGGTCATATACAAAAAAGTTTTTTTTTTTCGCCGTAACTGGTAAGTACTAATACAAATACCTAATACATTTAATTTGCAAATCACAAAATCACGTGAAAACGTTTCTGATGCTTAGGAAAATATCACATGTATGATTTGCAGGACTTATTCCACACAAGTTATTGAAACGATAAGTGTTTTGAAACTCAAATGGTGTAACTCTTTTTTTTCTAACCCTATCACTAGCAGGTCAATTAAATACATCTCTAAACTAACCCTCCCTTAAAACAAGGTCCTATCTCTTGCCAAGACTTTCATACTACTCTCGCATACGTATTCGATGTAGTACCACCCCTACCTTGAAGCTCCAGCCATCTGTCCTTTGCAAAAAAACGTCACCGAGCGCTTTTCGTTTAAACGCTGCCGTCTAATTTGCATGAATATCGGTCTCCTTTATAATCGGGTCTCTTTAAATGAGTTATTTTCGGTTTTTGTGGTTCAAATTACATCTTCTGTGGACTTAAATTGTATCTTCTGTGGTCTGTAATTTTTCTGTTTTGTTTTGAATGTTTTAATATTATGTGGTTGGGTTTAATAAAGTGGGAGGGGCATCACTTTTGTAGTGATTGTTATTTTAATGTCATGTCGTGTTGTCTTTGTATGGGAAGAAAAGTATTCAGGTCATATTAGGGGCTTCAATAATGTCATATTTTGTCGAGGAAAAAAGATTGACTTATAATTATGTCCTTTGCAAATGATTGTTTATACAAGTTTATATTTTATTTTTGTAATACTTATAGTTCTGTGCAACTTGCGACTGTTTTGATGGCTGCTAGTGACAACAGCTCACTAACAGTTGCTCAGAAGGACTCGTTCGTCTTATTTGGTAAAACCAAACTCATACCACATGTCGCTGTGTAATAATTAGTAATTATGTTTTCATTCAAAACACAGCGTTGATTGAAGAAGCTGTATTTTCTGTACATTACGTCTTGATTCAGTAAAATATGTGGTATGAAAAAAAACGTACCGAATTCCTTCTCTGGTATTTTATGTTCTTTCACTATGGCAGGAGCTTGCATATCGATCTGCACACCAAACGCATACTGTCCCTTTTGGCTCTGCGGAAAAGATTTTACAGTGGATACTGTCACGCCAGAGAGAACAATATTAATATTAGAGTAGGTACGCTTATTTTGGTTCCCTATCCATTTGCATAAAATTTTAAGACCTAATATAACTTAGCATAATTTTGTTTGGCATAATTATATTTTCGCATAATATAATTACGCATAACAGCTTACGCATAATTTTTTAAGCATAATTTCTTTTTCCATAATAATGATTAAGCATAATATTCTAAAGCATAAATTTACTAAGCATAAAGTTCTAAAGCATAACTTTCTTAAGCATAATATCCTAAAGCATAAATTTATTTACGCATAATGATATTAAAACATATTTTTATTGAACAATTTTGTGGGTTTTTTTTTCGCTGTAGGAAGCATGAAGCAAGCAAGCATACAGCATGCAAGCAAGCATACAGCATCCAAGCAAGCATGCAAGCAAGCATGCAGCAAACATGCAAGCATGCAGCATGCAAGCAAGCACGCAGCATGCTGCATTCAAGCGAGCATGCAACATGCAGCAGGCAGGGTTTCTGTCACGGCTCCGGCGCTGCGGGCCTCCGGCGGCCCCACGCGTGCTAATCGTCACAGACGGCTTTCGCTCACCACCGCAGCTTCGGCTTGTTGGCCGGCTTCGCCGGCCAGCCTCAGACGCGGCGGCTCGCTCGCAGCCACCTGCTCCTCAGCCCGCGGGCCGCCTTGCACCTACGCGCCTACGCGATTTTAAACTATACTCTAGGGGTAGGACAAACAAGACTACGTGGAGTCGGTTTTGCAGCAATTCGGTTCTGTCACTAACTTTTGTTGCACAGCATATTAAATTTTTAACCAACAATATTATTTAATTGTTACAGAAACTATAGCAAATTGTTTTGATCAGAATTATGTATGGGGCACTACAAGTTCACCACCACCATTTCCACCCAAAGTCTGGAATACGAATCTACTAGAAAAGGAAAATATATATATATTATTATTGTGTTAATAGTCATTAGGCCTACTGACGTTATGCGAATCAAATTTATGCCAAAACAAATTAGTCTTTAAGATGATTATGCCAACATAAAATGTATGCCTAAAAAAATTATGCCGAAGTATTATTATGCCAAAACAAATTGTGCCAAAATCGTTATGCCGAAGTATATTAGGACAAAGAACATTATGCGAAAAGAAGGAATCCCGCTTATTTTATTACACAAATCTTCTATTTTTTTCAGGTGCAATTATGTACTTAGAACATTAATTTTAATACTAGAGCTTGTTCTTGCTGGATACTGTTGCAACTATTAGGTGGACAGACATTGGTATTGTCGGCTGTTGTGTTTATCGTGTGGTATTTTTATCTCGGATATCAAGATGAGAGGCAAAGCGATCTGCATATTTTTTTAATGAAATACTACTTCTAAGTCGTCTGACGTTAAAAATTGTATACGTAGACTTAAAGTAATAAAAATGTTTAAATGTATGTTACATGTGATTTTTTTTTATTTCATGAACCGTTCAAAACACCCTGTGATCCTGCAATTGATTACTGAACCCAACCTACTTTATCATAATTAACGTATACAAGATATTGTAAAACATTTTAAAAGAGTAACGGTGGAGTTTCCCGCCCATTATTCTCCATATGAAAATTACCTTTTGGAAGGGGCGACTAGAAATCAAATATTGATTTTTGTAAATTTTGACGTTCAATAGTACATTTTATGTGCCTAATTGAAACAAATGATTTGACTTTGACTTTACTCACTAAACAATAGTTCTTAGTGTTTTTTTTTAGGTTTTGATCGTAATTATCAGTATTCCCGTTAAACGAAGTATAATCATTACTACCAGTGTAACCTAAAGATCATAAGAAACAAATCTATATGGGTTTGATTAATATATGCCACAATTTTGGTGGGCCTAATCTTCGAACAAAAAAAAAACGATGTCCTTTCATTATTTTATATTGATTCCCGGACAAAAACTCACAGTGAAAACTATCTTACTCACCAAAATATACCTCCAAAAATAACTTAAACAGTCCAAATAGCTCACTGCCTCGTGACAGCGATCACCTACTTACGGAATACCCTTGCTTCCACAAAATCACATTTTATTTACAACAGTAACGGTTCTCCTGAGCTCGATAATGTACGCCCTAGGTTGGGACGAGTCTCCCAGGACTTCGGATGACCATAAACTAGTGCTGGTTGTAGGGGATTTGAAGTGGAGCTATTTATTGCGTACTGAGGATAAAAAGTGTGTCAGTATTCTTAGCTGTAAGCGAAGGTAGAGTTGTAGCGATGTAGTGCAAGTGCAAATATACCTACAATGTTACTTATGATAAATAAGGTGCATACTTCTTAATGAGATAGTAGTAGGTACTTCCATCTTAAAATTTTGGAGCTTTTGGTATGGCTCACTTTGGTCTTATCGTGGCGAAAAACAACAACAAAACAAGCAACTGATAGGCATAGACAAGTAACGAATGCTGACGCGCGGACTACCTAAATGTTATTTTATCGCATAATGCTGAAATAGGAGCCTTTTGTCTTCGTGCAGGACTTTCTGCTTTTATTTTAACTTTGTTTTTTTTTTAGTATTATTTTAATTTGTGATCTCCTGTGCGAATCTCAATAAATACTTTATCTTGCGAAGCATGTGCGAAGCATGCGTTGTTCATACAAACGTAATACCAAAATAATTTGTAAATCAAACATATTCTTAAGTTAGTGTGTATTTATTCCGATTGGATTACTAATCTAGGCTTCCAAATATATATTTTGAATAGACACTGATATAAAGACGAGATATGAGGAATTTAAAATTTCTATAGAAAACTTATTTTTCTCTTATCTCGAATTTAAATCAGTGTCCATTAAAAATATATATTTGGAAGCATAGATATTCTATAATCCAATCGGAATAAATACACACTACCTTAAGAATATGTTTGATTTACAAATTATTTTGGTATTACGTTTGTATGAACTACGCATGCTCCGCCGGCCCGTTAAATCTCGTAGAGTACGTCATTCTCCTTCTCTTACATACATACATAAACTCACGCCTTCTTCCTATGGGGTAGGCAGAAACTACAGAACGCCACCTGATACGATCCTGACATACTGCTTTTGCCTCGTTGACGTTCATACATCTGGTAATACACGCACGACATTTTGTTAGTCGCCTTTCATTCATCCTCTCAACATGACCAAACCTTATACCTATTTATTTGTGGTCGGCGCAAGATGTATTTTTTCAATTATATATTATTAGTCGTCATCTCAATAGTCACCACCCCCTTTATAGCCATATCATCTTTCCCACAGTCCATCCGTCCATCGTGTCTTTAGTGTTCCCCTACTCGAAGAGCCATCTACATTCATATTCAAAATTTTCCTTACGACATTATGTTACTTATTCCTCACACGCCCATTACATGACAACGGATTTCCACACATTTTTTCAGCCATCAGTGCCACTCTCAAACTTCCTCATAAGTAGGTACTCATTATCTGGAAAATACTGGACTTCGACTTGAAAAATAACATACCTAATCAGTATATAATATTCCCACTGCTGGAACTCAGGCCTCCTCTGGGCCTTTATATACCACGCAGCTCAGTGCGTGTTGGTAGATGTCACATGTCTTCGATTTATTGGTTCTAGGACATGCCGGTTTCCTCACGATGTTTTCCTTCACCGTTTTGAGAGCAGTGGTGATGAAATAAATTACACAAAGTAATGCGCCTGTCTGGGTTCGAACCCATGGCCTACAACTCGTTAGTCGCGAGCGTTCCCACTGAGCCACCATTGCTAGCCAGCAGCCAATAGCAGTCTACTGCAGGACACTGGTCTCTCCAATCACACGCTATACAGCTCGATTCCCGGCAACTCTCATCCAGCCTTTACCAGCCATCGTGTGAAGATCGTCGCTCTACCTAGCCTGAGGGCGGTCCTCCCCTAAGTGCAATATATCTCAAAATTACCCGCTATTGATAGCCCTGAATAGCCCAATGTCTTTCATAGCCCTTAAAATTTACAAAGCAAAGGTTTATAGCCAAAACGTTTAGTGTTGCAGTAAATTTTATTTATTGTTTAATGATTATATTGCCCAAATTTGTGGTGCTATGTGGTCCTGATCGATTTTTATTGCTAAGTTTTACGATTTGATTTGAACTATCGTTTTATTTGAAATGGTGGAGACAAAGGTTGATTTCGTTTCTTGACATTTATTTTATAGTTTTTTCAACCCTTTTGTAAGCACCTGTCCTACCGCCAGTGATAAAAGGCTCCCCTAGACAGCCGCGACGCGACTATGGTGGAAAACTTCTCGGAAAATGCTCTACAGCGTCGCGCCTGTCCGCGGGAGCCTTAACTAACGAGTTGATGAGCAACCAGCAGCGAGTGTGAGTCGGCGACGATCGATTAATCGCTGGTATGCATATGTAACCAAAGTGAGTCTCTCAGCGAGTGTCCTGCCCGCCGAGCGAGTCGCTGAGCGAGTCTCTCTTTAATAGCTTTTGTCGCTGTGTCAAAGGAGTACTCGCCGGTAGTGTTAACAGTCAACAATTTACTATTAATATAATTTTGCCCGATAATTGATGTCGGGAGGTTATATATATGCTGATCGGTAAACTCTGCTTGCGCGATGCCGGATTACGCGTGATATCAGTGTGATGCGTAGTTCGAATGTAGCGATTTAGATGCCACCACAATCTATTTTACTTACACATGACCTACAATTTAATCTTTAGTACGTTCCTTGAGCGAAAATCATTGACAGCTAGTCGCTTCATCGTCGGCGGTGGGAGTGTGGGACAGGTGCTGTAAGGTGTAGTTACATACGCCAGTATTCCCCATAGACTTAGGCAGAGATGTATATTTCAACAGTTATGTTTAGGTCCCATGTATTTAATAAAAAAAAACAATAATATTTATTGAATAAAAACGTTTACAAAAAGTGTAAACTTAGTCAACAATAAGATTTCCCAAACAATAATTATAGTGCCTAAAAATAAACTAAAACTAAAATAAGTTAAGAACAGGTGCAAGGTTAGGTAGCGACCCACCCGATCTAGGTTAATTCAAACCTGTGTTTCAGGCCATCACTTTACATTTCAATTAAATTGGAACACTACAATTTTAAGTTCAACCGATATAAAATAATCTATTAACAACTATGAGAAAAAGCATATTGGTACATTATTATCTAAAACTAAACCTATGTAAATATACAAAAGTAAATACTTACGAGGGAATAAATTATCATCATGACAAATTTTCTAGAAGTTTTTCTGTGTCTGTGTAATTCAGTATCGCTAAATGTTCTGATAACATTTTACTACATGTTTTATAATAGGGCCGAGCCTATTACCGTCACCCTAGCACTTTCTAGTAGACACAAACACTTTACCTATTGTGACACTGCTAATCAATGCATGCATGTCTCCAACCCTTTTTTAATGTTTTTCCCAGTATCATTATTATCCTAAACATACCCTTGTATTTTATTCATTCCCTAACAAAATATCTACACGCAATACTTAAAGACTGCAGTCCAATAACGCGATTTAAAAATGCTATCATTAATCATTGGGTAAATAATAACTGGCCTGGCATTGCATTGCGTAGTGGCGCAAAGAGACACGCCTATGGGAATTAGCCCTTAAGGATCGCCGCAGGACTTAAGAGGGAGACAAAATTAATAGGTACGCGAAAATATTTATTTAGCAATTAAAATAACAGAAAAATATATACTTATAAAAGCGATGCTTATTGTAAAAATGAAGTAGCAAATGAAAATGGCTGAAAGGTAGGTTAGGTTAGAACTGTCTTAGTCGGAATCATGGAAGGCGCACAAGATCTCATGATCCCCGGTCCAAGTGTGGGAAGGGAACACCGGGGTACTTTTTAGCCAGTAGACGTCTGACAGACACCTTAGACCGCCCGTCTAAAACAAAAAGGTTAGAACTATGACCACAACTTTACTGATTCGTTTCAGATGGTGTTTTAAATTTCTCTTGTGTCTAAACCGATCCGTTGTGTGGTCACAGTTCTAACCTTAACTAACCTACCTTTCAGCCCTTTTCATTTGCTACTTCATTTTTAGACAAGGGGCTACGGCTACCCTTAAGTTTAGCCGGCTAAAGATGAAATCATTTATCGAAAATGCACATTATGTCGAACATTAGCCTCTCCTCAAAAATAAACTCAAGTTTAGCCAGCTAATGTTAAGATTATTTCCACACCCGTCTTCTAAAATAAATATAACTAAAATAATAATAATAACAATCAATTTTCCTAGCCTTTTCCCAACTACGTTGGATGCAGCTGAATACCAGTATTTTACATGGAGCGACTGCCTATCTTACCTCCACAAACCACTAACTGCGTAATACGAAACCCATTGGTAAGGCTGGTTGTCAGACTTTCGGGCTTCTGAGGACCCGTAACGACTGTCAAAGATCCACGAATGACAGCCGGAACCAACGGCTTAACGTGCTTTCTGAGGCACGGAGGAGTCTCGGTATGTAAAGATGGTCACCCTCGGACCAACCCCGGCAAGCGTAGCGTAACTTGGTGGATCGGCCCGTGCGGCTGTTATTACTTAGCCACGAGCTCTTAAAAACATAAATATTAACAACTAAAATAATAATAATGATAATAAACCTACCTATGCACAAAAAAAATAGGGCGCTGGTGGGTGCCTTGGACTCGCAGCTTAAAATTTTTTTTTCGAGAGCAGCGAGGACCTCGTTGATACACACTCGATCCTGTATTGCGCGGCTGTTGCAGCATGTCGTTTAGCTAACGTCAAGTTTCCAAAAAGTGACGGAGCTACTCGACCAAAACCAGCCGTACCAGCCTGGCAGAGCAGGATCGAGCGACGTATCGATGGGGCCAGGGTACTCATCGGCAAACTATACTGCTTCAGGGAGGGCAATACACGACCACGAGTGATGCGCTTTGTAAGGCGGGCATTCTCGGGGACTGGAATCAGCCCTCGAGAATACATGTCCCGTGTCACAGAGCGCATCGACTTCCTGAAGCAAAAAGTTTGTGCATCGGCGAGCCGTATTTGGCGGTATAAGCGGCGGGTTGATCGGTACACACAGAATCGCATGTTCCAGAGCGATGAGAGGTGGGTATATAGAGCTTGGGAGCGACCTGAACAAAATGTGACAGACGCGTGCCGCCCGGGTGATGCCGCCACGAGTGCATTCTGGCGCAGCATCTGGTCGGTGCCCGTCTGTCATGCTGAGGCTGACTGGATGCAGGATGTCAGGCGAGTGTGTGAAACTATTCCAGAAATGGAAGCCATTCTTATCACGCCATCAGACGTAGCCAGAGCAGTCCGTCCGTTACCGAATTGGAAATCACCGGGACCGGACGGACTGCACAACTTTTGGTTGAAATGGCTGATTAGTTCACACACTCGCCTGGCATCTCAATTCCAGTCATCCCTAGAGTCTGGGTCGCTACCGCAGTTTCTTACAACAGGCGTTACCCACCTACTCCATAAGTCAGGTAGTCCCGCGGAACCCAAGAATTATAGACCGATCACATGTTTGTCAACGGTCTATAAACTTCTTACATCCATTTTGAGAGAGAAAATTAACACACACATTGTCAATAATTCAATTATGTCTGCATCTCAAAATGGATGTAGGAATGGGTCCCGCGGTACTAAGGAGTTACTCCTCATCGACATGGCCATAAGCCAACAGGTTCGTCGATCCCGCAAGGATCTGTCGACATGCTGGATAGACTATAAGAAGGCCTACGACTCGGTGCCACATACATGGCTCATGTGGGTGCTGGAGTTGTACAAGATAGATACAACTCTACGCTCCTTCCTGAAGTCGTGTATGGGGCAATGGAGGACGATCCTTCGCTATCCAGGATGTCGACAGATCCAGGGGAACGATGAACCTGTATGGATTAAACGGGGAATATTCCAGGGCGATAGTTTGAGTCCACTTTGGTTCTGCTTAGCCCTGAATCCTCTAAGCACACTGCTGGAGGATTCAGGACTGGGCTATCGATTGAGGAGAGGTGGTCAGGTCATATCTCACCTCCTCTACATGGATGACTTGAAACTCTTTGCCCCCAACAAATTGCGACTGATGAAGCTACTGAAGGTAACTGAAACATTCAGTAGCGCCATCAGGATGGAATTTGGTGTGGACAAATGTGCAGTCATGCATGTAAAGCGAGGGGAGATTATGGAGTCCGAGGGAACTCAACTCACGGACTCCATACACCTTAGATCCCTCTCCTCAAACGAAAGCTATAAGTATTTGGGTATGTCGGAAGCGTTAGGCATCAACGTTGCTGACATGAAGCAATCGTTTAAGGAGCGCTTCTTTGGTCGCCTGAAGAAGGTTTTAATTAGTCTTCTTTCGGGCGGAAACAAGGTGCGCGCCTTCAACGGTTGGGTCATGCCGGTTTTGATGTACTCTTTCGGGATACTCAAATGGACTCAGACCGAACTCGACGCCCTGGACAGGAGGGTCCGTACACTCCTGACCGCAAACCGGATGCATCACCCACGTTCATCGGTGATGAGACTGTACATCCCGCGGAAATGCGGGGGTCGAGGCTTTTTAAATGCGAAGACCCTCCATAACCGCGAGGTGTGCAGCCTCAAGGAATATTTTTTAAAAGCCGAAGTGGGTATGCACCGTGATGTGATAGCAGTGGACAAGGGGCTCACCCCGCTTTCCATGGCTAAAGAGAACTGGCGCAAACCTGTTGTACTTACTACAGATGACCGCAAGGAAGTATGGCAAAGCAAGGAGCTTCACGGGCGCTTCTACCGGGCTCTTCACGAGCCTGGTGTAGATTTCCTAGCGTCCGTATCCTGGCTACGTTTTGGTGACTTTTTCGGGGAAACTGAAGGTTTCGTCTGTGCAATTATGGACGAAGTTATCTTGACGAATAACTACCGGAGACATATTATGAGGGACGGGACGGTTGACGTGTGTCGGGCATGCCACCGTCCGGGTGAGTCCATCAGACATATTATCTCTGGTTTTTCTCGTCTGGCTAACGGCGAGTACTTGCACAGGCATAACCAAGTGGCCAGGATTATTCACCAGCAACTTGCTTTGAAATATAAACTTGTGGATTCTGAGGTACCGTACTACAAGTATGTGCCCGACCCAGTTCTCGAATCATCATCATTACTGACAGGACTATTGTTGCCAATAAGCCTGATATAGTGGTGATAGACCGATTAGCGCGCCGCGCAATGATAGTTGATGTTACCATTCCACATGACGAGAACCTCGTGAAAGCTGAGATAGAGAAACAAATAAAATATCTCGACTTAGCACACGAGGTTGTCGACATGTGGAATGTGAGCTCGGCTATCATTGTGCCGATTGTCGTAACGGCCAATGGCCTGATGGCCGAAAGCCTCGACCAACATCTCTCGAGGCTCTCGTTAGGCGGTTGGATCAAGGGCCTGATTCAGAAGGCAGTACTTCTCGATACGGCTCGTATTGTGAGGAGGTTCCTATCTCTGCAGCCCTAACCACCGGTAGCTTGGACCCTGCTCCCGACACCGGCGGAACACTATTTTTTATATTTTTAAATGTTTTTTATACCCTTTTAAAAAAAATATTTAAAAATTTGTATTTTATATGTTAGAAAAATAAATAAACGAAAATAATGATAATGTAAATTAAAAGAATAAATACATTCGCAACTATGACGACGTGAAAATATTTTTTGCCGAATTACTATTAAATAATTTTATTAAAAATAATTACTTTTAATTTTATATACCTTGCACTATTTTTTTTAATACTGTAACAGTTTGACGGTCCCTAATGTCAAGCAATATTCTTTTTTTTAAATCAAAGCACCTTTTACAACGAGAAATGCTGGCATATTACTGAAGTGGCGTTTGGTGGTTTTTGAGTTAGCTTCAAAATACGGATTTTTCCCACCTGGTATATGTGGATGATATTCTAATAGTTCCTGTCACTGTAATTTACATAGCAGGTATTCAAATTTTTGTGGAGGTTTTGTGTAGGTACCACAACTAAAAAGTGTTTTTTTTTTATAAAATCTTTTTCACATAAAATAAAACCGACTTCCAAAAAAAAACACTACAAAGTGAAAAATAACTTTGATTTCAGAAGTAGGTGGCAAAAAAAAAAAAAAAAAAAACCAAAGCCACCTACTTCTGAAATCAAAGTTATTTTTCACTTTGTAGTGTTTTTTTTTGGAAGTCGGTTTTATTTTATGTGAAAAAGATTTTATAAAAAAAAAACACTTTTTAGTTGTGGTACCTACACAAAACCTCCACAAAAATTTGAATACCTGCTATGTAAATTACAGTGACAGGAACTATTAGAATATCATCCACATATACCAGGTGGGAAAAATCCGTATTTTGAAGCTAACTCAAAAACCACCAAACGCCACTTCAGTAATATGCCAGCATTTCTCGTTGTAAAAGGTGCTTTGATTTAAAAAAAAGAATATTGCTTGACATTAGGGACCGTCAAACTGTTACAGTATTAAAAAAAATAGTGCAAGGTATATAAAATTAAAAGTAATTATTTTTAATAAAATTATTTAATAGTAATTCGGCAAAAAATATTTTCACGTCGTCATAGTTGCGAATGTATTTATTCTTTTAATTTACATTATCATTATTTTCGTTTATTTATTTTTCTAACATATAAAATACAAATTTTTAAATATTTTTTTTAAAAGGGTATAAAAAACATTTAAAAATATAAAAAATAGTGTTCCGCCGGTGTCGGGAGCAGGGTCCAAGCTACCGGTGGTTAGGGCTGCAGAGATAGGAACCTCCTCACAATACGAGCCGTATCGAGAAGTACTGCCTTCTGAATCAGGCCCTTGATCCAACCGCCTAACGAGAGCCTCGAGAGATGTTGGTCGAGGCTTTCGGCCATCAGGCCATTGGCCGTTACGACAATCGGCACAATGATAGCCGAGCTCACATTCCACATGTCGACAACCTCGTGTGCTAAGTCGAGATATTTTATTTGTTTCTCTATCTCAGCTTTCACGAGGTTCTCGTCATGTGGAATGGTAACATCAACTATCATTGCGCGGCGCGCTAATCGGTCTATCACCACTATATCAGGCTTATTGGCAACAATAGTCCTGTCAGTAATGATGATGATTCGAGAACTGGGTCGGGCACATACTTGTAGTACGGTACCTCAGAATCCACAAGTTTATATTTCAAAGCAAGTTGCTGGTGAATAATCCTGGCCACTTGGTTATGCCTGTGCAAGTACTCGCCGTTAGCCAGACGAGAAAAACCAGAGATAATATGTCTGATGGACTCACCCGGACGGTGGCATGCCCGACACACGTCAACCGTCCCGTCCCTCATAATATGTCTCCGGTAGTTATTCGTCAAGATAACTTCGTCCATAATTGCACAGACGAAACCTTCAGTTTCCCCGAAAAAGTCACCAAAACGTAGCCAGGATACGGACGCTAGGAAATCTACACCAGGCTCGTGAAGAGCCCGGTAGAAGCGCCCGTGAAGCTCCTTGCTTTGCCATACTTCCTTGCGGTCATCTGTAGTAAGTACAACAGGTTTGCGCCAGTTCTCTTTAGCCATGGAAAGCGGGGTGAGCCCCTTGTCCACTGCTATCACATCACGGTGCATACCCACTTCGGCTTTTAAAAAATATTCCTTGAGGCTGCACACTTTTGTGTAGGTACCACAACTAAAAAGTGTTTTTTTTTTATAAAATCTTTTTCACATAAAATAAAACCGACTTCCAAAAAAAAACACTACAAAGTGAAAAATAACTTTGATTTCAGAAGTAGGTGGCTTTGGTTTTTTTTTTTTTTTTTTTTGCCACCTACTTCTGAAATCAAAGTTATTTTTCACTTTGTAGTGTTTTTTTTTGGAAGTCGGTTTAATTTTTTGTGAAAAAGATTTTACTATCAATAACTTTCAGTTAATTTGCCAACTCATACTTAACACAAAAATATTACACAAAGTACGTGTTCTTCCCCTTAAAATACAACGTTTTGTTCCACATTCAACTTTCTGTAACCGTCTATTTATGGCACACGAATTAGGGTAATTACACCAATAATTGTCCTTTAGCCCAGTGGGAGCGACCGACCGCACTTGACGGCTCTTTTGTTTTTTTGCTACATTCTCCACGATAATTTCGGATAATTGGGATGGGACGATAATTATACAGATACCCCTAGAGTTATTGGTAAAATGAAACGCTAGAAAATTGTTGCAATTTATTGTTTTGCGTACGTTTTTCTGGGATTTGTAATTCCTTAAGGACATTGAAAAATATAATTGTAACAAAAAAATTATGTGAATGAATTATGAGTTCTCCTATCTCTATCCATTCTAGTAATTACCAGAAAGCTATTTCGATATCATCCAATTTGATTTTTTGGCATCCACAAATGTAGCATGACGCATTGAAGACAGTTCGCATCCTGGCTTGAACCGGTGAAATATAACAACCGTCCACCCACGCCGTCTGCTTATCCTCCCCTACCTTGTAGGGTTGACGTTTGAAAGATCTTTCTGTTCCTTTAAAGAAAGGACTAAAAGAACTCGGCTTTTAAAAAATAAGTATTTTGGAATTGATAAGTAAATTATTCACGTTTAATTTAGAACATAAACGCCTGTATTTCTCCGAAGAGTCATGTAGAAGTGTACCTACTCGTATTAGTACACCTACGCATTCATAAAAATTCATAAATTATTTTTTTTTAAACTCTCATAAAAACAACCCGTCTATGTAATTTTCTTGTCTAAGATCTAAGACCGCATTATGCTTTTGCACCTACTTAGAATTAAAGGTGAGTTTTTATAATAATATTTGCTATTTCATTGTTCATAGATAATATTGCAGCGGTCAGTAGAAACTTTATTTAACTATCAGATAAATTCGCATAAATTCTGTAGGAATGGTTATTAGGTACGATAAAATCGCATATAAATAAAATATTTAACTCTAAACTAGACCACACACAACCACAATCGATCATCCAAAATGAGAACTCCGCCCGCAAAGACGAATCGCCGTTCATAATTCCAATTTCGAACGCTGATAAACACAAAATGGCCGCTCGCAACCGGCATTTATTAACCCTACCAGATCCCGTGTCCACCGTGATAAATACGGGGTGCTTCCCTTAACTTTTACCCGTGACTCATTATGGCATTTAAATAATTCGTGCCAGAGTTGGTTTTGATTTATGATACGGCTTCTGACACGGGTTTAATCTGTGCGTTCAACTTCTATGACAGTTGTGTGCGTGAGTTTATCTTGATCGCAAATGCGCTTGAAGGGTTGGTTTTTAACACGCGACAAAAACACATATTATGTATGTAGGGTATTCAGTAAATAATGTTTTTTCGTATAGTTTAAAAGTAAAGTGCATAGGGCAAAGCTTTTATTTCAGAAATTTCTCAACTGCATTAGAATGCAAGTGGAATTTAATAAAGCTAGCAACATGCGGGTGCATTATAGGTACCTAATTTCTTTGGAATAGTATTACTTTCAATAACCAGGATCTGTAAATCCAGAAACTTACGATATTAGAAGAGAAACATAGAACTCTGAACCTAACTCTTGAAGAAAGCACCTCTCTTCCCTACTCCATAAGAACTTCCTAAACCCAGCACCTGCTTCTATTGCCGGCCAAAGTGCCGAACATAAGCACCCACCTCACGTGCCACAAGATGTGTGGTGTAGCACACCTAGCCCCCGCGACACTATTTTTACCTAACAGTCGGTAGTACAACGGTATGTCCTGAATCTATTCGCAACGGGGATGCGATCGTGCGCTATGGACACGGAAAGGGGTGGAGTAGATGTGGTATATTTTAAAGTGCCGATGGTTTTAAAATTGATAATAGTTTTTCTACTGTTGCAGCAACTTAGTCAGAAAAATAAGACTTAGATTGTTGTGTCTTTGATACATGCATGTCATGCTTACCCAGGATTATAATTTTAGTGGTGAAAGCAATGAATAATAATAATGGGTAATTAATCGATAATAGGGATGATGGCTAAAAAAATGTTTTTGGCCGTCATGTAGACTATGAAAAAATAACATACACGTATTTTTTCTTTTTTTACGTTATCAAGAGATTACGGCCATACATTGAGTTATAAATGTGCTATGACGTCACTTGTATGCAGATTTTATACATACTTGTGACGTATCAACCCCCACTCCCCAACTTTAATGCGTTGTATCTAAGTCATTTTTTATTAATATGATAAAGCAAAAAATACGTGTCTAATATTTTTTTATTTTCTGACTAACGGACTAAATAGAATTTCTCTTTCTTCTTTCTTCTTCTTTTGACATCATCCCTATTCAATGCACTTACCTACATAAAATGCAAACTCTCATGCAAGTACTTTCTCAGCTGGAGTCAGAAATATTCTACTACAAGGTTAAATTCAACTATCCTTTCACATATTTATGCATAATGCTGCAAAGAGCCAATATTTTTGTATAAAGTCTAGCTCTAGGAACGCCAGTTCGACTCAATTTCAGTTTTGTTGCTTTATTCTTTCTTTGAGGACCCATCGCGTCGTTCTGATGGTCTAACTACATGGATGGATGTAAAGCCTACTACAATGCCTTACCCACCTACCTACCTTTTTGCCTTACTTACGTTACCTATTTTACCTTATACCTTTCTTAATCAAGACTTACGTCTTTACGTATCAAACACACCTAGATTTATTTCATTCGTTTCTTTGCCTTATTACATTCCCTATAAGCCATTAAATCTATTGCCAAAAATCTTCATACATCTGGAAACAACACATTGTCACCTCCACGGTTTCGGCGCGCACTCGGTTGCACTGCAAAGGACTGCGGCGAGACGTGACCGTCATGTCTATTGCACTTATTTACCCGATACTTCTCGATTCCGCTTCTCGATTATCGATGTTCGGCGAAAGTGGGCGTGGTGCAGCACTAAAGGTCAGTTTGTAGGTTATGTTTTGGTGGAATTGTTGGTAGATTTGGTGTTAGGTAGAAGCGGTAATCTTGACGCTAGTGGGGAGTCTTGAAATGTGGAAAGATTTACTCGACAAAAGGGTTTAAAAGAAAAAAAAAAACACAATCAGCACTTAGGAAAATGATATTAATTTACCAGTACATATGCAGTTTTAATGCAATAGGAAATTGTGGTAGTTCAAGCATAATATAAAAAAACAGGTTTTCCTGTTTTTGGAACGTCGCATTATTTTAATAATTTACCTGCAGTAATAAATTTAACTACAAGATATTTCCAACTGCCGTAGGGGTGTAAATTTGCTCATTAACTTCATGAGTTATCAAACGATCCTGTCGTATGAAGCATTTTAGTACCGTCATTTTATTGGCACTTCTATTCCTGTAATGAATATTGGGGCTGCAATCCTACAATATTAACAATAAAAATTACATAAAACTGCTATAGGAGATACTATAGTCTCAAGTTAATCGTCGCTCTAAAAGTAATATTCAATAGATTTTATTTTCATAATGCGTAATTCAAAAACTTTTCCACATAAAAGCAAGGTGGCACGGGGGTAATGCACAAAGTTTGTGTGTTTCAAAAAAAATGGTTCACAAGCTGTGAACAGATAAATTTGCCTGACACACACAAAACTTTGTGGGGAGCATTTAAAATTTTATTTCACCATAAACTTTATAACGCCGCCTAACCAAACAGAACTCTAAATAAATTTATAAATCAAACACCCGACAATCGAACGGGTTGGGTTTAAAAAAAAATAAAGTCCTCACAAAAAATATTCGTGAAGCGGTTCGAACTGGTTTGTAACCCTCAAACGCTGGGCTTATTGAGATATCAAATAAAAAATCAGCAGTCTCGGGCGGCTAACAAGGCCCCCTTCAACAATGCTCCTTGATTTAGCTCAAGTTTATTGTGCAACTTTATTTATACCGCTGTGTTCCCTACTACACGATATCCGATATTACCCTTCTCACATTCTTACAACCCAACTCAACACTATAACCAATCCAAATTCAATTCTAATACTTGTATAATACAGTCCACATTTCCTTGATTTTGTTACAAGACTTACGTAAAATTTTCGGAAACCTGAAATTTACCAACGCATTTTATTAAGAATCGTGAATGTGTATGTCGGTTTGTGTGCGGTTTGATTGGAAATATGCTTATGGTTGTTTCGGTGGGCGGCCATTGGATTACGTCTGCAGCGGCTGATTGCAGCTGAACATCGTTTAAGGAGTCTCTTTGAGGAACGGGAAACGTTTGAGAGTTGAGGGGAACAAGAGAACCGACGGTTTCACGATGTGGGTACTTAATACGATTGCTTGATTGTTTTATTTATTCTACCTATCAATATTTTCATCAGTTTGAAGATATGGAAAGCTTTATTTTTAGCAATGTTAAGTGAATTTTGTGTAATGATATTTGAGTTTATGTGAAACCAAGGTTTTTACATTGTTTATGTTAACAATATTAAAAGACATCTCTGAAGTCTTCACCTTCACAAAGGGACGGAACTAGTAGTCAAACTCCTTAAGAAACTGACTATTTTTGTGAATTTCATCTTTGGTCCACCTTTTTTGCATAAAAACAGTTTTCTTGCATTAACTGCAACCCTTACACACACAGTTTGGTATTAAAGTATTGGTTTTCTTAATTTATGAAATTATATTTTTATTTTCACCAGTGTCTCGGTTCCATATCACCATTAATCAATGGTGTCCATCAATCAAAGTAAAACAGTGGACGGCAGAACGAAATCAAATTAACTGCTTTTATGACATTTAAAAGCAACGGCTCGGTAAGGGTTATCACGTAGCGATCTTTCCGTATTATTTTTATTATTTATTGCAGTATTTAAATAACACTGGCTAATTTTGCAGTATTTAAAATCACACTGGCAAATTTTGCAGTATTTAAAAAAACACTCAAATTCAAATTCAAAATATTTTATTTCACATAAACCTACATGGGCACTTATGAAACGTCAGAAGCTAGGTGCACGGTTCCAATTGGTCGTTTCCTATGGAGAAGAGCCGGCAAGAAACTCCACGGTTACTCTTTTAAAAATAATTGGTTTTTACAATATTTTCAAATAACAGTGTTATTAGGTATGGGAGGGCAGTGTAGGTCTTTCAACAAGTACCAGGTACTTAAAAAAATAATTATGGTCAGCAAATATACAGTCCACTAAGCCTACAGCGTTCTCACATTCACAAAATAGAAAATAATCTATATAAAAATGAATAAATTATTAAAAATAAAAAAGTATTATAAACGAAATGACGTGATTGATATTACAATTCTGAATAATTATCATGATCACAAAAGCCAGTAATAAAGATTTAAAGTTAAATTGTAGGTATATTATAATGTCAAATAATAGCGTGATTTAAATGTCAAGGAAGAATGTAAAAATAAAAATGTAAATATATATATATATATAAACATGGTAATTTGGGAACAGTTAATACTCTTATACAATTTGCCGTTAATGAGCTACCAGGGAAGCCACATGTGCAGAAGGAATTATAACTGGCTAATTTTGCAGTATTTAAAAGACACTGGCTGATTTTGCAGTATTTAAAAGAACACTGGCAAATTCCTCGGTCTTACACTGAATTTAATATTTAAACAGATTCTTGTTCTAAGCGTGTCGATGACAATTTAAATGGAGTCGGCCCAAAATTTTGCTACACGTTTGGCACCTTCTGTATAGCGTCCATCAGTTCCTGTAATGTACAGGCTACAGAACACGCTAGATACGATACTATGTGTCCCATTGTTTATGGAAAAGCACCATATTTACACTGCAGGGCAGAGTTATCTGTGAATCTCCACCATAGCAGGTTTACTAGCTAAAACAGTAGATATAGTGAAGCATGAGCGTTTAGGGTGCTGTCTTTTGTACATTTTCAGTGCTGTTCTTAGCCTTTTTTTTTCGGTTTGAAATCATCAAATGACTTCTCCCGCTCTGGGCGGAGCGAGAGGGCGTGTCAGACTCTTACTGACTAAAACCCACCCGTGTTCCTTCAGTTGCCTTTCCGTTGCCAGGGGCCATGGTATCCCTTTCGGACATTCCCGCAACCCCGGCAGGCATTGGACCCATCAAACCCCTTCTATTGCTGACATCTCTTTGAGGCGCGCGTGGAACACAAAGCGCCTACGGTGGCCGGGAATCGGCCTGCGATTTCCGACGCCCAGGGCGTCTCCTCCTGCGGTGGCTAGGGGCGTGAGGGCGCGAATTTTGCCTATCCCTCACGCGTTCCGCCTCCTCCTTCGCGAGCATTACTGTTTCGCAGAAGGAGATGACGGCCTCCCATGTCCTCTCGCTCCGTACCATGGCCTGGACCAGGGCCGGACGCGAGAGATCCCCACCACCGATCGTCTCCACGAGGGCATGGCGGTGCTCTGCCCAAGCCGGGCAGACCTCCACCGTATGCTCCATCGTGTCCTCCGGGCGATCCACGCAGTGATGACACCCGGGCATTTTCCCGCCTTATCCGAAACAGGAACCTCCCGAAACAACCGTGTCCGGTGAGCAACTGCGTCAGGCGGAAGGTAAGGACGCCGTGGCGCCTCTCTTGCCACTCCTCAGGGGACTTATCGCCGCAATAGTGGCGTGCCCAGCACTGGGTTGCAACAATCGCACTCTCCATGACGCCATGAGATCCCACCGGAGCTCTGTCCGCTGTGCCGCGATTTCTCGCGGCATCGGAGTCAAGCCCCGGCGTTCCGCCTCCACGGGCCACTCCCAAATGAGCGCGAGGACTTTTGCCTCCAGATCCCATGGCGGCAATCCGGGAAGGAGGCTCGCCGCCTCACCGAAGACCGTGCGGTATCCCCAGACCAGCCGGGTGGCCATGACCCTCGGGAACGCGTTCAACCGGCGGGCCATGGACCGCATGAACCCCCGCGTATAGCCTCCGGCAGGAGGCGTTTGGACTCCCTAGATTGGGCAGGAGCCGCTTCAAGGCAGCCCCAGCCCGCTCCAGTCTGGGAGCTAAACGTCGAAAGTGCTCCACGAAGTTCCACCGACTGTCGAGGACGAGCCCTAGGTACTTCATCATCGACTCGACGGCGATGTGAACCCCTCCTACCGTTATTTGGGAACCCAACGGTGGCGCGTTCCGGGGACCATAACACATGGCCTCGGACTGGTGCAGGGCCACCTCGAGTCCCAACTGCGGTGATTCTGGCCACGATTCTCGCAATTTCGCTGTTCGTTTTGAATAACTGAATGTTTGTTTAGTTTATTATTGGGTTTAACAATTTTCTCACGTTAACTTCTTTATGACCGTAATTTCATACTACCTAGCTGCAATGTTATTGTTTTATTTCCGAGCTAAAGTTTATAATTCACGGTCTGACGGAAGACCGTGAATTATAAACTTTAACTTGGAAATTTTTGCCAGGCGATTTCACCCAAATATATTTTATTTAAACCCATAGCCAGCCCTAAGCTCTACATTTTTTTGCAAATAACACTGGCTGTATCTGTTCTCTATACTGTCACGATCAAAAGTGCTCACCGGCTCTGTGTCTATTATTAATTAAAAACCAAAAACGTTCCAGTTAAGCCCGCGAGTGTACCAAAATCGAATCAAAGGAGTAATTCGAATGGAATCGCTGAATGAATTGATCGAATCGGCGGTAGTGCAACACTGTTGATACACAACCCATTTTAAACCTTAACTTACAGTTTTTAAAGTTTAATTTTGATATGATGTTTTACAGTGCGAATTTGGGAGTTGTTGTAAAGAGTTTTGAACTTTATGTTGGTGTGGTAGGGTATAGTTTGTTTGTTTGTATGTTTTGTAAATTTTTATGTAGTAAACGCAGTTACGTGTGTAAAAGAGTCGTGTTCGCAGGATTGTCGTTCGATATAATTCGGTTAAGAGATGTTTTAGAGATTTCGATGTATTTTTTGATTGCCAAAATAATATCCGTTCACTTTTATATTTTGTTGTTCTTATTTGTTTTCAGGTCGAACTGGGATAACGCACACGTAGCTTGACAACCATACGGGTTTTGTCGACGGCAGAATAGACAAAATGACAGTATGTGATTGTTTATCTGTTCATTTTGTTTATTCTTCCGTCGACAAAACCCGTAGATTTTTTAAACGTGGGCAACTTTTAAAAAATCACACTAGAAATTTCTCCTGTATCGTGGGTGCGTTTACAAACATTTAAACTTACATACAAAAACAGCCAATACTAACAATTCCAAATATTCAATGCTACAAAGATTAATTGCTGTACTTACCAAATATGGCGTGCAAGTAATAATTATGTTGACACGTTCTTAAATTGGGTTTGTCTAAAATAAAATTACTTTCGAAAAAAAGAGGCTATTTTTGCTTAGTTTTTCTTTTCAATCACTTATTAGTATAAGTTAGCTTATCAAGAAAACAATACAAACTGGTCCTTCTATCAATCCAGAACAAATACTTCTTGTCCAAATAATCCTTTGTTTTTTTCCCAAAGTTATCATGGTATGTGTTCAGTTTTCGATTGGTATTCATGAACAGCAAATCTGTGAAGATACGTTCAGAATCTTATTTCGGCTTCGGATTTTTGTATAAAAATCCGCGAGCTCCGAGGAAATATTATGCGCATCTCTGTAGTTTTGTCTTTTTATTGTTTTTGGAGGAGATTGGTGTTACCCGAAAGTGGAAACACTCTAGTGTAAATATGATAAAAATTGTGTGAAAGAAATTGCGTGTCGTTTGAGGGTTGAACAAGTGTGAATCTTCTAGACGGATAAACTTCGGAATTCTTGCTGATATTTATCTTGACTCACTGAAAATACGTTTTTTTTTGTGACTAAGCCTACAATCGGTTTCTCTAATTGCCACGTAATCGAAAGAAGTTAAAGACACAGTTCCTATAACATGCTAAACTTCACTGACTAAGACCAGGAAACATTCATAACGTAGCTCATAGCCTGATGTCGTCATTGTTCATACCAATCGCTGGAAATATCGAGAATTTTGGTGATATTCCTCTGTTTTTCGTGTCGTTAGTGACTACCCTGGTGTCGGAGAGAGTTTGATGATGAGTACGTATTCTCCATTTGAAAAAAGGTTAGACATTTAACTAAACCTTTTTTATAGTTCGTTCAACCGATTTTGACTTCTATTGTGTTACTGGCATGACAAATGGCAGGTGCAGTAAGCAGTCGGTATTGTAACCACTTTTTTGCTTTTAATGCCGTGCTCATGCCTATAGTATAGAAGTCAGAATCGGTTGAACGGACTGTAAAAAGTGTTTGTTTAAATATCTAATCTTATTTCAAATTGAGTATAAGCTTATTAAAGTTGTTAAAAAAGCCCTTCGAAAGGCAATGTTAAGTACATGATTTAATAAGTCACAGAAAAATTACACTGATTTATTTGTTCAAAAATATGCAGCAATTTAAATGATATTATGACACACTTTATGTCACTTTATTCTATGATCAAATTACATCTGTGTCTAAACTAGATACCTATAACATATCATTATCTCAGACCAGACATCAGCGCTCTTGCCCTGTTGTAGGTGACACTTAGGTGGTGTCAGAGTTTTTATGCCACCCATGGGCCTCTGACTTGGCTTCACATGCCGTCGAGAAACGTCTCTCAGGCTTACCGGTTACCTCACGATGTATTCGTTCACCAATTTTGAAGAAAGTGATAATTATATTATAGAATACGTGCATGATTCCGAAAAGTCAGAGGTGCGTGCCTTGGGTTCGATCCCGAGACCTCTGACTTGGCAATCCGACGGTCACACTATCACTACTCCTTGTGTTGTGCATTCTTATTATTATAAGCCTGTGTTGTCCCGACTGCAGGGCAAAGGCCTCCCTTCCATCTTTCCACTTTTCCTTGTCTACTGCGATTGCCGGCCAATCCTTTAAGAAGAAGTCCAGCTCATCCCGCCAGCTCTTTCTGGGCCTGCCGCGTAGTCGTTTCCCGCTTTTTGGGATCCTTATCGTTGGAGACCACTTTGTTTTCGAAATCAGTCCAAACATGACTATATATATAAGTATACAACACAAATACTTACCCCACAAACCGAATATCAAGTTTTAACGATAACTTAAAGTGCTGTGGAGTAGAAAATTTGTTCTATACAGCTTGGTCTTACGATTAACATGGCTCGCATTCTGAAACTAAGTTGCTTATCGCCAGTACAAGTTTATACAAGTTGTCAGCAACATCCCAGTTGAAACTTGTTTCGGTACCCACTTCGTACAATTAACATTTAACAGATTAATTATATTGGATGGAGAGCTATTAAGTAGGGTAGGTATAATGTGCTTTAGTTTCTAAATAAAAAATATCCAGTAATATTGTTTTCGTTTGTGATATTTATCAGACACTTATTGCTATAGGCAAGGGAATATTATAGTCCTTCCGATCGTATTTCGGTCACGGTGGCCAATCTCAACGGAGACTACCCTTCGGCGCGGGAGATATTATAGTGCACAAGTGTGTGCGCAGACACAGGTGCACTCTCTGTTCCCTCACTCTCATAGTTCGATGGGACTGAAATCTGACACGACCGGAGAGAGATCAGGAGCAGGGCCAACGGAGTAACGTTCTTTCCAAGGCACGAGGGTATCACACTACCAATTTCAAACTCCGGGCTCTTATGGGAATACTTAGAGTCTGTAAGGACTCCCTGAAGAAATTGCCAGAGGTGTGTACATTTGAGAGACTTGTGGCTAAGAAACAGCCCTGCGGATAGAGCTGCGCGTACCAAGGCAGTTCATGGATGGGTGATCGTTTTCTTAACACTTCGAAACCCCTTCTGTGCCTCGGAGGGCACGTAATAAAGCCGTCGGTTCTGCACCTGATCATACCCCGATCGTATCAAATTGCCATCCCATGGGACTATGAGACTCAGGGAAGAGGGAGTGCACCTGTGTCTGCACACACACTTGTGTACTTTAATTATCTCCTTAGTAATTAGAAACGAAGACTCCGTTGAGATAAGCCATCGTGACCGATATTCTGTCTGTAGATTATTTTGCGCTTGGTAAAAGGACCTTTATGTACCTAACCGAAAAATTCAAAAATCAAAAGTCATTTATTAAAACTAGGCCAAACCATAGATATAAGCATACACTCCTGACTTCTAAGAAATTCCTAAAGCAAAAACCATGATCCATTTTCCCTATCATTACCACAGTCAAGGCGTGACTCTCTTACAAAAGTGTTTCTAATTCCGGCCTACCTAATCCCGAATTCGCTAAAATCACGGGGTGGTCTGCCATCCATTTTTTCCGGAACATATTTGGGCTATACAGCGTTAGTTGGATGTATGAATAGCGTGAAGATGTATTTCATGGAGCAGGAAACGAGGCATGTTCCTGCCACACCGTGCCGCCCACAGGATTTGGTTTGTTCTGCTTAGGGCTGGTAATAGAACATTATAAACATTACTCTCGTAATTTTTATTAACTGTTGTTAATTGTTTCAGAAATGTTATAATGTATATGGTGGTGAAATTTGAAATTTTCAAACCACTAATAACTGTTGTCATCCTTTTATTACTTTTATTAATGAGCAATAAACAGCCGTAATGTAAACAATTTTTCACAGAGTACATTTTATCCGGTGTCGGCGTCTGCGTCTCTTTAATTGTCATAACGTTGCCACAGACACTAAAGGCATAGACAAGTAACTGATGTTACGTCGGATGCAGACACGCGGACCTTTTAATTTTTTATTAATTTTTATTTAGTATTTTTATCTTTCCGTGACATCACTGCGGGCCCTATCAGAATACCAGCGCTGCGGCATTTATTATTAAATGTCGCAGCATCATGCTGAGATAGGAGCCTTTTGGCCTCGCACAGGACTTTCTGATATGTTTTAAGTTTACTTGTGTGTTAGCTATATTGATATCTCTTGTGCTTGTCCCAATAAATACTTTTTCTTTCTTTCTTATAAATCAAAGTTACCGAATATTTTAGAAATTAAAATCAGTTTTAAATTATCTAAGTTCATACTTAAATTCGATTAAAACTGTTACTACATAATCATCGACATCGACATTTATTTTCCATAGGTTTCATCTGCATATTTTCATGTTACAAGAGTTTGTATTATTACTTAAGTTTTACATTTGTTCCGATTTTAATTCAACGTTTTATCTAATAATCATGATTTGATAAAAGGAACTGTTAATCGATTTTCGTAGCTGACTGTACTTATGTTACAATAAGCAGACAGACATTTCAATTAAGTTAGTCAGTCAATGCAAACAGATTTTCCCGTATCCTGAGAAAATGCATGTGGCACAAATCCCCGCGCCATAAACGGACAGCACCAAAGAATCTTGGTGCGGCAAGCTTTTAAATATTTCCCCGTCCTTGATTTATCGCTCGCCTTATAAAAGCCTCCCGCAGGGCGATATAGCCTTCCACGGCGAGCTTTTCGGCATTTTTTGCTTTAATAAAAATCGCGTCTTCATTCTGCTATAGGAGAATTTTAATTTTTCTGTCTAATATTCTTGTTAGAACATTTTCATTTGGAATCGTCCAGTGTGAAATTAAAGAGGAACGATTATGACAGTTGTAAGTGGAAGATATAATTTAGTAAGTGATTTAGTAAAAATGGTGCTTTGTTTTGAAATTATCGTGCGTGAATTTAAGAAATTAATCACATTCATTATTCGGTTCCCTACAAAATTGTTGAGCTGGATGGTGCTGTTCCACGCGTCATGTTCGTGAATCGGAGCCGTCAGTTGAGACTGGTCATCTGCCAGGGTTTATTTTATATCTTATATTTTGAATTGGTTTTAATTAATTTCATCATTGTCATCACATAATTATAGAAACAACAAGAAAAGCACTTAGGTACACACTAAAAACAGTGATGTTCACAATGTTAACACTAGAAATAAGGATAAACTACGAGCTCCCTTTCACCGGTTTCATAAGGTTCATAACTCATTTGTTGGGCTTGGTATAACCTTTTATAACAAGCTACCCTCTTTTTTGCTAGATTTGCCTTTTAATGCGTTTAAAGTAAAATCCAACCTTTGTTCAAAGGCATACCATTCAATCAACGACTACTTAAATGATAAGAAATAGTCTCCGTGATTAACTCAAGACAATGTTTAAATGTTCTTTCTTCATAATTAGCTTACCTACTGACAGGTTATAATATGAGTTTATATAATTCTTTATAATTTTACTATATAAGTCAATTTATTTTAATTTAATTTTAATTTATTGTTGACATAATCTACTCATTACAATGTTTTTTTTTTAAATTGTATCGCAATATGTGGTTAGCTAGCGACCTCAACAATGATTTATTTTACCTCGATGGTCCTAGTTTATCAATTATAACTTCTAGTTACAGCTTTAAGTAAGCGGGCACGCCCTTTATGCCTGGAGGCTTTTTTTTAGATATTGTTTACGCTTAGTTATTTTTATTTCTGCTTGAGTATAGTTCTCGATGTTTTTTTGGTATATTGGCGTGTGCTAGCTATCATATGGCTATTAACTTATAATTTAAATGATGTTTTGCATAATGTAAATTATCTTGCATACTATTGAATCATTTTTTTCTAACTGAACAGACATCTGCGCTGCTGGTGAGTTTATTGCCCCACTTCTTCTTCCCAGCTAAAGCACTAGGAAGTGGTGAAGGGTGGGCGTTTTGGGGACTGTCTTATGTAATTTTGACGTTCAAAAAGTGCTGATTCTCAGCCTAGTTTGAATAAATGACTTTTGAATTTGAATTTTGAATAATGTACCCAGGATTTTGTAATATCTTGTTTTTAAAGAGTGTCCTTGGAGATTCCTGCCCGTTCTTCTTCATAGAGATCTACGTTTTGGAATGGACAACTAGCTTCAATGTTCTGACTAACTGAAAGACTCTTTGACAATTCAAAAGTGCCTGTAAATGGTTTAATTGAAATAAATGCTTTGAAGTTGAGTTTGAGTATTATTCAGCAGCTGTTTTTCTAGAAAAGGTACAAATTAATCTATTTCGTCTAACTTTTTATCTACTGTCTACTCTTTTTCTGAACCTCAAATAATTCCTATTTTAGGGACCACAAACACTAAATAGCCAAGTAACTGCGACCAACTTGGATATAGCGTTGCATCGCGGTCGGTCACAGTTTTAACCTCACCTAACCCATTTGGTCAGTGTGCCCTGGCTTAGTTACTGCGACCAATTCGGCTCGCAAGTGGTTGCTCAAAGTTTCAACCTATCCTAACCCGTTTGGTGGGGTTACTCTTAGCTTAGTTACTGCTATCAGTTTTGAGAAAACGCCAGAAAGTTATTTATAACTTTAACTCAATTTTTGAATAAAGTGTGCATCATTAAACAAGCAAAAAATTTTAGAGAGTCATGATATTTATAAAGTGTATTTTATTAGAAGCTCAATAAGTTCTTAGAGGGTAAATAATTAAATATTCTTTGGCCAAAGAATCAGCATTGCTTTTTGGGCACTTTTCCTGTTGACAGCGATGCGGATTTTTTGATGCCCTATGAAAAGGGCTTTAAGGGTACATAATAGGGGGTAACCCACCCCCCCTTTATACACTTGTATATTATTATATTGTTATTATTATTAACATTTACTGCCACAACGATTCCGAACAACGCTGCACGCGGCAGTGCTGCGTGCCATTGCTGTTAGTGGTTTATTTCTCAACAGACGTTAATATTCACGTGTAATGGCTGCGATAAACGCCATACACTGGTCTGCCGTGGCGGCCGCGCAGCAGTGCCGTCGCAGCAATGTCACGCAGCATTGCTGTAGTGCTCGGAATGTACATAAAACATACACATAACATCACGCCTTGTTTCCCCGAAGGGTTGGGCAGAGGTGTACCTGTAGCAGGTATAGCCACATTTCGCAAGATATGTTTAAGTCCCATGTAATAAGGGGCGAGCCTATTGCCATCAACCGGGCACAAATCCAGACTCCGGGCTACTACTGAGAAATTCCAGATAGAAAAACCCAATAACACTTTGCCCGACCTGGGAATCGAACCCAGGACCCCATGCTCAGTAGTAGCGCTTGCGACCACTAGAACAACGAGGCAGTCTCGGAATTAAATCTCATACAAACCTATAGAAAATGTATGAGGACCAGTAGTAACGCAGTGTTGTTTGGAATCATACCTTTATCAACACTACACCCAAACAATTTTGCTCAAAAACCTCAAAATCAAATGCAAAATCCACTTTATACTACACACTACTTTCACCATACATTAATGAGTACCATTAAAATAGACTGTAACAGAGCAGAGACAAAGAGTTGTCGCAATATAGCTGTCGTCTCGAACTCTCAGAACGACCCTCGTCTTATGCTACACTATTAATCACAGACAGTATTAGGATTACTAGGAGTTTGCCGGTTTTGGATGTGGTAGTTTGTGGCGGCATCTACATCGCCATATAAAAGACCTGACGTCACACAACATCCAGACGTCACACAAATCCTGCATCGCGCAATTAAAGTTTACCGCGTGGTAGACATAAATATACAAGCTCCCGACTTCAACCATTGGGCAGTTGCCCGCCAGACACGACACCTGTCTGGTCGGAGGATCTTTGCTTTTTCTATGGTGGATGAGTAAAATAAAAATGTTGGTAGAATAGAGATTTTAATAGTGACAGTTTAGGCCACTCAAATAACCACGAACAGATAAAAACTGTATTTCTAAAAAAAAGATTTTTTCAAAAGCAAAAAACTGAAGACTCTATTATACATTTCACTTTATTTCTTTTATTTTCAATTACTAGGTACTTATCGTTTCATTGTATTGCTTTTGCCAATAAATAAAATATTCTTTCTTCTTTTTCTTTCTTTCAAAAATGCAATTTACCGATACAACATAATATAACGCTGCCCATAAGACCAATAGCACCCCAATCGCATAACTTTATTTCACAATCCAAAGAATTTTGAAAGAAACATGTAATCCATTACTTGATATGTTTAAAAAATCGCCTGTTCGACAACATAAACAACGCAATGAATGTTTTCTTTGGGTGGGAAATTATAAAAAACTTCGTGGAGGGCGTGTCAGACTCTTGCTGACTAAAACCCACCCGTGTTCCTTCAGTTGCCTGTACGTTGCCAGGGGCCATGGTATCCCTTTCAGACTTTACCGCGACCCCGGCAGACATCGGCCTTAGCGGGCGGGTGAACCAGGGCGTCTCCTGCGGCGGCTAGAGGCGTGAGGGCGCAAAATTTGCCACTCCCGAACTCATTCCACCTCCTCTTTCGCAAAGATTACTGCTTCGCAGAAGAAGGTGACGGCCTTCCATGCCCTCTCGCTCCGTACCATGGCCTGGACCAGGGTCGGACGTGAGAGATCACTGCTACCGATCGCCTCCAAGAGGACACGGCGATGCTCTGCCCAAGCCGGGCAGAGCATCGCCGTATGCTCCGTGTGCTCTGGGCGATCCACGCAATTGCGACACCCGGGCGTTTCCTCCCGACTTATCCGGAACAGGAACCTCCCGAAACAACCGTGTCCAGTGAGAACCTGCGTCAGGTGGAAGGTGGGGACGCCGTGGCACCTCTTTAGCCACTCCTCATAGAGGAGACTTATCGCCGCAATTGTGTTTGTGCCCAGCACTGGGTTGCGACAATCGCAGTCTCCATGACGCCATGAGATCCCGCCGGAGCTTTGTCCGCTATGCCGTGATTCTCGCGGCAGCGGAGTTAGCTCCAGCGTTTCGCTTGCTCACCCTTCTCCCAAATGTTTGCGAGGAGTTTTTCCTTCAGATCCTATGGCAGCAATCCGGCAAGAAGGTTCGCCGCCACACCAGAGACCGCGCAGTATCCCCAGACCAGCCGGATGGCCATGACCCTCTGGGATGCGTTCAACCGGCGGGCTGGCCACCACCTTAAAGATCGCATCCACACTGGTGCCCCATAAGGGGCTATGGACCGCACGACCCCCGCGTAGAGCCTGGCGTTTGGACTCTCTAGATTGGGCAGGAGCCACTTCAAGACAGCCCGGCCCCCGGCCCACTCCAGTCTGGGACCCAAACATCGGAAATGCTCCACGAAGTTCCACCGGCTGTCGAGGATGAGTCCCAAATTCTTCACCGTTGACTCGACGCTGATGTGTACTCCTCCTACCGTTATTTGGGAACCAGGCGGCGTCAGCGTAACAAAAGATGCTGACGTCGCTAGGGAGGTCGGCGCGCAGCACCCAGTCGTATCCGATGTCCCACAGATGCGGCCCCAGGACCGATCCCTGTGGGACACCGCACGACATCTTGGCACCTTCAGAATTCGACTGCGGCAGTTTCTTATCGCTTCGCAGAAAAAACTGGGTTTGACTGTTTCAAAAACGTCCATAATATAACTGGTTGTCGTGTTCTTTCCAAGCCATTCTTCTTTTATTGTGCAACTCGTGTTCACAATATCTGCTAACAAAGGGAATATAAATAATTTGTGGATCTATTGTTAGATAATGGTTATAATACATACGCATATTTACCTATAATTATTTATTGCAAACACATTTTAATCCATTCAATTCGATTATTTTATTCACACCTCTGCCACTATTATCATAATAAGATTAATCATTTATACATTATACATTTATCTATTTAAATAATCAAGTAATAGAATTCACAATAATCATCGAACAGGAACGTTTCCAAATGCTAAACTTTACTGTAGAATACAATATTTAAATTGCGGGTATACTTACATTTCACTCCGCACATTCCACTTTTCCACAACACCAATAACTCGCATATTTATCTCGTCTACTCGACGTCCGTATGTCACTGCAGGGATTCAGCAGAATAACAGCGTCAGGATATACCTGATGCTGATATTCCTGGCACATGCTGAGCTGGACTCCCATTTGGTGTAACCTTGAAGCGCACACCGCACTTTTTTATGTTCGATAATCCATTATTTTAAAGTGTGTGTCATAGCCAATAGTGTCATCACAATGTCTTGTTTTCTTCCTTTTATATAAATGTTTGTATATTGGCACCTTGCAGCTATTTCCTAATAGCTAATTAGTAATTATTTAATCGGGCTTTTGTATGTTGTGCTGTTTTTTGTGTGCACTAAATAAACGATTTATCTATCTATCTATCTACATCTCTCGCCGGTTCCATTCTCCCTGGTGATCGCGGTAGATAACGGCCCTATCCGTCAAGTAGGCCTCAAAATCCGGTGATACCGGAGTGCCTTCCTAATGCCACTCCAGGGAATGGTATACCGGCCAGACGACCCCACCCTGGACCACAGCATCCCCCGTCGTGAAGGCCCGCACGCCATGATGGCATCTACCGTAATGCGCCCCCTGTGGAAACCAAACTGGCTCTCCGCCAAATCCGGCCCCACCCGGACAGAGCAATAAGCCTTACATTTCAGAAATCACCAAAACAATGCTCTGAATCGTACATAAGTTAACTGACCCATGCCACATCCACGCTTCAACTTCATCACTGGCTCCACGTCAAATACAAACTTAAGGGCACTTAAACACTTATTTAAGTTACTTAACACTCAGTGAATTACGAGTCGACTACACATTTATAGAAATCGAGACGTTTGTAACTTGCCTAATCCTATTTTGGTTTACGACTAAATAATCGCCCTTGAAGTCGTATGTGAGAAGTGTGTATTAATTTGTTGTTTTAAATACGTACTTTGGGGTTTCTATTTATGCCGAAACATCTACAAGCCACAATATTTTAATTCTTCAGTTAATCACGATATACTATAAAACTCCATCGAAGATAGCGAACAGATGCCTCGATGTTTGTGACTTCGAAGTATGCACTCGAGTTGAGTTGACGCGGGCCGAGCTTTCACTGACCCGTCGCTTATGGAGATATAAACTACTATTCGGAATAAAGCAACATTGGTCATCCAACAGCAGCTTAGAATAGATTTGACTATTTTAAATGTTACTTCGGAATATCGAAGAGATGGGGCTAGGATCTTAACTATTTCTAAAATTATGTACTACTTACCTACAGAAATTGGATCATCGTCAACGTGTCTACCATTCAAAGACGTTTACGTTCAAAAAGGTACTTTTTATCATATATTTAAGGGTGTGGTGCCTACAGACCTTCAAACTGAACAATGTTCTCAATGAAACCAAGATATTAAAAAATTTGCCGTCCCACACATTTGTGTCGAGTAGATACAGAAGTTTTGTATGGGCTAGTTGATATTTTTTTCTCGATTACGATGTTTGTTCCATGGAGAAACTTGTTGATGATCTGTACCACACTTTTTTAATACATGATATAATTACGTCTACAATTCATTATTACATTTAAATTATATATTATCATAGTTATTTCCATCAATATTTAGCATATTGAGGGAAAGAACTATGATAATATATAATTAGATTAGTTAAATATTTTACAAACAGACATACAGTGACATGTTTTACACCTCATTTTGTTTGCTAATCGTATTCAGGTCTCTAGAGCCATCCTTTCTTTAGTATTGTAATCTGTTTAAGTCTAGTTCTTACCTACATGTACCTAAGTAAATACAACTGAGTAGATAAGTGTACATGTATTGTCTGGAAAGTGTGCAAATAAAGTACCTTATTTTGTACCGATGGTACCTACATAAATCTCGTGAAAGGGATCGCAGTAAGTACACTTTTTTGACCAAATACAGTAGGTACTATTATATACACCGCAGTTTAAGTACGCAGTAGGCCCGTCTTACTGGGCCAATTCAGTGAGTGTAACGTAGTCGAAGATCTAAGCCAACGGCCAGACAGAAAAGACGCAAGACGAGGGCGGGACTCGGACCCGTCGCAGACAGGGCGCCGTCACGACTTTTTTACTTATATAGAAAAGACACGGACCCGTCGCAGACAGGGCGCCGTCACGACTTTTTATGGCGCGCACTAGAAGCTTTTCCCTTCAACCGTCCGATTTTGATACGACAACATGTCTTCTTCTGAAGATGAAGATGTATTGGCACTTGGCGGGCGAGCGCTGTGAGAACCTGCCCTCCGCGCCCTTTCCGCTCCCCCGCTTGCGCCCGTGCAGGCCCGCGTTTTACGTCGCGACGGCTGTATACATTTTATATGCAAGTAGATTAAACGGGCGCCGCGACTGCGACGGGTCCGTGCCTTGCGTCTGTTCTGTGTGGCCGGTGCCTAAGAGTCACGCGATAGTAAGAGAGGCAACTTCTAGGTGAATATAACTGTAGGTGATAAGCGCTGTGCGACCTGAATTACATTTTATTGTGTCGTAGGAAGAGTCACTTTTGATTTAAATGATTTTGCGGAATGTCCCATTTGTATTAATCTGTGGTAAGATTCAAGTTGTTTATTTATATTCCTTTATTTAGGCATAGGCGTACAGTGCAACTATTTTCTTAATGTCCCTCGGCCAACTTCGTGTTTCGTCAATCGTCGGATTTCTACAGTTGCCCTTTGCACTCGGTGCAGACCGGACGCTCTCAATCGTCTTAGGGACATTAAGAAAATTGTTGTACTGTACTTTGTTTACTAAGCTTTGTTTATTTTTTCGTAATTGCCCAGTGGTTAAGGCCTTGTATCTCATGCACGAGGTTGTTGGTTCAAATCCGGGCAAGTACCAATGTGAGTTTTCCAATTTGTATGTACTTTCTGAGTTTATCTTGGACATTACTGACATCGGTGAAGGAAAAACATTGTGAGAAAACCTGGACTTATAGTTTAAAATAAGTCTGAGATCGCCAACCCGTCTTGAGCAAGCGTGGTCATCAATCATCGTGCCTTCTCATCATAAGAAGAGGCTTTTGCTCTGCAGATGGGACAATAATCGACTGGTATACCATTTTAGGGGCATGAGGAACAGGGTGTAAAGTTCACTCATACACCATAGAAAAGGGAGGATCCTCCGACCAGACGGGTGTTGTGTCTGGCGGGCCGACTGCCCGACTGTTGATGTCGGATAGTCGATAGATATATGTCGTTCACGCGGTAAACTCTAATTGCGCGATGCAGGATTTGTGTGACGTCATGTCTTTGATGCGTAGTTCGTATGTGGCGGTGTAACTGCTACACCATGATTATACCTTGTTTTAAAATAAATATGTAATGCTAATGACAGATGTATAACAGTCATTTTTTTTAAACTTTTTCAACTAAAGACAAAACCCTCTACCAACATAGGTTACACAATCTTCAGTCAATTTGAGTTTGAAAAGAATAGCAGAATAACAGTTCTTAGGTATTCATTAATTAAGGTTAAACTAGCAGGTGTTTATCAACAGCCGTTTGTTTCCCACTACCCCAGTAGTGCCCTATCTATTGATATTTATGGCCAATCCTTTTGAAAAAACCGGCCAAGTGCGTGTCGAACCACGCACAATGAAAGGTTCCGTAGTTAGTTATATGAATTTATCGGAATAAAAAACTTAACTTTGTAGTTGAAAAACATGTTCTCCCATAAGTTGGTCAGTTGTAAGTTGGTCGATTATTACTCTTTAACTTGTGATTGTGAAGCCTACTTAGCTGTGATAGTTTTCCTTTTAATTTCGTTATAAATACAACTGCCTTAATTTTTTTCATATATCTAAAACTAACCATTTAGCTAACAGGGGGGGGGGGACTTGACTTGAAATTAGAGCACTTTAAAGCTTAATATTTTGCAAACGGATCTCGGAATCCAAAAATAATTTTCACTAACTCATAATATTTTTGAACGACCTTTCTAACGACACCCCACACCATGGGATAGATGATGAAAAAAACCATCCCCGTTTTACGTGTAGGTACCCTAAAAAAAATGTTTTTCATGATTTTATTTTACCACTTTGTCGGCGTGATTAATATGTATACCCAAGCCAAATTACAGCTTTCTAGTACTAAGAGTCTCTGAGCTAAGCTGCGGACAGACAAACGGTCAGACAGACAGACAGACAAGGTTTTAATTTTTTCATTAATGAAATCCGTGATCTCCCTCTCTTTATTTACTTGTCGCACGTTATTAGAAGAAATACGTTACTTAAATCTAGATTAGTCAATCAATCTGCCTAGCCTTTTCCCAACAGGTTGGGGTCGGCTTCCAGTCTAACCGCAAGCACCGACCTTCTCACTGTATCGACTAAAACGTGGTTGCCTTATTCGAGACAAGAAATATATATCAGAACTGCAAACTTCCATACAATAATAATTAATACAGGATAATGCCACTTGGACCTATATGTCCCGTATTCAGGAAGCCATGAGCAATACCTACACAGGTTTATTGTACATCGGCTAAGCCTGTTTACGGCATTGTTAAGGCGAGCCATTCACGATGCGACCGTGTCTTGTGGTCTAAGATCAACCGCATAATGGCGTCACCAGACAACATGTTGAGGCTTGTACAATTATATGTATAATCTGACACAACAGTGTAATGTAAGTTAGGTATTTGTGTGTTACGAAATCAAGGCGTACGGTGCAGTTGCTCTACCCATGGCACTAGTAGATGATTATTAATCAATTCGATATTTGACAAATCTATTTTCCGGGAACGTTTGTTGTCAATACGTTTTTTTTTTGTGTGATTAGAAGATCTGTCTGAAGTAATTAGGCAAACCGAAGTGGATTCGGACAGAAATCATTTCATCAGTCTCGTTTCTCTCGCTCGTCACCCAAACAAACATGAAGCTCAAAAGGTGCCTTAATGAAAGGGAGCAGAAAATAGTAGGCAGAACAGCTAAAAGATATTACCCTTGATGATTTAAACGTATTTTCTCAAACATGTTTGGAAATTCGAGCATTATTTTGACAATCTTTTTCGAGATAATTCGAAAATGCTGTACTGGTCGTGAACCGCAGGCGGCCGGTAATGTTAGTATGAAAATCCATATTAGTCGTGTATAACGGCCAAATAAATCACTATGAAAACTCATACCTATCTGTTGTGTAATTTAAAAATGGAACGATCTTTTACTTCAATACATGGCAAACAAGGAGATAACATATTATCAAAGATTTTATTTAAATTCCGACTTGGCTTGCAAATAGAGCTGTTTAAAGTAAAAAAGAAACAATATAACATTTTGGCGCGTAAAAAAATAACCGTTGTTCGTCATTGATTCTGGAACTTGTAATTTTTAATTTACTTAATTTGAATTTCCGCGCATTACGAGTATTCGAGAAAATTACTATACAAGCCATGGCCGCAACCAATGCCCCTTTTGCAGGCCATGGCGGTAATTTACTATTAATACAATTAAAACGTGTCGCATTACGCATAGGCTCTCTAGCTGAATATTTCATAAACCTTTGAATTTCTAAAGGGAAACTTTGATAGTTGCTTTGTATTTATGAAGGGTATTATTAGGCTTTCATTAAAATTTCGTCCACATGGAAGTTTGTGCGTAATGGAGACTTCGAGTGCTGTTAGTGCCGCCGTGTGACTTTGTTCTGTGCATATTTGATGCTAATGTTCATTTTCACACTAGTGACTCGCTTTCCCTTTTGAGAGTAACTTTAATTATGGTTATAATGGCTGAGAATTAATAATGAAATATGTACTGTAATGGCCTTGTTTGAAGTTTGACTTTACAAAATATTTTTTTACACACATATAACATTTCGCCGGTACCTACGGTAGACGTCTATAGTACAACTTCGTTTTGCAGTTATGTTTAAGTCCCATTAAATATTTAGTGGGGAAGACTATAATTGCCGTTAACTGGGCACAAATCCAGACTAGTCAACTACAAAGGTACACATAAAAAATAGTTCGTGAAATAGGTACTCAAGCATATTCAGAATTACTTCAAGAAGATGTGAATAGACATGATAAATATTTAAAAAAAAAACTCAAATAACGTTTACTTCATTACGTACGCGCCTAAGTAAAGTAGATGTAATCAGAGACTTGGGGGTCCTTCTTGACCGCATGCTAACATTTATTCCTCACATGGACAATATTGTCAAAAAAGCTTCAAAGCCACTCGGGTTTGTCATCCGGAATGCAAAATGTTTTCGCAAGCCTAAAACGCAAATTTACTTATTTGATTGCCTCGTTCGTACCGTATTGGAGTACTGAGTGGTGCATCACATAGTCTTTGGTTAGAGCGCATTCAAAACAGATTTTTAAACCACCTTGCCTACTCTGCGAGAATAGTAATAGTCTTCAAAAATTTGGCATGACCTCACTCAAAAAACGTAAAAAATAATAGTGATTTAATCTTTCTGTTTAAAAGTCTTCACAGTAAAATACTGCCCTCAGTTGTTAAGTATTTATTTATTTGATTTACACGGCTTAGGAAACCAATTACATAAATCGGAGTATATATATAATAAGTATAAACATAACACCTAACGAATAACAACTATTATATACTATTATTCTCACTAAAATGTTGGCACAAACCATTAAATTGGCGAATTTATTATAAAACAGATCGCAGTCCGGATTGGCTTCCACGAGCTTATGTAGTGCGGTCAACACGCGTGGTAGGGGAGACGCAGCACGGGCTGCTGTCCGACATGAAGGCACGCTTAGCAGTTAGTAGCGATGTTTTCTGCCACGGAGATAATTATTCGGCGTGTAGAGTCGAATCAGTTCATTATGGATGTCAGGCGCATCCGTCATACCCTTCCACACTTTGAGCACAACGCCTACCTGGCCACTTCTGGCCTCCAGCTTAAGTAAGTTTAATTTTAACCTACCATGTAAATATCCGCGCCACCCTACCAAAATATTACGTCCCCCAATCCGCAAAACTGTTTCAGTCTAACTGCCCAGTCCCAAGATTTTGCAGACTTTAAAATAATTGTGATGAACAAATATCCCCTATTTGTTGCACTTCACTTCGAAAATTCAAGCGCCAAGTCCACCAAAATGTGTAACTAATAACTACTTATGTTACCCCAACTATTGTAAATTACTGTTTTTTTTTTCTTCATAAAATTGTGTAAAAAATATGTTTCATTTCTGTGCGTATATGTATAAATTGTTTTTTTTTTGTTTGTTTTCTATGATATCGTAATGTTTTTGCATGTTGTGTCTACCGCTTAATATTGTGCACTTGGCTTGTATGTTGGGTTGTGTTTGTAACTGGTTGAACAGTCTAACAATTGTATATAGTCCAATAAATAATAATAAAAACCGGCCAAGTGCAAGATGGACTCGCGCAGAAAAAAAGAAAAAAAAGTCTGTTGTATGGGAGCCCCCCTTAAATATTTATTTTATTCTGTTTTTGTTTGTTTTTGTAGCGGCAACATAAATACATCATCTGTGAACATTTCAACTGTCTAACTATCACGGTTCATGAGATACAGTCTGGTGCCAGACGGACGGACGGACGGACAGCGAAGTCTTAGTAATAGGGTCCCGTTTTTACCCTTTGGGTACGGAACCCTAAAAATACCCGATGGAAAACCTTACATACATTGAACGTTTTACAAAAAAAATGAATGAGCTGGAATTTTATTACGAAATGAATGTCTTTCTTCTCGTAATAAAATTCCAGCCCCACAGCAGGACAAGACCTCTTCACTTTCAAAAAGGCACAGCAGTGTGTATTAATACAATATACGAGACTGCTTACATCACCGAAAGAAAAGAAAACCAAACAGAAAATTCATGGAAACCATAAAATTCAAAGCAATCCAAATGACGTCATAACTCCCATATATTTCGGAAGTCGCACCCCAACAATTAAAACCTATATTGGATCGTAAATAACGACGCTTAAAGTCTATAATAAAATCGTTTTCGACCGTAAAAATGTTTGAAGAAGTCGTGAAAAATTAAAATTGAATGATGTATGGGTTAATTAGTGGGAGGAGTTACTTTATGTTCATCTTTGAAGAGCCGAAAGCGTCGGGAGTGAGCCAAGTGTCCTGTGACAAAAGATAGATAGGTAAAACTATGATGTGGTACTCAAAGTTTTAGTCGTGGCTCCTTATATAGTTGTGTATTGTTTGAAGTTAATATAAGGGTTAGTGTTTTGTGTCGTGATAAGGATTTTCAATTCAGACATGTACTTTTTCAAATGATTCAGTAACAACATCAAAATATCTATCATGGATTTTGGATTTTTTGAAAGTCTACGAGATATTTTATTCTTTCTGTAGTATATTATTACTTTCCACTTGTAACTAGGACAGTGCTATTACAGTATTCAGTCATTATTGAATATAAAACAAACCTAAAAAAACTGGCCAAGTGCGAGTCGGACTCATGCACGAAGGGTTCCGTACCATTATCTATAAAAACGGCAAAAAATCATGTCTGTTTTATGGAAGCCCCCCTTAAATATTTATTTTATTCTGTTTTTAGTATTTGTTGTTATAGCGACAACAGAAATACATCATCTGTGAAAATTTCAACTGTCTAACTGTCACGGTTCAAGAGATACTGCCTGGTGACAGACGGACAGACAGACAGACCGACAGACGGACAGCGGAGTCTTAGTAATAGGGTCTCGTTTCACCCTTTGGGTATGGAACTCTAAAAATCACTTTTAAACATGGGTCTTAAGATTCCGCAAATAAATAAATAAATAAAAACAAAAATCTTAGACCATGAAACCCTACCTTAAGTTCCAAAAACACTCATTTGAGCACCGTAGCCCGAATAGACAAGGATAAATTGACGTCAAAACACTATGATGGAAAGGGACAGATGATAGCGGTGTCTCAGTGTTTATCGGTACTGACACGGCGTAGATTAGGCCTAAGGCAGACAGGAGCGCGGCTTAAATTAGATCACGTCCTATGTTATATGTAAACGGGTTAAGTAACGATAAAATATTACTTTATTTTCTGTTATATTTCGGTATTGGGGAAGAATGAGGTTGTGAAATGTTTACGTGTGGAATAAAGTGTTTATTTTTTCATGGTTTTCGGGCGGATTTTGATGGGTGCTTTGTTTTCGTTTGGGGCTTTCTTCGTTATATCTTTTGAGTCTTTACTTAAATATGACCGGTTCGTCTTACAAAAAATGTAAACAGAACCACGTTACGACTTTTAATATGCATAGACATCATTTTTTATGTCGTGATGGCCCTGTGGTTAAGGGTTTGTCTCTTATGCACGGGGTTATGGATTCATATCCAAGCAAGTACCAATTTGAATTTTAAAATGTATATGTAATTTCCAAGTTATCTTGAACATCACTGGCAGGGTGAAGGTCAACATCGTGATTTTCAGAGCATTTTCTATTTTGTTAAGTACGTGGTAATTTTTGAAAGGCTTACATTGTTCTCCCATACCTATTAACACTGTTTTTTTTTTTTTTTAAGTAATTTGAAGTTTCTTACCGGCTCTTCTGCATAGGAAACGACCAATTGGAACCGTGCACCTAGCTTCTGAAGTTTCCTAAGTGCCCGTATAGGTTTATGTGAAATAAAATATTTCGATTTTTGGATTGATTTTGAATTTGTGAGGAAACCTAAACTTTCAATTGTAACTCGAAGTCAGAAATCGCCAATCTACCCTGAGCGTGGTGAACAATGCTCATGTTTTCACTATTTGGGAAGTAGGACAACAACAGGCTAAATATGGTATTATTTCCTTCATTTCATTTATATACTTATACTTTACATTTTTAAATATTTTTATAAAAACAAAAGAAAACAAAAACATTTAAAAATATAAGAAATAGTAGCCCACCGGTATCGGGAACAAGGTCCAAGCTATCGGTGGTCAGGGCTCCTGAGAGAGGAATCTCCTAACGATACGCGCCGTGTCCAGGAGTACTGCTTTCTGGATCCAGCTGCCTAACGAGAGCCTCCTCAGATATTGGTCGAGGCTCTTGGCTATTATGCCATTGGCTGTCACGACTATCGGCACAATGATTGCTGTATCCATATTATTAATATTATTATTAATTCGTAATCGATTCGAGTCTACTTAGGGCAAGTCGTCCAGTTCGGTAGACACAATTTTGAGCAAGAAGCCGACAGCCAACAATTTTGCCCGTTGGGTTGGGCATCGTTTGGGAAACTTCGTCAAATCTCCTCGTCACCTATGCCGCAATTTTTGAAGACTAAGGTCTTCAACCAGTGCCTCCTGCCCGTTATGACACACGGTGCCGAAACGTGGACACTGACAGTCGGACTGGTTCACAAATTCAAGGTCACTCAGCGCGCTATGGAGCGGGATATTCTCGGAGTTTCTTTGAACGATAAATCAGAAATGAAATTATTCGGAAAAGAACCGGAGTTACTGACATAGCTTGTAGAGTAAGGAAACTGGAGTGGCAGTGGGCTGGTCATGTTTGTGGAAGGACCATTGGTTGGTATATTGGCGTGTGCTAGCTGTCATATGGCTATTAATTTATAATTTAATGTTTTGTGTTGCGTTATGTAAATTATTTTGCATAAGTACTTATTGTATAGAATCAAGTTTTTCTAACTGAACAGACAGCTGTGCTGCTGGGGAGTTTGTTGCGCCACTTCTTCTTCCCAGCGAAAGCACTAGGAAGTGGTGAAGGGTGGGTGTTTTGTGGGACTGTCTTATGTAACTTTGACGTTCGAAAAGTGCTGATTCTCAGCCTAGTTTGAATAAATGACTTTTGAATTTTGAATTTCAACTGAGTCTTATCATCGTAGAACAAAGCCTTATCCAAACGATGTACATCGGCTTCCAGTCTTAGATGCAGTAGAATATCAATATTTTAGACGAAACACACAATTCAATTTAGTGTGGAGTACCACTATCTTATAGTTAGACGGGTCGTTAGACTTTCAGGCTTCTGAGAGCCTTTAACGACTGTTATAGATATTCGTGTTCAGGAACATTGATTTAACGTGCTCTTCGATATAATGGTTCCGGGTAACTTCATACATATGAAGAACTAGCTTCCGTCAGCGTCTTCACCCACGTGATATCTTTATCTATATAATATATAAAATAAATTCATATATTAAAACATTGGAAAAACTCAAGGAAAAATTAAAAAAAAAAACATTTTTTTTTTATAAATTATGCTTTTGTTTTTTTGATGTGGAACTGTCTTATGTAACTTTGACGTTCGAAAAGTGCTGATTCTCAGCCTAGTTTGATTATAAATGACTTTTGAATTTTGAAACAAACATAAAAAATGTAATCTTTTCTCTTTATAATATTAGTTTAGATATTCAGTCATGGTAGCCAGGTTATCACTAATGAGAGCTATTAGAAACGTGAACAAATAAAAAAAAACATTGTAATATTTTCAATACATTTTAAATTATTGTGAATATGAGACTGTTTTATTGCCATAGTGCACCCCATCATTGTTTTATTGAGCGATGCACCTGTATAGAGACTTCACTCAGATCTGCTCGCGGTCGAACAATGCGCATGTAATGTCAAGCCACGCACTCTTTTTTATCAAAACTTTTTAATATTTTAGCTGTTAGGTTTTGCGCCTGCATTTCTCCATAAATATGACATAATTAATAGAGACAAGGATAAAATATCGGCTTTCTCAAGTCACGTACGCGGGTTCAGTTCTCGTATCGGGGACAAATTGATGAGACATTGCTTGGATTACAATTGAGTAAATAAAGTTGTCTTCTCCCTTTGCGCTTTAAAGTTTCTCACTTCACCCTCGTTTTGCCGTAGGGACGTGATCAGAACTCTAAGTGACTTCGACGTCAAGTAGCCCTAGACTTCGAACAGTAAGGCGTGGCAGATTGAACTTTTTTGTCAGGATATTGTAACAGTTAATGAAGAAAACATGTAGGATGGGGTCGATATAGCTCCAACAATACGTGGTGTTTAGTTAGGTGACTGCATCATTATTCTAGGTGCAAATGAGCGGTCCTTGATCCCCAGGCTAAGCCAAAAAATTCGGGCGATCGGTCTAGTGTCCGGCTTATGTTAATAGGACCTAAAAAAAGATAGGTTGGTAAAAAGGGGTAAAATCACCTCACCCTTGAATACAGGCGCGACGTTATTTTATATTTAATTTAATAAAACTTATATAGCAATCATAATAATATGTATAGGTCACCGCTGTCATAACCATCCCGTCATACCTACATTCTAAATTCAAATTCAAATTCAAAAGTCATTTATTCAAACTAGGCTGAGAATCAGCACTTTTCGAACGTCAAAATTACATAAGACAGTCCCCCAAAACGCCCACCCTTCACCACTTCCTAGTGCTTTTGCTGGGAAGAAGAAGTGGCGCAACAAACTCCCCAGCAGCACAGCTGTCTGTTCAGTTAGAAAAAAAAAAAATGATTCTATACAACAGTATGCAAGACAATTTACAATATGCAAAAAATAATTTAAATTAAATAGCTATAATTAATAGCCATATGACAGCTAGCACACGCCAATATACCAACCAAAAGCATCGAGAACTATACTCAAGCAGAAATAAAAATAACTAAAAGTAAACAATATCTAAAAAAAAAAGAAAAAGCCTCCAGGCATAAAGGGCGTGCCCGCTTACATATAGCTGTAACTAGAAGTTACAATTGATAAACTAGGACCATCGAGGTAAAATAAATAATTTTCGAGGTCGCTAGCTAACCACATATTGCAATACAACTCATAAAAAAAAAACATTGTAATGAGTAGATTATGTCAGCACTAAATTAAAATATAATTAAAATAAATTGACTTATAAAGTAAAATTATAAACAATTATATAAACTCATATAACCTGTCAGTAGGTAAACTAATTCTGGAGAAAGAACATTTAAACATTGTCTTGAGTTAATCACAGCGACCATCTATTCTTATCATTTAAGTAGTCGTTGATAGAATAGTATGCCTTTGAACAAAGGTTGGACTTTAATTTAGTTTTAAACGCATTAAGGCAAATCTAGCAAAGAAGAGGGTAGCTTGTTATAAAAGGTTATACCAAGTCCAACAAATGAGTTATGAACCTTATGAAGCCGGTGAAAGGGAAGCACGTAGTTTATCCTTACTTCTTGTGTTAACATTGTGAATATCACTGTTTTTAGTGTATAAGTGTAAGTTCTTCTGCACTTACCTTCTCCACGTTGTAATTCACTCAGTCTCAGTTGCTAGCTCCAGCGTCTGCAGTCGACAACGGCTTTATATTCCACCAGCATAATGCAAAGACTGCAGGTGAGCAAGACGTCCAAGAAAGCTGCATTATTCCTCCATTTTCATCTTAATTATAGTAGCAATCAGTCTTATAAAATTTGCCTCAAGATGGCTACTAAGAAAAATAATCTGTCATAAATAAAAGACGCAATTTTAGCCTTGTAGCTAAATTTCGGAGTTACCTTATCTAGAGCCTCGGGCATTTTGTGCTGCTACAAAATTATTATATTTTACGATGCTTTGTGTTTTATAGTCCTTGTGTTTTTAGTGGGTAGTTATCTAATTTTGCTTGAGTGCTATGGTCGAAGTCATTTTGCCGGAGCTTTATGAGAATAGTAATTGTAAGGATGGGCTTGCTTCTTGGGATGCGTCGAATACTCAATTGAAAACATGATATTATACAGGGTGTCCAGTAAATAGCACAACATACTGCAGGGGGTGATAGCTTGGGTCAATCTTGCATTTTTTTTCACCACTGTAGGTTAAACTTAAGTGATAAGAAAATAGTTCTGTGAAAATTTAAACAAAAAATAGTATTTCTTGAAAACATTCTTGTCTTTGATACAAAAAAGACATCAATGAGTAAAGTAACTATTCACGAATAATTTGATGTAAAAAAAAGTACTAGAAAAGGATTTTTTCATTACGAGATGCTTAAAAATCTGTTTCAAGGTAGAGATTTTTTGGTATTTCGGAAAATTTTGTAAAACTGTAAATCCGTAAGATTTTGCTGAACATATATTGTGTTGTATTGATAGGTAGTGACCCTAGCTATCACCCCCTGCAGTATGTCGTGCTATTTACTGGACACCCTGTATAAAAAATTAGGGACGTATTACTTATACCAGATATTCAGAAGTAATTTAAAAGAAAATGTGAATGAAAACTGGGTTCAAGATCAGCCGAAGTGTTGTTAGGTATTTCATTTGGAATTTCAGTAGCCGATTCGTATACGATTGATATCACATGGAAACCTACACAAAACTGACGAAGTGTGTGTGGTACTATTATATACACCTCACGTGATGTTTATACATATCTACGGTTCAGCACAATAACATTATTTTAATACAATACCAAGCTAAAATCCTCAGCAAGAAGCTTGAAACTTGGCATTTTACTCGCCCTGACAGATGACAGATTAGGAAGACATCGCCACAGGCTCACTGTCGACTGTCAGATGTTTTGCTGGGTTGAAGATATCACGCCCTGTGATATGAAGGATAAATCTGTTTGTTTACTTAACGGTTACAACTAAATGGTAAATGCCATTTTAATTTATGTGTTTTAAAGTAAAAGAGAGTTTACTTCTAATGTCCCTAATGCTATTGTTATAGGAGCATTTATGACTGCCAAAATTAATGGTTTTTAAAGTTTTTAGAATCTAAGAGAGCTATTTTCAGATTCAGAGATGTGCTATGCAACTATGCTATAGGGATGTAAAAGCTGAGCTATGAAACTATGTGACCGTTACCACTAATGCTAAGCTGAATAGCAGAGCGAGTGAGATGTGCTGTGAAGATGCGCCGCCGTGAGGTAGCTGTGCGAGGAAGAAGCGCAGCACGAGCTAAGCGATGCATCGGCAGTAGGGAAAGCACTCTGCTCTGCACATAGTTACACCACTGGACTCGCTCCCATTCATAGCACGCATCTTTCCATATAAAAAACATAGCTTCGTTGAACCCGTTTCCGCCAGTGCTGTACCAATAGATATGATTAGTGGATATCAAACGAATCCATAGTAACGTAGCATAGCACATTTCTGGTGGAAAAGGAGCCTTGAGTGTGTCACCATCGACAGGCGAGAAGATTATAATTCAAAAACCGGCTAAAGTGCGAGTCGGACTCGCGCACGAAAGGTTCCGTACCATTATCTATAAAAACAGAAAAAAAACATGTCTTTTGTATGGGAGCCCCTCTTAAATATTTATTTTATTCTGTGTTTAGTATTATATTTGTTGTTATAGCGGCAACAGAAATACATCATCTGTGAAAATTTCAACTGTCTATCACGATTCATGAGATACAGCCTGGTGACAGACGAACGGACGGACGGACAGTGAAGTCTTAGTTATAGGGTTCCGTTTTTACCCTTTGGGTACGGAACTCTAAAAATAATGTGACAAAAGAAAAAGTTTATGCAAACATTAAAGATCACTTTTATGCTGTAATGAGTAGAGAAAAATGTTCTTGCAAATTTTCGATCTAGTAAAAAAAATACTACCAAATCAGCCTACTTTTACAGAAGAACACATTACACAGCCTCCTACCTATATGAACAAACCACAAGACCCACTATTTCCTCCATCAATCTCATCCTTAAATAATACGTGAACCAATACAACGTCGCCTTATTTATTTCGTATCATTTTTCGTCACAGACGCAATAGACAGAAGATGTAAGAAATATCGCTTTTGCTCCATACAATATCTTATTCACATTCGTATGTCATACGGGCTATTTCTCCGTGACATGTCTCTTACAGATTTATGTGTTTTCCTACGTGTAGACAATGCTGTTTTTCAGTGTATTTATTTGAGATATTTATGTCGAAATTGGGGTTCCCATAAGTGTATGAAGTGTTTAAATTTTATGTAGTCCTTTAGGTCTAAAAACAAGCTACCTTTTCGTAAACATCAAAATATGACAGCTTTAATAATTTTTTCTCTTGTTTTTTTTTTTTAAAGAAATGGCACTGTTTGGCTCGCTTGATTTTCGAGCCATTGATTGAGCGAAACGAGAGTTCAGTAGGTACAATCAAAGAACTTCATATTAAAGTAGTTTGAAAACCAAAATCCCGTGAACACGATGACCACATCTGTTACCGCCCCGGTTCTATAGCGGCCGAGCGCTGCAAGCAAAAATAGTCCTTACGATGTATAGATATGAACTTCTTCGATGGTACTTATAACACGGGTAACTGACAAAATATGGTTGTAGGTACATCTCTGCCTACCTACCCCTTCTAGGAATACAGGCGTAAAGATATTTTATATTTTATGGACGCTCATAAGACCTAATAAAGCACTCATAAAACTACTCTAATACACTCTAAAAACCCCTAAAAAATATATTAAAATGGTCTTTCAAGCCAGTCAGTGCTAGGATTTTCTCATTCGTGACGCTACAAGCCGCACCAAATTTTGTAGGAGCCACCAAAGGATAGGTTATGAGGCTCGAATCTCGAGACATATGAAACATGTCTCTGAAGAATTTAATATCTAACGTTGGCCGTACATACCCAGTATTGATTCTAAGATATTTTTGCTGTACGAGGATTTTTGAAATTACATAAAAGAAGTTTGGAGTTTTGCTTGAAAAAGTTTTTGGTATGGTACTAAATTACTAATTACTTACGCTAATTACTTAGTTTTCATCATAGACTATTTGATTTATGAAATAGCTGTTGCCCGCGATTTCGTAAAAACGACGACGATTTCGTTTTTTGACGTTCAAAAGTGCCTTTTTTGTGCTTAATTGAAATAAATAATTTGACTTCTTGTCTTTTCTTCGGCAATCCAGGATGAATAGTAGCCTATGACTTTCTCTAGGTCATGGTCTACCTGTGCCATGTGCTAAATTTCGTCTAAATCCGTTCAGCTGTTTTAGCGTGAAAGAGAAACAAACAAACTCACTTTCGCATTTATAATATTAGATAGAATATTTATTGATTTATTCGTTGGAATACTTGCACTATGATGGTACTCTACCATCTTGATTACTAGGTACTAAAAGAGGTAGGTACGAAAAAGAAAGATAAATATAACGGTTTTCTTTTCAAGCTTTATGACTCAAGTTTGGACATAATTTTTATTGTGTCTTAATCATTAAATTACTGAGTATATTTGCGAGAACTGTAATACAAAACCACCTTTAGTTTATGATGATGAAAAAAAGTAAAAAAAATCCCCCTTTTTCCCCGTAATAACCAAATCACTTAACCACAAAGCCACCATCTCCGAAAGACCACAATTTCCATTATTACTTTTTTTTCCCACCAATTATTTCCAAGATCTAAACCGCTTCAGACATGCAAATCCCGCTGTATGTAATATATGGCTGGTTGTATTTTATTCGGGATGGTAGTCGTAAATCTAGTGGACCTTGATTGGAACCTCGAAGGTGCATTAGGATAAGATACCACACACATTTGTTAGGTATTGACAAGGAGGAATGATTAGAATCACCTGTTTTGTGGGTTTTGGGCTGTGCGATACGAAAAATACATTGAAAAGCGAAGGTTGAAGGGATAAGGGTAGCCACGGTTCCGCTTACCGAAGTGTATGTACAGTCAGGCAAATTATTTGTTAAGCAAATTGACACGCTACGTCAATTTGCCGTGTTGTAGCACAGTATAAATAAGTACAGTATTCTATCTTCATAGAAAACGGGCGAAGAGACGCGCTTTGAAATGTCAGTGTATGTCAGTACACAACAGTATCGAGTGCACGGCAGTTACGCACGGACGCGGAAGGTTTCTCTACCTAGCGGCCGTAGGTAATTATTTCAAGGTCACTGCTTTATATTGGGGTCGGCTTGCAGTCTAACCGAATGCTGCTGAAGTATTTCACACGGAGCGACTGCCAACACAACAAATTGTGATTTGAATATAGGGACAATAAAAGTTGGTGAAGGAAAACATCGTGAGGAAACCGGCAACCGGCAACCGGTGGAAATGTCTGAGAGATATTTTTCGACAGCATGTGAAGCCAAGTCAGAGGCCCATGGGTGGCTTTAAAACTCTGACACCAGGTTAGTTACTTACTAACCACACGAAAAGAAGAAGGCGAAAGTTTGTGAGTGTGTATGTTTGTCTCTTCTTCACGCCAAAACTACAAAACTGATTTTTAATAAAATTTGGCGCACAGATAGGTTAGCCTGGATTAACACATAGGATACTTTTTATCCCGATATTCCCACGGGATCGAAACTTATGCGGGTGAAACCGCGGGGTGCAGCTTGTCGACTATAATTGCGTGGCATAGGCAGAGAAGAGTTTTGACACACACATCATTTGACATTGACAGAGAAAATACAAAGACAATGTTACATTCATTACTTAACAGAATAATGTAAAAAAATATATATACTAAGATAAAAAATAAACCCTTGCAATTTAGAGATGACCAGTCTCAACTGACGGCGCCCGTTCACGAACATGACGCGTGGATCAGCACCATCCAGCTCAACCATTTTGTAGGGAACCGAATGATCCAACACACTCGCCACCGCACATCGTTTTGGGCTAATCCCAAAGCGTAATAGTAGGTTCCTATGGAGAAGAACGGGCAAGAAACTCCACGGACACTCTTTTATTTTTGATAAATTAAAGATGTGAATGTATTATTTTTCAGGTTGAATGGCAAGACGCAAAATAAATATTATTCTTTCTTTTTTTTTTTCATTCAAAAGCTACATTGTAGGCGACAGAAGAAAACCGCTATAAGGTATAATTATGGAAGAAGAATCATGCTGTGCTGTCTGCAAATAAATTAGGATGACGGCAAAGTATGATGTAAGTGTAGTTCGCTTTACCATAACTATAACATCACGCCTGTATTCCCCGAAGAGTTAGGCAGAGGTGTACCTATAGTACACCCAAATTAGCATTCGCAGCTTACTTTTAAGTCCCATGTGACAGGGGAGAGCCTATTGCCGTCAACCGGACACAAATCAAGACTTCGGACTGCTCCTGAGGAGTTCCATATAGAAAAACCCAATAACACTTCAGGACTTCACGCTCCGCTGTCGCTCTTGAGACCACTAGACTAAAGGTCTAGACGTCACGTCGTAGAGGACTATCTAGGGCCTAACGAGGTAGTGATCCATCTGATTAGATGTTCAATGCAAATAACTGTAGCACGACAATTCGATCCTAAAATAATGCTGTTGTTCACAATTTCCTCGCTGAAAATAATCACCGATATTATCCCATTAAAATACAATCGAACGACGAAACCCCTCCATTAACTAGTTCAAGCGAGAACCCAACCTGATGTATATCAGTTAGCAAAACTTTTTTCGGCGCCATTCTTTCGCGGAACTTATTCTTTCTTTATTTCTTTCTTTTGAACGGCTGGTGACAGGCCACTAATGGAACGTTACTGCGGATCCGTTCCGTACTTACGTTCAGAAATGAAATAGTGGGGCTCCTTTGTTTAGCCTTTTTTTGTACTCCTTCGAAAGTGGGTTTTGTTTACTAGGATACAAATTTTGTTGGTTTTTATTGCTGGATAATGGAATGGGTCTTTGCTGTGGTGTATTTTAAATGATAGATATTATTTGTGTGCCTACTTACATGGTAACGTGCATTATCAAAAACAAGAAAAAGACACTAGATACTTTAAACCTTCTTTTTTTAAATATAACCTGGAAATAAAGTTTATCTATAAAAAAAATCACTTATCTGTCTGTCCATATTAATTTGAGCCAGTTACCATTTTTTGATCTCCGACAAAAAAAAAATGGCCCAAAATTGTGCCACTAACGAGCAACACGACCAAAATCCAGGATAACTACTTTGTTTACTAAACATTCGGTTCAAATAAACTACGTTCAACAACACAACTTTATCGGATATGACCGGTTCAAACCAGTAACAACTTTACCTGGCAGTATCTGGTAAACAAAAAAAAAAAACCATCACTTCAGCACTTTTCATTTCTGCAATTTGCAACTGCAAGACCGTACAGCCAGTCTATGCCCGCCCGCCCTACAGTGCGCACGTTGGGCGGGGACGTACTTAACGTAACGTGTAACGTAAACGTTTACGTTTTGATCGCAGTTGGAAATTGACGAGTGTTGTGCTGTGTGTGAACTGATTGTGAGAAGATTCTGAATGTATGTACTTAAAGCTATTTGAATTTAAGTAAGGATTTGGTTTTAGAATGTGCAGGAATGATTTGATAGGACTATTTTGGTCACTCATTGATCAAAAGTAAGAATTTTGGTCATTATATACATATACTTAGTCAATGAAAATTAGTGCCGAATGACTAAGATAAACTTTAATTGAAATGATTAAATAAAGTCTAAAAGACATTATAAGCGATATAAAAGTTTTGTTATACTTTTATTGACAATATCCCAGTTATAATTTATCACTAGAACTCAAATTCAAACTCAAAGTATTTATTTCAATTAAATCATTTGCAGGCACTTTTGAATTGTCAATGAGTCGGTCAGTTAGTCAGAAAGTTGAGGCAAAAAACTCCAAGGACATTCTTTTAAATATAGAAATTACTAAATCCTGGGTACAAAACAAGGTTTGCATTTCAAGAAGAATCATAAGCGGATTTGTTTGGTACCTATTTATTAGTAGAAACAAAACTCATAGAGAATATAGTTTCACAGAGAATTATCTTGACTGTAGTGGACTTAATATTCTGTTCAGATAACTTCCCACGCAAGGCGATGTCAATGACCTTGTGAACATTGCTTTGAAACTAATAGAGTAGAACTTGTTTTTTCTTTGTAAGATGAAAGATGCTTGCATGATTTGTAATTGGTAATCAATTTAGCAGTTTTTAATACACTCGTAATTTTCTGAAGTTGTGGTAACTGAACTGATAAGTTGAATGATACCTATTATTGTTATGTTATGATTTACTTCAAGTGAATTGAATTTTTGATAGTACCTATAGTTGTAGACGTGGAGTTGCGGAAACCAGCCCGTTTTACCTATTACCCTACCTATAGTTTGTAATGTCATTAACGATAACATCACTAAACATGATACTATTTATTAAAATTGATTGATTCGTTATTTAATTAATACTTAAATCCTATTTATAAAATATTATGACGTACGTACAAATCAATTTACATTTACTTAACGATTTTAAAGCATGGTATTTTTCACATTAAATTAAATTGTTGTGCCCGACCAAGGCTCATATGAACTTTGTAATTATTATTAAGATCTTGTTGAAGAATTAAACTTTCAAAATCTTAAAAAACAAATTTGAGGAAAAACGCATTAAAAAACTTGTTTTCATTAACCTCTCTCTTTAATTTTAAATAAATAAATTGAATTGAAGACAATGAATAAAATTCTTACAATTTTCCATCAGATTAATTTCTTACATTATTTTTGAATATTTTTAGAAATATCAAACAAGACCGCGAAGTATACTTGAACGAAATTTATTTTAACTACAGGTGAATGCGTAAGTTACTCTTTATATTCAGGTTTTTGAATACCTATACTGTTTGCTAAGTTAACCTCAAAGGTTTGTTTCCACACTACGGAGCCATTATCCGAAATTATTCTTAAGAAGTTTTTTGAATAATTCAAAGAAACCACCAAACAATAAACGTTTACAAAAAAAAACGTTACACTGTCTGCATATTTTATTTTCTTTTAGGCAGATTTAGGTAGAACCTTTTTGCCTTCGATAGCTCCCCGAAAAAAATGGGGCTAAAAACAATACAGTTTTAATAACACATCTAAATTGGTACTCGTATCAAAATTAAAACGCAAACCGTTTGATGTCAAACAAACTTGATTGTGTACTAATCAAAATTTCATTATTGTTAATTAGTTACTAATTGAGGGAGTTTACACAATCTGTCACTAGATGGTAGGGCAATCAACGGTGGCATTTAATTAATTTGATCGTTCCGTCGAGTCGAGTTATTGAATTGTTTGAAATTTTGCTGTATTTTTTTGATTGTTACTATTAGTTTGCGTCATCCCACTGCTGGGCCAAAGGCTCTTCCCATGACTGTTACGATCCAGGGCTAAAACAGAACACAGGTCATTTGTTTTCTCCAGTTCGTCCCGCTATCATCTACGGGGTATGCCGCGGCACCTTCTAGTTGTGTTAGGAAGTGGTGATTTTAGCCTACAGCGCATTGGGCATATGGCAGACGTGGCCAGCCGTGTCCGACTTCAGTATCTGTGATTCATAATCTGTGTTTTGGAGCGCAGAGTGGTATTGTGAATATGGTCTGTGGTGTAATTTGAGGCCTAGAATACTACGCTCCATTGCATGTTGGCAAACCTTGACTTTGGACTTTTGAATGTTTGTCAAAGACCAAGTCTGGGATCCATTGGCCAAAATAGGAAAATGTACATATTTTTTGCTTGAGTGACAACGGAATGTTTCCTTGTTTTCTTTCGTAAGCTCTTTCATGAACCAGTAGCTCTTACAGGTATTTCGGTTCGTCTTAACACTTCCTTGTCTTGTATGTACTGTAGAGAGACCAACTGGCCTAAGTCATGGACATATTGCAATTCCTCACCATTCACTCTGATCCTATATTTTGTGGTGTTTGACATCAGCTTGGTCTTCGACATGTTCATCGCCAGTCCAACCTCAAGGCTTGCATCATTGAGTTGTTTTAAGTATTAGCTCCAGTTCTGCCTCCGTGACGGAGAATACGACAGTGTCGTCAGCGAAACGGAGGCTTGTTAGCCGCACCCCGCTAACTACAATGCCGCATCTCTCCATTTTTTTTATTATTTATTTTTAATTGTAACCTTGAAAGTTCTTGGTGATTGTATATAATGTGTAAAAATGTAAGTTAATAAGACCTCAATGGCCTGCTAAGATCCTAGACTTTTTTATTTTTCAATATATCAACATAGCTACATGAATCAGCACTTGAATATTGGCAACGATACGAAAGTATTAATAATCCTGATACAGACATTAGGAATCAGGTAATTAGTGTCTAGTCTTATGTTCAATTTATAGATGATGGAGAAGGAATACTTTGTGGATTTCATTGTTACAAAATAAGCAATAAAAACTCCTTTAACATTATTCGCGACACCCTAGTATTACACTAACTTCGAATATGTCCTGACCTAGATAACATACCACGTGATAGAGATAAAGTGCGAAGTGAGATAATCCCGCGCCGAGTCAGGGTAACCTAATTAGATGAAGCCTTTAAAATACCGGTAATTAAGAAAATAACGGGAAGTTTGTACTACTAAGCCTTGGATAGGGAGTTATAGAGAGATTGACTTTTGATGAAAAAACCAAATAAAAAAGGTTTATTTGACACAAAAATACGTGCATACAACAAAGGTAACACGAATAATAAAATAAAAAACCGGCCTAATGCGTGTCGGACCACGCACAATGCAAGGTTGTTCCGTAGATGGGATGAATTTTATCCCAAGAACAAAGATAACATTGTAGTTGTAAATAATATTTTCCCATACATTCCAACTACAAATGTAAGTTTCTACGCACAATAGAGAGTTATTTTAAGACCATAAACTTCATATAGGTTTTCCTGTAATCAATGAGTAAAGAACCGTTCTCTGTATTTTTTTCAAAATTGGAGGCTCAGTCATCATCATCATCATCATCAGCCTATAACGTTCCCACTGCAGGGACACGGCCTCCTCTCAATGAGAGGGAGTGAGCTATAATCCACCACGCGTGCCCAGTGCGGATTGGTAGATGTCACATGTCTTCGAATTTTTGGTTCTAGGACATGCCGGTTTCCTCACGATGTTTTCCTTCACCGTTTTGAGAGCAGTGGTGATTCAAAATTCAAAATTCTAAATATTATTTTATTTCATATAAACCTACATGGGCACTTATGAAACGTCAGAAGCTAGGTGCACGGTTCCAATTGGTCGTTTCCTATGGAGAAGAGCCGGCAAGAAACTCCACGGTTACTCTTTTAAAAATAATTGGTTTGATGAAATAAATTACGCAAAGTAATGCGCCTGTCTGGGTTCGAACCCACGACTTACTATTCGTAAGTCGGGGCTGCCACAACTGGGCCACCGCTGCTCACAGGAGCTGTGAGCAGCGGAGGCTCAGTAGCTTTGGATATAAGGGGGAATAGTCAACGTTCATAAATTTTCTTATCTTTAAAAGTAAATATTTCGCAATATTAATAAAAAATGAGCAGATTGCAAAACTTTTCTTATTAATTTTCCAGTTTGCCACCGAAATGTGACGGAAATTCAAAATTCTTTTATTTACGTTACTTGTCCGTGGGTCACAGAAATTCATATGTGTATGTGGTGGTAGATTCGGAGCAAATTGGCTGTGACAGATGGACAGCCAGCCAGACACACGAGTGATCCTATAAGGGTTCCGTTCCTTTTGAGACATGGAACCCTAAAAAAGTCGGGAAGTGTCGTAGGACACCTGGTTGGAACGAAATTCCTTTCGCTGTTTATAATGTATCAATACAGAGGCCATTTAGTATGGTCTCAAGTTTGAAGTGTCAAAAGTTTTTGTTTTTTAATACAGAACCATCTAGTGTAACTGTAAGTTTTAAGCTTTCTAAACTACTGACTTTGTCGGGCATAACGGTTTTTTCTTACGTGACGATTTCTGCCAGTTTGCTCCTACCACAAGTCGTGTTAAAGAACTGCGTTTCAAAAACAGATCTTTAATCATGAGCACAGTACAGAAATTTTCGCAGTTGCACGTCATGACTGTGCCAAGAAGGCTTCCACTCGAGATGATGCAGTGCTGTCTGATGGTAGTTCTAAGAAGAATAGGCATTGCAATCAAATCCTGTTGACTGCCTCGTCGATCAGTGGGCGAACGCGCGACTGCTGAACGTGTTGTCTTGGTTTCAGTCCCGAAGTTATGATAAAATAAAACAATTTTATTCGTTCCAACATGAACAGTAGTTAGTGAGTGTTATTGAGGTTTTTGATTCGAGTTTCCTAATTAGCTTCTACATCGATTCAATTAATTAATCCAGTATAAATTCACATTGCGGTTGAATATAATTCAACATGAAACATAATTATGTAATAGATGTACAAATATACACTGGCAATGTAGGTGCGTTGTATACCACAGCCTTTTTTTTCGAGGAATACATAATTATTTCAATAGCTTCTTCTTTTATATAGAAGTAAGGTTACCAGAACAACTGGATAAATTGAAGTAGCTTGTCGTAACCGTCTGTGTGACCGCGTTGTTTTTCTAAACTCCACAGTGGATTTTGATACGATAGTCGCCATTTTTTCCGGTAGTACAAGTATATAAATTTCTACCCATTTATAACCCCGTTAGGTGATGAGTTTCAATAAAATACGAAACATGTCCTCCATAAAGTCTGATAAAGAATGTTTATGCAAAATTTGAAGTAGAATGGACCAAGGAATCACGTTGACCCGTACAAACTTTGCCCCGTTTTTTCACCCCCTTAGGGGTTAAATTTCGGAAAATCCTTTCTTATCGGATACCTACGTTATACAAAGAACACACCCTCCAAGTTTCAGGTCTCTACGATCAGCGGCTTAGGCTGTGCGCTGATCCGTCAGCCAGTCATTCAGCACAAAGCATATTATAATATTATCTATAGATAACATTAATATTAAACTTACCTACATAATAAATATAATCACTCAGTGTTGTATGGATCACTATGGAAGCTTGTTGATAAACAGGTTTTTTCTACGGCGCGGTTTATACGACGTAGGTACCGTAAAGAAACCGTGCTGTGTGCAAAGGGCCTTATAGGTTCAGTCACAGACTTATGAGCCACTTGCCACGATTCTTATTTTAGCCATGTAATGCAAACGTGTTTAGTCGGATATACTCGTACATCCAGACACGGAAAGTCATACGTCTTCGTATTAAAGAAGATTTTTATTCTAAGTTCTTTGTCAACTGAGAGCCAGAACTAGGTACAAACTTGACAGTGGAGTCACTACCCAAATTCAACCACTTGCAGGTCTAGCAACTGTAACCTAGCGACTACCGTTTTTGCTTAACGATAGTAACGTTTAGCGTACGGAGAAATTATGATTGGTCATTTTGACATCTCGGAAAAACTCGGACCCACGATTTTATCCGAACGCGTAGCGTCCAAGATGACGTTCATGACAATTAAGATACTTTGGTCTTTGGATAAGTTTTCAGAAATAACGAGTAACTAATGAGCTTTTTATTCAAGGGAGGTCTGTATCAAATATATTGGATAAACGTATGCAACATTGTATTGATTTATTATTGACCACTTTTAGGTCAACCTTCAACCTCTAGGGATAAGACTATTTCCGATTATTAGTCATTTGTCTTCTTGTTGGCGAGCATGCGGTTTCAGTTCGTGTTTAATAGTGTAATATCGTGAACGTATAAAACTGCAAAATTATAAAGTTTGAAATTGGCTCATCAATTAAAGTCCGTGACTGTACGTTATAACCCGCAATAGTTACTTAAATAACCCAATGACACACATCCTCGCTCAAACCAAGCTTGTACAAAATTGGCAGCACAAGTTAACAGCGGGGTTTATCAGATAACCTGCATGTCTGTCTGTCCAGTAACCCAATTACCAACGCCAATGTCCAATGATTGGCCCCACGAGTCTCGTTCGCACTTCCACTGGCCATCCGAATTTCTGACCGAGGAAAATGTTATGAGATTTTCATGGAAATTTTAACCTACATGGAAAATTATAAACGAAAAGAATTAAAACAGTTGATTATTGGATTAAATTCATTCAGAAATATTTTATAACTTTGGCTAAGTTGTAACGGTACATTACTGCCACGGCCTGCAAAACTAGCATTGACGGACAAACGTGAAAATGATACAAGTGAGTCCATCAAAGCCTGGTTGCAGTCAAGGCTTTTATAGTACTTTTCACAAATAATGCGCGGAATATTCAAACAAAGTAGATTAATTATAAATTCCAGAATCAATGACGAACAACGATAGTTTTTCACGCGCCAAATTATATGTTCATTTGTTTCTTTTTACTTTAAACAGCTTTATTTACAAGACAAATTGGAATTTAAATACAATCTTTCATAAGTTACCGTCTCCTTGATTGCCATGTGTCGAAATAAAAAGTTCGTTCCATTTTTTTAATTACACGACAGTTATGAGTTTTCATAGCAATTTATTCGGCCGCTAACCACGACAGATATGGATTTTCATACAAACATTGCCAGCCGGGGGCTCGCATGTATTCGACCAGTATCGCCATTTCGATTTATCTCAAAGAAGGTTGTCAAAATAATGCTCGAATTTGAGCATGTTTGAGAAAAAACCACGGAACAGAAAAAACACAGGAAAAAACTGACCATCTTCTCTCGTTTAATAGCAAAACCTTCATACTGGTGTATACTTGTGATTTATTGAAAATTAATCTTTAATATTTCCCTTTTTCAGAGTGTTGCTGCAGAGTGAAGCATCTCAGAGAGAGCAGATTGAATATTGGTGAGTGTTGTTTTTTTCTTTTTCTATACATAGGTTGTACCGTTTTATACCAATTTTTCATGTGTAGGCACGTACCTAATTACGTCACAAGGATCCTGGTTTCAACAAGAAATAAAATAAAAACAGTAAAAATACCCACGAAAAATTATTTCTCGGAATGACACAAAAAGGTTTTTTCAAGGCTGTTTCTGACTTTTCACTAATTGATGTTAAAAAATAAAATGGGTAGAAACGACATTATATTTACCTAAATGATATTGCGAAAAAGAAATCTCATTAAACAATTATTTGTAAAATGGCGGTCAGAGCTATGAAAAACAAAATCTATAAGTGCTGCGTATCGAATTCCATCATTATTAATGTAAATAATAATCTCCTATTAACCTAATTGGAAGTTCCTTGTAAAATAATTATAATAAGTTTATCAGCAATTATATTTTGGGTTCGCTTGAGGTTGTGCTTATGTTTTTAAAGACATGGTGAAGTTGTATGATCGACGACACAGTATTGCCTTCTTTTTTGTGTGATTAGTGACTAACCTGGTGTCGGAGTTGTTATGCCTCCCACGGGTCTCTGACTTGGCTTTCACATGCTGTCGAGAAATATCTCTCAGGCACGTTTCCTCACGATGTTTTCCTTCACCGTTTATGAAGCTAGTGATAATTAGCAAGGGGTATATTATGAGCCTCATTATAACAAAAGTGAGTGTATAAGAAGACTGCCTCGTTGGCGCTACTGCTGAGCATAAGGTCCTGGGTTCAATTCCCAGATCGGGCAAAATGATATTGGGTGTTCCCTTCAGGGATTTCTCAGTAGCAGCCCGTAGTCTAGATGTGTGCCCGGTTCACGGCAATAGTCTATAGTGAGGCGATATGTGGGTGTCAGTTTAGGTGAAACTTTGCCTAAATCAGGGATTACACGCGTGATGCTATGTTTTGTTAATGTTATTCCCTCGGAAAATGGGTTGGTATCATCTGACGGCCAACTCTAGCACCACGCGCGCTCATTGGTCAAATCAAATAGCGCGCGCTCATTGGTCAAATCAAATAGCGCGCGCTTCCCCGGCTTCCTGTTACACACTTCCGTCCCTTTTCACGAAATCTCTCCCATAGGTTGCAGGAAGCTGAGAGGAAAGGTGATCGTTTAAAAATCGAAGCACGTTATGGACTGCTATCTGTAACCTATAAAAAAAGTTAACCAATTCGAAGGAACAAACCGCAGTATTCAGTACCACGTCACAGGATACATGCACCAGTTGTTGTCATGTACCGCCGAATTGGCAGCCGTGTCACACGTCAAACGTGATGTACGAGCCGAATAAAATATAGGCAGAGGGCGTGACGGTAAAGGTGACGTCATTCGTCAATGAACTGTCACTTTTTGTGGCCGATACCCTAGTTGTTCCATTTTCGAAATTGTTTTTTAAACTGAATATTTTTTTCGTTTTATTGTCGTACCTACAGTGTCCGTGTTATTGATGAGAGGTTTTTTTTTTTTATGAAAAATTTGCGGGCTTGCGTCAACCTGACGTTAATATTTTAAGTTTTAAATGTGTATGTCATTGTGCTGTTTGTATATTTATGTGTAAAGGGGTAGTAACCTTTATAGGATGAAATTTAAATTATGAATAACTTCTAACCATGAAATCGCGAGAAAAAAACAGTTTTTCCCTACATTTTGACGAGCTATCCGACCATAAATGTAGGTCAAAAGTCTTTTTTTTTTCGTGATTTCAGGGTTGGTTCCATAGTGAAAGTTGTTCATAATGATAAGTATAATGACCTGTTAAAGCGAATGAATTCAATTTCTCCCTGTAAAAATAAAAAATCGCTATTCAGCCAGTAGGTATAGATCGGCAAAACCTACCGAGGTAAAGTTCCTAACAACTCTGTTCAAAACGTTTTTGGTGTACATTTACCCTTAACCCGTCTCTGCTGTACGGGGTATAAATAACCCCAAACATAATAAAACGCTAACACGACTTTAATCACGGTGATAAAAAAATTACAGATATATTTACAGGCTTTACGCGGGCCGTCGTCAAAATGGCCGTATGAAAAATTATTGTTCTTCATTAATAATTAGGGGAACAGTTTTTATTACATAATTATAAGCATAAATTACCGCTTGGCCCAGGTAAAAGTCTGATTACTTTTAATGTTACTGGTGCCTGCCTAAATCACCTTTTCCCAGTTACATATATTAAGGTCAGATTCCAGTCTAAGGAGTCTCAAGAATTGTGAAGTTAAATTTTCACAAAACTAGCTATAACGGTTATAGAGATTCAACCTTCTGACATACACATGGACAACCAGGCCCGGGTAAAAGACTCCCGTTTTCACCTTCTGGCTACAGTACCCTTAAAACTAAATTAAACTGCAGCAAAGACACACCAATGCAAGAAATGACAGAGTTCCCCCGAATCCCCCAGACTTCCTCCTATAGCCCCGATACTGAACAGTAACTACCAAAGTACTGCAAGGGTTAATTTTATTACATTGCTCTAACTATAACTCTGTTCCCGTGTTAGTTAAACTTAATCCGATGTTTGTAATTGCTTTATCCTGTATTTGAGGCTTGTATTTGTGTGTGTCTGTTTGTATCGATTTCGTAATTATACTGATGTACGAAGAACTATAGTTTTGGGGTCGGTAACATAGTGCCGTTATTTTATTGACAGTCAAAGTCAAATAATTTATTTTAAATAGGCACATAAAAGGAACATTTGAACGTCAAAATCAAAATTCACAAGAAAATAGAATTGATTCAGTACAGTTAAAACAAATCACGTCATTTGTGTGAAACACGCATATTCAAATTTGTTGATACAATAGGTGGGTAAATAAAGTTGAAACTTTAGTTACCATCAAGAATCCTTAACAGTTAGACCGTTCATGGAAACATCTTCCTTTTAATCCAATCTCCAATCCAATCAAATAACAATAGACACGAAGTCACGTATCCATGGTAAACAGTGTAACACAACAACACGCAACATTGTTTGCAACTTTTATTCACCAATTATACGACGCTTAAATCAGTACAACTTAATCCGCAAAAGTTAATCCAAACACCAATTTACACAGCCACGTTAATCAACTCGTCTACTTCATGAAAAAAATAATCTAAAAATAACTCTATTAAACCGTTATGAAAGCACGCTTCAATTACCGTTCTAGCATTCGCAGGGTTAACTAAAACACAATCAAATATCGACTTAATTTGTAATGGTATAAGGTGTAATGTCGGGTGGTTGTTTACGCGTAAAAAGGGGTAAGTAATGAGTCACTTTAGTTTCAAATTGACTCCGGTGGGGAGCGCAATGGTAACGTTCCCCAGTCATTTTTAAAAATGAACGAAAATTTTGATTGGATTTTTTGATTAATTAGTTGAGAGGCGATGTTTTCATATGAGGATGCTGTGGTTGCAGTATTAATTAATAATTAAATTTTCAGGTGTAGGTACTCTGTATCCATATTACTTCATTAATATATTTTTATTAATTTTGCAGTTTCAGTAGGTAGATTTTAATTAAAAAATATCCAAGTATTAATGTGAATAGACGCTTGTCTGTATCTTATTCTTGATCTTATAGATCATGTTGATGTTCTTGAAAATAGCAATGGATCGGGCCAGAGATGGCATCAATACAATCTCGATAAAAATTATTTCATAACATTTTCACGCCTTGTTTCCCCGAAGGGTTGGGCAGAGGTGTACCTATAGTACACCCACATTTCGCTAGTTTTGTTTAAGTCCCATGGTCCCCAGGGGGCGAGCCTATTGGGCCATCAACCGGGCACAAATCCAGACTGCGGGCTGCTACTGAGAAATTCCAGAAAGTAAAACCCAATGAACCCAGGACCTCATGTTCAGCAGTAGCGCTTGTGACCACTAGACCAACGAGGCAGTATAAAAAATATTCTAATATAATAATCAGAAACAATACGACAACTGTGTCATATAGAGACCGTCTTTCAACAAATTTATTAAAGAGGCTTGTTTATTTGGCATGAGTTAATAATACCTATGATGAATGGAGCAAGACTGCAACAATCACACTGAGCTGTTTCGACATTCTGTTTGGCTTGAAAAGGAAAACTATTCCTAGTTCTCCAATAATACGAATCAACATTTTTAACACACAAAACATACATAATGATATTCCCAACAACCCCAGAATTATTAACGCTACTGAACAAGCACCATGCACTCAAAACCACCATGTAGGGTTCTAATTTCAAATTCAATCCTTCCATTAACCAACATATTTACAAAGAGCAACCAAAACAAACGAGGTCCACTTAAACGTACCTCCGGACCCCGTTCAACTTGTCGATTTAAAAGGTCCAGCAACCAGAATAATTTTCTGAAATCTACATAAGATAAAACAAAGGTCCAATGTGAATGATAACGGAAAACGTCTATTTCCTATTAGTAGGAGGGACTGGGCCGCAAAATTTTGAAACGGACCAATTTGCATGTTAACACTGGGCTCGACAATGCGATAATTGAATAGTAGGGTACTCGGGTTTTCAATGTAATCTATTCTCGTGTTCCGATCCTTCATTTGTTTTAAATTTGTTCAGGGTTCTGTATAGACGTGTCGAGAATGTAGGGATGCCTTACCTCTCGGTGCCTCGGGCGGTGGAATATCGCTACAGTACAGGTTCATCGCTAGTGATGAGGTTTTTACTTTGCTTCAGATAATATTTATATTCTGGGTCATTTTGCGTGTTATTTTTGTTTTCTTGTCTTGGATAAAAATCTCTGCCATCAAAGGTGTCATTTGCGTTTGTGTATGAAGGCTTTTTACTTAGTTTTCGCTTATCTTCTCCTTCTAATAAAAACTTATTAACCGGCCAACATTAGATTTGATAACGATCTCTCAGGCCTGCTTGCATTACAAATCACTATGTTTAGAGCAATAAAAAACGTCCTTAACGTCCAAAAGGATATGGAATTAATGGTATACTGGACTCCTTAGAGATATGAAAGTAAAATAAATGCTGTAGGTATTCCTATATAGCGAAGTATGTGTGGTGCAGCTATGATTGATAGGCTAAGGAATGATGTGATTAGGCAACGTTGCGGTTGAAAAAAAAAGTAGGGATTTATTTTATTTAGTAATGAAAGGCGTCTTACAAAAGGTACATAATACAAGGCAAAGATGTCAGTGGAAACACCCGGAGGAGACGTCCTAGAAGAACACAATATAGTGACCTTTTTGGTGATGTTCTTCAAAAAGGTCAGGTGTGTAGTAGGTACTCACAACCGGCGTGCGTGCATGACCGGTATGAACGTACACGAAGCAAAAAAAGTATGTTAGGTTCGTAGCAGATAGGTACGAGTAGGTCGTTCTGTAGTTTCTACCATGGGAAAAAGGCGAGAGTTTATGTATGTGTATAATGAGTACTCCTTCATTTTAATCATCATCTTGCAAACCTCTTAATGCTACCAGGACCTAATGTTATATAATTATTACTTGCTTCAAAAACGGTGAAGGAAAACAACGTGAGGAAACTTGCATCCCTGAGAGATATTTCTCGACGGTATGTGAAGCCAAGTCAAAAGCCCATGGGCGGCTTTAAAAATCTGACACCAGGTTAGTCACTAACCACACGAAAATAAGAAGAAGAAGACCAGCACCAGGAACTCCTAACAAAAAGGCTTTAGCTGTTCACAACAAGCATACCACAATAAGCACATTCAAGCTCGACTAAATGCAGATGTTAGCCATAACATTAGATTCGTTAAAATGTTACAATTCGTTGAATTATTAACAAATAATACCAGATTAGTATGAATGGTAAACGCTAAACCCTGTATTAGTTCCAAATCCAAATATTCCATTGGCCAAAACAATAATTATTCGTGTACGGTTTAGGCAACGTTTCTGTAATTCGATCATTGATGGTATTATTTGTCCTATTAGCATTTATACTGCTAATCTAACCGAAGATAATGATTGTGTTAGCAGCGCTTTATGGCTGTATAATTATTTTTAATCAAAGTTTTTGATAAACAGCTTTCTTTTTCATGAATTAGCTATGGGTTTCATATGGAAAACTGGTCAGTATGCAGATAGAACAGCTTATTGCAGTTGACTAAACTAACAAACAACCTGTTCAGACACGAATGCTCGAAAGACCTAGGCTATGAATATGGGGCACTCTCTCTAAACAGGCAAACCCTTATTTCGTCAGTTATGTTTAGCTCCATAGATGTGAGGGGTGATGAACCTATTGCCATCAACTGGGTACAAATCTAGACTCCCAAAAACCCAACACCTGAGAACTAAAACTTATTGGGTTTGGTCCCAAAGTGTTGTCTTGCCCATGTTCTGCAGTCGGGCATGAGACAACGAAAACCGTATCTAGTTTCTTAAAAATCGTACGTGGAAAATTAAATTCATCTCCAAGAAAGACTCCACAAAAAAATAACCTTTCCATATAATCTGCCATAATCAAAGTGGAAACACGTATACTCAAAATATACTTCTCTAAGTTTGGACGTGTCGAGGAATGTTCACAAGCTGCGCCCTGATTTATTGGCGTTCTCTCTCCGACTTTGAGGGGTGGGGGGGGCTAGTAGGGGAAGCAATGTAGCTGGAATTCATTATAAGAAAGTATTTTGGACCCCGGATGTGTTTGAACGGAAGTGGGTAGACTGTCGATTGTTTTAAGGCTAGGGATCTTCAAAAATTAAGAGCAGTGCAGCAGTGCTATTCTGTAAAGATCTCATCGAGAAAACTTAGGTGAAGTGAGCGTGAAATGAGCTGTCATTCCACTGATGCTAGGGATGTACACACACTATTGACAGCTCACTTCACCTAAGTTTTCACCGTGAGATTTTTACAGAATAGCACTGCTGGTCTAGATGACAGTTTGTGCGCTCTTGGTTCAAAATCGTATGACACTACACCTTTCTGTTAATTACCCGCCGTCCCCTTGTCTGAATTGTCTATGACCTGTACGAGTCCCAATAAATACTTTATCTTTCTTTCTTCCTTTTATTGCACCTAATACTAGGAATTTACACTATTGATAGTTTTTGGATGTAACATAAGCTGTCAGGAATAGATAGAACTTTAACAACTGAACTTTTTAAATCTATTCATAATACATAATTCATGTACTTAAAGAAGACACTAGAATAAAGCAGGCACTTAAAAAAAAATGCAAACTAGAGAATTCTGCTTAGTATTCTCTAGTTTGCAATTTTTTTTTTGTGGTTTTGCGTGTGATTGAGGGAGTGCCAGGTCGAATATGTAGGTACACTAACAGAATAAAGAGAAAAGATCTATATTATTGTCTGTGTTTAGATTTTGTTTGTAAAAACAACTGGACCGATTTAAAAAAAAAAGCTATATTTTAACTGAGTAACATCTTACTAAGCCGAAAGTTTGTGAGTGTGTATGTTTGTCTTTTCTTCACGCTAAAACTACTGAACGGATTTGGATAAAATTTGGCACGCAGATAGTTTATAATCTGGATTAACGCATAGCATACTTTTTATCTCGATATTCCCACGGGATCGAAAATTATGCGGGGCGCAGCTAGTAATTTATAATTTATAAAGATATCACGCGTGCGAAGCCACTGGCCGAAGCTAGAAGAACAAGTAAAACTAAACGAAAATGTAAGAATGCATCAGTGTTGAGTTGTTTAGTAACAAACTCATACACACACTGACAGATGTTAACAAAAGAAGAACTGTAACTAACATGCTTGTTAAAACTTCACAGTATTTTCAATACTATTTCATATTTATAGTCCTTTCAAGAATGCATTCTTTTTTCTTCAATTCTAGGTTTGCTTTGTAGTAACTGGGGTTTGTGGCTTAGTAATAACAGCCGCACGGGTCGATCGATCAGGTTAAGCTACGCTTGCCGCGGTTGGTCCGTGGGTGGGTGACCATCTTTACAACATATTTAGACCCCTCTGCGCTTCGGAAAACAACCCGTTGGTCCCGGCTGTCATTCGTGAATCTTTGACAGTCTCGTTACGGGTCGTCAGAAACCCGAAAGCCTGACAACCGGTGTTACCAAGGGGTATCGCATTACCCAGTAACTGGGTTGTGGAAGTCAGATAAGTCGGTCTATGTAAAATTCAGGCATTCATCCGGTTAGACTGAAAGCCAACTTAGTCGGGAAGATGATTTTGCCGAAAGTTCTCCCTAATATCAATCACCACTGTTTTTGTAAGCGTAAGAAAAAAAAAAAAGTGTTCACCCTGGACAGATACACAATATTTTCCGAAGCTGCATGGCCCATCATGAAATGTAAAAAGAATCTGAGATCCTAGTGCCATAACCGGCTTTTCTGATGCTTGTAGTCTGCCAGACTGAAGTAGATTTGAGCAGGTCGCATCTGTAATATGTATCAGGACAGATGGGTCAGGGTTGTCACGTAGTGGATGCTTGAAGACGGTCACCAAGGCAGGCCTAGGAAGCTCTGGCGACGAGTGGGAAGAGGAGATGGAGTTATGGAATTCTTGCCCAGTAGTAAGACAATATATATCTAGGTAATAGGTTGATGAACCTACATTTATTAACCTATTTATACTCTGCCACAAAACAAACAAATCATAAATAAACATCGCTCCACATTCATATCGACTTTACTTAGTAGAGTGTATTCAAATGTTTCCCTGCAAACAAAGTGTTGCCAGTATTTCTCCGTCGCAAATACTAATGGAAAGTATTCGCGACCGCGTCTAGTAAATTTGTTTTGTAGCTATTGTCTGTGACTGTACCGACGCGTATTCTTTATCTATATACACACATTAATATACTCATCAGAGCTTTTCTGTGTAATTGTACCAAATATGTAAGTACTGAGAGTTTTGTTATGCGAAAAACTCGTCAAGAGCGAGTCGGATTTGCATGCGAAGGGTTCCGTACCGTATGATAGAGCAAAAAAACGCGGAAAAAACACATTTCTGGTATGGGGTGTTTCTTTAATTATTAACTTTATTTAATTTTTATTATTTTATGTTATAGCGGCAATAGAAATTCAACTGTCTACCTATTCCGGTTCATGAGATATAACCGCTGACAGACAGACGGACGGATCGACAGCGGAGAATGGAACCGTTTAGAACGCTGAAAAGCAGTGGTCAAGACACAATTTGATTTGAACTCAATTAATTTTTTTGCTTGCATTATTCCACTGTTGAGCAAAAGCGTCGTCCTGTAACTTCTAACAACTAACTAACTAACAGTATTTTTATGTAATTTTGGTGATTACTAATAGTTAGTGCGCTTAAGAATAGCAATAGCGGTCAATGCCCTTTCCTTTATTTCTCTTTTTTTTTCTCATAGGAATCCGAACAATAAAGTATGTATCGGATTTCACCAGTGAAAAATATTGGCGAGACCGATAGACATCGATTTAGGATATTAACTTTATTTCTATTTTCGTTTTGAAATCTGGAAATAACAGCAAGTGGGTTAATGACCGCTATGAGCATGCGAAAATGCACTAACTATACTTACTCATTCCCACCCATTTCCTTTATCATAAAGCATTTACAACCGTATCTATCGTCTCTAACAAATCGTGGAGTTATATCTCTACATACATAAACTAGATAGAGGTGCGAAATCCTGGCACGTCCCTCTACCTGCTCTACGGTAGAGTATAAAAGTCAGTACGTAGAGGGGTCGACGCGAATAATTCTCTCTGGAAGACAAACTACCCCTGTTTAAGAGGAAGCTGCTGTTTTGGCTATGGGAAAAGTGTGGGAATTATTAGGGGAAAATTGTTTCATGTGTTGACATTGTCTTGTGCTACGTTTTCAGTACAGTTTATTTTATACCGGCAAAGTTAATTTAGTAATTTGATGATAGACATAAAATAAAAAATGAAGTCGAAAGGAAATTTTAAAGGATATACAGTGAGACACGCACAAATGTAACTAAAGTTCGTTTTTTAAATCCCAGAGACTAATTTGACATTTCAAGTGATTGAAGTTTGTTTTTTTCAAAATGTAGTTTGACATTTGCACCTGTCAAATTAGTCTCTGGGATTAAAAACGAATTGAACAATAAACTAATTTGAGAAGTAAAACATTGCGAAACAAAAGTATCTATGATCTCATAGATTTTGCCAAACAAAGCTTACCCTTAAGTGAAGAATTTTAGGACTTCTAAACTATTCCTTGATAAGGGACTGTGTAGGCTGATTAATTTCATTACACACACTCCAAAGCTGTCAACAGATCGCTCCGTGTAATATTAATTGAAGTTCTCCATGATTCTCCGAGATTCTCGAATTTTCTCCAGTGTTCTCCACAGTAATTAATAAAGACTGGGACTAAAATACGTTAACTCGGATACTAAATTAGTCTTCTTATTTTTGGAAGCTGTCTTTGATTTAATTAATTTTTTGTGACCGAATTGCCTAATTGATTATAAATAACCCTTTGAAATAAATTTTGGTATGACTAGCTTTTTCTAAGATTTTTTTTCTAAGAAATGGCTCTTTAAGACTGTATTGCCCCGTTTGGAGTATTTTGCTCCGTCGCGACTTCAGAGTATTAGGTCCTGAGTTCGATATCCAGGCCGGGTAATAGATATTATTGTGTTTTTCCACTAGGAACTTTTCAGTTGCGGCCCGGTGTCTACATTTATGTCCGGTTAATGGCATCAGGCTCTCCGTTTAATATGGGACTTAAAACTATCAATATTTATATGGGTAGTCGAAATAGTTCTATTGTTATGAGTACGTAGCAAGTTTTGGTTCTTGAGTAAACTTTTATTAAATTTGAGTTTTTACAGGTTGTATTACCCCATTTGGTCTATTGTTCACAAGCGACTGCTGAAGTGCTGAGCATGGGGTCCTAGGTTCACTACCCAAGTCGGGAAAATTATTATTAGGTTTTGCCATCAGGAATTTCTCAGTAGCAGCCCGGAGTCTACTATATGTTCGTTTAATGGCAATACAATCGCCTCTTGTTACAGGAAAGTGAAACATAAGAACAAAATGATGTTTATTTGGGTACATTTCTTCAAAAATCAAAATATTTGATTTCACATAAACTGACATGGGCACTTATGACTCATTACATCTTCTTTTAAACCACAATGCTGCCATCTCACATTATTTCATAATTCACATCGAGTATTAGTGATTAAACCTTAATACAGTCTGTTACGTCTTTACAATACAACTATTTTATTCGGCTTTCTTCGTCAGTATTCGGTCATAGTCGGCACTCATTCGCGCTAATCCCGGGGGCGTTCTATCTCAGTGCAAACCCTACCGGACCCGCCACTCATTAACATATAAATTAATTTATTTCATTTTAATATTAACGTTGCTCCACACTTAGATATTGCTCAACAGAATATTTTTATTCAAATATTGTTTATTTTTGTTTTCCTTTAGTTGGAGTAAACTTATGAGTATCTTAGGTATATAGCTATCTTTTTTTGAAGGAAAAGATATTTACATTTTCATCAGCTTCAGCATACATTTCTGAGGAGCTCGTAGCTAAGTATTAACAGCCGCACGGATCGATCCATCAGGTTAAGCTACGATTGCCGGGGTTGGTCCGTGGATGGGTGACCATCTTTACATACCGAGACTCCTCCGTACCTCGGAAAGCACTTTAAGCCGTTGGTCCCGGCTGTCATTCGTGAATCTTTGACAGTCGTCACGGGTCGTCAGAAGCCCGACAGTCTGACAACAGTCTTACCAATGGATATCGTACTACCCCGTTACTGGGTTGAGGAGCTGACGTCCACAACTCAGTAACTAGGTAATACGATACCAGCCACTCCTTGTAAAATACTGTGATTCAGCTGCATCCGGTTAGACTGGAAGCCGACCAAAACATAGTTGGGAAAAGGCTAGGCAGATTGATACATTTCTTTATTAGTAATTGCATTAATTTATAAATTGTATCGACAATTAAGTTTTCGACGTTTATCTTCGTGCCACAAATTTTTCGACGTTTATCTTCGTGCCACAAATTTCGCTGACATGATGTAGCCTAGGCAAACAGGATTATCCAGCCTTGTCTGCCTAGGCTACACCATAATAGTGCCTAATACACTCGAGAGCAATGAATCCGGGTCACTTAAAGAATGTTAAAAATCTCGGAAACTAAAAATGATAGGTTAATGCAATAAATTGTATTTAATAGACAATGTAATACTCCTTAAATGAAAGTAAAAAAAATATGAGTCACCATACATTTTATTAACACAAAATTACATAAAGAAAAAAAACTGCTGATCTCTCCTTAAAACAAAAATAGGAAACATGAAATTTTTGAACTTTATTACGATTATCTTGAATTTTAATACTTCGTATTGCCTTCTCGTGCTTCCATTACTGCGTTTACGCGGTTTGGCATGCTGTACACCAAGTTCCTTATACGATTTTGGGGAATATTCTCCCATTCCTCTGTGAGAGCAATTTTGAGCTCACGAAGCGTGATTGGGGGAGGGTTTCGTTGTTTTACGCATCTGCCTAGCTCGTCCCAAGCATGCTCGATCGGGTTGATATCCGGGCTGCGCGCTGGCCACTCCATACGAGTAATGTTCATCTCTTGAAGGTAGTCATTCACAATCCTACCTGTATGAGGTCGGGCATTGTCATGCATAAATATAGCATCCTCACCTAAATTGACCAACGTGATCATTGAGGATTTCTTCCACATATCTTTCGCTAGTTAAAGAGCCGTTTTCTATGATCACCAGCTCTGTGCGACTTTCAGAAGAAAATCCGGCCCACACAAGTACAGACCCACCACCGTAGGCTACTTTTTCTTCGATGCATGCTTGCTTGAATCTTTCCCCTGGTCTTCGATACACTCTGTGTCTTCCATCGTGCTTGTAGAGCATAAATTTTGATTCGTCGGAGAACATAACTTTTGACCAATCTTCAATACTCCAATTTACGTGGCTCTGGGCATATCTTAGTCTTGAAATACGATGCCCACGCTCCAGTTTAGGGCCGTTTGCAGGTCTAAGGGGTTTTAAGTTAGATTCAGCAAGCCGACGTCTTACTGTCCATGCACTTGGGTTACTTCCTCCGAGGCGTCGAAACTGATTTGTGAGTTCAGTTCCTGTAAGAAAGCGATTTCGAAGCATGGTGTTCACCAAGTATCGGTCTTCTCGTGCTGTGGTACACCTGGTTCTGCCCGTTCCTGGTCTGCGTAGGTTAGAACCAGTTTCTTCGTAACGTCGGAGAACTCTTTGTACTGTTGACAGCGACACACCGACAGTCCTGGCTGTATCGCGCTGACTCCGGCCGGTTTCCAGCATTGTAAGTATTCTGGTGCATTCTTCAGGCGTAAGCGACATAATTTCAGCTTGAATAATGAATATAGAGCACTATCAACATGGTTTATGTACCCACATAAATGACAGATTACAAACAAAAGCAAAACCAAATGCTGTAATTTCGTAGTTCCATCTTCGAAAGTGGCCCTTTTTCAAATTTGATTTTTTTATGATATAACTTTACAATAACTAAGAAGTTTTAATACCTTAATTTAAGGAGTATTACATTGTCTATTAAATACAATTTATTGCATTAACCTAGCATTTTTAGTTTCCGAGATTTTTAGGATTCTTTAAGTGACCCGGATTCATTGCTCTCGAGTGTAATTTACAGCTCAGATGAAATGAGAAACCAAATTCATGGAATTTAACCGGTTGATTATTATACGAATTAATAGCTACATGGATACTCTTGGCGTATGTGCCGCTTCATTAAATATCGATGGAGGCGTACCTAATATAAAAATATGTGTTACACCAGTTCAACGCTGATTATTTTCTCAACCTCACAGTTGAATCCAATTTCCCATCAACTCACAAATCTGACATTATCTTAATAAAAAAAATTACGCACGAAAAGAGAACACAATCCAGAAAATTATTGGCTAAAATAAGAAGTTTATCTCATATAATTCAAGGGCTAATGCTAATTCGGAGGAAGATAGCAAAACTTTGGTGAATAAAATGAATGAAATATAATCATTTAAGCTTCATTCGCCAATAAAGAAGAAAAGATACGGCCAATATGACTTTGTTTTACTTCTTTAATTTTAATGAAAATGATATTATTTTTTGATGAACCCGTGTAGTTATTTGGGAAGAGAAATGGGTTATCGTCAGAAGCCCGAAAATCGGACAACCAGTCTTACCATTGGGTACGTATTCCCAGTGACTAGGCAGATGATAACCTGTATCTAAGCAACCTGTCCAGCAGTAGTGATTAATCTTTAAACTCTGATAACGAGACTAGATAGAAAGAAAGAAAATAAATTTATTTGAGTCAGGTCAAGGCACACAATATTCACACAAAATCAAAAATAAAAACAAAACAGAAAAATAAAATAATAACTTGCGGCTACACCAAATAGGGCCAGTTCAGCATAAATGTCAGACAACTAGTGTCTGACGCTGGTTTTCAACTGGACCTTATGTTACGAGGACGTCTTACGGATGTAAATCAGTTTTATAATGTGTAAGTGTTTTATATTTAAATAAAAATAGTGTAAGTGTAAAAAAATATAATACATATTTAACTCGATTAGATATTTGTTTAAAAACAATTATAGATAATTATATAGTGCTGTGTAAGGAAAGAAATAAAATGGTATGGAATCTCTAGGATAATCTTTTACCAAATATTAATATAGGAGCTGACAATAGCTGAGTTATTGTATGTGACAGTGACATATTAATGGCTTAGAGACTCGGAAGTCATGTAGATAGATGAAATATTCGAGGAAGGAGAGTATTAAAGTTTGCTTCTTGTAATTCCTTCGGACTTTCGTAGTTATTGTCGGTAGATTATTTATTATGTTAGTGTTTTTGTGAATATTCCTAAGGTTTTTAGTAGGTAGACCCTGGTGGTGCAGAGAGAAAAGGGATTTATTTTGGACGGAGCGTTAATATACCTAATGAAAACAAAGTGAATCTTCTCAAGCATTTCCAATAGCCAATTATTTTGTAATCTTCACTATAGAACTTTGTAGTGTTTAAAACGTGCTAAAAATATATGTCCTACTTCCTTCAGGTCATAACGTTAAAAAATGTTATTCCAGTAAAAAGTTGAACTTTAAAACACGAAGCAGTTGTCGAATAGATACAGTCTGTACAAAACCAGTTAATTAGATCTCCGAAGTTCCTATTATAAAACGCATAGAATCACAAACAGAGATCTAATAACACTGGTGCCAACGAACTTCAAGATACCATCGTCTTTAGAATATGCAAACAATGAACACTCGAGAAACCCGTTCGATAAACTGAAATCTCTCCTGTTTAGAATACACTGCTGATTAAACAACATCGTTCGGATTATTCTTTTAATAAAAAGCGTAATGTATTTAAAGCAGGTTGAATGAATGAACGAGATAATGATCAGTGATTATACGTGGTGGAGGAAGCAATTGTAAATTTTAAATAATTGGACAATAGTGTCAAATGGCGTGTTGCAGCCAATAAAGGAAATCACGCGGTGATTTCATTACGGCTGTAGCATTATTTGGCCCATCTAGTTTTGTAATAATGCGATAGTTTGAATGGTTAGATAAATAGCGAAGGCACGAAAGGAAGCAGAGTACCTACAAGTTTATATTATTGTAAATTAATATGACCACTGAATTTATTGTTATTTTATTGCGATATTCGTGTAAAAGCTTCGTAATTGTGGCGGGTATATTGTGATCTCCAGTAATTACGCAATATTGTCTTTGGTGCGTGGCCTTGACACTAACCAATGAACAACATTGACAAACTTTTATTTATTGGTTGAATATAATTATTGGTTGAATACGAGGCTTTTGGCTACTTTTGTATTTGTGTATTTTAATCTCTTCTGCTAGTTTTTTTTTTCCTTAAATGTGCGTTTTGTTTGTGCATAATAAACAATTTTTCTTTTTCTTTTTAGGATTTATTAAGCACTGTGTTCTAAAGTTATCTCAAATGAGTAAAAGTTTTTATGGAATGGTGGGCCTAGGTATCTTACTCCATTATGTACTGATGCAAGTTGTATTTTCCCTCTTAGTTAGGTATTTCTGAACTGCATCGCGCTTTTGCTTTTTTAACATTTATAATTTTATTTAGAACTTTAAGAAATCACTCGCCAGCATCTTACATCAATTTCCCAATCACATAAGGCTGCAGCAAAGGTCATAAGCGGTAACATCTTAACGATGAAGAGATTCAATTGAATCCAGCATACAATTTGACTGCGTTGTTACATAAACTTTTCAATTGACGTAAGCATTTTTAGGTACGTTAAGATGTTTTTAACTGATTAATTTGACAAACATATTGTGTGAATGTTCGATTTTGTTAGTTGGATTGCAACATTTTATTACTTAGGTTGAAATCATCAGCTTTTAATTTTTTTTCTGACGATAGTCAAAAACGTTCCTTGGTAATTGGTTGAGTTGATTGCTTGTCCATGTGATCCACCAACCTAAACAAGGCTGAATTAATAAATAAATAACAATTTAAAAAAAATATTGTCGCAGTTAATACACTCATCTTAGAGTAATCTAACGCATCGTATTAATGTATTGCACAAAAGGTACTGCTACTGATTCCCAAGCTAAACTTGAGCATGTATTTATGGGAAACAGTGTTCAGCCGCAGGAAGTATCACATAAAACAATACGAATACATTGGTTTGAATGTCGCTGCTGGCAGTAGACTAAGGATAATTTCTTAGGATACAATATTCTTAGGATAATTTTGGGTAATACTTATTCATTAATTTAAAATTTTATTTCAGTTTAACAGATGTGTGTGTGTGTATGGTGTGAGTGTGTGTATGTGAGAGTTTGTTTAGAAGCATTGTGTGATATATATTACGCAATATATGCCAGTACGAGTAGGTCTTCCGTCTTCTGACAGTCTAATAGTTGAAGTCATTCAGAGCCTTCACCTTTAAGTTCGTGTCTGCTACGAGAAATAATGTTGAGATTTTTGTTTATGGTGTTGTATAGTTTACAACTTATGACCTTGTACTGTCTCCTTGCAAAGGAGCTCTTGCATTGAACATTAGGGCACACAGGCATTTTGCTGCGTCTATTGAGGTTGGGTAATGGTACGCTTTGATGCTTCCTGAGAATAGCTCTGAGCACAAAGAGTATATACTTGGTACTATACTCGGAATGGAAGGTCCTAACAGTTCGCCAAACTGTTAGGACCTTCCATTCCGAGTATAGTTGAGAAGTTGGATATCTGTTATGTAGGGCTTTATTGCCATCACATTTAACACCGCTCTTTGTGCTCTTTCTAAGCTCAGTAGATGCGTCTTTACGGCCCCTCCCTATACATGGATGCAGTATTGTACTATGGATTGACAAAGGGCCAAGTATACGAGTCTGAGTTGTTTGATAGTAGCACTGTCTCTAAGCGTTTTAAATACATATATGAGTCGTCTTACTCTGGAATTTACTGTACTTATGTGTTTATCCCACCTCAAGCCACTGTCCATGTGTACTCCTAAATATTTCACACATTCCGCGCGAGTGATTTCTTGACAATTGCATTTGGTCTGTGAGATGCTTGTATGGAAAATTCTCGCGGTGGAGTCTTAGTTTTGTTGATGGAGAAGGGAACGTATTGCGTTTTGGTTAGTTTTAGAGTTAGTAGGTTGTGAGTCAGCCAATTTTTCACTTTGAATAGTGCGAATTCTGCTCTCTGTTTTACAGTGTGCCAGTTTGAACCCCAGACAAATATGGCAGTATCGTCTGCATACGTGAAAATGCGAGTGTAGGGAAGGGACAATGTGCAGAGGTCATTGATATAAAGCTGGAAGAGGGTGGGACCCAAGACGCTGCCTTGTGGAACGCCGTAGGAGACGATCTCCTTATCACTCATGTAATCCCCAATTATAACACGATGCTTTCACGTCTCAAGCTTGGATAGAAGTATAGGGACAAAGACTGGTGGATGACGACCTATTCAAAGAGAAATGCCTGAGCCGTCGTAGTCAGACTGGACCATAATTCTGTTGGTTCCGTTACTTAGGCAACATACCATCGTTCTAATTTACGTATGCAAGTACGTACGTTCATACTCAGTAAATCGATTTTCTTATGGCGCAATTCCATGAGGGGCCTATAATTTGCAAGGGCGTAACACAAAGCCAATTGACCCACTTCTGAAAGTACTACAAGGTACTTGCTGGTAATATTTCACGTTTTTACATACAAGTGGGACGTGAGGAGTATGACAAGCACCTACTTGCTTAGTTTTTTTTTAATTTCAGAGAAATAATGAAGAGTTTTGTGCCTACAGTATCGTATAAAGGGCTCATCGAGATTCAGAAAAAGTTCGCCTTTATAGACTTGTGCAGTCAGCCCCAAAAAGATGTATATGAACCATTAATATATTGTCTACAACCATTGTTTCATAAGATTGTTTCCATCGTATAAGTACAAAACATAGTATACATTTTGTATTAACAAAACAAAGTGAACATTTTGTGTGTTATACACCCTATGAGCAAAACAAGGTTATCTTCGTTGACTATAAAATGTTCTAAATTTACAATACAATGGGTATATATCCGTGTAAGTACATATTTTTGAGGCTGACTTTACAGCGGCTGCACGTCATTTCTGTCACTCCATCTGCGTGACAGTTTCTGAGCAAGCGTGCTATGGGTATCAAAGCTCGTGCCTTCTCTGCTTGAGAAGATGCTTTTATCGTGCAGAGGAATTATTACAGGCGGATATTATTTAGAGTAATATTATTACAGTCGGATATTATCCTACTAAAATTATGAATGTGCAAGTTTGTAAGTTTGTGTGTTTGGATACCTATTTAAAATCACGCAAAAACAGCTGAACGGATTTGAATAAAATTTGACAGGTGGATAGTTTATCACCTGGAATATCATATAGGATACTTATTAACCCGGTAGTACGTTCCAGTGGGATCATTTTGACCTCCACGCGAGCAAAGCCGCGGGCGGAATCCAGTTTAGAATAAAATAGTATAGATCCTGGATCTAACCAATTTGGGATACAAAAGTTTCTTTACTATACACCGGAAATTGTTTTCTCCGAAGAAAATTACGTTTGGTTTGAAGACGCATTGTGTTATAGAAACATACGGGGTAGTAAGCTATATAATCTTTCATCATGTTTTCAGAAAAACTTTTGGAGCTTAAAATAATGAACCTATATCTGATATTGGTGTAGGTACTATTTAAGAACTTAATATCTAAGCAGTTTGAAAACAAAGTCCCGTGAACACGATGACCACATCTGTTACCGCTCCGGTTCTATAGCCGCCGATCGTCGCAAGTAGAACTAGTCCTTACGATATATTGATATGAAGTTCTTCGATGGTACACCTCTGCGTCACCCTACGGGGAATATCGGCGTCATGCTATTTATGTGTGCTATCTGATATTTTAACACAATCACGTCATCACGAAGCGTTCCTAATACCTCAATAGATGTGCGTCCTCAGCCACGTCTCCTGACGCACTAAACCCGACCGATGACATTAATGACCATTGAGCCTACCCAGCCATGTCTTCTCATGTGACGGTTGACATGCACTGACAGCTGCATCGGAAACCAGCTGGTGAATAGTCTGGGGAGTACAGACGTAAGGGCTATAATTGTGTGAGGTGAGTGACTCGTTGTCGATAGGTGTGATTTGATTGTTAAATGTTTGAATTTTGAAATAAGAACGAGTTGATGGATCTCATTGTAATAAATCCTATACTATTAAATGACCAATATTTGTATTTGTAATCAAGTAATCTGTCTAGCCTTTTCCCAGCTATATATTTTGGGGTCGGCTTCCAGTCTAACCGGATCCGCAGCTTAATACCAGTATTTTATATAGAGTGACTCTCTATCTGACCTACAAAACCCGGTACTTAACTGAGTAATACGAGACGCCTTAGTAAGACTGGTGTCAGACTTTCGGCTTCACTCGTAACGACTATCAAAGAACCACGAATGATAGCCGGGACTAAATGAGGCACGGAAGAGTATCTGTATGTAAAGATGGTCAGCCATCCACTGACCAACCCCGGCCAGCGTAGCTTAACCTGATCGATTGATACGTTTTCTCTATTTTCACCCGAGCAGAGCTTGGGGCAGGAGCAGGTTTTAAATGTATTATGCCGCCGGTACAGTTTGGGTGAAAAGTCACATGAAGTGTTTCACAAATGAGCCTTCCAAATGTGTGCAATGCAACATAAAATGTAACACAACGATTCGCCGATTTTTTTTTCAACGTGTTTTACATTTCATGTTACGTTTCATCAATCTGTACCCGGTATTTCAGTTGGTCAGGAGCAAAGATTGGAATAGGGATATTTTACCTATACTTCGAGGAAGTAAGTAACATAGAGTGGCTAATACTCGTACCCCCTTTAAAGTCCCGGAATCATATACATAACGATAAATTCCCGGGATTTAAGAAATTGCAAATTATTTATTGCACTTTGAATACATTCTTAAAAAAATATTATTTCGAAGAATCTTAGTACATTTTTAGAAGTCTGTGCCATCATTCCGGGTTTTTAGAGGAGGTATTATCCACTCTATGTTACTTACTTTCTTAAAGTTTAGGTAAATATGCTCCACCCATTCGGATCTCTGGTCATGAGTCGGATAACGTACCTACTCAGGTATTTCATTACTTAATGCGCCATGTTATAATTGATTACGTAATCAGTACTTACCCAATCTGCCAAAACGTCAAACAAATAGCTTTTTATGACAGCTGCGGGCACAGATTGCATTAAGTCTGCGGCGCGTGAGTCGCCGACGCCACGAAATGTTGCCATTTTAAATGTTACTCGTATATATTTAGGACTAACTATTGTGTTTATTTTATTTTTGTCTTATTTTGTTATTTCTCTGTATATGCTGCACCGGTTGACGTCATCACGTCAACGCCGGCTGTCGCTGAAAACCATCGCTGGGGCTCTGTCTCCCATAGGGTCGCAGCATTATGCTGAGCGATGGCCATTTTGCGTGTATGACGTGGATGTGACGCATATTTTCCCCCAAATTTGTTGTTTCCTTGCGTCATGTGTACCGCAAATAAATGTATTTTCTTTCTTTCTTTCTTTATTGTATTAAAATATTTTTTAAATAGGTACCTAAACTGATGATACAACAATACTCTGACTATTAAATTCCCACTGCTGCGACTCTGGTCTCCTGTTTATATGAGTTGTATTGCAATATAATATGGCCAGCTAACGACCTCGAAATTTATCTTATTATTCTTGCCTGAGCAACCGGCAGCAAGTTCGTCATACTCCCTTAGATGTCACTGCTTGCGGTAGCGTCGGGGGTCGGGTTGCCTCCTTCCCTCAAATACGGCGGGGGGGGTAGTGGTTGATCTTAGCGTTATGTTCGTGAACGGGTGCTGCTTGTGGTGGCGGTCGACTTGCTGACCATGGTTTTTGTTGCTGTTATTAGTAATTAACTGTTTATTTATTTTTACTTCGATGGCCCTAGTTTATCATTTGTGATTTCCGAGTTACAGCTTTAATATATATATGTAAACGGGCACGCCCTTTGTGCCTGGCATTCATATGCCCGGTATTTAGTTCTTTTTACTTTTTTGTTGGTATATTGGCGTGTGTAGGTGACATATAGAAAATAATTTTATTAAATGTTTTATGTTGCGTAATGTAAATTATTTTGCATAAGTACTTTTATATAGAACCAAGTTTTTCTAACTATTCAGAAAGCTGTGCAGCTGGGGAGTTTGTTGCGCCACTTCTTCTTCCCAGCTAAAGCACTAGGAAGTGGTGAAGGGCGGGCGGTTTTGGGGGACTGTCTTATGTAATTTTGACCTTCGAAAAGTGCTGATTTCTCAGCCTAGTTTGAATAAATGACATTTGAATTTGGATAGACTGGGCCGTAACCGTAATCTACCACGCTGGCGTGGTAAGACTTGTGGATGTGATATGTTTTCAAAGTTCTGGTTCTGGGCCAAAGCATAATCAAACTGATGGCTGTCAATCACTTGTTTATTTTATGTTCTTGGACCTGCTGGTTTTCTCACAATATAGAGATTCCCTTCACCGCGTAACCCGATTTATCGTTTGACCCACAAAACCACCATGTCACTGAATAGTCATTCTTCGTATAACAGTAATTTTCTAAAGTCAAATATTTCGATAACAACCATAGCCTGTAGCTATCGTGAAAGCTTGCCCGTAGATCAAACAGACATCGTGTAATCATTGCTCGTAGTAAATTATAGGTGCGGGATCGAACCGGGTGCGCAATTTATTTCAAAGGCTATTGTTGTGGTTTTTTATGTAAAGAGTACTATGTATGGGCTCGCTACCTGTTACATGGGAGTTAACCATAACATAAGATGGCGAAATATGGGTATAATATAGATACACGTAACCCTTCATTGAAAACCGGCGTGATGTTAATATTACACAATTCGTTTTGGAAAGAGATTGTCATAGTGGCGTTCTGACAGCGACGATGCTCACCAAAGTTGAATTTTAAATTTCGAATCATGATAGGGATGTGTCTGCACGGTTTTGCATAATAAACAGTCAATGATATAAATATGTTGCATAATATGTGTATTTTTCCGACAACGTCATGGTCCACATATTAAATGAAAACGACAGTTTTCTTCTTCTTTTTCTTGTGGTTAGTGACTAACCTGGTGTCAGAGTTTTTATGTCGCCCATGGACCTCTGACTTGGCTTCACATGTTGTCGAGAAATATCTCTCAAGCGTGCCGGTTTCCTCACGATGTTTTTTTTTTTTTTTTTGGAGCTAGCAAAATAAATGACAGTTCGGAAAGGTGACCTGCGCCCGTTACTTGGAAACGCAATTTGTTTGAAAATTGTTTAACATTATTGATCGTTGACTACGGTCATGGACCAGTAAACAATTAAACAAGAAATAAATGTTAACAACTAGGTACGCAGTAACAACTAACTTGCAAGTACGCATGCAAACATGGATGTGCAGAATTGTGCATGGGCCACGATTGAGCGAGTAGTAAGCTATATCTGTTTTACTGTACCTTTGTAAACATGTTCTTACCATTTCTCCGTCAGTTTAGCAACGTTGTAAGGCACGCCAATGACTATACAGGTGGAAGTCACTGGCCAGCGGTGCGCGGGTGCGGTCTAAGTTACTAGATTAAAGCGATTGCTATTACTGTAACCGGAAGGTTTTTTTTTCGAATTGGCAGTTTCGTCTGGTACAGTAAATTATTATTATTTTACAGTTTACGGATCAATTGTAAAAACTAAAGGAATAACAATTGCAATTGTCAATCTGGCGCCCTAGCGTAAATACTTCCACTTCCAGTAAAGAAAAAGACTATCACAGAAGTATAAGTGAAGAGGTGACATGGATATTCCAATAGCATAGCATAGCACTGTTCCCACTGCTGAGACATCGGCTTCCTCTCTGTGACAGATAGCGGGCCGTTATCCACCACGCAGGCCCAGTGCGGTTTGTCGGATGTCACATGTCTTCGAGTTTTTGGTTCTAAGACCTGCCGGTTTCCTCACGATGTTTTCCTTCACCGCTTTGAGAGCAGGTGGTTATGAAATTAAATACACAAAGTAAAGTGCCTGCCCGGGTTCGGACTCACGACATACAACTCGTAAGCCGGGGCCGATTCCACTAGGCCGTCATTACTCTTCCAAAGATGGAGGATATTCTACAAAGCAGAATGTTCTCTAAAACTCGGTGTGCCATTTAATTTCTGCTTACTGTTTATGTGCGTTTTAAGTGTCACACAGATTTGCTACCATTTGCTACCAAACAAAAGGGATAGTGTATAGTAATAAAGATTTATACGAATATAATGCCCTTTAATTACTTATTTAGGTACATAATTATATTGATTAAAAAAAATACATTTTACTTCGGTTTTGCATAACAAAAATAAAACAAAATTTAATATTATAAATTTTGTTCGTGAAAAAAAGGCATAAACAAAAAAAAACTACGTAAAGTACATCCATAGTTTATGTAGTAGGTATAATACAGGAAGGCGAGTTGCACTGGAATGAATCGACAATAGAAGCAGAAAGTAGCCGGCCAGAGGTGAATGTAGTGGTACAAGACGCTAGCTTACAGCGGATGAAGATACACAAATATTTTAAAGAGAAAATATATTTTTTATTTATTTAATAAAAAAAAACTGAAAAAAAAAACTGTAATAATATTTTTTTTTAAATATATTAAAAAATTAGCATTGGGGTCCAGTAGTTTTTGAGTTTATTCATCAAACTATGAATAAACTCAAAAACTACTGGACCGATTTAAGAAATTATTTCACCAGTAAGATGCTATATTATCACTGAGTAACGTAGGCTGTAATTTATAAATATATCACGCGGGCGAAGCAGCTGGCGGAAGCTAGTTTAAAATAAGTCTACGTTATATAAAACGGTGAAATCCAGTGACCGACCTCTTTCCTGCTACGCCATTAGGCCTTTTTCATCATCTGTCTAGAGTTGGTGGGTCTAAAGCCGAGGTTCTGTAAGCACCTTCCAGCTCGGTCATCTTCCTATGTTGACCAGTATTAAGCTAACTTCTGATCGAGAGATTTCTTTCTTTTTTTTTCTTATATAAAATCCTGTAAGTTGTCCCGGTATTGGGTATACATGTATACTCTATACAAAAATAAATAAATAAAATTGGAGTGTTTATTTGTAATGTGACAAATAACAGCTTTTTACTAAATACATATAAAAGTATATACGGTACTTGTGCCTGTCAAGATAACGGGCCAAAAAACTATTTTTTAATTTTGTCTGTCTGTCTGTCTACCTGTTTGTTCCGGCTAAAATCCGACACAGGCGGAACGATTTTGACGGGACTTTCACTGGCAGATAGCTGATGCTATAAAGAGTAACTAAGGCTACTTTTATTTTAGAAAAATAATTAGGGCCGCGGGCATAGTAGAAGTAGTCACCATAATATTCCAAAATCATCGAAATAGTCATCCCGGGTAAGAACAGCCGCGTCAAAATGCATTTGTTTGGGTGAGTGCTATGATGCCAGAAATATGTATTCATAGACAGAGAAAAACAAAAGACATTCAAGACATCACCACCCACCATATTTGGCATCGAGGGTAAAAGAAAAGAAAAAAAAGAGCTAGAGGCATCAAAAATACTTTCCAACCAGCTGCTGCAGGAAAGAGAGGACAGCGAGATTGAAGTCCAGAGGGTAAATGACAGAAATACTCAACTCAAGAGCCAGCTTGTAGAACTCCACACCCAGCACATGGATATACTTGACCAGCATCACCATCTCCGTCAACTAGTGTCAGACTTCCAACAGTACAGTGACACTCATGACCAGGCACTGAAACGCATATCAGGTCTTGAAGCGGAACTGTGCAAGGCACACAACAAAATTTCCATCATCGATTCTCTGAAAGCCAGCGAACAGGTAGCCAACACCAATAAACTTTTCAACGAGTTGGTTGGTACTCCTAGTGTATCCGGACTGGAGTGTGAAAAGTCCTCCATTACCATAGATCTGACTGGGGAAGATACCTTAACTAAATGTCCCATCCTAACTAACCCTCTCTCTCTTACCTTGTACCAAGTACCAAAGTAGCCTCAGGACTCCAAGATAACCATTTAGCAGTTGCAACGAACCTGCCTATTTTGCCCCTAGACTCTCCATTGTTTTCTCGCTAAAATAATAAACCGGTAAAAATTGTTCGCGCATGCTTGGAGCTCAAAAAACGAGGACTTATTGAAACGAATTATGAATTAAGCGAATGTTCTCGTGAAACTAAATGTTGTATTTACTTTCAGTTAGTGTTTTGGTTTTATACCTTTATTTGGAACTAACATGTATTTATGTTTTAAAATATTGTAGACATTATTTAGGGCACATATTTATACATTCAGATGGATACATTTTATTTTTTACAGATTTTCTATTATAAATGTGTATTACTTGACGAAATAACAGTTCATAATAAGAAAACGATTTTATTGAAGGACCATGTAAAAAAAAACAGTGTTCTCTAAAATTCAATAGACGACGTATATTTCGAAACCTAATCCGTTTAACTGTTCTTAAAGAGTCATAAATAACCCTGTAAGAAATAGACACGTGTTTCACCTCTCAACGAGGCATCCTCAGGATGACGGTTGACATGTTGCGAACTCGGACACGACGTGTTGCCACGCCGAGAGCCTAACGCAGAGTCAAAAACTCTCTAATAAAAAACTTTTTCACAAAAAATAAAACCGACTTCCGTAATTTTTCACTTTGTAGTGTTTTTTTTTGAAAGTCGGTTTTATTTTTTGTGAAAATGTTTTTATTTTTCACTTTTTAGTTGTGGTACCTACACAAAACCCCTACAAAAATTTGAATACGACTACCTGCTATGTAAATTACAGTGACAGGAACTATTAGAAAATCATCCACATATACTAGGTGGGAAAAATACGTATTATTGAAGCTAACTCAAAAACCCCTCATCAGATCTTGACCAAATTTATATGGGACCACTTCTGAAGTATGCCCTACTAAACAAAAAACAGAATTGAGACCCTCCTTTTTGAAGTCGGTTGAAAAAAACAAAAAGCCAACGTCAGAATAATCTCGACGTCTCGTCGCGAACTTTGCAAAGCCAAGCATAATTCTAAGCGGGGCCATCGTAAGGCAAGGCGCACAGTTGAAGTCAATAACTCTAGCTACAACTCTGCCCAACTATCTTCAACTCCGAGCTCACAAAGCCAGCATCGAATACAGTACAAGCATTCTGTGCTCTAGTTCCTGAAACGATTTATTAGCCTAAGTATTCGTGAGTTTTCGCTTTTGCTTCTGGTAATGGTGGTTTTAGGAGCTCGTGGCTAAGTAATAACAGCCGCACGGGTCAATCTATCAAGTTAAGTGACCATCTTTACTTAATGAGACTCCTACGTGCCTTGGAACGCACGTTAAGCCGTTGGTCCTGGCTGTCATTCGTGGATCTTTGACAGACGTTACGGGTCGTCAGAAGCCTGAGTCGGACTAGTCTTACCAAGGGATATCCTATTATCCAGTTACTGGGTTGCGGAGGTCAGATAGGCAGTCGCTTCATGTAAAATACTGGTTTTCAGCTACATCCGGTTAAACTGAAAGCCGATTCAGTCTAACCCCAACATATTTGGGAAAAGAAGCAATTCTGGAGTTCCGCTCGAGTTCTGATGTGAAGGCGACAAATGAAGTTAGAATGGGGTTCTGGGTTTGATCCTGGGGCAATATTGAGTTTTGCAATTAAAATTTTCTCTACAACAGTTTGGATTTGTACCTGATTATTGAATTGGCCGTAATAATAATTGGTAGTAAATAACCTCTACCCAACCCTCGAATTCTGTGAACATTCTAATTGGCTACCTGTTATGGTTTTGTTAACTGCTGGCATCCTTTGTATGATGATAACTTGCTATTTTAAATATCTGCTTAAAACCAGATTCTAATTCATCTTCAACCTGGCCTAATCTTCGTCGCAGTGCAGCGTCTCATAGGTGTTCTTGTTTCCCAACAATTTATTAACAGCAGCATCTCATGAAGAGTTGTTTAGAGATCTATGTTCCGAGTTAGGCTAGCCTCAGAAATATGTCGAAGTTTCTAGCACCTATCGGGCACAGTTCGTGAACTACGTAATGCGGAGTGGTTAGATAAAGGCTTTGATCAAATAAAATGGACAGGACTTCTCAGAAATAGCTTGCGGTATTGATTTAAGAAAAATTCTCTTCACTGTCAAGAGTTAGTGGTTTTATTACCATGGATTTATTGCCTTGTAGAGGAAACTACATGAGGTGAAATTGCTTGATCTTCAGTGTCAAGTTGTCGTTCTCATTTTTAATAGCCTTCAAGCCAACCATGCATATTAAGGTCTGTGCTTTCAAATGTTGAGTAGAAAGTGAACACACACACACGCTAGGTATTTTGAACTCTATTTTACCTATTAGATCACTATGGGTTTATCTATGAAATCACCATCGAGCATTTTGCTGCTCTGTCTGTACTGGCCACAGATCAGCATTGTACCTTGAAAAATCTGAAATCTATACTTAATAGTATAAAGAGGAAAGATTTGATTGTTTGTTTGTATTGAATAGGCTCCGAAACTACTGGACCGATTTGAAAAATTCTTTTACCATTAGAAAGCTTAGTTTTTAGGGAGTAACATAGGCTACTTTTTATCCCGGGAAAAATAACGGGTCCCGCGGGAAAGACCACGGGAGCGAAGCCGCGGGCAAAGTGCTAGTATATAATATTTTAATATCTAAAATCTAGCTATATATCCAAACGCCCGCTCACTATTACAGCGAATTCTAAATGTCACAGGCGTTCGTGAGTTCTGCCTAGATATAGTCCAAAGACTTTGGTTTAACGCCGTCGGCTGCTTTTGAAAGCGGGAGCACAACCTCTGTATTTAGTTATTTAAACTTAGGTAGTTCGGAGTTTGCCTGTCTTTGCTTTACGAACGGATATAGCTGTCTTGGATATGTTGGTCTTTGATTTTCAGTCATGTCGAAAAGTAATAAATTATGTAGAAGTTCTAACACAGTTTTTTTTTTTATATTATGAGACTTTGTAGAATAATATTCAGTTCGCAATTGTTTTTAACCGACTTCCGCAAAGCCAAAAGGAAGGGTTATGATTTAACACGCTGCTCCCTACACGATCAAAATGTTGAACAGCTGATGTTTTTTTTAAACTGACGAAAAAATCTGGGATATTTAAATCATGTAGGTAGGTACTGAATCCATGGTAAGTGTTCGTTCCACTGTGTGTGTGTGTGTAAGTAGTAGGTAGGTAGGTACCTAAATTCTACGGATGGAAGCGACACAGGCGTTAAGATGAGAGATGGCGGTGGCTATGTCGTATTTCATACAGTCTCGATTTATGGCTAGTGTCGGGTGACATGTGGTTCTTGAGATGTGTGGTCTAAGGGTAGGCAGAGGTATGAGTACAAGTGCCTGGTAATGTAAGTTTCTGTTTTGCAAACTTTTTAGGACAGGTTGGAAAGCGATTTGATAGGCTTTTGCTGTAATACGAGTACTTAGGCAATCACAGCATTTAAAAAAACTGAAATTGACTGATTGCCAAATCGTTCATTATAACTTGTCCCGAGACGTGATTGATAGCGCTGTTCTATCAGTCGCCATTTTTAACTAATATTATAGTATTGAAATTAAGCATGACAAGCAAAGGTGCCAACATGACGGCAAGGGCCGAGTTATAGTGAACGGTCTGTACATAATAATTATGTTTATTAGTTTGACAATCTGTCAATGATTTTTTTTTTTTTTCAGAAACACTGGTTGCTTTCTGACCGATCATGAAATATAGTTCTGAATAGGGAAAATATGAACAATAAAAAATCGAAAAAAAAGTTTTAACTAATATTATAAATACGAAAGTGAGTTTGTTTGTTATGCTGCGGCCGCATCTGCGTCTATCGTGACGAAGCTTTGCACAGATCACTGTGCACGATACACGCAGATGTGATCAACCAAAACCGATTTTGGTTGATCACAATCAACCAAAATCGGTTATAGTCGCGATAGTTCGGGCTGCGTCCCGGGTGGTGGCACATAAAAACGTGGCGAAGCCGCTAACGTGGCCTCGGCATTAGCGTGATAACTTTTTAGCGACCAAAACATATTCGGCGTAGCTTCGGCTCGCAATGCTTTGTCACGATAGTTCGCGCTGCGTAGCACTTATCGCCTGGGTGGCGGCACATAATAAACGTGGCGAAGCCGCTAATGTGACCTCCGCATTAGCGTGATAAGTTTTTAGCGAGCAAAACATATGCGGCGAAGCCTTGGCACGCAATGCTTTGTTACGATAGACGCAGATGCGGCCGCAGCATTACGCTTTCACGCTAAAACGGCTAAACGGATTTGGATGAAATTTGACACATGGGTAGAGCACGATCTGGATTGGGACATAGGATACGTTTATATTCTCACGGGGTTGAGACTTATGCGGGTGAAATCGCGGGGCGCAGCTAGTAATAAAATAAGATTGAGAAAATTTGAAGAAACAAGAACGAAATGTTAATATTTGTTTAAGCAAGAGTAGCGATTATTAAGAATGTAAACGTAAATAAAAAAGTGAATTAATTACGCACACTTTGTCTAGAGAATACTGAATAGATGGTCAAGGATGTACTATCGAATTATCGCCCCGGTTCAATAGCGGCCGAACTCTGCAAGCAGAAATAGTACTTACGGTGTATAGATATGAACTTCTTCGATGGTACAGTCGCGGACCCAAATTCTTCTTGGGCAGATAAAAACATTCAGCAAAATCGCCGTGATTCAGTATGTATAAGGCGTTCGAATGACCCGTTTGTGTGACTGCCCGTCCCAGACCCTGTATATTTCTAAGCGTACATACTAGGTAGCCTATTTCACAGAAATCGAGCAAAACTAACACAAAGGAACAGCCGTTCTTTTCTCGAAGCCATTCATTTTTTTCAGGGCATTTTCGACCCCCTTTAACTTCGTTTTGGATAAAGCTAGAAGTCTGAATTTTCAATTACCAAGAGGGCTTAGTATAACTAGGTATATTTTAAAATAACATTCAATTTTAACCTGTAGTTTAAGACTTATTACAGGTCAAAGTTTCTTAATTTTGTCACTCACTCGCTGATCATCAAAATTCTAAGGTACTTCTACCAGACACAAGCTTCAAATTGTAAACACAATTAGTGTTTAGCCTATAAATAATAATACCATGTTATTGTCCCACGGCTGGGCAAAGGCCTCTTCTCATACAAAGAAGGCACGATCATTGATCACCACGCTTGCTCAAAACGGGTTGGTGATTTCAGACTTTTAATACAGATAGTGCAATCCACGACGACGCGCCCCACTCCGCGATTACTGTACTGTAAGCTGTACTTTAGTACGGAGCGGAGCGGAGTGGGGTGCGACCCAGTGGATTGCACTATCTATAACTGTAAGTCATCATTAGATCTCACCTTTTTAGGATAGAAGAACTGTGTTGCGAGACTTGCATTTTTTTACGTGTTATGTTTTTGATGGGATTACTATGACCTCCATCATCTATATTAAATATTCTATTCAAATATCGAGTAAAAGAGCATTACCTTTCCTCTCCACGGTGAGTATTAATATACCTAGAGGTGTCAGCAGAACTGGCGGGGTCCGCTAGGACCAATGCCTGCTGGGGTCGCGGGAAAGTCAGAAAGGGTTACCGTGGCCCCTGGCCACGTCGAGGCACGTCGTGTGGGATGTTCTACTCGCCGCACGGTCGCCTGTTGTGTTGCGACGGCGCCGCGAATTTGAAACGGACTGTGAGGAAGATCTTTGGGCAAGTTTTACGTGGTGTGATCGTACTATTTACCTACGTATATGCGGTATAGGTACATTTAACCAAGTGCTTCCCCATGTTCTGCGACTGAATGTTAAAAATGTCTCCCTTTGTGATACTAATGTTATCAGTAATTAAATTAAGTAAATGTCATGTCAGGAATAGGTAAACTCAAACTTGGTAGTTCAAAAAGTTGAACTTTTGCTTCACTTACTTTTATTTCATATATTTAATCTGTCCTTAACACCGGAATATACCCACCACAGTGGAAGATTTCAAGGGTCACTCCTATTCCCAAGAGTTTGAATAAAACATTAGTGGAAGAATTCCGTTCCATTGTCATTTTTATCATCACTACCTAGTTAAAAGTTTTTGAAAACATTCTATATAATTATATTTATTTCCAAGTTGAAAAGTATCTACGTAACGATCAACATGGCTTCAGAGCAAAAAGATCAGTAAATACTAACCTACTTACCTTAGTAGACTATATAATATCTAAACGATTGGACCGTTGAGGCCAGGTCGATGTACTTTGCTTAGACTTTCGGAAAGCGTATGATAGGGTCAATAATGATATTCTGCTGGCAAAACTATGTGCCATCGGGTTTCCGCCAGGTCTGTTACGGATCCTCACTAATTACCTCCTCGATCGCCAGCAGTTTGTCAGACTGGGCCTTTATGAGTCCCAGCCCTATCATACGCGTTCCGAAGTTAGTCAAGGATCAATTATGGGTCCGCTTCTTTTCTTGATAATGATAAAAAACCTTTCTTCAATTAATCATCATGCCAGAAGTCAATTGAAGCGATATTGGAGTGAAGTGTTAAGAACAAAATGGAATTTAATTCTTCCAGAGTTTTACTCTAGCAAGGTGCTCAAGTAAAACTTATAAAATTAATTGCAGCGCTATTACTAGAACCACTGGAATGAAGCATCTGAGTGTCACATTTGACAACAAGCTTACGTTTCATGATCACATGGCATAGGTAGCAAATGATTCATTTATACGATTAGGATTCATATTGCGCAATGCTAAATATTTTAGGAACATCAGCGCTATTAAATTTATTTTTAATGTACTTATTTGTTTGCACTAAACTGGAGTCCAGTACATGACTCTGCAACCCGCACGAAAATAAGTTCACTTTACTCTTAGAAAAAGTACAAAAAGCTTATCCAAGGTACCTTTATAAAAGATTGAATGTATCGTACCCCCAGTGGAAAAAAGGCATAAGACGAAAATGGTGATTTTTCAGTATGGCGAAAAAATTGAATTTATGGGCATATTTACTTTATTTTCAAACGAAGAAGAATTATTCTTGTATCAAAAAAAGGAGAAAAAAAAGTTGCACTGCGTGTTGTATTTAAGTTAGTACTAATGTTTATAGTTTATTAGGAATTGTAAAAAAAAAATATTATGCTATTTTTCAAAATGTAATGAAATACAGGATTCTGAGTATCAAAATGTATGCCAGACTTTGCCAGAAAAGAAAAAATATTTCAAAAAGTATGTTGTATTAAAGCAGTAATGAACTTGTAAATACAAACATTTATGCTAGTATAAGTAAGATTACTACATTATTTCCTTTATTACAATTATGTTTGAAATGTATTAGCAATACATACCCCATTTTTCAATTTAGGGGCTTGCTAAGGTAACTTAAATAAACAAAGATAATTACTTATTCCATTATTATGTTAAAGAAAAGTTAGCTGCATATTAACACATATTACTTAGAGTTAATATTTATGACTAAAGGGAAAAAAAGGAAATGCATTTTTTGTGTTCATTATTTTTTTATTTCAGGCAAATTATAATTATAGTTTTGGCTACAATTAAAGTTCGTACTATCAACAATAAAATTTGACAGTAATAATTCAGCAATGTGGAGTTTCGGTGAAGATTACTACCACTAATGACTTTTTTTTAAATGATTAACTAATCAGTAGATCATTTGTTAAGATTTGTAACAATTAACGAAATAACTTCTTTCTTGGCTCCGTACAACAAAATATTATGTTCTCTCAATAAAAATCTAAGATAACAAGCAAAAATTATTAACAAATCAAGGTACTTTACACATTGCCAGTACCTTTTGTTTTAAAATAATCAACAAATAAAAATACAAAAAAAAAACCTTCTTTAAGCAATAAATCAAAAAAATCTTGTTCCCTTCTACGTTATCTTCGTTCTACGAATTCCTTCATTACCAAACATTCTAGGCTATAGAATGTTTGGTAATGAAGGGATATAAATGTAACAAAATATTATTATTTTCTCAATACAAATCTATGGTAACATGACATGCATAATTTGTTAACAAAATAAGACCTTTGATACTTTCACAGTACCTTTTGTTTTAAAATTATTAATAATCAATATGTTTATACGTATGAATATAAAAATTCAACAAAATTCAAATTAAAATAATAATGAGATCAAAAATACGGGAACTAGTAAAGTTATTCTTCTTCAGATGAATCAAATACCTCCAAATTTGGAGATTCAGTCGCTGGTAACAAATTTCTATAGAATGTTTGGTAATGTAGAGGTATAGCATTTGTATTACACAGGCTAATTAAGTCTTTGAACAACGCGTCAGAAATAGGTAACAATTGAGCATATGCAAGTGGAAGTTCATTAACATCTACAGCATTGGCATTATTTGATTTGCGTGTGCGCGTCGTCGTCGTACGATTTGTAGTGTCTAGTACCAAATATTCACTTTCGAAATCATATTTAAATAATAATTTATTTGGTGCATCGGGACTTGTTTTGATTTCTTTAATTTTTGAGAAAAATACTTTATGCCCGTTTGTGTCTTGTGACCAATTCTTGCTTGTCGTGACTTGACTTTTTAGGTTGTAAAAGTCATTTTGATTCATTTCTTTAATTAAAAACTTATTTTGTACTTTTGAATTCATGATTACTTCGTACAGTTGGTCAGGCGAGTACAATGTCTTATTTTTCATATTTTTCTCGATGCAGGCATGCATTGAGTCGCCTTCGTTCTGAGTGTGGCCAGTTTGTAAAAACCTGTGTGTAACTTCTACGTTCAATACACGTGATACATAAATATACATCGCGAATATGAACCGATTTCTGTTCTGGCCCGAACAATTATCTGAATACAGTGAAATTGACTTTATACCCCTGTTAACTTCAGATTTAATGAAGTGTAATAAGCAACTAGCGATTTCATTCGCACCCCTTTTTGCAATTTGTGCATGCCATAGATAACAAAACCCTTGACGGGATATTAAATTGTACACAGTGAAATTGTATGCGGGGTATTTCCTTTTATAATGGAAAATATTCACATTAGATTGCGGTAAACTAAGAACCTTTTCCAAGTCAAAAACAGCTACAGTTTTCACATTAGGATCTGCTGATTCTTTTTCACTATCCTTCATATTTCGTATGATGTTTTTATTTTTTATATGACTGTCATAATCCTCTTTCAGTTGTAATTTACCTTCTTCAGTTGAATTGTCGTATTTGCTACATAAATTGCACAAATCCTTCTTCGGCCGGAAAAAAGAAAGGTTAAAATGTGTATTAAATATTTGATTATATTGATATTCGCTTGCCACTTTAGTATTACGAAAGTTTTCATTTTCTGATATCCAATCTTTGTACAAACGATGCATTTTTGAGATATTTAAGTCTTGTGACAAATATTGACGGCTGGAATTTTGTCTAAGATAGTGAGATTCGATACAAGGAAAGGACTGAATATGTTGAATTGCACTCTGTTCTGTTTCGCTGGCTGTTCTATGAGGTCTATTGGTATGTTTTCCTCGAAGGTCTGTTATTTGGTCCCCATTAGCATATTTATCAATGGCAGTGTAAACTGTTCTTTCTTTAATACCTAGCGTATTAAGAAACATAGTTTTGCACACTTTCAAATTAGTCACAAGGCATACATCGTTTTTTGACGGCAAATAATAAACCAGTGTACGATTTCGTTCACGCTTACGCTGAATTTTCATAACTTTAGGTTCTATAATCTCAGTGTTTTTCAAAATGAATTGCCATTGAGTTTCATGGTTACCACAAGCCCAAAATTGCTTAAATATTACCAACCTCCTGTCGCTGGGTATTTTTTCAAAGCATTTAAGCTTACACTTGCAAGGCTCTTGCATCTGTTTTTGAGGCTGTTGACCTGTATTTAATTTGATTTTTTTTTGTGTTTGAGACCATTTTTCGGGATTACGCTTTCTTTTTCTAGGATTTGTATTAGCTTCAGTTACTAACACTGGACGAGAATTCGTTGCTTCAGGTTCTGTGGTGGAATTATATCCAGCTGGTAGAGTTTCAACGTGGCAGGCTATGATTGGAGGGTCTGAGTGAGGAACTATAGCTGTGGCAATTGAAGAGACCGGTGGAGTTCTATCAGGGCTTGTAGATATAGGTTCTGTTTCAGGTTCTGTGAGAGTATTATGTCCAACTGGAAGAGTTTCGTCGTTATAACATGTTATGGATGTAGGTTCTGCTTCAGGTAGTATAGCCGGGGTATTTTCAAGAGTCTGTGGAGTTTTTGCAAGACTTGTAGATGTAAGTTCTTTTTCAGGTTCTGCGGCAGTATTATGTTCAACTAACGGAAATTCGTCGCGACATGCTATGGATGCAGGCTCTGCTTCACGAAGCATGACCGTAGTACTTTCAAGAGTCAGCAGAGTTCTTGTAGGGCTAGTAAATGTAGGTTCTGTTTCAGGTTCTGCGGCAGTTATGCTCTTTTCAGGAAGTGGTGCATTATACCAGAACGTGGATACGGGTTCAAGATCGGCATCATTCGGCAAAGGATAAACTCCTTCTATGTAATTTCCTGATGATACCGCTAAATTTTCATAACTGTCTTTGTTACCCATAGAAATTGTTTTTTGAGGATTAGATATAAAAACGACAGTAGGTGACGCTATAAAAATTAAATTATTATGAGTGGTGGAAATTGGAGAAGAGAAAAGTGTAGAATTACCTAAGCAATCTCTCAAACTAAAATCGAAGTCATTCAATATTGAAGATGGTAAAGTATTGCCTAAGTCTGCTATCGGACTAGGACTCGAACTTGGTAAATATTCAGATACCGGTGGTGAAAATGGCTCTTCATTCGAAGACTCACTAATTCTGTAATTTACTGTAGATTGTCGTCTGCTACTTCGACTTGTTGACGGCGCGGTGTACATATTAATATCACCACGACTGACTTCATAATTTCCAGATGTTTGTTCTGCTTCTGTGTCGTCGTCTGTAAATAAATTATTTTATTATAAAATGTAATATAAATAATATCATATTAAGTTGTTACTAAAGACGTCTTGCTCACAAAATAAGGTAAGTTAAGGTAAGACATTATTCTTTGTCTGACATCCTCGATGCCACAATTATTAGTGTCTATAGGACGAAAGGCTCCGGGTTCGATTCCCGGTCGGACAAACAAACAAACTTTACTAAACCGACTTGGGTCTGAGTGTACGTACCCCTTGCCAAATCCTTTACAGAATCCTTAGTTTAAGACCAGGTAATTAAAGTGATATGGCTGAGATTTTTAGATGTAAGTATATAAATATAACGCCTCGTTAGTTTAGTGGTATAAGTCCTGGGTTCAATTCCCGGGTTGAACAAACTTTGTGTCGGTTTTTTCGGACACAGATCGATTACTTTTATATAAATATACTAGCTTCCGCCCGCGGCTCCGCCCGCGTGGTACCTACTTACGGGGATAAAAAGTAGCTTATGTTACTCGTGGATAACGTAGCTTTCGAATGGTGAAAGAACTTTTAAAATCGGTCCTGTAGTTTCGGAGCCTATTTATTACAAACAAACAAACAAAAAAATATTACCTCTCTATAATATTAGTATAGATTAAACAATAATACCTAGTTAACGATTTTGAAAGTATCATGTACCTAATATAAATATTTACAAATACACATTTTGTTATAACATCTATGGTATGTCTTTACAAATTAGAAATAAAATTACACGTTAGTAACAGAAATTAATTTTATAATAATAGACAGCGAATCATTCATATAGGTTCCCCTAGTTTGAGACCAGACGATTGCTGTAATTGTCTAGCGCACTTACATACTACTTGAACCACTAGCTGGCGGTAAGATAAAACATCGTGAGGAAACTGCACCTTCATTCATTCAGAATGTGTAACCACGATATTGTTTTGGTTCCGGTTACAAAGGTCGGACGACAGTCGCTCAATGTTATTGATTATACAGTAAACACGTCATTGTGGAATAATTTATTTTTAGCTTTTATAAGAATTAAATCTAAATGTACTTACCTATTAACTTCAAAATTCTTCTCGCCCTACTGTGCTGTGTCCGGTTATACATTTTCAGGTCACTTTACTTTAAAATAAGAAGAAAAACCACTCAATTGTTGTTGTTTTGTTTTCGCAAATGCGTAAACGCAGCTATTACCTTGACCTAGAAACGGGCACTGACTGTCAAGCGCGTGGATACGCACCGCCCCCTCCCCCCTGCATCGACGTATTCACGCTTATGTTCCCGCTGTCTACTCCCGCGCCGCTGTATCAAATCTTACGTCCCGGTGCAATGAAAATATTCTAGTGGAAGAAAGAAGTAATAATTCTTATGTTACAGCCGTGCTGCAGTTTGTAGTCTTATGTTTCGACGTAAAGGAAAGTTTTTAGTGGAAAAAAGCAGTAATTGTTATTATTGTAATTTATTTTAAGTTCATAAGAAGTAAACAGTCATACTGCTGTTTTTATTTTTTAAGTTTATCTTTTTGGTTAAGTAAGCGCATTTAAGATAATTTCCTTACCTAGTTAATATAACGAATAAAAAGATAATCGTGTATACAAGACTAGCGATGTAAAAAAAGCAAACGCATTTAAATCATAATATTTGTTACTATTTATTTTCTACATTAAATTTTAGGTATAAACATATTATTAATTAATATGTCATATTTTTTAATTTATTATTTGCGTTATATCACATAATCTACTAATCCTTAAGAAAAAAAGTGATGGAATATAAATTCTCAAAACTATTTTCTTGAATTAATTCGTCAAATTAAACAAGAAAAATATGAAAAAAAAATTGCGTATGTATCTTTAAACGTACTTTTCAAATATGATAAAATCGATGATTCAATGTAAATTCACTTATGCCTATTTTCCACTGAGGGTACGGTATGTACCCTTCGAATTTTATTTTAGGCTGCTTAGGGTACAATTCTCTCAAGGTTGGAAAAAAAAATTACCATGGGTAAGATTCTTCACGGAAAAATAGATGCTCCTAAACTGCATGACGAACTGTCCCATCTTTTTACTGCGATAAAACATAACCGTGGCAGGAGCCGATATCGATTGTTTGCCGAGCCTTGGAGTCGAACCGTCACTCGAGCCCAGTCTCCTGTCCTTCGCATACTCTCTGTGCTCAACGCTCTCTTGGACGCTAAGGCTGACTGTGATGTGTTCGCGGATGAACGGAAGAAGTTCTTATCTGTATTGTGAAATGAACGTATGGCAGTCGAGTAGAGTTTAATTTAAAATAAATTTGAATTAAAAGAGGCTTTACTATCGTGGATTTGTCGATAAAATTGATCATATTGCTTCGCCTTATCGAGTCGGACACCGGTGACCAGACACAGTATAAAATAATATTTTATTTTTTAGATTATGGATTCAGTAGATGATTCTGAACCCCCATCAATTGAAATTTTTCGTCGGTTATTTAAAAAAAAATCTGCTCTTCCATACATTTTGACCGCGTAGGTATTGCACTTTTCTATGAAACAGCTGTTTTTTTTACCTGCAGTATTGTCTCTCCTTTTCACTTTAATCCGTCCAAAGGTTGTCTGTAAAGGATCGCTTTTAGTGATAATACTGCCCATTATGTCACACTATGTAAAATTTCTGCATTTATATCTGTAATTTTTATGGTGTACATATTAAAGAATATTTTATCTACATTATTGATTAGATTTGCGCACATCTCTGGTGGAAATGCAGCTTAAAGATGGGTTTAGGGACCCAACGAACATATTAAAGCAAAAGCCCTCTTTCTTGATATTCTTTTAGTATGGATATGGAGTCTCTGTTTACACAAAGAGAATTTGGTGGAGAGTGGACAGAATTAGCATTCGCTCGTTAAGTATAAACCAACCTTACGATTAAGTAAATTAAATCTAAATCCAAATTACTTCAAAACACTGCAGATTCAACAAACAATGAAACCAATTCAAGTGCCGGATGACGTCAGTGGATAGTTTCGTCACAGGCACACAAAGGCTGGTGCGCAAACACGGAGATGCGACTAGTGTTGTTGCCGCTTGAGACGATTACACTAAGACAACATGCTGAATGTTGGTCCGTGGACCATATCCGTTATTTCAGACGGTACCAACTGTTAAATACTATTATGGATGAACTAGCTTTTGCTCTCCGCTTCGCCAGTGTGGAGGTCGGATAGTATCCCACGGAAAAGTACTACCGTCACGCACACGCCAGTAAAGCTCCCAGTCGGCAGGATTTTTTCCGACATCTAAAAGAATCATACCATATTTCAGCTACACATACATACAACACTGCCGCAAGAGGGTAGTACACTGCAAAGTGGAAACTCGGTCTGGTAAGCCACAGAGAGCTAGTACGCTGCAACGCGGAAGCTCTGGCCAAATCATCCAAGGACCTGTGCTAAATGTCCGACGGTGCTGACTCAAACCAGGTCCATGTCCGCCATTTTAAGATGCCTGAAATCTTCCGCGGCTGCTGTTGAACCTTATGTACATACATAAGGATATCTCGCCTAGAAAATCAGTACTGAGTGTGAAGTTGTGAAGCAGAAGCTCTGCACAAATTATTATAAAGATGAGTATTTACTTTTTCTAAAACCATATTTCTTAGCCACTCTATGTAACTTCTGTGTAAAATTTAACATGGATAGGTATCATACCCTTGCTATTAGGTAATGATCAAATAATTACATTATTATCTAAAATATTAATAATGTGTACAGTACAACTATTTTTTTCTTTCTTCTTTCTTTCATAATGGCTCTCGGCAAACTTCATGTTTCGTCAGTCTAGCAGCTTTCCTCTCATTTTTAAATAAATTACATTAAGTTAACAACTCTATAAACTTCCAAGTCGATTGAGAGCGTCCGATCTGCAACAAGTGCAATAGAAATCAGACGATTGACGAAAGACGAAGTTTGCCGAGGGACATTAAGAAAATTGTTGTACTGTACCTACCTATTTTTGAAAATAAAATAACGTCTAAGGGTCAGTTCACACCGAGACGTGACGCGAAGCGACGCTGCGCGCACTTTTGAAGATAACTGTGGTGGTATCAACATCACCAAATGCAAACTACGCATCAAAAAGACCTGACGTCACACAACATCCTGACGTCATACAAATCATGCATCGCGAGTTAGAGTTTATCGCATGATCGACATATATATAAGCTCCCGACTTCAACCATCGGGCAGTTGCCCGCCAGACACGACACCCGTCTGGTCGGAGGATCCTCCCTTTTCTATGGTGGATCGGTGAACTTTACAACATGTTCCTCATACCCCTAAATTGGTGACCCCGACGTGATGAACGATAACGCAGCCTTCGTGGAACTACTTCAGCGTGACGTCATCATCATCACCACACATAATGTTGGCACCCAAGATAAAGGCTTGCCAAGTTTGGGGCCAACTTTTAAAGAAAATTATTGTTAACTCCCGTTCCCTGTTACATCATAATTACTATTGCTAAAATGTCGTTGAAGACGCCCAAAATATACAAACCGCTGACGTAGATAGGTATTTGCCAATCGAGTATACTCCCTGTAGCCAAAACAGGTTTTACTATAGGTGGAATACAGACGTCAGTAACATGCCGTATCTATGTGAGACCGCAGGCCGCGTACCTTTGCGCCTGTCACCCCCAGCTAGCCAATATTGTAACCTCGGCTTTAAATATGTACAAAAATATCGCCGGCATTCACTAAAGAAGAATATTTATTTACGTAGATGGTTTGTTTTCGCATCTTAAAAACGCGTGACTGTCAAATCTTATGCATTTTTAGCTTCTTTTAAATATTTCTTTGGTACTAGATAAAAAATCGACCGTAGCAGCTGCAGGAGGCGCTCTGTACCGAACCCTTTGGGAGGAAGGCGTGAATTTATAAAAGTAGTATGTAGAATTGTACATAAACAAGAAATCTACTTCTTCTCATGTATCAGCATAAACTATATGAGAATTACTCATGCTGTTGCAATAATATTTAACAATTAATCTATCCATAGACTGCCTCGTTGGTCTAGTGGTCGCAAGCGCTACTGCTGAGCATGAGGTCCTTTTTTTTTTTTTTTTTTTGGGTGGGAAATCATCAAATGACGGCTCCCGCTCTGGGTGGAGCGGGAGGGCGTGTCAGACTCTTACTGACTAAAACCCACCCGTGTTCCTTCTGTTGCCTGTGCAATGCCAGGGGGCCACGGTATCCATTTCGGACTTTCCCGCAACCCCGGCAGGCAAGATCCCCTTCACTCACTGACACTCTTTGAGGTGCGCGTGGAACACAACGCGCCGTCGACCCGGGCCTGGTCCTTACCGGATGGCGAGCTACCCATTGCTCACCGTCCGCAAGCCCGCGCCTACGGTGGCGGGGAATCAGCGATTGATTCCCGACGCCCAGGGCGTCTCCTCCTGCGGCGGCTAGGGGCGTGAGGGCGCGAAGTTTGCCTCTCCCTCACGCGTTCCGCCTCCTCCTTAGCGAGCATTACTGCTTCGCAGAAGGAGGTGACGGCCTCCCATGCCCTCTCGCTCCGTACCATGGCCTGGACCAGGGCCGGACGCGAGAAATCCCCGCCACCGATCGCCTCCACGAGGAAACTTTGTGTATTGACTCAAAATATGTGGTTCGCACTAGCGACAAATTATCAAATAGCTACCCATTAGTCAAGCTTACAACCTCCCTCAGGGTGCGCCGCCGCTTGGAGGTTTGGGGTAATTTTTTATAGAGGATTTCTTCCTCGCGGTCCGGGCGGTTAAGCCAAGACCCTCGACCCCCGTCAAGTGCCAGAGACATGACCTTGACACTCTTCGGGGCTACGAGACCAACGGTGGCAGAAGGCTTCCTCCTGCCTGCCCGACGGCAGTGTTAGTGCACGCCGAGCCCGTACTCCAACGCTGCTCAACGTGTGCTCTCTCCGAGTACACGTTAGAGCGTTCCTCCGACAGGATATTGGCATACGGACCACGAGACCCCTTAGGCACACAGTACCTAATGGGGAGACATTGCCCGCATCCCAGGGCGCACCGTCCTGAAGACTGGCCTTCCCCCCGGACGCATCCGAAGGGAATTCCAGCCCACAGGCACACGGGGAGGTTTCCTGTCCAAGCACCCCGAGCATGAGGTCCTGGGTTCGATTCCTGGGTCGGGCAAAATGTTTTTGGATTTTTCTATCTGAAATTTCTCAGTAGCAGCCCGGAGTCTAGATTTGTGCTCGGTTGATGGCTCGCCCCCTATTACATAGGACTTAAACATAACTGGCGAAATGTGCGTATACCTGCTACAGGTACACCTCTGCACAACCCTTCGGAGAAACAAGGCGTGATGTTATGTTATGTTAATATATCCATTATTATTAATCCCATCTTCCTGGCTCAGCTTGCCGTGCTGGCGCTGCCACTGCGGCTGCAGAAAACCTCAAATCAAATCAAATCATTTATTTGCTTAAATATGGTTAGGTACATAAGGTGTTACATAATTATAACAAAAGTTCTTTAAACCATATCCTACCTTAATAGGTGTGCAAATACATATATTTAATACAATAATAATACACATATATAAACTCACGCCTTCCTCCCATGAGGTTAGACATACAACTATAGAACGCCTTGTTTACGTCCATATATCTGGTAGTACACGCACGCTGGTAGCGAGAAATATTTCTTACATTATAAAACAACAAACATTATCTAAAAAAAATATTAAAATTAGAGTATCTATTTATTGACATTTTATTAATTACATTCTTTTGTAATTGTTTAATTTTAAAATGTAATTACATTTATCATTTAAATAATAATTAACTTTTCACACCACCTGCTCGAAAATGTCAAATTATATGTCATTAGTGGCCGGGGGCACAGCCGGTCAATAATGTTGTACTGGATTCCATTATGACCCGCTGGTCAATAATGTGATTTGAATTTGGAATCCCACATGCTCAGCAAAATTGGCAGTATAGTACTAACAAACACCCTTTGGTGCCAGAAAGAGGAAAGCTATTCTCGATACCCTTACTACGCGTGGATGATATTCTCGATTTTAAAAAGAAAAAGTTATTAAAAAAAAAAAAAAAAAAAAAAAATTTTTTTCAAGTACAAGATTCTGAAGCATTGACATTGATAAATACTTTGTTTTTCGTACTATGGCTATTATTTTCTCACAGTAGGTGTAAAAAGTAGAGTATCCTCCTCTGGGATAAAGGTGTCTTTGCCTTGGGATAGCTTGAATCCCTCGCTGCATTCAGGATTCTTGTATTAACTCCCTCGCTTCGCTCGTGAGTTAAACTCTTAACTCCCTCGCTGCGTTCGGGAGTTAAATCCCGAATCCTTCATTGCGCTCGAGATTCAATATGACGCCCGTGACATAAGACACAACTTTAGCCCCTCGGTGCATAATCTACTATTATAATATGCTTTATTAATTTAAAAAAAATCTTTAATCTGTTTTTAAATGATGCAAAATTCGTTGCTTCCTTTATATTATTAGGTAATTTATTATATATTCTAGGGATGCACTCTTGTCAAACATAACCGTTCTATGGTTTATTGCTCGAAGTGTACTGGCAAGCCCCTGGTACTTTTTAATGTTTCATATTTATTTATATTATTTCTAATGTCTAATGCTAGTTCATAGATATACAGTGATGGGAATGCCACTATTTTTAAATTTATGAAACGTGGTTTACAAGTATCTGTAGGTTTCAATGTATGTACATATTGCCCGGATACATTTATTTTGGACTTCGAAGACTTTTTCTCTTACAGTGGCATTCCCCCAAAACAATATACCATATCGTAGTATCGAACCAACATAAGCGTGGTAAGCAGATAGAAGTGCACTTTGATTTACCACTTTACGAAGCATATACAAGGCATATGAATAGCGCTATATGTTGAGGAATGCACGGATTCATTTGTTTCCATGCAAAAAATACGGGATGCAAAAAAAAAAAATGTAGATCAGTTCATTAAATATTGTTAGAAAATCTCAACTACTTACTAGTAAGGCGCAGCTGTCCCAGGCTCAGTCATAGAGTCAGTCGTAGGCTCAGACTTCCCAGACTCAGGTTCAGACGTCCCAGACTCAGGTTCAGACGTCCCAGACTCAGGTTCAGACGTCCCAGACTCAGGTTCAGACGTCCCAGACTCAGGTTCAGACGTCCCAGACTCAGGATCAGACTCAGGCTCAGAATTCCCAGACTCAGGCTCAGACGTCCCAGGCTCAGACTCAGCAACATTCATATCTTCGGCAGTCGCACTTTCTTCACCCGCACTATCTATAGGACCTTGATAATCGTAATCCGTCATATTTGCTGTAACATCTACTTCATTCATATCTTCGTCATTTTTTTCGATCTGATGCCAGTCCTGCTCCGAAGCTCTTACTGTGAATATGCATGTAGAAACACATTCATACTCGTCTTTAAACATATTAATGTTAGGGAGACAGCCACGCCAGATGCCGACTTCACATCTTGATCCTGTTTTCCAGTAGTATAAAACTGTTTGAGGTGATTTTCCGCAGTCCTTCCAATTAAAGTTTGCGAAGCATTGACGGGGTGGATCTGGAGAAAAGATTAAATCAATATATATATAACAATAACAAAAGTCCTGACTGAAATTTTTGCCAGCCGGATTTTGAGTTCGCGGCGGTGAAGTAGTATTACTTTATTTTTGTACAAATATGTTTGAACGCGTACCGCTACCGTTATTCAAATTCCAAAAACTTCATGGGGTTATTTTATCGACAGATCAAAATGTGCTAAGAAAAAGTGTCTTATGCCAGGAAAATAATAAATTGAACTTCTTCTAACACACAAGTACAACTTACTCGTGTTAACAAGTCCTGCACAAGTTGCTATGCTTAAGATCGTCGCGAACGCTGCCATCTCAACGTTTCGGAACAATATAAGTACATTTTTTGATTAAACAACACTTCGTTAAGATAAAGCGTTAATTGCTTTCTGCTCGAGTGAAAAATAATGTAAAATTTCATTTATTCGTACCTCCTATAATTTCCTATTGCATTATACTTTTTTGTCATCTAACTAATATTATCTAAAGTAATATTATAAAGAGAAATGATTTGATATTTTGTATGTTTGTTTGTAATGGATAAACTCAAAAAATACTTAACCAAAAAAAAAAGCCCTACGTAAATTGCAATAGGTAATTTTGCAACCAAGCTAACCAAAATTTGCCTATAAAATTCATTATTTGGCGTGCACTGTGAAAACAATTGATGATACATAAAATCATGTACTACGTGTTTATAGCACTCATTATTACCCACAAAAAAGTCCGCGAGGCTATAGTATGTCTAATTAATATAGTTAAGTCATAATAACCGTTTTTTGATAGCCGTGTTCTGATTGGGTGGCCCATATATAGGGTGGATTTTTGAGATGGGGCACGTAAAGGGCCGTACCTTAACCGTTGTAGCTACAGGCGGCCTGGGCCTCAAGTCTGCTATTACAATAGTGTCAGAATGGTCTATCATTGATTTCATAATTGTTGATTTTAACAAGTTTGGTAATCTACTAACATATTGGCGTCAATATGGCTTTCCAATGGTCAGCCACTGACACTCCATTGCAAGAAATGGCATCTATTGGTAATCTCGTACATAATGAAAAATGAATGACTGACTTATGCGGTAATCTACTAAAATTTTGACCGTTCCTTTGATCAGTGACCTACCATGAGAACGTCATTGTGCAGTCATTTCTTTTAATTCGTTACGAGTATCGTGTTTGTGGAATATAATGATCAACCAATGATGAACCAATGATCGACCATTATGTATTTAGCAGATTACGAACTTTTAGCAAAATGACAATGAGATCGTGTTGGAATGACGAATTTATAAAAATATCAGATTTGGGCCCCTGGCCACGACCTTGTAGCGGTAGCTTAGCGCGGGGTGGCGAGCGGTATAAACACATATACAAAAAAATATGAAGCATGCAAATTCAAATTCAAAAGTCATTCTATATAATACACTGGCCTGCAAAACTAAGTACTACACTTTATTTATTTTTTCTAAACTATAGAAGTTAGAGATTTAAAATAAAAAAGTTTTATAGCAATTTTTATCAGCTTTCTTTGAAACTATAGTAAATTATACATTGGTAACATTTTTAAATCTAAAAAAATATAAAACAATAAAAATAGGCATTTTTAGCTTAGTGTAAAATTCAATTAACATTTACAAGTATGTTTTACATGTTATTTATTTTTTAATAACTGTTATTGCCCCCTCGGGCTCTGCTTACAGCTTCGAGTCGATTTGGCATACTGAACACGATGTTTCAGAGCCGATGTTGGGGAATATTCTCTCATTCTTCTATCAGGCCTGTTTAAGTGCCCTGAGGGTGGTAGGTGGTGGTCTCCGGCTTCTGACTAGCCTCCCTAGCTCATCTCAGGCGTGCTCAATCGGGTTGAGATCAGGACTTCTTGATGGCCAAGCCATCACGCTACCAACCTCCTGAATATACTCTTGCACGACCCGAGCCGTGTGTGGCCGGGCATTATCATGCACCAGAATCGATCCATCAGCCATATTTACTAAATACGGCCCTGCATGCTCATTGAGAATCTCCTGGGCATATCTTTCCCCAGTCAGAGTGCCATTTTCTATGGCCACTGACTCTGTGCGACCTTCTGAAGATATGCCAGCCCATACATGGACACTGCCTCCACCGTACTGGAGAAGCAGGCTTGAAGGTATCGCTCACCAGGTCACCTGTAGACACTTCGCCTTCCATCAGAAGTGTAAAGTGAGAATCGAGACTCATCTCTAGACAAAATTGCTGACCATTCTTCTTGATCCCACTGTATGTGTTCACGGGCGTATCGCAGTCTCGCTACTCGATGCTCTCTCTCGAGTTAGGGGCCACTCGCTGGTCTTTGGGGTTTCAGGTTGGCTTCAGCCAGTCTTCTTCTCACTGTACTGTCACTAATGTTGTCCCTTCGGGTCTGAAGAACCTGTTGCTGGACTTCATCTGCATTTAGGTGGCGATTTCTCAACACAGTGGAAACAATATCACGGTCTTCTCGGGCACTAGTACACCTGGGTCTGTCATTACCAGGTCTCCTCAAATGGTTTCCAGTCTCTCCGTACCTTCGCTTCACCTTCTGGACCGTTCGTAACGTCACACCCACCATTCTTGCAGTACGACGCATATTGATGCCTAGTTTCAGAAAAGTCATGTTCCTAACACATTCTTCAGGTGAAAGAGGCATGATATATAAGTTTATGTGCTGTTGTCTAACTTAGCTTTTGTAACAAAACTCAATTGTAATTCGAAAAGGATTATTTTGATTTTAACGTTTTTTTCAGCCATTTAACTCGCATGTGACTAAAAGAGTGATGAATATAAATGTTGAGGGATGGAGAGGGAGAGGAAGACCAAAGATACGATGGATGGATTGTGTGAGGAGTGATATGAAGGAAAAAGGTGTAGATGATTGCGTGACGGTTGACAGGGGAGAATGGAAGAAGAAAACGTGTTGCGCCGACCCCAAGTAATATGGGATAAGAGCAGGAAGATAATTGACTATGAAGTTTTTATGTACGAAATTAATCTCTTTATCGAGTCCTTTTTGTTTCGAAAGTATATACCTATTGTATTGCAATTTTAAAAGTGTGATACTTAGTTTTGCAGGCCAGTGTAGTACCTATGCAAAATAATTTACAGTACACAACACAAAACATAATTTAAATTATACATTAATAGTCATATGATAGCTAGCACACGCCAAAATACCAACCAAAAACATCGAGAACTATATTCAGGCAGAAATAAAAATAACTAAACGTAAACAATATCTAAATAAAAGCCTCCAGCCATAAAGGGCGTGCTCGCCCATCGAGGTAAAATAAATAACTGTCGAGGTCACTAGCTAACCATAACCATATTAATAGCTAACAAAACAACTCATAAAAAAATACATTGTAAGGAGTGGATTATGTTAACAATAAATTGAAATAAAATTAAAATAAATTGACTTATACAGTAAAATTATAAACAATTATATAAACTCATATAACCTGACAGTAGGTTAGCTCATTCTGGAGAGAGAACATTGAAACATTGTCTTGAGTTAATCACAGCGACCAACTATTCATATCATTTAAGTAGTCGTTGATAGATTAGTATGCCTTTGAACAAAGGTTGGATTTTACTTTCGTTTTAAACGCATTAAAAGGATAAATCCCAACAAATGAGTTAGGTATGAACCTTATGAAGCCGGTGAAAGGGAGTAGTTTTAGTATACAAGTGTATATTTTGCCTAATATATAAGATGTTGGCGAAGATGAATTGTGATACCACTGTGAGGATACCGATATCTTTGAAAAAAATATCAGAGAAACTCTGGCACCTAGCTGTTAAATTGCTCAAATAGCTCGTTTATGAAGGACAAATATTTTGAATATCAACAGCTTTGCACCACAGCAGAATACCTTCATAATGCTATGAAAATAACTAAAATAGATTAACCGGGCTGTATCAACGTCATTGTGTGTTGTCTTACTTTCCTGACGGCGGCGTAGGCGTCCGAACTGAGCCTTCCCGCTAGGCTCGATATATGTTGGCCCCACTGAAGATTGGCATCTAAAGTAAGTCATTGATATACACTAAGAACAAGAATGGACCCAGTATTGAGCTTGGAGGAAGATTTCAAACCCCCAATATCTACACATTGGGACCTATTATGTAAATAAGAATTTATAAAGTTGAGAGCTTTGTTTTGCACACCGTAATGACTCAGTTTACTCAAAAGCGTGTCATGGTGCACGCATGGTGCACTTTGCCCGACCCAGGAATCGAACCCAGGACCTCATGAAGTCCGATACGCACTCAGCCGGTTTTTATTTCCTATTAAATTAAAAAAACTTGATTCTTACGTTAACTTTTAAATTACTAGGTATCTGAACTTAATTTAATAAATACACAGAAAAATATTTTTAATAAAAAAATAATAGTTTTACGTTTACAACTGTTTCTGATACCTAACCAAATCAGGAAGATTAACATTTCTATGTACCTACATTGTTTCATAAGCAGAGGGTATCTGAAGCATCTGTCTTTTGACAAGGGTTCAGGGACAGGAGCGCTTACGGATGTTGTCATCCTAAATTTTTATAATATGTAAATTGTATTCATACTACGCGAATTTTCTGAGTTTGTGTATTGTGTATACACAAACTCAGAAAATTCGCGTAGTTCGTCTTTATAAAAGTCTTTAGAAAAGTTTGCTATCACTAGCAAAAGCTGATATATTTTTTTAATGTAACTTTATCCAGAAAGAATATATGAAGTTATATTATCTTTTTAAAAATAGAAATACACTGTTTTAAATATATATATATTTTTTTTTTTTTATAACGGAAATTGAGTTATTCAATCCTAATGTAATTTTAACAGGATGGAAAGAAAAATATCGTTTAATCAAACTTATGGAATAATTTGTTAATGGTTTTTATTTAATACAATATAACTCTTCCCCTAGCTCGCACACATGCGGAGATCCTCCTGGGCCTGCTGAGGATCAAGTTATCCAGCATTTCTTGCGGTAACCTGTCCCATTCTTAAATAGCGCCTTTCCTGATCTCTGGCACTGTTTGGGGAGGTGGCTGACGGTTCCAAACAGCTCACTTAGGAGCATCCCACGTGTGCTCTATTGGGTTTAAGTCAGGCGAGCTGGCAGGCCAGTCTAATCTTGTGATCTCGTATTCTCGGAGAGCAGCATTGACTCTTTGAGGTCGATGTGTGGGCGCACTATCATCGACCAGTACGAATTGGTTCCCATGGTTTACTCGGAATGGTCTGACAATTCTATCAATAGCGACTGTTTTGTACCTATCTGCCTTCATGGAGCCTCGATACGGGATCAAAGGCGTTCTAGCTCCAATAATAATTCCACCCCAAAAGGACACCGATTTCCCGCCTTGTTGAACGGTTCCAGTGGCAGTTCTTTGCCTTTCAGTGTCCAGGTCTTCTCCAGACACGGACACATCTGTTATCTAGAGGAGTACTGATTCGCGATTCGTCAACGAAGAAACAGTTTTGCCAAATGTTTTCCTTCGCATCGTTTTCATTTTGCCGGAGCCTAGCCCACTGCAATCTCCGTCGCTGACGTTGCTGTGAATTCAGAGGTGCCTGCCATGACCTTCGTGCTCGTACTCCAGCCTGGTGTAAGCAATTCCTAATGGTCTGATTGCTAGCTGCAAGTCCAGAGGCGGCCCGCACTTCCGCTTTTTGTTGTTGTTGTTGTAATAGCGTTGATTGTTGGGTCACGGGCTGCCAGCAATCTGATATAGCGCTTCTGAGCAGCAGTTAGAACGGTTGGGCGACCACTGCGGGGTCTCGGTCAGCTAAATTATACATGCCGAGGTACCTCTGCAACCCACGTTGCAGAGGTACCGTTGCATGTATAATTTAGCTAGTGGCCACCCACGACACAGGATTGGGATACAGCAACTCTGCGTGCTATTCCTCTCGTGGAATATTCTTCTTACCTCAAAGTTACAATTCTTGCTCGTACAACTTCTGATAATCCTCTTGGCATTTCATCAATAGCAACTTTCCCCGAAAAAATATTATAAATCCGTTAAAATTGACTGTCAGATTTCTGAATGAGCGTAGGCTTGGATTGTTTTTTTTTTATACGAGTATGGAAAAACAATTGAGATTGTTTTTTTTATTTTATATTCTAAATCTATATTTTGAAGTAAATAATCTAAAAAGTAGAAGAAATTACAAAGTCTACCGTAACAAAAAGATTTAGATTTTTCAAATTGTTCGCAAACTTTTTTTGATATGTGTATGTGGAGGATAATCTCCGGAACCACAATTCCGATTTGCAAAATTCTTTCACCAATTGAAAGGTACATTATTCCAGGTGGACTAAGGCTACATATTAAGTAACAAAAAGAAGTTCATACTATTTTGAATACATGCAAGCCTAGTACTTTTAATTCGTTTACTGCACAGAAATTGCGCACAACGTGTCGAATCGTGAGGTCGCTAATACCCAAAAAAATTAAAACAACAGACTTCAAAATTACCTTTTAAAAGCTAATACACTCGCGGTCAAATAAAACGGGTCGAGGAGGAAAATCCCTGTAACCTGCAAATTCATGCATGAAACTAACTTTATAATATTACAGAGGAATTGTAATATTGTATGAAATAAAACCTTAATTGAACTACAACAAAATTTTAAAAACCTCAATTTGCTTTTGCTTGTTTTCTCAATTTTGTTCTCATCTGTCAAATCAAAATGATGAAAGGCGGTCATTTGTCGTCTTTCACTATCATTATTGAATTACTATCATGTCGCTAACACCAGAAAAATGTCCACGTATCGTCACTACTGTTAAGCATAGTTTTCGATGTTTTTGGTTGGTATATTGGCGTGTGCTAGATGTCATATGACTATTAATTTATATTTTAAATTATGTTTTGCGTAATGTAAATTATCTTGCATACTATTATATAGAATCATTTTTTTCTAACTGAACAGACAGCTGTGCTGCTGGGGAGTTTGTTGTGCCACTTCTTCTTCCCAGCAAAAGCACTAGGAAGTGGTGAATGGTGGACGTTTTGGGGGACTGTCAAGTAATTTTGACGTTCGAAAAGTGCTGATTCTCAGCCTAGTTTGATAAAATGACTTATGAAAACTACGTCATTTTGTAGAAGTCAGAAAGTCAGTGAATTACAGCAAGAACAATAGGCGTGTCACTTTCTACAGTGCAGAGAGTCGTCCAACGTTTCCGAGAAACTGGGCACAACATAAGACCAGGAACCGGCAGACCGAGATGTACTACGGCTCGAGAGAATCGATTTGTTGTTACGATCATGCTCCGAAATCGGGACTTCACGGCAGTTGAAGTAACAAATCAACTTTGGGAGACCCGTAGAGACGACGTAAGCGAGCGGACTGTAAGGCGGCGGCTCCTTGAAGCTATTTTGACCCCACATAGACTCGCAAATGGTTCAAAACTTTAAAAGGAACATCGGGTAGCAAGATTACGTTACGCCCGCAAACATGCACAATGGGGAGACGAAGAATGGGCAAGAGTAATGTTTTCTGACCAATCCAGATTTATGTTGTATGCTGATATGATGGGCGGCGAACAGTCTACCGACCTGTGGATCGAAAAAAGGCTCTCGAAGATAATGGAGCTTAAATGTTAGAGGGTCGGTTTTTTACTTGAAATGACTTCTAATAGCCAATATTTTGCATAAATATATCATAGGATACAATCTGGTAGGCAAATTAAAAACTTATATTTAAAAAATAACATAACATAACATCACGCCTTGTTTCCCCGAAGGGTTGGGCAGAGGTGTGCATAAGCACACCCACAGTATAGAAGGGATTCTCAATTAGCCACCTGTGTAAAGCCCTTCTGAAGCGGGCCATTGGAAGTTCTTTAATTTGGTTAGGATTCTTGTATTTGGTCCACACCTATGAAATCAGCGTTTTGTATGGATAATTTTACAGAAGTTGCATTTTTCATACTAAAATTTTCTTATTATGTTTAGAAAACTATAAGTTATAAGGTTTTTTTACTATTGGTAGTTGTCTATGATGGTCATTATTCGATATAATATCAAGCAATTGATGAATATTTTAAAAGATAGAAGTGACGAGGTTCTCTATTTGTGAGAAAAAAACGCCAATTTTTGAATGCACATAGGTTAGCAACTTCGCTTATATAGCTCTGTTTTCGTTCGAGGAATAATTAATCTATTTGGATATCTAGTTTTGAACTTGCATTTATCTCCCAATAGTCCAGTAGGTTAGAGAATTGGCTGTGATAGACGGACATCCAGCCAGCCACACGGACAGACACACGAGAGATCCTATTAAAGGGTTCCATTTTTTTTCCTTTTGAGGTACAATCAATCTGCCTAGCCTTTTCCCAACTATGTTGGGGTCGGCTTCCAGTCTAACCGGATGCAACTGAATACCAGTATTTTACATGGAACGACTGCACCACGCCTCCACAACCCAGTTACTGGGTAACACTAAACCCCTTTTATTCCTTTTGAGGTACGGAACACTAATAATAAAAATAAAATGAAGTAAAAATTATACAAGAAACGTGTTTTTTAGTCGTTATTTGTTAAATATTGTACGGTGGTACGGAACCCTTTGTGTGCTAGTCTGACTCGCACTTGCACCATTCATTCATTAATTCAACGGTTTTTTTATCTTTCTATCTAAGTAGCTCTTAAGTGGATACATCGATTTGAATGCGGCAGTTTTTACAAGAAGCTGTTTTAGTACAGGTTTTTCTAAGCCGCTTAGTAAAAATCTGCCCAGTTTGAAAATGGACTGCACTTTTGCTTATTTCTACTTAACACATGCCTCGGAGGAAGGCTCTCTGATGTTCCGACGAAAAATCAGGGGGTTTGAGAATCTCTCGCCAAAGATTGCATCTTGCAGAAGGCTCGTTACCATCAACTGGATCCACGCACTTGATTGTTTTATTAAATCTTTGATAAGTTACCTCCTTGATTGCCATGGGTTGAAGTAAAAAGTTCGTTCCATTTTTAAATAACACGGCAGATATGAGTTTTCATATTAATTTATTCGGCCGCTAAACACGACAGATATGGATTTTCATACAAAAATTGCCAGCCGGGCGCTCGCATATTTTCGACTAATACAGCAATTTCGAATTTATCTCGACGATGGTTGTCAAAAAAGTAAGTTTTCTCAAACATGCTTCTAAACTCTGCTCGAATTTCCAATCATGTTTGAAAAAAGTTACTTTATTCTTAACATGCTTGATTGAAGTTCTCCTTTTTTTCAACTCTTCTGATTTTAAGTGCCTTAATGAATTAAAGTAATTTTCAATGCGCCGGGAGGTCATGGGACCATTTTTACTCTTTGGTCGGTCCTTACGGTCATAGCGTGATATTACATAGCTCATAGCCTTCCTCAAGAATTGGGCTATCCAATGCAAAAAGATTTTTTATTATAATCCTTTACAAGATCCAAAATAAAATTATCATTGAATGTTAGACCTTTTGATGACATTGTAGCGGTTACACCACCACATACGAACTACGCATCAAAGATATGACGTCACACAAATCCTGCATCGCGCAATTAGAGTTTACACACACACATATACAAGACTATCCGACATCAACAGTCGGGCAGTCGGCCCGCCAGACACAACAACCGTCTGGTCGGAGGATCCTCCCTTTTCTATGGTGGATGAGTGAACTTTACACCCTGTTCCTCATACACCTAAAACATCATAATCATATTTATTTGGTAGCGATGACTTGATTTCAGATGTTTAGACTAGGATAACAATTGTTCCAGATGTTGGACGATAGTAGGTAGATAACTATAAATGCGATTAGAAAGTCGATAACTCGTAAAATATAATTCCGGGGAGACTTCAGTCCACTTAACCCTATACGAACTGGGTCCAGCCCTAATTACACTATGTCCCTTAAACCTGAATTTAAAACCTCTTTTATATCTTTATGTCGTTGAAAAGAGTTAACCCTTCTAACAGCTAATGGTTAGTGGCCAGCCCGAAGTGTTTCCGTCGACCTTTTATAGAAAGTTGCACGACACATGCGAAGGGTTAGGAACATAAGAGTGCTGGAGTTGTTAGTTAGTCGGCCTTTTCGTGTGACATGGAAAATAAAGTATTCCAGTTGTCCATCAATTTAGTAACCAATGGGAACGTACAACTGGGGTAAACAGTATGCTATGTCCTAACCTAACCCAGGTCATGGTCTATACGTGAGTGAAATTTCATCGAAATCCGTTGATCCGTTAAAACGCATTGACAGTTGTAAGCTACTTTTGTATTAATAACATTAGTATGGAAAGATAAAAAAAGTGACATACCTACTTCAAGAGCGTTTGTTTAAGAGCGTTTTTAATACCTTTCGAAACTATGTAAAAATTGTTAATATATATACAGGGTGGAAGGGACATCGACGTGAAAACTGATACCATGGATTCAGTACATAATTCTGAACCCCCCGTTAAAAAAAAACAGCTATTCCATAAATTTTGACCTCGTAGGTATTGAACTTTTCTATGAAACAGCTGTTTTTTTTTAAATAACTGACGAAAAATGTCAACGCAGGAGGGTTCAGAATCATGTACTGAATCCATGGTGTCAGTTTTCACGTCGATGTCCCTTCCACCCTGTATAAATCATTATTTTCAGACCAGAGATCCATAAAATATGAAAAAAACAAGTTGGTACTTACTCGTACTAACTAAAACACGTTTAATACACTTAGTATCTTACTTTATACCCGAATGACGGTCTGCCATCCAGTGACATATTATTAGGCCATCCACCCGGCTACAGAAGCAACGAGGCTGTTGGGGTATCAGTGATGCGATTCGCAGACGCAGCAGCGAGCCGAAATCTGGAACACGTGCGTCCGCGAACATCCCCGACTCGCTACAGAAGCGCAACAAACCCAGCGCGTTTCGGGTAGGAACGCGCTATTATATTGGACTCGTAGAGCATTGTACGAGCCCTGTGTATAACTGACCCACAGGGCGCACGTGTACAGCGACTGGCAGTAGGCCCTGAACAGTTTTATTTTAATCTGTCGCGTACACCGTGTGAACCTGCGGGCCAGCATGTTACACCGGACAGCCAACGCTCTACGTTCCCTCTGTAAATCGGCGTCATCCGACAGCCTATCGGTGGCCCAGTGCCCCAAGTATTTAAAACGAGTCACTCTTTTCAGCGGAACTCTACCCAAGGTAACCGGTGGAACAACGTCATATATTTTATTTTACGCCCTAAACACTAAGAGCTCGCTCTTGGTTAAGTTGGACCTGAGACCATTAGTCACCGCATAGTCTTCACAGATTCCGAGGAGCTTTCTTAAGGCACTGATTGATGGCCTCCCTGGCATCCGACCCACCCGTCGATGGCTCTGCGGTCTGTCTCTGAAGTCCCAGCGGTGACTCTGTCCTAAACGATAAAATTAGGCAAGGTGATAGATGGAATCCTGGAAAAAGACATAAGGTACTTTTTGTCTCAAAAATCATCATCGATATATGGGATGAAAGTTTGTATTTGAAATCCGGCATTTCTTAAGTTAGGGACATGAAAAGGTAAATTTATACTTTTGGCAAGAAATAAAAAATTATGCATTTCAGCGTTTTTGTAACATCATCCCCCAAAGGGGTAAACTAGGGTGATTTTAAAATTCACATGTACAGTTGTGAGATTGAAGGAAAGGGATTGAAAATATAATCATAGTCCGTATCTTGAATTAACATTAAGTCTTTATCTCATTAAAATCGGCCCACTTGCACTCTGTCAAAAGTTATTACAATTCGTAAACTAACTAAACTAACCTTTCTACCTTAGGTATAAATTGTGTTACACTTTCACATTTATAATATTAGTTAGGATAAGGATTATCATACCTACAAGTACTAAACACGTAAGTTGTCATTAAATGGGAAACAAAATTTTCATTAACAAACTGTTAATTAACCATTTGTTATCTTTACAACCCATTTCCTCACTCGGATTCTGCTTGAGAGATTCGCGGCGACGTAGATTATAAATGGCTCTGACAGCTGTTGCTGACCATACAGTACTGTAGGCTATCCTTAATTAATTAACCATTATACAATTCAATATATATTTTATACCTACACGATGGCATTTTTATCGAATTACATCGATGACTAAAAATTAAACAAACATTCTAATTAAAAAAACTAGTAACGACCAACGGCGCGGGCGGCGATATTCAGTACAATATTTTACTGCATTTGTTTTTAATCATAGGTATGAACAGTGGGATGCTGACGAGTGATCCTTAACTATAAAATATAGAAAAAGACACGGGTACTGACGACAGAAGTGAAAACTTAAAACTGCCATCTATATTATATGGATCTCTTCCTGGCTTCCAGCTTATAAGAAACGACCGGTCGGTTGGTGGTGGTGGTGGTGTTGCCATATATCTCCGGGCACATATTCCATACTCTGTTGTCAATGTGTCAGCGCAGCCACCGCCATCTAATGCTGGTGAACATCTCTTCCTTGAAGTCGAACTACACCATTCAAAATTACTTCTTGGCGTCTATTATTGTCCCTCTTTACGCGTTAATTTCTTTTCATCTTTTGAAAACCTCCTAACAATGCTGATTCCTTCTTACAGTCATAGTATAATCATGGGTGACTTTAATACTTCTTTTCTGAAAAAAGACTATCGCTCTTCTTCCCTGATTAATATTTTGACTTCCAGTAATCTTTCCATTCTTCCGCTGAGTGCCACTCACCATTTTCCTAACTCTACAGCTTCACTTCTCGACTTAATTTTTGTGTCTTCTCTTGATCATGTCGATAAGCATGGCCAATGTTCAGCTGATGCTTTTTCCTATCATGACCTGATTTTTCTGTCATACAAAATTCGCCCACCTAAGGCTAAAGCTAAGATTCTAATGCAACGCAACTTTGGTGGAATGAACGTTGACGATCTTTGCAAGGATGCCAACAATATAGATTGGTCTGCTCTTTTTGCCTCTGCATCAGTCGATGAGCAAGTTAATATTTTTGCAGCTAAACTTATCGAGCTTTATGATCATTACGCACCTGTTCGAGCTGTTAAGGTTAGACATTTGCCCGCGCCGTGGCTCACAAATGAGATTAAAACACTTATGCAGAAAAAAGTTACGGCAAAGTCTAAATTTAAGCGTAGGGCTAATGACGCTAACAGGGAAAGATACTTCGCCATACGTAATCACTGTAATAAGGTGTGTAGGAATGCTAATCGTCACCACATTCATACTTCTGTCCAAAATGGGGACGCATCCAAAGTTTGGAAATTTCTTAGATCATTGGGGGTCGGTAAACCACGTCAAGACACAATTCCATAAGACAGACATTGATGCAATGAATACTCATTTTACTGCCTCGTCCAATTTTAATAGGACAATAAAATTAAATACACTGAATTATCTTTCTTCACTTCCGACTCCCAGTTATTCTCCATTTGTTTTTAGTCAGTTCTCCGCATGGGATGTTAAGAAGAGCATACTATCAATTACTTCCAATGCAGTAGGAAGTGACTGTATCAGCCGTAATATGTTAGTACCTGTGCTGGATTTTATCCTTCCCGTCATTTGTCATAATCCTCAATTTTTTTGCATCTAGTGGTGTCTTTCCATCCTCATGGAAAGATAATAATTTCTTTACCTAAAAAGTCTAATCCCTCATCCTTTTCTGAATACCGTCCAATATCCGTCCTACCATTCCTATCCAAAGTCCTTGAACGGTTAATTCATAACCAAATAAGTACTTTCCTTTCTAAAAATAATCTCCTCAACCCCTTCCAGTCTGGCTTCCGTCCTGGTCATAGCACCACCACAGCGCTTCTGAACATTACGGATGATATAAGGTCAGCCATGGAAAACGGAAATCTAACGGTCTTAGCTTTGCTAGATTTCAGTAATGCTTTTAATACCGTTGATTTTGATTTTTTTCCCGGCATTTTATGCTCTCTTAACATATATCCATCGGTAATTGACTGGTTTCGTACTTACCTGTTCGGCCGCCGGCACGTATTTGCATTGGAGAGACCTTGTCTTCCTGGAGTAATACTTCTGCCGGTGTACCTCAGGGTGGCGTTCTATCTCCATTACTTTTCGCAGTTTTTATTAACTCAATCTCCGACGAACTAATTTCTTTCTACCATCTATATGCAGATGATTTACAAATTTACTCGCGAGCTCCTCTTGGAAGTCTATCCGAGGCTATCTCAACGATTAATCGTGATCTGGCCCGTATATGCGATTGGAGTAAGCGATATGGACTTATGGTCAACCCTATAAAGACGCAGGTTTTGGTGGTAGGCAGTTCTAGGACGGTCTCAAGGATCGACTGGACGACTCTTCCCAAAGTTTCTTTTGACGATTCAGTTGTTCCCTTCAGTGAGAAAGTTAAAAACTTGGGGATCTTCATCGATAAAAACTTTTCTTGGACTACCCAGCTACAGGAAGTTAGCCGCAAACTATTTGCATCCGCTGCATCTTTGAAGAGATTACGTAATTTTCTACCGACTGCCACTAAGATTGCGCTTGCACAAACGCTACTTCTTCCCATTCTTGACTATGCTGATGTCAACTATCTTGACCTTACCCAAGACCAACTCGATAAACTTGAGCGGCTTCAAAATGTTTGTATAAGGTTCATATTCGGTTTGCGCAAATATGACCATGTTTCCGAATTTCGTGTGAAGCTCAAGTGGTTACCAATTCGCCTTCGCCGGAATGTTCTCTATCTCAAGAAACGTTTCCAGTTTCTTTGCAACTCCCACACGAAATTTTTAAGGTCATCAGATAACTTGAAGCTTAAAATGCCTATGCATTCCACAACTTTCCTCGACAAGTCTTTTACTGTCCAGGCCGCTTGATTGTGGAATGCATTGCCAGTTCAAACTAAACGCGCGCAATCGTTACCAATATTTAAGAGACTCGTGAAGGAACTTTACTTGTCGTTGTGATCTTGTTCTCGTAACTGTAATTATCTATACTCTTCATTTATTTTTGTTGTTTATATATTTAGTAAGTATGTATGTATTTATTTATCTATTATTTAGGATATGTATATATCTTTGTATCTATTCTATTGTAATTGTATAGTTTTTATTTGCACCAACGACAGCCCCATTTTATGTCCAGGCAAATCACTGTCCATTCCAAGGTTGCCTAGAAGAGATCGCGGAAAGCGATAAGGCCGCCCATTGTATATTTTGTAGTGTTAATTTTGTTTTTTTTTGTTATGTATTTTTGTGGTGTACAATAAATTATATATAAATAAATAAATAATAAATATATAGCCCAGCACTACGCGAATCCATAAGTTTACCCCCTACCAAAAATCGCTCAGCATGCCTAAATAATTTTTCACTTCAATAATAACAAGTAGGTATAATTTTAACTGTTAAAATTTATACAACCAAGAGTTGGGTATCCTGTCAATTTCAGGTGATGCTGCAGCATCAGTTCAAGGTTACTATGTTCTTTTAATATCATTGAAGTAATAGAATCCGAATTTGACTTCTCTCGAATTCAAATCGATCAGAGCTGTGGAAGATACTCACATCCATTCATCAACTAGAAAAGAGCTGATAATCTTCAAACGGCTGAACCGATTTTGATAAAACATGTCCACGAACCATCGCTAGAAAAACTGCTTATTTTTTTTTTTAAACCGCACTCAAATTGATTCACCCGTTTAAGAGCTACGGTCCCACAGACAGACAAACACTCAGCGGCAGCGGTACAACTTAAAACACCCCTCTTTTTGTGTCAGGGTTAAAAATTGGTTTGTTAAATTCGTCACAGAAACACGTGGATATCGTACAGTTTAGCGCTGTGTGAACAGCCGCTCCAGAACACAAAATTGATGTCCAGGACAGAATCAGACTTCACTTTTCGCCTACTATAATAAGAGTGCATGGTAAACCCAAATGACTGTCCAACACTAACGGCCGACACCAATAACCTATTGTCAGTAAAAGACAGATAGCTGTTGATAGTAGACAGTATTATTATAGGGTGTTTTACTCTATATGAGAAAAAATCAAAAAATAAATTATTGAGATAGCTTAGGCAAAAACTAGTCGGAAAACGTTGGTTTTAGTTCATAAAATAGCAAACTAAATTTTAAAATTCAATACATAGGTTTCAGCTTTTTTAATCTGTTACCATGGAGGACGCTTTCGTAACAGGAGACAACACAAAATCATTTATAAAATATCACTACATTTGTTTACACAGCCAACTGACGTCATGACCACAGACCAATATGGCGTCCACTGCGTCCAGCGTTTTCGTGAAATTACGAGTGAAATTTGAAAATGCAAAATATAAATGCATTTTTATGGCACTTAACGATTGAATAAAAAATGTATGAATATTTTAGTGTTTCATTAGCACTATAGAATCTAATTGAGACACTTTACAAAAATGGGCGTAATACCCTATTCTATCTGTCATTGTGTCACATTCCATAGATTCCTAGTCTCTGACAGATTATTGGGACGTTAAAACCATAGATAGATAGGTTTTTCTCCAGTATGTCAAAACTGGTGATAGATAAGTTATTGGGTACGGCCGTAAGACAACATCCATAACCCCTTTAAAAATAACGAACATGATACATCCAATAACATCTTAAACAACTACTTACGTCATAAATATTTTATGGAACTATCTCCCTTGGCAACAAAGAGGTCCCGCGGGCTCTGTACACAAAGTAACAAGTTATAAATAATGTTGTGCGATAGACATCTCGAGGAAACATCGCCGTCGATACGCGCGTTTAGTGTCCACGACTTCCTCTGTCGGATCGGTATCGTGAGGAAAAAAAAAGGGCAAACTGGATATCCAGTCATTTGGTGCTAAATGACTGGATATGACTGGTTTGGCTTTGGTGGAGTTTTGTTATCTTTATAGATTGTTTGTACCCTTATAACTTTCCAAATCTATAGGTATTTTATAGATTGTGAGGAGTTATTTTACAACAACCCAATACCAATACAACTACCCAATATTATTATATTATTTTATTACTTATATTACAATATTTACACACTGGATTTATTAATATTTATTTATTTATTTACTGGCTTGATTTCCGTACGTGTTTTTCGGGTGACCACTGAAAAACAGCGCTGATTTTCATTTGCTTTTTTCTTTATGCTCATTATGCTGAGTGGAAGCCTTCTTGTCACAGTCATGGCGTGCAGCTGCCAAATATTTGTTATGTTTGTAAGTTTATATTGTTGTTGTTTTTTTGGTATGCACGTGTTTCTGTGACAAATAAACCTATTTTTCTTTCTTTCTTTTTTCTTTCTAATTTTCACTTTGGCACCTAGTATCTTTGCTGCTCGCGCCATCACACTGTAGCGGCTGGGCTGCGAAGAGTAGACTGCGCAGGCCTTTAACAGAAAGGTTTGATAATAGAAACAGCTAAACAAGTTAATACATATAATTTAGATAGTTCACAGGTAGTAGTAAACTCGAACTCAAAGCATTTATTTCAATTTAACTATTTACAGGCACTTTTAAATTGTCAATGGGTCAGTCAGTCAAAAATATGAAGCTAGTTACCCATTCCAAAGCGTAGTTCTTCTCCATAGGTACCTACCTATGGAGAAGAACGGGGAAGAAACTCCACGGACACTCTTTTAAATCAAAAATTTGATACAAAATATTGGTTACATCATTCATTTTGAAATTATGCATGTGAGAACAATGTAGAAAGACGTGCACGTTCGTAAAAGCGTGCGTAATAAAAAAAAAGAATCATTCAAAAACTTAAAATAAATTAATAAATTAAAATAAGCAATGGCAGCTAAGAGATGACCAGTCCCAACTGACGGCACCCGTTCACGAACATGACGCATGGATCAGCACCATTCAGCTCAACCATTTTGAAGGGAGCTAAATGATCCAACACACGCCCCACCATCAGCGAGACATTTGAGTGAGCATGACATACTCACGTGCGACATACTCAGTAACACGGCTAGGTCGTGGGTAAGGTCACTGGTCACTGACCACTCGCACATTAATTAATAGAAGAAAGGTATCGTGCTTGGTAGCACTTCGCAGACTTGGGGCCAGCTCAGCACAAGCTCAGCAATAGGCCGGACGGCCTTCGTAAGACCGCTGGTCGGTAGCACGTGGAGGGCCTGTCAGCAGGAAGGACTATTTACAGTTGAGACCGCTCACAACGCTACAACACATTGCATTAAACGGCGCACAAAAACGGATTTTTGATATTATCTTCGTCATTGCGTTTCATTTCTACCAAACTACAATATAACACTTATTTCGTACGATCATAATACTTAAACTCCATTTGAAATAAGATTAGACATTTAATTAAACCTTTTTTACAATCCATTCAACCGATTTTGACTTATATTGCGTTGGTGGCATGACAAATGGCAGCTGCAGTAAACAGTTGGTATTGTAACCACTTGCTTGCTTTTAATGCCATCCTTATGCCTACGGTATAGAAGTCAGAATCAGTTGAACAGACTGTAAAAAAGATTTGTTTAAATGTCTAATTCTATTTCAATTGGAGTTATAGTTGAAAATAATACAAAGATGAACAGTAAATTACTCATCTGCCTACTATTTCGTCGACATTCTTCGGCTTCCTTAGCTCTCAAAGCAATATTTACGATCGCGAAACTTTACCGCTTTAATTTATAGCCTTTTAAAAAGCAATCGACGAAAAAGTGACTAAGTAAGTTTAACCACTAATTTGCATTGAACTATAAATCTTTATCTACTGATAAATTAGGGTTAAAAGATGTTTTTTTTTTATCGCGAAGGAATTATTGGTGAATCATTGATTAAAAATTGTTGGGTTCCGTAGCACTAAAGTTAGATTTCTGACAATCTATGTCTTGTCTGTCCGGAAATGTTCCTCAGGAATGGCTATGGACAGTATTTACCCGATTTTCCCAAACATACGGTGCCGAACGTAAAAAAAAACGGGTTTAGGGTGGGAGAGTACCTCCTCATCCTGGAAAAACTTTCAAACATAATAATATCTGTTGCAATTAATAATCCAATAACAATTATTGTGAAAAAAAAAAACACATCATCCAAATTAAATGCCACTCTTCGTGAAGTCAAACACGACGATATTAAATTTTCATAAAAGTGTCGTACATATTTCTACCGCACAGTGAACCAAAGTTCTCAGAAATGGAAAAAGTAAAATAGAAAATTATGGTTTGTCAAATGGAAACGCCTCGAGCCCAATAATTACAGTTTGATGTCTGTTTTACCGTATCACAGGTTGAAATGTCCTGTTTTATTGTAATGCCTGTATTTCCGGTTTAAGAGTATGGTTCCACTGTCAGGAAAGTGGAGTAGTATTATGGTATTTTATTTTTTCGTACACAAAATGCTTTTCTTTGCTTTTATCTTTATTGAGCGATTGTTGCTAAGTTCAAAATAAGAACAACTTTTTACCCGATTTCTAAAAGGAGTTTATCAATTCGAATGTTTATATTTTTTTTTTATGTACTCGTATGTTCGGACATAACTTCGTCTTATATCTAGATGGATTTGCAAAATTATTTTTATTTATTATTAATCATAAACGCTGTGTTTTAATTTTATAGCGTCTTAAGATAGTGACTTTTCAATAATCTGTGAATACAGTTATAAATATTTAAATAACACCCTTATTTATATGTAGCGGGTTAAAAATAACCGACCAAGTGCGAGTCGGACTCGCACAAAAAGTGTTCCGTGTTAAGATCGAGCAAAAAACTGTGAAAAAACAGATTTATTTTATGGGAACCCTTTTAATTATTAGCTTTTTTTATTTTTTTACTGAAATGCACAATCTGTGAAAATTTCAAGTGTCTACCTATTGTGGTCATGAGATATAGCTGGCTGACAGACAGACGGACGTACGGACGGATGGACAGTGGAGGCTTAGTAATAGGGTTCCGTTTCACTCCGACGAGTACGGAACCCTAAAAAGGAGTGTTTTCTTTAAGCATATGCTATGATCAATATATTTTATATTTTAGGTACTTTTCCTCCGGGTCCGTCATTAATTTCCATCCTGTATTTTTTACCCTCTCTCACTGTACACCTACCCTACTCGACTCGAAGTCGACTTTGTGATTAAGTTTTCCTGGCTGACAGATCAGTTAATCACACGTACGTACAATTGAAGCGACTTTTAATTTGAAAGGACTGCAAGTCAACATTTATTATGCTGAGGACGGAATAATTATTAGCTAGTCACCATACTTTGCTGGATCGCAATTGGTAAGACTTGGCGAATTTACTATCGGTAATTGATAATATCCTAGCGACTGATAAAGTAATTGAATGTTCTGGTATCTAAACAAATTGTTTCTGCGTATATTATAATAAAAATAATTAAAAAATAACTATTTACAAAATAGGGTCCCGTAGGGCCCCAAACGCTCCTACTTTGCAAAATGTTTGACTTGAAAAAGCTTCGATACAGATAGGGAACATTTACATACATAGAACATTTGGATGCTGAGAAATCTGTACACAATTGATTAAAATCTGTCTCTTAAACTAGGGTATCCTGTATCTTAAGAGAGAGTGATTAGCAATGAGGTTCCAATTGATAAAAAAAAAATACATTATATATCGCATTGCTAAATATGAACAGCGGATTACGGACGCGGTCGACGTGATGAGTATACATATATATATATTATATATATGGTATTGAATGAATATATAGAATTGGGCTATCAAATAGCAAAAAGATTCAAATCAAATCCGACTGGAAGTTCCAGAGATTAACTCGTTCAAACAAACAAAAAAAAAAAAACAACTCTTCAGCTTTATCATTATCAGATTGTAGCGGTTACACCGCGACATACGAACTACGCATCAAAGACATGGCGCCGCACAAATCCTGCATCGTGCAATTAGAGTTTCCGCACGAACGACGTTATTATATAAGACTATCCGACATCAACAGTTGGGCAGTTGCCCGCCAGATATCACCCGTCTGGTCGGAGGATCCTCCCTTTTCTATGGTGGATGAGTGAACCCTGTTCCTCATGCTCCTAAAAGAATAGCGAGCGTGGTTCCACGCTCTAGAGATATTCTTTGTTCTAGACATTTTGTTTGCCACTTTCTTTGTGTCGTTATTAGATAGTATAGTTGGGACATTCGGAAACTCGGTAACAACAAAACAATAGCTGAAGAGATTGTCTGCTTCTTCAGCTCTTCCGAGAGCCACACTTTTACAGGTATCTCTGAAAACTTGAGTTCCTCCTTTTGTTATAATTCGTGTAGTATTGCAATAGTTTGGATGTTTTAACGGTCATTGCTGGCGGAACTTTGGCGGCATTCTTTTGTTCTAAAGAGGAGATATCTTGCGGTTGATATTTGCATAGGAGTTTTCTTGTAGGTATCAGAGTTTTGCGGAAAAGTGTGGATTTTTTTTAAAAAAAAAACTTCTGGTACCATTCCGTAGTTGACCCCAGGCGGATGTTTCTATGAAATACCTTCCGTAGCTAGCGACACGTCGGTTTCATAACTATGTGAAAACAAGTCATGTCGCGGCGACACGTCGTCTGCTGCTGCCGCCTGCAGTCAGCTACGGAATTGTACCTTTAGGCTCAGTTTACGCTCTTTCTGAACAGAGAACGAAAACGAACCGCAACGTTCGGGTCTGTGAAGCTAAATCGGGCATACTCGGCTCCAGTCAGTCGGTGACACGGAATCGCGTAATACTCGGCGCTGACTCGCGTATACTCGGCTCCGGTCGTAAGTTTTCAGTTTTATTGTGTGGTCATAAGCACATTTCCTTTTTGTCACAGCTCTTTTAACTTTCGTTTCGTTTTAAACGTCATGTCTATTTTCCTTGCAGTCTACAACTTACGTCCTCATTTTGTTTTGCGGGGCTTTGAGAAATAATAGGGTAAACTGACGTGTAACGGGCCAGTCTCAGATATCATCATAAGCAGTCTATAGTAGTCCACTGCTGGACACAGACCTCACCAATCGCACGCCATTCAGCTCGATTCTCGGCAAATCTCATCCAGTTGCTACCAGCCACCCTGCAAAGATCGTCGCTCCACCTAGCCTGAGAGCGTCCTACCTTACGTTTGCCGATTCGCGGTCTTCACTCAAAAACACTTCTACCTCAACAGTCATCGGTTCTACGGCTAATATGGCGGGTCCATTGACATTTTAGCTTGCTAATTCTATGAGTTATGTCGACATATTTGGTTCTCTGCCGGATTACCTCGTTCCAAATTAGATTCCTCAGATAGACTCAAAGCAAAGCCCGTCCCATAGTCTTAGATCGGAAAATAAGAGACAAGTATTTTTCATACGCCGGCAGAAATTGTCTAAAGGACATTACAGACATCTTAGCTGCCATGGCTTATTTTAATTTATTTTAAGTTTTTGAATGGTTCTTTATTTTTTCTTTTTATTACGGACGCTTTTACGAACGTGCACGTCTTTCTACATTGTTCTCACGTGCATAATTTCAAAATGAATGATGTAACCAATATTTAGTATATTTTATTTTATTTAAAATAGTGTCCGTTGAGTTTCTTGCCCGTTCTTATCCATTGGTACCTACTACGCTTTGGAATGGGCAACTAGCTTCATATTTCTGACTGACCAAATTCTTGACAGTTCAAAAATTGCCTGTAAATGTTGAGTTGAGTTGACAGTTTATGAAAAAGTGTTTAAATCATATTAATTTACTGAGTTTAAATTCTCGCGTTAGGAAAAATATCATACTTTAAACTAAAGTAACTAAAACAGAATTTGAATCACATCGACATTTCAGCTGCTATTTTCTTTTTCGAATAGAACAAACAGCAAAAACAAGGCAAAAACAAAAAATCGTGAACAAACAAAACGTTTCTGTAAAAGCATACTGTTGTTTTTGAACTAAACCGATTCGAATCGGATTTACGTGCACAGATTTTTTTGATAGCAAATGCGTCATCAATAAATATAACTCAAAACATTTTTGACGACAAACTGTGTCATTATTTTGGGTTTATTTATTTATTAATACTAGCAAGGCGTCCCTGCTTTTCACGGGTTTTACGACTTGACAATTCACCGAGATTTATTTGTTATGTAAGTTTTATATATGTAAATGTATTACATAAACATTACAGAATAATATGGAATATAGAAAATCAAATATAAGTATGAAAATATGAATAAAATAATTTCATAATAATTACCTACATTACCTATTCATATGCAATAACGTCGTTTCAAAATTACACCTATATACACCAACCTAATAATATATAATAATAACGTATAATTATGTACATAAAAATAATTATACACCCAATTAAACACATCTAATAATTAATTTATAATAATATTAATTACTTAAATTGTCACTTAGCCCTCTTCCTCTCTCCTAATTTTGCTGTGTCCGACAGGGTCCTTATTTATTTATTTATTAATAAGAGAACCAACAGCAATAACAAATGGATAACAGTTGATTAAGAAATATAAAGCCAATTACAGGTTCTCACGGGTAAAAACAGAAAAAATAGTAGAAATCTTAGGATCACTAACACTAACAAACACGATAAAAAAGATTAAGAATATATATATATATAAGGTACAGTAAGTATTATGCACTATGCACTTGATCTTATTGATCTTTTACTTTTTTTCATATGGAATGCAATAAATTGAGTATTGAGCAATATATTATCTAAATGATGGTGAAAACTGGTTTGAAATCTGTTGCTTAGTTTAGAAGAACGCGCACAGGCAAACACGAAAAACGACTTGTATTTATAATCTAGATCAAGCACACACACGTTACAAGCTTTGTAAAATGTGAGAATATGCTTCAATCACATACTATGACACTAAGAGTAGTTCGTACAGCAGCTTGATTCCAGTTACACCACAATTTCCATTGACACCAGTTATTCATGAACAGACGCTTCATAATAAAATCAAAACATAAACAAGAATTAATCGAAACATTAAAAAACGCAATGACAAAAAAACACCAACGTTTCCTCTTTGAGATTCCGGTAATTGTCATTTAATTACCAAGTGAGGGGTGGAGAGGGATAAAAAAGTAAAGCTTACAGCCTCTTAATGGCCACCAATTTTCCGGTCTGTGGTCCCGAAACCGTTTTACTCTGAAACATTGTTTTAGCGAGCATTCGGTAAAAAGTGAAAAAAAAAAAATTGCCCACGCGGTAAATAATTTGTGACTATGCTGTGAAAAGTATTTTAAAAAGTGTTTTTGTTTATTTTCGTTTTTGTTAAGCGATTTGTTTTGCTTTCGTCCAGCCAAAGCATTAAGTATCCAGTCATAATCAGCCTATAATTTTCTCACTACTGGGACACAGGGCCTCCTCTCTGTGAGAGTGAATGGGCCGTAATCCACCTCGCGGGTCCAGTACGGCTTGGTGGTGTGGTGATGTCACATGTCTTCGAATGTTTGGTTCTAAAACATGCTAGTTTCCTCACGATGTTTTCGTTAACCGTGTTTGAAAGCAGTGCTGATGAAATAATTTACACAAAGTAAACTGCCTGCATCGGTTCAAACCCACGACCTGCAACTCGTAAGCCGCGGCCGTTACTGCACTGGGCCACCACTACCTACTAATCAATAACATAACATAACATCACGCCTTGTTTCCCCGAAGGGTTGGGCAGAGGTGTACCTGTAGTAGGTACACCCACATTTCGCTAGTTATTTTTAAGTCCCATGTAATAGGGGGCGAGCCTATTGCCATCAACCGGGCACAAATCCAGACTCCGGGCTGCTACTGAGAAATTAGAAATACTTGAGACTTAAAATCTCAGCTTCTCTCATCAATTTATCGATGAAAACAAAAAACATATCCAATCCAATTTCACATCTGCTTAACAATCATATAAAACAATAAGAGCTATATAAAACTACCTAAGTAAAATAATAAAGAACAAAATTAAAAGTAAGTACTGCATAAAGCTTCTCTTACTCGTAACATTAAAACATTCCTGTTTATTTTGACGGCCTGTTTTGATGGCTCACAATCGGGTTGAATTGCGCATTAAAATAGTAGCGATATTTAAAACTATGTGCAGTATTATCTCAATTTATGGGTATTTATTTATGGTTTTTACTATTTTGTTCATATAAATAGTAGTAGTTAAGAGTATGACTACAAGTTGTAATTGAAATAACTGAATACCTCATAATAAGGGGTCATTAAACTCCTCATTATGGAACCCAACCTGAAATTGTGAAAAAAAAATGTTTATGTTTCTTTTTACCTGCCCACGTTATCCCTCTCCTGGACAAAGCCCTCCTTCCACTCCTAATACTCGACCCCATGAGTCCTCATACCAGTTTTGACGGAACCTCTGCAAACATAAATTTAGCTGATTTCATGGTTGGTCCAAAGTAAAACTGGTTCATAATTCTCATAATTATGAACCAGTTTATAAAAACTGGTTCATAATTATGAGTACAATGAATCCTTAAGTTGCTCCCTCACCGGGAGCATTCACTTGTAATTTAAAATTTAAAATTTGATTTTGAGCATTACTTTACATTACTGCCTCCCTGATTGACGAGCGTTTGCTTGTAATGTAACATTTCAGATTTGATTTCGAGCATTATTGCGAACTGTAATGCTCGGTTCTCCTCCCTCACTGATTTAATGCTCGAATTGTATCATTACCGGTTGTGAACTTTAATGCTCGGTTCTCCTCCCTCACTGATGTAATACTCGAATTGTATCATTACAGGTTGCGAACTGTAATGCTCGGTTCTCCTCCCACACTGATGTAATGCTCGAATTGTATCATTACAGGTTGCGAACTGTAATGCTCTGTTCGCCTCCCACCCTGATGTAATGCTCGAATTGTATAATTTCAGGTTGCGAACTATAATGCTCGGTTCGCCTCCCACCCTGATGTAATGCTCGAATTGTATCATTACAGGTTGCGAACTGTAATGCTCGGTTCTCCTCGCACACTGATGTAATGCTCGAATCTGACTGTTACGTTACAAACGAATGCTCGCGGTGATGAGCTCCTTTAGGAGATTTTCAGTTATTTCAATTACACCTATTATAACCAAGCAAGAAACCGTTTTTTTAGACTTGAATATATACCTATCATAATCATTTGCAGGCCATTTCATGTGCTGGACAAGTGAGGGTGACAGTTAATAGTAGGACCGCACTAGGTAAGACAAGAAAAGTCGATTACCACTTCAGTTTTCAGTCAATCTTATGTAAGTCATGCCTTCTTCCCATATTAGGCAGAACTACTAAACGCCATCAGCAACACTCCTCATATACTCCACTGAGCAAAATATTCAATTTAAAGTCGAAACAAAAGTAACATTTATAGAATTCATAGTTATTATATGAAAAGCTTGAAGCGAATCGAATCCTTTTGTGTCAATTTTGATGAAATGTTAATGGACTTTTGTTGCTGACCGTACAAAATCGCTTTTTACACAAGGTCTAGAAATAATAAAAAAAAACACTAGAAATTCCTATCTGCTTGTTTTAGCCCTAACTCTGCGTCTGATAGGTCGAAGCACCAAATAAGAAGTTGAAAATGTAAATCAGTGAACAGATGTTTGTGGCAGTTGCTGGGTTAAATTTTAAGCTTTTAACTTTGAGAAATTATTATTGTTGTCTTAATTATGATGTTGTCTAGCATATAAATTGATTTGTTGGTTGAGCAAAGAGTTGCTTTAGTGTTAAGATCAGTTTTAATCATCAAATTTATCAGTGAAAATTAAACATCATTCGTTAATTTACTGCCCTTATCGCAAATGTAAACTGAAACAACTTTATGCATTTTAAAACCATATTATAATCATATGAATAAAAATTCTGCTATAATCTTAGTTTAAGTAAATAAGGGTTAAGCATAGGTGAACCTATAGTTAACCCACATTTAAATAGCTATTATGTTTAAGTCCCACGTAATAGGGAGCTACCCTATTGTTTTCAAACAACAAAATCTAATCTAATCTAAACCCTGTTTTATATTGAGATTCATGTCAGCATTATTCAAAACTAAATAAAACTCGAAAAAGAATATAAATAACAAATCATAGTTTGAGAAAATACACGTAAGAATGTAAACACGTACCTACTTCAAGTATTTACGCGTACGTGTGAAACAATATGGCATCCTCAGTGACGTCAGAGACGACCGCTTGAGCTAATGAGGTGTAAGAAGACAAAGCAGTGTAACACAAAACTGGCGAGTGTTTACAAATGAGACACTTGTAGTTTTTCAAGGAAAATAGAGAAACTTTTTAGAAAGTACTAAGCTACAAAGTTTGTTAACCTGTGACTAAAAGGAAAAAGAAAGACATGTGGATAAGATAAAAGCTGAATGTAGGTTTTATATGTTATATGAGAGAGAGTTATGTAGAAAGAGGACTACGAATTCCCACTTACCTCTAACTAAGTGCATATAATGTTTCTGCACAAAAGGGCTAACTCTACCCGTGCTTCTAAACCACTTTTTCCTGCGAAATCCATATCCGATTCGTAAACAAAAACTTATCATACATGCATCAAATAATCTGTCTGTATTTCACGATTCATTTATGTATTTCATAGCGAAAGATGTTTAAAATCACGGGTAGAATCACTCCCTTGGCGAATGCAGATGACTAAATCACCACTGTGAAACCCACTGAAAACAAGAAAGTACACAAAAAAGCAGCAATTCCCTCCTAACTATTTCAGCATACATCGCTTCCTTATTGCAAGGGGGTTGGCCAGGGAGCTATGAATTTTCCATATGGATCTGATAAATCCAGCTCACAATGTAAGGCGTCCGTGACCAACTGGAAACGATAGGATTAACAATATGCAATAAACTGTACGAGGAATTGATTCAAATTATAGATTGTGGCATCTGTTTTGTTGTGGACTACGTGGTGGGATTAAGTTAGGTATGCTACCTATTTTAAGCAGTTGATCTGTCAGTTTAGTTATAGCAAAGTCATTACGATTACCTTATGCAATTTAGCTTATCTTTGTACTTATTTAAAGTTAAGTGGAATCAATTCCACTTAACTTTAAATAAGTACATCTAAAGGGTAGGTTAACATTAACCAAAAGAATAGGTACCAATAAATTCTTGTTACTTACGCTTCAGTGGGACACTCCACTACAATGCTTGGGGAGCAGTGTAGCGCTGTGTGCTTACTCATTCTTCTCAGTTTTTGTAATGTGCTTTCGGAAGGAAGGATGTGGGTCGGGGACAGGGCAAATGTGGGTACAATTAGGCGTCTGGCTCGCTTCTCCCAAGAGCCAAAGATGGTGAGCTGTCTGGATTATTCCCCGTCTACTCACTCCACCAAAATAGATATGCATTCTTGACTTAGCGTTATTTACTTCCCTAAAAATGGACCATCTTTTTTTGTAACTAAGTTTTTGTACTTTTTACGATGACCAATCTATCAGACACTGCAAGTTGCTCAGACCAGCAATTATGGCAATATCCTCCCTTGCGGTATACAAGACGATTAGCTGATATGCACATTAGTTTTCGTTTCATTCTCGACAAGGAAAAATATGTATCTATTAGACAATCCATTCAAGACACGATTAGAGTTAGACAATCTATCGTCGGCAATCAACTAAGATGCAAATGCGTCACCGTTACACCACATCACTATTTTGCATCTGTCACAATTTTCTAAAGCTTTTGTTGATATAGGCATAAGGATTTAATTCTTTTGAAAACTATTTCACTAGCTGTAATCATAATATGGTTTTAGAATAATCAGAAAACAAATGAAGTTCTCCTAAGATTAAATTCCAGCGTTCTTATATCAAACACATACGGACTGAATTCATATGTTTAAGAGTTTTACGAATGCAAGTAAATGTGTCTGTTCGTTTGTCCCTAGGGCGAATTAATAGTCGAGTGTTCATAGTGCATGCTTTGAAATAAGACTATCTGGAAAGAAAATGTAAATTTCCGTAAGTTTATGCACCGCTGCGTAGGAACTGCCGCGGGCAATCGCTAGCTTGATTACGCTGTGAATTTTCTGAAGCAGTCAAGTATTTTGTAGAGCTAAATTATTTACAATTCGTGATATGATTTCCGAGAAGCACAAATGTACAGGAAAACTCTGGCGAAAAGGAAGATATTGTTAAGACATTTCTGTTTTTTAAATACACAACTGTTTGTTTCCTATAATGAAATAAAACTACATAAAATTACTTTAATATGACGAACCCTGTATTATCTCAATATTCTCTATCCTTGCAATAAAACTCGAGGTTGCATCCGGCGTGTCGGGCAAGCTAACTAGAGGCCTAACACCACACACAGTACGAATTTTGGTCAGATCAAACGTATCTGAAGGTAGAACTGACCATATACCTTTTAAACAGAAAACCACCTTAGACAATATCAAATTCAATAATCATTTATTAAAATTAGGCTGGAAAACAATCAGCACTTGTTAAACCTCAAAATCACATAAGACACTTAGGACAGTCCTACACTGTCCTCCCATACGTATTATTAATTTCAACTATTAAAATTATTAAAAATAAAATTGACTTTTACAATATTTTCAAATACAGTGTATTCTATTTGAAAAATTTGTAAAAGTCAATTATTTTTAAAAGAATAATCGTTAAGCTTCTTGCCGGCTCTTCTCCGATCAATTGGAACCGTGCACCTAGCTTCTGACGTTTCATAAGTGACGGGACATGGCGTCCCATATAGGTTTATGTGAAAAAAAAAAATTGATTTAGTCCCCCGAAACGCCCGCCATTCCCCACTTCCCATTGTTTAAGGATATGGATAATGCCCAAGAATCTATCAATATGAACATAATACAAACTAGTACATATTTATCAAGTGGCTCTATCAGTCCTGTCTCCGCAGGAAACAGGAGATATCTGCACATCCTCCATATAAAACTTGATACACCTATCACTACTATACGTATTCACGCCTCAGGATACGGTTCATTATAAAGGAATCAATACGGATTGAGTATTATTGAATCAAAATGATTAATCTTCTGATTCAACGTCAATTTAAAAACCGGCCAAGTGCGTGTCGGACCATGAACAATGAAGGGTTCCCTAGTTAAGAAGAATTTATCCCAAAAACAAACTTAACATTGTAGTTAAAAAATATGTTCTCCTATACATCGATACAAGTCACGGTCAATTCTCCAACTGCAATTGAAAGTTTGTAATAGCACTTTTTTTATCGATGAAGCTACAATTTTACTATTTTCGGTTTTTCTTTTACATGTGCTGTGAGACCTTGCTTCTTGCCAAATTTTATGATTCTAGGTCATCGGGAAGTTCCCTATAGGTTTTAATTTATTTGCGAGGGTCAAAATATGTCGCATTAAGTTTATTTTATATTTTATTGTTTTGACTTAGAAGCTTGATTTTTGTAAAGCTCCAAGGGACCATACTTACGTATTTGATATTTATTTCAATTTGATACGTCCACGCGTTCCTGAGAAAAAAGGGTCTTGACAGACTGACGGACAGACAACGAATTGATCCTATAAGAGTTAATTTTTTTCCTTTTGTGGTAAGTACGGAACCCTAAAAATGGAAATAATTTGTCGGACGGTAGTAATGAATCTGTAATTTTGAGTGACAACATGGAGTAGATTTAGGACATTGGCGGCTCGAATACAAAATCTATAGTGATTCTATAAATACCCTCCCCTACTAATGCAGTCTCGTAGTCCCACTTATAGACATACTGTACAAGTTTTATTCTAACTATAAAATTCACTGAGAAAACAGAGCCCGGGCGACAGAAACGGAAGAACCGTACTATAGTTTCGAGCGAGAATTTGTGAGAAACGTGTGAGAATGGAGAGACGTATTTGAAGCTCCTTTATGTAAGTATTATGTTTACTTGTGGTGTTTGTGGCAAAAAACATGCTCTACTTTTCATTCTTCAGGATGAACGCACACTGAATGAATGAAATACGGAATGAATTTCACAGACTAAAACTTCGAATTCAAAAGTCATTGTCTTAAAAGATCATTGGCACTCTGAGGTGATCTATATACGTTACTTAGCCCGTGCTGTTCCCGCTTCTATCTTTCACTTGTAGATTCACAGTTGTGCGACGGCGACACGAACAACGCTTAACCAAAGGTAACGTATATAGACCACGGCCTTAAACCCCAGTATGTTATTCCTATGAAACTCATCATCATCACTAGCCGCATTGTTCCACCCTCTGTTGAGTATAATAGGCCTCTTCCCTTTTGTGCTTTGCTACCCTGGTATGTGGTGTCCTGGTCTTCATAAGTCTCATCCAGGACTTCCATTAAAACACCCACATTTGTAAAATTACATAAACCCATAGTAAGTAGCACTTCAACAATACGTTAGAAATATCATCATTTCGCCTCTAAACTAGCTGTTAAGAGCTCCCCACACCTGCAATACGGTCTCTCGTGAGAATACCGCTTGTACAAGTAAATTTAAGAACTTCTCTATACCGCTACATTTTTAGACTGAAATAAGTTCTTTATTGAGAACGGGGAGGCGCTCTGCTCTGTATTTCCTGAAGATACCGTTTTCTTTTAATTTTTCAAGTTTTATTCTTTATTACTTTAGGGGTCTGTTAGTCTGTATAAAGGTATATTTAAATACCCAACACAAGTGGAGATATTTTAATGTACCAACACCCGGACCCGGACAGTTTTGCTGATTTGATACTTTCTATATTTTTTTTACCATTGCATAAGCATGAGCTATTCTCTTTAAAATTGGTGCCGATACGAGAAGAGTTAATATTTTGAGAATTTATTTCTGATTAAAGTAATTTGAATTGGCATTCAAATTACTTAAAAAAAAAACACACAGTGTTTTAGAAATGTCCAGCTATCTATTGCGGTAAAGTATTGTCGATTAAACCGAGGAAGCAAGGACATTGCTCATCAGTCGTGCTTGCGACAACTCGACCAAAAAAAAAAAAACAGTGTAAAATACTTCAACAGCCAACATCGACAATAACATACCAATTTCAGTGGCGGCTAACGTACTTTGCCAAGTTTCAAATACGTACAAAAAATGTAATTTGCGACCTGCCAAACCACAGTTACCATCGCTAGCAGCTGCCGCTTCGCCAATTCTTTTGTGTGAATGTACCAGTGTATTAAACTTCTGTATTAAGTTCTGTACAACTTTCTGGAGTAATCGAGACGCTGGAAGTATAGTGAGGAGCTTGTATCGATGAAATAATTTTTTTCAGCGCAGTAATTGACACATAGGTACAATGACATTAGATCGCAATGGGTTTCATTTTGACAGTTCACTCACTTCCATTGCGTTCTTCACGTTGTTGAGCGGAAGAATTTTTCAAACCTAGGAAGCAATGGTTTGGCAATAACTTTCAAACCCCTCGAATTGTGATTGTGTGAGTGTGTTGCTCAAGTAGGGTGCAGAGCATTTTAGTAGTATGTATCTAGTTTGAGAACGATAACTGCATCGTATAAGTATCTGCCACCAAGCAGTGTTGCTGTCTTTTGTTTTGAAGGGTATGGGAGCTGGTATGATTACAGACACCTGTGACATTTGCAACACACCTGTGACATTTGCAACACACCTGTGACATTTGCAACACACCTGTGACATTTGCAACACACCTGTGACATTTGCAACACACCTGTGACTTTTGCAACACCTGTGACATTTGTAATACTCCTGTGACATTTTCAACACACACACTCACATATAATACCAGCCTGTTACTGTTCCACTGTAGGGCAAAGGCTTCAACTCTTACAGAAAAGGCACTAGCCTTGATCACCATGCTTGCTCAATAGGGTTGGCGTTTCAGATTTATTTATTAATAACTTCAAGTCCAGGTTTCCACAGAATGCCAGTAATGTACAGGATATACTAAGTACCTACATATGAATTACTTTATAGTTTTCTTTATAGCTAAAGAAAATATAATTAACAGCAATACCGCAAAGTGTACACGTGTGACAATCAATTTTGATGCTTGCACTTAATTAGCAATTCGGAAAATATTAATGTTTTATGATTATTAGTCATGTTTGTTTATATCGTTTGCCTGACTAGTTTTAAATAATTTGGATATAAATGATAGTAATTACACTTAAAACTGACAAACGACTCAATTCCTTCTTTTTTTTCGCCACTCTCCTTATCTTTTCGCTGCCGTATCACAAGACAAACCTCTCGACCGATTTAAAAGATTTCAAAAAATCAAAAGCCATTTCTCAGGATATTTCGTCACTAAAAACTGTATGTAGGTGCCGTTGGTGGACTGAAAATGATATATAATCTGTTACAGTAAACCGCACTTATAACAATTTTGTATCAGTGCGGTTAGTAGAACAACTAAGGTGCCGTTCGGTCAAGTGCCGTTGAAATCAATGCTCTGAGTGGAATACTTATTTTGAATTAAGGATATTTTTGTTACATCAAATGACATAAGAAGTAAATGAATAACGGAATAACGTTTCTTGCGGGCACTTGTCTTAAACAAAATGCTTGTTGTTCCTCAAAGTGAAGGCTCCACGTTCACCGGTAGTGGTATTAAATCCAGGATCTTGAAATCCGCTTAGCCAAGCATCTCTGCCGTGCCGCAATGGCCAGTCATTAAACACTAAATTCCTTTCCAGCTGTTGTGGCCATGATTTTGGGAAACAAAGACATTTTGAAATGACGAACGAACAAGGGAGCTTCTGCCATTTATGGTGAAAAAGGATGAAGTAAAAGAGAAAAGTAGGCTTCTCATCAAGTTAAAATTAGATAGTTTTTCTTTTTTTTTTAATAGAAAGAAAAAAAAGAAAGAAAATACGTTTATTTTAACAAAACACGAAAATAACAATTTGAGGGAAAATATGCGTCACATCCACGCAAAACGGCCATCGAGCCCCTGCGCTGGTTTTCAGCAACATCCGGCGTCGACGTGATGACGTCAACCGGTGCAGCATATAGAAAAATAAAAAAATAAGATTCAAATAAAATAAACACAATAATTAGTCCTAAATATATATAAAATGGCAACATTTCGTAGCGTAGGCAACTCACGCGCCGCCGAGATTGGTCTTGTATTTTTTTCAGAGTAAGATCATTGTCAAAGCTTTGTTATACATAATTTAACTAGTTATATTCTTATTGCACTGACGTGTTACTTGGCCAGCACACTAGTATTCTAATGCACACATTCAAAAATTCAAAACTTTCAAAGAATGCATTTTAGAATACGAAACAGAGTCGAACCCAGTTTCAGAAATTGTCCCTTGAATACGCAATTCGGGGCCCCTGTACGCAGGCCTCCCGTACCACAGAGGGGCCCTTTGAGCCGGGCTCTCGGATGCACTGAATACCCACTACCTACCTTGAGACTCCTTAAAACGCTCTTATAGCAAAGCTCTAAGTAATAAAGTTTGAGTAAAAGGAATTTCTGTACAGCTATGTTTTGAAACGGAAACTTCCGGTTACTAAAATTTTATCGCATTACAGTTACGGGTTTTTGTAAATTAAACAATCGTATGTTTGAGTTTCTATTTTTTCTTCGAGAGGAAAAAGTTTCGCTCCATTTTTTTTAATGATATTTTGTTTCGTTACTTTGATTAGTTAGCCCGTGTTTAATGTATGTTTGTTTAATAGTAGACTACAAAATTAAATCCAAGTTGAAATTAGCTTCTGTAATTCGTATTCGTATAATAAACCTACACTGTTTACTTTGCCGGGCCACAGGGCTCCACGATTTTTAGTTCTAGGACATATTGGTTTTCGTCCTTCACCGGTTTGAGAGCAGTCAAGTAGTGATAAAATACAATAACTACACAAAGTGAAGAAACACTGACACAAATCTTACGGAACCCCATACCAACCTCGGCAAACAATATATTTCTCACGAAACACCATAATACTTCATTGTCACAGCTTCGACATGACGTATCACCCTGATAAACAGTGATTTGAGTATGTTATGGTAACAGTTTGAACCCATACCGCGGTTATAACATATTATCTATTATTATTAATATTATAAAGAGGAAAGAATTGTTTGTTTGTTTGTTTGTATTGAATAGGCTCCGAAACTACTGGACCGATTTGAAAAATTCTTTTACCATTAGAAAGCTTAGTTTTCAGCGAGTAACATAGGCTACATTTTATCCCGGGAAAAATAACGGATCCCGCGGAAAGACCACGGGAGCGAAGCCGCGGGCAAAGTGCTAGTTGTTTTATAAAGTAGCAGTGAAAAATCTGGGTCAGTGACAGCTCGGCCCGAGTCAACTCTACCCGAATAATATATCAGATATGTAGTCCTCCAGACCGTATTTCGGCCACGGCGGCCAATCTCAACGGAGACTAGCCTTCGGCGCCGGAGATGTTATAGTGCACAAGTGTGTGCGCAGACACAGGTGCACTCTCTCTTCCCTCACTCTCATAGTCCGATGGGACGGCAATCCTACACGACCGGAGAGAGATCAGACGCAGGACCAACGGCTTAACGTGCTTTCCGAGGCACGGGGGCATCACACCGCCAACTTCCAAACTCCGGGCTGTTACTAAGAAATTCTTAATGGAAAAACCCAATAACACTTTGCTCGACCCGGGAATCAAACCCAGGACCCCACGCTCAGCAGTCGCGCTTGCGGCGACGAGACCAACGGGGCAATTACCAGATACTATGTCGTCAAAACGCGGAAAAAGTGGTGTACCGTTGGAAGGGAACGGTAATTTTTTCACAGAAATCACCTTCTTGTCTTTTGTTCTAGACTATTGAAAGACTATTAAAACTTTTCTATTGTCATCAGATCCCATATCTACATGGTCCTCATATGGCCTGACCAAGATTATGTCTGCACTTTAAAAGAGACTGTGACCTCTGAGTTTGTTTCGGCCTTTCTTCTCAGATAGGAAACGCCTAACTCAACTAGCTATTTTTTTTTAAGATGACGTGTAATAGTGATTCCAATATCCTATTTACAAAATAAACAATTGCATTTCATTTCATATGTGTCTTTTTCTTAGCAAAGGAACGCTTTTCTAATAAAAACTAATAAACTTAGGCTACATAAACTATATCATAATTGAAATAGGCGTTGTAGGTATCTATGTTTAGGTATCTGATTTGTATATAAATAAAATAACAAAATATTTTTTTTTTCCGTCTTTAAAGTCGTAATGAATTGTTTTAAAATATCGATTTTCTGGCTGACCGTACAAATCACCGTAATCGAGGGTGAAATATCTGGTATTATATTATATTCGGGTTGAGTTAACTCGGGCCGAGCTGTCACTGACCAAAAAATCTAGATTTATTCAAATTATTTTATGTGGACGTACAGTCAAGGTCAAAAATATGTTTAGCGAATTCCATAAGCCACTATCTGCTAAATTAAATTCTGGAAAATTGTTGAATACAAACTTTTTCATAAACATGAAATAAAAGCTTGAAAATATCAGAACAGCTGTCAAAGCCTCTAATGTAATGAAAACAGAATAATGTAGTTGCATTCAAAACAAAAGTCATGAAGATAAAGCAGAGACATCCAAGAACTGCCGTAAATAACTTAGCAGGCTCGTGAAAGTTGTAAATAAATGCAAACAGCACTACGCAGGTACTAATGCCAACATTTATATATTTTACAGACAGGTCCTGATACAACAAAACATAAAAATAAATTTATTTTAATTTTAAAATTAAGTATTACATTATACTGCCTCGTTGGTCTAGTGGTCGCAAGCGCTACTGCTGAGCATGAGGTCTTGGGTTCGATTCCCGGGTCGGGCAAAGTGTTATTGGGTTTTTCTATCTGGAATTTCTCAGTAGCAGCCCGGAGTCTGGATTTGTGCCCGGTTGATGGCAATAGACTCGCCCCCTATTACATGGGACTTAAACATAACTGGCGAAATGTGGGTGTACCTACCCACTACAGGTAGGTACACCTCTGCCCAACCCTTCGGGGAAACAAGGCGTGATGTTATGTTATGTTATTACATTATACTGATCGAATTTTTTATCAAAATAAGCTTTATTTATTTAACACAGAGAATCCTAGTGTGGCGGCTAGTATTATTTGAATTTGTACTGCTTTCTAGAACAAGAAACTCTTGATGGGAGTTTCGGGATAAAAAGTTTCCTAATGTTAATCCAGGTTCTATACTATCTGTGTGCTAAACATCCGTTTAGTAGTTTTTGCGAGAAAATGAAACCGACATTCGTCCATCCTTCCATCCTCACAAACTTTCGCGTTAACATTATCATTATTGGCATCTAAGGAAAACCATAGTTTTTCTTATTTCACAGTTAGCCTAGGTAGCTCCTTAGGTGAATACGTAGACGTAGGGTTCCTGTGTTACCCTATATGTACATAAATGTACAGTGGCATTTAGTTTCCCAGGATTAAGTAAAACACTAAAAGTCCAAAAAAAAAACTGCTCAGCAGTCAACACTCACAGCTGCCACTTTAACTTACTTGCATTTTGGTCTGTAAATATATAATTAACCCGTCGTCTAAATATCTAAAAGTGGACCAAACATGGTGCCCCTAACTCCACCTCATTTTACAGACAAAAAGGACTCAGATAAACTTGTTAATTTATAGCTAAGAAACAAGTGGACGAAAAAAAGTTGCTACAATGGACTGCCGTTTGTTTTGCCTTTGTCGTTTATTTATATATATTATATTGTGCGTTTGGTATGAATTCTCTCAGTTGAAGGCAAGAAATTATTAAGGATAGCCTACTCGAAAAACATTGTCCTGTTTAAATTTTTACCAAGGTTTCCAATTTTCCAGGCTACTTTTCTATTTTTTCTTTACGCAAATACCATACTCGGGACTATAACATACATTAAAAAAATATATAATGTTCTTACTAAAAAAACTAACGAACAGTATTTAATTTGTATTTACAATAGTATAAGAATGGTCACAGTAATTTATTATAGGTGAGTGCATGTTTTCTATCTTATGAGGCGTTTTTGTATTCGTGTATTTCTATCCAGTTAGAATCACATCAATCAATCTTGCCTTTTGTAGCGTGCTTCTGTACAACTGGTCAAGTATTTCTGTCTTCTGCTATTCTAGGTCAACCGTTGCGTTTGGGTCCCGCAGTACAAAAGAATCGTTTTAGAGTAAACAGCTACCAATTTTAGCCAAAAAAAAACAAATAAAATACAGTCTTTATCATCTCTCTCATATTTATCTATTCCCGATAAAAAATCTCTCTAATTTAGAACAAAACAAAAAGATGTGTTTTTTATGGAGCCATCCCTTACGACCCGTGGCAGGTAACGGTCGAACGATTTTGAATTAAAACTCGCTAATTTGTCCAACATTTGGTTACGGCCCGTTTTTGTTACCTACGGATTGTTTGAAGGTAGGTTTATATTAGGGATGCTAATAGCTGTGATTACGTGACTGATGTTTAAATTGGGTGCTTTAAGGACCCCCTATTTTTATTTATGTGGGTTTTATTAAAGGTGCTTTTTTTTACTTGTCTGTGTTAGAGCTGTTATACAGAAAGTGGGCAACGTCACAACTCACAAATAGCTGTCAAATATTTCGCCGTTTTGATTAATTATTTGGCAATATTACTATATATACACCAATAATTGCAATTATAACACTGAATTTGATGTTGAAACCGTTTAAAGTGTAAAAAAACGAATTTGGATAATTTCCAAATACTTTTTTTGCATTTTATCAGTTCCACCGGTACGAAACCATTATTAATGTTCTAGTTCACTAGTTAACCATATTTCTTATTTCCACACAGTAATATTTCTAAATTAATCAAACTTTTTGGACGAATGCTCTTAACCTTTATAATACTGGTGTCTCATATTGGAGACAGATAACAATAAAATTCTATTGTGTCTGCTAATTGCGCGCGCGACAGATTAAGTGCTTTAGAGCACCGGCTTTGATTAGTGCACTTCTCTGGTTCTATTTATTTATTATAATTTAAAAGTCTAGGTATTCTTATAATATTTATAGACTGAAAGACTTTGATCCACAAAACCGCAAGATAATTGAGAAAAGTCTTGCATTATTATTATGGTAACGCAGACGTGTGTATGCATCCTATTTGTGCAAGACGTGGGCTACGAAATGGGCGAATATTTGTATTAAGATTGATGGAAAACTCTTGCTAGTCCATCATAACAATACCTGTTTAACCGCAAATATTGGGAACTCTCCAAAAATGCAACTGCTCCGTTTGGTTGCGTTTATTGATAGCTAACACGACTACTGTTTGGGTTTTTGGTTTGATCCCCACTTGTGGTTATTGAAATGTTCTAGTTTTTGGCTTATTGGTGATTCGCCCGAATTTACTCGGGCGAATCGACACTTCTAATATGTATTTTTTTTTTTCTTGAGGCGATTCGCACGAAGTTAATTTATATATAGGAATCGATTTCTGGAGTTGTCGATTCACCTACAAATAAATTAACTTCGTGCGAATCGCCTCAAGAAAAAAATATTTTATATAAAAGTGTCGATTCACCCGTTTCGGTACTAGTAAATTCGGGCAAATCACCAAAAAGTCGACTTTTTAAGTAACAGCCCTTTTTTTTTTTTTTTTTTTTTTTTTTTTTTTTTTTTTTTTTTTTTTTTTTTTTTTTTTTTTGGGTGGGAAATCATCAAATGACGTCTCCCGCTCTGGGTGGAGCGGGAGGGCGTGTCAGACTCTTACTGATTAAAACCCACCCGTGTTCCTTCTGTTGCCTGTGCAATGCCAGGGGGCCACGGTATCCCTTTCGGACTAATCCCGCAACCCCGGCAGGCAATGGTCTCATCGGACCCCTTCACTTGCTGACATCTCTTTGAGGCGCACGTGGAACACAACGCGCCGTCGACCCGGGCCTGGTCCTTACCGGACGGCGAGCTACCCATTGCTCACCGTCCGCAAGCCCGCGCCTACGGTGGCCGGGAATCGGCAATCGATTCCCGACGCCCAGGGCGTCTCCTCCTGCGGCGGCTAGGGGCGTGAGGGCGCGAAATTTGCCTCTCCCTCACGCGTTCCGCCTCCTCCTTTGCGAGCATTACTGCTTCGCAGAAGGAGGTGACGGCCTCCCATGCCCTCTCGCTCCGTACCATGGCCTGGACCAGGGCCGGACGCGAGAGATCCCCGCCACCGATCGCCTCCACGAGGACACGGCGGTGCTCTGCCCAAGCCGGGCATACCTCCACCGTATGCTCCACCGTGTCCTCCGGGCGATCCACGCAGTGATGACACCCGGGCGTTTCCTCCCGCCTTATCCGAAACAGGTACCTCCCGAAACAGCCGTGTCCGGTGAGGACCTGCGTCAGGCGGAAGGTGAGGACGCCGTGGCGCCTCTCCAGCCACTCCTCAAAGAGGGGACTTATCGCCGCAATAGTGGCGTGCCCATAAGTAACAGCCCTAAGTCTGTTATTGCCAAAGACTTGCCTCTATCACAGAGACTTAAACATAACTGTTGAAACGTGAGCGTTATTTATTTATTTTAATCCCTTTCAGCTATCATTCCTAATGCGATAGTGCGGTCTCAAAATCAACATAGAGCTACTTAAAATTTAAAACTATGAAAACATAATAATTATTTAAAATATAGAAAACAACAACACCAACACTTAGCCTACTCAAATCTACACAAACAATAACATAAAACGATCTTCTCGTGAAGATCGTTGATAACCCAAATTACGCGGGTTAATGTAGTTTTAGTGAGAAGGTTGGTCCTGGCAACCAGCACGGCCAGCAGCGGCGGGCGGCGCCTCCTCCACACGAAGCGGTCCGGTACACACACACTCAGTCACTGCAGTACTCCTGGGTTATGCTCAGTGCCCCGAAGCAACCTAACCAGGTACGCAACAAGCGTGAATTCCCGTCGTACCCTCAGTTGATTGTACCCGACCATACCGAGCGCAAACAGAGTGGGATACATCAACGGGTAAAACGGATATACCCCATAAAGTTGATTGTACAAGTGGCGCGTGAACTTGTTCTGTACGCGTTCCAGCATTACCGAGTACAATAATATATGCCCCTGCCCACCCCATCTATCGGGGATACAGGCGTGATGCCATACCATACATAAATTACCAATAACAATTTCAGACAATAACATGCTGTACGTTATGGCCCCAACCGAAAAGTGTGTCACTCACAGACGCAAAGCCTTTCTGCAAGATTACTTTCAGCGATATCAAGATACTGCGTACAAACAGCAAGGCAGTAGGGGTGCCACTTCCACGCATCGCTATTATTATTTTGTTAACGGGAACAGGAAGATTTGTGCGATAAAAAACAAAAAAACATACTCGTACATACATAAACTCAAGCGTTCCCCCCATTGGGGTATGCAGAAATTATATAATATGTAAAAAAAAAACCTGCCCGATCAGAAAAGGGCACATAGGAACTGCAACAGCATAACCTTAAAGTAATAAATACTCTTACTATCATTGAAAATTAAAAAAGCTATTTAAAATCACATTTATAGTACCAAAATTACCCCAAATCCATTATAAATTAGCAAATTTTCAACATGGGTCATAAGCTATGACTTGTAGACACCCGCTAAACGACGACCGCCCTCGCCCCATGTAAAAACCCGGTAAAATTCCCCATTGAAAAAAAAAGTGGTGATTTTATTTTTTGCTGGAAATTGCCACATAAATAGACTCAGTACGTTACCTAACAACACCCTCACGGATCGGACATGCTCATTCTCTTTACGTACTCCTTTTGCATCGTTTGCGTTCATACATGCACAACACTTACGAGTACTACGCACCTGTCCTTTCTGAAGAAGATCACCTATTAGGTCATTATATGTATGTCCTCCTTGGGCGTCCAGGGATTTCCAGACACATCTGCAAATTTTTACAATAATAACAAAAAAATTATTACATTGCTAGTCCACAGTGTGTTTCAAATGACATACATTTCAGACCATTAGAATTAACTTAATAAAGTTTTTGCTTATTCTTGTAAATGTTTGACATGGAGAGAAGACTCAATTATTTAAGTCGGCCTATTGCCGTGCACCTGGACAAAGGCCAATCTTACACTACAGCCAGTTCTTCGCCTCTCGCATCCGGTCAGTTCCAAGTCCAATCCCAGCCGCCTTTTCTATAGCAGCTTAGCTCCGCATACTTGGTAGCCCTGCGTCTAAGGCATATGATGAGTTGCCTATAAGCAACCTAAGGAAAAATGTAAGCTGCGCGGCCCATAAAGATTTTAGTGATATAAGGCAAAACAGAGGAAAACGTTTTTTACCTGATTGAACCCTATAGGCTGACTGGGGTCCAAAAATTTCGGATGACAGAATTTTTGTAATAATAAGTCAGTTTTCTGGAACTCAAAATGAGCCCGTTGTCTCGAAATGGCACTCTAATTAGAATTTCTTAAACATTAATTATGTATCTATATAGCCACTGGCACTTATAGATTTCCCTTAGTTTTGGAGGTAGGATCTCTATAAACCACCGTTTACAAATAAGTGTACCAACCTATTATAACTAAGCTTTTTGCCTCAATAAGTGTTTTAAATTAAATGCAGTGATAGTCTAGTGGTGTGACTGGGGTTTGACCGTCAGACTGCCAAGTTATAGGTCTCTAGTTCGAAACCATGGCACGCACCTCTGACTTTTCGGATTCATGTGCGTATTGTATAATTATCACTTGCTTCAAAGCCGTGAGGAAACCGGCATGCCTGAGAGATATTTCTTGACGGCATGTTATGCCAAGTCAGAGGCCCATGGGTGGCTTTAAAACTCTGACACCGGGTTAGTCAATAACCACACGAAAAGAAGAAGTCTCAATAAAATACATACCTAATTATTGTCTTTCTTGATTTAGTACGTGTAAGAAAACTTATTTCATTGAAAGAAACCTATTATATTTACAAGTTCGGAAAAACAGTCCTCATCTATTGCTGCACATAACATGATAACCTATAGAAAAACGCGCTTAGTTTCGGCAACCTTCAACTACTAAGGTATTACAAACGTCCCATCAGGCAAAGTGACATCATCCTTCCTAATGAAATAGGGTTGCCACAAGCAAAATCGTGTTGGAATATTGTTACTGCTAATAGAGGCTCCAAGGGCAACTCGTTAGGAGAGCACTGAAGGGTGTGGAAACGCACCTGAGCCCCTAAAGTGACTGTATTGAAAAAACAATGATCTGAGAGGGAATTTTAGTATAGGATCCTATGTTTAAGTGAATTGTATAGTAATTTATTTTCCGTTAAATAATTACAGTACACACATAAATCTTAATATAAAATACAGTCTATACATATAAACACTAAATTAAAAACTAACTAACTATACAAATACGAAAAAAATTAAACCGACTTCAAAAAAAGAACACTACAAAGTGAAAAATAACTTTGATTTTGGAAGTCGGTGTCTTTGGTATTGTATTTTTGTTTTTGTGTCACCGACTTCCGAAATCAAAGTTATTTTTCACTTTGTAGTGTTCTTTTTTTGAAGTCGGTTTTATTTTTTGTAAAAAAAGTTTTTATTTTTCACTTTTTAGTAGTGGTACCTACACAAACCCCCCAAAAAAACTTGAATACCACTACCTGCTATGTAAATTACAGTGACAGGAACTATTCGAACATCATCCACATATACTAGGTGGGAGAAATACGTATTATTGAAGCTAACTCAAAAACCCCTCATCAGAATTTGACCAAACTTATATGGGACCACTTCTGAACTATGCTCTACCAAAATCAAAAAGAATCATCAAAATCAATTCATAATTGGCGGAGTAATCGCGTAACAAACATACAAAAATATATATATATATACAATCGAATTGAGAACCTCCTCCTTTTTGAAGTCGGTTGAAAATAAAATTAAGAGAGGAGCTCATTGGGCATCAAAAAATTCGTCCGCATCAAGTGCCCAAAAGGCTGGCAGCTTAAGACTCTTCACGCGACCAGAGGAATGGTCAATTCTTAGGAAAAGGAATCAGTATTGCCATCCAACGTGGCAATATTGCCAGCCTTTTGGGCACTTTTCCCGCCGACAGTGAATTATTACAAATTGAATGTCAATCTATACACACATAGACATACAAATAAATAAAATTAAAGTCTCTGTTTGTAATGTAAAAATAACAGCTTTTTAACTAAATGCATGAATGTGCGGTACCTACAAATAACAAAAAAAACAAATTTTAATTTTTTTTGTCTGCCTATCTGTTTGCTTGTTCCGGCTTTTGCTTCTTCGAAACGGCTGGACCGATTTTGAAGTGACTTTCACTGGCAGATAGCTGATGATATTAGGAGTAAATTATTTTAGCAAAAGCAGCAGCTAGTTTAAAATATAATTTTATATGTATTCAGCTGAATTCGGTAAGACTGGAAGCTGATCCCGAAATTGTTGGCAAAAGCTAGGCAGATGATAATGAGGTGTAACATGGAGAACAAAAATCCAAAGTATTGTTCCAGCAACACGTTTCTGTGTTGCGGGAAACATTGAATGTTGCAGTATTGCTAGCAACATGTAGCCTTGTAAACACAAGTTCAGAAACTGTTGCCCAGACTGTTTAGGATCATCATTCTGCCCTTATCCCAAGTTATTTGAGGTCGACACAACATGCCTTCTCTTTCCATACTCCTTTATAAACATACTATCATCTTTCACACAGACCATCCATCGTTTCTTTATCTTCCTCCACTCTTACAGCCATTCCACATTCATACAAAAAAAAAAATCGTCACGATATTTTCCTAATTCCTCCATACCAAGACAACCATTTGGTGTAAGGGATGCCGCATGGAAACCAACTTTCGAAAAAAAATACCTAGTAGTTACCCACCTACCAAAGAGTTAGCATAGAAGTAGTTAGTAGGACAGCAACCTGTTAGTAGACACACATCGTGCAGGTGCAGGTATCTGATAACCCAATGGACTGTGCAAGTCGGATTTGGATTGTACTCGGATGACGCAGCCCGATGAGACATACAACCACATATATACGCCACGAACTGACCAGATATACGCCAGTATTCACGCTTGACCACTATCTCACCTGATGGCAAGCTTTGATGCAGTCAGCAGCATGCACGCTTGAACAAGCGCTTGGCATGCAAGGTGCTAACAGTTCGACAACTATTTGTTTTAAGTATAGTTTTACTGCAACACACTGAACTAGATTTTAAACCAGTACCTGCAGACAAGAGAAGAAAGGATCTGCCGGTCTATTCTGTGTAACCATGTCACCGTGAAAACTTAGGTGAAGTGAGCTGTCATTCCACCTGCTGCTAGGGACTGACAGCTCACTCCGAGCTCACTTCACCTAAGTTGTCACGGTGAGATGGTTACAGAATAGCACTGCTGGTTTGCACAAATCCTCCGACTAAACATGCATTCATTAAAAGATTTTATTTATTTCTAGGACCTTTCTTATATAATAAATTGAACAAATTGCTCAAGATATATAATGTAAGTTATAATAGGTGTAGTATAATGTTAGTCGATTATTTAGCAAAACTAAATTACGCAGACACGGAAAAACTACTAGAGGTGCTGACATAGAGTAGCTGACTAGACTGTAATTACCTAACCTAATATTTATAATAATTTTAGTTTTAGATATAAATATATCCTTTATGCCTAGTTAATAAGGTTTCGCAAAATATTGTTTCTGCTTAGATATTTAAAATATATTATGTTAATTTAATTCAAGGTTCTATTTCGAAACTACCGTCGTCGTAGAGATGGCCTGAAACACAGGTTTAAATAAACCTAAATCGGGCAACGCACTACACTATTCTATTTTTATATGCAACTGTAATCTTATACATTTGTCATACCATAGTTTTTATCCAGATTATTATAATACTATTATAGGCCTAGATTAATATGTATACTACTGAACAGAAGTGACATTTTCACTTTTGCATTGAAGATTTCTTCCAGAAGGCCTAGACAATTTGTGGCTTGAAAGATGGCACTGTTGGATCATGGTAACGGTCGCGACTTACGAGTTGTAGGTCGTGGGTTCAAACCCTGGACAGGCGCTTTACTTTGTGTAAATTATTTCATGAACACTGCTCTCAAAACGGTGAAGGAAAACATCGTGAGGAAACCGGCTTGTCCTAGAACCAAAAATTCAAAGACACCTACCCGCAATGGGCCTGTGTGGTGGATAAGGGCCCACTCCCTCTCACAGACCAGGCCAGCAGTTTGAACAGTATAGGCTGATCATGCTTTCAAAGCGTTGTATTTCTTCAACGGCTTTCAACAGGATTGAAATAAATTTTACGGTAGTTATGCCAATCCAATACATTTTTTGACATTCCATCATCGTTACCGCTGATAGGATGTCACTTTGGCCTCCTATTTTAAATAGCTATCGGGATACACAGGCCCCGGGGCGTACTTAGTGTATGACCTCGCATTATTATCCCTTCCATTATTATACGAATTTTCTCGAAAATCGCATTTCAATATAAACCAAACAGCGAGCCATAAAAGACTGCTGACACATCCTCGCTAGATTACGTTCCACGGCGAAAATTTAGAAGTTTAATGACGTCATTTTTCGTCACCCCGAGCTTGGTTTATCGGCTTATTAAAGCAAAACGCGCCTATTAAATAAATATCGCGCCATCTAGGGTCGGCCGCGTTTGGATGCGGGCGTGGCTTAATATCGTAGGTACAGTATGATTATCATGGGGATGGTTTGTTGATGAAAATGCGCATTTTTATGGTGTTTTCTTTTAGATGGATTAAGGTCTTATGGTGCAGCAATATTAGTATGAAAGTGGGATATAACAGAGTGGCGTTCTGTAGTTTCTGATGTTCTTCACGGAAACAATTGGCGTAACTCTATATGGGTACGCCGTACACCAACTTAGTATCAAAACTTAACATCATGACTGTATTCCCCAAAGGGTAAGGCAGAGATTTTTATTTACATTACCCCATTGCACCCGTTATGTTAAAGTCCCATGTAGGGTATAGGGTAATAGGGTGCGAACCTATTGCCATCAACCGGGAACAAATCCAGACTCCGGGCTGCTATCGAGAAATTCCAGAATAACTAGCGATAGTATTCATACATATAATATTTATTGTCAGAGTTGCGGTAGTCAGAAGCCCAAAAGTCTTACTAAAGGAGTAACGTGTTACCCAGTTGCTGGGTTATGGAGGTCAGATAGGCAGTCGTACCATGTATAATATTGGCTCAGCTGCATCCGATTAGACTGGAAGCTGACTCCTATAAAGTTGGAATAAGGCTAGGCAGATTAGATCAGTTGCGTAATATTTTGCTAATAACATTCGTTCCTTCGGAACAATATTTTCTAAAACCAGCATAATTATTATCATGCAGCCCGTTCTTCAATAGACGAACAGCGTTCTAATCTAAACTAAGTCTAGCACAATACGTTACAGTATCCAATATGGCGCACAAAGACTATTCATACAAGATTTATGCTCCATATATCATGCTGGCTTCTAACACATATGTAGCTTGTACACATTTCACTATTGGTTGATTGATTTGACAGATTATAAATAACAGTCTTCTTCTTTTCGTGTGGTTAGTGACTAACCTGGTGTCAGAGTTTTAAAGCCGCCCATGGGCCTCTGACTTGGCTTCACATGCCGTCGAGAAATATCTCTCAGGCATGCTGGTTTCCTCGCGATGTTTTCCTTCACCGTTTTTCAAGCTAGTGATAAATATTATACAATACGCACATGAATCCGAAAAGTCAGTGGTGCGTGCCTTGGGTTCGAACTCGAGACCTGTGAATTGGCAGTCCGACGGTCACACCACTCGACTATCACTGCTATCATAAATAACAGTTACTAGGGCATAGGTACGCATTAATATTATTTTTTATATAATTATCAATGTTTAAAAGAAGGCTTTACCATTATAATACATTTGCAATGTCAATTTAAACACGTTAATCTACCATCACCTAACTATTTAGCACGACTCATAATGCGAAGCATTAGAGAGTGCTTTGCGATTGAAAAAATTGTTTTGCCTCCTTTCTGTACTTAATTATTTTTATTGTTACACTCCTGCCACACACAGAACCATTATTTATATAACGTTTTTTTTTAAATCCCGTCCCTAATTTTTTTTGCCATAGGAGAACCCTATTCAAAATGACTCTTTTATTAGTTATTTTAAAAGGTCGAGTTGAGTTAGTTTGTTATAATTATATAACAAACTAACTCAACTCGACCTTTTCCGTTACGTAGCAACCAACAAAGCAAACCCAAATAGTCTTTGACAGTACGAAAAGATTAATAAGGAAATTTTAGAAATTTACCCATATTGATGGGTAAAAAAGCAGTCAAAACCTACTTCATGAAAAGTCGTTTAACTAAATGGTGTATTTAGAATGAGCGTTCATATGAGACGTGCACTTTTGGATTTTCCATTTTATTTTTTGCCAACCCTATCCCACTGCTGCGCAAAGGTCTCCCTCAATTCTTCCACGTGTCCTTTTTCCGGGCCACCTCAATACAGCCTATTAATTTTATTTATCTATCAAATCAATAAAGTATTTAGAATCAGGAATACCGAGTGTACGTTTAAAAAAAACAGTTTTATTAAATAAGCAATCCTCAAGGCATTCAAGACCTGTCAGTGTCATGATTGTTGTAGATATATGTATATCGACACTGACAGCTCTTGAACGCGGTTTAGAGGTGCAGATCGCATTCAATTTCATTGGTGTAATTCTCCTTAACTTATGCAATTAAAAATCGTAAAAAGTTTTGCAACATCTAAGGTATTGGCGCAGGAAGAGCAACTAGTTAACAAAGTGCGTACATCCTGCCTAACCCTTCTTGGAACGGTAATATTTATCAAAAAACGGCCAAGTGCGAGTCGGACTCGCGCACGAAGGGTTCCGTACCATTATCTACGAAAACGGCAAAAAAAAAAAAACACTGCTCTCATTACAGAAAATTCCTAATGTAAATAACATAAGACATACAATATTATTTTTGTGAAATCATGTCTGTTGTATGGGAGCCCCACTTAAATATTTATTTGATTCCGTTTTTAGTATTTGTTATTATAGCGGCAACAGAAATACATCATCTGTGAAAATTTCAACTGTCTAACTATCACTGTTCATGAGATACAGCCTGGTGACAGACGGACAGCGGAGTCTTAGTAATAGGGTCCCGTTTCACCCTTTGGTTACGGAACCCTAAAAAGGCCGCAGCTCCCTAAACAAAAATAATTGTAAACTCAGCCTTCTTAGTCTAAACTTCTACGACATTGAAACACCAACTCTACACTCGCTATATATCCCCACAAGACCACTGCCAAACTAGCACACTTATATAATTAACGACACTTAGAAAACTAAGTTAAATGAACCAATTAGGCATTCAGGCGAGCGGTGACGAAGGTTGCGTTACTTGCGCACGAGGTGCCGCCGATTGTAAGGAAATTACCTATAAATCATTCCCTTGAATCGGGTCTGAGCGAGACGGTATGACACAAGAGTAACGTGCCTCCTGTCATAATAAGTAGGTATTTTTGCAAGTATTGATTTGATTATTTGCTCTCCTTCTTCTTTGAAGTAGGTCAATGATTCAACGATACATAAACATAGGTGTTGATAAACACACCTGGAATACAGCCTAAATTCCCTGAAGAGGGACCATAGCCCCTTTTTTTTTTTTTTGTTTGGGTAATCTTCAATTGACTTCTCCCGCTCTGGGTGGAGCGGGAGGGCGTGTCAGACTCTTCCTGACTAAAACCCACCCGTGTTCCTTCTGTTGCCTGTGCAATGCCAGGGAGCCATGGTATCCCTTTCGGACTTTCCCGCAACCCCGGCAGGCAATGGTCTCATAGGACCCCTTCATTCGCTGACATCTGTTTGAGGCGCGCGTGGAATACATGTCGCCATCGACCCGTGCTTGGTCCTTACCGGACGGCGAGCTACCCATTGCTCACCGTCCGCAACCCCGCGCCTACGGTGGCCGGGAATCGGCAATCGATTCCCGATGCCCAGGGCGTCTCCTCTAAAAATTTGCCTCTCCCTCACGCGTTCCACCGCCTCCTTCGCGAGCATTACTTCTTCGTAAAATGAGGTGACGGTCTCCCATGCCCTCTCGCTCCGTACCATGGCCTGGACCAGGGCCGGACGCGAGAGACCATACCCCCTCAAATAACATTTATCGTTTCCGTTGTAGTTTAAGTCCTATGTAAAGAGGGGAGTGGAAAACTATTGCTATTAATCAGGCACAGATCCTCACTCTGGGCTGCTACTTAAAAATTCCCGGTGGAAAAACCCAGTCTTTTCTAACTGAACAGACAGCTGTGCTGCTGGGGAGTTTGTTGCGCCACTTCTTCTTCCCAGCTAAAGAACTAGGAAGTGGTGAAGGGTGAGCGTTTTTGGGACTATCTTATGTAACTTTAACGTTCGAAAAGACTTCCTAGTTCTACGCACCTTCGGTGCAACAAAGTCACAAATAGCTGCTGCTTAAACTTGGGGCAACAAAAACATCCGCGAAAGTATCTCAAAAGTCTACTAGATGGCGCAGGTGCCTTTGTGGTTATTGGCGGTTTTGCCATGCGTTTTGGGCCGACAACGTTTCATTGGACGGTAGTGCCCCCGCGCCCGCGAGTGTTTGACTGTACGTTGGAGCTACAGCCACACAAAGGTATTTATGACCATTTTTGTTCTCACTTATTGGAGCGACAAAAACGTATCTATTTTTAAGACCTCAATTCTTTTTTATAAATTACAAAAATTTTGGACCTACAAAGGGATTTGTTATAAAAGCGTTTTTGTTGATCCAACATTATTATATTTAAATATACAAATTGGAACTACAAAGTCACTTAATAAAAAGTGTTTTTATAGGTCCATTAATATTATTTTTTCAACTATTCTATTGGATCTACAACTGATAATAAAAATACTTGTGACTTTTTAATTCCATTTTTTGTATCATAAGTACTAGATGTTTAGTTTAAAAACAAAATTGAGACTTTGTTACCCCGTAATCATTTAATTATTCTTTTTTTTGTCAAAGTTGCACCTAAATGTAAGATAAAAAACATTGTTTTTATTAAAATGCTACTTTGATGACGATAGCGATGATCAGCAATGCTATTCTCTGAAAGACTGTATGACGAGCTCGTCGCCGAAACTAGTATGTCCCCAATGGATTTTCAACTTTATGCATTAGAACATAAAGTTGAAAACCAATGACGATGACGTTCGACGCCGAGGACCGACAGGCAAAAAATAAATTGTAAATCTGATTTATTAATATTTTTATTTCAGAGAGCAATGGGTTCCCGAAGTAAAAAAAATATTTCTATGGTTCCCATTCAAGACAATAATTTACATTAGTTGAAACCTGGTTAGCCAACTTTCATCCGGAAGATCAGGACAATGATCATGATTCAACTTTAGAATCCTCTCGTTTTTCAATAAATAATATCACCACTACTTCTTACGATACAAAAAATGAACAGTCAGCTACTGACAGGAGCACAATATGTTATAATGACGTGGACACAGTTTTAATACAAAAAGTAAACGCTGATTCAATTTTACCAAATACTGTAATAGAGAATGTCGCAACGAAAGATATTGAAAATGCAGTCATTACTACAGATAGCGACAGATTTAACCTATCAGATGATGGAGAAATAGTTTCTTCCAATGTTGTTATCACATACATAGTGCTAGAAAACACCTTAGCAAAAACTATGCTAAGGCAAGACACCATCTCGAATGCCAATGAAATTAACTCAGACAATAATGAAGATTTTTCCGTGAGTGACGGATCTGAATATGAACCACCGCAAAAAAAGCTACAAAAGAAAGTTTTTCAGCCAATCCGTAAAACATCCAGCTCTAGCAGTGATTCCTCCACCTCTAGCAGCGACTCCTCCAGCTCAAGTAGCGGATCATCCAGCTCAAGTTCATCTAGCTCTGGCAGTCGTTCTAAGCACTCTAAATCTACATCTTGCTCCAAATTTGTTTCTAATGTGTGTGTAATTGTACATCATAAGCAGGCTCTGAGAATATTCAACTAAGTACTGAACTAGCAAGTATTGTAACAAAGTCTAAAAAAAGAACTAGAAACCCAAGTCAATGGAAAAAAAAACCAGAGAAAGTATTTAAAAAACACTGGTCAAGCATATACATCAACTAGAGGTAAAGCCATGCCGGAAAAAAGTATTCGTCCACCTTGTACGAGTACCTGCCGATTGCCTTGTTCAAATAAGTTTTCCACAGAAAATAGGAATGTAATATTTAAGACATACTGGGGCCTTAATTCTTTTCAAAGACAGCGTAACTTCTTGCTTCTTGTGTAAAGCAAGTTAAACCTGAATTCCGTACCATCAAGATTCGAAAAGGTGGAGACGTGAATAGAAAATGTAGAAAACCAAACACATCCAGATTATTATGAAACCATTTACATTATAACACTCATTATGAGACTGATCGTAAGTTCCTAAGTGTAAAAGACTGAGTATTATGTAAGTCTGCTATGAAAATGATGCCAGATAATGTTGTAGATAAAAGAATTTAATTGTTTTGCGTTACCTTTTTATTAGTAGTTGATTTTTAAAGAAGAAAATATACGATTATGTTTGATTATAAAACTTTATTTCATTCAAAACGAAATATAAGATTTTTACGTAAAACTATAGCAAACTAAATAAACAATTAATTTTATAAAGATTTCAAACCTACTATAAATAGTAATCTAGAAATAAGGAAATACATGCGAAATAAAATTTAAAAGTCTTCTCCTGTAAAATTATAAAATGAGTTGTTGTGACTTTGTTGCACCGAAGGTGCGTAAGTGTTGATTCTCAGCCTAGTTTGAATATCGACTTTTGAATTTTTGAATTTTTGAGTTTCACTTTGTCTGACTTATTTAACTTTGACGTTTGAAAAATGCTGATTCTCAGCCTAGTTTGAATAAATGACTTTTGAATTTTTGAGTTTCACTTAGTTAAGCTCGTGTTCGAAATTCACATTCATAATCATATGTTTATTTGCGTTCCATAATGTTAGCGTTATGTGCAGCAATCGCTTGCGACTAGTAATACATACTTTTATTTTTAATTTCTTACACAACTTACATAACATTGACAGTGTTGTTGATTATACAGATTATGGCGACGTTATGCGAACAGCACTGTCAGAAAATTATTACATTTTCACTATTTATTTAGGTAACCATTTATGTACATACAAATTAACAAACAATAAGAAAAGTACAGCAACTGCCTTGTTGGTCTAGTGGTCGCAAGCGCTACTGCTGAACATGAGGTCCTGGGTTCGATTCCCAGGTCGGGCAGTGTCATTGGGCTTTTCTTTCTGGAATTTCTCAGTAGCAGCCCGGAGTCTACTATATGTTCGTTTAATGGCAATACAATCGCCTCCTGTTACAGGAAAGTTAAACATAAGAACAGAACTGGCAAAATAATGATGTTTATTTGTGTAAATTTCTTAAAAAATCAAAATCATAATATTTGATTTCACATAAACTGACATGGCCACTTATGACTCATTACATCTTCTTTTAAACCACTGGTCCTGGTTTCGATTCCCAGGTCAGGCAGTGTTATTGGGTTTTTCTATCTGGAATTTCTCAGTAGCAGCCCGGAGTCTGGATTTGTACCCGGTTGATGGCAATAGGCTCGCCCCCTATTACATGGGACTTAAAAACATAACTGGTGAAATGTGGTGTACTATAGGTATCTCTGTCCTACCCTTCGGGAAACAAGGCGTGATGTTATGTTACACTATGAAAAATACATAAAATTAAATCTGTTCCAGCATACTTGCGATAGGACAGAGGATTAAAAGAGATGTAGACACCTTGTGTGAGAGTAGAAGAGAAAATAAAATAAGTAGATATATAAAATAAAATAAAATATTCACATATTATAAAACACTAAATGCATGCAACCAATCGGCCTAGCCTTTTCCCAACTATGTTGGGGTCGGCTTCCAGTCCAACCACATCCATACCTATATTACATGGAGCGACTGCTTATCTGACCTCCACAACCCAGTTACTTGGTAAGACTGGTTGTCAGACTTTCAGGCTTCTGACGACCCGTAACGACTGTCAAAGATCCAAGAATGAGAACCGGGACCAACGGCTTAACATGCTTTCCGAAGTACAGAAGGGTCTCGGTATGTTAAGATGGTCACCCATCCACGGAGTGACCGCGGCAAGCGTAGCTTAACCTGATCAATCGACCCGTGCGGCTGTCATTACTTAGCTTAAATACATGCATTCTTACTTCTAAAATAACTAACAACTATGACGTAGTGGAAAGATCGTGTTCCTTAACTCTGCTTTTAAAAACGCTGCAATAGTTTGTCAATCAGCCAGTATTTCTTATTATTATACTCTTATTTCTTACTGGTAAGAAATTAGTCTCAAACCCAACGTTAATGTAACATAACAAAACTCTTTACAATATAAAATACCATACTCATTTATTTATTAAAATTACGTAATTGACGGAATATTACTTAATACATTTATGCTCTAAATAAATTCACAAATAAAAAACAAAAATTAAATAAAAAATTCCTTACAAAAAAAAAATGTTCTTTGTTTAAATCCCAGAACATGACTTATAAAGGCATAATATGTATAATAACAACGTGCATTCCAGATCCTAAGGCTAAAAGCATCGTTAAACTTCTGCTTCTGCCGACCCCTTTGTTACACACTCGTTATTTACATTAATATTAGTGGATAGTATCTTCCTTACCAGATGCGGTATATACTTATTACGAGGTGCTGTGGTACAAAACTATATTATATTAAATTAAATTATTTTCACTGCCTCGTTGGTCTAGTGGTCGCAATCGCTACTGCTGAGCATGAGGTCCTGGGTTCGATTCCCAAGTCGGGCAAAGTGTTATTGGGTTTTTCCAACAGGAATTTCTCAGTAGTAGCCCGGAGTCTGGAATTGTGCCCGATTGTTGGCCCCCCTTAATTACATGGGACTTAAAAAACATAACTGGCGAAATGTGGGTGTACTACAGGTACACCTCTGCCCAACCCTTCAGAAACAAGGCGTGATGTTATGTTATGTAAAATATTTTATTTTATGTATAAAAATGACAGTCTATTTTTTTTTTTCTTTTTCTTTGGTGTTTGCAGCTCTTGTACTTACATTAGTCACGGAGATAAAACAAATAAAACTAAAAGAACTAAAAAAAATATTTAAAATTTTCGATTATTCCAAGTCATTCTTCATTTGGTAAGAGAAAAAATCACGCTCCGACAGACGGAAAAGATTTCTGTCTGAAATAATTTCTTGTTTCATACTTTTTAGAGCGTGATTTTTCTGTATAGCAGGGTTTTAGTTTTTGAACTTGCTTTGTATTTAAATTATTTTGGGGTTATAATTTCGTAACAAAGTATTTGCAGAGCCGCTTTAAACCTTTTTTGTTTAGGTTTTATTGTATAATAGGTATTAATTTTACAGCCGCGCCGTACGTAGCAGCAGTCTCACTTTAGCTTGTTTACAACAACAATTAAAACATATTTATTTACTCAGACCATATGATATATATACATGTTTGTAATGTGATTGTCAAGCACGGCATAATTAAAAAAAAAAATGGTTCAATACTTTTTGTCCTTTATAGGACGCCATATTGAAATTAATGTGACGTCAGATAGCCTATACCAACGGACAGTTTAGAAGTTAACATACCGATCAAAATCATAACCTCCGGCTTCACCGTAGTCGGTTAATAACAACATATTAGAATTACATCTGTTAAAACATTGTAATGAAGAGGTATGTAAGTATAAATATTATTGTTCAACCCTTTTACCATAAACGTATCACCATCCCACTAACTATCACTGATCCCCATTAACGAAACTGCCCCTAAAATGTGACGATGCATAATGAACGTGAGCTCGATCTGACCCCATAACCGTTCCATGCTTAATGACGGGTACAAATGACCGGCCAAGTATAAAACATTGAACTAATCTAAGGTCAGTTCAATATTGTCTTTTGTCAGGCAAGTTAGAGAAACGCTATATCCATTATCCATGTCAAAAATAAATAATATTGATCTATAATAATAGGGTCAACCTACCCGTTTTCTGAAAAGTTAGTTAACACAAAATGGGTTATTGTACATTTGCCACAAAGTAAATTAACCACGAAAAAAAGTATTTGTAAACTCGCCACAGCTCTATTTTCATGAAAAAAAAACCGCCATATTGTATATTTCCGTACAGACAGCAGAAAAATCAAACAATAAAGAATAAAACGTTATTTCTTTATTTATCATAATCACAGAAATTCACACACAAATCACAGTTCTACTTACAGCTAAAATATACGCTAATACTGTCTGATTTTGTAAGGGCACGTTGTGTTAATTGTATGCGAATTGGTGAGGGGTAGGCTACACACTAAAAAGTGAACATAAAAAATTTTTAGGAAAAAAAAACAATCAACTTCCAATAAAAACACTACAAAGTGAAAAATAACTTTAATTTCGGAAGTCGCTGGCAAAAAGCTTAAATACAGAGAATGGCAATGCCTTTCATTTTGACAGTTCAATAAAATTCTTTGCGTTATTTACGTTTTAGAGCAGACAAATTTTTCAAACATAAATGAAGAAATGGATCAGCAAATATCCTTCAAAAAGTTTCGGATTGTAATTGAATGTAACATAACATAACATCACGCCTTGTTTCCCCGAAGGTTTGGGCAGCAGTATAAGAGTAGACCCACATTTCGCCAGTTATGTTTTACTTTTTGTTGTTTTGTTTTAGTTTTTTTTTGTGTCGTTTTTTATTTGTTTTTAATTGAATGTAAGTTACGCAATTGAGGTGCAGTCTACCTCATGTTTTTTTATGTTACTGCAAGTCAGTGACGTCTAAAATAACGTAATATCACCCCTGTATTCCTTGAAGGGAGAGGCAGAGGTTGTGGTGGCGTCTACATCGCCACATGCGAACTACGCATCACACTGACGTCATGCAAAATCCTGCATCGCGCAAGCAGAGTTTACCGCGCATTGAGTACATATACAACGTCCCGACAACAATCGTCGGGCAGTTGCCCACCAGACGCAACACCCGTTTGGTTGGAGGAGCCTCTCTTTTCTATAGAGGACGATTGTACTTTACATCCTGTTCTTCATATCACTATTATATACTTGTAACCTCCACAAGGTATATCCATTTATATAATATTTCGTGGCCAGATCTTTAAATTGATCATTTCATGAAATGAAGATCGACCGCTAGTCACATCGTGATGTGGCCTGGCCAGATCATTGAATACTCAACGTTTAATGTTATGAACAGTTAAACGCACGACTACTTCATGATGTGGCCAAATATTAGTGATCATATCGTAAAATAGTAAGATTATCCACCGGTAGAGGCGTTGATGTCGCTTTGTTTTTGTTGTGCATCATGGCGGCGGCATACAACAAATCAAATAAAGTACGGTGATATTTAATTCAGACACAGTGATCCATATTCTTGTTAATAAACTTAATAATTATGTTAGTAACCAATATTCCAAATCATTAATATTATTTTAAAATCAGAAAATTCATTAATAAATCATAAACAATAACATAATAAAATTAATAAATAAAAATCAGTATCATTTTTTTTTTTATCAGTTGCTGTTGTTACTGACATGCAACTGTACACAATGCCACAATATTGGGTAGTCAATTCTGCCGGCCACAACGCTAAGAATACTGTTGCCACTGTCGCGGGCACGACTTAGCAACGATGCAGCTCACTTCCTGAGGATGACATGGAAGCCATCAATACGAGCGTCAGTAAACATGCCAGAAGCACTGCAGTGCCTCGGCAGCCACATCAACATCCTAAAGGCATTGTTGTACTGTACGCGCAGGGCGTTGATTGCCTTCTGCGTATATTTGACCCATAGACTACATGTATAAAAAGACTGGCAAAACGCCCGAAACAATGTCATTTTTACTGCTTTACTGCAGCGTGCAAATCTACGAGCCAACATATTGCTTCGAACAGCCAACGCCCGGTGCTCCCTCTCAATATCCTCGCAGTCTGACAGGTCATCCGAGTCCCAGTGGCCCAGGTATTTGAATCGCGAAACTCTGGGTAAAGAAACGCCGACCTGGCGATTGGAAAACCAAAAGCTCGCTTTTCTTTACATTATACCTGAGCCCATGGACCCCAGCATATTCCACAGATATTGCGACGAGTTTCCGAACGGCGCTTATAGAAGTACCCAGCAACACCATATCGTCTGCGTAACTGATATTGTTGACGAATTTTCCGTCTATAGAGCAGCCAACTTTGGTGTTGCTGAGTCTATCGATGAGTCCGTTTACGTACAGATTGAAGAGACGAGGCGAGGTTTAACCACCTTGCGTTACTCCGCACCGCAATCTGTACGCATCGGAGATCGCGCCCGTAATTATTGGGTTTCTGATATTATGGAAAGCGATCAACTTGGAAGTAGCGCTCGCCCGCCGCTGCCGCGGCGTAAAATGCAAGATAGCACTTAAAACTAATTTTAAAAATTAAAAATGTACGCCGCTTATGTGGCACCCCGACCAAATGGGTTAGGTTAGGTTAGAACTTTGAGCATCCGCGCGCGAGCCGAGCGAGCGTAGCGAGCGGTGCCTCGGCAGCGGCCGGCGAGCGCTACTTCCAAGTTGGTCGCAGTTACTTGACAATTTTTGCTACACCTTACACCATGGTTCCCCTACATTACTGATATGGCCAAACGTCGACTGACATATCATTAAACGTTGAGGTTTAAACGATATGAAATGGCCAATTCTAATCTGGCTACGACATATACACTAGGTAACATATTTATTGTTAATAGTTTTGTCACTCTTCAAAGTCAACAAGGAAGGTGAAACTTCTAAAATTAAGAAACAAAACACAATTCGTGATCATTCAATGATGTCATATTGTTGAAAAGAATGTTAATGTCATTGTTGGACTACCTTCGGCAATATTAGCATAGTGTTAAGGTGGGACTAGATTTTACGATAGTTTCTATTAGCCGTACAAATAGACAGACCGATTGATTTCTTTTTATAGATTGGTGTTTTAATAGCATGTATGTAGGCATTGATAGATGTTCGCCGATTGCTTCCGTGTATGTTGTGAATTTGTAATGGGTAGGTAGATATGTAGTATTATAATTGTATTTATTAATAAATAGCCCAATGGACTGCCATTTGGCAGCTAAATTAATGAAAAAATATATATCTAACACCTAGTTGCAAAAACGAACTTTAAATTTTAAAGCTGTCATTAAATTCTACTAATCTTCCGTTAGCTTGTTTTAACTTGTTGCAGAAAGCAACATGATTAAATTAATGAAATCATTAGCGTTAGTGATCCATTACGTAATGGGGCATTAATGTTTGTCTTTGTGCAACTGGCTGTATATATTCTAATTTCCTAATTTTGTAGCTCTAAAATTACCTTGAGATGAGAAATTGCATAATACATAAATATTTGATATGAAAAAAAAATGCAGATTATATAGATTTTACAACTAGTGCACAAAACAAACCATTTTTATCCGAGACTTTTAGCAGCCCGAGACGAAGGCGAGGGCTGATAGTAATGTCGAGGATAAAATGGTTTTGTGGACGAGTTATAAACTCTGCTTTTAACTTCGATTGCGAGGAAATAAAACAGTAGTACCTATAACATAACATTTCTTTCATTAAAATTCAAAGTAAAATTAGTACAGTTTTGAATACTAAAGGAAATTGTTTTATGCCTTAAAAAACACATAAGGCAAATAAATTAAAGTAAATATTATAAAATAACAAATTATATCTATGAACTTCTTATTGTGTTTGGCTGTATGGCTTGGCTTTTATGGCTATTTTCTTTGCCTTAATATTGATACATTTATGCATTTTTTTTCTTTGCCTTATGACTCTTAGCTGTCCAATAGGTCACGTGGTGCAAAAATGACAGATGCTCATTTGTTCGCGAATTCTGGGTGGTCTCGCGCGAAACGGCTTGTCTGATTGAAACAACGATATCTCCTAGACTATGTATGGGATCTGTTTAGAAGTTACCTCGTTGGAATTGTTATAAAATTACCTAACAGATTATGTATGACTTAGTCCAGTTTTGCCTTGTAATATATTAGTTATTCTAATCTGTAATCAGGGTGAGGACATTTTCCCAGTTTCTTGCGTAAAGCTCATTATAATTAAAAAAATAAACCAATATTTCAACAAGTTTTTGTTTGATTCAAATACAAACAACTTAATTCACATTTATCAATCAAAAGAACTCACCTCCCGATACATTTTTTTCATCACACAAGCATAACAATAGCATGACGTCATTTAGCGTGCGGTGTCGGAACAAAAAAAAAGGGTATTGTTTACACTTCGATTCTGAGAACGCTTTAAACCTAGTGGCTTGGGATTATAATTTATAATAATAATTGGTAAACATACTTATCAGAGACAGAGTCTCAGCTGTTAGAAGTGTTTAGTTTAACAGTGTCGGCTAACCAAAACAAACAATTGAAAACATGCGCAAAAAACATGCTGTCATACTTTGGATCACAGTTTAAATTCTGTTGCTTAAATGTTAATTCCAAATTAACATTCTACATTTTGAAGATATTTACAAATCGATAAGCACAATACAAAGGCATGCTGCTTAACAAAAACATTACAAAAATCAACAATCAAAACAGACAAAATTTCACAAAATACTCAAGTACATGAACAAGGACGAAAGAAAATGAATACGAAATGGATACGGAAAATATTGTAACATCTGAACAAGAAAAAATTAGTACACATTTAAAATGTTTTATGTACTTGTACATATTATTATTATTATTTTAAGTCTTTTAACGTATATATTACGAAAATTCAAATGTAAAAAAAAATAAAAAAATAAAAAATCATTAAAAGAAACATTGCAATAGGCGAGAATCTTTTGGAATTAAAAAGAAAAAAAAAAAAAAAAAACAATAATAAAATAATTTTTTTTTTTTTAAAATGGCAAATTAGGCGTCAGCACCACCTCCGCCTCAGAGAGAAGAACCACTAGAATCACGCTACACCGTCATTTACTTTGAATTTATAATAAAATTAATAAAAATAGACGAAATAAACAACAAAAACAAACAAACCAAAAAAATATATAATTTAAATCTACGGAAGTCTTATCCAAACATTTCGAAAATCCCTGCAAAATGGCGGATTTCGGGTCATCGACCGCAAATTCATCCGTCTGTCATGATATCTGAATCAGTCATTCTATCGTTAGCGTATTTTTCATTTAAAGGCTACGCAAATTCCTTACGGTAAAAGTTAAAATAAATGCTTGAAAACAATAATAGGATAAATGGCACGATACATATTATCGTCAGTTTGTCATAAATAGTTGAATTATTAATCGTAATACGAGAAATGCGACGACGGCCGCGGCAAAATGGCGGCAAAATAGCTAACGATGTTTTTTGAAATAGCTATTTCTTTCCAAAATCTTTATCAAATACACATTCTTGGAAATAAAACCTGTTTATTACTTACCCATCCATGATTGACGCTGATTTATTTCCTTTAAATCTTTTAACTTCACTCTCACTATAACTTTTATGACCACGCACGACGTTCTCGGAAACGGACTGCGGGGGGCATTCAATAAGTCTATGACAACCGTAATTGGCGAGTTTCAGGTAAGAAATAAGCGATTTTATGGCATCCTTGTTTAATTGTCTACACTTTTGTGCAACTTTGAGCATGATTTGTATTAATAATCTGTAGTAATACGGTCAAAACAAATGTCAGTCACCAAATGACTGAACTTGCGATCTGGACAGATGGGGTCCGTTTTGACAGATCTCCAAATCAGTCATCTTGACAGTCAAGGGGGTAGATACGTTTATGCACTGGTGCACAAAATTCGATTTACACAAATAAGCACTTTCAGAGCCTGAGAAGTGAAAACAATGTTGAGGTAAACCATTCATAGTAGTGTCGGATTTCAATTTACACAATGCTGCTAAAAAAAAGCATCAAAATACTTTTAATGCTAACCACAGTTAAATTTCAACCTTAACTTATATGATTTAGGAATCAATATCAAAGGAGATTGCCACGGAGCAGGTCCCTTTTGTGGTATCGGGTGCCTGATTTTAATAATAACCAAAAAATATAACTGTTTTTTTTTGTGTACAGGGTATTTTTTATACAATTTATTTTCACCCTGTGAATAAAGTTAAAGTTAATTAATAGTTAAACATTACGTCGACATCCGTTTGATTCAATGTAGTCTGTGGTTTGATTGGCATACAAAAAAAGTTGCCAGGTATCAAAGAATTTAATAACTAATGCTATCTTTTAATCAATTGAGTAATCGATATTAATTAAAACGATATTAAATAACAATAAAAAAACTATTATTTTTTATTTTATTATATATAACCTATGGGCAGTTTACATCTCAATTAGATCTCAACATTTGACAACTTCAACGCTACTGTGTTAGTATTTTGTTTTAGGACGATGAGATAGAATGATGTTATCCCTGTCCTTTTATACGTATTATTGTACCATATATATCTGAAATGAACAACAATACGTGTACGCCAAATATGAGTTTATGTAAAGTATTCTTGATGACGAACACTATTGGATAAATAAACAATGCTCATAGTCGATGCGAGTAAAACCGATGGAACGATGATAATAATAGGTTGCTTAAACTCATAATACTCATTGATAAATAATAAATGTTCAGAAAAGTAATAGACACAAAAATAACAGCCATGTTTATTTAGATAACTCCTTAGTAGAAAAGTAGTTTTTATCGATTGATCTATAACGATTTATTAATATATTATAAAAAAAAATATCTGGCAACATTTACTTGTGCATGTCACAGAACTCGCAGACTTCGTTCTGTGCACAGACTACATAGAGATACTTACGTATGTTCTGTGGTTCGTATCGTGCGTCATTGCTTTGTTTAGATACTTTGAGTTTTGAATTCCGTAATCTTTTACTTAGTTATTATTTACGATACGTGCTTTTTTTGCTACTACCGAGTTAAGTTATGAAGTTCCTGGAGTGCATTACGTTTTGTGAGATAAATTGACTCTTAATAGTGCTGTCCTTTGTGAGATATTTGACTCTTAGTGCTACAACAGAAAAACAATGATATCTCTTGAACCAGGGTGAATAAATGAAAAATGGTTTCTGATTATGAAGATACTATGTTTTTACTATTATTTAAAATAAAAATCTTCAGGGCACAACAATTTTCCAGTGGGACCCAACTTTCCTTACAAATCGGGCAATCTCCTTTAGAAAGCATTCATTTTCGAACAAAAATATGCAACTTTATTTCTGCAGTCGGCAAACTGTCCCCACATATACGATGGACCTTATAATTAAATTCATAGAGAACACATTTATAATATTGTTTGCATTTTAACAGCAAATATAAGGTGGTAATTACAACAGGTGCATCCGGTGACGGAGTAAGTAACATGATTCTCTTTATTCGCGCGAACTAAAGGTATTTTTATCCGACGAAAAAAAGGAGGAGGTTCTCATGTTAAATCGGTTATTAAAGGCTCCCGCAAATGGGCGCGACGCGACACCGCTAGAACAATTTCCGAAGAGTTTTCATAGAAATGATTCCACCAGAGTCGCATCGCGCCTGTCTGCGACAGCCTTAGCAAGCAGAAAGTTAATGCCATAAATATATAAAAATTATAGTGAAATTAAGAAAAAAATTGTTAATGTCTTATTAACCCAACATTATCCGATAGGTAGATAGGACTGCTTTGTGAAAACCGTCCTTACTAAGACATAAAGACGCTGTCATGCCTAATGGACGATTACCATAGACAAGCAGTTGACTGTACCTTCTACTACCTTTGATTTTGAATCGCCTCATTGCGCCCTATTACATGGGACATAATCATAACTGGTGAAATGTAGATGTTCTATAGGAATACTTCTGCCTAGCCCATTGGGCAAAACCGGCGTCATGTTATGTGATTTTTTATAGTCTTGCTCTATATCACTAACTTGAACTTTAGGCTCGCGGTGTACTGTGGACACATCAATCAATCAATCTGCCTAGCCTTTTCCCAACTCGGGGTCGGCTTCCAGTCTAACCGTATCCAGCAGAATACCAGTATTTTACATGGAGCGACTGCCTATCTGACCTCCACAACCAAGTAACTGGGTAATACGATACTCGTGGTAAGACTGGATGTCAGAATTTCGGGCTTCTAATGACCCGTAACGACTGTCAAGGATCTACGAATGATAGCCGGGACCAACGGCTTTCTGAGGCATGGAGGACTGGAGGAGTCTCGGTATGTAAAGATAGTCACCCATCTGCGGACCAACCCCGGCAAGCGTAACTTAGCTCAATTGACCAGTGTGGCTGTTATTACTTTACCTACGGACACATTATCCCTACTTAACCCTTTACCGAATCGCCACGCCGCGTCCGCCGTCGTGACATATCAACATATTTTATATTCCTCGCCTCAAAAACTCTACCTCAGAATTCAGGTCGACCACTCCTGGGACCGCGAGACGGCACGGTACCCTATCAAAACCGTACGTGTTTCCCGTACGGGGCCAGACAGCTCGTAACAAATAGCTTCTCTGTGTCCGTTGGCCGCTGTAAAATATTATGGCGTATGACGGGCAGGGGTAATGCTGATCTGGGAATCAGAAAAAGACCTGAGTTACCGTGTGAATGACCTTGAAACGACCGTATCATCTTTGGCCTATGAAAAAGTTAGCATAATCTATCTAAATTTTAAATGACATAATCTCCAAAGCGTTCTACTAACTACCCATTTTTTTGTAGGTAACAAATATAATAAGACGGAAAGAAGGCTCACAGTTGTCGCTACCTACACTACCAGCAACGACTGTTGGATCATTCGGTTCCCTACAAAATGGTTGAGCTGGATGGAGCTGATCCACGCGTCATGTTCGTGAACGGGCGCCGTCAGTTGAGACTGGTCATCTCTTATCTGCCAGGGCTTAATTTTAATCGTTTTTTAATTTTTAATTTCTATATTTAAAAGAGTGTCCTTGGAGTTTCTTGCCCGTTCTTCTCCATAGAGATCTACGTTTTGGAATGGGCAACTAGCTTCAACTTTCTGACTAACTGACTCTTTGACAATTCAAAAGTGCCTGTAAAGGGTTTAATTGAAATAAATGCTTTGAGTTTGAGTTTGACTTTGCCGTTGCATAGAAAGAGATGAAATTAAAAAAAAAAAACGAGCGATCCTTCGCATAATGATGTGTAACATCTGACATCTCACCTTGGTAATAAGCAACATTAAAGGGGCCAGGATAACAAAGTCAAGCTCCGCGCGCGCTCATTGGTCAAATCAAATAGCGCGCTCTTCCCTGCTTCCTTTACCACATTTCCGTCCCTTTTCACGAAATCACTCCCACAGATTTGTTTTTTTTTTTTTTTTTAAGATTGTAACTGCCTCGTTGGTCTAGTGGTCGCAAGCGCTACTACTGAGCATGAGGTCCTGGGTTCGATTCCCGGGTCGAGCAAAGTGTTATTGGGTTTTTTCTATCTGGAATTTCTCAATAGCAGCCCGTCTGGATTTGTGCCCGGTTGATGGCAATAGGCTCGCCCCCTATTACATGGGACTTAAACATAACTGGCGATATGTGGGTGTACCTACTACAGCTACACCTCTGCACAACCCTTCGGGGAAACCAGGCGTGATGTTATGTGTGTAATTTTTACTGCCATAAAAATCTTATTATTTATTATTAACACAGTCATTCTGCTTGTGTGCTAGAATGGTGGTAGTACGAGCAGCACCAAAAGGGTTGGCATTTTGATTGTGATATGGTGACGGTTGGTAGGTGTAGTAGGTTAGTAGGTGACGGTTAGACATAGCGTTGTTTAATAATTACAACATTTATACCTAACCTACCTAGAGGAGCTCGTGGCTAAGTAGTAACTGCCGCACGGGTCGATCCGTCAGGTTAAGCTACGCTTGCCGGGGTTGGTCTGTGGATGGGTGACCATCTTTACGTACCGAGACTCCTCCGTGCCTCGGAAAGCACGTTAAGCCGTTGGTCCCGGTTGTCATTCGTGGATCTTTGACAGTCGTTACGGGTCGTCAGAAGCCCGAAAGTCTGACAACCAGTCTTACCAAGGGGTATCGTATTACCCAGTTACTGGGTTGTGGAGGTCAGATAGGCAGTCGCTCTATGTAAAATACTGGTATTCAGCTGCATCCGGTTAGACTGGAAGCCGACCCCAATATAGTTGGGAAAAGGCTAGGCAGATTGATACCTAACCTACCTATGTTCATGAAATAAAACATATTTGTATTTGTAGGTTGTAGGTCAAATACTAATAAAACGAAGTCAGTTTTCTTAACGTTTGTTACGTTTCGAGACCTCGTCTAGACAAGTTTTTGTACTCCATTATTAGTTGAAGAAAAACACATTACAGTTAGATGTATGTGTTTCGAACTAACACTGTGTGGAACATTCACGCGCTGAAGTCTTACCAAATCCAATATAGGTAAGGTCTATTTTAATCCTTGTTTCCAATTGATGCTATTTCCATTTAAACAAACATCAACTTTATGCAAGTGTAAATAATGTTGATTTTAGACTGGCTAGTACTGTTAAAAAAGACATTAAAAAATATGAAGAAGTGCAAACTGAACCTTATGTGTAGCCATTACAGTTGTTTTTCCTAAAACTCTTGTTTGTTTACATGTTTGGCAAATAAATTATGAACGCAGATTAATGCTGTGTGGACCGTACATCAATTAATCGTTAGATAAGGTTACATCATAAATCACATTCATTAGAGGGATGATTAGATATTTATTATAATTCTAGTATTAATAAATTTATACCCCTTATCCAATCACATTGCTCCCACAGTGAAAGTCTTCTTACACTTTTATTAGAAAAAAAAGTAAAAGCCCATTATTTTTATAAGATTAACCGTGGAGTCTCTTCCCGGCTCTTCTCCATAGGAAACGACCAATTGGAACCGTGCACCTAGCTTCTGACGATTCATAAGTGCCCATGTAGGTTTATGTTAAATAAAATATTTTAATTTTGATTTTTGATTTTCTATGATCTGAGGTTAAACAAACAGCCGATCAGTCTAGCCAGCCACACACCAAAAATTTTCTCAAGCCAAAACCCTCACTATATTTTCTAACCATCCATCAAGCTGCATATTATCTAACTCCAATATCAGAGCGTCGCCCGCCATGCAACATGCAACGTGCAACGCTCGCTACAATTTATTGGCAACGTAAACACGTTGCAGATTAAATTCCAAAATATATAACTTTCAATCAACGTCTCACGTGCACCCATCAGGCTGAACTTTAAAAATTTTGAAATATTACTCAGCTCTGCGAATTGAAAGCTGGCGCGAGGCACAGGAAATCGCGGAAAGGAATAAATTAAGACATTGGAACTTTGTTTTTGTTAGACTGACTCTATTCGTGCTTAATAGAGAGAGGCATAAGAGATCTGTTTCTATAGATTTTCCAAGACTACTCTGTACTTCAAAATTTTTATACGTCTTAGTGCGGATTTCACCAATTAAGTTGAACGCGTTCAGTACATCTAAACGCGTTTAAGAGCTGTCAGTGTACAATATTCCATAACAATTTTGTCACTGACAGCTCTTGAACGCGTTTTAGAAATGCTGATGACGTTCATTTTCATTGGTGAAATCAGCTCTTAGGTAGGCTCGTGTATTTGCAAAAGGCGAATCTTGAGATGGTGACGGACGGAGAGATGTATGGAACAAGAATATATACCACCTACATAACTTGGGATGAGGATATGAAGCTCACAATGCTCGCGTTTGACATCTATCTCACCTGCTGATATGCACTCGATGATTCGTACTAATGAAGACTTTATATTTATAACTATTGAGGTAGCACAGACTCCACCGGTGAAGCATAAATACTTCATAATGTCACCACGCTCACACCAGCCGCGGTTTCTGAAAAGCCAACCAAAACAAAAATTTAATGGTTTGTCAAACATAATACATATTATATCAACTGTGTAATTATCCCAGAAACCGAGTGATAATTTCCACGGCTGATTATTAGACATACAAGCAATATAGATCAGACTATTTCTATCTCGCACTATCTCTTACACCTTCCACCAAACCGTAAACCCGTTGGGGGGAATCTCTCATATCGGGCCGTAGCATCGATGGACTCGGATCATCCCGGGTTTTACGAGCGTCCGAAGTAGGATATAGAACGAAAAAACCCGAAAATATTCGGGAATAATATCGGGAAATACGACCCGTAACCGATGAATTAAACCCGCGTTGGTACGGACGTCGAAACTGTATGTTTTTATTTTGATTTGGTCTAACTGATGTTCATTTTCAGTAGGTCAGAGGTGAAATTTGGCAAACCGTTAATGTGCTTTTTTATTTAAGCATTATTGGAATTTAGCTTATAGAAAAAATATTTGTATAGCAAAACGTAAGGTCTATAGAGAGATGATATTTTAGCAGTGTTGTTTAGGTACGAGTTATTTTGTTCGAACGGATTCCGGCTACAGGAGATTTCATCCCAGCATGGAAAACTTGGGTCATTTTCAAGGTTCTGTGCCCAAAGGATCCCCACGGGACCAAAGCGTGCCCAAAGGATGTCCGTCTGTCTGTCACAGGGCACTTGAAACTTGACTTGCTAGTTAGACACTTGAAATTTTCACAGTGTGTGCATAAAAATTATATAACGTTAAAATTAAAAGGCGTCCCAATACAAGAAACGCGTATTTTTGCGGTTTTAGAAAATATTGTTAAATATTGTACCTACGTTGGTACGGAACGCGTTTATCTTATAAGTATATTATTATTGTTAAATTGATCAATGTATGATAGGATTATAATTAAGAAATACTTACTTTGAAATCTCAACTAATATAATAACGAGAAAAGATTTGATTTTTTGTATGTATGTTTGTTTGTCACGCTTTCACGCTAAAACTGCTGAACGGATTCGGCACATGAGTAGGCCATGACCTAGGTTAGGACATAGGATACTTTTTGTCCCGATATTCCTACGAGATCGAGACTTATGCGGGTAAAACCGCGGGACGCAGCAAGTAATAAATATTTTACAAGAACCGAATTAGTAACGGTTCTTAAAAGTCACGTTGGCATTTACAATATTTATCTCGCCATGACGAAATTTTTTCAATAACTCTTTTCTTCACATACAGTCCCACTAACAATCTTTATTTCTTTTCCAGGTACAGTCGACATACCAGTCATCCGTTCCACATTAATAAGGTCAGCAAAAAAGGTGAGAAATGCAAATTCTTGTTTTGTTACCGTCTCAAAAGATTTTGGACACATAAAGATATTTTGCATGCGTTTCGTCACTAAGTTTATGCTGGCAATATCGTAAAGACATAAATGTCATTGGCAAGCTGTAAGTTGAGCATTTGGAACAGTGTCTGGATTTTAGTGTCCATTTGAATTGAAGTTTATCTTTGTTATTTTTGGCTAAAGTCAACTTTTTTTAACATAAATGTAAAAAAAAAATATAATCAATTTATACTTATAAGTAATTAATAAAAAGATTTAATTTAACGATGCCTTTTATTGACTTTTAGTTTCTGCCAGGAGCTTCGCCCGCGTGGATGTCGGAAAAAATCTTAAGGAAACGTACTACCAAGATTAAAATTACCCTATGTGTTAATCCAGGCTATAAACTATCTGTGCGCTAAATTTCATTCAAATCCATTCAGCCGTTTTTGCGCCAATCCGGAACATACATCCAGACAAACGGACAAAAAACCTAAAACTATATTTTCGGATCAGACTCGTTCCCACACGTCGTAGCAATTACTTCTTTTTTCAATATTCAATGTGCGTGATTATATTATGTACGTGACATACGTGACGTGTATCTATGTGATTTTTATTATATGCATAGATGCAGAGATATGTGTTCTAAGTAGATAATTATATGTAAGTTCATATAAGCAATTATAGGCATTGTTGTAGTCAATTGATTTTTAGAAATGGTTCTAGTAGACTTCGTCGCTTAGGCACCTTTTCAATGAAATATTCAAGCAAAGTATTTATAGTCGAGACAGCTTTAAAGACACTATTTCAACCATTCTTATTCATAAAAAATGCAACCCATTTTCGCCCCGTACCTACTACAGTTTCTAGACAGAATAAAAACCGCTCCATTTTCATTATTCCCACAACAAACAACGTCATTCAGATAAACAATTTCATTGCTAAATGTTCAGTTTTTCCGGTTGAGCGTCGTTTTTTACCGAGAGCCTACAATATTCGCGCTTTTTCAAACAAATGTAATAGCAATTCAATTCGGCTCGCGAAAAAAGTTCGCTTTAAGTTGCATAAAAATCGAATTTTGGGTTTTATGTCCCGGGTCGCATCGGTGTAATTGGGGCAATGTCGTGTAGTTTTTTTTTTGTTCTTTTTTACAGTAGGTATGGCAGTACCTATTGGATTGCGTAATACAATTACAACATAACATCAAGCCTGTATTTCCGCAAAGGGTTAGGCAGAGGTCTACTTTGGTGCACCCATATTTCGCCAGATAGGTTTAAGTCCCATGTAATAGGGGGCGAGCATATAAAACAAATCTTATTGTAAAACGTTTTAGAGAATTCTGAAAAAAAAATCATAATTCTTTGGTTCTAGGATATGCAGGTTTCCTCACGAGCTTTTCCTTCACCGATTTAAGAGTGGTAATTAAATAATTTACGCAAAGTAATGCGCCTGGTTTCGAACCCACGACCTATAATAACTCGTAAGCCGCGGTAACCACTGAGCCACCACACTCTTACAGTTGTATGAACTGGCTATAATATGGCAAATTGACGCAGTGTGGCTATTTGATATACATACAATTAATTTAGGGGACTGTACCTACTCGTGAGTAACTCTGAATTCAAAATATTTCATTTCACATAAACCTACATGGGCACTTATGAAACGTCAGAAGCTAGGTGCACGGTTCCAATTGGTCGTTTTACGGTTACTCTTTTAAAAGTAAATGGTTTTTACAATGTTTTCAAATTACAGTGTTAATAGGTATGCGAGGACAGTGTATTCCTATTAACAAGTACCAGGCACTTAGCCTGATAGAAAATGGTCGACAGATCTACAGTCTGTTAAGCTTACAACTTCCTCACATTCACAAAATCTAAAAGAAAATAATATTTATAAAATATAAATAAAATAATAAAAATAAAGACCTATTTAAACCAAATGACCTGAACTAAAGCTGTAACTAATCTAGTTTAATAAAAAATATAGAATATTGTAACTATAAGAGAAAAACTAGGTGTAGTCTAATAACTAAGGATACATGGTGAGGTATGAACGTTAGAAGTTCGGTTTCCGCCCATAGTGCAGAGAATATGAACACATTCCTTTGTGTTAGCAGCCAACAAGTCAATAGATGAGTAGGGAAACTTCCAAGTCTTGTTGAGATTGTGTTGAGACTCTTATGATAGATTCTTATTACATAGTTAGCGCTTACATAACATAACATGACGCCTTGTTACCCCGAAGGGTTTGGCAGACGTCTACGATGTGTATGACGTGTATTAGTAGGTAGACCCACATATCGCCAGTTATGTTTAAGTCCCATGTATTAGGAGGCGAGCCTATTGCCATCAACCGGGCACAAATCGAGACTCCGGACTGCTACTGAGGAATCCCCAATGAAAAAACCCAATAACAATTTTACCTGACCTGTAAATCGAACCTTTCGACCACTAGACAACGAAGCAGTCGCATCGGAAAGACCTACCTCTTTAATTTAGATATTATGTAACTTAATAAAACTGCTGTTCTATATATTTTATGAAGGCATAAACTAAAATAAAAAAAACAAAAGTCATTTATTCAAACTGGGCTGAGAATCGGCACTGTTCAAATGTCAAAATTACATAAGACAATCCCCCATAACGCCCACCCTTCACCACTTCCTAGTGCTTTGCTGGGAAGAAGAAGTAGCGCAAACTCCAAAGCTGAACATAACAGGTCAAAATGTAGGGAATTTTTCAGCTGTTGACAATTCGATGATGAGTACATTAAACCCTTTTCAGGTCTAACACAATTTAAATTACACCTTGTATAATACTAGCGCGACCTTTTCATTCGTTAGAAAAGTTTTTAAGTAAGTGCATGCATGCCTTAAGACGTTTTTCGTTGGATCAGTCCAGAACTCCAATCCAGACCAGACAGAAAGTTAGCTAGAAATGACATTCACTTAATCATTTGCAAACGTTACGGCTATTAGGGACACGTTTCTATGATGAAACCAGATGTACATAATATATTATTATGTATAATGATCGATGTTGTCTTTTGTAGAGTTGTTCAATGGCGCTGCTGTAGGTAAGCTTATGGAATATAGCAATTCCGATCAATTTATAACAACCATGAGAAAATAAACAAATCGTCATAACAATATTTTGTTACCAGAGAATCCTCCAAATCTACGAGACTACGCCAAGATAATATTTGTCAACGTAAACATAAAACGGAAAAGACCACTCTTATCGCGTGCTAATAAGGTTTAAATTACAACAAATAATCAAATAACAACACTGTGCAACTGTGTCGAGCAATTGACACCTCAAAAGCCCATGGGATTCGGCCATGCAAGAAACCAGTGCAACTTTGCGGCTGGTAAACTGATCAATGACACTTATGTCAGGGTAACAAGGTTGATATCTCAACGGGTTTTGAGTTAGTCGTGTCATGTGTTTATTGGTAGGTATCTGCATGAATTTAACTTTGACAAGTTAAACCTCCTCAGTTGATACATGGAGTGGGTTCATAAGTAGACCTGACCCACTTAGCTAGGAATGCCGGTGGGAAATTTTAGTGTTTAAAGTAAGAAGCAAGATATTCGTACTGTGTTTGTGACTTGGATGAAGATAAATCAAGGAATGAATGATAAACGTTTCCCCCATAATCAATCTACTTCAAATAATCCAGCACTCGCACATTGTCAGTTCAACTTATTTAGGGACCACAACTATTGAATCAAAAACAGTTGGGGCAAAAAACTAGAGGAATTGCAAACAAACTTTGATTTAAACAAGTACAAATCATAAAGCCCCATTTACACGATACAAATTTCTTGCCACGCAATCAAAAAAATTGAAGCAACTATGCAAGTCATTTTTGTTGCCACCTATGCTGTTATGTTGTACTTATGCCACAGGCAATCAAATCGCATCATGTGTATCAAGCTTAACACCCTTAATATTTGCATTCTGACTTAAACGACCCCACTTATGAACGACAAAACCAAAGAAGCCCCACTTTTGTCAGTCTTCTTTTGTTTTTGGATTTATTTGCATACACGAATACAATACATGCACGACAAAAAATAATAATAAAAAGAATAACAATTATGTCTGCCTCTCAAACAATTATGTCTGCCTCTCAAAATGGATGTAGGAATGGGTCCCGCGGTACTAAGGAGTTACTCCTCATCGACATGGCCATAAGCCAACAGGTTCGTCGATCCCGCAAGGATCTGTCGACATGCTGGATAGACTATAAGAAGGCCTACGACTCGGTGCCACATACATGGCTCATGTGGGTGCTGGAGTTGTACAAGATAGATACAACTCTACGCTCCTTCCTGAAGTCGTGTATGGGGCAATGGAGGACGGTCCTTCGCTATCGATTTCGATTCGCTAGGATGTCGACAGATCCAGGGGAACGATGAACCTGTATGGATTAAACGGGGAATATTCCAGGGCGATAGTTTGAGTCCACTTTGGTTCTGCTTAGCCCTGAATCCTCTAAGCACACTGCTGGAGGATTCAGGACTGGGCTATCGATTGAGGAGAGGTGGTCAGGTCATATCTCACCTCCTCTACATGGATGACTTGAAACTCTTTGCCCCCAACAAATTGCAACTGATGGAGCTACTGAAGGTAACTGAAACATTCAGTAGCGCCATCAGGATGGAATTTGGTGTGGACAAATGTGCAGTCATGCATGTAAAGCGAGGGGAGATTATGGAGTCCGAGGGAACTCAACTCACGGACTCCATACACCTTAGATCCCTCTCCTCAACCGAAAGCTATAAGTATTTGGGTATGTCGGAAGCGTTAGGCATCAACGTTGCTGACATGAAGCAATTGTTGAAGGAGCGCTTCTTTGGTCGCCTGAAGAAGGTTTTAATTAGTCTTCTTTCGGGCGGAAACAAGGTGCGCGCCTTCAACGGTTGGGTCATGCCGGTTTTGATGTACTCTTTCGGCATACTCAAATGGACTCAGACCGAACTCGACGCCCTGGACAGGAGGGTCCGTACACTCCTGACCGCAAACCGGATGCATCACCCACGTTCATCGGTGATGAGACTGTACATCCCGCGGAAATGCGGGGGTCGAGGCTTTTTAAATGCGAATATTTTTTTAAAGCCGAAGTGGGTATGTACCGTGATGTGGTAGCAGTGGACAAGGGGCTCACCCCGCTCTCCATGGCTAAAGAGAACTGGCGCAAACCTGTTGTACTTACTACAGATGACCGCAAGGAAGTATGGCAAAACAAGGAGCTTCACGGGCGCTTCTACCGGGCTCTTCACGAGCCTGGTGTAGATTTCCTAGCGTCCGTATCCTGGCTACGTTTTGGTGACCTTTTCGGGGAAACTGAAGGTTTCGTCTGTGCAATTATGGACGAAGTTATCTTGACGAATAACTACCGGAGACATATTATGAGGGACGGGACGGTTGACGTGTGTCGGGCATGCCACCGTCCGGGTGAGTCCATCAGACATATTATCTCTGGTTGTTCTCGTCTGGCTAACGGCGAGTACTTGCACAGGCATAACCAAGTGGCCAGGATTATTCACCAGCAACTTGCTTTGAAATATAAACTTGTGGATTCTGAGGTACCGTACTACAAGTATGTGCCCGACCCAGTTCTCGAAAATGACCATGTCACGTTGTACTGGGATCGGTCTATCATTACTGACAGGACTATTGTTGCCAATAAGCCTGATATAGTGGTGATAGACCGATTAGCGCGCCGCGCAATGATAGTTGATGTTACCATTCCACATGACGAGAACCTCGTGAAAGCTGAGAAAGAGAAACAAATAAAATATCTCGACTTAGCACAGGAGGTTGTCGACATGTGGAATGTGAGCTCGGCTATCATTGTGCCGATTGTCGTAACGGCCAATGGCCTGATGGCCGAAAGCCTCGACCAACATCTCTCGAGGCTCTCGTTAGGCGGTTGGATCAAGGGCCTGATTCAGAAGGCAGTACTTCTCGATACGGCTCGTATTGTGAGGAGGTTCCTATCTCTGCAGCCCTAACCACCGGTAGCTTGGACCCTGCTCCCGACACCGGCGGAACACTATTTTTTATATTTTTAAATGTTTTTTTATACCCTTTTAAAAAAAAAAAAAAATTAAAAATGTATTTTATATGTTTAGAAAAATAAATAAACGAACAATAAAAAGAATAATAATAATACACAGTTAGTCGTTTCATACATACATAGATAAATAATAATATGACATTATGTTAAATATTGAGCATACCAAATAATTATTATTAACCACAACCCAAATGATCTCAATTAAAGTTAGAACATATAAAAATTGTTGAATGTTACTTAATTTGTTTTTAATTGGATTAAATTTTTATATTATGAATAAATTTTATACTTTTTGCTGTGCCCTATAGGGTCCGTAATTTTACCTTAGCTTTAAGCCATTGTAACACCTATACACCTACATTATGGAATGCAAATAAAGATATGAATATGACTATGTATAATTAGTCATTTAATTTAGTATCTAGTGTAAAAAAACAGCTGTGTAATTATTGTATTTAAGAATTTTAATGTAAATTGAAAACTTACATAAATAAATAAAGTAGTGATTTCAAAGAGTGAAAACAAATATTACTTACCCCCATAATAAGTATTAATAATCCTTTATAGAATCAACTTACCTTACCTTTTAAAACCCCTGACCTACAAAAGAAAACCGTCCAATAAGCGCATTCGGTAGTTTTCCTTGAAAAACTTAAATTGCCTGTTAGTTGCTTTTATCTTCGGAAGTTAAAACGTACGTTAAAGCCGGCTCCGATCAGCAACGATGCAGTCGTTCAAGTTTCTCGTAGTATTTTCTGAATTGGATAAGCTTGTTGATTCTTCTTGTCCGTTTTTTGGAACGAGATTTTCAATTTACGGCCAAATTAAACTCCGAATACACCCCTGCCCAAGCCTTCGACAAAGATAGGCGTGATGATATGTTATGTGTTTTAAAAAGCAGACGGAAAATGTAGTAGATTTTGTAGCCGGTCAATAGTAAAACACTCGCCCCCCTATTATGGACGTAAACATATCTGCAGGGCTAACATGACAAGCACGAGAAAGCTCTTTATCTCGTTTTGTCGAAATTTGTCTACAATTCTGACGTCATTCTAATCCCTAACATGACCGTAAACGACGAGATATCTCGTAAAAGGCACTTTGACACTTCTATATCTCGCGACGAGAAACCGATGTTGCAAGTTATTAAAAACAAATTATTTTTATGATAGCAACATCGGCTGGAGATTCCGTTTCATTCATTCAATGGTGCCGATTTTCTTTTCACAAATGCCTGTAAACTAGACTAAAAATCACCAAAATTTAGATTATTCCTGTCAACCGACGATTTTCCATTCTGAAATAGACTAAAGTGACACAACTTAACTATATTTTAGTTTGACGGCACTGATCTATTAATTTAGTGAAAATGGCAATTTTGCTATTCAGAATTTTACCTTCTTGACCTAAAATGTTAATTGTCTAAGTATTTAATCGCGATTAAAAAATGAACTAAAATTCACACCAACACCTCGAAGGTGCAAAAACAATACTGTCTTTTTTTCTTTTCTCTTGCTTATATCTCGAAAACGGTGTGTCCTATCGCAAAAATAATGAAAATTTCGACCCCCTTTATGAGACCCATAAACCCCAAACACTCAACATGTAGGTAATATTTTTTCATATTTTCCATACAAAAAACGAAAAATTCCATATAAAACACGTCGTTCCAGTATAAATAGTAGTTTAAAACTAAGTATTTTCATTATTAATATATTTTAAAATAAAATGATGACTAAAATAAGTACAATTATGAAACTGCCATGTTATTTTGGAGTTTTTTTTTTAATCATAATTTTGTCTACTCTTCTCGTCGTCAAAATCGACGACGAGTAAATACGACTAAATGATAGAAAAATCGGAGATTATTTCGTGTTGAATTGTCAAAAATCGAGATAACTAAGGTGCCATGTTAGGGTTTGTCGAGAAAACATCAATTTTGACAGGAGGAGTCGACTATTTTGTATGGAAGTGCTGTCAGAAAACGAGAAAGTGACCGAAATAGACAAAAATTATTCACGCGAGAGCGAGTAATTGTCGCGTGTGTCATGTTAGGCCTGCTGGAGAAATATTGGTGTACCTACTGTAGTGTACAGGTAGGTGGTACATGCCTGCATATACTTTCAAGAAAAACCACTGTCATGTTATGTTAACCTACGATTTAAGGCCGATATCTAAAAAAAAAATGCTGGGCAGTCTTTGGGGACTGCTGATAGAACTGAAAACTAGCGTGCGGTGACGCGAGTTCCACGCTTTTGTTCACCCAAAAAGTACACATATCTATACAGTATACATATAGCTCATGGAAAGCGTTCGGTGACGATGACGCGAGTTCAATGATTTTAGTTCACCCAAAAACTGCTCAACGCGCCTAAAGAAGTTTTCACTTAAAAAATTTACTCGAGAAAAAGCTTGATTTAAATTTGTTGCATGCTCTACTTGTTTATTAACACAACTACTTAAAGAATTATGGCATACGAGTTAGTTGCACGGAGCATTAACAACACATACTCAAATCCGCCAGTGACTCGTTCAAAGAGAATGCAGTGAAGTACGTAAAAGTATTCAAATTAAAGCGATTCCCAAATTAAATATCCAGCTAGACTACAAAAGAATTCCCTTCAGTTAATTCACCATACAATTAAAACATATGACAAGCCATGTATAGTGCAGAACCGACATTAATGAAATATGAAAACGCCGATTGTGGTTGGAACATATTTAAATCGATTCTCGTATAATATTTCGCGCTGCTGATATAAATCCATCCGATGTGCCATTTAGCTGGAGACCGCACTTGTTTGAGATTTCAATTAATATTGTTTACCGATGCTGTTTGTATATAGAAATATTATGTGTTTATTCAGCGGGACGTTCATATCTTTAAACACAACGGTCGGCCATGCATACGGCCATATCACCTTTAGCCGATATTATCTGTTTCATGAAGAGCCAGTTTTAATAACTGTTTAACGAAGAGCCAATTTTTATAAATAAGGAGAAAATGTTCATAACGCAGTAGCAGTACAGCTCTGTGTGAAGTACCTATCTAGTCCCGAAAAGTAGGTACTGCCGCCGTTCCTAGATATTTCTGCCGCCAAGCAGCGATGCTGTTTTCGTACTTCCTGTGTAAGGTCTAGATGTAATAATTACATGCACATAAGACTTTTCAGCTTCGTCTCTCGCACGGTAATGCATCTGCGAACGCGTTCGCAGATGCATTGCCTATCTAGAGGCTTTGTAGATCAATCAATCTGCCTAACCTTTTCTCAACTATTATGGGGTCGGCTTCCAATCTAACCGGATGCAGCTGAATACCAGTATTTTACACGGAGAGTCGCTCCGTGCCTATTTGACCTCCACAACCAACAACTGGTTACGATACCCCTTGGTAAGACTGGTCGGACTTTCGGATTTCTGACGACTCGTAACGACTGTCAAAGATCCACCCAGTTAGGTTAAACGATTTATGAGCTGTATTAAAACCAAACTTTGTAAAAAAGGGTACCATAAAATTTCAGATTATTTAGAAGATAAAAAAGCATGGGATTGTGGTGCTCGCTCTGCTAAGTCTTGTGATAAAACCATTTTTTTTTATTAGTATGTAAAATCACTAAAATATACTTACCAGTTTTATATACATTTTGACATTGTTGAAAATTATAATACAAAATGACATGATTACTTTGTAAAGTATTATATTGTTTTAATTATTGTGAATGTGAGGACTATGTGGATATTTTTATATATTTTTATCTTCACATTTTTGGTCACAATGATGGTCTGGCAGTTTGAGTAGTTTATGCGGCCTACCCAAATGTCCTTTCTTTGGTATTGTTCGTCGAGTTAAACTCCATAAGTTCTGAGTTGAGCTCAGACTAATCTACATGGTCCTCGTACGGCCTGACCAAGATTATGTCGGGACTTTAAAAGAGACTGTGACCTCTGAGTTTGTTTCGGCCTTTCTTCTCAGAGTAGTCAGATAGGAAACGCCGAACTCATCTAGCTATTTTTTTTTATTTTTTTATGATGACGTGTAAGTGTTTCCAATATCCTATTTACAGAATAAACAATTTCATTTCATTTCATTTCCACGAATGACAGCCGGGAGCAACCGGCTTAATGTGGTTTCCGAGGCACGGAGGAGTCTCGGTATGTAAAGATGGTCAGCCATCCACCGACCAACCCCGGCAAGGTAGCTTAACCTGATGAATCGACCCGTGCGTCTGTTATTACTTAGTCACAAACTCCTCTAAGCATTGTTGACGTGACCTACAATAGAAGTCATTCGTTCAAAATCTAATCGCAATCTCATCTCATCGACGATCAATTTCAAAAACTTGTCAACAATGTAGGGAAATTGGAGGTATTTTTGATAGATTGATACATTCTTAAAAATTGCGGACTTCCCCTATGGTGACACGTCATAGGCTTTTTTGGTATTGAATAACATTAAAGACCGTTGTTTTACCCACAACGCCAACACGTAACTGTATCACATATCTACCAAGCAGAACTTCCATATACACAGGTTCATTGCCGAAGTCCCCACACGTACTCCGTCTGACCCTGCCGGTATATCTGGCGAAACTTGGCGCTGTTCGGTTATGACAAGCGAATTTATATCCTCCACCGTTTTATATGGACTTATTTCGAGTTTCAAATAGTCTTGAAGTTTGTACGAATTGTGAATTATTGGGGTTCGACGTGGATTGTGAGAGTTGAAGGTTTATTTTCGAAGCTTATTTTTAAGAGTTAGAAATCAAGGTTAGTTTGTTAGTGATGCAATAATATGGAGAAAGCATAGTTACGTACTTTTTTTCATCTTAAGCTGCACTTAATTTTGATAATTAAGATGATTATAGCCTATTATTTGGATAAAAAAAATCTCAATACTTAAGTTTAATTTCTGTTCAAAATTAAATCAAAGTCATAAATTAATAATGTTGTTTGCATCACCATTGAATAATCTTAAGACCATTATAATGACGATATTCTGACATATAAATGATTATAGATAGTGCAATCCAGGACGACGCGCCCCACTCCGCGATTACTGTACTGTAAGCTGTACTTTAGTACGGAGCGGAGCGGAGTAGGGCGCGTCGTCGTGGATTGCACTGTCTATAGCATTATGATTTATCAAAGCCAAAGTCAAATAATACAAAATTTGATTATCTTCCTCGGTCTATACTGAGACTGAGATATTTTTAGCCCCAATGATATAATTAATGGCCTTCTGAGTTAATTAAATATTGAACTTTAATTTTGGAAGTCTAAATTAACAGCTAAAAATAACCATGTTCAGTTTAGCCCGTTCATAACTTTGATCAAGGTAATTAAATTAGTTTTACTAATTTAGAATGTTAAAAGATCTCTATTATTGAATTATTCTGGATCTGACACAAACCCTGTATTTTATTTATAATTAAACTTCCGATAATACCTATACTTATTTAAAATTAGATTCAAAATGTGTTAGGTTAGTATGGCTCAAAATTACACATTAACAAATCCTACGAAGCTCGATCAAATCGAAACCAAATCTCGGAAACACACACTCGACTCGAGACCGAAATTTAAAAAAGCAACATCGTATAAACATATAAGTTTATAAATTCAATCGCGAATCCAAAGCCAGACGATCATGCAGGTGCTCTAGGAAATGAAAAGCAAACTGCGGTGCACATCTCATTATCACTAGCTAATCCTGCAGGCGAGGATGTAAAATATTCATTTATTCGAGGCACAGATCTCACAGAAATAGATACGTCAGAACTGAATTTGAAGTTGATTGGCTAATTGATTCGTTGCATTAAAGTTATTGGAGGGAAACGGGAAAGTTGAATCTGCATGTTTAGAATGCTCTTGGATTGAATTTTCTGGTGAAATTGTAGTAACTGAAGAAGCAACCATATTTAAATAGACAATATTCATGGATTGTGTTATTACTGTTGTTAAATGGGGGCTCGTGGCTAACTGATAACAGCCGTACGGATCGATCGAAGGTTTTGCTACGCTTGCCGCTGTCCATTCGTGGATGGGTGACCATCCATTACAATCATATCGACACCCCTCCGTGCTTCGGAAAGCATGTTCCATCGTTCGTCCCAGCTGTCATCTGTTAGCATCATCCGATTTGTGACCTGTTACAGACACAAAACTTCCTATTTCTTAATTCTCTACAGCTACTTGAACATCCTAATATTTTCTAAGAAATAGAGTACCTACATAAAAAGAAATAGGCTTCGAAAGTTCCAACTGCTACATGCTACCTATAACTTTATTACTGAAATCCTCGACAAAGACTTCAAGACTGCAGCGTTCGATAGCACATAAAGTTTAATTACAATTTCACCGCAATTAATACTAGTGCAATTCAATAATAGAAACTTCCCATGTTGCTTCCAAACTCCCTCTGCAATTTATAAATCTTTGGTGAATTCAACTTCTTGGGTCTGGGAACTCTGGGAATATCCCATTCGCCCCCAACTCGATTGTATTGCTAATGAAGATGTGATTCTCCCGCCGTTTTATGCACAAATTGAAAATGTTCAGAATCGCTTACTCGGAACTCGATTAGTAAGATTAATTGAACTGCATTATTCCATTTGTCTGGACCTTTTTATTTAATTTTCGAGATTTTATGATTCGATTATAATACGTTTGCATTGATTATTATTTATTTTCTTAAATAAATTCTACGCCATGATTCAGTAATTTTGTGAATGTTGTGTTGATAAGTTAAGTAGGTATGAATTCAGAAAGGAAGAGGTCGATATGTACAAAATGTTAGTCGGCCGCTTTCGATTCCAAAGTGGATACTTCCTAGTTCCAAACTAGAACTTAGAAAATAATACCGTTTACTATACAAGAAGGAAAATATAAACAGTTTCATAACAACACTATCAATCTAAGTTTAAAACAAGAAATCGTAGCTCACGACTATCAAGTATTCCCTGGGGCGACCGACGGAATTAGTTTCGATGTTGCATAAATCTCATAGTTTTGTGTCTAGCAGTTTTCGAGATGTGGTGTCGTGATGAACGAATGCGCGACTTCAAGGGACGATACAGGGCGTTATTGGGGCTACACGATCGCCGCGGGCTTCAGCGAGAGATGGGAAACTGTATCCATTGTGTTAGTATTAAATATAGGGATTTAAAGAAATTTGGTGTTTTTAGAGATCATTAAGAACGAAGCACCAGATTACTCCACTTGTGTTCTGTGAAGGTACACCGTCCGTGAAGGTGCAATTTGCGAATATAAAGTTTTATGTTTGTAATTGTATCTAATAGAGGTCAGGCCCTAGCACAAATCCAGACCACGAGGAAGCTTAGTTCTCAGAAATATGTGAAAGAAAAACACAATACTTTCTCCCATCTGGTGATCAAACCCAGGAGGCTCCTTATTCAGCAGTCGCGCTTAGCATAAGCATAATCAGTCTGTAATGTTGCCACTGATGGGACGCAGGCCTCCGCTCTGTGAAAGGGAGTGGGCCGTAATCCACAACGCGGGCCCAGGTGGATGTCATGTCTGTAAGTTTTTGGTTCTAGGACATGCCAGTGTCCTCACGATGTTTCCTTCACCGTTTTGAGAACAGTCCTGATGAAATAAATTACAGAAAGTAAATCGCATGCCAGGGCCGTTACCACTCGGCTTCCACTGCATGCGCTTACGCAGTCAAATTTATAGAACGCTCTCGTCGTAATCGGTTTCTCACTGTTGATAATCGTGATTCCTTCTCATGATTAAATACTGTATCTCCATTTGCTACCGTCTGTGGCTTTTTGGAGAGCCACATTTACTTCCAGTTGCTCCATCAATTCACAAAAATACCGTCCGTCATTGGACACAGTCCTCAGCCATAGCGGGTAGCGTCACATCGCATTGTCGCCGGCGGCGGAACCCGCGTCCTGGGGCCGGCACGCCTGCCCTATGCAAATATGCGACCCCTAAATTGATGATAATCCTACCCGTACAATATTGTGACCTTTCGCTTTGGGACGTAGGGAAAAACCTAAGTTAGGTAATTTTGGTGATACCTAGATTAGATTGTGTCTGATTTTATATTCCGATAGCACTTTCAAAGGTAACTGTTTTCTAGAACAAATTATATTTTATTGCTTTTCATAATGTTTTAGTGGATCAAATCGGACAAAAAATTTTCAGATACTAGGTAGATTTAGATATGTAGATAGATAATACCTATATAATATTGTTATTTTTTTACCTTACGGTTAGGTGAAGAGACTGGAAATTTTAGTTTTGTTTATTTTAGAACATCTTAGAATGTGTCTGGGAATTAAAATCCTTTTTTTTAATTATCTCATGCACATCGCACATTTTACAATAGATCATTGTTGGTTTTTGTTCATGAAACCTGTCAGTTCACTGCAAAACACAATGTCGGTTTGCTGTTGAGTTAGTGAACATTAACATAGATTGAATCGTAGCTTATTACTATTAGATACTTTATCTCTTTCTATCATGTTTAAGTGAATCAGATTATCCATAACGGACCGTCAAATTTCTTCACTACCGATAGTTTTAAAACTCTGCTTACACCAAGTCTAATAGGCTAAAAGGTCCAATTTTGTCTTAATACAATCGTGAGTACTCAACCTAAGAAGTCTTGTGAATTGTGATCTTGTCAACAAAGATGTCATGTAACGTAGGTAGGTACCATCGAAGAAGTTCATATCTATGCATCGTAAGGACTATTTCTGCTTGCAGCGCTCGGCCGCTATAGAACCTGGGCGGTAACAGATGTCGTCATCGCGTTCAAGGGATTTTGTTTCCAAACTGCTTAGATATAAATTTATATCTAAGCAGTTAGTATTCACGCGTGACTATTCACGTCATGTCTATTATGGTCAAAATTAAGGGTTTGGAACAGACCATCAAACTGAAGAACTTTCTTCATGAGATTAAAATCGTAATCGCGTAAAAAGAGAAAGTCTTACAGTTTGATGGTCTGGTCTGGTCTGTACCAAACAACAACCTGTATCAATCTAAAACACATTCCTCCACCACTTTTTGTTTAAAGACGATCAGATTGGTCATCGATGTTCGCTCGTTAGTAATAGATAAATGTTTTGCTTCTTACTCTCGTTGTTTTTTTTTTTTGTTATGGTTTAATATTATAATTAAGAACTTAAGTTTGTTCTAATTGTCTAAATTATGTAGTCGATGATTTTGGTGCACGGTAAAACTCTAAATGAGTTTATATTTGCACCAACTTATTATGTATAAAGATGTATGTATTATACTACTAAATTAATAAATAAATAGCACCATTCATTTTGATCACACCTTTCTGATACACCCTGTCTATGAATGGATAGAGCCTCAATTTCCGTAAGTGTATTGCATACATGTTTTTACTCATGAAACGCAGATAAAACAAATGAGTGATGAGAGAATGAGTCAACTATAAATGAATTTTAAAAAAATGAATCATAATAATCACACTGAGAAATTCGCCCGGATATTGCACTAACAACGACGATTCGTCAAAAAAACGATACGTCATGACGGATGCACGTTCCCCTTGCATACGGAAACGAGATTTTCAGCGATTCCTCAAATTATCCGAATAGATGTTCACACTTGATTCGTGATTTAGAGTTTAGTATTGGACAAGCGAACGCTTCAGTGGATCCGTCACAAAAAAATCACGATTCATGTTTTTTAATGGACGTTATTTTTTAAAGACGATACGTGATTTAAGACAAGTTCGTAATTTTTCACGATTCGTGATGCGTGTGAAACACGGGCATTTAAAATGCATTGCCACAGTCAACAAAAAAAAATCGAATCGTGAAAAAAGACGATTCTTCAATAAACACGAATCATCCTGACGATTTATTTTTATTTTTATTATCCTCGTCCTGTGAACGAGGCCTAACTTTAAACTTAACTTCGTAAGTACAAATCTAGTTAAAACAAGAATTCCTAAAATTTTAATAAAGAAAATATAAAAACGCCTATTTAAGGTAATGCATAACCGTAACCTTCTTTACAGTTTAGAGCCTTTCAAACAGCTCACAATGTAAAGAACATCTTGCACATACCCTCTTAAAAGCTAAAATGTAGTTTATGTAGCAGTTATAACTCAACTATGTAAGTGTTGTTAACTTGAATGCTTGCGTTTTGAAATGTTTAAGGGGTAGGTAATGTTTGCGGGAAAGTCTGAAAGGGATACCGTGGCCCCTGGCAACGTACAGGCAACCGAAGGAACATGGGTGGGTTTTAGTCAGTAAGAGTCTGAAACGCCCTCCTGCTCCGCCCAGAGCGGGAGAAGTTATTTAATATTTCCAAACCATTTTTTTTTCCTAAAGTATACATTCTTTTACGTTAGGAAAGCTATTATAAATTTTATTTTTTCCCTACTAGACATAGTTACATACGAGTAGTTAAGCACGTTTTTACTAACACTAGGATAGGAGACACAAGTGCAAAAAATCCGTTTTTACAAGATATCTTCTTTTTAATATTGGTTGTTTTGATAAATAATTACAGGTACATCCAAAATGACATCCAGCCAACATAATAAAACACCACGTGCAAAACTTACTCGTTAACTGATAATATCCAAGTCATAATTACAGTTATTTCTGTGTGTGGTATTTTATGGTTACTATTTTTTTGTTATTCCTCCTTTATTACATTTGTATACATATTATTTATAGGTTTAAATATTTTTATGAAAACACAAAAAAAAAAACATTTATAAATATAAAAAAATTGTGGCCCATCAGCATCAGGAACAGGGTACAAGCTGCCGGTGGTCAGGGCTCTAGAGAGTGGAATCTCCTCACTATGCGTGCCTAGTCTAGGAGTACTGCTTTCTGTATCAAGCACTCGACCCAGCTGCGCAATGAGAGCCTCCTGAAGTGTTGGTCGAGGCTCTCCGCTATTAGGCCATTAACCGTTATGATTATCGGTACAATGATTGCAGAGTCCACGTCCCACATTTTATTTTTCTCAGCTTTCACGAGATTTTCGTCCTGAGGGACAGCTATATCAACAATAATTGCACGGCGCTCGCGTCAATCTATCACCACAATATCAGGCTTATTAGCTAACAATAGTCCTGTCATTGATGATAGATCGATCCCAATACAATGTGGCGTGACCATTCTCGAGAACTGGTTCGGGTACATTCCTGTAGTAGGTATGGTACTTCTGACTCCAAAAGGTTGTACTGCAAGGCAAGTTGCTGGTGGATAATCCTGGCCACTAGATTGTGTCTATGCAAGTACTCGCCGTTAGCAAGACGAGAACAACCAGAAACAATATGTCAAATTGATTCACCGAGACAGTGGCATGCCCGACAGATGTCAACCGGAATCGACAATGTATTTCCGATAAATATTCGTCATGATAACTTCAACCATAATCGCACAGACAAAACCTTCGGTTTTCCCGAACAGGTCGCCGAAGCACAGCCAGGATACAGACGCCAAAAAGTCTACATCAGGCCCATGGAGGGCCCGGAAGCGAAAAGAAAAGCATCCGTGAACTTTTTGACTTGCCATACTAGCACCTGCCATCTAATCTCTTCAACACCCTTGGTTGACTGGTAGAGAATGCCTAAGGCATTAACTCCGCCTTTGTACTTGTTTTAGTGTGAAAAGTTTAAATAAATAAATACTTTCTTACGACCATTAGTATCAAGTACTGCAGGTTTGCGCCAGTTCCCTTTCGCCAAGGAGAGCGGGGTAAGGCCCTAGTCCACTGCGACCACATCTCGATGCATCCCCATGTCGGTTTGCAGAAAATATTCCCTGAGACAGCAAATCTTGCGGTTGTGGAGGGTTTTAGCATTTAAGAAACCTCGACCCCCACACTACCGCGGGATGTACAGTCTCATCACTGATGACCGTGGGTGATGCATCTGATTTGTCGTCAGCAATGTACGGACCTTTCTATCCAGAGCGTCAAGTACCGTCTGAGTCCATTTAAGTATGCCGTACGCTGTCGTACGCCGTACGCTGCTGTACACTTCAAAACCGGCATGACCCAACTGTAGATGTCACGCACCTTGTTTCCACCTGATAAAAGACTATTTAGCACTTGATTCAGGCGGCCAAAGAAGTGTTCCCGCAACGATTGTTTCATGTCGGCAATATTGATGCCTAATGCTTCCGACATACTAAAATACTTGTAGGTTTCGGTTGAGGAGAGGGATTTAAGATGAATGGAATACGAGAGTTGGGTTCAAACGGATTCCATAATCCCCCCCCATGACTGCATATTATTTGTCCACAGCGAATTCCATCCAGATGGTGCTACTGAACGTTTATGTTACCTTCAGTAGCTCCAGCAGTCGCAAATTGTTGAGGGCAAAGTCTTTCAAGTCATCCATGTAAAGGAGGTGAGATATCGTCTTACCACCTCTTCTCCACCGATAGCCTAGACCCGATAGCTTAGACTTTTCAAGGCTAAGAAAAACCAAAGCGGACTCAGACTATCGCCCTGAAATATTCCCCGGTCAATCCTGATCGGTTCATCGATCCCCTGGATCTGTCGACATCCTGGATAAAGAAGGACCGTCCTCCATTGCATCATACCTGACATCAGGAAGGTACGCAGAATTGCATCTATCTTGTACAACTCCAGCACCCTCATGAGTCATGTATGTGGCACCGAATCTTAGGCCTTCTTATAATCTATCCTACATGTCGACAAATTCTTCCGGGATCTACCAACCTGTTGGCATATATGGTCATGTCTATAAGGAACAGCTCTTTAGTACCGCAGGACCCATTCGTACATCCATTCTAAAACACAGAAATAGTTGAGTTGTTGTCAATATGATGTGCAATTTTTGCTCTAAGAAAGGATGTAATCTGAACTTTATAGACCGTCGTCGGTAAACATGTGATTGGTCTCATTGATGTATTAAAAGAGGTAGATACGGGACTTAGTCACAGTGCCTGGTCCTACTCAACTACGGGCAATCCCGTAGTTGAGTAGGACCAGCACTCAGTCGCGCACGGAATATCGTAGATCACACAGCTCAATAATTTCAGTTTTTTGTAATAAATACGCACTTCTTGTGCAGCTAAACAGTGCTTTAATAATGCAAGAAAGAAAAATAAGACACATGGGATTACCTACCACTCGTAAGTACAGCCAAAAATGTTAATTTGTTGAAAATTACAATAATATTTTGACGTTTGCTTCGCCATATTTGTGAGAGCGAGATAGATATTAAAAACATGCGTGAAAGACACGATACGCACACAATGCGCGAGGTGCTAACGCGATTTCGCTCACACGTTAGCTTCGTCTCCTATCTCTATCCTCGTCTATCGGTAACTGTAGCTTTGCGACTGTGAAATGACACTGATCACAGATGTGTGAGTTTCGGTGCATGTAGTCGTGCGCCGAGCCCAAGTTTACTGATTGCGATGTTAGCGCGTAACATAATATCTTCCTTGATTGGTATATAGTTTTTAGGTTCCGCAGTACTACCCGATGTATAGAGCAGGTGGGAAACTCCTGTCGTAAAAAACATGGTAGCGACCCAATCTATAAAAATGACTGGAATTGCGAGGCTAAGCAGGGGTGTGATCTTTGTAGCCATTTAAGCCATAAATTGTGCAGTCAGTCCTGGAAATTATATTTTTGTTAAAATTATTAATTTGTTTTGTATTTCATTTTGTTGCCTTTATAATTATGATTTTCGTATTGCATGATTTGATTTATTTTCTTATTTTGGATAAATGTCAATTTTACTGTAACCTATCTATAATATAAATTATTATAAGATAATGATATGGTCTGCTATAATTGGAAGCGCAAACTAATGTTTGTCCCTGTACTTGTAAACTTGCATGAACTTGTGTAGCCGCTGTTGGAGATCCAATAAATAAAAATAGTCGAAAAAAAAACACAAATGTTAATTTGCGTTATCCCCTAAAATCAAAAATTTATTAATTTTCATTTACAAAAATATCTAATCCTTACTTCTACAAGAAAGCATTCCTCTCAAATAATTGCGTTTTAAATTCCTCAGCTCGGCAGTGTAAACTCGTGTTAAACCGGATCACCTCACGATTATAACTTCTAATAATTTGAACTGAAGTGTACAACGAAAGTTTCTAAAAGAGATTGATTAGAACAATGGGCTCTTTATTCTATGGCGCAGGTTTAAAGTGTATTGGTTTAAACTTTCCAACAGTAACTGTTATGTTCAGAGTTTTGCTATATTTCATACAGAGCTGACTGCCGAGTGGAATTAATTTTGTGTTGATGGAACAGGCAGGGGAGTAACATTACACACTACAACCACTTTGCACTACTTACATCCATCCTGGATATCCAGGATGGATGTAAGTAGCGCAATGTACCAAAATTGTCATCATCAAAAACATCTATAACTAAATTCATGGTCTTCTCCAATTAACAATGTCCGATCATGCATCATACTACACTGCCTAATTGATACACAATCAGTCACAATCTCAATCATTTTGAAACAGATTGCTAATCCGTTGCTTCGTTAAGAGTCCTATTACATTTTTTTACGGAAATTCATGATTTTTGACCATGTAATTTTCAGCAGCAGTAAGATATTTTAATTATTTGATTATAATAACTATAGTGCCATTCTCTTTCTTGTAAGTTGGAGTTACACATTATTTTCGTGTAATTTGCTGAATTGACGCGGAATATATAGTACTTTAATTTAATTTATTTTAATTTTGTCTAATTATATTGAGAAACAAAAACTAATGAAACGTATTCACTGTAGATCGAAGTTTTATATCATATTAGTTTATTTGATTTAATTGTGTTTATTTGGAATATAATGGACATGAAAATCAAGACATTTATTGGTTTTCTTTACGACCGTTCCCTGAAAACTCAAGGAATTTAAAGAAATTCTAGAACTCCAATAAACAAGTAAAACATTCAAGTTATCGTTTAGTAACTTTCGCTTTTATTAGAACTGAATGAAACAATGTGAATTTGAGCGTCAAAGTTCCATTGCCGACGTTTTTCCTTGTAAACTGAGTTCGTAAGATATTCATAGTAAATTACACGACAAGAAAAGTTAAAATGTGCAACTCCAACTTACAATAAAGAGAATGGCACTATCGTTATTCATAATCAAATAATTCAAATATCTTACTGCTGCTGAAAATTACAACGTCAAAAATCATGAATTTGCGTCAAAAATGTAATAGGACTCTTAAAATCAAAATAGCATAAATCTATTCACATTTCTACTGTAATTGAAACCCCCAATGTCATATAAAAGTTACCTACATAAAATGGGAAAATACTCCTATTCACGTGTGCAGACTGTGTGGGCGCTACATAAAGTTATTTCAATCTCGGTTACTATTGATAAGAATGTAATGAATTGCCTGTCTGTCTGACGCAAATATCAAGTGTATTCAGTTTTTAAATTACTAGATGACCCGGTGAACTTCGTACACGTAAGACACGATTTTTTTAAATTTTTCAACTGTCCTTACACACAAAAAATCAAATAATTCGAGCCAATATCGCGTTTTTGCGAGACTAACGCACGTCAATTGATTTGTATACAATATGTACAAAACCCTGTTCGAAAAAAAAACTACTCGACAACGTAAATGACGAAAAAAATACAATGAATGTTGTTGAACTGTCAAAATGAAACAGATCATTCTTAATCAAATACGAAAATGTGTTACGCAATTAGATAGCAGTTCGATCCAAAAATTACATACATCCTTTGAAAACTTAGTAGTGGTTTCTGCCATTGATACCATTCCGGGGGCGTTCTGAGAATTTGAAGGTAACTAACTCATTCTGATATCAGCCGTACCGAATACCGTTATCATAGATTTCTAATTCGAATATGTAAACTTAGTGAAGTGTGAGAAAATCTTAGCCAGTTTCCAATCCATTACTGTATTTTCAATTGACATAATGGTAATAAATGCGTTCTACATAATCTCCTTCTATTTCCCATCCCTATTTCCCATTTAAAACTTTGATATTTTCTACTAGCCAACTAAAATTTCTTAGCAGAAACGATTCAATGGCTTAACGTTCGCCGTAAAACTAATATTACAAGAAATGTAAATGTCCCACAATCTGTTCCAAGCTCAACCGTTTCAAACGAGAAAGATGCTCAATGATTCATACAAAATGTATGAAGGGAATTCACGCGATTTTTCCGTTTCATTCAAACCCGGTTCCGAACCGAGCGAGTAGTGGTCATGTGTTAATTTCTTTCTCGCATGTAATTCCTGGTTTTAGACGAAAATTTTTAGAGGTTAACAATTTTTGGGAGGCTCTACAAACATGTGATCAATATCGTCTTCATTATTAGAATCCAACTTTAAAATGAAAAAACCGGCCAAGTGCGTGTCGGACCGCTCACAATGAAGGGTTTCGTAGTTGGGATGCATTTATCCCAAGAACTAAATTAACATTGTAGATGCAAAAACATGTTCGATACATTCCGTATTGAAGAACATGTTTTTGCAACTACAAATGTAAGTTGGTCGATTATTACTCGTTAACTTGTAGAGCCTACTTAGCTGTGATTTCCATTTAATCTCGTTTTATAAGTACTACTGCTGTGATTTTTTTCACATATCCAAAACCAACCATTTAGCTGGCAGGGGGAGGGGGGGGACACACTTGACTCTAACAAAAACTAGCACTTTAAAGCTTTATATTTCGCAAACGGATCCCTGAATCCAAAAATGGTTTTGTTCCACCATGGGATAGACGAAAACATAAAAAACATCCCCATTTTACGTCTATGGGAAGTACTTACCCTAAAAAAATATTATATAACTTTGTCGGCGTGATTAATATGTATACCCATGCCAAATTACAGCTTTCTAGTACTAACAGTCTCTGAGCTAAGCCGCGGAGTCCGAAAGGGATACCGTGGCCCCGCAACGTAAAGGCAACTGAAAAAACATGGGTGGGTTTTAGTCAGTAAGAGTCTGACACGCCCCCCCGCTCCGCCCAGAGCGGGAGAAGTCATTTGATGATTTCCTACCCAAAAAAAAAAGCAAAGCTAAGCCGCGGACAGACAGGCAGATGGACATGGCGAAACTAAAAGGGTTCCTTGTTAACTACGGAACCCTAAAAAAATATGGCCCAGGTTAATTTAATTTGAGCAAATGCGCAAAGCGCATTACACTGTGACTGCGTAACCTAAAACTTTTCAGCACCATCGTTATCATTAGCAGCCTTGCTATTTTCTTCCGCTGCGGAATCCCTTCCTCCGTTTTGTGCCCTGCTTCCCTGGTCTGTACGAGTTTCAACCATATCTTAACTGCGATCTTCTGAATGTTAATCTTAATAACTTCTCATCTAATCTAATCAGCGTTTATTGTTCCACATTGGGACACAGACCTCCTCTCTTCAGGAGGTCTACCACGCGGGTTCGTAGATGTCACATGTCTTCGAATTTTTGGTTCTAGTACATGCCAGTTTCCTCACGATATTTTCTTTCACCGTTTTGAGAGCAATGGTGATGAAATTATTTACACCTTGTACAACTTAGTAAGTTGCGGCGTTACCATTGAGCCACTACTTCTCATAATCTGATGCAAATTGAAGACGACATCGACAAAGCTACCACATTTTTCTCATAAAATTTTATAGAATTCAGATGCATTTGATATCACTACTGCTTAACTTTTGCGAAACGTATAAGCTTTCTGAAATCCATCTTTCTTAATTCTACCAATCAAATCGTCAGAAATAAATCAGTTTAATTTAATCTCCTGCTAGAATTATCTAGTAGGGTTATACTTTAGTTCAGTAAATCGGCAAATCAATGCCATTCTTTTCAAGCTCTCAGGTAGCCATTTTTTGTTCGACGACAATTCTATCTTTTGTCGTCCCGGTCTATGGGAGTTTTATAACACGCTTTGAATTTGTCAAAAGAGTAACTGCAGAGATGTTATCAGGGTATTAGGGGATGGCTTTCACACTGTTCGTTTGAATGATAACGAAGGTGTAAATGTCTAAACAGGGTTTTCTTTTGTCGCTTATAAAAGTTTGATGAAAGTGATTACAATTCAATTGGTTTAATCTTGATTGTTTATGGATTGGAAATGTTTATGCGATTTCATTCAAATTACATGATAAAACATAACATAATTATCATCACGCCTGTATTCCTGGAAGGGTTAGGCAGAGGCGCACATTAGTACACCCACATTTCAAATAATAAGTATTTATTTACAAGTGATTATTGATTAAGAGTGTTTTGTATAATAGTTCTTACTGTTTTACAGAGGCCCAATTTCCCATAGTACATAACCTAAACCTAAAGAACGAATACTAACGTGCTAATAATACACAATACAGCATTATTATTATCTTTTCATTTGTGCATAATCAAAATATTTTATTTCATTTAAACCTACATGGGCACTTATGAAACGTATTAGCTAGGTGCACGGTTCCAATTGGTCGTTTTCTATGGAGAAGAGCCGGCAAGAAACTCCCAGGTTACTCTTTTAAAAATAATTGGCTTTTACAATATTTGCTATCAGGTACTCGTACATATTCTTTTCTATTATTCGTTCACGCTAAAACCTTAACCAACTTTTTCACCAATTATGACAGGCGAAAGAGCAGCTTATTCTTCATCGAAGACCATACCGACTCCCTCAGACTATTTCGATTACATAACCGACAAATAGATGTTTAAATCACTAATTCGGAACACGCACAACAGATAACTGCAACTAATTGAACAAGAAGGGGGCACGTGTAAACTTCCTGATAACAGCACATCCTTATCAACAACTAAGTTCGTAAATTAAAGTCTATTTTATACACGTGTTCCTTTGTGCTAGGGAGAGGATGAAGCTAAAAGGCACCATTGTTCCATACAGGTAGACAGGTAAGGAATCCAGTTTGTTCGAACTTCTAATACCCTTTTTTTGTTGCTTAGAAACGGTACGATGTTTCGTAAAACTCGTGTTGGGTATTCCCGACTTAGATTTAGAATTTCTGGGATGTGGATCATTTTGATAGGTTTATTATATCTAGGATTTATGATATCTTGTTTTATTTTTTTTACGTTTTTTTTTATTATAATGTATTTTAATTTAACTACTTGACATTTGAGATTCAATGTAAACTTTGTAAATTTTAATTTTGTTAGCATCATAAATTATATCTCCATTTAAATTTTTATTATTGATTATACAAGTGCTGTGCACACCTATAAGTGACGAATTCACCGCAAAGCTGTTGAATTAGAATATATTTAATGTAATGTTTTAGTGAATACGTCGTTGGTGTGTCAATAAATAAATAAATATCTAATGTGATGGATCTGCAAATGTGCATATATGACATAAATCTATATAATAAGGTATGCATGGCTTAGCATAATCAAATTGTAAGTATTAAGTTAACCTACGTTGATTACCTTTAACTTAGTGGACAATTTTTAAAGCAAATTATTTGAAGACCATTTTTACAAAAAACCTTTGGTACATCAATTTTGACCTGAGGACCCAGAAAAACAATGCTTATCTAATAGTTGCCAGGGATAACAAAGAAATGCTAAAATGGTGTTAAAATATGCACGTTTACTCTCAAAGACAATGTTATCCATGTTCATGGTGGCAGGTAATAGAAATGCAGTTATTTTTGGAAATAGTTAAAATGTGAGAGATTTCGTTTGTCTATATCTTAGAATGCCACTTTTTTTATGACGTTTTATAATGTCACATTGTTTATCATATCACTTAGCATTATGCCTCAAGCCATAGATAAAGATCACTGTAATGAATTTAAGAAAAGTTACTTGAACTTCAATAAATTAATATAGAAAATTCCTAAGGGTAAGAATGTTACTTTAGTCAAGGATTCCCCTAAAAGCATACGGTAAAGTCCACCACTACAGCATTTTAATAATAATACAAGTTTGAATATAACATAACCATTTGAAAAGAAGGCTTGATATTACCCCCATATAAATTGAAGTATGGAAGGAATGACGTAATCTCGCAAGATGGCGCCCTACATAGCGATAATGAGAGCATTCAAGCACTGCCTCCATTAATGTCACATTCTTGCTGCAAAAGAAAACTTGTGTATGTGTTCACTCTTATTCGTACGAAGGTTTTGAAATAAGATGATCTCTTAATTCCGTTAGAAGAAAGAAGCCATATTTATAATTCCCAACTATGTTGACTATTTTTTTTTGTCCGTCATGTAGTTTACTAAAAAATATTGGTCACTTATTTTTTATTTTTTTACGTAATACATTGAGTTTAAATGTAGCATGCCGTCACTTTGTATATTTATTCCGACTTGTGACGTAGCGAGCCCGCACTCCCCAACTTTAATGCGATAAATCATATTTTTTTTAATATTATACGAGTAAAGCAAAAAATACGGTCGTGTCTTATATTTTCATTTTTATCTGACTGACGGACTAAATAATTTTTTTTTTCCCGAGTCAACATCCATATATTTTCGGTTCTAAGTCCAAGGATATAATTGGCTTTTACTTTCCAATTGTAACCCTTTGAAATGACGAAAAAAAATCTTAAGGCTACCTGTAAATGCTTGGCTTATGAAACAAATACTATAATCTATTGTTGAGTGACTACCGGGGGACCAACGCGCATCAATAACTTAAAGAATGAAGATATTATTTTGAGCTTTGAAAAATGTGTTTTATCTTTTATATTAACAATCAATCTGCCTTGCCTTTTCCCAACTGTGTTGGGATTGGCTTCCAGTCTAACCGGATGCAGCTTAATACCAGTATTTTACATGGAGCGACTGCCTATCTGACCTCCACAACCCAGTAACTGGGTAACACGATAACCCTTGGTAAGACTGGTGGTCAGACTATTGGGCTTTCGACTACTGTTAAAAATCTAAGAATGACCACCGGGACCAACGGCTTAACGTGCTTTACGAGGCCCGGAGAGATCTCGATATGTGATAAAGATAAGAGATAAAGATAAAGATTCATTTATTTGCAAAAACATGTGTAGATAATATACATGGTATGATGTTTATTAAAGGTGTTATAGGATATTCTTTGGCACAACATGTTTGACCATGGCTGGTGTACAAATTAGGTTGGGAGACCGTAAGATCTCAGAAAAATAAAATTAAAAAATTATACAAAGTTAAATAATGTCAAAAAAAATTAAAATAAAAAATAACTTAAATATTAAATTAAGAAAAAAAAAATAATTAAAAAAAAAAAGGTAAATATTCATGCGATTTAAAATAAATATAATAAATTCAGTCAGTGTATCAGAGCGATTTGTCGTTTAAAAATTCATTGACATTATAGTAGGCTTTTCCTGTCAGCATTTTTTTAAATGTTTTCTTAAACTGGTCTGTATTTAGTTTTTTTACACCGATAGGGATATTGTTATAAATTATCGGTGCTCTGCATACGACGCTTTTGTACAGTAGTGCTGTCTTAGCTGGCTGAACACGAAGTTTACTATTATCCCGGCGATTTCGTATTACAAGGTCCGATATTCGAGGAAACAAATGGGGGTTATATCTTACAAATAAGGCGATTTCTAAAATATAAAGTGACGGGAGTGTGAGGATTTTATGCTTTGTAAAAAGTGGCTTACAGCTCTCAGTACTTTGGATACCGAACATAGCACGTATGCATCGCTTTTGCATTTTAAATGCCATATCTTTATTTGTTGAGTTGCCCCAGAAGATAATGCCATATCTTAGGACAGATTCAACAAGTCCATAATAAGCCGATAGTAACACATTAGTGTTGATAGATGGAGCAAGTTGGTACAAAGCATATGCTTGACTACTGATTTTTTTACATATTGCGTCAATGTGTTCTTTCCAGTTTAGTTTGCTGTCTATAATTAAGCCGAGAAAACGGACATTAGATACTTCATGTATAGTGTAATTATCATGAGTCAAATTTACATTTAATGGATTATGCAATCTTTGTCCAAAGTGCATTATGTTTGTTTTAGGTAAATTTATTTTTAAATTATTATTATTAAGCCAAGAAATTATAGATGTCAGTGAATTATTTATGTCAGATTTATAATTATTAATGTCCTTACAAGCAATTGAAACGGTACTGTCATCAGCAAATAATGTCATAGGTTGAGTCGTTGCCTTTGGCAAGTCGTTGATATAGATAATAAACAACGGCGGCCCTAGGACACTACCTTGAGGAACACCGTATGTGATATTTCTCCTCACGGAGCTGAATGTTTCCTCTTTTTTTGTTTTAGGATTCACTTTAGTTACTACTGTTATCTGTTGTCGGTTCGTTAAATAGGATCTAATTAAATCTAAGATATTGCCTCTTATGCCGTATGCTTCGAGTTTACTGATTAGTATATTATGATCTACATAATCAAAAGCCTGTGACATATCGCAATAAATTGCACAAGCTGGAACTGTTTTGTCAACGTGGCCTATAACATTTTGGATGAATTCATAAATGGCCATATTAGTGGTTTTATTTTGTCGAAAGCCCTTTTGTTCATTGCACAAAATTTTATTTTTTTCTAGATATGAATTAAGTTCGCCATAGAGATACTTTTCGAAAATTTTCGAAAATATTGATAATAGTGCAATAGGCCTATAATTCACCATCAACTGTTTGCATTCTTTTTTGAATAAAGGTTTTATAATAGCTAGTTTAAGATCTTGTGGAAATATTCCAGTTGATATCGACAGGTTCAGAATGTGACTCAAGGCATGGCATATGTCCTCATTTACTGCCTTAATTATTTTAGTAGAGATACCATCATAACCTACACTGCTGGTATTTTTGAGATTGTTTATAATTTTATTGATTTGGTAGGGTGAGCTTGGTGCAAGAAACATTGAATTTAATCGGTGATTAATTAAAGACGTTACTTTTTTCCCGGCACCCGGAAGGGGGTTGACTTTTTCAATAAAATAATTATTAAATGCGTTCGCTATTTCTGTTGGATTAAAAAGAACGTTGTTTTCATCAATTTTTATTTTATCTATGGATTCTTTTGGAGTGTTAAGTCTTGTTTTGTTTATTATCCGCCACGCTGTTCTAGTTTTATTTTGAGACGTTAATATTTTATAGTTATTTTGCGCTCGTTTTGTTAGTTTTATAATTTTTTTGAATAACTGACTATAATTTAAGTACTTTAATCTGTTGTCTTTTGTTGAGTTTAATCTGAAATTCCATAGCAAATCCTTTTTCTTGCGACTGCAAATTTTTACACCACGTGATACCCACTTTGGCTTATGATTGACTTTTATTAGAAATTGTGTTTGTGGAAAACAAAGGTCGTAAAAAAGTTTAAAATCGGTTATAAAGTGTTGATATGCTGTGTTTGGGTCATCCGTGAGGCAAACATCCGAGAAAGATAAGCTCTTAATACACATTTTAAATTTATCAATATTTTCCTTGCTATAATCGCGTTTCCTTGTACGCCAATAATGCAATGTCAGATTTTTTTTAACAGGAACTTTGATTAATTGGGCTGTATGGTCCGACAGGCCTAATTCTAAAATTTCAGTTATACACCCCTTTTTAAAGTTATGTGCAAAATTATCAATGCAAGTTCTACTGGCGAATCTGGTTGGTTCATGTAAAGCCAGTTTTAAATTATAGTTTAACAGTAAACATTCAAAATCTAATGTTACATTATTACGTTTTAAAACATCTATATTAAAATCACCAGTAATTATAATATTTTTACAATTCCATTTGGCTATATAGGTCAGAAGTTTTTCCAGTTTATGAAAGAACGTATACAAGTTATTTGGTTTAGGTACCCTATATATACAAACAATGATTACTTTATAGTCAACTAGTTCAACTGCACAACCTTCTAATATACATTCAAGACAAAATTTGCGGATTTCTGGAATTTCCCTGAATTTATGTTCTTTTTTAAGTAAGATACATGTTCCTCCTCTTTTACTATTTGTTCTACTGTAAAATGAAGCCAAATTGTAATTTGGTAGGTATAAGTTTAAGTGATGGGTGGACCTATCCACGAACCGACCGCAGCAGTGCAGGTGTAGCATAACCTCCAATCGTGTAGCTGTTATCAGTAAGCCTAGAATTCACAAGTGACAGCTTCTAAACCTTCTGGAAATGATAGTATCCTACATTCCCTAACCCAGGAAACCAGGGTCTTAGTCAATCACTTGCAGCAAAATATTCTTTCCCGACACCGCAAACTAGTAAATTATGTATGTTAAGATACCACATCGCATGAATAACCTAAACATGACTATTTGCATAGTAATACATATGTACCTAGTAGGAATACACACAGCCTCATTACTCCTACATAATTATTATCTCTGTGTCAGTTTGTGTACCTATCTTTATGTAAATGGTCTTGATGCTTGTTAGTAGGCATAGTTTAATAATTTCCTGTTATTAACAGGAATTAGAAGAGATTTTAGTGATTGATGCAGATGCTGCAAAATCGGTCAAAAGTGATTCGTACTCGCGCACTTGGCGCCATCTCCATGGACGAGAAAATCGCGGCGATAGTCACGCTTCGCCTTCGTTTAGGTTTCCGTGCCATTGGATTTGTAGACTAAGAACGCATTAACATTAATATCGGTCGAAATTTTAATTGAATTGAATAAATTAATTGCTTGAATACCAAGATTAATATCCCCGTCGGCTCTTGCTTCTAATACACTTAGTGCACACAATAGGTATAATGTAAACATAAACAAAAGCTTTTCGATATTTCTGGAATGAGGGAACTTCAAAATTAACGGCCCTGATTTTTTTGCCATGATGGAGGCTATTATGCCTTAAAGAACTTACTTGGTTGATATCCCGAATTCCCGACCAGTCGAACTCAAGGTTCTCCTCCACATTTTATTATGCAAACAGCCAAAGTGTGGAACTCTGCCAGCGTCTGTGTTCCCTTCCACATATAACCCGTCTGCCTTCAAAGCAAAGGAGAACAGGTATCTACAGGGCACGCTCGTTCCATCATAGACCTGATCCATCGCTTTCTATCAGGCGTGATCGAAGTCAAGAGCAGGCCCATTCAGCAGTATAGAAATAAAATAAATATTCATACAATGGGCGATCACATTGCTCACGACGACGCTAGACAGAGAATAACAGAAATATATCTGGATACAAAGTCAAAGCGGAGATCTCGTCGAAAAAAATAGCGTCCAGCTGTTAGCACGCACGCTAGAAAAGCACAATGACGTGACGCAAGTGTAAGACGTCACGCACAAAGTTAGCTTGTTCGTTTTAGTTCTTTTCCAGCGTGACGCTCGATCTAGACTTAATAAACAAAGCAGTTAAAATGGAAAGAAGGGTACTTCACTATCGAAACAACTTTACTTTTCTATAGCAAAGAATACTATAGCAGAATGTATATTTACCCAGTACTTCAACCTAACTCTTCAGCAATAATAAGAAAAAAATCATACATGGGCCTCAAGTCTGCTATTACAATAGTGTCAGAATGGTCTATCATTGATTTCATAATTGTTGATTTTGACAAGTTTGGTAATCTACTAACATATTAGCGTCATTATGACTTTCCAATGGTCAGCCACTGACACTCTATTGAAAGAAATGGCATCTATTGGTAATCTTGTACATAATGAAAAATGAATGACTGACTTAAGGCGGTAATCTGCAAAAATTTTGAGAGTTCCTTTGATCAGTGATGACTGCACAATGACGTTCTCATGGTAGGCACCATGAGAACGTCATTGTGCAGTCATTTCTTTTAATTCGTTACGAGTATCGTGTTTGTGGAATACAATGATCAACCAATGATCGACCATTATGAATTTGCAGATTACGAACTTTTAGCAAAATTATAATGAGATCGAGTTGGAATGACGAATTTATAAAAATAGCAGACTTGTGCCCCTGCTCAAACACAAATACGTCTAAACTTGGCCTATCAAGCCACAAAATGAAAAACAACATAAATCATAGCCCGGTACTTTGGTACCACTACACTTCGCTACTTTCCACTACAGGTACCGATAACCAGTTTAATGAACAATTCCGCATTGTTCTGGTTGCAAGTTTGTTTGTTCGTTAGTGCTTTGTGCAATCTAGGTAGGAAGGTACTCTGGTTCATTATCTGATTACAGAATGTCAAAGTTTATGAGGAGAGTCTGTCTGTGTTTGAAAACCTACGGCGGATGAAAAAGTCTTTGTGAAATGGTACTTTTTAATGTGGTAGCCTCACTTCCATATTTGCTTTTAGGAGAGTGCGGGGGAGTCACAACAGCATCCTGAAAACAGTAGCTGAAGATGTTCGTGCACCTGTGTTGAGGCATTTCGTTCGTCTGGTGGTTTCTAGGGAGGTATCTCCCTATTGGTTATAGGTATTGACGGGGCGGGTGACTCAGCACAGGGGTATTTTATTTTATTTTTGTGTTTGTAATTAGATGGATAGTATTATGATGAGTGTGATCCTTTGTAATTGTATTTAAGTACTAACAATAGTTTCTAAGTTTTGTTACTAACCCTTGGATCTAGTTTTCTCAAATAAATATATATTTGAATTTACCTGTAAGTCATTACATTATCATACACTGCCTTTTCCGTCATAAAACATCTTACATAATTCATATAAATTTTCTTTGTTCTCCTAATCTATCTGTTAAACTAGACATGTCGTTTAGTTATTTTCTTTTATATATAATTGCATTTTTAAATAATTCTTACGAGGAAAAACCGACCTCACCTTCCACATGTATTGCCAACAAATCCTGTGCTAAAACTAACATTATTATAACATTACTAAAAACATTATTATTCATGTGAATGCAATTCTTTACAACAAGAACAGTTCAGTTATAGTCCCATTTTATTATTTTCAAAATGGAATAACCTAGAGACTGATTAATATGGAATATTAAATTAATCCCTTTTAAAAGCCAAACATTTCAACTCAATAACAATGTCAATATTCCCTAAAGCTTACAGAATATCCACACATTTTTACTTCCCGAAAACTCTCAAACATAATAGACAAGTAGACAACTTAACAACAACAACAGAAGGAGTCTCGGACATCTAATCTCAAAGAGAGATCAACAAGCAATTCATCATTTCACGATCTTTCATAACAACACCGAAACGAAGCGAGTTTCCTTCAGCCATACTTAAAAAAATACAAATAACAGACGCAAAATCGCGGCGGCCTAATGGATTCCCCGGTTGAGGTTTTATTTTCGTATTTTTGCTATAGTTATCCAAACTGGAATGGGTTTCGTGTTTCTGTAAAAGACGGTTGTCGAATATTTTAGCGGAGCACTGTGAAACCGATGCTACGTATGCTAAGATTAATATTCTAAAAAGTTCAGTATTACTTTCTTTCCTATGTTACGTTGGTGGTTAAGCCGATTCCCGATATCCCCTATACGAACATCCAACAACCCCGGATAGACTAAAGAGCCGGAAAAGCTTTCTTTGTTGTACTACTACCAACTGCCAAAGGTTACAATAGAGTTGTGGGTAAAACAGCACCGACCGCCACGCAACTTCGTCCAGCCCCAGGGGCACCTGCTACCCGCACGTGACCTGCAGTGGCCTATATAGAAAGCAATCAATCGACTGCGGATCCAAGTAGGCCGCTGCAAGCACAATCTAGCGAAATGGGAGGTTATTGACCCAACCGACACCCAGTGCGAATGCGGTGCTTCTGACCAAACCATGTCCAATATGTTGGAGCATCCAAAGTGCCCATACACTTGCATTTCTGAGGACTTAACAAACACCACTGATACCGCGATTGACGTGGCCACCAACTGGGCCTAAGTCACCTAGCATAATAATATTACCTTTTGCCATCGACTCGAAAAGAAGAAGGATAATATTATAAGAAACAATACGTAAATATTGCCTATTGCTTAATTTAATATTGTTGCCGTGAGGACTCTAAAAACATTAAATTTACAGAAAGGATTACGGCTAAAACGTCTCACTGTCCTGTGTAATAGATACTTAAGACAAATCTAAGCACTCAGTAAATGGAAAAATAGGAAATAATCTCTCAAATTTCAAAAGCACAATAGGCAAAAAACTATTTGATCAACAAGAAAGAATAAAGCTTTGGTCAAACCTGAGTCACCACAAAGCGGGAGGCGGGAAGTGAAGCGGGAGCGTCTACCGCACGGCGGACGCTGTTCATGTTATAATATGGCACCTTGCACATCTACGCGACCGTAAAGGCTCGTACAGACTAGTGCGACGCAACGGCGCGACGCGACTCGAACAATACAATTTCCAAGAAAACTTCACGGTATAACTATAACCGGTGTCGCGCTAGTCTGCACGAAGCTTTGAGCGGAACACCGCGTCGGCAAAGCGGGAGTGAGCGCGTGTACGCGTCTTGTTGTCAAACGTGTACGAATAATCTCTCATTATTTTAACCTGTGATTTTGACACGACAGAGATGTTTACAGAAAGAGTGAGAGAACACCCTATTCTGTACGAAATAAAAAATCCAGGATATAAGAATCTACGTAAAAGGATAAAATATGCACGCATACGCAAAAGCAAGCAATAAAAGGTCTTCTTCATCAGTGACTCTGATTTTAAATATGAGACTGACATAACACAACAATTTAGGTGTTACACAAATTTATAGACGTGCGGCTGTGACTATTCGCCAAACGAAATGACGTTCGCGGTTCGCGGTGTAGTTGCGGAGGTGATAGTCCCGCGATAGTTTCGCGTTGTTTACGCTCCCGCATTCCGCGTTGTAGTCGCTCAGGTTTGGACCTACCTTTACCGTTTTACCTAGAAGCCGTAGTGGGAATTGAGTAAAAAAGGAATTAAAAACAAATTAAAAAACACAATCTGCGTTTCTAAGAAGTAAGCATTTAAAAGCTGCTGCAATATGCAATAAATCGTACATATTTTTATAGCTTCCGCTCTTTTCCACGTATTAGGTAACATCACTTACAACATATTATGAGTAACCAACGATAACGTATTACCTTTCAAAGTTATTGCTTCTATCTTAGTAATAACACTTCACAATATTTCTACCACATATTAATAAATGTATAGGTATATTTCAGACCTTGATTCCTCGAATAAGAAAGATAACACAGCTTAGTGGCAAAATAAAGCAAAACGAAATTCCACGATAAATCCGTTTCGCACGCAAAAGAATTCGAGAGAGCTTTAAAATGTAAAAGAACCTATCAACGTTCAGTCAGATCGAATAAAATGAAATCTATAAAACTTTAGGGAAATCCTCTCAACGGTAATTGTCTTGAAGGCATCTCCCAGCCATCTCGCTGGCACGTCCTTGAAGTTGAGTGTCCTGTACAAAGGACGACAAATTAATAGCAGCTAAAGATGCACTGGAACTTAGTGGAATCCTTTCTTAAACTCCGAATGAGCGAAATGTACTATTGAAATAAATTTTCACAAGAGAACCAAGAACAGAATGAAATTGTCCGATTCTCTTTTTTCGAAAATAAAAACTGGTGTCTCGCTGCTCTTTTATGGAGACTACATACGGCAGTTTAGCACGGCGGACGTAAAGCTCTGGTCAGCGGTAATTGAAAACTTTATTACCCAGTTCAGACATCAGTTTCCTTGGCCCACCAATTTGCCACTGGACATAAGCGATTCCTAAAAAGGGAGGTAATGGCTGTAGTCATTTTGCCAGAGAATTGGTTTAGCCTCCGTAGACCCCGTCTTAGCACGTAGGATTATTTAAACTGGGATGTTAAATAACCTGATACTTTAGGCTGGTATTCACTTTCATTGTATACGTACTTAATGTAGACTTTTAAATTTACTACTGTTCCTGCAGAAGATAAGCGTTTTCCCTCTGCAAGGATATCATGTAAAATCAACCATTATTGTGTACTTTTCTGGAAAAAAAACCTGACAAATTCAAGCAATTTGGGAAGATAACGTTTCAAAATCTTCTTGTATGCCATTACCAATCTAAAAGCCAATCGAGATGATTATAGAAATATTAGTTATGAATTGGGAGGTCAAATTCACTATTGGTGTTTTTCAGCCTGAAACGTTGATAACAAAGAATGTTGCTGCGGCCATTTTAATAGTGTACTGCTATAATATTTTACGCACATTAGTCAAACGAGTTATAAATACATTTCTCGTTACGCGGCATACTCTAACAACTGTTACTGGAGTACTGGCGCCGTGCCACGAAAATTATTGAGTAGTTTGTGATTAATAGTTATTTGTTATACAAGAGTGCAAAGTTGCTTTTTAACCGCGTGTTCAATTTTGATGACCGAGCAAGCGAAGGATTCTAAAATTGAATCACGAGCGCAGCGAGTGATTCAAAATTAGAATCCTGAGCGTTAGCGAGGGAATCAAAAGAGCACGAGGTGAAAAATCTTTGCACTCGAGTGCAACACGTAACTTTTCATTCCACCTCAGCGAGGAAATGACTAAATGCAAAAAAAAAACGTTTGCGCATTATTAACAGTTTCAGTCAATTCTGTTGGCGTCAAGCAAACTTCCTCGTCGCTAGAATCACTCATTTTAGTTTTTTCACTTGTTTTCAAGTTTCTTGTTTTTAATATACCTAAGGTTTAACAATGACGTGAAAAAATGCTGCGTAAAGAACCGCGTACAAAGCAAATTGAAAAAAGAACACCAAGAAGGTTCCGAGTCTGAGTTTTTAACAAATTAAAAAAAAGTTGTATGATATATTCGGCACCATAGAGGTAGCAGTAAATAGGTTTAATGTTTTTTTTAATTCACAAACTTAGTGCACACGATGTTCTAAATTCAATTTACTTTATCCTCTAGAGAATAAAAACGGCTTTTCCACTCAGATACTGAAGATTAAAAATACTCTTTCCGAGATGGTGGGATGAAAAATTAATTTATTATGTTCTCTGTTATGTGTACCTTTGCTGCGAATACACACAAAGTTAAATAAAGGAGTTCAAACCTCAGGGCCGATTTTTAAGTTGATACTCTCTATAAACAAGTTATTTTAAGCTTCATAATCATTATCTGCCTAGCTTTTTCCTACCATATTGAGGTTGGTCTACCAGTATTTTATATGGAGTAACTGCCAATTTGATCTCCATTACATAGTTACTGAGTAAGATCTTAGAAAGACTTGTTGTCAGACTTTCGGGCTTCCGACTACCAAAGCAACGACTGTCAAGGACTATTTCGAACATGGAAAAGAATTTGTACGGAATTATTTATATTTATATATACTTTACTGTACACCACATAAATAAATAATAAAATTAAATTATAATTAAACACTACAAAATATACAATGGGCGGCCTTATCACTTTCCGTGATATCTTCCAGGCAACCGTGGAATGAACAGTGATTTGCGTGGACATAAAATGGGGCTGTCATTGGTGCAAATAAAAAGTATACAATATACTTGAATACATATCCTAAATAATAGATACAAAAATACTTACTAAATATATAAACAACAAAAATAAATGAAGACTATAGATAATTACACTGGTTACGAGACCAAGTTCACAACGACAAGTAATGTTCCTTCACGAGTCTCTTAAATATTGGTAACCATTGCGCGCGTTTAATTTGAACTGGCACTTGAATTATCTAAGCCAACGGCCACACAGAAAAGACGCAAGACGAGGGCGGGGCGCGGACCCGTCGCAAACAGGGCGCCGTCACGACTTTTTAACATATATAGAAAAGACACGGACCCGTCGCAGACAGGGCGCCGTCACGACTTTTTATGGCGCGCACTAGAAGCTTTTCCCGGCATTCAACCGTCTGATTTTGAAGATGAAGATGTATTAGCAATTGGCGGGCGAGCGCTGTGAGAACCTGCCCTCCGCGCCCTTTCCGCTCCCCCGCTTGCGCCCGTGCAGGCCCGCGCCCTGCCCGCGCCCTGTCCTTTCTATATGTTTTCCAATAGGGCGCCGACGAGTTAACGTCGTGACGGCGTCCCGTCTTTTCTGTATGTTTTACGTCGCGACGGCTGTATACATTTTATATGCAAGTAGATTAAACGGGCGCCGCGTCTGTTCTGTGTGGCCGGTGCCTAACAGAGGAGGTAAAACATACCACAAGGATAAGGTTTATAGAGTTGTGACAGTCCATTTACCGTTAACAAAACTAAATTCATATTAGAATGCTATTAAGACATCACTCCGATAAAGTTATAGTTTTGCTTCGATAGTGAGTATCGATGAAGTAAATCCTAGAATCGATAAGGGGCCGATTTCAATAAAAGTCTGCGCCCTTTATCGATAGCAAAGCAATATCGATATAGCTTATTCTTTTGAACATATATTATTATTATTATACTTTTAACAGTAGGTATGCTCAAGAGATCGTTAAATGTTCATCGTTCTGGTTCACCGAACGCTCAGCCGGTACATCTCATGCATAATAGCGGTTTTCTCATCTCGATATTCATCTGCCTTTCCTTTTATATCAGCGTTCTGTTTCGATTTTACGAGTTCCGTCCGAGAGCCGCGCGGCGTCAATGAGCGGGATGTAAACTGTTCGGGTATCCATAAAAAATTAGCGCCAGGCAATATTGTACTTTATATCGAGGTAACAGAGAACGTTATGATAAATTGAGGCGAAGTTAGAAGTTGGTCGATCGACAATAAGTCTTGTTTTGGCATTAAACCGCGATTTTGACTCAAAAGGGTCGCTGAATGGTTGGTTCCCTTTGATTATGACATCCGGTGCACGTGAACGATTATTCCTTCGTAGCAATAAAAATATTGAATTTTCAAATGCAGGGAGCGAGATTAATATCGTCTGGGTTATTGTCTTGAAGGGTCTTTCGATTTTTAGAAAGTTATTTTTTTATTTGTTTGGTTTGTTTGCTCCCGAAGATTGATCGTCGTTCAAAAGAGGAAGCTATTTCGGGTTCCAATTGCTTATTTACGTATCAAGTTTGTTTAAATGAAGCTATTACTGTGTAATTGGAATGCAAATTGATTTACAGAAAAGTTTACCATTGCCACCGAGTGTGTGAGTTAACGAGAATTTTCAACGGTAAACGGCACAAAATTAATATGGCGAACATCAATCATTTACCGCGATGGTTAATTATAAAGACATATCTAGTAATCAATGATTTATAATGACAGAAATATTTATAGTTTCCACTTACAGTCTGGGTGTTCAATTAAAGCTTGGTGTATACATCAGCGATGATACTGTTAAGGCGCTGCCTAAGCAGAGATACCGTAAAACGTTCACTTTTTCGTCGCACTGTTAGCCGTAATGCTACATATTACAAGCCCAAAAAAAAATCGCAAGAAAGACCCCGAAAAATCTTTTTATAGAAATTCGTCATGGCATGTCATGGCATTTCGTCTCGAAATGCTCAATATAATGAGCGACAACTACAATTTTTTTTTTTGTAACTAAAAAAGTAAAATTAGTCAACTAAAGAAATATGTTAAATTAACGTAAAACTGCGAAATATCTTTCATTTTATTGGCGGACACGAGATTCAGCCAAAATCAAACGCATCGCCATTTTCAACCGTATTTGTTTACCGCGATGCACTACTGTCGCTTCACCTCCTTCCATGCCTAAAGATTAGCTTACAAATAAATTCAATTTAAAAAGCTGTTATTTTGGTATTACAAACAGACACTGTTTTTAACTTTAGTAGCTTTTTACTAAATGCATATATGCAAGTATATACGGTACTCATAACAAAAATCATTTTTTTACATTTTGGTCTGTCTGTCTGTTTGCTTCCTGCTAAAGAACGGCTGGACTGAATTTGATAGGACTTTCACTAGCAGATAACTGATTTTATAAAGAGTAAAGTAGACTTTTTTTTGTCCACGCAGGTGAATCACAGGCAGCAGCTAGTAGATGATAAAGGTGGTGGAATGACTACAAATTATGATTGTGACACTTGAAACTTAAATTCTCAAAGGCTCAAAACATTCACTAGCAATGGTACAAACTACGCACGGATAAAATATTTGCAGAATACAGAAGAACCAATAGCAACCAAAAGAAAATTATTCCACAGAATCGAGGCATTCGGTATAACAAATCAATTGCTTTACGGGGCCAAAGATTTACCAGCAACAAATAATCTAGCTGCAAGCTAAACTAAGAACAACAGTCGGAAACACAATGCTGAAGTCCAAACAGTAACAATTTGTTAGATTTATATCAGATCGTCACGCCTGTGCCTGGAGTCACAAAACTTACAGCCAAGTGAACTATAGTGCACTCACAGCCCACTGGTAAAGGCTATAGATTTGAAAATGATTCAGGTATTTACTATTTATCAGGAACAGATCTGCTTCCGGACCGGGTATTTTGAACTCAATAGGCTTTCGTTCCATTGTATCTGACCGCGGAACGATTAACGGAACCATCATCGAATTGTACAGAAGTGAAAAAAAAACGTAGTTTACCATATTTTCGTGCTTATACACACCAGTGGAAATTATTTTAATCAACTTAAAAAAGAGTCTCTGTTTGGCCGTTTTTGTCTCAAAACGAGCGGGTAATCAGTTGCCGCTTCCAAATTTTAAGAATGTTAAACACCAGCATTCCAAAATTTCTCTTTCACCAGCTAAATAAAAACAACTAAATAATTAGCATAACAAATCGATCACCGCTTCGTTCCACAAGACATTTTTTGTTGCAACAAATGATTTAGGAGTAATCGAAAAAGTAAAAACAATACAACTTCTTTAGCTCGAAGCAAAAGTAAAAGCAATCGAAATAACCTCGAAAAAAATTGAAAGAGAAAGTATATTACACGAGCGAACAGAAATTGTTCTCTTTGATTAAAATACTTTTACAGTAACAGTGAGCGAGGACTCCTTATCAATCGGAACGAGTATGTAAAAAAAAGATGGCTGAAAACCGGTCGAGTACTATTGGAAGTTGGTTTCAAATGTAATTGTTCCATGGTAGAAAAATGTTGTACTTACCGAAGTGATTTTAAAAGGTTTTATGATAACGAGTACGATCGCTATTAAATCTTACTACTTTTAGAATAGGCGTATACGAGTATATGCACCATCTACAAAGTTCGTCAATGATTCATTCATCTCATGTTATCTTTTTAACCAATTTAAACCTCCAGAAATACTTTAGTTTGATTCATACATCCCGTTATTACTCAAACATACTCATTACAACACATTAACTCCGCAAGCTTATAATTAGCAATACGATATTTCGTAAGTAATTCATGCCACAAGATCAACCCACTTGTAATTTAAAGAGCAACATTAAAAGATTAATTTCCTTTAATTCGTAAGAAATCAATCAAGTTACATTAACCGATAAAGTTTAACCAGTAACACGAACTTACGCTTAATGATAATCAAAACCGCTGTCCTAGATACGTCACTGGCTTTCTGAATCAACTTATTTATTACAAACAGGCGCTTGGTCAATCAGCAAGTGGTTATTGTAAAAAATCTGTACGCGAATATCGCATTTATGTTCTGGATTATAGAGTTTATTTCCTGTTAAGTTTATATTGACGACATCATGTTATGTGGGGTCACACAAAAGCATCTTTCAGATGTAGCATTATTATTGATCTTTATCTCTGTATACGGGGCCCAACAATTCGACACGCATTATTTATGCTCGAAGGGAGACCGTTTATTGAAATTGTACGACACAAATGTAAGTATGACGCTTTCCTCGCTATCGCCACTGATCTTAACATTTCCGTAATGTTCCATTAAAATGTTGTGAACTACGATGCGGGCCTTAGTTATGTAAGCAAATTGTTCTTTGTTTGAGAATGCTTGATTTTCAATTTTATAATTTAACCCTTTTAGTTTTACTGTTCCATTGAATTGCTTAATAGGTAAAACCAATAAGTTAAAAAAAAAACGTATTCCAAGAATGTAACTTTTATCGGGCGGGTTAATATAAAAAATATCGTTATTATTATAATATTTTATTCTATTTTATAAGTTACCAACCACATTTCCAAAATAAATAAAAGTTCTTTCCTAGAAAAAGATCGGACTATATTTTGTGTAAAAAGCTGTTGCCTTTGGTTGGTCGATCAAAAATAAAATTTATTAACGTTTAAAAAGTTTATCAAAAACATCTATATTAAAGCCGATCAAACGGAATGGAGTCTTTGAGCCGTGCTCTTTCTATTCAGCGTCGGATTCACTTAAGAGTAGGTAGACGCTTAAAATGAAAGAATCAACTAACAAGGAAAAAGGACTGTTACTACTGCTAGTTGTGTATCGAGAAAACATATTTATGGCAACGTTATAGGTCAGTCTAAGCTTGGCTCTATACCAAAATTATAATAATGATATACTATCTGCAATTTATGTTTTAGATTCAAATACAAAAGCTGTATTTGAATTTTACCAAGAGATTCTATAACACATCGGACCGTTTGTTTTAAGAGCACTCAAGTAAAGACAACACGGACTACATCAGTTGCATAACATCTTACACAAAATGTATGGGTCAGCTCGGAAAAATGGGTCACGTCATACTCGCATACGATAAACGAAGTGCTCACAAAATATATACCATCGCAGTCTTCGAATTTAATACTGTAACTTGATAAGACTTCATATTGATATCATCCAAAGCTGTACGTAGCGATAGATATGGTCAAAAAGTAATTTCAGAGGGATGGTCCCATACGATGTGTAATATGTATTTAAAAGGTTTGCTAATTCTTGGAGGTATTGATGATATTGATGCTGATGTAATTTCAGGCAAATAGGATATTATAAGCTTTGTCTCAAGGTAGGCCTCAAAATATCTCCAAAGCTTGTAGTTTTGCACTTCTCCATAGATGTAGGTGTCACTAACCATAAGATGATCACATAAAAAACAGATAGGTATGTCAGAAAACCCAATTATCAAGGATGACTCATCATACGAAACGATCTCTCAAAAATAAAGCTGTCCCCAGCAGAAATTCAAACAGAAACTGTTGTAAAAGAACAAATCGCTCCAAGTTGTGTGTTTGGCATAATAATTCCATCGAACGATAACCTGGGGATTCGTAGTGCCGCGAAAAATGAACGTTTTTATGGTGAACGCGAATTAACTTGTTACGGATATAGGGCATGTGAGATCTGATACAGATTGTTATGATATATTTTTGATGGTACGTATAAAAGTTAACATAAAGGTCTATGCTGATACGGCGCTCTCTTTTATCACGTCTTTGGTGGATGACGTTGTTAGTTTGAATGTTTTGCCATTCACCGTTATGGTTTCTCTGTCGTGAAACAACAAAGGTTTATAATTGATTCTTTTGAAAGCGACCTTTTTGATTATTTTTTAAGATATCATCAAACGGATGAATATAGTCATTCACTGTAACATTAGGTTTCTTATTTGTTTTTTGTGATGCTGTGGTCGATTAAATTGCAATTCATGAATTGTCGACATATTACTCATAGTTGAGAACTCAAAATATGCCAGCACTATCTTCATCTCAGCTTCACTGAATATTCATATCAAAATTACTAGTTATATAGCTATTAAAGCTTGCACTCGCGCAATTTGAGATTAACTCTGGATAGTGAACCGGAGCAAAAACCTGATTCGGTCGTTATTATGTGAATTCTGCTCATGTTCTTAGTAAAATCTGCGTTTAATAACATTCGTGTTGAGTGGATCAGATGCTGGAAAGTTGTTAGTGACTCATCCAGAATCATCAAAAATGTATAAAGAAGTGCATTAGTAAATAATTGCACGGGCCTTCCAAAAATTTGCAGCGGGTTTTCATGATTGTTTTTAGATGACTCAAAAAGCAACAGCGTTAATTTCATAATAATTCTTTTTGTCTTCGAAGATTAACGCCTTGAGTGTCTGCAATCTCTTTCGTATTAGCAGAAATGTGAGCTATTTTATTTACTTTTCCCTTAGCTTTAGTATGAAATTATATGTTTACACAAGCATCATAATGTGTACTTAGCACCTACACAATCCGAGTCGTATTTGTGCGGACGCCAATCCTCGATACAAGGATTTGTAATGTGAAACGATTACTGACCAAACGATCCCTTTGACCAAACAAAAAAAATATTTCATCAAAAATCCAGCCACGATTTCTGATATATCGAAAAGCAAATGTGTTGTGTTTGTAAATATGATATGACGTGAACAACAATGGTGGCCAATAAATCACTCACGGTGCTGTAGACACAATCGCGATCGGAAGATGCCGGAACTACACTGATGAATTCCAAACCTCACCACCGCCATGCCATTGTTGGGAGTTGGGAAAATATTTAGTCTACACGAGGCGTCTGGATCATACAAATTTTAGTACCGCAGTGTGTTGTTATTGTATATGGGAGAGTTGATACCGAACGGACAGATATAATACACAGGAATATGGTGAATTGCAGGAGTATCCGACAGGAATGTGAAAGATAGAGTAACATGGAGGCGAAAGATGAGGAAAACAGGCTCCATAACTTTGTGGAACTAATAGCGTAGGGAAAAGAGAGAGAGGTTTTAAACACTGATCAAAAGATGTGTGTGTCTCCACTTACCAGCTATGGCGTACTAAGGATTCTAAAATTACACATTATTTTTATAACTTAGATTATTTAGCATCTAGGTTGTCGTCAGTTTACGATTACCATATATGATTTAAAAACTTTACCATTTGCATAATCAGCCGCACTCGAAATAATAAACAGGACACTATGCACATAGCGTATTGTCAACTGTAATTTTCTATCGAAGTAATTCAAACTATTATTTCAGCTCCGTGTCAGCGTCGTTGAACCTGAAATCCATTTCACGGTCGATGACAAACAATATGGTACCTTAAGTTCACCCTGACCTAAACTAATCTAAATGTAAGTAACCTGACCAAATTTACACAAGGCGTTTATGAATTTCAATTCTAGTCTGGAACGGTGTGTCATTAAAACCTACCAGACTGATATTGGCTCAATTTTGGTAATGTTTAATTGTTTGAATTCTGTTGATACTTCTTCTCGTCCAACAATTGCAAAGATGTCTAAGGTATAATCAATTTGATTAATGTTTTAATTACGTATTTATTTGGGGTTTCGTCTACCTTCGAATTGAAAGGAAGATCTTCGTCATGTTCATCATGCGACAAACTCGCGAATGATGTCTGCTTTCAGTTCTTCATTAACGACATACTCCACTCCTCCACCAATTAATTATCTTCTTTTCAAACAATTTTCCTTAAAGTAACTAGTGTGCATTGCCCATTCCATATCATCCGCAATTCCAGCATTGTGGTCCAACACAGATGAATCTGTAAGCCATTTCACGCTCGGTGACAAATTGCCACTGTACCTTTTATTGAAACGTGCATAATAAAACTTGGTTGAGTGCGCCCAGTCGCAATCTTGATGTGGACATATCCGGTGGACAAAAAAGTTATGGGGACAATGGAGGAAGGATGCATGTAATAAATTAATCATAAAATACGGACAAAAGTTTATTGATGGGGGCTAAATGTCTATTGTTGAACAATAGACTAGTTTCCATGATGGGTATGATTTTCGTTACAGAAAGCGGTCGTAAATATGGCACGTCGAGTGTCGTGTCTGTCTGTCTAGTATTATCTCCGTGAGTCTCATTCTCAAACTTCATGTGCCATTACATCGTCTGGATACTGTACTCTGGTCGGCGAATAAGTATTGAATTATCTGACTATACCTAACTAAACTATTTTTCTATCAAGTTTCGCTTTATCCTTAATCGTTAAATCATTCCAAACTCAATAATTTTTTAGTTCTTCGACAACCCAAAGTGAACAAAAGACCAAATAAAAATACAAATATTCGATTACCAAAAAAAGGTAAGCAAGAATAACAAGCGATCATTTCTCACTTTCGTATCATGATACTATTTTACACGACCATACATCAAAACGACGTACTTACAAATATTGATAAATGAATCGTGAAAAATAAATAACGGCTCACTTGGTCAAGTTGATTCAAGACCAGAGTTTCACTGATATTGTAAGAACATTATCGTATATGATGGCCACTTGTTTTGGCAATTGGTAGGTATAAGGGTGCTCATTTGTTTCATATGTTTAATGGAGTTGCAGTTTTTTTTTTTTTTTTTGTGAAACTCAAGACATAATGACTTGTTTATTTTGAAGCCTTGTTTATCTTTGTTCTTCTAGTTTTTATCATTCATTTTCTTTTTGGTACCTTCTTGAAGTTCGTCTCGTAGCAAGGAAATCATCAAACCTTTTTTTTTGTCAGCACAACATGACCTAGTATCCATACCGCTTGCAGTACTGCTTTCCCCATAATCTTACGTTGCCCATGATCGTATAAAACCAGGTCGACCGTAAAATATAGCTTGGGGCAAATATCGCTTATCAACATTCAGTGTAAAATTGCAATTTTCAGACGAAATCTATTTTGATACCCTTGCACAAAATAAGCTGATTGTAATCCAATACACCTCTCCTCAACGGGTTGGGCAGAGGTGTACCTATAGTACACCCACATTTTGCCAAACCCGGGCAACAAATCCAGACCCGGGCTGCTACTAAGAATATCAAATAAGTACCTAATACAAAAATAAATACCTACATCGATAACATAAATAATATTATTTTATTCAACAACTTCTACAAACTCTACAACTTTATTGCCACAACGCCAACGGTTGGGCTTCAAATTGTTGTTAATACCCATGCAAGTTGTAAGCTTTCATTAACAGCAGTTTTAAATAAATACCGCTTTGATGTTATCCCGCCATTAGAGCATAACAAACAGTCCTTTCAAATAGTCAATGCAATGGTCTTGCCGACAGCAGGTAAGAAGACACCCAAGTCGGCAAACCAGTTTAATTCGAACTTCCCCAATCGTTTGCCGCTGGACTATACTTAAGTACATGAATACGACCGATTTCAATGCAAAATAAAACCAAAAACAGCAGCAGCGTGATTAATAACACTTATTTCGAGCTACGAGAGGGTTTTGCCAGGATCACGCCGCGGTCCGACTCGGATGCGCCCTATGCGTTCGCTCAAGCTAGACGGCCATTCGTTCATCGCTCGTCTCCCGTACGTACGTAACTACGAACGTACCATTCCCTCAGTCGGTCGACCGCCTGCGTCGCGAGCGGACGTATCGTGCGCTACGAATTCCTCTCTACACGTAATCGTCGTAATAACCAACAAAAAATAAAATAAACTGTGACTGGTCTGTGTTCTCGTAAAGGGAAATACGGCTTTAGCTAACTGGATACACTCGGTTTTACAACGTTTATTGTTTTTAGTTGGCAAGTGCAAAATGTGATGTTATGTGTGCTCAACGAGCGTACCGTCCTGTGTAACGTTGCCTCAAAGTGAACTACATGGATGTAATGTGTTTTTAAAATTGGAAACACATAATCTCCGTACTTCGCAACCGGATTTTTTAATTGAGGTTGGTAAAAACATTCAAGCAACACTATTACTTACGCACCGCTATGTTCAGATAAGATTATAGTGTAGGTGTTTGTGCAAAGAGTGACTAATAAAGTCAAGGTGAGGTATACAAACACGAATTCGTTCTAAAATCTAATGTACATTTTGGTAAATATCAGCGCGAATCAACCCGAGCTGAACACTGTAATAAGATTAGACCGGTTCTGAGAACATGTAAACTCATAGAGGAAATAAGCAGAAAGATGATACAAATGATTTTGGAGAAATGAGGAAATGTAAAAATTGCTTTGGGCAAGCTGAACGAAACGATGTTGAAAGACAACAAAGAAGAGAATTGATATCGCGCTCCATTTCGCAAATGAAGGTCAATTGCATCGTGGACTGCTCATCGAAATGGTCAATAAGAATTGGAATATGAAATAAATAATGATATACATTCTGATTTCCATCGTTCTGGCTCAGACCCAACCATTGGAAGGCTGATAGTAATCCGACTAGTATATGTACTATACTTACCGCTTCCATGCTTAAGAGTTTATTATATTATTATTGCATCTTCAAGAATTCAAAATTGTTACGCTTCCTCTTTTGTATTTTGGGTACCCGTATTAATTACATTCTCTTTTATCTCAAGTAATTTAAATTGTTGGCCATTTCACTTTACGAAGAAAATAAGATTTTGGACAAAGATAAACTTTGCTGAATTTGTTTTTGTTTCTTCTTTTTAGAGAGCGATTTCGTTAGCAATGCGATTACTTTTATCGATGCTTGATATTGTAGCATTTATCTCGTCAGTTTTTTTTTCTATAAGCTTAGCTACAATTATTATCTCCATCATTATTTATGAAACGTTTAGTCAATAATAGAATAATATTTCTTTCGTCGAACTATCGATGCGTGGAGCGTATTTGATAAAACAAACAATCGGGACCGTTTCTCCAAAAGAGTTTATCTGTGTGGACGTTTAGTAGAAACTATTGTGTAAACACATGTAATAATACACCGGTTGGTTCGTATGTTTATTTATCATACTGTTTCTAAGAACGCAGTGTCAATGTGACCGGGCGGCGTAGGTATTCATTAACTGAAACGCGATAAATGTAAACATACCACACTTGCGCAATTGTAATCTTAGGCCTCGTTTGAGACGGGATTATAAATGTGTGTATTGTAGTGTGTGTTATGAATAATGTATAAATTAAATGCTGAGTGATATGTGAAGAAAATATCAAGACAAATAGGTTTAGCAAGTATAAATAAAACGGTTAAGTTTTTTTTTTTTTTTACACTGAAAAATCAACGATCTTTACACGACACTCACTTTTACACAGTAGTAGAAAAATCTAATGTTTGTCTTTTATTTATTCGCATTATTTCAAATAAATTTAATCTCCTGACTTTGCAAGACGTATTAGATTTCATTTCGAAATGGCGAGTATAATTATTTCCTTTAAAATAATAAGCCCCTCGTCACGAAACAAAGGTATCAAAAAACAAATAAAAAGAACTCACGCGTCCTCCATAAAAAGTTCTGCCATTGTAGGTGAGAGTTTAATCAAATCTACCATTTCTTGCCTAAAGTGCTCATAAGGATTTAAGAGTAAAACCATGACTTTTTTTTATTAAGAGACTACAATATTTGGTCTTTGAATTTTCATTTGGTTTCTTAATCCATTTTTATAATCCAAAAAGTTTCCCTCAACGGGGATTAGAAAGGGTTGTGAATTAATATTCAAATTTCTAGCAAAAATGCTTTAATATTTTCAAAGCTCATTGTCATCAACGTCAGTGCTACAGATTTGTTTAGCAGCCTTTTGATTTTTTCTTAATTTCAACGCCAAGACAATTAAGATTTGACTGGGATTTGAATAAACCTCTTCATAAGCTGGCCTCAAGAATATTTCAATACCAAAAATTACCTCCATTCAAATGTTGCTAACTGAAATTAGTTACTTCTAAACATTAGTACTATTACCCCAATTAACATTTGTATCAAGCAATGAACACCAAGAACACAAAAGGAATATATCTACCTACCTAGTTATGTATACAAACTAACCTAGATGCTAGTCTAGTCTTCGGTGGCCCAAATACAATTACACAATTACCTCGTTTGTGCATTTGCAGAATCCATTCAATTTCTAGTTGGAGGACAAACAAACTAATAGCAACTTTGATGAAGTTTTGTTTTTATATACGAATAGGTACGTAATTGTAACGCTTTAAAATATCACGTCTGTATACTGGACGCCAACATTTCTTCACCGGTATACAGTCACATGCAAAATGCAATAGTTGGCAACTCTACCTATTGACATTCACAAGGATTTCAAAGTCCGGTATGACATTACCTAAAATTTGGTTATTGAAAAATCCAGTGAAACTGCCATACCTGGAATTTAAAACAAGAACACAATTGGAGAAAACAAGAGCAGGATAAATAGATGAATTTCCATCTAGCTAGTGGATCTTGTTGAAGTTTATTTGAAAAGTTGAGGATAAGTGAGTGTATAAAGAAACTAAAACATTCGCAGATGTATCAAATCTCACGAATTCAAACATTATTTCTTTTTTGAGAAAAAAAAAAATACTACATATTTGCAATTTTACAGCTTTGACCGAAATCTATGCCAAAAGCTTGCCTTTTATCAAAAGTATCGTTAGAAGTGATCCCTTTGATACTTACTGGTATAAAATTGTTTTTTAGAAAATCTGATGCGATCCGTGGGAGTTCCCGAGAAGCAAATTCTAGTGTTACAACTTCAAAGACCTACGAAATACTTTTTTTATATTATATCTATTGCCAATGTTACTCTTCTCTCTACATCTTATAGTGACCAATACCAATGGTACCAATGGTATATATAAAACTTTACTATTTATTGCCAACACGTTTTCAGTTTTGCAGAAGACTGAATCATCACCATTATCAAGTTCCCTATTCAGAATTGAGTCAGTTCTGCCGAGCACAATATTTCTGACATTGTGAATGGTTTCGATCAAATAGTAGGTCGATTAACGCTCTAATTTTAGATTTCTATGGAAACTTGATTTGGTACGTTAATGAAACAAGAAAGATGATCTGTGAAATAATATTCCCGTTCACATTTCATATGGCAAATTTTCTTTTGAAGCCATAAAAATCATATCCAAGTATAATAAAACCTAATATACTCTGATATTTAAACTTGTGTGGGTTTGGGTTCCGATATCAGTACTTATTTTGGTTTTACGGATGATAAACTTTGTTTTAGAGATGATTTCTGCTACGCTGATAAAATAAAACCTTGTTTAAACGAAACTGATGCCCCACACTGAGTGAAATGTGTGCTGATAAAGTTTATTTTGCATCTCAACCGCTGTTTGTCATAAACATAAAAATTACTAAAGACTTGAACATAAGTTGTTCAAGGCTGAGTTACATCTTCTCATAATATATGTGAGACGTGTACTTTGTACAGATTACACAACGTCTTCATTACTGTTATTATTTCACATGTTTTTATGTTCAATTACTTGTTCTTGTTACAACAATCTTCTAGACTTTTTATTGCGTTCCACAGATATTTTATTTGGCATATCTAACGAGTGCTGTATTTTTTGAGTTCGATAATATTATAAATGGGTAAGACAATTTCAACTAATTTTAATTTAAAGTTTGTTAAATTATAATAGGCACAGCCGAAACTAATTATATGATTCAATCTGCCTAGCCTTTTCCCAACTATGTTGGGGTCGGCTTTCAGTCTAACCAGATGCAGCTAAATACCAGTATTTTACATGGAGCTACTGCCTATCTGACCTCCACAATCCAGTTACTGGGTAATACGATACCCCTTGGTAAGACTGGTTGTCAGACTTTCAGGCTTCTGACGTCCTGTAACGACTGTCAAAGATCCACGTATGACAGCCGGGATCAACGGCTTAACGCGATTTCCATTAAGAGCCGTCTCGGTATGTAAAGATGGTCACCCATCCACGGACCAACCCCGGCAAGCGTAGCTTAACCTGATGGATCGACCCGTGCGGCTGTAATTACTTAGCCACGAGCTAACTAATAAAGCGAACTAATTATATATAATTAGTATTCATAAATTCTACGAGCCTAAATTCGTTGGAGATAATTCTAAGGAAAATTAAAACATGAAAAACTTACGTTGTAAAGGCACCGCTGATTTTGCTAATCCTAACAGGTTCCAACTTGGAATAATTACATTTAAGACTGAAACTATTATTACAAAAGATAAACTAAGTAGATAAGATATAAAATTGCCGCTCCATCCATTAATAAGACAATGACTCAAGTCTTTGAGTGCACTCCGCATTAATTTGACTCGTATCAAAGTTACTAAAATGTTTATGTTAGTTTTAAGTTTAAGTTGACTTAAACAGACGCTGACTTAACAAGATTCTCTGTAATCTAAGTTTTTATTGCATTTACAGTTTCCACTCATCCAGTCTCTAAAATTTACTTAAAACAATTTAGAAATAATTAAATTCTGAGTTAATCAGATTCTTGTCTGATTCTTTATGGAAAGAAATATAATTGACTTCAACAAATTAACGTATTTGCGGATGTTACAAAATATAGTTAATGTTTGACCAATCATTGCTCTAAGATAAGCTGCTGAGCTGTTATCCGCCTATCTCCGCGGCAGGTCAGCTCATATAAATGTAAATATAGGTAATGTAATTCCAATTGATTACAATAAATTATTATTTTCCTTATTTGCCAATGAATCACTGTAACTTTAATAATAACGGCTAATTGACACGGTTGTATTTAAACTACTGCTAATCCTCAACCAAACCTAATCCTTTAACTTTTATATCATCAATATCAAATTCAAAACTAAACTCTTAAATATTCTCATATTATGAGACCAAGGTTGTACGTGCCTATTTAAGTTTTAAGTTCGCCATGAGAATATATGGAGAACTGACTTAATTATAAATTGGTTAAGATTTTGATGTTTGTTGTTGGATAAAAAGTGATTTTCGCAGGATCATACAACTTTTTATAGGCCATAAATGAGTCAAAGAGATAAAACCGATTCAGAATTCAAATATACTAAGTTAACCTAAAAATACTATTATCAAGAAGAAACTAGAAAATGTAGTAACTAACCTTGAACACGTTAACCTTAACTTTAAAATACGTTCAGATGACTAAAAATAGATGCATTTATAAACAATCTACGTACTCGTATTTTTGGTTCACCGATTCAAAACAGCAGAAGGCGATGACATTGAACAGAGGCATCTCGGAAGGAGCCGAAAGCAACTTCCAAACTCTGCAGCATCCCTAGGGATCCAAGATGAAATATTACTCAATCGGACCTCAGTGGATCGAGCATAATTGAGTTTGAAGTTGAAATACATGTGCTTGGATCGTGAAACATCGATCTTGAGATCACAGATGCTTGGAAATCGGCGGAAGACTTTTGTCAGTGAACATATTTTAGACAGTGTCTCTTTGTACAGTTATGCACTTGCACATTGCCGCACTGGTGTAATAAAGGGTAAAGCAGGTTCAGTCTATCAGGTATGTTCTGACGGGTAAACCTAAAGAAGGGCTTCAGGCACATGAGACATTTGGGATGGCAAAGCATCTGCCATGTCATCTGCAATAATAATATAAACAAATAAATTATGAAAGCTTCTTCGTCTAACTACATAGTTTGGAGTTGTGGAGCTCCTAAAGATATCTTTTGACAAAAAATATTCGATTTAGTAATCGATTTGGTGTATACCAGTACAAATGCTTTTTTATTTTTTATTTATAGATATTAGAATTTAGAATTCCTAAAAATTGCACATTTTCACATTGGACTACGTCGTTTTCATGGGCTCATGCTCTATGTTTATTGACAATGCATGCACAAACAGCACAAAGGGACTGCATGCGCGTTCCACAGTTTTTCTTCGTGAATATATGAACAATGCTGATTTTTTTATGACGCTGTTTTGTTTTTTTACATTTTCGTTTAAAATTAAATGCTTGCTTTATAAGCCCTTATGCATTTCCCCCACTTATTAGAACCGACGGCGACGGTTTCTCTTGAATCTATTATTAGCTTCATTATAGCAATAACGTGGCTATAAAAAATTAACGAGCAAAATATGAACATGTTTCTCACACACTGCGATGGGTTAGGGGTTCATACTATTGATGTTTGGCTGATAGAAAATTTTAGCAATATTTTAAAAGAAGATATTACTATTATTACATCGTTTCTTCGTTCTTTTTCGTATTTATTTACATTTTTAAATATTTCTTACACTAAAAAATATTATTTTATGATATTTGTTTTTATTGAAATAGTCACTTTTGATCAATTAGAATTAAGCAAGAAATAACTAATAGACGACTTAAGGGGCCTGCGGAGCATGCGTAGTTCATACAAACGTAATACCAAAATAATTTTAAATAAAACAAATTCTTAAGGTAGTGTGTATTTATTCCGATTGGATTACAGAATATCTAGGCTTCCAAATATATATTTTGAATGGACACTGATTTAAAGACGAGTTATGGGAAAAATAAGTTTTCTATAGAAATTTTAAATTCCTCATATCTCGCCTTTATATCAGTGTCAATTCAAAATATATATTTGGGAGCATAGATATTCCGTAATCTTATCGGAAGAAATACACACTACCTTAAGAATATGTTTGATTTACAAATTATTTTGGTATTACGTTTGTATGAACTACGCATGCTCCGCCGGCCCGTTAAGTATAAAAAAAATGCATTACATCAATAAAATTCATGCCCGCGGAGTAATTGCGTAACACAGAAACAGGCTATCGATGGCAATGTCTTTAATTCTGACAGTTCGACCACGTAAATTGCGTTATTTACGTTGTTGAGCAGACAATTTTTTCAAACCTATGAAGCAATGGATTTCAAAATGACAGGCATTGCAACCGGTTGCCATTTTATTTATGATCCCTAATTACCCCGCCGCACGCCGCGCCGGTTTCTGAAATAAACTTACGTTCTTAAACGGAGTTAGTCTATTGTGTTATTGGCTCGATATCTTAAAACAAAGCGATTTCTTGACATTTTGCCTTGGTTACTTTGTCGAGTCAATATATTATATTTAGAGTCGCAGAAACCGGGAATTAATAACATACATACATAAACACATCTTCAATATTTGTACGCGTAGTACTCGCGTAGTACTACTCGGTTACGAGTACTTACGCATCTGACCATTCTGAAGAACATCACCAATAAGGAAATGATTAGGATAAATAGTAGAATTAACACAAAATTATAGGTTGACAAACGAAAGTCTTACATCGACAAAAAAATTGAGTTTTTAAACTTGACAGCACTAGCTATGAAAGGAGACTGAAACGATTACATACAAACTTGGGCCTGGTTGTAAAAAGATGAAAGTGGTGTCAATTAATAGCTTATATATTATCAACCTTTCACTGAAAATTCTGCGGATTTTGTCAATCTGAGAACAGAGATAAAAGAGATTATGGAAAAGTGAGGTTATGTTACAATCTAACAGCTGATTCCTGAAGTGCAAAATATGTGCTTTTGCACTAATAGTTATTATATTTAGTAGGAAATGTTTGATAAATCATATCAATGAACGTCAATGACTTCAGTCCTACCTACCTATGTAGGTAACAGGTATGGAGTTATGGAAAGGATGTCTAAAATAAAATAAAAAATTAATTTAAGTAATACCTATAGTGTTTTATTCGTCTTCAATTATAATTAAAATGTTGTCTAGGAATTGAGCAGGTGGTGCTATATGATCTTAGTACCTAGCCCAGCTAAGGTACCATAATATAATGCACAATAAATTATATGAGCGCAGCAGCCTACAGTTCGTCTCCCTACAATACAATTACAGTAATGCATTACTATAGCCTCCCTTCCTGTACGAGAGCCATTGCCGAATCACTGACAGAATTGTTTCATCGTGTAAGGGTGGGTCGTCGAGCCAGTGTATTGCAGTGATCAGTTGTTATCCCACAATTCACACAGCGATCCATAGTTTCAACAATATCCAATCCATAAGCCGGCGGTAAAATCCAAAATAACAATTCCAAGTTAAACGTGTAAGCGATCTTCGGTGTCCAGTGTGAAAGCAAGGGTCGTACGAGGTAGGCAGGGTCGGAATCCGTAAAATACAAAGCAAAGGTCGTGAAAAATTGAAGAACAATCGGGAAAGCACTCAAAACGCATCGGAAAACACGAAACGAGTGAGCAAACAAGATCATTAGAGCAGTTGGCAACTGTCACAGACTACATAGGGATATGGCAACTGTCTAGTGTCCGTGTCAGTCAGCTGTCATGCCAGTGACATAGACTAAAAATAGAAAACTAATTTTAATCGATATGAAATCGATAATCATTCATATTGTTTTTTCAGTAATTAATTGTTATTTTATTTATTAATATGACTGTAATTATATGCACTATATTGCACATATGTATATATAGTGCATTTAATTACTTTGAGTGAATTATTTAGTGCAAAGGTTTTATTTTCGTAACTGTGTAATCGATTACTCAATCGGTAATCTCACGAAAACTATCTTTTCCATATTTCTCCGCTTCCAGATTGAGAATTGAGGTGATTTTTCATATTCTAAGATAAAAAAATATGTCTAATTTTTTAGATCATATCTTAACTTATTACATTTAGGCCCACCGTTTTCCATCTCCTTTGGTATACTTAAGTACATTAATACTTCCACAGGCCAGTATTGGTCAACTGTTATGCAAATAAAATTATTATAAAGCCTCGAAAGAATTTGTCCATTCATTATGAATTAATTATGGCCTAACTATGAAATAGATTTTTATTGGCTTTTTGTGTGAAGTTTTATAGATGGTTTTAGTATTTTTATTGAATTAATTTGAAATGAAATCTTGAGAGCAATATAACCTTAATGGTTTTATTCATAAGTCGAAAAAAACTGAATAGTGTATCATTATTTTATTAATTTATAGGTAGTTATTGTAATGACAAAATAAATTTTTGTTCAAACCAAGTTTTTCTATTTTAATTGAAACTTTCACATACTTTTTGTGACTTTAATTTGAAGTAGAACATTTTGTTAATTATCGCGTATTTTAACAAAACACTATCGCCTATACTAATTTATGACGATCTACAAAAAACCGAAGGTGCATTCATTATCTCAGTAACTTCAAGTGGCCTCTACAAACTTAGAAGACAATCTGTAGTAGAGATACGGCAGTAACTTATACTTAGTTTTCGAATATTATCTTAGCATATCAGTTTCACTAATGAGATATTGAGCTAACATTTACGGTGCGCCTAGAATATCTTGGGAAGCAAAATAATGAGAACAGTCAGTCTCAAAAAGATGTATGAAGTCTTGTCGATGTAGTACCTATAACAAGTTTTTGAGGCTATACTGCACGATATAAAATGGGCTGCTTCTCGCTGAATTGTGACAACTATATCAATTATACAACAGCTTAATTTGAAACTCATAAAAACAGTCAAAAATAAGCAAGTCACGCACTCATTCTTGACGGGGGAACAATTAAACAGTAAGTCATAAAATTCCCGCATAATATTGTAACTGTTAGTGCTAGGGTTCCTTGTTTTAGATAAAATCTATTTGTAAGTTTAAATAAAAGATTTTCTTCATAAAAATACAGGGCGGCCCGTGAAACGAAGTCCAAAGCAAAATTTAAGAAGCCTCTCTCCAAGGGCTTCCCAAAACACTAATCTAAACCTAAACTATATATAATCGGCTAAACAAACATGGGGGATGTTTGTTTAGCGATTATATAAGTAAATAATTTAGGAGCTATGTACACGGTCTTTAAATATTTTTAGGGAAATTCTCACTTGACTTCAAACTTTTTTATTTTTCTGCATCTCATTTTTTGGAAAAGAAATTGTTTTTAAATTATGGTTTAGGTACGATGGATAAAAAATACGAGTACTATCTGTCTAAACATCACCCAAAAGGACCAAAATTTTGCTCAAAAGGAAAATTTTTGCTCGATATGATTCGTTGTGCATTTTCAGTCTTTATAAAAAGAAAAACAACAGGGAGAAAGAAATTTTTAATAATTCCTGCCAAAGTGAAATTATTTGGAGAAATTGTAGTTCGAACATAGTTGTTAAGGCGAAAAACACTATTTTTTCATAGTTGGTAGTACTAAAGTAAGTATTGTATTTGTTTCCGCTTGGATTAGTCCATTTTGTATGCTCTTCCTAACAATCCAATTAAGCTGAAATTCACGATTCGATCAGTGACACGATTTGTCGAATCCCAAGATTTATCTTTAGTCCCAGGTTTAAACCATCGAGCAATTTTTTTGAAATTTTGTACTTTACTGGACAAAGTTAAAATTTTAAATACAAATCTGATTTTAAACCTGAGTCTGAGTTGTCAATTTTTAAGAAAAAACTATACCTACCTCTGTCAGAATAGGGCTCAAAATACAAAAACTAACTTGAGGCCTCTGCCTCGAATTTTGCGGGCAGCGGGACGGCGGCGGCGGCGGCGTGGGAGCGGCAGGATCTTATGCGTAAAATCAAATGGACCGGTTCTCGAAAACAGCGGCGCGGGGGCGGGCAACGAGCGGTGCACTCCAGACGTCAAGCGGTGACTGCCCGCGCCGCCGCCGCCGCCGCCCCGCTGCCCGCAAAATTCGAGGCAGAGGCCTGAAGGCTTAGTTCTAAGTTAGATCTCGTTTTGTAATGAGACTGAGTATATTTGATCGAAGTTCAGAGGTACATTAGTAAACAAATCAGTGACATTATACATATTTGCCACATTATGTTACGCTTGCTTTAGTAGCTTCCTAGCTGCCGTACTAAATTTTATTCGTGATTGCATTCTTGAAACATAACACAATGTTTGATAAGCAATGCCGTAAGTGCTATTAATGCCATTGGTGTCACTTACAATTGTTTACCCCGGGAATGGAAAACATGAGCAATATGAACGAAATATGTGACTAGCAGCAGAAACATTCGCAAAAAAATAAATTGTAGAAAAGTGCACTAAAGCAAGAAACGAAATGAAATATGATGTGAAATTCCACTTAGTCTTATTGACTTGGGAGAAAAATAAACCAGATGGTAGATGAATATTTCGAAAACAAACGTTATAAAATACATAATGTTTTATTGAGTGCATAAGTGATCAATCAATGATCAATAAAAAATGTGTACCGACCATAATTTAAATACAGGAAACAGACACAAAAAAAAAAAAAAACAACAACCCTGTGGGTACGGAACCGTGTAACATACGGCTACCCTATACTAATGTTTTTTTAACAATCGTTAATACTTATAAAAAATAAAACATTTTATTACAATTTTTATCGATGCTAACCGTCTAATGGCAGGTGCTCAAGAAAAACAGTTAAACCACAACAGAGACTTCAAATTGAGCGTCACGAGAGATCATAGACTATACTTTTTTTTCTTCGTGGTTGGTTTTTATAGGTTTTTTGTATTAACACGTGCGAGGTGAGGGTAAACATTGGCGGCCATGAGTTTAAACTTAAAAGGTGTTTCCAAATACAGCTGACGGTAACAGCGGCTTGAAATATATGAGCGACTGTTTGAAATAATGTGAATGCTCTTAGCGTGTTTGACTTGCTTTTTAAGAGTTTTTTAAAGAAAAAGTAAAGAACCGGCTTTGGTAGAAGGGACGTTTTATGCAGTTAGTAAATCCAGGGACGTTATTGGTCTTCTGTAAACTAAAGACTTTTTGTTGTTATTAAACTCAAATAAGTGCCTACAGTTGGCCCATTTAAGAAAAAAAGGAATTTTGGTAAAAGAAAAATCAAGTGTAAATAATAAAATAAATTGCGTAAAAAAATATGATCATAATATCGCAGGTAGGTAAGTAATATAAAACACCGATAAAATGAATTTATCTCACTTTATGAACACTTTCCAATCCCAAAATGTCGCTCCGAACGAACGGCCCGCTGCTTACGTCATCCATTACCTCTGAACACACCCTAATCTATTTCATGCTCAATTTATTACTTACCGATACACGACGGTAGCATAACAAACAAATTAACAGTCCGTAACTAAACACATGTAACATAATTATGTAAAAAACATAATATTACATTGTAAAACATTGTTGAATCATTTTCAACGCTTCATTTGCTGTTACGCGCGCTTTTCTGACAGTAATGGCGGCCAGACGGCTGTCATGTCGGTGTCAGTTCTAAATTTAAAATAAACATTAAGTTTTTATTATAAGTTGGTTAGGTTAGGTTAGTTTTTAATGTCGGTAGTTCAAAATGTCGTTCTAAATTTGAATCGTAAAGAACTTTTATATTAAGTCTGTTTAGTTAGGGTTCATAAAATGGTCCCATTTCTTTCTCTTATCAAGTAAGTTTAATGCCTAAGACAGTAATGGATGGATTTAATTGTTGAGTATTTACCAAACACGAACTTTTACTTACCATCCTTTCTTTTTTACAGCCCAATCCTCTAGAGACAGAATGACAAACCCTATCTTGCAAAAACTCAAATCATGATCACAACAAAAGCTTTTGAAATCCCTTCAGCATTTCTTTAGCGACACACATACGTTTTACATATCACTCAAATAGCACTAAAGACGTCTTTTAGGCTTTAGGTACCTTAAAAAACTTTCTCTCTAGGGCCGTTCGAAGCCTGTCTGAGGGATTCGAGGCTTCGACTCTCATTCTGTCGCGGATACGGCTTTGGATACCACGTAAGTCTAGATAAGACTGATGTTTAGTTACTCACGAAATTGTTTATTTGTCAATTGTTTTATTTAACAGAAAGCATTGTTCACTAAGTTCTAAAAAAACAGAGAGAATATCAATTCGACTGTTTTGTTTTTGTCTACATTGTTAGACCCGAAGAACAAGGGATTTGATTGCTGATTAAAGATTATTGGTAGATTCCAACAGCTTCCTAGAAAAAAGATACGTCTGTAATTCATTTGTGATGTTTGATAAACCGGTATACCATATTTATATTTTTATCGAGACGCATAATTCTCGATAATGTTGTTTGTAATGTTTAATATAATCAATTCTAATTTCTTGTAAATTTTGACAATCAATTTGCCTTATAAGGGGCACACGGTAAGAATATGACTTTGTGACTTCAGACCCAGGTAGGTCGAAGCAAGAAAAACCTGCTCAGGTGGAGATTCACAGATGACTCCGTCCTGGAGTGCAAATGTGGTGCTGTCCCACAAATAATGGAGTACTTAATATCGTGTCCAACACATCCTGTTGCCTGCACAATGCAGGAACTGATTGGACGCTACTGAAGGTGTAAAATTTGTAGCAAAATTCTGGGCTGACTCTATATATAAATTCCTATTGGCACGCTAAGCAGAGACTATGCACTTCCACTTACTGGTAAAACACCCCATCTCCTGACACAACCATCTTCAAACCAACTTTCTAAATACATTTACCGACTTAACATCCTTGCTTCCAATCAATAGCACAAAGAGACCCGTTAAATATCACACCTCAATCATGTCTTCATGCCAAACACACCTGCAGGATACCTCCGTCTCTCTCATTACCATAGTGCGAGACAGAGAGGGGTGGTGTTAAGAGTAATGTCACATGAAGACGCTAATTCACAGAACTGATTGATGTAAATATCGGTTAGATACCGAAGTACCTACTTGTGTTAGGTAATCTTGATGTTGGGTGTTAGATTATAAATGCATTGGAAATGGCTTCGGGTAAGTAACATGTAAACAGTTTGAAGATGCATTATCTATGTAGTTATGACTATAGAGAGTAATTAATAAGTTAAGTCCAAGTACTATCGAAGAACTTCATATCTAAGCAGTTTGAAAACAAAACCCCGTGAACACGATGACCGCATCTGGTACCTACCGCCCCGGTTCCATAGCGGCCGAGCGCTGCAAGCAGAAATAGTCCTTTCAGTGTATAGATATGAACTTCTTCGATGGTACTTGGACACCATTAGCTTTTTTTGACCGCAGATTAGTACAGATGGGACACTCCGCAAAGTCATTAAAATAAAAAGCGACTTGCTACGACACAATAAACTGCAATTCATGTCGTACAGCGCTAATAACCTACAGTTACATTCACCTTGAAGTTGCCTCTCTTTCTATCGCGTAGCTCTTAGATCTTCTGACTACGTTACACTCACTGAATTGGCCCAGCAAGACGGGCCGGTTGCGTACTTGTAGCTTCATACCTAAAATGCGGAGTGTCCCAGAGACCCTAGTGTGAGTTTCTTTTAACCATCTCGACATCAGCATCAAGCATCGAGGCCGGCCGGCTGCCAATAGGAGCGCCGAACGCGGTCGATGAGTTAAGTCGAGATGATTAAAATAAACTGATACTAGGGTATGTATTCATCTGTGGTTTGACTTAGCTTAGCTATATCAATATGAACAGTGTTGGTATGACCGTAGTCACACTGTCACACACAGTGCCTAAAACAGAAGAAAAGATTATTCATTACTTCACTTCACTTATTGCTATCGGAAAATCCCTTGCGTATATCTATAATTAACATTGATTAACAGAGTACATTACCAATACTAAACTCAAACAAAACGGACCATAAAAATTTTCAGTCCCTTTGAAAACTTTATAACAAAAAGAACCAACACACTTCCAGTTCCAGTCACCCAAAATTCTTACGGCAAAATTCACGCCAAAAAAAAATACTTGAGAATACTCTTCAACTCCATATGTGAAGGAACAAGGAGCAAAAGTAGGCACTAATCGAAGTCGGGCCATGCAAATATCGGGCACACGTTGCGACAACTTATCAGTATGGTGTGCGTGACCTGGATTATAAAATAAAATGGCGGAAAAAATGGCGCGAATCGAGGTGTGACCTTGCTGGAGACGGGAGATATTTTGTTTGTGTCCATTGTTATGAGAGAGAAAAGTAGTGTCATGAACGATTATATAACTATTTTTGTAGCAATTTTTTTTGTAAACTATTTGTAGCAGGTTTTGGATAATTAAATAAATACCTTTCGTAGCAGATCCAGAATATCATATATTTCATAGATTACTTATTTGGTATTTAAATCATATTTAATAAACGTTTATTTGCGGTACATACCTATGACGCAAGCAAAGGAAAAAAACAAAAGGCAGAACCCTACTGACTCTCAATTTATTAAATCCGATCTCATTTTATATATAAGTACGTGTATTTCTTAAATATACAGAATGGCAGATAGCGCTCACAAAGCCATACCATAAACAAATTAACTGTATTATTCATTGAGTAATAATCTAAGAATTAAAAGACCGAATGGAATGAGGACAAGATTTGCATAAGGACCGCATGTCATTAAAATTCATTACAATAAGTTCCTTAAGTTCATTCACTACGACACGAAGTAATTACATTCATTCATGAATGAAAGAACATGATCTTTTTCCTCGGTTTTTCCTGCATTTTATAGACGACAAGCTAAGATGCTTATTTTATACCATATTGTAGGATTTGTAGGGAATAAGGATCCTAAAAATTTAGTTTTATGTCGGAGGGTTTTAGGAGACAAAATCTAGGAATTGTTTTCTTGCGTGTGAAGCGGAAAATTGTCATTCTGTGTTGAATTATTGAAAGAAAATGCCGTTGATATTAAATGATGTCTTTCTTCATTTGTTTTACGACTGAATGCTTTTACTTTTATGTAAATTACCAAGCTAAAAGTCTGAAATAGGATGGAAATAACTTAGTAAAACTTTAAACAATAGTTACAAGAAGCTCTTTGGTTTTATACCTTGAAATAGGTACTTGAAAATTGAATGACAATAATAGATTGAAATAGATTTTGACGTTCAAAAGTGCCTTTTTTGTGCCTAATTGAAATAAATTATTTGACTTTGACTTAGATGAGTGATTCAATTTGCTTTTTGCAACGTAGAAAGCTACAATAAACTCATCTATACATTTTACGTAATTTTTTAATTCGTTGATATTTTATTTTACCCCCTTCTAACTTAATGAGGTAAAATAATTATGTGAGTTTGTATGAAGATAAAGATAAAGATTCATTTATTTGCAAAAACGTGTAGATAAAATACGTGGTATGACGTTTATATATAGGTATGGTGTTACAGAATATTCTTTGGCACAACATGTTTGACCATGGCTAGTGTACAAATTAGGTCGGGAGACCACAAGATTTCCGAAAAAAAAAAAGTTAAATAATCTAAAAAAAAAAAACTAATATTAAATTAAGAACAAAAAAAAAATGATATTGATATTCATGCGATTTAAAATAAATATAATAGATTCAGTCAGTATAATATCAGACCGATGAATGTACGGGCCACGGGATAATCTTCGGAACTACTTATACGATTCCAAAAATTATTTCATTAGTCTTCATTATCCCTGAGTGTTTGTGTTAACACGACAAACAACGTCGCGGGCAGAAGCTAGTGAAAGATAAAAGAGGAAATACTGAAAATTCTCTGATATAACAAAACACCTATAACATTATTCGATCAATATCACCCCAAATAGATATAACTTACGTAACTCGCTGGCTTCCAAACCTTCATATCTCGACAATGACGTATAAAAATATCTATTGGCTCGAAAGTGTCGAATCTCCCCCGACTGGAGCTTATAATTTCAATCGAGTATTGGAAAAGGATATGGCTGAGAGGCTCAGAAGCCGTATTTACTCGCCTATTTCTCGATATTCAAGTAATGTTGACAGTAAAAGGATTAAACGCTCCTTTCCTACTGATGGGTAAAGGTTTATTTCTTTTTACGGTTGATATGTTCGTAAATAGACGTTATCATTTATTGTCTAACATGACTTGTGATGGAAAAAAATCCCTTCACTTTTGGTCATGGCATATCAAAGGTAATTTTGAATTTTGCAGTTTTCTTTTTTTTAAATTGCTAACACATGTATATTATATATATATATATATATATAGATAGAATATTCTTTATTATGTTATACCACAAAAATTACAGTTTTTTTTTTAAATTCTGCGACGGAAAATCATAATCCCAGAAAGATTTGAACATAGATCAATGATGAAACTGTCGTTTCTAAAAAAGTTTGTGAAAAGACCGAAAATAATGAAAAAAAGGATACGTTTCAAAACAGCCGACCAAATAAAGCTAGATAAGTACAAAATAATACATCAAAACGTTATCCACGTATATCCGTCAGTATAATTAATAAGTACGATAACTGTCGAATAATAATTAGCTTCCTAATTACTTTTAATAAAACATCTCTTAATTAATATTCCATTCGTATAATTAGCTCCCATAATCTATTGAAGAGAGAAACGCGTCAGAACTGTCCACCTTTTATCTTTGATTTTCTTTTAAGTCGGTTGACAGTTTTGGGTAATAACGGTAGTTGGTAACCTTGTTTCGACTTCTAAGTATTAAAGACTAAGTTTTTAATGAGCTTCTACATACATATTTAATTTCGTTAGTAATAACAGGATTGATAAGGTGTGAGCTGATACATTTTTGATTTATATGTATTTTTATTATGTACTTGATAGAAAATTCAAATCAAGGACGACGAAAATCGCTTAGGATACCTACGTTTTATTTTCTCTTTTCTGAGACACACTTGGTAGTACTGGGCCCATACGTGTTAAAGCTTTCATTGTTCCATCGTGAAAAAGGAATAGTGCTATTCGTCCTATAAAGCTCCATCTCTTTTTGACACTTAAACAATTATGGCTTTAACAGGACCTAATATTATATGATGGATGGATGGAAGACATTGCTATCAAAGATTTAAATCGTTAGATTTGCGCTCACCATATTAATTCACGTACTGAGAAGAGTGAGCTCACACAATAATAATGGCGTTTCCATGGTAATCAAGTCAAATATATGCGACATTTTGTGTGTCAGACGTGTCAAAACGAAACAGAAACGAAATCTTTTGACTTGGTACAGGGCGAATCTAAATCCTTGATTGTTATGCACAATATCGATTCTAATGGATCGTTAAAACACAACAAAAATAAATTACCATTTTTAAGACCTCAATCCTGATTCCACAATTGACTAAAGTAACCTTTCCTTTACAAGTGACACTGGCTTACTGACAACTAAAACAATTACTTACGAGTTCATCTGCCCAACAATTTAGATTTATAGATACAAAACCCACTATTTAAACTGTCATCCGAAACAGACTCGCACCAACTGACAGCATGATGAATGCGTACGATAGCTCCCAAAATATAATTAACATAATTATTTCTATAGTTTTATTACTGGTGCAGTTAAATTTTAATTATAACTGGTTTTATCTCCGATTCGTTAGTCCGAGTTGGGTAATAAGTAATAAGGGGTTTTCCGGTGGGAGTTTGCGGCTGCCATGTTCCCAGGTCGAGGTGTTATTTCGAGTGAGGTTTTATGGTGGGTTATGGCGAAAGAATCGAAGATTAATATAGAGTAACAGGAGTAAAATCGTGTCTTTTATAAGGAAATGTTTGAAGAAAGAGAATCAAAATAAACACAAAGCCAAGACAAAGTCGATGAAGAAAAGTAATAATGACAATCATTTTATTGGATATTTATTATCAGTTCTGAAAACACAAAAAAAAAACGAGAAAGAACCAACTTATTCAGTAACCTGACAATTCCATACTCTCTTTGCCCCATCTCTGGTTAACTACGAAAAATTTGACTCTCCAACTCGGTATGAAAATTAATTTGAGAGTATCCAACTATCTTTTAATCACAAAGTTGAAAGTCACTTTCAATAAAACGACGGTTCTGATGAAGATTAATTACTGAAGAAATTTCAACATCGATTTTAGGGGCTTTAATAATTACAGGTTTAATGAAATTAAGGATTCTGTGGACCTTAGCTTAGTCGAGATTATGGGGCAGATTTTCAAATGAAATTGGCTATTCTTTAGACGGGTCGCAAATCCGTAATCTTTAGCGATGTTTCATTTAAGAATTTGATGTTGAGTAAAGCCTTCCCTTTTTTGAAATTTATGAAGCAGAAATTTACGTACTTGTGTCCGTGGGGCATCACAGTGGGCCCTATTAGAATACCAGCGCAGCGGTTTTTTTTTTTAAATATATCCGCATTTGTCTGAGATAGGAGCCTTTTTAGCCTCGCACAGGTATTTATTTATTATTTTGTTACTTTTATAATGGTCCCTTTTGTTTTATTACTGTTTGTATTTCCTGTGCGTGTCCCAAATAAAATATTTTTCTTTTTTTCCTTTCTACTTGATGACACGTGCATACTGTGCTTGTATACTTGTATAGTAGTAAATTGCGACATATGTGTGGATATTGGAAAGACATTTTACTTGTAAGTTTTATTGAACAGTTTTAGTAACTAATGAAATGCTTCAAGTGCTTTTAAACGTAGTTAAGTACCAACATAAAATAAATTCACGAAGATGGATGCCTACATTTTCAAGTACGCCCACAATTTTATTCCAGTCGGTACAAAATTTATCGTACAAATTGTCTCGACTTCAATCACTATCTGAATGATTTTGAAGGATATTGATAATCCATTACTTCATATTATGTCCGATAAATGTATCCGGTCAACAACGTAAATATTGCAATGAATGTTGTTGAACTGTCAAAATAAAAGCCATTCTTAGCCATTGTGTGTTACGCAATTACCTCGCTGAACCTTCCTCTGTACCATCACACCGGTTGAAATCTTAATCATCCGCATTCAACATTCCCGATTGTATTATTAAATAATTATTTAGTAGCGGGCTCCGGGAAAAGATAAAATTTGAGTATGATATACCTTCTGATAACTTTTAATTAAGTTTACACCCAGTTCCCGAATAATGTTTATTCATTTCAACAATTAATTATTACGTAACGTTAAAAGCTTTAAAAGCTTCTGTTACAACATTAGTGTTAATTTTTGATATGGGCCTGTCTTTATCTATAAGTATTGAATTCTTTTACATTTTTCGTTCTATTAAGTCGAGGAATTTAATTTCAATTTGATATCTTTTGAAGATTTCAAAATGAAATAACGTTATTATCATTGGAATTGTTTCACTTTAAATAAACGGCAGCTACAATCTTTATTTCGTTTAAGTGGTGTGGTGGTGTGTGGTATTATTATCTAGAGTCATATTGAATCTCTAACAGAAAGAGGATAATCTGATTATCTAAAATTTACATATTTCAATATTAAATTCACTTAACCAAATCCTAATTTGATAAAAAAACATGGCCGCTCCAAACGGTCAATTTAAAAAACGTTCGAAATCCGTTAAGAAAACAAAACATTCCATTCCAAATTCAAAAAGGAGTGAACAAAGAGCTGTCACTCAAACGTAGAATGGAAACGCCCAGGGAAGGTTCAATCAGAGGCCTCTTACTTCGTAATTACTCATGATTCTTGGTCAGTTCCGGCGTAATGACAGGGTACGATTTGATGATGCATTCTCTAAGGTCATAGAATAAAAAGAGATGACGTAACTGTATGATTAGGATGATAGTATTCATTACTTTTTAATTTAGTTCGGTCATCGTCGGCGTTTCTTCATATCATGGCGGAAGAACACGAAGCATTCCGAGCTTAATGTACTTTAGATAGCTTATAATATTCTCTTTAAGAACGCTTCTCTTACTTTTCTCATAATAAAACACTCTCCTTCCTAGCAGCTAATTATTTTTTCAAAAACGTCTTTCAAGTATTAACTGAGTTAATTCAACTTACATTAAATCTTGAGAATGCAGTTTTCTTGTTGACTCGAGAAAGTAGTTCACGTATTTGTTGTTTAATAAAAGTCGTTAAGAACTTTATGTAGTGTAAGGAAGCCCATTAAAACTTGACTTTGAAAATTAAGTGCGAATATTGGATCCAAATGCACGAAATTACTAATAGCCGTAATTGGCTTACTTCAATTAATACAGAATTAACCTCACTACATAAATGGCAATGATTCATCCAGTGCTAAATTTAGCACCTCTCCACTCTTGATCTATGTATGCGTCAGCGGAGGAAGCGATAATTCGTAGGTAGTAGATAAACTGCGTTCGCGATTAAATTTCAAAACATGTAAACAAATGTGTTTATGGAAAAGACAACTTTAATACCTACACATAAAGCGCAGTTTGGGCTACAACTTTCATCAATTTTATTACTTTTATTTTACAATCCCCTAAAGTCGATTTCAGTTTTAGAGGAAATACTAACATCAATGAGAAACAAGGATTTGAATAGACTACATACGGTTCAGTATGAATCTGTGTTAATCGCGGTGTGAGCGGTACAATGCCGGCCGCAGCGGGGAGCGCCACGTCGCAATTGAATATTTAATCGAATGTAGAGCGCACATGGTGAGGTGAACGACCAAGTTGCTTGACCGATGGTTGGTGATAAGATAAGGTATAGATATTTAGATGGGCACCCCCCAGTGGTGAAAAGATTGGGACATTGTCTTTCAATGTTGCAATTTTTTTTTAAACTAACGAAAATACCTGAACTGTTTCGCTAAATAAGTACTTACCTATACAGTTCAAAACATTAATTAGGTATTAAAATTATTTTTGGGAATGATGTTTCGTCATCTGAATTAAATATCAATACAAACATGATAATTTACTTTAAAATTGTTTGAGCGAACTTATGTTTTTTTTTTTTTTTTTAATTATTTGCACGAATTATTTGGAACTGAGGACCATAAAATATCAAGCTTAAATTATTTAATAAAAAGTCCTCTTCCAATTTAAATTCAATAAACCCATTCAAATTAAACCCCCTTTACCTACTACACATCAAGATCGTTATGTAAATTATCGTAATTCGTCCGTCATTATTAACCCTCCCGTGCGCGAGCGGTCTCGGAGACCAATTGCAATATTCGACGCAGAATCTGTCACAGTGACATAGACGCGTCAGCTGCTCCGACACAATACTGCGATCCAATTTTAACGTACATCTGCCGCAAATGTCAAAGCTTATACCTAGAATAATCGCAATTTTGCTGACTTGCTATTTGATTGTATTTTGATTTTTAGTTAAAATATTTTGTGTTGAATGCCTGTTTTTTATTTGGAATCAAAATCAGTTTTTTTTTATTTCCATTCTTCCTCAAAAATAACTGTCTGTTACCTTTCACGCATTAAACGCTGAACGAATTTCGATAAAATTTGGCACACAGGTAGACCATGGGCTGTACCCTAATTGCGTAATACACGATCAATCAGAATATGAATCGTTTTTTTCAAAAGTTCCAAAAAAACATCTGCTCAACAATGTAAATAACGCAATTAATGTTCTGTAACTGTCAAAATGAAACAGATTAATCGTAATAGTTTACGAAAATGTGATGCGTAATTAGATAGCTGGGTTAGGAAATAGGATACTTACTTTCTATCCCGGTCGTATTTTGTCATTGCCGTGGGATAATTTTTGAAGCTAGTATAGTCTTAATATTAAACACAAACATGAACTCTAAATTAGATTACTTAATAAAAATAAAAAAATACACGAAAAAAAACCGTCCTTGTGAAAAATAAGAGGTTCGTTAGAAGCCAATTATTGTGACAGTTTCAGTAAAAAAAATAAGAAAGAACAAAGGATTTCAATAAAAAATAGGACATTCTAGTTTATTTTCGTTACGTAACTCATAAAACAAAGGTTCTGTTCTGTTAATTGGGATACCATGTTTTTCTAAATAAACATGTAGCGCTTTAGCGTGGAGGGTTGCCAAAACGAATTTTAATTTCATCCAAAAAAAGCAAAGTGAAAATAATCGAACGAAAATCGAGACTTTTTAAAGCCAGCGCCTTGAATTAATGAACGCCGGGAGTAAAGAGAAAACAACACCATAGAATAATATGGACGGGATAGATACTCCTATTGCATTTTGGCACTCAAGTATAGCTGATACTTGTATCGCAAGTAAATTCTTAAGACGGCACACAACGACGCAGCGAATACTTGCAATGAATTCAAAGCAAAACTCAAAAGTCACCCTTTTCATATCTAGTAAGAAGCACTACCGGAAAATCACCTTTTTAATATTTAAAAAATGTCTTTCATCCATTATGACTTTCTATTATGCCTCACAACGCTATCGCTCCCCCTGGGCCAAGGCCTACTGTCCTAACACGCCGGGTGTGCCAAAAATGGCGACAAAATCTAACGCGCGTGAATAATTTTGTGACACAAATGCAACCGTTGTTGACTTTACTCTCCCCATTATTACTTTTTACGGTTTAACAAGCTCGTATTTTTACATATCTCGTTGTGTGAATTGTTACTATACATTTTTTCTACAAAGGGTGACAACCCTAGTAACGTATAGGTAGGGCTGATGCTATTGTGGTCGCTTATATCAACGACGTATATTGTTACGATTTTAAACGCGAAACTTTTTTATTAGATGTCTTTTTACAACTCTGTGTAGTTTTTATGAGTTTGATGAGCGATGTCGGCCCGAAAATTTAGAGGCGATCGTCACGATCTTATTATCCGAGAAAGTTTTGACGAGCACTAAAAAGATGTGTACAATATTTTTATCGCGAGTCGTGAAGTTTTTTGTATTTAATGCTATCTGTTTCTAACTCCCGGAACCCAGGGCGATTCAATTTAAAACGCATGATTTTGCAGAATTTAGTTTATTTATTTTTGAATTCAGAGTTTTGCTTATTTGCTTTACAGTACAATTACAAGAAAATTGACATTGCAGCATGGTTAAAACAACGCTAACATAACATATTTGCATTTAAAATTAGACCGACACATATTTACTTTACCACCTTCCTTTGAAAACTTAACGCAACACGAATCCTATTAAAAATAAATCAACATTAATTTATAAGCCAGCATTGGAACTGGGACCGGCGGTGGCAGAGTAGTTATACAAAAACAATTATATCAAAACACGCTGGAACTACAACAGCTGAAAATATACAGCCAATCCGATCAACCGGTACGATGCAGCCTAAACAGAAAACAATACAGCGACCTTTCAATAATAGAACATCGGATATGAACGCGATACCAATTACCTACGAGTATGTTACGTCGATAGATACTGGACATTTCAAATTGATATCGAATTATATTAAAAGTTTATTAACTGTTGCGCTTGGGGCTTGATTGTGATTTTTGTTTGCGCTACCGCCGTGCCGTATCGAATAATTGGTATCGATTTTCGTAATGTTACCAACACTGGAAGTAAATGTTAGTCATTTGTTGATACGATCGAACGATAAGAACAGAAAATTATTTTATTGTAATTTTGATAGGTACGTGTGGTTTTGGTAATAGTAAATTAAGTAAGTGCCTATTACAAAATATTTTGAGTTGGGTATAATAATTGGCGTAGTAGGTAAACATTTTGTCGGAAAAGTCAATTTATGTCAAAATATAATGCCATGAAAATATCAACGTATTACTTACAAAAGTCAAAAACGTCGCTCTAGCACCTTTCACTACGAGCGGCAGTCACAAAGTTCACGGAATTTTCATCGTACGACAAACTGTCAGAATTGCTAACGTGAAAGCAATATTCGTTCGGTTTTTTTAAGCACTGTAACGGAACTATTAACCTGTGTCAAGCAAAGCACAAAGCGTCGGTTCGAGTGACCACGTTTTAACAACAATTTCACCGTACAAAGACCAATTACGATACATCGGGTCGATCAAACGGGTATCGGTGAAAAATTGGTATCGTTTCGACCGGCGAGCAGCGGAAGGGTTGGTCCGTTTGAGAGAAATTCTGCCGCGTGATCGATGTTTTCGCGGAAATTTTCCGTATAACGTCCTGTGGACATAAATAGTAGATTATTGGTAATTCCCTTTGATATGGTCAAGTGTTTATTTGTTGAAATGGGATTTATATTTCTGATTTCTTTGTGAGCGACGTGTTAGTCAAAGCGAGTCTTAGAATGTTTTTTAAAGTGATAATTAAATATTAGAAGTAGGTACTTTTATCTAAATACGAATCTCAATAAAACACGCATAGTACTGATATTTTCAGCAAGTTTCTGTAAACACACAAAATATTCTACAAAATATATCATACTCAACATAGAACCGAGTTCGAAAAACATCTATAGATAATATTCTACAAATATTACTCGAATTGTGAAATCAAAGACATTTGCCAGGTACTTGTTAGGAGTACTTCCAACTTATTATTAGATATATTCGCAAAATATTCCGATCACGAAACTGTACTCCAGGAGAACAAATTTAATTTATTCTACTCCACCCGTTACCGTTTTTCATAACCTGATGTATAAAGAATTCCAATTTTATCGTCGAAATTGTTATTTTCTACATATAAGCTGTTATTTTATCGCTTTTTCTCCCAATATTTAGTACCTGTAATAACACTTATTTACAAAATATCGGCCGGGCGTTAATAATGTACGTACAAAAATTCTGAAAATTCCAGTCTTATTTTGGTCTAAAACGCTTGTTGACTTGAAAGGACAGACTTGTTGACACTGCCAATCAATTGTAGGCTTTATACAAAGTGATGTTGTCTCTCTATAAACTATAGGTAATCCAAGACAAACAACTACCTTGTGTTAGGTAGGTAAATCTATAACAGTAATTCTAGAAACTTACCACTTCTTTAAAATGTCACAACTTGATTCAAAATACTCTCATCTAAACCCGACACCCAGTATTATTTCATCATATGAAAAGTATATCTCTAAAAAGCAGCAATTGAAGTGGAAATTCCAGTAAGAGAGGAAATAAAAATAAAAGGAAGAAGGAACGCCGACTGTTTATCATCTGGCATAAGTTGCAACAACATTTTACGGCAGGAGCGCTTTCTTCCGAGATGTTTGCAATCTCTCACAAGTTTTGCTGTGGTTCTATTTTTAAATCCGACGTGTTTTGTGTCTATGGTAGTATCAGGCTAAATCAAAGATTGGTCCTTCTAAAGTAAAAATAAAATGGCATAAAATGATTTGATTGTCGTCATTGATAATTTATGACGTGACTCACACTAAGTTATTAATAAATAATTTTATCAAACAGGAAATCTTCACCTCCAGAGATAACCTTTACTTGATATAGGAAAGTTAACACTTAACACGCCACTCTTGAACTTGTGGCCCCAATTTTCCCCTACAATACAAATTAATGAAGTAAATAATATTACAACAGATTGCAACTGACACATATTCCACGTCCTATATACGTCTGATATCACATTTGTCACTCGATCCATTTGTCGTAAATAACAAGGAATAACTACCTACTATAGAGCCAGTCATAAAATAGACAAGTCACTGCAATATAACATTCTAGGTACATAAATAATGTGGGTCTCTTTCTTCCTTACGAAACATCCTATGTATTAGAAAGAGCAACCTATTGTTTTCTCCTCTTGCTTTTTAAAACGTAAAAGAGAAACATTCATTACCAGCACGCGTAGCATGACCATCATAGAAATGGGTTTTGTCGACGGAAGAATAGACAAAATAACAGATTCACAATCACAATCTGTCATTTTGTCTATTCTTCCGTCTAATCTGAGATTCTGACTTGAATTTGAACGTTTTTTTAGTACCTACGAGAGTTTGACATAACTCATACGGCCTCTATGTTAGTTATAACTCTGTGTAAATAACTGGAAGAATCTCAACTCACCACTAATTATTAGAGCGGCCATCTGTCGACTAACTCTTATGATCGATATTGAGGGGCGTCGATTGTGTTTGTAAATCGAGTTTATTTGATTTACGATTTTTTGTTGTTGTTCGTTCTTGCGTGTGAAGGGTAAGCTGAGTGTTAAATGAGAATTGGAGTAACAATTAATTTTATAAGATTGTATATAAAAATTGTTTTCAGTCGAAAGCTTTACTTACAGAAAACGTATATGAAACTCCACAACTCTGACAGTCCTTGTAGAAATCTGGGTAAAAATAACTGAAATCTTTGATAAAATACCTTGAAAAAGAAAACCTTCCCAAAAATACAATTCTAAAAATTCCGGAAGGACTCATAACGGCGCAAATTCCTAATAACACCCAACATTAATCCAGTTACGTGCGGATAAAACCTGTTATAACTGGATCTACCCAGTTATTGGAGGGAGTTGTAAATTTTACGTGTACCAATAACGTGTTGCGATGTGTATGTGACATAAGCCGTGTTCGCCTAAATTGGACACTATGCCACATGAGGCTTCGGATTGTTGATAAAAATTTAGTTAACATTGGAGCCTTATGCAGTTTTGAATAAGGAACATATTTGTTTTAATGCAGCCAGTTCTTCTTTCATATACTTTTTATGGTACGAAGTTGTTTAAATGAAAAACGAGAACCAATATGAAAAACGGTACTGAACGTTACGGAAAGTTATTTTTATCATCTGTATCTTCATCAAAATCAGTCACCAGTATAAAAAGCTCAATTAACAGGTCATACTATTGGTATAACCACAACTCTCTTGGAATAGTTACGGATCTCACAATAGGCAGTTTTCGCAACTTCCAAATCGTGATTGACCCTACGTAATAAATCTCACAAAACCCTTTACAAAAGCTCCAGCATATTTGATCTAACAAATTTAGCCAAACACAACATCTATGAAGACTAAAATAAACAGTTTTCCTGAAAAGATTTATGCACAGTACTTTCTGCGCGCGTTGCATGTATACACTTGCGTACAATGCAACACAAAGCTGCCTGTAAAGCAGTATTATCGGCATTTTATAGAGAATGCATTGCCTTTGAGCACGACTAGGAGCGAGTTTTATTTAAAGTAACTTAGTTGTTAAAATCGTCGCATTTTGACGCCAAAACTGGTGACTTTTGTGTCGATTTGTGAGCTTATAATGGAGTCAGTGTGTTGTTATTTGATAGGAGTTTGTTCGAAGAGTTAGCTTTTTTTGTTATTGGGCTTTTGTTTAAGGCTGCCTCAGACAGGCGACAGACGGTGCAAGGCGTTTCTGGTAGAACAATCACAATGAAGTTTTCATAGCAATTGTTCAAATAGATTCGTGTTGCGACTGGAGCCTTTAATGATTTATTAGGAAGCTATTTTGTTTAGTTTGATATTGGAAGATTTAAGATTGGTCCAAGTCTTCTTTGCTTCTGCTAATCAAGGCCAAGTTAAGAATTAGCTTCAGAAATTTTCACTACAAAAAAAAAACAGCCTTGAAAGCGCCTGACTCATTTTCCCATAGGACAGGAACTCGGAACTCTGCTGCAGTTAAATGTATGTTTCACCTCTTGCAATATCAAAATGATAATATTCAAATAAAAATAATCTTATGACGCATCACTATCGCATAACGAAGCACACACTAAACATACAATATTTAACGGTTGTATCTAACTGGCACAAATCGTAGACGTCATCGACCGATATGTTCCGATAACGTCCGATAACTGACGATATCGGTGGACACACAATGAGTATCAGTGTTGCGAAAGTTTACGTTACTACAAGTACTGTATTATCTACTGGTACTTCGAAAGGCTTGATCGATAAGCTTTCTTGAAATTGTACCGTTTGTGAGTATTTGTCAATAAGAATTTAATTCCCTTGAAAGGTGTCTTTATTAGCCCTTAAGTTCAACTGTTGCTATTAAGATGGACAGCTGCTCATGACGATGACGAAAAAATATATGAAATAGGCATACTAACACTTACTTTATCCAATAGTAAAAGCTTCCCGTCTATCCTATTTCTACGACATTCCAAAAAATAAACGTATTCGGTCAAAATAGTAAAATTCATCTTCATATATCAAAACAGTCTCTTTACATTCAAAACAGACTCAAATCAACTGACATTCTGACGGCACTTAATTCTTGAAAAATCTCTCTTAATAAAATGTTAAGGTGAATACACTCGGGAGCCGTATTATAATAGTTAATGGTATTATCTTGGGGACGCGCAGGGAATCACAATAAGCAATTAAGAACGTAAGAATGCTAACTCCTATCTTGCGATAAGAGATACAGAATTGTCGGTAAGTACAGAAAATGGTAGTGGATCTTGTTTCTGTGAATGTGATGGTTCGGTGGACTCCAAATTAAGTTCAGTGCTAGCTCAGCAATTTAGGTAGTGTAATTTCCACGAATTACCTATCGATATTCCATCAAGTTTTGGTTAGGTAGGTACTCTTATACCGGGTTTCTGTTGTCAAACTCTCTTTTAGCACATATTCATTGAAGGAGTCACCAAGTAAGTTCTACAAGTTCACAATCTCAGTTCTAAAAAAATCTAAATCAAACCGAGTCTTAGTATTTGCTCCTGATATCAGCCTGTATACCAACATCATTTACAATAGTCACTTTTACAGTTCGGTCGTTGAGAAAATACGTTTGACACCTGTCAGTTTCATACTAACGAATATGAGTTTTGCTAATTTGATCCTTATTACTACTAGAATTTGTCCACACGTATTCTCTCAACGGCCGGACTGTAGCAGATGGAGCATCATGTTGTTTCGATACTTGTGTCCCACCTCCCAGCAAATGCTCAACTTGGCTCAGTCGATCACGTGCGTTTTTTGATGATTCTTTTTTAAATTTAGGCTCGTTACTAAGTTTTCGTCAATCGAACAGAGTTACACCTCTGTGCTTTATTTACTCTGTGGTAACAATTGGCAATTATCTATATGAATATTATGTTTATAATTTATTTCGTGTGAAGTCATTCATTAGAGACCCCGTGTGGGAGACGTAAATTATTTGCTTTGAACTAAGTATTAAGATTTTGATCTTAGTTCGACGACATTCGAAAATGTTTACTAACTCATTCAAGTTAGCAAATAGATCTAACTTCATCTTGATCATAAACTTACGTCTCTCGATTGTAAGTTCTAGATAATTATATACTACTATTAGCACAGATTAATATAGATGGGACACAGCAAAATCATTTAAATAAAAAACGACTCTTGCTACGACACAATAAAGTGGAATTCAGATCGCACAGCGCTATTCACCTAGAAGTTGCCTCTCTTTCTATCGCCAACTCTTAGATTTTCTGACTTCGTTACACTCACTGAATTGGCCCAGCAAGACGGGCCTACTGCGTACTTGTACCTTCATACCTAAACTGCGGACTGTCCCATCTGTATTTATCTGTGGTTATATGTAGAAACTACTTCGGTGATTTTCTTTATATATCCATAACCAACCATTTAGCTGGCAGAGGGGGGTTCACTAGGGTCGCGGGAAAATTCCAAAGGGACACCGTGGCCCCTGGCAACGTACAGGCAACTGAAGGAACACGGGTGGGTTTTAGTCAGTAAGTCTGACACGCCCTCCCGCTCCGCTCAGGGCGGGAGAAGTTATTTGATAATGTCCCACGCAAAAAAAGGGACACACACTTGACTCTAACAAAACAAAAACCTTATTCAATGACCTGTCCAATGACACGCCACACCATGGGATAGATCCAAAAAAAAAAACTTTACATGTTCATCCGTTTATTTTACCACTTCGTCGGCGTGATTAATATGTATACCCATGCCAAATTACAGCTTTCAAGTACAAAGAGTCAGAGCTTAGCCGCCGACAGACAGACAGACGGATATGGCGAAACTATAACGGTTCCTTGTTGAATACGGAACCTTCAAAATACATTTTAACAATTGAGCTACATAGCTAATCTCTTTATCAAAATCTCTGAAAACATTCCTAATTTCCTTCTACAATACTTCTTCATAAAACTCCCAACACTACATTTCACTGCTTTCAAAACAAATTCTAAATAAAGCAGCTAGTGCAAGAGGAGTTCTTTTTATTTGTGCATCCGATTTACACGGAACCGTATCCAAGTTACTCCTAACGCCTAGCTAATGTAAACCAGCTTTATCTCGACTGTCGATAGCATTGAGTCTACTTACCTTTTGTAAGATATGTGTGTATTTATTATCTAGGTTTGAGTAAATGTGACAGTTTTTTTTTGCTTGTTGTGTGTTTTGTGTTTCTACTTTCGTGTTGCACGAACTACATATTTATGTAGGTACAGGAGCAATGGTTTCCTAGTATAGCCTATTATAGTAGAAACGGCCACAACTTACAAATTGTAGTTCGTAGGTTCGAACCCAGACAGACGTTTACTTTGTGTGAATTATTTCATCACCACTGCTCTCAAAACGGTGAAGGAAAACATCGTGAGGAAACCGAAACGCCCTAGAATTAGGTACATATTCGCACTGGGCCCGCGTGGTGGATTACGGCCCATTCCCTCTCACAGAAAGGCAGAAGGTCATTACAAGCATTATGAAGTATTTATACCTACCTAGTTCAGGCCGTGATAAAATTTGAAGACAGTGAGCACAATGGTAGTGCTGCTAAGTTGCTGACGATTGCTAAAACTACCAGATTTTAAACGTAGTTTTGATCGTTAAGCCTTGATCGATCGAAATCATTAGGACTAGCTATAGGCTAGAAATCATTCCGGATGATTCATAATATTCTTTTGTTTAACTCATAGTTTAGTAATTGTGGAATGTCGATAAAAACCCTGCGATGTTTCCCACAAGTTCGTTGGTAATAATATTCATGCATGTTACTTTGAATATTTAAATTTCAAAATAAAAAGTGTAAAAATTCAATCTACGCAAGCGCTAAGCTTATCTTCAAACTATCATTATTATCAAATTATCATAGTTTATATGAAATAAACACCGAAACACATTACCCCCCTCTGTCGCAGTCGGGTTTCTTCGGCTATCATCGTAATCAAAACCCGATATGTTTCATAACACGTTAAAAATGGCCGTTTAACGCAGCATCAAATAAAAATGTGCGTTATTATAGATAATAAGTTGTAATTTATAACTTAAACGTGTGTATGGAGAAATTATGGAAAGGTATGAGTATCAACTAAGTAGTTATTACATAAGGCTGTCACTTTTAGAAATAAGGATAAAACATTAGTCCGAGTTTTTTTTTTTTAAACTACGGTTTATTTGCTGTGTGTAGGCACAGTCGTCAGTCTTGGGATCACTATAGAAGCTTGTTGACAGACATGTTATTTATACAACCTTTAAAGAAACCACACCGTGTACAAATGGCCTTACTGTTAAACCTTTCTATTTCGGAGGTTCTAAATCTTTCCATCTAAGACCAAATTTTTATTCTGGGATTATTAAAATGATTTGGTCAGTATTCCTCTGAAAATCTACTCTAAAGACACTTTGACAGCAAAAGCTCAACTTCTGGTAAAAAAATGCGTTGTCTAACCATTCTTTAGAATCCTGTTAACGATAAATCAACAGAAAACCACTAACCACTGATGAAAACCCGAACTATTTCAATAAAACTGTCAAATTAAACCATTGTTGTAACTGTCAGCCCTACAAGCATAGAGAGGTGACGTCTATTGCCTTAGCGCAGTGAAATTTCACCAATTAGTGTGTTTCCAATCAAATTAATAGCCCATAGAGTTGACAATGAATGCATGGTGTCTGGTTTTCGACCATAAATTAAATTTGACCGTGAATGTTGTTAGATGGTTACTAATACCACGCTTTGTAAAGACATTGTATGGGGATATTTGTCAAGATAACGTGGTTTACCGTTGTCACAGCGCATGTGTGAAAGTAAAATTAAATGTTCTTCAATACAATGAATGTACTATGCGCTACCAAACAAATTAAAATAGAAATGTACGTTGGGTGTTCCCACCGCTCAAGGTGATATCGACGAAAATCTAGTGTAGATAATATTTGCAGAAAAATAGTTAAACACGAAGATTCTTAAAAGGGTTATAACACGTTTAACATAAATATAAAGCTTTAAGATTTTTCATTTAGATTTTAGAAAATAAAAAGCTTCTAAACCCAAAACATAACAACGTAAACGATTCACTTCTTCCGCTATCATTTCTACATAAAAGATACTCCGACATTTACTCACACATAACCTCAAAAATCAGTAGGTAGGTATAATTATGTTAATCCTATGACAAAAGAAGATAACAGCTCATTCATTAAACCATTTATAAACCTATTCACGTCTTCCATAAGCCGACACTACCGACTTCTCGATAAAAACTCACAATTTATATCCAAAAGTAATTTGGGAACCGTGTTATAAGGGAAAGCACAGAGGCAGGTCATTGTCACAGTACAAAATAATAAACAGTATCTCAACTGTACTAATTTGTGACAATCTCAAATCTGCCTAGCCTTTTCCCAAATCGGCTTCCAGTCGAACTAAATTTTAAATGGAGCGACTGCCTATCTGATCTCCATAACCCAGTTACTGGTTAACACGATACCCATTTGGTAAGACTGGCTGTCAGACTTTTGAGTTTCTGACTACTAACAGCTTAATATGCTCTCCGTGGCACGGAGGAGTCTTGATATATAATGGATAGTCACTCATCCACCAACCGACCGTGGGAAGTGTAGCTTATTTTTAGATCGTCCCGTTCGGCTGTTATCATTTAGCCACGAGCCCCTCTATTTTGTGGTAATATGCTTCGCTTTATATAAGCGTACGGTTTCAATTGCGCAGTCCACTTTTAGATGTAGACCTTTCCCAAATTGCGCCACAACACGTGTCCTTGTCCCTCACCTGTCCTTGCTGCCTTTATAAGGTCATCTGTTCATCTTGCCAATTCTAGATGGATGGTCCCCGATTCGCAATTTCTTCTCGAGACCTCATCTGCTCCAACAACTATACCGGTCCATCGCCACTTCAGCCGCTATGTCCACCGAATATAGACGTGAAATGCTCATAGGTCGTATAGCTTTTTCGTTGTTGTTCTACTGTTAGTATGTAGATACTGTGTTATGGTGTCTTGTATGTCAATGGGCTGGAGTCAATCATGATGAGTGTGGCATAGAGGTATAGAGGATTAAGGTGATAAAATGGTTTATGGTTGATAAGTAATGTGATTTTGATTAGACAGTTTTGTAAATGGCATATTAGTAGAGGATTCCATAAGTGAAATGCAACCGATTTAGAAATTATTGTAAGCAGGCAAGTCCAGTACCCTAATTACGTAATGCAAAATCAATCCGAATCTGAATCGTTTTGAAACAAATTGCTAATCCATTGCTCAGTAAGTTCGAAAAAAAAAACTGCAGAGCAACGTAAATAACGCAATGAATGTTGTTGAACTGTCAAAATGAAACAGATTTGTCTTTATCGTTTACGAAAATATGTTGCGTAATTAGAAAGCAGGTCAGGTTTTAGATTTTTCCAGCTCATTTGATGATGAAGACCTAAAATATGATGATCGATTGGTATTAAAGTGATAACTTCTATAGAACCAGCTGACCATAATCAATGTGAAAGGGCTTAATGACCCGCGGTCTCAGTCAGAAGCTGCAAATACTTAATCAAAGCTTATTTTCTCGAGCATTAGAGTAACTTATACCGCAAAAGTATTGATCTAACGAACGAACCAAACATCTAAACACTAGAAAAAACTAAAGTTGTAGTGGTACGGTCCATAAAGTCCCCAAAAAACGACTTCTCAAAAACTTATTAAAAACTAGTTCTCATTTCAAAGTATTCAAGATCAACATAGAGACAAATAGACGAGACATTCTTCAGCTCATGACGTCACATCACAGTAAATAGTTGTAAGGAATAAGTTAAAAGCAGAATTTAAATTTCGAGTTGGTAACTACTAGGTTGGCGGGGATGGTTAAAGTAACACATCGCGAAATATTCATACAAGGAAGGAACATCTTAAGATTCCGAGTATGCAAATATTACTTTGCCAACGTTTGGGGTGTGGTATGAATTTGAAGAGGAAAGCGATTTGAAGAAAAAGTTTCGAATGTAATTTTAAGTCTTTATTAAATTTAGGCAACATGGGTGGCGCAGTGGTTGGCGATTGACTGCTGCGCTGCGTGTCGCGGGTTCGATTCCCGCACGGAACAAATATTTGTATGACCTACAGTTAGTTGTTCCAGGTCTTGCTGTTTGTGTATGTGAGTTTAAATGTTTGTAAACGCACCCACAATACAGGAGAAATTCCTAGTGTGGGGCAACGTTTTTTTATAAAAAAAACCCCGGTAAATTGAACTTAACCGGGTGTTTTACCCCATAATATTGAGTAGGTATATTGACCTATTTGATTTTACTACCCAAATTGCCAGCTAGCTGACTATTGAATGTAATCTATGGTATTTTCAAAGCGAGTTATAATAGGGATGATGACTAAAAAAATGTTTTTTGTCCGTAATGTAGATTATGAAAAAATAACGTACATGTATTTTTTTCTTTTTTTACTTTATCAAAAGATTACGGCGATACATTGAGTTATAATGTGCCATGACGTCACTTGTAGTTAGATTTTATACATACTTGTGACGCATCAACCCCCACTCCCCAAGTTTAATGCGTTGTATCTAAGTCATTTTTTATTATTATGATAAAGAAAAAAATACGCGTCTAATATTTTTTTATTATCTGAGTGACGGACTAAATAGAATTTAGTTTTTTTGTCCCAGGCATCATCCCTATTGCCACAGGAACAGCCATAACGGTTTCTTACTACAGTTTGTACTGAGTTTGATAAGTTACTGACAAAATAATATACTTGATAGTAATTCCGTCTGGATTGAGTGACACCAAGTTAAAATCAAATAGCTCATCTCCCGCTTCAGCTTATAAACTGTCGATCAAAGCGACTATGCCTTCCACCAGTATATATACTCGTATACAGCAAGAACTCCGGCTGCGTTTAGTGCGGCGACAATGCCAAGTCGTTATTACAAATTATTGCACTTTTTACTTCAGCCACCATACGGTTTCATATTCTTAAGTGTCGCGATTCATTGCACTTCTTGGTACGAGTATAAGAAATTAATTAAAAAGTACCACTTGAAAATAATGCTATAACAGATAATCTTCTGTGTTCATCAACAGATCGACTTTCAGACATTATCGATACATCTTTCTCTTTCTGATTTCTCCTAGAAGGTAGTGGAGATATCCTCTATCTCCCTCTTCTTTTCTATGATCACGAACCTCTTCATTAATTTTAAGGCCTTATGGAGTAATTCATCGCCTTTGAAAAGACTGCCTCGTTGGTCCAGTGGTCGCAAGCAAAACATGAGGACCTGAGTTTGATTCCCGAGTCGAACATAGTGTTATTGGGTTTTTCCATCTGGAATTGCTCAGTAGCAGCCCGTAGTCTGGATTCGTGCCCGGTTGATGGCAATTGGCTCGCCCCCTATTACATACATGGGACTTAAACATAACTGGCGAAATGTGGGTGTACTATAGGTACACCTTTGAAAAAATCCATCGGGGAATACCGGTGTGAGATTATGGAAAAAAAATTAAGTCTAAAAAAGAAGCGCCTATCTTTAAGAAGGTCTGAAAATCGATAATCAATGGGTCTTGAGCTGAAATCCAACACGTTTGAACTGTGCTGAACCCACTGACTTGTGGTACACGTATTCCGTTCAGTTCGAGTGGGTAACAAGAGTCTTAGCACCTACTCAATATACTTCACTTCACACAATACGTTTCACGTTAACAGCAGACCGGGTAGTGAAAATTAAATATACTCCTGTTTAGAAAGAACTACCTGTAGAGTGTCTTTATTTAAAACGGACTAATCTTTGACCACTAATGAGATATCTAAAGGCTTTAGGCTAAATTCATCATAATTAGTTAAAGGGGATTAAATTTCTTGTCACCAAATTTATATTTGTCATCAAGTTGTATCACCTAATAAATAGATCTATCGCCACTAAATATTTTCGTTCTCAGATAAACAAAAAGTGTTTCCAGGTATGAATTATCAAATTAATGTTGATATATGTGTAAAATAAGAGATGGATTACCAATAAAATTGTTCTTATAATACCTAATAGTCGTATTGCTTGAAGTAGCAAATTAAAATGGCTGAATGGTAGGTTAGGTTAGGTTAGAACTGTGACCACACAACGCCAGTCAGTTTAGGCACAAGAGAATTTAATGTTTTGGAAATATGGTGTTTTACAGCGACCTAACATCAACAATCAAACAAAATGGCAACTGACAGTGACAATGACCTCGTAGTTTGCTTAAATACTTATTAGGACAAACCTATTATAATACATACAAAAACATTTATTTGGTACTAGACCCTATATCTCCATGATTTTAGGTGATAAAACGTTGCCCCACACTAGGAATTTCTCCTGTATCGTGGGTGCGTTTACAAACACTTAAACTCACATACACAAACAGCCAGACCCGGAACAACTACATGTAGGGCATACAAATATTTGTTCCGTGCGGGAATCGAACCCGCGACACGCAGCGCAGCAGTCAATCGCTTAACCACTGCGCCAATCGTGCCGACATTTATTGTGGAATCGATTTTATATTGTTTGGTGACTACATTTTGCTGACAAATCTACTATTAGGCAAACCCTATTATTTAAGAAACACAAAACTAGTTAAATTGGCGATAGCCTAAATGATACCCTTAGTTAAATAGTTTTGCTGTGAAACGCGTATTACAATCAGCCTATAATTTTCCCACTGTGACATCATGTCTTCGATTTTTTAGTTCTAGGACATCGGTTTCCTCACGATGATTTCTTTCACTGTATTGAGAGCAGTAGTGATGAAAATAATTTACACAAAGTCATTTTACAAAAATCATAGGGACAATAAAGATATAGAGAGGGAGCGCAGGTCGCTGGCCGTTCGATGTAACATGCTGGTTCGAAGTTTTGCACGTTGTACAAATCAAGTAAAGGTAACGCTTTTTAAAGCTTTCTGCCATTCTTTTTACACGTGCAGTCTTTGGACTAGTTTTACGCAGAGGACGTACAGCGATCTGCGTATCCAATACAATAACGCGTTCAGGATACTGTTGGGGCTGTCGTGGCGTTGTAGTGCGTCCGGTATGTTTGCGGAGGCGCACACAGACGATTTTTACGCCATATTAAGAAAAAGGACCGCATCCATGGCCGTCCGGCTGCGCACCGCCACTAATAGTCTCCTGAGTGTGTTCCGAGATCGGTGGGACTCCCCTCTGCTGCGTCACTGGATAAAGATCCACACCAGTTGAGGATGTACTTTTCTTATTTTATTACTAACACTAGTCTTTAAGTAATTTTGTTATACTAACACTATGGACAAATGTCTGAATTAAAGAATTTGAATTTGAAAGTCAGGTGCCTGCCTGGGTTCGAAGCTACGACCTACAACTCGTAAGTCGCCGCCGTTTCTATTGAGCCATTACCGCTCACGTATAGTATAAATGTTTATTATTATATTATAATAATGTCGGTCTAACAAGCAATATTATTCGAGTTAACTAACAATACAATAAGTTAATAGTTGTCTCATAACGTTCTAGTTTGACTGACATCGCGTTTGTCGAGAAAAGAAAATGTTCAAAGATGAGTGGATGATTTAAAAAATACTTAGACTTGCTTTCGCATTTTTAGGGTTCCGTACCTCAAAATGAAAAAAACGGAACCCTTATAGGATCACTCATGTGTCTGGATATCTGACTGTCCGTCTGTCACAGCCAATCCAATGGACCGATTAAGTTGAGGTATACATACTCGTACGAATTTTAGGGACGCAAACCCAAATACGGACGTGTAACGTAAATAAATGATTGAGTATGGGGGTCTCTTTTGGGGGGCAAATAAGAAAATTAAAAAAAAAAGTTTTACGAACTGTACCGAGTGATAGGATATCAAATGCAAAGGCTTATTGCGAGGATCTTAATTTTTTTTTTTTCATAATTTTAAAATGAATCTTAATAAAAATTAAAAAAAAAAAAACAGAGAATTGTTCTTTACTCATAGATCAGGAAAACCTATAAGAAGTCTATGGTGTCGAAATAACATGGTATTCACCATGGTACTCTCAATATTGCGTACAAACTTACAGTTGCAGTTGGAATGTCTGGGAGAACATGTTTTTCAACTACAATGTTAAGTTTGTTCTTGGGACAAATCACCCCAACTACGGAAACCTTCATTTTGCGTAGAACGACACGAACTTGACTGTTTTATTTTATTTTAATAGTCTTACCTAAGGATAAACAATGCCTTCCTTCATATGCATCGCTTACTACAATACTTACAGTTACAACACACCGCAGATACTCAAAGCCCTAACAAAAACAACAGCCAATACCACATAAAATTACCATAGCCGTTTTTAATCTCAAAACAATCCACAAAAACAAAGCGTATAGGTGTTTAATACCGTCTATAGCCGTTCTTTTATCCATAGCCCATAGGCCATAAGGTATGGAAGAATGAAGCTATAAAAGGCCTGTGGTAGCGAAACGGTAGATGCATGCGGTTTATGATGATTGCACGTCAAGAAACAATAGCGTCTTATTGTTTATAGAGGACTGGGTAGCGGAGTTAGAGAGACTGGATGTGGCTGTGCCGCTGTGAGGATTTTTTGTGTGTGTGCGTACTTGAAATATGCGCTGAGTTGTGGCCTTGTTAGTGATGTAAACAGATGTCAGGAAAAGTAATTTCAAAGTTCTAAAACAATGTTTACTTTAACTAGCTACAGTAACTGATCTTTAGGTCCGCGTAACCTTTGATTTGATTTCTCAAAAGCTTCTTGTGTTAGTTTTGTTTGCGTGTTTCACACATTAAAATGACTTGATTTTAAATCTATTAACTAATAATAGAAGAACACAGTCCTAGTTGAATGAAAAGCAATGGTTTTCCCTCTAAGGAGAAATCTTAGAACCGACCCAAATCCTCAGAATAATGGTACAACTACGGAACTTAAGACAACACGATATCGATTTAGCAATATCGTAACGTTTTCGCAAGTCATACATCAAGACAAATACAGTTTCTCCATAATAGTAACTCGATAGTAATCTCAAACCATGATCTGAATCCCTTTTTGATAAAACGTGAAGATACATAGTCGTCGCGATTTAAGAAATGGTCCATAAATGCTAGTGAAAGTTTTATTTCAAAAGGATAAGATCAGCTGAGAAACGTTACGAATTGAACCGAGTTTTATAAAAACATATCTGCTATCTCAAATATTATTATATTTGAGATAGCAGATATGTTTTTATAGAAAGTAGGTATACTTTACTTGGTTACTTGAAAGTGTTAACATAATGTTTTCTTTGACTGATAGACTAAAATATTTCTTCATTTTCCGAAAAGTTTGTTTAGGTATTTTGCAACTAAGTAGTTTGTTCAATCATGTTTTACTTATTCCGACCTGCGGCATCTTCTGACAAGAACAAAATTTGTAAGTTCAGCCTTAAATTACATTTAAAAGTAACTACAATCTAATCATTATCAAAATGTTCTAATAAATTGAGTACTATTTAGCTTTAATCGACGACAATGGCAATTTACCATTCATTAATTTATTCACATGAAAAAATTACAATAACCAATTTCTAAAATCACTTTAAAAAACTGTCCCTATACCCTCCCACGTTCCGCACAAAGGCCCACCCAATGCCCAACTTTTGAACCCTTCATTTAAATCGTTCCAAATTTAATTTTCTCTCTCAGCCGCCATTTCCATTCAGCCAGTATCTCGGGCGATACTTTCATGTTATTCTCGATATCATTGGGCCCCATCGGCATGTACGTCACGTCTTAACCCTCGCCCGCTAACGACGCAGGTTTATCAACTACGCTGGACACAGAAAGAGTTACTCGTGAGGGTTAAATGTGGAGGTAAAAAGTAGCAAAATGTACTGTTACGGTTTCAGTGGTAAAGGTGTAGGTAGGAGTGTGACTAATCGCTCGTAGTCTAGGTTATCATAGGAACTAAAATACAGCTGGATTTTTTTATAATATAGGTAGTTTAAAAAAAACTATTTTCTATGTAAAATAAAATTAGTAACATTTTTAACACATGCAGCAACCACATTTTTTCAGCTTAAAAACAAGCCAAGTTTCCTAACACCACAATAAAAATAAATTCTCAAAAAAAAAATACAATTCCCATTTTTTTATTCGCAACACGAACCGCACGACCATCTTTTATTGACTAGTGGCGTAACCCGACGCCACACGTCTACGCGAATCTCCACGGAGCGTATGAAATCTGCGGCGTAGAATGTAATATTACACTTTAGCAATGATGTGAAATATGGAGACGCCCCAAGCCCCAGCGGTGTCAATTCTACCTACATATGTACATGTGCAACTGAATAAAACTGGAACGCATGATTGAAGGGGGATTAGACACTACACATTACAGAGAAAAGTTGTATATTTTTATTAAGTTAAGACATGTGACGTCACTCTTTATTATAACTTCAATTGAGTTTATAACTTTATGTATACCCTTTAGACATTATTTGTGAAATTAAAACAGTCGAAACTAAAGACAGTCTTCTGCTTCAATATTAACGTTAATGCTGAATTGGACATTGAAAGCATTGTTTTTAGGGGAAAAGAAACAAGAGCAGGTCATTGATAAGATAGACTATATAATCTAATCTTTTCGCATGATGAACACAAAGACTTTATGTGGACTAATGTGTTTACAGGACCCGGTTTCTTTATGCAACCTAGTTTCAGAACATTGTGCAACTATGTAGGTATTTACAATTTTCTAATCAACCGCAATAATATTTTTATTCGTCTTAAGAGGGAAAAGGCATAAAAAATTTCGTCCGCATCGCTGTCAACAGGAAAAGTGCCTAAAAGGCTGGCGAAAGAATCAGCATCGCCATACAACGTGGTAGCACTGCCACTTTGTATGACGATGCTGATTCAAGAAATATACCAGCCCTTTGGTCACGAGAAGACTGTGCTTGAAAAGTAGATACAGTGCCTCTCCATTAAAAATAATTAACTTACTTATTTTGCCCTTGTTAAACATCTGCCTTTAAGTTGGCTGGCTGTAAGAGGATGATGTTCCATAATTCCATTTAAACAATATAAATTAACAGATAATAATATAGAAAATTTACATAGGGTGGCACAATGAAGGGTCTTATATCTAAAATCGATTGTTTTAAAGATCACCTTTGGATGGAGTGTAATTAATTAAAAATGAGTAAGTAATTAATTTAACTCCGTCGCCTCTGTTGCCTCAAACTACTCTATGTACACTCAGGGCCACATAAAAGCGGCGGGCGCTCGGTTGGCATCTCTCGTCTAGTCCCTTCTGACATTCTGAACTATGTCTGTATTATAACTACGAAGTAGTGGAACTATTCCGTGTTATCCTGGCGACAAGTTGGAGTCTACTTAGTTATAATAATACTGCTTGTCTTCAAGTCAGAACAAGGACATTCTCAGAATATGTTTTTGCTTTAGTTTCCAATAAGTTAGTATAGGGTTATGTACCTGTACCTACCTTATACCTGCTTCTAGTTACACTTTCAATCACAATCCGAATGATTTTGAAGGATATTGCTAATCCATTGCTTCATATGTCCGGAAATTTGTATCTGCTCAACAACGTAAATAACGCAAGGAATGTTGTTGAACTGTCAAAATGGAAGCCATTGCTACTGTGAGTGTGTTACACAATTACCCCGCTGATCATTCTATTTTGAACGCTATTTTTATTATTTCGCAAGAAATGTTTAAAAAGTGTAAAAAGTAAAAATACGTCCAATCCAATATGATTAAAATTAATTTAACTATTTGATTGTCCTTCTGGAACGCCTACATAATACCTACTTTATCATTAAACTTTTTTTTAATTCGCTTCGATAAACAAAACGAAACTGCACCACTTCTGCACTTATTTCGTGTTTATTCTATGCAAACAATGAAAGCGGAGTGTGGCCGGGTATTGGCGCCAGTATGTCCCTGCTGACGCCCTGTATCGCGTTACTTGAAGCGAGGTGACGCTTATGCCTCGGTTGGCACGCATCTGTGATGGTTTGTAAACGAATTTCTGTAACACGATAGTTGGTGCGATAAATATAATTGACTGACTCTAGTAGTAACAGCGTAAGAGATTTTTTTTAGATTTAAATTGTCATGCGGACGTAAAGACCACGTTTCAAAAATGGGTTTTTAGAGAGAGCGCAACAATTCTTGGGTTTATTCGCAGTGGCTGGTGCCAATTTTTAAAAGACAAAGTCTTAGGCCCATATTACAGAACGTCACTCAAGACTCAAGCATTACTTAAAACTAGTTTCAACCAATCAAAAGGCTTCATACGAGTTTTAAGTAATGCTTGAGTTTTGAGTGAGGTTCTATAATACGGGCCTTAGACTTATCTTGCCAAACACCTGGAACTATAAATAAACTTGCAGACTAAATCTAGATTTAGGATTAGGCAAAGTAATTTAAGTAACGGACAGAGGTCAAAATTCGTTTCTGAAATCAAAGATAAACATGAGAATGTAATTACCAATAAACAGCGCTATATTTACGGCGTTTTCACCCGAAACTACATTCACCAACAGCTGAACAACAAATCATGAATTACAGGATTCATTTCAATATATCAGAGTCCAAAAACGGGTCCAATTTCGCTACCAATCACCAGTAACAATTTACCTATCTCGTGTCCCAGCCCAAACGACTCTCCAATAAAACATAGCCGCACATAGCCGGTACTAAATCTGCCACAAAGTACCACTGTTTATTCGCTCAAACTGAATAAAGTTCCGTTTCAAAAGTCCAGTGGGCCTCTCTGAGAGTCTTTCGCGTTAATGGAGACTAGTTGTAACTTCTTTCGTGAGTGGGTGCGAAAAGAGTTGGTCTTATAGCCGTGGCTTAAGTTCGGTTCTAAGGTCAAGCAATATGAAAATAATTCTGTCTTTAAGAAAAAAAAAAAACATAGATATTATAAATGTACGTACTGTAAGCGCACGCAGCGCTGCGAATCTATGTGGCGGCGTAGGCGCTACTAAAATATTGAATTTTAGCCAAAGTGTTGAAACAATCAACAATTGCCATTCGCAATGTTGGAACTTTAACCCCACCAAAAGATGCACCGGTGAAGCTGGACTTGTACCAACGATAATAAAGATGTCCATCCATAGATAAATATCACACGTCTCTCCACTAGGCAAGTAGTAGGCAATGGACTTATGTCTATGTCTCTGTATGTATGACTTGAACATAAGGCTTCAGGGGCTAGTGCAAATCTTTCGGTGCAATCGATTAATCGAGTCTAGTCGCTGGGGTCGGTGCATTTCATTCATCCATTCATTCATAATTCAAAATTAGCTTGAGTGATCAAATGCAACCTTTTTCTGCCAGCCTGCATGATACATAGATCCCTTTTACAGAAAACCTTAACAGTACCTAATGGATGTGGCACGAGTATTGTGGCACAATAATAAAACCTGTATTATGTCCTGAACAATAATTATGAATTCTTGCATAATTCATGGCATGGAATAACTATAATTAGAAATAGGTACTCTTATTTGAATAAAATCAAAAACCTACTATTTTTGTGAACTGCGGTTGTATAGCAATTCTGCCCTTTGAGAACCACTGCCGAGACGGTCATGCTGTGCGTGATTTAATTGTATGTCATAAGTTTAAAGCGTATAGGTGTATATTATGGCCTAATTTAAATTGAAAGTATTTTTTTTTAGAAGTGGTAACAAAACGATGCTATAGTTCAAGTTCACAATTATGAAGCAAATAACTACCGACGTTAAAATCTCATAATTATTATTTTAATGATTTTCCTCAAAATCTACGATAGTTGGAATAAAAACTGTTTTGTTTGTGTGATCTGATATCACAATGTAGGTTCAAAAGGTTATTCGCGATAACATAGCTCATTAAAACCACTATATTTTATTAAACAGTAAGGACATCGACGCGAAAACTGTTAGCATGGATTCTGCACATGATTATGAAACCCACTGAGTTGAAATTTTCGTCGGTTATAAAAAAAAAAAACAGCTGCTCCATACATTTTGACCGCGTAGGGTATTGCACTTTTCTATGAAACAGCAGATTTTTTTTAAATAACTGGCGACAAGATTCAACGCACGCGCAACGATGTCCCTGCCAACCTGTATATTATTTAAATATTATCTTCTTAGAAAATAAATCTCCAACGCTATCTTAAACGTGATGAAAATGTATCATTTTTTTCGCAAAACAATTGCTAGCTTCGATAGCAGTCAAATCAAAGCTTATCCTACCAATAGTTCGGCATAACCCTAGCCTGAAGAAGTATACAAACCCCATTTTCGCTCCCTCTCAACACTCACACCACCCAACATTTTGACCCCGCGCACGCGAGTGCCTGAAAGCCTCTCTGCACGACCGAGGAGGGCTATATAACTTTTTTTTATAAAGAAATGGGTTTGAATAGAAAACCCACTTATTTTGTCCTGAGCAAAGTCTGAATATCGACTAATGTATGAATGTCTGTCGCTTGCAGGTACGTCCCGTTTCGAGAATGTTCGTAAGTACTTGTTGATACTTTGTTGTAGATGTTTAAGTTGTAAGTATTTGCAGTTTTTTATTTACTTTGTTATGTAATGCTTGTAAATGACGTGTTAGTGTTCATTGTAATTATGTAGCTAAGATTATTTATCTGCACGATCGCTTTAAATTTGTAAAATCACGTAAAGTAGCATATAAATTACAGTTTTATAATAAATGGGATGATATTTTTGACACCAGCTGCACAAATAATCTCTTGGTAAAACTCAGCTCCTTCCACCATATTGTGAGCACATGCAACTAGAAGATAACATACTATGCTTGTACGTTGTACACTAGAATTCTTAGCCACACGGCTCCTTGTAGCAAACTCCGAGTTTCACTCCCAACATCGGATAAACTGCCAAAGCATAAATTACTCCAGTATAACAGCAGTTTCTGAAGACCATGGTCTTATATGCAAAGTCCTTATAAAAATTGGTCTTCTATTGACAATACATACACATAAAAATCGTTTGGAACCTTGAAACATCAGACTGATTGACACCTCAGTCAAGTGCCAATCAATGCTATTTAAGTAGATAACTTAGACAGCATTGATTGAATTGGATTAAACATACCTAGTAAAATGTTTAATTTTCTACAATCATCGTGATTTGCACAATTCCGTTGATCCACCTTAAGCTACCCAAATATACTTATTTGTATCTAATAGAAGTGGGTTCAAGTCACACCTAGATCGTAATAGTATACCATTGCTTTGTACCTGTTGGATCATCGCCACTTATTTTAGTATAGATATGTATAAGCTCTTTACCCAATCCACCTGTTATTATAATCCCTTGATCCACCTACGTCCCCAGAAAGGGATATGATAGGCCTTTTCTTAGCCAGGACTTATGTAAGTAATTGACTTTCCTAACTACACTATTCAATTTGACTGTAACTACTCGTATTTAACTTTTCATCCCAAACCAATTGAATTAATACAATTCAAATTAAATGTAATCGCTCCAAAACCCAATCCAATTTCTCAGAACAACCAAAGGGGGATTAGTCTTTAACTGTTTAAGCTTTATTGTAGTCCAATATAATACTGAAACGTTGGATTGTACTATTTCACACACACATAAGTTCTAAACTTTTACACATGTAAGTACGATTATATTATTGTGGGATAGAAATGAATGCCTACTTTTGCTTTTATGCTGGGATTCTAATTTTAATTTCGACCTGAAACTTACTTTAACAAATGAGCATTTATATTATTACTTTCACCTACTCTCTTGTCCAGGGTGGTTATTTCGATAATCAGCTCAGTTTTAACATACATCTTTGATCAATTTGTCAGGTTTAGTTCTGTTGATATAATTATTTGACAGTCTAAGGGGTATCGTATTATAGCTTGTCCGCTCTGGAATGACGCGCCCTACTACTGCATTATCGTGTGCGTAAATGCGGTATTTTGGCGCGTCATTTCAGAACACCCTTCTACCAGTAACTGAGATGTGGAAGTCAGATAGGCAGTCGCTCCATGTAAAAAACCTACTGGTATTCAGCTGCATCTGATTTGACTAGAAGTCGACCCCAACACAGTTGGGTAAAGGCTAGACAGATGAGAAGGACCAATTTCTGTCACTTTTTGGTCCTTCAGCCCTAATTTGTTTGAACGAGTGAGAAATATTATAGAAGGTGGCACAAAATCGAGTCACGCAATCCGTTTAAATTAATTCAAGCTTGCCTCATTAGGTACAGTTGTAGGATCGAAGGAATAGACAGGTGCTTTATATTTCAAAGTTAGAGAACTGTTGAATATACTTAGTTGGCCTAATTTACTCTGTCTTGGAATGCTTTTGTCTTACAGTGCCTTAAGCAAATGAAGTTACTAAAGCGTTCCTTGTACTACAAGTCCGTAACTATTCAGTAATACTGAAAGCAAACGGACGTCTTCTAATTAGAAGTAATACCTACATACTGTTAATTAAGATAATGTACCATTGATATCACTACGGGAAACATGAGATTTTATTGCACAGAAATCTCCTGATATAATCCAAGATAATGAGCTAGACTATTAGATGATTAGCCCTATGTTATTTGACGACAAATAGAAAAAAACTATAATGATGACCGTTAAAAGCTACTTTAATAAGAAAACCTGTGTCAAACTGCCAAAAGCCAAGTCAATTTTAAATTTTAGCAAAAGACTCAACCAAATAGAAAGAAAAGAAAGAAAGAAAGAAAATACGTTTATTTGCGGTAAACATGACGCAAAAAAGAGGTTACAAAAAAAAAAAAAAATAGAAAAGGTTGCGGGAAACATGCGTCACATCCACGCAAAACGGCTATCGCTCAGCATTATGCTGCGACCCTATGCAAGACAGAGCCCCAGCGCTGGTGGTAGCAAATCAGATAAATTCCCAAAAATCTTATTCCATTTAAATAAATAATGACGTGGAACAGACTTTCATCACTGTCACCCCTCCGAATGTAACCTCTCACAAGAGGTGTCATCAGTCACCATCCATCACTGTGAGGAAATTATATTGAAGATTAATAAGCTATTAAAGACGGCGCTTCCAGTCGTGACTTGTGACCTGTTTGGTTTTGGAATGGCAATCGGTTGACGTGCGACGTGCGTAACGAGTTTTGGTAGGTTCATTTGTTTTTTGAACTGTGTGAATAATGTGACAATTTGTATAGGTTGTAACTTATTTGGCTAGTCATTAATATTAATTTGTTCTTAAGAGTAGATTTTTGCTCCGATTAAAGTTCACAAAGTATTTGTTTTTTAAGTGAAATTCTCGATTAAAATACTTGCTGAACACAAAAATGTGACCTTTAAAACGTTTGCCCAACAACCCGTTTAACCGGAATAAAACGAAACGAAGTATAATTTCCGACCAAAAAAATCCACACACTAATTGCCGGATTTGCTTTTAAACTTTAAACAAATCCTACGCAACGTAAACCGAACTTTCACAATTCAACTTTGGCATTAAATATACAAAACTCCAGTTTAATTTCTACAAAGGAAATTGCACCTTAAGCTGAAAGTAATAAGATTGATTTGAACTGTACAGGTAGGTTTGCTGAATGAAACCCTTGTTTTGACAACTCATTATTGGTATGTTCCTAATTGGGCAGTTCGTTTCGTACTCGGCTATCGGCTTGATACGACTGAATTCGGTACGCACTCCGACTGTTTGTGTTTGCCAAAGATATTTTCGCGTTTGTACAGCTGATTGCGTGCGATGAGGTCACCCCGCGAATCCAAATTGGATGATGTTAAATTCGATTTTAAACCTAGCCTCACCAATTTATGGGCGAAAAAAAATATTCAATGAATTATTCGGAACCACTTTGTTCGCTAAGCGGTTGTATTTATCTCTCTATATCCGTGATTTAGTCGTATTCACTATGGACGGGTTATTTATTTAAGGTTAATTAAAACCGCAGCAAAATCACATTAGATATTCCATAAACTCCAAACATTAATGAATCCCTAAATAAACTAAACAACTGCAATTTCAATTTCATTCCGAGAAATCGCACGAATTAATTCACATCACAACACCGTATTCCATCCGACATTCCACTTATTTATTTCCCCGTTACGTATTAAAATTTTACCCAAAAACAACAATGGCTGCCTAAAATAAATCGCGTACCCTTGACTGCCTTACGCGGGAGCCGCTTAATTTTGTCAAACAGACCTCTACATTTTGACGTATACATACTGCACGCGCGTAGAATAACGAATTGTGACGTTCGTTGAATAACTGATTAGGAACCAACCGCACCTGTTGTTACTTTTATTGTACGCGCTGTTTTTCGTTCATTAAATGTTTGTGTTGTAACATGTGGTGTGATTAGAGTTGGTGAAATTATAAGAGAAGGAAGTGAGAGTATAAAATTTAGAAGGTAAACTTTGGCCTCTCTGAAATGATGCGCCCCACTATCGCATTTACGCACACGATATCGCGATAATGCGAATTTCTATGGGTAATGCAATAGAGGGGCGCGTCATTTCAGAGTGGACAAACTATACGTATGAGTTTATCAATGACGATAAGTTTCGAAGAACCAAAATTGTAAAGAAACATAAATACAGATCACATAAAAAGGGTTTATGGGTACTGTTTTGTAAATTCATAGGAATAAAAGCTGCACTAAGTAGTCTTGTAAAATAATGAGTACGTGGGTAGCTTTCTACCTTATCGAGACCAATAAATCCCCATTAACTTATTCGAAAAATTCAAAAACATTAATTTGTGGGCGTCCAAGCAAAAAGGGTCTAGCAGTGGAGTATTGAGTTAAGACTAGATTCGGTATCTAGAATACCTAGTCAATTGATAGTGAGGATTGAAAAAAAACTGAAAAAGTATGATATAATCATTTACTATATGAAATGGTTGATAATTGAGCATTTATTAATAATCAATTAAAATCGCGAAATGTAATTTTTTCATCCAACTTTAAAAAACTTCTTATATCTCGAAAATGTATTCCGTAACAATAAAACACCTATTACTATCAAAACGGCAAATTAATCAGATGACTACAGATGGTTCACTCCGCAAAATAATTTAATTATTAAGAGGGAACAGGGCCCGCGATTCTCCATACAAACGTAATCCCCGTTTTTCTTCCTGAATAATGCCTCTAGAGCTGTCATTTTTTTTAAATATAAAATCAGGATCTCTATAGGCATGTCCTTGTCATTTCATTTTTTTCAGCATAAGTAAGGAAACTATGACCCTCCAAAAATTACAAAAATGCCCCATTTTTACCGCCGTGATTAGAGGACTACCAGACTAATTCGGAAAAGTTTTTAGCATAAAGGAAAATAATAAGAACCTAGACATACTCTTTCTTAAAATTTTAATGTAAAAAATTATTAAATCTGCTTAGTTTTCGAGGAGAAAAAAGGAGAATGCCAAACGTCGTTTTCGTCAAAATTTTTGTGATATAATCGGTCTGAGCTGCAGTTGTCCCTGTCGCACTTTACGGGGTTTAACTCGGTTTTTTGGGCGCAGCGCGACGGCAATAGTTTCTTCAAATACCTATTTTTTTAAATTCCTCGCAGCCCCTTTTCTCTCTTAAAAAGCGACTCTTGCTACGACACAATAAAGTGCAATTCAGGTCGTACAGCGCTAATTACCTACAGTTATGTTCACCTAGAAGTTGCTTCTCTATCGCGTAACTCTTATATCTTTTGACTACGTTATACTCTCTGGCTTGACCCGACGCGTACTTGTAGCTTCATACCTAAAATGTGGAATGAACCATCTGTATTTATCTGTGTCAAAAGAAAAAACAATAGTATTTTTTCACATCATCAAAACGATATCACACGAATATCGCTGGTCGAACGCACGGAGCACAAAACAATGGTAAACGATGAGGACCAAGTCTCGCAAACAATTTATTCCACACATAACCATTCCAAAAATTATGTAAATCTCCACGACTAACAAATGTATGTAAACATTGAAAATGTTGACGGCAATAATTGCGACACGATTATTCAATTTGACGTTTTGCAATCAGCGGGCACAAACGAGCAAACACTCGTAATCAAACATGCCCGAATCGATTATCAACTCGATTCAATTCGGCCGATAACGCGGATGTCCGATTCGATACGAATTTATATCGTTCAGTCGTGTAATGATTGAATTTTATGATCGATCCCGTTAGTATCGATACGCGATGTTTAGATAGTTGATGCGATGTCAATCTGTTGGTAAAATGCGTTGATAGCAAGCGGATGATTGGCAATAGTAAATTTTTCACACCATCAAATAAACTAACCTCAACAGTTTGATCGACATATTGAATAAATGATAATGCTGCGTAATCTAAAGAAAAATCAAATATTTATTATTTACAGTTTCAAATTCATCTAAACTTCCGAAAATTGAGTAACTCCGCCTAGATTACCCATTTCCTTCACGCAAAATACTTTAAACAACCAACAAGAGAATCAAACTTGCAAAACGAAATTAATGTCGAACATTATAATATATAATAATAAATGCGACTCGCAGGATTTAGAGCAGAGGCAGCGTAACGAAAAGCGTATAATATAACGTATATACAAAGCAGATAGTAAAACAAGTTCCACTATTAATCCCGGGAGTGTGGCTGTAGTGATGTGCAACGGTACGGGACTGCGGCTGCAAAGACCAAGTTTTGAAGTGTTCCGAGATGTTCCAGTTTGAATATAGCTGTGAATAAGAATTAGTGAGGCAACTGCTTTTAATGTTTGACAAGTGTTTCTGTTAATGTTTAATTTAAAGCTTGGTAAATAAGTATTTCTCGTTTGAGGATCAAATATTAAAATAAACTTGGTTTCCCTTAATGTTTATTAAAACAACTTTGACGATTTGATCACATAAATCTTTGTTATAATAACTATTTGAATCATAGAAAAAAATCTCTGTCTGACAGAAATTTTCATAACAAATAAAAATTCTCGTCGCGGCGACTTTCAAACAAAAAATATATTTGAAGACATTTTAGTGATTGTAATATTAAACATTCATGACATAACATAGTTAATATAGTCTCTAACGGCAGCTACATCACTAAAACACGAGTCTATTCCCTCGAGCCTCGTAACTTACTCTCCTTTTATGACACTTTAGAATATTTTAAGTGCATTAAAGCGTCCGAAACGTAACAGGGGCTTAGAGAGAAAAGAGAGTCCAAATTGATGATATAGATTAAAGGTTGACAGCCTTAGACAATGCTGGATCTCTTTAAAGCAGGGAGATGGAAATTGAATCATATATTGTATCTATAACCTCTTGCAAACGGCAATTCGATTCTGACAGGCGAGTTCTATTTGATCTTGAGTCGATTGATAGACATTGATTGTCTGTGCTTTGTCTAATGTTGTCAAATTGTTTTATTTAAATTATAATCATTGACTTCTTAGTTAGAAAATTCAGTTTTAGTAGACACCTTAGTAGTAAATGTAGGACAATATGTGAAAGAATGAAAAATAATCAGAACAAAAGCAAACAAAGATATAACTCAAACAATTTAGCTTTCATACGCGAAGCACAAGAAATATAGCAAAGATATTTTACATAAAATAAATAGAACTCCCCACACATTAAAATTCAAATGCCAACGCCAAACATTTAGCGTTTCACGTTATACCAAAATACATTTTCTAAGGAGCAGGGAGAACCTAAATGATCCCCCTATTGTGCGGAACACAAATCGTCAATGCAGATTACAAAGGACCCTAGGGAGTGAACAGTCGCTCCGAGGAAAGCCCTCCGATCTCATTGTGATGAGCTCTTTGTCTTATTGGATAAGGTTCAAGTGATGAATGACAGCGAAGGTATCACAGTAAACGATCCTTTTATTGAGGAAAAAGAAACGTTAGAATTTGTTGATGACAAACATAAAGACGTTCAATTACTTTAAAAGGCTGAGGATGGATTAGCTGTCGAAGATGTAGGAATTAGGTCGGTTGTTCGTTTTTTGGACAAATGTTACAGAATTGACGTTGACAGTATTGTATTTGTCTGACCTGTCGTTTCATGTTTCATTCACTCGTCCGCACTGTTCCAATAATTTTGTTTTTGTTACAAATCTTGCCATTTAGTTAAATCGAAAAACCGTGACTAATCTTAGGTTAGTTGCTAATTAACCCCGTCAATAAACGAATTTTAAAGTAAACCCAACCCAAATCGAAGCTCCTGAAATATTTGGAAAAACTTCGTAATCTTCAGAATTCCAGCTCGAAAGTTTCGAGCTTAGACTAACATTATCCTAAACCGCTTTATCTCATTGTTTGATTTATAGTTAGCAACTTTACAGAGTGTTTCAGTTGCTGAACAAATTGAATCCACCCAAGTTTTGAGAACATTAGCTATTACCTCCGTTGCATTATTTTTGGTATTTTTTGCTTTCAGGAATATTGGCCCTCGAGGGGTCCGTTGTTAACCTAGAACTACTTTCTAGATAAAATGTTTAATTTATTCTCCAAATTATTTACAGCCAAAAGTTTTAGATATTTTTATTACTCTTTGTTTTACTGCTTTCTTAAAGTTTTCGTAAGTTTGCCGAAAAACCATTTCATTCTGTTATTCTGCCACATCTTTGTTCTGTGTTATATAAATCAGTCGAGTTTAGGGTCTATTGACAGACCTTCAATGAGGGCAGGAAAGAAAAAAATAAGAGATCCACTAATTTGACCTTCTCCTTTGATTTTATTTACACGAGTTTTGTCATATTTACAAAGAGGGCTTTTTTTATGATTTGAACAACAATTATGCTTCGTTCATTTGGTGATATAAATATCTTCTTGTTATCTTTTTGTGTCAGGTTTAGATAAAAATAAAACCGACATTTCAGATTATTGTACAGAATTACAAAAGCCGTTATTAAAGTCTTAATTAAATACCAAAATTAATTGTTTAGGAATTGTGGAAGCTTGCTTAAATTACTGAAATTATAGACTACACTCGAGAGCAATGAATCCGGGTCACTTAAAGAATCCTAAAAATCTCGGAAACTAAAAATGCTAGGTTAATGCAATAAATTATATTTAATAGACAATGTAATACTCCTTAAATGAAGGTATTAAAACTTCTTAGTTATTGTAAAGTTATATCATAAAAAAATCAAATTTGAAAAAGGGCCACTATCGAAGATGGAACTACGAAATTACAGCATTTGGTTTTGCTTTTGTTTGTAATCTATCATTTATGTGGGTACATAAACCATGTTGATAGTGCTCTATATTCATTATTCAAGCTGAAATTATGTCGCTTACGCCTGAAGAATGCACCAGAATACTTACAATGCTGGAAACCGGCCGGAATCAGCGCGATACAGCCAGGACTGTCGGTGTGTCGCTGTCAACAGTACAAAGAGTTCTCCGACGTTACGAAGAAACTGGTTCTAACCTACGCAGACCAGGAATGGGCAGAACCAGGTGTACCACAGCACGAGAAGACCGATACTTGGTGAATACCATGCTTCGAAATCGCTTTCTTACAGGAACTGAACTCACAAATCAGTTTCGACGCCTCGGAGGAAGTAACCCAAGTGCATGGACAGTAAGACGTCGGCTTGCTGAATCTAACTTAAAACCCCTTAGACCTGCAAACGGCCCTAAACTGGAGTGTGGTCATCGTATTTCAAGACTAAGATATGCCCAGAGCCACGTAAATTGGAGTATTGAAGATTGGTCAAAAGTTATGTTCTCCGACGAATCAAAATTTATGCTCTACAAGCACGATGGAAGACACAGAGTGTATCGAAGACCAGGGGAAAGATTCAAGCAAGCACGCATCGAAGAAAAAGTAGCCTACGGTGGTGGGTCTGTACTTGTGTGGGCCGGAATTTCTTCTGAAAGTCGCACAGAGCTGGTGATCATAGAAAACGGCTCTTTAACTAGCGAAAGATATGTGGAAGAAATCCTCAATGATCACGTTGGTCCATTTATGGTCAATTTAGGTGAGGATGCTATATTTATGCATGACAATGCCCGACCTCATACAGGTAGGATTGTGAATGACTACCTTCAAGAGATGAACATTACTCGTATGGAGTGGCCAGCGCGCAGCCCGGATATCAACCCGATCGAGCATGCTTGGGACGAGCTAGGCAGATGCGTAAAACAACGAAACCCTCCCCCAATCACGCTTCGTGAGCTCAAAATTGCTCTCACAGAGGAATGGGAGAATATTCCCCAAAATCGTATAAGGAACTTGGTGTACAGCATGCCAAACCGCGTAAACGCAGTAATGGAAGCACGAGGAGGCAATACGAAGTATTAAAATTCAAGAAAATCGTAATAAAGTTCAAAAATTTCATGTTTCCTATTTTTGTTTTAAGGAGAGATCAGCAGTTTTTTTCTTTATGTAATTTTGTGTTAATAAAATGTATGGTGACTCATATTTTTTTTACTTTCATTTAAGGAGTATTACATTGTTTATTAAATACAATTTATTGCATTAACCTATCATTTTTAGTTTCCGAGATTTTTAACATTCTTTAAGTGACCCGGATTCATTGCTCTCGAGTGTATATTATTTGTGCAAATTATTTTACGTAACAATGTTGTTTATTCCTGTAATCTACACTAATATTATACTTAAAGAGAGAAGATTTGTATTTTTGTTTGTAATTAATAAACTCCAAAACTACTGGACCGATTTTAACCAAGATTATGTCTGGACTTTAAAAGAGACGGTGACCTCTGTTTGTTTCGGCCTTTCTTCTCAGAGTAGTCAGTTAGGAAACGCCGACTTCGTAGTTTTTATTAAAATACTAGCGAGCCGCTCCTGCTTTGTTTTTGCGACTTGACAAAACATCGAGATTTATTAGGTAAACGTAACTTTATTACTAACGTATTATACACATAAATCTTCGGTAATACATTCTCTAAACGATGGCGAAAACCTCATCAAAATCTGTTGCGTGGCTAAGAAGAACAACGCGAACATACAGACAAACACGGATAACGACTTTTATAATATATATATATACGAGTAGATGATTGACGTGTAAAAGTGTTTGTAGAAACCTACTTACAGAAATTAAATCATATATCATTATCTTTATCAATCAATCTGCCTAGCCTTTTCCCAACTATATTGGGTTCGGCTTCCAGTCTAACCGGATGCAGCTGAATACCAGTATTTTACATGGAGCGACTGCCTATCTGACCTCCACAACCCAGTAACTGGGTAATACGATACCCCTTGGTAAGACTGGTTGTCAGATTTTCGGGCTTCTGACAACCCGTAACGACTGTCAAATATCCACGAATGACAGCCGGGACCAACGGCTTAACGTGCTTTTCGAGGCACGGAAGAGTCTCGATAAGTAAAGATAGTCACCCATCCACAGTCCAACCCCGGCAAGCGTAGCTTAACCTGATGGATCGACCCGCGTGGCAGTTATTACTTAGCCACGAGCTCCTCATATCATTATCTTTGTCATTTATTAAAAAATAATCACCAGTAGAATTATATATTATCACTGAGTAACATAGGCTATAATTCATAAAGGCTCATTTCTGTATCATTTTTATTTCTACCTAAACAATTTTCTATTTATAACACTTGTTGGAATTTCTTTAACGTTTCTGACAATCGTTGGCGACCCAGAAAGACAAGCTCGATGCACCTACTCCTAATGTCCAAAGATGCAGATGTCCTGATAGAAGGTTGTTTGAACAAAATTGTATCTAGCTAGTGTAATGCCTTCGTCTATAGTAGGTTAGGTTCCATAAATATTGATGGAAAAAGCTTTTATAAGGAATCAGTTGAAGATACTGATACTAACACACGATATAACAGTGACGTTAGAGAGATGAAAAAGGATAACATCGGGAATCATCATCTTCCTGCCCTTATCCCATGTTACTTGGGGTCGGCGCAACACGTTTTCTTCTTCCATTCTCCCCCGTCAACCGTCACGCAATCATCTACACCTTTTTCCTTCATATCACTCCTCACACAATCCATCCATCGTTTCTTTGGTCTTCCTCTCCCTCTCCATCCCTCAACATTTATATTCATCACTCTTTTAGTCACATGCGATTCTTCCCTCCTCATCACATGCCCATACCAAGACAGTCGATTCCCTTTCAACTTTTCTGTAAGTGGCGCAACTTTCAGACTTCCTCTAATATACTCATTCCTTATTTTATCCATTCTTGTCACACCACACATCCACCTCAACATTCTCATCTCCGCTACATGCAATATTTTTTCGTCCATATAGACATTAAAATTAAGAGTTCCGATTGCTAGCAACAAAAACTTGTAACTTGCACTTGTACTTCCTACTATTCTTTGACAGTACAGGTCATTCAGGAAAACCAGTAGGTACGTTATAAATTATAATACATTCGAAATTGCGGTTATCTAGTTAAACCAATTTCCTTTGCAAGACGGATGCAACTCATTCTCAGAGACAAATTAACTCACACGGTCGTTTTAATAGGATAATATCATGCTTCATACAGATCCAGCTTTATTGAATGTCGCCCACTTAATTGTGGACTTGCTTTGTCACTCGTGTGCTTGCTTTAATTCTTTATCATGATACGGGAAATTTATTTAAATACTTAATTACATAGCAATTGGAGGTTCGTGGGACAAGGCATGTATAATTAATAGTCGCGTTTTTAAATTAGAAAAAGTTCTGCTCTTGGTCTCCGTGTTAGGAGTAAAAGCGAGTAAAGAGTTAATTTACATTGTTTTTGGTCCTTATAGTGTCATGCGACTTAGAACTCATATTTCTTTAGATATATGAAAGTAAAGAAAGAAAAGAAAGAAATTGAAAATTGTTTGTCCGGCACAAATACACATTTTAAATCCTAACTAATATTATAAATGCGGAAATGGATTTGTGTGTTTGTTTGTTACGCTTTAACGCCAAAACGGCTGAACAAATATGGATGAAATTTGGCACAAGGGTATACCATGACTTGGATTGGGACATAGGTTACTTTTTATTCCGAAATTCCCACGAAATCAAGATTTATGCGGGTGAGATACCGCGGGGCGCAGTTGGTAAATGATAATAATGACAATATGATTTTACATTTTTAAGGTTCCGTAGTCAACAAGAAACCTTTATAGTTTTTGCCATGTCCGTTTATCTGTCTGTCTGGCTTAGCTCAGAGACTCTTAAAAGCTGTAATTGAGCATGGATATACATATTATACATATGAATCACACCAACAGAGTGGAAAATATTTTTTTCTAGGGTACCGCCCCTGCACGTGTAGTGGGGATGTTTTTTTCTCATCTTTTCCATGGTGTGGGGTGTCGTTGGAACGAGCGTTCAAAAATATTGTGTGTGTGAAAACCATTTTTAGATTCACGGATCCGTTTGCGAAATATTAAGCTTTAATGTGTAAATTTTTGTTAGAGTCAAGTGTTGCTAAGTAAGTGTGGTAAGTGTTGTTGTGCCAGCTAAATGGTTATTTTTGGATATGTGAAATAGTTCACGGCAGTATTATATAATATAACGAAGTGAAAAGGAAAACTATCACAGCTAAGTAGGCTCTACAAGTTAACGAGTAATAATCGACCAACTTACATTTGCAGTTGGATTATATGGGTGAACATGTTTTTCAACTACGATGTAAAGTTTTTTCTTGGAATAAATTCATCCCAAATACGGAACCCTTCATTGTGCATGGTCCGATACGCACTTGGCTGGTTTTCTTTTATTTCAAAATATCATACAACGGTATTGACAATACCAATCAAAAGTTATGACAACGTCCTTTAAAAATCAATTGTATTTTCTACAAAAGCTTCCATGGTAAGTCTATATGAAACTTTAAAGTACCAAACACCAATTTATTTTCGCCAGACGGAGGTACACTTCTGCGGAAAAGCTTTTCTGCTCAGAAAAATGTTTCAAAATTTCTCAACGTTGTATTCTTACTTCAGCCAGTCTTTGTAAATAATTCATAGGTATTGCTCGCACGACCACAATGGAGTATATTTTAGAATTAATAGTATGTACTTTCAGTTTGCAATAAAGCGGTATTGCGAAATATCTTTATCCAAAAAATTATGATTTTTTAAATTTTTTGGTGTATTTTGGTGAACTAAAGGGTTTTCGTAATCTTCATCAATTACTGTTTATTCCGAAGCTTCCTTATACTAGCTTGTTTTCTACCATTTGGGTATTATTCCAAAGCTTCATTATCTTACCAGCTTTTTTTCTACCACTTAGGTAATATATCTGGCCCATTCGGTTTTCTTTTATAATTTCACCATAGATATCATCAACATACATAAACCCATCCATAAATGGAATCTCAAACACAGACTTCGACAAACCAATGACACTGATTTCATCAACATTTACTACTCCATAAACCTAACCGCTTCGTTCAATAAACTGACACTATTAACCACAGACAAAGCCGTAAACGGCACTAGTGTAGTTAAACGCTAGAAACTAATAAAAGTTGACGTGTCTAACCATCTGAAAGATCATCACATGTGCGACAAATGAACGGCCATTTTTTATTTACTTACTCTCGTCGTAAAGGGCATTGAACGGAAATGTTAGATATTAAACAAAGCGTTGAAAAAACTTGTCGTTGTTTTTTGTCATGAAGAGGTAATCAATTAGAAGTTAAAAACATGACCTTGAGTATTAATTGGGGATATTAATCATTTATATTAACACCTCGTCGATCTATTGACCGCGATTTCCAATCGAGAGTAGGTATTCGAGAGGCCTTGAGTGGGTCATACTGGGATGGCAACTGAATCACGTCGACCATAATAAGATGGAAATTAAACTGAAATTGATTGCCATCGATCATATTTGGAATTTGTGTCCGGAAATTGGCAACAGGCTTTGTCCTAACACCTTATTTAACAATGAGCAGACTAATAACTTCATCTTCTTTGCGGATTATAGCAGCAACAGCTACCTTCCTAAAATCTACGTCCAAAAGAGATGCAGAGATATTTAATATCCTTTCAAGTTCAACTTTATCCATTTCTCTCTAAGTTCTCACCAGATAATCATCTTCCACTTGATCTCGAATGTCGTAATAAGGTAATTTCGAGTTGTGACCGTTAAAAAAGGAATAAATCTCTAATGTGCTGTGAACACGACTTTGAAGTTTTGAAATGACGTTGACACAATGACGAAATGTCAAAGATGACGGTTTTGTCAATTAGAAAGTTACCGCAGCTTTTTATGAAGCTTAATGATATGGTTTTTTGTACCGTTTATTTGTGATTAGTTAAATTGGGTTGATATTGTTAAATTGTGTGTAAGAAAGATCACGTCTTATCTTTGAACTTTTCTTGCTTAAGATCTTGCACTCTGAAAGTGGGCATCGTCGCAAATAGTCGTCAAATGTTTTCCTATTTTTATTAATTTGTTAAGATTACTGTATGGAAATATGAAATATCGCTAATAAATTGCGCGCTCTTAAAGTTGAAATTTTGAATCTTATATCTACTTACAAACATACATAAACTCAAACCTTCTCCCGATTGGGGTAGGCAGAAACTACAGAAAGCTACCTGTTTCGATCCTTACATACTTATTTTGCTTCGTTTCGTGTTTTTCGGTCATGTTTATTTAAGATTTTGGGTTCATTGGTTAAGCTAACCTATTTTCTAACACAAATTTTAGCCCTTTCACCATTATCGTCATCTAAAACAACAACAAGTCTTGTATTGTATATGTCTGCATTGATTCCCAATCATTTATTAATTCTTTTCACTAAACAATATGGCTTGCACCAAGATTAAGTATGCATTGTTCCATTCGAATTTGAATTCCCTATCTACTCGAACACCAATCAACGTCGTAGCAATTCGGCTATTGTCGCTTTCAACTATCAATTCAATCGTTTAGCACCACGAAGCGTGTAAATGCCTTATAACAACATGAAGCGAACAAAAGCGTTATTTAATGCCATTATAATGCCCTTGTGAGAGTGTGGGCGATGATGGTATCACATGGTGATAAGTGGTTGAATCGTCACACTCCCACCGTTTGTCTGTTAAGTTGCTTCATAGTTGTAATTTGTCTGATTGAAGTTAGAGCTTATTTGTAGTATTGGTACTTAGTTTTAAAATGTCGGTTCTGTTCCTGTAACGGCTATAGCTTAACATAAAAGAAATATGTTATATAAACTAAAACGTCGGATCTCAAGTTACGTACTTACCTAAATCCTATACCTACTATTAATCGAGCAATATTTTTATTTTTTTACATTATATTTAGGGTCGTTGCGCCTGTTTCGTGACCACCTGCGGTAACCGACCACTTGTCTGACTCACTTGAAAAATAAATAGTAGGTATGTCTTAAATATCATTTGAATAGTTACATAATAAGAATTTACTAAATTTATACGAACCGCTTGACCCAAAACAAAGAAAAATGACGCTAAATTCACGTGTTGGCTCATTGGTGTGTAAACGTGCTGCGCAAGAGCAAAAAATTAGCAAAGCGCGCGGCATTTGAAGGTAAGTTTTGTTACTTATTTTAAGTTTTTTACTCAAATTAGAAACGTGGGTACTTCAATTATGTAGTGATTTCAATTGTTTAATTGCATTTAAGTAAATTTTTCGGTTTTGGTCGGTTACTGAAATGCATATTTTAATAATACGTTAGAAAGCGACCAGGTGGTCGTATTCTGACTCGCACAGTTTTATTTTGTTTTGCTTATTATTTTCTCAATGTTTTATTTATGGTTACACTATTTAGGGGTTTGGTGTTGTAAAAGCCTAAACATTCAATTCTAAGTCTCATATCTAGAAAAAATCGATTTCTCTGTTTTCACCGCCGCGGGAATGTAATACAACGTTGATATACCTGAATTATATTTTCACCCGAGCAGAGCTCGCTCCACCAGCTAGGTACCGTAAAGGCGGGTTACTTTAGCTATTTTTTTCAAATAATTTTCGAATTTGTTGTGTGGTTTGTATTGATATTATCTTTTTAGTGTTCTTATACGTTATAAGGAAGTTCAAGGATGTAATCAACAAGATGCGAAGTGAATTTTGAAAATATGAAAAGGGTTTTTTTTTATTTTTTTTATTAAAGTTTGGGCCAAAGTTGTTCTTAGGAAAGGGTTACTTTAACCCCATGAACTTGATCGGTGAAAAATCGCACTTGCAGCTATCAGTGGCCAAAGAAACCGTCAAGGGCGGTAAGATTGAATATCCAGGAGAGGTTTAATGTAAGAAAAAACTTCGAAATAAATTAAAATACGATGTAAAATCAACATGTTATATTTCAAAAAGATTTACAGTAAGAAAATATCTCAAAAAATGTTAGGAAGGCAACAAACTTTCAAAAATTACAATAATATTATCATATACGGGTTTAACGTAACGATCTTAGATTTAATATGTAACCTTCGTAAACATATTTTACTTTTCAGTCTAATAAAATTATAATTTCAGTCTTAAGTAGGTATGAGAATCAACGTTTACAACAGGTACTAAGTAGCATAATCTAATCTAATACTTCACTCACTCATTCATTTCTGGAACAGAGAAAGAACCCTTTTTTCAAATTTAGGAGGTCCAATCTTACACACTATAAGGTTCCAACTATAAAGCTGTTCATCTTTAATCGCGGGCCACCGCCAGTATGTCTTACCTCTTTTCATACATGTTATAAAGGCTCCTTCCTCGGATACTGATAAGACTTGACCTGGGTATTTCCGTGAATTCCAAGTTACTAGAACATGGTCGCCTACAACAAGGTCTAGATCAAGTTGAGGACGTGAAGCTCCACGAAAAGCTGGTGGCTCTAACGTATCCTGCTTTAACTTTTCGATTTGACGTACGGGCGAGACCCGCAAGTCTTTGTCTCGACAACCTTCTACATCCACCTGCATTGTCTCTCCCAGATGAAGAGCAGAATGGTCTCTATTATTCTTTCCAACGGCATCTTCAACTTGCAGTTTCGATTTAGGTTCAAAGACCGGTAAATCTAGAATTTTCTCTTCTCGAAATGCAGGTGCATCAGCATCACTAATCTGACTCACATAGTTGGCCAGAAGAACATCATCCTCTGAGTCATAAGGCATTATGTGGTCTTCAGTGGAAGAAGCTAGACTGATGGTCCTGTCACTGCAGCTTGAAGATAAAGAAACGTTGCGTTGTCTTCGTTTTGTTGCCCTTTTCTTTTCTTTTATAGTTTTTGCCTGCTGTAAACCCGATGGACCTGCTTCTGCAAGATCAGTAGCACAGATTGATTTTCCAGGTGGTACATTAAGTTTCTTTTTTCTAATTGTTTTCTGTTCTGGGCACGCCTCAGCTCGGCTCTGTACTAATGTTTGCATAAAAGAGTTTCCGATAAGAGCTGCGTTTATAATTCGATCTTGTTTGGGCAATCTAGCTAATGGTTCCTCTTTATCTACGGGGTGTATGCCTGTCTTTCTGAAACCAGCAATCAAATTCGCCTTGGTCTCGGTCAAAGAATCCAAAGCGGTTTTTAATAGTCGTGGAAACTGATCCTTAGGTGTAGTCGACAGTTTCCTACCCAGTTGACTGTTCTTCCATTGAAGTAATACTTGCCGCCACTTGCACTTCAAAGGTCGAAAATATGCCACGTCTAGGGGCTGAAGTATATGTGTTGCGTTGGGTGGCAAGCAAATAAAACTAACATTATGCTTCTCACACTCCTTCAAAACTGTTTTGTTAATATGTGAAGCAAGGTTGTCTCCAATCACCACTTTTCTTCCATTTTTCTTCTTAAGAACTGGCATAAGATGATTGAGAAACCAGTCTTCAAATGTTGCACTGTCCATCCATCCGCTCTTTGTTCTATTGTATCGAGCGCCTTCGGGACCATTTTCAGTCCAAGTTGACCAGAGATGATCCGACTTATAAACGACGAACGGTGGAACTACTTCCCCAGCGGCGTTGCCACAGAACATGACAGTAAAATTAACTTTTGTAGCGTTTATTATTGTTTCAGGATATTTTGTTCCTCTTCTGCATAATATAGTCTTTTTTCCTGGGTCATCACAAAGGTTGCTTTCATCGTAGTTGAATATGTTTTCGGGTGGAACGCTTTCTAGTTCTTTGTCGATGTTTTCTATAAAATTGGAAATAACTTCTTCCGACACTTGAGCTCGAACTCTTTTAATATTGTTAGCAAGTCGCCGTGAAAGAGATTGATGTCGTGAAAGAAAAGAAGCCAACCAGTCTTTACCAGGAATGTTGTCCTTAAAAAATTTCACAACTCTTCCCTGGGATGCAAGGTAATTTTTTATTATAATTTTTAGGTCGAATGCTGTCAGAGGAAACCCATATTCCGAAAGCGCTGTTATGTGAGCTTCAAACGCCTTTTCTTCCTCTTCAGTAAATATAGTAGGTTTACCTGGTTTGTTAGGGTGCTTCCGGGTTAATTTGTTTTTCAAAGTGCTGCGAGGAATGTTAAACAACTCTGCAGCCGCTCTTTGTGTGAGCACTTTTGATTGGATTGCATCCAGACATTTTTTTAAATCTGCCTGGGTGTAGTCGACATATCGACGACTGCCAGGCTTTCGTCTGTACACGGATGGCATCAGGAATGTAGCTCTTTAATTTAGTTCTGTAACGAATTGATCAAAAATGTAAAGTTCTTCGCTAATAAACTTCGCAGGGCTACTTTGGCCCGCAGGTCCAAAGTTACCCGAAAAGGCGGTCAATGTATACCGATTTTCTAGATCTGTAATTTAAGTCTCAAAACATAACTAAATGGTATTTAAAAAACAATTGCCATACTCCTACATACATGCCTAAGAAAATAAATAACAATCCAATTGGAAAACTTACCAAAATACAGCATTACACATCAAAGTTTGCAGCAGAAAAAAACGCCGGTGTTAGTGTCAAAACTTCAAATGGCGCGAACATGTAGCGACGTGCACATGAGTCGGTAAAACAGTTACACAAGAATGCGTCTCCTATCGCCATCTATTAGTTACCGAAGGAACTACGACGTTTAGTTGTGTGGTCGCGACACGGTGGGCAGTTCAAACATTTTCTCAATTTGGGCCAAAGTTATGCCCTAGGGTCAAAGTAACCCGCCTCTACGGTACTATTTATATTAAATAACAACGTTAATTGATTACTTCCCCGAAAATTCGTCTCGTTCAAATAAAATCAAAACTCAATGCCTACACAATTTCTCAAATTCATTTCACTCGAACGAAAAACCTCCGCTTTTTCGGTTCAAAAACGCGAGGTGGGCCGATGAACCCCTTTAAAGCATTCGGAAAGCGAAAATCGTAGTTGAAACCAAATATTCAGTGTAAAATCTTTAAAGGTTTTAATTATACTAAGTGGTAGAAGCGAAGGGAGACCGACATCAATCTATTTAATGTGCGAGATACCTGTTCGGTGCAAAAACGATGTATCCATCTACCACACTATTCATTACGGGGCTAACGAGAGTTTGGGAACGATATTTCGGAGTTGGAACGTCGATAAAACGCAAACTAGGTGCAATTGTCGGTTTGCACTTTGGCGCCGCGATGTTTTCCGTGTTGGTGTTACGCGCCGATATGGTAACCGCAACAGAGCAATTGGCATGCCAAGTTGTTCTGCATAAGTAGAAGTTTTTTATATGAGTGATGAAAATGTTTTTTTCACCACTCCCGCACGAAAGAAGTGTCTTTCCTCTACGAAAACAGTGAGGAAAATTGGTTTTTCCTCACTGCTTGAACAGTGAGGAAAGTTGGTTTTTCCTCACTGTTTGAACAGTGAGGAAAGTAATGATCCCGTTCAGAAACTAACCTTGCCTGATTTTTTTATGTTAAGTTTGAAAGATATTTTAAAATATAAAGAATTATTTTGATTTGCTTTGTGTCTATTTAATTTATTTACCTATGATGACTGAATACTTTCTTGCTGGGAGTGGTGAAAAGTTTTGGATGCAACTTGTGAGCAAGTTCATTTGCTATTCGTTTTGTTGAGTCTTTCGCTTACTCAGGATTGAAATTTATAACCACTCGCTGCGCTCGTGATTCTATTTTTCAATCCTTCGTTCGCTCAAGACTCAAAATCAAAACTCATAGGAAAAACGAACTTTCCTCACATGTTGGATAAATAACTATTCCATTGCCGTAAAAAACCTATAACAGTTGTTGTCGAAAAAAAAAAACCGGACAATTGCGTGTCGGACCACGCACAATGAAGGGTTCCATAGTTGGGATGAATTTATCCCAAGAATAAACTTAACTTTGTAGTTCAGAAACATGTTCTCCCATAGTACATTGATATACGTCACGGTCAATTCTCCAACTGCAAATGTAAGATTGTAATCACAAAAAAATATGTGATAAACTACAAATTATAAATTTTCGAACTTTTTCTTTTTTAGTGCTGTGAGACATTGCGTCCTACCGGAAGTACCCTGTAGGTTTGGATTTATTAGCATGTGTGAAAATATGTCACCATACCATTTTATTGCGTTGACTTGAAGCTTGATATTTTTAGAGCTCCAAGGGAGCACAGATCTACGTATTTGTTGTTATTAACCCTAAAAATGGACAAAGAATTAAAAAGAATGTTCACGATTCACGAAACTTACAATTACTGTTCCTGAAAACCAATCCTTTTCTACCGCATTTATTAATTTTGACACTATTGTTTATTATTTATTTATTTATATATACTTTATTGTACACCACAAAAACACATAACAAAAAAATAACAAAATTAACACTACAAATTATATAATGTTCGTTCTAAAATAAAGGTAAACTAATATACAGGGTGTCCAGTAAATAGCACGACATACTGCAGGGAGTGATAGCTAGGGTCACTACCTATCAATACAACACATATACAATGGGCGGCCTTATCGCTTTCCGCGATCTCTTCCAGGCAACCGTGGAATGGACAGTGATTTGCCTGGACATAAAATGGGGCTGTCGTTGGTGCAAATAAAAACTATACAATATACTGGAATAGATACACAGATATATACATATCCTAAATAATAGATACATAAAAACATACATACTGACACTGTGGGTATTACGTTCTTAGTTTCTGTAACTACTAACCTATCTCTAAATATTGAGCTGCAATAAATTAAGGGAACATAATTTGTTAACTTAGTTTAAGTTTAACCGAAATATCACCCGTATTCGAGTCTAAACCTTCAAGTGCGAAAATGATAAATGCAAATCGTAAATATGAACAAGCGCTAAAGCATTAAGTGCTTCATAATTAATGAATTCGTTCGAGCAACTCTTACTTATGATTAGCATGTACTTGCATACTAATTGCAATGCCCAAATCGCCGAGATCCCGACCAAGTAAGACTTTCCCTATCGCTAATGACTTTCCCCATTGCCGCTTTTGTTACAGAACCGTCGAATTAAAGACAACATGTAACGCAACGCAGTATAAATAAATATAAATTCAAAGAGGTAACCCCTAAATAGGGCGGTCAATGCGCCCTCACGCGCTCTCAAGATGCTACCCGACAGATTTGAAAAGTGTCTCCTCCGATTTCCCCCGTCAAATTAAGTCGACTTTTTAAGTTGGCCGGATCAATTTTAAATTAGATTAAGCCCCTGGCCGATCGTGACGGCGCAAAGAGTATGAATGATGACTTAAAATATACGTACATTGTATGAAATGTATATCAAATACCGTCCAAATTAGCTTGAGCTCTCAAGGCTTTGATTTTCATTCAAAGTTAGTTTTCGGTATCCTGGTCGTTAGATAGTTACACAATCATTATGGAATTGAAGCAATGTATATTTTCCGGTGATATAATTGTATGTTTGTGTGTGGGGTCCCGTTAGGCGCATCGCTGCAACGGTACGTCCATTACAAACGGATTTCCTGGGTTCAATTCTCAGGCAAGTGTGGAATTTTTAGCGCTCTGGTGGACTGAAGCCTGTTTTTTTTGTATAGTAAGAGATGGGAATTGGATTTGAGATATATCGTATTGCTACGTTGAGCTATTGAAGTGGTTGATTTCTTGCTGCGAAGCCGATCGATCTGTCTTTGATGTTGAGTTGTTGACAGGGAAACGTTTTCTTGTGGATTTGCTCCCAGCTGCTACATGATCGGAAGCCGCTGAAATTCCTTATAGACCATGTCCCCGCAGGAGGTTGGGACTCTACGTGACGTGTATATAGGTATTAGGCAAGAAAAGGAAAACAGTCATAACATCGAAACAAACAAGGAAGGAAATAGTTTAGAACGAATTACTAAAACAGTTAGGTATCATCGTATAGCAACCAATATAGTATTCTTGTGCCTAAAAATTCACTTACGTCATCATAGCAGTGTTGCTTAGTGACAGACGTAGGTAATAGTAGATTATTCACTTAGGGAATAAATTTCGTGTTTTTGTAATGGGTGCTATTTTGAATCCCGAACGTAACGAAGGATTCTAAGGATCCCTCGCTGCGCTCAGGAGCTTTGAGCTCTGAGTTTACTCCTGTGCGAAGCTCTCCCAAGACGAAGACGCCTTTATCCCCGAGAACACTTTACTTTTCGCACCTACTGCGACGTAATAAAAAACTAAATCATTGTCGACATATAATTTTATAATTTTACATTAGCGAGCGTGTGGTGTGAAAACATAGTTATAAGTTCTCAGAATTACCTCACACAAAGAGCTGTTCTACCTCCGATTTTCTGAACATTGTATGTAGGAACATAAAAATAGGTGTCTCCATCAACCTATAATGTACCCACTGCTGGGACACAGGTTTGAGTGGGTGGTAATCCACCACGGGGGCCCAGTGCGTATTGGTAGATGTTACATGTTTTTGAATTTTTGGTTCTAGGCCCTACCGGATTCCTCTCGATGTTTTCCTTCACCGTTTTGAGAGCAGTGGTGATGAAATAATTCACACAAAGTAAAGTACCTGTCTGGTACGAATTTCGTAAGTCGTGGCTGTTACCAGAGCTCTAAATAGGTGTCTATCTCTATAATACTTTATACAACTTACTTTTAACCCCACAAACTTCACCAATGAAATGGAATAGGAGCAAAAATTCGCTCTAGTGGCTCGAGCTCAGTTTGGATAAGTTCCAAATTGTGTGACAATGATGCAGTTAGAGCGCTGTCAAAAATGGCTCGAGTTTAATAAAAATGTCGAGCCAAAGCTCTGGGGTTATTTTTATGATGAACATTGATGTTACTGTTTGAAATGTCGATTTTTTGTTTCAATAAAGTCTGTATTTGTTTCCACAATTGGCATATTTCATGTATTTTAGACCCCTTTTAAAGATCGGTAATTAAATATTGAGCAAAATATTTAATTAAAATAGGACTAGAAGTAACATTTAAAGAATATTAACTCTTAGCTATTATAATATGAAATGGTAAAAAGCAGTTGAATAATATATTTTATATATAATATAATAAGTAAATTACGTGTCAATTTAGATGATAGGTATGTAAAAGTATCAGTGTTTGTCGAATTTTGTCGCTGACAGTACCTACTTTTTCTTCCTTAAATCTACCTGTAATTACAGACTTTTAATAAAAAATATAATTACAAAATGTTTTATGAAAATATTTTATCTTTGCATTTAAGCATCATCACTAATCATCAGTATCTAATTAATAACGAACTTTGTATGTTTCATTATTTTAAAGTGTGTCAATGGTGTCATCACAATGTCTTGTTTTCTTCCATTTTTTGTTTGTTTGTTTTCATATTGGCACCTTGCAGCTATTTGCTAATAGCTAAAGTTATTATTTGATCGTGCTTTTGTAATGTTATGCTATGTTTTTGTGTGCACTAAATTTATCTATTCTATCAAAAAGTACCACTCCAAAACTTTTTTAGACGTGTTGGTACTTCGAGCCACGTGTACCAGGTATCGGGGTCAAAATATGCACCAGCAGTAACAGGTTAGTGCCCTACAAATGCCAGTCTGACCCGGTCTACCCCTGTTGACATTTATACCGCGAAGGGACCGTCAGGTGCCACGCTCGATAATTAAATGAGGGGTTAACATGAATACTACCATAGGCCTGTAGGTGTCACTTGGGACAATTCTTTTTATGTTTAACAGTCTCGCCCTATGTGAAACATATCATTATTATGTCAGTTTGTAAAGACAACTCGGCAACTAAACAGAATTTAAATGTTATTAATTCTTGTATTTTTTATAACCAGCTTGGTTGGCAGGAAAATTCTTTCTATAACGGTAACACATACAGACAGACGGGTTTGATAAAAAAAAACATATCGCGCGTGCAGCACCGTACACGTGATAAAAGTGGCACAAAAAAAAAAGAATAAGTGAGTGCGAGAGACAGAGAGAGTTATATCTTTCTTCTCTCTCATGTAACGAAATGACCCTAAACGTGATGCGTCCTTGAAATTTAACTGTCAATTCTCGTGCAATTATTGAATCGCCACCTGCGAAAATAAATACCGTCCCTGGTTCTGTCATTTGAATTCGGCTTGTGTATGACTTTTATCCAGCCTGTTGGGCGCATCTGAATAATTTAATCTTTTTTATCCACTGACATATCACTACGTATCTACTACCATCTTGATAAAAATCAGTAGCGAAGGGTGAAATCAATCTTATTAGAAGTACAAAGAATTTCCACAAAAATATAAGCTTGAATACGTTACGACGAATAGTCTTCGTTACAATACTCCTGAAAGTAGTAGCGAAAGTAGCAGTTTAGGACATAATGACGTAAAGTTTGAGAATGAGACAGTAAATGTACGCTTACGTATGCAACTTAATTGCTCAATTCTTGTCAAATATGACGTGACGATCACATCAAGCAATTTTCTGTGACGCCAAGATTGTAGGGGTTGCCAAGAGCCACGCAACTTTAGTTGCCCGTGTAAATGGACCTTAAGTGTGTTCACCACAGATTGACATACTCATAGCTACTCGTATGATAACATAATCGTCTCCAATGATACATGAAACAAACCACGATAGTGCTCATATCGCTTAATTCGCTCCATTAAGACCCGTATCACAGATTAAGCGCATCCGCACTGATGTCTTTGTGGAGCGATTGAAGCAATACATGCTCATCGCTCATGGAAGGAAGCAATTAACTGTTTTGTTGATGGCGGAGAAAATAATAACAGTGATAAATGGTACAGAAATGTGAAGGAAATAATAGAAAGTTAATTGTAGAAATCTTAGAATTACCAAAAAATAATAAAAACAAAGATTGTACTTTTAGAGATGGAAAGTTATCGAAAGAGATAATTATCATCAAAATAAATCAGACTATGTCTCGTACAATCTGAAAACACTAAAACATTCAATGCTTTTCATCAGATAATCACAAAACTAACACGTGTTTAATGCTAAAAACACCAAACTTACCAGATATAGTCGTGTTTGTGGCGCGCATAATTAAACCGTAAGTCCAAACAAGTATTTCTATATACAAGTTCAAGCATGAATTAACACCAGAACTCTGCCTACGTAGTTAGCATAGCGTGAAGATGAACCATATAGTTCCTCCTACGTGAAGTTAGTCCATTCAGAGTTCCTGTCACCCGTAGTTGTATAAACATAACTGAACTAACTTCTGCATTAATGTTTTAGTATAATTAAAACTAGTTGGGTTAGTATGGTAGGGCAGACTTTTGTGGCCGAAAGTAAGGCCGCCCTATATTTACTAAAAGAGGTGTGGTCAGAGAAGTCAGTTTGCTAAATATTTTAAATGTAACCATGTAGACACAGCCGCCGCGCCGCCGCCGCACCGTCGCGCGTCGCTGCTTGATTTTACTATATCACTATAAAACGCGGCGGCGCGGCGCGGCAGCGGGCTGACAACGTTGCATATACACAGATTATAGGCGCAGTGGCGGCGTGGTGACAGATGAGAGTGTTAAAGATTTGTCAAGGATAGGAGAAAGTCTACCCCGCGTCCTATTTAAAAGCGATCGCGCGGATACACGATCGTTCGAACATTTTGTTCGCTGAACCTGAACGCGTGGTCGCGTCGACAGAGGGCACTTTCCGGATTTCCGAACACAAAGCGTCTTCGCGCGACGATCGCTTTTAAATAGTACGCGGCCTCAGTGTTTGAGATGAATATACATATACGAAAAAATGGTTGAAAAACGATGACCAGACATATTAACCTACTACTTGTTCTTCTTCGTCATTCATAATTTGTTGGCCCAAAACTTGGCCACTTCCACGGCGTTATCGGTGGCAGCGCAAAGGTCACTATGGCTGCATGTTTTGGGAGAAAGAGGGCATGATAGAATTTGGAGCATAGTTTGTAACACAGCTCCACTACCACACCATGCTGCCGTTCCATCGAGGTACCACCACTTTACGAGGTTATAAGTTAAAAATATATAGTATAAGTTAAAAAGAAAAGATAAAAGAAAAACAAAATGAAAACTAAGTTAGCGTGTTAATGGTTCTAGAAAAAACTAAATTAAAACAATCGAATCCTTAGTTTTCTTCAGAGGATAAGAAAATATCCCGGGAGCCCGATATCTGCACCACGCTCCAATTGGAAGAAGAGTAAGCAGGGGCGATTAAATTAAATGGTTACGAGGGTGTTAAGAAAAAGCACAGTAAATAGTTAAGAGTAAAAAAGAAAAGTAGAAAATGTCTCATTTCGAATAGATAAAAATCTAGTTTACAGAGAAAGTGTCGAAAGTGGGATCTGGCGTTTGATTTCCAATTGATTCCAATAAAGTATTCTGAGGTTTGAGGAAAATTAACCTTTGTTCTAGGATGAAAATAAGTGAGATGACACTCTTGCGCATTTAAATGGCCTGTCATACTTATTTTAGCTTATTTTAGTTAGTTATTTTATATCTTTTTTGTTATTTGTGTAAGTTCAGTTTTTTGTTCTTTTTAGACCTAAGTCAAAGCTGTTTTGTTTTTCATTTTAATTACTTTATCATTTTATATAATTGATGAATTTACGAAGATTCCTTTGTTTTTTGTGAATGTCGTGTACACCTGTAATTGATAGCCTATACTTGTTAACTTTTATATTTAATTTACAATGTTTATGCTGTTGGCGTACCTACCTATTTTTAATAAATAAATAAACCTCAAACGTGGCTGTTCTGGTCGAGACTTATGCGAAAGCCAAATCAAATTAGTTTATTTATTCAAGAACACTTACAGCATATACATTCAACATTGGTTTACAAAATTGTTTAGAAAATTTTGATTTCCAATTGATTCCAATGAACAGGACGAAAGTTTAAATTACAGCAATACATAATATGTTTACAGAAACAGGGTATACAGGGTATACTCGGAATAAGATTGATATTCGAACAGCAATAGGATCTCATGAACTCAATTATTCAGCCGTTTGAAAGCATGTGTGATGTGTGTTACTTAACTTATTTGATACATGTGCCTCCGCCACGTGTTGGTCTGACCTTGAGACTATCCAACTTCGTTTTACTACTTGTGTCAAAAGTATTTTATATTTTTTCTAACCGTTGGGACTTGGGAGCTGCGGCTGCTGTCAGATTATCCACTAGTCGGATAAAAAATAAAGCTTGACCAAAGATGAAGAGAGTTAGTATAATTTGGCCAGAAGTGTACTTTTTAACATTTGGACCAAAATCCCTAGCGTTAGATAAAGTCGATTGTGTTTGAAAATTAAAAGCTTACTTCGAAAACCTCCCACCAAAAATCTTCAAATGTTAATTCCAAATTGCCAATCAGGCGTCCTGTACAAAATCTGTACGGGATCCCGAATAAATGCCCAAATCCCGGCGGTCCCGGGACCGGACACGGGACTAATGTCGCGGGCAGCCGGACAAATAGAGCGCTGGATTAGCGACGCCCTGATTAACTAAGCCTGATGTCAGCCTGTTTTGTTATGCACCCCTAGTACTTTCAAGAGATTGGACATTATTTTCCTGCGTATGTCTGTTATTTTAACATCAAAATGACGTCTCACTTACGTAATAGGAACGATTTGAGGAAAATAAAAAAGCTGTACTTTGGAAGCACTCGTCCATTGACCTTTGTAAAATATTCTGAATGTTAATCTCGCAAACCGTAGCGCCACAATAAAGTTGGCGATCCCGGATGGATCCCCAATCCCGTGGGGCGGACCGGACACGGGAGCAATGTCGTGGGCAGCCGGACAAATAGGATGTTGGATTAGCAACGCCTTGATTAACTAAGCTATGTCAGCCTGTTTTGTTATGCACCCCTGGTATTTTACGAGATTGCATGTTTTTCTGTCTCTATAATTAAGGCTGTTGTTTTCGTCTATGAGGCTCTATGGACCTCTATGGTGGGGGACAGTCATAGCCAAGCCAAAAGCATGAATATTAATAAGTTTGACATTTAAGCAAAAGTCATTTGAGTTATTTTTTTGCTTAACAACCTTGACATTTCACTCTTTTTCTCGATTGTTCCAAAAAGTCTGAGTTTCGAGACGTATTGTCAAACTCGTAATATTGCTTTATCTGAAGTCACGAAAACGCCAAGATCTATTTATTTTTGTGACAGATAGTTTCATCCTTAGTAATGATTCAATACGAGGGTTTATTTTAAAGTGGTATATAAAAAATGACAATTATGAAGTCAATGTTAACTACGATGAGCTCACTCGATTGAACCAAGTGCAATAGCACACTTACTGTTCACAGACTAAGTGCCAATATCACCAATGAGTCTGAACACGATCAGCAGATCTAAACTTCGTTCAGGAGCTGTCACTGTCAAAATTCCACAACAATTATGACACTGACAACTCTTGAACGCGGTTTAGATGTGCTGATCCTATTAAATCCACCTAAGAAGTGTAGTTTATTCCCTATCCACAAGGACTACAAGGAAACCCTAATATACTATCCCAGCTAATATTATAAACGCGAAAGTGAGTTTGTTTGTTTGTTGGTTACGCTAAAACGGCTGAACGGATTTAAATGAAATTTAGCGCATGAGTAGACCATGATCTGGAAAAAGACATAAGCTACTTTTTATTCTGATATTCCCACGGGATTACGACTTATGCGAGTGAAACCGCGTAGCGCAGCTAGTTATTAATAAAACAACCTCCAACCTGAACATTATCACTTTCATCAACAAAGTGGAATCTCGCTTGTTCACCTGGCGGTATATTGCATAATATGGGGTATAAGTAAGTGGCGCGCGCGACCCTGCATAATGCTGCATAATGCTGCCCGCGATGCATTAACATTTATGTTGGCTCAAGTAATGACACCCGATGCTTCCGTAATTAACGAAGGCGACGCGTGTGGTCTGAGGTTTGAGGAAAATTTACTTTTTATACAAAAAAAAAAATTGAACGCGAACTTGTATTGATCCGATATGCAAACCAAAGAAATGGTGAATAGATGCTAGGAAGGAAGCGAACACTGAGATGACTGCACAAAACAGAGATGTACCTATATAAGAAAAACGTACCGCTTCAACCTCAAACGTGACTAAGTTCTGGTCGAGACATACAGGCTCAAAGTTCGCAAAATTCCTTAGACGTTTCGGGTATCGATCTCCAAACATTTATTTATTTTTAAAAGATAGATGGATAGTTCGATTGATATATCGTTTTTTTTAGTGCACACAAAAGACAGCATAACATACAAAAGCAAGATTAAATAATTACTAATTAGCTATTAGGAAATAGATGCAAGGTGCCAATATACAAACAAATAAAAAAGGAAGAAAACAAGACATTGTGATGACACTATTGGCTATGACACAGTTTAAAATAATGCATCAATGAACGTAAAAAAGTGCGGTGTGCGCTTCAAGGTTGCTCCAAATGGGAGTCCAGCTCAGCATGTGCCAGGCAAATATACTTGACGCTGATATTCTGCTGAAACCCTGCAGTGACATACGGATGTCGAGTAGATGAGATAAATATGCGAGCTTGTGTTGTCCCACTGCAAGGCAAAGGTCCAAAGGTCTCCCTTTCTCCTTTCCAGTCTCTCTGTCTTGAGCTAGTGTGACCCAAACCTGTCTGTAGACGTCAAGCTCGTCTCGTCATCTTCTCCTGGGTCTGCCTCGATGTTGACGGACGTTTTCTGGGACCCACATGGTGCAATGATTAGTAAAAAAAAAAAAAACTGATTTGATATTTTTTTTAGGGTCTACGACCGTAGGTAATTTAGATACCATCACGTCTGCGAAGTTTCCCTAGTTATTTTACTTTGACTTGTAGATAAGTGAAATCATCGATAAGACGAAGATGAACCTCAAATAAATTGGGATAAGGCTGTTCAAACTGCAACATGACGAATTCGCGAATGACGAACGATGACGAATGTTCTAGAAAACATAATCACACTATTACCTACTCATTTACACCCTAGGCACAGTATAATAAAGTAACAGTATTATGTCTCGGCATTGACCACGAAATAATTAACTGCGGCCGCTCGGCAGATAAACCTACCGCGTTCATGCCTAGCTGCCGCACACTCGAGACTGTTGCGTACTGTTATGCACTGATATTTCAAAGCGCGTCGTTCCGGCTGTTTTTACGATGACATACTGTTACTTATTTATACTGTGCCCTTGGTATAGGTATACTAAATATGTTCTACAAGTAAGATATGATGATACATTAGTAACATCAACAAAGCCTCAGCTAATTAAAAAATCGTGTGCAACATACAACTTCGTTCTACGACATTCCATGCCCTCTATAAGCTTAGCAACTCAAATGATATCACCAGAATAATGATATCATTAATTTATCCTCGAGGCAACACTTCAACTGCGCTTTGTCACCTCCTTATTGCGAAACACATGATACTTTTTTATTGTGTTGTCGGGTGACACAACGCACGCAGTAAAGTGTTAATGCACGCATTAAAAAGTTTATGCGTTCTTTGAAGTTTTTAAATGCGTTTGTACGTGCTCTGTGGAAAGTCTGGAAGTCGTGGAAAAAATAAATCATTTAGATAATATTTTCTTTAATATTATTTTCAAGTGATGACACAATAATGGTAGGTAATATGATTTGTTAGAAGAGGTTAGGGTATCGTGTTACCCAGTAACTGGGTTGTGGAGGTCAGATAGGCAGTCGCTCTGCACCCTAATTGCGTAACACACTTTCAATCACAATCTGAATCAAATAAATAAATTAAATAAATACTTTTGGTGTTTTACAGAATCACTCCGCTGATTAGACTGGAAGCTAACTATAACATAATTCGAAAAAGGCTGTTCAGATGATGCATAGTATTTGTGAGAATTGTTTCGGAAAGTAGTGAAAATAATTAAAAACCACGTATGTAGAGCATCACTGTTATTTAATAATGTGAAAATAACAAAACGTACCTACATAATATTAATTATCACTGTAATTAACGTAGCCCTGTTATATAGGCTGCAGGCATTTTGCAAATGGTACGTAATCGTAAAATGTTTTCAACATTGTGAATAGTAAAATGTTAAAATGACATGTTATTAAAGTTTTTAATAACAGTAAACATTGTAACAGAGTTAATTTCACCATATGACTAGTTGTTGCTGCGACTGTTCGTATACATATAAAAAAATATTTAAAAAATGGTTTATTTCATATATCTCGTTTGGCTTACATTGCCTATCAAGGAGTCTCCATTTAGGCATAGAAAATGCCAGTAGTTGAAGGCTCCGGTCTTCCCTTACGTTATAAACGCACGAGCACAAACAGGTATGTTGAGAAACAGAAAGAAAAAATACAAATAAAAACGTCGACCCCTCGTTAGAACTGACACATTAACAATGGCAATGCATTTTGACAGTTCAACAACATTCATTGCGTTATTTATTATGTTGAATAGACGTATTTTTCAAATCCATGAAGCATTTGGAACTTCCTTCAAACTCCTTCTGATTGTGATTGAAAGTATGTTTCGCGATTGACGAGCAGCTATGGGGTTGAGTTTCAAATTATCTTGTTGAAGTACATTCACGTCTTAACTCTAACGAACACGTCTTCTAAAGTTAATTGATTCAGACTTGACCTTGCGGAAATCCATGATAAAATACAATAGACGTAGATATATGTATTTAGTTACCTATTCCGCTTAACTATTCCTACCTAAAGAGTCATGAAAAACCCTGTAAGAAATCGACACGTGTTTCACTTCTCACGCCGAGCTCCGGCGCGTCCGGCGCTCGGCGTGGCAACACGCCGTGTTCGGGTTCGCGACCAGTCTATCGTCATCCTGAGGATGCCTCGTTGAGAGGTGAAAAACGTGTCTATTTCTTACAAGGTTTTCTTACGACTCTTTAGGAACAATTAAGCGGAATAGATTACTAAATACATATCTACGTCTATTGTATTGGTTCTAAGTTTAATATTTATCTCCAATAGTTTACGCTATAAGTTGTCCGTCAGTTCATATTGAAACTGTTCTAAGAAAATGTATACTTTACAAGCGTAAAGATTTTCTCGATAAATAACAAAAATTCACCATTAATTTCCGTGTCTTATTTGATCAACAGTTAATTTTGTTTTTGCCAATCAGTCCTTTCAAGGCGTTCCTGCTTACCTTTTTACCTACAACACAATAAGGTGATTAATAGCTATCTTTTGTCTACCGAGCGTGGGTAGCACATACGTAGAACCACCATTGAATAGGTCTCTACAGAAGTTTCACAAGACACGAAACACAAGACACTCATTCAAAGACAGGACAAATGAAAACATCCTCTGTGAAAGTGTAAAAGTATTTAAAACTATATAAATTATAGCTTAACGGGCCGGCGGAGCATGCGTAGTTCATACAAACGTAATACCAAAATAATTTATAAATCAAACATATTCTTAAGGTAGTGTGTATTTATTCCGATTGGATTACAGAATATCTAGGCTCCTAAATATATATTTTGAATGGACACTGATTTTAAGACGAGTTATGAGAAAAATAAGTTTTCTATAGAAATTTTAAATTCCTCATATCTCGTCTTTATATCAGTGTTCATTCAAAATATATATTTGGGAGCTTAAATATTCTGTAATCCAATCGGAATAAATACACACTACCTTCAGAATATGTTTGATTTACAAATTATTTTGGTATTACGTTTGTATGAACTACGCATGCTCCGCAGGCCCCTTAAGTTACTCAGTAGTAATTATAGCCTTCTATTGGTGAAATATTTTTTTTTTAATTAGTCCCGTAGTTTATTCATTAAAAACAAAAATACAAATCTTTTCTCTTTGTAATTTATTTATAAAATTAAGAAATAATTGATTATTATCATTAATATAGACCAGGGGTGGCCAATCGGTCGATCGTGGCAAAGGCAAAAAAAAAAACTTATTTGACAGCGCAGGCTTTTGCAATTCCCATTCAATCTTATATTGCAAGGCTGTTGCGGAACTATGGGTAATACACAGGTAATGTTGGCAATTTCCAACTACAATCCTGAATCTGCTAATCTAGCGGAAGATGCTCAGATGCAATGCTCACACTAATGTACCTATATAAGTTAAAAATAATAATTTTAAGTTTATGTTATCCCTCTTAATAAAATAAAAAATACTACATACTTTTATGCTGTTTCATATAAAAGTATGTATTATTGCTAGATCTTGGGTCTAATGAAATTGGCCACCCCTGATATAGACCACCCTACTATTATTTCGTCAAACAGATGAATAACTTATTGCTGAAATGAAGCAGACTCCCAGACGGCCAATAGCTTATAGGTAGAAGCATTATACTGTGCGCTTATAAGCAATTAATAATATTATTATAGTCATCGAGGATTTTGCCAAAAATTGTCCCAGGGGAACCTAGGATTACTTAATGTTTCCAGCCTTTGAAGAATGAAATGTTATTTATAGTTTTAGGCCAGTATTTTTACAGGCGCAAAAATAATTCCTTGTGAAGATTGGTCCTTCTGAGTTGTTTTTCAGTAGCACACTTAGAACAGTCTGTATACATAGTACCTACTGCATTGTTTACTTAGGAGCCAATGATGTCACCCGACGTTATAGACAAACAGCATTATAGACCGACTTGATTCATACGTAACGAAGAGTTCTGTGGTTTTAAAAAGCATTGCAAGGAATTTATAATGTGTATGAGAAACAATTTAAACACATCATCAGGTTAAGCTACGCTTGTCGGGGTTAGTCCGTGGATGTGTGACCATCTTAACATACCGAGACTCCTCCGTGCCTCGGAAAGCACGTTATGCCGTTGGTTCCGGCTGTCATTCGTGGATCCTTGACAGTCGTTACGAAGCCCGAAAGTCTGACAACCAGTCTTACCAAGGGGTATCATATTACCCAGTTACTGAGTTGTGGAGGTCAGATAGGCAGTCGCTCCATGTAAAATACTGGTATTCAGTTACATCCGGTTAGACTGGAAGCAGACCCCAGCAGTATTGGGAAAAGGCTACGCAGATAGTATTTTTAAAACATTTTACACACGCCTCGGTGATAAAATCGCGATAGTCATAATTTATTTGTGCAACATTTTAATATTGAAGTTTGTATCTTAAGAATATGCAATCTTTCTTTTAATCTGAGGATAAAGTAACTGATAATATTACTTTACCTCAATGTTTCCATTATTGTTGTTTATTTCCAAATGTGAAATTAATATTGTTTACTAACGAAACATTTATCATTGTTACAGATTTAGCTGTGATGACAGTAGCTCTACTTAGAAAATTTTCCTGGTGAGTGTCCCAATGTAATCTTAATTTCGATCAGTTTTAACAAGAAACTATATCAAGGTATTTACAAGGCAAAACATGTGGTGAAACGCTAGGAGGGGACGCCCTAGAAGGACATACAATGACCTTATTGGTGATGTTCTTCAGAAAAGTCGGGGGTAGATGTATGAAGATAAACGAAGCAAGTTCTGTACTTTCTACCTACCCCCATAGGGAAAAAGCGTGAGTTTATGTATGTATGATCAATGACTATCTTAGATAGTGTAGCATTCAATTCAGAAAGATCGATCCTAGCTCAGAGGAGAGGCGCCGCATAACCAATTAGGTTATCAAGAATAAGTAAATATGTGTCAAAATTGTTGCAACATACTTAGTTCCAACTTCCTAACTTCAAGTAAGCAGACTAGCAACTAGGTCACACGATAAAGAACCCTATCGCACAGAAAACGTTCCACTTTAACCCTATTTAAAACTAGAGCGCCTATAATAGGGTAATAGGGTGCATAATCTTTACAAAATCTCATACGGTGCGCATAAAACGATAGTCGAGACATTTGTCGTTATCTCGCGTTCGTTCGACGCAAACGATTCGGAAAATCGAACGGAGCCGGCCCGTGTCGACTTCCATTACCGGTATTAGAGTGTCGAGCGCTCGTCGCGATCGGTATAGATTGCGCGCGATAGCCCCCGTTTGATCGCGGTTCCGAGATATTTATGCGAAGATTGACGCGCGTCTGATGTGATTTGAATGTTCAAATCCTGTGGAAGAAATATTTTATGAAGATCTTTTTTTAAGAAGAAAAGGTTGTTAAACGAAGGTTTAAATAGGTAGCTAGAGCTGACGTCAATCGTTAACCGCAAATAATTTAATGTAATTAGTTGTCAATGAATCAGTATTTCTAGAAGCGTTTTATTGTGAGGACTTACATTGTTATTATGTTGGTAAGCCAGTCAGAATTACATCTTGCGTTATCCTCTATATTAATTTTAATAGGGATGATGCCTGGGTCAAAAAAAAGAAATTCTATTTAGTCCGTCAGTAAGATAATAAAAAAAATATTAGACAAGTATTTTTTGCTTTATCATATTAATAAAAAATGACTCAGATACAACGCATTAAAGTTGGGGAGTGGGGGTTGATACGTCACAAGTATGTATAAAATCTACATATAAGTGACGTCATGGCACATTATAACTCCATGTATCGCCGTAATCTTTTGATAACGTAAAAAAAGAAAAAATACGTGTACGTTATTTTTTCATAATCTACATTACGGACAAAAAACATTTTTTTAGTCATCTTCCCTATTGTGAAAATTAAGTACAAAAAGTAACAATTTTAATTTTCTCTTATGAATTAGTTTCTATTAATACCAGCAAAAAATTTGAGAAAATGTAGACTATATTTAATTAAACAGATATAAACAAAAGAACAATTACACTTCGACAGATAACTCAATAATTTCTGGACGAAATATCACAGGAAAAAAACGTCCCCTGTCCGGAAACATTTCTCGATGCACAACGAATTGTGTAAGGGTAACGATGGTAGATTCTGCGATACCAGCGAAAACACCCTCAAACTTGTTAAACAGGGGGATGCATATCGCTTCAGAGGAGACAATAGGAAATACTGAATTTGGTATTACGCTTCCTGTCCTCTGGGAATTCGAAATCCGAATACAGATTCCATTTTGCAATGTCAAAAAGTTTCCGGAATTATTCCGGTTGGGTAGTTTTTATTTTTCGTATTTTTTTTGTGATCGGTGTACAGTGATTTTATTGTCCGTGACAGCATAATGATACATGATACTCGTAAGTGAAACATTTTTTTTTCTGTACGGTCTACATTCTTTTTGATCGGGTCACCATTGATTCTACATTAGCATCTTCAAATTTTGTGGCTTAATGTGACATCTTTCTCGCATTCATCTTCTACACTTCAAAAGAACAGCATCACTTAGAGACCAGCATTCTTAAGCGTAACCACAATAGAAACGGGTTTTGCCGACGGAAGAATAGACAAAATGACAGATAAATAATCACAATCTGTCATTTTATCTATTCTTCCGTCGACAAAGCCCGTAGAAAACCCGTTTATCTGTGGTCATGCTACGCGTGCTGTAAAATATAATTCCGCCAATAACTTATAACAAATGAATCACCATTCACCAAGAACAGGTATTTCCGCTGACCACACTCGACATAATTTTGCACCTAAGCATCTAAAGTTTAGCATACCTACGTACATTTTAATGAATAACCAACCATAATAATATATTTTTTTTTTTTATTCTAGAAAAATCATAAACTTTGACAATAGACAAGTTATACAGAATGGTGTATACAAAACCATGACAAAACATTAGTAAGACTAACGTGAATATACGCTACAAATACCTCGTTATTTAGGTAGACGGACAGAATATCCTACAGAGAAACTGATGCCCGTTTTCACTAACATTAAGCGACATCTAAACGAATGCCTAAATAAAAGCGCATTGTTGGATTTTCAACGCTCGCCTCTGCTTGTGGTTAACATTGCAGACTGCACTTATGTAATAGGATTCTGTGCCAATTTTTTTTTAGACCTGGTTGAAGTGCTATTTACCTATTCTCAGTAGCAGCCCGAAGCCGCGATTAGTGCCCGTTTGATGGCAATAGGCTCGCCTCCTATTACATGGGACTTAAATATAACTGTAGAAATAAGGGTGTAGTATACCTTTGCCCTCTGCCCAACCCTTTGTGTAAACAAGTCGTAATGTTATGTGATGTGATGTTTGTACTATTACCTATTATGTGCTAATAGTGTTAAGGCTCCCGCAGACAGGCGCGATGCGTTACCGGTAGAACAATTTTCGTAAAGTTTTCCTAGTTTTTTTTTACCAGAGTCGCGTTGCGCCTGTCAGCGGGAGCCATTTACAGCGATCCGAAATGGTGCACGTTTGCCTTGCTAGATGGTAGGTACGTTTTCATCCATGTCATGTCGGTATCGTTGGGTATTATCATCAGCAATGAGTTCCACATCTTAGCGTTCATAAAATTATTAGACATACACTATGCCCAAAGGTTGAGTATCCACCGCTGTCAATTTCTCACACACCCAAACCAGGGGTACGAAACCTTTCCACAGCTAGTTATCGAACAATAGTAGTATTGTCTTGTCTATCCGGATTCAATCACCGGGCCCTTTGTTTAGCCACTCGATGACAAATTCGGATAGCTCGTGACATCGAGCTTTTTAATATTTATGGTACGGGATTGTTTACCTGCCCTGTTTTGTTGGGTAGGATGTGAATTTATGAACTATTTATTGCAGTTTGTGATAGAAAGAAGGGCGGTTTATGGTTTTGATCATGGCAAAGAATAGAGTCATGTTGGTGTTATTGCTACTACCAAAAAGTTAATCAGGACGTGCCAATAATTTACTATATTCTAGTGCTTCTGAACAAAGGCTTTGACTGTCGTAATTAGTTGGTTCTCTGCGGACATTCCCTTTGTCATCTCAAAACGGCAGCTAGAATGCACTTAATTGAAATAGCTTGTACCCTGATTACTTCTTCTTGTTGAATCACGCCCAACAGCTATTAAATCATAGCAAATTACGATGCCGGATTATAAATTCCTTTAATTTTCGTTCGATCGTTGTGCGAACTGCAACCTTTATAAAAACATTGTTATTTGGATATCAATAAAAAGAATATTTGTTGTTATCGTGTCTTTGTTTAAATCTGACAAAATATTTATCACGTAGGTTATTTTAGTTGGTGTAAATACACCAATTTTATTAAATTAAAGAAAGAAAAAAGGAACAGTCAATGCAATTTTATTTTATTCGGGCAAAAAACAAAACGTCTTAATAAACTCCACATGCTGTAACGAAACGCGAAACTCTTTTTATAAACGTCAACTTGACGTTTGACATTCCGAATCGAGAACTCGACTGAACAAAAACTCGTATTCGATGTCTCGTTACGTGTTGAAGAGAATTTATTACGCAATCCCTGTCCATTGATCGCGAGTTCCTTCGCGCGAAGTTTACATGAATTAAATGGCATTTTATGTTGCGAAAAAATAATCGATCATTATTCGATTCTCGATTCACTCATGGACATTTCACTGGTAAGTACGACAGGTGTCATTTAAAATCGAATGTGCCACTTGAGAATTTGTAATCGTTAATTATTTTGGGTAACTACTGAGCACGTTATGTTAATTGAATTAATATACGGGTGTTGTCGAAACGTATCACGCAATATGTCGTCACCGAAGGAAGTATGATGACAGAGTAGTGTAGGTACCATCGAAGAACTTCATATCGAAGTAGTTTGAAAACAAAATCCCGTGAACACGATGACCACATCTGTTACCGCTCCGGTCCTATAGCCGCCAAGCGCTGCAAGCAGAAATAGACCTTACGGTGTATAGATATGAAGTTCTTCGATGGTACCTTTAATTCCAGTTAATATTTTGAAAAATGCATAAATTAAAGCGGTCGTGTATGTCAGGAACTCAGGATAACCCTATAATTTCCCCTGTCCAATGCGAGGGTAAATTAAAGCTGTAATACCAGGGTAGCTGAAGATTGTTTCTTTGGTAACTCTTTACTTTCTTTGCTTTATTATACCTGCACGCGTAGCATGACAACCATTGAAACGGTTTTTGTCGACGGAAGAATAGACAAAGTGACAGATTGTGATTGTTTATCTGTCATTTTGTCTATTCTTCAGTCGACAAAATCCGTTTCTATTATGGTCATACTAAGCGTGTTGCTGCTAGTTACGTATCTTATTAAAATAATTTTGAGCCACAAACATACCTAACCCCATAATTAACCACTTCAAAATACAAAAATTACTACAAGCTTTCGCACCTGGTCTACAGTTTTAAACACGCGCTTTATTTTACATTAAAAGCTAACAAGCTGCTAAAATGTTCAAAATAAAAACAAACTCAACAGCCGCCATCTTTGTCCATAAATTAAACTAATCTGACAGTGGGCTGATCAGTCATAGTGTCAGAGTTACGTCGCCATTGCGCCTGCGCCTCGCGTGCCAACTATCATCGCTTGCGATCACCGGCCTATCGCACGCGAGCCTCCCCTGTGAAATGTTCCTTTTATATTTTATTTTATATCCTTCGGGTTTACAAGCAGGTCACACGGACGAACTGTTTTTTTTTTTACATTTTTCCTAAAGGAAATGATCGTTAGTACTTTTTTCCTAACCGATTGTTCAAGAATTAGCGTCGGTGTGTGAGTAATAAAGTTACTAGTCGTATAAATTACTCATACACGCAAACTAGTGCTAGAGAAAAATAATACTTATAAATAAAATGATTCACGTTGTATAGCGTTTATAACTTAGGTCTCGTCATACTCCTTGGTAATGGTTTAACATTAGATACGCAATATTCTGATAAAATGGCCAGCTACAATTCTCAGAAGCCTCATCAGACTTAGAAATAAGTGCTTCTCAATCTTGTCCCACTTTGTAAAAGAATATTCAAAGAGAATAAAATACAGGTCGCCCCATAAACTGGAAGCCCAACAAACATTTTACTGCAAATACTTTGAACTTTTTATTTTGCAAATTCCTTCCAGCAAGTTCAAACAAGTGAATTACTTTAGTAAAATAGTACGTTTCACTCACCCTACTTTACGCTTGCATTGTCGCATACCCGCCAATTTTGTTGGAGTCCCCCTACTTTGAAAAGTCGAAGGGCTCTAGTCCTTTGACTTTATTTGTGAATAGTGAGCTAAAATAAGTTCCTCCGGTAAAAAAATACTATTTTACATTCTTCATCATCATCGTCATTTCAGCCGAAAGGCGTACTGCTGGACACAGGCATCCACTGCTGGACACATTTTACATTAATCAAATAGAATGCTGATGAATACTTCAATATTATTTTTGAGACTGAAAATTGTTATATTATTTTATAAAAGCTGCACAAACGAATGTGTTAAATGGTTATTCAATTAGCATATATTTTGTATACACCCACGTTTCACCCTAGTAAAACAATTCGAAAATTAGCATTACCCAAATAAAGCTACCTATTAGAATTGTTTGCGCATTACCTTTATACTTAAAAAAGGCTTGCTATGATTTGATTTTATAACAAATTATACCTTGGCTTTTTAGGGTTCCGTACCCAAAGGGTGAAACGGGACACACCGCTGTCCGTCTGTCATCAGGCTGTATCTCATGAACCGTGATAGTTATACATTTGAAATTTTTACAGATGATGTATTTCTGTCGCCGCTATAACAACAAATACTAAAAACAGAACAAAATAAATATTTGAGGGGGCTCCCATACAACATACATGATTTTTTTGCCGTTTTTTACGTACGGAACACTTCGTGCACGAGTCCTACTCGCAATTGGCCGGTTTTTTTTATTTGAAGGCGGAAAACATAATTCGCGGGATGTTCCATTTCGTCTCTTATATGAAAAACTACGTTTTTCCGAAATAAAACTCATGGTAAGGGGTGCACCCCTTAAGAAGTCAAGTCACGCGCTAGCAACTTCTTTCGGTGTTCGTATCACCCTCGCCTAGTTACTTCTGAGGGGCGCTGTTGCTACCCGTAACATCGATATATGCTTAATACATTGTTGCTTGTGAGTGAAAACTTTTTTGTATCAACAAATATAAACGGCGATAGATATCGAAAAATGCGTTTCGTTTTTACGGTCGGTTTGGTTTTCGGCATGGGTTGGATGAAAATTGTATGTCGACTGTTCATCACCCTGTATATACATATAAGTTTTATGGGTCAAGTGATTGAGTTGGGTTTGTATGGGTTTAGGGCAAGGCCTGTCTATTGTGCCGTATTGTGGTTTAACCTGACCTTCTGTAAACCGGAAATAGTAAAACTCAGGTTTGGTAAAAGAAGAATGGCAGGACTCCATGTAATCTGGGTGCCGCATTTAGACTTCGCGTACATTCGAATAAAATAAAGAAACACCCTTTATCATTATTTTTAGATGACTTCATATAATTTTTTTCTTCTAGTAAATTATATTTAAAAAAGATTCCTGTGCCACTTTAATGGTAATTTCATCTTTTATTGGACTAAACTTTTACTACTTTTGTCTCTTCAAAAGCTTTTTTTAACAGACAAAAGCCTGTAGGAGTCTTTATTTAATTAAAGATGTCCCGTAAAGCTTAATACATTCCCGGGTTATTAACTTTTAAGTTTCAATATCTACTGCCATCTATATTTAGATGGATTTCTACTTTTTAATAATACTAGATTTAAGTACTTAAATTTATATTTCGAGCATGCAATTATATCATTATCAATTAAATTAGAATTATAGGATTCCAACATTCTAAGAATACATACTTACAAAAGGGATTAAAATAAGACATAGAAAAAATACACACAGAACACATACATAGTATATAATTACACAGAAAACACAACACAGAAATTACAAAATAGAATACAATAACACAGAAAACACAACACATACACACATGGACACAGAATTTTAGAAAGCTTTAGATACTCTTTGTTTAACATTGAAGTTAAACGCGAAAGAACCAAGGTAACGCGCGAAATTAAAATTTTCATAAGTTTTTTGCGATTTACAGGTCAATATTAGGTTAATGTTAATCAAATTTGCGACCATAACAAATAGTATTTACAGAAATAGTTAAAATCACCAATGCAATACTCTAAGTTCAAACTACCCCATTCAGTGAATCGTGAAATCTTGACATTTGAGGTCAATAGGGATGATGCCTGGGCCAAAAAAAAACTATTTGATTTAGTCCCTCAGTCAGATAATAACAAAATATTAGACTCGTATTTTTTGCTCTAACATATTAATATAAAATGACTTAGATAGAGAGGAGCTCGTGGCTAAGTAGTAACTGCCGCACGGGTCGATCCGTCAGGTTAAGCTACGCTTGCCGGGGTTGGTCTGTGGATGGGTGACCATCTTTACATACCGAGACTCCTCCGTGCCTCGGAAAGCACGTTAAGCCGTTGGTCCCGGTTGTCATTCGTGGATCTTTGACAGTCGTTACGGGTCGTCAGAAGCCCGAAAGTCTGACAACCAGTCTTACCAAGGGGTATCGTATTACCCAGTTACTGGGTTGTGGAGGTCAGATAGGCAGTCGCTCCATGTAAAATACTGGTATTCAGCTGCATCCGGTTAGACTGGAAGCCGACCCCAATATAGTTGGGAAAAGGTAGGCAGATTGATATAAAATGACTTAGATATAACGCATTAAAGTTGGGGAGTAGGGGTTGCTACGTCACAAGTAAGTATAAAATCTACATACTCGTGAAGTCATGGCACTTTTAAAAGCAATGTATCGCCGTAATCTTTTGATAACGTAAAAAAAGAAAAGATGTGTCCAATATTTTTTAATAATATAACAGACGGACAAAATATAAATTTTTAGTCATCATCCCTATTCTAATTTAGTGAATGTATATAAAATGATTATATTCATTCTTAATATCTAAAACTAGTAACAAGATACAAATAATTTTTAAATAAAACTATTCAAGGCCAAATCAGAAGCCCACAAAGTAAATAATATCGTTAGCAGTTTATCACAACCACAATAATATTACAGAAGCATTTGAAAACCAATAACCACAAAGTGAAACGCCCACCAATCAGAGACAAAACAATCCTGTCACAGAGATATTTTAGACCCAATGATGATTTATGATACTTTCGGCACAGTACAATAAAGTAACAGTATTATGTCTCGGCAGTGACCTTGAAATAATTACCTACGGGCGGGCCGCTCGGTAGATGAACCTTCCGCGTCTGTACGTAATTGTCGTGCACTCGAGTCTATTGCACACTGATATACTTATACTAATATTTCGAAGTGCGTCGTTTCGGCAGTTTTCTATGAAGACATAATACTGTTACTTATTTATACTGTGCTTTCGGTTTTGAACTACCTCAAAGTTAATTGAATGAGGTTTATCAACAAAGGAAAGGAAGCCGCGGTGGTAACGTATTAAATAAAAAGACTGAAATGGTCAAGGTGTTATTGGGTTGTTCCGTCGGGGATTTTTCAGTAAAAGCCCGAAGTCTGGATTTGTGCCCGGTCGATGGCAATAGGCTGGCCCCGTATAACCTGGGACTTAAACATAAGTAGCGAAATGTGGGTTTGCTATAGGTACACCTCTGCCTAACGCTTCGGGGAATACAGGCGTTATGTTAGATGGTTATGTTAAGTGGAGCTCATACTCAGAAGGCAATTTATCCGTGTTCTACTTAAACTTGAAAAAAAAGTCATAACGATAAAGTAAGATAATCACCCTTTACTCGTTTCTCTTTCTAGATATGAGAAAATACTCCAATAAATTACTTTGTAAGAAATAAAATCTTTTCAGACGTTTTCTCTAGAAATCCGCAATAATATTGCCATAGTTCGCCAAGTCAACCAGGCACGCGATATTACAATATCTTTGATTAATTACAATCGCCTTTGGAGGACGCTCATTACAGAACCAATGACACGTAGGACACGCCAAGAGCAATAAGGCAGAAGACCTATTATGATTAATATGTTAGCGTCGACGTGTGCTTTCCGCGATTCACTAATGAAGAATGCCCCCCACTCCGTGCCGTCGCCTCCTTATATACCTCCCCCACCGGCGACCCGTGTGATTGATGACGTAGCCACAACGTCACAGCTATCCTACGGCCTATACTAGTGATGTGGGTGCGATCATTTATTTAATAACAGCTGTTGTGTAAATGTATAAAAGATTATCGTTTTTGGGTCAGTAAGGGAAATATTAATATAGAATCCGATATTGTGTTGCTGATTTTGGCAGGATTTATTTGTCATATTAAACGTCTTCTTGCTATTATTAATGTTCCCATTAATCTTAAAGAAAAACGAAATTGAACAATTTTAACTTTCGCTCCTTCATTAACAGAAACTTTTTTTTTAATCCCCTTCATCTGTTTTTTTTTTCGGAAATGAGAGTTGGAACAGCATCAAATGGAAAATGAAAATAATTGTTTTTCTCCCCTTGTAAACTGCTTTAGACGCACGGTAGGTAATCTCTATCAATCAAATGAGAAAGTAATTAAGAACGGAAATAACAGAATCAACAGCGAACTACAAATGCGAAGAAATTGCAGACACAAAGTGAGCGATAATACACAGCGTGTCAGAAATTTGTTATATAATAATCAGCTGTACTGTATAAAACTTCAATAGTACTCGATACAAATTGTGCGCGGTTACGATGTTGGTCCCATAGAGACAGTTGGTCAGTTCGACGGTCTGTACAAACCCTTAAAAAATGACCACATATTTCTGATATAAGCTGTATTACTTACTAACTTCCCTGCTTAAGTAATGTCCTGATTTGTTTTATTTAATGAAGTCTGTTCTGTAGGCCCTACGAAAAATCTACAAACAGGACATTTGCTGTCAGAACGAGGCTGTACGGAGGCTAATTGAATGTAAGCCACATGCGAACTACGCATCAAAGACCTACCGTCACACAAATCCTGCATCGCGCAAGCAGAGTTTACCGTACGACGATTCGTAAGCAAAGTCACCATCTATTATTAGGTTTATCTAATCACCGAACAGGTGGCATAAAGGTGGTTTTGCAGTAAATGGTTAGAACAGGAAAGAATGTTTGTTTATGAAGAGCATGTCTGCCAAAAACACCAGCCCCGGAATTACTGGCCAATTTTCTTCTCACGAACTGTCATTCCAAATTGAAAACGGAACTGTTCCAAACAACACTACCAACCAAACAAAAATCTAACTCCAACACTAAATTCCAATGCTACCAAGCGTTAGCAACAAAAGGACGCAACTTAACCGTCCGAACGCGACTGTCGCTTTGATTAATAAGTGCTGTTGACATTTTAATTAACCCTGCTAAAAGTCGAGCCATGCTTTGTTTCAGCTGAATAGGACGCAAAATGCCCTCGAGAATACACAAGGTGTGTGAAAGGGCTTTTATTTTACGCAACGCTCGATAATTTAGTGGCATTTCGCTTTTTTGGTTTTCTCGTGGACTTTGGTGTTGAGACTAGGCTACACTGTATGATACTAGGTACAGACACAAAATAACAGTATAAGTATAAAATGTTGGCAACTTGCGATTTCAGATCGATTAAAAGACGATTTGACATTTGATAGTGTTGTATCGATAAACAAACCGATTTGAAAATAAATGACCAGTTGGTTAAAGTGCTGAATAATAAATCCCAATCGATTTTCTATACAGGATGTAAGAGTAGCATAATATCGCAAAGCCGCATTAGAAACGTGCAAAGTCCAGTTGAAATCTGTGGTTAGTTGGTCACCTCATTAGAATAGAAATTAGAAATCTTATTTCTAGCCCTTTGTCGATAGATTTAAGGCACTAGAAAAAGTGGTGAGTTAGCCAATCAGATGAGCACAGCTTGCCTAGATTAGCCAATAGAATAGCTGGTTCGTCACGGTGCTTCAATTATTCGCAATTATTGATCACTATTTCGTTTCATACTAAGTAGGTACTTATAATGAACGTCCCAACTTGTTGGAGGTAGAGGCACCGCAATATTTTTCCTTTAATTAAAAATATATTTTCCGAGCATTCTAGAACAGTTAATTTAAACTCAAAAGCTTACTTCATAATAAAGCCACAATTGAAACAAAAACGGTCTACTTTTAATAACGCATGACTAACAATGTAAGCAAAGAAGAAAGTTAATTTTGCGCAGAGAAAAATATCGCAGGACAAACATGGCGGCTCGCAGCGCTGCAACGGCTGCATAGTGTAGCACGTACACGATTTTACAGTAATTTACATTTTTACGAGCCGGACGCTATGCCTGTGTTTTTTTTTTTTGCGACGAAACAAAGGAATCGCTGACCACAGTCCGCAGGCCAGACTTAACAGACTTTATTAAATCTCTATTGTATACAGTTTATTTTTAAGGGTCACGCCTGTTTTTGATAATTTTGTAACTGAGCCTTGATTTGTTTGCTCTTGTTTATTTATAAAATAGTCTTGTAGCGGTTACACCGCCACATACTAAATACGCATCAAAGACATGACGTCACACAAATCCTGCATCGCGCAATTAGAGTTTACCGCGCGAACGACATAGATAAGACTATCCGAAATCAACAGTCGGGCAGTCGGCCCGCCAGACATAACACCCGTCTGGTTGGAGGATCCTCCCTTTTCTATGGTGGATGAGTGAACTTTACACCCTGTTCATCATGCCCCTAAATTGGTGACCCCGAGTATGAACGTCAACGCAGCCTTCGTGCAACTACTTCAGCGTGACGTCATCATCATCACTCCCGCAAGCTTTCGTGAGGCGAGTCACACAGACAGCCAGCACCCTCGGCTTCAACGGGTATCCTGACCACCAGCATGCAGCGAACGCGCATTCCTGGTCATCACCCTCAGCCTCATCACCCCGACTCACTGGGGAATCAACGCAATCATCTCAATCAGCGCAATCATCGCTATCACCTCAATCAACGCAATCATCTCAATCAGCGCAATCACCGCTTCACCTCAATCACCGCAATCACCTCAATCACCACAACCGCCGCAATCACCGCAGACAGTTCCGACTCACCGTGAACTGCGCGGCACCCGGTTCCGACTCACTGGAACCTTAGCTGGCACTGTGAAGCATCGCAAGATACAAGACTCAGCCCACTATCGACCTCCGGTCTCCGGAGGGGAGTGATGTAGCGGTTACACCGCCACATACTAAATACGCATCAAAGACATGACGTCACACAAATCCTGCATCGCGCAATTAGAGTTTACCGCGCGAACGACATAGATAAGACTATCCGAAATCAACAGTCGGGCAGTCGGCCCGCCAGACATAACACCCGTCTGGTTGGAGGATCCTCCCTTTTCTATGGTGGATGAGTGAACTTTACACCCTGTTCATCATGCCCCTAAAGTCTGTGTAAATATTTCATCTGCTTTTTATAAATGAACTTGAACTTGAATCATTGAACGATGTGAATAAACACTTCATTTTGTTTTCACTCCACGCGTCGTAATCATAAAAAGTCCGTCTATAAAATAAATAAAAATGCCTTTCTCATACACAGCTGTTTTACTTTATCCAATTTCGTTGTCTATTGCCTAGAAAATGTTCCACTATCAAATAAATATGTCAATGTCAGGGCCAAAATGGTCTTTATTAAATAAAATTACCTTTATTGCTAGAATGATTTTCAATTTCAGTATTACTTCTAGTAGCTAGGAAGTTTTTGACCTTATCTATCGACATTTTTTATCGAGATAGCTCTAATTCCCATTTGATTTGTGCACTAACTAGCTTTATATGGATTCGCATATTTATTTAACAGGCATTTTGAACTTAAAGTTCTTGAGTATAGAGTTGAAATTCCTGACGAATCTATAGTCTAAGGTCCGTATTACAGAACGTTCCTCAAGTCCAGTTTGATCTCCAATCAGTTGATCACTGTTTAAGTATAGAATCAGTACTTGAGTCTCAGTCTTATTCCAGAACGGTAATCAATCTATACTCAGCTGAATCGAGACTCAAATCGAGCCTCAAGCAGAGATGTGTATTGTCTATGCATCAGCCTGTTTTCGTTTACAATTTATTTTATTTACCAACTTGGTTCTGATGAAAATAAACCATATGAGCACAATTATTTAGGAAATCAGCGTTATTATTTCGATCCCGAATAGTACAATCACCCATTAATTTATTGAAGTAAAAGTATAGTCATTTTGTAAGCAAAATAAGTCTAGCTTAAAATACTTATCTATAGCCATAAATAGGTATGTTATTTAAAATGTCAGTACGTAGGTCAAATACTTATGTGAAAACATCAGTTTGGTACTACTGTTACATAGTCACAAGAATTTGCAATTCTGGGGCTATGGGAAATATTGAATTCTACCTATGGTATGGTATTTAAGAAAAATACAACCTATTATGTTTTTCTTAAATCGTGGTATATCATAGGTAGAATTAAATAATTTCACCACATGTCGTGAAAAACTGTAGGTACCTTTTTTTGGAGTTTTCACATTTTTTTTGGGCCTGTGTATTAAATATCTGAGAGGAACGCTAAAGTTCAACCTTCTATTTGAATTATCGCCAAACAAATTATTATAATGATCTACCTTTTCAATTGCATCCATTATAGTAATCATTCAAAAAAACAACAATATATAAACTCGAAAACGCATGAACACAACAAAAATTTACAATTGGACATGACAATCTATGCTCAAGCGCGGTCTCGACCACACTTGGGTGATTATAGATCAAATCACTGCTTGGGTTCGATTCGCGCACTGAGTAACGATCTAAAATAAAGCCATACTCAGCTGAACTATGATCAATAAATCTATGCTTGAGGAACGTTCTAAAATAAAAATCGGTCTTAAAACTAGTTTTAAACAGAGATCAATACTTGAGTTTCCTTCTGTAATACGGACCTAAATCTTGCCAGACCACATTGCAATTTAATGACAACTCAGATCAAGTCCGACGGCAAAAAATTGTCACGTCTGCGGTGATGTCATAATAGATTTATAACAGAAATATGTCATAGACATTTTATAGACAGATCGATGAACAAAAAAAGTTTTGTTTACTCTACCATGGATAATATTTCTATGCCTATTTTCCTCGAATACACTAAATGATTTATTTCGTCTAGCAATTAAATACTATTATACGCTCAACCCATTAACGTCGTAACATAATAGGCAAAAAGTACAATATCATAAAATATGGAGGCCTATTACATAATAAAGCAACACGAATGCCTATAAACAAAACTAAACGAGACAAAGTCACATAACTCAAAATGAATTGTGGTTATTTAACACGCGAACGGATCGCAAACTATTCGAATACTAAGCTATAACGGATAACAAGATCGAATCGATGTTCAATTCGATCGAAATCACTAGGGAACAACACTAATCCAATGACATCATCGCCAGGTGGGCGGCTCTAGACAATTTAAATTTGAAAATGGAAGCGTTTGTTCGAATGATTTTTTAAATTCGATTGTCTGGCTTCCTTTTTCGAAGTGGCAATAAAAAGTTTATTTCGTCATCGTTTTAAGAATTTTTATTCAAGAATGTGATTTAGTTAAAATGTTTTAATTTGAATACAGCTGCCGATGTCGTTTATTTTTATTGCTTTATATTAAAATTCTATTATAATGTTGGAATGACAATAACATTTTGAGCATAACTGGGAAAGTGCATATTTTCCCGGTTCTATTTTATGTGGGATTTTGTAGTCTTAATAATACCACCCCGGAAACATAAAAATGGAAACTGTGAAGATTTTACTTAGAAATTAAACGATTTATTATTTTCACTAAAGAAAATTAATGCAGCTGCTTATCTTGCAAGACGCATTAAAAAAAAACTAGTTCCACAAATACAAGATTCGACATTCAAAATTCAAATCAAACAAAACACGCGCCAAAAATTCCTCCTCCATGACTCACGAACTGCTAAACTCCAGTAAATCTCACAGCAATTGACTTGAAACTTACTACCAGCATTACAATTCTCAGTTTATGCGTTATATTTCTAAGAAGAACGTGTGCAGTTCGCTTAATGGTACAAACAAAGGTGCATTGCTTATCGGGTCACGTTGCACTAGGAGTACACGTTAAGACATGACGTCATAGGAACGGTTGGTATGTACTTGTGCTTGGGTATGTGTACGTGAAAATATAGTGTTTAGAGACTTGAATGCTGCATTTTCGTTTTACTCAGCATTTCTGGAACTGAAAGAATGTAAAATCCGCGATGAAATGCTCCGACTCTTAACAGACAGTATGCTCCAGTAAGTTTATACTTATATATAGTTTCTATGTTGTTTGATTATCAAGCTAGGGTGATTAAAATGGCCATAATTATACTTCTAAATCTAATTTCACACAATTATTATGGTACCAACTTAGCATGCTTCTCAGACCAAATAAAAAACCAAGACACAGGCTGCGAACAATACAGTGAAGCATGCCAAAACTACACCTCCGTTCTGTGCTCACACGCAACCATTTACAATCAAACTACACTTCACTAAGTGCACACATATGCACGAAACCGGCCTCACGTCACTGTTGACAGTGCTGTCTTGGGTTTTTTATTTGGTCTGAAGCTTGCTTCAGAAAACAAGGATCACGTAGGTAAATAAACCAAAAGATCTCGGAAAATTCGTAAAAAAGCGTCCAATGCACTCTTCTTTTTTTTCCATCTATCTATCTATTCTGCTGGCGTCGGGTAAAAAGAAGATTTTACCGGGTTATTTACTCGTCCTAGCACCAGATTTAGAATGACCCATCTCCAGCTGCAACCACAGCAAAACAGCACAAAAAGAAACATCAGTATCCAAAGAATTCTTCATTCAATCCCTTATGTTTTATTCTGTGATCAGCATGTAAATTGAAGCATGTATATCCTCTTAATCAGCTCCATATTCATGAGTTTTCCGTATACATTTATGTAAGCATGGTGCTTGCCATTTTTTTTCGCTAACAAGGCAAGGAAAATTCTGAGCGATTTAACTTCAAGAATGTTTGTCTGTTTGGCAGGTTGTATTAAATTAAATTGTATTTTTTCTGTCAACGTATATATTTTTCTGTAAAAAACTTTTATTATACCATAAAAGGACTACTTACTTTAAGAAAATGTGAAACAACTTTTACTTAGGAAAAATCTGAGTTTCCTTAGTTCTCTGAATCTATATGAAAGTTGTCATTAAAATGATCTCCCAAAACAAGTCATCATCATCATCATTTCAGCCATAGGACGTCCACTGCTGAACATAGGCCTCCCCCAATGATTTCCAAATCGGCCGGTTGGAAGCGACCTGCATCCAGCGGCTCCCTGCGACCTTTATTAGGTCGTCCGTCCACCTTGTGGGTGGACGTCCTACGCTGCGCTTGCCGGTACGTGGCCTCCATTCCAGAACCTTTCTGCCCCAGCGGCCGTCAGTTCCGAAACAAGTACCTAGTTCTTTTTACTATGTTTTAAACTGGTACTAGTACTTAGAACTGTAGTTAGGCTGGGGCTGACGGTTGTCGATGTAAGGCGCTACCTAGCCTGTCTGAATCGTTACACCCTGACTGACTAATATTTTACGATGACATGAACTGTCCTTATAAAATTTGCATCTATATTTTCATGCACCACATTAAAATGTCTTTCAACTATCATTTCTGAACTTAAAAAATAAATCTTGTTCGATTACTTTACCTTCTGGGGTTTTCCCTTTGGTCTCCGAAACATTATGTCGAATGAAACCAATAGTAAATTGCCAATATTCAGTTTCCTGCACAACTATCTTGTTCCTACGTCCCTCGCTAGTTTCCTTCCTTCTTCAATGCCTCAAACAGGAATCCGTGGTCTAAGTTATAAGCTGAAAAGAGCAATGTATTTTATCGAAGCTAATTTTGTATTTTTTTTCCTGAGAACTGTCTGAGAATAATCTGAACTCCGAACATACGATAAAGAGCAATCTGAACATATACTAGAGAGTAATCTTAATACATTATCGTATAGAAAAAAGCCGCTATCACACCGCAATTAGTTAGTAAAAGGAATGGTAATCGCAGTGGTATTGTTGTAACGTGAGATCGATTTAATTGTGTAGCTTTTGGTTATTATTGTAACTGCTGCAAACGTCAGTAGTCATTATTATAATGGGTTTAATTTATTTTATGCATCGAGTCTCGCAGGTAAGTTACCTTTTTCCTTAGAAATGATCAGTGCAATATTTAATATTATTCTTAGAAACACTGCGTTAGACATTATGCATTCATGCACCGTTTAAAATTACACACTCCATTATACGTACAATTATTGCAGCTATGTGCTCCATAAACGTTCCGTATAGTCATTAAAACTGTGCTCGCATCTTGGCATAATGGCCGACATAGCACATGACCCTAATTCCAACACATTTTCAGAAGAAAATACATAAAAACGTGGATTATGCCTCTTCAGCCGCCGACAGCAAAAATATCTCTTCCACAATGCACCATAAACACAATAAAGGGTGGTATTATCAAAATAACAAAGAGAAAAATTCTCCACATTTTTAATTATCCAGAACGCATAGCTGTATAAATCTCCCGAAAGCGCCCGCTAACGCAACCGCTCGTAAATTAAACGCTCACAAAGATTGTTCTAGAAAAGTCCGAAATAACGCGATTAAGCGAATGAAAGGGCCGAAATGAACAAAGCAAATGTGATTACCGCGTTGCCAGCTAAAAGAAATAGGTAATATTTCTTTTGTGGATTTGCTGGTAGCTGTATTTTTTTAATTCGCCCTCAGGCTATCCGTTTTCCTTTATCCTATGCCTTTATTCATTGATAGCCGCAGACAATGGCGGTTTTAATCAAAATGGCCGATGGAAATTTAGAAATACAGTTTTCGTTAAGATACCTACATATTTGATTCAATTTAATTTATGAGAAAATGGATGCTCCGTAATCCCGGTTGAAAATAATCCTCTTACGTACGCCATGGTTATTTAAACATACTTCTAAGCGGCGACATAATTCGTATCAGAAATAATGTGGACGTTTCTGGGAAGCAGTCACATCATACCTCCACAGATTGACCACCAATCTACATAACAAGATTATGATAATGGTCTTATCCCCAAAGACTGTTTATTGTCACTTACCAAGAGTTCAACATCCAGTAATGGACAGTTAGGCCGTTTCCTCATTGGTCGGTGTAGTATCATTTCGGTATAGTATGCTCGGTATACCGAAACGATACCGCACTGCTTTCATTTACCGACCTTTTTTTTTTGGTGGGCCATTATCAAATAACTTCTCCCGCTCTGAGGCCCTAGTGTGAGTTTCTTTTAACCATCTCGATCTTACGCATCGACCGCGTTCGGCGCTCCAATTGGCAGCCGGTCGGCCTTCACCAGTGAAGGGCCAATCAGAGCGCCGAACGCGGTCGGTGCGTAATATCGAGATTGTTAAAAGAAACTCACACTAGGGCCTCTGGGCGGAACGGGAGGGCGAGTCAGACTCCTACGGAGTAAAACCCACCCTTGTTTCATCAGTTGCCTTTACGTTGCCAGGGGCCACAGTATCCCTTTCTGACTTTTCCGCGACTCGAGCAGGCATCGGTCCTAGCGGACCCCGCCAGTTCTGCTGACATCTCTTTGAGGCGCGCGTGGAAGACAACGCGCCGTTTCAATTACAGACCTGACGTTATGTTTTCGGTATACTTTGTGCAGTACCGCTTAATTCATTTAAATATAGGCGCTCGGTATAAAGCTTTCGATACCGAATACACCGAGCATGCTGTAAAACGCGTGACGTGAGCGGGTACCGCACTGGATGTTTCTACCGAGACGCGGTAAACCGAAGCGATTCCCGCATATACCGAGCCAGTCAGAAAACGGTCATTGAAATATAGGCGCTCGGTAAGCTTTCGGTACCGAGGGTACCGAGCATACTAATCCTGCACCGCTAACGTACCGACCAGTGAGGAAAGGGCCTTACTTACAAAATGAAAAAGAATATATAGTAGAATAAACTAACAGGACAGTAAAAACTTCGCAGCACTTAATGCACTAGGTCCAAGCAACATAAAAGTAGAACCTAGACAGTCAAGTAATACGCACGCCCAAGTTGTAAAAATTTCATTACTACTAAAGAATGACAATCCAGCGAAGGACTTCAGAGTAAAAGCATCAATGAAAAGGATTTAAAAAAATAAAACAATTCCCAAAAATAAAAGTTATACAATTTTTAATCCAACTACGACAAAAAATTCAACTAAAAACGTATAAACAAGATGAGATCACAGACAAAGAAATAAAAAATCCGGAGTCACAGGTGTACTCCGGATTTATTAAATTTTAATAAATCGAACAGATTTAATGTGAGGTCACACAACCTATAAACAGCGGACGATCAAGACGCTTCCATTTGGTTCCCCTATTTGTCAAAAAATGATGAGTACTTTAGAAGTTATGAGAGAACAGATAAACATACTGGTAAAAATCATAACCCTCATTTTTGCTTCGCCGTAGTAGGGTAAACAGAGTAAAATTTTGGACTGCGTGGCTTATGAATGAAATATGTTTACTGTTCGTGGTACAAATTCTAAACTTCAATAATTGTTGATTACTCTCGAGTGCGTAATCCCTGAGAGGGTTCGAAGTCCCCTGAATAATGTTTTATTGAAGGAAAATCAATATTGTATTTTGTATTCCCTGAAGCAATTGAAGTTATTAAGATTATGCGGCGTTCTAGTTAGATTTTAATGGATTCTTAGGGACCTCAAATTAGTTTAGTGTCCACAGATCGTCTATCGCAGACTTGGTTACCCTACAATTTCCATGAAGTTTTCATAGAAATTGTACTGCCTTTAGTGTATCACCTGTTTCAACTATTAAAGTGATCTTGCACAAACTCTACGAGTGTTATAATTCTCTTATTATGTTATAACTTGTAAAATACTTCTACAGTTTCCTGGACAACTTAAAATTAAGACAGAACTCCGCCACTTTAAAAGCAAGTTCCAATACAACTAAACGTAACATTTTCTCCCATCCTACCTCTACTCATGTTAACCAACCATGAAGTAATATGACAAAGCCTCAAACTACGTTCGTTACAGACGACGACGCGACGAGCCACAGGGAACTGACAAATTGTTGTCTGCCAAGTTGACAGCGCCCCTTGCGGATATTGCCGTAACTGAAGCAAACATGGGGGGAAAGTTTATATTTAATCTGAGACTTGGGAGTGTCACAAAAAGCGCAATCCAACTTCGGCTTGGCTCGTCGCTTTTGTTTTTAGAATGGCGCTTGTCTCGGATTGGCATCGGAAAAATGAGTGTTTCTGTAAAAGGGAGAGTTTTGCGAAGCACGTATTGCGAATATTGTTTTGGATATGTCGAAGAATCGATTGGCTTGGACTAGAATATTGGCACAATGCCTATATCGAGCAGACAAAAAGGTTTGAGGTACTTCGTGAAAGTGGTGCAGTTGTAGAAGGGTAAATTCAAGCGTAACTCGAGTTGTGGCAATTTATTTTTACCCCGATTCATTATTCATAACAAAGACCAGGATAATTAACGAGCTGACCATAACTTTCCAACTGCGATACACCGCTCCTGTGCAGAAATAGCCAACTAAACTGAAGAACTAACTCAAAACCATGTCGAAGGCTTCCACGGCTGCGCTAATTATTTTTAATCGTCTCCAACTTTGCATATCTCCAGCGTTTTTGTCCCAGATAGGGTTAAACGCCGTACTAAGCCACTCTGGCGACCAAACCTTATCGCTAAACTCTAAATTGTCTTCTAAAGGCCCAAACGACGGTGGAAGTGGAATGACGGCTGATAGTACAGGCCCCGCTAGCCTGATATTGAGATTTGCATAAAATGAGGACCCCTATATATATATAGTAGGTTGAAAATTTAAAGTAAATAAGACGAGTTTTATTAAGAGTTCCCGAGATAAGTAATTGTACGCCAGCCTGCGAGGTTGTTAGTTGGAGTTGGTTGAAGCAAGAAATTCGGGATTTTCTAGAATATACGGAATGTGTAATTTAACTGGCAATATTGTAAATCTTTGCCGCTAAGCTCTTGCCTTTTAAAAGCAGGTCCTCAATATTTCACGTCGTTGAATACGAAACAGATTTTAATCATGGATGTTTACTACGTGAAGTTGTTTATTGTGACCCATTTTGTTAGAATACTGGCGTTTCCATTTTAGCATTACAGACCAACATCAAATACTACTAATAAAGTCACACAAACCCAGACTACAACTAATTTAAATGTCAATTGATAAAATAACCATAAAAAAATCTGTAAAGAGAAACGAACAATAATTGTACAGAAAAAAAGAGTGCTCGCTATATTCCGAAATCTTCAAAAACAATCTCGTAATGTAATATGCGAGGCAGGGACTACGATAAATTCATTACAGTACTCATCGCAAAAATATTATTCTCGTCCACATCTGGACACGCTAATGTTAATATAATTGTATGTATAACTATAATAATATGTGCCGTAATTGCATGTATAACTTAGGGAGATAAGGCCTTTCGGAGTTACGGCAGGCATGAGTTATGTTAGTTGTTATAACTACTGTTATAGCATGAAATGTTGCTACATTTTCGGTAATATTGTTATTGTCAGACTGAGTTTCATTAGGTCTTGGATAGTCCTTTATGCTTGTTATATCAAACTCCTATTGTAACTTCTAGATATTGTTATGGATGTTATTGTGTTAACAAAAACAATTACTGTTGATGCTAATATAATAAAGAAATCAGAAAAAGACTGAGTAGGGAAACATTTCCGAAAAACGTTACAGTTGCCTACTTTTCTAAACGTGCAACTTTGATTTCGGACAAGACAAGCAAAACGTAGAATCAATATCCAACCCAAAAAACAGGAGTTCATCACACGAAGCTCGCGCAAAAAGGACGTGACTGACGTACCACAGGCCAATCAGCATGTGAGTAATTAAAACTTCAGCACAGCTAGTGGAGGGGAACTCGCGCCACCTCCGAATGCATAAACTTATACTAATTAGTGAGGAATTCTTTCACAGTAACGCCCCGCTAAGATTTGGAACTTCGCACCAACTTCCACGGCCCGAGTGTCTCAGCTTTTAATTGGGAATCTTCAGGAATTCGCTTTGTCAAGGAATTCTCTTCGAAAAAACTGTGACTCTGTTGATAATTCGTAAGTTTTCCTTCTCGTTGAACGATGGTAAACACTTCTAATTCGGTATAACGGAAACTCATAAAACGCTAAGTTAATGTTGCGAATACTTCGGCCTAAGCTCCGCAAATAACATGACGCGAGCCAAAAAAGTCTTCCAGTTTATGACCTGCTTCGGAACCCACCAGCGAAATAACAGAAAATTGGCACATTCACAATGTCTGCTTATTACAATCGGAATATGTCGTAACGAGCATGTATTCGGAACTGAGTTCGATAATTGGGAACGGAAGCGCGTTTACGTGGAAATAATACGCAAAGAAAAGGCACACAAGACGAAGTTACGGCACGCCGACGGCACGGAACCGGCGCGAGGCAGGCGCGTTAATTAAGCAAGAATTCACTGTATTCAAACGCAAACTTTAAGTCAAACCAACCAAACTTGGGCACCGAATTTGTTTTCGCGTGTACGTAGCGTAGGTACGTATCTTCATTAACTTTACTACTGAAAACTTATTACGTATGTTTGACTGGGGACGCATTAGTGCTGCGGTGGCGCTACACACTCCTAATCCAGCCAATGTTCGAATTTCAACTAATTTTCAGACGCATAAGGCACCCGAATTCGACCCAATTATAAAGCCGGGTCGACTCAAATTTGGACCAATTAGATGAGCCAACGAGCTGTGTCGCACTCGGGAGCAGTTTTGTCGGCAATATAATTTATTAGGGCGGCTCAAAGTCGAAGGCTTTAACCCTTAAAGACTCGAGTCAAATTTGATTACGGACGTTTTAAACGTGTCCCCTCGGCCGCACTCGAAGTTTTAAACGAATAGTCTGAGTTACCGGCCGGGCGGACACAATGATTGAGATAAAATGTACGACGCCGTGCGGGTCTGCTCTAACTACAAAAATGAGCCTTTTTGGCATACCAATCGTCCCACGATGCTGTTAATCTCATATCGAGAGTGAGACAAACGAGTTTAATATAAACGTAGCGTATTGATGTGAATTGTAAAATCATTTGTATCAATTTCCACCCTGACATTGTCATATCCGTTTCCTGAAGGGTGCGTCAGTTAAGAAAGTTTATGTCATTGGCAATGTAGGTATCTGACATGAGACAAATTAACTGCCTTGAACCATATGCAAGGAATGCTCTGAAGAAAATATCGTCGTTAAAAGAATATTAAATCAGTAAGTCCTTTAAAATAATTCGGTTTTCATATTACGTTTGTAACGGATAGAAACAAAGTCTCCTTAAAAGACATTCTTTGTTATCAATTAAATTGTTTCGGTATACTTTTTGTCTTGGTTATATTCCTAGAGGCTCGTTGTAACGACATAGTCACTGGAACAAAGGAAATCGTTAATTTAAGCTGATAGAAGCTACATTTCATTTTAAAATTCGAATTCTTTAAAAATTTGTCTTAAATCTAGCTTTTTATGTAGTCTAAACATGAACATGGTAATGAGGCACTTTCGCAAAAAATATATATAGAGCTTGTTTAAAAAGTAGAGTTTTCGTACTGTATTTTATAAAAAGAGTAATTCTTTTTTTATATTATTTTTCATGTATTTACTCTCTCTGTATTTATATTCTACACATCAATCTATATACCTTTACTCGAGTACACACGGCTACACATCAAAGCTATACATTTCCAGTTTATGCTGATCTCGCATTGTATAGGATTTCGGTACAATGCGAGGTCAGCTTACTCGTCATCGGTCCTTGGATGTGCAGACAGCCAACTATCACTTCAGCTTTCTGGTCCTCCAAGAACATTCCAACATAGATTATAAAATGCACTACACAAAATAAACACCTATTCCACGACTAAAATGCCCAACTAAAAAATTAAATAAAACAGCATTTAACCCCCCAGTGAACGAGCCCCACGAAGATCGGGAGGGACATCAAAAAGGCCAAAAAAGCCTCAGACTCAATAGTCTTACCTTCCCTAAGTCGCCGAGGGCCAATTAAACGTTTTGAAATTGATTCAACGAAATTCACGGCACGGCTCTTTGTAAACGTTCTATTGACATTAGACATCGCTCGATCGCCGTTTGATGTCACGTCTTCAGTCCAAAATGTTGTTTTATTTTCGTTTTTCCCCCGTGATTTTCTATCTTGGAGTCATTATTAAAGGCAACAAACAAATGAGCGTATAAACAGTCTCTGTAAAATAATTTGTTTTTGTATCGGAATTGAGTAAAATTGCTTTTGTATCATGATTTGTGAGTAGAAAAATGTTGAATGTACTTTCCTTAAATTTGCTAATGAAATATTAGGCTAAAACATGCCAACTCATCTAGGTATTGCATTTTGTAGAAGCACTTCGTATCCATTATATCAGGAAAATATTCTGAAGACCAAAAATTAAAAGGGAAAGTTTTCCTCACCTTGTATTAATTTAACCTAGATTTATATTAATCTAAAAACCTAAATTCTCAACTTTCGTGGCACATCACTTCTAAACTACGATTAATTAAAGAACTGTATGTAACACTGAAGTAATAAATCATTAAAATTACTCTGAAATCGTCTGATTAATCAATTAATCACTTGGGATTGGTCGTTCGTAGACTCACCGATAGGGCTTGAAAGACCCGCCGTGCGCAGCGGAAGGGTTGATTTATGAGAAAATAATGTTCCACTGGGAAATTTAAAGTGCTAACTAAAACTTAAATTGTTTCGCGAATTTCATATTAATTTGATTCGTGGCAGCCGTTGAGTTCGAGTGGCTTGTGTGAGCTAAGTTCCAACAAACTTCGTGTTAGTTTACATAGCAATTAGTTAAGAGCTTCAAAAGAAATTTTAATAAGGTACGGGAGTTTTGTATGCTTCTTGCGGAACGTAAACAAGGTGAACTTGAGTAGGTAGTAAAGTCTTGAGCAATTAATAATGATACGCGAGATCTTGATAACGCCGAAGTCGGTGGTGAAGCCGTAAGTTCCAATAAGTTTGGAAATATTATACGTCTACTTATAGAATAGTTAAACAAGTAAATAAAAATGATAACAATATTCAGACATACGTTAGTGAGAACTTGGGAGAAGCTATTCATACGATAACCACGCTTATCAAATTGACTGGTGAACACAGTAAGGAGGAATAAACATGCTGTTCCCCATACCCTTGGAGTAGCCTCAAAGCTGCTTCCCATTATTTATAGGCACTTGCCTTGTAAAGACGATATGGACTGTAAACCACACAACAGCTAGAGATTGACAATATAAATATCACATTTAATACATACAACAATCACTCTAAAAGCCTCCTAGCGAAACCTACTAGAATAATACAACATCTGAAACTTATATTTCTGCTAATCATAAAACAAGCCAAGGTCGCGATTGATGTCATGGCCGACAGTATTCCGCGACCAGCCGTTACTGTTTTATTGCACATAAACCTAATACACTAAACAACCATAAAGGGAAGCAAGCTAACATTAATCCTGTGGGAGCAAATTATTCATAAATATGGAATTCATACAATGAAATGTTGAGTCTGAATGTTTATGGCTGAGTTAGCACTTGAAGCATTTCTAGTTTAGTTAGGATCCTGATAGTTGGTGGTTAATATTACTACTTGTGATACATGATAAGAGGGAAAGACAAATGGAGCTAAATAGTTAGCCAGTGGTACCCAAGAAATGGCTAAAGAAAGAGAGGTAGAAGACACAGAATGGAGAAGGGTGGAGGAGGCTTTTTCCGACTGGCAAAAGGCCATAAAAAACATAAACTAACGCTAAATACGTGACAATTACACTTAATGTTTGTCCGACTAAAAGGCTAATAAAAAAAAGACTACTTGTGTTTACTAATATGTTACTCATACGATGTAAAATGTATCCTATATATTTTTGTAGTTGACGCCTTTATCCGCTGGTCACATGTCACATCCGCAGTAAAAGTGGTTGTTCATAAGAACCGCTTCATATTTCGGTCTTGCAAATGCTACTTGAGCAAAACGATTCGGTTCTGATTTCAGAGCGGCAATTCAGATAATTTTAAGAACGTTCAGACTGATCTCTCATCTCAGTCACAATCTATAAAAAATACCCCTACATTTTCACAAGTCTTTGATATCGATTGTCGCTGAGATAAGATTGCAACTAGATTTTGAATGTTTTTAAACGGGAATTGGTCTTTCGATTCCTATGAAAAAGATTGGCCTATGTAATAAGATAAGGAGGCAGTAGCAAATACTGCGATAGAGGACTTAATACTAGACACAAAAACAGCAGTTCATTCAAGAGTAAATCTATGAACCTTGTTAATACAAAATGAAGCCGTATCTAAACAAATTACAAATTTTAAGCCGCTTTTGCGTGTCTGTCTGTGTGACCGCGTTGTTCTTCTAAACAACGCAACGGAATTTGATGTCTTAAACATATTTTAGATCATTTACTCCGGAATGTTTATTTATAATCAATCATACATAAAATATCAACAAAGAACAACCGTGCCAAGCTGGGGCGGGTCACTAGTTCTCTTATAATTGAACCTACATTTTCTATGAGAGCAACCAAAAGAAAGACAGATAAAAATAAACAATTAGGTGCTGAACTGCTGACACTTATATCTTTGGCATACATTTAAAGGCTTGTCCAAATATAGGTCAGTGTAATAAACAAGTTGATCGTCTCTTAGTTAGAGAATGAACTTCTTCCATTGAAGACGAGACGCGAGTACATTAAACAAGAGTTGTTCTCAAAGAATCGCTACAAATCACAATAACTGCGCTGCTATTGTTGTTATGTCTTTTATGAGTCGTGTCACCATATGCTTGGGGTTTGTAGGATGCGACCCACTTTGGGATATATTTTTATGTCTTTTTTACCATTCATTTTTATTTACTCTTCGTCATCAACGTTAGCTTGTTTTTTTTTATACCAATACAAACCCTTAATAATTACCGCTTTTTCAAAAACTATTACTTTATATTTTGAAAAAACAGGGTTATTGGTTACATGTCGACAATCCATTAGGGGGTGTACCTCATTTACAACCAAATGACACCTTTTGACTCCTATGCATATGTCAACAACTTTCGAGGCATTTGACATTTTATATTTTAAATCATTTTAAAATAGATAATGTCAAGTAAATCGAAAATGGTTGACAAAGGCATAAGCCGCATAGGGTTCATGAGATGTCATTTGGTTGCATATGACCTCTAATACATCCCCTTAACGGATTGCCGACATTTCACCAATAACCCTGAATATTCTTATTCTTGGCACTTTCATGTCTATTTATTGAGAGCCTTCTGAAAATAAACAAGATATACCAGGAACTAATTGCTTGTAGAAATAAGATACATAAGGTACACACGCACATTACGCAAGTTCTCAGTATCATAAGAACAAATTTAATAAATTTCACTGATCGTAATATCAGCGATGTTTACAAATACGACTTTCCAGAAACAGCGCTAAATCGAGTAAAAGTTATTTCGAGAATACTCCATCAAGTCGCGGATATCCTGCAGATCGTTCGGAGCACCATAAAGGACCTGTCTTACTACATAGCTTGTTTAATACCCATAATTTATCAATATTGCCTATTATCCCATACTTTCGGTGATTCACAGAGTATGGACAGTTAACGTTCTAGAAATATATAGGTCATAGTTCTTTGTTGACTTCATTGCTATCCCGTATTTTTCCTCTTTTAAATTCGCTGAGACGCCCATTTAATTATTCTGAGCATGACTCGGATAGCGTCTAAATATTTGATGTTGAAGTATTTTCTTTTGTATCAGTATTTGGTTCTTGTCCAAGAATTAAAATACTTATTTTTCCTTTCTGGAAATGTTGCTTGAACCGAAATTATAATAATGAGATTTGAAACGGAAACATTAATAAATGTTGTAACTTATTGCTGCTTGAACTATTGAAGATTATACAAATGTTTTGAAGCAATGTAGATTATGAATATCATTTTCATAGACATCGGATTTACAATTCATAAGACCTCGATTATTGAATTTAGACATTATCGCTAGAAATAGCTTCTTCGCTGTTTCAATTTGTACACCAACAAAAAGTAAACTCGTGTAGTGTTATTGTATTGTTATTTGTGTTCTTGGAGTCTCTTCTTTGAACTGTTATTGTTACAACTTCAACTCAAACAGCAATTGGCTCAGAAATAACGGTCGGTCCCTGATCGAATTACCATTAAGAAAATTTGGGAATCTTTTTGCACGTCGAATTTGTATAAAAAAAAGAATTTTCTTAGAAGTATTCCCGTAATAATTGGAACTCGACAGAACCCGATACCGTATTCGGAGAGAATCTGAAAACCTACCAATGTTGTTATTTTTTGCTTCTTCGCCAATTGCTCCATATATAACGAGATAGCACGAAGCGTCATGTTTTTTTCGCCAAAACTTTACCCTTATATTCTTTATTTATTGGAAAATCTAATAACACAATCGGTGACGTCACACCTTAGATAAGATTATCGCTTCCTCAGCGTGCCTATTTGCTCCTATTTTCTTTAACTGCGCGGTACAAATTGGGTACGAGGCAGCTACATCTGGGCTTCATGGACTAGTGTCCAATTACTCGATAGTCGATACACTATGTGTTCTACAAAAAGGAATGAGAATTTTGTAGTTCCCCTTTTACTTGTTTTCTCCGATAACTGGCGAATACTGTATATTTTCTTTTACATTATCTTAAATTAGCATATATCTTGCCTTTTTTTGTTTGGGATATCTCAGTAACGAAACTTTGTTTAATATACTTTTAAAAAGAAGTTTAGAAACTTATACAAAGTTAGAACCGCTTGAAGTCATTTATAATAAACGCTATTTAATATAACTATAGCATATATAATCTTCGTAGTATTGTAATACGAGTTTATGGTACTCGTAAACGAGCGACTAGGAACTTGTAACTTGTCCTTGCGATATTGAGTCTATCAACTCGATACATTGTTCAAGTAATCGATTCTATCGCTCTGTGCCGTGTTTGCTTGCTATGGAGCAACATAAAGCGTGTTGAAACAAGAACTATGGCTTTAGAACAGTGAACGCGGCGTATACACAGCATGTTGAAAATGTTTTTCGGTATACTGCTGGATATAGACTTCCCTTCATATATTCAGGCTACAGTTTTTGTCGACTTTGATTAGATCTTCTGTCTATTCGTAAACAATCCCAACATTGCATAAATCTGCTTGATGATGAATCAGCGGATGGCTTATGCATAAACGGCTATCATTCATCAATTACGGTATTAATCCCATAATCCGACATAATACGGGGCAGCTTATCGTCGTTTAAACCATAATAATTTGCAATAAAACCATTTGAAACATTTTTATCAAATTACATTTGGCCAAAATTATTTTACGCACGGTGTTTGCGAGTGTCAAATCATATAAATTTATGTTGGATTTGTTCCCCGCAACACCTGCGCGTAGGGTGTCCCCGTTAATCCTTATCTCCGGGATAATTCCCTTTTGTGAACGCGATTATGGTACGTTGTGTAATTCACATAATTCATGCGTCTAGCTTATTATAAAAGGCAAAATTAGACGGTAATGTTTTAAATTGGGGTAGTAATGTAGTAGATTATATTATTTATATTTTCCGGGTGTAAAGTAATATGGTTGGTGTTAAATGTTTACTGTCTCGAGGAAATTGTTAAAGGTAAAGGAAATGGGTTATAACGATGTTGATGGATGTTATGGTTACAAGCCGTAATGCACTATCACTCTTTTATATGTCGTTTGTCGTTATTTTATATGGTACACTGTCCTGAAAGGGATTCCATTCGAACGTTATTACGATTACCGGTATGTAAATTATTTCTTTTTTGTGAGTGATCACCTTTTAGCGAACTTATTTTGGAATGTCCATTGAAGCCGAAAATATTCCTGAAAATTAACCAAATAAATTGCCAGCTAAGACCAATTTCAACAAAAATATTTTTATCTCCAACCACCTTTCGGTGCCTACTTATAAATTGAAGCAAGTACTACAAATAGCCGACGCAAGTGGCTCAGGACTATCACGACTAAGCAGGTCTCAATTATTGTCGCCCCTCCTCGCAGACAAGCGATATAATCCGCTTACCACGACCGACGCGAAACATTAAGCGATAATTATTAATAGCGGCCTGTAATAACTGGATGACCTTGTTTGTTGAGCGGCTTTTCGTGGGTAGGTATGTTGTAATGTAGCATAAAGAAAATTTTCATAGGAACCAAAAATATAAAAAAAAAATCCTTCAAAAAAAAAACAACCGTATCAAAATGACACAGAAATTCCAGGACCTAATTTCATTTTTAATAAAATGTTAAATATCTAGCAAAAACTCTGCAGACTATATAAGAATTATAACTCATAATAATATAAAATGATTTAAAACCAGGTATTCAATTTATTGTGATAAAATTGTTCGGGAAAAGCGTAAAACGTAATAAAAATGTCCGCTTTTAGGTACGTCGTTAACATTCACAGGCTAACGACATTATATTAACGAAGATAGAATATTTTGCTTTCACAGTCTCTAGGCACTATTTTAAGGGATGATAAATTGAATAAAATCTACTGGCTAATGAAATAATACAATTATGTTGACTTGGCATTGCGACACAGACATTTATCAAGGCTGTCAAGGTATACTGTTATTAGAGAAATATTAAAGACATAACTCGTTAATAAACTTGATTAATTCGGGTAATTTTACCACACAAAAACTTCAATCATTAGACTTAAATATTATATTTATCATCACACACAACCTAATAATTACATACCCGTAATAGTACCCGAATTTACCTAATCTCATAAACCATCAGCCTAACTTAACAAGCTCAAACCCAAATATACTTACCGCACCCCCTTTCCCAAATAACAAACACCCAAATGGAATGTCGAAAAAATATTTGAAGTCTGTAATAACGGCACCCTTCTTTAATGAAATGGGAAGAAAAATCCCGCTGAATGCCTTGTCACCCGGCTGATGCGCGTCAACACAGATTAGTGGAGCGACGTTCGCCAACACTAATGTCACCGGCTGTGCTTTTTTTCTTTGCCCTATTTGTTTTAACAAAAAAAATCTGTGTTCGAGCTTTGAAATTATGGATGTGGTTAATTTGGAGTAACTGCAGTGGATGTTTAAAATCACCCTGTAGGAGCAAGAGAGATGTAAAATTCACCAGACGCGACGGTAGGAATCGGTGGACCTGTTGAATAAATAAAAATCATTTCAAATTACTAATCAAATCAAATCATGTATTAGTTTGCAGTCGTCTACAGAATAAATAAATACATCAAACGCAGCTACACTACCTATAGGTGTATTTTCTGATGAATTGCTATGATTAGGCGTCATTCTAAACGCCCTTTTTCGTAAACAATAAAACTAATATTGGTGCCGATTCTCTTGTACACCGAACTAAACTATCACTAAAATTCCTTGCTTTTGGCTATGAGAATCTTAAAGCTATTCTGTAGAAAAAGTCTCTAAATTTAATAATTATTTTGACACAACTAAATCGAATTTAACAATTGCGACTCCACGTGGTACATACTTGTTTGCCCTACCCCGTGATCTTTTTTAGAGCTGGAGGCGCGCAGTGGGGGCAACCTCGACGTATGGAATTTTTCACTTTATGTACGGAAAATAAAAAACAATATTACCTACGTGTTGGGTATTAGGGGTATAAGGCTTTTATAAAGGGGGGTCGAAATTTTCATTATTTTTGCTATAGGACACACCATTTTCGAGTTAAAAGCAAAAGAAAAGAAAAAAATCACAAACAGTACAGTACTGTTTTGCACCCGAAGTCGAGATGTTCGTGTGAATTTTAGTTCATGACAACTAATAATATTCCACACCATTTTCAGTGGCGATTAAAAATAGTCAGAATTAGTTAGAGAATTAAAATTTTAGGAGAAAAACATCAAATTCAGAATAGCAAAATTGCAAAAACACACACAAACTAAAATATAGTTAAGTTGTGCCACTTTAGTCTATTTCAGAATGGGAAATCATAGCTTGACAGGAGTAAACTAAATTTTGATGATTTTTTGTCTAGTTGCGTTGTGACGCATTTGTGACAAGAGAATCGACACCAATGTATCTCGTTTCAACCAAATAAACTGAGTTCGGTTAGGTTAGTAAAAAAAAAGTTCCCTTTTTATTTAATAACCATTGAGGACGAATTTTTTGATGCCCTATGATTATCTCCCCCCCGCCCTATTTTTATATACTTGTACATATTATTATGTTAAGTCTGTTAGTTTTTAAATCATGTAAATACGTGTGTGTAAATAAAATTCTAATTAAAGTAATAACCATTCTTAGCTTGAGCAGAACCAAAATTTTCTCGAGAAATATTCCTTAACTTCTTCAGTATTGTTTACTCAGTTACTACTCAATTCGTTCTGTGACAATTTATATTTTTTACCGACTTTCGTTCGTTCCAGTTAAATCTTTCACGGACTCCTGTACCGTGTGATGGTAGAAAAACTAAAATCCTCACGGGAATCAAGTCGACAGAAAGAAATATGTTGAGATGATATTTTTAAGCCGAAACTGATTTAAATTAAATGAAATACAAAGATTCCTACCGTTTAACTAACTAATGCAATATGACTCAGTCAAAGGTCACAAAGATTTATCTTTCGACTTAACTCTGTTTGCGTTACGGGAATTTAATATCGTATCAAATATATTATCAAAGAAAATATTTACAGAAAATCTCGGAAACAGAACTTAGATACTAAATCAAAATAAATACATTCTTAGTTCGATATCACCAATTCAAATATTTATAGCATAACTATCCTTATTTCTTATTCTGAGACCTGTTGTGGATCTGATTTATAGGATAGTTATCCAATAAAGATCCAGAATACCTCCTTTTGTTTCGGAATTCCAAGAATCTTTATACCTAATAAAAGAGACATCTAAAGTATTGTATCCGGGCTCCTAATTCCGTTTACAATTCCAAATAAGGCATATATATTTCGTGGAATTAAAGCTCCAAATTCGCAAATCAGTTCCGAGACAGATTCGATTCGCACAACGCCTTAACATGCAAAACGAACTTGATCTTTACAGAATATTCGCTGCCTTTGCACGATTCCAAGTTTTATTCCTGCCAACTTGTTTCCCGGGCTTGTTTTTAGATAAAATTCGAAATAGATGCAATCTCTCGCTTGTCTCAGACACAGAATCGAAAAATCTTTCAAATACCTGGATCCGGACGCAGAGTGATTGCTATCTCTATACAGTTTTAGTGAGGGCTTCTTTTCGATTGTCTCGGCAAATGGAGAGGTATTTTGAAATGTCGTTTTAAGAATGTCAATAAAGAACTGGAGTTTGCGTTGTTATGTTTATTGAAGATGTTTAGAATGTCAGGAGGTGGCTGGATGGTTTATTAATTTTATTATTCCGTGATTAAATCCTCATTCTATATTTATTCGAAGGTAAAGCCCTCTTCAGAATTGAAATTCTTAACATGAATATAAGGTTATATTATAAGGTTTATTTGTTAATGTAACCTTAAAAATTTTGAAGCCACACGTGCACTGAAGTATTAAACACCCTTTATTCTTTAATGGAATAGTTCTTATTTTTCGTGTGGTTAGTGAGTAACCTGGGCCTCAAGTCTGCTATTACAATAGTGTCAGAATGGTCTATCAGTGATTTCATAATTGTTGACTTTCCAATGGTCAGCCACTGACACTCCATTGAAAGAAATGGCATCTATTGGTAATCTCGTACATAATGACAAATGAAATGACTGACTTAGGCGGTAATCTCATCAAATTTTGACAGTTCCTTTGATCATTGACCTACCATTAGAACGTAATGACGTTCTAATGGTTCTAACGTAATGCAGTCATTGCTTTTAATTCGTTACGAGTATCGTGTTTGTGGAACACAATGATCAACCAATGATCGACCATTATGAATATAGAAGATTACGAACTTTTAGCAAAATGACAATGGGATCGTGTTGGAATGACGAATTTATAAAAATAGCAGACTTGGGCCCCTGGTGTCAGTTTTAATACCACCCATGGACCTCTGACTTGGCTTCACATGAAGTCGAGAAATATATCTCAGGCAAGCCGTTCCTCACGATGTTATCCTTCACCGTTTTTGAAGCATGTGATAATTATACAATATGCACATGAATCCGAATATTCAGCTGTGAATAGTTAATAAATTAAGACAAATACGTACCTAAACATTTCCACTGTAGCCTGCACTTTCTCATTCTCCTAACCTATAACCTCAATTACCATTAAATCGTACCTACCAATCAAACTGTATTCAAGCGAAGCGTACTGCAAGCCGTTATCACAAGTACTTTCCATAATCGCAGCTCACTATGCATTTCCATGGGTTATAATGAGCCTATCACTTGCTCATTACCACACCATAGAACATAATTGCAGTTCTGCATTCCCGTTAGGCGACCTGCGCGTGCGCTGCGAACTAACGTTAATTATAGAGCGGAGCTGTCACTGCGCTAGAACGAATAGACGGTCCTTATTAGCGTGGCCACAGGAAGGTCGTCGATTTGTTGACGAAGCCTGACTTTTTAGGCTTGCAGTAAATTTGCATGATTTATGTCTGCGATACTTTTACCTAAAACGAAAACCTTAACCTTTTGCTTAGATGTGTTGGCGACTAAATAGTTGTTTTTTGCGACTTGGTAGTTAATGATGTCTTCTAGAATATCCAGAAAAAGTCTATGTTGAAATTAATTGGTGGAAAATAAAATACCGCATTACCTTTTTGCACAAGACATTATACGGCTCCAACGTCATTCATAGGTACTTTTTCCTCAGAACAGAAACTTTCCCACTTACATATTCAAATTCAATTCAATAAAATCCAGTTCCACCATCATTCAATAAAATCCATTACGACTGATTAAAAATTAATTTATTCCGAATATAAAGTCATTGATAGCAAATAATTTTAATTACAAGCAGACCAACATGGCGGCTCCTGTCATCTGCAGTCGAGTTGTGCGGAAACGTCAGTCACGACTCAGACGGCCTCGTCAATGGACGCGCTCGCTTTTATGTGCGGACGCCGGTTATATGCGTTTTATGTAGATACCTATGCTGCTGATTACTTTGGTGAACTGGGTTGAAGATTGAATAGGATTCGCGTAAATGTTTGATTTAATTATGTTAGAAATAACAAATAAGATGTTGTGTGATTTTTACTTTACGTAAACGATTATTGAAAAAGAAAAGCGTGAAATAGGAATGTCGTTTAACTGATGGATGTTAAGGTAACTTAGATTTAGGGTTTTTTTTAATTTAATACTTTGTTTCGACGTTTTGTCATAAGAAGATAGTTGTTCTTAATAATTGCTATTCAGACATGAACATAAATGAAACTTCACATATTTCATTTATTTTATATTTATAAAAAATCTGGCCATCTGTTGCCGCATTTACATAGCTCATATTATGATAGTACCAATCAACCCGTAAGCCCAATGACCATAAAAATTTGCATTAACACGTTCATAGTGAGCATACATCAATAAAATCGACCTCTTTCCCAAGTCCATACAAAATTAAAAATCAGTTTATTAAAATGGCGGCTTAAGAAACAAGTTCCGTGGCATGCCAGTTCGCATGAATGGAGTTATATTTAAGCGTGCAATGTAGGAAAAATGGAGAAAGACAAAACCAGTATGGCGGCATAATTTAGTGGTAAAGCAATGGATTGCCGCCAGGTGGCCGCCGGTGCGTCTGCGCATACAACCGGTTCGCTCGTGAAACAAGTTGTGAAAAAACGGCGGCTGGGAAAAAAGAAAAAATGGTTTTCTTTTTTTGGTCTTTGTTTTTGCACGTAAAGAGTTTTAAGAATACTAAAGCGTCTATGTGAAAGGGCCTTTTATATGTCATGTCTTGTATTAAAACTGGGTTTACCACAATATTGTCTAAGTTTGGCACTAAAGACGACGACATGACAGTGTAACCGAATCCTTTTACATGCTAACAAAGTTTAAACAAGCACCGGTCAACTTAATTAGTATTCATATTAAACCAACTTAAACCTAAGTTTAATCTCAAACGTGAGTGGCGTCTGACTTTATAGTTAAGGTTAACATTGTGGGAAAGAAAACCATAACTTACCGACTAGCCAGAAATCACACACACTTATTCGGTAGAAAAATACTACTTATATACACATTTACCTACTTTTATTTCACATTTCTACCAGACAAACACGGCAAGCCACATAATATTTCTTTCCCATTTTTTTTTTCTCAGCCGAGGTCTTCTGGGCAAATACCTCCTCCTTCCAGTTTTGACGGAGCATACCCAGTTTCACATATATTATTCAAAAATTAAAAATGTAATTATTTCATCACGCTATTACCTATGACTTGTGCCGCACAACAATGTCAACTTGTCAGTTACTAAAGATCGAGATAAAACGAGATGATTTGTGGATCCCACTCTAAGCTACGTGTATCTTTTGATTAACGTACAGAGAGACTTTTAAACACGCATCCATTCATATTTTACTTCGGTATTTGAATGTTTATTGTTTATTTCGCTTTGATAAGTAATGGTCTCTTGTAATGTTTGAGTTGGTAGGTACTCGATTCTGTACTCGCATTGTTGTGGAATTATTATAATAAGGGAGCGGTTTTAAGGCGCAGATCAAAAGGTTCTAAGGTTAGGCATAGGCATCGCTTCTTTTGTAAATTTTTGGATGACTGATTGTTTTTTCATCTAACTACAGTCTCGCAGACGCGTGATGCTACAAATCTTGTGTGTTCCTGGATGTCATTCAGTATACATACCTATCCATAGCAGAAGCAATTACATTGTATAAGGATCAGGTACATTAGCAGCAGCATTTTTTTTGTGTTTCATAAACTCATCTGCCCAGCCTCTTCCCAACTATGTTGGGGTCAGCTTCCAGTCTAACCGGATGCAGCTGAATACCAGTATTTTACATGGAGCGACTGCCTATCTGACATCCACAACCCAGTTACTGGGTAATACGATACCCTTGGTAAGACTGGTTGTCAGAATTTCGGGCTTCTGACGTCAAAGATGCATTAATAACAGTCGGGACCAACGGCTTAACGTGCTTTCCGAGGCACGGAGGAGTCTTGGTATGTAACGATGGTCACCCATCCATGGACGAACCGCGGCAAACGTAGCTTAACCTGATCGATCAACCCCTGCGGCTACGTTACTACTTGGCCACAAGCCCTCAAGTTTCATGAACTGTTGCCAAATAAATGTTATTTTTCTAACTTTACTTTTCAATATCCTAAGCATGGTTGCAAAGGTGACGAACGGTATCGAAATTCTGATAGTTGCATCTAGTGCGACTGGAAGATGGTTCTGAAATATTATGGGAAATTGCTAGGAAGATTATGTAGGATATAAGTGACCGTTAAAGCCAATTTATGTCAATGTGGAAGTTAAATATTTATTTCAATTAGGCACATAAAAGGCACTTTTCTTTTTCTTTTTTGAATCGATTCTAGTCGCCCCTTCTAAAAGGTAGTTTTCGTATGGAAAAGAATGGGCAAGAAACTCACCGTTACTTTTTTTAAATCTTTGTAACTTATTATATACATTAATTATATGTGAAGACGATGCACCTAGAATAAGATCACTACCTATGCCACGATAGGTAAAATTCATGAAAAATGAAGCAATGACAGATAAATTAATTATGTGATTACATATTTGCATTGTGCTCACATATTTACAAACATTGTAAAATTATACGATATTCCTAACATTTTAACAATATAACATAACATAATATCCCCAATTTAGATACCCAAATTTAGGTTAGCTAAAACTAGTAAGTCATTTGTTATAAACAGTATTCGATTTTATAACATGTTGCCAAAGTCGGTTACAGAACTTAGTGATGGAAAGTTAAACGTGTCCACGTGACCCACATTAAACGTGTCCTTATCAAAAAAGCAAATTATAAGATTAAAGACTACGTTGAAGACAAGGAAGTTTGGCAATAATTCCTTCTGCACATGTGGCTTCCCTGGTACCTCAATAACGGCATTACTATGTAATTATGTCTATTAACTGCTCCCAAATTAAGATGATTATTTGATTTTACCTATTTTTCTTTTTTTTTTCATTTACGTACTTTTTTGACATAATCTTTTCATTATTTGACATTATATAACTTCACTATACTATATTTTTTATAGATTTGTTACAGCTTTAGTGGCAGTCATGCCATTTAGTTTAAATAGGTTTTTAATTGGTTTTTTTTTTATATAGTTTCTCTTTTATTATTTGTGAATGTGAGAACGTTGTAGGCATAACCGACTTTTAGATCTGTCGATCGTTTTCTATCTTGCTAAGTACCTGGTACTTGTTGATAGGCCTACAGTGTCCTCTCATACCTATAAACACTGTAACTCGAAAAGATTGTAAATACCATTTATTTTTAAAAGAGTAACCGTGGAGTTTCTTGCCGGCTCTTCTCCATAGGAAACGACCAATTGGAACCGTGCACCTAGCTTCTGAAGTTTCATAAGTGCCCTTGTAGGTTTATGTGAAATAAAATATTTTGAATTGAATTGAATTGAATAACATCATGCCTTGTATCCCCGAAGGGTTGGGCAGAGGTGTACCTGTAGTACACCCACATTTTGCCAGTTATGTTTAAGTCCCATGTAATATGGGGCGAGCCTATTGCCATCAACCGGGCACAAATTCAGACTATACATAACAAAATATATATGCAATATTTAAATCCAATAACTTTCATAAGACAGTAAGTGCAGAAAGGTAGCATGATTATGGCTTCTTATCGCTGTACCGCTTGGAAACTACTCGTGAAGAATTTTCTTTAGTTACCTCTGTGTAACAGGCATTTATTATGAAGTAGGTACCTATAAATATGTTTTACAGCACAGAATGACTTTAGGCGTATATCTATTCAGCATAATACTAATTAAGTGTATTATATTTCGCTGTCCTGTTTCTTTAGTCTTTTTGTTCAAGTCTACATTGTAATATGTAAATATAAAGCAAAATATCTGCATTAAGACGCAGGTATATGCCAATGACGTTGAGTGGTTAGCTTGCGTGTTCTGCACTGAGGTCACGTAACGCTTCGTTCGTCCAGCCAGTAATAGGACTCGCCCATCAAGAAGCATCGCTGTCCCAAATTAAAAAAAAGAAAGAAGGAAAATACATTTATTTGGCACAGACTAAAAGGCACACAAGTAAAAAGAAAAAAGAAAAAAAAAGGAACGAATACAAAATAAAAAGTGTAAAAGTGCATTGCATGATACTAGCTGGAATGTGTGCCTCGCGGCTGCGCCAAATAGGCCCATTTCAGCATAAATGCTAGACAACTAGTGCCTGACGCTGGTTTTCAACTGGACCTGAATTAGAAGCATTAGGTATTAATTTATTACACATAAAACAAAAGGTATTCTAATAAAACACGTATACTAAAATATCAATAATTAAATTATCTTTCAAAATTCCATTTGAAAAATAATTTAATTATTTTGCGTGATTCTTAGTTTTTTATCTGCGTTAGACATAACTTTACAAATTAATTTCACTATGTAATATAAATATAATCTAAAATATTCCTTTAATAAGTTATTAAGAAAATGCAGTAATTTAACATATTTTTTTTCCAAATCATTAACACTACTCGTTTAGACGTGATCTTCAGTATAAAATCATTAAAATTCGGCTATCGCTGCCTTAACAGGTTGTGACATTACTCACGTGTTCGTAAGTTTTACCTTCGCCTACTTACTTAATACTTAAATATTATTAATTATCTAAGCTCCCATAACTCATCACCATCACAACCATTAAATCTTCGATTCATTAAAATTCCATATAACATGTCAGTATTAAATTTTAAACCTTAAATATTTCGACTTGTAGCCGTAAAATATATCAATCAATTAAAACAAAATGGCGGACAAGTCAATAAATAAGTTATTATGTGTTGCAAGGTGTTTCGAAAACTGTGGAAAACTATGTCGATGGCTTTCTCATGGTGTGGCTTGCCTTAAAAGGTCATATTTTGTTTTTAATTTATTATTATTGTATGCGGATTGTATTTCTTGGTTTTTATGCGTTACGTAAAGCAGAACTATAAAAATATGGTGTTTTGAAACCCACTATATTAAGTTAACACTTTGATACAAGATATTGCAAAACGCTGTTGTATCTCTTCATGTTTTGTGCCACTTGTACTTTCCCTGTATTTTTAAACAAAACACAACTCTACCTACTTTACTTCCAAACAGTTTTGGCATGAACAAAGATGCTAACATGCTTGGACCAGAATAACTTACACCGTAGGTTTAGGCAGCCATAATCCTCTCTTATGCCAAAATACGTAGAGAACTCCAAAAAGAATGCACAAACAAGCGATAGTCACGACATGTCACCCAAATATACCCTTCTACCCAACATTACCACACCCTCGACCGCATTATCCCCAATTCTGGAATATTTCCTCAAACGAGAGCTCCTCGACTATTTTGTGCGTACGAACTCACGCAACTTACTAATTACGGCCCATCATTTGTAGCCTAAACTCCTGGAGCACGACAAACTTCCACTAAATACTGAGAGGTTTAGGGTGCGGTCATAGAGGAAAATGAGCGAGAAATAATGAGCTTAAGAGGGTTGGTGATAGGTCGTTTGTGTGTCAACGGTTGGCTAGTTATGTTTTAGTATGTCAATGTCATTTTATATGTGCAGACCTTTAATCAATGTTAAATTAATTACAACCTATTGCATTATCTTTTTCTGGCATCCATGTTTTTGTCACACCTAAAGCTCCTTTCTTCTTGTTATACCCTATTCAAAATTGATTATTTTTAAATAGGTAGGTATATGTAAGTACAGTGTTATCTTCAAATTGTGGGGGAAGGTACAAGGTGAAAGGGGTAGTTGAGCGAGGATGAACTAACCAATAACATCGCTTCACTATCATAGTTAGCTTTAATATTGGTTAGTTTTACTGACATTCCTCGCTACGCATCCTCGCTCATCTCAGGTGGATACGCACCCTAATTGTCTTATTTGCATTAAATAGTTTCCATCTACTGCACTGAACTCCATTCAACATTGCAACACATTAACTACCCCTTTCAATTAAAACGTAGCGAAGCGAGAGTCATTTCTCGCTTCGCTCCGTTCTCGCTTCGACCTCGTTTAGTTAGAACCGCAGGGCAGGCGACCCTTCGTTGCGTGAGAAACAAAACTTCGTTCTATTCGCAAGAATGTGCGGTCGGACCGACGCGGTTAATGTTCTGTACCTAACTCCGGACCGTTTGGGACTTAGATCATTGTATGTACTTAAAACTGTTGTATATAATCATGCCTGGGGATTTAGACAAGGAGGTAAGAAATCTTGGCTTCTATTACATGGGACATAAACATAACTAGCGAAAATGTTGGTGTACTATAGGTACCTTTGCTTAACCCTTCGAGGAATACAGACTTGTGATGTTATGGATCTATGTAAGAAGTCTTGCTTGGTAGAAATGATTTCCAGGAAACTACATACAATATTTTTAACATCGCTATTTCTAAACCATGTCACAGTCAGAGGCTGGGATTATTATTATTTCTGAATCAACGTATTACTTAGTCTTTATAAAAAAAACTTCACTAACCAACTGCAGTCAAACTCAAACCATTTATTTCAATTAAACCCTTTACAGGCACTTTTGAATTGTCAAAGAGTCAGTTAGTCAGAAAGTTGAAGCTAGTTGCCCATTCCAAAACGTAGATCTCTATGGAGAAGAACGGGCAAACTCCAAGGACACTCTTTTAAATATAGAAATTACAAAATCCTGGGTACATTACTCTTGTTGATTCTATATGTGAGAACAATGTAAAAAAAAAAACAAAAACGATTTAAAAATAAGCCCTGGCAGATAAGAGATGACCAGTCTCAACTGACGGCGCCCGTTCACGAACATGACGCGAGTCCACTGCTGGACACTCTGATTTTGCCCAATTTCAACAACAAAGTATTCTTTTCAACTCTACACAGCTCTTTATCTGAGCAATTTCCATATTCATTAGATTAAACTTAAAGAAAATGTTAATCACGTCTCAAGCCTTCTCAGGGTTATACCGAATTACCCATGCTGTGCTTGCAGCACTGTTGAAGTGAATTTGTTACGCACGTCCGCACCAGTTAGTTGCGGTGTCTAGAGTGACCTTAAAATGTGCTGGTCATAGGTAGGTGTCGACAGAAAGGCATTTTCCAGCGATGCCATGGTCCAGAAGTTTAAAAAAAAAATTGTCCGAACATAACATAACATCACGCCTAGATTTCCTTGAAGGGTTAGGCAGAGGTGTACATATAGTACACCGACATTTCGCCAGTTATTAAGTCCCATGTTATAGAGGTCGAGCCTATTGCCATCAACCGGGCACAAATCCTAACTCCGGGCTTCTACTGAAAAATTTGTGATGGAAAAACCCAATAACACTTTCCCGACCCAGGAATCGAACCAAGGACCCCATGCTCAGTAGTAGCGCTTGTGACCACTACGAGGCAGACGAAGTAGTCCGAAGTCTAAACTAAAGTAGTCATACCAATAGGTTACTTCTACAAAAACAAACACCATCTTCCTCCCCAGGGTATATAGTAAGTACCTACCCAGTCAAATGAGAGCCTTAATTATGCAAAAAAAAAAAAACAGGAATGAAAATACTGCCAATAGGTACCTTTCTTAAATGCTTGAAAGGAAGTCAAAACAAAGATATGGAAAAATAATTCTTGGAAAAGAAAAGAAATTTTTGCCTTATTGAACTGTTATTTTATGCTGTGGAATGGAATTTTATTTTGCCAAAAAAAAACTGGTACAGGAATGTTTTTAAAACGTTTTTAACGGAAGCATTGTGTCGTCTTAAATATTTCCGATCCAAACAAAATAACAGACTACACACCAAACTCGACACGACTTATTCCTTCTTGGTATACGTTCAAGAATAATGAGATTAACGAATGCAATCCCCGGATTAAATTTATTATGCGTGAAAGAACGGGGGAAGAATACTAATCTACCAGGGTGGCTCAGGGATGGCAAACCTTATGGCACGCGCCAGTCTACATGGAATTGGCAGGGGTCATAAATCACGCCATTGCGGTTCACTGAAACATAGGAATCTCTCAAAATGTAAATGGCCGCAGTCAAATCAAAAGTCCAGCGATCCATCCTTATCGGTTGTTTGGTGTGGGTATTTAAATTGGCTTGTTGTATGTTAATTCTACAATAATACCGGTCATATACCTACATAATATTCAATTTATTTGATGACAAAAAAAACGCAAGAAAACCGTCGCCGTCGGACGTGAGTTGTTCGAAATGACTGCGTCAAAAAGTTCTCCTTCGAACCAATTCAAACAAAGTTTTGAAACAATTCAGTGACAACTGCACCTCTTTTGTATATGAACATAGTAGGTATTTATGTGAATAATTTAGGATATTGATAAAACAATAGTGCCAAATTCCCCCCAAAAAAAAGATTCGTTATTTAAAACCAGCTCTTTTTCAACGGTACTTACTTAAAAATAATATCTACATTATGAACCTACAAAATAATTCTTAAACAGCTGTGCGTAAGGTTTGGCATCCCTGCAGCAAGGCGACGAACCCGCCAAAGCTGGTGGCTCTTTGTACTGAATTCCGCTTGAATTACGAGTACCCTCCACAGTATTACTTACTGTTCACGCTATTTCTACTTAGGGGATGGGCAGGACTTCAAACAGTAGCAACATATTGGGAAATCACTTCGTCTTTGAAGATAACAAGAACAATTCGAAATTAGTTGCAGTTTCGTGAGGTTGGTAAGAATGGGTGAAAATTCTTTTCGTGGACTTTTCCTGTAGAATTATGCAGTAACAGATGAAAACTTGTAACAGACTGTCCTTTACACAGAGATTTTTCTGTTTCCCGTGTCTGTATTCTGCCTGATTATTAATCCTCCCTGTTAAATAACTTTTTACATAAAAAAACGATGTACCTACCTCCTTTATTAATTGTCGTGTAATCGCAATAGTCATAAACTCATAATAGGGACGACAAATTTGTTTTTTTAGTCCGTCATTTAGATTATTAAAAGGTACACGTATTTTTTTCTTTTTTAACGTAATCAAAAGATTACTGCAATACATTGAGTTAAATTGTGGTATGACGTCACTTCTCGGTAGATTTTATACTGACTTGTGACGTAGCGCATTTAAGTTTAATTAACGCATTAAAGTTGGAGAGAGGTGGCTCTCCCCAACTTTAATGCGTTTTATCTAAACCATTTTTTATATAAAGCAAAAAATACGTGTCTAAAATTTGTATCGTCTGACTGACGGACTAAATAGTTTGTCAATAGTTTTTACTTACTACTGACTTTTAGTTTCTCCAGAGTCAACATCCCCTCCATCAATTAAATTCAAGTTATTGAAGCTTTGAATTTAAATTCTTCACAGGCTCAAATATCAGAATAGCTGGCTATAAATAACCCCTACTTCAACTACGTCAAAACATGCTTGAAAGTTAAACATAATTTGTAATTAAATTACAATTCATTAGCAAACATAACATTAAAATCAAATCATTGGCTTTTCAATACCAGCCAATCTTCGTAGATTACATCAATACAGTTGAAAGTCACTTAATTACAGATAGTAAAAGAGAATGTAGGTACTACAATCCGAGCATAAATAATGGTACATAGTAGGAAGGTATTGCGAACACGTACCTACTGCTTTGCATCGTGACTACATAATTTGTGTGCATTCTACACAGTACGACATTGTGTAGTAAATCAATTTTTATAGTCCTTGAATAACTTTGTATAAATAAATGTTAAGCGTTTATTTGTAACGCTAATATTTTTTAGGTGTTAGTAGGTGGTACCTATATTGTTACCAAAACAGAACATGAAAATAGGCATTGACATTCAACTATTACAGTCTAGACCTTGGGAAGTCTAGTCAGTAAAATTGCTAGCGGTGACTTTGCAATGTCACCGCTAGCAATTTTGCGGAAAACACATCTAATTGTTCTTAACTACGTTAGCAACTATACCTATCACTATGACATTGATAGTAGCCACCTAGCCGGTCAAAGCCACTAAGTACAGAGTGAAGCTCTATCGCGCTAAAATTATATAGCTTGCTCCTATATTATACTGACCAGTGCTGACCGCATTTTAGTGCTCCTAGCCTACATTCACTACGACTACAATCCTATACAATAGGTAGTTTGTAGCTACAGCTAGTAAGGTTTCAATGGACTACCATCGGCCATTGCCAGCCTTAGCCTTTACACAATGGCCTCCCGTACATAATCTTGGAGTAGTAGTAATATATCTTTGTTGTAGTAAAACTCTATGTGAAGGAGCTCGTCCGTAAAAAAAGCTAAAACCTTACCTACTTATTTTTGACGTGATGCAGTGGACCTCAAACTCAAAACTCAAAGCATTTATTTCAATTAAACCCTTTACAGGCACTTTTGAATTATCAAAGAGTCAGTTAGTAAGAAAGTTGAAGCTAGTTGCCCATTCCAAAACGTAGATCTCTATGGAGAAGATCGGGCAAGAAACTCCAAGGACACTCTTTTAAATATATAAATTACGAAATCCTGGGTACATTACTCTTGTTGATTCTATATGTGAGAACAATGTAAAAAAAAAAAAAAAACAAAAAAAAAAAAGCCCTGGCAGATAAGAGATGACCAGTCTCAACTGACGGCGCCCGTTCACGAACATGACGCATGGATCAGCACCATCCAGCTCAACTATTTTGTAGGGAACCGAATGATCCAACACACTCGCCACCATCAGCGAGACATTAAGTGAGCATGACACCAGCGTTGATGTGGTTTGAAGAATATAGCATAATCAGCCCATAATGGTACGTACCACTGCTGGGACACACACCTCCACCCGATGAGAGGGAGTGGGCCGTAATCCACCGCATGGACCCAGTGCGGGTTGTTAGATGTCACATGTGTTCGAAATTTTGGTTCTAGGACATGCCGGTTTCCTCACGATGTTTTCCTTCGCCGTTTTGAGAGCAGCCGTGATGAAATTATTTACACAAAGTTAAGTGATTGAGTACCACTGAGCCACCACTGCTTTGATGTGGGTGTAGTTACCGGCAAATGTGACCTCTCAGCGTATTTTCTGGAATGGCAACGCATCTCAATGCCTCTGATATATTGTCTCTCTCTCTCTCTGTGTAGATGTCTAAACATATTTGGCGTTGACCACTTCAAACTCAAATCGTTTATTTCAAATAAACCAATTACAGGTACTTTTGAATTGTCAAGGGGTCGGTCAGTCAGAAAGATGAAGCTAGTTGCCCATTCCAAAGCGTAGTAGGTTCCTATGGAGAAGAACGGGCAAGAAACTCCATGGACACTTTTAAATCAGAATATTGTTACAAAATATTGGTTACATCATTCATGTTGAAATTATACTTACCATTAGGTGGCCTGTTTGTTTGCCACACACTCCCTTAAAAATAAAATATCCATTGATTCGAAACATAAATAAACCTTACTTAACTCTATACACCGGAGTTTATTTCTCCAAAAACAAACCTTTTAACCCACCGCTTTATCCGCTTTTCACAAATTGAATCTCATCACCGAACCCAACCATGTCACACATAATTAGATGACTTGCATCTATCACATTTTCTTTCACATTTTGAACCGTTCATCCCTAACCAAAGGGTTGCCAGTTGCCGTTAACCTCAAGCTCATTAGCGAAAACCAAAATAAAGCGTGCAATATAAAAGAATGAGTTGGCAACTTTGACGGCCCTATTCATCACGGTGAATATACCAAGCTAGGGTTGTACGCCCACAAATGTACGCAAATTGAACTTTTTGCACTTAGGCCTGAATGGGATTTTGTCGATACTGAAAAAGTGGGGGTGTTATAGGTCGTAATAGGTGTTTGAGTGGTTCGGAATATAGCTCTTTTGTAGGTATTTGTAGGCGTATACAAAAGGGGAATATAAAGTTGGAATACATAAATCACATCACACAGCTGTAGGTAGTTCTTTTTGAAAATGATGATTGAAAGGGCAAAAGAGTACCGTTACGTTTCATTTTTCCTTGAATTGTTACACAATTATTATCAAAGGGATGGCTTTGTCGACAGTTATAGAGAATCAATCCATCTGTAGGAATTTCATGTTATATAAATAGACTGATAAATAAAAATAATACATATTTATAAAAGATTTCTCAGTAGCAGCCCGGAGTCTGGATTTGTGCCCGGTTGATGGCAATTGGCTCGCCCCCTATTACATGGGACTTAAACATAACTGGCGAAATATGGGTGTACCTACTACAGGTACACCTCTGCCCAACCCTTCGGGGAAACAAGGCGTGATGTTATGTTATGTCAATAAAAGCTTCTTCAGTCAGTGTCCTTGGAACAGATCGGTATTCAAAACCAAAGGCTTTTCTTGTGTGCATTAATACTTGTAGACACGGCTACACATCAAACTATACATTTCCAGTATAAGCTGACCTCACATTGTACGGAAATCCTTTACAATACGGGATCAGCATACACTGGAAATGTATAGCTTGATGTGTAGCCATGTGTACGTAATTTATTTGTTTGTAATACATATTTATGTGTTAAAACTAGTACTAACCAGTTATTTCTCGTTATTTCCAGATCTTAGCAGATTGAAATGAGACGAAGAACAGACCAACGGATATGCGAGGTAATTAAATTTGTATCTATTTTAGTCGCGCGACTGTTTCTAAATGTGCGTTTTTAGGGTTCCGTACCCAAAGGATGAAATGGGACCCTATTACTAAGACTACGCTGTCCGTCTGTCCGTCCGTCTGTCACCAGGCTGTATCTCATGAACCGTGATAGTAAGACAGTTGACATTTTCACAGATGATGTATTTCTGTTGCCGCTATAACAACAAATACCTACTAAACACAGAATAAAATAAATATTTAAGTGGGGCTCCCATTCAACAGACATGATTTTTTTGCCGTTTTTTATAGATAATGGTACGGAACCCTTCGTGCGCGGGTCAGACTTGGTTTTTTATCTTAAATTGGTAAGTTTAACTTTACATCTGCTTAATCACGATCAAATACTCTGTTTATTTTAAGATAGATTTAGTTTATACTTCAAATACTTACCTATATTTTCTTAGATACGAACGAGTTATTCTACCAATATTATATAGTCGACCTCGTATTTTTTTATCCACGAATGCCACAACTTGCGCTTGTGGTTAAGTTATAACAGCTGCACGAGTCGATCGATCAGATTAAGCAACGCTTACCGCGGTTGGTCTGTGGAGACCATTTTTACATACCAAGACCCCTCCTTGCCTCGGAAGGCAAGTTAAGCCGCTGGTCCCTGCTTTCATTCGTGGATGTTTGACAGTCGTTACGGGTCGTCAAAAGCCCGAAAGTCTGACAGTCTTATCAAGCGGTATCGTATTACCCAGTAACTGGGTTGTGGAGGTTAGATAGGCAGTCACTCCACGTAAAATACTAATATTAATATAGTTGGGAAAAGGCTAGGCAAAAATTGAGGTTGAATGTCACGCTATAAAACGACAAGGTCTGTTTTTTGTTTTGTTTTTTATTAGGTTTGTGTTTTTGTTGAATTAGATAAATTCAACCTAAGTGAATTTTCAATTTACTGGGATTTATTTTCAAAGTGGTAGGTTACGAAATCGACTATACTCCAGTCTATAACACATACACAATGTATATAAGTGACACCAGTTTCTACAATTTTGAAATCCTTTTGTGTTGTCAGTACTTGCAAGTTCTAGAAACAGTGTCAAAACAGCGACACCAACTCTCTTCACACCAGAACACAGCAATGCTGCTTGACGGCAGTAGTAAATACGGCCTCGACCCCTTTTACAAGCTAGCTCTTCTACGAAACTATGGTGTGTTCCAAAAAAATCTGATGAAAATGTAAACAAATGAATCAGATTCAGAAAACATACCTGTGGATGCCAATTTGTAGTGCCACTTACAAATCTAATCAAATCACACAAATCTAATCTTGAGTGCTTTGATTATTTGAATAATAAAACCCGAAATTCTAATTTTAAATAAATCATTTGAAATTATGTTCTTCGTTTGACAATTATTGATGTTCATTTTTTAATACAAAACCTTCAAAATACAGATGACTGTGGTACTAATTCCCTGTATTGGGTGATTGCGTAACAATTTAACCTAAACAAGAGTTTGTTTACATTTTTATCGGATACTTTTAGAACAGGCTATGCGTAAAAATACTTGGACCTAATTTCTTCAATGGAGCTAAATTAGGACCTAAGGGGACTAGATCATCCCTCAACGCCTTTTTCATTAATGTCCGTTGCTCCTGCCCAGTGGGGAAGCAATGAGCTTACCTAATAGAGTTATAGTTGGTATTAAAACTCGAATACAGACCCTCTGTGGACTGGAAATTGGTTAACATGACAGGCGCAAACCCCTGGTGTGCTTAGCAATGCGATTAATGAACTTTTAATGCAGGTTATGAGCAGACACTAATAGAATTAAGTATGCTTATAAAATGTTGTATCTTTGCCACATATCCGCGTAAGGGTTTTTTTTATCCACTATGGAAAAGCTCTTGATGATCTTTTAAGAGCATGAGGAACAGGGTGTAAGGTTCACTCATCCACCATAGAAAAGGGAGGATACTCCAACCAGACGGGTGTTGTGTCTGGCGGGCCGACTGCCCAACTGTTGATGTCGGATAGTCTTATATATTATGTCGTTCGCGCGGTAAACTCTAATTGCGCGATGCAGGATTTGTGTGACGTCATGTCTTTGATGCGTAGTTCGTATGTGGCGGTGTAACCGCTACAATCTCACCTGATGGTAAGTGATGATCAGGCCGCAGGTGGAAGCGAGCTCCACCCGGAACCCTCAATCATAGAGGAACTAGCTATCTTACCTTTAACTGCCACCACACATCAATGCTGTTAACATTGTTGTTATGGCGGCAGACTTAGATAAGATGGTGGCAGCTAACCAGGTGGACTTAGAACAAGCCCTACCACCAACCAAACCGAGCAGAATATTTTGCCCCCACTGGGAATCGAACCCGGGTCCTCTGAATCTGAGATAGGTGGTCTAATGGCTAGTGGAGTCACAGAGTCGGTTAAAAAGGTTGAAAACCCGCCCAACAAAAGAGAGGTAGTGACTTCGATCCTCGTCTGTTGCTCTATTGTCTTGCTCTCAGAAAATGAACATAATTTTTAGTTAAGAGTTAGCTAGCAAAAGCAAAAACCACTTGTGAAACTCACTAATTTATTTTTGTGCCCTGGCTGGAGGCCTTAATTGATGAAGGTTAGAAACTCCCGGTTAATAATAATAAAACATCTATTTCAGGCTACAATCACCCACAGACCTACCTACCTTACAAACTAACATAATAAATAACGCCGGAAGCATACCTCTGCCGCGAAACCATAGGAGCAAAACCGCAGTAGTTGAATTCAATAGACTCGCGTGATGTTCCGGCTACTCGAACCAGAAGCGAGGAGCGGAAAATGTCGCGAGTCTATTGAATGTAACTACTGCGGTTTCGCTGCTATGGTTTCGCAGCGGAGGTGTGCTACCGGGGTAAAAAAAAACTTGTGTTCATTAATATAGGTTAAAACTATGTTAGTAGCACTTCAATAGCTTGTCCTTATGCTGTTCTGTAGTACTTGTCCGCGGAAGTCAAGGTACACCACGTCCTGCAGCCTAAGTCCTTCTTCCCTGACGAGTCTTCGTCGCACGACGAACGCCTTGAAGTTGACGTTGCTATGCGACTCCACTAACTGAACCCTCGGCGTGTGCCTCATCTTTTGGCGCACGTACTCCACGATGTCCTCCGCCTTAGTGGTGTCGTGTAGGCGGGAGATTACACCGGTGTGTTCGGCTTTGCGGCATGCAAGCTCACTTCAGGCTCCGTAGGAGCTTTGCCGCAGCGTTTGTCGGACCTCCAACCTACATGCGAATGAGCATCTATAAAAAAAAGCTGACTCAATAATCGTAATGCTTTCCCATTCATTCAAATTCTATATCTTCGCCAACCCTAAACCAAGGACATTCCATTTTAAACAAACCACTTACTACTATAGAAAAATATACTTCAGAATCCATAACATAATATGAATAAAAACTGTCGGACTGTCCGTTCATTGATACAAAATCCTTTCCTAGAACACTCGGCATAATGTTATTCCAAATATATTCTGTAGCTTCTTCTTGCTTGAATAGAATCACCATTTATACCTCGAGGTGTGTTTAAACTGACCCTTTTCGAAAAATAAAGTGTTTCTCGTATAAAACCATTGCCAACATGAATGTATTTCTATGAATTACTGCTATAAATATAAATTGTATCGTTATCTGGCCAGTGTTTTTGTATATTCGGTTTTTTCGAGCCATATTTTTCAATTGAAAAAATTCGATTGGTTTTGTTTAGAAGAATGGGTCTTTTGAATAGTTCGTTGAGTGAAACGTTGATACAATATGTGATAGCTTCGGAGTTCAATAATTTTGTTGATATTTTTTTGCTCCGAAAAATACACTGGTACCTACTTATTCTTGGAAATTATATAAATGTATAAAAAAAGAAAGAAGAAAGAAATAAATATGTTTATTCTGCACAAACAAAACTTCTTGGGAATATTGTGCCATTTTCGTTAAAAATAATAAACCGGTACCTACCTACATATTCTTTGATATTGAGAAAAATCTCTAGACAAAAAAAAATAAGCGAGCCTTACTGTTGTCGCATAATTATGATGTGTAACATCTGACGTCTTGGCTGACAGTTCCAACCTCTCGGGAAATGGGTTGGTACCATCTGACAGACAACTATACGACTTCGCGCGTGCATTGGTCAAATCAAATAGCGCGCGCTCTACACACACACTTCCGTCCCTTTTCACGAACTCACTCCCACAGATTGCAGGAAAGGGAGAGGGAAGATTTATTTATTTAAACATTCATCTACCATTACAGCTAACCAATGCGGTAAATACGCCTTAATGAATAGGTACATAACTTAATTGTTACTTATAACTAATACCTATAACTAATTAAAAACAAAGCATTCCTTGTGAATTCACCCAGAGAACAACAGAATAGCTCCGTCAAACTCGCTATGAGGTTGAGCGTGCGGAGTGCACGTGTCAGCGGCGCCTCATTTAAAAGGTTGGTCCGAGCACGCGATTCCACTAGCAGCATTTTAGCTTTTTTGATGTTAGCCATCAAAAATATCCATGGGCATGTTACCTCTTTGATGGCTTTAATAGTTATTTATCCAACATGTGAGGAAAGTTCGTTTTTCCTATGAGTTTTGATTTTGAGTCTTGAGCGAACGAAGGATTGAAAAATAGAATCACGAGCGCAGCGAGTGATTATAAATTTCAATCCTGAGTAAGCGAAAGACTCAACAAAACGAATAGCAAATGAACTTGCTCACAAGTTGCATACAAAACTTTTCACCACTCCCAGCAAGAAAGTATTCAGTCATCATAGGTAAATAAATTAAATAGACACAAAGCAAATCAAAATAATTCTTTATATTTTAAAATATCTTTAAAACTTAACATAAAAAAATCAGGCAAGGTTAGTTCCTGAACGGGAGCATTACTTTCCTCACTGTTCAAACAGTGAGGAAAAACCAACTTTCCTCACTGTTCAAGCAGTGAGGAAAAACCAACTTTCCTCACTGTTATCGTAGAGGAAAGACACTTCTTTCGTGCGGGAGTGGTGAAAAAATATTTATATTTTCATCAGCTTTCCAATTATCTATCAATTTGGAAACCATGATTCATCTCACAAGAATATGTAACAAAAAATTTACAATTACAAACCAGTTGTTAAGAGTTGCATTACTAATAAAATATCAGCACGCACGACTTTACCAAAACCGATGGGGAATCAGCATGCAAGGTGAAAGGTCGCCATTGAATACATTAGCGGTCGCCATGGCAGAAAAACTACAGAAGTTCCATAGAACTATGGTAAGAAATTACATAATTAAATTACAATTACAATGTCAGTGCAGAAATGGCAACAAATTCTGAATACTTGGTGAAGTCTTTGATTAGTAAACCTCAGTTAGTGATTGGTTGACTATAAGAACAGAAACCAATCATAATATATTAAGAATAAATAAATATAACAAATAAATATATATTACTTACTCATATATATTAATGATCAGATTAGACAACAGAAGGCAAACTACCGTATTTAAAAACGATTTTAATGGTAAATGGCAACTCATCACAGCGAGAATTAAAGTATAAAATCCTATACAATTTTTGACAGAAGACTGAGATTAAAATGCGACCGTTTTCAAAAACACAGCAATTACCCCCAGTTTGAATTGAATAGGCTCAACGAAACCGGAGGTAAAACCATTTTCTGTTGACTTTCGTCAATGCGGCTTTAATTATTTTTATTTTATGATCACGTAGTATAACCGTACATCATATTAACGTAGTATATTTTAGGTTGATCTTCTTCATCTTTTCTTATTTAGCGGTGCATATTAGCATAAGAGTTGGGGCTGCAACGTGCGTGTGCGCAGAGCGGCGCATTGGACCCGGGCACGCGCGTGTAGGGTCAGTATGACGCGTGACAGATTTATAGGACAGGGCCGAGAGGTTATGTTTATTTTTATATAAACAAACTATCATAAATATGTAATGATACATATATTTTGATTGTCTCTGTTATTAAAACACGCTATTTCGGCATTTTTCTTTTTTTCTTTTATAAGGTGTTGATATTGAAATTAAAGTACCTAGTATCAGAATCTTTTAATAGTTAAATAAAATGATAATGCTGTACCTATGCACTTGCATAGGTATTACATATGATGCTCACTATGTAGAATTGTAGGGAATAACTCGTGATCTTAATTAAGTTGGTACTTAATAAAAATAATGTACATCATTTCATTTTAGTTTGTTGCTACAATGCAATTTCCTTAGTCTCCCTTCATAACTCCTGGCTCCACTACTAGCGGCGCTAATCTGTGTTGCGCCTGCGCAGTATGCGAGCCGCGTAGCGCGCGCAACCGCTCGGAATGCAAGATGACCGATTACGTTTTTTGCTTCATACTACTTTGCTGCCACAGCGCCTTTTATGTCGAGACGGAAGGCTTATTAAGTAATGCTGATAATTTTATACTGTTTTTGTTTAGTTTGGCAGGTTCTAGTATCTATTTGTAATACTAAAGAAGTCTAGTGTTGTCTAGTGTTGTCTATTGTCTACCTATGTACGAATCGTTTAAGATTAGGTATCCCAATATCCTGTGTAAAAAGGTTTGTGTGTCGGATAGATATATATCTAATGTATTCGAGATTTCTCCTCCTACAACTAAGTTATCTTTAGACCCAGGTTTAAACAACAGGCCTTTTTTTTAATATTAATCCGAAAGGGTAAAGTTCTACTTTTAAAAAAAAACTCACTTTAAAACCAATTCAGTTGCCAATTTGTGTTAAGAACTTTATGTCAGTTGAGATAAGGTTAGAAACAGAAAACCTAGCCCGAAGATTAAAGCTTGGACTAAAGTGGAACTCATTTTGTAAAGAGACGTTAAAAGCTCACAATCACATTTTCGCACTATGAATAAAGTAATCTATCCAAATTCGACTACTCCGACTTATGGGTTGGAGATCGAGCAGGCGTTTTGCTTTGTGTAAATAATTTCATCACCATTGCTCTCAAAACGGCGAAAGAAAATATCGTGGGGAAACCGGCATGTCCTCGAAGACATGATGTGATATCTATCAACCCGCACTGGAGTCCGTGGAGTTTCTTGCCCGTTCTTCTCCATAGGAACCTACGCTTTAGAATGGGCAACTAGCTTCATATTTCTGACTGACCCCTTGACAATTCAAAAGTGCCTGTAAATAGTTTAATTGAAATAAATGCTTTGAGTTTGAGTTTGCACTGGGCCCGCGTGGTTTACAGTTTACAGCTCACTCCGTCTCGCAGAGCTGAGGCCTGTGTTCCAATAGTGGGTACACTAAAGACTGCTTTTGCTTGACTTCTCCGGAATATATTACATTAAAAGAAAAAACGAAAACAGACGAAATAAAATGAAATTTTATTCGCTCGACATAAATAATAAAATATAGGTCTGAAACTTATTGCTTGAAAAGGTCAAGCTGAAACGCTGCTGAAATTATTTTCTTTCAGTAAGCAAGAATATAATGCCTTAGTTTCATTATCGTATATTATTCTCTTTATGTTCCATTATTTATTATTTTCTGCGAATTGTTGGATTGTGGTGAAATGGTTATGTTCATAATGAAAATAGGTACCCTGCACAAAGGATAATTTTATTAACAAATTTTTATTTCATGGAAATGAAGAAGAGAGAAACAGAAGCAGGCGTTTTATCATTTATTTGTTGTGAAAATAGATACAGAAGTTTCTTTTCTGCCGTCTAAAAACAAAGGACGGTTGTCTTCAACTGATAAACTTCTAGATCTCCAGTGGAACGCACTGTTGCCCTTGCTATGCTATGTCCCAAGGGAAATCACACCAGCCTATTCTTGTTTCACTGCAAGACCAATGCTCGCGCCTTCTCTTTATGAGAAGAGATGGCGAGAGCATTGATCACCACGCTAGCTCAAGGCGAATTGGTGGTTTCAGGCTTAAAGCGCCCGCAAACAGGCGCGACGTGACAGCGAAAGGCGACTCTAATAAAATAATTTCTAAGAAAACTTCACGGAAGAACAATTACCGGTGTCGTTTCGCGCCTGTTTGCGAGAACCTTTATATTAATAATAATTAAATAAATAATAAAAATGTTTATTTCTTCACTTATGGATTTAACTATGTTAGGTTTGGAGTCATCTTTTAAGCAAAGATTTGCTTGTATTAGGTGGTTCTTAAAAAAAAATATTATTGGGGTATTACTCGAAACGCACCATTCAGGTGCGCTAACAACATCAAATTAAGTCCTCCTCTGTACATTTATGTGCTTGAAGTATTAAATAAATAAATAAATTTAAAATATTATAATTTTATTCCTCGAATCGCACCAACGATGAAACATAGAGAAGAGCATGAAGGATTTGTAATAAATTATATCGATAGATAGAAAAGTTTTAAAATTCAACTCTCCAATTTTTTTTTTTTATTAATACTACCAGGAAAGCAGAAATGAACTGGACCTAGGTGCCTAAGCGACTTACTACTTAGCTCAGTAATGGTAAACATACAGGTTCAGGCTCGTGTATTAGAGGCGAGGCCTCAACCGCTAGGCCATCACGACAATTTAGGCCAAAGAACATCACTGTTACTCACAAAACCCTAAAATATACGTAACATACATAAATATAACATCACGCCTGTAATCCACGAAAGATTAGGCAGAGGTGTACCTATAGTACACCCATATTTCGCCAGTTATGTTTAAGTCCCATGTAATAGGGGGCGAGCCTATTGCCATCAACTGGGCACAAATCCAGACCCCGGGCTGCTATTGAGAAATTCATTGAAAAACCCGATAATACTTTGCCCGACCTGGGAATCGAACCCAGGACTTCATACTCAGCAGTAGCGCTTGCGACCACTAGATCAACGAGGCAGTGAAATATAGTTTTAGGATATGGAAACAGGACATAGTGGTAAAAACCATTGACTTTTTGGTTCAGTTTTCAGGTTTTGTATCCACATCACGTTATGAAAAAGTTTGGCTTTAAGGTTAGGCACGACGCGATGTGCGACGTTGCGACGCGATTCTGGTAAAATTATTTCCATGAAGTTTTCATAGAAATTGTTCTACTAGAGTCGCGTCACGCCTGTCAAGGAGGAGAATTAAACAGCTTCGTTTATGTCACTCATACCTGGAAGTCTTCAAGCTCTAAGTGTCATAAATATGTACATCCGGGTAGGTACTGTACCATCGAAGAAGTTCATATCTATACACACCGTAAGGACTATTTCTGCTTGCAGCGCTCGGCCGCTATAAAACCGGGGCGGTAACAGATGTGGTCATCGTGTTCACGGGATTTTGTTTTCAAACTGCTTAGATATGAAGTTCTTAGATAGTACAAGAAGTGTTCCACCTCCTTTCCATACACTAAGTTGTTGTTGTTGTGAAGGCTGACTTTGTCTCGTCTCTCACTCATTCCTGTGACGACAGTCTCCAAGTGCTCTTAATATCCACGTTCGGGTTCTAAACAAGAATATTCTACCTCCTTCGACCAAAACAAAATGTTCTTCAAAATAAACTAGAGAATCCTGCCCACCTCTCTTCCGCGCTAGCGTGAGGGCAAACAATAGTGGCCAGGAGCGAACCGCATACGTGACGTGTACCGTCGATACACCTGTGTAAAGTTGCATTTATTTATGCGCCACGAAGCGGCCATTCTTGTGGGTTGGGTTTGTGGTGTAAATAAGAGTGGACGCGGGTGTAATCAATCTGCTTAACCTTTTCCCAACTATGTTAGGGTCGGCTTCCAGTCTAACTGGATTCAGCTGAATACCAGTCTTTTACATGGAGCGACGGCCTATTTGACCTCCACAGCCCAGTTACTGCGTAATACGATACCTCTTGGTAAGGCTGGTTGTCAGACTATCGGGCTTCTGCCGACCCTTAACGACTATTTAAAAGACACGAATGACAGCCGGGACCAAAATGGCAATCGATCGCGACGCCCTTAATTTTGACGTCCATTGCTTAATTGGTTTGAAAAATTCGTCTGCTCAATAACGTCAGTAACGCAATGAACTGGTCTGAACTGTCAAAATAAAAGGCATTGCAGTCGATTGGTATTTTACGTGTGTATTTAAAGTCTTATCCCCGAATACTGAAACGTCACTCAAAATTTAAGTGCTGCTTATTATTTGAGTAGCTCCTAAACTTTAGATTTCGTATTGTCAAACATTAACCCTTTATTTTTAAACAAAGAATCTTTCCTGAGGAAAAAATATTCATTTGTAGGTATTTCAAATCGCTGCCGTCCATCCCTTACACTGCGGTGCACACTCCATCTGCAGCGCAGTATCTCAGCATTGCTTAGCATAACACAGAGAGCACACTAGCGACCTTTCACGCGGTGGGAACCGGCGCAAGCGCAGTCTATTTGAATATTTGCGCACGACAGTGCGGACCCGGCTTTATTCCGGTGTTAATATTTCATGAACTGAAAATTTTAATTTAAAATTCAACAGTGTGTGGTCGCCGGACTCTCTTTGTTCTCCATTGTGTATTGCATCTATGTTAGTTTATGGTAAAACACGATTCCTGAATACTTGACTAATGCAGAAAGTGCCAAGTTGATATTTTTGCCAAACAAACTAATTTTAGTCACGCTGATTCGAACTTTAATCTCAATTAAAAAACATTTTAGTAAAACCATTATTTAACAAAGCCAAACGAAGTCTCACTTAATCAGTTAGCTAAATTAAACTCGAATGCAAGCCATTAATATAGACTAAACATTCAAACAACCGTGAGATTGGCGTCCATTTTTAATTTATTACTCGACACACGAACGCATATCGACACTAATAGTTTTCTATAATTGAGATTCAAATTGACTTTCCCACGACTAGTGAGCGAATCGATCGACAAATATATCGAGACGTTGATTAATCGAATCAATATTTAGGCAGCACTATGGACGTAGTGATGTACGCAGTGCGCATGATTCCTCATGACTATTCGATGTGACCTAAAAGTTTTAGTTCGTGTAACTAAATATGATGAAATATGCAACTGAATTTTCAGTTATATTTGAATTGTTAGTTTACATCTATTGTACATCGACGAAACCAGAACTAAACATTTTGAAACGTGTTACTGAAAACAATAAGTTTAATCTTCATTGTTCAGTAACACGTTTCAAAATGTTTAGTTCTGGTTGAACTAATGTTGAACAGTAAGTTTAATCTTCATTGCAACATTAGTCAAATGTTATTTATTCATTTAAACATTCAAATAATTGCATTAATCAACATATTTTACTGTTGCGAATATTTGCACACGTAAGTATTTATGTTGCCACAATAGAGCAATCTAAAACAAGCATTAATTATTACAACTATTAACAAAATAAATTAAGCTTAACAATAGAATTGGATTAAGTTTTGTAATAGAGTTTACACGAACTCTCATATCAGACTTTTATATCAGATTTATTAAACATCCATTTAAGTTAATCTAAATAGATATATTTTTGATTGCATAATTTCAATTTTATTACAAACTTAAAACGCAAAGTTTTGGAACTTTCATGACCTATTTGAAGCATCTATCTTTTTAAACAAACTTTTAATGAACTTTCGCTATTTAAAATGAATTCATTTTTTTTAATATTCTTTTGAAAATGTGAGATTAATGTAAGTGCGCATTTTAAAGTCACACTAATTCAACCTCCTTTTTAAACCACTTATTTTGATGTTTCTCCAATTTAAATAACAATTTACTAGTAATTTTTCAAAAACTAGCACTCGCACCTCAGCTTTCCTAACTATGTAATAATAGGGATGATGACTAAAAAATTTTTTTTTGTCCGTAATGTAGATTATGAAAAAATAACGCACACGTATTTTTTCTTTTTTTACGTTATCAAAAGATTACGGCGATACATTGAGTTATAATGTGCCATGACGTCACTTGTATGTAGATTTTATCCATACTTGTGACGTATCAACCCCCACTCCCGAACTTTAATGCGTTGTATCTAAGTCATTTTTCATTAATATGATAAAGCAAAAAATACGTGTCTAATATTTTATTATTATCTGACTGACGGACTAAATAGAATTTCTTTTTTTTGACCCAGGCATCATCCCTATTGTAGAACTACATTTAATTCTTTAATTGTGTAAAAAGAACACATACTTACTATAAAAAATTGTCGAGTGCTCAAAGGAAAAAAACCACCTCAAAGGAAACCTCTTTCACTGTAATTTCCTCCATAAAATATCAACACTCCACTATCGATACTTTATAAAGTTTTTATCGACATGTAACATCACAACTGCTCGATAATGTGATAACACAAATAGTGCGGCGCCATTAATCTTGCGTGGTGTATAAGAATTTACTGTGTTGGGACTTGGCGGATGTAGGCTAGAATTTATAGCCTAGTCTCAAACTAGTTGGTTTAACCAAATGATGTGAAAACTGGTAAAATAATTATGTATGTCTAATTAAACTTAATTAGAAATAAATTATCTAGAGATTCGAGACCCGTTATATCTTTCGTACCCCTTTTCACAAGATTTTTATTATTACATTTAGTGTAGTATAAACAGAGAAGTCATTAAAAAATTACATAATTTTTGTGCAGCTATATCTTAATATACCTGTACACACGGCTACCCATCAAGCTACACATTTCCCGTATAAGCTGACCTCGCATTGTATGGAAATCCTATATACAATGCGAGATCAACATAAAATGGAAATGTTTAGCTTGATGTTTAGCCGTGTGTTTATAGACAGCGTTTAGTAATCATTTAAATTTAAGCCTTACTTCATCAATTATACGATTCATCAGATGTGCCATTAAACAAAATGGAAAAGCCAGATCATGTAAAAGAAGAAAAAAATATTTCTAGTTTAACACATTTGCAATATACCTACCGTATTAGCAGATGTGGTATGATAAAGGTACTTTGTTATTAAACTATGATAAATTCTGACTTCATTGACTGTCTGATCAACTCGGTCAAGTTAAATCGATATAACTTTATCACAACAAAAGATTCCAATTAACGTAATGGATTGGTTAGTTTTATTGTTTATTCCCGGGAATTCTCGGGAAATCAGTAGTTCTCGTTTCCGAGAAATTTAGATCAAGAATACGCGAAATAATTTGTCTAAGATTTCCTTAGCCTTGATTGGTTTAGATAGTTCACAGAAATGGAAGGAGGATAATATTGTAGTGCTACAAAAATTACAGACGATATTAGCACCAGTTAAACTTGCTGTGGAATCATTAAGTGGACTAGATGCCAATTTAATAACCGCAGAGACTATAGTCGATGTGTTGCTGACAAAATTTAAAAGTATCAACGACCCTCAAATCTCAACAACGGCTCTCAAATTAGCAGATTTGCATAAACTGAAAGTTGGAGATCGCCGAAACACATCACTAATATCGCTGTTGAACTATCTGAATAATCGTGAACACGTTAACATAATCTATAATGATAAAATAATTTTTATTACCTTTTGAAAAAACCGGCAACAGGACACCAAATTTGAAAAAAATATACAGAGCACTAATTTTAGTCAAGCCTACTTCAACTGTTCCATGTCGAGAAATGTTGTCAGCAAAATAAGGAGCCGGCTGGATGTCTAATAATTCTAAAAATAAATGCGATTTTAAGTGATGTTGAATGGTGATTTTGAATTCGAAATTTTTAATTGATGTCTACAAGCACAGGTTAAATTAACACACAATTACCAAAAATAGTGGTGTAAATATTCACATAGTTATTAATTATCGAGTCGAGTTCCTTTTTAGTTTATAATAGTTTATTTTTATTTGTTTGTTTTTGTTTTTAATCAGAATTTATCAGACCGCAGAAAGTAGTTTAAGTTTATAAAAAAGTTGATTTTGATTATTTTCTATAAAAAAAAGAAAAATACTTTATTTTTTTGGTATTTACAAGAGATTTGTTATTGCTATCCAATTTACACAAAAATTATGGTGCATTAACGACGTTTTTGTTTGTTTAAATAAAATTAAAAACATAAATCAACATTTTATCGGTTTCCTGGGTAGTCCCGAGAAATTGAGTTCGAGAATTCTCGAGATTCGAGAAATAAAAATCCTCGAGAAACCATAAACCCTAGTTAGTTATCATTAAACTCAAGTTATAACTAGGCAAAAAAATAGGCATACATACAAACTACTATTATATCTACGTAAGTAGGTAGGTGTTACACACTTTGTCACATTCAGTCATGCGATAATAACATGTTCCAACGTTTATATGCATAAAGTAGGTACTTCTATCATGACTTACCGTCAACCAACAATGCACCTAATCCTCTGCGATGTCTATCCGATTATACACCAAAATATCACAAACCCGACCACCCATCTCGCAATAAACCCACTGGCAACCCACGCTAACAATCAGGCACTCTCATTAAGAACTTAATGTCATACAATAGTGCCAGTGTTGGTATCTGCAACGAAATAGATCTTCATTCTTGCATAACACTGCAAAGGTTAATGCACACAGTCGTCGGTAGAAATTCGCACATCGATGCTGCGATTTTTTTATTAAGAACATCACTATATACACAACTAGCACTTTGCCCGCGGCTTCGCTCCCGTGGTCTTTCCTGCGGAACCCGTTGTTTTTCCCGGGATAAAAAATAGCCTATATTACTCCCTGAAAACTAAGCTTTCTAATGGTAAATTTCAAATCGGTCCAGTAGTTTCGGAGCCTATTCGGTACAAACAACCAAAAAAATCTTTCAAATATTATATTATAGTATAGGCAACATCACGCCTGTAATTTCCGAAGGTGTACCTATAGTACTCCCGCATTTCGCGAGGTATGGTTAAGTCCCATCTAATAGGGGCCGAGCCTATTGCCATCAACTGGGCACAAATCCAGAACCCTGTTACTGAGAAATCCCTGAAGGAAAACCCAATAACACTGCCCGAGGTCGGAATCCCACCCAGGCCTTCATGGTCACCAAACACCAATAGACCAACGCGGCATCGAGACACGTACTTTTTTTTTACATCACTATATTTTTCTTTTAATGACCAGCATAGTTGCGGTAGTCCTTTAATAGTACTGCGCGTATTAATTTGAGAAACAGGTCGCATCCATTAAGAATTCCTGTATGCTGTCTGTTTAACCTATTTATGAGACCATTTTCTCTTTTTAGGAACAGGAAGATTTAGAATGAATACTTACATAAATAGAATGCGGACTTAAAGGAAATAAGCACAGCAATTGATATCCCTATGCTACGTTTGTATGGGCCATACGGGGTAAAAGTACCCTAATAATTAGGGCAAATATACAAAATAATTAGGGTAAAAAAACTGTAAAAAAAAAAAAAAATGTGGTTATATCTGCATCAGACTAAAAATTCCACATACAAAGGTAAATAGTATATACAGAGCGTCCAAACTAATAACCGTAGTTCTCTATACCAATCACCATTGCAACTAACCCTTACAAGTCTTTGCATAAAACCATGCGTTCACCGACAAACAGGCGCGCGCCGCAATGCATACTGTCGTATCGAAGTGGGCGTTAAGGTCGCACCGACTCCCACGCACCTATCATAATAAACAGAATAGTGAAATTACATTCGAAATGCTGCATTATTTTAGTACCGAACTGGTTCTAAACTATTGTTTCTGGGTTAAACTTTCGTTGTTTATTTTATGGACGTAAAATTGTTTTGGAGAAAGATTAATAGTTAATAGTGATCTCGTGGGCTGAGTAATAACAGCCGTACGAGTCGATCCATCAGGTTAAGCTACGCTTGCCGGGGTTGGTGCGTAGATGGGTGACTAACAAACTGAGACTCCTCCGTGCCTCGAAAAGCACGTTAAGCCGTTAGTCCCGGCTGTCATTCGTGGATCTTTGACCGTAGTAACGGGTAGGCAGAAGCCCAAAAGTCTGACAACCAGTCTTACCAAGGGGTATCGTGTTACCTAGTAACTGGGTTGTGGCGTTCCGATAGGCAGTCGCTACATGTAAAATACTAATATTCAGCTGCATTCGGTTAGACTGGAAGCTGACCCCAACTTTGAAAAGGCTAGGCAGATTGATACAGCGGACCCGACGCTTGTTCCTGCCCGAACTCGATCGCGGGGTCCAATTGTGAATCTAAACTATCCAGAGACCCACTTAAACACACAAAAAAAAAACATCAAAATCGGTCCAGCCGTTTAGGGAGAGTTCAGTGACAAACACATGTACTGACTAATTATAAAGAAGAAGTAGTTTAGTGAACATGATTTTTAGCTACTCTTATGAAGGAGAGATCGTCCCAACTCATTATTCACAGAATATTACTTACTACTTTCAATTAAGCTCCTAAGTACTTAGCAAAAAGCAAAATAATTTTTAATAATAAATCGAGCTATGAGACAGCTTTTCTCACCTCCCCCACGGGGATCTTTCCCCCACTAAGAGATCACAATGATAAGATGACCAGTAGCATCTTCGTTATAATATTAGTTCACCAATCCCTGCCAAGCGTAGTACAGTATTGCAAAATTCCCTCCTGTAACGTTAATTGTAGCACCGAAGTTCACGGCTAAAGGACTACAACGAACATATTGAACAAAAACCTTTCATACTTCCAACCCTGAACTAAAATACCACACTTAAAACCGATACCAATACAAGCAAACTTTAAACCCGAGTGCATAATCATGCTTTTAAAACCATTCGCACACACATACCTCGGAATTAAAGACAACGCGAACGCGACAGTTCCCTAGGCAAGTGTACCCGCGACCTACTTTCAGCAAATCGATTGAGCACTCGATAACGCGTCATTTAATCACAATGTGGAAAATTAACTGAAAGCTTTAATACATATAGGTATGTAGGTAGGTATGTAAGTACTGTCAGGGAAATCAAAATTGACACGGTAAGTCAATTTGCCGTGTTACAGTGATTTCATACACCTGCCAAAAGACGACAGTTGTGATTTGAATAAACGGACAGTTAAATACATGGAGGAGCTCGTGGCTAAGTAATAACAGCCGCACGAGTCGATCCATCAGGTTAAGCTATGCTTGACGGGGTTTGTGCGTAGATGGGTGACAATCTCTAACATACCGAGACTCCTCCGTGCCTCGGAAAGCACGTTAAGCCGTTGGTCCCGGCTGTCATTTGAGGATCTTTGACAGTTGTTACAGGTCGTCAGAAGCCCGAAAGTCTGACAACCAGTCTTACCAAGGGGTATTGTATTACCTAGTTATTGGGTTGTGGAGGTCAGATAGGCAGTCGCTCCATGTAAAATAATGGTATTCAGAGGCATATCCGGTTAGACTGGAAGCCGACCCCAACATAATTGGGAAAAGGCTACGCAGAATGATTGAGTAAATTAGCTAAACAATAAATTTCCCTGACTTTATTATGCGACACGAAGTTTTCTTTTTCATTGCACATGTAGGTACAGTCGAATGGAAAACTTGTGAATGAGCTTTGTCCAGTGACTGAATGAATGAACGAATTGATTATTTATATGTTTATTTATTCATTCATTCAACAGGGTTTATTAGGTGTTAGCAGGATTTAAAATTGATTGAGTCAATAAGATCTTATTGACAGTTTTAAGTTGAAGTGCACTGCTGAATATTATTGGTAAAATGTCTTTTGCAATAAACAGTTGTAGAAGACAGATTATTCCTAGGTTACTGAGTGACGGTGATCTTATTGGCGATGTTCTTCGGAAAGGTCAGGTGCATAGTACTCGCAACCGGCGTGCGTGTATGACCAGTACCTACCCTAATCACGTAACGCTCAATCGAAATTTAAATCGTTTTAAAAAAAAATCTCGAATCCATAAGTTGGAAAAAAATATCTGCTCTACAACGTAAATAACGCAATGAGTGTTGTTGAACTGTCAAAATGAAACAAAGTCGTAATCGTTTACGAAAATGTGTTGCGTAATTAGATAACAGATGTATGAACGTAAGCGAAGCAAAAGGATTATGTAAGGATCGTAGCAGGTGGCGTTCTGTAGTTTCTGCCTACCCCCACGGGAAGAAGGCGTGAGTTTATGAAATTGGTGATTGTAGTCGTTTTCTGGTGATATCGGCAAGCAAGCTTCACAAGTATTCACATTATTTTAGCTGCTTTAAGCACTAGACTACAGGGATGAGTTCTCAAATGTATGCCATGAAACCAAACACACACTCTAAACATACTTCTAAAGACTCTCATACATCGTTTTCGTTCGATATTTACGATGTAGGAAGCAAGTATTATTTTTCTTGTTCGGTATTCATGTTAGAAATACATACATTAACTATATTAGTCGGCTACATCGAGGAAACGAGTAAAAATCACGTACCCACACAGAATAATAGTACGTGCCGCCGAGTTCGCTACGGGGACAACACTGGCTTTATTTTATGACACAAAGTTGATGTCACATCAGTAAATATGTCGTTGTTACTTAAGGAAGGCTTAGGGTACGGGGATGAAATTTATTCAAATGTACTACAGGTATTCTAGAATAAATATAGAGAACAAGAGATAAAGGTAAAAAGCTAACCCTGCCGTGCTAAACACAGGCCAATTACACCCGCAGGAAAAATATCGCAACATCTTAAAAAGCTACATTTAAACATTTAAAAACACAAGTTCCAATTTCAAAAACAAAGCCCGCGATTTCCGTACGAACGTTTACACTGCGAGTGCAATAGACAGCACTACACGAAAATAAGCGCAGCATGTAAAATGGAACGGGCGCGTTTCGTCGCGCGGCAAATCGCGGCTCGGCCCGGAACGCGATTATTGCAGCTCCAATGGCGCGATTAACCCTCCGCTAGCGTGCTTTTGTCGTCTAAATCGTACTTTTTATACCAACTGCAAGCTTCGGCAACGTTCTCAACAACGCTCGTGGCCCACTTTACAACATTATAAAAGTCTTTATATCAAACTTTAAAACGGCTACAGAAAAACGTGGTAATAGATATAGTTAACGACAAAAGTCACCGAGCCACGGCTCGTTGCGGTTTCGCTCAACTGTTCCAAATCCAATTGCACCATTAACCCGTAACTGCCGCGGCAAAACACGGGCACCGCAATAAAATCAATGGGACACTTACACCGCCTATTTTCATTCAAATAAATTCGCTCTATAGGCTCAAGTTCGCGGATAAACTAGATATAACCGGTATTAATCGAGTTCGGAGACGGTCGATAGTTAAAGAGATATATGGCCAATTTCTGGGGAGATTTGTTTTAGAATAAAAGCTTATTGTCTGTGACTGCGAAGCTTTCATTGTCGATGGTATTAAATTACTCGGGAGTAGTGCTTCACAAAAACTATAAAAGGCTTCGCATGTAATACATCGAGTCTTGTACGAGTATCCAGCAAGGTCTAGCATGGAGATGGAGCTGGCTTACCGCCAATTTTTTATGTTTTCTGGAGTTCCATTGTGTGTGATCGAAAACCCTGTTGCTTTTATTGGCGGTGAATCTGCAAATCTAGGTATATTGCCGAATCACGTTATGCATCTTGGAAGATATATTTTACAGCGCCGGAAATTGCTTTTAAGAAATTTGTTTTCTGCTTTTTCGGGTTTGAATGATCGCCTCTGAAGACTATAAAGTAGCATAAAACTAGGTAGTTTCAAATTGAACTACTATGGTTGCATTGTAGTCTATAAGTCGTAAGTATTCTGACATTCTGACACATTATTGGTGTTTTGCTGCTCTACTCTGGTGAAAATAGAGAATGCTCATTTAATAGTTCCTATAGGAGTGCATTTTTCTAAGGTAGCCATCTTGTTCTAAACTTTGGTCGATCAAGCTCTGCTTTGGTGACAATACGGAGAAAACGTATTTTCCCAGATATGAGAAAACCCAGATCGATTTTTCGCCCCCGTAAACCTCTATACTGCAACCTTCATCGAAATCATTAGAGCCGTTTTCGAGTGCGTGATTACAAATATATACATACATATATAACAAATATTGCTCATTAGGATATTTTAATCAACACAGTTATTAAGTGTGCAATCCACGACGACGCGCCCCACTCCGCGATTACTGTACTGTAAGCTGTACCTACTTTAGTACGGAGCGGAGCGGAGTGGGGCGCGTCGTCGTGGATTGCACTATCTATATATCCAACGAAAACTCTACGGAACCCTACCGAACACACACAAACACTTAGTCCTCAGTATTCGAGACACGAAAACAAGGAAACAACTACCCACTTTATTGGTACATGCTGTCTGAACACAGCTTGTTTATAGTAAGACTAGGCGCGCCCCGTGGCGCCGGCTCAGATTCCTTTACTGCTCATTGTAAAACTGTGCTAAGATTTAGTTGGTAGGTTTGTGGTTGTAGCTGGGGAATTAGATAAAGCATGGTGGTACTGTTAAATTTAACTTGTACGGTTAGGAGAGACAAATGAGAGAAATAACAGTAAATTAAGTTTAAGAGACGGAACCTTTATTATGTATCCATCCTCGTTCTTGAATCCTCTCGTAGCCACTGATGTCAATGTTTTGAAACACATCTTGAAGAATTTTCCAAGTCATTGCTCGTAGACATAGCCCTAAGAGAAGAAGGTGCTTAAACCGACACAAAAGCAGACAATACAAATTAAAACTCCATTCTACACAAACAAACAAACAATTGGACCAACCCAATAGGTCAGCAACCTGGAAAAGATCTCAGCAAAGATAATATTTTAATGGTTCATTAAACAGCTCCATTCAGCTTTCTAAAACAACTAGAGAGCCGACATTTGCGTGCATGTTTTAGTTATTAGGAAAACATTGAGTTACGGGTGATGGACGGAAACCTGAAGTGTGCAGTGGAAAATGTTTATATAGCGGATCATGTTTCTTCGCTGGATGGAGGCTTTTCTCGGTATGAGTGTTTGGGAGATTCGGTGGATTAAAATGAATTTAGGTATAAGGAGCCTGTCAACAATGTTATATTTTCATATTTGCTTCAATGAAAGGCCGTGGAAGACCTGGATAAACGTGTGCTTAAAAATCATAATCAAACATTGTCTACGCGTGTATATATATTTTTTTAAACGTTGCCCCGCACTATGAATTTCAAACGTTAAGTTTTACAAACATTTAAACTCACATACACAAACAGCCAGACCCGGAACAACTACTTGTAGGTCATACAAATATTTGTTCCATGCGGGAATCGAACCCGCGACACGCAGCGCAGCAGTCAATCGCTTAACCACTACGCCAACCGTGCCGATAGTTCCAAATCATTATTGGTATAAAGGACCTATGCTCATGATTTTAGATTTCCTTACGTGAAGAAGTATTGAAACTAAAGGTTTTAACATATTTTAACTTTTTAAGTAAGTTTTTATGATTTATTACAAAGCAACCACACATATTAACGATATTTGTTTTCTCTTTTCAGGTAAGTCTTATGTTCCTCACAACCAGTAATGTAACACTGAGAGCAAGACCAAGTAAGTACGGTATAAACACGCAATTCCACCATGTAACCAATGCATCAGTCAAGAATGAAAAACATATGTGATTGGCTAGTAGGTCAACTTACTGCTTAGCATATTTATGACCTCCATGCATTTCCATCTCGCCGTCTTTATTTCCTCCAGCAAATACGCAACATATTTAATCGACACAAACATGTCAAATGTTTCGTTTATTCTATACAGAAGCAAGAAAACAGATGACTATCAAAACAATATATCCATAAAGCCGATATTAGACGCTTCACTTTTCGTTAATTTGTGCCTTTCATTCAGCATCTCTCCCTCGAAGTGAATCGTCTGAACACAAAATGCTCAAAATTTAAAAATGAATTCATTAGGGAACCGATCCAACGATGCTGGATTTCGGTGCTCGGCATCTATCAGTCTCCTACGATGATCGAAAAATGAAGTGAAGCGGATGAAGTACATTCCTATATTATTTTGTCGGTGTCGTGTGAACGTGGAATGAAACAAAAATGAACCTTTACTCGACTGAACTGTTCACTCGACTGAAGCGGTAGGTATCGGAGAAATCCATCTCCATCTTCAATTTGATACATCCCTAAAACACATCACGAGCCAAACGAGCAATTACGAAAGCAACTCTTGCGCATACATTTTGTTGAGTGTTGTTCGTACGTGCATTTACATAATCAGATGTTTTCATCGGAGACTTCTGCAAATGACATGTTGGTTTTTGTTCCGCGTTTGAAAAGACTGGGTTCCGTACGGTTTGCTTGGTGTGATTCCTTAGTATTTGTTGATATACTGTACCGATCGTTGCCGTTGGTTCTATAAAGATTTAATCGAGATAAAAAATATTATAGTTCTCGTCATTTTCATTGCTAGTTATAGCAACTAGTAGTTTGGAAATAGCCAAATAAGGGTTAACTACCTCGGTCGTATTTTAGAAGATATTCTACGTAATTCATAATTCATAATAATGACAACTTAAGGAAGTACTTAATGAAGTATTTAAGGAATAACGTAAAGAAGTACAGTACTTTTTCCTTTAGCACCATATTAGAATGCTACTACAATTCCCTTTAGTTCTTGTCAGCACATCTCTAGTCGCCCGATAAATCCGATTATTTTCCTAATCAGGCCTCCGGATGGCACAGAACAAAATCACAGGCCATCTACATCGATGCAAATGTAGCCCTACCACGAATGCTCCGTGGAAGCGAATGGAACCATGCCAAGCGTTATAAATATTTGATTTTATGTTACAGACTATTTGATTTCATTTGATTTGAGATTCAGTCAAAGACTACGAATTTCGCTAGTTAGATTGTCTTTTGTGTTAGTGCCAAATTAGTTTGAAAGCGGGGCTAGAACTGTTGGGAAAGATTTTCGCGTTACGCTTGATCGCACGTTGTTTGCAGCTCTTATGCAATTTGGTGCCACGTGCACAAATATCGTTTGAACTAGATTCAAGATCTGTGTAAGATTAAACAAGGCATCGTTGTCACTTTTATCGGCTATTTGCAATACAGTAATAAAGTCCATGTTAGGAATATTACAGCAATTATCGTTAGCTTGTCTGTCGCCTACGGGGGCTGGTAGTAATTTGTGTTAGTTTCTACAGCTAAATGTTGTTCGGTAAGACTCGATTTACTGTGTAGCACTGACATTTCTCCATTATCGATACTTGTCCTCTGTTTTATGAAGTATCAAAGATTTATTTGTAATTATTTAGATTGTGTGTTCCCCGACTCGTCTCCAATCTATTATCATCATCATCATTGGCAGTCTGGTTCCCACTACTGAGAATAGACCTCCTCCCTTTTGTGTCCTGCTTCCGTCGTCTGTGCGAGTATCATCCAGCAATCTAATTACGCAACACATTTTCGTAAACGATTACGACAAGTTTGTTTCATTTTGACAGTTCAACAACATTCATTGCGTTATTTACGTTGTCGAGCAGATTTTTTTTTCGAACTTATGAAGCAATGGATTAGCAATTTGTTTCAAAATCGTGTATTACGTAATTAGATTACCGGTCTTCCCCGCGATCTTCTTTAGGTCGTCCAACCTACCTGGTTATTGGTCTGCCAACGCTCCTTTTACCGAAAACAGTGTACGGATTAAAAAAATAAATACGGCTTATATCGATAGCACGTAATCGACCGCCATTACACTCGATGAACAACTATTTCTGGATAACGATGATGGAGATGATTTCATTCTCTATATTGGCCAATAAAGTTTGGCACTTTTCCGTTTTCCAGTCCAACTCGTTGGGCCAACGACTGTCGCACGCCGTTTGGACCCAAATGAGTTTAGAAGTCGCCCAAATTCTGCGGGTTGATTATTTCGGAATGGAATAAAATGACCCAAATAAAAATTTATTTTATTGCAAATATGGAAAGAGGTTGGGTGGTACTTGAGATGTTTTGCTCAGACATCCGATCGATTTTTTGGATAAACGAATTTGGTTTCTTCAAGGGTAAAGAGTTTATAGAATGATTATTTTATGCTATTCTGTTTAGGCGATCGTCAGTACTTGTCCTTGTACGTAAATGGTGTGTTAACGCTAAATCGTTAATTTTTAAATTAATTGTGGGTTAGAAACTGCAAATGATGGCTGGTAACTTCCTGTCCTTTTCCCTCTCACCCAATGACTCTATTCCCCACCTTGTCGCACCTCAAAGACAATGCATGGTGGTTTTTTCGAAAAGTTCGTGTCACGTCACCGTTCAAAGCGCATCTACTTTGAAATATATTTAAATAGTCAGTAATAGACCAAATAATCGTGTGTGCAAAGCAATCGTCGTTTTGATGACAATTTGTGAGCGTTCAGTGGAAGACAAGGGGCGCCCCGAAAATCCAGGAATCAAGAAGATCGACGGTCCGAGGTACCTAACGTTTTCCCTATAATTTCCTACTTGCCAATTTATTTGTGTGTGCCTAGATTTATTTTGCATTATTTTCAATTATATTCCACCCTCGCGCATTCATGGTGTGATGAGTGTCACTCATATTGTCAAGACAATTTGAGTGACACTCATTAATTTCATTGACTTTGTTTGAGCTAAGGAAATGTTTGTGAAACAAGTAAGAAAAACGAGAAACATGTAGACCTGCTAAATGTCTCTCAAACCTCATTGGTTATCACCAAGCTCTAAAAACAGCAAAAAATACCCCGATAGAATACATTCAAAGGATATAGGATGATGCTATTTTTTACCCTACTTTTGTTGAGTTTTACATGTGTTTTCGTCATTTTACCTAGAGTCGCAACAAATTATTAGTATCAATTACAAACCCATAGGAAAACTAGTCAACAATGAAGAAAGTAGGTAGTCAATGAAATCAAAATCGTACGCTATTTGATCAAAAAGAGTACGCAGAAATCGGAAACTTTTATCTACAAACACTCGGGACTTGATAGTTTTATATCCAGTGTTGCCATGACATCTCGGCAGTTTGAAAAATTGCTAAATTTCTAACAATGTATCGAAAATAGGGAGGTGATACGATGAACAACAATATCGATACAAACTTCGAACGGTGTTGGTATTGTAGACTTGCGAATATGTCATTATTTTTAATGCGTGTATTAGTTTAATCTTTTTTAGATGGCGTATTTAAATACATAATCGAACCTTTTCGGTTTTGATGATAAAATAACCCAACGTTACTTTACGACGTCTCGCATTATCTTTTTCAACTTTACTACGTCTGACGAGAATCCCAATAACTTTCTAAACGTAAAATGTGAGGGAGAGGTTGCTTTAAGTCGCAGATTTTGCAAACGAACCGTGCAAGAATTGTGAATTTATCGACTAAATTTATCGACTAGTTAGTACGTGGGCATCACTATCAGTGAAGGTCGCGTTGATTTATAGTGACGTGCAACATGAGTTATCGATACCGGTGTCTCGATTCGATCGGCTGACAGGTTTTGTTTGAATCTTTGAATATTTTATCGTTTTATTTACTGTCGTTTTAAATTCTGAATATAATTTTGCTATGTGGTCCTGCCACACGTGGTTTCGTTGAATATTTATAAATTAATATATTTCTAAAAGGAAATTATTAATCACCCGTAAAGATTTATTCTTTAATAATAATTAATTTCTGTACTAAGTCAAAGCTACAGGGAATACTGGATTCAATTTGAATTTAACTAGTTTAGGTAGGTAGTATATTTATATGGCCCCATAAGTTTCAATTTCCTCTCAACCACCGCAGCAGTAGCCAAAACAATTAACTATAACAGTGCAAAGATCGCCAATAAAAAAGCGTCTGAGACACACAAACTAAGTGGCTACTATCCTCAAACGTCGGTTACCCAAGTCAAGACGGGATTTATGGATTAGTCTGGTAACCAACCATTATACCCCACTTAGTCGGGGGCCGGCAGAGAAGGGGCTTATTCCACGTCTTGCACAATAGCTTTGAGAACCCAGCTTTTAAGATTAGCGGTAAAGCACAGACTTTATCATTGGTAACCGTGTTTTGAGATGCCTTGGCTCTTGACTTTCGCCTGTTATATGTTCTTAATTAAATTTGACTAAGCCAAGGATCGCTGCTTACGTTGCGAGGAAGATAAGAATGAAGAGTCTGGTGTAATCCAATGTGATTTATTAATCGACATTTTATTGAGTACAGCTTGGCAAATAAAGGCTGGAAAAAATGAGGGCGCCACTATAGCACTTTGGTCACTTCTTATGGGATTACTACAAATTACTCAAAACCTACTAGCATTGCTTATGTAAAATATTTTGTTCCAAATGTCAGACTCTTTTATGTCGACATGTATGTTGTCTGTTATAAGGGACATCACTAGTTTCGCAAAGTAATGAGTCTATAATTAATGATTTATCCAATATCACAGATGGGACACTCCGCAGTTTAGTTATGAAGCTACATGTGTGGCGGGTCCGTCTTGTTGAGCCAATTCAATGAGTGTAACGTAGTCGAAGATCTAAGAGTCACGCGATAGAAAGAGAGGTAACTTCTAGGTGAGTATAACTGTAGGTTATTAACGCTGTGCGACCTGAATTGCACTTTATTGTGTCGTGTCAAGAGTCGCTTTTTATTTAAATGATTTTGCGGAGTGTCCCATCTGTATCAATCTGTGCCAATATTTTGTAACTATACAGTGTGAAATTAAAATAACTAGCCAAACTCTGCAGAGGTAATAGGTATCGATATCTGAACACGACAAAACAAAAATAAAACCCCATATTCCCCCCAGATTCATCAACTAGAAAAGAGCTGATAATCTTCAAATGGTTATCTACCAACCATCGCGAAAACCGCATTCAAATCGGTCCACCCGTTTAAGAGCTACGGTGCCACATACAGACACACACATAGCGGTCAAACTTATAACACCCCTCTTTTTGCGTCGGGGATTTAAAAATAGTGCCCAGTGTCCACCTACTTCGCTTTGGAATGGGCAACTAGCTTCATCTTTCTGACTGACCGACCCCTTGACAATTCCTATGTTCTTCTTACCTTGAAGGCTCAATTATAAAATAATAACATTTTGAAATGTTTAATTCTACTTTGTAATTGTGTGGTAACGGTCCCAACTTACGAGTTGTAGGTCGTTGGTTCGAACCCAGACGGGCACTTTAGTTTGTGTAATCAATTTCATCACCACTGCTCTCAAAATGTTGAAGGAAAACATTTTGAGACAAAAATGTGGAAAACATGGTGTACCATGTGATTACAGCCTGCTCCTAATGAAAAATTAACATTTCATAGTAAACCATTTTCAAATCAGAAACGCCCACTATGAACCTTTACACCAAATTATTATAATCTTATATGCCAAACTTTAATAGGTTTACAAACCGCGACACATGGGCATAAATTCTGCATTATCAAGCAGGTTTAGATACGCGTGTACCCAAACGTGACATATCACATAATACAAGCTAAACACAGGTGCGAATTGTTCCCATTACTCAGACCTACGTGACCTTTGTAGTTCCTTAGGACACATGTGAAGAGTCATTTACACGAAGAGAGTTTCTTGCTCTGTTAGAGAATGTCAATTTTCATTTCAAGGCAATTTTCTCTCTCAAACGAGAATCAAAACTCGCCTATGATTATTCATTCAAAATTCGTCGTATCACAAATTGATACAAAGATTTGGATGTGTGTGACTGTCACAAAATATCTAAATTCGACTTTTTTGTTCATGGACGCTTTCAATTTTTCAGTCTTGACAAAGGGTAACGGTCAAATAGGCAGCCGCTTCATGTAAAATGCTGGTATTCAGCTGCATCCAGTAAGACTAGAAGCCGACCCCAACATAGTTTGGAATATCAGATGATGATGGGCGCTTCCAATTTTTAAACGCAAGTCAATTCTCCACTTTCGTCATGCGAGTAAGAGAAGATGGTAAACGTTTCTAAGTGCAGTTTACACGAGGCAACGTTACATCTTTTTTCGATAAACACAAGAGGCGAGAAACTAACCTTGTGTAAATGAGCCTTACCTAATGTTAGTAATAAGTTGTTCTATATAAATAACTGTCTGGTACCATGTTATCTGTTGAACGTGCTTAGCTGAATTAAGAATTTGCACTATAAATGTTAGACGGGAATGAACGACGCTGTTTGTTTCAGAGTGACTGCGGGCAAAATGGAACATACCTAATTATCTCATGTTTATTTATATCAGCCAGAGTTGTGTTGGAATAGTGAGATAAATGTTATCTATATTAATATTAGCTTTTACAAAAAAAATATGCAGTTCGTCTGAATTTAGGTTTTATGATTCTCGTAAAGTTTTATTATCTTTGAGAGCTTATTAAAACATGATTGTATTGATCTTAAAGAGAAACAATTAAGATTCAATTATGTACATTTGTATTAAATTCCACAAAATCTCAGAACAAACAAAGCTTCAATAAAACAAGCTTTTAATTTCAAGGAATGACTAAAAATCACTTTAAAATATAGAAAAAGTGTCCTCTTTTGCATAAAATATGAAAGAAATAAGCCGTAAATTCATCTTATCTTGTAGAAATACTTTATAATAAAATAGATAATAGAGCTGCACTATAAATATAGATTTTTCTTAAATTCCAACACTTGGAATACGAATTGCCTCACAATCTCCCACAATCGTTCATTCCTTGGTGACGTTCACTCCTTAGTGACGTCATGACGTGTGAATGAATGACGTGATCGAAATTTATCGACAGCTTATCTCTTTAGGGTCGTATAAAATAATATATCAAAGTAATAGTGGTAGTAGTAATAACATAGTTTTTTAACTATATTATCTTCTTGTATCTTATGTACCTACTTTCTTTTTGACAAGTTTTTCTTGAGAGCTTTTGTTTTTTTTATAATTCCAATGAAGCAAAAAAAAAAAAGCAGAATAAATGAAGCAATAAGCCTTTACGCGATTAAAAATAATTCCAACTATTAATTAACTTTATGATATTTTCCAAACCGAAGCTAATTTTCTCGACGAAGACATTGCTTAACAATATTAATCACTAAATGGCGTATTAAATCACCATTCGAAGATTCGACTATAAAAGAAAATGTTATCAATTCCACATTTGTCTAACAAATTTAACTATTAACTCGTACTAACCCGGCGAGTTCCCGTCCGCCCACTACACTCGTAAATGATGTTCAGTATTCACGTTCATCATCGGACACAACAATCGTAATATATTCTCCAACGAATATATTATATCTTCATTAGGTTTTATTGTGTTAACGACTCATTAGTATAATTTATTGTACCGACCAGTTCTACCGCCGCGACGTCTACTTTCGATGTTAACTCATCAACTTACATTTGTTATTCCTTCTCGCAAGCTTTGTCTCCGTTCATTGCTATATTGTTAGACTACAAATGGAATATGTTACAAACAATATATGCAAATTAATAAACAAATGTCTTGTTCGCTACCAGCAAAATAGAATGTATCTACTATCTTTTACACATTTTTCTCTTCATGGTTTGCAGAACTTTCTGTTACCGCTTTTTTTGTAATTAATTTAGGTCGAACGTGACATGAATTTAGTTTTGTTTGGCGTTTATAAAGTACACTATTTAAAATGCAATAACCAACGCACGGTGATACAGCACATAGGCGGTATTTAGCTCCCAATGAAAGAATCATCCAAAACGGTCGAACGCTTTTCGAGATTTCCACAAACACAAACTCTCGACGAGATAAGGAAATATTTGACTAAAAGGTTCTTGTCGACGAAAAATAATCTGTATATTTTCTTATAATAAAACAAGCTCAAGTACGGGCGAACCGAAAAAACACATTAAGAACATTCTAGCGATTGAATAGATCAATAAAAAGGAGACGAAGAAAGAAAAAATATTATGTGAAGGAAAAACTCGGTGAAATAAAGTGAAGTGAATACACCCATACATACGGAAATGTTCAGTTATTTTGATTTATATCTGGCGTGCATTTGCAATTAGGAGACTGGGTGTATAAATCGTGTTCCCGTTACGAACCGAATTTCCCCGAAATAAATTTTACGGTAAAACTTTCCCAGAATAAGAATATTAGACTTATCCGATCCCGATCTCTGTATTCCAGCAAGTAATAATACGTGTTTCCTCTCCATTTGATGATTTAATCTCGTACAAATTCCAGAACAGTTATTACTTTATGAAAAATGCATTTTTTTTTGCCATTAGCCTAATAGCTTTGTTTGAGTATGGTACATCTGAGCGCTGAATATTTAACGAGTAAAAATTCTTGCGACTTAAAGTCGCGTAGGTACATGCGAGAGTGTTGGCTATCAGATCGCGCAGTCCCGGGCGAGTTTTCACCTGCCCTGACAATTTTAATATAATAATATTTTCCTTGCGCCATCTCACTCGCAATATTAAAGTGGAGTCCCGCCATCTTGGGCACGGTTTTTATTCAAATTACGATAATGCTTTGTGGCTTTTATAATGAGTTGGCTCTAGTTAGTTGTTTTTATGAATTACAGCGCCTTTAGAGGTAAATGGTGGGTTTATATTACAGGTTAAACAATATTAAGCTTGTTTAAACCATAACGAAAACTTTTAACTAACAAAAGTAACATAAAATAATGAAATTCATGAAAATGAAAATTCTTTTTATTTGGATGCCAGCAACACTCCAAACAAAAAGTGAATTTCGTTAAGAAATTATGTGTATAGCATTGCAAAAATTGCAACGTATTATTACGCTTTCCTCTCTTCGTTAAAACTAAGCAAATAGCACGGGATAATATTGTTGCTTCCGTTTCCGGAATTTTTAATTTACGCGTCGATACGATGCTCCAATATCCGGCCATCGTTCACCGAATAGGGTAGGCTAGGCTTTTATTAAAAAAATCGCACCACTTTTTACGATATCCATAAAACAAAGCATTGGTTATTTTTCCACCTCTCTCCTTCATAAAATGGAGAATTCTTAGTAGGTACTAAACAATAATGTACATTCAGGGACATTAATTGTTTATATTGACACACTACATTGATTTGCCTCGTTATAGCCATTTTATTGCTGATAAATAATGATGGCTGTGGTTTAAACATACGAACATTTTTAGGTTGATAGTCATAGGCAATTTGTTTAATAATACTTTTCTTCGATTCATCTTTTCCCTAGCTTTTTACCAACTATTTTGGGCTCGGCTTCAAGTCTAACCGGATGCAGTTGAATACCAGTATTTTACATGAAGCGACTGCCTATATGACCTCCACAACCCAATAACTGCGTAAAGGCTCGTGCAGACCAGCGCAACGCGACTCCAACAATACAATTTCTAAGAAAACTTCACGGTTTAACAATAACCGGTGTCGCATCGCGCTGTCGCGTCGCGCTAGTCTGCACGAAGCTTAATACGATACCCCTTGGTAAGGCTGGCTGTGAGACTTTCAGGCTTTTGACGACCCATAACGACTGTCAAAGATCCACGAATGACAGCCGGGACCAACGGTTTAACGTGCTTTCCGAGGCACGGAGGAGTATCGGTATGTCCCATTCATCCTAGGACCAATCGCAGCAAGCCATTATACATAAAAATGTAGATAAGACAGTGAATTTTACTAAACAATCAAGTTATAAGTAAGGGCTACAAACGAGGGAAATCACAGTATTATTATTCATATAATGCAATGTTGCAGAAAAGCATTGAAAACCCATTCAGGGTCATAAAACGCTTACAGGCTCATGAAAGTAGTAAAAGCCGAAGAGAAATCATGTACATTGTGGCAAGTTGGTAATGTATGGGATCCACAATCTTAAGAATAAGCTGTGTAACACAAAGTTGCAGGTTTGAAAGGGTGTGTTAAGGCCTGGAATATTCTTAGAACTAGAATATTTTAAGACGTTAACGACTACAATAGTGACTAAAGAAAAGTATTTTCCGATAATGCTCATTCTCCTTTGTAGTAGTAAGTAATGTATTTTTGATTTTAAGAGCCCAATGTTTATAGTTGGCGATAGGCGATTTCAAACTTATATCTACATCAATATTATAAAGAGAAAATATTTGTATTTTCGTTTGTAATGAATTAACTCATAAACTACTAAACCGATTTAAAAAATTCTTTCACCAGGAGAATGCTAGATTATCACGCGGGCCAAGCCACTGGTGGAAGCTAGTTAACTATATGTCGCTAACCCATCTTGAGCAAGCGTGGTGTTGATCACCACGCTTGCTCAAGATGGGTTAGCGACATATAGTTAACTAGCTTCCACCATAAATAAATAACCAATATAACATTCGTGCCTTCTCTGTATGAGAACACGTCTTTGCCTTGCAGTGTAACAATAATTGCCAAGCTACCGGTGGTCAGGGCTCCTGAGAGAGGAATCTCCTAACGATACGCGCCATGTCCAGAAGTACCGCTATCTGGATCAAGCCCTTGATCCAGCTGCCTAATGAGAGCCTCCTCAGATATTGGTCGAGGCTCTTGGCTATTATGCCATTGGCTGTCACGACTATCGGCACAATGACTGTTTTATCCACATCCCACATGTCGACAACCTCGCGAGCCAGGTCAATATACTTAATCTGCTTATCTTTTCAGCTTTCACGAGGTTCTCGTCATACGGGACTGCTATATCAATAATCATTGTGCGACGCTCTAATCGATCTATCACCACTATGTCTGGCTTATTGGCAACAATATAGTACCCCCTCTTTAGCAGTATTATTTTAATCTTACTTGAGCGTGGGAAAGAGATGGAGCTAGACGTCCTGTATAGCTCCACTTCTTTCTCGCACTGAAGTAACATTAAAATAATACTGCTTAAAGAGGTGGTGGTTGACCCCCAGTCAGTGATGATAGATTGATCCCAATACAACATGATATTGCCATTTTCGAGAACTGGGTCGGGCACATCCCTATAGTACGGTACTCCCGATTCCACAAGGCTGTATTTCAGAGCAAGTTGCTGATGGACAATCCTGGCTACAAGGTTGTGCCTATGCAAGTAGTGTCCGTTAGCCAGACGAGAACAGCCAGAACATCCCTATTGCCATTATTATTATTCTGTTTATATTAAGTTTATTCTTTGCCTGTTTTAAGGGTTGTTTTACGCACTACCAAACTCCTCTTTATTTATGAAATGGCTACGAGTATTCTTCATATTTGGAGGCGAAGGAAATACACAAATGTTTTTAGTGTATTTTCTGGTATACCTTACAAGGTAAATAAGTTAAGGTATATATATATATATATATATATAACATAACCTAACTAATATTATAAATGCGAAAGTGAGTTTGTTTGTTTCTCTTTCACGATAAAACGGCTGGACGGATTTGGATTAAATTTGGCACATGGGTAGACTACGACTTGGGTTAGGATATAGAATACTTTTTATTCCGATATTCTCAAAGTATCAAGACTTATGCGGGTGAAACTGCGGGGCGCAGCTAGTTATTTAGTATAGGTCTGCTGGTCCGCTTCCACTATCGCCTTCAATTGGTCGTGGTCGACAATGGTTACCGGCCGACCGCGAGGCTCGTTTTTCAACTCAAAATATCCAGATTTAAAACCATTGAACCAATAATGGACCGTGTGTATGCAAGCAGAGTTAGGCCGAGTACACGTCGTTAATGTTTCGTGTTATTTGCACAGCGGTATTTCCACGTAGGAACTCATATTCGAAAATTGTACAATATTTCAGTTTATCCATGTCGCCAAAAACTAAGTACCACAATGTCACAAAAACAAAAATCTATCTAAAAATAAGTGACTGAATTTGAAATTAAATTAACACGTCTTTCGAATAAAATTAATTTGAACTTCGAATTGCGCGCCAATCCACAGATAATTAAATCTGAAAATGCTGGTTATAGAATCTCCAATTACATAGGTAAAGACCTAATATTATAAATGCAAAACTAACTGTCTCTCAGTCTGTTACCTTTCACGCTTAAACCTATGAACCGATCGCTATAAAATTTGTCAGATAGGTAGGCTGAGGCCTGGAGCAGGTTACAGGCTTCTTTTTACCCTGGATCGCAAACGAAGTCGCTGACAAGAGCTAGTTATAAATAAATGGCGACTTATGGTCTCCAGAAAAGATGGTCCCATGATAACTACTGTATGATGTTATCAATACAATGGCTTCTACTGCCCACGTAAAGTCATAGGGTCAGTGTTTATAAATAGCCCACAATACACTTGGAAATATAGCTATATAAATATACTCGTAACGTGCATCATTCATTTGAAGAATCAAGATGAATGGTCTGATGTATTGTGGTTTCCTGGGATCTAGGTATATCAGGCTGGAGCTATGTGATATTGGGTTTTTAAACTAGAATACTGGCTACCTCGTTGGTATAGTAGTCGCAAGCGTTACTGCTGAGCATGAGGTGCTGGGTTCGATTCCCGGGTCGGTCAAAGTGTTATTGAGTTATCCCATCTGATATTTCTCAGTAGTAGCCCGGAGTTTGAATTTGTGCCCGGTTGATGGCAATAAGCTCGCCCCCTGTTACATGGGACTTAAACATAACTGGTGAATTGTGGGTGCACCCCTGCTTAACCCTTCGCGGAATAAAGGCGTGATGTTATGTTTATGTTCTAGTAGAATATGCTCAATCGTAACTGTGTCCGGAAAATGGCAATAGGGATGGTGACAATTTTTTTTTTGTCCTTCAGTTACATGAGCTATTAAAAAACATTCGACACGCATTTTTTATTTTTTGATTTTCAAACGATTACGGCTATAGGTACATTGAGTTCAAATGTGGCATGACGTCACGCCTTGCTATATTTTATACTGAATTGTGACGTAGCGAGCCCCCATTCCCCAACTTTAATGCGTTTATAATAATAAGTCATTTTTAAAGTGAAAACTTCTTTAGGCATCGTCACCGAACGCTTTCCATGAGCTATATGTATACTGTGTATATGTGTACTTTTTGGGTGAACAAAAAGCGTGAAACTTGCGTCATCGTCACATTCGTCACCGCACGTTAGTTTTCACTTCTATCGGCAGTCCCCAAAGACTGATAAAGCAAAAAATACTTGTCTAATTTTTTTTTTTTCAAAAACGTTGCCCTACACTAGGAATTTCTTCTGTATCGTGGGTGCGTTTACATACATTTAAACTCACATGCCTACACAAACAGCCCTACCCGTAACAACTAATTGTAGGTCATACAAATATTGGTTCCGTGCGGGAATCGAACCCGCGACACGCAGCGCAGCAGTCAATCGCTTAACCACTGCGCCAACCGTGCCGTCAAATCTGACTGGCGTATCTGACTGGCGGACTAAATAGAAATTCCTTTTTTTGGCAGGCATCATTCGTATTGGTTCATCGTCCACGACGCTATTCAAAAGTAACCAGTTACATACCTACTCGAATCACCAATGAGAACCCAGAATATCAGTATTTCGATGGTGTCCCGTACACGACGCTACCAATCACAAACTACATCCATACATAAAAATAAATAAAATGTTAGTCTCTTTGTAATTTCAAGATAACAGCTTTTTACTAAATGCATATGAAAGTATATAATAACTATTAAAAAAAAGTATATCTGTCTGTTTGTTCCAGCCAATGTACGAAACGGCTGGACCGATTTTAACAGGACTCTCAGACAGATGGCAGACAGCTGATGTTATAAAGAGTAACTTAGGGTACTATTATTTTCACCGTAGGCGCGGGCTTGCGGACGGGTATAGGTAGCTCGCCGTCCGGTAAGGACCAAGCCCGGGTCGACGGCGCGTTGTGTTCCACGCGTGCCTCAAAGAGATGTCAGCAAGTGAAGGGGTCCGATGAGACCATTGCCTGCCGGGGTTGCGGGAAAGTCCGAAAGGGATACCGTGGCCCCCTGGCATTGCACAGGCAACAGAAGGAACACGGGTGGGTTCTATGTTCTATGTTATGGGGTTTGGTTTCCGCACTCAGTCCGTCAGGTGGACCATTGTGCGTGGGCCATAGCGGCCGTTTGGGGGGTTATTCCAACCAGCCCACCTCCCTCCAGAAGTTGATTAGGTCTCCTGGTTTGCTTAGAACATCTGTGTATGATCTGGGTGACCCGAGGGTGTTTATTCTGATCTGGGTGACGCCCGTGCATTCAAAGAGCACGTGCGCAACGGTCTCCTCAGCCTCCATGCACGCCCTGCACAGAGGACTGTCCGTTATGCCTATTGTGTGGAAGTGTTTGTTTAGCGAGCAGTGTCCCGTGATGGTCCCTGTCACCAGGCGCAGGCAGTTCCTGTCCAGGCGTAAAAGACGCCTGGTCAGCTTGCTATCCAAGGATGGCATAGCTTCCTTTGACTGCCGGCAGCCCGGTGTCGAGGACCACCATTGTTCTGCTTGTGTGTGGGTGATTTCCTGTAACCACCTACGTATTTGGTTGAAGGGGATGGGTATGGCAGGCTCGGGTCCACAGAATGCCGTGCTGGATCCTCGTCTAGCAAGTTCGTCAGCTGCGTCATTACCTAGAGACCCGCTGTGTCCTTTTATCCATTGCAGTGTCACAGTGTTGCGGTTAAGGACCGTTATTTGTTCTAATGCCTTGTGACATTCTAGTGTTAGTTTTGAGGTAATGATTTTTTTCTGTAATGATTGGAGGACTGAGGCGCTGTCGGAGAGTATACGTATGTGTGTATCCGTAATCCTCCTGGCTTCTAGGGCGTGGACCGCTTGTATTATGCCCACACACTCCGCCTGATAGACGGTGTTGAACCTTCCCAGCGGTCTGGATATATTTATGTTGAGTTCGTGTGAGAAGACTCCAACTCCGGTACCGGAGTCGGTCTTCGAGCCGTCGGTGTATACCCTCATTTCATTGGGGCCTGAGTAGTCACACTGTTCTTCTGTGAGTATTATTTTGTAGTGCCTTTGAAAATGGGTTGTTTTCGGGGCTTTGTCGCAGGGTGATGCCATCATTGGCTGTCGTTTGATCACATCCTCCTTTATGCGTGTGTGCTTAATTCTGGAGTCATTACTTAGGGTTCCCGATAAATGGAGCCTAAAGGCGGCCAGGGCCGCTTCCTCCCGCACGATTAGGTGTAGAGGCGGCAGCCCCAGCAGTGCCTGTAGGGCAGCGGTCGGTGTAGTTCTCATACAGCTAGTGATTGCGACACACGCAAACCGCTGCAGTTTCTCGAGATCTCTCTGGGCTGTGCTCAGGTCTGTTCTGGGCCACCAGACCAGTGAGCCGTATGTGATTGTTGGTCGTATGACTGTAGTGTATAGCCAGTAGGTGACTTTGGGGCTAATCCCCCAATTCCTGCCAAGCAGTCGCTTGCATTGCCACAGGGATATGCTGGCTTTTGTGATAGTGTAGTTCGTGTGTTTTGCCCAATTCAGTTGTTTGTCCAAATAGATGCCCAGGTATTTGGTTTCAGTTGAGAGGCTTAGGGTTGTTCCAAAGAATCGTGGTAATTGTAGTGTCATCAGTTTCCTCTTTTTTGTGAAGAGAATCAGTTCGGTTTTCGTTGGGTTCACTGAGAGTTGGTGCTTGTTGCACCATTCCTCTACTATTTTCAGGGCTTGACGCATAAGGTTGCATAGGGTGTTTTCGTGGGTCCCGTTGATTATTATGGTTATGTCATCGGCGTAGCCTACGGTGAAATAACCTTTGCCATTGAGTGTTTTGATGAGGCTGTCTACCACTAAGTTCCACAGAAGCGGCGAGAGGACGCCCCCTTGCGGGCAGCCTTTCGCAACAATGGCTCTCGTGGTGTCATTTACTGTGACTTGTACAGCCCTTAGTTTGAGCATATTGGTGATCCAGCCACTCAGGGTCGGGTCTACGTTGTGTCTGTCGAGGGCCATATTTATGCTGTTGAACGTTGTTTTGTCAAAGGCACCCTCGATGTCGATGAAGGCAGCCAGTGCTGAGCCTTTGTGGTCCACTGCACATTCGATCTTAGAGACCACGCTGTGCAGCGCTGATTCTGTTGACTTGCCTGTGGAGTACGCATGTTGTTGTTTATGAAGTGGTTTTACCCGGAGAGGTCCGTCTCGGATGTGCCTGTCACAGAGTCTCTCTAGGGTTTTTAGTAGAAAGGATGTGAGGCTTATGGGTCTGTAAGCTTTGGGTTGTGTATAATCAGTCTTGCCAGGTTTGGGTATGAATATGACTTTCACCTCGCGCCATGCAAGAGGTATGTGTCTGAGTGCTATACAGGTTCGGTAAATCTCCACCAGCCATGGTGTCAGACAATCTACCGCCCACTGCAGTAAGGCGGGGAAGATGCCATCCAGCCCTGCTGACTTGTAAGGCTGAAAGGTGTTAATAGCCCACCTTACTCGATCTTCTGTTACTATGTTGCGGGCGCTTGACCAGTCCTGATCCGTTGGGGCCCATTCTGGTTCCGCTTCCCACGTCCTGTCCTCTAGGACTCTACAACCTGGGAAGTGAGTTTCGAGAAGGACCTTACTGGTTTCATAGTCAGATGCTGTGTATGAGTTGTCGGGTTTCCAAAGCGCGCCTAGAGTTCGGTCCTGATCCGTTGATAGGATCTTCCTTACCCTTGCGGCTTCATTATTAGTCTCGATAGATTCGCAGAATTTACGCCATGCTGTCCTCCTGGCGTTTCTGATCTGCTTTTTGTATGTGTATTGCGTCTTTTTGTATATCTCCCAGTCGTCCGGAAGTCTGGTGTTTTTGGCTCTGTTGAATTGCTTACGCAGCGCATCTCTGAGTTTACTAAGTTCAGCATTCCACCAGGGGTTCCTCTCGTTCCTGTTTCGTGGTGCTCTCAGTTTGCAGCATGCGTGGTATGCTTCGGTTAGGTATTCTGAAAGTTTTGTCACGGTGTATTCTAGTTGTGTCTGGTCTTTTATGGTTACTTGTGTTAGGTGTCTAGTTAGTAGGGAGGCCAAGAGGCGTCTGTATCCGGGGACATTAGTGCGCCTCGGGTTTCGCTTCGGCTCGGGTTCCCTACATTTGGTCATCAGTGTAAAGCGGATCCTTCTGTGATCTGAGCAAGAAGGCTCGTCTGACACGTGCCAGTTTGTAATCAGGTTTGTCGCGTTTTCTGTAGCAAGTGTTAGGTCTATAATCGTCTGTCCTCGGACCGTGACCCAAGTGGGTTCCGAGCCGCGGTTAACGATGTTAAGGTTAGTAGAGAATAAATAGGTGGATAGTACCTCTCCCCTGGAGTTCGGTGCGTCGCTGCCCCAGAGCGGGTGGTGGGCGTTCGAGTCAGTGCAGATGATCAGGTCCAGATTGGTGCACTCGCAGTGTTGCACTAGGTCGGCCATCTGTTTTGGTGGACAGTCTGCGTCCTCGCCAGGCATGTACACCGAGGCCAGTACAACATCTGGGGCGCTACCTTCGGTCTGGAGCCTGACAGCTGTCAGGTCTCTGGAACAGAATTGGGTGAGTGGTGTGGTAGGGATTTCTTTGGGTATATAGACGCAGGTTCTTGGTTTGTCTAATGTGTGAGTGTTGAGGATTATCTTACCTCCGATGTTACCGAGGCCACATATTTTGTTATTTCTGATCCACGGCTCTTGGATCAGTGCGATGGTTCGGGGCTTTACCTCCAGTGCCCTGCGTAAACTAGCCGTGGCAGCCTGGCTATGTTGGAGGTTGGTTTGGATTATATTTAAGGCTGGTGGCGGCGGTGGAGTGGAGTTAGTCGGAGATTGATCCATTGGACAGTCTCTCCGTCTCCTCCACTCTGATTTGGGCGTCGTTTCCATCGCCCGGCGACGAGGTAAGTAATAGCTCGTTCCAGCCAGGTGATGCAGGGGGCAACGTGTCGGTATCATCGGCCATTGCCGCTCGGGCCATGACCTCCTCAAGTTGTGCCATGTCCGTGTCTGTCGTCTGTGTCGTAGTCTGTGTCGTCGTCGGTACTGTCGTCTTCCCGTCTGTGCTGTCGGTCTGGGTGTCAGAGGGTCGGGTCGTGGGCCAGAAGCGTACGTATATCGACCCAAGCATGTACGATATCCGTCGCTCCCGTCCCAGGACCTTTTCAGCTTCCTCCGGTGGCAGCCCTAGGGTCAGATAAGTCCCACAGTGGTCGCCACCGACGGTAGTTGCCCTGTATAACGACCACCGCGATATGTCGTACCAAGTGTTCTGACGGATCAGAACACTCTGGAGCTTGGCCACGTCACCTCTGTAACGAGGGACGAAAAGCGAGGCTCGGACACGGGTGGGCACGTCGGTCTGTTTCATTACGGTAAGTCTCTGGTTAGTGTCTGGGAGTCTGATTTTGGGCACATTCTGGGTCAGCCAGGTCAGGGCATAGTCGTCTTCACACCACATCTGCACTGTGCCTTCCGCCACCCGTGGGTAACCGCGGAAGGCCGGGAGTGGTGCCGACAAGTCTGTGTCCATCACTAGGTTCTCAAGGTCCGTCTTTATGTAGTCTGCCTCTACCTTGGTCAGCTCCCTGCCGGGGTGGGGAAAGCAGATCGCTACGGCCAGCCGCGCCGGAATATCCTGGGTGGCCCGCGCGTAGGTTCTCTGCCCCCCCTGAGCAGAGTGGACCCTCACACGTTTGGCGTCCCCCTGAATCGTACTTGGCGAAGCCGTGTCGTCAGGTCGATCCCTCTTCGCCGGCCCTGTACCGCTCGGTCCAGGCTGCGGCTCAGAGGTGCCTGGCAGGGTGGTCGTTGCCGGCAACGCCTTGTGTGAGGCTCCAGACCGCTTACCCCTAGCACGTCTAGGTCGAGGTCGGTCGTGGGTTGTCTTGGTGTCTTGGGGTCGGTTTGCTGGCCCGGCAGACTCCACAGCGTGCGGAGGCGCTTCGCGCTGGGTTGCCCCTTCGCGTACCTGCCCCCGCCCGCTTGGTTCCACGTCCGGCCGCTTTCCGCGCTGGGTTTCCCCTTCGCGTACTTGCGGCTGGGCGCGTGGCTCCGCGTCCGGTAACTTTGCGCGCTGGGTTGCCCCTGCGCGTACTCGTGACCGGTCGCGTACCATCTCTTCGGCGTCCGATCGCGCTTCGCGCTGGCCAGTGCCTTCGCGGGTAGTACGCTTTCGGTCGCCTACTTCCTTCTTCTCCCGGGCTGAGGCTTTTCCGCGCTTTATCAGCGGGCGTACTTCACCAACAACGACCGGGAGAGTGGTAGAGCTGCCCGGTTCAGTGTCCTTCCCCGTATCGGTCTGTCTGTGTTCATCTTGGTCGCTGTCTGGGTAAGTGGTGCTGCTCCGCACAATGCTCTGTTGCCAGAGGTTTGTGGGAGGCACATACTCTGTCGTGGGTATTGGCGCGTGTATCGCAGCCGGGGTTAGGTGCAGTGGCGCGTTAGTCGCAGCCTGTGATGTGGGCGCGTTTGTCGCAGCCTGTGATGTGGGCGCTATGTCAGCAGCCGGCCGCGCTGAGAAGTGCGGCATTAATGTGTCCATTATTGAGCAGTTTGACGCCCCCCCCATAATACGATGGGGGCTAACCGCCGGAGCGGTGTGGGATTCCCCGGCTTGGCCGGGGAATCCCACACCGCTCCGGCGGGTGACACGGGTGGGTTTTAGTCAGTAAGAGTCTGACACGCCCTCCTGCTCCACCCAGAGCGGGAGAAGTCATTTGATGATTTCCCACCCACAAAAAAAAAGGGTACTATTATTTTAGAAAAATTATAATGTTCTTCGCTGGCTAATCCGCGGGCAGCAGCTATATTGTAGTTAATATATGTGTAAATAGCGTTGTGGTGAACAAAATGGTGCTAAATACCTTCACTGACAATATACGAATATACGGTGGAACAACAGCTCAAATCGAGCTATCAATAAAAGCCTTCTTCACAAATTCCATTCTCGATAACCCTAGCCAATAATGTTTTCGTTCGACTAGAAATTTTATGCATAGTACACACATCAGCCGAATTCGATGTCGAATGCAGACTATCGCATATTCGAGCTATGTTCGCGCACTTGACGGGAAATATCATAATGGAGGAATCAGCCGGGGCGACGTGGTAGGATAAACTCGAACAGGTCGTTGTGGAGAATACTCGTGGGCGAATGTGTTGGAAAAGGGGGGAGGGATGGATAGCATTCGGTTTGCAGGATGATTTGTAACTGGGGATGATGCAAGACTGTTGTTTTACGAACGAGAGTATCGACTCTAGGTAATTGAATACCTTTTCCTGGCCGTATTTACATGATAACTGTGATTGCTTATGCCCGTTTTCAGTAACACTAGGAAACACCTTAATATACTGTTGGTTTTTAAACTCTGCGTAAAAAAATCCGAACATTGCGCTTATATTGCACCTAAGTTCACATTGTAGAATGAAATAAATATATTAAGTATTTAGGCATTAATTTCGGTGTCACCTAGCGTTTGAGAAAACGGGCGTTGCTGTTACTATTTCATTATTTAGCCACCTCTGTATCACTACTCAATACAGTCGTTATTTAACTTCTTAAGTCTTACGCATTATAATCTCTATATAATAGTATGTTTATCTAGAATTCTATATCAACAATATCTTCATGCTTCATCATCCAAGTCATTATCATTTCCCATACTTATTCATTTTTCATTCATCCTCATCTATAATAAATCAAGTACGCAAGTAGTGTTTGTAATGTTAGCGATTATTAATGCAATGAATAAATATGATGTTACCCTGTTGAATAATGAAAATAGGTTTATTTGCGGTAAACATAACAAAAACCAGCGCAAAGAAAGAACAAATACATGAATTGAACAATTTGGGGAGAAATATGCGTCACAACCAGGCAAAACGGCTATCGCTCAGCATAATGCTGTGACCCTATGCGAGTGCGAGACAGAGCCCCAGCGCTGGTTTTCAGCGACAACCGGCGATGACGTGATGACGTCAACCGGTGCAGCATATAGTGAAATAACAAAAATAAAATATATAATAAAATAAATACGACACTAAATATTCATCAAAAATAAAAGCTTTAGAAATTATAAACACAATCCAAATCGAGCAACATCGGAGATGTGGCAAAAAATTTAAAGCAAGGTCACAAACACAAAAAATTAAAATTGAATAACATGAAAAATATTAGAGATATACCCGCCCTTAAAGTTAGTTTTCGATAATTTTTCATGAATTTTCTGAAAAATACGGGCGGTCACATGCCCATGGGCATTGTATAAATGTAATATTTAAAATGGCAACATTTAGCCTTCTTGCCTTTTTCGGAAAGCCATGAACATATCCAGTCGTGATCTGCTTAACCGTATAGCACCACTGTCTTCACTTCATCCCATTTTAGACAATCATAATGCATGTGTGTATGTTGAAATATTAAGTCTCAACTCAAACAGAGCTGAATGCCCAGTCTATTTTCAGGACTAAAAGGAGTAAAACAAGCAGTAATAAACTAAGAAAATCATAAATCAAATGCACCGGACTGCTCTCGTCACCCACCGTTACGTTATACAAAGAAATAAGTTCAGGCTAACTTTAGAAATGGTTCTGTAAGAGAGAATGCGTGTTTGTAATGACGATAATATTACTACTTAGGTATCTTCTTCTCTCGTGAAACCGCGATAATAGCTCTAATTGTGGTTACAAGATTAGCCTGTCTGAAAAGCTTGTTGAGGCTGACTGCCCCTGGTGCGTCAAACGTACTTAATATTTTAGAGCGTTACAAAAAAAATAGATAAATATTTGACTTTAGCTATAAAAGTTGACGACATCACAATTGCCAACTTTTAGAATGCATGCTCTTTTTATCGTCTTTTTTGGAGGCTCTACATTTCCAAGTAATAATAATGCTAGCTGCTATTCCTCTTTTGTCTTATTTTTTGTCCCTTCCTCAGACATAAGTGTCCCCAATATCCTTACACACTTTTCAACCCATCCATTGCTCGCTCCAGAAATTATGTTTCAAAGCTTTCCATCGTGCAAGAGTGCCTTGTTTCCAAAACTACGTAGAATTGTTAATAGATCACCAAAATACCATCGCAATTTACAACCAGGCAACAACCCATTTATCAAGATTAGTTTCAGTAATTTTGCCTGCATTTGAACCGTTTTTCGAATTCGAGCACTCAAAAATCTAACGGTACGATGCAATCTTGCACATACAAACGTATGTTAGGAGTGTCAGTAGCATTAGAGCTGTGATATTTATAGCTCGGTATCGAACCTGCGCTAATCCGGAACGCGCTGGATTGCATACGCATTGGAGCATTGGGTGACAAACTGCCGCGGCACTACTGATTGCTCCATCGATTTTGTGAAGATTTGAGAGAAGTTATTAGAAGTTTGTATACTTCAGAGTAAAACAAAATATTGAATAATTTACTAAGGAAAGAAAAACTTTTTGAAGAGACCGGGATTAATAATTAATTAGTTTATTAAAGACTGACAAAAGTAATGCCAGGACAGACGGTACCTAAAGGCTCCTGCAAGACAGGCAACACACGACTCCGGTAGAACAATTTCCATTAAGTTTTCATACAAACTGTTCCACTAGAGATACTTCACGCCGTCGCGGTCGCGGCGTCACGCCTGTCTGTGGGAGTCCTTCGGCTAAAACCCCCAAGAACTTCAAACAAAAGTCTTTTCTTGAGGAACAAAAATTGATTAATCTGTCTAAGCTCTCATACCAAAATAATAGTTTACAGTAGACTTTTAATTCTTGTTCAAAAACTTAGTTCCAACAGTACTTTAACTCATAATAACCCAGCATTACAACCCAACCAGATACCAGAAATCCGTCAATCGTTGCAGCCGCGTAAAGATAAAGATGTCGCCGGCCATTATCGCGCTTTGTGCCCTCTCCATTGTTCCATGCCAATTAGTCGTAAGTTCCCTCCGCACCTTCAGCGGCTTCAGCGCTCGACTAGCGCTATTATCGCTTAATAGATTATGGCTCAGCTCCGCTTAGCTCGCCGCTTTGTCTCTGGATGGCAACATAACCAGGGAGTTTCGGTGGTATAAATAATTTTAGTTTCGCGGCTAAGGTGGCGCTTCCAAAGTTAAAGTTTAGGGATTAAAGCTTACCTTAAAAGATCTAGTTGTGAACTAGTTTTAATAGAATTAGTATGAAATCTGTAGTAGATTTTAGTTAATTAAAACTTGGATTTAGTTACATGACGTTGGAAGATTAAGTGCGAGCATCTAAGAACATTATTGGCTACTTTAAGAGAAGCTTTAAGTTTTCCCCCTTGCTTGGCTGCCTCTTTGGTCTAGTTATTGCAAGCGCTAACTGCTGACCATGAGGCAGGACCTCATGGTCAGCAGTTAGCGGTTCAATTCCCGGGTCGGGCAAAGTGTTATTGGATTTTTCATCTGGAATTTCTCAGTAGCAGCCCGGAGTCTGGATTTGTGCCCGGTTGATGGCAATAGGCTCGGCTGTTACATGGGACTTAAACATAACTGGCTCCTCTGCCGAACCCTCTTGGAAACACAGGCGTGATGTTATGTATGTTTTAGTTTTCACATTACATCAATTACACGCAAGTTTTGAAGAATTGAATTATGGAATAACTGCCAGAACACGAATTGGGCAACACCAGGAAAACAATATAAAGCCACAATACCATTCCCCAACTATCAAAAAAGAACGTCATGAATTCTCACGAACAATCAACAAAAGCAAGGCAAAATTAAATTTCACCTCTGGCAACACTAAAATCCTGAAGTACCAGAATCCCACAATAGCACATGGCAACACCGAGATCATTTTTCACCGTCGCGTCGGAAGGAATACGTGTTTGTGTGGACTGACGGCTCCAAAATATAAATCAGACATAATGGCATCTATACAAAGCGCTTTTGAGTTCACACTTGCCGGTTTTGGGGTTCCATGGGAGGAAAAACTCATTTGTTATTGTCAACATTATGAATATTGTTTACTGTAAACAATATCTTAAAAAATAAACCTACATTGCTATCAAAGGGTTTCTATACAGGGTGTTTGGCGCATGGACCGACACAATTTTTTCAGGGATTTGGGAGGTCATTAGCTAGGTTCTAGCTAAGTTCAAAATAGCTTTTAGTTTTTTTTATAATTAATTTAGAAGTTGTAAAATTTCATTCATTAAATACAAAAATTAACTTTGGAAGCTTGTAAGGAATTTTCTTGAAACCAGTTGTATAAAACAAAGATGTTTTTAGATTTAAAGGACTTTGGAGAATGCAACAAAATTTGTTTTGTGCCACTACACCCACAAACAAAAAAGTTATTTCAAATTAAAGGACACATTTTGGGAATTTTTTTCATTTAAAAAAAATAATCATATGTAACCAACCGTGACATTTGGGACAAAGGGTGTATGGGTAGAACCTAGCTAATGACCTCCCAAATCCCTGAAAAAATTGTGTCGGTCCATGCGCCAAACACCCTGTATACTTACAATACAATACTTCTAGTGGGAGTGTTTTGTGACTAACTAATAACAGCCGTACGGGTCGATCGATCAGGTTAAGCTATGCGTGCCGCGGTTTATCCGTAGATGGGTGACCATCTTTACACACCAAGACCCCTCCGTGCCTCAGCAAGCACCCGCCACCAAGCGCAAGCCATTGGACCCAGATGCCATTCGTGGATCTTTGTCAGTCGTTACGGGTCATCAGAAGCCCGAAAGTCTGACAACGGGTCTTACCAAGGGGTAGGTAATAGGTAATACGGGCTGGTTTCCGGAACACCAACGTCAAAGCGCGTATTTTGCGTATGGGTGGGAAAAATCGGTTATTCGATCCACCCCAGCTCCTCAAAGAAGGCCAGCGATGCCTTGGTGTTATTGGCAATCTCGCGTAGGGTGCCTGGGTTACCGAAGTACTTTGCCCTGTAAGTGGCGACCACCGGGCAGTTTAACAGCACATGAGTTGTCGTCCTTCATGCAGGCCCTGCAGAGCGGACTGTCTGTGACTCCTATGACATAGAGGTGTTTATTAAATGACCCATGGCCAGTTATAGCTGCTGTAACCATACGCAGCTGTTGTTTAGTTAGCCGGAGAACCCTTTTTCATGAGGCGGTCATCGATTGAAGGTAATGCCTCTTTAGCCTACCTGCACTCGCCTTGGTCCGACCGGGTAATCCTTTCAGATACTACCTTTACCTTTATCTTTATAGTCTAGGTCCTAGGTTCTACATTCCAAAACGTCGAAAGCCTCGTATCGTTGCAATTTCATAGTCATCACACAAATTGTGTTGCACACCGATATTTCAGACTGCGTGTATGCAATTCAAACGTCAGATTTTTGCGATCTTTTTCGCAATAACAGCGGCGATATATTGGTACGTGTGAGGGCTTTGCACAAAGTAAGTACATAGTCTCTTTTGCAGCCGTAGTTTTATGTAAGGCTTACTTACTCTGAAAAGAGTCAAGGCGAGTTAAATAGATACAAATATAAAGAAATATTTTTAAATACAAAAAATCCTGAAGAAGTGAAAAAGACGAAAATGTGCGTCCAATCACATTTATCAGCCATCGCTCAGCTCCAAGAAAATCATCACAGTAGTGATTATTGATATTTTGAGTCTTCAACTCAAGAATCTTAAAGAAAATAACCAAGCAAAGACTTACGTTGTTAAAGATTTCTAAGTAACGTTCAACGTCTAGGATAGGTACAATATCTTAGATTTCTACAAGATTGTAAGCTACGGAACCTTTCAACAAAACTCACTTCCGAGAGCTTTCATTGTATCTAACAGTGAGTGCACTAATTACTCGGTGGATATTTTTCTCGACCTTGTCTCTCTAATGAACGAGTGAACGGAATGTTTAGCCGTGTTTATTTAGAAACTCTTTGTTCAAATACAGTTAGCCCTGAATGAATGGCAATGTCGTTCTTTCTCGTTTGAAATAAACGTGAAATATGAACTGGGTTTTTAATGTTTTGTTCAGTTTATAATGGTAGCGTTTTAGGTAGGTATAAAAAGAAGTTGATGGTTTTATATGACAGTATGGAAAGGATAATGTATCCTATTGTACATGTGTCTTGTGTTTGTGTAGTTTTAGCTATAGAGAATGTACTGCATCCTTGGCATAGTTTCTGGTTCTTTTTCTATGCCACCTGATACTTCTAAGTCCCATGTCTGTTCATTGTAATATACATATTACCATTTCGTTTCCCTCTATCTTGTGTTGTTACATGTGTGTTACAACACGAGATAGAGTAGATATGAATATTTTGTTTTAGAAAACTTTCAACAGTATGCCTGAAATTCACTGCCCCATCGCACAAACACAGATCAAACTTTTTTCCTCAATTGACTTTTCCAGCCAGCGAAAAATATCACATACACCAGTTTTCACCGGTCCACAAACCAGCACCGAATAAATGTAAAAAAGAGAAAAAAATGCTGCCAAAGTTATCCCACTGACAAAGCACTATAGTCGCACCTATCTATGTCGCTATTATTAAAATTCCCGTGTCCGTCAAAGTACAACGCTATTTATCTATTAAAAACGGTATAAAAGCCACAGACACGTCCGCGCGCGCTCATGTCCACGTTGCGCAAAAAGTACGAAAAAAGTGCAAAAAGGTGTCGACACGTTCGCGGGACAGGCCCGCCCGTGAAATATGGCCACCCCGGACACTCCCGAATGCGTGGATACCCTGTAATTTATTTATAACCGTGTATACTGTTAATGGATATATTTTTTAATGATTTTAATACAGGGTTAGGGTGACATGATTATACGAGCAATAAAGGGACAATTTTATTTGGATGGGTTTCCGGACAAATTAGATTTCGTTTAAGGGATTAATTTTGACGTTTTCTGGGTCCGGGACCTTTATTTCGGTTCCTATGTGAATGTGATGAACGTGACGTATACTTTTGTTTTGATCTAGTTCACATGTAATATTCTCTAACGGTTTACAACATCACTACGTCCTTACCGATTTAAAAGTGTAGCGGTTACACCGCCACATACTAACTACGCATCAAAGACATGACGTCACACAAATCCTGCATCGCGCAATTAGAGTTTACCGCGCGAACGACATAGAAAAGACTATCCGAAATCAACAGTCGGGCAGTCGGCCCGCCAGACACAACACCCGTCTGGTTGGAGGATCCTCCCTTTTCTATGGTGGATGAGTGAACTTTACACCCTGTTCCTCATGCCCCTAAAAAAGTACTTTTATCCAGTCCACATTAGGTCTTCAACCTTCTTCTGCTCCAACATTACTAAGTTTATTGGCGTATTTTTGTAAATAAAACATTACACAAATAATCACAAACGCCTATTTTCCCGAAAAAAATCCCTTTACTTCCACTACGTTCACTTATTTTAACGGTAAAAGGCTCACGTTTTGTTTATACACCGTGTATTTCTCGTCGAAGAAAAAAAATTGCTCTTTCAAATAAAGGAACACTTCTTTCTATTTTTTCCCCGAATTTCTATATTGTACGTTTTCCCGCTGCGAGACGTAAGTTAATAAATTACTTTCACATGTTACAACGTCTCAACAAAGACCAGGTGTTACAGTTTCAGGCCATTGCCCTGACAAAGCAGCCTTTCCTTTCTGTACCGTTTCTTTACTCCACTGACAAATTCCACCCCTGATTGGGAAAGGGTTGATGGTAGAAAGACCGTCTGTTACGTTATTGTGTTGAATTTTTCCTTTTTAGAACGAAGTTTCGCAATTGGAATTTAGGTTAGTTTTTGTAAATTTCTTCATTGAAAAACTATTACGATTTTATTGCTTTCATTTTCCTCAATTCATGGTAACTATTCCAAACAATGGTCGTGCTTATAACAACTATGTTTAGAAACTTACACGAGTATTCGCCTACACAATTTACACATGTGTCGTGTTTGCTTTTATGCGAATAAGTGTAACTAAAAGTAGCTTTAACTCGAATTTTACCTTAGAAGAATATTCTTATTTTACAGCTTCAAGTTTTGTATCTATACGAGTATGTTTTACAATTACTGCGTCATTGTTTACTAGAAATAAAGAAGTAGACATAGCGCCAAGCTATCACCAAATACTTTTTCCAAAATTATGCTTACCTAGATGAATTTGATTGAAAACTTTACTTATGTTTTTCTCTTGATGTTGTTACAGAGTGCAGACTCCTGTCTTCACAACTGCAACGGCACATGTAATCACATGTCAATGGTAAGTCCTAACACCTACTTAGTAAAGCAATAAAAACGACGATGATCTTCCAAATTGTTCTACAGCTTTGTCTAAGTATGCATAGTTCTAGACAGATGGCTTTTTGTTTTACGACCTTTAAGAAAGGTTCACATTTTCTACAGAGGCTGAAGCATAAAACTAGGATGTCCAATATCTCGCCATCTGCCGCCCGATGATCCCCAAAATATCACTCAAAGAGCAGGAATTACGGCCTCTACTTTGCTTTATTCGCGTCAAGTGCGAAGGGGACAGTTTTCATAAAGGCCCCGCTGATGCGGAATGCGTAAGAATAAAATTCCGACTTTACGACTGATGCGGAATGTATCGGAATCCCCTCGCCCCCTTCTACCTCGAAATCCTAGCGAACTAATTACGCGAGACGATTTCGCCTCGAACGGGACGCGAAAAACATTCAGCCTTTTATTTTTGTATTTGAACAAATTTGTCAATTACTTTTGAAGAGGGTCTGTTCCGCTTTGAAGACTAAAGAGAAATACATAAATTAGAGGAGTTCCCTTTTGTTTCTTTATATCAAAAGGACAAAAGTTTCAAAATCTTGTTTAGATTAATTTTTGTGTGGGTTTTTTTTTCGGTTACGCTAAAATTGCTATTTGGCTTTTTGTTGTGTTGTAAATCGTAAGGGCTTATTTTTTAATCCCCCTCCCCGAGCGTCGAGTATGCGCTGATTCACCTCAGCGGCCTCACCTCGGACCGCAAATAATAAAACGTCTAAAACAAAGAGAATAAAAGAAAGTCCCGAATAATATTTACGCGGGTACCGTCCGACGGAAACAGAATGTTGGACTTAAATTTTCGGGTTTTTCCCGGTTTTTCGGACAAACTTTGGGGACTTTTCCTTCCTGACTTTGTAACGAGAGTTTCGGACCACGATTTTAAGTTCACGCCGCGGTTTCCTCTTGTCTTTTGTTTGAATTTATGTATTATAATAACCCCGGTAGGATATTATGAACAAGGTAAACTGATTTGGGAACATTCTCTTTTGTTGTTATTTCGGTAATGGCCACCCCGGAGTTCGCGCATTTCCATTTGGCGAAACGATCAAACTCGTCGGAATTAAAAAATATCGTTACCATTTTGTTTCAATTCGCTCGGGGAATTCTTTGAAAAACTCTGCAGAGAACTGAATTCGTACTATTACTAATATTACCCCACCTTCGCTGTACAATACCCACTTAGTGCTATTGAATAATTCATTGTATCGGCAGCCAACAATAGGCAAAACAAACAAACAAGCAGAGAAAGCCTTCGGCACTGTGGCATGTTTGTTTCGGCACTCTGCTCCTCCCCCCGCCTCCCCCCTCGGTGCATATTACCTCTTCCGCTTTTAGAGGGCGCATCTGGAATACGCTTTTAACGACAAATTCATGAAACCCCCCAGATATGTTGGCGTGATAATAAATATGAGCTTAATGTTTCATCCATAATTCAGTTGAGAACATTCATGAATGCAGCTGAATGTTATGTTGGCATTAATTTTTAATTTATTTCAGTTTGTTAAAGTGAAAAGTGGCTAAATTAAGTGCATGGACTTTGCCTCGGAACAGTGTTTGAGAAGTTTTGTGAATAATGAATTTTATGAATAACATTTTAAGACAGTATTTCAGAGTGTTAAAGTGTTAATTAAGAAAGACGGGACGCGTTTCGTAACACGTACTTAATATAAAATTGGGTCGAGCCATCAGTCACGGAAGTGGCAGGCACTTACGCGTAAATAAATAACTAAAAAGTTAAAGTTGAACCATAATATATGTTGCAATGAACATGTTTTAAAGCATATAAAAGAGGTGGAGGCCGCTGGAATACAAAAGCTTGGCGTATAAACAAACATAAGTACTAACAGCACCCTTCGATAGAATTGACTCAGACTGGTAATCCGAGAGATGTGAGTATACAACACGGCGAGAACACAAGTACAGCCAGTACATGACTCAGACTCAGCTAAAAGCTGTTTGCAAATAAATAGCTGCTTTTAAAAGCAATAGTTTTTCTCGTTGTTGCAAGAATAGAGGTTTTAAGTGATCGATGTATCTTGTGTTCTTTTATTTATGGTATAATGGACTGTTGACGGTTTTTCTGTGTACTCTAAGTGCTTTGACATTATGTTGAAAAGAGTTAAGGGAGCTGCCTCATTTGACAGTACTTTGCTGATTTTTACCGTCCCTGTAGGTCTCCTCCGTAAAGGTCAATCAAAAGGACTGGTAAAATCCACCCTTAGTGTTCAACTAAGGGTATTGATTTTACCAGTCCTTTTCTCCATTTTCTGTCGAAAAATTCACGTCGTTTCATAGTAATTTATTCGGCCGCTAAGCACGACGATTTTCATAGCACTCGCATGTATTCTAATATTACCACAATTTTGCTTTATCTCGAAGAAGGTCGTCAAAATAAAGTTCGAAATTCCAAGCAGGTTAGAGAAAAAAAAACTAGGATAAAACATACTACCTAGGTACAAAAGTTTGGTCGAATTCACCTCAAGATGGATAGCCTATTACTTTAATGATTTTTAAAGAGACAATTCACGATGGTGAATGGTTCAGTAAAAGTTAATAGTAAATGCAATTCAACCAATAAAAAATCCGTTTTTTCACCCAAAAAGATAAATTGTAGTCACGTATATCAATTACAGTAACATCAGCCACATTTTTACTGAACGTTTTCATTCACTGAACAGTCGTCCCGTGAGATAAGTTTAATTACAATCTGGTCATAAATTAACGGAACAAATTGCTGGACGATACTATCTCGCTTTATCTTAACATTTTTGTTAACCCGTCACAGTGGTTCATATATCAACTAGATACCAACCCCTGTTTGGTTAAGGGATTTCGGGTTCTATACGGTTTAAATGATAAAACGGGATGTAATTATTAAACCACAAGGGTAGGTAGGTATTTTAATTTACATTTTTGTCTCTGTTAAAAGTGCACGGTGTATAATTTTATGGCCAGGTCAAAAACATTTTTTTTTTTGAACACGTAACGGAATTTTGAGCATCTGTTGCAATTGCCTAGATCTGTGTTGAGTTTAAAAAAATGTGTAAGGACAATCGGACAATGATACACTACACATTGATGACAATACTAATAATGATGACATCAGTGCACAAGAGTATTCAAGATGCATTTTTTTATTTTATTAATACGATATAATTTGTAATGCTGCATTAAAATATACATTTATCAAAGCTACGGAGCCCAAAAAAAACAACTCAACTCGTGCCTGACTTTACAAGCCTGGAGTCACATAACTTTGAAAAATCGTTAGTCATTCATTAAGTTTATCACCCCGGCCTAAATTAAGTCGAGAGATAGGAGAGCCCCTAATTCTAAAAGTCACAGATACTTTCAAACAGGTATCGATCACATAGCTTGGGTAGATAGGTATACTTTTGGTGGTTGGCCTGATTTTTTAATCAAAGTGTGTTTGAGTCGATTTATTGGCTTAATTTGTAACGAAATTATACCTAATTTTAAGGGTAAGTAAGTTTTAAATAAATTGACCTAGTTTAGTTTTATAGATGTGACTGATGTTTACTTCTCTACCTACATTTACATGTATGTAGAACGCACTCCTATATGAAGACGCATAAATCTGTTATCACACTTCACATTCTCCAAACTCAGCAAAAATCGCGGAAAGAACTTCCAAAATATAAAAGAAGAACCGATCCGTCTGTCTCAAATTGTCCATAAAAGCGATATCGAGTCACCCCCATGTTGTCCCCTTCGGAGGTCGTAACTAACGAACGAATGGCTTTCAAATGAGGGCCGGGAGCTAAGACACGGTCTACCGTGAGGGGACCGCACATCTGTCAGACCCTCCCTTCAAACGGCTACTTTAACACTACTCTTCGGCCCTTCTAACCGTCTGATAGCTCGCGGAGTGCGCGCCAAAAGTGTGACCTTTGACCCCTCGCTTTTTAAATCCTTACTGGATTTTTAAAGTGCAATACGGTGCGGTTAGCTGAAAAAGAATGGCTTCATTTTATGTGATCCTGGTAGGAAACTCATTACCTTAATTTAAAAAAATGATAATAGCGATTGCAAAAAATATATTCTAATTTCGATAAGCATTTCTTCGATTTCCCGTTTCTTGGAAACAAAATTATTTTCAGAATGTTGTCGTCCGTAACAAGAATTTGTATTATGAATTATTCACTCTTTGATATTTCCATAAATTCGAAGCGTAAAATAGATTTCCAGGTAGGCAAATATTTTGACAAAATAAGAAAATATTTGAACATAATCAAGCGTTATGACGAATGAGGCGTGAATTTCATTATCATCTGGTTTTCATGGAAAACTTATGGCATGATGTAAACTGCAAAACTATTGTGATGATTAAAAAATAACATACTTATGGATATTAAGATCTTGAAATCAGTTGAAATCCTATTGAATTGAATAATCTAGTTAGTTTGTGCAAGCAATGTTTTCAAAAGCAATTTTGTTTTATGTTTGTTTAGGATAATTTAAACAAAATAATGTATTTTCAACAATTCAATATCAGCACCCAAAACTAATAGAAAAAACCAAACAACAATCATATTATGTTCAGTAACAGAACTTCTGCTAAACTTTAGATGACACACGAAATAATATGAGAAGTTGAAAAACTAACCTAAAAAGTCCGACCTTCGACGTCTAGCCGCCATCTTGCGCCAGACTTACAAACTTAGATATTATATTATACATTATGTATTGCGACTAATAACGCTTACATAACTAATAGTATTTAGCTCAAACATACAAATTAGGTTATTCCAGTAACGAGTAAGACGCTTATTAACATAAGCAATTTAGGCTTCTTGATAATTAGGTACAATGGGAAACTATTGATTTATTTCTATGGCAACATTGCCAACTATCTTTGTTGCAAAAACTGTTATCTGTACATTCGCTTTATACGAAGCGAGTTTTGAAAACGCCTGATTATCCCTTCGACTCATTTCTATTCCTCAACGCTATAAATACATTCTTTTATCTAGCAACATAAACCAACCCTTCTTTAGTTTTATCCTTATCTCTTACTCATAAGATCACCCAGTACCGATAAAATCAAGAAAGTATATCCATTATTATTTCCTGGTCACCTTATTGCGTACTTTTTTGGGAAAAAACCCTATGAGCGTAAATTATATGTTTATAACATTCGCATTATCTCGCACAAAGGGTCGTGATCCCGGGGTGTGCGGCCGCTGCCCCACTCTCCCCTAACGTTAATTCTCGCCCGTATTTGTGCACTCCCGTATTGGTTTAGATTCTTTGCTCTTTGAGGAGAGAGGGAAAAGTAGTTACTGTAGGCACTGAATTTATTTCTTTAAAGTGCGGAGTTTTTATTTGTGTATATCAAATGTCACACTAGAGTGGCTAGTTTATACAAACAACAGCTGTGCATACACAACACATTACCGTGTCCAGCTTGAGAACTTGAGGTTTTTAAAGTAAGAAGTTATTTAGTCGCGGGCTAAAAGGCTAGTGTAAAAAATGTAAGACATGGCATAGAAACCAAACACTGTTTAATTCCAACACACAGTTATTCTCAGCATTTTTTTTTGTTTAGTCATGATCTTATGAGATCACTCGAAATCACTAAGAAAATGTTTTCTAAGCACAAAACTATATTAGCCCAAAACTTTTGCAATATAGCCATCCCATAATCTCAGATAATGTTCTTCCTAAAGTTTATAATAGTCACATAATGTTATATAATACGTCTGTCTGTAGCGAATTCTCGACAAAACACTACAACAAACTTAAATGGGACTTTCACAAAACTTATAATAATATGGCAACACATAATTTACTCGTCACAAACTCACAACCCGGCAAACGTCACATCCTCTACAGCCTCAAACAATTAAAATTAAAACAATATTCTATTCAGCCTGTGGAAAAAAAAGAAACAGAAAACCGTTTGATGTCGACATAATTTAAATAAAATACCGTAAAACCACAACTAACAGAGCGGGCTAATTATAATTTAATCAGTAGTTTACACAGACAGGGTCTTTGATCGGGGTGTTATTGTAATACCACGTGCAGTGAACACACGTGCCGGGTGCGTATTGTAAACACCGGTTACACGATAAATAACCGAATGGCGTAGTGCGTCGCGCGGGTAATCGAATTATGAATCGATCGTTTTTTATTTAGTGCGGCCGATAGGGATGTAATTGGCGAGGATAAAAATAAAAGTGCGTTGTTAAAATTAGTGAATTTTATGAAGTGGTTGTTGTGTATTTTGTTAACTTTATGACAAAGTTTCAAGAAAGACAGCGGTGAGTGTTGCTTGTCAGTTAGTTTCCATAGAAACAAATTACAAGTACGTTTTTTTTTTAATGAACCGATTGCTCGACATGTATGTGAGTGAGATTTGTTCTTAAATTATATCATTATTACATTTACAATATAATATTAAAGGGAAGGAAGGGAAGGGATAGAAGATTCCTTGCAGTGTTAACACAATAAAAAAACCTACTAGCCAATAAATACTAGCAAAACTCCAAAAACATTAAGGGAATCCCTATTTATTTGGCAACACTGACCGATTAATCGAATAAAGCATCCAAACTTTGCAACTGGCTGAATGACTGTCAAAGCATAGCAAAAAAAAGTAAAAAAAAAATGAACGCGCACAGAAATGAAGCGAAAAATGCCAAGTTCTCGCTCGTTTTACACGAAAGGTTTTTTTATCGATGGCATCGGTGATTGCTTTTGAATACTTTACCGACCAAACGTATTATGTATTCACGTCATAAGAGAAGTAAATATTTGATGGCTCTCTATCTTAGAGAGTTATTAATATTATTGTTTCTGCGACGAGACCTCGGCAAATATGGCTTGTATTTTTTTAGTGTTATATTGCAAGTAACTTTGGTGGGAGGTAGAAAAATGCGAGCAAAAGTCACCTTACTAATTAACACGAACCATTACTCTTCTTAATACTGTCCCATTATTTTCATGAGCTTTTTTGTTTAATTTATTTTCGTTAGTTTATGGTTGTAGAATTTTGAAATGTGAATTCAGATGTTCAACGTTTGGATACACGCTGGAGTGAAGCAGAATATGCTCATTAAAATTCCATTCAGTCTAATGTTGCAGTTGTATCCAAACGTACATATACGGAGAGTGCAGGAAGTTATCAAAATGTAATTAGAGAATACAATACATCTGTTAAGCCATATAGGATAATATCGTATATTAATCTTCGAAGTGTGTGTCTCATGACTCATTGTGTACAGCAACTATTATTAAATTAATAATGTTTTGCATAATAATCTGCTGAGATAGAATTAATTATTAATCAAATAATTTATTTAACAGATCATACAATCCCATTTGTAAGTAATACATAATTATGATTAGTCACATTTAAGAACAAAATCGCTGCAGCAGAACTCTTGCAGATATAAAAATACTTGGCTCTACCTGTTACAAAACCTGACCTGTGACCTGTGTGACCTGTTATAAAATTGTTTATATATATTTTTTTAACTAACAAAAATAGGTAGCAATGATGTTAGTTTTCTAGCTTACAAAAATCGACACATTGTCAAAACTAAACATTTTGAACAGATTGCGTGTTTCAAATAAGTACTATTTCCTAAACCAGTGAAACAGTTGAAACATTCACAAAATATCGTGAGGTGACTGTTCACAATCTTTTTGTAAACCGAATCGGGGTTATGCGGTTAATATAATGTTAATGAATTCCGTTTCCGATGCTAATTTTGGGTCGATCCGTAATAAAGTACCTTCAATTTTATAGCTGAAGCGGACTGTTTTAATATGTGACTAAGCTTATTTGAAAATAGTTCGGTTAATCATTTTGAAATGATACTATTATTCGTTTATTTCGTTTTGTATAAAGTATTTTAATAACGGCTTGGGTTCGAGTTTGTTCTTTGCTGAAATGGCTTAATATCCTATGTTTCGTCATACTTTAATTTCACGCAATATTTCCCTCTTTCATACAATAAAACCGAAAAACTTTTTTAATGACACTGTTTACGCGCACAAAAGTCACCCCCATTCAGCCACTCGCTATTCCACAGATTAAACTGTCAATTTTAGTCTTGTATTTCTTTTCTTTTTTTCATATAAGGAACCCTTCGTTGCGAGTAAACGGCCTGTAATTTAGGGTTCCACAGCTGCCGCGTGTGTAATGTTGATTGTATTTCGAGAGTACTTGCGTTGTAATCGAACACTTTACCCTTTTTATGTGGATTAGACGAATATATACATTTTATTTACCGTAAAAAAGCGTTTGGTTGTTTATTTATTTTGTACGCGATTTTAAACCTTTTATCTAGTATGTGAGAGCATTCAGAACTGAGAGGAAATAGTTATTTGTTATACAAGAGTGCAAAGTTGCTTTTTAACCGCGTGTTCAATTTTGATGACCGAGCAAGCGAAGGATTCTAAAATTGAATCACGAGCGCAGCGAGTGATTCAAAATTAGAATCCTGAGCGTTAGCGAGGGAATCAAAAGAGCACGAGGTGAAAAATCTTTGCACTCGAGTGCAACACGTAACTTTTCATTCCACCTCAGCGAGGAAATGACTAAATGCAAAAAAAAAAAACGTTTACAATCACAAGATAGGTACACTTTTATTTCAGTTTAGGTATTAATTACTACATTATGACAGGTAAGTATTACAGAATAATCTTTAAATTATAACAAAATAATACTGAGGTATAATTAAGAAAATTTTAAAGTAACGTTGCTACAGTTATTTAAATTGAGTGAAAAAATGTAGCGTAAAGAACCGCGTACAAAGCAAATTGAAAAAAGAACACCAAGAAGGTTCCGAGTCTGAGTTTTTAACAAATTAAAAAAAAGTTGTATGATATATTCGGCACCATAGAGGTAGCAGTAAATAGGTTTAATGTTTTTTTTAATTCACAAACTTAGTGCACACGATGTTCTAAATTCAATTTACTTTATCCTCTAGAGAATAAAAACGGCTTTTCCACTCAGATACTGAAGATTAAAAATACTCTTTCCGAGATGGTGGGATGAAAAAGTTTTTTTTGACAGTTCAATTAACCGGTTCTTGACGTAACTATTAATTTGAAACAGCAACAAAATAAGCTAATATCGGATGCTGCTCGACGTAACCTTAAACGAACGTTAGCCCACGTTCGCGGGATTTTATCGCACACTGGATTTTCAACTCTCGGTGTTGAGAGTTGCCGAGCGCTGAGAATCCAGTGCACAAAAAAAATCGCCGCGATTTTATTACGTCCGTGCGAACGTTACTCTTAACCATTTAAAACGCTAACGATACCTGCCACGATAAATTCCTTGAGGCGTCCCTTTATTTTTGTTTAGACAATCGGGAGTAGCAATTAGCACGGGACCTGCCGCGGGACTTTCATTACATTAATCCCGGACATAAATTGCGGCCGGAAATAAATTAAGTCGCGACTTAAACCGAGCACTTAGCACCGGAATTAACCGACGCTTAATTGAAACTAGACGAGCATAAAAAAAGCCTCACTGTTGCCGGTGATAAGCGAACCGGTAATCCTCTTCTAAACAAAGGATTTAACTCCGACTTTAGTTTCCTACCTTAGGCCGGTGTTAAAATATTCAACTGTGTTGTTTTTAATTCTGATTACAAGTTCGGACGTAATCTCCGGATTGTTTTTTAAGATGAAAATCTTTCGCTGAAAAAGTTTCAAAGATTTGTTTCTTTAATCCGACGGACGCTAAGGGTTGATGAAATTATTTGTTAAGGTTTTTTCGTCCATAAATATTTGAATAGGAAATATTTTTGTTTATATTTGACGTAAACACAAAAGATTTAATCAAAACTGTGAAAGAATTACTTAGTATTTAATTTAACTTGATATTTTTGCTAACATTTGTTTTTACAAGTCAAAATTTAATTATGTTTTTAAAACTAGATGAGTTCGGTGTTTCCTAAAATCTTAATTGACTACTCTGAGAAGAAAGACCGAAACAAACGCAGTGGTCACACACAGTCTCTTTTAAAGTCCAGACATAATCTTGGTCAGGCCATAAGAGGAACATGCAGGTTAATGTCTGAGATGTTTTTTTGAGAACAGAACCATAAAGATTTGAGGACTGGTTCATTGCAGTCAGTGCATGCATTTATCAGAGTGGAACTGTCCAGTCAGTGCATGTATTATTTCATTACAAATCTAAACTAATATTATCAGGAGAAAAGATTTGATTTTTTGTTTGTTTGTTTGTAATGAATAAACTCAAAAACTACCGGGCCGATTTAAAAAAATCTTTTATCAGAAGAATGCTATATTATCACTGAGTAACATAGGCTATAATTTATAAAGATACCACGCGGGCGAAGCCTCTTGCGGAAACTAGTAGGAAATATGTCATAAAACAGAATTTCCCACAATTTAATTTTAAAGTGATTTCGAGTATCTTACTCATCCTACAACATATTATAATGAAGGTAAATATTTGTGTTTACCACATTTCCTGTTACTATTTTCATTCAATTTAAACAGTGTTGATAATGTCAATGTTTGTGATTCGGTCGATATGAGGCAAAATATTTGTGAAACAGCTGCCGGGTTGGTCACGTGGCTTTCAATACTAACCGTTTCGCACAATAATGGGATCAATTTCACACAGTTCCCCCAAGGCCCACGGGACCCAAGAGACCCTAAACTAATATTCTATAGGATCAATACCGCCTGACAAAGTCACCGCGTGGGGAACTATTGTGACTGTATCCGCCATCTTGTTAGTTTTCACACGATGCGTCAACACTATTGTTAATAGCATACTTTTGTAGCATATAATAAAAGAAAATTAATGTTAGAAATACGTAATTCACATACATTATTAATGATCGCGCCTTCTATGAAAGGGATCTTGTTAATCCAGACCAAATATTTATTATGAAAGAGGACTAAAGGAGTTGGATAAATATCCGACATACATTTTGCTGGTATAAGTAATATTTATTATAAATACGTATTAATGTTGTTTCTCTGTTATGACAACGTTGTTATCTCAGATGGACATGGCGGCCTACTTTTTATGTTGGTTAAACATTGCACATTGCCGAGGAGATTTCATAAGGTAGGGATAATTTTTTTTTTATCTATTTGAGGATTTTTTTCTACGCAGACAGTTTAAAAATAATTTATTTTATTACATACTTGAAAACACCTAAATTTTTGTGTAACATACTTTCTATCACAATATGAAGGATTTTTAAAGAAATTCCTAATGCGTTGCTTCACATTTTTGAAAAATTCGTCTACGCTACAACGTTAATAACGCAATGAATGTTGTCGAATTTTCTAAATGAAAGGCATTTCAAAAAACTCTAAACAATAAAACTAAGAGCTTTTTAGTCCAGGTTTGCAATTTTATCGCGGCGATTTTTTTTGTACACTTGATTTTCAACTCGGTATTGCCGAGCCGAGCATTGAGAATCAAACAGAGCGCATTCAGCGCGTATCCCAGTGCTTCAAGAAAACACACTGTTAGATATTCAACTCTCGGCGCTAAGCAGAGCGTCGAAAATACAATAAGTACTACGCGAACAATATCGCGGCGATTTTTTTTGGCTTAATCTTGAATTTAAAAGTAATTGATATCTCGACATGTCCTAACTCTATAGGTACACAACCAGACAGGAGACCAGGCCCAGAGGAATAGCTACAACTCAAGGGCGAGGGATATTTTAAACAATAGTAGTATTTTTCTTAAGGTCACTGGTTCCGGCAGATGTAGAGGGGAACGGTATTCCCCCGCCGACGGAGGTTCATGTCCCCTCCAGTCATGTGTACGATTATTGTAGATATACATTTTATAGGAACTACGTAGTTGTAAATGTAGATATTTAATGGAATTCGTGTATGGTTGAAAACACCCTAAACAATAGACTAAAACCACTGAAAACTTATAAATCCTCTAATTTGCTGACAAAGAATCGGTTATTTTGTACTTTATTGTAGTCTAGCTTATAAAAAATTACTAATTCGTTGTGAATATTATCCAGTCAACAAGGTTAGTAACGGGCCTGCTTGGCCAAGGCACAGTATAATAAAGTAACAGTATTACGTCTTCACAGAAAGCAGCCTAAACAACGCGCTTCGAAATCTCAGTACGCAACAGTTACGAGTACGCGTCAGTTACGCACGGACGCGAAAGGTGGCGACATTGTTTATCTACCGAGCGACCGTAGGTAATTATTTCAAGGTCACTATGTCCAGTCCAAGGTTTATGTCTGACATACTTTTGTACTAGTGAAGTCTTATCCTTGAAGTATGTTGTCAAGTTACCCGTTTGCTTTGTAGAACAAGAAAACCTTGATAAAATCAAAGTCAAATAATTTATTTCAATAAGACACAAAAAAGGCACTTTTGAACGTTAAAATTTACAAAAAATAATAATAAGTGATTCTAGTCGCCCATTCCAAAAGGTAGTTTTCGTATGGAGAAGAATGGGCAAGAAACTCAACCTTTACTCTTTTAAAAAAATCATTATATCTTGTATACACTAATTATATAATTATATGTGAAGACAATGCACCTAGAATAAGATTACTATACCACGATAGGTAAAGAGAATGAAAAATTAAGGAATGACATAAATTAATTATGTGATAGATGCATGGTGCTCACATACTTACAAACATTGTAAAATTATACGATATTCCTAACATTTTAACAAGTACCTAATACTAATTCAGTGTGTGAGTTCAAGTAATCACAAAATATAAAATAAATGTTATAAAAATAATATTATACAATTAAATTGGCAACCAGTTCGATTTTGTCTAGATTCTGAATTGTCCTATGGAGCAGGACCAGCATGTTTCCAAGCATTTTTATTTTGGATATAATCCTCTAATTTGTAATATGCTTGTTTACAAATTGTACTTTTTATATGAGTTTTAAATGGTCTTTCATTGAATTCTAATATATCTAATTGTTGTATCATTTTATTTTGGATATAATCCTCTAATTTGTAATATGCTTGTTTACAAATTGTACTTTTTATATGAGTTTTAAATGGTCTTTCATTGAATTCTAATATATCTAATAAAAGATGTATTTATTTTAGATAGTCTGAAATATGGTTCATCTATTTTATCTTTATTTCTAGTATTAAAATTATGTCTATCACTTATTTTCATTAAAAAGATGTCGTTTTTTTTCTCACATAACTACATAATATTTGCATAAACGAATTGGCTATAACATTGAATAAAACATAACTTAGATTTAACATTGTTCGTCACATCGAAATCGAATCAATACCATAAAGATTGTGTCCAGTTCCTAAAAGATAAAGAAAGAAAGAAAAGAAAGAATACTAGATACTCTCGGAATTCTTTCCCTGAAACTATTATGTACCTAGATCCATTTCAATTGTCTCAGTAAACGTTCGTCATGTTCGTGAAAGTTTAAGCTTCCGCGCTCCGAGTCGCATTATCTTCCTGTTTCATTATTCTTTCCCGACGTTTTCCGCATGTCACCACCAGATATCCGCACACAACGTCTGCTAAAACAGCACAACAAACGATACAGGACTCACAAACTCCTTTAATTCAATCCGTGAAGCGCACTTCGCCCGGCTTCGGTTGTTTCGTACATTGCCCGGGCAAAATGCGTTCCCGATGTCTGCCCGGGACATCGGCCGTTTAACTTAATTGTCGCCTAGCATTATCTTATCGGGAGCGACGGGTTTATTTATTTTTATGTCGTCGACGTATCGCGAAAGAGGTCCAGCCTTTATCCCGAAATTGTCGTTTTTATGGTTACTGCCTTTTTATTTTGGCAATATTATTTTAATAAAATTAATACGTTACTGCCTCGTTCATTACTGCTACTTTTTCTGGTTGTTGAAAATAGGTTTTCCATTTTTAAAGGTCAGTTCAAATTATGTTAATTTAGAATGAATTTGAAGTAAAACAGATACATTTTTGATAACAAAAGTGATTAATGCCTAGAATACGGCAAATTTAATAGCCTATAATTATGTAGGCTATAATAAATTGTTGAATTAATTCGTGGAAATATTAATAAGTGAGTAGTTAAAACCAGTTCTTATAACGCCAAAATTTATTTTACATAAAACAAGTCAACCGTAAAATAAATTAATTACAACAAATTCTCCAACATAATTGGTAGGCTAATTCACACATTTTCTAAAAGATAAACTGGTTAAAATGTGAAACAATTGTAAATTAAAATTACAACATGTTTTATAGTACCAACTAGAGCTCGGCATAGCCGGCAGTGCGTGAAGCGATGCCGACCGTTCACTGCAAGCGAAGCGAATATTAACTGCGATGCTATAAGTTAAGTTAAATTGGGCTGTTTTGTAGACTAAAATAATAGTGTGTAAGAGACAAGTACTCGTCTTTTTTGGATATTTATTCAGTACATTCGTTTGTTTCCATTTGCAATAATTTTGTAAATGCTGTCTACAGTTGCACATTTGCATGAGATTCCTTGACGCAGTAAGATAGTGTAGCAATTCAAGTAATCTGCACTTTTGCTCCAACTACATTATTTTCAATATTCACATAGGAGTGCTGGCGCCACACCACTTAGCGCTGCCGCTAGTTTCCCCCCAATACTGGTAACCCATTGCAATATTTAAACCCAGAGCTTGAAGTGATTTCATACACACGTCGTATTGTATCCTTAGTTCCAACGAAAAACACATAAACATTCATAAAACCCAAACTCGCACAGGAAAACAAACTTTACAAAATAGGGTGGACGTACCCGTCGTCGGCGCCGCTATATTTATTATCCGATTATTACCACAAAACGCTTTCACATTACAGTGCCCCTCGGACGTGTTATTGCACAGTCCGGCAGCAGGGGCGCTCACCCTACCGCGTCACGTGAGACGTGAATAAATTCAATTAAAACCTAGTTGCCAGTTCGTTATTCGGATATTTTCGATGTGATTAAAAAAGTGATGTTCTAAATCCGGAATTTTCAGTCTAGTGAAATTGAGTCGTGGTTAATCGATTTTTTGCTGTGTCATATTTAAAATTTGACATGATATTTAGCAAATCAGTTTTATATCACTATGATTTTTTTTATCGTATCAGTATTTTGCATATTTAAATAAAACAAGATATCAATTCGATATTGTTTAAGAAAAAATAAACGTATCTAATACATACAAAATGTCAAAATATGTCACAACTCTGCCCTCACTTTGTAAGTAAGAATAAACGCGATGTTTACCTCAATTCCCAAAGACTCCGAAATAAATTCAATCATAGAAGTAACGCTGATGAAACGTTACGCCGATTCAATTCCATAATGGCGGACAATTTGACTCCTCCCGAAGTCCCGACCCACATTTTCTGTAAGAATTTCACCGAAAATGACGTAACAAAATAACTACAAACGTCTTGTCATGGCGGTTGATTCGAATAACGTATTTTCGTTTCCTCCATTCTTCCACTCAAAAGGGAAGTCTGAATTAATATAAGTTATGAATTTTTAATGTCGACGGGAACAGACGTCTTGATGATCAGAGTTTGTCAGGATAATGGTTTCTGGACGACAAAGTGGCTTTGTCAGGGGTTGTTAATTAATAACGTAGATCTACAGGAAAACTGCTTTTTAGATTGTTGTAGCATTGTTTACATCTCTGGTATAATTGAACTGGATTAAATAACAAATGCGAGTCGGACTCGCGCACGAAGGGTTCCGTACCATTATCTATAAAAACGGCAAAAAAAACATGTTTGTTGTATGGGAGCCCTTAGCCCTTAAATATTTATTTTATTCTCTTTTTAGTATTTTTTTGTTAGAGCGGCAACAGAAATACATTATCTGTGAACATTTCAACTGTTTAACTATCACGGTTCATGAGATACAGCCTGGTGACAGACAGACAGACGGACAACGGAGTCATAGTAATAGTATCCCGTTTCACCCTTTGGGTACGGAACCCTAAAAATAAGGTCACACTTAACTAAGTATGCCTTTTTACTCAAGCTAAATTTATGAATTTGATTTAAGTTCAATTATTATAATACCTTCATGATCTATTTATTTAATTATCTCTCAGAATTTGAGTGGAATTGCGATCGCAATTCATCTGCATTTCACAAAGAAATGAACTAGGACTGTCAACCAAATTTTTTGTTTAATTAAAAGCTCATCAATAAAAAAGAAATGACATTTTTTAAATCCCCAACTAATCATCAAAACGAGCCTTACTTTAAATATTGATTAAGTGAATTTATTTTATACTTCACACTGTTTTCTGCTTAGAGTAGACCACTGTGCTTTGCAGTTTCAAATCCTTAATCAGCTGAACAGGATTCAGACAAATTGAATAAAAATACCGGTTAAAATAATGTTATATTCTGAGGCCCGCTTCTACCACAAATCACTAAATGCGTTTAGCGCTAAACAAAAGCAAAATATATCTCTGTCTCTGTCATCTTCCAACGATTGACAAAAAGAGAACGATGATTTAAATTAATTTAGCGCTATTGGACGTTACCAGTTCTATTCCATAAAAAAAACTGCCCTCTCTAGACTGAATTTAGATTCTAAACTAACAAACCATTTTCTAACACTTTCCAGGGTCATAAAGAAGCCATGGCTCATGGCTTGCCATCGCAGAATGGTTTACAATTAGCTAAGAATACGCCGCGACGCCGCCGCCGCCGCTCGGCCAAACGATGTGTGAGGAATGGCGAACTGGAGCGTTATTCTGTAATTTATTAATGTTGGCTATAGATTTAGTTGTGTTGACTTTTAGTCAAGTTTATTGTTAGTGGAGATGATTTGTTTATTGAGCTAAGTACCTAGTTAACAGCAAGTTAGATAGACGCGAAACGCGCGCCTATTCAATTTAATAATAATATAATGACTTATATAACTATTTAATTTTATTTTTTATTTATTTGGGAAAAACAAACAATTGTACAATATGTTTGACAAAAAAACAAAAAAGTAATGTATATAAAGGGCATATGGTTAAATGTACAATCAACAACGTTTCCACAGATTACTAGTGTACGTTATTAATTAGATAGAGTACAAATTACATTTAAATACTAAGTAGGTATCTTAAAATTTTAGCTTAGTTACTAATCACACTTAATTTTGTTTTTGACCATCACACAAACATTTTTTTTTTTTTCTTGAAACTACTTTGAGACAGAACGAAGATATCTAAATGATAAAAGTGCTTATTGTAAATTTTTACTAGTCGTATCGTAACCACTCCTTTCATTCGTTGAAAAGCCTTCAGTCTCCTGCCCTTGAAAACTAAAATTTCTTTTTTGATCTCACACACTATTGTCTACATTTCTTTCTCATTTCTCCTTTCGCAGGACTGCTGGAAGAAATTTCTTAAGAAATAAGCAGTACCTTTGTACTCAAATTATAATTTATGTCGTATCTGTATGTATTTTACTTTGTGTACATAAATAATAAAATTAATAAATAAGGACTTAATTTATAAACTTTGTTAAAGTTCAGTAAATATTTGTCCGCATAACCATACGTTTTTGATGTTTATTTTTCTCTTAACTTTAAGCAACGTTTATAAATAAACCCTATAATTATGTTTGGTACTATCAAGCCTGCTTTAGTAATAATGCCTATTACTCGTAGCACTTCACCTAACTTTCGACTAAGTTGACAGAAAACGTAAATCGTTTCCTTAACAAAACTCACGTGCATTTGTAGCTTGCCTGGTGTATCTTCATAGGTTATCAAAACCAGTTTCGCAGACTAAGACTGACTCATGTTAGTCTAGAATCTAGAGTCTAATAATAAGGAATTTACATACGGCACCCACTGCCATAAAATACCCAATAATTATAGTTCGATAGAAATGCACGCACTAGACATTTACTTTTACGACTCTCCCTAAACGCTTCAGACTGCACTCAAGTTTCTTTCTATAATTACCGCTTGTCTTACACCAAGAACTTACAAGACCGTAATTTATGGGCAATTAATTTTACTACGGTAGCAATCATCATGTTTTATTGCGACAAGACCGATTCAAGATGGCGATGGCGGCTTGAAACTTATCTGACGTCTGACACTCATCATTTTTATTAGAGCAATGACAGCTACATTACTTTCTTAATTAAAAGTAATATGTTGAATTCTTATGTTAATGTGTTCATTAGTTGCCTTTTTAGTTGTGAATTAATTGTATTTATGTATTTTGTTGAAGGAGTGACGAAATTTTTAACCTTTGGTAAATTTTTCGGTGTGTCGATGCTGTTTTAGTCGCTTATAATATTTTTTTGTAGCTACACACATTTAACAAAAACTTTAATTCTCCAAATGTTAACATTATGCAAATTGGACTAAAGAATTCTTCGTTCTGAACGTCAATAGAATTAACAAAGTCCACTTCACGTTCTCTTCATCCCTTTCGTCTTGTTCTTGAGATAAACGTATTTTCAGTAGGTACTTACAAGTATTAACAATGTTCCTTCAGAAAGAAGTTTAGACTACCTTTTTCCCATTTTTTTTGTTCCATTGGCTCTATGATACGTAAAGAGGCGGCTTGCATTCAGCCTAAAACCAGAAAAAAACAATTATAAACTTTTTTACAAATCACTGCACGTACAAAAGCAAAACTTTTTACGAATCCTATTCAGCGCGGATCTTTTGGAAAATATTCGGGGTTCCGAAGTTAGGAATATCAGAATAGGGGCATTATCCGGCCGACTTGGCACCTTCGTTAGCCGGGAGCCGTCTTCGGAGCCGTCTTAAGGGGATACGACCAGTCGGGTGAAAAATACAGATACCGATGAACTGTGCCCTGTAGTGTCTGGGATTATTTTTATTCTCTCGCTGAGGATTTTTTTCTTTTGGTTGTTCGTTTGTTGTGAAGATGGTGGAGGTGCCACCATCTTCACAATAAACTCACACTCTGGTTTAAAATACGCTGGTATATTTAAAGCTTTTGTCAATTTAATATTTTTATAATTATAGAATTAAGGTTACTGCGACCGTTATTGTACCTATTGGAAGAGTTGTAAATTTGTGATAAGAATAATCTGCATTGAAAATGTAAAATTGTGAATATGGAACTTTATCTACCTACAGCTCGGGTCGGTCAAATCAGAATTCTTGCGCTTTTAGAAGCATGAGAAACAGGGTGTAAAGTTCAGTCATCCTCTTTATAAAAGGGAGGATCTTGTCGGGCGGGCCACTGCCCAACAAATTGATGTCGGATAGTCTTATATAATGTTGTTCGCGCAGTAAACTCTAATTGCGCGATGCAGGATTTGTGTGACGTCAGGTCTTTGATGCGTAGTTCGCATGTCGCGATGAGACACGCTTATTACAATATCGTTTTTTTTTTTAAACTCGAACTTTTCTATACCCTCCGCCACTCCACTCATTCAGCCATTATGTCCAAGATTTCAAAAATCGAAAAGAGTGTTTGAACCTCCTCGAATGCGTTCGGAACTTACATCAAAAGTCCATTTCGGGCGATACGTCTTGGAACCGACCAACTATCGAGATTCGAACGTCTCCCCACCTTTTGAAATTCAACGATATTTTAATGGCCACTATCGGGCTGGGTCGATTGATTTCTTTTTTTTCCTTTTTTTTTTTGAAGTTCCGCTCTTGAGCTTTGACAGAGCCCGATATTGCTCCGAAGCCCGACTTTTTATTTACGGTTCGAATGGTAAATAGATTTCAGTGTTTACACCAAAGGTTTTGATTTTTAACTAAGAGTTATTTGACTTGTTGATTGAACTTTCAATGGTTTTGCCCCTTTAAGCTTTGATTAAGGTTTATATAGAAAAAGTTAATTAATACCTAAAGTTTATTCACTATTTTCACAGCATTTATTGAAACAGCTTATGAAGCTAAGATTGTTATGTTATCTTGACCAACAGCGTTCGTTAATAATTCGAGTCTTAGAATCGGTTTCCTGTTATTTATAATAACAAAATTGAATAACAATCATTATCATAGTCAAACAAGCATATCCTTACATGTATCCAAGCAATTCTAACTCCAAAACCAATGCGCTTTGGATGACTATCGCGTGGACAAAACGCAGTTGTTAACAATGTCAATTCGAGTACGTTATGTTAGTAAACCACTCTGCGCCGCAATGAATTTCAGCTTCAAAATGATTTGTTATAGCAATACAAATATATTTACTACCGACCAATTTAAATAGACCCGGCATAACATGAATAGTTCATATAACTGCGTGTCAATATTAATTGGTCGTGTTTACATAATATTTGTTTAAGTTGGGACTGATTGGGAAGCGGTGGCTTTTAAATAACGCTATTGTTGCGTTACAAAGCTTGTTTAATATCGCTTTCCGTGTCTCTGAACACAGTTTTATAGAGAACTGAAACGAGTAAGTTTTTTTGTTGTTGTTATAAACGCGGAAGAAAAAATACAAAGTAACGATATCAACATAACTTTTGCTTCTTTTAATAAAAGTTTTCACTGTACCGTAGGTTTAACAAACAATTTTATTTTTAGGGTTCCGTAGTCAACTTAGAGACTCTTATTACTAAAAAGCTGTAATTTGCCAAGGCAGTTTTTTGTAGGTTTTCCTGCCTTGCACTTAAAGTGGTGATGATATCATTTTTGGTGTGGGGTATCGTTGGATAGGGCGTTCAAAAATAACAAAATATTAGTAACAAAGTGGTAGTAGTATAACGAAGTTAAAAGGAAAACTATCACAGTCAAGTAAGCTTTACAAGTTAACAAGTATTAGTGGACCAACTTACATTTGCGGTTGGAATCTATAGGAGAACGTGTTATTAAACTACAATGTTAAATTGGTTCTTGGGATAAACATACTCATCCTAACTACGGAACCCTTCATTGTGCGTAGTCCCACACGCACTTGGCCGGTTTTTTAATTATTTACTTTCGAAACTCCCTATAAGTGAGTAAATGGGTTAATTAAAATAAATGATTTGTCTTTGTCTAAAGATGACCGTTTTTTCTCCAACCTCTTTCTACCTACTACAGCTGATTGATTGATTATTCGATATAAACCTTAATTTTATAGAATGTAGCCATGGATATTTCTATTAAATCCAAAACGCGAAATGCTCTATTAGAACGGTGTCGTTCGTATAATATGGGCCCAGCGGACTGTTAGCTGTCATCAGCAGGGTAACCTGCCCATTGATTTGTTAATTGAACTATGCAAACAATACACTCGTCCTATCCCAAATTCAATGGAGCTGGGTAGTTAGTGAGGTTTTTGTGGTCGAAAAATTGTATTTAGGTTGAAAATTGCTTTATGGTAAGGTATTTTGGTTTTTCTACTTTTTACTGAATAGCCCAAGAAAATAAGACTGTCCTTAAAAATCTAGAAATAATATCTAAAATAGTACCTATGTATATTTGTATATTTTTTTTAAACGTTTCTCAGAATAGCTAAATTGTGAATAGCGACTGTTTGTTCTATGCGGTCAAAGACTTGACCTGTCTCAAACTTGTAAGCGTATTCCGAAAATATTAAAACAATATATTTGACAGTCCCTACCTATTTTAATACTTATCTACATAAAAATAACACTGACAAACCCCTGTGCAAACATCTAAGCGCTCCTCAATCGCACTATATCAATATTTACCGTGGCAACACTAACATCATCCTCTATGCAAATGTTCTGGAGTCCTCCATAAACAAAGGTATTGTCGACAGAGATTAACTTTCCGTTAATGACACCGTTACGTGCACCCTTCAGACCCGAGTAAAGCCGAGTCTAGCCGAATCTAGCCGAGTCTAGCCGACTCCTTCATGTATTTGCTAACATAAGGAGTGTGTGTTTGGATTAGAGCCTGTGCTCGTAAAGTACGATGTTAATATTAGGAAGTTGATAGTCTGCTGTTAAGTGAAATGAAGTATCTTGACGCTAATACGAGTATTCATCTTAACCCATAACAAAACTGTGTGCCAAACAAAAAGTGCCTTTAAAGCCAGTGCTTCAAATAAAGAACATGAATATATCACACCAAAAATTTAAAACAGAAGCAAAAGTTCCGAATTCAAACAAGCTCATAGCCAATTGGAATTAAAAAACAGCTACCAAAAACACATTTGAACATCGAACAAAACAAAACTCAATAAGCACAGGCGCCATTGATCATTCGGTAACGCACGGAACAGTTTACGAAAGTTTCCAATTTTCGCTAACGACCCGCGAAGAGACTGGCCGGTTAGTTCATTATTTTCCAAAATTGTACGTGAGGGTTCCCTTTTCTGTTTCGTAACTTGATGTATGATTAAAGTTTTTGTCCTTGGTTCGTTTTCTTTTTTTCGGTAAGTAGTGTAATTTGGCGCGAAATTCTCGTTCGAGCACAGATTAAAAATAATCTACTACGCAGGTTCAAGAAGTTTTATTATCTGTGAAATTGTGGGGCGAGTTCTGATTTTTGGATTACGTTACATCAATGTTATTAATAAGCTTGCCGAATGATTATTTTAATAACGAAAATAAGTATTTTTGTTTGCGCTTTGGATTACTGCTCATGTCCAACATATTATCGCTAATTTAACGGCTGAATGAGCTTAATAGATACAAATTGTCGCTCATTCATTACAGATTAATAATGTGCTATTTATATCAGCAGTTTAAATTAACAAAGGGATTTATTTTACATTTAGCAATTTTTAAACCATTCCATTCAAAATTCATGTCGCAATTCAGCTTTTAATTTTCTAAACAGAAGGAAAGCTTCTTCGAAAGTAAAATTCATCGCGTAATCAACCGAAACCGTCTCCATTCAACATTTACCTGTCGTTTCTCTTAATATCTTAATATTCCAGTACATTAATAACAATTAACGCTCTCTCGCCTTCAATAATTCAATCTTTGCCTTCGGAGTCGAGTTATAGAGAATTAAAACATTTCCACCATTGCCCTCGGGGAGTTTAAAGGGAAAATTTTGAAGGCGTTACGAAAATTGACGTATCTATTTTAATATTTACTTTAAATTAACTTTACTGGGAAACTGGGTCGGGAATGAGTTCACTTTGACTATGTATATTGTAGTACCTAAATAGCATTGTGTTTTATGCTGTATCAGTTTTTAAATATCGATAGCAATTCGATATTGAAGACTTCTCAGACATTTCAATCAACACACACACCGAATATCAAATACAAAAAAATAATAAACTTAATCAAATCGAATTTTGGCTCGATGGATTGTTTTCCATCGAGCCAAAATCCGAGCCAACACATAACACATCGAAAAAAAAACAACATAGTTATATACAGTAAAGGCGCCGTATTAAATTTGGTAGCACTTTAGTGCTCTTGGGCTGAGCTCTTGACGCCTATGCTCGTAAACTAATGTTATTCGGCGTATAACGCGCCTTGGGAGACCTCCAGGCAGCTTCACGGCGTCGGGTATAAATTTTTCATGAACCAAGGAAGGCCGAGTGATTGAAAAAAGCCTTCCGCGATATTGGTACTCATTGACGGGGTGTGGCGATCTGAGTCAACCAAGATGGAATTGGTTTTTGATGTTTGCAAGTTGAGATGCAATGGGCATTTTATCGTGTCATCAATTTGGGATCTCTAGCGTTTTATATTTAAATTGGCATTTTATATCGGAGAATATTTGAAATATTTCTTTGCCATATAAATTTTTATCTGCATCGGTTTATGTTTAAAGAAAATAGCGTCTTTAAAAGAAAGTATTTAAGTAATAATAAAATAAAAAAATACGTTTCCTTTCCAAAATAATCACAATATTGTTTAATTAATTATTCCGTATCTTAATAACTTCTGCCTTGTTCGTAAATAATTGCTTTTCGTAACAAGCAAAATGATTTAGCACTAGGTAGGTAGGTACTTTCATTTGGTCGTCAGAACCAACGCTAAACTTTCTACTTCACTTCCAAAATCACCAATACCATCCACCCACTTATCACACCGTTATTTCACCATCAATACTGCGTCCATTTGCGGATTTTTAATTAAAATTCCTTAATCAAAACTGTGACGTTGCAAGTCGCTCCAGGTATAACTCTCAGCATATTAAGGCAATCTTGGCTGAGGATGGGCCAACCCGCCCTGTATCGCCGCGAGCCATCAGCATAATTGATAGTGGAGGAAAGGGGGATGGGAGGAACCTATCCTCCCAAGGCTAAGACCTGCGTTATCTCTGATGAGGTGGTGACGTGTCCGTGAGACGTCGAGAATGTTCGAATTTAAGCTAAGATCCGCTAGAATATTGGTCTTTTGAGTCGCGCTCAGGACATTCTTAAAACTATAAAATTATCTTACATATAAGGGTTACGTAAAAATGAAAAGACTATGCTTAGATGGTTTGGTCATGTTGAGAGGATGAATGACCTACATGGCAGATGTGACTGGAAACGCTGGGAGGGTACGACCTTGAAGGAGATATAATGCCTATTATAGGTGATGTTCTTCAGAAAGGTAAGGTTGTGCTCGCAACCGGCATGCGAGTATGGCCAGATGTATGAACGTAGACGAAGCAAAAGGAGTAAGTAAAGATCGTAGCAGTATGATACATTTATTACACATCATGCTTCTAAAATCATTTTAAAACTCCTCGTACACCGGATTAATTAAAACAGGTCTTAGGGGACTTAAAAACTCTTCTCTCTCTTCTCTTAGTAAAACACAAAAATATAAATTTTGTTTCTGATTAACAATGCAGATGCTTTCAGAAAGTTTGATGTTTGTTTTAATTTTATTCCACTTAGGCACCTAGTACAGCATCTGAAATAATTCAATTTAAATTTTCTACGAAGAGAAAGAACAGCTTGGAATTGCTTTAATCTATATTACGTAGTGTTTTGTCAATTTTGTGGAATTGTTGTCATTTTACTTATTTACAAAGTATGTCTCGGAACTTATATAATAAGAACTAAGGGCCAACTACTAAATTTAAACAACATTTCTGACAACACTTAAAATTTCTGCCATGGCAATAAATGGCAGAAATTTTACTTACTTATGTAGCTTCTGTACACGCAATAAGCCATTACGGCAACATCCACTGAAATCATCAACACATTTACAGACTCCACAGCATGTCCAACACGAGTACCCATAGAGTTAGCAGCCAAAACCAATAAAACATCAAAAACAGCATCAGCAACCACAATGTGCGCTACATAATTTCCATTAGCATTTAGTTATGAATCAATTCCGCAGTCCAACCCGCCGGGGTTGGAGGTGTCCGGGGTGTCCGGGGGTGTCGGGCGTCCGGACTTCAACTGTCCGATTGAATAATCAATCAGCAAAATGCAAATAAGGCTGGCAACAGGCGTTAGACTGCGGTCCTGTTTTTGGGCCCATCTTCAACCAAGATATTGTTTTGCAGATTCCGTTTATCTTGCGATTAAGTTTCCGTTTGTTCTGCGTGTTTGAAAAGTTTGTCTTCCCTGGCTATGATAGTTTTGGAGTTGGTATTTCTGAGTTTTGCGGAGGATTGCATATTATTCTGAGATTTGAGTATGTGACGTCATGCGTTGCTGTCACATTGGGTAGTCTGACTGTGTTTAGAGATGATAAGTACTACTTAATGTCGTCTTTAAAGGTCGTTGATCTGGTGTCTGTCTAAAGCTATTTTAAACAAAGATCTGCGGTCAATATTATATTTTCAAACCTTTAGGCAAGTTTACTTTTATTACTTCTTAATGTTTGTTGAGCTTTATTGAAAAGTCAATTTAGTTTATTCAATCGATCTTTTGAGTTCATATTTTCTTAACATAGCCAGGATTACTAAAAATAATAAGACAAATAAATATGATTCATTCCCAGAATATAAGATTATTTCACAAAAACCAATATCATTTCGCAATCTTATCACAAAACGTAGTTACCGTTAAAGGAGCCATCCAATATAATTTTCTGGAAAAAAAATAACACTGAAATAATTTCATCCCATTTAAGTTTCAGTTGTAATAAAATTCAGGAGCTTATTACAATCTGTAATCTTATCAGGAGCAAAGCCATCCTACCATTTAGGATTTTAGTAAAGCCTATTTTGCGGGAACAGAAAATCTGGCGCAATTACCGTCCGCCATGACACAAGCATTTTGTGAGAATAAACCTATTAGAGTGGGGAACAAAGCGGCTGGATATTGGAACTTCGGGATGGGAGAGTGGTTGAGAGATTCCTACAAAGGCCTGTTATTGAACTAGATCTTCAATGCTGGAAGCTTTATCAATCAATGATGAACTAAAATGAGAAATATTAAAATTCAATATTTAGACATTTTTATACCAGCATGCGATCACTCTTATTTGCTTTTGGTTAAACAGAAACTATAGATTTGCTTATTTTATGTCAAATTGTCGTTTGGATATGCAGGGTGGCGATTTAGTCACCTACTTTCATCAAAGGGATTCTAGTATAACTATAGATTTGCTTATTTTATGTCAAATTGTCGTTTGGATATGCAGGGTGGCGATTTAGTCACCTACTTTCATCAAAGGGATTATTGTACCTGCCATACTAAACAACGTTCGCTACGACACTCATAAACGATTCGTGAAAAAAAACCTATTTGTATTCAATCGTAGACAGACTATTTCGATGCACGTATGAAAAGTTTTTTTTACGACTCGTAAGTAAGTATATTATTTTTTATTTATTTATTTACTAAGGCACCAATACCACCATCTCAATAGACTAAGCACAAATACATAGAATTCATTCGATCATTTAAATTAAATATGTACAGACGCCACACATCAACCTACTACAATCTGTCAAATTTCTTTAATAGATTTCCAACTTTATCACTACAGCATAAGGTTCAAAGTTGATTGGGATAATTTTACAGTTTCGGGTAGGTTGACCTGCTGGCGTCTGTACATTAAAATTCAAAATTCCATACAATCACAAACTAAATTATGTGAGTATGAGATTATACGAGTGTCATAGCGAAAGTTGCTTAGTATGATAGGTAAAATCACCCCTTGACGGATGCAGGTGACTAAATATCCACCCTGTATCACTCCGCAGCAAAAATATTACAGGAATCGTTTTAGCTTTTAGCGCAACGTTTGAAAATTCCTATATTTTGGTCCTAATATACGGAAACCGTAACCTTATAGCCTAAAGCAAGATTACCACGTTAACAAGTGTCTATTGTTAAGGCCTTAAAGGCGAGTATTGTTTAAAGTTCACTTAAAATCGGGCCGCTTATAATATCTTGAGCCGACACCTGGGATTTACTGGCACTCTTTGTGTTGTACTCAATTGTTTATTAGTAAGGAGTCGTTCAGATCGGTGTTCTGATTTTCTGAATACAAGCAAAGAGGTTCTCGAAGAGACAATGATACTTTAGAGGCTGAGTGTGGCAAAATATCTATATATAAATTTATGAATAAAAAAAATCTATAAATATGATCTATTTTATATTGTTACATTGAATTCAATTGACTATTTCTAACACTAAAATATATATATATTATGTACAAGTATGTAAAACAAAAAAGTTAAAATAAGGGAAGAGCTCATTGGGCATATATGTAGCGGTTACACCGCCACATACGAACTACGCATCAAAAGACATGACGTCACACAAATCCTGCATCGCGCAATTAGAGTTTACCGCGCGAACGACATATTATTATATAAGACTATCCGACTTCAACAGTCGGGCAGTCGGCCCGCCAGACACAACACCCGTCTGGTTGGAGGATCCTCCAACCAGACGGGTTTCCTCCTTTTCTATGGTGGATGAGTGAACTTTACACCCTGTTCCTCATGCTCCTAAATATAAGCATTAAGTAGACAGTTGATAGTTGATCTTTATGGCGGTTACTAACTTCTAATTATTATGTTTAAATGTTTGTCCTTAGTTAACTACATGTTGGTTATACATAATAACGAAAAACTTATGAATATCCAAGATTTGTAGTGAACGTCAAAAATACAAAATGAAATACCTAATAAAAAGTCTCTCAATATCTCCACTATCAGTCTAGACTTGAATATTACAGTCTTACTAGAATTATATATAATAGCAACCGGGTACTTGACCGCACGACCATCCACCTAATATGTACACCAATCAATAATCCATTACGTTATAATAACATTTGCTTCGACAATCGAGAACGAGCATTACCTATGTAAGTCCACAGTAGAAGCCATGTAGGTACGTTTACCCGCTGTCGAAGTATGATGAATAGCTCTCGATAAGGTAAAGTATTAAGTGTAGTAAGCTCTGTGCACTGCGTGTGGTCCTCATAAACATTTAGCAGTCATACTCATTACTGTTGCTGTTAAGCCAAGCTGTATATTTTACGGTTGCAGATTTAGGTTGATGAGTATTGCCCATGTATAGAGCAGCTCAAGCCACTTGTGTGAGAAGAAAATATAAAATACGGTTTCCTTATTGAAAAGACCGATCTGCTTCCACCTTTAGTTAAAACAATGAAATTCGAACAGATAAGGATCTTTCCTGAACGTTTATTAAAATGTATGTATCAGTGATTTGATTCGGAACGTATTAATTAACATTTACTCCTCAGAACTTTCTTTTATGATTTGGATTTCTAAATCGAACCTTAGATCTGAATATATCTAGCCAATCCATAATTTAATTAAGGCAAGATATCGGAACTCGATACAAAAAGTCATTTAAAAATTACCTTATTCGTTTTGTTTCGTAAGTGGACATCAACTAACCCCAAAATGTACAAACACGTTTCAAAATCCCATTAACCACGTAAATCACGAATCTTTAATCCGACCTTATCGCCAATTGTCCCAAATGTGGGTCAAAGCTATGCACAGCGACATGTGAGTTATCGCGAGACTCCGTAATGGCGTCGTTTGCATGTTTTAATGGGTTAGTAGTCGATTCGCACGAAAATTATTCGTACGATCGTGCGAATCGTCCCCTTTCAATAAAAATATTTTTTTAGTAGGCGATTCGCACGGAAGTATTTAAATTGCGTGCGAATCGACCCCTTCAAGAATTAGTAGTATGCGATTCGCACACTTAACAAAATGTGCGAATAATAAATCTAAGTACAGTCATGTACAATATTCTAGAATATTAATATTAAAATTCAATAATTCTCTATTCGCATCGCAGTCAGGCACAAAATACTAGTTAAGAGGTAAGATGAAAAGTTTTGTCAGTATTTAATATGAAAACTTATAATATGAACACCATAAATGAGAGATTATATTATTATTGATTAGTTGATTGTTATTTTTTACCTATTAGAGCAAAATATTGTTGTTATAGTAACTGTGATTTTGTGACTGTTATTTTATTACATTTACTATAATACTCCAAAATTGTACTAGTTAATACTTAATAGAGAAAAAATATTTTGTTTTTGTTTATTTAATTGCCACATTTAAAACCATACCTTAGCTAATTAAAACGATTTTTATATTGTTATTACGAATATTTAAAAAGATTTATATATTTATAGTTTCGTTATATTTTTCGTTGTTTTTAAAATTAGCTTTTAGACCATTATAACGTTAATTATTTAATTTTGACTTACCTTTTCTAAACAACATTATTTTTAACAAGACTCAGGGGTTCATAAAAAGTTGATTTCGGTAAAAACTCTAATAAGTAGTAATTTGTGATGATTTAAGGTAAATGCAAGTGTACGGAAAAAGAGTACTTACTTGTAAAAATGCAAAACCAAATATTTGATTATAAATCGTACCTACTAACTGTGATTTTATTTGTAATCTTGGTTATAATTATGGTTTTAAGTTATTTAAACTGTGAATGATGTAAAATCACTTTCTGATAGATACAAAGTAAAATATAAAAACTTGATTTCCTTAAAAATCGTTTTATTTGTGTCCTGTATTAAAAGAAAGCATTTTGTACGTGATAGTACTTTTTTCTTGAAACTTTTCGATAAAGTATAGGTGTGTGCGAATCGCATACTACTAATTCTTGAAGGGGTCGATTCGCACGCAATTTAAATACTTCCGTGCGAATCGCCTACTAAAAAAATATTTTTATTGAAAGGGGACGATTCGCACGATCGTGCGAATAATTTTCGTGCGAATCGACTACTAACCCGTTTTAATGGCCAAGTTCCACCATAACATAAGAATATGATGGAAACTTCTCGAATGTAGGTGAATGACGGGCAATATATTCGCGATATGTAGATGAGAGCAAGTATGTGAAGTCAGTAAAGTTTTAAGGGTTGTTTTAAGTTGACGGTCGAGAGTGTCCTCTTGAGTGTATGTTTGTTGAAAGAGTGAAACAATGTTGGTGCCAAATGTTTAAAATGTATTTTATTTTATGCCAAACCTTTGGAGAGGCAGTTGAGACTTTCCCCCATTGTGTTTTGTTTTATTTTTTTAATGGAATGTCACAATGTCAATGACAAAGTTAAGCTTCATCATAGTTTTGTCAATAAATAGTACCTACATAGTAAGTCATTTAATTTATTACCTAGAGTAAATAATCATTTGTGACATATATAAGCATTCTAATGTATATGAACTTATATTAGCTATAACTGAATAGGAGTAGCGAGATTTGAACCGAAATTGAATTAAGAATAATGTGTATTTTAAAAGAATATCCAACAACTTAATAAAATCGCGAGCCATAAATAAACCACAATCTGTCCTCAAGGACGAACTCAAAATGTGGAAAAGAAAAGAAAAATTAATAAAAGCGTAATAATAACAAAACATGTCGGATGCGGATCAGAAGTCGATAATTCAGTGTTGGGACGTCGACCGGAAACGGTGTAACCGCCGGGTCCGGTTGCTTTCAGTTCACTCGTTAGACAACGTCTTAGGGTTCAATTGGGGGTTTTGTGATAACCTTTAAGGTCTAAAGGATGTTTTTGGCGAGGTAATGGATTTATTATCTTAAAATAAATGACTCTTTTAGAATTATCAATACTAATCCTAGTAGTCCTATGACTATTTGGTAGTCTTCCAGTCACGAGTGGATAGAATAGCTACTTCAGTTATAGGTAATTGGGAATCACTTAAAAACAGATGAGAAAATGATCAAACGCGAGTCCATCCTATAAAAAGAACACAAGTAATATTTACAAAAAATATCTCCAAATTCGTTAGAGAAAAATATTTGTAAGAGCAACAGGAATATGTTTTGACATTCAGGATATTTTTGCATTTGCACAGCATACAAAAACGTAACACCTTAATAACAATAAAACATCCATCGATCATCCAAAAACATCCACATAATCACCACGCTCCAATTTCTTATCCACATCCTCACAAGTGAAAATAAATATACGGAACACTGAATTATTTATGACAGTATACGCTTTCGATACTTTTTTCTAAGATGGCCGCCACGGAACCGGATGTCCCCGGCGAATCGTTCCGGAGGCGTTACGGTGACTATATAAATTACATGTTTCGATACATCAGAGAATTCGAAAAGGTAAGAAAAATGTTTTTTTTTTTCGGGATGAAAATATCAAGTACGGGCTCAGACGAGGCTTTATGATTCGAGGTGAGTTCTTGAGTTATATTATTGGTGTGAACTTGAAAATAAGCCTCGTTTATGATAAAGTGTTTACGCAAAATTAATCTAGGTTTAAAGAGGCCTTTGCTAAAGATATTTTGGCTTCAAAAGGTTTTCGAGTTGAATGAACATAAAATTAATAAAATGTTTTTATTAACACCTTTTTTCTAAAATTTGACTTTAATAAGTCAGTGTTAAGGTTTTATTGGATTAATAATTAATGGTTTAACGCAAAAAGAGTTTAAAACTTACGTAAAGCAACAAATGACCACAAAGTCAAATCAAATGACGACAGTCAAAGCTTGCACGAGTGGCGACCTACAAAACTAGCACGACAGACATAGTGAGAAAATTAGCCTAAGTTCGCTCATCAGGGACGCATACTAAATGACACAACAATCATTAAAATCCAAGATATAGCCACAACAACAAAACGTTAAATCTCTCACCGATCCCTTACCCACACAATACTTAACGCATCTACTAAAAAGGCTCGCATTAAATATCTAGCAGAACATTTTTCGCGAAACCGCGGCAAGCCAGGCTCCCATTATTTATGGCTCGCACCTGCGCACTACACTTCTTTCTGACACCTCTCGACAGTGTCTAGAGCGCTCTAGCTGTCGGCGACACCGTGTTATTAACGGCCGTGGTGTCTGTTGCCGAATATCTCGTGTTTATTCGGGATTTTTGTGTATTAGTCAAAGAAGAATTATTTATTTTTTGTCATGTTAGAAGCCTATTTATTTTTATCAAATACTTGCTTCCACCAGCGGCTTCGCCCGCGTGATATATCTTTATAAACCGCGTAAGTCTCGATCCCGTGGGAATATTGGGATAAAAGGTATCCTATGTCCTTTTCCCGGTTATGGACTACCCATGTGCCAAATTTCATCCAAATCTGTTCATAGGTTTTAGCGTGAAAGTGTAACAAACTTTACAACAAACAAGTTAGGATAATTAGGATTGCCTTACCTATTCAGTAATAATATAGCATTATTTTTTTTTGTTAGGGCTTTCATTTAATTTAATTTAATTTATTTATTGTTTGTCACAGGTAAATAGGCAGATCTTACAATAGTATTATTGAATCACTAACATACCCATGGGGTGTACAATATTTATATGGTATGTCAATGTTATTGGTTATGTAAAAAATAAATAATAATAATAAATTACACTCATAAATGGTTGGTGGTTGTTATCCATTGCATTGGCTGTTTTAGTCAACCTCATTTTACATTAATAGGGACATACAATTTAGTTTAATAAGTCAAAACATAAAAATAGAAAATTAAGTTTAACATGTCAATTTTTCGTCAACCTCATCAGAAATTATTAATAGACATAATTATTTTGGTCATGCGATTTACATTAAATAAGTACAAAACTTAAATGAAAATAAAATAAGTTTAACATGTCAAGTTTTAGTCAACCTCATGCTAACATTAATATTACGGTCGTATAATTCACATTAAATAAGTCAAAAACAAGTTTAGTCAATAATTCGGTCTGTTAGAAATGCATTAATTGAGTACCTAATATTATGTTTTACTTTATTGTCCCACTGCCCGGACAAGGGCCTCCCTATACCCCTACTGGACCTTTACTGGTCCCTGGTCTTTCCTATTCTATTGGTGAAATAATTTTTCAAATCGGTCCAGTATTACAAACAAAAATACATTTTTTTCTCTCTTTACAATTATTGTAGATACTTATTTGGAGTTAATTTTATAATATCTTCAAAGGTTTAAAAAGTCTGAATGGCAATACCAAAAAAACTTCTCTGGCTTTGCTGTCAAAGGTTTTTTTAATTGCGCATCGAAGTAAAAGCCTCTTTTGCCTATTTGATTTAGGTAAGAGTGCCTGAGGGCTAAGCCTGAAAAATTCTATTATACATAAATGTTTGTGTTATTGTCAGTGAGCAAAAACCGTTTTTTTATGCTCCATGACTGCGCCAAGGTATTTTATTAAAACGTAATTTGTGAGAGAAAATAATAAAAACATTTCTGCATGCTACGTGACCACAATTCTTTCTTCGTTGTGGTTTTGAGGCGGACCGTAACGTACATTGTTCTTTTGTTACGTTACACTCAATAATAATACATTATTACTTCAATTATTGACGAACGTCATGCTTATTTATTTTTACTGACATGCACAGCTTATGCTGCTAAAAACTACGATACGGTCGCCAAATTGTGATAATTATAGGGCTTTATGTTGAAATAAACATTTTCGTCGATTTCATTCGTTCTATTCAACTACTTAGGCACTGACGCATGTTGATAGGTTATTGAAGAGTTATTGATGGCCTCTGGTAAACTAACGCAGCAATTTACTTGAAAGTATCACACTCCATAGTGTTCCATACTACCAATTAGGTAAAATCATCACGTTTCTCAAACTAATTCAGTAATAAATCACTGGGCGACGTAAACCGTTTCCAATAAGTGCGGTCCACCAGCTATTAGTAGTGCCAACAGGTGCAACACTTCATCATAATTAATTTGATTCCGTTGGTGGACCGCACTGCATACATATGCAACGGCTTTTGGGTCAGCTCTCATAAGTAATTTAAGCAAATATTCAATAATTTATTTAGGTATGTTAGCCATCGCTTTGTTTATTAGTCTGTGGCAGGTTCTGACTTAATTTAGTACTCTGTGGCAAATTTTGTATCGTACATTTCGTTATACGAGGCTTAATTAATATAATTACGGAATAGCTTTTCCTAAATACATAATGGCTTAATAATATAAATGCTTGCACGGAAAATAGTGTCATGAAAATAGATTTTCAGTGTAAAACTATGAAAACTTTTTGGAATGTAAAACATATTTTATCATACACTAATTAAATAACCCAAATTCAAACTTTTCAACTGTTTGCAGAGTTTTAAAATTGTTTGCAACATGTACGTGGTTTTTCGAGAATGCCTTGTTCAAATTTAAATTTGCTTTTGATATCACTCACGGTTTTATTCAAAAGAGGATTAAGCAGAAGGATATAAGACAGAATTAAACCTATTGACCGTATAACACGGTATTTGAAAACAAGAAGGCAGCAGCAATTTTGTACGAATGTAGTCAGTGGTATAAGTAGATATAATGTTGATAAAAAATATGAAAAATATGAAACTAATAATCCACAATTTGTTCAATCGATCTTTTCCTACAAAGAATGATAAACAATTGAAACTCAAAGATACTCTACTTCTACTTTATTCGATACTCCCGAATAATATTTACCTCGTAAAGTATCAAAACAAGGACAAGTACACAAACAGTATGTGTTAGAAGTATGGTAGCATGGGGGCCACAACAGAAAGTTCCACTAACCTAATAAAAGGATAACACAATTGATTGATGACAACACAACAAACACTTTGGGAGTGTAACTGTGACAAAACATGGCGAAAAGTCATGCTTCCAGAACGGAAAGTTAACATAAGTTGTTGACTACATTCTTGATCCACGATTTAGATGAGAATGTAAGGTTTTGCAAACGGACTTGGTTCAGTATAGTAAAATGGCCCATCATTAATGTTCAGATTTTAGTTACACAGGACGCTTTAGTTATCTGATCATGAGCAATCAGCCTAGCCTTTTCCTAACTATGCTTGGGTTGGCTTCCAGTCTAACCGGATACAGCTGAATAACATATTTTACATGGAGCGACTGCCTATCTGACCTGCACAGTAACTGGGTAATACGATACCCCTTGGTAAGACTGGTATGTTATGCTTTACATGTCCAGTGTCCACAGTAATCGGCTTATGAATCTGAAAACCCCTTTTCAGCAAATGTACAGAATAAATATAGCTCCCAACTCGAATCATAATACATATTATTATATACCTTAGGACCAAAAAAGTCCTAAGCTCTCGGAATTTCCAGTCTACCAACATAACTCCCCGAGTTCCGATCACACACTACTTATTTACGTCCACAAAATAAAAACATAACCGTACATAGCCGGGTGTACCCTAAGAGCCGGGTGTGTATCCTATGACCCTCGACAAACATCAACCCGCACGCGACGCTCAAATATTTGACCTGCTATTATTGACCCCACACCTTGTGTTCTCCGCCTATATACATTATTGAGGGACTAAGTTACAGGTAGAAGCGGGGGGATTCGGGGAAGTCTGAACAGTTTTTATTTAGATATTCCAAATATTGTTCAAATTGCCTCGTTCCTCTAGCAAACGCTACCCCTGACCATGACCCCCCTCCATCCATCCATCCAACTCCATCCATCCATCCTCCATCTCCTGGCCATGATGTCCAGGGTTCGATTCCCGGGTCGGGCAGTGTTATTGGGTTTTTCCATCTGAAATTTCTCAGTAGTAGCCCGGAGTCTGGAATGATGCCCGGTTGATGGCAATAGGCTCGCCCCCTATTACATGGGACTCAAACATAACTGGCAAAAAGTGGGTGTACTATATGTACACCTCTGCCCAACCTTCGGGGAATACTGGCGTGATGTTATGTTATGTTATTCAAGTCTTCTGCCGATAACGAACAGTTAAGTAAACTTAAACAGAAGGACTATGCTAGCAGGCATTATCTGAAGTTGTTGCTATTGACTCAAGGACCATTCTTAAATTTTTTTTCACAAAAGGACCAATACTTTTTCCTATCGTCTATCTCATGATGTTTGCGAATTTTACTAAATTTCTAACTATAGTCGTCGGGTTTAAGAACTGATCTGATCTGTCTCGCTCGCACTTATGGAGCATTTAGCAAACTATCGATAAGACGCAAGGCGTTACACGTCCTTATTGCTACTGAAATTTATGGCTCGACGACTCAGTTCATATCACGACTACTGTAGAAAATTAAAGCTTTAAATTACAAGCCTTAAAACAAATAATACCTACCCGACGGCCTAAAACAACGTTACCTGCTTTTTTTCGAAACCAATAAAAAATATACCAGCCTGTCACAGTCCCGCTCCAGGGTAAAGGGCATAGGAAATATTCCCGACCCCTTAATACCATTAAGTATGTTACGGTGTGAGTAACAGGGCCATTTGAGAAGAAATCTAAGTCCCTCCAATCCGCTCTCTCCTTATCCCCTGTCCGTTCACAAGAGTTACGTCCTTAGATGGAACTTGCTGTCGAAGTTGCAAGGTGCTGATGATTTCGTGTTTGTAAGCCGATTTATACCGATGTATACCGGTCGGCTACCTGTCACTTGTTAGTACTGTTAGGGGTAACCTTTACGAGGTATTGAATTGTTGTGTGAGATTTAATTTATTTGTTTCGGGATGTTAAAAAAGTATTTACCAACTATAAGTCCACCAAAGCCAATCCAAGTTAGAGGACCATGGATGGCATAAAAACTCTGACACCTGGTCTACTCTTTAAGCGCAAAGTCTGTGGTTTCGGTCGAAATTACGGGCCTATCACTAACATTTACACACGATGAGTTCAGGGTCTGAACTAATGGGCACGCCACTATTGCGGCGATAAGTCCCCTCTTTGAGGAGTGGCTGGAGAGGCGCCACGGCGTCCTCACCTTCCGCCTGACGCAGGTCCTCACCGGACACGGCTGTTTCGGGAGGTACCTGTTTCGGATAAGGCGGGAGGAAACGCCCGGGTGTCATCACTGCGTGGATCGCCCGGAGGACACGGTGGAGCATACGGTGGAGGTATGCCCGGCTTGGGCAGAGCACCGCCGTGTCCTCGTGGAGGCGATCGGTGGCGGGGATCTCTCGCGTCCGGCCCTGGTCCAGGCCATGGTACGGAGCGAGAGGGCATGGGAGGCCGTCACCTCCTTCTGCGAAGCAGTAATGCTCGCGAAGGAGGAGGCGGAGCGCGTGAGGGAAAGGCAAATTTCGCGCCCTCACGCCCCTAGCCGCCGCAGGAGGAGACGCCCCGGGCGTCGGGAATCGATCGCGGATTCCCGGCCACCGTAGGCGCGGGCTTGCGGACGGTGAGCAATGGGTAGCTCGCCGTCCGGTAAGGACCAAGCCCGGGTCGACGGCGCGTTGTGTTCCACGCGCGCCTCAAAGAGTGTCAGCGAGTGAAGGGGTCCTATGAGACCATTGCCTGCCGGGGTTGCGGGAAAGTCCGAAAGGGATACCGTGGCCCCCTGGCATTGCACAGGCAAGAGAAGGAACACGGGTGGGTTTTAGTCAGTAAGAGTCTGACACGCCCTCCCGCTCCACCCAGAGCGGGAGGAGTCATTTGATGATTTCCCATCCAAAAAAAAAAAAAAAAAAAAAAGGGTCTGAACTAAGAATGAATGACAACACCCTTTGCCCATACGAAAATTGAATTTGTCACTTTATTTGATGGATGGAATTTTAGAACTACTTTCGGACGGGCCCGTATCTTCGTTGACGGAATTAGAGAGTAGACCCCCTGGTTAGTCACTAAACAAAAAAACCACGAAGCAACAAAATAGACTGACTAACCGAAAACTCACCTTTCCTGAAAAGATAGTCGGGAAATCTCGAAAAAAATACGTGTTTGGTGTGTTTAGTCACATTATTTTATTTTTAGTTTCATCCTCACAAAGAAAAAAAAACGATTTATGAAAACCTCCTTTTGCGTGTATAATCTGTCGCGCGCGCAATTAGCAGACACAATAGAATTTTATTGTTATCTGTCTCCAATATGAGACACCAGTATTATAAAGGTTAATTATGTTTATTTCCTCTTTTCAGGTAAGTCGAATAATCTACACAACAGTAATATAACACTGAGAGCGAGTCTACGTAAGTAGGTACGGTATAAACAATACAAACAATTCGACATTGTAACCATGCATCAGCAAAACGAGTATGTAAGGATCGTAGCAGGTGGCGTTCTGTATGTTCTGCCTACCCCCATGGAACCCACCACCAAGAAGGCGTGAGTTTGTGTATGTTGATGTATGAATAGCCTATTTATCAAACCCAACCGAATCAGTGATTAATCTATAAAAGCTTTCTACAGCAAAATTCCGTAAAATTGCTGAACAAAAAGAAAACTTAACAATTACAATTCATTTTCATTCACCCGCCCTGAACTTCCCGAAGAATTCTAAGTAAATCTCAATTAAAAACACCTACATTAAGTTAAAAGCTTAACATTAGCAAGTACTACCAGTGCTACTTAAGTCGAACTTAGTCACACGTTTCTATTAAGTCGCACTTACAAAAACTTAACCCGTAACCCGAGAGTCTGTACCGTAAAACTCCAAACTTTATACGTTACGTTTTACGACAGAAGAAAGGGTTTTATTTTATTGGTTAAGTAGGTAGGTACTTTTATAACCTACGCTTAACTGGAATAATTGGTGTTTAAATAGTGCGATTAAAAGATAGATCGTAATAAAACACAAGAGTTATTAAAGATAAATTGCAGCTGTCATTAAAAAATCTGAAAAATATAAACGAACTAAAAATGTGTTGTTTAATTCTGTTCTCTTGATTTGTTTTGAGTTTCTTTTGTTTCATTTTTAAAATATGAGAGATTATTCAAAGTAATTCAGCCGAGACAACGTTTTCGACAGATTTACTGAGACGTGCATTCATGATAAAAGTATTTATTAGAAAAAACATTTATAATTATTTCTGTCTTTTTCGTGTGACTAACCTGGTTTCAGAGTCTCTATGCCACCCATGGGCCTCTGACATGGCTCCACATGCCATCGAGAAATATTATCTGAGACATCGCCGGTTTCCGCACGATGTTTTCCTTCACCGTTTTTGAAGCAAGTGATTTATACAATACGCACATGACTCCGAAAAGCCAGAGGACCATTATCCAGCATAGCATAAGCATAATCAGCCTATAATGAGCCCACTACTGGGTCACAGCCGTTGGTAGATGTCACATGTCTTCGAATTTTTGGTTCTAGGCCATGCTGGCTTCCTCACGATGTTTTCTTCACCGTTTTGAGAGCAGTGGTGATGAAATAATTTGCAGAAGGTAATGCGCCTGCCTGGGTCCAAAGCCACGACCTACTCGTAAGTCAGGCCCGTTACCACCGGGCTACAACTGCACTCTAACGTTTATCTAGGTTCTAGCTAATCAACATTTTGCTTTAGGGACAAAAGGCAACCAAATAAACTTAGGACCTTCCACTGAAAATGCAATTCCATCTCACAACCAACTAGCTACATTAATTATTACCAAAGACAGTTCCACGTAATAAACGTTATCTAAATCACGCTTATTACTCGTAAACTAAATTGTTATGATTTAGGTAGAAACAAACAATAGCATACGAGAGATAAAACTAAATCCATACCAAGTTTACTGGCAGGCGGTTAACACAAAGGGTTAGGCAGAGGTTTACCTATAGTACACCCACATTTCTTCAGTTATGTTTGGCGAGCCTATTGCCATCAATCGGGCACAAATCCAGACTCGTGACTGCTACTGAGAAATTCCAAATGGCAAAACCCAATAACACTGCCCGACTCGGGAATCGAACCCGGGACCTCATGCTTAGCAGTAGCGCTTGCGGCCAACGAGGCAGTCATCTAAATCACGCTTATTACTCGGTAAACTAAATTGTTGTGATTGTATATAAATCATAACAATTTAGTTTCTTTCCAAACAATAAAATACAAGAGATACAACTAAATCCTAACTAGGTTTACTGTCAAGCGGTTAGTTTTGATAAAATTATTTCCACGGAGCTTATATTTCTTCCAGTCTATAGCAGAATTTACGATACTATCAGGGCAAACAATAAAATCGATTATCGGTAAAATTATGTTCATGTATTTATTGGCTGTAACGGTAACGGTATTATTATGGTCACTTTAATGAGACTGGTATGAATGACTGAAGTATAGTAGTAGTAGCTTCAGGGCAACGATAGATAGAAGTTTGCTACTTATGTGAGTTTGTTTATTTACCTTCAAAATTAATTACATGAGACTTTAACATAACTGGCAAAATGTGGGTGTACTATGTACCCTTCTTCCTAACAATTCGGGGAAAACAGGCTGGTTATGTATTAAAATTAATTAATGTGAAAACAAATTGATGAAGTTCAATTATTCATAAACAAAACTTCCTAAAAAGTTTCAAAAGCGTAGTCATCACGATGCTCGTAGTACAGTGAGAGCTACGCCGTAGCTTGACGCGTAGCGCTGCGTGACGTCTCGTAGCGCACCCACTACTAAGATACGGGCCCCTTCGAAAGTAGTTGATCCGTCAAAACAAGTGTCAGTGTCAAATTCAATTTTTCGGATGGACAAATACATACTAGGGACAGCTGTCAAATTAACTGTGTTGTCATTCATTTTTAGTTTGGGCCTCGAACTGTTCGTATGGCCTAATTTGGGCCGAAAGTACAGTTTTCATGCGTAGCAAGTAGCCCCCAGTTTTGAATTTTATGTTACGAGTGAACATTCCAGGTTGAACAAAGTGCGAATATTTCTATAATAAAATTCTTGGTAGCAGCATGGATAGTGGATACAAACCGCAGTTCTGCGAAACCATCTCAAACTCAGAACGGTCACTAAAAATACACCAATATTCTACGAAATGGAACACTTACAAACTATTTTACCATCCTTACGCAAAAGGATAAAAAAAACACCCAAAGATGTTGTTTTAAAAGCCCCGCCATCCCTCCCAAGGTCGCCTTTCTTCCATTTCCCTCCGCATATTCTTAATTTACGAGCTCAGTTACCATAAGAACTCACTCGAAAGCCGTAAAAAGCGTCAGTATCAACAAAATACGTTTCTGTCCATTAAACTGGGCCATTTGCGAACGATCGTCAATGCGTATGTGAAGCTATAAAAAAAAAGTTGAGATACTTTTTTTTCGTGATGGTTACTATGGGTACGTCACTTTGTTTTCTGGATTATAGACTAACGGAAACTTTGTGGATGTGCGACTTGAAATGTAACTTGGATTGTTTGCTGAATGATCTATTCCTCAGTTCATATAAACAAAAACGAATTCGTTTTACTTACCAATGGTAGCATTTTTTATTGTCAAACAGGGCCAATAAATAGATTCGTAAGCAAATTTTACTTGTAATAGCTACTTCCTTAAGGGAGTGGTCTTTGCTCCTTTATTGGTAAAGATACGAGTCTTAATTTTAACCTATAACGGTCCGGTGAAGGATAGGAAAAGAAAAAAAATGAACTAAACAGCAAAAACCATTCTATTTATTTCAATATAAAGACGCCAGCACAGGTCAACCTACCCGAAACTGTCATATTTTCCCAAGCAACTTTGAACCTTATAACTTAGTGATAAAGTTGAAAATCTATTACAGAAATTTGACAGATTGTAGTAGGTTGACGTGCTGGCGTCTGTACTTCGAACAACATAAACATTGAACGACGATCAATCAATTAGGGCCAATAACAATCAATTGTCTATTATTATTATTGCTCATTGTTAAAACGTGCAATACTTCACTTCAAACGATCTTTGATTTAAGGTACCAATCCGTACCCGACCACAGCAGGCAACAGCAGGCGACATGTCGTTGCGACACGACTGGTTTCTATAAAATACCTTCCGTGGCTAGCGACACGTCGTTGTCAGCTACGGGCGAGTGACAGGCGACACGTGCAGCCCGACCGCAGACCAGTAGTGCCACCAACGCTCGAGCGATAACACGTTTTTCTATCTTCTATCTACCGACTGGAATACGGGCTACTGCCGCCTGCGGTCAGGTTCGGAATCATGACTGCAGCGACATGACGCTACGACACGTCGCCTGTAGTTGCCGCCTGCGGTCGAGTACGGAATGGTACCTTTAATACTGGGTCAAATTAAATAAGCTAGTGACTCCGAAGAAGTTATAATAAAAATACATGTATTTGTTATAGAAAAGTTAAACACAGTACAGATAGTGCAATCCACGACGACGCGCCCCACTCCGCGATTACTGTACTGTAAGCTGTACTTTAGTACGGAGCGGAGCGGAGTGGGGTGCGTCTCAGTGGATTGCACTATCTATACCCAGTTATTACTTCTTCTGTTTTTGTTTTTCCGGTTTTTCTGTGTCATGGGTATCGATAACTAAAGATAAAACAAAAAAAATGTAATTTACTAAATTTTTTGTTGGTCTTATCTTCATTACTCATTATCGAATCGTTCAAAACTCTTCCTAAACTCACCTCAGTATCACATTTTCCTCAAAAGTTTCCCTAGTAAGAGCCATAAGGATAGAGTTTACTACCCTCAGATGACGAGTCTCGATCGTCACACGATACCGTCAGGGGAGGTGCCTTTAATGAGGCTGATGCCGACCATAAGCTCAGCTTTTAGGATATCAACCCTTTATATCTAAAACTACTTGCTACCTACTTTTACACCCGGTTTCTGAATTAAGAACTTGTCATCAAACGGTCTACCTTAACATTACTTAAGGTGATTCCTTCAATGTAGCCAGCGAAATTGAAAATTGCTTACATTATTACATACAAATTTTTGACAAAGAAATTTTGAATTTCGCGAGCTTTCACCTTAAGTAAAGTAAAAGTAGAGTTTGAAAAGTTTCCAACGTCAATTCTTAATTCAGAAACCGGGTGTTAACCGGGCGTCCGTAGTGGAACTATTATGTCCGTGAAGATAGACAAAAGGTTCATTTTCCGCTGGCTTATTTGATGAAAGTTGGTGTCGGCTGCAGACCTCCATTAGTCATGATAGGCCTTGGAAGGCGAATAGGCACATGAGATCCATAACCTCATTTCCATATCTATCTATATCTCTAAATATTGTAAAGCAAAGTCGCTTTTTTTTGTCTGTGTGTGTGACCGCGTTTTTCGTCTAAATTACGCAACGAATTTGAATGAGGTTTTCACCATCATTTAAATAACCTGTTCTGTCAAGCCATTAAAACCGTACGAAGCAGGGGTGTTTCGCTAGTTATAGATAATTTTAAAGTTTTTATTGTAGACTAGCTGCGTCCCGCGGTTTCACCCGCATAAGTTTCGATCCCGTGGGAATATTGGGATAAAATGTATCCTATGTGTTAATCCAGGCTATAAACTATTTGTGTGCCAAATTTTATTCAAATCCGTTCAGTAGTTTTAGCGTGAAGAAGAGACAAACATACACACTCACAAACTTTCGCCTTTATAATATTAGTGTGATAAAAGATACGGTAAACAACTTATATTACATTACTGTACTGAGCACTGCATCCCTTTTCATAGAATGCTTTTGTTGTAGTAGTACAAATTATTCACAAACGTTATGACAACACTAACTATATTACATTTCAAATCCTTTTTCCTATTGATGTTACTTCCACTTAAAAAAATAACAACTGCATACTAATGTAATCAAGCTGATTTCAGAATGGCAAAAACTATTTAAAACAAAAATAAACGAAATTGTTGGGGAAAATAAAATGTGTGAGGTATTCATTTTTGTTGACATGTTTAGAAACTAAAATTCGAACGCAGACTATAATATAGAGATAGTAAAACTCACAGTATTTCCTACAATCAGAAACAGGAATTTCGTTTCAGGCAAAAAAGCGCTTGAACAAAATTACGTAGTATTCAAAATTCAAAAGTCATTTATTCAAAATTGGCTGAGAATCAGCACTTTTCGAACGTCAAAATTACATAAGACAGTCCCCCAAAACGCCCACCCTTCACCGCTTCCTAGTAGAAGAAGTGGCGCAACAAAACTAAACTACACTGTTAGAAAAAAATGATATTATATAATAGTCGCAAGATAATTTACATTACGCAACATATAACATAATTTAAATTATAAATTAATAGCCATATGACAGCACACGCCAATATAACAAGTAAAAACATCGAGAACTATACTCAGGCAGAAATAAAAATATCTAAACGTAAACAATATCTAAAAAAAACTAACTATATGTAGGCACACATGTTTCGGAGAAATTCTCGGTAGTTGACAGGCTGTATTTATGTAGCCTGTGTCCTATTTACCCGAACAACGCTTAGACACAGGATTATAGGTCACATAAATCGTGCTGATGTTCCAGCGATGGTCCCACAGATAGTGTAGAAATATCGCGCATCATCTATATAGGGAACGATGGTTATACTGGCATAAATTATTGTCTCGCATAATTTGTTTGTAGGCTGTGGTAGTTGATAAGCGAATCGTAATAAATTAATGTAAATGTTTACGATTATTTATGAATGAATTATGTTATTTTAAAGCATTGTCAAACGAGTAAATCGCTTTAGTTTTCCGAATCACAAAAGTCAAATGAAATATAAAATATACAAAAATTGTTACTTCGTTTGTATTCCATCTTCGCGACCTATAGTTACGCCTTCGTGATATTACTTCATCCTACTTTCAATCTCTTAACTGATTCTATTCATAACACCATTCCCTAATATTGGACTCATAAAAAACCACGTAACCAATATCTAGTAAAACTTAATCTCTGTGTTATTTTATTAGAAAAGTAAATCCTAGAAAAAACTGCCGAACTCCGAGCCTACGTCCAAAAGTAAATCAAGAGTGTCCAAAGTTTCAACGGAATCCTATCAAGATTTATACGGCGACTAGGTCCCATATCTATCCCAACGGATATCACTCCGATCGCTTAATGAAACTTAAGAGAATACTTTGCCAGTAATCCAATATGGCGAATGGCTACGACGACGCCCCGGGATTTATTCCCCACTCGATACCAATCGCGATACCGACCCGCCTCCTACCATACGTAATTTAAGTTCCCGAATGCGGACTTATTCCGGTATCAGAAAGAAATTATAAGGGAATCCCGGTGTGCGGACAGAGCCGTTGTCACCCTACTTCGAGTAATGGTCTTTTAACGTAACAGTTGCTTTAGTGCTGCGAGGTTTTGGACGTAATATAGCTTATACTCCATAGGTTTAGGTAAGTAGTTAATTCAGGTAAACAAAATAAAAACCACGTGACGAGACAGCTGTCCAGTAACCGACTAAACGTAATACCTGTCACTTCAGTTGTCATGCTATGTCACAGTTGTACTCTTCAATTTAGCACCTTGTAGTTCGTTAACGTTTAAAGTTTGGGCTCTTATCAATAGACAGATTACAAATTATTATATTACTATTACAAATCTAACTAAAAAAATGTGCTCAAGCAGTTACATCTATGAAGAGTAGTTTATGAATAAATGATAAAGTTTAACATACATTAATAAAAGAGGAACTTATTGTAAGAATCTAAAATAATTATATAATTAATTTAAACAAGATATTGTGAAAACATTTTAAAAGAGTAACGGTGGAGTTTCTTGCTCATTCTTCTCCATTCGAAAACTACCTTTTAGAATGGGTGACTAGAATCAATTATTATAATTTTTTCTGTAAATGCTGACGTTCATAAGTGCCTTTTGTGTGCCTAATTGAAATAAATTATTTGACTTTGACTTTGACTAAAATAATTTAGTTAGGTTTATCGTATTTTTAAACAAGAAATTGACATCTATAAAAACCCTTTTTACGATTAATTTTTCTTTATTTAACTACCTAAACCTATGGAGTATAATTTATATAGGTTTCAGTTGGTCTTTCGCCGTATTTGAGCTTTTAATTAGACGTAGCTCTCTCAACGTACGAATGCGAGCAATTTATAACTAAAAATTTTACACGTTTTTCTTCGTACAACACGAACACCTTTCACTTTAGTTTTTTAATATAATAATTAATAACAGACACATTTTAATTTATTTTCGCTCTTACAATCGTGTGGTTATGAAGTCTCGTAATTAAACTGTCACTTACTCCAAATAGAACAACACTCGCTCTTATTACACAAAAGTATTGCACTGTATCCAATGACTATAATTCTCTTTGACTGTATCTCTAACGCAATACGAATAAATGTATCCCGCATTTTGATCTACAAATATACATTTACTCGTCGTTATATACGATCTTTTGTGGTGCACCCGACAGTTGTCCCGCTAAGAAATGCAGCGGGCGACGAAGAAAAGATGACGGATTTCCCCGAACTCGAACGAACTCCACCGTTTCAATACAAAGAGCTCTTATCTTTCACGATTCGTTTCGTTACATTTTAATGTGTATGTTTTGGAGGATGTTTATTGCAAAATTTTGGGTTTGAAGCATAAATAGAATTGTGCTCGACATTTCTGAATACAATAAATTTAGAGTATTTTTAGAAGAACAACCAGATGTTATTAACTTTGATTATAGTCCCGTGATTTTAACCGTGCATGGTTTTAATTAAAAAATACAAACCTGAGGTTTATGAAAAGGGTTTCCGAGACACTAAAACGACCATTGAAGGCTCAAATAGACTAATTATTATTTTACTGTTGGCAATTTCTAGTACTTTGTGTGAGTACTAGAATTGAACCTTAAAAGCCCCAGGCTGTATGTACTGAGAAGGTTTGAAGATGATTTTACAAAGCTTTCAGAGAACTCAACATTATCAAAGACGTAATAAAACCATAATTATTATTATTATTAAAGGTCTTCTTCAACCCTTACACGATCTTTGACTCGTTTAATATACGATCTTTATACGAGAAGTCTACTTAATATTTATTAAACTTTATATATAACGTTAGGTGCTCAAAGAAAACGCTTCTAAGGGTAAGCTTTTTGTGTTAGGTATTTTTTTGGATACAGTACTACCTAGTACTGTATCCAGACATACATAAGTAACATTTTATTTGAAACACGCGTAAAGGAAGTTGTGTAAGTGTCCTGTAAACAGTAAGCCGGACATCCTCCATCACTCCACTGCTGGATAATGAACACAGGCCGTCCCATTTGCATACCTTCTTTCCTTTACCAAATCAATCAGAAAATGGCGAAAAATGTGTACAATTCCCCGCCAATATTGATAGGTTCATGACGTCATTGTTTTCCCCAGAAAGTCCAGTCCTACAATAACAATGACTTTGAACCATTAATGGCAGTTCAGCAACATTCATTGCCTTATTTACATTGTTGAGCAGACAAAGTTTTCAAACATTTGAAGCAATGGATAAGGAATTTCCTTCTAATTATTTTTGCATTTTAATTGAAAGTGTATTATGTAATTACGGTGCAGGTAAACTGAACTATTCCTCTTAAAATCTTGAATACCCAACTCCCATCCGATAATATTATTTAAACAAATGAAGCAGCCATACCGCGGGGTGGTTTCCGCCCGCTCCAAGCATCCATTAATCTAAGTCGGAACGTTGCACAGATGCCGCATCTTGCAGGAGAGCAAAGACCTCTGGACCATTTGATATCTTTTATACCACGTTATATTATGCTGTCCAATGTTATGAATGAGATAGAATCGTAAAACTTCGTGATTGTGAAGTTGTTTGTGATTTTATGTAGCAATGTGAAAATGGGAAATAAGAATATTCTTAAATCAAAAAGATACATTTGTTTCAAATGTGGATACTTATTAGAATAAGGACCAAAATAAACTCTTTTATACGTTGATAGGAAAAGAAACGAAACAAAAATTATTGATTGACATAAAACAAGATGTACAACAAATGATAGAATTCCCTAACTTCTGCGCTAACTGCTATAACTGTGTTGTAGGAACCAGTGTCCTCTCGTAATAAAATTACACAAATTTTGTTGTTAGTAATACGTTGTTGTCCATTATTGGCTACATACGCGATACATTATGAAGCAAGCATAAAAATATTTTGGATAATAATCAGGAAAAATCCATACTCACGTTGGCCGACATTTTTCTTAGCCTAACTTGGGAAGCAACTTCGCACTTTTCTGAAACTCACGACACTTAGGACCACAAAACTGATAAGGCGATTACATTCCTAAAACTTTCATCCCAATATACAAGACCATACGAAGCAAATCAAATCATAGAACAATATAAACCCCACAATTCCTCTTATAACGTCTAAGCTATTCAACCGATTAGGAAGGCAATTTTCTTTCACGAATCGGGAATTATCTGCAATCAATCGGACAAAAGAAATGGACGAAGTTATTCCGCAAACATCCGCCGATTTATCACTGCGATAAATTTGTTTTGCCCACTATTGTTTAGATAGTGGACAAGTGAAGGGCTTGATGACTTTCGAGTGGGCTTCGAGTTGCAATCAACACACCTTTTGTTTTTGTTGATTTTGTCTGCTGAGCAGATTTGTGTTTTGCTTTTCGTCACTCGATTTCGAAACCGACTATTTGGTTATGATTGGTGCGGGTTTATTTGATTTGAATTAAGAATTAAAGACGTGAGAATTGGATCAACAGACCATTGAAATATTTAAACTATTTCAGTGCGTAAAGCCATATTTTATATTGCATTAATAAAACAAAACATTCGACTTCATATTTGCCAAATTAAACATTCCTAGGTAGGTTATAGAACTATGGAGAGTTAACAAACAAATAGTTTTAAACATTCCCATATATAATGCAGGTTTGTTGTAATTACACACATTTTAAAGTCAATATTTTGCAAATGAAGTGTAATATTGTAACGTTACAAGTAACAAGCGATTAGCGTTTACACTTTAAAGTAATTTTCAGTTATCTCAGTGACCATATTGTGTCTTAAAAACTGTGTGGTTTCTTGTCTCCTGTAATACCTTCGGTAGACTTAGGTCAGGAATCCTTTCAGACGTTTTCCAAAATGTATTCTAAAGCTTTGCAAGAAGGATTTCCATCCACGAATTTCAAAGATCTTCCAAAATGAGATGGGAGTCTGGTCCTTTTGGCTACCGCTTTAAGCCCATGAGCTTAGTGGTATGACACAACAGGGGGCTCTCCGTAGTCGTATTATGAATGCAGATAACCAACAATAGGTGTATAAATATTGTTTGGGGTGAAAGCCAGGTCTAATGAATATTTGTGCGTCAGCAGGAAGCCGGTCTTTTGGAAGGCTTAAGAAGGGGACGTGGGTCCAACACACAGTGGCCTTTTATATAATTTTAATCTGAGACACAAAGGAACAAAACTGTTAATTAATATTTATATTATTCCTTACTAGTGACTTACCGACCCGCCCCTACTTGACCTTCGCACGGTTTCTACGACTTGATAAAACATTGAGATTTCATTACTATAAGTAAGTTAAATATTAATGTTTTATACAGATAACCCTTTTGGAATAAATTCTCTAATTGTGAGACGGCGGTATCACAATTCATTGCGTAGTTTAGAAGAACAACGCGGTCACACCGACAGATACGAAAAACCGACTATTTTCTTCTTTTTTTTCCAAATCTTCTGCATTTCATCAGACAGAAAACTCACACTCAAGAATAAAAAATCCAAAAATAATGACCTTTATAAGTGTCAAAAAAATACTCCTACAAAAATTACATCGAAGAGAACATCTGTCATCACTTGTCGTTCCTAACTTAACTCCATGGATGTTCAAACCCGTGTTTGTTAGTAAAATTCATTCACCACTACCATAGCTAATTGTGAGTGTATCATTTCGCAGTCATTCGAACTGGAACATAATTTATTATATTGAAACGAGTTTCATTAGTCCACACAGGGCTTATGAAATATTAACAACGGAATAATTAAGCTTTTAGCTTTCGAACCGGCTGGTGTTAATATCAATGTAATATTTAGTTATGATTGATTTCGTTACGTTTTGTTTTTAGGTTGGCAGAATGGTTTTAAAATGGTGGATAGGTATTTTATGGCAATGGAACCTCTAATAATTCCAATTATGCGCACTTAAAACTATTATTGAACGCTCTAATATAATGATTGCGCCCCTTTTTGTGAACCTCAAATAATTCCTATTTTGGGGTCCTAAAAAAAAAAAATTGCCAAGTAACTGCGAACAACTTGGATGTAGAGCTCGCCGGCCGCTGCCACGACACTAGGCAGGTTCATAATGTGCGTCTAGTTTGTGGAGAATAAACAATTTTTCTTTCTTTTTTTAATTTTAAATAAACCAACCAAGTGCGTTTCGGACGACGCGCAATGTAGTGTTCCGAGTTGGGATGAATTTATACCAAGAACAAGTTTAATTTAGTTTAAGAGGCAGGGTTATAATACTTGAGTACAGATTTTAATATAGAACCAGATGTATACAATGTACAGTATTTCATAATGAATCACCTAGGTTCCCATCTGTATTTTTATGGCAAATAACGTTATTATTATTTATCATTGAAACATGTTCTCCCTACATTCCAACTGCAAATGTAAGTTTGTACGCACAATTTTGGGAGATTTACCATGTTATTTTAAGACCATAGACATCTTATAGGTTTTCCTGTAATCTATATAAAGTATTGAACTATTTGCTGCATTTTTTTTTTTCAAAATTATAATCGCGATAGTTTCGGAGATAAGGACCGAATGGCACATTTTCATCTAGTTTCTTAAATAACTTTAAAACGATTTACTACTAAAATTATTTTTAAATATGCAGACCCTCACTGTAAGCCCTTTTATTTGATTTCCCCCACGGTACAGTGAACTTTTCTTTTTTTTTTTTTCTTATTAAGGAAATTCTCAAACAATTTCATTTATTTACGTAACATGTCCGTGTTTGAGTCACAGAAGTTGATGTGTACCAAACAACTTAATCGGTCCTTTAGATTCAGAGCAAATTGGTTGTGACAGACGGACAGACACACACACGAGTGATCCTATAAGGGTTCCGTTTTGTCATTCGGACATACGGAACCCTAAAAAGTGTCCATCATTGGAAGGATTTATTTATTTATTTATTTTCAATTTCAACGTTTGCTTTAATCAATTACGACGTTTGAAACTTGTAACATAAAGCCTGTCAACTTCAAATCAATATGAAAGTAGAAGAGATATTCGCTACTTTGACAGCCAATTAAATACTCGAAAGTTAAGAAAACTAATTAAATACTCAGACAAAATTATTTCAAAACAAAACTCTAGGTATTCCGTTACAATCCCGCCAAAATTGTACCGCTCTCTTCAGCTATTCTCTTCATCCAAATATATAATAAGGATTAATTAACTCAATGCCATACTATGCTGAAACAGTCTCTCAGTAATTAGTTTCAGTAAAGTTAACTAATAGTAATTTACCGTAACTATACGTGTGAGTACCCCTGAATTCCCGAAACAAATGAGATTTGAGCCAGGGCTTAAGTTTCATCTGGGTTTAGCTCCAATGTCGATCCTCTGATGGGATGCTGTAGGTATTCCCATTTGCTCCTAAGCTACGGATGAGAATTTTGTTCAAAAATTTAATTGTACAGTTATGCTTTGTTGGAATATTCATTTTTGTAAGGCAAAGATTGTTTATTATAACAATTTATATGGAAGCTCATGTATTTTGGAATTTCACTCGTGGGTTGCAGCTGAAAATCAGCGTCAGGTGGTTTTTACTTTGTGTTGTCTTATAACTCAAAGCATTGCCATTTACTGGCACTTTTGAATTGTCAAAAAAATAACGAAAATACGTTTATTCGCGGTACATATGACGCAAGCAAAGGAACAAAACACTAAAACCAATTTGGGGGGAAATATGCGTCACATCCACACAAAACGGCCATCTCTCAGCATAATGCTGGGACCCTATGCGAGACAGAGCCCCAGCGCTGGTTTTCAGTTACAACCAAAAGAGACAGTCAGTCAGTTAGTCAGAAAGTTGAAGCTAGTTGCCCATTCCAAAACGTAGATCTCTATGGAGAAGAACGGGCAAGAAACTCCAAGGACACTCTTTTAAATATAGAAATTACAAAATCCTGGGTACATTACTCATGTTACTTCTATATGTAAGAAAACTGTAAAAAATAATAATAAAAAACGATTAAAAATAAGCCCTGGCAGATAAGAGATGACCAGTCTCAACTGACGGCGCCCGTTCACGAACATGACGCGTGGATCAGCACCATCCAGCTCAACCATTTTGTAGGGAACCGAATGATCCAACACACTCGCCACCATCAGCGAGACATTTAAGTGAGCATGACATACTCTCAATTACCCTGCTCTTTCAAGTCAACATACAAAAATTGAAAAAAAAAATGCGTCTAAGTTATACAAAACTATATTTTGCAATCTGACATGCTGAGCTGAGGCCCTCTTGGCATTATAATAATTTGTTTTCTGTTTTTATAGTTTTAAGGTGTATTTTTTGTAATGCCAATAAACGCTTTTTTTTTTTTAATCTGGAGTTTTACTCTAGATATGATTACCTAGGTATAATCCATACTTCCATACTAATATTATAAATGCGAAAGTAATGACGCAGACAGGCGACACGACACCGGTAGAACAATTTCCGTGAAGTTTTCATAGAAATAGTTCAGTTCCACTGGCGCCTCCTCGCGGTTACTCTGTCGGACTGCTACCTTTTCACACCTTAATGACTGAACGGATTTGGATGTTTAGCACATGGACATACGTTTTTTATTCCGGTAGTACGTTCCCGCGGGCCGAAGCTAAGATATTAATTAATAAACTGCTTCCCTGATAGCATTTTAGGTATCACAGCACTCATAGCAAGAAATGAAATAAAGCGAATAATCTAGTTCCAAGTAATTATAATGCACCTTCCTCTGAATCTCTTTGAGGTACTTTGTAAGGTAAATTAAAATCGCCAAAGGTGTACATTTTATGGAACTAAGTCTTATTTTTAATTAATTCTAGTACTGTTAGACAGAGCTTAGCCCTGTATTTATTAACACTCGGTACTCACATAATTAAATACTGAGAGTCTGAATAACTATTCTAAGTAAAGGAAGACCTTAATAAATGTTTGCGTGTATCTAGTTTTAAAACCCTGAAGACAATTAATTTCCGTACGTAAAGTTCATAACAATGTATTTAATAAGCAAAACTAACTAACTAATAAAACAAAACTATTATAGTATAATAATATTTATGAGCTAAATTATAAACAATACAATGTTACAAAATAATTGCATAACGCGTGTACAACAAACGTAAACGTTTACAAGAATAGAGTCTCGTTTCCGGAAAAATGAATATTATTACAATTTCATTTCGCATAAACCGCTCCGCGAACACGATTCCTTATTCATAGGAAAATGATCTTATTACCCCCGTGTTAAAGCTTAAACTAAAACGCGTATACAATGAGCATGTAAACTACAACGTGTGCATTTACAAAGGCCGATAGAGCAGTTTATACTTTTTGCTCGCGATCACGACACCGGTAACGACTTCCCGTGCAAACGCGAAGCGAAAATGCAACGATTCCGAAATACGCGCGAATACCGACGCCGACGCGTCGCTTAGCAAACCTTTGTACAGACACGAGCAAAAGGCACATCGATTGTTCCAGTAAAAACGGAAATATTGCCGGCGTGTGAAAAATGAATATTTTTCCAACTGAAAGTCCCCAGTGTTAGTTGTGAGAATTCTGACGCTCGAAAATTTACCTCGCAATTTATAGTCGTAAAACAATAGCGTTTCAAACAAAATCGACCGAGCAGATTGTCGAAACGATCGTAAACTCGTTTAAATCGGTAGTATGTCCGCCGGACGGTCGGACAGTTTTCCGTGAAAAATTACCGCCGAACGGTGGCTAAGCGGTGCTTTTAGCCTAGTTTCGCAACGAGCGAAGTCACGGCACGACCTGGCGATTTCCTCGGACCACGCCGCCGTTCAATTTACCGGAACGCATCTGCCAACTAAATAGGTTGGCCCGTGTGCTCCGGAACGTCTTAACTCCTAATAAACGCTGCAATAAACGGGTTCGCTATTCAAAAGTTAAACTCCGATTAAAACAGAATTAAGAAATAGAACGGCGAACGCAATTCAGTATTGGATTCGTCGAATGTAGTTGATCAAAGAGTACTAATTGTACAGAGAGGGCACTACAATTCAAGTGGTTTTATTGCCGGTGGGGCGAGTGGAAGGCGAGCAATTTGGCGGTCTGACCGCAAGAGCCGCGCATGTTTATTAGAGACAAAGAGCCCGCCGCGTCGGCCCCTGATTTGCATAACGGTCTGTGTCGTAATTAGAAACCATCTCGGACGTCCCTCCTTTGTCCCGTCAGGTCTGGAGGGGACAACGTCAAACGCCTTCTATTTAGCCGCTCAGAGGATAAGCCGTATAATCCTACTGAATTAAAATAAAATGTGCATCGTGTTGCTCGGGTGCGATGATAGTAAACTCTTGAGAGGGATGTAATTATCCTAATAAAACATTTATGCCTGAAGCTTGAGACATTGTTGAACAAGATAATTTTCCTTTTACTTCATAAATAACATCTGGTAACATTTTCAGTATATTATTACAGCTGTCGGTAAAAAAACGTTATGAAGCTGCTCGGTTCATAATTTTAACATAACAAACCATTAAACTTGGAGCGAGTAAAGTAACACACTCGCACACACACAAAACCTTCCGTCTACTAAAACCCAATTTTAAAACGGACAGGTAATGAAAATTTTAATAAATGCGCCACAAATGTTGCCTACAATTTTCGCGTCAGTGCTAACATGAAAAATAAGCCCCACAAAACATGCGTAGCTTAAGAACAGGGTAATTTATTACTTACATCGTTCATTACTCAAACATATACTTAACTATACGATGAAAAATCGTTTAAAGAAATTGCTTACGTACCAAGTAAGTACAATAAATCGTGTGCTTCTTACAAGCACACAACAGAGGCGGGGAGGGCATAACTCATTAACTGGAAGCGCGTTTACGAGGTCCGCTATATCGCGGGCCGTGCCGGGATAATGACGCTAAACCGATATCCTTATTTACTGCAAATTGCGTCGGCTCTTACATCTAGGCCGATATGGTATTGGGGCTCTGCTACAAATATCTTGTTACGTCACTTGATTAGTTTTGTTTCATGGTTAAATTGAAAGTTGTGGGGCATAATGTCAGTGTTTTATGAGAAGGGAGTGTCCTAAAGAGCAGACACATCGCCCGATAAAAGTCATACTTACTGAAACGCTAGCTACGAGCGCGTTTAAACAACTCTCTAATATTGACTATTGACTACCAATTACCAACTACATGAATGAATATAATTAAGTTGGCTTCATTGCCAAATATTAATTATAATTCACTGAATAGGACTGAATGGGTGTTTGAGTCTAAATCATAACCAACGGTGTAATTAAACAGACACCCAATAATAAATGAATTCTAAACTGGTAAACACACATATTGCCAATAATATGCCTCGTAATACAACAGTGAAATTTCCGAAACTCCCAAGTTGAATACAGACAAGCAAATCATCCGTGAAGTGAGTTTGCAAAGGGCACGCGTCCGAACGCAGCGAGCTTCGTAAAAGCGTTTACACACGTCAAATGCACAATGCGGCCATTGTTGTAGATTGATTTCAAACAAAAATAGATGTTTTGTTTATGGAACGCTTTAGTGGTAATTATTCGCAACTGAAGATATAACTGTTGCAAGGAATAATAAAACGCAAGGCCCCCATTCCTTGCACTTGAATGGAATTCTTAATTAAGTTTAATATTAATATCCGTTTGTTAATTGGTTCGTTTTAGAAATAATGAAATACAGACCTGCAATTGTTTTTTTATTTCTCTAGCTGCGTTTTAAGTTATATTTTCTAAAGCTGTGGACAAAAGAAATGAATGCAGTAATTAGTTTAACCACTTTGAATAGGGCATAAAATTTTTGTTGTTGGGTGGCAAGTATGGGTAAGATGGGTCACCTGATGGTCATTGCCATCCTGGAGACAAATCCGTAATGTCTAATGTGCCTGTAATTACATCGGGCGGCGGCCATACCCTTCGTATAACACACAACAACGGTGCTTAGATAAATCTGCCTGGCTTTTCTCCCAACTATGCTGGGGTCGGGTTCCAGTCTAACCGAATGCAGCTAAATACCAGTATGTTACATAGAACGACTGCCTGTCTTACCTCCATAACCTACTTACAGGGTGACACGATTCCCCTCGATAAGACTGGTTGTCAGACTTTGACTGGTTTGTCAAAGATCTCTGAACTACAGCCAAGACCAACGACTTAACGTGCTTTCCGAGGTACGGAGGGATCTCGATATGTAATGGAAGGTCACCCACCTACGTACCGACCGCAGAAAGCGTAGCTTAACCTCCGATTGACCCGTGCGGCTGTTATTACTAAGCCATGAGCCCCTCGGTGTTTAGAATAGGTATGGTGGTAGTACTCGGGTGTCTTCCTTCACTAAGAGTTCTACCACTACTCAAATGGTTTGACGTCATATCAGCCATTTTAGTATCTTATACTATGAGCAATTATTATATTTATTTTTAATCACGTTCTCGAAAACGACTCTAACGATTTCGATGAAAGTTACAATATAGGGGTTTACAGGGGCGAATAATCAGTCTAGCTAGGTCTCATATCTGGGTAAATTAGTTTTATCTATTTTTACCCGAGCAGAGCTCGGTCGCCCAGGTACTGTTAATAATTTGTAATCGCGTTCTCGAAAACGGCTCTAACGATTTCGATGAAAATTGCAATGTAGGGGTTTATGGGGGCGAAAAAAAGATCTTGCTAAGCATATCTGGGAAAATTCATTTTCACCCGAGCAGAGGTCGCCGGTCGAGTGCTGAAATTTTGGAACAAGATGGCTACCTTTTTTTTTGGGTGGGACATTATCAAATAACTTCTCCCGCTCTGGGCGGAGTGGGAGGGCATTTCAGACTCTTACTCACTAAAACCAACCCGTGTTCCTTCAGTTGCCTGTACGTTGCCAGGGGCCACGGTATCTCTTTCGGACATCGCACTTGCTGACATCTCTTTGAGGCGCGCGTGGAACACAACCGCCGTCGACCCTGGCCTGGTCCTTATCGGCGTCAGGCGGAAGGTGAGGACGCCGTGGCACCTCCCTAGCTACTCCTCAAAAAGGGGACTTATCGCTGCAATAGTACCTTAGAATAACAATATAGAAATATTGTTTATTCTGCACAAACAAAACGCACATAACAAAAAAAAAAACATAATTCTCCTTAACAAATATTAGCCAAAAGCCTCGTATTCAATATACATAACAGAAAAGTTTGACAAATTTTGTCTGATTGTAATGACGTGGCAGCATGGATTTAGTATGTACTATCATGGCAGCATGAAGTTCGTATGAACTATCCTAAACTATTAAATGAACATTCTATATTTTCACCAAAGCAGAGCTCAGTCGCCCAGGTACTAATAAATTATGTCCGTAACATATTTATTCAGTCAGGCAGATCGTCGGAAATTACATGAAATAATTAATACCGAGTAGGCTAGAACCAATTTTAATATAAATTGAATCCAACAATTATGATTAGTTGCGCTACATTAGATGTTTATTCAAAAAGCAGCCTCGGACATAAAACGAATTTAACAAAACTAATAATACGGCTATAGTCCAACGTGAGTATTGGCATAGCACAATGCAATGTTCACCGACTTCGATTCCCGCGCGTTTCACTATGCCTTAAACCCACTGAAAAATATGATTGTTCACTGTGTTGACAATTTCAAAATTTAAAACCACATTGACCTAGCGATGTATGTTTTTATAGACAGTGATGATGATCTTTGAAGACATAAAGATTTAGGAAAATACCGGCCAAGAGCGTGTAGGACCACGCACAATAAAGGGTTCCGTAGTTGGGATGAATATTTATCCCAAGTACAAACTTAACATTGTAGTTGAAAAACATGTTCTCCAATACATTTCAACTGCAAAAGTAAGTATGTACGCACAATATTGGGAGATTTACCATGTTATTTTAGGACACAGTAAATTTTCATACATTTTCCTAAATACATATCTTTAAAAAAAAAAATTTTAAAATATAAAAAAAATATATATTTAATATCCTCACAACAAGCCATTTCATTTGATATGCCACACCGTACAGTTATTTTTTTTACTGTCAATTTGCCACCGAAAAGTGTCCCGCCATATTCAAAATTCATTTATTTTCATTACACGTCCGTGTTTGGGTCACTAAAATTTATATGTGTTCCAAATTTCAACTTAATCGGTCAATTAGACTCGGAGCAAATTGGCTGACAGACGGACAGACACACGAGTGATCCTGTATGGGTTCCGTTTTTTCCTTTTGAGGTAAGGAATCCTAAAAATCTTTAAAATTCCACAACAGCCATTCTCTATCACTCAGTAATATGAGGCTGATCATTATGGCGTTAGTTTAATTTTTTTTCGTCTCTCGATTCAAAATTCAAAAGTCATTTATTCAAACTAGGCTGAGAATCAGCACTTTTCGAACGTCAAAATTACGTAAGACAGACCCCCAAAACGCCCACCCTTCACCACTTCCTAGTGCTTTTCTGGGAAGAAGAAGTGGCGCAACAAACTCCCCAGCAGCACAGCTGTCGGTTCAGTTAGAACAAAAATAATGTTTCTATACAATAGTATGCAAGATTTTTACATTACGCAAATCATAATTTAAATTATAAATTAGTAGCCAAGACAGCTAGCGCACGCCAATATACCAACCAAAAACATCGAGAACTATACTCAAGCAGAAATAAAAATAACTAAACGATATAATTAACAATAGTGTTTTACATTGTTTCAGGCAACTACAACGAAAGAGCGTTCACCTAACGCCCACCAACCAACGGTAAGTACAACAAGAACACATTTAATCAATAAAGTCCTCATTAAAATTATCAGTTCACTAATTATACACGGTAATGAGTTATCTGTCACACGAGAATCAAATTACCATGGATACTCAATTGCCTCGTCACAAGGTTTCAAATATTCACGTTTTGAGTGGGACTGTTTTGTAGAGGATATCTGGGCGTTGATTGGTAAGTACTGTTCAATTATAGTACCTACAAACTGTGTGCACAATGGAATAACCCATCGGTAAAAAAAAATAGGAGCTGAATAAAAAAATACCGAACGAAAAATTTGCCTGAAAATGAAAAGTGACCTTACCCACATTACGATCAAACTAAAACATTTTTTGATAAATTCTCAGCACGCTCCAATTTAAAGTACCAAGCAAATTGTTTATGTTACTTCAAGTATACAGTTTACCACGTCTTAACAAAGATGCCAGTCATCATTAATTTACTACTGCATTATTACAATAAACTTACAAAATCGATAGACGAAAACTTTTTAAGACGAAGTTGTTAGTTCCTTTGCTTTACTGCCGCACGTTCGGAAGTAGGGATGCCAACGGCACTATAGAATCTAGACTTTTTTTTTATAACTATATATTTTGTATCAATTTTTTTATTTAAAAGAGTGTCCGTGGAGTCTCTTGCACGTTCTTCTCCATAGGTATCTACTACGCTTTGGAATAGGCAACTAGCTTCATATTTTTGACTGACCGACCCCTTGACAATTCAAAATTGCCTGTAAATGGTTTAATTGAAATAAATGCTTTGAGTTTGAGTTTTTTTGGGTGCAGGATAAATAAATAAGTTTATTTATTTATTTATTTTATTACACACAGTACCCAGTTACATACAGTATTCTCAGTATCCCCTAAGTCCCACAAAAATATAATATTCCTGTAACAAGAATCAAGATGGCCACCCTACCAGTAAGTCTCAGTAGATTCTGTAGCTTAATTACTCCATGTCTTATCGTATAATAAACCGCTTACTGTGACGTCGCACACTAATAATTAGATTTAGATAATAATATAATTCACTGTTCAATTAATGTAATTATAATCATTCATAATATCGAGTTATCTTATATTAGGTATCGAGATTTTGTACTAACTTTGATGTGGCTTCTCATAATGAATAGTTTATTACCTACAGATAATGAATATTATAATGTATTAGTAATAATTATGCGACTATTATTATACATATTATTACATTATATACCTACTAATAAACACAACAGCATAATTAAATCTCTACCTATTGTATATATTCAAAACAAACATGGTATTTATGTATTAGTAAAAGAAATGCAGGTAATAAATAAAGAAATTTGAGTTTTATTTTAACGATCCAATATCGTCGGAAAAATGTCAAGATTTTAGTTGTCCTTTCAAAAAATTACAGCTCTTTGACACTGCAACAGTGTTACCACATCCAAACAATTAAATACAATGTAAATTGTTAAAAACTTCAATTAATTCTAAAATCACCCCGGTTCTCTTTTCAAAGTAAAAAGAAGAATGCAAATAAGTAGTAATATTCCTGAATCACACGTTCTCTAATTCAGTTGCGGCTGTGTTTCAGAATCGATTGCGCTTTGAAGAGCCACTCTTTACCTCTTTTGTTCTAATTGTGGAGCGAGGACACCGCTCTAACCAACTTTGATGCTTTTTTGTTCCGTGTCCTCATTTTGAATAAGAATGAAGTGTTTTAAAAGTGATCGGGAATCGGAATTTCCGCTCCGTTGTCTATGGCAATAGTGAGGTTCTAATTTTGAATTTTATTTATACTGGCATCTCTTTTCAAAAATTAGAATATTAAGATTATTTTTCATGGTTTACTTTACTAAGAGAACTCTGCTCTCAAAAACTTTTTGCAGCAAGCCTTCAAAAACCCATGGGAACAAATGAAGTATTACAGTGTTAAAACTCATGCACTCACACAATCTAATTAAAATAAATGACTCATCGTGCACACTGTAATTTCCAAACTTTTTGAGTGCAAAGTTACTGGTTTGTTCCTCACGACAAAAACTTTACTGAGCCGTATAAAAAGACCCTCATGCATATTTTTCAAAGTAACTTAATGCAAATGTGGAAAACTTATTACCGATAGCAAACACCGAATTTCCATCGGTACCTACTTATGATTTATAACATTTGTTTTGAAACTCAAGTTTATTACATGAAAACTTTTAAGATGTAGCCTCATCATGCCATAATATTGAAGTTTTGTCGAGAGTTGCCATCTCTCATAATTAGCCCGCGAAAACTTCATTTTCTCGGGACCCGGGGTGCCATAGTTCTTTTTTTGCTCACAATTTAATATAATTAGGTACGACTAAATTATTAATTTTAACTCTTGAAGTGCATCGCGATATTTTATTATACAAACTAGCTTCTTACTGTCAGTGTGGTAAGAGTAAATATTTATAAACACTTTTGAAGCTAAGCTTTTTAAAATGTTACTTAAGTGTTTGAAGTTGAAATAGGATTAAGTTAGTGAGAAATAAATATAATTATTTTTTGGTACTGGAACGAAGTAGAGGAAATTTTTGAGAAAATCTGTTGTTGGCTCTTTCATTTCCGCGCCAAAATATCACACGGCATTGATTGAGGTGCGTTCGAAAGCAAACATTCATCAACGGCGCGATAATTAGCAATGGCTGCGTTCCGAACACGTACGCCCCCAAAATTCGATTCGGCAGCGGTTAATCAGCACCCGAACGCCAGTAATAGGTACCTAATGCGACAACTAATTTCCCAAAAGAAGTGTTCTACCTTCACAGGTTTTTATTGTGGCCACTCGTTATTCTTGTCACGATCTCGTGTCTACTCAGCCCCCGTACTTCGCCCCCGCTCCCCGTATCCACGCTGTGTAGTCATCAAGCCCGAAAACTTGCGAATTAATACGTGCTTAGATTCCGTGCAAAGGAGACGTAGATAAGAAAGAGATTGTTATACAACAAGTCGGCGATTTCCAAATGAAATCTGTTAATTTCCGAACGACTCTCCCACCCTTTTTGCGTTTCCCTGAAGGATCTCGGAAAGTTTCCGAATTGTAAGTTTAAACCGTTGGTACAAAGACTTGTAAGTTATTCGACTAATTACTTGGGTAGCTTCGTAAGGCACCTCAAACTCTGTAACATGTAAAGAAAAAGTTTTCTCGTTAATTTAATATGTATGATAGTTACTTAACTTTGGCTTCTGCGTAGTGTGAACATTTTCTCTACATTAGTAAGAATCACACTTTCATTAATAATTAAGTTTTAAAAATTACCACTTTAAGTTACACAGAAGAAGTTCTACATTTTAGTATTGGGTTAGTTTATTGCTCAGAATGAATATGAAAACGAATGCCCGGATTTTCTCATAACCACGGTTAGTCGTTATGATCAACGCATAAGTAATACAGACAAATGGTATCTACATTGTTCTGAACCTAATTCGGTCCAAACACGCTATTCTTGTGCGAATTTTATTAGTTTGTGAGTAGTAACTAGTAAATTTCGCGCCAGAAACGCCATAATAGCGTGTATATATCATCATAGCCCGCACTAATCTCAGGGCACTCGAAACGCGAGCAATTTCGCGATCCTTGCGACTGGGCCCCGAGCGACCTCGCCCCTTGCTAACTTAGTGCCACTTGTCTGCGCCTCTCCGGGTGCCGCAGGGGCCCAGGGCTGCACAGCGATCCCATCCGAAGTTTTGGTTTTGAAGCGGAATGCTATTAACAGATCCTATATTGAGACCTAGATGTTATTAGAAAAGGAGATTCTTAAGTGGCTAGAAATCATAAAATTGCAAGGTAACATGTTTTTTAAGATAGGTACCTATTGTAAATTATAAGCACCCTATTTAAATGTTAAATCCCTATGTTAAAGCTTTTAAAACTCTGTATTCCGGTTTGATTGCAGACCCAATTACGAAAGACCCAAAGAGAAAGGGCGACTCCAATTTCATATTTGGCCCAGTTATCGGACATGATATCTAATGGCAGACATTCTGAGGATGTCATTATACTATATTATAAGCAGGACCCTCATCTGACTCAAAAGGATCATTCACTTGGGAGACAAACACTAAACAGTCATTAAAATCTAGAGCCCCTCTTACTGAAGCCTAAATCACGACCAACCCTAACCTTAAGTCAAGCATCGGCACTGTTCGGACCCTCTCGTCGGTGCTCGGGCGCACTCGGCATTATTCGGGAACTAAACAGAACCTATCAGTACTAATTGGCGGCGGAACGTAGCGAGCCCGCAGATTGGGACTTCATAAGATTAGCAATGCTCTTGGGAGTACTTCCAGTACAAAATTGAAGACTTCGCTCATATATTTTAAGGTTTCAATAGATGTAAGTATGAGAAAATGTATAAGTATTAACGTCGCAAAAGAAACTTACCTGTTAGGCAGTTAAACTTCTAAGAACATAACTGCCAAACAAATATAAGCACGTGAAAGTAGCATATATTTATCAAAGTCAAACATTCATATTTCTTGAACACGCTTTCAAAGTGTTATCAAAGCCGAGTGAAAGTTATGTAAGCGTACATCGTACTTACAAAAGAAATCGCGAAACATCGACATTTAACAAATGATACAGGGCCTCGAGCCGCCCTCTACAAATCGCTTCACAATTGTCGATCCCGCCTCACATTGGCTAATCCGATATCAGTAAAAATAAATTCAACTCGCACATCAATAACCATTTTGACAGTTAAGCCGCCATTTTTCATTTGGCGCGCAACGTTCAAAAGTGGAATCCAAGCGAAAATCGCGCAGTCAGAGGTCGCGTTCGAAACAAAAAAGCTTCCTTGTACCGAGGGCGCGCAAACATCGAAACTGCATCGAGAATCCCCTTTTAAACCCCTTATATTGCAGCTTTAATCCTTACTGTGGAAACTTTTCGCCGTAACTAACGCAGCGATGGAATGGGAGGTGGAATTTCGCTCATCTAACGTTGGAACTGGGGCGGTACTGTAGATCAACTTCCGAGCCATTTATTCACAAATCGAGTTATTGCACCTCTCGCAGATCGCTTTACATAGGTCATTTGTGGAAATTACACGTCGCCGCAAGTTTTCGTACACAGTTCAAGATTTATGAATAAGGTGGTAGCTACCTTTTTTTGAAAGATTAATGCAATATTTCCGTGAAAGAAGCTCACGTTTTCTTAATTTCCTCCTTCGAAGCGGTGCATAAGCCTTAATTTATGACATAGCGAGGTGAAGATAAATTCGTTTCTGTTTATCATGGCAGAGCTTTAATAAACAGAACTTTACGGTTATGCAGTTTCACGTTTATTCACATCAAAACGTCGTAATATATTTGAAATTTAAACCCTTGTCCCATTAGGGCGTCTGTTTGCAGAATTCCACAAAGGCAAATCTAGTTATAAGTGTAACGCTGCGCGTCCAAACAGTGTTATCCGTTTATTTCGCTACGTACTGTTGCCGCATATCGCAAATTAAATAACGTGTTTCGACTATGAATAATAGCCGGGCCCGGCCTCAGAACGCGCCCCTTACCATGTTACAATTTGAAATTTAAAATAACAACAATTTTATTGTTTATGGTTGAAAACGCACGAGTACTTTCAAATTTGGAACGTGCATACATTTGTTATACATTTTATGACATCAGTGATGTGGCCAATGTTAAGAAAATGTTTGTGCGATTCGCTGAATTATTTTGTAGATCTGGATCATTTGAGACTTAAAGATACTCCGAAATAAACACACTACTTTATTACTCTGGAGCAAAACAATGTCTTATAAATTTCCCATTGCAGTAGAACCTCAATTAATAAACTTCAAACTTTTCTCAAAGTGGGCCACTTTAAACAAGAGCAAAACCTATAAACAAAGCTGAGCGACAACGCAATTAACAAACAGCTGGTTATCATAAGAGGAAACAAGCTATATTAACCAAAAATCGGTTTATTCACCGCTATATACATAAAAGGCCAGTTTCAACATTTTCGCATATCATACCTGAGCCGTAGTTTCATAAGCTTTATTAAAATTCCCGTCCCAGGGTGGGGTCCGATTCTTGAATATCGTGCGGCAACCTTATTATATTCGATCTTGCAACGCACGCGAACGTTTTGACGTACTAATTGCAGGCGGGGTTGTTAGATACGGCGTCCGTCACGGCATACCGTCGGGTGTAAAGGGGGCTTATTATGAGAACACGGCAACCTTCTATTTTAAAGGGAATAAGGATTAAAGGGGCAAATATTTCGGGACATTGTTGTGTGAGGAATGTAAGTAACAATGTTGTGAGTTTTAGGCACGATGTCGCGTTAATTTGTAAGTGTGATGCTGTAATGTGTAGCTTTGTAATATGCATGTATAATTAATTTTGTATATGCGTGTGTTTTGTTTGAGAAAGGTGTTGAGGTATGATATATTATGGAGTTATGTTTGTCTTTACACTTTTGTGAGCAATTCGAGGCGAGGTTGACATTTTTGTAGCCTTAAGTCACGCGTGGCAGTGACATATTGCCCTGTCTCTCTTCCAAAGCTACTAACAAAATGGTGAATTATAAATCATGCGACATTTTTTACTTGTCGAGCACTCGAATAATAGTAGCCTCCTTTGTAAGCTCCTAATATTATATTACGCTACGCTAATAAGCAACTAAAACAACCAAGTTACCCTCTTACCTAAAACTGTGATTCAGAACCGTAGTTAAATACAAAAGAAAAATCGGTATCAGTGAAATCCAAATAGGAATCTTTACTATGAATAGCATTATACCTTTGCACTAATAAATACGTCAGCTAGCACACGTTAGCAGTAAGTAATTTACATTATATTCGTATCCGTACTTTTAGTCGCCATTTATTTCGTTTGCAACCGGTGCACACGATTAACGCGATTTTTTTTACGGTAATTTGAAATTTCGAACGTAAAATTCGAACGTCTGACGCTTGGAACAACTTTGCTTTAATAGGCTGTAAGAAATGGCGCTCGAGTTTACTAAATAGGTTTTTATTAAATCTTTTTTTGTACTTTTAAAGTAAAAAAATATAAAGCTGAACTTTTATACGATTCTGTGGAAGTTGATACAGTTAAAAATTCGCTCTCAGAGCTGTATTTCCTACCTCTTCAATTTTACATTAAAATCCGGTTAAACAAACAAACTTTCTCATTTTAAATATTAATTTATAGTGGAAACTTTTAACCCTCAAGTCACTGTAAAGTGTTTGAGTAAGTAGCCTTACCCGACGAGACCTAAAATGAATAAACTTTTGTTGACCTTTGCAACTTGGCAGAGCACGGATAAATAACGACAAACTTATTTTACTTTTTCGTACAGTCCTAGAGCAGCGTGAAGAACGTACCATATATTCATATTTCATTCTATATTCAAATTCTCTGACGTCACGCCAGATTCTAACATGAAAAACCATTTATAGCAACTCTTTGCTTATTATTTTTATTTACTTAAGCACCCTGTGCGATATATAATTCATTTTCACTACAACTTACTTGCTTGCGTGACGTCTCAACTACTTTTATTTTAATGTTCGTAAATAAAAAAGGTCGGACCACATTCGTCCTACTTGAACACGCAAGGGACGTAATGTTTCATTTTTTTTTACCCCGATGCTATCTCTGCAAACAAAAACTATTCTGTATTTATATCATTGTTGTTTAGTAATTTCGTTATTAATTTTAAGGGCAATTTAACCATTGATAGTTTTAAGGGCAGATGGTATCGTTTTTAATTTAATTTTGATAATGAAATGCGGTTTTGTCTATCGATGAAAAAATAAGGGGGCGTTCGAAAACTTGTGTGGCCTACGTTAACCATTAGAATGAAACTTTTTAAACTCCAAAACACGAAATACAAAAATATAACCACTTACACAACAATAAACCGTATAATTTACTTCCCATTCAGCTAAAAATAACCATTTATACTCATCAAATTATTACGGAATAATTTATTCGCGCCATTACCCCGACACAAAATGGCGGGCCATATTCATATGAGGCGTGATTTGCAACATTGGCTCTGATTATACCATCAACATCGTGACAGCTGTTCTATCAATCATTTTCTATCAGCTCTCATGGAATCAATTACGAACAGCAACTGTTGCACAACCACTGTCCTACAAAATATAATTGGTTTAATTTGACGAACAAATCATATGTCATTTCAGTATGTCACATTCCGATTTGTTGTTATAAAATTATTAGTTTTCTATTCAATGATCAGCAATATTATGTGTATCTTAGAGCAAAACATATCATAGGATTAACAGAAGAAAATATTTTATTTATAGAATCACTTGGATGGTGTTAATTCTAATAATAAAGTTTTTGCTTGTTAATAAGTTCAGTTAAAGTCAATAAATCTTTTATTAATCTTAATTAAGCTATTCCACATACCTACTCAAAAAAGTTAGTAACGGCATTTTCGGCTACGATAGCGCACTCAGCTGGCAAAGTAATGACCATAGAGGTGTCACTACATACACTAAATATTTTAATTAACTTTTCAAATGCATCTCATCTCTAGCATTAAAACTTTATAACCTGCACCATAAACAACTATCACCATCATTATGACGCCAGACTACGTCATTAGTGGCCAGTAAGATTTGACATATCATGACGGCGCCACATGCAAAGGCAAATGTCAACCTTACGTCAAATTCACTACATTTAAATTTAGTTCCATATTCCGCCGCACTTACCAAGAAATACTGGCCACGCTGTATAGTGTATATGACATGAAATCTAAGAAGGATTACGTGTTTTATCGCGCACATACATCAAACTAATGACCTCTGGGGCGGCAGTCTCGACATAGATAGCGATTGCTTTACGACCGAATTCGGTCGCAAAGACCTACAGATGTTCCTAGACGGTCAACATTGCTTTTCAACCAATGGTTAAATAGATAGCTATCACTTTACGACCGAATTCGTTCGTAGAGTCATAACGATCCGGATGTAACGTTATTTGGTAGTTTCAATACTTAGAGTATTTCGATTGTCATCGGTATGTTATCGAACGTTGTCGCAAATTATCGCTGTTTACGAATATATTTTGCGATCATTTTTGACAGCCCGCAAAGTGAACCGGTAGGATTGCTATTGATGTTGTTAGAAGTTTTAAGAGGAAGAAATCACAGCATAGAGGAAAGTAATATATCGAGTAAATCACAGTTTAATTATGGCGGAAGCATATTTGGCGTGGGATTTAGTCGTGCTTCAACACAGACGCGACATTATTGAATGACGACAAATCGGAAAAAATCGGCGCGACTGTGAAAATGTAATGGATTTGGAGGATTCTGAATTTCTGTCTTTATACAGAATTAATAAAGAAATGTTCAATGAGCTCGTAATTGAAATTCAGCCATCTCTGCAGAGACAACGACCTTATGGATTTTCTGTGGAGTCTCAAGTGAGTATTTATGCATAACTTTTTTTTAATATCCAAATCATATTTTTTTTGACTGTCGACTATGTACTTGTTTTTATTTCCTTCCAAATAGATACTGATGGCACTCCGATTTTACGCAAGTGGCTGCTATCAGTTGCCTACTGGCTTACAGTGGGGTCGCAGCATGAGCCAAAAATCGGTTAGCCGCTGCATACATGCTGTAACCGAGGCTATTAATGAGAAATTGTTAAGGAAGTTTGTGAAGTACACTATGACGCAGGAAGAGCGGTGTGTAGCAAAGGCGAAATTTAGAAATGCTCCAAAGCCATTTCCAGACGCCATTGGAGCCATTGACTGCACCCACATTAAAATTTTAGCCCCAAGGGTTCACGAGGAAGCCTATGTGAGTGGTCACCACGAGGGCCATTCAATGTTTAATCTTTTAGGTGATGATGGATATCCGTTGGAGCCATGGCTGATGACTCCAGTGAAACATAGGCGCATTGGCACAACGGAGCGTCGCTATACAGATGCTCATTGCTCTACAAGGAACATCGTAGAGCGATGCTTTGGTGTGCTGAAGTTGGTGTTCCGGTGTCTCTCACATCAACGCCAATTGATGTACGAGCCCTATAGTGCCGGCCTAATTATAAACGCATGTGCAATTCTCCAGAACATTAGAATAAAATACAGGTTGATGGAAGAACCAGACTCCACCACATCAACCAATGATGATGATTAAATGATGTCAGCTAGCTAGTTTAAATAAATTTAGTATTTAGGTTATAACATTCAGTGACCTCATTTCTGTTGTAGTAATATTATGTATTAACATATGATATAGACTACACTTTTACAAGTACTAAGCTTGCATTACGAAAGGATCATTCATGGCCTTCACTGATTCCAATTTTATTTTCTATTATTGCTGTTTATTAATATTTTGCATCTAGAAAGGCAGCTTCTGTCTGATTTCTTATCTCTTTGAATTTTATTTACTTTGAATGATATTTTTTATGCATTATCAATAATACCTTACCTACATACCTACTATTTATTGTAAGTGTGCCAAGCATATTAAATGCTGTTGGTATTCTTAATAAAGAAATAAATAACACAAACATAACAACATAACACTACTTAGTACAAACTATACGTAGTTGTTTAGGTAATATCAGAATAATCATAAAATCCAATGTTTTCTTATCTTGTCTTTTTTTTTTGTAACTAGCATTGGGAGAGCAGTTGCAGAAACAATCCAAAGGCATCTCATCAATACTTGTTTTATAAATTAATTTAATTTTACAAATAAAATTCCTTTTTAAAAATCATTGATTGTTTAATTAAATAAAATTGTAAACTGTAATAATTAATAAATCACACACACAATCACATCACAACAACAATCACATTTTTTCTCCTATTTTAATTAGTGTTCCGGCAATTTTATTTGCAGTATTTGCAAAAACGAGCGATGCCTCCGCTTGTGTTTTCATAGCATCGCTAATTTTGTCCGCAGCATTCGCAAACATGATGGACGCCATCGCTTGCGTTTTTGCAGCTTTTGCAAGCATCTGCAATTAAAAACACGGATGGATTGAGAAATGTTTGCAAATTATCTGTAGCATGACAACATGACCTTATACCTGACCTTATATCGACGCTCCACCTCAGTCAGAGGAGCAGTGGTGACGGCTTGGTTGCCCGTCTGCACCCTCTCTTTTTGCAGTCGGGCTGCTTTACTGCAGGCCCGGCTTTTAAAGTCTCTCCAAACCTACAGGAAAGATAAACATTTGAATTAAATAATATTATTAGTAACATTGGCACTGTATGTAGGTACCTAACTAATGGGTGTAAACTTTACCGTCGTCCACTGCTATGGTGTTTTTTTTTAAGAACTTGGCAGCTGGTTTAACTCCGCAGCAACCTCCTTCCAGCCCTCGTCAAAATTTTCACGGCCCTGAAGGCCGGTAAATTTGCGGGTGTGCAGATAAGGCCGGGCTTCTAAAATGGACAAGAGGGCATCCACTTGGCCACTCGTAGCACGCGGTGTACGTTTACGCCTGAAATATTTAAGTACACGAGAAAATATTCAAAATCTTAACATTAGTTGATTACAATAGTCAATAGAAAAAGCGTTCAATATTGAACCGACAAATTAGATTCGAAAATAGGTATTGTTGGTTGAGATTCTTACTTGACGCCGCTCGGAGTCGGGCCTGCAGCAGCTGCACCTGATTCACTTCGTCCTCCAAACATTTTATTTTAGAGAAAAGAGAGATACGAGACATCAAACAACACATACATTCAAAATTCGTCGTATTTGTTTTCATGTCAAAAAGTTGTTTTGGCTGGCACCGACGTAGTGTTGCAAGGCGGCAAATTTTAATGCCCCTAGATATTTAACAAGTTATTTTAATTCTTTATAATGGTTTTTGCTACGTATTAGTTTCCATGAAAAATAATGTTTTCAAAAAAAGGTTTACTTATTCACTATACAATTTTTAAGAAAAACAATTATTTTTATTAATCATGTTCTACAAATTTCCCGCAATCTATGTCGAGACTGCAGGTAGGTGCTTGTCAAGAAATGTTAACCGTCTAGGGTCCCCTTTAAGACTTTGCGACCGAATTCGGTCGTAAAGCAATCGCTATCTATGTCGAGACTGCCGCCCCTGCCTGTGGATGACCGCGTTCCTTATATTGCGACATTTCGACGCTCGTAACCGATGGCCGATGGCGTACTGATAATAAATGCAAGTTTTATAAGGCTTTTTATCGCAACGGAACGGAATTTATGCGTTCACAGCGGTTTAACTGTTCCCACGGCGATGCTTTATCGCGCCGAATGCTTTTTTAATTTGCCCATAAAGTATTTGCTTTGATGATACTTTCAATTAATATTTTTATATGTTTTAAATATTTTGATGGCGAGGTACATAAATTTCCTCCAAGGCACGAATATTTTTCCGAATATTAAAGTTTGTTGTGAATTAATAGCCGTTATGATACTTTCAGGTTTCATTAGCAAATTCAACGTCATTGAACTGTTCAGTACATTTGCATTGCCACAAAATGAAACTGATGCTTCATAATCAATCATGTCAATACTCGACTAAACTTACCCGATTACACACATAGTGCATAAACCACGAGCCGAAATTCTGTTCAGTAAAACAGAACTATGTCTGTGTTGCGTTTCAATACGAACTACGGAAGCGGGCAGTGCATTTGGCCGCGAATTTAGGAAAGTTATTCGGCGTACGCGGCGCGGCGGCCGGCCGGGGCCGGTCACTCGCGTAGTCGCGTATTGTTCCCGACGCGCCGTCCGCATCGCCTACTGAACTCGGTTCCGTTCCGTGCCACATAAAGAACCCCCTTTATTGCTCGCTGCTCGTGTGTGTGTAATCTATGCTTACTAAAGCTGAGCAAGAAAACTAATTCGAACATAAAGATCGTGGCGTTTTTGCTTGGAGTGTGGAGCGAAATTTTCATTTTGTTTATGTAGGTAATGGGTGGAGTAATAAGCGGTGGTTGTTTATGTTCAATGAAGTATCAGATGAAGTGTTCATTGTTTGAATAGCGATTCATGTTTAGAGACGTTAGCACAGTTCTCAAGTAACAATAATTTCTACACCCAAACTGTTGGGTAGCTTCTCTAATAGAACAGAGAACAATTACATTTAAGCTAGACCTTTGTTTTCAGGTGCACTAACGGCAGTTAAAATAAGCATAAAGTTGTTTCCCCGACAGCCGGATGCGGCGGCCATTCCGTGCGAATCTTGTTGAATTATTTGTACAAAATGGCCGCCAGTGAGCGTCACTTACGCTTTGTCCTGCAAACCGTCCAGAAGCACGGTGTGTGAACATTATGGCGATATAAAACCGCTAATTGTTCTCGTTAAATGCACGCTTTTTCGCAATAAAAATTCTCATATAACAGAGAAAATAAACCAGAACTATAGCTGAACATTAAACTGCGGACGTAATTTAATTCGCAATAATTTCATTTGTTATAATTTCTCTCCATAATCGTATTTAGCACTTACACCGGCATTCAGTAATAACAGCATTATTTGTTACTACAACGCTCGGTGGAAATCGTAATTAGATGATTACAAGTACGACGTCGGATTAAAGCTTTAGTGAAGCAATTAATCCAAATTATCAACACTGATACTGGGGACATAATTTTAAGTGGGACATTTCGATGTAACGCTTTACGCTACATCTCCTTATACCATGTTTTGACATATCAAGATAAAACCTAATTAAAAACAACAAGCGGAGCGCCGGCAACCGATTAATCGTTCCGGTGTAGAGGCGCGGCCGTAACAAATATAATAAATTAACTCCACGTATCGTAATCGATCGTGTGTAGCATCGAGATGTTGACTTTTCAATTAAGTCGACTGCCGATCTTGTGCCGACAACCGTACGATTAATCAATCGTGGTCGGACGAATCGGGTCCGCCCGTACCACGGGACGCGCCAAAATTATCACGAATTAATGTACCCCCGGTCTGGACAGGGAACTGTGCTCACTCATGTTTTATTTACTCGTCTCGCACTAGAATAGAAATAGCCAGGGGACGGACCTCATTTACCTATTAGAGCAGTATTGATTTGCCGCCAGCACAATGTTTACTGGACGCTACTCTGTTTTCTTTACTATTCCGATTCCGGGAAATGTAAATGCCACAACATAAATGAAGTAAAAAAAAATTGTTCGTAAACACAATAGATAATCTTTAATAATTATGTAATTTGCAACGAAAACTGCACGCCATCATGGCAGGATATGCTGAAACCAAAATTATTGTAATATGTATTGCACCATATTCTAGCAAATCAATATTTTTATTTGATTTGAAGTACTGGCCTATCTGCCATTTAGTCCCTTAAAATCTTCCCTTTATTTCAATAGTTGGTTATCATTAGTCGACTTTGACGTCATTATTCATTCGAGTAATTCGATATTTATATCGAGACGAGTCGATATTCAAATAGTGAGTTTAGTACTCGTAGTTTGTCGCTATTTATCGCGCCGAACATTTCGATTCGATACCCAATAGTCTATGCATGAAGTAATTACTTTTAACATCAATCTTAACCTCGTTTCGTTTGTGTTACAACTAAAAGAACAAAATTGTATTGGACGCTTTGGAATTCTACTTCAATGAAATTCGTTAATTTGTTCAAACATTTGAGTTGATTGTTTTGTTAAACAGAATAAATAAGTTCATTATGAGTGTACAAATAGAGCTGTTTGCTGTAGAGATTGGGTTTCTTTTTCTTCGATTAATTGTCGATCAGTGTCAGGTCCAATGTCCAATTTTAGACGGGCTCTTTGTAACACACAATAAATTCTCCTATATTGCTATTTTATAGTTCAATTAGCAAACACTTAATTCTTAAGTTACAACATACATCGATATACGTCACGGTCAATTCTCCAACTGCAAATGTAAGTTTGTAATCGTATAAAAAAAATGTGATAAACTACAAATTCACGATTTTCGGACTTTTTCCTACACTAGTGCTGTGAGACCTTGCTTCGACCCAAGTTCATGATTCTAGGTCACCGGGTACCTTATAGGTTTGGATTTATTTACGAGTATCAAAATATGGCGCATAAATGGCCGTATTTTTCTGTTGCATCACCGTAATAAAAAAAAAGAAAATTCAAGCTTCTAAGTTAACTTAGAAGCTTGAATTTTTTAGAGCTCCAAGGGACCGTAGACCTACGTATTTGATATTAATTTCAACTTGTTACCTCCACGCGTTCCTGAGAAAAAGGGTATTGACAGACTGACAGACAGACAGACGGACAACGAAGTGATCCTATGAGTCCGAACAACGTCAACTGTAGTTACCAACATCCAGGCCACTACCAAAGTCGTGTCTCTCAGTCCTCTACCGCAACCTCATAAACTCGTACCCACTCGTACCCATCTATAACCCACATTATACATATGATTTGGGACTACCAGTTTAATAGTTGCGGTCTGCGTCGGATTGTCGGTCGCATCGCACGACAGTTTGCGGCACTGGGGCCCCAATTAGATTAAATCTAGATGCATACAAACCTAGCCATTACAGTAACGGATCGGAACAATGACGGAGTTTCGACAAACTAATTGTTTCGATAGTTATTCGGAAGTAATAAACTTGGGTACGATGTTCGGTGGTGGGTATATAGGTATTCTAGTTATGGAATGATAAATTGAGGTCGATAAGTATTGTCATCTGTGTTTTGTGCCAAAGACGTATAGACTATAAAACTTCCGAGATAACCACAGTTAAAATTCTACTCTAGGCTAATTTGTAATCCATTATAACAAACAAAATAAAAGAAAAAAGATATCATAATAAAGAGGCGAGGCGTAGTGAAACTACAATCTTTCGTAGCGTACTGTCATGTGCTACGAGCGTAGCCTGCGTAGTCAATCATCATGACAGCTACGCCGTAGCAACAATGCAATTCTTTTATTGTCGTCGTACATTGTTTGTCTCGTGTGGCTTGAACTGAGGGTTATATTTGTCTTGGTGAACAAATAATGAATTAGCCTCACCCCATTTGCAGTCATGGAAAAAATTACTAGGGGGGTAGTCAGCAATGACCACCTGTGTTCGTGTGACATCTTACTTAGCTGCCATCATCAATCTTCTAGTCGAGTGTGGCGTTATCCCCCTTGCTGGCAATTGATACAAAGCTACAGGGGAGTTATGTTTTGTCAAAATAATTGTGAAATCAAAACCTACTTACCATAGAATTAGTTATAAATATTTTTTTTTTATACAACACATTTATCAAATACAGGTAGGTATGCTTGAGGAGATTTCTTTAGAAATAAGCATCACCTGTGTACGTGTTTTGCTGTTCCTTTTTTCTTGTCAATTTATTTATGTGTAAATAAAATAAATAATTAATCCCATTTTATATTTTATTTTTATTTGGACTGTGGACATAAAAACCATAAGAAGGGGATTGGTTACTTCAAAGACCAAAACAGATGTATTATACGCTTACACAACAGCTGGTATTAAAATACAGTTCAGTAAGGTCAAATAAGGTCGCCCATTTTTACTACTATAACTTTAAATACAAAGTTATGGAACACAACACAGCAGGCTCGATAGCATGCGCTTGATTACTTAAATACCCGCTGCATCGACCTCTAGCCTTCTTAATGATTACAACACGAATGCGGTACAGACACTACTTAATGGGATATCTTTTATTTCTCCATTCGGAGGCCTATCTATTGCGAAGCGCTTACGCTTTGCGGTAATGCTCACTCATTTGAAAGCTCTTTCATCCGTGATTTGTGAGTTTTTTTTAGAACATTTACAAGTATACATATTATATCCCTTTTTGTTTGTATGTTTGAATGCTAATCCCTGGAACCCAGTAGGATTTGGAAAAATCTTTCTGCGTTTGATAGCCCAATTCTTGGGAAAGGCTACAGGCTATTTAACATCACGCTAAGATCCATAGGAGCCGATCAAAAAGAAAAAGTTAACAACAAAAGTAATAGCGCCGGCGGGCGATGCGACGCGATGCGATGCGACGGGGTGGGTCGGGGAACAAGACATTTCACGCAGACGAAGTCTCACGCAGAAGCTTGTAAATAAAAAAACAAAACATAAAAAAAACATTTAAATAAATAAACATTAAATCACGATTGAGTATTTATATACCTATAATATGTATATTTAAGCTCTATGTATTTATTTAAGTATATGTTAATGTATTACGTTATAAGTGTAGGTTTATTTCAATATTTTAGTTTAAGTCTTCGCATATTTATAATTTTTTTCTCTCGTTCTCACACACTCATCATCTGCCTAGCCTTTTCCCAACTATATTGGGGTCGGCTTCCAGTCTAACCGGATGCAGCTGAATACCAGTATTTTACATGGAGCGACTGCCTATCTGACCTCCACAACCCAGTAACTGGGTAATACGATACCCCTTGGTAAGATTGGTTGTCAGATTTTCGGGCTTCTGACGACCCGTAACGACTATCATAGATCCACGAATGACAGCCGGGACCAACGGCTTAACGTGCTTTCCGAGGCACGGAGGAGTCTCGGTATGTAAAAATGGTCACCCATCCACAGACCAACCCCGGCAAGCGTAGCTTAACCTGATGGTTCGACCCGTGCGGCAGTTATTACTTAGCCACGAGCTCCTCATTATGTTCATGTTCTCACACACTATTATCTATATTTCTTTCTCATTTCTCCTGTCGCAGGTCTGCTGGAAGAAATTTCTAAAGAAATAAGCAGTACCTTTGTACTCATCATTATGATTATGTCTTATCTGTATCTATTTTCTGTGTGTACATAAATAATAAAATAAATAAATAAATCACGCCCACATTTCACTAGTTATGATTTTGTCACATGCAAAACATTCCGAGTTTTTCAAGGTAATTGAATGAAAGCTAGAGATAGACATTCATCATCATCCCAATGTATTAGCGGCATTTTACTTCCACACATTTCTATATCAGCGGTTTTCTCAGCAGGCATTCTCTACCTACCTAGCTAGATTATATCATACTATTGGTCACGACTTCGTCTGCAATCCAGCACGAAAAGTAGCCTATCTCCTTTTCCAGGTCTTGGTCTTCTCTCTTATCGAGCGTTTGCCGATCATTTACAACATATTATGCTGGTGCTGTGAAGTGTGGATAAAGCCCGGTTTTAGACGGTTTACCTTAAAACGAAGTTTATAAAATACTCGTTCGACTTCGATCCCGTGGAAATATCGAGATAAAAGGTATCCTATGTCTTTCTCCAGGTCATAGATAGATAGATAAATAAATCATTTATTTAGTGCACACAAAAAACAGCACAGCATACAAAAGTACGATTAAATAATTACTAATTAGCTATTAGGAAATAGCTGCAAGGTGCCAATATACAAACAAATATAAAAATAAGAAAACAAGACATTGTGGTGTACCCATGTGACAAATTTCATCCAAATCCGTTCAGCCGTTTTAGCGTGAAAGCGTTACAAGCAAACAAACTCATTTTCGCATTTCTATTGTAACCAATATTTTGAATGAATAGGCGCGAAAAAAAAAAAAAACGAATTGAGGACCTCCTCCTTTTTTAGAAGTCGGTTAAAAAGAGTGTCCGTGGAGTTTCTGGCCCGTTCTTCTCCATAGGAACCTACTACGCTTTGACAATTCAAAAGTGCCTGTAAAATGCTTTGAGTTTGATTCCTTCACATAATATCTTACACGTCCTTTATTCTTTATACTTCTCACGTTTCTTCTGCATAACATCTGGGTCATTTTAATTACTAAAATAAAATCTACAATGTAGGTAAGTAGATAAAAAATGCACAAGTTTTAAGCAGTAAAATAACCATGCATACGACGAATCTCATTTTCTTTCGCACTCAGACTCGAAAGAATATAAAAACAAATATTTTTATCACTTCAATCGTAAAGAGAATGCATAAATGATAGCCATCTACACGGAGAAGCGCATCAGTGAACCGTTGATGATCACCTACAGGTTTTATTAACCACACATTTGATTTTTATTAAACAATAAAGTCACAAATATAACGTTCTCAGATTGTGGACACTAAAATTAACATATCAGAATATAAACGAAGGCTCATCATGTTTTAAAACTTGGAAAACCACAATCAAATCGCTAAATCTCGAAACTTATCACGAAAAAGCTCCACAAATTCCACCTTGCTAATATGTTCTCAGCGCGCTGACGTAATTTAAAAGAATTAGAACCTTGGGAACTTTTACACGTTAAGTTTTTATAATATTCTTAACCTACATTTATTTTTGCACTCTAAAATAAACCTTATCTTCTTTTGAATAGAGTTGTTCAACGGTTTATATGCAAAGTGCATTCCGTTCGAGTCGGTACATAATCGGATAGAGGCTATAAATCTCCCCGGACGGTCCTACTTGTGTTTCGGTGTTCAGAATTTGTTCACACAGCATTATTCATTATCAAATGTGAATCTAAACAATTATTGCGCTTCCAGCACGTTTGAAATGTGATTACTATCTATGTTTTATTAATACTTTGGGAAAAAGAAAATGGAGAATTTTTTGTGGATTTAGAAAACGTTAAAAGTTTTAAAAACATCGCTGCACGTGGACAATAGAATTTGAAAATCTCGCTAGATTCGCTCTTGCTACAAAATGTTTACTTACTAAACGGATGTATTTCATTTAAACCTGCAAGTGTTTAAGGTTTGTAGAGAAATTTCGTATAAGAAAATATTAAAATAAAATACATTTCTATCGCCATCTCGCAGATTTCAGTCATAACTTATAAGTAAACAATCGTCCTATGAAAAGCTGCTATGGCCGATAACTTTGACCCCAACTACATAAAACAATGCCGTCTATTAATTTCAATTTCAATACAATCCCAATAAACAGTAGTGAATAAATATCCCTTGTACCAAACGGGGAGACAAATGGCCGTTGCGGACCATAGACTATACTAGCAATTGGCCTTAGCGAGGGTCAACAAATGCTAGATCCCGGGACCCATGAATCACGTGAACTGGTTGCATGGATCACGGTTTTTCTGTTGTGGAATAAGTAGAAAGCTAAGTGACTTATTGATGAAGAATATTCTAAGGAAAAACAAAAAAGAATCGCTTACGAAAGTTGAAACAGAATTAAGAATTAAAACAAAAAGGAAAAAAAATATGAAAATTTATTTGGTAATTTAAAAGGTTACAGGAAAACTACAAATCTTTTCAGAATTACTATATACTGAAATTAGTACGTAATAAATAGATGGGTACAAACTTTTTCATTAATTAGCAAGCAGACCACTCTAATCCATTCACCAAACTACAATATTAACCTCTATAACAACGCAAATTGGTAATACACCCTGTTTATCATCCACACCCAGCAAAAATACAGGCGGCCCTTATCGAGGGACGACAAATGGTCCTAGGAGGTGCCATGAATTACACCAACTACAGACATTTGTCACACCATCACGTCATAACCGCGGCTCTGACCTTACAGCCTTCAAAAAGTGAAATATTAGGCCATTGAAAATGGGCGCGCCGCCATCTTTTAATTCGGGTAGAGGTGTGAATTTTGTTAAGTGATTTTGGGGCGATGAAAGAGTTTTATATAGAATTGAATTGAAACTATTCAGACTGTTACTTAGTTTTCAATAGACGTAATTTCAACACTAAATTAAAAACTAACTATACAAATAAGAAAATAAAATTAAAAGAAGAGCTCATTGGGCATCAAAAAATTCGTCCGCATCGCTATCAGAGGGAAAAGTGCCCAAAAGGCTGCCAGCATTGCCACGTTGGATGGCAATACTGATTCTTTGTCCTAAGAATTGGCCAGCCCTCTGGTCACGTGAAGTGTCGACTAACCGCTTGGTGATGTCCCGAAATATTCGATGAGCACTCGGACCCCGCGGCCCTAGTGTTTCAACCCCAAACGGCTCAAAAATATAGCTGCCAATAAGGTTATTATATTTGCGCCGTTTGAGGTTTTCTGCACCTACAGCAGCCACCCCGGCACAGCCCGCCGTGCTAGGAAGATGGGATGGCGCAAGGGTGTCGACACAGGTTGCATCCCACACCAAAGGCCTTCCCAACTTACTACATATTTCGGTAATTGTAGTTTTAGTGGCACTTTAGGGGCATGAGGAACAGGGTGTAAAGTTCACTCATCCACCATAGAAAAGGTAGGATCCTCCAACCAGACGGGTGTTGTGTCTGGCGGGCCGACTGCCCAACTGTTGATTTCGGATAGTCTTATCTATGTCGTTCGCGCGGTAAACTCTAATTGCGCGATGCAGGATTTGTGTGACGTCATGTCTTTGATGCGTAGTTAGTATGTGGCGGTGTAACCGCTACATCACTCCCCTCCGGAGACCGGAGGTCGATAGTGGGCTGAGTCTTGTATCTTGCGATGCTTCACAGTGCCAGCTAAGGTTCCAGTGAGTCGGAACCGGGTGCCGCACAGTTCGCGGTGAGTTGGAACTGTCTGCGGTGATTGCGGCGGTTGTGGTGATTGAGGTGATTGCGGTGATTGAGGTGATAGCGGTGATTGCGCTGATTGAGATTGCGGTGATTCCCCAGTGAGTCGGGGTGATGAGGCTGAGGGTGATGACCAGGAATGCGCGGTCGCTGCATGCTGGTGGTCAGGATACCCGTTGAAGCCGAGGGTGCTGGCTGTCTGTGTGACTCGCCTCACGAAAGCTTGCGGGAGTGATGATGATGACGTCACGCTGAAGTAGTTGCACGAAGGCTGCGTTGACGTTCATACTCGGGGTCACCAATTTAGGGGCATGAGGAACAGGGTGTAAAGTTCACTCATCCACCATAGAAAAGGGAGGATCCTCCAACCAGACGGGTGTTGTGTCTGGCGGGCCGACTGCCCAACTGTTGATTTCGGATAGTCTTATCTATGTCGTTCGCGCGGTAAACTCTAATTGCGCGATGCAGGATTTGTGTGACGTCATGTCTTTGATGCGTAGTTAGTATGTGGCGGTGTAACCGCTACAGCACTATTAGTACATACATTTATAGCAGTAAGAAAATGTTTGTCCTGGAAGTCGAAATAATAGGCATATCATTTAAAGACCAAACTTATACCAAAATGTACACAGTTTAATTTCGTCGTGTCCACCATTGTATACATGTGAGGACCCCAGTAAATCTCCGGCTATCCTATTAAGATAATAATCAGCAATTCGCAAACATCGACCGCGGAACCCAAGGCCCCCATAACTAATCCCAAAGGATTTAAATCGTACATTTTTGGTAGGATTAATTAGAATTCCTCTGGCACAGTTTGTGATAGGGGATTATCCTGTACCGCTAAACGTTGTCATAACCGTTAGCCAGGGTCTCTGTTCTCCTTTATGTGTAATTTCCAGACCCCATATCTATGTCGGCCTAGGAAATTATACTCCACTCACTGTAATATGGGATTAAATAGTTTAGGATACGAAATTCGTATGATATAAAATAATATGTTGTACCCTTGTAGGTTATGTTGGGGACTGGTGTTAAGAGAATAGCAATATGTGGCTAAATATTTCTGAATAGTACCTACATTACCTACTAACATTTTCTTCATGAAGCTACTCGTAATTCCTGAGAGGTTAAGCACAGACATTAGTGCAGAAGCACTATGTTTTAATAACCTTTTATACGATGGAATACGATTATGGCTTCTCCGTATATTACGAATAATACTCTCGTTGACTAGCTATACAACAGCAGAAACACTAATCTCCACTGTGTTATTACTTGCGCCACTACAATCGCAAATTGGTGCTTTCTACATGAGCGTAAATGCCCTAAATATAATAAATACCGCCGTTAGTAACCAATTTTCCGTAAACAGCTTTCGGAGGAGCTCGTGGCTAAGTAATAACTTCCGCACGGGTCGATCCAGCAGGATAAGCTACGCTTGCCGGAGTTGGTCTGTGGATGGATGACCATCTTTACATACCGAGACTCCTCCGTTCCTCGGAAAGCACGTTAAGCCATTGGTCCCGGCTGTCAACAAGAACATTCGTGAATCTTTGTAAGAACATTCATGGATCTTTAATTGTCGTTACAGGTCGTCAGAAGCCCGACAGTCTGACAACAAGTCTTACCAAGGGGTATCGTGTTACCCAGTTACTCGGTTGTTGAGGTCAGATAGGCAGTCGCTCCATGTAAAATACTGATATTCAGCTGCATCCGGTTAGACTGGAAGCTGACCCCAATATAATTAGGAAAAGGCTAGGCAGATTAAGTCATACAGTTTTCATGTAACTGCTCCACTTCCATGGAATGACCATTCCGGGTGGGAGGACCAAACATTAAGAAGAAAGTTAATTGAATAGTAACAACAAACAAATGAAACATGGCGTAAAATTAACAGAGAGGGTTACAACACATTCTACAATAACACCCTTGAATTTCACCCTCTGCTAATATATTCATAAGACAATAATCGTTATCGCCCACAGTGCGCACTTGAGTGAACTTAGAATTACCAAAAACTTGTCTACATATAGAGATGGGCCGATAGGGAAACATTAAGTTATTAGTCGATTATTGGCTTCGATAACAATTAACACTCAATTTATAAAAGGTGAACCACGTATAATACATAGGTAATGAATCTGCGGAAGATTCAATCAAGTTTGTTCCGGTATTTTTACTGTCGTCTCCCAATATGTTTACGGCCATGAATATTCAAGCTTTAACACACGCAGCGCTCATAAAATAAACAACAATAAATCCAACCGAGACGATTTTACAACTTAATAGCATTGCTTTGCTATCCGTTGAGCTGACTGGGCTAGGTAATCAGCTTGTATATGGTCGAGTTCTCGGTAATCGAATGCGTCGATAGAGTGAGTACATCACTAGTAAGTCCTAGGGCGTTCTAAGTGCCTCGGGACAGCACTTGGAGCGTGATGAGAATCGCAGCCACTGAAGATGGATTCCGGGGGATAATGTGTATGAAATACAATGCCCGATAAAGTTCGCCGCGGCTTGTACGACATGATACATTTTGGCCCGCAGCGATAGTTCGCCCGGCGAACCCGTTTGTGTACCGAATTGATTTTCGAGTTCTGAGAACAATAAAGCAATTTATAACCAGTTACGTGATATCAATCTGAATTTGAATGTATTTACCATATTTGATTTACGGATTAAACATTCCTTTTAATGCTTTATTCGGCTGTTTACTTTTCACTTTTAGTGGCACAGAAACAAACACAACTAAACCACATTACCGCTCGTTCCCAAGCTTCGCAACACGAACAAAGTTAGTAACAAGCAGGAAGACATTCGAGGTATCAACGAAGTTACACTCGTTAAAAATACTTGCTGACAACTGAGTCAGCTGTTTGCCATCTGCTAACTAACTTCGATGAGAATTACAGTTCCAATCGCCTTCGGAAGTGCATCGAGGGATGCGCGTGTTATCGGCGTCGCCACGCGGCGCAGTCTCCCCCAAACTCCTTCCAACTCCTCCTAACTCCTCTTATTTATTCCTCATATTCCCGCGAAGTGCGCTGGAGGATTATTGGCCTGTTATCGGAAGTGGATAAATTACTTTATTACTCGGTCGCGGGGAACCCTTTCGGCGCTGTAAAATGGGAGCATTGAAGCTATTTTCACGGCGGAATAACGCTCGTTCCGCTTATAAAAGGATTCATTTTTTAAATCGATAGGTATTATTTTGCGTGTGAATAATCGTCCGGCGTTATGGAAAAATGAATGTGTCGCACCAGCGCCCTTCCCGCTCGGTCGGCTACGATATTTTCGGTCAAGTGTTTTTCTATCGCACCGAACTCAATATTGTGATAAAGTACTATCTAAATACATTAATATTTGGGGCCATGTTTCTTCTACACAGCGATAAGATCTGTCTTGAATATAAATCCGTCTAATACTTAGCTCATAAATTCGTACAGAATACTAATTACTTAGTTAATATTTACATTAATTTTAATATATCAACCCCCAATCTTATCTTCGGTCAGTTCCATCGCTTTTGGCTAAAAACGGAATCATGCTAATTTCGAAAATGGACTACCCTTCAATTAATTATTAAGGAACTGAAAACCCTTTTAACCCTGTTTGGTACGAAACGCAACGGCGGAATGGGTGCGGTCATTTATCTTTATAAGTGTTCGGGGTATTAGCGGGGCTGGGAGCAGCATTCATTACGCGACTTTATACTAATGTCATTAATCGAATGGAGTGGACATCACTAGTTTTGTGAAATTAATGATTTGGCAACACTGAAGCTTAATAATGTCATCTTCTACAGCGTTTTTTTTTTTTTAAACTTTGCCCCACTAATAATTTCTCCTGTATTTTGGGTGCCTTTACAAACATTTAAATTCACATACTTAAACAGCCAGACCCGGAACAACTACTTGTAGGTCATACAAATATTTTTGTTCCGTGCGGTAATCGAACCTGCGACACGCAGCGCACCAGTCAATCGCTTAGCCACTGTGCCATCTGTGTCGTCAAATTGGCAGAAACTGAAAATAAATAAACCCTTGTTTAATCTGCAATAACATATTATACGCTGTGGCATCTCAGAATGGTTTTATTTGCATTGCCATCAAAAGTAACCGCGCTATACAAGTGGGTGCTTCAATATTCAACAAACAGGCTTGCCTGTTGTTGTGTTAATCCCGCCGGATTATCCCACTTACTTGGAGTTTGATCAATTTAAACACCGTCACTGAAGCCTTTTAATAATCTCTTTGTTTACGTTTAATTCCGACCTTCGGGTCTTAATTCTAATGTGAGTAATGTTGCTTGATTGAAATTACTATGCTTACAATGTACATAAGTAGGTACCTATATGATGGGATGGATAACTTTAATATTAATTAGTAGAACACGTGTTTCAGATAATGGTTAACTAAATAGCTCCTGTTTGTTATGAATACGGATCTTATTCCCCTCAGACGTTATTTACATACCAGATATTCACCAGCGAAACGCAAATTTAATGTTTTCTAAAAATTAAATTTTCATGTGACCCAAATAGCTACAATGTGTACTTAACTACAATGTGTATATTAGCGAAACTATCCCAACAATTTAACTATTCAGGTATAACAAGAAAAACTAGCGGCCTCAGCATAATAATGTTCCCAGTTTACACCCAAAACATTTTTAACGGCACCCATTTTCTCCTGCCACGGGTCCGCTACACTCTACAAAATATAGTCGTTAGCATAATGCTGTTTCTGACTCTTTAATTACGAAACTATGTGGTATGTAGAATTAGCGAATGTTACAGAGAAAGCTTGCGAACTTTCCAGTCGTAAACCGCTGGTTATAATGTTAAACCTCTTTTCTGTCAGCAATAGTAACAATGCTGGACGGAATGTAGCTTTTTAATGTCGGATTGTTTATGCTTTCCCTTCGTTCGAAAATGGAACGCGAACGGGATTTTTAAATAATAATTCGACATGTTTTTCGCTTATTGTTCATAGCCAGTTTGTATGTAAATTGAACCAATAAGAGAAAATGGAAGAGTATAAAACACACACTTTATGCCATAAAACTAACTTTTGCATTTCAGTTCAGTGTTGGTTAACTATAAAATAAACGAACGTCCAATTTACTCTCAAGCAAGAAGCGTTCGATTCGGATCAAAAGTGGCCCTCGCTCATTTTACCTGTCGAACGTCTTAATTTATGGTTTCATTAATAATTGAACCCTGCGATAGTGAATAAATTTCAGTAGTTTTAACTTAAATTCCATTGTGCATAAATAACCTTGTTCAATGGGCCGATGTCACAACTTGTCGGACAATAAATTACTGACAGATGAAATGTGCCGCCAGCCCTCTCCGTTAATAATAAACAGGGTATTCAACAAAAATAAGCTTTTAGATTTATAATTGAAACGGATTAAAGGTGATAGTTATCCAATTACTGTGATTTTATTACTATTCTTCTATTTTCGGCTGTCTGTTGGTGTGTTCTGATTAACGGCCTGTCCAAACATGATGTATATCTTTAACAATGGTATAGTAATATCTTGATTAAGATATTTATCAATGCCAGCATCGTTACTAACAAACCAACGATACTTAGCAACAGAAGGATTGTATTAAAATTATCATTAGCGAAGTCTTTAATTTATTAATGTTAGTTCCATTTCAATTTATGTAGCTGTAATAGGAACCTTTAGAAAAGCAATTAAAAACAGAAAGTATTAATTTATTTATAAAAATAAAGAGGCTTTTGTATTTCAGACCTAGATTTTATAAATAGAATCTTACAGAAAATCCAGAACATGAAATCCAGAGATTCAATATTTGATTCACCCTTAACCGAATGGAAACATCTAATAAGGTTTTGCGACGACCACGCTCAAACCTCTAGGCCAAAGCACCCGTAGTTCCTAGTCCCATAGCAACTTTAAACGTGAACGGATAAGATCTCATTTCATTAACATAAACAGCGCTTTGTTTAATCCTTGCTCGCCTGGATGTGAGACACCGATTTGTCTTTGTTTCTTTCTATTAAATTCAACAGAAAACCACCAAGCGCCATTTTGTTTTTACTATTTTCAAGATGGCAACATTGTAGCGCTCCACAACCGCCATTACCAAATGAAATATTGTGAAATCGCTATGAATGTTTATGTTATCTCATGTTTTTAAAAGAATAAATATTTACTGTATTTTAATTTGCGTATTGTGGGGTTTATTTATGAAAATGACGATCTATATGAAAGTGGCACATGCAAGAGGTATTGTCAAGTCAATTATTTTGCAAATTCTCATTACTGACTTCGTATTGAACCCTTTACTTTTTGGGCAGAAACTGGTCATTTCAAGACGTCAAGACCTAAGACGTATCACCTAAATAATAAGCGTTTATATCTGAGCACATATTGCGTTCACGTAGGTATTAGACGAAGCTACCCTTAATGGGCGCTAATCCATCTCAGTCATGTGCACTTCCATTTCCTCGGGACGTGGAGGAACGTTCGGTCATTCTGAACGGCGGATATTTCATACTATATAGGAAAAAATCTATCCCACAAATAAATGTGTTTGAGACCTAAGTGAAACCATTTTCGCACTAGTGACAGGAAAATGTATTTTGCAAAAGAGTGTTATTTACTCAACAACTTCGTGGCAATTTATTTAAAGAAAATTTGTGACACCTATATCTGTATTATGGTATAAATAAAGTTGTAACTATTGTCATCTTAATCAATAAAAATGCAAACTAAAACAAAGGGCGTAAGGAGTCCGTATTTGAATTTAAAAAGAAAGTTAGCACAGAAAACAAAACATAATAGAATTCGGAATTCGAATGTTCCATGTGATTACGTTTCGTTTAACACGAAGGCGCGTTAAGCCCAACTCATTCAAGATCACTCGACATAATTAACGCCTACATTGAGTTATTTACACACCCGCATGTGGCGGCGGAAACGATGAGGACGATTGACGTGCCTAATTCTTAAATTATTTACAGAATCTATCCAAAAAATCTGATAAAAGTCGGTCTATACGGAAAACAAATGGAACTGCTGCTAGACACAATCGATTGTTTATGTTTTGAGATATTTATGAACCATACAGTAGTCTTTGTAAAAAACTTCAAAGTTTCCATAAAAATAAACCGGCAATTTTTCGCTTATATGCATCAACAATGTAAAATTCATAGCAAGGCCAGCTAGCCAGCACCATAGACATAAACATAGAGAATTGGACTGAATGTTAGCCTAAAAAAAGTGACCACTCTATAGAAAGAGACAAAGTGACTGTGCGGCCTATAGGCCGCACAGTCGCTTTGTACAGGTATACCTGTACTAAAGAGACAACTACTGGGCGCACATTCGCTTTGTCTCTTTCGTACTATTCTATCTGTATTCAGTGGCCAGTTGAATGTGGAACGTTCAGTGCATTCTCTATGTCTATGGCCAGCACGCCCCGGTCCGCCATATTTATTTTCTTGTTTATGGCTTTTAATCAAGTGACACTTCCGTGACTGCAACACTTACCCGCGGATGCACGGAACCTGCTTTAGTTTGTCCATTTCATTATAATTTTAACTTATTGTTCGCTTTATGTATTTTTATTTATATTTCCATGCATTCGCAAAATTGTATACACAACAGGAAATATTTGTTTTCGTTTTAACAACAGCATTTTAATTCTGCTGAAAGTATTCCAGTGATTTGTTGTTGATTATTTTTGTCTTATTGTTTATTTTGATGCTACTTTAGCTGTTATTCAATTTAATTTCTTTTACAAAAAAACAATAAATATTTCCCCTCTTATTATAAACGTTGCTCAAAGTTAAGAAACGTTTAAACGTCAGAAATGTATGGTTAAACAGTCGCTAATCATTACTTAACTTTAAGCAACGTTTATGAATAAGGGGTTCAAGTTAAAGCTTACTGACAGAAGTCAACCGAATGGTTAACATACGATATTAAGCAAGTGATTGATGCAAAAGCTACATTTTCTCATGAAAAACTAAGTTGGGCGTCACCCCATCGATCAGGGCTTGCCGGTCGACATCCAGCCACTACTTAATGTACTTATTGCACGTGATCGATCACCCCGAGACGACACACGAATCCATTAAACCATGTCTAATTGATCGCCGTAGGAATTGAAAACGGCAAAAAGTAACAGGGTAGTCGGGAATAACCGGGTAGCCGGGTCCCCGAACGACGGAGTCTAAAGTATTTGGTGTGCAACTATGCAGGAAGCCGTCGGCGAGGGTGGACGGAATAGCTTCGGTGAAATTTAGGAAATTCCAGCTGGAAATTGTTTAAATACATGGGAATAATACTTAGTAGCGTTTTGTAGTGCGACAAAAAATATCTACCTAAAAATACTTCCAGTGCAGTGCAGCTAAGATGTATTTAATCGATTTGAATCAAAATAAAGTTCCGTACATAATACAGCATTGTAGGTAAACTTGCCAGCTACATTTTACCCTCAACAATTTAATTTTTTATTAACAGCACAATACGTAGTGATTGGCAGAACAGAGCAGGTCCCTGCCAACTTTTAATAGCCCTTTCATTCTCTCTTATCGAGCGTTTGCCGATAATTTACGACATATTATGCTAGTGCTGTGAAGTGTGGATAAAGCCCGGTTTACCTTAAAACGAAGTTTATAAAATACTAGGTTTCGATCCCGTGAAAATATCGAGATAAAAGTTATCCTATGTCTTTCTCCAGGTCATGGTCTACCCATTACCCAAATTTAATCCAAATCCATTCAGCCGCTTTAGCGTGAAAGCGTATACACATTTCTTATAATATTTAAAGTTTCAACATCACAATACGACGATCCATAGGAGCAGAGGCGGGTCAAACCGCGGGGCACAGCTAGTTTTAAGAAATAAAAAGATAAAATTAAAAACTTTTATAGGTCAAAATTGTTTCTATTACAGATTTTGAACCAACTAGGTTCATATAGTCAACCGCACATCAGTGATAACAATTTGATATTGCAGCGCCTCTATGTCGCCGCAGTAAGGGCGATTTTCGTATTGCTAGTTGATACTAGCATTCCAAGTTGTTGAGAAAATTGTTTATTCTGATGTGAGGTTGCCTGTACTGTCAGTTTTACAACATAATATTTAATTTTAAAATAACATATATAATATACTGCAGTGTAGTATATAAAATAGTGGTATTATCGGTAACGGAGCGCACGCACGTGGATCGCAGCGCGGCATACCTCAGATTGTCGGCACGCCACCCTGACCCGGCGTATGTGCACACTAGACCATATACCTATATACTTAGATACAGTCCAGACTAGCACTATAGATACCTGTATATTTCGAAGAAAGGATTGTTGAGTAATGAGCGGCGGACCTCAAAATGCGGGCGACTAAACTCGATACTTAGGCACTGAATTTGTACCTATAGGTACTATAAGTAGACCTACTTTTTATTGGCCAGTCAAATCGGTGTAGCTGAATGGTACTTGAAAGAAGTAGGGACCGGTTAACCATACTGAGTTTAGGTCCACACCACTTTTTTTTTCGCCAAACACGTTAGAACTCCTAAAGCTTAATTAGAGGTGGACTCTAGTCGTTGATATATGATAAAGAAGCTTGTCTCTCAATAAATCTGATAGCCCGAATAGTCACAAAAGAATAAAGAACTATTTCTTGAAGCGCCTTACCTTGAAGCATCCTTCAGGTATTGGTAGCGCACAATAGCGGGTGATTGCTCCGTGCGGCTGCATAAATCACCCTGTATATTGTGTGAGTTAAGCCGCAAGACGTTTCTTTCTTATAGGAAAATTAACGAGAACTACCTACGGGATGAAAATAGAGGGAAAAACTAGCATACCCTCATTTTGTAAGAAAGTAGGTTAATTAACTAAAAATATTCATAATTTTAATAAAAAGGTGCGAGCTTATCTTTTCGTAGTGAAGGTGCAGTCCTTACAAATGGCTGCTGTTATAGATAGGAGGAAAACTGGTGGCAAACGCTACTGCTGAGCATGAGGTCCTGGGTTCGATTTTCGGGTCGGGCAAAGTGTTATTGGGTTTTTCCATCAGGAATTTCTTAGTAGCAGCCCGGAGTCTGGAATTGTGCCTGATTGATGGCAATAGGCTCGCCCCCTATTACATGGAACTTACACATAACTGGCGGAATGTGGGTGTTACTAAACAAAAAGGTTTCAGCCTAACCTTACCGGCATTACAGGCGCCATGTTATGTTTTAGTTTGTAAATTCTGTAAATGTTTGTTACTATGCGCTTTAATTAGAAAGTGCTATGACTGACATGGGGCTGGAATGTTTATATTAGTTACGTGAAATATGCTTAAACTTAACACAAACTTATACATACACAAGCTAACTCTATTATGTTACCTAACATTTAAACAGCACCTTGGAAATAGAATATATACAACCGTATAATATATTCTACCGCCGTACCGTAAAGAAACCGTGCCGTGTACAAAGAGGTACAGACACGGTTTCAATGCCGTTGAAACAACGTGTTTGTCAACAAGCTTCCATAGTGATCCATACAACACTGACGACCGTGCCTACACACCGCATATAAACCGCGCCGTAGAAACAAAGTGTCTGTCAACAAGCTTCCATAGTAATCCATACAACACTGCCGACCGTGCCTTCACACGGCTTATAAACCGTAGTTATTCGCTATTCACGGCAAGAAAAACGTGTACAAAGGGTCCTTTATCAAATCAACTTTGCGACCTCAGGCGGAAAAAAACCGTTTTCGATTCACAGCCGTACGTTTTATTTGTTTTGTGGCTGCTCTAATTAAATAAATAATTGTTTTAAATTACCTAACGCGTTTTACATACATCAAAGGATAGATATAGCCCGAAGGATAGACATAAAAAGTATCCAATCTGTCATAAACAATTTCGCCAGTAACTAGCCAGGGGTGATCAACCACTCTCCACGCCTTAGGTACTATTTTCTCTATAACTATTTTCTTTTATCGCTTGTATTTTACGTCATACATAATTCACCTCGATTGCCTCCAAGAAATCTTAGATAATGGGTTACCAAGTTCGAGCCCCGTTTCAGTCATTTATTTCACTCGCTCCTTTTTCGAAGATCGTAATTTTACCTCTATTATACCTTTGTTCAATTCAGAAGGTACTTTGTAGACCTATTCTCAGAAAATATTAACTTAATATTAATTATTCCCGGAGGTAATTGAATTTGACCTTTGCAGTTAACTGTTAAAATCTCAGTTTCGTTAATTCAGTACAGTTCGCAGAAAGTGAATTTTTCGTAAGGAGTGCTTTTTGTATTTATATTTTTTGACGGTGTTTCAATTTTCGATAGTGGATTAAGTCAAATATTTCAATTAGGCACCAAAAAGGCACTTTTGAACGTCAAACTTTACAAAAAATAATAATAACTGATTCTAGTCGCCCATTCCAAAAGGTAGTTTTCGTACGGGGAAGAATGGGCAAGAAACTACACCGTTACTATTTAAAAAAAAAACATTATATCTTGTATACACTAATTATATAATTATATGTGAAGACAATGCACCTAGAATAAGGTTACTATACCACGATAGGTAAAAAGAATGAAAAATGAAGGAATGACATAAATTAATTATGTGATAGATGCATGGTGCTCACGTAAGCATCACGTATTCACGTTCCATAGGTCTGCATTTTACGTTTGAGTGGGTAAAATAATAACAGCAGCCCGGGTCGACTGGTCGGGTCGAAGGTTCGTGGATTCCTTAAGATATCGAGACCCGTTCGTGCCTTGAAAAGCACGGTTTGCCGTTGTTCCCAGCTGTCATTCGCAGATCTTTGACAGTCGTTACGGGCCGTCAGAAGCCCGAAAGTCTAACAACCAGTCTTACCAAAGGGTATCGTGCACCCAGTAACTGGGTTGTGGAGGTCAGATAGGCAGTTGCTCCATTTAAAATACTGGTATTGACAGCTGCATCCGGTTAGACATGAAGCCGACCCCAACATAGTTGGAAAAATGCTAGGCAGATTGATTTTGAGTCATTATGGTGAAGGTCACGAATACTTACTGGCACAATCCTCTTGCAGGATCACTGTGACTTCACTAAATAAGAACAGCAGTGCTATTCTGTAACCATCTCACCGTGAATACTTAGGTGAAGTGAACGTGAAGTGAGCTGTCATTCCATCTGCTGCTAGAGACTGACAGCTCACTCCGAGCTCACTTCACCTAAGTTTTCACGGTGAGATGGTTACAGAATAGCACTGCAGGTCCAGGTCAGAGGTAAGCTCTTTGACTGTGTGTGGGCTGATAATTATGATACTTGCAATGCGCATAAACATTACACCACACCTGTAATCCCCGAACAGATAGGCAGAGGTTTACCTATAGTATAATATACCAGTGATAGCCTAGTGGTGTGACCGTCAAACTGCCAAGTCATGGTCTCGAACCCAAGGCATTCTGAGGCACCTCTGATTTTGCGAATTCATAGATAGATAGATAGAATACTCTTTATTGTACACTATAAAAATTACAGACATAAATATAGAAATTCATGTGCGTAAAACTATAACTTGTTTGAAAAACGGTAAAGGAAAACATCGTGAGGAAACCGGCATGCCAGAGAGATATTTCTCGACGGCATGTGAAGCCAAGTCAGAGGCCCGTGGGCGGCATAAAAACTCTGACACCAGGTTAGTCACTAACAAGAAAGACTAACCTAAACTTACTTACTACACGAAAGAGAAAGAAGACCTAATAGTACACACATTTCGCCGGTTACATAAAATACGAGTCATAGTGCCCGCGCGACTGATAGTCACCGCCTGAAGTATGTGAGTGGTGAGACGGGGGAGGGCGTCATTGACAAAATTGTTAGACTGAGTTAGCTTGACCTTTGTTTACCTCCCCCGTCTCATCGCTCATATGATGTACCTCAGGATGTGACAAGCAGCCGCGCGCCCACTTAAATCAAGTTCACCAATACTATCATATGGCCTGACAAAGATTATGTCTGAACTTTAAAAGAGACTGTGACCTCTGAGTTTGTTTCGGCCTTTCTTCTCAGAGTAGTCAGATAGGAAACGCCGAACTCATCTAGCTATTTTTTTTTTTTAAGATGACGTGTAAAAGTGATTCCAATATCCTATTTACAGAATAAACAATTTCATTTCATTTCTTTTCGTTTCATATCAATCCCAAATTAATTCACCAGCGAGCTTATCATTCACAAAGTTATCTCGCGTTTCCGAATAAAATTTGAAAGCTCAGTCCAACTTATTTATCGACACGAAATCTCATAAAATATCGTAGAAGAACAATAAAAAACCTACGATCTAGCTGTACCCGAAAACACGTCATTATCACACGCTATATACCGCGACATGGCCCGAGGTATTGTCTCGGAAATATCTTACATGCTAATGTCCACTTAATTTAGTTCACCCGGGAACCACTTAAAATGAACATAGAGAAGTCTCACACTCTAAGAAGTAAGTATGTAGTTTAATGTAAACTTTTAACCCTGTGTCCTAACCGAAAGCGACTGTCGCGCGCATACGCGATTGATTTATCGAGCGATAACGCCTTTTTTTATAAATAAAAGAGCGTGACGAACGCGAACTCTCGCGACAATCAATTTTGGTTAGGACACGGTCTAAGACTTTTTGAATTTCGAAGTTGTTGTTGTGCTTTTGCATTGGGACAGTTTTCCTAAATGTCTTCTTGTTCTTTACGCACCAAGCTTCAAATAACTTTTCAAACCCTTGTCGACCTCGTTTAAAGACAAGTGATCCTATTGTAACTATCTACTTTGTGCCCGATAGACTCTTGCGCAAGTGCGCGGGTGGTCCGGCCACCCAGCCACATCACAGTTATCGATAACGCACCACACTAGCCCACTAAAGTGCGTTACATGTCGATTTTATCGACCGCTTTAATTATAATAGGTGGCCGCCGCCTCTATTTATCGATGACCAAGAAATATGAGATAGTGCGACAAGGAAGCTTAATGTACCACAGATAACCTCTGCGGCGATTTATTTTGACGTTTGCTTTTATTATCTGTGGCACGACGATTTTTGATAGTCGACAGCGAGCGAGTTAAGCCGCGCAGGCTTTAATGCAGCATTCAATTTTTATTTGTCGTTCATTCAATTTTATGAAAGTATCTACGAGGTTCTTTTTTCAAGTTACATGTTTAATCCTTGCTACAAAGAACTTAGAGCGCCACAGTAGCCAGGAATGTCCACTCTTCATCTTACTAAGTGGGCAATTCAAGTTCAATATTTCAAAGATAAATCCGCTTTTCCACGGTAGCGGCAATACCATAACCTAGTTGCTATTGATGTCAAGTGTCAAAAAATATGGCACATTTCCCGTAATTAATTAAAAACATCAACACACTCTTATAGAGGGCAGGTTGTTGCATCAGACCATTTTCCAATTTACCCCTTGTATTATATTATGTTGATTAGTGAGAATCTTTAATATAAACGTAATCGGCTTTTAATTACCGGTCCGAAACAAATCGCGAGCTGGCCGCCGACCGTAGCGCCCGGCAATGTTGGCATCCGACGTATCGACGATTTAGAAACGGTTCCCGTGATTCGACGCGCGCGAATCCCTCGCGGTATTTCCTTACGAAGTATCTTAATTGCGGCTAATTGCAAGAAAAGCCCTCCCATTAGAGCCCTCTTCACAAAGAGTAAACGTATTAACAGACACGTAGCTCGCCAACAAAGAGGCGGTAAATTCGTTTTAAAACACCCCTGGTTCAGGTGGGAAAAGCCAGCTCTAAGTAGAATAGATTAAAGTATGCTAAAGCAAACAAGGCGAGATTTTCCTGCGATAAAATCGTAAAGTTCTATTTTGTGCTGTACGGTAATAATAACAAAAAAAATGTTTCATATAAAAAACAATAGCCATAGCATTGATGTATTAAAAGAGCCCTCCTTTTAATACATCAATGAGCCATAGCTTTATATTCGCAAAAAAATAGGAACGTTGTTCCTACATTCGAATTTAAAATTGAGCCGCGTTTTGTTTCTTCGTCGCACGTATTACAAAGTGGGCCGTTAATGTTACGGTTAATTAACCGACTCATTAGTGGCAGACAGTGGCGGAAGGCATCTCTTCTGAACTATACTTAGCGCAACATTGGGCCAGCGTGACCTTTAACTCGACGGCACACGGTTTAATATTCTGTAATAACATTTTCCTAATACTGAGAAGTGTTTAGAATCGTGCGAACTGCATTCGGTTTCCGCTCTCGCAAGTTCAATACCACTACGACTGCACTTAGGCTAACGTGTTTTTTAAAATTATATTGAATGGAATTCTTTTGATTCAACACTTCATTGAAATAATAATTATTGTTTCTTTATTAATAAAAGTGAATCGTGTATTGTTTTGTTTTCTATAATTAATAGACACAAGAACAGAAAAAACTTCAACTTAAAAACTTATCGACAAAAGCTTGTCTCACACTCTAACTAAAAAACAATGATATCATTCACAATAAATAATTATCTCATTACGCCTACATACAACCCTAATTGAGGTTAGCAGGTGAGGATAGTAACGCGATATAATCTGTGCCGACACTAACGCCATCTATAGAGATGATACAAGTGCACATAGGGTCCTTTATATGTACATTCGAACATTAAATCGAACGCACTCGACAATTATCGGCTAATATAGTAGGTACACGTTATTGGCGGGATTGCTAATGCAATTTTGCTAATTAATCTATGGATAAACCGCGGTTTTCTGCGGACGATAATGTTGGTTCAATGCGAGATTGCCAATGCTGATTATATGGACAGATAAACTACTGCTAGGTTTTACCTAAGGCTTTTTATCATCATACCTTTGCTTGCTTTTTGAAGGATTTAATAAAATAGAACAGAACTCTCATGTCATTTGATCATTTTTAAAACTCATAAAAATAACAATTATTTTAAAAAATGCTCTATTTTGATACGAACGCTTTGCAACGGATGTTGAATTTCGAATAATTTTAATTCATACCAACCAAATGTTTTAACGATATTTATTTTTGTCTTTTCAGGTAAGTCTAATGTTTCACACAACAGTAATGTCACACCGAGAGCAAGACCGAGTAAGTACGGTATAATCTAATTTCTTAAGAACATAACTTGACAAATGAGGGATGTCGGAAGTCGTAAACCTTTTAGGCGTAAGTTTGAAGTCGTAAGAGGCGTGTGTAGAGCTAACACAGCAAATTAATCTGCATTCTTAGCTCTTCATTGCTATAATATTAGGACGAAAAGTTACTCTAAGGATTAAATGGCTTGTAAGTTTTCTGTCGATAATTTCAATTTCATTTCTGTAAAACTTACAACAAACTTACTTAGAGGGCTTCAGCATGGTTTCAGCATAATAATTGTCATTTTGTGGCAATATTATCTCATCTACCCTAATTTCATAAACAAAACTAGCAAACACACAACAATAGCATCCCCCACTATAATCCTGACATAACAAAACCACTATACCCTCAACATAAAAACAACAAAACATTCCGAAACTTTTTGTAAGATTTTCAACAAAAGGTACTAAACCTTTTTCATTATCATCGGCCATCTTTCATTCGCTGTCTTGAAGACGCGACGCGACCTGCGCGACACAACTGTCGTCTCGTTCATATCACGACATTAAAACTTTTGGAAGCGGCTCGTGGAACTAAGAAGTTTTTCTTTATATTTACATAATTTTCGTGGCAAGAGTTGCGGGGATAAATGTTTATTTAGCTAGTTCATTTTGAGATTGTTGCTGGCTCAGTTTTGAGACGATTTCGGAATCAGAATTTTCTTTGAAAGTATGGTCCCACTTACTTATTTCCAAGATGAACCTTATTCTGCTATATTCATGAGCGAAGTAGTAATCCTTCTTAAACTACTAATCCCTCATAAAATTGAACTGTAAGCTGTTCTCTTCCATTAGCCCCAACTATTTAGCTCACGAATAAACATTAACAGCTCCATTCTAAAACAGACTCATTAGTTAGAAACCCACCCAATGGCCCATAAAGCGTACAGAGGTGGCTTTACAGTACGCACATATATTTATATGTACGTTTAATACCTGTCTGCCCTTAACGCACACATTAAAGTCATCCCCCACGTCAATTAACACGTACTTATGATCTCATTCACTTCCAGTATGTCTAGTAAAATCCGCGACACGACACGACACTGCACGGCACAACGAGGCAACTCGTAAAACTGAATTAAAAGCGAGAAAATGTCAAAGTCGGCGATGGTTTGATGAATTGCCGGTTATGTGAGTTCACGAATACCCTCCTTGTGTGACTTTTGACTCGTTATAACTTATACAATGTATGTTGAGTTATTACAATATCATGTATGTTTGCGAATAATATAACATTTTGGGGATGGAGTGTTGTTTGTTTATTTTCGCTTCACGCGAAAACTGTGTGACGAATTTCTATCATTTTCAAACTATCTAGTTATAAACTGTTTGGGAGTCGTACACAATAGCACAATGCCGTGCAGTGCAAAACATACACTACCCATAGACCGTTTCTAGGAGTAGATATACCTACTACTTACATCAATATTATTATTTTAGCGTATGAGTTCATTACAATGCTCATCAACCAAATAAAATACACTCAGTTATTAGTTGCCTTTAATGGCTACCAAGAGATACGATAACCTATTCTTAGTCTCTGGACAGCTATATGGCACACGACATAATGTGTAAAGCCCTTTATTACCCGACTGACGGGCCCACGTTAATTTTCGAATGAATTTAAATTGGTAATTATTAACAACGAACTTTCTGTCTGCCGTTAAAATTATCTGAAATCCATTTAGCTCGCTCTGATTTCAAATAGAACTACGGGTTTTTGTGAAAAGAATAAATTCTCTTTGGGGAATACTGTGAAAGGTTTTTACATGTAAATGTTAGCATAAAGTATTATTTATTATGTACATTGCTCATTATTTAATTTCGTTAGTCTTTACACTGTAATTTTCCGATAAACCGAAATATGATACACATTAAAAAGTCAAATTACATCCAAAATTACCAAATAGGTAATTTTGGATGCGGCACACATACCTCCTTACTAATAAACGTTGTATAGCGTCTGTATAGTTACACAACGCTTTGTCTTCTTCTTTCGAAAGTCAAATTACTGACGACTGAAAGAGAGAAAATGGTGTGTAACTATTCACCTGATATAATACGTTTATTAGTAAGGCAGATAATGTATACACTCAAATTCATAAACATGAAAACTGACCTAAGCCTTACTCAAAATATAACCTTATTAAACATCAAAAGTTGCCCGAAGCATACCAACGACTAGGGTCACTTCACACAGGTAGAGTCGTAGAGATAATTAATTTCGCTATGCGCTTGCGTCGCATGCATGAATATAAATGTAGTAAGAGATAAAATGCTAATGTCCGCAATATTCATACATATTTATCCTGCGGTGAGCTAGAGAGATAACGCCCGATAGCGAATCGGATTAGCTCGGCTTAATGCTGTGTTTGCATCTGTTCTATGGATTATTGTGATTTTTATTACATACACGGCAAATAATTTACTTTGGAATACCTAAGTGAGGAGGTTTATGAAATCGTTGTGGGATTATTTTCTATTATTCAAATATGAAACTTAGATATGGTGTTTATTTAATCATACTCAGGTATACACTAAATACTTATCCTTCAGAGCCTTTCGTTAAAGTGCGACAAGTATTTTATTTAAAAAAAAAAAAGCAGAGAACCAAAGTTATCGACAAAGCTCGCAGAATAAGCTAGTTGAAGTTGTAATAGGCCGGCCATATTAGTCGTAGAACCGATGACATTTGGGACGTGTTCTTGAGCGGAGACTGCGAATCGGCAAACGTAAGGTAGGACTAGGACGCCCTCAGGCTAGGTGGAGCGACGATCTTCGCAGGGTGGTTGGTAGCAACTGGATGAGAGTTGCCGAGAACCGAGCTGAATGGCGTGCAGTTGGAGAGTCCTATGACCAGTAGTGGACTGCAATTAGGATGAAGATGATTGTCATAGTGAATCAAATTCACTTATGTATATGCTACTGCGCATAATTTCTTATAAAAATCTTAAAGCACTCTTTAATAATAGAAAATACGGAAATGTCTACGCGACTAAAATACCTTCCAAGTTCAAGATTCTCTGATATTCATATACAAGAAGACAATAACAGATAGGCAAACAATAAACTATCCCGACAACGGTTGTTTGTATTCAATTACCATGTAAATATTCAAATAGGATCCAGAGTTAACACCCTCGCAGACAGGCGCAACGCGACGGTGTGACGCAATTCTGGCAGAACAATTTCCATGAAGATTTCGTAGATTTTTTTCTACTAGAGTTCCATCGCGCCTGTCTGCGGGAACCTTTACAATTTCATTACATTTTATCTGTCTTATCTTACGATGTAGTAGAGAATAACTTCCAACACTATTAGTACCTACTTGAAAATCTGTTAGAAATCACTCGTAATCTCGGTAATTTTTCTAATGAAGTGTACCCTTGTGAAGGGTAGGCGTTTTGTGGGACTGTCTTATGTAACTTTGACGTTCGAAAAGTGCTGATTCTCAGCCTAGTTTGGATAAATGACTTTTAAATTTTGGAAAAAAAAGTTTCGCACCCTCTGCAATGGAGTGACCTGTGTCGAATTTAGAGATTTTCGTAAGTTGTTTCATTCATGATTTTGTTACTGTAATATTTAATTGCGATATTTAGAAAACTACCTATTTCTTATCCTTAAATACCAACTCAGATCGGTTACAGGCAATAGGCTCGGCCCCTATTCATGGATTCAAACCTAAATAGCGAAATGTTGTGGTACTAATACACCCGTGCCTACTCAGCGAAATACTGGCGTAATGTTATGTTATAATCAGCCAACTTACCAGGGTATAAGAAGTTTATAAAGATACTACATACAATTTTTCAGTTAGTAATAGGAATAATGTTTATCATTATGCAAGTAGATTCCAACATTAAAATGGAGCAGTTAACGAATATCTTCAATCCAATCCGTATTTACTCTCGGCCCGTTTGAATGTATAAGCGGCGTAAGGGTTTTCAACAATTTGGGAATATTTTAAAACAAAAAGGGTAATTATTTACTTGAGCTCTCGCTCTTTTAAATTAACGGTGTTAGCAGTATTTTGTTTACATTAGATGGATTGAACATCGTCTGATGAGCAATTTGATCGTACACATACAGCGTTTAAAACCATGTAAATAAAAATAAAATGCTGTGCGCATCACTTAAACGTGGCTGGATCGAATTGTCTATTTTTTGTTTTGAAATGTTCGCAATATCCCGAATTAGGTTTTTATGGAAAGAAAAATTGGAAGTTTCCCATTTTTTTTATTCAAATTTGGCACATACTGAACGTTCCTTTTTGTATGGGATTTTTGTATGTATCAGCTAGTTCTAAATACGAAAACACTGTATTGGTAGGAATCAACGCGAATATAGCCATAAATAATGAAAAACTTCAAACTGACAACCTTATTGTATACCTTACGATTACTTCCTGATACCCATAACACACATAACATCACGCCTGTTTTCCCCGAAGATGTAGGCAGAGGTGTGCCTATAATACAGCCAGATTTCGCCAGTTATTAGGAGGCGAGTCGATTGCCATCAACCGAACACAAATCCGGACTCCATCAGGCTGCTACTGAGAAACACCTGACGGAAATACCCAATAACATAATAGGTAGGTACACAGAGCAGACACAGTCCCACAATTCCCCCGACACACACAACCGATCACAAGTACATCAATATTAATTTTAAAACCGCACCTCCGAGAGATACCGCAAAATATCCTTCGAAATTTAAGCGGCAAATACCGCGTACAATAGCCGGGCTTTGTCTTTACGGTATTAACCCATTAATAACATTAACAATGCGGTACACCAGCGGCTTGGTAATTGAACGCCGGTCCATCTGTTATCTTACCGTGGCCTAATGAAATTGTCTGTGAACGATAATTAATTATGCTAAGTTTGAATTCGGCTACCCAGGTTTTTTGAAAAAAAATATTAAAATAAAGTATTCAAGATTAGGGTTGTCCCCAGTTAATGGCAATATAGACTCGCCCCCCTATTTCATAGGACTCAAACATAGCAAGTGAATAGTGGTTGATACACCTCTGCCTACTCTTCAAGGACTACAGTCGTGATGTCGTGATGATGAGTATAATAATAATAATATGTATGTCAAGTCTCAACTTGTAACATTTGTTCTGAGTTCCTTTATATTACTTTTCGGTGTTTGATATAGGAAAATTAATTTTCATATTCATTAATCTCTCTACAAATATTTAATGTGTGTATATGTGAAAAATATTGGTTCAATCGACAAAGTGATTGAAGTTTGCTTGTACATTGTAAACCCAGTGTCAATATTTGACTCAATTGAAAGGATCAATGGATCTGCATCTCCCGCACTTTCGTAAAACTAACATCAATTGGCTCTCAGCCTCAGTCAAGTGCGAACGACACCGATGTTGATACACTTGACACAAAAGTATTTACTTAGAAAGGCGGTAAGCTAGATTTGGTTAAGAACATAATAAAATAAGACACTGAACGAAAAAAACTCGAATGCTTTGATTACATTCGCGATGCTAATCAAGGTTCATACGAAGATATTATGTAATGAGATCGTCTCACGTATGCTCAAACGTTGACCTAATTGTGTAAGGCGACAGGGGCCCATCTCGGCCCATTTAATAAAGCCTCCCAAATAAAAAGTAGAGGAGAAACCTACACATACGAAACGTACGAAAATGTTATTTTGCACATTTCCCTCAAACGCACAACGCTCAGCGTAATCCCGAGGATTGGGGTACACATTCGCAACAATACATTTTCCAAATTGTCTCCTTGAAGACGCAATAATTTAAAAAGGCGTAGCCTTGGGAGTTCAACTTGTGATTTCATTGTCGCGTAACGCGGGTAACGCGACCCGAGGTGCCTATTCGTGTTTTTATTTACGTACCAACACAGTTTGTTAATGACGATGATGTATTGCGACCATTTCTTACGCAATCTCTGCGTAAAATTAAAAAGGTTCCTCAGGGAGCTATTTTCGGCCCTGTATTAAATAAGTTTCGCGAGGGATTCGTGTGACTCGTAAGTGGCGGTAGTTACTATCTATCAGTGTTTATTACACAGGTACATGGAAGAACAGGTCCCGGGAGGGCTCGCCTGCATAAAGCTGACAGCCACACTATAGAGGATGTATTAAATCAGCCAACGTGGAAAAGATTTAATCGGAATGCTTTCTCAGTACGAGAACCGCTAAGGAAGAGATGGTTTAGCAACTTTGATAGTTATTCGTTTATGCAGCTTGCAATGTTGGTGGAAGCGCTTACATTACCGAGGAATACAGTATGTTTGCTTCGCTAAAAGATAAACGCATCAGTATTATGTTACAGTATAAGTACACACATCAAAAGTATCTAGGGATCAAGTACATTTTTAACTATAAAAAGTTATCCAATTAATGTTTACCAAATCCAGACTAGCTTCTTACTTTAAATCCTATGTTTAAGTTAACAACTTATCCCAATAGTTTGTAAAAATTAAGAACAATTGCAATTTTTGCAAATTGTGGGAAATTAAACTAAGTTAATGTCGTCAATTAATAAGAGGAATGGCCGCCCCACGTTCTTTCTAAGTCAAAAAGTTGTTGTTGGGTATGCACGTCATCCATACTCGGCAGAGCTCTTCTTTGGAACATATCCCATGCGTGCTCAATTGGGTTGAGGTCTGGCGATTGAGCAGGCCACGGCAGAACGTTGATGCGAGCATCGGCAAGAGTGCGTGTTACCTCTAGCCGTGTGTGGGTGGACGTGCATTGTCGTGCATTAGTCGAATCGAATCACCCCACCGGCTTCGCAAAGGGATGATCACGTAAACTATTTCGGTTGGTTTGTTCGCTTATCAGCAAGCCTAAGAAATGTAAATTATTTCTTATTTTAGTTTTATTATTATTATTTAATTCCAAAAATATGTTTTTCATTTTATTTTATTCTTTGAATATTTATTATATTAACTTAAAATTATGTGAGATCGTCCTCCATGTCGCTCGGCCACGCTGCCTGTGATACGATAGAGTGTTCAGAGGCGGCTTATGACGCTCTGTGTAGTGCCAAGAGCGACAGCCGCAGTTCGTTGCCTGGAATTAGCTTGCAACATTCCGACGGCTCTCATCATCTCTTCTCGTGGCAAATGATGTCGTCGCTCCATATCGATGCAATTTTTTTCAGTTCCGATTCAGAAATTGTAATGGTTTTGTAAAAACGCAATTACACTGTTGATTTTCTATTTTTAAATAAAAATTTAAAGAAAATTCTTCATTCAAATAGTGAAATTCACTAAAAAGAATCAACAACGATCCAAAAAAGTTTAAATAGGTAATAATCCTCAATTGCGGCGATTCTCTAAAACATACTTGATCCCTAGACAGTTTTGATGTGTGTATATTTGTGTATGTTTCAATTTACCCATGAAAACATATGACAGACGACAGACACCTTTCTGCTTGTATCAGTAGTGTGATATCTACATTACTGTAATTGGTGTAAAACCGTTTACTTTAATGAAAAATCCAAAACGTTTCATTCAAAGAGAAATTCAAGTTAATTGCATATGAAGAGCAACACAAACTAATTGTTTGCTCAGACGTCTAAACGAAGTCGCAACGAGATTGCATTTGTGAAATGGGAACAAAGTTACAGCGAGTCCCCGAAACAACTACATCTACTCGGCCTTAATCCAATAAAAATAAAGAAGATATTCGCTTGTGTTCTTATTTCCACCTTCACCAGTTGTTCCGACCACCTCTGATTTCCCAAAGGGCTTTATTTTAAAAATCCACCTCAACGTTAAAAAGGTAAAAATATTGTACTTGTGAATTTTTGAATCAAGTTTCCTTGTTTCTGTGCGGAGTTTTCTTGATTTTTCGTCGTCAAGGGATCATTAATGTGAGCCCTCGGGGTTTAGGGCACTAGAAACTTGTGGAGACGTGTGGGGTGAGCCTAATCAGTAAGGGTTGTGACGGAGGGTTGAGCAAACAAGGGAAACTTAGGACGACTAGTTTTGTTACTACAAAAGCTTTCGAGGGCTGGAATTTTTCTTTGAGGGATATAATGACTTTGTAGGCGTCTGTATGCGTTGAAGACAAGAGGGTAACTGCCAAGTACTTCAACATTAAAATATATATATTTTGATCGGTCTCTGGCAAAATCTTAATCACACACAGCTAAATTAAACAAGGTAATCCATCCATTAGATTATGCAAATCCATTAGAATATAACAAATCTTCCTTTAGCTTGTTTTTCATTTCTAAAACTGTATTGTTGCTGAAAATACCAACACAATACGTAGCTCATAGTACAGCAATATGTATATGAAATTGAGCGAAAAACACACAAACATGTGAAACAGTATTGGCCCACTTTGCTGTTTTCCTACACTGTATAAATCACTGAGTAATAACAGCGTGCATAAAACGCTGTGCAGCGATTTATTCGCGAATATACTTTGATAGTTAATACAATATAATTGTGTCTATTAATATTGTTGACAAAAGCTTCGCTAGTAGTTACAGGCGGAGTCGTAAAATGGCAAGCGATTGGCAGATGCACTGTTTTATAGTCTGAAGTGAGCGGATTTTGAATGGTGTTTTTTTATTTTATAGAATACAATATTTATTTCATATAAGTTAAAATGCTTATATTATATAAAACACTATTAAACTAGGTACCGTAGACCGGGGTTACTTTGATCAATATTAAACTTTGAAAGGTTCATATCTTTTAAATTTGTGGGTGTAAAAAAATACTAAATAAATCTAGTGATCGGTTTTTTTATTACTCTCGATTCCTGTAATAATAAGTGAAAAAAATTGGCTTGATTTTGAGAAAATAGTTATTTGTGCAACAAGAGAGCAAAGTTGTTTTTTGCTGCGAGTGTTGATTTTGAATCCCGAGTAAGCGAAGGATTCTATAATTGAATCACGAGCGTAGCGAGTGATTCTAGGTTAGAATCCTGAGCGCTACGAGGGATTCAAAGACACGAGATGCAAATAACTTTGCTCTCGTGTAACACATACAACTTTTCACCTCAGCAGCGAGAACATACAACATGTAAAAAAACACCTGTCCGATCCGTGAGGGTATTGTTAGGTATCGTACTGAGAGCATATTTAAGTGGAAATTTGCAGGAAAAAAGAATCCCCAATTTTTTTTTCAAAGGTGGATTTTAATAATTTACGTTTGGTGCGGGCGGCGGCCGTCGTAGTACGAGTTTTGCAAATTTTTTATGGATTTGGGGTAATTTTGGAACTAAAAATGTGAATTTCAAATACCAATAACTTTTTTTACTATAAATAATAATAAAAAAATTACTCTTTTGTAATTTTACTTCAGTACCACATGCCCTTTTCGGATCGGACAAGGTTTTTTTTTACATAATCTTCATCACCTCGTATTTTGCAGCCACCATCTTGGATTTACATTTTGACCACACTATCGACTTAAGCACTCTCAAAACTATGAAAACGATACCCATGATAAAAAAACTTGAATATTTTCGCAGCCACTATCTTTGATTTATATTTTGACCTCACTATCGGCTTTAGTACCCTCTAAAACTACGAAAACGACACCCATGAGTGAAAATTTTCGCAGCCGCCATCTTGGATTTTTATTTTGACTTCACTATCGGCTTAAGCAACCCTTGAAACCATAGAAACGATACCCATGAAGAAAAAATTGAAAATTTTAGCAGCCGCCATCTTGGATTTACATTTTGACTCACTATTGGCTTTAGCAACCTTGAAAACCATAGAAACGATACCCATGAAGAAAAATTTGAAATTTTTCGCAGCCGCCATCTTGGACTTACATTTTCACCTCACGATCGGCTTTGGCACCCTTGAAAACTATGAAAACGACACCCATTATGAAAAATGTGAAAATTTTGGCATCCGCCATCTTGGATTTGCATTTTAACCAAATTCACATTTACTATCTCACTCCGTCTTTCTTTCTCTTTGAATCAGAAGAAGACAGTCGCAAGCGCCTTTTCCCGTGACGATTTCTGCCAATGCACTCTTACCGCAAGCCGCCTATAGAAATTCGTTCAAAAAAAAAAACAGAATTTAAATAAAACCTTATCCTGTGAATCCGAACGTTTTATTGTTGGTTTCATTTTTGGGCCTACTAGAGGAATTTTGAAATCGAACTTCGAATCGACTTATTTCTATCTCTCGCTTTTTTCGTATCGAAGTGAAAGTGACAAAACTCATTGAAATTCAAATCTTTAGAATTTTGTCAGTAGACCCAACACTGTTCACGGCATTTAAAAAAAAAAAAATTAAAAAGTTACTTTGTCTCTCGCTCGCAGCAAAATCGAATTTCGCTCACTGTTTTTTGACAGCAAAACCTGCTTGTTTGAGGTGCTGAGGTGAAAAATAAATAAACTGCCTGATCAAAGTTATACGTAGGATGGGGTTACTTTGATACCCCTTATTCTATTGCGTAATTACAAAGAAATTATTGCGTAATTGCAAAGTAATTACGCAATTAAATAAACCCAATTACAATGCCAATACAATTTAAATATAATTACCCAATTATAATGCCAATACAATTTAAAAAATAAAAATCTATCAACGAGAAAAATAAATATTGTCGCATGGGGTAACTTTGATCTAACAATTTGAATTTACAATTTTTTTAATTTTTTTTTTTCAATTATCTTACAATTTTTTTTGTTTGAATGACAATATATTTACCTTTTTCAATTAAAATGATTGGTGGATTCCCAGCGTGTCCTCAGGAAAGGATTAAACAGTTGTTCAGTGTTCATAACTCAGAAAAAAAACTACCTAATTGCGTTTCGTTTTAAGTAATTCACGATTTTATATGAAATGGAAGTTTCTATCAAAGTTACCCCGCGATTCAAAGTAACCGGTATTAATTTAAATAGTTTGTGTTTTAGTTGCATGTTTTTGATAAATAAACAATATTATATATAATATATATTGATTACAAATATATGTTTTTTTTTTTTTTTTTTTTTTTTGTTTTTGTTTGTTTTATATTACTAACTAACTATATAAATAAGTAAACATAAAGTTAACTTTGTCAGTGGGTGATTACAAGCTAAAAGTATGATGATGATAAAGTTAACCCGATACGACAAAGGGTTAACTAACCCGTTGCGTTGGCTTAGAAACAATTCAAATATCTCGTGTAGCGCTCACTGTGTTAACGCTACCCTTACGTAACCGTAATTTTATTCCTACACTAAAGTTCAATAAATTCCTACGAAGAATCTGATAAATTTATTTCTGGAAAAATATCTAGAACTGCTTTGCCTCGAAATAACTTAATTTGCATTGCTTATCAAAATATTACATGTAGTTTCCTGTAACCTTCGATCGCTTGTATTCTGATTTCCTGGAACCTAACTTACCTAATCTAAATATTTGATTATTTCTCCGTACTGTCTTTTCGCGCCGTGTGTACCAAGGTTTAGCTACATTAAAACCCAAGCCAGTTTAACAAGGTGCGATCGAAACAATTACCTGGACCTGCTTGTTTTGAAATGAATTCACAAGGATTTAATTTACAAAAGTAATGTTCGTGAAACTTGATCCCCACTAAACACGGGCTATAAAAGTGAGTTGCCGTGTCGTAAACAGTTACTGAGCAGCGAAGGTGCAATGTGCAAGTCTGTGCACAATAAACACTGTGTGGTAGTTGGAACACGACTCACACAGCGCCCATAGTGTCGATATGGCCGACAATAACAGCCCTCGTAAAATTTGATTAACCCGTTGCAAGTCGTACTAACCCGTTGCAAGTCGTATTAACCCGTTGCAAGTCGTACTAAAATATTGATGTATAATATTGACGCTAATTCTGTTTCACAACACGTCTTTTCCCGTATAAAGTTTCATGTAATATATTTTAATACAGTAAATTGTACTATAATGTAAAACGTAGTTCATAATCATGTGAAACTAATTTGAATAACGTAAACACAGTATTACTAGTTCGTGATGTTGTTATATCTGGCAATATAATTGAGTTATCTAACTGTTGTTTGATATATATTTGTAGTATTTATTTATAGTATTTATAAATTATCTGATCTACAATTGTTGTAGATATTTTGTGAATTTATGAAATATCATAATAATAAACATAACACAACATCACATAACGCGCATAACTTTATAAAGTCATTCATAAAAATCTTCCGCATATGCAAACCCACGCGTGTAATCACAAATCAATAAACCGTGCAGAAAAGCTCTATTTCTAATTTCTAACAAGGTTTCCATACAGATCTGATAATAAAAGAAAAACAAAGACGAGAGCAGCTGCGGGTTTTCCCACCAACGTAAGAGTTGAATGTGATAAAATGTAGGTTTTAAGGTTGCTGAGAAACTATATATTAACGTCTAGGGCTATTATATACGTATAAGCTTTTATTTTTTACAAGCTGACACGACAGACGTTGTCGTGTCAAAATTTCAATATTGCCTTGAGTTCAAACAAAAAACATATAGAAAAAACACTTCGTTTTTCCCGAATTTTCCAATGTTCCGTTTTTTTTTTTAATTTCTTAAACCTAATTCGGACCATAACAAACATTTCAAATTAAGCAATAGCCAAATCGGGTTTGCCGTTAGCATGTGATGCGCTTACCAACGGACAGCATTTCATTTATATTTCTATATATAGATGAATATAGATAATTTTATTGACTTTACCTTATGATTTTATGAAACAGCTTCCATGTTACAAGCATATCAAAAGTAATAATATTGTTTTCAAAATTCAGATTTATCTTCAGTTTTTAATGGACGAGACACGTCATAAATTATTTTTTCTTTTCCATTACCGCCACTAACAATTCTATATATTTTAGTTAAAATAAAATGTTAACAAAACCCGTCGTCTGTCAAAAATATATTTAAAAATATAGCTGGTACGACATTACCCTGCATTTAACGTTTGGTTGTTACTGTTGCTAGCTCTGCATGCTTGGTATTAAAAGCTTTTAGCTTCCGCATGTAACTAACGGGTTATAGTCTGTGATTTAGATGCCTCCTACATGTTTTATGGGTTATATCGTTTATGGGGAGCCTGGTTTTATGCACATGACTAGGCGATGGGGGGAAACAACGGTTATTGGATGGAACATAGTCGGTTCCATCGTGAGTTTACTTCAAAGACTTAAGGATTTATAGTCTGTTAGTTACGACTATCTATCTAGTAATAGGAATGTTTGCTGATTTATTTTTCTTTTTTTACGTAATCAAAAGATTACGGCAATACATCGAGTTAAAATGTGGCATGACGTCAATCCCCGGTAGATTTTATTCCAACTTGCGACATAGCGAGCCCCCACTCCCCAACTTTAATAAGTTTTATTTAACTATTTATTTAAATTAATAAGGTAAAGCCAAAAATACGTGTCTAATATTTTTTTAGCATCATAATTGCGTAGCATACTATCAATTACAATCCGAATGATTTTGAAGAATATTGATAATCTAAAAAAATTGTCGTTGAAAAACGTAATGAATGTTGTTGAACTGTCAAAATGAAAGCCATTGCTCCTGTACGTATGTAACGCAATTACCCCGCAGGTTTTGATTGAAGACGTCTCTGAAAAGGACTAAGTGAAGTATACTTCCCAACACGCAACACAAAAGCCCTTTCTAGAACTTATTTCCGCGACTTTTCGACCCCTAACTGTTCTTTATTAATGCCTTTTGCCCAAATATCGGCCATTAGGCCAGTCTGACGCTAGTCTCGGCCGGGATATGCGGTGATTTATCACAATTATAGGGATATCGGACCCGCGGGACCGACGCTGGATATGACCGTGCGTAGCTCATTTTGCCACACTAGTGAGTAATGACATATTTGCGACAATCGATTTTTGTATAAAACAATATTCAAGCCTGATTGATTAAGAAACTTTACAAAAAAAATACTGACACCAGTTTTTGTACCTCTTTATTCATCCAAATAGCTTTTGTCTCCGACCTTGTCCGCCTGGAAGAAATATTTCCTATGGCATCCTTCTTCTAGACATAACCTTTTACAAACTCTTTATAATATTAGTAAAAAAGCCACATAGAAAAAAAAGAAAACTCACTGATTTTTAAACTTGAAAAAGAAATATATTAACTGACATCGTATTAACCTAGTAACCCTCTACACAGGAACTTGAAACGTTACTCAAAATAACGTTACGCGTAGTTCTGGTAACGGTTATTTGTACCGTTCCATCAGGATCGTAACAAAATTAATTCCTTGGCTAAAACGATGACAACTGGAACAAAATCTTTAACTATTAAAAAAATACCTATTAATAACCGCGTATCGAAATGAATAGGTAACGTTATTATTCGTTATACCGATATGTTATAACGAAATAATAACGTTACCTATTCATATCGATACGCAACGTTTCCAAATAAAAATAAAGTTGACACAATCAAATAAATGGAAAAAAAGGTATTTATTCACAACACTGTAATAGATGCGCACTCTCGAACGAACTTAATGTTTGAATACGACTGTGGCTTACCACCAGCCGGCCACCGCGCCGGCTCGTACTCCCGTACGGTGGCCGGTGGTAGTGGGCGACGACTAAGCGGTACTCAGCCGGAAAAGTTCTTAAAAATAACGTTACAAAATTAATTTGTTATGTTATTAGAAGCGGTTATAAGCATAATGTTACTGATAGGTTTATAACATATCTTAAAATATTAACTTTTTTTATTTTTTTATGAAAATGAAAAAATGAAATGAAAATGAACGATATAAGGTAACATTTAGTGTAACGGAATGGAATTGAAGTCCCTGCCTCTACCTCTCATCATATTAACAGGTTTCTCATAAAGTAATATTTTAGCAAAATCCTGTGCAGGTAAATACATAATAAAATGTCAAAGCAAAATAAAACAAGATCTCTCTAGGGACATGCAGTAATTTTGGGACACCGTTTTAAATAAGTACATACAATTATGTTGCTCAATTATAAAAACATGACTTAAGAGGGTTGTTTTACCCCTTGGTCAAAAGCTAATCTTATTTATGTATGTATATTAATCTATGTATACTAATATTTATACTTATAAACTAATATAATAAAGCTGAAGAGTTTGTTTGTTTGTTTGAATGCGCTGATCTCAAAGAACTACTAAACTAGAACGTATTTTAGACCAATTCTTGAGGAAGGTTATAGACTATACGAGCAGCACGTTACGACACTAAGGAGCCGATCGAAGCGGGTGAAAATTCGGGACAAAACTAGTAGATCGGTATTTTTTGCTGTGATAATAACAAAAGGCCAATTTTCGCCAAATGTTTTCCCCTACCAAATGTCATAGTCCATTAATTCATTATTATCGTTACCTTAATCTGAACTAATATTATGAAGAGGTAAAATTGTTTGGTTTTTTTGGGAAGGCACTGAATCGATAACAAAATTTATTTCATTGTTAGAAAGCTACAATATTGCAGAGTGTCTTAAGGCTACTAAACACAGTACCTACCGACGGCACGCACCGCCGGGTTTTGCCGAGCGACACTTCTTTATTTGGCAGCTCTTTTGTGCGGTAAGCCGGGCGCACCGTGGCTTCCCCGGCGGCATTGCCGGCACTGTGTAAGGAGCCTTTATGAGGTTTTGCGCGATTGAAGTCGCGGGGAGAAGCTCGCGGGGTCATTATCATCATCATTTCAGCCGAAAGACGCCCACTGTTGGACATAGGCCTTCCCCAAGCACCGCCACTTCAACCGAATGTGGATCATGTTTTATTTCTTTATTTCTACTCATCTCTCTTGCAAACCCGAAACGCGCCTTTGAAGATCATCACGTCAGTTATCCCTGTGTCACCAACCATTCGTCAAAATGACGACGCGTACCTTGCGTTTTTAGTATTTTGATTAGACCTCCGACCTCCGCTACGTTATCTGTTTTTTATACCTTCCTGATTAGCATCATTAATGACCCGCAATTACTCATTATGGATGCACGTTTTTTTTAAATATTTTTATATGGGGATATATCGTATGATCGTCGGCGTCGTAAAATTTCAGACTAACTGCAACGAAGTTTGAGGTAAACCATAGCGGAGGTTTTGAAAATTGTAGACTAGATCAGGAAAGTTGTAGTCAAGGCGATCCCTAAGGTCGTTTTGTGTCATAACTGAAGTTGATTAAATAAATATTGATGTTTTAATCCGTCGTAAAATTTACGAATGGTTGATGCTAGCAACTAGCTTCATCTTTCTGGATAACTGACCGATTCTTTGACAATTCAAAAGTGCCTGTAAATGGCGTACAAGATATTTGTACCACACGCTAAATTAGCGATGTTTCTTAATGATGACTTGTGGCCAGAAGGTATTCAATTTCGAAAGTTTATCTATTTTAATAGAAAAACTTATGACAAAAACAAAGAAAATAGAATAATACATAATGACATGACATTAAACGACGATGTTTGTACACAACAACAACAATAACAACATAAACAACCGGACCAATACTAACTCAAAACTTGTTAGTTTTAATTGTAGGTCGGTAACCCGCTCAATTGAGTGCGTAAGAAGCATATGCCGATCAGCTGACATAGTTGCCTTACAAGAGACGTGGTTGCTGCCACAAGATATATCGTTCTTGGGCACGATTGATGCTGAGTTCGAGTTTACGGGAAAGTCTGCGATAGACACCGGTGCCGGTGTGTTGCGTGGACGGCCATATGGAGGTGTCGCTTTACTTTGGCGTAAAAACATATTTCAAGCAGTTTCGGTCATACAGTGTGTTAGTGCGCGTATATCGGCGATAAAAGTGACGTGTCGGGACCGATCGATGTTAGTGTTCTCGGTGTACATGCCAACGGACTCGGCCGACGGTCTTGCCGAGTTTACGGAATGTTTGGGTGAGATGGCGGCGATAGTGGAGGAGTACAGTGTGGACTCTGTGTTTATGCTGGGCGACTATAATGCGCAGCCCGGCGAGCGGTTTGGCGTGGAACTGTTTGACTTTTGTGTTGAACAAAAGTGGCGCTGTGCCGATGTTGAAATATTAGGACCTTTATCGGACTCGTATACGTACGTAAGTGACATTTATGGATCTCATAGTTGGCTAGATCACTGTGTGGTATCTGAAGCGGCGTGGACATCGGTGGTTAACGTAAAGATATTACATGGTGTATATTGGTCAGACCACATTCCATTAGAAATTACGTGTAACTTTAACGTACTAAAAACTAAGACCTACAGTCATGTTAGCGAAAGAAATAAAATTGTGTGGGGTGAAAGGGATTTGACACAAATTGACATGTTTAGAAATGTATGTACGACGAGATTAAGAGAAGTTGATTTTCCTTTTGAATTTATAAACTGTAGTGACAAGTTGTGTACAATAGAAAAACATAGATGCATTATTGATAAAATGTATAGTAACATTGTTAACATTTTAAGTGAAGCGTCATGTATTAGCTATTCTGGACCGGAACAAAACAAGAAAAAGCCCGTAATAGGGTGGAACAAACATGTTCGGCAGGCGCACTTGGAGGCTAGACTTGCTTTTCAGAATTGGGTGCTATGCGGTGAACCTAAATTTGGTACTGTATATTCCAGCATGAAAGAGACTAAGCGAGTATTTAAAAGTAAATTGAAGTGGTGTCAGGACAATAGGGATCAGATAAAAATGAATATCATAGCATCTTGCCACGATAGAAAAGATTTCAGTAAGTTTTGGAAGCACACTAACCAGCTGAACGGCAGGTCGAGCCTTCCTGCGAGTGTTGAGGGTGTTAGCGAGCCTGCAGCCATTTCAAACTTATTTAGGGATCATTTTACTGTGAAGTCCCCGCTAGGTGCAATGGGAGAGGCCTCGACGGCTAGGGAGCCCGAGATGGAATCGATGTTTAGGTTTTCAGCTAAGGAAATAGAGGCAGTGTTGAGAGGCATGAAGCGCGGGAAATCACCTGGGCACGATTCCTTGAGCATCGAGCATTTACAAAATGCGGGTGTTCATATGCCTAGAGTTCTGTCGTTGTTTTTTAATTTATGCCTCTCACACACGTACCTTCCGCACGACCTAATGAAGACGTTGGTGGTGCCCATCATAAAAAATCGCACTGGGGACGCTTCTGACATAAATAACTATAGGCCCATATCGTTGGCTACGGTAATTGCGAAGGTGTTGGACAGTGTGCTGGACAAGCAGTTAAATAAACATCTGTCGCTTCACGACGCTCAGTTTGGCTTCAGAGCTGGTCTTTCAACTGAACACGCTGTTCTGTGTCTTAAGCACACTGTTCGATACTATACGGATAGGAAAACCCCTGTGTATGCGTGTTTTCTGGACTTATCAAAAGCCTTCGATTTGGTGTCCTACGGTGTTTTGTGGAAGAAGATGTATGATGAGACAACGCTTCCAGGTGAGTTGATCGAGTTATTTACGTTTTGGTACGGCCATCAAACCAATATGGTGAGGTGGGCAGGCGCGCTATCCGATCCGTACGGGCTGGAGTGTGGGGTGAGGCAGGGCGGCCTGACCTCACCGAAGCTCTTCTGTCTGTATGTGGATCGGCTGATTCGTGAGCTCAGCGGCACTATGGTAGGTTGTTCAATTGACGGAACACTTGTTAACAACATAAGTTATGCCGATGACATGGTGCTGCTGGCCCCATCGATCAGCGCCCTCAGGACACTGTTGTCGGTTTGTGAGCAATATGCGGAGGCCCAGGGCCTTAGATATAATGCAAAGAAGAGCGAGTGTCTGATGTTCAAGGCAGGCACTAAAAGCTATGATGTACCATCTATTACACTTGGGGGGACCGCTCTAAAGTGGGTCACTTCTTTCAAGTATCTGGGGCACTGGGTCACTGCTACGCAGACCGATAATACTGACATGGAGAGGGAACGTAGGGCGCTGTCAGTCAGAAGCAATATGTTGATCCGTAGGTTTGCAAAATGTTCAAATGATGTTAAGACCACTCTGTTCAGGGCATACTGCCAATCTCTTTACACTTGCAGCCTATGGGTCGACTACACGCAGAGGGCTTACAGCGCCTTAAGAGTCCAGTACAACAACGCATACAGGGCACTGTTGAGGCTGCCGCGACACTGCAGCGCATCAGGGATGTTCGCTGAGGCACGTATAGATGACTTCTATGCAGTCATACGGAAGCGTGTCGCTTCCCTGATGTTACGGGTGCGGGGCAGCGCCAACAGTCTCTTGATGACTGTGGCGGATAGGGCTGATGGCGTAATATTAAAACACTGGACGAGGACGCAAGTGTTGCCTTCAAACCGTGCCCAGAAGTAGTGTGTGTCGTTTTTATTGATTATTGTGTGTTGTTAATTATTATTATTATGATTGTTTCTGACATGTGTTTTTGAATTTGATTTGATTTTATTTATTTTGTGACAATGGTGTATGTACTAATACTAGTTTGTAAGTTGTTTTTGTCTTTACTAAAAAAAATTGGATTGTATTTATCTGAAATAAAATGATTGATTGATTGATTGATTGATTGATTAATGAAATAAATGGTTAGGTTAGTGAGCAAGTTTTTCAAAACAATAAACGTAGGTCCTACCTGAAAGATTGGGTCTTCACTCATGATCTCTTTTACATCTTGTCTTATCTTCTTCTTCTTTTCGTGTCGATGGTACTTTGTTTTATATTATTTGAGACTTTGAACCATAAAGCTAAAGTTCTGTTTAATAATATGTTACAAAATACAAGTAAAGTAAATCATCTTCGTTCTCACCAAAAAGTTCGAAAAACAACACACAAATACCTTTTTACTCAGTTTCCATAGACTATTTTCAGTTTTTTTATCAAGCTGGGTCAAAGGGCGCACCCCTACTTCGCAATCACTTAGACCCCCGTCCAGGGTTCAAAAGGGATTTTTATAGATAAACTTCTTACGTGTATGTTCAAAATAACTTTAATATTATATTATTATTCTTGTATATGAGCTGTACCTAACTAATGTGAAGTGAAATTGAGAAAGTTTTTGGTTATTATTTTTAGATTTAAGATGTTTTTTTAATTTTTTGTATCTTTGTTGATTTATTGAAGTGAAACTTCTAAGGCGGTGATTCGATAATTGGACGAGAATCGAGAAGTGTGTATCTCAAGGACGCGTCACGTTTAGACACATTTCGTTACATGAGAGATTTTTTTTTAAGCTAGACCTTCTTATTTTTTTTCGATATCCAGTATCATGATATTATTCAAGCTACTATACACAGTAGGTACTTATATAGGTATACAGTACCTGGGCGACTGAGGTCTGCTCTAGTGAAAATAGAGAATGCTCATTTAATAGTATGAAATATTATAGTTCATACTAATTCCATGTATAGTACATACTAATTCCATGCTGCCATGACAGTAGGGACTTACTAATTCCATGCTGCCATTCTAAGGTAGCCATCTTGTTCTAAACTTTGGGCGGCCGAGCTCTACTCGGGTAAAAATAAGGAGAAAACGATTTTTTCCAGACAGTAAGACCTAGCTAGATCGATTTTTCGCCCCCGTAAACATACAACTTTCATCGAAATCGTTAGAGCCGTTTTAGAGAACGTGATTACAAATATTGCTCGTATAACAGTAGGTATAGGATACTTACTTCTTTCAGTAAACTAATGCCCATTACCTACGCTTGTGAGGAATCTCTTTTATACAGAGTCAAATTAAACTAGGTAGCAAAACCTCGCAAACGTCATGGATATCGATATGTAAACACTACAAAATTAAAATTAAATTCGATGTTTTTTTTTGGAGTCAACGAGCTGGCAGTATTGTTACTAGAAGACTAAGTTAAGAAAATCTGTTTCTTTTTTATCCTGTTTGGATTTCGATACCCATCTCGTCTGTGAAGTTTACACAAAAAAAACTGTTTTTTTTTTTACTAATATTTCAAGTCACTACTCTACCTGCGGTTCATGACCCCAAGAAAACTCTTCAAATTAAGTAACTTCTTTTTAATTTTATCATGTTTAGATATACCCATCACGTCTGCTAGTTTCTCTATCTAATTTAATTTGACCCGGTATAAATGGTATTAATGATACTGAGAAGATAATTATGTCTGTTACAACTAGGGTTGCCAACCCTACTATAAAATATAGTATCCTGCTATATTAGAGGCCTAAATACTATATTTCTAAAGGAAAAATATAGTCGGCGATACTTCTATATTTTTATTTCAATACAAAACGGCGATATGATCGCAATTCGACCAGTATTAATCTCATAAAAGCTGAAATAAAGTAGCAAAAAATATGCATTTAAAGAATAAAAATGTTTTTGTAACATACCTACAATATATTTTAATTTTTTTCGCCATCTTCTATATTTCTACAGACAATGGCTTCGATAATACTTTATTTCTTTTTCTTATTTTTTTTCAATTTTTTTTTGTTTCTTTTCTTTTTTTTTGCAATTGTTAGCACATTTCTTGATGAATTTTATTGAACAACATGCTAAGACCCTTAGAAGCCGAGCAAAAAGAAAAATAATTCATGCGGATGTAGTCGCGGGCAGTAGCTAGTTCCATACAAAAATAAGCCTAGGTAAAGCACGTTTTCCACCAATTATTGCTCTTAAAACTTTCTCCAAATTCATATTCTAGTCGCTTCGTCTCTCTAACTAGAGCCTTCAAAACGTAATCCTGAAAGAAACCTATCAAATCAAAGTTGGAAACTTTCAGAATCAACTTATGACTATCTACGCACTAGATTGTAGAGATAACTCAATCTTAGGTAAGGTAAAGGTATCACGAGGTGCGAGTGAGACCTATATCAAAAAAAAAAAACTTTGTTTAAATATTTCTTTTACCTTTAATAATTGCGTTCTTTATCAAAATTTTAAGGCTGCGTCCTATTTAAAAGCGATCGGTCGTGTACATAATGTCACTTTTTGTTCGGAAACCGAAAAGCGCCCTCTGTTGGCGCGACCACGCGTTCAGGTTCACCGAACACAAAGTTCAACCGATCGTGTATTCGCGCGACGATCGCTTTTAAATAGAACGCGGTTAAAGGCCCATTCCACGACGCTACTCAAATGTCACAGACTCACAGCACTAAATAGTATTTCAAAAATGGTCTGAACTAGTTTGTAATATGTTACTTTTGAATAGCGTCGTGGACGATGAGCCTTAGAAAACAAAATGGCAAACAGACTCCTACTTATTTCTGCTTATATCCTGTGGTTACACTCCTGAAAACAAAAGCTTACTCGGCGGATGAGCGCAACTAATAGATCATATTAAAACTTTGTTTATTAAAACCAACTTGACGAACTAATTATTTCTTCTAAACTAAATTAAACATGACCAAATTGATTTCAACGAAAAGTTAGCATAGAAGAGTAAATACAGATTTAATCAACAAAAACATAACAAAAATATTTAACTTTAGTTTAATTTTCTGCTTGTTGATATTGTTAATTAACTCGTTTCTTAGTTATCAACTTGGCCAGATTCTGCGTTCCCCTCTAGGCCGTACTTTATTCCAAATTGGTAAAAAACAACCTCATTATAAGGAAAAGAAAAACCTTTTTTTATTCACTGAAATATCTTGGAATATTGTTGGTATAATTATAATGAAACCTTTCCTGTTTTATCTCACGAACATAGGAAACCAGCTTCTAACGAGCCTATTTATAAATACGAGGCATCGCGAATTTCCCGCGCATTTCGCTGTCAGATTTTAAACAAGGAACAAGGCGACTATATCGCAAAATCGCGACGCGTTGCGTGTTAAAGTTCCAAAACAATAGTGTATCTGAGTTCACGCACCAACTTTCTACTATTCAGCCGCTAAAAGCCTTTTGTTCTTAACAAAAAGCCTCTGTAACTCATGCAGTAACACTTGAGACTGACTCATGGTACAAGTGAAAATATATTAATATTGGCCCGGTTTTTCACAAGTAGGTACCTCTACACTTGAAGCTTCTCTTTATAATTATTGTATCTGTTTTTGTTCCAAAATAAACGATTTTACTTTCATTTATTTTGCTTTCAAATAATAACGCAATCCACTGTGAAATCCCTGTTAATGTTAGTTTCCTAAAGCTCCAGAAATACAGAAAATTGTTTACTATTTATCGATATCGTGCAATATTCAGCCATCGAAGATTCAAACTGACATAACCAAAATTATATTTCTCAAACCTTCATTCATATTCATAGTCGTCGCAAATATACCAAGAACGACTGAATACAGCAATCACATCACACATGAGGCCCATTCACTTAAATGGAACATCAAGACGCCTTCAAATTTCCCAGAAATAGTGGGTAATGGGTATAACTGGATCGCTCGTCGCTTGGGCCCAGCGTTTCTGCTGGGGGCAATTTCACCCCTTATCTTCAGGAACCTTAGCGCGTGACGCGAGGTTATTTACGCGCCCGGCGCCGCCCCTAATCCCCTATTTATTCCCGGAGATGTATCTGAAAATTAGGGATCACGTCTGGGGAGGGATCCCGGGGCTGGTTAATTTGCGGGATTCAGGGATCGCGGTGTTGCGTCGCGGAGACAACGCTACGTAATGATTATGATACTGATATGTTGTGAGACACTGATTGCGACTGCAAGCTTTAGCTTTTGTACTGTGGGTTGTTTGAATAATAATAATACAATGACGTATAGTACAGAGCCTGCGGGAATAGTAACACTTGTGCGTTTAGTTTGTGCTTTCAACTCTAATTATGCGTTTGGTTATAGACTGGCGTGAGGAAGCTCATCTTTATTTCAGACACACGTAAGGTTGTTAGTCATTGTTAGTTAGTAAACAAAACAAGTTACACAATAATTTACTTAAACTCTATTTCCTATATCTGTGTGTTTTTTAAGAAAGCAGTTACAACTTTTTCATTCCCAACACCATTCCTACGTTATTAATTTCACGAGTTATAATTTACTCTCTGCCAAATATTTCGTTGATTATTTTCACACTGATTGAATGAAGACTTACCAATTTATTTCCAATCTAGAACTAATACCTGCTTATTGTGAACGGGCCTGAAATATGAAATTACTTACAAGTCCTTCACAAAAATAGGTGAGAAACCCTATCGTAGAAATCTATAGGTACTGCTTCTACATCAATACAAGCCCATATAGAATTCGCAATTCGTCTGGCAGTACGCAGTTAAACCCGCGTTAACCTCTTCAAATAGCACCATTCGAGCCGACCCCCTTCGAATACACTATATATAACACACACGCTGCCTCGAATGGGCGTTTTAAAACACTTTTCCGTGTGTTTAGGTCTCCACCGATCTCATTTTAATGCCTACGGCCCTGGCATGAGACAAGGAAATAGAGTAGTGATTGGAGGTGAAGCGTTTTTTTTTTTCTATTTTATCGATAGTCGAATAATTATAAGATTTTTTTACGGCAGCTTGATCATTGACGTTTTTTCTGCCAGAGGAGAGATTTACTAATGTTGCAAGTCAACCTATTTGATGCGTCTACTCGACCGCACTTTACCTTACCAACTTAATAGAGAGATTGGTTAGAATCTTTTTTTTTCTGAACAATTCCTAATCCATTAAAATCATTAATGTAAAAATGTATTAAAGTTATGAGATTTTTTCTGTTAATTATTAATCAATGTTTTACCGTCTTCTTTATTTCAGGATTGCAAGTCGAATTATATGATTCTGTATGTTTTAATTAAAATAGCTGTCGGCTATATAATTGATAGGTAAAACTATTCACTCATTCCATATGCACAAAACGTAATATTTATAAATAAAAAATCTTTCAGCAATATTACAATTATTTATCAAATCGAACCAACATAATTTTGCAAATTTCAATAAGATCAAAATAACAAATTTAATTCAATTGTGAATATTCAATAAGCTTTCCTTTGAATCATTGTGTTTCGACTGAGTTCTAATTATCTTGAAATTATTAAATCATAGCTTCCAGAAATTCACACATTCCAGAGAATTTCAGTTTGAATAACATATTTTCAAAATAAACTGAAATCTGGAACTTCGTAATAATATAATTATAGCATTAACGACACCCAAACTTACCTGAAACACACATCAATACCATTCAGATAATTAAATTTCGACCTTCCGCAATCGAATAACTGGAATAATTCGAATAACTCGGATACGCGGCACATAATCACTCGGCGCACCTCTAACCCATCTGGGAGACGTGACGAGAAACCCACTATACGCCTTTGACGAAACCTTTGAGGGGCAATGGAGGGATTTTCAATTTTGTATGCGAATCTCAAATGTCCTTGAGACGCGATGAGATTATCTTAGTTTAGTTTGAAATACTTTATCTGAGATGAGGAGATCTTGGCTTATATTAGGCTTATACTAATTTGTGCTAAAGTTCTCTTTCACTTTAGGAGTTTTAGTGATTTTGATCGGAGGAATAAGGTTGGTTTTAATACCTTAGGATTCGGATCTACCTACTCCTTTGTTTAATAATAATACAGTAATACTTGGTTGATGGCAATAGGCTCGCCCCCTTTTACATGGGACTTAAACATAACTGGCGAAATGTGGGTGTACTACTACATGTACACCTCTGCCCAACTCTTCGGGGAATACAGACGTGATGTTATGTTGTGTTACTTGGTTAAGTGGGACCTGGATAAGTCAGAACTCCATATCTGGAACTCATGCTCATAATTAAATTGAGAAAGCGAGTGTATATTATCTCTTTTACTGAGACTATATTTTAAAGAATACTTTTCCTAAATTGTTTTATTTGAATTTTATATGTATTGACCTCTTTAACTGAGATAACGTCAATTTATTACCTCTCTGACTAGGACTTCATTGCAGATAAATTTCCGTTTTGTTTACTAATTCATAGTCTACCCGCAAAATACGTTACTTTACTTATAATCAAACCCTCTGTAAATGACACAGATATTTATTTATACCTGGATATCTGAGACACTGGGTAAGTGGAATACTTCTTTAAGTGAGACAAATTTGCAGGTCCCATAAGGACATCCCTGTTATCTTGGTTTCACTGTATATTCTTTATTTCGGATTCGGACTACAAGTACACACAATCCATATAGTATTAGTAAAAATAACTTTAAAACGTTAGTAAAATTTTATAAACTAAAACAAATAAAAATGGCGTGGCCCAACGCAACTTGGCACGTGCCTGCATACTAGAACTCGGTCAGTTAATGGATTCAAAATTTGAAATGAATATTTTCGAAGAATATTAATATTATTGACACAGCGTTTTCATCATCATCATATATAAGAGATAATAAAATGGAAACTTTCACAAATGACACTAATCTTAAATATTTTGATCATATTTTTGTAAAACCTACCAACTAAGTTCACGTGTGGAAGCAATAAATGTATTGAGTTTTGAGTATTTCAGACTTATATTCACATGTACCTACATGTCTATAAAAAACATTATACCTAATTTAAAATATCTCGATAATAAACTAAGTATTAAATAATAACATCACAACTGTTGAACTGCATGGTGCCGACCTATCAAGCCCTCCCATCAAACTACTGCGAAAGTTCACTACTTAACTTATTGACTCGACTTTATTGTTTTATAACCCATCACGTCGGAATTACCCTTCCGGAACTTCCGTTTAATTAATAAAATTTCATGTTTCACCCGACTGGTAATAGTTTGTGATAAAAAAAGTTGTAAGAGCGATTTTTCCGAAAGTTCTTCCTAACATTGAAAAATGTATCCTCCTTCACAAAATATATTACAAGGGTAAAATACTTAACATTATCTTAAGATATGTATTACGAAACCAGGGAACGTGAGAACTGCGACCTCAACCCGGGAATCCTAACTACGGCCGTATTCGAGATAAGTATCTCTAGTCTTAAATAAAAAAGGTAAGCAAAAATTACGAACGTAAACTTTATACAAAAACCTATTGAAATAACTGCTCTAAATTAAAGAGTCTCAATTTTCTATGGCAAACTGACATAAGCCCTGCGTTGCCTATGGGCATCTACATTCAAACCAGAAGTTTCGGAGCTAGGGCTACCATATCTCAGGATTGCGGCCGTATTTAGGAAATCTCTGGATTATGCGATTTTTTTATTGCAAAATTACAACCAACATTAACAAAACTATAATCTTCTTTCGATAGTATCTCAACGCAAACCAACGTAATTAACATGGACATCTCTAAAAACATAATGTAATTTACCATCATCATTTATTAAGTGAATTTAACAAAATATATTAAGTGAATTTAACAAAAATATAAAAAGCGTGGGGCGGCGGCGGTGAAGTGCGTGGCATGATTTGTTTTTTTTTTTTGTCACATAATTGTTTTTTATTGCGACAACATCTCAGGTCTTTTCTACGGAAATCAAGCTTTCTTTCAGGACCGACTATTTTCCATATGGTAACCCTATTCGTAGCTGCGTTGCCGGCGCAAAGGCAAAATTGGAATCTCTCATGCCATGTGCCTGTAAAACACATCAAATTGAACCACAGCAACCCTGCACCCGGTAGAAATACGAGCGATTGTAGTTTCCATTTCTCCGAACGAGCTCTTTCACAGACAGCTCTACTAGACTTATTAAAATCTACATGATCCACATAGAGGTATATATATCTGAGCTTCCTAACTGGCCGAAACAAAAGCCGTGGTCAATATAACTTGCTCTGCCTTCAACAAAACGAACTAAAGTTTCCACTAAAGCGCTTTTATTGTACTTACCTATGCTAATATTCTAAAGAGAGTGAGCAAATTTTGTGAGTTTGTGTATAGTGAGGGGGGTATTCCCCGGAACCACAGGTCCTATTTGAAAAATTATTTCACTATTTTAAAGGTACATTATTTTAGATGCACATGGGCTTTATATTATGTAAATATCTTCAAAAAGAAGTACTTCATAATAATAATGAAATACTATCTTGGTTTCATGCAAGCCTAGTACTTTTTGGAAGGTTATACTCACTTGCTCAGAACATCTCCAGATGTAAATATTGCACCCGTGCAAATCCACAGTCGCTAGTTTTGTATAAAACACTCCGTTTAATTTTTTTTCAATAAAAAATTGTCTAATATATTTTTATTTTTTTTAAACGCTGTTACTGCTCTATTACTCTATTATTCCGCTATTGCTTTTAGAGTATCTTTTTTTTTAATTGGCTTAAGTTATAATATACAGGGTGTAACGTAAATAACGCAAGACCATCATTGTACTCATCATTATGAACAACTTTTACTATGGGACCAACCCTGAAATCGCGAAAAAAAACAGCTGTTTAGTACATTTGTGTTCGTATAATTCGTCAAAATTCGCTCACAGCTGTTTTTTTTGCGATTTCAGGGTCTGTCCCATAGTAAAAGTTGTTCATAATGATGAGTAAAATTACCCCTTAAGAGGTCTTGCGTTATTTACGTTAGACCTTGTATTTACCTAAAGAATAGAACACTTCGGTGTTTATGTCTATAATTTATCTACATTGGCCTGACAATTTAAATATCCAGAAAATCAGAAATTATACAGTAGATTGCTAAATATCCATAATTGAATTCTATCATTAGATATGTAGATAGAATACTCTTTATTTTACACCTATAAATTGCAGACATATAAATCGTTAATCTATTTATAGAGCCTCATAAATGTTTTTACAGTAATAAAACAAACAATCGAATATGTACAAAACAAATCGGATTAATATGGAAGCAAATGTTACTAATCATATTAATACGTTATAAACAGTCGGAAACACTGCAGAGCCTGGCGTCAAGCCAAATGGAACCGTGATAATCAAATGAGGTGTCATATTTTATCCAAATTAAAAACGCGCGGATTTTCATTAGTGCAACCTAAGTTTTTTTTTAAATATAACTCCACTTTACTTAATTTTGAATTGGTCGTGGCAAATTAAATTGAATCCAATTCAAATTAGTCTCCTTACCAATAGGGATGATGACTAAAAAAATGTTTTTAGTCCGTAATGTAGATTATGAAAAAATAACGTACACGTATTTTTAATTTTTTTATGTTATCAAAAGATAACGGCGGTACATTGAGTTATAATGTGCCATGACGTCACTTGTATGTAGATTTTATCCATACTTGTGACGTATCAACCCCCACTCCCCAACTTTAATGCGTTGTATTTGAGTCATTTTTTATTAATATGATAAAGCAAAAAATACGTGTCTAATATTTTTTTATTATCTGACTGACGGACTAAATAGAATTTCTTTTTTTTTACCCAGGCATCATCCCTATTCTATTCTATTTCTAAACTGCTCCATTTCAATGCTTAAATAAATAGAAGACACTAAACCCTTTCAGTGAGAACCCTCCAAAAGTATCCAGGAGGGTCGCAGGGCAATGGACACCCTCGACAAAGACCCTCGGAGGTCACATACCTCCTCTAAAAGGGCTTTTTGTAAACACTGTCTCCTTTCCGATAGAAAACGAGTTTACTTTATCTAACAATATCTTCTCAGAAAGGGGTAAACCACCCTTCTTTTTGCAGAAATTACTACTTTAAATGTATACAATCGTGTCGTATGGTTTTATTTGCGAATCGAATCGAGACGAAATGTAAGAGCTAGTTTTTTTTACGAAATAACTTTATCTGTATTGTAAATTGTACGAGTACAGATAGTGCAATCCACGACGACGCGCCCCACTCCGCGATTACTGTACTGTAATCTGTACTAAGTAGGAGCGGAGCGGAGTGGGGCGCGTCGTCGTGAATTGCACTATCTATATGCTGTTTACATTTACGAGCAGATATGGGAATTAAAGAATAGAGCTGGGCAGATGTTGATTATTCCAGACTGCTACATATAATTGTTCAAAGGTTGTTCATCCATTGTACGTGAAAACTGCGCAAAGGATCATTCATCTAAATCTAATGCGACAAATTAAAATAAAAGGCTCAGAAATAGTAATTTTGTTGCGATGTCGTACTTAATAGGGAAAAAATCAGCGGTATTTTTATACAAAATTCAGAAACCAGTATAAAAAGCTCCAAGGTACTAAGAAAATGTTATTATTTTCGTCGTTGTTTGCAAAAATTCTGTAAACAGTTTGTGACACTTCGGATTTAGGTAGACAGCTCACTGGCTACGCCACCGCCAGACGCAGCCGGTCTGTGGCATGTAATCCTTCGTCCTGACTCTCCTTGACGTACTAGGGATACAAAGGGGCAACGAAGCTTAAATTTAGGTGATACGGTGTATTGATTGAGCTTGCGAAGCACACATTGTGACATGAAGTATTTTTACCCATTATCAAAATGCTGACACTGCTGAGAAAACTGTGGACTTAAAAGTTGAATAAATAATCGCATGAAGCACTGTTTCTTTAATCGTCTTTGGGCTATAAAGGTTTAAAAAGATACCACAACCAATTTTAAAATGTTAAAAATGAAACTCCTAATTTTCCACTTTTCTAGGAGAACCCATAATGCCTTTATCGCAAACGGCCATAACTCAGCCCGAACAGCTTTAATAAAGCTCTCACTGAAAACACTAGCTAAGCCATTTCCTAAGTAGAAGTACCAACAAAAGTCTTCCAACAAACATTTTTAAACCAGCACAGTCATTACCAGCCATTTTGTTTTGCATTTCACAAATACGTAGTTAAATTGGAGCCGCTGGTGACACAGCAAATTACTTTTTAGAGGAAATTTCGCGTACTCACTGTTGTAACGGGCGTTTGGTGGTCGCGGCCGCAAACAACCGAACCTACAAACAAGCCAAAAGTTTAACTTACGGACTTGTTCGTTCCCGAAATGCGTAATAGTTTGTCCATGAGTCGAGGGCGCCCTACGCCGCGTCATCCGTAGCTGTGTCCGTAGTTCAAGCGACGAGGCGTAATGAGGGCAATAACTGCATGCCAGTGTCGGCTACGTAATTATATATACCTAGTATTATCTAGCTGGACATATGTAGGTATAGGTAGGTGCGTGGTTTGGATTTCATGATTATACAACGTTGGGCAATGGATTGGAAGAGCGGGTTTGAAATACTTAGTATTGATAGCCTTTGGCTTAGCTCAATGGTATGAACTCTCGGGATATTAATTACTCCTAAAGCTGACAATAGAGCAGTGGTGGCCCAGTAGTAGGTCGTGAGTTCGAACCCAGGCAGGCGTTCTACTTTGTGTAAATTATTTCTTCACCACTGCTCTCAAAACGGTGCTGTAGGACCAAAAATTCTAAGACATTTGACATCTACCAATACGCGCTGGGCCCGCGTGATACGGCCCACTCTTTTTCACAGAGAGGAGGCCAGAGAGGTGTTCAGCAGTGGTAGCATTATAGGCTGATTATGTAAAGCTGATAAAACCTTTAAGCAAACACATATAAATGCACTACTTATAAAGTAAGCTTTCTCTGAGAAATAATCAACCCGTTCCACATACATAAAAAACTTTATTATACAAGCATTTCCCGATAACCCCTCGCACGAACACGCAACCGTACAAACGAGAAACAAATTATAGAACAAAACACAATTAATAGAACAACTAGAAAACAAATAAACATCGGCTACGTACTGGCCACTTCAAAGCTTACCTAGCTATTAATAAATACGCTATTTCCGACTCATGCACAATAGAACGACATAAGTATAACGTACGATTCGCAGAATTGCCTGGAAAACTGGCTAACTATAAAATTGCCCTGAGAAACGTCAGGTTAAAAAGTGAATGAGCGAATAAAGCCTACCGATTAGCTAGCCTGGTTATGGGAACTGGTGACTGCGTTTAATGAAATTGTTATAAACATAGAGGGGTGTATCATAATCGTAGACCTAGTGAGAACGGCCATGTGGGGAGAGCGGCCACTGGTTAATGCGAGGGAGTGAAGAATTGGGGCCAGGAGATGGGCGGGTAAAATTTCGCAATTTGCACTACGTATAATGAAATAAACTCCAATCAATGCGACGATAAGGATTTGCGGTTGTGATCACGGGTCCGCCCATATCGTCAACGTTAACACCTGACTTTTCTAAAATACTTTCTTACCACGTCTTATGCGGTTGCTTTTGTGAAGTTATATTTTAGATTTACTTCTCTTAAATTTTATCTTTTGGGCTGTCAGAGAGAGCATAATGGATTCTATTACTTGTCATGCAAATTCAAAACACACACACACATACATTACATTACATTGACTGTAGGTCTCCAGCAAAGAGTATAGCAATTGCAAATTACAAATTTACTTACATCATAATCGCGCCCGCTACTGCTTATCTCAACCCGCCAACTTACAAGCCACCGAACCGCTATAATAAGCCTATTCCATTTTAACGTATCCAACATGGAAATTATAGAGAGTGTGACGAATCCCAGTGTATTTGCTTCACAAATATGGTATCTACGTACACATGGGTAATTTGCACGGGCGAAATTATCGTGTGGAACCATTTATTCAGGAGTAGGAGACCACCCCAGTGGTAGACGATAGGCATTCGTGACGGGCGGTAGACAGTGTGGCCTGTAATTGAAAGTCTAGACTCATTTGTGCGATTTCTTTGTTAAAGAAACCTTTTTATTGTCACGGATCATGGATATGTTATTGTTTATCTTGTTATTATCATTTACTAGCTTTCAATTTTCTATCTAACTATTATGTCTATCAAATTTCATCAAAATCCGTTCACCTTTACGATTAGGACTAGTATGGATATGCCTAATTGAGATGCAATATAATAAGGATCTCCATGGGCACTACTCCATCATAATTGTATAACGTGCTTTTTCATTAACTTTTCAGCTAATGAGAAAGCTTCCCGGCAATGACACTCTTGTTTCTATTCTATTTTCGTAACCATTATGTCTTCAACAGTTTTCATCATGCGTGCTTGTAATAGTTTATTAATGAAGTCTTTATCATTGTTCACAGATGTCTCCTCTCAGGGCCGGAAGACGGCTAGCTACCTTTATCACGTCTAATGCTTTCCTGGTAAGTACCTATCGATCTTTTTCTTTATAAATAAGCCCTATTACTAACAGCAATGAAGTGAATAAAGGAAAAATACTAAAAAAAACCGGCCAAGAGCGTGTCGGGCCACGCTCAGTGTAGGGTTCCGTGGTTTCCCGTCCGTCACAATAAGTGTTCCTGCTTGCATATACGATTATACTACAAACTTAGTCCAGAAATTAATTTGTACAACTTTTTGTCATTTTTGTACAAAAACTGTTGTTTCCATCAAGTTCAAAATAATTTTCCTAGAAAGTCCTTATAAAGTTCTACTTTTCAGATTTTTTTCATATTTTCTAAACTTATGGTTCAAAAGTTACAGGGGGGGACACATTGTTTTTTACTTTTGGAGCGATTATTTCCGAAATTATTGACATTATCAAAAAATGATTTCAGGAAACCCCTATTCATTTTTAAATACCTTTCCAACAATATATCACACGTTAGGGTTGAAATTTAAAAAAAATCACTTCCCACTACTTATAAAACATTTTTTTCCAATTTCTATTTTACTACTTTGTCGGCGTGATTGATATACATATTGGTACCAAATTTCAGCTTTCTAGTGCTAACGGTCACAGAGATTAAGCGAGGACGGACGGACGGACAGACAGACATGGCGAAACTATAAGGGTTCCTAGTTGACTACGGAACCCTAAAAAGAAACGTAATGATGGTGAAAAGATCGGAACATCGTCCAAACTATATACAGTGGCATCAAATAGTAGGGTCTCTCTCAGAGCAATTATCTTTCGAAACATGATAAAATTCTGATGTGACTTTATTGACAGTCAATACTAGGCAATAGAGACAAGCAGACAAAAGCAATAACTACAGATTAATAGGAACATTTTCTTCACAAATACCTTATTAATTTATAGACCTGGAGCCTATTACATTTGTGTTCCCTTTGTATAATTATAATTAATGTTCCCAACAACAAGTGATTTATGTAGATGTACCGTCTAGACACTAGATCTAGATTAACACGCGTGACAATGACTGGATTAATTAACCGCTCAAAGTTTGAATCAAAGCCACAATAATCGAGAATTCGAGACTATTCAATAAGGGACAATTATTCACAGAAATTAGACCATGAAAATAGTACGTCTTCGATGGGCAGAGAACATGCCGTAAGAATGAACGAAACTAGAGCACCCAAACGTTGACTCCGGCCCAAGCTCAGATGGTTGGATGGCGTAAACTATCATTTTTAAATAGGAAATAAAAAGCCGGAAATAAGTCACAATGAAGAAATATACTCGAACAGGCTAAGGCCCACCCCGGCGGTTGTAAAGCCTCAGATGATGACGAGTCACAGAAATTCAATAAATCGAAAAATACATTCGACTCTCAGCGCCCTACGGAAGAATCTATATACCTATATAGTGGGTACACTACAGAGTATCGTTGCTTTACCAATTACGGGTCGCGTAATAAATCTCGATGAAAATATTGATAACGCCGTGATGCATCGTGCAATGAATTACGCGCGTAAACAACGTGTATGTAATTTATACCGTTTATTAATTAATTCAGTTATGGTGTATTTGAGCGGATTGGGGCGTGCGGTCGAGGAAGACCTCAGGCTGTGGCAATCGAATCAGGGCTCAGACGGGCGATATTGTCTAGCTTACTGCTGTAGCTATTATGAAGGTATAGTGGCAAGCTGGCAGTAAGCTTAATGGAACATGAATCTGCTTGAATTGTTTGCAAATCTCACTGACTCAGATTAGCTGAAAAAGGATGTTTTGAAACAGGATACACCAATTTTCCACCGCCAACCAAAATAGAGACACAAACAGTTCTAAATGCGGACATCTCTAGCAAATTATTATTTGCCTATTAGTGCGCGAACAATTAACATTCCGGTTGAAACGAAGCGCGGCGGACGGCGACCGGGCGGCCGTCGCTCCAGTGCGTCGTCCTGCAATCTGCATAATGCGCGACACTCATTTACCGACCGTTTGTGAGCGACAAATGAAGCGAGCGCAACTGGAAATGTTTAAAACGTCCAACACAACCAGAGCCATGTCTTTGAAAACCGCTGCAGATCGCCAGATACCAAACGCGACTGGTTATTTCTGCGCGGCCGAAACGCAAATATTCGCAAAACTGTGGCATGTCTAATAGCGCGTGAACCCAGTGATTGTTCGCTTGGGATGCCGTCCGTTTATTTATTTTACGTATCGATGCGTTCTTTGTGGAACGCTCGTTCGAATTTCATATAATGGAACTTTTGGAAATGAAGCGTGCTTCACAGTTGTGTAATAAAAGGAAGTTATTGTTGAATGTGACATCGTGATAATGCAATGAGGTTTAGCACAACAGCGGATAAGTAGCCAGTATAGCCAGGTATCGCTAATTGGGTTTGGTTTTAACCAGCAAACGATAATAATGCTAAGTGCCAGTACCTATGGTTACCGGTTGAACCACGTCCAGCCATCTATTCGTATTGGATTTAAACATTACTATGTACTCAATTGCATGTGACAGAATGCCATTCTAACCAATACAGCAATACCGTTAAAAACTATGGCCCTATATGCAGTAAAAATACAATTTTAGTAATCGGTGTCGATAAAGAATTCAATTTGAGCTGAAAAAACTCGCTTGAAAATAAAAGTGTTGCTTTTGATTCATAAACACTACCAAACATAACGACTTAAACAGAACATCATCAAGACTCAAGTAGACGAAGCAACTCTAAAACGATGGATAAATAATTTAATTAAAGAAGACAAGAGGCTAAAGGGTGAGCTCTGGAAACGCTAGAAATAACAAGTGAAGTGCAAGATTTCTACGAAAATGGACTCTGGCTGGTGAAACAATAGAACTAGAAGACAGTCAAAAAATGTATTCAAATCTACTTATAGCAACAGCCATAAGTCATAACACTCATAACTCTCGTACACTAGCATAACATCAGAGACAATACTATAATAATATTCCAATTAATAGTAATAATCACACTAATATTATAAAGGCGAAAGTTTGTGAGTGTGTATGTTTGTCTCTTCTTCACGCTAAAACTACTGAACGGATTTGGATAAAATTTGACTCACAGTTAGTTTATAACCTGAATTAACACATAGGATACTTTTTATCCCGATATTTCCACGGGATCGAAACTTATGCGGGTGAAACTGCGGGGCGCAGCTAGTTACTAATAAAGATAATATACGCTCTGTAACGCTGTTCCAGATGAAATTCTACTCACAAGCAATATTACAATCAAATTAAATCCTATTACTGGTTTTCGTTGTGATTGTGACTAAACCATTTGTATTAATGTAGATTCTGTTTAGTTCTGTTTACTACGCACCAATCGGCTTACATACAGGTTGTTAGTTTCAAATCGACCATGCTACATAACATCATCAACAATGTTTTATGAACTGCAAGCCAGGATTCGTGTATAGCCTATATTTACTACTAAGTGAATCATGGTTGTTGCCTAGAAAATGATATCTCTTTAGTTTAATACCTTAACCTTGGGATGATAGGCAGTCTTTTTGTGTAGTATCCTGGCCATTACTGACTCTCTTAAGCAGCCTAATTTGAGTAATATTTCTTGTTTATTTATTTTTCTCGTTTCTATCTTGAAATATATACATATCTATAAACAATATAGAATATTAAGGTGTTCCACCATATTACTACCTGTGTTAGCAATAGAGAACACGCCATATTAATTAATAGATGATTGGTTTAGTTATCTCAGTCGGTGTATGCGAGACATAACTTATGTAGATGGGAGTATATAAGCTTTGTGGGCTCAGTAATTGAGTTTAGTTAAAGTTTTTGATGAAGGAGTATTAATAATTTGATTATAAGTAAGTAATCAAGGAGGTGGGTGAAAGCTTCTAATGAATTCTTTTGGCGTGCCTGTCTCCGAGGGGACCGAATTTTGTTTTCGAATTTCGAACTCTTTGCACGTTGATATTTAAGTGGTTAGTGCGTACCTAGGTACTGGCTGTATAGAAAAAGTTACTTAATGTAAAGAACAATTTACGATTTTTAAAGCAAAAAATCAAAAAATTATCAAATTAAAATAAGGTTCATTAAAATAAAATAGGCAAGTTAAAAATAAACATAGATACTTTGTTAGAAAATTGATTGTTTCACCATTTCTTAGATAGTTTAATTATTTTCAAATTAAATGAAAAACAAAAACGTCATCTACGACTCAATCTCAAATCAAATCTTTAGATGAAAACTTTCATCCATTTATTTTGATAGACTTACTTTCTATCACAGCTTGGCCTGATATAAACGAATTCCCAGTATAAGATAAAGCACGTTTCTCTTGAAAGTGCCAATTCACTTTTACTTTGAACTTTCGAAGTCAAGACTGCAATCTACATTTGCATTTAGAGATGATATCTCTATACTTCTTTTTAAAATACCACTCAAGCATCAGCCACACCAAAAGATGGCTGGATGTCCTGCGCGTCCAGTATAATAACATCTTCAGGATGATGTTGGGGCTGCCTCGCTTCTGCAATGCTTCGGGGATGTTTGTGCTGTATCGCACTGATGGCTTTCATGCCGTCATCTGCAAGAAAACCGTATCCCTGATCCGCAGAATGCGTGGCAGCTGAAACGGAATTCTGAAGACTGTAGCGGACAGGGTCTCTTCTCCGTTAAGGAAAAACTTGGTTAAGAGAATGGAATTATATGGATTAATGTATCTGAATTAAATGAATTTTATTATTCTAGATCCAAATGGGTAAATAGTATAAAAAAATAAACCTATACGATACACATAAAAATAACCACAACCACCATAATAGCATACAAGTAGCTAATTCCTTGGGGTCGGCTTCCAGTCTAACCGGATGCAGCTAAATACCAGTATTTTACATGGAGCGACTGCCTATCTGACCTCCACAACCCAGTAACTGGGTAATATATGATACCCCTTGGAAAACTGATTGTCAGACTTTCGGGCTACTGACGACCCGTAACGACTGTCAAAGATCCACGAACGACTGGCAGGACCAACGGCTTAACGTGCTTTCCGAGGCACGGAGGAGTCTCGGTATGTAAAGATGGTCACCCATCCACGGACCAACCCCGGCAAGCATAGCTTAACCTGATGGATTGAACCGTGAGGCTGTTATTACTTAGCCACGAGCTCCTCCAACATTAACACAATTTATTTCGTAAAGAAATCTAGATGTTTTTTTCAAGTCCTAAAAATCATGCCGTGCCGCTAGTTTAGCTATAAAATAATCGATTGAGATCGGATTGGATCGAAGATCGCATGGTTGGAAAGAAAAAAAAATATCTCGCCATCAATCAATGATATCAGCCTATCATAAGCCATTGCTGAGCACGGCCTGTCCTAAACGCTGAATTGAGACTTACCTCTGAAATCGTAACCTTTAAATTGGCTTGCATTTAATAATCATTATTTTCATACTTTCAAAATATAACACTTTTCAAGATGGGTACAATTTTTGGCGCGACCTAATTCCACGATTTAATATTCACTCGTAGGCCGTTTGTTTGACGTCTTCATAAGTCGCATTTTTAATCAGCAAACCCTCAGAACTCGCTAATTTGAATAACGGACATCGCAAAGGGGTTGTTTTAGGGTACCGCACTAATAAATGTGAGAATGGTCACCGTAATAGCTTGTGCTAAGGTTGGGTCAAGAATTTGGTCTCGGTCTCCGGTACCGGTATCGGTGGAGGTCAGTGTAATTTGAACTTGGTGCCGATATATCAGAGATAATGCAGTTGGTATATTAGTCTTTAGTTAATTTCGCTAAAGTGATTTATTGTGGTTAGCTTTACACTTAACATAAAACTGTATCAATCCACTCGGACTATGATAGCTCAGTCCTTTATTTGCAGAGGTGTGCCATGTACCATTCTAAAGTTTTAAACAATGTCGCTTGTCCTTAATTCCTATCCCAGATACGAATAACAGACAGACACATCTAAGCCGATGACTTCATTAATGATAGCTCAGTGACTCCGAACCACAACCGTTTTGTTTGACTCAAAACCTAGGTATGTATACCTCTAAACATTCGAAACCACAATCCTGAAACTAAAAACGATACCGAATCCCATCACTATGGTCTAAAACTGGGGCATTAGCATTTTAAACGGCATGTGTTATTGCTCTCAAATTGTTGCGGATCTATTAGTGAGTCGGCCACGGATGCGCAGGATTAAGCTGTTTAGCTAATAGCCTGAGGGCCACGAAACGAGCGCTGTAAAGCCTATTTCTCGCTACTTTTATTAAGTAATAGAATGTTATGGCGTATTGTTTACTAAACTGGCCGTCTGCAAGATGCAACACCGGGCAGAATGCCAGTTGTTGAGACTTTTGATATACCTAAAAACAATCTAAAAAGTAAAGTGTGGGAAGACGATGTAAACTGTCTTTGTAAATTGTCTTTGTAAACTGACAATTGTAAACTGTCTTGCATACTATTGTATAGAATCTTTTTTTTTTTTTTCTAACTGAACAGACAGCTGTGCTGCTGGGGAGTTTGTTGCGCCACTTCTTCTTCCCAGCAAAAGCACTAGGAAGTGGTGAAGGGTGGGCGTTTGGGGGGACTGTCTTTGACGTTCGAAAAGTGCTGATTCTCAGCCTAGTTTGAATAAATGACTTTTGAATTTTGATGTTTGGTTTTGTTTCTGATTTTTATGTAAAAAAGGTAGGTCGGGGCTATTACGAATTTTCGTGAAAAATATTACGCAAGTCACACTATCTAATTTTCAACAAACTCGCAGCTCTGAAAAAAAAACCTCAATTTCTACCTAAATTCAGCCGCTAAAACGCTTCATAAACACGACTACCAATTTACACCACACTATAATTAAAACCGTTAGTACACGACTACAGGTCTACCTACGGGCCCGCCGGTCCGCGCGGGCGCACACTTCGCCGCAATTTTTCCATCAACGGGTGGCCACCACAATTATGCGATTTGCATACCTATCGCCGCCGCCGCTCGACGCGACGCGTTTTTGTGCTCCTATCCACAACGCCCTTTCAGTGTACACCGACTGAAATAATTTGTAACTACATAAAGGGAAGTGGTGGTACCTTCTATACAAAGAGGTTTTTTACATATGTGAAAATTTACAGGCAGTTTTAGGCCTTGGCTATGAATTTTACTGCTTTATTGCAATATTCCAGTGTGTTATAGTATACTCGGCGCTAAAATCAAACTAAAATAAAACGAGAGAGCCAATTAGATGCCTATTTGCCGCGCGCAACTTGTAAAAGTCACAAAAGCAGGTCAACTCGTCCCGGAGATCTTACGAAGAAAGACATTTTATACAGCTTAAGAAACTGTTTTACTTTAATCCCCAAGCTAACATTGTTCTTAAAATAACTATTGTGAACCAAACTGGAACAGCAAAATATATAAGACAAAGCTGGAACCATTAAAAGGTATCATTATCGCTCTTTGCAAAAAAATTCAAATCTCCGGCGAGCATACTGCAAAACGGTTCAAAACACAACACGTCGGAGCACGGGTTTATTGGATTTTAGCGGAAATTTCACTCGCAAACGGGACGAAACGAGCAAAACAGCCGACACTGTTTGCGAATCACCTCCGCATATCGAATTTTGATTCCTGATTTGTATCGAACAACCACCGACCCTATAAATAGGACGGCACGCAGCATGCGCAAATGAAATGCAAAACGTTGCGGATGCTACCGGACACACCGAAATCCGTTGTATGGATAAAACTTCGATACATATGCCGCCGGAAATTTTCGGAACAAAAATACTACTACAATAGGCACAGTTTTTTCGTGTAGCCCACTGTATCTGCCAAATTGTTTTCGCGTATATCCATAACGTAAACAAACAATATTGCATGTATGGGACTCTATAAAGTTTCGCTAAAAGTTAATCTTGAAGTCCGCGCGGCCCTCACTGCAATAACCGATCCTCGGAGGAGCAACGCAAACACTCGAAACTTGCTCGATGCTATCTTGGATGTCCAATTGAGTTTTCATCATGGTCCGCTCCTCCATAGAAAGCTAATAAACCCACTTAGCCGACAAACTACTGGTAGCTTTGTCTTTTAAAGTAAGGACTGTAAGGAGATTGTCGGCGTTGCATCTATCAGCAATCTCGTTGTAACAAAATTAAACTCGACTTTGTAATTCTAAAGTGGAATCTCGACTACACTCGGATCTCCTTGCTAATTGTCGGAAAGAGGAAACGTAATAAAAGTGCTAGTCTTTGAAGCAAAGAAGCTGGCCCCAAGCGCCTCCAAGAAGCGCATTTTAATAAATTAAAACTGCAGAATTCCCATTCCAATATTATTTTATTTTTGCGCCGGGTCCGGAGCTCGCTCGCCTTACATTGATTCCATTTTACTGAAAGACCATCAATCTACCTTCCTACTTCAGCGTATTAAAAACATGCCGTATATTTTCAAAGAGCGTTTCTTACCTACCTACTACTACATAGTAATTGAAATCATTCGGTTAACTTACACGTTAGTGGACAAACGGCCGACCTAACGTTTGCGGTTCAGTTCATGCTTAACGAAATGTTGCTGCTGGAATTCAGATAGTATTCGGGCGTACGTTAGAGACTGTGGTACAACTATGCTTTTAACGAAACATATTAATTGAAAGCCTAGATTCGGCTTTAAGACCGACTGCACGCTCAGTTTCTGTTTAGTGGCAATCAATAATTCGGGTTTGTCCGTTTGACCACTATAGAAACGGGTTTGTATTGTCGACGGAAGAATAGACAAAATGACAGTCGCAATCACAATCTGTCATTTTGTCTATTCTTTCGTCCACAAAACCCGCAGAAAACCCGTTTCTTTGGTTGTCACGCTACGCGTTTCGTGGGCCCGGGTGAATTGACAAAGAGCTCTGTTTATAATAAAGTAATAAACTGTAACCGTGCACTAATGACTTTCTTTTTCTTAATTCCAGGTGTTGTTGATATCGCTGGAGCTTCTCGCATCGCGGAGTGGAGCAGCGGCTCTAGCTAACTGCCCGGGCGGCTGCAACTGCAACGACGAGACCCTCGTGGTGGTGTGCGAAGAGAGCCGCCTCGACGTCTTGCCCATCGCGCTCAACCCCTCCATACAGCGGCTCATCATCCGCAACAACAAGATCAAGACGATCGACAGCTCGATGCAGTTCTACGCCGAGCTGCAGCACTTAGACCTCTCCCAGAACCACCTCGTCAACATACCGACGAAAAGTTTCGCATATCAACGCAAACTACAAGAACTACATCTTAATCACAATAAGCTATCCTCAGTGACAAACACAACTTTCCAAGGACTTAATCAATTAACAGTTTTGAATTTGAAACGAAACTTCTTGGAGGAACTAACAAACGGCGTTTTCACCACCTTGCCAAGATTAGAAGAACTGAACTTAGGCCAAAACAGAATATCAAGAATCGAGCCTAGAGCTTTCGCTGGCTTATCAGCTCTGAGGATCTTGTATTTGGATGATAACCAACTAAGTTCGGTACCGACGACTTCCTTCAGCCTCTTGGGTAGCCTCGCAGAGCTACACGTAGGCTTGAACGCGTTTTCCTTCTTGCCAGATGATGCCTTTGCTGGTCTCAATAGACTGACGGTATTAGATCTTAACGGAGCAGGACTCTCCAATATTAGTGAATATGCATTCAGAGGTCTTCCGGGATTAAGAAGTCTCAATCTCTTTGGAAATAGATTACTCACAGTGCCCACAATCCAGCTGTCTGGTCTTACAAGATTAGAAGATTTGTACATCGGACAAAATGAATTCCTGACACTAGAGAGCCATTCATTCAAGGGCTTGAAAAACCTCAAATACTTAGATATCACTGGCGCTACCCAGCTGGAGAGAATTGAGAAAGGAGCGTTTGAAGATAACATCAATTTGGAAACAATTGTTTTGGCAAATAACAAAAAATTGGCAATCTTGGAAGACTGCACACTATTGGGCTTACCGAAATTAAAGCATGTTTCTCTGAAAGATAACGCCATTGTCACATTAAGTGAAACCGTGTTTATTGGCAAGGAGTTAAAACAGCTGGATCTAACCGATAATCCTATCTTCTGTGACTGCCAACTATTATGGCTCCAACAGTTGCTATATGATAAGAGTAACTTCACACAATTACACTGTGCGAGTCCCGAGCACTTGAAAGACAAACCTCTAAGAAACTTGAACGCTGATGACTTGGGATGTGTTCTTCACGATACACGACAGCAGACCATAATCTGTATCGTGGTAGTCGCATGCGTAGCAACCATCGCAACGTTAGTGTTAATATTGTACAGGTATCGCAAGAGCATGCAGGAGAAGCTGAAAGACTACAAGTGGAACAAGGGGCGCAAGAACCTCGAGTACCACAAGCCCATCTCCACGGAGGAGGACTGCATAGTGCGCGGCATCCACCCGTCGCAGTACCCCGCGCCGCCGCACACGCCCGGCCTCAGGCCTATTCCTGTGACGGAACTGTAGCTAGAGCTTTACGCCTCCCCGAGCGTTTTCTTCATGTCAGGCGGCCAGCAGGGCTCCGCGCGGCGGCCGCAGCGCTCGGGGGGCGGCGGCACGCTGCCCGCCAACGGCTTCACGTACATTGGCGGCGACACGCGCCCGCACCAGCCGCTCACGCTCAATAATGGCGCACCGGCTCATCACCTCAACAATGGCTCTTTGCGCTCACTACCAGATAAAAAGAAAAACCGCAACGGTGTCGTGTGTCACCCGGAGAACTTCCAGCGCAACCTCGATACGCGCTACTCGAGGAAGCAGGAGAACGGGTACATGCGCAACTCGGAAACCATCATCGGTTTCCCGCGCAACGACCGCGAGTACGAGCGCGAGCATGCGGAGTACAGCGAGCCCGAGTACTCCATCATCCCCGAGGGCGGCTACGGCCGGCCGCTGGACGAGTACCCGCGCGCCTGCGCACACTCCAACACGTTCAACTGTTGAGCCATGCGCACGTGAACTCTCTCAATCGTTTGTGATCTTGTAATTCTAGCAATAAATCTTCATTCCATTAAGTTTTCTATGGACGCAGTCGTGACGGACGTAGTGCTCTAGAGCGGTTAGTGACATTAGTATTTCGGGTCCGGTGTACGTTCGACCAGTGAGGACTATCCTGTATCGTATTCGTTTTAAAAGAGTACCTTATTTGTAAATTATAAATTTAAGTAGTGATGGATCTATTTTTCAATGGGACGATGGGGGCTCGGAGCGTGTGTAAGTGAGACTTCGCACGAGACAACGGTACAATGTACGACTAGTCGCAGCAGGAGCGAGGGGGGGCAGAGCCCGCGTAGGGCCCGCCGGGGAGCCCCCTCTATGATGTACATCATAAAACATTGTGATTTGTAATTTTCTCTACCAGTGCGGTGGATTTTGTATTTTATTTTGTACAAAAAACCATTCCATATGATATCTTTTTAATGTCTAATATTTTATTTATAAATGAATAAAGTAAGTGTGCGTTAAATAAGACACCAATGTGAAAAATATTAGAATTAATGAATGTAAATATATTTATACTATAATGAGATATTTATAAAAATTAATACAATCTTGTTCTTCTAAAAATTATCATAAAATTATTTCGGGATATTGTATTGTTTGCTATAATGACTGATATCCTAATTACGAGATTTCTTATGTCTGTCACTACCTACCTATAATTAAATACCTACTTACACTACATTCTTATTGTGTAAGAACGAACGCACCCATTATTTCTAATATAAACACAATCTTCGAACACTTTTATGCTCAATCCTAATATTGTATGTAATAATTTATTAAGATTGAAGTTAACGAAGAAACACGATGTCTTATTATATTATTGTCATTAAAATGTACCTCTATGTTAATTATGATCGTTCTGTTACCTATTTGTTTAAATGTCCCATAGAATGAATACTGTGATCTATTCAGAAACATATTACTAAATTATTAAAGGCAGTAATTAACTGACAAGTTCTCAATTACCGACACGATGCATTCAAATTAACTTAGTCCGTATTAATTAGTTTAATTGCAATCAGATATAAGCAACGTTCCATTACCGTGTCCCGCCCAATTCATACCAATAACTGCGTCAGCACCAAGCAGGTTTTAAAGGAACCAATTTAATATGCAATCTGTATTACAGTACTTTTTAAATGGTAACACCCACAATTAAGTAGTAATTTTCTGAACAGATTATACCATTTACAATAATGTGCCTCTGACGATTATAATTTATAACTCGAGATATAATACAACTGAATATTTTCTGTAAACCTTTCTTTTTAAAACTCAACAAATTTAATGTTCTTGCCATACTCCAATAAGGCATGATGGTAACATAAAATAGGTATTTGATAATCACTTTTATTTTGTAGAAAAAGTTAAATAAGTAAAATTAAAGTTATGATAAATATTATAAAAGCGTCAGTTATTATTGCAGTTGTGCTACAAGTTCCGAAACTGTAATATTTAGAATTGTGTTAAGAGCAAGCTTTTATAATAATCGAGGTTAATTAAGTCGCTAGATACCTTCGTAGTGCCATTTTTGTGTCTTCTTGGATTATGGTCGTTTTTTACTCCAGTTTTATAAACCCACACGACATACTTACCTGAATTTTGGTGTTATTGAGTTATTGTAAATATGGAGAAATTAAAGACTAAGCAATTAAGGCATGTGTTAGTGCCTAGTGAATGCCTAAAAAAGTATACAAGAAAAATGATGAATACATATGAAAACATTGTGATTAGAGTACTCACGACATTGTAATAGAAATCATCGGTCATTTCTGTACTTTATTGTAGTTATTACCTACATACAAACTCGATAAATATAACATACCTCAAATTTTATTGTGTTTCATTTTTTTGGCAACCCTTACAAGTCAAATGACCATAGAGAGACGCGAGAAAAAATGATGCGTAAGATTAGCACATGAAATGAATGAATTAGCGAAATCATAATATGAACCCAGAACGCCAAAACAAACTGTGTGTAAGGTCCTGGGTTCGATTCCCAGGCAAAGGGTTAGAACTAGTCGCTCTTATGAATTCCACCTGCCCTAGCTGCCCTACTAGGAAAATTTATCAATAAGTCAATTGCTACTACAACAGATTTCAGAATATTTCACAACAAAGCAACCCCTTTGATCTGGAGATGTGGAAAATAATAGTCGAACCACAGACTGGCAACTCAATTTGTTAGCAGCGCCATCTGTATAGGACTTAAGACACTGGTCGCTTGTTATTTATCATTTACATAACTGAGGATAGATAGCGCTTTTATACCAAATATTGCGCCAAGAATTATTTCTCTTCACCAATATGCAAAAGTGATGAAAATTATAATTATTATTTTTGCCAAAAGATCTCTAGTTCTGGAGATATTTGAGAAAAACTCAAAGGTGATTCCAAAAATTCTCCATGTTATTCATAGGGTGTATTCACGTAAAAAGCTGGTAACCAGCGCCGATATGCCAGCGCTTGTCGGTGCCGACGAGCGCTGGTTGTTGGTACTCTGTGGCTGGTTGTGAGCGCTTGAGCGCTAATCGACGCAGGCAGTTTTCATACTTTTAGCCAAATCAGCGCGAACCGCCTTCAGCATTCAGATAGGGACTTTTATTTAAAGAGCTTTTTCGCTAAATGCGAATATGACACTATAGGTATAGAAAAGGTTAACATTTTACAGCTAGGTTCTGGGTCTGTTCCTTTCTACGTGAATACAACCATAGATAGAGGTCAAAATTCAACCAAGTGGAATAACCCCTTAGAAATTCTTTCTTCTTGAAGATTTGAACACGCGAAGGCAAATACACTTGCGCGAATATTGTTACTTCTGGTAAAGTGGAGATCTTAAGAACATCTGCTCTGCCTCTTTAATTCCAAATCCATTGTAAAATGTTTTTAGTCTTCAATTACAGGTAGCTTTCGAAGTTCAACCTTGCAGCCATATCGATTTACGGTACGACGAACTGTGTAAAAAGTTCAAACTGACCAGAGCACGGTCAGTGCACTGAAGCCACCTCGTAATTCAGCAATGTGACTCATAGGACATCGACCTCAACCATGCGGCAAAGCAGCATAATCATAATTAATCAAATAATAACATATAATAAAGACAAACAAATTGTTCATTAATTTATTTATTTATAGTATGCAACATTTAATTAACATTACAAAATTGTTCAGCCTTGTGATGGGAGAAGCCGGTTTCAGCCGATGCGCAGATTGACATGATTTTGTAAATAAATAAAAAAGATATGAGTTTTAGGCGCCTGTGTAAGAAGTGGAATTATATGAGTAGTTTTCACTTATGCTTTACACTTAGAACTTCTCCTCTTCAAGACCATGTTTGAAGAACATCATGATGGGGATCTGTGTGCCGTCGATATCTCTGTACTCCATCATGGCAACCATGCCATCGCAGTCCATGGATTCTCCAGTGAAGAACTGGAGCTCCTTAAACCTGCCAAGGATGTCTTTCATGACTTTGTTCATGTTGGTTTTGAAAATGTTGACCTGGTCAGGTGCCTTCTCTTCCAATTGTGCAACTAATCTGGAATTAAAGAAGTTTACATGTTAGAAACATTCAATTCAGGTCAGAGCAAGATAAGATAATCAGTACAATAGTAAACCAATAAAATATTACATTGTAACTATGATAGGTCACATTAATAGATAAATCAGGTGTCAGCCCCATTTCATGAACAATCATTACAAAATGAATGTTTTTTCACTAAGGTTATATGCTTTTGCATCCATCACTCCATAGGAAGACATTGAGGATCAACCAGTGGTATTTGATGATGCACCAGAAATATTGAATATGTAACAACAAGCAAATAAATAGGTAAAAAAAAGTATGTGTAGGTGTGGTTTGAGGCAAGTATGTGTGCAGTTTAAAAAATACTGAATCTATAAAATGGTAATTGAAATAGTATGCAAAATATAATATCAATTTGTGCTGTGTCATTGTTAAAGCATAATCTAAAGACATGAGTTTCTTGCAAATAAAATGTGTGCCTGCACTTCATTATGGGGTGAAACAAGATATTTAAACAATGTTTGCACACAAGGAAAATGCACTTTGTCTAAGACAGAATGCAGAAATTTAATTATAATTGATGATCTATCTTAGTAGATCATGACCATTACTTGAATACATTTAGAAGCACAGATCATGCAGCACGCAGAGATCATGATTCATAACCAGTTTAGAAACCTTAATTGAATAGAAAGCAGTACTAATGAAATATGGGAATATTTGTAAAATACAGCTTGAGTTTATGGCAGTGTTCAATTCTCAACATTCTGCATTAACCTTTGACATAGTAATTCACTGATATTATTAACAGGGAATAACTAATTCCTAACACTGATATTAAGTTTCAATCAAACTATAGAGACTATTTTAATTGTCCAATTCTATCACAAATCAGCTGAAATCATCTTGAACTTAACCTACACTGATATGCTGTTATCACAACTAGGCATATCAAAATAGAGATAGCAAACTTGATTACATAAATATTGATCATGCCACACTTCACAAGTAGTCCACATGTACAAAATATTTATCTATAATATACTTGAATGTTGAAGACTTTGTTGGAAATAGAACTTGGTTCTGGCAGAAAAAGTCCAATATGTTCTAGAAAAATCAAAAAATTCGAAATTAGATAAAGAAACAAAAAGCTGTAGTAACTATCTACATGAATAACTTATTTGATGTTACATTGTGTACCATTTTTTGGTTGAGTGACTCACAAATCTTTCTTTAGTGCAAAAATTACACATGGCATGACTAACTCTAGATACAAGGAATTCTGATCAAATATAAGGCAATGCAGTATGCAGCAATTACATGATTGGCACCCATCTGCCCTCTTAGCAATTGAGTGTAAAATCTAGTGGCACACCTTGAAACTAGTTTCTATGCCATGGCATACATTGCAAATATAGGATTGCTGTAGAAATACACAGCAATCCAGGTTGCACCCACCATAACCACAAAGACTTGCCTTCAAACCTGTAGCACTTATCAATGAATGCACCATTGACGGAACTTATCACAATGCTAACCAATAATCACTGAGACACTCACTTTTTCATGTAGTCTTTGAGGTATAATGTGTAAGATTTCTTGTCACCGAAAGCGTATGTTTCGACCAGCCTGTGGTTCAGAACTATGTCAACACCACTTTCAACTGCAGAGTCTGTGCCTTCGTCAGCCTCCTCAGCCGAGGGGTTGAAGCCTTCGATTTTAATATCGCCCTGTGCTCTCGACACCAGTTTGCCAGTCACTTCGTAAATTACTTCATCGACCAGTTTCATTTTGTATGTGTCTGAGAACATCTCATCACCTGAAATAAATAAACCATTACATAAAATCCATGTTCACACCTTTCTCGCTTCATGAAATGTAGATGTGGCAATACATTTGGGACATCATCACATCACTGCTCGGCAAATGTCAAAAACACTGTTATCAAAGATACGCATTTTAAATGAAATATAAACATAAACTTCATAGGAGAAACACAATAAACTCAATTACCAGTAATAATATCTTTATAGATCCTCATTTTGTTGGATTAGAGGCGATTAAAAATAATAAAAACCGAAACAACGGCTTCTTGCCCCAAGAACTAAACCGGAAAGGGCTTTGACTGAAAAGAAAAGAAGGAAGTGCTTAGTGTTGCCAATATATACCTAAAGCCTTAAAAAAAAAATGTCGAGGATTAAAAAAAATAAAAACAAAGAGCGCAACATAAAAAAATCAGCAAAATTATTAGTTTTCTCAAATAAATACAAAAAATTTTTTTTTTAAATGTTCCAAAGGTTTTCTCTATTAGCAAGATAAACGTGGAAAAACTAAACGTGTTAGAAACGTCATTCAGCTTTTGTTGGAGCAGTGCAGGAAATAGGTGGCGCTTTTAGTTTAAGAAAAGATGGAAGTAGTTCTTTACAATTCTAATGTTTGTCGATTATGTGGGGAAGAAAATGATAATGGAAATTTATTATATTCGTGTGAAGAAAATAGTCAAAACTTAAGTGAAGTAATTAACACATATTTGCCAATCAAGGTATACGAGTTTTATATATTGTGATTTGTATTGACTTCAATCAATATGAAATTAAAATGGCTGACTTTATGTACAAAATTAACATTTTCCAACTTATTTCTGTAATTTATTACGATAACAAACAAGAATATCAGATAACGACATTATAAAAAAATAATTACATAACTCGAAACATGGAGTTTAAAAGTCTTATTTATTGAAGGACGTTTTCGGATTGTCAAATGTCAGAACTTATTTTATTTCAATCCATATAGCTCGCGCCAAGTTTGTTATCTTCGTAGTTTATTTAGAATTACTAGTAAAACTAAACTTATAATAAAATATGCTATACGCCAACTCAATTATTGGTGTAATTTTAGGTTGCTGATGATGGACAACTGCCTCGAACCATCTGTCCAGGATGCACCATACAGCTGGAAGCCACCGTAGAATTCCTAACACTGATTATAAACGGACAAGTAAGTAAATTTCTTACATCATTTCACACTTAAAAACTTGCCACCTGTAGCCCTGTACACTGTAGGGGAACATTTTTCAGTGACCACTGGTTTTAAGAAAGAACTTACTATGCAAAAATGATAGATAAGTACATATATAAGAAATCTGTTTTCCAGAAAGTAATTCGTGAACTTCATCTCAGAGAGAAAGAATACAAGAGAACTGTATTTAATCCCCCTACGGAACAGGAAATTGTAACGGATAAAATAATTTATGAAGGTAAGACTAGCAGATTCGCTCCAAAAACCTTTGCAATGGCATTATATGCTGAAAATTTTTGTTATAAATTCCAGTTAATACCAGCGATGGAGTGTACCAAGTGGAACACCCAATTTCCTTACAAGTGGCTGGTCTCGAAAAGCCAAAACGCAAGCGAGGCAGGCCTCCTAAAAAGCCCAAAACCGCTGAGGAGTTAGCCAAGGAAGCTGTTGCAAAGGAGCAGGCTGCTGTAAAGCGTCCAAGAAAGCAAGAAAGAGAAGATGAGCCAACCGGAAAACGGAGGAGGAAAACTCCTACTAGGTTTAGAGAAGCCGTGCAGGTAATTTTTTTTTTTTTTTTTTTTATTGAATTGAAAAAGATATTCTGATTTTGGAAACAATATTATTGAATAATGGCAAAATTTGTTGAAGAAACGTGGAATACTAAATAATTTTAGTATACTGTATTAAATTATTGTAATCTATAAATTAACTACTAACAGATTAACATAATTTGAATTGCCATGCGTAATCCTTCCCCGTTCCAGAAATTTCAGAAAGAATAGACATCTAAAATTGCCTTCATCCAAATACTCTTTTTTTTCTCTTAATTCTAGCGTTCTAGCTAAATAGAAGTTAACGACAATATCATTATACTTTCTAGGGTAAAGAGCTTGAGAGGATATTCAAAGAAGAAGGAGTAACTGACGGAGATGAGAGTGAGCCTGACTTGAAGATAGAACAGCACCTAGACTTGAAGCCACCTGTGCCTAAAGAACCGGAAGTTATTGGTCATCTAGAGGATTCTGGTGAACTTGTAGTTGTGGTGAAGGGTAAAGGCCGTGGGAGGCCTAAAGGTCAGTATGTCCTGTGATGATGTGATTTGATTATGAATTGACTGTAGAGTGATGACCTTAAACTGTGTCTGCTGCTTGTATTGGTTGATAGTTACAAACCTGTTAAATTTAAATTATTTCTGTGCAAATTATTTTATGAATTATTTGTTTATACAGCTCATTAAATAAATAATAAGACAATCTAGCCACTGAACAATCCTATCCAACACATTCCAGGTCCGATGACACCAACCCGCAAAGAATGCGCTATTTGCGGCATGGAGTTTACCTGCACTGGCCGATACATGTCTCACGTGGCCCAACATGGCCCAGTCCTGTACCAGTGTGGACAGTGCTCTGAGACCTTCACCACACGGTTACACTTCAACAACCATCAGAAGGAACTGGGACATACTGGTCAGAATATTATACCATGCAAAAAAAATGTTGAGAGAATTAGGGCTAAGGTGAGAAGTTTTTTAATTAGTAAGTAGTAATTAGATTTGAAAATCCTATAACTCACCAGCACTGGTTGTTTTTTAATAAACAATGTGTTTTGTTTCGGATATTCTGTACCTATGGATTCACATTTTATTGGCCATCGTAAAACGAGCGCGTGCTGTGCGCTATTTACATGATAAATAACTACAATCCACTTTTGTTTAGCAACATTATCTATACAACCACCAGGCCCTTGTCATATGGTACAAGTACATCATCTGGTAGTGTGGTGAGCTGTCGTAGTAAATTGTGTTCGCAATGTTGACAAACATGCGTCCTCATACGTCATGCGTGATTTGCGCGAACTCGAATTAATTTACCAAACATTTTCGTTTCAGAAAAGTGACAGACCAAGAACTGAAACAATAGTAATTCAAGATGACCCACAACCGCAAATAACGAAGTCTGATACTGTACAAATATTAGAAAATGTGATATTACCTCATACTATAGCAACCTCCTTGCCGGATTTAAATCCTCAGCCAATAATTATTGACAATGTTGATAATGGGTCAGTGTTTCTGAAGGCTGGCCCTGCCATTGAGATTACCTCTAGTCCTAGTGTTGAAGGTGATGTTAAAATTGTTGGTGAGTATAGAATATATTTGATAATTTTTCACTGTTTTTAGGTTCTTACAAGTCAAATATACAAATGAAGCCAGCTTGGTGGTAACTTATGTCGAAATATATTTAGCAGAAATGTAAAGCAAGAGTGGTGATTCTACTAATCAACAATAACATTTAGATTTTCTGTAAAAGTTAAAATATTTGCATAGTAATAATGTTTAAAATAACATAATAATAACTTAAAATATTTCTTGTAGCATGATTCATTGTATTGTGTATTTGAATATTGGTTACCAACTTCTTCTTCCCAGCAAAAGCACTAGAAAGTGGTGAAGGGTGGGCGTTTTGGGGGACTGTCTTATGATGTTCGAAAAGTGCTGATTCTCAGCCTAGTTTGAACAAATGACTTGAATTTTGAATTTTGTATTCAACATAATTCTTATGTATACTAACAAAAATATGGATCACTGTGTCTGAATTAAGTAAATAAATAACCTTGTTTTAACAATCCCTTACATCATTTTAATAATAACCTTATTGGAACTATATTTTTGAGCCGTTTGGGGTTGAAACCCTAGGGCCGTGGGGTCCGAGGACTCATGGTTTGCTCAATGAAATCTCCAAACAACTGGTTGACATTGTTGGTTCCCGTGACCCAAGGGCTGGCTTTTACCTTGGCCAGAGGCTTAGCATTGCCATACAACGTGGCAATGCTAAGCCTCTTGGGTACATTACCAGTCGACAGCGATGCGGATGAATTTTTCGACGCTTTATTTTAGTTTGTATAATACTTAGCTAGTTGTATACACATAGTTTAGATATTATTCGATTGTTTATTGTATATAAGATTTATATTATTATGTACTAGCTGTCCGCCCCGACATCGCACGGGTAGCACTAAGTACTTATCTACCTACCTACCCTACCTACCTACTTACCCTACCTACCTACCCACCTACCTACCTACCTACCTACCTACCCTACCACCTACCCTACCTAAACATATACCCTACCTAACCCACCTACCCTACCTACCTACCTACTTACCCTACATACCTACCTACTTACCCTACCTACCTACCCACCTACCCTACCTACTTACCCTACCTACATACATTACCAGGATAAAAAGTATCCTATGTCTGTCTCCTAGTTCTAAGCTACCTCCCCACCAATTTTCAGCCAAACCGGTTCAGCCGTTCTTGAGTTATAATTAGTGTAAATAACACGACTTTCTTTTATTTACATATATAGATAATAAATTAATTTAATTTAATTTTCCAGATTCGACCACGGACGCCACTGCGACAGAGAAGTCTGATGACGTAGAACTAGTAGAAACAACTCCGTCCGGTAAACCAAGACTGAAGTGTAACCACTGTGACAAGACTTTCAGTAGCAAGCAGAGCAAATCTTTGCATATCAAGGTAATTAAGGGAAGATTATGGTACTTGTTTTGGAATTCACTTCAGAGCATTCATCCATCCTTTGCAGATATCAACCTGAATTAGTTTCCCCTAATCTGTTTAGACAGAACTTTTTCTTAAGGGCGCACCGAGCTTAAAGCGCTAAATGGGATAGAGCGGGATAAAGAATGGGCGGTTCGCGCGGTAATAGATAATATTAGGTATTTACTTCGTATTATTAAAACAAATACACATTTTGAAAATATTAAATGGTCGTTGTTGTCGTGTCCGTTACCGGAAACATGTAGTTTTGTTATTATTAAAAAACGTTACGAAGGGCTTATGTTGTTTTTAGAGATTACTTTTTTTTTCTGTCAAGGAAGCTACAAGTTTAGTAATCGTGTTTCTAAAGTGTACGATTTATAGAGTGAATCCTTAAATTTATTACATGACTAAAGGTTTATGTACGATGCAGCAAGGGATCAAACGAACGCAATTATTTTGCAATTTCCTCGGTGCGCTCTTAATAATGTTTTTTTATATAAATGTAAAAACTTGCACAAACTTCTTAGTACCAATATAAATAAACAGTAATTTTCTATAACCTTGTGTTACAGGCGTCACACCAAGGAGAACGCCCATACGTTTGCGGTGAATGCGGCGCGCGGTTCGCGTACCCGCGCTCCCTCGCGCTACACGCTGTATCGCATCGACGACGCGCCGGCAATTCTAAGGGCTATGCTTGTGATCTGTGTGGGAAGGTAATGGTTTTGAAATCCTAATCGTAACTATAATATTATAAATACGAAAGTGAGTTTGTTTGTTACACTTCCCCGTTAAAACAGCGGCATATCCAAAAGTATCCTATAGACACGGGATCGAGACTAATGAGGCTGAAACCGCGGGATGCAGCTACTATTTGTAGGACCAATATTTTTGAAGCGTAAGACTTAAGAACGCAAGTCAGAAAATAAAATAAAGCCTTTTATTGAGCATTTTTACTTTAAAACGCTTTATTTTATTTTATGATGAACTTGTGCGATCTCCAATGCACTTGCATTGCAGATCGCACAAGTTTGATGACGCCTGAATACGCTCGAGATGATTCTGCGTCGATGTATGTGCAAGTCATTTTATGTGAAAAAAGTGCATGATTCGATGTCGCATGCCTGCTTCGATATCAGTGCAACTTTGCACTCTATGAACCTTCTAATAAAGTGTAGTTTAGAAGCTACTTTTATGTTCTACATCTGCTCTCTTGATTTCACTGTCAAATTAGGTTCAAACTCCCAAAAAGCCTGTTACATTCAGCATTCTTCCGTTCAACATTTTCTTTACAACATTATTGTTATAACGTGGAGGTTTGTTACTAACTTTTTTTTTTGTATTATATTCTTTTTATCATTGGTTTGTTAGTCTGTAAGCCTTCAATATAATAAATAATTAAACTTTCAGGTCCTAAACCACCCATCGTCGGTAGTATACCACAAAGAAGCAGAGCACGCGGGTCAGCGATATGTCTGCAACAAATGCGGCAAGTCGTTCAAACACAAACAGCTGCTGCAACGACACCAGCTCGTGCACTCACAGGACAGGCCTTATAATTGTAAGGTAAGCTCTCAGATGAGGCTGGAAATACAATAATATAATAGAATTGCTTAATGAAAGGGATGATGGTAAGTTGCTTTAATGCCTACAATCGACGACCTTTTTCCAAACTAAGATATTGATTTTGAACTGATTCTAATACATAAGATAAAGGGAAGCTTGTTAGCCTACACTAAAAATAAAGAAAAAAAGAAAATAAATTTATTTGACTCAGATTAAGGCACAATATTCACACAAACAAAAAAAAAAAACAGAAAAATAATAATAACGAATAGTACTGTGTGCCTCACGGCTGCGCCAAAAAGGCCCAGTTCAGCATAAATGCCTGACAACTTGTGTCTGACGCTGGTTTTCAACTGGACCTTGCTGACTGATTACTAGAAGATTTTATTATTGCGACTACTATACACTCTCGCCGAGGTACACCGAGACAGACCGACTGCGAGAATGTAGATGAGAGCGCTCGGCCCGCCTCGGTGTGTCTGCGTTCCTCGCGCGCTCTCCGTCCCGTGTCGGTTTTTTGTGACTGTGTCAAAAGATCTCGCGGCATTTGCGAGTGCGTCGCTGTACACTCTCGTGTCTCCATGTTGCTTGCTGATGGCACATAACGCAACGGCAGCAGCTAGTTCAATGTTTATCCTATCGTGGTTGACAACTGACTCAGCACTCGGGCTAAAGCCCATCACTCGAAACTTCGCGAGACCTAGCGAGAGGACTCGGACAGGAGTGTACAACCGCCATCACAATTGATTAACTTTGCTTGGTCATCCAGCCAGCAGTTTATTAGTGCTTGATCCTAATTGGTCCATAAGTAAGTAGAAAGAAAAAAAACCAAACTAAAAGTTTGTAACTCTTCAATGCACAGTTATGCAGCGCATCATTCAAGACAAAAGCGAACCTGCTGAACCACTCGCTGCTACACTCCGGCGTCAAGAAGTTCTCGTGTGAGATATGCAAGCACAAGTTCGCGCACAAGACTAGTCTCACGCTGCATATGAGGTGGCATACAGGTAGGACGCTTCAATATTTTTTAAATAAACATTACCATCCTTATGGGCGTCGCCGCATTTGATTCTTCTGAATAACAATGGCGGTTTGACAGCTTTTTTATAGAAAATATTTCAAATCGTCATATTTATTTTCAAGTTCAAAGTTGTCTGATGATTAAAACATCGGCCTTACGTGACATGTTTAGTGGCAAACTAAAAAATAAAATCCACGTTATAGTACAAACGTGCATTTTATTCTTTACTTTGGATACTTCAATATGAGTAAAACCTCACGTCAACTGTGGTTTTTTTATCAAAACTACATTCATTTATCTACATTAATATCTTCTTTCAGGTCAAAAGCCCTACTCTTGCAACGTTTGCGGCAAGAGCTTCAGTCAGAAAGGCAACCTGTCCGAACATGAGCGCATCCACACCGGGGAGAAGCCCTTCCAATGTTCTCTGTGTCCGCGCAAGTTTACCACCTCCAGCCAACATCGGTTGCACGCGAGGCGGCACAACTCTGATAGACCGTTCACTTGCGCGCATTGTGGGAAGAGGTATGTTACTGTAGCAATTATTTTTCAAGGTAGATTTATGATGTCGGTATTTCCTATGAGACTACGACCATAGTATAATAGAGTAACAGTATTATGTCTCTGCAGTGACCTTTAAATAAATAATGGCCGCTCGGTAGATAAATCTTCCGCGCCCGTGCGTAACTGTCGCGCACTCGATACTCACAGAGCACTTAGAACATTCAGTTTGTGAGAATTAATAACCTTCTTTAGCCAACCACATTAAAAATACATAGTTACCAGCATGAATATTCTAAGTAGCACTGACAAACTTGACAATCATGTCCTTGAAAGGAAGAACTGTCTTAAATAGGGATGCGCAACATAGAAATCAATAAACTTATAGATATCGATGAAATACATTCTATGCAGATAATAGTGAGGTTCCAAACCTATTTTATTTTAAAATAAAACACATTTGTATGATTTCAGTATTTATTAATTTGTATAAATGAGCAAGCAACATCGGTGTCAGGCCAAAATGGCTTCGTTTTTTTATTTTTTTGCACCAACGTCACAATTTCTTTTAACACGCCTGACTCAAATTTTTTCAAGAGATTCGGACTGCGTCTGTGATGGCAGGCTGCATTTAGTTTTTTTACAATTGCTCCATCAACAGATTTTCCATTGGTGTTAAATCTGTAAAGATAATTATTAAATATTTAAAGCAAAATTTTCGATGACACTTGTACTTTATCTGCATATAAAACGCAGGGATCTTTTCTATTTGAAATGAGCAATAGAGCACAAATTAACCAATAAAGGAGAATGCTAAGTTGTCCTACAAGACTCGGCCAGAACCGACAAAGATGAACTACATATCATTAAAAAGGAAAATAATTATAGAATTTGATAGTATATTTAGTTATCTATAAGAAGTACACCGAAAAAAGTTATAGTTCTTTAAAGTTGTCCACTTAATACTTCTAATTTTAACGATAACAACTAATAAACTATTAAATTATTAATTAAATAATGATTTTTGGCACATATTATCCTCGCTTATGATATTTTTTCATAGTAAATATACATAATTATAACATACTTACATTATTTTAGAATGTAGGTATGGAAAAAATAAACATGGATACTTTTTAATAATTTATTATTCATCAGAATCTCTTCAGTCTCAGTTTCTAACGAGTATCGTCGCATTCAAAAGGCATTTACTCCACAATTAATGCAGCGAATCATGGTTAGTAGACTAAAGGTCCGTCCGTGTGAGAAAAGCCAGGTCAACAAGTAGGCAGGTTCAGATGTTCGGTTGGGCGAGCCGGGTCAGCGAGTAATACAGGTTCAGGTTCAGTTTCAACTGCCAAGGTAGTCGTAAGTCGTAGAAAAATAGGAGTCTAGAAACAGCAATATACAACACAAAACTCAAAAACACGTAATCACTTCGACACTCGTGATAAAACGCCAATCTATTACTATACTCTATGTAAAACGCGCAGGAGAATCATCAATGTAGTAGTAGTAAAACTTTTTGACAATCATCAATGACAACTATAAAAAAAGATCAAGTGTTGCCAGCACTATAATAATTAATATTCTAAATTGTATCGAAAGTCGAATTTACTTATTTTAAATTCTTATAAAATATATTCAAAAATATAACTAAATACTATTTATTATATTAAGAATTACGAGTTACGACACATAATATGTAATAAATTCACTTACGTAGTATCATAATGATATTAATGCAATCGATTTGCAAGTGCAATTTCGTATCGATATTTTTTTTTTGGTATTGGCAACATTTCTAATTGAAATTGCAGGTAGGAAACGTGTTGAAAAATTGAATAACTATTTAAAATGACTTTTAAACGGTGGACTTCTACAGATTTTATTTATACTCTATAATTCTTTCTGTTTTATATTATAAATTATCATAAATATTAAAAGTCTGTCGGACGCTACATGATTCGAGCCGATTCTTGTCATTGTCCTTTAAGGAATTTCTTTCTCTGTCTGTCGGTTTAGGAGAGTAGCTTAATGAATTATAATGAAACTACTTTGTGTAGACGATTTCCCTTTTTGTTGAAATCCTTTTTTCCAAAGTGGTTAGCACATACATTTTGTTGCTCATGCAGTTTTTCTATTGGTAGATGCACTAGTTCATAATTACCAACTGCCTTTAGCCACTCGACAGCTGGAAGATACAAAATATGAAAGTTTACTTATAACTGACTGAGTTTGACTGTGAATTTATTTAGTGTGATTTAAAGTTAAGAAAACACCCAATTTACATAATCAGCGTAACTAAATGGAATAGATTATTATACTTAGAATATTAAACTAGATTTATTTCATGTTCCCAGTATTTTACATAATGGTTTCACAGGTAGATAATATAATCGTAGACTCTCTGACCCATATATTTAGCAGTCAAACTAGTTAGACTATATTATATTACAATAGGGATGATGACTAAAAAAATGTTTTTTGTCCGTAATGTAGATTATGACAAAATAACGTACACGTATTTTTTCTTTTTTTACGTTATCAAAAGATTACGGCGATACATTGAGTTATAATGTGCCATGACGTCACTTATATGTAGATTTTATCCATACTTGTGACGTATCAACCCCCACTCCCCAACTTTAATGTGTTGTATCTGAGTCATTTTTTATTAATATGATAAAGCAAAAAATACGTGTCTAATATTTTTTTATTATCTGACTGACGGACTAAATAGATTTTTTTTTTTTTACCCAGGCATCATCCCTATTATTAGACAAATATTACTGTAGGCACAATGTTTTATACCATTTCATCAAGAGTTTAAATTAATCTTCATTGATGGCTCGAGAGTTGTATTACAGAATTTGAATGATGCTATTAATTTCAGATTGTAAATTAATAGCATAGTGTTAGATGAGCACAAGATCACATTAGCAATAAATATTGGTACTTACCGGATTCAGTGAAAGTTGGAAAATGCAATTTACTTACAGTATGCTAGGCTTCCTTGATACCGCAAACTTCACATGTTCTGTGACCCTTACCCATGATGGTTCACAAAGTTAGAGTCACTGTCAATTATTCTGAATATATCGGAATATAACACATATTCCGTAATCTTACAGAAAAGGGAAAATTAAACAGAAAAATTACAACCCAAACAATAATACTCGCGCGAAGGCAGACGTTTGTGAGCATTGCGTAATGCATTCTGATGTTTTTCTGAATGTTGACTAAAGAAGGTCATAAATTCCATATAAAAATAATTTGTTCGGAGTTTTACAGCATTGACGACACTGTTGCGAATTGATATACACTGAGATTTCTAAGCGCGTCGTTTCGGTCCTTTTATATGAAGACATAATACTGTTATTTATTTATACTGTGCTATAACAGTAATGAGATGAAATTAAGAAATAAAATCGTGTCAAGATCTTTCTTTAAGAATTTGGTGGATTGTGGAGATCTTTAGGTCGAGATGGAGGATCTCGTTCCTAACGTACCAGGGGGCACTGGTGATTTTACGCTTACCGATTTTAGCTCACCTTAAATATAAAATCGAACAAGCCCTACTGCTAGGTTAATGTTTGTAGCCCCTATAGGCGGGGTAATTGCGTAACACACATAAAATGGCAATGGGCCGCAATGCCTTTCATTTTGACAGTTCAACGACGTTCATTGCGTTATTCACGTTGTTGACCAGACAAATATTTCAAACCTTTAAGCAAAGTATTATGAATTTCCTTCAAACCCCTCGGAATGTAACCGGAAGTGTGTTAAGCAATCGGGATGCGGGTCGCCGTACCCTCCAGCTCACCGCACGCCCTCCCGCAGGTTCGCGTCGCGCGCGTCGTGGGCGGCGCACGCGCGGCGCGAGGGCGGCGGGCGCGCGCACCGCTGCGGGCGCTGCGGGCGCACGTTCGCGGAGCGCTGGCCGCTGCTCAAGCACCTGCGCAAGCACGAGGGCGAGCGGCCCTTCCGCTGCCCGCACTGCCCCAGGGCCTTCGCCGACTGCTCCAATCTTAACAAGCATAAGAAGGTATGTCATATCGAACTTCTATAATGCATCGACTGCCTCGTCGGTCTAGAGGACGCAAACGCGACTGCGGAGCTTAAGAGGGCGGGGAGCACGGCTCGCAACTACAAGTCGAGATGTGTGCAAAATTCGTTTGGAATATTGCTATCTCTGTTTGACAAAAGACACCGCCGCCGCCGCCGCCGATGGGTAGCGAACGCGGTGTGTAGCCGTGTGTGTGTGAATGGATTGTGCATGCTGTACTTGCAACGGCATGGCGGCATTTATATTTTTTATTAGTTATTAGGTATGTTCATTATTTGCTTTATTTTTGTTGACTACTTTTGGGAATCGTTAGTGAATGTACAGACTAATAATGCGTTTTTTTGGAAATTTCTTTACCAATATCTCAACATATTAGAATATTTCGACTAATCTCGAGATCTAGGCCTTGTAGAGAAAATCTAGCTAGTAGATACGTCATACAAATAAGGTACCTACCTATACATCGTTATCGAACGTAGCCTTAGGGGCAAACCGACCGACGAACGGCGCTAGTTGTCCTACGCACATCACGTAAATATAAATTATAAGGATACTTATTAGTATTGTCTTTATTTATTTTAAGCCCAGGTTCACACTGGCAATTTTTTTTTAAGCTTTTCATTTTCAACGTTCTGCTTAGCGCCGACAGTTGAAAACCCAACAGTGTGTTTTTTCAACGCGCTAGGACGACTTTTTGATTTTTAAAGGTCTTAAATAACAGAAAAAGGTTAAAACAAGTTAACATAAAGATCTTATTCCAAATGTAAACTAACATAATCCGAGCAATGTTAAATAGGCTAAATCACCTCTCTTAACATACAACATGTATGATTGTTAGTGTGACTACTAATTTTATTTTATTTTATTTATTTGGCTCACCAACAATTGAATACACTAATACAATGACATGATACATCCAAGAGACTTATAAACTAGTGTACCAATCTCTTATAGGGTAAGCACATCATGCATAATTATTGATGTTGAGCGGTTACTAAATTAGGTCCTTATACACAAATTAAAAATTTAAAGCATTATTAAATACATCATATAAGATTGTGCTGTTATGTAGGGGTCTAGTGCGCGATATTGGCTAAGCATGTTTATGTTTATTTATTTCCTTTAGGATGGACCCAAAATTAAAAATTTAAGGCTTTTTCTGTCTTATTGCAGTAGGTACCTATTCCATTAGTAGTACCTATTAGTATTAGTAAAAGACAAATATTCCAATAGTATATGTACGCGATGTCCGGAAATTCAGATAACTAACAGCGTTCCGAGCTAAGAATAATAAAAAAAACAAGGATTATGAATAATCATTTATTTAGTTGTTCTTACTTCAGAGATATTGATATATTATTCTTAATTTAACAAAATACGAGTCGAAACATGACAAAGTTGTGTAGGGTGACCATAATATTATCGACCGAGGTCAGGATTGACCTTTTTAGGAAATAACTTACATTAATTACTGAGTAAAACAATAATGGCTATAGATTCGCCCCATATTACATCCAAAATGAGGATCAAAATGGGGATTCATATTACACCCTGCAAGCGTGACATTAAGTAATAAAAATTGTAAAATTACTTAGAGTCCGGCAAACGAAAGTAGATACTCGAATTATTTGCAAGCTTTTTATATGGCAATGCAATACTAATGTCAACCTCAATTTGATCCAGCATGTTGTGATCTTGATACAGCATTTACTTACTTATAAATTACAAAACAGTGAGTTTTAGGTTCAGATTTTGATTATGGCAGTGAATATTAACCAAAATTATTATAGAATATGGTTTTTTTTTTATTTTTATTTCGAATTGCTGCATAATAAGTAATAATAACTTAAGTCATATTTTTATTCAGACGAAGTAAACTATTTTTTCGAAATGTCACGAATCGTCTCTTTGATTTGGTTCGTTAAATTCATGCTACCTAAGTATGATTTTAATTAAAAAAATAATTCTAAAGTATCAAATTAGGTTATTCCAAGTATGTCAGACTAATTTTGGGGTTGCTATGCTGATATTTTTTAAATTTGTCGCGCTTTTTCAGTCTCTTCTTTCGTTTGCCAGACTACACTCCAACGTAATCAACACAACAATTTTCTCTCCACAGCAAGTCCACAAACAGATCAGCTTACTGGCGACCGCGAACCAACCGCCAGTTCATCATTCACCCATGCCTATGAAAATAGAACAACCAGATTCCCCTCTCATACAGTTGGAGGAACAGACTGTTTCCCTCCCGGAGTCCTCTCCCGTCAAGTTACTGGAGCAAGCGACGGAAGATGAGTTGGAAGAGAGAGTTATATACGTGACGTATGATGTGGATGATGCTGAATCGCCTGCCTTCCATATATTGGACCCTCAACAGGTGAGCGATAAACTCATAAATAAGACGCATACTATTAGGTACAAAAGATGTTACTAGGGGGTTGCATGATTCAAATACATAGTAAATTATTTTACTTCGCCGGTTATAATCAACAGCGTCAACTGTAAGGGCTGTTCTAATGTCTTGATTAACTACACTGTCTTGGCACTTACAGCCTCAAGGATATTTGTATACTTCAGCATTTAAACTTATGTTTACTTATGGGTTATGCCAAAGGCGCTCAGTGAATCGCGCTTCCCCTATTTGTAGGCCTCTTTACTCTTGATTTATTTCAGAGTATAACAGAGTTGAATAAAAAATCACTATCGTATTGTAATTCCAGGCCGCAACTCTAGATGACAGTAAGGTGCTAACAACATGCGAACTATACTCGGGCCCCTCCCTCCTTGTCCCGCAGCCCGAATACGAGCAACTCGAGCTAGAACACGAGCAATTAGAGCTTGAACATGAGCATCTCGAGCAGGTAGAACTTGAGCAGCTGCCTGAAGAGCTTGTGTTGGAAGGACATAAACAAAATATGCCTGTAAGTGCTGCGGTACATTAGAGCTGCTTACTGCATATTAATATCAGTTAAGCTGCAATCAACTGCTGGTTATTTTAGAATAATTATCTCTTTATTCAGGCAATAACGTTTCTGAGCTACATTCAAAGAAAATAATTAAATCAACTAATAATTATGTTTCAGACTGCCTCGTAGGTCTAGTGGTCGCGAGTGCTACTGCTGAGCGTGAGGTCCTGGGTTCGATTCCCGGGTCGGGCAAAACGTTATTGGGCTTTTCTATAAGGAATTTCTCAGTAGCAGCCCGGAGTCTGGATTTGTGCCTAATTGATAGCAATCAGTTCGCGCCCTATTACATGGGACTTACACATAACTGGCGAAATGTTGGTGTACTATAGGAGGTACTATCGAAGAACTTCATATCTAAGCAGTTTGAAAACAAAATCCCGTGAACACGATGACCACTTCTGTTACCGGCCCCGTTCTATAGTGGCCGAGCGCTACAAGCAGAAATAGTCCTTACGGTGTATAGATATGAATTTCTTCGATGGTACACCTCTGCCTAACCCTTCGGGGAATTACAGGCGTGATGCTATGTTATGTTATTTCAGTCCGTTATCAATTCATTGCATTGCGATTACCTAATTTGTGTGTATTTTTCTAGGTAACAGATGAGCAGGGTAATCCACTACACTTCACCATGCAGGATGGCACACGACTCGCCATCACTTCAGCCGATGGAAAGTCTTTACAAGTAAGTTTACGAGATATCAATGTTCAGAATCAGAATCAGAACTTTATTTGCTATGAATGTAGGTACAGGTATAAGATGTTCATAAATTAATAAGATCGGCTACAGTCACACACACAGTTCACTAAAAAGCAATTATAATTGAAATGCGATAATGGATATTCTATTCTGAAAAATATGATACTTATTAAGCTTTAATGTTGTTTCAGGTCATAACACATGATGGTCAAACCATACCTGTGGAGATCAACGGATACGCAGATGAGGAGGTAAATATTATTTTTAACAAAAGCATTTTTAAATAAATCGTGAACATTGACCAGAAGAACAATTCCCGTAAAAAAAGTTCAAATGTGTTCGCAATTTCATCTCAGCGACATTAAATATCTTCTTTTTTTATGTCGGTAAGTTTGGGTTATTTGAGACAGAGATTAGAATGCGAACGGTTTTTAAAAATACCTAATAATTTCAAAATCCTCAGATGTAAACAATATAGGTTCTAAAAATCTGTCATCCATCGTTGACGAATCGAATACAATATTATACAGTCAAACCTGAGTGAGAACTGGTTAAGCGAAAAAACTCTATAAATGAGAGTTATTGCCAGGTTCCGTTATTTTAACCATCTAAAACCTTGTATATTATGTAAGTTATATATGTAAATGAGAAACAGAAACCTCTTGAGAAAGTCGTTTTTAGCTCGTGGACCTCTAACTGAGACTGCCTACTTGTCTGTCTTGTCTATAAGCGACAGTCGAGCGTAATTTAACATATTTCATATTTGATTAAGTACTAGTTTATTTATTTATTTAAACTTTTCACACTAAAAAAAAATTACAAAGGCGGACTTAATGCCTTAGACATTCTCTACCAGTCAACCAAGGGTGGCGAAGAGATTAGATGGAAGGTGCTCTGTTTAAGAGGATCAAACAAAACATATTAGTTTATTTATTTACTTAGAGATATAAAAATTATGTATTAGGTATTTTGAAACTGTTGGTACTCCTCGTCACTTGTTTATAGGGGTTCATTAGAAAACCAGCGTCAGACAGCATTTGTCTGGCATTAATGCTGAAATGAACCTTTTTGGCGCACCCGTTATGCACACACTATTATATTGCTACGAGGGCTGCCTTTTAAGTTGTGTCGTTTGAAATAAGTATAGATATAGACAATCTAATAGATTATTACTATTTATTGTGTTTCAAAGAATTCTCTGCGATATTTAATACACTTTTGCATGCGTTCGAATAAGAACATTTATTCCACTCCGTAGTGGGGGTAGTCAAAATGGCCGATTTGTATGCGTCAACAGCTTCTTCGGGTGAGCTGACACGTTGACCACGAAGACTGCTTAATTTTGGGGAACGTAAAAAAGTCAGGGCTGTAATAATGAGTGCTGTAATAACGGGTGATCTATGATTTCGACATTTTGGGTGCTTAAGACATCTTTGTATCGCGGGCGGTGTGCGAACTTGCATTGTCATGGTGCAGTATCATACGACGTCTTGAGTTGTTTTTTCGAAACTCTGTGATGACTTGTGGCAAACAAACAGTGGTATACCAGTCAGCGTTAACCGTCTTGCGATCTTCTAGTACAATAGTGGCGAAGGGACCACCCTTTGCCACAAACGAGGCAACCATTTTTTTAAAGTGCTCTGTGAGCTTATGACTGGTCGGTTTTGGCTCATCTTGGAAGAACCAGACAGTCGACTGCTGCTTGAAATTTGGATCGTAAGCTTATATCCAAGGCTCGTCACCACTAACCATTTATCATAAACGTATTTTGACTCCTCGGTTGAATCGCTGCAGTTTTGCGACACCATCTAACGCGGGCTGCTTTTTGGTCGTCGATAAGCAAATGTGGTATCAAATTCTTCTTCTAGGCTATTCGACCGATCAAAAAACATTATTTTATTTTCGATTCTAAATTTAAAAAGATGAAAAAGCCATGTTTTTTTTTATAATTTCGGGAGCTTTGCTAACGACACGACTTAAAAGGCAGCCCTCGTATAACATTATTTTCACTTTTTATTTTGTTATTAGTGTTTCATGAACTGTGTCCAAGTAAATATTATTATTTCTTTCTTTTAACATCTACTATTTATGAGCTAAGGAGTCATGACGAATTTCGAACATTGTTTTTGTTCCTCCCAACCAGCCTCAACCTCTAATGGGAAAGGCCGCTCCTGTAGAAACTTCCATAATCGAAAAAAAGATTGCGGTCCCTTGAAATCTCGCTTATCCAGGTTCGACTGTATATCATTAAATCGACATAGTAAAAATAACAAAGCAATTTTCTATTTTCCAGGAGGTGGACAATCCCGACACAATAGTTCACCAGCTGAACTTACAGAAGAGCATCGATTCCAACGTTTCGTCACCTGTAACTCACTACTTCACTATTGTTTAAATACTTAATTTATTGTTTAGAACGACTTCGTTTACAGGCGGGCGTGGTTTTATATGCATCTGTATTAATTCTGCACGCTACCCCGTCCTGTATTATTAAGTAGAAGAAATAGTAGTTACCATGTCTAACTAAGCAGTGTATTGCCATGACTTTGTGGTAATGTTGATGATTCTGTCGGGATAACCCGCGACTGCTACGTACACGACCACGGCTACTCTGCGGGGCAAATGTAGTGGTTGCAATCGTCTTAATTAAAATAAGTATTTATTTAATTTTGCATTGAATTAAAATAATAACCAGGGATTTTGAATGTTTGTGTGATTCTTCGCGAATATCTCCCTTGAGGAGATCTTATATTTAGGGCCTGTTTCACCACCCTCAAGTAAAGTGTCGAGTAGGCTAATCGCCAGGTAGTCCCCCGTAACTTCACGTACGAATTTCACGTTCGAGTAGCATGTCTCATAAGATTAATTGACCCGTAACTTACTTGCAACGTCGTCCGCCAATTACAGTGTTTACTTAAAGGTTAAATATTTACACTTCTTTCAGTAACACCCATTGCCAAACATAAATAAACAGAAATTAAAAATTAAACTCTATTATATTCCAAACAACTCAACGAGACACAAAAATTATGACAACTGCAATAACTTTTGACGTAATTTATGAAGTCATGTCATAAAAGATAACTTGATCTCTGCGACAGCGGTCAGTAAAATCACGCCTATGAAGTCCTGAATTTCATAATAGTACAGACAGTAACTGTCAATGTCATACTTTATGGGCATGCCGACCTAATTAGTGAATTCCTACCCTAGGATGTCAGTTTGACATATGTCACAGAGATTAAGCTATCTTTTAAAGTGAAAAGTGTAACTTATGGGATTAACTAATCAACGCTTTACTTGGAGATGGTGAACAAGGCCCTTAATCTCTTGCGCAATGCTTGCAATTTAACAGCATCGATTAGTATCTTCTTTATATCCTTTTGTGTCTGTCTGTTTAAATTACAAGCATTGTCCAAACTATGTTCTAAACTAACCTCTTTATTATAATATTTATAATTTATTAAATATAAGTTGCTAACTTCCTATTTTGTCGCAATGTTGATTGATGGATCTCTTTTTAGATATTATTAATTTTAGTTAATATACGTAATTTATCATTTTAATTATTTAATTAAGTAACTTATGGAAATACACCGTTTTTATGTTTTTGGAAATGCCGTCGCTAATGTAACCCTAGTACAATAAATAATTTAGTCACAATTTTTTGGCCAATAGTTTTAGACAGTATTATTGTAATTCAATTTAATATGATGATAATAGAATTGTTATGTAAATATGGAATAAAGTTAATTTTATATGATTAAATGTTGTTTGTATCTTTTCGACGGTAAAAAGTCAACCTGTCCTATGACGTCACTTACTCAAACTTTTAAAGCATTTGTTTCAAATAAACCAATTACAGGCACTTTTGAATTGACAAGTGGTCGGCCAGTCAGAATGATGAAGCTACTTCCCCATTCCACAGCGTAGTAGGTACCTATGTAGAAGAACGGGAAAGAAACCCTACGGAGTCTTAAATCAACATATTGTTACAAAATATTGGTAAAGTGGGGATGTTTTTTTTTTCGTCTATCCTATGGTGGGGTGTCGTTGGAAAGGTTGTTCAAAAATATTGTGGGTGTGTGAAAATTTTGTTAGTCAAGTGTCCCCCCCCCCCCCCCTCCAGCTAAATGGTTGTCCTTGGTTTTGTGAAAAAAAAAAACAGCAGCAGTATATCCACATATAAAAAGAGTCTAAGCAACTTGTACGGTTTTGAACTTTTGAACGATTATTACTATTGTAATATATTTATATTTCTTTTATAAATAATAACTAAGCATTTTTTTATGCATTAGTGACCAAAGCAACAAAATCCTTCATTCAATTGTTCATTTAATCACACATATTATGTAGTATAAAAATGAAAATAAAAAAATCTTTTTTCAAAAAAATAACTTTTTTTTAATTATTTGGTAATTTAATACAAAGTGTGACCGCCTCTGTTCTTTAAAACTGGTCGGCAACGATTTTTCATTGAATTGATAAAATCGTTTATCTGACCCTGCGGCAATCGCTCCCAATGGAATTTTAACAAGTCATTCAGTTGTTGGGTTGTCAACACTCCGTCCAGGCAGGCGCGGATCCAGCCCTCAAAAAAGGTTGTGGGCACAGCCACCCGAAAATCGGCCAAGTGCCAGAAGTGCTGAAGCAAATTCGGGGTTCAATAACAAACCACTAGTTCCAGCAGCAATATCTAAATAATTATCCACTTCAGCTGGAGGACTCTCAATTTCACTACCAGTACTGCCGTATGCCCCAGCCTCAACTTCAACACTAGGTTTAAAAAAAAATTGAGCGCGCCGCGTCTATCCGACTTGAGTGCTGGCGCATGGTATCTAACCCTAGCCTGTTCCAGAAGGAACAAAAGAAAAAAAAAATTGACCATGAAAGTGTGACGTCACAAGTCTATTAGGGTTGTTTGCATGCCCATCGTGCCCATAAGGGTGGATCCGCGCTTGCGTCCAGGTTCTCTAGAACACGTCTCTGGAGCATGTCCCATGCGTGCTCGATGGGATTGAGGTCTGGTGACTGAAAGCCACGGACGTTTTCCGGCAAAGTACTCAGGTCCTCCGAGCTGAATGCATTTCCGGGACGACGACACACTCTTACCCTTCTCGTATCAGCCCTAAATCCAAACTGGGACTCACCGCAAAATAAATTTTTATCCCATTGCTCCTGGGTCCATGTCAAGTATTCCCTACACCATTCGTTTCACCTAATTGGGCGTCGTGCTCGTAGGCCGTATTCATGCAGCCTATTTCTCACGGTTTGGTGGCTAACAACAACACCGCTTGAGAATTGTAGCTATAAACCTGTCTCCCGGGCGGAACACGTTAACTGCCATGTCAGTCACCGATGCCTGACAGGCTCACTATCTGTTCAGGTCATGTCAGTGTTATTTTCTATTAAAAATGACTGACATGGCCCCAAGCAAGACATGTAAAATGGCCTCTTTCTTTTATATCTAGAACAAAACTTATCAAGTATTTTTTTTATGAAAATGAAATAAAACAATAAAATTGGATATAAATATAAACAAATAACATTGTAAACAAAAATGAGGTTCATTTGGGCATTGAGGGCAGTAAGTTACAACTTGCTTGGTCTTTTTTCTTGCATATATTCTGTCAACTGTCTTTACATTTATTTTATAGCATCTAGAGCAGTATTTCCGAGATTTCCTCACAGTCCCTTCTTTTCTTGCTAATGTATACTTCCTCCTTGTACTTCTTGTCAATAACAGCTCTGGTTCGCAGTTTTCTTTTACTGATTCTGTTAGGTATTTGCACAAAACCTTTCTGTTGTCTGCTACTCCCCCTCTTAGACTTAGTAGTTTATTTGTACATTATGTAAGAATTGAGCAAAGCTGTATTCAATAGTAATTCCACAGCCAGTTTTCTGTGCCATTTTATTGACTTTCTTAGCGGTGTTGAGCAGGCGATCATTTGATCCGACAGGTCTACAGCTGCTTTCGCATTATTGTAATCGGTCACAATTTTAGGTTTTATTATCTCCTTGCCCCTTTTTACTGTCCTTGAAAGCCGGTGATAGCCGAACGCGACGAACGCCGGCGATTATTTCCCGGCAAATAAAGGAAAACTACTAATAGAGGAAAAGAAAAGGGAACACTTTTTATACATTATTATTCATTTTAAACCATTTGGAATCAATTCTCAAAAAATTACATTTGGAGGATTTAGAAAATATACCTTGGCAGTTAACGTGTTAACATTGGCTGACGTCTTGCAGTCAGTTGTTATATCGGTCCTGTCGAGCAGTTGTACTACTTCCACGTCCTGGGCCTCAGTTGCCTGGGCCTGGCCTGGTTCCTGTCCACGCTCAGCAGTATCCTCTGTATTAACGTAACGCTGCCAAAGACGATAAATCACGCTTCTAGTGACACCAAAATACCGAGATACTTGGTATTGATTTCTTCCCGCTTGTAGCATATTGCTACAGCTTCTGCCGAGTCAAATGGCGTCGCTCCATGACATAAAATATTACTCACCACCACGGATATCGAGGGATATGCCTTGGAGGCGTGGCACGTGGCGCCTCGACATTGCTAAATTGGGCTTATGTTCGAACGGCGGCTGTACGCTTCATTCAGTCGCTTTGCAACTGCGTACAGTGTGATGCGTAAAAAACCAAAATGCCGAGCTGTGCATTAATAATTTGTAAAAATAGGTCTAGTACCATCAACCTGAAGACAAATGGCGTGTCCTACCACCGGTAAATAAACATTTAAGTCACTGTTTAATATTTAAAATCAATTTTTAAATCATTTACTAACTTGCTTCCGGAGCGATACGAACTAGCCCGAATCTTTCCGAACGGAACGAACGTTTTGGATTTAGAGACGTGCAATCGAGTGCGTGCGGCTGATTTTATCGACATGCGTATAATTGCAGTCGAATCTTTTTTTACAGAACTCAATGGATATTCTCGTATTACATGGATAGTTTAAGAGTTAAATTTGTTATGAACTCGTGCATAGCATAATATTTAACAGAGAGGGTTCCCTTTACCCGGTAATACAATATTAAAAAAAAAAAAAAAAACTTATTTTATTTTAGTAAAAATAACCCATATTTTCGGATAGGTATATAAAAAAAAAGAAATTATATAAAGAAAGTTAAACGAAGTTATAATAATACATGAATGTGCTAAAATAAATATCGATAAAAATTATCGAACATCGCTTTCGACTCCCTAATTGCATGCGTGTGCATTGAATGTTCGCAAATAGCAAGTGTTTACAAGTGAAAGCCCCGCCCATTCTATGTATGTGTGCTATTAGAAATTGATTTAGTGTAGCTGCTTTCTTCTTAGTGTGCGAGTTAAAATTTTAAGAGTGTGTCGTAAGTACACTATTTGTTAATGTTGTAATTATTTTGGTGGGAGATAAGCGGTCGCACTAGGATTCCTTACTATTCCGCAATGAAGGCTCATTTTTTTTTCAAAAACTGTGTACTCAAAATGATAAAAGAGATATAAATACCAAATTTATCAAGCAACGAAAACACGTGAAATCGGGAAGAAAAAATTAAAGTATCAATTAATAAAACGCAGGTTCTGTAAATGATGCGTTGCTCAGACTTTTTTGATGTGTGTATAACGTAAAAAGGAAACTATCACAGCTAAGTAGGCTTTACAGGTTAACGAGTAATACTCGTAATCGAACCACTGAAATTTGCAGTTTGAAAAACATGTTCCCCATACATTCCGCATGGGAGAACATATTTTTCAACAACAATGTTCCCATCCCAACTACGGAATCCTTGTGCGTGGTTCGACACGCACTTGGCCGGCTTTTTTTTAGTTTTTTTTTGTATATTATAATGACAATGACAAATTAGGACAATTATAATTATAGCTAAGTTATAGGGAAATGATGTAATGCATCATCAATAAACATTGTTTATGTAGGTCAAATATTATAGTAGAAATAAATAATTATACATTTTAGTTGTGTACTAGCACTCGCCGAAAACGGTTGTTTTTTGTTTATTTACATGATTCACAACACCCAATAAACACGTACGCAGTAGGTACACTTATATTATCAATGTAGACAGATAATAAACTACTCAAAACATTAAAAGAGCAAAAAAAATAATTTATGATTCATTTTGAAGCTTTAAGATTCAAATGCTAGATCCTGCCCTACCCTTTCATTTACATAAAATGTAAATTAATCAAAATTATTCAATGAAAATTGGATCCTTGGTTACTTAACTACTAGTCTGTTACACTTGCGGATAAAAAGTTAATGTTAAAAGGAATTTAATAAAAATCCAATCCTATTTCCTGTTTTTATCGCGACCATCCGCGTTACTTAGTACGCATACACGCGAAACAAAACAAGTCATATTTTTTTAATAATAATCTCTTTCTTTGATCTACTGTTATATTTTTACGACGATTTTGCTTTTGTACACGGACGCGATCTCGCCTACTCGCCGACTTTGTGCTTATTTAATCATATCTACAATTATAACTGCAATTAACCTAAACTTAAGGTAGGTACATAACCTAAATGTAATATTTTTTCTTAGATTTAAATCAAAACCGCAAGTTCTAAAAGCATTAAACTTTTTTTTAGCTATCACTAATAAAGCACCAATTTGGCTTGCTTGTAAACCAACTTTTATTTTATGGTTCAACGCTCTATAGAGTTTCTGGCATTGTCCTTTACAATTTTTTTAGGAACTACGGTTCTCATGCAAACCTAACAGATAGCGCGAAAAAATAACATTGCAATTTTTCCTTTTTTTTTGGTGCTGGCTTGACATTTTTTTTACACACTATGGAGAAGAGCCGGCAAGAAACTCCACTATAGTTTAGTTAGTTTTAGTTATTTGTTAACTTTGTTAATTAGCAATAATTTGTTTTTTTTAAACCCTTCCCTTTTAATTTGTTTGAGTAGTGTATTTTAAGGTCAGCGACTGTTACTTAAAAAAACTTTCATATTCGATTATCTAATATTCGCAAATTTTTACGAGTTCTGGAATGGTAGAAATGTAGCAGCACCCGTCCACCATTTTTTAAACCCTTCCTTAATTTGTTTGAGTAGTGTATTTTAAGGTCAGCGACTGTTACTTAAAAAATCTTGCATATTTGATTATCTAATATTCGCAAATTTTTACGAGTTCTGGAATGGTAGCAATGTAGCAGCACCCGTCCACCAAAACCAGGATTTTTTTTTATGGTCTACTCGAAAAAATAGTTTATGAACCTCTGATCTAGATTCATGAAGTCATGATACTATGAAAGTAACTTCTGAAATAGACTAACCTCGCGGTATCTAGACCAGTAAATTGACGGATATTTCTCACCACAGCATATGCGACTGAACTTAACCGTTCTTCAAGAAATGTTATATGAGGAGTATGAGGACCCTAGAGTCGAGCGTGATCCCCAGGAAAACAGTATTATCGACGAATTCTAGATGTCCTTATTCAATACTATGTCACCATCAGTACTTTTAACATTCGATAAAGCAAATCTTATGCATTTAGTTTTTATCCCCATTTAATACTTTATACCACTTTTGGATCTGCAGTAGGGCCTTATTTACGTCGTCAAGAACCTTCGCAAGTCCTAGACCTTTGCAAGTCTATTCACACATCTCATCATATGTCTATTCATACATCTTAAAAATTAAGAAAGTATAGTCAGCAAATAACAAAATGTTTGTGGTTGGTTTATTAATAAACGGAATAAATCATTAATATATACAAAAAGAGGAAAGGACCCAATATCTAGCTTTGTGGAACACCCATTTGTACTTTTAAACCGAGTGAATTGACACCATTTATTTGAACTTCCTGTTGTCTATCATATATCATTAAAATAAGATTTTACTGAATGCGAGTTCACCTAGTCCGTAATGCTAATGTTTCAAGAGTAAGGCTTCGTGATTAACGCAGTCAAATGCTTTGTAGACGTCACAAAAGATTCCTATGGCATCTTGGGCCTCCTCCCACGCTGTAAGGTGACACCGGCGTCAGTCGTACAACGTCCTTTGGTGAAACCATATTACTGATCGTGTAAGATTTGGTTGGTGTTACTGTAGGAATAACAAGCCACCCAAGTCACGCCAGCGTCGTCTCTTGTATCACACATAAATATTGTATTTTTAGGAAATAAAACAACAAATTAATATGAAATTCAATATTATTTCGTTATGGTTTTAAGTAATACAATATATTTGCATACCATATACTATCGGTAGTATATTATTGATGACCAATCATTAAACAATGAAAAATGATATTCATCAATTCTCCTTTAACATTCGTTTAATAAATAGCTGTATACAAAAAAAACAATTATTTACAGGATAAGGCAGTACAATTACCACGTAAAATGTGCCTTGTCTTACTTTTAGCTATACAAGCAGTAAAAAAATGGGAATTTAATTAACATTGAATGGGGTCAGTTAAACAAATCTTAGCTCCAGTCAACTTGAACGTAATCACTAACGAGTTAAATATTATAACGAATAAGCGATATTATTAGTTTGTGAACTTGTTACTTTATGTGTGAGGAGACAGTTCTACTAAAACAAAATTAATGTATCTAAATTATCGACCGTAATCTGACATTTGGCTGTTCTATTCTTGAGACAATTTAATCAATTTGGAACGTATCGACCATCTCACTAATACATATGGCAAACATTGCGATTATACACTGAGTAACACATTTGGAACTAACGCAGCATTAATCAACGCATACATACGTTACGCGGAAGCGTTCCGCCGACACGCGGCCGGCACTGACACTGGACAGAGTGGACAGTCGGGACACCGCTACAAGCTCGACACGGAAACTAATTACAACACAAACACGCGTCCGCGAGACATCACTTACGAATACAGAACCGATTGAAGCAAACATAACAAACTCGATTCGAGCCGACAACCTTCCTAACTGTACAATATGACACAGGCACCGCTGGGCCGCGCTCGTCCGTCCTCGCGATTACCTACAATTGTTTACTATGACTCGAGACTGATTACAGCTTACGGGCGAGGCCGGACGAGGCGGCCGGTACAGAACACATCGGTCGACAACACACCTTTACAAGCAAAATTAACATAATTTTCATGTTCAATAAAACAGCTTCCGCCGAGGAAAACGCACTAACCGACTTTTTAAAATACAATGTAATGGACACTGGCACTATTGCCCTACCATAGCGTTTAACTGAAGAGTAAAAAAGGCTTGACTCGACTGCCGCCGGCGACTAGATAATGGATTCTTTAAAATTTAGTGTGACGTCTATATGACAAGCGCCATGTCCTTCTTGCTGGGCAGTTGCACCTTCTTGCCCTGCCACAGCGAGTTGTGTATCGTGAACGCGTCGATCGTCACCGTCAGGTGCTTCGTGTGCACTTGCGAGAAGCATTTGCTGCCCGAGTTGTATCTGGAATTATAACAAGGACACCGTGAGCATCATCACACGATTACAATTTTTTTTACGTAAGGCTTGTTCAAATAGATTAATTAGTAAAGGAATAATAATATTTACAAAAAACTTACTTGAAGAACTTATCGAACATCCTATCATTAACGTTTTTGGGTCCCGTTCCATACAACTTCGTGACCTGTTCAGTGTCGGGACAGTAGCTGTACAACGCTCTGAACTGGCAGCCAGCGTCGCGGAACAGTACGAGGAAGTGTTTGCTCTCGGAGCGCGCTATCTCTTCCAGTACGCGTCGCTTGGCCTCAGCGTTGACCGCGCCCGGGAACACGCAGTACTCCACCGCGTTTAGCATTATGCCGCGGTTTGACTTCGAAGACGGCTGCTTGTACAGTCGAGGACCTGTAGATGTTGGCGGATTAATATTTGTGGCAGAATTATAATAATATAACTCTCTACATAGAGGCGAAGAATTAAAATCTATTTTATAAGCCTATTGATGTAGGTATGTGTAATTTGCAAAATAATAAAAATATCAACGCTGTTTTTAAAGTACTACAAATATTTGGTCTAGAAATCTAGATGCAGAAAAATCTGTATTGATATTTAATTCTACTGCTGATTGATGGTGCGAAATTAATTCCAAACTCGTGTAAAACTAATTGTTGGCTTGCTTTAATGGTTGTTTTCAAGTACCTATCAATGTAAAGAATTCAATTATCACTAAAATTAGTACACAAATATCATAAAGTCACTCCTCTCAGCTATGTTTAATGTATGTTTATTTACAGCTAAATTAGTACAAAACGTTGTAAAAATGCACAGTGATTGCACAAAGTTAAGTGCCGTGATTATTATGTGTTAATCTCAAGTCGGGTGAGAAAGCGAGTTCGAAGCGAGACACAATGCAGGTTCGTTAGATCAAATGCTGTTCGCAAAACCATGCCTTATAGTAAGATGATCGACAGTTGGCATGACATCGCTGAAATACGGTGTTTCTTGAAATTCATTACTGTGTCGTACGGTCTAGAATACGTGTTGGTGACAGGCTAGCTACCTAGAAATTGTTTAAGGACCTTTGCGTCGACTTCTATCGGAGCCTCCTATATAAACAAATAATTCGCTGTAGTAAGTGCTGTTGGGTTAATTTGTGGTTCAGTTCATATAAATTGTAACTGAGTTGTGCATTTTATAAATTTGGTATGTCGTTCTGAGTTAGTGCTTCGTTTATTTGTGCATTTCTTTGGGTCATTAGTAGTAATTTGTTTCAAGTAGGTCATGAAAAATACTACGATAAGTTCCTATTTAGTTTCTGACTGTCTCAAGCCGAGTCCGCTGCGCCATGTTTTCGTGTTTTAAAAACATCAAAACACGAACCGATTTGGGGGCGTGGTTTAACAAAACCACAAACATGTTTGCCGTGACGAACGGATCATCGTGCGTTCGCCTCCGAACGCCTTTTTTTTTAAACCGAACCTATTTTCTATGTATTTTCATTTTTCATATAGATTTTAAATTTTTTAGTTTTTCATATTTATCAAGAAAAATAGATTCCGTGTTTTTTTTTTTGTAACATTAAAACTGGTATCCTGCCTTTTCGCCGAAAATTGTTTGGCAGATTATCACTTGCCAACCAACGTTTGGGACATTTATCATTTGTCAACCATTTCACTAGGCCACACAACTATTAGTTACGTTCGTTTTGTCAGTGTAACAGTTCCCTTTTCATACATTACATAATAATGATGGATAATACATAGGATAATGATACGATTTAATGATAGGTTAGGTTAGAGTATGACAACAAACAACGCACGAGCCAAGCGAGCGAAGCGAGCGTGCTGCGGCAGCGGCCGGCGATTTGCCAGAAGCGAATCGCTTTTGTAAAAGGAAACAGTTACGTTAGGCGCTCGCCCCGGTCACATAGTGAGGAGAGCCTGCTTGCCGCTAAAGTGCCAACGGGCAGGAGCGGGCGAGGTCGCACAGTGATGAACGGAGCTTTTGCTCGATTGCCGGAGGGCGGTGGGCGGGATCGGCCCGTGTCGGTATCCCGACCCGATACACCGACTCATGTGGAACATGCAGAGAGCATGGAGACCGACTCCGGGGCTACGATCTCGGACCTCAGCGAGGGTTTGCAGCTGAGGTCTAACAAGGCGGAGGGCAATGCTGCCACGCGGGCGCAGCGGAGAGCTGTAGCGGCGGACAAGGTCAGCGAGCTGGCCCGTCAAGCGCGGGAGCGGCGCTAAACCCGGATGGCTGCCGGGGGGAGCGTTTCGGCGGTGGCGCTTAGTCGCCAAGTTTTGGACGGCATGGATGTCGTCCTGAAGGTAGCCACCGAATCGGGCAAACTGAAGGGCACCTTCACGCGCGCCCTAAAGGAGGCGGCTGACGGCATCAAGGAGGCCGTTGAGGTCTTCTTAAGCCTAAGTCGTACGAGCACGGAGGAGACGGCGAAGCTATGGGAGGAGAACCGCCGTCTACAATCCGAGTTGGAGGACCTCAAGCGGCAGCTCATGCGGCCACCGTATTACCGGTCCCACCGTCACCTCCATCGTCGACCCCATCATCGGCCCCTGCACTTGTGGATGCGGAGGTCGAGAAGATCGCCACCAGCACCAGCACCCGCTGGAGCAACGGCACCCCAGAAGGCAAAGGGACCGCCTAAGGTCAGAGCCCCACGCTCCGCGGCTGTAGCCGCCCCTGCGGCGTGGGCCTGCCGCACGTTTACGTAGCGGTTTGCACAGTTTGCGCGCGTTGCGGTTTGCGCGCGTACACTGCAGCCTGGAGCCATCGAAAGGGGCCTAACATATAAGGCGGTCCTCACGGAGGCTAAAGCCAAAGTCACGTTCTTCAGAATGAAGCCGGCGATGACGGGGGCGCGGCTCCTTGAGGTGTCGGGTGCCTCCAGTGGGGAAAAAGCAGACCTCTTAGCCACCAGGTTGATAGAGGTCCTCAACCCAGAGGACGTTCGGGTGTGCAGGCCGATGAAGACCACAGAGCTGCGCGTCGATGGCTTGGACGACTCGACAACCCCGGCTGAGGCACGACCTCAGCCGTTGCTAAAGCCGGTGGAAATCCGCCCCAGGACGGGCGGACGGGCGAAATTCGCACCGACGCTTCCGGGCTCGGTACGATTTGGGTGCGGTGCCCGGTGGCGGCGGCGAATAAGGTCGCCGACGGTCGCAGCGAGAGTCAAGCTGCTACAGCCCAGGGCTATGCGGTGCTACCGATGCTTGGACATTGGGCATGTCCGGGCGCAGTGCACCGCCGAAACAGACTCAGAGCTATAGCATTGCTCGCTGCGGCCAGCCCGGCCACAAGGCGGCCCAGTGCTTCGCGTCGCCAAACTGCAGCCTCTGTACAGCTGAAGGGTGGCCCGCCGGACACAGAATGGGCGGCAAGGCATGTGGCGCCACCGCTACAAAAAAGAAAAAGGAGGCCAAGGCTGCCGGGGGCTCTTTACCCCCCCGTCAGCCTGGCTGCCATTCGGCACCCCGCTGTCGCACGCACGTGTGAGCCCTGGTTCATGGCTGGAGTGTCGCCGCGAAGGTGGAGACGTTGTCGGATCACAGATATATCCGTTTCGACGTCGATCGCGAGTGAGAGTCCTGGCGGAGGAAACGGTGTCCCGGGGCGGGGTGATGGTGGCGGTGTCATTGGACATCTCCAACACCTTCAAAACCCTGCCCTGGAGTTGTATTTGGGAGGCACTGCGGTATCACCGTGTGCCTCTCTACCTCCGCCGCATCGTTGAGGCTTATCTCTCGGAGAGGTGTGTCACCTACGTTGGACGTGATGGCGCAAACCAGCGCCGCATGTCGTGCAGTGTGCCACAGGGCTCGGTCGTAGGACCCCTCCTATGGAACATCGAGTACGACGGGGTGCTGAGGGGCGAACTCCAGCCGGGCGTCGATCTGACGTGCTATGCGGACGACACGCTGGTCACGGCCCGGGGGAGTTCGCACAGGGAGGCAGCGTTGCTGGTGACGGCTGCGGTCTCACAGGTGGTGGGCCGCATACGGCGCCTCAACAAGTCGGAGGCCATGGTTTTCATGATCCCCGGCGCGCGCCGCCGCCTGGATCACACATAGTGGTCGGGGTGGGTCCGGATTGGGCACGCCACTATTGCGGCGATAAGTCCCCTCTTTGAGGAGTGGCTAGAGAGGCGCCACGGCGTCCTCACCTTCCGCCTGACGCAGGTCCTCACCGGACACGGCTGTTTCGGGAGGTTCCTGTTCGGAATTAGGCGAGAGGAAACGCCCGGGTGTCATCACTGCGTGGATCGCCCGGAGGACACGGTGGAGCATACAGTGGAGGTCTGCCCGGCTTGGGCAGAGCACCGCCGTGTTCTCGTGGAGGCGATCGGTGGCGAGGATCTCTCGCGTCCGGCCCTGGTCCAGGCCATGGTACGGAGCGAGAGGGCATGGGAGGCCGTCACCTCCTTCTGCGAAGCAGTAATGCTCGCGAAGGAGGAGGCGGAACGCGTGAGGGAGAGGCAAAATTCGCGCCCTCACGCCCCTAGCCGCCGCAGGAGGAGACGCCCTGGGCGTCGGGAATCGATCGCGGATTCCCGGCCACCGTAGGCACGGGCTTGCGGACGGTGAGCAATGGGTAGCTCGCCGTCCGGTAAGGACCAAGCCCGGGTCGACGGCGCGTTGTGTTCCACGCGCGCCTCAAAGAGATGTCAGCGAGTGAAGGGGTCCGATGAGACCATTGCCTGCCGGGGTTGCGGGAAAGAGTCGGACACGCCCTTCCGCTCCACCCAGAGCGGGAGAAGTCATGTGAAGATATCCCACCCAAAAAAAAAAAAAAAAAAGGGTGGTGGCGCGGTTGGAGCGCTGTCAACGCTGCTTCCTAATTGCATCTGTGGCGCGAGGACCTGTGGGAGCGAGGTGAGCGACCGATGCAGCGACAAATGTCGCAGCTTCGCGAGGTCCTGGTGGCGGAATGGCGGGACAGGCTCTCACGCCCTACTGCCCTCAGGCTGTCCGTCCGGTGCTGGACACCTGAATCGGGAGGAGGCACGGCTCCCTGTCGTTTCGGGTGACGCAGGTGCTCTCGGGGCATGGTTGCTTCAGGAAGTACCTGTGTCACATAAACAGGGAGCCGGACGCCCGGTGTCACCACTGCGTCGATTGTCGGGTTGACACGGCGCGGCATAATAGGTAGTAGGTAATAGGTAATACGGGCTGGTTTCCGCAACTCCACGTCAAAGCGCGTATTTTGCGTACGGGTGGGAAAAATCGGTCATTCAATCCACCCCAGCTCCTCAAAGAATGCCAGCAACGCCTTGGTATTATTGGCAATCTCGCGTAGGGTACCTGGGTTACCGAAGTATTTTGCCCTGTAAGTGGCGACCACCGGGCAGTTTAACAGCACATGAGCTGCTGTCTCGTCGTCCTCCATGCAGGCTCTGCAGAGCGGACTGTCTGTGACTCCTATGACAAAGAGGTGTTTATTAAATGGCCCATGGCCAGTTATAGCTGCTGTAATCACACGCAGCTGTTGTTTAGTTAGTCGAAGAACCTTTTTTGTGAGGCGGTCATCGATTGAGGGTAGTGCCTCCTTAGCCTGCCTGCACTCGCCTTGGTCCGACCATAGTTTCTGATGCTGATCTCTAGTTCGTTTCCTTACCAGAGTGCGTAGGTAACCGAAGGGGAGTGGCACGATGGGTTCGGGCCCCACTGGTGCCAGGCTCGATCCTCTTCTGGCAAGTTCATCTGCAGCATCGTTCCCCAGCGAACCGCTGTGTCCTTTGATCCATTGAATGGTTATTTTGTTGAGGTCACCCACCTGGTTAAGGCGCTGGTGGCACTCGTATATAAGTCCAGAGTCCACAATGTGACTGTTCAGCGCTTGCAGAACAGCCATGCTGTCTGAGAGTATGCGTATCGAGTGGTCCTTAACTTCCCTAGCCAGAATAGCCGAAGCGGCAAGAGAAATACCCATGCATTCAGCCTGGAACACTGTGTTAAGGACTCCCAATGATGTAGCTATGTGGATGTTGAGGTCCTCCGAGAAGACTCCAGCACCTGTACCACTACCTGTTTTGGATCCATCCGTGAAGATGCGCAGCTCTGTTGGGCGCAAGCCCTCACATCGGCGATCCTCGTGAAGTTGGATTCTGTATTTTTTATCAAAGATAAATTGTTTCGGTACCCGGTCATTTATGGCTTTCGCAATGGGGAACTCCTTGTAGAGTCCCTCAAGCAGCGCGGTGTGTTGTGTATCTCTCTTACCCCAGAGATTTGCTGCATTTAGGCGTACTGCCGCCATCGACGCTTCTTGCTGTATAAACAGGTGCAGCGGTGGTAGTCCCAGCAAGGCTTCCATTGCAGCAGTCGGAGTAGTCCTCATGCAGCCTGTGGTCGCCATGCAGGCCAGTCTTTGCATGCGTTGTAGTTTGTTGGAGGCTGTAACCAGCTGGGTGCGGGGCCACCAGACCACGGCCGCGTAGGCTATCATGGGGCGTATCACAGCTGTGTACAGCCATAGTATTATTTTGGGGGATAGGCCCCACTTCTTACCTATCATTCTCCTGCACTGCCAGAAGGTGATGCAGGCTCTGTTTAGCTTATTGTCTAAATGACTGCTCCAGTTCAGCTTACTGTCTAATATGACCCCGAGGTACTTGACTTCGCTGGCTAACTGAAGCTCTGTTTCGAACAGTTTGGGCAGGCGGAAAGGGCCCATAGCTCGTTTGTGGGTAAACATGACTAGTTCGGTTTTAGTGGGGTTCACCGATAGATCGAATTCCCTGCACCAATTTTCTACAATACGTAGTGCTTGCTGAGTAAGGTTGCAGATCGTTCCCGTCACCTTCCCCGAGACCAGGATTGCGAGGTCGTCTGCATATCCTATTGTGTAATACCGAGCGTCGTTGAGTTTGGTGATGAGGTCATTAATCACCAAATTCCATAGAAGAGGGGACAGCACCCCTCCCTGGGGGCAGCCTCTGGCTATCATGGCCAGCTGCTGCTCGTCCTCAAGGCGAACCACTCGCTTGCTTAGCATATTCGTAATCCAATCCGTTAGTACCTGTTCCACTCCATGTCTGGAGAGGGCACTGTTGATACTGGAGAAGTTGGTTTTGTCGAAGGCACCTTCGATGTCTATAAAAGTGCCCAGGCAGGTGCCTTTTTGATGAATCGCTTCCTCTATCTGGCTGACCACCAGATGAAGAGCAGATTCAGTCGACTTACCTGAGCTGTATGCGTGCTGATTACTATGTAGCGGTATTGTTATCAGAGCACCGTCCCTCAGTTCCCTATCACAAAGCCTTTCCAGAGTCTTTAGTAAGAAGGAGGTCAGGCTTATTGGTCGGTGGGATTTGGCGTCTGTATAGTCACCCTTACCTGGCTTTGGGATGAATGTGACTTTCACTTCCCTCCATCCTTTGGGAACATATCTAAAGGCCAGGCACGCTCTCATTAAGGGCACCAATCTTGTTGCAACAGTAGCTCCCCCCCACTGTAATAAGGCGGGGAACACACCGTCTGGACCAGCTGCCTTAAAAGGATGGAAGCTCCGGATGGCCCATTGGATTTTCTCCAACGTGATCACCCTGTGTGTGTAGCGCCAATCATTGTCTGATGGTGTTTGAGTTTCATCATGCCAGTCAATTACCTGCGCGAAGACGCAACCTGGGAAGTGAGCTTCAATTAGGACGCGTCTTGTTTCTTCAGGTGACGTCGTGAATGTGTTATCCGGTTTGCGAAGGGTGATGGGCCCAGGTGTATACTGTTGTGCCAGCACCTTCCTTACCCGGTTTGCTTGCTGACAGGATTCAATGCTGCCACAGAACTTGCGCCATCCCGAGGTGCTCCTGAATCTGATGCATTTTTTGTAGCTGGATTTGGCCGCATAGTATTTATCCCAGTCCTCATCCGCACATGTGTTCATAGCTCTATTCAGAGCAGCTCTTACCTTGCTACGCTTGCGTTCCAGATCCGCGCCCCACCAGGGTTGTTTACCCGGTGTATTCCGCGGCGTGGTCTCTGGGCATGCAGTCTGATAGCTGTCTATGATTGATGGCGCGGCATACGCTGGCAGATTGTGCCGCATGGGAGGAACCGCGCCGTGCCCTCGCCTCTGGTGTAGGCAGTGACCTGTCGCTGCCGGCCGTCGTGAATTCTATGGCCGGCAGCGAAGAGTCCTGGGACGCGGTGGTTTCCTTCTGCGAGAAAGACGTCCGTCGCCCCCCATACATCGGACCCGAGGTGGTGGCGCGTAGTGTTCCACGCGCGCCCCACTAAGGATTCGCGGGGGGAGTCAAACACCTCACTCCCCCCCCTCGAAACGAGGAGAGGCCCGCCATGGCGGGCCGGCACCAGTTGAGGGTTGCGGAAGTATCTACGTTCCCGCGACCCCCGGCGTAGGTGTGAGATGGAACACCGGGGTGGGTTTTAGTCAGTAGGAGTCTGACAGACCCCTCCGACATTCATGAGGATTTTCCACCACGAGACAAAAAAAAAAAGGTTAGGTCACATTAAAGATAGAGTAAAAAAATATATTTAACGAAACCCTACTAAATTTGGTAAACAATAAACAACTAAATGAATATTACTCAAACTAAAACATTCTGCTACTTGAAAGTTGGCATTTTAAAAAGTGTCATTATGAAAAGCAGACCAAACGTACAGTTGGTAACTGTGAGGTTGGGAAATAAAACAAAATTATATGATAAGTTGGCAAATGATTAAGTATTCGGCGAAATAAAACGAAACGTTAGTTGGCAAGTGAAAATCTGGCAAACAATTTTCGGCGAAAAGGCAGAGAACCATTAAAACTACTATTGTTAGAACAGCACACATACTGTATTCCTCGTCCGAACTCATTTTTGAAAAGAGAGAATTAAGGGCGTGGCCTAAATGATAAACACGAATATATAACATAACATTGGCTGTTTCCCTCAAAAGATTAGTTAACATGTTTTGTTACGAAAATCGGCGCAGCGGACCCGGCTTCCGTCGTTCTCTTTGTCAAGAAAACCGAACACAGTAAATAATTTCGACATCAACATTGTGAATGTATACTAACATTTACGTTGTTGGTGTCCAAGCAATCTATAAATATACAAATCCTTGTTTCCAATTGATGTTATTAAATACCACCTTTAAGTTAGTGTAAATTAAATTTATTTCAGAATGACTAATAATTAAAGTCCTATAAATATTGGAAATTAAACTTAATGTTTACGCATTAAATTCGAATTTCCTAAATCACATAAATTCGCAGCTACAATCGTTGTATTCTCACCTGAGTAGTCCATGATGGACGAGTGCGTGGAGGAGACGTCGGAGGTGTCGTCGCTGGGGTGGTGGCGCCGCTTGCCGATGGCGCCGGGCAGCGAGCCGGGCCCCGACGCGGGCCCCGACGCGGGCCCCGACGCGGGCGAGCCCAGCGCGCGCACGCCGGGCGAGGCCGCGCGGCGCGGCGGGGTGGCGCGGCCCAGCCCCGAGTCTGACCATGGCCGCACACACGTTACTGATCGTACTTACGAGGTTCCGACCCATACCAGCACCCACATTTATGTTATACCATGTCCTAAGCTGTCGTTTTAGCGTTGTTACTAGTTTTGTTATAAGTTATCCTGTCTCTGTTCATCCAAGTAACCCCGAGCGAGATACCTCTTTATTCAGCTACTTTCTCTACTCTTGTCCTTATTCCAAACTATTTATTATTATTTATTCAGCTACTTTTAAACTGTTTATCAACTAACCAATCAACTACTACCTAAGCCATTTTATTTTATTAATTTATGACTGTTAACAATACTACTTTGTATAAGAGTATATTTGCAGAATTAAAAATCCTTTTTTATTTTGGCACGAGTCGATTTAATACTCCAAAAGGTGACATCTTTATTCACAAGAATATTTAAAGCTTATAATTATATCACAGAACTACATAGTTTACCAAAATATTACTGATCCTCCAGTTAGTTTATGAATTAAAAGTTATTATTTTAGACTAGCATAGAATTAAAATTAGTAGAGAAAATTATTCTGTCATTGTTTATACTCCTTCGTCTAAATAAACTCCATAATTTTGATATACGAAGCGTAAAATACTAAATGTGTCAAAACTACGTATATAGGGTGTTGTCTACTGCCGCTAAGCAAAAATAAAAAGGCAAAACTAAACAAAAGAAGCGACATTTTGTATTTTACGCATAAATACAACATGATAAACATATACATACGAATTTTGAAATATGTAATGTATACTATTTGATCTAAGGATGTAAACACTTACAACCATAATTATTATGAGCATTTTATTAACATGGTGTAGATTATAATCCAAGTGAGCTTTTGAACTATTGAATTTATCATCTGGGATTTTAGATATTCTTGAAAAATGTTGCTCCTCACAATCAATTATTTAATATTCTACTTATAAGTGCGTGCACACTAATGCAACATTTAATTGCATGCTGCATTACTCTCTTTGCTATCAAATTAATAAATTAAGTTCAGAATGAGACACAAAATTCAATGTTCAAACTTACTTGGAATTGAACATACACCATGTATTTTTTTCTAACAAGATTTCTGCAATCCAAGTTGACAAATCTAAACCACCCTAATCTATTCATATCGCTTAACTCACTAACCTTGGATATTCAGTAGTTGACTGTGTTAACTCATGAGAAAAATAAATAAAATGCATTAAGGCTTTCGCAGACAGGCGCGACGCGAATCTGGTAGAACAATTTCTATGAACACTTCTCGGAAATTGTTCTATCGGTGTTGCGTCGCGCCTGTTTGTGGAAACCTTTATACGTTTTTCTTACCTTATATCAGTTTACCCAACTTACAGATAAATACTGAAAGTAATATTATTAGCTTGATATTAAGTCATTTCTTAGTCACTTTGAAGGAATAAGATTCAGTAGTAGTCAAAGATTTAGGTATATTGAAGAAGGGAGATTTTGTAGAAAATCTTAGGAAATATTTAATTGTTAATCATTATAATTAACCACGTATATCCCTCGATATATTATTGACTTTTAATATTAAAACAAGGTTGTAAAGTGTTTAAACCAACGAATAAAGACGATGTCACACCAACACCAAGATATAAACATAAAAATATAAAACATGCGCTAACTCGGATCGAGTTACCCGACCATAATATGATACCATAACCGAATCAGCCTCTGTACACGATGGGCCATGATGGAGACACTTCAACGAATATAAATGGACAAAATCTCTTTTGTTTTCAACATCTCATCGCCCTACTCGATGGAGAGAGAAAAGATTATTGTTGCAGTGTGACAATAGCAAGCCATTGTGTACAGGGGTCGTAAATATAATAATAATTATGTATTACTTATATATCGCCGATGACCCAAATGAAATAAATGTGCACAAGACGAAAGAACGCGGACGACGCGGCGCAATGTGGCGTGGTATTGTGAGTTCTGTGTCTGTAGATGACGACTGATTGAACAATCTGGGATTTATAATAAGATGGTATAATGTTGATTTCAGTGTTTTGTTATAAAAATAATTTAAGGTTTTCAATGAGCAGAACTTTAATGATAATAATATAAAATGACTGTATTTGCAATTGATGATTCAGTTAAACATCATTTTAAAGTTTAATATACAATAGATAGAAAAAAAAATCTTTAATTATTATTATGTCAGGCTGAAAAGCTATTAAATTCATGTTTGGATTACTAAAGCTCAGATGTTGAATGTCGACCAAGTCTATAGACACAGAACGTTCCCACAGCGCACATGAGCGCACTCGCCGGCCGCGGGAGCAACAGAAAGTAAACCCAACGCACCACAAGCGACGGAAACAATATAGACCCGTCAGTACCAACGTGAGTCAAGCCTTTATCTCGTGTTTACAAACTGCTCTTACCGCACAAATTCATAAGAGAGCTTGACTTCCGTCCCGCCTTAAAGTTACTCTGGTAACTCGTATATTTAGACCTTCCACGGGAAGACTGAGGTTCCTCATTCACGCGCTCTGAAATGTTTCCTATACATGTCACTCGCAACTCTCATGCAATGCGAACTCCATTCTGTTATGTCATATGCAGCAGTCGATGTATTGCGACGCGGACGCGCCACGTCAAGCATGCATCGTCACACAAGCGAGCTTCGATCTCTTTACACAATATGGCAAACAAAATTAATGCTATACCGCGATAATAAAAATTGTATCACATCACTTTATGTATTTACAGATTCGGGAACCAATTTAGTAAATGCGCGGAAGGTCTAGAGGGCGTATCGAAAATTTGGAAAAAAAGCGTTTATGAAAATATTGTACCACTCAAATTCAAATTGCAACTACATATTATAATGGCCAAAAAAAGGTATGAAGCATAAATTTTGCAGTTTGGAGTGGTGTCTATAATCTATGCGATGCTGAAATCATACACATATAAAATAAATCGATTATAAATATAAATAATTCAAATCGAAGCGTTCTACTAAAACCAAAATGGAAAGAAGCGCCTTCATACACACTATGGAAAATATCTGGTCGTGTAGGCGACCTCACAGTCGGGAGTTCAATAGTATTTCAAGCAGAAATTATCGGGATATAGCTGTTTGTGATACAACTTCGAAATATTACAGAAACAGCTTTTATTTCGGAGACATAAAAGTTTTATGACATCCTGAGAACACTACTTTCAAGTTCGATATCATAATGGTGTGGTCCAGGGAAAAATTTCATGTCCTCGATACAAAAAAAACACTGATTGGATACGGATGTTTTGTTCAGATACCAGAATTTATAAATACTTACCTTGAATATATTAATCTATGTGGCTTAGCGTCAAATCGCACAATCATTCCGTTACTCATACTCGATATCAAAACAAATCCCGTAAAATACAAAATGCACCGATACATCTACAAATAACGACTTCTATCGCTTACTAACGAACCATTTCTTATTGGTTTTCTTCTGTGACGTCACATCGTTATTCATAAACGTAATCGGCTAGCGAAGCGAACGCCGGGTGTTAGTGTGGCGAGCGAACGAGAGGGAGCTAGTTCCCTGCGAGTAGCGTGGCGCGTGCGACAAAGACAGACTCACCTCGCGACGTCTTGCACGACCCTCGCCGACCGAGCGGACCGCTCGACGCACTGCCCGGCGACATACCACCGCGCTCTTCTACAGGTGATTCTGAAGATAGATCCCAAGATATTTAGTATTGAATTTTTTTTTTTTTTTTTTACAGTGTTGATAATGTGTCTGTTTTATTAGTGAAAAATTAAGGAAACAATAATCAAAGCTTACGTTTATAATCATGCTTCAAAAACTATATACCGTAAAGCATAACAATAAAGTAAAAGCGTTAAGCGCTGCAAATTGTTTGTCAGAACAACCGAATTTAATATTGTTGTTTATGATAAACTGAAAATAGTATTTTCAGTTTTTCACGTCAATGTTTGAAAATGGTCCTTTCTATGGCATACTACTCCCTAAATATTTAATTATAGTCCGCGCGAATCCTAGTTACCGCCTGAAGTATGCTCACGGTGAGTGACAAAATTGTGTGTGTGTGTGACAGTGACAAAATTGACAGACTGAGTTAGCTTGACCTTTGTCTACCTCCCCCGTCTCACCGCTCAAATAACTCAGGCGGTGACTAGCAGTCGCGCACGGGCAATATATATATAAACAATATATAAATACTCGTGGAATATTGCATTTAATGAAATACGATACAATTTGGTTTAACTACTATCTTGAAATATCGCTGTCGCATTGTCTCATAATAATCATAACGACACATTGACAAGCTATTTCGTAAGGTCTGAACTTGTGATGGAGTTCGTTCTGCCGTTGAAAATTTTCTAATCAATTCTAGAATTGAGCCAAACCTTACCCCAAAATATCTCATCGCTTGTTCCAACAACTCGCATAAGCGATGCACATAATGCCTTACCTCTGTAGAGCCCGGCGCGCTCGGCGAGGCTGTCCTGCGAGCCGCGGTAGTAGTCGCGCCGCATGGTGCCGCCCGCTACACAACACAGGCACGACGTCAAGCGAGCGAGTGCGCTATGCTGGAGCTTGTTACGTGGGACTTGGGAATGTTCGATGTAGTCTCTTTGGTTATTGTTTGTGGAGCGAGTTACGGATTTAAATCGTCAGACGTAGGAAATTCCTATGTCAATGTTATTGAAATAATATGGTGACGATGGTGTTAGATTGTTGTCCAATTTTGTTAAAAGCGTTTGCATTTAGCGCCTGAAGTAAGCCAATTTGAGATAAAAAGATAATATCGGATAGTAAATCTGTGTGTAGGCACTTTTTTTAATAATAGATATAAGGGAGGATCAAACGCTTTAAAATATAATATGCAAGAATATCCCAGATAAAACCAGAATAGTGAATTTTGTAACAAAACAAATTAATTACTAACAACTTTTTTTTTGAGACTACATCCTAAGTTGATAAAACGACTTGCACACAATATTTACAGTTGGTAACACTCAGCATAACACATCTCGTTTGAGAACATAAAAAGTGGCAGCATGCCAGATGGCAAATTAATATTGTAAAAAAGGGAAAGCTGACATTTAGTGCGGCTTCAATAAGTTAAGGGAAATTAGCAAAAAGTCTGTGTTCAGTTCAGTATTTTTGTTGAAATTAATCCAATTTCCTAGTATAATAATAATTAGTAATTTAAGATTTAGTATTCCTTGAAATTATCGGTTAAACCGTATTCATCATTCTCCTATCCTCATACCAATTTATTTGGCATCGGCATAACATGTCTTTCTTCCACAATTCTCTATTAATCGTCATCTTGGTAGTCACCCCCTTTCTCATCATCTTTTACACATCCATCCATCTATTATATTCATATTGTCATATCAAATTATTTAGAAGAAAAAACCCATTTATAAATGTAAAGTGTGGAATGTAACAAAGAAAAAACAAAATGAAAACGCGTGAGGTGTGCTCAACGCTGAACTAAAGGGCAGTGCAACACAAATATCGTGCGTTACACGAATACAGTATCCGAACGTTAATATGACACTTCGAGCTTCAGAGACACAAGTGAAACTGGTCGTCAACTGTGCGCAATTTAACACATACTACAAGCGCATTTACACCGAATTGCTAAAAATTATAAAGATCATAACAGCAAGATGCGAGCCTCGAAATTAGAGGCGCCCACGGATCTTCGATTTAGATCTTTATTTTGTAAGCAATATGGTATAAAGTCACTTGTAGAACGCGTATGCTCATCTAAAATCACGCACAGGCACAGTGAGCCCTCTTTATAGACACAACACTACAAAACTAAACTTTTTCTAAAACGGAATATGCCATACTAACTGTCGCAGACCGTATGTGAGTTAAAAATACCTGTAAGGTTGGTAGAAGAAGGCTGTTTGGTAGCCAGCATTCCTTCAGCAGCGTGCAGCGCGGAGCTGTCCACGTGGATAGTCTTGGGCCGCGCGCGCGCCGCGGCCGCCCGGCTGCGCATGCGCGCGCCGCCCGTGGGCGTGGGCGCGGGCGTCGCGGGCCCGCCGCGGTTTAGACTCTCCAGGAACTCGGATTTGTCTAAGTGTTTACCCTGGAAAATGTTGGGTTGCGGGGTTTTTAGTATGGGTCGCTCCACTACAGATGCGGGTGTTGCTTTGCTGAAACACATATTTAACGCATGGGAGAACTCGCAAAATGCTATTGGGGTTTTCTGTGATCTCTCCAAAGCCTTTAACTGCGTGCACCATGACACGCTTTTGCGTAAACTGCGACATTACGGTGTGCAAAACGAAGCTCTCAACGTTATAAATTCTTATTTACATAATAGGTCCCAATGTGTAGACGTTGATGGTGTGAAATCGTCCGGGCTACCAGTTCAGTTAGGTGTACCTCAAGGCTCAATACTGGGTCCATTCTTGTTCTTAGTGTATATCAATGACTTACCATTCTATGTAAAGGGTATCTGTGAAGTTGTACTGTTTGCAGATGATACTTCTCTTATTTTTAAAGTAGACAGGAACAGACAACATTTTGACGATGTAAACAGTGCACTCTCAATGGTTACGGGTTGGTTTACGACAAATAACCTAGTTAATGCCAATGCCAAGAAAACGAAATGTGTAAAGTTTGCCCTTCCAAATGTTAGAAATCTAGGACCCAACATCGTCTTAGATACAGAGGTGCTTGAAACCGTAAACTCGGCAGTGTTTCTGGGCATAACAGTAGATGCCAAGCTTCAGTGGGGGCATCATATATCTAGCTTAGCGGGAAGGCTCAGTTCGGCCGCCTACGCCGTCAGGAAAGTAAGACAATACACTGACGTTGATACAGCTCGGTTAGTCTATTTTAGTTATTTCCATAGCGTTATGTCCTACGGTATTCTGCTGTGGGGCAAAGCTGCCGATATTCAAAATATATTTGTCCTTCAAAAACGAGCTGTTCGAGCAATTTACCAGCTGGGTGCCAGAATTTCTCTGAGAGATTTTTTTAAAGATATTGGTATCCTCACTGTTGCATCACAATTCATTTTCGCCAACATTCTATATATTAGGCAAAATATACACTTGTACACTAAAAACAGTGATATTCACAATGTTAACACAAGAAACAAGGACAAACTACGAGCTCCCTTTCACCGGCTTCATAAGGTTCATAACTCATTTGTTGGGCTTGGTATAACCTTTTACAACAAGCTACCCTCTTCTTTGCTAGATTTGCCTTTTAATGCGTTTAAAATTAAAGTAAAATCCAACCTTTGTTCAAAGGCATACTATTCTATCAACGACTACTTAAATGATAAGAATAGTTGGTCGCTGTGATTGGCTCAAGACAATGTTTATGTTCTTTCTCCAGAATTAGCCTACCTACTGACAGGTTATATAAGCTTAGGTAAATTGTTCATTTTATTTGACTTTATATGTCAATTTATTTTAATTTTATTAATTTTTTGTTGACATTAACTACTCATTAGAATGATTTTCATGAGTTGTATTGCAATATGTGGTTAGCTAGCGACCTCGACAAACTGATCATATTTTATTTTTTTCCTGAAAAACTGGCAGCAAGTTCGTCATGCTCCCTTAGATGTCACTGCTTGCGGTAGCGTCGGGGGTCGGGTTGCCTCCTTCCCTCAAATATGGCGAGGGGGGTAATGGCTGATCTTTGCGTTAAGCTCGTGAACGGGTGCTGCTTGTGGTGACTGGTCGTCTTGCTGATCATGGTTTTGTTATTGTTATTAGTAATTAACTGTTTATTTATTTTACCTCGATGGTCCTAGTTTATCAATTATAACTCTAGTTACAGCTATATGTAAGCGGGCACGCCCTTTATGCCTGGAGGCTTTATTTTCTTTTTTAGATATTCTTTACGTTTAGTTATTTTTATTTCTGCTTGAGTATAGATCTCGATGTTTTTGGTTGGTTGGTATATTGGCGTGTGCTAGCTGTCATATGGCTGATAATTTATAAATTAATGTTTTGTGTTGTGTTATGTAAATTATTTTGCATAAGTACTTATTTTATAGAATCATTTTATTTTTCCTAATTGAACAGACAGCTGTGCTTCTGGGGAGTTTGTTGCGCCACTTCTTCTTCCCAGCGAAAGCACTAGGAAGTGGTGAAGGGTGGGCGTTTTGTGGGACTGTCTTATGTAACTTTGACGTTCGAAAAGTGCTGATTCTCAGCCTAATTTGAATAAATGACTTTTGAATTTTGATTTTTTTTTGAATTTTGAATTTTGGGTATAATTATTTTTGCAAGAAAAAGTAAATAGTTTTAAAATTATCGAAACAATTAATCATTAATTTTGGATTTAATCTTAGACGAAAGATATTGTAGAGGACCTCGCAAAGAGCGCTCACATCAATTTAAGATTTGATAAATTTTTTTATGGCTATGACAGCGCTTTTATATTGGGTCAGTAACAGCTCGGCCCGAGTCAACTCAATCCGAATAATAATACCAGATATTTGAGTCCCGATTTGTACGGTCAGGCAGAAAATCGATATTTTAAAATAAATCATTTCAATTTTAATTATGTTTTCCGAAGATTTTGGTTTTTAAGGTTCCGTAGTAAACAAGAAACCCTTATAGTTTCGCCATGTCCATCTGTCTGTCTGTCTGTCCGCGGCTTAGCTCAGAGACTGTTACTACTAGATAGCTATAATTTGGCATGGGTATACATGTTTTTCAACTACAATATCAAGTTTTTTCTTGGGATAAATTCATCTCAACTACGGAATCCTTCATTGTGCGTGGTCCGATATGCACTTGGCCGGTTTTTTATTTACATACAAAGCAGGAAAACATAATTATCTACAACGCTTATTTCAATTATGATACTTACACAAGGTGAAATTTGAATCACAGTTTTGCTAGAACAAACGTTGTTCAGCCATGGTCTGCTAAGAAAATGAAGACAAAAAGGCGATTTCTGCGAAAAATTTACCGTGCTCTTCCGATGGCACACACCACTTTTTTGAAGTTTTGACGACGTGGTATCGGGGATTATTATTCGGTTTGAGTTGACTCGGGCGGCCGAGCTGTCACTGACCTTTATTTCGTAGCAGGAAGGGCCATTTTCGAATTTCGTAGTAGGTATTACTACTGACTCGGAATTCACCGTGTGACTGACATGTTAATTAAACTTCGTTTTGTGCATTTCGTTAACAACCAATTTTTTTACACAACTACGTAACTGGCGAAATGTGGGTGTACCATCTGCCTAATAAGACGTGATGTTATGTTATGAGTAATTTTTGTGAATAATGTAATGAACTAGTTTCTTGAAAAAGTAGAATACCTCTCTCTCAGCCTCCTCAATAGCCTTCTTCAACTTATACTGGTGCAGTATCGCCTCCCTCCGCCGGGCCTGTTCCTCCTTACGCGCGAGCTTCATCTCCTGCGCGGCGTCCTCCCGCGCCCTTCGTGCGGCGACGGCGGCTTCGGCTCGCGCTCGGGCCTCGTCGGCTCGCTGCCGTCGTTGGAGCGAGAGGAGCATAATGCGCTCTTTCTTACGCTCCATTTCTTCCGCTGAGTTCTGAAATTGTGAGTCGGTGGTGTTAGTTTGTTAAATGTCACTTGTAGCTATTCATAATAGGTCTGTTAGTAAATTGGTGTCACATGGACAGTAATTAAACAGATTCTCAGATATCAAAATTTGGGTTGAATTGAGTAACTCGGAACTCAACAAACCGAGTATCACACGCTGAGGGAGAGGCAACATTACTTTGCAAAAACACACGCGCATCATCTTACAATCTGTAGTTAAATGTGGACAGACTACAGCGAGTCGAGTATGTATGAGAAATGCATGCAGTAGTAATACAACTTACTATTTATTTAATCATTAGAGCACTCCGATCTAGTCACAATTAATTGCATAAGTAAATCAGAAAAACAGTTATGTCTTAACACTTTTTTTTTAATCTTGCTAAAAATTTAACAGAATATGTCTTACCGGGTCAGGATTCAACTCGCCGATGAGTAACGCGGCAGGCTCCGCGTTGTTGGCGCGTTGGGGTCGTTCTCTAGGTGGCGTTTCTCTGCGCTCCGAAGAAACGTCATTAGATCTCATCGCTTGCTCCAACCCTGTACTCCTGTGGACCACGAACTCGTCCTCTCTTGAAGGCTGCAGCCGCTCATTCCACGTATTCTCAGGACTTCGGTCAGGACTGATGTCAGTGGAACGTTCCTTCTTCGGCGAGCCTCGTTTCGCCCGCAAAGGAGGCTTCGGCCGCTTCGGCGCTTCGTTATCAAACGAAATATAGAACCCTTTCTCGTTCTGTTCACTGACGTCTTCTTGATCCAGTTGTTGGAACGAGTTCCTGCTGAGGGAGGGGCGCGTGGGGGAGGGGATGCGGTACGTGCGCGTGCCCGACGATATGTTCAGTCTATTGATGCCCTGCCGGAGGGCGTCGTCTTCCGCGTTGCCGATGAAGGAGATGTTCTGCGGCTCCATGTCGTCGGGCGGCTGCGCCTGCGCCGGCGCGTGTGTCGCCGCGTGCGGAGGCGCCTGCAGCTGCTGCAAGCTGACGGGCTCCGGCCGGCGCTGCTCGGGCAGGGAGCCCTGGCGCTGCGGGGTCTTCGCCCGTCGATGAGGGCTTGCTGCCAAAGGCGGCGACTGGGACACGTACTGGTTGGAGTTTATCACAGTGTAGCTTAAATGGTTTTGTGGTTCTCGACTGTTCTCGGTTCCGTTCTGGTACCGGTCGGTGTTGTAGTGCACTTGGAAGGGTTGCGGCAGTTGGTTCGTGCGGTCGTGGAGGACGAAGCCTTGAGGTTGCCAGTTTCTCTCGGGAGGTGGTTGCGGTGAAGGTGACTTCCACGTTCTTTGAGGAGGCTCCGGCGTGGAGGGACCGAACTGTTGGTGCTGTTGAAGCTGTTGGTGATTCTGTTGATGTTGCTGATGCAGCTGAAATTATACAATGCATTGTTGAGAAAAAAATAATAGATGGTTGGTAATTTTGTACATATATGCAACCAACACCTCGGTGCGCCGTGACGACTTGCTGTAAGCTTGCGACCTGAAACTTCATTTACGCAATAAACACAACTGTGCTATTCTGTTGTACCTCAGTTTAAGATATCAACTAAAACATACCTTACAATACTGAAAAAATATTTAAATATACTGTTTTGTATGTGATGAAACAGGAAAAATATATATTTAGATGGTGACTGATATTAGTTAGTCTACATTTAAAATCAATTTTTAAATATTTTAGAGTTAAACAGTCACGCTGTTTATTTTTCTACTTCAACTATCTACATAAAACGATCAGAACGTGCAACCGACCTGCCACCCTCGCAATTCAGTCTCTTGTTGTTGCTGCTGTTGTTGTTGTTGGGCATGTTGTGCCCACGTTCTTCGCGGCGGCGGTGCGGCATCGTGCAGATAAAACTGTTGCCGCCCATAGTCCTCTATGTCCCTATACTGATTGTTGTACTGCGGATACTGTTGCTGCTGCTGTTGTTGTTGTTGGTCGTAGTTATAGAACTGTTGTTGTTGTTGGAGTTGCTGCAGTTGGTGTTGTTGCGGTATGTGCGGCGTGGAGCCGAAGCTGGCGAGACCGGGGCGGGACACATTGTGCTGTGAGCTGAATTGGCTGTGCTGCAATGTTAGGCGGGAGTCAGCGATGTGTTGGCGAGAGGTGCGTTTCACAATGTCTCAATGGGATAGTGATTTTTAAATTAACTTGGTTTTTACTTAACATACTGAGACATATCCGTGCCTCGAAAAGCACGTTAAGCCGTTGGTCCCGGCAGTCATTCGTGGATCTTTGACAGTCGTTACGGGTCATCAGAAACCCGGCAGTCTGACAACCGCAGTCTCGTATCGTATCGTATTTCCCAGTTACTGGGTTGAGGTCAAATAGGCAGTCGCTGTATGTAAAATACGGGTATTCAACTGCATCCGGTCAGACTGGAAGCCGACCAACATAGCTGGTAAAAGGCTAGGCAGATTGATTTAATGTACTTAGCATAATCGTTATACAACTTGACTATTATTTCAATAAAGGACGACTTTTTATTATAGACTTATTTGTATGATATTGCCTTTTTACAGAAAAAAAAAACATGCGGGGTAGTCTTTGGGGACTGCCGATATAAGTGAAAGCAGCGTGCGGTTACGGTGACGCGAGTTTCACTCTTTTTGTTCACCCAGAAAGTACACATATATACACAGTATACATATAGCTCATGGAAAGCGTTCGGTGACGATGACGCGAGTTCCATGGTTTTTGTTCACCCAAAAATTGCTCAACGCGCCTAAAGAAGATTTCACTTCAAAAAAAGAGAATTGTGAAACGTAACCTCAATAATATGTATAATGCATGTGAGTGAGTGATTACATATTGTGGGATGAAGCGCTGAAACTTGATCAATTAATTACAAATCAAAACTCGGTTTAATTTCACTCAGTTATTTAGGTTAGCTGTGCTGTTCTTTTATATATTCATTTATATTTGAAAGATTAATTATTATATTTTATAACTCAAATATTAACTGGTGTGTTGGGCTAAGACTACTGTTCAACATCAATGAATCACACGAAGCTATGCGAATGAAAAAAATACAAGTTCGATGCAACACGATATAAAACAGTTAACTAGTTTTTCTGCAATTTGCACACGGTACAATAAAAAGTTTTCTATATTGAAAAAAATTATATATTATGATCGTTTTTTATATTATTATCTCCGGCTCTACACGTTGAACCGAACCATCGCAGCGTCGCGTCGTATAGAGCCGGGATAGCAGATAGCACAAATATATACGCGAACTAAACATAAAAATCTCCTAAATTTACTACGATATCGTCCGAACTTGTCATTTCATACACAAAACACTCGAAAAAGGCGCAATACCATAACTTTTGTACATAAACTTACCAATTGTGGAATGTTGGGTTGATACTGTTGTTGTTGTTGTTGTTGTTGGTAAGGGGACTGCGGTAGTTGTTGAATTGGCTGCTGCGGCTGCATTTGTTGCTGGAGCTGCTGAATTTGCGGCTGCTGAAGCAGTAGTGGCGGCTGCTGCAGCTGCGGTTGTTGGAACAGCTGCTTAGCCTGTTGCTGTTGTTGTTGTTGCTGCAACTGCGTCTGCTGACTGGCGAGCCGCGCGATGTCACTTTGTATGTCCTGCAGGCTGGAGTTCATTCTGTAAGTGACGTGCAGTCACATGGTATTGGATTTTAAGCCAATATTATGTTGATGGTGGTTGTGTGATTAGTTTTGGTCGAAATGAGAATGTTTATGCGCTATGTATATTTTGACTAAGACGAGGAGACAGCCAGTAGGCTTTGGTCTCCTATTTTATGCTATATCCGACTTCAGCGTCAACGTTCCAATCGACGTCTGAACGCAACAAGACGTCGACGTGTGAAAGAGACCACAACAGTTCATTTCTATACTAAGCATCGTGACACGGCGTACTGGCGTTTATCGGAGACCATAGCCTAACAGCTGTTTATAAATTACTTCTGTTACCATTATAATTTTGATTCTGTAACAGTGAAATGAAGACAACACATACCAAACTCTATAAAAGTCTGGTTTGAATGATTTCCTGGCGCATAGGATAAAAAATCCACCAATACATGAAAAGCAATTTATTTCAGCAGACATGTCATCCATGTTGCCGGAAGTGTCTACTTACTTGGCAATAGATTGCTGGTACTGTTCCAATACTGCAGTGTCCACTGAATCTCGCTGACTCGGTGGGTCCACCTCCATTTCCTGAACACGACACACTGTATTGTGAGCATATCTTTTTTTTAACGAGCCGGTTTAATATCACGTTTTGACTAACATATTGATCGCTCAAAAATAATAATCATTTTCATAAACATTTAAAGATATTGAGTCGCAACTGTTCCATGCAAAAGTGCTGGTCGGAAACGGAAATGCATGGAACAGACGATTAAAAAAAAAACTGACAACAAGCAATGCGTAACAGTTTGCATGTAGATGTACTTACACTGCGTATACTCGGGTGTTAATTTTGATCTGAGAGATCGTCATTCATTCAAGAAGTGTTTAAGTTAATCAATACGTGATATTATTATATTAATTTTGTTCGAACTCTCATAATAATTTTGTTGCCAGCCTTTAACTTATAGCTGCTTACTGTGATTTCTTGACCGGTCTGCATGCAATTTAATCACAAACTCATGCCAATTAATATTTCTCATTCGTCTTCAGTTAATTTCGAAATTATTCCTTTACCGGTTAATTAACAATATTATTACTATCATGATCAATGGTCGATGCAACGAATTCGTGACTGAGTTCTTAGTTTTTGAAACGTAATGTGTTATTGATAAACAAACGGGATTTAAGTTTTTTTGGGTGATCAAGGTATTCATCGTCGCTCCCATTTGAACATGGTAATTTGATAAATCCCACACAAAATACCAAATGTGATCATTTTCAAACATTTAGATGATCAGTGAAAATTATACACAATTTACACCCCAAACACAAAATACACCAGGGTCTTTATTATGAAGTATTAATGCCATCATTATTCCACTGCGAAAAAGGGATGGTGCTAGCGGCCTCATATAGCTCCTCTCACTCACGCTGCAATAATGGCGGCATTAACACGTCACAACCCGCACACATACCTGCGGCGCCGGCGCGCCCGGCCGCGGCCCGCCGTCGGCCGGCGTGCGCGCGCCCTTGCCCTGCAACACGCGCGTGCACCCCACACCGTGACACAGACGCAGTGGCATGACATGCTACTGCATGCTGAGTGTTGGTTGGGGTATATCGGAGATTGACGTAGCTCATTTTATATGGACAATTTATTTTAAAGTGTTTTTACTGAAGGTAGGACAAAGTCATCATTGTTTCAGTGCAAAAAAGAGATGGCGCTGCACGTCCAGCATAGCTCCATCTCTTTTTTTTTCATACTGAAACTACTATGACTGACACTTCTCTATACAGTGTCCAGTATTCAAGAATTTCTATAAATGAGGAAGTAATCTAAACAATAATCTGGTAAAGGGATATACACCAACCAACGGAGTCATGCCTACAAATAGGTGTAATGTATGGGTCTCCTATAAATTAATGTGCTTCTCCAAAACGTGAGTTAAATGTACCGTGAGGTGGACTGGGATGTCTGACATAATAGGAATCAATTTACCTTCAAACGATTTCTGTAGTACTATGATTGAATATTAGAAAAATATGATTGCGCTGCAAAATATTCATGAGTTCGATATAATAATGATCTTAGAAAAAAGCTGCCTATTAAACCTTTATAGGCTTCAAAGTAGCTATGGTATTTTAAGCATTTATTATCAAAATTACAAATTGATAAGGCGAATTTTAAATGAGTCAACTGAAATTGATACTTAAGAGTACTTTTATAAATTCAAAATTGAAATGGTTCAATGTTATGTATCGATAAGCCGTGTAAGCGTGTATCGAACTAAAATCTGTACAAAATAACAATAAAGGAACATGTAACGAAGTGATTGTAAAAAAAGTAATAATCAAAAAGGTCTAAACTAATCGGAAAGGGCTCAACTCTTGAACCGGCCACTCACCAAGTTGGCCAACTGGTATTGCAATAATGTATCCTAATGAAATAGAAAGAAAAATATAATTTATATATCCGTTGGAAATATTAGAAAACAAATTGAGAGAAGAACATAATATTAGTAACATTGTGCTGTTATCGAACGCATTTTATAAAAACTATTTATTGAAAATTCGTTTTATAAAATACGTTCTTAAAGTGTGTGTAGTCTGTTATATAGAAACATTTAAATAACAGATATCCGAAGTTATTACTTCACTTCTTTAATTAATAGAATTAGTTTATGTGAAACTACTGATTTACTGAAAAATATACTAACATACTACTTTTACTCTGATCAAAATCATTTAACCAAAATTTAAGACTATTTAAATTTTCCATATTATATCTATCTACCAAATTTTGTCACTCACACTCTCAAACTAATAAAATCTAACTCGGCTCTGAAGTGCGAATGGCGTAAAGACAGAAACACAAAAGACGCCAATTCCACTTTTTAAGACAAGACAAAACAATTTTGACACCGTCGACCACAAACAGTACCTATTTTCAGGATGTCAAATTCTCATCAGGTTAACGGTCACACATTAAGATAGATGCAAATTAAATCTGGTTCTTTTATTTAGATGGTTAGAAACTTGAGTCTCAATATGCTTGATCCCAACGTCGTGCGTAGGCTACGGCATTGAATATAACAAGGTGAACTTGCTCACGCTAGCTCTACGTAACGCCATGAAACACACTGCAGTGGAGACAATGTACTCTTTAGTACTACAAAACAGCTGGTCCCTTATGAATGTAACGCAGACTGATTACCATCTCAATGTATAGTCGCAGAATAGTGTAGAAGGCGCACTCCGCATTTTAGGTATGAAGCTAGTACGCGGCGGGCCCGTCTTGCTGGGCCAATTCAGTAAGTGTAACGTAGTCAGAAGATATTAGAGTTACGCGATAGAAAGAGAGGCAACATTTAGGTGAATATAACTGTACCTAGTTCATTAGCACTGTGCGATCTGAATTGCATTCTAGAGTCGCTTTTTATTTAAATGATTTTGTGGAGAACCATTTATCTACGGCATAATCTGTTTGCGTTTCATATTTTATAATTTGTATTGCAAAATATCATAACGTGTTTAGGTCTTGACCGGTGACGTTTAGAGTCCACCCTGATGAGAATTCGACACCGTCAAATCGCACCAAACACCCACACACTTCCAACCCAACTCACCCTAGTAACAGCCTGTAGGAAAGCCTGCTGTCCCAACTGTTGTCTCTGTCTGTTCACAGCCATTTCCATACGTTTCTTCTCCTGCTCTATGCGTCGCCGTTTCTCTTCTAGCTTTAGTCTTATATTGTTCAGTTGTGCGGCCATTTGTCCCCCGCTTGAAGTGTTCGATTCGTCGGTGAGGTCTTCGCCATCTGTAATCGTGTAGGTGAGTGTAAGTTATTGGGGTGTGTTTGTGGGAAATGTTCGAGAGATTTTGCTTGGTTAAATCGTATGTATACTCTTAGACGTAGCGTGTTTTTGATTATTGGAAATAGGTTTGCTATATTAGTGTGGCGATTTGATACTGTAAGGTGAATTTCGAATGACTTAAGTACATTTGATTTCGCGGTAGAGTAAAGTTTTGTTTATGATAAAACATGGGTCTGAGAAATATTAATATTAAACTTATTGCTGAAAGAATTCCATATATTTTAGTTACGGTTCACCGGAGCTCTAAAATATCACATTATACCTATGTTAACTCACAGTCGGCCAACATTTGCGTTTTTGCCGAGAAATCATGTGGAGGAAAAGGGCGGAGCTTATATCCTAAACTGCCATACTGTAGTTTGGGAAATAATATTTAACTCATATATTTAGACATTTCTAGTCCTGTAAAATTGACGGATACTGAACTATTTTAATTAGAAAATACACTGTGAAAAGATCGTCGGTTGATTGTCAACGCTACTAACTGGGATGATTTTCTTGCTGCATGAACTGTTGCTGCCACGTCGTGGTGTTGCCGGGCGGCGCGAACGTCGCGCTCTTGCGGCGCTCGGCCGGCTCCGCACCTGCACAACCGACCGCGTCACCGACTGTCCCTGGACACTTTGACTTTAATTTCATCGGCTCTTCCTTTCAGGAAGTGAAAAGTATTTAAAACAAACTTTTGCTAACAAAGAGGTAAAAACATTACCCTCCTTTTGGGCTTTGCTGCAGTAATAAGGACCAACGCTGAAATATTGAATATTGAAAATCTGTTGTTTCATACCAAACTCACCCAATCAAAGCCTATACTAGTTGGTTCTATAGTAAAAGTTGATCAGACTCACCAGTACTTTCACCCCCTGAAGGGATGTGAATGAGTTTAAAGTCAGTCTATATGTGTATCATTACACTATGACGTATGTTGTAGGACATAATTACTCTACAACTAACTATACTCTTCACAAATTTCGAATTTGGAATATGGGAATATGTGGTCCTTTAACGACAGACTGTAGAAGACTAAATAAGTGCTGTTATTAATGTTTTACCCAATACAGTGTGCCGTTAAACTCAAGCGCAATCAAGGCGAACATTCAAAGCGGTTACAATAATGGCCGTTTCAATTAAGTGCCGCAAAAGCGAATTCAGAGGCTAAGGAATGAGAGAACAAGCTTGTTACCATACTGGTAATGCCGTAAGCGACTTTACTCTCAATGTTTTATGCTGTAACAAGAATTTTCTCTCATCCGTTGTTCCCAACAAACCTGTCTGGTCACCATTACTCCTGATTTTATTGAGATCGGCGAAGCTAGTTTTGGTCGCGTCGCCATCGGTCGAATCTCTATCGTTTAGGAAGAACCCGCCATCGCCTCCCCCTTTATGTGAAAACCCGAAGCTCTCTTGTCTTTCTCTTAAAGTTATGGTATCACTGCTCAACTGCCGTCGTATGGGGAAGTAAGGTTCAGGTTCTGTGGTTTGAGGTTGTGAGTTCTGTCGCTCGACTTTTTGTCGGTCTTCCTTTTCGGAGCCGTTCTGGAAGTCGCCGTGGATGAATTGTATGGAGCCTCGGATGTCTTGGCGGGAGGAGCGGAGAGGAGGGTTGTAGTCGGCGGGACCTGCGGGGCAAATGGAAGCAATATTAATTTATGTTTATATAATTACGAAGTACTTATCTACGGCGCACCTACCTATCTACCCACCCTACCCTACCTATCTAACCTACCAACCCTATCCTACCTACCCTACCTAAAAGCTCTTCCTGACAATAACAAACATAACAAAAAAGAATTAGCGAAATCGGTAAAGCCGTTCGATCGTTCGTGTAAGCCGTGACCAAAAGAAATAGGGATTCATTTTTATATAAAAATATAGATGGCCTTTCTGCCGTAATTTTAAGTAAAAAAGCGATAATTTCATATGCCCAATTTTTTGGAAAGCAAGTATAGCTGCGACCTTGATTGATTGATAACCTAATATATATTGGGCCATCAATCGTTATCATAATCGTGTGTGGTCCACCATCCCACTGCTGGGCATTGGCCTCCTCCACACCGTCCCATTCATCCTCATCCTGTGTTAGCCTCATCTAGCTGTTAGGCGCAACTTATCTGGTACGCCTAAAAGTAAGAAAACAAATAAAGAAAATCTATTTATTGTGACTCGCACAAGAAGATCAAAAACTAAGGTCATTCAAAAAAAAAAAAAAAAAAAAAATGACCTTACAAGTTTGAATCGGACTCGCGCACGAGGGGGTCCGGACCATTATATATAAAAACGGCAAAAAAAAAAAAACATGTCTGTTGTATGGGAGCCCCCTTTAAATATTTATTTTACTGTTTTTAGTATTTGTTGTTATAGCGGCAACATAGATACATTATCTGTGAAAATGTCAACTGTCTAACTATCACAGTTCATGAGAAATAGCTTAGTGACAGCGAAGTCTTAGTAATTGGGTTCCGTTTTTACCCTTTGGGTACGGAATCCTAAAAACAATAACAAAGTTAATATTTAAAATATATATATATATATAATTTCGACTTCTCTTGTATCGATTAGGCGCAGCAGGCGATGGACAATTTGTCCGCAGACAATTAGGAATCCTATGGAAATCCCAGCATTTTGTCTGCGTTCGCATTAGATGAGCCCAGTGGTAATGTCCGCAACTTAGGTACGAGTTGTAGGTCATAAGTTCGAAACCAGACAGGAGATTCACTTTGTGTAAATTATTTCATCACCACTGCTCTCAAAACGGTGAAGGAAAACATCGTGAGGAAACCGGCATGTCCTAGAACTAAAACTTCGAAGACATGTGACATCTACCAACCCGCACTGGGCCCGCGTGGTGGACGGCCCTCTCCCTCTCACAGAGAGGATAATCCACTTGTGGCCTGTGTCCCACTGCTGGGACACAGGCCACAAGTGGATTATAGGCTGATTATGCTATGTCACATTAGATTTCCATACGATGACAAATTGTCCATCGTCTGCTCAGCGGCAAAAAATATTATCCAGTGAGCGTCAACCCTGCTACAACAGGACGACTGACTACCCAGGGTGAGCCAAATGTATATTTAAGTATCCTTAATTGTCAAGACTGTTTTAATATTTAATTTCACCAACCACCATCCCAAACTCACCAGAAGGCGCCGAGATCTTCCTAACATTAGCGACCGTCGCTAGTTCCTTCTCGGGGTTTCGTCCAGCGAAGTGCAGCCTATCCTGTGAGCCTCCAAAGTTCTCCACAGTGAGTTGGGAATCGTCGCTGATGGACGAGCGGCGCGAGCGACGCCCGGCGAAGGACGCGTCGCGGGTGTCCATCCAGTTCGATGGCCGACCAGCTGCCGTCAAGTTTATATCTAATGTTGTGACAAGAGAAAACAGCTGTTACAAAACATTATCCTCCTTCTGGCTTTCTATTTTGTTTTAGTGGTAACAGATGAATCACTGGTAAAATTATAAAGCTGCCTGTCCACAGGAGCGGAGCGAGGTAGCGTAGCCAATATTAACCTCCTATTGGTTAATATTGGCTCCGCTGCCTCGCTGAGCCAATATTAACCAATAGGAAAGAGTTTAGATTCTATTGGTTAATTAATATTGGCGCATTTCTCCGCTCCGCTGCCTTGCTCCGCTCCTGTGGACGGGCAGCCTTAGGCACCACGATAGAAAATGTACATTTTATATTGAACCTAAACTTTACATTATTTTGTTGTTTTGGCCCAAGTTATATGAAAAGATCGGTTTAAAACGACAAAAAGTCTTAAAAAAATAGATAATAGTGCGAAAGCACTAATTTCGTTCCCTTTACGGAGTACTCATAATCGTGTTCGACTCATGATTTTAAAAGTATGTAAGTAAATAATATACCATTTTCATCATCCCTCCTTGCCATAGCGGCGAGAGTAGCGACATGTTTCGGCCTGTGCACGACAAAGTCGTCTCGAGCCGGACTGGCCGACCGGCGCTCGGGTGTGGAACTAGCCGAGCGACACGCCATGCGCGACCGATTGCTCAGCGACGATGGGGAGCGGGGAACTGTGTAGTTTAGAGTTATATTATTATTGTATAACTTTGAAGAATGGATCAGGGTTAAAAAGATGTGTTCCAAAATATTGTCCAAAAATGTTTTATAGTAAATTGTCATTCAAATTGCAAAACCATATTTTAGTAATAGAGAGGTTGTTCTTTTTAAACCTGATCGTGAAAAATAACAACAAACACATTCAGCATTCAAGAAAAAAAAGAAACATCTACTTGAAAAATCACACAACACCTAGAAATCATAAAAACAATAACTTACTTGACCAACAATCTATGCAAATAAAAGAAATATTTTTTTAACTTACCCATTCCCTTTAGAGCACGCAGTATTATTAGTATAGCTAATCAGCCAATAGCATCAAGCTGATCAAGTCTTACTCATAAACTAAACAATATGCATAAATGGCATAATGGCCATTTATAGCAGTCACGCGGACTTTCGTTTTTATCAATGCTTATGGCGTGGCCACTTCGAATTTAACCTTATATTTTGAGTCAGGTCTTCTAGTAATAAAAACTACTAACTACAGAACTCAGTCGTAAATATAACACACGGAGTTTTAGAAGAAAATCGTCTTCGTAGACCATCGTCTTTGCCACTTATCCCTATCTCTTTCTATTGCTCGATGCGTCATATTAACGTCTAGGTAAGTACAGTTGTATTTGTAAAACTTGATAGCCTACGTCTACTGTGCTGGCATCACTACGTCATAACTGGGAGCCGTGAGGACATAACGTCATTGACTCCAAAGTGCCTCAAGAAAGCATTAAAGAATCCCATGCAAAAGCGCTAGTTCCGAAGCCCACAAAGCCATGTAAAAAGTGTTTTATTCAGGTTAATATAAAGCTCAATATTAAGTGAACGTGAAATAATATAACTCACATTTAGAGGTACACCCTAAAACACAAATAGACATTCCAATGTAATACGTTTATTACGACATTTTGTTTGACACTCACACACACACACGAAAACGAGAAGAAAAACAACAACTAAATGCATTTGACATCAAGGTTTTTTTTTTGTGGGGAAGGCGAGTGCACACTAAGTTTTCTAGATAACTGTGATTACTATTTGTGAGAAGAACAACTCTATGTAGGTGTGAGAACTTTGTTTACAGTTGTAGTTTCATATTTACATAAGTACAGACTAATATCTTTTTAATTAACACCGTTGTTTTTATATAACTTGTATGTTTTGATAACAATGTCTTGTAATTGATTTTGTTCCTGTAATAGTACCCAAATATACTAAGTATCAAGCAAGATAATGCTGAGTCAATAATAAAACCCGCGATGTTATCGTACTTTAAGAAAATACACCCCAAATAAATGATTTGCGAGTAGAAAATTCTGTATTTGAAAAAAGAACAACCAGAAAACAATTGAAGTTAGGGGACCTACCACGATTTTCTTTTAGCAGTATTATTTTATTCTTACTTGAGTGTGGGAAAGAGATTGAGCTAGATGTCCTGTATAGTTCTATCTCTTTTTCACACAGAAGTTACATTAAATAATACTGTTATAAAAGGTGGTGGTTGGCCCCTTGAAAACAATTGAAGTTGGATTACGTTTCAACAAACCGTGACACTCTAAGCACCTATTCTGCGTTCGCAATTTATTTGCCAAACATGTAAACAAACACGAGTTTAAGGAAAAACAATCGTAATGCCTACACGTAAGGTTCAGTTTGCACTACAACTTCATATTTTTATGACTTTTTCAACAGTACTAGTCAGTCTAAAATCATCTTTATTTACATTTACATAAAGTTGATGTTTGTTTAAGTGGAAATAACATCAATTGTAAACAAGGTTCTACACCTTAGACAGTGTTGCGCAGCCTTCCCCTCTAAGAAGCAGTCGAGAGTTGGAGACACGGCGCCGTGGCCGACAGTGCAGTACGGGCAGTACGGGCAGTACGGGCAGTACTGGCAGTAGGTACCTGCGAAGGGCGGCAGCGTGCAGTCGTCGTGGCCGGCGCGCAGCTGCGGGATGGGCACCGGCGCGGGCGGCGGCAGGCTGCGCCGGTGCCGCACGCCGTGCGCGTTGCCGCCGCCCGCGGGGCCGCCGGGGCCGCCGGGGCCGCCGGGGCCCGCGGGGCCCGCGCCCGGCCCGCGCGCCGCTGCGGACACCACACCCGCTCAGCTCGCGCGCACTGTCACCCTGTCTTGGCTACCGGGCGCCGGGTGCGACGACGGACACCCGACCGCACAACACTTCGTGCCGCCTCGTGAGATATTGTTAAGCATCCGATAGATAAATTTGTGCGACGCGCTCGTGTACTGATACATCCCATTGTAATGCATTTATGCGAAGCGGTATAGGCTCCGATTGCAAAAGCAAGACAGGGTGACAAACATTAGGAACAGAATTTCATTCAGCGAAGCGTTCATTCGTTTTTATACAAATTCAAACTTACCTCACGCGCATGTAACGATATAATAAAATAAAGTGTATTTTACACGTAATTTAATAATAAATACATCAATATTCAAAATAAACATATTGACAATTTGGTCATTGTAATAGTAACCCCAAATGTGCCTAAAATTTAGTATTGCCAGTAAATAAAATTAAAGCATTATTTAAACCATTTTTCCGTGTAGGTTTAAATTTTTAATTTCTAATATTAGTAGGCAAAGAATCTTTGATATTATGACCACATACTCCCATTACTATTTAGCATGCAATACGGAGGGTATAATTTGGATCAACGGGGTTGGGTTTTGTCTCATAACTCACCACTTCCAGGGTATTTTACAGATTTGACCGGATGAACTTCTAGCATATTGAAGAGATCGGCGAGCATTGCTACTAAATTTTGACGCATGGACCTGAAAACAAGCAACCACAAAATCAAACAATGTGACTCTTCATCCTTTTTTTAACACCGACGACTCCGGAGTTTAAAACCACCAATATCACATGCGAAATGAACACAATTATTAAGACACTACCACCAACAAGTCACAAATCGAAGTACCAAATCATACCAACCCTCTCATATAGGTAACATCTTCAGGCAACATGTGGAACACATTATGTGGCAGGGCTGTCCTACAGAACTCGTGGACCAGCATAAGATTATGGAGACAGTCTTGTATGGACGCCATGCGGCCCACGCGCACGGCCGTGCGCGGTATCGCGTCCGGACAGTAGAAGGAGATCAACGCCGCTAGCGCAGTGCCGTCGCAGATTTCTTGGAGACTTTTCAACATCGGAACGTGCGATGATGTGTCCTCCTGGAATGTAGGAAGGGTTTTTGTTAATGGCAGTTTAGACAAAAAGGTTTTTTAGGGTTCCGTAGTACAAGGAACCCTTATAGTTTCGCCATGTCCGTCTGTCCGCGGTTTAGCTCAGACTCTTTGTACTAGAAAGCTGTAATTTAGCATGGGTATGCATATTAGGTCTTTACCTATATGAAATTGGAGATTTGTATGATATTTTTTTTTTTTTTTTTTTTTTCATCTAATCAAAGTACTGGCCCAAATTATATACAATTTTGCAATTTTGATGGCAGTTTGTTTATCCCTTTACTGTAGAAGTCTGCCTGACGGGAGGCGATGAAGTCAGCGAAAACGTTACGTACTGCCTCCAGGGTTTTGAATTTTTTCCCACTTAAAAAATTGCCTAAATTTTGAAAAAAATAGAAACCTGTTGGGGCTAGGTCCGGGGAGTACGGAAAGCTCGGTAACTCGGTTGTGGGTGACGGAGAGCTTCCAGCTGTAACTCTTGTAGCTTTGCGATGGTCTGTCGTGAAGTGTGAGCTCGCGCGTTGTCGTGGAGAAGCAATGGGGAAGAGCGATTGACTAGTCTTGATTGTTGAATTACGAGCTTCTCCATCATTGTTTGCAATTCTTGGTAATAGACATCTGCCGTCACTGTTGTGCCATTCGGTAAGAAGCTGTGATGTACAAGTCCGGCACGATGCACTGGTCCACCAGACAGTCACCATCATCTTCCTATGAGTAATCTTTTTTTAGCGCACTGATTAGGTGCTGTACCCGGGTCCACCCACTGAGACGAACGCTTGCGGTTGTCGTACAGGATCCACTTTTCATCGCAGGCAACAATTCGATTAAGAATTCTCTCGTGTCTATGCCGATTCAGTAGAGCTATGCATGCTTCGATGCGTAAATCTCGCTGTTGGTCGCTTAGTTCGTGTGGCACCCAATTATCTAGCTTTTTTTATCTTTTTGACGCAAGTGCTTTAATGTTGTTTTGACACTAACTCTAAGGCCCGCAGCAAGCTCAGTCGTAGATTGAGTTGGATCCGCTTCCACTATCGCCTTCAATTCGTCGTTGTCGACAATGGTTGGGTACCGGCCGACCGCGAGGCTCGTTCTTCAACTCAAAATTTCCAGATTTAAAACGATTGAACCAATAATGGAGCGTGTTTATGCAAGCAGTATCAGGCCCGTACACGTCGTTAATGTTTCGTGTTGTTTGCGCAGCGGTATTTCCACGTAGGAACTCATATTCGAAAATTGTACGAATTTTCAGTTTATCCGTGGCGCCAAAAACTACCACAATGTCACAAAAACAAAAACTATCTAAAAATAAATGACTGAATTTAAAATTAAATTAACACGTCTTTCGAATAAAATTCATTTAAATTTCGAATTGCGCGCCAATCCACAGACCTTTTTTATTTGGTCTGAGTCCACAGATAATTAAATCTGAAAATGTTGGTTACAGAATCTCCAATTACATAGGTAAAGACCTATTATTAATCACGCCGACAACAGTGGTAAAATAAAATCATTTTTTTTTTTTTTACCTCCCCTACACGTAAAGTGGGAGATTTTTGAGTTTAGGAGTGAGTGAGATCTAACTAATATCTTCACACCAAAATCATGTTGTATAGTTAGCTCGTACCTCGGCCTTGTTGAGCGCAGCACAGGCGGCGTTGATCCAGCACAGCAGCCCGTCCTCGTGCGGCGCGCCGGGCGCGGGGCTGAGCGGCGGGGCGCCCGCGCCGAACCGCTGCGCCGCCGCCGCTACGCGGTCCGGCGTCACCACCTCGCGCGCGTATAGCACCATCAGTGCTTCTATCACAGCCATGTGACCGCTCTGGAATGGTGAGAAACATTTTGTTAATTACTTAATAAGTAGGTATCTTACATCCGTCTTCAGACGTTTCTTCAATCGTATAAGCGTCATGTTCGTGAACGGGCTCCTTCAGTATTAGGACTGGTCATCTCTTAGCTGCCATAGCTTAATTTAATTTTTGAATTGTTTTTATATTTTTATTACGGATGCTTTTACCATGCACGTCTGTCTACATTGTTCTCACATGTATAATTTCAACATGAATGATGTAACCAATATTTTGTAACAATATTTTGATTTCAAAGTGTCCGTGGAGTTTTTTGTTCATCTTCTCCATAGGAACCTACTACGCTTTGGAATGAGCAATTAGCTTCATATTTCTGACTGACCGACCCCTTGACAATTCAAAAGTACCTGTAATTGGTTTCTTTGAAATAAATGCTTTGAATTGAGTTGAGTTAACCTTGGTATGAGCACTAATAAGTAATGTAGTAATAAGTAATTACTAAGAGAGTGATGAATATAAATGTTGAAGGATGGAGAGGGAGAAGAAGGCCAAAGATGGCTGGATTGTGTGAGGAATGATATGAAAGAGAATCTGGTCAATTATACCGTGACAGACTGACAGTTGACAGGGGAGGGAAGAAAAACGGGTTGCACTGCACCGACAAGTAACATGGGACCAGGACAGGAAGATACTACTCAAACTACAGACCATCATTAAAACTAAATGAGAAAGGCAAAAATTTATCCTTATAGTCAATACACTCAAAGTATTAATAATATAAATTAAATAATAATCTTATGAATCCTTTACAAAATACTTCAATGCTCCTCATTCACGAAAGACCAGAGTATGGAGGAAAGTGATATCTGAATTAACAAAATGGCTGATGGTCAGAACACCCTATATGTTACCTGACGTGGGATTCCTAACTAATATTATAAATGCGAAAGTGAGCTTGTTTGTTTGCTCGCTTAAACGGCTGAACGGATTTGGATGAAATTTGGCACATATGGGTAATGACATAGGGTACTTTTTATCCCGATATTCCCACGGGATCGAGACTTCTGCGGGTGAGCCGCGGGGCGCAGCTAAGTCTTTGCTCTAAGTAGTAGTAGTGTAGTTTCATCAAGGTGCAAAAAATTACATCGTCCTGTTTATACTTCCATAAATAATTACAAGAATTTATGTTATAATCTGCACTACCGATTATAATCAGCAGCACAGATTGTAGCACAAACTGTCAATAAATTAACAATAATAATAATAATTGTGCATAATGAACAAGTATCACTTTGTTCCGTATGACTTAGTTGATCGTTTTAGAATATGTTTACATTTCATTTGCTAACATCAGTCGCTTGAATAAGTTTCCACCTGTATATCAACACCTGCTTCACGGCCGAGAAAATAATGGATTACCGTTTCATTTGTGTTTTCACCCCCAAGGAAAATGTGCAAAAATAGAGAGCTGTCAACTGTATAAATGATATGACAATAGATGACGTAATGCGTATAATTCTAGATAGAAACAGTTTATCATTCTCCACGATATCTGTCGGATTAACTTTCCCTAGAACGATGTTTATTTTTGTGATCAATGCCTCGTGAGGACTGATAGCATTGATGGCTTGGTTTCTCGCTCACACTTTGTTTGTGCAAAGCACTTGGAGAAACTAATCTAGGGAGGCCTTAGGAGTTTTAATTGGCTGTTACATTAGTTTAGCTTCGAATGCTCCACTTAAACTGTGAAGGCTGGATGGCAAAAACGATTTGAATGTGTGTCAATTATGTTTTAGCGACAATCTTGCTGTATCAGGTAAGCATGCAGAAAACAAAACTCATTGTAATACTTGCATGATATCTATAAATATGTTCATACTACACTCGAGAGCAATGAATCCGGGTCACTTAAAGAATGTTAAAAATCTCGGAAACTAAAAATGATAGGTTAATGCAATAAATTGTATTTAATAGACAATGTAATACTCCTTAAATGAAAGTAAAAAAAAATATGAGTCACCATACATTTTATTAACACAAAATTACATAAAGAAAAAAACTGCTGATCTCTCCTTAAAACAAAAATAGGAAACATGAAATTTTTGAACTTTATTACGATTTTCTTGAATTTTATTACTTCGTATTGCCTCCTCGTGCTTCCATTACTGCGTTTACGCGGTTTGGCATGCTGTACACCAAGTTCCTTATACGATTTTGGGGAATATTCTCCCATTCCTCTGTGAGAGCAATTTTGAGCTCACGAAGCGTGATTGGGGGAGGGTTTCGTTGTTTTACGCATCTGCCTAGCTCGTCCCAAGCATGCTCGATCGGGTTGATATCCGGGCTGCGCGCTGGCCACTCCATACGAGTAATGTTCATCTCTTGAAGGTAGTCATTCACAATCCTACCTGTATGAGGTCGGGCATTGTCATGCATAAATATAGCATCCTCACCTAAATTGACCATAAGTGGACCAACGTGATCATTGAGGATTTCTTCCACATATCTTTCGCTAGTTAAAGAGCCGTTTTCTATGATCACCAGCTCTGTGCGACTTTCAGAAGAAATTCCGGCCCACACAAGTACAGACCCACCACCGTAGGCTACTTTTTCTTCGATGCATGCTTGCTTGAATCTTTCCCCTGGTCTTCGATACACTCTGTGTCTTCCATCGTGCTTGTAGAGCATAAATTTTGATTCGTCGGAGAACATAACTTTTGACCAATCTTCAATACTCCAATTTACGTGGCTCTGGGCATATCTTAGTCTTGAAATACGATGCCCACGCTCCAGTTTAGGGCCGTTTGCAGGTCTAAGGGGTTTTAAGTTAGATTCAGCAAGCCGACGTCTTACTGTCCATGCACTTGGGTTACTTCCTCCGAGGCGTCGAAACTGATTTGTGAGTTCAGTTCCTGTAAGAAAGCGATTTCGAAGCATGTTGTTCACCAAGTATCGGTCTTCTCGTGCTGTGGTACACCTGGTTCTGCCCGTTCCTGGTCTGCGTAGGTTAGAACCAGTTTCTTCGTAACGTCGGAGAACTCTTTGTACTGTTGACAGCGACACACCGACAGTCCTGGCTGTATCGCGCTGACTCCGGCCGGTTTCCAGCATTGTAAGTATTCTGGTGCATTCTTCAGGCGTAAGCGACATAATTTCAGCTTGAATAATGAATATAGAGCACTATCAACATGGTTTATGTACCCACATAAATGACAGATTACAAACAAAAGCAAAACCAAATGCTGTAATTTCGTAGTTCCATCTTCGAAAGTGGCCCTTTTTCAAATTTGATTTTTTTATGATATAACTTTACAATAACTAAGAAGTTTTAATACCTTCATTTAAGGAGTATTACATTGTCTATTAAATACAATTTATTGCATTAACCTAGCATTTTTAGTTTCCGAGATTTTTAGGATTCTTTAAGTGACCCGGATTCATTGCTCTCGAGTGTATTTGCATTGATAAGATAATAATTAAGCCATAACGTCCAAGTTTTATACAGAGTCTCATAAATATTTAAAATTAGAGCAGTTTATAGGATCTAAATTACAGTTCACGTGAAAAGCACAATGTGAGAGTCACGCAGTCTGTTATACCTTATTGGATTTCTGACTCGATAGTCAGTGCCTGCAACAACTTAATAATCGACAGAGCCCACAAGTCAGGCATTTGCCATTTAGTTCTTGTCCACGAAATAATGGGACCTTATTAACGATGCTATGCACTAGGTGTCGAAGCGAAGTCCGCCATAATGCATATGCAATGACTGGTAGCCGGTCCGTTATAGACAACGCTGTTTACATGACTAGTCCAGCTCAGTGTGTTACTACATAAACGTGCAAGGAATTCCAATCAAGATAACTGATATATTCTGCGTTTTGCTTTCATTTACGCTATATGACGTGCGAAATGGTTTTCTATAACGGTGGTCGCTCTCCATCAAGTTTTGAGTGCATGTATTATGGCATCAATGTGTCATTTACCCATTGAGAGATATGATAAGATAGATAAACCATTTATCTGTTTATATTCAAATCACTACCACTAGGACAACCGACAATAGGTTTTCAATTGTTTCTGCATGGCGTTCAATGGCACTATTGTTCATGGTGGAGGAATCAACAGTCATTCTTCCAGGAGCGTCGACTGTTTGTAGACAGAATCTAGACGTCTAGACACCAACTGGCCCAGCGTTTTACTACCAACATTATATTTTCCAAAGAGATGTTTGAAAGATCGTGGAAGTTAACTATACCATTAAACATTATCGCAGCCCTCGGCAATAGAGCGTTTTTTTTTTGTAATCGATTCAGTACTACCTACCGCTTACAAACAAACAATATTAATATCTCTTGATATTTTAACCCTTCAAGTGTGGCGGCCATTTTGCAAAAAACTGTTATCTGTGGAGCGTCGTGGGTGGTCCCGGGCCCGACGGGACCCGGGTGATTAAAACGACGATATCTCTAAAATTACGATAGGTAGCTCTCTTCAAGTTATGTTTTAGGAATCGTTATTAAATTAGCTAACAGATTATGTATAGATTAGGTCCACTTTTGTTTTCTAATAAGATGTCAATTCTAGTTAGAATCTAGTTAGTTTTTTTTTTTTGTTTTTTTACTAAAGTCTTTTTAATTACAAAATAGAACCATTATTTCAAAAAGTATTTGTTTTATCTTCATAAATATACATCATTTCACATTAATAAATAAAACGAACACACCTCCTTGAACATTTTTTTCTTATCACACATGTTTACATTATCGTGACTCATTTGTTTGCCCGTGCGCGCCGAGCGATAACAAAGGGTCTATTCATTGTTCAATTCCTTTGTAACTGAACGCCAAGTGGCTTGGGTTACTATTTTAATCTATTGTTTGGTTTTAACATGCATATCACAGATGGAGTTTCGGCTGCTACAAATATTTATTTAGAATGTATCGTATACCCAACCCAACCACTTGAAAAATGCCTTAATTTGGCCGTAAAAAAACTACCTCTTGAACTTAGGGTCTCAAATTACATTCGGATCCTTTTTTTTAAATACAAATTAGCATTCTATATTTTGAAGATATTTATAAATCGATAAGTACAATAAAAATGCATGCTGCCTTACAAAAACATTACGGGAATCAACGACAAAAACGCCCTACGAGGAGCCATAACAGCAACCGAATTTGGCGGCCCGAGTAGGTATTTTTCATTTCATTTTTATGCAAGTATAATACCATAATATTTAAATTAAATGCCTAATATCAATAATACGATACATATAAATATATGTAAAAGCGATAGTTTCTATCATTCACATATTTACTAATAGTATTACCTCGAAATAAGTTCCGGCCGGCGCGGGATGTCACTATGGCCGCCGCAACGGGACACTATTTTCACAAAAATCACTATTTTATGTTGAAATCTTTATAAATTACACTTTACAGGTAGTTAATACTGTTTATTAACTACCCAGGCATGATATTATACACGTTTACACCCACTTTCACTGCACTTTCACTTTATTTATGTAATTTTTGGCGGACTTATTGATGTTCGCGTGGTGCGCGCGCAGCGTCGACTAATCGGTCGAACGAATAGCCCCTATTACGCGTCACTCATTCATTCAATGTACTTGACAAGGACAATATACCTTTCTTGTTTCGTCATAAAGACTCTGTGCAAGTTAGAACAAGATAGATACAGTTTTCGTATACAAATAACTGCCAAAAATGAACGCGGGAATTCGAGGCTACGAGGTGCGCTCGCCACAGACAGCGGTTTTTATGACAGCACCTTAGGGAAGGTCGCCACATTTGAAGGGATATCAGTTTAGATTTAGATAAAGGATGTCTCGGGGACCTTCTTTCATCTTTGTACGACTAAAATGCCGAAACATTGAGTAAGTTCATAGATACATACCATTTTGAGAGGATTAGTTTGTATGAGCACAGTTTCGGTGAGCGCGCAGTCAGGCGGGTCGGTCACATGCACGCCCTTCCTTGCAAAGGTCTGGAGTATGTTCCAGTGGTTCAGACTGTGGTAGTTTGGGTCGGAGTACATGTTGGCGAGCGCTAGGCAGTACAGCTCGGCGTTCGCCAGACCGCCAACTATAGGCGGCTTGAGATGTTCTTGGTCCTGAAATAGAAAAAATTGGAGGTCAGGTAACGTTTCTGCAAAGATTTTGGTATTGTAAATTCTTGAGAATTTATAAAAAACAATGAACAGGACGTGTCTGTCTATGATACAGGTGATGGGTTCCAGGTCTCCACACACAGCCTCATAAACGTGCAGCCCAAAACCTGTCTATCATAAAACGGTTATCAGCGAGCTATTTGCGCTGTAAGTAGAAGTATAAAAAGAAATAAAAAGAAGAAACAAGTCAGATGGTGTCGTGGGACGTCGGTTGGAATGAAGTTCTTTTAGCTGTATATTATGTTTTAAGAAAAACTTTAAAGTAAGTTCAAAAAGCTGACTACTAAAAAATCATGATCTAAGGCTAGGAATACACGTCAGATTTTTTCATCATATGGCCGACTATTATGATGAAAAAATCTGACGTTTAGTCCGATAGTCTGATCCGGCTATCAGAACAATGCAAATTATTCGACTAGTGGATCGGACGTGTGCTGAATGTTCAAACAAAATAACGGCTACAACCCCTACCGATAGCCGGATCAGACTATCGGATCCGACTATCTGATGAAAAAATCTGACGTGTATTCCCAGCCTAAAAAGTATGGAAACAAGAAAATATTTCAGACAAAAATCAAGACGCATGCCATTATAATTTTGTAGGTATACAGGCATGCGACGACGGCTTTATTAGACAATTTTATGTGACGTAACATAGCCAACAGACGATCAAGGCGCTTCCAACGATACCTCATTTGTCAAATTATGATCAGTAGTTTAGAAGTTATGAGGTAACACATAAACATATATACCGGTCAAAATCATAACCCGCCTTTTTACAGTTGAGTAAAACCTAACTTTTTTTTTTAAACGCTTTTACGTTACGTGACGGTTTCTACCAACTCCAACCGCAAAACGGGTTTAAAGAACTTCGTTCCAAATATGCGTGTATTTATAGTGGGTTACTCAAATATTAGGATATGTAACCACTGATCATAAAGCATAGGATAAATGAGGCTTAACGGACCAGTTTGCACTTATCTTGCGCAAATCACTGAGATTTAGTAGGTATAAAGCCTGTTGAAGACTGGTAATCCTATTCTTACGCCATTGATTTATTACCTACACGAAGTCAATAAAATACCAGCAGACATCTTAATTTAATTTAATTTATTTCAGACATAATTCTACTCCCTTGCAAAAGAGACAAAATGCAACAGAAGCCATTGACGCAACTAAATTACAAAATGACGGAATAAAAGCATAACGAAATGCATTTGTTTTCACTAAAAACGGAATCACAGGATGGGCTCTAAACCCACTTTACGATAGGCAGTTAAGTCTTTGGTCTAGTAATAATACTGTCGTTGAAGTTCCAGCTCTAAACGAGAACTAGGTCTTGGCACACAGATACCTACGTTACCTACTTTAAAACTTTATGTAAATTTCCCCAGAGCTGAAGATATGCCGTTTCTGGAAGTAGGCCTTATAACTTGTAAGATTCTTTGCAATCTTTTGGTCTATACTTGGGAAGTTTGAAACAAATTTAGAAAAATATTATAAATCTGAGGCGATATACTAGTTTTACAAGTATTCTTGTTCATTAATGGGCCGCGCTCATAACCTGGAAGAGAAAGTGATAGATGAAGTCTACGGTGGAACGAGCATATTACCTATACAGAAGATGCCTGTTAAGGGCCTCTCAGAGGTCAGTTAAAAATTATAGCGAGGAATTCGAGTAATTTCGGACGGCCTAAAACAAATTCCTCACTAAATCGGGGTTCATCATAATAACAAACATGAATTCTAATAAAAACGTTCGTAATGCACACAATGTTGGGAGCGCTGATGAGCCCTGAATCTAGATCAATGTTAGGTCACGTCCTATTTTTAACGGCGCTAGCTACTTAGCAGTACTTTACTTCAGTGCTTTTTAGTATCTTCCCGATAGAGATAGCCTTCTGATAGACTTTAATGGAGATTGTTATGTGTAAGGTCCGAATTGATGCAGATTTATTGGAGAGAAAATGGCCATGAAAAATTATCGAACACTTTTAAAGCAAAAGTGTTATAGGTACCTACTTTGTGAATTGATAGACACAGTCATTGTGGTTATTTTTGCGTTATAAAATAGAAATGTCAAGGACAAAAAGTAAAATAACAAACATTCATTATAATGATTAAGAGACTAGGGTTCCGTATTCAACAAGGAACCCTTATAGTTTCGCCATGTCCGTCTGTCTGTCTGTCTGTCTGTCCGCGGTTTAGCTCAAAAACTATTGGTACTAGAAAGTTGTTATTTGGCATGTAATTTATAAACAATAACAATATCATAAGAAAAACGTTAACTTCGCATTATTTTATTGATGATTATCAATGTCAAGATCGCTTGTATAGAAACATGGTCTTATAATTGTTTATTCATAATACAGTTTTGGATTTACAAATTACAATAAATCATCATAATAGACCTCCTGAATAGAGCATTCAAGCATCTATTAATAAATATAAGTAATTTAAGGTGTGTAATGCGTCACAGAATGGGGTGAACACATTAACCTTGGCGGGACAGGTGCGGCTAGTCCAGACGATGCTATTATGCCATAATTTGTAAATAACACCCCTAAAGGTGCTCCCTCACTGGAAGAATTCGCCAGTAATGTAACGTTACAGATTCGATTTTGAGCATTACATTAGTCTCCCTGACTGACGAGCATTCGCTTGTAATGTAACATTTCAGATTAAATATTACAAACATTGCGCACTGTAATGCTCGGTTCTCCTCCTCACTGATGTAATATACTGCTCGAATCTGAACGTTACATTACAAGCGGATACTCCCAGTGAGGGAGCACCCTAACACATATAGGTACACTTTCATAAACTACGCGCCTGACATTTGCTAACAAACCGGTTCTGAAAGCAAAGCTTTAAAAGAGACATGAGCTTTCCACTTGTTCAAATTAGTCTTTAAAAACTCCATTTTTCTTTTCTATTTAATTACCAAAACCTGTTGATTATCTTCAATTTTATAAATAATCCAATCCAGAGGTCAGTGACTTTCATCATTTAAATATTGATTACCGAACGAAATAATTACATCAGAATCGACACTGCCAACAATCCTAGATTCGGCAACGCGGGTTAGTCCAATAGATTAGGCAAACGAGTAACGACCAAAAACTGGTTTTGTTGCAAAATCGTAGTATTACAACATAAAATTAACATCTCATTGACCATGAAGCGCTGACAAACGAAACGTGTGAAATATGGCCGGCCAATACTGGCCTCGATAGCTCTCACTTTTAATCTCGATTCTTAATAATCCCGTATCGATAAACACGCATTCAATGCAATTTCATGCAGTGAATGGGTTTTCTTAATGACCACCACGGTCTTGGTTTTTATGACAGGCATTTGACAGAATGTTTGGCTACCAATATTATGCAAACTCGATAAATGGCCAATTTAGACCGTTTCACTCATTAATGACTCGCAAATGTTTGAGTAATTCTTAAAAGCTTGTCGAAAAGAGAAATGTTATTCTATTTAGAATATTGTGTAGTGTAACACAATATCTTATTTGAGCAAGTCACTTTGAGTAAACATTGTATCAGACTACAGTCAGTTTTCAACAGAACTCCCGCCCACTAAGACTAAATTCGGAGCCCATAAATAATTCAGATAAGACTAGGGGATCCTTGACCTGAAGGGCAACCAACGTTAGAAATGTGTGAAGTTAGGACTGGAGTTGCACACCTTATTCAAAACAGATTTATTGACGCCGTAGAAACCACACCGATTGATGGTGTGCCATACCCACTGATGACCAAAACTAAAGGTCTAAAATTATTTATATTAGAAAAATGTACAGAAAAGCTGCTCATTACAACGCATTTGTAACTGAAGGTGTGTAACCAAATCAGTACGTAGAGACTTTGGAATTTGAGCTGAACTACAGATTAGTAGCAATGAACTTCAAATTACTAAGGCTAACAAGAAAACTTCCACAGAAAGGACTATCTAATACAATTTCTTGAGAGTCCCCAGGCGATACCCGAAGCTATTTCCCCATTACACAGGATTCATTCACCCTTTGCACGTATCGTCACGTTGAAAGAAAACAATTCTTTACAATGGATTCTATTGCTTTCGTCGCAAAACAGTCAGCGAACTTTTATTAAGAATTTCGTCAAAGAATGTCTTGTTGGGCACGTCATCGCTCGATCGAATTACTGTAAACAAATAGGTACATTATACTAATAGCCACATTGATGCAGACGAAAAGTGACGCCGACGCAGCAGCCAGACTGGGACAATTAAAAGTCAACACTTGGCAAAGTATCTGATGAGTTCGTGACTAAGTAATAACAGCCGCACAGGTCGATCCACCAGGGTCCTTTTTATGAAGTATAAATGCCATCATTATTCCACTGCGAAAAAAGGATGGTGCTAGCGTCCTCATATAGCTCCGTCTCTCACTCACACTGGAATAATCATCACATGGTGGCATTAATACGTCATAATACGGCCCCAGGTTAAGCTACGCTTGCATAACGAGACTCCTCCGTGCCTCGGACAGCACGTGGTCCCGGCTGTCATTCGTAGATCTTAGACATTCGATACGAGTCGTCAGAAGCCCCAAACCAGTCTTACCAAGGGGTATCGTATTACCCAGTTACTGGGTTGTGGAGATCAGATAGGCAGTCGCTCCATGTAAAATACTGGTATTCAGATGCATCTGGTTAGACTGGAAGCCGATCTCAACATATTTGCGATTGACTTGGGTATTTGAGAAAGAGCGAGAGATTAGGTATTTGAGAAAGAGTGAGATTAGAGCGGTCTTAAAACAAAGAGAAACCACTGGAACATTACTTGTATGGATTTCGTCGTACAGTATGGCCATTACGTAATAATAAATTGAAATAGATCGATTAAAGGTCTGTGTGAGCGACATTCGCCGAACAACATTTAGTTGGGCGAGTTTCCTGATTTATTAAATAGGGATAATTTATTACTCAAAATACCTTGTTCAACGGGACAAACATTACATTAATCAATATCTCATCAATTCATCATAATTCATAGAATTCCTTTTTTTCGTTGGCTTTTTATTACCTACTAGCATCTGCACAGGAACTCACCCGCATGAACCCTGATCCACCGCGTCGCATCGTATCGCCCGCGCTATTAATTCGTTTGCGCTTAGCGTTCTTTCTGACTCTTTTTTTCTTTTTGCTCGGCTCTTTAGGGTTGTGGCGTGATATTAAATAGCCTATAACATTTCCTCAAGAATTGGGCTATCAAATGCAAAAAAAAAAAACAAATCCGACTGGCATGTAGTTCCAGAGATTCCAAACAAACTTTTCAGCTCTATTCTAATAGTATATATAGATTACCAAAAGCTTGACGGAGTAATAAGCTTTAAAATATTTATTTGCATTTCATTGCAAGCATTGCTATACCCGAAGTCGTTATTTGACCTTATGACAAACAAAACTGTGAACCTCCAATGGAGTACTGCAATAAACATCATTTTATTCTTGCCTTCATAGCTCGAGAAAAATATCATACTTAGCTCGGCAAGAAAAGAGGATATAAAGAGGAGAGCATTTTTGCTGTAAAAATGCGCTCCTCTGTATGATTTCGTAGAACAACAGTGATATCGTTATCCATATGCTATTTGAATCAAGTGCTCTCAACTAATTAACTTATCTTCGGATCAGATCGTTCACACGCTCGTGAGAACGACGCTGGGCATCGTGCCATCTACCGAATGAAACTTCACCGACTTTTTGCCTTTGTTAGCTGTTGAGCTATAGTTTCGCCCGATGATAGTAAAAGAGAACTCTTATTGAACTCGTAAGTAATGTATAACGTACCTACTCTGAAATCAATTTGTTTCGTGTTTCGTAAACTTAAAAAGTAAATATTCGCAGAAGTTTTGCGTAAACATAATGGAAGCTGTAATTCATTTCCACGGATGGCATACCAGATTGTACGATCAATTCGCGAGACAGTCCAAAGGTCACAACAGGACAACTGACTGGGTCCTCTAGGACCGATGCCTGCCGGGGTCGCGGGAAAGTCCGAAAGGGGTACCATGGCCCCTGGCAAACTGGCAACGTACAGGCAACAGAAGGAACACGGGTTGGTTTTAATCAGTAAGATTCTGACACGCCTTGCGCTTTGAGGAGCTCGTGGCTAAGTAGTAACTGCCGCACGGGTCGATCCGTCAGGTTAAGCTACGCTTGCCGGGGTTGGTCTGTGGATGGGTGACCATCTTTACATACCGAGACTCCTCCGTGCCTCGGAAAGCACGCAAGGGGTATCGTATTACCCAGTTACTGGGTTGTGGAGGTCAGATAGGCAGTCGCTCCATGTAAAATACTGGTATTCAGCTGCATCCGGTTAGACTGGAAGCCGACCCCAATATAGTTGGGAAAAGGCTCGGCAGATATATATATTCTGACACGCCTTCCCGCTCGCGGGAGAAGTTACCTATTTGATAAATTTATAACCGGAAAAAAAAAACGTAGGTTGGAACACAATCTCACGATTTGAACATCGTCGTGCATTCGAAGACGGTCGTTTTCGAATTGAATCTTATTTCTCAAAACTAATCATAATTAACCTTTACGGATAAGTAGAATCTCAAGCATATTTTCAATTAGAACCCCATTTTGATGACACGTTTGATAATAAAGAAACTTTAATAACACGACCATAAACCCGGTGAAAACCAATCATAGCCGGTTCACAAGCCCTCGCTATGATAGAGTCGCAGGCAAAGTAGGAACTGGTAGGAACAGTTATTAGCACTCACTTAGAGCAGCACCATTCACAGCGTCTCAATTAGCCCGAAACATGTGAGTACCCCTGATTAACAATTCCGATGAGATTCTAACCTGACGTGCACATAATTAAGCGGCGCGGCTCGACAAAAAGGCGCATCAGACGGCGACAAGTCAACAGTGTCTGGCTGCAGGCACGGGTCAAGGAGAAAGGCGTGGAAGGCGGCGAGAAAATACCACTATATAATCTATAATTCGCACATTTTCTTCAGTTCAGTCACAATGTCTACGGCTAGAAATTTGATGTAGGCGGAAACTGTTAGCCTCTAGTTGTGGTGATAAGTACAACTCTAGTAATGGGTTTTCTACCTATTAGAGTCAAGATATTGCAACTTATTTATAGCTAGTTATAACTTTACGATTATTTAACGTAATTATGGTTCAGAGCAAGAACCAATAAAAGACACCAAGTATGGGCAGTAACCATTACTTAACTTAATCCGCTTTACAAGCTTAAAGTATTCAAACATCCTATTTGGGTCTTGTAAAGGCATAATGATATTATTACATTTAAACCTGAGAATGAATCATAAAATCTCAATATGCTGCCATAAGCCTGGTACTTATGATGCTGAATCAAACTGATACAACTCAGTAATGGCATTGACTCATTCATTCATCGAAAATTAACTTACTAGCCTTTAGAGAAAAAAAACATGTGAATTTTTATATGGACATGTTAGTCAACAGACAATTTTGCCTCTTCAGGCACACTATTGGTAATGATTACATAATATTTATTATTATCATTAATTTTGACACCGAGACAGAGATTTATACTGATAGATAAAATGGCATAATGTGCGTAACGTTATACAACCTAACAATTAATGTCTCTCTAAATCTCCTTTACACGAGTAATTATGTTTTGAATAATAATAATAATTAATATTTTTCTTACAAAACGGTTAATGAATTTATTAAGAAACTGTTTTCAAACTTCTTAACTAACTTTGAAATTGAGCTCACAGAAAATAATTATTCAGAACCACTACTTAAGGATTGTTTTAAACTAAAGTAAGTTTTCAACACAAAAGCTATTCGTTCTACTTTGACGAACATCCTAAGAAAACACTGAAGCGTGGCAACCTGAAATCAAAACCTAGTCCACCGTTTAACAAACACATACAGTTACTATGAGGTCACCGACACGAAAACAATAACTATTGAAAGAAAATATTTGTTCTCATAAATAAGGAAAATAGTATGTCATCTGCATAGAAATTAACTAACTGGTCAAAATATATTACAAAGTTGGACACCTATGTACTAAAATAAATCCGGAACAACGTCATCTATGTAATAAAACCAGCTGAGCCACCAGTCACCGACGAAAAGAACAAAAGATCGCCATCAGTTTCCCAAAGGCGGAAACGACGTAGACTATTTTTAAAGCGACGCGACAATTTTACCTTTTGCCTCTTTTGGAACAGATGGGCATTCCAAATTCGACTCTATGTCCTTGACTATCGGAAAATTTCCTAGTTAGAAGATAACTTCCCGAAAAGTAAAAATATCCTAGCACAACAGCCAGACGAATGTGCGTTCATTAGAGAATATTTTCGACATGGAAATCGGTTAAAGACAATTTAGATGAGCCAGAACACCGCGACTTAAAACATTTCAAAGGGGCATTACAGTTATTTATATGGATTGAAATCGGTTTGTCGGAGTACAAAATACAAAATATCCATGTAAAAGTGGACACTGATTTTATTGCGTTGGCCGTTTTCTGCCTAGGAAATAAACCTTGTTGTTATAGTCATCTTTATTGGTCGATACTAAACGTAGGCCTTTACACACCGAGACTCCTCCGTGCCTCGGAGAGCACTTTAAACCGTTGGTCCCGGCTGTCATTCGTGGATCTTTGACATTCGTTACGGGTCGTCAGAAGCCCTGACAACCAGTCTTATCACAGGGTATCGTATTACCCAGTTACTGGGTTGTGGAGGTCAGATAGGCAGTCGCTTCATGTAAAATACTGGTATTCAGCTGCATCCGGTTAGACTGGAAGCCGACCCCAACATACTTGGGAAAAGACTAGGGAGATTGACTAAAAGTAAGCCTCAAGAAATAATTGGTCACCACTTTTTGCCGATGTCTGGTTATCGACCCCTAAAACAAAGCAATATCATCCAAGTAACCTTTTTTCCGTTTGGGGTTCAACCAACTCAACAATGTCTACGAAAATTTCAAAAGGAACATCGGACGAAGCTAAATACGCATGAATCCCAGACTCACCCACGCATTCAATGAACAGTTACCTATCTAACATAGATATTAGCAAACAATAGTTAATCCAGATGATAGAATTAAATTATTGCTATTTCACATTACTCTAATGAAGCATGACTCGATTGAGATCAGATGGTAATCGGATTTTATATTTCCTTTGACTTACGCCAACCAGCTGTTACAGACTTTTTAAAGGGATTGAATTATTTAACTTTAAACGTAAATAAGGTATCCTCCGATCCAATAACATCTTAAACTTTATCTGCTGAAAACTTTTAACTCGTCTAGAATCTACTGAAGGAACCTTTTCTGCGCGGGATTATGGAAGGGGCGTCGTATACAATGTAAATTGGAAATCTGTGAACCAATCCCCAGAGAACTTTAGATTGCAGTGTTCTCATGCCCTAAGTACAAATATATCTGATCCAAACATAGTGGTCCTTGAACTCGTTCGCAACAACAATCGTTAATGGACATCCGCTGTATACCAATGATAAATGAACAGGCTTCTTAGAAATCATCGGAGAAAGGCTAACAAAACAAATCATAATCTCGACGGCTATTTGAGTCTCACACCAACACGTGGACAGCTAAAATAATTGCTTGTACAAATCTCTTTGATAAAGGTCATAATATAGGTACGACTACTGGATATCAATTACAGAGTAGGTGGTACTGTTGTTTATCCAGCCTAGTTAATTAAATTTCAAAGGGATTACGTAAGCAAGATAACGGTGAAGACACAAATCCTAGATATCATCTTATTTTACGATCTGGTTCAAACAGTCTTAACTCTCGCAGGATATGAAGACCTAGTATTTCTTTTTGTTTGAGAAAAAAGGAGTATTTCCAATCTTCCAACAGAAACTGCAAAATCACAATTTCATTCCGTAGCCTCAAGACATTTTGTTTACGAATCGCTTGAGAACTCAAAGAACAGTGTTATCACCTTACATTTCTATTATGATTCCGCGTCTTTCTCATTACAGCCATTGTGTTACACGAAAACAAACCACCACTGGGTCAAATAAACTCATAAGGACGTGAACGTAATTCTGCCCACCATACACTAAAGTGCAGTAACAGCAAAATCACGATTTCGAGTAAAACGCATTTAAAGTTAAGAATTGATTTAAAAAAATCAACAGAATGTATAAGCAAAAAAATTTGAATGCAGAAAGGTTGTAAAGGCATAGGTTCACACGTTAAAGCAATAAAAAAAAATATATCTTAATAACTGAATTTATTATGGCCATTTATTCTTTTTGGTGCCTATTACTGCATAGCCTTTTTTGTAAAAAATACCATTTTAAACTTAGTAAAATGCAGCAAAAAGCCCTATTACTGCGTTTGGATCAGTTATTTTGTCAAGAAACCCAACTAACATGCAGTAAGGTCAAAAAAATACTGCATTTTAGTTAGTTTTTTAAGAAAAAAGTGTTCAATTTACTAGTGCAGTAAGAAAAATAGCTAGTTCACATTTTAAAGACCGTTTATTTCTTATTATTTAATCACATGCCCACCAGAGACTAAAGAGCAGTAACAGCCCTTTTGTGATTTTTCGTTTTATTAGTGATTCTATTCTAATTCAACTCACTTATGTAAAATTTACATATCAAAAATAATAAATAGTATTTAAAACATTAACTGCACTTTAGCTAGGAATAATCATATCTGTGTCATTATGCTATCCAAACTAATCTGCAGTAATGCTGTATTTTACTGCGTGTTAGTCAGTTTATAATGATAAAAGAATGTTAAGTATTCACAACTAAAATGCGACAAGCTTTGATTTTACTGCATTTTAGTTGGGAGTTCGTGACAATAAATTGTATTTTCTTAATTTGCAGTAAAAATAGCTTGTATGGCGGTAAATTTTACTGCGTATTAATTTTTTTTTTAATTTTTTTCCAGAAATATAAAACTATCTAAAGAACTGTAAAATTATATTGCTTACTGCATTTTAGTTATGAAACCTTAAAATTTAATCTGCAGTATAATTTATACTGTATTTTAGTTGGGAAATCACGCCAAATTGTTAATTTTTTTCGTTTGCAGTAAGTGAAAACTGTTAAATAAAAACCATTCTAATAGTCTTAGAAATAAGTAAGTTAATTCAATAGAAAGCTTAAGAAACCCGCTTTCAGAATCACTAATAAAACGAAAAATCACAAAAGGGCTGTTACTGCTCTTTAGTCTCTGGTGGGCAGAATTACTGGGGACACTCCTAGAAGCACATTTTGTTCACTGTTGAAAGCTCGCGTGACACTAGCTACCAACCCCAAGCAACTGTGGCGGGATGGTTACGATCAATATTGTACCATGTTCATGCTGAACTTTTAATTCAAGGGCAGCCTTTTCGAGCTGGCAGTTGATAAAAATGGATTACGTATGAAGGGTAAAATCGAAATTCCCGATCGATTAGGCGTTAGACATTTGTGGCTGGCTTGGCATTGGTTTTATTTCGTGGGGGAACTGCTTTCTTTATTGTCGTTTCCGAGTTTATGGAGATTTCGGGGTCGACAACGACGGTCTTGACTTTACCTGACGAACTTTTCCTAAAACATTCTTACTAATAAGACAAATATTGAATGTAGAACCACCGACATTACATAACCACCACATGGTGGATTAATCTGATAAAACCGGTCATATCTTGACTTGAACGTTACAACTTTAATTTGCATAATTTCGCATTAACCGATTCTGTTGGAAATGGAACTTATTACACTCGGATTGTAAAATCAGCAAAAAGTAGATCTGGCAATATTACTTCGTTAAAAAGATCTGCACGATTTAACAGAAATTGCCTTATGTCAGACATGAATTCAGAAACAAATAAACAATGAAATGAAAATGTAATACAGAAAATCTCGTAGCAGCAGGCTGAAAAATAAAAAGGGGTCGTTTGTAAAGGTCAATCCTGTAGACAGCCTGTGGAGTTCTACCGCAGTAGACAATTTCTTTTGTATTAGTCGATAGAACAGTACGAGCAGGGAAACCAATCTCCTTTATGTAACAGTTTCTATTTGCTGTCCAAAGGTGAATGATAGAGATGCCGTGAATAGTCGAATACCGATTAATCGCCATTCCCTATGGCGAATAGTTGAATACTCGCCATTATTACACGTCATTAAAAAAAGTTTACTTATTCTCAAATAATAATATTGTTTATTTATTTTCTGAGGCAGATTTGATTTATGAATGAAAGCGCAATCGATTTGATCCCCTGCACCACAATCTGCCCCTGTTGGACTTCAAATATTAAATTATTAATTAATAAGCCTAACTTATTAACTTTAACATGACTGATTTTTGGCAAACTTTTTTATATTAATGATAATAAAACTGAGTGTTTTGTTAAAAAAAAAAAAAGTTTAATTATTTTTTTAAGATGTCGAATAATAGACACTATTATTCGATATTCGATGAATAACGAAAAAAAACGAGTAATGCCGAATACCGAATAGTAGCGAGTTTTCGCGGCATCTCTAGCGATCATGCACTTTTATTAAAAGCAATTCGATGTTGAGCTGAAGTGAAGTATTCCAAAATAAATGATCTCATACTTAGTAACGGTAGACAGAAGTGGCATAACGATTGTGTAATGAATGAGACACCGCATTAGCAATAGCAGTTCTGAAATACGAACCCTGTCTCCATTTGGGACAATATCCGTGATCTAATCAAATACAACGCAGACTTGAGTACCGACCAGTATAAATAATTCGAACCATAAAACTGTATAAACATACAGACTTCGAATGTGTTTATTATCTTTAGTCAATGATGAGCGAGGAAAGATATTATAAGCAAAAGTAATATTAACTGTTTACAACAGTGGAAGCATCTATTAAAACTGAGTGTATAGTTGCATACAAACGGATACGAGTACAAATATAGGTGGAAATTCAAGTTGAGAAATGTCTGAACATTGACCGTGTTTAGGGGCAACGTTCTTTTATCTGCTTCAAAGGATCTAATGTTTGTGGTTGCGTATTTCAAGAGATACCAGCAACGTTTCACGTTAACGTCGAACGGCAGGCTTTTTCATACTTTCGTATACTCGTCACGCTTTCTCTGGGTAAATACTGTCTAACTGATGGTAGTTTTATTTTATAGGAACCTATGCTATGGTAGAATTGGTAGATGATAATGCTGGTGTTTGCTTCAAAATACCTGTAAGTATAGGTTTGAATGACCTCGTTACGATAGGGATTACGGGGTTAGAGGGCGACGCTCTATGTTAACTACGTGAAGGAAATGGGCAGTAACTGACTAGCGTATTGCTGACCCAAAACTAGGTTCCGCATTTTAGCAAATGCTTTACGAGGTTTAGGATAATACGTCATAATAAATGACAGCTTCATAGCCCGTTCGGAAGTAAGTAATCGTATCCTCAATAACACAAAACCTTGGCCGAGGTTAAAAATGCTGACCCTGTGACATTTAGACGACAAAATATGACTCAAACATTAATCCGACGCATATCATATGAAACGCAATAATCCGTAAATAAACTCGAGTTACAATATTGACCGCGACGCGACGGGCCAAACAGAAAAAGTTGGCAAACAAAAAGTTACGTCTAGACTGTTACAAAAGGCAGTATCAAAATCAGATTTTTGTAACAATGCTTAATTTTTTTTGGATCATATCAGAGCCTGTTTACTTGCTGTGTGATCTACCTATCTATGATTAAAGTGAATAGTGATAGTGAGTGATTGACGATTGTCCCTCCGTGCCTTGGAAACCACTCCCGGCTGTCATTCGTAGATCTTTGACTTGACAGTCGTTACGGGTAGTCAGAAGCCCAAAAGTGACAACCAGTCTTACCAAGGGGTACCATGTTACCCAGTAACTGGACTGTGGAAGTCAGTTAGGCAGTCGTTCCATGTAAAATACTGTTATTCAGCTGGATCCGGTTAGACTGGAAGCCGACCCCAAAATAGGATGGGAAAAAGCTAGGCAGATTGAACAAAAATTGTTTACTTTCTGTGACATCTACCTTTCCATGATTAAAAACTGAATATTAATTAACGATTGTAGTGTAGACTATAGAATCCTTTCACATTTCATTTCATGATGTTGTTACGTCATGTCTCAAGTCTGTACATTATACGAAAGGCTATTGTAATTTGTTGGCCTAACTATGATAACTGCTCAAATTCAGAGTAATCATTGTAGGCGAAAACGCAAAGGGAACCTTTTGTACAGATATAATAGAACTTTTTTCTGAATTCGCTCTTTATACTTGGTCGGTCCAAAATATCATTAGTTTAATGAAATAGACATAAAACTATAGTACATTCAGGAAGATAACAAATAAGATATTTTGGATTGATTATCTAAAACACACCATAAAAGTTTAATAATCTGAAAATTTAAATAGAAAAACAGCTGCTAAACTGAATATGATCGCCACTAGACAGGTGTTTGGTCTGACATTTTAAACATCTGAGCGTGAGAAATCAAGGAGAAAATCTAAGTGTCTCGAAATTCGGAAACAATGGACTATTATACCAAGTCAAGGACATTGTAAGGCTTTAATGAAACCTCAAGTGATATCATTTAGCATTATTTTCAGACGTGTTCTGACAATTTATTATGAAAATTCGAAAGATGAAGAAAATATATGAAAAGTAAGATGTTACCTCATGATCCCTGTAAAAGGGCTCCTGAAGGTTATCCGGGACCCTGTTGTTGAACGCCTTCGTTAACAGCCATTTGATTGATGCCCGCTGCTTCGACTGAAACAATACAAAACAAAAAATTACATTATCTAATTTAAAAATTACCGGCCAAGTGCGTGTCTGACCACGCATTATGAAGGGTCGTAGTTGGGATGAATTTATCCCAAAAACCAACAACAATGTAGCTAAAAAATATGTTCTGCCATACATCGATATAGGTACGTCACGGTCAATTCTCCAACTGCAAATGTAAGTTTCTAATCGCAAAACAATTTTTTTTGGTAATAAAACTACAAATTAACGATTCTCGGACTTTTTCCTTTACATGTGCTGTGAGACCTTGCTTCCTGCCAATGATTATAGGTCAACAGAAAGTGCCCTCTAGGTTTTGATTTACTTGCAGGAGTTGCAAGAATCAAATATGTCGCATAACTGGCCGTATTTTTATTGCGTTGACTTAGAGCTCCAAGGGACCATAGCCCTACGTATTTGGTACTAATTTCAACTTGATACCTCCACACGTTCCTGAGAAAAAGAGTCTTGACAGACTGACGGCCGGACAACGAAGTGATCCTAAATTGGTTCCTTTTTTCCTTTTCGATGTACGGAACCCTAAAAAAACTACTATAAGTACCTTCTCGAAGTCCAATTCCAGAGCCGAGCAAAGGTATTTTTCCCGATAGGAACTTTTGAACCGCGGTCATTAAAACTTGGCTCTCATAAACTTTATTATCTCCTTCACAAGCCAGGGCTCAAAGCGGCTTGACCCAAATCCAGTTCCTATTGATCATTTCAACCTCGGCACGACATATAAAATAATAAACCAGTACAACGATGACGAACTACTCGTATATCTTAGGTCCGTAGGTCGTCATATATCGTTAAAGAGGTAATAATTGCAAATAGCAGTTCTATTGAGCCAGTTGTCGGCTGTCGATTGCCACAATTATTGTCAACCACGGCCGCGATACGGCAACGTCCGCTTATTGTGATCGCATTGATCATTAAGTGGAACCGAGTGGTCCTTGTCCTAATTTGAGTACTGCACTATCATCACATTCATCACCCACTACTTGTTAATGTGATAGCAGATGGATTGTGATTGTAGAAAAGTTCAATTGAATTGACTCTTTGGCGTAAGCGACAACATGATTGAATACGTCGACGCATGTTACGACGCTGTTGTCTGCATTAAGAAAATTTGAAGTGAAGCTGCTGTTTCTCTCGATGCAATTACTGGCAAATAATGTTTAGTACGCGTTACGTTTGAATCATAACGACAAAGCTCCATAAAGTACGAAGTTCGTTCAAACGTTTACGTCGCATGAATAACTTGCCAAACGCGCCTTAAGCACTTAAATACCATTACTTCATATTGCTGATAATAAAACTTACATCACGAGACAACATAAAAATGATGTCATAAAATGTGACCGCAAGAGTATAATCCATATAGGTATGTGAATATTAAAGTACAATGTCAAGGTTAGATGGATAGATCAGAATAATCAAATATAGCTGTTAGTAACTGCATAGATGTCGAGAACCCCATCGCATCTCTTTATCATCAAATTCGTCATGCAAGTGAGAAAGCAGGCACGCAAACCATCACTCTCTGTTATTAATTTACTGTAAACTAATAGTTAAAACATGCAAACGCATCACGATGCTGAGAAATCCGTTGTGATGCAGAATTTTAATAACACGTACGGTTAAGCCACACGGCACGGTGAAACGATTCGAGGATTTCAGATTTGTATCTTAATGGAGATTTTAGATATTGTATCCATGCTCCAGTGCTAGACATGCTTTGTAGTATGGATACAATTGACAAACCTTACAATTCTATTGCCTTTCATTTGGAAAGGCAATAAAGTTGTAAGGATGTCACAGGAAAATCAGTCACTAAAAATTATACTACAGCGATCAAAGAGTTGCATTAAAACCCCTTCCGAACCAGCCCGGAATCACAAACAAAAATAAAGCTACGTTCAAAGCGGAAACATAATTAGAAAATGTGTCTGAAACATTGGAGAAAGACGGAGCAAAAAATGAACAAGATGAGCTTACTATCAATAACAGTATCAGAACGTCGACAAATCATAAAGCAGAAAGGTCGGGCGCGTGCCGGCGCATGCGGCCACGGTTAAAAATAGTTCACTGCACGGAGACACTCCCAAATAGGAAGCTACTTGGACGAGCTCGATCAAGAATGTCACAGTAAACAACTGTTGTATCACAGATTAAAAAGGAAACGAATATTTAGATGATATTGCTATATGTTCTAGAAACTTGATTAATCTAGAACGCTTGGCAGTAATGGCACATGTTGAAAGTTGTTGATTAAGTTAAATGAAAAGCTGTCAACCAAAGCAATAGACTGTTGATTGATGTTAACAATAATTCATTAATAAAATTCTAGAATAAATTACTTAATCTGAATAAAATTAATGTTAAATGAGATTTAAGAAACCAAATCAACATTAACAAACTTATCTCATAAAAGCAGAAAGAAACGGTTACTTAATATGATATAGTTCATTGATTGGCACTGAATCCAATTAACTGTGTCTAGTCGGCGTTGATCGTATTTCTTCTCCGAATAAACGAGGACTTAGCAACTGGTTAGACTTCATTGAAAACTGAAGAATCGGATAAAACACTCGTGAGAATTTGGCTAATCCTTGGCTTCACAAAGAAATAAGATTTTTTTAATAAAGCAGTAATTAGTACCACTGCTTATTTTGGAGACAAGACGAACATTAGGCAACGCTTTAGATTTTCTGAGATAATATTAAAACATTCCAGTTGAAGAGTCAACTTTTAACGAAATTCCGAGGTCCCAAGGGGCTTGTAAAATAAAAATACTGATCCAGTTTTTCATTCGCACTAAAAAAGGAAGGTAAATAGGCCAGCCATACTCAGGTAAAACGTTATGGCCGCCTACACCTGTAGCTGATAATATCCCAGGAGACGGCCGTCGGGTCGTTAATCTTGTCCCAATGCAATATTAAATCAATCTTGTAAATATTTTAGCTAGGCCGAACAAAGGCAACAACTACATCAAAGGAGTCCTAGCTTAAAATAATTACATAAATTCAATTTAGGAGCTACAATATGGTTTCTTGTATGTATATCGTCTATGCGTTAAACATAATCTAGAAACAGGATACATACGTTCGTTTTTGCTGGCGGTAAGTTAACAATCCATCTAGTTGATTACTCTCCAATCTTTCACATCAGTATTTTTTTGCTTTTTGTTGCAGCCGTTAAATTCAAGCCGTTGTTGCTACACAGCTCCGACGGTATCAACTCCACAGCTCATGTTCATTATACCATAAAGTAAATATTTAATTGCATCGGTATGTGCCTTCGAAATAACTTTCTCAGTTTTATCAATAATATTTTTCCAGCTTATTAAAACAGGCGCCAGAACGGCGTTCCTAACCAGCTGATGACAGGTACAAGTAGTGGAAACCTTTAAACTGGTCTGAATGTAAATAATTTGATGTCAATTAGATATCAGCCGACCATTAAGATTACGTATGTAAATATAATTCACTAGCGAATTAATTAACATTGTTTATCTGCCAACAATACCGTCACCGTAGAAAATATATTTATGTTTAACATCGCCATTATGAACAAGATTGAGATGTGCATGTCTTTAATACAGTATTTTCATATTTATATTTATCTCTTGTGTAATGTACTTAAAATGAATAAGTTCATATCCATCATCTCTCACGGTACATTAAACTCAAATTGCTTTTCATCTTGAATTAATAAAACAAACGTATATTTACTGGAGATGGGAGAGCAGTATTCAACAAGTGTATAGTCTTCGCTCCGACACTCAGACGGCCAGCCAGATAGAAGCGAATTGAATTCAATTCTAAGCGCTGAGTTCACACATTTAAAAAACATAAACACAGTCAACTCATTCAATTTGCAAGCGTAAGGAGCGTTTCGCTCGTAAAGAGTCGACTATTAAGTACTTTCATACACCACGCTATAACATATAGCAAGTGGAGCGGGTAGGCCACTCTCTACACTCAATTCTTGGTGGTTAATTGGTGTGCAATTAGCGAAGTCGCTGCTGAACACACATTTCACTCTCTCCAGTTTTAGGCACTTCGTCGTAGGAACGGCGCCGGGCGGCGTCGGCTCATTAGTGCCTTCGGCGTCGCCAACGGAAGAATGCACTTCCTGCGTGGTTGTCAACTGTAACCATCCCAGATTTGCATCGAAGCAGCTCAGCTCAAGCGGAACTCAACGACTAGAGACAGGTTGACGCCATATCATCGGTGCTTTCACGAGGCTTGCTTGCTTCATGAATTATTACGCAATCGTTTAAAGTACAGACACGCACTAGCAAATAGTGATTTCAAAGGAAACCTGTTTTGAATGCATGCCCTCAATGCCTTTATCCTTCACACGGATTAAATTATTTTGTCGGAGTAGGCCCAACTGCACTCGTGGTGCACTCGCTTGACCCGTGGAACAAAGGGCAATGGAACTTACTTGTAATAGTATCTTTTCCTTTTGTGTATCTCCAGAATGCGGAGAAGTATATGGATAATCGCGCGTTCCTACAAAATAAGATCTAAACACGCAATTTTCCAATGAATGCTTCTTTGGGCATGACTGCTGTTGCCAACCAACATGCAACGCATTAAAAAGCGAGTATATTCAAGGAAGTTGCCAAAGCACCAGGATTGATAAGAAAATGGGTAAATAACAAGATAGAATCTCCGAAACGGGGTGAAGGTTCGTTGCAAAACAATCGTGAACAGTTAACCGAGTCGATTATCGTCGATTCGGATCGCGGATCGGAGACTCGCAGACCGCAGCAGTCGATGCGTGGAAACTGGAAAGGTACGTTGGCACCTGCAGCCCACGCGATCCACTGAGGTCGAGTGCCCACGCAGCACCCACACAAGCTCACCGGTACTTAACTTATGGCTCTGAAGTCATAAGCTCTCTCTTCTACAATAAGTGCGAGGGAGATGACAAAACGATTAAAATTTTTACACTTCTGTGATTGATCAAATTAGCTTACACCAAATATGTGTTTAGGCTGTTTGCTAATATATGATTAGTGGCAAACATAAAGTAGTTCCAAGAGCAGTCAGTAGTCGCATGACTTAAAGAGAGATTGATTTTTAACGAGCAAATAATCTATTAATTACTGAAGTCATGGCACATAATTATGTATAATAATAATTTTTCTACTTATTCACAAATAACAAAAATAATACGTCGAAAAAAAACATTTATACAAAAAATTAAACAAAAAAAAACTGAAGCAAAAAATAAACAATAACCCTTTAGTTTAACTAAGCTCCTAAACTAATTTTATTTAAGTAACAAATTTTGAGGCGTCGCCAAACATTGTTTGTTCATTATTAATTACATACAGCGTAAAATCGTAGCTTGATGGATCTTCGTTGAATGAATGTTTGGCACCACCTCAAAATTTGTTACTTAAATTAGTTTAGGAGCTAAGTTACACTAAAGGGTTATTGTTTATTTTTCGCTTTTCAGTTTTTTTTGCGTCGTTTATTTTTTTTGTAAAAAAGTTTTTTATTTTTTGGATTTGAGTTACCACTTAATTTTATTGTTTTCCTAATGTAATGTATTTCTTCAACAGCCTTCCGCCTCCATCGTCAGACCCTTGATGACAGTCAAACCTCAGATAGGTATAAAGTTCTCATCAAGGTGAATGAAATAAGCCCAAACAAGATGTAGCAACTACATCTTGTTTGGGCTTATTTCATATGGCAGTAAACTGCTGAGGAGCTTTCGTGACTATCTTCCGTCTCCATAATCAGATCAACTCCAAGTCTTTATAATGTGGTTGCGTCATCAGAACTGTGTGCGCGAAATTACAACAGAATCTGTACGCAGTTGAAAATTCAGTACACAACCCCAATTTGTTTACCCTTAGGGGTAGATTTTAGTTTTCAATTTTAAATGGGACCAACTTCGAGGTATACCCCAATAAAACAAGAATCGTTCAAATCGGACTACTCAGTAAAAAGATATGCGTTGTAATACATAAAAAAAAAAACATTATCCTCGTCTAAAAAAATGGTACTTACAATAAAAAATTAAGTTTTAAAAAACACAAGAACATAAAAGTGATCTAAAAAGTACGAAACACGAAAATATTTCAGGCAGAAATCAAGACAAAAATGGTCAATGTAAAGCCGTCGTCGCATGCCATTATAATTTTGTAGGTGTTACTGGCACCCACATGGTGTACCTACAGGCATGCGACCACGGCTTTACCTTGACCATTTTTGTACCTAATGTCTTGATTACTGTCTGAAATGTTTTCTTGTTTCGTAATTTTTTGATCACTTTTATATTTCCGTAGTCGGGTTACAGTTTTTAAACTTTTTTTTTTAGCTTTCCGTTTTGACGCTTGATAAACATTGCGACAACGTAAATAAGAGTAATACAATGAGTCGTATAAATAATATATAAGCATGCTTTTTATTAGGGTTCCGTAGCCAAATGGCAAAAAACGGAACCCTTATGGATTCGTCATGTCTGTCTGTCCGTCCGTATGTCACAGCCACTTTTTTCCGAAACTATAAGAATTATACTGTTGAAACTTGGTAAGTAGATGTATTCTGTGAACCGCATTAAGATTTTCACACAAAAAATTGAACAAAAACACTAAATTTTGGGGGTTCCCCATACTTAGAACTAAAACTCATTTATTTTTTTCATCAATCCCATGTAACGTGTGGTGTATATAGATACACCACACGTATGGGTTTATCCATAGGGATAGGTCTTCAAAAATGATACTGAGGTTTCTAATATAATTGTTTTCTAAACTGAATAGTTTGCGCGAGAGACACTTTAAAAGTGGTAAATTGTGTGTGTGTGTCCTGTAACTTCTAAACTAAGAGAATGATAAAACTAAAAAAAAAATATGATGTAAATTACCATGTAAACTTCCACCGAAAATTGGTTTGAACGAGATCTAGTAAGTAGTTTTTTTTTAATACGTCATTAATCGTAAACCGTAATATAGCATAATTTAAAAAAAAAAACACTATTATTAAAACATCGATCAAAGTTACAACGAACTACAAGAACTTTTATATTATGTTACTTGCTGCTACGGAACGCTTCTTGGCCAACTTGGCCGCTTTTGTATAACTAGTCTCTGCCCGCGACTTCGTCCGCGTGAAATTTCTTGTTCCTTCGCATCGCCCACCTGCGTTGATACTTCGTTTACGCTTAGCGTTCTATCTAGATTTTCATTGTTGCTCGGCTCCTAAAGGATCTTCTTCTTTTCGTGTGGTTAGTGACTAACCTGGTGTCAGAGTTTTAAAGCCGCCCATGGGCCTCTGACTTGGCTTCACATGCTGTCGAGAAATATCTCTCAGGCATGCCGGTTTCCTCACGATGTTTTCCTTCACCGTTTTAGAAGCAAGTGATAATCATACAATACGCACATGAATCCGAAAAGTCAGAGGTGCGTACCTTGGGTTCGAACTCGAGACCTATGACTTGGCAGTCCGACGGTCACACCACTAGGCTATCACTGCTATAAAGGATGCCTAAAGGATAACCAATATTGATTATGAAACTATTTAGTTGGATATGGATTAGTATCAAGATACGATTATTATCATCTTTCGATTCTTCCTGTGTTTTGATTGACTACTTTGAACACAAAACGGTTATTGTGACATAACTATAATAGTTAGACATATTATTATAGCCTCGCGGAATACTATAAACATGTAGTGCATTATTTCATGTATCATCGGGTTTTCGCAGCGCACGCCAAATAATGACTTTTATATGCAAATTTTTGATAAGTACCTTGGGTTACATAATTGCAATTTTGGCAAAGATCTCTAATTTTTTGAAAAATAATGTGCTTCCATGTTACTCGCTGATAATGTAGCTTTCTATGGGTGAAAGAATTTTTTAAATTGGTTAGGATTTTTTTGCTTTTATCCATTACAAACAAATATACAAAAAATCTAATCTTTTCTCTTTGAAATATTAGTTTAGAAAGGTATTCATTTTAATAAATTAAACATATTAATTTACTTAGAAAATATGATGTAAATATACATATTTGTAGTAATGTGCTCGTTATTATGTTAACTTTTATTTGATACCAATTAAGTATGGGATATTTATCTCAATTTATTTTTATTTTTTTGGTCAGAAATTTACGTGTAAAGTCCACCATACTAAATTTTGGCAGAATTCATATAGCCTATGTCACCCGGACCATTATTACGAACCTATTGATAGCTCATTCATCAAAATCGGTTTAGTAGTTTAGGCGCTACGGTAAAATACAGGTAAACAAACAAACAAACAAACAGGCAAACATACTTAGATACATAGACTGCTAAAATCAAAACCTTTCCTTTTGGCTGTGCCGTAGTCGGGTAAAAATAGAATGCCATAGAGTGAAAAATAGAATGCCATAGAGCGAACGTTATGGTTCCGTCACCTAAGTATCGTGAAATGGAAATTCTTAAATAGCGTTAAACAAGACAATAAAAAAAAACATTCTAATGAACGAATAAATGTCACATCGCCTGCCTAGTAATTACATCAGCTAGTGTACTTCACCAGGCATTGCATTCTGTAATCCGCACGTTTTGGCATTTTAATAAGTCAGCCTGTCTCGACAAATGATATCGTATACTATGCCCTGCATCTGCTGGCAACGGCTGCTATCCGAGATCGAGCTCTTTGTTTTACGAACCTGGTACAACTTTTTAAATTCAACCTAAATAGTCACCTGCTAAAGCCAGCTTCCTCGGTACAGCTGTTATCCGAAACACAAAAGATAAGTCAAATAAGGACAGACATCAGATACAAGGTGAAAATTCAAAAAAGGAACATCGCGAGCTCAAAATGCCAAGCTCACGATATACACCAGAAATACGTTTTATACAAAGTCAATATACTCGACAAGTTTGACGAGATGTGATTCATGGGTGACCAAATATGGGAGACAGCTCCAACGAGCGGCGCTGAGAAAAAGAATTCTTGTCCCTAAGAACGTATGCATCAATACATATTCATCGGAAGCTACTAACATGGTCAAACGGCAAAGTTAATTATATCCACCTGAATGGAATTTTGCAAGGCTCCTAATAAGCACGATTAGATTACCGTAATTGGTATGTAGGAAACAAATAACTGGAATCACGAAGTCTATGTCGAGATGAGATGAACCTCGAGGTTCGAGGTACTTACGAAAGTATAATAGAACTTTAACATCGAAGGAATACAATAGACAATTGAAACGTGACCCGCATATTCGTACAGAAACATTAAAACGACAACGATTTTAAAATTCACGATGTCTCACTCCGCCCTCAAGTAGCAGGAAGCAGGAAGCTTTAAGAATTTGTACATAATTAATTTCATTTGTGTGTGTGAAACTGTGAACGGTCTATGGCACAGATACGGGCACTGTCATACTGGAGGCAATCGTAGCATTACTGAGGTTTAGCTGCTAGCGGAACTAATGGAACACACAATTAGTTTTGCGGCGCAGGAAATAAGAAATGATTTGCCCTGCTCTGAGTCACTTCGATCCACCTGACCGGTGCGATGGTTACTCAGACTATTTCTGGTTAAAATTGAGGTTTTATGCAAAAAAAAAAAACAATAATAGGTGATGATAGCCTTGCTACTGTTGCTGATGCATAAATAGTAATCGTTTATAGTGCTATAATAGGTTTAGCTGAAGTAATAGGACTACTATGTTTAAATTTACTCTGCAGGATGTTGAATACGGAAATAGAAGGGATAATACTTTACCCCGAGGATTCCAAAACAGATTTAAATGAGTTAGTTGAAGTTGGAAAGCGAACCGAAGCAACAAACCTTAATTTACACTTTTTACACCAAGCAGAGTACGATAGTTGATTGAATTTGTTTAGAAATCATAAAATCTAAACAGCGGAAAACTGCCATTATGGCCACTGAGCGCAGAAATGTCAACAGATCAGTGATGCGATGAAGTCATAACTAGTAAGAACTATAAATATATCATGCCCATGCCCACGCACCGATTAAACATTAAGTTTATTGTAGAGCAAATTGCTGTAGGCTGTTGTTGTAGAGAAGAAACATTTTGGGAAAAAAACATACCAAAACCAGAGACTAAAGACTCATGGCAGGAATTACTTTAAGAGACAAGGGCATTTTTTACAGCCACCCGAACAATTATATAATATTTGGCAATTACACAGATGACTGTCTCTGGTACGGATGAAAATTTGTGTGATCAGCCACACGCGAACGATGTTAATGAAAATTACAGTGGCCTCAAAGCCTACGCTGATATTAACGTAGCACTGTCAAGGCCCATTGTGAATGCTACTATGGAAGTGGGCGGAAGTTACCGTTCATACTGATTCAAAATATAATAATCTTCACACGAGTTCTTCTAAAGATTGAAACCAACGACAAAGAAGCGCTTATCGCGAGCTAAAATATTTGCGTGTCTATCGTCATTGTTTTCAACGATAACAAATGCTGTATTTAAGGGGAAATAGTCATGTCCGATAAGTTATCGCAAGGTATGATCCAGTACACTCTCCTGATGTTCTTTCTCTTGATAACGACGAGACACTCTCTTTTTATTATTTTACTTTGGAACTAGACTAATTTGCTAAAGATATTTTGATTTATCTGTCTCCGCGTCTCAAGACCCAGTTGGATGGTGCAGTGCAGAAGCGAGATATCTCGGTGAAAGTCGGAAATGTGGCGCCTATATGCAAAGGGAGCAACCAACGCAGACTAATATAAACATTTCGTAACCATCACGATTATGAGTACAAAACGGCGGACGATCGATATGACCGTCGGCTCATTCGGCTATTTATTAGACATTACATAGACCATTACGACATTGCTCGACCAAAATATTGATAAAAATATTACTCGTGTCGAAAGTAGTTTTATGTGAACAGGAATCGTTGCGAAAGCGACGTTGTACTCGTTGACGTCTCCAATATTTGAGAGATCATTATTCGCGTTAGGTACAATTATGTTAAGGTAAATAAGCCTGTAGGTGGCATCAGCATTCCAGGCACGAAATCTTTGATCACAATGTTGGTAGAGTACATGAATATTAAATAAATAGTAGATACTAGTGAACAATGGTAGGCGTCGTCTGTGCCGAGCCACCGACATCTGGCCAAACGGCCCAGAGAGCTTTTTACCGCATAACTTCACCACACGCGACGTCACAAATGCTTGGCCTAAAATTGTTTATTTTTTACATGCGATTTTCGGGTGTGTAATAAATTGTATTGCGCTAAAATTGTTACATTGTAAAACACAACATGCATGGCCTACATATTACTAGAGCATACACATAAAAGTCATACCTTGATCATTGATACAAATTGTTACTTGAATAGTGTAAAATAAAATGTAGCAGAAACGAATATTGTGGAAGCAATTAACCATCCCAATACAAGAGAAGATTTGTTTCATGTTGATACGAAAACCTCTGCAAAAAATCTAAGTAGGCGTGGGGACTTTGCTAATAGAAACAACAAATAAAACGTTTAAATGTTCAAGGTTTCAAGACCAAATAAAAATTCGACGTCTTCATTACAATACGAAGCGTGGAGGTATAAAGAGATCATCGAGGTAGTGTTGGGTGCAAATATTATGGGCGATAAATCAAGACCTGTTTTCCCAGAAAACACATCCGATCACGATCAATTTCCTTCCGTAAATAGAAATTCTTCGAAAGAGAATAATTAGAAAATTTGCCACCCAAGTACGTATATATGTCTATTCTGAATTTGAACTTAGACGATAACGATTTCATTCATTCAGAAACAAAAATACGGAAGAAATCCCACTGTGGGAAAGAAAACATTCGACAAGTAAACAAAACCAAGTTAATTACACAATACAAAAATATGCGATATTTTTACAATAATTAAAATATTTGTCTAAGAAATCCATTACTTAGTGGAAAGTTTAATGTCGATTCCGTGATTGTCGATAGCATCTCAACAGATCTCAAGCAAGCACAATTCGATTCGGTACTCAACGTAACACTATAAAAACGTGTTTATGGCAAGTTTTTACCAAGTTCAAGAGTTTTTACGGACAAAATACAACATTGTGACGAAATGGTCCACAGTAGAAGTCCATATTTAAAGTTCTTCGAAAATTTTCCTGGTCGTTTGCAGGACGTAGTTTAAAGGAACAGGAGAACAGACAGGTGATACAGTATTAGCATATGTTAAGTGAATAACTGTAAAGCCTACTTAGTTAATAACCTGAGAATCTTGTCTGTAACTTTCATAACCAGCAACATAGTAAATGACGAAACTGCATCCGAACTACCAGAGGCCAGTTACTTATGCATGCAAGGCTCGTATCCGAGATTTCCCACGGATGTTGCGGCGCACAATACTGGCAGTTTGAACGACATTACCACTTGCTATGGAATCCGGCCCACTGAGGGAATTGCACAAGAATCCCTCGCATCTTCAAGCAAGATGCGTGAAATGTGCTTTCTTGGAATACTATAGGGACCATATCACTAAACGATTTCCCGCCAGCTCGACTACTGCTTTATTGTTTCCTGAGTGTTTCGTGTGCGTTGCGTTCGATTCTGCATTGATTTGATATTCATTCAAACATTTTATCATACTGAAATTCAAATTTTCGGTTACAAATCCGAGATGACCTAAGCCATTTCAGCAGGAAATTCCTTGGAGAAAAATTAAGCAGGTAGACTTGTCTTAAGTCCAAAGCTGATAATATGTTACACTCGACTAGAGATGATTGCTTCAAATCACTCACCGCTATTATAAGCACATTAGAAACAGAAACGAAGATCAGTCATGATCATGACTAAGCATTTAAAAGCCTTGATCTTGAAAACCGAGAAAAAAGAACGCCATTGTACATTTCTCAGAGACCGCATGATTTCCTGCTCAGCAAGCACAAGTTATAAATGGTAAAACGGTTAATCGACTCAATCTGAATAATACGATATATTTTGTTTTCTACGCCATCAGCCGTGAAAACACTCCTAAAAAGGTAGACTTGAAAAAATGTGCACTGGCGCAGACAGAAAAAAATATCGTGCATTGTCATAATAATTTCAAAAGAAACGACAATTGTATCCACTTTCGCAAATTGTTCAAAAATAGAAATAAGACCGTTCCACTCATCACGAATCTCTACAGAATTGTGAGTATTGAAACAGTTATCTTTTGTTCAAGGATGGTTAATCAATTCAAGTGTTCTCCAGGTGAACATTTTCGAGGATTACCTACTAGCAAAACGAACACGTAGAATTTAAGAGCGTTTATTTTGAAAGTTGGCAAATAGACGTCAAATGTTTCGCTGTTTTGATTAATTTGCCATTTAACACTGAATTTGATGTTGTGACCATTTTAGGTGAAAAAAGGCATTTGGTTAGTTTCCAAATACTGTTAATGTTAATGTTACGATATTAATTATTGCATTTCATAATCAATAGTTCACTAGTTAGCTACATTTCTAAATTCCATACAGTAATATTGCCAAATTAATCAAAACAGGTAAATATTTGACAGCTATATGTGACGTTGCCAACTTTTAGGAAAAGCGCTCTTAACTAATGTAGTCTAAATCTAGGTTATTTTTTTTACTTGTCAATATGAGCAGAATTTGTAAGTAACAACGCATGGAACTTTTCACGCCTAATTGTTTATTTCCACAATCTGCGTCGCAACTTTCGAGCAAATAAAATTACCACAGAATAAATATGTACATAACAAGTGCATGAAAATGGAATAACAAGCCAAATTCATATGCAAAATGTCAGATGTTAGCGATAACAAGATAAAAAGAGATAGTACACGATAACACATCTCGTCATGAGAGCTGCTTAGTTTTGGAGAAAGCGATGCTGTAACCTTGAAGCATCCATTACATACACGATTATTTCTTTGTCTAGATTTCCTACTAGTCATGTTACTTATTTTAACATCTTCAAATTAGTTTCGCGTATTTCTTCCGAAACCACGTATGGCCTGAAATGAGGAAGATATAGTTGGGAGTAATAAGGTTATGAAAAACAATATTTGGCATCATTTTAAATCACGGAAAGTAATGTCGGATTAATTTCGAAGTTAGCAGTAAGAATAACACTGTCTAGGGTCTTGGCCGAGATTCTCAGTACCTATAGTCCGTACTATGTTTTTTTTTTTTTATGTAATGTAATTTTTTTCATTTAAATTCTTACATCAAAATTCAAAAGTCATTTATTCAAACTAGGCTGAGAATCAGCACTTTTCGAACGTCAAAATTACATAAGACAGTCCCCAAAACGCCCACCCTTCACCACTTCCTAGTTCTTTTGCTAGGAAGAAGAAGTGGCGCAACAAACTCCCCAGCAGCACAGCTGTCAGTTCAGTTAGAAAAAAAAAAAAGATTCTATACAATAGTATGCAAGATTTTTACATTATGCAAAACCTAATTTAAATTATAAATTAATTGCCATATGACAGCTAGCACACGCCAATATACCAACCAAAAACATCAAAAGAAAAGCCTATATGCTAAGCTTTGACAACTGCCCCATTTGTATGTACAAATTGTAGAGGACTTCTGTCAAAGCAGTGTCAGCACGTGAAAACGCCCAATCACTGCACTTTAGACAGAAGTCATTATACTCAGAACAGCTTTGTCATACGGTTTTTGTGCTACAACTCGCATATTTTGAATTTGTATAACCGATTGAGTACTTAAAGAGCTTTGTTCGTGAACGGCTTCGGTTTCATTCAGTATACATCGCTCTCAAACATTCGATTGTTAGCATGTGATTTGTACAAACACGTTGCCTTCCGGGAGTCAATTTCACTTTTCGCAATGACATCATGTTTGTTACCCTTACCAATATCGACACGGTCGACCAAGTATTTGTACCAAAAATAATATATAGGTTTCAATTAGTGTCGCTATTAAGAAGAGGAAATTGAAATTAATTGATTTCGAAATAATGTTTGAGTTGGGAATGCAACTCTACATAAGATACAGTAAGGACTAAATTTAATCAAGACAAGACTGAGACAGACTGAAATAAGATTAGATACTGATTATATCCAACTAACAGCAATAAAAAATGGAGGCTTTATGATTAAAATAATGCATAGGTAGGTAATGACAGGTTGCTAACTCATCTTCTATCGTATCGCAGTAATTCACTTCCTTCCACGGAGAGATGGACAGGTAATTACATTTTATGTTATAAATGAGAATTACACGAAGAAAACATCTCGGTTCTATGGATATCCGTGGTTCTATGTATAGAATTTTCTTTTAATTGAGTTATGTTTGAAAGTATTTGACCAACTGCCTGTTCTGCTTCTTCTTTTTAACAAGAACCTGACTGGCTTTAGATCAGAGAAGAGAGAGATATTTTTAAATCAGGGGAAAATGCATCCTCCCAAAATCCGTGAGTTTCGGAGTCCGGAATGCAAAAAGAATATTTGAAGTTGAAACACAACTTCTATTTATATAGTTAAATAACAGTACAACAGACAAGCATACTAAACTAATAGGCGAGCTGCATAAGACGACTTGAACAGTTACCGTGCAATATTTCCACAATAATGAAGCATTGAGAAGATCAGCTGCATCGCAAAACACATGTAGGCAATATTAAGTTCATAACAGATATGATTTGAGCAGGCAATTTCTTCACTGGCATGTAATATAAAGTTCGACCACATGAAAGTAACCGCGCCAAACATTCCTCATAGCTTTCTCTGAGCATCATAGCGAATGTGTCTCAATACCTGTACCGATGTTGACACGTAACCGCATTCCGGGTTAAGTAATAACTAATAACTTTTTATTATTAAACACGTAATGAAAATATAATTTGGGAGTTGATTAATTTGATTGTGTGCAGGCACAAGCACATAGTTTATTTTTGTCTTAGGATATATAGTTGTGAAAGAATCACAAGGATCGCGATTGTTTTATGGTGTCTTGTCATGATCCGAGTCAAAAATCCCAAACAGTAAGGGAATGAGATCAAGCTCTATAATATCAACTTTCAAACACACGCAACTTATAGGGTTATAGCGGACATATTATAAACGAGATATAAAATTATAACTAAAATGGAAACAGGATAAACGACGTAACAGATGGCGTAACTCAAGGATACGAAGCCGTCACAGGTAAATATAATGTTTCCCTGACGGTTTGTTTGGCACCGATGGTAAATATTTGTATTGCCTATTTTAAACAGTCTGTACTGTTGGTAATTTACTAACAATTAACGCTTTTACGACACATGTCATTACATACAAGGACGCATTCAATTTGTCAATACATTTTTAACAGGTGTCGTAATAAAAGTGCTGCGGTGTTGCATAAAGCCAAAGTTCCATTCCATAAAGCCAAACTCTGTCGAAAATTCAGTAAAGCATACCTGATAAAAGAAATCAGAGGTTTCACAACTAAATTAAAATTTCCCCTCAGATATAACACTTAAGTAGCGAGTGTGACGAGTTTAATTAATATTTTATTTTGACACTGCGATTGTTAGACGTTCCTGCATACGTGCTATAATTATGAAGAAATTCTTAAGCAAACTAATCTGGGAATGAATCTACACAGCAAGTCGTACACTGGCTGTAAGAGCATTTCTAATCTTTGATCGACGTCCGACTTCAATTGTGACTGCTTAAGATTTATTTCGTCCATTCATTTCACTTTGATCATTTTTGAAAGTATTCGTTTCATTAAAGGCGTGGGCAATAAGTTTTGTTTGTATAGCTTCTATCTTGCGTAATGTAATGTTTATAGCTATAGTGGCGAGAGTTACTTCATCGGGGTACCTACTTAAATCGAAAGCCGAACAAACTATAGACTTTTTGGTGTTTGCTTGAGCAAACAACTGGGTGTCCCCATTCGCAATGCCGCACTTAGAAACATAATAACAACAGAAGGTTACCAAGGACTGTTCAATCAAGAATGCATCAAGCAATTAAGATGAGAATATGAGCTAGTTAGAGATAAAGGAATTTAACAAATTACAACCTTCCGGACAAGGCGACACAAACGATAACATTGCAAAATTCAATCGTGTGGATGTGTCTACGTAAGGCAACCGTAACAAGGTCCTCACCATATAAGAGGGTCGTGGGCGGAAGCATGCACCAAGAGGTGGCACCACAATGTTGAGCCGTGTCGCAACATGTCCGGCCGCCTCTGCTGGAACTAACTGTGCCAAATACTAGCGACTGCTAGATTGAACAAATAGAAATATGAAATTCAACCGTAAAATGTATAAAAAATTAAGTGGCATTTTATTTTCCAACAAACTTGTTTTCCCAGGATTTTCGTTCTGGCTGTGAGAATTTTTTTTCGTCATTTCTCGATAACTTAAATTAGATTCTTAGAGCAAACTTGTCGAACTCGTTTACGACAAAATGAGCATTCCAACAGCTAATTCCACGATGTGGACCAACTAGTTTATGTGCAACAGATAAACCGATTCATTCTCATTACTTTAGCGTGAAATAAATCTTTTTCATAATTTCTCGATGCGGATCATTTGTGGATCAGTTTCATTGCAATTTTACGTTACGTTTCTCTTAAAATGTAACGCGAAAGTCTGACATCAACATCAATAGCTTATTCAAATTTGTTTTATCGGAGTTTAAAAAACTAGCGGGTGGGAAAGGAAACCACGTCGAACAATCGCGGTGAATTACTAGGTACTCTCCGTTTCTATTGACAGTGTATTATTATCACGGCGATCGAATAGGATTTGTGGCGTTTTCTCTACGCACCGATGCGGGCTAATACAAGAAAGTGCAAAGGAGGAAGGAAGGATTGAAGGTCTTTACGTTTGTAATCAAGATTATGTCCATTTACGGAAAACCTCGCCAATGAACTCTGTATTTTTCCAGTATTGCAAGTCTTCAATTGTAGCCTAGAGTCGTTTAGCAAGTGGAACGTTTATGCCAATTTGAGTGGACACAATTCATATTAATTCGGGTAAGGTAAAAAGCGGGTAAGCGCTGTCTGATCTGGGTCGGTAATCACAGAGTGAGTGATGCGCTCCTTTCGCGGATGGTGAGCAACGAGCCGTGATCCGCTAGAGATACAGCCACGGTCTGTTGGCCTAACCTTGGCCGTATCCATCCCGTAAACCCCAACAGATCAGGGTGACATCATCATCGAAAAGTATTGTTCTAATGGTCCGTGTGAGGCCAAGGCCGGATTTTCGATCGATTTTAGTTACAGCGGAATAATAAAAAGGAAAGTCAGGTTGATGACCCCACCGTGGACGGTTACAGCCAGTAGACTGATGGATTTGTCCGGATTCTTTTTTTAGCTGCCATAATGCGCTGTGCCGAACTCAGCCGAACCAGTTTCAAGATTTTGGTAATACTGCGCGTAGCATCGAACAAGCAATACTGGTCAATGAGAAACGGTCTAGTAATAATACAGATTTTGTTACCCACTCACGACCACAAGAGTAGGTATTTTTTGTACAAGTCTGTTAATTTTAATACGCACGTATACATTCTAATGGAACTTGTAGAGCGAAACTTTCTAGCGTTTTAATGTTTTTGTCGAAAAGTGCAGACATTTTCTGCATATTGCAATGTACATCATTATGTTACCAACAATTTAATTTGAAGTGATCGGCAGATACTTACAAACTATTGCATGAAGTGCAATGGAAACTTCTGGCATTGATGTCAATCATACTATCAAAGAAGACGCATTATCGCCTACTGATTAACTAACTAGTAATACATGAAATGCATACCTGTCTTATCGATTATCGTATCGCAAACAAACTTATCAATGGCAACGATTCATCGCGCGGATTGTGGTACACATTATAGTCACACCTCAATAAAGTATAACGCATCAACTAGTCATTAACGTCGGCATTCCAAACGCATAACGTTATCATTCATCGTTATGCTTAACTGTTCCTAACAACTGAGATCTTACCGAGACGGCAACGGAGTTGCTGGGTCCGACCCCTGCTTCGGCAACAGAGTGCTGTCCCTCGGGCACGCTAAGAAATCGGCGGAGGGTGCCATATCCTGACGCTGATGCCACCATGGCTACCATAGTTAATTCACAATCACAGCACAGTAACCACTGGTTCTCCTTGTGACATCACTCGCGGGCGTGTTCGATAAGTTCGCGGGTAACGCGCGCACGGCGACCTGCGCGCGCGACGCGTTTCAACTGCGCGCCTAGCTCAGTGGAGAGCGCGCGCCCCCTACCACGATACCAAAAGGCAACAAGTTTGGACGAACTTAGATAAGCGCGTTAGTTTTGTTTGCACTTCCGTCGTAACTTTTTGGGGTTTTTGAAAGAGTTCCTTGTATGGACTTTTTTTGTTTATCTATTATGCTAGGAATACATCTTGGTTGAATACTTTTACAAGGTTTTACAACTTCCATATCTTATCAATATAAAGAATTTAGTTGTGGTGGTGTGATGAGTTTTATTCAAGTTGAATATTTTGGTAATTATGTTCACAAATAAAAGATCACATCACATCACAGGCTGTTTACATACTCGTATTCTCAATAAACAACAGAAAATATTTTAACATCCACCATATTTGTAGGAACTTACTTAACATTTTTCCAAAAGATTTGTGTAAATGTAATGAAGTATACCTACTAATATTGGTAAGATGATTATCATGACAAACATATTAATCCCTGTTTTATACCATTAATTATTGTTCCAGCCATCCATACATCCAGATTAAAATTTTGGTCAGATTGTAGTCTTAAGGTTTTGTTCCCATAGGAACCCACACTTCCCTGGACTTCATCTCAATACATTGCAGATAGCCAGCTAATTAGACTGCGAAAAATACCATAACAGGTAAGCGTCAGATAAATTTTATTTTTCTTGGTAAAGAAAAAAACACTTTATTTAATAACTTATTACTTAAATGAAACCAAATAATGTTTAAGTAATTACATGTTTTCAAAAGGCATTGACCTCTCACATGAGTGCATCTTACTGAATATTGTATGAATGTGGACTTAGCACACAATATGCAATGTGACACATTTTCTCTTTGCATATAGATTGGCAATGCATAACACTTTGTCAACCACTGTCTGCAGAATTTAAGAATCTATATCTATACTAATATTATAAAGAGAAAAGATTGGATTGTTTGGATTGAATAGGCTCCGAAACTACTGGACCGATTTGAAAAATTATTTTACCATTAGAAAGCTTAGTTTTCAGGGAGTAACATTAGGCTACTTTTAATCCCGGGAAAAATAATGGAACCCGCGGGCAAGACCACGGGAGCGAAAGTGCTAGTTAATTATAAGACAGATTCTGATAATAACTTGGATGACAATATAACTTAGGCCCTTAAAATTCAAGCAATGCTTAAAACTAGTTTAGAGCCATAGCCATAATAGGCGAAATGTGGGTGTACTATAGGTACACCTCTGCCTAACCCTTTGAGGAATACAGGCGTGATTTTGTGTTCTGTTAATTTAAAGCCATTTGATTGGATGAAACTAGTCTTAAGTAATGCTTCAGTCTTGAATGAAACGGGCTACTACCCCATTTACAAATATTTTCAACTTCATTCATAAAACATGGACCGGTTTTAGAGATTAAGTTATACAGGTTGTCCGGTAAAGAATGAATAACCTTGAAATAGACCTTAAAACCCTAATAGAACCTAAAATATATATATCCCAAGTAGTACCTACAACACAATTTTTTTGTAAACACTTTTTTCTTGTCACATTCTTTACTGCTGCTCTGTTGGCATAGTCGAAGTAGAATATTACAACAACAAATTGATGGACACCCGGTATACTTTAATTATTACTATTGACATTGCCAGACAACCATGGTAGCTGCATCCAGTTAGGACGTGAAGCCAACCCTAACATAGTTGGTAAAAAAGCTAGGTAGGTCATGATTGTCAGTCAAACAGATATCCAAATAAAACCCAAGAACCCCTTCAATATTACAAATACTTGGAATTAAATAGTATCAATCTTGAATCAGTGACTTTTATGAGTCACAAGCTTGAAGTTGAGTCAGAAGCAAAGGTTGATTACTTATTAAATAAAATAAAACAGTTTAATAGTTTCTTATTAAACAAACTTACAAATAATAGAACCTGTAATCAATAAAAAAACATAGTGATTCGGAAACAATAACAATACCACAATATTAAATAATTTCATGAATATTGTGATCCAAGTAAATATTAATAATTATTATGTAAGTATAATCCAGTTTATAATGTAGATCATAAGAACACTAGTAAAATTATGTTTTTATAACATAATACAGGTTAGGTTAGGTTCTTTATTAAGTTTTTTGAGAAATAAATTGGAATGTATGCCTTTACGAGACGACTTGTTGTAAGAAAATACTTTCAGTTCAGTAATTAAGTAAACTTTCTACTGAAAGGCAGATTTGTACTTAATATAAATATTCAAAAACATTCTAAAGACAGTAAGAATGTAGCATATAAAAAGAGCAAGACAAAGACACATACATAATTGTGTGTGATGTGACAAATAAGGCTCATAACAATGTTCTAATGCCAATAATTTATTCAGTTAGTGTGGGCAGCCACCTCCAGCGCCCACTACTTGCCTTGATATGTTTTTACATCATTGAAACCATGAAGTTTAATTTAAATTAGGCATTTGAATCATTGTGTACATTACTTTACTCAAAAATATCTTCAGAAAACCATTTGAACTTCAAAACATGCATGTCCAAAGTACATGTTTTACCATACAACACACTGCAGTTGGCACATTCCAATGCAAATTTCACAAGCACCAAGGCGATATGAGTAAGCCAAATGTGAAATGATTAAAAACCGGCAATTATCGGAGTAGGACTCACCTGTTTTGTGTCCACACAGTCACTGGCCTCCATGTTGGCATGTGATCTCTCCTGCCGCTCCATGACTTAGGAAACATCAGAATCTCTTATACCATTTACAAGGCGTTATAAAAGCACATAATAGAATACTAAACATAACAATCGCGATGGGCTCAATAATTTTTAACGAAACAATGTCAGCGATTGCACTTAACACGTACTGCACTCTATGTCCGTTTTACCGATTCGATCGTAATTTGTCAAGCGCAGTCACTGTTTTAAACACATTTTAATCTTTTCAACATAATCACAAAGCTTCAGACTTGATTTTTTAAACTAATATAGTAAAAATACAGTTGATCACCATCTTAAAATTTTCACACATTCCGTCATCGAGGCCGACTGACGGTCGCTGCCCTACGGGAAGTTTCAATAAACGCATACTAACTTTAATATGTCAGTGAAACATTGCATAAGCTTGAAATTGTAATGCTAAAACTGTTGAAATATAATTGATAATACACTTCGCAAAGTTAAATTTATATTCACACATTCTGTTTCATTGGTTTCGTTCATTAAAGTATGTTATGAGTTCAAAGAAACAAATACATAATCAAATTAAATGAACGTGAAATGGAACTCCTAAAAAACAGTTTGTACTGCCATCTATCGCTTTCCTTTCGTATTCATTGGATTGGATCATTTGAATTTTGAAAATACCGGTACATTACGTTTTGATATAAAATTCACGTTTCTTTTACGGCATCGCACTATTCCGTTTATTAGTAAAATCACATTATTCGATTGATAAATACATTGAACGGTTACTTGATTAATTAGCCCATAGCATAGATAAATACTTATCAAAAATCATTACAAAGAACAATAGAATATTTTGTTTCTTCATTGAATATCAAAATCTCGAAACAAGTTACTAGAACTAGACAAATTAAAAAAAACTAGACAAATAATAAAAACATGTAGGATTAACTAAACGCTATGATTATTGACAACGGCGATTTATTTGACAGTCGTATATGATTTGAGGTTATCTACGATGATAAATAAATAAAGTTTCTTCATTTCGAATATGCCACGAGATAAAGTTCGGTATCGAGAGCGGCGAAGTTCTTCATTCAGTTCAGAGTCGTCTTACGACAAGAAGAGATCCAAAAGCAAGCACAAACGTAGATCAAGGTCCCGAGATCGATCGGAGTCGAATAGCCACAAAAGAAAACGTTCTACTTCCCGATCCAAGAATAAAAGAAGGAGTTATACTAGAAGTTTGTCTAGGGATAGGTACGAGTCCAAGTCTAGGAGGCGGTCATCTTCGAGGACCCGGTCGAAGAGAGATCGATCGCGCTCTCTGTCGAGTTCTCGGAGTAAATCCAAATACAGCAAGAAGAAATACAAGAGGTCGCGTTCTTCTAGCAGCCGGAGTGGCTCCTTTGATATAGGCAAGTAGTTTTCATGGTTTAATAGAATCAGGGTCAGTTTTTGTGTAGACAAAGAATAAAAAATGTGTGTGAATAATCTGCCCAATATACTCTGATTACACTTTGTACAACTATGTTTCCCATGTTTCAGAACGCCTATCCCAGACAAAGAAGGTAAACCTAGATGACACTGAAACTAAATTGGAGAGAGCAATCAAAGCTGCTGCAGCTGCGGGATTGACTATGACTAAGATACCTACTTATGAGTATAAGGAGGTTGAAATCAAGGAGGATATGCCGACAATACATGACAGGAACCTTTTAGCTGAGTTGAACAGTGACTCATTTGTTCCAAAAGCATTCACATCTTCAAGGAATAAGAAGCAGTCACAGAATATTGTGATAGATTTGAACTCACAGACTGTAACTGTACCAGACTCTGACATAAAGATCCCGAGTGATGATTCTATAATTAATTTTGATGTAAGTGAATATAATATTGTATTATTTTTAAGTTATAATAGTAAGATTTAGTTCGAGAAGCATATTGAATCATGGATTTAATGTGAGTTATGCTCATCCTTACAATATTTTAGCTAGGAGCTTGCCTTGATTACTTGCAGACTTTATAGTAACCTCATGATAGCTTGAGTGCTTCTTCTATATCTTTCTTGCCTAGTACTAGTTGATTAGACTTTAATCCCTTATTAGTTTGTAATCTAAGTTATCACTATTACTAAGCAGTAGTGGTGCTTAATTAACACTTTATTTGGCTTTGCAGGAAATACCAAGTGAAGCAGAATTAAAGGAGATGTGGTTACAAAAGCTCTATCAGTACAGGAAAAAGATGATTAGAGGAGATTAGATATAGATAAATAGTAAATAAAGAAAAATAATTCCAATCAAGACAAGATTGGGTTCCAATTGTGAATCAACAAACTATTACTGTTTGTTTAACTTATATTATAATAAATACAATATTATTCCCACATTTACTGTTTTTCGTAATTTAGAACTTATGTTAGGCAGTCTGCTTAATTTCAAGACATTGCATCAGATTGATCAGACGAATACTGATGGATGGTTCATAACCATTCCATTTATTGGTTGTAAGATGCTTTCATAAATAATGGATAGACATAACCATTCTGATAAAATCCTGAGTTCAGGATCAAAACTGACCTTTGTGTAGCTAGGAATAGGATTGATTATTACAAACTATGATTTATTCTAACACTTTATTAGGAATATTCTGATAAAACTTCACATTTCTATATAATGTAATAGGAGTGCTGCAGATCTGTCTGTTACACCAATTATTCCAGTACAATCAATAAAAACAAGTAACAACCTAAAGTACTTTTATTGAACACATTAACATAACTGGCAGCCGCAACTCACAATTTCAAATGCTTTGTATCTAATATGTCGTCTATATTTACAGTGACGCAATGGCTCACAGCCCTTAGTCCCTGGTGGTCGCTTTCACATGTTGTTCCTCTCTCGCTGAATACGACTGCTGTATGTCCGTGACACCAGGTTCCACGCATCCATATATCTGTCCATGCACATCGCGATACATTTCTGTTCTGAATTGTCTAGGGCTGTTCCCGGTTTATTGATGCACTTTTTGAAACATTTTTCCGACATTTTCGTCAGTAATTCCTGAGCGTTCGCGATGGCAATTTGCTGTTTCACCTGATCCATCAATTCTTCTTTTTGTGCGCCAGATAGCGAACCCGTGGACAAGGTATCCATTATTAAAATAGCTTAGATTTTAGTCAGATGATACAATTTTCAGAATTTTGTAATAATATGACAGTATAACCTCAAATTTCTAAGTGACAGCAAGTGGAGTGGAGATAAGAGACAAGACAAGAGCACAGTCCACAGACTAATTAGTACGACAAAACGACCGAAAAGATTAAAATAATGTTGCTACATCATGAAAATATTACTCCACGACAAAACCAAAACGCATAATAGTAAATTTTATTGTAGATTATATTTATTCCATATCAACAAATCTCTTATGAAAAAGCTCAAAAAAACGTAAGAAAATTTGAATTTGGCGGCTAAAGCTGCGGATTCACTTTAATTTTTACCACATGCGATAAACCAGACAGGTTCCTAACCTAACGAATGTAGAGTTAATATAACGTACTGCGATACGTTATAAACTTAACTCTTTTTTTAAGGGTCTGTTCCCAAAAACAAACTGGGAGAAAAGTTTTGTCGAACATAGGACTGCTGCCGATAAAGCCCCGATGACTCTCATGAGAGTCACTAACGTCCCAAACCGTCAAGCCCCGTTGACTCTCATGAGAGTCACCTCTGACTGATATGTGAGTCAATGGGACTCACATATGAGTCAGAGGTATGGGCGCATGTGTCAAGTGACTTACGCGATTTCTTCATGGCTTGACGGATATTCTGTCAAAATATCAATTAAATCGTTCAAAATATATTAAGGGGGATGAGCTGAGGTAGCCCGATAAATTCCAAATTTCTTTAGTTTTTTTGCAATTTGCAGGTCAGTGTCAGGTTGTAAATATGGCTTTTCAGAATTATAATCATTACAATCAGCAAACTCCTCCAGTCAAGCCAACTGGCTCTGAATGTAACCAGCATAATTTAGCATAATCCTCAAATGTCATGATTTCATGAAATAGTCATTCAATAGGGTCACATGAACTTAGAGAATTGTATTGATAATTTTATGATTTTAATTATATAAATAAATTATAGTTACCGTCGTGTATCATATTTAGATCAACATACAACCTGATACTGACCTGCAAATTGCAAAAAAACGTAAGAAAATTTGAATTTTTCGGGCTTTTCTGACGCTTTCGCCTTAGTTAACATAGTTTAAAAAAAAATGAAAGGATAAGACAATAATGCATTTTATTCATTTTAGATATCAGGTTTCATGGTAACATTTACTGCTTATGACCTAAACAATCGATATCTAAATAGAAATAATGTTAGTTTTATTTTTCAAAACGTCTGGTTTTGATTCCCGTGCTGAATATAAGTTTTTTTTTAAATGTCATACATAAAAAAACAGTTTTTCTTGTTACTAAAATCGATAACATGGTTCTCACGGAAGAGATCTTCGTATGCCTTATAGTTTCACTTTCCCATAGTGACCGATCTAAATGTGCCACTCTATATATCACGGATATCGACGACGATATCTATGCTGTATATACACATCAAAAGTCTAGGGATTTTATTTATTTATATATAAATCAAGTAAGTTTTAGAGTATCGCCCGCAATCGAGGATTATTATTTTAACTTTTCGTTATAGATTCTTTTTAGTGAATTTCACTATTTAAAAAAAAAAAATCTTTACACAAGAAGAGATGATATGAGCTGCCGGAATGTTGCAAGCTGGTTCCAAACAACGTACTGTGGCTGTAAGCGACCAAGACATCTGAAATCGTTTTCGTCAAGTGGGTCTGCGCTCCCGAAGGCCGCTGAGAGTTCCACACATGGCACCCCGCAATCGTAGGGCCCGCTTACAATGGGTAAATAATAATTGGATAAATATTTATAGTTAAAAATGTACTTGATCCCTAGACATTTGATGTGTGTAATTAGGTGTATTTATTATATTTATAGTTTTTAATAGGTATACTATGTATATCTTTATATTTAAATAAATATTTATTCCTCAATTCTCGCTATTGCACCTACCACTGTTTGTCTCTGCATCACCCAAGGCAAAGGGTTGACTGGTAGAAAATGCCTATAGCATTAGGTCTGACACTGTGCATTTGTGTGCTTGAAGTATTAAATAAATATTAAATAAACCGGCTAAAATATCTATATACACAGGTACAGTACCTGTGTATCTGTATATGATGTTACATAGACACTTCCTCTGTCTATATTTCTAGTAAATATAGATGTATAGGGGCGAGCGATGCTCCGGCCTGACAGATACCGAAAAAGTCTAATAACGGAAATATATGAAATTATAAGATAATATAAGAGAAAGCCAAGTTCAAGACGGCTGTACTCCCCTTATAACCCTAAGAGGAGTACAATCGTCTTGAACTTGGGTTCTTTGGTGCAGAGGTTTAGGTACGCTAACCTTCGTATTACCAGGCAGTTACGTTTGTGCAGATTATTCAGGTGGGAGAAAATACAAGATAAAAAAAACAACATTATTTTCCTCATTCAATGAGTAGTCGCCACAGGCAGAAGACCATTAAGGTCTTGTTCCTGTGGCGACTACACATGAACCTTTTCCCCATAAGATGGGGTATTTTTCTAATAAGTGGCAGCTCCAAATAAAAATCAACATTAATTGTCTATAGATGTAGAGCTGCCCCGTGGACATCGCGTACCTAAGAATTTTACGGTTTTTTAGAATCAGTGGTACTAACGAAAATGCCAGCCTCTGATTTTGATGGATTTTGACAGCTGACAACAGTGGTTTTGACAGCGCATTTTGTAAACAAAAAAATCACTACACACCTCTTGGTTTCTTATTTTTTGCTGAATACTTAATTCAATTTTCTTTAAAAAATACTGAATTTCGTGAGATGAGATTGAGATAGATAAAATTAATGATTGAGATTAAGTAATCTAACAGAAATGGATTATGAAGAGGAGTTAGCTACTACATTAACACACGATGAGCTACTGGAAGTCACTCAGTCATCACTTGCGACGTTACTGAGTAACGATTCCTTACTAAGGGACCTTCCCAAGGATATTATTACTGAAGAAGTTTTATCTCAGGTATATAACGTGTAACTGCTTTTGTAAAACACAACAAACATTTAATGTTTTGTAGACGTACAACAACCAGCATCCATAATATTTACCTCGTTTGTACATACGAGGGAAATATTAGTGCCTGTACAGTGGGTCATCTTTAGCCCTAGCAGCAGCAGGGTTTCTTGTAGCGGCGGTGTTATTTGTACGCTTATTAATGTTAAACAAAAACATGTATGCTTGTATTATTTTTAAGCAAATAAATATTATTTAGTATACCTATTATATTCATTAACAATTTGGCTTTTAATGGATTATAATATGGCTCTATTCACTGGTAACTCTGTTTTATATTAATGAGGGTGATGTTAAATGAAGCAAAATGTAGTGTAAAAATGATATCAGAAGGGTTTCAATTAGGAAAAATATTCATTTCAGATAGCTGTGGAACATGGCCAGTCAATCACCATTTTTGTATCAAGGGAGAGTGAACCAACATTAAAAGTTATTGTAAGTCATTTAAATGAATGTTTTTTTTAAATTATCTATTTAGATGTACTAGTTGGGCTCTTTGTAATCCCTAGCTATGTATCAGAACAACTTTCTCTACCCTATAGAGAAAAAAAAAATGCCCTATTTATTGAGACCACTAGAAAAATCACTTAATTTATGTATCTTCAGAAACTTAAGATTTTTTTTATCTTTACAGGTTACACAAAATGCAACAGTTAAAAATCTCAAGAAAGCAATAGAGAGGCATTTTGAATTGTTCCAAAAGCGAGCCGGTATCAAGACTAAGATATCATGGAAATATATCTGGAGGACTTACAGTTTGAACTTTGATAGTATTGCCTTAGACGATGACAACGCCCCCATCCAAGATTATGGAGTCACAAATAAAGTAACACTAACATTCAAGAAAAAGAAAGGAAAGAGGAAATAATAAGTAAAAGCATTTATTTATAATCTGGAATTTTCAACTATAAGGATAGCAACTAAGAACCCAAAATTACTTACATAGCAACATGATAAGTATCTCTTCTAGTAACCTAATGAAACTTTCAACACATAAAACAAAAATAGTATGTACTCTTTAAATGTACTGTTATATATCAATACACAATACAGGGTGGATTTTTGAGATGAGGCAGTAAGTGCAGCTACCTTAACTGTTGCAGCTACAGGAAAATGGTCTTAGGAGACTGTCCATAACTTTTTGAGAATCTTTGATAAGCATAGATTTAAAAAAAAATAGTCAGCTAGAAAATAGGCAGTTTTCACAAAAACTTTTTTTGATGCCAATCGATCCTGTTTCTTATAAGGATCATTCAACCAACTGAGGTTTGAGTTCTACAAAAGTCAGAAATTGCTAAAATCTTTCACTTTGACAGTCTCCTCAGACCGTTTTCTTGTAGTGACCACGGATATAGTACCTGTCCTTACTGCCTCATCTCAAAAATCCACCCTGTATACAGAGTCAAATTAAAGCGAAACTACTCAGCCGTGATGGGTATCGAAACCCAACACAATGGTGTAGTTTCGGTAGTTTTTATTTAATTTGACCCTCTATTATTAATGAATAGAAGTTCACATCATCATAATAATTAATTCTCTTGCTCTTCTATCAATTTATTTGAGTTGGCGCGACATGTCTTCTTCCATATTTCTCTATGTCGTCATCTCAGTAGTCACGGGCCAGTGGACCATGCGTAGTTCATACAAACATAATACCAAAATAATTTGTAAATCAAACATATTCTTAAGGTAGTGTGTATTTATTCCGATTGGACTACCGAATATCTAGGCTCCCAAATATATATTTTGAATGGACACTGATATAAAGACGGAATTTCAAATTTCTATAGAAAACTTATTTTTCTCTTAACTCGTCTTTAACTCTTAAAATGTTGATTGCACCCCATGTGTGCAAATAACAATAAAATTGTATTGTGTCGCTAATTGCGCGCGAGACGGGTTAAATCGTTACGCATGCTCCGCCGGTCCCTTAAGGTGTGCAAACTCATTTTTCCATTACATTTTCTAAGTTTACGTAATCATAGATAGTCAAGTATTTAAAAAACTGTAGTTTAATTATTTCATAAAAATCAAAGCGTGAAAAGAATTAAAAGTACTGGTGCATTTCTATCCTAATAAACTTTCATTCACAGTTTCACTGACAATATCCGATACTATACAAGGTCTTTATTACTTAATTTGCTAGCAAAGTTCCTCAAACGTTTTGGGTATAGATATTGAAAAAACAGAGGTGTTGTGGGACACCCAGTTAGAACAAAGTTCATTTCGATTTTACACATAACCAAAGTGCAGAGTATAACATAACAACATATGATAAGGAAATTCATTCAAAAAAACAAGAGTAAATTTTGATGATTTCTCAGTACAGTACAATGACCCCTTAAGGTGTCCCATGAATTCAATTTCACCCAGTATTCGTTTGACTGTATATGTTGCTTGGTATCATGAGCATGCAACATCTTTACCCTAGTTTACCTAACAGCTGCAGCCATATATACAATATTTGTGCATCCATGTTTTACACTACCAGTCCAAACATTATCACTGTAACTCCTTCTCTGTGATAAACTTCCTCACACATCCCTGAATAAAATAATAAGTATCTTTATTTCTAAAGCTGTTCGAAGTCGGGCTGCGGCGGCGGCTCCTGCGGCAGCGGCTCGAAGTCCCCGAGGCTGTAGTGCGGCTCCTCGTGGCGCGGCGTGGCCAGCGGCCGGTCGTACGCGTCCTTGAGCAGCTCCTGCTCGTGCTGGGGAAGGTACAGGCCACCATTAGTGGATGACTTAAGGGTGTTTATTCTGAAAGTTGGCAACGTCGCAAATAGATGCCAAATATTTCGCTGTTTTGATTAATTTGGCAATATTAATGTATGGAAATATGAAATGTGGCTAACTAGCGAACTAGAATATTAATAATGAATTGCAGTTATAACACTGAATTTGATGTTGTAACCGTTTAGGTGTAAAAAAGGCATTTGGAAAGTTTCCAAATACTTTTTTTACATATAAAAGTAAATGTTCGGTATTACGATATTAATTATTGCATTTCATTAACAATATTTTAGTTTGCTAGTTAGCCACATTTCATATTTCCATACAGTATTATTTATTTCTTAATTAATCAAAACAGGTAAATATTTGACAGCTATTTGCGACGTTGCCAACTTTTAGGATACGGCCCTCTTAGGCCCGTTTTCACCTGCCGGGGTTGCGGGAAAGTCCGAAAGGGATACCGTGCCCCCCTGGCATTGCACAGGCAACAGAAGGAACACGGGTGGGTTTTAGTCAGTAAAAGTCTGACACGCCCTCCCGCTCCACCCAGAGCGGGAGAGGTCATTTGATGATTTCCCACCCAAAAAAAAAAAAAAAGCCCGTTTTCACTAAGGCACGCTTGAACCACAAATCTCTAAATACGTTTACCGCCTAAACGTTTTTAAAACAACACTCTGTTTCTGTAAATCGTTTGAAGATGGCAGAGACTGAATAATGTTTTAAATTAGTGAGCGACCGAAACTTTATTTTCGGCCAAAAAATCATGATTCGGTTTTTTTTTCGTTTTTGGCCATAAACCAGCCGAAGCTTCGGCCAACCCGAGAGTCAGAAATTCGTGAATTGTTGCGCGTCATTCGGCCTACTTCGGTTTATTTTAACAGTTATAATATTACAATAAAACAAGAAATACACGAAATTTTGTTTCCTGTAATAGACTTATCGTGTTTTCAAAGCCTACATTAACTCTTTCTCTCCTAAGGTGTAAAAAAACAAACAAGATTTCTGTTTACAGCCGAAATATTAATATTTTTTTACATCTAAATCAGTTTCGTTTCGTTTTTGGCCGAAAATAAGACTAAAGCCGAAGCTTCGTTTTCGGATGAAAATCGATTTTCGGTCGGACACTATTTTAAATTTTAGCGATAAACGCATTTAGTAATTTGTGGTGCAAGCGGCGAATAGGGCAAGCCTAAGACTAGGCGGCCACTAAATGTAACGTAAAAAGAATGTCTAGTCATAAGTAAAATAAGATATGCGTGAAGTACTATGTAAAGTTGTAAACTTTTATGTACTTATATTTTAATAAAATGAACTTGTTATTAAATAAAATAGTAAAAATCACACATCTTGAATTTCGTTATTCTTATGATGCATAAGAAACATCGTAGATGAAAGATAATAAGGGTAGGTGAGGGCCTAGATTTGTGAAGAAAAGCATCGTCTGATTGCCTACTTAGTGCGGATTTCACCAATGAAATTGAACGCGTTTAGCACATCTAAACGCGTTCAAGAGCTATCAGTGTACAATATTCCATAAATTTTGACACTGACAGCTTTTGAACGCGTTTTAGAAATGCTAAATGCGTCCAGTTTCGTTGTTGAAATCTACCCTGGTCTACATGAATGCAATGCAGGAGGGTAAGCTAACAATGTTAACTTCTAAATTGCACGCCAATTGCTTAAAACACTTTCTATGACAATCCAAAGGAATTTGAAAGAAAATCCGTAAATTTAAAAAAAAACTGTTTGCTCAACAACGTAAATAACGCAATGAATTGTGGCATTGCCATTGTAAGTGATTTACGTAACCAATTACCCCATTGGTCACTTTTCTAATATAAAACAATCAAATTAAAATTTTAAGATAGACCTTGCATTACGTATAAGGTTCTGTAGTCACTACATACCTGATCGGACTGCAGCACGGAGGGCGGCGCGAGGTCGTCCAGTGACAGCTGCGTGTTCAGAACTGACGGAGGCGCGTAGTCCGACATCGTGGTGTCTACCGGCTGTACGACATATATACAGTTACATTTCGATAATTTTGTTATTAGGTTTACGGGCGAATTTGGCGTTCTGAGGCCTTAGTGTGAGTTTATTTTGACCATCTCGACTTTACGCATCAACCGCGTTCGGCGCTCAGGTTGGCCGCCGGCCAGCCTTCACCACTTTTCGAACGAGATACGGTAGTTTCCGAAGCTTATACTGTTGAATTCAACGGTATAATCTTACCGTATCGACAGCAGGTGGAGTTTCCTCAACAGGTTTGCCGATCGTGACGACGGGCAGGTCTTCGCCGGAGCCCACAGTGTTGGCGCGAGCTTCTTCCTCCGAGGCGTAAGCAGACTTGTGGTCGCACATCAGTAAGTGAGTCAGCATGTCCGTTCCTGCGGATTTGAAATGGGTTTCAGTAAGCTCTGAGTTTATTTCGCCATTTCTTGTCAGGGGTAAAAGATAATGTCGACTGACTTCATGTAGCTTCATCTATTTTAAACACGACACGTAAAAGTTATTTCGACATCCTATAAATAATTTAATTTGATTTGTTTTAGTTTCTTTGGGAGGGTGGTATATGTGATAAGCAAACTATTTTCAAGAGTTTAAGTTTTTAAAGTCAGCAGTGCCGCCATGTCACATTACACCCGCAAAATGATACACTACTGTGGACGTAAAAATACTGTTAGACGTTATTGTCACGAAAACGATCTTTATGAAACCACACGAACTTATTACCATATTGACAATTTTTTCCTGATGATCTTGTGCAAAAATGCGCGACTGCTAGTCACCGGGGGTATGTGAGCGTTGAGACGGGGGAGGTAGACAAAGGCCAAGCTAATTAAGTTTAAAATTTTTGTCAATGGCGCCCTCTCCTATACCACACATACCTCAGGCGATGACTAGCAGTCGTGCGCGGACTATTGGAAACCCTTGCTTGGTTTGTTATGAGGAATTAAAAAAAAATCTCTTGATTTTTTCGATTCTTTAATTGTTGTCCATAATCTGTATTATTGATATTTGTGTGTGCAGTACATACCGACAGTGGTGTGGTACCCGCACACGCAGTGCGAGCGGGCGGGCGCGCGGCGCGGCGCGTCCTCGAGCGAGTGCGCGCCGGCGCAGTAGGCAGTACATACCGACAGTGGTGTGGTACCCGCACACGCAGTGCGAGCGGGCGGGCGCGCGGCGTGTCCTCGAGCGAGTGCGCGCCGGCGCAGTAGGCAGTACATACCGACAGTGGTGTGGTACCCGCACACGCAGTGCGAGCGGGCGGGCGCGCGGCGCGTCCTCGAGCGAGTGCGCGCCGGCGCAGTAGGCAGTACATACCGACAGTGGTGTGGTACCCGCACACGCAGTGCGAGCGGGCGGGCGCGCGGCGTGTCCTCGAGCGAGTGCGCGCCGGCGCAGTAGGCAGTACATACCGACAGTGGTGTGGTACCCGCACACGCAGTGCGAGCGGGCGGGCGCGCGGCGCGTCCTCGAGCGAGTGCGCGCCGGCGCAGTAGGCAGTACATACCGACAGTGGTGTGGTACCCGCACACGCAGTGCGAGCGGGCGGGCGCGCGGCGTGTCCTCGAGCGAGTGCGCGCCGGCGCAGTAGGCAGTACATACCGACAGTGGTGTGGTACCCGCACACGCAGTGCGAGCGGGCGGGCGCGCGGCGTGTCCTCGAGCGAGTGCGCGCCGGCGCAGTAGGCAGTACATACCGACAGTGGTGTGGTACCCGCACACGCAGTGCGAGCGGGCGGGCGCGCGGCGCGTCCTCGAGCGAGTGCGCGCCGGCGCAGTAGACAGTACATACCGACAGTGGTGTGGTACCCGCACACGCAGTGCGAGCGGGCGGGCGCGCGGCGCGTCCTCGAGCGAGTGCGCGCCGGCGCAGTAGGCAGTACATACCGACAGTGGTGTGGTACCCGCACACGCAGTGCGAGCGGGCGGGCGCGCGGCGCGTCCTCGAGCGAGTGCGCGCCGGCGCAGTAGGCAGTACATACCGACAGTGGTGTGGTACCCGCACACGCAGTGCGAGCGGGCGGGCGCGCGGCGCGTCCTCGAGCGAGTGCGCGCCGGCGCAGTAGGCAGTACATACCGACAGTGGTGTGGTACCCGCACACGCAGTGCGAGCGGGCGGGCGCGCGGCGCGTCCTCGAGCGAGTGCGCGCCGGCGCAGTAGGCAGTACATACCGACAGTGGTGTGGTACCCGCACACGCAGTGCGAGCGGGCGGGCGCGCGGCGCGGCGCGTCCTCGAGCGAGTGCGCGCCTGCGCAGTACCCGTTGTGGCGCAGCATGGCGCGGTAGCACGACGTGCCGTACGAACACTTCGTGCAGCGGGTTGTGCCTCTGGAATTTAAACAATACTAGTGTGAAACATAATATTTATTTTTCTTCTTTTAGAGTAGATGGACTTTTTAAATTAGTCTGTTGTGCCCAACACGCGTAACATGACCACCACGAAACATATACAAAATGACAGAATCAGAATCTGTCATTTTGTCTATTTTAGAAATTCTTTCACCAGGAGAATGCTAGATTATCACTAAATACGAGGCTGCTATTTATGTATTCGGAACTGGCCAGCTGTTACAGAACAATATTCTTCAATAAACTTCGTTACCAATCTTTGTTGTGAACAGACGTGTTGAACATTTATTAAAATAAATAAATAATTACTTGCTGAATCGTGACCTGGTTTTACCAAATAGCCGGTAGTAAAGCAAACTGTGTCATACGTAAGCATAACATGTGTAAATCGTTTCTGTGAAAATGTGTTTATGTGATTTAACAAGTAAATAACTTGTATCGCAATGGCAACAAGTCCCTTCAGCAGGGGTGGCAGATGTGCTCGGAGCCCACCCCCTACACCTGCGCCCGCACCAGCACCTGCACCTGTACCCGAGCCCTCACGCACATCTCACCCTCAGCCACCCAGCCAAAGAGAAGATGTCATGATGGAAGTGATACCTACGCCGGAAATCCCGAACTGGATGTCGTCCATTGAGCAGTGCCTAAATGAAGTGTGCTCTATTGTAACAGACGGCAAATTAAACATGGAGCAAAAACTGCGTATAAGTGCCCTATGCCGAAAAGTTAGTCACGGCTCATCGCAGATGGCCGCCCAAGTAACACAGACATGCTGAATAAAGTTTGAGTAATAGCAATTCACAAATGTTTACAGCTTTAAGTTCCATAACGTGTGAGTAAAGGCTATTGAAATAGCCAAATTCTGAATAATATTCTCTTTCGGCCTATAAAACTCTTTAAGCTTAGTAAAAGTTGTCTATTTTTCTTAAAGCTTAGTTATAACTTCTATACCGCATATAACACAGATATTATTAAGCCTACAGCATTACAGATGACTTTAATTTGAAAAAGAGTGCCTGGGACAGCATTTATCTGTATAATAGTATAAGTAGCTGAATAAACGCAGTTATGTAATACTAATACGCAAACTTTACTCAACTTATTGCTTATGAAACCCCTATATGCTGTAAAATAGTGCCCTCGGCAGCTGTCTTCTGAATAATGGTGTAGTTATTTCTATTAAAAAGCTTGATTTTGAATAACCGCTTTTAATTTTTCTTCAAATCACATAAGGTTCCACATTTTATCAATTATTCAGCTACTGTATAAAAGTGTTTTCTGGGTTCTTTATAGAGCTTATTTCGGTATAATGGAAATAAAGTAATTCGTTTATGGCTAACTAACACAGATGGAAGCTGAATGATGTATTCTTATTCCGCAATTATTTGTAATAGAACCATTTTTTATATAAGTTATACAGACTTTTTTTGGGTAGTAATTGAAATATGGACGTTTAAAACATTGTTTAACTATTGTGTATTATTGCACCGCGGGTTTGATGTGAACAGTTTGATAAAAAATGGAAAATAAATCATGGAAATCTAGAAGAACTGGAGGAATTCGTCGTAAAAGTAATTTTTGTAATTAGCTGTATAATCAAACACATAATATAGTAACGTATTCAAATGTTGTTCAGATATTTGTACAGCCAGATCACTATTTCTCAAATAAAAGCTTAATAATTAGAAAGGTGTGACTTTTTATTCAGAGTTAAGCTGTAAAATAGCTGCATGGAGGGCTTTTATCCAGCTTATAATGAATCGCCATTAAAACTTATTTTAAGTAAACTATTGAATCATTTTGTCTAACAAATGCCTCTTTTTAGCAATTAATAACAGTTAAAAATATAATTTATAATTAATTTAATGACTTTTGAAAGATAAAGCATTAGTTATTTTATCCTAAGTATTTTTTTCACATATAAAAGCCTTTATTTATGTCTTATTTACTTTCACTAAACTTGATTATCTAAGGGGCGCGTGAAAAATATTGAGGTATTTCTTAAGCTATTCACGATAAAATTACTTGCGCAGTAATATTTAACGTGTATCATGGTTATAATACATAATATCATTTAGTACCGATTCTCAGTTTCACCGTGCATCTCGTTATTGATTTTTATTCAATTTATGAAGTGTCAGAACAAAGACTCACTTCAAGATTAATAACCAGTTTTTTTCGACTTTACAACTTAATTCTTAATTTTGTTTGTAAAGTATTACGTAAATGAACTTAATCCGGAATAATTTCTTAATAACAATATCCATATGCATTTGTCTGAATAAATATGCATCAATAGCTGTATAAAAGAGATGTCAGCTTTTTTTCAGATGTTACTAAGCTAAGTGGGCCATTACTAAGCTATTAACCAGAATTTACATCGCTGTTATACAGACTAAAGCATTTAAAAATGTGCCCAAATTGCTTGAATAACAGCTGAATAGACACTTTCTCAGACACTATCCAGGCAATAGTTTCAGCTTATAGTTTTGCGGATCGCTATTACTCAAACTTTATTCAGCATGTCTGTGTTACTTGGGCGTTCAGTACCAGTCCCTTAATATGAGAGCCGTCCGGGCCCACTCCACCGTCCAAACACTCGAAGACCAAATTGATTTGTCGCAGCAACTGCAAGACCTTAAGCTGTCAATCGGAGCTTCAATGAAGCCGGGAACGGGAACTTCCTTTGCTGAGATGGTTAAAAAAGGTACCAACAATTTTATACAGCCGATAAATTTAAGCTCAGTGGCCATATACCCCAACGACAAACTGAAGTCGAGTGAGGAGACAAAAACACTTGTCCAAAAAATTATATGCCCCGAGCAAATGAAACTGTAGGTAAGAGGACTACGTAAGACGAGAAATGGCGGTGTCATTATCAGCACTGAAACAAAGGACGATATTGAGAAGGTGGAAAAAATCGATGCAGCTATCAAATTCAGGCCTTACAGTAGACGAATCCCCAAAAAGGAAGCCTAGAATAGTAGTTATCGGAGTGCCGTCATCCATGCAAGAGAAGGAAGTTTTTACTTGTATATTCCACCAGAATCTAGCAGAGACTCTTCAGGATTGCAGCCTCGAGACCTTTTTAACCACCATTAAGTTAAGCCATAAGTCAGGTAAGAAGGACGCTGAGACCTGTAATTATATAATAGAAGTATCTGCAGACATACGGAAAGCCCTGATATCAAAAGATAGAGTGTTTGTAAATTGGTCGTCTTGCCCTGTGAGAGACTTTACTCTAGTCACACGTTGCTATAAGTGCCAGCAGTACGGACATGCGGCCAAGTCATGTCGTGAAACCACCATTACTTGTGGCCACTGTGGTGATCATGGTCACTCCGTTAAAGAATGCACAAAGAAGGCTGAGGACTTGCTTGCACTTCAAAAAACCGAGCAATCACAAGACAAGTGCTTCTGACTGCCCTGCGAAAATAATGGCTGAAAAAAGATACATCAATTCTGTTGATTATGGAGGCGCCTAAGAGCGCCGTTAATTACGTATTTTTTAAGCCCTTGGTATTGTTTTTATAATTATGATTAATAATTTAATTAATGACATAGATAATTTCTCTGTATCTGAATCCCACGTTTGTGACGTTGAACACTGTAAACCATATCTCTCCTCCCACACTAGTCCACTAATCATACTAAACCAAAATATTCGCAGTATTTTTAAAAATTTCGAAAATTTTTGCATTTTTCTACAACGTTTAGATATAAACTGTGACGTTATTATACTAACCGAATGTTGGCTATCCAAACAGTATAACATACCACTAATACCGGGATATAATATGTATAAAAGTAACATAAACTACAATCAGAACGATGGGGTGATAGTTTATGCAAGAAATCATCTCAATGTGTCAGTCGAGGAACCAAATATGCACGACTGTAACAGATTGTTAATTTATTACAATCGGGTCTGAATTAGCTATACTTGCCTTATATCGACCCCCCTCTTTTAGAAATATAAACAATTTCACTGACTCTCTAAACAACACCTTGCAGAACCTGTCGTCTTTCAAAAATACTGTTTTAGTTGGAGATATTAATATCAATATTCTTCCAGAAAGTGCTGACGCATCCGCTGAGGAATACCTTAACGTATGCGCCTTCCATGGTTTGCTTCCCGCTCACACGCTTACTACACATCAAAGTGGCTCCTGTTTGGACCATATTATGATCAAGTCAAACTTCCCTGCACTTACCCTTGTAATTAATTCAACAGTAACCGATCACAATGCTACCCTACTCAGTTTAAATTGTAAATTACCTAAAGTAGTCACTCGCACAATTTCTAGATTAATTGTAAATAAACTTGAAGAAGACTTACGCAATATTGACTTTGACCCAGTCTACGATTCCGCTGACCCGCAGTTTTGTATGTTGTACCTAATCAAAAATGTACAACATGCAATTCAGAAGAACACGGTCATATCTCGGCGAAATAACAAAAACTACAATATAAAACCATGGATCACGACAGGACTCATTTGCTGTATGAAAAATAGAGATAAACTGCATATGAAAGCTAAATCTAATCCAGATAATTTAATTTTGCAACTGTCGTATAAGCGATATCGTAACTTCTGTAATAATCTTATAAAAAAAGTAAAAAGCAACTACGATAAAATTGCACTAGAAAAAGCTGGTACAAACAGTAAAAAAATATGGAATTTTATTAAAAATGTAACGTATACCTCGAAAGAAAATCAGTCATCTTCAGGTTTATTACAAGCACACTCATCACAGTTAGCATCTGCCAACATTGCGAATAATTTCTTTGTTAATGTTGGTAAAGGTCTGGCTGAAAATGTTCAGGGCCAATCACAATATCTAACAAGCACACCATTTACATGTAGCACTATTTTATCATCCTTTGTGTTGCAAGACACTGACGAGACTGAGGTAGAAGCGATAATTATGAGTTTAAAGGACGACTGTGCAGTTGGCTGGGATAACATATCAAATAAAATTATTAAACAGTTCAGGCACATTTTGGGACCGCCACTTACTTATATTTTCCAAAAATGTTTTTCGACAGGTGTTTTTCCCGAGTGCCTAAAAAAAGCTGTTGTTGCCCCCGTTTACAAATCAGGCAGTAACCTATTTCCTTACTGCCTACTATTTCTAAAATATTAGAAAAAATTATGAATAAAAGGCTTTACAAATACTTGGAGGATAAATCAATTTGATCTAAACGGCAGTTTGGATTTAGGCCTAAAATGTCAACAGACGATGCCGTGCACCATCTGACTGACTATCTAGCACAAGAACTTGATAATGGTAACCACACAGTAGGAATCTTTCTGGACCTCGCCAAAGCTTTTGATTCGGTTTCTATTCAAATTCTGTTGCGCAAGCTTGAAGCCATAGGTATCAGAGGCACCCAGCTGAAACTATTTAAGAGCTATCTAGAAGACCGTACCCAATGTGTTCGGATTGGTAATGTTCTCAGCGATGATAAAAAAACACGTCCTTCGGAGTTCCCCAAGGAAGTATTTTAGGGCCTACACTATTTTTAATACACATAAACGATCTTTGTAACCTAAATCTAGATCACGGCCAAATTGTTTCTTATGCTGATGACACTGCCCTTCTATTTTCGGCTGACTCAGAAAAAAATGTCTACGAGCTTGCGCAAAATGGGTTCAACATAATTTACTAACAGTAAATGCAGACAAGACAAATTACATTAAGTTTTCGATGCGCAAGCAAACACCAACAAGCACTATCTCGGCATTATATGCTCATCATTGCACAATTCCTACAGAAAACCAATGTGTTTGTCCCAAAATTAAAATGGCAAGTACAACAAAATACCTTGGTGTTATAATAGATGAAACACTTTCGTTCAAACAACATATACAAGCATTAAATAATAGAATTCGCAAGTTGATATTTGTTTTTAAAAAGTTACGCTATATTGCTGATCCAAAATTAATTAGGCAAGTTTACTTTGCGCTGTGTCAATCAATATTAACTTACTGTATTACCTCATGCGGTGGAGCGGGTAAAACAATGTTACTAACCATCGAGAGAGCTCAAAGGGCGATCCTCAAAGTGTCTACTTTCCGCCCTTTCCTTTTTCCTACTAACCTCCTATACAAATCTTGTGAAGTATTAACAGTTAGACAGCTATTTATAATGGGTATTGTATTAAAACAACACATAGTTCTACCCTACAGCACTGCATATACTAATAAAAGACGTAAAGGTATAGTTTGTCCACAAAATACAAGAAAACATGCTTTTGTATCCAAATTTTACCTATACCTCGGCCCTCTTCTCTATAATAGACTAAACTCGAAAGCAAACATTTATTCCCTGAACTACACAAATTGTAAGAGAATTCTCAAGGATGCTCTCCAAAGTATGTCTTACGAAGATACAGAGAATTTACTAACTGTGCTACAATGAATATACTTAATTATGTACATATTTCACCTACGTTAAGTATTTATCAAATTTAGAAACTAAGAGTTATACTACTCAACTTATAATTAGTGATCTATTGTCAACCTTTTGATTATTTATTTATTTTATAAGTCTATTTAAGCTCTTCCCGCCTGAAACACAGGATTACCTAGTTCAGGCACGTAAGTCTTAGGAATATAATTTACTTTTAAGCAAAACTGTATTAATTTTTATGCCTTGTAATTTTTGAATAAATATATTATTATTTTATTATAATTATAATATTAAAAATAAATTATAACATTTAAAAATGGAACTCTTTGGCTGAAGACTACAACACAATTTGTTTCATATAGCTGTCATTTATTGTTCTTTTGTGGCGTCATTTTGATAATTGCGTGTCTTTATCACCATGGACTTAACTCGTGAAAATTTTCGTGCTATGATTTATTACGATTTTCGTCGAGGCCTAACTCAAAAACAGTGCATCTATCAACTCACCTCAACTTTCGGGGACGAAGCACCATCGAAAACGATGAAACACGATTGAACTCACTAAACCAGTGATACACAGTAGTGTATCACTGGTTTAGTGAGTTCAATCGTGGGCGGGCTGTGCTCACGGACGAATTTAAAGAAGGTCGCCCTAAATTCATTGTTGTACCTCAAAATATTGATGCTGTGAACTAATGATAATGCAAGATCGTCATGTTACATATCGCAAGATAGAGGCGTCTCTGGGCATAAGTACTATGACGAGTTGTATATAAAATATTACAAGAACACTTAGCTGTAAAAAAAAATTGTTCACGTTGGATTCCGCACAACTTGAGAATTGACCAAAAATGGGCTCGTGTCGATTGGTGTAAAAAAAAGTTACAAAAGTACAATCAGGGTGCGTCAAAAGCTGTCTATAATATCTACACAGGTGATGAATCTTGGATATATGCGTATGATTCTGAAACTAAACACCCTGTTTGGGTGTTCCAAGATGAGCCGAACCCAACAAAAGTCATTCGTTCAAAAAGCACTTTGAAGCAAATGGTCGCTTGTTTTTTTGGTATAAATGGACATGTGGCTACAGTACCACTAGTGGATCGGAAAACGGTTAATTCTGAATTGTACACGAGCATTTGTTTGCCAGAAGTCTTTAAAGAAATAAGAAAGAACAACCGACAACGCAGAATCCTTCTTCATCATGACAATGCTAGCTGCCACACATCGGTCGAAACAACTCGGCATTTGGAAGGCCAAAAGATCAAATTAACGGGTCATCCGCCGTACAGCCCCGACTTGGCCCCCAACGACTTCTATTTATTCCCTACCGTGAATAATAAATTACGTGGTCAACGTTTTTCGAGCCGTGAAGAGGCCATTGATGCACTCAAAATGCACGTTTTGGAGATCAATCAATCAATCGGAATGGAAAAAGTGCTACGAAAATTGGCTCCAACGTATGCAAAAGTGCATCGATCATCATGGCGAATATTTTGAATAGCAATAAAACCATAATAAATGCTATATGTTTGTTTCACTTTGTTATTCCGGATACATAAATAGCAGCCCTCGTAACATCCTACATATTTAATATTATAAATGCGAAAGTTAGTTTGTTTGTTACGCTTTGACACTAAAACGGCTGAACGGATTTAGATGAAATTTGGCAAATATGTAGACCAGGACCTGGAGAAGGACATAGGATACCGTTTATACCGATATTACCATGGGATCGAGAGTTATGCGGGTGAAACCGCGGGGCGCAGCTAGTAGGCTATAATTTATAAAGATATCACGCGGGCGAAGACGCTGGCGGAAGCTAGTCAGGAAAAAAATCAGTTACTCGCGATCACTCACTTAAGGGGAGGTTTTACGAATTTGCCTGTTTTTAAATCAATTTTAAATGGTCAAATTAGTGTATTTAGGTACTGAAAAAGATATATGTCATAGATACATCCTTGTTTGAGGGAAATTAAAGGTTCAAAACACGATAAATTGTAATTTGCTCGATCAAAAAAAAATCCGAAACAGGGTCGATTTCAAAACCATTTTTCGTTTCATTTCCTAATTACAGCACAAAATAATATGAAAATTGCATATATGATGAGGTAATCGTATTTTAGAGGTTATTTAAAGATTGGTTTTTTAAGTTTAGTAGATTTTTTAAAAATAAACCCAAATATAGTAAATCGGGCTAAATTGGCTCGCGCTCAGAGTCCTGCGGGACGTCATCGGAGGTGGACCTGTGTCAATTTTTTTAAAAATACGCTCTCTCTGCAGTTGTTAAAAAAAATCTAATAAAAGAAGAACACATTAGATATGAAATTGCGACAGCTCAGAAAAAATATTAGGTAATTTTAATATAGTTTTAATTCATAATATTGTTTTCGAAAGTGAGATTATTTCTATGCGATATGATGACGTTTAATTGTCATCTTAAAATAGTGTTAGACACATTATAAATTATTATCGATAAAATTATAGTCAAGTGCGAGTTTTATATAATTTTTTATCGTCGTTTATGAAGAAGTTTTTTTTATATGTTTTTATCAGATTCATCCATGTTACTATATTCACTCTCTATGGAATTGTCTTTGCTAATATCATGTCCTACATTAATAAACACATCATATACAATTTTTCCGGTTGTCGGTTGTATATTGAATATTTCAAAGTACTATCACTTTCGCAAGAACAAAGAAAATTTTAAAAAGAAATGGTGTTTCAAACAAATGTGCTATACTAACATGAACAAATGTATGGAACACGATAAAAATCGTAATTATATTGATAAATTCAGAAGTAAGGATATTAAATAATTTTCTTATTTTTCTTATTTCGTCGTTGTATTTTCTCAACAAATATACTTGCACTTGTTATTATTACTAAATAATGTTTAATTTGCAACGGCGCCATTTCTATTTTATTTATTAAAATGAGTAACTTCCAGAATCACTAATTTTACCAACACTTAAAATCATAAACTAAACGTAAGACAAATAAAATATAACAATATTTTTCGAATAGCGGAGCCAGCAACACAATTTTTTTATTGAATCCGTGATTTTATCGTATTGGCTCAGTATGAACAACTCAGTTTTGAATACGAAAAGTCACTGTTTACGATATCGTATACGAAACTACTGTATACGATAAAATGTCGTTCTAAAATTTCGATGTCCTAAAATAATAGATTCGATAAATTATAGCTTGCTACAGCTTTAATTTATCGAATCTATTATTTTAGGACATCGAAATTAGGTACGTCACTTGACAATAAAGTACGTCAATTGTTACTTCTTATATAGCTGTCAATATTTATGAATCTTCATGAGCGGTGGGTAATATCCAAAACAAAAAAATATGGTCACAGTATAAGCAAAACAGTAAGACCATTTTTAGCCCATCCAACTTAACAAAAATCCCGACGAAATAAAGATGAAAGTTTGTATGTAAATTCGCCATTTTTTTTCTTAAATTCACTTGATAAAATTCTTAAATTCACTGAGAGACAATGCACAACCTAAACCGCTGGGTCTAGAAGCATGCAATTTTGCACAATAGTTCTTTTTATAATTTCCCGAAGCTCACCGAAGCTCACCGAAGCTCTTCAGCCTGTATGTTAATGCACTGATAGAGAGGCTCAGCAGCACGCATGTCGGTTGCCATATTGGAGGTGTGTGCCTAAACAATATCAGTTACGCAGACGACATGGTGCTGCTGAGCGCCTCTGTCTGTGGTGTGTCGAGACTAATTCGCATCTGTGAAAAGTATGCTGAGGAACATGGTTTGCTGTATAATGCGAAAAAGAGAGAGTGCATGGTCTTTCGGGCCAAGAGGAAGTGTCCAGATTACTTGCCGGCAATTAAGCTCAACGGATGCCCACTTAATAGAGTAAATACTTTTAAATATCTTGGACATTTATTAACCTCTGACCTGGAAGACGATGCAGACATTGAAAGGGAACGCAGGGCGCTGTCTGTTCGTGCGAATATGATAGCCCGCAGATTTGCTCGGTGTTCGAGGGGCGTCAAAATAGCCCTATTTAGGGCATTTTGTACGTCCTTTTATACCGGCAGTCTGTGGATGGATTACACGCAGAAACAGTACAGCGCTCTGCGTGTCCAATACAATAACGCGTTCAGGGTACTCTTGGGGCTGCCTCGCTTCTGTAGCGCATCGGGGATGTTTGCCGAGGCGCGTGTGGATTGTTTCTACACAGTCATGCGCAAGCGGTGCACATCCCTGGTGCGCAGGGTGCGGGCCAGCCGCAACAGTATCCTGAAGGCTTTTGCTGAACGTTTCGACTGTCAGTACGTGAACCACTGTTGCATGGTTCACGTACTGACTAATGTCAAGATATTATTTTAATTTGTTTTAATTTTATAATAATTTTAATTTTAATTGTGATATTGATTTTAATTTGTTTTCATTATTTGATTTGGTTTTGTTCAAATTTTAATTGTGATTTTAATTTTAATTGTTATGCCGATTTTATTTGTGTTAATAATTTTTAATTCTGTTTAATTGTACCTATGATCCAAAGTTGATTGAAATAAATAAATAATAATAATAATAATAACCAACGAAATTACGACTTTGATATTTTCTATCAAAATTACATTTTGCGTGACCGTTGAGATACCCAGTAGCACTATTGCAATTTTAAACTTTCACCTTACTACCGCAAAGTCATGAACTCACTTGAACACACTTTTTCTCACTGCCGACTTCAAGACGTTGATACTTAGTAGGCGCTGTGGTTGTTTGGTGCGTCGCGATGGTCATCGATATTCACCAATATCATTGGGCCGATAATAATTGTATCGGTATCGAATCGATGTCGGTATAATAGCTGCCGACGTATCGGTAGGTATCGGGTTGGTGTCGTTATCTGTTAACGTGAAAACGCCCATTAGGTACACAGGACATTTTAAGTAATCATTTTAGTTCATTACACCGTAGGTCCCATAAAATGTAAACTTATTGAAAAAACCGAATCTAAGAAAAACTAGTTCAGTTGATCAATTGCAAATATTTCATGCTGTGGCATGGATTTTCCGCGAAATGGTCGGCGGTGCATCGTAAATAAATACGTCACTCTGCATTTGGGGGAGGCGGAGGTAGCGTTACAAAGGCCTACAGACACGGAAAACCTCGCCTTAATAAGCACGCATTTCGCTCGTCCGCTTTGCACTTTGCGCGATTGCTACGCAAGTACCTACGCGCTCCGGTCAACCGGTCCTTTTTTGTCAGTGGTTCTAAACATTTTACTCATCTTCAAACTTTAACGTTATGATGAAGTGTGCAAGCTACAATTCTGACTTTAATGATGGCGTTCAGTGTGCCTCATGCAAACGGCACCTTGATTTTGGCTGCGCTAGCATCACGGAGGGCGGGTGGAGAAAACTAGGAGCTGATCGAAGGGCGGCATGGAAATGTCCTAAGTGCCGAATTTCCTCACCGTCACCGAGCCCTTCCCCGTCTCCACTACCAACACCTGAACCAGCGTCTCTGGAAACGATCCTAAAAGAGATTCGTGAGCTCAAGGTTCAATTGGCTGGCCTGCCAACGCTGTCTGATGATGTCAAATGTATTAAAGAGGAACTTAAAGAACTCAAGGTCAGTTGCGAGTTCGATGGTAAACGGCTGGATGATTTCTCTGTCAAACTTGCAGGCATTGAGACTAGGGTTGCTGGTCTTGAAAATCTTCAGGAATCTGTTTGTGCTCTTCAATGTGACATTGACTTGATTAAGTCGGAGCTGTCTGCTAGCGACCAGAGATCAAGGTTGAACAATGTGGAAATTAAGGGCATTCCCCTAAAAAAGGACGAAAATCTGTTGCTGCAGCTGTCTTGGATAAGATAATCCAAAAAGTTAATTTTACATTTCCCAAAACCCAGGTCAACTACATATCCAGGATTCCGTTGTTCAACACAAAGGATAAGTCAATTGTGGTCAGCTTTCTGAACAGATATGTCAAGGAGGACTTTGTTGCGGCTGCACGCTCTTGCAAGACGTTATCCGCCCATGACCTTGGATTCACAGGCCATTCGAACCGGGTTTATATCAATGATCATCTCAACCCTGACTCCAAAAAGTTGCTGAACAAAACCCGAGCATTAGCAAAGGAGAAAGAATATAAGCACGTATGGGTCAAACACGGGAAGATTCATGTTCGCAGGCAGGAGAGGAGGGATCAGCTGTCTTTGTAATTTCTAGGGAGAAAGATTTAAACAAGCTAAATTAGAGTGGCGCATCTTTCGGTTATCATTGTTTTATCAACATATTTTAAAGCATAAGTTTAGATGTAAATTTATTTTGATTAATTATGTACTAACAGCCGCAACTTTTTTTCACTATTTATATAAAAGGTTTAACACCACTGACGTGCTCGAAGCTTCGTCACCTCGCTTTTGTACACGTAATTGGGCCTTATGCTTATCTTATCGCGCTGTTCTATTCATTAGAATATCCCATTCGATGCTTATCTCGCTCGCACTCATTATTTAATCTAATTACTGCCTGCCTATTCGCACAGTTACCTGTGATATTGCTGCGTTTTTTGTGCCGTTTAACAATTGTGTATGCCTAATTACCCTAATTATTAGTTTATTATTAGCTTTTATTTTGTTCTATTACAATAACGTTGAGTATTTATTATCCGTGAACATTGTCTCAGTCACTGCAATCGTTAGTCTTTTAGCGCTTTGTTTTTTTTTTTTTTTTTTTTTTTTAAACGTTGCCCCACACTAGGAATTTCTCCTGTATCGTGGGTGCGTTTACAAACATTTAAACTCACATACACAAACAGCCAGACCCGGAACAACTACTTGTAGGTCATACAAATATTTGTTCCGTGCGGGAATCGAACCCGCGACACGCAGTGCAGCAGTCAATCGCTTAACCAACCGGACCAACCGTGCCGTCAAATTTGAGTGGTTGTTATCGTACTAATAATATTGTTGCTATAATTTGTGCTAATTATCGATGGCTGTAGACGTTAAAAACAAACTGCATGTCTATTATCAGAATGTACCTACGTGGCCTCCGTACCAAGACTGAATCCTTCTTTCGCCAACTATGCCTATGTTCATACGATGTAATTGTTTTAACGGAAACTTGGTTAGTCGATGGCATATTAAACTCGGAGTTATTTGGTGATCAGTATACTACGTGGAGCAGGACGCTTGACATTTCTTAAAACCACGTAAAGAGTGTCATGTTCTTTACCCGTATATAAAAAATCAATCAAATCCAATGAATACTTTAGCCACAAGAAATTGTTTTTCATTTTCTTATTTTTCAACATGATGTAGATCTGAGTCCGTAATAATAGGTAAACATTGTAAGGTCAAGAACCTGTGCAAAACGTACGATTCTATCCTCTACGTCTCAATATGCTTGAGAGACAGAGAAAGGTGTCATACGATTCCACTCTGACGCGCCCCGCCCAGTCCCACAAAATAATACTACAATTAGAAAGAAAAAGAAATATTACTTACGCAAATTATGCATTAGTGGTGAATAGACAATTGCGAGTGTGTGTGTGAGCGGAATCTTTTCGGCAAAAAGTCTCGGGACTCGGTCAGTGTCACTGTGTCAGTACAGCGGCACCTTTTGAGGAGCGCACACGGCTACTGTGTTTATTACGAGACGAGCCGCGCGCGCAATGTCGTGATTTTGTGAAAAAAAAATTAGTTGTTATTTGTGATTAAAGACGATTTAGTGTGACTTATTGTTCAGTGTTAGTTAATTAGGTATCGATGTCGCTTGTGCATAATGAACAACGGTGGAAACATTGAAAATTTAAAAATTTGACTATTGATGTAAATTCTGATTGTGATGTGATATTATGTGATTAATTATTCAATCAGTGATCTTTTAATTAACAACGCGCAACTTAGTGAGTTTATGCCGCTAATTTGTTGTTCTCCGACTAAACTACCTACCCACGTCCACCTACGCCCCGCACCGCAGCGCAGGCGCCGCCCCCCGCCGCGTCTCGCATCGGGCCGCGCAACAGGTTAGTGACTTTTCGTAGATAAAGCGTGTTTACTTTTTATGCAGTTGTTTCTGCTATTTATTTTGTTTGAAAATTGCAATTTTTCAATTTTCCATTAACTACTAATCTTCGTCTTTTAAAATGTTTCTATTTATTTATTTTATTTTTATTTTTTTTTATTTAAAGAAAAACTTATACATATATTACAAAAACATTTTAACAGGCTAATTTAGGTCAGAAAAACTTATACATATATTACAAGTGGTGTAGTCATCTGTAGCCGAACTAGGCAGAGCCTGTATTTCGGCTATCAGTGCCAAACCCCTCGAGTATTATACAAATATATGAAAGCCATTACATTATTTAATGTGCATCTTGTACATGATCACTTTAACAGTTTATAATGTATTTACTTAGGTATTAGAGAGAGAGCAGTACATATAGAGAAATAATAAAAAATTAAAAAAAAGATATTGTGTGGTGTTTGCATGCAGGTCCTCTTGTTTGTGTGAGATGGGAATGTTCGTGTCTGATGTGTAAGAGGATGTGTGTGGTGTTGTATAGTGTTCTGCTGTGTGTTGTGGTGTGAGTGGGCGTGCACGCGTTTGTGTGTATGTTATGAGAATTGTATATTATGTCATAGTTTTTATTTTTTATTAGGATGCTATGTTCAGAAGAAGTTCAGTCTGTTCATAGGTAAGACCTTTCAGGTATTCGGTAAGTTTCTTCTTGCATTGCATTTTTGTTAACGGGTATATATTGAGGATTCTGTTTAATCTATTGTAAATTAATGGACCAATAGAGTGGGCAAAGCGTTGACAAAATTTAGTTTTAAACAGCTCAGTTCTTTCGCATACTATATCTTTTCTTCGTTTTTTGAGAAGTATTGGATTGTAGCTAAGTTTACTGTGTTGTAGGAGGACAGTGCTTATTATGTACAGCTGTCTCACGGTCATGACTTCCCATTTTTCATATAATGTTGTAGTGGGGAATCGGATAGGCTTGAACGTCGCGACCTTCAGTATTGCACGCTGGGCGACCTCTACAGACTTCAAAGTTGTTTTATATGTCCCTCCCCAAGATGATAGACAATAAGTTAGAAGCGATTGACAGAGAGCAAAGTATATCTGCTTTAGCAACTTAAAGTCAGCAATGTGCCTCAGGTTTTTAAATATATATATGAGCTTTCGTATTCTACAGCATAGCAGCCTAACATGTTCTTTAAAATTTAAATTGCTGTCTATGTTAACTCCTAGATATTTCATGGTATGTACACGTTCTAGCGAAGGACACTTGCAGTTTTTTCCGGAGTGACACTCGTGCGAAATGATATTTCGCGCGATGTCACCTCCAGTTACATTTTTTATGCTAAAGCAAATGTACCTGGTTTTGTCTACATTTAATGTAAGAATATTACTCTGTAGCCACTTTCCCACGATATCGAAGCCCCGCTGAGCAGCACCGAAAGTCGCTTCCCATGTATCAGCAGCAAAAGAAAGGGCAGTATCGTCCGCAAAAGATATGATTTCGCCATCGTTTAGTTCAAGACTCGTGAGACCATTTATATACACAAGGAATAACGTGGGTCCCAAGATGCTACCTTGCGGTACACCGTGTGTAACCTGAAGGTGAGAACTTTTACATTTTCCTACACGAACACACTGAGATCGGTCAGTCAGGTAACTGGTAAATAGTTTCAACTGTTTATCTCTAATTCCCAATCTTTCGAGTTTGTCCAGTAAGAGGGAAACAGAAATCGTATCAAATGCCTTTGCTAGATCTAGAAAGATAGTGAGACATTTTTTCTTTTTATCTAAATTCGAGGTAACAAAATTTACAAGTTTATTTACGGCTTGCTCAGTTGATTTTCCTTGTCGAAAACCATATTGGTTAGCTGAAAGCAGTTTATTTTTTTCCAAATATTTAACTAGTCGCAAATTAATAATTTTTTCTAGTATTTTTGATATCGCTGGTAAAATAGATATAGGTCGATAGTTATTGATACGACTTCTGTCCCCACCCTTATAGATTGGACAAACTTCAGCCTTTTTGAGAACGTCAGGGAATACTCCACTTTGCAGACAATCATTTATGATCTTTGTAAGAGGTGGTACAATAATGTTTCTATAAGTTTTTAGAAATTTGTTACTAATATTGTCTCCACCACAGGCCGAGTCTGATTTTGAGTCCATGATGAGACGTTCTACCTCCTCTTCGGTTGTGTCTATGAGAGCAAATGAATGCGGACTACTGGTAGCTGTGGGTGTGTTGGTTTGTCTGTTGTTTATAGTATGCATGTTTTGCTCGCGTATTTTGTTTGCTAGTGAACTTCCTACGTTTATAAAGTAATTATTTACTTCGCTCAGTGAATTCTCAGGAGAGGTTGATAGTGTTAGTAGTTCTTTCGGATGATTTGTTATTTTTGATGTATTTGTGATCTCTTTTATTGCTTTCCATAGTTTTTTATTATCTTGTTGTGCATTTTGAAGTTGTTTTTTTTCATACTCGATTTTAACTTTTCTTAGCAACGCATTGCAGAAGTTTCTGTATCGCGTGTATGTCACTTTTAGAATGACATTTTCTGGTGCACGCTTCGATTTCAAATGCAACTTATCCCTATTTCTTGTGCATCGTAGCAACCCCTGTGTCATCCATGGTTTTATGATTTTTTGACGTTTGGATAGAGTAATATATTTAGTATTGTTTAAAATTGCCTGTTGAAGACAGTTTGTAAAGTAATTAAAAGATAAGTTTGAGTTTAGTAAGTGATAAATAGGGTCAAAGTTAATTTTTATAAGATCTTGCTCTAGGTTTGTAAAGTCAACTTTAGTTATTGTTGTTACTGCATATTGACGCATTTTCTGAGCAGTCACACACAGTAGAACAGGGTAATGATCGGTTAAGGTAGCGTGTGGAACTATAGTAGTAACTGGATAATTGGTCTTTACTAACGCATGATCCAAACAAGAACTGCTTTCGTAGCGAGTTATCAGAGTGTGAGCTGGTAAGAGGCCATGAGAAGCCGCTAAAGTCAGGTAGCGTTCCCCGTTTAGATTTATTTTACTAGGAATAATATCAATGTTAATGTCACCTATTACAAAGATCTGTTTGTAGGCTGACACAGTGTGTAGTAAAGTGTCTAGGGATGAAAGAAATTGGTCAATGTTTCTGTAAGATGGGGACCGATAGAAAGCTAGTATCGCGATGCGCTTGTCTATTTTTGCGACCAGGCAGTTAGATTCCTGCACGTGAGGCTCCTCTATCGTTAAACTAAGGTTTTCCTCATAGTAAATTACTACTCCGTCATTTTGTTTGAGGTTTATTTTAGTCCCGACATGAGAATAACCTGCAAGAATTGGTATAACTGAAGAACTTGAGAGCCAGCATTCGGTCAGTACAATTATATCACATTCCAACTTCATTCTACTTAATAAAACTTCAAGCCCTGGCATGTTACAGCTTATGCTTCGTATATTTAGCGTGAATATTAGTAAGTGATTAGGGTGTGGTGATATTAATTTACGACAGTTTTCAATGTTTGTTTCATGCGATTGCGATACAGAGATTTTGTCGATATTTTCTGTTAGGTTAATTATATCATTGAATTTGACGTCAGTAAAAAGTATAGTAAGAAATATTGTTCACGACGGTATAGTATTTGGAATGCAATAAGGTAACTAAAAGGTTTAGAGTGGTTTGCGAGCACTATGTTTGTGATGTGTGTATTTACATAAGTAGGAAATCGTGTTGTTAAGAGCGTGTTGTAAAAAAGTGTTCTTGTAAATGGCTCAAATGTGGCTAACTGCGTATCTATGCGTGTTGATTTATACGAAATACTGTGCGTATAGCAGTGTTTAAATTTAGAAAAAAATGTGTTGTCTTTAAAGTGTACTGTATAATTTTTGTATGGTGTGATAAAACGTAAACACAAGTATCTTGCGAATTGATCTAAGAAAAAAACATGCGATATAAAGAGTAGTGTGTAGTTTTTGTATAGCGTGTTAAAGTGTAAACAAAAATAACTTACAATTCTAATTGAGATAAAAACATGCAGTATAAAATAAATCAATAACAAACTGGAGATGAGAGTTACAACATGGAGTAGTCATATTGAATTTTTTAACTTATCTAGATCCGTGTCATGATTTATGCGAATGTGAGATGAGTCTTCGGTTTTTTTAAGATAAACAAACCCATTAGTCGTCCAGCAAAAGTCATATCCGTGGCTTTTTTTAAACTGCCTGGCCAGAAAATACAATCTCTGAGTCTTGTGAGTTAAAGTTTCAGTTATGTAAAGTGGTTTAGAATGGTATGAGTGGTTTAAATGAGTAGTATTTAACTTTTCTCCCTTTGCACGTGTTTTATTGAAGCTCTTGACAGCCTTGAGAATTTTGTCTTTTAGCAATACGGAAGTTAAATCCACGACAACAGGATTTGATGCATCTTTCGATTTCAGTCTGTAGACGTCTCGAATATTAGTACAGTCAAAGTTGACACTATGGACTAGTACTGTGCTTGTTTTAATTTAATGTCGTAAGTCCAGATCCACATTGTATTGTGTGGCGTCGTGACCGGGATTACTGTCTTACGGGCCAGTCTCGTGGAGGTGGTGTCTTGATAGCTACCCGTAAGTGTATTTCTGCTGTTCCCCAACCATTATTTCACTCCTCGGCCGAAGACTTGTGGGTAACGCTGAGTGTACGTCAGCCTAACACAAGAAATTATCTTAAGTTGAATGTTTGCGTCATATATCTATGTAGGCAAAATCATGGTTATTCCTTTTCAGATCAATTATAAAATGTTCTCCATAGTTTAAGTAGTATAGTATTAAACAATCCAACTGATAAGTATTTAGTTATTGGCGATTTTAACCTTAGTGGAATTTTGTGGCAGTTAAATAACAGCACATTATTACCTGTGAATATTTGTAGTGGCGACGAGTACATGCTTACTGATGAATTGCGTATTTTAGGGTTCAGTCAATATAATGGAATATTAAATAGTTATGGTAAGATTCTAGATTTAGTTTTATGTAATGAAATTGTTTCAGTGTGTGAATGTTTGGTGCCTTTCTCACCTAAGGAATAAAAAGATGTTGTGTCAAGAAACGAAGTATGTACCTAAAATACAAATTATTTAACTCCAATAAAAATCAAAACCTAAAAAACTACAAAAAGTACACAAGTATACTAAGACGGTGTATATTACATGCACAGAAAATTGATAATACGCGCTATATACTACAGTCGAACAACAAATGTAAAGCTGCCTGGGACATTATTAAAAAGAATAGTACAGATATGGATGATAACGCTGAAATAAACTGTATCAAAATTAATCAGTGCACACACTCACGCCGATATAATTGCCAATAAATTTAATGATTTTTTTATAAACATGACAAACAAACCTAAAACCCCTGATTCTGAAACCCCTATCAACTACAATCATACCATCACTGACATATCAGATAGCATTTACTTGACTCCAACTAATGAAGACTCGGTTCATAAAATAATAAATTCTTTAAATTCAACTTACTCAACCGGTTATGACGACATTAATACGAAAATAATTAAACGTTGCTCTAAATATCTATCACCTCCACTCACCCATATTATCAATCTATCGTTATTTCAAGGCTTACTCCCCACCAGACTAAAATTTTCTGTAGTCAAACCATTATACAAAAAAGGGGATAAAAATGACATGAATAATTATCGACCGATTACTCTAATACCCGTAATTTCCAAGATTTTTTAAAGAGTCATGTACGATAAACTACACTCCATTTTGAAAGAAGAACAGTTCGGTTACAGAAAAAAGAAATCTACAACTCTTGCATGTTTTTCTCTTATGAAACTGATTACCTCTAGTCTGAACGATAAAAAACCAATAGCATCGATATTTCTCGATATGTCAAAAGCATTTGACTTCGTAAATCATAAACTGCTTCTTTTGAAACTAAATCGTTATGGGATTAGAGGAAACGCACTACAATGGATAGAAACTTATTTAAATAAACGCCAACAATGCGTAGAAATATCTAGGCACACATTATCAGAGGAAAATATATAGATCCACTTATCGTCTAAACTCATGTGGTGTTCCCCAGGGCAGTATTTTAGGTCCCTTTTTGTTCTTATTGTATGTCAATGATTTGCCCAACGTAACCCCACACTCTTGCATTCTGTACGCTGACGATACTACTCTTAGCATTAAACTCACCGATGGTAATATCATCAATTACGTAAAAGAAATTAGCGACACATTAAACAAAATAATTGAATGGCTTAAAGACAACAATTTACATGTAAATATAAGTAAAACGAAACTGATACAATTCCAAGCTTATAATAGCACACGTCACCAATTGGAAATAAAATATGCAGATAATGCTGTAGAAGAGGTTGAAAGTGCGACTTTCTTGGGTATAACATTGGATAAATATTGTAACTGGAAAGTGCATATAGAAAAACTATGCGCTAAGGTACAAAGATTTGTTTTTGCTTTAAATAGAATAACTCGCGTGGCTGGTATCAGCGCAGCACTTAATGCGTATCATGGTTACGTAGCATCAATTCTTCGATACGGCATAATTATATGGGGAAATTCTGTTGATACTAATAAAGCGTTCCGAGCCCAAAAAAAAATGTATTCGTTCAATGACTAAAGCACAACCATTACAAAGCTGTGTCCCAATCTTTAAAAAGCTCAAAATATTACCACTCCCATCTTTATATATATTTGAACGGTGTATCTTTGTACGTAAAACATAGCTTTATTTCAAGTATATAATGATGTTTTTGTAAGAAAAAGCAGAAATACTTATAAAATTTGTGCACCTCAACAAAGAATTCAACTATTTTCTAATAATGTTTACTGCATGGCAATTAAAATATATAATAAATTACCCAATGTATTTAAGATTCTTAACTTTATGACATTTAAAAAGAAATTATTTAACTTCCTATTACAAAAGTGTTACTACTCAACGACTGAGTTTTTAAATGAAAGATTTGATTCTAAATTTAAATTAGATGACTACTGACATTTGTGCGAATTGAATAGAATTTTATTATTTATTTGACATTGTATATCTTTTTTATTATCTTTATTATTGTATTTCATTCTTGACATTATGATTACTAATAACTCCTGAGCGTGCATGTAACGGTAATTATTTTTTCCCTTTTTCTTGACATTTGTTTATTTGTTAATGTTTAATTTTGACATTGTCTTCTAATCCTTATCATTTAAATTATTTTCAATATTTGTACGCTGGAAACAGCAGAATATTATGGACATCATATCATAATTTGTAACACCTTGTAAAACAATATTCTGACAAATAAATTATTATTTTATTTCCTGTCGACCAATATCATCCCGCCCTCTGTATCGACGTGAACTTTGCAGAATACACTTATTTAACTCCCGCTCCCTTTACTCGTTACCTTTATGGTAAAGCTGACTTTGCGGCCATTAACGGTGAAATAGCAGCTATGGACTGGACAAACGTATTTATTGACATGTCGCTTGGTGACGCCGTAGACTACTTTTATGCCACCATAGCGGATATTCAAAAAAAGTATGTGCCAACTAAGATATTCTCGCACAGGTCATACCCTATTTGGTACTCCCCGGCACTTAAACGCTTGATCAAAGAGAAGGCTAAATATCTCCGTAAATTTAAGACGTATGGCAGACTTTCTGACGAGGCGACCTTTAAACATTTACGTGAGCGGGTTAACAGACTTGAAGCGGATTGTTACACTAACTACTTAGCTGATACAGAAGCCTCCATCGAAAAGAGTCCTAAACGCTTTTGGAGCTTTGTGAAGCAGCGATCTAAGTCCAATGCAATACCCAGTTCCTTCAAGTATGGTGATGTGACGATTTCCTCTCCCGAGTCTATTTGTAATGCATTTTCTTCCCACTTCTATTCTACTTTTCTTGATCCTACCAATGTTGTGACGAATAATTACTGTCCTCCCCATGCTACAAATTATAATTTACCCTCGGATATTCACTTAATTGACATTGACCTAAATGTTATAGTTAAGCTAATTGGTAAAAACGATCCATTTAAGTCTGCTGGTCCGGACCAATTATCACCTAAATTTCTGATTGGATGCGCTAGAACCATAGCCTTACCAGTATCTCTATTATTCACAAAATCGCTCTCTTCTCATTCTGTTCCCCAAATCTGGAAGTCTGCCTTTATAACTTCGGTGCATAAAAAAGGGCACAAAAATGAAATAGTTAATAACAGACCTATTTCCAAACTGTGCATATTAGCTAAAAATTTAATTAAGTTTACGCAGCACTGAGGCAGTCTTTTAGCCCTTCTCAGCACAGATTTCTTAAGGGCCGTTCAACTGCATCTAACCTGGCTTTGCTCAATGACTTTCTAACGGACAGAATGGATAATGGGGCACAGGTCGATGTCATTTACACTGATTAGAGTAACGCTTTCGATAGAATTGACCACAATATCCTTAAAACAAAGCTTTTTAATAATGGTATCAGGAGAGATCTACTTCGTTGGTTTACTTCATACCTTGAAAACAGATCTCAAGCTGTCGTTACCAGTAACTACATGTCAAGCTGGGTTTCAGCTCCTAGTGGTGTTCCTCAAGGTTCCTTGATGGGTCCGTTACTTTTTATCATTTATGTAAGCGACATCGACTCGTGTTTTCACAACTCAAATTTACTTTGTTTTGCTGATGACATGAAGATATTTTCATCAGTATCATCAGATGATGACATGGATGCTCTCCAATCTGATCTGGCGCGATTGGATGATTATTGCTTGATGAATAAGCTAGATTTGAACCCTGTTAAATGTTCAGTAATCTCCTTTAGCAGAAAACGCGTCCCTCTCCCTACAACTTATAAACTTAAAAGGCAGCTATTACATAGACGCGATGGTGTACGCGACCTGGGCGTTTTTATGATTACAAACTTTTATTTAACGTGCACATTGAGCAAATAATGGCCAAAGCTTCGAGGTCACTGGGTTTTGTTATGAGACTCGCAGGGTTTTTCAAGAAAGCCAAGACCTTTAAGATTCTTTATTGCTCTTTTGTGAGAATTCATCTTGAATATGCGTCACAAATCTGGAACCCGTGTTATGGCAAGTACATTGATCGTATAGAGAATATACAAAAAAGATTTATTCGTTTTCTATGTTTTCGGCTGATAATTACATAAATCTTTGCAAGAAATTTCATTTACAGCCACTCATAAATCGCCGTCGAATAGCAGATTGCACTTTCCTCTTAAAAATTATATCCAACGAGATTGACTGTCCTGATCTCCTTCATAAACTACGTTTCAATGTTCCTCAGAGATCAGTTAGATTCAATCCACCTATCTCCATTCCTTTTTCCTCTTCTAACTACAGGCAAAACTCATACATGGTGCGAGCGAGTAAGGACTTTAATATTCTTTGTAAAGAGTTCTCATTTGACCCATTTACCACCGAAACCTATTCTGCACGCGCTCGGCTAAACGCTGACTTTTTTACAAGTGCATAGTGCATAATACTTATTGTACCTTATATATAATATAATATATATTCTTAATCTTTTTTATCGTGCTTGTTAGTGTTAGTAATCCTAAGATTTCTACTAATTTTTCTGTTTTTACCCGTGAGAACCTGTAATTGGCTTTATGTTTCCTAATCAACTGTTATCCATTTGTTATTGCTGTTGGTTCTCCTATAAATAAATAAATAAATTAAAAAAAAAACATCTAAGAAACTTATTCTTTGAAGATTAACATTATTGCGTAATGTATTTTGTTTATTCTCTTTAGGTCTACGTTTAACTCTCACGCTGTTTGTACCGTTTTGTCAATTTTATACATAAGTTTATATAAGTGGTAACTTGTAATTGGCTTTCTTCTACATATTACTACTGACTACTCGAATGTATAGCTGTAAGTTTTCTTAAAATGAATAAAATAAAATAAATAAAAATTTGGTGGAGTAAAAAATCACACCCTGGTAGAGCTCGTAAAACCAAGAAATGATCGAACTCAGATACTAGATATGTCCAAATACAAGGGCAGGGTTCTATAGGCTGGGAGGTATTGAGGTATAAATAAATATATTAAAGGTTTTTTTTTTCTTCCCTTTTAGACTTGCCCAGCAGTGAGCCAAGATAGGTTATCTTGGCCCACTGCTGGGCAAGTCTCCCCCAGTCTTACAAGAAATATTATACTTACAAGAAATGCTTTTCCCTATCCAGCGGTGTGTCACATTCTCTGCAGAGCATTCCATCGGGCAGCATGAGGGTCAAATTTTCGAATGTTTCAGCAATTGTGTGGTTAGCAGAGTCCTTCACTGGTGGACGTGCTTTGTTCTGAAGCAAAAAGGTATACACATTAGTAAAAGTGAGATATATACTTGAATACGAACAAATCTGACATTTATTGCTGCTTTATTTGTATTTCTTTTAATTTTTTTATTGTTTTCATCTTTTTATTATGGCCGCTTTTAACGTGCACGTCTTTCTACCATTGTTCTCACATATATAATTTGAACATGAATTATGTAACCCATATTTTTGTGACCATTTTTTTATTTAAAAGAGTGTCCATGGAGATTCTTGCCCGTTCTTCTCCATACGTACCTACTCCGCTGTGGAATGGGCAACTAGCTTCATATTTCTGACCAACTGACTGACTCCTTGACAGTTCAAAATTGCCTGTAAATGGTTTAATTGAAATAAATGCGTTCAGTTTTGAGTTTTTTACCACCTTTCGACAAGTTTCGGCTAACGTATCTGGCCGATAATTTCATTTGGATCCGTGGAACAGAACTTGAATGATTTTGTCTGTTGAATAATGACCGTTCAGATACTGAAAAGGTCAAAAGGTAAAGTTTCTAGGTCTGTGTTACTGTGTACACAAAAATATTAAACTTACTCTTGGTTTGGTAATCAAATGCTCTTCAGAACAGAGCGGAGTTGCGCCTTCCACCGTGATGTGGTCACGTACTTGATGTTCTTTCAGCTGACCTGAAATAAACGACTAATCATTTAACTAATTCATATACTTAGCTTACAAAAACAAGTTAGCTGCAATGAAAACTAAACTTCCCGGAAAGGCACTATGGTTCCTTTTCTAAAAGCATATTTCTTCGAAATCGTAAATAAAATAATGCTAGTCTGTTTTTTTTTTGTGTTTTGCATCGAGAAAATTTCACTATATTGCGTATTCCTTTTGCATGAGCCTAGGCCTATACTACATGTGTATTACCAACCCGGACTCGACACGCGTGGTGGATTTCGACCCCACTCCTTTTCACAGAGAGAAGGCCTGTGTCCCAAGCAGAGGGGAAGTTATAGGTTGTCAAAAACATTCACCAAAATGTTAAATCCCTATTCCATACACCTAAAAAGGTACACGACACGGATATAATAAGCACATTTTTAAGTTCAATTGACTCTTTGTAACTCACCAAGATGCACAAACTTGAGCACGCATCTGTTGCAACGTACTTCCATCTCTGTATCCTGGTGTTGTTTCAAGTGGTCCAGATATAGCACCACGTTAGCTGTCAGTTCATGGCCGCTAGCGTACACTTTTATGACCTGTAAACAATATAATTTTTTATGTATTTACTTTTTTATTCTTCATAATAGTACCTACTTTACAACCCTCGATTTAGCTAGCGGGTACCATCAATTAGAGGTCCAGAAGCAGGATAGAGCGAAAACCGCATTTAGCACTCCTTCAGGGCATTACGAATTTAACAGAATGCCGTTTGGGTTAAAGACAGCACCCGCAACCTTTCAGCGAGCAATGGATAACGTCTTACGAGGCCTTCAAGGCTTACATTACCTAGTATACTCGATGACGTCATCATTTTTTCAAAAAGTTTGCCTGAACATGTAGAAAAACTTAGAGCAGTTTTTGACCGCTTCCGTCAAACAAATTTAAAAGTCCAATTAGATAAGTCGCATTTTCTTAAAAAGGAAGTACTCTACTTAGGTCTATTACGGTACTATTACGAATGAGGGTTTAAAGCCAAATAATGATAAAATAGATGCTATTCTTAAGTATCCCATACCAGAAACGGTTACACAGATTAAAAGTTTTTTAGGACTTATCGGGTAATATTAGTGGAGTTTATCTTTGTCTTTGGAAACTGGATTGGCTATATTTATAGTCCAGCACACCGAATTTCGGCCTTGGCGATCAATTTTAGCGGAGACCATCCTTCTGCGTGAGGGATATTATAGTGCACAAGTGTGTGCGCAGACACAGATGCACTCTCTGTTCCCTCACACGATTAGTCCGATGGAATGGCAGTCCGACACGACCGGAGAGAGATCTGAGGACCTAGTGTGAGTTTCTTTTAACCATCTCGACTTTACGCATCGACCGCGTTCGGCGCTCCTATTGGCAGCCGGCCGGCCTTGACCAGTGAAGGGCCAATCGGAGCGCCGAACGCGGTCGATGCGTAAAGTCGAGATGGTTAAAAGAAACTCACACTAGGGCTTCAGGCTACATTACACTGCAATTAAACGTTAATTATTAACGTTAACGTAGCTTTCGATAATTTTTGGGGAAGACCACAAAATTACACCATCCAGGTGATAAATAAGGCTTGTAACTATTTCCGGTCTTTATCAGCTGAAACTTAATACGAGTCTATAACTCTTATGATGTTTGTAGAAAGGAGTTGCCATAATGCCACCTCGGTTTATTATATTGAGTTTCTTATAAATATAGAATTCTAATCCTTAATTTATCATTGTGAACCTGTTTTGACCTTACGACAGTAAGGACAAAACACAGTATCGCCTGTACAGTGAGTTGTCCTTTAATGATGCGTCTTATTATTATCATTGTAAACTATACCTTAAGAGACTAAGGATAAACGTGAGTGAGTTGTCCTTTAATGATGCGTCTTATTATTATCATTGTAAACTATACCTTAAGACACTAAGGATAAACGTGAGTGAGTTGTCCTTTAATGATGCGTCTTATTATTATCATTGTAAACTATACCTTAAGACACTAAGGATAAACGTGAGTGAGTTGTCCTTTAATGATGCGTCTTATTATTATCATTGTAAACTATACCTTAAGACACTAAGGATAAACGTGAGTGAGCTGTCCTTTAATGATGCGTCTTATTATTATCATTGTAAACTATACCTTAAGACACTAAGGATAAACGTGAGTGAGTTGTCCTTTAATGATGCGTCTTATTATTATCATTGTAAACTATACCTTAAGACACTAAGGACAAACGTGAGTGAGTTGTCCTTTAATGATGCGTCTTATTATTATCATTGTAAACTATACCTTAAGACAGTAAGAACAAAACACAGTACCGCCTGTACAGTGAGTTGTCCTTTAATGATCTGTCTTATTATTATCATTGTAAACTATACCTTAAGACAGTAAGGACAGAACACAGTATCGCCTGTACAGTTAGTTGTCCATGCGTCTTATTGTTATTATTGTAAACTATACCTTAAGACAGTAAGGACAGAACACAGTATCGCCTGTGCAGTGAGCCGTCCTATAATGATCGGCTGCAGCCCGGTGTGACGACACGCGGTAGTCGCACGCGTCGCACGCGTAGGGCAGTTCTAATGGCGCGTGAGTTTTCTGCATGTGGGAGGCGAGGGTTAGCACGGCGGCGAAGCGGACCTGTGGGGAAGAAATTGTTTGAGTATGGTGTTGTAAAAAGAAAAGTAATTAGTTTTTAATGTGGATGAAAGTAAAACATGCAGAACCTCCAAGTCTTTGCTGCACTAAGAGACTATTACAACACAAACAGTTGAAAAACGTGATAGAAATGGAAATTGTTAGAAAGCTGCAACACTGAGAACATTGCTGATGTATTACCAATCGTATTTCCAAGCTGGGGAGTTTGTTGCGCCACTGTGTGAAGGGCGGGCGTTTTGGGGGACTGTCATAGGTAATTTTGACGTTCGAAAAGTGCTGATTCTCAGCCTAGTTTAAATAAATGACTTTTGAATTTGAATCTTAATATTGAAGTTCCTAATGTACAGACGCACATCAACCTACTACAATCTGTCAAATTTCTTTATTAGATTTTCAACTTTACCACAAAAGTACAAGGTTCAAAGTTGATTGGGAAAAAATGACAGTTTCGGGGAGGTTGATGTGCTGGCGTCTGTACAATGTCTGTTTATTCACCGGCATTCATTACATCCAAACTAAAGTTTAGCAACGCTATTTAGCAGCTGAAAAGGCACACACCCGGGGTAACACACACTACGATTACGATCGCTGCATTCAATTTTACTTTCAAACGAACAATACAATTTTGATCGTCCATTTAAAACTGCTTTTAAATAACTTGGTAAATGCTAACTCACCTCACAAATCAAACACGCATAAGTGAACAGCTCCGGCGACTTAGTATCGGCCGGGTGGTTGTGCTTGAGATGAGTTTCGAGCTCGTCCGTTGTCGGGAAGCGCGCGAGGCAGTACGTGCATTGCGACGGGTCCGAACCGTCAGCTGCTGGAGATACGGCGTGGCCGTAGAGGTGCGTCATCAGACCGATGTTCTCATTGAATTCCTCGTGGCAGACTGGGCACTGGGGGTGAGATTGGGATGGTTGAGCTGGATGGTGCTGATCCACGCGTCATGTTCGTGAACGGGCGCCGTCAGTTGAGACTGGTCATCTCTTATCTGCCAGGGCTTATTTTTAATCTTATATTTTTAATCGGTTTTGTTTTTTCTTTTTACATTGTTCTCACATATAGAAGCAACAAGAGTACTGTACCCAGGATTTTGCCATTTCTTATTCTTTCTATATATATATTTAAAAGAGTATCCTTGGAGTTTTTTACCCGTTCTTATCCATAGAGATCTACGTTTTGGAATGGGCAACTAACTTCAACTTTCTTACTAACTGACCGACTCTTTGACAGTTCAAAAGTGCCTGTAAATGGTTTAATTGAAATAAATGCTTTGAGTTTTTTAAAAAAAGGTTAATTAATTTTTATAGAAAAATAAATAAGGCTAGTTTCCATAAACCTGCACTTTTGAGGACGCTCCTGATGTGGCGAGTAACTCTGGCCACATACTACAACTCATTTAATACAAGTCCATCGAGTCAAAAAGAAGAAAAAGGCTGAGTTTTCCTACGGTTTGGTCAAGCGGCGAGAATGTCTACATGAGACTCTGCACGACTCGTCAGGCGATTATCACACAGATGTATTTTAAAAACAAAATGTCGAATAAGATCGCAGCATCATTTACAGGAGAAGACCCGAGTTTCTTGGCTCGAACACGCGATTATCGAAAGGAGATTTAAAAGTTGTCTTGTGTTATCAGTTTGTACGATACTTGCATTGAGAAAGGTGAGAATTGCTTCGCTTATCAAAATTGCCAGTTTCCGTGTAAATTACGTTTTTCGAGTCGTAAAATCGAGAGTTCGAGAAAACCGCTTGGTCAGGTAGGCGAGACCCGCCTGGTGAGTTAGGCGAGACCACGGGAGTAAAAGGTACCAGTGTTACATACTTTACTGGCTACACGTAAGCGGCAATTATACTGGTAATTAATTCTCGTTCAGCAGTAAAATAATAATGAGTTAATTTGAAAAAACTCACCTCAACAGCTATAGCAGTCTTCGCAAAGTCTCCATTCCCGCCGATCTGCCCGAAGTAATACCTCTCCATAGACACGGTTTCTTCCGGCCGCACCTCTTTCTTGATATTCTTCAGAGGTATGTCATCCATGTCATCATCTACGTACGACTTCGTTTTGTTTCCGCGGCGACTTCGAGCTGTGGGCTCGGAGGCGATTTTGTCTTTTGGTTTGTCTTTTTCTTCTTTTATTTTAGTTTTTCGGCTTTGGGCTAGAGGGATCTGTTGATGATACTTAAATTATTAGTGGCGGGTAGTGATTTATTAATAAATATTCTAATTTTCTCTATGGCAATAGTGCCGATGTAATGTCAGATTTGTTGAAGAGAAAACGTGCCAAATAATAAAAACAATAAGAAATTTAAAAAAAAAATAGGTCCAATACCTACTTTTAACGAGGTCCTCCCCAGAGATCAGTCGCAATTATTATATTACACCAAGCTATGGCAATAATGTGGGGAACTTAGTCTAAATTTCAATTCAATCTGTAATCCTGCCACAAAACAAAATCATGTTTTGAAAAAGTTTTGTGATTCGAACACTTTACAGTGTACATATTATATTCGGGTCGTGGAAAGGGATCCAAATCTCAGAATCGAGACTGATCTGCCGCAGATCTCTAATGAGATGGTCAGAGCAGGTCACACGTCCAGATACGTCATAACGACCACGACCTCTATGTTAAGAGTGCATTGACTAGGAAGAAGATTACTGACCTCCTCATCATCGTCTTCAATGTAGGTGGTCTTCTCCTTCTTCCTCTTCTTGGGTGGCGGCGAGGGCGACGGCTCCTTCTTCTTGCGCCCGCGCTTGCCGCGACCCGTTTCTGGCTCAGGCTCCTCTACCTTGTCGCGTTTCTAGGAGATTTAACAAGAAACAATTTTATTTAAGTGATATGATTGCAAAATTGCACATGCATGATGCTCATGCAGTCCCGGATTTTACGGACTTCACCGCTGTACCGCGCCTTAGGAATACGCGGCGAGGCAGGGGTAGGACACCGTGAGCGTTGACTAATGAGCGTCCTGCACTACCGTCCCATGAGACGTCATTACTAAATACGCCATGTGATTAAATCATAAATCGTACAGATTGCGTGTGATTCGGGCTATACGAAAAACGATGTTATTTTTCAATTGTCTGTCTGTGATGTGAGCTGACGTCTTGTTTATACCTTTTTAATTTGCAATTTTGGTCGTAGTTGGGTTTTACTTTTTTACTTTCTTTTTAAAAGGATTATTTAATCTAGGCCTCCCCCAAGCACCGCTACTTCGACCGGTTCTGTGCTTCCCGCATCCAGCGGATTCCTGCGGCCTTCACAAGCTCATTGGTCTACGACATGGGAGGCCTTCCAACGCTACGTCTTCCGGAAGTCGTTATTAATGTATTTACTGACAAACATCATGTTTTACGATTATTTGTTTTTATTTCAAATAGCCAAAACCAGAACCAATAGCTGATAGAAATTCAACTGAAGATACTAAAGTAGTAAAAAGCTACTGCATTCTGCAGTCATAGTGCAAAATACATAATCCTTACACAAAATTCTAGCAAACTTGATCCTTTACAATTTTTTTAAAATCTTTTCTTGCGTAATTTTTACAATTTATTTATTAATACTTTACACAAGTAAAAATTACTGTACAAAAGGGGCATTTTCTACCAGTCAACCTTAGGGTGACGCAGAGACAAAATATGGCAGGTGCTACATAATCCTAACTAATATTATAAATGCCAAAGTGAGTTTATTTGTTTGTTACACTTTCACGCTAAAACGGCTGAACAGATTTGGATGAAATTTAGCAAATGAAACCTGGAGAAGTACATAGGCTACTTTTCATCCTGGATCGCAGACGAAGTCGCGGGCAACAGCTAGTTGATATATAACACGAAGAAGAATAAATATTAATACATAGTTTTATATTATAAATAAAATAAACTTAGTCAGGAAAAATAACGATTGTTAGAGGAGAAAACGAATCCAGCAAATCAGCACTTGGATGATTCTGCCAACTTCTTACGAATGTGATCACAAATAAAGAGCATTACTTAACTATTTTTTTTCCTTCTTTTAAATAAGTTACTATTCTGGTTCGTATTGAATAGAAATCGATTATCCTAAATAAAAATCATGTAAATAAAATACCGAAAATGTAGTAGAATTCTAACCTTGCCGCCGGTAGGATACTTCCAGTTCTTGAACGGATTAGCAGCGATCTTGTTGAGGCGCACTGTTATTGGGTCCTTGGACTCCATCTTGCATTGTTCGGAGATGTGGATCACTATGTTGTCAAACGCTTGGCCCGGGGTTATGCCGTACCTGGAGGGGTTAATTTCAAATAATAGTAAGGTTAATATAGGGTACGTTAGTATGGTGTTTTCTGTTTGAGATAGAACTTTTTTTTTATGGACAAGTTTAAAAAAATATCTGCATTCTTGAATTGGCGATATTTTGAAGTTTTCTATAGTAAAAAGATAAGCTAACAATAAAGCCACGTTGGGCCGCAGCGCATCGCATTTCAATACAAAAACGTGCGGTGCAACCCGCCTGTAGTGTGCGATAGTTCCTACCAAATGTACGAAAATGAAGTAGGAGGATTTTTAAATGATAATGACGTAACAAATTGTATATTTAAGAAGTAGATTAAGACGGGACAAGTATATCTATTGTTTTTTGCTTGCAACCTCTTGCCATAATGCTCATGAAAAATCCTACCTCTCTCTCCAAACCAGTTCATCCAAGAACTGCTGTATAATCTGCCTGGACAGCAACGAGAGCGTATTCTGGAACATTCTAGGCACGATCCTCCTCAAATACTCCATGATATTGGCATTACTGTTTCTGGCAGTTGAGGCGTCACTATGGGCAGATGCTTGGTGAACGTTCTTAAAGCCCATGGAAAGCAGGGTTCCCTTGTCTACAGTTAAGTCAGTGAGGATCACTGATGAAGGGTGCACCCAGGTGGATAGAGGTTCCAGGATCTTTTGGAACCGTTTCTTGTAGTTCTTTTCGTGTTCTGCTAAAGGTTCTACGGCGCGGAGACGGATCTAAAACGTGAAATGGAGTTCTTATAAGTTGTCTACTTAGTTTAGGACTCAATCGGAGCTCCTAAGCAGATCAAACAGTGGTATCGCGTTTTTCATGTGAAAAATATGATTCGAATGTCACAGAAATTTTTATGAGGAACAATTTTGTAATTCACAGTAGCAAGAACGCAAAGATTATGCAGGCGATGATAATAAATAGCTAATACTAACTAGGAATTAAGCACCAAAGATATAGTAAAACAAAAAAAAAAAACAACTCACCAACTTCTCAACAGGATCCAACACCCCCAAAACTTCGACCTTCACCTGCCTCTGTGTGCCATCATGACTCGTCGTACCCAACGATATGACTCCCACCTCCACTTTCTTGCCCGATCCACCCAGTAAGCCCATATGCTGATGAATGGCTGACGTGCAAATAGCTCTCAACCAGGTAAACAGTCCTTTTACGTAGAGATTGTCCACTTTCACCCATTGTACAACGTTCTGGACGTTAGTCTGACAAGCCCAGTGGTATACTAATTTGAGGAGAACGCTTGGAGGGAAGGTGGCTCCTTCGAAGATTGAGCTGGAGTATACCGAAACAAATCGTGTGGGACAGCACTCGGATATCCACACGTAGCCTCCTGAGTAAGGGAACTTTGATACGTCGGAGTACATGCCTGAAATAAAAACATTCGTATTATACTGTACGCGTTTTTATTCCGTGAATTTGAGACCTCATCATCATCGAAAACTGAATTCTGATGGGTTGATATTGGCATTTCACTATAGTCTTTTTTCGGCAACCTGCGTATTTGATTACATAATATTATATACATTGGGGGATGGCCTATTGGCAACTGAAACTCTACTGATATACTGAAGAATCACTCACCAAGTTTAAGCTTATTCCCGGCATGTATAACGCACCACTGTTCTGACCGGACGAGCCCCTGCTGTATTAGCCACTCGGTGAACTTCATGGGCGTGTGCATCAGCACCGACTTTACTTTGCTGTCCAATGTGGACCGGTCCGAAGGTGGGCCCGAGTCCTTCGAGCGAAGGTATGGGCGGGCTACCACTACTAACGAGGGGAATGTTTTTCCTGTAGGCAATAAGGGGATAATTTTGTTATAAGGTTCAAATATGAGCACAGTAACAATATTGGACATGTGAAATGTAAAGATTTTTGTAATAAGTACTACAAATCTGAAATAAATTCTCCTGTGCCTAACCTTTCAGGGTTCCGATGATATGTTATGTTGTGAAATAAATACTAATATTGTGTCATGTGTGCAAAGTGAGTACATACTCATTAGTTCAACTGAAGTTTTAGAAGTTCTCTTCAAAGGTCTGTGTAATTACTGTTTAATTTTGGCAATCTGAGGGCCCTATGTAGCTCTTCAGGGTTACCAGTCGCGGCTTAGCTATCATTAGCTTGTAAATAAACCGGAACACCCGCGGTGTTCGCGGATTTATATAATATGTATTTTAGATTTTCATTTTATTTTCTTTATGGCAACCTCTTTATGTCATGAGTAGAGATCGGATATTCGGATGCATATTTACCTAAAGTTAATTTTTGGCTAAGAAATTATAGAAGTGGCTTCTTAATAAAAAAAAATCTTAATATAAATCGCGGAATTCCATAAAATCCGGGAATGGACAACTAATCGGATACATGGTATGGAAACGACTTATCAGCCCTCTTATGAAGGTTACTTTTACTGTGTCAACATACAAATTTATATACCTACAGTAAACATTTTTTAACGAAACTCAAGGCACCGAGTTTGTCGCTAAGCCAATTTGGCAACCTACTTTATAACATTAACATAACATATAAAAAGTACAAAATTTATCAATTCCAGAATCGCGAGAATTTTTGCGATCGATACAAAACACGATACTTTTTTTTTCTCCTTTGTTTCTATTTGCAATCGGTCGTCAGACCATAAGCGAATTCGTTCCATGTCAAATGGCGTTGAGGGAGGTAGAGCAGTCAGTGCTGCGCCTCCCACTTATGGAAGGTGGTTCCTCTTCAGCCTTTTTACCCCGTCACCTGCCACCGCTGACGGGTTTATCAGTTCCGTAACTAGTGGGTTTGGATTCATGGTTAGGCGTGCCTTGTGTTGTTTTTTGTATCGCTCGATTTCAGAGTTTACTGATGGCATTTGTAGTAAGTAATTATACTTTTGATTTTATAATTAGAACTAAATTTGACGATCCTGGTGTTCCAGGATTTCGATTCAAAAGTCCATTCCATAATAGCCAACACCTCAATTTTAAGTAGGTAAATATGCATCCGAATATCAGAGATCTCTAGCCATGAGCTATCCGAATATCAAAACATATTTGGACTAGGGGGGGAGACGTGAATATTGATTCACTGTTACAATTTAAACTCAAACTCAAATCATTTATTCCAAATAAACCAATTACAGGTACTTTTGAATTGTCAAGGGGTCGGTCAGTCAGAAAGATGAAGCTAGTTGCCCATTCCAAAGCGTAGTAGGTTCCTATGGAGAAGAACGGGCAAGAAACTCCATGGACACTCTTTTAAATTAGAATATTGTTACAAAACATTGGTTACATCATTCATGTTGAAATTATACATGTGAGAACAATGTAGTAAATCGTGCACGTTAAAAGCGACCATAATAAGAATAAAAAACAAAAATAATTAAAATAAGCCATGGCAGCTAAGAGATGACCAGTCCCCACTGACGGCGCCCGTTCATGCCGCATGGATCAGCATCATTTAGCTCAACCATTTTGAAGGGAACTTAATGATCCAACACACACGCCACCACCAGCGAGACATTTGAGTGAGCATGACATACTCTCAGCCGCCAGGGTACATTCAAGTCAATGAAAGACGTACTCAGTAAATGGTAGATTTAAAGTAGGTAAACAGTGCTCACATATGTGCAATGCAATTATATAATACTAAGAGATTGAATTTATACAATGTAAATATAGTTTTTCAATCTTCAGCAGCTCCAACAATATTTTCCAATGCCAATCAATTAGTTTATGCGCCCTTGTGGAGCTGGACCAGCGTTGAGCCAAGCATTTTTGTCAGCGATGTAATCCCCCAACTTATAATATGCTTGGCAGCATAGTGTGCGTTTTATGCAAGATTTAAATTTCGTTTCATTCAATTGGAGTATGTGGGGAGGTATTTTATTGTAACATTTTACACAGTACCCCATGAAAGATGAGTCTACTTTAGCCAGTCTGAAACCCGGTTGAACTAATTGGTCCCTATTTCTAGTCCCATAATTGTGTCTATCACCTATTTTACTGAAAATACTTAGATTTTTCCTTACGTACATGATGTTCTCATAGATATATTGACAAGGTACCGTCATAATGTTAATATCTTTAAATATTTCCCTTAGGGAATCGCGTCTGCGGAGGCCATATATTGCTCTGATGGCTCTTTTCTGCAGAATAAAAATCGATTCGATATCTGCAGCCCGTCCCCATAGTAAAATACCGTAAGACATGATACTATGAAAGTAACTGAAATAGACTAGCCTCGCGGTATCTACATCAGTAAATTGACGGATTTTTCTCACAGCATATGCTGCTGAACTTAGCCGTCCTGCAAGAGATGTTAAATGAGGACCCCATTGCAGCCTTGAGTCGAGCGTGATCCCCAAGAAAACAGTTTTATCGACGATTTCTAGTTTCTGCCTATTCAATACTATTTCACAAACACTACTTTTAACATTCGGCAAAGCAAATCTTATGCATTTAGTTTTTTTCCCATTTAATACTAAATTGTTAGCAGTGAACCAATTTTGGACCTGTAGTAGGGCGTTATTTACGTCGTCAAGATTTGATGCACGTCTATTTATCTTAAAAATTAGAGAAGTATCGTCAGCAAATAACACCATTTGTGGTTTGTTTTTTTAATAAATGGGGTAGATCATTAATATATACTAAAAAGAGGAAAGGACCCAATATTGAGCCTTGTGGAACACCCATTTTTACTTTTAGACCGAGTGAATTGACACCGTTAATTTGAACTTGCTGTTGTCTATTATTTAAATAAGAGTTTACCAAACTGAGCGCAAGCTTACCTAGTCCGTAATGCTCAAGTTTCAAGAGCAAGGTTTCGTGATTTACGCAGTCAAATGCCTTGGAAAGGTCACAAAAGATTTCTATGGCATCTTGGGCCGCCTCCCATGCTGTAAATATGTGTTTTAATAAGGCGACACCGGCGTCAGTCGTACAACGTCCTTTGGTGAACCCATATTGTTGTTCGTGTAAGATTTGGTTGGTGTTAAAATGATTAAGCATTTGATTGAGCATTACCTTTTCGAACACCTTACTGAATACCGGCAGCACGGATACTGGTCTATAATTGTTGGTGTCTTTACTGTCCCCAGATTTAAAAAGTGGTATTACCTTACTGTATTTCATTAAATCCGGGAAAACTCTTTGATCCACGCACAAATTAAATATTAAAGCTAAATATGGTGCTATAGTCTCGATTATGGATGTACAAACTTTGATAGATAATCCCCATAGATCTTCAGTCAATTTGATTTTGATTTGCCGAAAAGAAAGCTTTTACAACTATCATAGGATTTATATGTTTAAATTGAAATTCAACCGGGCAGCCTGTAACGTTCGCTTTTAATAAATCAATTGAGACATCGGGTGAGGAATTTAAAGCTTCCGTCGTTTTTGATGGTATATTAGTAAAGAAATTTACAAATTCTTGAGCTACTTCTAAGTTAGAGCTTATGGGACCACGTTCAGTCTCCAATGTGTACTCAGTGTTTCAATGTATAATAGATAGTAATACTCAGCTTTAGCTGCATCGGTATTGGACTTACCTTGCAACTTATTAAAGGAGACTTCTCTTGAATCAGCAACATTCTTATTGCCATCATCTTTAGTGAGGTCCACAATCGCAGTTGTTTTCGTCGCACTGCCGGTGAGCAAGCCGCCAATAGCCGTGGCTTCTGACGGACGGACGTTCGTAACAACGCTGTGTACATCTGTGGGAGTTGGTTAAATGTTATTTATGAGCAGCACTTTATCCGTATCGGATAAAGTGCTGCAATTTGCGGCATACTAGTAGCACTGCCTCGGCCCGGCTAAAGTGCCGTAAATATTGGATTGTCACTGTCACTTGTTATTTTGTTTGATTGTTGACGTTAGCTCGCCGCCCTTTGTATCTGACTGATCGTATTTGTTTAATATATATATACAGGGTTACAGGGAAAGTCGTACTGAATATTAAAGGAGGTTATTATATAGGTCATTTCTGATGATTTTGATTCTGAAATAAAATGTCCGAAACTTAACCGTTATGGAGATATTAAATTTTAAAGATTATTTTTAAAAATCCTTTATTTTTTGGCTTTTAGTCGTTTTCTTTGGGATTAGAGCTCCTAGAGTCGGTTTTTTTGATGTAGCTAGTTAGAAGACATGTCCATTAATAAAAATGATCAATCGAAACTGAACCTACTACTAACAGCTTAAAAAACTGCTCGACAACGGTTAGCATTATGAATTTTCTAATAAAGTGTTCTTAACTTTGATGGACTTTAAAAAAAAAATGTATCGAACTTATTCTGCGAATAGCTTTACAAAGTTCTACGTCTCTTTAGCTATTCAAAAAGTTATATCATCTACTAGGTTTGTTCATAAAATCTTAAAATAATGTTATTAGAATAGGCCCATCTGGTAGTCCAACATAACAGAATTTCGATACAAAAGAATCCGGCTTACTACCTGGCACTTTTAAACAATGAAAAAAGGTTTGGGTAGACATTGTTTGTGCCCGGGAGACGTGCGGTGACAGGTATTTATGTCATTTTAAATGTCTGAATTGTCAAATCGTGGATCGTGGTGTTTGTTTAGTCTGCTCATGCGATTCTTCCATGGTAGATGTGTAAACGCGACTTGCCTTGGATTTTTGGACTGTTTCATCTTCTCTCTAACTGTGTGACGTGGCTTGTAACTGGACTTTGATTTGTGTTGTGAACATGGCAACATTTACCAACGAGGAATATGCTGACATCCTAATGTGTTATGGATTTTGCGAAGGAGTGTCGTTGCGTGCACGCAATGAATACATGCTAAGGTATCCTACTCGCCGAGTACCTGATATTGGCGTATTTGACAGAGTTTATCGAAGATTACGAGAAACTGGTTCTGTGCTAGTACGTCGGACTGACATGGGACGACCTCGTGTTCTTGATGACGACGACGAAGATAATGAAATACGACGTCTCTTAGAAGCCGACCCAACCACGTCAACAAACGTTGTCGCTCGACGGCTTGGTATTTCCCAGTGGAAAGTCTGGTTCGTAATGCACAGTTCTGGGCAATACCCTTACCATTACACGCCAGTGCAAGTAATTGAACCATCCATTGAGACGACTAGACTTCTGCAGATTTATGCTCAATGCCGATAATGAAGATCCGGATTTTTTAAAGAAAATCATGTCACAGATGAGTCGAAATTTGACAAAGACGGCATCACAAACTATCATAACACCCATTATTGGGCTCCCAAAGCGCAAGGTAACCCCAAGAAAAAAAGACCGAAAGGGTCACAAAGGAGATTCAGTCTTAATGTGTGGATGGGTATAATATCAAATAGCTTGATAGGGCCATACTTCCTGCCCGATAACTTGAATGGCGAGACATATGAAAACTTTTTGAGGGAGGAGTTACCCTCTTTAATGCAAGACTTGCCTATTGCATTGAGACGAGACATGTTCTTTCAACATGATGGCTGCCCAGCGCACTACAGAAGAAGTGTTCGAGCATGGTTGGACGAGAATTACCCAAACCAATGGATTGGAAGAGGCGGACCCATAGCATGGCCGGCGATGAGCCCCGATTTAACGCCGATGGATTTTTATGTGTGGGGTCATATGAAAAGCCTAGTATACGACCAAATGACACCGATCGCAAATGTCGATATTCTAAGACAAAAAATTATTGATGCGGCTGAGGAAATGAGGCGGAACCTACGAACTTCTGTCGTGAAAAGTAATTTAAGAAAAAGAATGAGACTTTGTGTAAGAAATAGCGGCGGCCATGTAGAACATGAATTATAAAAATATTGCTAAAATTTTTGTCTTTTTTTTACGTATTTTAGCTACTTTTACCTCAAACTAAAAATGTACCCTCTCCTAACTTAACTGTTATTTGGGCAATGTTTTGCCTATTTAATAGCAAGTGTTATACCTTTTTGAATAGCTAAAGAGATGTAGAACTTTATAAAATTATTTGCAGAATAAGTTCCATACAATTTTTTTTTATTAAAAGCCTGTTAAAGTTAAGAACACTCTATTAGAAAATTCATAATGCTAACCGTTGTCGAGCAGTTTTTTAAGCTGTTAGTAGTAGGTTTAGTTTCTGTTGATCATTTGTATTAATGGACATGTCCTCTAACTAGATACATAAAAAAAAACGACTCTAGGAGCTCTAATCCCAAAGAAAACGACTAAAAGCCAAAAAATAAAGGATTTTTAAAAATAATCTTTAAAATTTAATATCTCCATAACGGTTAAGTTTCGGACATTTTATTTCAGAATGAAATTCATCGGAAATGACCTGAATAATAACATCCTTTAATATTCAGTACGACTTTCCCTGTAACCCTGTATATATATATATTTAAAAAAATGAAGTAGCAAATTAAAATGGCTGAAAGTTTAGATAGGTTAGGTTAGAACTGTGACCACACAACGGCCAGGGTCAGTTTAGGCACTAGAGAATGTAATATTTTGGAAATGTGGTGTTTTACAGCGACCTTTCCTCAAGAATCAAACAAAATAACAAGTGACAATGACAATGGATATCTGACGGCACTTTAGCCGGGCCGAGGCAGTGCCACTAGTATGCCGTTAACGGCACTTTATCCGATAGGGATAAGGTGCCGCTAACGGCACTCTATACACTGCCTTTAATGAGCTATTGTATACCTACCATTCATTCATATTGACTCATAGTATTGAATGATAAAAATAAAAAAGCAATTATTTTGCTTTTTCCTGTTAACAACAAGTTAAATACTTACTAGAAGGTGCCAGAGTCTTGTCCTTAGTCTTGGTGTTTTCCTTCTCTTGTTCTTTAGTTTCCTTCTTATTCTCTTTAGTCTTTTCTTTGTCCTTCTTCTTCTTTTTATGTTTAACTTCCGGAGACCGGTTCCTATCAGGTGATGGGGAGTAGTCACGGTCATCTTCTGTGCTGCGAAGTTTCTTTGGACGACCTGGAAGAAGATGGGTTATATACATTGTAAAACTTGGGCCAGGGCCTTTAGTTTATATATAGCTATTAATTTATAATTTAAATTGTGTTTTGCGTAATGTAAATTATCATAAAAATTATTGTATAGAATCATTTTTTTTTCCTAACTGAACAGACAGCTGTGCTGCTGGGGAGTTTGTTGCGCCACTTCTTCTACAACAGCAAAAGCACTAGGAAGTGGTGTAGGGTGGGCGTTTTGGGGGACTGTCTTATGTAATTTTGACGTTCGAAAAGTGCTGATTCTCAGCCTAGTTTGAATAAATGACTTTTGAATTTTGAATCAATAATTTAGAGGCTATGTAAATTATTGTGAAACAATGTTTTTTTCTACTAACTCATCAAGCAATGTCTGCTAGAAATTGTCTCCTCATAGGCGCTTTACAGTTTTCATGATAGTTTGCTGTTCGAGTGCAACTTTCTATGGACACTTGTGCATTTGTAGGACATTTGTAAGATTAAATATAAATTAAAACCCTGTTTTACATACCTCGCTTTCCAGGTTTTTCCTTTGAAATAGATAGTGAGCGAGATCTAGATCTAATGATCTCAGCACTTTGCCTTTCCAAATCTTTCAGCACAGGTTGTCTGTAAATAAATTAACATAGGGTTTTTACATAATTATAGTGTTACGGAAATATTAATTTTGCTTTGAAATTTGCTACCACAATCTCTCAATCTTTTATACTATAGAAACAAAGAAATATTAAAACATGTTCCAAGTTTTGCATTGAAAATGGTTCTTTTGTTTACCACTACTACTTTTCCAACAAGAAAATGGAAATTTACTGTAGTATTGTGTATAACTTACTTCCCAAGCAACTGATAAGCTGTAAACTGGTCTCCATTGTACACGATCTCGCCACCAGTATCCTTGACCATATCATCAAGCTTGTTCTGAATACTCTTGTACTCATTGTCAGCATTCTTATAGGCTTGGAGTTGGACTTCCGACAGTTCCTCCTCCCAACACTCTAGCTCCAGGGTTGGCACGTCAGGGCCGAAGTACGAACGCTTATACAAATCGGCTTCAATTATCTCCGCTTGAGGAGGTACCACAGGTGCCACCTCCTAAAAATGTAAACAAAATACATTGTTAGCTTGTTTTGATGATCGCTTTTGTTGTTCTTTGTTAGGTTTTGATGAGGTTTGGCTCTGTAGAAGGGATAGGGGCAGAGTTATGAAGAAATGTATGTGAAATGGTGAAATGTAAATGAAGCCGAAGTGACCCTGACTTAGACGCATGTAAACATTAGTTAATACTATAGAAACTTTACCTCAGCATCGGTTTTAGGCTTTTTCAGCTTCATTATAAAAGGTTTTTAACAGTCGGCATGCAACAGTTTCTTGATTTGTAGTGTATTTAACTAAAAATAACAAAATATTGATCGAATGAAGCAGTAAAGCAAACGCTAAGGGAAATGACAGCCCATAGACTATATTAGAGATAGATGTTGTTTGTTTGTGATGAGCACAGAAGAGCATAGAATTTTCGTTTTCGGTTATTTACGGTAAAAGGATTTCAGCGGACTCTTGATAAAAGAACATTGAGAATTAAATACTGACATAAACCAATGAATCTCTAATCCACTCGGTCTTTTGTATTTCTTCTAATTTAGTTAACTTTTGAAAGTTGAATAAAAAGCAAAAATTGAACTCACTGCTGCGTTACGAGAATGCCAGTCTAGTGATAACCGGTACTCAAATAACCGTAACGAAAAAAAGATGAACGCCCTCTAAATTAAAACACAAAAAAATGACAGTGGAACAAATAAGCTAATTTGTGATGAAATTGTTTTACCGAGTGAAAAATAGTTGAAAAGGGTAAAAACAGCTTTGGAAAACATGGAAGCCGTTCCAAAATTACCTATGATAAGTTTTGAGCTGAAGGTGACCCACGAGAACACGCATTTTGGACCAAAATTGAAACAGGTAAGTAGGTCTCGTAATCTAAGATAGAGTAGATTTCAGAATTTCTTTGTCACGTCTTTACGTTTTATATTTTTTTGTAGTACATTGCGGAAGCCTATAGAGAGGATCCAGACAGCTACAGCAATGAGATACATCAATTGGAAGGTTTGCGGTCGACGGCCGTTCGACCTACTATTGATTCTACGGGGTTGAGTGCCATAATCAGATATTTTTGTCAGCTGCGGTCGCTGCAAAGCCGATTCCCGATGGCCAAAGGTCAACCTGCTGCGTGTTCCTTCAGCTGGTAAATCTAATTAACATTTACAGCACTATAAACCCTATTGATTTTTCTTTTATTGTTTGAATGAGTCATGATAGTAGGGATCAAGTTGTTTACATTATGTCTACATGATGTTGATAATAGGTATCATTGTCTGATTAAGAGTTGAAAAACTTTTGTTTTGAGAATGAGGCTATATTTGTAAACTTCTATGAATTATGTTTAGCTATTTATGAAACACTTGATTATAAACAACTTGCATTTTAAGGAAAAAGATAGAAGCCATAAAATGATGATTCAACTGGCTAATAAAATTATTTTTTTATTTAACATAAATATTTCTTACAAATTAAACAAAACTGAATGCATTTCACATAATTTTTTCAACTTCTAGGAAAGACCTGTATGCAAACATGAACTTAACTCAAGCAGACTTAAGGTTTGAAATGGCGAGCATCCTGTACAATGTTGGAGCACTTCTCACTCAGCTTGCAGCTTCAGAACCACGGAACACAGCAGACAGCCTCAAGGCAGCTTGCACGCAGTTCCAACAGGCTGCGTGGGTGTTCCAGTATTTACGAGAACAGTTACCACAACAACCCGGAATAGATGTTTCTCCAGAAATAATGAGGATGATGCAGGAGATATGTTTTGCACAGGCACAGGAGTGTATCCTTGATAAAAGTATTCAGGATACTAGGAAGCCTAGTGTTGTTGGTAAGTTAATATTATTCATCCACTCAAACGTCTGAACAGTTTGACAGTCGTCACAAAATTCCCAGAATCGAATGACGAAAGCGCAATCGGTTAAGCCATTTAAAAACTGCATAATTGTGCAACCACCGCAAGTGCATACTTCACCTCCCATTTATTTACTGTGGTGCTAAGAAATAATGGTGGGATAATCCAAATTCTGTTTTATTATTCAAAATACATACATATCAAATTACTTGATGACTTTTTAATAAAGTTTACAGTAATTAATTGATGATTATGTATGATTAAATAAGTGCCAGAGGTATAAGCCTAAAAAGAATTTTACAAAAAAACACGTTTGTTCATAAATCTAATAATTTTTAAATATACCTTTTCCTTTGGCAGGTGCAGTAGCAACTCAAGTGATGTATTTCTACAAGAACTCGCTGGCTCTACTGGGCCCGTCCTCTGGCAATGATGTAGTGCTTGAGATAATCGGCACAAAACTGTACAACTACTGGCATAGATATCTCTCATTCAAGTTTTTCTATGTTGGTTGTGTTGTTTGTTTGTATCAAGGTATGTATTTATTTTGGCAAGATAAGTTGGATTTGTTATAAATAATGTACAAACCAATTACAAAATGAGTAGCAATTGTAATGAAACAGGCTATAGTAATAATATAGCATAATCAGCCTATAATATTCCCACTATTGGGACATGGGCCTCCTCTCGGTGAGAGTGAGTGGGCCGGAATCCTCCGCGTGGACCCAGTGCAGGTTGGTAGATGTCACAAATGTCTTCGAATTTATGGTTCATGCCAGTTTTCTCACAATTTTGTTCCTTCTCCTTTTTGAGAGCAGTGATCATGAAATAATTTATACAAAGCAAAGCGCCTGTCTGGGTTTGAACCTACAATCTACAACTTGTAAGTGGCGGTTGTTACCACTGCTCTCTTAAGCTATACTATACTTATAACTATACTACTACTATACTATACTTCCATACTTACTAATATTATAAAGAGGTAAAATTTGTTTGTTTGTTTGTAATTTTGTTTGTAGGGGTAATCTCCAGAACTACCAGTTGGTTTTGAAAAACTCTTTTTGCATTAGATAGCCCAATTATTGAGGAAGGTTATAGGCTCGCGGACAAGGTCACGGGCAGAAGCTAGTAATGAATACAAGGCAAAACAACATCCTCATTAGACTGTAGCTGGATTATAAAAAAAACTTCCTATTTGGACCTCGAATAAATTCACAGACTGTGATTGCGACGAGTATTAAAAGGCAAATAAATTAAGCGTACTGTACCACATACAACAAATGACGCAGTTGTCGCAGTTGAAGATCATTGATCTTGTGACACATAATCATGTACAGCTACTACTCGCAATTTTGTTGTGGTGATGTTTATATAATATTTTGTTGAAACAACATTTATAATTTTAGATGTCACTAGCTACCCTAATCGCGTAACACACGATCAATCACAATCTGTTTCATTTTGACAGTTCAACAACATTCATTGCGTAATTTACGTTGTTGAGCAGACAATTTAAAAAAAAAATTATCGTTTTTTATTTCACATAAACCTACAAGGCCTCTTATGAAACGTCATATGCTAGGTGCACGGTACAATTGATCGTTTCCTATGGAGAAGAGCCGACAAGAAACTCCACGTTTATTCTTTTAAAAGTAAATGGTATTTACAATGTTTTCAAATTACAGTGTTAATAGGTATGAGAGGACAGTGTAGGCACGATAATATTACCGTGGTGTAGGCCTATCAACAAGTACCAGGTACTTAGCAAGATAGAAAATGGTCGACAGATCTACAGTCTGTTAAGCCTACAACGTTCTCACATTCACAAAATCTAAAAGAAAAGAATCTATATAAAAGAAAATAATAAAAATAAAGACCCATTTAAACCAAATGACATGATTGCCACTACAGCTGTAACAAATCTAATTTAATAAAACATTTAGAATATTGTAGGTATGTAAGAGAGAAATACGCGATTACGCGATCGTTTACCTGAATAATGACGTTCATACGCGACTTGATGGATCACGCGAGTGTGTCATATTCATATTAACGAGCGCGACGGTCACGTACGAGGGTGCGTTTTTAAGTTCGCGGAATGGGGGGGAGGGGATAACAATAGGTCATTATCGGGATGGCCACAACTTCAGCCACTCAATATTAGTATAAATACCAGGTTTTATCTTAATTGGATCATTAGTCTTTGAACTATCGTCAAGCAAACAACTCAATCGGGAAGAAAATGTGAATTATGGAAAAAATCGAGTACCGTGCCGTAATAAAGTTCCTTACCAAGCAAGGAAAGTCAGTTCAAAATATACTGGAAGAGATGGAATCCGTTTATGGGGACTCTTGCCCGGGTAAAACCATGGTTTACAAGTGGCACAGTCTCTTTAAACAAGGCAGGACCTCACTTGAAGACGACCCACGGCTAGAACGGTCGATCGAGGTGACTACTCCGGAAACCATTAAAAAAGTCGAAAAAATCATATTGGAAGATGCCAGACTAAAGAAGAAACAGCTTGCAGAAATGGTTGGAGTATCGGATACGACAATTTTCAAAATTCTACACGATCATCTTGGCATGACAAAGGTCAGTGAAAGATGGGTGCCAAGAATGCTCACGCCGCCTCAAAAACAACACCGCGTGGAGTGTTCTCGTACGTTTTTGGACCTCTGTAACGGAAGATAAGGATGGACTATCAAGTCGAATTGTTACTGGAGATGAAACTTGGGTTCATCATTATGAACCTGAGTCGAAACAGGACTCTATGCAGTGGCACAAAAAAGGCACACCACCACCCAAGAAGATTAAAATCTAAAAAAAAACTTAAAAGACAAAACATTTTTTTATGAAGGTATACATAAGCTAATTGAAAGATCTGAAAAATGTATAAGGGTAGCAGGTGAATATATTGAAAAAGAAAAATAATTTAGTTTTTTTTTTTTCACTTCTCACCCTCCATTCCGCGAACTTAAAAACGCCCCCTCGTACCTCCGCGCGACAGTCAAAATCAAAAGTCATTTACTTTTTGAATGTCAAAATTACATAAGACTGTCCCCCAAAACAACCGCCCTTAACCACTTCCTAGTGCTTTAGCTGGGAATAAGAAGTCGCTTTCCGTTAAGACACGGCATGATACTACATAGTATACGTTACATTTTTATTTCCCACACAGGCATGCACGCAGAAGAACAACAAAAGATGGGTGAGCGCGTCGCTTTCTACCAGCAAGCTGTTGAAAAGCTAGCCAGTGCGAGAAAGTTAACGAAATACATTGAACCCACACAAATAACTCAAGAAGCACTCACTTTTACCAACGATGTGGTCGAAGGGAAGCGGAAAGCTGCGAAGAACGAAAATGAGTTTATTTATCATGAGGAGGTGCCTGAAAAGGACCTGCTTTCGGATATGAAACCTGTTTGTCTGGTGAAGGCTTTGGCTATCAACTTTAATGATCCAGAGGTGAGTACCGTATAACGTTCTGTAAAAAAGTACCATCGACACGAAAAAAAGTAGTTGGCAATTCGAGGTCTCGCGTGCTAAGCCTGGTGTCGAGATTGGCCATTCAAGATCTCGCTGGGCAATCAGGCGAGATCTCGTTTTCGAGATTTTCGAGGACGAGGTTTCGCTTACTTTTTTAGGGTTCCGTAGTGAACAAGGAACCCTTATAGTTTTGACATGTACGTCTGTGCTCGGCTTAGCTCAGAGACTGTAAGCTGTAATTTGGCATAGGTATAAAAAAAAAGTTTATTGCAGATGATAATTATAGCATATCTTTATACATATGATGATATTAATCACGCCGAAAAAGTGGAAAAATAAAATCATGTTTTTTTTTTCATACACGTAGTGGGGATGTTTTTTTTTTCTTGTCTGTCCCATGATGTGGGGTAACGTTAGAAAAGTCGTTCCAAAATATTGTGAGTTTGTCAATATCAATTTGTCAAAAATCATTTTTGGATTCAGGGATCCTTTTGCGAAATATGAAGCTTTAAAGGGATTTTTTTTGTTTGTCAAACTCAAACTCAAACCATTTATTTCAATTAAACCATTTACAGGCACTTTTGAATTGTCAAGGAGTCAGTCAGTCAGAAATATGAAGCTAGTTGCCCATTCCAAAGCGTAGGTTCCTATGGAGAAGAACGGGCAAGAAACTCCACGGACACTCTTTAAAAAAATTATATTCTTACAAAATATTGTTTACATCATTCATGTTGAAATTATACATGTGAGAACAATGTAGAAAGACGTGTACGTAAAAAGCGTCCGTAATAAAAAATAAAAATAAAAAAACAATTCAAAAATTAAAATAAGCCGTGGCAGATAAGAGATGACCAGTCCCTACTGATGGCGCCCGTTCACGAACATGACGCATGGATCAGCACCGTTTAGCTCAACCATTTTGAAGGGAACTCGACGATCCAACACACACGCCACCTCCAGCGAGACATTTGAGTGAGCATGACATACTCTTAGCCGCCAGGGCATATCGAGTCAATGAAAGACGTACCCAGCAAATGGCAGCTTTATAGAAGGTACATGGTCACAGTGCTCACACATGTGCTATGCAATTATACAATAGAAAAAAGAGATTGAAGCTATACAATTCAAAGATAGTTTTTGCAATCTTCAGCAATTCCAACAATATTTTTGAATGCTAATCAATTAGTTTATGCGCCCTTGTGGAGCTGGACCAGCGTTAAGCCAAGCATTTTTGTCAGCGATATAATCCCCAAGCTTATAATATGCTTGGCAGCATAGTGTGCGTTTTATACAAGATTTAAATTTCGTTTCATTTAGTTGTAACATTTTAAACAGTACCCCATGAAAGATGATGACTCGATGATGTCTCGGGTGTGGGGCTCTGCCAGCTAAATGGTTGGTTCTGGATATGTGGAAACATTCACAGCAGTAGTATATATTATAACGAAATTAAAAGGAATACTATCACAGCTAAGTGCCTACTTAGCTGTGATAATATTCCTTTTAATTTCGTTTCTACAAGTTAACGAGTAATAATCAACCAAAAAACATATTCTCCCATACATTCCGTATAGGAGAACATGGTTTTCAACTACACTGTTAATTAAGTTTGTTCTTGGGATAAATTCCTCATCTACGGAACCCTTCATTGTGCGTGGTTGGACACGCACTTGGCCGGTTTTTAATGTCATTTTTGATAAGGAAATGAAAATAAATATTTCTTCCACAATACTATAAAAAATTCTATAAATCAATTCTTTGTGTGCATTTTCCTATTAGCCAAAATAGATTGTTACAGGAATCTGTAGTACACAAACTCTAGTACTACACATCTAGGAGACAGATCAATAACTAGTTTGACATTATTTACTAATTTTGGTTTAAGAGATTGTGCTAGTGACTGTGACACACATCAATTATTATAATATGTAGTTGTCTTAATCAGGTTTTATTTTTGGTGTAGTTTCACTAACTTAAATTACACATTCATTTAAGGTAATCATCTTCAATTTTCGCGCGTCGGTGCGAGCAATATGACAATAGCTCTAAAAAGATTAAATATTATACTAAAAAGATTTTTGCCAGCATGGCGAAACTGACTCTTAATTTGGTATTTTTTTGCCATTGGAATATTTAAACATGTATTTTAATCTCGATCCCCCTCCAGGTGTCAGGTACTGACGTATTCTCCCGACTGGTTCCGATGATGGCGCACGAGGCCTCCTCGGTTTACTCGGAGGAGAAGGCCCAGATGCTGCGCAACATTGTCACTATGGTGGAGGCTAAGAATACGGAGTTGACCGAATTCATGTCGTCTTTACAACTGGACCAGCTGGATGTCATTGAATCTGTTCAGAAGTGAGTAGAATTTGATCAGTTTGTTTAGCTTTGCTGTTATTATGTTTATTCTTAGGGATTGCTACTTTTTCGTCGTTGACAACATTTTATCGGGGAATACAACTGTACCTAGTTTCCCCCTGAGGCTCGGGACATACACAAGTGGCGAGGGGCGCGGGCGTGGCGACGGTGTGGCGCGGGCATTGCGCTGCCTGTTTCTTTTATACAAAATGTAAAGGAACGACGTGGCGTGGAACTTACGTACACAACGCCCGCGCTGCACTGTCGTCGCGTCGCCCGCGCCACTCGCCATTTGTGTATGTCCCGTGCCATAAGCGATTGTTTCCAATGAAGGACCGTCGCGGGCGGCACCAATGGGTATAAAAACTGTCACTTACTCACTTCAGATGTCGCTACTATCACTAGTCCAAGAATTTGGCTAGCTGTCACTATCCATACATTTTTTGTAAACAAGCAATTTCTTTTACGTATAATTAATTAATATGCCCCGCTGCGCAGCTGTTGGCTGCAAAAATACAGTAAACACATTGTTGTATTAAAAGGAGGAAGATATGTTACGCGCTAACATCGCAATCAGTAAACTTGGGCTCGGCGCACGACTACATGCACCGAAACTCACACATCTGTGATCAGTGTCATCTCACAGTCGCAAAGCTACAGTTACCGATAGACGAGGATAGAGATAGGAGACGACGCTAACGTGTGAGCGAAATTGCGTTAGCACCTCGCGCATTGTGTGCGTATCGTGTCTTTCACGCATGTTTTTAATATCTATCTCGCTCTCACAAATATGGCGAAGCAAACGTCAAAATATTATTGTAATTTTCAACAAATTAACATTTTTGGCTGTACTTACGAGTGGTAGGTAATCCCTTGTGTCTTATTTTTCTTTCTTGCATTATTAAAGCACTGTTTAGCTGCACAAGAAGTCATTTTGATGCGTATTTATTACAAAAAAACTGAAATTATTGAACTGTGTAATCTACGATGTTCCGTGCGCGTCTGAGTGCTGGTCCTACTCAACTACGGGCAATCCCGTAGTTGAGTAGGACCAGGCGCTGTGACTAAGTCCCGTATCTACCTCTTTTAATACATCAATGAGTAAACCTTGAAACAATTGGAAACCCTATATTTCGTCAAGACTGTGCTATTCTTTTTAAACCTGAAGACTTGTATGGGATAAATTCGTTTATAGGTGATGCTCCCAAGTAAACTAAATCTGTTTTCATTACCTGCAGGCACTTGTGGTGTCATATTAGATCAGTGCTCTGAAGTTTTTCAGTCAGAAACTTCGATCAATAATAGCACTGGATATCGGGTCGGCACAAAAAATACGTCTCGGTAAATATAAGCGCACTTGAGAATTGAGCTTTTATTTTGTTTAGTTCGCTTGAAACACAGCCAATGTAAACACGTCTCACAATGCCGCAGTGTGTATTTAAAAGTTGTAAAAATAATCCCCGAAAAAGCAATATAGCGGCCGGAGTATCTAACTTTCAGTAAGTACATGAAGAATAAGTTATATTTTAAGCCTTAAACTAAGAAATAATATCATTTTTTTAACAAAATTACCGATTTTAATCCACCGCTACAGATGTTTAGCCAAGGCTCGCCAACATACGCACAAACTTTTGTTCAACACAACAGGAGATGCATGAAGTAGATTTGTATTGTAATAATTTTATAAAATTTGTTACCAGAACTTCAAAATTGGTTAATGCTACTTTTGTGTCTGTTTGTTGGACTCTTATTGGATACTTAGCTTTCCTTTTTTATTTTAGCTCTCCTAGCAATCCATTTACGTGTGCAGAATGGATCTCGATTGTCGCTAGAAACAGAAGAGATGACTTTTATAAGCCAGCTAGGAATTCGGTTATATGTTCGGATCACTTTGATAAATCGGATATATCCGGAAATACTAACCGACGTCGATTGGTTAAAACAGCAGTTAAACAAATATACAAACACATACACACACACACAGACACACACACACTCACAAACTTTCGCCTTTATAATATTAGTGTGATAACTTCTAAATCGCGTACTTATGTAGACGCACTCATTTTTTTATACGTGTTGATTACAATGAGCCAACCCGCAGACAATTAAAAGCAATGTCTTATTAAAATAACTATTGTACAAATTTAGGCCTACTACTTTTTTAAATCGGTTAAAAATATTTGCTACCATATAAAACGAACATTCGCCTACAAAAATATATTATTATTCTGCAACTCTACGTCTTTCAATTCTTACTGTGTTCCGAGCATTGAAATGTAATACCAAGAACTACGTTTAGTTCCAAAATAGAGTAAGCATGGAAATTATCAACAAAATGTTTTTAACCTTATTGCTTAGGTTTTAAGTTTCATTTTAGAATAAATATTTTTGTACTTATTATAAAAATGACTTTTTATTTTCAAGCGACATTTTAAAATATATTTTTTTACCTTTCTCCGATGACAGAAGGACTTAAATATAAATATTTTGCAATCGTAATTAAAATTATAAAACATTCATAATTTACTGACCATTCCACTAAAGCTACTTTTTTACCAGTGGTAGACGCTTACCTTGTCCTTAGCTCGTCTTATAAAATAAATGTGCTTCACTCCAAGACTCATACATTTTTATCTAGTTATCGTTTTATTTGTGATCGACACAACAGTGACCACCAGACCACATATAAAATAGTGGCGGTTTGTGGACGGACAACAGTGCTGCCATCTATGACGAGCTTTCAGTTTTTAAACCCATTAAAGGTGAATTTCTACAAATTTTGACAATGATTGTCTGTTCAGCAAAGCTTTGTATATTCTCATCTCTTAAAAGTCTAATCGAATTATCCTGACAAAATACTATGTTACAATCTGTTGTCGTCTAATGTTACGCGTAAATTGATTATATTATATCTTTCAGAATACCTCAAGAGATAGTGGACAGATGCGCTGCAATGAATGCCAAAACCGAAATCATACAGACGTTAGTTGATTCTATGAATAATCTTGCTGAAATCATCAGCGACGTAGAGGAATCTTTGGGCGAGATCAAAGAAATAATACAGGTATGGTGAAACCCTTTTATTTTTTGTATTACCTATATACATATTGTTCTTAAAATTACGTAATTTTTCCAAAGAAAGGTCCTGTAGATTGCCAGCAAATAGATTGGTGATCCATATTACCATGTTATTGGCGGTTTGAGAGCATGTACGGTGGTCGTTCATAGTACAGACGCCAGCACATCAACCTACCAGAAACTGTAAAATTTTCCCAATCAACTTTGAACCTAATGCTTTAGTACGAAAGTTGAAAATCTATTACAGAAATTTGATAGATTTTAGTAGGTTGATATGCTGGCGTCTGTACCTAATTATATGAAAGGGAGCTCGGGGTTTTCTCTGGCTTCGCCTTCGTTAGTCCTCACTAAAGCCTACCGTAAGTCCATGACAGGCCCACATGAAACATTATATTGGTAAAATTGCGGCAGATTCTGTTAAAAATAATTCATACCTTCTAAACGTATAGGCCATAATCGTTTCTATATTTCCAGGAAGAGACAGCAAAGGAAAAAGAATACCAAAAGGTGATGGGACCCCGTCCCCCATCCATAGTCCAAACCGAACTATCCCGCGAGTACCACAAGTACCAAGAAGCTCATACGAGAACCAACGAGAGCAACCAAGTACTACACAAGGCCATGACACTACACATCGCCAACCTTAGGCTCTTAGCACAACCCTTAGATGTGCTGGAGAGCAAGATACCCAGCATTGATAATATTGGTGAGTGAATATGGGTCTTTAGGGTTCTGTACCCAAAGGGTGAAACGCGACCCTATTACTAAGACCCCTGTCCGTCTGTCACCAGGCTGTATGTATCTCATGAACCGTGATAGTTAGACAGTTGGAATTTTCACAGATGATGTATTTCTGTTGCCGCTATAACAACAAATACTGAAAAAAAAAAAAAAAAAAATAAGTAACCCTACAACAGACTTCATTTTTTTTTACATTTTTATAGATAATGGTAGGGAACCCTTCGTGCGCGAGTCCGACTCGCACTTGGCCGGTTATTTTATTATTTATTTATTTAATACTTCAAGCACACAAATGTACAGAAGCGGACTTAATGTCAAAGGCCTGCCACCAGCCAACCACCAGAACCAGATGTAAGAAGTTTTTTTTCTAAATTGGAGGCCGATAGTCTTCCGGCGCTTTTATTTTTCTAACTGTGGTTTTATAACTTTGGCGAGGTCAAAAGAATCATTAGTTAAAACGAACTATTGAAAATTTTTCCCACTGACATTAACTGGATGCGCGATAATTATAATAATGAAAATATATTATAAACAGGCAGTTGCCTGTTTCAAATATTACAAGGAAAGAAGTGTATGTCGACCAAACAACCAATAGGGATGATGCCTGGGTCAAAAAAAAGAAATACTATTTAGTCCGTCAGTCAGATAAAAAAAAAATTATTAGGCTCGTATTTTTTGCTTTATCATATTAATAAAATAATATTTAAGGCGAAATGGGTCCCAAAGAAGAGGTTTTGACGCATTTCGGCTGCACGCAAAATCAATTTTTGTCCTCAAAAAACTACAAATTTGTTTTATTTTTTTTCATGATTATTAAAATTGAAGATATTTTTTAGTGAATTATGAGGGCCAAAACACGATTGACATAATTTGGCTCGATACAAAAAAATCGCAAAGTTTCCTCAAAATGTAGAGTTTTTATGAGGAAAAATGGTTTTATTCGATTGTAATTAAAGCAAATTCAATAAAATTTCGTTTATACGTTCACCACAAAAGACTTTAGGGGATTATGGATTTATTTTAATGTAACAGCAAATAGAATCTTAAAATAAACCCAAATATAGTAAATCGGGCTAAATCGGCTCGCGCTCAGAGTCCTGCGGGACGTCATCGAGGGTGGACCTGTGTCAAAATTTTTAAAAATACGCTCGCTCTGCAGTTGTTAAAAAAAAAACAAATAAAAGAAGAACACATTAGATATGAAATTGCGACAACTCAGAAAAAATATTTCGTAATTTTAATATAGTTTTAATTCATAATATTGTTTTCGAAAGTGTGATTATTTCTATGCGATATGATGACATTTAATTGTCATCTAACAATAGTGTTAGACACTACAAATTATTATCGATAAAATTATAGTCAAGTGCGAGTATTATATAATTTTTTATCGTCGTATATGAAGAAGTTTTTTTAAAGATTTTTTTATCAGATTCATCCATGTTACTATATTTACTCTCCATCGAACTGTCTTTGCTAATATCATATTCTATATTAATAAACATATAATATACAATTGGTCCGGTTGTAGTTTGTATAAAAAATATTTAAAACAACTTTCACTCAGTCAAGAACAATTAAAATTAGAAAAAAAATGCTGTTTCGAACATAAGTGCTATACTAACATGACCAAATGTATAGAACACGATAAAAATCGTAATTATATTTTTCGAATAGCTGAGCCAGCAACACCATTTTTTCTTGAATCCGTGATTGTATCGTATTGGCTCAGTATGAACCATTTTCAGTTTTGAATACAAAAAGTCACTGGTTACGATATTGTATACGACACTTCTGTATACGATAAAATGTCGTTCTAAAATGTCGATGTCCTAAAATAATAGATTCGATAAATTATAGCTGTAGCAGTAGGTACGTCACTTGGCAATAAAGTACGGCAATTGTTACTTCATATAGAGCTGACAATATTTACGAATCTTCATGAGTGGTGAGAAACATCCAAAACAAAAAAATATGGTCACAGTAAAAGCAAAACAGTACGACCATTTTTAGCCCATTCAACTTAATAAAAATTCTGAAGAAATAAAGATGAAGGTTTGTATGGTTTTTTTTCTTAAATTCACTTACTTGATAAAATTCTTAAATTCACTGACATACAATGCACAACCTAAACCACGCTGGGTCTAGAAGCATGCAATTTTGCACAAGATTTCCTTTTATAACGAACGAAATTAATAAAAATAACTTTGATATTTTCTATCAAAATTACATTTTGCGGGACCGTTGAGATACCCAGTAGAACCATTGCAATTTTAAACTTTCACCTTACTACTAATTTCTGTCCGCGTCTTCATTCACGTGGATGTCGTAAGATACCACAATATATTAAAATAACAGCCATATTTTATAAATCTTCATTGTACACTATGTTTGTAATTTTGGTCTCGGCGACCAAAATAAAAGAGATTTAGGACTGGTGACGCGACTGGCTGGCTGGCTGGACTAACGAGAAAGCGCTGTCGCTTCTCACACGGATAACTCTGTAGTTATCCGTGTGAGAAGCAGCTCCTTCTGAGGTCTAAACGCGCAGCCTTCAGTAGTAATTTCCCATTGCTTGCGAAGTTTTTCTGTTTAAGTGAATTATTAAACGCCTGCGTTCCTTCGTAAAATACCTAATGGCACAACACTTTTTTTTTTTTTTTTTTTTTTGGGTGGGAAATCATCAAATGACCTCTCCCGCTCTGGGTGGAGCGGGAGGGCGTGTCAGACTTTTACTGACTAAAACCCACCCGTGTTCCTTCTGTTGCCTGTGCAATGCCAGGGGGCCACGGTATCCCTTTCGGACTAATCCCGCAACCCCGGCAGGCAATGGTCTCATCGGACCCCTTCACTTGCTGACATCTCTTTGAGGCGCGCGTGGAACACAACGCGCCGTCGACCCGGGCCTGGTCCTTACCGGACGGCGAGCTACCCATTGCTCACCGTCCGCAAGCCCGCGCCTACGGTGGCCGGGAATCGGCAATCGATTCCCGACGCCCAGGGCGTCTCCTCCTGCGGCGGCTAGGGGCGTGAGGGCGCGAAATTTGCCTCTCCCTCACGCGTTCCGCCTCCTCCTTTGCGAGCATTACTGCTTCGCAGAAGGAGGTGACGGCCTCCCATGCCCTCTCGCTCCGTACCATGGCCTGGACCAGGGCCGGACGCGAGAGATCCCCGCCACCGATCGCCTCCACGAGGACACGGCGGTGCTCTGCCCAAGCCGGGCATATCTCCACCGTATGCTCCACCGTGTCCTCCGGGCGATCCACGCAGTGATGACACCCGGGCGTTTCCTCCCGCCTTATCCGAAACAGGTACCTCCCGAAACAGCCATGTCCGGTGAGGACCTGCGTCAGGCGGAAGGTGAGGACGCCGTGGCGCCTCTCCAGCCACTCCTCAAAGAGGGGACTTATCGCCGCAATAGTGGCGTGCCCAGCACTGGGTTGCGACAATCGTACTCTCCATGCCGCCATGAGATCCCGTCGGAGCTCTGTCCGCTGTGCCGCGATTTCTCGCGGCATCGGAGTCAAGCCCCGGCGTTTCGCCTCCCCGCGCCACTCCCAAATATGCGCGAGGACTTTTGCCTCCAGATCCCATGGCGGCAATCCGGCAAGGAGGCTCGCCGCCTCACCGGAGACCGTGCGGTATCCCCGGACCAGCCGGGTGGCCATGACCCTCTGGGACGCGTTCAACCGGCGGGCAGGCCGCCGCCTCAACGAATGCGCCCACACCGGTGCCCCGTACAGGGCCATGGACCGCACGATCCCCGCGTATAGCCTCCGGCAGGAGGCGTTTGGACCCCCTAGATTGGGCAGGAGCCGCTTCAAGGCAGCCCCGGCCCGGTCCAGTCTGGGAGCCAAACGTCGGAAATGCTCCACGAAGTTCCACCGACTGTCGAGGACGAGTCCCAAGTACTTCATCGTCGACTCGACGCCGATGTGAACCCCTCCTACCGTTATTTGGGAACCCGACGGTGGCGCATTCCGAGGACCATGAAAACACATGGCCTCGGACTTGTGCAAGGCCACCTCGAGTCCCAACTGCCGGATTCTGGCTACGATTGTCGCAACCCCGTGTGTCGCTAGTTCGACCGCCGCCTGGTGCGACCTCCCCTGCGCCAGGACCAACGTGTCGTCAGCGTAACAAACGACGCTGACGCCATTGGGGAGGTCGGCGCGCAGCACCCAGTCGTATCCGATGTCCCACAGATGCGGCCCCAGGACCGATCCCTGTGGGACACCGCACGACATCTCTCGCCGGTTCCACTCTCCCTGGTGACCGGGGTAGATGATGGCCCTGTCCGTCAAATAGGCCTCGACCACACGACAGAGGTAGGTCGGCATCCGGTGATACCGGAGTGCCTCCCTGATGCAACTCCAGGGCAGGGTATTGAAGGCGTTGGCGATGTCTAGAGACACCGCCAAGACGACCCCACCCCGAGCCACCGCATCCCCCGTCGTGAGGGCTCGCACGCGCATGATGGCGTCCACCGTGGAGCGCCCCCTGCGGAAACCAAACTGGCTCTCCGCCAAATCCGGCCCCACCCGCACCAGCCGCCCGACGAGGCGGTCTGCAATGACTCTTTCAAAGAGCTTGCCCACCTCGTCGAGCAGCACTATGGGCCGGTAAGCGGACGGAGAGTCCGCAGGGCGCCCCGGCTTCTTGATGAGGACCAGTTTCCCCGTCTTCCAACGAAGCGGGAACTGGCCCCTCTCCATGCATGCGCTTAGGAGCCCCCTTAGTCGAGGCCCGAGAGCCTCTGAGGCCAGGACCCAGGCTTTCCCAGGTAAGCCGTCGGGTCCTGGGGCGGTATTTCTGGCATTCAGCCTACGTACCGCCACCCTCATCTCTACCTCGGTCACCTCCAGAGCATCGTCGTCGTCGTCGGCGGTGTGGTCCGCATCGGGCACCGCAGTAGGCGGAGCCATGGGCGGGGAGGCGTGTTCCCCTCTCGAAGGGAACAGAGCGCTCACCACGTCCCCCACAAGCTGTGGCCGGAGACTCTGCGTCAGCGGGGGAGCCCATGGGCGGAGTTTCTCCCGCACCATCTTGTATGGGCGTCCCCACGGGTCTCTGTTCAGAGTCTCCAGCGACTCCTCGCGGGCCAGTGCCCTGGCCCGCAGGATTTCCGCTTGGAGGGCGGTCTTCGCCGCTCTGTACCCCTCGTATAGCTCCGCCTGAATGGCTTCCGTATCCGGAGGTCGGATACGGAGCCTGCGGTGCCTGGTGTACCGGCGTCGCGCAGCAACGCACGCATTGCGCAGTGTCGTTAGCTGTCGCGACCACCAGTACACCTGGCGCGAAGCACGTCCGGGCTGGACCCGGGGCATTGCCACGTCACATATCTCGGACATGGCCTCCCGGAACCACTCCGCCTCGTCATCGATGTCGGCAGGCCTGTCCGGTGATGACACCCAGGCCTGCACGATCGAGGCTTCCAGGAGGAGCTCCCGGTCCAGCTGCTTCAGCGCCCACCGCGGACCACTCGGGGCCTGTCGGACCGACGCGCTCGAGGTCTGGGCGGAGACGTCAAACCGGATGTACCGGTGATCGGAATACGTCTCCACCCCCTCCATGACGCGCCAGTCAATGACACGTGGCAACAGAGCGGGGCTGGCGAACGAGATGTCCACCACCGATTCACCCCGCATCCGTACACACGTGGGGACAGAACCCCGGTTAAGGACGACCAGGCCTGTCTCCAGCGCCCAGTCCTCCACCATCCTGCCCCGTGTGTCCGTATACCGGGAACCCCAAGCCACATTCTTGGCATTGAAGTCCCCGAGGACGAGCACGGGGAGGGAACAGAACCCGACGACGACGACTCTCAACTCCGCAAGGGAGTTGTGGAACTCGGCGAGAGTTCGGTTCGGGGAGAAGTATGCCCCTACCACGACAATCTCCCCGAACCGTGCTGCAACGCAACCCCGTCCTCTCTTAACAGCCTCGAGGGACGGGGTACCGGCGGCGGCCGACGAAATTAGGGCCACTGAGCCGCTCAGGTCCTCCACCCAGTCATCCCTGGGCGGGACAAAGTACGGCTCAGCGACCACGGCGATGTTGATCGACCACTGCGCCATGCTCTGGAGCAACAGATGCTGAGCTGCGGCGCAGTGGTTGATGTTCGCCTGGAGGAGGCGAAATGGGGCCATTATTGGCACTCCATTGCAGCTCCCTCCTGGGCCCTCTGTGAGGGCCCTGCCGCGGCGGCGGCGGCGGCGATGACGGCTGTGGAGGCGGCAACGGCGGCGGTGGCGGAGGGTGCGGCTATGACGGCGGTGGCAGAGCGCTTGCCTCTGGCCTTGGTGGGTGGGGCGCAGGCCTTGCTCCCAATCCGGTGGCCGGCTGGCTTGCCAGCCGCCGCACACACGACGCAGTGCGGCGTGGCTTCGCACGAGCCGGCCTTGTGACCGGGCTGACCACAGCGGTAACAATGACCGCTGCGGTCCACCTCCGAGGTGCATTTAGCTCCCACGTGGTTGCCCACATGGCAGCGGAAGCACCTCAGAGGTCTGGGTTCCAGCAGTTTGACCTGCGCCGAAACCCAGCCCACCAAAAGCCTTTGGCCCTCCCCGGCTATTTTCTTGGCCGCTGACACGGGGCAGCTCACCGTAATGGCTCGCAACCCCGTGAAATCAGGACGGAGGGCGCCCGCCCTAACCTGCTCGGCAGAGCACCCTCCAGCCCTAACAACAGCGGCCACCACCTGTCCCTCCGTCACTGAGTCATCCAGGCCCAGAATACGCATGTCTGCGCATTTGGTGGGCCTGGACACTCGGGCCTCGTCCGCATCTAGGGACGCCCTAAGTCTTTCGGCCAGAGCGTCAGCGGCCGGGCCGCTTGCCGCACCGGGGACCTCCAGCATCCGGGCCCCAGTCGCAGTGACCCTCACCCGGATGCCATCAGCGGCGCCGATCTCTTTGAGGTCCACCGCCGCCCCCACCTTGGCGAGCACGTCGCGGTAGGACACGCCCTTCTTCTCCGCCTCTGGCTGTAGTGTAATCACTACAGCTGCGGACTTCGGGGCGCGGAGCCTAGCCGCGACGCTTCGCTCCTTGCGCCGCTGCCTCCTCTCCTTCTTCTTGGCCGCCCTTTTAGCCTTGGCCGCCTTCCTCTTCTCCCCGGCTACCTGCCATTCGGCGTCAGCCGGGGTAGAATTAGGAGGAGACGGGGGCAGCTGTTTCGCCGCTAGGGCTGGGGCCTTCGCCGCCTGGGCCGGGACCTTCGCCACCTGGGCCGGGGCCCTCGCCGCCTTTGTAGCCACCCCACCCCTGGTCTGCCCCGACGAGCCTGGTTTGGCCGAGGCAGCTGCGGTGGTGGCATACGAAGCCGTCTTCTGCTGGCCAGAGGCCGGCGGCATGCTCGCCGCTAGAGGAGGGCGCAGGACGATGGCTTCTATCGCGGAAAAACGGGACCGCAGAGAAGCCATCTCCACCTCAGCTGGGCTGGCCGGACTCGGCTCGCCTGCCTCCTTGGTGGTGAGCCCTCTACCCACACCTTTTCCTCTGGCCGAACCCCGCCGACTGGAGTGGATCTTCCTCCGGCCTTGGCCCGAGACCCCCTCGTCGACGGACGACCCCTGGCCATCCCCCGGTTTGGGGCGCTTCCGGAGGAACTTTCGGTTCCTCACGGTCGCTCCCCCCACCACTTCGCGCTCCGAGCTCTGACCAGAGCTCATTGCGCCAGACGCAGCGTCGGACTCCGACTCCGCATCACTCCTCTCTTTTTGGTTGGTTTTTTTTTGTTCTGTTTCCATTTTTGTTCCCACGAGTATTAACTTTGTTTATTGACTCAAATATTGTGGTTCGCACTAGCGACTAATTATCTAATAGCTACCCATTAGTCAAGCTTACAACCTCCCTCACGGTGCGCCGCCGCTTGGAGGTTTGGGGTAATTTTTTATAGAGGATTTCTTCCTCGCGGTCCGGGCGGTTAAGCCAAGACCCTCGACCCCCGTCAAGTGCCAGAGACATGACCTTGACACTCTTCGGGGCTACGAGACCAACGGTGGCAGAAGGCTTCCTCCTGCCTGCCCGACGGCAGTGTTAGTGCACGCCGAGCCCGTACACCAACGCTGCTCAACGTGTGCTCTCTCCGAGTACACGTTAGAGCGTTCCTCCGACAGGATATTGGCATGCAGACAACGAGACCCCTTAGGCACACAGTACCTAATGGGGAGACATTGCCCGCATCCCAGGGTGCACCGTCCTGAAGACTGGCCTTCCCCCCGGACGCATCCGAAGGGAATTCCAGCCCACAGGCACACGGGGAGGTTTCCTGTCCAAGCAGCCCAATGGCACAACACTGATACACTAACTGATTCTTACATATTATTCATGACTACCTCGGCTATCACTAAAAAAAACCCGTGTGCAGTTTGTACACTGGATTTCTCATTAACAGTCCCTAACCTAACCATAGATATTGATTTTTATTAAAACCATAGATGACAGAAAAGGCCTAAACTTCATGTTTTTCTGTGTACGTTCTACGAACTATCCCATAACACTATATCAAAAGGTAAACATTTTGTTTCTTTAATTAATAAAAATGAATTGATTATCACAACACAGCACATTAGCCCGACATCGGTACGATATCGACGGTCAGATGATCGGATACGTTTAGTGCCTACCAAACGCTTTTACATTGTCTTGCGATTGTCACCTATCTTGAACACAATTTTTACGCACTGCCCGACTTCAATACGTCGATACTTAGTAGGTACTGTGGTTGTTTGGTGCGTCGCGATGGTCACCAACATCATCGGGCCGATAATAATTATATCGGTATCGAATCGATGTCGGTATAATAGCTGCCGACATATCAGTATCGGGCTGGTGTCGTTATCTGTTAATGTGAAAACGCTCAATAGGTACACAGGACATTTTAAGTAATCATTTTAGTTCACTACACCGTAAGTCCCAGACCCTAAAATGTAAACTCATTGAAAAAAATCGAACCTAAGAAAAACTAGTTCAGTTGGTCAACTGCAAATATTTTATACTGTGGCATGGATTTTCCGCGAAATGATCGGCGGCGAATCGTAAATAAATACGTCACTCTGCATTTAGGGGAGGCGGAGGTAGCGTTTCAAAGGCCTACAGGTCCGGAAAACGTCGCCTTAAATAAAACTCATTAACGTTGGGGAGTGGGGGTCGCTATGTTACAAGTATGTATAAAATCTACATACTCGTGACGTCATGGCACATTTTAACTCAATGTATCGCCGTAATCTATTGACAACGTAAAAAAAATAAAAAATACGGGTACGTTATTTTTTCATAATCTACATTACGGACAAAAAACATGAATTTAGTCATCATCCCTATTATATGGAAGCACTACGTAGATCTATTTGCTACGGCGTATAACGTCTTAAATTATTATTTTTCTGTCTACAGTTGGTCTCGACCGCGAAACTATGTCAGAAATGCGTCGCGTAGTCGGCAAAGTACGTGAGATGCAAACCCAACGCGATTCATTGATACAGCAACTAAGAGAAGCTGTGACAAGCGATGATATCACAGCACAGCTGTTAGCCAGGAATAATGAGCCTAAAGAGGAGATATTTAAACAAGAGCTGAAGAAACATAACCCTCAGGTCAGTAGTTCAATACAGTATAAACACACTAGCTGTGGTCAAACCATAGTATTATTAAAACACTAGCTGTCCGCCCCGGCTTCTACCTACCTAGCTACCCTACCTACCTACCTAACCTACTCTACCCTACCTACCTATCTACCCTACCTACCTACCCTACCTACCTACCTACCTACCTACCTACCTACCTACCTACCTACCCTACCTACCTACCTAGGCATACATTTCCATTGACGTCCAACGAGTTGGAGGTTGATATTTTTTTTACAGAAAGGTTACACTATTATAAGCACTCACGCAACGTTTCAACACGCGGAGACGTGTACTTTTTGAGAAAAAAAATATTGAAAATCAATTATTTTTGCATTATTTATGTCAATCCCTACCACAGATCATATAGAATTCTCGCCATTGAACGTTTCGTTTTACCTACGGTTAAGTTGTCATACGTTCGGTACCATTTTATTTCATATTTATTTACGTAAATATTTATATTTTCAATAGCTTTCATGCACACATATATTTAACAGTTTATATTTAAATTACAGCGCTATTTTCATTACGAGCTATTAAAATGATAATGTTTAGTGTTTACCGTCTTTTGCTGGCTTGTGGAACGAAACGTAAGACAGACGCAAAAAAATAGGTAAGGTTCAACTTATGTCAAAGAACCGAATTGATTGACCCCGACTCCACCTGGTACGAGTCTGTCCTACCCCTAGAGTGTTTTTATAGAGCCGGAGGCACGTAGGGAGAGCAGACGTACGGAGACGAGGATGGATGTCTGCGGTTTGTTACGCAAGGGCGTAGAGGCTGCTCTTCCCGCAGTGCCGGAGAAGTTGCAGTTTCAAAATAGATACAGAAATCCCTCTGAATCAGTGTCCCTCCTTTTTTTTTTTTGATGAAGTGGGTTCCTCCTTTCTGTAGGGGGGAACGTCCCTTCCCCCAAGGGGTCCCCTCTGGTTTTTTACCCTAAAATGAGGGAAATTTCCTCAGAATTAAATATTAAAAAAAACTCAAAAAGGGGGAGGGGGTCTCCGCAACTTTTCCTTTTAAGGGGGGGGTAGTACCCCTCCCTCCCCCTCCCCCCACCGTCCTCCCACCCTAAATTCGTTGGACGTCAATGGAAATTCGTACCCCTACCTACCCTACCTACCTACCCTACCCTACCTACCTAATTACCTACCCTACCTACCTACCTAACCTACCCTACCTTGCCCTACCTACACCTACCTACCTACCTACCTATCTACCTTACCTACCTACCTAACTATCTACCTTACCTACCTACCTACCCTACCTACCTACCCTACCTACCTACCCTACCTACCTATTCTACCTACCTACCTACCCTACCTACCTACCCTACCTACCTACCCTACCTACCTACCCTACCTACCTACCCTACCTACCTACCCTACCTACCTACCCTACCTACCTACCCTACCTACCTACCCTACATACCTACCTACCCTACCTACCTACCCTACCTACCCTACCTACCTACCCTACCTACCTACCCTACCTACCTACCTACCCTACCTACCTATTCTACCTACCTATTCTACCTACCTACCTACCTACCCTACCTACCTACCCTACCTACCTACCCTACCTACCTACCTACCCTACCTACCTACCCTACCTACCTACCCTGCCTACCTAACCTACCTACCCACCCTACCTACCTACCCTACCTACCCTACCTAGAAGTTTTCTCTTCATAGAACATTCCTCGCACTACAAGGAAAATTTAAAAAAAAATGCTATATTGATCCAGCGGTTCTCGAGTTTTGCGCTTAGCAACACATTTAGCGATTCATTTTTATAGATAGATAGATATTTGTTCTAAAATAATTGTTATTGTTTTAGATGCTAATAATCGAGGCGAACCTTGCGGCTCAAGAGAATATCATCAACAAGTTAACTTCAGTGTACGCGTCATACGGTGACTCGAGGCGTTTGCTGTCCGATGTACTGAGGAAACGAGAGGGACTTATAAATGGTAACGTTCGTCGTAATTTCAACCGTATGTTAAAGTTGATAGAGTTGAATTTCTATTGTTGTTGAATTTTTCACTTTTCTGCCATTTGTGGATCCTTACATAATTCAATCAGAATTTATTTGAAAATATGCTAGAATTCTAATATCCCTTGGACTTTTTCCGTGTTTATTTCCGGTTTATTTCTTGACCCCCTATCTGCTCAAACCTGTGTCAAGCCCAGATACTACTCTGTTCGAGTATTATTATGGTGCCCTAATGTTTCATATTTTGATGCCTTATTTTATATTGTTACCTCAATAAACGTTTTCGTCCCTTCCAGCCCTCATAACATCCTATGACACATACGAGGAACTGTTGGGCAAGTCGCAGAAAGGCCAGGAATTTTACAAGAAGCTATCGCACAACGTGTCTCAGCTACTGGCTCGCCTGCGATCTACTTGTCAAGTCCAAGAGGAGGAAAGGGCTCAGCTGTTGAACAAACAAACCGGAAAAGGTATGATGAATAAATAGTGTTTAGATAGGTCCAGGTAGTATTAGAGAAAGAATGGACTGTATTATAAAAATATGGTTAGCTACACTTAGCTAATAGATATTATTAGGTCGGTCACGGCCGTGGTGGGCGCGCGATGTTCTCGAGCCGCGTCGTGCCCGCGCGATGTTCTCGAGTCGCGTTGTGCCCGCGTGATTTTCTCGAGTCGTGTCGTGCCCACGCGATGTTCTCGAGTCGCGTCGTGCCCACGCCATGTTCTCGAGTCGCGTCGTGCCCGCGCGATGTTCTCGAGTCGCGTCGTGCCCGCGCGATGTTCTCGAGTCGCGTCGTGCCCGCGCGATGTTCTCGAGTCGCGTCGTGCTCGCGCGGAGTTCTCGAGTCACGTCGTGCCCGCGCGATGTTCGTGAGTCGCGTCGTGCCCGCGCGATGTTCTCGAGTTGCGTCGTGCCCGCGCGATGTTCTCGAGTCGCGTCGCACCCGCGCGATTTTCTCGAGTCGCGTCGTGCCCGCGCGATGTTTTCGAGTCGCGTCGTGCCCACGCGATGTTCTCGAGTCGCGTCGTGCCCACGCCATGTTCTCGAGTCGCGTCGTGCCCGCGCGATGTTCTCGAGTCGCGTCGTGCCCACGCGATGTTCTCGAGTCGCGTCGTGCCCGCGCGATGTTCACGAGTCGCGTCGTGCTCGCGCGGCGCTGCGTCTCTTGTCGACGACAGCGTCATGATCGTCGTTATGCATAGTTAGTTATGCAAGGAGTTGGTTTAGTCTTTGAAGAGTAGCTGTAATAATTTAAGCCTACTCTGAACATTCTGATTTATCAGAAAGGTGACCCAATAATGCTTTACCCGACTTTTTAAAATGTTTTCTATGAGTACCCGAAAAAATTAAATAACTAGAGATTTATTTATTTAGATGGGCCGAGTATGGCTTTGGCCGACTAGCCGACTGGCCGACTGTTCGGCCAAACCGATCATTGCTTTCAGTTGAGTTCTGGTGTACAAACCGAAACAGTGATTCTATAATAAATAATAAACTAGATTACGCGTTCTTTATTCAGAATAGAAAGCTTGAGAGTGTGAAGTTAAAATTATATTTTTCTTGATTTAAGTTCAATTATTGACTACCAAAGGAAGAGTTCCTTCTAGATCATATTACAAACTGTATGAATGAATGAAATGCACCGAACCCAGTGTGATTTGACCAGACTCGATTACTCGAATGATCCCAAAAATTTGTACTAGCCCTTGGAGCCTCATGTTTAATGGGGCTACAGAGATCATTGCATATCAAGGAGCCGACCAGGGTGCGCGGTAACGGTAGGGAAGACGAGCCCTTAGGATATAGAAGGATTTGTGAGCCGTACTGGATATTTATCCTAGAGTAAGCAATGGAATAGTGGAGAGACGGTAGACATTTATCATCCTGCATCCGGCGGCATCTTTTAGGTGATTAACACACTGCCACGCACCACGCAGCGTAGCGCGTGAATGCGTGTTTTAACGTTGCTTGTAAGTATCTCCGTTTGTATAGAAAACACGCACAGTCCAACACACAGGAAATGCATCCACGCGCGGTTCATTGTTGTGTTCAGATCACAGACACGCAATATGCAGCGTGACGCGGTGCAGTGTGATAATCGCCTTAATGACGTCCCCGCCAGGTTGGTTAAGGTCCAGCTTCACTGAAACTTGAATGGTGAATCTTTTGGTGGGGTTAAACTGCTTTCTCGATGCTTTTCTATGTAACCGCTGTGCTGTGTTACACGGTGCTGTTTCCAGGGTAGGTATTCGTCTTAGGTCTCGTTACAATCCGTTTCAGGTTTTTTGGATCGAAATTCTTATCGTGGCTTGCGGTAGGAGTAGACTGGTAGGAATAATCACGTAACGAAAAAGCTGATTCATACTTTAAAAGTGTTCATACTTTAGTGATATATCTCGATAACCCGAACCTCGCCATGTTGCAATCTTCAGTAAGACATACAAATTGCCAAATACGCGATATCTTGAAGCATACCGATTTTGTAATGCGAAGAAATCTGTAACTCGGATTTTAAGGAGCAGGCTCCGTAAGTCGGAGTTAGTAAAGTACAATGACGTCCCACTTGGAACCCCCCGAACACAAAAGCAAAAATCTAGAAGGAATGTTGGGTTGGGTAATGGGTTACTGCTACCTGAATCCATCCAGATACCTAAATCAAACACATAAATCCCGAAATGGAATGGAATCTAAAATTAGGATGCGCTCTAACAAAAAACAATCAATTTTGGAACAGTATAGCATTGCACTACACATAATATTGGGTACCTATGAAATCATATCATGTATGGAGAATTTTTCATACTAACATTTTCTTAATTTATTTAACAACCATGAACACTAATGTTTTAAAACTTCTATGCACGAATGTTTAAAAACTAAGATAACGTATGCCACTTAGATTAAGCGACAAAAATAAGTTTTGGCTAAGTTTTTAAACAAATAGTGATCATTTCTGCTAACAAAAAGAAGAGTCATTTTAAGGTATTTTTTATGTTTATAAAACTAAGTAGTAAGGTTTTTTACTATTGGTAGTTGTCTATGATGGTCATTATTCGATATAATACCAAGCAATTGATGAATATTTTAAATCATAGAAATAACGAGGTTCTCTATTTGTGAGAAAAAACGCCAATTTCATAGGTTCATAGGTCCACCCAATATTTTTTATATTAATAAAAAAGATAAGGACAAGCCGCTCTTCAAACGACTGGCCCCCTTCCGACATCGTAGGCTATGCGCTATAAGCGGCTAGCCGCTGGGGATAATCCCCATTGCTTCATCCTTATCCTCATCTAGATTTATATAAAACAAGTAATACGAGGGTGTTGTGCTCTGTAGCCACGCCACCGTATATTTTTTTATTATGATATAACCCATTTTTATGTACGACTGACGGTCATGACGTACATGCATTGTTGGTGAATGTACGACTTTTAATTTACAAGAAAAAAGTAAATTAATGTGGCGTTGCTGCGGAAAATTCTCTGTAGCCACGCCACCTGTAATCAACAATTGTAGATACAATTTCGGATATTTCTCAGAAGTTATATAATGTACGAACGCTGTGTATTATGTACACGTGATAAGTATGAAAAAATATGTTAATTCTAAAGTTTAATTCTATACTCACAAATTGTCCCATAGAGTGTATTAAACAATGTATTTTAGCGATCATTTCAGATTGACAAGAAAATGTATACAAAACAGATTTTATAAATAGAAGTTATTTATTAAAAATCCGTGTTTTAAAAATGGTTACAAAATATTTTAATTATATAATAATTTTAAAAAAATAAACAGAAAATCTCTCTCAAACAAAGAAAAATCTGTAAAAAAATACATTATACCAGATTTACAGTGTACTTAAGTAAGTATCTAAATGTTATTATATTATTGTAAATTTAAAAAAAGTCCGAGTTAAATAGATCCTGCAAATATATACAGGGTGGAAGGGACGATAACGAAACTGATACCATAGATCCATTTTTTTTAAATAACCGACGAATAATTTCAACGCATTTATATTTTTTTTTAACGCGAATCACTTTAGTAATCTTGTCATCATAACACTCCCATTCTGAATTAAATTACGACGGTAATAATATGTTTTATAATGACCCAATCCTCCATTTCCATTCGAAGTATATCCTATTACTGCTCCAAGTTTAAAATTTTTGTCAACAAGTAACATTTCTGAAGAAACATCGTCGAGAGATATAGGTCATTAAATCCAATTTAAAAAATATGAAATTGTCCGAAATTACATAATTTGTACATACTTTTCCATTACAAGCAATTTTTTTATTTTATGTTTTTTGTTTGTAAATGATCGAATGACTTCTCCCGCTTTGGGCAGAGCGGGAGGGCGTGTCAGACTCTTACTGACTAAAACCCACCCGTGTTCCTTCGGTTGCCTTTACGTTGCCAGGGGCCACCGTATCCCTTTCGGACTTTCCCGCAACCTCGGCAAGCATCGGTCCCATCGGACCCCTTCACTCGCTGACATATCTTTGAGGCGCACGTGGAACACAACGCGCCGTCGACCCGGGCCTGGTCCTTATCTGACGGCGAACTACCCATTGCTCACCGTCCGCAAGCCCGCGCCTCTCCCTCATGCGTTCCGCCTCCTCCTTCGCGAGCATTACTGCTTCGCAGACGGAGGTAACGGCCTCCCATGCACTCTCGCTCCATACCATGGCCGGACGCGAGTGATCCCCGCCACCGATCGCCTCCACGAGGACACGGCGGTGCTCTGCCCAAGCCGGGCAGACTTCCACCGTATGCTCCACTGTGTCCTCCGGGCGATCCGCGATGTGATGACACCCGGGCGTTTCCTCCCGCCTTATCCAAAACAGGAACCTCCCGAAACAACCGTGTCCGGTGAGGACCTGCGTCAGGCGGAAGGTGAGGACGCTGTGGTGCCGCTTATGTTATATCATAATAAAAAAATATTCGGTGGCGGGGCTACAGAGCACAACATATACGAGGAAACAATCAGGATAGGTTTCAAAAGCTCCCACTCTGCATACAAAATGAAATACGTACTTACGTTTTTGTAAAATGACATTTATTTCTTTAAACTAGAGAAATAAATGCACTCTGATTCTGATTCACTGCACATAATATTATTATAAATGACACACACGTATTATAGATAAAAGTTAGTCAAACAAATTGTAAATACAGCTTATAAGATGTATGGATTTATATTGAGATCCGCTCATGACTTTAAGCGGGAGCTCTTTAGCAGATCCATAAAATACAAATGATTAATAATAAAGGTTACGATTTCATTTTAATCACCCTATTTTTTTAAGCATATAAATATGAATTAAAGTAAAGAGCCAACTAGTCAGTACTTCTCTTATAAAAATAGACCTATACTCGACAGCCTCGACTCCCACGCCCACGTCGTCGTCCAGCCCCGCGGCGGGCCGGCCGGCGGGCGCGGCGGGCCCGGCAGCCGCGGCCGTCGCCGCCGCGGGGGGCTCGAGGAAACTGAAGGACTACCTGCCTTATATGAAGAATAGGAGCAGTCGGAGTGTTACGCCGCAAGGTAAAAATTAATTATTCAATTACTACAGTTATTAACGGAGGAGTTCGTAGCTAAGTAATAACAGCCGCACGGGTCGATCCATCAGGTTAAGCTACGCTTGCCGGGGTTGGACCGCCGATGGGTCACCATCTTTCCGAAACTCCTCCGTGCCTCGGAAAGCACGTTAAGCCGTTGATCCCAGCTGCCATTCGTAGATCATTGAGAGTCGTTACGGGTCATTAGAAGCGCGAAAGTCTGACAACCAGTCTTACCAACGGGTATCGTATTACCCAGTTTGGTTGGGTTGTGGAGGTCAGATAGGCAATCGCTCCATGTAAAATACTGGTATTCAGATGCATCCGATTACACTGAAAGCCGACCTCAATATAGTTGGAAAAAGGCTAGGCAGATTTTTTTTTATAGAATAGAATAATATGCTTTATTGATCTCCGTGTTTATACTAAATATTGACATTGTTAAACTATTATTTATCTACCACTAATTCTTCGTTGCAGCACCCGTGGACCACATTCCTCTAGACTCGTACTATCCTGAAAGCATTTATCCTACTTCCGTACGACCGACACCGGTTGGCTCTGAAGGTATGTCAACACAATTTATTTATTTACTACACATTCTATTCCAGAAAATACGTTTATGTTTTCCTCACCTTTGGCCTTGTTGAGATGATTTTTTTTTATCAGAATATTTTTATAAAAACCACCGCTTGTTTCCTTAAAATTGGATTGTAAACAGTACTGCAACCAAACAACTCAAACAAAATTTTTTGTTGCAGCAACCGACGTAAACCAAATGCAGCTACCGGACGGCGTCGTAATGCCTCCTCTACAAGCCATGGCGAGTCCGTACGACCGGTACATATACGGGCCGGATGCCGACCCCTACGCCATTCCCTCAAACTACTTGTTCCCTGCAACAAGCAAACCGTATGACAAATCGTCACACGAAGATATGAACTACGGATACTCTACTTACACACCGCCGCAGTTTTCAGCAAATACTTCCGAACAACAAATATATTCGAATCCTTACTATTCGAACTCTTATGGCACGCGACATAATGCTACTGCAGTCACAGATTCACAGAACTTTTCTACAAATATCAACGTGAATCCCAATCAGACTTACGAACCGTATATAAACCAGATGGGCCCAATACCCGAGGCTTCGATATCCGCCGCTTCCGCCTACAGTGCCAACCAAACGGACATGATCGCGAACTTCGCACAAATGCAAGTAGCAGCAACGAAACCGGATGAATATGGTGCTGATTATTCGCAGACGTTCTACAGTGTTCAGTACCCGAATGTGTCGACCCCTGGATCGGCCGCCTATACAAGTGCACCACAGAATTCTAACACGAGTTTGGCAACGTCGCAAGTTCATTCAGATTATAACTCGATGAACTATCCCTACGTCAATAGCGAATCGACGGAGTACAGTCGGCAACTACCGACCTATACCTCTGCTGATCCTGCGTACAACTACTCTACAACGTTCGCATCAACATCTCAAGGGTATACATACTCTAACGCTGTGACATCGACGACTTCAACCATTCATAATTCAGGCAATCTTCCGTACTCGTATTCTTCGGAGGTCGATTCTAACTACAATCCAGCTTTAGCACAATTTGACTTTGATAAGCCTATAAAATCACATACCACAGGTGAAGCGTTATCTAACGTACCCTTCCAACCATCTTACCAAAACTACAGCACGAATGTACCGGGCTATTCGAACCAGTCCGAGAGTTATAACCCGACCAGCACATATGGTTACAGCGACCAAACAAGCACAAGCTACGCACAGCCCTACCAAAATCATCCGGGTTATAACTTCAACACTTCAACGGGGACTTATGAATACAACTTTGGTTCCCAGAATTCGTATACAGGGTATGATAATAGTGTGCCAGAGAATGTGAACTATCAGCAAACGGAAAAGGACCCGAATTTTCCTCAGCATGCAATTTATACGAATGCGGGAAAGGTAGGGACTTGTGAAACTGTGCAGTCGCCTACTGATACCTCTCAGATAGTGCCGCAAATGCCAGCAGACCAGCCAATTCACACCCAGATATACTATAACAATAGTTACGGGTACCAGAATGTGACGTCACCAACCAACGAAGTACCAGCCGCCCCCCAACCTACCAATAATTACCAACCGGAAGCCAACACAAACCAGGCAGGCTACGTACAAAACGTGCAGTCCCCACAAGAACAAGCCTCATTTATTAACAGCCAAGGTAAGCGCTTATAAATAACTTGTACCAAAAATATTGTAATTATTTGTTAATAAACGGATTTAAACTAAAAAAGGCATTTCATTCGACATTGCAGTGACGACACCGAAAGAGGTAATTGAGCCAATGGTAGAAAATAGTTCCGAGGTAGATAATCAAACGCCTACAGTTGTAGAGAAAAATATACCAGAAAAACAAGCAGTTATAACTGAAGTTAAGCCTGAAGAGGTCAAGTCCGAGTTGACTGCGTTCGACTTGCTGTCGGAAATCGACTTTTCAGTAGAAATGCCGCCGTTAATGCCCGAAATTAAAGTGCCGCAAATATCCGAAAGTGCCATTCGGAAGCCGGTGGTACCTAAAGCGGAGCCTGTGAAGAAAGTACCAGTAAAGGAGGAGGTTATTGAAAGACCTGCCAAGAGGGATTTGTTCTCTGACCCTAGTTTGTTGAACCAGTTTACTCAGGAAGTGAAGAATTTGCAGAAGTTGACCGATTCTCTGACCAACAAAACGCCTAGTGGCTTGACGGTTTTGGACGCTAAATGGAAGACCTTCCAAGACTTTCAGGTAAGTATTTTTTTTATTAAATTCTTGTTTTTATTTTGTTTGCCGAGCTAGTTTCAGTTCATTGGGACCAGCTTTTGTGGGCGTTATTTTGCTTCACATTTATTTTGTTTTAATTACTAATTGATATTTTTAACTGCCGAAAAAAAATATTTAAAAAAAAATCGAAAATAAATTCAAAATTCAAAAGTCATTCATTAAAACTAGGCTGAGAATCAGCACTTTTCGAACGTCAAAATTACATAAGACAGTCCCGAAAACGCCCACCCTTCACCACTTCCTAGTGCTTTAGCCGGGAAGAAGAAGTGGCGCAACAAACTCCTCAGCAGCACAGCTGTCTGTTCAATTTTGATTTTGACTCCTAAGACACAGGCACATACACCTAGTTTAGGAGTCAGGGAATTAAAATTATTGTGACCTAGTTATAAGCCTTATAATATGCTCTTAGTTTTTAGTTCTTGTTCTGTGATGGCTTTTGGTGAAATAAAGAATTTATTTATTATTTATTATTAATTAGAAAAAAAATATTCTATTGATTCTAAAGGCGGAGGTTCTTAAATCGACGCGCATATTATGTACATGTAGTAGGTGGTGTAAAGTAGTCCAATTTTGGCTTTTTTTTTTATTGGAAAGCGTATACCTCGAAATTGGTCCCATAAAAAATTTAAAACTTCATCGAAGTATTCAACCGACGAAAAAAAAAGAAACGAAAGCAGATCAATTAACGAAAATCAATCAAGTAATCTGCTGGATGCACAGAATCGGTCGAAGTGGCGGTGCTTGGGGGAGGCCTATGTCCAGCAGTGGACGTCTTTCGGCTGAAATGATAATGATGAATCAAGCTGCCATCATTTTACTTAGCGCCATTATGTTTTTTTGTTTTAGTTTGTAATTCACATTAATTTAGGAGCTTAGTTTGAATACAATGTTTATTTTTTGCTTTTGTTTCTTTTTTTGTCGGTTGAATTCTTTGTTGAAAAGTTTTTCAGTTCTTTCAAAACTGGTAAACTGGCTATTGATGATGATTATTATTATCGTCTTTCTTTCCTCGTAAACTTCGATTCGATGCGAAACTTTGAGTTTGTCATTATATTAATTTATGTATTAAAAACGTTTATATTCATGGGCGCTTTCATCCCTTAAAATATTTATAAGAAATTTGGAATGTTTCAACCGCTATTTGAAAACTTTAAACAACACGTAAAATAAATTATAAAACTTTTATTTTAGACGAAGCAGAACATGACCAGATCCAAGACGATTGCGATGCAGCACACACACGGCAACATAGTGACTGAAGTAGTGCCTTTTGATGACTCGAGACTCACCCTTAAGTCTGACCCTGATGCGTTTATCAACGCCTCTTATTATAAGGTAAGAAAGTATTGCGATGCAGCACCAACACGGCAACATAGTGACTAAACTAGTGCCTTTCGATGACTCGAGACTCACCCTTAAGTCTGACCCTGATGCGTTTATCAACGCCTCTTATTATAAGGTAAGAAAGTATTGCGATGCAGCACCAACACGACAACATAGTGACTAAACTAGTGCCTTTCGATGACCCGAGACTCAGCCTTAAGTCTGACCCTGATGCGTTTATCTACGCCTCTTATTATATGGTAAGAAAGTATTGCGATGCAGCACCAACACGGCAACATAGTGACTGAACTAGTGCGTTTTGATGACTCGAGACTAACCCTCAAGTCTGATCCCGACTCGTTTATTAACGCCTCTTATTATGAGGTAAGAAAGTATTGCGATGCTGCACCAACACGGCAACATAGTGACAAAAATAGTGCTTTTTGATGACTCGGGACTCACCTTCAAGTCTGATCCCGACGTCAAGATTTTGTGTGACGTCAGGATTTTGTGTGACGTCAGGATTTTGTGTGACGTCAGGATATTGTGTGACGTCAGGCCTTTGTTGCGTAGTTTGCATGTGGCGATATAGAAAGTACAGTATAGATCGCCTAATTTAAAACTGCACGGCCCTCCGCAAAATGTCTATACAAACATGTGTATGCACCAAGCGCAATGTAGCGGCGTGCAATTTTAAAATAGACGAGCATAACCAAGTTAGGTGATGGTTACCTGAAGAAAACCTTTCCAGGTTTTATCTGCATCTTGCAACATAAGTTGTTCTTACATTTTGTTATCTTTGTTGCAGCAACTAGCGCCGTGGTGCATTCCACTTGTGATATCTAAGAATCCTAGCGAGCCTCAATACAACGTGTTCTGGAAAGCAGTGTTAGAGAATAAAATAAGCTGTATTGTTTGTTTGTTAAGTGAAATCGAGGTAAGCATCAGTTTATCACCTACGAGTTATCTGACTGCCGCGCGCCGCATGCGCTCTGGCATGCGCGCTTCCGTTTTTTTTATGGAAGACTGAGTACTGCGCAGTCATTTGTAGCCTACTTCAGAGCGGCAAAGTTATTTGACGACTGTAAACATGTTATTTATTGAATATGACGTGTACTTCAATAATTGTTATGTATTGAAGTGTGTTATTATGTGCTTTTCGTCGCAGTATGTTATTTTGATCGCAAATGAGTATTTTCATTGGTTGACTGCCTCGTTGGTCTAGTGGTCGCAAGCGCTACTGCTGAGCATGAGGTCCCAGGTTTGATTCCCAGGTCGGGCAGTGTTATTTGGTTTTTCCATCTAGAATTTCACTGGAATTGCAATAGGCTCGCCCCCTATTACATGGGACTTAAACATAACTGGCGAAATGTGGGTGTACTGTAGGTACACCTTTGCCTAATCCTTAGGGAAATACAGGCGTAATATGTTGTTATAAGCAGTGATCGCCGATCGAGATACAAAATTGCATTCTATAATGGCCAACTAAAGTGTATTCTATTATAAATATACATCCGAATATTATAGAATGCACTTTTGTATCTAAAAAAATCCGGGATTTCAGGATCGACAAATTTAGAGTTCTGATTACAGAATCGAATGTATATTTACTTACGTTCAGGTGTTGGCTAATATGCAATGCACTTTAAAAATCTCGCGATTCCGGAATTTAGTACTTTATGACTATAGAAATGCTAGCTAATGTTGTAAAGTAGGAGGCAAACTGGCATAACACATAGCGACAAACAACTCGGTGAATTGAGTTTCGTTAAAAAATGATTACATTATATTCATTTTTATGTTCACACCGCGAAAGTAACCGTCATAAGAGGGTTGATAAGTCGTTTCCATACCATGCATCCGATTAGTTGTGCATTGCCGGATTTTATTGAATTCCGTGATTTATATTAAGAAAAAAAAATATGAAGCCGAAAATTTACTTTAGGTAAATTTGCATCCGATTATCCGACCTCTGGTTATAAGTCTGCTCATACATGTCATAAATTATTTATTAACTATGGTCTCTCTAAACAGTGCACACAAGTTATTTGTGTTAGTTAACTTACGAACTCCGAACAAGCTTATGAACAAATATTTTGCGATATAATAAAAGTAAATCTTACGTAAAATAAGTATTGCCTCTAACACTTTTCAGAGTCAGCCTTACTGACTAAAACCCACCCGTATTCCTTCAGTTGCCTGTACGTTGCCACCGCCACGGTATCCCTTTCGGACTTTCCCGCATCCCCGGCAGGCATCGGTCCCATCGGAACCCTTCAGATTGCCCCTAACCCTTAGGGCGCTTATTCTGAAAGTTGGCAACGTCGCAAATAGATGTCAAATATTTCGCTGTTTTGATTAATTTGGCAATATTAATGTATGAAAATATGAAATGTGGCTAACTAGCGAACTAGAATATTAATAATGAATTGCAATTATAACACTGAATTTGATGTTGTAACCGTTTTAGGTGTAAAAAAGGCATTTGGAAGGTTTCCAAATACTTTTTTTTACATATAAAAGTAAATGTTCGGTGTTACGATATTAATTATTGCATTTCATTAACAATATTCTAGTTCGCTAGTTGGCCACATTTCATATTTCCTTACAGTATTATTGCCAAATTAATCAAAACAGGTAAATATTTGACAGCTGTTTGCGACGTTGCCAACTTTTAGTATAAGCCCTCTTAAGTGTTGATTATTTATTGTTGTCTAACAAAAACTCCTTCCTACAGATGCAAGGCAAAACCTACTGGCCAACAGCTAAAGGCCAGTCCTTAGACCTGTCAGATGGATTGAAAGTTCTCCTAGATGATGTGATATGTACCGTGCACTGGACTGAAAGGAAACTTACGGTGACTAGCGGCAAGACAGTGCTAAATGTCACGCATTACCAGATCAACGTGTTCCCTGCCAAGTAAGTATACAAATAACACTTATCGCCCAGTGGTTAAGTCCTCGCCTCTCATGCATGAGGCTGTGGATTTAAATCCGGGAAGTATCAATGTAACTTTTTCATATGTACTCTTCCGATTTTATATCGGACATTGCTGACATCGGTAAAGGAAAAAACCCGGAAACCTGGACTTATAGTTAACCTATAGACCGCTTGGTTTTATGTCAATTGCCGTACCCCCAGCGCCCAGCTAATAAATCCACAAATAAATATCTACAACGAATAGGGTCGTGCATTGTTCATCAAGCTGTACCAATTAGTTTATTTATCGCTTTGACTGAAACAGCATGGTTGACTTTTACCAACCCCATGCCTCGATGCGTACCGTTATGCAAAAGGCCGCCACACCATGATACCATCGAGTGACAAACCGCAATTCACATAGTGCATCTAAGAATCTATGGTGTATGAAATTATGGATTGTTAGTGAACTAAATTATTTTAATTACTAAAACAAGAACTGCACTGTACACGTTTAATTAGTAATCTAGTACTTATTTTATACTCTCATGTCTTAGTTTATGTATATTATGTATTATTGTTGTTTCCTAAATTTATTCAATTCAATTCAATTCAATTCAATTCCATTTATTTCAATCAATGTCAGATCATACACACAATACATATATCAAAATTCAATTAAAATAAATATAAAATTAATGTGATATGTCAAATTAAAATGATAAAATTAAAATCTAAAATTACATAATTAAATTCAAATCAAAATAAAAAATCAAAAAACAACTAGGTATAAATAAAATTAAAACTATTAACAATAACTTTCAGACAATTGTTTGTTTGTCATTACATTTACCATATAACAATGATTAATGTACTGACAATCAAACCTGTTCGCAAATACACTCAGGATGGTGTTGGAGCTGGTCCGGACCCTGCGCCCCAGAGATGTGCACCGCTTTCGCATCGTCGTGTAAAAACAGTCAACACGGGCGTCAGCGAACATCCCCGACGCGCTGCAGTGCCGGGGCAACCCCAACAACACCCTGAACGCATTATTATACTGGACGCGGAGAGCGCTGTACTGCTTTTGGGTATATGACACCCACAGGCTGGCTGTGTACAGAGACGTACAGAACGCTCTAAAAAGAGTTATTTTGACGGCCCCCGAGCAACGTGCAAACCTGCGGGCGATCATATTGGCCCTCACAGACAACGCTCTCCGCTCCCTATTAATGTCCGCATCGTCCCTCAGGTCAGAGGTCACAATATGCCCGAGATATTTAAACTGTTCAACTCTTTTTAACTTCACCCCGTTTAATTTAATAGTTGGAACAGTATCCGGGCATCTCCGACCCCTGGCCCGAAAGACCATGCATTCACTCTTCCTGGCGTTATAGAGCAAACCGTGATTCCGCGCATAACGCTCGCAGATGCCGAGCAACCTGGTCAGACCACACACCGAGGCGCTCAGCAGCACCATGTCGTCCGCGTAACTAATATTGTTGACACAAATACCGTCTATATGGCAACCAACACGGGTGCTGCTGAGCTCCTCTATCAGTGCGTTCACGTACAGGTTGAAGAGCCTTGGCGAGGTCAGCCCCCCCTGCCTCACCCCGCACTCCAACCTGTACGGCTCCGACAGAGCACCTGACCATCGAACGACGTTGACCTGGTTAAGATACCAGTACTTGAATATTTCTATCAGTTCGAGAGGCATGGAGATGTTATATAACTTCTGCCATAAGATGTCATATTTAACCAGGTCAAACGCTTTCGAGAGGTCGAGAAAACAAGCGTAAGTAGGTGTGCTCCTATCGGCGTAGTACCTAACAGTTTGCTTCAAACACAAGATAGCTGACTCAGTAGACAATCCCGGCTTAAAACCAAATTGATTATCATGCGTGTCTATATACCGGTCCAGCCGTGTATTGAGCAAACTGTCAAGAACCTTAGCAAGTACTGTAGCCAGTGAGATTGGCCTGTAGTTGCTCGTGTCGCTTAGGTCACCGGTTTTACTCTTCACAATTGGTACCACCACGGTCCTCATCATCTCTGCTGGTAAGTACGCATGTCCCAAACAAAATGAATAAAACATGGCAAGAACTCTGGGCAGGTGGACGCCGGCATGCTTTAGATGTTCAATGCTCAGGCTGTCATGTCCAGGAGACTTTCCCCGCGACATTGACTTTATTACTCCCTTAACATCCTTCGCTGTGACTTTGGTACATATCTCCTGTCCATGTGACCCTTCTACACTGAAAGACCGTGATGGTCCCAATGGCGATTTCACCAGAAACTGATCTTTAAATATATCAGCAATACATTTCGGGTCACTGACACCGTTGACGCACACGGGCAAGCCCGGCTTATTATTTAGCCTACTAGTTGTTTTCCAGAAGTTACGAAAGTCATGCTTCGAATGGTGAGAAGCGAGGATATCCATCTTTATCTGATCTGTATTATTTTGACACCACTTTAGGCGTGATTTAAAGATTTTGCGACTCTCCCGCATCTCCTCCCAAATACGTCCTTGAGTCGGTTTACCCCACAGTACCCATTCCCTAAATTTAACCCGAGCTACCCCGTGAGCGTCACGCACATGTTTGTTCCACCCGATCACCGGTTGTTTTCTTCTTGGCTTAACAATAGTATGACTGTCAGAGGCGGCTTTACACAATGCATTAACAATCTTACTATACATACTATCAATTATATGCATATGATCTTGGTTGTCACAACGTTTATCACTACAGTCACTGAGCTCAGGCGGAAAATCAATGTGTTTTAAACTGTCATTACTTAATTTATGATACAAATCTATTTGTTCAAGGTTTCTCTCCCCCCATTTTATCCTATTAAATTCAAAATTTTCTTGCAGCACCTTTGGTTTTACATTATTTATATTACATGTAATAAAGAGTGGCAAGTGATCAGACCACACCGGATCATACTTAATGTGTGTATCGACTACGGTTTGAAAAGCCGACTCAGTTACAACACAGTGGTCTAACCATCTTAGCGCCCCATTAGCATCACTTATAAAACTATATGTGTTAGACAATAAACCTAAATTTATAATATCGGCACATTTCCAATCCAAATCGTTACAAAAGTTTAAAAGTTCATAAAAGAATTGCTCACCCGGGTGGGCGTTGAAATCACCGAGCATGTATACACACTCAACATGTTCACTGCTCACAACTGCGCTCAACGTTGCTAAACAATCCGTAAATTCCACTAGATTCACCGTGTTATCAGTCGGCATGTACACACTGAATACTAAAAATGACCTTTGCCCTATCACCACTTTAATACCGCACACTCGATTATTATCACATTGCACTATAGTAACATTATCAAAGATTTTCTTATTCCATAACAATGCAACGCCTCCCCACGGTCGTCCTGATATCATCCCCGTTGACGTGTCCATGGGCGATACACCCGTATATGCGAAGTCATCATCGATACAGCTCAGGAAATGAATGTCGTGCGGCATTAGCCAATGTTCCTGCAAGGCAATTATGTGAGATGTTCGACACAACTGTCGTACATCATCTACTGAGCGCTTCACATTCTTACAGTTGAAAGTTACGAAGTTGCATAATTCTTTATTTGCTTCATTCATTTCGGTTTTTGATCGGCCGTCACAGCGCAACTACCGTTCGTACTCCTCTGTCGAAAATGTACAAACCGTCTAAATATGACTCCTTCTGGCCATAAATTATTATCTAAGAACATAGATAACTTCTGCTCCGATACAAAAAACTTAAAAGCTTTATGATGCTTTTCTTGTTTTATTATAATTTCCTTCAAAGTTACCATCTCATTCGTTTTTCTGTATAAATAGTTTATTATGTCTTTGTCCGTAGTATCCCTGTGAATATTTGTTATGAATATTGGAACTTTTTGTCAGCGGCTTTGAAGCACCCTTCAATATCTTTCGAAATTCCGGACTTCCCATGATAACGATAATTAAAGTTCTTGCGTTTCGATACGGTCTTCCAGCCTTCATTATCCTTGTCATTCGTTCCAGATTCACCCACTGTGTTTATTGCGCTGTGGCGCTCGACTCTTTTCTCAGCTGTTATTAAACAGTTATCGGCGCACAGGCCGGCCGACGTAGCAGGTAGCGGTGACGTCACCTCGGGTCCCCGCTCCACACCGCTCGCCGCTGTTATATTCTCGACTACATTCAATGCCGGTGACCGTTGTCTCGGCACCGCCGACTTACGTGCATTTTGTGTTAAGTTTACCCTCAACATTTCTCGGTATTGTGGAATATTATCACCAGAACTGTACTTTTGGTTATTAGCTGGCTCATTTAACGTAGAATTGTTTATAGTGGAATCGTTTATATCATGCGAGAGACCAACTGGGCCACTATCATACAGCTGCCATGCTCCGCGCCTTTTATTCACGTTCTGCGGAGACACAGTTGATAATGAGTCATTTCTCAACTGTAGTAACTCAGATCTGCACTCACACAGCTGCTCTTTTGTAACGTAATTAGCTTTAACTATATCTAGTTCACTCTGCACTTTTAGTAGGTCTTTCAATAACTTCGTGCAATCAAGATGATCAAAAAGAATAGGGGGTAGCTTCTCCAGCTCTCGAGCCACAAAAATCGGTATTATATCGGGTTCAGTCGATTTAAAGAGGCTCATTATATCGCCTAGATCTCTTCCCTCCTTTCCCTTGTTCTTCCGATTTATCTTGACTTTGTCCGTTGGAATAGATTCAAACAGTAACGACTTAGCTTTTTTAATTTCTTCGCTCGTAAATGACGTTGAACATATTCGCACCAGCGTTTCCTCGTCTATTATCGAGATTTTATTCTGAATATAGGATAAAAGCTCGTTGATCACTATATTACACGAGTTACACTTGATAATTTCCGACATATTGACTACATTTATCAATACGGCACACGGAGTAGGTACGCTCACAGCGCGCCCGGCACGGAGGGATGCGCGCGCGCGACTATGACAATAGGGCCACAAGTACAAGACTATGGCGTTATGTTACGCACAATTACAGATATAAGTATATTTTTATTTTTTTACATGTAAATACTACGTTCGGTTGAATCACACATATATCAGTGGAAAAGAATACTTAATTACTTACCCGATTTAATACATCACACAGTGGAACGTCAATGGGACATTCCATAGGTAATTGCTGAAAACCAGCGCTGTTGACGTTAGGTTGGCCCGAAGTCACAGCATTTCGCTGAGCAATGACCTGTTCTTGCACAGATACGACGCACAGCTTAATTTTGCTTATTGTTTAGTACATATTAGGTAGAATTTAACTCTGAAATCGGCATTTTGTTTTGTTGTTTTTGTTGTCATTTGACAATGTTGCAACCACAGACACAGATTACGTAATGTCTCATAATATATAAATTAGTCTATGGTAATGTCACAACACTGAGTAAATTACGCAATATTTTCTATGGTCCGAGGCTTTGACATCAACCAATGAACAACATTTCCAGACGTTTTTTTGTTGGTTGAATACGAGGCTTTTGGCTACTTTTGTATTTTCGTGTGTTTTGTTTGTGCAAAATAAACATATTTTCTTTCTTTTCTTTCTTTCTTCTTTCATTGGAATAAAAAACAAAAAAACGAACCCTAACCTAAGCCGAAACTGTCAAATATTCTCAATCAGTTTTGAACCTTATGCTTCAGTGATAAAGTTGAAAATCTATTAAAGAAATTTGATAGATTGTAGTAAGTTGACGTGCTGGCGTCTGTACATACATAATAAAATATATAAATAAATAAAATAGGTTCTCAGTCGTATAAATACGACTGGGGCGGCACGGACACAAAAACATTTGTGGTATTAATTCGACTGAGGCGGACAGTACGTTAATATAAGTCTGAAATCGCTAACCCGTCTTGAGCGAACGTGGTGATCAATACTCGTGCCTTCTCTGTATGAGAAGAGGCCTTTGCCCTGCAGAGCGGTTTTGACACATAACTGTGAAAACCACCCTTACTGCTCCGTAATAAAGGCGCTTGCAAACAATTACCTTAGATGTGCGGTTGTAATTACTCTCTTTTGCTTATAGCACAGTAGCATAATAAGTTATCAGATTAAATGCGACTTGGATAAATGAATGAATTTGAACCAATGGTTTTTGCATATTAATTACTAGCGACCCACGTTCGTTTTTACGACTAGACAATACATCGCGAATTATTTGTTATATATCTGAGTTTTATATGAACTTATTATACGCATAAACCTTTTGGAATACATTCTGTATATGGTGGTGAAAGCTGCACCAAAATCCATTGTGTCGTTAAACGGTTACATAGACAGACACGAAAAGCGACTTCTTAACACGTCTTGTTTCCCCGAAGGTTTGGGCAGAAGTGCACCAGAGAGTGGTGACTATAGGTGCATCTCTGCCCAACCCTTCGGTAAAGCGACTTTCTTTAATAGTATGTATATGTCGTAAATACGTTACTGAGTTGACTAATCTGGACGCCAGCGCCGCCTAGCGGCGCTCGACAGAGTCTACAACATTACGTTTGGACCAGTCGGAGCTAAGCAGAGTTTGCCTGTAGCGGTCGTGCAGTGAACACGTTTAGAAACTGACGTGCGTTCCGAATAGTTGTGTCGTGTACCTACAGTGTGTGTAATGTAGTGTGGTTAATTTGATCGTGAATTATAATTTGATTTGAACTGCAAAAGGTTTTTCTATTGCGCAATAACTAAATATACTACTGTGGGCGTACTCACAGTAGTTAAAATATGGCTGATACTAACAAAAGAGACACACCCTCTCCGTCATATACATAGATGCTACACGTGTTTTATGGATACTTTCATAACACGATCAAACTAACAAGAGACGATCTACACTGGACAGCAAATAAACCGAGCCACCCGCTACCTAGGCACTCTAATTCGATTTTCTCAAAAACTAAAAAACCTACAATTATCAAACTACAGAAAGTGCGTTTCATGGTGATTCAAATGAAAGGAAACTCATTGGGTTTAATCAATATTTCTGTGTTTATTAAGGATTTTACAAAGAAGAGTCGTTTTCCAGTCGTGACAATCGTTAAAAATGATAAAGTGAAAAAAAAAATTAAAGCCAAAAACAAAGATAAAATCAAAAAAAAGTTTTTGATCAATATTCCGTATTCCCTCCCCTTGCTCGGATAACTGCCAGCATCCTTGTATTCATCGACCTTACGAGCCTGACGATAAAATCTTGAGGAATTGTATTCCACTCCTCTTCAATTGCGATTCGCAGCTCTGGAAGCCTTGTTGGAGCAGGTACCCGGGCTCGAACCCGACGTTTCAGCTCATCCCATAAGTGTTCTATCGGATTCAAGTCCGGGCTTCGAGCTGGCCAGTCCATCGTACGAATGCTGACGTCGCGTAGATACTGGGTCACCACATGAGCATCATGAGGCCGTGCATTATCATGCATCAATTGCATATCCTGTCCGATATATCCTGCGTAAGGTACCACATGGTCTGCGAGGATTTTAGTAATGTAGCGATGAGAAGTCAGTCCACGTGTACGGCCCGTCGGTTCGATGAAAACTAACGCTGTATGTGCTGTTAACGAGATGCCGATGCCGCCCCAGACCATTATAAGAATAAGAATAAGAATATTTATTTGCATAAAAACATGGTATAGAAGATGGTACAAAAATTAAATACAGAGCATACATGTTTTTGCTTAACATTATAAGCGTGCAAATTTTTCGTGCATAAGTAGGTACATTATATTATTATTTACTATTTAAAATCTTACAGTCATTTAAATTTTTTGTCAAAAAAATCTTTTACACTATAAAAACTATTAGTGGACAGCCAATCATACAATTTACTTTTAAATAATCTTGTATTTACATTTTTTAGGTCGCTCGGTATCTTATTAAATATTTCTACACACATATACAAACAGCTTTTATTATATTTAGCTAGCCTTGGCATGACATCCAGTACGAGCCTGTGAGGGTCACGCCGGTTTCGGGGATGTACATCGTCTGCTTTTATAAATAATTCCTTATGCTTCCACACAAACATGCATATCTCATATATATAAAGAGACGGTAGCGGTAACAAACCAAGTTTCTGAAATACCGGCCGACAAGAATCGTCGGATTGAAGCCCGTAAATTGCTCGAATGCATTTTTTTTGTGCAACAAATGCTCTATTTTGATCGGTGCTATTGCCCCACATAATCAATCCATAGCGTAACACCGATTCAACATATGCATGATATGATGTTATTGCCGTTTGGATGTTTGTTATATTCCTTATTTTTTTTAGCGCGTATACAAACTTATTTATACGTTTTGAGACATTATCGACGTGGGATTTCCAATTCATATCTTGATCCAAAGTAACACCTAGAAACTTAGTTTGCGTTACTTCAATAATTTTATTTATATTAATTTTTTTATTATATTGAGAATTATATGATCGGTGAAATTGAATATATACAGACTTTGCAAGATTTAATGATAAATTATTTTTATTTAGCCATTCAATCAGTATGTCAATTATGTTATTAATTTCCGCTTCATGATCGTCAATTGTATTATTATTTTTATCAGATGTCACAATAATGGAAATGTCATCAGCAAATAATATACATCTATGATTAGTTATATTAGTAATAGAATTAATATAAAGAAGGAATAAAATTGGGCCTAATACACTTCCTTGTGGGACGCCATATTTGTTACATTTGAGTTCAGAAGAGTGTGGTTTCATATCGTTATATCCATTCAGTTTTGTAATTATAACACGCTGTTGTCTGTTACTCAAGTATGTCGATATCCATTGAAGTACAATGCCTCTAATGCCAATTGCCTCCAATTTCTGTAGTAACAGGTCGTGAGATACAAGGTCGAAGGCTTTAGATAAGTCAAAAAACAACCCTGTAGTAAGGTGGTTTCGGTTAATATTAGTCATTATGGTTTTTATAAGAGTGAAGATAGCTAGTGTTGTGGATTTTTTTTTTGGAAGCCAAATTGATCTTTTTTAATAATGGTAAATTTATCACAATAGTCAATCAATCTCTTACACATACATTTTTCGAAAATTTTAGATATAATAGGTATTAATGTTATAGGTCGATAATTATTAATGTCAGATTTTTCTCCTTTTTTAAAAAGTGGCTTAACAATTGATACTTTTAGTGATTCCGGAAAAGTGCCAAGTGTAAATGATAAATTTATTAAGTATGTCATTATAATAATAAGTTCATCAGTGCATGCTTTTATAATCTTAGTATTAATTTCGTCATAACCTGCCGAACTTGTGTTTTTTAATGATGACATCACCGCTCTGACTTCGTTTTCAGACACAGGTTTTAGAAACATCGAATGAGCTAGTGAACTTTCGTCACAGTTCGGCTTTGTACTTGTGCTAGAGTGTCCTGTATTAATATAGTGGTTATTAAACGCAGTTGCAATTTCTATGGGGTCTGTAAGTACTTTATTGTCAATTAAGATGTGTTCTATTTCGTTCTTATAATTACTGCCGATAATTTCATCCTTAATTACGTTCCATACCGCTTTGCATTTGTTTTCACTTTTGTTAATAAATTTTATATTTGCATTCCTCTTTGAGCTGTAAATGCATTTCTGTAAAAGTTTTGAATATTGATTATATTTAATTTTATTGTTTAGCTTTTTATTTTTATAGTATTGATAACGTAAGAACCGTTTTGTTTTACAACTTTTTTTAAGTCCTTTACTTATCCAGTTCTGTCTTTTTTTGTTTTTGGTGTTTATCTTTACTCTTATTTTTGGGAAGCATAAATTAAAGAACAGGCACAGTGTTTCGTGAAAAGTGCTAAATGCTTTGTTTATGTCCTTCTCAGCGTAAGTTTCGGACCAAGACAAATTTTGTAAGCATTCTTTGAACTTCTGAATGTTACTTGAGCTGAAAACTCTTTTGTAGGCATAGTACGTTGCTTGATTTTGTGCATTACAGATCCTCCTCCATAAGCAACAGTTTCCTCGATGCAACACTGAGAATAACGTTCTCCAGGGCGACGATATACTCTCTGACGTCGATCACTTCCATGTAGGTCTCATCAGTGAAGAGTACATTACTCCACTGCTCTAATGTCCAATCCCTATCCACTCGAGCAAATTCAAGTCGTGCTCGACGGTGTGCTACCGTTAATGCTGGGCCTGTTGCAGCTCTTTTTGGGTTCAGGTTCCGTTCAGCAAGTCTCCTTCTGACGGTATCTGAACTTATGACCACTTGGCGTTCGTCACGCAGACTTTGTTGAACTTGAATTGCGTTGAGGTGGCGATTTCGCAGAACAATCAGGTGGATATAACGATCATCTGCTGCTGATTTAGCCCTAGGTCTGCCCGTACCTGGACGGCGATCGAATGTTCCAGTCTCTAGGTATCGTCTGTTAACTCGTTGCACCGAAGATCTGCTGATTCGAAGCCTTCGAGCGACTTCACGTTGCGCAATGCCTGCTTGAAGTAATGCTACAGCTTGAGCTGCTTCCTGAGGTGTTGTATCCATTATTAATCGAAAAAAGTAGCAAAAACACACGCGTCTGAGCAAACGATGGACAAAAACTAAAGAAATGATAAGAAATATCCGACTACCCTCATTGTAGAGAAAAAGAACGCTAATTTCAAACTCTGGTGAAAACAGAGCAAATCGTTAGCATTGTGTTTGTTGCTTGATTACAATGTGAGTTGACGGTACTTTCGAATTAATTTGTAGTCATTTTAATCACCATGAAACGCACTTTTTGTAGGTATAACTTTGATAGTTGTAAGTTTTATACTTTTTGAGAAAATCGAATCAGAGTTCCTAGGTAGCGGGTGGCTCGGTTTATTTGCTTAACAATGAATAGTCCATGCCATAATAAACCTTAACACCCGTTACCTAAAGTTCGAAACATTAACGCTCAGCTTGATACCGAAACGCTTTTAGAATCAATACAATTTAATAACGATTCACAAGCTCAACCATCAAAACATTGCGTGTATTCAGGACCTTACCGTTAAAAAGGCAATTCTGCACTTAAGTACTATAATTACTTAGCTAATGCGTTTATTGTACCATATACTTTAGGGACTAAAGAAATCAAGTAGCTTTTAACAGTTATTTTCTTTTGAATAATGGTTATTGCAAATATTTGACATTTAATGTTGGCTTAAAATTTATTTTTAATTAAATTTCGTTTGAGTGGTGCCATCAAATTAACAGTTGCATTTAGATGGAGTCTTATATCTCGCTGTTTGGAAGTAATACAAAAATATGGAATTATAATAATCGACGTGCGATATGCACTTGCATTGATAGTCGTGTCATGTGTACAGTGCGTTCATTATAACCTGACCCGTGACGCGATTGGTAGCACTGAATTTTGTAGTCCTGTGATTGGTAGTACTGTTCTGTCAGTCGCCATTTTATGTAACTTGATGCTATGAATCAAATTGTACCTTTTTGAGAGAAATAAATTACTTACTATTACTATTTTGAACTCTATTAGTATTGAAACTAAGACGGCAAAATTCAGTGTACTTTTTATTCAGATAAACAACTAAACATCACTATGACAATCCCGTCACGTGAGACCCAATCATCAATCAATCAGCTTATGACAGGACAGAAGTTCATTCTTAGGTATGCGTTTGGTACCCCGTCCCTCGAGGCGGTTAAGAGAGGACGGGGTTGCGTTGCAGCACGGTTCGGGGAGATTGTCGTGGTAGGCGCGTACTTCTCCCCGAACCGAACTCTCGCCGAGTTCCACAACTCCCTTGCGGAGTTAAGAGTCGTCGTCGTCGGGTTCTGTTCCCTCCCCGTGCTCGTCCTCGGGGACTTCAATGCCAAGAATGTGGCTTGGGGTTCCCGGTATACGGACACACGGGGCAGGATGGTGGAAGACTGGGCGCTGGAGACAGGCCTGGTCGTCCTTAATCGGGGTTCTGTCCCCACGTGTGTGCGGATGCGGGGTGAATCAGTGGTGGACATCTCGTTCGCTAGCCCCGCTCTGTCGCCGCGTGTCATTGACTGGCGCGTCATGGAGGGGGTGGAGACGTATTCCGATCACCGGTACATCCGGTTTGACGTCTCCGCCCAGACCTCGAGCGCGCCGGTCCGACAGGCCCCGAGTGGTCCGCGGTGGGCGCTGAAGCAGCTGGACCGGGAGCTCCTCCTGGAAGCCTCGATCGTGCAGGCCTGGGTGTCATCACCGGACAGGCCTGTCGACATCAATGACGAGGCGGAGTGGTTCCAGGAGGCCATGTCCGAGATATGCGACGTGGCAATGCCCCGGGTCTAGCCCGGACGTGCTTTGCGCCAGGTGTACTGGTGGTCGCGTCAGCTGACGACACTGCGCATTGCGTGCGTTACTGCGCGACGCCGGTACACTAGGCACCGCAGGCTCCGTATTCGACCTCCGGATATGGAAGCCATTCAGGCGGAGCTGTACGAGGGGTACAGAGCGGCGAAAACCGCCCTCCAAGCGGAGATCCTGCGGGCCAGGGCACTGGCCCGCGAGGAGTCGCTGGAGACTCTGAACAGAGACCCGTGGGGACGCCCATACAAGATGGTGCGAGAGAAACTCCGCCCATGGGCTCCCCCGCTGACGCAGAGTCTCCGGCCACAGCTTGTGGGGGACGTGGTGAGCGCTCTGTTCCCTTCGAGAGGGGAACATGCCTCCCCACCCATGGCTCCGCCTACTGCGGTGCCCGATGCGGACCACACCGCCGACGACGACGACGATGCTCCGGAGGTGACCGAGGTAGAGATGAGGGTGGCGGTACGTAGGCTGAATGCCAGAAATACCGCCCCAGGACCCGACGGCTTACCTGGGAAAGCCTGGGTCCTGGCGTCAGAGGCTCTCGGGCCTCGACTAAGGGGGCTCCTAAGCGCATGCTTGGAGAGGGGCCAGTTCCCGCTTCGTTGGAAGACGGGGAAACTGGTCCTCATCAAGAAGCCGGGGCGCCCTGCGGACTCTCCGTCCGCTTACCGGCCCATAGTGCTGCTCGACGAGGTGGGCAAGCTCTTTGAAAGAGTCATTGCAGACCGCCTCGTCGGGCGGCTGGTGCGGGTGGGGCCGGAATTGGCGGAGAGCCAGTTTGGTTTCCGCAGGGGGCGCTCCACGGTGGACGCCATCATGCGCGTGCGAGCCCTCACGACGGGGGATGCGGTGGCTCGGGGTGGGGTCGTCTTGGCGGTGTCTCTAGACATCGCCAACGTCTTCAATACCCTGCCCTGGAGTTGCATCAGGGAGGCACTCCGGTATCACCGGATGCCGACCTACCTCTGTCGTGTGGTCGAGGCCTATCTGGCAGACAGGGCCATCATCTACCCCGGTCACCAGGGAGAGTGGAACCGGCGAGAGATGTCGTGCGGTGTCCCACAAGGATCGGTCCTGGGGCCGCATCTGTGGGACATCGGATACGACTGGGTGCTGCGCGCCGACCTCCCCAATGGCGTCAGCGTCGTTTGTTACGCTGACGACACGTTGGTCCTGGCGCAGGGGAGGTCGCACCAGGCGGCGGCCGAACTAGCGACACACGGGGTTGCGACAATCGTGGCCAGAATCCGGCAGTTGGGACTCGAGGTGGCCTTGCACAAGTCTGAGGCCATGTGTTTTCATGGTCCTCGGAACGCGCCACCGTCGGGTTCCCAAATAACGGTAGGAGGGGTTCACATCGGCGTCGAGTCGACGATGAAGTACCTGGGACTCGTCCTCGACAGTCGGTGGAACTTCGTGGAGCATTTCCGACGTTTGGCTCCCAGACTGGACCGGGCCGGGGCTGCCTTGAAGCGGCTCCTGCCCAATCTTGGGGGTCCAAACGCCTCCTGCCGGAGGCTATACGCGGGGATCGTGCGGTCCATGGCCCTGTACGGGGCACCGGTGTGGGCGCATTCGTTGAGGCGGCGGCCTGCCCGCCGGTTGAACGCGTCCCAGAGGGTCATGGCCACCCGGCGGGGATACCGCACGGTCTCCGGTGAGGCGGCGAGCCTCCTTGCCGGATTGCCGCCATGGGATCTGGAGGCAAAAGTCCTCGCGCAAATTTGGGAGTGGCGCGGGGAGGCGAAACGCCGGGGCTTGACTCCGATGCCGCGAGAAATCGCGGCACAGCGGACAGAGCTCCGACGGGATCTCATGGCGTCATGGAGAGTGCGATTGTCGCAACCCAGTGCTGGGCACGCCACTATTGCGGCGATAAGTCCCCTCTTTGAGGAGTGGCTGGAGAGGCGCCACGGCGTCCTCACCTTCCGCCTGACGCAGGTCCTCACCGGACACGGCTGTTTCGGAAGGTACCTGTTTCGGATAAGGCGGGAGGAAACGCCCGGGTGTCATCACTGCGTGGATCGCCCGGAGGACACGGTGGAGCATACGGTGGAGGTATGCCCGGCTTGGGCAGAGCACCGCCGTGTCCTCGTGGAGGCGATCGGTGGCGGGGATCTCTCGCGTCCGGCCCTGGTCCAGGCCATGGTACGGAGCGAGAGGGCATGGGAGGCCGTCACCTCCTTCTGCGAAGCAGTAATGCTCGCGAAGGAGGAGGCGGAGCGCGTGAGGGAGAGGCAAATTTCGCGCCCTCACGCCCCTAGCCGCCGCAGGAGGAGACGCCCCGGGCGTCGGGAATCGATCGCGGATTCCCGGCCACCGTAGGCGCGGGCTTGCGGACGGTGAGCAATGGGTAGCTCGCCGTCCGGTAAGGACCAAGCCCGGGTCGACGGCGCGTTGTGTTCCACGCGCGCCTCAAAGAGTGTCAGCGAGTGAAGGGGTCCGATGAGACCATTGCCTGCCGGGGTTGCGGGAAAGTCCGAAAGGGATACCGTGGCCCCCTGGCATTGCACAGGCAAGAGAAGGAACACGGGTGGGTTTTAGTCAGTAAGAGTCTGACACGCCCTCGAGTTAGAGCGGGAGGTGTCATTTGAAGATTTCCCACCCAAAAAAAAAAAAAAAGGTATGCGTTTGGTGCCTTATTATTTTGGTCTTGTAACGCATATATTATCTAACTTTATGTATATTGATGAGCGGGAGGTGTCATTTGAAGATTTCCCACCCAAAAAAAAAAAAAAAAAGGTATGCGTTTGGTGCCTTATTATTTTGGTCTTGTAACGCATATATTATCTAACTTTATGTATATTGATGAATTACAAAGAGTTCCATTCAAAGTCAAAAGTCAAATAATTTATTTCAATTAGGCACAAAAAAGGCACTTTTGGCGTCAAAATTTAAAAAATAATAATAACTGATTCTAGTCGCCCATTCCAAAAGGTAATTTTCGTATGGAGAAGAATGGGCAAAAAACTCCACCGTTACTCTTTTAAAATGTTTTCATTATATCTTGTATACACTAATTATATAATTATGTGAAGACAATGCACCTAGAATAAGATTACTATACCACGATAGGTAAAAAGAATGAAAAATGAAGGAATGACATAAATGATTTATGTGATAGATGCATGGTGCTCTTAAACTTACAAACATTGTAAAATTATACGATCCTAACATTTTAACAAGTAATACTAATAATAAGTCAGTGTATGAGTTCAAGTAATCACAAAATATAAAATAAATGTTCTTATTTAAATGATAGACAACAGCAAGTTCAAATAAACGGTATCAATTCACTAGGTTTAAAAGTAAAAATGGGTGTGCCACAAGGCTCGATATTGGGTCCATTCCTCTTATAAAAAATAATATTATACAATTAAATTGGCAACCAGTTCGACTTTGTCTAGATTCTGAATTGTCCTATGGAGCAGGACCAGCATGTTTCCAAGCATTTTTTTGTTGGATATAATCCATTTGTAACTCATCAACATCCATAAGATCAAGGCAAGGCCGGCTGTCGCTGAAAACCAGCTCTGTTTTGCAAAGGGCCGCAGCATTGCAATGTAGTGATGGCCGTTCTGAGTGGATGTGTCGCATATTTTTTTCGCTTAAGATCCACTAAAGGGTCAGTTTAGTTTAATATGCTTGAAATATCTTGCATTTTAGAAATAGCAATATTTCTATAATTATATCTAATTCTACAGGATCGTTTGCTCCCCTCTGGTTCTTCTCGCAGACAAGATTCTCAGCATAACTTACGACAATAAGCTGAGCAACCAGCTGTGCGGTGCGTGGGTGCAATGCTCGGCGGGGGCGGGGCGAAGCGCCGTGCTCGCGTTGTTGCTGATGCTCATGTGCCAAGTGCGAGCGGGACAACTGGCGCTGTGTGGTGAGTGTTGTACAATAAGCTGAGCAACCAGCTGTGCCGCCTTACTTTGTCATTAATTCGGTTATTTACAGTCTTTGTATGTGTACGCATATCTATGGAATAGGGAGGCCTTCTGTTACAGGTATCTCCATACTTATAAGAAGCCTCTATAATTTGTTTGTTAATATGAAATAAACTTATATTTTTATAAACAATTAGCTGTGCCCCGCGGTTTCACCCGCATAAGTCTCGATCCCGTGGGAGTATTGGGATAAAACGTATCCTATGTCCTTCTCCAGATCATGGTGTACCCATGTGCTAAATGTCATCCAAATCCGTTCAATCGTTTTAGCGTGAAAGCGTAACAAACAAAGAAACTCACTTTTGCATTTTATATTACTAGGATAGTTAGGATGATGGCCCAGATGGATAGCAGAAACCCTCCGGAACAAAAGTATTGACTGATGACCTCTTATCGCAATTGCGTTAAGAGGGAACAGGGCCTGAGATTCTCCATACAAATGTATTCCCCTTTTTTCTTCCTGAATAATGCCACTAGAGCAATCAGTTTTTTTTCATAAAATTAAGGTCTGCTGAAGACACGTTTGTTCCTTTTTTTAACCGACTTCAAAAAAAGGAAAAGGCCTGAGGCTGAAAATTTATGACCCTCCAAAGTAACAAAAAAAGCTCCGATTTTACCGCCGTGATTAGAGGACTACTAGACAAATTCGAAAAGTTTTTAACCTATAAGAAAATTATGGGACCCAGTAAACTCCTTCTTAAAAAAATTATGTAAAAAATTATTGAATCGGCTCTGTTTTCGAGGAGAAGAAAGGGGAATACGAAACGTCAATCTCGTAATTTTTTTTGTGATATAATCGGTCTGAGCTAGCTTTCCTTATCGCACTCTATGGTGGCAGACTTGAGGGTAAGATGACGTCAATACTTAGTCGGGCCATAAATACTGTTACAATTAAAAATATGAAAGATATTACATTTGAATTTGGAATCTGTCATTTTTATACGATTGTTCATTGAGTTTTCTAATTTTGGCGCCAATACATTGTAAGTACAATATTTTGCGATATTAAAATGGAGAGGGGTGATAAAGAGAACCGAATCGCTGTGATTGCATTACACAAAGTTGATATGGAGCCAAATGCAATTTTTAAAACTCTCCATACGCTTGGGCTATTACAATGAGACCTCCTCTGTTTGTGACAGAAAAAGATCTGGCCGTCCACGTAGTGTTCGTACGAAAAAGGTGGTCGAAGCAGTAAGGGAAAGAATTCGAAGCAATCCTGTCCGAAAGCAAAAGATTTTATCTCGGGAGATGAAGATAGCACCCAGAACCATGTCGCGTATTTTAAAAGATGACTTAGGACTTGCAGCCTATAAGAAACGCACTGGTCATTTTTTAACTGATAATTTAAAAAAGAATAGGGTGGTAAAATCGAAACAACTACTGAAGCGGTACACAAAGGGAGGTCACAGAATTTTTTTGTTTACGGATGAGAAAAGAGCAACATTTTGACAAACAACATGACGTATTTATGCTCAAAGGTCTAAGGAAGCTTCCCAATTAGTCGACAGAGTGCAACGTGGGCATTATCCGACTTCAGTGATGGTTTGGTGGGGTGTTAGCTATGAAGGAGTGACAGAGCCATATTTTTGTGAAAAAGGTATCAAAACATCGGCACAAGTGTATCAAGATATCATTCTTGAGAAGGTAGTTAAGCCCATTAACAACACCATATTCAATAACCAAGTATGGTCCTTCCAACAAGACTCGGCGCCGGGTCATAAAGCTCGGTCCACGCAGTCTTGGTTGGAAGTGAACGTTTCAGACTTCATCAGAGCTGAAGACTGGCCGTCGTCTAGTCCCGATCTTAATCCGCTGGATTATGCTTTAAGGTCAGTTTTAGAGAGTACGGCTTGCTCTAAACGCTATGATAATTTGGAGTCCCTAAAACAATCCATACGATTGGCAGTGAAGAATTTTCCCATGGAAAGAGTGCGTGCTTCTATTGATAACTGGGGCCCTATTATGAACTCTTATTTCCAGGCAGTTTACGGCGTAAACAGAACTGCCTTGCAATTTCGTATTATGAACTCGTCAAACAAGCCAGTCAGTGGTCACGTGACACCCTGGCCGGCTTCTGCCCGACTATTGGCTGGAAATACCGTATTATGAACGTTCGTTTGACATTTCTTGACATATTAAAACTGATATTAAGTAACCTCACAATCCAGTCAATTTCCGCTACTTCATAGGAGTTTTTATTGAATGGTTTTGGATATTTTTGGCGAAATTATTCAGAGAAAATGTCACGTGTGACGAATATGTACCGTTCGAGTTTCTGGAAACTCCGGAAAGTGGCACTTCTGATCAAAATACCAAAATAACGGTAAAATTGAAAAACTCCTACAATGTTTCAAACTAAACATAAGTTAGGCTCCGCCGAGGGCGATAACTCTCATCCATTGAACTATAATAATTTCAACAGCCTAATAAATGGTGCACCATGATAATTACAAAATATTACCATGATAGAAAGAAAGAAAGAAAATACATTTATTTGGCACATACTAAAAGGCACACAAGTAGAAAGAGAAAAAAAAAATAAGATAAAAGGAAAGAATACAAAATAAAAAGTGTAAAACTGCGTTGCATGATACCAGCAGGAATGTGTGCCTCGCGGCTACGGTTATAGGTAAATATAACATGTTGAAAACTGGATATTTAGTAAAAACACTCAAAAACACCACACCAACCATATCCATTCATTATCCATATTTTTGTTTATACTCTGAAACTAGTAGGTACTTACTAGCGCAGGGACATAATACATTCTGTGTAAAAAGTACTGGGAATTGTTCAATAAAACCATTAAGTAATTTTTATTCGTCAATATTTATTTTGTCGGCTCCAAAGTAGGCCCTTTCGCTTGCAATACAGCTACGCCAGCGCTTGACCCAGTCCTCCATACATTTTTGGTAAGCTGATTGAGGTATGGTCTAAAACTCCTTCAGTGAATTTTCTTTTATAGTTTCAATCGACTCGAAACGTCTTCCTCGAAGAGGTAATTTTAGCCTCGGAAACAGGAAAAAATCAGACGGAGCCATAACATGTGAATACGGCGCTTGGTCGATGACATTTGCTGAATTTTTGGCTAAGAACTCTTGCACAATGATGGCTTTGTGTGATGGTGCATCATCATGGTGCAAAATCTATGAATTGTCGTTCCACAAATCTGGGCCGTTTTCAGCGGATATTCTCTCGAAAACGCCTCATAATGCCTAAATAATACTTTATAATCACTGTTTATCCCTCTGGAAAAAAATCGTTGTGCACTACACCGCGGTAATCTAAGAAAACTATCAGCATAACTTTCGTGGTACTTTTTATAGAGAGTATTATACAAACAATACGATAGTATTATTTTATTAATTGCAACAATAAACATTGTCCAAGAATGAAGTTGTCAAATTCCCCGTTGAACATCAAGTGGAATACGTTCGGAAAAGAGAATCTCGCGTTACAATTTACAAACACGGAAAAAATAAATAAAAATTAATTGTATAGCACAATAAACATTGCCTTCATATTTTCACCTACTTTTAGTAACTATATTAAGATATATTTATTATTTTTATCATAAAATACGTGATCTAAATAAAACCGTAACTTACCGATACATATTTATTTGTGTTTCTGAACGTTACGGCAGTGAATTTCAAGCCAGCCACAGACAAACTAGCCAGCGTGAAGTCGGTCAGAATTACCGATGTCATAATACGAAATATATCCAGCCAGTGAAATGAATTGCCTGGAACTTGCCTGGTTTTTTAAAAGTTCGTAATAGGCCCCCTGGCCTCAACATTTAAAGGACTGCATTGCAGCCAATGGAGATCACTTCGAATAAGCTTTTTATATTTTAAATTGTTTTATTTTATGTATTAAACTAACACACTGCAAAAGTAATAAATATTATTTACAATAAAAAAAATGTTTTCTTCGTGACAATATTTATGGCAAGACTAGGTAGTTTCTTCAAATACGAATTTTTTAAATTCCTCGCAGGCCCTGTTCCCTCTTAAGCAGATATGGGTTTTCCCAGCACATATGAATGACGCTTACAGGCACAGGACACAGTCAGAAATTGGGACTTTCCAACCAGTCATACGATAATCTTGTCATCATATTCTAACAAGGGGTAATTGTCCACAGACATGTTAGACGCTGGGTGCCTCAACTTGTACAATCATAGAAGCAACGTTTTGGAAGACACAAAATATTTAGCGGATGCCTACAGAACTGCCCTGTTTTACGTCCAAGGAGTATTGTGTTCAGGTAAGTCAGTTGCTGAATAAATACAATTGCTTTTTCATTTGATTAATTATTTCGAAGTCACAAGTACCAGTTACTTTCATGTTTCGAGTCGTAATTTCATATAAAAAGGCTTGTCAGCTATGCAGTCGCTCCATGTAAAATACTGGTATTCACTCATGTATATACCAATACAGTTGGGAAAAGGCAAATGATGATGACGAGTTGGTAGAGTATGGTGATGACTTTAATATAAAACGATTGTCGGCCATTTATATTAGTGAAATAAAACGAGAGAATTCAATTGCTCAAAGGGATGTGCTAGAATCGATCTCCACCATTAAAACCTTTATCCGAAATATCCGTTGCATCGGATCGATGGCTCTTCTATCTATTTGTATAAATACATACATTCAATCAATTTGACATAAGCCTAGCATTTATATCCGTTCTTAACCGAATTCTTTCGTATCAATTAATTACTTTTTTGTTTTTCTTGTAAACAGACAGTAAATCTCAATTTTGTCCTATTTTAGTGCCCAACCCTAATTTTATATCATATAATCGGATCCCTGTACCTTCAGTTAAGCTGTTTGACGCACGAGATAACATATACCTGAGTAGATAGTACATGTATGCACCTTGTTTTACACATAATCGCTACCTACTTAATTTATTTTTATTTTTATTAATATCTCCTGTAATTCATTTGTATGATTCATTGTTATCAAAGGTTTATGTGATAACGACTCATGATGAACAGAATATAGACATTTTAGTAGTTTCCCAGTTTATATCAGTAAAAACATGTTATAACATGTAAATAAATATTTATTGAACACCATCAGTACGGTGGTTGTCTATTAATCTAAAAAGCAAAATGTTCTGGAAAAATTAATAATTGTTTGACGAAGAAAGGCGATAGCCCATAATAAGTAATGGGATGGTATTTTATAGTCTGGACTGCATGAAGACTTTTATTTAATTTACTAGCTGCATACCCCGGCTTCGCACGGGTAGCTCTATGTACCTACTTATCTACGGCGCACCTACCTACCCTATCGACCTATCTACCCTACAGACCTACCTACCCTATCTACCTACCTTACCTACCTACCCTATCTACCTACCTACCTTACCTACCTACCCTACTGACGTACCTACCTTACCTACCTACCCTACCGACGTACCTACCCACCCTACCGACGTACCTACCTTACCGACCTACCCTACCGACCTACTTACCTTAACTACCTACCTACATACCCACATACATACCTACCTACTTACCTACCTACTTACCTACCTACCTACCTACCCACCTACTTACCATACCTACCTACATACCCTATCTACTAACCTTACTTACCTTCCTACATACCTACCTACATATCTTTAATACAAACCTTGTCCTGAGAATAATTAACACAACAAAAAAAAAATTATCCAATTTGGTCCAGCCGTTCTCGAGTATAGCAACACATTTAGCGATTCATTTTTATTAACATAGAAGATAGATTTACCAAAACTTTATGCAAAAGTAAACAAATTCTGTACAAAGGGGGACTTAATGCCTGAATTTTCTACCAACAACCTGTGATGCTGAGACAAAACATGGCAGAGGTGCAACATAAGGGATATATACCTTGAGTTAGATGTATTGTTTAGGTTTAGATAATTATTTATAAAATTAGAAAACCTCCGTATCTGGGAAGGCCAAACAGACATCTTTTAAACTAGTTTAAACGATGATCTCTTTTTGAAAACTCTTTTTATCTCTCTTTCCAAAAGGTACAACAATGTTCAACGGCGAGGCAGTGTCCGTACCGTCAGGCGCGGCAGTACTTCCCCCAGTGACTCCAACCCCGACCAACCCTGGAACCGCCGGACAAAAGCTCACCAAGTTTTCCCGCGAATCCTTCGAGGAAATGAAGCAGTCTCCAGGATTGAAGAGTGGAGACATGAAGGATCCCCTCAACTTCCTCGACCCACTGTGGAGTCTGAAGAAGAAGTGAGGTTTATCATCGTTCGTGAATGATGTTTGTTGTTCGATGACGTCAGTGAACGCTGTTGTACTCAACCCTCGGCACGGTTTCATGTCTTTTGGATCTCACGTATGAAGAGTATTACTTAGCATAAAGTAGACGATGGAAGAAAAGTTCGCCTGAATTGGTGCGGCCGCGGGAAATAGTAGGTTGAGTATCGTTGATGTAGATAGAGCATGCTTAAATTGGATAAAATTATGTTCGTGATTCTCTTCGCCTCTCACACATGAAGTGCCGAATATGTATTTAAATGTTCTAGGTCATAGCTACTTAATCATTGTTATTTATATGTGTTTCATTTATCACTTTAAATCTTAGAGTATTCTGTCGAGTGATTTTTAAGTTTTCGATGCGTATTTAGTTTAAGGAATGAGTAAACGTATTAAATCATACTTTATCGATATATTTTTAAAATATAAATTGAAATATTCCATAAATTACGCGTATTTATTTATATTATCACGTAGATAGATTTATAATTCGCTCTTAGTCTGACATTAGCATATTTCAATTATCACAAAACGAATCACAAATTAGTTTGAGTGAGAAGATAACGTGTTTAAATCAAGTGATTTTCAATTCGGTTAGCTTTAGTATTAAAATTGTAAGAATGTGATTTTGCGAAAATACCAACTACATAAAAACACGGTTGGGTGTTTCGAAAAGTGAATGCCGCGATTTTGCGGAATATCCAAAAAGCCTGAGGGTTGGCTAGAATAGACTTCATATTTTGTAAGTTTTTATAATTTTTACTAGCTAAAATGTTTTTCTAAAATTCAAACAAAATTGCTAATAATGATGAAGAACAACAAAAATATACAAACACGGGCTTTAGGATTGCCAGGTGCTAACTTTTCCAATCAATTGCGGTAATGCCTGCGTTGCAATGTTATATTGCCCGAGACCGCTGTTCCGCGCTTTAGGTATGTGCGCGGCGAGACGCAGGGGGGGCAGTGCAGGCCGCTCATTGGTCAAAGCCCACGGCGTGAAATGAAATGAAATTGTTTATTCTGTTATGTATAGGATATTGGAATCACTTTAACACGTCATCTTAAAAAAAAATAAAAAAATTGCTGGATGAGTTCAGCGTTTCCTATCTGACTACTGTGATAAGAAAGGCCGAAACAAACTCGAGAGGTCAGTCTCTTTTAAAGTCCAGACATAATCTTGGTCAGGCCATAATGAGGACCATGTAGATTAGAGTCTGAAATGGTATTTTGAGAAAAGAACCACACAGATTTGATTTGGGTAGGCCGCATAAACTACTCAAACTGCCACCATCAATATAATTAACTGAGAAAGAAAAAAAAAATATCCACAGTCCTCATAATCACAAAAATTAAAATAATATAATACTTTACAAGTAATCATGTCATTTTGTATGTTATATTCAACAATGTCAATGTTTATATAATGCTGGTATATTTTGATGATTTTACTGAATAATTTTAAACCTGCGTGCGGCCTCCCGTCCGCCGCTCATTCGTCAACGTTGCCCCCCGCCTCGCCGCGCATTCCTATGTCCCGGAACAGTGGTGCCGGTCAAACTATAGGCGCGGTTTCCTGTACCCTAATTACGTAATGCAAAATCAATCCGAATCTGAATCGTTTTGAAACAGATTGCTAATCCATTGCTCCGTAAGTTCGAAAAAAAATCTGCAGAGCAACGTAATTATCGCAATGAATGTTGTTGAACTGTCAAAATGAAACATTTTTGTCGCTATCGTTTACGAAAATATGTTGCGTAATTAGAAAGCTGGACAAATAACTTGTCGCACACTTTTGATTCCCGTTTTTTGTCATGGTAGCCCGCGAGGTAATTGTGTAACATACTTACAATGGCAATGCCTTTCATTTTGACAATTCAGCAGCGCTCATTACGTTCTTTACGTTGTCAAGCAGGTGAATTTTTCAAACATATTAAGCAATGGATTAGGAATTTCCTTCAAAATCCTTCGAATTGTGGTTGAAAGTATGTTACATAATTGGGGTGCCGGTTTCCAAGACAAATCATCTGTCACGCACTTTTGATGCGCGTTATGTCATGGTAGCCGGATTTTAAGGTAAATTTCTTGCCTTTATAATTAGGTAACCTTGTTAGATCAAAATTGCATAGAAAAAAAAAACAATTTGATTTTATTTATCGGTTCGCCACCGACATGATAATAGAATACAACGTAATGGAATTAAGTAGTTGGTTATTCGAAGAACTGATTGTGTATTTACATTTAATCGCATATAGCTTGAAGTGATCAATTTTAGTATTACATATTTTGATTATGACAGTAATTTTAGTATTGCAGTCTTCTGCTGAAGTTTTTTGTGTGTTTTGTTTGATGGAAATGTAATTGTGGGGGCGTGGGATATAGAAGGCCTATCGCCAAATCAAAAAGTTATGGACGTAAATGATGTGTTATGAAAGGGGTAAAAAAAAAATCTTTGATTGCATAACCTCCTTTTTTCGGAGTCGGTTAAAATGTTGCAAATAAAAATATGATTTTGTTGGCATAAGTTACAGATGGAGTCGTTTATTTGGTGGTATACGTTAGAGGTGGTGTCGTTTTCAACATTTGTAAGGCTCACTTTAGATGGCAAGCTACACGTTTTTACTGAAGAGTATTTGTATTCATGATAAAAAGTACGATCAATCATTAAAATATGCGCAAGCGCCTGCAATTGTATCCTCAGCCTTAGCGTATTTTGATTTATTGACGGTGGATATTAATTTAATTACATTCCTTGTTTACTTTTAATTTTTTATTATAAAATTGTATCAATATTATTAAATATACCTAGCGCACGCATTTTTGGCTATAGATGTATTTAATAGTTTTAGACATTGTTGTTTGTTTGAGGCAGATGTGGGTCAGTGGGTCGTCTTAGGGGCACTGCATTGACCGGTAAATACCAACAGTTTGTTCTAGACAGATATGCGTTAATGGGTCGTCTTAGGGGGCGGTGCATTGACCGGTAAATACTAACATTGTCTATTTGAGTAGGTACGATAGTTATTGTAAAGAAGCTAAATTGTTTAATGTTAGGTCATTAAATGTCATTATACACTAGTTCTAGTTATTTGAATTTTAATACATTTTAATAAAAGTTGATTTTGTATTACTACTATTATAACGTGTAACGAATATTGATGAATTTAATATTACTGGAATTCATAGCATACTCAAATAAAATAAATTGGACTGAACTAATCTTGTTTTATTACAACAACACATTTAGGTACCTATCTTCGAATTGTGATATAATCGCTTAGATAATATCTTATCTAGGATTCCGATTTGCGAAGACGGATAATGGCTACTTACTGGGCTGTTTCCTGAGTGGGGGCTACTTGCGTGATCGGTAGGAAAATCCTGAAGAAAACTTAGAGGAAACTAGGAAGTGGTTCCGCAGAAGGGCGCATCTTATCGCGGAGGCTGCGGGCCGCGCGCCGGGCGCCGGCAGTCCGCGCCGCGCTGTCGACGCCGCACCACGTGTCGCGTGTAGCTCAGAACGAACCGCGCACGCGCGAACGCGATCGCGACGCACCAAAACATTACAGAAAAAAATTCACGCCACCCACTTGCCAACGAAAAGTGACAGTGACGTTTCGGGGGAGCACGGTGACAATAACACGCATTGGTATTATGTAGTTTACAAAAAATATTTACGTGATTGAGTGAGAAATTTTCAGTGGTACGATCAACTGGTGAATTTTGTGCGATCAATAGTTGTCGCAGTGGTTGTGTTGTTGGTTCCGAGGATGGATGGTAGCCCGGCGGGGTAGGCGCGATGATGCGCAAGGAGAACGCCGGCGCGCCCGGCGGGACCGAGTTCTCGCTGGATGCGTCTGATTGCATCACGCTTCAGCAGATCCTGCAGGCCTTCAACTCGACCATCAGCGAGGAACACGCTTGGGCCCTGTTCTACCAGGCGGCCCGCGCCTTCCAGAAGTGCCTCACTGACGGGCCCACCTGTTACTTGGTGACGGAGCCCAGGCATGTGCTACTGCATAAGGACGGTACCGTACATCCCAACACGCTGACGCATCCAGGAGGTCAGTACTACATCTATGTTTTCACACTTCAGTTGCTCCGGTGATGAACTCAGATTCTATATAATTTTATGACAAAATTATTGATGTCTAAAACTATGTTTGTCGGACACGTCAACAATAAGGGCTTATCACCAAACTAAAATAGTGATAATAACAGTAACGTACCTATTTAAATATTTATTTATTCAATTACTTAAACACTGACTGTCATTATGAAGCAGTTAACAAGTCCACCTAATCACGTTTTGTCAGGGAGGGTTTCTCGAAGGCATGTGAAGCTAAGTCAGGCCCATTCATTTTTACTTTTTCGTGTGGTTAGGTAGTCTAACCACTCGAAAAAGAAGATCAGGGAGACACAAAATCTTTGGCAAATTAGCGACCTTGCGTTATCAGTGAAGTTGCAAGTAGCGTGAAGCACCTATTGTTTCGTACTTGTAATTATTAAATCAGTTCATTTTGTGATTACATGTGACTTATCAAGTTCACTAACAATTTACTGATAAAAAAATGAACGTAACTCATTATTTTTTGCCACATTATATTTTTTTGCGGAACGATAAAAGAAAATGACCAGTTCATATCAGCACTGATATTGTTTGAAGTCCACATCATGTGTAAGCATTGATAGTTATACCTACTACTATAGCAAAATTGCAAATTATTTCCATCACAATCAACTGCTCATCAATGTCAACAGAAAGTCGGAATAAAGACGTTATTCCGGACCAGAACCTAAGGGCTTATTCGTAGTGTTCCTACTGACGGGAAGTTGACCATACATACCCGGAAAGATCAGCGTCCGATACTCAGTACTGTAGCATGCATAATTATAATCATGCGCAGCATTACATAGTTAGGATAGCAAAACCTCGCATAAAACCTCCATGGTCGCTGAACATTCTTAGTCCGTTCCAAGCAGTCATCTATATTTTACGAAGACCTCTAATAAGATGAGTAGTGCCTATAACGTCTTGGAATTTCAATACCTACGTGAGGAAACTTATTGATTGGATTAGCTTTCGCACAGCGATTTCATTGAGCAGAATAATAGTCGTGTTATCTTCATTTCAATTACCTACAACTTATGAATGGATGGAGAACAGCGTGTAACCTTCTTTGTAAGAAGTTTGTTGGCATTAGACGCTGGCAACCTGTTATTGCTATGCAAGATAATATTGTTATCCAGTCTTCTATGTTCTGGCCCTACCGCTTCGATAGTGATAGGTATATTATTATTTGCACCTAGCTGATCCTGACATTGGGAATTTGTCATTTTTTCTTCAATTAATCATCATTCTCTTCCGCTGTCCACGGCTAATAATATGTTTCTCCCGAATTGACCCACAGCACTCGTTGCTTGGTCTACTACCGCCTATTTAACAATAATTTCTGACTCACTGAATCTCGAAAAGACTGCAGTCTCGATGTCATTTTTAACTCTGTAGTATGCAGTCTCTCGGGATCCCATCAGACTGTGTGAGCGCAATTAGCCTACATGAATACATTTCGAGTAAAAAGTTTTATTTCAACAAGAATTTTATTGCCAAACTCGTATTCCTGTATGTCAGTCATTGCTCCACTTCTTATTGGCACAAACACGACATTCAGGGAATACGCACAATGTTCAAATTAATAACTTAACAAAACCGCTCTGTATCGATCTGCGTTTGCGTTTACTCATGAGTTCCTTTTACGAGCCTTCCCCACGATTCACGTTTACATTCTCCTAATTATTTTTGTAACGTAGATCCTCCCCATATTACGGCTGTTTTTATGTTCGTAGGTAGTTTTGTTTACTCCTGAAGTTTGACCTGGTTACCTTGAACAGAACTTATCTTTGGGTATTGTAACTTTCAATATCGCTACATGACAATACTGATTAGTTTTGTGTTTTTTTGTTATTAAAACATGTTGAAATCTTTAGTTTCTGTCAAAGTTCCATACAATATTTGACAGGAACTAGTGATTTCAACATGTTTTGCCAGTGCAAACGCACAGTTAACCCTTAAACTACTGATCCAATTTTAAACAACTTGGGCACAAAGCGTAAACAAGACTCGGAAAAGAATAATACTTTTTATCAGCATAAGTATATGAAGTAGGGTCTGTAAAAGACAGGTACTAGACCGGAAGGTCATGAGTTCATACTAAGAACCGTTGAGGTATAAAATCGACTAGTTGAGAGCTAACAGGATTAGCAATGCGTCGTCTTTCAGGTTTCATTCAAAACGTTAGTGTGTGCAAATTAAAATATAATGGGTTGCTTTTAAATTGTACCTGTGCATGCTGTACAAAGTGAATTTAGGTAAAGAATCCACATGTTCACTTCTTACATACTTTTCCTTCATATTCATATGCCAGAACAGCTGTATCGAATAACAAATGCCTAATCAAAATCGATTGAAAACGAGTCCACTGTCCACATCTCATATTATGTCCCGGATAACATTTCATGTAGCGCCTTCACACAAATAGTCGGTTCCATTGATTGCTGGGTGTCAAGTGACAATTTCCATGTATACAGAATTGTAGGCCGAGTAGCGCAAAGGCACTGCACCTTATCGTACCACCTGAGTTTTAGCTAGGAGGTCTTCTGCCCGCCCAAGAGATTGTCAGAATCTATGAGAACGTTTTTAAATAATCTAGTGACTATTTGATAATCATCACATCTGGTATGGTACTGGTTAGTGGTTGTCCCGAAGGAATCTTGCCAAGCCTGGCAAACTTATCTGTAATCGTATTAATCATTAAGGCGTCAAGGTACAATTTGGTAAGGCTGTAGCCGACTGCAGGCAGTGGTATTTCTATGAAATCGTATCGAATTTCTATGAAGTCGCCTGTTGCTGCTGCCTGCAGTCGGCTATGGAATTGTACCTTTACAAGCAACAAAAACTGCTGCTGCTTGTCCTCCTAACTTCGTGACCTTTTATGAAATTTACAGAAGAAAAGAGGGTGGTTTATTTATTGCCTGTCTCACTGAAAACAGAAACTGAAAAGAAGACCTTGAAAACGAGATGGAAAAACACTAACAAAGCCGCACAATATTTTCCGAACGACCTTTTCAGAACAAAACAGCTTCGTGCTGTATTATAGTCGTATTAATCACTCACAGCTGGCACTGGCTCGGTTGCCAGTGCTGCCACACGTAAAACATCGGGCCGCAGGTTGAGAGCCACTGGAGCAGCCCGACAAAGCCCGACACAACCCGACACTTCCCGAAATGCCCGACACCAATCATTGCTGACAGCGCTCATACATTGTATTGCCTTGCAATTTAAGCGATTTTGCATGCATGTTTCTATTAGGCTATTTACCGCTGACCCATATTCGTAGAATACTCGCTAACAAGCCTGACTCCGTACACTATAAGTACAGTTTTTCAAACTCGAGATGTCAATTGATTTATTTATGTAGTTGAGTGTTATTGCACAATCTGCTAATCGATTTTCCGACTTTAATTTAGATTGTTTGCATTGTAGGTTAAGGAGTCAATTAAAGAATTATCGCGAGTTTTCTCGAGAATGTTCCGACCTGATTGTTGTAAAGGTGTAAAACTATCGCCATGGGATCTGGACGCAGAAGTCTTCGTGAACATTTGGGAGAGGCGCGAGGAGGCGAAACGCCGGGGCGTAACTCCGCTGCCGCGAGAAATCACGGCACAGTGGACAGAGCTCCGGCGAGATCTCATGGCGTCATGGAGAGTGCGATTGTCGCAACCCAGTGCTGGGCACGCCACAATTGCGGCGATAAATCCCCTCTTTGAGGAGTGGATAGAGGCGTCACGGTGTCCTCACCTTCCGCCTGACGCAGGTCCTCACCGGATACGGTTGTTTCGGGAGGTTCCTGTTCCGGATAAGGCGGGAGGAAACGCCCAGGTGTCACTATTATGTCGATCGCCCGGAGGACACGGTGGAGCATACGGGGCACCACCGCGTCCTTGTGGAGACGATCAGCGGCGGTGATCTGTCTCGTCCGGCAATGGTCTAGGCCATGGCCTAGACCATTGCCGGACGAGACAGATCACCAGAGCGAGAGGGCATGGGAAGCCGTCACCTTCTGCGAAGCACTAATGCTCGCGAAGGGGAGGCGGAACGCGTGAGGGAGAGGCAAATTTCGCGCCCTCACGCCCCTAGCCACCGCAAGAGTAAGAGAGACACGCTCTCCGAGAAATTATTTGATAATTTCGCACACAAAAAAAACAGTTGTCTGTATTAATGTTGGTCATTACAGGAACCTATTGTCGCTTGGTTCTGTTAAGTGTTACCCTTGAGACAATAACCTTTTCCATCTGTAAAATTATGTAATTTTGTGTCGTCCACAACCACCAAAGACCATATAACCACTATTATCTTTGACAACCACAGACAAAGAAACAAATGCACTTCTGAATTTAAATAAGCAGAAATGAATACAACAGCTGTTACATCGCATCTACCCACAGAACGCTTTCTTGAGAACTTGATCCTTATGCTTTTCTTTCAGTTCGATGTTTCAATTTCAGCACTACATACTTACATTACTCCCTAATTAACATAATTTTATTGCCTATTGGTTTAGTTTCTAGTAATTGCCTATAGGTAATACTCGTAGCTACATTTACATCTATTATTTTGCGCTGATTGTATTCTGGTCGTCATTTTTTTTGTCATCGATCAAATTTTGCGTGAAGCCTAAAAAATCTCCCGAATCACTAACTCGATTAGTCTGTACTGTGTGGAGAAAAACTCTAAATACCGTAAATTCAAGGTTAGGCAATATATTTTTATTTAAACTGCTAAGTGCTGACTAGATGACAGAATCGTTTCAATGCCTGACGTCGGGTGTCGTCAGGTTAGTTAGGTACTGAAACAAAAGCATTGTTTGTACCTATTGCTCAATGCTCCGGCACGCGAATGTAGGTAAATATTTAAAGGATCATCAATTTAATTGATTACGTATGTATTGCCGCTTGGGTTTCAACGATTTGTAGATTGGAGAAGGGTCTGTAGATAGCACAGAAATATTTATATCTATGGTAGATAGCTTAGATTGACAGATAATCTTGTTTTCTACACGATTGCAAAATTGGAAATAAGTATTAACCATTTCAGTTTCCATTATATCTTTAGTCCGCCTAGTTTCTTCAAACTTACAATGTCGTTCTCCACAAACTGCAGTAGTGCAGAAGAGAAGTTTAAATAATGTTCTGAAGCAAGACACTTGTACTGCAAGTTTTAATAGTTTTTAATGCGGTTTTTAAACTCCGTTTTCTTGTTTCCTACTTTTATAACTAGTGCAAGAAGTAACTCTGTTATCTATACTTCCGGAATATAATCTACATAATAAATCAATTAAGTATTACAATAACACGATTGAGTAGCTCTGGTGATGCTCACGCGATCTTATTTTAAACAGCAAGGCATTTCATTGACACAATACTGTGACAGCGGTGCTCAAACTTTTTCCGCAACGTCCGCAACGCCCATTGCGGGCTTTGTGACGCAGCGAAGTTTTGACATAAACGCCACTTTTCTTTTGAAATATTTCGTTTTATGTATTTATGGATCGCGTGCTAAAGTTTAACGTGATATTTGGGGCAATTGAAGATTATCCATTTTATGAGCCGAGGGAGTTTTAACGGAAATAATTGTTTGGAAAACAGGTGTTTGGTATTGGTTGGTTCTGTATGAACATGGTTGAGTTACCATTAAATTAATAATCGCAGATAATCACTTGGAGCACGCTGATAAATAATAATGATTTTTCAGGTTGCTTGTGCTTGCTCCTACGCATGTTTTCCCGACGCATGTTTTAAATGATTAAACTTACAAACTATTTTACTTCTAACAGTTGATCATCGCTGTACACCGTACAGTCAAGTGCAGTGTATCGTTAGTTTTTGCCAGCGGTATTCATGCGCTCGTATTGTTCTGTCAGAAGAACGTTTTACCCCACACGCGTGAGAAACAGGTCTCGGTCCCGGAAGGTCTCGAGCTGCGATCAATCGAGACTTTTTACACTGCGTGTCAGAGAAATTACATAGGTACAGTTGAACAGGCTATTTGGTATATAGGCAGCTAACTGGCTTACCTACTTCTAAATGTGCTGAATAGTTAATTCGTTTCTGTTTTATCACTCTCTTAAATATGCCGTAAGCTTAAAAAATTACAACTCCCAAAATAAAAATGAATATTGGTATTTTATTGGAGGGCTAAGTAATAACCGCCGCACAGGTTGATCGATCATGAAAAGCAATGCTTAAGGCCGATCCGTAGATGGTTGACCATCTTTACATAATGATACCCCTCCGTGCTTCGGAAGACACGTTCCGGCAGTCATTCGTTTATCTTTGACAGTCCTAGGTCGTCAGAAACCCTAAAAATACCTATTGATATTTAGCTGCATCCGGTTAGTCTGGAAGCAGACCCCAAAATAGTTGGGAAAAGACTAGGTAGATGATGATTTGCAGCGTACCGTACTAAAACGATGAATAACATTGCCTGTAAACCAAATAGGTGGTTCGATTGTACACCTCTTTGTGCTGTTAGGTTTCTTGAACTGCTCTAATTAAAGGGGTAATTCTGCAAGTGTTTGCCAATTGATCGGATGTGGTTTGAATGGACTGGTTGAACGGGCATGTGAATTTTGATAGGTGACTCAGTACCCTAATTACGTAATTCACGATCAATCGAAATTTGAATCGCTTTGAAACAATATTGCCAATCCATTGCTTCATAAGTTCGAAAAAAAAATCTGCTTAACAACGTAAATAACTCAATGAATGTTGTTGAACTGTCAAAATAAAACAAATTGGTCGTAATCGTTTACGAAAATGTGTTGCGTAATTACATAGCTGGCCGTTATTAACCACATGAATAAAACGTCGAAATCAATTATCCTGCTATTAAGAGCGATAACAGTTACGAAGGTATATTTTTTGTAGTTTAAGGTTTGGACAATAATATTCTGATCCGATCTGAATTCATGTTCTGTTCCGTTCATCTAAAAAACCAAAATGAGTTAGCAAATCGTTAGCAAAAAAGCTTCAATACTGAATCGAGTTATTTACATAATAAAGGGCTAAATCTATTCCTTTTTATATATTTTTTTAGTTCATTCCAAACTTTGACACACATAAAAAAAGTAAACCCTCAAACGGCTCCAGTGGGTCACTAAGACCCTTTCAATGACGCTTATGACACCAAAAATAAACCGGATTATTGTTTAATACTGGGATAATCTATTTTACGGTCGCATAACTGTATTGTAACGATTTCTATTTTATTAGTAGCAGTTCGTACTGTGGACTACATTTTTCTGCTTAAAACCGGCTATTTCTGTTATTTATTACTATAGTTACAGTAATAGGTAATAATTATAACCTCAAAATTTAAGATGGAATGTGTTAAATTTTTTAACAATTGTATGAAAAGTGTCATGATTAATATGTCTTGATTTATTAAAAGTTGATTGAACGAACAGCTTGATTAGCAAAGTTTACTTTTTCTTCTTGATAGTAGGTACCTATGTATGCTAATTTATTCGGATTGATCGGTGATAGGTGGTCATTGTAGCCTGCAGCGACATTTTTGGGTTACAAATACCGATACAGTAATTGCAAATATTCCCATTTAGAACGCAACTGGTTGGTCGCCTGTGCTAGTTCCCAAAATATGTCCATAGGCTAGTGCCTGATTAGTATTGATAATTAAAATATATTAATTAAACGGAGTTAGAATGCGTGTTTCACGTCGAGATCATGTATGATTTTCGTTCAAATGTTTATCTTATGTCGATTTGAATTAATAATTCACCAAATTTAAAATTCCAGTTTCAGCCCTAAATAAATTTTTAAAAAGCCTATAGCCAATGATAACCACAATTAAATATCAGTCGCAATTTATTTCCCAATCATAAAATTAGTTTCTTGTCGCCAATAAATTACAGGAGTCCATCTCAGCAAAAAACAAGGCGGTTTCTTTGACTCTCGCTACAAAAACCGATCAACATTGGAATCCTTTTTGTGAGTTCAATAAACAGAACTGCCTTCCACTGAACGGCTTCCGAACATAAAAAAAGTTACAATGGAAACAAACGTGGCTATTCTAAACCTTAACACCTTGAAATACAACCTATTTTTTTCTAATTACCTGCCTATTTTCCTGGAATAGAAAAGACTACAGGTAGGTAGGCTCTCAAGGGAGTGAATGACATTTGAGTCGACACGTAACGTGCTGTAATTTGACTTCGACCAAAACGTACGAATGACCTAATGAAGCAATGAACTGGTTCAAATGGAAGAGCTTGCAAAAAAGTAAGGAAGAAAATTGGTTTAAATAGTTGCGCAAAAAAGTCAAGAAGAAATTAAAATTGCTCGGAAGGTCTACTCAAGTTCCTCACCGGACACGGCTATTTCGGGAGGTTCCTGTTCGGTATCAGGCGGGAGGAAACGCCAGGGTGTCATCATTGCGTGGATCGCCCGGAGGACACGGTGGAGGTCTGCCCGGCTTGGGCAGAGCACCGCCGTGTCCTCGTGGAGGGGATCTCTCGCGTCTGGCCCTGGTCCAAGCCATGGTACGGAGCGAGAGGGCATGGGAGGCCGTCACCTCCTTCTTGCGCCCTCACTCCCCTAGTCGCCGCAGGAGGAGACGACCTGGGCGTCGGGAATCGATAGCCGATTCCCGGCCACCGTAGGCCTGGGCTTGCGGACGGTGAGCAATGAGTAGCTCGCCGATAATGAGTTATTACTCTATTTTCTTCCGGTTAAGCCAAAATTTTGTTAAGTAGGTATACTGCCAGGGCAAAAATGTTGATAGTAGCGGTATTCCACTAGCGTCAGACACTTCACACCTTTCGTGGCAGCTTGCGGGTTTTAATATTAGGTGAAAATCATCAATAATACAAAATAATATGGTCATGTTTCTATTGCTTTTTAATTGCCTACATTGCAATGATCGACAGTAAAGATTTATCATAAAGATAGCGGCAAATTTTTCTAGGCCAATAACAACTGCACTGCGATGAATACGCGGAATTGCAGATATCGATCGTAACAGCGAAAATTAGCCTAGGTTAGCTTTTCCAGTAGGTAATATCGAGTCAAGACTACAAAATCGTTTATGTTGCAGTGTTGCTCCACTTTAACTCTTCATTTCTCCAATGAAGGTTGATTAAAAAGCTCTCAATCAATACTAGAAAGTCAACAGGGTACCGTCCATTATAATAAAATTCATGTTTGCTGGTGTCCACTGGTTTCAACAATGTGATCGTGGTCGCACGACTTCGTGACCCGACCACACCCGACCTCAGCCGAACTGAGAGGATGACACCGCCATCTATTGTGAAGAGATAGACAATTTCTTGCCATTGCAAAAACTTTTTGCAGTTCATAAAATCTTGAGGGATTTTGAATAGCAGATTTGATACTTCGATTCTTTTTTGTCTCAAATGTAGGTCTTTTTTTAGTATTTTTTTAATAGTAGGTAGGTTATGAGAACAGTTCCATAATAAAGCATGCTATTTATAAATGAGCACAGATCTGCTCTGGACCCTCGAACGTAGTATTTGGCAGTTCAATAGTTTATTTACACCAGTAGTTTTAGCTGTAGTGAATACTGAATTCGTGATGAAAATTGAAAAACTATCTTAACATTTCATACTTAAAACTCGTTTAAAGCCTTTTGATTGGTTGAAACTAGTTTTAAGTAATGCTTGAGTCTTGAGTGAGGTTCTGTAATACTGGCCTGTTTTAATTAATTACCTTAGTTGTCATATTTATGCTACTCACAGCCAATTAATCTCAACAAACAGCTCAGTAAAATTAATAATTACCAATACATCGACAACAAAAATATTATTGTTTATGAAAAGCTACGTTATTTTGCTAACTGACGTTCAAATAATGCATTTTGTACGTTAATGAAACAATGGCTGACCGCCTGGAGGATCTATTGTTTGAACAGCTTTTGTTTTCACTCAAATAATAGGTTACTTTTTGTTATGGTACTCGTAGATACTTGGTTCTTAGGTATATGTTGGTACTTATGAATTACAATTTGCGAGTAATACCCGCTTTTTTATATGCCTATCATCTGCAACGCACGGTTACAGCTGATAGGCCATAGACATTAGTAATTGTGATAGGCATATAAAAAAGCGGGCGAGTTCGAACTAGTGATGAGTTTGAGCGAAGCCGAATAAAATGGTAATATGAAACATTGATGAATTCAATGTTTATATTGCATTTTAAAAAATAAGTGAAGAATTTAGAGACCTATGATAGACACAACTTTTCAAAGCTTTTAATAATTTTAATATATTGTTATTTTCTAAAGTTTTCAAATACGGAATTTAAACGTTGAACTAGTTAGCTTTATTTCTTGACTAAAGCTTTCCATTCTGATAGTAAAGTGCAAGTAGTGTCTAAGATGGGGTGTCGACGTCCTTGCAAAGCCAAGGTCGATCGATACGCGGCCAGCACGTGACGTCACGTTCCGCCATTTTGGAACATGACGTCACAACTCTGTAAATAGACGCCTTTCAGGAACGTTATAGGAATAGTATTAGTAGTAGGTATTATAGTAGGAGAGCTTTTACGTTTACTTTAGCGTAAAAGAATGAAATAAATTGTCTTGAAAATTTATTTCGGTCGAAAAGTCAATATCCTACTACGTCGGCGAAGTCGTACGTTTTGTAAGTAGTAGGTGCCTACTTGGCAAGATGCCAATGAGGTAGTATTTACATGAAACTTTATGTTTTACGAAGCTGAAGAAAATTCATGGATACATAGGAGTAAAAAGATGGACCTACAACCAAATTGCTACAGACCTAAGTCTTAGGATACGTTTGGAAGTTTTTAATTGTAAATGGTAGTTCTTATTATTGGAATTATGGTATCCCGATTTGCAAACTTATTAATATTTACAACCTTCAAAGTTATGAAGTTTTGAAGTGTGCCAAAACTTGTACCTCATTAAGATACTTGAATATTCGACAAATGTGTTCAACATTTTAGTAGGTATCTGCATATTCTGTTCGCGTGAAGGTTTACCTACTTATAAACTTAAACGAACTATACTTAGAGCGACGTGGGCGTCGCGTGATCTCACACATTCCCTGTCAATTGGATTACTAACTGCACACTCACTTTTAAGGGCAAAGACACACTTTTCTCTCTCTTGTGTATAAAGTTTCCTTACTAATGAATATTGCTTGCTTATAGAAAAATAACTGGACGTAATTTTTTTTTTATTGCTGAGCCCAATTCCATCTCAGCATTTTTCCATAACTGTTCACATGAATGTTACTTGATAGCTGGTTTCTGGCAGTTTGACGAACGATTTCGTTCGATTTTCTTAACACTTCCAAAAGTTAGTACCTATTTACCTACCTAAGGCTATCCTTATGCGAACTCTTGATACAAGAAGTATATTCACAAAACAAAATAAATCACAAATCAAAAGACTAGTTTTTCTCCATCCTCCATAAATTATAACTACTCAGTAATGTGCATAGCTTCTAAGTCGAAGGCACGCGTCCAACACTCCGACCGGTTGCCATCGCGTCGTGCGCAATTACGCGATCGATCAGAATCCTTCCTTATTTGCTGGGACATCCCTAGAGGTACCATAAACGCGGTGAAAGCTATTTGTACTTGATAATTAATTATCGTCCTACATGATTGAGTTTTTGTTAGAATAACTTGATCAGCGGTGCCGTCAAATACCGTCGGAAGATAAGATATTAATTTCTTCGTATTCTCTCATCCTCACTATTATATTATATTATATATTATTATTAATAATATTATAAATGTGAAAGTGAGTTGGTTTGTTACCCTTTCACGCTAAACCAGCTGAACAGATTTGGATGAAATTTGGCACATGGGTAGACCATGACCTGGATTAGGACATAGGATACTTTTTATCCCGATATTCCCATGGGATCGAGACTTTTGGTGGAAGAAAGGGGCGTAACTAGTCAGATATAGTTTAATAAGTAATTCCTCGGCATTTTTATTACCATTTGTGTAGATATGCTCCTGCTTTCTAATTACGCAACATATTTTCGTAAACGATAAAGCTAAATCGGTTTCATTTTGTCAGTTCAACAACATTCATTGCGTTATTTACGTTGCTCTGCAGTTTTTTTTTTCGAACTTACGGAGCAATGAATTAGCAATCTGTTTCAAAACGATTCAGATTCGGATTGATTTTGCATTACGTAATTAGGGTACAGATTAATGAAGAAGATGCTTTGTTAATGAAATTAGTCATCTAAATACTTCTTCTTCTTTTGGGCCTAACCTTTGGGTGACAGACCATTCCATCAAGTGGTTTTCCACTTCCATTTTCAACATCGGTTCTCATTCGAATTTTATTCAGCGGGTTAGGAAGTGCCACTAAGTACCTATAGATAGTGCCATCCAAGAAGACGCGCCCTAATCTTCTGCCTAAAGGCGTTTACTGTACTGTAAGCGATTCGAAAGAAGAGTGGGGTGCGTCTTCGTGAATGGCACTATCTATAATTATTTAAAGAAAGAAAGAAAAATGCGTTTATTGGCATTACAAAAAATACACCTTAAAACTATAAAAACAGAAAACAGATTATTATAATGCCAAAAGGGCCTCAGCTCAGCATAATGTCAGATGACAACACAAAATGTATCACCTGACGCTGATTTTCAGCTGCAATCCATAGTATTTCAGTATCACATCTTTGCTATCCATTGGAGGAGGATATACTTCAGGATGTACGTATCTTCAATCTTGTTCCTAAAAATGCTCCTTTCTTTCCGCATGCCATAAGACCGCTTCTGTTATTTTTCGTAACACCTCCAATTATGTCTTAACATTTTTGGTACAGCACCCGTCAAATTATCAATTGTGGAGGATGATCCATCAACTTTCTAAAGTAATAGCTCTATGTTTGTGTAAGTGCTATTATCTGCTGGATAACGAGCGACCTTTGATTTGGATAAACGTCTAAGATTATCTAGTATGCGTCACAGTCATGTAATGCCTAACTGGCCGATATAAATTGTATTGTTATTGTCATGTTTTTACCTGTGTGAATTTTAGATTGATGAAAACATATTTTAATCCAACCTTCTAACTGCCATTCTATTTGTTATAGAATGGTATGTGGCGGCATCTACATGCATATTTCGCATCAATATCCTGACGTCACACAAATCCTGCATAGCGCAGTTAGTTTACCGCGCGAATAGCATATTATATTACTTTTCCGAGATCAATCGTTGGGCAGATGCCCGCCAGACACGATACCCGTCTGGTTGGAGGATCCTCCCTTTTCTATGGAGGATGAATGAACTGAACACCCTGTTCCTCATACCTCTAAAAGTATTACCTATGTGCTTCAATCGATGCAACCTATAACAGTCAACTGCCGAACACAAGCTTCCCCCAAGTTGCATGACAATGTCTGATTTAGGCGCCGTGCCTCAAATTCTTCAACGTATTTTGCAGTGTTTCATGTTATAGTGCCAAGATTGTCCCGAGATAGAGGTTTTCTTATTTGACACCACTATGTTTCTTTTATCTTTTACCTCGTTCATCAGTTGGAAACTGGCCACTACTAGATGTAATCCTAGCTCATAAAGTACCATAAGACGTGGTCCAGGGCGGATATTGTGATAATTACGGTATTGTGTCCGTTCCAGAGATTATTAATAAAATAATAAAAATATAATCTTTTTCTGACTCCTGATGACAAACTTGATATTGCCAGTATTCAACGTTTCTAAAAAAAAACAGGAAAAATACTGTCCTCAAATCTATTCTCTCCCATAAACCATCAGTTTCAGAGAATTGTTTTCGATTTTGGGAACCGAGGTTTAGCGAAATTCAATTGACAATTTAAATGGTGGTATATATTTTTTTCCTGTTTGTTCTTTTACCACATTTTAACTACGTTATCTACATATGACTTCGATATCAGCATCAGCTATATCCAACTCTGTATAAGATCATGACATAAAATGCCTTTATATACGTACACATTCATGACGTGTCACACCACATGTATTGAAATCATTGTTAAATGTGCATATCAATTAAAATAGATGCCACGTATGCCTTATCTCTAGCTCGTTAAATATTTTCGTTATCATTAATATGTGTAAGTATTTACAGACTGGATTCCATAGGTCGTAAGTACAGCATGCAGTGGTGACTCGATCCCCTTGAACCCTCTTGAACTCGTGTCCACAACCATATGATTCAAATGCCTGGATTAACAGGCTGTAAGACTGCAGGCATGTACATAGATGTACTTCTATCGTTCATTCAATCGTCTTAGCTTAGGGTGGTCCACTGTTGGACTTCGGTGCTACAGTACCTTCCTTTTATGTGACTTTACCTAATCCTTGCTATTTGGTGCTTAAACTTCCCCATTTTGATGCTTTTCAAAGGGTAGGATTATAGCACTAAATGCATCATAAGTTTTCCTCTTTTCTAAATTGACTTTTGCAATTTTGGTCTTAAGTCTCATAATTTAAATAAATTTTGCTTTTACTGCACTTCTGTCCACTAAACCATCAGTTTTGTACAGGCACTGCACGAAATTCATTTCTTTTATGCTTTAGATTTCATAGACTTGTTCAATATCTCTATCTTCATCAAACAATACACTCCAAGGTTTAATCTCTATACAGCTATAGTGTTCTGTTATTTTAATTGACTTGCGATCTTCCGGTCCAATCCGAATGGTTTGGAAGTGGGAAACAATAAACTTAACGGTTGTGAGTAATTGAAGTTCAAGGCCCGTGAAATGTACGTCGGCTGTACTCGTAACGTTTACATAATACGTTACGTTTTTGTTTTCAAGTCACTTTCATCGTTTAGTTAAGTGTTAAGATTGTAACGGTGTTTTATTTTCTGCGTATTTCAAGTAACGAGCTGACGAAAACCCGCCTTTTGTATGGATTTTTTTCAATCTGGTAAGGATCGTCTAAAATCTAGATATTTACAGAATATAAGTGGGCGTAGACGGATTAATTAGAGTTTGGGTCAGCTCTTAGGTACCCAATTGCTTTGCAGACAGGGATCAAAATGAAGACCCTAATTTAATTAGGTACCAGAGTACGGTCAAGCCTAAAGATAAGAGTTCTATTAGATCTGTTTAATCAAGTCAATAATTATTTTAAAATTCACTTTATTTCAATCAGTTGTGTGATGATCAGAATGTGATCCTCTTGATATCTTCATACTCCATAGTTTATCGGTTTCTATAGTGTTCGCTTCTCATGTCATCACAAATAAATTCAGCTCCCAAATTAAATAGACACCGTAATAACGTATTAAGCATATTTACATCAGCTCTCATAATCTTTGATTGAATCGTTGCATTGCACTGCGTTTGCTTCATTTTCAATTTTGACAGCTTACAAATTGCGTGCACCTGTGATGCAGCTTCAAAGATTAAGCTACGTAGATAAGCATAAACTCTTGCAAAATAGTTTCTTATTGGGTCAAAGACATTGTGCTTCTTATCCAGACGGGATTTTATGAGAAAAGCATTATGTCCGTTTTGGAAAGATGCCAAGTTCTATCAACTTTAATATCTGTTATACCACTAAAAGCTGATTTACGCTATTTAGTAAGACACATTCGATGTCTGTTTCTTTTATCTCATATTACCATAAACCTTAAGAATCTAGATTATTTTCTGAATTGTTTCTTCACTTACAGCTTGTTGGTAAAAGGTCTGTAAATTCTAAGATTATGGTCTTTATATTCTAATTAGTCGCACAGTTCCTAGGGATTCTACTGCGTGCCACAAAGCAGGCCTCCGCGGTTGATGCTAAGATAACATTCTCAGTTAAATAATGAATGAACAATAGGTTCTCACATTTTAACAAGCCAATCCTTTTCTGGCGTACTCTAGGGAAATCCGACTATCTGCTAACGAATGCAATCATATTTTTAATGTGTTTGGTAGGTGGTATACTTTGATTAATAGAACGTTGCTAAGTGATGAATGGAAGCTTTACTAACCTACTGAGTTTTAACGAAACCCGAAAAGCGTTCTTTTTTCCATTTATTTTGAATAGGTACATTCCATTGATGTGAAAGAGGGTCCCATTCATTGATCACTTCTGGCCGAGAAGGTCGTATTCTGTGGCTGATGCTCACACACGTACTAAAACATTTACCATCTTAACTCTTAAGCAACACCCATCAGTTTACCATGCTCATCGATATGTTAAGTAATCCAAAGATGCACTCCCAACATGCCATCGAATTAAAAGTTATGCCTTGCACATTGAGAAATTCAGTGCGTCGAACCGGAACTTTATGTTACGAAACTATGTTTATACCGTGTAATGATGCATTTATAAATTGATGAGCCGGTCTTTCTCGATCGTCGAATTAAAATGAGTGATGTTTCGAATGATAACAATGACATATTTATGGACGGACTTCTGTGGAAATCCGAACGAGAGTTTCCTATTGCGTGAATGCCGAATTGATGGCACTTTGTTTTAAATTCTTTTCTGTTGCACCATACTGGGTCAGTAAGGGAAGAAAGAATCTAACCACTGTGTGAGTACTCAAATGTCATGAAATGACAAATCAAGCGATAAAATACCTTCAGCAGATTTATTGCTTTATGTAGAGTAGGTATTAATTTCCTCATCAACGAACTCTAATAGATTATGATCAACTTAACAAAGTCTTGTCCGTTGCAGATACTTTTAAAGCCGCCAAACTTCGTCTCCCGAACATTTTTTCATCCAAAAACTTTATTAAACGTTACAGAACCAATATTTATTACCATAGCACTTATTTGTTCAACTTTTTTTGATTGGGAAAGTCTATTGTAGCCCCGGGTGTCGTCGGTTACCAGGGAACCTGTTTTAAAATCTCCGTTGTAGATAATTTAATGAAATTGTGAGTTTCGTAAGAGTTCGCTGAGTACGCTCCCCATTCTTAGTGTGCGAACCAATGGTAACTATAGTGAAGGTCTTGTTAAATCGGATTCATCTGAGGAAGTATTTTTCGTTCTAGTGGTTTTGTCTTGTAGATTATCTATTCATTCTTTGGGATTTCCTTTCTGCAACTTAATCTTGTCTTAGTCTTAAAATTTGTTCTTAAGCTGTAGATACACACACATACACTATTGATAGTGCGACTTATGGAAACAGTTTGGTACTAAATTGATTACCTTTGTTTGTTCTTTATTGTTTTTTTCATTTGTGGTCGGTGTGTATACTACTCCATGTTTTTTAATGTAGTCACAAGGTTTCCATGTCTATCATCTTAAGCTTTCATCTCTCATCAAAATTATCTTAGCATCGTTATCTTGATTCCATAATCATCTTTATCTATCCTGTCTTATTATAAAAACACGGTCCATAAAAGAAAACAATTTACCTACCATGTTTTCACATTTAATTTATTCTGGTTCAAAACGGTTGTTTAATTAATAAATGTTCAATCATTAATTACCTCAGCTGTTTACTTAATAGTAGATGATATGACTGTGTTAATTATTTAATTACCTCAATTATTTTCATTAGTTTGAACATAAGTCGGTAAGTAACTGCCCATCACTAGAACTTAATAGCCAAGCGGCCTGTGGTCTTCACTGTGTAACTCTTTTATTTTCGAGCAACTTGATGTAACGAGCTTCTATCGTGGGAAACTCGATGATAGGTGCAAATTTCTACCAGCGCAAATTGTACTGATGCTAGATAAGAAAAAAGTGCAGTTTAACCATCCTAAACGGTGCTCGCTCTTTGTTTCTTCAAGATCCAAATCACCATACAGAATACGTTTCATTTCCTTTTACGTAACGATATCTTTTATTTATTCTCTTTTATATAATGCATGCAAATTCGGAGCTATCGATTTTGTGTATCAAATGTAATGAGAGTCATTGTGGTTGTTTAACTGTTCTGTGTCTGTGAGAAAAGTGTCTGTAACAATTTTAGTATTGTGTTCTATAGACAGATAAGTATTGTCATTGCTTTCGCGAAGTTTGAACGTACAGTCGGCAACTTTAATATTTGACTCATCGACGGCCTTTCGTGGAGTTTAACTTCTCTACTTGGCCGATGGTGATAAATGATTAATTATCAAATCTGCTTTTGACGTATCAACCTGAGAAATCAGGGCCCGCGTAGTAGATTACAGGCCACTCCCTCTCGGATAGAGAAGGCCTGTGTCCCAGCAGTGGGCAAATTATAGGCTGATTATGCACTACGTTATCTTTGTTGCTCTTTCTTAGTAGTTATTATCTTGATTTCATGAGAAAATCCGACAACAGTTGGAATAAAATTTAGATTCAAATTACTTAGTCTCAGCCAGTTTTACAAATACGCCACAAGCTGTCAGTCATGGCGTCATTCGCTTTGCATATCCAAAATTTGACACAACCCAGTGGGCGTCGGTTTTTGACCGTTTTATGGTTTTGTTTCCTTTATCGTCCTGTTCTATTGTCCAAAGATAAAAATCGAAGCGACAAAAGATTTTAAATTTACTAAATTCGTGGCGCTTGTAAACGTCCGCTATTATGGGGGCTCTAATTGTTCCGGTAAATGGTTAAACTAAATGGTAGCGGGTTTAATAGAATTGAGTGTTTGGAATAGGCTATAAATACGTTTTCGTCTATAGAATTTGATCCTTTGTTACGTACGAGTGATCTAGCTTTAATTCTATGCTTACTAATTCTACATAAAGTGGTTTAAGTTGCGCTAGTTACGATGTTAAAAATCTCTTATATATCATAATGACAGCTGTAAATTCTTCATAGCTTCTCTATACTCCATTTATTATACCAATAAATTTATTTCACTATCATGTATCTTCTATAGCTGTTCTAAAAGCTAGCATTAATCGCTACAGTTAAGGAATATTTTTATTTATTCTGCAAAAAGATTGATTGACAGTTTGTTCTCACAAAAACTTACTAGCAAAGAGTTGGGTCTTTAACTCGATTCAGCAAATTTTTCCACGGTTCATCGGGTCAAAGCAAAACAATTAGACACGCCAACTATACAATGTCGCCCATGGGCATGTGACCGCCCGTATTTTTCTGAATATTTATGAAAATTAGCCCATGAGCGGCATTGTACGAGTTTTTTGAGGATAAATATAAAGACGTACCAAGTTTTGCTTTTATTGTTTTGGAACTTTTAGTTATCTGCCTTGTTTGGTGACCGATTGTCGTACGTTGTCATTCTTCATAAATCTTTATTCTTGTATATCCACCAGTGGTGCAAAGGAAATCCTGTCTCGTTTTATAAATGTTTTAAGATTATATCAGGCGGATATATCAGAAGTAAAACATTATATTATTAATATCTGTTGAAAATTGGGAAAACTTGGCTAAATGACCATGTAAAAATAAGACTCAACTCATGCAATGGAAAAAAAGATAAGAAAGAAAAACATTTATTTTGAAAAAAAAATATGGAAAATACAAATACAGTAATAAAAGTATAAAAGCCATTTTAGAACGTTTCTAAAGCCTTAAGAGACGAGATGATACGCTGCGATTATATAAATTTTATACCTACGTCTAACGTTGTACATTTCATAAAATGTGCCATTACGCAGAAAGTCCATGTAATAACAACATTTATATTATTTAAGTATCTAGTTTATTTCCGTCGCATGTGATACTTATATCATTATCGCGATTGATTTCACGTTGCTTTTATCTTCGAACGTCATCACTCAGATTTATACAATCCTTTTCAATAGACTGACAGTCTGAAATGTTTTTATCGATGAGATTTTAAGCTGTACGATATTAGTGAAAAGTACCCATGTTTATCAAAAATATTTTTTAGAAATGACATCCGGTGGAAACGAGTTGCCTAAGGTTTTATAAAAGATACCTCTATAAGTGGACAGGAAATTCGTATTAATAATGTATTCACTGTTATAAAATAAGAAGCACTTCATTTCTACAGCGATATTTTTATCTTTACCACAAGGACGTACATACAATTTGGCCTCAGATATAAACAATGTGTAACCCCTTACACTTGAGACTGATAAACTTGGATAAGAAACCATTATCAGGGATATTCGAGAACAGAGTAAATAAATGGAAAATGGGGAAACGAGTAATGACCTAATTTAAAATTTTAGGAAACAGATATTCGATTACTTGGTGAAACAAATAGATAGAAAGATAGTTAAAATTATACATAAATTCTTAATTTATGATGTGAGGCCGCCACAAGGCTATCAATCAGAGTATCCGATTTGACAAGATTTCTATCGAATAATACTACAGTTTACCATATCAAAGTTTGATTATCAAGGTTTGATTTGATCTGATTATCTGATTAATGTTAGTGGTCACTGATTCTTTAATAAAATAGGTACATTACGTCGTCACGCTGTCTTCAAACGGCAAAATGAAATGCTATATCCAAAGGAATTAAAATATCTTGCCAAATCTATCAAGTATACTGGGCCATGTAGACAATGCATGCAAATATAATAGAAATACCCAAACTAGATGTGTCGCAACATCTACGTACGCGCGCCGCATCAAATCCAAGGCCGCAGTGAGCTGTCAAACGTCATTGAATTATGATGTATGTATCCATGTCAAGGACAAATCATTGTATGCACCACCTACGAAAATGTGCATGCATTAATTACGGTGATGAAGGCTTCGAAGGAAAGTAAGAGAGCATGAGTCATCCCAAAGTCTGAAATATACGGACAAGGATTTGTGCATCTGGTTGTCGGAATTGCAGCATGAAGATCTATGGGAGATAGCATGCTTACTAGTGTTATGTATATGTAGCAGATATCCCACATAGTTAGTTAATAGTTGGTTTCGTCATCTACATCCAAAAATAGCAACGAAAGTGACTCCTCGCTCCAAATTCTCCACAAACAATAAACTCAGACGCAATATTTTTATCCTGTCACATGTTACTCAACCAAACAAGCCATATTACGAGTTCAACAACATACCTAATCACGACAATAAGGCTGACAATGCAAATTGTGTCTAATAATAGCGCCTAATCGCAGACACATGATTCAAACAGTTACAATAGGTCCTTTCTCCTAACTAGAGCGTAGGTGTATCAACGGCCTTGGGGACCACACTCAGTGGGCGGGTGGTTGACATTTTGATACGTTGCATACTTGCGAACATATTGTGATGGCCCATTAGAGTACTTTAGATCCGCTGTCAGCATTTCCCTGTTTATTGCTATACCCCGCCTACATGGCAGTTAATGGAATGTAATTTTTCTTATTGCCCAATCTTTTGTTGCAGATTTTTTATGTGCGTCTTTACAATGGGTTTGTCTAACGGTTACGTGTTTTCTGTAATAGGGTTGTTTCATTTACGCAACTAGATTGGAGCATACTTTGGTTTGACCTAATTATTTGCATGATCGGTTCATTCCTCGATGATATGGCACGTTTTCTACTTGTTGTCTTCTGTTTTTTACTTCATAAATGGAGCATTCGGGAACAAAATCTGCCTAGCCTTTTCCCAACTACGAGTATATTGAGGTCGGCTTCCAGTCTAAACTCTTTAATTCTTGGGGACTAAGGTTGATGTTTACTTTGAATTGTAGCTGCAGACAGGAATCAGCCCAGCCTTGAAGAACTGCAGTCATGCAAATTAGTGGCACGTGATGGCAATTAAATAACCATTTCCTGCTACTTAATTTACGGACCACTTTTTCCATCGTTTTCCTTCGCGTGGAAACATTTGGAGTGAAGCCAGCGTAGTTCCACGGTTAATCTTACCGCTTGACTCTTCTCCTTCACTTAATTCCGCGGTACCTATTCGGTTCTCGTTTTCCGAATAACCTAATTAAAAATGCGAGGTTTCAGTTCAGATATTCTAAAAGTGATAATTTCATTTATCTTTATTATGCATTTCGCCAGGTTTCGAAGCTTATGTATTCTAGAAATCTTGGTTTCAGTCTTGAATACTAACCAAAGTGTATCCCAAAATGCTGGCACGAGTTTCGCAATTACTTTTGCACACATTATTTCAATTTTAGACGATTCACCTGGAAAATTTCTTCGTTCCGTCCGTATCACAGAAAAAAACTATTTATATATATGCAAATCTTATTTTTGCTCGGCTTACAACAAAAGTCCCCTTACATTATCGTTTATTATAAGCACCGTGTTTGTATATATTTGTGTATAAATGCCTATTTCTAAATCCAAAGGGACAGTTAACACGTGATTGAGATAGTCATAAATAAATTGTACATGATAATCCGTTGTATCACGCTGTGTGATAATGACTTCCGTCCTCCTCATATTAATACGCCATTATTTGTTACATTTTACTTAATTTTCGTTTCCCGTGCGTCATCATTAAGAAAAAATTTATGGTCGTTGTTTCATTTTAATGTGGGATTTAAAAAATGCTAGCTGTCATCTTCATTTTCCTATTCTTGTAATTTTCTGTCAGTATTATCTAAATTATAAATCGCATTGAATTTTCTTCGCTGAGTTCTTTTTTTTTCAAGTTTTTTTAGCAAAGGTTAACGATAGGCCAAATTGCCTAGAGGATATTGTAGCAATTTTTCAAGTTTCTCATTACCTACCAAAAATTGATGGTCTCTCAAAACGTTTACAAAGATCAATAACACTGGTGTACGTGACCGCGGCGCTTTGGTAACCGAACACAACGAGGCGTAAGACCGAGCGGCAACCGACGACGGGTGGTAAGGTAATACAATCCTTACTATAACCGCAAGGACGAAGGAAAATGCGAATCTCTGAAGAATCTGACTCATTCATGAATAGATGGAATAGTGATCTTTGATCTTTAGAATGCTTAGGCCGCTGAAACAATGAAGGAAAAAGGAATTAAAGCAGACTGTGAAACGTTTTTTTTCAATTTTTTGGATTTAGATGCGGCTGGTGTATGCTGAAAATTTGCATAAGTGACGTGTCATACAATTTTCTACCATGTACCAACTTTAAACTGCGTTATTGAGTGCCCTGCCTATGATTATGGTAGGGCCCTAGGCATAATTTGCTGTCCCATATTATGCAATAATACATAATTACATATTGACCTAGATGATGTTGTGATTAAAACCTCATTGTCTATGTCAAGTAGACCTTTTTGTTCTTTTTAAACAGTTGTCAATAAACTGATGTCTTAGCATGTGCAAAAATGTCCGAATAAAATTAATTTCTTTTCTCCATTTGTATATATTGAACACCCTCTCATATCAGGTTATGGGACCAGCAGACCTACTCAAGTAAAGTTTTTTTGATTCATTTCGAGACAAAAGTTATTTTTAGTAAGAAGAAAAAAAAAAAAAACGATCGGCAGACCGGCACATTTTTTTTTTTCTTTTCCATGAGTTTTTTCTATCTGGTTTAAACTAATTTAAAATGACCAGCGAAGCACATAGTTCGACAGGAATTCCAATCGAAAAGCTGCAGGGCATGGAAAATTATAATAACTGGAAATTTTCCATGAAGATGCTCCTGATGCACGAGGACCTACTTGAATGTATCGAGTCCACCGACGGAAGCAAAGATATTAGAAAGAATCAGCGCGCGCTTGCTAAAATTTGTCTATCAGTGAAAACCAATGCTTTTTCGCTTGTGCGTAACGCAAAATCAGCTTATGAAGCATGGACAAGTTTACAAAAGGCTTATGAGGACAAGGGTCTGTGCAGACGCTTAGGATTACTGCGATTGCTTTTTGGAACTAAGCTCGAAGAGAATGCTTGTAACATGGAAACTTACATTACGAAAATAACAGAAATTGCACAACAATTGAATGACATAGGTTCTCCACTAGACGATGACTTCATAGCAGTCATCATGTTGAGCGGACTGACATCCGATTACGACCCGCTCATTATGGCGTTGGAGAATTCCAGTGACAAGCTTGTAAGTGAAACAGTAAAAACGAAATTATTACAGGAGTTTTACAGAAGAGATGATAAGACAGAGACTGCATCGGCTTTGACTACCATTAAGAAGATCAAATGTTACCGATGTAAGAAACCAGGACACACAAAGAAGAATTGCCCGAAGAATGCTGCTTCTACGACTCCAGTGAGTAATGTCAAGGATAAGAAGAAGGTGTTATTGTCAGCATTGTCGGTAAATCTCAAGAAGGATGTCTGGTACGTGGACTCTGGTGCAACCAACCATATGTGCAACGACAAGAGTGTTATGTTGGAGTTCAAATCAACTAAGGACCTCTCTGTGAACATTGCAAATGGTGATCAATTATGTACTGCAGGATTAGGTAAAGTTAGAATTAAGTTAGACGGCGTTTTTAGAACAATAACTAATGTTTATTTGGTTCCTCAACTGTCAACTAACCTTTTATCAGTGAGTGAGTTAACAAGGAAAGGTTATAAAGTCAATTTTAATTCTAAAACCTGTAGAATAATGGACGGGCATGAAATCATAGCTACTGCTAGTTATGTGAATGGTATTTTTCAATTAGATTCTTTAGGGAATAGCATCAGAGCTGATGTTGGAGTGCAGCCTCAATGCATGGTGTCTGACAGCAGCAGTAAAACACTACTGGACTGTGATGTGTCAGAGCAAGAGCAGAGCAGTTTGGTGTCACAGGAAGTATGGCATCGCAGGCTGGGGCACCTCAACGCTAGGAGCATGAATGTCATGAGACAAGGTATGGTCTTTGGTATTAAATATGATAGTACTCGTTTTCAATCATGTATTGCCTGTATTAAAGGAAAACTTACAAAATTAGCTTTTCCAAAAGTGTCTCATAGTAGGTCTAAGGAGATTTTAGGCTTAATACATACAGATTTATGTGGTCCAATGCAAAATAAGTCATTTGGTGGTGCTTGTTATTTTCTTACTTTCATTGATGACTGTTCAAGAAAAACATTTATTTATTTTTTGAAAACAAAGAGTGAAGTTTTAGAAAAGTTTAAAATATTCAAAAAGCTTGTTGAAAATGAAACTGATAAGAAAATAAAATGTATTCGTAGCGACAACGGTGGCGAATATATTAATAAAAAATTTCAGCAGTTTCTGCAACAGCAAGGAATCCGTCACCAAACGACTGTCCCGCATTGTAGTCAACAGAATGGTGTGGCAGAAAGAGCAAACCGTACCATCATGGACAAAGCTCGCTGCATGTTGGAAGATGCTGGTCTTGACAAACGTTTTTGGGCAGAGGCCGTAAACACTTCAGTGTATTTGAAGAACCGCTCACCCACAAAAGCTGTCATGGGCATGACACCACTGGAGAAATGGACTAACACAAAGACAAACGTAAGTCATCTTCGTACATTTGGTTGTTTGGCTTATGCTTTGACTTCAAATCACAAGAAACTGGATTCGAGGGCAAAGGAATATATATTTGTAGGTTACTGCAACGATACAAAGGGTTACAGACTCATTGATCCGGAGAACCCTGAGCATTGCATTAGAGCACGCCATGTGAGGTTCTTAGAAGATCGTTTCTGGAAAAAGGATCTGTCAGATGATGATGCTAACCAAGTGGTTCATGTTGTTTCGCATACAGAACAGACATGTAGATCAGACGAAAACACTGGGGATGAAAGTCCACAGGGTGTGTCTGAAAATTGTCCTTCTGATGACAGAAATAGGAACAGGGACACAGTATTTAGTATCAATGACAGTAGAATTTCATCTGAAGCAGATAACTCGTCGGATGAAACCTATATTCCAGGGAGTTCAAGTGAAGACTCGACGTCTACAGACTTCACTGATGCTGTAAATGAAGATCTTTATGCACATCTGGTAGGTCAACAGTACAGGGATCTTGGCGATCCGGAGACTGTTAAGGAAGCACTTGGTGGCAATGAAGCTAAAGAATGGAAGGAAGCCATGGAAGATGAGTATAAATCGTTTATCACCAATAAAGTCTGGCGCCTTGTGGATCTACCTAAAGATCAAAAAGCAATAAAATGCAAATGGATCTTTAAGAAAAAGAGGAATTTAGATGGCAGTCTCCTCAAATACAAGGCACGGCTGGTGGCTAAGGGATTCACTCAAAGGTATGGCATTGACTATGATGAAACTTTTTCGCCTGTCGTCCGTTACTCTACTATCCGTTTGTTGTTAGCACTAGCTGCAGAATATGATCTGGAAATAAATCACCTAGACGTCAAAACAGCCTTTTTGAATGGTGATCTTAAAGAGCATGTGCTAATAGAACAACCACAAGGTTTCGTAAAGAAAGGACAAGAACATAAGGTGTATAAGTTGGAAAAAGCCGTTTATGGATTAAAACAGGCTGCAAAGTCATGGTATGAAAAGATTAATGGAGTATTAATAAACAAACTCCATTTCAATAGGATGCCTTCAGAACCATGTGTCTATTATAAAGGACAAAAGGGGGAAATGGTTATAATTGCTCTTTATGTCGACGACATTATGTTATTTTCTTCACCAATATCCAAAGAAAGAGATATAATGAAAGAAAAACTCATGTCAGAGTTTGAGATGAAGGATTTGGGACCTGCTCATCAAATATTAGGCATGAGAGTATGTAGGAATAAGGAATCGATTACTTTAGATCAGTCACATTATATTGAAACTGTTCTACGTAAATTTAATATGACTGAATGCAAACCGTCTCCGACCCCTATGGAACTAGGATCGAAACTGAAGAAAAGTGAAGTCAAGGATACTCGTTTCGACTACAGAAATCTCATAGGGTGCTTAATGTATATTTCAGTTTGTTCCAGACCAGATATCTCGCATGCAATAGGTGTTTTGAGCCAATTTAACGAATGTTTCGATGAAACACATTGGAAAGCTGCGAAAAGGGTCCTGCGATACCTCAAAGGTACAAGTCATTACTTTCTTAAGTATGTTAAGAGCGGATTGGTCATAAATGGCTACACGGATGCTGATTGGGCATCCAATGAGGTTGACCGTCGTTCATATACAGGGTATGTATTTAAATTAGGTGATTCTATTATATCTTGGGAAAGCCGTAAGCAGAGGACTGTGGCTCTCTCGAGTACTGAAGCAGAGTACATGGCTATTTCAGATGCTTGTAAAGAAGCGTTGTTTTTACGTACTTTCTTGAATGAATGTCTTCAAGTTCATTGTAAGGTAAATTTATACAATGACAATCAGTCGGCACAAAAACTATGCTCTAACTCAATGTTTCATGCTCGTACCAAGCATATAGATATAAGACACCATTTTATAAGGGATATTGTAATTAATCAACTAATTAATGTCTGTTATATGCCTACAGGTGACATGGTAGCTGACTTGCTCACTAAACCGCTGAATAAAGAGAAACATGTTAAGTTCTGTTTGTCTCTTTTATCAGTGTAATATTGTTATTCTAATTATTACTATGTAATGTAATATTTCTCATAATATTTTAGTAATAATTAACTAGTTACATTTGTGTTTTTATAAGACAATAGTTTAAGGGGTAGTGTTGTGATTAAAACCTCATTGTCTATGTCAAGTAGACTTTTTTGTTCTTTTTAAACAGTTGTCAATAAACTGATGTCTTAGCATGTGCAAAAATGTCCGAATAAAATTAATTTCTTTTCTCCATTTGTATATATTGAACACCCTCTCATATCAGATGAGACCTACGGCAACCGTTTAGTAACACAATCCCTTAAAGTATTCAGAAACGATACAACTGTTGGAAGACTCTTAACGACTGTCAATTTTATTTTCCGCCAATAGCACTAAAACACATTCCAAAGACTAGAGAGAAAAAGATAAACAAAGCAGAATACAAGAAGCAGTCATATAGATCTTTGATATAAGCGATTGGCGGTGGCGGCGTCACAAGAAATCGGACACAATGAAGCGTACAACCGCTGCAGTCGACGGGTTAGTAATGTGATACGAGAAACCGCAAGGACGGAGGAAAATGCGCATCTCTCAAGTATTATAATTGAATAAAAATAAACGATACTGAGACGGTATTTTTGCTATTCGCAGCCTGGTTTAACACCTTTACAGAATTCTTAATTCAACACATAATTTTCATCACCGAGGATCTGTATTATTATCCATCCATTTAATTATATTAACAGTTGTTGTATCAATTTCTACTCTTCATTATCATGACCCAATTTTCACATCATTGCATGTGTCACTTTCACCTTCTTTAAACATAATTCCATAACCGCTTACTTCTAAAATGATATTCATTACGCTATTGAATTGTTTGGACTCCTGTCGCCCTGAGCTTCGTCCAAAGAACATAAATAACATTAGTACACTGCACTTAGTACTTCGGAGACCATTAATCATTTGAAATATACACATGTCCGAACTGACGTTGTTTAATTTATCAACACTTAGTTAATTACCCCAACTTGCGAGAAGCTTCACGTTTTTCCAGTAACATCTTCTTTGGTGTTGCAAAAAATACTGTAACAATAGCCTCTTCGAAATCTCCAATAAAATGAGTCTGCGAAAATTATCCGCTATGTCATTCATTAAATTTTCAATGTCAAAAGCCAAACTCTTGTCATCTGAAGATAAACGTGTACCTACAACAAACGATATCTCTGTAGTTTAAGCACAGTATAAATAAGTAACAGTATTCTATCTTCATAGAAAATGACCGAAACGACGCGCTTCGAAATCTCAGTGTATATCAGTACGAAAGAGTATCGAGTGCGCGGCAATTAGGCACGGACGCGGAAGGTTTATCTACCGAGCGGCTTTTTTCAATTTCAAGGTCACTATTGAGATATTATTATATATAATACTACTTCTTATTTATTCTGTGGTTTAAGCAAGATCCGCATACAAGATCAGAATGACGTTTAATTGATTTAGCTAATTCTAGCAATTTGCCATTTGGTCTTCAAATACTAATACGAAACGTTATCGGCCAATGTCATGGCCTTCTGAATGAGTTCTTATTATCTAGGTTTTGTCATCTTGAACATCCTTTAAAATTCTCTACGTCTACCGTTTCATTATTTACGCTGTTTACTTTATTTTATAGTATTAGTAAAATATATTTGCCTTTTCTAAGCAAATGGTGGTAGATTTGCTACAAATGTAAGGCCTTGAGGGGTTAACAGTTTAGCACTGAACATTCCAGTCAGCCTTGCGTTGTGTAACGTTTTCGTAACTCGGTTATCTAATTTGCACCTTGCAGTTACTGTTTCTGACAGTGGATATCTTTTAGCGATAAAAATATAATAATTAATGCTAAAGCGACGCTGCTGTTTACAAAATAATGACGTTCTTATCATGTCGTTAGGTGTATTGTATACTTTTCCCTCTTTCAGTGTTTGTTTAGCTTACGTCTCCTTTTACATCTTTGTTTTCTTTTCCCGTGTGTTTAGTGATTATTAAGGCTATTTTCATCACGTAAACCAATTTATCCTTTCTCCTTTAACATCCTTCTCGGTTTAGGTTATTTTGCTCTTTTTGCGACCAACGTCCGCTTTAGCTGTTCTGTTAACGAACTTAAATGATTTCGATTTGTTAAACGGATAATTGTCAATTCCATGATCACTCAGTTATCCAGCAGTTTAACGACCGTCTGAGTATTTAACAAGTGACACATCTTGAACATAATTTCTCTCTAAGGTCGTATCAATATATCTGGACTTTTCTACTGTTTCATCGGCATCGGATGTTGAGTCATCGACAAACAGCTGATCATTCTTCCGTAAAAATTCAAGTTCAATATTCAAAATCAATGTCACGTAGATCGTTTATTTTTTTTCCGTCCGGCGTCCGGCGACCGTTACGTCATTGAAGCCGCGAAGGTAATCCAGCGGACAGCCACCCGTATCGCTCGCCCGACTTGTTCCCTCTTGCGTAACAGTTACTTTACTCCCCTACAGCTCTGCAACTAAATAGGTTCATTAAAACGAATAGGTTACCAAATACTACGGCTCACCGTAACATCCACAGCGGCAATTTCAAAAAATTCTCAGTTCATTACGGTACTATTGACAAGTCTTTAATTTATCTCTTTCTTTTATCTGAGAAATTCTCTTTTTATAAAGAACCACCGGAGTGTTAATCAATGTTCTGTTATCTACTTTTTCTGTGACCAGGTAGCATTCATATCAGTTGCCGGGCGGCTTTTTGTCTTGTCCGAAATCGACCGTGAAAATTGATGGTGTCATGTTTTGAGACATAGAATAGTAAAAAGGTTTTTGTCATTCGAGATATTTGACGCTACAAAATATCAACAGATAAAAGTGTTCGCCACTTTGATTGATCGATGTTCTGATTAGATGTTTTTTTACGCGGGATTGACGCAAAACGGTGTTGTTACATTTGTCGCAATAGCTCATTTACATAATGCGAAGAACAAAAACATTGGCTTATTTCAAATACTTATTTTGACCGTGAAATTCTTGGGACTGTGTTATTGACGTCTTCATAGATACATTAAAATGAAAAGGAAATGAATCAATTAGGCTGAAATAAAAAAAACTAATCATAACTCATAGCTGGTAAACATCTTAATTAAAGTACCTGTTATTGACGTCAAAATCGCAACACCCGAATTTGTCCAAGACAGCATAAAAAATGTAGGTAAAGTTTCTCTTTCAGACCAACTTACAGGTTTATAATAATAACTAATTTACATCCAGCACCAACAATTATCAGCAGAAATAATTCTCGTTCCACTTGTGTTACTTTCTTCGCATCGAGTAACGGTGCTTGAGCTTTGTCTCGTGATTCAAGGCTGAGGTAGCCCTTACCACTATATGACAGAAAGTGCAGAAGATTTACGAATCAAATCGGTGTAAAGGAACATTACTGAATCATTTGTCTATTGTGGAGTCCACTGTTATCCACTTTTATGTTCTGCATCAAGTCTACTCCAATCCTAACGCTGAATCTTCAATATTCTACGTCAAGTCTACTCCTAGATGTTCCCGAAGAAAACAGCTTTAGGGCCATTAGTTTGACCATCCAACCAATGCTGTCTTTGCTCAGTGTTATTTCTATCTTAGATATTGATGGGTTGCATGAGTGTGATTGCACATTGTTCGGAGTAGGCTTTCTGTATCTTCTAATGTTGCTGTGTAACGGTTTGATCATTCGTTTGTAGATGAGTTTTTAATTCTTCATTCACTGTTTGAGCTTTAGCAGTGTTATGGTTGGTGATTCGGTTCAGATTACGAGGTAATTTTTATATATATAACCCCTTGTTTTATGCAATATGCCAAGGTTAGTAAGAAAGCAGCAGAATACGTTTATAATTTCGTACAGCATACATTAAGAACCATGCTCATTTAAGTCATAAATATTCTAGAGGATACAAAATTAATTTAGTAAAGATATCAAAATAATAAAAATACAACATTTATTAAGACAACACACATGCTGACGTGCATTAGTCATCATTATCAACACTACTATACTCATCGTGCATTCTCTTTTACCTCGTCTCTATAAAGCTGTCAAAGAATTGAGTCCATCTGATGACAAGTGGTAATTATAAAACACCCGTTGCTGTATAATATCCGACTTTTTCAATGTCAATGTTGGTTTTACCGCTTCGTGACAGCTGTTCGTGTGCTAAGACATTCTTGTTTCGATCTGTTTAGTTTACTTCGTTCAAGATAAAGCAACTAGACTCAGCCTGTTTTAGAAACAGACTTCTCGGTCCATGATCGACCTTCTCGGTCGATGTTTACTATGTTCTCATCGATATTCTCGTTTCACATAATGTATGGCACCTTTCACTACGTTTTATATTGTCGTACCCATAACACTGAAATTGATTAGATTCTGCTAACATTTTACGTCGCCACCTACTATGCAAAACTTTTGTAATTTTACTATTACTTATCTCCTTACATTTTCACTTCAATTTAAATAAGTAACCTAACATTATCTGTCTAATTACGATGACTTGTTAGCGTCCCACACATCCACGTTTTGCCAATAAGACTCTCACGTTCTCATCGTAAAACCTGCATTTGACACTGTTTGTGGCAGTTGAACGTTAATCTACTAAATTCAATAGTACTAGGTACTTTGGTTTCTACTGTATCGTCGGTAATAATGTTTTCAAATTAGTTGTTTCATACTGCAGTTTTATCGAACGGCTCGCGTGAGGTCCTACAGAAATGTTGTCCAGTTCTGTCTCCGCCGGTGTCCCAAATACCAATTATGAGGTAAAATTTATAGCGTCGACTGCAGCCCGATTGTCATATATCACGAAGGTGTTGCGTTGGATTTTACTTTTGTAATTATCCGTCGCGTGTTCTGTTTTATTTGGAATTCCCATTTCTAGTGAACCCACACGATATTCTTTTTATATAGACAAATTTTTGCTGCAAAATTGTGGCAAATGACTATTCGTGGAATAAATTCGTTTTGTGATCGATACTTAATTAAAGGCTTTGAATTTTACTGATGTTTCCATTAGTATATGCCAAGGTTACTTATACAGTATACCGCAATCCCCCATGGGTCTGGTAGTGGTAACAATCAAATTACTGCTAATAGCTTTAGTCTTTATGTCGCTATTCTGGGATAGGCTACTGTCAAGGTCTAGTGGTTAACGACCGTATTTATTAGCTGGTGTATTTATTACTATCTCTTTTTACTTAATTGGAAGGAAACAGAATTGTCATTTATTGTAGCTTCACTGCTTTGCGTACACTACAGGTCATAAGATCATCAATCTCTTCAGTATTGAGCTTTTTAACCATATAGTAATTACCATTTAATACTGCCGAACTTGACACTGAAATATTGTTTTACAATAGCAGTTAGCAGCATAATCACGTGACGAAATAGTTCATTTATCATTATTTTCTCATCCCTTGTTTATTGTTAAGTACACGTTACTTTTTGTCTTCACCTCAACACACTAGTCACGTTAATTTTCTCTTTCTGACTGATTCCGCGAATCCCACCATTAAATGGTTTAATGTAAGTAGAGTAACCCCATGGTACCACGGTATCCCGCCGTGCGTGACGCCCATGTCCTGCGAATGTTCCCATGGGACGCAGGTGCCATTGTAATAAACTTCTTTTGAATTATTTATGGGATCATTGTTCGCCTTTTACGGTCAGATGATGTTGTAAATTACTTTTAGGAGGTTTCTCGAACAGGAACTTAAAGGCTTTTTAAGTTTTTTTCTTGTAGAGGAGTTACAAGGATCAATGTAGGTTGGGTTATACTAAAAGCTTTGGTTTTGTTTTTCGAAAAAAAATACAAGATAGAAGGCGCCGGAAGGATATTGGTTCCCACGAAAATTGTGTTTGTGTGCGCTTTCTGGTTGGTATGCCAACTGGGAGTGCGGACGTAGTCAAAGAAAATAGTAATACATTTTCTAAACGATCAATATCAGGTAAATGTTTCTAACCTCGGTTTATTCATGGAATTTTTTGATGTTCATTCACTTCAACAATCTTTAGATTATCTCTAATCTTTTCCACGGTTTCGTATAATCTAACCGTTACTAATAGTTTCTCGTTTTCTATAATTGGTACTTAGTTGGAAACTAACGCTACTACTAAACATTGGAAAACAGCAAGACATTTAATTACATTCATTACTTTCAGCATCTTTACGATTCTCGAGTATACGCCAAGTTCGTGTTACTGTATCTACAGTTTTGTTTAGCTCAACAAATTAGCGAAATTACTCTCTTCGCAGATAAACTTTACGCTTTAAACCTACCAAGTTGGTTACAACATCTACATTTATAATAACAAACTAATACGGAGCTCTATGTCTTCGATCTAAGGTAGGGTTTTCAGTGGTGTTAATTTTGTTGTTCGCAAATTTAATTTTGTTTTGTTGTGTACACGTTTCACGGATTACCATCTGTTTACTTTCATGCTCTTGCAATTGTTAGTGCAGGTCATGTCATAGCATTGCGTTTGCGTGCAGATCCAGCAACTGCTCAGGGCCCATATTATGGGGGTCATCAATCACTGATCAGCTAGCGTTCTTCTAATTAGTGTATAATTACATGAGTGGCTGTTTTTCAGAACGTATTATTTGATGACACTCAGCAAGCTTTATTTTCTTCCTAAATTATTTATTGCTTCATGATTTTGAAAAATAATGGGAAATAATATTTCTAAGTTCTTTATTCTTCTGGAATTACTTTCAAAGTTAAAGTAAAATAAGTGTTTTTCCGTGTTTTCAGCGTGCTCGAACAACTTACAAAGAATAATTGTTATTCTTTGTAAGTTGTTGAGCAATTTTATAATCAGGATTACGAAATAATTATAATATCTAAAGTAAATTTTCTTTTTATTTACGTTTAAATTGATAATTAATTGGGAGTTCTTGCTTTTTAGGATTTCGTACCCCGAAGTTTGTCAAACGGAACCCTGTTACTACGCCTCCGCTGTCCGTCTGTCTGTCAGCGAGTTGTATCTCATGAACCGTAATAGGTAGACAGTTGAATATAATAACAAATAATAAAAATTAAAGGGGGTCTCCATAAAACCAACTATTAAAAAAAATTCTAACCTTGGCATGTGGGGAGTCATTGTCTAGAGCTCATCAAGTAGAGAACAAATATAATTTATGTTTTTATTTTTATAAATGATGAAATTGGGGGCCGTAAAACTTGTCAGTTTTAGACTATTTTTGTACGAGCTCTATCTCAACAACTAAACAAGTTAGGAATTTGAAACTTCTGTATAATCATGAACCACATACTACACATAACAAAAAAATAATAAAAACGCCGATTCATAAGGTATTTATTTAAATATGGGTGATTTTTAACTGCAAAAAATACTTAACAATTCATAGTATCATTAGGAAATATAAATTTGTCTTAGCGAAGAAGTAGTTTAAGTATTTTCATTTTTTTGCTAATTTGCTAATGTACGGTTGTTACGGAAACCCTTGGTGTGCGAGTCCGACTCGCACTTGGCTGGTTTTATTTACATTTTATGACAACAAATAACAATCCTTGTTATTAAAATGTCAACATCATTTGCTATGTATGCGCTGTGGTTTGACAACAAAGTTATTCTAAGTTTTCACAAGTAAATTAGATTTTCTAATTTCTTCACACTTAAGTGTTGGCGTAATTTCTCCATGTTTAAGTCTTTTCCCTTATTTCTTGCCTTCGTCTAATGTGGTTTTAGTTAAATGTTTCGTTATGTAGGGCGTTGCTTCATCATATATTTTCTCTAGGTTCATGCTCCTTCCGGCTTAGTGGTTAGTGTCACTAACCACCTCCTTCAATTTTTTTTTATTAAGGTAATAAATGATGGCGCGCATCTTAAAAATCTGCTAGCTAATATTCTGCAAGCTAATATTTTACACTTAGCACTCTTGTAGAAAGATCGTCTTTGATAATAAAAAAAAAAACTGAGATCGATCCCGAACAGATCTTTACTACAGCAATAACAAAAATGTTATAACTTTATATATCTCCTCTAACTATTTAATACCTACTACTAAAAATGTTATCCGTGTCACTTTATGGATTGAGTTTCACGTTAATAGAATTGTTATCCAATGGATTTATCTTTACGAGCTTTGAAATTCTGCTCAATTTTATGACACAAAAAATTTATATCATTGAGTCCTACGATAGGTTTATATATATCATAAGATTTGTGAATCCATCAACTTGAAGCTCAGTTGCTTAGTTTTGAATATCAACAATAGTCTCAATTTCAACCCAGATACCTTTGGAAAAATACACTCACTATACTACCAATGAAGAAAAGGCTAATTAAGTTCGCCTCACATTCTTATTTTCACTGACACCCTTTCTATTTCAAGACATTCTCCGTATCAACCATTGTCTGCTTTTATTTCCATCACCGATTTCATCTTCTCGATAACCAGTCATTTACACCGCAGTATGAAAGCAATGTTCATTGAGATTGCCGCAAATGGCTCGTGGCTCCGTGCCTCTTGTCTAGCGAATTACCAACCATTTTTAACCATTCACGACCATTGTTACTAAGTACACTGCTTGGACTCTTTGGACTCATCTCGCCTTAAATTATGACCTTCGTTGGACCGTTCCGGTTTAATGGGTGAAATTTTTACCTTCGTTTGATTGACTGTGTTACTATTACTTTCTTCTGTATTATGTTTTGCGTTCGGTTCTGTTTGAAGTACTGCGATGACAGTTAGTTTTGTAAAATAAGTACTCGATTTTCTCTTTGAAGTGAAAAGGAGGGTAATTAATGTTATCGGGTGTGTTTGTTTCTTTTCAGCCTATTTGTATATTTAAATTACTTTGTATATTACATATACATATTAAACAGTTTGTGATGAGCAGCTTTAATTTACCTAGGTCAAACAAAACCACGAAAAGGTTCTACGTTTTTTCACTTATATATGTGCTTTTCCTACGTTTAGATTGAATTTGTGTATGCTATTTTGTTTTGCACTAAAATAGTGAACGTTGGGATCTAATCTAGCATACAGTAAATCCGATATAACAGTTCTCTCGTCGAGTTGCGTGTACGAAACAGTTTGTATTTCAACTAATGGTTGTCAAGCACGGAAGCGGCCGATCGTGGACCTTTAACCTCTCAGCAAATTATTGTCTAAATAATAAAATTACGGCTTTCTAAACGGTTATTAAGAGTCATTTAGCACAGTTTTGGACAATGTGATGTAAAGGTAGGTTAGTGGCGTCTCGTTGTTAGGTGTCGTGACGCGAACGCGCGCGTTTTTGCGCGTTCAATCTCACTTTCACGTCATGTCCTTATTAGTCGGATATTGTTCAAAATTTCGATTTCGTTCGGATGCCGCGGGCAGCCGGGTCCGATTATGTTCTAAAATCGGAACAGTTATAGTTTCTTTGTGCCTCGTTGCGGTTGAATGCTTGTAACGCATTAAGGCTTGAAGCCTACCTAGTCTTCTGACACGCGATTGTCACGTTTTTTTTATTATTTTGCTAGTGGAAGTCTGAGATTCTTTCCAGTGCATTAACCCTTTCTTTCGTGGATGCAGATTACTTTGCGTTGGTAATTTTTTTTGAAAAAATGTTAATATTTAGAGACGAATATTAAAACAATGTTAAGTCAAATAAAAACAAACATACAAATAAGACGGAATGCAAATATGGAAGACCATACAGTTTCATAAATTGAAAGGTGTGAAAATCTAAATGTCAACGTCACTAGAAACGAAGATGACAATGAATTCTATTATCTTGCAAAACTAATAAGGAAACCCTATCGTCTACGTAACACTCTTGACCCTGACGACGTGCGATAATTTGCAAAGATTTTAATGTTTTCAGCATTGCATAATTATTTCGCAACATTGTAATAATGAATTTGATCGTAACTACTTAAAGATCCTTGCCAAAATGCATTAGCATTGAAACGAGTATATAAGTTCAGGATAATTATGACTTTGAGCCGTGGAAAGTTGGATCCAACCATTACCTACAACCATTTTTGATCTGGTATGATAAAACCTATATGTTATACGTATAGCTAGGTTCGACGCATCCTAAGCAGTCAGCACCTCTATACCCTACCTCTAGTCCCTACTTCTACCTTCTACTCTTCATAAACGAGACAAGAAGATCTAAGACTAAGTTAACATACAACGATTCAAACTAGTTTACCGCTGTCCATTGATCGCAGCAAAACGTATTTCCCAGATTTTAAACGCACGAAAGGTATGTAAATTCTCATATTAACTTTGCCAAGCTTCCCGCTCCATTTATGACGTCATAAAACTTAAGGAGACGGTCAAGTTGAAAGGCAAGTCGGCTTATTTCTCTGTGTGGTGTAATCTCATGAACCATTAAGTTTTAAGAGGTGATTTGCGTCCCACGCATTTGTAAGAACACTATATTTTGCGCAGCCATTTTTACTTTCTTTACCCATGGAATACTAGAAATAGAATTCCGTTTTGTATATAGCTGAGTTGTCTTTTTGTCCTTAGACGTCGAAGTCGAAAAGTCGAAATAATGTAACTTTCCATCATCAGTATATAGCAGGTCACTGCTGGACATAGAAATCTCCAATCGCAAGCCATCAAACTCAACCTTCGGCCAATCTCATCTAACTGCTACCAGCCACTCTGCGAATATCGTCGCATTATCCAACCTGACCTGACCAATGACCATTTTTTTTTCTATTTTGTCCGTTCTTCCCAAAATAGGAGGTGTGTTCAGGCCCTAACCATCGTCGCCACGTCGTCGGTCAGCCAGGAAGCGCCCGTGCACGATCACCCAGGGCATCTGTTTTTCGTGACCCACTGTTAGATCTTATTATTGCTTCACTAAATGAACTTACGTGCCGCTTAACTTTTAGTGTATCGAATAAACTTTTCTAATAAGCTCGACCGGTGTTGCAAACGTTTTAGTTATAGGAGGTGTACGACGATGCTTTTTACTTTGCAAAATTGTAAAATACCTAAGCCTCTTTTGCAGACTAGGTGGGTAGAGAATTTTAAAACACAATGCGTCTTGCATATAAATTGCAGAGGAATTCAAGAGCACAAAAGACTATTTCCTACAACTGGTGTCTCATCTTTACAAACAAAAACGCCAGCCAAATCACAAAGAAATGTTTATGTAACGAATGTTTCATTTTTAGAGTGAGTCCGTGACTCCGTCTTTCCGTCCAGGAACCCTTATTTTTACAATCAGATACATAAATAAAATTATATCAGATTTGGCTTGATCGGTATAGCAAACACGGAACCCTGATCAAACTTGGCTGTCGCACTTAACTATCACTATCTATATCAATGAATTTAAAATGTGAATTACTCGTTTCACTAGCGGAACTCAGCGATAACGTGGAAATCGTAAGCGCATTTTCTTAAAGCGTCGTTTTAGCGGCTTTCCTAGAGATCGGGAGAAAGCATTTGCCTTGCGGCCTATTTCTATCCATATCTCTGTCACATTACAAATTAACTTTCGAAGCTTCTGCTTCGACATGTGATCAGTCAGACGTTGATAACCACTCATTGCCTGACGCTGAGAAAATGTGGAAAAAGTGGCTGCACAGCCTAGTAGCTTAGTTTACTCATTTGTAAAAAAATGTTTAACTAGTAAGGGGGAAATCTATGAAGTTTCATAAAGCTTAATCGTAAAAGCCGAGGTGAGAGTTTTAGCTGTAAGCTTTCGTTCTATATTTTGCCTTGGTAAATTATAACATACGATATCTAGATCCGGTACAAGATGAAATGTGGGTCATACAAATATTTCCTTCAATGTGGAGAATGAAATCGCTGCTACCTTCAATGTTCGCTGTACGTGTCCATACTTTATTTCCAACATTGACAACTGTGTTCATGTTTTTCTCAAATATTTGCATGTGACAGTCAGATAAGCGGGCACTGACATCTGTTGATAATATATGCATGTCTTGTTCTGCACTGATGAAATCACATGTCTCTTGTACAATATTATTTATCTTAATAATTCTGTCGGTTTGTTTGGCCTTGGGATCTTCAGAAAAGAGATGGTAAATAATAAATATCAGTTGGATAACTTACACTATTTTGAACACTGATAGAAGAACTTGACTACCGAATTTTGAAGGTTGGGCGTCTGAACAAATCATACGCAACCAAAGCCGTTCGTGCAATTATTTTGAGCTTAGCAATTTCTTTAACAAAGTAAAGACCTCATAAAGTGATAAACGTACACGATGGTGAACATATTTCTATAACTAACATGATGTAATCTTATATCAATCAAGAAAGTTATAAGAAAAGAGATAAACGATTTTGCAAGAAAACAAATAAGTACTCCAAAGCATAGCCGTCATCGAAATAGACTCAACAAAATTCTGAAGTGAAAGAATTACTTACATAAGTATGCTCAAATACAAGCGCAGACACAGTAGTAAACACTGAACAGTTATTAAATGATAAGAATCAGACGATATCTCGATAACTGTATAAATTTTACAGTTTTCAAGTAAACACTATCGTGAATGATGGAAATAAAGTTTACGATCGATTGTTCTAAGATAATCTATTGTTATCTGATCGTTTTCACCATTTTGATATTATAATCTAATTTGAAATTAGTAGTTGCCTTGCCAGTAGTTTTGAAATATATAATTTTATTGTTGCTCCTAGTTTTATAGTACTTTACTACTTTATTATCATTATTGCTGTCATCAACCTGTCATTCTGCTCCTAGTGTTCCGAGCCTATTGTCTAGAGCACTTGTATGGACAAACTCATTGTGCACTTGCAAATGAGCACGCGATTCGTCATCCGAGATAGGTATATGACTAGTTTTGGGTTCCATATAGAGTAATTCGTCTGTGGGATGATTATGCGTCACCAGGAAACTGGGGTTTCTTTTATCTCCTATTTTAAAACCAACTGAAAGTGCTGAAACTACTTTATTTAGACTGACTAACATGACTTACGTAACTTGGGTAGGTTCCTAATGGTTAATTATTCCCTTACGTGTCACAATATTGTTTCACGAAAGCAAGTATTATTTTACCTTCAAGGTCACCTGACTCGCCAATAGCACTTACAAAAGGAAGCCTATAAAGCTTGACGACAAAAATGCCATAATGATTATATTAGCGTTAGCAATATTACCCCACGTAACAAAGGTTAGTTCATATTTCACATAGCAACAGTTTCCGGCACGCATAGTAGCAACACGAAACCTTTCATTATTTAAATCACCTTTTATTAAAACAAAAACTCTTATTCATAAACGTATTACTCATTCAAAGGTTCAATAAATTAATTGGAGTCTAATTTTGTTAAAATTACTTCTGAATTTCTAAATTGAAAATGTTGCTTGTCCAAAAACTTTTTCCATCATTCCATCTAAAGAGCTGTTCTGTAGCTTTGACGCCGTTGTTGTGGTTAAACGACCATGCTTGAGATATTGAATGGATTTGCGTCATTGGAGGCCTTGCTGCCTCCAATTAACATGTTGACAGTCGATGTCACCAAAGTGTTACAGATAAATGATACTAAATGGTGGCAAAAATCAATAAATCCCATTAATACAGGGTCGTACCGACGGCCTTGTGCCGCGCTACTATCAGCCAAACAAACTGCTCCACTGTACTTATCTTATCACCATCAACCGTGCATTCAGGTCAAGTGATGAAACGCCCTGCTTCGTTTGTATGTCTCCTATGCCGATTAATTTCAGATTTACACACTTTTAATACTCTTTAAGGGATTATGTCTGTGTCATTGTTGGCCCAAATAGTTTCAAAGTGAAATCTCTTTAGGAATGCTTGAGGCAGGTTAATTAAACTCGTGAATATTCATGTTCTTACTTTTAAGGGGTGAACGTAAAAGCTTTACTATCTAGACAGAATCTTAATCATTAAGTCTTGTAAACAATTTCGGTTTCTGCACTTTCATATTCAAGGAGACGGTTTTAGTTCTGAAGCTTCTGTAAAGAACATAATTCTTAGAGTAAAACAAAGCTTAGTGAGGAGGCCTAAATAAACAGAGAAACGTAAAATAATTTACATACCTACTAGAATATTACCTAAGGAACTTCAGCGTCAGAATTTTCCAGACGGTACGGTGCCTAAATCTTTCCCGTTATCGGCACTATTATGCAATGACATAACTGTAGTGTAATCACGAGTACCTACTTCTGGTGTATTAGTCGTGACGATAATATTTCCTCAAAACAATGCTGTGTTTGAATTCGCGACTTTGTGTTGGTAAACTCGCCTACGTCTTAGCATTGGCTTCGTCTAGCCGAAACGGGACAAATGGTCTCGTTCAATTATTGTTTGGACTGCTAAAATGTTGTACAAAACATTTTGAATGTGGGTTTGTTTATTGAATGTTCGTAATTTTGCGGTGTTTGGCAATTTATTTGAGATTTTGCGCTAACGTCTTGAAGGTTTCTAATATCTGTGTAATGGTCGTTGTCATTGGATAATGGTGTAGTCTAATTAATTTTAATTTTAATTTCAAAATTGTTTGCATCAACTAAATATCAGCCAGCATGGAAAATATTCTGCGATATTAATTTCACTATCTAAACCATGTTCATCTGACTTTAATGCATGACATTTATTTTATTGGATGTGATAACTTTCAATTTCTCTCTTACGACTTCTGATGGAACATAATTACTTAGGCATTAGATCTTCTTTATCTTTACTCAGATCAATATAGCTAATAACAAGACTAATTTGATAAAATCTTGATTGCCGTTTGCCATTAACATGCGAAAGAAATTGCTTAGATTAATTTACGGAAGCAATTTCAAATTGAAATAACATTCACCGATGAAAAAATAATGTAACTTTTAACTTAGTTTGTAAATAAAATGTTACTATTAATTCGTTTCCGTATTAGGTCTTCAGTGTAGAGCTTACTCATTTCAGATCAGTTTATGTTAGTTCTAACGACTTTAAAATTATTTGTAGTATGTTTTTATTTTATATGTAGTCAATGTGACACTAAGATATTGCAGCACTACAGTCAAATGCAAACATTAGCATGACTGAGAAATGATAACATATCTCATAAACAAATGAAATGCATAAGACAATTGTTTGATTTAGAGCACCACAAGATAAGAAGACGCCAACAGAGTATGAACACTGCATAAAATATGCAAAAAAATATGCCAATGATGTCACAAAAATATTTAGTGTTTGAATAACATAGTTTGAAGTGTTGTACTCACGGCAACTCATTGTTTACCGTTCTTGATTTTAAGTGTGTACTTTAGGAAGTGACACAGAAACGGGTGTGAATAAAATTGTATAGATTCACAAGAGATCATCCGGAAATGTTGCTTGTAAGAATAGACCAGTTACAAACAAGAGAAAGGACTGACGCCAGGTAGCATAGTTTAAAATTAGTTTCTAATGGAAAATGGATATATTTAATAATGAAAATCTGCATACATAACGATCACATTTACGCTTTCTAGCTCCAGGGAAGTAACGCTTTAAGCCGAGGAAATCATATCGAAAATATGTTTCGGACTACATTGTATTGATGTTAATATTTAAACGGGGGAAAAGTGTTGGCAAGCTGCTAATGCTTGAACCACGAACACTGGGGTAGTGTGACCCCTGCACATTGTAGGTGTGTAGGTATTATAGATGACTATATTTCAACAAAACTTTTAGAAACATTGAAGACTACAGACACGAAAAAACAAAGGTAGCTAAATCTTAGATGTGTTAAGTCATCCTAATTACTTGTCAATCAATAGATGTTTAACTGGCTAATCAATAAAAAAAAAAAAAAAAAACATGACTAAGTAACAGGAACTGTGAACAAAAATAAACGTGTTTTTTTTTCCAATAACTACAATTTAGTGAAGTATATAAGACAAGGTGTTCTAGAACTTGGACTCACTGTGGGCGAATATTGAAGCTTGGTAAATAAAAATCTGATTGTGAAACCAAATACCTACTTGGTTAGACAAAGCAATGCCGTAAGCATTCGATAATACGAGTATGTGGGATGAAAGCCAACGATAACACTCATTCTCTGAATTCACTGGTTCATGATAAAAGTTGATATATCGATACCAGAAGTATCAATTAATGTAAGGGACAAAACACGGTTTTTCAGGAGAGCCAAAAAACGATTTTATTTTTTTAAATCTGTCTATAATTTTTTGCTGTCTGCTCCAATTTAAATTGTGTCTAGAACAAAGTTTCTTAGAATTTCCTATTCTTTCATGCTATAAACGAAAGATTTACGAATGCCCAGTGGTTTCGAATATAGCATGTCCCTTACATTAAAAAAATATGTTTAGTTGTTTCTTACGTTACTGATATTTAATATGTAAATTGTCGAAGATAGTGTAAGCAGCAAGAGAAATAGAAAATTATACGTAATTCTATTGTAAAGGAGTTTTAGTGTTGCAAATTGATGTAACTATAGATTATCTACTAAAATTGATAGTATTTTAATACCATGGAAATAGATTCTTTGCATGATTAATGTTGGTATGAACCAATATTAATCATTCAAAGCAAATCTACACGTTAATTTCAGGTTTAACAGCTTAGGTATCACAGATTTAAATGAAAAGGGATATATACAAAAATAAAACAATTGTTATTATTTCAACAGTCTTATTTTTATTAAGTACCTAATTGAATCAATGTACTGGAAATGAAAGACTGGATGAATAAATGGAATATGTATTGTGTGAAAGATGATTAGTATGATAGCCGTGAAAGTTGAAATGACGAATAGAAGGGGCAAATGGATGTAAGGGAAGAAGATCGAATAAGAGGTGGATGAATTGTGTGAAAGATGAATGAATAATAAACGATAATTATGAATATTAATATAAGAAAAATTATTGTTATTATTATTGTTGTGCCGATTACAATACTAATTAGAGCGATGCCACACTGCTCCGTTGCGTCGTCGCATTTCAGTGACGCTTGCTCGGTTCTAAAAGATATGAGGATTTAATGTATTTTAAAATCGAGCAATCGTCATTGAAATGTGACGGTGCAATTTTCTATTTGGTATTTTATCTAATCATACTCATTATCACTAATCACGTCATCTTCATCGTCGTCAGTTTCGTTGAGGGTATCTTTAACGGGCACTTTATTTGAAAGTTTTAAATATTCAATATGATATATTTTTGGTATTACACCGGTGTCGCACAATTTTTTGAGGTCATTGTATTTTGGAATGGAAATTGGCAGCCTCTCTTTATACAGAGATGGCAAGTTGTCTGTCTTTCCTTGACTTATTTCATTGCTAGTACTTTCTTCAGCTGCAGATTGATTTGTGTTGTCTATATTTTTCGTTTTTTTACCTCTAACAGTACTTCTTTTCCCAACCCCTTTACCCTTTCCTCTTGCGTTGGCCTTTGGAGGTAGTTCTTTGGAGAGTTCTATGTCGTAAGTATCACCAGTCTCAGAATAATTCTTAAAAAACTTATAATCATGAATTAAAGTAAGGAACATGTTGGTTAAATTGACTGATTTGAGGTTTAAGGTAAGGGTGTAAATTGTTTAAAACGATGACTTACTTTATTTTTCTGAGAATAAAAAATGTTTATGTCCGTTAAATCATTTTTTTTGTCATAAATCGTTTTACGTAGTCTAAAAATGTTTACTGTAAGGGACATTTTTTCAACGATAGAGAAATTTTAATAATACCGATCGATAGAGCTGGAAATTCTGAATCCAATGATATATATAACTCATTTACGCCAAAATGTCCCTTACGTTAATTGATACTTCTGGTATCGATATGATATATTGTATTGCAGATTTGGCAAATGATGTCATTATCATGTCAGCACTGATCGATGCCAAAGTTGGAAAGATCAGGGCCAGTATAAAGAAATCGCGATTTAATGTTCTAATTGTTGTTGATTTATCACTATTTGTATGATTGAAACACTCGATGCAGGAACGAGCGTTTATCACATTAATAATTTGATCAAGGAAGTTTAATGTCTTTATTTGATGAGCGTAGGCGAGTGTCATTACACTTCCTAATAACATTTACATATTATGTCAATGAAGGCTGTCGGTCGTTGTTTGTTTGTATTGCTTGTTATCTACCTACACTATATCATAATTACAACCCTCCTCAAAGCTATGTGTGTTTACTAATAAATAAATAATCAGTTAAGTTTACTTGCTTCATCTATTTTTGTCCTCTTATGACTTACTTTCTCTATATCTGCTAGATTATAAAAAAATACTGAAAGTCTTTATACTAGACATTATTATCAATTATGTATATAGGATTGTGTATGCCTGCGCCAGATGCACCCTTAACAGCAACATTGCAGTCTACTGATTTAGATAAGGACAGTCTTCTCCAACTACCTTCTTCAGATTCTCAAACATTTCCTACCCTCTCAAGCTGCTTCACTTCGAATGGCCGTAGTTTCTTACATTCCCACTTTAAACATCTCACATATGTCATTTCACAAATGTCAACAGCAAGTCGATATTGTACACCTCGCAACAACCGCCACCAAAGAAAAAAACGTTAATTCAAAGTTAAACGTCCGCAAACTCATTACATCTTACGTGTAGCTATTCTCGTCTGTCGGTCCTCGTTGGAGCTTAAATTGATTATATTCCTCATTACGAGCGTTCCGTACGTGATAGCTAGGCAACTTACGTGACACCATCTGGCTTTTTGCCTGCCGCCCTGTGTTTGACACTGGGATTCAGGTAAAATGAGAATTTAATACACGTTGATTTTTTGGATGCTTTTTGTTAAACGTTGACGTCTCGCTTGGTTAGTGTTGACGTAAATGACGTTGTTAGGTAGTGATGTATGTTTAGTATTATGTTTATCTCTAAAATGGGTTATATTTAATTGTCTGAGTTTGCATCTCTTTCTTAGCACTTTCAATGCGTATTGCCGGGCGCTGCATATCAAATGAATTTATTGTTTTTGAATTAGAAGTAACCTGATCAACTTGAACAACCTGAATCTATTCAACCTGTTTGAATTAAACACCTGTGCGTATCCAACACCTTGTTTCAATTCTCAAGACTTATGTAAATTAAAGCTTCAACTTGTTACAAAATTAGACACAATATAACGAGGCGTTGAACTACTCCTACAATTAGATGAAACGGTAATTTAAATCCGAATATTTTTTGCATAATCAAGGGAATCAGATCGTGGAACGAGGCCCATTCGGCGGAACCTCTTTAATCTTTGAGTCTCCGCCACATATTTGTCGTCGCCATTTCAAGTGTACAGTTCGCAAATTGTCGATTCAGAGAAATGCTGCTATATTTAGTTCCAAGTTTAAAGTCGTCCAACTGTATCGCCAAGTTGGTTATATAAAAGTGTAATGTGTTATAATGTTATGCCAGGATGGGTTTGTCACGAGCTCGTGGGGGTGACTGCACTGCGCAAATATGTTCGTTCCGTTAAAATAAATCTTTGTACCTTTCATTATTTTCATTACTATATACCCCGTTGGAGCTACGGTTATTGTAGACGTTGTTTCTATTTCACCAACAATTATTTTTCTATTAGTGAACCACCCAGGCGATACTAACTGAAAGTAGACTACAATCGGATAAAGTTGTGAATTTGCATTAAAATAAGATCAGTAGTTTTCAAGATATAAAGACCCGATGGAAAGATGATTGATTACGTTATTGCAAATCTTTCTTCAACATAATATCAACACAGCATCACTTTGAAGTGTGAAATGAGAATGTGATAGAATAATAATTAACGCACAAGTTATCTGTAGGACAGCGGTGTCTTTATATTCATCAAAGTTAATCCAAAGATAACGGTCGAACTTAATGAACTCTGTTGTCATTATTATATATAGATGATTTCATAGGTGAATTGTAAATAAGTTATATGCTGCATGCGTGAACATGTGAAATAATTTATAATAAACTAGCACTTTGCCCGCGGCTTCGCTCCCGTGGTCATTCCCGCGGGACCCGTTATTTTTCCCGGGATAAAAAGTAGCCTGTGTTACCCTGAAAACCAAGCTTTCTAATGGTAAAAGAATTTTTCAAGTCGGTCCAGTACTTTCGGAGCCTATTCAATACAAACAAACAAACAAACAATCAAATCTTTCCTCTTTATAATATTAATATATAGTATAGACAAGTACCGTACAACTGAATACATTGGCACATTTTATAGATTTTGTGAAAATTTTCAAGAGGCTGATGAGAGGTCTCTCACCGAAACGAAATGAATCACCAAATTCGATATTTGGTGGTCGCCAATTATCGCATTTGGTGACCACCAAATATCGAACTTGACAGCATTTCATATCGGCCTTTCTCTTATCTGGCGGTATAAGAAAGTAAGTTTTACAAATCGAATTTGTTACTGCAAATACAAACGTAACATTCGGAAAGTCCAGTCGCCTTCCAGAGACCAGGTCACGGACGATTAATTTCAGAGCTATCAGGCACTTCATCCAGATTGGTTCTCGAATTAGGATATCTGTTGACGTTGCAAAGGGTACTTACATAACTAACGGTCTAAAGATTGAAATCTTACCTTCAAGTTGTATTGAAGTATTTCAAGTTGCTACCGTTCGGAATTCTGCCCGTCATTGTAAGGGAAACGGCTCTATACTGACTTCGGAGCTTTCTGCGAACCAGTTCTCATAACCCAGATGTATTAGCGGTATAGTATCGATGAATTTAAAGTTTATTAAGCACTGAGGTACCTACCGTTTTGTTCCCAAGGAATACACCATCCTGTCGTGGGTATTGTAAAATGTGATTAGGTGTTTTGTCAAAGGGATCGCCTACCTCTTGCGACACTGCGATCTGATTGCCAAGAGTCATTGTAATGGCGAAATAAACGATATTATATATTTTTAATGGTCTCCATTTATTGGATGGTTATTTTTTATATTATGATGAATGTTACATAGTCACATACATAGTCAGTTTCAGGTTAAATTCTTGTTTAACCTAAACTAGTAATTAAATCACCTGTATTTAGAAGGTTTCAACTTTCCATCTCATCACTTTTTCCAGCAATTATGGTTTGAATAACATGATTAAATTGTAATTTAAAAAAAACGACGAAAATCGAGGATAAAACATCTTTATGGTGATTTAAAATTAGAATTCGAATTTAACAAATAATCAAATGAAAGCACTCAATTTGTAAGTGGCACTAGGAATTGGCATCCACAGGTACGTTTTCTGACCCATGTGTTTACATTTTCATCAGATAATTTTGGAACATACCGTACACCAAAATGTCTTGAATAATTTTCGCCCGTTACGAATTTAACTAAACGTTCGATGCGTGACCGGTCCTCATAAAATGAAAGGTCAATAGCATCAGTACTGGGCTTAGTGGAGTACCATGTTGCGGTAGTAATGTTCTCGTATCAGGGAACATTTTTATTTGGTGTAGTATAGCTTTATGGGCCGTAATAGTTTTTTGTTATATTACTTTATCTTGTCTTAGACATCGCCAATAAGATTGGGTTTTGTGTTTCTGCAATGATTGGTCACGTTATCTTAAGGCTTCATGAAATTTGTTGTGAAGCTCTTTTCTTATTGATTTCTGGCCTTAATATACCTACTTTATGACTTCTTTGGACAATATTGGCGAATTCGATTCATTCTTCTAGTCTAGGTAGAAGCGTTAATGCTCAATTCTTTAGTTCACGATACTTTTGTGTAACTAATGTATTGTATCTAGTGCATTTAATGGTAACACAACACAATGGAGCATGACTGAAAAACCTTCACGTTTAATAAAACAAAAAGCAGAATGAATGTGATGGGCTTTCATTCAGTACCTACTTCTGTGGGTACCTATATCATCGGTCATCCCCGGTACTTAAAGCTTAGCTTTTCAAAACCTTAAAACTCCTATCTGCATAATGATGCATGACAGTTAACCAGTCTGCAGTCTGTGCCAAACAGAACCTTACTGAATGGAATCGTATGAGTCACCACAATAGATTCCAATATTTTTATACCATTTTGTAGAGCAATACACACAAAGCTAGCCTGACGTGCTCCTCGTTAGCAATGGCTCGTAAAATGGAACGTACCGCAACTGCTCTTAGATACGCCAATAGAAGTGAAGTGCGGTGATAAAGAGTCTGTGTTTGTCTGTCTCAGACGCTCATCTTCAGAATTACTGAGCCGTTTTTAAAGTAACGCTGAATTCTTTTTTATTCTCATTGAATGCTTCTTGCAGGCTTGGATTTATGTTTTTTTTTTGTAATCTTGCTGGCTTACTATTATTCTAGACCGGTGACGGGGAAACTGTATATGAAATGTCTAGCTTTGAGTCCCATCCTTACCCATCATCAATCCGCTAGCTGTCACGCGCCCTTTCTTAACTTTCACCATCATTCATCTTTCATCATTTGTACCATCTTATTGACTTCATTATTTATTTGATTGTAACCTAAACTTAACATAAGGCTCAAAACCCGAAAGGTTTTAAGCTAACTGGATTTTTAAACGATTGAGAAGTCGTTACGAGCAAGCGTAAAAATTCAGTTAGGTCTGGGTGAACAGGAAGTGACGTGAAAATTGAGTGACACCGGGTCGAGCCGGGTCGTTTCGCTAGTGCTGCATGCATTGATTGTGTTATGTGTGCACCGTGAAATTGTCGCTAGGTCACCGGGGTCGACGGCCGACTAACATACGGTGATTCAACGAGGTGACTTTTGATTTTTAGTGGTGGTATTTATTTAGTGGGGATTCTCTCGTGATTTCAGGCTGGGTGAAAAGCTTGCAATACGGAACTTTTGAAAGCCTAGTATTTTTTAAACTACATTTTTATTCTTCTATATCCTTTTTCTTCTGTCATCTCGGTAGTCCGTTTCTAGTCACATCATTTTTCACACAGCTTCCATCCAACTGGAAAGTATGAGTAGTTCGTGATTTCCGCGACTTTTCAGTGCAACATAGCTGATAATTGACGCTATAGGGATGTGGAATACATTTTTTTTGTCCGTCAGATAGATTAAATTTTTTTTTTTTTTTACTGGATGAAAAGATTACGGCAATGCATTGAGTTAAAATGTGCCATGACGTCACTCTCCGGTAGATTTTATACTGACTTGTGACGTAGCGAGCCCTCACTCCCCAACTTTAATGCATTTTTATCTAAATCTTTTGTTATTAAATGTTAAAGCAAAAAATACGTGTATAATATTTTTTTATTATCTGACTGACGGACTACATTTTTTTCCCCGGTCACCATCCCTATTATTTACATAATTTTAACGGACAGCTTAAAGACTAGCAGCATCATTAGATAGTAAGGAGCACGGGAACTCCTCCGGAACTGATGGAATCCGAGTGGGTTTTAGTCAGTAAGAATCTGACACGCCCTTCCGCTCCGCCCAGAGCGGGAGAAGTTAATCGATAATTTCCCAAAAAAAAGGAGTGCATAAAGGAATATTTTATTTAAATGAATTCATTTACTGTTGGATATCAACATACCTACTAATTTATTTGTTTATTTATTTATTTTATTTTTATGTACACGGTAAATATATAGAGATACGACACTATTAAGGCACTATTAGCGGTGGAGTTTCTTGCCCTTCTTCTCCATACGAAAACTACCTATTGGAATGGGCGACTAGAATCATTTTTTTTTTTTTTTTGTAAATGTTGACGTTCATAAGTGCCTTTTTTGTGCCTAATGGAAATAAATTATTTGACTTTGACTATCTATTATAATTTAGAGTTATTTATTTGAAGATTTTATTTCCAGCAGGCCTGCGAAAGAAAAATAAATGTAGAACAAGAAGAGAAAAATGTGAATATGTGAAGTCTTAATATACTTATAAATTCATCTGCACTATGTATATTATATGATCGAGAGAGATGTAGATATCTACCGTTCACATATACCCTCATTAGATCACCCAAGATCTAAGCACAGGTGAAGTCTCATGGAAACTATGAAACTATGGCAGTTAATAGAGTGTGACCATCTTGTCATGGTATGTGGGGATATAATACAACTTATCTTATTATAGTATTTAGGGCATAACGTTGAGCGAACTAAGTGATTCTTAAGTTAAAAGTTGACGAGTCATGGTCCCGGTTGCTTTACTCTCCAGTGCAAAAACACATGGCGTACTTTTTGCACGGGAAGATTTTGTTGGTACGAGTAATTAAAAGTGTTTGTATCTTTCGTGTTCATACGCAGAATGACAAGTTAAATATGAACTGATTCAAATGGATGACAAGATTTTATAAATGTGATATGCCGTCTCGTTAGAACATACGAGCTCTGTATTGTTACGTGAAGTTGATATAAAGGTTTCGCAGACAGACGAGTTACGACTCTAGTAGAAGAATTTCTATGAAAAATTCATGGAAAAAGTTTTACCAGAATCGCGTTGTACCGTCGCGTCGCTCCTAGCTGCGGCAGCCTTAAAGCTTTTCCAATGAGTACTATGACTATAATTATGAAACTCGTCATTTTCCTTTTCCGAAACCTATTAAAAAATTACGAAGAAGAGAACATTTTGGGATCATTTTTTTAATGTTTCAAGCCAATATCAATGAAATTACTTGCAATTTCTTTAGCAACATATAATTTTTTTGTTTAGTGACACAAATTCAAGCTATTATTTCATTGTTACAGATGACAGCAGCAGACAGGAGGTTTCTTCAGAGCAACAGGTATGATTACGAGTTATTATAGTTTTTAATTGGAGCTTACTTTGCGGTGTTATCTCAGCGGTCTGTTCACACAGTGTCGCTAGATGGCTAATAATTCTGTGCTAGATGTGTCACTCTGAGGTAAAGTTGAATGTCAGTTAATATACTTGCTTTGGAGGCCTATGTTTGGTATTACTATCTGGTGTAGGCTGAGTTTATAAATATAACACACAAACAATTATATTGCCCTGCTTTTGATATTTGTACCTATCCTTAATATTTTGAACCTTAAACAATGATATCGCAACTTATCGGTTCTTCAAGATTTAGGCACTTAATTAACACTAAAATATCACTATTTATTGCCTAATTGTTTATTTACACACAATTAACATAACATAGCATCACGCCTCGTTTCCCCGAAGGGGTGGGCAGAGGTGTACCTGTAGTACACCCACATTTCGCCAGTTATGTTTTTTAAGTCCCATGTAATAGGGGGCGAGCCTATTGCCAACAACCGGGCACAATTCCAGTCTCCGGGTTACTACTGAGAAATTGTGAAGTGTGTGTGAGAAAGTGGCGTTTACAGTTACGTAACTGTTACTGAAATTAATAATTGTGTTAGAGTGTAAACATGGCACACTAATTAATTGAGTGTTTATAACAGCTTGATTAGATACTGTTTGGTTTAATTTACTACTTGATAATCTTTAACCCCATTCTTGCACTATCTCTTGATATCAAGCGAGTGCATTTTTTTAAAGACTGTTTCATAAATTGAGTAATAGGTAAGTGAACTAATAAAATACTACGCACAAATATTTTTACAAATATTCCAAATATTGTTTTTTTTAATCACAATTTCCGTTGTTTTTATGAGTCAAGGGATATGTAATCTGCGTCGAATTCAAACGATTAGGCAGTGGAATGACACGTGTCACTTTAAATTGTTTTGATTGGCACATTATTTAAAAAAGGCACTCCTACGTGCGACGATATAAAAGAGCGAATATTAATTTCAAATCTGTCTCATGTAAATTGATCTGTACGTACTTAAATCTAGTTTTACACAGTGATTTGTGATCAAACAAGAATATAGGCGCTGCATTCTTTGGAAATTATTCCCCCATCGAAACACGGATTTGGAATTAAGGTTCTCGCAGACAGGCGCGACGCGACTCTGGTGAAACAATTTCTATGAAAACTTCTCGGAAATTGTTCTACTGGTGTCGTGTCGTGGCTGTCTGCGGGAGCCATTATGCCATACATCAGGTTCAATAAGATGTTTGTAATTCAACAAGTTACCTCACTTTAATATTCTTCTATAATGTCAAAATAATTCACCTTATTCCTCGTAATGAATTCAAGAGTAAGTTACCATACGTCGCTCCGATTCCCCCATTCACCCTGCAACAGTCAGGTAGGGGACCACCGTGCAGAGGGTTACCCCACACGATGTTGTCCTAGTCCCCATTTGTAAACTTGTCTGTGCAACGGTTAACCTGTATTGTGTTTGGACGTATTTATCGAATTAGGGTTATCTGGGTGAATATTGATTTTCGAGATCTTTTGATAGCATTTGTTGCGTGAATGTAACCGTATCACTAGGTGTTTAAGTTATTTTAATGAAGGGGCACATCACAACATATCTTCTTCTTCTTTTTCGTGTGGTTAGTGACTAACCTGGTGTCAGAGTTTTTTTAAAGCCGCCCATTGGCCTCTGACTTGGCTTCACATGCCGTCGAGAAATATCTCTCAGGCATGCCGGTTTCTTATACGATGTTGTCCTTCACCGTTTTTCAAGCTAGTGATAATTATACAATACGCACATGAATCCGAAAAGTCAGAGGTGCGTGCCTTGGGTTCGAACTCGAGACCTGTGACTTGGCAGTCCGACGGTCACACCACTAGGCTATCGCTGCCTTATGATATGCCTTGAGATGACAACTTATACTCGTAACTAATAATGAATAAAAATAGCTAAATTATAATACTAACTTAACTAAAACTATTGAAAAACTAAAAATTCATCCGCATCGCTGTTGACTGGTAATGTACCCAAGAGACTGGCCGCATTGCCACACATACTTAATCGAAAAGAAAGAAATAAAATAACCTCGGTTACTACTGGAGATAAGTGGGAAGATTTCGTGTTTCTAACTAGGTCAACCCTCTGCGAGGCTGACTTATGTGTAACCCAGAAAAAAACCCCTTTCATGGCAAAAAGCGACGATCACATACTAAACTGGATTGAAGGAAGTACTTACTACGAAGATAACATACATAAATAGCTTATATTGTTCTCACTGCTGGGCCACATTCCTCCTCTCTGTGATACCTATATAGTGGGCCGTAATCCACCACGCGGCCCAGTGCGGGTTGGTAGATGTCACATGTCTTCGAATTTTTGGTTCTCTGACATGCCGGTGTCCTCCCGATGTTTTTTTTCACCGTTTTGAGAGCAGTGGTGATGAAATAATTTACACAAAGTAAAGCGCTTGTCTTGGTTTGAACCTACGACCTACAATTCGTAAGTCAAGGCACTGGGCCACCACTGCTCTACGTACGAAGATGACGCAGTGACAATATCTTATAAAAAAAAATAAAAAAAAAAATAAACGCAGTACCTTTAAATTCATTAAAATAAAAACAGTTGTAACGTTATTCAAGGACGCGTATCGCAAATAACTTTGCACGTAATTGTAAAGCGTGTACGCAACGTTAAACGTATGAATGAAATCGTTCCACGTTTGAATTGTGAAAACTTGCAGTTCCGAATTTATTATTATACGATTACCATAATTATTTCTGCGCTGTTAATTTTCACGCAAGTGTAAATATAACTGTCTTGTATAATAAAGGTTGTAAATATTATTATAATTATAATTAGAATTGTAGGTATGTCCCGTTTTAATTTTGAAGAACAATGTACCTACTTTTACGGCTCATAATCGTCTTCTTAATCAAAGTCCGTTTTAACCGTAAATTATGCAGTTTGTTCTAATTGGTTTATTTATAATTATAAATAGATGAGCACTAACTTGGAAACCCTTTGATATTTGTATCGCTAAACATTGAAGGAACTAAACCAAACACTTGCATAAAGTCTACACTTAGGTTCGTGCAAAGTTAACACACCATAAAACTAGCAGTACCTAACTCCCATCTTCCGTTCATAAAGCTGAGGTTACACTAACAAGTTGCAAGACAAGCTGCTAAGAGAGCACGTTGCACGACAGTTACCGCCATCTGTCGGCAGCCCCCAACATCAATCAACATGATAGATGCACTGAAACTAGGCCTGAGAAATCCGCTCCGGTATATGAAATGTTTATTTCGATACTAACTTTTATGGGAAGGTTCGTCCACTTTTTCTGGTGTAGCCTATGGGATACATTATGTATGAGCACAGTTATCCCGTACGTTATTGGTGGCCGCATATGGGTCGGTAATTCGTGCATTATGTATACTGAGGGAAGTGTATGGTTCTTGCCGTAGTCATTTTTGTGGTGAAATATAATGTAGGATGGATTACTAGTTACTCGACTGTTTAGTGGTCGCAAGCACTACTGCTGAGCACGAAGTCCTGGGTTCAATTCCGAGGGTAAAGTGTTTTGGTTTTTTCCATCGGTAATTTCTCAGTAGCAGCCCGGAGTCTGGATTTGTGCCCGGTTAGTGGCAATAGACTCGCCCCCTATTACATGGGACTCAAAACATAACTAACGAAATGTGGATAAACTACTCGTATGTACATACCATACGTATGCGTATACCTTCTGGGAAAACAGGCGTTATGTTATGCTATGGATTACTAGAGAGGAAGGTAATCAATTTGTTGATGTACCTGTAAGGACCAGTGCAGATTAGAATTACATGGCAATGTTGCCCAGCACATTGAGTGACAAATTGAAGACAGAAGGCATTTAACAAGACCAACCCTATCTCCTGTTATATTGACATTTCGTCTATAACCTACAGCATATAAACTTTTAGCAACACCGTATTAAATAAAATTAAATGTCTCAGATAACAGCAGACAGTGTGTGTCAGTTTCTAACATAACCAGAAAAATACGTTCGTCTAAAGCATATCAAACAAGATCTCAACGAGCGCCACAATGAAAAATCTCACCCTTGGGAATGCACTATTTATTTAGCTGCATTTAAGAAGAAATAAACACTAGCTTATGAAGAATTTCACGTTGCTTTATATAATACTATTTAATCGCGACCAGTTCTCAAGGATACTAGCGATCTGGGTTCAATCACATCGCTCGCGGTGAATGAAATACAATCCGACCGAAAGTAGTAGCACAATGCTTCATAACACTATTAATGGAGCCATAACATGTTTGAAATTAGTAAGGTTATACAGGAACCGCGGGGGAACCGGGGCTAGTGCTGCCCAACAACTTTTTGCGATAAGAATCGATAGCAGCGAAAGTGATTCGATCGTCGATATCGATCTCGGGGTAAGGCTGCAATCTTTCGCTGTCGAGCGCTTGTGGGAAAAGTATCGAGAAATATTTAACTCATTTGATTTTGCGAAGGGATTTAAATCTTGTACCTAATGTTTATGAATTGGAAAATTTCTGTAAAAACTGAGAATCAAAAAGGTCGATTGGAAATATATTCTCGTTTCCGAAACAGATACTTATGTGAGATATTGCTGTCGAAGATAGGTGATGATTGTCAGGAGAAGAACAAATGAAAAAAAGTAACCTAAAAGGCCATGCCATATAAGTACATTAGTTATTAAAGTACAAAGTAAAGTTAAATGCATATAATATCTATCCAATGATCAATGATGTTCAATTAACAACATTTTGCTAACGAAACAAAATGCCACCACGTTCATGAACTCTCCGATTTCCGCTAATTACCTTAATTAATACATTGCCTCGATGCATGTCGTCATAAATCTTTATTTTCGTGTCCATTCCCGCTAACTCAATTATAATTATGAAGTGGTTAGTAATGTATTAATTCGAAGAAACGTTTTAATTTTCGCATTTAATTTTGTTGATATGCAAGCTGTGGCTGTAAGCAAGCTCAATCAATTCTTACTCGACTACAACGCTGCAAAGGAACAGTTATGAGTTTTAAACTTTTAACGAGATATTTTATTTGTTGAATAGTACAGTTACCACCAAGAATGCCTTAAAACTTTTTAATTTGCAAGGAAAGTGTTCTAAGAACATCGATAAACTTAAAACACTAACGTTTACTATTTCTAGTAGTGCCATATAACTATCGGTTTGCTATATTTAGCCGCATTCTTGACCATATAAGAACTCTTTCTATAACCGTGTAGAGAACCGCAATTTTCAGTTCAGTAACAAGAACTCATAACAAATAATTATATAACTTTGCAACCGAATAACTTGTCACAATAAGGCTTTCAAACATTTACTAGAGACTATAACAAAGAACTGAGAAGAAACGTCTACATTTAAATAAAATAGTCTGCAACAAAGCGTTTTGGTACTTCCAAGACATTTAAGACATTGCCGGTCTTTAAAAATGTCTATGAAACTCTAAAAGGACCACAAAAGGTTTCGACTGAATTTTCCCCTTTTACTGCAAACATGAACTGTTGGCACCAGCCATTTAGCACCAGGCCGTTGGCCGGTCTCGTTATTTTTAATAAAAAGCGACATTTGTTTGAAATACAGTTTAGCACTTTGAATAGTGTTAAAAGTAATTCCAGACTGCTTCGGTGTAAAGTTGAATGGTTATTTCAATTGTATTAACAGTAAACATGAATGCCTGTATATGCAATTATGCATGCTCATGTAGATTTTGTAGCGTCTTGTAAGCGACTTAATTCGTCGTCTTTTTTCATTTTTAAGTATATAGAAATAACAGAGTAAATAATTGGATTGTTTACTTCAACATGATGTAATGTCATGTCAGCCAATTATAAATTAGATGTAGAGCCTGTGTTGCCTTAAGGGCGAACGTGTAGCAAAAGTATTAGGTCTGTAGATATTAATTAGTCTACGAACTTCAGGCAAATTTCTTTCGCACACTCTATTAATAAGAAACTATAACTCAATATAACGTGAAATATATCGTTTCGTATGCTATCATTGCCGTATCATTACCCATAACCTTCTACAGAAGGGTTTAATAAAATCTCCACATATCTACCGTTATTATTCATCAGATAAGTTCTTAGTGTGGAAATTATCGGAGGCATAGCAAATGAGTAAGTTCATAGATTAGTGTTAGATACCTGTCCGCGACTGGTTTACGCATTAGCTTGACATAGAAGCCTTATTAACTAAATAAATACGTTGCCTCTGTTACGAGTTATTACCGACACTTAAAATTTTATTATGCATATCTTATTAATGCACAATCGCAGCGTCGTTGATTAATTACTGTACATTGATTATTAGCGAAGTGGTCATTCATTTTAGCTCTGACACCTCTTTCCTAGTTTCATGTTTATACGTTAACGTTAATAGTAATTGTAGGTCTCATAATTTCTATTTCTTTATTGAGGACATAATTATTTTTAGTATATTTATTTTATTTAACATGTTCGACTTCTATTGACCTAACAATTATACCTATAAATACTAGTCACATAATGTGTCCATTTTATAATATAATCCGATTATATGTTTTCTCCATATTGTTTTTAATGCTTGCTATAAGTTCAGTGCCTCCTTCTTACTTTGTTCTTAATATTGTGCAGTACAGGGTCGTTTTTTCAAATTCGGTTCTTCTGTTCCTTTTTACTAATGTTGCTTATTATGAACAGAATAATTTTCGAGACCATCTCATTTTGTCTAAATCCAACTTCCCCAAGATACCTTTTATAGAGCTCTGTCCGACTCATTAACTGTACTTCAACGTTGTTTTTGTGTAGTAAATGTAATAATGATGTTCACGTTATGGTAATTTTTGTTTTTTTATTTGTCATTGCGATTAATGGGTCGTACAGATGAGGTAACATTATCAACGTGTTTCCGCTGATGTTTCCTGGTAACAATTGCTTCCGGTTCAGCAATGTGCTTGGTTGGATTAAAAATTCCATCGGTCTAAATTTTTTGGTGCTATTGAAAATATTTTATTTTATTTTAATTCCCTAACTTGCCAAATCTTCCAATTCTTCAAATTTGTGTTTTTATCATATCTGATATCTACACTACATGTTTGATTTGCAAACTGAACTACATTTTATACAACGAAATTAATTCGTGACGCAAATAGCAAAAACTGTTTATTGAAGATCATTATTTTCTCATCAACTCTTCATTCGTTTTTAGTACTCATCAACTCATCTTAACTTGTAACAACCTTTATTGTCGGTCAAAAACAGTCAGTCAGTGGTCAGTTAATTACTTGACATACTTCGCATTGTAATGTTTAATGTCATAATTTGTAACATCATCTAAATTTTTCCACAAATTATTATAATCTAAGTCGTAATTGGATATTACACAGATTCTAGTTCCCCACGGCTCACTTTGATGACCCCAATGAGGTCTAAACGGCTTGAAGTTATTTATTCGGGATAATACGACACTTGCATGATATGTTGCATTACATTCATCTTTAACAAGATCTAACTCTGGTTTGTCAGTTATATCATCTTGGTAAATATACGTCTAGTTTCAGAGCTGTCGGGTATCCATTAGTGGGGCGGAAACTAAGTGTGTCGTGCCTTTCTTCCTGCGTCGCGTCAGAACCCAGTGAGGAAAACATTTCAGCTTTTACCGACACTTCTCTCTTTATGTTGTGGTGTATGTTTACATACATAAGAGTTATAATAAGATTTTTATAGAGCATTGGAGTTTTTAGTATCAAGATATTTTTCTTCGTTGAATAAATCAGCACAGTAGGTTGCTTCATCAATCTGCTCTACCATTTGCATAATATGATTGGTAGACTAAACAAACATTCCAACCAAAACACGCATTCAGAATTCTACAACTTCTTTAGTCTCTAGCCAAGTTATAACGACATACTTCCTCTAAATACCGTTTGGTATCTTGCTTCATTATTATGTTAAAACGAACGATCCACATAATAATGCCATAGCATATAATTAGTATACATAAATATTAATGAAAATTATATAAAAATATCTTAGCTAAGATTAAATAAAAATTCTGACGCCAAAAGGTGAGCTAATTAATATAACCGAATTCTTGTATATAATTAACAATAAAACACAAGATTTGAGCTTTGGAAAGTTATGGTAATAAAATACTGATCAGATAAACTTGTAGAACTGCTCAGCTTTTAGATTTTAGGCCAAATCGCGTTTATCAAACCATTGACAACAAAAACACTGAGGTATCTGAGACTGAGGTCTGATTATTGAACACGAAAAAAGCAGTATCTTGCAGTTTAATTTGGAATTGTGCTAGATTTTGTATGGACTAATCGGAGGAGTAACTTATCCAGCCATTTAAAAAAGCCACTAACTAGTGGTCGCCCAGTGGTCGAATTTCGACCATAATCAGGTTGTATATGTAAGTACTCGTACATACTAATTCCATGCTGCCATGTAATTACTCTAAGGTAGTCTGGATAATATTTTTTTTATTAATTTAATTTATTTCTATTGCATCACACTAAGTGAGTGCGTATGTTTGTCTCTTCTTCACGCTAAAACTACTAAATGCATTTGGATAAAATTTGGCACATAGATAGTTTATAATTTGGGTTAACACATATGATACTTTTTATCCAGATATTCCCACGGGATCGAAACTTATGCGGGTGAAACCGCGGGGTGCAGCTAGTATTATATAAAAATATTAGCTTTTTGCACTCCTTCTCCATATAAACTTTTCATACTTCTTAGTCCGCGTAATTATCGTAAAAAGGGGTACAAAGTTCTTGCTTCACGTATTAATAAATTATATAATTAGTTTAGTATTAGTCCTGTCACTAAGGTATTGCTAAGTGATTCTATCTAGCCTCGCAGCTACCAAATACCGGAAAGAACCTCAAAACCCGCCAAAGTCACACAAAACTGTACAAAATACTCGTAGTCTCTTCGCGTACAAAAGGAAATTTTTTTGCTCCAATTAAAAAAAAAACAAAACAAGAAAACAGAATTTATCTAATGCGTAAGATAACTAATGTACACTGATAAGCCTAGGTTAGCAATTTATATTTAACTAATAGGTAGTTACGAATAGCCTCGAGGTTTGCCGGCTTAAACTTGACACAGTTTCAGAGCTTTTAACGCAAACGCTATCGTAAACGTAATGGCACCTACCATGCTAGACGAGTTTTTATAATGAAAGCACAGTAAGGGGACGGAAATCTTGAAATGTTTATTCAATTTAATGCTTTTTACTATTTCTCTGAAAGTTACTACCTACTTTCAAAGGATTATTAAATTAATATGTACGATGCTTTAAATATACTGAAATTAAGTACTTCGTTATTTGTAGGATCTATAATTTAATAGGTCTTATTTTGTACCATAAGTTAAACCGAAATAACGCGAGTATTGTATGTTTACATTTGAATTGATTTTGTTGAATTTCATAAGAATCATAACTCACATTTCTAATAAGAATTTACTGGAATTATAAAATAACGTAATTATTCGTCGCCATCACCTAGGCATCATCATAATTATATTCATACATGTTGTTTTCTGTGTAACTATTATAAGAGTTATAGAGCACAAATATATTACTTGTTTACACGCCATTAAACTCAACATCGATGTCCATAACACCTATAAAATATTCCCAATGACATTTTAATAACAGCTTGCAATTACCTCAATAAAAAAAATCATATATTACTTTACTTACTTTCCAAGAACCTTTAATCGGCAGCCATCTATGCAAGCAACAAATTATCAAGTCCCGATATCGTTTGATAAACTTGCAGTAAACTTAGTGGTGTTTGAACCACCGTTAGCTGTTGATAGGAACTTCTAATGATTTGCAGGCTTCGTAAGCACAGTTAGATTGTTCCCATCGCCATCGCCACGGCGGGCTTGGATCACCTGCAGGCAATCAGCGGCTCTTCGTAATAACCTGATAAGTTATTGCTTCTGTTCACGTAATTATAGGCTTTATACTCCAAAGTAATTGATGGGATGAGAGTTTTAGCGGAAAAAATTGGGTCGTGATATCAAGTTTGGATTCCCGTGAAATTGTGTAAAGAATTTGCGCGAAATTAATATGAAATTCTGGTATGCGAGCAGTTATGAACTGGATGCATTAAATTAACGGAGCATGGTTATAATATTCAGCTTTATTGACAGTTATTTTGTTAATCGAGGAGTTGGTGTGTAGTTAGATACCCAAGAATCGGTAAGCTTTGTTGAATGAACTGATCGATGCCCTGCCGCTGCCGCAAACTGTTCTGCAGTTTGGCAGGAGATATGTGTGTGTTACCAATTTGTATTACTTCTTTGAATAAACGATAAAAAACATGTTAATATTGGAATGGCTTTACCATTCTTTACCATGCTATTTACTAATCATGAGAAAATAAACTGTTCAATACCATGTTTTCCTTACACTAGCAAATGCATAAAAGCTAATATTTCTCCAGAAACGATTAAATTAGATGTACATTTGAATCCAGCCATTAGAATTGCTAAGCCCCAGACGTGCGTATTGAGGCCTGGCAATGTGTTAATAGAACATTTCCCAGCGTGACAACTTGTAATGAATATAATACATAAAATGTCCACTCAAGAGTTACTATTATCAGTCCTGTCACGCCCAGTTATTCTGACGTTAACTTTATTAACGTGAGTACCGATTTCAGCATCGTTAAATTTTGCATCAGTAACTTTGAATTTGCATTTATCAAGATTTGTTGCAGTTGGATTTTGTGTCCTAATATGGTTCACTTAAAAGTTTGCTGACACTTCTCTATATGTATCGCTAAAGTTATCGTGATTCGTACGATTAGTATTGTTAGAATTTGGTGTAACGTTCTCAAAGATCACTCCCACGGTAGGCGCTATTATTATTGTCCGCTGGGTCCCCTGAGACAATTCTTGACCTTGTTCTAAATTTTCATGTGATACGATTTTGGATTGAGATCATTCATTATTTGTAGTTGGTTTATTACTAGTGTTGGTGTTTGATGCTATTAATTTTGTTCGAATGATCTAAATCTTTGTAGGTACGACTTCTATCTCTTTAGCATTCTACATCCGCAATTGATGAGTGATTCATTTCCATGCATATGTCATATACGATTTATTTAAAAAAATATTACAATCAGTTTATTCGAAGTCCCAATATTATGCCACGCAGTTCCATGACCTTCAATTTTCTATCATTTTTTTTTAAAATTTTACGACTATTGCATCAATTATCTAAAGTCCATTAACAAGATATCTGAGTTTAATAGTTTTACCACCGGCTTCCGTTTACCTCATTATTGGCATATCTGATGCTCTATAAACATTTTACGAAGCTGCATAACTTAAGACTTGATTGCTTAGATTTAAGACGCAGATTAACGCTAATGCTGCCACGCAGCGTTGCTCGTGCCTTTCATATGCTAATTCAAATATCTGTTTTGTAACACCAGGTGTTTTAGAAGTATTTTTAAATTAACGGGTATTTGGAACATGTTGGTGTTTTTCCAATTATTTGGATGGAAAATTCGGTAAAAATCCGTTTATTCTAGGCATATTAACCAATTCATCAAGAAACTAGATATTATAAGTGTTCAGTTTCACTTACATCATCAACTAAACAATTTAGTTTTTTTTTTTCGTAGTTTATAAGCTTAAGCACTCAGCCATAGTAAAGCACCCACAGAGTTATACTTAATTCGCCTTCTTGATCGAGAGCGCTGAACTTTCGCGGGTGATAAAAAGCGAACGGCTAGCCTTGACCGTGCCTGCGTCGGCGCACCGTAGCTCATTCGTCCGCGACGCTGTAGCAACGAACTTATTATGCTAATTAATTGATACGTATTAAGAAGTTTTGTCGACTTTTCACGTGTTAAGAATTGATTATAGATTATTTTGGTGATTTGGGAAGTTAGATTTATAAAGAATGCGTATGATTTCTTCCCACGCGAATACGGAAGGCTTTAAGTTTGATGCATATTTGTGTTAATGATGTCTTAAATACGGTTTATGTAGATTGAGCATAGCTATCTGTTTTAGGTGGATAATATAAGAATAACTTTCGTAGGCTACTCGCAATCAATGGGGTTACGAAATGTATTAACAAACATGTAATGTAAGTTATGGCTCCAGTATCGACATCAAATATAAAAAGAAGTTTAAATACGAATATAATGCATACCGGTAACTTGCGTCTTACCAGCGTTCATTAGATCACTGTAAAAAGTGAAGAATGTATAAAAAAAACGAACCAAATCTAGACTCACGCACGACACAATAAACTTTGAGTACCATATTTTAATTAATATCCTTTACAAAATCTTTTATGGGTTGTATAGTTTATATAAGATTTGTCATCTAAGGTTATAATAAAAACCCTTCCAACTAGAAAAATAAATTGAATTAAAAAAAAACTTTACAAAGTAAATGTAGATGAAGTTGGTATTAAATGAAATTATCGATAACGAGTGAAAGGGCAGAGCGTGGGTGGACGATGATTTTTCCATCTCGGTTGCGTTCAGTTCATTAATTAAATAGTTATTTTTAACTACAAAGGTAGCGAAATATGGAAAAGCTTTTCATAAGCTTGATGAAAAAAATATTGAAGCTATTTTTGTATTTACGGAAAAACGTGAGTTGTTAGCAATTTATCGAAAATAACTATATACAGGGTGTTTGGCGCATGGACCGACACAATTTTTTCAGGGATTTGGGAGGTCATTAGCTAGGTTCTAGCTAAGTTCAAAATAGCTTTTAGTTTTTTTTATAATTAATTTAGAAGTTGTAAAATTTCATTCATTAAATACAAAAATTAACTTTGGAAGCTTGTAAGGAATTTTCTTGAAACCAGTTGTATAAAACAAAGATGTTTTTAGATTTAAAGGACTTTGGAGAATGCAAAAAAATTTGTTTTGTGCCACTACACCCACAAACAAAAAAGTTATTTCAAATTAAAGGACACATTTTGGGAATTTTTTTCATTTAAAAAAAATAATCATATGTAACCAACCGTGACATTTGGGACAAAGGGTGTATGGGTAGAACCTAGCTAATGACCTCCCAAATCCCTGAAAAAATTGTGTCGGTCCATGCGCCAAACACCCTGTATAAAGGAACGTTTTAAAAAATTGCACACAGTTATAGAAAATCTCAGGTATCTGAAAGGAAGTATTTCTTCGGTTACGAAGTTACAGGCTACCTAATGTCTCAATAAATTACTAAATTGAAATGACAGTTTCTGATTGATGATTGTATTTTCCAATAATCGAAATAACTCATAATTTTAATGTAATAATATTAATGTTTTATCACTTTAAACATTTCCTGTAACCGGAATTAACGAATGTGGGAGGACCAATGTCAGGTTCTGGTTTTGCCCTCCCTGATAATGGGAGTTTACAGTGACTCAGAAATAAATTGTAACATGACATGTTACAATTTATTTCTGAGTCACTGTAAACTCCCATTTTTATTCAATCACATGTTTATTCAATTTATACCTAAACATTGTTTAGGTATAAATTGAATAAACATGTGAAAATTATATTGATGAATGTTAAATATATTTAAATTGCGACAGTTAGTACTGTTATGATTGGAGATAACTCGATAATAGTTTATTGGCGTGCTTATAAGGTCAGTTTGTAATGTTCTTCGGTAGTATATAAATTGTTGGTGAAGAGATATAATGCATTTGATACAAGCGAGTTGTGCAGATGTGCAGTTAATAAAGCCATTCGTTTCGATTATTGGCTTGATATCACGAATGTTCTACATAGATATGAACTTCTGTTGGCATTGGGTTATTTACAAGTTAAATTACTTCAATTGATGGTTAAATCTCTGTTGTCTTTACCCTACCCGACCTAAAGGTTGTCTTTTTTCAATGATACGGTACTGAATTACTGAGCTGATTTTTTTACACTGGATCACCAAAATTCCGGGTCCCTAATAAATGGTGTGATAGTTTCTAAACATAAGACTAATTTGCGAAACTTTAGTATATTGTAGATGACTGATTAATATATATAAAAAATGTGTAACACGTTTTGTACTCTATGTAACTTTAATTAAATACAAAAAAATAAGAAAATTTCGCTTCTAACTTATGACAACAAAAATACACTTATGACAAAAAAAATAATGTCAATGTCAATTTAATATTTTGTATTTCCGGCACGAACCCGTATCACTTCTTAAAGATGATGTGGCATACTGTAAACCAAGTTTTTTATACGATTTTGGTCTATGTTTGCCCATTCTTCCACTAGCGCATTCCTTAACTCGTGTAAGGTAACGGGAGCAGGAGAGCGTTGTCTCACGCATCTCCCGAGCTCGTCCCATGCATGTTCTATGGGATTTAAGTCTGGGCTGCGAGCTGGCCATTCCATGCAGGTAATACCGACGTCTTGAATATACGAGTACATATTGACCAAACGAGCAGTATGTGGTCGCGCATTATCGTGCATAAAAATGGAATTTGCACCCATATTCACTAAGACAGGACCAGCATGCTCATTTAAAACCTCTTCTACGTATCTGACAGCAGTCAGAGAACCGTTTTCTATGAGCATTAACTCCGTGCGATCCTCTGAAGATATCCCAGCCCAAACCATTATTGATCCTCCAGCGAATGGCATCTTTTCTTCAAAATACGCTTGATGATACCGTTCTCCTGGTCGTCTAAATACTCTTCGTCTCCCGTCGTGCGTAAATAAACAAAATCTGGACTCATCGGAAACATAACCTTGGACCAATCTTCATCTGTCCATCGAATGTGTTCTCGGGCAAACCGTAACCTGGTACCTCGATGTTCTCTGAGCAGTTTGGGCCGTTTGCTTGTCTATAAGGCTTTATATCAGCTTCACGAAGACGTCGCAGAATCGTATTAGAGCTCACATTGTTGTGGTGAATTTCTTGAAGACTGTTTCGGACCTGAACAGCCGTGAGATGTCGATTTCTTAACATAGTGCTCACGATGAATCAGTCTTCTCGTGTAGTTGTGCACCTTGGCCTGCCATTTTCTGGTCTCCTGATGTTCATGCCGGTCTCTTGAAATCGCTAGAGTACTCTTTAGACCGTTGATAAAGATACTCCTACTGTTCTAGCTATCTATGGTTCTAGCAGTGCTACGATGACTTCTTCCTTCTTGTACCATGGTATAATCCGTGTAACATGATATTGCACGAATACTCTGATCAATCCAAAGAATCATTTATTATGACAGCTCGCTTTGAAAAAAAAGCAGAAAAAATATTATTTTCATAATTTTAAATTTAAATTTTTTTCGCAGAACGGTTTTTTTTTTCAATCTGGTACTTGTACAAATGAAACCTCTTTAGAGATTTAGAACAAGCAATAGTAACCTGCTTACTACATATTATTTATTCTAGCGATCTAGGTATGAAATTTATAGAGATATCACGGTTTTTATTAGCGAACCGGAATTTTTGCAATCCAGTGAATTTTTTGGTCCTTTCATACGAATGTCTCTTGTTTCGCATTTCAAGGAATTAATATTCAAAAAACCTGTAGTGGAAACAGTTAAAATGATTGCTATTAAAACAAAGTCCAATTTGAATGATTGATGTTCACTGTTTAGTTTATAAATTCAATGTTTCATTATAATACTGTGACGCACAAATGTTTTCACTTTCGGTTTAGATTTAACGAACAAGTGAACGTTCATAAATAAGTAGGTTTCAGTAAAAGTATTGTATATTATAATATTTAAATTTCACCTGTCCTTTCGAACAATGAAGTTTCTAACATTATTGCTGCACTAGAAATTGTTCGCTGTGTCGACTGTATTGAGATACTTGAAGAAAGAATTGGCCGATAAGTCGTATTCTGTCGAAAGTGGTGCCTGAAAATATATTTGACATGGAAGTTAGGCTTTCTCTTTCGCTTCTTCTCCACAATTTGATATTTTTAGTTATTTTGATTCTAAATACACAATATTGAAACAATATAGTTAGTGGAAAATTAATGAAAATATTTACGAGAACGACGAAATTCCTACGAGCGAAACCTCTTGGAGAATACTTATGTCAAGGTATAACAGGTGTGACATAATTCCATTTAAATAGCTCTGTTACAAGACATACAATACCCATGTCCTATCGAAACTACCACTGATTACCGATTACACGGGAGTGGCGCGTACGACCCCGCGGCTTGACGCGTGTCCGTCGGCGCAGGCGCAACGATTTGCACGCCACCACAGTACGAGCACTATGCGCGACCGTTGACTTTGAATTCAATTATACTAGTAAGCAGGTTTTGGATTTATTGACTGGGTCTGTAGAGCTTTTGGTATTTTTTAAAATACGTTTTCAATCACTGCCTAATTACTACAAGAGAGAGGGAGAAATATTAAGTAGAGTGGAAGCTTCTTCTAAACTGCTTGGATTAACCAATAGCAAAAAGTTATTTTGGGATCAGCTGTTGGAATGCTTTACCATTATCATCAGCATTATGTGAAGTACTACTCAGTGCTGACCTGAAACTGTAGTGCCGACTAGGACTAAGTTATTCCACGGGTTTATACCCGTACAGTATAGTCAGCGCAGCGTGACAACACCCTTACAATAAGTTTCTATTACCTCTTGTAGTGCTGTCAAAATCAGATTACATATTATCAATTTATTCTCTTCGTGCACGTTAATGCATGATATAATAATGTTTTCAAACAACTGTTTTCCGAAGCGTGATTGTAACAGCCCACGATCGCAAAGTAAAGTTTACATTGTAATAGCACCATAGAACAGTGATCAAATGGAGTGACAACGGATAAAACTAGGAAAATTGCAACAGACCACGATTTCACTTAAATAAGTCTCAATAATTATAATGTTCTACAATTGATTTGCTTTTAATCGAGCCTGTGTTCGTTTTCTCGCGTCTATATGCCTTTGTTTAATGGCCGATGTGACTGCGCATGTAATTCCCTCGCGCCACTGACACGGTGAACCTAAGCGACCGCCGGCCACACTGCGGTATGGTCGAAGGCCATTATGGAATAAGAAAAGAAGATTAACTTAAAACAAAATACGGTGACGAAGTTGACACAGGCATGGACGCTGAAGGGAATAAAAATGTAGTTGGTGCCAATACTCCTGCAGTTGAGATGATCCTTTCTGTAAGAAAGAAAGAAATAAAATTAATGTATGTATACGACGCAGCTTAAGTCAATAATCCTAATCCAGCTTTGATTGGAGGAATTGTGTGGTTACTTAAAGAGGCAATCCCACGTGGTTAGCGTTGAATCTAGACTAACGAATTACTTAAATGGGGCAAAGCGAGGCTTTTTGTGATAAGACCGGCCATGTAAAATTTCTACATTTATATCTGTAAATCGTATGGTGTATTAAAGAGTATTCAATTCTATTCCACGAAAGTTTTCCTGTACGAAAAATAACTTACGCAGATCATCTATCCTCTTGGACTATGCTTGAGGTTATATTCTTTTACGTTGGTTCATAGTCCTCCTACTTCTCGTGTTATTCTCCTCATTGTAAAGGGCTGTGAGATTCATAGTAGCGTTCTTATGAATAGGTTTGTGTTCCAAGATGATTATATGACTAAGCCTTCTGTCCGTTATTATCTTGTGTAGACCACCACCGGTTCCTTCCGGATGCGGTGTGATTGCTCCTAATAAACTTCTCTATATTTGGCGTTTGATTAAACAGTTTGAGTTGAACTGGAAATATTTACAATTCCATTTGTTTATTTGTTGCTGCCTGAATGCGTCTTTCTTATTTCAAAGTGTCTCATTATCAACTCTGTCTATCGTCTTTTACTTTTCAAACACTCTTCCTAAGCGGGCATAAAGGTGTTTCGTTTTGTGTTTTAATTGTAAGCTCCACCATTGTAACCATCACAAAAGCTCTTTAAATCACTGTGTTTGTTAAAATTAGAAACATCCATGTGTCTTTGTGGGTTTTTCCATCTAGAATTTTACAGTAGTAGTCCGGAGTCTTGATTTGTGCCATATTTGGACTTAAACATAACTGGCGAAATGTGGGTGTACTATAGGTACACCTCTGCCTAACCCTTCGGGGAAACAAGGCCTGATGTTTTGTTCATTTCATATTTTATGGTTTTATATATTTTTATGATGTTTTGCTGGTTCATGATGAGTACAATATAATAGTGTTATCTTAAACAGCAAAATGCTAATGCTATTTATATTGTTTCAGGTAATTAAGTTCCATTAACTTCTACTTCAACAGCATTATTATCGGTCAGATAAGTACAAATAATTATGTTTAACTAACACTAACACTAACTAACACTTTAACTCATTATAATTTGCGTACCTTAAATATCGACATTCATTTTCCAATGTTTTTTTTAATTTCTAAATTAAAACTGCGATTTACATCAGAACACGGACTTAAATTATTAAAAGTAAGTAAAGAAATAAAATCTTCCGTCGATTATACAATAAAAGAGAAATTCTTCTAACTAGCAGGATTTCCTTACAGCGCCATAAATAAAGGAAACAAAGAATTGGACTTGCAAAATGCAAGTCCGTGACGACCGTTTTCCATTCCTGCAATCATTCCTCTTATCTCACGTTCCAGCAACCGTTAGGGTTCCCCGGTCGCCATTGCCAACGCGATCGACTGGTTTTATCAATAAATATAAATTGAACACCATAAAAGATGACCGTCGGGCGTCAATTAAGGTTTATTCATGTTTCTAATGCTTATTACACATAAAACGTAATGAAAGTTATTTTGAAAGAAGATGCTGTTCTATCAAAGATGTATTTATTTTTAATAGCGTGTTTTGTAGTACGTTTTATACCCGGGTTGTCTTAGACGCAGATCATTTGAACGCATAAAGCAAGAGACGGGTGATTAATTTGAAAATTTGTTACTCCTAGAATACTTAAACATAATATTAATTTCAAACCTTTCTTTAATTTTAATACTTTCAATTCGTCGTTATTTCTATTTAACATTCAGAAGCAATAACACCGAGATCAGTAACAGGTGTCGTTTCCCAAGAAGCTTAAAATTGATCAAGACTTAATTAAAACTTGTTGCTATAAATTTTCCTACCTATCGAGCCATTTCCCACGAGTTAGTCTTCCCTTCATATTATAAACCCGGTACCATTATTTTATCGTTCAAATATTGCTATTTAAATACTGAATGCGTCCTCATTTCACACCTTAACTGGAGAGGCTCGTGTCTTGGGTTATTGCTCGGATTGGGGCCGGCAAGATTACTTCGTTAACGGTGTGCGCCGCGCCCTGCCACCGTTTGTGTGTCGATTTACTACCTACTGACTAACTAATTAACAAGTTACATGAATATTTGATAATGGCTTTAAAAGCTTTATTATGTTTGGCAAAGTTAACAATAGAGGACCAATTATGTCCAAACATTCTGGACGCCCAAGTCGTCCGTGTAAACTTGGCAAACATTGCTAATTGGCTACATAAAAAATACATTTGAGAAATACGACGTTGAAAAGCTATTCCGGATCTTATTTAAATAATTATACAAAGTTAAGGCAAAACTCAAAACATCTCAAAGGCACAAAGATCTGTAATTACTCGTATGTAGATGGATAGATACCCTTTAATTAGCACAATTCAAATAATGATGTAGTTAAACATGATTCCATATATCTAGTTTAATTTATTAAAACTATATAATAAATTCCAATAACCTTTAAAATTACACACATGACACTCATAGATCTTAGCATATTAGGTGCATTTCTGTCCTAAATAAAAACATGAGAGATCTCATTTGTTGTTTTCCGAGACATTCAATCAGAAATTACATTCCTAATTTGAATTCAAATGAGCCGTTTTATAACGATCAAGTAACTTAAAACCAAGTCTAACGTGTTTAATGATGTCATACCATTTGTATTTATTCATTAGTATATGGCCATGATCTTGTTATCTTCGCCAAGCTGTCAAATCTAAAGAATCTTTTCAACAAAATTTCATTTCGTGTTGGCTGATTTTAAATTTAAACACATATCACTTTCATAATTCATCACTGTGCAGGGAACTCTTCAAAAGTAGTTCATGTCAGTGATGTTATATAAAAATTTCTAAATGGTAAAAGCTTTGCTTTTATGGAAATTGCAGAAGTTTCTTACTTGCAAGAAACTCAATCCTACTTGTGCCTACTCACGATACTCACGTATGGAAATTCCCACTTTTCCATCTCTACCCATTAAATGATTTTCAACGACTCACCATTTATCAATCTTTTAGTTTCCACGATCTTCCATCTAAATTCATTAAGTGCCACTTAATACCTAGTTTCTTCATTCAAGTTTACTCTTTCAAGTATACATTTATGTAACTGTAAGGAGTATCCCAAGGTACCATCATCGGTCCACGTTTTACACTCGTGATCAAAGATGGCTCCTACTAGCTAGTCGCGTGGCGGCGACCACAGAACAGATAAAACCTCTTTTATCTGTTCTGTGGTGGCGACGATGGTAACCACAATATTAACACCAGTGATACAGATCGGGTGATATCTCGACCGCAACGCTTCCTTGTTACTTCTCTTTATTGAAATATAATATTGCAAAAATAAACTGGAATTACAGACGGATGCTGTATCTTTATCTTTCTTTGAATTCATACGAATAAGATTGGGTCGTAAATATCGAAAACGTTTCTAAAAATGCCCCTAAGATTACTTGTCACTTATCTGTAATAAGAACACCGAGGCTTTCAATCTAACGAGAGGAAAACTCTCAATAAGTTTGCAACGAGATGCAAAATATAACAATTTCTCATAAAGAGCACTCAAATCATGAGCAAGTAAAAAACTGGTTGTATTTGCGCAAAGTAATTAGAATTGAGAACACTTTTGCTTTCATTACAGGCTGTAAGGTGTAAATAAAATACTCGCGGTTCAGTTTTATTCTTTTGTAATTTCGTTGGAAGCAAGTGTAATTTCTATGATGATGTGGTGTGGGAATTATACAAAATAATAGACAGGCAACGTTATTTTCTAGCCGAGTTATTACGTTCAAAATTTTATTGCGCTAGTCTTGAATTAGTTCAGAGTCAGCTACCGAAGAGCATGAATTATGTTTAATAGTCTATGTGTGGGTTCGTTGCCATCGATTATTGATGGAGATCGTGAGTGGGATATTGGCAACGAGTCCAAACCTAGGATTAGCAAGCATGGTTTCAATAAAGCTTCAGATAGTTTGCTTCGAAATGTTTATTTCAAGGAATTTTAATTTAACATCGGACTCTATTTAAGTCTTCACAACCAACTTGACAGATGCTAAAGTATCAAAGGCAACTGTAAACCTTGCCCAACATGGCACCTACACTCTACCACCTTTTTCAACTTGGTCGTCACACTTATCTTGACTATCGTTACCCAAATCATTGGTTTAACACTATAACCGACTTTTTCTGTATCATCTTCATTTATAATTCCAACTTGTTCCACATACGAAGGGAACAGGTTTTCATTCGACGGTTTACGCCGACTGCGTTTCAACTATGATTTGTGTGCGGAGTTTTTTTTACTTGAAAAACGAATAAATGCGACCGGTTGCGGCCATTGATATATTGGTGATCTTGGATTAAGTAAAGGCAGGATAGTCCGTAGTGTGTCCTATTAAATATGATCTAAAATAGGTATTTTTGTAAATGTTATCACAATTCAATATTTTTTTAATAAAGTATTTTGGAATATTTCTCATTTAAATTCATGATGTAAAAAATATTTTTGTTGAATTTAATAATGATAACGATAATGCTTTATTGAAAACAAAATCTATATTACTAGCTATCCTCAGAAATCTATTATTTAGAATGATCCAAAACAGTATGTCTTATTCAATTAACTTGCGTGTCAACAGCTAATCCTCATCAGTATAATCTAAGATAACATTCAGATTATCGACGATTGAACGAAAAACCAGTTTGAACGACCGTTAAACTTATCTGATCGGCTTTTAACGTATGCCTGATAAGTCTAACCGTTTGATACGATACCAGTTTTCGCGTGTGTATGATAATAGATCAATATTTGCATTGTTTTACTTCACTTCATTCAACGAGTAGTATGTAATTATTTGCTTTAATCTTTTGTCAACAGGAAAAGTAACTGTTGCTTTTTTTGAGTTATTAACTTTTTTTTAACTTGAGTGATTTGGCTTTCGTGGATAATGATTTTGTGATCGATAGCTTTCTAGGGAAATGTGCTTTTGAGCATTTGATTTTCGAATATTTTTTCAGATCGTTTGGTGGCAGTAGAAGAGTTTTGGTGTTATTTATGATACATGATTAAAACTGGTGACTGATTTTTATCAAATTACGGTGATTTCCAAGATTATTTAAATTGTGCCGACAAACTGAATAAATGACGATTCTTCTTAGGCTGTTGCGGTTTGCAATTGTGGAGAATATTATGTTGAGAAAAAATCAAGGCATAGAGTACCTTCACAAATGGAAAGTGCTTATTAAAGACTAACAAGTCATCAATACAAACAATAGATCACCTTATAGAAATTTTCCCAAAGGCCACACAAATGTCAATCGTTGGCCACAAGGGGATGTCCCGGAGGTTAACTAAAGTTTAACCATCCATCGATTGTTAGCTTTCCATTACTTTGCATTCTAAAGGTTGTTACTTTCGAATGCGTTTGTTGTGTGTGATCGTATCGCTCTGTTATCGCTCCGGACGACTATCTTCGCCCCTTTGTGCGTTTATCTGCACATCAACATGTGGGAAGTTCGTGTTACGTTAGATTTGTCTTGGTAGTGATTGTCGTCTGCTATCTGTTTGTTGTATTATTGTTATGTCTAGCATATTGTTGATTTTTGTTTGTAAATTCATTGAGATTAAATTTCAACTCTTTATGTTCGTAAAATAATATGACTACGTTGAAAGCAATTTGTCTATAGTTGAAATTCGTTTTTTTTTCATTTTAAACATTTTATTAACACTCGGAAATCTTGTAGTCTGCAATTGAACATGTTTGTGTTGTTATACTTAATGACATACATACACATACTAAATAAGATTATGAAATATGGCAGAGTAGTTTGCAGGAACATTACAGCGCTCAAGCTTGTTACACATCATTATCATAGGAAGCTTTACGACTACCATGGGAATATTTATGGGGTAATATCTCGCTTCCTCTGTTATTACTGCTCTCGGACCCCGTACATTGATATTTGCTGATATAACTCATGTGTTCACCGTTAAACTAACATCAAGACATAGGAAAATTATCACGTTTGTAAGATAGAATTATGACTGGCTGTAGAACTTTATTTGCTTGATCGTCATTACGATGTGTATGTAGTTGTTAAATGGTAATGGTTTGAACTAACGTTGAAAAATGTGCAGCATAATTGAATGATGTCCAGTGACATGTATGAGTGTCACAGTGAAAATACAGCCAGGTCATGGAATTCCGGAGGTGTCGTAAACGTGACTGAAGGATAAAACTAAGTGTAGCAGCATTCAGCTGTCAATTAGTGATGTTCTACTGCCATCACAGTTTCGCACGCTGAGATGTTGAAAATATTTTCTCCGGATCAAAAACACGGTCTAGCGCTAATCGAAGTTGGATTGCGGTATTGAACTGTCATGTTCCCTAAGCAAAAAACTGCTTCAATAATATTACAGAAATTATGGCCCGTCTGACGATTCTGACCATAATAAATATTAACCGTTAACTCGTTTAACTTTTGACATGGCATTAAGAGCATCAAATCGGTGATTTCAATATTATAAAATGTTTCCAGAGATTCAGTAAAATGAATAGGTATGCCGTTTTAACAAATTCGAGCAGGAAAGTTACAGATACGCTCATGCTCATACGTTCTCAGGCTTACAGTTATGCGTGTACTCTCCTTCTGTCTGGGAGAGTCTGGTACAAAGGTCTTAGTGCAAATTGAACTACATATTTAATATGGATTCCAAAACAAACTCGAAAATAAAAACATTAAACTATCATTAGATCTATTTAGTTATAAATCATACAATATGTTGTTGTATGCCTGGCTTGGTTACAACAGCAAATAGAATAAAATTTTATATAGCATCTCACTATATTATTACGCTAAGATAAAATTTATATGGTTTTAATGCACAAAACGTTTTAAATACAAGAACAGCTTTGTCAAACGTTTAGATAATGGATTAATTTACATAAAAGAGACACATTTTATAACTGTCGTCTCAATTAAGCATTTGGGTAAGTAATTTATGGATGATATAAATAAATTTGACAAAGATGTAGATTTTAGAGCTAAATATAGCAAATGTAGAATTAAAGTCCCGTTATTTTTGCATAAAAACACTAAACACCAATCCAGTTAATTCTAATTTCTTACCCATACAACTATAGAATATTGATTGACTGAGAATATCATTTTCTACACTTGGCGCCAATTGGGCACTTCAAAATAATACTATCTTCAAAAATACTGCTACAGAGACAATTAGCCAGAATCTTCAACAACCAGCCAGTAACAATCACAATAATAAAACCTCTATAGAGTCATAGTATAAGGTGCATCATGTTATACCAGCAGCTGATATCCAAGCCATCAAGAAATTCTTCGTGCACAGTTAAATGATACTGGCACTACGTAATTCCTACATTTTTGTTCTGTAACATACCATAAAATTAAAGATCGCATTCCTTTGGCAGTAATGACGATTACTGTTTTTGCGACAAACGCTGCAGGTGACACAGGGAAATGGCGGCCATCGTGCGTGGTCCGAGCACCTGCCATGATAAAAATAGTTTTGACTTGATGAATATTTAGTAGGCGGCTGTCTTCTGCCCTTTGTGAAGTGTTGTTTTGTTATAGTTCAGTTTTATTGTTTGGGAAATGGAAAGAATTGGTACTTTTATAACTTCTCATTCATAGCTTCTTCATTCCACTTCTTCATAACTCAGTCTAGGAAGTCTAGTTTTAGTACAGTTTCTTAAATAAGGAAGAATATCGTTGTCTCTGTTCGAATCATCTTTTCTCTTGTAAAATTGCCAAAATATTTCTCTTGTAATATTTTATGCGTATTATTTGTAGCACCTTTGTGTGCTCATTTTATTACAGCCTGAATATGACCAAGTACAGTTACTTAATCTAGTCTCACGAATAATATTTGTCTCCATTTGGAATTTAATTAGGCACTATCACATACGCTGGTACAAGTAGTTTATATTTATACTTTTTCCTTACTGTAACGTGCCTCTCATTTATTTTTGCATCAGTCATTCATAATGCCGCCTCTCAAATACCACTGCGTCAATATTGTGTTGTGTTAAGAATCCAATTAATGGCCGGCCCGTGTTCTGTTAAATGGTTCTGGGCAGGCTGTTTTGTTCTAAAATAATTAATGAGTTGAAGGAGATGAGTATTGGGTCTGAAGAGGGTGTTCAGATAGGAAAGGAATTTCTGACCGGGTTGACGGAAGTTCATAAGAATAATTATATTTATCGGTATACTCAACATAAGAATATCTTCACGTAGTTCTTAAGTTACCTTGTTTGTTGGGTTCACGTATAATATCAACTCCGTTGTTATTAAATATTTCATTGAACAACCTGTCAGGCATCCTCCACTATGTCATGTATGAAAGTAAATTCCTTTCAATCCGTCTGAGCCATTCGTCTATATTTTGCGTCTTCAGCAGAATTCCGATGCCTCAACCCTATCCCGGTACTTTCCTTCCGTGCGGTTCAAGAATGTCAATTAACAATTACAAACAGTCGCAGTGATCGGCGCGGCCGCACGCTCTTAACTATCAGTACGGAGAATACCGTATGTCTGTCTCTTTGTTGCTGCTATTACTGTTTTGTTGTGGTTTTTATGTCTTTCATGTGGATTTGCAGGCATACTTGATTTAGATAAGTGAGTATGGAGTGTAAGGTTGTAGAGCGGGATACCAGGGAGTAGACGCCAATCATAATTTTCTAAAGAGACAGAAACATGCGGAAACCTAAAAGACAAATACAATGAAATGGATTAATAACGTTAAAAAGGACTAATGTGGTTAAAGTTTTTGTAGTATTCAACGTCGAACAATGAACGTCATTTCACTTCGTTTTTCATAAACCACAACAACCATGCACAAAGGATTCAAATGAAAAACCATCGTATCCTTTTTTACAGACAAAGTCGGGCCCCACACCTTGTGTCAAAGATAATGAGGTTTCATGAATACCCATACGGAGTCTAGCGTCGAGCATTCTGCTTGAATGCGACGTTCACGTATATAAGTAGGAGCTGATTAGTTCGTTTAATTGGAAAACGTTGATGCTAAACGGAGACAAGACAGATAATTATAAAGCCTCTGCTTTTTCCTTACTCTGTTTTTAGTTTGAAGGTAGGGTTGGCTAGACAATTTAAATTAGCAATTTTTGTTCTCACATTTATTCTGGTCATGATTATGATGACTTACTAACATTTTCTTTCTTCCATTATGTGATTGATCTAAAAATGGGAGTTGATCTTTACCAAGCTCTTCATACTGCTGAAAAGCATATCCACTGCAAGATTCTTATTCCTTAGACTTTTTCCATGCTAAACATGAATTTCAGCTTGATCATCCATAAGCTTAGCTTTAACAAGAAAAGTTGTGGAGGCATTGTTAAATGCTTTCAATAACGGTGTTTAGCGCACTCGAGTAGCGAGGAAAGTGCTTGAGTACTTCCTACCCTCATCTAGTACCCACTTGTTGGTTTAGTAACGGCTGTTTATTGCATTCCTGATTATGTCCCATTAGTGTTACTGATTTCAAAGAATGTGAATGTGTTCGAGGTTCGGTTAATTTATTTCTAGGAACTTTCGAGTCTTTATGGATGATTCTTTGTCTTTATATTTAAGCGTTTCATAGTTCTGTGTTTTAATATTAATTATCTTTGCCATCTTCAACATCTTCGTTTTCGTTGGTGTCAATAATTTAGAACACCTTATTTGTTTGTATTCCTACGATAATCGTAGAGAGCAGTGGTGGCCCAGTGTACGGCCGCGACGTACGAGTTTAGGTCGTAGGTTTGAACACAGGCATGCACTTTGTGTAAATTATTTCATCACCACTGCTCTGAAAACGGTGAAGGAAAGCATTGTGAGGAAACTGGCATTTCCTAGAACCGAAAATTCGAAGACATGTGATATCCACCAACCGGTACACGGCCCACTCCTTTTCATAGAGCGGAGGACGATCATCCAGAATCTTACCCTGGTTTTCAAAGATTACTTTATTTTCAATGGATATGGATTTCACATCTCAAGTATAAGCACGCCATCCAATATTATCTCCAGAAATGAACTGATATTTTCATATCAGTCTCCTAATATTTATTCAAATTCTTATTTGATCCTACCACGATTTCTCGCTCTGAACCCCACTTACATCTAGACAAAACACGAACATAATTAATAATCACGTTTGCGCCTAATACCAGGAGTGCAGTTAGAAATGACTTTGTACCACTAGTCTGGTCTTAATTCCAGCAATTGTACTAATCGTTTAGAAACCTAGAGAGGGCGTTAACTGATCGTAAATAACCAATAAATATTGCTTTTAACATTGACGCTTGTAAATGTTGGTTATTATTGATATTAGGAGTTTCATTTTGACTAATACACAGGTACTCGTATAGCCACTCTCCTAGATTTTGTAAAATAATAGATTATTAGTCGGAGAATAAGTTGTAACTTGTACGGGGCTGGTTGAAGTGGGTAATTTGAACTTACTTGTTGGGCAGTTGGTCTTCTTGTTTCTGGCACGTTAGATGATAGTGTGTCGTGATTGGATTTCTAAGGATTATGAGAGATTGTGGTTTTTGATGAGATTATTTTCTTTAATCGGTTTAATTTTTTTCGTTCACATCAAGCTTGTTCTATATAAATTATCAGATGCTGTCTAAATCCCAGATTTTCTTTAATCTTATTGAATGAACGGTATTTGTGGTTGCTTCTTTATGTCTTTTTGCTATCAGATATCTGGATCATCTTTTAAAATTTCAATAACAACTCTTATAATATCTTTTATATCATACCAGAAATTATTTATGTTAGAATGTATTGCTATACGCAGCTTATGTTCATATTTTACCTCAGTGTTTTATTACACGTAAAATATTCACGTTTCCATCGCTATCAATATTCGGCGGTAGGTCACCGACCGTTATTCGTCAGTAGCTTTTACCCACTACTACTGATTTTTACATATTCTCACATAAATATCACTACTTATTAACTTAATGAAATTGCGACAGAATTAAAAGTTTCTCACAATCACGAATAAAATGATTTCGAAATAATTGCTATTATCCAAAAACCGAAAAGATTGTTTTTATAGACGATGAAATAAATTCCATTGAATAAATCCGATTTATAAGAAACCGTTACGTATTTTATTTTTATTGAAACCGTAAAACTGAAACAGTCGGCTGAATGTCGAGATCGGAATGGTTTCACTTACGAGTATTCTAGTCTGAGAATGTTGGAATTTTAGCTATTAGTATTAGGCCAAAAAATCTATTGCTTTTTTGCCTAGACTAGTTAATTTAAATTCTGGGGAAAGATATTAATATAAAAATATAGCTAGCGGATATACTTCTTGGAAATAAAACATGAAAATATAACAGTAGGTAGTGTCTCTTTTTTTACCATTTATGTTCCAATCTTCCCTTTTTGATTATCCATTATCCTTAAAATGAAACACGTGTCGGAATCCTATTTATGTTTTATTCAGTTCAAATTAGTTCCGGAATGCTGATTTCCCACGAGATCGATTTTCGTTTTTTATTCGCCGAATATTGGGACTATAAAATTATTAAAGCTTTAAATGGATTCAATAAAAATCGTCGTTACATAATAAATTAATAAAAACTGCCGATTTTTATATAGAGATGTCTTGCATCAGCCATTACATGGTAATCGGATTACTCTAATTTATGCAAGATTAAATAATACCTTTGGTTTATTTTTATCGGTAAGCGATAATTATCGTGTAATTTTTACCACAACATTTTCTTGTGGCCCTGGACAGTGGAAGTGTAGTAGGGGCCGCGGTATTGCGTTCGCGCATGATATGAGATGAGAATTTATGGCATAATTTAGTCAATAATGTGTGTCACCCAGTCAACGGTGCTGAGATGTATTGTACGTAAAAATGTAAAAGAAAGTAGTATTTTTGTTGATGAATCTTTACCTCGATGAGTTATTTTGACATACCTACAAGTATCTGCGAAGTTACGAAGACTATAGGTCTTCTACTTAATTAAAATTGAGATCATTTTCTGTTTTCTGTAGTCTTGAACTAAGTAAATAGAACCTACATTATTCAATAACAATGTTATAAAATAAGTGGCCAAAAAAAAATATTTCCACGAGTTCTTAAAATGCCTCTACATCCACTTAAAATCCAAATAAACATCAATGACAAAGATCTATAAACTAAATTAAAAACAGTGGAATGCATCAGCTGCTTATATACTTGGAAGTTGTAAAATTCAAGTGAGGTAATTGTGTTATAACCATTGTATACAGCATACCTATTAATTACGGCAACGTTCTTGCGATATCTTCGCGGCATGCGCCCGCGCCGGCTGCAGGCATTTTTTAAATATACTTTGTAGTAAACGATCATCAACTTGGTTAGATATAACCCTTTGTTACAACCCCTGAATAAAGTAACATGACTATAACAACAGGTTAAATATGATTAAACATAAAATAACCATTTCTGCGATGTCATAAGGATTAATTCAATTTCAATTCAAGAAAGAGTCTTTTACTGTTTTAATAAGTGCAATTAGAAACGAAACATTGTCAGTTTGGAAGATTTCGAAAAATCTTCTTCGACTCTTATAGTTGATAAAAGTTCATATTCGACAATGAGTTAAAAAACATGATATTCTTATAACAAAAAAATAATGAATGAAGCAAGTTCCATTAAGAAAGTTTATAACAAAAGGCGGTCTTATGATTACCCTTAATGGTATGGAGTTCCACAACGACCCACAAATCTCCATAGCGGAACAACTAGCTTAGTAATTCAACAAAAAATGTTTCAACTAAAATTCCTTTAAAACTACCCATATCAAATTAAATTATAGGTATTCCATACAAATTAAGGCGTGGGAATGTAGTTTTTTTGCGAACAGCCGTGACCGCGATTAGAAGGCTTTATGGTACAAAAAATTGAACTAATTATGTTGCTTCGCACTTCCATTTATTCATTAATTTTGTTAAAAGTATACATGGTTATTATATCTGTGACCTGAAGCTGTTTTACGAATAGGATTTTTTCACTGAAATTTTATCAAATTCGTTCTGTACAGTTCCGAGATTAGCCCAAACATTCTTACTAACAGACGATGTTAGGAGACAAATACCATAAAAAAATACTGGTCCTTATTGGTTTGTACCTGTTTGTCTACCTAATCTAAATTATAAAAAGAAAAGGTTTGATTTTTTGTATGTTTGTTTGTTGCGCTTTCACGCTGAAACGGCTGAACGCCAGGTTACGACATAGGATATGTTTATCACTATATTCCTACGGGATCGAGACTTCTGCGGTTGAAATCGCGGGCGCAGCTAGTTTACTATAAATATCTAGAGAGAATACAAATTGTCAAAAATGTAGGTAAGTGAGTAGGTAATATCTCCCTTTAGTTAAAATATAAAATACTCGTTTACTGAATTTAAAGCTCCACAGAAAATATAAATTCTAGCTAGTGGTAGAATATTAAACGTAATACCAGTACCTACTAAGCAATTGCTTCAGTTGTAAAAAACTATTTCAGGCGTCACAATAAACCTTAAAGTTTTAATAAAACGAGAAGTTTCACTTTATTATGTAAATAACTTTAATAATGTTCGTTTATATTTTCATTTTAATTAAGCCTTGTTGTCTGTAACTAACGAAGGTTTTGACAAAGCTTTGACTCGCACTCGAGTTGAAAAGGTCAAAAATAAAAATAGTTCCTTTAACAACAAAATTAATATGCACGCTCTTCGTGTCTATTCCTTACCCTTTATTAAGCAGATGCTATAAAATTAAGTGCAGGGTCGAATATCCTTCGGATAAGTGTTGCAATTACGCGCTATAAAATCATCTAGTGATTGGATTCCAGGTCCCGAACCCGTCACTGTCCAATCTGTTCTTCTGATAAATAAATTTGAAATTTGGTTCGTTGATATCCTTATTACTTAATTTACCATATTGCTTTATTTTATACGTGAGTAAACCATTTGTTTTGCAGCCATCCGTCACTGATGGGTATTGAAAAAAACATTTGTTTTGTGTAAACTCAAAATTATCAAGATTTTTGTGACTGTTGAAAAAAATATACGAAGTCGACAATATTCGCATATTATTGAGCACATGACTTATTGTTATTATACCTCTCCGACCTTACCTTTATACCTTCATCGAATGAGGTAAATGATCGAAGACCTGAAAACCTAATAACATAAGCGGGATCTTACAAGCCCGCCCGATGACAGCGGCTTTCGCTCCAAAATTAATGGTAAGCGTAGAAATTAGTGCGCCTGCGCGCAGCCGCAGCTATGCTCGTTCGTTACGCTCCACGAGATTCTTGATTGGCGTTTTTAGCATAATGCTATACAATTTTAAATATAGTTGTCAAACAAACTGGAACATGAGATTAACGTCTGTGGTGTGCAATTATTGCTTCAAGATCTAGGCGCCGATGTTTTATGATCTTCATTAGTGAGTACTATGTTTAGTTTAGTTTGCGCACGTTATTTAGCGAAGGCAGTTTTTATCGAGATTTAAAGTGGTGTTTTGAATCGCGGCCATATTTGTCTAGTCTTTTTAGATAATTGCACGGAGGACGTAAATAGATAGAAAGAAGAACATCACGAAAAAAATAACGACGTAGTTACCACTTTATTACCAGTAACTAAATACGCACATTATTTTATTGATCGTTCAGAAAGTGGCAATTTCATAAAACAAGGTAAAAGTAACATTTCCGTACAAAAATACCAAAAAATATGACCCCTAAAGTAGGCTTGTGTGTTTGCCCCCAATTCTTGCAATCGTCACATACACTCGGTTGTCATCGATGACCCGACAATCGGGTGCCCAATACTGAACAGGTTCCCGACAACCTGCTCAACCACTTACCGCGGTTGATTCACAAAACGTTTTATTTTGTGGCCCGTGGATCTAAGAAAGGAGGTAGATATGACATCACCGCGAGTAGTTCTAATGTAAATTGTTGACACTTGGCAATGTGAAAGATACCATCGAGTTGGTGGCTATAATAATACTGATAGTTTTAGGCACTTACATTTCATTAAAACGTAAATTGTAAGTTAATATTTAACTGAAAGGCTGAAAGGACTCGAGTAAGTACTAACACCTTACCCTTTTCTGCCAACAACAATAATTGCAGTGACGTGCTTTGTTGGTTATGTATTGGGTGCCGGGAAATTACAGTAAAATGAGACATTTAAACTTCGTACTTAATGTCCAAAGTTATTTAAATAATAAAATAAAAAAACCTTCAGAGAATAAGTATACCTATAAACAACCCACATTTAATGGAAAATATGTATGATGACTAAGTATACTTTTTCAATAGGTAATCCATGATTGACCATGTCATGTCTTTCTTTCTAAGATCTCTGTCCAACTCTTGAATGAATGAACTTTGCTTACGCATCTAACGGTTCCTTAAAATGTCGTTTGTGGTGACAATTTGGAACGTGTTAAAGTCATTTATCAAATCAATTGTTTTTTGTCTGTAATGAGGTTTTAGTAAGTCATAATCATACATCATGGTTATGATCTCTAATGACAGAGTCACAATACAATGAATACTAAAGATATAATTGAAATCACGTTTGGCACGGATGAGCTTAAAGGTGTACAAGTTTATGATTTGGGTTATTAGTTCATCGTGTATATTTGTTAACTTTCAGAATGATAGAGCACTGAGAAATATTGTATTTTTTTATTATTCCTACAAAAGAAAAGACCACACTATGATCGCAGTGTCATTGAAAGTGTCATTACAAGATACAACGACAAAAATGTTACTGTGTCGAAAGTAAATGTTCGTTGGGTATTGATATATAATTTATCAGTAGCAATGATCGTTTTATTATTATTCATGTACGCTAAATGTGACATTGTGATATTATTTTTATCGGACACTAACACATCAAGGCTCTTTCCGTTATAATTATAAACATGTGCTGATAATTTCATTATTTTTTTCAGTTCTAATTATAACTTGTAATATTCAAACCATTTGTATGTTACCGGCCACCGATCTTAACTTTACATAACGGAAACTATAAGGAAACGAAAAAGCCAAAAAATCCGCAATTCTCAATAAAAAAATCGTTGAAACAAATAAGGACGCTGCAATTGCTTGTTAAGCGTCTCTTGCGAGATTACTTTCCATATTTATTGTGAGTTTGGTACTCTCACCGGCAGAATCTGCGATGTGGGTCATTATGTCGCGTTTCTGCGTTCAATTTTGCTAAAGACCTTGGTATATCGGCGCGGAAACTCTTCTTAATGTCAACTATGTTTACTGATAAGTATGTCTTTCCGAAAGGACCACTATGTGTACTGGGACGGCAATATTACACGCACAATTATTTATACGCAGGGTTGGTGTCAGTAATAACAAAACCTATGGGAAGAGGGATGATATATCTATAAATAGCAAACCCATCTCTTGACTACCTGATCAAGATCAAACGTCACTGGCTTATACAAATTATTTGGCTATTCTGGCCATTTGAGGAGCTCGTGGCTAAGTAATAACTGCCGCGCGGGTCGATCCATCAGGTTAAACTACGCTTGCCGGGGTTGGTCTGTGGATGGGTGACCATCTTTACATACCGAGACTCCTCCGTGCCTCGGAAAGCACGTTAAGCCGTTGTTCCCGGCTGTCATTCGTGGATCTTTGACAGACGTTACGGGTCGTCAGAAACCCGAAAGTCTGACAACCAGTCTTATCAAGCGGTATCGTATCACCCAGTTACTGGGTTGTGGAGGTCAGATAGGCAGTCAATTCATGTAAATAACTGGTATTCCGCTGCATCCGATTAGACTGGAAGACGACCCCAATATAGTTGGGAAAAGGCTAGGCAGATTGATATATTCTGGCTATTCCGGATTTAACAAGTGTTTTAAACTTCGGCAGTTTGCTCTATTGAGGTGCTGATAGGAAGGAGGCTTGATTTCCAACAGTTGGTGCATGAAGCGTAGATTATGTATCCACGGAATAACCCTCGCTATAAAATTAACTATAGTGTTACAAAATGAAATGCATGAAAAACATGACAAAGTAATCCGCCATTAATGGAAAAGCTATTAAATAGTTAGCTTAACTATTTAATAGCTTTTAAATTAATGGCGATAGTGTACTAATTGTAACGTGTAACGAAGGTGTCTTGAAATGTCGTTAAAGTTTGATTGATAGTGATTTGCAAAACCGATAATGTAGTTGATGGTTGTTAGCCTGCGGAAGCTGCTAGCTACTGGTAACGTGTTGGAGAAACTGCATATTTAATTGACGCTACTGCTGCTTTCGTTTAGACGATCTGCTATGTTGTTAGTAAAAAGTAAATGTATTTGTTTGTCATAGTCATTGGAGTAGCTTAGTTTGGTCCTTCGGTACAGAAACTACATAATACTCTGGTCCTTGTAGGCGTAAGGATAAAGGCATTCATAGTTTGGACTAAAATGTTACTCAGACTTCGAATTACTACGGATTCCATACTATGTATCTTTTATGCGCTTCGTGATGTATAGGTACAGTAAAATATCGTATCTTTGAGATGGATACTTCGACTATATGAAATATTGAAGCTGATATAAAAAAAGGTTCTGTATTGAAGCCGTCGACTGTAAAAGATAAGAAAACTTTGGAAAGCGAACTGTACTGAGATTGAAATGTCGATAAGTTTTTACTGTTAATTAGCTTTCGCCTTTTCATTTAGGAGTCTTATTTAACGATGTAATTAACGTCGATATGTTTTATCATCGATTAAGTAACGATAGTTGTAATTGTATCGATCAATCAATCGGTTTATCGGGATCGATAAAAATTGCCCTAGTATCTACAATCAGGTGTTCAATTACGTTCGCTTGAATTGTTTATTTTTGGGTCGATTTTTACATTAATAATTATGTAATATACTGACTGCCTGCAAAGTCTAGTGACATACATAAGTACCTACCAGACAACTGTAAACCAGATCAGATAAGAGGGTTACGACATTTTATACTAGCGATCTTAAACTCATCACCACTACTTTTATTATTTTTGGTCCTTAACTTAACTTACTTTTTAAATAACTAGAAAGAAAGAACGTATAACAACTTATACTGTGAATAAACAAAATCAAATAAAAAGTCTATAGTGCCACGTAAGAACTGGTACCAGATATGTACCTAAACAAGAGAGTACAATAGATAACAGTGTACATTTGAAACGTAAATACGGAAAACAGATGCCCTTTCCATCACAATTACTTCGAACTATGAATAGTTTCCGTAACTAATAAATAGTGATAATTTTGCACACATGTTCAATGATAGTCTGATTGACACACTTATGAGTCATTCTAACAACTCTGTCACACAATCGGTGTCAATACACTTTAGAGCGGCGACACACGCATTGATGGTAACCACGGTTATGTTTCTCACACAACAGAATTTTCCGAAATAAAACTTATAAAATACTGTAAATATACAATTAATGCTATTATTGTATTATGCTATGCTATTATTTTAATTATATTATAATAATGCGACGAATGACTGCCTCGTTGGTCTAGTGGTTGCAAGCGCTACTGCTGAACAAGAGGTTCTGGGTTCGATTCCCAGGTCGGGCAAATTGTTATTGGGTTTTTCTTTCTGGAATTTCTCAGTAGCAGCCCGGAGTCTGGATTTGTGCCCGGTTGATGGCAATAGGCTCGCCCCCTACTCGTATTACATGGGACTTAAACATAACTGGCGAAATGTGGGTGTACTACAGGTACACCTCTTTTTTTTTTTTTTTTTTGGGTGGGAAATCATCAAATGACGTCTCCCGCTCTGGGTGGAGCGGGAGGGCGTGTCAGACTCTTACTGACTAAAACCCACCCGTGTTCCTTCTGTTGCCTGTGCAATGCCAGGGGGCCACGGTATCCCTTTCGGACTTTCCCGCAACCCCGGCAGGCAATGGTCTCATCGGACCCCTTCATTCGCTGACATCTCTTTGAGGCGCGCGTGGAACACAACGCGCCGTCGACACGGGCTTGGTCCTTACCGGACGTTGAGCTACCCATTGCTCACCGTCCGCAAGCCCGCGCCTACGGTGGCCGGGAATCAGCAATTGATTCCCGACGCCCAGGGCGTCTCCTCCTGCGGCGGCTAGGGGCGTGAGGGCGCGAAATTTGCCTTTCCCTCACGCGCTCTGCCTCCTCCTTTGCGAGCATTACTGCTTCGCAGAAGGAGGTGACGGCCTCCCATGCCCTCTCGCTCCGTACCATGGCCTGGACCAGGGCCGGACGCGAGAGATCCCCGCCACCGATCGCCTCCACGAGGACACGGCGGTGCTCTGCCCAAGCCGGGCATACCTCCACCGTATGCTCCACCGTGTCCTCCGGGCGATCCACGCAGTGATGACACCCGGGCGTTTCCTCCCGCCTTATCCGAAACAGGTACCTCCCGAAACAGCCGTGTCCGGTGAGGACCTGCGTCAGGCGGAAGGTGAGGACGCCGTGGCGCCTCTCCAGCCACTCCTCAAAGAGGGGACTTATCGCCGCAATAGTGGCGTGCCCAGCAGGTACACCTCTGCCCAACCCTTCGGGGAAACAAGGCGTGATGTTATGTTATGTTATAATAATAATAAAAAAATGCTATTATATTAATAATATTTACGCGTTACTTTTGCATTCTTCTCACGTGACTCCCAAAATAAGTGCCTAAATATATTATGCCTATTTTTCAAAAAGTGAACAATATAAATAAATAACATCAATAAACAGATACGTATAAAACACCCCATAAACACTTGGTATCATTCGTCGAACAATATTATTTTATCATCAACACTTTCACGTGAAAAGCGCATAAAACTCATGCGCCTTTCGTAGTACGGTCAGCAGTCACAATTCGGTGCGTCCCCAGACCTTGAGCGTTTCCTCTGCTTTGTCACGTGATGCGTAAGTACTACCAATTGCAGTGTTTTGCATACGCTGCAGACCGAGGTATGCTGTCACACCCCACGTACTAATACAGGCAAATATCCTTAATTATGTATATTCATAAGTTACATTTCATTCGTTTACTTTGTTTTTTTAAATTTCGTTATTGTAGAATTTCCCGTACTATTACCCAGTAACTGGGTTGTGTAGGTCAGATAGGCAGTCAATGTAAGATACTGGTATTTGCATCCGGTTACACTGGAAGCTGACCCCAACTTAAGAAAAAAATAATGAGAAGAATGAGAATTTCCCGCTTCTGGGCAAAGGCCCAAATATTTCCAGGAAGTCTTTTCTTGCGCCACCTAACCAACTTTAAACAAAAATTCTTTTATTTTGCTAGTTTAATTACAGTTATTACAGTTCAGGTGGAAAACAGCAACATACACTTAGCATAGAAATAATGCAGATAAGAATGCAAATGACTTTATTTTATCAATTTATTTGTACTTTCTCAATGACCTCTATGTTTGCGGATGTTACCTTCGCTTCTCATCTTCTAAATTCGCAGCCATATAAGGAAAGTATTTACAAACATTCACCGATTGTTTCTAATCAAAGAATTACTGAGCACAATAAAACAACTCGATGCTCTGACATTGAAACAAGTGAAATTCAAAACCTCCTCACGATGTGTCAATAAATATTCGTACTCCGATACAAAACAACAGTGCACAGAATAAGAATATTCAGAAGACCCACGCTAAACAAATCAGATATCCAATGATATAGACCCGTGTGCAGCTCGTGCAATTTGTGACTCTAGTAACTACAATGTTTGTTCAAGGGTACTGCAGAGAACCTTTGGCTTTTCTGCTTCCTTTGTTGAGGGCTTATCAATCCTTCCTATGATCATTGAAATTTTCCAGAAGCTTAAAACCTTGCCATCACGCCTGAGTATGCCTCTTAGACTTGTCCAATCCTCAACACAAAGTGGGGAGTTCGTAGTCAACGTACTATTTGACAAGTAGTTTGTTGACCGCAAAGTCTTCTATTTAGCTCGTGGGCCTTCTGTACTATCTTTCTCTGTGACAAGTCTGTCCATCGCACGAAAGCGAACTCAATCACTTTCATCTCAGCTTTTTGTGAACCACGTAATGAACGACACAAAAATATATTTTGCATCTATGTGGTACATCTTTTTTTTGCTGTCAAATAAATTTGGGCACCTTGAAAAAGTTTTGGTAAGGTGTGTGGTCTACCGAAAGCTATATTTTATATTAAATAATAGTATTTGGTGTGCTAGCTCCAAGTCTATCTGCTGTGTACTACTTTGTTTTTCATAGCAAAAATCTTGTTCTTTTGTAAAACCTGGAAAACATGGTAGGGATTTAAAAGAAAAATCTATTTACACTAAAATGGAAATATTACCTTGAATGCACTGTATGGATGTAACTTTTATCTCTACTCAAGTTTTAAGTGACGTTTCACTTTTAGTCCCTTTTGATTCAAGACCAAAAATCTATCAAGGTTAATCTATCCATGAAGACGCGCCCTCTCTGCTCCGCTCCGTACTAAAGTACAGCTTACAGTACAGTAAACGCGGAGTGGGGCGCGTCTTCGTGGATAGCATTATCTGAAGAAACCTAGAAGTCATACAATATGCTTGCTACAATATAGCAACGTACTATATCCTCACCATCTTCCACTGGACACCCAACCTAACCCACAACCAGTTTTCTCTTCGACCTGTTGTCCGTACTCCATTAATCAGCGCGATGAACAAAAACATTCATTTTTATTAAACATCATTATACCGCAATTTATTAACAAAGTAACTCTTACTTTGTTTTAAATCATAATATAGATCAATTTACCATGATTGCCCATTGTTAGGCTGTGTGTTAGCTATTCTTCTGTTGTGAAAAATAATCTGTGGTTATGTTCTTCCGGACCATATTTTCCAATTTGTAACTATTACAATAAAATTTATAACACTGACGTGTTATAAATTGTCCCTTTTGTAACGTGTTTGCGTGATGTAATATTGATGAGGAATATTAGTAACGAAAGTGAAGTCTTTAATGTGTAGCGTGTGGATGTCAGTGATTTTATTGTGAGGTTTTTGAACTGTTACTATTTCGATAATACATCTATACTTTTGTGGCAATTCCGTTAAGGCTCCCGCAGACAGGCAAGATGCGATGGCACGAGGTCACTGGTGGAACAATTTCTATAAAAAAAAAACATGGATTTGTTCTATACCGCCGGGAGCCTTTACGTTTTTGTAAAAGTATTGATCCTTCGAGGCAAGACGGTCGACAAATAATGTGTTAAGCGCCGACCGTTGAAAGTCCAACGTGCAACAAGTACCACCAAGGCACTGTAACCATATTAAATCCAAGGAAAATCTTTCAACACTTTAACTGTTTAAATTAGTCAAATCCCAATAAGGACTACCCGACTCTAGAGCCACTCAACCAAATTCACAAACATTACTTCTTACTTCTTTATATTACTTCTTTCTACAAAAAAGTCGTGCCACACGAAAGTTTCGAACCAGAGTGTTATTTTCAAATATTTATAAAAACTCAAATCGTTTTGAAAGTTTAACATTTATTTAGTAAATGCTACAATTTCACCGGTAGGTAAGTACTTTACTTTCGATTGTTTGGTATCTTATTGGTCAATTTGGGCTTTACACACGCGATAATTTTGTTCACCACACTACCGACTTAAGTGATAAAATTATTTACTACCTCTCTCCAAAGGAAATTGCTGTTTACTTTGAGTTTCTTGTTTGCTTACTCTCAAATGTCTTTATTGGAGATTGAGTTAATAGTCTAGTTTTACCTTAGATGGAAGTAGACCTAAGTAAAATATTGCTTGCTTGAGATTTTTGAACTAGAGAGTAAATTAAAACGTTACAAGTATGGTACATTAATAGGGATGATGACTAAAAAAATGTTTTTTATCCGTCATGTAAAAAAATAACGTATACGTATTTTTTCTTTTTTTACGTTATCAAAAGATTACGGCGACACATCGAGTTAAAACATGACGTCACGAGTATGTAGATTTTATACATACTTGTGACGTAGCGACCCCCACTCCCCAACTTTAATGCGTTTTCTCTAAATCATTTTTTACATACATACATACATACATAATCTTACGCCTTCTTCCCATGGGGGTAGGCAGAAACTACAGAATGCCACCTGCTACGATCCTTACATACTCCTTTTGCCTCGTTTACGTTCATACATCTGGTCATACACGCACGCCGGTTGCAAGTACTACGCACCTGTCCTTTCTGAAGAACATCACCAATAAGGTCAGTATATGTCCTCCTAGGGCGTCCCCTCCCGGCGTTTCCATTCACATCTGCCTTGTAAATACATTTTGTTAGTCGCCTTTCATTCATCCTCTCAACATGACCAAACCATCTCAGCATACCCTTTTCAATTTTTGTCACTACATCTTCTTTTAACTCACACCGTTGTCTTATCACATCATTTCTCAGCCTATCATTCATAGTTAGACCACACATGCTTCGCAAGGAACGCATTTCCACAGCATTTATCCTACTTTCATGCTTCTTTTGCCACACCCAGCATTCACTTCCATAAATAAGCGTGGGCACCAGCACACCACTGTGAACAGCCAGTCGAGCCTTTTTGGACATCAACTGGTTGGTCACAATCGCATGTATAGCACCATTCACTTTATTTCCCGCATTTACTCTCCTTTCCACATCTTCATCAATCTTCCCATCCCTTGTAAACAGACTCCCCAAGTATACAAACTCACTTACTTGCTCCACATTCTTATTATTTATTTTCATATCACACACCGATACATCCTCTCCTCTTTCAAAGACCATGACCTTCGTCTTATTCACATTTATATTCATCCCTTTCCTCTTACATGCTTCACCCATCACAGTCACCATGTCTTGCAACTGTTCTGCTGACGATGCAAGTAGAACTTGATCATCTACGTAGAGAAGGCATTTGACAGGCAACTCATTCATCCACAATCCGCACTCACCCTCTTTCAAATCTGTCAGACAACTATCCATGTACAAGTTGAAGAGCCACGGTGACGCTACACAACCCTGTCTAACACCCCTCGAGATGCAGAACCATTTCGTGTAAGCCCCATTTATCCTAACACAGGCACTGGAATCCTTGTATAAAGATTTTTTATCTAATATTTTTTTATTATGTGACTGACGGACTAAATAGTTTTTTTTTTGACCCAGGCATCATCCCTATTGGCTTGGTATGGAACTGTGATGTTGAATAAATAATGTATGCGTGCTTTGGTGGGGGTTACGCGGTAGAATTTCAGTCTTGTCCGAGCAGTCGTAGCGATAGCACGCGTAACGCAGTAATATTACAGTGTTTTATTGTACATACATATCTAACCTAAAACAAGACACCATAGAAACACATTGACTTGTTTAATTAAATAATGAATTTACTTTCTCTCATTGACATTAAAACATCATTTATCTTATAGTATATGCTGACTCATATACAAAACGCAAAAGAAACATCGCTAATGATGAACGAAGTAGATTTACCATTGCAATCGCTCGTCAAAAATAAACTATCAAAGAAAGTGACATTCGGCGTATCTTTGTCATTCCTCTCCAAAGTTCATTCACTAGTCTACGATAGTGCGATAACACGTCATTATACGCAACCCGAATCTTATTACAGCACTCGAAAGTTTTTAATTATCACTGCCAATCCCATTTCTTAAACTAACACCAACTTATAACTTTACCGTCCTTCAAATATTCCATCTCCACCTTCCTTTACAACATTCTATTTCGTAACGGCAAATAGAAGTTGGTAATCAAATGCTTTATTAACGCCAATGAAAGCATAATACGTAACGTTACGAATTCGCATCGAGAGTACAACTTTCTTCGTACTATTGTAGCTACGAGATAATTAATACAGTCCAGCCTCCGGGCCAGTCGGGATACGTGTCGATAGAATCTCACTTGCTTTCATCTTCTATTGTGCTAACATTGGGCGCCTTTGTGTCTAGTTTTCACCTTCATTTGGATATATCCTGCGGTAGGTATGCTTCATTAATGTCATCTAACAGCATTATGATAATAGTATTTTCAATAGATGTTTAATTAAATCGATAATTCTTCGATTTCACTTCCTTTGTGGTTCAAGAAGACTGAAATTGTACTTAGGCTAATAAGGCATTAAGTCAAAATATGGGCATCTAAACAAGATGCTTTGAATAGCTGATTGTACAAGATAGCTCACTATTGTAACGATTGAATTACATTCTCGGCAGTTGTTCTGCGTGGAAATACACGTTTACTACGAAATGAATAAAGGGGTGACATACAATGCCCACAAAATACACGAAATTTATATTTTAAGTAAAACTGACCCCAGTAACAAACCAGGAAAAAGTCCGATTGACAACAAAGACGTTAATTACAAAGAACAAGCGTTCGATTAGCGAAATAAAGGCAGCAATTACGAAAACAAAAATATCAACTCAATTCATATCTTGTTCGATGTCTACTGTCGTAAAAATGTCATACATATATGGCAAGACATCCATTAGGCAGTCGAACAGACAACGCTAATAGTGTCGATTATAATCAGACACAAAGCGAGCATTAGAGTGAAGACAATCCGATCTGTTCCTGTCCACCTACGCGCACTCTTACGCATTATGTCTCGGAAATTCCGTCATCTGAAGCTCATAACTTCTCCCTGTTTTGGAAAACGCAAGAGTGCATCTGACAGCAGTTTAAGGTGTCCACTTTCGAACTTAACAAATGGTCTTAGAATTTAGTTCAATAGGATTTGATTTCCGGATATATGCAGTTCACTATACTACACTAATTTGGCAGTCTAAAAGCTTATTGAATCGACTCAGCAGCTGAAGGAAATTTGCGACCAAATACTTGATATTAACCTTAGAAATAATATAATACATTATCTAATATTGAATCTCTCATATAAGACCCTTCTTTTCCCAGTAAACCTAATACAACTAATTTAATACTCGTATTACCCAACGTTGTGTGAAAACGGTGCAATTTTCGCGTAACTCATGTACAAGTAGAAAGGCGTTGGCACGCGATCAAGCCATCTTTTACCTAATTCTTCAATTTGCCTTGTAACAGCATCATTTTGTGTCATTGCGGTTTCGTTAATAATTGACGCAGATGAAGATGAATTAGAGGAACATATGGATTGAACTTTTAAAGTAGGAAGTGCTCCATTATGGTCAGTTGCTTACGTTTGAAATGGTATACATTGATATCTGCAGCTCACCATTAGCTTCTGCGAAAGAATTAACTTTCGTAATTCAATTATCAATTTTATTAAGCAAACCAAAATCACTATTGGTGTTGCCGGAAGCAGTATATCTGTACTAGTTTGCGTTGGATGTATTGCTCATCAAACTGATGTTATTGTCTCTTCGTCTCCCAAGTGAACGGCATAGTAACTACGGGCGTGCTGCCTTTTTTGGCCATTACCATATCCAGCATTTGACTTCTATGTTGGGCTGATGATGATATAACAGTAAAAGTTATAAAACAAACAAATTATTTTAACTTTATTGCCTCCAATTATAACATCTGACAAATTCACATGTAAGTGGGCGCCAAACGATACCGTATTTCACAACATGTACCTACTAAGGTTAGAAATAAAAACTCTACTTTCGCCATCGATTCGGCGTTAATTAATACAAAATAAAGCAGTCTCCAGCCAATTGGACAATAGAAATGTATATGTTGAATTTTAATTTGGCTTGATGAGTCGTTTCACATGTTTGAAAGTGATTTCATGATCGTTAGCTTTATTGTCTTGTTAACAGTTTTACATTTTAAATGTCCTTTAGTCGGCTTATGCCTATTTTGCTATTGTTTGAATTTAACAATTTCGTCGAACAAGACTCGGACATCAGCCTAAACAATCTACTGCTAGACATAGGCCTCATAAAACACACCTAGAACTGATTATTTTAAAATCAGTAGTTTAAATGTGTTTTATTTACATACGAATAGGTTCCGTTAGTGTCCATTCTCCCTGTTCGGACGTTTCAGCGATTGTCAACAAAGTTCTGAGACCGATACTTCTACAAAAAAATATTTACCTACCACTGAAAGTTCTTTAAATTCTGTACCCTTGTCAGACCTTGTACTGTATCTATAAGTTGTGTTCTACCATTATGCATAAATAAATTGCAATAATTAATAAACCTGTGATCATTGTATCACAACATGTGAAATCATGTCTCTAAACAAAGCCACAGCCGAGCATAATATTAGCAATGAAATTTTAAATGATGACGCCGTAGTGCATAATGCAGACTCTCAGGTTCATTATTATTAGTTGTTTTATAGCTTCGTTGATGATTTATGTGAGAAGAAAGTGTTGAAGTGTACGAAGGAAGCTATATCAAAGCTAGAACTTAATTGAATCAAGAATATGGTGTCTGTTTTCTGGTATACCTGTGGTTTATTCAATCTAATTTCCATATCAAATAATTTAGACTTTTAGATTTATTTAAAGACATTCTTCTGTTTATAGGAACTAATTAAGTGGCTGACTGTGAAACTTATAGCTCCAAGCCAGGTTATTAGGAGTTGAAGCTTTTACTTTTTATATCGAGGAAATCATTCATTGGATAGGTTCCGTGGGAAGCGGTATTGGTTATAAGGATCATTTCTAATTGAAATGCCAAATGCAAGTGACATTAAATTAGATCTTGAACTGTTTGTTTTAACATTTTAGTACGATAATTTCTAATATTTTATTCATAAGACTGCTGGAATAACCGGAACTTCATTCAACCCAGTCCATTTACGCGGAAAAACAAACAATGTCTCCCATTGTTGTCATATCTGCTGGTATGCCTTACAAAATCGTCTCGGACATATTAGCGGGTGTCTTCGATTGACCCCTATGTCGTGGATTCGAATTGTTTGCACAAGAACCGCATTATCTGCTGTTTGGTATTGCAAAAACATTGCAATTATATTTTTGTTCTCTTCGAACATTGTCCGTTTTGTTACGGCATCGGAATTCCATTTTTAAGATGTCATCATTAAGTAGGTTTTTGGTTATTGCAGTTTTGGTCCAGATGAGTTTGTAAGTCAGTAGGACGATTGGATTTTTTCGCAACTTCCTTATGTCATGTGTAGCTCAACTTCGGGTCTTTGTTCATATTGACATGAAATCTATTAGAACGCTCTTAAATACTCGTAGCTATTCTGCCAAATCAAGTCTTATCAGACAGTCGATCATAGTCTGTCCACTTTTCCAAATTTAAATGTTGCACATTGTAACTTTCGTAATATATTTTCCATCATCAAACTGATCATCATCATATACTTACTATCTAATATCAATAATGTCAACACAAAAGATATGTTGTATACCTTTATTTAATAACATGTGTAAGCCATTATGTGTCCCATTGTTTGGTTGCTGTCACTGAGCCGTGACTGGAGCTTTCTTCCGTCGTGAAGGGTGTAGCTGTAATTTAATTATGTGCGTTTGATATGTTATGTTTACTCTCAGTAAATGTTGTACCTTGTAGGTACTACTTGGTGGGGATCTGTTTTTATTAATCGTTCTTTAATGTTCACTTTATTCACGTTTGGTTTAAAAATTTAAGATCATCATAATAAGCGTAGCTATTAGTGGAAAACTAGGTATTTGTATTCTTTTCTGTTTTGATACAGATTTATAACTCGCTTTCTAGGCAAATAGAGAATTAGTTTTGGATGCAAGTCATCGGCAGGCATGTTAATTGCAGAAATGGTACCAGGATTACTTTATGTGCTCCGATTTGTATGTTAATGCTGCTCATATCAATAGTTGTTGTTCATTCAACGCGTAATAATACTACAGCATCATTTGCATATTATTTATCGTCATGCTGTGATCATAATACCTTCTATTCCATTTCAAGCAAGTGCGCATAGATTACAATGTTCACCATAATTACTTTTATCTCACTTTTTCTAACGATTACAAACAAAATCACTGAGAAAGTAATTCGCGAAAGCGTATTTGCATCGCAATTATGACTTTGGAATTCAAAAAGTTTCCAGGGAAAGACTAAAGATTTACGTTTCGATAAGAGAGTACTTAGAGCAAATTAATATTATGATCTCACCTTTCCCTTACATTGTTGCACAACAGCGTCCGTGAGAATTTAAATAATGAGACATTGTGGATTTGTGGCAGTCTCTGCTCTAAGCACAGAATATTTTGGAGTTGGTTCAGCTGAATGTTTGTTTAGAGATCGTCTACAATTTAGATGGAAATGAGGCTTATAACCTTTACTATGTAATAGTATATATCACTACAGGTCTACGATTTTAAGTGGTTTGGGAGCAGCATCGTCTAATTGCATAGGTTCAGATAATGCTTTATTGTTATTAGTAATCATCTCTCAAGCGGGACGATTATGCAATTATTGCGTAATATTGTTGCTCTATAAGTTCGAAGTGGTTTGATTCAGCCCTTATGATATAAATTACGTTTTTCTCATTCTTCATGTTACGAAACCTACAACACTGATACTATATCCCTTTCATAAAAATAAAAGAGTTCATCAATTTCTAATGAAACTAGCAACATGTATTGAAATCGGTGGACGCACTGTTTTCTATGCCCGCGCATTGTATACTAACAAAAGATTTAATATGATATTGAATAACAACGACAGTTGCATTTAGTTACGTCATTGGCGCCGCCGCGGCCGTCGCGGTTTGACAATTGAGTTTAGTAGGCAAATTCTATTAGGCATACTGAATAAGTGCATAAGTTTCCCATTATACTCGTGTTGCTGTTTATATTAGGTGAAATAGCAGTACGTAGACAATTAGGTATAATAATATTATGTAATCACAAACTATTCTGACACTTCCTCTTTGGGTAATTTATATTTATTATTTCTGCAAAACGGACCTTAACAGACAATCCAGGTTAAGGTGGATCCGCAGATATTCAAATTTTCTTACAGGTTGTATCGTTTTTTGGCAATTTGCAAAAAAAAGATTCAACCTGTTGTATCTTGATCAAAATATGATTCGCGATCATAAAAAATATATATTTACAGAATTATTGGAATCATTAATTATTTTTTTATTTTTTTCCTAGTCAGTTAAATTTGTTTCATATCTCTTATGGAAAAGTTTTTAAGGAACAAATCTAACTTAGAAAAATATATATTAATGATTCTAATGATAATAATTCTGTAAATACTCATTTTGCGGACCCACCTTAAAAATATAGATGATAGAAGATCATAGTTTGATTGGATGCAAATGGTTCGATGTTTGATTTGTATACTAAGCTAAGAGCATTAAAAAAATTAAAACTTACGGACTAGTTTTTGCACTCAAAACACTATTTTTCTAACCTCAAAAAATCCATTACAATTCTACTCCGTGACTTTCACACGACATAAACTGAATTTACTCTCGTATCACACGTCAGAGGCACAGACAATACCGTCATATTCCCATACGCATCGTGAAAGCTATTCAATTACCGGGGTGTCGTGGTGCCAGCGATGTGAAGCCCGATGGTACTGGCTGGAATGAAGTTCTTTGATATTGCAAAATGTTTTGCGTCCCTGGACGGGGATTTGAGGTTGTGTAAGTTTGAGGGTATTATCAATATGAACTTTTTTTTTTTTTTTAACTGTTAGATTAAGTAGAGTAAATACTCGTACAGGTCTAAAATCGAAGAATACAATATCCTAACAAGAAAAGGCCAAAAGCCAAGACACAAGATACAAGAGATGTACCAAGAGGCCTCAACTTCGACGCAAATGTAAAACTGTTGTTTTTGCTAATGTATTACTTATGTCTATGAAATTAAAAGTCGTGGCCGGTCCATATCCAAGCATCTATTGTTTTTCTCGTAGACCTTGATTTTCTAAACGAAAATGTAGATAAGGGTTATTGCTTTGATAGTGTGAAATTGAAAAACGAACTCCATTAACTTCAGCTATTGTATTTCTATATTTGTGTAGATAGTGCGTTTGTGTGATAATTTGAGACCGTTACGTCTGTTGCGGTCACTTGGCGCATCTTTTTGTGTTTAGTTTCAACTACTTGAGAACGCTGTAATAATCTAGTAATTATGTAAACTGGAAGGGAACTGTCTCCTGAGACACAGGCTAACAACCTAGTTCAGGGGGCAGTGCGCTTATGTAACTGTGTACTTACTTTGTTTTCAATAAAGCATTATTCTATTCTATTCTATCTTAGACCACTTGAGATGTTGGTTATACTACCTACCTGTGGAAGTATGGGGTATATTATTTCAGTTGCATTGTTTGTTTATAATTATAACACAGGGTTTTCCTAGCATCGGCGTCATTAATCACAAAATGTTTTCAGAAATGTTATTTCAAAATAACTTATTTTAATCAATTATTTCTTATTTTTTATTTATTTGTTTATATTGATAATGAGCCCAGTTTAGCTAACCAAATGTTTTATTTTTCTCTCCTTTATATCAGGCTATCTTGTGATAGGCAGGTGCTACTGAAGTTGAAAGCCTTATCACAGTCTGTCACTCTTATTTTCCACCAAATCCAATTAGTATTTTATGATCATAGAAAATCTTTCAAAATAGCTCTTTCATCGTTAACCTTTATCCCTTGTAACTGATAAAAATCGTTTGCCTTAATCTCTAGTTCCTTCACAGATATTCCTATGCAGTCCTTCATTTATTTAATCTGTAATGATTATAGTGAGTATTCTTTTTCCCCTCACAAAAGCAAATTCCTAAACAAATACAAACTTTTGTCGGCGTAACGTAACTTCCAAAAAAAGAAACTGGAACAAAAATGTAATAAGGTTATTGAACCGAAGTTCCAATTTTGTAAAAACCCGTTGATAACAAAAACAGTGACAAAAAGAGAAACAAAACAAACATTAATAAACAAACGGGCGGAGTGTTGCTGGCGTTAAATTATTTTTAACAGTAGTATTTGTACAAGTAGAGGAAGATTCTATGTTCTTAGTAACCATATCTGTCAATGTGCTAAAGTGTGATGTGGGTAGGTGACAAAAATTGTGAGTAAGTCAATATCGGGCTATTTTTGGGAATTGATAGATTCGTGTCAGAAAATGTAGAAGGTAGAATCTTTCGAACGCTCTCGAAAAGAAAATGTGTTATGACGACAATAAACGAAGACTTGAAAGATTTGAGGTTAGATTTAGAAAAAGTAAATACAAAAAGAAGTATTTAATTTAATTCTTATTGATATCTGGTCCCTTAAAATTACTTCTAAATATTGGACATGGACAGAAAGCTCTGCCAGCAGTACCATAATAAGCCCAACAAATCGTCAATTTGCGTGATCATATCATTACCACATCTCTTAATGCCTTACGCGTATACAAATCGCGAACGAATACGGCAACAGTGCTACGTAACGCGCTACGAATAGTTCGCGTGTTGACAGGCGGGTGACATTCCTGCGCCTGCGCTGCACGCATAACGTGCTGTAGTTACCAGTGTCAGGCGCTAACCTAGTCAATTGAGGTATTATCTTTGTGGTGGGATGTAAGGTAGGAGAGGTAGCGGGCTTAGAAAATTGGCGAGACCTTGCTGCGGACAGCTTGACGTAACTTGACTGACTGACAGACATGACTTGACAAGGTGATGAAGCGTGATTGATATAAGATCGTTTATTTTCGTTGTTCTTTTTGAGTAGCTTTCATGGAAACTGATGCTTTTAGGTTCTTTGAAAGGAAAATAATACTCTTAAGTACATATGATTTGTTTTAGGTATCAGTATTAGGGGTTAAAGTATAAAATTAGCAATTTGTACAGAAAAATGGAAATTCGTTTTTTTGACCATTTTTGTATGGACGTTGGACCAAGTGCTGCCCAACATTGAATCATACTGCATAGTGTTCCTTAGACTAACACTAGTCTGTAACCCAAAGCGCTTTAGAATCTATCCGAGGAGTATTGAGAAAAAAATAGTCTATTGTACAGGTTTTACATTGACGAAAAATCATAACCAGCATCTTATTAAAAAAAAAAGACGGTATATTATAAACACTGGATTATTATAACGACACTTTACAACATAATAAATGATACTAAAAAGTAAATATTACATAAAATACTTAATCAGTCGTCATCTTCATCGAAAAAACTTGCTTCGAGCGAGACTACCGAGGTCGGGACCGGGCTCGGGAGGTAGAATAAGTAACATAATAATATTATTTAACGTAAACGTTTAAAAAAAAAGTCAAAAATTAAAGCACAAAAAAGCCTTAGTATAAGATTTAAGCTACTATAATTTATAGCCCCGTGGATGCATTTTTTTTAATTTTTTTAATATCTCTTCATGTAAGGAAAAAAATAAAAGTATTCTCATGCCTGGGCAGCATATGGTCCAGATTGGTCAATCTCCTTTAACATTTATTTAATCAAAATAATTACTATTATTATCTATACATTGCTGCCATCTAGTAGGAAGGTAATTTATGCCTTTGCGATAGAACTCTCGTGATCTAGATTCGACAAACTGTGTGAAAGCATTTTGTACTGCCTCCTGAGAAGAAAACTTTTTATCACGTAGAAAATTGTCCAAATCACGAAAAAAATGGTAGTCCGTTGGAGCAAGGTCTGGCGAATATGGAGGGTGACGAATGGTTTCTAATTGCAGTTCTTGTAGAGTTGAAACGGTATCTCGTGCTGTATTAGGTCTCGCGTTATCATGGAGCAATTATGGTGAAGATCGATTCATGAGTCGGGGCTGTTTCACTGCTAGTTTTGCTATCATTGTTCGAAGTTTGGCACAGTAGACATCTGCCGTTATTACTTGACCAGATCGGAGAAAGCTATAGTGAATAACACCATGCTGAGACCACCAAACAGTTACCATTACCTTTTTATTGGTAAGCTTTGCTTTAGGACACTGTTGCGGCGTTTGACCTGGGGTCCGCCATTGCATTTTTTGCTTACGGTTATCGTAAAGAATCCACTTTTCATCACATGTCACAACTCGATCCAATATTCCTTCATTTCTGTATCGATTCAACAAGGCAACACAAGTTTCAACACGCGTTTCTTTCTGCAGATCAGTCAAATCATGAGGCACCCATTTCTCATTTATTTTATTTGATTGATTTGACGCAAATGAGTCAATATTGTTGGTAAGGTAACGTTAAACCATGCCGCTAATTCCTGGGTAGTTTGGCTCGGATCGGCTTCCACCATCTCTTTCAATTCATTGTTATTTACCTGTGTGGGCGGTCTTCCACGTGGTTCGCTCTTCAAATCAAAGTTTCCATCACGAAAGCGTCTAAACCGAAATCGCACGGTGCGTTCATTAGCAGTCCCCTCTCCAAATGCAACATTGATATTGCGAGCTGTTTCTGCCGCGTTAGTTCCGCGTCGGAACACGTATTCAAAAATAACTCGAATTTTCGAAATATCCATCTTTCTTGTCTAAGCTGAATAAAAAAAACAAGTGAAAGTTGATAGTCGAATGTTTTATTTTTTAAAAGAAGAACTTCATAGATATCATGTGAAAAAGTTTCACTCAAAAATCTCAAACCATGTAGGTTCTATGTCAATTCGAAGTACCTATTACAATAAAACGGCAATTTCATACTTTAACCCCTATTACATTCTATATAATATAGTCATCGTGTTTTTGTATGCTGTGCTGTTTTTTGTGTGCACTAAATAAACGATTTATCTATCTATCTATCTACATAATGTGTAAAGCCAAAAGAGTGTACTTTGTATATCGGGTCATCTTTATATCTTTGTAATGTGCTATGTAATGTCTAATAAAAGCGCACAGTTATTAGGCATTACTTTTAGGTGTCGCGTAGTGTCAGTGAAAACGGACTGATTAGTCACACTCAAAGCTCTTATTTCGTCGAGATAAACAAGGGCGCCGTGGCTTAGTTGGTTAAAGCGCCTGTCTAGTAAACAGGAGATCACGAGTTCGAATCTCGTCGGGGCCTACATGATGTTGTGTTCTTTTTGTATATTAAAGAAAATTGAGTGAATAATTATTTCAGTTTCCCGACGTGTTTTGAAAGTTTCTAGAACTTGACTAATTTAGTTACATAATTAACATGAAAATTAATTCTCAGTGTACTAAAATTACTTGTTTGTTGGTAATGACAACGCTTGTAACTTCAACCATTTGTGTTACATCAGGAAGACAAGTTAACGACACAAGACGCAGATCTGCATCCATTTTGCCGTCATTTATTTGCATAGTCACTTTCTATTTCCGCTAGATGGCGCTATTCAGACTACCTGTTGCGTAAGGAGTCTGTATAGTTAAGTTTACACGACTTATCTATTGTTTTTTTGTAAACAATGCTGCCTATAATTTACTTATTGTTTCTAATTTGCATGCTGAATTTCTGTGTGAAATGAAAGGAAAAGTAGGTCTTCTTTTAGGGGGTACGAGTAGACTTCTGATGTAATAAGAGATTTGTGTCTTATACATTTTTGCTTTGAACAGTCGTAGCACGACACTAAAATTAAATGATAAAATGTTGCAATCGATAAATTGTTTGAATGTAATTTTGCTTCCATTAAACTTGTAATGAACTCATCAAAGTACCTAATAAAGATTTTCATAACTCAGTGAATTGGTTACTTTGTGTTAAAATTTAAGTAAAGCTGGAATAGCTTCTCTTAAATTAATGACAAACTAGTAATAAAATCATTTAATCAAAATTAACAAGATTATCTCCAGACCCTTCACTAAAAGCTCCGTTACATTGCGTGTCGCAACGAACTATATTAAATTTTCCAACTGTATATTTGTATCAATATATTTCAGCTCTGATTTACAATATTCCTCATTCATTCAATCATCCATCTGTTCTATAATACATTAGCTTCCTCAGGGTTGTCACTACTCAACAAGAGGTACTGATAGCTGTAAGTTATGTTCTCTTGAATATTTAGCAGTTGACTGAGAGATATTGAGGTTTTGCGGCAGCCCTACTAGTGTATGTAAATACAAGTTGTTTTCTAGACACGAATTGGAATGCTGGCACACTATTTTGTGATTTACAAAGGCGAAAGAAAGAATAAAATTCTATTTGTTTTTGATTCGACAGGCAAAGAAAAGATATCGGGGATCAACTTACATTGTGTTGATCTCGATTTCTCGTTCCGTTTTTGAACTTTTGAGTCGTTTTGCATAACGTTGCATTTTTCCCCCATACTTTAATACTTGTATTTCCTTCTTGTTCTTTAATAAATTGCCTACGCGACAATTTGTGTTATTTGCCTTTATTTGTAATTATGGGGATACATTTTATTTGCCATTTCATTATTGACATTAAACGTCTATGAAAGTGGCTAATTCCGACAAACAATAGGCGAAGGTAATTACAGAATGCTAGACATCTTAATTAAAATTCTCATTTCGAACGTCCATATTCAATGTTGATTCATTACTATTCGCCATTGCAATGTTGTATTGTTCTAATAATTAATTGTTAATCATTATGTTAGTACCTGCACGACGTCGGTAGACTGACAAACTATTGAACGCAGTTTTCATAAGAACAAGAGAATTCTCTGCCTTTCAAGTCTCCCGTAAGTCATGAACGTGTTTTGGAAAAGTAAAACAAACATATGATATTATGGCCTTCTTTAGAATATTCTCCGTTTGCGTCAGTCCTTTGTAATGTAAATGTTTCATCTGATGTATTCATGTAGAGACTGTCGGCGAAACAGAAGCGTCGATGTAAGTTACGGGCTTGTAAATTATGATAATGTTTTTTGTATGGGAAGTTTTGTAAAGCACACAGAAGCTGTTTTATTAAGCATGGAGTTTGTGAGGGTATAAGGTGTAATGATCCTTTTGGTGGAGACATCAAATGTGTAGACATGACTTCTGGTGATTTTGGTACTAGCATCGGAATTAGTGAGTTTTTGACTTCATTTACCACACTCATTTAAGTTTTGTTCTTCCATTCTCTAACTTCATCGTATGCTTTATTAGAACAGCTCATATCTAATTTTGTATATATATATCATTCCTGCAACTTTGATAGAAGGGTTTATACTACTTCCATCATCGCTGGCAATTTTGTTCATTTGTTTCCCAGTATATGTTATAATGCTTCCAATTTTTTTGCCATTCTTTCCTGGTCTGCGTTGTCTCCTTCAGGTCTTACTCGTGGCCCTTTGTGGGTCATCCATCCATCATTACGAAAAGTTATCAAATTGTGTTCTTCCTTCCGAATCATCTTATGTTCTCTTATGCCATTTTTATTATATTTGATTATGTTTTGTTTTGAGACTACTATAAGCTATGGAAGACTCGAAACAAAGTCATGTTTCCCCTCAATCCTGCATACAATTTACCAGTCGGTCTGCTCCTAATTCGGCTAATGCAATATAAAGTGCGGCCGCGGTCCGTCGGCCATGTGCGTTAATTAATTTGATTTGTCGCCTGTCCCCGCTCAGGCTGCGCACCCAAAACAATGTGTACAGGCTGGTTGGAAAAGGTTGCGGTCTAACTCAAAGGTTGTTGTGGTTTGTGGCGGTAATGCGGGTAAGTACATATCGTCGATCTGTTAAACTTCCTCACTTATGTATAAACTGTCTGAGTCATTTTAGTGTCACAAGAACTCGTGAGAAGCAACAAAACGATAACGTACCTACAAATATAAATATTTACCTAAAGGTAAAGTTCCAAGAAAAAAACTATCCTTGTCCTATTGTAAAATATTTGGTCTTCCCCGACAACAATGAACACGTCATCGAAACCAGGCTCACAGCCATCACAGGAAAACTTTAGCAAGACGCGCAGAAAGAATCGTGCGTATAGACCTAAAATGAACACCCTGTATATTACAACGAGCGTGTATGCAATAATTGAATGTCATTCACGACTAATTTAATCGAATTGCCCTACACCTAAGTACCAAATAACAGCGTAGGTGACATACTTACAGATGTGTTTATCTGCTGTTCGTTTATGGGATTTTAAACATAACACATAATTTTATTCTTACAAATTGCACAACAGTTACGGTTGCCGAAAACCTAGCTTTAGTCCACTGCTGAATGTAGGCCCGATATTTAAGAAGTCTTTTTTTTATTGCTGAATGGGGCTGCTCTTGAACTCGATCTCACCTGATGGAAAGCGATGGATGAGCTCTATGATGGATCGAGTGTGCCTAGAAGATACCTGTTCACTCTTGCTTTGAATGCAGACGAGTTATATGTGGAAGGGAACACAGACGCTGCCAGAGAGTTCCACACTTTGGCTGCGCGCATAATAAATGTGAAGGAGAAACGCTGGGTACGAATGGACGGGATATAAACCAAGCGTAGATAGTACCCTGCAGTACGCGCTTTTGAGATATTGTCATAATCACCGCTCTTACTAATTCAAGAGTTTTTGCAGTTACGCTAATATTTACTCAATACTCATTAGCAGAGGACATTATAGGCAGAGAGAAAACCACGGCGCAGTTTCAGAGAAAGAATTTCAATTTTGAACATTTCATCAGTCAATGCATTAGAATGATTAGTAAGGTATCGCTTATTTGCAAACCTAACATTTCTCATCCATTTACTAAACCAAATACCTATCCAATTTCAACTTCCTACACGTGACATAAAAACAAAAGGCTTGTCTCGTCTATCAGCGGCCTTGAAAACGCGTCAACCCGCGTTATCGGTTTGCGTTTACCTTGCACGTGAAGAATCTTCCTTCCTAAACTGTAGGAAACAGGTGATTACTTTCTGTAAGGACTTATTGTGTGTGGCATGTGGGTAGGACAATACTTTAGTTAATAGTATCTTAGTATGGTGTGGAAGTAATTATGGAGCAGCTATTAAATTCAATTTAGTATGAAAAACAATGACTACAAAACGAAGATATGCTATAGATATTTCCAAGCCGTATTTTTGTATTCAAATATCAGTTACATTTCGGAATCCGCTTCGGTCCTTTGATCTGTGTTTCCGTAGTTTTAAATTGGGTACAATCCGATTTGATTGATCCAACTAACGTCAATCTAGATACGCCTAGGTCTTTCGTAACCCCCTTTGTTATATGGCAATGTGTACATAAACCCGCTGTTAGGTACCAATAAAGCTCTTATCTTTTATGCCAACCTTGTCTTTTTCGTTCTCCCTTTATCCAATATAACCAGCCTTTTATATTATTATACAAAATTAATTCAGCTCCCACAATAAACCAATTTTCACACATCAAGTCTATAAATATCTAATAACTTAACCCTTAACTGCGCGGACTTTCTCTGCGCGCCGTATAAGGGTCACAAAGACCGCGTGTTTCCTTGTAAGACAGTGACCGAGTGAACTTCGGTTAACTAGACAGTGAAGGGTTATCGCGGGCCGGTCATCGCGCGATTGGGTACTTTCGGTATTAGAATACGAGATTGCCGGTGTTGGGACAAGTAATTCGGTTTTTGAGGGTTAAGAGTTACTGTTGCCGTTGTAGTGAATTTAATGACTACAACGGTTTACCGAATATCTTTGCGGTCTTAAGAATTAGGATATCTGTATTCTGAAGTAAGGTTATGGGGTCAGGTGGCGGTTCCGTGTTAAATACTGGAATTGTCCGCATTTGGTTAGACTGAGAGTAGGCCCTGACATTATGTATCTACAATTTAACTTCAACTCTTTATTAGTGGATTTTGTGAACATGATAATTATTCAGAATTGTCACAGCTGTAATAGCAATCACGTCATTTCGTTTATAATACGTTTTTATTTTTAATAATTTATTAATCTTTATATAGATTATTTTCTATTTTGTGAATGTGAGAACGCTGTAGGCTTAGTGGACTGTACATTTGTTGACCATAATTATTTTGTTAAGTACCTGGTACTTGTTGAAAGACCTACACTGTCCTCCCATACCTAATAACACTGTTATTTGAAAATATTGTAAAAACCAATTATTTTTAAAAGAGTAACCGTGGAGTTTCTTGCCGGCTCTTCTCCATAGGAAACGACCTATTGGAACCGTGCACCTAGCTTCTGACGTTTCATAAGTGCCCATGTAGGTTTGAATTTGAATTTGAGATGGACGAAATGACGATGGAAGTGGACAAAAGCTAGTTGGTAATGATAGATGGTTCATACTGTTCAGGTTGATTTCGTTACATAGCTTTGTTGTATGTTCTTAATCTTGACATTCCAATTTTATTTGCATTAACTACCTCCTATGCAAAGATTACACTTGGCAATTTCTAGGAACTGACTGTAGCAAAGATCTGTTATGCCTAAAAACTAGCAGTGCACTCCTAAATTGATCGACATCTCACGGTTTACCATGATTTTGGGCCGCAGTTTACTATTGCCTTCGTAAGATTTTCGAGACCGCACTGCGATCTTCCTGCGGACACATCCAACACATGCTTCAAATTCAAATTCAAAAGTCATTTATTCAAACTAGGCTGAGAATCAGCACTTTTCGAAGGTCAAAATTACATAAGACAGTCCCCCGAAACGCCTACCCTTCACCACTTCCTAGTGCTTTTGCTGGGAAGAAGAAGTAGCGCAACAAACTCCCCAGAAGCACAGCTGTCTGTTCAGTTAGAAAAAAAAAATGATTCTATACAATAGTATACAAGATAATTTACATTACGCAAAACACAATTTAAATTATAAATTCACACAAAATTAAACATTGCATAAAATCTTACAATCGTTTACATCGACGATGTCGATCTCATATAATCTCAAGATGCACTGACACCATAAAGACAAACTATTACGAACAATCACTTCACGTATTTCCCACAATCTGCGCGAATGATTGATGCGCTGTCAAATCAACGCGTATATTATGTCTAATAAATAAGTGTGCATTATACAATATGCGCTGGAGGTCTGAAGTTAGATATTGTTTTTGCCGACGTTATTATGGTATCAGCTGTTATGGGAAGTGAGGTTAGGAAAACTGCTATTTCAGAACGACGTGGGACTGTAAAAGTTCCCAGTATTTATATAGAGTGTAAAGCTTGTATATAGATTACCATAATAACAGGACTGATATTGAAATTAGAACCTAGGGACTAGACTCATAAAGTTGGTTTTAGGAAGTCGTGGCTAAGTAACAGCCGTACGGGTCGAACGATATAGGTAAAGTTTCGTTTGTTGTGGTCGGTTTGATGATGGGAAACAATTTACTCCATACGGAAACCTTGCAATCCTCTAATATTACATAGATACTTCAAAAAACACTGGTATCACATGCACTGCTTCTCTTGCTCTTGCCAATTTAGTACCAAAATTATCATATTCATCATTAATCGGTCCATCTCCCATAGCATCCGCGTTTTATCAGCCACATCTTCTATGCTCTTAAGTGCTGTAACAAAAAGCTTCACTGCACCATAATATTACGGCCACCTAATTGATTCCGCAGTTATTAGTTCCACTTCATTGAACATTGCGAATATCTTTGTTTATTATACTAAATGCTTGTTAATCTTGTTTTTACTTTATTCATTAATGGCTTCGCTAGCTTTTACCAAATTACTACCAACATTATCAATTTCATCAGCAATCTCTCAATCTCCCAATACATCCGCTGTTTTAACAGCCTCATCTTCTATACTCATTAAGTGCTACAGCAAAAAAGCTTCACTGCACCGCAATACTATGGATCACCAGCTGAATATTCAGCATCCGGCCACCTAATTGATTCCGCAGTTATTAGTTCCACTTCATTGAACATTGTGAATATCTTTGTTCATTATACTAAGTGCTTGTTTCTAGTTCTTCTCTAGTTCTATGTCTTCTAGTTCTTGTATATAGTTTTGTTCTACTTCAGTATTAATATTGTAAATGAGTTTATGTTTAAATGTTTTCTCTTCAAGGTAAATTAGTTTTTAGTTTCCTTAATTTTTATTAGTGTTATTTTAATTGACAGAGATCAGCCGGAAAAGATCGTTATGTACAATGTCAACCATATGTTCTTGTCCTCTTTTAAAAGTAGCATCTTCATTGTTTTTTTTTTTTTTCAAAAAGCCTTTGCCTCAATAGATTCCAATCTCTCCTTGGATAGAATTTTACTAATGGCTGTACTAAGGACTTTCATTGTTTACCGGTCATACATCGATCGTTACAGTTGCGTGCGTTTGCGCAACTCTGATCATATTGCACGCGATTTGCATACAATGGGCGCGATAAGCGATGCTCCGGAGTTGGCTGATCCGAAATAGTTTGGTACTAGACTAGAGTGTTATTTGAAATTATGAGATAATCTGTAATTGGCTGTTTCGCGATTATGGCCATATGATTAAGAAGATATGATCGGTTTTGGAGCTACATTCCGTGAACATAATTGGTTATTTCCTATTGAGCCATTTAAATAGAATTTTACCGTTATGCTCCGGAAAGACTCCTGTTTTCAGTGCTGTACATATTTATAACATCTAGTAAAAGAAGTTTATAAAATTAGTTTTACAGCCTAAAATAGTACCAACTAGAGGGCCTACACCTCTACACAATTCATAATTACCGTAATGCTAATTAATAGCTCCACAACTAATCTATCCATTCTGTTGTTTCACCAGTTTACTAATTAATTTGTACTTTGAAAGGTAACCTCATGGGAGAGCTCCAATTGAATCACCTACGAATGCCTACGATTAAATAGAGAATGGGAAATTGCAAAAGGTTCACGTCTTTCTGAACCGATTTGCTAAGAAAAATGGAGCTTGTGCAGTCTCAAATTATCTCACATATTATTGTATGGATAGCCTTGTGGCTAAGCTTGTGTAGTTCGGTAAAAATGTTTTGTTCTACTTTTTAATTCCATGACGACATCAAACTTTCTTAGGAGTGGTCCTTCTGTACGAACTTTAAACCTTTCCTCCACCATTAATCTTGTTTCCAAACATCGGTTTAATGGAGTGTGTAGTTGCATGTACGGGAGCGGTTGCATTCAGATGAGTTGGGCAACACACGACCAACAATGGACCGGGTGCTGGCGATACGGTCGGTGCGTACGATAGTTACGGTGGATGCCAGCTTTGTGGATCACTTCTAGTGATGCAACGGATGATAGATCAAGGATCTGTTTGTTTGGAAGAACAAAAGCTTGAAGTTTTTAGAGATATTAATAAAGGAGAACACTAACAAGTGTCCTCTATCAGGTCTTGTTAAACGTGCAAACTCCATTAACGGTAAACTCCTTGTTTGTGATCAGATCATGATAGCATTTGATGTTTAACAAATAGGGATAGACCAGAACAAGCATGGGCATTCATATCCTAGGGTAGTCAATGTATGTCACTGAACCAAACAAGTAACTTTACTAACGGTTGTATCATCACATGGCAGAATAGTTAAATCAATAATAAAATCTGGAAGAGTCTGGAGGTGCGTCATGAACCACCTTCTGCTGATAATTTACATGTATGAACTAGTCACGTTTAGTGTCACGCCATGAAACAGTAGTGACTGTCACTCTTGTGTAGTTAATGACATCAATTTACTTCTTTCGCAGACAAATACAACTTTTAATGTTAGTAGGGCGTCCAAACTTTTGGTTTTCTTACTGTCGTTATTATCTGCGTTCATGATTACATTTCTTTTTTTGTGTTTCACTTCGGGCAAATTGAAAATAGTAGCTAATTATTTTATTCCATGTTTCCGGCTGTGTCTTTCAACATTATACTTTGATACAGCGAGTATTCCGAAATGATTTGTGTGAATTTAACTAAAAAAATTCTAAATCCTCGTGGGTTTGTACCAAAATGCCAGTATCTAATCATTTCTCCCACAAAGTTGATAAATCTAAGTACCTTGTCTTTCCAATATTAAGACTAACGCTATAATTTCCCTTGTTACAGTTGGTGGTAAACTTGGCGTTGGTGATCTACCATGCGTTGGACTACACACATTCAGAAGACGAGGAGAGGCTCATATCGCCCGACCTCGAGGGACTTATCACTGAGATGACGGCGTGTGATACTACAGGTAGGAATTATAATAAGAAATGGAAGAACTAGAAATTATAGGAGAATCATTCAAAGAGTATTGCAAAACAGAATTTAGTGGTAACGATAAGTAATTGTTTTGTGATTTGTACAGATTTTTTGTATTTAAATTCATCATTTGACAGTATTATTGTAATTATAGTTATTAGAATGGGCTTCAGTTTGGACAGTTTGATAGATTTCGTATGTTTTAGCTTGAGCGAGATCTAGGTAATTGAGAGCAATAATGTACTAACGTTGCAATCAGAACTCACAGTTCAGCTTCGTTTTACCACAAAATTTCGTAAGTATCTCGTTTCGGTTGCACCCGGAACACTAGTACTCCTAACAATCTCTTAGCAATCCTCTGTGTCTCAACAACCCCATTACGACCAATTACCTATCAGTCATTTTCTGACCACACTCAATTACATGACCGCAACATTATCCATTTACTAACAATAAATAGTTTTCTTGTTAGCTTCATGTATTTCCTTATAATATAGTTCCCTAATAAGTGTATCTAAAGACAACTTCCACAACAACACCAGTCACAAAGGTGTACCTATAATACACCCACATTTCGCCAGTTATGTTTCAAGTCCCATGTTATAGGGGGCAGCCTATTCCCATCAATCGAACACAAATTCAGACTTGGAAAAACGAAAAGGAGTAATAATTCTTCTTGAGACCTTTTTGAGATCTTCTTGAGATTGGAAATATACTAACTGTTTTCACCAATTCGTTAGCTTCGTGTTGAGATTTGACCTGTTCATCTTACAGGTAAATTTTTACACCTACGTTCATCTGTAGTCGCTTGATATACAAACACCATCATTCTATTTACTCTTTTACTTACAGCAATTCATCTCACTTCTTACTAAGTATTGGTACAATACTCAGAACTTTCACCCTATTGACCTTTAAAGCGTCGCGTGTATACGTGATGATCGCTAACGATACTTGAACGACTATTTGTTTGATCATTTTTGCATTATTTATGAGTTATTTGCTGATCTTGTTATTGTTAACTAAGCTTTGTTGATGTGAGAACTTAGGTTTCTACGAAGTTAGGTTAGTTATTAACAGCCTCTAAAAATCTCATTGTGAAAACTTAGGTGTAGCGAGCTTCTAGTGAGGTAAAAATAATGTCAATCGCTAGTCAATCAATCTGCCTTGCCTTTTCCCTATATCTGGATCGGCTTCCAGTCTAACCGGATGCACCTGAATACCAGTATTTTACATGAAACGACTGCCTATCCTACCTCCACAACCTAGTAACTGGATAAACCCCTTGGTAAGACTAGTTGTCAGACTTCCGGATTTCTGACGACCCGTAACGACTGTCAAAGATCCACGAATGACTGCCGGGACCATCGGTTTAACCAAGGCACGGAGGAGTTTCGGTATTTAAAGATGGTCACCCATCCACGGACCAACCCTGGCAAGCGTAGCTTAACATGGTAAATCGACCTGTGCGTCTGTTATTACTTAGCCACGAGCTCCTGTGTGTCAATTCTTATTATCAGATGGGATGACATCTCTCTTCACCTAAGTATTCACGGTGATATATTTACAGTTTAGTTGCCTGATCCATGGTTTTCCAATAACCTTATCTTCTGAATCTTGTTTTAGGCCTAATAATATAGTTTCTTTGATTTTTCCCTTTGAGATCATATTTTATGAGTAACGTTACATGCAAAACGTAAAAGGGTCTCTATTAAGGGTCAATGATCCTTAATAGGCATCACTTTGATCCCAGGTGGCCTTTACCTTACCATCAATATTGAATGCGAATGGATCCAAAATTCTAAGCAATTCTCCACATTTACCATGGATATATAATTTTAAACGCATGATTCTTCATCATTTTCAATTCGATTTTAATAAACGTTACGATTTTCTTCTTAAATTATTGAAAAGTTCCCGCTGAGCTGTTATTATGGACGTGCGTGCGAACGATGTTGGCCAAAGATCTGCCGTTCCGTTATATTTGCCAAATGTTGGACGACCAAGTCCAATGCCTTATAAAATTATATCCATTGCTTTTCTGACACAAAGTGGATACTTCAAAGTAGTTGGTAATGGAGTAATAGCCATTAATGTTGGGATTGGTTGACCAATATATGAAAACAGGGTTATAATATCTAATGATCATGTGAATTTGGACAGTAATGAGTGAAGTGTCAGATGTGTGCGTGTTTTACCCTTTCATTACTCCCTTGAATGTTTTTGCTGGGAATGTGACCTTGATTAGTGCGAATATGCTGACTATTAGTTTGCTATACTTTCCTTTTTGTTCCTGTTTTGCACCTTCATCAGCTTTTTTTACGATAGTATTACCACTTAGAAGCCAGTTTAGGATGAGCTTGTATTTCCACTTTTCAATTTGCTGATACTGGTTTCCAACCACCATATCAATTTTGTTACTACAAACAACAAGTTTCGTTTGTTAGGGAACAAGCGAGTAACGAGCTTTATCATGTAGTTGATAGAATCAATATGAATTCTGTCTATTTGTATTGCCTTTTTTATTTTATTTTATTCTGTTGTTTTGCAATCATGGCTGTTATATTGATGGTAACTATTGTTTGTGTTTTCGATGGTTAGTATTCGTGTAGGGTTTTATCAACATTACTTTCAGAATGTGTCTAGTAATTTTTGCAGATCGAAGTTTCTCAATCATTAGAATCCTTAGGAAGCTCTGTCCGTAAACTATGATGATAATAATGTTGATGATGATGAATGATTGTCTTCCGGAAAAAGATTTCCACCGTCATCATCCGACTTTATCAGATCTTTGTCACACCGTAAGCACTATCACATCTATCAAACACCATCATTTACTTACACACACTCACAATTGGCACTAAACAAAGCGCCATTAACTGCTACACGCCTTAGAATATGTTGCCATGGGAATTCATCATCATCTTCATCCATAATACCATCATAGTATGGGAACATGGGAACGTCTTCAGTACCAGATATTAATATTGCCATGTTATTGTTCACATCGAGGTCAGGTTTAATTAACTTTTTGTTTGTCATTTACATCGTGCGTGTAATGTAGGAATGTTGATGCTTTATTGAAGGTCCGTTAGTTTGTGTCTTTGACGTATGTAGTTGATTGCTAAGATATCAAAGTCTATGGCTAGAGCTTTGTAAGTTTTAGCTTGAGTGTTTATAAATTATTAGCGACCCGCCTCTGCTTCGCACTTTAGTTTAACAGTAGGTACTACAAGACAAAACGTCAAGATTTCGTTGTTATTTATTTATCTATTTATGTACACACATATATAAACAGACAAGATGAAAAGAACAGAAAAATACGTACAGAGGTGATGCTTATTTTTAAAGAAATCTCTTCCAGCATGCTTGCAATAAGACAGAGAGTAAAAAGAGATGTAGACACCGTGTGTAAGAGTAGAGAGAAAGTAAAATACATAAAATCAAAACACTCACTTAATAACATAAAACAAATTATATGAGAATATACTTACGAACATACCTACGCAACTATGACGAAGAGGAAAGATAGTGTTCTTTCGCTCTTCTTATAAATACTGCAACAGTTTGGCAGCCCCTAATGTCGGCTGGAAGTGAATTCAACAACCGCACCGCGTGCACAGTGAAGTAGGAGGTACGTTTAATATTAACGTACTATACACATAAACCTACTAGAATAAATTCTGTAAATAGTGGTGAAAACCGCATCCAACTTAGGAACAACGTGGACACACAGGCAGACACGAAAAGCGACTTCAATTTATATGTATAAATATAAATATAGATAGATTAGGAAAAACCTTTTGTGCAAAGAATAGCATGACGTATTGTCGAACATTGAGAATGGAAAAATATGCATGTCGCAGGTTTTTCATAAAATTAGGTTTTTGACCAAAAACCTAGGTTTTTGATGGAAAACCGGAAGATGACACATTTTAAACTCAATTTCATCATAAACCTGTAACAATCCAGACTTTTGATCAAAAACCTGAACTAGTTTGGGTTTATGATAAAGTTCTTGTCAAAATCACGGGTTTGCTTTGTAGAAATGAAAGAAATGCTCGTGCGAAAAACATAAAATGCGCTACAAGACAAATCGATGTGCATGCAAAAAAAATGTTTTATGCAACTCTAGATGTCACAAGTCAACAAACTATCATTATAAATAAAGCATACTCTAGCAGATTTATAAAAAAGCAAGTACCTACGTGTTAAACGTTTCTTTTTTTTTTTTTTTTTTTTTAGTTTTGGTTCACTTTAGTTGTATTTAATATTTACGAAATTTCATTTGCGCGGCTTATCTAAATCAGATTAATATAGGTACGTGAAATTGAAACATTTTATTTCATATTTGGATTGAAGGAGGAGAATATTGATTGGATCATGATGGAATTTTGATAAATAAATAATTGTTTTCTTCCTACTAAGTTGCAAATGATGATGGATTGTTTTATTTATTTCATTTAAATTGATTTATTTGTCATGAAACAAAGCTCACCCGTGATTTTGACAAGAACTTTATCATAAACCCAAACTAGTTCAGGTTTTTGATCAAAAATCTGGATTGTTACAGGTTTATGATGAAATTGAGTTTAAAATATGTCATCTTCCGGTTTTTCATCAAAAACCTAATTTTATGAAAAACCTGCGTGCGACATGTACACTAAAAATGACGTGTACCTGTCTTTAATACGGTAACAGTTATACAGACTCAGTCCGTACATATAATTAAGAATCTTGACGTAGACTTGGCCAAATCCAATACAGCAGCATGGAATACATTGCATTAAATAAACAGTAGTAAAATCTTTAATACGGAAACAGTTATACAGACTCAGTCCGTACATTTAATTAAGAATCTTGACGTAGACTTGGCCAAATCCAATACAGCAGCATGGAATACATTGCATTAAATAAACAGTAGTAAAATCTTTAATACGGAAACAGTTATACAGACGCAGTCCGTACATTTAATTAAGAATCTTGACGTAGGCTTGGCTAAATCCAATACAGCAGCATGGAATACATAAACAGTAGTAAAATTAAACTTTGCGTGATCAATATGAGAACTTCTGTCCAATGACACAATATCAATAGTAATGAATTTCTTTTATTGCTATGTTCTCATTGCATTCCAGTCCACGAACGGTGTTACTTCCGGCCATTCTCAATGTTGGTTTATCTGAATTGTATCCACCGAAATACTGACACTGTTCACAAGTAATTAGATAAAAGTTTATTTAAATAATTCCCTTTTACTTGTTCTTTGTAAGAGGTGTAAAAATTTTAGAAGCAGTTTTTTGCGAGTTACAACTGTTGAAGGATTAAGATTGTTATCGTTTTTGTTTAAGTTGTAAAGTTTGGTTTAGAGATCTCGAATAAGTTTGAAGACGATGTTGAAGTATATTCATACCACACTTTTACTATGAGCGATAGGTATTCAATTTCTATAACACAATTGTCTGACTTAATACTATATTGTAAATCATGATATGCAATCAACTCATCGTGGTTCGCACGCCCCATTTCATTATACGCAGATATAGTCGTGTTCTACAAGATTGGGTATTAATTCTCACTTTCTATAACATGGTCGTGTCTACCTTATGCATGCTTCTAACTTAGCCAGACAGGCTGTCTACACGATGACATTTGGGCCGCACCACGACTGTGTTATCAGGGACCTTTGCTCTCGCACCGGCTCGGTCAACTCCCATCGCGTTTAGTTCACAATGCAATGATACAATTCGTTCCGGTTGTCTTTCACCTCCCTTTCCAACTCTCACGGGCCCACTCAATCTAAATTAACTTGTCATATTTTCTGCTTTTCCCTCGCGAAGGCAGTTTTTGCACCAACATCGAGCCGACACAGTCTCGATTCATAATCGAGTTGTAATTTCTCCGACTACATATTTACAGCTTCCTGCAATGTTTCCTATATGTATAGGTAAATATGAATTTATCGCCTTTTAATAGCTCACGCAGGAAAGTGTACCGTTCTGTATCGCCCATAATTTTATGCCAATCAAATTGTAAACACCTGGCTGGAGTTGCAGTGTCAACAGTTTGTTGTTTATGAATAATAAAATAGTGCTGTGAAACAACGCGGCTCGGCTCGGCTCGGCTCGGATAATTTGTGAGTTGCTCGAAGGGAATGTACACACTTGTTTCGATCGTAATCGAGCATCGATCGTGTTGTATCGAGCGCTGGGTTGTCCGATACAACAGGGCCAACATAAATCTTACAAATGATTTTGATCATGAAGTTCATGGCCGTCTGTTTTTGAAGTGTAACTGTTTATTTTGTTACAAGTGGGCGATCGAATGGAATCGCATCGAAAGTATCGATCGCATCGCTTGATGCGAGATGTAAATACCGGTCAGTGGGTCGCGTTAGACAGGTGAATATGTCGAGAACACAATGGATGATGTGACTGCTGGGCCATTGTATGGAAACATCCAACTGTTTTTAGCGGCGGAATGTTTGGACGAGGACATTATCTTTATTGATCTAACGTGTTCGATGCTGCCTGTGCTGATTCGAGGTCGTCGGGCTTAGATCGAATTTTCTTCATAACAGTATTTTTGAACACTTTCCTTTTAAGTATCAGATAAAATACAATGCTTTGCTCTATCGTCTTATTGATTTGATCGACAGGCTATAAAACTAGGTAGGTCACTTTAATCTTGTTATTAAGAATCGTGTCTGACAATAATCTACTATGCATTGTATCAGCGAATTGATTTTCAAGTCCCCCCTTAAGACCTAGGCCATATATGAAATAAAAAATAAAATAAAAATATATAAATCCGCGAAATTTCGCGGGTTAAAGCTAGTACCTACACAAAACACCAGACGAATTATGAAACTCGTGTTTATAATAACAAAAAAAAAAACAAAGAAAAATAATTTCTAATTCATTACAAATGAGTAGGTTGACCAAAAGCGCAGCCCTAATTGCGGGACAATACGTCACCGCAACCACAAGGCCACGAGAAAGAAACGACAGAAAGTTTCATTTATCTCTAACTTTTATATGCAGATCTAGGGAACAATGTTCACGTTTTTCTCACGGCTTCGGCGGTTTTGTATGGTATGATTCTTTTATGGACGTAAAAGGTTAACGCTATCTTTAGTAATGATTTGATGGCTCTACGGATTCGGAGATGCGCTTAGTGATTTTTGAATCATAACTGTATTGTTTTTGTAGCGTTTCTTATCACAAAGTTGGTATTCTTATTGTTATCTCGAAACTCCTATAGAATCGCTTCATACAGGGTTTAACATTCAATGCCTTTTTGATTTTATTCTACGCTGTACCTAATTCAAAGGTTACATTCATCGACGCAATTTATTACATCACTATTATTTCATTCCTAGAATTTTCCGCAGTTACAGCTGACCTCTGAGACTTATCTAGTAAATATTAATATCTCTGGAATGTTATCTCATCTGACTTTCTATGAACAAGCGCATTTTCACAATGAAGAAGAAAATGAACCAATTTGTTCGAGCACATCTGTCTCAAAAAACAATATGAATGGGAAAAGAATGAATGAAATTACTGTATTCTACGACGTTTGTACCATTCTTTCAATCCGGAACTATTGAACAGGCATACATAATACCGTATCGCATGTAATAGATAGTTTTGCATCAGCAACGACTACATTACTCATCCGAAAATGTTGCTAACACCAAGTTTGTTTGAACGAGATAAAATTTTGACGATTTCGCGGTACATTCTACACGGTCTATTATTTTGTTTACTTGAAGATGGAAAGAACTCATTTTGAACTTTGTGATTCCGGAAAGAAAGTTCTAAATCGTTTGGTTGGACAGTCGGTTATTTGTTAGATACAATGTGTAGATAGGTAATTTAATTGCTTACCGTATAAGATGGGTAATCTAAGTTTTATGTGATCACCTTTTGATTCAGAAACGGGAATTTGATTGAATATCTGTATGTTTGCGTTTCCTATTTATTTGATGCCCTCCTTGCGATTGAAGCTTCCTAGACAGTTATGTGAGATAGATTGGAGGAGATGAATAGCTTGAGCAATACCGTTTTCCATGTCAACGGGATATTGTTTCAAAATTTGGTGTTTCATTTCTATTTCCGCCATGTTATTCTTTGCTCGACTCGACTGAATCTTTCATCTTTATATGCGTACAAAGTAATATAAAATTACTGTTTTTCGTTACAAATTGATTGTGCAATAAAATGGTATATTGAACCATAATATGAGTACGCCTTGCACGGCCATTGGAACCGCTTTATTGGAAAATAATGTTCCGTAGTTAACATTGAGGACATTTTTGTTACGAGACTGCTCGTAGTGCGTGGCTTTGCTTGGGAATTTTCATATAGTTTTAAATAAACATAATAATAAAACAAACTTGGGTTTCTGGAGGTATATTTAATGTCATCTGTTGTCTGTCATGAATACTTTTTATTATTGGCTATTGTAATTTTGGTAAACTGATCTGATACCTATAGATTGGCCTGGTTTTCAAAAACCTGGGATGAATCCAAGGAATTGTATTACTTCTACTGCTTGAACACGAGGCTTTTGTATACTTTTCATGTCTTTTTTTTTGTAATGTGCGTTTTGTTTGTGCAGAATAAACCATTTATCTTTCTTTTCTTTCTTTTAATTTGTGCTCACACCGCGTTAAATTAGTTTGGTTGTGCAAATATTTCCGACATGTATGTACATGCACTTTATTATTACATCCTTGCCTCGAAGAGTCTACAAGCACTTTATTATCAGAACGTCAACAACTAATTAATAATATAGAAAACCCCATTCCCACATTACCATGGAGATAGCGTAACATTTAATCTATTTTCCCATAAATCACGTGGATATTAGCGCAATGGATGGTTTCGCGATGCAACACCATCGATCATTATGTGTGGTACGCTCGTTTGCTGTCCATGTAATTGATCTCCGCTCATCTAGTGTAGCTATCTTTCTTTGATAAATCAATGGCTTGGTCTCCTGAATTTTGTGCTATCTTTTTTTGGCCTTAATTGCCAAAACAATAGCTTATTTCTATAGATTGCTTGTTTTTATAGTCTGGAATTTGAATATCTTAGAACTGGACTTGATGCTTTTGAAGTTTGAGCGATTATTTGATCAGCTGTATTGTGTGTTGGCCTTTTTTCTAGATTGTTAAAACAATACCTATTGTATGCAACTAGATCGATGCTGTATAAGATATTAAATTTTCCTAGAAAATATAGTTCAAAATTTACATAATTACATATACCTTTTTTATTGGGTGGGAAATTATAAATAACTTTGGAGGGCGTGTCAGACTCTTACTGACTACTTCCTTCAGTTGCCTGTGTGTTGCCGGTATCCCTTTAGAACTTTCCCGCGACCCTGGCAGGCATCGGCCCTAGCGGACCCCGTCAGTTGTGCTGACATCTCTTTGAGCCGCGCGTGTCCCACAACGCGCCGTCGACCCAGGCGACGCCCAAGGCGTCTCCTGCGGCGACTAGGGACGTGAGGGCACGAAGTTTGCCTCTCTCTCACGCACTCCGCCTCTTCCTTCGCGAGCATTACTGCTTCGCAGATGGAGGTGACGGCTTCCCATACCCTCTCGCTCCGTATCATGGCCTGGACGCGAGATATCACCGCCGCCGATCGATTATCTCTACGAGGACACGGTGGTGCCCCGCTAAAGCCGGGCAGACCTCCACCGTATGCTCCACCGTGTCCTCCGGGCGATCCACACAATGGTGACATCCGGGCGTTTCCTCCCGCCTTCTCCTGAACCTGTGAGTCCCGTAAACTGCAACCGTGTCCGGTGAGGACCTGCGTCAGGCGGAAGGTGAGGATGCCGTGGCGCCTCTCTAGCCACTTCTCAAAGAGGGGACTTATCGCCGCGATTGTGGCGTGCCCAATATACATATGTATATACCTTCAATTTCGTTTACATTCAGTTCATATTTTCTGTCATAATCATATAAAAAAAATCTGAAGTCTTGTTTGTCGTCATCCCAATTTCTACTCTTGTATTTTTCTATCCATTTTTCTCAGAACTAAGGAATTAACCATAGCTGGCAGGAATATGTGCTTAGAATGCATATTTCAAAAAGAGTTGAGAGTTTATTACTTTCGTCTGTTTCTCCTTGATTGGTTATATTTTGGTTTATTGGAGATTTTTGTATTCAAGTCCAGATTTTATTCGAAAAATCTGGACTTGAATACAAAAATCTTGGGGTATTTATTTTAAACTTTTCGTTGAAATCTTCATGTTAGGCTTCGTACACGATGTTTTATGTGTGGTGTAAAAATAGCTATCTTTATTTTGTAAACTATAATGCGTTTCACCTGGACAAACTCACAGATTTACTCATACATTCTCCCTTTCAAAGCTTAGCCCTTTGCTTTGTGTCCAAGTGTCTATATTTTCTCTGTGGGCTATCAGATTCTCACTTGCAAATAAATATAATGGTTCTATTTGTCCATTTTGAGCCGAGCTTTGTGCCTATGTTCAATGTTATCGCGCTGTATGTATTATTTTAGGAAGTGTTTAGGCTTTCTGAGCTGCTGTGAAAGTTTGGTTTTGTATGGTTTACGTTTGTTTTGTACCTGTTGGAGATTAGCCTTAATAGTGCAAACATTAAGTGCTTATATTAATTTATCGTTATTTGTAACTTAAGAGTTAAGAGCGTACCGACCATTTGCCTTTGTCTCTGTCTTTTTCTTTACGTGTAAAGAGTAAAGAAAATAACCACACTTTTGTACTTTTTCAATGCTTTTCGTTCATCATATTGCTCTTAAATAAAAAACTATCGCGCATAAAAGCTCCAGTCATCTATGAACTTAATTTTAGTAAATTAATCATATTATAAAATTACTTATTTGTATAAAAAAAGTACTAAAATAGAGGAAAACATTATTCGGTAAGAGGTAACTTTGCCTATTTATTCTATCGAGGCAACTTTATCAAATCGTGTTTCCATCGCGCATAATGTCTAGTATATATCTCCAATAATATCTACCAATATATTTCCCTACATTTTAATTTCATTTTTTACTACTTCAAACAAACTTAATAGAAACATGTTTGTTTGTAAAAAAAGCTCGGTACAGTCTTAATGTCAGGTTTGAGACGTCCACTATAGTTATCAAATACATTGGAGAAATTATTATAAAAACTTTCATGCTAGAAGGAAAATAAGCGATCTCAAAGCGATATCGTGGTATGTATACTTAATAGTAATTCATAAAATACTTTAGTGCCTTTTAACGATATCCAAAGCAAAAGGGGGAGAGGCGGTACGAGGCTATTTATAACTTAGAAAAGTCGTTTTCTCGCAGTTATACTATCGAAACTAAACATTTTTGATGCGCTTTCTCTTAGCTCTTTGAACCTATAACATTAACATACCCGTAAATACTTCATGAAACAGTCGTTTAACTCGCTTATCCTAACAATGACTAACTAAATTGTACTATTAAACAATAACATAAAACAACGCACGTCTGCGCTGGCCCGTCGTAAACTTGAAGTGCGTCCCGTTTCGAATGTGCGAATTTATGACCACCCTATGTCTTGGGTACCGTTATTACGTTTAGGAGCTACACACACTGTACTTTTCTCTCTCAGCTGACTTGCCAAGCCTTTCCTAGGAATCAAATAATAAATGTGCAAATAGGCAAGGAACAGGGAGGATCAACAGAACAATATTTATGAATAAGGTGAAAATAACGCTACCAATAAGTTGGAACCGGCAAAGGGAACCCGTATAATTATAATTTGCATAATGAAAAGAAACCTTGACATAATGTGGAATTAAGTAATGAAATCGTAGACGTAGACTTCAAAGATGTTAGCTCTATCAAAGCTGACAATAAAGACAAATATCCTACCAAACGTGATGTAAAAAAAATAAAGGAAGAAAGACAAAACGAATCCCGTAAGTGTAGATAACACCTTTAGTTACTAAACGAAGAACCTAAGATGTAGGTACCCAGTCATAAACGACGTTTGATTGGAGGTATCATATGGCCTTGCACATTTTATTATACCACCTCTTTTTATTGATATCCTAGTATTTGAGTTAGGATTCGATGATAAAAACTTCACATGACCTCAATAGCATATCCTGGTTCAAAGATTAGTAACACAATTTTTTTGTAAAAAAAAAAAAGTGTTTTTTTTTTCATTTTTTATTGGATTTATACTGTGGTGTCCTTTGAACAACTACAAACCTTATAGTAATATACTGCTGGAAATAATATTAAGCAATTACTTTGAAAGGTAGCAAATGTCTATAGTAACATGTGCGACTATAAAATCGCTTCAAAGTTTAAAGTCAACTTGCTCCTAAATACATAAGTGAAATGAAATCTTTTATTTCCAGATATAAAATCCACATACATGTTTCAATAAATGCACACATAGATAACGTTATAATTATACAATATAATAAATATGACACATTTACATTACTCACAAACACGTCGAATCAGGTAAACGGCGTGTGGTAGGACTGCAACCATAATATAAGCATGTAGGGGGCTGTGGTTCCATTCTCGTATCGCGGCCACCAAACAATATTGGCCGATAGATGACATAAGTTGGTCTACCAACAGTTAGTTTGTTCCCTTTCTGCCCCAACTGGAATAGCTGTAAAAAAGAATTTTGAACTCAGTGGGGAAGTCAAGCCAATTGCAGACAACAAAGCAATTCGGGTTCTCTTGAACGGCGAATTGTTTTGGGCCTTGCAAACTATTTGATGACGACAAACAACAGTATAGAGACATACATATTAGAATATATCTATATATGTTCTTTATTTGTATAAGCTTTCTTTTATTTGATTACTTTGTCGTTATTGCAAAGGACATAGTAGGTACTATAGTCTGGACATTCTAGTTCAGTCGATCGTATCCAATAAGCATTGCTTACTTCAGTAAGTAATTCCTATGAAACATTTTTACGAAAATTTCACTGGTTGTCTGAGTGATATTTTCGTAAAAATGTTTCTCATTAAATGACTTCAGATTTTTATTCTTTATGCCGTGATCTTTCTTTATTATTATTTGTGTTTTCGTGTATTACAAAAATATGTTAATTTGTTAGTTGTAAATGCTCCTTTTTATTTTATTTTATAATAGTGTTTGTACTTTCTGTGAGTGTCCCACATAAAATATTTTTCTTTCTTACATTCAAAATTTTCTCAATAAACGATTACATTTCGCCGAAGCTCTCAAAACTGAATTCCCAGATATCCCTCTGACGATTCCACCCATAATCGTTGTTCCGGAGAATAACAGTACAAGACAAGTAAAATCCAGGTTCCGACCAATTACGGTCCTTATATTGCTTCGAATTCTGCCGTGACCCAAACTGCTGGCTTGAACCCTTGTTCGGAGGAGAAAGTTAGTTCACAATATTACAAATTATTATTAATAGTCCCCATGGTATGGGTCACTTTGTTTGGCCTCTTGATAAATCATTATGGTTGTATCGGAATATTTAAATGGGATGATAGCAAATTACCCAATATTATCTATTTCCAAAGCTATATTTAGATTTTAATTAAAAATAATTATAAATTCCTGACCGGTACAGAAGTTGAGAACCGATCCATCGCAATTGAAAAAGGGTTCACCAGTAAGTGCGATACTATTTCATAAGCTTAGACTACCTTCTTCGATATATTTACTGTTCTAAGAGCTTGAGAAGTGATACTAAACTTTTGGAGCGTTACCGTGGGAGTCAACATCATTAATTTCGATCAGTATGTAGTTTGTCACTTGAAAGTTTGCAAATCTGTAAAGTTTCTACCCACCACGTGTTATCTAACCAACGGGAGCGTAAAAGGAAAATTGAATCGGTGCGGTTTCCTCTGAGACTGGTTCCTATTCATCATGGTTGCGAGCTGCCGTGATATTTCCGTCTTCCAACTTTGCATAATGTTCATATTCAAAAGTTCAAGGATGTTATGTAAAAGGGTTTCTAAATGTAAAGAAGATGGTGCTCATCTTAAGTATGTATATTATGCTCAGTGTGATGAGGCCGTTGTTTTGAAAGCACCGATTGAATTTCATTGCATCCAAGTTGATGCAATGTTGCTGGCATTAGCTCTTAAACAAATTGATCTTGCAGTAAACAAATCATGGATTTTTATAAGGTCAGTTAAGAAGAGATGCACTTAAATATCTAACAATATACTTTTCATTTATAACTTTACTTGTCCATAAGTAAGTAAGTACTAACGCACTTCCTTTCGATTATACCAGGATAGGTGCTCACATCTTAAATCAAAAAGATACACACATTTACCATACGCCAGGAAGAAAATAAACTGCCGCTGCGTACAGAACATAGTGCCTTCAAGATAAGCCGCCTCACGCAGCCCTGAGAAACAAGGCTTATCTGCAACAAAACGCACAAACCGATAACAGTCTGTATCTCCCACGATACACGCAAGTTTGTCGATTACAACCAACTATTACATGGAAACTATTACATGCTGATGTTTCCGACTGCTAACTGCTTTTTGTTAGCTGTTCGTTTCACTTATTTCTGTTCTCAGAAAGAAAACTTTTGTTGTTCCGACTCTGGTAATTTCAAAGGGAAAACTAATTTGAATTTACTGAGGCTTTTACTTAGCCATTCGAAATAGTCATGCGCAACAATGAATGCACACTTGATTGGAGAAAAGCGGACCCTTCCAATATACGAGTACTTACCAGGAAATTAAGGAGATTGAATGAACACCAATCATCTAATTCAGTAGCTTGTGAAATTGCAAATAAATTTTCACATATTCATAATACCGCCGTACTAAGAATTCATAACACGAGACAGTAATAAGCTCATGCTCACTATGTCGTCATAATTGGCACCGAGCGCTCTCGAGCGAATAAATCTACGCATAGTTATCCAAGCTACTAGACGTCTGACGCTTGCGTAACGAATTCGCGTCTATTTATTACCATTAGCTCACTCTGACTCATGACACCCTGGTATTAGCATGTCGTCTTTGTGAATTCGACTTAATAGAGTCATAATTTGTGCATTGTTGACGTGTTTGTGAACAGAGATGAATTGACAAGTTAGGCTGTAGGAAGATTATTCAATTCATCCTTCATATTATGGAAATTGCATTTCTATAATTCAATGCTCGCTTTCCAGCATTTAAGCTTGCGCGAATTGATTTGTGCGTAAAAGCTCCATCTGAATTCAATGTTTCACTATCGAAGCTACTAAAGTCACTCGCAATTAATCTCACTATATAGCCTTGGGGAAATTCTAGCTTTCTTTGGTCCCCCGTCGTCTGTTCACGTTTATGAGCTATCTTAACATAAAATATGAGCTATAAACAAAGGAATATATGTTGTAACAGATTCTAGGGGAGCTATAACGTTTGTCATTTACAACTTTAATTTGACTATAAGTTGCAGAAAGTTACTTATGGTACCATTACTGCATTGATCACTTTATTATGCCATACATTACTTACAGTTACTTTGAATTTTGTTACGTAAAATCTCTCCGCACTTATTAGCATAGACTCAGCTTTTAGCGCTAGTGTTTGGCAGAAATTATTGAAATAATAAAGTAGTTTGAAAGTGTTTATTAATGGTTAATAAGGAAGTTGAAGCCGCTCTTATTAGGAATGTTTGCAGTAATGTTAGGAAATGCATGCTTGAATATGTCTATAATTGATCGGACGTGAATACCGGTAATGTTTGGAATGACAGATTTATACATATTGAAAGTCATGATGTTATTAGCCCTTACGATGTATTCGTTAATAATTCATTAAGAAAATGCATAAGGAATGTCTATATTCTTGGCTTGGTATCTATTTCACGGTTCTCTTCCTTGAACTACCAGTAAGTATCGAAGCCATACTTAGGATTGTCCTATTACTCGGTTCTGGTATGTACACATCTCTAATGGCACACTTGTACTCGTATGCACTTTGAATCGTCAGTTGTTTTCCCCAGAAATCTTGTTAAAGAAATCTCTGATGATGGATTACAAGCTAACAAAGCAATCAGTAGGTAACTTTGTCAACATCACAAAATATATATTATTTTTTTCAAGCTCACAGCATCGATGAAGAAAATAAACAAAGTTCTGGCCTGACGAATGGTACCTGTTATCTTTCACATTAATCAAGTTATTTAGAAGTCGACTATCGTGATTGCCTCCTATGGCTTCCCATTGTTTCATTTATTGTCCACTGAACAAAAATAATAAAGTTTATAACAGCTCTATAGATTACCTGTCTTAGGGGTCTTCTACATTTGAAAGGAGAATAATGCAGACGCACAAAAAAATATTTTAAAATATCTCACTATACGAATGTAATATATTCAATGTACATCATTTATTTATATGCAATGTAATGGAATGATAGAAAATGTTAAATGTCTAAAACACAACGTCGAATTGTCACAGACAATAGTTAATTATGTTCGATAATTAACACAAAAGGAAGTGAATCTATAATGAGTTTCCCTATAGCCTACAGGTTTCTATCTTACGTAGGTATTTGTGTTTCCACGTGAACTAACAATGTAATGTTCAATAATCTATTCACTCAGGAAGTCTTAAGAACCTGACTGAAAACAAGATTAGAAAAGGAATAGGACTCTCCCTCTTATAAAGGGTTTATAAAGAAATAAGCAAATAGGTACCATTGGATGCTACTAATGGATTTACATCTTCGCCAAAAACACAGGCGGCGCAAGATCGTCAGGGAGAATGGGCATATATGTGGTGGAGTATTCAGGATTAGAGCTTTTTTAGTTATTTTATTAAAAAAAACATCAAAGAGTCGTAATCTAGTTCAACCTAACTGGCAGTAAGTAAGAGTCATCGTAGACATGACACCTACTTTTAACATCGACAACGTCTCGTCCCTTTAACCTTGCTCAAACGCGCGACTGGCGTCAATCTCTCAGTCGCTGTATTGAGCTTCTGCAACTAAATCGCTAATCGCCGATCCTACACGATACTTGTAGCGTCTTCTTCTTGGAATTTCAATTCTCTCTAGTCCACTCTCTAGTCTCTAGTACCAATGTATAAACCCCTTTACAAAACATTTGTTATCCAAAGATATGTTTACGAAAAACGTAGTAAACTATCGGGAGCCATTGTCTGTTTGATGGATGGTTTCACATCAATTATGTTACTTTTAGTTATTTCCTTCGTCGAGAAGCAACCATAATGGTTTAATTTTGGAGTTTATTTTTTGTCATGTCATGTGATAATTACTCTGCAGACGATGAAAGCTGATCGATTTTAGTTGGTAGCGCTTTTTAATTGTGTTTATTAGTGCCTTCAACAGACTCGTGTGTAATATCGCCGGGGGTAGATAAATGTTAAAAAAATATGGTGAGTAGTTTAAAATTCTATTTCAGTTTTATCTTGGTGATAATAACCGAATTTAGTATTTTTATACAGAAGGTTCTTATCGTATTCACCCAACAATACGTTTCGGTTCCACATTTATGTAACAGACTTTTTTAAGTTTATTTTCAACATTAAAAATGATGCAAAATAACGGAACTGTGATTCCTAATTAATCATACAATATTATTAAAGTTTATCACATAAAATGGAGTTCTCATGTCACGGTGAAACGTTATCAGGTATCGGTATATTGGAGACTTTTAACGAGTGCTTTCGTTACCCGCCTACGAGTTACTCAATTAAAATTATATTATCTATAAAAATCGTGATACACACTATACTAGCACTCACCGTTAGGGTTGCCACTTTTGAGTAGATTGTATTAATTTTATTTCTCTGCCTCGTTGGTCTAGTGGTCACAAGCGCTACTGCTGAGCATGGGGTCCTAGGTTCGATTCCCGGGTCGGGCAAAGTGTTATTGGGTTTTTTCATCAGAAGTTCTTCAGTAGCAGCCCGGAGTCTGGATATGTGCCCGGTTGATGGCAATAGGCTCGCCCCCTATTAAATGGGACTTAGAAATAACTGGCAAAATGTGGGTGTACTATAGGTACACCTCTGCCCAGCCCTTCGGGGATTACAGGAGTGATGTTATGTTATTAATTTTATTCTGAAGGTAACGCGGTAGAAAGTGAACTGAATTTAGATTTATCTACATGTCGTTAAGTATGACATTACATTGGAGTCTTAATACTGTCTAGGAACCCTAGGAAGCGAGTTTACGCTTTTGAATTAGTGCAATGACAATCCTATGGATAATAATTTGGAATCCGGACAATGGGTACTCTACTTTTGAAATAAATACGAAATAAGTAAAATGATGGTAATAGTCCCTCGAGAAAAGATTGTAATGTTTGTATCACCAAATATCGTTTGCAAGCTGAAAAAAAACAAGACTAGAAAAAAAACACAGTTTCAAAACTGTAACCCGACTATGGAAAATTAAAAGTACGATACAAGAAAATATATTAGACAGGAATTAAGACATAGGTACAAAAATGGTCAAGGTAAAGCCGTCGTCGCATGCCTGTATACCATGTGGGTGTCAGGAACACCTACAAAATTATATTAGAACCTATTCATACCTCATTCATCAAAATCGGTTCAGTAGTTTAGTCGCTACGGTAGAACACTCGTAAAAACTAACATACATACATAGACTGCTAAAATCATAACCTTTCGTTTTGGCTTTGCCGTAGTCGGGTAAATAAGAACAATAAATAATTATAATATATATAACAGTTTTTTGCGACCGAGATAATGTGACAAACAGACAACCCTGTGTAGTACTAACTGACCATTGACACATAATCCGAGTCCAATGTCAAGAGTCAAGCGCCTGGCCGGTGACCGGTGATTGGTCAGCGGCGACTCAAAGCTCGCGAATGTGCGCTTACGCAATCAAGCCGTTACGCGTTGACGTTGCTGTGTCGATTTTTGATATAAGTTCGATATTGACAAGTCGTGACTACCTATAGTGTGTAATGCGACCACACGTGGCGTCTAGATAGATTGATAAGTTGATTGGTTTTATTTACATATAATTTAATTGGAGCAATCTGCGTGCTTACAAAATTAATGCTTTTTGCATTCTGACGATGATTATGAAGCTCTTTCAGTAAAAGCCTCAAAAGTGATGAAGCTTTAAGGTTCATCATATTTTGGAGAATGAATTTTGTCTACTCTTTACGCAAATTCCAAAACAACGCGGATTTAATATCAACAGGGAAACTATTCCGCTTTGTAACTGAATATTCTGATGTCAATAACGTCCCTTTGAGTTCAAAGCTTGTGGCTGATTGTATTTTGAAGACACACTATGCAGTTTATTGTGCATTTAGGGAAAATATTTGTATCCTTACTTTGATGTTTAGTACCTCTATGAAGGATACGCGACCTATATTTTATTATGGTTCCCGGACTAATATGTATGAGTACTTTTATACTGATTGTGGGTCTTTAAAAAGTATTATTATCATCTGCCTATTCTAGTTTTTTCCCAAATATGTTGCTGGCGGCTTCTAGTTTAACCGTATGCAGCGAAATATCAATATTTTAGATGAAGGGACTGCCGACCTGACCTTTACCAACACAATTACTGGGTAACACGGTACCCCTTGGCAAGACTGGTTGTCAGACTTTTGGGCTTCTGACTACCCGTAACGACTGTCAAAGATCTACGAATGACAGCCGGGACCGACCGACGCTCGAAGGGGTCTCGGTATGTAACAGATGGTCGCCCTGCAACTATTCTTATTTAGCCATGAGCCCCTAACTTACAACAATTGTAGTACTTACATTTTAATAATTATTTCATCAACATCCTCCAGCCCTTATCCCAATTTATTTGCGGTCGGCGCAACATGCCCCTTCCATACCTCTCTATCAGTCGTCATCTCGGTCGTCACCCCCTTTCTAGCCATATTATCTTTCCCACAGTCCATCCATCGTTTCTTTGGTCTTCCTCTACTCTTATAGCCATCGACATTCGTACTCAAAACTTTCCTGACGACATTTTCCTTATTCTTCCGCTTCACACGCCCGTACTAAGACAACCAACCAGCACAACTTTTCAGTCACCCATGCCTCTTTCAGACTTCCTCTTATGTACTCATTTCTTATTCTATCCATTCGTGTAACACTACACATGCCTCTTAGTAAAGTAATAAGAACCTAACAAATATCATACTTTCTTTAACAGATGATGACGAGGAATGCGGCGCCCTATCCGAAGGTTCAGAGACTTCGGAATGCGGCCGCGCAGACACTGACGACGAGGGCATTGAGCGGGACTCCGAGCCAGCCCCCAGGAGACGGCGCCGGCGCAGACGGTTCATGCTCAAGGATGTCGTTGAGGTAAGAAGGAAAGAAGATTAAGGAACATAGTAGAAAGGATACATACTTTTAGTATGGACGCAAGCGACTTAGTCGTTTTTCGGAAGCTCGATAAATCGTCAAAACCTGCTGATTGCCGATTATAAGGCCACGCGCACTTGGGACACGAATTTGTATCGTACGTAAACGTACGACCGTGGTCGTACGAATTGAGTGCGCACACTGAATACGTTTTTTCCCACCAAATAGGTAGTACGAAAAATCGGAACAAAACGTACGTATACGTACGACTAACTCGCACTCAGTCTGTGCAGTTCCTTAGTACTTGGAAGGTTGTGATCGTTCGTGCGTGTTCGTATGTGCTCGCACGTAAAAGTGCGCGCGGCCTAAGAGTAGTGTAGAGTACCTATATAAAACAATTGAAAATGGTCTATGAATACAAACAGGCTTTTCAAGGGCTTTCTTTTAACCAAGATTTGAGTTCTACGGCTATTTATGCTACCTATGAATTGTGTGAAGTTCAGATGCCTTGGGATCCTGGGAATCTGCCTTTATGCACCACATTGATTTTGATTTATGAACGGAGTCGTTGTAACACCATTGTGGACGATATTATTATCCTAGGTATATTGTATTACTAGTATTATGCCTACCTATTTTCCACTGTACTGTATTTTTCAGAACACACTATAGTAACTTGGAATTTTCTTATATTTTCTTGACACACATTATCAAGGATTCACGAGAGTCTCATAACGAAACTAACTAATTACTTTGTCCCAAACAATTACCGTGACCTGAGACGGTACTAAGTGGTCTTTGGATCCGCAACGCCCTTAATTTGAAGAAAATGGGAGTAATCGAATTAGTTGGTGTTACTGGGCACACTTTATTGTGTATGCAGTTTGTTAGAAGATGCTACCAGTGGTGGCCCAGTGGTAAGGGTCCTGACTTACAAGTTGTAGGTCGTTCGTTCGAACCTAGGCAGACGCTTTACTTTGTGTAAATAATTTCATCACCACTGCTCCCAAAACGGTGACGAATTTTAATTTGTTGGTCTCCTCCTAGCTTCGATAACTTCGTGATCGACCGATATAAGTTTATCGTTATCGATAGCCAGAAAATTTTCCTGTAACAGTCCTCCTCTAAGTAAATATTTCTGTTCACTCTTGTCGATCTAATTTCACCAGTTTTAAAGATTTCAATCCTGATTAAATTACGAAAGAGATTCAAAAATCCAGTTGGGCTCCCATCTCTATCTTTATCTTTTTTTTAGGGTTCCGTACCCAAAGGGTAAAAACGGAACCCTATTACTAAGACTTCGCTGTGCGTCCGTCCGACCGTCTGTCACCAGGCTGTATCTCATGAACCGTGATAGTTAGACAGTTGAAATTTTCACAGATGATGTATGTACTTCTGTTGCCACTATAACAACAAATACTAAAAACAGAATAAAATAAATATTTAAGAGGGCTCCCATACAACAGACATGATATTTTTGCCCTTTTTATAGATAATGGTACGGAACCCTTCGTGCGCGAGTCCGACTCGCACTTAGCCGGTTTTATTAAAGACTAGTTCACAATATCAACTTTCTCTTAGATTTCAAACCTTATCAAAATAATAAGGCTTGGTGTTCATTTACTGTCGAGCGTTGACAAAACCCCGAATAACATGTAACTGGTATTTATTTAGATCGGATAGCGATGGAGGACGGTACACTAGTTTGATACGACAGGGTTTGACAGATAAATCAGGCGTAGTAGAGATTTTCTAGAGATATTTTCAATAAAAAAAAAGCATGGGTTAATTAGAAATACGTTTGATTGATATTGAAGAATTCAATTATTGATTAAATATTTAAGCTTTCAAACATACGTCAAATGATGAGTGTGACAAAATCCTTTTTTGGTTGTAATAAAATGTTATTTTTTTTTTAACAGGATTAGAGTTTTTTTTTTTTTTTACACTTGTATTAATAGTTGTATAACAACTATATAACGCAATTAGGACAAAATCCTTCGTGAATGGTGTTCTTACAATCTCTTCCCACGAGCTAATCACAAAGGACCAAAAAAATCCCTTTCTTCCTTTCTTTCCATTGTCCCGTATCATGGTGCCCTACACTTAAGATGTTGCATCACATATAATGGTGGCCAATGTCATCTGCTTTCTCTGCCACGTATTAGGAAGTTATTAGTGGATAACCTAACCTTATAGGCCTCTGATGGACTTGTTAATTGAATCCGATTGAGTTAAGGTGTCGGCGCATTCGTGCGGTCGTGGGAAAGCAAGAATTTGTTGTAGTGAGCTTTGGTTTATATGTGAGGCCTCATTAACCTTTTGAATCTACTTTTTATGTGGTGTCTTTGTAGCAATAGACTGCGATAGTGTAGGGACTTTAACTATATTAGTAGATAAATGGGAGCACTCTTTTAATGCGAAATGAATGTACTTACTTTTTTCTCCTTTTTTTAAAACTTTATTCTCTACTCTACTCTATCTCCCGATGATTCTCTATTGCATCTCAAACATGTGTCAGACGAGCATTCTCTTTTTCTATTTATGTATAATATTTTAGTTTTGTCGAAATCAAATTAATGCTCATGTCTATTATAATTAATAACATCGCGTTCATAGAAATGTTACACCACAGCCCGCGGAGACCCTTACGACTTTTAATTTTTATGTAATAAGATAAGTGTTGATTTCAAATTTCTATGCGTTTGTTTTACGACCGTACTTAATATCCACAGTAAATAGTTGTCATAAAGCCGGTAAGTAATTAGCCGGAGTAATGGCTTTCCGAAAGATATCGATGGCTCATTATGAAATCGTACTATACCTAATATCATCGAGTAAGTGAGTAACGAACATAAATTCTAATGGCGATGACGGTTGCATCATGCGTTACTATGTTTCTTTGGAAAATCTTCTATTTTGAGAGCTTTAGTTACTTTGTATGATTATAATAAGTATTCATAGCCTTTTATGTTTCTTCACGCTCTTGGTAATGATTTTTTCGAGTCAGCACCATTTTCAACCAAGCTCAAACGGGAGGAGGTTGTATGTTGGTCGGTATGTTTTTTTTTTTAATGAATGTTCAACTTTTTTTTGTCAATTGTGGACTGTTTTTTTTTTTTTTTTCTTTTGGTATAGGATGCTTGCGCGGTAGTCCCATACACATTTTATTAACTTTGCTTTGGTAGTTTTTGAGTTAGCTTCGATAATACGTAAGTATTTAATCCACTTGGTGTATCTTGATGATGTTATAATATTTCCTGTCACTGTGGTATACGAATTGGTGTAAGGTACCACAACTAAATATTGAAAAAAAAAATGCAATAAATAACACCCGAATTCCAAAAAAAACACTAAACTGAAAAATAAATACAGATCCAGGGACACCGACTTTTGAAATTAAACTTATTTTTCACTTTGTAGTGTTTTTTTTAGTAAATAGTCTTCCAAAAAAAAAAACGGGCGAGTTTTACAGTAGTCCCATATGAATCTCTCGGATTATGGGTTGGTACAATCTGACGGCCAACTCTAGCACCGCGCGCGCTCATGGGTAATATAAAATAGCGTGCGCGTCCCCGGCTCCCTGGTACACACTTCCGTCTCTTTTCACGAAATCACTCCCACAGATTGCGGGACAGCGAGAGGAAATTTATTACACATCAAAAATCACTAAAAAGTGAGTTTAAATTTGGCTAAAGTTTGTGTCACCAGAAAAGAAATATAATATATTTTCTTGAATGTTTTTTTTTTTTAATGTACCTGAAAGTTTTTATGGTACCATATTGAAAGTTGCGAAGAAACTTGTGACAAGTCCATAAGAAACTGCTAAAAAACACACTACTGATGAAAGAAATTAAATTGTAAAAAAAAATATTCACACAAAGAGAAAACCATAACGACATGGAATGGGCAACAAATTCATTGAAATAGTCATGGAAACCAGTAACTGATGATTTTTATGACATTTGTGTAAAATGGAAAGTTAAAATGCAACGTAACTGGCTATAAATTAAAATAAGTTACAAACTAATTAATAATTAGCGTTTTTATTTCATGCAAGCTTTTTATACAGTGAAATAAATTCAAAAATTACGATTACTTATGCAAATTTCATGCATTATGTTAAGGAACATAATTTATTATTATATAAAATTGATAAGTTTTAAATGCTTCATTTGACATAGTGACATAGCAATATATATACGAAAGGCAATACTTAAAAACAACAACCACTGAAATATTGAGTGAATGAATCCAATCAGCCGGGTTGCATATCGCTTTTTTGGTACCATAAAAATGCTATGTAGTAGAAAAAAACAAATATTTGAACAAGGTTCATGACAGATGTCACTTTGTATTTTTGTATAGGTATCTACGTATAGTATTCATAATTATGGGGTACGTATTGCGAATGATGCGCTTTACGATACTGTAATCAACACTTGCGAAAAAGTGGTGAAGGATCTGTTGGGGTATTGTATTGTATAGAATCATTTTTTTTTCTAACTGAACAGACAGCTGTGCTGCTGGGGAGTTTGTTGTGCCACTTCTTCTTCCCAGCAAAAGCACTAGAAAGCGGTGAAGGGTGGGCGTTTTGGGGGACTCTCTTATGTAATTTTGACGTTCGAAAAGTGCTGATTCTCAGCCTAGTTTGAATAGACTTTTGTTTTTTTTTTTGAATAAATGAAGCTGATATCAGGCTCTTTACTCAAGTGATGGTTCATTCGAGTGAAGGTTCTCGTTGGACGTTTTCTTTGGAGTAAAAGACGGTGATTGAAAAACATAAATGACCAAAAAAATGTATCAGCTTTTGAGTCTATCATACCCCAATTTGCTTAGCATGATCCTCGGTCTTATCTAAACTACTGCAGTATTAATTTTGGAACAAATATGTGGTGACGTTGAGGATTACTAACTACGAGTACCTATGTTTGACGAAAACACGATTCCATACAATTTTCTCGAAAGAAAAAAGTTACCTTCAAACCGAACAATAAAACGCTGTTATTAAAAAAATACTTCAAATTAGATCATGAAACTGCATAATAACTGAACTAACTATAAAGCAAATAATTATAATGGTTTTTATTTTTTTATTGACATTCTTTTCACTGTATAATAAATTACCTAAACTATCGTCGCCTTGGAGCCTTCTCCCGCCCGCCGCTCAGTCTCGCTGTCACTCAGTGCGGGAGCAGTAGAGTGCGAGCGAGATAAATAGTGAATATGAGCTGAGGTATAATATATCATCGTTGGAATGTATAGTGATAGAGGAGTTTGTGAAAAGCTTCGTTAGGGTTTCTAGCGTATGACACTCGAGGGGTGCAGCTGAAAATCAGCGTCAGGTGATGACCTTGTGTTGTCATCTGACATTATGCTGAGCTGAGGCCCTTTTGGCATTAAAAGCATTGTTTTCTGTTATTTAAAGTTTTAAGAGCGCTTATCCTAAATGCTGGCAACGTCGTAAATAGCTGTCAAATATTTACCTGTTTTCAAAATAGCGAAATATTTGCCATCTTTTTGCGACGTTGCGTTGCCCACTTTCAGATTAAATGCTATTAAGGTGTTTTTTTTTTTTGCTGTCATGCTAATAATAGTAGATTTTACAACATGTGCACAAAACGAACCATTTTTATCCGAGACTTTTAGCAGCCCGAGACGAAGGCGAGGGCTGATAGTAATGTCGAGGATAAAATGGTTTTGTGGACGAGTTATAAACTCTGCTTTTCACTTCGATTGCGAGGAAATAAAACAGTAGTATAACATAACATTTCTTTAAATAAAATTCAAAGTAAAATGAGTACAGTTTTGAAGACTGAAGGAAATTGTTTTTCCCCGGCATATTAACGATATTTTTCAGAATTTTACGACATTGATATTAGGCTTGGGCTGCAGATCTATATTAAATTAATTTTGTAATAATAATTTTCTTAAATAAATTAAATAACCGTACTTGAATTTAAATTTTAATATATTTTATGTCTTAAAAAACACATAAGGCAAATAAATTAGAGTAAATATTATAAAATAACAAATTCTATCTATGGAGTTCTTATTGTGTTTGGCTGTATGGCTCATTTTCTTTGCCTTCATATAGATACATTTATGAGTAGATACGTTAATGCACTTGTGCACAAAATTCGATTTTGTGCAGCCTATATCTTGCACAAATAAGCACTTTCAGAGCATGAGAAGTGAAAACACATTTTTCTTTCTTTCTTTACTAGGTAGTAGGAGAAGGTACACCTTTTGCCTTGTAGGACCAGCTTGTTTCTGGGAGTCTACTCCCTAAGTACGAAGTCCGTAGCTCCGACCGAAGTTACGGGGACATATCACTAAGTGTCACTTTCAGACATAAGATTAGTTAGGGTCCAAACTAAGAATTAATGACAACTCGATTTGACAGCTGTTGTCCCTACTCCCGGTGTGTATTAGCCCGTCCAAAAAACTTAGTTATTTGGGTGTAGGGTACACTTAGAAGTTTCGAACTACTTTCTGACGGTCCCGTATCTTCGTGAGTAAGCCCCTGGTTTGAAGTTAATTCCGGTAATATTACAGGATCATGTTTGTGACGTTCAACCTTTTGACACATAGATACAGCTTATTTTTGGTAGTGGTAACAATTTTCCGGTAGGTGTTTCGTGGGCCTGTTTGTCAACCTTTTAAATAAGGAAAGAACGGACTATTCAAATATCGAATCCTAGTGCTAGTATTGGTTTAGGAGTTTCTGAAAATATTGGCTTTTTCTATGTGGAATTTCCCAGCATAGGCTAACCCAACCTTCTTTCTTTACGCAAGCAGTACCTAACATCACCAATTCCTTTTTAACAAGCGTGGTGGGTATAGGATTAAGGGAAAGGTTATGCCCGTATTCACCGACAACTAAGTGACAATTAAATGAATCACATAAGAAAAGTGCACTGTTGGATTTTCAACTCTCAGCGCTGAGCCTAGCGTTGAAAATCCAACAGTGCAATTTATTAAAGGATTCATTTAAGTGTCACTTAGTGTTGGTGAAAACGGGCATAGAAAAAGTCAAAGTCAAATAATTTATTTCAATTAGGCACATAAGGCACTTTTGAACGTCAAATTTATAAAAATAACAGAATTTATTCTAGTCGCCCCTTCCAAAGGGTAGTTTTCGTATGGAGAAGAATGGGAAAGAAACTCCACCGTTACTCTTTTAAAATGTTTTCACAACTCTTCGTGTTCTAAGTTTACGGTATAATGGAAGCGTTCAGCTGAAATCTTTGTTATGTTCAATGAAGTGATCACTGATAACATCATGTGTAGATGCTTCAGTTAAATGTCGAAACTCGTTGATTATTCTGCATTTCACGTGTAAATTGAAGCTGTTACGCGATAATTGATCCATTTATAAATTAGCACTGTGTGTCGAATACACTAATTGTTGTGTTTGTTGTTAAATCATGCGTTAAATATACTTGCACCAGTTTTAACGAGGTGTGGATGTAACACGAGAAAAACTTGCACTGTTCGGCAGAATTCTGCCTGATTACTGTAAAGAAATTTCATTTACATAAAAAAGTTAATAACGTTTCGTTTAAGAGGTCGTATTGGTCGTCCGAGCCTACATAATTACACTGCTTCGTTAAAAAGGGAATATACAGGGTAGCAGGGACATCGACCCACCACCCTTTATTAACCAAGACAAAAAGAATAATAATGACTATACCAAGACAGTGAGTTACTCATTTACATGCACTTTTACTGGCTGATTTTTTTTATCAAATAACTAACTCACAAAAGTTAAATTAAAAATATAAAATAATTTCCAAATTTTCTGCTCAATACGGGTTCTCGGATATAATTATCCTGAATGGCTCGGTGTTTCGTATTAAAGTCGTGTCCGAGTATGTACTTGATGCTGATTTATTTATAATGGCTTGGACGTGTGGCTTTCTGCCAAACCTTGCCAGTATTTCCCCTGTGGGGTGAGCATAATAAAATAACTATCCTTTTTAAAAAAGGAAGGCGGAAATTGTATTGTATTCCGTGTAGTGTTGTGTGGTGTCTTATTTTCTATATTAATACGTGACGCCAAAACTTTGTACCCCCTTTTACGAAAATTACGCGGACGGAGGAGTATGAAATTTGGCACAGTTAAAGCTTATGTGGAGAAGGAGTGCAGAAAGTTACTATTTTTATATAATTCGCATTAGAAATAAATTAAATTAATAAAAATCATTACACACACTACCATGCGTTTGAAACAAGGTGGCTACCTTAGAATAATGACATGGCAGCATGGAATCAGCATGTACTATCATGGCAGCAAGGAATTAGGCATTAAGTCCGCCTTTGTACTATTTTTGAGTGTGAAAAGTTTAAATAAATAAATAAATTAGTACGAGTTAAAATTTAAATGAATTATAATCAAATTTCAACCACAGGGCGACAACTAGTTAATTACTAATTTATTTATTTATTTATCAACTTCAGACAACAATATAGTCCATTTTGTTAGTAAAATATCTTATAACTAGTGTTAGTAGTACACAAAAAAGGATAAAAGGTGTCTGAGGCAGGATGTGCAGAGAACGATAAAGTGAGGAATAAGCTACCTGACCATTCTCCCCACATAGTGCCTCAGAAAAGGGGAGTAAGGACTCTCCACAACTGTTTTCAGGATGCTATTGTCACTACCCCGCGTTCTACGCATCAGTGATGCGACTTTTATACGTAAGTCAAAACTTCAACACAATGTCAAAGCCATATCCAATTATCTTATTGAAAGTGAAATTAAACATTTGTTTTATTTTACTACGTGTAGAAGCAGTGGTGGCTCCTCGACTTTCGAGTTGTAGATAGTGGGTTCGAACCCAGGTTTTTTTTTTTTTTTTTTTTTTTTTTTGGGTTGGAAATCATCAAATGACGTCTCCCGCTCTGGGTGGAGCGGGAGGGCGTGTCAGACTCTTACTGACTAAAACCCACCCGTGTTCCTTCTCGTGCCTGTGCAATGCCAGGGGGCCACGGTATCCCTTTCGGACTTTCCCGCAACCCCGGCAGGCAATGGTCTCATCGGACCCCTTCACTCGCTGACACTCTTTGAGGCGCGCGTGGAACACAACGCGCCGTCGACCCGGGCCTGGTCCTTACCAGACGGCGAGCTACCCATTGCTCCTGTCCATGTCCTAGAACTAAAAATCCGAAGACATGTGACATCTACCAACCCGCACTGGGCCCGCGTGGTGGATTACAGCCCACTCCCTTTTGATGAGAGGAGGCTTCTGTCCCAGCAGTGGGGACATTATGACGTGTAAGATTTTAATAGTAGCTGAAAAAAGGGTACAGTGCTGGACAAAATACCTTTCCTAAAAACACCCCAAACAACGTATTTTCTCTTGTGTTATTCAAATATGATCCAACGCAAATGTAACGCATGAATAATATAGGTAACAATCAACTGCCAAGCTTTGAAAATATTCTTCAAATACTCATTTTTATCACAGAAAACTTCCAGTCAGCAGGATTTTCCTTGCACATAAGTTTCAAGTACGTAATTGAAATCCTCAAGGAATCAAATGAACGTTCCCACTATTGTTAATTGTATTAATTAATTAACGTTATTTATCGTGTGAATGAAACTCAAATGCTGGAGTTGTATTTCCGGAATAAGCAGATATTTCACCCTTTATACATTGAAATGCAGACAATACAAAGTGTAAAGAACGGTACAAAAAAAAAACTATGTATGAATAAAAAAATCCCTTGAATGGCACACTTAGAGGCAAGCCAGCAACCAAATTACCTTGATAACGTACCAGGATCGATTAATGACTTTTCTTTTCCTTTTGTTTTTTCAGCAAATGCCATCACGACCGTAATTTCCGGCTTTTAACTACCCGTAACGAACATTTCGTTGCGCGTAGTTAGATATACCTTCAGCATTCGTCATTCTTATGTCAACGAGAAATTCCCGGATCAAATTGATTGTTTATCAGATTGACTACCAACTTAAATTGTCCTTAAATGTATTCAAATCACAACTGTCATTCTTTGACCGTTAAATTGACGTGGTGTGTCAATTTGATTTACAAGATTAATGTCCCTACCTATACACTTTTGGAGCGTGTCAAGCGTAGCTTTTAATCTCCCCGATCAATCTCGATGAATTCTCTTATTAGAAAAAAAAAAAAAAAAAAAAACTGTAAACTTGACGCATAGAAAAAACACAAACGCAAAAAAGAACAAGTTGCAGGAAAATATGCGTTACATTTACGTAACACTGCAATCGCTCAGCGTAATGCTGCGACCATAGATAGAGATACAGCGCTTGTTCTCAGCGACAGGCAGCATCAATGTGTTTGGCTAGAAACCCCTATAAACTCAATAAGCGTAATAAATAAAGATCCTTCGTCTTCAAAGTCATGTGAGCACTTGAATAGGGAGTAGAGTCGCGCAATTTCCTCTTTTCTTTGGCTATGTAAACAGGCAGCGGGTAGAAACGGGTAAAGTGGGTCACGAGGCCGTGTAGGACTCATCAATAATAAATGTCTGCCGCACACTTACATTCATTTTTCTTTTTAGTGAGTCCTCGTGGTAAATAATTAGTTGATATAATTTCTGATAAAAAAAGCCGTGTGGCGTCTGATATTTTCTTCAATTTCAATTATCTTACGCGTTTTTAAGATAAAAGGTTATTGGCAGTGATTAAGCCTAGAAAATTAAAAAAAAAATCTTTATTGTTATCTTCTAATCCAAAGATATCCGAATTATAATATACCAGTTAATTATATGGATTCTGTTTTTCGATAACAATTGATACCTAATGTTTTTTAAATATTTTACAAAAGTTTCTTAAACACAACCAAAGTAACAACCCAAAACAACAACATTTTCATTGGTCCATCCATTGGCACTGACTGTCCTTTACAGTCACACCATCCATCAACTAAGTATTGCTATATGCTTCCTTCTGAAATTCGCAGTCCCCAACATTCGATCAGATAATTCATATTCAGAGGCTCCAAGCCATAACTCACTGTTTATTCAAGATTTATAGATTAGAGGTGGCATTAAGATAATGATAGTATTGTGGGTGTCTGTCGAGTTGTCGGCCGCTCGTTACAGTCTTGTCTTTGATTCGGTGTGCGGACAAAGGCGTCTTGCGAAAGTGGTCGTGTTTGCCCCCGCTGCCCCTTATATAGCGCCCTTGACATGTTGAATCATATTGGCAGACAAAGGACGGTTTGGGCTTAGCGCCTCCGGCGTGGATACCTACTGGGTCCCCTTTTATGACTTGTTTGATTTGAATTTTGGAGTACTTAGCACTTACAGCGTAATGGAGGGTGCTCAAGATGGGTCTGATGTCTCGAGTATTAATTGTTTTTTCAAGTTTATAGCAAAGTGAGTGATTTTCAGAGCTGGACCATTTTTTTGTCTCCTGAAAAATCAGATTAAGACCGTACCAAAATCTCTTACAAAAGATAGAAAGGTGCTGATTGCTGATTTTTATACCACAACGCGTTTTATACTACATAACATAATATCACACCTGTATTCCCCGAAGGGTTAGGCAGACGTGTAGGTACCTATAGTTCACCCACATTTCGCCAGTTATGTTTCAGTCCCATGTAAAAAGGGGGCGAGCCTATTACCATCAATCGAGCACAAATCCAGACTCGTGGGCTGCCACTGAGAAATTTCAGATGGAAAAACCTAATAACATTGCCCGACCCGGGTATCGAACCCAGGACCTTGTGCTCCGTAGTAGCGCCTGCGATCACTGTCAACAAGGCAGTCAAAAAGGCGAGGCGTTTACTACCTGGACCAAAAAATTTGGTCAAAACTCTTTTGCCCCCGTTGCCGCTAGCGCCCTTGACATCTTGAAGCATATTGGCAGACAAAGGACGAATTTGGAAGCACTTAGGTGAACAACGTAATGAAGGGTACTAGAGATGGGTTCAAGTATTTATTTCACAAACATGCGGCGCCAGTAGGGTTGCATTTTTTTTGAATATCAAATATAGTATTTTTGAAGCTATTACCCGTAAAAATATAGTAAATGGCGAATAAATAAAAAATATAGTAGGTATGTGTCAAAAACATATTCATTCTTTAACGTCGGTAGCATACGCATACCTCCGCCGCGAAACCGTAGCAGCGAAACCGCAGTAGTTCAATTCAATAGACTCGCGTCATGTTCCGCTATTCGAATCGGATGAGAGTAGCGAAAAATAGCAAATAGCTGGAGCAGTGATAGCCTAGTGGTGTGACCGTCGGACTGCCAAGTCACAGGTCTCGAATTCGATCCCAAGGCACGCACCTCTGACTTTTCGGATTCATGTGCGTATTGTATAATTATCACTAGCTTCAAAAACGGTGAAGGAAAACATCGTGAGGAAACCGGCATGCCTGAGAGATATTTCTCGACGGCATGTGAAGCCAAGTCAGAGGCCCATGGGCGGCTTTAAAACTCTGACACCAGGTTAGTCACTAACCACACGAAAAGAAGAAGCGAAAAAATTACGCGAGTCTATTGAATTTAATTACAGCGGTTTCGCTGCTAAGGTTTCGCAGCGGAGGTGTGCTACTGGGGTAAATGCACATTTTTTGCTACTATGATTGCGATCATAGTAGAATTGCCCACTCTAATATAGCAGGATACTATCCACCCTAGCCGCACCGCCATACCATATAATGGTAGGGTTGGCAACACTAGGCGGTGCGACTCCGGCGTCATGTACATGAAGCTTTATTGTTTTATGAATAAGGTCAGTCAGCAACAAAAGGCGATTTACAATTCAGTTTTTTAATCTTAATTATTGAACTAAATATTTAAATATCGGAAAAAAAGAAATATTAAAAGAAAGTTAACTCTTAGCTATTACTTAAATGAATAGATGATATGTAAAACTAAGCGTTAAGAGCTCAAGCAAGCCTCCTGTTGATTAAGACTGCTGATTTTGATTACAACTATTTTAGAGTCTAATCAGATGCAGCTGGTAATCAGTAGTTTTTTACACGGAGCGACTGCCTGTCTGACCTCCACAACCCAGTTACTAGGTAAAACGACACCCATACGCATATGCTGATGTTCATATGACAACGTATTTACTACTGTGTTCTCAAAGGCAGCTGCCATCTATCAACCCATGTTGGTCCTTTTTTTTTTGGGTGTGAAATCATCAAATGACTTCTCCCGCTCTGGGTGGAGCGGAAGGGCGTGTCAGACTCTTACTGACTAAAACCCACCCGTGTTCCTTCTGTTGCCTGTGCAATGCCAGGGGGCCATGGTATCCCTTTCGGACTTTCCCGTAACCCCGGCAGGCATCGGTCCCATCGGACCCCTTCAATTGCTGACACCTCTTTGAGGCGCGCGTGGAACACAACGCGTCGTCGACCCGGGCCTGGTCCTTACCGAACGGCGAGCTACCCATTGCTCACCGTCCGCAAGCCCGCGCCTACGGTGGCCGGGAATCGGCTATCAATTCTCGACACCCAGGGCGTCTCCTCTTGCGGTGGCTAGGGGCGTGAGGGCGCGAGTTTTGCCTCTCCCTCACGCGTTCCGCCTCCTCCTTTGCGAGCATTACTGCTTCACAGAAGGTGGTTACGGCCTCCCATGGCCTCTCGCTCCGTACCATGGCCTGGACCAGGGCCGGACGCGAGAGATCCCCGCCACCGATCGCCTCCACGAGGACACGGCGGTGCTCTGCCCAAGCCGGGCAGACCTCCACCGTGTCCTCCGGGCGATCCACGCAGTGATGACACCCGGGCGTTTCCTCCCGCCTTATCTGAAACAGGTACCTCCCGAAACAGCCGTGTCCGGTGAGGAGCTGCGTCAGGCGGAAGGTGAGGACGCCGTGGTGCCTCTCTAGCCACTCCTCAAAGAGGGGACTTATCGCCGCAATAGTGGCGTGCCCAGCACTGGGTTGCGCCAATCGCACTCTCCATGACAACCGATGTTGGTCCTTCGGTCTTGTTTTTGCCTCCCTTATGAGATGTTTTCGCCCCGAAGAAGTGTGGGGGTCATTTTACAAGACTTTTATTTCTGAGTTCTTTCTCTTTCCTACTTTAACAGTTTCTGTTCAATACCCCGCAATACTGACAAGTCCAAGGTTCTTTTGTAACCCACTTCACATTTATGCGTATACTTTATTATAGTGCGTAATGTCAAATTGCGTACGAAAGCCATTATGTGTCCGTTTTAATGGACAAATTGGCAGCTATAAAACATGTGATAATTAACGGTGTTTTGCAAACTTAATGGACTTTCGAATGTTCAATTTAATTGCTGTTTCGTTTGCATATAAAGTAGAAGTATTTTGTCGAACTGGCGTAATTAAGGTATATGATACCTAACAGTACCTACTATACCAGCCCTTCAGAAAAAGACATTGTTAATAAAACACAAATAAGTTTAGGAAATGAGTCTTTACTGAATAACTGAGTAGAGTTTTCATTACAGACCAATAGTCTTCTAAGTCTCCATTAAGTTGTGATTCTTATCCCCACTGCACGTATTATATTTTCTATAGATTTATATGAGATTACTTTCTGCCTCGTTGGTCTAGTGGTCGCAAGCGCTACTGCTGAGCATGAGGTCCTAGGTTCGATTCCCAAGTCGGGCAAAGTATTATTGGGTTTTTCCGACAGGAATTTCTCAGTAGTAGCCCAAAGTCTGGAATTGTGCCCGGTTGATGGCAATAGGCTCGCCCCCTATTACATGGGACTTAAAAAATATAAATGGTGAAATGTGGGTGTACTACAGGTACACTTTTGCCCAGCCCTTCGGGGAAACAAGGCGTGACGTTATGTTATGTTTTTTTTTTTTTAAACGTTGCTCTACATTAGGATTTCTCCTGTATCGTGGGTACGATTACAAACATTTATACTCACATACACAAAATGCCAGACCCGAAACAACTACTTGTAGGTCATACAAATATTTGTTCCGTGCGGGAATCGAACCCGCGAGATTACTTTCCGAGCACGGCGGTAATGTCGCGGCAATAAAGGCGTGATTCTGAACCCCGCTGCAACACTGCTGCGGGAGCTCTTCCTTAAAGAGTCTGGGTAGTCAGTAACCTGTTGCCCTTTTTAACTTCCAAAAGCATGCCTAAGTTGATGTACAAACTAATTTGGTAAAACACTCCATATTGTTTAAAGGATCAGAGCTTCAAACTCCTGAAATAAACCTCCGTCATCCAGTTTTTGAACCGCAAAGACGAACATACGCAAAGACATCGGTATTTGACAACTCGCAACAATGTTCACACGATTCAACTTGCAAATGCAAATGGCGGAGTGCACCCTGACGTCCATTCAGAACAGGCAGCTCGTGAATGTGCGTTCATTATCTATGAGCACCGAGTTGCAACAGTTATGTTAACTAATGACTGTTCACGTAGGCTGTTATGGCATTCCTGGTAGTTATTTTAGGGTTATATTCTGTTCGAGTAGGTGTTGGTATGGAAAACATATTCTAGAGAATACGTCACTGTTGTTTCTATTGGTATTTCTGGAAACTTTGAATGTAAACTCGTCAAGACGTGATTTAAAACCTAGTCTTAAAAATATGTAATCACAAAAAGCTATGTTTCCGCCCGGGATCGAACCGGGGGCCTTCTGCGTGTTAGGCAGATGTGATAACCGCTACACCACGGAAACTTGTATCACTTTGCTTAAATTTTGGAGTGGTCGGGGCGCAGTGATGCTTTATTCGAGTTCTCGGCACTCTGTCGTATATAGTTCCTTCAAAAAAGTTTTTACTAAATATTTTCAAATTACTCCAGGGTTTCATTTAATCAAACTCAGAACAGGACATCATTGGACTTTCCTAGCCTAATCTGATCGACATAATTCAGACCCTCAGGAATCTTGCCGGAAATCTCTCTCAAAAACTGTATATATGTACTGACGCCTTCGATGTATGTAGGTAGGTACTTAGACAATCCATCATTCGATTTATGTGTCACTATGTGACATTACTGAACGTTTGATTGTCAAAATAAATTAAATTAATTATCATCCAAATAGCGAAATAGTTAGGCGTCTGTCTTCTATTTTTACATGGAACCTACTATTGATAAATTGCCAACTAGTTACTCATACGATAAATCTTGAGATGATTGACCCATCATTAGACCCAGATCCAGATGCCATAAACTCAGACAGATTCACTATCACCTTAAACTTGACCTACTGATAAGCTGATGGTACTTGCTAAGAAGCCCATCAATTGGTCCAGATTTTACGTCACTGTGTTACTGCGAAGTAAACATTACGGCTCCTAATGATTCCTATGAAAACTTCACGGAAATTGTTCTACCGGCGTCAAGCCACGCCTGTCTGCGATGCCTTTAAAAATTAGGTTCCATCTTAGTGATATCATGGCGTCGTTCTGTCTAGAATGTACCATTACGTCATAGAAGATAGATTAACTTGAATAAAATAAATCGATTGGTCACAAAACTATCGCTGTAGCTTAATCAAACGATATTGAAATGATAAGTTAATTTATTGACGTACGTGATCATCCCACGTTTGTAGAGATAACTTGATTCCGAATAGGTACCAATCAGTTGAAAGCACTATTAAATACCTCCAACCAATTTTTTGATACCTACAATATGGTTTTAAGTACTTAACCTTTTCTCTCTGCCGTAGTCGGGTAAAAGTTAAGCTTTTTAGGGTTCCAAAAGAAAAAAAACGGAATCCTTATTTAGATCACTCTTGTGAAACAAATGTGTGAAATGTGTGTTTGTGTGTAAGCAAATTGGCTGTGACAGACGTACAGACAGCTGTACGTCTGTCACAGCCAATTTGCTCCGAATCTAATGGATTAAGTTGAAGTTTCGTACACATAATTATGTATTTCTGTGACCCGAACGCGGAAAAAGTGTTTCTAACTGTACCGTGTGACTCAAATGAAAGGGCTTGTTACCAAGATCTATTTTTTTATTCAAATAATTTTGAATGAATGCTTTTAAACTAGAATATGAAAATTGACCATTCCCCTCCCTTATCTCCGAAACTACTCAGCCTAAAACTGGAAAAAATACATAAAATCCATTCTTTAGTCATAGATTACAAGAAAACCAATAAAAGGTCTTATAATAACATTGTAAATCTCTCAATATTGTGCGTAAAAACTTACATTTGTTTTTCAACTACAATGTTAAGTTTGTTCTTGGGACAAATTCATCTCAACTACGGAACTCTTATCTTATACTCTTATCTTTGTGCGTGGTCCGACACACACTTGGCCGGTTTTTTTAATTAATGATTTGGTCGAGTTACAGCTTGATATATGTATATTGGACACTAATACAAACTTGTCCTTTCATCCTTTTTCTATTCAATCTCATCAGCTTCCAAGTGATTAAATACTCCCTTAATATAATCTGTTACCTACGACACTTTTTTCCGCTGCTCTCTGATTGACTAATAATTAATTTTTTTTCTTCTTCAGCGCTGTGTCTGGCACTGCGGCGGTGGCGGTCGTTGCGCCCGCGAAGCCGCTGCAGCACACTACCGCGCTGTCTGCCGAGCTCTCGTCGCTGAAGCGCTGGAACTGGCCTCATTCCTCGCGAGGGTCAGGGTCGGAGGAGCCAGGGACATGGGCGCCGCAGAGGACACCGCTAAGCATCTCGACACGCTACGGTTTTCAGACTGGGTGGGTATCTTGAAGGTAGGACGAAGGAGGAGATAATGTGACTAAAATGTAGGTGTTGGATGTTGAAAGAATGAGGGCTGGTAGGGAGAAAATAACATTACAGATATTGCCATACGAAAACGCGCCCCACTCTGCGACTACTGTACTGTAAGCTGTACTTTAGTACGGAGCGGAGCGGAGTGGGGCGCGTCGTCGTGGATGACACTATCTATAGTAGTCGCTCGTTGTCAAATCTCTACATGGATATTCAGTAGATCGGACATTCATGATGACTTCCACATGCAAAAAAACAGGGTGTAAAGTTATGCATGATCGAGGCTTTAGACAGCACCTAACTAACTTTAAGCTAAAGCTTTAAGAGAAAGGGGGAATGGGGACTATGCACGAGAAATGTCTGAAGGTTGAAAATTTCAGAATTTTGGTACAGAGAAACTTTTGATATTGTCATGAAACTCCCAACCTTGCTACAAACTACTAACTTCAGGTACCTAATAAACATATTAGGTACCTCAAGTTAGTAGTTGGAAGCGAAGCATGAATTGGTCGTACACGTTTAGGCATCTAGGAAGTACGGCTACACGAATTAAAAGCATGATAAATTACTGGAAAAAATGAAAATAGTAAGTTATTCAGCGAAAAACTCAAACATACTAAGCCTTCACGCCCTATGTAGGTATTTATACGGTAGGGTTGTCATAAGCCTTATTCTAGGGCAATCGGGAAAAAACTAGGGACCGCCAACATAGAACACACGTTAGGTCGCTTTAACTTCATGGTACTATCGCGTTCAAGTTCCCAAAGAAACGCCTGCAGATTGTAACGCGTTGCCTAATGTACCTCGCGATGCATTATTAATGTGCCGAGCTATTCTCAAGTAATTCGCTTTAGGTTTAGTTGTGGACAAAGAGCGATGCGATTAGCGGATTTGACGACAAAATATAATACTGCAGTGTTATTCTGTAAGAACGCACTATTGATCGTATTTTAGTTTCAGTAATATTTTAGAAACTGAAAGTGCTGATGCACAAGTTGGTTCTGGTGATTACAGAATAGCCCGAATTAATTCCGTGATTGATTAAATGACAGATAACGCACAGCTTCAGCCACTGAAGATGAAAATAATGTTCAATGAAATATTTTAAAGACCAGAGCGGAGTAATTGCGTTAACTTCTTAACACACACGCAATGCCAATGTAATTAACTTTGACAATTCATTAATATTCATTCCGTTATTTACGCTGTCTATTTTTAAACTTATGAGGAAATGTATTATTTCTTCAAAATCCTTCAGATTATGATTGAACGTGGACAAAGCAAAATGAGAAGGGATGTAAGGATCGAAGCAGGTGGCGTTCTGTAGTTTCTGCTTACCCTATGGGAAAAAAGCGTGAGTTTATGTTTGAATGTGTGTGTTTGTGTTCCATAGAAGTTCACTAAGAAAGGATGTTTTATAAGTCTACCCCTGGCCGGGTTAAACAGGGTATTGTGACTTGTTACATAGAGTTCCCAAGCATACTGTTAAAAACAGTATTATACTGTTTTTCACTCCAAAATACTGTTGTACATGTTTATTTTCCCACTTTGACCATAATAATATACTTTATTTCTTGAACAAAAACTTGGCAACCTTACTTTTACACCAAATAAAAAAGTCGAGAGCTATGCAAGGCATTACAACGACTCTTACTACGCTATCCGCACCGCTCTTACATAACCTCGGCCTTAGTTTACCCGTAAATATTTATGGCACTCAGGGTCTAGTAATGAGAATTCCACTACATAATGTATGCAAGGTATTTATGCCTACTTTTTAGAGACTGTCTCTGGCTCTATAAAAATTGGAGTTGTTGAAAGTTGAAAAGCCCGTCTTGCGATTTGCCTGATGAGTGATTGGAGTTAGAATCAAGTAGAATTAGAATTGCTAAATGAAATAAGTGAAGTAGGTACATACCTAAACAAAATCCGTTCCTAGGCTTCATCCAAAAACTCCTAAGCGTGTCGTTATCATTCTGTTTGGTAACATTCAAGCCAACATTTGCTAACTTGATTGGAAGAGAGAAATTGATGTGTCCCTCTGATCTTTCTGGTTAATAAAAATTAAAAGATCATAAACATATTCATTATTGTGTCATCCGTTAAAACTATCTTCAAAAACTCTGAGTCCCCCCTTTTTGTCTGAATACCTTCGATACTACCGCCTTCGTTTATCATATTTTTTGTAACACGATGTTATTTTCAATTGTAGTCAAACCGAAGGATATGGAGAGCATTACAAGTACGTAGACTGACAAATTGATGGTGTAGTGAAATTATCGCTTTTAGTCATTTGTAAATACAAACAAATATTAATGCTGAAGGATAATCCAAAGGCAGATAACTTGAAATGCATGCTTATTAGATGTCACAAAGTTCAACATCCTCCTGGAATGTAATTGTATTGTCATTACCTAATTGAACATTAGTCACATTCAGACTTTGCCTACATACCGTAGATTATAATATAAAATTTTACGTGTCAAGGCTTCCCAACAAGCATAAATATTAATTTTAATCACTGAGGATATTTGAGTTAATCTTCAATAAAAAAATGAACCTATCTTAAAATAAAATCCCAGCTCAGTTTGCGTTCCTAGTTTATTTAAAATATACCCAGCATAGGTAAACCTTCACTGCTTCAAAATAAAAGCTTTTTGCTGCTACCTGCGAAGTCTTGACGTAAACGCCTGCAAGAAATCTTATAGCAAGAGTACTGCGTAAAACTAATTGCTGTTACAAATATTTCAGGCGCGGTTTTGGATGCAAGTCATCGGCGAATTACGGATGGGTGTCAAATTAAAGAAAGTAAACTATTCAAGGACACCAATAGAGTACGAGTTAACGCCGTACGAAATATTAATGGATGACATTAGATCCAGGAGGTACACGTTACGGAAAGTTGACGGCGCGATACCTCCAAGGTAAGAACAGTTGTTATGTGCTTAAAAGTTCCTGAAACACATGACTGAAAATGATTGAATCTTTAAATAAACTAGTAATCAAAATCCTCACTGCAAATTAATGTTTCATAAAAAATACGTTTGTAACGAGTTATGTGCGCGAGTGAACGATTGCTAAGTGTAAAACTTTTTTGAAAATTGCATAACATTATTTTTTTGTTTTAGTGTGAAGAAAGACGCTCATGCAATGATTCTCGATTTTATTAGAAGTAGACCCCCACTTAAAAAGGTAAGTAAACCAATTAATTGATATAAACTTTTCCCTAGGATAGAAAATTAATTTCACAAAAACATATAAGCAGCTTTAAACGTTCTGCTCCAGATTTTCCGTTTTGATATTTCTTACTAGCTACCTATAATAATTTCCAAACCTTGCACAGCAAGAAAGTAAAATAGGAATACTCTATTTTCTTCCCAGTCTAATTATTATTTTATTTATGAACTCAGGCATCAGACCGCAAGTTGCCGCCACCTCGTCGGGAGATAACGCCCCGAGAAAGGCTTCTTGCCTCCATTCAAGTTGGCAGGCAACTGCGACCCACCCCTTACTCAAGGCGATTATGTAAGTACTTTTAATTTTCACATTTTTCTTTTATTTGCGCACAGTTGAATGGAACAAGTTTCAGGTGCCAAAGACGGTTATTATAATAATGTATGTCCATTTATTAAAGGCGTCTCCACGATTGGTACTCAAAGCAATTGGAATAAGTATGGTAGCAAGATTGAAAACGTACGAATACTACAATATGAGCAGTCCTTCTTACCCGACTGTGGCGAAGCCCAAAAGGAGGGTTATGTGTTTGACCTGTATGTATGTATGTCCGTGTCTATGTTCCCTCGTAACTCCTAAACGAATAACCGAATTTGGATAAATTATACGTCTTTAAATTTTTCTTGGTAGCGCGAGTGTCACTGGCTACATTAAAATACAAAAACAAAGTAAAATGGCGGATTTGGGGTGCCATATTGTGGAGTTCCAAATTTTTTTTTCTTCAAGTACCATCGAGTATGATGTCAAAATAAAGGGTTTTAAAAGGTGATTACAAAAATATATGCAACTCATATGGTTAAAAGTACCTCGAACTGACAAATCGTAAAAAAACACGTACAATAAAGTAAAAAAAATATATATAATAAAATAAAAGTAGGCATAAACTCAAAAAGCAGGAAAAAAAAAATAAAAAAAAACGACTGCGTTGAAAACTTAAGTTAAAAAAAAAACTGAAAAGCTAAAAACAAGCCCATTTTAAATAAAATAAAAGTTGGTAGCAGGCGGGGCCCATTCCATTTTTATATTTTCAGACACAAATGGGTCCCACTGCTTCCAACTTTTATTTAATTTAAAATGGGCTTGTTTTTAGCTTTACAGTTTTTTTTTAACATAAGTATTTAATTAGTATTTTTAATATTTCATATCATCGACATAACAATAATTTATCTGATTAATGAAATATCACAGTATTTTATGTACGGTTAAAAGGCCAACAGCTACTTTCTCCATTTTATCCCTTTCTGAACCTAATACAGCAACTTGTTACAGATCCTCCCCTCGAATCCTATTCCCAAAGAAGATGCAAATTGAGAACTATGACTCCCTTTTATCGACTTTTTGGCGTAATATTAATATCTATATTTATTTATCGCTTAGTGCGAGTATGTCGTACGTAAATAAAATTATAAATATGCTTAACTTTTTACTAATTAAACACGGTAATATAATGATTAAACTTGTTAAATGTTGTGAGCAACGTATAACTTGCTACTTATTGCTATTACAATCGCTAAGGCGGTACCACGTCAAGACAAGACTTGCTTGGTGCTCAAGATTTTTTATTTTTTTTATCAAGTTATATTATTTTTTACTTATTATTACTTATTTATTAAGTTTTTTATATAGTCATGTTCATGTATTTTATAGTACCAAATAAAGAATTTTATTTTTTATCATCCCGAATAATATTTGCTTTTAATATAATTAATTTTTATATTTTTGGATCACCCAGATTTGGAAGTGAACATCTACCAAGTTCGACAATAAAAATTTGGAGTTGATCTTCATTATTTATTGTTTTGCATGATTGAGTTGTATGTATATTATAAGTTGCTCACACCAAGTTCTTCGCCAAGAAATAAGTGCTTATCGCATAACAGCCTTTTCTTCAGTTACAATTTATGAGATCGTTTATTTTCTATCCACGATCATTGCATCAGGTAGGTGAGTAAAGTACTCACATACAAGATGTACGGGCGGTCCAGTTTCATAACAGATCGGTACACAATGGCGTGATAAAGTTTTATAGCACTCTTGATAGGATAGAACATGTTTTTGTTTTATAAACGAGGTAATGATTTAACGGGCGATAAAATATAGACAGTTGGTTCGGTATTTTTGTTGGATAAGTATTACGACAACGTGTATCTATCTAGGTATACATTATGAGAGTCGGGTTTGCTACCCGGGTAAGATAAAGCGTTATTAGTTTTTTCCATTAGAAAATTCTCTGAAATAGTCTGAATTTTTACGTTTCTCCTCCAATAAATGAGAATTTTGGTCCAAGACTTTGACCTACATCCCCACCGAGGAGTACAGGAGGGATTCTCCAATCTTGAATTTTGGCAAAATTTATATCTAAGACATAACATCTCCCTTTTTACTAGCCTTATGTTATCTTTCATACATACATACCTAGGCAGGTAGAAATACCTACTCACAGTAATCTTTGTAATAAAAACACGCTGTAATGTGAGAGATATGAGATTATCGGTTTCCTATTTGCACTGAATATTTCTTTAGTAGGTATTTATGATTGTTGTCTCGCTCTGCCTGCTTGTAAGAAGCGGTATCTCAATAAAATAGAAAATCCCGGAAAAAAAAACATCCCCACTTTACGTGTAGGGGTGATACCATTAAAACATTTTTTTTCATGATTTTATTCACATACCAAAACCAACCATTTAGCTAGGGGAAATTTTCCACATAGAGCCACGTTGTCAAAACATGCAGTATGTATGTTCTGTGACAAAGTCGTTACAGTATGTTAAAATGGAGACTCCATCAAATTAAAAATATCCACGTCATTGTAGACGAATGACCCTGAACGTATTTAAAATTTTAGACAAAAACTCTTTCCAACTTATGCAATCCTGGTATCTGAACTACATCGACAGTAGCAGTGTGCTAAGAATTCTCATTAAAACTGCAATATGTACATAGTTGGAATATTTATGACTAAATTACATAACACTACGTCGTTTGTTTAGCGGTCGCAAGCCCGACATGCTTACTGTGCGACTGTGAATTGAACTCGGCACCTGTCGTCCTATATGTTATTGGGATCTTCCATCAGGATTTTTAGCAGCCGTGGTGACAGTTTACTGCAACAAGCTCACTTCCTATGATGCGAACTAAAACTTAATTTTCGAAACTACTATTACCATCATCTTGTTCTAAACACCCTGCTTAACCTTTCCGGGAATACTGGCGTGATGTTAATATAAGTTGCATAAGGAAATCTTAAATTCTGTGCTAATACCGATTATTTACAACTTAAGAAATATTAATCATAAAAAACACAGAACACTTCTTTGCAACTCAAACTACTTTAGCACCTAAGTTTTACTAAGTACGAAGAAAAAGTTGTTTTGATTTTCAATTAGGAGTAATTATTATAATAGGAGCTATATCAGTCAATGCATGTACTAGCCTAGCTTGGCATAAGGCCATAAATTGTGAAAGGAAATCAGTCTGAAAACCTGGAGTTTCTAACTCAATCATATTAGTAAAATCTAATACGATGACTTGAACTTGAAACTGTATGTTCAAACAAGGTTGAAAGACGGCAAAAGAAGCACCTCAGTGTCCGTAGGAGTCTAAAATACGCCTCCATTTTGGAATTTCCCCTCGAAATAAAACGGTGATGACTTTTAAGTAGATACTTACGAAGTGACTGCTTCACACAGCTGGCGTAATATTTCGGAAAGAAATACGTAATATAGTAACATTGAAAAACAATGCTCTGGTGATTCAGCTGCTGCAAAATCTCCTAGTCTTACATAATTTACTAAGGTTTCAATTTTGTCAAAACTACTAAGTTCTGAGTGAGATACATTACCTCTAGCTCTTAAAACAACTCTAAAAGGGTAAAATAGTAAAAAAAACCTTGTAACACATTTACCAAGTAAGAAGAACTTACATAATTCATCCGAACGTCATACCAACTCACAATTCCCTGCTTCCTGTCACGAACGGAATCACAGACCGAGAAAATCCAATAATTTCTGGAAAAGCCACCGAATATTTTTTCTAGCTCGCTTCACACTTTCCGCAGAAGTTGTCATATAAAAATAAACTCGTATCTCCATTTGATTTTGAATCTTATGATAAACGCAGAGGGTGCCATTTGCTGCTGTAAGGGTAGACGCCTGCCTGTCTCTGGCGTAAGATAATCTAGACGTCTAGGTCACTGGGAACTCGAATATCGACCTGGATACTGATAGTTACGTAATGGATACCCAGCTTTATGTAACTGGGTTTCCATTTCAAATATGAGGGTTTTATGAGCACGAAGTTTTAATTTTAACTGACATCAAAAAGTAGGTAGTACTTATATAAAGATTTCTATGGAATTGGTCATTATAATTGGTCAAACGTGTTCATCTCAAAAAAATGCAGTGGAAATGACGTATATTGAAAATATTTCTGTATTTAAAATTAATTTATTACTAAATAAAGTATTATCAATCAATTGTCAAATATCTCATTTAAAAAAATAAAACCCGGACAATGTTTCTCAATGTTTTGACTTTTTCTTTTGTTTTTGCTTGTCTTTCAATTTCGTTTAGATAATGCGGTTGAAAAGAAAAACTATATGCTGCCTTGTTCTCGCTCACTATGAGTTGCACCTATGTAGTTTGCAGCAAAATGAATAAGTCTTGTGTTGCATAAAACTGGTCGCTCTAGTGGTCTGAGGTTCGATAACTTTAGCATTAAACCCGACAAATTGCTTTTAGGAAACAGAACTGAAATTAAAATATATGATTAAGGTAAATTATTGATTTAGTTATGAAACTTCTGAACATAGAAATTTGACCTTAGTTTGTTTTCCTTGCCAGATAAGACTCGAATAACAAAATACTTTCTAATCTACTCAACCTAAACCTTAAAAACAGAATTTCCCAGAAACAATAGAAAATGGCATTAGCTAACCAAACACTTAGTCACAAACAAGAGGTTTAGTTACAATACAGACGGAAATCCCGAAAGATTGAGATCCGCTTGCTAAAAAGCAAAACATACAGCCTACACTCAGTACGGCAGTCTGCGCCGGAATTCGTAGACGCACGGTCGTATGTACCTACTCGATTTTATATTAAAAAAAAAGATATGGCTCTCTAATGTCAGATGCTACCGGTACATTTAAAAATCGAATGTTTAAATTCGAAGTAGGAAGGGAGACGTAATTAGATTAAAGTTTCTATGAGGCTTCAGTCAACCCTAGTGAGGTTACTTCACTAACAGGATTTTGTGTTATTATATCAGTGTATTCGTATCAGTATTTACTGGGAATCAGTGCGAGTGGTGCCTTTTGTTTACAAATTCACGTAAGGAGCGAAATTAATTTTGAAATCAAGTGACTTCTTCTCAATTTTGGATTTTTTGTGATCAACTCTGAAGATGGGAGTGTGTATTACTACTACTTTAGCTATGGATATCACCCGTAAGTACCTCCACTTTATCTAAGAATAGAATTTATGTCAACATAGTTAGCTAGAAAACTGAAATCAGGCTTGCATCACAAATACATTGCACCAATTAAGCATTATCGTCGCCATTGTAAACTCAACTCTTCCGCTACAATTTAGAACTCAATTTCGCGTGTTTAAGCAAATTGATATTATTTTCGCCAAGGTGCTAATATTATGACATGCTTGAAAGAATTCGTCATCAAAAATCCTCGTAAACGTCATCGAGACCCCGTTTTGTGAACTTGGTAATAAACTTGGACAACATTACTGCCTTAAGTATAAGGTTCTTTCACATAAAGCAATTTTGACGTCCATTGAAATTTAATTACGAGTTATGAGTTTGATACGCGTCTTGGAAACGAATGGAGCATTACCCTTCAAAGCATGGTTAAGTGTATAGAAGGCTTAACACTGGAACCAGTATAGCTTCAAATTCTTAACATTTAATGGGACTCGTTATGGCCAGACCATTTTTTCTAAGACACGTTTCGCTTTGAACTTGACTTGTTCATCCATGTGTTCTAGGTAGCAGCTACAATTATTTATTAAACATTCTGTCCGGTTCTTAATATGTTACCTAGTATAGGTAATGGTGTAAAGACGGCTCACATCCTTTTGAATACAGGATCTGAATGCAAAAGTCTTCTCTCTATATCTCTATTTATGTGAAATTAATGAACAAAGCAAACCTAAATCAGAAAGTAAGAGACGAAACGACCTTGGGATGCCACAGGGAAGATTTTTGGGGCCATTTCTGTTACGTAACTACAGTAGTCTGAAAATGACAATTCCAACAACATTAAAGTTAATCAAAGCACAGTAGTATACCGTATACGCAGTAATAAATCGTTCGTTCTATATAGGGCAACTGTACATGAATCGTGATTCGTAACTGATTGATGTCTTCACGACTACGAGATTACTTAGTACCTAGTATAAGTACCTATTTTTTTCTTCTTTTATGGACTCATTGAGTACATATCTCAATGTGTTAACTTTGACGCCTTTTTAAGATAATTCGTAGTCATTAGAGATGCAATGTAGTTTGTTAATTACGGCGTCATTAGTTCATTTTTGTTTTTATCAACTCCTTAGATTAGATGAGCCAATAAATTAGCTATACGAGCAAAAGAAGAGAATGTTGATAAATGTAAAATACTTTCCTCCTTCTCAATGAACAATTTAAATCTTATCTGTCATCTTTACCTGAACTCTAAAATCTTTGTTTATCAAGATGATAAGTAAACGTGTTATGTAAGAGGTTATTTTATGTTTATGTCGTTACTGACTAGCCGTATTTGTTGTCAGTAAACGTTTCTACTGTTGTTCATAGTTTTGGTATAATCTATTTTTCATTATGTCATTACACCCATTTCTGCTTTAACTTCTTTTCCCGTAGGTTGCTGGATCTAGCCTCTTTCCTTTTTAACTGACTTTATTTGTCGTGTTTTCCTGTGCCACACCCTTGCTACTTACTAGCTACATACTTATAACTTCTACATCGCTTACGACATGACTTATATCTTCTTCTTTTTTACTTATTATTAACATTTCCACATTCGTTGATTTATATTCTAGCTAGCCAATATTAAAGTAAAACAATACACTTTTATCAACACAGTTCTATTAGTTACAGTGTGTTTTTCATTATTTATTTTTATACATTTAATTTCTCGAAGATTATTTTTAAACGCTTGAAAATCAACTGGTCTCGGATCATTTAGTTCGCGTCTAATGCTCAGTTTCATCAGAAAAGTGAGATCAAATCGTTTCGTCAAACTTTCCTTAGCCAGCTGGACTGATTCACTTTGCTTCGCCTGCGGTTATCAATGACCACATTTTTCATTTATTTTGATTGGGAAATCGATGCTTATCGAGAATTAATAGGAGTAATTGATGAAGGGAAATCGATAGGAAATTCAATTAAGGGTCTGTTTTCTTTTTCAGATTAGTTTTTTTAAACTGTATCACTTGGTAAATTAGGTTGTGTCGTAGAATATTTTGCTCTGGTCTCTTTTGAATTTCTAACTAACCGATGACTAGATTTTAAACCGACTGCTTTTATCACGCCATATACTAAAGGGTTCCTTAAGACAGCTTCAAACTCTTTGTTATGTGCTTCAACGATCAAGAGTCGTTCGAGTTGGTGTTCTTTGAATTTCTTAATACCTAAACTGTCGTACGCAAAATACGCGCTTTGACGGGGAGTTGCGGAAACCAGCCCGTATTAGCTATTACCTACCTAAACTGTCGAGTTAATAGCCCACTTTTCCGTAGCTAAATGCCATAAAAGGATAGCTTGGTCGGAAAAATTATATTAAAGACGCAGTTCATCAAAAAGTTTTAACGGGACCAGAAATCAAGATAATAGTTTTGTTAATATAAAAGTCACGTAAAGTTATTAAAGTTGATTATGAATTAAAATAGTACAGTACAGTAACTACATGTTTGGAATACTTAATTGTTCATGGAATGAGATTTATAATGACAGTACCGCTTTTTAACAAGTAGGTTCGATTAAAATCTCTACAGACTGCCAAAATCGTCTCTCGACCACGACGATACTTCATTAAAATGTTAATTATTATTGATTTGTGTATAATTTATGTAGGTAAAACAAGTAGCTTTCTAAAGACAAAAGCTACTAATTAACTAATGAGCTTGCCATACTCTCTTCTTTTTTCTTTTTCATGTGGTTAGCGACTAACCTGGAGTCAGAGTTTTTAGCCGACCATGGGCCTCTGAGTTAGCTTCACATGCCGTCGAGAAATATCTGTAGTGTGTGTGTGTCTGCTTGTCATACTATGTAGAGTACAATATATTAAGTATTTTAAAATAAAAGAACTTACAACCTTTTGGTTTCTAATGCTCGCATGCAGTTTCATAAACATAACTTCAGCTATTGAGAAACATACTCTTCAATTACCTACAGTCGCTCAAGAAACTCGGTTACAGCAAGCAAAGGGTCATAAAAGTAATGATTTCTTTCTTAATGGTATACCAGAGCTATTGATTTATTCATTGTACTGATGTAACCTCTGTCGATGTACCAAGAACAATACAGGGTTGCAACGCGTCTGTTTCTGATATTCTGAAAAGTTAAATGAACTGCCCAGAATGTTATCTGTTTGAAATTGTGTAATGATTTCTTAGACTTATTTAAATGGGCTCAGGCGCAAAACGTCTCTTTCGCAAAATTGTACCAACTTGTGTATGCAAAGTTAGTCAAATGTTTGCCATTATTGGTGCAATGATTGTCTCGTTGGTCTTGCTAGTACGTTGTTTTATTATTTTATTTTTTGTGGTTTAATGTTGGCAAGCAAGACGGCTGAGCGTAAGATCCTAGATTTGTTTCCTTGCAAGTGTTATTGAAATTTTCCATTAGAAATTCGGCGTCTGAATTTGTTCTGCTTACCCCTTAATTAAGGAATTACGGATATGCCTACATTTTGCCAGTTATGTAATGGTTAACATAACTGGCACAACGTGGGCATACCCGTAATTCTTGCCTTTTAGGTTACGGCACTGGTCCTAAACTACAGTTCATCCCGCGTTTACCTTCAGCAAATGACGACCTCAGTGTTATCGGTCCTATATCCTACCAGAATTCACTTTCATTGACTGACAACCCTAACACAATAGCTCAGGCAGACACCTAACACATAATGTCGTGTGACCAATTTTGTGCATCATGCAATAATCTTAATTATCTGTAATTTATACCGACATGGATTGGCCAATCGATTTTTATATAATTGATACTATGTAGACTACATTCACAGGTTGACCGATTTATGTTAGAGGAGAAAAAACTTGATATATACCTTTCCCTGTGATGTTACATAAGTGTAATTGAACTTTAATGTACTGTATAGACTGATTATGTGTGACTGCCTCTTTGTTGGTCTTTTTTTTTTTTTGGGTGAGTAATCATCAAATGTCTTCTCCCGCTCTGGGTGGAGCGGGAGGGCGTGTCAGACTCTTACTGACTAAAACCCACCCGTGTTCTTTCTGTTGCCTGTGCAATGCCAGGGGGCCACGGTATCCCTTTCGGACTTTCCCGCAACCCCGGCAGGCAATGGTTGGTCTAGTGTGGTCACGAGCGGTATTGCTGAGCATGAGGTCCTACACTGGATCCCAAGATCGGGCAGTGTTATCGGGTTTAATCCCTAAGCAATTTCTCAGTAGCAATCCACAGTCCGTATTAGTGCTAGGTTTTGGGCATAGACTCGCCTTCTGTTAACTTAAAACAGAACTGGTGAAATGTGGATGTGTTCCTAACAACTGTCGTACCTTTCCCGGGAAAAGAAGCGTGGCGTTATGTTGTGATAATATTTGTCGACTATTTATCGATCGATGCAGTGTGTTTAGTCAATATTTGTATGAAGAATGAGGCAGATATTTACATCGTAAATATTGCCGTAGTCTGTTGTAGATACAAGCATGCGTGGACATTTTGCCGGCTAGGTGAGAATTGTGTGATTTGTATCTGCGTCCTTTTCTATAATTACTACTCGATCCCGTGAGAATAGCGGGATAAACAGTATCATATGTCCTAACCCAGGTCATGAAATGTACATATTTGCAAATTTCATCCAAATTCGTTCAGCCGTTTTAGCGTGAAAGCGTACTCACTTTCGCATTTATTATATTAGTTAGGATTACGTTCTGGACATTTTTAAGGTCTTGGAGATAGAACGGAATGATGAAACTCTGGACGTATCGACTAAGTTCGATAAATATTCGGGGAAAAAAAACTGCTTGAAGGAGTTAATGCACTTATTAATTAAGGAAACATCTTCTGACGTTCTAATATTTAAAACATAACATAACATCACGCCTGTATTTCCCTGAAGGGTTAGGCAGAGGTGTACCTATAGTACACTCACATTTCGCCTGTTATGTTTAAGTCCCATGTAATAGGGGGCGAGCCTATTGCCATTAATCGGGAACAAATCCAGACTCCGGACTGCTACCGAGAAACTTCTAGATGGAAAACCCAATAACACTGCCCGACGGGAATCGAACCCAGGACCTCATGCCCAGCAGTGGCATTTGCGACCACTAGGCCAACGAGGCAATTACAACACATGAATATGTATTCAGTTGTCATAGACTTGCCATTAGAAAAATCACTAGTTCAAATTCAATGCTAACTATAACCAATATTAACGTCATCACGCGTCCGGATTGGAATTTTACTAAAATAAAGAAAACAATAGGAAGTTAATTCTTAGAATCAAAGGCTGCTGCGTGCGCGCATTCGACCGCCATCAATGCAATAACGTTGATAACTGGTTGTTCTTCAAAATACGTGTTTTTAATATCCCGTATTAATATCTACCTGCATCACTCATCTGTTTGAGGAAATCGGTAAGTGTATTGCCTTCTTGCATGCCGTCAACAACACTGCGGTTTTCCTAAATCCCTGTATGATTATATTGGGAAGGTTGATGTGATCGTGTGAGGCAAACGCGAAAGTAGAGCAAGATGGTTAGCATAATAATATTTACTTCAGAGACATTTAGTTGCTTCTTTACATAAAAAAGAGACTTGTAATAGTTTTTTATTTTAATTCCATCAGTCTAACCTAAACTTTTTTTTTTTTTTTGTTTACGGCGGGAAATCCTAATGGATGTCCTCCGCCCTGGGGAGGGCGGAGGGGTCTGTCAGACTCTTACTGGCTAAAACCACCCCGGTGTTCCATCTCACATTTGCGCCGGGGATCACGGGATCTAAAGCGACTTCCGCAATCCTCGGCTAAACCTAACCTAACCTAACTACACCACAAAAAGAAGGAAAAAAAAACACATTGAACTGCTGCAAAAGTCCAATGTTATTCTTTTCTTTCGAGACCAACATCCAAAAGCCAATCTCGCATCAGCAATCAAAATTCAAAGCACCCACTTATCTTAATTCGCTTTTGACCTTGAAAGCACACACGAAGATCTGGCCTAATCATACGGAAACTAACGAGGCCAGCCGATTCAGTTTTTGCAACGTCGGCACGCTTCGGGCAGCTTCGGACCCACTATATGACAGCTTAGCCGACTTTTTTGTTGTTGTTGTAATGGGTCGTGACCGCAGTCTGCCTTTCCCGCGTCTTCTTACGAAACTAGACAGACAGATGCATTTCAGTAGCCCAATTGATAGATTGTGAATGTACGATTGTATGGAAATCACGGGGACTAAGATGACGCTTTTGCAATAGTAAGATCGTAGGATATTTCTTTGTTTGCAGCCTTTCTTTCCTCTCTATTCCTTGTTTTCTTAAGGTAATATGCGGAATTAGGTAGTGGCAGATAGGTCGCAAGTAATTCTGACAAATTTTTATTATTTATGCAAATGCAAAATTGTCAGGTAATTGAACCTTCCGTTGCGAAACATTTGGCATAAACATAAGAATAATTTATTGCTTAAAATTATATTTTATTCATATTTCAATACAAAGAGCCTTGAAAACGCCAATTCAACAACATTGTGAAGCCAATTGTGTAAATAGTAAAATATAATATTTCTCGCATTCAAGTCTAAGTTTGGAAATTTAACTAGTACGAAGATGGAGTATGAATATAAATATCTTTGAGAGACCAAAAATCTGGGCTATACGTCTGTTACTCTACAGAAATAAAGCCAGGTCATTTTTGAAGTAACGGCAGAGATAATACAAGTTACAAACGGTATTTGGATGGAGATATGTCGTCTAGACTTTTAGTTCTTGCATTTTTTTTTATTTTGCCCATCTTGAAATAATATTATGTAAATGAAAATACACCAGTCTCAGTCACAACAAAGATAATGACTGACTGACGGAAATAAATGTATGAACACCGAGTGCCGACATTCAAAATAAACGCTAAAATGTGGCACAACAATTATAATAGCGCGCGTGATATATAGTACCGATTATTAAAATTGCACAACGAAACGATGTGTTAACAAAACATAATCTTTTTGATGCAAAAATGGTGAGTAAACTTGCCACAAATTTTTCTTGAACTTTGTAAATAAATCAAGATAGGCGTAAAGTAAGAAATGGCGGCGCTAAACCGCGTATTACAAAAGTTTTGAAGGTATGAAAACAATGCGCCGATATTTAACGATCACAGACAAGATTGATGATTTCCTAGCGTGATTTTCAACTTACTATTGATTGTAGAAATGCGAATAGATCGCCAAGTTATGAAACTATTGTATTATAATAACAGGGTCGCTGCTGAGGTCTTAAAGATCTTGCTGAGCTTCGGGTCAAGGAGAGAAGGCTTGGAATTTTGCCAGACCGCATTGATTGGGAAGCGACGGTCTTAATTCGGAAGATAAAATAAGTTGCGGAGTTGTGGAGACCACTACTTACGAGGAGTTACTGCTAGATCTGTAATTCCCTGATTTCATGAAGAATTTATTTGTTTTAATCTTGATCTAAATTATCTCGGTAAAGATCCACCACGTTCTCTGCAACGGATATTACGTTAACGTTAAGATTTTTCTCCAGATTAAATGGTTGAATCAAAATGTATCGTTCTTTGTTCGCTTAATTGAGTTGTTACTCAAGACTTATGAACGCAATTTGCTCGAGATCCAAATTAAGTTTCCAGTTGCGCCGTGATTTCGTTCCTAATTATTGTTATTAACTTTTGTTTTAGTGCTGCTAAGTGGTTCTGTTTATTTTCCGTTGGTTTATTTGATTTAATTTGGAATAGTAGCATCAACGGACGTAAAACTAACGAATGGATTGGAAAGAGTTAAAAATACAACTGTCTAACAACATTAGCATAGGGTTGAGAGTGAGGTTGAGAAAATAGCCAAAAAAGTAGGTACGAGCTAGTAAGGAATTAAAAAGAAACAGAACTTTTACCAGACCTGGAAACCAGGAAAGTGGACCTGCTTAAGACATAATGTAATATAACTATCTAAACATTCTGAATTATCATTTGTCACTATCAGTAAAACTTTAATAGAATCTATAGTGTAGCCACAAACCCCATAAAATAAAATTAATTAACCGGTTTGCTTGACATGATTTAATGACCCTATCAAGTGCACTCCCTAATTAAATAGATCCATTGTGATATTGATTGCATTCGTTTACGTCACAACCTTTATCTGTTGGAGCCGTCTAACCTATTTAGATAGCAAGAGCTTTATTAATATCTATTGAATCGTTAATTGACATGACTTTACTGTTTGAAAATATTTCAATTCTGAACCGACAGCTTGCAAGAAAAGATTAAAAACTCATAGTTTTTTGAGATTATATCTTCTTAAATCTTGATGTCTTGCTTTGTCAACATTATCGTCATTCAGCCAAATGACGTTCACAGCTGGACCTAAGTCTCCCCCAAGTATCGCCAAATCAACCAGTTTTGCGTTTCTGACATTCATTTTCTGCTTGAATACATCGATCACCACCATCATCATCATCATCGACATCATTTGCATCTTTCTTTCTTGGATTTAAGCATGCTATTAGCTATATGGCAATGTTTTGCCTGCTGCTTGTACGATCAATTATATTATACGATAAGACTATTATATGATACTCGGTTGATACTCTTTTGCTTTAATATAGTTCACTGTTGTTTTGATACAACACGTATAGCGTAGGAGAATAGCTGCGAAACATATAACATATTGTTTAGTATATTGTGTATATTATTGTTTGTACACTGTGCACTGTTATTATGATACAATACAAAGGTTGCAGACCATTCAATGAATTCTACATCGGCTGACTGTGTAAAGGTTGGATATACTTTTGAAAACTCTTCTGAGAATTGCAACTGCTATATTCTAAAGCAAGGTTGTAAGTAGATTTACTAATTGGTGCATGATATTTTTTTGGGAATGTCCCCAATCGATTAGATTTTTCCTATTATCTACTCCTAGTCTGTACCATAGTTTTGGTTCTTTGCCTTCAGCATACAGTCTGTCCTTTCTCCAGGTCGTTGATCCATTTGCAAGGGAGGCCTAAGGAATTTTGGCTCTTTTGATAGTGATAAGAAAAAGTATCGTGCAACACGAATAATAAAGACATTCCCGAGTTCCGCATTTAACGGAATAAAGTGTAACAGTAACCGTTTAGCACATTTTCGTGCGCCAGCGTATCTGACCGTTATTCCTCTCACAATCGGGTGGCATTGCGTCATCCTAACGTTACCTCATTGTTGGCTTTGATCACTTTTCGGTATTTCTGAAGTTAATCGAAGAATGTTTTGAGGTTTTGCTGATGTTAGGTCTGGTGCAAGCTAAGAGTCATTCAATTAATATGCGAAAGTCTAGTTTCAATTCAATAAAAATTACACTTAGTTCAACAGCATACTGCGAAATTATGTTTCCGCAAAATGCTGTTTTCTCGAAACCAATTAAATTAGAGTCTCAGTATTGAAATATTGGATATGGTAAAATCTTTTTGATGCGTTCAAAATAGTAATAAAACTATAATTTTTGTGAAGAAACAAGAAAAGGAATTTTTATGTGTGGCCATTTTGAATCGCTGTCATATCCATGTAACACATCGTATAAGATATTCATAGCATTTAGGTACTTAAGTTTTTTAATGCTAAAGAAGTTGAGAATCTTGATGAAACATTGAGATAACTAACTCAGTAAATAAAGTTAATAAATTACTCAAGCTTCAAATAAATGAAATCTCCATCTGGAATCCCAGTAGTTAGACGCATTGTTAGCTTAAGATTAGCAAAATGATTGCGAATGAAATTAACTTGGTTATCACGTCATATCGCGTGCTTGTGAAGATAATAGTTTAATAACCGGCCGGTTTTCTATTATGTGATTATGAGGTTTCTAGTGAATTGTATTCTGAATCGTTATCTGCGTATTCAAGCTTGTTATTTTTAGTGAGGTCAGGAGCGTTGAGGCTGGATGTATTGTTTTTGTTTGCATTTACATCCGTAGTGTGTTATTTGGTTGCTTCTGTAAGACGAATGACAGATATTTTATAGGAATTGTCTATTTCATCCCTAAACAATGTTGTTGTCGAATGGCCCTATTGCACAATAAATCGTGATATAACGGTAACGGTGATGTGCGAATGCACGGAGCTATTATCTGATGATTTTAACATTGTCACGATTTTGTTTCGTCACTTGTAAAGCTGTAATGTTTATTTCGTGACGATAGGTTGGCAGATGCTCTGTTCCCTTCATAGTTGTAGTCTTGCCTAGAAATAAACTTCTATTTCATCTATATTCACGTAGACACGCTTATGGATCTTCGTAGTTCCCAGAAGGAAAGGAATCCTCTTTGGACTCTACCGAGGGCTATGTCAGAGTCCTACTGACAATTCCCCGAGATCCCTCTTGCATCTTGTGACTCTAGCCTTGCTTTTACTACTATCTCTACACAAATATCAAAACCGTATCACTATTGGTTCATAGCCCACTTTCGCTCAGGACCTGCATGAGGCTTCAAGGTGTTACAAAATAAAAACTCTAGACTTTGAGGCCTTAATCACCACCACATTTGGCAAACAAATGAGTTATTGTGGAATGTTGATTGCATTGTCCAAATACGGGAAATTGCTAGCCTAAACTAGTAAACACTTTCTTCTAAAATCGTTGATTTAGCTTGAACAATCTGAAATGGTAGAAAGTGTGGTAATTGCTATCAACTAGAACACTCAAATAAAATGTTTAAATGTTTGTGTGTCATCGTGATGACATGCGCAGGAAACGCTTTTTGCTATCAAATATGTGGAATTTAATTCACGTAGGTGTTTGAGATAATCTGGTAAACTGTTGCAAAGTTAAATTGATAAATTTACATTTTACAGTTAAATTGATATATAATAAAAAAGAGTAACCGTGGAGTTTCTTGCCGGCTCTTCTCCATAGGAAACGACCAATTGGAACCTAGCTTCTGACGTTTCATAAGTGCCCTTGTAGGTTTATGTGAAATAAAATATTTTGAATTTGAATAAAACATGTAACGTTAAATGCGCAAAACGTCAGACACCCCAACTGATTTATAATTCAATGGACCTGTTTCAGAGAGTAAAAAAATCATTAAAAAAATTGAAAAGGTTTTATATGCTTTTTTAGTTTTACTGGCAATGCTGATCGTTTCTTGCGTCTGCGACGACGCTCTATCGAGGGTGGGGTGGTACTGTATGCAAGATTCGTATTTGCATTAAAATAAAAGCTAATAATACCCCGCGTATGAAAAAAATTAAATTGGTTGATAACAATTTGTGTTTGTTTACCTATTTTGGCGGGTTTGCGCATGGGATGGCTTGATCTGTTAATAAATAGACACGGTAACGTTTTTTTTTTTTAATGTGACCGACCTATGTTAAAAAGAGGTTCAATTGATTCTGCTGGTTATTCTAATCAAACTATTTTCAGGTTTTGCGCATTTAACTTTACACGTTGTATAAATTATATTCAGACTGACATTGTTAACACGCAGGGGGTGATTGATCCTCGTTCACACTATGTATATTTATAAGCTTTTGTCCCGTTGTTAGGACAACTATACAAGGAGTAATGAGGTTTTTCTGAAATGACGTTCACATGGTGGCAGCACTGAGACGTCAGGTCCGGACACCTGTCAAAAGTGTCAAAGCGCCTATATTTCCTTTAGTCGTAACTGAATGATGAACGAATGAATGAAACGAATGATGAACGTCATCACATATTTTATATTCATTGTCGAAATAGAAGACCTCTTATCAAAGTGACGCCAATTGGCGGCGTGAATTTTCATGAAAACTCTCATTGAAATAACGAAAAAGTAGACACGGTAAAAAACAGCTGCTCTACAGCTATTTTTCCTCGCGATTTCAGGTTTGTTCTCATCGTAAAAGTTGTTCATAAAGATGAGTACAATGACCACGTAAGAGGCTTGCTTATGCTTGCAGTTATTTCAATTACAATATTGTAGACTAGTGTTATAGCTGATGACTATTGATAGGCTCTCAACCTATTTGTAAGTAAACTGATTTTGTACGACTCTAATAGTCGACTCAATACAAAATTCCATATCTAAATATTAACAAATTATATCTGCAAATACCCTTTTAAACAACTGCAACAGATACATACAAAGAACTTGTATTCAAAAGCTCCATTTATTCGCAGTCAAGCTCTACCTAAATGGCATGTATGCCATTCCTAGGCTAACCTGTTCAAAAAACATTTAACTACCAACTTTATTACCATAATTATACGTAAAGTGTAAATTGTAATGACAAATTAATGGTCACGATTGTTCAGTAAATGCCAGGTATGACAAGGCTAGCCACCGCTCTCACGGAAATGATAATTATAAATGTTACAGTAAGTTTATTAAGTCAGTCATATTGTGAAAGGGCTAACTTGCATTATTTTACGTTGAGTCAACCTTAGGAAATTCTATTGTTAGAACATGTAGTTAGTACGTTTTATTATGTAAGAATGGATTGCATTTTGATGAGAATTTAATGGATTCTCTTATAGTTTTTTTTGTAATCAATATTGTAGAGGCTAAATTAATTTTGTTGGTTAACAAGAATATTATGACAACAATTTCGATAGGCCACATAAAAAGCTAGCATTTACATTCTGAGTCTATTTCTAGTCTAATATTTATTTTATCTAAACTGTTAAGCAAATTAATATAAATAAATAACATTTGCTATTTTGAAATGAGGCCAGTGACGCACTCGATTAGTAACAAGAGAAATATTATTATTTTTAAGTGTCTTTTAAATACTGGTTACCATAGTAATAAAATCAGTGTGTAACTATGTAATCCTAACTAATATTGTAAATGCGAATATGAGGTTGTTTGTTTGTTACCCTTTCACGCTAAAACAGCTGAATGGATTTGGATGAAATTTGTCACATGGGTAGACCATTATCAGGAAAAGGGCATAGCATACCTTTTATCCCGATATTCCCACGGGATCGAGACTTATGCGGGAGAAACCGCGGGGCGCAGCTTGTTGAAAATAAACTACTGTCTGACATTTATTATGTTTTAGTATTTTGTATCATACATTTTATTTTTTAAAGGCTAAGGACAAAATATGAGCTTAGCCTTAGCCTTTTCCCAACTATGTCGGGGTCCGGATGCAGCTGGATACCAGTATTTTACAAGGAGCGACGGCCTATCTGACCTCCTCAACCCAGATACTGGGTAACAAGATACCTCTTGGTGAGACTGGTTGTCAGACTTTTTGGGCTTTAGACTACGTAACGACTGTCAAATATCTACGAATCACAGCCGGGACCAACGGCTTAACGTGCTTTCCGAGGCACGGAGGGGTCACGATATGTAATGGATGGTCACCTATCCACGAAATGACCGCGGCAAGCAGCTTACTTAACCTTCAATCGACCTGTGCGGCTATTTTTATTTAGCCTCGAGCTCCTTAAGTACATAATTTCTGCGAGAATATAAATCCCCAGTCTCCAGCATCAAAGACTCAAAAGCTTTATAATGTTACAAACTTTATAGGTACTCTGGAAAGCTTCATGCATGCTTCTAAAGGTCAAGTGCATTTATATAAAATGCGAATCAACCGTGTGTTATTTTAAGGCTCTGTGCACTTTAGACTACGCTTTGTTTATATTCCTACCACCGCACCGATAGATATTCGTAAAATATTAGCTATAACCTTCGTCAATTTCTTGCCTATAACGTTCCCACTGCTGGTACTCATAACTCATGGCTCCTGCCTGTGACGGAGTATTATTCTTGCGTACATTTTCAGTTTTAGACTTTCCGGTTAAGTGGACAATTATTGACCAAAAACCCTGATAAGTGTAAAAAAATTGACCTCTAAAATTAATTTGGTAAAAAAATAATTGAGAACCTATTAAATTCTCATTAAAATGCAATCAATTCCTACATAATTAAACGTATCTACAAACAAACTAAATTTTCTAACCATCGAGTTTCCTAGAGTCGTGTCAACGTCAACATAATGCCAGTTAAGTTACGGTTTCATAAGAGCGGTGGCGTCACTAAAAACTAATGACGTCACTAAAACGATATTTATGAAGGTGTGTTATCCTAGATAACGTTTTTTGACTCCGTAAAGTTAAACCCCGCTGCTCTTCTAGGAAAACGTCGCATGGGCCTTTTCACAAAAATAAATAATACAAAGGCAATGCTGCCAGTCTTCAGCAGGGCTAACATGACAAGCACGAGAAAGCCCTCTATCTCGTTTTGTCGAAATTTGTCTACAATTCTGACGTCATTCTAATCCCTAACATGACCGTAAACGACGAGATATCTCGAAAAAGGCACTTTGACACTTCTATCTCGCGACGAGAAACCGATGTTGCAAGTTATTAAAAACAAATTATTTTTTTGATAGCAACATCGGCTTGAGATTCCGTTTCATTCATTCAATGTTGCCGATTTTCTTTTCACAAATGCCTCTAAACTAGACTAAAAATCACCAACATTTTGATTATTCCTGTCAACCGACGATTTTCCATTCTGAAATAGACTAAAGTGACACAACTTAACTATATTTTAGTTTGACGGCACAGCTATTAATTTAGTGAAAATGGCAATTTTGCTATTCAGAATTTTACGTTCTTCACATAAAATGTTGATTGTCTAAGTATATAATCGCGATTAAAAAATGAACTAAAATTCACACCAACACCTCGAAGGTGCAAAAACAATACTGTCTTTTTTTTCTTTTCTCTTGCTTTTATCTCGAAAACGGTGTGTCCTATCGCAAAAATAATGAAAATTTCGACCCCCTTTATGAAACCCATAAACCCCTAACACTCAACATGTAGGTAATATTTTTTCATATTTTCCATACAAAAAACGAAAAATTCCATCTAAAACACGTCGTTTCAATATAAATAGTAGTTTAAAACTAAGTATTTTCATTATTAATATATTGTAAAATAAAATGATGACTTAAATAAGTACAATTATGAAACTGCCATGTTATTTTGGAGTTTTTTTTTTGTATCATAATTTTGTCTACTCTTCTCGTCGTCAAAATCGACGACGAGTAAATACGACTAAATGATAGAAAAATCGGAGATTATCTCGTGTTGAATTGTCAAAAATCGAGATAACTAAGGTGCCATGTTAGGGTTTATCGAGTAAACATCAATTTTGACAGAAGGAGTCGACTATTTTGTATGGACGCGCTGTCAGAAAACGAGAAAGTGACCGAAATAGACAAAAATTACTCACGCGAGAGCGAGTAATTGTCGCGTGTGTCATGTTAGGCCTGCTGGGCACGTTTTCGGAAGAGAACGATGCGCACGACTACTTCGAGGCCTGTTTTGTTTTTCTATTTATTTGTATAGTTAGACATTTAATTTATTACGTGTAAATAATTAGTTGTGAATCCATAATAAATACTATTTAATACAAACATTATTTTAACGCTAGAGTACATTATCAGCGTTACAAGAAATTTTTTGTTCTACTATTGAATGTTTCTTCAATCTAAATTAATTATTCCGGAAGACATTTAATATAAGCTCATCTTTCCTTCCCAGATGATTAAATCAGATGGATACTGTAACATCGTAGGTAGGTTCTAAGAATGTAGATGACAATTGTCTTCATACTCTGAAGACAACACAAAGGAAAGGTTGCATACCATTTTGCAATTACTCAGAACATTACCTTTTTCTTGTGTAATCAAATGTACCAAACTACCTACTTGTAGCTTAGTCTTCCGCACAGATAATATGAGGAGATTTTCCCATAAAACTAAGATATAATTGAGAATGGAACAATGCGCTCGCTGATTTACATAAGCTGGTTATTTTTTAATTAGAAAACGTTGTTACAGTGTGTCTTCGTAATTTCAATAGATCGTTGATATAAATTGGAGGACAAGTCAAGTTGGAACTTGTTGATTAAGTTTTGGAACTTTTATCTAAAATTAGAACAAAAGTGTGAAACACTTCATCAATCTTAAAATGGTAAAGTTCGTTTCTTCAAAAGTATAAAAGAAAAAAAAAAAAAATTCCTCTTTATGCGATACTCACTATTGCAATGTTTTAATGAAAATGATTTGCATTACGGAAATTCTCACGCTTCAGCTTTTTTTTTGCTGCTACAAAGAGAAACACTTTATTTAAATTATGTCATTAGATTAATATTTTTTATTTTATTTTTGTAGGACTAGAAAACTTAGGCCAAGTCCTTTTTTATTATGAATTTCGTAACAAAGAAGATGAGATACAACAATGAAATATCATTAATGCCAATAAATATGATGCACCAAATTGCAGAGACGAAAAAAAAACATAGTCCACACATAACCAACCCGACTCGACCGATCTCAGAAAGTAGACACGTTACTCATAAATCTAGGTCACCAAAATCAATGTATTAATTATTCAAAAACAAGTTTTTTACCCGATGTAATCAGTAAGATGATCGATGCTTGTCTGGAATTACTGTTCCATGCATCAACATAATTAATATTCAAACAGAACAATAATATTCATAGAAGCCAAATATAATATTTCTTAATGAATACTATTTGCATGAATATCACTTAGCTATCATAATTTTGTGCTCCAGATACCACGGAGTAAATACAAAGTCCAGATACATTAAGTTATGATAATGTGTGTTTGAAATATGCATTCCTAATGTTTGCTTAAAATGTACATTTATTATACTTACTTACCTATTAATTTATTAAAGGTTAAAGGTCATTTATCTGTATTAAGTATTATTAATTTATTCTAGAGGAAATGGAGCAAAAGAAGCCCATAAATCTGACAAGCGGTCTTACCACTTACTGTAACCGTGTTGTGGAGGTCAGATAGGCAGTCGCTCCTTGTAAAACACTGGTATTCCGATGCATCTGGTTAGACTGGAAGCTGACTCCAATGTTTTTTTTTTAATTCGATCTAAGTCTTTTACTGTGTACAAAATATTTTTATTTTACTCTAGGATCACTCAAGATTCTAGATTAAAAACTGACTGAGACTCAAGATTCAAGTGGTTGCGTCCGCCCTAAGGGTTTTTCTCAAGAATCTTCTCTAATTAAAATAATATTACCTGTGAGGTCTCATAAAAGCGCCCATCAATTCCCGCCTTCTCCAGATTCGTCAAATCCGAACTTAGTCATTTTCCTTATTTTCTTGGTACAAACAACAGCAAAAATAACTCTAATAAATACTAAATAAACGTGGGTAGAATGCAAAGACGTATTGAGACAACTTTTAAATTGAAAGATTCGTATTTATAAATCTTCTAACAAAAAGTTGTTGTTTTAAAGAACAACTTGGAATACTGAACAACATCGTGGGTGTTAATAAGTAGTACAAAATATCGAGACTTATCAATTATTATTATGTCTATTTTAAATAACTGTATTATTTACGGTACTGGGCTGGGCTCAATACTGTATCCTGTACTTACTCAAGTAGGTCGGTAGGTAGTTGAAGAAAATCTGTAAAAAACATAACACTCCTTTTTTGGTGTAGGTAAATCATCGTTATCATTTTCTTGACCTTTCGGGTTGAGATGACTCGGGCCGAGCTGTCACTGACCCTTTATTGCGTCGTGTTTATATGTTGAAGGTATCCAACTTATATTTATAACTTTGGCGAAGTAAACGCGAAAATTAATTTGAATTAAAATCAATTCCAGTCAACGCGGAAATTAATATCCGGTTATTCGATTACAGGTAGGAAATTCAATCAAGTTTAGGTCTTTGCTAAATTGATGCCGTTACGATATCGTACGTCGGTAGAGCTCAAAATAAATACTATGGTATGGTCAATGATATTATATGTAAAAAAGAGGTAGATAGGTTATAAACGTTCCGCAAGTGGCACGTCAAAAGTTGGCTAATTAGCCACATTTTCTTCGTTTTGTCTCTTTTTCGCTCCCGATAATTACGACATGCCATCCTACTTCCACGTGTCATATAATAGTGTGACATAGTGCCGTTTTTGAAGATAGAATGTTAGGTAGGTAACCTATTTACGTCTTTTTACTTCTAATATCATTGGGTATGGTAGGTATGTTCATTATGAGCCATACTAACTACTTGGTTGCTTATTACCCTTTGAGTTAATGCAGTGTAAAAAATTTAGAAATAAAAGTGACAATGACACGCATATAATTTGGACTTTGTAAAGTACTGTAACTGTACTTTGTAAGTAGTTTTGGGGGACTGTCTTATGTAATTTTGACGTTCAAAAAGTTCTGATTCTCAGCCTAGTTTGAATAAATGACTTTTGAATTTGAATTTGAACTACAATGAACACTATTCTATGTTTTTTAAATAATTATCACGTTAAAATTTAAGTTATTTATTTATTTATATCATCACTTACAACTATTATTACAGGTACAACCCAATGAAGTAGTGTGTAGTTATCTATATTAAAATTGCTTAGTAGTCTTATTGGCTAGATTCATCATCTGCCTTGTCTTTTCCTTACTATGTTGGGGTCGGCTTCCAGTCTAACCGAATGCAGCTGAATAGCAGTGTTGTTTGGAGCGACTGCCTATCTGACTTCCACAACCCAGTTACTGGGTAGCACGATACCCCTTGGTAGACTGGTTGTATAGGCTAGATTATAATTAATTATTAAAAACGTGGTTCGTTTTAATAAAGGATAAAAAAGAGACTGAAGAACAGTGTCAGTGTCAGATTCAAAAGTGCCTGTAAATGGTTTAATTGAAATAAATGCTTTGAGTTTGAGTTTGAGTTTGTCGGTTGCTTGCCATAGAGTAGTATCTGCTCAAAACAACAATAATAAAAAGTAAAGTAAAGAAAACATATTTTTTTTAAAGAAGAGCAGAAAATTAAGCTAAAGTGTAAGGTAACAAGGCTAACAACGTGTTTTCTTTTAATCCCAACCCTTTTCGTAATAAAAAAAGGGTAACACATGTAATCCTCCCGGAGCAAGGTGACCTTCTTACGTTATCCTTAACCTTTAAACTGTTTACTATAACACCCACGCCAACTTCTTGATTTAAACTTGAACTTCTAAGGAAATGCGATCTAATGTACGTGGGTTTGAATCGCCTGAAGTCATTGGAAAGCTTCTACTTACTTAAACAATAACGGTAATTAATTTAGCAATATATGCCCTAGATATAGAATAAGATATAGGTACCATCGAAGAAGTTCATATCTGTAGACAATAAGGACTATTTCTGCTTGCCGCGCTCGACCGCTATAGAACCGGGGCGGTAACAGATGTGGTCATCGTGTTCACGGGATTTTGTTTTCAAACTGTTTAAATATGAAGTTCTTCGATATTACCTAGGTAGTGGTGCCACATACCGGCCACAGTGCTGGCTGTCATGAAAATGATGGCAGCGGATGATGAGCTTGACATTACGAAGTTGAAAACCGCTCTCTAGGAAAACAACAATTTACTTTCATAAATAAGGTTTCAGTGACGTCATTCAAAAAATTATCGTAAATTGCGGGCGCTATGTGGTGGTCATCGCTCTTCTAGGAATCCATAGCTTTAGTGAAGTTTCAAGTTACTGGGAGTTTTTGTCACGTGTTAAAACAATTACGAGCTTGACTGTACTTAAGTATCTTTCTATATACTGCTGTAAAGGTTAACACGTGGTTAGTGAAAATATCAATTTTCGTTTGAAAATCACGTTTAATGAAATGCTGCTGGAAATCCAAAGGTCATCTCCGAAAATAACCATTTAATGAAACACCCGCAGGCTATTTCATTTAGTTTGCTACCTACCAGCTTTGATTTTATGATAATTTTCATGAAGCGTGGGTATTTCCTGAAAATTATCGGTAAAATAACTATATGTGCTAAAGAAAAATGATCTTTGATATCCTGGTTTAGGTCTACTCTTGAACTGCTCCAGTCAAATATACAATACAATAGACTGAATTACTCAGAATTCAATCTATTGAATTGAAGAAGCGGATACAACGGGAATTGTTTGGACGGCTCCACGGAGCCCGTTCAAAATACTTTTTTATCGCGAACGGTTTTGTCATCAGAAAAAAAAAAAAACTAAGCAAGCTTAAATCTCAAAGGTTTTGTCGTAAAAAAAACTATTTGGTTTTCTATAAAGAAGTTACATCGTTTATTAAATCCAAAAGTACAATTATATTGTAATGAAGACTTTTTGATTGACTGGTTGTAGTTTATAGGTCAATAGTTAGCATGATTGGCAATTACGAAGAAGATAGGTTTCACTAATTGGCAATCACTACCTAAAAAAACTTTTTCAATTTCCAAATTGATAAAGAAAAAAATCTCCAAACGAAAATAAACTGAAAATTGAAATGCTATAAAAAACCTGCATTGTTCGATAGGTTCAATTCTCAGTATTGAAAACGGCTTTGAAAAGGTCATAGCGTTGAATACAGACAAATCTCCCATTTTCATACTTTTATGTTCATGCAAACTCGACGGATAATTTTTAAGCTTCTGCGCGTGCCTTATCTAATAGCTCACACACTCAAAGCTATGACCCCTTGAAGTTGTTGCTGCTACTTTGCAAATATATCCCATTTAATATGTTGGAACATTGTTTTGTTAAAAACTATAAAACAATATTTTTCCTATCAACTCACACTGGACCCGCATGGTGGATTATAGCCTCTCACAGAGGAGACCTGCGTCCCAGCAGAGGGAATTTTATAGGCTGATTATGCTCATGATGAAACTGTACCTCTGTCATTGCATTTTAAGCAAGTCATTTCTTATAAACAGTATCCGCTTTTATAACAAGTTGCCTAAGTCGGTTACAGAACTTAGCGATGGGAAGTTCAAAACCCACATTAAACGCGTTCTTATCAAGAATGCATATTATAAAATTAAAGACTACGTTGAAGACAAGGAAGTTTGGCAATAATTCCTTCTGCACATGTGGCTTCCCTGGTAGCTCATTAACGACAAATTCTATAAGTCTATTAACTGCTCCCAAATTACCATGTTTATATATATATATATATTTTTACATTTTTATTTTTACATTCTTCCTTGACATTTAAATCACGCTATTATTTGACATTATAATATACCTACAATTTAACTTTAAATCTTTATTAGTGGCTTTTGTGATCATGATAATTATTCAGAATTGTAATATCAATCACGTCATTTCGTTTTTAATACTTTTTTATTTTTAATAATTTATTTATTTTTATATAGATTATTTTCTATTTTGTGAATGTGAGAACGCTGTAGGCTTAGTGGATTTGCTGACCATAATTATTTTGTTAAGTACCTGGTACCTGTTGAAAGACCTACACTGTCCTCCCATACCTAATAACACTGTTATTTGAAAATATTGTAAAAACCAATTATTTTTAAAAGAGTAACCGTGGAGTTTCTTGCCGGCTCTTCTCCATAGGAAACGACCAATTGGAACCGTGCACCTAGCTTCTGACGTTTCATAAGTGCCCATGTAGGTTTATGTGAAATAAAATATTTTGAATTTTTTGAATTTTGAATTGTAATAGTTCATCAAAATCATAATTTCAGCCGACAGACGTCCACTGCTGGACAAGGCCTCTCCCAAGCATCGCCATACTACGTCGTCGTTACACCGTTCTAGTTACTAAAACACAAAAGAGGTAACACTATCTCAAAGAAATCTCTTCATATCTATCGTCATCATCATTTACTCAATTCATCTCGATTCTTGTTATTACCGTCTTATCCATCTATACATTACCAAACGTACAGCCAACCTTTATTTACCTTTCAACTCAAATTCAGACTACATTCCTGCAAACGTGCACCGCCCCTCAAGGCTCCCTTCACACGCCGATCAAGGCCGACTGTTGTCCTAATGATCACTTATCTTGGCTATCTGCTCGACATTGCACGATGCTGTTGCAAGCCTTAACAGATCATTTAGTTACAACATCGATTTATCTGCACGATTTTGGGATTAGAGCGTTCGAAAATTCAGCGGTGGATAATAGATTTATAAAAGCTGATTTAAATTGTAATAAATACGATTGATCTATAAAGAACTACATAGCTGTTGCTTGCGACTAAAGCACCATTATCACGATGCAAGTTTTTTGCCTGTATGGCATACAGTGAAATTAAAGCAATAAAAGACTTGCATCGTCTAAACCAACTGTTAAAACTATAGCAGTATGAGGAACATGGTGTAAAGTTCACTCATCCTCTATAGAATAGGGAGGATCAGTGTCAGGGCTGGTGGGCAACTGCCCGTCGATTGATGTCCGGAAGTTATAAATATGATGATCGCGCGGTATACTCTGCTTGCGCGATGCAGTGCCGTCAGTGTGTTGAGTAGTAAGCTTGTGGCTATGTAGATGCCGCCACAAGACGGTGCAACTGTTATCGTTGCTTTGACTTGTGTCACGCTACAGGTAATTAAATTGCACCTTGTAAATTAGGCTTTAGTTAGCATTCAAACTTCAACCTTCGGTTTGGTCAGCTCAGAGATGATTTCGAAAACTTCCCAGTAGCTGTTCAATCTCTAAATAAGGTTCTCACCTTTCCTTGTTTCTCACTGTCTTCAGTGGTTTAAGCTGTGCATTGTTCTCAGTCACGAAACTGTTTTATAACATACCTACCTACATACCAGTAAGACCCCGCAGAAACGTTGACAAAACATAAGACGACCAAACGACCTATAAAAGTTTCCAGGAGAAACTTGCATGCGGCAAAAGAAAACAGACCTATACTAGGTCCAACCTGGAAGGCCATTTGAAAGTTTTAATAGCCCGAATTCGACCAATACTTCCATAATAGTTGGTACAGTTACTAAACAAATATAACTTATTTTACGCCATTTCTATCTACAGTCCGACCGTTGATAGAATGCGTTCTTGACAGCTGTCAGTTTCATACTAACGAATATGTGTTTTGCGAATTTGATCCTTATTACTACTTGAAATTGTCCAACGGCTGGACTATAATGCTTTTATGGTACTCGTAGTTCATGTGGCAATCAGAACATTTTGACTTACAACAAGATTAGCTACACGATAGTAGGATTAGACTCATTATGCGTCTACAGTTGTAAAATTTAAGACCGTCTTTATGCGATTATGATAAGTTCAGTGTGTAGTAAGAGCAATCTGAAATCAAAAGCTCAATTTTCAACCCTCTGCTTAGCGTCGAAAGTTGAAAATTAAACAGCGCGCTTTCATTTAGGCATTCATTTAAGTGTCGTCTAGCGTTAATGATAACGGGCATTAGTGCTTTTGTTAGAGAAGGTTTAGTATGCCAGACAGCAGCGACTAAGGCTACGAATTTAAATAAATAACATATCATAATTGGCTTTACCTTTATCTAATTTAACTTTGACGTTAAGCATATTAATAATAAATCATCTGTTCCCAGCAAATCCTCTTAACGAACCACGTTGTTAGGGATGAAATTTTTTTTTAAAGCTCGAGTTCTTATTCAAAGGCCTTAACTTTGACCTTTGCTGTTAGAAGCTTGACGTCAGTAATATTAATTTATTCCTAAAAAATAGCACATCTTTTTATACTTACGAAGCTGTGAATGTCTGCTCTTGAAAACAAACAAATCGCAACTCACGGACTATGATCATTACTCAAAAACTTACGACCAACATTTCCCTTTGGTATTCATCTCCGCTTTTGTATGGCAGCTCTATTGTTTTCACTCAACACTCCGTGCGATGGTAGTGGTGTGAATTATTCACGTCGTAGTAGCTGGAACGAGGTGGCATTTTAAATAAAGAACCCCGTAAGGGCTGCGGGTACTGCGCATGCGTTAACTCGAGCAACCCTCACGTTTCCAATATGGCGCCGACCGCCACAAGTTAAGCACGCGTTCGCTATTTACAATATTCTAATTAGAGATTTCATGTATGACTTGAAAAATATAACAGAATTTATTTAAATCCACAGTGTGTTTTGTATACAAAATAAAAATGATTTGGTGAAATTTTGTTGTGGTGTTGTTAGTGACGCAGTGCGATCAGATGTGTTTGATCACGTTATAAGTGTAGTAGGTCGTTTACGGTAGTTCAGCGCTGTTGTGTCGTGCCAATGCGTCAATGAATGTAGCCAATTTCCTTACATCTTAATTAGCTTAGTTAAAGGAAGACCAAACATTATTTATAGACCGTTAGCAATTAATCCGTATCTAAGATAAGTCGTGAGAATAAAATCAATTTAAAAGTTGTAAAATCAATCAAGAATAATAAATAAACATTTCCCGCGCTTAAAATAGCTTGTTCCAAAAAAACCAAACCTCCCAATATAAAAATTTTCGCGGGTTTTCTACCTAGTGACCAACATCAGTCAAGCTGCGTCGCTCGAAGGTATCGCCCGCGGCTTTGCTGCTGGGTACAAGGCCAGTCTCTGGACTGGTCGAGCCAGTCAGAAGTCCTGAGGAACCAGCCTTGGACGTCGCTCAAGACAAAGCTTACTGGGGCAGCATCGCTACGGCTATGACGAGTAATTATTATTTTTAAACATGGGATCGTACCTAATGCATCTTTTATTTTGACTAGGTACCCCGATTTCCGAGGTAATTTAATGCGTGAAAGCGTGCAAGGTAAATGAGAGGTAGGTACTTACCTAATTTATGTAGGCCGTGACTATACCTAACGGCTGATGAACAGCTGACCCACATATCTAAGGCGCTATAAACTATCATCATTATTAGCCATTTATAAGCTTCCCCATTTGCCAGTATCCTGATTTAGCAGTCTAGGGTTCGGCACGAGTATTTTTGGCTCGCTAAAATGTCATAGTTCAATAGGAACTGCTATCCATCAATAACATGTAGTTTGAAGTTTGATCTAACTTGGCCATTATAGCCAGAAACCATATAAATTTTTATAAGTTTCCACATACCAGCATAAAACTTTTTCGGACATATAACTTATATTTCCAATTACCAGTCTTTATTAAAACGTCAAGCATTATAGTTTTAGCCTTCCATTTAAAGGAAATTGCGACTCTACTCACTTAACAAGTGCATTTATTAAATTTTATGTGAAATCCGCACTGTGGCCCTGACTAGACTAGTCATAAGTTCCCTTGCAACTGCAATGAAAACTTATAATAAATGCATCCTTCTTGCTGCCTTGTTCCTTAGGTGAACGCATTCGAATGCAATTCAAAATTGGAAAATGACGCAATGAAAAAGAAAAAAAAAACTGTTGCCATAGCCAAGCGATAGCTATTTTAGCAACAGTTTTTATTTTGGTAGTCTGCTGTAGGTACACTAGCTTATTATTAAAGTCTTAAAAGTTGAAAAAGGTTAGACAAAAACGCAGAACATTTAAGTTTACTTTGACGAGTTTTTCATCTGAAAATAAAGTATCTCGGTAGGTACTGTACTTATCACGAAAGAAATAATTATTTTTAACATGTAAGTAACTAATGTTATACTTGAGAACAGTTATGAAAAATACAACATCCTAGGGCGGACTTGTTAATTTGTTTTCAAAACTTTGGTTTAGTTAGGTTTGGCGATTTAGAGGCAGCCAAATTAAGTTTTCATGAATTTAATAAACGTATTTCCGACATTTCTCAAGAAACGGTTTACTTCGGTACGAATCAAAAGCGTGAACTGTCGAATTCATAACTTAATTAACTGGTGAACCAACAAATTAAGGCATAAAGTAATGTCGTAAGATGAACGGGAAATGGGACTGTGACCATATTGCTGGGCTTCGATAACTTTTGGGGACAAATTTTTCCGAGACAAAAGAATTAGGTTTAAGATAATATCTGCTGAATACAAATATAATATTTTATGCATACTCGTACCTAACTTTACCTAATAGCAAAATGTTGCAAACTAAGGCCCATATTACAGAAGCTCACTCAAGACTCAAGCATTACTTAAAACTAGTTTCAATCAATCACAAGGCTTTAAACGAGTTTTAAGAAATGCTTGAGTTTTGAGTGAGGTTCTGTAATACGGGCCTAAAAGTTGTAAGTGTTACATATTTGCAATATACAGTATCAATCAATCTGCCCAGCGTTTTATCAACTATATTGGGGTCGGCTTCGGTCTAACCGAGTGCAGCTGAATAACCAGTATTTTACATGGAGCGACTGCCCCACAACCCAGAAACTGGGTAATACGATACCCCTTAGTAAGACTGGTTGTCAGACTTTCGGGCTTCTGACGACCCGTAACGACTATCAAAGATCCATGAATAACAGCCGGGACCAACGGCTTAACGTGCTTTTCGAGGCACGGAGGAGTCTCGGTTTGTAAAGATGCTGATTCACCCTTCTACAGACCAACCCCGGCAAGCGTAGCTTAACCTGATGGATTGACCCGTGCGGCTGTTATTACTTAGCCACGAGCTCCTCCAATATATAGTAAATATTAATAAGTAGCTCTTGAAATATATAGTACGCTATAGCGTTACATCAAATTGTAAAAGTGATGTTAGTATAAATTATCGGATAGTCAAAGTTTACTTACGTTCTGGAACTTTTAAATTGACAATGCAACAGCTTCCTCTACAAAGAAAAAGCACAACGAAGTTAGCTTAGAGAAACTTGAACACTTTTACAATTTCAAGTTAACCGTGGAAAATGTTTTCGAGCTCGTAACCCTATCTACCAACCCCTTTATTATTTATGCACAATTAAAGCCCCACCCCTGCCTTTGCACGGGACTTACTCGGGGAAAAATAAAAATTATAAATTCAGTTCCCAGAGCCAATTATCCGGCGACATAAGTAAGTAGTCAGATTAGGAGCGGTAAACGGTAATCAATTTGGCGTGAATTTTAACTAGGACAGACGCAACACTTAGGCTATGAGCGTTTAGCGGGTTAGTTGAATGATTTATTGAGCTAAACCATTATTGTACCAGTGTATTATGGACTAACTTCCGCCAGTAGCATTGCCCGCGTGATATCTATATAATTATAGCAATAAACTGGAGAAAGAATTTTTTAAATCATTCGATGGTTTTGAGTGTATTAATTTTTTAAACTAAAATACCAATCTTTTCTCTGTATAATTTTAGTGTAGATGTAGATAAAAATAGGTTGAGTACCGAAATGACCACTAATAGAGAAGTATGGAAGAAAAATGTACGTTACGCCGGCGCCGACCCCAACTAAAATGGGTAAACGGCAAGAAAATAATGAAGCTATATCAATAATATGTCTCTATCTTAAAATTGCTGATTCAGTTTAAATGAAAACTTTAATTATGTTTATGAAGAGATTAAAAGGGAACTGTTGAAATCTTGTAAGGTTTACATAATGCAAGGTTGTTTAGAATAATAACTCTTTTCTAATATTACCATAATACCTTAATGGTTTTAAACGCATTCTGGTCGTTTGCCGTGGCTGCGTCATCATGAAACTTAAAATCCAGTTTCATAACATAACATGACGCTTGTATTCCCAAAAGTGTTAGACAGAGTTGCACCTAAAGTACATTCACATTTTGCCTAACAGAAGGTGAGTCTATTGCCATCAACCGGACACTAAAATCCAGTTTCAATTTCGGGAAATCCTGCACAAACCTGCTATTAACAGTTCCCTTGGATATCTTTATCCATCATGCAGGGCAACTTTGAAGTCTCTGTTACATTGTATACTTTAAAGCCGGATATTGGCTATCGAACCCGCCAGCAGGACTCAACTTGTTCCCTTTACATGAAATGTCAAGGTTCGCGCGCATTTACGTCACTCATCCCGCCATTTTGTATTAACAGCTGAAGCCTTGGTAATGAAATGCGTATTTCAATTAAATCTGGATTTCATGTACGTGCCTTATGTATAACGTGATTATTGAGTACTGTAAGGTTAACGCCAATGTGTGTGTTAAATTAACCTAAGTAATAATTTGATAACATTATTAATATTGTATTGATATTGTCGTGTTTGTCGTTGGTAAATTGCTTCTTAGGGCAACATATTAATTTATTAGTGATAATAACCAATCTTTATAAAATAAATAAATACGTCGTACAATCGACAGTTAGCTTGAAAAGAGTTCCTTATAGAGTTTATTGTAGCTAAATAAATTATCTAACTGCTTAAGAAAAACAATAAAAAAATATTTAAAAATTGTCGGTCTGTCACTGTTAGCAATCTTCAATTTGATCTATACGGCGGTCCCTAAACTAGATAGCTTGGGGACCAGAGTTGCGATACATCATAATGCTAAATAGAGTCCAAATCGTAAAACAATGAAACGTAAGATGGCGCATTTAATAGGAAAATAAAGAAAATCTTATTAAATATACTTTTACAAAGTTTGTAATAACATAATATCCTTCGTTACAATACATTATTATTATCTTTAATTTAACCAAAAATATGCCGTCCTTTTTTACCATTAACCTTTTCCAGACAAGGTCTGTTACAAATTGATGTTGATTTATGACGACCCACGTCATAAACCTAACATTAATATCTAGGTATATAACAACATTGTATAAAATCACGGAGTTTTATTTCCAACATTCCTGGTAATTTGAAAAACCTACGCTTCAATTTAGATATCATAACATCACGCCTGTAGACTCTGAGGGGTTTGACAGAGCTTTACTTATTATAGTACACCCTCATTTCGCCAGTTATCTTTAAATCCGAGCGATTTTAATGACGAGTCTACTGCCATCAACCGTGCACAAATACAGACTCCGGGCTGCTACTGAGAAATTGCAGATGGAAAAAACCCAATTATACTTTGCCCGACCCGGAAATCGAACCCAGGACCTCATGCTCAGCAGTAGCGCTTGCGACCACTAGACCAACGAGGCAATCATTTAGTGATCTCGCGCTCTAGACGGCCACGACCAGTGGTCGCAACGATCGGGCAAACCTATACGAATCGCGCACTTGGTTGCATCGGCCAGCTAGCCGCAGACGATACAATACCACTAGACGGCCACGACTGGCCGGAGTCGTGGCCGTCTAGTGCGCGAGATGTCTTAGATATCCTTTTGCTCTAATACTCAAAATCATATCGTGTACCTGTAGTAGGTACCTGTGTAGGTATAATTTGAGTTAGACTGTGTAGGTATATGATACGTTTTAAGTACATTAGCTTAATATTTTTGTGTAGAACCGTTACATAAACTTTCAGAATGCTTTGAGTGTGTAACTTAGGCTTAAATACTTACTGAAACTACGTGTAAGCCACATCGCGTCTAGTAATAATATGAGGATCCAACCAAACGTGAAAATGCCGCGAAAAATATATTCCTTGCAGCAAGAATGCAAGATTGTAGGTATGGTACAAGTAGGTACAGTAATCATAACCATGTCGCCGTTGGCTTTCCTACAAATTGTAGCATATTTTATTTTAAAATTAACAGTTAAATGAAGTTTTATTTTCTATTACTTGGTTGACGAATTTTAAGAAAGCTGGATAGCGAAAATATTTTGAAATAACGCTAGGTGATCGATATTTTGGCGTAGTCTTAGACCTTTACCCATTTGGTGTTAAAATGTTTATTTTTTTCTGGGCCTGCTCCTGACCTCGATCGCGCCTGATGGAAATGGATGGAGGAAATTAATGGAGATCTACAATGGAACGAGCGTGCCCAAACAATACACTCTATCTTTGATATATATAATATGTAATTATATATCTTATGTTTCCTTTCTCTGTTTCAATTTAGAACAACACCAAGCACCGCTTCACCCACACTACTAGTGTTGCGGTCACTAACAAAATGCAGTTAAACTTTTAATACCCTGAGCGGCTAGTTATGTAACATATAACCGGTTAATTGCCACCGCAGTATCCAGTTCGAGATTGTAGTTAACGCTTTACGCTATGCGGCGCAATTACTTTTAGTTAACATCAATCAATGTTGCCGCTGTACGGTTAACTTTATCAGTTTAGTGTCGTGTACCGAAGTTATATCGTTTGAGATCAATATATGCAAATTGCTTACCAGTTGTTTCCGCTTTAGTGAGTAAATAGCTTGTTCCGTGCAATTAGTTCCACGATTTAGTTCTTGAACTCCAATCAGCCTGCCTAGAAGTTTGTCGGATGCAGAAATAATGTTTTTTTTTCCTTACACAAAATAATCAACTCTTTTTATCACAGTATTGTCCTGCAGACTGAATTTCGGTCATGGCAACCAGTCTCAGCGAAGGCTAGCCATCAACGAAGGATATACCTATTACAGTGCACAAGTGCGTGCGCAGACACAGGTGTACTCTCTCTTCCCGTTCCATCTGTCAAAGTATACCAGAATACACAGTGTATAAAACCCCTTACAAGTTGCCCCACACCATACATTTGCGAGAATCCATAATTGTAGTGAAAAATAAACCAAATGAGCAGGCTCAAACAGTCACAATGACTATAAATCCAATCACATGGTCAAAGTATCAGTAAACAGCTTCTTCCTATTATTACGACATATCTTACCGCAGACCTTACCGCCTTACATGTATTAAAAACTGGCTCAAATATGCAAACTAACTTAGTTTAGCTGGCGGTGGACAATTCGCTTAACACCATAGTATACTGATATTGATTATTGATATTAGTTCTAATTACATTGTTATCCATCTTTATATGAATTATTATTTTATAGTGAGATCTAAATAAAATGCTGTGCTTATCCTTAATTCTCTCTCTTTTATAAAAACGTTGCCCCATACTAGGAATTTCTCCTGTATCGTACGTGCGTTTACAAACATTTAAACTCACATACACAAACAGCCAGACCCGGAACAACTATTTGTAGGTCATACAAATATTTGTTCCGTGCGGGAATCGAACCTGCAAGACGCAGCGCAGCAGTCAATCGCTTAACCACTGCGCCAACCATGCCGTCAATTTAGATGCATGCAATGCTATTGTATTTGTAAATGATATGTAGGTACTTGGAACGTCTTTGTGTGTATTTAGTTGGTTTGCCCAAATAATGGCGAAGGGCGGGCGTTTTTGGGGGACTGTCTGTATGTCATTTTGACGTCCGAAAAGTGCTGATTCGCAGCCTAGTTTGAATAAATGACTTTCGAATTTAAATAAATAAATAGTTGGTATGGTAATATACCCAATGAACAAGAAGTGTATCTCTAAAATAAATTAAGAAACATTTTGATACAATTTGCCAATAACTTCTTGAGGTTCTGTTCAAAGAGTCCTGCACAAAAAAAAAACTGCACAGAAGATTCTCAAGTTTTAAGGAGATTATGCTCAAAAGTGATAATACCTATACTTAATAATATTATCTATATAGAGGTATCATTTGTACGTTTGCATATAGGGGTTAAATCTTCGGAACTACTGATCCATGTGCCCCATTAGTGAAATAATTTTCGTAATTGCTACAGTATTGACCTTTCTTACAGTCCGTTCAACAGATACTGAACTGTATCTGTTGAACGGACTGTAAAAAAGGTTTGTTTAAATGTCTAATCTTATTTCAAATGGAGTATAGCTTCTACCCGTGACTTCGTGACACTGCAATACTGTAGCAATTACGAAAATGACCTTTTTTACAGTCCGTTCAACAGATACAGTTCAGTATCTGTTGAACGGACTGTAAAAAAGGTTTGTTTAAATGTCTAATCTTATTTCAAATGGAGTATAGCTTCTACCCGTGACTTCGTGACACTGCAATACTGTAGCAATTACGAAAATTATTTCACTAATGGGGCACATGGATCAGTAGTTCCGAAGATTTAACCCCTATATACAAACGTACAAATGATACCTCTATATAATATTATTAAGTATAGGTATTATCACTTTTGAGCATAATCTCCTTAAAACTTGAGAATCTTCTGTGTAGTTTTTTTTTTGTGCAGGACTCTTTGAACAGAACCTCAAGAAGTTATTGGCAAATTCTATACTGTAGGTATAAGGATGACATTAGAAGCAAACGGGTGGTTACAATACCAACTGTTTAGTGCCGTTGCCATTTATCATGCCACCAACGCAATAGAAGTCAAAATCGGTTGAAGGGACTGTAAAAAAGGTTTAGTTAGATATCTAATCTTATTTCAAATGGAGAATAGTAGAATATTATACTGAATATCAACTGCCCCGAAAATTTTAACTAAATCCCCCAAAAAGGTCGCAATGGATCTGTCGTAAAAAATACGCTTGGTAGGCTTTTGATGGGCCATGATGAGCCACGCAGTTGTAGCTTATACATCTGATTTAATCTCGTACAGCAGTCGCGATAATGCCCTGTTTTTGTGACTTTTGTTAGTGAAAACCGTGCCTCGACAACCTGCAACATTTGTGGTGTTTGGAAGGTTTAACCACGACTAGGATTCAAGGTTGGTTTCTGTGGTTAAGCTATTAGGCTCGTAGAATTCTTAAATTATTCCAGTCAGATAAAAAACTTATATTGCGGTCATAAAATTATCCTTGCTTTAAACCAACTGATTTAATTCTGAATATATTTAACCTCAAAATAGATACTCATCCTCAAATGGATCTTGAACTGTTAACTCGTTACCTCAATATCACAAAACTATAAACTGTCCTCCACTGATAGAAGGTTTTATGAAATCATCAACATAATTATGTACACAATTAAACATGTATTATTAATTGAAGCGTTTATATGCGACCACCGCATGAGCTTCCTCTTACCAAATAAAACAAGAATCGGCCCAGTAATCACGGAGAAATCGATGAAAATACATACAAAATCACATACAGACGAATGTAGAACCTAATCCTTTTTGATGTCGGGTAAAAATTAAAATTGATAAAACAATCCCCAGAAAAAAAAAACACGGAAGCTTCCGAGAACTCCTAACAATGTCTTCACAGAAAGATTTCTGTCATCATAACATAACATCACGCCTGTATTCCTCAAAGGGTAAGGCAGAGGTGAACCTTTAGTACACCCACATTTCGCCAGTTATGTTTAAGTCCCATGTAATATGGGGCGAGCCTATTGGCATCAACCGGGCACAAATCTAGAATCCGAGCTGCTACTGAGGAATCGAACCCAGGATCTCTTGCTCCGCAGTAGCGCTTGCGACAACTAGACCAATGAGGCTGTCATCTTTCATTTTATTTGCGTTATATGAGATAAGGTGAAAGTAAACTAGATTCGTACGTGTATACATCAAGCAATATAATTGCTCGGTACAAAAATACAAATAGAGCAATGCTACACATCGTTAGTCGCGCAGTGGGGCGAAACTAACAATTTTGAGGCGTCTTTTGTTTTTTTATTTCTGCTCAGTTACCTTTCTAGGCTAGATATAGGTTTTTAAATGATATGAAAAGTCGCTTTAAAGAAATGTTATTTTGAATCTTGTGCTTTTCTTTTTCCTTGACATTTCAACAGTTTGGCAGTTCCTAGGCACATAGGTATTCCAGTTCAATGACTTGTAACTTTTATTGCTTTTTAAATGCAGTAGTTGACATTCATGCGATAAAAGCTTTTTATTTTCTTCCATGCAATATGGAAAATGTGTAGTTACTCTAGAAACTCCCTTTCCGCTGAACTGAATTCATACTTCCAATTTCAAGCTATAAAACCTACATTCAACCAAATTGCAGTATCGACCTCCCACATACTGCGAAGCCAGCAATTTACATAATAATACATATTTTATTTCCACACACACTCGAAATAATTTACGACAAAACATAAAATGCAAGTGCTGGGCGAAAAGAATCCGCCATTTTGTTTTCGACAATGGAAATTTAGCATTACGATCGTAATATTGAGTTCGCAGCCTATGTTGGTAGTGTAGGAACCCGTGAGAAGTAATTACGACAGTTCATCAGGTGCGAAGTGTGCTAATGGCTTATACTTGATTGAAATGAAAGGTCTGTGGTAGAAGCCAATATCTACTGTGTGTTTACGACCAAGACTGCGGGTTAAGGTAACCGGGCAATCCCTAGAATTTGACATTGAGTTGAAAATGAGCGGTTTTAAAAAAAATCTGAATTTTTCGGTGTCACCTGTAATTTTTTGACTATTTTTGGACTAATTGGATTTGAAAATTTCAGAAAAATGTTTGACGCGCGGTTTACGTCATTTTAATGTCAAATTCCGGGGATTGACCGGGTTAATTAAGTAAAGTGTTTTGAAGCTTGAGGTCCTGGGTTCGATTCCCAGGTCGGGCCTATTTGGCGCAGCCGTGAGGCACACAGTACTATTTTAAGTTATTTTTATTTTTTCAGTTTTTTTTTTGTTTTTGTGTGAATATTGTGTGCCTTAACCTGAGTCCAATAGATTTATGTTATTTCGTTCTTTCTTTATTGAGTTTTTCCATTATGAATTTCTCAGTAGCAGCCCGGAGTCTGGATTTGTGCCCGGTTCATGGTAATAGGGTCGCCGCTTATTACATGGGACTTAAACATAACTGGTGAAATGTGGGTGCATCTCAGCCTAACCCTTCGGACATTACAAGCGTGATGTTATGTTATGTTATTTTGTAGAAACAGGAATCAGAGTAAGAACCGTTGAATCCGTTTCGGTATCAACCCATTCGACACCAATACGTTTTGTGCAACGTGGAAAACGCAGTAATGATTTTAATAAGCTGTCCGCTCTTCGTTTTTGAATCCATCGCTTTCAGATTGACCTATTTCCACGATATTGCACACTAACAAGTAAAATCCACACAATATATGCATAAGAACAACATTGAAACCTTCCAACTGCAATCAGTAACGTAAACTACGTTGACTCTATTGTTTACAACTCCTAACAACAGTTTACAGAATGAAACTACGCATTGCGATCATTCTCACGGTTGCTTTTTACTGGGTGTAACACGCAGAAATATATCACAGCTGCGGTGGTTGCATAACCAACCCTCAAACGCGAACGGGTCGTAAAGACTATGCGAAAATTTTACCGAAAATATTATGAAGAAAGTCTCATTTGAAATTGCAGTTTGATGTTTATTTTGTTTTATTTTGAGGATTTATTGAGACTACGAAATGTATGAGTTTTGTAGATTACCTACTGTGGCGTGTTGCCAGCTCAATTTTGTGAAATATGAGCCAATTGTTCAATTACTTTAACATTAGATACCTGTACCGTTACTTGCAAAATACATAAAATTGCAATTGATCGCAATGGGTTTCATTTTGAAAGTTCACCCAAGTTCATTGCGTTATAAAATTTACGTTGTTGAGCAGATGAATTTTTCAAACCTATGAAGCAATGGATTAGCGATAAACTACGTAATGAGGGTGCTGGTTTTGCCAATTTAATCAAAACACTCAAAAGTATCTCAAACTGGACACATAATCATTAATTAACTTACTTAAAAACAACCTTGACGCATATAAATACGTTGCGGTTTAAACCCACGTTTATACAGTTAGTATAGCCATATTTCACAGCTGGTGTGCGGTTATGAACCATTTTTTTGTGTCGCCGATAAAGGGTCATTACTTAACTGGTTATGTTACGTAAACCGCGCGTTTACGGGTTAATTAAACAAATTATAGTAATATTTGTTGTGGAGGTGTAACGAAGCGTGTTTATGGGACTTCTGAGTATTTTGTATGGAGTTAATTTAACTGGCTGGAATGTAAATACTTATTATTATGGTGCATTTCACTTTATATCGGTGTATTTAGTTAAACTAATTGTAGAGGTAGAGAACTTTTGTAGACTTGCAGTTGGCTAACCTACCCTTGATTCATAAAACAAAGCTCAAAAATGATACAGGTATTAAAACACATTCTCTTAACCTTGTCCACTGTCCGGAGCAAGTAAGAATTTTGATCATTATCTTTCTTTTAGCCGTACATAACACTTATATCTTTCGTTTTTTTTTTTTAATTGCGTACTAAAATAAAGTTCATACCTATCTGGATCTGTAGCTCTCACTAAGCTCTCGAAATTACGTTTAGATCCCGCAGGATTAAGCGCAATATGAATATAATCCTGGCGGATTGTTTGCTTGGTTTATAGCTACAGATTTTATCCTACATAATTTATTTATTAGTAAGAAAACATTATCCGTGTCAAACGGAGGTTACTTCATCAATTAAGCTTTATTTTGATCCGAAAATTTGGTCAGCTTTACGATAAACTGATCGATTGTGTAATGTCTAGATTGATAAATGGATGATCTGGGTTGATGGATTTTTAAATTGATGACCCTTTGTCTTTTGTCTGTTTTCATTAGATTAGGGCTATAGTTACACAACACTAACTAACTATTCATCATCCCCCATCCTTTTGGCCTCGCATAGGATTTTCTGATTTTATTTTACGTATTGAACCTACAGGGTATTAGATTTCGAAATGTGATTAAATTAATTGTTAAGGATTGATGGCCGATGGGGCTGAAAGGTCCTGGAGTGGCGACCGCGTACCGGAAGACGTAGCGTTGGAAGGCCTTCCACAAGGTGGACCGATGACTTTGTGAAGGCCGCCACTTGACCGGTTCTGTAATTCCCGCATCCAGCGGATTCCTGCGCTGGATGCGGGAAGCACAGAACCGGTCAAGTGGCGGTGCTTGGAGGAGGCCTTTGTTCAGCAGTGGACGTCTTTTGACTGAATTGATTATAATAAATTGTTAAGGATATTGACACCCCACGTCAATTTGTCGTGTTATAGCCATCTCCAACAACTGCCAAAGAATGGCAGTTGTGATTTTTATAAACGGACAATTTAAGTTGCTTAATAATTCATTTGCCTGACTTTACCTACCTGCCTACATAAATCATAGCTTACATACCCGTCCGTCTATATGATATATTATAAACTACATTATGTCGTTGCCATGTCCTCGTTTCCCTTCATTAATCTTACACCTAACACGGTTTTTGCCAGGCGGTAAAAAATCACCCTTCACTCATCCATCCATACATCTTCGCAATCCATCTTCTCAGGGTTATCGGAGCTTTTCAATTTAGACTGGCTTTTCAGTAACAGCCTGTATTTATCGTAGGCTTTTGTTTATTGAAAACAAGTGAGCGTGAACTGTAGTTTGGGCGGGCGAATTCAATATGGCGGCCAGATCCAACATGGTGGAATAGACGTGCATTTGATTTCATTGTGTGATGGTCGTAAAAGTTTTCATACACCACAATTTGTTTTTGAACTTAACGGGCGAAACGTTATTGTATCATTCTGTGCTGAAAAAGAAATACACATTCTTTAAAAATACTGCATGAAAAAGGAACCTAAAGTCTTCGCTTCTACTTTTTTTAGCTTGGTACGAGTAGCACGGTATTATTGTAGGTAATCTTATTTGTGCTGAAAAGGAAAAACACTGAAAGAATATCAGTATTAATAAACTGATTGTTCAAGCATTGTTTTATTCAATGCACAATTGATTTTTTCATGCTGCTGGGGAGTTTGTTGCGCCACTTCTTCTTCCCAGCAAAAGCACTAGAAAGTGGTGAAGGGTGGGCGTTTTGGGGGACTGTCTTATGTAATTTTGACGTTCGAAAAGTGCTGATTCTCAGCCTAGTTTGAATAAATGACTTTTGAATTTTGAATTTTGAATTTCATGCATTATGCTGAGAGATGGCCTTTTTGCGTGGATGTGACGAATATTTTCTTACTTGTTTTTTAGTGTTTGTTCCTTTGCTTGCGTCATAATTATGTACCGCAAATAAACGTATTTTCTTTCTTTTCTTTTATTCATTGTTCAAACTAAAATGCTCTTCAGTGAAATACATACAAGTGCCATTTTTTATTGATTGATCATCAGAAGCGCTATTATAAGCCTTCAAATTTTTTTTCTCTGCTCTTCTAACATCATTTTCCTTTGTTACAGCTACAAGTGGTACCGGCAGCGGTCCAGGTGGGGGTGACTCAAGGCGCGGCGGTGACGTCACGCCGCACGCGCAGCCCCAGAGGCGACTTATCAAAGTGGACTTTGATAATCTAGAGGTATTTGTCACTTTCCTTTTGTTTCGTGTAATTATAAGTGAAAGTAATTAATGTTAGTTTGGTACAGTCGGTGATAAATAGAAATGTAAAAGTTAGGTTAGTTTTAAATATGAAAAATGTTGATCAGCAATGTACCTACATAACAAAATAGTTTATTTATTTTAAATTAAACTATTGAGATTATAATCGGATCTCAAAAGCTTTATTTACCACGCTAAAAGTTTCCACAATAAGACGAGTTTAGCCTGACTGGGTCCTGCGTGCCAACTAAAAATCATTTACTAAATACGCAAAGCTTTATTGCAATCCAATTAAGAGCAGAGCACTAAAACTAAAGTTTTAGCTCTGAGTCATAATGGGAGCAAGAGCCTCCTCACATGAACAAGTAGATAGGTACCTAGAATATAGCACGCGGGAGCATATCCCTGTTCTTGGCACCGCGCCACACGGCCGAATAATTTCTGATATCTAGATTACGTTATAACCATACCCCAGTGTGGTTTGGGTCAGTGGCCAGATAAAAGATATGCCGAGAAAAACTGCAGCCACGATTTTTTCTTGGTATTTTCTTTAGTTTTATTGTGTTAGAAAACGGTATAAGATACTGCAGTTTTAAGTGCAGTTTTTAGTTTCTGTTTTATATCTATTCTTAAATAAACTATAAGCATTGGTTTTGTAGGCTTCCTCAGCTCTATTTCCAGTGCATTCGAATCAACTGAATGCATAATTTAACTCCTCTCTGCCCCAATTTATTTTCGTACTGACAGGTAATTTTGTTAGAACTATTACACGCCAAATGTTCGCTTGAATTTAGAACTCAAACTCAACTCACACCCACAGCTCTTCAATTTCTGCTGCTAACAATAATATTTTAGCGAATCAAACGTTCTTGAATACTAACAACCTCGGATCCAAATCAGCATGAAATTGAAACAGAATTTCAAACTATTTTCGGTAAAAAACAGTGAAGGCTCAAACGATCTGGTCAGTGACACGTTATGTTAGCAAAAAATAAATGAGAAACGTAAACTAAACGTAAACTTCGGCTCTATTTTGTAGGTGAGTGACTATAGCTGTGTCTATAATACCTACTGCTATTATTATGCTGGAGATATGTATAATGTATTTCTATGAGCCAGTTGAAGTTCGTTGGCGCGTGAAATGAGTTCTGTATCTTTGTAATTTAGCTGTCGCTGTATCATTGTAACAACAAACTTGAGTCGAAACAAGATGGAAGACAAATAAATTTTGTGTACACTAATTAGAGAACAAGCAATAAACGTTTGTTAAGGAATAATTAAACTGAGTTTAATGTTTTCATTTTATTAACACGTTTGTGCGCGAGTGTACTTTGTTAGATTAAATAGGAGATACGACATGTTTATTACACTGAAATATTTAATCAACAAATTAATTAATTAGGTAAAGGAATAACGCTCGGTTAGTGAAAGGAATCGGTTCGAAAAACCATCCGTTTTGTGGCCGTAAGAACCGAATATCTGCCCACTGAAAAAGTTACTTGAATTATTGTTCACTGCCACAGCTTTTAAGTCTGTAGGTACCTGTGCCAAAGAAACAAAGGAATAAAATCAATAAAACGCCCCTTGTGGCCACTTAAAGGCAGAAGTCGTATATTTGGGTCACAGGCGAATCCTTAAATTTACTTTATAAATCCCATAGCACCCATAAGAAAGTGTGGCGCAGTCCGTTTTCATTACTAAAAGGTTTGTTTAGCCCCATGTAATGAGGGAGAGAATATGGTGTCATTTTAAACGATTTTTTTGCAGATGTATTAATTCTTTATATAAGAAAGAAAGAAAAGAAAGAAAAGTAAGAAAGAAAAGAAAGAAAAGAAAGAACGAAAGAAAAGAAAGAAAAGAAAGAAAAGAAAGAAAGAAAGAAAAGTAAGAAAGAATGTTGCTACTCTTTCTATCAATTATCTCAGCTTATCGCAGTCCACTGGTGGACATAGGCCTCTGGCTGACAGCGTCACAAGACGCTAATGCTAAACACAAATCTTACACCACATTAACACTTGGATAATCTCTTGCATGCATCATTCGCTTCGATTTATCAGCAAAAACCCCACAATGCACACAAGAAAAAGGTTTCTTTCATCGCCGCCGTTCTCGATTACATGTTCCTCGAACAATGCGTGCTTCAGGCTTATGCAAGCGCTTGCAACTTCGGATCTTAGATCTTACGCCCATAGCCAGTTTTACGTGTCAATGCGGTCGCGACAAAAGCATGCCTTTCCTAAAGACCTTGCTGTTTATCAGAATTACGAACAACGTTAGCTGATCGATAGTCTTCTAAATTCAAATTGTAAATATTTTATATCACATAAACCTACAGGAGCACTTATAAAATGTCAGAATTTAGGTGCAATTAATCGTTTTCTATGAAGAAGAGCCGGCAAGAAAATTTAGGGTTACTCATTTAATTTCAACGTTTTTGTTAATTTAAGTTTATAGTTTTCATCGTCGACAAATGTATGGAAATTGGTAGCTAAAGACTTGAGGCATACGAGTATCTACATTACCACGTAGAAGATAGCGTTACGAACTGAACAAAGCAACATGTCCACATAGCTCTCGAGTCTCGCCCGAAGCAGCTGGAAGCTTTTACACTCCAATGGGATAATACAGGCTGGCAGTCACAGTATACAGGCTGAATTTTTAGTCACCGTCCTAATTTTTTCTACGCAATAGGTATGATTCACTAACTCCATTTTTGAAAAAAAATCGATACGTAAAATTTTCATATGAAATCATTTTCTCGAAAGATTTATAATCCGCTCTGCGTGGTATATAATAAGTTTGTGATGTGATATCTCAATATTTTTGTATTGAGTGATACTAAAAGAAAAAAAACACGTATTCAATGATTTTCGCCAAAGATTAATGCGTTTCAAATATCTCGTCGGTTATTTGAAAAAAAAAAATCTGTTCGATAGATTTTGATCTTACACGATCAAAATCTATGGAACAGATTTTTTTTCTATGAAACAGCAGATTTTTTTTGATAACCGACAAAATGTTTCTACCCTAGGGGATCTAGAATCATATGCATTCATGGTTTCCGCTTGCGCGTCTATATCTCTGCCATGTTATAGGACTTACAAAACTTGTCTATCGAAAAACAAATAACTATATGCAGGTACAGTAGAAGTTTTAACCTGATTGGCTTTCTCATGCAACCTCCAGCTATTCAGGTATCCTAGTTCCATTATTTTCGTGCTAGTTGCTGCAATCGAAGGTTGCAGCACTATCGTGATGTAAAACATGTGATGGTCCAAATTGCAACAGTACAATGCAAAGAAAAACATCGTGAGGATTGGCTACATGCCACTTATGTGGCTCTAAAATCGTCACGACATCTTCGACAATAGAACAGAGATGTCGACAATGCGTATAAATATATATTGGGCCTTTTTGTTCTGCTAAGTAGGTACCTATGAACTCAATTAAAACTGGCCTCTTTTAATAGTTCGATTAGCTAACTGAGCTTAGTAGGAGCAATTACTGCACGGAACAGATATTTGGATGATCTTTATATACACACGGCTATAAATCAAGCTATAAATTTTTCAGTATAAGCAGACCTCCCATTGTACGGAAATCCTATTCAATGTGAGATCAGCATAAACTGGAAATGTGTAGCTTGATGTGTAGTCGGGTTTGGGTAAAACTTGTGTTAGTAAACCCATGCTATACGAGAAATATTATTTAAATAGGCAACAATTTAAAAATATTTTTTTAAATGTAAACTTGAACCTTACTTATTTCTTCTTATCTTTGCGTGTGACCACCACGTTTTATTTCATCCCATTATGCATGGAAAGTAAGTAAGCTCATGCAAATCATACACTATACAAGTATATCTAGGTCGCTTTCCATTTCTATGAAATATGCCATCTTAGTCATATTACTTTTGAAATACTACTCATTAAAGTGTTCGCCACAGATGTATAAACGAAAATAAAAGGCATGTTCGTGAAATGAATGAAAAATACTAAGTAAATAGCAGTTATTTGATCGATGATCACAACAAAAGTAATTTTCAATTATGTCAATGGAAATGGAGATACCACTGATACACCGTTTTAATCGAATGATAATATTTTTAGATTATGATAATGTTATTAAAAGCGATATTATGAGACACAAAAGTGGATCCTCTGTAGATGCTTAGATCAAGTAAAATACGGCTAGAAGAGACGAAGATGGAAAACTAACCTTGGCAGTATTAGTATTAGTAAGCGTATGAAGAATCCTGGCAGCAAATCGATACATATTATAAATTAAAGCTTTTGGTTCTGTCTGTGTGACCGTGTTGTTCTTATAATGCTACTTAATTTACTTTACATTCATTTTAAAATGTCAATATTTTGCGTTTTTTTTTTATATTAATTTTATTTTATAGCATAGTGCTTGTGGCATATTTATTACGTTTATTGGGCATGCGATGCTAACCTATAGTAAATTGTTGCACTAGTCTAGTGTTTAGTGTTCAGTTTTTTTTGTTTTGTTTGTGCAGAATAAACATATTTCTTTCTTTCTTTTTTTTATTTTTAATTAGTAAAACATTATTTTATAATTTTACCCGTGTAAACATATGTTAGTTGGCCATTAAAGAAAAAAAAAAGAAAACTACGCAACGGATTTCGATCCGGTTTTCACTATCACTTAGGGAATATAAAAGAACAGAAAACTCGATGTTTTGACATGTCGCCCATGCACCCGTGCGAAGCAGGAGCGGGTCGCTAGTTAGAGTTACTAATAAAGGATACATAATCTTGGGTTTTGGCTAAGAGGATAACAAATAATACGTGTACATTTTGCTCAAGGTTTGATCTCACACTCAGTTCACTCGTTTCTCTATATCCAAAGTCTCCACGCTAATTACCACCAAACTGAACTAGAAATTGTATCCTTAAAACGTGTACACTTGTGCAAACTAGTCTCACAAAGCTGTGCCCTACTTCGGGGCATAACGGGACTTTCAACCATAATTTGTAAAGCTTTAGATCGCTTTTTGTGTAGCCAAGGAAACTGCTCTGAATAGTCGGCTTTGAATTTTAGATAAGTTGATCATAAGTTTTGAATGACATTTTATACTTATCCCCTGTGGAGCTTGATCAACGTTCAATTTGAACTAAGATCTAAAAGCAACTGTTAGGTTACTAAGTAGATTGGCGGTGCTTACTGATAGTTTTATGCCACCATTGGCTTCTTGGTTAAGCACTTAGAATAGGTACTAAAAGTCTAGTTCAAGTCTATAAGTTTCCTACAAAATAAGTCACTCGTCCAGAAATATCTGGCAAAACTGAAAATTCTATACAATAAAGATGTTCACTATATTCCTCTAGGCTTTTAAATTGTGTATTAGAAGAATGTTCTAGAGAAAGAAGTGAAACGGGTCTTGATATTTTTCTGCGAATTACGTTACGAGCAACTGCTAGTAGCGAAAAATAATATTTAATTTTGAACCATGCCAAAAACTTTTTATCAAAGTTTCCAGAAGAATAACTGTATCGCTTTTTGCACATCGAACATAAAAATGACTAAAAAAGTCCCATTTTAATCAAATCAGCGCCTGATAGGTACAGAGAAGTTTGGCAACGTTCCATTTCATTAGATTCTCGTTCAAATTGAATTTATGTGTGTACACGACGGTTTCTGTCTGTACATTATGTTATGTATGTACATAATAATTTGCTTAATGAACGGTGCTGCTCCATTAGTCCATTTGAATGTCAAAGTTAATGCTGGATTTACGTTTGTGTTGAATCGGACATTACCTACCTTTTTTACACTGTGTGTAATAAGGGCTTGGTTTATTTTAATACTGTGTTGTGCTTGCGTGGGGACTGTAGGCTTTTTGTTCTGCACTTTGCCATTGAAGGCTTAGAGATCAGATGTTGTCTTTATAGCTGTATAGAGGTTCCCTTTGAGCGATTATTACAATGTCAGCTTTTGTCTTTCACGTGGTCCTCTTAACTTATTTTTTCACGCCTAATGAAACAGGGCTTATAAATTATCGGCCTTACAGAGCGGCGCATTCCATTTTTGTTTAATTTATAATGAAGGCAAGCAGATACCACGCCATCCATTGTTAGTGCTAGACTACAAGGGTTAAATATAGCCTTTAGATAGGAAGGACCTTTTTTATTATGAAGGCAAGCAGATGCCACGGCATCCATTGTTAGTGCGAGAAGGGTTAAATATAGCCCTTGAGATAGGAGCTTACCTACACTGGTACTATATTTTAAGGCGCTCCCTCACCAGGAGCATTCGCCGTTCAGATTCGAGCATTAAGTCAGTGAGTGAGGAGAACCGAGGCAATGGTTATTTAGTAATGCTCAAAATCGAATCTTGGATAGTTACATTACAAGGGAATGCTCCCGATGTGGCAGCGCCTTTATATAGGCTAGATTATTATAATAGGTATAATGAAAATATCCAATATACCTATAGTATAGTCCTGTTCATTGTACCGGGGACAGCAGTCCAGTGATTATTTTTTTCGTTAACAATCTTAGTACTGAAAATATTCAATAAACACATACCTTTTAGCACTGTCCACTGGTAGTTTTCCATTTAACCAAGTATACTACATAAAAAATAGCTTGATCTTTGCCGGTTTATTGTTTTTGTCGGCAGTACTGTATTGTTCACAGATTTCCCAAATCATTAATCTGTTACCTGTATGTGAAGACTTGTAATTGGCTGTCTGTCACATTTTCAATCTCTTATTTTGGTTTGTTTAGCTGTCCTAAGTCATCCAAAGGAAATAAATAAATATGTCAAACTGACATTCCTAGGGTAGGAATTCATTCAATAGGTCGGCATGCCCATAAAATATGACTTTGACAGTTACTGTCTGTACTATTAAGAAGTCCAGGACTTCATAGGCGGTGATTTTACTGACAGCTGTCGCAGAGATCAAGCAATCAATCTTTTATGAAGTATAGTCAATTTAAAAGGACCGTGAGACTAAATGATACGTAAGTATATACCTACCTACGTACATCCACCTTTAGCGACACAGATACAAGTTGGCGTAGGTAGTTCCGAGTTCCGACGGCCCATAACTTTCCCTTCGAGTTATAACTCGATGGGTAATACCTGTTACTCTGTAGTCTGTTGTAACTTGCATTGACATTATGTAATGCATCGGAAGCAGCGGTGCATGCCCTCTGACATTATTCGCTTTCTTTCTCAATGAAGACCATGTCGTCAGTTTGTGTATTGTTATTAGAGATGGGCTTAAACGTTAAAAAATAATAACACTGCTAAATGGTAATGCTAATAATATTTAACAGTTAAAATTAGCAGTTATTTTTAGCAACTGTTAAATTTAATCACAGACAGATTGTTAACGTAATTTATTCTCATTTCCTTCATACTTTTCACAGGCTTAGGACTGTCAACTTTTCCTGTTGGCGTATACACAATATACAAACAGTCAAACAAATGGAATTTTCACTCACAACACTATCTACCACAAACAAACCCGCGTAAACCTTCGTAACGAAGATTAGTCTTATTTAAGACTAGTTAAATGTAACAATTCCGAATTCAGCAGTTAGCACTTAGCAGTTAATTAAATCAACTTGCTAAAACTTATCAATCTAACTGTGACTGAATCTGCAGGACCATTATTGCTTTGTTGTGAGTTGTGACTGCTATATTTAACAGCTATCCCAGAACTTATTTAGCAGGTGTTGACACTAATAAAAATTAGCAGTGTTAATTTAGCAGCTTATTCATTTTAGACCCATCCCTAATTGTTATGTTGCATCCCATTATTCACAATGCAAGCATAGGTCAATGTGTAAGCTATCTTTTCATCGGTGTTTTTTTTTTAATCCACCGACCTTTTTCTAGGTCAATTTAATTTTTAGTTTTAAATTGTTGCCGTACGCGTACCCCTCGCATATGAATATTATAGTAAAAAGGTGCGATGGGACCTCTAACATTAAGTATGTATTCGTTTTCAGCAAAAGTTTTTGTCTAAGAAAACTCTTGTCCCCTGGGTTCTTTCTTGATGGCTGTGGGCGTACAGAGCGTCATTTAGCTGTCGTTCACACTGTTATCAAGTTGACGATAAATGGCGTCGTTTTCACCCTTATCCCGTTGACATAACGATGTCTTCCGCGACGATTAGAGTAAGGATGCCCCAGGGAATTATTCTTGGTTTATCAGTAAATACATCCGTTTTAGAAACATTGTAGGTACTTACCATTTTATGCTGAAATGAACACAGGGTAGGATATCCAGTATTATTTTTGACAATAATGTCCTCAATAGCATCCTTATTTTCATATCAAAACTTGATCTTATCATAACCCGTTTTGGTCTTTGGTTTATAAGAAGATCAAGTGGATGTGCTAATAAAGTAAAACTTCCTAGTATGTTAGTCATACTTAATCTGGATTTGTGCCCGGTTGATGCCAATAGGCTTGCCCCCTGTTATACGGGACTCAAACATAACTGGTAAAATGTAGGTACACCGCTGTCCAACCCTTCGAGGGATAGAGGCGTGGTGTTACACTAATCCATGTCAAGGTATTTCACTTCCAAATCCTCTCGACCGACACTAGCGAAACAACTGATGCATTATTGATCATTCAATCCAAGTGCATGAATAACAAGGCTACCGAGAGAATTGCTACTAAAGCCTGTAAAATATTCTCTGAGGTCGTCGGGGGGTTAATACTATTCATAGATTTCTTACAGTATTGAAGTATTCTGATCAGTTCTGTGTGTATAGTAAATTTTGCTTCTTCAAGCGTAGGATGCTATAGCAATTTATTAAAAAAGAAATCATGATGGATCATATTCACGAATATATATATGATTAAATGAAAATTATTTGTAATCACGTTCTCGTAAAACGGTACGGTTTGTAAAACGGTTCGATGAAAGTTGCAATATAGGTTTACGGGGGCGAAAAATCGATCTGACTAGGTCTCGTATCTGGGAAAATTCGTTTTCTCTATTTGCACCCGAGCAGAGAGCGGTCGCTTAGGTACTTATTATTATCTTGTAGGTAAGCATAATTTAAACAAGCTATATGTACACTTACTTGTCATAAAATACGACAGTGGGGTCCTGTCAAAATGGGCAGCAGAGCAAAAATGTACGGTTACCCAAGCTCGATTACCTATGACAATACAACTGGCTCACTAATTGTTGATATCGTGGAGAGACCTATGTTCTTATTTATATCGGCTTTGAATCCAAACAAATACAGATGAATATGATCCCAATAACCGCGAAAATGCTGTCCTTTGAATTTTACGTAACCCAAAATAACTAAAACCGGTTTTCCAAGTTTAACCGATTTATTTTTCACTTTACGTAATCTATACATTTACGAAATAATTACTTTAAGTTTTAATAAACGTGTTGATTTGTAACTAATCGTGTTATTCACACTTAATTGAAAACAATTTTGAGAACACGTCAGTGGAATCTCACTGTTTTGTTCGCAACTGAATTTATTCATCACGGAATATCGTCTACCTAGCTAAATTATAACAAGGAGCCCGTTTTTGATAAACCGGAATATTCATATCAGTTCAAAAGAATTCTGCAACCCTTCCGCGAATTTTACCCGACTGTAGCATAGCCCAAAAGAGGGTAATGTTTTGAATTTGTATGTTACTAACCCTTCTTTTTCGTTCTAGGACGATGAAGACGAGGATGACACAGAAACTTGTACGAGTCCAGAAGTATTGGCGCCCCAACCCTTCCCAAGGCATACGGCTCCACAGCAGCAAACACCCAAACCTTGGAAGAGGACCGGTAAGCAACATTCAATTTAAAGTTTTTCGAAATAAATTATATTTTTGAAGTGTGTGTCAAGTTCAGTGAGCCCCAAAAAATACCGTTCGAAAATTAACATTCGAATTTTAAATTCGTCTCAAGCACTCTAAAGTTTTTTCTAAATGCACTCCTTGGCAACTACTTTGTGATTGACATTGGTGTCGTCACGCAGAGGAGACGCCTCCCCGAGCTCCGCCGCGAACGCGCATCTCCCACGACGAGTACCACCAGTTCTGCGACGAAACCCTCGAATGTATGACAGCATGTGTTACAAGCATGTCAACGTTACCACGCTTTTTTCTTTGCAAATGTCCGTTCGCTTCGCAATATCACCTCTCATTGTTTTTTTCAGTTCAGTGGTTCTGCAGTGGACAGTAACGAATCGAATACTGCAATTTTCTGACGTCCTTTTTCGTCTATTTAAACTTTAAGTGCCCTTTTGTTTATCATATTTATTAGCTCATCTACATATGTTTTATTGTTGTCATCAACTTTCTTGTAATCAATGTTAGTATTCTGTTTCATTAGAATCTCGATGTTTACTGTAAAGAATTTAGCATCATCTAGGATTTAGGATAGATTTAGTTCACGTAACTATGTACTATGTAACTCAACTAAATTCACTTTTCGAAGGTTTTTTATTTCTTTATACACGTTTTCTACTAATTTTGTAACCACTATTATCATTATAATACTTATTGGTGTTAGATGTTTAAATAAATATTATTTCCTTCCCCTTATGACAGCTGTTTTCTTTTTTACTTCTTATTTGGTAAATGTCTTGAAAGTGCTTTCGGCAATATAAACTTTTTCAATTTTAGCAACTTTATTGAAATTCTTTATAGTAAAGTCAATCTGCCTAGCCTTTTCCCAACTACATTGGGGTCGGCTTCCAGTCTAACTGGATGCAGCTGAATACCAGTATTATTATTATTACCAGTAATTCTTTATAGTAAAGTAAGGGCATAAATTGACGAAACATCCTCAATACCATGTATCACTTAATCATCTAAGCCACAATCTATAATGGTTGTTCTATCCGCAGCGTACGATCTGGCGACGCAGTGTCCGTCGCGGCGGGCGTCCATGCGACGTCACACCGTTACGCACGCTGTCTGCCCACCCACCGATGGAGCTCATTCATTGCCACATTCAAGGTAAGTCTTACATGACCGTCAAAATAGTCTTTAGAAACCCTTGAGTTTTCTTATATCTCCAATAGTGGGAGCACGGACTAGTAACGTAACACGATGTCTCGTAGGCCTTTTTTAAATACCAGTACTTACCTATTTATCTTAGTTTTAAACATCGCATTGATAGGCAATCAATGCCTGACATCCTCTTTTGTTGCATACTAAGGATAAATAACAAGGTTCTTGGTATCTTGATTTTGACTTTTTCCTGCCCGAGTGTCCATAAAATTGTATTCAGTAGCGGCACTGTTTTCTGTTTTGTTTCAAACTTCTTCAGAATCTGTTTTAGATGCTAGGAGTCTAGGACACGTGCTAAACTACAGTTGCTTTTTGTTTAGCGTGAAAAATAAAACGCTGTGTTAGAAAGTTACCGCTTGAGGTCTAATGTCAGGAGGTCAAGATTCAATATTTCTGGGTTTCGACATTAAGGCCGTTGTTTTTAAGCTTTGACTTTTTAATACACAATGCCGATAAATAATCGAATTTGTACATTAATGTGAAGTTTAGCAATTTCAATACCTATTAGAAAAAAAAAACCCTGTCAGGTAAACTCGTACCTATCTAGTGCATAGATGGCGTGTCTTACCTGTGATGTATGTCTTGTGTGTATTCTCAGTCATTTAATTTGTGTGTATTTCTTATCTTACATCTAAACAGCCATTTCCTCCACAGGCCTGGATCTCGAGCGTCATGCGCCGGCGCAGCCTCTCTAGCGAGTAGTGATGCAGACGCACAACTCGGGGAACTATCCTGGTCACGATCTAGTTTACAGGACGAGCTCATCAAGTCGGTTAGTGGCAGCCCCAACAATGGCTCGCATGTGAGTAGAACGTAGCTTAGATGGTGGAGGAATTGGAAGTTTGGGGCGGAATTAGTCTGAAAGAACCAAAAGAGGTACTTTGGAAGAAGCTAGTCCTTTTGGGGAACATAGACTGATCTAAAAATTATTGCATCACTTGTTTTGTTTCACGTTTTAAAACTACGGAACAGCGCGTATGAATCTAAATGAAGTCTTTTTTGTCGTAATTGGGGAATTTCGGTCCTTACCACCTAAAAAGTAATGCAATATTTTTAAAGTGAATGTATTATCATCCTCGTTGAACATCTCTAGAAGTGTGCTTAGCCAGAATTAAATAAAATATCGTACCTATTCTATTGATTCGGAACCGACAACGGTTAGCTATTGGCAAAATCATGCATAAAATTGCTTGGTGTGTCCACAGAGAATTGCCAGATGTAGACTCTAGTAAACGCTATTTTGTTGCACATAATGCATGTTAAACACTGTGACTAAATGTTAGCGGTTTTTGAAATTCTACACAATTTGCAATCTACTGTGCATGGATTTTGGTAGCTTTAGTTATGAATAAAACTTTGTGTCTTTAGTATACAAAGGTTTATTGACGTCCAAGGACTCATAAATACTAGCTATAGAATAGTATTGAAGCTATTTGCAGCAACTACTTTGGGAATTACATGCTCGTTCATTGATGATAAATAAAAACTGCGTGAGCAAAGTGCGCGCTCATTGGTTAAATCAAATTGCGCGCGCTTTCTCGGTTTCCTGTTACCCAGTTCCGTCGCTTTTCACAAAATCACTCCCACAGACGTTACACATCAAAAACAATCAATATTTGTAATATGTAATTTTAAAATCAAGTATCTATTTACATCGCAGTCCATAAAATAGTTACTTACCTACGTATAATAATATTTTATTATGAAACACTTCTAACAATTAAAAAAAACGATCAATTTATCCACTTTACTATAGCTATTGTGTTTCGTGTAAATAAAGTAATTGTCACTTTCTAACAAAGACATTATTTTGAAAAGTCATTGTTAAACATACACACAGCCCTGCTCTCTTCGAGAGGGAGCCGGCTGTAATCTACCACGTGGGCCCACTGCGGGTAGGTAGATGTCATATGTCTTCGAATTTTCGTTTCTACAACATGCGAGTTTCCTCACGATGTTTTCCTTCACCGTTTTGAGAGCAGTGGTGATGAGTGGTTAATTATTTACACAAAAGCGCTCGCCTGGGTTCGAACGAACGACCTACAAGTAGTAAATCGGGACCGTTACCACTACTCCCATTGTTAAACATTACTTTATTTACTTCCCCCAAACAAATAGTTATTATTATAGTTCCTTCATTGTGTGCCTTTGTATACTAAAGTCGCCAAGAACTATCTAAAATATTTCAGAGTATTAGAAATATCTTTTTATGTTTCAGAAACAGTGGCAAGACGCCATTATGTCTGACGACCGGTTGTCTCTGACTCTGGAAGAGATTGTCCACATCAGGTCCGTGCTGACGAAGGCTGAGCTAGAAGTACTGCCCGTTGAGGGTAGGGTCAAGGAAGACGTTGAGAAGAGAAGAGTGAGTTTTTGTGTTCTGGTTTTTAAAGTAATAAAATGTAGGTATGCGCAAGTGTCTTTAATCCTGAAATACAGTCGCATTCAAACTAATAGGTACATTTTTACCTAGGTACTAAAGTATGAATTTATCAGTTTAGATTTTGAAGTCAGTAATTGCCGGTTCAAATTTTTTTTGTTCTCCCAAGATGCACTAATACCTACTGCACTTATTCGTTTTTTTGCACTAATAAATGTATTTGGCAAGTAGGTACAGTATTAATATTTTATTTCTTATGTTTCAGGTATGCTTCTTGTGTTTGAAGACCAGATTCGGCATTTTCGGCCCTTGGGGCCAGAAATGCAAACTTTGTAAAAAGACTGTCTGTCAGAAGTGTTGTTCAAAGGTGAGTTCAATGATTATTTTTATTAGTTATAACATCAAAAAGTTAAGTGATGAATGATGATCAGAGATCGGAACAGGTAGAGTATATAGCTAATCATCGAGTATACGTAACATAGAGTGGATAATACCTCCTCTAAAACTTCGGAATGATGATAATTAAGATAATTTATAGAGTGAAGGGATTTTGAAAATATTGTTTATTGGGATCTGTAATACGAAATTGAAGATGTGTTCTTTTGGTAAAGAAACTTTTTAAGGTATTATCGTATTATATAGAACTTCATATCTAAGCAGTTTGAAAACAAAATCCCGTGAACACGATGACCACATCTGTTACCGCCCCGGGTCTATAGCGGCCGATATAGAACCGGTTATATAGAAGCAGAAATAGTCCTTAGGGTGTATAGATATGAACTTCTTTGGTGGTACTTACATACTTTTAACGTTATTAAAAAAAAACGACATAGTGCAGGAAGAATATAAAGAATTGAATATTTTGCAATGTGTAGATACCAGCTATCTACGTGTCTTCTTTTTGTGTTCCTTTTTCCCTCGTTTTCTGAAATATTGCAACCCCCGACAGATGCGCATCCCGACGGAGCACTTCGCGCACGTGCCCGTGGTGCTGCTGAGCCCGTCGCTGCTGCCGTCGCCGGAGGACGAGGCGCACTCCTCCTTCCCCAGGAGCCTCATGTCCCGGCTTGTGTCTCCTGAGTACTCGGTAAGTCACATACTCGACATCTGCCCAGACTTTTCAGCTTCCAGTCTAACCGGCTGCATCTGAGCACCAGCATTGATTTACATGAGCGACACTTACCCTCCTCAACACAGTAACTGGGTTACTGGTAGGGTTATAAGTAAATGAGAATTGCCTGAAAGGCTTTGATGCAGACTTGATGCTGTTGGACTCTCCAACACAGGTAGTCCAACAATTCCACATAAAGAAATATCAACTTTATGTCTGTGTAGATTAAGTTGATTTCAGAATGTCTTTCTGTGTTCTAAAACTCTGAAGTTGTGTATGTAGCACAAAGTGAACCTTATGTGTGAGTTTTAAAGTTATTTTTCCCGAAAACATATTTGTTTACATTGGAAACTAAATTGGAAATGCAGGATAGTTTGGATGTGATAATTGTGTATTTGACTTTATTGCAGCTATAATAGCTTACAGCCCAAAAGCAGACCGTCTACATTGACCCTCAGCGTCTCTCTCTTCTGTCTTACTTTCTCGCCGTTTTTTTCAACAAAACTATTACCTTTCGGGGTCTTATCCAATGTCATAGTACCACTATGTATAGTGGCATCATGTGATTCTACTTAAGAGGACCCCCAACGGTCCACTAAAGCTTCGTTCAGACTAGCGCGACGCGACACCGGCTATTGTTATATGCTATGAATAACGGCTAGTATGGACCCTCGGCAAGTGTGTAACTTTTATAAAGTTTTATATTGAGACACGAAGCAAAATACGATCTAAGTAGCTAGAGGAATGTGACCGCTTTTCTTTAGATCGAATTTTGTTACTTATTTTCTTCTTTTACTTAATACTTTTTGTATTATGTGTTAAATTTTAGAATAGGACGATTGGTGTAGGTACTAAGAGGTATTTTGAGTGACCTTTCAATTCTACATAAAACCAGTTTCGATCGAAGCCCGGAAGTACAAGACACCTATCAATACATAACATAGACCACGATTACATTTCCCGTAACACGATCATTGATGAGTGATAACGCCGCGCGGCTCACCGCAAATTGTACCGACACGGCCGTCAAGAAGCGATCATTGTCGATCATCTAGTTTATGACGTCATTTATTATACCGTCTTTCGTTTTTTGCCGCAAATGTATTGCTTAGGCACCTACTCGGTCCCGTTGCCCATTGGTGATACAATTGTGTTTATGATGCTTATGTGCTTCCCTACGAACTCTAAGTAGGAAATTTGATGTACACTTACGATAAATGTATGAGATACTAAATTATCTTGGATTAAGCCATCGACATTTTGACAATTAGGTATACCTATAGACGACTGCCTCGTTGGTCTAGTGGTCGAAAGCGCTACTGCTGAGCATAAGGTCCTGGGTTCGATTCCCAGGTGGGGCAGTGTTTATTGGGTTTTTCAATAAGGAATTTCTCAGTAGCAGCCCGGAGTCTGGATTTGTGCCCGGTTGATGGCAATAGGCTCGCCCCCTATTACATGGGACTTAATCATAACTGGCGAAATGTGGGTGTACTATAGGGAGACCTCTGCCTAACCCTTCGGGGAACACAGGCGTGATTCTGATTACCATAATTGTATTTTTTTTTCATTTGAATACAGCCGATAATATGTCTATGGTCACCGTACACGACTTTATCACGTTTCGACTCAGTTTTTTAAATGATAAATATAACATCCTAATCTCTGAAGTAAGTACCTACCTACGTAACTAAATTAATGGGTATCCAAAATCTTTGTTTATTATTTTTATTATTCTTAGCTCGGAACGCTGTTATTTATTTTAATTTACGGGCATCGTGTAAATATAAATCAAGTACCGTAAAATGGCCCTACTTTGCGCCTACGGAGATTACTTTGCGCCAAATCGGACAGAAGTTAAAAGCAACATCTAAAAAAACCATAACGTTATTTTTTGTTTTATTTTTTTCTGAACGCATCCCAAATGTCAAAAGTCACTATTGCGATAAGTGACAGTCCGCCATTGCATCTATGGTGTTTGTTATAACTGTCTAATCACGCGCCTACAATTTTGCAAAAAAATATTGTTGCTTAAATCCTGTGCTATCATTGGAATCATTGACACTAAAGAGGTAAGCTAAGCATGATATTATTAGTAAACTATCTTACTAATCGATATAAAGTTGATTTTAGGTCTATAAAAAGCGAATGAATTTTAGATTTTTTTTTTTTCATGACAGACATGATTTGCTTCAAAAAGGGGTTACTTTGCGCTGGCGCAATGTAACCCCCTTCTGGTGCTACTGTTTAAAGAATTACCGTTTATTTTTATTTTCACAGGGTAACGCAATATGCCGAGGACATACAAACGTAAGCTTGGTTCTAGACGATACTCGGACTATACTACCGAACAGCTTGAACTATGTTTACAAGCTATAAAGTCAGGACAAATGTCTCAGAGACGAGCAAGGGAACACTATAATATTCCCCGTCGAACTTTGGTATATAAGCTTAAAAAGGTTCATATGGGTATGCCAGGGCCGCCACCCACATTCACAAATGAAGAAGAGGTTGCTATCGCTACGCACATAGAGACAATGAGTATATATGGGTTCCCATTGACAGAGTATGATCTGAAAATTACTATTAAAACTTACCTAGACAAATGTGGGCGCACTATAAAAAAGTTCAAAAATAACTTACCTGGAAGGGAGTGGGTAAAACAATTTTTAAAAAGGCATCAGCACCTTACCGTGCGTTTAGCGACAAATATAAAAAGGAGCCGGGCAGCATTAAGCAAAGATATTTTAGAAGAATATATTACAAATTTAAAGCCTGTGCTTGAAAATGTGCCCCCTTCACATATATTCAATTATGACGAGACAAATCTCACAGACGACCCCGGACAACAAAAAGTTATTGTTCGTCGTGGCTGCAAGTACCCTGAAAAAATTTGCAACTCCTCTAAGGCTAGCACATCAATTATGTTTTGTGGGAGCGCAGCCGGGGAATTGATGCCGCCTTATGTGGTGTACAAATCTATAAAATTATGGAATACTTGGACTGAGAATGGCCCAAAGGGTTGCCATTACAGCAATTCACCATCTGGGTGGTTTGATACTCAAATATTCTCGGACTGGCTTGAAACCCTCATGATACCAAAACTGAAAAAAATGGAGGGCAAAAAAGTGTTGATTGGGGATAATTTAGCCTCCCATTTATCCATACATGTTTTGAAACTCTGTCGGGAGAATAACATAGCGTTTGTCTGTTTACCACCAAATAGTAGCCATATCACTCAACCATTAGATGTTGCTTTTTTCCGCCCGCTTAAGATAGAGTGGAGAAAAATTCTCACAGACTGGAAAGCTTCTGCAGAAGGTTCTAAAAATGCTACAGTACCAAAGCAAACTTTCCCGACACTATTAAAAACATTACTGGAAAATATAGAACCAAATATTGGGGAAAATTTAAAGAGCGGATTTCGAAAATGTGGTATTGCACCCTGCGATGTATCAGAGTTGCTGAAGAGAATACCAGGAGAAGGCGAAAGCGTAAACAATGAAGCCATGTCTTCTTCTTTCATTGATATTTTAGAAAAGAAACGGAAGTCAATAACAGATTTGGCACCAAAAGGAAGAAAAAAGAAATTTGAAATACCGGCTGGGAAAAGTATCTGTCACGAATTAAATTTGGACTCGGACGAAGAAACTCCGACAACTTCCAGAATTGTTAATGATCGTGATTCTGATCACTATTCAGTACAGGATGAATCTGATGATAATGGTGGCTTTTTAGAACCAGATAGTGCCGAAGAATCTATAGCTGAACCAGAGAGATTGTCATGTTTCAAGACATTGCAACGTGAAAAAAATGCCTTTGTCGTCGTAAAATATGACAATGGACTATATCCTGGTATGATAATAGATTTTGATGATAAAGGTGCAACAGTGGACGCAATGTGTAGATCCTTGAAATCGTGGAAATGGCCACAAACGAAGGATGTGAATTTTTACGAATGGGACGATATTCTTGGGAGTATCGAGCCTCCCAAGAAAATATCGAAACGTGGATTTTTCAGTGTCAAAGAACTCGATGACTTCTACTAAGCCAGTGGCACAAAGATTTGCGCGTCTGTCTTTGCTCCGCTGATGTTTTACGAACAATTTGTGACTAGTTTTGTATGTGGTGCAAAATAACCCCACAAAAGGGATTACTTTGCGCCAAAAAAAAAAAAAAAAATTGTACCTGATTATGTGCCATTCTTTGTAATTAATGATTAAAATATGTTAATTAACATGTATTCTTTCATTTACCAAGGTTTTATTTCCCAGATGTCAGTAGTTTTTTTTTTATTAGCAAATCAAATGACATACATTACAATTTGGCGCAAAGTAGGGCCACTTTACGGTATTGGAATATTTGTTTTCTATTACTAATACCACAACTAATACATTGCATAACACACTTGACACCTTTTTAGTGATAACAATATTTAAAGTTTACACTTTGCCCGACCCGGAAATCGAACCCAAGACCTCATGTTCAGCAGTAGTACTTGCGATCATTAGACCAACGAGGCAGTCAAACCAAATCGTAAATAAATATATCCAAAAATATGTCCGTATACAAAACAAAGGTCTTGTTTTGTATACGGACTTGTTTATATTTATTTTGTAAGAATTTAGGTTACTCGATACCATAGAGTTTGTCTTGTGATTACCTAAATCCAAGTTCATAGCATCGGTTGAGATTCCTGAACACTGCAGCTAGTTCCAATTCTATATAATTTTGTGTAATTTTGTCTTCTTTATCTAATTTTGTTCAATTTCAACTAATTTTGTATAGTTTTATGTACCTAATTTAACCTAATTTTATGATTGTATGTACCAATGTAAAAAAAAACAAAAATCATTTATTTGCCAAAATAAGGTACAGAAGGTTGGTAAAATGTACAAAATTGTTCTCTTATTCTGCCTTTAATTTCGGCGTGCAAATATAAAATAAAGTTATATTTTATTTAAATTTATTATTGATCAAACAAAACAAATTCAACTGAATGAAACGAAATTTAAATCTTATATTAAATGCATACTATGCAGCCAAGCATATTATAAGTTGGGGGATTACATCGCTGATAAAATGCTTGGCTCAACGCTGGTCCTGCTTCACAAGGGCGCATAAACTAATTGATTAGCATTTGAAAATACCGTTGGAGCTGCTGAAGATTTTAAAAACTATCTTTGCATTGTATGAATCCAATTTCTTAGCATTGTATAATGCATAACACATGTGTGAGTACTATAAAGCTACCATTTAGGTACTGGGTATGTCTTTCAATGACTTGAATGTGCCCTGGCGGCTGAGAGTACCTACCTATGTCATGCTCACTCTAATGTCTCGCTGATGGTGGCGTGTGTGTTGGATCATTTAGCTCCCTTCAAAATGGTTGAGCTGAATGGTGCTGATCCATGCGGCATGTTCGTGAACGGGTGCCGTCAGTTGGGACTGGTCATCTCTTAGCTGCCATGGCTTATTTTAATTTATTTAAGTTTTTTTTTTTTTAATTTCTCTTACGGACGCTTTTAATGTTTTGCATCATTCTCACATATATAACTTCAACATGAATGATGTAACCAATATTTTGTAACCATATTTGATCTAAAAGAGTGTCCGTGGAGTTTCTTGCCCGTTCTTCTCCATAGGTACCTACTACGCTTTGGAATGGGCAACTAGCTTCATCTTTCTGACTGACCGTCCCCTTGACAATTCAAAAGTGCCTGTAATTGGTTAATTTGAAATAAATGCTTTGAGTTTAAGTAACCAATCGACCTTCTCCACAGAGCATGGTCGAGAACAGCGTGGGCAGTGCGCCCAGCAGCCCGGCGCCGGCCCGCCGCGCGGGCGCGCCCCCCGCGGGGCCGGCGGCGGCGCACAGCGCGCCGGGCTCGCGCGGCGGGTCGGCGCTGGGCTTCTCCGACCAGCTGAGCGTGCCGCCGCACAGCATGTCGCGCAGTGTGGACGGCCCGCAGGCCATGTCGCTCGTTAATACGCCGCCCTCGACTTTAGATCGCCGGTATGTATTTTATTTTGAATCTGTACATCCCTCTCATCAGGATTTGCACCTCCAATGAAACTCACACAGCCTTCTACGTATAACAGAACTCAACCCTACACCGGCAATAGCGTTCTCCGCTCATCACATCTACCTTCTTCTCTCATCACCCAATTTTCGCCACTCTTCACCTAACCTGCACCACTCCACACACAACCTTCTCTACTAACTTACTCGTAAGCCTTCCCAAGCAACTCCAACCTATTCTACCTCATCATCATCAGCCAGTAGCAGTTCACTACTGGACATAGGTCTCTCCAACCGCACGCATGTGATCCAGCTGCTATCTGTCAGCCTGCAAATATCGTCGCTCCAACTAACCTAAGCCTGTCCGTGAACGGCTCGTCAACGAAAAACGTGATTACGTGGCCATAGTAAATGTACCGTCGCTAGTTCGGCGTCGTCATCTTGTTCACGTCCCGTTCACGGTGCGGTGGAAAAACGGTCGAATGTCGGGAGCAATTCTAACTATTGCTAACTTCTTATTCACAAATTGACTTGCCTCGTTGGTGCGCTATTGATGAGCACGAGGTCCTGGGTTCGATTCCCAGTTCAGTCAGTCAGTGTTATTGGTTTTTCTATTAATTACTTAGGAATTTTACAGTAGCAGCTTGGAGTCTGGATTTTTGCCCGGTTGATGGCAATAGGATCTCCCTATTACATGGGACTTAAACATAACTGGGTGTACTATAAGTACCTCTACCTAGCCCTTAGATCATTACTGGCGTGATGTTATGTATATATGTTATTCACAAATTATTTTTCTCCATTCCAGAGCGAGGTACGGACGCAGTACGACGGGCGTGACGGCGGCAGAGCGTCTCCGCGGCGTACAGATGGCGGTGTGCCACGACTGTAAGGCGATGGTCCTACAGATCATCAAGTCGTCCCGCGCCTCCCGCTCCGCCTCCCGCGACCGCGCGCTGCGGCACCTCACCCTGGACCTGGCGCCGGTGTACACGGCCGACTGTTAGTGCACTCGCCACGCAGGCAGGCGGTAGCTGTGAGTGTCCCACGTAGCAATGGCCGGTCATGAGTGCATTCACCTTAAAAGCCAACGAAGTGCTCCTACCTCGCAGTGAGTGCTTTCATCAGATGTATCGGTATTTACCAAAAAGTGAATCAAATTAGTCTTGCACTCACTGGTTGAAAATAATCGATTTTACAGACCTTTAACATAAATAGTAATCGGTTATAAGTGAATAAAAACTTACAAACAGTGCACTCAAGAGACAATTCCGGCCCAATGCTAGCCACATCACAGTGTACCGTGTTGGTGCATTCACCAAAAGGATGGCTGTTTAGCGCGTTCACCATACAGTTTCGGCTGTTTTCCGATGGTCACCCAGTGGAGATACCAAAGTTGAGCTGAACGTATTTCTGCTGCGACGCAACATAGAACAAATTGGAAGGTCCGTCAGATACCTTCGCCTTAAATGAAGCTTACAAACTAATTGTATATTATGTTATTTTTTCCCCTATTTACTATGTTATTTTATTTTTCATTACCTCACTAACATCGGAATCAATTATTATGATATGTTATATTTTTAATAGAAGTATTATTATGAATCTTTTAATACTGGTTGGTCAAATTTTTTTTAGCCCTACTAACCCAATAATCTCTTTATTTTATTTTGTTATTATTTAATACAGCAGGTTTTCTTTGAATTCCCAGATCATTTACCCATATTATGTATTTTGTAAATTAATTATCCTATTCTGTAATTTTCCCTAGATCCTATGAAATATTAACATTAGTTTCCATCATGTAAATACTCAATGACATTATAAAATAAATATTATATAATAAAATATCAATAATAATATTTATCAGGGATAGATCTTTATTGACATTCCGAATAAATTTATCGAAGTTGACACATATTTATTGAAGTCGTCACTAAAGGTTCAAAAATCGAGCTTCCAAGGTTGTGTAGTGTCTATGTTGTTTCGTATGTGGACCATACATTTTGTTTACACAAAATGAACTTTGACAATACTCTATGACCTTTGACAGACGTTACTACCACTATTTTTCTTTATCGCACAAAATCATAATTATTAAAGTCATTAAATTATTAAAAATATTTATCCTACATTATCAGAGATACTCATAGTATACTGAATAAAAAAAATAATGTTATATTCCAGAAATTTACTAAATAAATATTTTGTCACATAATAATAGATATATTTTTCTCCAAATGATAGAATGTTTTACCTAATATGTCTACAATTTCGATGTGAAATTAAAGTAATTTGTGTGTTCAAACATATTATAATGTACTATGAATGTTGTTGTATAAACCGAAATTATATTGTATAATTCATGTTATAAAATCTCATAGAATCTGTTATCAAACAAACATTTTTGAAGCACGAAATCGTTTGTAACGTCAAATTGTAGAAAAAGTTATTTTTTGTAAACTGTTTTATATTTTTGTTTTGTTAAGTAGAAACGTGTAAACTTTTTGCAAAGTGTCTACAATCCTGGATAATGCGCAAAATGTTCTACAAATTGACGTCAAAATATCGTACTCCTGTAGCCCCTGACTCAATTTCCAAGACTAAAGTCGGATTCACACGAATGATTGATTATGAAGTATTTGACATTAATGTCTACAGTAAACTGTTTACAAATTATTTAGACATTTTTGTAAACTACCTATGTGAATTGAATAATTTTATAGACACTGATGTAAAATCTATATGAAGATCCGACATTAAATTTATTGCTTTTAAATACTTGTTATGTGTGACATTCAGAGCAATTTTGTTTTCAATAAGTTAAGTTTCTTGTGCCATAACAATCGAGATGAATAATTTTATCAGTGACGAATAATTGCATGTGCGTTAAGTCGCAAGCATGTCACGACAATGTCTGAAAATCCTACGTGCCTACCTATGAGTACAGATCAAGACCATATTTTGTTTTAAGTTATTATTTTTTCACTTAAGTTTTTGGTTCATTACACAAAAAAAACAAAACAGCAAAAAAAAATAAAAAATATTATTTCCTTTGAAACCGGTTGCGTGCTTTTGATAAAACTGTTGATTTTTTATGAAGGATATTTTTTTTTTTTAATTTATTTTCCCAGTTCTTCAGTAATTCGTGATATAAAAATTACGTTTGACAGTTCAGTCGACAGTATGCAACCAGCTTATTAAGTCTGATTGTTTGTATGAGATGTATGATTGTGTAAAGGCGTTGGTTACTTCATTCATATTCATAGAAGTCAAGATCTCTAATGCGGCAGTAAAAAGTGGTATAAAAACGGTTGTCATATCTCTCATATTTGGGAAGATGAAAACTGCTGATATAAGTGTCTACACCACACTTCACCACACTCCATCACCCATGTTAAGGCTTAGTTCCACACACGAATTTATTTAATGCTATTGGGTGTAATCGAATTCTACACCAATTCGATTACACCCAATAGCATTAAATAAATTTGTGTGTGGAACTAAGCCTTAACATGGGTGATGGAGTGTATTTACTACTGCCGCAATTACAGACTTGACTTTAAATTTATTTAGAATTAACTAAATTATTTCGCGAATTATACCCACTATCTAGTACTCCTTTGTAAATATAGATGTCTAGCGTTAAACTATAGTAGAGGTTAAAAAAAATGGTAGAACTATTTGCAATGTAATTAATCATCGTAATTATTAAAAACTGGGTTTTCCCTTAACTCTTACATTCCCTCCGTTAATTTAGTTATTTTTAAGTTAAAAATAATAACAACTGATACATTTTTTTCACAAAAAAAAAAATGGCCTAATATTATTGTTTGACATTTTTGGCACTATAATGATTTTCCATTGCGTCAGAAGATTTTTGTTTACAGTAATAATACTTTTCAAAATTAATTTAGACATTAATCATTTAAATTCAATCTTGTACATTAAAAGCCCAGTTAATATACTTAACTTGTAAATGTGTAATTTAGTAGTCTGTTAGATGTTACTTAGATTGTAACTGTTTAAAAAACTTAAGAACTTATGTAAGTGGAAATAATCGATGATGAAAACAAAACCATACAATAAACATGAATACAAATCGTTGAAAACGTTATTTTATTTAAACACGAATAAATACCATCTTGGTGGTTTAAGTTATAAGTTTTGACGTTAAGCCAGCACTGTGAGCGCGTTCACGAGCGTTCCGAATTGTTGACAGGCAGCTCTCAGCTGTCATAATCGTGATATCTAAATCGGAACGCAAAATATTGATGATGTGAGCGCTGCTGTAAGCGGTTACGGCGTAATTCGGAATGCGACCTTGGTAACATCATTGTAATAATGTAATTATACATTTCGAACTTCTGAAGCAATGGATTAGCAATTTGTTTCAAAACGATTCAAATTCAGATTGATCGTGTATTACGTAATTAGGGTTCAGGCTAACCTACGCTTGCCGCGGTCGGTACGTGGTTGGGTGACCATCTTTACATACCAAGACCCCTCCGTGCCTCGGAAAGCACGTTAAGCCATTGGTCCTGGCTGTCATTCTTGAATCTTTGACAGTCGTACCGGGTCGTCAGAAACCCAAGTCTGACAACCAGTCTCACCAAGGGGTATCGTTTTACCCAGTAACTGGGTTGTGGAAGTCAGACAGGCAGTCGCTCCATGTAAAATACTGATATTCAGCTGCATTCGGTTAGACTGGAAGCCGACCCTAACAAAGTTGGGAAAAGGTTAGACAGATGATGATGAATAATGTATTATCTATGGTTGCTGTTGAGTTGCCGGTGCCGCTGTCAGAGGTAAAATAACTGAAAGGACTGTAGTCAGATTTATTCATTTACTCGATGACTCGGTGAACTTCGTACTACGTGAGACAAAATTTCGATTTTTTGTCTGTTCCCTTGGGTTTTTCCTACACCAAATCAGTCAAGCCATTTTCCAGTTTTTGCGAGACTATTAATATTATTATACGGCAATTGATATTTATATATATAAAAGAAAGTCGTGTTAGTTACACCATTTATAACTCAAGAACGGCAAGAGCGATTTCACTAACAGTTTTTTTTGTTGTTTTTGTTATTGTCGTGTGTGGGTAGGGTATGGTAGGGTGCGTAGGTAGTGTAGGTAAGTAGGATAGGTAGGGTAGGGTGCGTAGATAGGTAGGTGCGCCGTAGATAAGTACTTAGTGCTACCCGTCTGAAGCCGGGGCGGGCAGCTAGTTTATATATAAAAAGGCGTCCCTTGGAGAATTTAACTCACAAATTCAATCATTCAGCCACAGCTCTAGTTTTTCGGCTGTTCCTTTGGATTTTTCCTAAACTGGGGTGGCCCAATAATGAGACAAAAAAAAAACTGTCGTGCCAGATTAGAGTTTTTGCGAGACTAACGCACGGCAATTGATTTTTTTATATATAGAATGATGTACCTTAGAGAATTTAGCCCACAGATTCAATCAGTCACACCACAGCTCTCCACTTGCGTATTTTCAGATCTCCTGGAGTGTCAAATCTGTTCCAGTGATCAAGGTTAAGGTTTCAACAAAAAATAAATAAAAAAAAACTGATATAACAGCAATCACATTTAATTTAATTGATTGATTAGATGACGCCTATTGATTCTGAATCTTCATACTTACATAAATTAATTGTCTAATAAATAACGTCGTTTAGCCTACAACCAGGAGATTTTCCTCAACAAAGTTATGTGGGGGAACTTCGAGGTTAAGGGGGGCGGGGCCCTTGCGGATGCGGCCGGAAGCGTCGTAGTGCGAGCCGTGGCAGGGGCAGTAGTAGCCGCCGAAGTCGCCCGAGTTGGCCACGGGCACGCAGCCCAGGTGCGTGCACACCCCGATGACGACCAGCCACTTGGGGTTCTGTGTGCGCTGGTTGTCGTGCTGCGGGTCGCGGAGAGTTTCGACGGGTACCGCCTGCTCGGTTGAAATCTCGTTTTCTGTCCTGTGGATTTGTAAGGATAACATTAGAACAAATGAATGAATATAGCTAGGTTCTTTTGGCAGCTGCCAAAAACGGAACAAACGCCGCCATCTTGTTGGAAGGAAGTACCAACCATTTGCCTTTGTCTCTTTCTTTACGTGTAAAGAGTAAAGAAAATAACCACACTTTTGTACTTTTTCAATGCTTTTCGTTGTTTTTTTTATCCTATTGCTTTTAAATAAAAAACTATCGCGCATAAAAGCTCCAGTCATCTATGAACTTTATTTTTAGTAAATTAATCATAATATAAAATTACTTATTTATATAAAAAAGTAGTAAAATGGAGGAAAAAATTACTTGATAAGAGGTAACTTAGCCTATTTATTCTATCGAGGCAACTTTATCAAACCGTGTTTCCATTGCGCACAATGTCTAGCATATATCCCCAATAATACCAATATATTATTTCCCTACATTTTAATTTAATTGTTTACTACTTCAAACAAGCTTAATAAAAACATGTTTGTTTGAAAAAAACTCTGTGCCCTCTTAACGCGGCTTGCGGTAGGAGTTGACTGGTAGAAATTGTCACGTAAGGAAAAAAAACGTTATGCCCCCTCCATGCGAGTTTATCTCTCTCGAGTGTGTGCGAATATCGAGATACGAAGACGAGCCCTGTACGTGTGTTACTTTCAAAAGTTGTTCATTTATTTCATTCTACCATATTAAATACATAATATACAACGGAAGGAACTTCGTTCAAACGGGGTGTCCCACGAAGACGCATCTGTTTTTTTTTATCAATACATTTCACAGAAAAACCTTGTAGCAGTGTATTTGGGGAATGAAAACAATAAATTAATGAGGTTTCAGCCCCAATTAGGTGGGATAGTCTTATCATTGTTTATGGTTAAAATGGTCATGGAGGCAAATATATGAATGGCGATGCAGCAAAGAAAACACGGGTTGTACACGTGAAATTAATATTAATAATAGTCAAAACATTGCAGAATGTATATATTAGTGTAGATAAATATAAGAATAACAGCTATGCTGTAAATATTCCATGGCGTGATACATTCAGTGACGTGTGACGTCATATCTACTCATTAATGCGCAGTTAGTAGGGAGAAGGTACTTTGAAAAGAATTGGCAAGGAAGTGAACTAACACTAAGTACATGTTTCTACAGAATCACTTTTGTGCAAATGACGACTTAGTTTTAAAAGTACAGACCATTCTAGTTGTATTGTGTGTTGTGTATTATAATGGTACTGATTTGGTCCCAAGAGATAAATTAGTTAATGACATAACTATCTAATATGTTGCAATATTTTAAAATATACTGGGGATGAACTAATATTTGGTCGACATTACTGAGGAGATCACAAATTAGGGAGTAGATTCAAGAAACACCAGTTTGCTGCCATAGGCTGAGTAAGGCACGCCTAATGTATGATACTGCATACACATACTTGAGAGGATCAGTCAATTGATCCATATTATGAATGTATTGGTATGCTTTGCACACAGATAAACATATCCAGTATCTAACTACTGCAGCAGGAGTACACAAAGTTTGGTGTCTGTTATTACAGATCTCATCACCATCTGCAGTATTTTTGCAGCTATGTTGGGGTTGGCTGAATACAAGATTTTAACATGATGCATCTGCCTATCTGACCACTACAACCAAGTTACTGGGAAGCACAATACCCCTTGGTAAGACTGCTTGTGTAGACTTTCGGGCTTCTGACTACCCGTAATACAATTAAATAATCAAAACTGAAACATATGTTGGGCAGTGTTTTTCTTATTGTTTTTTTTGTTATTGTTCTTCCACCTGGCTTTGTTAATATGAGGCTTTGGCAGTCTGCCCCAACTGAGAATGCTAACTCACAAGCCAGCAGTATAAGCATGTAACTGAAAACTTGTTCTGGTTGAATTAAAATACATAAATGGACTCAATTAATATTTAATCGAATATACAAACACAGGCGATAATAATATGACTCATGGCGGATTCCTATAATTTACGGACCGTTATTGGCTTAAATTAACTCTTTCACCTTTAGCAATAATGAAGCAAATATCTCATAGCTTTGCCTTTGCACAGTACACCCTCCCATAAGGAAGTAGCTATCGTTTTTTCATCAGGAATCGCTCAGTGGCACTCTGGAGTCTGGATATGTGCCCGGTTGATGGCAATAGGCTCGCCCCCTAATACATGGGATTTAAACGTAACTGGCGAAATTGTGAGTTTACTATAGGTACACCTCTGCCTAACCTCTCGAGGAATACAGGATTGCTGTTATGATCATAATGAAGTATATTTTTTATAGAATCTACGCATAATATCCCGACATTAATTAAAATAATTACAGAATAATAAAAAAGATAATCAAATTTACCTGTGACGGATGAACAGTGGCTTACCACGCCACTTGAAAGTAACAGACTTGCCCTCAGGGATGTCTGACAACTTGATCTCGATCTTGGCGAGGGCCAAGACGTCAGCAGCGGCAGCCATTGATGACACGAAGTGCGTCACCAGGGACTTGGCAGCGTAGGCGCCCGCGACACCACCGGCTGGAAATTATAAGGATAAAAATGTTAGAAAACGCCATTAATGCTATTAATTGGTTTGGAAAAAAAGATTTGCTGGGAGTTGGTTCCAAGCTGACAGTTTGGACTGTCAACACACAGACAGCTTGGAACTAACTCCCAGCTGACACTAAGAGTAAGAAATGAGGTTAACAAAATACTATGTATGTATACTGGCTGTTTAGGTACCTCCTTAATTAATGTATTTTTGTGTATGAGGCGTACCTGATTAATAAATGTGACAGTAAATAACATAACATTATCAGTATGTATTTGTGAACTTAATTGGTGAACTCTGCCACATATCTATACAGTCACACAATCACACCATTGGCTAACATTACAATAGAAAAATCCTAATATTGTTATATCCATATACATTCAAATGATCTAAAATATTACCAGTTTATAACAAACATAACAGTTATCACTAAACAGTTATCACATAATAATTATCAATAAGTTTCTACCATATTTTTTCTCGTTGTTATTGTTCTTCCACCTGGCTTTGTTAATATGGGGCTTTGGCAGTCTGGCCCAACTGGGAATGCTAACTCACAAGCCAGCAGTATAAGCATGTAACTGAAAACTTGTTCTGGTTGAATTAAAATACATAAATGGACTCAATTAATATTTAATCGAATATACAAACACAGGCGATAATAATATGACTCATGGCGGATTCCTATAATTTACGGACCGTTATTGGTTTAAATTAAGACTTTTTCACCTTTAGCAATAATGAAGCAAATATCTCATAGCTTTGCCTTTGCACAGTACACCCTCCCATAAGAAAGTAGCTATTACAGGTAAAATTAGGTTTTTGTCAATTTTGTAACAATATTATCATTTAAAAGAGCCGCCGCGGAGGAGCTCGTGGCTAAGTAATAACTGCCGCACGGGTCGATCCATTAGGTTAAGCTATGCTTGCCGGGGTTGGTCTGTGGATGGGTGACCATCTCTACATAGCGAGACTCCTCCGTGCCTCGGAAAGCACGCTAAGCCGTTGGTCCCGGCTGTCAATCGTGGATCTTTGACAGTCGTTACGGGTCGTCAGAAGCCCGAAAATCTGACAACCAGTCTTACCAAGGGGTATCGTATTACCCAGTTACTGGGTTGTGGAGGTCAGATAGGCAGTCGCTCCATGTAAAATACTGGTATTCAGCTGCATCCGGTTAGACTGGAAGCCGACCCCAATATAGTTGCGAAAAGGCTAGGCAGATTGATTGATTATCATTTAAAAGAGTGTCCGTGGAGTTTCTTGCCCGTTCTTCTCCATAGGAACCTACGCTTTGGAATCTTCATATTTCTGACTGACTCACCCCTTGACAATTCACTGGAAATGGTTTAATTGAACTAAATGCTTTGAGTTTGAGTTAGGTAACGAATCTATTTATATGCCCAGGGGCGGCAGACCCGACATAGATAGCTATCGCTATGCGACCGAACTGCTATAGGTCGAGAGTGCCGCCCCAGTTTGGCAATAAAAAATGCTACCATTGGTAAGCAAAATGATTAAGTTTATAGGAAGCAAGCGTTAGAAAACATTCGTGATCAGGCATTACACCTATTAAATTTTGATAATCTCTCTTGTTCTCAATCATGCTAGGCTAGGAATTTGATAACTATAAGGACAAGCAGGAGGTATGCAATTAAAAGTTTAAACTACGTGCTCCCTCCCACCGGCTTCATAAGGTTCATAACTCATTTGTTGGGCTTGGTATAACCTTTTATAACAAGCTACCCTCTTGTTTGATAGATTTGCCTTTTAATGCGTTTAAAACTAAAGTAAAGTCCAACCTTTGTTCAAAGGCATACTATTCTATCAACGACTACTTAAATGATAAAAATAGTTGGTCGCTGTGATTAACTCAAGACAATGTTTAATTGTTCTTTCTCCAGAATTAGTTTACCTACTGACAGGTTTTATGAGTTTATATAAAAGTTTATAATTTTACTTTTTATGTACATTTATTTTATTTTTATTTATTGTTGACATAATCTACTCATTACAATGTTTTTTTTAATGAGTTGTATTATAATATGTGTTTAGCTAGCGACCTCGACAATTATTTATTTTACCTCGATGGTCCTAGTTTATCAATTATAACTTCTAGTTACAGCTCTATGTAAACGGGCACGCCCTTTATGCCTGGAGGCTTTATTTTCTTTTTTTTAGATATTGTTTACGTTTAGTTATTTTTATTTCTGCTTGAGTATAGTTCTCGATGTTTTTGGTTGGTATATTGGCGTGTGCTAGCTGTCATATGGCTATTAATTTATAATTTAAATTTTATTTAGCGTAATGTAAATTACTTATCTTAAAAATTATTGTATAGAATCATTTTTTTTTTTCCTAACTGAACAGACAGCTGTGCTGCTGGGGAGTTTGTTGCGCCACTTCTTCTTCCCAGCAAAAGCACTAGGAAGTGGTGAAGGGTGGGCGTTTTGGGGGACTGTCTTATGTAATTTTGACGTTCGAAAAGTGCTGATTCTCAGCCTAGTTTGAATAAATGACTTTTGAATTTTGAATTTTGAAACAAAACATTAATACCATGTTTTCCTTAACAAAACAACTACGTAATTTAATAAGGAGCGTGCATAAATTTCAGTAATATTGATTAGATTTTTTATTTATTTTTTAATTAATTTATTATGCATTGCACTCATGTCTGATGTCATATATTTATATTGAGTTTATATTTTTTTTTTTTTGTAGGCCTTACAGTCTAATCAAGTAATAACATTATAAAAAAAAAACACATAACTAAATTTCTAATTACAAGCCCCCACAGATAAATACAAAATGAATATCTCTCATAGACTAAGTTACATCTTATCTGTATAGAAACATTATAAGCAAATAAATAATTTCTATTTTATTCGGTTCTTCCCTCAAAGTTGGTTAATTTTGTTCAATCTTAAGCCAATTTGTTCAAATTTTAAGCAGGTGCCCCATGTACGAAAAATTACTTTTACTAAGAGCTTCCTTAGTGTGCTTGCATTGGTGCAGAAAAGGTCAATGCCTGCTGCTCAATCAATGCTGACAACAAATTTCATTAAAACTGTGACTGGCTCTAAGAAAGTATGCATTACGCCTAAGGGTACATGTAGGAATGATCGCTGTCGCAGCCCCATCTGATTAGTGCGTATCGTTAATTTTGAAACAAGTTCAGGACAGTCAATTGAACCATTTACGATATTAAACAAGTAACATACATAAATCATTGATATGACGTCTACGGTCAAGCGGCAGAAAATGGTACCTTCTATATCGGTGATTGTAATCAACAGATACTTGTAATCTAGGTATTTCATTTAACTTTCTCTGAATGCCCTCAATATGAGACATGTAGATCCCGTACTGAGGGTTCCAGAATGGTGATGCATACTCAAGGTGGCTGAGAACGAACAATACTTTGATTGGTTATAGTGATCGGAAAAATACTGAGGTTCTCTTTATGAAACCAAGTGCTACGTTTAGTCCACGAGGATATCAATTTGGTTGGTTGTCAGTGGCGATGTCTTGGAGATATATCTGGCCGAAGCAACAAAATCCTCTTTAACAAAGCCATTGCAGAATAAGACAATTACTGGTGTTATGTGATCTTTTTCACGAGTAGGCACTCTAGTAATAAAGTTGATCTGACTTTCGGCAATGGGATAATTAATTTTAGTACCAATACTGGAGATAATTTGAAACAAGTTTTCATTATTTGACGAAGATAAACCTTTCACTTTCACATTGTTCATTCGCGACCATTGATCCTTGTTGTCTAAAACTTCTTCCAGTATATCCAGACGCAGCTGAAGCTGATCTATCTGACCCTGAACCATTTCTAGCTGAACAACATGCTGTTCCATGTCACTTATCCTTCCATTAAACTCCTCAACAACTTCATTGAACTGGTGGTTTAGAGAGGATTTAATGTCGGCGAATTCACTCCTAAGTTGCCAGGATTTCATCCTTCAGACCTTCCAATGGAAGTTTAAAGCCAATTCTCGAATCTCCAGTAACACCGCCGATTCCGGTTCCAACCTCGGCACCTCTAGCACAATGTCTGTTTGCATTTTATGCACCGCCATGATAGCTTCCTGTCTCCCAGCTTACGGTGGCCAGCTTCAGTGATGCCTGCACATTGGAAATACAACTCGTTTCTGCATACTGAGCAACGCACTCCATCAGCCAGCATCTGGTATCATCACAGATACCAGACTTTTTTGGGACATCCATTATTTATTTTTATGATTCTAAATTCAGTAACTTTGAGGCACACTGGCTGGCTATTACTAATCGACAGCAGCTCAAGTTAAACGCGACCATAGACAACAAGGCCTACAATGAGACTACTGCAACTGTTGCATAAGGGGTATTGAAACACGAATGTTTTAATACCCCTTGTTATATAACGCCGTGTAATTATCACATTAGGCTTTTAATACCTAATTATGTACAGTTGCATACAAGTCTTTATCAACACCCATGAAATGAGTCCTCTATAAAAGGTTCTGAAACCATACACCAAACCTATGGTTGTACATGTTGTAAGAACTCTATGTAAATTCATGGAAAGTTTACACTTTAAATATTTGGGCCACATTGTTACTGAATAATGAAAAGATGACTTGGATATGGAAAGGGAGTGCAGGGCACTGGCTGTGAGGGGAAATATGATATGCAGAAGCTTTCATGGCTATTCAGTTCCCGTGAAACTAACTCTTTACACCAGTAGCCTTTGGAACAACCATACCCTAAAAGCAGACAATGCCCTGCACATTAGATACAACAATGCCTTCAGGGCGCTGTTGAGGCTTCCACCTTATCATAGTGCGTCTGGTATGTTTGCTGATGACTGACACTGATGACTACTTTGCGATAATGAGGAAGAAAGTTGCCTGAGTAGTATCCCGAGTGATGGGAAGCAGCAACAGCATTCTGAGGGTATTTGCAGAGATGCTGGATGGACCTACAATGGGGAGGTTTACCAAGCTACATGTTGGTAACATAGCTTGTTAAACCTTTCTTTTTAGTGTTCCTGCATGTTAATAATATAGTTTTCACCTCAGCACCTCAAACAAGCAGGTTTTGCTGTCAAAAAACAGTGTGCAAAATTCAATTTTGCTGCGAGCGTGAGACAAAGTATTTTTTTTTTTTTTTTTTTTAAATGCCGAGGACAGTACAGTCTACTCACAAATTCTAAAGATTTGAACTTCAATTAGTTTTGTCACTTTCACTTCGATACGAAAAAAGCGAGAGATAGAAACAAGTCGATTCGAAGTTCGATTTCAAAATTCCATAACTATTAGGCCCAAAAAAGAAAAACAATAAAACGTTCGGATACATATAAAACCTTTAAATTGCAAATCATCTGTTAAGGTTTTATTTAAAATCACATCTGTTTTACAATTTTTTTTAGAACGAAGTTCTAGCGGCTTGCGGTAAGAGTGCACTGGCAGAGATCGTCACGCGAAAAGGTGCTGCGACTGTCTTCTTCTAATTCAAAGAGAAAGATAGAAAGTGTGAATTTGGTCAAAATGAAAATCCAAGATGGCGGTTGCGAAAATTTTCACATTTTCCGTCATGGGTATCGTTTCTATAGTTTTCAAGGTTGCTAAAGCCGATGGTGAAGTCAAAATAAAAATCCAAGATGGCGGCTGCGAAAATTTTCACATGTTTCGTCATGGGTATCGTTTCTATGGTTTTCAAGGTTGCTAAAGCCGATGGTGAAGTCAAAATAATAATCCAAGATGGCGGCTGCGAAAATTAAAAAAAAATTCTTCATGGGTATCGTTTCTATGGTTTTCAAGGTTGCTAAAGCCGATGGTGAAGTCAAAATAAAAATCCAAGATGGCGGCTGCGAAAATTTTCACATTTTTCGTCATGGGTATCGTTTCTATGGTTTTCAAGGTTGCTAAAGCCGATGGTGAAGTCAAAATAATAATCCAAGAGGGCGGCTGCGAAAATTTAAAAAAAAATCTTCATGGGTGTCGTTTCTATGGTTTTCAAGGTTGCTAAAGCCGATAGTGAAGTCCAATTAAAAATCCAAGATGGCGGCTGCGATTTTTTTTTCATTTTTCGTCATGGGTGTCGTTTTCATAGTTTTCGAGGGAGCTAAAGCCGATAGTCAGATCAAAATATAAATTCAAGATGGTGGCTGCGAAAATATTCAAACTTTTCGTCATGGGTATCGTTTTCATAAATTCTTTTTTTTTTTCAAAAAAAAAATTGGTATTTGCCATTGAAAAAAAACTGGGGATTCAGATTTCTTTTTTCCTGAAAATTTCCACATAAATATGCTCACAGTACGATACCTAACAACACCCTCACGGATCGGAAATGTTTTTTTTACATGTTGTATGTTCTCGCTGCTGAGGTGAAAAGAGCAAAGTTATTTGCATCTCGTGTCTTTGAATCCCTCGCCGCGCTCAGGATTCTAACCTAGAATCACTCGCTACGCTCGTGATTCAATTATAGAATCCTTCGCTTACTCGGGATTCAAAATCAACACTCGCAGCAAAAAACAACTTTGCTCTCTTGTTGCACAAATAACTATTTTAAGTAATATGTAATACTAATACCCTCTGCCCCTTGATGCCTAACAATAAAATATTATTATTTTATTATTGCATAACATTAAGAAAAATGGTTATGCTTTATTAGTAACAGTGTTTAATGACATCCAGACGGGCATTATTGGGGATCTTAAATAAATATGAAACAGAATTTGTTTGAAACTGTCTATGAGGGATAAATATGTTACAAAACCTAATAAAATCAGTACACAGTACAGTACTTTTTTACTAATCTGTGTATGGTCATCGGCATAAAAGTGACAGTAAACGGGGGATTATCCAGTTGAAGATTTAAAATGATGGCAGAGTACAGAGTATGATCTGACCAGTCTCGACTCCCAAAAAACGGAGGATTAGTATTATTTTATTTATACTTTGATGCAGTTACTTAAACTTAGCTGAGGATGGAACAGTTTACATGACATTTCAAGGTTAATGTCAAGAGCTCTAAATTATGCTTATACAATATGGTAGTACACAGGTTTATGTTTTGTTTACATAAGACATAGATTATTGTGTTTTGCTCAATAATCTATGTCTGCATATCTTCATCATGTTAAGGCAAATGATAGTGCCGTCACTATAAATTGCCATAAAATGGTGAAGATACATAAACAATGTTGCTACATCAACATCAGGTAAACTTAGTAGAAAATTTTCAAGGACTAACCTCCAGCGATAAGATAAGTGAAGGATTGGCGTCCATCAACGCTCTCGGCATTCTTCGCGGTAGGTTCCTGGGTCTCCTTGCGACGGTATGCCGCGAAGTCGGGGTAGCCGATGTCAGTATGTGCGAAGCGAACATGAGTTGGACCTAGAATTGACAAGGTGTTATGTAACACGATTTTTCGTCGCAATTTAAGAAAATTATTAAACCAAATCATAAAATAACAGCGAAAATAACTCACCACGACCGCTTACTTTAGCCTTTATACCCTGAATAGGCAAGGATCCATGCAAAGACTGCACAGTCGAGGTTTTTGGCAAAGGGTGCACTAACACCTTTTCGGTCGCTATGGGGCCGACCACCAAGGGCTTTAGCCCATTGGAAACCACCGATGAGCTTGCCTTAAAGTAAGGAGCCAAATGCCCAGCCCTTGTGACCGAAGTCATTTTTTATCACAGCAGATATACGCAACAAAATTGCTTTAATATTTTCGCTGGGCGAATTGCTCGAAGTACTCGATTGAAGAAATGTCAAATTTTATGTTGCCAGTTCTAAATTTTGATACGGGTGATGTCACGGTTGTTTCAACTACAAAAAGAACTTTTTCACATTTTAAACATAAAAATATTTGCTGACTGGTACCCTTCGACATACTAATTGCAACAGCTGGTTTTTATGAGGCTCCATGTACAGCAAACTGATTGAAATTAGATCTATTTCATAAATTACTATATAAATCATACGCAAAAACAGTGTTTGTAATAGCTATAAATAGTTATGCAAGTACTTAAATATATGAGATCGTTTTTTATTTTTATAGATACTTTTCTAAACTTATTTGCTATCAAATCAACAGAACACTTTTTTATTGTATTCATGCCTAAGATACTGGTAAGCATGAACATGGAACTTCTACCTAATGATTGGTCGATTTGAGATTTTCAATGACAGCTCACTGTTTTTGTGTCTTGGTAACATTTGGTTATGGATACGTTCACTGAATTCTTTATTTATTTTTTTGTAATAATTTTCTATTACACGATTTTTTAAAAATGTTAAATGCTAAAATGAACTGTTTATGCCCCATAATTATACAGTTCAGTAAAGCATTTCCAAAAACAATATTTTAACTGTCTGGACTTCAATGAATACAGTAACGACGAGTAGTTGAGATAAACAAATACGCGGATACGGTGACAGTACGATAAGTCGACCATCAACTGTGACCATCAGTGGGACAGTGGTGTGACAGCACATTAGCTCGACGTACAGACGCCAGCACATCAACCTACAACAACCTGTCAAATTTCTCTTAGCTTTTCAACTTTAGAGCTATAGCATAAGGTTCAAAGTAGATTGGGAATATTTGACAGTTTCGGGTAGGTTGACGTGCTGGCGTCTGTACGTTAGTGCGACTGATTGTTTTCTCGACAAACGACAAGACTACAAAACTTTTGATCGACATTCGAAAGCGCGACACTACTACCTATCGCTCAACAAGGTAAAGCGCGACAAACGTTTCGTTAGGTACAGATGCCAGCTGCACATCAACCTACTACAATCTGATAAAGGACCATGGGGGATTTTGTATGAACCCGTCCCCACCCTACAACAGTCAGTTTGTTCATTGGAACCCAAAAAAGCCTAAAGTATACCTGTATTAGTTGCAAAAACTATTGGGTTTATTTATAATTAAAAAAATACTTTTTGGCAAAAATGTATTTATTTTTAAACAAAAATCTCTTTTTCCACAAACAATCTCAAACTGATAATCATTGAGTAATAACAATAGTTTAAAAAATAATATTAATTATACATAACATAACATCACGCTTTGTTGCCCCCTTCAGGCAGAGGTGTACCTGTAGCAGGTACACCCACATTTCGCCTGTTATATAATAATAATATAATATAGCATTTATTTCGGGCTATAGGTACATGTTTTAATCTGTGTGGAGATTCATCCAATGTCTCAGCATTGGAGACTCACATCTATCTGCGAATAAACTCAAGATACTGTTGGTACTGCCACGAAGACGAGTCGACGAATCCTCGAAGGGATATGCAGAGGTGTATCTACATATAGTACACCCACATTTCACCAGTTATGTTTAAGTCCCATGTAATAGCGGGCGAGCTATTGCCATCAACCGGGCACAAATCCAGACTCCGGGCTGCTACTGAAAAATTCCAGATAGAAAAACTCAATAACACTGCCCGACCGAGGGGAATCGAACGAGGACCTCATGACCACTAGACCAACGAGGGGATATTAATTTTAAAAGTGTTTTTATTTTCAAGGGTTTCGTGCGTCGTAAAGAAGCCAATAATGATGACCACGGGAGTAGCAAATATTGAATGAGTGACAACTGCGACTGTATTCGTGATAATCTAAGAAGTCAGATTTGACAGAAATACTTTTATTTGTGTGAGGGTAAGGGAAAAAATACAATCGGTTGCTTTAAAAACCGTTACCATAATATAAAAACATTATTAATATCGCCAAGTTCTAATCCTTTTTATTGCAAACTAAGAAAATATTAAAATATAGGTATTATGTAAAAAAGAAAAAATAAATAAAAAAACGATATTTTTATAAAACCTAAACCGTATTTAATTTGAAGGACGACGCCATAGTAAAAAAATATCTACAAAAATTTATCTATAATATTATACGCTTCAAATGATACTTATTTCAAATCTGTTGGATGGTGGGGACGTTTCTTCTCATCATCCTTTCTTTAATTGATTTTCAACTTTATTACTATATAAGGTTCAAAGTGAATTGGAAAAATTTGACAGTTTCGGGTAGGTTCACCTGTTGGCGTCTGTACCTACATTGTTTATTAAAACAATGAAGATATTTTTATGAGCGTTTATTTTGAAGGTGGGCAATGTCGCAAATAGATGTCAAGTACAGTTCGCGTCAAATAACTTTGTTGCTCTGAGGTTAGGTTGCGCATGCGCGCAAGTTTTTTTTTTAACTAGGGCATCTCGGAGCTTACCTCTGAGGTCATGACTACTTAACCGTGCTTTCCTGTGGCTGCCTTAAAAGCCTACACTCAAAGCCTCCAGCCAGGGGTAAAAACTATTCTAATTAAAACTAGACGAGCGCTCGCTAAGGGCACAGAGAGGACAGTAAGATGGGACAGACTCGATCAAGGATACATCATTATTATTAATCGAGGAATTTAAAGCTACTGGCTCAGCATCGACGCGGGCTGGCGCATCAACGACCAAGGGTCGGGGGGGAATGCGCACTGGCATTTGCGCTACTGTTTTATAAGGAAGATTGACTACTGCGCAGTCATTTTTAGCGTACTTCTGAGCGGCAAAGTTAGTTGACGCGAACTGTATTTCGCTGTTTTGATTAATTTGTGCTAGGCATGGGTTCGATATATCAAAACGTAACTTATATCGGATATGTGTTTATTATCATACCATATCGATATCTAAATTTACATAACCGTTTTCACAAAAACTTCATCGAGCTATGGTAATAACGGACAAAACGCAAACTTCACATCACGAGCGATATGACATCGACGGTTTTTATTCACTTTGTCTCTGTCTTACCATTCAATGTTTTACTGGCGTAAAAGTGATGAAGCGAATATTACGTAACTTCGGCTAGTGATTGGTTATTTGGTTAATAATAGTGCGTGCGTAATATCTATATCCTTACGCGCTAGCAATAAGGTCTAGTTTCTATTTATTTAGTTACAACAAATATTCCATAAGTTAACAACTTTCCGGCGGCTACTCGATATCAATGTATTAACGGTAAAAGTGTGAGTTTGCGTTTCGTTCGTTTCAGTTGTGCAAATCGTACTACTGATATCGATATCTGAAAACGGTTTTCGATATCGATATGAAAACTGAATATCGGTTACATATCCGTTAGCAACTAAATACGAAAACGCCCATGTCTAATTTGTGCAATAATACTGTATGAGAATAAGAAATGTGGCTAACAACTAGAATTGAATGACTGAATTTGATGTTGTAATCGTTTTAGGTGTAATAAAGGCATTTGGAAAGTTTCCAAATACCTTTTTTTACATCTAAAACTTGTTGCATTTCAGAATCAATATTTTAGTTCACTAGTTAGCCGCATTTCAAACTTCCATTCAATCGTGCCAAATTCATCAAAACAGGTACCTACATTTGACAGCTATTTGCGACATTGGCAACTTTTATATAATATGCGCTCTTAAATACGAAGCCATTGAGATTCCGTTGCACTGCACATAAAAAAAAAGGAAAGTGCCTTACCTATCCATGAAAGTCGCGATTAGATCTTATCGGCTTAGCCTTGGACCGCAAATAAATAAGTACCTATTAATTTATCACCGAATTTTGCATTAACATTGGCATTCAGTTGGAGATTTCGAGCCCGCAACCAGTTCGGCTCTTGAATAAAATATGACTAGTAATAACGAGAATCATATCACATAAAAACCGTTTAGGCCTAATGTAACATCAATTTTAATATTTCTAGTAGGTCGGGACTGTTTTTGCTGCGAAAAATGTTTGCCAGTTACGGAACTTTGTATGACCTTTGAAATCCGGTATTTAGTATTTATTAATCAGAGAATGATGAATGCGTGCGGTTACCGGCACAGGCTCGGATTTCTATAAATGCCTAATAATAATGCCTAACGAGCTGTTGGGCAGTAGCGACCCCACGGACCCTATCTCCCGGGAGAAATCTTGTTCCTCATCTCTGGCTTGCCTTTATTGGCCGGCTGGAGTGAACACTGACGAGGAATAGAGCTCCCACCTCTTTCTTGCCTTTATTGGCCGGCTTGAGTGGAGATCCGCAAGAGCAAATGTGCTCGGAGGAAGGAAGTATTCCAGTAAGATGCTGGTAGGGATAGCCGTGGAATACCGCTCCACTCCTTATAAGCACCTCAGGACATGTTGCTCCCTTGTCGCTTCGACACTTTGTGCTAGCGACCGTTTTCACGGGCCCATTATTGAGTGTGCAAGTCACCCCCTGCCATTTTACCTGTGTATTTTATATAAGATATTGGACAGGCAGGGGCCATAGTCTTTCCATAGTTCTATATAACCAGTTAAATTAGCCACCCAAACCCATAATCTAATATCATTGTTCACCCACTAAATTAGCATTTTGCACTAAATTAGTGCGTACAGGGATAATCGTCGGTTAGTGCCTCGTTTCATTAGACACGTCTAACGGGCCTCTTCGAGTTGGCTTTGGCCCCTCGTATGCCTTCCAAAGGTCCGGGACTCTAGGGTCCCGAGAAATGTCAAAGACTAAAAGATAATAATAATGCCTAATAGCTCTGTGTTAGAAATGAACTTCAGAAATCAAATATTGGGCAGATGCTTTTTCCGGTACCCTCAGTAGGTACCTACACAATAAATAGCAATTGGGTACCTCACCAGGCTACTTTAACGGTCTAGGTTTCCAGTCCTATTTTCCTTCATCGTTAGTCCCCGAAACGACCAATTGCCATCAATTTGTATTGCAGTAATATTGTCAATATTAGACTATCAATTTGCGCATCAATGTGTATCAATCACGTAAAAACTGTCATTTGCAATTGATCATTTCGGGAACCCTTACCCCTTATGTAACCCTTATGTGTCCCTGTAGCCCTTATGTTGGGATCATATATAGGTAAATTCATGGTTTTTTTACTCAAAATGAATGGTTAGACTTTGTCTTGTATGGATCAGAATGTTTGGCCACAAAAGGGATGAATGAAAGGCAATTGCATGCAGCTGAGATGGAAATGCTAAGAGGGATGTGTGGTGTTACACGAATGGATAGAATACGAAATGAGTACCTAGATAAGAGGAAGTCTGAAAGTGGCACCGGTGCGGTGACCGAAAAGTTGTGCGGAAATCGCTGAGTATGTGATGCGGAGGAATGAGGAAAACTTCGTGAGGACAGTTTTGAGCATGACTTTATAAGGCTTTAAAAGTAGGGGAAGACCAAAGAATCGATGGATGGACTGTGTGAAAGATGTTATGGCTAGAAAGGGGGTGGTTGCTCCTGAAATGTTGGTCCTTTTATATAATACTTGCAGAAAAAGAGGGGATGGCTTTTATTAAAGAATCCACACGAAACGTCCTTATACCATCCCTTTTAAAAATCAAAATCCGTAGCGCGACACGGTCCGGATCCGTCCGGACGTGATCGTATCGCGTCGACTCATTTGATACGATTTCTATTCAGTCAGCGATCGCCGCGTGATTTGTTATCTGTAATAGTACGGTGTTTATTATTTCCTTTTTATACTAGTGGAGGCGCCATTACTAAAATACCGAATGTAGTGTTGATACTGTGAAAATAAAATAAGTAGGTACTTAGTAACATGTTGGAGCAAAAATGAGAAATGCGTTTTAAACAATAGCCTTACCTACTACGTAATACATGATCTATCGGAATTTTAATCGTTTTGAAACCAATTGCTAATCCATTGCTTCATAAGTTCAAAAAAAATCAGCTCAACAACGTAAATAACGCAACGAATGTTGTTGAATTGTCAAAATGTCGTAGGTAACCGTTTGCGTAATTAGATAGGTTTATGCTTTTTAATTTTATTAAGACTTAAGCGGGCTACTCACACACCTGAGGGGCAATCAAGGGTGTACCTAAAAGTGAGGATGACCCTTAATTGTGATGTGTATAGGTAGGCAAGCCGGGGTCGCGAGACCATCCTTGGTCCCTAGATCGTTCCTGCTGCCCTGCTAAGTTGCCGCATGTGTAGCGCGATCGGGGCAATTTCTCAATCAGTTGGTTGGTAACTTTCTTCACCCAGTAGGTATCTCCTTTTCCTTTTTTTGCGGTAGCGTCACAGAATAGCCAGGGCTATTTTTCGATAATACTGGTGCCAATCTCAACGTGTGTGTCAGCTCAACTTATACCCAATCACTAAACGGCAGGCATGTGTGTACAGACAATTCCGATATTGCTGCGACTGCCGTGCGCCCTAGTTTGCCTCTGCGGCAGGTGTGTGAATTGCCCGCGTTAGGTACAGACCTACCTAATCATACCAAATCCTAGATAAATCTAAATAGGTATAATCCTAGATGAGATGCAGAAAAAAGGTAGGTAAGGTCTATTTATAACCTTGTTTCAAATTGATATTATTTCCGCTCAAACAAATATCAACTTTATTTCAGTAGATATTAATAAAGTTGATTTTAGTTGAAAAAGTCGTAAATAATATGAAGTTTGTAGCGCAAACTGAACCTTATATGTAGGCATTATAGTTGTTTTTCCTAAACCTCGTGTTTGTTTACATGTTTGGCAAATAAATCGCTAACGCAGATTAGGTACCTATCTACCTTTTTTCTGCAGGAACTGTCTCATCGATTTGGAATTATTGCTTGTAAAAATTATGTGAACAGTTGTTATCAACTAACAACAGTAACGTAAGAACCTACCTATCTACCTCTAGAAAAGAAATTGACAGTTGTGTAACGTTGAATATTATCGTTTTATTGAGGGACAAACACGACAAAATAATATCTAATAACTAAAGGACCAAAATACTTTATTGCAACAAATCTTATAAAATCCTCTTAATTTGTCGTCGTAATCCTTTTACTCTCATACTTAATTAATAACGCAAATTAATAAAAGATGGCGCTGCATGCAACCCTGTACTGGCAGCAACAAAAATATTTTTTTATTCAAATTGCTTAATTTTCAGATGGTCATCGGTAGGTAGTAGGTACTCTGGCGACCTCGAGATCCCAAGGCGTTGTATTTGATAGGTATTTGTCGTAGTGGTGGGTCGTTACGTGATTTTCGCGAAACGTAACCTAACTAGTGACTTCGAAGGCGTCACCTGTTTTGAAAACTAGTGATTTTAGTAACTAGTTATTTTTTCAAATACGGAGATTCAACATGGTGATTCTATCGAAGTATTACAGTTATTTGCGAAACGAAAATATAGATGGTTAGGTACATACGTAATACGTTACATATCACAAGCTTTAAGTTTTTGGAACGAATGAGTTTTTGTATTTACCTAAGCAGTAACATTTACATCATTAACGTAATACTAACACAAATAAACTTCCCTTCATACTTTATTCAGGCTTAGTAGGATGGTTATTTTGTAAGTAGCAAATTTTTTTTTTTTTTGATATGGTATCTCGCAGTTGACTCTCAGATTGAGGTCGCAGCTGCTTAACCGGACTATCCTGTGGATGCCTTAAGCTACTAACTTAAAGCCTCCAGCCAGGGGAACATTTTCGATGCAGTATCTAAATAATATATACAAAATAACGTGTTTACAGTTTGACTCTAAACTAGCTATTCGGTCAAATGCCCCGTAGCCAGTTATTGTAACTAGTGACGTGAAATAACGCCCATACCTGAGGCAATTCGTGATCGGAGGGTTGGCGTAAGCCATAGAGATAACTAAAAAGCGTAAGCTTTGTCGTAGGAACGCAACTGTGATGTGTTATTAATTAGTTTGGAGTAAGTTTACAGGGTATATTTTTATTTTAGGAGTGTAGGTAGAAAGGTTTTATTGTACAGTGGGCTCCAGAGAAACCTGAATGAATGAATGAATGGCACCGATCCCAGCGTGGTTTAACCAGACTTGATAAATGGAATGAACCCCAAGATTTGCACTAGCCCATGAAGCCTCATGTTTCATGGGACTATTAAGGCCATTGCATATCAAGGAGTAGACCGGGGGGCGCGGTAATGGTAAGGAAGACGTGCCCTTAGGATAATATAATATGCATCATCATAGAGTAGGCATTAGAATATTTGGAATAGTGGAGAGACGGGTGTTATTTATCTATGGATGAGTATCTTTTTGAAACGTCGAAGTTATGTTGTTTCGAGTCGATCTTCACCGGTGAATCTTGACATGGGGTTACGTTGCTTTCGCGTCTCTTTTCTATATCACTGCTGTACTGTTTTGCATTTAGCCGTTTCTATGTCTTCGTCAGAAGCCTCGCAGCTATCCGTTTCTGGTTTCTGCCAGCCTTCATGATCCTGTATCGGTCTGTTGCCGTGTCCATCCAAAAGTTGAATTCCTTGTCGAAATAGGTCGAGTCCTGTTTAAGGTTGTCGTTCCATGTGTAAATAGGACGGCCTACTTTCTTGGATTTGGCCCTGTACTGCATTGCTGCGTGTAACAGGTGTGGTTTGCCACGCCTGTGAACGTGTGCGAGATAGCACATCCTGTGGTTCTTGATGCGTTTGGTTACTGTTTTTCCGTCTAAGATTTCATGCATCTGCTTTTGTCTTGGTTTATTTCTGGCGTGGTTAATCAAGTCTCTCGTGATGACTCTCTCATATGTTCTCGGTCTTGACCTGTTAGCTTTGGTGATTGCCGATACTTTCAAACCGTATATCACACAAGGTACGATCACCATTCGATACATGAGTATGGCTAGTTTCCAGTCCATCTCAGTAGGCTCCAGAGAAACCTCACCAAGAAATCAAAATTCAAGTCATAGTTATATATAAATTTAAGTTACGAGTATTCAAACTAGGCTGGGAATTAACACTTTTCGAACGTCAAAATTTCATAAGACCGTCCCTATAGGGCCCGCCCTTCACCACTTACTAGTGCTTTAGCTGGGAAGAAGAAGTCCCTAGCAGCACTGCTGTCTGTTCAGTTTAGAAAAAAAAAAACTTGGCTCTATATAATGGTATTTTAAATAATTTACATTACTCAGCATTAAACATGAAATAAAATTATACATAATAAATTTTTAAAAAACAATGCAGGGGTGTGAGTTTCTCTGTAGCCCATTGTTCACTGAAGCACTGTAAGCTGTGCATTGAAAGCAAGTACCTAAACTAGGACAAGTTCTTTATCTACCTACTCGAGTAACCTACAGATAGTGCAATCCACGACGACGCGCCCCTCTCTGCGATTTCTACGCTGTACTTTAGTACGGAGCGGAGTGGAGGGGGGCGCGTCGTCGTGGATTGCACTATATATACTAACTACCTATATTTTTCTTACCCGGACAACTTATTAACATTTTCATTCTTACATAGGAAAGGAAATTAATACGCACAATGCTTAAATTGATTGGAGAAGAATTTATGACTTGGTATAATTTTAATGATAATTTTGCATGCCTGAATTGGTGCAACACAGTGGATTGCGCATTCACTTGACATCTAGAAATGTGTGATTATGTACAGACGCCAGCACATCAACCTACTACAACTGACAAATTTCTTTAATAGATTTTCAACTTTATAACTCAAGGATATGGTTCAAAGTTGATTGGAAAAATTTGTCAGTTTCGGGTAGGTTGACGTGCTGGCGTCTGTACTATCGAAGAACTTCATATCTAAGCAGTTTGAAAACAAAATCCCGTGAACACGATGAATACATCTGTATCGCCGGTACTATAGCGGCCGAGCACTGCAAGCAGAAATAGTCCTTACGGTGTATATTATGAACTTCTTCGATGGTACCTACTGTGTTGAGCAATAAACATTTGAATTTGAATTTAGAATAGACAGTAACTTTGTTTTCTATCTAAAATTCAACAAATAATTGAATGCAGGCATGTATTTCATGAGTCTATACGAGTCAGCCCTGGTACCCAGAGCGGTACAAATATTATCATGGCCATTGCTGCGCTTTGTTCGGCTGTCCATGAGCCACGCAGCCACGCACACACGCACACACGCACAAATTGTGTGAGTGTGCGAGTAGCATTTACAGTAGGGTTGGTGCAAGGAGATGCTGAAATGTAACCCTTTCCTGAAGAAAGGTATGTTCAGCTAGAGAGTAGAGGTGAAGAGTTTATTGAGAGCGTTGGTTCGAATCAGTTACCGCGATGGAAAAGAAATCTCAAATAACAAATAGTGATTATTTGGGATAACGCTAGCTTTGTCGCTACTTAGCACAAAATATTGATTGATATTGTTTTAATGTACAGACGCCAGCGCATCAACCTGCCACAATCTGTCAAATTTCTTAGATTTTCAACTTTATGTCTAAAGTATAAGGTTCAAAGTTGATTGGGAAAATTTGACGGTTTCGGGTAGGTTGATGTACTGGCGTCTGTACCTCTACCTAGGCATGTTTCTTCTTCTGTGTGCAATATATATCCAAATTCTACTGTGTAGTGTGTAGTTCTAATCTGCACACACCTAAACAATTCAACAAAAACGAAACACATAACATTAAATTCAATACAATCTTGCGGAACATAACACCATACCTCTGAAACGCGACCCAATTCGCTGAAATGTGCTTATGTGCACTAAAACGTACAATGAGCCATTAAACCGCAGCAGGTGGCAAGTGGCAACCCTCACGCACACATGCACAGCGATCTTTGAAGACGTCACAGTCACTCATTCACACACAATAAGTACCTGTTGTGTGAGTGTGTGTGAGTTGCGTGCGCCATGTAGATTGCTCTACGTCCGCTTGTTTTGCATAGAATTATGTACTTCTGTTACCTTTTCTTTTAGGTAAGTAATAAAACTAGAATGTTTATTGCTTCAGGCTTTCGTAAGAGCTTTTGGGGTTTTTAATTAGACACCTACCTACTTGATGTTAAAATAGACCTATACCAATTTTTTACCAGTTGTTTCATGACCTACATTAGTTTTATTATTAGTAGTTTTCGTTTCCTATTAAATTACGTACCTACCGACCCACAAAATATTTAATCTAATCGCCAAAAACAAACTCTTAACTACTACGATTTCCTTTATCACTATGAAAATGTGCGTAGGTATGGTCTTACAAAAAAAATACTACGTTGGCTATTAACAATTTATATATGCTTATAAATTTTACGATAGCAATTTGAAAATGTTTTCTAACTACTTACTACTGCGAGTCTACAGGATAACGAATATAATCAAAGAAATGGTTTTACGATTCGAATCAATATCAATAACCTTGAACTTAAATCTGTAGGCAGAAATAAAGATATAATCTAACGTAAAACGCATAATTTAAATAAATTTCGTGGTTTAATAATTTAAATAATCACATGATTGGTCGACCTCATAGAAATTTACGATTATTGTCCAGGAATAAAATGTATCATTATAATAGCTTTGATGACCTTACATGCATTTGACTGTTTCCGGAAAGCCGGCGTTACTTTGTCACGCACATTTTTCAACACAAGACTTGGCAACATTCGTTCGCGTAGTTCGAGGAGTAAATCAGAGATGGCGCTACGCGTTAATTTAGAAGCTTGCATAGTTTCGTAGATGCGTTTGGTAAATAGTGTAGAACAGTTGTATGACAGATAACCAGCGGCGATGCGCGGGGCACTCTTGGGAGGGACGGCCCAATTCGATGCGCGCTACCCATTACACAATGAATTTATTGCCGAATACGGCTGACACATATAGCGTGCATGTCATGTGCGCCATACCGCTGGAATATTTAAGCAATTAGCGATCACAATCGTGTAACGCAGGCGCGCTAAGAAGTTATTGTAGAGGTGAAACCAAAGGAAAAAAAGATGTACAAGCTGGATATAGATAAAATAGAGATATACATATCACATAGTGATCAATTGCCGAAACAATTTGCTTTGGCCAGATTATTTAAAGATAACGGCATTACGGATATTCTAAGGGTGAAATATATAAACCCATACAAAGTCCGCCTCGATATGCAGAATGAAGTCAGTGCAGAGAGATTAGAAAGTTGTAAACTATTTCTTGAGAAAGGCTGGCGTATACAACGGGCTATGGAAAAGAGTCTATCATATGGTGTTATCAGAGATGTGGATATAGACTTAACCGACGAGGAGATTCAAAATACAATCGCGTGCCCTAAACCAGCCAAATTAGTGTCAATATTTCGACTTAACCGACGTAATTTTAAAGAAGGCTGGACACGAAGTGAAGCCGTTCGTTTATGCTTTAAGGGTTCCTTTTTACCACCATACATATCTGTGGAAGGGTTGAGAATTAAAGTGGATCCATACATCTTTCCTGTATCACAGTGTACGCAGTGCTGGAAGTTGGGTCATCCAACAAAAAAGTGTCCATCAAGCAAAGTTGTCTGTCCGAAGTGCGGAGAAAACCATAGTAACTGCGATACTACGTCATTTAAATGTGTCAATTGTGACGGTGCACACATGGCTTTGTATAAAGGTTGCCCAGCATTCCTCAAAGAAAAAAGATTAAGAGACATTATGGCGGAGTTTAATTGCACGTATAGAAAGGCCCTTACTATTTATGTAGCACCAAGTTCACCAACAGAGGTTGCCAATAAGATATCGTCTATCAAACCGTCCTCTGCGTTAATGCCTAAACCTCCGCTTGTAGAAAACATGACATCGTCGCACCGTGAAGCTGCAACTTACGTTGAAATCATAGCGACCAAAGCACAAATACACAAAGGGGAACAGGTCAAACAAGCACCACAAGCATCGCCTAAAAAACAAGGGAAACGTAAGGAAACTGCTTCTAATCGATCTGAATATGATTTATTTTTGAATCCAGAGCCACAGGATACCAATAAAACGGAGGTATTTACTGAGGAAGTTGAAGAAAAAAGAGAAAGAGAAGTGAAGTTTGGAGAATTAATTAAAAGGCTGAAAGAAATCATATTTTTAAAAAATACATCTATTTTAACTAAGGTTACAAGTATTATAAAGTGTTGCGTCGAATGGATAATTTTAGTTGTGGTAGATAATATTTCAGATTGGCCTATAATAAAGCAGACATTGGAATTCTTTTTTCGTAAAACATGAATACTAACAAGAAAAATGTAAAATTGACTATACTCCAATGGAACGCGCAGAGTTTAAGGCCGAAGTTAGTTGAATTTGAAAATATTTTGTTACAGGAGAAGGTCCACATTGCCGCCGTTAGTGAAACCTGGTTAGAGCCTGATAGCCATCTCAATTTGACTAATTATAATATTTACCGCAAAGATAGGGATGATGGTTATGGTGGGGTTGCTATCTTTGTACATAGGTCGATTCATTCATGTATTTGTGACGTTCAAACATCAAACCAGGGTATTGAACTTTTGTGTGTTAAAGTAGTCAATTGTAATGAAATCGAACATATTATTGCTGTGTATTGCGCACCATCTGTACGTACCAGCCAGCAAGATTGGGATTCAGTTTTTTCTTTAGTTAACAAAAAAACTGTTGTTGTAGGGGACTTTAACGGGCATCACACTAATTGGTCTTACAAGACTGATTCAAGAGGATCTCAAATCTGTGATGCTATTTTAGATAACGGTTTTGTAACACTGAATGACGGCAAATCCACCCGTGTTAGGTTAGTTAATAACCAACTTCAACAGTCCGCGCCCGATATAACGTTAGTCTCCTCGGATTTAGCTTTGACATTTAACTGGAACATTATGAACGAAACCCTTGGAAGCGATCACTTAATGATTAATATAACGACCAATTTCAATGTTGTACCCAGAAATACTTATCGCCGGAACTTTAAAAATGCGGATTGGGATAGTTACAAAAGCTTACTTGAAAAGCTGTTTAGTAAATTTGAGCAGTCAGACGATCTTCAGACCGACTATGATAGGTTTATTGAGTTTTTAAATTTAGCAGCAGACATCCATATTCCTTATATCAAATTCAATATGGACCCTGGTAACGTCTTTAGGCCCAAACCCTACTGGAATGTAGACCTATCCAAATCAGTTGCAAAACGTAGATTGGCCCTTTCAACGTTTAGACGTAATCCATCACCGAATAACCTTTTGCTTCTCAATAAAAAAATATGTGAGTCACAAAAGTTAGTGCGCAAAGCAAGGGATAGCGGTTGGAAGGATCTCTGTACATCATTAGACGGAACAACTTCTCAGAGTCAGATGTGGCATAAAATGAGATGGTTTAAGGGACGCAGAAGTATTAGACAGCATGTTGATGCTGAACGAGTCAATAATCTACTACGTAGCCTAACTCCCGATTATGCATCTCCTTACGACCTGTCATTTGTTTCTCATAATTCAAAATTAGAGAGGCCAATCACGAAACAGGAACTTAATTGTTGTATTCGCTCTAAGGACACGTCTCCCGGCTGTGACAATATTTCGTACTCGATGATTAAATACCTGCCTGAGAATGGCAAATCTATTTTGTTATCGCTGTATAATGGTTCTCTGTCAACCGGTTTTATACCTAATCAGTGGCGAGACATCGCAATCATTCCAATACCCAAGCCTGGGCGCGATCCGCAGTCTCAGTCTTCACTCAGACCGATATCAATGTTGTCGTGTTTGTGTAAAATATTCCACAGTATTTTAAATAATCGAATAGAATGGTTCGTCGAAAAAAATAATATCTTATCGCCATATAATACGGGATTTAGGAAAAGTCGATCTACAATGGACAATCTAGTTAATTTAGTTTCTCATATTCAATCTGGTTTTACAGAAAATAAGACGACAATAGGATGTTTTTTAGATATAGATAATGCATATAATAACGTAAATATCATTTCATTATTGCAAACAATGGACCTAATTGGGGTGGGATCTAAAATATGTCAATATTTATGGTATTTTTTAAAAGAAAGAAGGTTGAAGGTTTTAATGGATAATGTTTACATGTGTCGAACTACTGGCCGTGGATTAGCCCAAGGTGACCCTTTGTCACCGCTGTTATTTAATATAGTAACTTCAAATATCTGTGCACGTATTGCGAGCAGTGGAGTTGTGATATCCCAGTACGCGGACGATTTTGTGCTTTATTCAGCAAATAAAAACATTCAAGAAGTAGTTCATCTTTTACAAAATTCATTAAATATTTTAGTTAAATTGCTTTCAAATATAGGCTTAGAAATTTCATCTTCAAAGAGTAAAGTATGCGTTTTTAAGAGAGGATATAAAAGAGAATCTATTAATCTGTTATTAAATGAAAAATCACTTCAAGTAGTAGATAATATAAAGTACTTAGGGTTGTGGCTGGACCGCTCGCTTAGGTGGAAAAAACATATTGGGGAACTATCCGGAAAATGTTTGAAATCTTTGAGAATCTTTCAAGTTCTTGCCGGGTCTGGCTGGGGCGTACATCCATATTACATGAGGCTATTATATATTTCTATTATTCGTTCGAGATTAGACTATGGCAACTTTTTATATGATAACGGGTACAAGAGTAACTTAGTTAAATTGGACAGAATACAAAATCAATGTATGCGCGTTATTGGGAGTTTTGTGAGGACTACTCCAATACACGTGATGGAGTGTGAACTTCACCTTCAACCTTTATATGTACGCAGGTACTACTTAGCCGGCAAATATTGGTTGAAGGTGAATTCGTTCCGGGGTAGCAAAATATTTCTCTTGTTAAGCAGTCTTGCCGAGTCATGTCAGAGTTTATATTGGAGGCGAAAAAAAAAACCACTATTAGTCACGGTACATGAGTATCTTATTGACTACCCTATACATTCATCACAGCAATTGGAAAGATTTTCTTTGAACACATGGGTTAGCAGTGTGGACCTATCCAATGTAGTTAAACCTTGTATAGATGTCATAGACAAACCGAAACATCAGTATAGTTGTAGCAACATACATGAAATTTGTGATCAGTATTTAAAGGCTAATTATTTACACTTTTACTCAGTCTATACTGATGGGTCACAGGAAGATGACGAGTCGGGATGGGCTGTTTTTGATCCGCAAACGAAAGCATCTATAAAGTTTAGATCATGTGCTAAAATTTCAATAATGTACGTTGAACTACTAGCGATCTCAGAAGCTATTTCATACATTGAGTCATTCGAATCAGGAAATTATGTGATACTGACTGATTCTAGAAGTGCTCTGCAACACCTGGCTCGATGCACCTCGAATTGTCGAGGTACACCGATAGCCTATGAGATTTTAGACTCTATTGGTAAGGTCCAAGACAAAAGAATTGTTCTTCAATGGGTACCATCCCACGTTGGATTGTATGGAAATGAGGAAGTAGATCGCTTAGCAAAAGAGGCCATCACAGACGGAGTATCTGTTGAGTGTTTTCCCTTATTTAGTGACCTCTTGTATCGAGTTCGCGACCAATGTTTAGAATTATGGAAAGAATACTTTGATGAGAGGTCACTAAGTAAGGGAATTTGGTATAGAACGATTCAACACAGTCTTTCCCGCCTTCCTTGGTTTGTGGGTACAGATATGCATCGAATTATGATGGTTACTGCTTTCAGACTGCGTTCGGGACATGTTCCGTTGAATAGCTTCTCTTTTTTAATGAGAAAGAGTGATTCGCCTAATTGTTTTGAGTGTGATAAGGTAGAAGATACCACTCATATTTTAGCGGAATGTGTCCGGAACGAGGTTGAGAGGAGTAACTATTTAATAGAAAACGGTTTTAATAATATTAATGTTGGTATGTATAACTGTATCTTGGCTGCTCCCTTGTCCAGGTCAGCCAAAAAATTATACAAAATTGTAAACTTAGGTATTAAGCGGAGATAGATACAGAATTCCCCTATGAGGGTGGCATGGTCATACTGATCAAACCCTCTATAAACAATAAAGAAAAAAAAAAAAAAAAAAAAAAAGTTATTGTATTAATGCTATGATTTTATAGTTGAAAATCTTGGTGCACGCCATCAAAACCTTTTTCAATATTTAGGTTTTAGACATTTAAGCGATAAGCGCTTTACCAGTAGATATCATAAAATGATAATAGCGGCTGATTCTACTGCAAATCAAAGGCCTGTTCTTACACAATGTTCTTAACTGTGCGTTTGCACTGGCGAAAAATTCACAACAAAACATGTTGAAATCTGTTCTTAGTTCCTGTCAAACATTGACAGAAGGTAAACATTTGAACATGTTTAATTGTGAATAGTTCGTCAATGCAAACACACATTTACAAGCATCAATATCACAGTTCATCACATCACGCTTGCTCATTGCAATTTGGCGACTTCAAACCATCTTAAAATACACACGTAAAAATGTTTTAGGTACCTTTGATTATTTATATGCCTGGATAGTGTCGCGCTGCAGTAGAAGTAAAACAAACACGCCAACTTTGTAATCCTGGTGTGCGTGACAGCGACACGTCATTGTGATTTTCTAGTGTGCGTGCATTTAGCGTCTAATAGTTGGATGCTAATTTTTTTGACGAGTTCACGGCTTTCATTGTGTACCTCGACGTTTATATCTTTGGTAGGGACCTACCCCCTCTGAGCTGGCTGACGTTTCTCTCTCTCCTTTCGTTTTAGATACATTTAGTATCTATCGGCAAGATGACGCTACTTCTAATCCACGAAAGAAAGCTCTTAAAGTATCTAGGAAACTGCTTTAGGCGGCAATAATTTTAATGGACCTTTGGTCCGATTGTAGCCAATAAGGCCCATTTGTGCCCTTGACTACTTCTCACGTTACATTCAGTTGTAAGTCCATGTAATTTGATGTCTATACAACAATAAAAACATGAGAGTAGATACCTACCTACCTATAATACTCTACAATAAAACAGTTCGAAAATATAATAAAATTAGTTCTGATTGAGTACCGATTCGATGAGTTAATTAACATTCTTCGCCAGGTCGGTTCGCGTTGAATACCGTAAGTTAACAAGAGTCGACCTACCTAGGTAGGTACTCACATTAAATCACACTTAAATTGCATTACTTTGTACTTTGTAAGGTACAGACACCAGAAGGTCAACCTACCCGAAACTGTAAAATTTTCCTAATCAACTTTGAACCTTATAATTTAGTGATAAAGTTGAAAATCTATTAAAGAAATTTGACAGATTTTAGTGCTGGCGTCTTCTGTACGAAAACTGAAAAACATATAGGTACTTATAATGCTATAAGTATTTGTTTTTCAGTTCATTCGCAAAGAAGGCTTTACTCCTGCATTATTATCGTTAATGGGTATCGCTATTTAATTATGGTCCTAATGAGCGCATAATCTGATACTCTGGTCCAAATAATAATTGAGCAGTTAACAACGCAATCTCTCGTTATGCTCTAATTCTGTACCACGTTTTTATTTTCTTTTGATTAGATAGTTAAATAGAATACTCTTTATTGTACACCATAAAAATTACAGACATAAATTTAGATATTTTACATAGGGTGACACAATGGGCGGTCTTATCGCTTAAAGCGATATTTTACAGACAACCTTTGGATGGATTAAAGGTAACAGGAGAGACAATACTACAGGTAGTCAGCAAAAAAAGCAGAAGCAGTAGTAGATTATTAACTTTTTCTTCATCGAAAATCGGATTCTAAAGCGAAATAATTTAACAGCCTATTAGAAATCTAGGTAAGTTTTATCCAACACGGACAGTATTTGGAATGGATACGAAAAATCATTAACTACTGAATGGAATCGGAATGGCAACAAAATCTCAATACCTAGATATTTCAACATTTTATAGCAAGCTGAAGAACCCTTCAAAACATAGTCAAACCAGCCAGTTATCATCCCGTTTGGCTGCCATCCAAATTGACCGGTCATTTTGTGTAATTTGCCAAGTTTTCTTTTGAATACGACACCTGTCGTCGCGAGTTCTGTCTCTGAAGTTCAGACCTTCGGTACGGAAGGGTTTTATGTGCAATGCCCTAGTATGTTATGTTTATTTTATTATTTTCAACTGTAAAAGTCACAATACCTAATAATGCGGTTGCAAACTTTATTTATGGGGTATTGGCTCATAGGCAAGTGGCACACTGATAAAAACTGTTGAAGACTAGTTTTAGATGCATGAGGCATTGTGTAATTTCACTCGAAAGTGATCCATAAAATCCCTTCTTCTTTTTTCTTGCAGTGCATACTTAACGGTACCTTTTAGATTAGTTAGGCCCAGTAGGCGGCCTCGTGAATGCATGCTACTTTTGACGAATATTCCTGCACACTATAACACTGCATATAATGTACTTTAAGACTATTCTCCATAGCAAACGACCAATTGGAACCGTGCTCATAGCTTCTGACGTTTCATAAGTGCCCATGTAGGTTTATGTGAAATAAAATATTTTGAATTTTTTTATATTCTTGTTAATAGCAGAAACCTTTAATTATTGAGTGTGTCACAACACAACCAATCTTATTTAAAGAACCATCGACTCGAAAAGAAGAAGAAGCATTTTAGATTTTTCTGCTGCATATTTTATTTGATTTATTATGGAACAATAAACAGCTGCAATATAAAATGTTTACAAATAACAATAATATAGGCTCTTAAGTAGTATTTAACAATATTGCAGCCCCTCTACAATATCCGCATGTTAACAAAATTAAGATAAGGTAAAGAGTGCCACTAGATTATCATTCCTCAGATATATAAAATAAAAAGTAATTAATTATTAAAATACAATACAATTAATTAAATATAGAATATATTAAAATTATACATATATTTATTTTTGGATAAAATTAAAAATTTGAGACGATTTTCTTAAATAATTAATTATTAGACGTGCGTACATATAATAATAATAAATTATTTAAGAAACTAAATCAGTAATGAAGGGCATTGCAGCACTCTTTAACTAATCTATAAATAAATGTACACGTAGTGTTATACATATCGATAGTAGACAAATATTCGGGCCTCTAGTGAACAACAATCTTATAATCACGAGGCCAGTTCACGTGACCGAGGCAGCGCTAACGCATTTCGTGTTGACGTAGGTTATTCTATGTATATAAGAGGTTTTTAGAAGTAGTGCGAGATTTTGATAAAGAAACACGTATCTTTTACTTTCCTTGATTATAGTATCGATGTTTATTAACAAAATAAACTTTATACATAGGTACTTAGTATTTAAAGAAATTAAGAGACTAAAGAGTGCTGATAAACTAACTAGAAAACGACTTGTAAGTATTTTCTGGAAAAAAAGATTCGTCCGTATTTACAGCCCGATTCAAACTTAATGGCGGCTCGGAACATGAGGCGACTCGCTGCGCAGTACCGAATTCATATGTCAGCGGGGGTAAGGGGTGGGGTACTGCGCAGTGAGTAGCTAACTTCCAAGCCACCATTTAGTTTAAATCGAACTTTACCTCTATGGGTAATCCTTTTGGTCTTAAGAGAAAGATGACTCAACGAACCACGTTCATTAAATGACAAAGACACTTGTCTTAAATTATCGCTTAGGTATGTCCTTGGCCTTGGCTTATAATTATATTTACATAACATCTACCGTTAGTATTCAACCAGCGATTACCAATTCACGTCGGAGGGCAAGGGCGCGTTCAATGCTATTTCAATTCAATACTGCTATTATATAACTACTCATTTCCGTATTCACATTTTGTTTTAATGTTATTATAGTGTAGTAGGTACTTAATGTTTAATCTATGTGATTATTGTAGTAGCTACTATATAACTATATGAAGTAGCTGTTGCCAATGATTTTCCTAGCATCATATAGGAACTAGGTTCTTTATTTGGTAGGAGGATGCGAGGGCTCGTGAAAGATGGAATGGGTGCAGTGAGGCCTTTGGCCAGGAGTAGGACAGTGCAGGCTAGAATAAATGGAATTAGGAACTGTAATATAAATGTTTAATCCAGCACATTATCTATCTGTGTGAATCAAAATCCGTTTACCTGTTTATGCCTTATTGAGTTTCAAATATCTGGACATCATCACAAACTTTTACATTATAATGTTAGTGGGATTACCTATTGATATTTCACTGTACCTGGAAACAGGGCCATTATGATCATTATCATCCTAGCCATTTTCTGAAGTTAGTTTAGTCTACTAGTCTAAATTTCAGATAGTCTAAATTCATTATTTGGGCTATCTTCAACCTTGTAAGCATCGGTTTCCAGTGTAACCATACCATGTCGATTGTAGACGAAGCGCCTTCTTTCTGTGACATTTTGGAACTTTAGCGGCACTGCAAACTGTATTTGAACGTTTTTTAAGTAGTTTCGTTTTTAACCACTATGGCGAAGCTTGGCCTGTATCTCTCCTGATGGTAAGTGTGGATCAGGCCAGAGGGGGAAGCGAACTTCACCCGGAATCCTCAACCACAGAGAAACTGGCTATCTTCCACCTCAAATCTTATCTACCTCCAACTGCCAACATATACAAATTCTGTTAACATTGTTGTTAAGGCGACAGACTTGATACAGATAAGATGGTGGTAACTAGCCAGGCGGACTTAGAACAAGCCCTACCACCAACCAAACCGAGCAGAAAATTGTGCCCACACTGGGAATCAAACCCGGAACCTCTGAGTCTGATACAGGTGGTCTAACCACAGAGGCGGTTCAGGTACGAGAATTGGCCTTCTGATCTACACCACTCATTTATTGTCATTTATTTTTCTAATGAACAACGTTATCGCCTATTTATTAGTTCCTAGCTGATATGCTAATCGGTCAGATTGCTAATCAATTTAATATCTAGGATACGTAATGCGATTTCCTAGTATAATCTGTTAATCCTGTTTTTTTAAACAGGCGTACCTAACCTAGACGGTATACTTGCCTATCAAGCTTAATAACTGACTAGATAATGGCTGATATTTTTCCCCAATGTTTGAGCTATTTTCATATTAAAGTCTAGCTGTGCACCCGACTACATATTTGGACTCTTACATAGACGTACTAAAACCTAAGTTGAAAAAGAAAATATGTATGTAATAAAATAAAATAAAACTCGTGATTCGACAAATTGGTCCTAAACAGAAACACGTATTAAGAAAAAAAATGGATATTGAAGATGACAGAGAGCGCATGTTATTATTTGTCCGTAGCACCATGAAACACAATACTGTAAACAAACCTGTTGCTCTGAGGCCTTAGTGCGATTTTCTTTTAACAATCTCGACTTTACGCATCGACCGCGTTCGGCGCTCCGATTGGCTCTTCACAGGCGAAGGCCGGCCGGCTGCCAATCGGAGCGCCGAACGCGGTCGATGCGTAAAGTCGAGATGATTCAAATAAACTCATAATAGGGCCTCTGCTTTTTAGATAGTTAGTTAGAAATCTTCAAATTCAAATCTTTACATGTGTTTTACAAGATCTTAATAACAGTTAAAAAGCCTTCACATGGTTTGTCCTGTGATCTTTCCCTTTATAGCCTAGGCCTAGCGGCCAAATTTATCTATCACAGTATCACCCAAACCAAACAGGCAGAACTAACGTCGTTAGAAATTTCTAACTACTAAGTGTTGGTAATAATGCTCCCCCAAAAATCGATCACATTTGCACATCAAATAATAATGGCGAACGAAACCGGTTTTGTCTTATAAAGGAGGGTAGGATAAATACGTCCAAAGCTTGGACCTCCTTTGTGAGATGTCTTGGTTGAGTAACAATTGACGTGAGGACGAAATTCCAAGTGGGGATTCAGGATATGTTTGGACTGCGATTTTAGTGAATAAAGACCCAAACACTCGTACGTATCTATAATATGAATATAATTCCTTTCGCAGTAACGTAAAGTTATAACTTTATTAATAACTAGCTTTCGCTAGCCGCTTCGCCCGCGTGGATGTCGGAAATTATCTCACGGGAACGTTTAGTCCGCTACAGAGAAATCTCACCCCTAGCGATGTTTAAATACATTGATAGGAGTGAGATTTCTCTGCAACTCACTGTACTACCGGGATGAAAAGTACTTTCACATTTAGAATATATATATAGTAACAAGTAGGATGGACTATATTTAAAAGGATAAAGATTATGAAAATTTAAAAGAGTATGCTTAGATGTTTAGTTTATGTTGAGAGGATGAATGGAAAGATGACTTACAAAAGGAATTTGTTAGTCACCTTTCTGTCCTGGTGGGGACGTCCTGATAGGACATAAAGTGACCTAATTAGTGATGTTCTTCAGAAAGCTCAGGTGCGTAGTACTCGCAAACGCCGCGTGCGTGCGACTGCGAAGCAAAAAGGAGTAAAGCTTAGCAGAAGGCGTTTTATAGTTTCTGCCTACCCATGGGAATGCGTGAATTTATGTATGTGTATGTATAAAGATTATGTGATAACGAGGTACACTAAATTTGCTATGGTTGTGGTTATCAACTGTGAAGTAGGTACCAAAAGACCAACTTTAAAAATTATCAGTAAATTATTTTTGTATGCTAGGACCAAAAATAAACTAAATTAATTTCCATATTTGTTATTGAATACTATATATAGTACCTTACTGTAGCGGCCTGCAACTGGGGCATTGATGGAGGATCGTGAAAATACGTGAGTCCATCAATACGTGGTTGCGGCCAAGGCTTGTGCAGTAGTTTTCTCAAATTATTCGCGGAACTTCAAATTGTGTAAATTAATTATAAATTCCAGAATCAATGACAAATAACGATAATTTTCCACGCGCCAACATGTTCATTTGTTTCTTCTTTACTTTAAATAGCTATATTTGCAAACCAAATCGAAATTTAAATAACATCTTTCATAAGTTGTATCTCCTTGGTTGCCATGTGTTGAAGTTAAAAGTTCGTTCCATTTTTAAATAACACAACAGAGTTTTCATAGTAATTTATTTGGCCGCTAAATACGACAGATATGGATTTTCATACAATCATTGCCAGTCGGGCGTTCGCATATACGAGTATTCGACCAGTACCGCAATTTCGACTTGTCTCGAAGAAGGTTGTCAAGAATATGTTCGAATTTCCAAGCATGTTTGAGAAAAGTACATTAATAAGTAACAATTTTGAAGAAATAGTTCAGAAACCACAAACAACAAATGAAAAAAGAGAGAAAAAGGAAAAGAGAAGAGAGTATTCTATTCTACAACTTAGCGTAACAATACATAACATAAAATCACGCCTGTAATCCCAAAGGGTTAGACAGGGATAAACCAAAAACCACAAACATACAATATCCATGCACAATTTAATCTGCATATAGTTGTATAATATAAATTGCATGCTTACAAGTTAATTTTAGTTAAACTATCGAAATTTTCCTCTGAAAACATCAACTCATTAGGTATAGAGTTATTATTTAAAATGCAATTGCGTTCAATGTTATTTCAGAGCAAAAACGGCACGTGTAATGATTCATTGTTATGCTCATAGCTAAGTTTAGTTGCACTGAGTTCGTTGCCATTTGGTTGATCACTACTTCTGCAAATATATGTAGGTAAAAACTTCAGTTGAATGCATGCCTTGAGTCCGGCTTTGAAATAAATAAAATATTCCTCAAGTTTTACAAAACAGTTAAAGGTTAATTCTTGGTTCACCATCACTCAATTCGGCGTGATTAATAAAACTTTTTACAAAAAATAAAACATGAAATTAAAGTTCCGAAAACAAAGTCATTTTTCACTCTGAAGTGTAAAAAAAAAAAGGTTTTTTTGCTGTCGTACCATACATAAATTCGTATAGTATGTAAACAACGATGAACGAACAGGAAGTTTTATAACGTTATCAACATACACAAAGTGGATGAATAAATACGTATTATTGAAGCTAACTTTAACAACCACCAAAGCAAACATACTCAAATTCTGGGACATACCTCTACCAAATGAAAATAGAATTTTCAAAATCGGTCCACAATTGATGAAAATATCGATGAACATACATTAAAAAAAATATACAGACAAACATAGAACCTCCTTCTTTTTTTAAGTTGGTAAAAATCTAACTTGCCCAAAAGACCGCCTTCACAGTATTATGAAACCTACATTTTCCCCCTCAAACCTAATTGAATGGAATATTATGAACATTAAAAAATATAAAGAGAAACGCACCCCTTTTATGTCAAAGTCGAAGGTAAAAGAGGAAAAAAATGCATTGTAACAGTAAACCCTTTGCAAGAATACTTACAACTGCAGGCTTTCCCAACTCTTTCAAAGTCATGGAAAAAATAATTGTTGCAAAACGATAGGGCTGCCCCCTCTCTGTTTTGCAACTTTATTCTTTTGACACGTGTATTTTTGTCGCTGTAATGATTTGAAATACAAACATCTTGAAAGCTTTCTGTATAGTTTCAAACAAAGTTATGAAACGTGGTCATTTGTTTTTGTGTTACAAAAGGTCGCAGATCTGGTTTTCATTACGTTTTCTCAGATAATTATGGTATTATGTGCATTTCCCTCACAATATTTATTGACATTATTGAGATATGGTTTCATTATCAGTATCATTCAGCTTAATTGGATATATACTACCTAGTATCATTGATACACGCGGAAACTAGGGCCAGTTTTAAACACAGATGAAGTTACCCCCTACCCTTTGCTGTACCTTAAAACACACTTTATTTCCTAGTAAAAGGCTCGTGTCATTTATCACCATATATATGTAATAAAAGCAAGGCATTTATCGACCAGAGATAATTAAAAAACGTTTCGCCAACTGTAAAACCAGAATACTATAATGAATTTATTAATCTATATAATATTATACAGAGTTACAATAGTGAGTTTGTTAGTTTGTTTTGGATTTGAATGTGAAGCTACAATATTTCAAAGTGTCATTTTTCATGTTAAAAGAAGAAATTTGACTTGGACGACGTCACGGGCACAAAATTTGTCTTATATTATTATGGTCATTTCAGTAATTTGTAACAATCTTGTAGGCAGAATATTCAAGTAGACAGTGCACAGCGTCCGAATGTGTGGAGTTAGCATGTTAGTATAAACGTTATATCTTATTGCACTGTTTTATCAGGAAAGTAAGCAGAAAATACATAAGAACGTCCGAACGAACAAAAGACACACTTTGAAGATTAGGACCAAAAATACGCAGATGTACTTATAGCTGTACTAGTGATTTCATGTTAATCGAGCAAGCTGTCGATTAGAGTAGATCTCACCAGAAGCGACCAAGTGCAGTAAACAATGCGTTTTTACGCTTTTTTCTATAAGAGAAGAGGCGTTTTCTCTACACTGAGAAAAATCCAATAAAAACAATCTTTGAATTGATAAATAAGATTGCTTAAAACTAGCAGGATTTCAATATGGTTGATTTACACAAACGAGTTTAGAGCATTGTCATTGCATGTCATATGCAATAACGCAAAAGAATTTTGGTCAACCACTTGTGTGTCTGTTGATTGTCAATCTGCAAGCCTTTACCTATAGGCACCTCTATTGTCTTTCATATAAATCCTGCAAAAGAAAATCCACGCACACGGTGCGAACGCATAGTCCTAAGATTTGGGGCCCTCATGAGACCGGTCTCAGAACTGGTTGTATGGCCTTCGAATCGCGGAAGGTTTTCTACTGCGGCCCCGCAACTGATGCGACGTGATTGGGTTCAAACTATTTTTTTTATAACTGGTATGTTATTGGCAAAATGGCCGCCCTGATATAAATATTGATATTTTAGGCGGTTTTAGTTTTTATTCAATTATTTTAGTTTATTTAATATATAGGTATACGGATGTTTGTGTGTAGTTTGGATTTGCATTTTAAATGTGCAAATGCTGTTTAATTGGATGATGACGCAGGTTTATATTTATGCAAAATAGTAGTTGGAATAAAACTTTAAAATATACAAAATAGCACTTTGTCCGCGGCTTCGCTCCCGTGGTCTTTCCCGCGGGACCCGTTATTTTTCCCGGGATAAAAAGTAGCGTATGTTACTCTCTGAAAACTAAGCTTTCTAATGGTAAAATAATTTTTCAAATCGGTTAAGTAGTTTCGGAGCCTATTCAATACAAACAAACAATCAAATCTTTCCTCTTTATAATATTATTATTATTAGTATAGATATGTTTTCGGTGTTCCTTCATTTTATTTTAGCGATATCATTCAAAAATAATGTAAGTCTTCCAGCAACAAAAAAATTGGCGTTTACGTCGCCAATTCTTTTGTTGCAGGAAGTCTTTCATTATTTTTAAATAATAGACAAGTTTTAAATAATAATTGGTTACGAAAAAGGTTGACACTCCTTTCTCATTTCTATAATAATAATAAACAGGATACCTTAGCCTTCCCAGCAGTGGAAATTTGGAGGTTTTGCACAATTTATTTCTATGATCTGCACGACACTAGACTCATCTTGATTAGTCAATCAGCAGTGTAATAGTGAACCTAAGACAATCGGATCCAATACTTTATTTATAAAATCGTCATTGGTGGAGGCACCTACCAAGAAGACCTAGGCACTGACACACCAGATAGATATCTGAGGTCATCGGAAAACTTGAGACTTGAGATGCCGATGCATTGCACCAGCTTTTATGACAAATCTTTTACAGTTCAAGCAGTACGGTATGGAATGCCTTGCCCGTGTCGATAAGAAGTGCTCAATCTTTGTCCACTTTTAAAATTCTGGTAATAAAACACTTACATCATCATTACATATAGTTCCTTGCTCTTGTTTCATGTTTATAATCTTATATAAGTATATCTATGTATATATATATATATTTATATGAATAAGTTTATGCTTTATGTATGTATGTATTTATTGTATATGTAGATGATACATCGCTGACTACCTGCAGTATTGTCTCTCCTGTTACCTTTAATTTATCCAAAGCTTGTCTGTAAAAGATTGCTTTAAGCGATAAGACCGGCCATATTGTGTCACCCTATGTAAAATTTCTAAACTTATGTCTATTTTTTTTTTGTGTATATCCATAGTTGCATTAAAGAAGCCTCCACCAGTTAGATTTTTATGATATTATTTCATAAAATGGTCACATATTAATGTAGCCTTAATTGTTTTTTAATAAACTCATTAGCATTAGTGAACATCTGCTTCACACGTTTGTTACAACGTTTCCTGTTTCAGTAATATACCATGATTGATTACCAAATGAAGCCATTAAGAATTTAAATACAATGCATGCAAGGTCGGCTTGTTTCAATTATTTATTTGATTGTAATTGTTGAAATTAATTAAAATCATTGTAATTTGTTACATACTGGTTTTTGAACCTAACGGTATACCTGAGTACAGTTATTATCTATTTGACACAAGAAAATATTTACTTAAAATATACGCTTGCCGGGGTTGGTACGTGGATGGGTGATCATCTATACACACCGAGACTTCTACATGCCTCGGAAAGCACGTTATAAGCTGTTGGTTCCCGGCTGTCATTCGTGGATCTTTGACAGTCGTTACGGTTCGTATGAAGCCCGAAAGTCTTACAACCAGTGTTACCAAGGAGTATCGTATTACCCAGTTACTGGGTTGTGGAGGTCAGAGAGGTAGGCGCTCCGTGTAAAATACTGGTATTCAGCTGCATCCCGTTAGACTGGAAGCCGACCCTAACATACTCGTAGTGTGGACTAGGCTAGGCAGATTGATGGATACGCTAACAGACTTAAAATAATAATAATATGAACATGTATTTAAAAAAAATAAGAATAGCAAATGTACAGATAACTCAATATTTAATGTTCTTCTTCTATCCCTTAATCTCAGTTCTATATTTGGGGTCGAGTCTCCTTGTACAGCGGTACCGGGACCCTCTGTCGTGGGTAGTCATTGGATTTAAGTTCTGCGCTCTCATTTCTCTCTCGATATGCACCACCATGCAGCGCGGGTCTTCCACTTCCCAGGCATTTCGTAGGGATATTCAATACTGTTTTACTGAGAAACTGTAATCTCTTCTCATTATGTGACCGTACCATCTAGGCCTGCCTTCTTTTAGTTTGTCCGTTATCGGGGCCACTCCGAAAGGTCCTCTCACGTGCTCATGCTCATTGCGTATTCTGTTTAGCCGTGTTACACCGTGCCTAGTGCAGCATCTTCATTTCAGCTGTGTGCAAGAGTTGGCCATCATAAACGAACCTTGATGAGCCCCGCCTCTTTAATGTTGCTTATTACCAAGTTGAGATGTCAAATGTTACAAATCGTATGCGACTACTATAAGGCTGGCTGGTTTTTTGCTGTTGTCAAGTATTCCACTCCATACAACATTGCGGGTCGGACAGCCGTCTAGTAGATTTTGCTCTTAGTTCGTACTGGCATTCGGGTGTTAGATATGGTCATTTCAGCCATGCGGTGCTGGTATGGCTAACATCTGAATCAACGCGGCCATCGATCGTAAGAACAGACCCAAGGTAGGTACTTAATGTGGGTGACCCGGGGTAACGTACTATTATCACAGTCACATTCCATGTACTCCGTTTTTGAGTGACTGATTGTAGGCCGTGCTATTTGAGCTCATTCACCCATTTGCTGAACATCTCCAGCAGATCCATTGCACTCTTCGCGATGAGGAAGATTTTGTCCGCGCGTATAACATGTACCAAGGTATTTTGCATTGTAAACTCAATATTTAATGTACTTAATAAAGGAGTTGATTTATGGGTGACAAAAACAAATAGGTAACTAAATTAAGTTTTTTTTTTATTTCTCCGGTTTGAATGTAACTTTGTGTGAAAATGACTGTGGTGGGTGTTTCCATTGCAAGGTACTATAATTAACTTATCATTATCATTATTACCTCTGTTATAACCAAATAAAATTAATAGTATTTATAAAGGCTGGCTACGCCAACATATGTATATTAGTAACCATATCGATAATTTAATCAAAAACTTAGTAAGTACGTTTTGAACCTATGTAGATGTATATCAGAGACAGTCTTCTATTCTTTTAATTCCTGATGTATTAATTTTATTGCACTAAACGGCATTTATACGAAGATTGCAAATATTTTTTGCACGTATGCAATTTCGTAGCACCCGCTACGTCTCGTAGAGATATCGTAGCTGCATTGCTACGCGGTGCATCGCTGCACGTAGCGCATCTCGTAGACGTCTACAGAATTCATTTCGTAGCGATCGATTGCAAAAAATTCTTGCATATTTTTTTTGCTTTAGTTTATTTATTTTTTTGCGAATTCAGTTATTTGATGCTTTACTCAGTTATTCAATACTTTATTTTCACATTTAAAAACAAATTTACATGTCATAAAATTTTACGCCTCACATAGAATAATTAATTATATTATTAAAAGTTAATTGCGTATAATGAAGCTGTGTTGTACGCATGCGCGAACGTCGTGACATAAGATGCGCGTGAGAACGCTCCCGGCTAACGAACTCGCGTCGCTGGTTTATTTTCATTCCTATGTTTTGGCCAGTGCGATAGCGCAGTTGGCGAAGATAAAAGAAATGGTGGATAAGGATGGTTGCTATTCTTACCTCAGTATATTAATACGGTTCTTTAATAACTATAATGTCGCCCAGTTCCATTTTCAAATGTAAGTTACGCTTATAGATCTTCTTCAAACGAAAACAAAATTAATATAGGTACAGATTACTTTTAGTCAGGCAACACATATTTGTTTAGGGGAAACCCGGGAAGAGTGGTCTCTAATTACATAGTTTTATACGTTATAATAATATCTTTCTGGCCGACTTCTCCCTCTGCTTCTTTATCCCTCTGCCAGACTTCTTTAAAACTTTCCTGCTGTTATAAGGAAAAACATCTACAAAGCCAGTAATTAAAGTTTCTTTGGGAACGTCATTTTTTGTTTTATTATGTAAAGTTATTTTGGAAAGCATGCGTCGAGTGTTGCTATTTATGTTTCATTGTCATAACCATTTAATAATAACTTTTCCTTGTGCATTTTAATTATTATAGCTGTAAAAATAGTTACTAACTGGCAGAAATTATTGTTAAAATCTATGTATTTTTTAAATTAAATTAATATTTTAATGTTAGGCAGTAAAACGTATCAGTGTTATGACAAAAAATTCATTGTCACCTACTTTTTTTAGTCTAAGATATTAGCCAAAACTGCAATATTAGAAAATTATCATGTATTTTTATTTGTTGAATTTTAACAATAGAATGTAATAGCTATAGCGTTACAATAGAATGTAATAGAACAAGAAGACGACTAAAATAATGAAGACGTAACCTAAATACCTTAAGCACTAGGTATTACATAAGACAGTCACAAAGCCTGACAGAATGCTTCCATTACACACAAATCTCTCCTGACCGATCTCTAAACATCTAAGACAATGGCTAGACCTCGATCCCTATTAAAGTAAATAGGTACCGGCCGTAAACACATCTAACAACATGTAGGGCACCTTAGATACTTGATATCACGATAACGACTTAGGTAAAACACATCAACCTTGATAAGTACATACCCATTGTTTCAACAATAATTCTTATCCAACCTTTGTTTAATCTTAGACGCTGCCAAAATAGTACACACTCAGACGTATACTAAACACATGTTCTATAGAACCACAATCTAAAATATTTTTTCTGCTAATCTTTTTGAAATTTAAGAGCAAAAGAAGTTTTCTTTGTTGATTTTTTAGCATGTGACAGCGTCATTTTTAAACGATGACTAGATCGAAATGGACAAAGAAATAGACATGCAATTTGACAGTTGAGTGAACTTTGAGGTTTTTTTATTGGCTAGCCATTTTCTATGAGTGGTTATTCTAGATTTTTAGGCCTGTCCTGACTATTTTGACCCACTTGTGGAGGAGTAGTAATGTGTTAACCATTTTCTACGAATGGAATGCTTTTAACCGGTAGAAGGCAAATGGCATAATAGCCAAGAACCTCGACCAACACTTGAGGAGGCTCTCGTTAGGCAGCTGGATCAAGGGCTTGATCCAAAAAGCGGTACTTCTGGACACGGCGCGTATCGTTAGGAGGTGCCTCTCTCAAGCGCCCTGAACACCGGTAGCTTGAAATCTGTTCCAGACACCGGTAGACTACTATTTTTAATATTTTCAAATGTTTTTGTTTTTATAAAAAATATTTATAAATTTATATTATATGTCGGTATATTATATTAAAAAAGGAAATAATAATAAAGTATTTATTCATCAAAAAGTAACAATACAATGTGACATATTCGATGAGCCACAAACTAAGCGTCGTCGCTTGTATCTTGTTCTAATTGTTTACTCTTTTGCTGGGAACCACAAAGTATGAAAACACAACTGAGTAACACTTTTTTGTAAACAAATTGCATAGTGATTTAAAACAGACAGTGTTCGTGAAGCACTCGTGTCCGTAGGCATGGCTGATTCATGGCCGTCATATTTCAAGGCTTCCTCTGTGGTTTTCCTAAAAATCAGGAACGTTTTGTTGGTTTATTAACTTTGTCTTATTTAATGCTTGGTTTAGAATTGAAAGAAAAAAGAAAGAATTCATCTTCTCATAAATTATATTTTATATCTGTAAATTTATTGTAAAAACACTTTTACACTACAAAGGAAATAATTATATTTTAAAACTAGACGAAGTCGGTGTTCTTAACCGACTACTTTGAGAAGAACCACCGAAAGGAACTCAGATGTCACAGTGTCTTTTAAAGTTCAGATATTATCTTGGTCATACTATGTGAGGACCATTCAGTCAGTTCAGTGGTGGGCTTAAAAAAGTGGTGAGTTAATTTGATAAAGGATAAGCGTGTGAAGACTCAATTGGTCGAGACAACTTCAGTCTAAGGCTGTTTGTCCAACGCACAGTGAACGGGACGTCAACGAGAACGAGATAACAACGCGGAAGTAGCGACATCGACAGTATATTATAGCTGCGTAATCTGGTTTCTCGTTGACGTCCCGTTCACGGTGCGGTGGACAAACAGTGTAAAGCTACAGTAGAAAACTTGGACGGAAAATTCAAGGGCCTTAATTTTTCCAAACAAATGTTTGTTCAAGGTTTGGTGTTGGTGCATATGAGAATGATGGGAAAAAAAAACTAGTGTTTATTCACAGACAACATATTTTTGAATTCATAATTACTTGAGCCAAATTGCAAAGAAGTTTGTTGGCAGACGTAGCTCCCTAATTAGTACTTATTTTCTAAACACAAATTGTTGGGTCATTCCTCGAAGAGATTGCCTCACAAGCATAGATTTTTTCCTGTATTGTGGTAGGAATTTTCACATATAAAACAGATGAAATCATAGAGTGCTGCGTCAATAGATGAGCTATTAAACATATACTTTATCCATACAAACATCACATACTTACTTACTTAAACAAAAAAATATTCAAATGAAAACCAGACGTGATTGTTAAATTTTTCGCGTTCTGTACCTCAGACAACACATACCGTCTTGTGACTTCCTTTTGTATATAAAAACAAACCGCCGACTCGTTAAAGGTTAGAATTTTTTATCGACTACGTAATGATATCTCTCTTACAAAGAAAACTCTTCAAGCTAGTAGGTAAGTATCAACAATCGATGTATAAATATAACGAAACTCACAGGACGAGCCACGAACCTTACAATTTCCTTTATCGATTTATCAAAAATATACGTAAGAACTTGTTACAACATAATGTTCTACCCAAATTATAGTACCTATGCCTTTAATAACCAACGTTTTTTGTGCACCGCCCCCTAGCGGACAACACGTGAGCCAAACATATGCAGAGGTCAATCAACCTCACATTATTATTGACAGCACTAGAACTTGCAGGGGACATACCAGCACACATTTAATTAATAATGAGGATTTTTCGATGCTAGAATTCTGTTTTACACTCACGTCCAATTTATCTTGAGCTCCCTGGCCCCTTCGATTTGTTTGACTCTCGGATGCTTGAAGAGGGTTTTGTATAGTATGTAGGTGTCATGTTATGCTGGTCGTATGGTGAAGCAACGCACTCTGTTGCTAAGGGCTTCGTTCACGCATAATTGGCCCCCAGCCGGTCGCAGGCTTACGTCATCGCAATGTGCGATCAGAATGTATAGAACGCCTCGCACCGATGCTATGAGAAGCCGAGAAGGAAGTTTTAAACAATAGTTAATAGTAAATAGAAACTCATGATTTTGTGTAAACTATAGAGCGGTTATAGGTACCTACTTACTTGTGTTTCTATAGTATTGTGCCTGTTTTCATTTAAAATATTCATTATTATTCTAATTATGTGTTTAAATATCTCGGGACCATGGGGTCCCAGTCCTTTGGAAGGTGTACGAGGGGCGAAGCCAACTCGCACGACAATTTTAAATTGAATTGAATGAAGCACCAACCGACTATTATCCCTGCATGCACTATGCAAGTGCACTCAAGGATAACCCCCGGTTGGTGCAGGACTATTGCAGAACATGGAAACAAAACATGGCTATGGGTTTAGGTGGCTATAGTGGATTGGTTACCTAGAACTATGGAAAGCCAATGTCCCCTGTCTGATTAATGTTATGGTATACACGGATAAAACGGTAGGGGGTGTCTTGCACTCTCAATAATGGGCCGCCGAAATCGGTCGCTAGCATATAGTGACGTAGCGAGAAGAGGGAACTACTTCCTGAAGGTGCTTTAGGAGTCGAAAGGTATTCCACAGCTATCAGAACAATCCCAGAGCCCGGAAGATGGTCAACATCCCTACCAGCACTTATGGAATAGTTCCTACGTTTGCTCTTGCCAATCTCCACTCAAACCAGCCAATAAAGGCAAGACAGAGATGAAAAACAAGCCTTTTGTCGGGAGTCAGGCAAATGCAAAGGGGTTCCTTCCATCTTTCCATTTGTCTCTATTCCTTCTTTATTAAGTGTTGTAAATATGGCTTAGTGTGATAAACTGTCAAAATCTTTGAAATACTCTACGAATGCAAGGTACAACGACCAATTAAACTCTTCGGGTTTTTCAATCAACTATTTCAGAGTGTAGGTGGTCAGTTGTGGATAGTCCGCGGCGAAAACCATCCTGTTCAGGTGGTTGGTGAAGGTCTAATTGCAGCCAACTAGACCTACAGACCTGTAGGATTGGATAAACCTATAGTTTTTTAGGACTTTGATGAAGGCTTTGTACAAAGTGCTTAACAAGGTTAATAGGACGGTAATTACCTTTATTGAATTCATCACCTTTTTAAGTAGTAGAATAATGTAGGAATTACAGAATTCTCTTGGAAATATGCCTGTTTTTAAAATAGAGCTTAAAAGTTTGCTAAAATGTGGTAGGTAATTAAAACACTAGGCAACATTTAAATGTAATGCCAAAATTTTATTGCAGTCGCTTGTATTGATTATTATATGATTGTCAATACAAGCGACTGCACTGCTGCACGGCTGATATTTGATTATTTGTGTGTGTGAAAAGATAACTCCAAAACGACTGAACTTATTTAATTTGAATTAAATTTTTTTTCCGCCCAAATTTTTTAAATTAAATCTGCGTTACATTACTTACGTTGAACTCAAATACGTAGTTGAGTATATCATTTTCGAGATAACTAGGTAAGTACTTACTTCCAGATTAGTTAAAAACCCATTACCTATCTAGTTAATTTCGAAACGGCACGTGTAAATACGTTTTTTGGAAAAAAAACCGAAAGTAATGCAATCCGGAAGTATTTAAATATCAAACTAAAGCTGGAACGAGCCTATGTACACCAGTGGACTGCGTGAAGCTGAGATAGTTGGTTTGTATCACAGGAGTGAATACCCGCGAAATATCGCGTTGTAGGATTTTAGGGGCATGAGGAACAGGTTGTAAAGTTCACTCATCCACCATAGAAAAGGGAGGATCCTCCGACCACACGGGTGTTGTGTCTGGCGGGCCGACTGCCCGACTGTTGATGTCAGATAGTCTTATGTGGTTCTCGCGGTAAACTCTAATTGCGCGATGCAGGATTTGTGTGACGTCATGTCTTTGATGCGTAGTTCGTATTTGGCGGTGTAACCGCTACAGGATAACTTTTTAACTACCCGAGATTTTTATTTCATATTCTTTATGGCACCTCAGTAGGTCATGAGTTATCCAAGTATCAAAAAGTATTTGGTCTAGGTCGTAGGGGGAGGTGTGAAAATTTATTCGCTGTTACAAAGTGTTAGATACTCGTAATAAATACCTATTAACTAACACAATGAACTTCACACTATAGAACGCACGATTACATATGGAGAGTAAAAAGGTGGCATGCAAAGTAAGTGCACAAAGATCAAATATGCAATCATTAAGGCGAATGTGTTAATAAAAAAACCTAAAATTAAAAAAAAAAAAATATAAAATTTTCTTATGTTTTTTACAATTTGCAAGTCAGTTCGGGTTGTATGTTGATCTAAATCAAAAAATGATTCGCGGCCGTATCAAATGTTTATTTTTATTCATATAATTATAATCATAAAAATCATCAATACAACTCTCTAAGCTAGCTCTACATGTAATCCTATTGAATGACTATTTCAAGAAATCATGACCTTCGAGTATAATGGGAATTCTATTGCTGATTTTAATGATTATAATTCTGTAAAGACATACTTGTTACGGTCGCGAATCATTTCAACCTGAAACTGACCTGCAAATTGCAAAAAACTAAAGAAAATTTGAATTTTGTGGGCTACCTTATCGCATCCAAACACTTTGCCAAACATTTTGCAGCACGCTCCCTTATAATATCAATATGTCGATGACAAAACAATATCCCTCATTTTACTTTATTTTTAAAAGCCCATAATGCATATTAAGCTGTTCACAAATATTTTTTTAACGAACCACACGATATAGATTACCCATAACTTATTCTTATCGCTGCCTATCTTTCCCTTGATGCAAGAAAAATAAATAAAGCCTCCCTCCCCCACCTCCGCAGGTTTACAGACTAGTTACGCTCACATCGTTTGTAGAACACAAACAAGGGCCGTTCATAAATACGTAACTATCAATCTAGTAGAAACGCAGGCTTAGGCTTTGTTCTACAATTATCAATTATACACCTACAAAGTCTAGGCCATCACCGGCCACCTCATCTGCAGCCGGCCCTGACACCGACAAGGCCGACGTTAAGTCCTTTATCTAACGGGACACTGCATAAAGACAAGCCCCAATTTGTCCCCCAAACTTCCCCGACGATTATGACTTTGAAGTCCGCGCTAATGATTTGAAGACCAACTTTAATCACCCCACCTACCAGCAGAACAAAGGGCACTTCAAAACTAACCCAACCAAAGAATATTTTAGATAAAGCTACATTCGTCAGCTCGAACTGGGCATAATTTAAAACCTTAATAAAGCTCAGTACCCACACTCAAAATTGTTGGAGAGGCTTTCAATTTGCTTCATAATTGGCACCGTTCGGATAGACAGATGATGTTTAAGTGCTTTTAATGTTTGGCGCTCGCAATATTATGTCGGGGATATCTGGCCGGTCCCGGCGGAGCACGAGCCGGATTAGGCCGCCGGTGGGGTTGCAGCTCCCGGCTCACCTTGGAGAGTAATTATAATGATCGGCGCCGGAACCCTAGTCTGGGACGGGAGTCTTCCTGGAGAGGCGTGCCGGGCGCGGGTGGCGCACTGAGGTACGCCCACGCGGCGTGTCCCCCGCGCCCCCGAACCCTTCGCACTCCCTCCCCGCGCCCCCGTCCGCTCGTGCGAGCGGCCCGTCCGCACCCCCACCCCACGCACCGTAATAACCCAATTTGTAAGAACCCCCCATTTTCAAGGACGGCCGTCGGTCTTTATGGCGGCGGCGACGGCGGCGTTGATTCCCGACCTTGTTTATTTCAGTTTCTTTTTGTTTAGGAACTGGCTGAACTTATTTTCGTACGTCTGTACCCGGCCGGGTCTCGCTTGTTTTTGTAGTGTCCGATGGTGATTTGATACGTCGATCACAAAGGACGCCACGGCTACCTTTGTGTACCTGTCCGTGGTGCTCTATATCAATTATGTAGTTCTCTTCAAAGGCGAAATACTGAATTTCTATTCCTTTAGCCGTGACACGATAAGTAATTGGTTGTATTTTGTTTGAATGTCGATCACCAGCCCGTGAATTTGTTCGTTACGCTGGCTAAATACGAAGTTTGGGGATGGTTTTAATGTGAGCATTTGTGTAAAACTGACCCAGTTTAATGATGGTCCAGTCGTTTCTGTGGCGCTCGATACTGCTCCTCGGAGCCAGGGTTACGTAAGATGTAAAAATTGGCATTACATGCAGACATGTAAGGCGGGGGTAGCCTCATTTGTTTAAGCCGTTCTAAAGTTCAAGGTCGTCCAAGGCACCCTTATCAAAACCCGTCCTTTTGGTCCGTCTAGACGGCTTCACACCTCCAACCCTTTGGGGGACCACTTCAATTACGGATTGTATTTTTTTTCTCGGACAGTTAACCGCGATTATTGTTCCAACAATTTCAGTGTCTCCAGAAAAGTCGTTGACTTCGGCGAGTTCCGAAGATTTCCTCCGTAGAATATTGTTTGATATAAACTTCACAAACAGTTTATTAGAAAATATAATATTATTAAACGTTCGTAATTTGTTCGTCTCTGAAATTTATTTTAACTAAACATCGTCGTTAATTAAAATGCCCTTTGCGTTTTGATTGGATTTTATGAGGTCTCATTAGTTACGTAGTCTTTGGTGATATTAAACATTATTATTTTCCTTATTTTTTTGGTAATTAATTCTGTTTGGTGACACGAAGCGTGGTGTATTGATTACACGTGATTCGTCGTGCAACATCGAAGCTGCCGTACAGGAAAATTATTTTTTAGGGTTGTGAAGACCCTAAAAATTATTTTCCTGTACAGTAGACCAAGGCCGTACATAATATAACATCCTTATGCGCATGCGATTTGTAGAGTTACTTTCGATCGATAAGTTCAATTAAATAGTTTATTTTGTCACAGACCTTCCATTGATGCAAGCTATCAAAAAGAATAATAATAGGTATTGTCCACCTAGTCCACCTCTGGACTGCCATTCAAAAAAAAACTATTCAGCGCAGAAAACAGTGAACATTTGAACATGCACTAATGTCCAATATTTGGGTATGGGGTCCCACAAAGGACTAGAAGATCGGTTGTTAGGGTTATTGTCACGATAATAACGCTAGGAAGACCGGTCAATGAATACAGGATGTCGTTGTTAACAAACAGGAAAACGTTTCTGTCTATATTCTTGACGAATCAAAGCAAGTCTGGCATAACCGTCAATATTCCTTCATACGTCCCCTATTATAATAATACACACCCTGAATGATAAAAGACGGTGAAAGATCTATCATTACTATCACAACGCACGTAATCAATGAAGTAGTAAAAGTTTAATACTGCACATCTTCTGACACCTTCTCGAAAGGCCGACAAAAAACATTTTATATTATAGAAGCTACACGAAATTTAACTTTTCATAATAACATTTAATTAAACTTCTTATATAACGCTCACATGCCAATTTTATTTTGATACAAGTTAATTATTCACAAAGTTTGCAAAGTTTTAATTTGAATGAGTACTATTCGGTACGTTAGGGTACCTACACAAATGTTTGTTAACCTTTAATATACGAGAATTATGTCAAGTGAACTAAGGTCTTGTTGGAATAAAATGGTATCTTATTCAGAAGTATGGAAAGCCTACATGTGGAAATAGTGGAAATAGAGTATCTTGGGATTTTTTTTCAACTTTTTACATGCAACGTTAAGAGGGAACAGGGCCTGCGATTCTCCATACAAATGTATTCCCCTGTTTTCTTCTTGAATAATGCCTCTAGAGCAATATATTTTTTTTCATAAAATCAAGATCTGCTGTAGACACGTCCCTGTTATTTCCTTTTTTTCAGCAACTTATTGGTAAAAAAAATATGATCCTCCAAAAATTTAAAAAAGTGCTCTATTTTTACCGCCGTGATTAGACGACTACCAGACAAATTCGAAATTTTTTCAACATAAAAGATAATGATTGGAAACTAGACATACTCTTATTAAAAAAATAATGTAAAAAATAATTGAATCGGCTCAGTTATCGAGGAGAAAAAAGAGGAATACGAAACGTCGATGTCGTCAATTTTTTTTTGTGATATAATCGGTCTGAGCTGCAGCTGTCCCTATCGCACTCTACGGAGGCAGTTTTGAGGAAAGACGACGGCAATAGTTTCTCCAAATACCTATTTTACAAATTCCTCGCAGCCCCTGTTCCCTCTTAAATAAACATTGCTGTTTTCGAGTTCAAAAGGCAACGTACACAAAGAATTCAAGTCTTAAAGTCCCCATTTTTGCCATAGTGTGTCCCAGTGCTGGGCAGAGGAAACTTACATTCCTTACTTAAAGAAAAGAAAGACTTTTTTTATTCTCCATAAACAAAAGGCAAATAAAAAAAAAACATAAAATACACATACAAAAGTAGCCAAACACCTCGTATTCAACCAATACAAGTTAAACAATGTTGATCATTGGTTGATGTCAAGGCCAAGAACCAAACGTGCACGGAGATCTAGGTGTAGTTACTCACTTTCCATCAAGTGCACCACCAGCATGTAAATTAATTTATCGGTTTGCGTTTTTCCATTTGGCTAAAAATTCCATCTAATCTCTTTACCTCCCTTGGTTGGCTGGTAGAGGAGAAGCTCGTGGCTAAGTAATAACAGCCACATGGGTCGATACATCAAGTTAAGCTATGCTTACCGGGGTTGATCGGTGGATGAATGTACATCTTTACATACCGAGACTCCTCCGTGCCTCGGAAAGCACGTTAAGCCTTCGGTCTCGGTAGATGCTCATGGATCTTTGACAGTCGTTACGGGTCGTTAGAAGCCCGAGAGTCTGACAACCAGTCTTACCAATGGGATATCGTATTACTCAGTTACTGGGTAGTGGAGGTCAGATAGGCAGCCGCTCCATGTAAAATAATGGTATTCAGCTGCATCCTTTTAGACAGGAAGCCGACCCCAACATACTTATTTGGGAAAAGGCTAGGCAGATTGACCTAAGGCATTAAATCCGCCTCTGTACCTTTTTTGTGTGCCAAAAGTAAAAAAAAAACAACGATATATTGGGACAATGGGATTAATATCGTCTGCGCGTTACAGGAACTTATGACACTAAATAGAGTCAGCCCGAATTCTGGGCATACTCTATTTAGATTGCCATCGAATCGCTAAAAAGAAGAATCAAACATTTTCTACCTTGATAGGTTTATCTTGTTTATTTCGATATCTATTATCTTAGTCATGTCATACCTCTTCACATCTTGCTTAGTTATTAAATTATCTCAAAGCATAGGAATGTTACAATTAAGTCACTAGGGAGTAAAGTAAGTTACAACTGCCTGCCTGGCATACAGTACACGATTATTAAATTACTGCCTGTGTTTGATTTGGGTCTAGTCCCGGTCTGTGGTTTGGACCTACTTAAGAATTGTATGTCAGTTCATTCCTGGTAGGATAAACTGAGAATAATGTGTTCCATTTTTTGATAAATTGATAAAGGAATTCATGATATACATACAAATACAGTGCTCTTTCTATGTTTTGTCATTCGTAGATCTTTGACAGTCGTTACAGGTAGAAAAAAACCCGAAAGCTTGACAAGCATTCTTCAAATTCAAATTCAAAATATTTCTTTTCACATAAACCTACAAGGGCACTTATGAAACGTCAGAAGCTAGGTGCACGGTTCCAATAGGTCGTTTCCTGTGGAGAAGAGCCGGCAAGAAACTCCACGGTTACTCTTTTAAAAATAAATAAAATTGTATTTACAATATTTTCAAGTTACAGTGTTAATGGGTATGAGAGGACAGTGTAGGCCTATCAACAAGTACCAGGTACTGAGCAAGATAGAAAATTGTCGACAAATCTACAGTCTGTTAAGCCTACAACGTTCTCACATTCACAAAATCTAAAAGAAGAGAATCTATATACAAGAAAAATTAAATTAAAAACCTATTTGAACCAAATGACATGATCTTGCCAAGGGGTATCTTGTTATTCAGTGCCTGTGTCTGATAGCCCGTCGTTCCATGTAAATTACTGGTATTAAGAAGCTGGATCCGGTAAGACTGGACGCCGTCCCCAATATATTTGGGAAATGTCGGATGTTGATACAAATATGTGGTGTAGAGCTGAGTATGTGTTGGGTGAAATCAAACTTGTGTAGATAAAATATGTATAAATCTACAAAAAGGGCGAATTTTCAGAACAGAAGACGATTTTACCTTTTGTTAGCTGTGAAAGATAACAAAAAGGAAAATTCTTCAAAGAGGTTAAGCTCATTGGCTTTAGGCAACACAGTGGGCACGTATTAAGTTTCGTAGATCTAGCTCTTATAGGCGTATGTGAATTCAAATTTCCTTAAGCCTGAACTACAAATTGCAAAAAACGACACAACATTTGAGTTTCGCGGGGAACTTAAATAAAAGGTATTCAATTTAGATAAAACCCAGATGCGTACCAGTTTATCATTTCCCGTTTGCATCTTAGGTTCGATTCCCGCACGGAAAAAATATTTGTATGACCTACAAGTAGTTGTTCCGAGTCTCGCTGTTTGTGTATGTGAGTTTAAATATTACAGCGTAAATGTTGTCGCGATACAGGAGAAATTCCTAGTGTATTCCAACGTTTAATAAAAAAACTCACTAGGCATAGCCAGGTCAAGGCATTGTACCAAAATAATCGTTTTACCATTGCATGACTTCAAAAAAAGGGTCATCAAGAACACTGTAATTAAAATATATTTCATTAAAAACGTAGTTATTAAAGGGGTGAATACAATAGTCATATACAATCGTAGCCTCTTCTACGATAACATCTGAAAGAGTCGAATGACTCACGATTGTACTAAAATAACTAAAGTAAGTTCAAAAACTAAAACCCGACTATAATTTCGTGATAAATTATTTGCAGAGACTTTTTTTTTGTCTAAGTAATTAAGTATCTATTTTACAGCCGTACGTAGCACAGTCTCACTTATGCTTGTTTTTAACAATTTCAACATATTTATTTACTTATAAAATATGATATATATACATACTTGAAATTTGCTCGTCAAGCCCTTTCATTTGATACCCAACATGTCATTATTACGTTAATTTTATTTTATTTCATGTCTTTATGTCCTCTAGAGGGCGTCATATTGAATTTAATGTAACGTCACATGTCACAGCCTATAACCAGCGGACGATCAAGACGCTTCCAACGGTACCTCATTTGTCAAATTATGATCAGTAGTTTAGAAGTTATGACGTAACAGATGAACATACATACATACGTACCTACATACTGGTCAAAATCATAACCCTCCTTTTTGTTTTGCCGTAGTGGGGTAAAAACTACTTTAAATTTTATGCAAGCATAAATATTGTTGTCTTGCATGCACGTTGCAAAACACGCGTGTTTTTAAACAGGCATCGACTGAAATAAAAAGTGAGTTGGTATTACACGCCACATGATGCCTTTACTGCATCTACGATTTTGTGGTCCTTTGAATGGCTTTTTCAACTCTAAATCGTATTGCAGTAAGGTCTATTTCAGAACTTGATCCTTCTGCTGGTCTCTATCATCCTTTGCTAATATTGCATCTTGACTTTAACAGTTCTCACCAACCAGTATTTTATTTTAGCTTATATTAATTTTATTTGAACAATGATTTTACAATGCAATTGAAACTATACACGTATGAAATGATAATATACTTAGCTATTTACTTGATAGTTGTACTTCAATAACTTTGTAAAGTTTTTTTTTTGCTTTATTGCGACGGTCGGTGTACCAGCGAAAACTCAAATGCAGCAAAGTTGCCTCGAAATTTTTGGTCCGCGTATCAACCATTCAGAATTAAAATCAGGACTCTTAATTTGTGATACGTCTCTCCTCCGTTTTGTTTACGCTCGGCTGCAATATCTGGCCGTTTCAATGCCAAGATCACGCACACGTCTCGCCATGTTTTATTCATAACCAGAGGATATTATGCACGAAATACCACGATTTTTGTAAAAAAATTAACTGTCTCTTAAAATACGAATGATGTATGTATATTAACAATTCAAGATGGAATTTAGCCTCTTAGGACTAAAAGTGCGGACCGATTCTATTGATCGATTTTCCAAGGAAAGCCACACCTTGCTGTATGTCCGTGGACGGGTGACCTTTCCTGCATTAAGACGATGCCATGAACAGCTCGTTGAACCATTGTTGATCACGATTATCGTAAGGCTTTGACAGTCTTTACAAGTAATTAATAATAATAATATAATCTTTATTTGTATAAAACACATTGTAGTACATGTAACAGTTTTCAACAAAGTGGTTAGTATAAAATCTCTGGCGTATAGTTACTTAAATTACGAGTAGTTAGTTGCTAGCAACCCGAAAACCTGTCAATGTGTAGGTTATCGGTATTTTTGGTAAATTTTGAATTTCGGAGGTCAGATAGCAGTTGATCGAGTTATCTGACACAACCGATTGTACTGCAACGGTGATCTGAATGTCAATCCTGAGAGAGGCTTGATATGAACGCTTGCATTATTTGGTTGCCGCTTTGTAATTGTATAATCCAGTATTCGTGTGGACCTAATTAATGATGGCGTCTGTATCTGTGTGTGACTCACATTCTTGTATAGCCGACATCAGAGGAATGGCTGATGTAGACGAATTTGGTAACTAATTTTACATTTAATGTCCCAACTTGTGCGGAAAACAGCTTTCCCAACCTATTTTTCTTAGATTCTGGAAATTAAATTAAACGCAGACATAAATTTAGGACGTCGAGCAAAATGACTTTGTTCCTAGCTCGTCAGTTTGATAAATCATGCCATCTTTAGCCATAGCTTTGAAGCGAGAAAAAAATTAGCGCGAGCATTTAAGTTTTCAAAGGTCAAAGGTACTTGCGTTCAGTTAGGTTCTGCGATTGTTACTAGAGCATTTTGTCAAATACAGCACCATCAGGCTTTAGGCTACTGGGCTCGGGGTGGGGCCTAAGTCTGGTGTGGGGTGGGGGCGGCCTGTCGCGCCAGTTTCACCCCCAGAGCGGCGCATAGACTGAAATGTGCCGCCGATAAAGCAGCCGCCAAAAACATGAACTTATTTTTTTTTTGGTTTGTGGGGTTGGGTGCTACGTCGCATTTTATGTCGATGTTTGTCGTTCTAGATATTTGAAAGGTTCCGCAGTTTTTTAGGGCAGTTTTGTATTTTATCTTTGTTCTTAATTTTGGTTTTTTTATAGTTGAAGTGACGAGCTCAGTTTTAATGATTTGCCGAATTTAAATAATTTAATCATTATAACCTAATTATGCATTATTTTAAGAAATTTTTACCTGTTCAAAAAAATGAAATATCTTTGAATTGAGACAAAAGTTTAATTAGCGCGAAAGTATTTATTTGTTGTTATGCAGAAATCAATAAAATTTCATCCAACCGTCGCAAAAAAGATGAAGGATTAGTCATCTTTTTTCACAAACCCTTCAATTTTCCCCTCCCCGACATGATAAAGCAAAAACGTCAAAAGATTTATTGCTCCAAAAAACTAGGTTTTAATAAAAAGAAAATTCAAAGGCCTACACATCGTATGCAGGGCGGAATAACTTATAGAGGCATAAGCGTTGAAAATTGAGGCCGCCTAGTCTGATATTGAGGGAAACTGACTCGAGACACGCACTGAAACTCACGCCAGTCCAGTTTTGTTCCTATTATGACACGCAAAACGATCCAGATATAGCATATAACATCTATAAGAGCAGCATCCATTGCGCGTTTAGTATTGCGGAACGAAAATTATACTGAAACCCAGCGGTCAATGTATGCATAACTTTTCATAATGTCGCGCTAACTCACTTTATTGCGTACATGTACAATAATCTGATATTCCCCGCTTCTCCATTACGAGCGATAATATATTCTACGATGAAGCAATAAGGGCGAGAATCGCGTGAATGTAATATTCAAAGATTGTTATAGGGCTTCCTAGGAGCCGTTGTGGAGGTTTCATTGCCGCCTAGATATAGGCTCTGAGGTTTTGTAACACGCGAATAATTTAACTTAAAAAATTAAATATATTTTATTAATTCTTCTTTAAATAATTAGACGTTGTTATTAGTTATAGGTAGAATATACCCTTTTTATTAGGTATTAAACTCAGCAGATTATTTGGATGTATTTTTTTATAAACAAAGATTAATATTGCGAATATTTAAATTGCTTTTGAGATACAAAACATTTAATTCTCCAATTATTATGAATAAAAATGGTAAAATATACTGAGAAAATACTGTAAAAATAAGTTTTAATTTTTTTCAAACATTTTGGCTATCAATATCTACATAAAACAGACCGATTCCCACGCTCAAATTGAAATCAAACACTCAATAAACGAATCGTCTCACTAAAAGAACGCATAAAACCTACAGACTCACGAAAATTCCGAGCAAAACTGCACCGCAAGAAAAATAGCCGGCGACCTTGAAAAAAGAAACAAAAAAAAACATCTAGTATACATTAGCGGAAAACGCGTTGTTTAGAACGCCGACAGAAACGCTGGCGAGCGCAAATTGATAGCGACAAGTGATACTTAGTAGTTTTGGACAGAAGGACCAATTGATCCAACTCACGATATTCTAAATTGAGCCGAAAAAATGGCGAAAATTAATTCTCCTGAGGAAAAGATGCTTCAAAAATATTTTCATAACTTTTTAAGCAGTAAAGCAGAAAGCAATAGGTTAGGTCTCAATGACTCCATTATTCGAGAGGGAGTGGGCTGTAATCTACCACGTGGGCCCAGTGTGGGTTGATAGATGTCACATGTTGTCTTCGATTTTTTGGTTCCTCACGATATTTTCTTCCACCGTTCTGAGAGCAGTGGTGATGAAATTATTTACACAAAGTAAAATACTCCCTGCTCAAGTTCGAATCCACGACCTACAACTCGTAATTCGGTGTTGTTACCACTGGGCCACCACTCTTCCCACAGGAGAGTGCGACTGAGGTGAAATACTTAATTAAAATGAGAGAATTGCTAATTTTACTTAAATCCATTAGAGAATGACCATTTAGGTTATTATTTTGAAATTAGCCTGTAGACATACGATTAGCTTACTCACATACATGCTAAAATTAAACAATCAAGGCGATAAAACTGTCATTTAACCAGCACAAATTGAGTGCTGGTCGAAGAATATTGCGTTAATATACATGAATAGGTAAGAGAAAAAAATCCGATACCTTTGCCTATATTGCCATAAAGAGAGGGGGCATATTTAAAAAGAAAAAACATCAGTGACGTACTTAATCGATTCTCTTTCCCGATTAACCAGTTCCACTCCACTTCCGTTAAAGCATCTCATTGTCCGTCTTTACGCATGAACCTTCTGAGCCGTCTTATTTTGCGCTTGCAAGTAGACGGGGCTATTGCCCTCCCCATACCATTGCAAGGCTACCCAGGGCCGCACTCGACGCGCGCCGGGCTCGGTAGCCATGGCGATCGCTCGCGAGGGCTCGTTGCGATAGTGACACCCCTACCACCCTCACCCCGCGTCGCTTATTATGGGCTCTTTTCAATTCGCCTTCAATGGCGGCTAAATCTTTACCTGAAGGCCACCGAATGATGTCAGGTACAGCCCTGGAGCTGAGCTCTGATTCCGTGATATTTTTAGGGTGTTTGTAGGTAATATGTGGGGTGTTTTGTTTAATTATTTTTTTGTTTCATATATTCTGTATAATAACAATGGAATGATGTTCGTTGGTAAACACATAACTTCAGAACAGCTGGACCGATATTCATTCATTGATTTCAACCGAAAGACGTCCACTGCTGGACATAGGCCTCCCCCAAGTACCGCCACTTCGACTGATTCTGTGCTTCCCGCATTCAGCGGTTTCCTACGGCCTTCACAAGGTCATCGGTCCAAGTTGCGGGAGGCCTTCCAAACGCTACGTTTTCGACGATAGACCGATATGGTTTTTATAAAATTTCTTACGGAAAGAAAAAAAAAATGCAAAATTCAGGAATACTAAAAGTGCATTTATCTATTTGTATTTTGTATGAATTTCAATAAAATTTGGACAGGAGAACGTCTGGCTAGTTACGAATAAATGTTGATACTGTTGTTGTTTTAAATTATGTAAGAAAAGTATTTTTGAGAAAGCAAAGTAGAAAGAAGTGATTTTAGGTTTGGAATGAGAACAATCACAACGTGGCCTTTAATTTATTTTATTTTTATTATTTGTTGCTAGAGCGGCAATAGAAATACACAATCTGTGAAACTTTCAACTGTCTACCTATCACGGTTCATGAGATACAGCCCGCTGACAGACAGACGGACGGACGGACAGCGAAGACTTAGTAACAGGGTTCCGTTTGATACCCTTTGGGTACGAAACCCTAAAAAACATGTAATGCTAGATTACTTTTCCTATTAGTGAACACAAAGAGCCTATTTGCTGTGTGCAATTATACACACTTTAAAAAACCTAAAATTAGCAAATTTCTAAGAACCAATTAAAATGCTATTGTAATCATTTATATCTTTAGGATTAAATAGAAATAATCTAACAATCGAAACGTAACATTTTTTTTTATTTTTATTGCTGCAGCAAGTACCTATTATTTTGGTAGCAGCCGAAGATGGATCGATACCTATAGATAGTAGATATAGGCATTACTAGATATATAGATACAGATAGTAGCAGCCGGAAGAGTTCTAGCAAACAACTGTTATCAAGGTCGGTAGATACGATCACTGGTCAGTAGGGCTGTTACACTTATACTTGAGTTTCACGTGCTTAATCGACATTTTCTTTTTTTTCCCCAGTGAATTTGACGTTGTCACTTGTCAATTATAAAGACTGGGAAGGCTACTCAAAAATAGTGTCGGTGCTTTTTTAAATATGGGATGGAAAAGAAACAGGGGAAAACTAAAACAAAAACGCTTTTGTAATGTTGAAATGTGGTAGGAACCTTTATGAAGTATTTGCATAATATTTTACAATTCAGTTATTATTTTAAATAAAAATAACATTAATTATAAGAATATCTTATCTGTCATTAGGTAGGTACTTAGATTTATCTCTAAAACAAATTTGAAGAATATTTTCTCACGTGCATGAAAAACGTAAAGTTTAGATTTATTTAATTTTAATTCCTATTTAAATAATTATACGATCTAACACTAAAATATTTATAATATGTACAAGTATGAAGGAAAAAAAAGGAGGAAGAGCTCATAGGGCAACAAAAACATCGCCCGAGTTGCTGTCAGTGCCAAAAAGGCTGGCAGCGTTGCCACGTTGGATGGCAATGCTCAGTCAAAGAATCATTCTTTGACTTAAAAACAGGCTAGCCCTCTGGTTACATTTCAATTAAAAAAAGAGAAAGAAAAAGAGCGAAAAAAATAATAATACAAAAACAAAATAAGAAAGCGGTCCCAATAGGTAGGTTAATCATTGTCAGCCAAAATATATATAGGTATGTTCATGCTTGTTGTTGTGCTGTTTCTCAGCCTCACTGTTGAACCTTTTTCTCGGAACCACCTTTTTAAAACCTTGAGGCTATTCTCTGAATTATACTTTAAACTAAATTTCCGTTAGACACAGTCCTGTGACACACATAGTATGATGGTATTTTGTGTGTGGGCTTGTCACTTGTGTGTGAGCACAAAAATGATCAAAAAATTTCAAACTAACCTTGATTAAAAAAAAAAAAAAAAAAATATAAGGGATCATTTTAGTTATGTTATTGTTTTATTATATATTTTACTTCAGATCAGATAGTCACAGAAAAATAAAACTGAACAGCAACAAGATTAACCAACGTCTTTGTCAAAAAATAAAACACCAAAAAATAGATAACAATCTAACCTATCAATTCAAGTACCTCCCTGTGCTAGAAGTACAGTGTATGCCAAGTCGCAGCTTGCTATTTGTGCGCGCCGGGCCTCTGAACTGCGTACCACCGCCTCCGCAAGAGGGGGGCTCCTCTGCCTAGCCCATTACACTAATAGTGCAATATAATAGTATTACGTACCCACTGATCTAGTCTATTGAACTGTTTATTGAGATTTGTGTCATAATGTAATGCTTAAGAATATTCTTCTTCTTCTCTAGTATTAGTACGAAGTGTATTTGTGTGTGATCATGGAGTTGTTACAATATTAGTCAGTTAGCAAGGTGGCTAAAGACAACTGAAGCTGTGGCGAGACAGTGCTTTCTTACCTCGTTACACCTGCTGAAATTCTCCCACCAGGACGCGAGTTGCGACACCTGGACACGAGCTGCTCACAGGAGCATGCATGCATGCATGTAACTCATGTGTGTGTATGCTCATTGTATGATGCACCGGTCGACGTCATAACGTCAACGCTGGCTGTTGCTGAAAACCAGCGCTAGGGCTGTCTCGCATAAGGTCGCAGCATTATGCTTAGCGATGGCCGTTTTGCGTGGATGTGACGCATATTTTCGCTCAATTTGTTTATTGTTTTATTTTGTGTTCTTTGTTTTACGTCATTTTTACCACAAATAAACGTATTTTCTTTCTTTTCTATGTGGTTGTTACAATATTAGTCAGTCAGCAATGTGGCTAAATAAAAACTGAAGCAGTAGTGAGACAGTGCTTCCTTACCTCGTGCCACCTGCTGAAAATTTTCAGTTTAGTCAAGGTCACTCGTGTCCAGACGGGAGACCACCTGGACACGAGTGACCTTGACTAACCTGGATGTTTTTAAACCCAGGTTGGCCGCAACAAGGAAAACCTGCTCAGGTTCATAGACGTATCCGCACTGGAGTGTTAATGTGGTGCTGTTCCACAAATGAGGACACTGAATTTGCGGCCTTCGTGTCTTCACGTTTGCACGTTACAAGTACTGATGGTCGCTACTGATGGCTCCAAAATCGTAGCCGAATACTAGGCCGACGCCATTTAGATAGCCATCGACAAGCTTAGAAGTAGAAGCAAGGCTAACTGCATGCTTAGGCTACTCCGTACTACTGGTACGGTACTGGTACGTGGTACTTTCTAAGTTTATCTTAGATCTCACTGTAATCGGAGGAGGAAACATAGTGAAACAAATCTGGACTTAAAATTAATATACTTAAGTATAAAATGGCCTATCCGTCTTGAGCAAGGCGCGGTGATTAATGCTCGTGCGTTCTCTGTTTGATAAGAGGCCTTTGCCCTGCAGTGATGGGACAGTTACAGGCTGGTATTAGATACCTATGTACGCACATAAGTTCTAGTTAGTGATGAGTTTGTGTCATTTCCCCGCCTCGTCTCGTGGGGTGCAAGTCCGGTGTACGCCACAGCGACAACGCACCTCGCCGCCGCCGCAACACATCGTGTGCACAGGCTCTAACATACATAAATAAAGTTAATGAGCAGTGGTGGCCCAGTGGTAAAGTCCCCGACTTACGACTTGTCGTGGTCATGGTCATGGGTTCGAACCCAAGCAGGCGCTTTACTTTGTGTAAATATTTTCATCACCATTGCTTTCAACAGTGAAGGAAAACATCGTGACGAAACCGGCATGTCCTAGAACCAAAAATTCGAAGACATGTGACGTCTACCAACCCGTACTGGGCCCACATGGTAGATTACAGCCTGCTCCCCTTTCGAAGAGGCCTGTTTCCCAGTAGTGGGAACATTATAAGCTCATTATGCTGAAGTAGGTAGGAATCTGTGTTTGGTTGGAGGATTATGCTTAAGCTTTACCTATCGGGATAATTTCGTAACATTATTTATGTTACGATATTATCCCGATAGCTTTATGCAGGGGTTTTCTATTTTTTTGTTAGATATGTTAGTCCATCCATATTCAAACATTATACTAATACTTTTCATAAAAATACTTTCTATAAATAAATTACGATGGTAGTTTACCCGCTGTGGGGAATACTATCGTAATATATTTGTATTGGGGAATTTACAGATATTTGGATTTCTGCAAGGCTTATAAAAATACACGGAAAACCTGGGGACGATCCGGAACATATAGGAAGCCATTTTTTTCATTAGTTTTACCTACTTTGATTAAAGAAGTAGGAAAAGGGAAGGTCGTGGGAATCCACTGGATATGGGCACCGTAGAACCGGTTGTTGGCGATGCTTTGGGGGAACTTATGTATGATTATGTAAAATATTGGTAGCAGCATTTCTGTATTGTGTACACTGCAATGTCCAATATGTTTTATAGGTATCCTTATTATCTATTACTAGCGACCCGCTCCTGCTACTCACGGTTTTTACGACTTGACCAAACATCGAGATTTCTTAGTTAATAGTAACTTTAATATTAACATATTATACACATAAACCTTCCGGAATAAATTCTCTAAACGATGGTGAAAACCTCATCAAAATCTGTTGCGTGGTTTAGAAGAACAATGCGGACATACAGACAAACGCGAAAAACGACTTTGTTTTATGATATTAATATAGATTCCTTTGAAATTATTGTTCCCCGCTTCTTGTTCGAGTTGATGATTATATATGAGATGATGAGATGTGATGGCACGTGGAGAGCTGAGCAGAGCAGGCAGAGCTCTAATGGAATTGTTGTCAAGATATGGTAGAAGGAGCGTTGGGAGAGCAACAGTCAGATGGGTGGACCTATAGAAGATCGCAGGGAAGACCTGTATGTGACTCGTATAGACCAGGGAAGCATGGCATAAAAGGAAGGAAGCCTTAGCCCTTCACGTACTACGGGAGTGCGTCCTTCGTAGGTCACCGCCCTACCATTCAGTTCGGTGCCGGTCCTCATTAAATTTCGACCCACTATCTTATAGTGAGGTCTACTAGAGCGCGAGGACCATACATTCGGTCGATTTGGCAATATTAGTCACACTTGTCGCGTGTGAAAGGTTATTTTACTAGGAAAAGCTAAAAATAATAGACGTATAAAGGGGCAAATAATTTATTTATTTAAAATTCAGATATTTGAATTAATTAATAATTAATATTTATTTGTAAAGGAAATAAACTAAATTATTTTAAGCAGTTTAATCTAGCTATTTATTTTATAGACATAGTAATATTATATACTTGTATTATAAATTACATTAGTTAAAGTATACACATAAATCATAAAACAAAATTACATTAGCAATTATTTACTAAGAATACACATAAAAGTTATCCAACAAGGTAAGGTTACTTAACTTAGGTCCGTTCGGTGTGACTGCTCCGGAGCGAATGTGCCGAGTACGGCGGAGCGGCGGCTTTTATAGCCAGTGGTAAACAAGTGACGTCACATCGTACGATTTTAATACAGATTTGTTAATACTTGCATTTTAACATAAAACTATGATTAAATTATATAAAACTATAGTAAATATGTTGGAATTAATTAGTTTAATTACATACTTGGTTTTGCAATGGCATAATTAGTAAATAAGTCACATTAAACAGTTAAATATGATAATTATTATATAAAACAAATGAAAGAACACAGTTTAAACTTAAGTTATAAACGTATTTAGTTATAAGATTATAAATAATAAATTGTCGTAGTGTGGTGTTTCACATGTAAACAAGGTTATAATTATTTAAGGATTGTTTTTCTTTGTGTCCAATTAAAAAAGATTGGAATAATCTATCACGGCCAGACTGACCTGTACTTCGCTCTCGAAGTACCCAACTAATTATTTAAATAAATAAATATAATAAATATTTGTTTTCAAAAAGTCTCTGGCCTTGGCATATTAGTTCTATCACTTGCTGCACATGAATTTCAAACTAATATCAGGGCAGTGACCGACCAGCAATTCATATATAGCCTCTGGCCTTGACATACCAGTCCTATCACCTGCTGCGCATGAATTTCAGAAAGGTATCAGGGCAGTGACCGACCAGCAGTAATATCATAAGTAGCCTCTGGCCTTGACATACCAGTCCTATCACCTGCTGCGCATGAATTTCAGAAAGGTATCAGGGCAGTGACCGACCAGCAGTAATATAATAATATAATAATAATATATTTTTTTTTATTTTTTTTTTATTTTTTATTAATGTAAAAACTTGTTTTGTTATAAGCTTAAATCATTTAATTATTTCAATCAACCAGTGTTAATTAGACACAAATTATAATGTATACTATGAATAATTGTGTAATATACTTTTAATCATCAATTTACAAACTCCTTTTTCAAAATTAGGCAACAATCAAAATAACAACAATGATCCTGTAGCAAAAACAAAAGAAATAATAACGAAGACTTAACTAATAATCCATCATGGCTTATGATGCTGGAGCTATGGGGACTCCTCAAAAGAAGAATTTTGTTCAACCCATTCCCCCGGCCAAAGCCTTAATTTTTCTTTTGCCACAGTAAGATTCCTTAATGTATTAAGCCCCTTCAGAGAAATTCTATCATGCTCTAAAATATCAATTATTTCGTAAGGGCCTTTAAATTTAGGATTTAACTTGTCATGTCTTCTGTGTTTTTGATTTACATAGACTATATCACCTATATTAAAAACCATATTATTTCTACGAGTACTATCAAATCGTTTTTTAAACTTTTCTGCAGCCTCTCTAAGACGTTGCCTAGCTAAGTCCCCATCAGCTTCAGCATCAATGTCCCGAACTAAATCATTATCCTGTACTTCGTCTAGTCGAGCCTGTATTGGAGGTATATTTCCGTCGCAACCAATTAGCAACCTTGTTGGTGCAAAACCTGTTGTTTTTTGTATCGTAGTATTCAGAGACTGTTGTATTTTCCATAAAACGCTTGGCCATTCTGAAGAATCGGTAACAGTAGTGGTTAACATATTAATTATGGTACCAACATATTTTTCAACTTGGCCGTTGCTTCTAGGAGTACCCGTGGCTATCATATGGTGATTTATTTGCATACCTCTAAGTAATGATCGTACGTGATCAGAAGTAAAATTTGTGCCTCTGTCAGTTATTATCATAGTAGGTGTACCAAATAAAGTTAAGTTTTCTCGCAAGATTGGGACTAATTCTTGACCGTTAAGCGTCTTAAGTGGTTTAAGTAAACAGAATTTGGTAAAGCCATCCACTATTATTAAAATATGTTTATAACCTTCGGAAGATACACTAAATGGTCCTGTACAATCTAGATGTAATGTGTGAAATGGTATAGTTTTTTCTATAGGGTGAAGAAGGCCTTGTTTTGACCCCGAATGACCTTTACCCTCTACACACACTAAACAATGACTTATATATTTTTTTGTAAAGGCAGCAAGACTAGGAAACCAAAAGTTTTCGGATATTTTGTTTAGGGTTTTGTAATAACCAACGTGACAATTTTCGTCATGAAACAACCGTAATAAACTGAGTCGATAACCTTTTGGTATGAAAAATTTTGGTGGATCCCCATCCTCGTTCTTATAAAGTAACAAGCTATTTCGGATTATGTATCTATTTATATCTCTATCACCGGTCCTAACCTTTTCCAACAGATTTTGTGTCTCAGGGTCGGTATTTTGTGCCGAGTGTAGCCAAGATGGTGGAGGATCTGGTTCATTAATTATATTAATTACTTCTGACGATTCTGCAGGTGTGATAACTGGATTACGACTGAGGTAATCAACGTGAGTAACGAATTTACCCTTTTTATATACAATATCAAACGCAAAATCTTGCATGTACGTCCACCATCTTGCTACACGAGGAGAAATATCTCTTTTACTCATAGTCGATTTAATGGAATTACAATCTGTAATAATAGTAAATTTTAAACCTAGTAAATAAATCCGAAATTGTTTAAGAGCATTAAAAATGGCTAACGTTTCTAACTCGTACGAGGAGTATTTAGATTCGGCTGGAGAAGTACGTTTACTAAAATATGCTATGACGCGGCATTGGTCATCCTTTTTTTGTAAAAGTATAGCACCATATCCAATGCTACTAGCGTCTGTGTGCAGTTCAGTTCTTAATTCTGGGTTAAATATATTCAACAGTGGTTTGGAAACTAAATGTTTTATAACGTACTCTCGAGCTGCATCTTGTTCGGGCCCCCATTGCCATTTCTGGTCAGTCTTTGTGAGTTTTGTGATACAAGCCGTACGATATGCAAATTCGGGTATAAATTTTCTGAAATAGCTCGCCAGTCCCATGAACTGTCGGACTTCTTTCACTGTACCTGGGACTGGAGAGTTAGTTAAAGCGTTAACTTTATCGTTGCTCGGCCTAACACCGTCACTAGAAATATGTCTACCTAAATAGTTCATTTCTTCAACGAAGAACTTACATTTTTTTAAATTAATGGTAAATCCTGACAAGAATAGAGCCTCTATGGTTTGTTCGAGGTATTCTAAACCCTGTGCTATTTCTGAAAACGGAATCAACAAGTCATCGATATATACTAACAAAAATTTCAGATTTTTAACAGCCTTATTAATGGCCCGCTGAAAAACAGAGGGGCCATTGCAGATACCAAATGGCATTTTAAGAAATTCAAAATGCCCATCAGGGGTAACAAAAGCAGTATATTTAATACATTCCTCTTTTATAGGGATTTGATGAAAACCATTTTTCATGTCTATAGAAATGAAATATTTTGCATTTCCTAATTTATCAATTTGATCTTCGATTAACGGCAGTGGGTATCTATCTTTTTCAATAATTTTATTAAGAGCCCTATAGTCAACGCAAAGGCGATCGCTGCCATCCTTTTTCTTTACTAAAAGGACTGGGCTAGCGAATGGACTTTGACTTTCTCTAATTATATTCTTCTTAAGTAAATCAGAAATAATTTCCTGAACTTTTTCTTTTTCTATAGATGCTAGCCTATATGGTCTATAATATACTACTTCATCCCTTTTTAACCTGATGGCCATTTCACCTGTTTTAACTGTACTGATATAGTTAGGATCTGGCATCACTTTTGGAAATTTATCAAAAATATTTCTTATTTTATGTTGTAGGCTTAGATCAAGATGACTTGTTAACTCCATTAATTCCCGAGTATGATTATCTATCGCGTTAGGAGTACTTATAGTACTAACTGATTCTGTATAGTTTATTCGTTCTAATCTACAACCACTGGAATCTAAAACAATAGCTATGTTTGGATTTTTAACCGCATTTCTACCTATCAAACAATCATAATGGCAATCTAAATCGTTAGCTACACAGAATTCGATTTCTAAATTGCCGCTACTAAATCTGACAGGTAAACTAATCTTTGAGGAGATCAGAATCATTCCATTTCCTATTCCTTTTAATGACGTTGAACAGGATTCTAAACTACGACCAAAACTATTTGCAATTGATTCTTTCAATATACTGCAACTAGCACCCGAATCTATTAGGGCTTTAATTGGTCTTTCACAAATTTGCACATCAGTAAGCGATAAGTTACCGTTTGTGGAACAATTGACGTTATTAGAGTTATTACTTTTTGTCGCATCTCTTTTCTTAAAAAAGCAAATCGACTCATCATGACCAAACTTTTTGCAGTAAGAACATTGAATCTTAGGTATTTCGGAATTTGGGGTATCTTGGTTTTTATTTCTGAAGCACTGAAGTCTAGTATGACCAATTTTATTACACAGAAAACAAGTAGGTGGTTTGAAAGAGTGTAAATTCTCAGGCTTAAGACGCTTAGTAGTCAAAGAATGAGGTGCGTTATTTGTTTCGGATGGGCGTTTTCTAGGGTTTTTAATATAGGTCGTAAAAAGAGAAATAAGTTCCGATGTACTGTTAACACGACTGTTAAACGATGCCATTCTAATATTAATATCCGTTAAACCTCCACAAACAAGCTCGACCAACTGTCCCTCAGAAAATGCTACTTTAGTATTACGTAATAGCCTTAGCTTTTCCCTAGCATATTCACAATAGGTTTCTGCTACGTCCGAGGTATAAAGTACAGCTTTTGAAAGTTTTTCTGACAGGTTCTTTTTCTCTGGGTACAAATCTTTGATATTTGTCTTAAAGGTATCCCATGTTCTACCCTCATCTGGGTCCCAGGTCTCAAACCATAAAAGAGCAGAGCCCTTAAGGGCTTTACCTGCTTTGCCGACAGTAGTGATGCCGCTCCATCCACGGTCCTTGGCTATGGTGTCGATGTTCTTGCACCAGCCTTCTGCACCGTTGTCGTTCTTTTCCGGATCAAACGGTGGCAACACGACGTCATCTTCACTGCGATTACCAGCTACAGCATCACGGATGGCCTTCAGGAGACTCTCCAACACAGCGGGATCCATCTGTAACAGTTTTTTTTTTTTTTTTTTTTTTTAGTGTATAAAACAGGTTCGTATCCCACTTCTGATGAAAGGTTATTTTACTAGGAAAAGCTAAAAATAATAGACGTATAAAGGGGCAAATAATTTATTTATTTAAAATTCAGATATTTGAATTAATTAATAATTAATATTTATTTGTAAAGGAAATAAACTAAATTATTTTAAGCAGTTTAATCTAGCTATTTATTTTATAGACATAGTAATATTATATACTTGTATTATAAATTACATTAGTTAAAGTATACACATAAATCATAAAACAAAATTACATTAGCAATTATTTACTAAGAATACACATAAAAGTTATCCAACAAGGTAAGGTTACTTAACTTAGGTCCGTTCGGTGTGACTGCTCCGGAGCGAATGTGCCGAGTACGGCGGAGCGGCGGCTTTTATAGCCAGTGGTAAACAAGTGACGTCACATCGTACGATTTTAATACAGATTTGTTAATACTTGCATTTTAACATAAAACTATGATTAAATTATATAAAACTATAGTAAATATGTTGGAATTAATTAGTTTAATTACATACTTGGTTTTGCAATGGCATAATTAGTAAATAAGTCACATTAAACAGTTAAATATGATAATTATTATATAAAACAAATGAAAGAACACAGTTTAAACTTAAGTTATAAACGTATTTAGTTATAAGATTATAAATAATAAATTGTCGTAGTGTGGTGTTTCACATGTAAACAAGGTTATAATTATTTAAGGATTGTTTTTCTTTGTGTCCAATTAAAAAAGATTGGAATAATCTATCACGTGCATATCACATCGAGGACGAATATTTGGGAAGGGAACTGTCATGGTCACTAAGTCCTCAGCAATGGGTGGAGCATTGCTGCCAATAATGATGATCAATACTCATCAACAAAATGTGAGGAACAATCCCAACACTAGTCGCGTAAATGATTAATAAATTCGTTCAACTTTGATGTCGTCAATTAAAGGAACTATTGATCGGAAGATAATTAAGGCAGTGTCGAATGTTGAATTGATAGGTTGAACATGTAAATGTAGAATATTTACATTTGACTCTGTGAACTTAACCTAATCTCCTTGAAAACGCGTTATTAGTGTATAATTTGAACAGATTCAGTATAAAATCTGTGATTTTTTTAATATATTATAATTTTAACGCATTAAGAGCGTTTATACAGAACGATTAATTAAAATATTGATACTGAAATGTAATAAAGGATCAAATATCAAGTTCATAATCAAGGTTCAATATCGTAAAACCGAATATTTAGTTTTAGACGTAAAAAGATAGTTGGGAACATAAACAAAAATATTTTTTAATAATTTAGGTCACTAGTTAATTAGCCATATTTCTTATTTCGATACAGTAATATTGCCAAATTAATCACAACAGGTAATTATTGACCCCATCTATGAAATTGGCGTTTTGTATGGAGAATCAAAATCAAAATCAAAATCAAAAGTCATTTATTCAAATTAGGCTGAGAATCAGCACTTTTCGAACGTCAAAATTACATAAGACAGTCCCCCAAAACGCCCACCCTTCACCACTTCCTAGTGCTTTTGCTGGGAAGAAGAAGTGGCGTAACAAACTCCCCAGCAGCACAGCTGTCTGTTCAGTTAGGAAAAAAATAAAATGATTCTATACAATAATTTATAAGATAATTTACATTACGCAAAATAAAATTTAAATTATAAATTAATAGCCATATGACAGCTAGCACACGCCAATATACCAACCAAAAACATCGAGAACTATACTCAAGCAGAAATAAAAATAACTAAACGTAAACAATATCTAAAAAAAAGAAAATAAAGCCTCCAGGCATAAAGGGCGTGCCCGCTTACATAGAGCTGTAACTAGAAGTTATAATAATATTGATAAACTAGGACCATCGAGGTAAAATAAATAATTGTCGAGGTCGCTAGCTAACCACATATTGTAATACAACTCATTAAAAAAAAATTTAAAAGAAGTTGCATTTTCATACTAACATTTTCTTAATTTATTTAACAACCATGAACACTAATATTTTAAAACTTTTATGCACTAATGTTTAAAAGCTATGATAACGTATGCCACTTAGATTAAGCGACAAAAATAAGTTTTGGCTAAGTTTTAAAACAAATATTGGTCATTTCTGCTAACAAAAATACAGTCATTTTTAAGGTATTTTTTATGTTAAGAAAACTATAAGTACTAAGGTTTTTTTACTATTGGTAGTTGTCTATGATGGTCATTATTCGATATAATATAAGCAATGGGGAGGGACGGGCAAAGCTAATTACAGATGTCACCACCGTAACTGGTGCTTGTCATTAATGTTTATAATTGGCGGTTAGAAACTTTACTGCAAAAACAAACGCCAAAAAATGTGTACCATAATGTCCGTAGCTGATTTAAAAGCAGTAGTAAGAAAAAATGCTTGTATATCTTGGAAAAAAGCGGACGTTGTTGCAAATCAAGTAAAAGTATGATAAATCTTGGATTTAGTTTCGTCACCATTTTTTTGTTGACATTATTTAAATTCCAATTTTATCTTATTACAGACTAGAATCATACGATAAAAACTTTGGTATTAATAATGAAGGGACTGCCGAATACCTGGAGATTGAAGACTAAATGTATGGTATTTGACAATTCTGACAGTACAATCAGCACCAGAGATTATACGACACCTACCGAGATAAAAAGTCAGCGTGTCTCCTCATTGATGAATATTTTAAATCATAGAAGTGACGAGGTTACCTATCTGTGAGAAAAAAACGCCTATTACATAGGTGGGGACCCAATATAATAAACAGTATTCGATTTTATAACATGTTGCCAAAGTCGGTTACAGAACTTAGTGATGGAAAGTTCAAAACCCACATTAAACGTGTCCTTATCAAAAAAGCGTATTATAAAATTAAAGACTACGTTGAAGACAAGGAAGTTTGGCAATAATTCCTTCTGCACATGTGGCTTCCCTGGTACCTCAATAAGGGCATTACTATGTAATTATGTCTATTAACTGCTCCCAAATTAAGATGATTATTTGATTTTACCTATGTTTCATTTTTTTTTCATTTACGTACTTTTTTGACATAATCTTTTCATTATTTGACATTATATAACTTCACTATACTATATTTTTTATAGATTTGTTACAGCTTTAGTGGCAGTCATGCCATTTAGTTTAAATAGGTTTTTAATTGGTTTTTTTTATATAGATTCTCTTTTATATTTTGTGAATGTGAGAACGTTGTAGGCATAACCGACTTTTAGATCTGTCGATCGTTTTCTATCTTGCTAAGTACCTGGTACTTGTTGATAGGCCTACAGTGTCCTCTCATACCTATAAACACTGTAACTCGAAAAGATTGTAAATACCATTTATTTTTAAAAGAGTAACCGTGGAGTTTCTTGCCGGCTCTTCTCCATAGGAAACGACCAATTGGAACCGTGCACCTAGCTTCTGACGTTTCATAAGTGCCCTTGTAGGTTTATGTGAAATAAAATATTTTGAATTGAATTGAATATTTGACTGGTATTTGCGACGCGCGACGTTGCCAACTTTTTAAATTAACGCTCGCTTTTAAGTAGGTATTGAGAGCAGTGATGGTCTAGTGGTAACGGTCTTACGTGTCGTAGGTCGTGGGTTTGAACACAGGCAGGCGCTTCACTTTGTGTACATAATTTCATCACCGCTGCCCTCAAAACGGTGAAGGAAAACATCGTGAGGCATGTTCGAGAATCAAAAATTCGAACCAACCCGCACTAGGCCCGCTAGGCTGACTAGGCTGATTATGAAAGGTTTAAAACGGTAGGTCATGTTACATGCACAGTTTTGTACCACGCTTGAACTTAAGACTCACTATACCACTAAAATAATATTCTGTGAAAAACTTTGCTCAAATGGAGCACATAGTGTTAAAAACGAAACTTTAAATAACATTGTTAATAAAGAATCACAAATGAGTAAGTACACGGTTCAAAGTTTGTGCTTTTTCTGTGATATCGGTTCAAAAGTGCCTGTAAATGATTTTCGTTCTTTAAAACATTTTTTTTGGATAAAGTTAGTTTAGGTAATAAACAGTTTATTGGTATTCAAGTAAGAAAAAGTCTGTGAGTAGTAAATAAAAGTAGTGGGCGCATTGTTCGCAGAACAGATGGCGATGGGGCCGAAAGGTTCTGGAGTTGTGGCAGCGTATCGGAAGACGTAGCGTTGGAAGGCCTCTCACAAGGTGGACTGATGACTTGGTGAAGGCCGTAGGATCCCTTTGATATGAGAAGCACAGAACCGGTCGAAGGCGCGATGCTTGGGGGAGGCTTATGTCCAACAGTCGACGTCTTTCGACTGAAATGATAGGACACTTATTATGTCCTGAAAAATGGAGTCCAATTAGCTATCATCATCATCATTTCAGTCAAATAGCCAGTCTTAGACTAATGAGAAATCGGTTACATTTACGATTCGTGACATGTAGTGATGATATTAATAAAAATAAAGAAAGCACCGATCAACCTGTGACATCCTTTTAAAGAACGTGTAATAAATCTGTTTTATTTACTCTCATAATATCGTAATACTCGAATTATAAACTTCAAAACGAGTTTATATTGACATACCTACTTTATAAACACAATACCAAAAATTAAAAATAGAATCAACACTTTTTCTCTAACAAAATAATGCTGTCTAACTATTTTTTTTCTATTAGGATACAGGTCAAATCCAAGAAGTTAATATCACCAAGGAGTTTCCATCAACTTTTGTAATGGAACGTTACTGGGAACAGCAGCACCGCTCTAGCGCATGCGCAGTGAAGTGCTAGATTCAGGCGCCATTCATACGTGAAGTTGTACTGAATTTCGTGGGTTTTTTTCTAGATCTGTGACTTACATCTTTTATTTAGTAGATTCAATCCCAATGTATGAGAGTAGATAAAGTAGTGTATTAAACTGCACATAACTAGGTAATAAAACATTCGCGTGATACTATTCACTCTCGTATTTTAATACCCCTCATTATGCAACAGTTTCATAAACTACTATTAATTCAGTGATGACTTGCCTAATTAAGTTTTAAAGTATGCGAAAGCATATTTATGGTGAATTCCTAGAATTTTATTCAAGAAACATACTGTGCAGGTCACAACGGTATAAACTATGATTGGTTCTTGAATTAATTCCGCTTTATTTGACGTTTTTTTTCGCCTTTAAACCTCAGACAGACAGGCGCAACGTGTCAGCGCGATGCAACTCTGGTAGTCTTTGAAAACTTCTAGGAAATGTCGGTCGCGTCGCGCCGTGGCATCGCATCTGAATGCGAGAGCCTTTATACTTTCATAAGTAACTACCTACGTAAATCCAGGTGTGGAGAAATTGTCACTTATTTTTTTTGAGGGTATTGTTGCATGCCATAAAGAGGGTAGTTTTTGGTATTATTGAAGCTCTTCCCATTTCTTCGCCCCCTATCTCAATATTTCGGTGATACCCTGTATTTTTTGTGTTTAAATGAATGTTATGTATCGTCGATTCTACATTATATTGCTTGTAGGTAGTTTTATTATGTAGTTTTGCTTTTATTTCGTGGCATTTTGAGGTGAATAAACTTTCATAGACTGCGCAACTTAGTTAGATATTAAAATATTCTTACTGGAATGCGCAGTTTTTCACAACTACGCAGATTACTATTATTAACTAACATAACATCGTGCCTGTATTCCCCCAAGGGTTAGGCAGAGATGTACCTATAATACACCCATATTTCGCCAGTCATGTTTGAGTCCCATGTAAAAGGGAGTCTATTGCCATCAACCGGGCACAAAACCAGACTCTAGGTTGTTACTTAATTCCAGATGGATAAACCCGATAACACTTTGCCCGAGAATCGAACCCAGGACCCCATGCTCAGGAGTAGCGCTTGCGACCACTACACCAAAGAGGCAGACAACGGCTTAACTAGAATATGACATATTAATTAGACATAAATTTCATCCTCGCCCTCAATATTTAGGTAGTTATATTACGTGTGTATGTTACCTGATTCCCGATTCCCTTTAAATGTACGTGGCGGTGGGATGGCTCTGTGATTTCGAGGCAAAGGGATGGTTACTATAGAAACGACGAGAGTTACCAGGTCTCGAATTTAACACGGAATTATTGATTACGCGAATCAAAATGCTGAGAGTGTGTCATCCATCTTGTTACGAGTAGTTATCATTACAATAGTTGAAAATGGAGTTTGTTTTTGAAACGTTCGAATTTTGAATTGTCTATGCGTTCTTTTTTTGAGACAAGCTTTTATTTCCAAGCATTCCAAGTTCTTTTGTTTAATCAAAATGATAGGATATTTTTTATTAGGGTTCCGTACCTGAACGGTGCCAAACGGAACCCTATTACTAAGCCTCCGCTGTCCGTCCGTCCGTCCGTCTGTCCGCCAGCGGGCTGTACCTATCTTATGAAACATATTATGTAGACGGTCGAAATTTTTACGGATTGCGAATTAATATTGAAAAGTTATAAAAATAAAATAAATTTAGTAAAAAAACACATTTCTATGTATGCTATTACTAAAGTTTAAACAAAAAAAAACATTCGGGGCAGTCTTTGGGGACTATCTATAGAAGTGAAAACAGCGTGCGGTGACGATTACGCGAGTTTCATGCTTTTTGTTCACCCAGAAAGTACACATATATACACAGTATACATACAGCTCATGGAAAGCAAACAAAATTATTTCACCGAACGGTGACGAGTTCCATGACTTTTGTTCACCCAAAAAGTGCTCAACGCGCCTAAAGACGTTTTCACTTTAAAAAAACTGTTAAATATTGCGGTGGTACGGAACCATTCGTGTTCGAGTCCGACTCGCAATTGGACGGTTTTTACAATTAATTTTTTTAGCGATAATGGAGAAAAAGATAGCTTGCATCGTATCGCATATTAAATAATTTTGTGTGATAGAATGTGACACGTGTGGCTTATGTTGGCTCCAGTTATTTTTTCAATTAATCAAAGCTTCTGAATGGTTTTGATTGCGCTCTCTTTGTTAGCGCAGTTCTGCTATTCAACCATCACTCGCTTTCAATAGAATTCTATGTGCTTCAATAATAACTGCCTCGAATGACTTAAACTTCTTTGTTGGACGGTTGAAAGTCCATAAGTGTCTAAATATAATAAGGTTGAAGAACTCGAGTTGCATCGCAAAAAAGGCATTTTCAGCAAAACAAAAATGATGTTTGAGTTTTCATTTTTCAGAGTAAGTAGGTAGGGAAGGTTTTTTGAAGGATATTGTAAGGTTAGACTGGTTGTCAGATTTTCAGTCTTTTGTCTTTTAATGATAGGCATAATAGTTAGGTATTGTTAATCTTTCTGTTGCCCTCAGACGAGGGGGAGCGATCTTCGATCTTCGCAGGGTGGTTGGAAGCAGCTGGATGAGAGTTGCCGAGTATCGAGCTGAATGGCGTGCAATTGGAGAGGCTTATGTTCAGTAGTGGACTAATGTAGGCTGATATTTCTGTTAAAGTATGGTTATACAATTCTTCTAATTAAAGTCTAACTTAGTTAAACACACATTCAACCTTCTTGTACGACTGACCTTGTCGATTTTATTTTACTTATTTTTAGAACTCTTTGTTCTTACGTTATGAATATATAAATAAAGTTCTTCCGGACTATAAATAGTTAATTATTGTAGGCTTCTGTTTGATAAAGTTTTCATTTTTTTTCATCGTTCTCACATAATATAATTATAATAAATGATGAATTTATATATTAATTATGTACATAACAATTTTTTTTGTAACAATAATATAATTTGAAAAAGTGTCCATGGAGTTGTAGCGGTTACACCGCCACATACTAACTACGCATCAAAAGACATGACGTCACACAAATCCTGCATCGCGCAATTAGAGTTTACCGCGCGAACGACATAGATAAGACTATCCGAAATCAACAGTTGGGCAGTCGGCCCGCCAGACACAACACCCGTCTGGTTGGAGGATCCTCCCTTTTCTATGGTGGATGAGTGAACTTTACACCCTGTTCATCATACCCCTAAATTGGTGACCCCGACGTGATGAACGTCAACGCAGCCTTCGTGCAACTACTTCAGCGTGACGTCATCATCATCACTCCCGCAAGCTTTCGTGAGGCGAGTCACACAGACAGCCAGCACCCTCGGCTTCACGGGTATCCAGACCACCAGCATGCAGCGAACGCGCATTCCTGGTTATCACCCTCAGCCTCATCACCCCGACTCACTGGGGAATCAACGCAATCATCTCAAACAGCGCAATCACCGCTATCACCTCAATCAGCGCAATCACCGCTATCACCTCAATCACCGCAATCACCTCAATCACCACAACCGCCGCAATCATCGCAGACAGTTCCGACTCACCGCGAACTGTGCGGCACCCGGTTCCGACTCACTGGAACCTTAGCTGGCACTGTGAAGCATCGCAAGATACAAGACTCAGCCCACTATCGACCTCCGGTCTCCGGAGGGGAGTGATGTAGCGGTTACACCGCCACATACTAACTACGCATCAAAAGACATGACGTCACACAAATCCTGCATCGCGCAATTAGAGTTCACCGCGCGAACGACATAGATAAGACTATCCGAAATCAACAGTTGGGCAGTCGGCCCGCCAGACACAACCCCCGTCTGGTTGGAGGATCCTCCCTTTTCTATGGTGGATGAGTGAACTTTACACCCTGTTCATCATGCCCCTAAAGAGTTTCTTGCCCGTTCTTCTCCATAGGTACTTACGAGTACTACGCTTTGAAATGGGCAACTAGTTTCATATTATTGACTGACCGACTTCTTGACAGTTCAAAAGTGCCTGTAAATGGTTTAGTTGAAATAAATGCTTTGAGTTTGAGTTTGATGTGTACGAGTATTTGATAAGTTTATTAAGTGACATTGTGTTTAAAAACTAGCACAGTTGCGTTAATTTGTTATTTAAGTTAAATACACTTATCGTGTCCTGAATTTAATGTCTCCTGTCAGGTCTACAATTTCATGAAATTATTTTAGAATCAATCTGCCTAGCCTTTTCTCAACTATATTGGGGTCGGCTTCCAGTCTTACCGGATGCAGCTGAATACCAGTATTTTACATGAAGCGACTGCCTATCTGACCTCTACAACCCAGTAACTGGGTAATACGATACCCCTTGGTAAGACTGGTTGTCAGACTTTCGGGCTTCTGACGACCTGTAACGACTGTCAAAGATCCACGAATGACAGCCGGGACCAACGGCTTAACGTGCTTTCCGAGGCACGGAGGTGTCTCGGTATGTAAAGATGGTCACCCATCCACAGACCAACCCTGGCAAGCGTAGCTTAACCTGATGGATCGACCCGTGCGGCAGTTATTACTTAGCCACGAGCTCCTCCATGAAATTATTTTAGAAATTTACTGAAAATAATAAAAATCGAATGTTAAAATAAGCTGGACTCCTTTTAGCAAAGACGGTCCTTGGCAGATCTACAGAGAAAGGCCAACAAAAAAATAAAAAATACAGATATTTTATTTTATTTTTTATACACAAATTCTCAGTAGGTTTGTCCGAATGTTGAAATACTTTTAAACAGCAATTGACATGAGCTATAACAGTACACTACTATGACTGGTTATAGATACACTTCTTTCACATCAATAAAGAAAGAAAACTTGGCATAATAATAAACAGCACTGAAGATATGAGATAGGCACTGTTTGCGTCATGGATGTCGAAGATGGAAGACGATATAGAAAAGAAAAACAAGGAAAGCAGCATCGCAAAGAGGGAGATAGAGATAGTTCGAAGAAAAAAAACAATGTAAACTTTATTCTATGTTGATCCAGGCGCGAAGGAATACTAAGGTATGTTTAGTTTAGAAAGTTGTAACAGATTATCTAGATTCAGTTGTTTTGTTGCTTAAAGGTACCATTCCGTACCCGACCGCAGGAGGCGACTGCAGGCGACGTGTCGCCGCGACACGACTGGTTTCTATGAATTTCAATGAAATACCTTCCGATACGTCGTTGACAGCTACGGGCGAGTGACAGGCGACACGTGCAGCCCGACCGCAGACCAGTAGTGCCACCAACGCTTGAGCGATAAAACGTTTTTATTTCTTCTACCGACTGGAATACGGGCAGCCACCATCGGTCGGGTTCGTAGTCATGACTGCAGCGACATGACGCCGCGACACGTAGCGTGCAGTTGTTGCCTGCGGTCGGGTACGGAATGGTACCTTTAGTGTTTCTGTCATTACTAGTGATCCCTGACCCCGGGGCTCCTATCTGAAACCTTTAAAATATATTTTCGGAGTTCTCTCATCATGCCGCAGCTACTCAGCTATCAACTTTACGCCCTGCATATGCTTTTTTAAAAACCCTCTTACTTCATTTTCATTCTTTATAGAAAAAAAATACACCAGTTCAGGTAGGTTCTTTTTTATCATCATTATTTCAGCCGGAAGACATACGTCCACTGCTTGACATAGGCCTCACCCGAGCATCGTCACTTCAACGGGTACTATATGCTTCTCGGACCCAGCGGATTCCTGCGGCCTTCACAAGGTCATTACCTTTCTGCCCCATCAACAATCTGTTCTGCGAGCAATGTGCCCTGCGCATCCCCTTACCTATGTTTGGCAATTCTTCCACCTATGCCGGTTACCTCGGTTCTCTTACGGATCTCTTCATTTCTGATTCGATCACGCAGAGAAACTCCAAGCATAGCCCTCTCTATTGCCCTTCGGGTGACTTTCAGACTTCTAATGAGTCCCATTCTGAGCGACCACGTTTCAGAGTCATCAGTTGGAACACGCACTTCAAAGACTTTCGTCTTAATACACTGTGGTAAGTGAGACGAGAAGATATTGCGTAGCTTTATGAACGCTGCTCAGCCGAGTCGGTTCTTCGATTCGACGATTGACCGCTTCTAGGTTCTTTTTATCGTAGCATAGAAACCTAAAACACAACAGCTGATGTTTTAGTTAGAGGATAACAATGCTTTATGGTTTATGCTATTCATCTATATTCATATATCAACTGTTTATGTTTGTGTTCAAATCAAACCTTGGCATTGAAAGCATGTTTTTTCGTAGCGCTACCATAAACACATGTAGGAGGCACAGTGATAAATTCCATTAATAGGAAGGTACCAAATTTAATTATATATTTTTTTTAAACCGGCCAAGTGCGAGTCGGACTCGCGCACCGAGGGTTCAGTACAAACAAGTAAGTTTAAAATTATTAAAAATATTTTTTTTATATGATTTAACTAAAAATTTACGGTTTTCACAATTTTTCCTTTATCTGAGCTATAAGACGTTAATTCGTACCAAATTTCAAGATTCTGAGTTTACGGGAAGTACCCTGTAGGTTTTGATTCCCTTGCGAGTGTCGAAAATTTGCGGAAATTTGCGGCATAAACGGCTTTATCTTTTGATTGCGTTGGCTTAGAAGTTTGATTTTTTCACAGCTCCAAGGAACAGTAGATTTGAGTATTTGATATAAATTCCAGCTTGATACCTCCACGCGTTCCTGAGAAAAAGGGTCTTCACAGACAGACGGATGGACAACAAAGTGATCTTATAAGGGTTCCGTTTTTTCCTTTCGAGGTACGGAACCATAAAAAGACTTAAACACAAAAAAAGGCAATCTAGACTACCTCGTTGGTCTAATGGTCGCATGAAGCACTACAGATGAGCATGAGGTCCAGGTCCGATTGTCAAGTCGGGCAAAATATTATTGGGTTTTTTTATTTGGAATTTATCAGTAGCTAGCCTTGAGTCTGGATTTGACCCCGGTTGATGGCAATAGGCTCGCCCTCTATTGCATGGGACTTAAACATAACGAAATGTGGGTATAGGTATAGGTACACTTCTGCCCAACCCTTCGAGGAAACAAGGCATGATATGTTATGCAAACGACAATCTACATCTCTATCTCATATCTCGGACTATTGTTTTGAAGGTGAATTCTTAAAAAAAAAAACATTCAAACGTTGAGCGGTAAAATCCAAGATGGCGGCAAATGATACAATCTTTGCTTAAGAAGTTAGATGTTGACCTTTTAAGCATACATAGCCGTGACCATGAATGCTGAATCGACTCCATTACGTAATCTATGCGCTCATCTTTCCTTAAAGTACAAAACAGGCTAAATCAAACTCTAGTTTTATTTCCGTAAGGTCGAATTTTAACTGTTGAGGTTGTTTACAAATTTGACATACCAGTAACTTGTTGCATTGCTGTTTAGGGTTAACTCTAGTTCTTTATTGATATTCTTAGTGTTATCATAACAATTTACTTAGTCAATATGAGTTATTTTTGCCTTTAATCGTAGAGTTGTATGGATTTGTTTTGCTAAAATTAATCTTGTGCCTTTGTACGTATGGGTATCTATCTATTTTGAGGATTAGGGAAAAAATTGTGTGAATAAACTCGGTAGTTAATTCACAATTTTTTTGTCATATCCTAGTGGATGTACTATTATTATGATTTTGGTTTTTTCTTATAATCACGCTATTACCAAGTTTAATCCTGCAACGAAACCAATTTTCATAATTGTAAGCTTTTCATAAGATCTTGGATTATTAAACGAAGCACTAGGCTTAGTTTTAGCTAGTAAATGTGCCACTTATCCTTTAATACAGAAAATAACGTTAGCCCTCGATATTTCCAGGCAAAAAAACTATACAAAAAAAAACAACCCATTTAAAAAAAAAACAGTACAACCTAAAATAATACTTTAATTTCGCAAGTCGGTCTTTGGTTTTGAATTTTCTTTTTTGCCACCGACTTCCGAAATTAAAGTTATTATAACATCATCCACATGGAGGAGCTCGTGGCTAAGTAATAACTGCCGCATGGGTCGATCCATCAGGTTAAGCTAGGCTTGCCCGGGTTGGTCTGTGGATGGGTGACCATCTTTACATAACGAGACTCCTCCGTGCCTCGGAAAGTACGTTAAGCCGGCTGTCATTCGTGGATCTTTGACAGTCGTTACAGGTCGTCAGAAGCCCGAAAATCTGACAACCATTCTACCAAGGGGTATCGTATTACCCAGTTACTGGGTTGTGGAGGTCAGATAACTAGGCAGTCGCTCCATGTAAAATACTGGTATTCAGCTGCACCCAGTTAGACTGGAAGCCGACCCCAATATAGTTGGGAAAAGGCTAGGCAGATTGATAACATCATCCACGTAGGCTAAGTGGGAAAAATAAGTAACGCAGTATAGTATTATTGAAGCTAACTAAAAAACTACTTAAGCAAAATTAATAAAATTTATATGGAACCATCGCGCAAGCTTTTTTTACTCAATAAAAAAATAATTTTCAAAATCGGTCTATTAATGACGAAAATTTCGGTAGATATACATAAAAAACATACCTACAGCAACCTCCTTCTTTTTGGAAGTCGGCAAAAAATCAAAGAGATAGATACAGACCCTACAATCTCTTAGATATAAAAGCTAGATTTATCTCTTTGACTGATGATAAGGCGGAGGATTCTTGTAGTATGGCCAAAGATTAATGGAGCCTACACTGTACACAATGTTTAGGTACTGGAATAACGTAGGAAACGTTTACTTACTAGGATGTTTCTAAATTGACAGTAAAATTTCTGATAGTCGGTATTCTTTGGTTTCAGTCAAAGAAAACTGAAAAATGATGACTGCAAATTATGTATTTTGAAATGAAATTGTGTATTCTGTATATCCGAATCACTTTTGCACGTCATATTAAAAAAATATTTGAAATAAGCTAGATGAGGTCGGTGTTTCCTATCTGACTACTCTGAGAAGAAAGGCCGAAACAAACTCAAGAGTTCGCAGTCTCTTTTAAAGTCCAGACATAATTTGGGTCAGGCCATAATATGAGAACCACAGATTACATGAGTGTCATTTAGATTACATGAGTTTCAAATTGGACTTCACTTCGCTAACTTTCAGTACAAATAACGTCGAGTAGTTGTGATTTTTATTGTATTACGAGTAATTCCTTTGAAAGAAGGAAAGCATCATCAACATCCCTATTAAGAAATAGCTTAGATTGTAGGATTAGAGAGATAGGTTACTGTATAATAGTGCTCTAGCTGTGCCAACTTCTGATGCAGCTAGTGTACTTTATAAATTAGCTATTATAAGGTTCTGTTAAATAGAGATCAATATGAATTTGTTAAGCCAACCAGGGCGGCGTAATCGCATGTATGACAAAGACTTTCAGTACTTTCAGTTCCATCTGTAGACAAAATGTTTGCTGTTTCTCGTTGTTGTTCTTTACAATTGACAGTTATTCTTGTATTGATAGGAAGGCAGCAGTAGTCCTTTTACAATAGTACGTCTTCGGAATGGGTACTTATCTTTACTAATTTAGGAGTACGAGGAACAGGGTGTAAAGTTCACTCATCCACCATAGAAAAGGGAGGATCCTCCGACCAGACGGGTGTTGTGTCTGGCGGGCCGACTGCCCGACTGTTGATGTCGGATAGTCTTATAAATGTCGGTCGCGCGGTAAACTCTAATTGCGCGATGCAGGATTTGTGTGACGTCATGTCTGTGATGCGTAGTTCGTATGTGGCGGTGTAACCTCTACACTAACAATACCAATAAAGTGTTGTCAAACGTTGTTGTGATGTTTCGAGACAAGCCTACGGTTTCAGTTTCAATTTCTCTCACTCTGCCTGGTCTTTTCCCAACTATGATGGGGTCAGATTCCTTTTTTTTTATTTTTTTTTGTTAAGCGGTGAAAAATGCCTGACTCATACCGCACCGTCCAGGGAGAAGGTTTGGTTATGTGGGGCTTGCACCCACTAAAAACACCGCCGCGAGCCTACTGTCGCCTTTGCAGATGGGCCGCGAGAACTGCTAGACTAACAATATCAATAAAGTGTTGTCAAACCTTGTTGTGATGTTTTGAGACAAACCTACGGTTTCAGTTTCTATTTCTCTCTCTCTGCCTGGTCTTTTCCCAACTATGATGGGGTCAGATTCCAGTCTAACTGGATGCAACTGAATACCAGTACTTTAGATTGAGCGACTGGCTATCTGAACTCTACGACCCAGAACAAGTTACGAGGTAACATGCATAAGACTGGTTGTCAGAATTTCGGGCTTTCAGCCTCTATTTAGCATAATCAGGCTATAATTTTCCCATTTCTTCTGGGACTCAGGCCTCGTCCCTTCGAGAGGGAGTGGGCTGTAATCCACCACGCGGACCCAGTGCGGGTTGGTAGATGTAGCCTGTTTTCGAATTTTCGAACATCTATTTATTAAACACAAAATACTTTGCACACACTAATTGTGTTCTAATTATGAAATTGAATTTTCCGAGTAGCACCCGAAAAGAGAAGAGCGACTGATCACGATCAGGTTCGGGTTTTCTAGGAAAATCACGTGTGCCTGAAGCCTTCGTGCGTGCATGAAGGGGACTCCGAAATTGAAGGCAAGTATAATAACACGACTCTAGTTGTGACTGTCTCGATGGTCTGGCAATAGGCTCGCCCCCTATTGCATGGAAATTAACCTTTATAATACTGGTGTCTCATATTGGAGACAGATAACAATAAAATTCTATTGTGTCTGCTAATTGCGCGCGCGACAGATTAAAGATAACTTGCAAAATGTGAGTATAACCTCTGCCTTACCCTTCGGGGAGGGGGGAGGGGGGAGGCCTGTTGATGTAATGTTATGTTGTGTTAGATATGAACTTTGGACGGTGGGATCTTCTACGGTTTATTGTTGTGAATAGTCTTCAAGGCGCCAGGGCTCGTGTTTTAACATTTTCTCACCCGATCGCATGCGATGTAAGCATGATGGTGCCCGATTTTCAAAACTTTTCTTATGAATCAGCGTTTTTAATATTTGATGATTAAATACAGTACATATACATGATATACACAAGCTTTAAACTCCTTAATTGTTTAGTTGTTGCGATACAGCTCGTACCATTGGTAACTTGAAGTCTCCCAAGTTCCAGCTATCAGGTATCACCAAATAAATAAGTGTCAATCCCTAACATCAAGTTGAATGACAGTTCATTTCACCTATGTTTTTACATAAGAGTGAGATTTTTACAGAATTTATATCGGCATTTTCTTTTATCGGAACGGGATTTTTGCACATGCTTACAAGTTTGTTAACAGTTTTTTTTTCAGGACGTGTAAAATCATTACTCTCGCTTTTCAGCAATAAAAATCAAAATCTGAAAATAAAAACAAAATTATCAATACTGTGGGAGTGATTTCATGAAAAGAGACGGAAGTGTGTTACAGGAAGCCAGGGAAGCGCGCGCTATTTGATTTGACCAATGAGCGCGCGTAGTGCTAGAGTTGGCCATCAGAAACGACCTGGTGGAGGACCGCCCCTTTAATGTTTCTTATTACCTTATTGTTGCTTGTAGCGGTTACACCGCCACATACGAACTACGCATTAAAAAGACATGACGTCAAACAAATCCTGCATCGCGCAATTAGAGTTTACCGCGCGAACGACATAATATAAGACTATCCGACATCAACAGTAGGGCAGTCGGCCCGCCAGACACAACACCCGTCTGCTTGGAGGATCCTCCCTTTTCTATGGTGGATGAGTGAACTTTACACCCTGTTCCTCATGCCCCTAAATGCTTATTAACAAGGTGAGATGTCAGATGTTACAAATCATATGCGACTTCTGTAAGCTCTAGATTAAAAAAATCAAGAGACCTATAAATGCAAGGGTGTTGAAATCAAAGTTGTTCAGCTATAGTTTATGTCGGTTTGAAAATGGAGTGGCCATTCGGTCGTAAGAACTGTCGACCCCCTGGAGACTGTTAATGAACATGTTGAAGGTGGCGCCCAATGTATTTAGCTATTGTTGATTGTACGGAAACTGGCTTGTGAAAGGGTTGTTAAATGCATACGTGGAAGTGAGGAATGATATTAAACGTCTGCTTTTATTTTGTTTTCAGATTATCCAAGTTTGTTACTGTAGATTCCCCTTTCGATTAACAAAACTGCTCATTTCTTTCACAAAACGTAGGCAATGACTATCCCTCCTCTGGCCAAATGACTGGCCCTCTGTAAAGAATCAGAACGTCCTGAAAAACGATAGAGCCACGGTCGGAAAGATATAAGACACAGGCAGTAGTTTACAAAAAGCAAATAAAATAATCCGCAAACAATAAATCTTTTAAAGCACTTTTGGCCATGATTATGGGTTGCGTAAAGCCAATATTTATATCCCACTACAAAATTACAGGTGTTATTTAACAACATCACGACTAAAAACAACTATTTACTATTGCTGAATATAAAAAAAAACCGGCAATGTGGATGTTGGGCCACAGCACAGTGATGGGGTCCGTAGTCGGGATGAATATTTACACATGCAAAATATTGATATTATGTTTTTCGTAATTTCTCTACTCCATTAATGGGTGGTTCATAGAATACAAAAAGAAAGAAAGAAAGAAAAATATTTTAGAACAGTAACAATAAATAAATAAAAAAACACATCCTTCCTTTTATAGGTAAGTAGTGCCAATAGTCTCCGAGTAAAATGGCTGTGTGGGTGAAATCCGGATGACCGGACAGACGGATAGGACGAAATTATAAGGGTCCCGCCTTATAATTTCGTCCTGTCCGTTCGTCCATTAGGTTACGGAACCCTAAAAAGATGTTTGTTTGTATTATTTCGAAGCCCGCTGCTAATGGGTCAATTTTAACGGTCCGGTGATCAACGAAATTATTTGTAACAAGTGTCTTTGATACTAACATTACGGCGAAATTCAAAGGAATGAGGAGACAAAATGTAATCTAGATTTTAGCACTTAGATTGTATGTGCTAATATCTAGATTGGGTACTTACCTACCTAAGCTGTGTTGACAGTGAGTTTTGTTTAGGCGCTTTTATAAGCAAATGGATACCTACGTAGGAATGTTTTATGTAGGTACATTATTTCTAGATCACACTGTAGGTCAACGAATAAAACATTGTGTCAGTAGTATTTAATTATAGCCCTTAATTTAATAACTACTATAAAATATTATTAATTTATTAAAAAAAACTGCCTCGTTGGTCTAGTGAGCGCTATTGCTGAGCATGAGGTCCTGGGTTCGATTCCCAGGTCGGGCAAAAGTATTATTGGGTTTTTCCTAACCTCACCTACCTAACCTAACCTCAAACATAGCTGGCAATATAGGTATGTGGGTGTACTACAGGTACACCTCTGCCCAACCCTTAGGGGAAACAAGGCTTAATGTTATGTTATTATTATGTTATCAAATTAAATTAATTTTTCAAAATTACAATTTTCAGCTCATAGAGTAGCTTCGATTGACAGTTCTATTTCCAACAAAAAATAGAAATAATCAATGAATTTCAACAAAAAAAAAAACAACCTTCAACACGTATTTTATAAATGATAAATTTAGAATACAAATAAAATACATAATAATATATTTAAATTAAAAAAAAAAAACTTTAAGGAACAAAAACGTTACAACGTGAGTTTGAAGTCGTTTTTTTAATGACACCTGCTACAATTTGCATGTTTTAAAACTTGTTTCTATGCCACGTTATTGAACGCCCTTTTACAATATAATAGCGGATAGACAATGAAGATAATCCTAACTTTATATAAATTATTATAAATGCGAAAGTCACTTTGTTTGTTTGTTAGGCCTTCACGCTAAAACGGTTGAACAGATTTGGATAACACACATGGATAGACCATGACCTGGAGACGGACAAAGGATATCTTTTATCCCGATATTCCGATATAGAGTTATGCGGGTGAAACCACGGGGCGCGGCTAGTATAGTGATATATGTATGTCTATAAACTAATATAACTAAGCTAAAGAGTTTGTTTGTTTGAACACGCGTGAACTCTGGAACTACAAGTCGGATTTGAAAAATATATTTTTTGATTTGGTAGCCCAATTCTTGATTGTGGCATTAGATAACGATGGAATGGTAGTAACATAATGGTAGTAATGTAATGGTAGTAATATAATGGTAGTAATATAATGGTAGTAATATTGTTGTGATGGCCCAGTGGTATTAATGCCTCGCTCTCATGCACGAGATTATGCATTCAAATCCGGGCAAGTACCAATGTGACTTTTTCAATTCACGTTACTTTGTGAGTTTATCAAACACATCGTGAGGAAACCTGTAATTATAGTTAATATAAGTCTGAAATCACCAACCCGTCTAGAGCAAGCGTGGTGATCAATGCTCGTGCGTTCTCTACATGAGAACTGGCCCTGCAGCGGGAAAATAATAGGCTGGTATTACTATTAGTATTTATTTAAATATATCGCTATAATTGCTATTCCATCTTCAGGAACCCAATGCGCCGAGACTGTTGTCCAGCGGTCACTGTGCAGTGGCTGACATGACTCGCCCAACCCCATTTGGCCTCACAGCTTTTTTGCCTACGCCCATAATACCCGTTTGATCGACCAAGAAAGGCCAAATGACTTAGTCGCGTACCATGAGAAGAGTTGGGGGAAGTCTTTGCTCAGAAGTGGGCAGCAAGGGCTAGAAAAAAAACAATGGGTTGCACTCCGGGAGTGCCGGCAGAAGTGAAAATCAGGCGCAGACATACATTTTCGCCGCACGGTAGAAAAAGAGGGGGTTACTTTCTCTCGGCGGTCTACTCTCCCTCCGTCTTACGAATTTTCGATCAGGTCACGTGTCCTGAGGCGAGCTTAACATTTTTTACCCATCACAGAAAAAGTGCACCGTTAAAGAAGTGGTGAAGGGTGGGCGTTTTGGGGGAATGTCTTATGTAATTTAGACGTTCGAAAAGTGCTGATTCTCAGCCTAGATTGAATAAATGACTTTTGAATTTTGTTTTTTTTTTTGAATTTTGAATTTTTCACTTTAAAAAATCGCTATTATTAAAAGTCGGTAAAACTACTGGATCCGAGGTCTATGCCAAGGAGTGCGGCAAAGTAGGATAGGAAAAAAACGAGCGAGCCTTACAGTATAGTCGCATATGATGTGTAATATCAGTCTGACATTTCACCTTAGTAATGAACAATATTAAGGTAATAAGCAACATTTAAAGGGGCGGGGCTTCGTCAAGGCCGTTTCTAACAGCCAGTTCTAGCACCACGCGCGCTCATTGGTCAAAACAAATAGCACGCGCTTCCCCGAAATCACTCGGTTTTGTTAGATTTTGATTTTGATTGCAATAAAGCGAGAGTAATGATTTTACACATCAAAAATACTGTCAACAAACTTGTAAAAATGTGCAAACATCCCGTTCGGATAAAAGAAATTGCCGATGTAGGTATTCTGTAAAAATCTCACTCTTATGTAAAAACTTAGTTGAAATGAACTGTGATTCAACTTGATGTTACGGATTGACACTTATTTAGATTTGATTATTTTCATATTTTTTTCGATTTAGATAACAGAAAAGCGAGGGGAAAGTTTTAACACATAAAAAAGTTAGTTTTTACGACGAATTTAAATAAATAAAAATAAAATAAAACAAGAATCATTTTTTTTTTTTTTTTTTTTAAAGAATCTGCTGTGTAAATTACAGCAATCATTACAACATAACAATAACATGAAAAGTTCAATTGTTGACCCATTGTTACCTGAAAAAGTTCATACCTGCAAGTTACAGGTATTGTTTACGAATAGGAACGATTATTTAATTAGACTTGAGCTAGTTGCACATACCTTACGATCATATTATCTTAATAGGCAAGCGACTTGGAAGTTGCGGCACTGACGGAGCTAATTCAAAGGAGTGGAAGTGACAATTTCAAACATTTTAATATGCTTTAAGTCACCCAAAGGGCTTAGCTACGTGATCGAATCAGAAATGAAGAGATCCGTAGGAGAATCAGGGTAACCGACATAGTCCGAAGAATTGCTAAACTTAAGTGGCAGTGGGCAGGGCACATTGCTCGAAGAAAAGATGACCTATGGGGCAGAAAAGTTCTCGAGTGGCGACCGCGTACCGGAAGACGTAACCTTGGAAGGCCTCCCAAAAGGTGGAAAGATGACCTTGTGAAGGCCACAGGAATTCGCTGGAGCACAGAATTGGCGAAGTGGCGGTGCTTGGGGGAGGCTAGGCTTGGGCTAGGTCCTACATATTTCGGCTGTAATGATGATGATGAATGTGCTTTAGAAAAGTAATGCTTTGTTTTAATGACTTCCTGGTTTTACCCAGTAGTTTTTCTTATATTGTATGGCCTCAATATGAGGAAAACCTATTCCAATTTAATTAAATGGGTAGGTGCTTGAGTGTCATAGTTTCTTTATATTTAACTATGGTTGCTTTTAAATGAAATAGCATACGTGACTGAATTTAAGTATTTCTTGTAAGTGGGTTATTGCGTATGTGACAAAGGGTTTTTCTACCACAGACGCCATTATGATAGATAACAATATAATGCACGACTATTAATTAATTTGTGTTCAGTCAATTATTTAGGAAAAACCAAAGACTATGTGTCAGATATATAGTTTGTAGGTACCTAAATAGTGCAAAGATAACAACGACACAACATAAAACACTATACTCCATGGTAAGACTGGTTTTGCTTCTGACTACCCGGAACGAGTGCCAAAGATCTACGACAGCCGGGACTCAACACGCTTTCCGAGGCACGGAGGTCCTGAGGATGGTCAACATGAAATGGATGGATGGGTATCCATCCATCCAATTCACCATCCACGAACAGATCGCGGCAAGCGTAGCTTAAACTCAACATAATATTTACTTTGACGCAAAAACAATCAAAAGAAAATCTGCTTCGAGCTGCATTTAAAAATGAAAATAATACAAACCACACTTACGCCACTCTGCTTCACACTCGATACACTTAATGTTATGCAATTTGTTCGTTGTTTTGTTTGTCGATGACGTCACTCGACGTGCGAGCTAGTTCACGGCCATGATCAAGTTCATGCAATTTTTCATACACATGACTAAGTAGTCGTGGTACCAATTCTTCGTGTGTGGGTCGGTTTATTTTTGCGGTGTTATCGCTTGCAACACTGATGTGGTAGTCATGCGTTAGATGCATGAGTTAGCTGTTGATTACAGTTCAAATGAGTGATAATAATTTTTGCTATACTGATTAAGTTAGAGGTAATTTTATTTTATATGTTAATATTGCCTCATTCTTTCCTACTAATTCTTTCCTCGTAGTTTTTGTCATGAAAAACACCACATATAATAATTAATCATTTAATCATTTATCTTTATTTCAAACTTAAATAGTCCATCTTTTTTTCAAAGGTGGCATTATTACGGTTTTTCTTTTTATTTACACACAAAAATAATAGTAAACAAGTTTCACAATGATTACTGAAGTCTATTTCCTATTTCTGTACCATTGAAGAAGTTCATATGTGTACACCGTAAGGACTAATTTTGCTTGCAGCGCTCGGCTGCTATAGAACCGGGGCATGGTAACAGATGTGGTCATCGTGTTCACGGAATTTTGTTTTCAAACTGCTTAGATATGAAGTTATTCGATAGTACACCTGCCCAGTTTAAATTAAAAGGACTATAGATTTACGTGATAGTTGACATATAGAAAATAATTTAATTTAATGTTTTGTGTTGCCTACTGTAGGTACGCCTCTGCCTGACCAATCGGGTAATACATTTGTGATGTTATGTTATTTTTATTTTCTAGTAAATTTTTCCTTACCAACAGACATCTGTATTAAAATAAAATTGCTGTGCATCGCATCATAAAGTGGCTGGATGCTACTTGAAAATGCTTCGTCTTCCTGTCATCTTCTAATCAGAAAAACGTTATCGAAAAAGTTCATATCTATACACCGTAAGGACTATTTCTGCTTGCGCGCTCGGCCGCTATAGAACCGGAGCGGTAACAGATGTGGTGATCGTATTCACGGGATTTAGTTTTCAAACTGCTAAGATATGAAGTTCCTCGATAGTACCTACGACGTAGATCTATGTAGGCATACATATGCATCTTCGACTTTATACAAACAGTACCTGGTCGACCGAGTTCTGCTCGGGTGAAAATAGAGAAAGCGAATTCTTCCAGACATAAGAAAGCGCCTCAAAGCGCCTTAAACTGCCTCGTTGGTCTAGTGGTTGCAAGCGCTACTGCTGAGCATGAGGTCCTGGGTTCGATTCCCGGGTCGGGCATAGTGATACTGGGTTTTTCTATCTGGAATTTCTCAGTAGTAACCCGGAGTCTGGATTTGTGCCCGGTTGATGGCAATAGGCTCGCCCCCTATTACATGGGACTTAAACATAACTGGCGAAATGTGGGTGTACCTACTACAGGTACACCTCTTCCCAACCCTTCGGGGAAACAAGGCGTGATGTTATGTTATAAGAAAGCGAATTTTACCTAGCTAGAGCGACTTTTCGCCCCCATAAACCCCCACACTGCAACTTTCATCGAAATCGTTAGAGCCGCTTTCGAGAACGTGATTACAAATACTGGGAGGCAGGGACATGGCGCGAAGACTGTTACGATGGATTCAGTACATGATTCTCAACCCCCCGCGTAGAATTTTTTCGTTGGTTATTTAAAATAAAAACAGCCGTTCCATTTTGACCGCGTAGTCATTCTCTTTTCTATGAAACAGCAGCTTTTTTTTTTAACTTACGTAATATTTATCCTATACGATACGATAGGATAGGATAGTATTAGTCGGTCTAATTTGTAAAAATCTCAAGTGAAAAGTGATCGCGAGCAGTGATCGTCTATTGGTTGACAGGATATTCCATTTGTTTGACTATTAAGAAGACCATTTTTGATCTGTAAAATTTTTCCTCTTGCTTTCCTGCAATCAAAATCAAAATCGAAAAGAAAAAAAATCTAAATAATCAAGTTGGTGGGATTGATTTCGTGAAAAGCGAAGTGAATGTAACGGGACTGCAGGAAAGGCCGAAAGGGATACCGTGGCCCCTGGCAACGTACAGGCAACTGAAGGAACACGGATGGATTTTAGTCAGTAAGAGTCTGACACGCCCTCCCTCTCCGCCCAGAGCGGGAGAAGTTATTGGATAATTTCCAAAAAAAAAAAAAAGGCCATGGAACACCGTGCACAAGTCGACGTTATTTATACTGATTAGAGTAAATGCTTTGATCGTACTGAACACATACTGCTCATGGAGAAGCTATTAAAGGCTGGAATACATGAAGATTTGAACTCTAACTACCCGCTCTGGGGCAGCGACGCACCGAACTCCACATCCACCAATTTATTCTCCACTAACCTTAACAGCATTAACCACGGCTCGGAACCCACTTGGGTTACGGTCCGAGGACAAACGATTATAGATCTAACACTTGCTACAGAAAACGCGACAAACCTTATCACAAACTGGCACGTGTCGGACGAGCCTTCTTGCTCAGATCACAGTAGGATCCGCTTTACACTGATGACCAACTGTAGGGAACCCGAGCCGAGGCGAAACCCGAGGCGCACTAATGTTTCCGGATACAAACGCCTCTTGGCCTCCCTATTAACTAGACACCTAACACAAGGTATCATAAAAGATCAGGCAAAACTAGAATACACCGTGACAAAACTATCAGAATACCTAACCGTAGCATACCACGAATGCTGCAAACTAAGAGCGCCACGAACCAGGAACGAGAGGAACCCCTGGTGGAATGCTGAACTTAGTAAACTCAGAGATGCGCTGCGTAAGCAACTCAACAGAGCCAAAATCACCAGACTCCCGGACGACTGGGAGATATACAAAGAGACCCAATACACATACAAAAAGCAGATCAGAACCGCCAGGAGGACAGCATGGCTTAAATTCTGCGAATCCATCAAGACTAATAATGAAGCCACAAGGGTAAGGAAGATTCTATGACCGGATCAGCAGGACTAAACTCTAGGCGCGCTTAGGAAATCCGACAACTCATAAACAGTAACTGACTATCCCAGGCTGTAGAGCCCTAGAGGACATGACGTGGGAGGCTGAACCAGAATGGACCCCAACGGATCAGGACTCTGTGACAGGCACATCCGGACCTCTCCGGGTAAAACCACTTCATAAACAACAGCATGCGTACTCCACAGGCAAGTCAACAGAATCAGCGCTGCACAGCGTGTTTTCTAAGATTGAATGTGCAGTGGACCACAAAAGCTCAGCACTGGCTGCCTTCATTGACATCGAGGGCACCTTTGACAAAACAATATTCAACAGTATAAATATGGCCCTCGACAGACACAGTGTAGACTCAACCCTGAGTGGCTGGATCACCAACATGCTCAAACTAAGGGCTGTAGAAGTCAAAGTAAATGACACTACGAGAGCCATCGTTGCGAAAGGCTGCCCGCAAAGGGGCATCCTCTCGCCGCTTCTGTGGAACCTACTCATTAAAACATTCAATGAATGACAAAGGTTATTTCACTGTAGACTACGCCGATGATATAACCATAATAATCAACGCGACCCACGAAAACACCCTATGCAACCTTATGCGTACTCAAGCACCAACTCTCAGTGAACCCAATAAAAACCGAACTGATTCTCTTCACAAAAAAGAGAAAACTGATGACACTACAATTACCACGATTCTTTGGAACAATCCTAAGCCTCTCAACTGAAACCAAATACCTGGGCATCTATTTGGACAAACAACTGAACTGGGCAAAACACACGAACTATTTATTATTACAAAAGCCAGCATATCCCTGTGGCAGTGCAAGCGACTGCTTGGCAGGAATTGGGGGAACAGCCCCAAAGTCACCTACTGGCTATACACCACAGTCATCCGACCAATTTTCACATACGGCTTACTGGTCTGGTGGCCCAGAAGAGACCTGAGCACAGCCCAGAGGATCTCGAGAAACTGCAGCGGTTTGCTTGTGTCGCAATCACCAGCTGTATGAGAACTACACCGACCACCGCTCTACAGGCAATTCTAGGACTGCCGCCTCTACACCTAATCGTGCGGAAGGAAGCGGCCCTGGCTGCCTTTAGGCTCCATTTATCGGGAACCCTAAGTATTGACTCCAGTCCAATCCCAATCAAACGAAAGCCAACGATGGCATCACCCTGCGACAAAGCCCCTAAAACAACCCATTTTGCTAAAGGCACTACAACATACTACTTACAGAAGAACAGTGTGACTACTCAGGCCCCAAAGAAATGAGAGTATACACCGACGGTTCGAAGACCGACTCCGGTACCGGATTCGGACTCTTCTCACACGATCTCAACATAAATATATCCAGACCACTGGGAAGGTTCAACACCGTCTATCAGGCGGAGTGTCTGGGCATCATACATGCGGCCCACGCCCTAGAAGCCAGGAGGGTTAAGGATAAAAGGACACAGCGGGTTCCTAGGTAACGACGCAGCTGACGAACTTGCTAGACGAGGATCCAGCACGGCAGTCTGTGGACCCGAGCCTATCGTACCCATCCCTTTCAACCAAATACGTAGGTGGTTACAGGATCTCACCCACACACAAAGCAGGGCAATGGTGGTCCTCGACACCGGACTGCAGGCAGTCAAAGGAAACTATGCCATCCTTGGATAACAGGCTGACCAGGCGTCTTTTACGCCTGGACAGGAACGGCCTGCGCTTGGTGACAGGGACCATCACGGGATACTGCTCGCTAAACAAACACTTCCACACAATAGGCATAACGGACTAAACGGACAGTCCTCTGTGCAGGGCGTGCATGGAGGCTAAGGAGACCGTTGCGCACCCAGATCATAAACAGATGTTCTAAACAGACCAGGAGACCTAATTACCTTCTGGAGGGAGGTGGGCTGGTTGGAATAACCACCAAACGGCCGCTATGACCCACGCACAATGGTCTTCCTGACCGACTGAGTGCGGAAACTAAACCCCATAACATAGAACATAGAACATGAAGATTTGTATCGTTGGTGCTCTAACGGGAAGCCGGGGAAGCGCACGCTATTTGATCTGACCAATGAGCGCGCGCGTGGTTTGAGTTGGTCGTCAGATGGTATCAAACTATTTTCCGAGATGTTATAAACAGGATGATGATGATGATGATGACGGTAACGGTGATAGTGATGGTGGTGATGATGAATATAGTTTATATCATATACGTCAGCCAAAATTTCAGCCAAAATGTCAGACATTACACACCAGAGGCCCTAGTGTGAGTTTCTTTTAACCATTTCGACTTTACGCATCGACCGCGTTCGGCGTTCCGATTGTCCCTTCACTGGTCTTCACTGGTGAAGGGCCAATCGGAGCGCCGAACGCGATGGATGCGTAAAATTGAGATGGTTATAAGAAACTCACACTAGGGCCTCTGGCGTGTAATGTCTGATATTTTAGTAGTTCTACTCTCAACCTCGCTCATTTTTTTTTGTGTAGTCTGTCTTTGGTTTATAAAACATACCGACGTTTAAAATCTCCCATAAAGTAGCTACCTTTATTGTTATACTTCATGGTCCCTTAATTATCGATATCTAATCCGTGACGATATTATATAAAGCATATAAAAATAATAATAATTTCCGTATAATCAAACTGTTATTAAGATTAGTTACATTAAAACTTCCTGAAGTCATTTAAAATATTTATTTTCACTTATTTTTTAAGGGCCATGGAATTATTTGACCTTAAGTCTTAAAAAGCCTTGGTTGGTAGCATTATAGTCATAAAATGCAAGGTCAAGTGTATTTAAATTTCCCGGCCACCGTAGGCGCAGGCTTGCGGACGGTGAGCAATGGGTAGCTCGCCGTCCGATAAGGACCAGGCCCGGGTTGACGGCGCGTTGTATTCCACGCGCACCTCAAAGAGATGTCAGCAGAACTGAAGGGGTCCGATAGGACCGATGCCAGCCGGAGTTCGGGGAAAGTCCGAACGGGATACCGTGGGCCCTGGCAATGTACAGGCAATTGTCGGAACATGGGTGGGTTTTAGTCAGTAAGAGTCTGTCACGCCCTCCCGCTCCGCCCAGAGCGGGAGAAGTCATTTGATGATGTCCACCCAAAAAAAAAAAAAAGTATTTAAATAATAATATAATGATGAGTCCAACTGTTTCTATGTGATGTACAGTGTATTATACAGGATGCATGTGTGACTTGTAATGTCATTATATTCCAAAGACTGCATTACGACTGAATTTGGGTAAATGTAGCAGTTTTGTAAACCATAGTGAGTCAGTTTGGCTGTATTTTCTTTTCATAAAATGGAAAATTTTCATGCCCAGACAGTATCTGTTTAAATATTAGTTTTATTTAAAAAAGGTGTCTGAAAAATAGTTAATGTTATTGAACCTGAAACTTCCCATACACTGTTGGACGAAGCACCTCGAGTTGTTTTTAAATATTGTACCTATATGAGCTGTGTACAAAACAACCAAAGCAATAAAAACAATGATACCTCCTACCAAAGACACTGCCTCTTTCAGAAATATATAAAAACATATTGAGGGAAGAATTCCTTTTCCAAAAACTAGGTACCTACAAACCGCGGCCTCGAATGGTTGCTCTACAATAGTCAAGGCCAGCATGACGTCACTAATTAACGCTGCGTTGACGCTGCGTTCCCGTCAGGCGTCTGTCTCTGTCAGTGCGTTCAAAATCTTGGCCTTACGATGTTCAACGCTTTGCGTGGCAGTACGCAGTATCTACATACCGCGGATATGAGAAGTACTTAAATTTTTACGAGTTCATGTATTGACTGTTAAAATTTATAACATAATACATAGTAGGTGAAATAGGTGATTTATTTTATGTTTTATCATCTCTCGGTTACTCGTAAAGGCAATTAAACTACCGACTGTAAAGTTAGTAAGCATTTACCCTATTAGGTACCTATATGTTTTGTTTGAATTTGTAGCAGATAGGTACGTTTTACTGTTTTGGTTTTTGAATACAATACTCTTAAGTTCACGTGAACCTAACCTTGCAGTTTGAATGAGTAAACATCTATAATAGCTGAAAATAAACTAAATATTTCCAAGTACCTAATTAATTCATGAGAATTCAAGTAACTAGGACCCCTTTTGCATATTTATGAATGAATTCTGTTATGAATATTTTGAAATTACAATCAAAATGCATAACACTTTCCTAGGTTTAAACCTGAGTAATTTCACACACGGAAATCGAGAATTTTCCCCAATTTGTATGTGTGCTAAACTACTGCATACATGTGTGTGTGCGAGAACCGCGTGCAACCACGGCCGAGGTCGCCCACATTCGATCTGTGCAAATTTTCGTTCGTCGGGATCACTGGCCGCTCTCAGGGTCGCACCGCCGTATCTCTCAATTTTTGTTTGTTAATTATAAAAATAATGCGTTATATAACTAGCTAGTCGCCTCCCGCTCACACTTGAGCCACTTCGCATCGCTCCCTCTCATCGCCACCGGCGTTGCGCCGCACACATACAAACCGCCTAGAAAAATACATCCACAAAATTCGGCGGTGCGTTCCTCTGTGTGAGTGAATGACGTTAACGTACAATGCGATTACAGGCCCGCATTGGAAGAATTTGTTTTATAGCTACTACGCATTTGAAATTATAATTGTTTATTTTTGTTTGTGTGCAAGATTTTTTCACTGACTCGATAAAGTGTGTGATAGATGATGGCCGCGTGTCAAACCCAGCTTACCCAGCCCATTGATTTCTCGCCAGCAAAATTAAGAATAGACGAAAAGTGAACGTGCCAAGTTTTAAGAACATTTGACTTTGAAACCGGAATTTTGGATTATTTCTCAAAACGGGTACAAATTGAATTTAAATACGCATTTATTTTTCTGTATGTTTGATTTGATGAATAGTGTACAACCAACAGTTATACAGGACCAATACTTAAAAATGTACCTACCAAGCCATGTTAAGATAGGTTTTATTTGAATAATAACTGAAGTGCGCACTTTAGATGTTTAGACGATTAGTAAAAAAAAATATTCAAACTACAAACAGATAACGATAACGATGGCTAGTGGTGACTGGTTTTAATCAAGTTCGATTTGACATAAAGTTGATTTTTGCTCAATTCGGACGAAAATAGATTCAAATTATTTTATTTCACATAAAACCTACATGGGCACATATGAAACGTCAGAATCTAGGTGCACGGTTCCAATGGATCGTTTCCTATGGAGAAGAGCCGGCAAGAAACTCCACGGTTACTCTTTTAAAATAACTGGCTTTTACAATGTTTTCAAATTCTTCTCTTTCTTTTTCGTGTGGTTTGGTACTAACCTGGTTTCAGAGTTTTCAAATTACAGTGTTAATACTGTTATTACCTAGGTACGGACTGTGTAGACTGGTCAACAAGTTCCTATAGTTGCAATTAGATTGTGCAAAGTGAAATCTCTAGTATTTGGATAGCGTAGCAATAAGAATTTGTAGCAAATAGATTTCGTAGAGATAATAATATTTGGTAGCATAATATGGATATCGTAGCAATGTGAATTGGCAGTAAGTGGTATGTGTATATTATTTTGTTGTTAGTGAAATGAGAAGCAAATGGATATCGTAGCAAATCAGAATGTTTACCAGATAAACAATAATTTGTACTAAAATTTTGATTTAGAATAAAAAAATCATTTCATTTTTTATTCAGGAATACACCCATGTAAAATTAAAAACATAATAATTGCATTTGCTATTCATTCTTATTATTACTACAATTAGTTAAAAGAATGTGTAGTGCAAATTATTTTTTTAACTAATAACATAATATGGATATCGTGGCAATTAGAAAGTGCTGCAAATGAATATCGTAGCAATTAGAATGTGCTGCAAATGGATATCGTACCAATAAGAATTTGTAGCAAAAGGTATGTTTGTAACTATTGAAATCTGTAGCAAAGAAAAATCGCAGCAATTATAGTTTTCAGAAAACTTATAATTTCGCAAGTGAAATCTGGCAACAAATAGCGATTGTAGTATTTTTTTGGTATTCGTAGTTCATAGCAAATGGTGATTTTACTAAGGTGAAAGCTGAAAACTAATTTTTTGGCATAGAAAGTGAAAAAAATACTGATGAAAAATATGGCAATAAAAACTACTATTAATAAAATCCTACTTACCTTCTTGAACATTTAAATTATTTTGGTTAAAAATAAACTGACTTACTAAGTAATTTAAATAAGCTTGAGTCAACAGTACCATAATTACGTAATACACGATCAAGCGGAATTTGAATCGTTTTGAAACAAATTGCTAATCCATTGCTTTATAAGTTCGAAAAAAAAAACTGCTCAAAAACGTAAATAACGCAATGAATGTTGTTGAACTGTCAAAATGAAACAACTTTGTCGTAATCGTTTACGAAAATGTGTTGAGCAGGTCGGCACCACCGTTTGACACATTTTTCTTTGTCGGCTCTTGCCTCTTGGGTGGGTTAGACGATAAGAATATAAATAAACAAACGACTGCAAGATTAAGTAATTCTTAAACAAAATAGGAACAGTTGTAAGTGCACTTTAAACACAATACAAAAAAATACAAAATCAATGTTAAACTAACCTAGTCATCAGTTTACCTATATGTAGCTAAATAATTAACACTAAATAGAATATAATATTAAGTAAGTAAAATCAAGGTTAATGGACATAAATATTTCAGTCCGTTTTAGTAATTTTTTTAAAGCTATAATTTGCACAATTATTTATTCCTATTAATTTTCAATATCGAAATACCAAAAGAAAATAACCCACCTTATGCCTTCTTATCTTCCACCAATCCCCGCATCCACTGATAGTTCAAAACAAAACTGCATTACAAACCGCCTCTCAAATTCGTGCCTGTACTTACACGTGCCGCAGTTTTTGTCCGGGATGCGATGTTTGGCAGTCATTGTATGCAGCGGGTATTTGCGCACCGAAGCCTTGGACCCCGCGCCCCGCGTCCCCCCACACCACGCCTGATACATTGCACGTAACGCATAGATAACGTTAGCTTTGTTCGGGGTATTTGAAACGTGAATATTATTTTGAATTTAGAACGTGGATGGGACTTGTTCTTTCGTGTTTATTTTGTAATATGTAGGGACTTACTTGTACGTTCGGGATGAACGTTTGGATGTTTTCCTTTTTCAGGCCGTATTGATGTTTTTTATCGATTTCATAATACGTAGAAAACGTAGGGCGGATTTGTTACAAAAATTCAAATATCCGAATACTTACGTATCTACTTATAAAGAGTTCACGTATCCGGATTTTCACAGTAGGTACTAAAATAATATGACAAGTTTGTAAATACAGCGTTTAAAAAAAACTGGGTGCTTATCTTTATTTACTTTTTGTAAATCCCCATAAAAATATTTGCAAATCTATAATACTTTCCTATTGCACGCATGCAGATAATTAATTTAAAAAAATAATTGTTTATTTGCACCTTCAAGTATTATACAGATGTTTTACAATAAACATCAAAATAGGCCTTATGGTAAGTATGATTGTATGAGAGTTTCAACCAATACCTAAGCTAAGATAACTTAATATCTTGTAATTATAGGTATCAGAAATAATAGGATTATATAAGTATCTATAGGATGAATTTGGTAAACAATTTAATTAATATATCCTCCATTAACAATCTCTTATAAGCTTGCAGACATGCAGCAATTTCACATTATTCATTCTTCTAGAACGCCTAGAAAGCGCCTTGCACTCAATGTGCGTACATTGTCATGCACGAAACGCTATTCAAAACCGGATTTGAATTTAAAACTACCTAGTTATTGTTCTATTTCAGTGTTGCGAGTCATTGGGCATAAAGTTTTAGTCCTCACCTCTTTGGTAGTTAATGCAGCGATTATTTGGGCACGCACTGTGCCAAAATGGAGCAACGCAAAACCTGCGTTTGAGCTCACTCCTCGCACCCCAAATGTCTTAGGGCGGATTTCACTAACGACACTTAACGCGATAAGCACATCTAAACCGTGTTCAAGAGCTGTCAGTGTCAATATTCCGTAACTATAATGACAGTGACAGCTCTTGAACGCGATTTAGATTCACTGGTGAAATTCGGCTTTAGGCTGTAATCATGTTTTTTTATTTTATTTTATTTATTGAGGGTTAATAAACCACTACAAAATATAATTATAATACATACGGCTAAAAAAACTTAAAGTAGTAACATGCAGTAGTAACATGTATACAGTACTTGGATTTAAATATGCGTTAGGTGCTTTTGTTACTATTTATTCGTAGAGATTAGCTATTGTTATTTGTTATACCGTATTCAAGAGCTGTCAGTGTCAATATTCCATAACAACAATGACAGTGACAGATCTTGAACGCGGTTTAGATGGGCTGAACGCGTTCAGTTTCGTTGGTGAAATTCGGCCTTAGGCTGTAATCATGTATGCAGTACATGGATTTGAATATGCGTTAGGTGCTTTTATTACTATTTATTCGTAGAGGTTAGTTATTGTTATTTGTATTCGGTTTATTAGTTGCAGGAAGTATTCTTTTAACCTTTTGACAGGTATGATTTGCTACGCTTTCTGAGCTTCGTTAGCCAACGCAAGTTAAAAAATAATGACAATTTACTCTAGAAGGATTCTTCCACCTTTACCAAAGACACATTTTTAAGTATCCATTTTTTTTTGGACATCACTGACATCGTGGAAGATAAACATCGTAAAGAAACCTTTAACCTTTCGAAATGTGAACTATACTTAGCAAACCGTACTGACAGACAACTGACGCTTCCCTTTAACGCCATAGCTCCAGAAATTAAAATTATTGAAAAATCTCTCTTCGTCTCCTTGGGTCTCCAATCTTCGAGAATTCCTTTCCCGTTTTTATTGAGGAAAAAATACAAAATTTCAAAGATGTTTCGGAAAGATTGTTACAAATTAATATGCATTCGGCCATCACCTTAGTTCGTTACTGCTGTTTCGGCCCTAAATTAACATATTTTCTTCGCGGTTCCCATTTATAGTAGAACACTCACCTTTTAGAAAAAATGGACCAAATGATCAGACACACATTAACTTCAATTTTAAATGTGGCCATGGACGACCAAGCTTGGGCGCAAGCTATTCTTCCCATTCGTATGGGAGGCTTCGGCGTCCGTAAAATTTCTAGTATTAGTTTACCGGCTTTCATATCCTCGGTCTACGGCACTGAGACTTGAATCAGGAAAATTCTAAGCTCCACACTATTGAATTTGATGTGCCGTGCTTCACCGAGGCTATGGATGCTTGGAGACTTGCTTGCCCGAACTCAGATCTACCCGATTATCCATCTTCCCAAAGACGGTGGGATGAGCCGCTCTGCAGGGTAGTACAGAACAATTCACTTAACATGTCTGCTACCACTGCGGAGCGTGCGCGCCTGCTGGCTGTTGGTAAGTGGGAATCGGGTCTCTCCTAATCGCTGTCACTGTGGCGAAGTTGTCATCAGCCTCAGACATCATGGCCTGTCTTGCAGGCGAAGTGCGGGTCGCTTAGCGTGGCACACGAACATTAACGACATCATCCGACGAGCTCTTGTCATGCGTTCCAGCTTTATTAGAACCCAATGGCTTGGCAGCGACAATGGCAAGAGACCGGACGGCATGTCTTTATCTCCATGGAAGGTGGGTAAGCCTTTAGTGTGGGATGCAACCTGTGTCGACACTCTTGCACCATCCCATCTTCCTGGTTTGGCGTGCTGTGCTAGTGCTGCTGCGGTGGCTGCAGAAAACCTCAAGCGGCGTAAGCTTATTATAACCTTACAGGTAATTATATTTTCGAGCTGTTTGGGGTTGAAACCCTCGGCCCGTGGGGTCCGAGTGCTCACGGCCTCTTCAATGAAATTTCAAAACGGCTATTTGACACTTCCCGTGACCCAAGGGCTGGTTTTTACCTTGGGCAGAGGCTAAGCATTGCCATACAACGTGGCAATGCGGCCAGTCTCTTGGGTACACTACCTACCAGTCGACAGCGATGCGGATGAATTTTTCAATAGTTTTAGCTAAGTTAGTATATAATTTTGTTAATTTTATTAATTATAAGTATAGTTAGTTAGTTTTTAATTTAGTATTAGATTCTATATTGTATATTTAGAGAGTCTTAATAAAAATTCTAAGTTACGTGAAGAAACCTGGACTTCTAGTCAACTAGCTTTTGCTCGCAACTTCACCCGCATGGAGCTCGGAAATTATCCCACGGGAACGTATTACCGGGATAAAAAGTATCCTATGTCCTAACCCAGGTCATGGTTGAGCTTATTCTGTGAGCTATGTTGACAACTAAGGTTCTCTGCCGGATCACCTCACTCCTGATTCTTTATCTATTAATAAAAATTCTTCTTCTTTAAAATCACGGAACGGTAACGGCCGATCGATTCTGTAAAAATCTCACAGGGATTGACGTTGTTGACAGCTTACTTCAGGTTCATATCACCACAGTATAATAAAGTAAACAGTATTATATCTCGGCATTGACCTAATTATGTACGGCCGATCGGTAGATAAACCTTCCGCGTCCGTGCGTGACTGCCGCGCACTCGATACTGTTGCGTACCTACTGATATACACTGAGATTTCGAAGCGCGTCGTTTCGGCCGTTTTCTATGAAGATATAATACTGTTACTTATTCATACTGTGACTTCACCTTAGTTTTCAGTAAGATTTTTACAGAATAGATCGTCTGTTCATTTACTTGACTTTGACGTTCGAAAAGTGCTGATTCTCAGCCTAATTTGAATAAATGACTTTTGAATTTTGAATTTGAATTTTTGACTTAGCAAACCTCTCGGTATAGCCCCAATAAGTGTTAATGAGGTACCTACAATTTCCATGGTATGAGGACTTCCCCTTTTTATTTCAAATGCATATAAGTGAATGTGATAAGTAGCTTAACACAATGGCCTCTAACATTCGACACACAGCCGCATCCCAATGGTTGAAGTGTTAAATAAACAACTTTCGATGTAGGTGGGCACTTCAAATTAAATAGTTTAGTGTAACGTGCTTGGATAAAGTTACAGTGTCAATTAACTCTTAATATTTCTCAGCTTAGTCTTGCAGTTAGGTTTAAAAATAACTCATCTCTTCTTGTAGTGAATTTTGGAAAGAACACAGACATAACATCACGCTTTGTGTCCCCGAAGGGTTAGGTAGAGTGTACCTGTAGTAGGTAAACCCACATTTCCCAGTTATGTTTAAGTCCCATGTAATAGGGGTCGAAACTATTGGCATCAAACGGGCACAAATCCAGATTCCGGGCTGCTACTGAGAAATTCCTAATGAAAAAATCCAATATCACTTTTCCCGACCAGGGGATCGAACCCAAGACCTCATGCGCAGCAGTAGCGCTTGCGACCACTAGACCAAAGATTGTACTAGTAGTTATTTAGGTATAGAGGGTTAATTTGTTACGGGTCCTTCATGAAGATAATATGTACATATTATGGTGTTAGAACTAACTGCCTAGTCATTGCTCAAATAAATGTTGGGGTGGGTTTCCAGTCTAACCGGATGCATCTGAACATTTGTGTTTTTTGGAGCAACTGCTTATCTGGCCACAATCCAACACCCCTTGGTAAAACTGATTGTCCGAAGTTCGGGCTTTTTTGGCTTCTTTCTACCCATAACGACTTTCAAAGATCTACGAATGACAGCCGGGACTAACGGCTTAACGTGCTTTCCGAGCCACGGAGTGGTCTGAAATGAAATGAAATTGTTTATTCTGTAAATAGGATATTGGAATCACTTTTACACATTAAAAAAAAAAAAAATTGCTAGATGAGTTCGGCGTTTCCTATCTGACTACTGTGATAAGAAAGGCCGAAACAAACTCGAGAGGTCAGTCTCTTTTAAAGTCCAGACATAATCTAGGTCAGGCCATATGAGGACCATGTATATTAGTCTGAAATGGTATTTTGAGATGGTCTTTTTGGTCTCGATATGTAATGGATGGTTACCCATCCATGGACCAACCCCGGCAAGCGTAGCTTAACCTGTGATCCACCCATCCGGCTGTGGTTACATAAATGTGGTAACGATTCCCTAGAAGATAGTTGTAAAAGTTGGCAATTGTGTTAATTTACACAATGAGTGACTCACTCTTTATCTTTTTTATGCATTTGCTTCTTTGAAAAACCACCAGGAAAAACTCTTGAATTGACGAAATTGAGTTGTTAAATAAGTAGGTTAGGGTTTTTATCGGGAGTATTCAACCAGTACCCACGACACGTGTGTTTGACGACACGGTGGCCGCAGTGGAGATGCACTTCGTGTCGCGGGATCGATTCCCGCACGGAACAATTTGTATGACCTACAAGTAGTTGTTCCGGGTCTGGCTTTTTGTGTATGTGAGTTTAAATGTTTTTAAACGCACCCACGATACAGGAGAAATTTCTAGCCTATGGGGCTACGTTTTATAGTAAAGAAAAAGAAAAAAAAGAAAAGTACCTAAATTATTACATTAAATAAAGTAGCTGGCGACAGAGCTGTGCTCTGGCGAAAAAAGAGAATGCTCATTTAATAGTATAGGTTAGTTCATACTAATTCCAAGCTGCCATGATAGTAGGTAGTTACTAATTCCATGCTGCCATGTTAGGAGGTACTTACTAATTCCATGCTACCATGTCGTTATTCTAAGGTAGCCATCTTGTTCTAAACTTTGGACGACCGAGCTCTGCTCGGGGAAAATTTCCCAGATATGAAACCTAGCTAGATCGATTTTTCACCCCCGTGAACCCCTATATCGGAACTTTCATCGAAATCGTTAGAGCCGCTTTCGAAAACGTGATTACAAATATATATAATTATATATATTATATACAAATATTGCTCATTTAATAGAACTTACTAGTTAGTAGATCTGGTGTACCATTTTCCTGTTAACATAAAGGTGGAGTTGCAAATTATTTCGGGTATCATTTCTGGGAATGTGGTTCTTTTGAGCGCTTTTGTTGACCGGCCTACACTGACCATACCTATTAACAGTGTAATATTATGAAAAAAATGTAAAAACTTATTATTTTTAAAACAGTAACCGTGGAGTTACCGGCTCTTCTCCATAGGAAACGGCCAGTTGGGACTGTGCACCCGGCATCTTACTTTTCACAAATGCATGTAGGTGGATGTGAAATAAAATATTTTGAATTGAATTGAATTGAATTTGAACTGTCCAAAAATATTAACACAAAGGAGATGGAAAACGGTGGGCCTAAATGTAATAAGTTAAGATATGATCTAAAAAATTAGTCATATTTTTCTATCTTAGAATATGAAAAATCACCTCAATTCTCAATCTGGAAGCGGAGAAATATGGAAAAGATAGTTTTCGTGAGATTACCGATTGAGTAATCGATTACACAGTTACGAAAATAAAACCTTTGCACTAAATAATTAACTCAAAGTAATTAAATGCACTTTATACACTTATGTGCAATATAGTGCATATAATTACAGTCATATTAATAAATAAAATATCAATTAATTACTGAAAAAACAATATTAATGATTATCGATTTCATATCGATTAAAATTAGTTTTCTATTTTTAGTCTGTCACTGGCATGACAGCTGACTGACACGGACACTAGACAGTTGCCAACGTAGTATCACGTAGTATCTCTAAGTAGTCTGTGGTAGTATCCCTATGTAGTCTGTGGTTGCCAACTGCTCTAATAATCTCGTTTGCTTACTCGTTTCGTGTTTTCCGATGCGTTTTGAGTGCTTTCCCAATTGTTCTTCATTTTTCACGACCTTTGCTTTGTATTTTACGGATTCTGACCCTGTCTACCTCGTACGACCCTTGCTTTCACACTGGACACCGAAGATGGCTCACTCGTTTGACTTGGAATTGTTATTTTGGATTTTACCGCCGGATTGTATATTGGTGATCAACAACTGATCACTGCAATACACTGGGTCGACGACCCTTACCCGATGAAACAATTCTGTCAGTGATTCGGCAATGGCTCTCGTACAGGAAGGGAGGCTATAGTAATGCAATACTGTAAATTGTATTGTAGGGAGACGAACTGTAGGCTACTGCGCTCATATAGGTAATCTGCATTATATGGTATCTTAGCTGAGCTAGGTAGCACGATCATATAGCACCACCTGCACAATTCCTAGACGACATTTCAATTATAATGGAAGACGAGTATAACACTATAATACTTAAATGATTTTTTATTTTATTTTAGATATCCTTTCCGTAACTCCATAACTGTTACCTACATAGGTAGGTAGGACTGAAGTCATTGACGTTCATTCATATGATTTATCAAATACGTCCTACTAAATATAATAACTTAGTGCAAAAGCACATATTTTGTACTTCAGGAATCAGCTGTTAGTTAAAGATTGTAACATAACCTCACTTTTACATAATCTCTTTTATCTCTGTTCTCAGATTGACAAAATCCGCAGAATTTTCAGTGAAAGGCTGATAATATTTAAGCTATTAATTGACACCACTTTCATCTTTTTACAACCAGGCCCAAGATTGTATGTAATCGTTTCAGTCTCCTTTTGATTATTTTATGGGGACCCCTTTAGTTTTTAACTTTATTTATTTATATTATTTGTTGTTATAGCGACCATAGTAGTACATACTCAGTCGAAATTGCAAGTGTCTACATATTACGGTTAAAAAAATACAGCCTTGTGGCAGACGGTCAGCAGAGCCTTAGTAATAGGGTCCGTCCGGTGGTACCTTTAGTACGAAACTCAAAAAATTGGCTTTCAACTGAAAGAAGGAAAAGGATATTTCCTGGTAATTGTTACTGCCTGCACAATAATAGCCCAGTTGAGCATAGTTGAGTGGATGTTGACAGCGCCACTGGCCACTGCCAATAGTATTTTCCTCTTACGATTTGGTTTACCGTACATCTGGCGTTATAAAATCTATCAAACATTTATTAAGTAAAAAAAAGAAGACTTTTATTATTTTTTGTCGGAAAACCGAGGCGCTTGTCATCTGGCGTCCTACGCTTTTTTCTGTTGATCACGTTCTCTTGCCTCTTTTGTGCACATAAAACTGCACATTTATTTAAAAGACGCATTAGGGTTTACAAAAAACTTTCCTATTTTAGAGCAATATAGGTACTTGTTTCCCTTTAAAACGCGGTGGTCCATCAACCTGGGACCCTAGTATCAGGGCATTATATTCTTAAACCACGGCCCCTCCACCAGTTTGCAAACAAAACAAAAGAACCTAATACTAGGAAAATAGACAAAGCTATAAACCTGTTAGATGACGTCCCTAACCTTGGCCGGTGTCATGGGGTTCAAGGCACTGGAGAATAGTGCATCGGAATCGGAATAAATGCTTCGCTGATCGCCTAGGGAGTTTTTTTGCTAGGTTTTTTGTTAGTTGCCTTATCTTCTGAATTAAATGGTTGCGTTGTGCGCACACGGCTGATTTTTAGCTAGCTGTGGGAGGTTAGACTTTAGATTAATTGGAGGAAGCTTGTGAACTATTCAGCACTAGCTGCACCTCGCGGTTTCACGCGTATAAGTCTCGATCCCGTGGAAATATCGGTATAAAAAGACTCTTTGTCCTTCTCCAGGTCATGGTCTACCCATGTGCCAAATTTCGTCCACATCCGTTCAGCTATTTTAGCGTGACAGCGCAGCGAACAAACAAACTAACAAATTCACTTTCGCATTTATAATATTAGTTTGGATTGGGGTGTCCTAGTCTGTTCCGACTGCCTCGATGGTCTCTATTGGTCGGAACCGCTAATGCTTAGCATGAGGTCTTGAATTCGATTCCCAGGTCGGGCTAAGTGTTACTGAACTTTTCCACCAGGAATTTCTCAGTAGCAGTCCGGAGTCTGGATTTGTGTACGGTTGATGGCAATAGGTTCGCCTCCTATTACATGGGACTTAAATATAACTGGCGAAATGTGGGTTTACTATAAGTATACCTCTGCGTTACCTTTCGGGAAATACAGGCGTGATTTTATGTTATGTGTAGTCTGTTGAGCTTGTTAGAGAGACTTTTTCATAATAAGAAAGTAATTTTCCTTTCTTTGAGGGGTAGTGAAACTCAGTACCCCTCAAAGTACACAGCCTTCCATTCATGTAGAAGCTTTGATATCTTCAGTCAAACACACCACACTTTTGGGCACGATAAGCGAAAAGCCCTTGCTCAAACCAATAATATTAGGTCGTGAGTTCGAACCTAGTAAGGCACGTTACTTTGTGTATTCAATTTCATCTCGACGGTTTTCATAACAGTGAAGGAAAACATCGTGAGGAAACCGGCATGTCCTAGAACCAAAAATTCGAACACATGTGACATCTACCTACCCGCACTGGACCCGTGTGGTGGATTATGGCCCAGTCCCTTTGACAGAGGGGAGGCCCAGCCGCGGGAACATTATAGGCAGGAAGTTCCTTATTAAAATCTAAGCAGCATTTTCCAATTTCAGTGTTTTTTTGCGCCACTGTTTGGTGAATTATAACATTGTATTGCCAGTGGGCTTTAACTTCTCAAAATGTGCGTCCTAATAAAATACCGCTGCATCTATTTATTATATGATATTTATTTTAGAAGTATACCTAGATAGTGCAATCCACGGCGATGCGCCCCACTCCGCTCCGCTCCGTACTAAAGTACAGCTTACAGTACAGTAATCACGGAGTGGGGCTGTGGGGCGCGTCGTCGTGGATTGCACTATATGTATGTATGTAAGTATATTATCATATCGTATGTTAATATTTAAATTAGTATTTATGTTTATATTATTTGTATATTTTTGTCTTCTTTTCTACTCTTACACAAGTTGTCGTTGTTGTTGTTGTTATCGCACGTATACTGGAAGAGATTTCTTTAGAAATAAGCATTGACTTTGTACGTTTTCTGTTCCTTTCTTCTTGTCTGTTATGTGTGTGCATGAATGGTTAAATAAATAAATAACTTGGAACTACAGATTGTATCATTCAATACAGGCGATGTTATTTCCACGAAAAGACAATTCAATATAAGTTTTGATCAAGACTAGTAAACGTTTTACAAATTTGATAGAATCATAATGATCACTTGCAAATAAACGAATTTTCTCTCTTTTTTTCTTTCTAGGTAACACAGCGGTAGTTCCAGGTATTATGTAACATAATATCACGCCTGTAATAAATGCCCCGAAGGTTTAGGCAGAGATGTAGGTACCTAGATGGATAAACCCAATAACACTGTTCGATCCCAGAATCGAACCCAGGACCTCATGCTCAGTTGCGCTCGCGACCTAGAGACTAAAAAAATACGATAAATGTGCCAGACCAGTCCGATTTGCATAACGCTAAAAGAAAGTGACATAAAAAACCCGAGTTTCTGTGTGTGTCAGTATGTTGCATTTACACAAGAGTTCCTTGCAACGCACAGTGGGTCAAACGCACACATTTGTGACCTCATTTGGATTTATTTACATCAATACGTATTGAAGAAACATCTTCCGTTTGTTTGTGTGAATTTTTCGGTGGATACAAAACATTATGCATGCATTTTACGTTTTCTTTTGTCTTGACACAGTTTTATGCCTGAATGAGGACAAAATAAATTCAATTTTGTGAATGAAAAGATCGATATGGAATTATGGATAGGCCCATTGTTTGGATGTCCCTGACCACAATAATTGAATGTTGGGGCTAAACCATCACTAGTTGAGGAGTTCTCTGGTCTATCCCGGAGACCCTATGCGTGCAACCCTACATATTTTAAGGGAGGGCACCGTCAGAGTTGACTTCAACCCTTTGACTTCTCCTGTTAGACTTATCCATGAGAATTTGCCCTTTTTAGCACCCTCTATTCAAGGAACCTGGCCATCTTCGCGTGTTCAAAACAGCAAACTAAAACCTACAACAATAAAAAAACCGAATAATCTTCTCTGAAACACTAAAAATCATTGGGAATTGGCCCACATACTACAAATATAACAGCTGTGCACTATTTAGACCGCGGGTGTCTTTAGAATGCATTTTTCGTTGAGAAAATGTTGTGTATTTTTAACTATATTGAGTAGGCCACCCCGTTTTTCCGTCGGTGTCACCGAACTGACTTCGTACCCCAGTTATCGTGAAGTAATACTCCCACTCAATGCAGACACGAGAATACAGACCAATATTTATTCAGTGAACAATGGCATTATTGCGCTTTATTAAATTAGAGAGTTCTGACTGAATGTTTGTGTAACTGGCCGTCCAGTTACACTAACTTTCAAACAGACTTCTGATCTACCTTCTACATCTGGGCCAATGCCTTTCTGCTGGAGTACAGTCATCTGTACTCCGAAGGCAGTTCGAGTTTCATTACGTATTTTACGTATTTCGAAGTGAAGGATATCCATGTGGTTTATAATAATAAAAGCCGTGACGTGATCCAATGCATCGGAAAATATAAAAGTGTTACAACAAGAATACTATCTACTGATAACTATAAAAATATTAAATTCATTCATTCGTTGGAAGGCCTCCCACAAGATACACCGATGACATTGTGAAGGCCGCAGGAAACCGCTGGATGCGGGAACCACAGAATCGGTCAAAGTGGCGGTGCTTGGGGGAGCCCTATATCCAGCAGAGGACGTCTTTTGGCTGAAATTATTCATTCACTGACAAATAACATACAGTCTAAACCACATGAAAGTTTGCATAAGATTTCCTTATTTAACGAAAGTGAGCACAAAGGAGGTGTTTTTGGAAATACGCCCCCTAAACGGATTACATAGAGGATGTTGGAAGTAAGTAATTTTTGCCGAAGTAAAATCCTATCAGGCACACGGCTTGTCAGAAGCATAAAATATACAACAAAAAAATCGTGATAATCTGGATCATAAAAACCAAGAATGAAATCTAAACGTCACCGTCCCATAGACTAAAGGAAGGAAGTACAAGCTTTACGTCTAGCTATTTATGGTTCAACTCTAACTCCCTTTGGGGGGAAACGTAGTAACTGTGAGTCATAGACGATGCAACGGCTGCATACGTAATATTTATAGGTCGTAGCGTAAGGGGGTTAGAGTAATTGCACCCTTGAAGAAGGCGGGGTGGGGATGACGTAATGTTCCAGTTAATCTTTCTAGGTGAAATGTTGTGTGCATTCATTTATACTTGTAGAAGAAGAGTGCGACTGAACGGGAACAATATTTTTATTTGGTGTGGCTATATACGTAAAATGCTCAGGTTTAATTTGTTGAAGGTTTTTGCTGTTGATTCTATTTGTATTTGTACCTTTGTTAAGAATATCGATATCCTAACTAATTATAAATGTGAAAGTGAGTTAGTTTGTTTCTTACGCATTCACGCTAAAACGGCTGAACGAATTTGGTTGAAATTTGGCACATAAGTAGACCAAGACTGACACCCAATGGGCACGCCACTATTGCGGCGATAAGTCCCCTCTTTGAGGAGTGGCTGGAGAGGCGCCACGGCGTCCTCACCTTCCGCCTGACGCAGGTCCTCACCGGATACGGCTGTTTCGGGAGGTACCTGTTTTGGATAAGGCGGGAGGAAACGCCCGGATGTCATCACTGCGTGGATCGCCCGGAGGACATGGTGGAGCATACGGTGGAGGTATGCCCGGCTTGGGCAGAGCACCGCCGTGTCCTCGTGGAGGCGATCGGTGGCGGGGATCTCTCGCGTCCGGCCCTGGTCCAGGCCATGGTACGAGCGAGAGGGCATGGGAGGCCGTCACCTTCTGCGAAGCAGTAATGCTCGCGAAGGAGGAGGCGGAGCGCGTGAGGGAGAGGCAAATTTTGCGCCCTCACGCCCCTAGCCGCCGCAGGAGGAGACGCCCTGGGCGTCGGGAATCTATTGCCGATTCCCGGCCACCGTAGGCGCGGGCTTGCGGACGGTGAGCTATGGGTAGCTCGCCGTCCGGTAAGGACCAAGCCCGGGTCGACGGCGCGTTGTGTTCCACGCGCGCCTCAAAGAGTGTCAGCGAGTGAAGGGGTCCGATGAGACCATTGCCTGCCAGGGTTGCGGGAAAGTCCGAAAGGGATACCGTGGCCCCCTGGCATTGCACAGGCAAGAGAAGGAACACGGGTGGGTTTTAGTCAGTAAGAGTCTGACACGCCCTCCCGCTCCACCCAGAGCGGGAGACGTCATTTGATGATTTCCCACCCAAAAAAAAAAAAAAAAAAAGTCTGACACCCAAGGTATTGAGACTTATGCTGGTTTTTAATGAAAGTACATCTTTTATGCTGTTCTGGTGATGCGTGAGCTGTCATATTGTATTAAAAGATGGTAAAATAATGACGTCCTATGAAAATTTACCAATCTACAAAAATATCTCTTAATAAACCTTATGTGGAAACGACCAAAGTATTATATTGTTATCTATCAGTTATGCATATTGCAATCTTTGAGCTTAATGTTTTATGTAGCCTTAGAAATAACTGTTGCTACAGAATCTAGTGGTCAAGACGAAATAGACTTCGTTTGGGATTTGGTAATCCTGTACCTATACGTGAAAACAATTATACCATTTTTACACAAAAATGTTGCAACAGTACTAATGAACTAACAACTATTTAAAAATCTAAGCTCAAAATTGCCCCCAAAAGTGTTAAGTGCTTTGTTAGCCAAAGCTATAAAAATCCGTTATTAAATTTTATAGGCGCACTGTGGTCAATTTGCAAAATAAAGTGTGTATGGTGAAATAGTAATGCATAGTAATGAGTGTGAGAACGCTGTGTTGCCAATTTTAAATTAGCTTCAAAATTGTGACCTTTATCATATTCTGGAAACTAAAAAGTAAAAAAGACTGCAAGTACTTGCCTTCCTATGTAATGCTTGGATCCTAAAGATATTTTTGTCTTTGAATTTCTGATATTAATTTAATACCTTTTTGTTATTTCAGTGTATAATTTTGGATTCGTTAATCCAAAATTATATTTTATTTTATTTAAGAAACAAATAACAGCAACTTGCTAAAGTACGTATTCATAAAATAATTAAAAGAAATGAAGGATTTTTCTTTAAAAAAAAAACACGAAACCTATCAATAATTTAATTTGTAAACTCCCTAGACTTCGCACTGTGTAGCTGTCAAAACAAATATAGAAAAAAGTAACGTATCGAAACGTAGACGCATCATTCGACCCAGTTATCGGGGCGGATTCTATTTCGGAAAAAGAGCACAGTTGCTGCATTATTTTTTGGCCAGCCATGGTGACCTCGATTCACTGGGCGGTTCGGGAGTAGGTCCTTTGTCTACGTGGAATAAATATCGAGGTGTGGACGTTATGTAGTGCGTTTATAAATACGTGGATGATATGCTCTCTGGTAAGCGGGTTTACTGAAAATTTAGATAATTTCATAGTTAGTTGAAGCTTCACTAGTTAGGTATAATAAAAGATAAAATATTCAGTTTTTGAAGTGAAAACATCTTTAGCGGCGTAGTGCACTTTTTTGTGATGGGTAAAAAAAAATTAAACTCGCGTCAGGACACGTGACCTGATTAAAATTCGTAAGAGGGAGGGAGACTAGACCGGTGCAAAATTTATTCCCTAACTATTCCAAAATATCAAAAATGCACAATTCAAGTTTTCTCTTCTGCCGGCACTCCCGGAGTGCAACTTTTTTTTTTTTTAACTTTTATTAGGAATTTCAAAGTGAAAGTTTTGCCTCGTACAATTGTAGTGTTTATTAATAGTCATTCATTTTCGGCAGCAGAGGGGTTACATATTAACTCCTCTATGTGCCCTCTTTATCAGCAATGCTTCATCATAAGTTCATAACACTTACGTTGTTATGGCGCACGGAAACAACTAAATAGTTTAACAGCACAAACCATAGACTTGTGAAGTTGTGACGTAAAACCCCCCAAATAAATCATACACCCCAAGAAATTCACCTCTGTATAATTCATACATCTATTTCCAAACTATGAAACTACCCACCCGTATAGGCCGAATCAATAACACGGTAGATTGTCAACCCATTCCATGCTAGGAACAATTGATTTCCATATTCCATTCACTCGACAATCCCATGAATTGTGTTATTAAATTACGATTTGTATGAAGTTGTGCATTCAATAACGTAAACTTAATTAATATTTTGCTACAAAACTAACAAAGTCCAAGGTTTAGTTTTTGTCACAGTAACTTTATCGTAGTTCAAGTCGAAAAGTCAAGGGCGCGTGTTAGTTAAAATCCGAATTTGTCAGGCATAATAATAGGTGTCGTATGGGTCGATCTTCATGGTTAAGCAACGCTTGCCAAGGTCGGTCCGTGGATAGGTGACCATCCACTACATACCGAGACCCCTTCATGCCTCGGACAACACGTTAAGCCGTTGGTACCAGCTTTCATTTATAGACTTTGACAGTTACGGGTAGTCAGAAGTCCGAAAGTCTGACAACCAGTCTTGCCAAGGGGTATCGTATTACCCAGTTGTTACCCAGTCTTGTTACCAGTTCTTTACCTAGTCGCGTTACCCAGTCTTGTTAACTGGATGCAGCTGAATACCAGTATTTTATATATAGCGAATGCCTATCTGACCTTCACAACCCACTTGGTTTGTGGAGGTCAGTTAGATAGTAGTCGCCTAGGCAGATGACGACGTGTATTTTTTTCCGCGACTTTGTTATCGTACCTATCTATATTTTATCGGCAGGCATAAGAAGTACCTACCCACGTTAAACTCATGTTGTGTCAGGTCATTCCTATCTGATGTGCGTATTTAAATCCGGTCAGCCGTTTGAGTAATAAACATCCAAACTGTTCATTTATAATTTCAGAAAGAGTAAAGTAGCTATGTGGAGTGTTTGAAATGTTCACATGTGAAAATACTCAAGTAACTTCCAGCGCACCCTCGGCGGCCGGTCCAGCTACGTACGTTCAAACAAAATAAAACTAAAGAACATCGACCACACCGACCGCCGCGCCCTCTGTGTTGGGCTCCCAATGGTGTGTAAATTAAAATTGAACTTTCTCCTTTTTTGTCTCCTGACAACGTATAATCATAGGATGCAGAAATATTTTTAATTCCTACCACACTTGAGTTTGATGCTACTTCATCGTCATCTTCCAACAATGATGGAGTAGCCTTCCAGTTTTACCTAATGTATTTTACAAGGAGCGACTGCCTATCTGAACTCCAAAGCCCAGTTACTGGATAACACTATGCCCCTTGGCAAGACTGGCTATCAGACTTTCAGGCTACCTGCAACTACTGTACAAGATCTGCGAATGACAACCCAGTAATTTGCTGCTACTTATCATCGATATATTCAAGCCCTTTCCGATTGGGGTGCTGTCCAATCAAATGCTGTAAATTAACCGGAGCATCTGCTATCCCAACTCAATTGATGGACAGAATGGCAAAATCTCTCTGTCACCTTTACAACACCAATAGCAATGAAATGGATCTTTGATGTGATGAACGATATATCTTTAGCACATCACGGAGAATGTATGAATGAGGGTTACACATAAAAGGTACGTACTTAAAAAAAAAATGTTTCTAGACACACCTTCCAAAATATAGTTCCAAAATATATTTTTTTTGTTTTGACTAACATTTCTACCACTGGCATGCTAAAGACTGATTTCCTTAAGAGAAGAAACAGACGGATGTAAACAAGGAACTCGACTCATACTCATAATATCTAACAATAAATAGTGATAGGGCAACGTTCTCTATAGTATATTCTTGTATAAATGTGTTTCAACAGTATGAACCTGTATATTATAATTCGCTTCAGATTCCGAGCAATCTCCGTATAGAATGAGTCAGAAGTACGTTGCTGTAGATTGGCTTCAAATAGAATAGTCTGTAGATGAGGCGGCTAAAACTATTATCAGGTGTTTGGCTGAAGTGAAATTGAAAGATATGTATATTGTAAATTAATAACAAGAACATTAATCATTGTGTGGTTTATTTCATCACTAACTGCGCCCCGCGGTTTCACCCGCATAAGTCTCGATCCCGTGGGAATATCGGGATAAAATGTATTCTATGTCCTAATCCAGGTCATGGTATATGCATGTGCCAAATTTCATCCAAATCCGTTCAGTCGTTCTAGCGTGAAAGCGTAACAAATAAATAAACAAACAAACTCACTTTCGTATTTTTAATATACGTTTATCAGTTACTATTTCGATAAGCCTTTAATTTTTTTACGCTAGGACGAACATCCCGGAATGATATAATATACAGGCTAATTTTTAGTCACCGTCCAATTTTTTTCTAGGCTAGTGATTCAATAACTACATTTTTGAAAAAAAAAATCGATACGTAAAATTTTCATATTAAATTATTTTCTCGAAAGAATTATCCGCTCTGCGTGGTATATAATAACTTTGTGATGTGATAACTCAATATTTTTGATTGAGTGATACTAAAGAACAAACATGTATTCAATGATTTTCGGCAAAGATTAATATATCAAAATTTGGACGGTGACTAAAAATTTAGCCTGTATAACAGTTTTTGCCCTTTGTAACATGTGTTTATAATCTACTTATGCAATGTCTTTTCGGTTGGTTCCTTGAAGGATGATAAATATCATTAACCTTGAACTCGTTCTTTACCCATGTCTATTCATTTGTTTTTCAGAAACCAGCAAAATGAAGATGACATGTATCTCGCATTCCGGAACCAACAAGGAAACTCGGAAAATGAGGTGAAAATAAAATAAAGATAAATCTCCCCGTACTGACTATGGAGTATATGGAACAGGAAAGCAAAGCGTACCCAGTTGTAAGGTAAGGTGAGCAAAGAGTAAATGTAAGGTAAATATACGTAAAAAACTATCTCTAGAACATTACTCACCTAGGTTGGTTTAATTCCCTGCTTTACACATACGCTAAACAACTGTTACTATAGTGATTCGCGATTTTTAAGAAACTACTCGGTTAATAATATTTTATAAGAGGAGCTCGTGGCTAAGTAATAACTGCCGCACGGGTCGATCCATCAGGTTAAGCTACGCTTGCCGGGGTTGGTCTGTGGATGGGTGACCATCTTTACATACCGAGACTCGTCCGTGCCTCGGAAAGCACGTTAAGCCGTTGGTCCCGGCTGTCATTCATGGATCTTTGATAGTCGTTACGGGTCGTCAGAAGCCCGAAAATCTGACAACCAGTCTTACCAAGGGGTATCGTATTACCCAGTTATTGGGTTGTGGAGGTCAGATAGGCAGTCGCTCCATGTAAAATACTGGTATTCAGCTGCATCCGGTTAGATTGGAAGCCGATCCCAATATAGTTGGGAAAAGGCTAGGCAGATGATGATGACTCGTATAATAATATTTTCTGTAAGTAAATGGTTTTTCATCAGCCTAACGCAAATTTAAATAGGTAAACAACATGAACATAGGTGCAGTTTTGAGGACTATACTGCTTTTCCTCTTATCGCCATAGTAGCCTTAATGATACCCAAGTCCGAGTGCACGGGTCCTGTGTAAATTGTAGAATTTTATAATTTTGGTAAATGAAACCTTTATCAATATTTGGAGATTTAAAACGCTTAATACAAAGAGGATCCGAAATGTGGACCAAACCAAATTACGCATGCAGAGTTATGTACATAATCGATACCAAATTGCTTTGAAGTTTTATCATTAATTTTCCGATTAATTTCCCAAGGAAATGTGAATGAGAGAAAAACGCTCGGAAAACCGAACGGTTAAAATTGAAACCACAAACCAATAAAAACTGCTTGTGCTATTTTTAAGTATTTAAAAATGTTTCAGTTTCAATATATGATCGGAGAGACCATTAGTGGCGACACCGTGTCCTCGCCCGAAGCAGGTGGATAATTGATTGGGCAAACATTCACGGGAATTTATAAAACCGTTACGCAATGCATTTTTTAGGGTCGACGCGTGTAGTCAGCGCTTTTCAGAAATTACACGGGGAGGGGGGTGGGTGGTGCGAACGGTGTGCGGGATATGACGTTCGATTTAAAGGGTAGGTTGGTGGGGTGGGGTGGCCCCGTAGGCTGCAGGGGCGGCTGTTGACGGGCGCGCGGCGCATGCGTGCTAGCTGCTCGGTGCTCGCCGCCGCCCGATTTCCGTGCCGTTGACAGTTCGCCGGGACTTACTTCCTCGATACCGCGCGTCCGCGGCGTCGCTGCATCCAGGCCGTCCGAGGCCAAACGGACCAGCTATCTAGCTACCTCCACGTCGATGGCACTCTGAACACGTTGAGCACACGTGAGTACACTCGCCGACTGCATTTGTGACGTCCTAGTGTTCTACGGTTTTGAAAATAGGTTACTTGTCACGTTAGTACAGTTAGTACCAGAAGTCTTAATTTGTATTGTTTTTTTTCTTTTTTGTCTCGTTTTCAAAAGCGTAGAGCAGCCGTGTTGTTAATTTTGCGGCTCAGCTGTTTCGGTGTTTGCTTGGATGTCTTCATTGTTATCTGTATTGGTTTAAATAATTAATGTATTCGTAAATGTATTTATTTCGATAATCATTAATAAGTGTTAAATGTGGAAATGGCCTTTGTAATATAGTTTGGTTACCAGGTAAGTCGATTTACATCATACATTTTGGATTGTATCTGCTTTTTTAAAACTATTTAGCGTCGTCATTTTGAGGTGTTTTCCTTTATGAAATTATGTTTCTAAAAATGCGGAAATTCTGTTCCTGCCATTGTTTTTTTTTTATTACTTCCTTATGTAAATTTATTAATACAAAGTTCGACTCATATTTAATTGTATGCCTACAAAATAGGACTAATATAATTATTGAATAAATTTGAAAAAAAAAAAAAAATTAGATAGCTACTTAGTTACATTTTGTGAAATCCCATTGACCTACCGCTAATGCATTCTACCGTGTTTTATATATTCGTCAAAAATGCGTAGGTACTGCAAAACAATTAACAACGCTAACTGATGTTTTTAAATTATTTAAAAGAGTTGTAAATTGTAAATTATTATTATCTGAATGGTGTATAATAAACTTTGCATCTTAGCAGCGCCCTCTATCGTGACTACCGGTGCAGCTGGCAGATCTACATTTTAGGCGAAGCTGTTTTTTATTCATTGAGACATTAATTTTAAAACAAAGAAAAAACATACTGTAGTTATGCTACTAGTAAAAATGTGGGCTATTCTGAAATTGACCCGTAGTCAAAAGATATTTTCAAACATTTTTTTGCTACTTTTCCTATAATAGGTACTGCAGTTTTGTAATATTAACCTTAATTTTTCATCTTAACATGAAATTTTAATAACAAAGATAAAGGTTACATAGGGAAACATGGAATACTATGACTACGTAATTTTTATTTAAAAAAAAACTGATAAAATTTGATTTCCGATAAAATATAACACGTGAATCACACGTATGCCGTTTTACTTATCCCTATGTTTTATTAGTTAAAAGAAAATAAAAAGAAGCAACCAATTGGTTCAGTAACATTATGTAGGCCTGAAAGTCACCTTTCTGCATTTTTATGTAACTGAACAATGATTAATGGGTTTTGTATGTAACCAATGTTTAACATGCTCAAACATTGATTGATTAAAAACTATAAGGGTAGTTTGGAAAGCAAATAGAACAATAAATTTTACATATTATTAGGCATTGCGAGTCAAAAATTGCTTATTTATCAGGCAAGATGCAAGATTTGACATTGAACGCCGTATGTCCATTTACGCATGCGCCAATATTTACCCAGATGTATAAGTACTGGTACAACACAGCCAAAGTTAATTTAGAACGCACTCGCGTCTGATAATTATTTCCAATTTCAAAATTAGAATCCTTTTTGAACTTAAATGCTTTTCATCACTGGCTTTTGAACTGCATGCGTTTGCGTATTTTCCATTTTTTATGAAATGTTAAATGTTTTTCTGGTTTATTTTAATTCTTAAGACACGGAACAGCATATATACAGGAACGTTTAAATAAATAAAAAATTAACTGTGAACTTGTTTTCGTATGGTAATGACATTTACAATTTCATAACGCGTTTTTTTCATGCGTTTGAGAATGCGTTAATGTCACTTGGTGACATTGGGATCTAATTTTGGTTGAGAGGCTCCATTTGAAGCAGTATTTAGGAAACATAATCAACATTGACATTATGCATATTATTATGGAAGTTTCAAAGCAAGCTTTGTGATAATCATCACAAAACTAGATTGGAATAAAGATCAGTATAAAATACTACTAAGACCCGATTTGGTAGAATATTTTCATTAGTCGTATAAACATAATTATGGATGGATGCACGAAGTAAAATAATTAGGTACAATATAACGGGTACTAAAGGACCACAATGTTCGTATCACCTGTCAATTAACCGTGTCAACCAATCAGTAACGCCGACAAGGAGGGGGGGAGAGGAGGTATTTGGTCAGGTTCTGTAGATTTACATCAGGTAGTACCAATGTCATCTTTTATTGTTATCATAAATATAGTGTGTTGTAGATACTTAATTTTATTATAACCTCATATTTTTTCATAGAAGACACTTTTGTCTTCGTTTTATTATTAAAGCGATCCCGTGTGAGTATTTTTTTTTTTGTTGAAATTGCAGTGCTTTTGTACTAAGTTTATATTTTGCTTTTCTTTTTTAATCCATTGTTTGTTGCGAAAAATGCATATGAATGTATCGCATTGTTTTAATTTGATGAATTAAAGAAATTATCAAAACTTTTTTGACTTTTAATTACAAATATCACTACTTAAACATAAAGAAATAATCCTACAATACATTTATTGAGTTGTCCAAAGTTAATTCCTAACTTCACCGCTACTCGTCATTGCGTTGATGGTCGCGTTAAATTTTTTATAGCGTCTACCTAATTTTCTTTTGTGTAAACATTTCTATGAGAAATATTATTACAATATAATCACATACATTTAGAAATCATACTATGACGGCTTTAGGTAATGTTAATGCATATTTTCATTTATAAATATTTATTTAAATTATTTATAACGAAACCATTTTAAAGACCACTATGCATTATTACTATTGTTTTTCATTTATTTTTTTACATTAATTATCCTTAAAAATCAGTATTTATAATTTGAAAAAATGCCCTTTTAATAGTATTTTTGCAAAAATGAAGCAAGAAAAAAATTCAATTATTGATTGTCAATTTTAGAATGACCTAATTTCCGATACTGAAGTATTTTCATGTTTTGATTTCCCTTTAATGTCAATAAGTAACTAATTTCGTGTAGTCTTCTAAGGAAAATGTACTGTCTGAAGGGATGGAGGAAGGAGGGGCGTCAGACATACACGTGTAAGCAATCAAGTAACTAAGGTATTACGTTGGTTAATAAAGGAAATAAGTAAAAATGGACGACCCAGATTTTTAACATGTGTATTATCATCGTCTTGTAATCAACAATGGTCATATTCATGGTTATTTATTTTTACAAGATGAAAGTAATTATTCGATGGCTGGTTAGAAAAAAATACAAAAAATCGTAAGACATACGTAGATATATATGTATAGTGGCGGAACAAAGTCTAGGCAATTTTCTAATAGTAAATATTTCCTAATTAGCGGGCACATTTTATGTCACCTTTTGGAAAGTCATTTGCAATACGTCGGAAAAATAGTAAATTGCATGCAATAATTATCCTTAATGGTGCGTACGGAACATTTTCATTTAATTTATGTACAGGGGGTGTAAAGGGCTTCTCAATTTTATTCAAGATAACGTTGTTTACTTATGTAGTGGTCTTGCTTCATGCCAATACGTAAGATCTTCAATGAATTATAGTTTTAATTAAGTTAGAAAACTTAATTTACACCATTGAAAATGGCCAGAGGAAAATTATATTATTATTATGTAGTTAAAAGCAGGATTATTTAATGCATCCTGTAAATGTTCCGCTACCAAAAAGGTTGGGCTGTAAAGTCATAAACAAGAGGCTCCTTAAACAATATTTTTTATCGTTAGACGCGAAATTGCATATCTAATGTTCCAGTATAATTATAAAGCATCTAATCTTATATTTGTAACATTATCCAAATGATAAAATGAACACGATGCAGCCATCTAATCAATGTGCGTACCTAACGCTCTGATTAGATATAAGGCATGCAAGAATGTTGTAAGCTCCATGATGTACAGGGTGTGTGAAAATTTATGAAGGGTTTTCCCTTTATGATTTTTGTATTTTTTCTTTATTATGGGACAAAAGGGAAGGCCAAGGCATCATTTAAAATAGAGAAAAACTGCAACGGAGTTTCTTATTTTTTTAAATTTCTATATAGATAATTATATAACATTACAAGGATCTTTCGTGTGGCCTTAATCGGAACTAACGCCATCTTGTTTTTTTAAGACATTTTCCAGAACAAATACACGAATGTTTACCAACAGCGCCGTATCAACGTCATTTGAGCGCCAAAAGGTTCTTTTAACAATGTAAGATTGACAGGAATAAAGTGCCTGTGGACAATATGAGCTAAGTTTTTTTTTTGGAAAAGAAAAACATTCTTAAATTAATAATAAACATCCGGAAAATAAAAACTGAAATACTATTTTAAAATTCACGGAAAATAATCGTAGCGTAGCAGCTTAGTCACGTAGCCGTAGTTGTTAAAATAAATAAAAAAAACAATAATAAACATTAAAAATAAAAAGCAATTATTATTTTAATGACCTACCAGCCAGTTGTATTAACTGGCTTAGTAAGTAACCCACAGCCTTGATACAGGTCAAGCAAAAGTTTGTTACATTTCTCGACTTCAAAGTTTTTTACTTTCAATTCCGAACAAAATCTATGGAACAGGAAATATCGAGGAGTCGTAGACTGTGAGATGCACTTTATTTTTTCTATTCTGTGCGATGACGAGTACTAGGAAATGTAGTTTTTTTGGTTTTGTCGCGGTAGACTTTTTGTGTGAGTCATTCACTGGAACATTGCTTTGTATATGAAATGTAAGCTGGTGTTGTGTTTGTATTTGGGGGGGTATTAAAATTGAAGGATTGACAGAAATACATACTGATTAAAATATGCTGACAATATGATATAGTTAATAATCCTAACCACAGAATAGAAAAATAAACCTCTTTTGTCTGTTCTGTGATCCTAACTTATCCTAAAGGCCTGTTTATATTGGTCCAAAGTGACCAATCCAAAGGCGGACCCAGTATTGCTACCGAGCGCGACAGCGATACCTATCGTTTAGATCTGAACAGGCCTTTTTTTTTTGGGTTGGGAAATCATCATATGACTTCTCCCGCTCTGGGTGGAGCGGGAGAGCGTGTCAGACTCTTATTGCCAGGGGCCACGGTATCCCTTTCGGACTGGACCCCTTCAATTGCTGACTTTGAAGCGCGCGTGGAACACAACGCGCCGATGGGTCATCGGCCTGGTCCTTACCGGACGGCGAGCTACCCATTGCTCCTCGTCCACAAGCCCGCGCCTACGGTGGTCGGGAATAGGCCGGCGATTCCCGACGCCCAGGACGTCTACTCCTGCGGTGGCTAGGGGCGTGAGGCTGCGAAGTTTGCCTATCCCTCACGCGTTCCGCCTCCTCCTTCGCAAGCATTACTGCTTTGCAGAAGGAGGTGACGGCCTCCCATGCCCTCTCGCTCCGTACCATGATCTGGACCAGGGCCGGACGCGAGAGATCCCCGCCACCAATCGCCTCCACGAGGACACGGCGGTGCTCTGCCCAAGCCGGGCAGACCTCCACCGTATGATCCACCGTGTCCTCCGGGCGATCCACGCAGTGATGACACCCGGGCGTTTCTTCCCGCCTGATACCGAACAGGAACCTCCCGAAACAGCCGTGTCCGGTGAGGACCTGCGTCAGGCGGAAGGTGAGGACGCCGTGGCGCCTCTCTAGCCACTCCTCAAAGAGGGGACTTATCGCCGCAATAGTGACGTGCCCTGCACTGGGTTGCGACAATCGCACTCTCCATGACGCCATGAGATCCTGCCGGATCTGAACAGGCCTTAACAAATAATAATATTATAAATGCGAAAGTGAGTTTGTTTGTTTGTTTGTTACGCTTTCACGTTAAAACAGCTGAACGGATTTGGATGAAAGTGGGCACATAGATAGACCATGACCTGGGTTAAGACATAACTGTTTATCCCGTAAAACGCAGACGAAGTTGCGGACAGAAGCTAGTATAAAAAATAAAAAAAACTAGCTGACACAACAGACGTTGTCCTGTGGTCTTGAGTTCATGCTAAAATCCCATACAAAAAAAGCACTTGCAGTTTTTCCAATTTTCCGAGCAACTTAATTTTTTTTACTTTCCCTGTAAACCTTATACGGACTATTACGTACAAAAAAAAATATATCAATTCGATCTCTGGGATCTGTCTCGCATAGGGCATCTCTGTCGCAGCATTATGCTGAGCGATGGCCGTTTTGCGTGCATGTGACGCATATTTCCCCCAACTTGTTCTTTTTTGTTTTGTGTTCATTCTTTAAATCGTGTTTACCGCAAATAAACGTATTTTCTTTCTTTTTTTTCTTACATAGCTGTTTTGAAGTGATGCGCTTACCAACACAGCATTATAATTTTATTTATCTTCGTTTTCCATAATTCATATTATATATTCATTTATTGTTTTTATTATTATTATTGTTTTTTTTTTTTTCGTTTTTGTCATAGGGAAATTCTTTTTTCTTATCCGCCACCGTCGCGTCGGAGGAGAAAGGATGGTTCAGTCTATCAAATTCTTACTGAAAGAAGCCCTAAGGTGTTCCTCTTGCTACCATGAGCTCGTTCCTAACTTCCTGATGTTTGAATAATTAAATTATCTATAAAAATATACCTACCAACTTATAACAAAACGGCTAACACAAAAAGGCAATAAATAGCATGAGCATAGCATAATCAGCCTATAATAGCATGAGCGTAGCATAATCAGCCTATAATATTCCCACTGCTGGGACACAGGCCTTCTCCCTTCGAAAGGCTATAATCTACCACGCGGGCCCAGTGCGGGTTGGAACAGAATATGAATGAGGTATTTGTTTTAAACATTTAACAGCATTTCAAGTTGAATGACTTGTACCTAAATTAAACAACAAATAGTGATAATAAAAAAAATGTGTAGCTAGGCAGTTTTATCTATACCAAATTCAGCTAAACATGTTATCATTGTTCTAGTTAATGAACCGTCAATATGCGAATAATAGAACTGCAGATTAAGTACCTATATACCTACAAGGTCTTTTTTAAATAAACCTTTGTTTTGCATGTAACCTTAGTTACTAATGAATATGTAAATAATTGCCAAAAATTGTGAAAGTAGTTCAAGTGTCTTGTGATACTTTTTTTTTCAATACCATATTAATTAAAAGTTTTGCCTTTTTAGCTTTGAGCCTTTTTTTTTTGGTTTAGGTGCTATTTCGAAAAAAAAAAACAAATAAGTAGGTATTAAGGGAATAAACGGAACCTAAACTAATTATTTAAAATTAATAACCTAATTTCAATTAATAGGGGTGTAAAACTACGAAACAGCTACTTCCGCTTACCCTGCCATATAAAGCGTGATAATGTACGCATATAACACACATCCTGTATCCTAATACTATACAATGATATCGTAGATCACGTGTCCTTGTAAAACGACACTGTGATAACGATACTACTAGTAGGCGCCGAATTTGATTGCGTTCTTTTTGGCCATTGCACATCGTTAGATATGAAATTACTTCAAGGGTAATTTTAGGTTGGAAGGGTAAATCTATGTTGCCTAGGGTAATGTTACGTCTAGTAAAAGTAAACCTAGGTTTTCATTGTGGTTACAGTTTAGATTGAAACTGTATCTATCTATCAAGAGGAAGAGCTGCACAACGAAATAAACGTGAAAACTGTCGCCAGTACACAGTATTATAACAGGATCTACTCTACATCTAGGGTAAACTTAAGTTGTATAAAATGTAAATATGTATACCCTAAACATAATTAGTAAATACACAACTATTTACTTGTCTTTTTTACATTTCGCTGTTACTTCTTAGGAACCCAAAGATGGATCCAAGAGGAAGATCTTGACGCGAATAACGAAGTGACAAAAACGAATTATAGAAGACTATGAAACATAACAAATGTGATGGTTGTAGCAGCTTATGCATGTGTCTGTCTGTGGCTGTCTTGTAGACATAGCTCTAACATAAAAAAAATATAGATGGATGTGAAATGCATGAAAATAGTAAAAACCCTTTATATTGTTAATTCATAAAAATATTTTGTTCCACATGTCGGAACCACAGGCTGTTTAATATGAAAAGGTAAGAAATTCATTTAGTAATAGAAGATTGATGTAAAAATGAGGAAAAACATGTTCCGATGGTCCGGACATCTGGCATAAATGCTATAGAGTGACAATAGTATGAGGAAACTGTTTTATACAAAACTTATGAGTACCTCTTTATATAACAGGGAATTGAGTAAGTGAAGAAGATAGTAGGATTTTCGGTTATACGAGTACGATGGTGGGATACAAGCTTTAGATTATAGGCGTGCACAAATGCGTGTAAAGTGTAATGCAATGTTTGGTGTAATGTAGGTAATGCGCATAGTGTGGACGGCATACAAACTCAACGCGAATCGCGCATGTGTTCGACAGTGAGAACCTTTGTGTGCGTTTAAATCGGCCGATGGATCAGCGCAAGCGCTACAAGTAATCATCGTAGCCCCAGGACTACGAGGATTACTTGTAGCGCTTGCGCTTGCCCAAGCCTGCTATTTTTATAAATTCGTCATTCCAACACGATCCCATTGTCATTTTGCTAAAACTTCGTAATCTGCTAAATTCATAATGGTCGATCATTGGTTGATCATTGTATTCCACAAACACGATACTCGTAACGAATTAAAAGAAATGACTGCAAAATGACGTTCTATTGGTAGGTCACTGATCAAAGGAACTGTCAAAATTTTAGCAGATTACCGCCTAAGTCAGTCATTCGTGTTTCAATAAGTACGACGATTACCAATAGATGCCATTTCTTTCAATGGAGTGTCAGTGGCTGACCATTGGAAAGTCATAATGACGCCAATATGTTAGTAGATTATCAAACTTGTCAAAATCAACAATTATGAAATCAATGATAGACCATTCTGACACTATTTTAATAGCAGACTTGAGGCCCTGTTTACGCGCAGAATTCGTATTACACATTACACGCCTTAGTATAGTGGTAACAGTTAATCAATGAAAACCACCCAAAAACCCTTATTTCATAAACTGCCTAGCCTTTTTCCGACCACGTTGTGGTAAGCTTCTAGTCTTACTGGATGCAACTGAATACCAGTATTTTATATGTACCTGTTCTCTCCACAAGCCCTTACCAACTGCTACGAAATAAAGCCACTGTCAACATCAAACTGTAAATGTAGGTCGTGGGTTCGAACCCAGGCGCTTTACTTTGTGTAAATAATTTCATCACCACTGCTCTCAAAACGGTGAAGGAAAATATCGTGAGGAAACCGGCATGTCCTAGAACCAACAATTCGAAGACATGTGATATCTACCAACCGTCCGGGCCCGCGTAGTAGATTACAGCCCACTCCCTCTCCAAGAGAGGAGGGCTGAGTACCAACAGTGGGTACATAATAGACTGATTATGCTTAGGCAACATCAAACTGTTACCTACCATACATGCGGTTGTCTGTACCTAAATCTCTAAATTATTATAGTCATACATCTATGTATATGTAAAAGAAAGTCGTTTTAGTTACACTATTTATAACTCAAGAACGGCTGAACCGATTTGGCTGAAAATTGGTGGGGAGGTAGGTTAGAACCAGGAGACGGACATAGGATATTTTTTATCCCGATAGGGTAGGTATGTAGGTAGGTAGGTAGGGTAGGTAGGTAGGTAGATAGGTTGGGTAGGTAGGTAGGGTAGGTAGATAGGTAGGGTAGGTAGGTAGGTAGGGTGGGTAGGTAGGGTGGGTAGGTAGGGTAGGTAGGTAGGGTAGGTAGGTAGGGTAGGTAGGTAGGTAGGGTACCCGTGCGAAGCCGGGGCGGACAGCTAGTTTTCTTATAATACAAATAAGGACACATTGCCTACTAATACTTTCTGGATCAGCTTTTCTAGGGTTCCGAAAATCAATCATTCAGCGATTTCTAGTTCGAATTATGATCAAAATCTTTCATCAAAATTGCCAGAGTCCGTGTTTTCCGATATCATGTCATCTGTGAGTCTTGAAGTCACGATGTCAACACCTGTTCACTCGTGACTTTTCAGAAAGTGAACATTATCATTGATCGACCCATAATCATCATTTAACCTTAGGTGAAATAGGAGTCAAAAGCCAGAAATATTCCATATAAAAAATATATGTGGTTTGTGCAAAACATCAAAATGAATAGTTGGAAGTTCCATAAGGGCTCCCTCTGACCGCACGACGCGACTCTAGTAGAACAATTTCTATGACAAGTTCCTGGATATCGTTCTACCAGAATCGCGTCGCACCGTCGCGTTGCGCCTGTCTGCGGGAGTGTTAAAGTAGGCAACAAAAATCATTATTGTGAAATAATAATTAAAGTTAGGATGTGAATCACCATAAATAGTTGAATGACGTAGTTCTACAGAATATCTACTAAACTAACGCAATTTGGGAAGGATGATGCGATAATTATTTTAATGATTGATATGGTAGTGTATTCAAAATTCAAATTCAAAAGTCATTTATTCAAACTAGGCTGAGAATCAGCACTTTTCGAACGTCAAAGTTACATAAGACAGTGTCACAAAACGCCCAACCTTCACTACTTCCTAGTGCTTTAGCTGGGAAGACGGAGTGGCGCAACAAACTTCCCAGCAGCACAGCTGTCTGTTCGGAAGGAAGGTACTAAGTTACAGATCGGGTTAAAGTCAAGAAACATAATTATTAAAAGTAAAATAATTGCAAGTAGGCCAAACCTACAAAGAAAAAAAAAACGTGAACGGAGTTAACAGGAACGAAGTTCCTTCCCACGTATGATTTAAAACAAAAACAAATCCACGAAAATGATAACCATGATTAAAAAAAAAAATTAAAAAAAACGATTTATATTTTAATGCCACTATCGGCGTTAGCACCCTCGAAAACTATGAAAACAACATTTTAAAACTGCCGTTGCCGCCATCTTGGATTTACATTTTGACCTCACTATCGGCTTTAACACCCTCGGAAACTATGAAAACGACACCCATGCCGTAAAATTTGAAAATTTTCGCTTGTATTTTGGATTTTAATTTTAACCATATTTACACTTTATCTCTCTCTCTCTCAGCAGTGTACTCGGGCCGATGTGTATAATTTTATCCCATGACAGTGTTATTACTTTACTCTTTTCTTTTGTTTTATTCTGCCGGCGTTCTCTCTTTCTGTTTCTTTCTCTTTGAATTAGAAGAAGTCAGTCGCAAGTATTAACAGTTTTAGCGTGACGATTTCTGAAACTTTACAAGCCTTAAAGAACTTCGTTCCACGCATCAAAAATGGGAATATTTAAAAAATATGTATAGAAATGTGAGGGTTTTTTTGTAATAAATAATTCAAATTTGAATAAGGTTTATCCAAGGGGCAGAGGTTGTGGTCAACGAGCCTCATTCAGTCATAATTATGATATTCCCGATGGCACACATTTACCAGTCAGTGACCGCGAGTCAGCGATAGACCATATTATTTAGTTATAATTATGTAGATGAAAACCCATGACAGTTAAGTAGATATTAGTTTATGTTTTGCTTCCCTATACTAAATGTGGAACTTATGCAACGTTTAATGTATAATTGCAGAATATTGCTAATTTATTTTGTATTGCTAGGCTGGCTACGAATTTTCAGGAGATAGGCATTTTTATAATAATGTTTTCATTGAATAAGATTTTTCAATAATGTAGCCGGGATTTTATTACTATATTTGTACTGAAAATATTTATTTAATTCTGATTAGTTTAAATAGACTTACACGCTGCGATATTGTGTAAAAGTATAAATTGACACTATTCACAGTTATATAATAAATAAATAAATAAAAAATAAAGTAAGCTAAATTGCTATAAGACTAGATTGTAATCAATTACTAAAAACTTAAAAATTATTTACATAGACAGCACGGATTCTTTAGGTGATATTTTTTCAGTTTGGTATGTGCAACTCATCGCATCTTACCTACCTCGGCAATTACCGAACCACTTTACCGATTTTACTCAATTATTGAGTATAGGTACGTGTTATCAATGACTTCATCTTCTTTTTGTTTCGACAATCGCATCGTGTGAACGTGATGTTGCTTATAACGGGTTTACACGATGCGATTTTAGTTGAACGAATTTTGTCGTTATTTAAAAAATACTTTGAATTTGCAATTCAATTTTATTGAAAGTCGGTTCAAATCGCTTTCAACTTGGCAGTTGATCAACTCAACTCGAACCGTGTGAACTTAGTGGCCCAGTAGGTGGCCAAGTTCAATGACTGAAAATCTGTGACATTGTTTATGTCATTATTTCTAGGACACTAGTGTTGTTTAGGTAAGAAGGTAAACTGTATTGTGCTAGTTGAAAATATTAATGGAATCCCTTACAAAGGTGCCTTAATTTCAATATCTACATAAATTAGGTGCCTAGTTAGATTAGTTCGCATTAGCATAATCAAATAAATTATATTTCTAATGCCTTTAGAGCAAGTTTGTCAATAGCGCAATCGGATTCGGCACGCATAATAATTACAAATTCTTTGAACACTTATTTAGTGCCTAAAAATAATAAAAAAGCACTACACGTTCACTTCTGTGTACGAAATGTCAATAGCCTGCAAACATAGTACAGCGGCTGGATGTACTCAAACTAGACAATCTACGCGTCGCCTATTCTGATGTACTAGTCGACGCAGTGTGTGTGTGTGTGCGGTATGTGATCAAGAAAAATGTACGAATGCGGCAGTGAGGCGCTGAGGCGGTGAGGCGTCGCGTTTGCAGATTCGACTGCATCACGAGGGCCCCGAGGGGCGCGGGCGCCGCTCTAGCCGTCTTTTTTCATTTTGCGTGCGTCTTTTTTTGGCAGCGCGCGGTTAACCTTGGATTTTTTCATAGCGAAGCGCTGCACGTACACGCGCAAGTTTCGGATAGTCGTAGAGCGTCCCCCACCCGACGCGTTCGAATTTTCTGCATTCGGCCAGCGTGAAGAGTTTTCGGCGGTCGCATTCGCGAGCGAGGCTCCCCACGGCTAGGAGCGAAGCGCACCGACACACACGGGCTGCGGACAGAGCGGCGCGAGCGCAAACGCGCCATGCAATATGCGGAAGTGATCGCGACCACGACCGAACGGTGCTAAACTAAACGAGTGTAACTCAAGTGTAGTGAACGCACATTCAGTGATACAAACTATGGTAATTGTGCATAGCTCGATAGAGATCTAATGGTTTTCTAATAACGATACAAGGACTGTGGAATTTGCGACATGGAATCGAGGAAAGTATTGTCTTTATTAGTATTTGTATGAACTAGGATGAGCACCACTAGATGACCTGGCTAGATAAGTTGGGAATTTTGGGTGTGACCCGACCAGGAAGTCGCAATGGGGTTACAGAAAATATGCGACACGCGTAGCTTCATTTGGGAGTCAATCTGGCAGATTTTAAAATAGGTATCAAGACATAGTCATTGATAAATACGCGTTGACACCCCGCGGCATATGATGAATGTTAAGCGCGCGAGGGTGTACAGCAGTTTGCACCTTAAGTTGTTCATGCATGGGAACGTTTTTGCGCAGTTTCGAGTCATCTCCAAATTTTGCATACACGTGCTGCCGACGGGGCTATTGAACTTGATAATGAGACAACCGTATCTTCAACTTTTTGTTCGACGTTATTGCATCACTGATTCTTCTGCGCGTTCTCCGCCAACCGGTTCCCTAACATTTATCCGTAACTGGAGGTGTGTTATCTCAGATGATTCACGTGGTGCGTACGGCCGCACATCATCCCAGCTATCCGACTCGTAGTTCGCAACGCAAATGTAATTTTTAACGAGCCAGTCAAAAATCCAGTTCCACCACATAAGTTTAAAATGAATAATTAATGGGTGCGTATAAATCTCGTACAAAACTCGGCCCGGAACCGCTGTGAAGCGAAAACTGGTCGCGCAACGCATTAACATTTGCATAGAAACTGTCAAAGTGGCCTCGTGCGGCCGTCGTCCATGTACGAGCTATTAGCACCTAGACACCGGCCGCGGTCACCGGCAACCGATCGCCTTGTGTTTCGTTTGCGCTTCTGCACATGTCTGTCTTCACATCTATGCCTCACGTCATTGATCTCATCGCCTCAATAATAGACCTTATGTCCTTCGATGTATAGCTGCGTTTCTCTATTTTCTGTGCTAGCAGAGGCGTTTGATTTGAATTTTCGGTTAGGGCCTCCCAATTATTGTATAATTTCGTTGCATTGATAAATATGAAATGAGAATTTCGGTTATCTAATTGTCTGAGACTTTCATCTTTGTTAGTTTCTATGCTGACGTTTGCTGAGTCAATTTCCGTGTAAACATAAAACTCGTTAGTTCATTTCATACCATCGCCATCGTGTATTCGAGTGATATCGTTTGTTATTTTTTCTTGAAGGTTGACCTTACATAATTTGTGACAACACCTAATCTTTATTATCATTCCAACTTTGCTTTTAATAAATTCTTCTAATTGAAGAATTATGATAATTTATTTGTAACTAAACTAAACGAACTCAATAGTATACGGAATGTAATAAATGTGAACCCAAACAAAGATTATTACAGATGCGAAAACATTAGACTGTTTGTTCCTTGAATAATGCCGTAACAGCTGAATCGAATTGGATGAGATTTGTCATGGCTTTTATCTTATAAGCCTGACGTTCCTTATATCAACACGAATGATTGCTAGCAAACCTAATTCACAGATTGTTGGCATTTCAATCAATTTTGCTGCAGAGTGATTAACACATCTATTTTTGGATATAATTCTATACGTTTTTTCCTTTCCCTCTCCATCTTGTTCGTAGTTTTGCCTAGTGTCATTCATGTAGTGACTGCCTAAACTCGTATTTCCTGCTTCATTCTCACAGATTTTTTTGGACCTCAAATCTTGTTTATCATCATTCTTTTATCTTAATTTATTATAATAAATTAGCTTAAGCACAAAGTCCACATTTAGACATTTCTGAATTACTTATACTATGCGTTACTATACTACTTTTTATTTGTTTTAGAGTTAGCTTTGATACGTCAATTTTCGATTTAGATACAGATAAGGCAATCCACGACGACGCGCCCCACTCCGCGATTACTGTACTGTAAGCTGTACTTTAGTACGAAGCGGAGCGGAGTGGGGCGCGTCGTCGTGGATTGCACTATCTATACTTATCTAGTTATTTTATAGTGGTGAAATGTGGATGTAATATAGGTACACCTCTGCTTAACCCTTAAGGGATGATTACAAGCGTGATTTTATGTGTGTTACTTCATAGTTCCAGAACACCTGAAATTGCAGATAGTTTATAGTAATTGTAGTTGGATTAGTTAGCGATTCGTAGGTAAGTATATTTTGAATTTGCCGAGAATCGCTTCAAAATTATTCGTCCCCGTAATGCAAAGTTATTATGGTTAGGTTAGGTTACGTTATAACATTCAAAATACTATGGCCGCAGTTAAGTGACAAGCACAGAAGATAAATGGTAAAAAGTCTGTTAGTAATTTAGATCAGATGTTATGATAATATGCTAGAAATAAGCAAATAATGGACAAAGGGCCTTACTGCGATGTTATGTGGCAAAAATAAAAATCTATCTAAAAGTTGCCAAAACTTTTGTTCTGCTAATTTCATTTGTTTTCCTTGACTGTAGTTCAATGACTTGTACTTAGTGTGGATTTCACCAATAAAATTGAACGCGATCAGCACATCTAAACACGTTCAAGAGCTGTCAGTGTACAATATTGACACTGACAGCTCCTGAACGCGTTTTAGAAATGCTGATCGCGTTCAGTTTCATTGGTAAAAGCCTTTACTAGTTATACAATTAAACCTGGATTTGCCTGACTATGTGATAATATTTGCCGCGTGCTTTTATATTCTATGTAGGTACACCAAAATAATAATTAAAGACCAACTCAATACTTTCTGAAAGTTTCTTTACAAGTAAATGATTACTAGTTTAGCATAATCGTCAATTTTTGGATTAGTTCTAACTATTCAAAGTAGATTGAATTACAAATATACAAAAAATATAGGTACAAAATATTTGGCGTAAACTTGCAACGTGAATATATAATAAAAATAATTAGGTAGGCACCTATGTTATATACCTACCTAATATATTTATTATGATAAATCTTAATCTAAATAGCATTAGTTTAAAGTTAACCATACAGGATTGAAGTTAGCAACATTATAAATGTATAGATACCTACCTGTGTGTTCGCGAAGGTCACCCAAATTTTACATTTGTCGTGTCACGAACCGAATCCACCAATAGCAACCGTTTGTTTAAACGAACGCACTATTCCGAATTCAATTCAAGAGTTCGATCGTCTATGTAGATTTTCGAGATTGATTCGATTTCGAGTTCTTTTAGGATTTCATCGTCTTACGAGAGTATAATAGTAGGCCGGTAAAAGATTTTTAGTGAGTAAAAAAATAATGGAACTCTTAACGTTTCTTATATTGTTTTTTTTTTATCGAAATGATGGCCGTGTACGCATAATACGATATTGCTGTCAAATCTTTTCAATTCACTTTGTATACCAAATTACCGTTTAATTTCTATTGGCAACACACTGTGAGCAAGAGGACCTTAACTTTGCTCTTTCAAAAATAGATTTTATAGTGAGAATACACTGCGGAGGTACCTAACAATTCTGAGAAACATCCATTAAATTCTTAGATTTTGTCGCAACATTACAAAAGGTGATGTAAAATAGTTTTGATACTTGCAATTTATTTTCTTCTCTCCCACTTCACCTAGGCAAAAAATATATAAGAAAATTGTAACTGACAATGTTTTGAGGTGGACAGACAAATCTCAACCAATGACCAACATAGTCGGTACATTAGACAAAAAAAGTAGTTACACAGCAACGATAAAAACATGCAATGTGGTGTGGCACTTCGCTAATTCTAATTAGTCAAGTTAGAAGTAAAATAATAATTTGAAATTAGTATGCGACAGTTCATTAAAATTGAATTGCCTTAGGGCTATCTTTTACTTATTAAAATAATTATCTACAGACAAATTATGTCTCTTGGAACAGCTGAACAATAATAATTATAATCGGTATAGTAGGAACTAATATGCAGTTCATTGATATTTAAGGATTATTTCTTGGATTTCAAGTCCACGTTTCCTATGCGTGATAAAAAGTTGTATCAATGATTTTCAATCCTAAGGACTTGAAACTAAGGGCCTGTTTCATTTCCGCTGAATACCTAAGCGCAGGTATTAGTATGGAACAATTTTACAACTAGAGGATAGTACCCGCTAATGGCCCTAAAATGCGTTGTAACAGAGATATAAAACAATAAAAGATAAGAACAAAACATCACGTTTTCAAATAAACCAGATTTAAGAGAAAAAAAAATACGAATTCAAATTATTGGCTGGTTCCACGGAATTGCTTAGAAACAATTTGTGTACACACGTGGTATCTTTGCAACGGAAGATAACCTCAAGCCCAACGCACAATGATAAGACTGATTAGTTACGACGCGTTACATTTTAAAGTGCGTTGAAATTCAATATCAGTAGTCATATAGACGTATTTTTGAGAAATTATAAAAATATCACCATCAATTTTAAAACTTCTATCATTTAGACTAACCATCTGCCTAGCCTTTTCCCAAGTTTGTTGAGGGCAGCTTTCAGTCTTACCTGATGCAGCTAAATACCAGTATTCCCAGTACCCAGTTACTGGTTAGCACGACTATTAGAGCTTTTGAAAAATCTGAAATAGTCATGGTTGCCCCTAATGCGCATGGAAATATGACATTTCAAAGTTTTCCTCATGATGTTTTGGGTTTTTTCAAGTAGCGCATATCCATGAAATGATGTATTCGTAAATAGTCGGGAAGTCCCGAAACATTTATGTATGAGTAAAACCGTAAACAATAGTATCGGGATAGTTAAATTGTCTTCTGCCTTGTTTGTAATAATTGCGTCTACTTACTATGTCGTCGTGGCGATGTCTTTATCTTCTATCAAAGCTGTTTTGCTATTCCTTCTTCATCGAGATGATTGTGTCTAAATCTTTATCTAATTAACTTGTTTCATTCTTAGCAAACTGTTTTTGTTACTTATCAAACAAGTCGGCTTGTCCATAATATCTAGACTTGAATCAGCTGGGTCAGTTTATCTAGATAGTGTTTTCTCATTCATGTTTCTTCAATTATTGGTGTTTAGTTGGTAGCTTTAGCATAGTGTTCTTGCTTATTGTTAAGTACTTCATTATATTTATGTTATTTTAACACTGATTATGCTTTTAGAATGTTACAATTACGTCAAACTGTGAAGTTTTTATTGTTAAAGGCATTTTGACAGTTGATTATTTAGGTATCTGCAGTAAAATTCAAAAAATCTCCTACAATATAATATAGAAAGTGTCTAGAGTTCCGCTAACGGCACTTTATCTCTATCGGATAAAGTGCCACACTGACTATAATATATTGTTATAAATATAATAACATTTTGGTTAATAGTATCCAATTTTGATGCTGATTTACATCGTTCATCTTAAAACCTGTAGCCGTTACGATCAAACATGATCGATAGAAAAAAATATCTGTCAGCGCATGCACCGACTTGAATAAGTTTTTGTTCGATCTAAATATAATTTGTAACTACAATGTATGTCGGTTATTGTAGTGTATTTTCTCGCGTAAAGTTTAGTGTCTTATTAAATCTAGCAACTTATGCAATTATATTGATCGAAAGAAACGGTTTTTAAAATAATTTGAGGCCTCGCTTTGATTGAAAATATAATTATAATTGTTTATATGTAATTCATAAGGATTTTCATTTAAAAGGTTGAATAAGTCTGGAAACACGAATCTAGTTTAATAACACTTTTTTATAAAACCAACCAACTTGGCTTTTCTGGACTGAATACGGTGTAGTTCTTACAAACACTTTTCAACTTAATTTGTCAATGTCTAGAAGTAAACTCGCTCTGAAAACAAGTGTCCCTTTCACGATATCTATCCTTTAAAATATATGTGTATAGGTACATACCTATACACATATATTTTGTCTCATGTCATGCGTGTGCCCTCACGATTCTTATTTAAGTATATGTATACTTAAATCAGAATCGTGAGAGCACACGCTTGATGCATGATGTGAAAAGTGTACGTTTCGTTTTTGTGGATTGGCAATTTCTACAACATTGGAAGTCAAGTGATGTTTCAGTGCTAACTGAATATTTATAGTATATTATTATTTAGTAATAAAAACTTACACTACTCAAAACTTTATCTACTATATCCATATTCAATCCCAAAAACCACCTAGTAACTTCACCACTAAAAAAAAATCAGTTAAATTTACCTAGGAACATGAAACACATATTTGATGTGATAGAATATTTAAACATCTATTAGCCACCCACTGATTTTCTAATAATGTATCAAATATTATTTTCATTTCCGAACGGCCTTGTCTAGGTTAGGTCCCAGGGAGGGGGAAGGGGGGAATGGGAGGACCAAGGACACCCTTCGAGGTCCTTTGGGGCGCGACGCTTACGTAACGTAGCAACCAAGGCCGTTGCGTTAGTGCGCGTGCAATATGTACTAGCTCCTACTTGATGTCTTGTGTGAGATAATTCTCAACATTTTGGTTTGTATGACGTTATTTGGGAGATATTTTTAGAGATATTGATTTTCAACATTTTTACTTACTGATGCATAAAATGGTTTGGGTCTAGCATGTATGTAGTAGACTGGGTAGTAGTTAGACTGGGTAGGTTTACTTTTTTACGACATGCAGCGGGATTGAATTTTATTTGCACGCAACACTTTGAAGCTGTTAAATTTATGTTTTTGTTTGTCGATGATTTTTATGGCATAAGTTCAAGTAAGAACTGTAAACAAAACCATAAAATATTTGATCTTGAACATAATTATTAAATAAAAAATCTGAATTGAAATCAAGTTCCCATAATCGGTTAACAAAAACAAAATGAGTTAATTGAATTATCAAAACTACAAGGGCGTAGTATATCAGATTTTAATTTTCTTTTAATAAATTGGTGACTCATTTAGTGTGATGAGTGACTGATGCATCTCTAAAAAGATTATTAGAGTAATTGATTTTATCAATGTCCATTCATGGAATTTAAAAGATACGAAAAGATTAAAATAATGATCATTGGACTGATTTTTTTGTTTATTATACAATTATTGCATTATTGGTGTTGTCCTTTGTTTAACATGCCCTACTCCTATGTCTATATGGGTCCAAGTATGGTACTAAATTAGCGTATAAATTACAGTTCCTTCATTTTTCATAGTGGTATATCTCGTTCGTTTTTGGTTTGATGCAAAAAAATATAAAATATCTATTGTTTTACCGTTACAACAGAACACTCGAATATGGACGATTTTCGTCGTGTTAGGTATGAAATCATGCAATTTTTGCAGAATTGTTATAACAATAATGGCATGGGTATCTAGTTTGCGGTTAAAATCCTAAAGGAACAATAAACATTGTTTATATTGTCAAGGCCAATTCCGTGCATGCATTGGATGAGTCATATTAACGCCAATAATGACTCGAAACGGGAAGAATGGCTGAAAATATGCAGTAAAATGGTGTTAGTGATGATCATGTTGAATAATAAATCCTTTTTCACCCTTTGAAAGTATCAAGAATAAATTCCCGACTATAAAAAAATATAATTAAATTCTGAAATTACTCAAAAGCAATGTTGTAAATAAATGCTAAAGCGTTATAGCGTATACTAATTGGTCATGACTTTTATATAAAGTTCACGCTTGCTTTGACATCAACGTCTGCCCGCCGAAACAAATGACAATCGACCCTAATTTTTAAATTGCTAAGGACAAAAACTTTTGTCTTGAGGTTTTTAACAATTAAAGACATCATCTAAATAGAACGCCGATTGACTCATCTACGTATTAGGTAGTTAGAAATATGGGTTACTTTTGGTAGCATCCTGTGCTTTGAGTTAATGCAGGGTCCACACAACACCAACATTAAGCTTGCGGCAAACTTCGTTTGTGCAAACGCGTTGCGATAACCTGACAAAATATTCCAGTTATTTTTTTATTTATACAAATTAAATCAAAAGAATATTGCAACCGTGATACGAAAACTAAAGCCTAAGTCTTGGGTCTTGGCGGTATTAGTGGAGCTGAATTAGCGACACTACACCTCTGCTGCCATCAATCAACTGAATTGCTTGGGCCGTGTGGACACTGGGACTCGAACAGACTTTTGTTTGTGCAACAGTTTGCACAGCATAAGTTTTGTGTCGTGTGGATCGGCCTTAGTCTCTGCGTTAGCCTTACTTAAAACTTAGACAAATTGTCATGAGGGCTGAAAGATGATGAATTAATTCAGCAAAATAGCATAGATCTGTAGTTTGAACATGAAATTTGTTCTTGTGCCAGTTTTTACTACCACTACGCGACATAGATAGATAGATAGAACACTCTTTATTGTATACCATACAAATTACAGACATAAATAAAGCACAAAGTATTTTAAAAAAAACTTGTACTCAGCTCGGGAATCGAACCCGGACGTTTTGAAAAATAAAACTTACACTATTTCTATTTAGATATCGATTGTGTAGGTCTTAAGCAAAATTAAGCAGTAAATGTTACTATGAAACATGATGTCTTAAATTAATAAAATGCATTGTTTTCATATTCTTTCATTTATTTTAGTAAGTTTTCGAAATGACCACCATTTTTTTCAATACAACATTCAACTCGTTTAGGTAACGATCTTAAATTGCGTTTTGTATCTATTAGTATCTTATATTACGTAGTTTTTTTTTTAAATGTGTGAATGCAGTTTTGATATGGTTCCTAAGAAGAGATCTTCGTATGTCTTATAGTTTCTAACTTTCCCGTATTGACCGATCTAAATGTGCCACCCAATATAGTATTAAAGACAATATAGACAATTCTAGTCTCGATTCTAAATAAAAGTCGGTTCATTGAGTATTTGAGTCAATAAAGCGCATCATCAGCGCAAGTAGGTACGAAATATTGTTGCCGTACGTTTTGCATGTACTTGTACACGCGACCACATAACAAGCTAAGCATTTCCAATATAAGCTGACCTGTCATTGTACGGAAAGCCTGCTGACAAGGAGGAAACGACTATGCGACAATAAATTAAACTATCTAATAACGTTCTCAGTCTGCATCGAAAAATTCAATCAAATATAATAGTTTAGTCCCTATAGCTAGTCAACGATTGGCAAACCCCATAGTAGGTAGTTTGTTTGAAACAGAATCACGTTTTCGGACCCTGTTGAGCGAACAGTTTATCTTGGTTGTTTTTCTTAGACTGTACACACATATAAAAAAATGACAGAAAGGCCTAGTTCGGCGCTCTATGCTGTTAAAAAATAGACAGATAACTGACGTAGACACAGCGAGAATTATTTATTTTTGTTATTTTCAGTCATAAGTCCTATTGGATTCTTCTCTGGGGAACCTGTGCGGACATGATTACTATCTTTGTTTTACAGAAAAGGGCTGTTCGAGCCATTTACAACCTAGGTCCTAGGGATTCCCTTCGAGACCATTTTAATTACAATGTTGTGATTTATTGATAGTTTTAAAAATAATCCTTTGCATTGTTTTCAGCGTTTTAATTTATCGTCGCGTACTATCATCTCCATATTGTATATGAGGTCTGCTTATTTTGGAATTCATAGCTTGATAATGTCGTCGTATGTCCCTACTGTGTTTATAGACAGGGGAATTAAATATGATTGAATGGTTTTATGATGCTCTCCGACTCGGCTGTTCTTTGTATTCGGGTTTTGATTATGTAATAGCTTTGGTGCAATTGTAATAATTAAGCTCCATAACCTGTTCCTTATAGCATCGTTCTGTTGTTATGACTGGTAGGTAGAAGACATCTATTGTGACACTTTTGAAAAACTAAGGTCGCATTAGGTAAGTTGCTAAATGCTAATGATTTGCATGCAATAAAAATGAAACGAAAGAAACGATGCAGATGGACTGTGTGAAAGATGAAATGGCTAGAAATGGAGTGACGACTAATAGAGAAGTATGGAAGAAAGGGACATGTTGCGCGGATCCAGAATAAATTGAGTTATGGGCAGAAGAATTATAAAAAACAACAGTATTTTTAGTGCAATCAATGATAGTCCTATATCAGTCTTTTACCAGTCAAACATATATACTACTATGGCTAGATAGGCTTTTTACGTAAACTGGCTCTTCGTGTGGAGATAATGATGTAGGTTAGCTACTTAAAATAGAGTTTTACTGCATCGAGCACCTTGTGCATGAACGTACATCGTACCTTATCATCTTCTTGTCCTTGTGCCATGTTACTTGGGGTTCGTGACAGACGTTTTCTCTTTCCATTCTCCCCGTCAAACTTCACACTATCATTCACTCCCTTCTCTTTCATATCATTCCTCACACAATCCATACATCTTTTTTTTTTGGCCTTGGCTTCCTCTCCCTCTCTATCCATCAACATTTATATTCATCACTCTTTTAGTCACATGCGTTACCTTTCCCTCCTCATCATATGCCCCTACCTTGCCAAACAATTTCCTTTCAACTTTTAGGTATATCACTGGCGCCATTTTCAAACTTCCCTTTAAATACTCATTTCTTACTTTATCCATTTTCTTTACCCCACACATCCATCTCAACATTCTCATCTCCGCTGGATGCAATCTTTTTCATCCGTCTTCTTCATGGTCCAGCATTCCGATCCATACAGTATAATAGGGCTGTAAGGAGACAAATTGAGGAGCATTCGTGGGTCACAAGTTGTTCCTTACGTACCTGTATAACGTAAAATGTCAACACATTATTCTTCTTTTCTTCAAGCGATATCCCAATAACACTGCGAAAAACAAAATATCTCCACTATTGTCATGTTGCCTTACACCTGGCTTGTTCTTTACATTTCACGACAATGTTTCTGATATTACACAGGTGTTTCTAAATATTCAGAAACTGCTTCAAACAGATTGTTCGCTTGGCCTTGCAGACTTTGCTGACGTCATCAATTTACGTCAAAATTTACTAAATAATGTGCTATGTACATTATTTTCTACCCCATAACTTTACTCTTTGCATTCAAATTACTCTTTAAGATTTTTGATTCATGCATGACTATTGGCCATGTTGAATCATGAGCTAAATAAAAGCTCCGTTGAAATTGGTTGAGCAATTTCCGAGAACACATACATATCTGCACACAAATACACTTAAAGTAAGATGCAGACAAGAAGTCTTGTAAGAACACAATAAAAGAAGCAATCGTTTCTTTTAAAGAGGAATTAAATCTAAAATGTAAAAAAACACGAAATTCGGACGGTTAATTTTGTAATTTTAAGCCCACTAGTGACCCGACAAAAATTCGTTTCATTTTTTAATAGTTAATAATATCTTTGGATGAAAAACATGATATTTAAGAAGTCCAGCTTGGTAAAAGATAAACAACGAATGCAACAAAATGCAGTAGGTACTAAAAAGATTACAAAGTTGCATTTTTCTAAATAAACATATTGTGTACTATCTTGAAATATAAATATTGAAGAGCGTCATACTATCATTTCCTATTTAGGCGCAGGGTTCCGAAAACGGTTTTTTTTTAAAGCAGTAAATAATTTTGACCAAAAAAAAAGAATGATATTTTCAAGTCTTATTTTAATACAGTGATGGAACTCAAATCATAATTAAACATACATTAATGCTTCAAAAAAATCTTCAAACAAACCTCTTAATTGTCTGCAGTTAATTGAAGCAGTTTCTAACTTCACTAATAATTATAATTATAATTAAAAATATACCATAAAATGACTAATGCCAACCTGCATTCAGTGATGGATTATGATGAGTAATATGAGCAATAAGATGAAAAAAACAACGAAAAACATTGAAAAAGTACAAAAGTGTGGTTATTTTCTTTACTACACGTAAAGAAAAAGACAGAGACAAAGGAAAATCGGAACCCTGCGCCTTAAAGATATTAAATATCTCTTACACGTATAAACAATCAATTTTAATGATAAATTAGGTACCTACATAATTACTTTAAAAGTCTTATTCTCTTTTGCCCGCGACTTTGTCGACGTGGTTATCAACCATACTATACAACATATCCTATGGCACTCGACTCATACTTAAAAACATGACATTAAAAAAGAACTATACTAAAAACGAAAAGGAAAAAAAAATGCATTTTTGTAAATAAACATATGCACTATCTTGAAATATCAATATTGAAGAGCGTCATACTCATAATTATCATTTTTTATTTATTAAAGATATTAAATATCTCTTACACGTGTATACAATCAATTTTAATGACAAATAAGGTACATAATTACTTTAAAACTCTTTATTCTCTTCTGCCCGCGACTTTGCCCACGTAGTTGTCAACCATACAATACAACATACCCTATGGCAATCGACTCATACTTAAAATGATGACATTAAAAAAAACTAAGCTAAAGACGAAAAGAAAAAAAATACAAAAGAAAATTTAAACTCGAATGACCGTAAGTTTTGTCGGACATAATAATATTTCTTCATTCTTCTCTTTTTTATATTAAAAAACGAGACCGTAAGTCTGTAAACAATACTCGTAAACATAATAATTATCAATGTTCGGTGCATACGATTGTTTTTAATGATCTTTACATTCAATAAAATAGGTTATTAGTAGTAAGGTATAAATGCAGAAACAATACCATTAGTACCATTACACATTTATTTTGTTAAACGATGAACATTTTAGAGGAAAATTACAGATGAATATGTTAAATTAACTACTCACCTATTTTATGGCAATGTTTCCCTTTAATTTTTTTTTTTTGGTAAATTGTGTTTTACCAAAAAAACAAACATTTAAAAAAAACCCGCAGCTTATACAAACCTTGAAACCAATAATTTCTTACAGGTATAAAGCAAAAACATAAAAGGAACAAAATATTCCTAACATTGTCATAATTAGGTCGTATGGATAATAATTAGTACTCATATAAACATAAACAGTACATAAACAGTCAATAAATTACGGCTCATTTTACGACGCAGGCAATTAATAAGTTAATAACATTTTTATTACAGCTTACATACGTGTAAGTAACAATATTTGCTTCGAGTGATCCTGATGTAACTAAAATTTCACCCTAAAGTATGTAAAATCGTTTATAAGATCACTATTACACATGCGATTCAATAGGAGCTTCTGGTTTGTATGAGCACAAAAATGCACGTGCATTAATTGACCAACACAGTGCTACAACAACAGTCGACCAAAGAAACCCTAAATGTATGAACAAAAAAACCAGGAAGCTCCATATCCTTACAGTTCTATTAATAAGGGCTAAAGTCGTTTGATAAATCTAAACAATTGCGTTGTCAACAAACTTTTGTCGGAACAAGAAATTACGTTGCACATTCTAATTATTATTTTGTGGTAACAATACGTAATTTAACCTGTGTGGGACAGTCCCATGAACTGGTTTTTCATCTGGTTTCGGACATGAAATCGGGTCAAGGATTAGATCCTTACAAAAGGGACCGAGTTCCGGTTTTTGCATTATTTTGGCCACCCTACACGGAACTGTATGGGAGTCATTATTATTCCAGAGATAAATTTATGCGGAATTATTGTGGGGTATATAAAGAGTGATCTGCTGAATTAGAAAATATAAGAAAGAGATACTGTTCACTGAAGAAACACACTGTGAATAAGGGGTTATAAATCTTACCCCTTTACTGTATTATGGTAAATCTGATTCCAATAACGTTATCTACTTGACTCGGTACCATTGGATAGTGTTGTGACATTTGAGTATGGACTGTGTGTGTGTGAAACTGTGGGATAAACTATGAAAGACATTGAAATTGTTAGAGCAAGGCAAAGATGAAATTTTCAATAGAAAATGAAACCTTCAGTTTCATCAGCTCGCTCAAACTTACTAAAACCTACAGATGCATCTGTTTATATTACTGTTACATCATAAAACCAATAACAGAGACATCGCTAAGAAAAAAATCTACACATCATATTCAAATGGTCTAATTCACGAAAATTACGCAATTGAATGAAAGTTGTCATCCATGAATAGCAGCAATAACTGTTCAAGTTGGCTACGTAATTTTTATTGCTTTAGGAACTTTTAATGGCTTATATTTGATTAATGACAAGACAATTTCCTTTAGCTTACCACCGTTGACTAACACGAAGGTACTCAATGCCATTTAATACTCAGACATAAATTTTGAGAAGTACTTCGTTGCGTGATGATTAATGGCAATTTTTCACCGTTTCGACATTTTGTTAGCCTTATCTTCGCACGGCCGGCCGCGAGTAGTACGGCCGTGAGTTGTAGGTCGTAGGTTCGAACCCTGACAGGCGCATTACTTTGTGTAAATTATTTCATCACCACTACTCTCCAAATAGTGAAGGAAAACATGGAGAGGAAACCGGCATGTCCTAGAACCAAGAAATTCGAAGTGACATCACAAACCCGCACTGGGTCCACATGGTGGATGGCCCACTCCTCCATTGAACGATTCCTCTGCTGGGACCCAACCCCCTTCTCAGTGAGAGGGTCACTGAGAAGAGGGTTGGGTCCCAGCAGTGGAATCGTTCTAGGCTGATTATGAAGTTCGCACCTGGAGTTTGTGGCAAGATTCTGCTTCTTACAATAGTAGTTTCATTATGCTATGCAGGCATGTACTTTTGTATAAACTGCTATACTCTGTAGCGTAGGTGTTGAGGAATAGGTCCATGCTGTACACTATGGGCTTCCTAATATACTTGTGATGTTCATGCATGACGGTTATAGTCTTTGACTCATTAATCATTAGCAATAGGAGTCTTAAACACTTAAAGCTCCTAAATTAAATGTGTGTATGCTACACATTTAATTTAGGAGCTTAACATGATGATGATGATGATGGAACTCCCTTTTCCGCACTTAGACTCTCATTTGGTCCGTTGTGCGTGGGGATACTGGCTAACAGAGCCAGCCTAGCTTCGCCCAAAAGCACAGAAGCCTCCTGGGGGCTTCACAGGCTTCGCGGAGCGACCTCACTGTTCCGAGGATTTCTTCCCGTTGAGAAGCCACAGCCTCGCACTCCAGGATAACGTGGGCGGCTGATTCCTCGGCGTCAAGGCAGCCCCTGCAAAGGGGGCTATCTGTGGCGCCTATGTTGAAAAGATGTTTGTTGAGGGGGTTATGGCCCGTAATTGTTCCTATAATTATTTTAAGGTTATTTCTACCCACGTTGAGAAGTTTTTTGGTTAATCGTGGGTCTACAATTGTTAAAGCCAATTTTGACTGTCTACAGTCTGTTGCCCGTGACCATCTGTTGTTATGGAGTTCGGTCGATCTTTGGCGAATCCACGCACGAAATTGTGAGAAAGGCAGAGGGAGAAGTGGGTACGGGCCTAGCACTTCCAGGAGCTTCCTCGTCAACGAGCGTCAACTCCTTTCTATTTCCTGCCATTTTCAAAATCCCTAAAGATTGAGTAACTTGACCCCTTGTTCGTAAAAATCTACCTCTATCTAGAACAAACAATTAAAATCATTGTAGGTGGTCCTATTAAATCCACCTTGGTATTTGTTTGCAAGCCGTCCAAAACTTTACTAGGTCTTTGCTGATTCATTAATTATCTATTTATTCGGTTACCTTTATAGCCAGCAATTAGGCGGCAACTGATTGATTTTAAAAACCATTAAAGACTTGGTGGTCAATTATGTAAACAGCCCACCGATTATGTTGTGATTATTTATTTTTGACAGATCCGCGTAAAAGATCATCATTATGTTTTGACGTATTTTAAATAAAACGCAATAGACGCAATAAAATGACAATATTCTTACTAAATTTTAAAACGTAGTAAGCAATTCATTCAAAACGTTACCAGGTTTACAAAACAGGTTTGGTCGTATTGCGCCGCGACGCTCCCCTGATCCGCGGGAATCTAATCTTCCAATTTGATTTATCCACTAAAGGTGCCGCCAATGTGTTGGTTCTGTATTAGATAGAACTACAAATAAAACGTAGGTACCACAGTATATTTTTGATACTTAAATTTACATAGCGCTGAGCTAATGTTTCAGGCTTTCAGGCTAGTAGTATCTAGTAATGTTTGTATACTGGTATGCTGGTAATGTTTGTGTACCTTCAGCTAAGCAACTCCGTTTTCATGAAAATTATTCATTTACATAGTGTGCAGGGGTATTAACTATTAATAGAGTTTCTAACTTTTCATGATTTCCTGTAAGTAAGTATAAGATTGGTTTATTTGAAAAGTTGAAATGTGAAAATAAGTCTTTCGAACAAGTAATAGACTCTCTTCGTCTTTTACAAGAAAGTCATAAGAAGACAAAAAAACAAGAATTCCTCAAAAAACATTACAAGACAAAGCCATGACGTAAATTACGTAAACGTAAAGATTAATTGCAAACATGATAAAAGCGCAGATTATTCGAATAGTCACATTATGTTTTGCATAAGAACGATTCTTATTTTCCTTGTAAGAATTTTGATGTAATTACTCATGTCAAATAAACTAATTATAATTAGCGTTTACTATGATCCCGTGGTACCGTTATATAAGAGAAAGGCTCTGCTTTCGAACTGCAGTGAGTGAAAGGTATTTCATAATGCACGCACTGGTTCGCGTTTGTGCGTACGCATAGATGCAAGAAGCGCACGAGTTGATTTTTATCTTGTTTTGTTTCATTTTAGTTTAGTAACATTGAGTTTTTGAGCATTTCATGCACAGTTTTATTTGTATTTGATGACAATCGTAGTAAAATGCCGTAAAGCTAGTTTGATTCTGCAAATATTATTTCCAAAATCCGTTTTTGTACGAGTATATGAATTGTTTATTTATAAGCATTGCCTTTGTACGTATTTTTCTGTTCCATACTTCTTGTCTGTTTATATGTGTGTACATAAATAGTTTAGTAAATAAAATAATAAATATATAATTACGATTATACTAACTCACCCCTAATTATTATACCAGGAGTACATTTACGCGCAAAATTTAACCTCGAAAATATATCGTAAACAGAAGTCAATATAGGGAGGGGTAACTAAACTTCGGGTTTTTTTTTAAATTGGGGGCAAGCGTGTTTGTTATCGTAATTTTGATTTAAATATATTTTTACCTCTGCAAAATTGACTCGGGTTTTTCTAAATCTTCAATTGCCGATATGCATTAAAAGAGTAACATATAACCTGATTGTGTGATAACTGAAGGCGAAATTCTGGTATTTAAAAACTTTCAAAATCTAGTAGCAATCTCATTTCAGCAACAATCTGCCTTTTCCCAACTACATATATATTGGGGTCAAAATACCAGTATTTTACATGCAGCGACTGGCTATCTGACCTCCACAACCCAGTAACTGGGTAATGCGATACCCCTTGGTAAGACTGGATGTTAGTCTTTCGGGCTTCTAACGACCCGTCAACTGTCATTTCAGCAAAAATCAATATCAAAAGCTTGTCAACAATTTATGAAAATGAGAGGTATTTTTAACAGATTGAGGTCGAAATCCGAATGCAAACGTTTTTAAAAAACACGCCAATTGCCCCTTAGGTTCACTTACATTTTTCTGAACCACCGGATCCGTTCTCCAAAAATCATAGAGATACCTTTGTCTGCTTTTTGGTGGCATTGCGTTGCGCGTACGCATTGCAACCCGTGTCATGCAACTTTCTATTTTTACGAACCCCGCGACCCGCGCGCAACGCGTTTTGCGCCGGAAAAACGTTGCATTAGAAAGTTTTTTGTTTGCAATGCAAAGTGACTTAGGCTTTGTGCTGACTATTTTACAAATCGTATCCGTTATTTGCGTTGTTTTTTTTTTGTATTTGCAAGTAGTGCGTTACTGCGGAGTTACCTACAATAAAGGAAAGTGCATCGATCATTCTCCTGCAATTTTTGGGAAAATACTAATAGTAAATTAGCAATTCTAGCTTCTTGTCTAGTTTTAATTTTCTCTTTTATTTTAAATCGCCTGTTTTTATAACACTTAAAACAAGTAATTTTATGTTAATATTTTAAGTTTTGGAAGAGCGGAGTCTCCTAACACAGGCTTTTGCTTAAAAGGAGGCTCCAATCACTAGTTGTTAAATTTACTTGTAAAGCAAATAAAACATTTTTCATTTCAATTGCAAATAGCCTAACACTTTATGGCATGATATAAAACTACTATGGTTACTTATGTCAAAACTTAAAGTACCTATATAAAAGTGAGTTTACATATCTATTATTATTATATTAAGTCTGTTAGTTTTTACATCATATAAAAGTTAAGAACGTTATAAGTCACAGTACAGTTATTTATTGCTAATAACTTTTAATAAAATAAATAACCATCAAGCTGCATCCAGCACCTGCTCAATTCAAATAAAAACTAATTCAATACTCACACAGACTGCCATGCACTTCATCATTGCATCTAGTTGTCGTGTGAGAATTTAGAAAACCCGTTCCGTAGTGCGTCCGATTTCGACACCGACTTGCGTAATACAACGTACTTTAGGAATCTGAGGGCCTGGTACACACGCGCAAAAGCCGCACCTTGCGATGCAGGCCCGCACCTTCCTTTTTGGTGCAAGTAGTGGAAGACAAATGTCGTCACGCGCACAAAGCACTGTTGTAAGCGCGTTTCAAGATGTTTGTGATTTTTTCTTATGACTTAAATATTTGTTGAAGAAAAACTGCGAAGTCTAAGTGAAGTCGAAAAGGCAGCCGCAAAATAATGATTACCATTGAAAGTGATAATATAGGCAGAAAACTGACATGATGATGAACATTACATCCGCACAATCAATCCTTACATATCACAATAGTGTTATAAAATATATTACTGAGTGAAGGCGCCGCCTCCGTCTTACAATACAAGCACGTGTAGAGTATATAATTTTATTTAAATGGTGTTTTGGATATCCGGGCGGCTGTTTTGGGGAGCTGTTACTCATTATTTATACATTTGTCATAGATCGATTTATGTCAGAAGAAACTCATTGTTTTGACTTTTGATTTGTAGTTTATTGATCTTCTGATTTGTTTTGCGCTACAAGATAGAATTACCTATAGACACGCTGCAGGAAAAATATATCGATTTATGTCATACGATTTATTCCTAAATTAGAACTTCAAAATTGATATCTGAGGATTTTAACATAAAATTGGACACCAAATAACAACAACCGAATAAAACACACATCAAGAATAAAACACACAAATTAAACATTGACCACAGCCGTAAAATCGGTTCTCCGTAGTGCTACGAAATTCGTAACCGCAAAACCAAGTCCCGTTTTGATCGCACAAAACGCATACAGATGCGGCTACGTTGCGGTCCGCGAGTATGCTACCAGCTTTAAAACTAAATGCATTTTCAACTGTCGTCCAACTGAGTTGACCTAGAAAGCTGGGCGTTGTATGAGGAAATTTTAAGTGCCGTAATTGTGTATCTGCCTAGATTCATGTAACCGTAGACCGTAGGATGTATATAATGTGGTATGGGTACTGTATAGGTACCTACATAGTTTCACAGTGACTACATGCATTTAATAATGAATAGGTCATCCGTAGATATTTCCTACGGTTTCAAAATGGTATGTCTTATTGTGGTCAAAAAATCTTTACTAATTCCAACTTTGAATTCATTAACTCTTAACCAAAATTCAACTAAACAAAATCACACAATTATTACGCCAAAACATTAAAAACACCAGTTTCTAAGGTCTAAAATAATTTCAAACGTTCTCCTTACACGAGTCTCCAATAGAAGCAGTTCGTACCTTCGTAGCGCGGCGTAGCAATTTTCAGTACATTCTATAGTATACTTATAGTTGTATAAGCGAGGGGGGAAAGGGCAAAGAGGCGAAGGGCGGTGGGAACTCAGTGCAATAGTTACGAGCCGTTCGATGCAGGCCTTTGTTTAAGCACCGTTAGGGGCCCGGGCATTGCACAGAGTAATAAGTTATTAGATACAGTTATTACAATTTTTGAATTATGAAGTGATCATGAAGAAACAAAAGCCAGGCAGTCGAAGGTATGAAAGCTTTTTACAACTATTTGAACTTTGATGACTTAGTGCGGATTTCACCAATGAGATTGAACGCGTTCAGCACATCTAAACGCGTTCAAGAGCTGTCAGTGTACAATATTCCATAGCAATATTGATACTGACAGCACTTCGAAATGCAATGCTCTGCAAATGCTGATCGAGTTCAGTTTCATTGATACAATCAGCCTAGCTAAGAAGCTAATAAAAACAATAGCTTCGATGGTTAAAATATCATAATCAAAGTGTGTACTCATATCAAAAGGTCGCGTTATAATTTTACGTGTGATCTCGATCATAAATCTTAACGAATTGAGACGTATAAACAGATAATATAAAAATAGGTCGAGTAATAGAGTTATAAATTAATGTAGATCAATCGACTTTTTTTAAATGAGCTCTTGAAAAGGTTTCAATAATTTTCATTTGAAAACGCGATGTTTCATTAGTTGCACCATGCAACGATACTAGTTGAATGTATTGTTTACAATGAATGCTTTAGACATTGTTAGGGTTAAGAAACCTTTCATTTCATATTAATAATAGTCGTGGTATTTGTAACCCATTGTAAACCAAAATAAGCACACCGATCAGTCTGAAATCCAAAATTGCTCTAACTAGCAAACATTATACATACATTGAACTAAAGCATTAAGACATTTTATTATGTCATCAAGAAACATTAAAAAAGCTATTATCATACTGGTATCACTCGATTTCAATTACTCTGTGGCGCGGCTGCAGAGTGACCGCTGCGTCAGTTTGCGCAACTCGGTGCAGCCGCCCCCCGCGCGCCTCTCTGGCCGCGCGGCTAGTACGCTTGCGCGTGTGCTGCATGCCGGAACCGGGTCGCAACCGAAATTCTACTTTGGCCAGCCTATCTAGGCCTACCCCACGCCTCGCATTCACTACCAATCGCCCCAAATAGGGGACACTAATAAAGCCATCGTGGTTCAAAGTTTACTGGCTCAGCTCAATGCACGCATGCAAATATACAGTTAGGCTGTAACGGAGCTGATGGGAATCGAATCGATAACGTATTGACGGTCGGTGCAGTGTGCGTACCTTTGTTAGATGCTAGTTATAACCTGCCACGGATTCTCCAGTAAAGAGTGCGGGAGTGTGTTATCCGCGAAGGTGATGACTGAATCGTACTGTGTTTAGTAAACGTATCACGGTTCGGTGACTACCTAATTATGCAAATGTAAAACATGGTATTGTTCATTCTGCTGAAGTAGGAAACGAAACTTTTGAAGTCTTTCAACGACTATTTTGTGACAGTAATAACAAACCAAAGGTACTTTGAGAACTAGGAAATTGAATTACTTCAAACTGAAATATTCACTTTGTGATCTCAAAAAATCCACAAAGACGTCGAAGAAAGAGAAGATGAATAAAAAACACAAGAAATCAAGGTACCTACTGAATGACAAATTCGTGTCAAATAGATTTGACGTAACGTGTCGTGTAGCTTATTTGTCAAAAGGTTAAGTAGTAAAAACTTTGGCACACAATTTGGAGATTCACTTTGAATTGTGTTTTGCACTTCTGAAGTGTGGGTAGTTTCTTTTTTAGTTCCGTTTCTTTGACTGCTTCACCTAGCACTTAGGCTCGTTTGAGCTTCTTCCAAGATAGCTTTTTTTTCGTTCATTACGTTTTCCTCCATATTTCCTCGTGATTATTCTTCCGGTTTTCATAAATTGCTTTAAAACTATTGCCAACTTCTTTTTCCTTGGTATTTATGTAGTTTTTATTCTACACGGAACGCATGTTATTTCTTCTACTTTAACATTATGCGCAACAAGCGGAAAATGACTTGCATCTTCTTTCGTAATAACATTATTTTAATTCTACATTTCCCTTGCATCTGCGTCTTCTGCTTCATATATCTAGTTTCATCACATCACTAATCTTATCTTCCAAAAATTAACTAATCCCATTAAATATTGAACTAAATCCTTATCGTCTAAAAGGGTAGTTTTTCCACATTTTGAATCTATTTGAACATTAAATTTTACAGCTTTAGCGCACGTCTTAATAACAGTTTGTTGGAATAGCCCCTTAGAATGTAGGCCTTAGTAAGTACTAAGGTAAGCTTAGCCTCAATATGGTTCGAATTCTTAGTCGGCAGTAGAATTTTATTTTTTGAATGCGAACTTAAGTATTTGACACAGCATGCCTTCTATAATAATGAGATTTTATCTAGTAGGTACGAGTATTGCTAATTATTTGTAACACCACCATTATTAAAGTTAAACTTATAGTAATGCAAATTCGTTAGACAACCTTCATATGATATAATGACGTAATTGATCATAAATTTAGATATAACGATGGAAACAATTCCAAATTTGGGCAAGGAAACTTCATACATAAACACATACATAAAGAAAATTCTAAACGTGAAACTAAAAGCCGAAAAACACAGTAATTGCAGACCCGTGGTAAGGAAAAGTCTTGAATTATACAGCGCCATTTTTAATTAATAGTAAGTTTCGAAGTACAGTGCCAGTAGAAGCAGGTTAATGGGTCGATCAATAGTTGAGCACTTATATCGCTGCACCTGTTACTATACTTGCATGTGGATGTATTGTTTTTACTACCATAGCTAAAGGATTTGTTTCGGCAGCTTTTTCAACTACAAACAATGGAGATTTAGATACCTAATATTGTGAATAAGAATAATATGAAATACATGTTTTATGATTTTCAAGTTGATGGATTTACATCCAACTATTTTTGGTTTCCAAAATAAGAAGGAGTTCTAATAATGAAAAAGAAATTGGGAATCACGTTTTCATTAATTTTGTACGTACTGAGTAAAATCATGAAAATGCAGATATTCCGAATGTTCAGCTTGGTCCGAAGAAATTACTTAACGTAAATTTTCCAAAAGGAGGGTACTAGCAGGTAGTAGCAGTAAGTTATGTTCCTCCTTATTGATTTAGTTCTAATAACAATACATGTTATTCTAACACAATCCAAACAAACGACCATGAGTTGTCTGATAAAGACAAAAACGCGATGGGGTAGCTAGGTACACTCGCGTCCACAATAGCCTTCAATAAATTCCCTCCTCATTATCCGGGGCCAAGTCGTGGGAATCCAGGGTATTACGTATTCAGCGGGCGGGTGGCATCGATCATGCATCGGTTATTCACCCCGCGACCTTCGTCCAGCCCAACCGAGCCTCGAACAATGAAATTATAGAAATAACCCTTTACTTTATTAGACTATTTTAACGTTAAGTTTTGTTCACACAGCCCCGATTCTGTTGTTTATGAAATGAAGTTGTGTTTCCACAAAAATATCTCCAGTTTTTTGTTTTCCGAGGATTCCTGATGAGGTGACGGATAAAAGTATATAATGTGCTTCGGATTTTGTCATTAATCTCTTACTTTTACGGAATATACAAGCTTAAGCTTTTGATTTTGCTGGTGGTCTTGTATTAAAAATATCGTATTTTCTGTGTCAGGTTTATATTGGGTAGACATGAAAATGAAATAGATTACATAAAAATATTAAGGTTGTAAAATGTCTCTATTAATTTTCTCAATGAATTTCCCCTTTCCCTTTTGGTAGCTGCAAATCAAGTAGTGACGTAAGCTTTCTATTACAGGGCAGGTATACGAGGCGGCCCGGGCATGGACTCCCAACAGCAACAGTACTGCCTAAAATGGAACAGCTTCGGTTCAAACCTGGCCACTTCGTTTGCGAACCTGTGGAATTCGGAGAGCCTCGCCGACGTCACTCTGTACTGTGAAGGTAAGTCGAAATTGTGGAAATTCTTCTTTAGCTTTCATGAAAATGCTTCATGTAGGCCAACGATAGTTTTTAGGAATCTATTTATTTGTTTTTAAATCGATTTTACTAAGAAGGAGATTCTTTGATGTAATTTTATTTTGCCATAAAATACTCAACTTCTAACGAAATAAAATCCAAACTATTTCTCTTTCCTACTCCATCACCAGACCCTGTTCATCATCTATCTATAACCTATTCATTGAGACCATTCCAATAAGCCCGATTCCAAGGATACCTGTGCTGTAAGTCGGTATGGATCAATGACCTTGTAAAGGCCGCAGGAATTCGCTGGATGCGGGAAGCACAGAATCGGTCGAAGTGGCGGTGCTTGGGGGAGGCCTATGTCCAGCAGTGGACGTCTTTCGGCTGAAATGATGAAGTTGGTAAGGGAGTTGGATATCCTGCAAATTCCAGGTGATGCTGCAGCATCAGTCCAATGTTACTATGTTCTTCTAATATAATTGAAGTAACAGAATACCAAATTTTAAATCGATCAGACCTGTGGAAGACTGAACTGAAGAAAAAATCTGATAATCTTCAAACGGCTGAACCGATTTTGATTTAAAAAAAAATGTCTAAGAACCATCGCTAGAAACCCTGATTTCAAATTTAAAAAAAACCGTATTGAGCAACGGTGCCACAGACACATAGCGGTTAAACTTATAACACCCCTCTTTTTGCGTCGGGGGTTAAAAACTGTTCACTACATACATGGAAACAAAATACATTGTATCTTTTTTCAACTATCACAACATTGCAAAAAAACACGAAAAGGTAATAAAAGCAATATAGCAAAAATAAAAGCATCTATAAAAAAAAAAAAAAAAAACTAAACGAATTTGCAGTTTTAACCCGTGAATTGAAAAGCCGAGGCCAATGGCGCATAGATAACATTCGTTGATGCTAACACAAAAATGTCACTAGTTTGCTAATTGCCTCAGCCCTCTCGACAAAAAATCGAGGCCTTTACGTTAATGTACTTAATTTGCAAATTGTTGCAAGAAAAAAAAACGTGGGTATGTGACCACATACCAATACAACAATCGGTTTTGAATATTTGGAGGAAGGTATTAATTCAGCTTTGAATCAATATTGTCAACCACATTGATTTGTTATGTTTTCCTGTTTAGTCTTTCCCAGAATATTTGTGATATACGAGTAATTATGTCTGCTATTCTTTTTCCTGTAGATTTCTAAATCATCGTAATTCAATTCTTTCCTTTCGAAGTAAAACCACAAGATCTAAAAGTACAGCTAGAAATTCTCGACCCATGAGTCAATTTAGACAATATTTGGTGTTCCATAAAAAATCATCCATGTTTTTTACGATATTCAATTTGCTGCTAAGCTAGCAACTTCATGATTTATGATGAGAAGATCGAAGAACTTTCCGACCGTAGCCTGCGGGATGTCAAACGATCAAATTATAACTAATTTACGTTTAAAATGCTGCTCTGCTTGATTATTTAATGGGAGTTTCGAAAGATGATCTTTGTAATTAAGTAGCCATTGATCACGAACACTTGTTAAAAGTTGAAATTTTTTTTGGGATTGACATTTGGAGTTATTTTTGGAAACAAATTACAGATTCATTTTTATGACATTTTTATGATATGTATCATCATGAATGGCGGATGGCGGTGCAATATTGTCTATTATGGGGTTTATTTTTTGTATCGCTTGATTGGCGAAATCACTTGTAAATACCATAATATTCTATGTGAACTAGAACTTTTTTTGGCACTCATAATAATTTCCACCAAGAACCTTAGTTTTTGTGTGACTAATTTAATTATAACTATCATCTGAGAGAAGCCAAACATCAAGGTCTTTTGATTCATCATGCACAGTTGAGTACATTTTTGCATAGTCGTTTTAATCAGTTACTTATCTCCTATTTATCTAGTTAGTCAACTGAGAATATGAGTTACTACGCACGTAGGTTAACAAGTTCTTTGTTACTAGATCAATCAACGTGCCACCTCTTTCCATCAGTTCCCATTTCTTCTTGACTGAATTCATGGTCTTCCCACTCCTCAATATGAATGGCCATCAAAACGTCGCTAGGGTCTTCGTCATCACTTAAAATAATGATAACGCTTTCATTAAAATGGTGTAGAATTAGCGCAATTGTATACGTAATGCCGACTGATAAGAGAGCACGTTTCGAATGACTGCGCTTTGTGAGACAGTTAAAACTGAAATTATAGTGTTTTTTCCTATTTCAAGTACTACTTGGTTAGTCGCACTAAAATCTTTGAAGAATTTGGTATATGTACCAAATATTACTTATTCACATCCCTGAAAATTTTAATGTACTACATATTTCGTAACAGCAAATTTTATTATCACTATTTATCACTTAGTGCCTACCTACATAATGTCGTACAGGCATGCATGTCCGCGAAATCTTGCTAAAGCGATAAACAGGTCGTTGACACCGTCGTGCGATAAATTGCCTCTATTTTATATTTTTTTGGCAATGTTTGCGATATACATTATCAATTTTGTCGCCAGTCTGATGCATATTGCCATTTTTTGCGGGTTTGGCCATGAATTTTATGAGGGTTGTGGGTTTAAGGAATATTGTTACTTTATTATCTGCAAATATGTCTTAGATAAGTAGAATCCATATATTTAATCAAATTTCTCAAAATCTGATCGAGTTTTCTCAACATTGGTTGAAATTTGTGGAAGTTATTCAGATTTTTGTAACATCACTCAAATAAAAAGAAGTAGGTGCTATTTTGAATAGTTGAAAATTAAATCAGAGTTCAAATATTACAATATACCGTCTGCTTTACGAGATACTTATTCTACACATACTACAAAAATAGATTCTAAACAAATAAGATTTGATATGCAATCCCACAACGTTTGTAGTAACAGTAATGTAACAGTGTAGGTAAACAATAGTTTACACTTTTTAACACTCCCAACAAAAACCATTGCTAAAAATACACTAAAGTATTACAGAATTCTAAGAATTGTATACGCATGTCGATTCAATCGAATCTGATACGAGGAAATAGGTGAATATTTTTCTTTAACATTTTCCCAAATCAGAACATGAATGAATGGAATTAAAAACTTTTATGATTCGCAGTCAACCCTGCGACTACGCGCAGTCACAGAAAGCTAGAAAAGACTGGTTTTGTGACGCTCATCAAGTCCACGTAAAAACGAAAAACAACGTTCGCAGAATATGTTACACAACAAGTGCATTTTATTTCAGTGTACACAAAATTTGGCCTCCAAACTTACACGTGTCGGCTCTTGATAATAAACCAGGGTTATCTAATTGTAGCAGGAATTCAAAAACAAAATGACGAATGCATTTCGCTGTTTAAAAAACATGTTCACTACGATTGAATTGATTATTTCTGTTTTCACGTAATGTGTTTGCGAGTCAGATAAGATACGTTACGTTATTCGTTTAGTTCTTCAGTATGAAAATGCGACGCACTTTTGTACTAATAGATTATTTTTCATTGAATTTCACTGTGTTACTAAGTTATCTTTTGAATCAAAACTTACTTTTTTGGCACGATTTACGTTAAGTGCATTATGATAGCAATTTTAGGTATAGGATTAAGGCAATTCATATTTTTTTAACGAAAAATCGACAATTAAATCATAGATGGTTGAAAACATTGAAGACAACCAAATGAGTAAATTAAAGGATTTTAACAACGCACCTTCGGGTCAATAAACGTAATGGTTAGAAAAATTCGAATTTAATTTCAGGATCTCAAAAAACATTGCTGATCGCGACAAAAAGAAATGCTTTTGCAATATTATTTGATCACTTTTATGTAACTTTAGTTCTGCGCATGACGCCAAAGGCTAGACCATAATAAATCGCTTACACGAGGGGCCTTAGGCTCGAGAGGGTTAAGGTCAAAGGAATGGCTGATACCAACAGCTGTCGCATAAAAAAAATGTACCAGGGAAAAGTTGATTTGATTAAAAACTGTAACATTTTTGTCGTGTTCCGTATCAATATTGAAAAACTGCGCCCTCGTTTCGAAGTCACGCAAATACCTGTCGGTATTATTTTATATTTTAGAGAGGTCATTACCACTTGCACGCATCAAACCCAATATGTCATTATTTTGCGAAAAGTGAGTGTAACCCGTTCTTTCCCCTAATTATAATCCTGCAGACCCTCAGTGGGGAAGAGATGGGGCGACGTATCCTAATTAGAGGCCGACATACTAAATCCCCTTCACAGTACACCTTCGTAGTTACACTTTCATCTCCCTTAACCATCGACATTTTCAACAAAATCTGAATATTACACACGTAATCTTCGATAATTAAGCAAAAATCATTTACATGGATTTAATAGTTTTATAGCTCGCAGCTTCCGTTTTAAACCCTGTAATTACTGACAATGTTAGTCGTGCATGCATGGTGTAGTACAAATACTTATATTTATTCAAATTGACTGTTAATATAACGCGACACGTCTTTCGTGCGTCCACTCTGAAACTGCGAAGTTATCTGAATTCGAATAGAGTATTATCTTCGTATGGAACTATTTCGAAGAACATGCATCGCTATGCCAGGAAATTTATTTAGAATTAATCGATTGAAAAGTTATTTTGTATACGTTGTAAAGGGCTGAAAATAGTACCTCGCGGGACACTTCTTTTTATTTGAAATTCTATTGATAGTATCGAGACATTAACTGCAAGATGTGGTGTGTTAGCAGTGTAGTAGGTAGTCAAACAATGTCTCCTTTTATAATTATCAGCTAAATGCAACAGCGACTAATAAATACATAAATGAATGACTTGTATGCAATGACAGTGATGAAAAAATTTAATTTTATGAAACTGTTGTGTCTTGAAATGTATAATGTCATCACTATAGTTGAATAGAGCATAACATCACCCTACATTTTTGGGCCCATGATAACTAATGTGCCTATATCATATAATCAAAAAATTAATACATTGTTAATATTTCATAAAGTAAAAAAATACTATACAAATGTTAATAACTTAGCATATATTTACCTTAAATAACTCAAATGATAACACAACAGAAATTCTCAAGCATAATAACGAACCATTGTTGGAAGAAGTAAAAAAAAATCAAGCGACTGGGCTGAAAACATCGAATGAAAATTCATCAAGCTTTAACAAAGACTGTTGGCCTTAAACTTAACAATGATGTTGTAATTGCAACACGTTTTTGTGGAGAAACTCGCGTTGCCTTCCGCGGGTTAATACTTTGTGGGGCTTCCATAATAATTTCTATGAAGAAACAAGGTTCGCGAAAGAATTTCAAGTTCGCACTCAGTTCTGTAGTTATGTAATGTTAGAGCAAAACATAAATGTTATATGTGAATTTTCAAGGTGGCTGATGTTTTGTATCGAGTTATTTTTCGAATTGATGTCATCGAAACTTAAATTATTGATTCAATTATATTGGAGGAAGTACCTTCCTCAATAAGGTAATATTATGACAGCTGAAGTGGATAGAAAACGCTTACCAAGTACCTAGTTTGATAAATCATTTTAACTTCATAATTGTAATCTTAGCCTTTTTCGGCCATAGTTACAAAGCCCATAAACCCTTTAAAATTCCTTATACCCTAAGGGATACAGAAACCCACACATGAAAAATAAAGGCGTAGTATTCCTTCGTCACTAATATTACATACGCCAACTTTAGGCCTAAGTTTTCGAGGTCGTACCGAACAAGTGCCAGACGTAAGAGGGGGTGAGGGAAGGGAGCGGGCTGAGTCTCCCCCCCCTGGTGCGTGAGAACTGGGAGGGGGTAGGAAGTTTGCACTCATGGCCCTGCCAAAATGGAAGGCTTATAGTTTAAGCGACTCCTCTTGAAGACATTTTAGTTTTAACGTGGCAATTTGCAATAATTATGAAGAGCTCATTGGATTTCATTGGGAATTAATTTAGATAATGTTTTCTTCTTTCATCTTTTAATCGCTTTTTTAGTAAACGGTTTTACTGTAAAGTTTATTTCATGATTAAAGGACCAAAGAAGTTCTAATCAAGTCTTGCCAACTTACTAAGATTCATGATACAACATGCATATTTTTTCATAAAACATGAAGAAAAGAATCTCATTATCCAAAAATAGAAATAAAAGAGGATCCGCAAATGATATCAGCTGCTTAGCACCCCTGCAACTAGTCAGAGTAAACTTAACGCCAAGACTACACGAGTTATTACAGAGCGTCGCAATTTGTCATTGAACAAGCAATTTAGGGGTCCTTAAACCTGACAAATTACTGTACTCGCAGTTAGATCAAACTTTAGCATACATCCCGTAAGCTTTGAAGGCTGTTTCAAATCATTGAAAATTACCTACTAGACACAGATGCTCGAAATTCTGCCTACAATATTTTGATGTCATAAATACAGAAAAAACTCAATGCGAACTTGTTTTCAAAACCGGTTTGGTAATTCTGCACGTGTCCTTCTTTTTATAGAAACTCATGAAGTGAAAAATGTACTTGCCTCTTATATTCTGTGCATATTTTTCGTATGTTTGGCAAGACTAAAAATAGAAAACTATGTTAAGAGAAATTGTTAGAATTTGTGTTAAAGAAAACCAATTGTTGATGACACTAATACCTTATTTATTTTCTGGTATTATTTCAGCCTAAATAATGTCTAAAAAATCAATTAATAACTGATTAAAACAATAAATACAGACTTAATATGGTCACAATTCCTGAGAGCGCGAAGATATAAGAAATCTCTGGGGACACGGATAAAGCCTGGATTTCTTTAGCCACTTACCTTTCGAGTTAAGGGGGATGATTCTTGTTTTCTACTTCGTTGGTGCGTGTCCTCGTTATCTTCGAAATACTTCATAGTTCCCGAAAATTGATAAAACACTGTATTTTGTTCCAGAATTCTGTACGGGTTCGGTATTTTGATAGCCTAATATTTCCTTTTAACAAAAACAAATAAAAATGAGTCTTATTATAGAAACTTCGCTTGCAAATATAACTACTTTAGATAATTTTATGAGAAGTATTGTTGCAAACTATTCGGCATTAAAAATAACCATGCTTTGTTCTCTGCAACTTTGAAAAGTAAAAATGAGCACGCAAATGCTTGTAGGTATCGAGACCGCCGCGGCTTCTTTCACAAAGCTGAAGGTTAAGTTCATGGCAATTCAAATCCCTATCATAACCTATTTAATGTTGTATCCTAAATCTTAAAACGATTTAATTCTACGTAGAATATTAATTTAAATAATGGAAAATATTAAAATATATGCTGCCTCTTTAAAACAAAATGATAATGTTTTTTTTACACCACATATTAAGCTTATAGAGAATATTGAGTACAGTGTAAATTACGGTCTCTTTATTTTACAATCACCTCCTAACTTAAATAAAACGCAGCTGACAAATCCTATTTACTTACTCTGTTTTCCTTTCAACAGAAATCGAGAGTATATTCCCAGAAGCTTTCACTTTCGAGCAGAATCCCATTCAATTTTAACAGTCGAATTCACTGCGTTTTCGAAGTCTATGCGGAACGCATCGACTCGGCCCGCTTTCCTTATCGACCGGGCCGGTATATGTGTCGCGGGGCAACCAACCCACCCCCAGACAACCCCCGGAACACCCGCCCTCCCACTGTCTCTGTTTTCCAGCTGCGAACACAGAAACTACTGTGCTCAGTGTTCCAACTGGACAAGTTTCCAATACTTGGTAATTTAGATGTTTAAACTTCAGTTTCCAGTTTAGAGTTGTGTTGAAATCGATTGTAGCCTTTAGGTTAATCTAGTTCTTTCGGTCACTTTCAGTGCAGACGTACCTACTGCGTGGGTGCTACATAGTTAACAATTATTGATTTCAAGCTCTCCTTCATAAGTACACCTACATCAAACAGATTTTTAGTCCCTTTCAAAAGAATTATAGCCTCAGAGATACACCGTATGTCACCGTGAGGGTGGGTGGAGGGATCACAGATTCTTTTTGCATCATTTTTATGGTTTCACCCTCTGGTGTGAATTGGGCTTGCATTTATTCAAATTTACGCTCGAACTGTTTTATGTTGACTGTTGGCGGCAAATACCTTCGGTTTACGAGTCTACCATCTGGTAGGTTCGTTTGTGAGGAAAACGTACCTACATTACCAAAACAAATATTTCTGACTCCATTGTTTGAGCTAGGTTTAATAAAAATATCCTTAAAGATACCTACTTTATTATAACCGAAATGCATCAGTGAATATCTAGTTTAGTGATTTTCGAGTATAGCATAGGCAATATCGAAATTATCTGGATCATAGATAGGAATATCGAGTTACTAGTTTTTATCATAGAAACGCGATAAAATTGCGATAAAGGTTTTCGACAACAGCTGAACTAAAATAGTCAAATGCAAGATATTCAAAATGATAACGTTTCAAATGATGATACTGTGTTAAAAGTTTTGATTGAAAATATGTTATAAGAAGAATATACAATGAGAGGCAACAGTGCATAATAAAAAGGCCACTTTTATTTGGCACTAACTATCACGTCTATGGAATTAAAGAAGATAGTATCTATTTCATTACCTAGATCAAAATTGTTTTTCTCCATTTCAAATCCGAACACAGTCCCATTCATGTTTTATCTCGAAACCAAGACAGCAATGCCATTACTTAGCGATTTTATTGACATCCCTATATCACTGACAACAGTTACAGTTAAGGTTACAGTTTCGGTTCTTGAATACTTGATAAGACCCGCCACTGTTCAGTTTTACGTGTTGTTCGAACCTTTTATGTGATATTTATAGCTTTATTCCAATGGTACTATCGATTTTGACTCCTCACACGGATTCTGTAATGAAATTGTATTAAAGCTCGTTATAAAGGAAATGTTTTGTCTAATATACTTTTAATGAAATTTTGTCTGTAAAGGGTTATGGATGCTCAAAGGGTAATATAATATAAGGATTGAATTACTCGTTAAAGTCAAACAGGAAACGTGCGTATGAAATGTTGTTTTTTTAAATTCTACACACATTGTTTCTTTTCGTAGAAGGCTTCCAGCTGTGGCAATAAATCTATAATTATCATAACGATATCTGCGCACACATCGACATTAAAGGTTATATCTATGAAATCTGTATCGTCACTTTTTTCACTACGATTTCATCGATTGGAACTTAAATAGGGGGCTTAAGGGAAAAGCCTTGGTGGCGACAGCTGTACATATGAAAATTAAATGATATGGTGAGCCACAGATTGTTGGTACCATTATAACCCATTTCCCCTATTGGTCAGTTACAACCATCGTGGGATTAGTAACAGCTGAATCCTTCAGCTTTTCATGATTTTTCGAATGTTATATCTGCCTCTGGCTTTCTATTTTTCATAGAATTTGCTAAATATTTAGGCTCGGCAAACGATGCTTAATCTTTTTGTTATTAATTACAACGATTTGATTCATCTTCTATCAATCTGCCTAGCCTTTTCCCAACTATATTGGGGTCGGCTTCCAGTCTAACCGGATGCAGCTGAATACCAGTATTTTACATGGAGCGACTGCCTATCTGACCTCCACAACCCAGTAACTGGGTAATACGATACCCCTTGGTAAGACTGGTTGTCAGACTTTCGGGCTTCTGACGACCCGTAACGACTGTCAAAGATCCACGAATGACAACCGGGACCAACGGCTTAACGTGCTTTCCGAGGCACGGAGGAGTCTCGGTATGTAAAGATGGTCACCCATCCACAGACCAACCCCGGCAAGCGTAGCTTAACCTGACGGATCGACCCGTGCGGCAGTTACTACTTAGCCACGAGCTCCTCATGGCTATGCTATCCTCCTATATGCTATGATTTGATTCATCTTCTATTAAAGTTTTAACTTGTTGGTTACAAGTTGTTCGTCTTGTGATTAAATGTTTCTAATTTCTACTTTTGTCGGATTGCCGAGTCTCAGTTGTTTAAATTTTTACAACCGGTTTGATCATTAGTTTTGCCTGACTATAATGAATGGTATCGTGTTTTTTTTTTCTAGTTAATGTTTAATAATCACGTTTAATTGCGTTAGGCATGAATGCTGCATGTGAAAAGTTAAAATGCTACTCAAGAGTTAGAGATACTTATTTTCTTATTCTATACTTTAATGGTTAGCGCCTGTTTAACCACAATTTTTTGACGTTTAAACGTTTCTTAACTTTATGCAACGCTTATGAATAAGTGGCTTAGTGCTGTTCCTAAACATGAAACATCGTGTAAAGAATATGTGGTTTTATATTTGAACATAGGAGTTTATTTTATGAAGAAAACATAGCCAAGTCGTGTAGTGGCGACCAAAGAAATTGAGCTAAGAATTATTACTTGTAGGACAATTTACGAAAAAACAAAAGCATAAAAATAGAAGAAATTGTATTTTTATTGGTATGCTAGCGAACTATTTTAGTTTCCAAGCTGTAACAACGAATATAAACGATGATCCGTTTAGATAAGTTACGATCGCCGTACGCGCCCACATCTTTTTATTTTACGCACAAAAACTCATAGGTACGTTAACTCGTTCGTGCCAATACGACCTCTATTGTTATAAACATAAATTAAAATGCGCTACAGTATGCGTAATAAAAAAAAACCTATAAAAACTAACAAGGCATAACTCGCACACTGGTGAAAAAATATTGAAAAAAAAACTTTATCACGCCAGGTTTGGTCGAAAAATCAAGGTGTTGCTGTGGTCGGCCAAACATCAGTATGGGGGGGTTGAGGGGTAACCCCCTCTAATACCGCAGCGGGGCGCTCCCTCCCCGCTGTCTATACTCGAGTGCATTATACACGTAACCCTCCCTAGCGGGCCCTGGAATCTCCTGTATAGTTGTGCATATTTAGTGTAGGCCTAATTTCTACCCCCGTCGCATGTACCCCTATTGATTTGCGAGGGATGCGGTAGAAGGGTTAAATTTACCTTTGCCAAAATTGTTCAGTCACGATGATTGAGCGGTTTCGGTAATCAAAGAGATAGATCGTGTGCAGTAGGGGCCGCTTTTTGTAAATTATCTGTTCGGCGACACATTTTCCATTGGTTTAGGTTTAGGCACAGTGCTTCTGGGTTAAATTTAGGCACTAAACACTTGAGGTGTTTATTTAACATGCCTTACTTAATATATTTTTAGTTTAAAATTGTTTAAGCTTTTAGGGAAGTTGCAATTAAGTACTGGTTATGTACTTAGTTGATAAGAGTTAGTTGGAATTTGGAAAAATGTCATGTTCTTTTCCAAAAATGTTCAAACGTACAGTTTACTAAGAAACGTCAAAGAGAAAGCATCCTGCGTACCTGTTTCTAAGACTGTCACATCACAGATATTTTTGTGACGTCTTTCTGAAACATTCGCCTTGTTTTTCTTTTGTGTACTTCTGTTTTACTATCCACTAATCAAAATATTTCTTAACAAATGTATCCACCGAAGAATGTAGAACTAAAATGTCGGCATTTGTGCTGCTTTGCTAGACCAAATCTAGGTCTCTAAACCGTCACCTACTTTTGACCGCCATCGAAATAACTGTCTAGTGTTCCGCCAATGCCATTATCGATCCAAATACTGAACAAGCTAAGCCTAGAACGTATCCTAAAACTGTAATTGCAATACTATTAACAATCACCTCACGTACAAAAACCGAACGTCCGAAACGGTTCACCTAGTTTTCCAGCCGCCCCACTCCGTGCAAGATTGATTTTCTCTCACGCATTTCGCTTGCACTTTCAGTGGGGGTGTGTGTTGCTGTCTCGCTCTCGCGATCCTGTGTGCCTCCCACGCCGACCTTGAATTTGGGAGGCACACCCAGTGGGTGGGATGCGTTGTCATATACAGACTGTGCGAGTGTGCGTCTCGCCCGTGGAATGGGTTAGTCGTCCTCCCCCGTGATGTCGTTTTCACTTGCATCCGGGCTTTGAAGCTTATATCTACGGGTGGGAAACTCAATTTTCAATTTGATTTCGCATTCGCTCCGAATTTTCGGCTTTCGCTCCCGGATGTTGGGGAAATCGCAGATGTTTGTGCTTTTTTCGTGGTTTTTTTCTCTCATCGTATTTTTTAATATCGGCCCGTTTATTAATTGTATTACTTTAACTCAATTTTTATTGACTTTTCAATTTTGAGAGTAATTGGATTTTTTAAAGTCGTTATAAGCTAGTAATGACACACATTTCCAGTTTTGTGCTGATATCGCACTGTATAGGATTGGCGTACAATGCGACATCAGCATAAACTGTGTGTACTTGGAATGGGTAGGTAGGTATCTTATAAAAATGCTAAAGATTTTGAACAATTATTTGCATTTGATCTATTTTTCCTGCGCTAAATCTATTCATCACTAAATATTCGTACGTAATTGCGTTACACTGATCACCTTGCATTGTGAAACTAGAAAACGTCAAATTGAAATACACACAAACCGCATCTGTTACTATTTGCTAAGGGCTGTGTCAATTAGAACGCACGACACTACATCTTGTCAACCTACTAAACCCACGAATTCAACAAACGTATGAAAATGTTAAACACTGTCGTACAAATTCACCACCCCAGTGTTTCGCATAACAATGCTATTAGAAATAGCTTTCACACGTGGTTTTAAGATTAATTTGATATTATTGTTCGATAGAACATAATAAATTACAATATATTATATTGTTTTACGTGCTACACAATAAAACTAGCACCATTTGATTGACAAATGACATTCTGACTGAATAATATTTGTTTTATGAATATGTAATTGTCATTCTTCCTTGTTCATTGTTGCGCAAGTTATAAAATTTTCCACGTTTTCAAAACACGTTACAAATATCAATCTACTAGACAGGAAAATAATAATGACATTGATTCTTTAGGGACGTCCTCTATGGGAGGCTCCCGTGTTCAGCAGTGGACATTTACGGGCTATAAAAGTACACAAGTTTATTGTTTAATAAACGTCAAAATTTCATGTTACTGGTTGAATAATGTCATTGTTAAAATTAAAATCAATTGTAATCCCGTTTTTGGCACTCAAACTACACAAAAAAGAAAACATGTCTATCACATTCACATAGTATTCATTCAAGAGCACCATAAACAATGAATATACAAATATTGTAACTAGCCTCATTGTGAATAAACGAAACACATATGTAACAATTCAATCAATAACGTTTTGTCATTGAAAATTGTAAGATATCATTGAATTTTTAAAGGCGTTCTACATTCTACATAAATGAGCGACTCTTAACCATCCTTATAATCTATTCAGTTGCTGCTGACCTATTTACGCGTCGCTCCGCGTTGCAATGTCGTATGGTCACAGGGGCCCTCAAATGATGAGAACAGCATGTTTGGGTTAACACTCAACGGAATTGGGACGCACCGTGCCACTAAATAAACTGGTGTGATAAAACTGATATTATTATTAGTTGTAACTTTGTAAGTGGCACATTTTTTTGGACTGCACTTTATGTGTTGAGACACAAAAATAATCCTTTTATATTTTTTGAAAAATAAATGTTTCTTTTTTTAAATTCGATTCGGTTTAGTGATTCGGTAAAGTGTAACCTAAGACAAATAAAAGGTTATTGCAAGTGCACGTTCTCGACCTAGAATTTGACGCAATGTGACCTCTCCCGACCATTTTTTCAGCATTTAAAAACGTTTCATTCATGATAACCTCGTTAAGAATATGAAAAAAAAAACTAAAAGAATATTTATTCAGTCTTTCTTAAAACAGGCTTATTTGACACAAAAATCTACATTAGAATTATCATAACGTAGAAGTATAGCGGCGGTAGCCTGCACACATGCACGATAACGTTTGTAGGTCCCGAAATGGGGCCAATGTCAGTTGTGTTGCAAGCTGCGCGAGCGACCAATGTCGTTCGCTCATTTCCTCGTTAAACCGCGGTGGCGGCGCAGGCGCAGCCCGGTGGGCGCATGCGTTGTGAAACTGCAGTGGTATATATATGCGTCAATGATATTGAAGTTTTTGATGGAGCGTGAAATGAGATTATCGGAGAATTGTATGGTTACATAATATAAATAAACTTGGCAGTGTTCTATGAGGAACGCAGAAACTTCAGAACGCCTTATGTAATGCCACGTTTCTTATATAATTTTTGATTCAGGTAACATTTAATTAATTGATGACAAAAGAGATGAATGAAAGGCAATTGCATGCAGCTAAGATGAGAATGCTAAGAGGTATGTGTGGTGTTAAACGAATGGATAGAATAAGAAATGAGTCCATAAGAGGAAGTCTGAAAGTGGCACCGGTGACTGAAAAGTTGGGCGGAAATCGGTTGTCATGGTATGGGCATGTGATGCGGAGGAATGAGGAAAATGTCGTGAGGTATGTTTTGAGTATGAATGTTGATGTCAATTGGTGATACTTCAGATGATGACTGGCTATCGTCAATAGAATGAAGATAGGCAGTCATACGGACTGCCGACAGAAGTGAAAACCTAAAACTGGGATTAGCGTCATCTATATTCTACAGTAGAGCACTACGGCGCGCGGTGACGCGAAGCCATAAGTTTACCCCCCTACCAGAAATCGCTCAACGCTAAAGAAGTTTTTACTACAAAAATAATAAGATGATGTATGTAGGTACCTAAGATTATCACATTTTTCAAATAAAATTCTTTTGCACGAATGGAATACTCTAGTAGGTAATATAATATTAATATATAAAGTTTATTTCAATTATTGTTTGCATGTAATTCTTGGTATATTTTCTTGTTCCAAATGAATTAGACATATTCTGTCGCCAAACGAGGTGACAGCCTGTATTTCGGCTTCGTCTCGGCTATCAGCGCCAAACTCTTTAACTCTATTATACATTGTAACAGCGAATCAATTTTCGGGCCTCCCCTTAATACCTAGGCCAAATATTTTTTGATATTCGGATTGTTCAAGTCATGACCAAGAGGTGCCATACAGAATTTGACAAAATTTATAAAAATTGCGATTGTTTTAGTAATAAACACTTAAAAATAGCCACCAAGTAGGTAACAATGTTAACATTTTGTAGATTTCAAATAATAATAAAAAATTATGATTATAATAACATAATAATCGTCGTCGGATCAGTATCGTATGCAATATTTTCAGAATTTGCCTTGACTTGTAATTTTTGATGCCCTATGAATCCATTTTTCAACCGACTTCAAAAAGGAGGAGGTTCTCAATTCGGTTGTATTTTTTTTTTGTATGTTTGTTACGCGATTACTCCGCCAATTATGAATTGATTTTGATAATTCTTTTTTTGTTTGGTAGGGCATACTTCAGAAGTGGTCCCATATAAATTTGGTCAAGATCTGATGAGGGGTTTTTGAGTTAGCTTCAATAATACGTATTTTTCCCATCTAGTATATGTGGACGATATTCTAATAGTTCCTGTCACTGTAATTTACATAGCAGGTAATGGGTATTCAAATTTTTGTGGGGGTTTTGTGTAGGTACCACAACTAAAAAGTGAAAAATAAAAACTTTTTCACAAAAAATAAAACCGACTTCAAAAAAAACACTACAAAGTGAAAAATAACTTTGATTTCGGAAGTCGGTGGCAAAAAAACGAAAATAAAACCCCAAAGACACCGACTTCCGAAATCAAAGTTATTTTTCACTTTGTAGTGTTTTTTTTGAAGTCGGTTTTATTTTTTGTGAAAAAGTTTTTTTATATACCTACCTGCAAATTTAATTATTATTATTTTAATTCTGTTAGCGTTTACGTTTATATTATGTAAATATTATCCTGTTAAAAATAAAAGTTTCAATGTTACTGATGAGATAATTGATTATGTATGTAGGTACCTACATGCGTATTTTTTGTGAACAAAATTTTCAAGGTTTTGTTTTTCCCACGAGGATTTTTTTTTAGTTTTAATAGTACGTAGGTATCTTTTTACAGTTAGTTAATTAAAATAAAATTAAAAAATTAACATTATCATAGGTGAACAATGAATTAGACACAGATCCTAACCTTACTTAATTTTTATTTCAATGAGATCTATTGAAAAGATTCCTGCAAGTGCGTCATTCATTTCGTTCACCACACATAATTATTCATTCATTTTTTTTAAGTAGTCACTGTGTAGCGGTTACACCGCCACATACGAACTACGCATCAAAGACATGACGTCACACAAATCCTGCATCGCGCAATTAGAGTTAACCGCGCGAAAGACATAAGACTATCCTACATCAACAGTCGGGCAGTCGGCCCGCCAGACACAACACCTGTCTGGTCGGAGGATCCTTTTCTATGGTGGATGAGTGAACTTTACACCCTGTTCTTCATGCCCCTTAAACTGTATTTTTATACATATTATTTATTATTTATATATCTTCATTCACATACGAACAATGAAACGAACAGGCTCAACCTTGCAAAATTTTGTATGGGTCTTCCCATACAAATTTTTTCAAGGTTGAGCCTGTTCTTTGGTTAACGACATGATCCGTCAATTTACATACATTACACAGATATGCATATAATATACTACATATAAACGTCCTTAAATACAATATTTCCGTATATTCTGTATATAAATTAGTCATAGTCCGATGGGACGGCAAACCGGCACGACCGGAGAGGGATCAGGCGCAGGACCAACGGCTTATCGTGGTTTCCGAGGCACGGGGGTATCACACCGCCAACTGAGGGAGGAGAGAGTGCCCCTGTGTCTGCGCACACACTTGTGCACTGTATATCTCCCGCGCCGAAGGCTAGTCTCCGTTGAGATTGGCCGCCGTGGCTGAAATACGGTCTGGAGGACTAACTACAACATGACTATTGAAACAAACAAAAGAAAATTTTTAGTCGCCACAGACTTAAGGCATACAGTATTTAACAAATTAAACACAAAAAAAAATTTAATACTTATTTCTAAGTAAATAAAAAATAGCAGTGTGTATTTCAAAAATCTTAGTCGGACTGAGAAAATGAAGAGGATGATGCACCAGCGTAGGATTTTTCTAAATTCAACCCTTGAACCGATCGATAGAGTTTAATTTTAAATGTGATCAAAGTCACGCGTAGTTCCATGAACGTATATATCTGTATTCAATTATATCATGTGATTTCGTATCGTGTAAAGGGCTTGAAGGCACCTGTCTGATACTAGATTACAGTAGATAGATCGGATTAATAATTGATTGGCACTACTTTTCAAAATGCCGTATCTATTTTATACAATTACTTACGACAGCGTGTTAACATTTTGTAGGTTATTTTATTATGCCTTCTGCTTCAACGTATTAACGAAAAATATACGAGACAAATTGAGAAAAAATTTCGTTTTAATTAGTATCTTGACAAGAAATAAACCCCATCAATGAAATATTAAATGCTTTGTCTATCGAATATAATAATAATAATCAAACAACATTATTATTGCTATTTATAATAACTTTATAGCAGACGTTATGAAACAGGTAACAACAAAAAATCATTTTTATAACCAAACAGGTAGTGGCTAGATCAGCGGGTATACATAGCCTTCATTAGCAACAACCTATTAATATTCTACAACAGAGGGAAATAGAATATAAATAGACTACGTTGAAGAGTACCTACGTGTTCAGTTGCCGCCTGCACACAATACAGTCACGATAGGAAAAAAACTGATAAAAAAATGCGATTGAAAACATTTTCCTTCATTCAAAGTTAGTGTTCAAAATACGTAGCAAAGTGCTACGAGAATTCGTAGCGTTTACAAATCTCGTAGCACTCGTAGAACCTAGGCATTCTAGATTTCTTCGAGTTCGTAAAATTACTTTGATCAACAAACTTATGGATATATTTAAAGAAATAAATGGCAATTGATAATGTCTAAAGTATTTTTTACTTTATAAAAATAATACATTTGTTTTGTTAGTAATAAAACCCAACAAAATAGATCGAAGAACAAGGAAGTATTTGAAATAAATCCGTGGGCGGGGCTTGTAGAAGCAATACGGCCGTGCAACGTTGTACCTCGACTATAGGCTGGTCGCATGCTTGCGATTTTGTAAGAAATAGCGTTGATGATATAAATAGATTATGATTTTTGTTGTAATATTCTGGGACGGAAAAATTACGCAGTGGAATTATTCTTGTCCATTTTTTTTTATTAATTCTGTTAGATATATTTTTAAGTCATTTTAATTTTCAATCAAAATCTTTGCATAATATAAGATAATAGACTTAAAATATTATAAAGATTTAGTTATGAAATAGTAAGTAATAGTGATGTTATCATAAAGTAAAACTGTTTCGTTTTTATTATATTTCCAACATAAAATAATAATGTTGATTAAATATGAAGGTTAACAAAAACATTTCCAAAATGAATAGTGTTAAAAAACCCAAGTTAGAGAACTGAAAAAAATACGGAAATTTCCTATTAACAATCCTAATTTAGAAGCTTAAAATAATTATTTTTCAGAAGGCTTATTAAACAAAATGTGGCTTATAAATGCCACGTCAATATCGCACCTCTGAATGTAACCACATACTATATAAGGCATCGGCCGCAGAGCCTATAGCATAGGGATAAATGCCGAAGTAGGTACCGACCTACTTCGGCAATGTGCGTTTTAATTAAGAGAACATAGGTATGTTCGCTTAATTAAAACGCATATGCGTTCATCACGTTATCAGGGAATACGGTTAAGGTAAATATTGGTATAAATACGTAGTAAATTATTCCTCCTGCTCCATTTTTAGAGGAAATTTTTTATATGACTCTAGCTGCGTGTTCTATGTTTAATCTAGTAGTTCAAGGGCCTTCCTATAAACGTGAAAATGTAAAATAATCTGTAGGTATGCACATAATCTTACATTTTAATTGAAACATTAGGCTATTTAATTTCGATAAGTGTGGGTTCACATAATTTTCCACATAAATGTGCCTAAGTATTTTGTTCTATGATAATTCTCATTCTATGAAGGTTCTGCCAATGCAACAGTAAAACTTAAATCAATTGCTTATAAATGCAAATCTATAGTCATTACCTTAATGTCTTTTATTACAAAATTATCATTAGTATGACGACTGCAATAATTAATCTTCAAAAAATAAAAAAAAGTGTACCTACCTATGCAAATGGGCATTGAATTTATTTATTAAATAAATGTTTCCGGATGACAGCGATGCGGAGGAGTACTTCGACGCCTAAGTGTCCTTTTGTTTTTGTATTTATTTGTTAATTAGTTAGTAATTTAATTTAATACCAAGCGTTATTAATTATGTTAAATATTGTAAAAAATAGGATTATGATCCACAATAATTTATTAAATTAAAAAAAACCATTTTAATTGTATAATAATGATTATTAATGAGAACTTCATTTTTTTTTCTAACTAAGTTGTTTAAATATAAAATGCTAAAACAGGAAAAAATAAACAAAGGATCGTTTAAACGGCATTCAAAGCAGTGATTGAAGGTCATTGTGTGCTAAAAAAGCTGCGTGAATATCATTAAGCCTACATTTGTTTATGAATATGCAAGCATTCGTAATGTATTTACTTATGAGAATTTTGCTAAGAGGTTTGTATTATATTAGCAACTATTTAGATAGATAATATTTGGTTTATTTATGAACTTTATGCAAACGGATATTAGCTGTGAAACTATAAAGAAAAAACATCTGATTTTGTCTGATTATTTAAAGTACATATTCACCAGAACAAGAAATTAGTCTCGGTGCACCAAAAAAATATAACAGCCCTAAACTAAATAATTCTCATAAAAATGCAAACTTCTAACTACAATCGCTGGTTTCTATCGATCGTCGTGTAATCGGAGTGCGTGCGGGCGGCCTTCCGTAGCGCATACGACCGCGGGTCCAAGGCTAACCGTATTTTGTTCCGCGCTCCGTGAGTAATGACGTAATAGTATAAGTACTCCGGCTATCTATAGTGCGGCTGGCAGATATGCGTGGCCTATATCGATACAATAGACAAATTTATTGATAAAAAAATACATAATTGCCTGGAAGAGATCGCTGAAAGCGATAAGGCCGCCCATTTTATATTTTGTAGTGTTTAATATTTGAATTTCGTTATGTATTTTTGTGGTGTACAATAAAGTATGTATAAATATATAATCATGGTCCTAATATTAAGCCTTGTGACATTCCCTAACTCGAATTAACAAAATACCCATACTTCACTATAACCTTGAGCAGTAATCGTAAATCCCAAAATACATAATTTACACTAGACTTTCAACGAAATCGTAAACTAAAAAGAAACTTACGAGAAAAGTGAGGAAAACAAACAACGTGCTCAGCCTAAAGCTTTAGTGAAAATCTAGATTATAGTAACGCCATCTGTGATTTTGAAAGGGAACTAGTTACTTACTATGTTTACGAATGAAACGTACAGACGCCAGCAGGTCAACCTACCCAAAACTGTACATTTTTTCCAATCAACTTTGAACCTTACACTTTAGTAATAAAGTTGAAAATCTATTAAACAAATTTGACAGATTGTAGTAGGTTAATATGCTGGCGTCTGTACATAATAATGTGTATGTCAATTGCTTCGTCTGCGTTTTACACTGATATCTTTTGTCTTTTTCTGGTATATTTGAGTATTAAGTGATAAAAATAAATTACATAGACGCAAGATTAACATTTTTATAATTTTGAGACAATTTAAATGATGTTGCGATAGGAATTAATTAATGTCAGGTTAGAACGATGTAATTATCGTATTGACCTATTTTTACTTTAGTGGGCCAAGGTTAAACGTTAGAAATACTTGAGAGAACTCTTTTCAAACAATTTACACTAACTTTCTGGCAGTACAGGTAAGGTAGTAAGGTTTCTGATAAAAGGAATAATTACAATGAATTTAATTTTTGACCCACCAAAGGTACAGGTAATAATTTTGTTACCATATTTGCAACCAAAACAAGGGTTGCAATATCTCCGTGATACGATGAAATCTTGAATTCAGTGTATGCAATTTACTGTTAAGCTAAATATAAAACGAAAATAAACTCTCTACCCGATCCATATAATACACATAGGTAAGACGTTCCCCTCGTACGCTTCTGAGAATTGCTCTGGGACCAGTTACCTTGACTTTTGTTTATTGTTTATTGCATCGCGTGGGCTGGGACTTACAATGTTTAATATATTCTTCTAATATATAAAAATAGACAATAGGGTCATCAGGATTAGTCAAGATTCATAAAATAGTGGCTCGATTTATTTTAACAGTTTTGAAATTGGCGTGTTTAACTTTTAATCTGAATTTTTGGAGATTTTTGTGACCTTGCTGTCCAGAGTGGCATATTTCCAGAGTACATCTTTGTTTTCTTTTTATAAAAAGGTTTATGTTGTTCATTCGATCGATTTTTTAGGGAAATATCTTTTGGCTCAGTCAAAAACGTACTATATTATACCCAATAATTCTTAAAACGAAAGATTAACCTCAATATTTTTTTGTTCCAGGACGTCAATTCAAAGCTCACAAGGTGATCCTGGCAGCATGCAGTAAGCACTTCCAGGAGTTGTTCGACACAGCGCCGCCAAGTCATGCAGGCGCGTGCTACGTTATTCTGGAGGCCACCACGGCTGACAACATGCAGGCACTCCTCGAGTTCATGTACAAAGGCGAGGTGCACGTCAGCCAGGATGCGCTCTCCAGCTTCCTCAAGAGTGGGGAAAATTTGCAGGTGGATTTCATCAAACACTTTATTCAGTGTATATATTTTTATCGTATTAATAGATGAAGCCACTTATCTTAACAATTTCATTTTACTTATTTCGACGATGTTCGGGTATCTAATTTACTTGGGTGATTTAATAATCTCTGTAGAATGTCTGCGGGGTGCTCTCGTACTACGGCAACCTACACCAAAAAAAGTGCTGCACCAGCCAAAGACAAACTAAATGGACGAATAAAATCAAAAACATGGATATATTTAAGAAAAATAACTGATACAGTTAGCAACAAAACCGTAATATAAATATTTTTGAAACAGAAACTACACAGTTCTTACAAATTAAAACTTGTATAAGAAATCCATGCGTTAAGGCCAAAGCTACACATGTGTATTGTATTTAAATATACGTCAGTGATATTATCAATATTATCATGTGACAATATAATGGTACTGATATCAATACCCATTAATTTATTCAGGTGCGTCGATCAAAACCAAAGCTGTTCTAATTTAGAATATTCTGTTTCCAGGTCAAAGGCCTATCGATGGAGATGTCACAGGATGCTTGGGTAAAGCAACAGACCCAGCAGAATTCTGGAGACCGCCATCAGGCCCGCATAAAGACAAGTCCGGTGTCAGGGTCAGGGAACTGTGAGGTGCAGGAGTCAGCTGCTCCCTCCTCGCACACAGCCACGTTCGCTCCGATCATGCCACAGTATGGGATGCCGATCCATGGCAGCGGCAACATGGGGCGATATGCCCCGCCAGCACACTTGCCAATGCACCCGGGTGGGCACCGCAGACCAGCGCCACCCAAGCCGTCTCCGTCTCAGAGTCCACACGCCAGGAATTATAGGTAATTAACAAAAATGGCAAATATATTAGTATTGTCCTTTAGAAATTGGACAATTTGTGTGAAAACACATTTGGTTTTAGAAGCGTGTCCAATGTAATGCAATGCTTATCAATGCCATTTTACAAAAAATAATGACTAGAAAGCTCTTGAAACGGTCACACTGCATTTTCTTAATAAAATAGAACGCAGGTTTTAATATGTCAATATTACCTTAGCCTCATGGACACAACAATATATCATTATATGCATATCTAGGAGAAAAGTATCGTTTCGAGGCTACAGCTGTTCAAATAAATGCCAAACTGATGGATCTACTGTGCCGGTTTTCGAAGTTACTGATTTATAATGCGGATAAATTTGGATATTCATAAATACTGCTAGAATAATATAAAGTGAAATTCGGTAAATAAACTATTCGAGAATTCCAGTTAAGCGTTGTGATAAACAAAATCGAACTTGACCTAAAAATGACGCATCACGAAATGTGTATTTACCCATCAATGTTTTCAATGTAGGTACATCTGATGCTTCCTCTTTTTATTTCACGTTTCCAAAATATTTTATACAATTAATATAACATTTAAATAATCGATTCTCCCCTTTGATCCTGTATATCTCCAGAATTAGTCTCTCAGAGCTATCACTATCAGTGTTTGTAGCTACTTCAACATTATTATTTATTCTTTCTTCTTTACACGGATGGTCGGTCTTTCAGTGCTGAGGATCAATCTTGTTTGTGTCTTCGACTTCAACTTTAGACGAGTCTAAAACAAGAACTGCTGTAAATTCCAGGCAAAGCTCATCATCATCACACTGTGGCAGTGTGGCCGACGAGCCCGACACCCGTTCTTCCCCGGGCGCTGGCGCCCGTTACGAAGAGAACCCGCCTGACTGCACATCGACCCTCGGCAACCCCATCAAGAACAATGGATATGAACGTAGCGCCTCGGCCAACGACGACATGCCTGAACGCTTAAACAATGACCAAGGTGCTGAAGGTAGGTTTTAGAAAAATTATGTATTTGCGTGATGATTTGGAAGAGGGAATTAAATTTAACCAACTTTTTTACTAACTAAGATCTATTACAAAATTGGAGGCTTCAATCAAAAGCTCCCTTGGCCGGTCATTCTTTACAGCTATCAACAGGTTTTCAAACTATCATCAGCTCATTAACATCTACTGCTGAAGATAGGTTTGTTATCGTTGCAATGAACGGTCATCAGGGGATTTCATGTCATTAACTTCATCATCATTCATCATCATCTTCTTCCATAATCACCACGCATGGCGAATGAAGGATTGGTGACCGCAGTATGACGTTATCAGAGAAGGATGTAGCCTCCTCTTTAACACCTTGGTCACCTTTTAATACCCTCATTAAAGTACATCTATGGGTGTCTATGTTTGCTCCGTTGGGCGCGACCACTTCTTCGCCAGAAAAATACACAGCTTTACCAGTTCGCATGCCTAGCTGTAGATTGGTTTTGCTAGTTCAGGTAGAGTAGTAAAAATATTTGATGCTTTCAGTTAAACATAGATATAACAACGATCTCCATTATTTTTAGATTTACGGATAAAGAGTGAGAATGACTACCAGCCGCCAGGATACAACAACTCTCCGCCGCCGGCGACGTCGCTACCGAACGCTAACTACCACGATAAACCAATGGAGACGTCGCCCGTGCCACCTAAGCCAAGCCCTGATATCTGGCCTAACAAACTGATCACCAGCAAGTCTGGTGGAATCGCTACTGCTGACGGTGAGAATAATGTTGTTTGATCCCTTTTAACAATTCTACCTTCTCCATTACATACCAGCTGACCAAAATAAAACTTGACCATGACTACAGAGTGGCAACGATCCAGCAATGCTTATAATCGAGGATGAATAATTCTAAGTAAGACCAGTAATTCTAAGCATCATGTTAACACGTGCCAACAAAATTTCCAGGTAAAAAGCTGAAATGCCCATATTGCGAGAGACTTTACGGATATGAGACGAATCTGCGCGCCCACATCAGGCAGCGGCACCAGGGTATTCGCGTGCCGTGCCCGCACTGCTCGCGCACGTTCACGCGCAACAACACCGTGCGGCGCCACATTGCACGCGAGCATCGCCACCAGGTCACGCCCCACCTCCCCAACCAAGGCCCCCTCCATAACCATACGCAGTAAGAACCCACGAAGTTTTGTTCTCAATCTAATTTCAACCGAACTACCTCTGCTATTTAAGACCGGCCCGGGCGACTGTCTTATCTACCTCTGAATGCGTTACCATAAACTGCTGGCTAACGATTGGATTACGAAGACGGTATCAACTATGTTATCAACTCATGGTCGCCCGTGTCGAGTCTCAAACTGTGTATAACACGCGTACAATAATATACCTCGTTGATGCATATTATGTAATCAGTATCTACCTCAGAATTTGATCTTAAGATTTTTTAAGGTTTTGAAATTGTGCGATAATTGTTACTTAATTTAATATTCATGTGTGACTTTGAATGGTTGCTCAGTACTCGTCTCTGTCTGGTACCATGTTTGAAAAATATCGTACCTTTTATTGCACCCTCATTTCGTTTAAGTACCTTAATATTTTTTTGCAAACTTTAGTAATATGTCCAGTTGACTGTGAGAAGAAGTTACCTTTATAGACGATTTATTTTGTGCTCTCGGTCGAGTTATGACATAGCTTATATAAAATACCTGAGCTAGGGATTCTTAGAAATGTTGTTGAGACTGATGGTCATAGGCTAAGTGTATGTAAATAATAGGAGAATGTTGTAAACCGCCTTGGCCTAGGTTGAAACACGCGTATAACGACACTCTGTGGCAAAACTACCTCTGTTTTACATTTTTTTTTACTTTTGTTGATTACACTTACATAATGACAATAGACTAGATAAATATGACTTTAGTTACGCATTCGACATATCTGTGATACAATAGAGAACAGGCTGTATAATTTATTTTTTCACATTTGCCACACTGTCGATAAGGAAACAAATGGAAAAAAGTGCGAAAATATGCGGAAGAGTAGAGTTTCAGCAGTTTTTTACTGTACAGTGAATGAGTAACGGTTTTAGTTTTGTACAAAGTACAATTTGCCCTAGATACATAAGTAGTTAGGTAAAAAAACGTGTTATTAAAAAAATTGCATGTACGGTTCGATGCATGAATGTGTACGCAAATCCATCATTGTCGTTGGTAACAGGCGCGCCTGGGCGGATGTTACTATTGAGACCAAATAATTATATGTTTCAATGGGATGGTGTCGATTTTAACATTCCGTTATATAAAGATTTTTTTTTCGTCTTAGTGCATTTTTATGAAGGCCACTTACTACTTTTATATTCCTAGTCATTTCAAGTGCAACCAGTTGAGATTCTTTAAAGAAAATAATTATTTAAATGATAAATGTAGGGGTGTCGTCGGTGTCATTGTATTATATTTGTTGAGTTGACATCGGCGACACTCGAGAGTAATACTTCATATTTATACATTCAGCTGCAATACATTGTTTAAGTTACATAAAGCAGATGGTACAGTGCCAAATATCCTCAAGATTAAGTTCATATCGTATTATTTATTTTATTTTTTGTTAAGTGTGAATGTAGCGACTGTGTGTTATATTCCTGATATTTAGGAATAAGTTGCATTCATATTTATTATTATATTTATATTTTAGGATACACGTCTTATTGAATATATTTATGACGAGAAAGATTTATAAAGGCTCAGTGACTTTTAAATATTTAGTTTCTGTTGTTTAGTACCATTTGTAAGACAGCGTTTTAGTTCTCTTGGAATGGTAACCGCGTTTTTATTATGAAATACAAAAAAAAAAAAACTATTATGTTCTATTCATATATTAAATACAAACTGTGTCTAATTGAGAATATCAAAACAAATAGATAGTATAAATTGTGCAAGTAAAATAATTTTTGTAGACACACCTTTAGGAAAATATTAAAAAGTAGCAAATTTTTATCGATTGCATTACACTCCCCGAATAATAATAATTATTGAGTATATGATATATGAATAGAATTAAATCGACTACTAGTATCAATAGACCGAATAGAAGCTAATATACAGTTGATATCTGAATATTTTTAGAATCGAATAGACAGGCTATTTAAAAATCTATTTGTACACTATACTTAAATTGATATTTTTATTGAAAATCTCTTTTTATAAAATAATAAAAAAGATCGCCAAAAACAGTAAGAGTAAATCTGTATTGATTTCTGTATCATTCAAAGTTGGGTCATGGGAGGGTAGTAGGAAGTGGCAAGAGTTCACAGGCTTTGCTTTCTAAACATACGTTAATAATAATATATAAAAACAGTAAAACTATGATTTGATTTAATTTATGACAAACGGATTGACGTAATTTTCTCAAAAGGGCATTATGAGTGAGCGAGTGAATAGCTGTTCCAAAATAAAGATTTTTTATTAAAATCCAAAAAAAAGAAAAATATGCACATAGCTGTTTGGGGGAAACGCCCGGGGGAACAAAAGTCGATTTTAGAGAATTATCGCACAGAAAATTCCTTTTATTTTATTTTTATGTCTGTGACCTCTGTTGGAGTTGGTAGGGTGGTATTTAACCGATTAGTTTAGGTTGCTTTACTTGGCAACGACGCACGATGTGACACTGTGTGCTGCAGTCTTATAAGACAATGATAGATAACGTACTTTGCTCTGTCGCGTTGAACATCCACATACGCAGTGCCTTCAGTAACATCTAGGTGGAAACGGTCTGTAGAAGCTTTGGAGGGAACCACATACTCATACTTTACATTGACCGAATCCTTAGTAACTATTGTATAAAAATGATTATCTTTCATTTTACTATCGGCATTCTTTATTAAGTGTATTATTGTTAAGAACTGTTTTTGCTACTTCAATTGCAAATTGTTAACATTTATGTTTATTATAATTGGCGAGAAAAATATTGTTCTATTTTTTGTCTTTTCGTTTATTTCTCTTATGAATTCAAAATTCATAGTTGTGATTTCTTTTGACATTTAATGTTTTTTGTGATATGTAAAAGAGAATTGCATTAATGCATCACGTTTTTAGCTTTTTTCGTTTAAGTAAAAGGGGGATTATGAGTATGTCTATGGACGGTTGCTATTGTTAGCGGTGGGCACTAGGGGCTCGTTATTTTGAAATCAATAATTGGATTTGCTTCTTTCTAAAATTTATAAGGTACAAAACTTAGATTACAATAACATCACATGTCAATTTTGATTCTGCAACATATTTGTGTCGTTCCACAATATTGTTTGTGACTATAATTATAAAATTACTTTCAAATGATTGTTGTACAAAATTCAGTATACTTATGGGATATTGGATAACACGTCTAAATTAAGTTGTCGCATTGTTAAAGCTAATTAGCGGACAAGTTACTAGTGGTCCCTAATATAGTGTCGTAATGTTATATTTGATGTGATAGGAAAATTCACATTTAGTCGGTGTATTGCAATCCCTTTTTCATTGGACTTGGCCGATCTCCCTTTATATGTGACTGTAGCTCTGGTAAGAAGGTAATGGTCTAGAGAAGGTGCATCATGCGGATCTCACAGTGCTCGGCATCTGTGGCCAACATTTGTGAGAGCTCCATGGCGTCAGTAATAAGATTGGATCCAACAATGCGCCATATAACAGCTTCAAGCGAGCGATGTAAAAGGTATAGTTTTGAGTCAAAATTGAGTATAATATTATTAAATAACTTTACTTTAGTTGCTTGCTGTGAGGCATTATTGCTGGATCAAAACTGCATTGAAGTTTAAGCACATCAATTGGTTCCGTTTTGAGTTTTGTTTCTAAGATTTATGGTTAGGTTTACTTTTTTTTTCTTCTCTTTTTTGTACATAAAATCGCGAGATGTCGTGATGGTAAAGCCAAAGATTGTTACGGGTATGGTGACCCTCTGCCGTCACATGGGCTATGTAGGAACCTTACATTCAGGCTGCATCGCCTCTGGAGGCACTATGCTGAACAGGTTATACAAAACAAATCAACGTATTTACTTTGAATGTAATTTTCTACATAGCCTCTTAGTTATAATTATGTACGTTTATCTACCTCGAGGATGTAATTTAGTTCGTAAGTAAGCTTTTAAGTAGATTTTTTATATGATGGAAAAATATAAAATGCTAGCCTTTAAGATTAATGTGAAAAATTAAAAAAAAATATTAATAAATTTTAAAGTACAAATATACTACCTCAGGATTCAATTATAGTCATTTTTCAAATTCTATAACTGCCCCGCAGATGTATTTTATGATATCTAATGAATGTTAAATCCTTTTTCAGATTTTTTCTAAATACTTGTTCTTAATGCTGGTCATTACATTTTTGGAATTTATGAAAATAGTTTTAAAAATGTAAGTAAGGATGTAATTCAGTTGCAAAGCTGTCGATAATAGTATGAAGCACGTTTATTTGAATCTCTGCAAGGTAGTCAGTGCTCTCAACTCAGTGTCATGCTCAAAAGAGGATATACATCGACGTCAGTGTTTAGCGACTCTGTGAGCTCGGATCGAGCTGGGTTGACGGTCTAAGTTAGTCGTAAGTGTTAATTAGGTTAGTTGTAATAATCTCATTGATGTACCTCATTTGTAAGCACAGCACTCTTGCGGGGGATCGGCCACAAGTCAATATCAACGTAATCTAATTGTACCTTCCTTCACTCTCCGGAGTATAAATTTTATTCGTAATTTTTATTATTATTAATTTTTCCCAGTTACTTTTTTGTGTTTCATAGATGTTACTATGTTTTAAGGAGACGAAAGAAAAAAATGGAGAAATTATTGTTTGTTAGGTTTCTGCGAATTAAAAAAATGTAACAAAATTATTTTTTTTGTTTTTATTATTTCTTTATTTCCTTTTCTTTAGTATTATTTTCCCATTTATTTTACTTCGACAAGTTACACCCGTCCATCGTGTTTAATGTTTATTATACTACATTTAAGTACGTTATTTAAGGAATTGACATTTAAGTACCTAATATTCATAAAATAGTTGCACTTAACTGGACAGGAAATATTTAAGTAATCATTGAATGTTTTTATATTTTAAGGGTGCACTATTATTGAATTGATCACGAGAGTACCTCGGGATCTCTACGAATTTGATAATGAAAAAATAAACTTAATGTCTTTCGCATTAAATATTATGTAAGTTGTAAAATTATGCTCACTCCCTCACTAGTATAAAATCACACTTCTCAGACTGAACGGAAGGTGAGTGAAAACTGACGCGATGTATGTACGAGGAAATGAGTTTGATCATTCAGTAATTATATTCCATTTACTTCACTTTTCATGATAAATACTGGCTCTAAATATATTATCATCGTACGTTCAGAATAATTTCGATGTTTCAAAATAAAATGATTATAGTCGTTCATGACTGTATATAAAACATATTCCATAAAAAATATACTTACGTGTTTAACCTTTTCATCTTGTTAAGTTCAAATGAGGTAAGTCTCGGTGTCACTTAAAACTACATGTTCTTGGTGTCATCTTTGTGTAAGTGTACGAGATATAACTCTAATTGATATGCAAAAATAAAAAAAATGTAAAAAAAAGCAACGAGCAATCTTGTCTGCAAAGAACTAAAGTACAAATTTCTGAAGTCTTAAAGAGTTACTGCCAGTACAAATTAATTAATGGGAAAAATTAAATGGTATCCGTTCTTTACGTAAACGTTGCCAAAATTGTATTTTTTGGGCATCAGTAATAATAATTTAGCGTAGGTTATTTCGTGGAAAGTACAAAAACAAATGATGAATGATGTACAGCAGCCCGCATAGGTGATTGGACTAAGGGCGACGTGGATGTCATTTGATATATTTTCATTCATTCAGTTGCATATTTATCATTCGAATGCGAGGTTATACAATACGGCCAACATCTAGTAAGTGGTCAAAATATAACGTTAAAAAACGGTGACTTATCGATGGTAAACCAGGATGGTTGTAAAACTAAGTAGGATTTTGTACGTAGCGATGTAATGCTTAAAGAAAAAAAAAACGGTCGTCGGTTTGGTGGTCTATGTCTGTAAAGGAAAAGTGATTGTCTGTGATTTTTTTAAGCGACTTTTTTATATATATGGAAGAATATATAATTCTTTAACAGTAAGAATAGCACTACTTGTGATTTTTACATTAGAAATTATTAGTTGACTTCATTTTTTTGTACTATATTATAGGATAATGTAGCGATTGGTGTAGTGGAGAACGGTGCGGGTTGAGTGTACATAGACTAATCATAATGTATGTATATATATATGGTAAATGACAAGGCGTTCTCGTAGTAGGGGATTGCAGAGTCGCTTGGACATCTTTGGTCTCACCTGCTCGCACGGGAGTGACAAAGACAGCGCTACGCAAATGTTGGCGATCCCCTACTGCTAGTGCTGTCTCCGATATCGGGTAACGTTTGGCAAATGGTTAGACCACATGCGATGCTTGTTTGTTTTAGAGTCTCGTGTTCTTCAAAAGGCCATTTCAAAGGCCATATACGAATTAATTACTACAATTTGAGGGACGCGTGACTCTTTCCGGTAATTAGTAAATTAATTTGTGCGTAAATGTAAAACGGTAATAACTTACCGAGTTCTAGCGAATTTTTTAGTGTGGTAAACATTTTGGCGTATTTTGTTATTTACGTGGTATTAGTAGTGATATTAACTGTTATGTTTGCTTCGGATAAATTGGTCTTGAATTAGCTGAAGAATTGCCCTAATATCTAATTCTAATCTTACACCAAAAATTAATATATAACGATTTTACAAATGAATGAATTAACTGCCACAAAGCGGTCATTTACTGTCCCATTTAATTTCCATAAGCACATATTTTGTGTTCAGAATAATAATAAAATACGCAGAAGGTCACATACTTGTGACATGATTATAATATTTTTAAACATTGCATTTATTATTCGTCGTACCTTACTATATTTTCACATGTCCCCTTTAATCCAATTTATTTCAAAGTTTTCATTTAATTCACAATATTGTAAAAGGCCATTACGGTATTCAATATTTATATTTCTTGAAGTTTTAATTCTGTCAGTAAAAATGATTTATATCAGAAAATAAAATAGTGTTCAGGAAGTTATTTACTTTAATGGGGTAATAAATATTCGATAATACTTACTTTTATCCTACCTAAGATCATTTTAAGATATCTCCATAGTGACGGGGTTATTCTTCAGCTTTTCAAGTTTCTTGTGAGATTATTTATTATGATCGGATATATGGTGCTGGTTTAAGAGTTTGAAGAGCTTTTGCAGAATGTGACAACTAAATGGGAGTTTTTATATTGCAGTTTGCTTATTATTATCGATTTTTCTTTTTCTATGAGTATGTTTCTAACATTCTAATTAATAAAATATCGAAAACAACTGCAAGCAAATAATAATGATTTATCATAGCGACTAGCGACAATACTTGTCCACTAATTCGTACAATCGATCATTGCTAACAAATAAATCGTAGGCGGCATATTTACAAAAGTCAAGATCACCGAAAATCCAGCGCATATATCCGATCGTAAAAAATATCATCAATGATTGTAAATTGTATACTCTGGGAAATAGCTTCTTTAATATAAGCGATCTTTCAAAATGTGCAACAGTTTGCATCGTCGTAAGTGAACTAAATAAAATAACTGTCCGCTATTTCCCATTGTAAACTGACTGTACGAAGCGGGCTATAGGATTTTAATACAGGTATTATAATTGTCCATTTGTGCACTAATTATAAATTTGCGTAAAATAGATTATAAAACTAATTAAACGAACTTACAGTACCCACAACACAACATCCTACAATCTGGCTTAGGTCTAGATATTGTATTGATGAAAAATTTGTTCCATTGTGGAATTCTTAAATTAATAAAAAAATGTTGCTAAAATTAATTTGGTGTGTTGATTATTTTAGAAGTTAGATCCTTAGTTAAGCAATCCTTAACTATACTATAGCATACAATAAACTGCACCTGCTGCGTAAACGTGAGGCCAAATATTTTCTGACTGATGAATGAAACAAAGTAAGTAAGTAGCTTCCTACAGAAGGACAATTCACATGTAGTTTTTTACAGTACCTTTAAAATATCTAAAAGGAAACCTCGTTTTACATAACAGGAACAACATGAAAGCATGAAACGATAGAAGCTGGAATCTGTCAAAAATCAATAAGTAATAATAAATAAGTATTCTTTCACAGTTCAACACTATACACATACATAGGAGCTATATTGTACCTTGATATATTGAGCTTTGGTGATCTTGTTATAATTACCTATGTACATTGGTAATTATAGCACTGTGAAATAATCATTCAGACAGATACCGACAGAAATAAGTAAGTGCTGAAAAATTATGTTTTTTCAGAGTTATCTAGCACTAAATTCGGAAACAGCAATCACAGACAGTTGAGCCAGTGAAAGAATTAGGATAAGCCAAAATAGTGGACAAGCCTATGCAAAACGAAAAATATAAAAGCACCAAGTACGGGGTCAAGTCCAAGATTATCTTCCGGATAACCCATAACTGCTGCTGTCCGTTTACATACTTTATTCAGATAACACTCATTGTATGCAAATAAGCCCATAAGTATACTACATACATTTAAACATTTAAATACCGCTAAATGTCAGTTAGTAACTAGTGACATTTCAAATTTTTTGCAATTTAGATCAATTAAGATAAGCACTGTTTAGATTTGTACCACTTTTTGAGATATTTTGTAGGGCAAAAGATCTCTTGCATTGCATTAGAGTTATATAATTTATGTTATGTTATTTAAAGTCAGAGAATGTCAGTTAACAAGTGACGAATGATCTCGATCTCCTATAGCTGCGAGGATTTTATTGATGGAAATAAAAATACTTATAATAATAGGTATAGGAAAAGTTCCAACATGACATTAAATATGGGTTTTTGTAAGCTTAATGAAATTGTCCTCGTATTTAAACCTGAAAAACAACGAGCTATCTCTAATAGCGTATTGGGCTTTAGCTATTAGGTTTAGCATTGGCTGAAACCGTATCTCATTTCTCACCTGGCATTGCGCCAAGTGCTCTAGAAAATTACCAGGGAGTAATGAGCGAAGGTGGAACACTTTATTTGTTCTATATTACAAGCGAACCGTTATAGTTACAGATACCGATGGAAGTAAGTATTTAGTAATGCCAAGATGACAAAGATTCTTGCAAACGCTACGTATGGATGGAAACTCTAAAGAAACAGAGTATACAAAATTATTGATAGATCAGATACGGGCTTACCAATATCTATTGAACTGATGCGTAGTAAGGTACTTATTGATAAATTAGTCAAAATACAGGCATTACTGATCTTGTTATCAGTTTTTATTAGACATTAAATTCAATGATTATAATTACCATTAGCGTCGGAAGTATCGCTCCTAAATATGTTAGCCGGAGGCGTTACGAGTAGACTAAGCGCCTTCTATACTGATCCAAATTGCGCAGTAGATAATTGCAGATTTATTCTCAAGGTTCAACCTTTGGAAATTGAGACTTAAGAATAATTCAATGTCTACCATGGAACTCGTTTTATTTCACTTGCATCTTAAATTTGAACCGTCTGAACCGTTTGACATTCAATGTCTGAACAAAAAACAAAAATAAATTATGTAAAACATTTTGTTAACATGAAAAGTAAAAACAAATCAACTGATCGTATTCTTCTGGGATTGCACTTACATCGATAAACATTTAAGACATTATTCCCAAGGATACTCGTACCAACAGTGAAAATAAAACCACATTACTATGCAGAACCAAGTGAAATTGAATACTCCGGAAGTATAATAAGACGGAAGACTGTAGCGGTACAAATGCGTCGAATAACAACCTTAATGTGTTTTCGTCTAGATATCAACGCAGATTTAGATCAAATATTAGATCCAGCGCCTTTGTTTGAAGACGCTGATGTCTGAACAAGGCTAACAATCACAGAGACTTATGGGTCCAACAACAGATAGGTCCATCATTATCATGAAATGTTATGATTTCAGACTGAAAATTGTGTGGAAATCGTTTGTAGCTATGTGTGGAGGAGGATAGAGGGGCATGTCGTAAGAACAGTTTTGAGTACGTATTAGAATAGAGCATTGATAAATGAACGAATATAATATTATGTATGTAAGAATGCTCTGTTATGTATGCTCTTGTTCAATCGACATATAACCACAAGATAATTGATCGAGCCAAGAGGACGATACGCCCCTCGTCTGGGAATGTGCAAGATATTAAATCATTTAATGTTACCGACAGGAAAACGCTGCTGTCATACCTCTTCTCATTATCTACCTCTTTGAATAGCAGGATAGGTACCAAAAAACAATGCTAATAAATTGAACGATTGACTTAAAAAAAAAACACCAAATAGTGCAAAATAACTTTAATTTCGGAAGTCATTGTAGTTGGTTCTATATTTTCGGTTTTTGCCACTGTCTTCCGAAATTAAAGTTATCTTGCACTTTTTTGTATGTTTTGTTTTATTTTCACTTTTTAGTTGTGGTACCTACCCCGCACAAATTCGAATACCACCATTACCATATGCCATTGCTATATGTAAATAACAGGAGCTTATCTTATCATCCATATAGACTAAGTCGAAAAAATACGTATTATTGAAGCTAATTCAAAAACTACTTACCAAAGCAAAGTTAATAAAATTTTGAAGGGACCTCCTCTAAAGTATGACCTAAATTATTAATTCTTTATAAATTGACGGAGTAATCGCGTAGCCAACATATTTTTTTTTATTAAACTTACAGTGTAATTGAGAACCTCCTTTTTAAGTCGATTAAAAAGGATTAATGAACATTTTGGTTAGGCAAAATCCAACTAGAATTTAACTAGTTTTTTTTGGAACGAAATCCTTTAAAAAATACACTAAAAAAGACCTGTCATAAGTACTATGGGTAGTAAATAAACTACAGATAATTTAATTATATTTTTTTACAAAACCACAAGGATATTTTAGGTGATTATTTTGTATTTTTTGGTGGATGAAAAACGTTTTTTTTTTTGTGAAGTAGCCTTCCTCTCCTGCGCACGTTATAAGTTTATAACCCAATAATAATAATAATTAATAATTAAAACTATAAATCAATAATAATTTAAGACCCAATTCTTAATGTTCCTAACTAGCAACATTAAGAATTGGGTCATAAATATTCAGTTAATTTATATTTTATTATGTATTAATTACTGTGAGCTAGTGACTTAAATAGGGTTGGCAAAAACACTGAGAAGTTTGCAGTTTCGCAACAGTTGTCGCTCAGCGGAAGAGTGGAAGATATTTGAAACCATACTGGCCTAAATTAAATCTTCACCAATTAATTATTTAACCAAAAACAGAACAGTGGCCCAACCAAACAGTTAGGCCAGTATAGTTTTAAAACTATGAAAGACAACTAAAGAAAAAAAAACTGCACAAGACAATGAAGTTGACTTCTATGAGAATGATCCAACCCAAGAATAATTCTCAAATTAAGTAGAATAAATGCCTAAACCATAGACATTTTTTATTTGTTAATTTAAATATCAGTTCATATATCATATAAATGATTACTTTCATGTCCTGTATTTTATTTTTACATTAGTTCAGGAAATACAAATATATCCGCACTGATGTAATTCTCAGACAATTAAGAGGGGCGTATCCTAAAAGTTGGCAACGTCGCAAAAGATGTCAAATATTTCGCTGTTTTGATTAATTTGTCAATGTTATTGTATGGAAATATGAAATGTGGCTAACTAGCGAACTAAAATATTGTTAATGAAATGCAATAATTAATATCGTAACACCGAAAATTTACTTTTATATGTAAAAAAAATATTTGGAAACTTTCCAAATGCCTTTTTTACACCTAAAACGGTTACAGTTAATGTTAAAATTGCAATTCATTATTAATATTCTAGTTCGCTAGTTAGCCACATTTCATATTTCCATACAGTATTATTGACAAATTAATCAAAACAGCGAAATATTTGAAATCTATTTGCGACGTTGCCAACTTTCAGAATAAACGCCCTTAAGTGTCTCTATACTTAATGAGCAATGCTTGGGGCACTCTTCCGCTGGACGACTCAATTTAGAACATATTTTCTAATGTTCTTGGAATTACAACGGCACCCAAACCATGGATGAAACAGACACATAGCCAACTTAGACTACGAAATCCGTAGGTAATGAGTATGTGTGTAGTTGTTAGTAGTATTTCTGACGAACGCTTTCTCAAAAGCTTTACACATTGTAAAATCATTACCTACTCATCGATTTCAATCTAGACTGCCTACATTTTTATCTCAAATGATTGTCGTGAGTAACTCAAAAAGTAATTACCTACATTAAACAAACGACTAGATACCTTACTAGCTCATAAAACTTTTTATTTTTCCCTCTATTGTTTTTTTGGCTCAGCTTTCGCCCACTTCTCTACAGCGTCCAAATATGGCGGCCCTATCTCGTTCGTCATCAGAATCCGGCCTATATCTCAAGATCGTCAAGTGACCGCGCGTCGGTGGCGGCAGGACGAGCGGTATATAAACACGCTCTGGTATGTAGTCTGCACTCATTCGATCAGTGATAACCTCAGGATCAGCAATGGCAGCCAAGGTAGGTTGTCTTATAAGAAAAGATTTTTGGGATACAAAAATAAGCTTTCATCGAAAATAAAAAGTTTTTTAATTTGTGTGGCGATTTAATCCAGTTTAGCATCACTAAACTAAAGATCAAATCATGCAATAAGAAAAATAATTTTATATATCACACTCTTTGGAATATTTTATGCACTTGTACCGACTTGAATTTTTTTTTCTAAATTTTGCGCTGTGAAAAAAAAAACTCATGTAGTACATGTTTTTTTTTTACTATATATATTGTGGTTTCAGTTCGTAGTTCTCGCCGCTCTGGTAGCCGTGGCTCACTGCTCAGTGGTGCCAGTGGCGCGAGTAGACGCCGACTACAGCAGCTTCGCTTACGACGTGGCTGACCCCAACACCGGCGACTACAAGAGCCAGGTGGAGACCCGTGTCGGCGGCGCCGTGTCCGGTCAGTACTCGCTGCTCGACTCCGACGGCACCAAGCGCACCGTCGACTATACCGCCGATGACGTCAACGGGTTCAACGCTGTTGTCCGTAAAGATGCTGCTGTTGTTTCCACCCCTGTTGTTGTCAGCGCTCCGGTTGTAGCTGCCGCTCCTGAGGTAGTTGCCGCCCGCACTGTTGTCGCTCCTTCCGTATACGCCACTCATGCCGCTCCCGCCTTCTACGCCGCTCAAGCCACTCCCACTTTCTACGCCGCTCACTCCGCTCCCGCTGTCTACGCCGCACCCTCAGTCTATTCCTATGGAGCTCCCTCTGTCTACGGCTATGGAGCTCCCTCCGTGTACTCTGCTCCTCTCACTTACGCCACTAAGTGGTAAAACAATGATACGTGTATATTGTAATGGTGCTCTTTGTATATAATGTATTTTAAGTAAAAAGTGAAACTACCTAATCTTGTTGTTCTATATTTAAAATCCCTGATTTCATAAAGAAATATCACATACATTATTTTTAGATTGAATCGGATACAAATACATTTAATAATAGTATTTCTATGTGTTTTTAAGAGAAAAAAATATCGCAATATACGAGTATGTAGCTTTGTAATGATTCAAGTTACGGCGACAAACTTAAATGTAATGATCGTTTACATTATTATCGAGTCTTCCGAAAAGTCCTAATGCAAAATTATAAAGTGGCTAACACCAGATAGTGTTAGCCACTATACAAACCTTACATTAGGATTTTTAGGACTTTTTTGACTTAGGACCTATTTTTGAAACTATGAATCCTTTATCCATGATGAATTGTCATTCTTTCACTGCAGTAACTAATAATCACGACTGCATAAAAGTCCTTACTGTATTCATTGATTATTGGAGAAGCAGTTCCAGTACAAAATGTAATTTAATAAAACTCAAGAAAGATCAAAAAGGTCTTCTTTCCGTCATTAAGGAGTACGGAGATAGCCGTAATTATTATGTAATTAGTGGTCAAGTAGGTACGAGTAAATAAAGAGCGACTTGTTCTGCTGTGGTTGACCGACTTCTAGGACAAACGTACTACATTGGAATCTGGTTTTTATACTTACACTATTATTATAAATTAGTCCGCATGAAATAGTAATTTTTTACTATATTTGGTTTTTGGTCAAGAGCTGAACACGTTTCTTTCAAAATTATATCACACAACTGATTTACTGGATGCGAAAAGCCAAGGACGTTCTTATAAACAGGTGTTTGTCCAGCTGTTGAGTGCGGTTTGCTGAGTCAAGATAGGAATCCGACGTTGTTAGTCTTGCTCTTCTTATCCCATGTGACTTGAATACATTCCAAAATCCAAAAACAAGTAGACTATAGTACTGCGTCACTCCACAGACTTTTTATTACTGGCCCGAACATAAATATTTTTATTATATACTAAATAATAATACATTTACTGTCCCAATGTTACAATTATTAGCTAACTTAATTTCGGTCTGTAACTGTTAGCGATCTTCACTTTGATCTTTACAGGCAGCGGTCCCAAAATTAGGCGGCGCCTATCTTGAGGACCGCAGTAAAAGTAGGAACATCAAACAACTCAGTCCACAGTTTTTGTCAAGTGCTGATCACAATTTCAGATGTCGTTCTAATCACATTACAACCCACAATACCAAATGGGTCCGCTTCACTGATCGTCTTGGTTCAAGATCATAGCAATTGGTACTAACCTGAACTGGAGGAGGAGCTCGTGGCTTAGTAATAACTTCCGCACGGGTCGATCCGTCAGGTTAAGCTACGCTTGCCGGGGTTGGTCTGTGTTGGTCCCGGCTGTCATTTATGGATCTTTGACAGTCGTTACGGGTCGTCAGAAGCCCGAAAGTCTGCCAACCAGTCTTACCAAAGGGTATCGTATTACCGGTTACTGGGTTGTGGAGGTCAGATAGGCAGTCGCTCCATGTAAAATACTGGTATTCAGCTGCATCCGGTTAGACTGGAAGCCGACCCTAATATAGTTAGAAAATGCTAGGCAGACTGATTGGCAAACAGTAAGTTTAATACCAAATTGATGCTGGGGTAAAAGAACTAGAGCTTGCTGGAGCTAGGTGGTAGCGTGGCTGCCCCGGGAGTTTTAATCTTTGTACACTACAAAGTATTCTGGGCTTTGCATTCCACTGCTAGACATAGGCCAGTCCTGAGCTGCTCACACTACGCTTGCCGATACGCGGTCTCCACTCCAGGACTCGTCTGCTGTACCGGCCATCGGTCCTTCGACATACATGGCCACCCCATTGGTTCCCACTGCCATTTCAGCTTGCTTACTCTGCAAGCCATGTCGGTAAGTCCAGTTATTTTCCGCGGATAAGTTTATTTCCCACACTGCCTCGTTGGTCTAGTGGTTGCAAGCGCCACTGCTGAGCATGAGGTCCTGAGTTCGATTCCCAAGTAGGGCAAAGTATTATTGGGTTTTTCCAACAGACAGAACCGTCCGGAATTGTGCCCGGTTGATGGCAATAGGCTCGCCCCCTATTACATGGGACTTAAAAACATAACTGGTGAAATGTGGGTGTACTGCAGGTACACCTCTGCCCAACCCTTCGGGGAAACAAGGCGTGGTGTTTGATGTAAAATTCATTTCAGATTCATTGGGTATGATAAAGACAGCCAGTCAGTTGCTGATCAGTAACCATCAGCAAATCGCAGTCAAGTCGCTAAAATTAAGCTTGTAGCTTAGCCGGTCATTAAGGATTTATTACAACTGTAGGTAGGTAGGTAGTAGTAGGTCTATGATTGAGTTTAACTTAGGTTACAGTGGTGTTTGACTCCATAACTGTGAAGTATTTTATAATGTAATTAAACGTAACTAGATTAGGTTAGTCTTGCTAGGTTTGATTGGTCGAAATAAAATGTAATTTTATTATTATCTTGATATCAAAGTCGTAAAAGCAATAAAGTTGAAAAAATTAAAATGTATCCTTAAATAATAATTACGGATATAATTAATTTGTATGAACACATCAACAGAAAATTAAATTACAATATCTACGAAACGAGTAGTACGAGTACCTACGTCTGGCCCAAAGGTCGGTCAATCACAGCAGTTCAAAGAAATCGCTCGACGTACTGTAACCTGTTATACCACTTGCACTGAATAAGTACATAATAATTGCAGCCGTCGTCATAACTACTCGATATCCGGCAGCTGATCTTTGTTTTACTTACAAAGTTAACTACATCAATCACAGGGCCGAAGTTACTCGAACGTACAACTCAGTAACAACTTGTAGAATTTATCGAAGTAAATGGCATCAGCTAGTTCTCAATTATAGTTTATTATACGATCCTATACATTTGTCAATGTAGTAGTAATGTAGTACTTACGAGGCTAGCTTGATATCTAATGAGTCACAAAAGATCTAAAGTACTATTTATCTCATTTCGATTACAGCTCACAAAATGGCAAGATTAATTTGCATAATAATTCCCTGTTCAATGTTCAGTTGCTATGAATGTATTGCTCTGAATTCGAGTTGTAAATCAATCAAGTAAAAAATATTTTAATTAAGTTTAACATTCATCAGAAATCACAGGATATTTTTCAGGCTTGTCGAGGGAAATCAAAACAACAAAAATAGGTAGTTTCACTTTTACTTAAAAATATACATTATATACAAAGAGTTCCATTATAATATACAAGTGTCATTGTTTTTACCACTTAGTGGCGTAGGTGAGAGGAGCGGAGTACACGGAAGGAGCACCGTAGGCGTAGACAGAAGGAGCTCCATAGGAGTAAACAGAGGGTGCGGCGTAGACAGCGGGAGCGGAGTGAGCGGCGTAGAAAGTGGGAGTGGTTTGAGCGGCGTAGAAGGCGGGAGCGGCATGAGCAGCGTATACGGAAGGAGCGGCATGAGCGTTGTATACGGAAGGCGCAACAACAGTGCGGGCGGCAACGACAGCGGGAGCGGCGGCAACAACAGGGGTGGAGACAACAGCGGCATCTTTGCGAACAAGAGCGTTGAATCCATTGACGTCATCGGCGGTGTAGTCGACGGTGCGCTTGGTGCCGTCGGCTTCGAGCAGCGAGTACTGACCGGACACGGCGCCACCAACGCGGGTCTCCACCTGGCTCTTGTAATCGCCGGTGTTGGGATCAGCCACATCGTACGCAAAGCTGCTGTAGTCGGCGTCTACTCGCGCCACTGGCACCACTGAGCAGTTGGCCACAGCCACCAGGGCGACGAGAACTACGAACTGAAATAACATTGTTTTTTGTTAAAATCTTGAGCAAGAAATTGAAATAGAACGATGTAGAACTGCGGCAGTGTACGTGAGTGTACTGAGACGCAAAACAATATTTTTATTTTTCTGATGATTATGTTTCATCAATCCGATTCTACAAAGATCCACTGTGATCACACAAAAAAGTCGTGAACGCAATGCACTGTTTATTATCCGCAAAAAAAAAAATTGACAGCGAATTTTCAACACCAATAAATACAAGACAACCTACCTTGGCTGCCATTGCTGATCCTGAGGTTATCACTGATCGAATGAGTGCAGACTACATACCAGAGCGTGTTTATATACCGCTCGTCACTTGATCAACTTGAGATATAGGCCGGATTCTGATGACGCGCCCGACTTGTGCTAATTAGAACAAGTTTTGGGTGAGGTAGATGAAATGATAGGTGCAAATATCAATCACGTATTTGGCAGTTTATCTGTAATTAGTCTTAGTGTAACGAAATAACAATACATGGGCATGTGACCGCCCGTATTTTTCTGAATATTCATGAACAATTATCGAAAATTAACTTTAAAAGTTAATTTAAAGGGGTATCTTTAATATTTTTCATGTAATTAAAAAATAAACTTGTTTAGCGTTTGCCATAGTATCTCCGACGTTACTGGCTCAATTTGGATTCTGTTTATTATTTCAAAAAGCTTATGACTTATTTTATCTGAATAACATTTCTCATTAAAAAACGACTATGAAAAAAAAAATGGAGGTAAAGACATAAAAAAAAAATACAGTGTTTATTTAAAAAACATAAATGTAAGTCCATAAAATCATAGGGCACATGAAAAAGAAAGAAAAAATATATAGACCCCCCTTTCAAAGTTAATTTTCGATCATTTTTCATGAATATCCAGAAAAATACGGGCGGTCACATGCCCATGGGCGGAATATGTGAATTGGTGTGGTAGAAACATAACTGAAAAAATAATTAAGCTTTCAGAAACTGCCTTCTCAAGCTGTTAGAATTTTTGATAATTTAACTTGAATTTTCACTATTTAGTCTAAGGCATCAATTGGTTTCTTACAAGCTGTTTATATCCTAATTTACTGGAGCGAAGCCAAGTAGATGTTCGTATTTTGTCTATCTGTAGACTGATATTCATCTGAAACTTTATGAATCAAAATATTTATTGAATAAATCTCTTACTATCTAGAAAGAATCTCTATTCACTGTCTTTGATAAAACTCTATCAATAACTGAAGTGACTAGACCACATTATGGAGTTTATTTATAAACGTTGCTCAAAGTTAAGTGATGATTAACAACCGTTTAGCCATACATTTTTGACGCTTGAACGTCACTTAGCTTTAGGCAACGTTTATAAATAAACCCTGATGATGTGGAAATTTAGTACCACGAAAACTTTGCATAATTACATGCAAGGAAGTTCGTTCAGCTGTTCGAGCAACAACCTTCACGCGTAGGGTGTTGGACGGAAACATGTTGGTGACATTATGATGTCGCGTCGTTCATTGATACCGGATGCTATGACCAGTCTAAATAACTTATAACTTTGATGTAGTGTCATTGAAATGGATTATATTGTTACGTAGATATTTTAAGGAGTAGACAAGTGTTATCTTGTAATAGCCGACATACTACTGTTAGCTAGATTCAGTATCTTGATCAGTCCTATTTGTATTTGTGGTGAACAAATAACCTTTACACAAACCGAAATCGAAATTTTAACAATTCGTTTTTCGACCACATGCGTAAAACCTGAAACAGAACGGGGCCTCCAGTTTCGGTTGGAGTTTACACACTTGGTTTTTTACAAAATTAGGAGGTAGGTAATACCCATTTTGGCTTTTTCGTTGGATTTTTAATGCTAACTAGTAGTATCGCATCAGAAATGAAAAAAATAGAACCTTATTAATGCAACTGTTTTACTGCCGACGTGGAAACGACTGGCCATCAACGATTTTCTAAGATACGTACAAAAGACTGTAGAGCCCATGTAAGTAAAAGTGATACATATATTTACCGTCGCAGCGACAAGAGCTTTCGAAGAAAATACTCGCTGAGCGACGCCCGCTCAGCGGGCAAAACAGTCGCTGGGAGACTCACGCATGGTGCATACGCGTGCAAGCGAGTTAATCGCGTTAATCGCTGGCTTTGGGACGAGAGACGTCTACAAAAATATAGATTACATTCTGTACCTAACAATTCAAGCTAAGCTTTTTAGGGTTCTGTAGTAAAACAAGGAACCCCTATAGTTTCGCCGAGTCCGTCTGTATGTCCGCGGTTTAACTCGGGTTGTTACTGAAAAGCTGTAAATTGGCATGGTTGTAAACACACCGAGAAATAAAATATATTTTTTTACACTTATAGGAAATGCGGGATCTATTGATGGAATAAACGAATAAAAAAAAACATTCCCGATTGTTGTTGGATAGATCTTAAAAAGTTAAAAAAATTAATATTATTAAATTAATAATTAAAAATAAAATAGATAAATGTGGGAAATACACACGAATTCAGGAAACGGGAAACAAAAGATATCCATGTCAAAGAGGACCTCTTTTAGACATGTCATGTAAAACTAAAAGATAAGACAGTCCGCATCCGAGGTGACAAGGGACTAACGACGTGTCAGTACGGGTGTTTGCAAATTGATAAATGTTAGTAAAAGTTGTAAGTAGGTACTTGCTGTTTTCTAATATATTTTGTTTCTAGTTTATTTGCCTTGGATTTTAGCTTAGTGATAGTAGACAAAATATTATAATTAGTGCGCGTGCGCTCGTTGAAAAGAAAATCTAGTTTAAGTCCACATACTCAATGTGTACTTTGATCCGAACTGAAAATATAATTTTGATGCAGCTAGCTACCATTCCTAGAAATTAGCAGTCGCCTATATTTGCTGATTCCTAGGATTCTTTTCCACAAACATGTATAGCCTTTCCTACGTTGAGAAACTGTAAAGTACTCAAAAACACTTATTCTGTGTGACGATACCATTGACTAATCTTAAGACCATAATAATGTACCATATTCTGACAAAGAAATGATTATGATTATGATAAAAATCATAATCATTATTTATAGCTTTCTTCATCATCATTATTTTAACCGAATGACGTCCACTGCTGGACATAGGCCTCCCAAGCGTCGCCAAATAGACCGATTCTGTGCTTCTCGCATCTTGCGGATTTCTGCGGCCTTCGGTCCATCTTGTTGGAGGCCTTCCAAGGCTTGCATGGAAGAATTGTATAAACTCAATTTCCTTTGTAGTATATAATTGCATAGCATAGGTGTCAGTACTATGTACTAAAGAGCTACCATTTACCGGGTAATATGTAATATTTCATTGACTTGAATGTGCCCTGGTGGCTGTGAGTATGTCATGCTCACTCAAATGTCTCGCTGATGGTGGCGCGTGTGTTGGGTCATTTAGCTCCCTTCAAAATGGTTGAGCTGAATGGTGCTGATCCATGCGTCATGTTCGTGAACGGGCGCCGTCAGTTGGGACTGGTCATCTCTTAGCTGCCATGGGTTATTTTAATTTATTTTAAGTTTTTGAATGATTCTTTATTTTTTTCTTTTTTTATCGGACGTTTTTACGAACGTGCACGTCTTTCTACATTGTTCTCACATGCATAATTTCAAAATGAATGATGTAACCAATATTTTGTATCAATTTTTTATTTAAAAGAGTGTCCGTGGAGTTTCTTTCCCCGTTCTTCTCCATAGGTACCTACTACGCTTTGGAATGGGCAACTAGCTTCATATTTTTGACTGAAAACCATTTACAGGCACTTTTGAATTGTCAAGGGGTCGGCCCTTGACAATTCAAAAGTGCCTGTAAATGGTTTAATTTAAATAAATACTTTGAGTTTGAGAAGTAAAATTATCTACTAACTACCAGTTTTGCAAAATCACCCGATGTAAATAGTAGATCACCTCAGAGATCACCATACGAGTTTTCACCAGGAATATCGGGAATAGCAACGATGCTCCAGATGAACAAAGCCTGTTGCTTGAAGTATGCATCGACCGTTTATTCTTACTAGCTGCACCCCGTGGTTTCACTCACATAAGTTTCGATCCCGGGGGGAATATCGGGATAAAAAAGTCCTATGTGTTAATCCAGGTTATAAACTTTCTGAGTGCCAAATTTTATTAAAATCCGTTCAGTAGTTTTAGCGTTAAGAAGAGACAAACATACATAGTCACAAACTTTCGCCTTATATAATATTAGAGTGATAGTGTGACTATCTAAGTGTAGGTACGTATGAGCTTCATTGAAGTATAGAGAGACAAGCATAAATACATAATTCATGCTTGTGTGATATGTAAGTTGTAAAGGAAGTTCTATAAATGGTCAGAAAACTAGAGTGCCTGCCTGTGAGTCATTTAATTACAGAAGGTATCGCAAGGATTCAAAGCCTACAAAGTTGCTTCATTTTTCACATTGTTTTTCCTTCCTTCTTTCGTGTACTTACGTACAGTTTTTTTTACTGGGGCACTCAACTCAAAGCAATTATTTCAAATAAACTAATTACAGGCACTTTTGAATATTGTCAAGGGGTCGTCGGCCCTTGACAAAATTCAAAAGTGCCTGTAATTAGTTTATTTTAATCAGTCAGAAAGATAAAGCTACGCTCATTTCTTAGCGTTCATATGCAGAATAACGGAAAATAAACTCCACGGACACCCTTTTAAATAAGTTAAGTATTGGGTACACATTCATGTTGAAATTATACATGTGGGAACAATGTAGAAGGACTTGCACGTAAAAAGCGTCCGTAATAACGCTAAATAACAATTCAAAAATTAAAATAAGCCGTGGCAGCTAAGAGATGACCAGTCCCTACTGACGGCGCCCGTTCACAAATATGACGCATGGAACCATGGATAACCACCTTTCAGCTTAACCATTTTGAAGGGAACTTAATGATCCAACACTCACGCCACCACCAGCGAGACATTTGGCTTATGAAAAAGTTAACTTAGAAGTCTAAAAGGCAAGCTGCTTATCTACTTTGTATACTTCTGCTCTATCATTCCAAATTCTGATTCTGTTCTATCCAGAACAATAAGGTTGGTATTTTTATAAAATTCATTCAAGGTCGTACTATTGTGATGAATACTCGAAATTCACTTCACGTCCATTCAGTATGTAGGTAAGACATGATATTATTCGGAATGAATTAAAACAGACAAGTAGTTTCAAAATATTCGTTTTATTTCAATACATACACGTATGTACAAACTAGTAACAATATTTACATTTCGTTCAATTATGGAACACGTCGTGGTCTATCGCTAAGGAGCCTTATAAGGCTATCGAGTTTACCAGTACGAGACTGGTGCGGAGTAGGCGGCGTAGGTCAGAGGAGATCCGTAGTAGGCGGGACCGTAGGAGTGAGAATATACTCCGGGGGCAGCAACGGTGCGGGCGGAGTATACGGAGGGTCCAACTATGGTGTGTCCACCGGTCGTGTAACCAGCGGTATAGGCAACGGGGTGACCAGCAGAGTATGCAACAGGTGTACCAGCGGTGTAGGCAACCGGCGTACCAGCGGTATAAGCCAAACGAGCACCAGTCGTGTGTGCAACAGGAGCAGACAAGGTGCGTGCGGCTACAACGGGTGCAGACGCAGCGTAGTACGTAGGAGCGGCGACAGTACGGGCAGCGTAGTACGCAGGTGCAGCGGAATAAGTACGCGTGGCAACTACGGCGGGAGCGGCAACAGTGCGGGCGGCAACAACCGCAGGTGCGGCAGCTACTACCGCGGGAGCGGCAGCGACAACAGGGGCGGAGACAACAACGGCATCTTTACGAACAACAGCGTTGAATCCATTGACGTCATCGGCGGTATAGTCGACGGTGCGCTTGGTGCCGTCGGAGTCGAGCAGCGAGTACTGGCCGGACACGGTGCCGCCGACACGGGTCTCCACCTGGCTCTTGTAGTCACCGGTGTTGGGGTCAGCTACATCGTAGGCGAAGTGAGTGTAGTCCGTGTCTACTGGCGCCACTGGCACCACTGAGCATTGAGCTGCGGCCACTAGGGCGAGTACTACGACGAACTGAAACAAACCCAAAAAACCGTCATTAGCATCTAGGTTTCCAAGAAAACTGCTTTGATCGTTTGTAAATTGCTGGGTAAAAAAATCGCGTAGATATTAAAAATGCATGGCACAGCGTTTATTCTTGATGTGAATTTGAATTGATTTATCATATCTTTGAATCTAAAGGAGACAACAGACTGATTTATGCATCAAATAAACGAATAAACAAGTTCGTAAGTATATTGTCATATAAATTGTTTTATTTTATTGAGTGAATTGTTTTAATTTTATGTATTTTACTTTCTCTCTACTCTTACACACGGTGTCTACATCTCTTTTTACCCTCTGTCCTATCGCAGGTATGCTGGAAGAGATTTCATTAGAAATAAGCATCACCTTTGTACGTATTTTTCTGTTCTTATAATCTTGTCTGTTTATTTTTGTGTGTACATAAATGGTTAAATAAATAAATAAATAAACATAGAAAATAAACTTAGATGGTAAACCACCGTATATACAAATAAGTCTAATTTAGAGTTTGTTTTGCAAGAAGGAAAACTTGATGATTCAAAATTCAAAATATTTTATTTTACATAAACCTACATGGGCACTTATGAAACGTCAGAAGCTAGGTGCACGGTTCCAATTGGTCGTTTCCTATGGAGAAGAGCCAGCAAGAAACTCCACGGTTACTCTTTTAAAAATAATGGGCTTTTACAATATTTTCAAATAACAGTGTTATTAGGTATGGGAGGACAGTGTAGGTCTTTCAACAAGTACTAAAGATTGGAATTTAAAAAACTAGAGTAAGTGATCGGTCATCTCATTACTCATTAGAATAAGAAATTAACAAATAAGGGCTGATTTTTCCAATGCTAGATATTTATATCCGAGGAATGATTTTTAATTTCTGACAGTTTTTCCCTAAAAAAAACTGTCAGACGTCAATTTTATTCCACGGGTAAAATATATCTGCCGTTGGAAAAATCAGCCCTTAGTCACGTAAATCTTTGCCTTCTTAATCACTATCACTTCTTATTTTTAAACTAGTGCAAGTGTTCTATCTTTATAATTAGAAATTAACAAATTAGTCGCGTAAATCTTTGCGTTCCTAATCACTGATTAATATTTTTTACTTATTTATTTTAACACTGTTTTCCACTTCACTAGATAATAAAATAATCACCTTAGCTGCCATTGCGATAGACTGAGGATTCCTGCTCGGTGACTGGTACTCGCTCAGATCGCTAGAAGCTTTTATACGAGCTTCGAACGCGAGGGCGTGGTTTGACGATTACTTGTTGATCTTTAAAAATGATGTAAAGTTATTTTTCTTAGGCTTGGGCGGGTTCTGTAGGATTTTCATGTTTGTACAGACCGATTTTTATTATAACTGTATAGTCAAATAGAAAATATTTCATAGGCACTGGGTGGTGCTTAAGAATATTTACTGAGTGTATTGTATTTATTACATTGTTATTGGAACATTTTCCTCTCAGATTTCGATATTACTTTAGTAGGCACGAAGTTTTTTTTATCTCTATTCACCTATGTGCCAAATTTTATCCAAATCCGTTCCGTGTTAAAGAAACAAACCAATTCACGTTCGCATTTTTGACCTGGAATAAGTACAGGTTTCCTCACGATGTTTTCCTTCACCGATGCCAGTAATGTCCAAAATATTTTAGGTAAGTTTCTGCAATGAACTCACTGTTAATGTTTTCACAAGCTCATTTTTTCCAGCGGAACCCCAAATACGTACGACAAGCGTCTTTATGATGCCGACGGATCCGGTAGGGCAAGGTCACTGATGAGAATTTGTACTGACGTCGAAGAAATGGTCCGCGCATCAAAAGTTGCTTCTCAGGGCACGCATCATTGCGTATGTTAATTTGTTTTGGTCGCTTTTTTTTAATTCGTTGCCAGTGTGTATCTTTTTACCGACTTCAAAAAAAGGATTTGGAATTCGACATGCCGTAATATTATTGGAACTGCAATTTAATCACATAATTAGGATAATCTGTTAGGGCTGCCAAACAAATAAACAATTTTTTATAAGTGTATGTATGTTTGTACACGCATTTCTCCGAAACTATTAATCGGATTGTGAAAATTTTTATTGGCTTTCATTTACTTCAACTTAGGGAACAGTGCAAGTTTCATCAAAATTGGTTCTGTAGTTTTCAAGATATAGACTAAAACGTGTAAGTGAGACGACCTGGTAGGTACGAGTACCATCGAAGAAGTTCATACTCGTATCTACATATACACCGTAAGGACTATTTCTGCTTGCAGCTATTAGTCTATATCTTGAAAACTACTGAACCGATTTTGATAAAACTTGCACTATTTATCATATTAGGTATGTGAATATAATGCAGTTCCAATAATATTACGTACATTCATGTCGAATTCCAAATCCTTTTTTTGAAGTTTTTAAAAAGACCACATCTGTCACCACTCCAGTTCTATAACCGGAGCGGTAACATATGTGGTCATCATGTTCACGGGATTTTGATTTCGAACTGTTTAATATGAACTTCTTCGATAGTACATGGGAGGTATGTACCTAATGCGTTTCACTACACGCTGGGCAAATAGATCGACAGTTCTCCCGCTAAGAGCTTGCAGGAACATCACTCTACGAAGGCGGGATTTGACAAACGTGCTGTACTGAACAAGAGTCCAGTCTGTGGAATCTGTCGATAATTTCACACCATACCGCGAATGTGGTCGTTACAGGCGGCACTGACATTATAGTACACGGGTAGGTACCCTCAAAACATTTACCATCATATATTTTCTTCGGCATCATTTAGTCGACCATGCACTAATGTCGACAGTGTCTTCAATATAGAAAAAAACACGGTAAAATAACTGTGAATGGAATCAGTTTCACTTTTTGCATTTGGTAATATTGTGGATTTTCTTTTTTTATATTTGACAGGTGCTTGTTCGGCTACGACCTCAAAAAAAATTTCTAGGCCCCTAATTTGTTTGGTACCTACTTCTGATTTCGTTTTGTTGGTTAATTTCGTGTATATATAAATATTATTTCATAATTTTGAGTAAATATTTTTCGAAGTCGGTTTAATTATTTTTCATTCTGATTTTGACTTCCTGGATCGGTTTTTGTTTTATTTTGAGGAAGATGCAATGTGTATGTAGGTAGTACTGATCGTAAATCTAAAAACCGAGATAGAAAGGAAGTGGGTGAAAAAGTTAATGTACTAGATATAGCATGATTGTGTCACAGCTATAAAAATATAATTTCCTAACAGAACAGCATTTTTTTCTGAGTGTCTCCTTTAGATCAGTGCTATAGCGAGACATTTTTGAGTAATTCTACATTTCAAAATACAAATTTTTCTTTTTGTAATTTTGTTTGTAATGAATAAACTCAAAAACTATTGGAACGTTCTTAGTAATTCTTTCACCAGTAGAATGCTATATTATCACTGAGTATATTATGTTACTCTGATGTTGCTATAATTTATAAAGATATCACGTGGGCGAAGCTGCTGGCGGAAGCTAGTCCTAAGTATAAAATTATAAAAAAACGATACTGTCTCCTATGTTGTTCTTTTTTCTGTAGAGTTGGACTGCTTGTGTGAACTTAGTTCAGATTAAAGATTGTTATCGCACTTTGGTCAAAGAGTAAATGTATAACATGTTTTTTGAAGCAAAGAAAACTATAAATATTAATAATAATTGTAAAGTTTAAAATGTATAGAGGGATTTAACAGTATTATAAATGGCGTGGAAATAAGATCTTTATCATTATGCGCTTGCTCTAAATTTGCACTTCAAGGCAATCTCCGATACTTACAATATTTGCAAGACACTTAAACTTTCTTGCTTGAAGTATGGTAGAAATATTGTAAGAATGTAGAAGTCATTTTAACTAATTTTTTTTTTCATATTTTGATGTAATTATGGTCTTATTTTTTCTTTCAATGTAGGTCTGAAATTGTAGCACATTCTTTTTTTAATTTTATTTTTGTCTGCAAAGAACATGAGACAAGAAAGGACTTTTATCCAAATTCTCATGTTCTTTTATAAACTCTAGTAAGATTATAGTCATTTGAGCGTTGCAACTTTCTTTTTAGATTTAGCTTTTCGTATTATTGTTCTGTTATTATTGTCTTTTACATAGGTTGTCTAAAAGAACATCCGCTTACCGTTACTTTGGTGTTTCCAAGTCAAAAATAACTGTGATTTCATTGAATGACATTTTTTTTATTCATTCTCCATTAAAAGATTATATCCTGCATGCATGTGTGATCCGAATTTTTACAAGTGCAAGAATTTAATATACTCATAAAATGTAAAAATATATGTGGCAAGAATTTTAATTTACTTCTGCTGTTGTTATTTTGAACTTTCCGGTAAAGGTACAAGGTTTATTGTTGAGTGTTGATATCACAATTTTAGCAACTATAACATAAATAATAGTGAGATATTTAAGCGTAATGGTAATATATTACTTATTTTTTGCAGAATCAAACTCAAAACTGGTCAACCAGGAAATACTTATTGACGAAAATGTAACATTTCAAATGAGTAATAGCTCAGTAATGTGAATAAGAGTTATTACTAGTTAATAAGATCAGGTTAATTATCCCTCTTGAATTCAGGCTTTTATAGTTTATTAATTAATGGGTTTTCAATAACATTGATTTGAAAATTAATTAGGTAGGCATAGATTTTTATCATTAACTACCTATATTTTGAATATTCAAGAACATTGTCCTTTTTATAACTCATACATAACCGATGTATATTTGAAGGGTTTTCGTAATATAAGCGTGTTTCTTCGTTGCACTTTCTCTTAGTTGTTGGATAGTAAATAATGAGTTTTTTTTAAATGATATCGATGCTTAGAAGAGTGCTCCTAGCAGTTCGCATAAAGAATAAAAATACATATAAATATCATATTTTGAACGATATAATTAAATTGATTCACATTTTTTTTACATTTTCAATGACAATTAGTTTTATCCCACATTTAATTGAGAATTAAGATCCGTCTTTGCCATAAGAGATCATCGTTTGACCCTTAAATTAATACTTGAACAAAAAAAAAATAAACAAAAGAAAACAGTTCCATAGAAAACATAGCCAGGTCATCAATTTTAGCATAATGATATAACAGATTTACCATCCCGAATTACTGGTGCTGTAACTTAGTCCATTGGCACCGAGACCTCCATACCCACTCGCTATTGGGCTTGCACCATAACCAGCATAGCCGGACGCTCCATTGCCGTTATTGGTTTGGGGCCATGCGTTAGCGCCAACGTTGGTGGGCCAAGCATTAGCACCAACACTGGTGGGCCACGCGGTAGCACCAGCATTGCTGGGCCAAACATTAGCAGCTGTATTACTAGGCCAAGCGTTAACGCCAGTGCTGCTGGGCCATCCATTAGCTCCATAAACTCCATGAGCGCCACTTGCGGGCCATCCGTTAGTACCGTATACACCATTGGCTGCACCGGTCTGAGGCCAACCATTGGCAGCACCACTGTAGGCTCCGTATCCACCATATGCACCATTACCATAAGCACTGCCCGCGTATGCTGAGTTAGCAGGGCTCCATGCGTTCTGACCGCCATATGCCAAAGGATTAGCTCCAGCATATCCTAGACCACCATAGCCCGCAGAAGCAGGTCCATTATATCCAACAGATCCAACAGCAGACGGTGGGTGAAATCCAACAGCAGGATCCTTACGTACTACAGCGTTAAACCCAGTATGAGGATGCGAAGAATATTCGACAATACGCTTGGTTCCATCAGCTTCAAGTAAAGAGTATTGTCCAACAACGCTATCTCCAACTCGCTTTTCATGTTGGTCTTTGATATCACCGGTGTTAGGGTCTGATACTCCGTAAGAGAAGCTGGATGATCCCCCTGAAGCGCTGCAGCGAGCGACTGCTACAAGCAGCGCCACGAAAGCGAACTGTGGACATAAAAAATACAAGTAATACACAACGTCATAATTTATAAATGTCATATCAGATGAAGGTCAATTAAATGGTAAACATAATAATTGTAAAATGGTTTCTAGTAATCAAAGTGGATAGTAGAACCATTATAAATGTCAACTTGCTAGCCAATAATTGAACTGTCAAGCATTATTAATATCTCTGTTACAATTTTATTTAGATACAGAAAAATATTATAAAGTCACTTATTATCATAGAACTAGTTCATAATTAGGTTTGAGAATATATGTTGACTGCTTTCGAAAATAAATTGAATGAAATCATTATCAATGAGTACACCATTTTAAAAGATGAATGTTGATGAATAACATCACTCAAAACTCGTAAAGCCCTTCAGGAAAACCAAATTCATTTTATTTCATGATTCAAAACGTAAGAACACGTAACGATACCATGTTATAATTGATATCACTGCTGACAAGATTCATACGCATTCTATAAATATACGAAAACTTTATCAGAATCACTCAACCAAATCAAAATCTACCAAATGAATGAGAACAGTACCATCTAGCACAAATTGAGAACATGATAATTTAATACTAATTAGACAATATTGGGCAACGACACAAGAATTAAAAAACAAAATTTTCCCAAGTTTTTGAGATTATTAAAATTATTAACCAAATTGTTCTTTGTAGTTCTAGTTTACTCAATTACCTTTGAGAACATTTTTTTGTATTGTTAACACAAATACTGATGAGTTTAGAAGTTCCATGCCTTTATATAGGTGCTTTTCATAATCTTTAGTTTATGTGCAATCGGTTTTGCCGGAAACATTTGAGAATTAGTGTACCTACGATATCATGTATATCTCCTTACTTGATGTACTTTTAGCTAATGTATGTAGCTGAGCGGTATAATTATGGTTTTTATGTTTATCTTGCGCTGATAAGACGAAGTAATGGAATATATTATAGTTTGTATATACAATTGTAAGGATGCGATGACCTTTAGTATTTATTAGATCGTCTGCTTGACGTTCAGCACCCTAATAGCGTAACATACTTTCAATTAAAATCCGAGGGTTTTGGAGGAAACTCCGAATCCATTGCTTCATAGGTTTGAAAAATTCACGTGCTCAACAACGTAAATAACGCAATGAACGTGGCTGAACTGTCAAAATGAAAGGCATTGGAATGAATTGCCATTGCTGTGCTACGCAAGTAACCCGCAGGTTGCTACTGAAACTTTAAATATTTATTTGGGAATAAAATAATTGCCTGACGCCTTTTTGTTTCTTAGTAGCAGAAACATACCACCACATTACAATGAGGGGGTAAAAATAAATGAAATTCTAGTATTGTTCGTCCAATGGTCATCAAAAGTAAGATGGTAATGTAATGACTAAATCTAATATCACTCCTTATACTAGAAGAGGAACAGAGGTGTAGCGGAACAAGAGTCTTGAGGTTGTACAGTTTTATAGTAATACTTACGTACATATGAAAGTTTTGATTTCTTGATACAGCTGATTGAGGATCAATAATTTATTTAGTAGAACTGGCCCATTTTTCGTCTGCTTTTAAGCAGACATCTAAAGAAAATAGATGATAGTTTATTTTTAGCTGTAAACTACCGTGACACATTCAAAGCACATGTAAAAGTAGCAAATTGTTACTAGTTTATTTTCCATTGTCATTGAAGCCCCTATAATTAAACGGCTTGTAGTGTTTATAACATATACGTAAATATTAAAAGATATCATCTTAATTCAGAACAAGCAAATCGACATCCTAACATGTATTTAACTCATCAACGAGGCCAATGTTACCATTTTAAGTGCAAAATTAATTTACATAATAGGTATTTCAGTTCCTAATTAACCTCTGAAAGAGAATCTTTCGAAATTTAAGAGTAGATGTGAGCGCAATGATTTCAAACTATGACCCCCAAAACTACAATGCGGAGCCTCTGTGAGAATATAAATATTTGGAACTGACGGGGTTAAATCATTCACAAGCAAAATTCGAAGAAGAACACATAGCATCATGGCAGCTAAGGTAAATAATCACATTAAAACAAATACAATATAAAAATAATTCGACTTATAGTGGTTTGGGCCTAGTGTTGATCCTTGCGGTACTCCTGGATTTAGTGAAAAGTCAACTTTCCTATAGTTTAATTGACAATTGTATAGTCTTTCAACCATTCAGATCTTGATTACTAGTGTTGTAAGTAAATCCTCATTTTAATTCCATCCTGCCAGGACTACTAATAATTTAAAATTGTGTTTATTCCAGTTCATCGTCGTCTCCCTGCTGGTGGCATCAGCCTACGGCAGCGGTGGTTACTCAAGCTTCTCCTATGGCGTGTCCGATCCTAACACCAGTGACGTGAAGGACCAGCACGAGAAACGCGTCGGTGACAGCGTCGTCGGCAAATACTCACTCCTGGAATCCGATGGAACCAAAAGGATTGTGGAGTACGCCGCTAACGCTGCCACTGGATTCAATGCTGTTGTACGCAAGGAGCCAGCTGTTGGTGTTCATCCGTCTGGACCTCACAATCCCCTAGGTGGAGCTGCTCATGCACATGGATCTGTAGCTCACCCAGGACCGTTGACTCATGGACCCACTGCTCCCGCTCCTCTGTCTTCTTTGGCTGGAGGTGGCCCTCTTGCCCACCCTGGTGCCTTAGCTCACCCTGGAGCGTTCGCCCATCCCGGTGCTCTTACATATCCTGGTCCTCTTGCCCATCCTGGAGCCTTAGCTCACCATGGTGCTTACGGCCATGCTAGTGCTCTTGGCCGTCCTGGAACCTTTGCTCACCCCGGAGCTCTAGCTTATCCCGGCGCTCTCGGCCATGGTGGTGCCCTCGGCCATCCTGGTGCTTTCGGCCATCCCGGTGCGCTCGGCCATCCTGGTGCTCTAAGCCATCCAACTGCTCTCGGCCATCCTGGTGCCCTGGCCCACCCTAGTGGTCTCGCCCATTCTGGTGCTTTGGCCCACCCCGGCGCCAACCGTTACCCTGGCAACCAAGCTTACCCCGGCTACGCTGGTGCGACCGGTTTGGCTGGTCATCTTGGTAACCGTGGAGCTCCTGCAGTCTCTCACTACTCACACTCCATTGTTCACAACGCTGCTCGTCCCTACCCTGGTCCTTACGCTGGAGCCAACAACGGTGCCTACAGTGGTGCTTATGGTGGTGCCTACGGTGGATATGGTGCCCATGGACAGAACGGTGCCTACGGATCTCCTTTGGGACATGGAGCTGTCAACCCTCATGGTGGCCTTGCACACAGTTACTCGAACTCTGTTGCTCACCCAGCCCCTCTTAGTCATGGTAATGGTGCGTATGGTGCTCAGGGTCTCGGACCTGGATTGGCTTGGTGAACAAATGACTGCTACTAATCTGTGATTACGACTAATAAATTATGAATCCTTAATTTTGGTATTTTATTTAATTTGATTCCCATACTGTTACTAATGAATCAAGTTACTAGTTACGAGTAATACATCAATCAATCGTCTTTCTACATTAAGCTGTCTTATTGTAGAAACACGATTAATTGATGTATTTAGATATGAAGTTTATTGACGAACTCAAATTACATTCATAACAATTTCTGACAGCACATATTTCACACCGTTGAAATTGATTTTTTCATTCATCGAGTAGATTCAAAATACAATTACTTTAAATTGAACTTGTAGCAAAATTGACTAATAAAACAGTCACAGGTTTTTTCTCAGTAATATCTGTGACTCATTACAAAATACTATAGACGAACTCTCTCAGGAGACAAGGTGTAACAATGATATAATTAAATTAACGATCCGTATGTGTTTCACAAAAAGCGTGGAATTCAATGATGTGTTTGTTACTAAGGAGCTGACCTACTGTGCTTGTTAGATTGTGTTTGTGTTGTAAACAAAGAATTATAAGCATTTATACTGCACCTATTTCCTAGGTTAGACTTCTAAAATGAAGGTGTTTCATGTTTTGGTACTGTAGAAATAATGTTACATTTCTAATTATAATATTATTTATATAAAGTATATAAAGGCAAAAAAAAGGGGGAACAGCTCATTGGGCATCAACGTATTCGTCGTAGCATCGCTGTCAGTGAGAAAAGTGCTCAAAAGGCTGGCAGCGTTGCCATGTTGGATGGCAATGATATCAGCTATCAAAGCGCCAAAATTAACTTAAATAAATAGGCATTAGAGTTATTTTTAGCGTTTTGATAGCTCAGATATTTTAAATCTCGATATTGTGAAACTCTGGTTTCACTCAAAACTTTTTCAAACTCTATTGGAGCTCGTGGCTAAGCAATACCAGCCGCACGGGTCGATCCTTTAGGTTATGCTTGCAGGTTATCTTGCTGGGGTGGGTCTGTGGATGGGTGACCATAATTAACATACCGAGACTCCTCCGTGCCTCGAAAAGCACGTTAAGCCATTGGTCCCGGCTGTCATTTGTGGATCTTTGATAGTCTTTATGTCCCGTAAAGACTATCAAAGATCCACAAATGAATGGTCAGAAGCCCGAAAGTTTGACAACCAGTCTTACGAAGGGGTATCGTCTAACCTAGTTACTGGGTTGTGGAGGTCAGATAGGCAGTCGCTTCATGTAAAATAATAGTATTCTGCTGCATCCAGTTAGACTAGAAGCCGACCCAAACATAGTTGGGAAAAGGCTAAGCAGATTGATTTCTGCTAATCATGAAGTCAAAGCTCGTAAACATTTCAACTAACATTAATGATTTCAACCACTCATATTTTATCTCGATAGCGAAATAAGATATAAACAGTGCTACATAAAATGTTAAATAAGATTAAGTCATCCACATAAGTGAGCATAACTTTACAAGTGTTATTTTCATTAGGACAACCGTTTGCGTAATAGGCCCATTTCCTACTACACTCGCTACTTAATTTCGGTATATTTCCTAGAATTTGTTTAGTAATAGTAAAATTATTTATCTAGCACAATGCACGGTCATTCAAGGTGAGCTAGATTTTGCACTTAGTTTCGGTATTTTACTTGCTCTGTTATTAGACCTACGGAAACGGTTAGACCTTCTCGTTGTTACTTAGAGCTATTAACGCAAAGGTTAAATCGCTTTTGGAGCCGAATGACCATTACAGGATTGATTATTGGATTCTTGCTATTGTTTGATGAATATGACTGATAAATGTATCATACTTTTGTAATAATAATAATAATTTTGTTCTCAAAAGCTTTCTTAACTTTGAAGCCTGTATTAATAACATAATAGTGGTTGTTGTCCTTGGAAATAGATTCAATATCTTGGTAGTAAAACAAACAAAAAATACTAGTACTTCGAATTATTTTATTTGATCACAGCATCTTTTATTGGGGTTTCAGTATAAATAATTATTATCTTATCATTATTTAGTACAGGTGGGCGCCGTAGAGACCGTGAGCGCCATGAGCGCCGTAGGCGATGGCACCATGAGCCAGGGGAGCGGCATGAGCACCGTAGACTCCAGCGCTGTAGGCCAGGGGAGAAGAATGGGCGCCATACACGCCGGCGCTGTAGGCAAGGGGAGCGGCGTGAGCACCGTATGCGACGGCGCCATGAGCCAGGGGAGCGGCGACCGCGCCATAAGAGGCTACACCGTGAGAGTAGCCATGGGCCAGGGGAGCGGCGGCGTATCCGTGGGCGAGAGGAGCGGAGTATGCGATGGGAGCGGCGTGAGCGACAACGGGAGCGGCGTGAGCGACGACGGGAGCGGCGTGAGCGTAGAGAGCGGGGTCTTTGCGAACGACGGCGTTGAATCCAGAGTGGGCATCAGCGGCGTAGTCAACGGTGCGCTTTGTGCCATCGGAGTCGAGCAGCGAGTACTGGCCGACCACGCTGTCTCCGACGCGGGTCTCGTGCTGGCTCTTGACGTCACCGGTGTGGGGGTCGGACACGCCGTACGAGAAGCTGCTGTAGTCACCACCGTGGATAGCGCTGCCCTGAGCAGCCGCCACCAGAAGAGCAACAATCACGAACTGAAAATTGTTAAGAAAAGTTATAAAAAAATCTATTTTAAAGAAAGCTATTCTTTTGTTTGTGATATTGATGAATGTTTTCAGAAATTCCCAAACTTCACATGAGTACACAGTCTCCTAAAATAGATAGATGACAGTATACTTATTGTAAAAGAAAATCATCTCTTTGATTGTTACGAAGTGTTCGAAATACATAAACCCGAAACAAGATCTGTCAAATGCAGAAACATAAAGATACAAAGGGCTCAGTTTAACATGCTTCATGTAAGAGACAAAAGAAAATGGTTTTCTATTTTCTGATGAAAAGGAAACATCTCAATGATTTTCTTTTTTCTGCTTATTGTTATTCCGTGCTGCTAAGCTATTGATGCTCCACATGCATATTTTTATTGCTCATTAACCCTTTTCTATCGGTAATTTTTCAGCTAATTGAATATTTGAATGAAGGCTGTTTCCTCATTGGTTGGTGCGGTATCGTTTCGGTATAGTATGGTCGGTATACCGAAACGATGCTGCTTTCATTTACGAACCTGTCGTTATGTTTTCAGTATAATTTGTGCAGTACCGCTTAATTCATTGAAATAAGTTTGGTAAGCTTGCGGTACTGTTAGTGTACCGAGCATGCTGTAAAACGCGTGGCGTGAGCGGGTATCGCTCTGGATATTTCTACTGAGACGCGGTAAACCGAAACGATTCCGCCTTGCTTCCGCGTACACCGAGCCAATCTTGAAACGCTCATTGAAGTACAGGTACTCGGTAAGCTTTCGGTACCGAGTGTACCGAGCATGCTGATCCCGAACTGCTGACGTACCAACCAGTGAGTAAAGGGCCTTAAGTAGAATCCATTAAATGACGATTATCAATAAAACACGTGGCCCTACTAACCTAATTAAGTCACAATAAATAATTATAAACGTATTCCTGAAACTATACTACTAATCACTAACTTTTTTAACACAAAACATTTTCCACCACAAAAACTAAACAAAGAAAAATTAAAACAAACCTTAGCTGCCATTTTAGTTATTGTTTGTTACACAAGTAAACTGCGAATGATTAATCAGGGTTACCAATTCTCTTTATATACTATTCCTGTATGACTGTGAGTGTTCTATTAATAGGAAGTAAGAGACATGCAGCTAAAGGTCACGCATTTGAACGTTTTTTTTGGAGTATACATTTCGTCGGCATCGAGTTATGCGGAACTTGGTTAGCACTGACCAGTTGGTATTCTAATATCAACTGGTCAGCTGGGGTTCTTGTGAGTTATTTAGGACAGGATCCTGTTTTAAGTTATTTTCTATTTAGTTGCAAGTAAGTAATCGGGTATTGTAATGGGATTGAGAAAGTAAAATAAAAGATTTCTGGCAGTCGAAACCGTTAATTATGAATGAGTTGTCATAAAAATCGGGAAGTCGTAAAAATAAAGGTTTGGTTTGGATAAGTTAAATATTTTTAGTAATGTGTAAGTATATTTATGTGTTGGCTGACAAATAAGATCCCTGGTTTCGTTTTTTAAACAAAGTGGTATATAATTATACTGATGGACTCCATGATTTTTGGTAGGTTCGAAAACTTTGGCTTAGATGTAATGGTGTTATTCGCGGGAAAGTCCGAAAGGGATACCGTGGCCCCTGGCAACGTACAGGCAACTAAAGGAACACGGGTAGGTTTTAGTCAGTAAGAGTTTGACACGACCACCCGCTCCGCATAGAGCGGGAGAAGCTATTTAATAATAACGGAAACAAAAAAAAAAAGTGTTTTCCATTAAATTATTTTGCCAAGATGACTAGTTAGGCTACTAGCTACTGTTGTTCCGACATTCTTATTGTTCCTTGGTATTTCAGTTTTTTGCCCTTGATTTACACTGTGTAATATCTTCTGAGAGGATGGGACAAGTAGATAGGCTCCCTATTTATTTATTCTCTTTCCAATACTCGTACTTACTTGGCATAGAGGCTCTGATGTTAGAATCATTTTTGTTCCGAAGATTTTAGGGTTCTTACTGCCTAGCCCCCGCAAGGGACTCGTGGCTAAATTATAACAGCCGCACGAGTCGATTAAAGGTTAAGCTACGCTTGCCGCGGTTGGATTGTGGATTAGTGACCATCCATTACATATCCAGACCCCACCGTGCCTCGGAAAGCACGTTAAGCCGTTGGTCCCGGTGTCAATCGTAGATCTTTGAATATCGTTACGGGTAGTCAGTAGCTCAAAAGTTTGACAGCCAGTCTTACCAAGGGGCATCGTGTTACCCACTGGGTCGTGGAGGTCAGATAGGCAGTCGCTCGATGTTAAATACTGATATTCTGTGGCATCCGGTTAGACTGTAAGTTGACCCCAATATAGTTGGGAAAAGGCTAAGCAAATTGGTTGACTCACTAGCCCTTAGAGTATCTCACCTTATTAATACCCCTATCGAAGATATGCGTCCTCCGAAAAGCCACACAATGACACATTTAACACCTACCACCTTTTGTACCTATACCCATACTCCAATTCGCAATTATTTTAAATTTTTAACTTTCACTAGTCATTAAGGACAGACTGCGTATTTGGAAAAGACGACCTTCAAATTCACTGCATTCTTTACATTGTTGATGTTTTTTTATTTATTTAATTTTATTTCGGATATAGTCAGGCCTTCTTCGCACGTTTGAGTAAATAAACTAATTAAAGAGGTCAGATTGTAATTGGCTTTTCATGACTATTATAGCCAGTGAGTATGAGCGTGTTTAATTAATAAAATGTATCGAATTTGTAGGTGGTCTTAGATGCTAGCTTTACAGATTATCACAGATTCACATAGATACTATATTGAATTAAATGGTATGTGAACTTAGTACGAGTAAATCTATCAATCTATTAAAATGTAAGTAAGCCAAGCTAATTCTGAAATACAATGACAATCACATGTCCGATCGATCACACTGTATAAACAAAGTTTGATGATCGTACTCCATACATTTTAGATAATGGAGTATTATTACCGAATCTGTTCCATGAATGATTGGTTAGCCTGGGAACAAAATATACCTGAACTAACACAATCACCTAGATTTGCCTTACCTTAATGGGCTAGTTTCTGTAATTACCCTACCAAAAAATTACAGATGACATATCTTTTAAGGTTGAAAACACAACTCTAGCGGCGAGAATCAAAAATCGACGACTTGTTTCGCCAAAATTATTGTAGATGACGGTTTTGCTGTGCACGGTACTTTGTTTGTTCAGTCAAGCGTACATCAGTGGAAACACTAGCATTTCGAAAATCACCCTTACTGCTACGACATAAAGGCAATGTCAAATTATTACCACTGACTGATGTGTGGATAACAATACTATAGCTTTATCATATCATCGATCTGTTATTGCTTCTAATAGATACCTAACTGTTGTTTTGATAAGTCCTATCATGGACGTCAGGTGATTTACTTATTTATTTTATATAAAATATTTATTTATTTTATTTGTTTATTAGGCACTTCAACGACTTACTCACTAAAACATACATAGACAAAAATCACTTAAAGTTTTAGGTATAGCGAATACGTCACTTAAAGAAGTGCACAGCACTAGCATGGAACGTAATGACTATAGGACGTATGTGATACCGTTAGTTGAGTTGGTTGCAAGTTACATAATAAAGCGATAATAATCGTTCACAAGTACACACGATAGGAAGTATTTTATTAACAAAATACAAAACAAAATAAGATAAAACTGAAAAAGAAGTAAATGGAAGTGGATACAATTTTAATATGTTAAAAGATAATTAGGCGGCTCGTGTTGCACAGAGGTCTTGAGACTCTGAGCTGGTTAAAAGTCTCGTACGAAATTGACGGAAAGGGTTAGAGTAGATGTCGATGCTATTGGTTCGTGTAGCGAATTTATTATAGTTTCCCATTAGACGGTTCATGGGTGCGGTGCTACCAAGGTTAGTACGACTTGCAGTTGTGGCAAAGGTAATGGTTTCGCGACCAGATCTAGAAGTTATCTGTCGAGGTACAGCTATATTTAGTTCCGCCAAAAGATCAGAAACATTTAGCAAACCGTTAAAGATCTTATAAAGTAGGATTTGGTCTGTTACGTCTCTTCGGTGTTCAAGTGAAAACATTTTAAAATGATTTAGCCTATGACCATAACATGAATCACGTGGACAGCTAGGACTTCTAAAACAAAGATATCTGGTGAAGCTTCTCTGGATCCGTTTAATCCTGTTTACGTGAACACGGTAAGAAGGGTTCCAAACTGGAGATGCGTAGTCCAGAAGACTTCTCACCAGAGTATTGAAGAGCACCTTCAGGGTAGAGATGGACTGGAAATCTCGACATATTCTTTTTATAAAGCCAGACATTTTTGCAGCTTTGGCAGTGATAATGTCAATGTGTTTGACGAATGTGAGTTTAGAGTCGAGGTGGACTCCCAGGTCACGAATTGTGTCCACTGATTGTAATGCTACCCCATTTATTGAGTAAGACGTAGGTAAAGGTTTACGTTTTTTGGTAAATGTGATGTGGTAGCACTTTTTCACATTGAGGGACATGCGGTTTTTTAAACACCAATCGTGAACTGCGTCGAGGTCAGCCTGAAGTAAATTGACGTCGACAAAAGAGTTTATTTCTTTATAGATCTTCAAATCATCAGCAAAAATAGAGCAATTGCTGTGTTTTACTGAGAGAACTATATCATTGACGAACATGAGAAAGAGAATTGGGCCCAAGTGCGAACCTTGGGGGACACCAGATGTTGAGAAATAAATTGGTGACTCATAGCCCTTTACAACCACTCTTTGTTTTCTTTCAGTGAGATAAGATTTAAACCAGAGAAGCAACTGACCAAATATGCCGAATTCTTCAAGCTTCTTTAAGAGGATTTTATGGTCCACCTTGTCGAATGCACTGCTGAAATCAGTGTAAATTGAGTCGATCTGGGCACGAGAGTCCATCAATTTACTCACTTCATTGACGTAGTGGACCAAATTAGTAGTCGTAGATTTACGAACACAGAAACCATGTTGTTGGGGTGCCAACTGTGGATTAATGTGTGATGAAAGTAAAGGACATAGCAGGGATTCAAAGACTTTAGCGAAAACTGAGAGAAGTGAGATAGGACGGTAGTTCAGCACATCATTAGAGTCTCCCTTTTTAAAAATCGGTGTAACATTTGCCATTTTCCATTCCGTCGGAAACTGTGATGTCGCAATCGAATGGTTAACACTTTGCGGGACACTAAACGCCTATAAACGTGATAACAATAAAACTTTTATTGTGTCTCGTTCAGTGTCCCGGAAAGTGTTAAATATTAATTTAAGCGGTAAAGATAGACTACCAGCACATTTCTTTACAAATACCGGTGGCAAACCATCTGGCCCTGACCCTTTGCAGATGTTAAGTTTTTTCAGTGCTTTCAGGACATCTCGTTCCGTAAATACTACTCTTCCCAATGCATGTTGATGATACTTGGGTCTTGTTTGAGCTATAGCAGGTGAACCAATTGAGGGAGTAAAGTTGGAGGAGAAATGCTTAGCAAAAAGGTTGCAGACTTCATCACCAGTAGATGCTGTTTTATTTCCTAGACACATTTCCGAGGGAATATCGTTAGATTTGGACTTTTTCGCTTTGACGTAGGACCAAAAGAGTTTCGGATTATGTCTAATACTCTTTTCAGTGAAGCTTATATAGGTTTTGTGACAGCTGTTCATCATGCTTTTATATCTCCCCTCCAATAGTCTATATTCAAAGTGGTCCCTTGGGTTTTTATACTTTTTATAACGTATTCTAAGTTTTTCTTTTTCATTTAGGAGTCTGATGAGAGGCTTAGAGAACCAAGGGGGATACTTATCACTAGGTTTTTTTGATTTTGGAACGTGCTTGTCAACTACATCATTAAGGTACGTATATAGGTCTGTGACCATAGCATCGACATTGTGCAAGTCTGAGAAAATATGGTTCCAGACAATATCACTAATCTTGGCATTGATTAACGTATAATTGCCTTTTCTGAAGTTATATCTAACAGGAATCTTAGTCTTTAATAATGCAGGGGACTAGTTTAAGGGGGGATTTAGTTTTACAGCTGACAGAAAACATAAAATTACGAAGTACACAGAAAAATACGTTGTGGGCCCGTCTGGGTGTCTGTAAATGTGTGTGTATATCTATGCACGTAGGACTCAAGAGGCCCTACTGAGTTTATCTGAGTATCCGGCGTTTGATGGAGAATTTGGATAATCCCTGTTTTAAGTCGTTGCTTGTGGTATTGCCTAAGGGTTGCCTAAGGGGTTCTACAAAGTGTAATTTTGTGTCTTATTTCGATCATCTGCATTACATACCTATATATTTAGCTTATGAATTATTTTCTTCGAACTCTCCAATAAGATTTTTCTTTGTCCACTTTCATAGCGCTTTTGTGGGGGTTGTGTCGTGATTCGTCATAACTGTGTGTTGAATAAATTGCATATAGTTATATGCGTTCAGTCCATAATAATTATTTTCAGGACAGGGCCTTGACAAATGGGAAACCCTTTCAAAGCATTTCGTATTTCTAGAATACTTTTCAGCGGGATTGACATTTTCGGTAGCTTATGTCAGCCCCATACATTTTTAGAGTTCCACACAAGGAAAAAAGGGAATCCTTACAGGATCACTCATATGTCCTTTGTGTGTTTCCGTCTGTCACAGCCAGTTTGCTCCTATTCTGCTGAACCAATTAAGTTGAAATTTGGTACACATAATATAACATTTCTGTGACCCAAATACGGACATGCAACGTAACTAAAATTATTTTGAAAATAGGGGTCACTTTTCGCAAATTGGAAAATGAAAAAAAAAGTTTTTCAGACTTTACCGTGTGACATTAAATTACCCTTTCATTTAAAATGTCACACGGTACAGTATGATTGAAATCTCTCAATATTGTGCTAACAAACGTACATTTGCAGTTGGAATGTATGGGAGAACATGTTTTTCAACTACTATGTTAAGTTTGTTCTTGGGTTCATGCCAACTACGGAACCCTTCATTGTGCGTAGTCCGACGGCAGTTGACCGGCTTTTTGACTTTTCCATCATCGTTATCGCTCACGGAATGTTACTTTGTCTAGGCCCTCAAGGCATTCAATTGCATAGATCGAAATTCATTGTCCAGTTAAGGAAAGTCGTTTTTACTGATGGAATGTTTTTGTATAGGTCACCTTTGAATTGTGTCCGACTATTGGCGTCAACGTAATGAGGTCGCATTGTCTTAATAAAATGTTTATTTCCATTCACAAAATGCAAAAAGAACCTGATATTTCTTGGTCTCGTCCTGCAAGATCTTCAGCTAAGTGTACTTTTAGACCAAATTTCTTCCCGTGGAAGATTCAATTAGGAGCGGAAGTAATCGCAGCTCGTTACATTCCGATAGGATAAATACATGAGGATTCGATTGCCCTATGCATCTACGCTTTGGAATGGGCAACTAGCTTCATATTTCTGACTGACTGACCCTTGACAATACAAAACACTTGAAAATTCAAAAGTGCCTGTAAATGCTTTACTTGAAATAAATGCTTTGAGTTTGAGTGTGAGTTAATGGATAGAAAAAAAAAATCGGTTACTTATTACTCTCTATATATATAACAAGTACACCACAACTCTATGTAACATGTACATGTATGTTGTAACATACATGTGGATTTTTTCAGTTTGGCTTTAAGATAATTTAACTTGTTTGAAGTATTCATACGATGGACCTTCCATCGTATGAATACTTATAGTAAATGACGCAATACAAAATAAACGAGAAAATTGGTTCTTCGAACTATTTTATTTGTTCACAGCATCGTTCATTGGTGTTTCAGAATAAATAACATTATTTCTAAGCATTATTTAGTACAGGTGTGCGCCGTAGAGACCGTGAGCGCCATGAGCGCCGTAGGCGATGGCACCATGTGCCAGGGGAGCGGCATGAGCACCGTAGACTCCGGCAGTGTAGGCCAAGGGAGAAGCATGGGCGCCATACACGCCAGCGTTGTAGGCCAGGGGTGCAGCATGAGCACCGTATGCGACGGTGCCATGAGCCTGGGGAACAGCGACTGCGCCGTAGGTGGCTACACCATGAGAGTAGCCATGGGCCAGGGGAGCGGCGGCGTATCCGTGGGCGAGGGGAGCAGAGTAGGCGACGGGAGCAGAGTAGGCGACAGGCGCGGCGTGAGCGACGACGGGAGTGGCGTGAGCGTAGAGAGCGGGGTCTTTGCGGACGACGGCGTTGAATCCAGAGTGGGCATCAGCGGCGTAGTCGACGGTGCGCTTTGTGCCATCGGAGTCGAGCAGTGAGTACTGGCCGACCACGCTGTCTCCGACGCGGGTCTCGTGCTGGCTCTTGACATCACCGGTGTGGGGGTCGGACACGCCGTACGAGAAGCTGCTGTAGTCACCGCCGTGGATAGCGCTGCCCTGAGCAGCCGCCACCAGAAGAGCAACAATCACGAACTGAAAACAGAAGGATGTCATTATAAATTTAAATTGTTCAGCGCATCACTTTCACATGTAGATGGACTTTACAAAAGTCAGAAGATTAAAAAAAAAACAATGTATTTCAAAAATCAGTCTTTAAAAAAATACTTTTATCAATCAAGCTGCGTAGCCTTTTCCCAACTTTATTGGGGTCGTCTACCAGTCTAACCGGATGCAGCTTTTTAAATATTTTATATTTCCAATTATTTGATACTCAATAAGCATGCATTGAATGCTCCAAAAAACTTTCTCTGATTTATTACAGTCACAAATTTTATGACACAACACAAGACTATTTTCCACTTCATCTTTTTCACGAATAAACAAATTCAAAATTAAAACAAACCTTAGATGCCATTTTGTATAGTTATTGTTTGTTTCACAAGCGTACTGCGAATGATAAATCAGGGTTACTAATGCTCTCTATATATACTGTTCTTACTTGACCGTTTCTTTGGTGTTGATAGGAAGTACGACGGGCATGGAAGGTCACTGGTCGAGTCGAATCCTGGTATGCAGTGTGGGTAATTTTTAATTGAGTATTTTGTCTAACAATTGCACCTCGTCAATGGCTTTTACCTACAGCTTATTGATTTATGCATTGTCTTTCAGAAATCCTCTTCATATTCAATCATCTTCCTCATTCTCAATACAATCTTTGTCGATTCAGTAGTTCGTAGTTTATTGTTATTGCATCTTTTAATCTTTATAAAAAATAATACTACTCTGCTCTTTTTCGAGCAGTTATTGCGTAAAAAAATCCTACAAAACAGTATAAGCATAGCATAATCATTCCCACTGCTGGAACACAGGCGTCCTCTTTGTGAGGAGTGGGCCACGTGGGCCCAGTGCTTGCTGGTTGCATCATATCTTCAAAGTTTTGGTTCTAGGATGCTGGACAAAACATTATGCATTTGTACAATTGTGTAAAATTTGTGTGTGATTCAATTCAATTCAATTCAATTGATGAGATGCAAAACTATTTTAGGTATCTACAGGAATTTAAACGGTGACCCGTTGTATAAATGGTTTCAACCACTGCACCTAAGGCTTACATGATTTTTCTTTGTCACATCGATATAATTTAAATAAAAACTGACACATTATAAGTTACTGTATAGTATGATTCTTTAATGTTACCGCTAAATTTATCAATATTACTTATGTAATATAAAAACATTCTAATTAACCATTGTGTTTTAATTCAGTAATTTTATAATGCGTATATTTTCAAGATATCATCTTACTTACATTAATTACACTTATGTCTGAAACTGTCAAAAATTCGTATCGGAATTAAGGTCAGTTGAATCAACGATTTTTTTTTATAAAATTTGTCATAATGTTGAAACATGATTTCAGTTTTAGGTATTAGGTATCGCTTCGTCTCATGTTTTCAGTGGTGTGAAATATGAGAAGCCTATATCCAGCCGTGGACTGAAAAGATGATGATGCTAAAAAAAATCCGTCATAAAATTGCCTAGACTACTTCTAGTTGTAACACTTCCAAGTATTTGTTCATGGAAAATAAATATACAATTAGCTTATTCCCCCGCTTCGCCTGCGTCATCTTCAACATCTAAAACTTTACAGGCGCGGGTGGGTGTCAGCCTGGTCAAGTCCAATGTGACCTTCATCCGGCTTTTTCTCTCCAATATTCACTCCATCAGTTCTAAAATCTTGGTTTTGATCTTGGAAATTTGAGCTTGGGCCGCTCTCGAGTTCTTCGGCCACACAGTTTTTCACCTGCGTGGAGGTCAAAAATTATCGCACGGGCGGGTTCCCGTGTAGTAGTGCGTACTACTGGGATAAAATTATCCTATATCCTAACCCAGGTCATGGTCTATCCGTGTGGCACATCTAAATCCGTTCAGCCATTAAGGCGTGAAAAGGTAAGAGACAGACAGACAGTGTAAGTAGGTAAGTATTCCTTTTAACTCCTCCAAGTAAAAAAAAAGAGTGGGATATGAGTGAGTCCACATGAACAGGAATTCGCACCCAAACCAACCATTCGCTCTCAACCACTGGGCTTATTGCAGGTTTCAACTTGTGATGAACGAACGATGAACTTTTTGACGTACCTACTTTCAATTTCATTCGTAAACTAGTTTGGTGCTAGTGTTTTTTGAAGTTAAGTTCTTTCTTGGTAGGAAAATAGTTTGTTGCTAGAGTTTTTTGAAGTTAAGTTCTTTCTTGGTGGCTTATTTTGTGGGAAAAGAAACTCCACTTTTTTACTTTTTTTCTGTAGATACCTAATGAATTATTATGTCATAAGAAATGTCACTCTTAGTTTTGCTATAAAAAGATTTTATTAGTCCGACATGCAACTAATGTTAGTTCCTGGGCATTATTATCATTTGTTCACACCCAGAACCTACACCGTGTGTTCAGATTTCCGTGGAAAAATATCACACACAGGATACAGTTCAGTTTAGTGACCTTATTTGCATGTCTCTTATTTCCTATTAATACTACGTACAGTAACACTCATGTAGGAATAGTATAAAAAGAGAATTGGTAACCCTGATTAAACATTCACAGCTCGCTCGTGAAACAATAATAACATATCAAAATGGCATTTAAGGTTTGTTTTATTTTAATTGATTTATGAAAAAAGTGATGTTAAAAATATTTAAAAAAACTTACATTTCCTAAAAGTGACATCTTATTGAAACTTTAAAAAAAATATTTATATGGGAAAGGCTAAGAAAATAACACTTTATTAATACCTATAAAGTGTTATTTCCTTAAATGCTTGCTTGCTTTTTCAAAAAATTACAGAATTGATTTATGAAAAAAGTATTAAGTTTTTGAAAAAAAAAAAAATGAGTAGGTACTTTTTCTCACATTTGCTAAAAGTGACATCTTACTGAAACTTTTAAAATAAATTATGGAAAAAGTCTAAGTTACTAAAACACGATTTTGACCTAGGCTTCCATCATCCTTATAATAGGTACAACAAGTCGTTTCTAATAAGCATCCTTCTGTTTTCAGTTCGTGATTGTTGCTCTTCTGGTGGCGGCTGCTCAGGGCAGCGCTATCCACGGCGGTGACTACAGCAGCTTCTCGTACGGCGTGTCCGACCCCCACACCGGTGACGTCAAGAGCCAGCACGAGACTCGCGTCGGAGACAGCGTTGTCGGCCAGTACTCGCTGCTCGACTCTGATGGCACAAAGCGCACCGTCGACTACGCCGCTGATGCCCACTCTGGATTCAACGCCGTCGTCCGCAAAGACTCCGCTCTCTACGCTCACGCCGCTCCCGTCGTCGCTCACGCCGCTCCCGTCGCCTACTCTGCGCCCGTCGCCTACTCCGCTCCCCTTGCACATGGATACACCGCCGCTCCCCTGGCCCATGGCTACTCCCACGGTGTAGCTGCTTACGGCGCGGTCGCCGCTCCCCTGGCTCATGGCGCTGTCGCGTACGGTGCTCATGCCACTCCCCTCGCCTACAGCGCTGGTGTGTATGGTGCCCATGCTTCTCCCCTGGCCTACACTGCTGGAGTCTACGGTGCTCACGCCACACCGCTGGCTCATGGTGCCATCGCCTACGGTGCTCATGGTTCTCACGGACTTTACAACGCCCACCTGTACTAAGTAATGTGTAGATTATAATGTTATTTATTCTGGAAAACTAATGAACGATGTTGTGATTAATTAAAATTGTTCGAAGAACCCAAAAAGTTTTTTCAATTTGTGAAATGTGAAACCCCAGGAGGATATTTTGCTGAACCTGGATCCTACAGACCACCTTCATCACCATAGTCCATGTTATTACCAACGGTAATTACCAAATTTCCAAGAATATACTATTTCACTACCATCCACATCCAATTTAGATAACTTTCATCAAGGTGCCACGCACTTTTTGCACGTACTGCAGGATGAAATTTTAACTAACAGAATCTCGTAATTCGCCTCGTCGTAGTCTTTTATTTATGGTATTCAATTTCTGCTGTGTAATTTTGTGTCTTATTTCGGCCATCTGCATTACATACCTATGGATTAAGCTTAATTATGTAATTGAACTCTCCAATATGATGTTTCTCTGTCCAGTTTCATAGCGCTATTGTGCTGTGTCGTGATTCGTCATGAGTGTTGTATGAATTTTATAGCGGATGTGTTCAGTGCATAATAATTATTTTCAGGATCTTGAGAAGGCCCTAATAATTGGCAATCCCTTTCAATGCGTTTTATTTTTCTAGAAAACTTTTAAACGGTATTGATATAAATATGGTTTTCGGTAGCTTTTGTCAGTCCCATACATTTCTGACTTTTCCATCATCACTATCGCTATATATATGTATAAATTTAAGACGTATGAGGAACAGGGTGTAAAGTTCATTCATCCTCGATAGAAAGGAAGGATCCTCCAACCAGACGGATGTAGGGACGGACGGGTCAATATCAAATGTCGTGTCTGGTGGGTAACTGCCCGACGATTGATGTCGGAAAGTTATAACACGACGGCACACGGCAGCGGCGGTTGACGGATCGATTGGCGCAGTAGTTAAGCGATTGACTACTGCGCTGCGTGTCGCGGGTTCGATTCCTGCACGGAACAAATATTTCTATGACCTACAAGTAGTTGTTCCGGATCTGGCTATTTGTGTATGTGAGTTTAAATGTTTGTTAATGCACCCACAATACAGGAGAAATTCCTAGTGTGGGGCAACATAAAAATAAATAAAAATCTGATCGCGAGGAAAGTCTTGCGGAAAGTATTTTCTCTCCTGTTACCTTTAATCCATCCAAAGGTTGTCTGTAAAAGATCGCTTTAAGCGATAACCGCCCATTGTGTCACCCTATGTAAAATATCTAAATTTATATCTTTAATTTGTATGGTGCACAATAAAGAGTATTCTATCTATCTTCTATCTAAAGTCTGCTTGCGGGACGCGGGATTTGTGTGACGTCAGGTCTTTGATGCGTAGTTCGCATGTAGCGTTGTATATGCCACCAAAGAATGTTACCTAGTCTAGGACCCCAAGTCCTTAATTTTAGTTTAATTGAAATTTACCTTAATTGCTAAAAACGGGGTTCAATGTCCAGCTAAAGAACGTCGTTTTTATTAACGGAATATTTTCGTATAAGTCGCCTTTGAATTGTGTACGATTAATGGCGTCAAGGTAATGAGGTCGTATTAATTCTTAAAATGCTTATTTTTGTTCATTAAATGCAATAAAAATTTGATATTTCTTGGACTCGTTCTTCAATATCTTCAGCCAAGTGTAAATACTTTTAGACCAAATTTCTTCCCGTGGAAGCGAATCAAAGTAGTCCCAGCTTTCTCGTTACATGAGGTTAGGATAAATCTATGAGGTTTGGATTGCCCTAAATATTTATGGATGGGAACAAAAAATCGGGTACTACAGTAATTGCTACACTGTATATATCATTTACATGTACGTGTGTGTGTAGTTGTTATGTACATAACATGTTACAAGTGGATTTTTCATTTTGGCTTTAAGTTAACCTTGTTTGAACTAAGGTCCACCGTAAGAATACTTTTTAGTAAATAACGCTATATAAAATTAACGAGAAAATTGGTTCTTTGAACTATTTTATTTGATCACAGCGTCGTTCATTGGTGTTTAAGAATAAATAACATTATTTCTAAGCATTATTTAGTACAGGTGGGCGCCGTAGAGACCGTGAGCGCCATGAGCGCCGTAGGCGATGGCACCATGTGCCAGGGGAGCGGCATGAGCACCGTAGACTCCGGAACTGTAGGCCAAGGGAGAAGCATGGGCGCCATACACGCCAGCGTTGTAGGCCAGGGGTGCAGCATGAGCACCATATGCGACGGTGCCATGAGCCTGGGGAACAGCGACTGCGCCGTAGGTGGCTACACCATGAGAGTAGCCATGGGCCAGGGGAGCGGCGGCGTATCCGTGGGCGAGGGGAGCAGAGTAGGCAACGGGAGTGGAGTAGGCAACAGGCGCGGCGTGAGCGACGACGGGAGCGGCGTGAGCGTAGAGAGCGGGATCTTTGCGAACGACGGCGTTGAATCCAGAGTGGGCATCAGCGGCGTAGTCGACGGTGCGCTTTGTGCCATCGGAGTCGAGCAGCGAGTACTGGCCGACCACGCTGTCTCCGACGCGGGTCTCGTGCTGGCTCTTGACGTCACCGGTGTGGGGGTCGGACACGCCGTACGAGAAGCTGCTGTAGTCACCGCCGTGGATAGCGCTGCCCTGAGCAGCCGCCACCAGAAGAGCAACAATCACGAACTGAAAATAGAAGGATGTCATTATAAATTCAAATTGTTTAGCGCATCACTTTCACATGTAGATTGGCTTTTCAGAAGTCAGAAGATTTAAAAAAAACAAAGTATTTCAAATGTCTGTCAATTCAAAAATCAGTCTTTAAAAAAATACTTTTATCAATCAAGCTGCGTAGCTTTTTCCCAACTTTATTGGGGTCGTCTACCAGTCTAACCGCATGCAGCTTTTTAAATATTTTATATTTCCAATTATTTGATACTCAATAAGCATGCATTGAATGCTCCAAAAAACTTTCTCTGATTTATTACAGTCACAACTTTTATGACACAACACAAGACTGTTTTCCACTTCATCTTTTTCACGAATAAACAAATTCAAAATTAAAACAAACCTTAGATGCCATTTTGTATAGTTATTGTTTGTTTCACAAGCGTACTGCGAATGATAAATCAGGGTTACTAATGCTCTCTATATATACTGTTCTTACTTGACCGTTTCTTTGGTGTTGATAGGAAGTACGACGGGCATGGAAGGTCACTGGTCGAGTCGAATCCTGGTATGCAGGGTGGGTAATTTTTAATTGAGTGTTTTGTCTAACAATTGCACCTCGTCAATGGCTTTTACCTACAACTTATAGATTTATGCACTGTCTTTGAGAAATCCTCTTCATAGTCAATCATCTTCCTGATCCTCAATACAATCGTTGTCGATTCATTTGTTCGTAGTTTATTGTTATTGCATCTTTTAATCTTTATAAAAAATAATACTACTCTGCTCTTTTTTCGAGCAGTTATTGCGTAAAAAAATCCTACATAACAATATAAGCATGGCATAATCATTCCCACTGCTGGAACACACGCCTCCTCTTTGTGAGGAGTGGGCCACGTGGGTCCAGTGCTTGCTGGTTGCATCATATCATCATCTTCGATTTGGTTCTAGGACATGCTGGACAAAACATTATGCATTTGTACAATATGTAAAATTTGTGTGATGCAAAACTATTTTAGGTACCTACAGGAATCTAAAGTGTGACCCGCTGTAAAAATGGTTTCAACCACTGCACCTAAAGGTTTACATGATTTTTCTTTGTCACGTCGATTATATAATTTAAATAAAAATAGACACATTATTAGTTACAGTATAGCACACCCAAAAAAAAAAATAAGTAATTAATTATGATTCTTTAATGTTACCGCTAAATTTATCAAGATTACATAAGTAATATAAAAACATTCTAATTAACCATTGTGTTTTAATTCAGTAATTTTTATGGAGTATATTCTCAAGATATCATCTTACTTATATTAATTACACTTATGTCTGAAACTGTCAAAAATGCGTATCGGAATTAAGGTCAGTTGAATCAACGAACTTTTAAATAAAATTTGTTATAATGTTGCAACATGATTTCAGTTGCAGGTGTTAGGTATCGCTTCGTCTCATGTTTTCAGTGGTGTGAAATATGAGAAGCCTATATTCAGCAGTGAACTGCTCTAAGCCTAGCATACTTCTAGTTGTAATACTCCCAACTATTTTTTGTTGGAAAATAAATATACAATTAGCTTATTTTCCAGCTTTGCCTGCGTCATCTTCAACATCTACGGCTTTACAGCCGTGGGTGCGTGTCAGCCTAGTCGAGTCCAACGCTTTTCTATCCAGTATCTCACTCCATCAGTTCTAAAATTTTGGTTTACGCCATCTGAGAATTTGAGCTTGGGCCGCTCTCGAGATCTCCAGCCACCCAGTTTTTCACCTGCGCGGAGGTCGGAAATTCCCATGGGATAAAATTATTCTATGTCCTATCCCAGGTCATGGTCTATCCGTGTGCCATATTGAAATCCGTTCAGCCATTAAGGCGTGAAAGGTAAGAGACAGACAGACAGTGTTACTTTTGCATTTATAATTTAAGTAAGCAAGTATTTATTTGTGTTCCTCTTAACTCCTCCAAGTAAAAAGATGAGTGGGATATGAGTGTGTCCATATGAACAGGAATTCGAACTGAAACCAAACATTCGCTCTCAATCACTGGGCTATTGCAGGTTTCAACTTGCGATGAGCGAACGATGAACTCTTTGCCGTACCTACTTTCAATTTCATTCGTTCATTACTAAGTTCAGGAAACTGGTTTGTTGCTCGTGATTTTTTGAAGTCAAGTGCCTTTTTGGGAAACTCCACTTTTAACCTATTTTCTGTAGATAAATAATAACTTATGTCTTAAGAAATGTCACTCTTATGTTTGCTATAAAAAAAGATTTTATTAGTCTGACATGCAATTAATATAAGTTCCTGGGCATTATTATTTCGATCTTGATTTGTTCAAACCCAGTAACCTAAACCGTGTAATCAGATTTCCGTGGAAAAATATCTGCTGTTACAAACAGGATACAGTTCAGTTTAGTGACTTTATTTGCATGTCTCTTATTTTCTATTAATACTACGTACAGGAAGTACTTTTTATACTGTTCCTACACTCGTGTAGGAACAGTATAAAAAGAGAATTGGTAACCCTGATTAAACATTCACAGCTCGCTCGTGAAACAATAATAACATATCAAAATGGCATCTAAGGTTTGTTTTATTTTAATTGATTTATGAAAAAAGTGATATTAATTTTAAAAATCTTACATTTCCTAAAAGTGATATCTTATTGAAATTTAAAAAAAATATTAATATGGGAAAGGCTAAGAAAATAACACTTTATTTGACCTAGGCTTCAGTCATCCTTATAATACAGAATTGATTTATTAAAAATTTATTAAACTTTTAAAATTGATTCTGTTACTAAAACATAATTTGTCCTAGGCTTCCGTCATCCTCATAATAGGTACAACAAATTGTTTCTAATAAGCATCCTTCTGTTTTCAGTTCATGATTGTTGCTCTTCTGGTGGCGGCTGCTCAGGGCAGCGCTATCCACGGCGGTGACTACAGCAGCTTCTCGTACGGCGTGTCCGACCCCCACACCGGTGACGTCAAGAGCCAGCATGAGACTCGCGTCGGAGACAGCGTGGTCGGCCAGTACTCGCTGCTCGACTCCGATGGCACAAAGCGCACCGTTGACTACGCCGCTGATGCCCACTCTGGATTCAACGCCGTCGTCCGCAAAGACCCCGCTCTCTACGCTCACGCTGCTCCCGTCGTCGCTCACGCTGCACCCGTCGCCTACTCCGCTCTCCTCGCCCATGGATACGCCGCCGCTCCCCTGGTCCATGACTACTCCCATGGTGTAGGTGCTTATGGCGCGGTCACCGCTCCCCTGGCTCATGGCACTGTCGCGTACGGTGCTCATGCCGCTCCTCTTGCCTACAGCGCTGGTGTGTATGGTGCCCATGCTTCTCCCCTGGCCTACTCTGCTGGAGTCTATGGTGCTCACGCTACTCCCCTGGCTCATGGAGGCATTGCCTACGGCGCCCATGGCACTCACGGAATTTACAACGCCCACCTGTACTAAATAATGTTTAGATTATAATGTTATTTATTTTGAAAAACCAATGAACGATGCTTTGATGAATTAAAATTGTTCGAAAACCAATAATATTTTTTCAATCTGTGAAATGAGAAACCCCAGGGGGATATTTTGCTGAACATGGATCCTACAGACCACCTTTATCATCATAGTCTATGTTATTACAAACGGTAATTACGAAATTTCCAAGAATATACTATTTCTCTATCATCCACATCCAATTTAGATAGCTTTCATCAAGGTGCCACGCACTTTGTTGTACGTACTGCAGGATTCAATTTTAACTTTAGAACTAACAGAATCTCGTAATTCGCTTCTTCAGGAACTGTCCACCAACAAAATGACAATGCAATTGGAATTTCAAGCAAGGTTTCTATAGCAGGAAGAAAATATAACATTAACAACAGTACACCAAAACAAAGAAATAAGTAGCTACTTAATAACACAGTGACGTTCATAACGCAGCCTTGTAGTGCAAGCCGCAATTACGACACTACCACGTCATAACATGAACAATCTACAAGCATTCGTGTTAATTGTACGATTTATAACCAAGTCTTGTTACTAAACATTTTGTGAATAGATCTCACAATTAAAGAAAGATGTTATCGTTGTTTTAAACATCTTTTTGGTTATAGTTGATGGTACAGTACCTGCTTAATTAATTTAGTATGAAATATAATTACAAACGATAGATGAGTTGTGTTAAAGACTACATTTGAAACAAAAAAGGGTGTGACTGCTGACTCCAATGAAGACTGATAAAAGTATGAGAAAAGATATGCTGAGGTAACGATAAATAAATTGGAATACATATATAAACTCACGCCTTCTTCCCATGGGGGGAGGCAGAAACTACAGAATGCTACCTGCTACAATCCTTACATACTCCTTTTGCCTCGTTTACGTTCATACTTATGGTCATACACACACGCCGGTTGCGAGTACTACGCACCTGTCCTTTCTGAAGAACATCACCCATAAGGTCAGTATATGTCCTCCTAGGGCGTCCTTTCCCGGCGTTTCCAGTCACATCTGCCTTGTAAATACATTTTATTAGTCGCCTTTCATTCATCCTCTCAACATGACCATACCATCTCAGCATACCCTTTTCAATTTTTGTCACTACATCTTCTTTTAAGTCACACGTTGTCTTATCACATTTTTCTGTCCTTATTCAGAATTATTTTTGAAAAGTCATGGTATATTTGCTGAGTTATGAGGTATTTGTGCTCGGTGCTAGACATGGAAGAACACTCACGACTCACGCGGGTTACTGGACAGGCATTCTTGTTTACATTGTAGTTACTACAAAGCATAATTATCTTCATAACTTATCGTCACACTACTAGGCTATCATTAGGTTAGGCTATTATGAGCAATGGGTAGCTCGCCGTCCGGTAAGGACCAAGCCCGGGTCGACGGCGCGTTGTGTTCCACGCGCGCCTCAAAGAGTGTCAGCGAGTGAAGGGGTCCGATGAGACCATTGCCTGCCGGGGTTGCGGGAAAGTCCGAAAGGGATACCGTGGCCCCCTGGCATTGCACAGGCAAGAAAAGGAACACGGGTGGGTTTTAGTCAGTAAGAGTCTGACACGCCCTCCCTCTCCACTAACGCAAACGCAAACTATGCCTGTGTTAGGAGACTCCGTTCTTCCATATCTTAGATTTAATTTTACATTTAAATATTTTTATTGTATTTACGTATTTATTTTACGTACTTATCTTGAGTATGTATCATGTGGTAAGAAGCGTAATGTACATGATTTAGTTACCTATATAATTAGCAGTTATTTTACACATAGTAAGGTTACTTTATGTAAAATAACTGTTTCATTAATAAAAATCAGTTATCACTAGAAAGTCAGAAAATATATAATTTTATTTACAGATCCAATATTTACAAATACGAAGTCGGTAGTCTTGGTTTAGTAGTAGCGGGCGTAGGGGAAGGGAGCACCGTAGTTGATGGCTCCGAACTTGGCGTAGCCGAAGGGAGCGGCGGCATAAGAGATAGGAGCGGCGATCGCGGGAGCTGCAATAGCAGGAGCAGCATAGGAGATTGCAGGAGCAGCGTAAGAGATGGCAGGAGCAGCAGCGATGAGGGCAGGGTCCTTCCGTACGACAGCGTTGAAACCTCCGGCACTGGCGGCGTAGTCCACAGTGCGGCGGGTGCCGTCAGACTCCAGCAGAGAGTACTGACCATTCACGTTGTCGCCTACACGGTTCTCGATCTGGTGCTTGAAATCTCCGGTGAAGGGATCGGCCACGCCATATGAGAAGCTGGATAGATCGCTGGCGTTGGAAACGACCATCAAGGCGAAGAGGACGACGAACTGCAATAAAATAAAAATAAGAAATATTGATTGATTACCTTGGTTATATGGTCTTTGGTGACGGCAGATATTCCAGTTTGAAGAACAAGTCGAATTCTATGTCTTAATTATAATTTACTCAAATAAATAGTCTAAGTTATAGAGATCAAGTACTATATTGAAGTTTTATGTTAATAACTTAATTATTGAAGATGGAAAAGATAAAAGAAAACAAGAGTTTACCTTCACAAACATTTTGAAGGAACGTTTTTGTTGCTGTGACTACGTCGAAGAACCCTGTGAGTATGATGCTCTTCACAGCACCTGCCCAGCTTTTTATATCAACTGACAATTGTTCCAGTTTTATTTTAAATGCATTTATTATGAAGAAATTCAGGAAGTGTCTTAAAGTCAAGTTCGAATCAGGGCGATGCACCGAATGGAAAGGTCTCAGATCTCAGTTGCACGTACGTGTATAAATAAACTAGTTTAAAATTATCTTATGTCTCCACCTTTTAAGTTACTCGGATTACGAGCACACAGGCTTTTTTTAAATATATTTGAGTCATTGTCAAAGTATCAAATTATCGTTGACACGAGCGGATCTAAACTGTATTGTATCTACTCAAAGCAGATCACGAAAATCAAAGAAAAAATACGTCAACAAAAACTCGGAAAGTGATATTGCAGTTTTTTTATTTCACAAAAAAATACATTACATACATTGCAGGATACATATCGAACTATAGATAAAGAGTATTAATTGTTACGTCATTAAGGTACACTTCGCTATTTTAAGTAATTTCCTTTTGAATACTGACCGCAACGTAGCAAGGCTATTGGAATCCGGTCGACTATTACGTAGGTACTTTATCACTTAGTCACTCTCATAGATATTCATAGGAAAATATATACAACTTAAAATATAAATGCATAATATCAGAGTCCGTTTCACTTGCCATATCCTTACAAACAGGTCTTGATTTAAGCCCAAGGGTTATGAGCACTATGGGTGGTAGCTCCATGAGAAAAGGTTTGGGCGATAGAAGACCTGGATATGGCAATAGAAGTGGGTGCTGGAGAAGGTTGGGCACTGGGAGTGGGCCAAGCTTGGTAAGACTGGGTACTAGGAGTGGGCCTGGCTTGGTAAGATTGAGCACTAGGTGTGGGATAGGCTAGGTATGATTGAGCACTAGGAGTGGAATAGGCTTGGTAGTTCTGGACTGCTAAGTTCGAGTACCTAGTGACGTCGCCGTTGCTTGCTGGCCCCGCATGAGGGGTGGGCACTGGTCTGCCTTCATTGTTGACAGTAGCTAGAAAGCCTGTGTGATCATCGGCTCTGTAGTCTACCGTCCTTCTTACACCATCTGGTTGCAGCAAGGAGTACTGTCCTAGTACTGTATCACCTCGTCTACTCTCTTGCTGACTTTTAATGTCTCCTGTGTGTGCATCGTTGACATCGTAAGCGAAGTTGTAGTTGGGGTTCGCATCGTATCGAAGTCCGAGAAGTATTGGTGATTGGGGTCGATGTAGAACCATGCAGGTGGCTGATAACAACAGGCCGGAGAGAACTGCGAACTGTGGAATAAAGAGAATGATTAAATAACGGTTGAAAATAACCATTAGCAAATTTAAATTATCTATGCATGAAGAGGTTCTCGACTACTGAAAAAGATAAACACGTTTGAATAACTTTGATGTTAATGAATTAATTTGAGTACAAAATGGATGCTGCCAGGATTATAGGTACGTGATGAAATTCAGTTCTAAGTCATTTTATGGGATAAATCGAAGCCTATTTGATAAACCAAGATCACTGGGCATAAAATTACATTACTGTCAAAAGACAACACAATGTCCATTACTTACTGAGCCTTAAAAATCTATTGAACTATAGAAATTATTTATAGAAAATAAATTACCATGAGGAACATGATGATATTTTTATATTTGGTTGTCACTTCCACAGTTGGGTGAATTGTGATTCTTCGTAAGTTTTCCAACAATTTATATACAAAGTAAAATGAAAATTAATACTGTTTGTGCAATACATATCGAATTTCTAAGAGTATTAGACCGAGAATAGAACTGGTCCTAGGTGGCAACTATGTCTAACGTTATGAAAAAAATTGTAGACGAAGGCTTAGTTACCAGTACTATAAAGTAATGGAAGCCTAATCTTTGTTCAAGGTGCGTTTTTTCTTGGAAGAATCAAGTGTCCTGGGGCCGTATTATGACGTATTAATGCCACCATTATTCCAGTGTGAGTGAGAGACGGAGCTATACAAGGTCGCTAGCACCATCCTTTTTTCGCAGTGGAATAATGATGGCATTAATACTTCATAATGAGGCCCCTGTATCTACGCAATCTTATAAACTATAACGGGTCCTGCGCTCATTAAGGAAGGAAGTTTTGAGAAAATTTTGCAAGCATAAGCATAAGCATCGAGAAAAATTGTAAACTTAAGATATATCCTTTTATTCACACGATTCCATTACAGGATGTGATCCGTCAGCTACATTAAAGATGATATCATAATGTAGTTTTCCGGTTTTCCGTACCCTAATTAAGTAATACACGATCAATTGGAATTTGAATCGTTTCAAAACAAATTGATAATCCATTGCATCATAAGTTTAAAAAAAAATTGTTCAACAACGTAAATAACGCAATGAATGTTGTTGAACAGTCAAAGAGAAACAAATTAACCGTAGGTAATCGTTTACGAAAATGTGTAATTAGATAGCTGGGGCGGCAGTCACGACATAGATAACGATCGCTATACGACCGAATTCGGTCGCAAATTCCTAGTAGCGTCCCTAGATGCGCGCGACGTGCTTCACAAGCACGAAAAAATCCCGTACTTGTGAAGCTCGTCACGCGCGTCTAGGGACGCCATTACGACTTTGCGACCGAATTCGATATGTCGAGACCGACGGGCCTGTTATCAACCTAGACGCGCTTTAAATTCGGAGGTTTTTAAAACGCGTCGGTAATATTGTTGTTTTTCCAGAATCTAGCTCTTCTCCTTCTCAAAATATTGCTCTGATACTAGAACAATATTTTGAGAAGTAGATGAGAATTCAGCTGTCTGCTACATTCTCTGCTAAAGGTCGAATAAGATAGTTATAATTATAATTTGTAAGTGCCTAAAGACGAAAGTCTACAACCAGTGTGTGTTACCAGTGATAACATACGGAACTGAAACTTGGCCTCTCACTATGGGCCTCATAAGAAAGCTCAAGGTCACTCAGCACGCTATGGAAAGGGCTATGCTCGGTGTTTCTTTGCGAGATCGAATCAGAAATGAGGAGATCCGCAAACGAACTAAAGTCGCTGACATAGCCCAACGTATTAGCAAGCTGAAGTGGCAGTGGGCGGGGCACATAGCGCGCAGAACTGACGGCGGATGGGGCAGAAAGGTTCTGGAATGGAGGCCACGTACCGGCAAGCGCAGCGTAGGACGTCCACCCACAAGGTGGCCAGACGACCTAATAAAGGTTGCAGGAAGCTGCTGGATGCTGGTCGCTTCCAATCGGCCAATTTGGGAATAATCGGGGAAGGCCTATGTTTAGCACTGGACGTCCCATGGCTGAAATGATGATAATGAATTATAATTTGTACCTACAACTATCGTAAAATGAATTAAGCTGAAGTACAAGTGGTTAGTCATCCGATACAAAAGTCAATAGATAATTGAAGAGAACGGAGCTTACAAATTATGTACAATCAATCGCTTATCAGTAATAACAATTTCACATTAACAGCGCCGTTATGTCGTAGTTGTAAGGGAGATTATTGAAGTGTAAGTGTTACCATTGGTCAGTGATTGACTGTACCACCAGACAAGTTGCCAGTTCGTTACCTACTATTACTTCCATAGTAAGATGTTTGCGTCACTTGGATAATATCATTATAATAACCTACTTATTATCACGGCCATTTTTCCTTAGAAAGGAAATCTTAATTCAATGTGTTTTATTGAAGCCTAATATATTTACATAATGTATATTATGTTTTAATTGCAATTTATTATGAGAAAAAAAAATGATTATGATTTTAACAGAAGACCAAGGCGTAATCTTCTTTCAATCCAGGAGATAGTAAACTATGTTGGTGCGAGGCAGATAATCGTCTCTCATTCTCTGGCAAATACTGAAGCAGTAAATATCAAACAACATAATACATTTGCAATACAATGCGCACTCTAAATTTGGTTGACGACAGAATAGATCTTATCTCATGTTCACTGAGTGAGTTTGCAAGGGTAACGAAATTAATTTATTTATTCAGTGAATAGGATATCAGGATCACTTTTACACGTCATATTAATAAGTATTAAAAATAAGCTAGATGAAGTCGGTGTTTCCTATCTGACTACTTTGAGAAGAAAGGCCGAAACAAATTCAGACGTCGCAGTCTTTTTTAAATTCCAGACAATCATCTAGGTCAGCCCATATGAGGACTATGTAGATTAGTGTCTGAAATGGTATTTTGAGGAAAGAACCACACATAATTATTTGAGTGGACCTGTCCAGTCAGTGCAATCATTTGTCAGTAACCGTGGAGCTCAACTCAGAACTTAAGGAGCTCACCGTTACAGGTGTTATGTTTTTAATTTGTAAATCTGGTCTGGCATGGATAAAACGTAAATTATTTCATGACTCTTAATTAACGACACACTACCGAATTGGGACATTGTAATGGTAGCGTATGTATGTAAATAAATAAATTAAACATAAAATACCAACTTTATGACATTATTTATTATCAAACACGCTTTGTACGACAGAAGTGCCAACCAAATACGCTGTCAAACATTTTAATTAGGGAAACGCCCACCGAACGTAATATCGTATCGTTTTTATAACATGTCAGAAATTCACTTATTGAATGCGGAATTACGAGCAATAATGGTCGGCCTTGTAAATGCACGCCCGCGTTCTGGTTGTGGGCCATTACAACTGTTCGGTGTTGGCTATACTGCGAGCGGAAAGCGATTTTGCTTTTGTTCTTGTACGTATTTGATTTGGTAGGAACTGTCTAAGCCTCCAGCCACTCAGTCAACAAAAAGATAGTCGATTCTGGCTATTATCGCCACCTCCTGATAAGTTCCGGTTAACTTACCTTGGCTGATTCGTTGTAATACTGTTTGTTTTTTTTATGTATCTGGTAGATAAGTGTAGAATAGGCCGCCTAGCTTCTTAACTGAGAGCTTTTGCGATCATAATTATTTCGAATACCTATTATGATAATTATTCAGTCATGTGCCCAATATCTACCTAACATAAAGGCACCTTTCCTTGTAATAAAAAGTGTCCGAGCGGTTTTCACCAAATCGCTCACAGTGAAACATAGGGTCAACAGTTTTCCATAAAATTATAATGAATTCCGACACACATTGGATTTTATTTTAATGTTTCATTAATTTTCTTGTTCTTTGTTTTGATACAGTGTATAAGACAACGTTTATTTGGGATCAGAACACAGAATTAAATCCTCTAGTACGTATATAATATTATTGCAGGGACCAACGTTGTTTTTGAGTCCTTTCATAATATACTGAACGTATGTTATCTTTCGGCGGGTTAGAGGTGTATGATAACAGCATTTTGAACTACTGTGCATGTCAAATTGTATAAATAGAGATGATTAATAATTTACAGGCTCTCTGCAACAACTTACTTTATTTTTTTTACTAAAACAAAATATTCTTTTAACAATATCTACGATAAAAATGTCACCAACCGTAACAACACTCCACCGTGGTTTATTTCAAAGAGCAGCATATCATATAAACAGCAAGAAATAAAACCATCTTTGCTATAATTATCATTAGGCACATCTTAAAACGTTGTGTACCATCAAACCAGTTTAATTAACCGAAGCAAACATACGCAATCTTATCGGTTCATTACGTAAGCTCATCATATTGTAAAAATCGTGCTCATCTCAGACAATTCAAGTTTACGTAAGTTCGACCTCATAGTGACCGGCCGTGGCATTGAACTCGGGACTGCACGCTGCGCTTGCCTCGAGCGCCGAAAACTGACAACCGTGGTTGCATAATGTATGGTACAAATTAGAAGATTTTAGCGTTTTGGTTTGTTGTTAGAACTATTTGCTGCATCTAAATTGAGAGCAACGAGCGTCTAGCCTGAACTGATAATCATAGGTCGATAATATATTTTTTTGCGTTATAAGGTAATCTTACCTAGCAAGCTTTCTTATGGTATTTTTTTTGACAGGTGATTTTGTGAATACTGTTCTGGTATTCGGTTTTGTTTTGGAGCTGACAACTACAACCCCATAACCGTCTCTTCAAAAGACTGAGTAAATATAGTTTTTAGCTGTAATTTTTTGTTGTTTGAACCTCTGTGTCACCTTACAAAATCGACATTCTCCTTATGTTATTTAAATTTCTTAGTATCATCTTAGAAGTGATAGCCTAGTAGTGTGACCGTCGAACTGCAAAGTCATAGGTCTCGAGTTCCAACCTAAAGCACGCACCTCTGACTTTTCAGATTCATCTGCGTATTGTATAATTATCACTTGCTTCAAAAGCGGTGAAGGAAAACATCGTGAAGAAACCGGCATGCCTGAGAGATATTTCTCGACGGCATGTGAAGCCAAGTCAGAGGCTTGCTTAGTCACTAACCACAGGAAAAAGATGAAGAAGTATTTTCATAAATAACATACAGCTTTAAAGAACTTTATGATAATTACTTCTATCACTTGTCAACCACACAAGAAGGTTTTACAAAATAATCTAATGCTCAACTCTTATAACTTGCACCCTAACATAACGGTGAGCGATTCTTCGGTAATAATTTTTTGTCTCACCTGATGTAACTTGCTCTCACGTTCTGGTTGGCAGCTTGTTACAACCCGATTCAAACATAATGGCGGCTCGGAACATGAAGCGAGTCGCTGCGCAGTAACGAATTCATATGTCAGCGGGAGTGACAGAGGGGTGGAGTACTGTGCAGTGAGTAGCTAAGTTCCGAGCCCGGCATGCAGTTTGAATCGAACTTATACTTTTGTACTCTCATTAAGTTATTGGTACAGTCACGAGCTTTAATTTGGGACCCACCTAAGGTTGAATATCGTGTAGCAAACTTTCGCCATTTAGAGCTATTATGTTAACGCTGTCACTGCACAAACAATAAACGTCATAATGTTTACCATCGACAACTTTACGTTTCTAGGGGCTAACGTCAACTGGAGCGAGGGCAAACGATCATTACCGATTTCCGAGTAATAATTACTTTTTGGTCCTGTGGTCCCATAAGAAAAAAGAAACAAATAAAAAAGAACAAAATTATATTGTCAATATATGATAGCTAGTCAACTAACCCGCTTATTCTTCAAACCTATATTAGTTAAAAAGTTTTGTCTCTTTCTCAAACATAAATATCAAAGTGACGGACCAAAACAACATATTTAAAATAAAATAGGTTTAAAGGCCGTTTATGATTATGGGGGCTTAGAAGATTTCAGCTAAAATATTGATTAATAAAATCTTTAGAAAAACAAAGTTATTTATTCTTTATATTTATTAAGACATTTATGACACAAACCTCAATCTTAACACAATTATATAGAAAGCATGGTTAGCGGTGCACAAAATAAACACTTATCACCGAAGGCTACGACTAAATTAATTTAAATCTCTCCAGTAATTGTTTTATCATAAATATTCTCCCTTCGACTGTGGGAGGTCCGCGTCGGACCGTAAAAATTTGGGTACCCTCTGTTAAAGGTCCTTTCGGGGGTCGCGCGTGATTACGGCGTGTCTGGTTAAAACGACGATATCTCCGAAATTACGTTAGTTAGCTCGCTACCAGTTATATTATTGGAATCGTTATTAAATTAGCTTACAAGATATGTATACATTAGTATAGTTTTGCCTTGTAATGTATTAGTAATTGTAATGTATGTTCAGTGTGAGGGAATATTTCCCAGTTTTTCGTGTTAGGGTCATTATAATTAAAAAAATAAACCATTACTTTAAAAAGTGTTTGTTAAATTTCGATAAATACACCCTATTTCACATAAATAAAACAAAAGAACACACCATCCTATACATTTTTTTCATGCCACAAGCAAAACAAAAGAATGACGTAATTTGCACGTGCGGCGTTCCGAACAAAACAATGGGTATGTTTACGGTTCTATTCTGAGAACGCGATAAGCCTAGTGGCTTGGGTTTGTTATTTATAATAATGTTTGGCCTTTAAACTTATTACATTCAAAGTCTCAGCTGTTTGAAGTGTTTAGTTTAACAGTATCGGCTAACCGAACCCAACACTAGAAAACGGGCGCAAAAAACACCCACTCAAACTTTGGATCACTGTTTAAATTCTGTTGCCTAAATTTGAAATCTAAATCAACATTCTACATTTTGAAGATATTTACAAATCGATAGGCACATAAAAAAGGCATGCTGCCTAATAAAAAAAATACACAAATCAACAATCAAAACGAACAATTTCACAAAAAATTTCACAAAAAACACAAGTACTTAAACAAGGATGATGGAAAATATGGATGCGGCCAATACTGTCACATTTAAACAAGAAAAATATAATTTTAAATCAAAAACATTTTACGTACTTGTACATAATATTATTATTATTTTAAGTATTTTAGCGTATATATTATGTATAAATTAGGTAAATAAAAAAAATAAAAATAAACTTAAAAACGAAGCAGTCCTCGTTGTGGTCTTCGAGTGAGAAGAAAAATTAAAAACATGTATGCCTTTCCTGTGACAGACAGACAGACAACGAAACAACAAACAAACAACCAATCTTATGTATATATACATGCACACACGAACACACACACACCCAGCTACTATATTTTCAGTTCCAATACGTTCAACAGTCAGACTCGATTTCAACCTCCTTTTTTGAAGTCGGTTAAAATCACGAATAAAAAAAAACTCAAAAATATAAATATATAAATATAAAAAAATATTCGAATTCAAATCTCGGATGCCGCATCCATATTTTCTATGATCTATAAAATCGTACAAGATGGCGGTTTATCCCTGTTCGTGATTGGTCCGTTCGGACCGATGACTAAATGAAATTTTGATTTCAATAATTTCGCTACTAAAATACTTTAATATTATAATTAAACGCCTAATATCAATAATACGATACATAAACACATACGTAACAACCATATTTTGCATTTCTGCTAATAGTAATACCGCGAAAATACCACGAAATGTTCGTCGACCACGCTTCAAATGTTTTCCATGTTTGTTGAAATGACTATTACTGCCCGAAATCTTTATGAATTACACTGTTTAAATAATCAAAAATGGTTATTACTTACCCAGGCATGTTATATAACTCGCAAACCACACACAGTACACTCACAATAAAATATTTTTAATATTTACGTAAACACGGCGCGCGTGCGAAATCTCGACTGCGGAGCGGGTGCGGGGCTCGTATGTTGTCAGTTGGTACCGCGTCATTCGGTATGTTACAGACTTGGACGGAGTTAATATGTCTTTCTCATTTCGTCTTCTAGACTCTGTGCAAGTTTAAACGAGATAGGCACAGTTTTAATATGCCATTTATGTCAAAATATGGGACAGATAAAAACACGGTCCGCGTCGGACCTGCCACAGACGATACCCAAATTTTTCCGCCCGACGCGGACCTCTAACAGTTGAAGGGCCGCGTATATCCACCTTCATTGTCAATCACAGCCTGGAGCCGGTTACGCATGGATCCAATCAATTTGTCACATATGTCAGTACCCCTTAAACTTTCCCAGACTGTGAGGCAGTGATCCATAAGTGCTTCTCTAGTTCTTTCGTTTCTATTTGACCATTTTTGAACCATTAAGCCTCATAAATTTTCTATAGGATTTAAATCGGCACACTTTGCAGGCCACGGAATACGATTTAAATTTGCTCTATTATTGTCGAACCAAGTTCTAACGATTCTTGCCGTATGAATTGTTGCGTTATCTTGAACAAAGTTTATTGGAGCAACATCTTCTTGTGGATAATATAGTTGCAATGTTGGAAGGACACTCTCGTCTAATAAATCGACATAATCTTGAGCAGTGGCCCTGGGTGGTAAATTTATTAGTTCTCCAATGCCGGCTGAACTAATCCAGCCAGACATGTTAACTGTAATGCGACCAGACGCGTTGTTAGCTATGACGTGGTCTTCCGTGTATCGCGTCCTGTCAATTCGCCACAAATGTAGTCTGCCCGTTTGGGAAGATTGAAAAGTCTTTTCATCGATGAAAGCCGTCGTCGTCCAATCAAAATTTAGATACTGACGTGCGAAAATAAGTCGAGTAGCTTTATGGGCATCCGTCAACGCAATTTTTTTTGCAGGCCGCCTGTGATGCAGTCCCATAGCTTTAAGATGCCTTCTAACTGTTGAAGGGTGGACTTCAAACGCTTCCGCAAAATGCCTCGTTGGCGTAAATCCATTCATCAGGTATTGCCTTTGCATCAAGCGGCTCTGCTCTTGTGTTATAACTTGCGGGTGATGGTTGTTTCGTCGTAAGTCAATAATATTTTCCTCGTTCCCGTGGCGTCGAACCCAGCGGCGAACTGTGTTTCTTGTCACATTTATTCGTCGCGATATCTCGTGAATGCCTACTCCTTGTTCGTGCAAATCAATAATTTGGAGCCTTATTTGGTCACGATTAGCCGCAAGCATTTTATTAATTGGTAAATTATATTTTGTGAAAATATCACATTAAACTATTTTCTTAAATGACACTGACACGACACATGTTCGTAATTAGAAAATCGTAATGATAGCTTTTTGCAACGAGGTTATCATTTCATAGGTCGATTAGATAAGACATTTTATGTCTTAACTTGACATTCAACATTTCAACCTTAAAGCAAAGTTTCAAAGTTTCGACCTTATTGCATTATGATTGTTCTAACAACATTTAACGGAAATGGGTCCCAAATTAAAGCTCGTGACTGTACTTGTGTAAACAAAGCTTGTTTACATCTCATTGGCGACTTTGAACATATTGACCTAAGGGTTATTACCTATGGGATTATTATACAGGGTGTAAAAAAACCCATCACATAGCCGTTATCTAGGCATCCTATACATCAAAGTAACTAAAATTGAGCAAAAATGATTGATGGGAAACTGACTTTTATTTTTGATGTGAAATAAAAGAGTTATTTGCGGCATGGGCAGCTTGCAATGTATCGCACCGAAATTATTGTTATTTTGGGTATAATTATTTATTTTAGATCTCCAACAAAGTATACACATAAAAATATACATTGAAATCATAAAAAACGGTTCTTTTACATGCAATACACGCGTGCGTGTTATAAGCAATGGTACAGAAGTTGTTGGGGGTTTAAAAATGTTATTAAAATTTAAAAAATATTGAAATGTTGACCTTCAAGGTTACGGAGGTACGTAACCAGAATGTTCCCAGGTATGGTCCACCATTTTTCCATCCGTTATTTTATCAAAACTTAGTCCCTATTTTATTGCATTACATCAAAAAGCCAATTTGTTATGCAAAATCATATTACGATAGAGCTGCAAAAAAATCTAGTAGAAACTAGGTAGTCAATCTTTAATCAAGTTTTTATTAATTACATTAATTGAAACCGCACTAAATACTTTACAATGTAATCAATTTTGAAATGCTAATACAATTTGAGTGTGTCTGTAAAACAGAAATAGGACATTAATTCTGCGCGACTATTCATTTTGCATATTAATGGGAAGCCGATTGATTGATGTCATAGAGAGACATTAAAATACAATTACGATAAATTATGAAATATTTTAAAGAATAATTTTGTAAAGAATCGATTTGAACGGTCTACCTGAAAATAATAAATGTAACGCACCTCACAAAATAAAATAATTGAGTAAAAAATTCTCAGGATAAGACTGATGATCAAGATTTTAACCGCTTTTATTTGTTGTCCAGAGGTAAGACCACATGTCTCATACCCAGAGGTCGGTTCATTCCCAGCGGGGGCTTTTTCTATTTTTATTTTTAGGTTGGTGGTAGGGCTTGTTCTAAGTCCGCCTGGTTAGCTAGCACTATCTTATATAAGTCTGTAGCCATAACAATGTTAACAGCATCCTTGTGTTTGGCAGTTAGAGGTTAGATAGCCAGTTCCTCTGTGATTGAGGATTTCGGGTGAAACTCACTTCCACCTTCGGATTTACCATCAGGTGAGATGAAAGCAAAGAGGCTCCCCGTAGCGGTAAAAAAATTAAAAAAGTCCTAGCTGTCATCTAAGAAATATTTAAAGGAATGGGAATTTATCATTGTCGTACGCCGTCTGTAAATAGAAAGCTAGCTGGTACCCGCAGGAGGAGACGCCCTGGGCGTCGGGAATCGCAGGTCGATTCCCGGCCACCGTAGGCGCGGGCTTGCGGATGGTGAGCAATGGTTAGCTCGCCATCCGGTAAGGACCAGGCCCGGGCCGACGGCGCGTTGTGCTCCACGCGCGCCACAAAGAGATGTCAGCAAGTGAAGGGGTTCGATGAGACCATTGCCTGCCGGGGTTGCGGGAAAGTCCGAAAGGGATACCGTGGCCCCCTGGCATTGCACAGCCAACAGAAGGAACACGGGTGGGTTTTAGTCAGTAAGAGTCTGACACGCCCTCCCGTTCCACCCAGAGCGGGAGCAGTCATTTGATGATTTCCCATCCAAAAAAAAAAAAAAAAGCTGTAGCTACTGGTACCGATAGCTTCTATGGCCACTAGGCTATTTATAATCCCTCAGCAGGATATAGCCTCTTAGAGTACCTCTAGTTTAGCCTGCAGCGTAGTTTGCAAAAAATCAAAGTACGTTTAGACGACCTTCCATTTTTTTTGCAAATCATTAAGCCGGCGTCTGTATGTGGTTGTTATTATATCACAGTATATTGTTAAGTGTTTACGGAACTACGAATTAATTTGCACGCCCACATTAAAACTGTGTGTGATATTTAATATCACCAACACTTTTAGAGCTTTTGTGGGGTTAATTAAGTCGGTAAGCAAAATGCTGCTTTTTATTGGAGTGCAATTTGTTTGCTTATTGGTTCATTTGCACGAATTTACTCGCCCGAAAAGTTCAGGAAATAGTACACCATCTTTACTGCATAAAATTGAAAATGTGCCAATTGCTTTCTGGAGTTATAAAAAACAAATTGAGCGTCGATTCTTCCGTTTCGGGCGAGTAAATTCGTGCGAATCAATCAATCAGCCAATTTGTTTTTCTAATACCAGTCCATTATCTTTGCAATTCTTAATATATCCTTTTATATTCCTATTGGTCTGGTCAATATTGGAAATGATGCATTGTATCAATGGATGGCTTGTATAAAAGTAGAGCTGCATGCTCTCAACCTAGTATTTCATAAGGAGTTCACGACATTTACCTACCAATGAAAAAGATATCCTTACTTAATTAAATATTATTATATGTCTTGCCTGTGTCTTTAAAATACCTGGGTAATACCCTTTCTGTCAGCAATAATTATTTAAGGCGTATGTAATTGTATTTATCTTATAAGCTTGCTCAACATGTCCTTATGTTGGAAGCTGATACTCAAAGTGCGGGCTTTTAAAACATAAGGAAAAATGTAGCAGGTGATCGCGATAAAATTAAATACTCTTATCTTATTTTTACAACGGTTTGTCTGTATTTAGACAATGCATGAGATACCTTATTTTTTAAACAAAAAGTACTAGTTGTTCTAGCTTAATTGTACAATAGCACTATGTTAGATCTCTCCCAATAAATGACATAAAACTGATGACAATATATTTATATGTATAAAAACTAACGACATGTCCCTGCTTTGACCTTGGTGGCGATATGATGTCAAAAAATCTACTAGATTTTTGTCCTACTTGATGAATTATACACGTAAACTAAATTCTCTAAAAGATGGTGAATACCTCATCGAAATACATAGTGTAGTTTAGAAGAACCAAACACACACCGCTAAACATGAAAAATTATTCATTAGAAAAATAGATAAAGAAAAGAAAAGCACCAAATTGACCTCAAAAAACAAAACATGATCAAACAAATGACATAATACATAACAGAAAACATCTTCAAGAAAATTAACATAAAGAATTCTCACGATGTAATGTATTCAGACAGATTACCATAGAGATGAGTAATGCTGCTCATCTCGCGGTCGATGGCACCGATCGGATGAGCTTATGAATGGAAGCACGTGGTATATGACAGGTGACTTTATAGGCCCTAGGTAGGGTTGTCTCAAACTGAAAAATTGAATTTTTTGTACTGTGAAAATTGTTATGTATACTTTACGCTAGGGAATGACAACGGGGATAATATACCGTTCTATGTTGGTGAACCCTTATTAGGTAACCAAAGGCCACCTTTGGGACCTGTGGTTACTAGAGTAGTTCCAAAGGTGATCATCTATACAGTCACCTGAAACGTACCGCGTTAACGCGGCTCGATGCCTTCTGTCATGTCCCGGGATGTCCCAGTTATTTAGATAGGATATATATTGCCTTAAGAAGGTCCTTTATATGACTCCTAATTTGCTGATTGTACAGGGTTATTTGAGAAGGCCGCAGGAATCCGCTGGATGCGGGAAGCACAGAACCGGTCGAAGTGGGGGTGCTTGGAGGAGGCCTTTGTCCAGCAGTGGACGTCTTTCGTCTGAAATGATGATGATAATAACACGGTTATGTCTTTCAAAGCGTTTAAATTTTTTGCTTCTGAATTCTGACTAATATTATAAATGCGAAAGTGAGTTTATTTGTTACGCTTTCACGTTTAATGGCTGAACGGAATTAGATGAAATTTGGCACATGGGTAGACCATGACCTGGAGAAGGACATAGGTTACTTTTCATCCTGAATCACTGACGAAATCGCGGTAAACAGCTAGCTTCGAATATTATCATTAAATTTAAGCCAAATATTATCATTAAATATGAAGCTTTAAATTATAACGGCACTTTGTCCGCCTTTAAATAGATTGCTTTAAAGACTTTTCCGGGTGTTTATTGGACCACTTTTTTAAGTCAGACACATTAGACACTGTCAGTTTCGATAATTTGTTTTGATAGCCCTAACTAAGCGCTTTTATTAAGTGTGTGTTGCTCATGATTTTGATAATCACACTTTTTATTGAATGAAGAACAAGCCATACATAGCACAGCAAGTATGTTAAAAAACCGACCACGTGCGTGTCGGATCATGCACAATGAATGGTTCCATAATTCAGATGAATTTATTCCTAAAACTACCTAAAATTCTACTACGTTACGGTTAATTCTCAAACTGAAAATGTAAGTTAGTAGTCGCAAAAAAAAAAAAAGATAATACTACAAATTAACGATTTTCTGACTGTTTCCTTTACTTGTGCTGTGAGACCTTGCTTCCCGCCAAATTGTATGATTCAAGGTCATAACGGAAGGTACCGTAGAGGTTTTGATTTATTTGCAACATTCAAAATGATGTCGCTTAAATGGAAGTATGTTTTAAGCCCCATCCCGAAATATCCTACTCCTTTTCCAGACGGAGCTGCATGCCGAATTACAAGTGATGGATTTTTTTTACGAAGCGAGACCTAACTAGAGTTTTCCATGAATGTCGATGACATTCGACCAGCTATCAATGAATGAAACGATCATCAGATTCGTGATTAAGGCACTTAGTGACAAAGTCGACTTATGTCGCATGAGTTTGCGGTTTTGATGGAATGCGGATTGTGGGCGTTTAATATGGCTTAGTACAGTCAACAAATTAAGTAGATTTTTTTCACTTCGAACGATGGACATTTACAGAATCTTTTTTTCCGCTCAAGAAAGTAAATGATTATAAATACTAATAGAGAAGCCGTGATTCATGTTTTACTTGGTGTATTACATAATACGGACTTCAATTAAACTTGGGTTTATTATAATGTTCTAAGTGTAACATAGGAGAGTTCAACATGGTTCGGGCGCCATCTTGGCAGCCCTGTCGACTAGTGATGTTCTTATACAAATAGTGATGTTACCTACTCATAACAATTCATTTATGTTTTTCCTCTTATTAACTCTAGTAGAAAATGCGTTTATTGTTATAAAGGCTGCAAAGCGAACAAAAATATATTTATAATAAATTTAGAATTCGATACGTTTTGTCTTAAAACAAATTAAAATCAAGGATTTATGTGCGAGATCGTGCTTTCTTTGATCAAATAATAAAACGCTCAACATGATCATTTATTATCAGCCTATAATTGTTTTCTACGGTCCATTGATTGAACGTTTCCCACTACACCTTAAATTACTAATCAAATTTGAGCACCCACAAAGCAATTTTATGGAAATTAAACCAGTCACTTAACTCGTAAAATAAAACAACGATCTAGTATGTAAGTGTTTTATATCAACACGCTTTTAAAATAACTCTTCGCTATTTTTAACCTCAGTCATGAAAGTAGTCTTCTAAAAATATACACTGTACTTTCTGACGCTGTCGGTACTTTTCGTCGAATAAGATCGAAATCGGTGCGCACACGCAGCTACCGACAGCAGCCAAGGTCGTTACATTGTACACAGATTTCTTTGTTTGTACAGACACGGAAAAGTAGGCAAAGAGAAGGTTTAAAACACGTGATAAGGTACACGTGCAATCTTGTGAATGGTATAAATGAGGGCCTATGGTGGGGGAATGCTTTTGTTACTGTCAATCAGTGCTTGAATTAATTACAGAAAACTTTAATTTATTGTTATAAATAAGGTGTGCTAGCCACCGGCACTAGGGTCGATGCCTGCCGGGGTCGCGGGAAAGTCCGAACGGGATACCGTGGCCCCTGGCAACGTACAGGCAACCGAAGGAACACGGGTGGGTTTTTAGTAAAAAAGAAAAAAAAAGAGGTGTGTTTTACAGTAAAAAAAAAGGAATTCTTGATCCCATCAATAGTTTTGCAGTTTTGGCTCAAGAGGGAACAAGTTGTTATTATATCACTGAGTATTAGTATTATAGTTTTTTTTTTTTTATCAAGTCATTTAATTGACTCTTTTTTTAAAATTCCAACTTTAGTTTTGTTACCATGTGCGAGTATTTTGTTGTGATTTTGAATGGTTGTATTGCTCTCATGCAATGTGAAGAAATCTATAATCTATTATTCCTCCTATATCCTAGTTAGTAATTTTATTATGTACCAATCTTTTTTTTAAAACATTACTTGAATAGTTGTTCACCTTTTTTAATAAGAATGTTGTGCTTGCCATAAGTAATGTATTTACACAGTACTGAAGAATTGTGGTTACCATTGTTCCTATCCTTGTAAATATGTAGTTGGTGTGTCTTGCTCAATAAATAAATATCACCAGATTTCACGTATTGAATAAAGATGTACTATCGAAGAACTTCATATCCAAGCACTGTAAAGACTATTTCTGCTTGCAGCGCTCGGCCACTATAGAAATCTCATCAACCAATAATATCGCAGCATCAGATTTATGATGTGACCCTTGTTTTTGTAAATGAAAAAAAGACAGTAAACATAAAAAAATAGGAAATACTCATCTTTGTTTCTTTTGTTCTGTTCCTAGTGGTCGAAAAAGACAAAAGCATCTGTGATAATTTTAACAGAGCCTACAAAAAGCACGGACAACACAAACACTACAAAATATTAAGTAATATTTTGTCGTTTTTGTTATTTTTTCATTGTTCGGCGTAAATAGGGGCGTTAAACAGATGTGGGCATCGTGTTCACGGAATTTTGTTTTCAAAATGCTTAGATATGAAGTTCTTTGATAGTACATGGGTTATCCTTCTGTAAATATTTCTATTCCATGCTACAAACTCTGCACAAACTAATAAAGGCTAGTAAACCGAGGTTATTTTTACTTAGTTTTTGCGTCAAATGATATAATTCGCGTGCGGAGAATGGTCACGGTGATTCAGAGAAGTTAGCAAAGATTGAGGGTCAAAGTTTTGGTTTAACCTTGTAATTTTTAGTTTCATTTAAACATTTTATTTTTGGATTCAATTGCTCTGTGGGTAGAAAAGTTATCAGATGTTGTTTAGTCATGTAATTCTGGTAGGAAATTCCTAATTTGGTTTGTCGACCAAAGTCGTTTTATTATATATATTTTTCGGGAGTGGCACGGCGGTTTTATTTGGGTTGCTTGCTCAGTTTATGATGTAATGACTAAGTAATTCGTGTATTATTAACTTTTAAGTTTTTTTGCCGCCATCACGTAGAGATAAAGTTGAAAACTCTCATTAATTTTACCCAGCATCCATGCCTCATTGAAATTATATATAACTTCATTGGAAAAGGTATTTTGCAAGAAGCTCGACTATTACTGGAGAACACCTAGTAGTTATCAGTATTATTACGATATCAAGCTGTTTATTGAAATACGATCAATTGGGTAGGTACTTACATACAATGTACGAAATATTATAATAACATAACGTCGCGCTTTATTTCCTCGAAAACTTGCGCAGAGGTGTACCTGTAGTAGTTACTCCCACATTTCGCCAGTTATGTTTAAGTCCCATGTAATAGGGGGCGAGCCTATTGCCATCAACCGGGCACAAATCCAGACTCCGGGCTGCTACTGAGAAATTCCAAATAGAAAAACCCAATAATACTTTGCCCGACCCGGGAATCGAACCCAGGACCTTATGCTCAGCAGTAGCGCTTGCGACCACTAGACCAACGACGCAGGCTAATATAATACTAACTTATTATAGGTACTTTTATGATTTTCTTTATTATTGACACGAGTTAATAACGCCAAATAAAACCGGGTCTAGATGACAATCAGCTGTCATGCGTTCGTCAACTTAAGCACGATTCAAATCTCTCTACTTACTTATAAGTAGCTCACAGTAAGCGTTTAATAAAATACTCGTACAATAGGCACTTAGTAAAAAAACGCACGTCAGGCGATTGTCATCTGAACTCAGTTTAATGATTGTGTGCACACGAATTTACCCTTTAATTTAAATAAAAAGCATTGTTCTTTGTCTAAGTCCCATGGCCGATATGGATCAATTATGTGGCAACTCTTGGTTCCCCTTATTTATCAATTCACACATTAGCTAAGGTACTTAATAATAACTATTTGCTGCCCGCGGTTTCGTCCGCGTGGGCCCTTATTTGTTTTCTAAACTAAAAGTAGCCTTAGTTACTATTTATAACAAGGCTGCTCAACCCCAGGCCCGCGGGCCATACTATGGCCTGCCAACGGTTTTTAAATGGCCCGCACAAGCAAGTCCTGAAATACCCACCAAATTGATAAATCCCGCCCAATTTGCAGCCGCGGTAGGAACGAAGTGTCCGCGAGGCCTAAGCTGAGCTTTGCATTTGTGTGAGTGCACATAGATAGTGTAGGTAGGTGTAACGTCGGTCAACTAGAGCGCGACGTGTCCTTTGCTTGGTTTAAACCGGATTATACTGCTTTTTGGCAATCGGCCTGAGGTGCGATGCGTCCCTCGCACGACGCAACTCCCCCTCGCACCTTCCACACTTCTTCCCGCTCCCCCGCTCGCTCGCGAACAGTCTCATTATAAGCAACATATGAGCATAACTGAGCAACAAATTTGTGATTTGTTGTTACTGTCAACTTCAGATTTGCCGCCTATCATAGAAAAATTAATAAAAGAGAAACAATGGCAGAAATCACATTGATTACAACAAGAAGATACATCACGGAGTAAATACTTTATATTTACTCCGTGAGATACATAGTACTTAAGTTCAATTTTGTTTCTTTAATCAGCATAAGATGCTCTTTGTTTTTTTATAGTAAATATTACCTAAAAAAATAAACAATAATGAATTTTTTAATATTGGGGTATTATTGCACATGTCCTGAGAGTACCTTGAGAGTACCTAATTGTCAGTGGCCCGCCCGAAGTGCCTGAATCCTCCGTTTGGCCCGACTGTTTAAAAGGTTGAGCAGCCTTGCTTTATAAGTTACTGTACTAAGCTGTTAGCTGTGCTGTGTTATTGTACTAAGTCTGTTTTAGATGAAGGAATAGTAGTTAACGTTATGTGAAAAAGTGTCACTATGTTAAATATATATATGTTATGTAAAAAAGGAGCTACGTATATACTTTCATATGCATTTAGTAAAAGCTGTTTGCTGTTGTGCATTTTGACATTACATACAGACACGTCAATTTTATTTATTTGTATATATTGTAGGTACATTGCCTTCAGTCAAGCACTAACTTATATTACTACCCTTTTTAGGCCATTTAGAAAGCCTATTTAGGTATCAGACTGTTCAATAAACCTTTTTAATACCAAGGAAATCAAAACCACAAATACATTGCCTTAGGCTAATTTTAGGTACAGACGCCAACACATCAACCTACTAAAATCTGTCAAATTTCTTTAATAGATTTTCAACTTCATCACTAAAGCATAAGATTCAAAGTTGATTGAGAAAATTTTACAGTTTTGGGTAGGTTGATGTGCTGTACATACTTTTAATGAAGTTATTTATTTAATGATGTAAAGAATAATTATTATAATAATAAAAATCAAGTGACATTTAACAAATTAATTGGAATTTTATCGTATTAGATCACGGCAGTAAACTGTAGGCGATATTTGAATGATATTTGAATTATTTACTATTACTGGTTCGTTTCTAAGGAAGTTGTTACACATAGCCGGTATATTGAAATTAACTTTAAAGATAAAACGGGTAAAATATTTTTTAAGGAGTGCTAAACACAAGTTCGGGACGGGACGGTTCGGCACAACCAGGCAGCAAATCAAATATTTATTGGGTCCCCCACCTATGAAATTGGCGTTTTGTATGGAGAATTTTAAAGAAGTTGCATTTTTCATACTAACATTTTCTTAATTTATTTAACAACCACTAATGTTTAAAAAAAAATATGCACTAATGTTTAAAAACTAAGATAATCGTAGCATGCCACTTAGATTAAGCGACAAAAATAAGTTTTGGCTAAGTTTTAAAACATATAGTGGTCATTTCTGCTAACAAAAAGAGCAGTCATTTTTAAGGTATTTTTTATGTTTAGAAAACTATAAGTAATAAGGTTTTTTTACTATTGGTAGTTGTCTATGATGGTCATTATTAGATATATTACCAAGCAATTGATGAATATTTTAAAACATAGAAGTGACGAGGTTCTATATTTGTGAGAAAAAAACGCCAATTTCATAGGTGGCGACCTCATCATCATCATTTCAGCCATGGGACGTCCACTGCTAAACATAGGACTCCCCCAATGATTTCCAAATTGGCCGGTTGTAAGCGACCTGCATCCAGCAGCTTCCTGCGTCCTTTATTAGGTCGTCTGTCCACCTGGTGGGTGGATGTCCTACGCTGCGCTTGCCGGTGCGTGGCCTCCATTCCAAAACCTTTCTGCCCCATATACCATCAGTTCTGCGCGCTATGTGCCCCGCCCACTGCCACTTCAGCTTGCTAATCCGTTGGGCTATGTCAACGACTTTAGTTCGTTTGCGGATCTCCTCATTTCTGATTCGATCTCGCAAAGAAACACCGAGCATTCCATTTCCAGCCCTTTCCATAGCGCGATGAGTGACCTTGAGCTTTCTTATGAGGCCCATGGTGAGAGGCCACGTTTCAGATCCGTATGTTATCACTGGTAACACACACTGGTTGTAGACTTTCGTCTTTAGGCACTGAGGTATGTTGGACGAGAAGATGTTGTGTAGTTTCCCGAACGCTGCCCAGCCGAGTCGGATTCGACGATTGACCTCCATCTCGAAACTGGACCTACCCAACTGGATCACTTGTCCCAGGTAGACATATGTGTCAACAGTTTCGAGAGTAGAGCACTCAACCGATATTGGGTAGGGTGCAACATGGACGTTCGACATGACTTTCATTTTGTCCATGTTCATCCGGAGCCCTACTTGTTGGGAGACTCTATTGAGGCCTTCGAGCATTGTGCCAAGGTGTTCCAGCGATTCTGCCATGACCACAATATCGTCGGCAAACCGAAGGTGTGATTTACTCGCCGTTAATGATGATGCCAAATCTTTCCCATTCCGGGAGCTTGAAAGCGTCTTCCAATGCAGCGGTGAACAGTTTCGAAGAGATAACATCTCCCTGTCTTACACCTCGCTGCAGAGCAATCGCTTTCGTGCTCTGCTCCTGTACTCGGGCCGACATAGTGACGTTTTTGTACAAAACACTTCAGCACCTCGATGTACCGATAATCAAAGTAGTAGTGTAGTGGGGACCTAATACTTATATATAGAAAATGTAAAATATGTTCGGGAAAAGTCGCTTGGCTTAGCTCAAATTATGCAGTCGACCCTACTATAAAGGAGGATATACGACGAACGTAGCTTTCCAATTGTCAAGATTCGAATGAAAGCCGAATATGTGTAGTGATTGCTTCGGGTCGGCTTTGTTGTTCAACAAATACTGTCGAATCGAATGTGCCGACCCAAACGTGTGTAGCGCCCCTAAATAATAAAGGTACAAAATTAAATGATTTTGAATAATGGCAGAACTTTGATTTAGTTTAGGAAATACTTAGGTTAGGGCCAGCTAATATAAGTAGGTACTTACCAGTTTTATAGACTTATCTATTCGCTTCATAGTTCAACAGAGCTTGAAATGAAAGTCTTATAACGTCAGATTTAATTGAGTAGGTAAGTTGACGTCAAGTTATTCAATGACAAGTTGCTTAGAGTAAGTATTAATACCTCATACTTACTTGTAGCAATTTTAATTATATAATTAAATTAAATTACATTACGCACTGTTCGTACCATATGTTTTTTCTTCCTTGAGTGGAGCGGTTTTTTCCTTGGTTACCTCTACTACGTCATAATTGTCTGTATGATTTGGAATGAATCTGTTTGACCATTTTGCCAATACTGTCCTATTTAAATGAATGAAAAAAACACTATTAGGTACCAACTCATTAACCAGCTGAGCACCTACGCTGGACATTGCAACCAATTCAAACTTGATCAATTCACAGCCGACTAAATGTCAAACCACCATTTACGATCAATTGTTATAAATAATGATCGATCAAATCACCGCACATTGAAACATGAAGGTCAGCCAAGGGTATTCGTTTACACTTTAATTTAATGGGTGCTCGTATATAATTAGACTTTTTGTGATATCTTTCGATCTAAAACACTTCATGGTTCAGCCAATTTTTTTATTAGATTATGCATTAAGAGCGCTTATCCTAAAAGTTGGCAACGTCGCAAATAGCTATCAAAAATTTACCTCTTTTGATTAATTTGGCAATATTACTGTATGGAAATAAGAAATGTGGCTAACTAGCGAACTAGAATAGCAATTATAACACTGAATTTGATCTTGTAACCTATTTAGATGTAAATAAAGTATAACTTTCCAAATGTCTTTTTTACCCCTCCACTAAATATTCGGTGTTACGATATTAATTATTGCATTTCATAATAAATATTTTAGTTTACTAGTTAGCAACATTTCTTAATTCCAATACTACAATACAAACTTTTAGGATAAGTGCTCTTAATAATAAAGTTAAGAGGGAACAGGGGCTGCGAGGAATTTGAAAAATAGGTATTTGAAGAAACTATTGCCGTCGCGCTGCGCCCGAAAAACCGAGTTAAACCCCGTAAAGTGCGATAGGGACAACTGCAGCTCAGACCGATTATATCACAAAATTTTTGACGAAAACGACGTTTGGCATTCTCCTTTTTTATCCTCGAAAACTAAGCCGATTTAATAATTTTTTACATTAAAATTTTAAGAAAGAGTATGTCTAGTCAATCACCTGCTTCGCGTGTGTACGACCAGGACACTTGGCGTCGGCGTGTCCAGATCGAGCGGGTGGCGGCGGAGCAGTGGCGGTCAAAGAAGTCCATGAGCGTGAACGCAAGGCACCGAGGAACACCTTGACTACATCATCCAGTGAGCCAGTTTCCTTTCTTTTTGATGCTTGTTCATTAGTAACTAACAGCTACGCGGTGAAGTTCCCTGCTGCTGCGCAAAATGATTTAGTTTATTTGACGGGCATTGGTAAAGGGGATGTAGAATGTGTTTCCCAGGTTATTAGCCCCATCAATGTTCAAGGCCTATCACTCTCAGTATTGTTTTACATAGTACCTGATGGCACTATTGCTGAACCAGTTATAATAGGTAGGGATATATTAGAGGATAACGTACATGTGCATAAGGATAACGATCAAGTAACTTTTAAAGTAAAGTTGTTAATTATTCTGACAAATCTAGTAACTTTGATTTTATGAATATTGATACAGACTTACGAGGTGCTGACAAATTAGCATTGATTAGAATTTTAGAAAAATATAGTGAGTTCTTCACAGACGGTATACCATCGGGGCGGGTCACGACACGTGTTCTCCGTATAGACCTTATTGATCCAAATAAGACCGTGCAAAGGCATCCCTATAGGTTAGCACCCGCGGAAAAAGAAATAGTCAACGAAAAAATAGGATTCCTATTAAAAGCGGGCGTTATTCGGGAAAGCAGTTCTCTTTTTGCTAGCCCCGTTTAGATTTAAACACCAGTAGGTATAATGCTTCTGAGAATATCAAAAAGGTTGCTTCGTCAGAGGTAGAACGCTTTAACCGGGGTATAGCAGTAGTGAGACCATTTAGTGTGGGCGACTAAGTATTTATCAAGGGTAGTGAGCGTAACCAAACTAAACTACAGCGAAAGTTCAAAGGTCCTTTTACGATTGTCAAGGTACTAGACCATGATAGATACGAGCTGAGAGACATTGATGGGTCTAACCGAATCTATAAGTACGCCCATAAAACTTACGCGCAGTACCTAGGGGCTACGGCGGACTGATTGAAGTACCTAGCTACTTCCTTAGTCGATGAGTCAGAGGAGGCCGAGACGGCGGAAGTTCATAGTCATAAGAATGGAATGGTAACATCTGATGATGATAGTGACACAGTATCGGTATCTAGTTCACACACTTTGACTGCAAGCTGCCTCCGAACATGATGAGTAAGTAGTAAATGGTGATTTACATCTATTTTTTTTTTATCCATCTAGAGCATACGGCACTGGATAGGCAGTTGGGAGCGGCGTGGTTGATCAATGGGGCTGACCTAAACCAGGTCGATGCCCCTGATCAGACTATGTTTTTCTACGTGGTACGTAGTGTAGTTGATCGACTGGGCTGGCCTAAACTGGGTCGACGCCCACGATCAGACTACGACTTCTCTGGTCTGAGCTGGGTGGTAAGAGATTGGTCTGGGGCTGGCCTATGCGGGTCGACGTTCCGGACCAGTTGATTGCAGCAGCTGTGTATGGTTTTCGTGACTGGTGGAAGGGGCGCTGACGGGTTGTCTGGTCCACTGCACCATGCGAGTTGGTGGGTGGTCGAAGGGGCGCCTGAAGTCAGTTGTCCACCCAGTGTGTTTAATTCAGATGTGAGGGGTGAAGATCGAGATATTTTTAAACAGGCAGCATAAATGGGTAGCTAGTCAGGGATGGGCGAGCATGTCCAGACGTGTACCTACTACAGATTTGTATTTTGCTCTTTGCAGATAACTCGAGGCGTGAGCAGTCGCACGAGGACGTGCGAATGTCAGTCCGGCCGTGACGGCGCTTCGATGCTTTGAGAGTGTCAAGAAACGTAAAAAATGACAGCGGAAATTTGACAAGCGTTGATAGACGTTTCTTCACTCTGATGCAACTCCAGGCTCTTTTGCACGCGGCCGTCAGACGGATCATAATTCCATATCCCTATGTAGTCAGGGCATAATCCGTTTGCATCGCGCTCAAGCAAGACGTGTTCGGTGGAGTGTCATTGTATTTCGATGAATTAGAAAGTGCTGATTGTGATTCTACGAGTATTATTATAATAGTTTACTAAAATATTAATACTACATTGTTGACCATCTTCGGCAGCCGCAATGAACCCAGAATTGCTTGATAATGGCCATGTGCCGTTATATCTGTTTTGTTTTTATTTTTTTATTCGATTTTTTTTATTTTTTTGTATGCACGTGTTTCTGTGATATATAAAAAATGTATTCCTCTTTCTTTCTAATTAGACTTGCTAAGAACTAGGTATAATGTCTTAAGTTAAGCAACATCAGATTAATATGTCTAGGTATTGATCTGAAAAACGCCTAGTCATTCGATCTTTATTTATTTTTTATTCAACATATTTAATGTCATTATCTTTTTTTTAACTTCCGCATGCGTATTGTAAATATTTGTTCAATGAACTGTAACTAGAAGACAAAAAGATTGATTTTGTCGTAAAGATCCATGGTGCCGACAATCTTATTATGTGTAATAAATTAATCAGAGAATTATAGCTTTAATGGTGAGATAAAATTTTCCTTCAAAAAAAAAAAAAAAATTTCCTTTTCCTTAAAAATATACCTTCTTCACCTTTGCCCGACTCTTAGGGAAACAAGGCGTGATGTCGTGTTTATGTTATGTAATGAAAACAAAATATTACAAATTCCCTCAGACCAAATAGAAAACCAAGAAGCTGAGAACAATACAGTGAAGCATGTTAAAACTACACCTCCACCCTGTGCATCACACGCACACATGTACAATCAAACTACACTTCACTAAGTGCACATATGTTTACGAAACCGGCCTCACGTCACTGTTGACACCGCTGTCTTGGTTTTTTATTTGGTCTGAACAAATTCAGTTAATTTGTTCAGACCAAATAAAAAACCAAGACAGTGGTGTCAACACTGGAGAATAATACTAGTTACATTTATTTTGATAAGTATCTAATAAAATCTGCCCAAGAATAATGGACTGATCATCATCATCTTCTTGCCCTTGTCGTTGTTGTATTTTTTTTTTTTTTTCGTTTTTGGTTTTTTTTTTTTTTTTTTACATTGTTCTCACATATAGAATCAACAAGAGTAATGTACCCAGGATTTTGTAATTTCTATATTTAAAAGAGTGTCGTTGGAGTTTCTTGCCGGTTCTTCTCCATAGAGATCTACGTTTTGGAATGGGCAACTAGCTTCAACTTTCTGACTAACTGACTCTTTGACAATTCAAAAGTGCCTTTAAAGGGTTTAATTGAAATAAATGCTTTGAGTTTGAGTATTTTACTTGGGGTCAGCACCACAAGTGATCTTCTACCATCCTACCCTGGCAACCGTCACGCTATAATTCACCCCCTTTTCTTTCATTGCTAACACAATCCATCCATAATTTTTTGGCCTTTCTCTCCCTATACATCCATCAACATTTATATCCATCACTCTTAATGACTGATGGACTGATGAGCGATTAATAAAATAATCATATGCAAAAAAAAACTTTACTGACATTAAAATCCAATGCTTTATTCCGTTTCCGTTCCACGGCATGTTTCGCACACACTGGCCACCAACATTTAGGTAGCCAGTCAGCAAAAAAAACCCGATGCCATGTCATGACGTCATTAGGAATGGTACACACTACAGGTGCTTGAGGGCGTGACATTTGTGTACAATCGACCTTGCAATACTTCCGCGAAGGAAAGGGCAGACGCGGGTGAGAGTCCGGCTATGGGTTTGTTATTTACTTAATATGTTAATATACCTACCGTATTCATCCAGATTACTCTTATTGCCAGGTGCTTACACACTAAAAGGACATAATATATTTGTGATGTTCTTCAGAAAGGTTAGGTGCGTAGTAATCGCAACTGGCGTGCGTGTACGACCAGATTTATGAACGTAAACGAAGCAAAAGGGCGTAATTTAATATATTAACTGACAAAATATATTAAAATTAATTAACATAACTTTCTATGCCTAAAACTTTATTCCCAAATCATCGACCTTCAGTATCACGGAACTTTGCTTCGAAATATAAATATATTTAATATATATATATATATATTATATTATATTTTATATATATATATTTTTTTTTTTTTTTTTTTTTTTTTTTAAATAAATATTTAGTTACACTTCTTGGACAGTAGCGTTGACATAAATAGCCCCCACGACCACCCTTTACCGCTCAAATACGCTCTCAGGACCACTTATGCCAAATAGTAGTACAATAATAGGTGAAACAGAGTCATCGCCGTTAGGTATAAAGTTACTTCTTTTTTTTTTTTGACTAGCTCATCTCGTAGCTCACCTCTGAGGTGATAACTACTTAACCGGACATTCCTGTGGCTGCCTTAAGCTACTAAACTCAAAAGCCTTCAGACAGGGGCAAAGTTACATTTTTTTTTTTTTTTTTTTTTAACTATGGCATCTCGCAGGTATACCACTAAGGTATTTACTGCTCAACCGAACAATCCTGTGGCTGCCTGCACTACACTCAAAGCCTCCAGCCAGGAGCAACTATTCTAAATTAAAATTAGGCGAACGCTCGCTAAGGGCACCCCCTGTGGGGTACGAACCTCGGCTTAGGGCGTCGCTGAGGGGGGGACAGCAAGATGGGACAGGCTGGATCACGGATATATTATTATTATACGGGGAATTTAAAGCTACGCGCTCAGCTGCGGCGCGGGCTGGCGCTTCATCGGACAAAAAGTTACATTGAAAACCGCGCTCTATTTATAATGGGCTTCGGTATGTCAGTTCCGTCTAATGAAAATAGATGGCGTTGTTTTAAAGCATAGAAAATGTTAAAGTTACCTGTTCCACAAGACCGAGATGAGATACGACTCGACTGTTCCTATATTTTATGTCGAACCTACGTTCTTGTATTATCTTTTAATTATCACAAAAATTACCGCAGTTCACTTCAACAGTTAATAAAGATAATTGAAATGGCGGCTTCATAATAAAAGTTAATTCTGACGTGTAATTAAATCTCTTGTTGAAAATGGCATGACAACGAGACAATAATCACGAAGCGAAGCTCACCTTTCTTTTTAAATCAATTGTTTTTTTTGTTTTTGTTAATTTTAATTTTATATCATAGGTCCCTAATATCAAAATAATAATATTTAATAGAAAAATATTTTCTCAAAAACTACTTTGGTTGTAAGATACGGCGGTGACCAACAAACATTATTTCATACATCCAAGCGCTGCGACCTCGCCTGCGGCGAATGATAGAACTACTAATATATTACTGAGTGGGATACATTGCTAAAAAAAGATAAGCTTTTAAAAATATTTTTGACTGACGTACTGTAAAAAATTATATAAGCAAGAGGGCTTAAGTAAATCGTTGTACAAAAAGTTGCGATTGGTTATTTTTACTATCGATAGATGGCATTAGTAAAACCAGAGTAAAGAAAACCTATAAGAAAATCTACGTAAAATAAAAAATGAAAATTGACATTGCAAATTACGAATTCTACCTACTCTTCCTACTACATCCCAAAACAGTGAACTTTAATCAATCAGAGATGATTCTAAATTTAAAATCCGACGGCTAAGCGCCGACTATTTTCGTCCAACGTGGGGAGCTTGTTCTATTTTCGCACCTGAAATTTCGAACTCTTCGTGTATTCTGCTCGCCTAGTACTTTCGGGAATAGAACTGACTTTTGTGACGTAACGGACGAGAGGCCGTCACTGTCACACCTGTCATGTTGAAGCGAACAGAACTGAAAATGCTGAAATGCCTGAAAGCGTTTGATAGATTTCGTTCGAGCGGATTTTTATTGAAAGGTGTGCGTGAAATTGGAGCAGAGTAATGTTTGTCGATTTTTGTACGGTTTCACGTTTGTTGTACGAGTACCTTTATTTTTATTTTTATAAATATTCAATGAATTTTAATTATATGGTTTATTTTTCATGTCACAATATTGTCATAAATATAAGTCGTAAGATTAGTTCTAATTCACAAACAAACCCGTTTCACACAGTACTTAATTAATTAAAACGATCATACTTATATTTTGACTTGATTAGGAAATCAATAGACGATTATGTTATTATTTGAATTTTAATATTGTTATGATTTCATAACAATCATAACAATATTAAAAATATTGAAAAAAATAAAATAATACATCGTTATGATTTTACTAAAATCATAACAATATTTAAAAGGATGAATGATCGAATGTTTAATTCAAGGGTGAAAAAAACTTTAACTAAAAATGCAAAAAAAAACAACAAATTAATAAAAAAAATTGCCTCACAGACTATAAGCAACGATTTCAGTATCACCGGGGCAACGGATTTCCTTGAAATTTCAGGAATAAGGTTAACGATACCAGGATGATATAAATCAAAAGGATGTTCACAATACGTCGCTGCGTGTTTACAGTATCGGGTATGTGTGCGTAAGACTTATTGGGCACCTGTTACGCTCTAAGTTTGAATATACTTGCTTGCTAAAAAGTTAGTATATAAATAATACTTGCGAAGCTTTTCAGGTGCTGAACTTAGAAGCAAGTTAGTTTATTACAAAAGACAAAGTGTCAATTTGTGTTAAATCGATTACAATTGGAAATTCGTGTAATTTACATGTAAAACAATATAAGTAACTAGAATTTTACTAATTCACGATTAACACGACTTTATTGTTTATTGCTTATCTATCGAAGTCAAAAAAAGAAAGATAAAAAATATGAGGGTGCCGCTATAATGGCGTTGATCCCCTTATCCATAGGCATGGCGCGGCGTGTCTTTAGTGAAGAGGGTGGCCATAATTATAATATCAGTTTTTATGTTGTTACAATTTCATAACCCTAGTGATACCAATAATTACCTACACAGTGATAACATTGTAATAATCAACAAGGAGCATAAAACCTATTTTTATGCTTATAAAAACAAAATAATATTTTAAATAAGAACACCGTACTTATTTTGAATATTTCTTTTTTTTTTCTAGTTTTCTTCTCAACATGCAATGTCATTGCATATACGAGTATTATCTACAGACAAATACTTATTTTTTATTATATCACATTGTGTGTGTCTAACAACATCAATTTGGATTTGCCGGAGTTTTACAGATCAGAACATGTTTCTATCTATACACACCCATATTTTCAGAACGTTGAAATTAGCCACATCATCTAGTTTGTGTTCGTTTTACGCCAATCCAATAACTCATTTGATACTTAACCAATTGCATTTTATTGGCTTCTAATCTGAGTACCACTCAAACACTTAACTTTCACCTGAAACTTACTAAACTGAATTACATTAGTGTGTACACACACACAGCAATCTCAGCTAACTTTTCAGACTGCTTGGCGCTTCCAAAATTAGTCCTATTACCATCTCTTTTCAACCCCTATTTTTAGAATATTGTTGTCTCGCTTGCTCCCGTAGCTTTTCTTGAGCTTTCCCTGACATTAGCCGGGCATGCGCGGTGCGCCCCGACGCACGTGGTTTGAGATCTCCTCGTGTATTCTGTTCGCCTGGTATCGGGCGCGCTTAGGGCGGCCGCGTCGCGCCGCCGCCGCCCATTGTCGCGTTTACCCTAGCCTTCCCGCCCGCCCAGAAGCTCTGACGATCGCCTACGATACGGTCCGCTGCCGAGTTGTGGGAGAAAGTCGCGCGCACGTGCATAACTTACGCGTGTTTGGAAAATATTATTTTTGCGAGAGAAAAAATGTTTAACCAGTGTTTCTGAATCTTTTTTGGAAGCTCTCTAAGGACCCTTTTTCCTCCCTGTCCCAGATTTTTTCGCATTTTTTTTGCCCTCCTATCAAAGTTTGTCGTATTTTTTTTGTAATTGATTGGTGTTGTTATAGACGCAGGTGTGTAGTGGTGTGTGTGTGTCTTCGTGGCTGCTGGCTGCTGATGATCTTCAGGTCCTGAGCCGGCGTCGGTTGCAGTTACAAGTATGAAGAGATATTCAGCTATGCCAGGTCAGTGAAGTAGAGATAAGCATGTGCACACTGATTAGAACAAAAATTATTGGAAAAAGTTTTTTTGATTTCTTACGTACAAATTAATTTTGCAGGGATTAAATATATTTGCCGAAAATATTTTGCATTATTATTAATACATATTATGAAGATACAAGAACATTTATATGTTTAACAATTTGTCACATTACATAATTTTAACATAACATCAACAATAGGCAACCTTGTACTTATTTTATTTTAATAGAAAATAGCAGAAACGTAAAAATTGTTCAAAAAATATTTCATACCTTACTTCACCAGACAATATCAAATTATATGACACGAAAGGGTGAATTCTTTATTTATATGACTTTATACTGAAGTGATTATTAAAAATGTCACCCTTATACGGCACGCATTATGTGCTTGTCGAAAGGTGTACAAATAAAAATAACGGGGTTGCTCCACTGAGCCTCGAGAGGGCTTCAAAAGAGGAATTTAGGCCGGTCCATTGACTACATGTTGGCTCCTTGCTTTATATCGTAAAGTGTGATAAAAGGCTTGCCATAAGCTTTTATAAAGACGATGAATTATACTTACTATTCATTATTTAGTGATTTTGAAGGCTGTTCATGAAATAAGTGAAAAAACTTGTAAGCTGCCTTTTGTATTAGAGTTGTCGTTTCATCAAAGGTTTCAACTAATTGCTGTGTTGTTATTAGACGACTTCTATTACTATAGACATATAGGATGTTATTTTAATAGGTGTGTAGGTACCCATTACTTTTATTTCCAGTTTTACAATATAACATAAAGAAAATAAAGTAATATATAGTAATGAAGTATCTAGAAAGAAAGAAAATAAATTTATTTGACTCAGGTTAAGGCACATTATTCACATAAAAGCATAACAACAGAAAAAAATAAAATTACTTAAAATAGTATCTTTATACCTACTTAGTAAGAAAATTAATATCTATGTAGTTTTTTTATGATAAAAAAACATTAAAATTTTAAGTATGTAGGCATTAATTTATTATTTCACTAAAACCCCACGGTAAAGCCTTTAATATCCTGTTCCCATCTGGTGAATGGCCGTCCTCTCTAGCGCTTACCCGATGATAACCATGGTTAAGCAATGGTAAAAATTGAATTCTTTCAACTATTGGTTCATTATACGTTTTTGTGGTTGAATGTTTTAAAATCTCTAACTTGTAGACTCTTTTTTTAAACTTTGTCAATTGCTAAAGGACTACTTATGCACATTCATTCATAAATTATTTAAACAGAACTAACTACATAACTTTTTGGTCCCTGGTTTCAAACACAATAATTTTACTATCCGTTATGTGATTTTGTCAAAATCAAAATATAAATTTAATTTGAATATTATTTGTTTACGTCTTTTCCTTTTATATGCACCCGTTGAGTATTTTGCAAATATAAATACGATAGACTTTGTTCGAAGTGGTTTTTTTCCCTTAGGACTTTCTAAAGTTTAACCTACTTTTGCAGAAATGTTCTGTATTTAGATATGATTTTGTACGCCCTTGATTTTAAGATGCGCCTTGAGTGTATGTTGAATGTCAACAATACTGCTGGTATGTATCTAAAATGATTTAAGAATGTATTCAACCAAAAGTCTGGTAAACAATTATACAATGAGAGGGAAACAAATGGATATTCATCAAATTCAAATTCAAAAATTCAAAATTCAAAATTCAAAAGTCATTTATTCAAACTAGGCTGAGAATCAGCACTTTTCGAACGTCAAAATTACATAAGACAGTCCCCCAAAACGCCCACCCTTCACCACTTCCTAGTGCTTTTGCTGGGAAGAAGAAGTGGCGCAACAAACTCCCCAGCAGAGGGAAACAGACACTAGTAATAGTGTATCTATGTACATACACTGCAGTTCAAACATACCCAGTAATATACATAAATAGGTATTACACCTGGTGTTTCAGAGTTTAATGTTTCGAATGTTTAAGCCAGTTAGAACTGTGACCAAAGGCGCACGAGCCGAGCGAGCGAAGCGAGCGGTGCCGCAGTAGCGGTCGGAGAGCGCTACATACAAGTTGGTCGCAGTTACTTGGCTATTAAGTATTTGTAGGACCCCACAATAGGAATTATTTAAGGTTCACAAAAAGAGTTGCAATCATTATATTAGACTGTTCAATAATATTAATTAAGAGTTCAAATGGCAAATGTTAGAGGTTCGATTACATACGAGTAGGTACATGCCTAATATGGTAAGTCGTAAGTACGTGTCAGTCAATCTACTATTTCGAAACACGGATAACCGATTAAAAGTAGACAGATTGTCATTCCATTGGCTGTCTATTAAAACGCCTTTTACGATTCACGTGGGAGTCACACTGACTGGGGCGTTAAACGCTTAATCCAGACCAACGCTATTACATCACTGGTTCACATAAAATACGTATACACTATGTACTATTTTATGTTACCCAGTGATGTAATAGCGTTGGTATCAGTGTTCCCACTTATGTTTTTGGTTTTTCCCCAGTTTCTTAATGAACTATCCCTGAATTTCCCAAAAAAAATCTTCAAAATTCCGCACATCATTCCACACATTTAATTAATAACTTAAAATACCTACAAAACATTCATTTTACAAGATCAGATAAGCTGAAGCATTACTTTAACATTTTTTCGCTGCATTTAACATAGCACTGAACACTAAAATATATTTTATCTCTATTGTTCCGCAGCCTGTTTGCAGAATCAACTCTAGTTATAGTGCGACTTAGTTTCGATATCGTCTTTAGCCACGGTAATAGCACAATTAACATGGTAAACTAAAATTAGATGGATTACATTTGGTGGGGCCATAGAGTAATGTAATACATTGGGTGCTGCCTACTATAAACAAAAGGGTTACCAACTCAAGTTCAACTTTTCCCCAAAATTCTTCTCAAAATTAAATACCCCTAAACTATGTCGCAACCATTGGTAATTTTTCTCTAAAAAAGGAGGGAGAACTCCCTAAATGTGGAAACACTACTTGGTATTGGGCTATATAGGTTGAATGGGTGTTTTATACAGGTTAATGGTATTCTTCCTCTTATCATAAATCAATCGTCCCAACAAGGAATATATACACACATCAACACGGTCTAGGGATATTTCATACTCAATTAAATAACTCGAAAAGTACTGGCCGCATTGGAATTTTTTATACACCGATTTGTTTGTAATTTATCTCAGACTAATTCCAAATTAAAATTTTTGAAAATTCTTTTGTTTCGGTGGCATAAAAATGTCTTGATGTATAGGAGAGGGAATTTTCATTTGTGCGAAATTTAGAAAACAATACGAAATACGTTTAGTTACAGTTTTTTTTCATTTTTAAACGAAAGATAAAGTTAAAATTGAGGTATTGTAGCCATGCAACGCCGACATTTGACGAGGGCGGAGATGTTACGAGCTGTGGGAATGCTGGAAGCTGGATCTGTTCAGCGTAATGTTGCTGAGGCCATAGGGACCCATCAAAATGTAATTTCAAGATTGTGGACACGCTATCGTGCCACAGGTGAAGTAGCGGAGAGGCACCGAGGGCCAAGTCGCATCACTACCCCCAGACAAGACCGATTTTTGCAAATTACTGCGCGAGCTCAACCAAATGCAACGGCGACTCAATTGGTCCAAAGGCTGCGAGTGGAACACCAAGTGCTTGTGAGTGACCAAACTGTAAGAAGGCGACTGCATGAAAGCAATCTACGCTCTCGTAGACCACTCCGGGTCCCACCTTTACGGAGAGGCAATCGTGGACGACGATTAGAATGGGTTCGGAACCACGTGGACTGGGGCCGTGAGCAATGGTCCAATGTGCTGTTCACGGATGAATCCAGGTTCGGCTTCCATCCAGATTCACGAAGGACGCGTGTTTGGCGAGTTCCTGGACGATGGAGCCGTCTCCAGAACCCTCAGGAAGTTCACCCATACCAAGGAGGAACAATTATGGTTTGGGCAGGAATTCGTCTTGGAGGACGGACGGATCTCGTTTGGGTGCGGGGCAATATGACGGCAGAACGATACGTCCAACAGGTGCTGGGGCCCGTAATCTTGCCCCACAGAACACAAATGGGGCAAGATTTCCTGCTCATGCACGACAATGCCCGGGCACACACGGCGAGAACGGTAGCAGCTTGGTTACATACACATAATGTTAGGGCCTTAGACTGACCTGCTCAATCGCCAGATCTAAATCCCATTGAGCATGCGTGGGATATGCTGCAAAGAAGAGCTCTGAAGGAAGTTCCTGAAAATCTGGCTACAGAAGATCAACTTTTTGCGCACCTCAGAAGGACATGGGACAATATTCCGCAGCAAGACATTGACAACCTTGTTCTGAGCATGCCGAATCGTTGCCGATGTGTTATGAACATCATGGGCGCTTTCTCAGACTACTAAATTCAAGTTTATAAACACAAATTAAATGATTTTTCTATTTTTTTCAGTTTTTACTCACAAATTAAAAGTTAATTCATATACGGTTTCCGTCTATGCTTCATTTTTTTTCCATAAAATCCTGAAATTTGAATCTAAGTACCTTAACCATTATTAAAAAATGGTAGAATATTAAATAACGTATCTTTTAAATATATACATGTCATATAAATAATTAACACATTGATAGTAATTCGCTTTTTTAAAAATATCTCTAGACCGTGTTGATGTGTGTATTAGTGTATCAATGAGTAGCCACAAAACATGTTAAAAATTAAGTAATTAAATTATAAGCACAAATTGATGTTGAATCTTATACAAATTGTCGACAATCACATGAATTCTTGTGGATGTTTACACTATATTGAGACTGATTGTATCTATTCTATTCCAGTATCGTGTAGGTAATAGTTAAATTAATAAATACAAAACAAAATAATGTAGATCATACCTATTCGCAACCGGCGTGCGTGTATGACCAGATGTATGAACGTAAACGAGGCAAAAGGAGTATGTCCTAGCAGGTGGTATTCTTAGTTTCTGCCTACCCCCATGGGAAGAAGGCGTGAGTTTATGTATGTATATATGTGTAATGTACGAAATATTTTAGACTTATGGTGTGGTTAGTGACTAACTAACCTAGAGACTGCCGCCCCTGGGCCTCTGACTTGGCGTCACATGCCGTCGAGAAATATCTCTCAGGCATGATTCCTCTCGATGTTTTCTTGCACCGTTTTTGAAGCAAGTGATAATTTATACAATACGCACATGAATCCGAAAATTCAGCGGCGCGTGCCTTGGGTTCGAACTCGAGACCTATGACTTGGCAGTCTGACGGTCACACCACTAGGCTATCACAATATTTTAATATAAGAGATATTTGTACACCTGCTTACGTTATACCTATTACGGGTATGGTTAAAGAAGTTTTGTTGTACAGATATATGCAACCCACGACAACGCGCCCCACTCCGCGATGACTGTACTATAAGCTGTACTTTAGTGCGGAGCGGAGCGGAGTGGGGCGCGTCTCAGTGGATTGCACTATCTTTATGTATCACCTCATGTACCTACCCCATATATTCAGGCAAATAAATGCATTCATATGATTTAATAACAAGTGGCTGCCCAAAGCTGTACATTTTGACCAAGATATAAGGTTTGTAGAGCTAGGCCTTGTAGAGTTAGGGGCTAATTTGCTTTACATTAGAACTGATAACTTTTTATCAGTGAAAGCATTATAAGAGTCTTGAAAACCTACTTTAGATACATGAAAATATGTTTTTGGTGGTTGTAATCATCAAAAACAACCCAAAATTGTTTGTTAATCATGTAAAACACAGGTATTAATTTATATTCAATGCTACCTCTCTTTCATAAAAACCTCTTCATTATTGAAATATAAGGCTCAATTTATACCGCCGCGGAATGGAATGGAAACGAATTTATTGTTCAAAGTATAATGAACTTTATGTCAATAGTGTAACGCACAAATCCGTAACTGCGGGAATTCCCGAGAGTGCGCGTGAATTCTCCAGAAGACACGCGACCTGTTATTTGGCTCGTATCTAGTTTGTGCGTTACACTATTGACATAAAGTGCATTATGCTTTGTACAAAAAATTCGCTTTCATTCCGTTCCACGGCAATGTAAATTAAGCCTAAAGCGATATAATACATATAAATCCTGTATTTTATTAAGCCCGCACGTGTAACTCTATATGTTAAGTACTTTTAATACAAATACGATATTATGAAATCAATTGAAAGTTTATTAACTAGAGTGTGTACTTGAAAACGACTTGATAATATTTATGTTTTAACTTTAACATAACATCACGCCTGTTTTCGCCGACCCTTCGGGGTTTAGGCAGAGGTGTACCTACGTATAGTAAATACATTTATTTGCCATAAAAATACAGATGGGAACCTAGGTGATTCATTATGAAATACTGTACATTCTGTTTCTATGTTAAAATCTGTACTCAAGTTTTATAACCCTGCCTCTTAAACTAGGTAAACCTGTATCTTAAGAGACAGTGATCAGCTATGAGGGTTTTAAACATAGTTAATTAACAAGTTAATGACAAAAATAGATGTGTGTCGATCCATCCTTTACAATTAAAGCTTCGTGCAGACTAGCGCGACGCAACAGCGCGACGCGACACCGGCTATTGTTATACCGTGAAGTTTTCTTGGAATTTGTATCGTTCGAGTCGCGTCGCGCTGGTCTGAACGAGGCTTAAATCTTATAGTACCTACACCCACATTTGACAGCTACTTTTAAGTTCCATGGAATAGGGAGCGAGCCTATTGCCATCAACCGGGAACAAATCCAGACTCCGCTGCTACAGGGAAATTGCAGATGGAAAAACCTAATATCACATTACGCGACCACTAGACCAAAGAGGCAGTTTAATGTATATTAGGGATATTTATAACAGAAAAGTGACCAGGGATATTGTGTTCTGAATAAACTCGTATCAGAAAAGTGACAATGCTGCCAATCTTCTGGGCACGTTTCCGGATGACAGCGATACGGACGAGTACTTCGGCGCCCAAGTGTCCTTTTATTTTGTATTTATTTTTATAGTTAATTTAGTACCTAGTGTAAATAGTTAGTTGTGTTAAATAGGTATGTATTCCGTTGATTACAGACAGAGGTGTTTATTTTAAGCCAGTGTTTATTAGACTCAAATATTTATACAGGTTTTCAAAATTTTCATACTATCAAATCAAAATGCAGAACAGTCGGAGGCTACCAACGAACTATGCAATTCGCAAACTGATCTGAAATATTTATAGCCTTCGACTGCAAAAATGTATTGGAATATGATAGCATGCATTTTGAAACCCTTTGTATGCACTCATATAAAAATACCATAATACTAACACACACTCATTTGTACCTTAGAATAGATTAACCCGATTACCATAAGCCAGGACTTATAACAAGTACAAACTGCCCCATCACCATTTCCTGGTGGATTAGCGTTAGCTCACTTACTACCTGTCCAGCGTGATTGCTGTCACCTAACTCAATAATCTGTAGATAACAATATATATATAAATTAATAAACATATGCTTTTATATTCTTTTTCAATTATTCTACAATACTTAATCCCTTACCTAATTGCCTTGTTTCCCTGAAGGGTTGGGCAGAGGTGTACCTATAGTACACCCACATTTCGCCAGTTATGTTTAAGTCCCATGTAATAGGCGAGCCTATTGCCATCAACCGGGCACAAATCCAGACTCTGGGCTGCTACTGAGAAATTCCAGAAAGAAAAACCCAATGACACTTTGCCCGACCTGGGAATCGAACCCAAGACCTCATGTTTAGCAGTAGCGCTTGCGACCACCGGACCAACGAGGCAGTCAGGCAATGTAATCATTTAATAATATCAAAATAGATAAAAAAATTAAAATCAATAAAAATGTTGGTCTGCAAACTCTACATAACGCACAATCTTATATGTGTGTATTAAATTAGTAGTCACACTAACAATCATACATGTTTTATGTTAAATGCAGTAGTTTAGCCTATTTAACATTGCTTGGATTATGTTAGTATACATTTAGAAATGTTTTAACATTCAACATTTCTTTAGTCTACTTTTTGTTAACTGGTGTTTACCTTTCTGTTAATAAAGAGCTTTAAAAATCTATCAAATAGCATAATACTGATAACTTTTTGACTATTTTTTGGTTAGTTTTACGCCCCTAGGCTAGGTAGGACGCCCTCAGGCTAGGTGGAGCGATGATCTTCGCAGGGTGGCTGGTAGCAGCTGAATGAGAGTTGCCAAAAACCGAGTTGAATGGCGTGTAATAAAAATAAATAAAAATAATATATATTAATTTAATAAATATTATTCTTTCTTTCTTTGAATTGGAGAGGCCTATGTGCAGCAGTGGACTGCTGTAGGCTGGTTATGATGAGTTCCTTTTACATGCAGTCAGGATTAAACTAATCTATAAACAATCTTCAAGGCACTTGAATGTCAATTCAGTTTATTAAGCAAATCTCCAACATTCAGAATATCTTTAGCCCTGAGAATTCCGTTCTAACTCGTATACAATGCAGCGGTGGAGTACTTTGTAAATACGAATAAAGTGTGGAGCAGTCGGAAGCACTGGGTTAAGGGTACTTCAGAGATTTTGGAATTTAGGCCGATTTACAGTGGTAGCAACTTTGGCTGGATAATTTTGATTTATAAACAATTTTTAAGGTTATCTCTTCAGAAAATGGTTTCATTTATCATGGATCGAGTTTATCATGTACAGATGATACTATTTAATGTTAACATTGTTATTTAATTAAATAAATAATTATTATGAAATGTTGCTAAAGAGTTCCTTCTGTAATGAAAGTGATTACACACAAGAAAGATTTTTGAAAATTCAGGGTATCAAGGTTTGTATGGAAGGTCGTCATTTTTGCGGAATCCCAGTAGGCACACGACTTGTCCATAATAAATTCGTAACCGAATGTAGCTCAACAAATTCCGTAAGCAGAAGTGCATACCCAGCTTTACGCTCAACATTTCAAAACCATGACAAATATAGATTAATACCTATTCATAACTATCAGATATTCCACGGGACCCTATCAACGACGGGTTTTCCAACTAAATAAGACAAAAGGGATTCAGTTCAGTTAATCTGATCATAACTCAATTAATTGGATATCATTTCAGTGGGATTCCCGTTATAAATTGAACTGGGTTAAGTCTTCCCTTGCAATGTCTGGGTATATGTATAACCTCAATGATTGGGAGTAAAAGACAAACATTAAGCGTGTGAATATATCATGTTTATACCCTGAAGGGTTGAGGAAGAGATGTATATTTAGCAAATGTATAATTTTCCGATGATAATAATAATTATTACGGGTTGTGTTTATGGATCTTATGTCGAATCAATGTATCTTCTAATCTACAGGCTAACTGTTAAAACTCTCTGTCGAGCTAGACTTGAAGTTTTTTTGAAGGATAAGATTCGAAATGAGAATAACCGGAAAAGAATCGAAGTCAAATAGCTTGCAAATTTAGCCAGTGGAAGTGACAGTGGGCCGGTCATATTAGTCGAAGAACCGATGACTTCTGGAGCATACGAGACCTAGAGTGCAGAACTGGAGACCACGCATCGACAAGCGTAATATGGGAGGTCGTTGGACCGACGATCTTAAAAAGTGTCTGGGATGAACTGGATGCAGAAAGCAGAGGACCGGGTAGTGTGGCGCAGCTTGGGGGCCTATGTCTAGAAATGTACTGCGATAGACTGAGTTGATTGAATGACGAAAACCGATCAAGAGCGAGTCGGACTCACGCACCGAGGGTTCCGTACCATCATATATAAATATTTAAGATGTGTTACTTTATGTACAGTCCTTCAAAAGTAGGATAGATGAACAGGCGGACAGGTGGACAGGTGGAAGGATGAACAGGCGGAGAGTACTTTACTATCATATCTTTATTGTTAATTTACCAATCTTAGCCACAACTGCTTATGTTGACTAAAAAACTATTCAGCCACTCCACGTTGCAAACTGTTTATATGAGTAAATAAATAGCCGGGAGCCTCCTAAGAGCTTAATTCGTATATGTACCTAAATAGTTCTGTGCCCAGAAAAAACTACAACTGTGCTTCACCCAAAACAACCTGCGAGGAGGTAGGAAGAAGGAAATTTCGAATTTTTAAGACAGTACCTGCTGCTGTAAATAAAATCTTTCTTATTTGCAAAATAGTTGAGCAAGCGTCATCTAAAACGATTCCAAATTTCAAGTTGATAGCATTAGTAGTCCTTGAGATACGACACGAGGCTAGAAGCGAGACTACGAGGTTTTCGTCTATCTGTGACAGACAGACTGAGTCGCACCATAAGGGTTCCTTTTTACCATTTTGGTACGGAACCCTAAAAATTAAAACTGTCAACTATACTTGAGTACTATCACTGGGCCTACTCCCCCATTATCTAGTATCTACCTAGCAAGTTATAACGTCAGAGTATATTAGTTTAGTAAAGTGACTTGTGTTGCCAGTATTTGGATAGGATTTAATCTGAGTCAATAATTTATTTAGTTTACACTTGATGCAAGAGTTTGTTTAGGTTAATTATAACGCAGTTCAAAGCTTTACGAATCCTAACCGGATATGACGTTTGCATCATGTTATCCATCAATAAAACAGTTTAGGGTGTACCAATAAATCTCTTATAATTGGACTGCAAGTGATTTTGATCTTTATCATTTCTGAAATAGAGATGCAAGTAGCAGGATAGAACAAAACAGACATCGTGATCGGTTTTTGATGGAAACACGGTTTGTATGAAATAGTCAGTGTATCTAATATTTTATGGCCGTTGTTCTACCAAACTACAGTATGTATTGAGTGTTGCAAGGTTAATGTAGGATCTAGGATCAGCTATCGTCAAGCAAAGTACCATTTTGTTTTTTGTAAAAAAAAAAAACATAATAGCCTGTGGATATCCTGGTACGTATTCATAGCCCCAAACAGTCATAGTTTTGCCCACACTCTAAAGCTAGGAATACACATGCCAGTAACTTGCACAAAAGTATGCAAGTAGCTTGCATGCCATTGCCACATACACCAATCAGAAGTGGTTATGGCACAAAGGCATGCAAGCTTGTGTTCATATATTCCTGGCTTAACTTCTACCTGCCACTTTCCTCCGCGTGGAAGGCAACTATACAGTAAAACATATCCTATGGTACTCGAAAATAGTAGCTTTCTATCCGTGATTAGTATTTTTGTAATCGAATCAGTACTTCTAGAGATAACCTCTTAGAAACATAAAATGTTTGCTTACACTAGCCTCTGCCCGCAACTACGTTCGCGTGAAATTTCGGCCCCCAACCCATCGCGTTGCATCGCATCGCCCGCCCATGCTATTACTTCGTTTTCGCTTAGCGTAGCGCTGACTTTTTTATTTTTACTCAGCTTCTAAAGGTCGATGATGTGATGTTAAATTGCCTATAACCTTTCTCAAGAATTGGACTATCGAAAGCAAAAGATTTTTTCAAATCCCACTGGTAGTTCCGGAGATAAGCGCGTTCAAACAAACAAACAAAAACAAAAAAAAAACTAAATCTTCAGCTTTATTTACTCGTAGTTTAGATAGATAACGTGTAATCTCAAATCTTTGGGAAAAAAAAAAAAGGTTTAATCCTATGTTTAATTATTTCTGTGGGTTTCTTTTTATTAAGTTTTAATCCCGTTTATGGAAGGTAGGCAAATTAAGCATGCAAAGATGGGTTAAAGCTACAATTATATTCTATGCAAATATACAGGGTGTATCAGAAAAGTGTGGTCAAAAAGGGTGTGGCACAGACCATTAAAATGGAATAACTTTCTCCATGGGACCAACATCGAAATTGCGAAAAAAATATCATACAAAACTTCAATACCTATTCGACCCAAACGAATGAGGGACGGCTGACTATATTTTCAAGTTTAAGATGTTGGTCCAAAAATAAAATTGTATACATTCTACAGCTTGCGTTTCGTTTTTGGTGTTTCGTAGTAAAGCTGGCAATTAGAACAGTAATCGAATCACCTCTGTGACTGTCCGTGAGGCAGACGGGCTTGGATTTTAGTGTATAGTGACTGTGGTGGGCTAAAATTCTAGGAACAGGGCAAACAAACTCTCAAGCAAACTCTAGATATTTGATAAAAATTATGAATGAGGGTTCTCATGAAACTTTACGCCACCAGCTTGCGCCACTTTGACAAGAGGTCTTCCATTCCGATAATGAATGTAAAAAAGATTCAAAATTTAAAATCATTTATTTGCAAAATATGGTTTTACATTCATGTAATAATTGTATATCTCAATATTAGTATCACCATATTTTAGATGATGACGTTCATCCCGTTTTGCGTGGATGTGACGCATATTTTCCCTCAATTTGTTATTTTCGTGTTTTGCTCTTTCTATGCATCATGTTTACCGCAATTAAACGTATTTTCTTTCTTTTTATCATTCGTTTCATACATTAGTTCATCATTTAGTCAGATTAAAGAAAATTTGGGCGCTTTGACACTTTTGACAGGTGCCCGGACCTGACGTCTCAGTGCTGCGAACTAGTGAACGTCATTACAAGAACTCTCATTAACTTGTCTCGATGGTAAAATTTAATTCCCCGAATTTCACCCGATAGCTTTTTTGTTCATTGCTGGGTTGATTTCTTCCCAAATAAAAAATAGGTAATTCTGACTTCCTATTTTTTTTCTTTTATCCTTACACGACAGTATGGTCTGATCAAATATTTAGATCCAACTTAAATATTAATTACGAACTAACTTCTATAATACTGGTGTCTCATATTGGAGACGGTTACCGCACGCGACGTTCGGCACCGGTGACTCATATTGGTGACAGCGCGCGCATCACCATTAAAATATTATTTTTGCATAAAATATGGTACTAAATCGATGCCTAAATTTTTTTCTACACTGGTAATAATATTTGTAAGCCATAGAAAATAAAAGTTGCTAAAATCCTCGTGTCCAAAACTGTAAAAAAAATATATGAACGCATCGTTTTTTAAATGGATATTCTGTGGTTCCGACTTGTCACTCAGTGCCGTGTTGTGTCATAATAAAAAACATTGTGAAGGATTTTGCTACTAAAACTTCGGTAAGCAATTGAATAATTAGTTATTAGTGTATAGGTCAACTTTGTAGATAATTGTTTGCGTGAAATAATGTAATAAAAATGATTTACGAGCCAATAAAATTTTACGTAATTTCGATTTTGTGACTCACTTTTTTCATGTGTTTGTTGTCTGTTTTCCAATGAATTTGTTCTTTATACGGTAAATAACTATGCTAAAACAAATCCTAATTAATTATTTCATACATTTGAGGCATTTTCATATTTTTTTTTATCCATATTTCAAAATCATGTATAGAACTACGCGATTCAAAATTTACAGCACCGCGCACTATGAAGTTTGAGTTGGAATCATGTTGGAATATTATGGAAATATTGTATGTAAGACTTATAAGAAAAAAATCTAATTAGATTATTTGTCTATTCATGATATTATTACCAAAATTTTGAGTCAATTGATCCATTACTTTTGCCAGAAATCAACATAATACAGCAACAAGTCGGTTTGCGGTCAGGTGTATGTTATCAATAGGATGTTAATAATACTAAGGTACTAATAACAGTGTTATTGATATTATCATGAGTGGCCTCACTGTTCATGAACCCGAATATGTTTACAGAATGTAAATTGAAGCAATAGAACCAAAGCTACAGAGTTTTTTGTGAGCGAGGTCAGCCCAGGTCAAATTACATCGCGCGTAGCGGTCCGTAGTTTTCGCGCGCGAATTTTTTTGCAATACTTTAGAGGCTAAACGTAATTTATTTTAGATTAAGACATCGTGCTCCCCTTTAGTCAATTTGTGGTAAACTATTGTGTGAGAGTTAATTTAGGTGAGGTCTCACGCAATGGTTAAAACTTGACTCGAGTTAGAGGATAATCAATATTAATTGTTAGTATTACTAATAACATATAGGTATGTAGGGGTATATTTAGAATTAGTTGGTTTTTATTATGTACTGAATAAGACAATATTTACATAATATATAGATACTCGTATGTAGGTTTAAGGATATATAGATAAATCTGAGAAAAAAATCTGCGTTTTATAGAAACGCGGTCAAAATGTATGGAACAATTTCATTATTTCTTCATAATCATGTACTGAATCCACAGGTTGTGCGTTAATGTCGCTTCTACCCAGTATAAGTATGTAAAGAAAAGAAAGAAAACAAATTTATTTGACAGAGGTTGAGGCTCAAAATATTCACATAAAAACAGAAAAATAACTTAAAATAGTATAGTGTGCCTCACGGCTGCGCCAAAAATAGGGCCAGTTCAGCATAAATGCAAGACAACTTGTGTCTGACGCTGGTTTTGAACTGGACCTTACGTTAGGAGGACGTCTTACGGATGTAAATCAGTTTTATAGTGTTAGGTCCCCACCAATGTCGCTAAATTCCGGGTCGCTAATAAAAACCGTTATCTCCATAAATTACATACCTAGATCGCTAGAATAAATAATATGTAGTAAGAGGTTTCATTTGTAGAAGTAACAGATAAAAAAAACTACTCTTTGAAAATTTAAAATTTTAAAATTAGGTAAATAGTATTTTTTCTGATTTTGTTTCAAACCGAGCTGTCATTATAAATGATTCCTTAGATTTATCAGAGTATTCAGTGCAATATCATGTCGTTAACACCTAAAGAATGTACATGGATTATTACCATGCTACAAGAAGGAAGAAGTCAGCCTAGCAGTGCTACGCTGACTTCTTCCTTCTTATAGCATGGTACAGTTGGAGTATCTTTATCAACGGTCCAAAGAGTACTCCAGAGATTTCAAGAGACCGGCATGAACATCAGGAGACCAGGAAATGGCAGGCCAAGGTGCACAAATACACGAGAAGACCGATTCATCGTGAGCAATATGTTAAGAAATCGACATCTCACGGTTGTTCAGGTCCGAAACAGTCTTCAAGAAATTTACCACAACAATGTGAGCTCTGATACGATTCTGCGACGGCTTCGTGAAGCTGATATAGTAAAGCCTTATAGACCAGCAAACGGCCCTAAACTGCTCAGAGAACATCGAGTTGCTAGGTTACGGTTTGCTCGAGAACACATTCAATGGACAGATGAAGATTGGTCCAAGTTATGTTTTCCGATGAGTCTAGATTTTGTTTATTTACGCACGACGGTAGAACGGTATCATCAAGCGTGTTTTGAAGAAATAATGCACGACCACATACTGCTCGTTTGGTCAATATGTATATTCAAGACGTCGGTATTACCTGCATGGAGTGGCCAGCTCGCAGCCCAGACTTAAATCCTATAGAACATGCATGGGACGATCTCGGGAGATGCGTGAAACAACGCTCTCCTGCTCCCGTTACTCGTACCTTACACGAGTTAAGAAATGCGCTAGTGGAAGAATGGGCAAACATAGACCAAAATCGTATAAAAAATTTGGTTTACAACATGCCACATCGTCTTAATGAAGTGATACGGGCTCGTGAAGGAAATACAAAATATTGAAAAAAAAAAAACTTTTATTTTTTAAGATTTACTGCGAAGTGTATTTTTGCTGTCATAATTATTAGAAGCGAAATTTTCTTATTTTTTTGTATTTAATTAAAGTTATATAGTGTACAAAACGTGTTACATATTTTTTTTTATATATATTAATCAGTCATCTACAATATACTATAGTTTCGCAAATTATAAGTCTTAGGTATTTAAGAAACTATCACGCCATTTATTAGCGACCTGGATTTTTTGAGATCCAGTGTATTCTTAATGTATTTAACAACCATGATAACTAATTTTTTAAAACTTTTATGCACTAATGTTTACAAACTAAGATAACGTATGCCACTTAGATTAAGCGACAAAAAAACTTTTGGCCAAGTTTTAAAACAAATAGTGGTCATTTCTGCTACCAAAAAGAGGAGTAATTTTAAGGTATTTTTTATGTATAGAAAACTATAAGTAATAAGCTCAAACTCAAACTCAAAGCATTTATTTCAATTAAACCATTTACAGGCACTTTTGAATTGTCAAGGAGTCAGTCAGTCAGAAATATGAAGCTAGTTGCCCATTCCAAAGCGTAGGTTCCTATGGAGAAGAACGGGCAAGAAACTCCACGGACACTCTTTAAAAAAAAAAAAAATCTTACAAAATATTGTTTACATCATTCATGTTGAAATTATACATGTGAGAACAATGTAGAAAGACGTGTACGTAAAAAGCGTCCGTAATAAAAAATAAAAAAAAACAATTCAAAAATTAAAATAAGCCGTGGCAGATAAGAAAGAAAGAAAGAAAGAAAATACGTTTATTTGCGAAGAAAAGATGACTAGTCCCTACTGATGGCGCCCGTTCACGAACATGACGCATGGATTTAGTTTAGCTCAACCATTTTGAAGGGAACTCAACGATCCAACACACACGCCACCACCAGCAAGACATTTGAGTGAGCATGACATACTCTTAGCCGCCAGGGCATATCAAGTCAATGAAAGACGTACCCAGTAAATGGTAGCTTTATAGAAGGTACATGGTCACAGTGCTCACACATGTGTTATGCAATTATACAATAAAAAAAATAGATTGAAGTTATACAATTCAAAGATAGTTTTTGCAATCTTCAGCAATTCAAACAATATTTTTGAATGCTAATCAATTAGTTTATGCGCCCTTGTGGAGCTGGACCAGCGTTAAGCCAAGCATTTTTGTCAGCGATATAATTAATCCCCAAGCTTATAATATGCTTGGCAGCATAGTGTGCGTTTTATACAAGATTTAAATTTCGTTTCATTTAGTTGTAGTAGGTATATGGGAAAATATTTTATTGTAACATTTTAAACAGTACCCCATGAAAGATGAGTCTACTTTAGCCAGTCTGAAACCCAGTTGAACTAATTGGTCCCTATTTCTAGTACAATAATTGTGTCTTTCACCTCTTTTACTGAAAAGATTAAGATTTTTCCTGACGTACATAATGTTTTCATAAATATATTGACAAGGTACCGTCATGATGTTAATATTTTTAAACAGTTCCCTTAGAGAATCGCGCCTACGGAGGCAATATATTGCTCTAATGGCTCTTTTCTATAAAAATAGAGTCGATATCTGCAGCCCGTCCCCATAGTAAAATACCGTAGGACATGATACTATGAAAAGGTAAGGTTTTTTTACTATTGGTAGTTGTCTATGATGTTCATTATTCGATATAATATCAAGCAAATGATAATATACAAGACTATTTGTGAGAAAAAAACGCCAATTTCATAGGTGGGGACCCATTATTTGTTTGTAAGTATTTCAAGTGTTTTTAATAATAATTATGTTGTCCGTAAGTCAGTTTAATGTCGAACTGGAAACCTGGCCAAGTGCAAGTCTTAGACTTGCGAAAGTAATGTTTTATTCTTTCAATGTAAACAATGTCTCACGTATCAAGCTCGACAACTGTAACTTACAACAAAAATTAAGTACCGTAAATTATTGTCAATGCATGTTTAATATTTTTTTAAACTAGGTGACCCGACATTCCTCCTGTCCAAATTTCAATAATTCAAATATAAATAGGAAAAGGACGTTCAGTTGTTCCCAAGTTTGAAAATTTTACGGGAGATTTTCCTTTTTTTCTTTCCGTAAGAACCTAATTCGGACTAATATAAACATTTTATTTAAAAAAAATAGACAAATCGGTCCAACCGTTCTCAAGTTTTAAAACGAGCACAATTTAATTTTTATTATAAATACAGATTATTAATTGTCTTTGTTCGTACAAAAGTTGAATCTTCAACCACCTCTCAATATCCCATCCCTACAAAATGTTCAGAAACCCATGACGGAAATGAAGACTAATCCAGTGGGTGAATACTCACGACATATGAACTAAGATAAATTGAATCGATCAGTCACACATCAGTTCCTCCGGGTCGCGGGTCATTTACCGCTATTGTGTCTTCGCTTTAGTATCTACCTGAAGTGTATATTAAGGTAGTGTGGGGTGGGAAGGGAAAATATGGGTCATTTGGGCGAATTGTTCCGAAAACACAAATGTCTGTCTTATTTTGCTAGGAGAATCGTTCGAAGGATAATGATTATCCGATTTGTTGCCTTACTCATTGGTTTGTTTTCCATGAACGTGTTCATTTCGATACGTCTTTGCCTTTGTGATCAACATTTCGACTAGCGTCGCGTCTTTCTAAAAGTGAAAAAGATTTGTAAAATTGTGTGATTGTAAAAAAGTTTTTATTTTTCACTTTTTAATTACAAGCCCACAAAATTTTGAATACCACTGTATGTAAATTACAGTGACAGGAACTATTAGAACATCGTTCACATAATTATACTAGGTGGGAAAAATACGAATTATTGAAGCTAACTCAAAAATCCCTCATCAGATCTTGACCAATTTTTTATGGGACCACTTCTGAAATATGCCTTACCAAATACAAAAATAACCATCAAAATCAATTCATAATAATTGGCGGAGTAATCGCGTAACAAACATTAAAAAAAACATATCATCGAATTGAGAACCTCCTCCTTTTTGAAGTCGGTTTGAAAATATGTATTTAAAATGGTTTTGTTCTAGATTTATAAGGTTTAAATTCAAACGTTCTAATAAATCCTACAACTTATATTCCAGCAATCTAAAATCAGAACATATTATATAGCTTTCACAAAATCATATTAAGGTAATTACAGAACTTTCCTTTATTACTACTATGCCTACAATTTTCTTAGTCTTGAAAAAAGAAAACCTACAAAAAGAAATAGCCGTAGTTCCCTCACAGCATAAACTTAACAATTCATAGTAAATGAGTAACGCCGCAGTAGCTCTATCTTAGGATACATAGTCCGGTAAACTTTGTGGAACAATTCCGAAGACAATGGAGAAAGCTCATGAATTGTTTCTTGTCATAAATAATACCGCTAAGTAATATGGAACGTCCATTTTCTTTGTTATCTCTTGATTACCGCTCTTTTAGGAGCAGCCTTGCCTTAAAGTTTCAGTCAAAGGTTTTTTTTTGGGTGGGAAATGGTCTAGTAACTTCTCCCGCTCTGGGCGGAGCGGTAGGACGTGTCAGATTCTTACCAACATAAACCCACCCGTGTTCCTTCAGTTGCCTGTACGTTGCCAGGGGCCACGGTATTCCTTTCAGACTTTCCCGTGATCCCGGCAGGCATCGGTACTAGTGGACCCCGTCAGTAGTGCTGACATCTCTTTGAGGCACGCGTGGAACACAACGCGCCGTCGACCAGGGCCTGGTCCTTATCGGACGGCGAGCTACCCATTACTTACCGTTCGCAAACCCGCGCCTACGGTGGCCGGGAATCGGCTTGCGATTCCAGACGCCTAGGTCGTCTCCAGCGGCGGCTAGGGGCGTGAGGGCGCGAAATTTGCCTCTCCGTCACGCGTTCAGCCTCCTCCTTCACGAAAATTACTGCTTCGCAGAAGGAGGTGACGGCTTTCCATGCCCTCTCGCTCCGTACCATGACCTGGACCAGGGCCGGACGGGAGAGTTCACCGCCACCGATCGCCTCTACTAGCACATGGCGATGCTCCGCCCAAGCTGGGCAGACCTTCACCGTATGCTCCACCGTGTCCTTCAGGCGACCCACACGATGACACCCGGGCTTTTCCTCCCGCCTTATCTGGAATAGGAAACTCTCGAAACAACCGTGTCCGGTAAGAATTTGCGTCAGGTGGAAGATGAGGACGCCGTGGGGCCTCTCTAGCTACTCCTCAGAGGGGACTTATCGCCGCATTTGTGGCGTGCTCATCAGTCAATGGTCAAGCCCGTATTTCAAAAAACGCTTAATCCTGTGCTTTTGTATAATCCTCGGAATTATATTTCATGGTACTTATAGCCACATCAGTCGCCAATTTTTATGATAGGATTTTTCTTTTAATTCGGGCGAGACAATCATTATTACAATTCAATGAAGTAGACTTTATTTTTTTTAATAAACGAATAGAATAGAATATTCTATATTTCATTATTTCTTTTTATATTACAATTCATAGTAAAAAAGAAAACCCTAAAATCAAACCCGCTTCTGCTTCGCACGGTTTTTGGTAGGCCTACACTGGTACTTGTTGATAGGCCTACACTCTCCTCTCATACCTATTAACACTGTAATTTGAAAATATTGTAAATAGCATTTACTTTTAAAAGAGTAACCGTGGAGTTTCTTGCCCGCTCTTCTCCATAGGAATCGACCAATTGGAACCATGCACCTAGGGTCTGACGTTTCATATGTGCCCTTGAATTTTACTTGACAATACATCGAGATTTCATTATTGACCGAGCGAGCGAAGCGTCTCTGTTCAAGTCTGGCAAAATTTGCTTTCGTGTGTCAGTTTGTTGGTACTCATCTACAGGTCGTATTTTACAACCAATCCAGACGAAACTTGGTATACAGGTTTTACGATTTCATAGAACTTTTTTGCCATCGGGTAATTCTGATTGGAGGGATACTTCCTCGAAAAAGTAGGCTACTGGATATCTATCTCCGCCTTATGAGATCAGATTTTTGTGTCTTTGTCGTTAACTAATTTATTTATTTTTATTACAATACATGTTTTCTTTGCCATTACAGATCATAAACCTAATGCGACAAAGTAACTTAAAATATACTTAACTGTACCTTACATGCTACACAGTACGTAGCCCTTGTGAACTCACTCAGTGTACAGGTGAATAGGTCTATGGCATCCGCCACCGTGTTGAGAGTGTGCAGCGCATGAGTCAGCGGTGCGCGCCCCAGCAGGTTAGTGCGCGCTCTCGGCACCACCAGCAGCTGCGGCTTGCGCCGCCGCGCCACGTACCTATCCGGTAAATTAAACCCTATTTCTGATAGTATACCTGAGTTTTGTATACTACGAGTACCTATTAAAACTTTGAAAATATACGTTGCCAGTGCAACTTCACGCCTAATTTCTAATTTGTAGTAGCCCACCATACCAAGACAGAATAGGGTGAGATACAGTAACGGGTATCCCGGGTATCTCCCATACTGCTTTAAATAAATAAATCTGACGAATTTGTTCTGTATCCGTTCGAGCATATTTTTGTATTTTATTTCACTCGGGCTCCAGACGGCCACATTATATTCCAGATGACCCCTCACAAGAGCCTCATACAAAGCCCTCAATGCACTGATATTTGTGAAATCATTTGCCTAACGCAGCATAAATCCCAGATTCCTGTACGCCTTTTTACAAACGTGTACCACGTGTTTGCAAAACTGCAGATCACTGGTGAAATTAATGCCTAAATCCCTAATCTCCATGACACGCAGCAGCGGCTCCCCGTCCATGCTGTACTGGTGGTGTTGTGGGATTCGTGTGCGTGTGAATGAAAGCACCGAGCACTTTGATACATTAAAGTATAACTTATTGCAGTGACTCCATTCAGTGACCCTATCCAAGTCGTGCTGCAGAATGTCCGCAGTGTCTTTTATGACTGCAGACAACTTAAGGTCGTCAGCAAATAGCATGCATGTTGACCTGACTACCTTTGGTAGGTCATTCACAATTATAATGAATAACTAATGTAATTGGCGGTAATTGGCATTAGCTGTTCTATTTTAAAAATAAATAAATACATTAAATAGTTTTTTTTTTTTTGGTGAAGATCTTTGAGGATCTTCGGCGTGATGAGCAGAATAGCTCCTCAAAATGCAATTGGTCACTTTTAGATTTCTACCAGTGGTATCGGTCTTTTGACTGTTAGGTAGGGATTGATGAAGCACCTGACACCACCTTCTCATCACAAAACTAGAGAATTATGAAAATAATTTTCAGAATTCACTAAAACCTTTTTCACAAAGGGCACTAGATCGCGCTACTATGCACCGCTAGTTCGCGCTGTCGTTGTCGCTGGCCAAAGGGTTAGGTCCCGTCGAACATTTTGTGTGACTGAGTTTTGTTAGGCGTGAAGTAGCTTCAAAAGTAAAGTCTCGTGTCTAACAAATAGTTAGGTAGGGTGGGGTTGGGTAGTTGGGTTGGTTAGGTAGTTGTGGATTAGTTTATTTCTATTTTATTGTTTTGCCACCTTATGCTTTTAGTAACCTAATACCGAAGCCGTTTTTTTTTTTGTGGGATATTTCGATAGTGAAAGATTTTAAACTGATATGGTTATTGACTTTCCAAAAGTTATTTAACGGGATATTTGTCATGTTTTAAAATAACTTTATTGGTATGTTAACTGTTTGGAGGAGCTCGTGGCTAAGTAGTAACTGCCGCACGGGTCGATCCGTCAGGTTAAGCTACGCTTTCCGGGGTTGGTCTGTGGATGGGTGACCATCTTTACATACCGAGACTCCTCCGTGCCTCGGAAAGCACGTTAAGCCGTTGGCTGTCATTCGTGGATCTTTGACAGTCGTTACGGGGTGTCAGAAGCCCGAAAGTCTGACAACCAGTCTTACCAAGGGGTATCGTATTACCCAGTTACTGGGTTGTGGAGGTCAGATAGGCAGTCGCTCCATGTAAAATACTGGTATTCAGCTGCATCCGGTTAGACTGGAAGCCGACCCCAATATAGTTGGGAAAAGGCTAGGCAGATTGGTATGTTAACTGTTTCAAAAAACTTTGTGCTTATATAAGTTAACACTTATACGGTCATAAATCTTTTAAATAAATCCTCTAAGAGGTAGTGAAAACCGCACTGAAATCCGTTGCGTACTTAAGAACAACGCAGTTACTCAGACATACATTAAAAGCGGCTTTAAAATTTAAAGATATAGATTTTAAAACAAGTGCTATACAATGAAAGGTAAGAAGGTCAGTGTGATATTGTAAATCCTTCAATCCTAAAACTTCGACGAGCAGATACAATATGTCACGATAAGTGCTGTAGAGTGCTTGAAACGCCTGAAGACTCGGCCTGGTACTATTCACTAAAGAATATTCTTTGGTATTCTCTAGTATGATTTATTGAGATATTTTGAGAAAGTCCTTATTTTAGCTTCTTGTTATCATAAAAATTGAAACAGTATTTACGACAATGTGAGTTTGACACTGTTTGTAACTATTAGGATAATTGATATGGATATTTTTTTTTTTCTAGTAGTGTTACTGACAACACATTCTATAACTTACTAATTGTAGCTAGATTAAAATGTTGAATGTTTATTAGTTATTTAGCTTACAATAAAAAAACCTTCTCGATATTTTAATCAAAGTCAAGCACATAAAAGGCACTTTGAACGTTAAGATTTACAAAAAACAGAATTGATTCTAGTCGTTTCCAAAAGGTAGTTTTCGTATGGAGAAGAATGAGCAAGAAACTCCACCGTTACTCTTTTAAAATGTTTTCACAATATTTTGTATACATTGATTATATAATTATATCCCAAAACTGATCCCAAATCCACTGGAACACCTTAAATTCTTTGATGTACAAAAATATGCTCATTTAAATCATTATACTTTGATGTAAAAAATAATTGCCCAGGGAAATGTATTTAATTAAAGATGATCTGTAGTAATTAGGTCGTTACTCAGATTTATATTAAAATTTACTTTTTCCAATTAATTCCAGTTTCACGCCAACGCGATCGCGATGGACGGTCCGAGGTGAAATTGGAAATCAATCCACGTTGGATTAAGTGCCAGAAACTATTTGTAATTGTTCACCGCAGAGGAATTACAACCTTTATTTCCATCAACAATACGCCTATATTCCCCAAAGGGTTAGGCAGAGATATACCCACATTTCACCAGTTATGTTTATGTCCCATGTAATAGGGGGCTCAAATGGTTCTTAACTAATCGGTATGGTTGCCACATAGAGGGCACAGTACTTCGGAAACAGAACCAGGTACCCTCCGTGATATTGTTAGTAACACCAAAAAATTGCTGGCATTCCTTCAGGAGCTGGGGTGGATCGCATGATCGATTTTCCCTCCCGTACGCATTATACGCGCTATGACGTAGAGTTGCGGACACCATCCCGTCTTAATGTACACAGCTCTTCTTATTTTTATCCACAATGTGGAAGCTCTTGGCCTGCATAGTAAGTAATGATCAGGCCGGAGATGGAAGCTAGATTCACCCGGAATCCTCAACCACAGAGAAACATGGCTATCTTACCTCTAACTGACGAAACATAACAATGCTGTTAACATTGTTGTTATGGCGACAGACTTGGATAGGATGGTGGTAGCTAGCCAGACGGGCTTAGAACAAGCCATATCACCAACCGAACCGAGCAGAAAGTTTTGCTTACACTGGGAATCGAACCCGGTGTCTGAGACAAGTGGTCTAACCACTAGACCACAGAAGCAGTTAAAATGCTCTATGTCGAATAAAAGGCAGGAAGGTCATTGTGACTCTAAAATGATTTAAAAGAATCTATGTCATATCAGGGTTGCCTGGAACCGGGCCGGGGCTGCCTTGAAGCGGCTCCTGCCCAATCTAGGGGGTCCAAACGCCTCCTGCCGGAGGCTATACGCGGGGATCGTGCGGTCCATGGCCCTGTATGGGGCACCGGTGTGGGCGCGTTCGTTGAGGCGGCGGCCTGCCCGCCGGTTGAACGCGTCCCAGAGGGTCATGGCCACCCGGCTGGTCCGGGGATACCGCACGGTCTCCGGTGAGGCGGCGAGCCTCCTTGCCGGATTGCCGCCATGGGATCTGGAGGCAAAAGTCCTCGCGCATATTTGGGAGTGGCGCGGGGAGGCGAAACGCCGGGGCTTGACTCCGATGCCGCGAGAAATCGCGGCACAGCGGACAGAGCTCCGACGGGATCTCATGGCGTCATGGAGAGTGCGATTGTCGCAACCCAGTGCTGGGCACGCCACTATTGCGGCGATAAGTCCCCTCTTTGAGGAGTGGCAGGAGAGGCGCCACGGCGTCCTCACCTTCCGCCTGACGCAGGTCCTCACCGGACACGGCTGTTTCGGGAGGTACCTGTTTCGGATAAGGCGGGAGGAAACGCCCGGGTGTCATCACTGCGTGGATCGCCCGGAGGACACGGTGGAGCATACGGTGGAGGTATGCCCGGCTTGGGCAGAGCACCGCCGTGTCCTCGTGGAGGCGATCGGTGGCGGGGATCTCTCGCGTCCGGCCCTGGTCCAGGCCATGGTACGGAGCGAGAGAGCATGGGAGGCCGTCACCTCCTTCTGCGAAGCAGTAATGCTCGCGAAGGAGGAGGCGGAGCGCGTGAGGGAGAGGCAAATTTCGCGCCCTCACGCCCCTAGCCGCCGCAGGAGGAGACGCCCTGGGCGTCGGGAATCAATTGCCGATTCCCGGCCACCGTAGGCGCGGGCTTGCGGACGGTGAGCAATGGGTAGCTCGCCGTCCGGTAAGGACCAGGCCCGGGTCGACGGCGCGTAGTGTTCCACGCGCGCCTCAAAGAGTGTCAGCGAGTGAAGGGGTCCAATGAGACCATTGCCTGCCGGGGTTGCGGGAAAATCCGAAAGGGATACCGTGGCCCCCTGGCATTGCACAGGCAAGAGAAGGAACACGGGTGGGTTTTAGTCAGTAAGAGTCTGACACGCCCTCCCGCTCCACCCAGAGCGGGAGACGTCATTTGATGATTTCCCACCCAAAAAAAAAAAAAAAAAAAAAAAAGGGTTGCCTGGAAGAGATCGCGGAAAGCGCCGCCCATTGTATATTTTGTAGTGTTTTTTTTTTGTTATGTGTTTTTGTGGTGTACAATAAAGTATATATAAATAAATAAGTAATTCAAAAATTATAAATCGCTAAACGATTAATGAAAGATATGGCACCCTTTTTTTTTGGGTCGGAAATCATCAAATGACTTCTCCCGCTCTGGGTAGAGCGGGATGTCAGACTCTTACTGACTAAAACCCACCCGTGTTCCTTCTATTGCCTGTGCAATGCCAGGGTTGCGGGAGGGTCCGAAAGGGATACTGTGGCCCGGTATCCCTTTCGGACTTTCCCGCAACACCGGCAGGCAATGGTCCCATCGGACCCCTTCACTTGCTGACATCTCTTTGAGGCGCGCGTGGAACACAACGCACCGTCGACCCGGGCCTGGTCCTTACCAAACGGCGAGCTACCCATTGCTCACCGTCCGCAAGCCCGCGCCTACGGTGGCCGGGAATCCGCTATGGATTCCCAACGCCCAGGGCGTCTCCTCCTGCGGCGTCTAGGGGCGTGAGGGTGCGAATTTTGCCTCTCCCTCACGCGTTCCGCCTCCTCCTTCGCGAGCATTACTGCTTTGCAGAAGGAGGTGACGGCCTCCCATGCCCTCTCGCTCCATACCATGGCCTGGACCAGGGCCGGACGCGAGAGATCCCCGCCACCGATTGCCTCCACGAGGACACGGTGGTGCTCTGCCCAAGCCGGGCAGACCTCCACCGTATGCTCCACCGTGTCCTCCGGGCGATCCACGCAGTGATGACACCCGGGCGTTTCCTCCCGCCTGATGCCGAACAGGAACCTCCCGAAACAGCCGTGTCTGTGACCTGTGTCAGGCGGAAGGTGAGGACGCCGTGGCACCTCTCTAGCTACTCCTCAAAGAGAGGACTTATCGCCGCAATAGTAGCGTGCCCAGCACTGGGTTGCGACAATCGCACTCTCCATGACGCCATGAGATCCCGTCGGAGCTCTGTCCGCTGTGCCGCGTTTTCTCGCGGCATCGGAGTCAAGCCCCGGCGTTTCGCCTCCTCGTGCCACTCCCAAATATGCGCGAGGACTTTTGCCTCCAGATCCCATGGCGAAGATATGGCACCCTAAGAACATAACAAAATCGATTCACCGATATTATTCTAAATTTAACTGCCAAACGAGGGCCTAGAATTAATTGGTTTCTTCATTGAATTCGTAATAGTTGAGTTATTTAAATCAATTCGAAGTTCAATTATGGATAAAGTTTTTAGATGATCTGGTTAATTTGACTTATAGGGCAGCTTGTAGGACAAAGGGAAAATATATATAAATAGGTTAATCAAAGGTTATTTCTCACAGATTGAGATTTATGCTGCCTTAATTTAGCTTAACTACTTGACTAACAAACCTACTAACTATAATTTAACCCATTGGTAAGATTTTAAATCCATACTTATATTACACTCGAGAGCAATGAATCCGGGTCACTTAAAGAATCTTAAAAATCTCGGAAACTAAAAATGATAGGTTAATGCAATAAATTGTATTTAATAGACAATGTAATACTCCTTAAATGAAAGTAAAAAATATATGAGTCACCATACATTTTATTAACACAAAATTACATAAAGAAAAAAACTGCTGATCTCTCCTTAAAACAAAAATAGGAAACATGAAATTTTTGAACTTTATTACGATTTTCTTGAATGTTAATACTTCGTATTGCCTCCTCGTGCTTCCATTACTGCGTTTACGCGGTTTGGCATGCTGTACACCAAGTTCCTTATACGATTTTGGGGAATATTCTCCCATTCCTCTGTGAGAGCAATTTTGAGCTCACGAAGCGTGATTGGGGGAGGGTTTCGTTGTTTTACGCATCTGCCTAGCTCGTCCCAAGCATGCTCGATCGGGTTGATATCCGGGCTGCGCGCTGGCCACTCCATACGAGTAATGTTCATCTCTTGAAGGTAGTCATTCACAATCCTACCTGTATGAGGTCGGGCATTGTCATGCATAAATATAGCATCCTCACCTAAATTGACCATAAATGGACCAACGCGATCATTGAGGATTTCTTCCACATATCTTTCGCTAGTTAAAGAGCCGTTTTCTATGATCACCAGCTCTGTGCGACTTTCAGAAGAAATTCCGGCCCACACAAGTACAGACCCACCACCGTAGGCTACTTTTTCTTCGATGCATGCTTGCTTGAATCTTTCCCCTGGTCTTCGATACACTCTGTGTCTTCCATCGTGCTTGTAGAGCATAAATTTTGATTCGTCGGAGAACATAACTTTTGACCAATCTTCAATACTCCAATTTACGTGGCTCTGGGCATATCTTAGTCTTGAAATACGATGCCCACGCTCCAGTTTAGGGCCGTTTGCAGGTCTAAGGGGTTTTAAGTTAGATTCAGCAAGCCGACGTCTTACTGTCCATGCACTTGGGTTACTTCCTCCGAGGCGTCGAAACTGATTTGTGAGTTCAGTTCCTGTAAGAAAGTGATTTCGAAGCATGGTGTTCACCAAGTATCGGTCTTCTCGTGCTGTGGTACACCTGGTTCTGCCCGTTCCTGGTCTGCGTAGGTTAGAACCAGTTTCTTCGTAACGTCGGAGAACTCTTTGTACTGTTGACAGCGACACACCGACAGTCCTGGCTGTATCGCGCTGACTCCGGCCGGTTTCCAGCATTGTAAGTATTCTGGTGCATTCTTCAGGCGTAAGCGATATAATTTCAGCTTGAATAATGAATATAGAGCACTATCAACATGGTTTATGTACCCACATAAATGACAGATTACAAACAAAAGCAAAACCAAATGCTGTAATTGCGTAGTTCCATCTTCGAAAGTGGCCCTTTTTCAAATTTGATTTTTTTATGATATAACTTTACAATAACTAAGAAGTTTTAATACCTTCATTTAAGGAGTATTACATTGTCTATTAAATACAATTTATTGCATTAACCTAGCATTTTTAGTTTCCGAGATTTTTAGGATTCTTTAAGTGACCCGGATTCATTGCTCTCGAGTGTATAAACGCGAAAGAACTGTCTGTCTGAGTCCTCAACGGCTGAACAAATTTGGACGATCACACACGCGGATAGACATACAGGTGTATTAGGATATTGGATACGTTTTATCCCAGTAGTAGGTACGTTCCTGTGGGTAATTTCCGGTGTTTATATGGGCTAAGCCCCCGGCAAATGCTAGTAATGATTGTTGTTGATAACATGACATAAACTAACGTTTCATTTCGAATACACCTACAGCTTTATAAAGTTTTTATCTTTGTCACTCGTTCAATTAAAATCAAAATATATTTTGACGGGCTTTTCTGTTAGTAAGCTTATCAAGTCGACGAAAATACGTATTTTCCCTACTATACTCGTAATAGTTAACAAACGAACTGTTTTAACCACTTGCAAACCTCAAATCAAATCAAAAACATGGTAAATTTTGATCTTGCAAGATACGTATATTGATTCATAATATTTATGGGAATATTAAAGATAACAGACTGGTCAAAAAGGGACTTAATGCAAAAACCATTCTCTTACTAAAATAAACACAAGCTTGTTAGTTTTCCCAGCGAAATCTATGACAGATTATCTGGCGACCTCGAACGATCTCGGTGACGTCGCCAACTTCGATAGATCTTGTGATTAACAAGAATAGATTTCTCTTGAAGATACATTAGTGAAGCTAAACAACACTATGTTTACTGTACAGTACCTTATGTTTGTTTGGTCCATTTTGTAATGATTTGAATGTCAATCTTCGTCTTGTCTCGTATCGGTAATTAGTTATAAGAATAGCAGCAAATTCTCAAAAGGGGCTTGTGGCTAAGTAATAACAGCCACACGTGATTGATTAGGTTAAGCTACGCTTGCCGCAATCAGTTCGTGGATGGGTGATTATCTTAACATACCGAGACCCGTCCGTGCCTTGAAAAGTACGTTTAACCGTTGGTCGCGGCTGTCATTCGTGGATATTTGACAGTCGTTACGAGTCGTCAGAAGTCCGAAAGTCTAAAACCAGTGGTATCAGGGGTATCGTATTACCCAGTAACTGGGTTGTGGAGGTCAGATAGCCAGTCGCTCCATGTAAAATACTTGTATTCAGCTGCATCAGGTAGGCTGGAAGCCGATTCCAACACAGTTGGGAAAAAAAGACGGCGACGACGTTACTTTTAGATAAGTAAATGTTATTATTTTGTACAGAATTTCTTAAAATATATTTTTTTGTTTTAAGGCAGAATGCACACGGATCCTATATAATTTAACAACTATATCTTAAAGGTAACTATATTTTCGAGCCGTTTGGGGTTGAAAGCCTAGGGCCGGGGGTCCGAGTGCTCATGGTCTGTTCAATGAAATCTCCAAACGGCTGGTTGACATTTCCCGTGGCTGGCTTTTGGCTTGGCCAGAGGCTAATCTACCCAAGAGACTGGCTGCATTGCCACGTTGTATGGCAATGCAGCCAGTCTCTTGGGTAGATTTCCAATCGACAGCGATGTGGATGAATTCGACGCTATACTTTAGTTTGTATAATACTTAGTTGTATACACATAGTTTTGATAGTCCCTAATTGTTAATGACTTTTGAATTTGAACTGAAAATAAATTTAACAACTTATTTTTATGTACCAACATTCTAAACAAATAAAGACCTATTCTAGGCAGATGATCAATAGCAGCAAAATTCTGTTTACTACACCCCCCCCCCCCCCGCCCCCACACACACATTAACTCATTCATTAATCAGACACCACAGGTATACATAAACAAATTATAAATAAGTTGCCATCTGATCACAGTGGACAAACAGTTACTTTTTGCTCCTACCTACCTTTACAAAAAATTCAAATAAGGTTTAGGCCAATTACATGTAAAAATCTAGATAAATTAAATAATGCTTTGGCAAGTAAATTATGTATTCAGAGTTTTAATAATATATGTGACCCAAATGAGTTCTACGCCGAGTTCTTTTCACTATTAAACAAACAATTTACTGACACTTTTCCACTAAAGACCAAAACAATTTACACAAAGTTCTTATTTAGTGATTGGGCGACTCCAGGTATTCGCAAAAGTAGGGAAAAACTTTTTGAACTTTATGGCCTAAAGCAACACATGAATAATACAAGCTTTCATCAGTATGTTGCAAAATATTCTAAAACTTTTAAAAGTGTGTGCAAAATAGCTAAAGCTCTTCACATTAGCAATAAAATAAAATCAGCTGATGATAAAATAAAAACTACCTGGCAAATAATAAATAATGTAACCGGTAGGAAAAAACAGCGTAATACTGAATTTAATTTAGAGACTGCTCATGGTCCCATCAACTCAGATGTAGAAATAGCTCAGGAATTTGAAAACTTTTTTGTTAATATTCCCCACAAAACCACTGAAGCTTTAAATTCCTCACCCGCGCTTTCTGCTGCCTTACTTAGAAAGAATGTAAAGACATGCCCTTTGGAGTTTAGGTTTCAGCATACAGACCCCCAGGCTGTTATAAAAGCTTTTAAAGATCTTAAAATTAAATCAACAGAAGATCTGTGGGGAATGTCTGTAAAAGTCTGTAGATCTGTCATCGAAACCATTGCGCCTTATTTAGCTTTCATATTTAACACTAGTGTAGACCAAGGCGTCTTTCCGGATCTCATGAAACATAGTAAAGTAGTTCCTTTGTTCAAATCCGGTGATAGTAAGGAACCCAACAATTATAGGCCTGCGTCAATTCTGCCAGTTCTCAGTAAGGTGTTTGAAAAGTTGATTCTCAATCAAATGTTACGGCACTTTAATAAAAATTCCATCTTTCATGATCAACAGTACGGTTTCACCAAAGGGCGTTGTACCACTGACGCCGGTGTCGCCCTAATAAAGAACATTTTTAACGCCTGGGAAGAAGCACAAGATGCCATTGGAATTTTTTGCGACCTCTCGAAGGCTTTCGATTGCGTAGACCATGAGACACTTCTGCTGAAACTGGAGCACTATGGGATTAGGAATACAGCTCTTGATTTACTAAGATCATACCTGAAAGATAGAAAGGTTAAAGTTCAAGTCAACGGCACAAACTCATTAGGGTCTGAAATGGTAATGGGCGTTCCTCAAGGTTCGATATTGGGTCCATTCCTCTTTTTAGCTTATATAAATGATTTACCCCAATTATTTCAAAATCAACCAAAGATGGTGTTATTTGCAGATGACACATCATTGATATTTAAAATAAACCGACGGTCACAAAATCTTGACGACGTGAATAGCTGTATTGTTCAGGTCCAAGATTGGTTTACGGTAAATAATTTGGTACTAAATAATAAAAAAACAAAATGCACTAGATTTAAATTACCAAATGTTAGAAGCAGCGAATGTGACATCATATTGAATGGAGAAAAACTGGAATTTATTAATCAAACAGTTTTCCTAGGAATCACGCTAGACGAGAAATTACAATGGGGACCCCATATAACATCTCTCGCGGGGCGGCTAAGCTCGGCCGCTTATGCTGTTAGAAAGATAAGACAGTTAACAGATGTAGAAACCGCGCGTTTGGTCTATTTTAGTTACTTCCACAGTATTATGTCGTATGGTATTTTACTATGGGGTCGGGCTGCTGACATTGAATCCATTTTTATTTTACAAAAGAGAGCTGTCAGAGCCATTTATAATCTAAGTCGTCGCGAATCTCTCAGGGAACTATTTAAAAAGATTAATATTATGACGGTACCTTGCCAATTCATTTATGAAAATATTATGTATGTGAGAAAAAATCTACATCTTTTTAATAAAATAAGTGAAAGACATAATTTTAATACTAGAAATAAAGATAAAATAGATCAACCATTTTTCAGACTATCTAAAGTAAATACATCTTTTATGGGGTACTGTGTTAAATGTTACAACAGAATACCTTGTGATATATTAGAATTAAATGAAAGAAAATTTAAAACTCATATAAAAAGTACACTTTGTAAACAAGCATATTACAAATTAGAGGATTATATCCAAGATAAAAATGCTTGGAAACATGCTGGTCCTGCTCCATAGGACAATTTAGAATCTAGACAAAATCAAACTGGTTGCCAATTTAATTGTATAATATTATTTTTTTAAACATTAATTTTATATATTCTGTGATTACTTGAACTCACACACTGACTTATTATTAGTAGTACTTGTTAAAATGTTTGTAAATATGTGAGCACCATGCATCTATCACATAATTAATTTATGTCATTCCTTCATTTTTCATTCTTTTTACCTATCGTGGTATAGTAATCTTATTCTAGGTGCATCGTCTTCACATATAATTATATAATTAATGTATACAGAATATTGCGAAAATATTTTAAAAGAGTAACGGTGGAGTTTCTTGCCCATTCTTCTCCATACGAAAACGACCTTTTGGAATGGGCGACTAGAATCAATTATTATATCTTTTTTTTGTAAATTTTGACGTTCATAAGTGCCTTTTTTGTGCCTAAATGAAAAAAAAATTATTTGAGTTTTGATACAATACACTACACACGTTTAATTTAATTTACAAGTTTTTTCCTATAATTTTTGAAGAATTTATTGAGCTGAAAACATTCTATTACTGTCGCCTCAGAAATCTTCAGGACTAATCGTCAATGGCGTATTCCTTTGACGATATACATGTAGCTTTGGTTTCCTTGGAAAAGGTTCTGGCGGTCGCACAATAACGGCTGTCCAAATACAGAGCGTTTTTTGACAGCTTAATGTCAAACACTGGTGAAAATGATAGATTTTTATGGCGGCCGTTATAATATGACGGAACCACTTTCCTAGGAAACTATCTTAAGGGTGAATCTGCATCTGTCGGTGGTTCCACGTATCTATACGTGCAGTAGGCGCTATGTATAGGTACGCGACGCCAACGCGTTTATGCAGCGTTTAAGCTACCTACGTCAATATCATATCTGGAAGTATTCGCCCTTTGAGGATTTCTGTACGTATACGCTCAGTGAGGAGCTCGTGACTAAGTAATAACAGCCACACGGTTCGATCCGTCAGGTTCAGCTACACTTGCCGGGGTTGGTCTGTGGATGGGTCATGCCTCGGAAAGCACGTTAAGCCGTTGATCCCGGCTGTCATTCGTGGACCTTTGATAGTCGTTACGGGTCGTCAGAAGTCCGAAAGTCTGACAACCAGTCTTACCAAGGGGTATCGTATCACCCAATTACTGGGTTGTGGAGGTCAGATAGGCAGTCGCTCCATGTAAAATACTGGTATTCAGCTGCATCTGGTTAGACTGGAAGCTGACCCCAACGTAGTTGGGAAAAGGCTAGGCAGATGATGATGACATGCAAAAAAAATCTTTACTGACATTAAAATCCACTGTTTCATTCCGTTTCCTTTCCACGGCATGTTTCGCACACACTGGCCAACATTTAGGTAGCCAGTCTTACCAAGGGGTATCGTATTATCCAGTTGCTGGGTTGTGGAGAGAATTGAGAGAATTAAGAATCGGGCAGTAATATTGGGTTTTTCTATCTGAAATTTCTCAGTAGCAGCCCGGAGTCTGATTGTGTGCCCGGTTGATGGCAATAAGCTTGCCCACCTATTACATGAGACTTAAACGAAATTGCTGAAATGTGGGTGTTCCTGCTACAGGTAGGTACACCTCTGCCCAACCCTTCGGGGAAACGAAGCGTGATGTTATGTTATGTTATGATAAATTACTGTAAACTTTATCTGAACTATTCAATCTAATCATGTAGATCAATGTTGACATTTCACAACAGATAATCACAGGGCAAACCTACCCTCGATAATGTATTACGGCAACAGTAAAATTACAAGCTTTGAAATTGTTATAAATTGATGAAAGTGGTGTACACTCGATTCACGGTTGGTATCTGTTAGTAATTATGCAAAACAACGTTATGTGACCTTTTATCACTTTGACACTGCATTTAATATGAGTATAGTCCAGTATTTTAGTATGTCAGGCAAATTGCCAATTACGATACATATTGATAATGGGCAGGGCAAAGTTTGAAATGGAAATGTGGTGTTTATGATTCTAGAAAATTGATAGGTACTTACTTTAAAAATATGATTACTGCGAGTTACAATTAAATGTTTTAGCTGGTAATTAATTGACTGTCTAAAAACTCAGGGCTAAAGTGGCCACACCTAAACTCAGTTCGATTGTCATAAGCAGACGATGCGTCTTAATCTCGCACCGCTTTTCATACATTTAAACTGATCATTTACATACAGGGTGGAAGAGACATCGACGCGAAAACTGAAACGATGGATTCAGTTAATGATTCTGAACTCTCCTCCGTTGAAATTTTTCGTCGGTTCCATACATTTTGACCGCGTAGGTATTGAACTTTTCTATGAAACAGCTGTTTTTTTTTTAATAACCGACGGCAAATTTCAACGGAGGGGGCTTCAGATTTATGTACTGAATCCATGGTTTCAGTTTTTTCGTCGATGTCCCTTCCACCCTGTATAACATTACGCCTGTGTTCGCCAAAGGGTTAGGCAGAAGTACACTTTTAATTATAATACACCCACATTTCGCCAGTTTTGTTTAATTCCCATTTAATAGGGGGCGAGCCTATTGCCATCAACCGGGCACAAATCCAGACTCTAGGCTGCTACTAAAGAAAAAAGAGAAAAGAAAGAAGAAATGCCTGTGACTAGATAATTTAACAATGGTGAAAAAATTCTATGATTAAATCAAAATGACGAATCATACGATTGTATGATTCGTCATTTTGAACTGGGTGAAATGGGTTAGGTTAGGTTAGAACAGTGACCTACCGCGGGCCGAGCGAGCGAAGCGAGCGATGTCGCGACAGGGGCCGGCGAGCGCTACTTCCAAATTGCTCGCAGAAATGTTTTCACCAGTGTCTAATTATCCGTGCTTTCGCAATACCCCTAGCGTTTTCGCAAACAATCGAATTATCTAATCCTACGACATATACAATCAGTTGAGTTATAAACTTAGAAGAAGAAGAGATTCTGCTAAGTTTATAACCCAACTGATATGAGGCTCTCTGGCAAGCACGTACGAATCAAATATTTATGTCACGGGCTGCGGCTCTAACATATCTGGAAATTACTGTTAGGAAAGATATCTATTTCTGCTTCATTTATCTTAAGTATAGGCTTCGATTTCAGCCGAGTATATAAAAATGCGGTATGTTTTTTTGGTTTAGATTTTTAAATCTGTTTTTTGTCGCTGTACTATTTAAAGGATATCTGTGAAGTTGTACTGTTTGCAGATGATACTTCTCTTATTTTTAAAGTAGACAGGAATAGACAAGATTTTGACGATGTAAACAGTGCACTTTCAATGGTTACGGATTGGTTTACGACAAATAACCTAGTTCTCAATGCCAAGAAAACGAAATGTGTAAAGTTTGCCCTCCCAAATGTTAGAAATCTAGGACCCAACATCGTCTTAGATAAAGAGGTACTTGAAACTATAAACTCAGCAGTTTTTCTGGGCATAACAGTAGATGCAAAACTTCAGTGGGGCCAACATATATCGAGCCTAGCGGGAAGGCTCAGTTCGGCCGCCTACGCTGTCAGAAAAGTAAGACAATACACTGACGTTGATACAGCTCGCTTAGTCTATTTTAGTTATTTTCATAGCGTTATGTCCTACGGTATTCTGCTTTGGGGCAAAGCTGCAGATATTCAAAATATATTTGTCCTCCAAAAACGAGCTATTCGAGCAATTTACCAGCTAGGTGCCAGAGTTTCTCTGAGAGATTTTTTCAAAGATATCGGTATCCTCACAGTGGCATCACAATACATCTTCGCCAACATCTTATATATTAGGCAGAATATACACTTATACACTAAAAACAGTGATATTCACAACGTTAACACTAGAAGTAAGGATAAACTACGTGCTCCCTTTCACCGGCTTCATAAGGTTCATAACTCATTTGTTGGGCTTGGTATAACCTTTTATAACAAGCTACCCTCTTGTTTGCTAGATTTGCCTTTTAATGCGTTTAAAACTAAAGTAAAGTCCAACCTTTGTTCAAAGGCATACTATTCTATCAACGACTACTTAAATGATAAGAATAGTTGGTCGCTGTGATTAACTCAAGACAATGTTTAAATGTTCTTTCTCCAGAATTAGTTTACCTACTGACAGGTTTTATGAGTTTATATAAAAGTCTATAATTTTACTTTTTATGTACATTTATTTTATTTTTATTTATTGTTGACATAATCTACTCATTACAATGTTTTTTTTAATGAGTTGTATTACAATATGTGGTTAGCTAGCGACCTCGACAATTATTTATTTTACCTCGATGGTCCTAGTTTATCAATATTATTATAACTTCTAGTTACAGCTCTATGTAAGCGGGCACGCCCTTTATGCCTGGAGGCTTTATTTTCTTTTTTTTTAGATATTGTTTACGTTTAGTTATTTTTATTTCTGCTTGAGTATAGTTCTCGATGTTTTTGGTTGGTATATTGGCGTGTGCTAGCTGTCATATGGCTATTAATTTATAATTTAAATTTTATTTTGCGTAATGTAAATTATCTTATAAATTATTGTATAGAATCATTTTTTTTTTCCTAACTGAACAGACAGCTGTGCTGCTGGGGAGTTTGTTGCGCCACTTCTTCTTCCCAGCAAAAGCACTAGGAAGTGGTGAAGGGTGGGCGTTTTGGGGGACTGTCTTATGTAATTTTGACGTTCGAAAAGTGCTGATTCTCAGCCTAATTTGAATAAATGACTTTTGATTTTGATTTTGATTTTGTACAATATTTTCGGACACTTTTCTTCGAGTGGTCACTTTCTTATTGGTTTTGTGGTTTTTTGATCGCGCGATTCAGGTAAACTAGATTTCCTGTTTCTTATGTATGATTTTTCTTGTATACATCTTCTTCCGACGTCGTCTCAGCGTTCCCTTCGTTCCTCGACATAACATTTTTGATCTTTCGTTTGTCTTTTATTTGACATCATCTGTTATTGTCTTTTATTTTTTAGTTCCATAAAAATATAGCGTGATGATAATCATATAAAAGGTTAACTCAGAAACTATGTGCAATATATGGCTCGTCTCTTTACAATTTGCGATATACTATAGAACGAAAAAAAAAACAAAATAGCTTATAGCAGTGATACACGTGATAGTTTATAGCCTATCAGACTGACCCGATATATAGGGAATATCTATGCAAAATTTGAACAGATTCTATCCTGTAGTATTTGCTTGATGCTGTAACAAACAAATAAACAGACAAAAAATATTACAACTATATTTTCGGCATTAGAGTCATTCAGTTTTGACTTCGCTTCGATTTTATTTTAATTATGTATAGATTACAATAATTGCAATATTACGTTATTGGTTCTAACTGTTCTTACCACTACACACTTTTCAAGCTTGGCATATCTTTGTGAGCATTCTTAATCACTCCTACAACTGCAATTATAATTAAAACGTTTAACTAAATAATTCATCTCATTTTGTATACAATTGGAATCTTTAGATTTATTCGTGCAATCCATCTCGCCGGACAGATCGAATGGGCTTTACATATCTCCTCGGGGTGCGATATTTATTTATCAATGCATCAAATAATGTAAGAGGCATTGAAAATGTCCTGAATTGTTTTAAATTCATCGAGTTTTTATTGAAAACTTGTATCAGAATGTATCGCTAGTTCTGCTTCATTTATGGAAAAAGTGAGTATTTTACCTATTGATTACTAATTTAGGCCCACGTGGATGGAGGAGGTCTTTGCCCCAGCAGTGTTTACATTATATGCGTATTATGCAGTACTAATTTTGTCCAATCTAATTGCTTGTATAAAATTTTCGCTGAGAAATGGGCAACATTTTCCATTCCATGGGATTCATCGGTGAAACGTACGAGTACATCTCTGTCAACCCCTTTTGGGTAACACAGACGTCATAGTTAATTGCATGCGTATATACAACGTGCCGCTACAGTGGTGAGATTAACTTAAGACACGGGTAGGGCTAGTGGCCAGTAATTATAAAAATATAATAAGAAAAAAATATTCGTTATTTTAAAAATTAAAATTTTAAAACGCTCGCTGACATAGTGCCCTCCCTTTCCTTCAATTCGCCTTCTCTTTGCACGTTATTCGTTTTATTTTTATTGATGCGATGTTATGATCCCTGACCCCGGTAAATGACCTCTGCGCTACAGTTGTTAAGTACAGGTTGCTCCAAGATGCTATTTTAGGAAATTCTAAATAAATCAATAAATAATAACGTTTAATGAAATAAAAATATCTTCATTAAAAGGAAATGCGTGTGTTAAATTAATGTCACCATTAAAGCGCCAAGCTATATGTTTAAACAATTAATTGAAATCATTTCTTCTACTCCAGTAGCGACAGACTCCGAACTTTCCACTTTCCAGGATCACGTTACTGAACTATTATTGAAAATTGACTTTTCCTAACTTCTGTTTGAGCTTATGAAACTTCAGGGTCTAATAAAGATGGATGGTGTTTGCAATGAAAGTGAACTAATGGACAGTATTGTTCTGCTAGTTTATGATATTATTTGTCTATTAATTATTGTTGGTCTTTGTTATTTGAGTTGCTTGTTAAATGTCTGTTTTATTGCGGTTTATTATTTCGTCTGACAGATGGCTTTATTAATAGACTATCGCTCTGGCATATACATACTTATATTTGAGGTGAACTGAGATATTTGTGACACATTGCAATGCAAATAGCCACGCTATTAGTAGAGACCATCGATTTTGTTAGATACTTTCATGGTTTTCGAGGGTGTTAAAGCCGATAGTGCCATTAAAATTGAAAAACAAGATGGCAGATGCGAAATTTTTTAAATTTTCCATCATGGGCATAGTTTTCATAGTTTTCGAAGGTGTTTAAGGCAACAGTGAGGTCAAAATGTAAATCCAAGATGGCGGCAGTGAAAATTTTGATTTTGTTTTTAATCTTACGCGAGAAGAAATTTCGTTCCTGACGGGGACCACACACGTTTTTTTATTTTTTCAAGTAAACTCAAACTCAAAGCATTTCTTTCAATTAAACCATTTACAGGCACTTTTGAATTGTCAAGGGGTCGGTCAGTCAAAAAATATGAAGCTAGTTGCCCATTCCAAAGCGTAGTAGGTACCTATGGAGAAGAACGGGCAAGAAACTCCACGGACACTCTTTTAAATAAAAAAATTGATACAAAATATTGGTTACATCATTCATTTTGAAATTATGCATGTGAGAACAATGTAGAAAGACGTGCACGTTCGTAAAAACGTCCGTTATAAAAAGAAAACAATAAAGAATCATTCAAAAACTTAAAATAAATTAAAATAAGCCATGGCAGCTAAGAGATGACCAGTCCCAACTGACGGCGCCCGTTCACGAACATGACGCATGGAACAGCACCATTCAGCTCAACCATTTTGAAGGGAGCTAAATGATCCAACACACGCGCCACCATCAGCGAGACATTTGAGTGAGCATGACATACTCACAGCCGCCAGGGCACATTCAAGTCAATGAAATACTACATATTACCTGGTAAATGGTAGCTCTTTAGTACATAGTACTCACACCTGTGCTATGCAATTATATAATACAAAGGAAATTGAATTTATACAATACAAAGATGGTCTTACAATCTTCAGCAGCTCCAACAGTATTTTCAAAATGTTAATCAGTGTGTATGTCAATTAGTTGTGGAGCAGGACCAGCAATGAGCCAAGCATTTTTATCAGAGATGTAATCCTCCAACTATGTATATATGCCTGCCTACATAGTGTGCGTTTTATACAAGATTTGAATTTCGTCTCATTATTAAGTTGAAGTATGTGGGGAGGAATTTTATTGTAACATTTTAAACAGTACCCCATGAAAGATGAGTCTACCTTAGCCAGTCTGAAACCTGGTTGTACTAATAGGTCCCTATTTCTTGTACGATAATTATGTCTATCACCTCTTTTACTAAAAAGATGTAATTTTTTTCTGACGTACATGATGTTTTCATAGATATATTGACAAGGTACCGTCATGATGTTAATATCCTTAAACAGTTCCCTAAGAGAGTCGCGCCGGCGGAGATAATAAATGGCTCTGATCGCTCTTTTCTGCAGAATAAAAATAGACTCGATGTCTGCAGCCCATCCCCAAAGTAAAATACCGTAAGACATGATACTATGAAAATAACTGAAATAGACTAGCCTCGCGGTATCTACATCAGTAAATTGACTGATTTTTCTGACAGCATGCTGCTGAACTTAGCCGTCCTGCAAGAGATGTTAAATGAGGACCCCATTTTGTAGTCTTGAGTCGAGCGTGATCCCCAGGAAAACAGTTTTATCGAAAAATTCTAGTTTCTCTTGATTCAATACTATCTCAAAACTACTACTTTTCACATTTGGTAAAGAAAATTTTATGCACTTAGTTTTTTTTCCATTTAATACTAAATTATTAGCAGTGAACCAATTTTGGACCTGCAGTAGGGCGTTATTTACGTCGTCAAAATTTGTAGCACGTCTATCTACCTTAAAATTAAGGAAGTATCGTCAGCAAATAACACCATTTGTGGTTGATTTTTAAATAAATGGAGTAGATCATAAATATACATCACTAAAAAGAGGAATGGACCCAATATTGAGCCTTGTGGCACACCCATTTTTACTTTTAAACCTAGTGAATTGATACCGTTTATTTGAACTTGCTGTTGTCTATCATTTAAATAAGATTTTACTAAATTGAGTGCAAGTTTTCCAAGTCCGTAATGCTCAAGTTTCAAAAGTAAGTAGGTACCTATGTAATAGGTACATTAGTGATTTAGATATAACTGTTTATCAGATACCCTCATAACTGTTTATCGAAATATTCTCCATTACCTACCCGAGTATATAAATCCCAAATTGTTCCAACCAAATTACAAGCGCTTTACCAAGTACTTACACAGTAATTAATTAATTATAACAAGCCGAACCACGAGGCGTCACTCACCTTGAGCGCTTCGAAATTAACGATCAAACTTGTTTCATTAAACTAAAATAACATAAGTTTGAGTGTAAAACGAAGTTGTAATATCCCACACATAGACTAGACTATTTACACATTTATGACTACTTTATTTTTATTTTTGTACGACTCATAATGCGAAGCATTAGAGTGCTTTGCAATCGATTTTTTTTTTTTGCTGAAGAAGTCGCACGACAAACTCCCCAGCAGCTCAGGAGCTGCTGGGGAGTTCGTCGTGTCACTTCTTCCCAGCTAATGCACTAGGTGAAGGGAGGGCGTTTTGGAGAACTGTCATAAGTAATTTTGACGCTCAAAAAGTGCTGATTTTCAGCCTAATTTGAATAAATGATTTTTGATTTTGGTTTTGTTTATTGGCATGCCAACCCGATTTGAATTATGCAGCTTGTAACTTTCATTAGGGGTGTCTATGCTTCTCGCATGGTAATTAACATAATATTCTCTGATTCAAGTTTATTAAGCATTCATGGTATTATTCTTAAACAATAAGTGAGAGGAACTGGCGACATTCATTCACAGTCAACAATTTATTCTCCTTTCTCTCCGTATGTGGCTCGTGTGCGAAAAACCGATAAATAATATTAACCGCTGCTACACTACACTACATACAATATTATTACTTACGAAATTCATTTTGTAACAATGGTATAATACAATTATGACGAGTGAGTTTCGACGTACTGCATATTAGATACGCTAAAAAAACTTGTTTCTATTCGAAATAATACAGATCAGAAAAGATTGTCATGCACCCCCACAGTCATTCAGGATATTCTATAATGCTGACAAATTACTAGGTATAATTTTCAGTACATAACCTACAATGGTCCCCTATATAAACCTAATGTAAGCTCTTAATTCCTAATGCTGTTAAATCACTGCTCATTAATTTGATAACATATGATCATAAAATTAAGCTATGCACATTAAATATCTCGGCACATTAAGTTGATCACGCATAAAGGGACATAAAAACAAATTACGTAGAAATAATTTTATGTTCTTTGTGTAACCACCATTTATGAAGAGTTACGTAGCATTTAACAAGATGGAGGCTTATTTTAATGGATAATCACTTATTTAACATAACATAACGACTAATCCCCGAAAGGTTAGGCAGAGGTGTACCTATACCCGTGTACCATCCTCATTTCATGTAATAGGGGGCGAGCCTATTGCCATCAACCGGTCACAAATCCAAAATCCGAGCTGCTTCTGAGAAATTCGAGATGGAAAAACCCAATAACAGCTACTATTTATGTAATTAGTATGCGATGTAGGTCGCACACTATTATAATATCTCGAAATAAAGCCGATATCAGACAGTGAAGGTTTATTTTTGTTTCATTCCACGTTCACACGACACCGACAAAATAATATTGGAATGTACGTTCATTTGCTCCTTACATTTAATTTTTAGATCAATCTCAGTAGGCAAGTGAAAGATACTGATTCATTTATTCATCAAATATAAGCTAACAGTTAACTCCAAATCGCTTATATCTATAATTCTACAAATTTACATTAAAAAAAAATTTACATTAGACTAAACAGCTCAACAATTATTTCTGCATCATTTCTTCATATTTAAATAAATATACACATGTTTAGCGATTGTCCTTCGAGAGTCAAAAAATAAATCAGCTTCAGGAATATATTTAAAAAAGTCATTTATTAACTTAATTGCTCTAGCAGTGGGAGTTGTGTTGGTTCGGGGAGCACGCCATGTAGGCGGGTTGCAGAGGAGTCTATGTTGTCGTCTTCCAACGCCACGCATATACTGGTCAGAAACATTAAAAAAAATTGACTCTCGTAGAACGGGACTATCCATCTTACCTACTAATATTAGATAATAATTAATTATATGTGTGGATTCTTGCCTGAATTTGACGAAAGATGTCGAGACACCAATTCCAACATCGTTGGATCGGTTCAGTTATGAATACATTTTTCACTTTTGATTAATTTTAACTTAAAACGTTTCACTGCGAGTAAAATATGCTAAATTAATGTCAAAAATAAACAAAAAGTGCAGCGTCTGATATCGGCTAAACATGTTCGTGCTGAGTTTAAATAGTGCAATGGTTGGGGATCGAACTCAATGCTGGCTAGCTCTAGTATTACCTAATAGATGGCTTTGCAATATGCATTCTCAGATTTTTGAGAATCAGAGAAAAGGCACAGACAACGAGAAAAAGATTTAGTTTGAAAATAGGTGTTTTTTTAAGAATAAAAGTAAAGCGTCGTTTCCTCGTCTCAAAAGTCCATTTTAAGACAGAGCAGTCAACGGTATGGACAATTTGATGCATGAACTGATCAATAAGTTGATCAGTTCATGCATGAAATTGCGTGTTAGTACCATGTTACAGGCATACCAATTACATATACAGGGTGGCAGGGACACCGACCAACCAGGTCCCATGGATTCAGTAGGTACATGATTCTGGACTGTGATTTCCCACTGCCCTGAAATTTTCGTCGATTATTTAAAAAAAGAAATTACTGTGTGTAAATTGTCTTTGGCCCTGACATGTCATCAAGCAATAGACAAAATTGACAGACTTATGTATATTGCTTGAATATGAGGCTTTTGGCTGCTCTGTATGTGTGTATGTATGTCATTTGTTTTTGTAATGTGCGTTTTGTTTGTGCAGAATAAACCGTTTTTCTCTTTTTTTTCCATAAATTTTTACCGCGTAGGTATCGCACTTTTCCTTGAAACAGCAGATACTTTTCTTATAACCGACGAAAAATTTCTACGCTAGGTGTAGAATCGTATGCTGAATTTATGGTTACAGTTTGTGCGTTGATGTCCCTATGCAGCCTACACAGTCTAGCCTATGTATTCCTACATATTTTATATTATGTAAATATTATCGTGTTCAGTACTTAATAAAAATCAACTAATTCTAAATATACCCACCCACAAATACCTACTCGTATATTTGATTAGTAATGTTAACAATTAATATTGATTATCCTATAACTAGAGTCAAGTATTACCATAGCGTGTAAATTATCTCTGACACAATAGTTTACCACAAATTTACCAAAGGCAAGAACGATGTTTTAATCTATGCATATTATAAATTAAAGTCACTTTTCGTGTGCGGACATACAGACAATGTCCGCGCTGTTCTTCTAAACCACACAACAGATTTTGATGAGGTTTTCAATTCGTTCGTCGTTTAGAGAATTTATTCCGGTTTATGTGTATTATAAGTTCGATGTCGGTCTGAAGGTATATGTGTATTATAAGTTAATATCAAAGTTACTTATAAGTTATAACTAAGAAATCTCGATGTTTTTTCAATTCGTAAAAATCGTGAGAAGCAGCAGCGGGTCGCTAGTCTCAAATAAATTACGTTTAGTTCGTATTAGTTGTTCCACACATTTTATTTTATTTTATTTATGAGGGATAATAAACAACTGTAGTAATGTTGCAGTCCACTGCATTATCCGCAGATAAGACATATTTAGAGATCAGTAGTTGCCACTAGACGAGCATTACCAATATTAACAAATATTTTGAGATAAATAAATAAGTTACTAAAAGTTAGCTGTAGCTACAAAACCAAATCCGATCAGAAACAATTTAATTTACTTAAATTATGCAATAAATAAATAATAATAATAATAAGATTACAACTTAGGACTGCCTCGATGGTCTAGTGGTCGCAAGCGCAACTGCTGAGCATGAGGTCCTGGGTTCGATTCCCGGGTCGGGCAAAGTGTTATTGGGTATTTCTATCTGGAATTTCTCAGTAGCAGCCCGGAGTCTGGATTTGTGCCCGGTTGATGGCAATAGGCTCACCCCTTATTACATGGGACTTAAACGTAACTGACGAAATATGGGTGTACCTAATACAGGTACAACTCTGCCCAACCCTCCGGGGAAACAAGGCGTGATGTTATGTTATCATAATAAGATATTTTTTTTATAATATTAGATTTAAATTTATTTTTCGAGCAGGTAAATATATCAGTATCAATGAAATATGAAATATAGGATTCCAACATTCTATGAATAGGGCAGCGTAGACCAGAGTTCGTACGACAAGAGTTTAGCGCGAACAGAGTACGTGCACGAACCTCTCGCGCATGAACTGTTCGAGGGACAGAATAACACAGCTTACTCGTTAGATCAATGGCATTAAAATTATTGTGAACAATATCATGAAGCACGTTGGCCTCCAGGTATTTGCACTGGTTCTCCAAGCTGATAAGCTTGTACTTACTTATGTAGTTGGGAGTATGACAAATAAGTCTTCGTCCCATAAATTCTGTAGTACATAGCACGGAGGTACTTGCGCTGAACCCTTTCTATTCCAACTACGTACTTTTGGTAGAACGGGTATTTTGATCGCGTAGGTCAATGATATTATATGTAAAAAGAAGTAGATAGGTCATAAACGTTCCGCAAGTGGCACGTCAAAAGTTGGCTAAGTAGCCACATTTTCTTCGTTTTGTCTCTTTTTCGCTCCCGATAATTACGACATGCCCTCCTACTTCCACGTGTCATATAATAGTGTGACATAGTGCCGTTTTTGAAGATAGAATGTTAGGTAGGTAACCTATTTACGTCTTTTTACTTCTAATATCATTGGCGTAGGTATTACACTTTTGTAAGAAACAGCAGTTTTTTTTCTTTAATAACCCACGAAAAATTTCAACGCGGGATGCGTTGAAATTTTTCATTGCAATTGTTCAGAATCATGTATTGAATCCATGGTAACAGGCTGTGCTTCAATGTAACTGCCACCCTGTATAAAAAAAAGTGTCCCAAGCATTTTCTTAAATATTACATTCCTTGTAACGTCATCTTGCGGACACGACGCGCGTCAATCTGTCCCGACCATCAAGCTCCTTAACTGCCCCACTAAAATTGTAAGTACCACTGAAATTGATTGCCCCAGACTGCCTTAGATATTTTTATTATAGTACTTTGGCGCTGTTCCGCGTTTAATATATGAATATATGCCAATAGTTTGACGACGTGGTTCTATGAAAGATCTAGGCTATAATCGTGGTTGTAAAATTGTGATATTATTATGCTTATAAATGTTATGTAGGCAATAATGAAGATTAATTTAATACTTGTCATAGTATGATCAATAAACTGAGATGTGTAATAAACATTATTTATTACAATTTTAACATTTTAAAATTACATATTAATTTATGTCATTCCTTCATTTTTCATTCTTTTTACCTATCGTGGTATAGTAGATAATCTTATTCTAGGTGCATCGTCTTCACATATAATTATATAATTAATGTTACAAGATATTGTGAAAATATTTTAAAAGAGTAACGGTGGAGTTTCTTTCCCATTCTTCTCCATACGAAAACTACCTTTTGGAATAAAAAGGAATGGAACCCTTATTAGAATGGCCCTTTTGGAATGGGCGACTAGTTTTTTTTTTTTTTTTTTTTGTAAATTTTGACGTTCAAAAGTGCCTTTTTTGTGCCTAATTGAAATAAATTATTTGACTTTGAAACAGTTTGTTTATGGTAGAGCCAAACGCAGCGTATTAGAAACTAGTCATTATGGTTAAAAAGTTAGTAGTGGTTACCGCTGATAACAGATATCTATGTTTTACAATAAATACTGAAGAATAAAACCGGCCAAGTGCGAGTCGGACTTGTAAACGAAGGGTTCCGTACCACCGTACAATATTTAGCAAATAAATGAAAATACTAAATGAAGAATATTATCATATTTCATCTTAAATTATAAAAATCACAAAGATTAAATTGTATTTCATAAAGATACTATGAATTACAAAGTTATTTTTTTGCAGTTGCAGTTAATCACCCTTATTTAAATAAAATATCCTATGAGTCGGGGTTTTTAGTATTTGTTGATTATATACAGTATATATGGAGTACATGATATACAGAAGTTTCAAATTCCTAACTTGTTTAGTTGTTCAGATAGAGCTCATACCATAGATATAAACTCATACAGTAATGGTCTAAAACAAACAACTTTTACGGCCCCTTTTCTTCATTTTTGAAGATAAAAAAAACTACTCGATGAGCTCTAGGCAATGATACCCTACAAGCCAGGGTAAGATTTTTTTTCAATTTTTTTCTGTATGTAGATAAAAAAAACCTTTTAATTTTTAACTTTATAATTTTTTTATTAATTGTGGTTACAGCGGCAATAGAAATACAAAATCTGTGAAATTTTCAACTGTCTACTTATTGCGGTTATCGCGGAGGCTTAGTAATAGGGTTCCGTTTGGTACTCTTCGGATATAGAATCCTAAAAACCTACGAACTCTAGTTCACATAATGCATAAAAGCACACCTGCTATCCCGAAGGGTTATTCAGAGGCAGAGGTGTACCATCGAAGAAGTTCATAACTATACACTGTTAGGACTATTTCTGCTTGCAGCACTTGGCCGCTATAGAACCGGGGCGGTAACAGATGTGGTCATAGTGTTCACGGGATTTTGTTTTAAAACTACTTAGATATGAAGTTCTTTGATTGTACCTGTAGTACCTATAACCACATTTCGCCAGTTATGTTTAAGTCTCATATAATACGAGTAGGGAGCGAGCCTATTGTCATCAACCGGACACAAATCTAGAGTAAGGGCTGCTTCTTAGAAATGTCTGATGGAAACACCCAATAACATTTTGCCCGACCTGGAAGTTGATCCCAGGACCCAATGCTCAGCAGCAGTACCTCTGGTTCTTATGGATTTAATACCGGTGGCCGTGTTCCGACACGGCAATTTAGTTCTAAATTAGATTTAGTTCTTCACAAGTGCTTGTTTTGGTATCGCCCAACTAGTTACAAGCTCAAACGAAACCATTCTCCATCAACGCACAATGAAAGAAGAGATTATAGAAGTCATAAATCAGCACAATATAATAGTAATTGTATAGGTTCGTAATTATAATGTGGTATTTTATGCCTAACTTTATTGGAATCCTTTGTGTTCATTAGATGTTATAAAAATTAATGGCGTTAGGTTATGGGCCTCGTGAAACTAGAAAATAATGAGCTTTAATAGCTTTAGGAATAAATGGGCCTAGTGTTTTTCGGAGCCATTAGAAATGAGTCATTAGGTCTAGACCGACCGACAGACAAAGATAAAGATAAATTTATTTGTTCAAACATGTGTAACAAGATGCATATATAGAATATGCACATACAGATGGAAACAAAATTTCATCGCCTCACTCGGCGTACAAAATGTTTATAATAATGTTATTAGTTAAATTGGCAATTATAAATTAATTATTAATTTCAGTTTCATGTACAAAATTAGAGTCAGTGCAAAATAAAGTCTATAATTAAATATACAATCAGAGGTACAGTCCTTCCACAGTTATTTTATCTCTAATTTTCAAAAATTAAAGTGATCTTTATTTTCTTTGCAATAAAGTTGCGAGTGGGTTTCTGCTTGGGTGTTAGTGGTAAAATGACAGTAGGTAAGTAATAGTTCGTGTCATATACGTCATATGGTCTTAAGTATGTTCAGCTGAATCACACATCATCATCATCATCATCATTTCAGCCATAGGACGTCCACTGCTGAACATAGGCTTCCCCCAATGATTTCCAAATTGGCCGGTTGGAAGCGACATAATCACACATACTTCAGTGGAAAATAATACTTACCCGATTTAATGTCACACAGGGAGATGTCATTATGTCATTCCTTCGGTAATTGTTGAAAACCAGCGCTGTTGACGTTAGGTTCGTCCGAAGTCATTTTGAAGGCTGAGCAATGAACTGTTTTTGCATAGATGTGACGCACAGCTTAAATTTTCTTTTTATTTGTTACGAAAGTATTTAACAGTATTTTGTTATGTTTTTGTTGTAATTTGTCGATGTCGCAACAGTAATTACGCAATATTGTCTTTGGTCCGTGGCCTTGACATCAACCAATGAACAATATTATCAAATGTTTTATTGGTTGAACACGACGCTTTTGGCTACTTTTTTAATTATGTGTTTCATAAGTCTTTTTTTTTTTAATGTACGTTTTGTTTGTGCAGAATAAACAATTTTTCAACTGATGTAACCAATATATTGTAACAAATTTTTGATTTAAAAGAGTTTCCGTGGAGTTTCTTGCCCATTCTTCCCCTTATGTACCTACGAGTATTACGCTGTGGAATGGGCAACTAGATTCATATTTCTGACTGACCGTCTCCATGACAATTCAAAGAGTTGTGTGAAGGGTGTTTTTTTATCATTTTCTTTCTTTCTTTCTGAGTGTATAAGTGCTATTTCTACACTAATATTATAACGAGAAAAGATTTGTATTTTTGATTGCAATGAAATTAAACTCAAATACTTACTGGACCGATTTAAAAAATCTTTCACCATTAGAATGCTATATTATCACTGAGTAACATAGGCGGCTATAATTTATAAAGATAACACGCGGGTGAAGCTGCTGGCGGAAGCTAGTCTTATAATAAAACGCAATCGCAATTCGAGTGAATTAAAAAAATCGAAATAGAAAACAGTTTATTGTCCAGGTAATAAATACAGTAAGCAGGTTTACAGGTTAATGTGTACATGTCCGTATTTTCATAGTTCGATTTAAACTTAAATAACCTGTCGCCCTCGTTGAATTGAATCTGTAATTACAGTATCCTCTTAGGTATACATAATTTTCTCAAGATAGTTTTTAAATGAACATTTTAATTACCTACAGTTACAAATACCGACCGCGCAACTAGCAAAGCAGTTTTTAACTGAAACCGAAGCGAAAAAGATCTCGAGGATTCAGTTCTTGAATCAGTAAGATTTTATTTCCTTGCTTATCCCAGACAATCTGCTAAGCCACCTTTTTAATTTCGTTTCTGGGGCCTTATTACCTATGAAGTAGTAATGATATAATTAACCACTGCGAAAAAAGGATGGTGCTAGCGGCCTCATATAGCTCCGTCTCTCACTCACACTGGAATAATGGTAGCATTAATACGTCATAATACGGCTTATTATGAAGTATTAATGCTATCATTATTCCACTGCCAAAAAAGGATGGTGCTAGCGGCCTCATATAGCTCCGTCTCTCACTCACACTGGAATAATGGTGGCATTAATACGTCATAATACGGCTTATTATGAAGTATTAATGCCATCATTATTCCAGTGCGAAAAAGGATGGTGCTAGCGGCCTCATATAGCTCCGTCTCTCACTACAATACGGCCCCTGAACTCTGCTATTATCTTGATTTTTAGGGTTCCGTAACCGAGGAGTGCCAAAAGGAACACTATTACTATGCTTCCGATGTCCGTCTGTCTGTCAGCGGGCTGTATCTCATGAACCGTAATAGGTAGTCACATGAAAATTTCACAGATTGCCAATAACAACAAATAATAAAAATAAAAAAGGTTAATTATAAAGGGGGTCCCCCATATAAGAAACGTGTTTTTCGTTGTTTTTTGCTCGATCTTAATACGGTACGGAAACCTACGTGTGCGCACTTGAGTCGCACTCGCACTTGGTCAGTTTTTTGTTGAATATGTAAGTACCTCAGTTATCTTGTTTAAGGGTGTATTAGCAGTGGGACACAATGTAGACTAAAAAAAGATATTATTACCTGAAAAAAGAAAGAATAAAAAGTTTTATAAACATGCTTACATCTGAATAAAGAACCAAAGAGTTGACGAACACAAAACCCTGACTCCTAAACTCTTAACTTTTCCATTAACATGGCTGCACAATTTATATCTTGTCCCATGTACAAATTAAGTTCAATTTCAAGTTAAGCAAAGTGCCTAATTGTTCAATTTGGGTACCGCTCATGTGCTTAAAACTTTAAAGTTACTTGATCCAAAGTTAATGAATAATTAATCTTTTGCCTACCATGTTTTTACCATCCCGTCTACTCCTGCTCAACTTAAGTTAGAGTAAATCGTTTGTCATTTCGTCGCATTTGTTTGTTTTTGAAGAGAATTAGCATAATGATTATTTCATCAAAACTTATCGTTTGTCACACATGGCCGACTGAAAGATATTATAATTGGTATATCTAAGTAATTTAAAGTCAATCTTGTTTAATAATATTTTGAAAAAAATACTTTTGTTCTAAAAGATCTCCGGTATTGATTGAATCTGGTGACCTGACATACAGGTTTTGTAAAAAACTTAGTTTAGGCACCAGTCTTCCACAAATTAATTATAAAATTGTGTCTGTAGATTATTTAATTACTTGCTCTGTAATTTGTGTTAAGTAATAATTAATAGGTAAGTAATAATTTATTTCTCTTAAAAATAAATTATAACTTAATATTCTTCACTGTCAACTAAGCTATTTTGTTTGACAACATAGGAAAGTGTTGCCTTATCTAAGTTCTGTCAATATTACAAAGAAAACTTCAGTATTTTAAATAAAAAATCTGAAATAAAGAAAGAAAGAAAAATATTTTATTTGGGACACGCACAGAAAATACAAAAAAAGGAGCATATAAAAAATAAAAAAATAATAACGACTTGTGCGAGACCAAAAAGGCCCCTATCTCAGCATAATAAGGCTAAAAGCGTCTGTCAAAAACACATACCAAAGTTTCAGACAAGGTTTTACGGTTTACTGCTATTAAATTCTTACTAGTTGCCCAAAAATTCAAAATATTTTATTTCACATAAACCTACATCGGCACTTAAGAAACGTCAGAAGCTAAGTGCACAAAATTTGGCATTGTAACCTAGGACCAAATTCCGTCATTGACGAACAGATAGGAACGTCTGAAAATTACAGGGATTAAATTTTAACATCTAGTCTGGAGGCTTAAGTCCTTATAGCTGTGGTTGGGTTCATTTAAACAAAGCAGATTCGTTGTTGATGTTTATTTTGCACAAACAAAACACTTATATATTTTCTATAGAATCAAATCATTTAGCTAGACGTAGAAATATAACCCAGTAAGGTTTACTTAATACTACCCTTAGGATCATTAATTATAAAAACATCGCTTTTAGGGTTCCTTACCTCAAAAGGAAAAACGGAACCCTTTTTTTTTTGGGAAATCAAGAAATTACTTCTCCCGCCTCTGGGCGGAGCGGGAGGGCGTGTCAGACTCTTACTTTTTCTTAGACTTCTACTCTACAAAAAGAAATAGCCGTAGTTCCCTCACAGCATAAACTTAACAATTCATATTAAATGAGAAACGCCGCAGTAGCTCTATCTTAGGATACATAGTCCGTTAAACTTTGTGGAACAATCCCGAAGACAATGGAGAAAGCTCATGAATTGTTTCTTGTCATAAATAATACCGCTAAGTAATATGGAACGTCCATTTTATTTGTTATCTCTTGATTACCGCTCTTTTAGGAGGCTGCCTTAAAGTTTCAGTCAAAGGTTTTTTTTTTGGGTGTGAAATGATCAAGTAACTTCTCCCGCTTTGGGCGGAGCGGTAGTGCGTGTCAGTTTCTTACTGAAATAAACTCACCCGTGTTCCTTCGGTTGCCTTTACATTACCAGGGGCCACGGTATCCCTTTCGGACTTTCCCGCAACCCTGGCAGGCATCGGTCCCATCGGAATCCATCACTCACTGACATCTCTCTTTGAGGCACGCGTGGAACACAACGCGCCGTCGACCCGGGCCTGGTCCTTATCGGACGGCGAGCTACCCATTGATCACCGTCCGCAGGCCCGCGCCTACGGTGGCCGGGAATCGGCCTGCGATTGCCATTGCCCAGGGCGTCTCCTCCTGCGGCGGCTACGGGCATGAGGGCGCAAATTTTGCAGGAACCCTTGGTCACTATTCGTTGTCTAATATTATTGCGCAACTGAGTAAAACCAAGTTTACCTACTTTTAAACATGATATTCGAGCTTATTTAGAATAATATTAATGGCATTGGTATTTATTTTATGGTTCTTCAAATGACTATCCTATAATAAGGTGGGTGATTAGAATAAGCTTCAATTCTGCGATCTACTGTTCAACAAGCTACAGCCTTGGTACAGATTGCTGTAACACTTTTTGAAATTTAAAAAAGCGGACAAGTGCGAGTTGGTCTCTCACAGGAAAGGTTTTGTACCACCGTACAATATTTAACACTACACATATTTAGTAAAAAAAACACGTTTATTGTACGTTACAGCGGTCTTTTTATCTATTTCGGTTCAAAAGATGCAGCCCTGTGACAGATGGACGGACGGACAGCTGGGCCTTAGTAATTGGGCAATTTGACACTCTTTGGGTACGTAACCTTAAAAACGGTGCTTTCAACGGCAACTAGACTTACTTTTGTCAAAGTCCTAATGATGGTCTCGATTTAAAGACGAAAAAGATAGTACTGTCATGGTTCAGTAGTTCAATATTGAAGTAGTTACTTGGAAAGGGAATCGTTGAGGCAAAGAACATCTTTTATTGATGAACGTTTATCTAGCTTGTAAAATGGTCGCTGAAAGATTTTTTTTTTTAAGTCAGTCTTTTCTCGTAGGTATTTTAGGTAGGTAGGGGTCATAACATATATAACGTTTAAAAAAAAAACCCTGTCCGATCCAATTACATAGGTAATAAAAAAAAAAATATTATCGAAAATATAAAAGTTATTGCTATTTATAATTCACGTTTATTGGTACCAAAATTATCCAAATTCCATTTAAAATGAGCAAATTATCAACATGGGTTATGTGAGCAAATTATCACTTGTAGACACCCGCAAAACGACAGCCGCCCGCGCTCCATGTATAATCCCGGAAAAATCCCCATTTGAAAAAAAATGCGAGGTTTTTTGTCTTTCTTCCTGAAAATTACAAATATAAAATATAAACAGACTCTCAGTACGATACTTACGCCGGAAGCACACCACCGCCGCGAAACCATAGCAGCGAAACCGCAGTAGTTCAATTCAATAGACTCACGTCATGTTCCGCTACTCGTCGAATCGGAGGCGAGTAGCGGAAAATGACGCATGTGACGCTATGGTTTCGGAGCGGAGGTGTGCTACCGGGGTTAACAACATCCTCGCGGTTCGTGCAGGTTTTTTTTTAAATACATTGTATTTAATCATAATCATAAATCTTTATTTATCTCAACATCTTATTTACAGGCACTGGTTAATAAAATGCACAATCTTCTATAGAGAAAAGTGTCTGAGGTAGGAGGGTCCTGTACGCGTAATATACCATAGAAACGGGTTTTCTACAGGTTTTGTCGACGGAAGAATAGACAAAATGACAGATTGTTTATCTGTCATTTTGTCTATTCTTCCGTCGACAAAACCCGTTTCTGTTGTGGTCATGCTAAGCGTACTGAGTTACTGATCACCAGGCTCTCTTAGGTATAGATATTTTAATTTACAAAATGGTTAGAGTCAAGATATTTTATAATAAACGACTGAAATCGCAATTAGGTAAAAACAGAACCTAAAAAAATAAATTACAAATTATATTGACTGATCCATAATTATCAGTTTTCAGTTGGAAAGGTGCTACCCAGAGGGTTTCGGATGGTCATTTATGTATGTAAACACGGCTACATATCAAGCTATACATTTCCAGTATAAGCTGACCTCTCATTGTACAGAAATCAGACACAATGCGAAACCAGCTTTTATTGGAGAAGGCTATTTTCATGAGTATTTTATGTAATTATCTGAGAAGATTGAGGTATCTCAAAAATCAATTAATTCGTAGGAGCCGTGTCACTAAGGCATTTCATATCATCATTATTATCCACACTCCAAATTCTACCACTACTGGAAAAAGGCCTCTCTTTTCTTGCGCCAATCCCTAGACTATAATTTAAGTATTTTCCTAAATGTAAAGATGAAGATAATGTAATAATTATGGGGTGTGTGAAGAGTGTGTATTAGTTCAGATTGATAATGAACTCTGTTTAGTTTTTTTTTTTTCTTGAGTATAGTTTTCATTATTTTCGTTAATACTCGTATATTTTTTGCCTATGCTAGCTGACAAGCCTGACATATGGTAAATAATTTAATACAATGTTTTATGTTTCGTAATTATTTTGCATATTGTATAGCATATATTATGTGTTTATTTCATAATATATGTTTTGATTGCCTCGTTGGTCTAGTGGTCGTAAGTGCTACTGCTGAGCATGAGGTCTCGAGTTTGATTCCCGGGTCGAGCAAAGTGTTATTGGGTTTACCATCTGGAATTTCTCAGTAGCAGCCCGGTGTCTGGATCTGTGCCCGATTGATGGCAATAGGATCGCCCCCTTTTACATGGGACTTAAACATAACTGGTAAAATGAAGGTGAACGGTAGGTACACCTCTGCCTAACCCTTCGGGGAAATACAGGCGTGATGTTATCTGTGTTTTCTTGTGCAATCCCCACGTTACTGTGCCAGCCTCATCCAGGTTACTTTTATTTCATTTACTACAACTTATCTATCTTAACTTTCCTTAATATTATAAATGCGAAAGTGTGTTTGTTTGTTTATTTGTGTCTCTGTTTGTAAAACTTTCACGCTAAAACGGCTGAATAGATTTGGATATAATTTAGCACATGGGTAGATCATGACCTGGAGAAGCACTAAGACTACTTTTCATCCTATATCGCAGACGAATTCCTGGGCAAAAGCTGGTAAAGTTTAAATAGTCCATTTAATTCTCAGAATATTTTTACAGACTTGTTACATAGTTTTAAAAGTTCATAATATTCTGCCGTTTCTGGCGTACAAATACATTTTCAGTAGCACGTCTTGTCTTTTGAAATTTCGTTATACGAGTCTCCCTAAATATAATTTAGAAATTCAATGACGATGTGTTTGTTGGCTTAAAAACAAATTTTGACGACAAGTTAGCTTAATAAAAACTCGTTTTTGAATTGAGTTCGGTCATTTGAGTGACGTACAAGGTGAACTTTGCTGAATAGCTCTTCCAATCTTCTGACCTCTTCAGAACAACGCAATTCTAAATCACGATCACCTGCCTCGTCTTTTCCCAACTATGCTAAGGTTGGCTTCCAGTCTAACCAGATGCAGCTGAATACCAGTATTTGACATGGAGCGACTGCCTATCTAACCTCCACAACCCACTTACTGGGTAATACAACACCCCTAGTTAAGACAGTTTGTCAGACTTTCGGGATTCTGACGATCCGTAACGACTATCAAAGATCTACGAATAACAGCCAGAATCAACGGCTTTACGTGCTTTCCGAGGCAGGGAGGGGTAAGGTAAAGATGGTCACCCATCCACGGACAAACCGCGGCAACCGTAGTTTAACCTGATGGATCGACCCATGCGGCTGTTATTACTTAGCAACAAGCCTGTACAATCCATTATCACGATATCTGAATCTAAAATCAAATAACAGAACACGTACACACGGCTACACATCAAGCTATACATTCCAGTGTATGCTGATCTCGCATTGTATAAGATTTCCGTACAATGCGAGGTCAGCTTATACTGGAAACGTATAGCCTGATGTGTAGCCGTGTGTAGCTTGCTGTATTTTCCAAGTATTATTTTGTTATTTCAGCATTCGACATGTTTATAGCTTAGCCACGTGTTAGCAATAGTCCGAGGTGCGAGTTGTCGTGACAAAGTGTATTAAGAAGGTTGCGTTAGGCATCGGTACGTTGGTCTAAGTTATAAGGACTCACGGGAAGGATTTGGTTTTATTTAATAAATTCAGAAATTATCAACAACATTTTGGCCAGCTTTGATAATGTAATCGAAATTGATGTTAGTCCAGCAAAACCTTCTGGGCAATGTTTATAATTGTATATCCCATTAGTAGTGTCAAGTAGCATCCCTACTACTGAAAATGTAATGATTATGGTGTGTGTGAAGAGAGTGTAATTGTAGTGTTCAGATTTATCACACACACCATAATCATTACATTATCTTCATCTTTACATTTAGGAACATACCTTTAATATAGTCTATATACTATTCGTTAGCATTCATTTCGGCAAAAACTTTTTTTACTAACTTTGCTTTTTTAACTCTTTTTTTTTTATTATTATAAAGAAAGGAAATATTGTATTTGGGATACGCACAGAAAATACAAACAGTATTAAATAAATATATAAAAAAAGGAGCATAGAAAAATAAAAAAAACGACCTGTGCGAGGCCAAAAAGGCCCCTATCTCAGCATAATACGGAGATATCTAAAAAAAAAAACCGCTCTGGTATTCTGATCGGGCCCACTGTGATGCCACACACCCATGGACTTGGATAATGAACTCTGTTTACGTTTTTATTTTTTTTGCTTGAGTTTAGTTTCATTGTTTTCGTTGGTATATCTGCCTATGCTAGCTGACATACGGTAAATAATTTAATACAATGTTTTATGTTTCGTAATTATTTTGCATTTTGCTTATCATCAAATTCTTTTAACTGAACAGACAGTTGTCCTACTGGGTGCTTATAGCGCCACTTCTTCTTCCGAGCTAAAGCACTAAGAAGTAGTGAAGGGCGGGCGTTTTGGGGGACTGTAAGTTTGTCGTTCAAAAATTGCTGGTTCTCAGCCTAGTTTGAATAAGTGACTTTTGATTTTGATTATACTGCAGAAATTCCAGTTTTTCTTAAATTTTCATTGCATCCTCAGCTTTTACAACTGAACTTTTGACTGCAGCTGCATGTACCGTAAGCTGCTAAAATAATAAAACACTACCGGGTTCAGGAAATAAATATTATATAACTTATTATTGCAGCACAATTTGACAATGTCACGGGAGCCATGTTTGTGCCAAAACAAATTTATTTATCACACAATCTCGATAAATGCGGAACGAATTTGAATATCCTGACGTGACTGTGAAATGCCATTTCCGATTATTATACTTTTTAATTTACCTACATCGAGTTTACTTGCGTTGCTCATGGCTAAATGATAACAGCCGCACGGTTCGATGGAAGGTTAAGCTTCGCTTGCCGCGGTTGATTCGTGGATAGGTGACCATCCATTACATTATCAAGACCCCTCACGAAAGAAAGCACGCTAAGCCGTTGGTCCCGGCGGTCATTCGTAGATCTTTGATAGTCGTTACGGGTAGTTTGAAGCCCAAAATCTGACAACCAGTCTTAAGGGGTATCATGCGACACAGTAACTGGGTTGTGGAGGACAGATAGGCAGTCGCTCCATGTATAATACTGGTATTCAGCTGCATCCGGTTAGACTGGAAGCCATCCCAAACATAGTTAGGAAAAGGAAAGAAGAAAGAAAGAAAATACATTTATTTGGCACAGACTAAAAGGCACACAAGTAGAAAGAGAAAAAAAACAAACTGAATAAGAAGGAATTCTTATTGGAAGAGAAGAGAGATATCTCAGAGTATTCCATTAAAGTATAAAATACTGCAAATAAGTGTACTGTGGTCGTATTTGGCGCATTAACTTTAATGGTAGGTACGACGCGATTTTTCTCCCAGAAAGGCAAATAAATCAGCCCGCTTCCTTAGGTTTCAGATCGCTATAGTACATTAGTATTGGCAGGTAAGATCGATTACAGGTAATGTTTTGAACAGTACTTTTAAGTAATAACATTGTTTTGAAGAACATGTGCCAAGATACTACAAAATTGGCGCAGTGCAGTGGGACCATTTATGATCGCTTTGTTAATATTTAAGATTATGGCTGATTTTTCTATTTGAAATGACCTATACTCCATTTGAAATAAGATTAGACATTTATACAAACCCTTTTTACAGTCCGTTCAACCAATTTTTATTTCTATTGCGTTGGTGGCATGACAAATGGCAGCTGCAGTCAACCGTTGGTATTGTAACCACTTTTTTGCTTTTAATACCATCCTTATGTAAGCATATGGATGGTATTAAAAGCAAAAAAGTGGTTTACAGTCCGTTCAACCGATTTTGACTTCTATACCGTAAGCGGTATAGAAGTCAAAATCGGTTGAACGGACTGTAAAAAAGGTTTATTAAAATATCTAATCTTATTTCAAATGGAGTATAGTAACTTTTTTAAGGTCGGCGGTCCATCTAGCTGGGGCTTCACACACTACGCTCCCAATTAAAGCGCTCTATCGATCTACCCTACCAAAAATACAAATTTTAATCTAACTTGAGACAACAGTAGGCACTTTATCCTTATAAAATAAATAACTTAACTTGTTATTAATTATATTAACAGCTTCTACATAAATATCCTCAAAGAAAACTCCTAGTACAACTCATCGCCTGTCACTTACAACGCCTGTCTTAGAACTCAGTTTATTGCTTGTGCTGATGAACTATCGGCTAATTGCCACTAAACCCTACTTTATGTACCTACAGCTCTGTCGTGAAACTTTTACAGCCGCGATATGGGTCGTCGGTTGTGTTATTGCGGTCAGACGAAATTAAAATGATGAATGAAATTATTCTTTGGGTTCATTTGAGCGAAATGTGGAAATTCTTTTTTAAAATTGAAGTGGGAATTGGCCCTTTAATCCAGTGTTCCTTCTTGTATTAATGTGAAGACATCTAAACTTATACTAGCGACCCGCTCCTGATTCGCACGGTTTTTATGACTAGAAATGAAAAACGTGGTCATACAGACAAACACGATAAGCGGCTTTGTTTTATAAAATAGATAATAAGTGACTTTCATCACACATTCGATTCCGAAAATTCTTTCATTAATAGGAACCTACAGTAGTTCCGAGTATCATAGGATATATTTTATGTTAAAACAAGAAATTTCATGCGCATGTAGTCGCGGACAGAAACTAATTATTAATATTGTAGTTTTTATTACTTGACTCTTACCATTCTATGACTCTTACGCTAGTCACGTAATTAACATAATTTAAACTCTCAACCTTGTTGCTGTAAAAAAAAGTATGATATTCTTTCAATAGTTTATTTAAATAAAATACTATAAATCAAACTAGAATACCTCCGACAGCTAGAAATCAAAACAGACAATAGAGATATCTATTTAGTTGGCAACATATAACTTGATAACTTGTTTTAACAACAGGACTAACTTTGACTTGCTGAGAAGTAGCTAAAGGTTTAATAACGAGGTGATAGTAAATAGTTCCTCATAGATAGAATAATACATTTTAATAAGATATAACAGAAAGGTAGTTATTTCGATAAATTATATACCTATGAATAATTGTATACAATTTCATAGTAAGCAGAGTGGTAACATCTGCACTTCTGGGGACCTAAAAAAACGCCACTGATACCGCGATTGGAGTGGCCACCTTCTGGGCTCAACTCATCTTATCAGTTGTTGCATAATACCTTTGCCATAAACTCGAACAGAAGAAGAAAGAAAATAAAGAAAGAAAGAAAAATGCGTTTATTTTCATTACAAAAAATACACCTTAAAACTATAAACAACAGCTGAAAAGAAATTATTATAATGCCAAGAGGGCCAAGAAGAAGCAGAGGTCAAGATGACCCATAATATAATTAACCGTATTCTATGTAGGTATTCTTTGATCACCTAGATAAAAATGCTGACTAAACATTATCTTCAGTAATAGTGAATATGGCAGTCAAAATCCAAACTTGCAGTCTTTTGACTCTTTGAAAACGCTCCCTTTGTTCCCAACTTAAAAACTATTTCCACAAAACTGGCTGGCTGAAAAGCCAGAAATTAACTAGTTTTTTTAATGCTCGTAGTCGCGTTTTTGTCGCCTGCGTTTGACACAATTGTATTTTATAACGAATTTGGTCCTTTTGAAGCTTTCAATAAATTTATGATGTCATACTGATAACACAATCATGAACAAAATCAGTAAAATTAGACACGCATACCACATCATTTATTAGATTCTATGTACATGGCATAATCATCCTTTAATGTTCCCGTTGCTGGTTCACAGGCCTTAGGCCTCGATAAGAGGGAGTGGGCCAAAATTGTAAAAAAAAGTGGTAGATGTCACATATCTTTGAATTTTTGGGTCTAGGACTCCTAACGATGTTTTCATTCCTTACCGTTTTGAGAGCAGTGGTGATGAAATAATTTACACAAAGTAAAGCACTGGGCTCGAACCTCCAACCTACAACTCGGAAGTCGCGGCCATTACCACAGGGCCATCACTGCTCTTTGCTGCTGAGTATTGTACTTCTCTGATATTCTAAAATATATATAATAGACGACGTATATTTAGTAAACCTAATCCACTTAGCTGTTCTTAAAGAGTCATAAAGAACCCTGTTAGAAATCGATCGATACGTGTTTCACCTATCAACGAGGCATCCTCAGGATGACGATTGACTGGTTGCGAACCCGAAAACGATGTGTTGCCACGTCAAGCGCCGAACACAGTGCACATGCGTTCTGCGTAAATATACGTCATCTATTGTATTTTATAATGGATTTTCTCAAGTCACGCCTGAGTCAATTAACATTTTTTGTCCTTTTAGAATCACAGTTTACCTACCTATTATTATTAGAAGAAAACTTAATGTAGAAATACAAGATCAATAAGAAAGATGGAAGAACGAACCGTGGCGTTCTGTAGTTTCTGACTACCCCCCAATACGTGAGTTTATATATGTACATATAACGCAGAAAGACAAGACCAATATCGCTAACTTTACGTCTAAACCCAACATATTGTCAATCAAATTATAACTTGTACGAGAACAATAATCTAGAAACTAGGTACCTAGTTAGTCTGTACTCAGAGAATTCCCTTGTGGAATCCCTCGGAGAAATCAGCTTCATTGTCAATAATAACTGAGAAATTATTTATTTGTACCTATTGCTGAATGCATCTATATTGTGTTGATTTAAGACGTTTTTGGTGGCGCCACTGTCTCACATAGTGTATGTAGATATGACTTTTCGGAGCCCGGATAATTTTTTGCAATCAAATTATTTATAACTTTGAATATAAAATTAAGAATCATCAACAGCCGAAAGACGTCCACTGCAGGAAAGGCCTCCGAAGTATACACGCCACATATACCACGCTCGCGCTCGCACGTTTCTGTGCTTCTCGCTTCCAGCGGATTCCTGCCACCTTGTGGAAGCATGCATAAAGGCTCCCGCAGACAGACGCGACGCGACCCGAGTAGAGCAATTTCCGTCGTCAGGGTGCGCCTGTCTGCGGGAGCCTTAAAATAATGAAGATCCTAAAATAAAGCTGGACTGTAAGTGAAACACCATATTATGTTCTACTTTATAATAAATACCTAAGCAGAGAAAATTTCAACGAAGGTTAGCTGGTCCGGACTGTCCACTTATTTAATTAAGTACAGCCACATGTTAAAGCCCTGTTTTACAGAACATTTTCATTAATTTGAACACTCCAGTAAGGTCCGCGAAATAATAAACAACCCTAAGCCCGCATGACGTCACCAAAGTGGACGTAATTTGGACCCTAGGGTCCGATTGTTTAAAGAGGACCCACGTTTTTGTGTAAGCTGTACCTTCAAAGCCTCTTCCGAGTACTCAAACGTTATCCGTCCGGTTTCCTTCCTTATCTTTGGATATCTTTCGGATCCGGAATTCCGTTTGAACTGTTTTTTTTTTTTTGCTTAAAAGCCTGTAGCGATTGATGTCTATTATGTTTTTTTGTACGTTTAACAGTGGCTATTTCAATTTAAGTTAGTTTTTATTACTTTTGCAATGGGGTAATTATTTTTTTATCTTTTTGTCATTTTTCCGAGAGAAAGAAGTCAACCGTAACGCTGACAAAGTTTTTTATTTATCTCAAAGAGATACTTTAATAGCCCTTCGAGTTGATTGAGAATAATCGTTGATAAATTTAAGAAATTGATATAACTCTTGTTATCTGTTACCAAAGCTGAAGTCAATTCATGAAATATCTTATTTAATACTTTTAAAAGCTAAAAACTCTCATACTTATTCAAGTTCCTATTATTACAGAACATCTTTTATTCGGTGCCAGAAGTACAAACTTCATTGCCGAGAGCATTTCAGAGCTAGGTATAAAAATTGCAATGCACTCTCGAGCACTCAGCTTTCAACGAATTCAGCCATATGAATACCTTCTTGATCAATCTAACTTTATAATATTTGGACATGATAGCCTAGAAATAGGTGTAAAGGATTAAGTTGTAACTGCAATACAAACAGACATGATATATGTGAATATTTCGTTTAGGTTTTTAATGTTTGGTCTTTTGATACGCCTGCATAAACTGTGTTATACCTAATATTATCATGTCATATTAAAATTAGTCAGTCAGTTAGTATTTTACCCAGCTGACTGTAGCATTGGCCGCAGTGTGTCAATCGTTGCACAGTGAAATAATTTTTTCACCACTCCCGCACGAAAGAAGTGTCTTTCCTCTACGAAAACAGTGAGGAAAGTTGGTTTTACCTCACTGTTTGAACAGTGAGGAAAGTAATGATCCCGTTCAGAAACTAACCTTGCCTGATTTTTTCATGTTAAGTTTTAAAGATATTTTAAAAAATAAATAATTTTATGCTTAGAATAGAAATATTTATAACTTATGATTACTTAAGATTAATGTTTTTTTATTTATTTACCTATGATGACTGAATACTTTCTTGCTGGGCGTGGTGAAAAGTTTTGTATGCAACATGTGAGCAAGTTCATTTGCTATTCGTTTTGTTGAGTCATTATCAAAACTCATAGGAAAATCGAACTTTCCTCACATGTTGGATAAATAACTATTTATTTAATTTTGCCACACTAGTGAATAATTAATGACAAGTGGTACATGTTGTAGAAATATTAGCATTGTAACAAACAGGACAAAAATCCTGTTAGTCACACTGGTGTGACAATCTGGTGTGACTACTAGTCCAATCTGCCTAGCCTTTACCCTACTAAATTGGGGTCGGCTTCCAGTCTAACCGGATGCAGCTGAATACCAGTATTTTACATAGAGCGACTGCCTATCTGACTTCCAGAACCCAGTAACTGGACAATACGATATCCCTTGGTAAGACTGGTTGTCAGAGTTTCGGGCTTCTGACGCCCCGTAACGACTGTCAAAGATCCACGAATGACAGCCAACGACTTAGCGTGCTTTCCGAGGCACGGAGGAGTCTCGGTATGTAAAGATGGTCACCCATCCACAGACCAACCCCGGCAAGCGTTGCTTAACCTGATGGATCCAGCCGTGCGGCTGTTATTACTTAGCCACCAGCTCCTCGAGTGACTAAGAGTCTAAACATTAATTTACTGAAAATATTGTGAAATATTTACTGAAAATAACGGTAATCTAAGATAAAAAAATATAAAATAATGGTAATCTGAAATACAAAAGTTATCGTTCTTCGATAACTTTTGTATTTCAGATTACCATTATTTTATTTCTGTTTGCGAATCATAAACCAGTAGCTAAAACTTTTATTACAATGCCCAAAACAAACTTAGTCCACAACCCAAAAGGACACAATTTTCAGCAAACCGTAATAGATAAGTCAAACTCGTTATCTCGAATCGTTTGGAAGAAACAACTCGACAAAGATATTCTTACATTTCCTTCAGTTTGTCACGAAGTTGCCATGCTTAAAACTTTAATAAAGACTTCTTAGTTGCGATATTCCTGTACCCCATAAAGTGTTATCAAAGTCCCTTTTAAGGGGATTTTGTGATCCCTGTACAGTTCCTGCACAGTTTACGATCCTTGCATCCTCTAGTTCAACTATTTAATTACGTAGTTAACCTACAGTTCGCAGATTACGTTTGAGAATATGGTCCTCATGTAGGTAGTTCTTGGGAGATTGTGGAATATTTCCCTTCTTGGGTTAAACGATTAATTTTGCAGCTGAAAATGAAATCTTTTTGGGATTTTCTTGAGAGAATTTGATGGTTTTGGTTAACAGTTTGAATGTGCTCGTCAAAGTTTTGTTATAACAAAAACATAGGAAAAAAAAATTATAACAAATACATAGGAAACAAAATACAGGGTGTTTGGCAGAACGTTGAACATACGAAAATGGTGGATAGGTTGGGTCATCTGCTACTTACTCAGCCCTAATTTAATTGGCCCTGGACCCCAGGAAAAAAAATTTTTTGCTTTCTTCTAGTTTCACCACTTTCTTAACTTTAGAGTGTAATTTTTATCACAAATGGATAAAACAGGCATTTTTTTTTAAATCTTTGATGTTGGTAGATTCTTATAAAATTATTGCTTTATTCAGATGTTAGCTAGAAAAAAAGTTATGAGTCCTCAAACTTACAGAAAGATCTAAAAAATATTTAAATCTAAATCAAACTGTCCTGCAGTTTGGCAGAAGATTTGTGAAATACACCTATGTAACTTTTGTTGAAAAAAAAAAAAAAAAAAAAAAAAAAAATCAACTTGCATTTTTTTTTAAATGGTTTGAGTAAGTAGCAGATGACCCCACCTATCCACCATTTTCGTATGTTCAACGTTCTGCCAAACACCCTGTATAACATTTTCTTCAAATACATTCGTCGCAAATATGTGATGCGATTCTAAATATAAAATACTCGGAGCCTCAGCCGTCACACTGTACATAGAACGCCGTATGAAATTCCTAGTCTTATTTTTACACAGTGTAGGTACTACTTGATACTTGATAATACTTTGTTCATTTTCTTTACTTTTATTAATACAAAAGGCAAGATACCCTTTGTAATAGCTTGATCATTAAATCTTGCTTCCAGTAGATTAAGAATTCGATACCATTCTATGTTCACTATGGAATGTCTAAGACAATAGGTCATCTTCCAAACTGACGTTAATTATAGTCTCTAAGATTACTCCTACACTATAATCGACTTGAAAGTTTTGTAACTTGTTAACTATTCCGTTGTTAGAGAGACATTTTAGCTTACTTTGTAATGTCACGTCCAAGTCATTGTCAGACTTATGTCAAAGGAACAAGTTCTATTTTGCGTTATTAATTTATTGAAGAGACGCGACCAACGACTCCGCGACGGGAGCCTTACCTTATTGTTGCTGTAGCTACAATGTTTTAATCGAATTTCCAGAGTATATGAGCTGCACGTTATCTTTGATTAAGGGTACGCTAGTCGGTCATTCTTCCATACAAACGTAGTATGGTGATAAAACGCCTTTTTGACGGTTTCCGTTCATAACTAAAAATCATCTAAATTTTTGTTGTCATTATCTAGCCTTGTATGGAAGCAGAATTGGAAAATATATATTGATTTGGAAGTTATGAGCGTCGAAACTTCCATATTTCAACACTAATTTTAAGTCGTCTTTGGGCGTAAAAATAACTTATGAAAGAAGAAGAAGAAAGGAAAGGAAAGGAGAAAAAGAAACAAATGGAAAATTAATAAAAACCTTACAGGGATAGAAAATTTATTCAATAGTTTAAATAATTTTTATTTTGAGTAAATATATGCAGTAGTTTTTCCATAATATCCATACGCCCAAAGGTCTGTTCATAAAATTTTAAACGCTTGTTTTCGTTAGAAATCATCGTCTATTTCACTAAATATATAATTATATAGAAACTAGATACATAAATAATACTATATAAATAAATAATTATACTAATTAGCATGCATATTCACGCCCACCAACGAGTTTGAGCCTTCGATTAGTGTAGCCTTAAAATTCCTAGGTAGTCTGGGAAATTTATTGCTAAGCGCATTGACTACGAACTTTAATTGTCTGTAAATTCAAACCACAACTGTCATTCTTTGACAGTTACAAAATGGCTATAAGAGTTTAAGGGCCTGCCTAGACTGGCGGTCGGGACGGCAGAGGATTTTAAATGTATCAATTGAATTTAATACTTATTCAATAGACATAAAGTATATATTTCAATGTTCGGTGATCGACCTTGGAGCGACGCAGCGTAGTTTTCTCTGGGACATCGAAGAGCACGCTGGAGGATACCGCGGCGGGAGGCCGTGGTATGCGGCGATATGTGGCGATATGCCACATAATATGGTCAACATAACCAATCAAAATAAGGTATATATTTCAAAGCTCGGTGATCGACCTTGGAGCATACCGCATGCCAAGGCATACCGGCGCATGCCGTGGCATACCGGCGGATTTTCCAGTAAGCTGGCGGACTCGCTGATGGATAGAGGAATCCTCCTCGATGCTCAATGCTGGACCAATTTTCTTAATCTTTATGAATGAATGAATGAATGAATGAAAGGCACCGATCCCAGCGTGGTTTAACCAGACTCGATAAATCGAATGAACCCCAAGATTTGCACTAGCTCATGAAGTCTCATGTTTCATGGGACTACAAAGGCCATTGCATATCAAGGAGTAGACTGGGGGGCGCGGTAATGGTAAGGAAGACGTGCCCTTAGGATAGGAAAGGATTTACGAGCCGTACCGGATATGCATCCTTGAGTAAGCAATGGAATAGTGGAGAGACGGGTGATTTTTATCTATGGACGGGCATCTTTTTAAGACGGTTCCGTTGGTTCAGTTTCAGGTCCAGCTTCAGCGATGCATCTACTCTTTGTTGTTTCCAAATTCTTCACCTGAGGATTTCGCTGCTATCCGTTTCAGGTTTCTTGTGAATCTCGCTAGCAGTCTTCTTAAAATATTGCCAAGGCCGCGTTCTTTCCATTCTTTGGCAGCTGCGTCAAACCTTAAAAGTTTAGCGCGATGTTCAAACAGTATAGCTTCATCTTCTTCGCCTGTCTTCTGATCCCGCTTATCTCGGTCTTCAGCCATGTCCACCCAAAAAATATTTCCTTGTCGAAGTAAGTCCTGTCCTATTTGAGGTTGCCATTACATTCGTAAATAGTTCAGCCAGCTTTCTTGGATTTGGTCTTGTATTGCTTGTTACAGGTGTGGTTTTCGGCGCCTGTGCGTATGTGCTAGCACGTTCTTGATGCGTTTGGTTGCGGTTTTTCTGTCTAACGTTATTTTCATGTTTCGTTTTCTGGCTTGGTTTATTCCTAGCGTGGTCAATCAAGTCCTCCTCGTTGTTTATGTCCAGCTCTTAAGCGGTACAACTTCGACCTGTAACTCGCCGCTGTCCACCTCAGGTTGACGCGATTGTATTATAGTTCTAAATTATGTACACTATGCTCCTGCCTGCAGCGCACATCCGCTATAATAACGCTATAGTAACGCTTACCTACGCTCATTATCCAATAGTAATGCAGCATCAGATTATTGCTGAGGCTCTTGTTTTAGTAAATAAAAATAAAAGGACCGTCAAGAACCATCAGAGGTGGTGCGTTTTTTCATTGAAAATGTTTAACAATACCTTCGTCCGGTCGTAGTTCGAGTACGGACGGGGCCAGGGTATGGATTTTATTTTTTATGAAAAGGTTTTCTATGCAATCAGAAAAGTATATAATTTGCGTCCAGAGTTGAGTAGATTTCTTACATTAGCAATTTTTGGGTAAGACCCGGAAAATTTCCATAAAACTTTAAAAGCGTAAAAAGACGATAACCACCATAATTGTTTTAAATTAACTCGAGTATAACCCCTTTTCAAAAAATGCACCTAATTATCACCCTGTAGACTCAAACTGATGTTTGATTATATACTAAATAAAAATAGTAAATAAAAAAAACAAATTAAGTGGTATTTAACACCATCTACAGTTACGCTTTCTATGTCAGATTATACAGCGCTTTTACTGAGATACCCCGATAAGCATTCCCTAATAGACACAAATAGTGAGTATAATAAAAGTTAAATTACAAATTGCTATGCGCCCGCGCCGACCTTGGGGGCTGGCGCGGCGGCGCGGGTGAACTCGGGGCGCAAAAAAACGGGGGCTGCCATCTGCAGATGCGGTCAGCCAGTGCACGGGATTCCGTTTTGTAAAAACACAACACTCACACAAAAAACGTTTTTGGAACACTATACACAGCACAGAATATTATTAAAATTGTCACACACGCATTATTCTAACGTTGGGTACGTTATTTAGCCCATCAAACAATTAAATCTGTAGGGACAAAATGAACAATTGACTTAACATGACGAAACTACGGCGGTCTTGCAGAAGTTTTATGAGAAAATAGTTTTGTACGAGATCTAAAGGGATAATTCCATTATGCAGGTATTTAATATGCGCATAATAAATAATAATAATATGATTTGATGTGCGCTTAACACTTCACCACTGGAAATGCACGCTCGCAATGTTAAAAATAAAATACTGATTTTGCACAGCAACGCCCTGAAAGATAAAGAAAGATTTCACCAGATGCTCTGAAACGCTCGCCTGAGGTCCGGAACGCACTTAGGTAGACACATCACTTTAACACTATTTTAATGTATTTGGTTCGCGATTAGTAAGTTCACAGCATTATCAAACACCAGTACCAACGCACTGTACGAATTCGCCGGCAAGGGACGCTATATTGCCATAAGAGCAGAAAGTTTTTTTTTCGCAAAAAAAAAAAAAATTTGGTTCGGAGCTCGCTCCCGAAACGACCGTACTGTTCGGCGACCAGCGATCGAATCTGGATCAATTTTCTTAATCTTTAACCTTTATATTAAATTGCAAAAAAATGCAAATTAAAGTTTGCTTTTGCTTTTTGTGCCAAAAAAACCTTACATAATAATTCATGTACGTACATCGTCGTGTTTATAATATTAATAAAGTTTTATAGCCCTGGTCATGTAGACCAGGGCTATAAAAGTTTTAAAATGATACCACTGTAGATTTCAAACCTTTTTGCATTTTTTTTAAATCAAGCGAAATATTTATCGAGATCGGAAAATAGTACTTTTACAATGGAATTTAAATTGTTAATCAAATGCAGTTAAAGTAGTTCTGTGGGTAGTTTTTTAAATGAAGGAGTTGGATATAATGTATGCGTTTGGTCATAAAAAGGAAATGGAATATTATTTTGTAGACCTCCGAGGGAAACGATTATTCTAAACCAAGTAGGTACAAGATAATGAGCTGAGCTAAAAGGAAATATACTTCTACCTATCCGGCAACTATCACATACGGCGCATAAACCTGGTCTTTGACACATCAGCAGAGGTCCAGGCTCGAGGTTTGCCAGCAAGTCATGGATTGCAGTATCCTGGGGGTTATGACTTTCTGACCGAAAAGGAAAACAAAATTGCGCGCCAAAACAAAAATCACGAATGTTACCCGGAAAGCTGCTAATCTTAAGTTGGATTGGGCTGGACATGTCTGCCGCATGTCAGATGAGTTGTGGTCTAAAAGAACCACTGATTAGGTCCCATTAAATACTAGTCAACATCGCGACTGACCAAGACGAAAATGTAGGGACAAACTTTGACTCCTACCGAAAGGAATGGCCTGTAATGGCAGTGGACAGAAATGTGTGAAAAAAGGATGGGGAGGCCTTTGTTGAATATTATGGGCTTAATATAATATATGTAAAGTGTTAAAAATTTATAACTTTAGAAACTTTAAGAGGTTCTTTAGACCATCGAACTGAACTTTGAAATAGATAGATAAAACTAGACTAGCACTGTACATTTAACCAGTTGTACTAGAGTATATAAGTAAAAAATCCACCCGTTGTTATATGGAGGCGAACTTACTCCTATTACATGCATATTTAGCGTTGATGATGATCCCACTACAGCAAGAAATGAATATAATTTTTCCCTACGTGTTTGAATACATCTACATAGGTACTTGTCTCTGAATCTTTTCCAAATCTCGACTCGACGATACGGCCTTGGTTGTGGAGCTATGTCGCAAACTATATTCCACCGGTCTTCTGTCTCAAAATATGCTGTCAAAGTGACCTCTGCACTGCCACCGACGACGCCGTGGAAGTGGCGAAGTTTTGAACCAGCGCGATCTGAAATATAGTCGAGTATGGGACTCGAAAAAGAGGAAGAATACTAATACTACTAGCTGCGCCCCACGGTTTCGCCCGCATAAGTCTCAACCCCGTAGAAATATCGGGATATAAAGTAGGTATTTTATGTGTTAATCATCATCTGCCTAGCCTTTTCCCAACTACGTTGGGGTCAGCTTCCAGTCTAACCGGATGCAGCTGAATACCAGTATTTTATATGGAGCGACTGCCTATCTGACCTCCACAACCCAGTAATTGGGTGATACGATACCCCTTGGTAAGACTGGCTGTCAGACTTTCGGGCTTCTGGCGACCCGTAACGACTGTCAAAGATCCACGAATGACAGCCGGGACCAACGGCTTAACGTGCTTTCCGAGGCACGGAGGAGTCTCGGTACGTAAAGATCACCCATCACAGACCAACCCCGGCAAGCGTAGATTAACCTGACGGATCGACCCGTGCGGCAGTTATTACTTAGCCACGAGCTCTCGATTTTATGTGTTAACCCAGGCTATAAACTATCCGTGTGCGAAAGAAGAATGCCCATTTTTCACCTGACTATGTATAGTAATGAAATAAATCTTAAAATTCAGATAATTTAATTGTATATTAATTACGCTTATCACAATGTTAAAAGAAACGCAGGAAAAGAATATTTTTAAATATTTCTTTATGCTTATTCTACGTAAGAATAAACGTATATCATGTTTTGAACGCATCTCAACTTCCCTGTTTTTACAACGTTCTATTTTACATACCGCTACTTGACTTTATTCAACTCTGTTTCTGAGTTTTATATATTACTTTACGTTTTATTTAATCAATAAGTATTTCTATATTAGTCTGTTCCTAATACAGATTAATAAAAAAATAATATAATAATTAAATTAATTAATCACGCAGTATTTAATTGAGTTCGCAAGAGTGAAACGGATTTTTTGGCCATTTGACAGTTTTGCGATTGGTACCGGTCATCGGTGCAGTCCTTCGTTGTTGCGCTTGCGTCTCGTTGTGTACTGTGCCATTTAGTGTGTTACTTCTTTTTACGATCCTATTTACCGCCCCCAGACCTCGATATCTTCCTCATCTGACGACCTTTGCTTACCATACCGCTGTAAACCCGTCCTCCTGACAATGCAACGTCTGCTTGATGCATATACATAGCCATTTAAGTATTCCTATTTGAGACTATACTTCGAGTGTTAATAATTAGGTCTAGCACATTTATTTCTCTATATTCAGTAAGTAACGGCAAATCCTAACCTCAAAACAACATTCATATTTTTTGGACTTCGTAGCGATTAAACCGAAAAAATGACTGTAAGACATTATTTTCTAAACTTACATGTAGTCTTTCTACTATACCTCATAACTATACATGAACGTTCATTATCAGGTTTTTAAATGTATGGGAAGTGGGCATTGTTCTTTTATAAAAATCCGTTCAGTAGTTTTTGCGTGAAAGAGTAACAAAAATCCATCACAAACTTTCGCGTTTATAATAATATTATATAAGTAGGAAAATAGTAGCAAAGTATTTGCTGTCGAGCATAATCTCCTCAAAACGAAGAAATAAGTAAACTGCTATTGAGAAAAGAATATGGGTTTCCACAACGGATGGTACCTAGATAGTTTATTGATACTTTTAAAATAACTTGTTTTGGGCAGCGAGCCAACAACATCTTTAGGCTCCAATTCCGAATATTCTGAGCGAGAGTTCCGGTGTGTATTTGTAAAGGTTACATGGGTCAACAAGCTTCTTTGTAGTGGGGAAAAAGCTGCAAAATCTTTCTTAGGTGTGATCATTACAGATTAGCATAGGAATTGAACACTTTTGATTTGGATAGGCTTTAGCTAGATTATCGTCTTTATGTTACAGCTAAAGACGGCTGTGGAAATAATCTTAAAATTAGCCGCCTTAACTTGGTATTTTTTTTAGGAGAGAGCGACATAATGTAAATTTTCGATAAATGATCTTTAGCTGGCTAAACTGCACATTAGCCTAAATGCAACGGCTAATGAATATTCGATCTATATGCGAGGAGGAGAGCGCATGAGCACGCAACCCCTTCGTCGCAGAGCAACATTTTCTCAAAACACGGTGTTCACTAAAAATCATTATTTCAAAACACTATAATCGCAAACCACCTCATTCCCAAAACATTACATTCTGTTATGCCTAAATGGACCCTGGCACTCGCTGACCGATGCCGCAGCGCGCTTGCTTCACTCGCTCGACTCGTGCGTTGTGTGGTCACAGTTCTAACCTAACCTACCTTTTAGCCATTTTCATTTCCTACTTCATTTTTAGCCAAGAGGTTACCCTCAAATGAAGTAGCATGAAGTAGCCGTAAGGCTACACTTAAATTTAGCCAGGTAAAGATGAAAGAAAATAACATTAGCCTCTCCTCGAAAATAAGTTTAAGTTTAGCAGGCTAATCTTAAGTTTATTTTCCCTTTAATCCTTAGCCGTGAGATATATTATGCACACAGAATGTTTTAACCTGGATTAACACATAGGGTACTTTTAATCCCAGTAGCACGGTAACCCGTGGTAAATTTTACGACATCCACACGGGCAAAACCGCGGCCATAAGCTAGTAGAGTATACAGGGTGGAAGGGACATCGACGCGAAAACTGATATCATTTTTTTTTTTTTTTTTCTCCTGTATCGTGGGTTCGTTTACAAACATTTAAACTCACATACACAAACAGCCACCATGGATTCAATACATGAGTCTGAAACCCCCTCCGTTGAAATTTCCCGTCGGGTATTAAAAAAAAAACAGCTGTTTCATAGAAAAGTTCAATACCTACGCGGTCAAAATATATGGAACAGCTGTTTTTTTTTAAATAACCGACGAAAAATTTCAACGCAGGGGTTTCAGAATCATGTACTGAATCCATGGTATCAGTTTTCACGTCGATGTCCCTTCCATCCTGTATTAATCCTGTTATAACATTTTACGTATTTCGTTCTATCTTTTACCATTACAGTTAATGAACTATTCTGCGCTAGTTGGATACAGTCAGCTTCAAAAATTGATTAAAAACTGCAGTTTTTAAAATATTAATTATAAAGCTAAATACTTTAAAATCGGAACAGCAGTAAAGTTAAAAGAATATTTTTAAATTTTGTGTAGCCTACACACAAAATTGCTACCTAACTACTATACATTTCCAGTATATGCTTATCTCGCATTTTAAAGGATTTCCGTACAATAAGAGGTCATCTGATACTGGAATTTAATAGCTTGATATGTAGCCGCGTGTACAAGTAGCAGTGTTCATCGAATTTTGTCGCTACTGACTTTATGATCAAGTACTTATAATTCGCCTAAGAAATAGTGTAGCCTATGAAATAGGTACTACCTGTACCCAAGTCTAAACTTTCCTACATAAGTAGGTACATGAAAAATTTAATAAGTACAAAAAGACCTACCTCGTAACAAGTATAATACTTCGCAGCGTCTGTCTTAAACTTTATTAAGTCCGAAAACGTGAGATTAAAATGCCTACAGAGTTTTTATCTTGTTATGACGCAAACAGTCGGGGACTTCGTAATATACTTGCTTCATTTTAGCGGCTTCTGTAATTTTGTAATTGTTCAGAGTTTCTGGGTAACGAGGATTCATTTAATTGCGGGCTCGAAGCCTGAAAAATTACTTTTTAGGGTTCCGTACTCAAAGGGTGCTGCCGAACAGAACCCTATAACTTAGCCTCCGTTGTTCATCCGTCCGTTCTTCCGTCAGCGGGGTGTATCTTATGAACCGTAATTATAGGTAGACAGTTGAAATTTTCTCAGATTGTGTATTTGCATTGCCACTTTATAAATAAAATAAATTTAAATATTAAAGGACACATTATGAAACTGACACAGAAGAAACATATAAGAAACGTGTTTTTTTCAGCGTATTTGCTAAGTATTGTACGGTGCTACGGAACCCTTTGTGTGGTGGCCGGGTTTTTAACCGACTTTAAAAAAGAAGGAGGTTCTTAAGACATATGTTTTTTTTAAATGTTTATTACGCGATTACTCCACCAATTATGAATTGATTTTGAAGATTCATTTTTTTTTGGTAGGTAAATTACAGAGGTGGTCCCATATAAATTTTAATTAAATTTGCAATTCCAATTTTTGTGGGGTAGGTACCACAACTAAAAAGTTAAAAGTTAAAACTTTTTACAAAAACAACATTTTTCGCTAATAATACATTAAAAAGTGAAAAATAACTTTCATTTCGGAAGTTGGTGGCAAAAATCGAAAATACAGAACCAAAGACACCAACTTCCGAAATTAAAGTAATTTTTCACCACTCCCGCACGAAAGGAGTGTCTTTCTTCTACGAAAACAGTGAGGAAAGTTGGTTTTTCCTCACTGTTTGAACAGTGAGGAAAGTAATGATCACGTTCAGAAACTAACCTTGCCAGATTTTTTTATGTTAAGTTTTAAAGATATTTTAAAAAATAAAGAATTATTTTGATTTGCTTTGTGTCTATTTAATTTATTTACCTATGATGACTGAATACTTTCTTGCTGGGAGTGGTGAAAAATTTTGTATGCAACATTGTGAGCAAGTTCATTTGCTATTCGTTTTGTTGAGTCTTTCGCTTACTCAGGATTGAAATTTATAATCACTCGCTGCGCTCGTGATTCTATTTTTCAATCCTTCGTTCGTTCAAGACTCAAAATCAAAACTCATAGGAAAAACGAACTTTCCTCACATGTTGGATAAATAACTATTTTACTTTTTAGTGTTTTTTTGTTGTTAAATGATATTAATGTCGTAGCCAATGTTTTTTTTTTTGGATGCCACTGAAAACATAAAAAAGCGTAAATTTCAATGCTTGTTCTTTCATTACGAGAAAAGATTTTACATTTTATTTAATATGGAGTTCTGTTCTTGAAAAAACAGATTTGTTTTTACAACATTTTTTATTTTATTTTATGCATCGTCATTTTCCTACGCATCTAGTGTAGAGAAACCAATTTCAACGTTTAAAAGAATCGGTGCGCAAGTGGCTTTTCTTAAGTATCGGTTTGATGACAATCCCCTTTTTCTTTAGCGCCGTGAATGGCACTTACGAGAACAGATGGGATGGTCGTAGTTTTGTTCTAAGCCACTTTAGTGAAGCATCATATTTCATGCAATATTGACAATGATCGAAATCATTTCGTAGTTGAAAAATTCAAAAGAAATTCAAAAATTTCATCAGTTTTCCTACCTATACGCAACGTATAGAATCTGAGTTGCTCAACGGGATAGTAAACGGGAAAAGCTGTATAATATTTTTTTGTCTAAATTAAAATTTGTTCAAAATAGTCATATTAGTGCTTCTACGACGTACTATACAGCAGAAATATACAAATGACTCGAACTCGAATACTTTATAACACTCATTGTCTTAACTCAATGAAAATTCAGAAACTGCAAAACTACGGGAAGTTATAAATACGTATAGCACCAACTGCGCAGCTAAAATGAGACACAAACAACAATGGCATGCAGGTTTATAGGACATTGCAACAACTACACGACGAAACTTGACAGTTAACAGATCTCTCGAATTTCGAACACAAACTCATTTCGCTAAAACAACTCGATGCAACTCCTACGTTACAACTAGTTGTAAAATGTTGTATCAAACTAGACAAATGAACTAGTGGATACTCCAGCAACGTTTCCTGTCGGACCCACAATTTTGGAATAATACATTGTTTGTCGGGGACGTTTCTGTAACTGTTGCATCGAAGTTTATACGGTTAGGGTTGCGTTTCCCGAGATGATTAATTTGAGGGTCTGTGAGTGAGATTAATGGGATATGGGTTATTGTTTAGAGTGGACAGGGCGTTTGTCTGTCGTCCCTTAGAGCAACAAAACGTTGAGTAGAAATTCAGCGCTGCATGAAGCGTAGTTTGTGCTATTCTGATTTTGGTTGACAATAAAACCAGAATATTTTCTTTAACACCATAACCTGTTTACCTCCAACTATATAAATACATTGATACATTCAGCTCAATTTTGGAGATGGTAACCAGAGGCCATCTGAATCAGGCAGCATATAAACCTAAAACTGTTATTTTTAACACCATTAATTTTAGAGAACTTTGTGAAATCTCGATATTTTAATTTATGTTACCAGCACACATCTTCGCCCCCGTGTTTAAGCACTAAGAATAATGAAAACACAATTGTTTCCAGTGCCAATCTCTCGAAGTACAATTTAGTGTGTAGTGTAGTTATTTGTATCTAGTTTATAAAAAGGATGGTGATCGATGATGACAGCTGTGCCATTGGAGATATCATATGAATGGTGTTCAACGTGTCCATCCGATATTGTTTCTATGTTTGTATGACACATTTCATAACTCTTCCAAAGGCTAATTAATGTAGATGACGTCTAAAATAGCTTCACTATTATTTTCTGTCAGTAAATATCTTTTCAAGACTCGCTAAACGATATTATCTGATGAGGCATTGTCACCTCAATTTCAATCATATATTTTAATAATGATGGTGTGACTACTCACTAGTCCAAGGTAAGTTGAAAGTAACGACGATGCTAATAATTATATCACAGCAAAAATCCATTATAATAATAAAAATCTGACACAAATTACTGTCTCGTAAACTACATAGTATTTCACTTAAACTTTAAAATTCAAGGCTGTGTTTATTGCGAACGAAAGTACAACGACTGTCAACAGTAATGAGACGAATTTTATTCAATCCGTAATCAATTCAAGAGCGCCTGGTTTTGGACATATGTTTCCTGATTCTGCAGAACTGGATTATCCTTTAAAGATATAAAAAGGTAGAGGAGCCGAGGATCAACATCAGTCTTGTGTCAGACGTAGTCACTACAACAATACTACAAAATGTTTGTGAAGGTAAATTATATCTTGGATTATTTTTGTGTAAAAATGCAAGTTCAATGGAAGACAGTTTTTTACCATTACAAAATTACCGAAAGATGTAGATAATAATTTTAAAAAGCTCCATTTGAGCTGGGTATATTTATAGCTTTGAAAAGAATTTTCAATTTATTATTCATGTTTAGCCGCAAGAATATTAAAAAGCGAGCATTTTATTAAATTAATTCAATGAAATTCGTTCAATGCTTTGCAATTTTCTATGAATGCGATTTTTTTATCTGCCATTCGAATGATGAAATGACTAACCAATATTTAGGGGAATTTTCATCCTCAATAATTTTATAATTCAACATTATACTTCTGATTGTGATATTCTCAAAATAATAGCAATCCTGCTAAAGTACCTGCATGTTATTAATTTTCTGATCTAGTCCGAATATTTTATGATTGTCTTATTCTTACAGTTCGTCGCACTCTTCGCCTTGATGGCCGTCGCCAACGCCAGCGACTTGTCCAGCTTCTCATACGGCGTGGCTGATCCCTTCACCGGAGACTTCAAGCACCAGATTGAGAACCGCGTGGGCGACAACGTGAATGGTCAGTACTCTCTGCTGGAGTCTGACGGCACCCGCCGCACTGTGGACTACGCCGCCGGCGCCGGGGGTTTCAACGCCGTCGTCCGCAAGGACCCTGCCCTCATCGCTGCCACTCCTGCCATCTCTTACGCCGCTCCCGCCATCTCCTACGCTGCTCCCGCCATTGCTGCTCCTGCTATCGCCTACGCCTCCTCCTATGGCTTTGCCAAATTCGGAGCCATCGGATACGGAGCTCCTTTCCCCTACAGCCGCCAATACTACTAAATACATGGACTCGACTCGTTTGTAAATAAAAAATTTATGGAATTTTGACCGAATCTTGTGTTTTCTTGTTGACAAAAAATGTTACGTATTATCGATAGGTTAATGCCACTATTCATGAAAAGAGTGAATTTAATCAAAATGTTGAGCATGGAAATTTTCTCAGAACGAGAAACAAAGAGAGGATAGAACAATAATGTGACTATCACATCTTTTATACTATTTCACTTACCTACTTGTTTTATTGACACGTGTGAAATGTAGATAAATTTACAAATTTGCCATTCCTTCTGTTACAAAGAGGTAGTAAAAGCGTAAAAGGAATGCTAATCAAAGCCTCTGCGGGATCGGAAACTGTTTGTTTATTTTTAGCTCTAATTTCCCCTTAGAATAGAACATTGCTTATATATATATGGTTCGTAGTATATCTATAAATCTGGTTCCTGATAAGTTTATAATTATCACCAGCATTGTTCTGCTTCCAGTGAGGACTATTTATAGTTAGACCTATTCTCTGCTCAGACTTCACAGTGACATTAATTGTGAATTCTAGTACATCTACTATAGTTATCAGTCTGTATTTGTTAACAACATTGGTTTTTCCTGTAGCTACCTAACTTTTAATATATCGTTCAGTAAAATGTTCAAACCATATTTACTGTTACATCGTAATTGTTAAATTGTAATGAAATCTTTCATCTCATGTCAATTCATGCTAAAAGATAACATCTCATATTTCTAAAGTTCCTATTTGTTTTAAAAACCTATGTTAGGCATCTACCGAATGGTTACAACATAATAACGTCTATCTTAATTAACCATCAAAGCCACATAATATTATAGTACCTACCACAATATAGTATCTATTTACTATATTGTTCTAAAATTAGGCTCGTATTCAGGTAAGAAGTTGTAATTAGTACAAACAATATTGGTCTGCTCGCCAATAGCCAGTAGATTATAGACCCGCCCACGGCTTTGAGACAAATGAGGGCAGTTCAACCAATCTGTGGTCTGAAACTACAACTAACGTTTTTGATTACGTTAGGATACTAAATCCAACTCTGGTTTCCAGGTTTACCTGGAAAGAATAGATCAGCTTACGTTCATCTCTTCTTAGTGACTGAGATTTTTATTATTTCCATAGGTATTTAATAACTTTATCAAATAATAGTCTAAATAATAGTCATGACTGCCGGGCGAAGTGATTCTGGTTGGGTTAGCTCCGGCTTATGCATAGGCACTCGATTCTGACTGTTTGGATTCATGTGCGTATTGTATAATTATCACTTGCTTAAAAAACGACGAAGGAAAACAACATGAGGAAACCGGCATGCCTGAGAGATATTTATCTACGGCATGTGAAGCCAAGTCAGAGGCCCATGGGCGGCTTTAAACACTCTGACACCAAGTTAGTCACTAACCACACGAATAAGAAGAAATCAATATCAGAATAAGTTAGTAATTAAATAACTTTAGCCTCTTTCGAGAAAGGGTTTTATTATGGTGACTATGTCATTAAAAGGTACTACAATCTACAACTACGTCAATCAAATCTGATAAAATAGAACACGAACTTTAAAATCAATAGCCGTTCTTTAAATTCAAAAATTCGTATCGTATGTTATCAACGGTCGTCTCGAAGCCTCGGCAACGGGTTTTTATTTTTTTATTTCAGATAAATCTCATGTGTCTCGAGCCATGCGTACTAAAACCTTATTAAGGTTTCAATAAAGTCATGTAATTCGAGTACAATACGTTTTGTGGAGTACCGGGACGTAATGTATGATCTTGTTTATTCCTAACAAGTTGAAATTCAGAATAAGATGTGCGAAAAAATGTTGTGACGGAATTTATTAAATAAGGTAATATTTTTGTACTGTGAAAGTAATATTTCTTGAGGAGCTCGTGGCTAAGTAATAACTGCCGCACGGGTCGATCCATCAGGTTAAGCTACGCTTGCCAGGGTTGGTCTGTGGATGGGTGACCATCTTTACATACCGAGACTTCTCCGTGCCTCGGAAAGCACGTTAAGCCGTTGGTCCCGGCTGTCATTCGTGGATCTTTGACAGTCGTTACGGGTCGTCAGAAGCCCGAAAGTCTGACAACCAGTCTTACCAAGGGGTATCGTATTACCCAGTTACTGGGTTGTGGAGGTCAGATAGGCAGTCGCCTCATGTAAAATACTGGTATTCAGCTGCATCCGGTTAGACTGGAAGCCGACCCCAATATAGTTGGGAAAAGGCTAGGCAGATTGATTGAAAGTAATATTTCTGAGGTTCTAAAGTACAATTTTGACAAAATTGAGGGAGTTGGAGAGTAATCTTCAGTAGCTTTGCAATATATTTGATAACTTGTAGGGACTTAGAGAGCCAAACCAGGGAGGCTCAAAAAGTTGGTCGTGTAGACCTATTGGAAGGAGTACGTTGCCAGAAATGGAAGAAGTATGTTCAGTGGCGGCCCAAAAACTTATGTTTAAAAATAAACTTGGTATAAAACTATATCTCAGTCAGATAAAAACGGACCCTTCGAGTATTTCGAAATTAAATACCTACGTTTTTATCGCACTTCTCCAAAGGATAATCAGGTAATGTTTCATAGCGGATTTTATTTGAAATGAAGTTCTTAAGCAGTAATTTACAGATCCCAAGATATATTCGTGAAATTCTTCAAACTCATTCGTGAACGCATTTTTGAAAATAAGGTCTTAGTGTGAGTGGAGCGATTCTACAAGCAGAATTTCAAATGCTCCCGTTTGAGTTTGAATTTTTTAGGACATTAACCCAGTTACCTTCCCTGGGTTAATGTCAGCCTAGTGCGCAAACAGTACGGTAAGTTGACTAGTGGATGTCGTATTGAATTAATTTATACAAGAAGGTCAGCATAGAAATGAGCCAGCGAAAAAAGAAAGCATTTTATGCGTAAATTCTTTTAGCGTTAATCAGAGATCAGTACCTACCTACTTTAGCACTATTCTGGATAAATTCTGTCACTGTGTTTTTATCTGTATCAAATCGCTCATCTGAATGAATATATTCGCTTGCAATCAAACCTCTCTTTACCTACAAACTTCGTCCCCATTGTACCATTTCGCGTTCCCTCCGCGCTTTACGGGCATTCGGGACAATATTGCCTCCTCTCCAGGATCTGATAAATAAAAAAACTTTCGGCGACGACGTTTTTTATGGGACACATTTTAAGTTGGTACCTGAATATAGAACAAGAATAGGTGTCTTTCAGTTGAGGAAAGTCTGGTGTTTAAGTTGAAGAATATTTTTTTTTTGGTTTAAAATGTAATCAGTACCTGTCTACAGTGTCTACGTAGTAGGTACCAAAACGCGGCTATGCCCCTGCAAAGTAAATTAATATAAATGTTTCAGAATTCGCTATAGGTATATAGGTAACTAGCTATTGCCTGCAACTTTGGTTGCGATCCAGGATAAAAAGTAGCCTTTGTCCTAACCCAAGTTATTGTCTACCCATGTGCCATATTTAATCCAATTCCGTTCAGCCGTTTAGCGTGAAAGCGTAAAAATCAAACTCACTTATTTTTCATTACATAGGGCCAATTCACATTAAGGCAAATGTCTTTGGCATGAAGGACTAAAACGGTCTTAGCAAGTATAAAAATATTTTTTGTTATATCCCGTATATCCCTGAAAACACTGCACCACTGGTTACATAATCTTTCAAAACTACCTATCGAAGCATGAAAAACTTATCAAGAACAAATTCCCTATAAGTTTGACGTGTTAATAAAAGACCGTTTCTTGGGCATCGGGTATTGGAACTTTTATATGAAAATTGTTGCGGTGGTATGAGATATCTCATACTTATTACCTACACAGTTGCTGGGTTGTGGAGGTCAGATAGTCAGTCGCTCCATGTAAAATACTGGTATTCGGCTGCATCCGTTTAGACTGGAGTAGCTGGCAGGAGAATAATGATGACGTTGTTCGTTCACTTCAGTCTAATTTATAAACATTTTCAATATTATAACCTAAAAAAGATGATCAATATTTTACAAAAACTTGTTTAATGGTTCGCTCCTTGCCATTGACGTGAAAAACACGCTTGTCACGCGTAAAACAAAAGGGAATATTTATAGTCTGCGGTACTCATCATTACCCCCGAAAAAGTCCGCCATGCTATATGTTAAACTGTTATAGTTAACTCTTAAAATGTCGATTGCACCCCATGTGTGCAATAAAATTATATTGTGTCGCTAATTGCGCGTGCGACGGGTTAAGTCACTATAACCGTTTTTGTTCAAATTAGTAAATCAAAACACTGCACTGGAAGAATCGAAGGATGATAACATTCGTGTCATGATATTAACCCTTATCAAATTAAATAGTTTCATAAGTTTATAACCTGGGTTAACAAACCGGATTTGCTACTTTTAAACCCGGTTACTTATACGTTCCCGTGGGATATTTTCCGACATCCACGCGGGCGGAACCGCAAGCAAAAGCCAGTAGTAAATAAAAGCTGTTAGTCGAAGTGTGTCTAGTAGCTCATGTTTGAAGAACGGTATTGCGGAACTATTTTATATGTATAGGTAAGTAGTTCTCTCATTATGACCGGGAATTTGAACTTAAAATGTAGAATGAAGTTCAGTTTAAGCATACTGAACTTCATTCTACATTGTAAGTTCAAATTCCGAGACGGCGTTCCGGCGTTACGAGAGCAAATTCGCGTGCTATGTTTATAGCTTATAGTGTAGTTCATCCCACCAGGGATAAAGTATCGAGATTTTATGTAAAACCAGGACAACGAACATAACTTTAATTCCCACAGACATAACATAACATTTTAATTCAATAACATTTTAATTTGACATTTTCAATATTAATTAATGTATGTATAATTATAATAATTCTAACTGACATTTTTATTCGTAATTTAATTTTTACATAGTTTATTAACAATGTTTATCATTTTTGCGTGCCTATTTCCAGGCAGAATGTACATGGCTCACTCCTATCTACTCCACCTGTATTTTATGTAACCTACATTCATTGCAAATAAATGATTGATTGATTGATTGAACATCACGCCTGTATTCCCCGAAGGGTTAGGTAGAGGTGTAGCTATAGTCTACATGTCGCTAGTTATGTTTAAGTCTCACATAAAAGGGGGTGAGCCTATTGCCATCAAGCGGACACAAATCCAGACACTCATTGCCCAACCTGAGAATCAATCCCAGGACCTCATGTTCAGCAGTAGCGCTTTAAACCACCAGAACAACGAGGCAATCACGGACATAAAGTACCATATTAAAAAAAATGCAACAATATTTTCTTTTTTTTTAATCTTTCATACTGCATTTTATATCATAAACATAATAATAAAAGCATAATCACCCTATAATGTCCCAACTGCTGGAAAACAGGCCTCCTCTCTTTAAGAGGGAGTGGGCCGTAATCCACCACGCGGGCCCAGTGCGGGTTGGTAGATGTCACATGTCTTCGAAGTTTTAGTTCTGGGCATGCCGGTTTCCTCACGATGCTTTCCTTCACGGTTTTGAGAGATGATGATGAAATAATTTACACCAAGTAATGCGCCTGTCTGGGTTCGAACCTAGACGACCCTCAAACTCAACTCAAACTCAAAGCATTGATTTCAATGAAACCATTTACAGGCACTTAAGTGTCAAGGGGTCGGTCAGTCAAAAATATAAAGCTAGTTGCCCATTCCAAAGCGTAGTAAGTACCTATGGAGAAGAACGGGCAAGAAACTCCACGGACACTCTTTTAAATCAATAAGTTGATACAAAATATTGGTTACATCATTCATTTTGAAATTATGCATGTGATAACAATGTAGAAAGACGTGCACGTTCGTAAAAGCGTCCGTAATAAAAAGATAAAATAAAGAATCATTCAAAAACTTAAAAAGTTACCGCTCCACGCTGGGCCACTCTATTTTGTACCATACATAACAAAAAATATTATAAAATATTTTGAACCTCCACATTTTCACGGAACCTTAACACAAATTAGGTACCTACTTACCGTCTAACATAATACAAGCAAAGATTTTCCGTTCGGCCGAGCGCTCTTTCCTGAAATAGCCTGAAACTGAAATAGAAGTCCAATACCAGCCTCTGAGTGGCTCTCGATCAGGTAACGACACTTGTATTGACCTGCATCGGTGTCTACTTCCATCTCTTTGTGTATCTATTGTTATTTCAACGAGGAATTTGATTGGGTCGTGTCTCAATACAATATCGAATCAAAGTGTGAAATGGTCTGATCAAATAGAGCTTTGCAGTACAAATAAAAAAATCGTTTGTTTTAGCGGTAAAGAAAGAAATTCTGTTCTTACTTTTTTCTAAGATTTTAGACAGTAGTCGGCTCTATTCCTTGATGAGCCACTAACGCTATTCTGATGGTATTTTACTTTCAGCCAATTTCTTTTTTTTTGTGACATAAATTGATTAATAAGATTATTTTGTAATGTCTCTTGAAATGTAATTTGTCTGTCACCATTAAACCTTTTGGCATAATTAATTGAACAACGTTTTAAATAGGTAAATATTTTATCAGATTACCAATTAGAAATGTCTCAGGCATTAAGCCCGCCTCTGTACTATTTATTATTTTAAATAATAACTAAATTAACACTACGTTTGTATATTTTATCAATGTGACATTTATAACTAGTTGTTGTTATTGAACACTACGATTAATTTAAAGAAGGTTGGTAAAAGGCAAAATTTACTCGAGGAACAGTTTTATGTAAAAAGGTTTTTTATTAATGTATGCACGTGCTACGTAATTATTATGCATAACTGGATTATGTTTTGAAGATATAAAAAGGTAAAGAATTAAGACGTAGTATCAGTCTTGTGTCAGACGTAGTCACTACAACAATACCCAGCAAAATGTTTGTGAAGGTAAATAATATTTTGTATTATTTTTGCATTACTTCGTAGGATAATCGAAAATCGGCTCTTTGTAATAATTCTAGGACGATTTCAAAGGACCGGATATTGGTAGTCTAATACAGATTATAATTATTATATCATCCTAGCTATTACCAAGATCATGTTGAAAGATAAATATAAAACATTTTGAATTTATTGCCAATACAATGTCATAATACTAACTACCTCACTCTTGCAGTTCGTCGCACTCTTCGCCTTGATGGCCGTCGCCAACGCCAGCGACTTGTCCAGCTTCTCATACGGCGTGGCTGATCCCTTCACCGGAGACTTCAAGCACCAGATTGAGAACCGCGTGGGCGACAACGTGAATGGTCAGTACTCTCTGCTGGAGTCTGACGGCACCCGCCGCACTGTGGACTACGCCGCCGGCGCCGGGGGTTTCAACGCCGTCGTCCGCAAGGACCCTGCCCTCATCGCTGCCACTCCTGCCATCTCTTACGCCGCTCCCGCCATCTCCTACGCTGCTCCCGCCATTGCTGCTCCTGCTATCGCCTACGCCTCTCCCTATGGTTTTGCCAAATTCGGAGCCATCGGATACGGAGCTCCTTTCCCCTACAGCCGCCAATACTACTAAATACATGGACTCGACTCGTTTGTAAATAAAAAGTTTATGGAATTTTGACCTAATCTTGTGTTTTCTTGTTGGCAAAAAAAAATCGAAAGGATAATGACACTATTCATGAAAATAGTGAATTTAATCAAATAAATTCACATGGAAATCTTCTCAGAACGATAAACAAAGAGTAGACAGAATAATAATATGACTATCACATCTTTCATACTATTTCACTTACATACTTGTTTTGTTGACACAATTTATCTACCTACATGTAAATAAATTAACAAATTAATTTGCCATTCCTTCTGTCACAAAGAGGTCGTAAAAGCGTAAAAGGAATGCTAATCAAAGCCTCCGCGGGATTGCAAACTGTTTGTTTATTTTTAGCTCCAATTTCCCCTTAGAATAGAACATTGTTTGATATGGTTCGTTGTATCATTAAATCTGGTGCCTGTTAAGTTTAAAATTATCACCAGCATTGTTCTGCTTCAAGTGAGGACTATTTATAGTTCAACCTATTTTCTGCTCAGACTTCACAGTGGCATTAATTGTTAATTCATGAACTACTATAGTTATCAGTCAGTATTTTGTGTACAACATTGGTTTTTCCCGTAGCTACCTAGCTTTTAATTAATTATCGTTCGGTACAATTTTCAAACCATAATTATTGTTACATCATTGTTAAACTGTAATGTAATATTTCATTTAATTTCAATTCATGTTATAATATAACATCTCATATTTCAAAAAAGGTTATGGAGTTATAACCAAAAAAATTATTATATTTTCATGTCTACTTAAAATTTAGTGGTTTTACTTTCACCATATTCATTTTCCTATTTTATTCTATTAAGACGGTTTCTTTTTCTATTTATTAATTTTCTTTATCCGTACCAAACTTTCGTTAGTAGCCTGTAGAACTTTTGCAATTTTTTAATAAGCGCAGCAGTGCTGCTTATACGTTAACACGAAAACTTTTACAAACCGAACAAAACAGACTATAATAATATACTTAGTCTGGCCATAAATACTGTTACAATTAAAAATAAGAAAGATATTACATTTGAATTTGGAATCTGTCATTTTTATACGATTGTTCATTGAGTTTTCTAATTTTGGCGCCAATATATTGCATAATATTTTGCTATATTATAATGGAGTGGGGTGATAAAGAGAACCAAATCGCTGTGATTGCATTACACAAAGTTGGTATGGAGCCAAATGCAATTTTTAAAACCCTCCATACGCTTGGTATTAGTCAAATGTTTGTGTACCGGGCTATTAATAGGTACACTGAAACCTCCTCTGTTTGTGACAGAAAAAGATCTGGCCGTCCACGTAGTGTTCGTACGAAAAAGGTGGTCAAAGCAGTAACGGAAAGAATTCGAAGAAATCCTGTCCGAAAGCAAAAGATTTTATCTCGGGAGATGAAGATAGCACGCAGAACCATGTCGCTTATTTTAAAAGATGACTTAGGACTTGCAGCCTATAAGAGACGCACTGGTCATTTTTTAACTTATACTTTAAAAAAGAATAGGGTGGTAAAATCGAAACAACTACTGAAGCGGTACGCAAAGGGAACAGGGCACAGATTTTTTTTTTGTTTACGGATGAGAAAATATTTACAATTGAGCAACATTTTAACAAACAAAATGACCGTATTTATGCTCAAAGCTCTAAGGAAGCTACCCAATTAGTCGACAGAGTGCAACGTGGGCATTAGCCGATTTCAGTGATGGTTTGGTGGGGTGTTAGCTAAAAAAAAAAAAAAAAAAAAAAAAAATGTTTTTTATTATCTTCCATTGTACATAAACAGTTAGCTAAACACTATGCATCGTAACAACTAAAATAAAGAGCGTTTTCGATGAACTCTGGCACCCAGAGTAAGATTTAACTTGTGTTTAGGGTGCCAGCGTCCTCGCCTATAATTTGAACATATAACAGTAGTTGTATGACGAGCACAGTATATTATTATTAAGGAAACTACTTACTACTAGAAAATGCATGTTATGATGTGTCTGTTAAAGTACCTATGTAGGGGAATGTGTTTGTGTATGTATTGAGAGACAGATAAAATATGGTGAAAACTTGTGTGTATATAAGTCTGTGTAAATGTAATTATAAAAATATAAATTTACTAACTACTTAAAAGTTAAGCGATTGATACATGTAGTAAATCTTCAGTCTTATCGTAACTCATTGTCAGTAGCCACTTTGTGACCTTGGTCTTACATCCATTATGGCACATGGGAGCTATGGTGCATACTTTGTTTATTTTATTATATAAATGGTTGGACAGAATATCATAATGACGCTGAGCAAGGGCTGTTCTACATCCGCGAGTTGAGCATACCTCGAAGCCTCTACGCTTTTTAGCAGCATTCGGCTTGTATATCACAGAGGGATGTTTGCGCAGAATGGTGCCAAGAACAAAGAGCTGTCTCACAGTGAGGACCTGACATTCGGTGTAGAGAGCCGAGGTGGGTATCTAAACGGCTTCAAGCTCATAACCTTGAGGACAGCTCTCTGTGCTCGTTCCAGAGGCAGTAGGGTTGTCTTGGGGGCCCCACCCCACACTGTGATGCAGTAGTTTATTATACTTTGACACAGGGCATAATAAACAGTTTTAATGGTACGGGAGTCCGCGGAGTGCCTTAGTTTTTTAAAAATAAATATACACTTGCGGACTCGTGATATGAGATTGCTAAGGTGAGGTTTCCAGCTCAAAGAACTATCTACATAGACTCCGAGATACTTGACTGACTTACACCTTGTGAGTTGTGGACAGCCGCATTGTGAAGAGGATAGACCGAGTGCGCAGGTATGAGCTCTCAGCACCGTTGTATCCGGTGAAGGGAGGTTAGTGGATAGTAAGGAGAAAGGTAAGTAAACTGTTTTCTTAAGATTTAAGGTTAGGATGTTATTTGATAGCCATTTCATCACTGAATTTAGAGCAAGTTCCGCGTATTTTACTGTTTCAGGCCAGTCGCAACCGTGAAGAAGCAAGGCCGTATCATCTGCGTAAGTATAAATTGAACAGTTCGTTAGAGACATTTTGCATAAATTATTAATATAAATAAGAAAGAGGGTGGGACCCAAAATTGAGCCCTGAGGAACGCCGTAACTCAATGATTTAGTGTCACTAGTAACGTTATTTATTTTGACGCATTGACTTCTATCACGCAGGTAATCCTGGAAAATTTTTAAGGTATGCCCGCGAATGCCCGTAGCTTCCAGCTTAGATACGAGGTGTGGAACAGACACAGTGTCAAATGCCTTGGAAAGATCGAGGAAAATAGCCAAGCATTTCATTTTACTATCAAGTTTAGATACTACATGATCTACCAAGGCAGCAACAGCATTTTCAGTTGACCTGCCACCTCTAAACCCATACTGGTTGTCACTTAATAATTTGTATGACTCAAGATAGTCAACCAAACGTTTATTAAGTACCTTTTCTAATATTTTAGAGATGGCAGGCAAGACTGAGATTGGTCTATAATTATCTACACCGCGTCTGTCCCCACTCTTGAAGATTGGATGAACGACAGCCCTTTTAAAAACCCTGGGAAAGCAACCCGTGGAAATAGAGCGATTGCAGATATGAGTGATGGCTGGGACAATCACGGGCAGGCAGGATTTTAACAGTCTCGATGAGATTCCGTCCCAACCCACCGCAGCATCAGTTCGTAACCCAATAATAAGATTTGCGACCTCTACTTCATCTGTGGGTAGAAGTACCAGCGAGGTGGAAGGCGGCGCATCGAGAGAATACTCCGAGGTATACGAGGTGGATGAGAATTTGTCAGCCAAGGTCTTTCCAACATTGGCAAAAAACTCGTTAACATTGTTGACTGAAGACTTTTCATCCGAAGACATCCCTAGTAGCTCGTTAGGGGATTTTGCATTAAGGTTAGTTCCAGTGATATTTTTAATTATCTTCCAAGTGGCTTTAGGGTTGTTCTTTGCCGTTTGAAACTCATTCCGTTCGTAGGCATGTTTTAAATTTTTGAGAAGCTTGTTACAAAAATTACGATATCGCTTATATGTGACCATGAGAATGTAATTTTTAGGATCTGCCTCTAGGGTCCGAGCCATGCCGTCTCTATTACGGATACAACGTAGCAGACCATTGGTAATCCAAGGTTTAAGGATTCTGCGTTTCGATGACATGTAAACCGATTTGGAGTGATTAGCGATGACAGAGCTAATTATGGAAACCAGAGACTCGGCGGCATTGTTTGCGTCTTGAATAGTCAATATTCCACTAAAGTCCATTGATAAAATGTCGGTGGTGACAGCTGTATAATTAACAACTATGCGATTAGCTTTGTAGGTAGGGAGTGACTTTACATGTTGGATGCTTATAAACGTAGGCCTATGATCAGTAATGTAAGTATCGAAAACTAAAGTCGTATTTTTAAGATCAGATCTCAACATTACGTGATCAATACAAGAGTTAATACGGGTTGGGTATAGATGAGTAGGGAGGAGGCCATGTGTAGCAATAAGGTTAAGGTATTGATTTGCTTGCTGGGAGATAGCATTCGGAGTGATGTCAATATTGATGTCGCCCATTATCACTAAGTTTTTTTGGACTGGCAACTGAGTAAGGACAGTGTAAAGCTATGAAGGAGTGACAGAGCCATATTTTTGTGAAAAAGGTATCAATACATCGGCACAAGTGTATCAAGATACCATTCTTGAGAAGGTAGTTAAGCCCCTTAACAACATTATATTCAATAACCAAGTATGGTCCTTCCAACAAGACTCGGCGCCGGGTCATAAAGCTCGGTCCACGCAGTCTTGGTTGGAAGTGAACGTTTCGGACTTCATCAGAGCTGAAGACTGGCCGTCGTCTAGTCCCGATCTTAATCCACTGGATTATGATTTATGAGTCAGTTTTAGAGAGTACGGCTTGCTCTAAACGCCATGATAATTTGGAGTCCCTAAAAAAATCCATTACGATTGGCAGTGAAGAATTTTCCCATGAAGTGCGTGCTTCTATTGATAACTGGCCTCAACGTTTAAAGGACTGTATTGCAGCCAATGGAGACCACTTCGAATAAGCTTTATATATTTTAAATTGTTTTATATTTATGTATTAAACTAAGACACTGTAAAAGTAATAAATATTATTTATTTTTTTTTTAAAAATCGACAGCCGGCGTTGACGTGATGACGTCAAACCGGTGCAGCTTAAACAGAAATAACAAAATATGACAAAAATAAAATAAAATAAATAAACACAATAGTTATTCCTAAATATATAAAACATTGCAACATTTCGTATCGTCGGCGACTCACGCGCCGCAGACTTAAAACTTTAGTGTGCGACTAGCTTGCAAAATGTGAAATAAAACGTTCTTGTTTTTCTGTCAGAGATTTTAGATAAAAACATTTTTGGGAAGGTGCTTATGTGCATATCAAAATCCTGGCGAACAAAGAGTCTCATCAGAAATCATTTTCACTCACTTTTAAACAACCCTGTTGTAACCGATTACACTTACAGCTTTCTTCATGCTTCATTAAAATATAATATTCCAGATTTTACAACAAATCCTAATATCACGTTAGCAAAAATAATATATCCCAGTAAAAATATCGTGCAAGCAAAGAAAATTTGAGAGCAGCCAAGATAAATGCAGCAAAAACCTCTAAGACGACATTACGGCCACGTCTAACCGTCAGAACTTAACACGATATTACCCTTATCGCCCTCCCCAGGAGTAGGTACAGCTGCACAAACAATCTAAAGTTCCAAGTGATCGTACTGCTGATAATGCTGTTAATTTACTCGATGACATACTACACTGTGTACATGTTTGCTAGAATTATGGAGGTGTAGATCGAGTTACTGAAGAAAAACAAAAGAGATTGGAAGCGTTTTGGGGGAGATTTTGATGAATGAGTCTTAACCACTCAGTGGCATTACAAGATAAGAGCATCGTTTCTGTCAATCTTTTTCTTGCTTTGAATCGAATAATCCTTCTCAAAAAAAAAAAAAAAAAATCGGGGTGACTTCGTGCATCGTCAATGTTGACCGAGTTCCATTAAATCAAGAAAAAAAATATAATATAGGGTTGCGTGACCCAAAGACCACAAGCTGATCGGCGACATCTAAATGCAAATAGTAGGTATATTCCAATCAGCAATATTTTTGAGATTGCTTATTTTTTTTCTGAAAATTAAATAATAAAAGGAATCTACAAAAATAATCATACGATGTGTGAATAAGCGCAATATATATTTTTATTAGCACTTATCTTTATGACGAGATTCCGAGCGGTAGAGGCCATTTGCATAATTTCTCTAGCATTTTTATTAATATTGCTGGGACTCGAAAGTATTTCGTTCAATTTATGTTCATAACCGTTTTAATTATGGCGTAGCCAGCGTCCTCTGCTAATGCTCTCTGATAAATTTTAATATAGGGTATAAGTATTAGACGTCTCAACTTAGTATTAACGTGGTTGTTGTTAGAAGAGACTGGTGGGTAAATTATCAAGTAATTTTATACATACTGTGGAAATCCTACCGTTCTTAGTCAATGCTATAATGTTAAGCTACACGAAAAAATCATACATGCATTGCCGTTACGGAAGTGAAAGAGAGAAAAACCCGGCCAAGTGCATGTCGAACCGAAGAGTTCCGTAGTTGGGATTAATTTATCGCAAGAACAAACTTAACCTTGTAGTTGAAAAACAACTTTTTTTGAAACAACAAATGTAAGTTGGTCGATTATTACTCGTTAACTTGTAAAGCCTACTTAGCTGTGATAGTTTTCCTTTGAATTTCGTTTATATACTACTGCCGTGAATTTTTTCACATATCCAAAAACCCACCATTTAGCTAGCAGGGATAAGACTCTAACAAAAAATTGCACTTTAAAGCTTAATATTTCGCTAATCGATCCCTGAATCCTAAAATGGTTGTCACAAACTCACGATATTATCGAATAACGACCTTTCCAACGACACCCCATGCCATGGGACGGATGAGACAAAAAATAACATTCCCACTTTACGTGTAGGGGAGGTAGGTACTTACCCTAAACAAGATTTTTGTTAATGATTTTATTTTACCACTTTGTGGCGTGATTAATATGTATACCTAACTAAAGCTAAAGATTTCTAGTACAAAGAATCTCTGAGCTAAGCCGCGGACAGACGGACATGGCGAAACTATAAGGGTTCCTTGTTTACTACTGAACCCTAAAATGAGAGGATTCTAGATTTTAAATAAAACTTCTTGTCCTTACGTTAACAGAAAAGTAATCATATTCAAGACACTTCATTGAGTTAGCTATTACGGTATGCAAATATAATAATTTATTTAAATTACTACAAAAGTCAGTTTGTATAAAAACTAATAAATGGCGCGTCCCACCGTACTCCTTAACAAATTAGAATTTCTCTAACAGAATAAGTTTTCCTTTGCAATCAAAATATAATTGCTTTTTAATTCCCCAGTATCAACTGTTTTATGAGTAGGGTTCTACTGTGTGAAGTCCAATTTTAATGTAAAATTATGCTTTTAGAAATTCCCTCGATTTAATTAAAATTGTCTTCATAAAATTAACATGTACGAGTAGGTATAACTTTGAGAGTTTATACATGAAATTTCAAAATTATAATTGTGAGCAATTTAATCAGTTTGGAATAATATTAATTAATGTGTTTATACTCACGTAAATTGGTTTGCCATTGTTCATATTTCGATAGCATATATGTAGAGACAACATTTAACCAATTCTAATTGATTTATTATGCCGCACCGATACGCACGTCTGATCTTTATCGCTTCACCGATATAAATGACATCTAATTACCCCCACTCCTCGTCCCATCGCACGCAACTACCCTCCGAAAATTCGTCCCAAATCGTTAACCCTTAAAAGAGGTTTATCAATAATTTAACAGGCAATGATTGATGAGTGTCGGTTCAATCCCTAATCATCAAAATACACGCCAGTTAGACGGTCAAACTGTTAGTTTAGGATACAAGGATCAATCAATGTATATTAAGTTACTTCTTGGTATCTTAACTATAAGCATATTGAAATTTTCATGCGATTCGGTTGAAGTTATGATTTAGTTTAGCTGCTAAGTTGGTAATTTAATGCTGTCATTACGGAGGGTTAATCTAAATATAGGTCTGTAACTCTCATAAAGTAAGACAGGTAGGTACACCCACATTTTGCTGGTTAATACCGTCACGAAATAAAATAAAAGCATGTTTTTTTATTCGCGCGTTTCAGTAAACCTTGATTGCACAAAGGTTTTTCTTTGCTGTAACCATCGAACATTGCAGCGGCAAATGCTACTCATTTACTAGATGACTATAAGTTGAGATATTTTTTCAAGCATATTTTCTGAATTCGGGGATGGAAAGACCACGAAGGCGTCGACTTAGAAGAAATTTAGAGTAGTGTTAAAAAACGTCTCAAGAAATGACATCAAGTCTACACAAGAAGGAACTAAGATGACTAACAATGCTGCGATGTCTAGCCTTTTATACAATTTATAATCAATATAAAATCAAAAAGCTAGCAACTCTCATTTATAAGTCAATAGGCTCTAAAGAATTTCAGACTCATACAAAATACGTTCCCCGTTCAATCTTATTCATTTGTTTATTCAGTCTACCAAAGCGCACGTGTCGTAAAATATCCCGAATTTCAATTGTTTCACGGATATTGTCTGTCGAAAATTGCAATTCGTATCTGATCATCAATTACCAGGTGTTCCAGCGTTCTGATTAATGATAGCACTTTGTACATAGCAGTGGAATAGGTAATTATTTTCAGACAACAGAATTTTAGTAGGTATTGTAAATATTGTTTTCGATTAGCCTTATTCAACTGTATAGGATATTTTATATATTGAAATACATTAATCTAAAATTCCCCTATAAGTAATTTTTGTTTAATTTATATTTGAGTTCTATTTTATTAGTAATTGTTGACCCTTTTGCAAGTCATGTTGTTTAAATCCGTTAGATATATAACATACCTATTTATTAACTGACTTCAAAAAAGGAGGACGTTGTGATGTTCGTTGACGGTTATTTTTTTTTTCTTGATATTGTTTGAATGTTCGTTTATCATTTGATGTTAAACTAGCTGTTTCAAGCCGGCCATTTTAAATTCAAAGCTCTGTTTATTCAAAGCTATGTTTCAAAACCAGATATCGTGTTTTTTTTTGTTGTGATTCATACTTTGGTTTTATAATAATGATAGTACTTGACACCAAACAGTTGCAGTCCATTTTGCTTGCTTGATGATGTTTTAACTCCACTTTTGCTATGATCTACAGAATAATTGCATGGAATACGATTCAAATGATATCGTTACACCCGGGAATCGTTTTCCGGCCATAATAAGCGAGAGTTTCGGCGTAACGACATGTCAAATATCAAATACAGGGAAGATATGATTGACACTTGCAAATATATTTTTCTGACGCAGAAATGATTGTTCCTATGTTACATTAAAACGTGTGTGTAAAAATTCAGATTCTGATTTTTCCGAATCATCATCGGTAATCTTTGTTGTAGTATATTTAATGTCTTGATTCTTATTCAATTTAAATAACTTTTCTTTAAATAAGCTACTGCTCAACATGTGCCTCCTTATAAGGAGGCACATGTTGAGCAGTAGATTTTTCGGTGATCGTTCATTTTAGCGGTCTATTGACCGCCAAAATGAACGATCACCGAAAAATCTACTAAGACAAATACGTACAACTTCATAATTGTAATTTTCTACTTTCTAATAATATTATCACATTTCGCGAGACTTTTCTGTTAGCTAAAGAGACTTTACAGAAAAGAAAATGTCTTTTACTACGCTCTGTGAGTGGCAAATATTAGCTCAAGTACTACACTAGATGGAAATGCTAATTTCCAAGTGTTAGCTATTCTCTCGGCACTCTTGGTAATAGGGTGAAAAGTGTTCTATACATTTTTCAACTTTCATTTCACATCAGAAATTGGAAAATATGTCACAATCAGGAGAACTGGTGAACGAATTCAATGTGCTTTTTTGTTATGTGCTGTTAAACGGAGGATCAGAAAAAATAAACAACCGTTTAAAAAAAATACACTATAACGTGAAAAATTATTTCGGAAGTCGGTGTATTTGGTTTTGAATTTTCGTTTTATGCCACCGACTTCCAATTTTTTTTTTTACCTTAGTGTTTTTTTGGAAGTCTGTTGTTTTTTTTTTCTAACTAAACAGACAGCAGTGCTGCTGGGGAGTTTGTTGCGCCACTTTTTCTTCCCAGCTAAAGCACTAGGAAGTGGTGAAGGGTGGGCGTTTTGGGGGCTGTCTTATGTAATTTTGACGTTCGAAAAGTGCTGATTCTCAACCTAGTTTGAATAAATGCCTTAAAGGAGATTGCTCTAGACCGCCCTATAACCAACAAACATTTGACGTGTACGTTAATTTTAATTATATTTTAATATACTTTTTAAAAATAATAAATTCCAGCGGACACTGTTCAATTCATAAAGGTTTTTAAAAGTGACCTCATTGTTTTTATTACCAACCAAACCCGCCATCTTTCATGGAATTGTCATTGTGAATGTCACAAAAGATTTGATAGTGTCGCTCTCGCTCATATTACATAAATATCGATATCGACGACGATGTCCATAATATTTAGTATTTAAAAATAATGGTTGTTCGATATTTATCACTTCCAAAACATGGAAAATGTGCAACATAAAAGTTATTCATGCATATTTTTTTCATGGAATTAGTTCCGTGAACATTTTAATGGGACTTATGATGAATATGGCCTAGCACGATTATGATGAAAATATCATGAATAAAACAAACTCACAAAATGTACTTACTAGTCGAATGAGGGATTTTCTGACAAGTGACAAAATATTAGTTCAAAAGAGGCGTTGGTAAAAAATACGTCACTCTCTCTGGTTTTTGACATCAATAAGCTTTCTTACGGATCTTATTTTTGTTATCAGTAGCCAGTAAAACAAAGACGTATTTTTTAGCCAAGCCATCTGTTGAACTATGTTTTTTCAATTGTCAGAAAATCTCTCATATAACGATTGAAATGTCATTTACGACGCAACTCTAGTGAATTGTTCTCATAACGATTTCACGACTTCAATAGCCATATTTTTACTTTTTAAGTACAAAATATTTTATTTTAGCATTAATTTAATGTGAAGTTGAATCAAAGCAACAACGTGTTTATGCTTGAAACGATACAAATTCATTTACATTTGACATATTGATCTGTCATTTTGGTCTCCTAAATTAAAACCACAGATTAAAATAGGTGGTCATTGATAATCGATATACAATGATCGATCTTCGAGAGAGCATCTCTACGTCACTACGTCAGTCGGTTCGTCTCACGCGCTGGCTGTCGTTGTGTTGTGTTGTGACTACCTACCTATTTGGCGATTTCTTTTGGCGTTTTTTATTTTGTTTCTGTTTAACGGACTACGATTTGGATTGCTTTCAACGTGACCTGGCTTCGAATAACTGATTCTGTGATCTGCTTAAACGACACCTTAGCATTTTGACAACGGTTAACGGACTTTGCTTACGAAATGTTTACTTTTTTTCAACTGATGGTTTGCATAGACTGGGAAGTATGTAAGAACCTACACCTAAACAATGCTTCTTGTGCGGCTGACTTGGTGTAATGAAGTAAGTAAAAATTAATTAATCACCCTAGCATAATATGTAAACTTCAACCAATAAATAATATCTGTACCTAAAAGGCATAATAAAACTGTAATTACAGTAATATTTCACTGTATTTGAAGTTTAATGCTTTTTAGAAACCAAAAATAGCGATTTTAGAAGGATATACTTAAGTTTTCTTTTATTAAAAATAACCTCAAAATCTGTTCCTTTTTTAAAAATAAATCTGTTCTCTAAAGTGTCCGTCAAGAAACCTTGTTCTTATGGGCTACTAAGGGCAATTTACAATTATAAAATGATTTTTTCTATGCTGTTGGCTCCAGGGCGAACAATGTATGGGCGTAGAACAATCTCCTTTGAATTTATTACGTTAACATTCTTAGCATGGCAAAAAAAAACATTCTTACTATGACGACTGGTAGAGACGATAGAAGTAAATTATGCGCACCTCAAGTAACGGAAGAATCAGTCAGGAAGAATAACGACAATAAAGGAGACATTGCTATGTATCCTCTTGATATAATTTATTTTTCTTAATCACCCAACTTTCTCACGATAATCATAATTGTGAAAGAGTAGCTACTGTGTTTATAATTTCTAACGTGACGATATCGTCGTGGACGTCCACGGCATCACGATAACACAGGTAAGGGATCTAGCGCACTAGATGGCCACGACTACGTCCAGGTAAATTATAGAAACCGATACGAATCGCGCACTTGGTCGCAACGGCCAATTAGGCGCACACCATACAATACCACTACACGGCCACGACCGGCCGGAGTCATGGCCGTCCAGAGCGCAAGATTTCTAAATAAAATTTATGGACATACATACAATAAGAAGACGCTTTTAAGCCATCCATCGTTATAACGTGCACATATTTCACACCCCCTAAAAAGAAGAAAAGTGATAATTTGGCACATATAAAGCACTGACCCTACATTAAGTCGGACATAGGTTACTTTTATCTTAGCAAAAGCTAGTAATGATATGGCAAAAGGCCAAATAATACGACGCGAAAGATTTTAAGAAATCTCTGAGATAATTCTTCAAAAATTTTCCGTAATCCGTTGATCGATGAGCCAGCAATCGGTCAATGTTCTCTTGTCGTAATTTTATTAAGAGCCATTAGGAGATGATTCGTTCTTAGTTGAGTCATCTCATTTATTATAAAACCGCTCAAGTGCGAATCGGACTTGCACACGAAGGGTTGCGTACCACCGTACTTACATTATTTAGCAAATAAATGAAAATACTAAACGAAGAATATTATTATTCTTCATCTTAAATTATAAAAATCGTAAAGATAAATTTGTATTTCATAATGATACTATGAATTACAAAGCAATTTTTGTAGTTGCAGAAAATCACCCATATTTAAATAAAATACCTTATAAATCGTTTCTCCTCCGTTTTGAGTATTTGTTGCTCGTACAAAAATGGTTTAAACTGACAACTTATACGGCTCCCTATTTCAACATTTTGGAAGATCGAAATAAAAAAATGTAATTGTTCTCTACTCAATGAGCTCTAGACAATGATACCCCACATGCCAGGGTCAATTTTTTTCAAAATCAAAATTTTATTGTATAATAATTAAAATAAATTAAAGGGGGACTCCCTTTCATTTAATTTTTATTATTTGTTGATAGAGCGGCAATAAAAAATGCATAATGTGTGAAAATTTCATCTGTCTACTTATTACGGTTCATGAGATACAACCCGTTGACAGACAGGTAGACAGACGGACAGCGGAGGCTTAGTAATGGTTCCATTTGGCACTTTTTGGGTACAGAACCCTAAAAAAGATAGTTGATCAGACAGTTCTTAAGGCTTGGGTTAATTTCTAATTGTGACGTTTAACTAGTAGGTATACATAAAAAAGGGGTGAACAGTCTCGACAATTAAGGTTGTTCGCAAATCTAGATCACAGTATAATAAAGTAACAGTATTATATCTCGGCAGTGACCTTGAAATAATTACCGCTGTAGATAAACCTTTCGCGACCGTGCGAAACTGCCGCGCACTGGAAATGGTTGCGTATTGATATACACTGAGATTTCGAAGCGCGCTGTTCTGACCGTTTTTTTATGAAGACATAATACTGTTAATTATTTATACTGTGCCTAGATGAAACAGCCTTAAGTCAGACGATCGCTCTTTGAATGAGACAATGACGTTGCAAAAACAGTCTCGGCAGCAAAAAAATGTTTCGTCAACAATAGACAGAACTGTTTTCAAACTATTTTGTCTGGGTCTGGGCTCAAAGCCTAACTTTCGCTTTAAAGCTTTTGCTCTAGAAATTTGAAAAACTATATTATCCTATATTTTTATTTTACTGTTAAACTTACCTACCCATTATGTCCAGGTCACTAAATTTAAACGTACTGAAGCTTAGTTAATTTTTTAAACATAAATATGTGTCCATACATTTTGGTTGAATAGACATCGATTCATCTATCGGAATATCGATGCCTGATTGCTTATTCAACCACAGCTTTGTTGTTTTTTGCGTTTTTCATGGATAGGGACCTAGTTTAGCAATTTTTATGAAATTATATTCCTTTGAAAGTATAATTATTTTACGTCACGCTTGCATCCCGAAGGGTTAAGCAGAATCTGCTGAAACTTCCTGATGTGTTCAGTACACCTACTTTGCCATTTATGTTTAAGTACCATAGAGTAGGGGATCCGGGCCTACTAACCAATTCCTAATGGAAAAACCCGATAATATTTTGCCTGAATTGGTAACTAAACTGACGACGAGCGCAGTTCAACAGTCGCGTTTGCAACCACTAGACCAACAAAGCTAAAAAATGTTCTAATGTAACTTTCCTAATAATTATGGAGATTCAGACGATGACAAATGGTGCTTTAAAAATAAGAATCTTTTTTATAAAAAAAATCACCGACGAAAAAAAAACTGAAAGCGAACAATTCATGAAATATTTAGGTGTAACTAAGCTCCTAAACTAATTTAAGTAACATATTTTACATGGGAACAATTTCAAGGTGTACCCTCCCCAATAAAACAAAAATCGCTCAGATTGGACAACTTAATAAAAAGTTATGCGTGGCCACACTAATAAAAAAAAAGAAAAGTGCTACATATCTTGAGAACCTTCTTTTTTTCGTCGGTTAAAAATATACAATTCATTTGTATGACAACTTTCAGTTTTAGAGGAAATGATAAAACTTTTCTCAGTGGAGTATTTTATCTCCTCTGGGAACTCAGAGTAAATGACGTCTGCATGACCCGTTATGTGCTATGATATTATGTGAGGAGAATTTCCTACGAGTTTTTATGTACTGGAAGCTTGTATAACTTTTTAAGGGCAGCTGGCGACAGGTAAACGAGTGAACGGTAAGCATAATCAGCCTAGAGGAGTGGGCCGTAATCCACCACGTGGTAGTGCGGGTTGGTAGATCATAAGCTATGATTTTGTATGCTAGGTGTGTATTGGTTGAAGGGTATTGTAATCTTCATCATAATCAGCCTATAATATAGCCACTACTGGGACACACGCCTCCTATCGGTGACAGGGGGTGGGCCGTAATCCACTACGCGGACCCAGTGGGGTTGGTGTCACATTATCTTCGAATTTTCGGTTCTTGGACATGCCGGTTTCCTCACGATGTTTTCCTTCCCCGATTTGAGAGCCGTGATGCTGAAATAATTAACACAAAGTAAAGCACCTATCAGGGTTTGAACCTACGACCTACAACTCGGGGCCGTTACCACTGCACACTAAGCCACCACTGGCTCTCGTTATTTTTTGCTTCTCGTTATATTTTTTATTTTATTCATTGTTAAGCAAATGGAAACCCTACGTCAATTTGCCGTTGTGTAGCCATTCATACAACTGTCAAAGAATGATAGTTGTGATTTGAATATACGGACAATTTCAGTTGGTTTCAATAGCAGTGATAGCCTAGTGGTGTGACCGTCGGACTGCCAAGTCATAGGTCTCGAGTTCGAACCCAAGGCACCTCTGACTTTTCGGATTCATGTGCGTATTGTATAATTATCACTCGCTTCAAAAACGGTGAGGGAAAACATCGTGAGGAAACCGGCATGCCTGAGAGATATTTCTCGACGGCATGTGAAGCCAAGTCAGATGCCCATGGGCGGCATACAAACTCTGACACCAGGTTAGTCACTAACCACACGAAAAGAAGAAGTTGGTAGTCAAGTTGATAATAATGGCAAATTATTTTCCAGGCGACTAACAATTTTAAGGGCGACTAACTATTAGGTACTATAAATAATGACATGGCGACTAATATTAACAGCGGGATAACAAACATTGTAGTAGAACTATAGGCCTCCATAGAAAACCTTGGCTAAAAATGAAAATGACTGAAAGGTAGGTTAGGTTAGGTTTAGAACTGTGACCACTGTCTAGTGTCTGTCTGCGAGTGTCTAGTGTTCGCTTAACAATAAATTCACTAATTTTAAACAAAGCTTATAACTCAATATAAAGCTGGTACTTTATACTTAAAATGCAACTTGCTTGTAGCTGCCAACCTAATATTTTTGGTACCCATTTTAATTATTTTTAAAACCCTAAATCAGAATAGTTTGTCGCCACGTGTAGCTGCCAACCTATTATTATTGCTACCCATTTTAATTATTTTTAAATCCCTAAGTCAGATTAGTTTGTCGCCGCGTGTAGCTGCCAACCTAATATTTTTGCTACCCATTTTAATTATTTTTAAAACCCTAAATCAGATTAGTTTCTCGCCGCGTTAAATACATGCCAATAATAATTACTTTCTTGGACTTTACTATTAATGTCACTATCTATGGAGACATGAGGTTCACTAATCCTTCAGAGAAAAAGGAGGATCCTGGAGTCGGAGACTTGATTTTGGGTTGAAGTTATATATAGGCTGAATTTTTAATCACGGTCCAAACTTTTTCCAATTTTTTATGATCCACTTACTCCATTCTTGAAAAAAAATCGATACGTAAAATTTTCATTTTAAATCATTTTCTCGAAAGAATTATCCACTCTGCGTGGTATAGGTATAATAACTTTGTGATGTGATATCTCAATATTTTTGTATTGAGTTATACTAAAAGAAAAAACACGTATTCAATGATTTTCGTCAAAGATTAATATATCAAAATTTGGACGGTGACTAAAAATTCAGCCCATATAATATGCTTATTGCGCGGTAAACACTGCTTGCGCGATGCAGGATTTCACGTGACGTCAGTGTGATGCGTAGTTCGCATTTGGCTATGTAGATGCCACCACATCACTAACATACTTGAATTTCTCTGATTAAGCCACTTTCAAGGAACTTGCATACTAGTTGCAGATCGCAGTTGAAGTTCGTTGCTCAGTTGTATTTGACAACACGACGTGTTTGTGTGTATATACAGTGAAAGTAGGGGATTTTTTGGTACAAAGAAAAAGCTTTAGAAGTATCGTTGTTTTTAACCTAAGTTCATTTTAAGTAAGATTTGTATTATAAAGGGTGTTTGGTGCAACGTGTGCCAAATTGAAATGGTCGACTTAAGGGGTCGTCGGCTATCGATTACATTATACTTCTTTTTTTTTTAATACTGATATTAGTCACTCACGATGCACTAAACACCCTGTACATTGTGCAAGTACTTTTGCTTATTTCTAACATTCAGTGTTGTGTACTTTGAAGAAAAATGTCTCACAATCGTTTTTTGATGAGGACATGGTAGTGCAAGTACCTACCGAAAAATGTATTCTCCCACAGAAACCACATGCTTCACACACTTTAAATTTATAGCGCAGTAAATCTTGTTAGAAATAAATGGCGCTCAAGTTAAACACTACGTGATACATGCAAAAGCTTGTAAATGCTTGAGAACGGTGACACAAGGAAACATTTATCACGTTGACTATGAAGCACTGGTGCTTTGTGTACATTTTATGCTAAGGGTCACGGGTCTTGTCTGTTTATTCCTTCCTAGTACCTACATTTTGACTTATCTTGAGTCTTCTAAACGCAGGTGGTATCTGTTCCTTAAGGAATTATAATAGCAGAATTTTAGGTAAAGCGCCTGTCATAAAACGTTCGCAACTTAACACTGTTGAGAGACAGTTTTGTGAAAGTTCACTTCATGTTTCTTACACTTTTGTGATAAGAAAAGAGGGTCCCATCACTAGTGCGGTTTCCTCAAATCCTCCTTTCTGTGACAGGGAGCGGGCCATAATCCACCACGCGGGCCCAGTGCGGGTTGGCAGATGTCACATTTGTCTTCGAATTGTTGGTTCTAGGTTTCCTCACGATGTTTTCCTTCACAATTTTGAGAGCAGTGGTGATGAAGTTATTTACACAAAGTGAAATGCCTGCCTGGGTTACTGCCACGATTTATGACTGGTAAGTCGGAGCCGTTATCACTGCGCCACTACTGCTCCACTGAGGATAATGCAATGTTTTATTGTAATTGCGTTTTGTTTATTTTATGAATGAACCTACCTACCTCGTATTATTTTGATAGAGATCGAGTCGTAAGCTATTTTATTTATCATGGGACAATAAAGAGCTACAATATAATTTACAAATAACAATTGTACTTATACGGTCTTAAGGAGTATTAACAATATTGCAGCCCACTACATTATCCGCATGTTAACTAAATTAAGATAAGAACGTAAAAAGTGACCCCTAGATTAAAATTACTCAGAAATAAAAAATAATTGATTATTAAAATAAAATACAAATTATTAATTATTATTAAAAAAATATATATATAAATATGAATTATTAATTTTAGGATAAAATAAAAAAATAGATTGTTCATTATTATCACAAATAAGAATTTAAATGATAAAAAAGAAGGAATAGACTACAATACAATTCATTTATGAAATAAATTAAATTTTGAATAAAGGACATACTATTTCTTTCTATCATTAGATAAGATTTTTAAAACACAACTACTGACTTAAATTTCGATTTGGAATATACAAAAACCATTGCTAGTCATTTAGTAAAGATATTAACATTATTATCCAGGTATTTTCTCTAATAGGCACATTCCAATCGAAAACCTGCCTACCATTATGTAAGTTATCAAATTTACCTCTGAAATACCTGCCATGTCAGTAAAATGATACTCGAACCAATATTTACAAATAAAATAGATAAATCCACTTCATACAAAATCACGACTAATCCCCTTTGATGTACCTAAAGGTTGGGAGAGTAAATAATGAGGATTTTCCATGTTAAAATATTGGACGGTAGTCTGAAGGGATAAAACGGATGATCTCGCTGTTTGCTTAATAGATCAATTTTGATAACTCGTTTTGTGAAGTTTGGTTTGGTTTGGGTACATAACTTTAGTTGAAGGTTGTGGTTATGCATAGTTAAGTGAACCTTTTTTTTCGTTTTTGGGGTACAGTACCTTTTTATTCTTTGAAAAGTGAGGGCAAAGGGCGAGCTGAGTATAGTAGCCTTGACCTTGTATTCTATGCATTACAAACTGCATTTTTTAGGCACAAGACATTGATATAACGCGTCGTCTATTCGGTATATCAAACCATGTCTATTTGAGTGATAACAAAATGATTTTTTCAACCAGAAAAATCCTCATACATAAAATCATAATGGGTACTTTATAATAACAAAAAAATACTTTTTTGTAAATAACGCGCCTTGCCAAAAATTATGCCCATCTCTGGCAGTTCGCGGCCAGCTGTCGAGAGATAACACTTTTATGAATATCTGAACAGCTACGCCGAATAGTTTCAAGGTTACTGGCGCCTTCGTCGGGTTCTGTAGAATAATAAACGAGCACCAACAGTTTCGTAGCTCTGGAGTTAATTTCCATGACTGATTTCCTTCATAATAAATTGACTCGCACTGGTTGCATAGTAGGTTCTTGAGCACTCTCGATTTGATAACGAGTTTTCTCTCGAGTTGTAAGCGTGGTGAGCTGCTAGCTTTACTCCGTCAATTACCGGAAATAATTTGGATAGTCAGACTGCCCACCAGAGACTAAAGAGCAGTAACAGCCCTTTTGTGATTTTTCGTTTTATTAGTGATTCTGAAAGCGGGTTTCTTAAGCTTTCTATTGAATTAACTTACTTATTTCTAAGACTATTAGAATGGTTTTTATTTAACAGTTTTCACTTACTGCAAACGAAAAAAATTAACAATTTGGCGTGATTTCCCAACTAAAATACAGTATAAATTATACTGCAGATTAAATTTTAAGGTTTCATAACTAAAATGCAGTAAGCAATATAATTTTACAGTTCTTTAGATAGTTTTATATTTCTGGAAAAAAATTAAAAAAAAAATTAATACGCAGTAAAATTTACCGCCATACAAGCTATTTTTACTGCAAATTAAGAAAATACAATTTATTGTCACGAACTCCCAACTAAAATGCAGTAAAATCAAAGCTTGTCGCATTTTAGTTGTGAATACTTAACATTCTTTTATCATTATAAACTGACTAACACGCAGTAAAATACAGCATTACTGCAGATTAGTTTGGATAGCATAATGACACAGATATGATTATTCCTAGCTAAAGTGCAGTTAATGTTTTAAATACTATTTATTATTTTTGATATGTAAATTTTACATAAGTGAGTTGAATTAGAATAGAATCACTAATAAAACGAAAAATCACAAAAGGGCTGTTACTGCTCTTTAGTCTCTGGTGGGCATGTGATTAAATAATAAGAAATAAACGGTCTTTAAAATGTGAACTAGCTATTTTTCTTACTGCACTAGTAAATTGAACACTTTTTTCTTAAAAAACTAACTAAAATGCAGTATTTTTTTGACCTTACTGCATGTTAGTTGGGTTTCTTGACAAAATAACTGATCCAAACGCAGTAATAGGGCTTTTTGCTGCATTTTACTAAGTTTAAAATGGTATTTTTTACAAAAAAGGCTATGCAGTAATAGGCACCAAAAAGAATAAATGGCCATAATAAATTCAGTTATTAAGATATATTTTTTTTTATTGCTTTAACGTGTGAACCTATGCCTTTACAACCTTTCTGCATTCAAATTTTTTTGCTTATACATTCTGTTGATTTTTTAAAATCAATTCTTAACTTTAAATGCGTTTTACTCGAAATCGTGATTTTGCTGTTACTGCACTTTAGTGTATGGTGGGCAGCAGAGATGTTGCAAAAAGCTCTAACACAGCAATTTAATACTTTACGGCTAAAATATGAAAATGTAAGCCATGCTACTCGTAAATGTTTCTCTCAATCTGTTGCTAGAAGTTGTTGAAACAGAACGTAACATAAAACTGGCTTTTATAGATTAACGAATACATGTCTCGATCCTGAATATCGGGATAAAATAAATAAGTATCCCATGTCCTATTTCAGGTCCGTGGTCTACCCATATGCCACATTTATAATAGAATGATCAAAGTAACTTATCTGTAAGTGAACTTCGATCACTATTATACGCAGTTAACGCCTCGTCTGAGATGATTATGTAGTCTACGTACTATTCGTATCAACAAACACGCGTTTAAAGAATTTGGTAAAAAATACCAAATTTTAAAATATGTAGTTGCCACCCTGCCCGCTATGGTAACACTGACAGGTAAACGTCTCTTCATTAAGTTTAAAGTATTCACATTACCCGACTATGCAAAAAAGGAGGGTTGTGGGTTTTTGTTTTCATTATTGAGCAGGGTGGGAAATTCTTGAACGGGAGGGAGCCTCAGACGAGGCGTTAACTGCGTATAATAGTGATCGAAGTTCACTTACAGGTAAGTTACTTTGATCATTCTATTATACTTATTAACGCCTCGTCTGAGATGATTATGTAGATGTTGAAAGATTTGGCGAAATAATGAAATAGTTAACCATATAATTTAATAATATGTATATTATTATAAGTCAAAAACAAGTACAGAATTTTTATCATAAACATTAATTATTATTATTACTGCTAAGAATATACTCCCCAAAATTATCACTAGTTTCAAGAGGTAGATTATAAAATATGGCAAAATTTTTAGACCTCTGAGACCATCCCGCTGTTGATTTAATTAAATCTATATTCAGACCTTTTCTGTGAGCAGCGGATGTAGCAGCATGTCTTGTGCTATATGCAGAGAACACTGAGGTATCTATTCCAGCCTCCAACAGAACATCTTTTGTCCACCTGCTAAGAGTATGGGTTGAAGCAGGGGAATGAGGTTTTTTAATTGTAATAAAAAGATTATTATGGTTCTTACGTAGTAATTTCGTAGCTTCTAGATAATCAAAAAGTGTTTTTGCAGGGCAAATACTAGGATTTTCGGTAAAATTTTTTAAAGTTAACAGTGGTTGAATACCATTAATCCTAGAAGTTTTAATTAATTGAGGAACTTTTATTTTTACATAATCATTGGTTGTGGCAATATTATCAATTGTAATCAAAGATAAAGTTTGAAGTCTTTGTGCCGTTGTTAATGCTAATATTATTAATAATTTTTTAGATAAGGTTTTTAAATCTAATGTTGTATTTGGGTAGAAATTGCTTACATAATCTAGTATAATGCTTGGGTCCCAAGTTTCACTATATTTAGGTTTATTTGGTCTCAGCTTAAATACACCTTTAAAAAACCTGTTTATATCTCGGTTTGTACTTAATTCACAGTCTAAAAGTAGAGATAAAGCTGATCTTATACTATTTAATGTGCCATAAGTGGCACCACTGTGGAATTTCTCAGTGAGAAATTGTAAGATGGCGTGAACTGATTCAGTTGTAGGATCAGTTTTATTAGTTTTACAAAATTTCCACCACTGTTTGTAACATGAACTATATTGTTGTAAAGTATTTTTAGTTAATGAACTTAAAATAACATTAACACATTCCTTTTTTTAAGTAGGTTTTGCTGACAACATCCCTGCAATCAGTGTAAGGTTCTTGTGAAGAGGGTGACAAGTCCTGAAAGAGGATGAAAGTAAATTTGGACTGGGTTTTAAATAAACAAGATTTGAATGTAGTAAGGACATGAAGAGGGGATACCATGCCTGTCCAGGCCAGTTAGGTACAACCATTATAACCCCAGCATTATCAGCTTGAATCTTTTTTAAACAACGCAAAATCATAGAGAAGGGTGGAAATGCATAGAATTTTAGACCTGTCCATGTTATGGTAAAAGCATCTACTGAAAAACAATCTGGTTCATTTTTCCATGAAACAAATGTTTCACATTTTTGATTTGCATGAGAGGCAAAAAGATCTATTTCGGGTAAACCTAGTTTATTTACTATTTTTTCAAAAGCATATGGTGCCAGTTCCCATTCTGTTTCAATATTACATATCCTAGATTGTGCATCTGCTTCTATGTTTTCTTTAGATGGTATATATGAAGCAAAAATATAGATTTTTCTTTTTTCACAAAACTGCCATATTTTCCTTGTTAGTAAATTTAGATGAGGAAATTGTATGCCACCCATTCTGTTCACATATGAGATTGCTGTGATGTTGTCAGATCGAATTAATATGTTACAGTTGCTTTCATTTTTTGCAAAACACTTTAATGCAAAATAAATTGCTAAAAGTTCTAAGTAATTTATATGATATTTGCTTTCCTCTGTTGACCAATATCCATGTAACTTTTCTTGGTCACATACAATTCCCCAACCTATGGTAGAGGCATCTGTATAAAATTCTAATTTATATTTATCGCGCTTAATTGGTGCTGAGCAAGTAAAAATTATTTCTTCCCACCAAGACAACTCCTTTATAATTTCCTGATTTACTTCCATTTTAGATTCATAATTTTCTTTAGATTGTTTTAAAGCTAGGTATTTATATCTTTCCAGTATTTTAGTATACATCCACCCATAGGGGACAGAAGGACAAATTGAAGTTAAAGAATCTAAAAGAGAAGCAAAATCTCTGATGTTGCAATAAGTCTTGTGTGTTAAAGAATTTAACTTTTCATGATTTTTTTGTCTTTTATCACTAGGGATACTTAATGTAAATTTTTCACTATTTAAAATGAAACCTAAAAATTTACATTGCTTGCTGGGTTGTATCTGGCTTTTATCATCATTTATTATGAACCCTAAAGATTGTAAAAATTTGCAGGCTGTGTTCAAATTTTTGCTGCATTCGCTTTCACTGGGTGCAATAAATAGAAAATCATCTAAATAATTCACTAAGGTGACTCCATTTGCTCTGAGGCGAGTAACTACTTGTCTCATGATCTTGTTGAACACATAAGGTGCCGTTGATAAACCAAATGGTAGGACATTGAACTGGTACAATTTTTTATTTAAGCGATACAATTAAAAATTCCAATAATAAAGTAAAAACCACTTGGAAAATTATTAACAATGAAACGGGTAAATCGGTTAAGCAAGATAAACAACTTGAGATTATGGTCGATAATAAATTAGTTACTAAAGCAGCTGACGTAGCTGAGGCGTTTAATGAGTTTTTTGCCAACATACCTATAACTACGACTCGCTCCTTAAATTCGTCCCCATCTAAAGCTGAAAACCTTTTGTTTAGTAGTGTGTCTAAAAGTAGTCGCTTATTTAGCTTCGAACATGTAACGCCTCGTGATGTAGTTAATGTTTTCAACACACTCAAGTCTAAAAACACTGGTGATTACTGGGGAATCTCCATTAAACTCTTGAGTAATATAATAGACATCGTAGCCCCCTATCTAGCTGTTACTTTTAATAAATGTGTTGATTTAGGAACTTTTCCTGACCTCATGAAGAGTAGTAAAGTCATACCATTATTTAAATCAGGTAATAAAAATGACGTTGGCAATTTCAGGCCTATTTCTATTTTACCAGCATTCAGCAAAATATTTGAAAAGCTAATACTCAAGCAGTTGCTAAGACATTTTAATTTAAATAGCCTCCTTCATAATGAACAATATGGCTTTACAAAGGGTCGTTCGACTACAGATGCGGGTGTTGCTCTCCTGAAACACATATTTAACGCATGGGAGAACTCTCAAAATGCTATTGGAGTTTTCTGTGATCTCTCCAAAGCCTTTGATTGCGTGCACCATGACACGCTTTTGCGTAAACTGCGTCATTATGGTGTGCTAAACGAAGCTCTCAACGTTTTAAATTAATATTTAAATAATAGGTCGCAATGTGTAGATGTTGATGGTGTAAAATCTTCCGGGCTACCAGTTCAGTTAGGTGTACCTCAAGGCTCAATACTGGGTCCATTCTTGTTCTTAGTATATATCAATGACTTACCATTCTATTTAAAGGGTATCTGTGAAGTTGTACTGTTTGCAGATGATACCTCTCTTATTTTCAAAGTAGACAGGAATAGACAAGATTTTGACGATGTAAACAGTGCACTGTCAATGGTTACGGATTGGTTTACGACAAATAACCTAGTTCTCAATGCCAAAAAAACGAAATGTGTAAAGTTTGCCCTTCCAAATGTTAGAAATCTAGGACCCAACATCGTCTTAGATAAAGAGGTGCTTGAAACTGTAAACTCGGCAGTTTTTCTGGGCATAACAGTAGATGCCAAACTTCAGTGGGGCCAACATATATCGAGCCTAGCGGGAAGGCTCAGTTCGGCCGCCTACGCCGTAAGAAAAGTAAGACAATACACTGACGTTGATACAGCTCGGTTAGTCTACTTTAGTTATTTTCATAGCGTTATGTCCTATGGTATTCTGCTGTGGGGCAAAGCTGCAGATATTCAAAATATATTTGTCCTCCAAAAACGAGCTATTCGAGCAATTTACCAGCTAGGTACCAGAGTTTCTCTGAGAGATTTTTTCAAAGATATCGGTATTCTCACAGTGGCATCACAATTCATCTTCGCCAACATCTTATATATTAGGCAAAATATACACTTATACACTAAAAACAGTGATATTCACAATGTTAACACAAGAAGTAAGGATAAACTACGTGCTCCCTTTCACCGGCTTCATAAGGTTCATAACTCATTTGTTGGGCTTGGTATAACCTTTTATAACAAGCTACCCTCTTCTTTGCTAGATTTGCCTTTTAATGCGTTTAAAACTAAATTAAAGTCCAACCTTTGTTCAAAGGCATACTATTCTATCAACGACTACTTAAATGATAAGAATATATGGTCGCTGTGATTAACTCAAGACAATGTTTAAATGTTCTTTCTCCAGAATTAGTTTACCTACTGACAGGTTATATGAGTTTATATAATTGTTTATAATTTTACTTTATAAGTCAATTTATTTTAATTTAGTGTTGACATAATCTACTCATTACTATATTTTTTTTTTAATGAGTTTTATTGCAATATGTGGTTAGCTAGCGACCTCGACAATTATTTTTTTTACCTCGATGGTCCTAGTTTATCAATTGTAACTTCTAGTTACAGCTATATGTAAGCGGGCACGCCCTTTATGCCTGGAGGCTTTTTCTTTTTTTTTTAGATATTGTTTACTTTTAGTTATTTTTATTTCTGCTTGAGTATAGTTCTCGATGCTTTTGGTTGGTATATTGGCGTGTGCTAGCTGTCATATGGCTATTAATTATAGCTATTTAATTTATAATTTTAATTATTTTTTGCATATTGTAAATTGTCTTACATACTGTTGTATAGAATCATTTTTTTATTTTTTTCTAACTGAACAGACAGCTGTGCTGCTGGGGAGTTTGTTGCGCCACTTCTTCTTCCCAGCAAAAGCACTAGGAAGTGGTGAAGGGTGGGCGTTTTGGGGGACTGTCTTATGTAATTTTGACGTTCGAAAAGTGCTAATTCTCAGCCTAGTTTGAATAAATGACTTTTGAATTTTGAATTTTGAATTTTATTAAAAAAGAATCTTAGGTATTTCCTGGAATCATGATTTACTTTTAATAAAAAATAAGCATCTTTCAGGTCAAGAGATGCCATATAACAATGTTTGTCAACTAGATGCAGCGCTGTTCTTATATCTTCCAGTTTGAAATGTGTTGTTGGAACAAACTTATTAAAATGTTTTAGATTTAATATGAATCTAGATGTTCCATTTGGTTTTGGTACAATGAATATTTTTGAGACATACTGATTCGGTACCTGTTTTGTCTCAAGTGTTACCGCACCAATTTTAATTAAATTTTGTATGCATTGTGATATTTTGAGCTTATCTGTTTTAGTAAAGGAGTTATTTTCTGGGATCTTGCCTTGGTGCACTGTATGTGTTAAGGGAATTGAGTATCCATCTTTTATCCAATTTAAAACAGACTTATTTTTTGTAAAGTGCCAATTTTTGTAATAATTTTGTAATCTACCTGCATAACTTGCCTCTAGTAACGTCGACGACCGCGATTGTTTTGCGATGTCCTGGGTAGTTTCGTCATTGATCGTAAATTCTGTCGTTGAAGATGATGTTGGTAGGACTTGCGTGGCTTCCCAGCCGTCTTCTGTGGTTGTGGCTGTTGTCGTGGTTGAGGTTGCCGGTTGTAGTCTCGCCCGCCCCCTTGTTTTCTGTATGAGGACGGGCTCCAATTGTTTAAAGAACTCTTCAAGTCCTTGACTGAATTTTCAATATTTTTATTTTCCTTTAGTATTGTATTGATATCTTTTCCAAAGAGAAAGCTATTAATTTCTGTTTTTTCTAAAGTGTCTTTCACTTTTTTGTTTAGACCAGGTAAGATGACAGCGCGTCTTGTTTGGGATTCTTTGTACTGAATATGGCATAAAAGCCTGATGCAGTTTCCTAGGTATTCACAGTCCTGGTCAGGGTTTGTGTGTAAGTTTTTGTATAATATATCTGTTAAACCACAGATAACTGAGCCAATTAGGTTTTGTTTTTCACATAAGTGATTATCTCTTGTTACAGCTTGAGCTGTCATCGCAGCCTGAATTTCAGGATTTAGTTGCGGAGCAGGTGTAAGGCAGTCAATTATTTTGGGGATCTTCTTCAAAATGTCATTTTTGGTGTTCTCTTCCAAGCCATTTTTTATAATATTGTTCCACAAGTCTTTCATTTGGTCATTTATTTGCAAGGTATTTTCAGGCGCTTTAACATGGCCCATTTTTTCCAAAAGGTTGGGTATGTGATCAATAGGTGGAGTATTTTCCACTTAATCCTCAGAGTCAGATTCAATAATTATTCGGCTTCTCTTTTTAACTGGTTCTGGTTCGTCTGAGAAGAAGATTATCAGGTTAATGTATCACATGTAGTCGCTCGTAGTACCGTATGATACCTGCCTATTAGGTTGTGGAGGATAGGCGGTGTTAGTTCACTGATAATAATCACATGCACTCGCTCGTAGTACCGTGTGACAGTATTTATTTTGTTAATGTTTGCTATGCAACATCAGAAAGATTTTTGGACCAAGTATAGGCGCTCGTCCTATCGCTTAGGTCTGTGCACTCACTTGTTGAGTAGTAGTAACATTCTTTATTTTGTTCGTATTTATTAGGCAATGACAGGTAGATTTTTGGACCAAGTATAGGCGCTCGTCCTATCGCTTAGGTCTTTTATTCACTCGTATATTCGTTCGTAATATCCCAAGTGATAATTTTGATGTAAATTTTATTCACTTTTACACAGAAAAAATGTTGGTTCAAAATGGCGGATTTTTCGTACATACCTTCTGACGAAGAATCAAGCAATTCCATCAGTTTTCTTCTTAATTTCTCTTTATCTTTTCCCATTATTACTAATTCACAAGAAATATGTTGGTAAATCGAAGTAATATACTATTTATGCAAAATAAACTGTTTTGAAACGGAGAGAAAAACGCTGTTCGTTTAAACACGAAAGACATAATGAAGAGACGTTTACCTGTCAGTGTTACCATAGCGGGCAGGGTGGCAACTACATATTTTAAAATTTGGTATTTTTTACCAAATTCTTTAAACGCGTGTTTGTTGATACGAATAGTACGTAGACTACATAATCATCTAAGACGAGGCGTTAATAAGTATAATATTATATATACAGGGTGATTGGAAGATGGGTGCAAAGGCGAAGATAGTACAGACAATTTAGAACCATTTAAGCCATGGTTGTCTTAGACGAAGTCTTGCCAAATTTTTTTTTTAATAAGGTTTAAAAAACGTATTGATACAAATTTTCTGAACTTTAAATGTCTGTAAAAAATTTCTAATGTTCACAGAAGCCTAAAAAATGTTTTGCTTGATTGCTTACACATTACTTTGAATAAATAAATAAAAAATGAACTCATAAATCATTCAATTTGGCCATAATTATGCAGTTTACATAAAATTTTGGGAATTTCCGAAAAAAAAAACAATTATTAGGTTAAAAAATTGGTAAGACTTCTAAGACTTCGTCTGAGACAACCATGGCTTAAATGGTCTGTACTATCTTCGCCTTAAAGCTTTGCACCCATCTTCCAATCACCCTGTATAATTTATATAAATACGTGTTCATTTTGATATCCCATAAATCTAGAGTATTAATGAGACCAAGTCAAAGAATCAACTATGATATTTTTTTTATTTTTTTTAAGATAACTTACCACTAGACTCGATGAGTATCTAAGTTTCACCACGTTTAATCATCCAATCGTTTACCCGAAAACCATTTAAAACTTCATCATTTTCCATCATAACTAGTCCTACGTACGCTCCAGCTGACGGTTATAGTAGGGTCCACTTTGGACGCAAAAAGCCAAGTACGCTTACGTGACTAGAAACCTTAATTTATAGTGGTCCTAGTACAGTCACTCGCACGTCGTCGGTGGAAACAGTTCGACCTTGAGCTGGTCTAACGTAGTACGGAGTATCAATAGTATAAGAGGCTAGCTTATACGGGTTTCGTTACCACTGTCGCGCGGCCTACTGTACCATGTTCGTGACACATCTAGTATGGTTGATGACCCCAATTTAGTTTTATGATAACATTATTCTGATGGGTTTAAATTATTATTATTATGATTAGGGATTTAGTTATCTTGATTTGAGGCTTCTTTAAGTGGTTTGTACGGGTAAATTAGTGTGGTATAAAGTTTTGATTTATGCCTTGAAATTAAATTGTTATTAATTGCTGCCAGTGTTCATGTTCGTGCTTATTACTTTTATTTAAAAGGGAATACCTAGGTGTTATTTGACAATGGACATAATTATGCTAAAAAATCTAACATTCAACGTACATATACACTCGAGAGCAATGAATCCGGGTCACTTAAAGAATGTTAAAAATCTCGGAAACTAAAAATGATAGGTTAATGCAATAAATTGTATTTAATAGACAATGTAATACTCCTTAAATGAAAGTAAAAAAATATGAGTCACCATACATTTTATTAACACAAAATTACATAAAGAAAAAAACTGCTGATCTCTCCTTAAAACAAAAATAGGAAACATGAAATTTTTGAACTTTATTACGATTTTCTTGAATTTTAATACTTCGTATTGCCTCCTCGTGCTTCCATTACGCGTTTACGCGGTTTGGCATGCTGTACACCAAGTTCCTTATACGATTTTGGGGAATATTCTCCCATTCCTCTGTGAGAGCAATTTTGAGCTCACGAAGCGTGATTGGGGGAGGGTTTCGTTGTTTTACGCATCTGCCTAGCTCGTCCCAAGCATGCTCGATCGGGTTGATATCCGGGCTGCGCGCTGGCCACTCCATACGAGTAATGTTCATCTCTTGAAGGTAGTCATTCACAATCCTACCTGTATGAGGTCGGGCATTGTCATGCATAAATATAGCATCCTCACCTAAATTGACCATAAATGGACCAACGTGATCATTGAGGATTTCTTCCACATATCTTTCGCTAGTTAAAGAGCCGTTTTCTATGATCACCAGCTCTGTGCGACTTTCAGAAGAAATTCCGGCCCACACAAGTACAGACCCACCACCGTAGGCTACTTTTTCTTCGATGCATGCTTGCTTGAATCTTTCCCCTGGTCTTCGATACACTCTGTGTCTTCCATCGTGCTTGTAGAGCATAAATTTTGATTCGTCGGAGAACATAACTTTTGACCAATCTTCAATACTCCAATTTACGTGGCTCTGGGCATATCTTAGTCTTGAAATACGATGCCCACGCTCCAGTTTAGGGCCGTTTGCAGGTCTAAGGGGTTTTAAGTTAGATTCAGCAAGCCGACGTCTTACTGTCCATGCGCTTGGGTTACTTCCTCCGAGGCGTCGAAACTGATTTGTGAGTTCAGTTCCTGTAAGAAAGCGATTTCGAAGCATGGTGTTCACCAAGTATCGGTCTTCTCGTGCTGTGGTACACCTGGTTCTGCCCGTTCCTGGTCTGCGTAGGTTAGAACCAGTTTCTTCGTAACGTCGGAGAACTCTTTGTACTGTTGACAGCGACACACCGACAGTCCTGGCTGTATCGCGCTGACTCCGGCCGGTTTCCAGAATTGTAAGTATTCTGGTGCATTCTTCAGGCGTAAGCGACATAATTTCAGCTTGAATAATGAATATAGAGCACTATCAACATGGTTTATGTACCCACATAAATGACAGATTACAAACAAAAGCAAAACCAAATGCTGTAATTTCGTAGTTCCATCTTCGAAAGTGGCCCTTTTTCAAATTTGTTTTTTTTATGATATAACTTTACAATAACTAAGAAGTTTTAATACCTTCATTTAAGGAGTATTACATTGTCTATTAAATACAATTTATTGCATTAACCTAGCATTTTTAGTTTCCGAGATTTTTAGGATTCTTTAAGTGACCCGGATTCATTGCTCTCGAGTGTAGTTGGCTATTGCTTCTGCACTGGATCTGCTTGACTTCAAAAAAGTACTATGAGAAAAAAATAAACCCTCTTTTCACAATCGTTTTTGGCCACGTGCTAAGCACGGGTTAATACCAGCTTTCAATTAATTCAACAACGGTATGCCTTAATTTAATTATTAATCCCTCTGGCTTAGTAAAGAATTAACAGCAATTCAGGAATTATACATGTACAAAAATCGTAGGAGTTTATGAAAAATCGTAGCAAAAAACACAAAATATTCATTTTGATTCTCTTTAGCGGTCTAAATCTTTAATTACCAACTCCCGAAGGAAACTCCTTCACAATAAGACAATGAAATAAAAAATTCGAAATCTTACTTAAGAAGACAATAGAATTGTCTACTATCGACAGCTTTAAGGTTGCCACACACTCCTTGCCGGATTGCCGCCATGTGATCTGGAGGCAAAAGTCAGAAAGCGCATATTTGGGAGTGGCGCGAGGAGGCAAAACGCCGCCGGGGCTTGACTCCAATGTCACGAGAAATCGCGGCACAGCAGACAGAGCTCCGATGACGACTTGCGGCGATAAGTCCCCTCTTTGAGGAGTGGCTAGAGAGGCGCCACGGCGTCCTCACCTTCCGCCTGACGCAGGTCCTCACCGGACATGGCTGTTTCGGAAGGTTCCTGTTCGGTATCAGGCGGGAAGAAACGCCCGGGTGTCATCACTGCGTGGATCGCCCGGAGGACACGGTGGAGGTCTGCCCGGCTTTGGGCAGAGCACCGCCGTGTCCTCGTGGAGGCGATCGGTGGCGGGAAACTCTCGCGTCCGGCCCTGGTCCAGGCCATGGTACGGAGCGAGAGGGCATGGGAGGCCGTCACCTCCTTCTGCGTAGCAGTAATGCTTGCGAAGGAGGAGGAGGAGGAATGCGTCAGGAAGAGGCAAAATTCGCGCCCTCACGCCCCTAGCGACCGCAGGATGAGACGACGAATCGGACGGGAATCCATAGCCGATTCCCGGCCACCGTAGGCGCGGGCTGGCGGACGGTGAGCAATGTGTAGCTCACCGTTTGGAAAGGACCAGGCCCGGGTCGACGGCGCGTTGTGTTCCACGCGCGCCTCAAATAGACGTCAGCAAGTGAAGGGGTCCGATGGGACCATTGCCTGCCGGGGTTGCGGGTAAGTCCGAAAGGGATACCGTGGCCCCCTGGCATTGCACAGGCAACAGAAGGAACACAGACTTCTTCCGCTCCACCCAGAGCGGGAGAAGTCATTTGATGATTGCCCACGCAAAAAAAAAAAAAACCACTCACGTAACTGCAAGCAAGACAAGCCTGCATGAACAATCATTTTGTGCAAGCGTGCACAACTTCTCTATTGGCTACACAGTCACAATATACAACCAAGCTGGCAGCATCACTTCTTGGTTGAGTGATGGACGACGACAACGCGCTTGCTTTAGCTGCATTAATTGTGTGCAACTGGCATGCGTATGATTGTGTAAGCTTAACCTGCATACACACGTTCAATCATGCTTGCACAAGCGTGGCTTGCTCAAGCCGCATAATGAAAATTCTATTAATCTTCATACCGCTTGCACAAAATCATCATACAGACGCTCAAGCACGCTTGCACAAAATGATTGTTCTTTTAGGCTTTTCATGCTTGCAGTTACGTGTGTGGCCACCTTTAGAGAATCCGAAATGAGGGAATAGGATAAAATGAAAATTCCCTTCAGGTGTACGGGCCGATATTAAAATTCATTTATTGCCGCTTTGAGCGAACCGGGCTGAATTTCAAAATGAGGTTCACCCGACAGCTTACTACGAAAATCCGGTTACTTACACAAATTTAAAACTGTAAAACAGAGGTGTAGGTACGGTAGGTTTTAAAAATATGTACATTATTTGGGGCCTAAACATGTTTTTAATTAATAAACGTCTGCATTTTGAGTTTTATGCTCCATAAATGTCAAGAAAAGCGAGTTCTTTGTCTTTAAGGCTGACGGTGCTAAATGTCCTGAGTAAACTAAATGCCCCCGATTAAACTAAATGGAAATGACATATTCCAAGTGTACCAGTTCAAGTTATTGGGGCATTAAGTAACCGACGATCTTAATTACCAAGTGGATATTGAGAGGGAACAGGCCTATTTTTTCTATCTTACCAGCATTCAGCAAAATATTTGAAAAGCTAATAACTCAAGCAGTTGCTAAGACATTTTAATTTAAATAGCCTCCTTCATAATGAACAATATGGCTTTACCTTTGTAAAGCCATATTGCAACACCCACAACTGTAGTCGAACGACCCTTTGGTTGTTCCACTACAGATGCGGGTGTTGCTCTGCTGAAACACATATTTAACGCATAGGAGAACTCTCAAAATGCTTTTGGAGTTTTCTGTGATCTCTCCAAAGCCTTTGATTGCATGCACCATGACACGCTTTTGCGTAAACTGCGTCATTGTTACGTTTATGACACATAACCTAGTTCTCAATGCCAAGAAAACGAAATGTGTAAAGTTTGCCCTTCCAAATGCTAGAAATCTAGGACGCAACATCGTCTTAGATAATGAGAAAGTGCTTGAAACTGTAAACTCGGCAGTTTTTCTGGGCATAACAGTAGATGCCAAACTTCAGTGGGGCCAACATATACCGAGCCTAGCGGGAAGACTTAGTTCGGCCGCCTACGCCGTCAGGAAAGTAAGACAATACACTGATGTTGATACAGCTCGGTTAGTCTATTTTAGTTATTTTCATAGCGTTATTTCCTACGGTATTCTGCTGTGGGGCAAAGCTGTTGATATTTAAAATATATTTGTCATCCAAAAACGAGTTGTTCGAGCAATTTACCAGCTAGGTGCCAGAGTTTATCTGAGAGATTTTTTCAAAGATATCGGATGAATTGTGATCCTCACAGTGGTATCACAATTCATCTTCGCCAACATCTTATATATTAGGAAAAATATACACTTATATACTAAAAACAGTGATATTCACAATGTTAACACTAGAAATAAGGATAAACTACGTGCTCCCTTTCACCGGCTTCGTAAGGTTCATAACTCATTTCTTGGGCTTGGTATACCCTTTTATAACACGCTACCCTCTTCTTTGCTAGATTTGCCTTTTAATGCATTTAAAACTGAAGTAAAATCCAACCTTTGTTCAAAGGCATACTATTCTATCAACGACTACGTAAATGATGAGAATAGTTGGTCGCTGTGATTAACTCAAGACAATTTTTAAATGTAATTTCTCCAGAATTAGCTTACCTACTGTCAGGTAGTGATGCGCCGTTCCCAAATTCCCTTTCCCGGAAATATTTCGAGTGGAAAAGTTCCAGGGAATATTCCAGCATTCCCGGGAACGTTCCCACATAGTGGGAAATGGACATTTAAATTGTTTAATTTGTAATACAATATTTTTCGTTGTTATATTTTTTTTTTAGTTATTTTGTTTAAATTAAAATAATGAATAAATACTTTGTTTTAATTCAAATAATTTCTTACTAAAAACCTTGGAACGTGCCCATCGATCCCGGGAGCAAAGGAATATTCCCAGGGAATATAGGGATATTCCCAGGGAATATGGGAATATTCCCAGAGATTATCGGGAAAGTTCTCAAAGCAACGACTTAATTGAATTATGCCTATGTATAAAGGTGTACTTGCTTTTGCACATAGCGCAAAAGTTATTTACAAAAATATATACAACTATTTAAGTCAATATTCCCAGTCGTTCCCGACGTGCCCGGGAGCGTTCCTGGGAATTAGGGAACGTAGGAAACGATCCCGGGAACGGCGCAGCACTACTGTCAGGTTATATGAATTTATATAATTGTTTATAATTTTACTTTTTAAGTCAAAATATTTTAATTTTATTTAAATTTATTGTTGACATAATCTACTCATTACAATGTTTTTTTATGAGTTGTATTGCATAGCTGTATTATGTGGTTAGCTAGCGATCTCGACAGTTATTTATTTTACATCGATGGTCCTAGTTTATCCATTATAACTTCTAGTTACAGATAGATATGTAAGCGGGCACGTTCTTTATATATTTTTTCTTATTTAGATATTGTTTACGTTTAGTTTAGTTCGTTTTATTTAGTTTTATTTCTGCCCGAGTATATGTGCTGCGATGTTTTTGGTAGTTATATTGGCGTGTGTTTGTTATGAAATTATGTTTTGCGTAATGTAAATTATCATGCATACTATTATATAGAATCATTTTTTTCTAACTGAACAGACATCTGTGCTGCTGGGGAGTTTGTTGCGCCACTTCTTCTTCCCAGATAAAACACTAGGAAGTGGTGAGGGGTTTTGGGGGACTGTCTTATGTAATTTTGACGTTCGAAAAGTGCTGATTCTCAGCCTAGTTTGAATAAATGACTTTAGAATTTAGAATTTTGAACGTAGGGCGTTGGCAGTCCGATGTAACATGTTGGCCGGTTTGCACACTGTAGCAGGGCAGTCAAAATAAAGCTTTTTAAAGCTTATTGTCAAGTGTTTTACACGTGCAGCCTGTGGCAAAACTATACTCAGCAGGCTATCAGCGCCGTACGGGTCCAGGATGTTGATGGGGCTACCCCGTATCTGCCACGTCATCGTTAGACAAAAATCTGCCTCTTTGCTATGCAGAGTGCGGAAAAGCTCCAACTCCATCCTGAAGACCATAGCGGGGAGGTACTCGTACGATTCTTCCTTGTTAGGTGATGTTGTTCAAAGATGCATTTTGAACTACAGCCTTGTTTCTAAATAGATAATAAGTTTTGTAACATAGGTATAAGTTATCTTTTTGTTTACTAACCCATATGGATGTTGCATAACCGAAATAAAGATTATTTTATTTTTATTTATAAATGTAATGTGCGTAGCACAAGCAATCGATACAAAAAATATTTGCAAGAATCCTAACACGTTGCGGTCTGTAACTTCAGCATACCCCATGGAAAATAGTCGTGATTACGTATACTCCAAACTCATTCACTAGGTGTATTTATATTCCATACTTCAAACCGGAATAGGTTTTTTTCAGTATTTATTTTAAATATTTCGGTTGACGGTCCTTTGAACGAAAAAATACAGAGACTTTTAAAGAGATTCTTTATGGTCCTAGTAACTCAAGGGCCGGTCAGTTTTAAGGGCTGGACCACCCCTCATTCATCTAAAAGATAATAAGTTACTAAAATATTACGCACTTGAGGATTAAAAGAAAAAAGAAATACCTTTTGGGACAGCTTTATATCTTTCGTCAGTCCCTTTTGACTAATGTTCGAGGTCATAATTTATTTTGATAGATTAATATACCTTTTCGTAGTCTTAAAGGCTTTTTTGGGGTTCAAAAGCAGCAGCAAACCTTTTTAACCGACTTCAAAAAGAAGGTGGTTCTACTGTACGTCATTTTTTTTTGTATATTTGTTACGCGATTACTCCACCAATTATAAATTGATTTTGATGATTCTTTTTTTTTGATAGGTTAGTCTTTAGAAAAGGTAGCTCGTGGCTAAGTAATAACTGCCGCACGGGTCGATCCATTAGGTTAAGCTATGCTTGCCGGGGTTGGTCTGTAGATGGGTGACCATCTTTACGTAACGAGACTCCTCCGTGCCTCGGAAAGCACGTTAAGCCGTTGGTCCCGGCTGTCATTCGTGGATCTTTGACAGTTGTTACGGGTCGTCAGAAGCCCGAAAATCTGACAACCAATCTTACCAATGGATATCGTATTACCCAGTTACTGGGTTGTGGAGGTCAGATAGGCAGTCGCTCCATGTAAAATACTGGTAATCAGCTGCATCCGGTTAGACTGGAAGCTGACCCCAATATAGTTGGGAAAAGGCTAGGCAGATTGATTGAGTCTTTAGAAAAGGTCCCCTAGATTTTTTTTGGGTAGTTATTGAGTTAGCTTCAGTAATACGTATTTTTTCCACTGTGGATCCCTGTGAGTCCCTGTCACCTTATTTACATAGTGGTATTCGAATTTGTGTGGGGTAAGTACAACAACTAAAAAGTGAAAAATAAACAAAAAAAATTACTACAAAAAAAAAAAACAGACTAGGTACCATAAAAAACTTTTTGGAATTCGGCTTTCGTTCTGGCTGCATTCATGTCGTTTCAGCAGAAACCCAAAAGAGAGTGTTTTCGCTATTCACTTGCAACTTCATTTTGTAGTTTAGGTAGATTATTATATTAAAACCCTTCAAGAGCGGTTGTCGCAGATTGTTAACGGCTGCGACTTACGAGTTGAAGACCAAAGGTTCAAACCCTGGCAGGTCCTTTACTTTGTGTTAATTATTTCATTACCACTGATCTCAAAACTGTGAAGGAAAATGTCGTGAAGAAACCGGCATGTCCTAGAACCGAAAATTCGAAGTCATGTGACATCCACCAACCCGCACTGGGTCCGCGTGGTGGATTACGGCCCACTCCCTCTCACTCAGAGGAGACAGGCCTCCTCCCAGGAGTGGGAAAATTATAGGCTGATTATGATTAAGATTAAATACACCGTTACCCTTCAACCAATACACACCTAGCATACGTAATACGCACCATTATGCTGTCGAGCGCAATACTGCAAACAACACTCGACTTCTCACTGCCTTTGATTTTAAATTCATTAATTTGAAACTCAAAAACAGATAGAAAACCAAAGTAAAATTACCACACGGTGTGCGCTATTCAGCCCTTTCATGTTTTCAAAACCATCTTCCGAATGCTAAGTCCAAATTGCTTACATGTAATTGCACTTGCAGACACTCTCATCACCAGTCTGTATAAGCTTACTGTTTTTTTAGGTCCAGTGTTCATCGTGATTCTGTCTCAAGTTTACAATTGAACGTGGGTAGGTATCCTTTTCTTCTGGTTTTTTGAAATATAGGAAAACTAACGTCATTTGAATTCTAGGGCCATAGTTCAGTTTTCGGCACGAGGAAATAAATTTTAATAAGTTTTTTCTTTTATTATTGAGAATGTCTGTGCTTCGTTTGCGAGAGGTCACGCAGCTGTGTCCTAGGTCCTAAAACGCTGAAGTCAGGCAAAAAGGTGTTGTATTCTTTATTAATATTTGAAAATTCTAGGCCAGGTGTGTACGAATTGTGTCTGGTGGAGAATAGTCTTGCTCGATGTTTTTATACGATAATTCCAAAATATTAGGTACTCTAATATTATAATACAAGCATAAATTAAAACATAATAATAAATGCAAATTCCAGGTGATGCTGCAGCATCAGTTCAATGTTCTTCTCATATCATTGAAGTAACAGAATACCAAACAAATCCATCAGACCTGTGGAAGATGCTCACATTCATTCATCAACTAGAAAAGAGCTGATAATCTTCAAACGGCTGATCCGATTTTCCTGAATCATAGCTGCTTAGCTATTGCTGCTATTGTTGCTCTTTAATGGCTCTTTAATGTGTGTTCCTACACTATCGATGTAATCACTATTCAAACAAAAAAAACAAAAACACAATTAGTGCAGCCGTTTGGAAGCTACGATGGCGCAGACAGATATACAGATACACACGTTAAACTTATAACACCCCTCTTTTTTCTTCGGGGGTTAAAAATAGTCGTCGTGAGCACATTTGGCAAGCAACTCCACATCTTTCGGATTGATAATATTCTTTTCACTAGGCATGACTTTCGATGGGATGTTTGAGCTCGAGTTTGAAGTTCTACATCTGTCAACTTCTGCCATTAGTCCAGCTTCCACTGCCATGTATCAATCCTTATGTCTTGCTCGAACAAACAATTCCACCATAGTATATACAGCTATGAATACCAGTGTCAAAACGTATCAGACTCACTGGTGCAGACATTCAGAAAGGCTGCAGTAAAGCAAACATTTGCCTTCGTAGGCTTCGCACAGCGAAATTCCAAGATTAGATGTCACTCACATCGGTAGGTGGGTGAGTTGGGAAACGTGGGTGAGTGAGCGGTTAGCGGAAAAGGAAAAGTTACTCATATACCTTACAAAATTTAAGATTCATACTATGTATTTGCCTTAAGTAGGTAACATCATTATGCATCGACGTTATTATAAAACAATGAGACTATTTATAAAGTGATGTAGCACCCGATAATGAATGCAAGAGCTGTTTATTTATAGAGTCAATGACAGGAGTGAAGGGACAGATATCGCCACTCATCTCACAGGGTGTTTTATTGTGCAGGACACTCGCACATATAATCAATCAAACTGTAATAAACAACCTATAAAATGTAATTAATGATGAATGTAATGATTAATGTAATTAGGTATGTATTAACGATGTATGTAGCCATAACTTTGATTACTAAGAACTTTATTATGATCACGCTATACTGTGACCAGAGCAGGATTGAACTTGTCAAAACACTGATTGGTGGACCCAAAATCGAGTGCGATCACGAATTATTTTTTATTTTATTCGTAGTTTTAATTTAACAATTTAGCAAAACCGCCGCTACTTGCGCCTATGTAAATTACTATAAGTATGGAGCATTTTTAGCGAATAGTATAGTTCTTCAATCCGTTTATATTTATACCTCATAGTGAACAGTAAACAACATTCTTCAAGCAAAAGAGTTTTATTCAGTGAACAAGCAGTAGTGTCCTCCAATCCAGTGCACTCTGATGTGAGATATACGACCCTCACATTTATTGTGATCCAATTTATAGCAAACACTCGGTATTATTAACACTGTTAAAACTCAATTTATTGTGCTCTTCTAGCGAAAGCTTCAATACTCAATACTCAAACTTTATTTGCATTCCACAATGTGTACTTAGGTGGTAAATTAAAAATGAGATCATTATGGACCCTGTCGGGCACAGCAAAAGACAAAGATATAGTAGGAGAGAGGAAGCTTTAAAAATACAAAGAAATCCGTAGTATGCTCTATTCAAACCCATTTTTGTCTAAATATCTGAATTGTTATACCTACAATATTTAATATACTCGTAGCAGCAGGTTATTCGGTTTTGCTACAGAACAGTATTACCCTTTCGCTCCTGAAACATGACCACCGACTGATGAAAGACAACAGGCAATATACCTAGAACTCAGAGAATTGTGTATCTATTGTGTTCATAAAGTACGGTGAAGTCAAGTGAAGTATCACTTTCAGGGTGCAAACCAATTTTCAGCGAATTGCTCAGTCGTATTTACTTACATGCAAAGTTTGTAAGGCTTAGGTCTCGATGATACGAGTAATGATCTGTCAAGAACTATACGAACAAATAGCGTGGCATGGCTTTTAATTGGAATGAAAAAACTCAATGTACCTACTTGATGTCCGAACCGACATTCTTGAAATAAACTTTGCCGTTATCTTACTATTCGATTACTGTGTGATTCATGCATGGATTGGAATAATTTGAAATACAGAAATGCTACATCTGTTGATCATAATATGTTCGGTATAATAATTTTGAGTACCTACTTTAATTAGAAAGGAGGTTGCTTAAGCTTATTCTTGGTCTATAGCCATATTGGAAAACAAAGATACATCAAAGCACTTTGAGCATTGAAGGCTCTAAAGTAGGTACCAAACCAATAATTTATACGGACGTCTTGCGTCGGCATGGAGTACCAAGTCTGTGACGCTGGCGTTGCCAATCTGCTGACTCGCTAATCTTTGATGTAGGACAAAAGAAAAACGTGAAAAGAAAATCCCCACTAAATAGCGCAAAGATCCCCCCACGTAATATCATTATGCTTATGCATTCAGGTCACAAAACCTATTAACTATCCCGTAACGAGTAGTCATTACGCTTTACCTATTAGAAGTTTAACAGTTAATTAGTCTATAAGACTGCAGAGTGTTATAGTGACGTGGATGGTGCACGTGCAGTGTCTGAAACGGTTGGGTAATTAATTTATGTCGGTAATGGGTTGGGAATGTTTTAAAAGGCGCGAACAGGTGAGCGAGAGTTCATGCGTTGTACCTCTGAAGTTTGACGTGACCTGACTGATGGCACTTGTTCTCCAACTTAGCTTAACTTATATTGGGTCCCCACCTATGAAATTGGCGTTTTTTTCTCACAAATAGAGACCTCGTCACTTCTATGATTTAAAATATTCATCAATTGCTTGATATTATATCGAATAGTGACCATTATAGACAACTACCAATAGTAAAGAAACCTTAGTACTTATAGTTTTCTAAACATAAAAAAATACCTTAAAAATGACGCCCCTTTTTGCTAGCAGAAATGACCACTATTTGTTTTAAAACTTAGCCAAAACGTATTTTTGTCGCTTAATCTAAGTGGCATACGTTATCTTAGTTTTTAAACATTAGTGTTCATGCTGTTAAATAAATTAAGACGATGTTAGTATGAAAAATGCATCTTCTTTAAAATTCTCCATACAAAACGCTAATTTCATAGGTTAGGGACCTATTATATTATTTTATGTAGCTAAGCATTTAATTTGCATCCAACTTCGCTAAATATGCAAACAAAAATGCTTGTCCATCGGGCTGACGAAAAAAAAAAATGTTGAAATATTATATTGCGCCGACCACAAATAAATCCCATTACAAGTCATCATTTTCCAGCCCATATCTGCGCTGGAGAATGATGACTTGTGTGAATGATGACTTGTGGATCACCAGGTTATGGATACAACTAATGATCATAGGAAAAATTTCATAATCACCACACTCTGCAGTGGATCGATGCCTAGCCTCTTGACAGTCCAAAGCTCCATAAGTGTTTACCACCACCGCGCCGCCTCCGCTCCGTCACCGCGTCGTCTCCGCTTGATTTTTCCATATCAATTATAAACCGCGTGGATTTTTGTAAGCGGCCTAGCGTTGCGGCGGGCGGTGCGGCAGCTCGGCAGCGGTCTGGCAACGTTGCATATACACAGCTTAGAGGCGCGGTGACGGCGTCGCGTCACTGAGCACTAAGTTTTTTCAAACAATGATTCAAAAGAAACCTATTTAACGAATTCTTTTAGCTGTTTGAAAGAAATGACATTTTATTCGTATTTCAATTACTTTTGAATCGACATCCGTTCTTGTGTTTGACATTACAGTGTTTCACAAGTTTTCATGTTTGTACGCTGGTAGAACTACAAAGTTCCCTAGACGAGATGAGCTTCGTTATTAACTTTGGTACATAAAGACATTGCATGCTGCTTTTGGGACTATAACATTAATAGCTTCAGGCAGTGGCTTCGCCCGCGTGGATTTAAGAAATTATACCACAAGAACCTACTAACGGGATAAAAAATATCCTGTATGTGAATCCAGGTATTAAACTATCTGTATACCAAATTTCATCCAAATCCGTTCAGACATTTTTGCGCGATTGAGTAACAAGCATCCGAACATCCAGACATATAAACTTCCTACATTTATATTATATACGTATTATAATTATACACAATGATATAGCAGGATAGTGGGATGTACTATAATAGTATGAATCAATTATATATTTTAAGTTCTTGGGAAATATTGGCAAAGCCTCAGTACAATGCGCTTGGAGCTATCAATACATTGATTTCTGATTACGTTCTTGTAGGTTTATAATACTGCATCTTGTCAAGACCGGGAATTGGCATGAAATAAAAATGTCTGAACTGAAGGACTGAACTTACATTTTCTCTAATAAATGAATCTATGTTAGTGAAGATCGACCTGTAAAATGGTGTTCAGAATAAAAATACATACAACACTCAAACTGTTACAATAGGTTCACTCCTTCATTTATTTATTAAACACTGTATTGTGCACCACATAAAACAAAAAAAAAAACAAACATACTACAGTGTGTACATAAATAAATAAGCATATGTATATAAAAACTAATGTACAATGGGTGGTCTTAGAGCCTTAACACACTTTGAATTTGTGAGCGTGTTTCCAGCGAGGCGATTTTTCAACGCGCTCGCTTCGTGTACGTAGCGAGCACGCCACGTATGCGCATCGTGTTCGCTGCATTTTCGTAACGAGAGTAATTGACGTGAGTTTACAAGAGCGAGTGTAAAATTTGGTGAAAACGCGGAGAATACGTCGCGAATTCGCGGCTTGCTCACTTCGCACTCGCGGAGAACACGCTCACAAATCACCTCGCTGAAAATATTCTGGCAAATCTTCAGTGTGATAACGCTGATAATGCATAAGACAATCTCTTACTGACCACTTTTGGATCAACCGAAAGAAAGAAGAGACATTCATCATTCACTCATTCTTATGCGTCTTGTGAATCATTAACATCACCAGCAGTGACAAAACAAGAGTGTACAAAAGTACATACATCTTTTGTCCTATCTTTCTGGGAATAAATAACAGGCGTCACGTTTTACATACACAGATGACAACAGTCGTATCCTCCATCACTTATTCAGAATATTTTCAAAGCCTCATCTTTGTTTCACAAGGGACATGATGTATAAACATGATTCCAAGCGTACCATGTGGTGGTATAACGCCTTTACAACGCTGTAAAAATAGTGGCACGAAAGGTTTGAAACATCTTTTAAAATATTAAATTATGAGGCTCATTTGTGCGTTGTCGGTAGCCATGTTGGTAGCAGGTGTTATTTTGGTGGCTATTTTTGGTTATCATGTAATTTTGCTATGCATGATAAGCTACAATAATTATGTAAACGTGAGTTTCCAACAAGTAATTTGTTCTAGAAGGTACAAAAAAATGCCCATTTAATTTCAATAATATAAAGCGTCAACAAAACCAGGTACTACAATTTATTTTATTATTAATTTTAAAGTCACAGCATATTCTAACTTATTTCATGTTCTCAGAACAGAACAGATTGTTTCATCTCTGGGAAGGAATTCTATCAAAATTCAAAAATTCAAAATTCAAAAGTCATTTATTCAAACTAGGCTGAGAATCAGCACTTTTCGAATGTCAAAGACAGTCCCGCAAAACGCCCACCCTTCACCACTTCCTAGTGCTTTCGCTGGGAAGAAGAAGTGGCGCAACAAACTCCCCAGCAGCACAGCTGTCTGTTCAATTAGGAAAAAAAAAAAGATTCTTTAAAATAGTAGGTAGGTTCTTCAAAATGATTTACAGTACGCAACACCAAACATAATTTAAATTATAAATTAATAGCCATATGTCAGCTAGCACACGCCAATATACCAAACAAAAATATCGAGAACTGTACTCAAGCAGAAATAAAAAAAATAAAGACTAAACGTAAACAATATCTAAATAAAAGCCTCCAGTCAGTCATAAAGGGCGTGCCCGCTTACTTAAAGCTATATGTAGATATATCGCTGTGACTGGAATTTATAAATGATAAACTAGGACCATCGAGGTAAAATAAATAAACAGTTAATTACTAATAAAAATAACAAAACCATGATCAGCAAGACGACCAGTCACCACAAGCAGCACCCGTTCACGAGCTTAACGCAAAGATCAGCCATCACCCCCTCACCATATTTGAGGGAAGGAGGCAACCCGACCCCCGACGCTACCGCAAGCAGTGACATCTAAGGGAGCATGACGAACTTGCTGCCGGTTTTTCAGGTAGAAAAATATGATCAATTTGTCGAGGTCGCTAGCTAACCACATTTTGCAATACAGCTCATGAAAATCATTCTAATGAGTAGATTATGTCAACAAAAAATTAATAAAATTAAAATAAATTGACTTATAAAGTCAAATAAAATGAACAATTACATAATGCTTATATAACCTGTCAGTAGGTAGGCTAATTCTGGAGAAAGAACATAAACATTGTCTTTCAGTTAATCACAGCGACCAATAATTCTTATCATTTAAGAAGTCGTTGATAGAATAGTATGCCTTTGACAAAGGTTGGATTTTACTTTAGTTTTAAACGCATTAAAAGGCAAATCTAGCAAAGAAGAGGGTAGCTTGTTATAAAAGGTTATACCAAGCCCAACAAATGAGTTATGAACCTTATGAAGCCGGTGAAAGGGAGCAAAAACAAAGTTTTTGGTTTACTAATTGGTTCCGAATATTATCTGCAAACAAAATGCAGATTCTGATACAAACGGAATATTTGAGAGGCTAAACTTTACTCGTACGTCGGCGGCCGAACTCAGCCGATCGAATCAAACATGTATAAGAAAAAGAGTGTGTACACCTAGTTATCGGACGTAATCGGTCGATATCTGGGTACTCTTTTTATTTTATTTAACAGGCATAGTTCAGCCGATGTCAGATTAAGCTCATAGCACATTGTATTAGAATTGCACCGAATCAGCATCACTACCCTCACCTCATTTTTACTATTAATCCCGATCCGTGGCGATGCCTGTGCGATGCTTATGAGTGTGCAATTGCAATACGGAGTTTCACAGAAAAAATGGTAAACGCGTCGAGTTGAGGCGTTGCTGATCTAATGCAGTGCATATACGTGTGCGTTGAGCTTTAGGCGTACGCCTCACGGGTTTAGTCCATGTTCTGCCACCACAATCTTTACCCCCGATCATGTTGAACCCCTAAATGTTTCCATGTTCAACCTCCCAGGGGTTGAACATGGATTGCAATACATTGGTCATCTTTTCTTTGTCCATATTCAACCCATTGTTGTTAGGTAACTAATAATGACATTAAAGTAATACAAATATAATACTGAGAGCAGAAGTGTATTTATTTTCTTTAAAATTCTTTTACCGTTTAAGTTGCTGCTGGGTAAAAAAAATATATGGCTTTTTGGTAAACTTCTGACTTCCAAAATTAGCCTCACGTTACGAGACATCGTAACGTGAGGCTAATTTTGGAAGGCAGAAGAAGACGTAGGTACTGAGCGTCTCTCTATTGCTTTCTCAGTTTAAACTGCGAGAAAAGTTCTGAGTATGAATGTGGATAGGTATAGAGTAGGGAAAGACCAAAGAAACGATGAATGGACTGTGTTAAAGATGGCTAGAAAGGGGGTGACTTCAAAGATGACGACTAGTAGATAAGTGTGGAAGAAAGAGACATGTTTCCCGACCCCAAATAAATTGGAATATGAGTAGGATGTTGGTGCTGCTAAGGTCAGCTATGCTCGTCTCCTCTCGTATTATATTTAAGTGCGTACATTTCCATATAGACATGACGTCAATCGTTGAAGCGCGTCGTTACGCCTCTCTGAATGATGCAGTCTTTAAGGCCATTAGTGTACTGCAAGGATCTTTAGTACTATACTGTGTGTATAACTTAGAGTTTTAGGCATTAGATCTACACTCGAGAGCAATGAATCCGGGTCACTTAAAGAATCCTAAAAATCTCGGAAACTAAAAATGCTAGGTTAATGTAATAAATTGTATTTAATAGACAATGTAATACTCCTTAAATGAAGGTATTAAAACTTCTTAGTTATTGTAAAGTTATATCATAAAAAAATCAAATTTGAAAAAGGGCCACTTTCGAAGATGTAACTACGAAATTACAGCATTTGGTTTTGCTTTTGTTTGTAATCTGTCATTTATGTGGGTACATAAACCATGTTGATAGTGCTCTATATTCATTATTCAAGCTGAAATTATGTCGCTTACGCCTGAAGAATGCACCAGAATACTTACAATGCTGGAAACCGGCCGGAGTCAGCGCGATACAGCCAGGACTGTCGGTGTGTCGCTGTCAACAGTACAAAGAGTTCTCCGACGTTACGAAGAAACTGGTTCTAACCTACGCAGACCAGGAACGGGCAGAACCAGGTGTACCACAGCACGAGAAGACCGATACTTGGTGAACACCATGCTTCGAAATCGCTTTCTTACAGGAACTGAACTCACAAATCAGTTTCGACGCCTCGGAGGAAGTAACCCAAGTGCATGGACAGTAAGACGTCGGCTTGCTGAATCTAACTTAAAACCCCTTAGACCTGCAAACGGCCCTAAACTGGAGCGTGGGCATCGTATTTCAAGACTAAGATATGCCCAGAGCCACGTAAATTGGAGTATTGAAGATTGGTCAAAAGTTATGTTCTCCGACGAATCAAAATTTATGCTCTACAAGCACGATGGAAGACACAGAGTGTATCGAAGACCAGGGGAAAGATTCAAGCAAGCATGCATCGAAGAAAAAGTAGCCTACGGTGGTGGGTCTGTACTTGTGTGGGCCGGAATTTCTTCTGAAAGTCGCACAGAGCTGGTGATCATAGAAAACGGCTCTTTAACTAGCGAAAGATATGTGGAAGAAATCCTCAATGATCACGTTGGTCCATTTATGGTCAATTTAGGTGAGGATGCTATATTTATGCATGACAATGCCCGACCTCGTACAGGTAGGATTGTGAATGACTACCTTCAAGAGATGAACATTACTCGTATGGAGTGGCCAGCGCGCAGCCCGGATATCAACCCGATCGAGCATGCTTGGGACGAGCTAGGCAGATGCGTAAAACAACGAAACCCTCCCCCAATCACGCTTCTTGAGCTCAAAATTGCTCTCACAGAGGAATGAAAGAATATTCCCCAAAATCGTATAAGGAACTTGGTGTACAGCATGCCAAACCGCGTAAACGCAGTAATGGAAGCACGAGGAGGCAATACGAAGTATTAAAATTCAAGAAAATCGTAATAAAGTTCAAAAATTTCATGTTTCCTATTGTTGTTTTAAGGAGAGATCAGCAGTTTTTTTCTTTATGTAATTTTGTGTTAATAAAATGTATGGTGACTCATATTTTTTTTACTTTCATTTAAGGAGTATTACATTGTCTATTAAATACAATTTATTGCATTAACCTATCATTTTTAGTTTCCGAGATTTTTAACATTCTTTAAGTGACCCGGATTCATTGCTCTCGAGTGTATGTATATAACACCTACTTACTTACATATAAGGGCATGTATGAACAACAGGAATTTCGAAGAGTTCCTTGTTAAATTAAATTCACTTCAGCAGGATAAATTGTGTTTATAACACAACAGGTTGCCATTTCTTATTTAGAGTATTTTATTGACATAAAAAAAGGTTACATCAAAAATATATGAATCCCCTGGCCCCTAAACTAGTGTTAACTGTATCATAGGGACCAGTGACTTCGCCTGATTTTGTTGATACACATAGTATTATGTCAAACAAAATAAATGAAATAAAAAAATTAAAGAATGCAAAAACAGAGAAAGATTTGGATGAAAATTACAAAAAAAAAGTAAAATAATACAATAACAACCATTTTGTGTTGTGATTGTCTGTGTTGTGTGTAGATGGTGTGATGTGTAGTCGTTGATTGTGTGTTGAGTATGTAGATGTGATAGATAGTGATAGTATATAGATGTGATGGTGGTGGTGGTGGTGATTTCTTATGATTATGATAAAATAGGTAGGTATTATAGAAAACTAAAAGTATCGTTTTAAACTGTGGCAAAAGAAATTTTGTAATAAAATATTTTTTCTTGTACCATATTTTAGTCCATTTTTATTAAATGTCCCTTAAACTTACCGTGTTAACATACCAAAAATCAAATTACGAATTTAGGGACCGAAAATATTTGATTAAAAAAATCATTGCTTGTTAAATTAATGAATATTTTTGTTAATTCATTTATAAAACTTTCACTTGCCAATTAGTTGGTACTACTTACTCGTGAGTAAGCCAGAACTCGACAGTTTAATACTTCCGGTCGCCTGTCAAAGCCTCCTATAATATAGCGGGTGTTTTTTTTAGAGGCGGAGAACTTTAAATTGAAATCAAACATTTTTTTTTGCATGTGGCCGCCGCAGCTCATCAGCTGCGGCGGCCTAATTTACTGAAAACTTAATTTTGTTTATTGGTTTAATTTACTGAAAGAAACATTTGGAAAACGACAAATTTCATGAAATCTAGCCATCTCGTTCGTGTGATTTGACGTATGTCTACGCCGATAAACCAGAACTATTGAGCACTCGGATGTCAACATGCAACGCATTATTGGCGTAATACAGCCTGATCATTGCGAAGAGTGTGTGAAAATTTTACCTCCAGATTACTCCATGTACCACCGCAGCCGCGGCGGCCACTTGTCTGAAATCATATTCAAACATTAATGCCATAACATTTTATTTCAGATAAAGCCAATTTCATGGATTTTAAAAACATTTTTCAGTTTTATATTTCAATTTAAAGTTCTCCGTTTCTAAAAAAATAAGCTCTTTACTTGAACAATTTAGTATTTGGCAATGTCATGTTACATTATTTATTTTAATTAGGTTTGTTTTGTTTCTTAGTACTGTGTTAGATTTATGGGCGCTTAGCGAGGGAATGTTTGAACCTACTAACCACCACAACGCACAGATGGAGGTACACATAAGCGGAATCATAGGCTCTGAATGGTGGTCAAGTCTTACGGTCGACCACACAGGCCGGTCGACCACACTTTTTTCTCACGTGGAATAGTAGAAAGCTCACTTTACGTCAGTGCTAAGAAATGGATCCATTAACTACCTAAGTGTTTTGTTCAAACGGCATTGTGAGTAGGTACCTACTTGTAGTAAAAGAATATACCCGTACTTAGATTTAATTTAACAAAATTCAATATATTGATACAATGACACAATCAATTCTGACAATTAAGTTTCTTCTTTACATAGACGTTTAATATTAACCGAGGAGTTTATAATATAATCACTACACTACACTACTGAACGTTATTTTGATGTTTGATCAACAGCAGGATGACCGACACGACAGTACAATTTTATTACTTGTGATATCTATAACGTGCTAAAATTTCAAAAATATCACGTCTTGAAAAACGTTAACCAATATTGCTAAAAACTAATTTGAAACAGCCTACCTACCTATTTTTATATTTTCCTCCTACATTGCTTGTTGGCACAGCTACACCTCAAAACCGCTATCCATTCAGTACTTGATAGAAATTCAAAACAATTTCCCAATTCAATTCATAGCCGCCTAAACTGGGAGCTACTCCCACAAAACAAATCTCCACAATTGGATTTTCATGACAAAAACAATTTGGTTAAAACCAAAGAAAACAAACAGTCGCACTTCGATTGGACCCTCAAGATTGCGTCTTCCTTGTGCTAAGGCAGCCATGATTAATGTTTGTCGTGATTTTGTTTATTTATAGAGGTTTTTGTTGTCAAAACATAATGTGGGACTGCTTCTTACTTATGATAAAAATAAGCCTGAATTTGATGGACTTGCATTAGGTACTCATTCTATTTTAGAATGCCCTTTTGCTACACACAATGGCTACTAGCTAATTTCCCCGCGTACGCATGTTTTGCCTTATTATTCTACGGTATTCTTCTATATCAAAACAAATTTTAAGGTGGCGTCGCATTTGGTTACCGCCGACGGCACCATGACGCCACCATAACATTAGTTTTTGACCCCATTATCGTAGTCAGCGCTCTTGAAAACCTTGAAAACGATACCGATGTCGAAAAAAAAAAATCTGTGACCATTTTTAATTTTGATTTCCCTTTCGCGCAAATGTTCATTCACGGAAATGTCTTTTCGCGTAAGTATCTTTCGCAGAATCTTCGTTCACGCTACCGTGTGCCAATTTTCTTAAAAATTAATATCCCTGACTTTATAATGAAGCATATTCTATCTATCTACCTAAACTGAAAAAATAACTAATAATTTTTTAAGAGAAATGAACCGTTGTAAGTTTACGCCAATGAACAGCAGTTTGTACACCATCTATCGTATTAGGTAAGCGAGCGAGCAGCGCCTACTGCCATTAGAACCAAGTAATTGCAATCCTGGGCTTTAAATGCTCTCATTTATAGCTTTCATCTCGTTCTGGCACGCCCTAGCTCTTTCTTACTGCTATAAATTAATACTAAGCGATTGTAAAGGATGAGTTCGGCTCTTAGGACGTTAACAATTACCATGTAGTGTGATGAATGAGCTTTGTGCCATAATTGAAAAAGTTGTGTTTTTGTTCTTGAATGAACAAAAAAAACTCCAGCTTTGAATTAAAAGCGGTGAATTAATTACAAAATTAAGATGAAATGCACTTCAAAATGCACCATGTGTTTTGTACATTATCGTATTGTTTAGGGAATACCAATCATAGGTGAGTGGTCATCCTCCTTTTAGTTTCTTTGAACAGTTGATTTAAATTATAATCTTCTTCAAACACAAAACTCACCACTACTACGCCAGGAATAGAGATAGTATAGAACTGCCTTCAGTTAAGACTTTGTACGGAAGAACAACTATACAGTTTGAGGGAGCGCAGCTTTATAATAAGTTACCGAAAGAAATAAGAGATTCTTCATCAGTGGACATTTTTAAGAAAATATTAATGTTGTATTAGGCTAACCATATTGTTGGTTAGCCTAATACAACATTAATCTTTTGCATTATGAATTTCTCTTTTTTCATTATGAATTCGTGACACACGATCTATCGAGCACACACAGTGATGTGTGTGCTCGATAGATCGAATGACAATTATGTTTATTACTTAAGATAATATCTTGTTTAGTTTCTCATATTTTAGTGAACTACATATAATTATATTGTTCTTTTTGAGAAATAAATTCCTCTAAACTGAACTTTTCCTGGATTCATCCATTAAGTCTAATAAAGATTCCACAAAGGGGTAAGCAGAGGCCGTTTTGCAGACCCCTTATCTCATCAAGCAAAAAAGCTGTCGAAGGACCAAAAATAATTATTAACTTCATAAAAACCTTAATATCTCCTCATAGGAGGATCTAATTAGTGCTGGTCTCATTAAACTCGCATGGACCGTGTGGTAATTAACCACGAGCTGCTAAGCGGGGTAAAAATGTCTTTTGTGACTCGTTCACAATGTGGCTCGGAATTGTGGGACAGTTAGGGTTGGAATTTCTTTAAAAAATTCGGCTTTTAAGCATATCTACCTCAACCTTTTTTTTCGAGTGAGTAATGGGCATTTTACTAACATAAAATATACCCGAGTGCAAAGATAACTTAAAAGAGAAAAACATGCATTATAATAATAATTATACAGGGTTATTATTGGTTATATATGTTGACATAAAAGGGAGGTAGGAGAGGTCATTTACAAACAAATTACCCTGTTTTGACTCCTATAAAAATGTTACACAATTTCGACATTTTAAACCTTGATTTCATTTATTTTAAAATATATAATGTCAATTTATTCGAAAATGGTTGACATTGGCATAGGCGTCATGAGGGGTCATTTGGTCGCAAATGACCTGTCCTACATCCCGTTAATGGACACGGATTGCCGACATATAACCTATCACCCTGTATAAATATGTTAAAATCCATCAAGCCGTTTAGGCTACAGAGCGTGCCAAAGAAATAGATAAAAACATTACCCTCCTTCTAGGGCAGTCAGGTAAAAATAATCTTAACTTCAGTGTGTTTTTATACAACATTCCGATCCAACAAATAAAATAAGAAGGTACTTCGACAATCAAAGCGTAAAATAGATCTTTGTTGACAGTACCCATTTTGTTGTCAATCATAAACAAATTGGTATTTAAGATGGCGAATATCTGAAGTTGTTTTGTTTTGTTTTTGTGAACTAAATAACGCAATCTAACTTGGCTAAAATCTTTATTAGCGTACAGTGAATTAATTTTAATTGATTTATACATACTTTGTTTGATGTTTTTAGTAAGTACCTAATAAGACTAAACTTATATTTATGTTTTTCTGCTCAATACTTACCACTATTTATTTATTACTTAACATAACATAATATCACGCCTTGTTTCCCCAAAGGATTGGGCAGAGGCGTACCTATAGCAGGTACACCCACATTTCGCCAGTTATGTTTGAGTCTCATGTAATAGGGGGCGAGCCTATTGTCATCAACCGGGCACAAATCCAGTATCCGGGCTGCTACTGAGAAATTTCAGAAAGAAAAACCCAATATCACTTTTCCCGATCCGGGAATCAAACCCAGGACCTCATGCTCAGCAGTAGCGCTTGCGACCACTAGACCAACGACCATTTATTTGTTATTACTATTTTTTATTTAATAAAACTATATGCACTAGTTAAAAAGTACTAGGAAAGGCGGATTTAATGCCTGAAGCATTTTCTATCAGTCAATCTTAGGGTGATGCAGAGACAAAACACGGCAGGTGCAACGTAATTGATAGATAACTCGAAAAATAATAAATACTAATACATAGATACTAACATGTAAACAGAATAAATTTGTCATTTGTAAAGTACATTTTATGAAGTACAGAAACAGTAAAGAAACTATACAAAATACCTATTAATACAAAGAAACAGTTCTCCTCTTAATATACTCAGGCTAAAATAAAAGCAGTTGGCAATACCAAACGTCCTTTTCAAGCCATCGATGACTCTGAGAACTGAACGAAATTTCGTAATGAAATTCCGAGTAGATTCATAAACCCGTTCCCGAGGACCCTCTGCTTTCATCTTGAGGGTTAAGAGACGCGAGAAATTTCACTCTCTTGTGAGGAAAATGAAATGTCTTGTTTAATTTTTTCTTCTTTTTTTGAGTCGTCAATTTTTTGTTGTTCTGACTAGATTTGACTGAAAGGTATTTTTTCTGTTACTGATTCGTCTTGAGAACCTTTCATGTTTCGGATAAGGAAATCGTTTAGTAACCTAATGGGAAATGCGAAATGTTATGAGATTTCTGGTTTAAACAACAATTTATTCCAAGGTTGCCTGGAAGAGATCGCGGAAAGCGATAAGGTCACCCATTGTATATTTTGTAGTGTTCATTTTTTTTTGTTATGTAATATTGTGGTGTATAATAAAGTATATATAAAAAAAAATCTGGAAGGTACTTATTCTTTGTAATATGAATTCAATGTATCTTCTATGTTTTACGGCTTAATCGTAGATTTCCAACTCGTCGGCAATCATGGTTGAAAATAGGTACTTAAATAGTTAAAAACCCTAGTATGTTGTGAAGAAAGTCACCGGTGACAGACAGACTGACACCTTAGTGGTCCTTTTTTCCTTGGGAATGGAAAGAAACACTAAAAAAATATGCTACAAGCTTCAAGTACCGTTGTTTACCCCAACAGTGAATACGCTCATGAACGTATTTAAACTAAATGGTTAAATTGATTGAACTAAATGGATCACTATACAAATTACCACCGCGGGCAATGGAATAGGTATTGTTGCCATTAAAAGCATCATTACAATATTTAAACAGTCTTCTGTAGAACTGGATTGGCAAAACAATTTAAATATTTATAATGTTTTTAGTCTTGAAGCAAGTGATCCCGACCGATATTATCAAGGAAGATATACTCGTATGTAGATACTATTTGATTGTATTTACATCATTATAAAAGAACTACTTACATGTCCCATGGTCATTGGGAGACATAGGTCATTGGAAGGAGCTTAATGTCCGTCAATTAAAAAATGAATTAAAGATACTGCTAGAAGGGAAAGCATAAGTACAGTATTCTAGAATTTCTTAATGACAACATATAATACCGTGTAGTAACCAATATTATCAATACATATTTGTCATAATCTACATCAAGCTACATATTATTCCACTGATGATAATTTTAATTGATATTTCATAATTTTTACGTAACTATGACCTTATATTTAATTTATTTGTTTTCAAAATTGACATATTATTTTCAACCGACTTCAAAAAGGAGGAGGTTCTCAATTCGGTTGTATTTTTTTTTTGTATGTTTGTTACGCGATTACTCCGCCAATTATAAATTGTTTTTGATGATTATTTTTGTGTTTAATAGGGCCCAAGTTGAGTGGTCCCATATAAATTTGGTCAAGATCTGATGAGGGGTTTTGAGTTAGCTTCAATAATACGTATTTTGCCCACCTAGTATATGTGGATGATGTTCTAATAGTTCCTGGCTCTGTAATTTACATATCAGGTAATGGTATTCAAATTTTTGTGGGGGGTTTGTGTAGGTACCACAACTAAAAAGTGAAAAATAAAAACGTTTTTTTTACAAAAAATAAAACGGACTTCCAAAACAAACACACTGCAAAGTGAAAAATAACTTTGATTTCAGAAGTCGGTGGCAAAAAAACCGAAAATACAAAATCAAAGACACTGACTTCCGAAATCAAAGTTATTTTTCACTTTGCAGTGTTTTTGTTTTGAGAGTCGGTTTTATTTTTTATAAAAGTTTTGTTCCTATGTAATCCATCTATTTAAACTTTATCCAATAACTTTTATTACTGAAATCTAAATATTTGTACGCCACTAAGGCAAACCATGACTGATCTTAAACTATAATGTATTTTAATAACTTGCATGTTATGTACGTGTACTCATGTTTCCACAAATAAATAATCTTGAATCTTGAGACCAATGATCAGCTGTTGAAGACTAAACACGAAAAAAACTAAAAATGCCTACTCCCATACTATCATGAAACATTTAACCGTTCAAAATGTTTAAAAAGTTAATTTAAAGTCTCCATGTGGATTTTCGTCTCAGAATAATAATTTTACGTCTCATTTACGAGTTTAAAAGCGTCAACCGCAGGCGTTTCGAATTTACTCTGAAATATCATTGCACTTTAATTAAAATACGGTCGAGGTGGGATAAACCGTAATTCATTAACTTGCGTTTAGGACCATTGAATTTTTAATTAGCTAGCTTAATTCATTTTGGGACTTACAACTTTTGAAGTTGTTTTTGTTCTAGCTGTGCCTCACGCCTTGACATTACCTAATGAACTTTTTCAGGAACTGTTATAAAATGATCAATAAAGTGTTCAGTATTTGGTATGGCCGCAGTTAATAGATGTCGTAAAATTATGAACTTGGGATTTTGCTAAGGTAATAGACACAAGGATGCATTTATATCCTCATGTATCCATAAGAGATAAGAGAAATGGATTTTTAAACCATAAAATTATAATCATTCGATTTCAAGCGTGCCAGACTTTATTCTTTTAAAACCATTTGTAATTGCAATATTTAAAAGGATCTGCTGATGATCTTCTTCTTCTTTTCGTGTGGTTAGTAAACTAACCTGGTATCAGAGTTTTAAAGCCGCCCACGGGCCTCTGACTTGGCTTCACATGCCGTCGAGAAATATCTCTCAGGCACGCCGGTTTCCTCAAGATGTTGTCCTTCACCGTTTTTTGAGCAAGTGATAATTATATAACACGCACATGAATCCGAAAAGTCAGAGGTGCGTGCCTTGGGTTCGAACTCGTGACCTACGACTTGTCAGTCTGACGGTCACACCACTAGGCTATCACTGCTATGATCATTATAGCTTGTAGTATGAGCTCATGTGTGAATAACGCATGAATACGCAAAAAAACTCTGTTTGATCCGACAGTATAGTCAATCACTAAAACTTTTTAATGCACTCCAGTGCACGCAAATAAAACAGTCATTAATACAATAACGTCAACAAAAACCTACCCATATCTGAATCGTAATTTAATCCCTTAATGCCAATGAAGTCCAGGCACATCGATCCAGGTGATCAGACCTTTTTTTTTTTTTTTTTTTTTTTTTTTTTTTTTTTTTTTTGGGTGGGAAATCATCAAATGACGTCTCCCGCTCTGGGTGGAGCGGGAGGGCGTGTCAGACTCTTACTGACTAAAACCCACCCGTGTTCCTGAGATACGGTTTTATGACGTCACATAGAATACTGCAGAGCATTTAATATACTGCTGCATTTTGAAGTTGTGCCAAAGATGAGTTTGGTTCACATTGGAAACAGTTCACTGCTTACTTCTTTGCCATTTAGGCAGCATAAATATGTTCCATATTTGATCATAACATCACGCCTACATTCCCCAAAGGGTTGGGCAGAGGTGCGCCCATAGCACACCCACATTTCATTAACCTATTGCCGTTAACTGGGCACCAATCCGGAATCCGTGCTGTTACTGGCAAAACCCAATAATAAATATTTTGCCCAACCTGATAATAGAACCCAAGATCTCATACTCAGCAGAGGCGCTTGTGACCACTAGACTAACGAGGCAGTCATATTTGATCATTGTCTGATCATTCTGATGATAAGTGATGACTAGGAAGATTATGGATGTTTGGGTAAAATTAACCACTTTATAACGTATTTTCATTCTTTATTCTGACTTACTAAATATCCATGATGCCAATGCCAATGTAGATAATCAGCTGCTCCGAGGCACGAACACATTTTGCAGGTATAGAAAATTTATTTGCGAATGTTTTCTCCATATTACAGTGCTAAGTTATATTCTACCAAAGTTAAGAGTGATGTATGTACCTTAAATTAAGTATTATAACTCCTCTATTCCCATTTGGTTAAAAATCTTTACAAAAAACGAGCGACCCTACAGTAGTCGCTTATAACTGACATCTTGGCTGACAGTACCAACCTCTCGGAAAATAGGTACCACATTTGACAGCCAACTCTAGCACCGCGCGCTCTCATTGGTCAAATCAAATAGCGCGCGCTTCCCCAACTTCTTGTTACACACTTCCGTCCCTTTTCACAAAATTACTCCCACAGATTGCGGGAAAGAGAAAGGAAAGATATAAAATATCAAAATATAGAAGTAAAAAATAAAGTCTCCTCCGTTTACCACATCCCGACCTGTAAGAGCCGTGCCTTATAATGGATTACGTCATCTTTCCGGTTTGAAAGCATTTAAGTAATTACATTAGGTGTATGAGTCCCGCCCGATGCAATCGCTTAATTGCCTATTACCTATTGTGTTTAATCGCCAGCACATCAGACTGCTATCTGATAACACCACAGAACAAGGGATTATGGTGCTTAAGGTCAGTAGCATTCCGAGAAACTAAATGGTAGTAAGTAATACTCGTATGTTAGGTTCGTATTGCAATAATTAGGCAAAAAAGAAAAGACAGAAATAAAATATGTTTATTTGCGGTACACATGACGCAAGGAAAGAACAAAACACGAAAAAAACAATTTGAGGGAAAGCCCAAACCCCAAAGCTTAATTAATTCGGTTTTACGACATTTTTTACCATGTTCGTATGTGACATTAAAAGAAAAAATAAAGATAAAGAAAGTAAAATTGTTCTATGTTTTTTTTTTACATTTGGGAATAAGTAATTCCATTTCTACCCAGTTTGGAAAACAAAGTAATATTGTTTGACATCTCCCGTCGCAGAACACAACTGAAGATTAATAGGCATTGAATCATTGTATTATGTCGGTTTTACTCTTGAGCAACATCACTGTCATAATGGCACGGTACTACGTCACACACACATCGATGCAAGGTCTTAGAACGCATCATAAGTGGTACGATTGTTAACTCCACCTAGTATACGCGTTACAAATGGTATCACTGTTCTTTAACTACTAGATATAAATTATTCGCTGTTCCATTCAACTAAGCTCCACAAAGCCATCTAAACTTTGTTCTAATTTTAACTCATCGAACTAGAAGCTCAAAGCCGCGAAGCAGTGTTCAGTTGAGGGTCTGCCCAATTAGTGGAGTTGTTCTAGTCTCTGCTAATGATGCAGCCAGGCTGGAGTGCGCTTTTGTCATTCACTCACAGCACGTATGTTTGTGGAAACTTACACGACGGGTGGTTCCTTTTTGACCCATTGTCAAGGAAAAATGTTGGGCTAATTTTAGACTGCTGATGTGGCGGTTTCGTTTAAAATTTTGTAGGGTTTTCGGTAAGTTTTGATGTGGTTTTGTGAAGTATTTTAATCTAGTTTTGTTCGGGGATGAGATGTTGTAAAGGATCATAAACTTATTCGGGTTTATTCGAGCGCCAATGTAGCTCAAAATAGTTTAAGAATAATCCTATCCACTGAATCTCATGTCAACAAGTTTTGGTCTTAACCGAAGAAACTAGTTGTTAAAAAAATATACAAATCAACGCTATCTAAACTGCTAACTAAGAATTATACATTACTAGCTGCCCGCCCCGGCTTCACACGGGTAGCACTAAGTGCTTATCTACGGCGCACCTAACTACCCTACCTACCCTACCTACTCTACCTACCCTTCCTACCCTACCTACCCTTCCTACCCTACCTTTAACCTACTCCTGAAAATAACAAAAAAGAATTAGCTAAATCGGTCCAGCCGTTCTTGAGTTATAAATAGTGTAACTAACACGACTTTCTTTTATATTATATAGATATAGGTGGCAGGGACCTGCTACCATGGGTTCACTACATAATTCTGGACCCACCTGCGTTGAAATAAATAATCGGTTATTAAAAAAAAATGACCGTGAATGTAATAGTCCAATTTTTGTAGGAAACAGCTGTTTTTTACCCGACTGTGGCGACGCCAATAAAAGAGGGATATATGTGTTTGACCTGTAGGTATGTATTTATTATGTATGTGTGTCCGTCTCTATGTTCCATAGTAACTAAAAACGGTTGAACCGATTTTGATGAATGATATGTCGTTATATTCGTCTTAATTGTGCGAGTGTCACTGGGTATATTAAAATTAACAAAATCTAAATGGAGGATTTCTTACGCTAAGACGGATGTTAAAAAAATTTAAACTCGCAACCCTATCGAGTGGCGTATCAAAATGAAGGATTTTAGAAGGTGATTACAAAAATATACAAGTTGTATTATGTTTAAAATTATTTGACATGAGAAATGGTAAAAAAACTAAAAAGCTGAAAATAAAAAAGAAATAATAAAACAAAAAAAAATCGACTGCAAAAATACATAACTGAAAAGAGAAAAACAAACATCTATAAAATATATGGTGTAACTTTTGTTTGTTTTTTACCTGGTTTAATTACTTTTTTTATATACAGAAATCATCATGATCAATCAATCCGAATCATGTACTGAATCCATGGTAACAGGTTGTGCGTCGTTGTCCCATGCCACTCCGTATTAACATGATTAATGACAAGGATTATTTCCAGTATTTCGATTAAGTCAATATTATCGGACACAATAATTATTTCTCTCCTATTTCACTAGCTTTTCTTGGGTCTATTTTCGACTCTCCTCCGAGTCTTTTAGTCAATGTTTATTTTTTTAGGACACCCCTCTCGTATATTTGCGAAAGAAAATGGCGTCGAAACGGTTCACAAATAAATCAAGTGTCGCTGTTGTGGAAAGTAATTTTCAAAGCTCAAAAATGAGAAGAAATATTGTGATTTGAAGATTTTTGTGAGCATCTTGAAATAATGGAGGAGTGTTCTTGTCTGTTTGTAGTTATCATTATTTTTTAATGAGTTGTCTAATAATATCTTCATTATAGATTGTACGTTTATTGAAGTATTGTGTTTTAGCAATTAACATCATTATTTTCTCCTTAATATTTGATCTGTTAACCACTGAACGCATATTTATGACTTCAATTTTTATCTTTTTCCTTTCCAAAAGTGGTGAAGCTGGTATTATTTCATCACCCTGTAACCTATTGTGTACTAAAAAACATCATGAACATATTTAAAATTATTTCACAAAAAAAAACATACGCTACAAACATAGAAGTCCAGGCCAGGAAGTTGTGTGCGATATACATCTGCCATTTACGGAGTGGAAACACCACCCAGCAACAGCTGGGCTCTGCTTCCACTCCATTGTTGTAATATTGATAAGATATTAGAGAGATAAGATGTAGTTAGCTATAAGAGTTATATTATAGTTAGAATTACGGGGCGACATCGTCAATGTTGACCGAGTCCCCTTAGATAAAGAAAAAAGAAAAAAAAAACCTCCTACTTTGTGGAAGTCGGTTGAAAATAAACCTTTTGTACTAACAAAGACAAACCTTCACGCGTGCACATTGAGGCATCGTTTAATCCGTGCAAAAAAACTGAGCGATGATGTGTAGAGACCCAAAAAACATAAGCCGTAGAGGTCTGTGGTCGCCTTAATTTGTGCAAAAACGAGAGGGAAACAAAGCCTCCTAACTTTCCCTCTATAAGGAAACGTCAAATAAAGAAAAAATAAACGTCTTTTAGGACGAAACTAATCTATTTGATCGGTCCTTTTCACTTGTTGCAAACTTGTGAACGTTCGAATCAGTCTGATATTTTTTTATAATATTCACAAATATGTAATGTCTTTTATTTCCACCCTACTGATAGTTGATCTATATTGTAGCTACACAAAAGATTTATAGGGTAGAGTACCTATTTAAAAACTTAATACACCCATAAAACATGGCAACTATTCATGAAGTCCGCCTCTGTACACAGGGTGCTTATAGTATTAAATAAATCTATGAATAACTAGCTGCGCTTCGCCGTTTCACCTACATAAGATGTAAAAGTCATTTATTCAAACTACTAAAAATACACTTTTCGAACGTCAAAATTACATACGAGTAGGACAGTCCCCCAAAATGCCCACCAATCACCACTTCCTAGTGCTTTAGCTGGGAAGAAGAAGTGGCGTAACAAATTCCCCTGCAGCACAGCTGTCTGTTCATTTAGAAAAAAAAGGTTCTATATAGTATGCAAGATAATTAACACTACGCAACACAAAACATAATTTAAATTATACATTAATAGCCATAATTTATTATGACAGCTAAGCATAAGTCTCGATGCCGTGGAAATATCGGGAAAAAGTATCCTATATCACCCAGGTCATGGTCTACTCATATGTCAAATGTCATTCAAATCCGTTCAACCTTTTTAGCAGAAAAGCCTTACAAAGAAACAAACAAACTCACTTTCGTAGTTGTAATAATAAAGTGTGGTAAAAAACATTTACGCCAATAACGTTACTCATTTTAAGATATTTACTTTACCTCTCCCAAATTGGTCCTTACGGTAAGGACCAAAATGTTTTGTTACACTTTCAAAACAGAACAAAACATTACTGAAATACCTGTTGCGAGTGGGTTCTTGAGATAAAAGTAGCTACCTGTAATTGTGGTAGCTTGTTAAGATGCTGGTCGGCAAACTGCTCTGAACGTGATCAATAAAGTACGTACTATCTACAACATTGCTGCTGCCTCATAACAAAGTGTAGGACCTAGATATTGTAAACCAGTGTGAACTGTGACAGTTGTTGATTGCTCAATACCCCGCGTCTCTCTTGAGTGGCACTTACAAAATGGGCGGGGCTAGATCGGATAATCTGAGCTCATAAAATTGGTCAAAACTGCATCAATATCATCATCTTCCTGCCCTAGTTTCATGATACTTGGGGTTGGTGCAACACGTTTTCTTCTTCCATTCTTATTCAATTCTTCATCAAAACCGTACAGACGCCAGCACGTCAACCTACTACAATCTGTCAAACTTCTTTAATAGATTTTCAACTTTATCTTTTCTAAGGTTCAAAGTTGATTGGGAAAAATTGACAGAGTCGGGTAGGTTGACGTGTGCAGTCCACTGCTGGATATAGGCCTCAGCTCCTGCGCCTTCCGCAACCAGTCTGTCCCAGTCACTTTCTATACACAACATTGTATCTACATATTTGAATTTTATACACAAAAAGACAAAGTCGTTAACCTCTTTATCGCTATTTAAATACGGGCAAACCCGCGAGTCAATACAATTTAAAGTCTAACAGAAACTAAAAGTAACCCTCAAATAGCCACCAGCAAATAACTTAACCCGCTTGTTACCTTCAGGGGATGATCACATTAAAAAGAAAGAATTAATATCTGCGGCGAACATAAATAGCCAGGAGGGTAACATGTCTATTTCGGGCTTGTGTTTTTCTTGTTTTTTTGGTCCTAACCGTCGGCTCGTGGGTTAAACCTTGAGGGTTTTAAAACAAAGCACGTACCAATGCCAACGTGATATTTTAATTGTCATTCTTTTAATAACTAACCATAATAAACACCACTTAATCGAGCGATACGAGCTTGCCTTCTACCGAGAGGTCTGACTCACATTAGCAGAGAAAATGGCCGCCCTCTCGATTTTACACTCACTAATTATTAGTGAGTGTAAAATCGGGAGGGCGGCCTCTACACTGCAGTAGAACAACGCCGCCGGTTAGGTCGATAGATTATTGAATGTTCCGACACTGTCCATTTAAGCACTAGGTGACACGTAGACAAAATCGCGCTGTTGGATTATCAACGTTCGGCTTAGCGCTGAAAGTGGAAAATCGAACAGTGCACTTTTTCGAGGAATCTGAGGTGGGTAATTGCGTAACTCACTAACAGTAGCAATGGCTTTAATTTTGACAGTCCAACAACATTCCTTGCGTTATTTACGTTGTTGAACAGACACATTTTTCGAATATATGAAGCAATGTATTAGCAATAACTATGTTACGCAATTATGGTAATTGTTCTGAAAGTTTTATGATGCGGAGTGGTCAGCGATCGTTCCTTTTCTACATGTGTATTGTTTGCAGCATTATATTTAGGTATTGGCAAAACGTCGTAGTATTCAAATTGTTTGGCAACAGTTTTGGATAGTATTGTGTCATCCATGTACACAATATATTGCTAAATAAAACGCTTTGAATATTATTTGCTTCCAAAAAATAAAAAGAAAAAATAAAAAGTAAAATAACTCAGTCCTCTGCTTGACATGATATTGTAGCGGTATCTTCAACGTCACATGCGAACTTACGCATCAAAGTCCTGACGTCATATAAATCCAGCATCGCGCAAGCAGCGTTTACCGCGCGACCAGTATATACATAACTTCCCGACGTCAATCGTCGGGCAGTTAACCACCAGACACGACACCCGTCTAGTCGGAGGATCCTCCCTTTTTTATAGAGGATGAGTGTACTTAACACCCTGTTTCTTATGAAAAACAGGGTGTAAAGTTCAAGCACTGTTCAAGCTCTACAATATAAAATGGCCACATAGGTCACAGCCATCCAAAAAATAAACAGGTATTATTTTTTCCATTGGTCAGCCTACACGAAACCCTCTAAACTTTTATAACTAGAATACAAACAATAGCTCTCTAAAACTGAATAGGGCACACATGAAAATGAGTAAATAACCTCACAAAGGTAGGAGTATTAATGAACTGTAAATTTATATTTTAATACCCTTTGTAATGTTACTACAAAAGGTGTAAATCTGGTGGAACAAGGATTTTCCGAACTTGTTAAAATTGTTGTTAGAAAGAAAAGTGGGTAGTTGTAAGAAGGTCTTTGAAATATTTCAGGGGTTTTATTTTAATATTTCTTCTTTTATATTGTCTATTAAATTGACTGCCTATTGTCTATTGTATACAGGTGGATTTTTGAGATGGGGCAGTAAGGGCAGCTACCTTAAACGTTACTCCTTATCCTTAATTAGCAACTGTATCGCCCAAAGTCAGTTACTGCTACTGCGCTGTCATTGTCAAATTACAACGATAGAAATGCTCTTTAATTGTACTTTTAATCTTTACTTAATTTAAATTTAATTAACTAGATATTAAATAATAATACTCTTATGAATCCGAAACACATTTAATTATTTAAAAAAAATGCAAAAATGATTACTTATTATTCAAATAATAAATCTAAACATTACATTTTAAAACGTTTTATTTTAATTTAACCGAAAACGAAACCTGCCTGAATAGCCCCTAACTGTGCGTTTTCATTATCGAAACATTCACAACTAAACATGTTGAAATCTCTAGTTCCTGTCAAATTTTTATTGATTATTTTGCTCCAGAGATTAATAATTAGGAAGTACAGTACCTTTTTTTTTTTTTTTTTTTTTTTTTTTTTTTTTTGGGTGGGAAATCATCAAATGACGTCTCCCGCTCTGGGTGGAGCGGGAGGGCGTGTCAGACTCTTACTGACTAAAACCCACCCGTGTTCCTTCTGTTGCCTGTGCAATGCCAGGGGGCCACGGTATCCCTTTCGGACTAATCCCGCAACCCCGGCAGGCAATGGTCTCATCGGACCCCTTCACTTGCTGACATCTCTTTGAGGCGCGCGTGGAACACAACGCGCCGTCGACCCGGGCCTGGTCCTTACCGGACGGCGAGCTACCCATTGCTCACCGTCCGCAAGCCCGCGCCTACGGTGGCCGGGAATCGGCAATCGATTCCCGACGCCCAGGGCGTCTCCTCCTGCGGCGGCTAGAGGCGTGAGGGCGCGAAATTTGCCTCTCCCTCACGCGTTCCGCCTCCTCCTTTGCGAGCATTACTGCTTCGCAGAAGGAGGTGACGGCCTCCCATGCCCTCTCGCTCCGTACCATGGCCTGGACCAGGGCCGGACGCGAGAGATCCCCGCCACCGATCGCCTCCACGAGGACACGGCGGTGCTCTGCCCAAGCCGGGCATACCTCCACCGTATGCTCCACCGTGTCCTCCGGGCGATCCACGCAGTGATGACACCCGGGCGTTTCCTCCCGCCTTATCCGAAACAGGTACCTCCCGAAACAGCCGTGTCCGGTGAGGACCTGCGTCAGGCGGAAGGTGAGGACGCCGTGGCGCCTCTCCAGCCACTCCTCAAAGAGGGGACTTATCGCCGCAATAGTGGCGTGCCCAGCACTGGGTTGCGACAATCGCACTCTCCATGCCGCCATGAGATCCCGTCGGAGCTCTGTCCGCTGTGCCGCGATTTCTCGCGGCATCGGAGTCAAGCCCCGGCGTTTCGCCTCCTCGCGCCACTCCCAAATATGCGCGAGGACTTTTGCCTCCAGATCCCATGGCGGCAATCCAGCAAGGAGGCTTGCCGCCTCACCGGAGACCGTGCGGTATCCCCGAACCAGCCGGGTGGCCATGACCCTCTGGGACGCGTTCAACCTGCGGGCAGGCCGCCGCCTCAACGAACGCGCCCACACCGGTGCCCCGTACAGGGCCATGGACCGCACGATCCCCGCGTATAGCCTCCGGCAGGAGGCGTTTGGACCCCCTAGATTGGGCAGGAGCCGCTTCAATGCAGCCCCGGCCCGCTCCAGTCTGGGAGCCAAACGTCTGAAATGCTCCACGAAGTTCCACCGACTGTCGAGGACGAGTCCCAGGTACTTCATCGTCGACTCGACGCCGATGTGAACCCCTCCTACCGTTATTTGGGAACCCGACGGTGGCGCGTTCCGAGGACCATGAAAACACATGGCCTCGGACTTGTGCAAGGCCACCTCGAGTCCCAACTGCCGGATTCTGGCCACGATTGTCGCAACCCCGTGTGTCGCTAGTTCGGCCGCCGCCTGGTGCGACCTCCCCTGCGCCAGGACCAACGTGTCGTCAGCGTAACAAACGACGCTGACGCCATTGGGGAGGTCTGCGCGCAGCACCCAGTCGTATCCGATGTCCCACAGATGCGGCCCCAGGACCGATCCCTGTGGGACACCGCACGACATCTCTCGCCGGTTCCACTCTCCCTGGTGACCGGGGTAGATGATGGCCCTGTCCGTCAAATAGGCCTCGACCACACGACAGAGGTAGGTCGGCATCCGGTGATACCGGAGTGCCTCCCTGATGCAACTCCAGGGCAGGGTATTGAAGGCGTTGGCGATGTCTAGAGACACCGCCAAGACGACCCCACCCCGAGCCACCGCATCCCCCGTCGTGAGGGCTCGCACGCGCATGATGGCGCCCACCGTGGAGCGCCCCCTGCGGAAACCAAACTGGCTCTCCGCCAAATCCGGCCCCACCCGCACCAACGGAAGTACAGTACCTGTGAGTGGGTGAGTCGCTAGGTGTTTACCAAATTAATTTCAAATCGGTTCAGCGGAATTAGATAAAAAAACGTACTATTTTGATACTCGAGAGACGTTCAAATTCATAACATTTTGTGCAAACTGCATTTAACATTTTACACTGAGTGTGTGAGTGTGAATGTGTTTATTTGCAGTATTTTCAGGGTTGACATTAAACGAACAAATTATTTTAATACACGTATTTTAAACAATGTTTAAAACAATGTTACAAACACTAAGACAAAAAACATGATTTTAAATCAAATTTTAATTGCAAAATAGCTCGACAAGAAACTAAAAAGGTTTGGTAGTTAGATAATAATAATCTAATCAAGATTATTATTATATCTATTTGTCGAAGTAATTCCCGCCACAATTTTGGGGATTCCCCTTATTTGAATATAGTCCGTCTTACCTATAGATATAATCTATACTTCGTCGCCAGTTAAATCCCGTTCTGCCGCTTGGCAAACAGAGGTATATCCAGGCAATTATTTTGGGGACATTTAAATGTCTGTAATATGATGGGATATTTAAAATATACTTTTTGATAAGGTAATTCCCCGTCAAGAACGATCAGGGTTTATGTAATTGGTTCATATCTGTTTTACATACTTAGATTGATTTGAAAAAAAGTGAGTATGTTCTTATATTTTTAAATATTATAATTGTAAATAATAAATAACTATAACTAGTATGTCATTCTGATATTTTTTTCTTTTCTTAAATTGTCTAGATGTGAATTATATTAGGCCTGATCGATTTGTGTTGATGGTAAATTTGATACCTACATGCATTGCTAAAAAAAAAAGAAGTAAAAAAAGTTGTTTGTTTAATAAAATAAAATAAGGTTTTTTTTCCAACCCTGAATAATATACACTACAAACGTTTGTAGAAATTTTGTAGGACTTAAAAATTATACGAATATACTAGTATTCCTTGTACTAATTAAAATAAGTATGCATAACTCTTGAAAAAGGCAGGGTTTTAAAAAATATTCAAAACTAAAGAGGAGTGAAAATATTGTGCAGTTTTAAATTATGGTTAGCGACAGTCTTAGATAAAGAGGTACTTGAAACTATAAACTCGGCAGTTTTTCTGGGCATAACAGTAGATGCAAAACTTCAGTGGGGCCAACATATATCGAGCCTAGCGGGAAGGCTCAGTTCGGCCGCCTACGCTGTCAGAAAAGTAAGACAATACACTGACGTTGATACAGCTCGGTTAGTCTATTTTAGTTATTTTCATAGCGTTATGTCCTACGGTATTCTGCTTTGGGGCAAAGCTGCAGATATTCAAAATATATTTGTCCTCCAAAAACGAGCTATTCGAGCAATTTACCAGCTAGGTGCCAGAGTTTCTCTGAGAGATTTTTTCAAAGATATCGGTATCCTCACAGTGGCATCACAATACATCTTCGCCAACATCTTATATATTAGGCAGAATATACACTTATACACTAAAAACAGTGATATTCACAACGTTAACACTAGAAGTAAGGATAAACTACGTGCTCCCTTTCACCGGCTTCAAAAGGTTCATAACTCATTTGTTGGGCTTGGTATAACCTTTTATAACAAGCTACCCTCTTGTTTGCTAGATTTGCCTTTTAATGCGTTTAAAACTAAAGTAAAGTCCAACCTTTGTTCAAAGGCATACTATTCTATCAACGACTACTTAAATGATAAGAATAGTTGGTCGCTGTGATTACCTCAAGACAATGTTTAAATGTTCTTTCTCCAGAATTAGTTTACCTACTGACAGGTTTTATGAGTTTATATAAAAGTCTATAATTTTACTTTTTATGTACATTTATTTTATTTTTATTTATTGTTGACATAATCTACTCATTACAATGTTTTTTTTTAATGAGTTGTATTACAATATGTGGTTAGCTAGCGACCTCGACAATTATTTATTTTACCTCGATGGTCCTAGTTTATCAATATTATTATAACTTCTAGTTACAGCTCTATGTAAGCGGGCACGCCCTTTATGCCTGGAGGCTTTATTTTCTTTTTTTTTAGATATTGTTTACGTTTAGTTATTTTTATTTCTGCTTGAGTATAGTTCTCGATGTTTTTGGTTGGTATATTGGCGTGTGCTAGCTGTCATATGGCTATTAATTTATAATTTAAATTTTATTTTGCGTAATGTAAATTATCTTATAAATTATTGTATAGAATCATTTTTTTTTTCCTAACTGAACAGACAGCTGTGCTGCTGGGGAGTTTGTTGCGTCACTTCTTCTTCCCAGCAAAAGCACTAGGAAGTGGTGAAGGGTGGGCGTTTTGGGGGACTGTCTTATGTAATTTTGACGTTCGAAAAGTGCTGATTCTCAGCCTAATTTGAATAAATGACTTTTGATTTTGATTTTGATTTTGATTTTGACACAAATTGCTGCGCTGGTGTCGGGGACTCATTTCCGCGAAACTAGAAATAAAATTTTCATTTGAATTTAACAAGAATTTACTTCGATAAATAGGTGGGTACTTGTGATGTAGTCAGGGTAGCTAAAGAAACAATATAACTAAAAAATCATTTATTTATTTAATATTAAAATAATATTGCAATATCACAATATTTACGGTTAAAGTAATCACCGGAATTCAAATCCTTTTGTTAAAGGCAGAAATGAAACGTTGGAGATGGTTGACCAGTATGTCTATCTTGGCCATATTCTTACATTTGACAAAGAGCATCCACAAACAGGGATATCAAGAAGAATACAGCTTGGGTATTCTCCTTGATATCTTGATATGGTAGTGAATTTGCTTAACAATTAATTGCCCGACTGTACAAAATGCGACACTAAAACTGGCAAAGATTGACGGAGATGCAAAAAAATATATTTTGTCCTTTTTCTACTGCGTCGGATCATACTTTAACGAAGTCTCTTTTATTTTAGCGTTTAGTTACAAAATTACAATTTTTAGCTCAAAAGACTAAAAGTTATAAACTTGTTTCCTCTAAAGAATACTGTTATTAACATATACCCTTGTTTGTTACAGGTACATTTTAAACCTTCAGCTCCGTTTTGGTGAGAACATAAATGCCCAAATCCCAGTTGACTCCCAAGAGGGACTTGCTAACATTCTCTTGAACTTTTGTAGGTTTGCACCTACAGGTGGCCCGTTTAAAGTGATACAAAACGATTTTTTTAAACTACTGAGAAGTCTTTGGAATACTCGCTGTATTTTATTTTTGTGCACTGAAAATCAGAAACGAATTTTATCGAACATGTTTCCCTTTGAGCTTAGTTTCCTCCTAAACTGAAAATAATCGCTGAACAATGTGTACAAGAGTGTTTTAGAAATTCCTTGACAAGAGGCTTCTGAAAAATTATTTCGGATTAATGTAAAAGGGCCAGTGGCCCCATATGTAAGATCAGCAGTGCTATTCTGTAACCATCTCACCGTGAAAACTTGGGTGAAGTGAGCTCGGAGTGAGCTGTCAGTCCCTAGCAGCAGGTGGAATGACAGCTCACTTCACGTTCACTTCACCGAAGATTTCACCGTGAGATTATTACATAATAGACCGGCAGGTGTATGAAGTATCCTCACATACTCTAAGGCTTTATGTAAACGACGCCGGAGCCGCACTAGCGTCGGACCGCAAGATGAAAAAAAAAAACACAATAACTCAGAAAGAGTGTAAAATCTACGGGGCACCGCGCACCGGGTGCTGCGGCGGAGCGGCGCATTGGCGATATTCATTCGTGTATACAAACATGCGGTCAAGCGCCTGTGCGGCTCCAGCGTCGTTTACACGGGTACAGCAGTGTGATTCTGTAAGACCTCATTCTAAAATTCGAATCTGAATCCGCGGTGAGTTTCTTGATTGGCATTCTATAAACTCGGTTGATAGTTCGAACTTACACTAGCGCTGCCCTTGCGAGCGTGTAAGCGAGTTAAACTAAATAAAAAGTGAGATTTTGACAGATAAAGTATGAGATGACGTAAGAAGTGGTATTCAGTAAGGTAATTCCGCCATCACTTCGACGGTCACTTCGCACTCGAACACGATTCAAAGTGTCAAATAAAAAGCATCTATTTTACGAGTGAGACTATAAGAAATCCTATAAAAACTACTTTTTAGGCGTTTGTGTTATGTGAATACCTACGATAACGTGAATTTAAAGCGATAACGATGGCCAGAATGTTTTTGTTAGAAGAGGCTCATGCTTTGGATAAAACAAGAAAAGCGTCGACAATCTAACCAAATTCGAAGTTTATCTTTAATAAATAACCCGAAATGACGCATATGTGAGCGTATATAGATTATCAAAGGAACTAATTGACCAACTAGCTAGAGTATGAGTTACTGCTTCTGATAAAGCCCACAAAACGTCGAGACTCGTGTAAACGTAAGTGCTTCATTTTATTAAGTATAAAGTTACTTTTGTAAGTATATACACAGTTTACAGCTGATAGATTACAACAAGCCAAGCCAAGCCAAGCACACCAACATAATTTATCGCATAAAACTCAAGAAAACAATATTCATACTAAGGATTAACTCTTTAGGTTGTTTTCCTGATAGCTATGTTTTCATCTTAGTCTAAGGACCCTATATTTATAGTTATAATAAAGGTACTTGGTATTTATTATGCATGTAAATAACCAAATTGGTCCCTATTTTGTTTCTACTAGATCTAGATTACTTAATTTTTTTATTGATTTATTGTTTCACAGATATTATGCACTTTGTCATTCTTGGCTAATGGCAGTTATCAGAAAATAATAAAAGAAAATATAAGGACATAATTATCGCAACCATCAGCACCTCGTTGCATAAATGAAGTAGTGGAAGCTCTTAATAATCCAGCAATAGTAAAAATATATATAAGGTTCCCTCAAAGTATACAAGAAAGACAAATGTTAAAAGAAAGGTTAGTACCTACCTAGGTATAATAAAACTAAAGTGACCCTTCTTTGATTTTTACATATTTGTGATAGTTAATTATGTTAGTGGTTACTTTAAATTACAGGTTCTACAAAAAGTTTGGCTTTCCAGCAGCTCTGGGGTGTGTGGATGGCACTGGTGGCATTGAAAAAACCAGAAGAGAATGAAGAATGTTTCTACTGCCGCTGCCGCAAAGGTTACCATGCAAGATATGTGCAATTGGTAAAATGGATTCAAATATTGTAATCTATTACTATTATTTTAGTATTCAATTAGTCTTCATATTATTTCTTTTTTATATTTTTAGTTTTCAGATAACAGATGCAGATCTAAATATTTTAAATGTGGATCCAAGATAATGGTGGAGCTACTCATGATAGCTTCATTTTTAACTATGGTGTTATAAAAGCCCACTAAGCATTAACAAATGCTGGTGAAGAAGTTGTTTTGCTTGGTTAGTTAATCCCTCCCTACCCCTACTTCAGAATATAAGCCTAATTAGGTATAAAAATTACATAATTATTTGTTACTTACCTATTAATTATTTTCAGGTGATTCAGGATATGCTCAGCGCGCCTACCTTATGACGCCAATTAGTGGTGCTGAAGATAATTCCCCAGCAGCTTTCTATAATGACCGTCACTTAACTGCTTGCAATTCAGTAGAGAGAACAATTGATATCCTAAAAGGACGATTTAGGTGCTTGTTAGAACACAGAGTGCTCAATTATCATCCAGATGTAGTTGCAAAAATAGTTATTGCATGTTGTGTTTTGCACAACATGTGCAATCGCGCATGAATTGACAATTTCAGAAGAAGAGAGACTAGAAGAGCTCCAAACAATTGCTGAAGTTCAAATGAGGCAAACTAGGGATTTGCCATCTAACGCCGATTTAGCTCTAGGGCAACTACGTAGGCGAAACTAAGTAAATATGCTATGGTGTTCACATCATAATTTATTTATTTTTTTGTGTGTGTGGCGGGTCGTTACGTTCCCCAGCGGAGCGATGGTTGATTCATACGTCGTGCTCGTGAACGGGTGCCGCCAGTGGGAACGGGTAGTATATTGTATTATAAATATTTATTTATTTATCCTTCAAGCACAAAAATGTACAGAGGTGGACTTAATGGCACAGGCATTTTCTATCAGTCAACCTTTGGATGATGTAGAGACAAACAGGTGTAGGTGCAATAGCGAGAATTGAGGAAAAAAACATCTATTTAAATATAAAGATATACATATATACCTATTAAAACTAAATATAATAAATACACCTAATTATATATAAATATAAGCACAAATAAGAAAAAATGGGAAAACATTACCATTGTTATACTTAATAATAATATAATTGACTATGTGTGGATGATAATTGAGTACCTATGTCATGTTCACTCTAAACGTGATGCACACGGTAAAGAACATGTAGCTAACATGAACATAGGTGCGATAATAAGTCTGCAGTGTCAAATTAAACCAAATCGAAACAAATCACCAATGGACTTTCAATAAAACTGTGCTAGTATTCGTTAAAAGTGATAAATTCATAAGTTAAAGCCCCACCCCAAAACACACACTGCAGGATCTAACTCTTATGATAGTTAGTTGTTTTTGTAAATAGATAGATAAATATATGTATGTAAAAGACAGAGGTCAACAACCCTTAACCCCAACTTAGAAAGGGTTGTTGACCTCTGTCTTATATTTACTGGGATAAAATGGGAGGCCTCTACGGAGAGGCCATTTTGTGAAATAGTGGTAGATTCAATAGATTTCTATTTTTACCACATCAGGAAATGTATAAAATGAAACCAAATCCAAACTAATCACCAACTTACTTTCAATAAAACCGCTTTAGTATCCGTTTAAAAGTGTTTTATTTATTCAAAGTCAATCATTTATTTCAAATAGGCACATGAAAAGGCATTTTTGAATGTCAACAATTACAATAAAATAGAATTGATTCTAGTCGCCCCTTCCAAAAGGTAGTGTTCGTATGGAGAAGAGAGGACAAGAAAATCCACCGTTACTCTTTAAAAATGTTTTACAAGGTTTTGTATACATTCATTATATAATTATATGTGAAGATGCATTATATAGTTATGCTTAATTTTTCTTTTTACCTTTTGTGTTAGACTAATTTTATTCTAGGTGCGTGTAGGGAAACAAGGCGTGATGTTATCATCACGCCTTGTTTCCCCGAAGGGTTGGGCAGAGGTGTACCTGTAGTACACCCACATTTCCTCAGTAATGTTTTTTAAGTCCCATGTAATAGGGGGCGAGCCTATTGCCATCAACCAGGCAAAATTATTAAAGACTGGTCTACTACTGAGAAATTCCTGTTGGAAAAACCCAATAATAATTTGCCTGACTTGGGAATCAAACCCACAACCTCATGCTCAACAGTAGCACTTGCAACCACTAGACCAACGAGGCAGTCTGGTCAAAAATAAAGTAATGACAGGTAAATCAACTATGTGATAGAGACATGGTTCTCACATATTTACAATATATATTATATTAACTTATATTACTATACCCTATCTCTATTATTAGCCTCTGCCAATGCTTGCAGCCCTTTTCCCACTGCAGCCACAGCTTCAGCTAAGATATTATCTCTCTCTGCACTCCTTTCATCCATGGCCCTTTCTCTTTCCACACTCCTCTCCATAAAGGGTTGCAGGATTTGTGCACTTAGTCGAACTAACTGGATATTCTGAAACAACAGAAACAATCCTAAATAGGAACCCCGTTTACCTATATTATAATTAAGTATTGACATTTCCAATTCCAGAAAGTTGCTAAAGTGCCACAGTAAATAATAGCACCTTAAATTTTAACAAGAAATTTAAAAAAAATCTCATAACGTAGATGTTATTTAATAATAATCAACAAAAATAAAAAAGTAAAGTAGATAAGTTGTTACCTCCTAAAACTATAGCTCGGGTCAGAGTGTAGCGGACGTGTTCTCAAGATATGATTTGAGTCTTCATGAATCTCTCTCTACCCAGACACATACCTGCAAAATACTTTAGCTTGTTCCAACAGTTGAGCTGGATGACGAAGCAAACAGTCTTCTCGAAATTGCAGGATCAGGTAGTCTGTAATTATGAGTGTGCTCTTGACTATCCTCAATCAGTTCAGAACCCTGAAAAGTAAATTGGATAAAATATTACTCCATAATTATCTTTCTTGTGGAATAAAATTAGTGAGAAATATTTTGACTGAAAATAGTAGGTACTCTAAAGATAAATTAGTATTTGAATTATATTAGTAATGAATTATAATAAAGATAGGTACTACATTTAGATCTAATAGAATGAAATCTAGACACATCAGATTTATAGTAGTGGGTATGTACCTAGTAGAAAAATACCAAAATTTAAACTTACTTCATGATTATTTCACAATTATTTTCGACAAACACAACAACAAAAACAACGCAACGTACTGTCAACATATTGTGACATATATTTTTTTCGTAAGCGAAGCATAGATTATAAATTCATGGCAAGAATTTAGAGTTTTTTGTTTTTTTACTTATTATTAACTGCCTCAAATTCCTTTATATAAGAAATTTAAATTTAAACATCTTAAGCTAAAATTCTGTGCCAAAAACTCAACAATCGTGTCAAAAAACTGGAATCGATAAAACTTTACTAACATTTTGTTGAGTATGGTAGTCACTAGTATTGTCATTGGTCACTTCGGAGCTCACTTCACTTCGCAAGTGACTAGGTGATGCTTACAGAATGCAAAATCAAGGTCATTTTGAACCTTAAGCGAAGTGAGAGTGAATAGCGAAGTGAGATGCGAGTTTTTGTTTGAATTTTACAGAATCGACGTGCAGGAAGCCTACTGTAAGATGTTAAAACTTTAGAATATCTCAGAATGAGTGTAAAATCTATACGGCGCCGCGTCGGTGCGGCTCTGGTGTCATGTACAGGAAGCCTAACTATTATACTGTTTACACAGAATATTAGATATTCACTGTTGAAGTGTACATCTGTCAAGGTTTAGTGCTATGTCGACACAAAGTAAAGAGAGTATACAAACTATAGTGCTCCGGAGTAGAAACAAGGTATGCATAAGTAATTTTTAATCTGTTTACCTGCGATAGTGCCTGTAGGCGTTACAAAGTGGGGATAAAGGTTGGTGTAGATGTAGCCGGGTTCCTCAAATTTAGGTCTTTGATTTTTAAATCTGTTGGCTGTTGTGCTAGCCAAAATACTACAAAAATAAATACAAAATACTTTTGTATATCCGGAATCCTTTAATATTAAATGAGCAGTATTTGTAAATATAATATATTATATTCGTCGTGTGTTAATCACGTTTTTGAAAATGGTTCTAACGATTTCGATGAAAGTTGCAATATAGGGTTTACGGGGGTGATAAATCGATCTAGCTAGGTCTCGTATCTGGGAAAATTCGTTTTCTCCGTATTTTCACCCGAGCTGAGCGTATAGCCAAAAGCTCAAAACAAAGTCCCCAAAGTTTAAAACAAGATGGCTACCTTAGAATTATGACATGGCAGCATGCAATTAGTATGTACTATCCAATACTATTAAATGAGCATTCTCTATTTTCACCAGATCAGAGCTTGGTCGTCCAGGTAATTATTATAAAGAGGACTAAGTATTTGTGAGTCTGTGTATGTAGGGGTAATCTTTGGAACTACTATCCTATTCCGAAAATTCTTAATGGGAAGCTACATCATCCCTGAGTGATTTAATCTTTATTTATTTACAGGGTCAGGGTCAGGGGACTGCCTCGTTGGTCTAGTGGTCGCATGAGTTACTGCTGCTGAACATGAGGTCCTGGGTTCGATTCCCAGGTCGGGCAAATTGTCACTGGGTTTTTCTTACTGGAATTTCTCAGTAGCAGCCCGGAGTCTGGATTTGTGCCCGGTAAATGGCAATAGGCTCGCCCCCTATTACATGGGACTTATACATAACTGGCGAAATGTGGGTGTACTACAGGTACACCACTACCCAACCCTTCGGGAAACAAGGCGTGATGTTATGTTATGTTATTTATAGGGTTTTTTCTATAAAGAATAAATGTTTTATGTTAAAACGAGAAACTTCACGCGAACGAAGTCGTGGACAAAAGCTATTTTATCGTAAGTTTACCCGGCAATTATTGCGGTATACGTAATTATAAAATTAGATTGGTCAGACAGCGAAACCTTCATCGACTTTTTAGCAGATAAATTTTCATATTTTTTTTCTGATTCGTTGTTAAAATTCTAAAGGCTTTTGCTTTGCTGAACTATTCTGCAAATCGTGTGGTCAAAATTATTAATTAATATATAAAGTTAATAATTAATAATATATCAAGATCAATAGTTTATATTTTTTTAATTTAGTTTTTTAGTTTATATCTAGAAGCAGGTATTAGGTACATGGGTACCTATACCCATGTAATACCTACTTCTAGATATAAAACACACATAACAGGAGATCACGCTTGTTTTTGCCGAAGGGCTAATTAATCCTACACGTATATAGTGGGGGATCCAATTCGATGTCCTATAATGGCAACACCGAAATTTTCACAGCTGTTACTAATGGCGCGTATTTCCAACGTCAAATTTTAGTTTGTAACAATACATTTACAAAATCAAACTCTTTGGATTCAGCAAGACGGGGCAACTTGCCAGACAGTACGTGAAACGTTAGACGTTTTTTTGTGAAATTTTGAAGGTCGCATTATTTCACGTTACGGTGACGTCAACTTACTGGCCGCCAAATCGTGTGATTTAACTCCGTTGGATTTTTCGTGGGGTTTTCTTAAGAGTCGCGTCTATACCCCCACACCTGTAAGATTGGAGCACCTAAAAAGTAACATTCGCCAAGTTATTGCCGAGATAACCCACGAAATAGGTAATAGGTAATACGGGCTGGTTTCCGCAACTCCACGTCAAAGATGCGTATTTTGCGTGCAGGTGGGAAAAATCGGTCATTCGATCCACCCCAGCTCCTCAAAGAAGACCAGCAACGCCTTGGTGTTACTGGCAATCTCGCGTAGGGTACCTGGGTTACCGAAGTACTTTGCCCTGTAAGTGGCGACCACCGGGCAGTTTAACAGCACATGAGCCGCTGTCTCGTCGTCCTCCATGCAGGCTCTGCAGAGTGGACTGTCTGTGACTCCTATGACAAAGAGGTGTTTATTAAATGACCCATGGCCAGTTATAGCTGCTGTAACCGTACGCAGCTGTTGTTTAGTTAATCGGATAACGTTTTTCGTGAGGCGGCCATCGATTGAAGGGTGTGCAAAGTCAAAGTCAAAGTCAAATAATTTATTTCAATTAGGCACAAAAAAGGCACTTTTGAACGTCAAACTTTACAAAAAATAATAAAACTGATTCTAGTCGCCCATTCCAAAAGGTAGTTTTCGTATGGAGAAGAATGGGCAAGAAACTCCACCGTTACTCTTTTAAAAAAATAATTATATCTTGTATACACTTATTATATAATTATATGTGAAGACAATGCACCTAGAATAAGATTACTATACCACGATAGGTAAAAAGAATGAAAAATGAAGGAATGACATAATTATGTGATAGATGCATGGTGCTCACATACTTACAAACATTGTAAAATTATACTATATTTCTAAAATTATAATAAGTAATACTAATAATAATAAGTCAGTGTGTGAGTTCAAGTAATCACAAAAAATAAAATAAAATAAATGTTTAAAAAATAAAAATAAATAATTATACAATTAAATTAGTAACCAGTTCGATTTTGTCTAGATTCTGAATTGTCCTATGAAGCAGGACCAGCATGTTTCCAAGCATTTTTATCTTGGATATAATCCTCTAATTTGTAATATGCTTGTTTACAAAGTGTACTTTTTATATGATTTTTAAATTTTCTTTCATTTAATTCTAATATATCACAAGGTATTCTGTTGTAACATTTAACACAGTACCCCATAAAAGATGTATTTACTTTAGATAGTCTGAAAAATGGTTGATCTATTTTATCTTTATTTCTAGTATTAAAATTATGTCTATCACTTATTTTATTAAAAAGATGTAGATTTTTTCTCACATACATAATATTTGAATAAATGAATTGGCAAGGTACCGTCATAATATTAATCTTTTTAACTCAATACTCAATTCTTTATTGCATTCCATATGTATTACATAGATGGTATAAAAAGTAAAAGATCAATATGGACCCTGTCGGGCACAGCACAATTAGGAGAGAGGAAGAGGGCTAAGTTACAATTAAAGCAATTAATATTTTTATAAATTAATTATTAGATGTGTTTAATTGAGTGTATAATTATTTATATATATATATATATATATATATATATAATTATACATTAGATAAAAACACATCTTACATTACACATTAACATTATACATTTGATTAAATAGGTGTAATTTTGATATTATGTATTTTTATGGATAATGTAGTGAAATTCTCAGAAGTATTTTGATTATTATTATATTATATTATTAATTATGTATTCATATTTTCATATTTATATTTGATTTTCTATATTCCATATTAGATTATATTTATTTCATAATGTTTTCTGTATAAGAGAGAGAATAATTTTATTTTGCAATCGTTTTGCCTTTTAAAAACTCCTTTACTGAGTACCTAGTATGACTTGGATTCCAGAAATTGTTTCAATTTATGAATAAATTTATTTGTTTTACTTACTTCTCTAATTTCATTTGGCAATTTATTATATATTTTTATGGACATAACTAAAGGGCTGGTTGAGTGCATTTTGAGTCGGGATTGAGGTATGTTTATTTTGTTTTTATTGTGTCGAAAGGTGTATCTTGTTTGTGTTTCTTCGCAAGTGGTGTAAAAATCTGGGTGGTTTCTGACAAATTTACATAATTCTAAGATATATAGACAGGGAAGTGTCATTATTTTGTGTTTTCGGAAGTGTGGCTTGCAGCTATCTGTTTGTTCTATGTTGGTTATTATTCGAATTAACTTCTTTTGCAAAATAAATATAGTTAGTGAATCTGTACTGTTACCCCACAGCATGACCCCATAGCTGAGCCATGCCTGGGCATATGCATAGTAAGTAACAAGTGCAGTCTGTAGGTTAGTAGTTTTTTTAATTTCACGTAGTGCATATGAGAATGTTGATAATTTTGCTCTTATTTTCTGTATATGGGATTTCCAATTTATGTGGGTATCTATAGACAAACCGAGGAGAGTAAATTCATTCATTAAAAATGAAATTTAGTTTTAATGGGGATTTTTGATGGGGATGAAAAGTAATTAGTTTTGTTTTGGTGACGTTTATTTCTAGATTATGATTATCCATCCAGGTTACAGCTGTAGAAAGAAGAGAATTTAATTTGGCGCTTATATTGTCATCGCTCTGGCATGAGATTAGCAAAGAGATATCGTCCGCAAATAGAACACATGGGCCGTTTATAATTTTAGGAAGGTCATTTATGTAGATAAGAAACAATAGGCAGCCTATTACACTTCTTTGGGGTTTAAATAGTTCCCTGAGAGATTCGCGACGACGTAGATTATAAATGGCTCTGACAGCTCTTTTTTGTAAAACAAAGATGGATTCAATGTCAGCAGCCCGACCCCACAGTAAAATGCCATACGACATAATACTGTGGAAGTAGCTAAAATATACCAAACGCACGGTTTCTACATCTGTTAACTGTCTTATCTTTCTAACAGCATAAGCGGCCGAGCTTAACCGCCCCGCGAGAGATGTTATATGGGGTCCCCATTGTAATTTCTCGTCTAGCGTGATTCCAAGGAAAACTGTTTGATTAATAAATTCCAGTTTTTCTCCATTCAATATGATGTCACATTCGCTACTTCTTACATTTGGTAAATTAAATCTAATGCATTTGGTTTTTTTATTATCTAGTACCAAATTATTTACCGTAAACCAATCTTGGACCTGAACAATAGAGCTATTCACGTCGTCAAGATTTGGTGACCGTCGGTTTATTTTAAAGATCAATGATGTGTCATCTGCAAATAACACCATCTTTGGCTGATTTAGAAATATTTGGGGTAAATCATTAATATAAACTAAAAAGAGGAATGGACCCAATATCGAACCTTGAGGAACGCCCATTACCATTTCAGACCCTAATGAGTTTGTGCCGTTGACTTGAACTTTAACCTTTCTATCTTTCAGGTATGATCTTAACAAATCATGAGCTGTATTCCTAATCCCATAGTGGTCCAGTTTCAGTAGAAGTGTCTCATGGTGTACGCAATCGAACGCCTTCGAGAGGTCGCAGAAGATTCCAATGGCATCTTGTGCTTCTTCCCAAGCGTTAAAAATGTTCTTTATTAGGGTGACACCGGCGTCAGTGGTACAGCGCCCTTTGGTGAAACCGTACTGTTGGTCATGAAAGATGGAATTTTTATTAAAGTGACGTAACATTTGATTGAGTATCAACTTTTCAAACACCTTACTGAGAACTGGCAGAATTGACACAGGCCTATAATTGTTGGGTTCCTTACTATCACCGGATTTGAACAAAGGAACTACTTTACTGTGTTTCATGAGATCCGGAAATACGCCTTGGTCTACACTAGTGTTAAATTATGAAAGCTAAATAAGGCGCAATGGTTTCGATGACTGATCTACATACTTTTACAGACATTCCCCACAGATCTTCTGTTGATTTAATTTTAAGATATTTAAAAGCTTTTATAACAGCCTGGGGGTCTGTATGCTGAAACCTAAACTCCAAAGGGCATGCCTTTACATTATTTCTAAGTAAGGCATCAGAAAGCGCGGGTGAGGAATTTAAAGCTTCAGTGGTTTTATGGGGAATATTAGCAAAAAAGTTTTCAAATTCCTGAGCTATTTCTACATCTGATTTGATGGGGGACCATGTGCCTCCTTAGACTGCCTGCACTCGCCTTGGTCCGACCATAGATTGTCATGCTGATCCCTAGTTTGTTTCCTTATCAGAGCGCGTAGGTAACCGAAGGGGAGTGGCACGATGGGTTCGGGCCCCACTGGTGCCAGGTTCGATCCCCGTCTGGCAAGTTCGTCGGCAGCATCGTTACCCAGCGAACCGCTGTGTCCTTTGATCCATTGAATGGTTATTTTATTGAGGTCACCCACCTGGTTAAGGCGCTGGTGTCACTCGTATATAAGCCCAGAGACCAAAGTGTGATTGTTCAGCGCTTGCAGAACAGCCATGCTGTCTGAGAGTATACGTATCGAGTGGTCCTGAACTTCCCTAGCCAGAATAGCTGAAGCGGCAAGAGAAATACCCATGCATTCGGCCTGGAATACTGTGTTATGGACTCCCAATGGTGTAGCTATGTGGATGTTGTCCTCCGAGAAGACTCCAGCACCTGTACCACTACCTGTTTTGGATCCATCCGTGAAGATGCGCAGCTCTGTTGGGCGCAGGTCACATCGGCGATCCTCGTGAAGTTGGATTCTGTATTTTTTATCAAAGATAAATTGTTTGGGTACCCGGTAATTTATGGCCTTCGTGATGGGGAACTCCTTGCATCACGAAAGCGAAAAGGTCATCGAAAATTACCTCGAAAGAATCGACTTCTGCTGAAGGTCCCGAGGCGGCCATTTGCCTGAGATAATTTTACATCATCATCTGCCTAGCCTTTTCCCAACTACGTTGGGGTCAGCTTCCAGTCTAACCGGATGCAGCTGAATACCAGTATTTTATATGGAGCGACTGCCTATCTGACCTCCACAACCCAGTAATTGGGTGATACGATACCCCTTGGTAAGACTGGTTGTCAGAGTTTCGGGCTTCTGACGACCCGTAACGACTGTCAAAGATCCACGAATGACAGCCGGGACCAACGGCTTAACGTGCTTTCCGAGGCACGGAGGAGTCTCGGTACGTAAAGATGGTCACCCATCCACAGACCAACCCCGGCAAGCGTAGCTTAACCTGATGGATCGACCCGTGCGGCAGTTATTACTTAGCCACGAGCTCCTTCTGCCCTGAGCTGCTCGAGCCTGAGATAATTTTACATAATAAATGAATAACACTAAATATTCGATTAAAGAAAAAGGAATTAAGATATTGTTACATTTTGTGTAATAAAAAAAAAAAGTTAGGAACTTCGAATTGGATCACCCTATATTTATATATATAACATCATCATCATCATCGTCATTTCAGCCATAGGACGTCCACTGCTGAACATAGGCCTCCCCAAAGGGGGGGGGGGGGGGGGGGTATGTATGCTGCCCAGTCTCCAGTAAGTTCTTTAGTCGCCTTTTACAACACCCATGGGAAGAAATAGGGTAGCACTTTATAAAAAAAAAAAAAAAACGGTTTCTAATTAAATGCTATAATTATAGCAATCAAATTAGAAAACTTCGCTCCTTGAATCAGAGGAAGTTAAATTTTCTTAAATTAAACTATAACTGGAATAAAGTTCCAGAGAGCAATTTAGTTATAAAAGTCTCGTATTGAAACATTCTATAAAGTAAGATTAAAAGTTCTTTAATTTAATTGCCATTTTCGTCTGATATTAGACAAACTTCCTCAATGCCAGTCATAAGAGAATTGAGGCTGGTCGCCTATAGATAGCAGAATTTAATTTGGCTTATTCTTTGATCTGTTGAGCTATTGATAGTGAGAGGAAGTGGTCTTAGTCAGCACTTGGTGCTCTATCTTAGCTTATTGATTTGAAAACGATGTTAAATTCAACGCAATGTATTATCTGAAAATGAGATTAAGTTTCTAAGGTCTCAAAGAGGTTAGATGCTGATTTACATTGATCCAGTAGCTATGATTCCAACTCCCGAATTCAGAGATTGAATTGATATTTGACCAATGTAAACACTCTTAAGACCCAATTTACACGATGCAAGTTTCTTATCTTGGGCATAAAATAAAAAAGATGCAATAATGTCTTGCTTCGCTTAAGTACTGTTTAGACGATGCTACTTTTATTGTTACTTCAATTTATGGCATGCCACAGGAAATAAAATCGAACCATTAAACCAGGCTTTAATCCAGTCCAGTATCAGCAAACCGCTAGATTTGAAAAGAGTAGCTCCGCTTATTGGTCAGATATCAGTGCTACTGGATTAAAAACTGGATACTAGTTCAATCAGGCTACGATTGGTTTGAAGGAATCCTTTATTATTTATATTTGGCAATTTCTACTGCTGAGTATGAGGTCCTGGGTCACAGTTCCCAGATCAGGCAAAATATAATTGAGGTTTTCCATCAGGAATTTCTCAGCAGCTCGGAGTCTGAATTTATGAAGACCACTAACACCGTACTACTAAACCTAGAGCTATCATATTCATGACAAGCGCTATTCAAGTGAGAGAGGTGTTCGTGTTAACTCGGTGATATTAATATACGTCTGCGCGAACTATGGACCGGCCACCTAACATGCCTCCGGACATGGGCCACAGAACTAGTGCTCTAAGTCACTCTAGAATCGATATTAGAAGATTACTTAACATTTGAGAGCAATCGTGGTCCAGTGGCAACAGCCATGACTTGCGAGTTGTAGGTCGTAGGTTCGAACCCTGACAGGCGCAGGCGTATGTCCTAGAACTAAAAATTCTAAGACATGTGCCATCTACCAACCCGCATTGGGCGCGCGTGATGGATTACGGCCCATCTCTCTTACGGAGAGCATTGTGTCCCATCAATAGAAACAATTATGTATATAGGATGCTTAAGCTATGAAAGTCCCATGTGAAAGGAGGCAGTCCGAGTCCCTTCAAACCCTTGACTTGTCAACATTGTTTATCAAAAAAACATTTCAACTAAATATTGCAGCTTCCTTGTCGTTCAAATTCAAATTTAAAATACAGTTTTGTATTCGTAGGAGCTCGTGGCTCAGTAATAACTGCCGCACGGGTCGATCCATCAGGTTAAGATATGCTTGCCGGGGTTGGTCTGTGGATGGGTGACCATCTTTACATAACGAGACTCCTCCGTACCTCGGAAAGCACGTCAAGCCGTCGGTCGCGGCTGTGATTCGTGGATTTTTGACAGTCGTTACGGGTCGTCAGAAGCCCGAAAATCTGACAACCAGTCTTACCAAGGGGTATCGTATTACCCAGTTACTGGGTTGTGGAGGTCAGATAGGCACTCGCTTCATGTAAATACTGGTATTCAGTTGCATCCGGTTAGACTGGAAGCCGACCCCAATATAGTTGGGAAAAGGCTAGGCAGATTGAAATACAGTTTTATAAAGAAGATTTTATTCGGGAAGCTAAATATTACAATTAGTTTTATCAAAGTCAAAATCGTCAGGCTTTGTAAGTGTGATTGCACAAACAGAATTTTTCATATTGTTAAGTTAATAGTTGTTGCCCGCAATTTAGTCTGCAATCCAGAATAAAAAGTAGCCTGTGTCCTTCTCCAGGGCCTCAAGTCTGCTATTACAATAGTGTCATAATGGTCCATCATTGATTTCATAATTGTTGATTTTGACAAGTTTGGTATTACTAAACTAACTACTACACCAATACTAACATATTATTATTGACGTCATTATGACTTTCCAATGGTCAGCCACTGATACTCCATTGAAAGAAATGGCATCTATTGGTAATCTCGTACATAATGAAAAATGAATGACTGACTTAGGCGGTAATCTGCTAAAATTTTGACAGTTCCTTTGATCAGTGACCTACTATGTGAACGTCATTGTGCAGTCATTTCTTTCAATTTGTTACGAGTATCGTGTTTGTGGAATACAATGATCAACCAATGATCGACCATTATGAATTTAGCAGATTACGAGCTTTTAGCAAAATGACAATGGGATCGCGTTGGAATGACGAATTTATAAAAATAGCAGACTTGGGCCCCAGGTCATGGTCTACACATGTACCAAATTTCATCCAAATCCGTTCAGCCGTTTTAGCGTGAAAGCGTAACAAACAATAAACAAACTCACTTTCGCATTTATAATATTATAAATACGAGTACAATAGTTAGGATTATTTACAACATCAATTAATTACTTTACGATTAATTTTGATGAGGTTATATTTACCATTTATTTTAATTAAAACTTTTGAGACACTTTTGAATTGTCAAGGAATCGAGTTGGTCAGTATCGTTTTTCTTCGCTGTTGCTTGTTATACTATTCCAGGTCTGATTTTGGTGCCTGCCAATTTAGATCTTCGTGTATGTCAGCAACATAACGGCCTAATGACTGAACACTCAACTGTCGTGTCATCTAAGTTATAGCAGACGTGTTAGCGGTAATACGACTTCTTCAATAGTTTAACTCTCATCATCTGCCTAGCCTTTTCACAACTACGTCGGGGTCAGCTTCCAGTCTAACCGGATGCAGCTGAATACCAGTATTTTATATGGAGCGACTGCCTATCTGACCTCATAGTTTAACACAATAGTTTAACTCTGATGTTAAATTATTAAAGGACTATCTTTTCACCGTGGTTTCACTCGTATTTTTGGGGAACTACTTCATGTACCCGAATAAAAATATTCTATATTTGAAAGCAGTTTATGGGCTTTCTATGTGATAAGTATCGTCCTAATCCTAAAATTTACAAACTTTTATTGCTTGAATACGAGGCTTTTGGTTACTGTGTGTGTACGTGTGTGTTTTTTTTTGTAATGGGCGTTTTGTTTGTGCAGAGTTTAAAAAAAAACTGTCTTTTCTTTTTTTCTAATCCGTTCAACCGTTTAGGCGTGATTGAGTAACAAGCATCTTCACAATCTTTTACAATATACTAAAACTATTAGCTTTTCCCCGCGTCTTCGGTCGCGTTAATCTAGATTTTTCTGGATGAATGGTACCCTATGTTCTTTTCTGTATCTCTAATACTCAAAATCAGGATGGCGACCAACCGATTATCTTTTAAAATTAATGTTCGCGAGCACATTCGCAAGAAGCTGCGCAAGGCAGTATCATTACAACGGTAATGTTTTCCCATTGTTTGTCTATTTGTTCTTATACCATTTATATTTAATAGGTGTATTTATTATATTTATAGTTTTTAATAGGTATATAAGTATATCTTTATATTTAAATAAATATTTTTTCCTCAATTCTCGCTATTGCACCTAACACTGTTTGACTGCATCACCCAAAGGTTGACTGGTAGAAAATACCTGTGGGATTTAGTTTGAAGTATTAATAAATAAATAATCCTGCGGCCGCATCTGCGTCTAGCGTGACGAAGCTTCGCACAGTGATACGATACACGCAGATGTGACCAAGCATAATCGGTTATCGTCGCGATAGTTCGAGCTGCGAAGCACTTGGCGGGTGGCGGAACATAATAAACGTGGCGAAGCCGCTAATGTGACCACCGCATTAGCGCGATAACTTTTAAGCGAGAAAAAATATGTTCGGCACGCATTGCTTTGTCGCGATAGACGCAGATGCGGCCGCAGCATGACAACGTATGTATGCAATTATGATGATCAGATCGAAATAAGAAATATAGAAATCGGGTAAGTAGTAGTAGGACGTGAAAGCGTAACAAACCAACAATAATAAAAAAAAACAAACTCACTTTCGCATTTACAATATTAGTTAGGATAATGTGCGGATGGCAACGCATGAAATGCGTTGCCATCCGCAATAATTACGAATTCTAAACCATTTAAAGGATGAATTTTAAAAAAATATTCCTTTGTACTCACCTTAGTTATAAAGCGAACTCTTGTGCATTTTGTTTTAGGTTGTACGTAGTCTGTCAATGTTTTTTTTTTATAAAGTAGATTTCATATCAGAGCATTTCATAGCTAAAAGTAAATCATAAAGATGGCATTGTTACCGATTTTCTCACAGAATTCCTCTAAAAACGAATCTAAGCATCGCATTTCACTTGACCCATTTTTCCTGTCTTCGTCAGGTCATCAATCTTTTGGTGCTTTTAAGAATACCAGCTCTCTTCAGATTAACGACTGCCCCTGATTGAAGTCCAATCAGTGGCCCCCACAGGGTAGTTTGTCCTTTTCTGATATCCAATTATTTCATTTTGTACGACAGTGTAGTTTATAAATCTAATTGTATTTTCCAGGTAGAGCATGTTGTTGTTACATTTGAGAACTGAGGACCTGAAAATTTATATGTTTTTATTTTTTATGAAGGAAAAATAAATAATAGTCGTTGTAGTGCCGATTTTATTTGTTATCATTCACAACAAAACATGTTGAAATCTCTATTTTCTGTCAATGTTCCATACAATGTTTGACAGGAACTAGAGATTTCAACATGTTTTGCTGTGTAAGCGCACAGTAATATATAATTGCAACAAAATCCAATCAACGTGGTCTTCTCTTTCGCGTCACTATATATAGAATTGCTCGCTGTTGAATTACTTACGTAAATTATGAAACACAGTGCGATGCCCCATAAATTTCTACGTTGACATGAAAATTAAAGATAGCAAACGGCAAATTGATTATCTTCTTTCCCCACAGGCTTTTAATATTTAAAGATCCGCGTTCTTTCAATCGTAAATAAAGACTAAATAAAAGTTTATTTAGTTATTAGTAGGGATCTTCAAGCAGCTTACAGGAAGTCTATAATATAATGCTCTCTCTAGCTTTATTACATTGTATTGTATCAAAATATCAAAGGAAATTACGAACTTTGGGTTTCGTAAAAGGTAACTAAAGGATTAGGAATGTCAAAGGAGATTAGCATCAATATAATATTATTGCGCTGTGCCCATCGACAATCCGTTTACTTTAGCTGGATGGCAGGCACTTTATGTAAAACTGGAAGCCGACCCCAAAATAGTTTTATTGTTGGGACAATTCTAAGCAATGATGTTCCTTTGTGACGGATTGTAATATAATATGTAAGGTCTATTCAAATCTTTGTTCCCAATTTATGTTATTTCCAAACATCAACTTTATTTAAGTGTAAATAAATGATTTCAGACTGAAAAGTACTTCAAAAAAAAAAATTCAAAATTCAAAAGTCATTTATTCAAACTAGGCTGAGAATCAGCACTATTCAAACATCAAAATAACTTAAGACAGACCCCCAAAACGCCCACCCTTCACCACTTCCTAGTGCTTTTGCTGGGAAGAAGAAGTGGCGCAACAAACTCCCCAGCAGCACAGCTGTCGGTTCAGTTAGAAAAAAAACATGATTCTATACAATAGTATACCAGATAATTTACATTACGCAAAACACAATTTAAATTATAAATTAATTAAATAGCCATATGACAGCTAGCACACGCCAATATACCAACCAAAAACATCGAGAACTATACTCAAGCACTACCTGTGGAAAAGGTAACGAAATTGTAGCGCAAACTGCACCTTACAGTTGTTTTTCCTAACACTAGTGCAAGTGTCTCTTTACATGTTTGACAAATAAATTGCGAACGCAGATTATAGGCAAGTATAGGTACTGTAGGAATGGAATTAATGCATGACGGCGTGAAAGAGCTGAAAACTAAGGTGTAAGTGAGACAGATCACGTATGCCAAAGAAGTGTGCTTGGGATGACGTGGAAGATATTTAAAAGGTAGAATGACAGTTGTTTTTGAACAGACATAAAGGTGTAATTTTTTACAATGATATTTTATGTTTTACACTAGTTTATTTACAATAATAAGTAATCAAGTTTTTCATCTGATCACATAGATATAGTTTTCGCTAAAAAAAATACTGCAGCAGTACTTAATAGACAATCCATTAGCTGTTCAAGTCTTTATTAAATCCTTAATAATGCTTTGTGTGACCACTACTCTAGAAACAACAACCAGCAGACAGAATTTTTAATGACTTCAGATAGCAACACTCACTCATTGTCTTTCTGGTTGGGCAGAACTTAAGAACGTTTTATACTAAAAGTTGGCAACGTCGCAAATACCTATAGTTGTCAAATATTTACCTGTTTAGAATACTTTGGCAATATTACTCTATGGAAATATGAAATGTGGCTAACTAGTGAACTAAAATAGACACACCGAACACATAACACCGAACACACACCGAACACCGAATATTTAGTTTTAAATGTAAAAAAGCATTTGTAAACTTGCCAAATGCCTTTTTACGTCTAAAACGGTTACAGCATCAAATTTAGTGCTATAATTTTATTGCAATTTATTATTAATATTCTCGCCAGTCATGCATGAGGTTGTGGGTTCAAATCCGAGCAAGTACCAATGTGACTTTTTTAATTCATATGTCTATCTGAGTTTATCTTGGTCATTATTTACATCGGTCAAGGGAAACATCGTGAGGAAACATGGACTTATAGTTAAGATAAGTCTGAAATCACCAACGTCTTGAGCAAGAATGGTGATCAGTGCTCGTGCCTTCTCTGTATGAGAAGAGGCCTTTGTACTGCAGTGGGACAGTAATAGGCTAGTATTATTATTATTCAACCGTAGACAGTGTATTTCGATACATGTACGACTCTTTTTTTTACGACTCGTAAGTATAAGTTTCATAGCGTAAGTTGTTTAGTATGATGGATAAATTTAATCACCCCCTTGACGAAGGCAGGTGACTAAATTACCACGCTGTATTGTGTGTGTTACATTTCAAAACAAAGCCATCATTTTGATTGTCAGAAATATCGTTGTTGTATAACAGAATTCGTCCTCTATATCTCCAATAAACAAACGTATAGTACCCAGTTCAATTAAAGTGTGAATGTTGCCCGCAACGTTGACACTCACAGTTTGAATAACGACTCACTGGGGTCTTTTTAGCGAACCATGTTGGATTTTAAAAGCCCCGTCCAATAAACGAAGCCTGTATTAAATACCCCCGGGCAATATAGCTCCGGTTTCTAACATTTGTAGTTTCCAATGTATCTTTAAGTTTTTTTTGCTGCTGTTGAAGCGGTAATATCAGGAAAAATCCAATTTCTTTTCAATTTACATGCAATGATACGGTTCTTTCAGGCCTATTATATTTTAGAGCGGGTAACATGGAAAATCTCTGCTTATACTCCTGGGTACTTCGGAATCGGTTGTAGGGTTAGCCGGCCTGTCGTCGCCGGCTCTTGATGTCGAGATGTCATGTCTGTGAGCCTCCGCACCGGTTTCCTGCTGCCCGGGATACGACTTTAGTTTGTGCTCAGAATATTATCGGATACTCAAAGCCGACACGTTGAGCCGGCTTAATCCGGCGCTGCCATGTCAGTGTATAAAGCCCTTTGGTTCACGGGATGTTGCAATGTTTGTAGACGATTAACGAGTCATCATTATCATACAGGGTTATTTTAAATTGGCTAGCTAAACTCCTCAGATACGATAGATGGTGGGTGGGATCTAAACACGATACATAAAATATAAAAAGGCGTGATAATTAAAATATGCATGCTTATTAGTCTAATTATTTATTGAGGTGTGTGTGTGTGTGTGTGTTTTGAATATGAGAACGCTGTAGGCTTAGTGGACTATATATTTGTTGACCTTAATTATTTTGTTAAGTACCTGGTACTTGTTGAAAGACCTACTGTCCTCCCATACCTAATAACACTGTTATTTTAAAATATTGTAAAAGCCAATTATTTTTAAAAGATTAACCGTGGAGTTTCTTGCCGGCTCTTCTCCATAGGAAACGACTAATTGGAACCGTGCACCTAGCTTCTGACGTTTCATAAGTGCCCATGTAGGTTTATGTGTTAATCGCATTGAAAGTGTTAAGGAAGTTTTTGAGGTACATTCAGTATAGATCTAAAATCTATTTACCTGACTATCATAGTTGTTGCAGGAAGTTTCACATTCTTCCACTAATCGAGCGGAGAAAAATTGCTGACATGACTTTTCTGTTCAATTAAGCTAATGGTTCAACCGATTGTTCTGAACTGCTTGGCAGAATTGGGCTACGTGTTCCATAATTTACCTTTACCTTTAGGAATCATGATCCTCTGTATGTTCCCTCTGTACGGTGTATAGACAATACTATATATAGACAAAACTCTTATACTATTAGAGCTAGCAGGTCATACAACTCATGTGTCAGAATTTTGATGATCTGGACTTATTCACCACCAGTGTCAGTAAATTAAAAAAAAACGATGTGTAACCGCTTCTTCGAGGATCACTGACACTTCTCATGTTCTATTTTTTATTATTCGCTCCGAGTACTTTTACTTCTTACTTTCTCTTACCTGTCTACTGTCTCTTGTTTTATCCTAATTTTGTCAGAGAAAACTTGTAATTGGCCTTCTTTCACTATTGTTCACATAATATGCATAACCTAGCTGTAAGTTTTCTTAAAAAAATAAAAAAAATATATATATAATTTTTTCTTTTGAACGTTTGAAATTGTCAAAGAAACAAAGAGGGGGGCGGGAGGGGTGCATTGTGATGGGAAGATAAAGTATTGATGGATTGTGATTAGAACATGAACAAGGTCAAGTACCATATAATCAATGTAGAGAACATGAATGAATTAACTACAAATTATTGCACACTAAAACTACCTGCTCGCCAAGTAACAAACAGACGAGTAATCACTATACTACGTTTTTATGGAAGAATGACCGACTAGCGTACCCTTAAGAGTATTTTAAAGGGCCTGCCCTCGGATTCCGATACGTGTATCTAGGCGTGTAACGAGTAAAAATATTCGGTGATGGGACAACTGATAATTCTCTTTGAAATGACGTCCTAAAACTAGTTCAGTCATTTGGTAGTTTTATCTGGAAAAAATTCCGGGAGTTTTAAAAATTGGTATTTGTTGAGGTGAGGTAATTAGCGCGATTTTTTTGTGGTATTCCCACACGCTATCCTTGATAGGCTAAGATAAGATCATACATTTGTGGTTTTTTGTGTTTTATGGACCAGCACCCTGATTACATATCACACTTTCAATCACAATCCGAGAGTTTGGAAGGATATTGCTTCATAGGTTTGAAAAATTGGTATGATCAACAATGACAAAAACATATTGCGGTTAATTGTCAATTTATGTGCGTTACACAACTACCCCGCTGGATCTGTAAGCCGATTTTCATATTGACTTTACCATCAAGTTATATTTTTGAAATCGCGATATTTACTAAAACAAATCCTAATTTATTTCCCCGCACGGCAGACCAGTTTCCCAGAAATAGACGTGATAACAGTCAACTCTGTCAACATAGGTCTCGGACTGCATTTATGCGCAAGAGTGTTTTTTGGATGGCTCCCATTATTTACAATAACCTTCCCAATGGGATCCTGCCGTTTTACCGAAAAGATTTTGCCAATATTTCACTACCCAAACAAATTTTTGCAACCTTTTTTTATACCAATGCAATGTTTGGAATTATTTTAGTACGCACATTTTCATTTGGTCAAATTTTTACTTGGCAGAATATTATCAAGGATAATATCATTTAGGCATTTGGTCTTTAATATAATTATTTATTACAGCAAACAATCTTTAGACAATAAACGTTTCGTCATACGATTTGGTATGACAAAAATATAAAGGTTAGGTTAGGTTAAAACTGTGACCAACGCACGAGCCGAGCGAGCGAAGCGAGCGGTGCCGCGGCAGCGGCCGGCGAGTGCCAAAAACGACTAGATTATATAGAAAGAAACCATCGAAAAACAGGCTACCCGAAACTGAACTAGTTACACGAAATTAATTATTTAAAAAAAATCTACTAAATATTTGGCAAATTTTATTTTGCGTAAAATGAGTTATTCCAACTGAAATATTTGACTACATAAAAATTGGTAAAAGTTCTAGTTGGTAAACAAGTTATTGTATAAACGTTCACATGCTAAACATTAGGTTTGCGTTACAATTATTTGTAAAGAGATTTTTTGCTAAGTAATAATTTGGCAAATGAAATTATGCGAAAAATTGTTTGGGAAGTGATAATTTGGCAATTTCTTTTCGATGAAACAAGGGAGACCCCCTTCCCAATAGCTGGAAAGAGCTAAGAGTAGTAGCATTTAAAAGGAAAGTAAAATCTTTTTTAGCTAGTAAAGCATACGATATGAATGAATTTTTAAGTGACTCATTTTAAAATGACATGCTTTTTTATAAATTAATTGAATCTGAAATGTATGTAATAATTAATGAATTTGATAATGATGTTTGTATTGAATAATATGTTGGACCTACGTTGATATTATTATGTTTATTTTTATTTTTGATAATTGAATATTTGACAGTTTTGTAAATGAATTAATTATGAATCAATCAATTTATTTTTATTTGTTATTTATGTCAGCATTTCCTTGTTCTAATTTTTTTAATTCTAATTTGGTTTAATATTTGCACACCATGACAATATGGTAAACATGTTAGCACAACTCCATGTACTTATTACACCTTGCATGCATTTTTTTATAATTGTATGTACACACATATTTGAGCAAATATAGTTATCTGAATCTGAATCTGATTGCATCTTCAGCGAAACGTCACAAATATAAATAAAATTCTCACCTTACTCACATACTTTCGAAGCTCAGTAAAACGAGCGAGCGTACCCTACCCGTAAGCACTAATCGTAGAGCAATATCCGACGTAAGATGCACACGAGTTCTTCCGGAACCACCCGATGTATTCCGAAAGCTAAGAAGATTGTCGAAACGGAAAATATTGGCATTTATACGGTGTTATGTTGCCTACCTGTTTGAATATTGTGTTTATTTATGCGCATGTGATAAGAGGGCGTATGTAACTGTACATAATTCGTTCAAAAGTTGGTTTTATGACAGGAATGTGGAGTATCGAACTTTTTACTTTCATGTAGGTCCTTGTAGAACGAAATCAGTTCAAAATACTATAGTTGTTGCCACCACGCTAATTGCGTAACACACGATCGATCACAATCCATTGCTTAAAAACTTCGAAAAAAAATCTGCTCTACAACGTAAATAGCGCAATGAATGTTGTTGAACTGTCAAAATGAAACAGATTAATCTTAATGGTTTGATTGTTTACGCAATTAGATAGCTGATTCTATTCTTAATAGCTGAAACATAATGAATTGGTAATCATTAGTGCTACCGTTTTTCTTTATTTATTCTAAATTGGTTTGATTGTAGTAAGTGTCGTTCTATAGTCTCTGCCGAGGCCCATAAAAAAGGCGTGTATTTATATATGTGGTTTTTACTTCCAGCATAACGTACAACCAATTTCGTACAAATAGTTTTCCCGAAAATAATCACCTAACCATAAAAAATATGTTAGTATTTAAACGAACTTACATGAACTATCATAAACCTCAAAGTAGTAACTATTTGACAGTTAACACTCTACGACCCACTTATTTCTAGCAATTTATTAGTAAGTACTGTGTGCAAAAGAAATAAAAACACTAGCAGGGTTCTACATGGATTCTACCCATGTACCCTGTTAGTGTTTTTATTTAAATAATATTATGACATAAAAAGTTGCCTTTATAGCAGAACTTTTTATGTCATAATATTATTTTGCATAACAGCGGATAGCTTAAACTACATTTCGCAGAAAATCGTTTGGCATACACTCATTTATCATACATACAAAACTCATAATTTTGTCAGAATCATCTTTAGGCATAAATTTCATTTCATAATAATTAAAAAGCAGAACCATCATACTCATATCGCAGAAACTTCATAGAAACATGCTAACATGTAAACAAGCATACACCATGCATGCAGCAAGTATGCAGCATGCAAGCGTGCATGCAACATGCAGCAGGCATGGTTTCTGTCACCGCTCCGGCACTGCGGGGCTGCGGTGGTCCCACGCGAGCATATCGTCGCAGATGGTTTTAACGCTCACACCACAGCCACCGTGCCTACGTGGGCTTAAATTACAATCTAGGGGTAGGGCAGACGCTCGACGAGGTGGGCAAGCTCTTTGAAAGAGTCATTGCAGACCGCCTTGTCGGGCGGCCGGTGCGGATGGGGCCGGATTTGGCGGAGAGCCAGTTTGGTTTTCGCAGGGGGCGCTCCACGGTGGACGCCATCATGCGCGTGCAAGCCCTCACGACGGGGGATGTGGTAGCTCGGGGTGGGGTCGTTTTGGCGGTGTCTCTAGACATCGCCAACGCCTTCAATACCCTGTCCTGGAGTTGTCTCAGGGAGGCACTCCGGTATCACCGGATGCCGACCTACCTTGTCGTGTGGTCGAGGCCTATCTGACGGACAGGGCCGTCATCTACCCCAGTCACCAGGGAGAATGGAACCGGCGAGAGATGTCGTGCGGTGTCCTGCAGGGATCGGTCATGGGGCCGCATCAGTCTGTGAGACATCGGATACAACTGGGTGCTGTGCGCCAACCTCCCCAGTGTCGTCAGCGTCGTCTGTTACACTGACGAAACGTTGGTCCTGGCTCAGGGGAGGTCACACCAGGCGGCTGCTGAACTAGCGACACACGGGGTTGCGACAATCGCGGCCAGAATCCGGCAGTAGGGACTCGAGGTGGCACTGCACAAGTCCGAGGCCATGTCTTTTCACGGTCCTCGGAACGCGCCACCGTCGGGTTTCCAAATAACGGTGGGGGGGGTTCACATCGGCGTCGAGTCGACGATGAAGTACCTGGGACTCGTCCTCGACAGTCGGTGGAACTTCGTGGAGCACTTCCGACGTTTGGTTTCCAGACTGGAGCGGGCCGAGGCTGCCTTGATGCGGCTCCTGCCCAATCTAGGGGGTCCAAACGCCTCCTGCCGGAGGCAATACGCGGGGTTCGTGCGGTCTATGGCCCTTTACGGGGCACCAGTGTGGGCGCGTTCGTTGAGGCGGCGGCCAGCCCGCCGGATGACCGCGTCCCAGAGGGATCCCGATACCGCACGGTCTCCGGTGAGGCAGCGAGCCTTCTTGCTGGATTGCCGCCATGGGATCTGGAGGCAAAAGTCCTCGCGCATATTTGGGAGTGGCGTGAGGAGGCGAGACGTCGGGGCTTGACTCTGATGCCGCGAGAAATCGCGGCACAGACAGAGCTCTGGCGGGATCTCATTGCGTCATGGAGAGTGCGATTGGCGCAACCCAGTGCTGGGCATGCCACTATTGCAGCCATAAGTCCCCTCTTTGAGGAGTGGCTGGAGAGGCGGCGTCCTCACCTTCCGCCTGACGCAGGTCCTCACCGGACATGGCTGTTTCGCGAGGGTCCTATTCAGTATCAGGCAGGAGGAAACGCCCGGGTGTCATCACTGCGTGGATCGCCCGGAGGACACGGTGGAGCGTACGGTGGAGGTCTGCCCGACTTGGGCAGAGCACTACCGTGTCTTCGTGGAGGCGATCGGTGGCGGGGATCTCTCGCGTCCGGCCCTGGTCCAGGCCATGGTACGGAGCGAGAGGGTATGGGAGGCCATCACCTCCTTCTGTGAAGCAGTAATGCTCGCGAAGGAGGAGGTGGAATGCGTGAGGGAGAGGTGAAATTCGCGCCCTCACGCCCCTAGCCGCCGCAGGAGGAGACACCCTGGGCGTCGGGAATCGATAGCAGATTCCCGGCCACCATAGGCGCGGGCTTGCGGATGGTGAGCAATGGGTAGTTTGGGTAGCTCGCCATCCGGTAAGGACCAGGCCCGTGTCGATGGCGCGTTGTGTTCCACGCGCACCTCAAAGAGATGTCAGCGACTGAAGGGGTCCGATGGGACCGATGCCTGCCAGGGTTGCGGGAAAGTCCGAAAGGGATACCGTGGCCCCTGGCATTGCACAGGCAACTGCGATTCGTCACTAACTTTTGTAGCACAACATTATAATAATATTCACTTTTTAAGACAATATTTTAATTTAATGTAAGATTAAAAATGCTATTTTATAGAAATGGCTTAAGCCTAATAAAATTATTTCAAATAAAATTCTGCCATCTTAAAAGTATGCTATTCTAAATGCGGTCATATAAAGATTCGGGCAAACAATAATTATATTAAATAATTTTATTCCATTAAAATATTCGTTTAAGAAGATTATGCCAAGTGTGTTATGCCAAATTAATTTTGGAGCATCAAGATTCTGCCAGATAGCAACCCGTTCTACATACCTCCGAATTCAAAGAGAGTATCTAAGATTTTTTTAATAGATTTCTTAAAGACTAGTGTTACGTTACTGTCGTCGTCACCTTGTGTATATTATTAAGTACAAGTATGTAAAGGAAAAAAAAAGTAAGAGCTCATCGGGCATCAAAAACTTATAGATTGCCTGAAAACAATTTGTGCATAAAAATAATTACTCGTACAGGCACACTATCAATAATAGGCTAGTTGACAATAATAAAAATACGATTTAAATTACCAAATGTTAGAAGTAGCGAATGTGACATCATATTGAATGGAGAAAAACTGGAATTTATTAATCAAACAGTTTTCCTTGGAATCACGCAAGACGAGACATTTCAATGGGGACCCCATATAACATCTCTCGCGAGCCGGCTAAGCTCGGCCGCTTATGCTGTTAGAAAGATAAGACAGTTAACAGATGTAGAAACCGCGCGTTTGGTCTATTTTAGCTACTTCCACAGTATTATTAAATTATATATTATATTATATGTCGTATGGCATTTTACTGTGGGGTCGGGCTGCTGACATTGAATCCATCATTGTTTTACAAAAAAGAGCTGTCAGAGCCATTTATAATCTACGTCGTCGCGAATCTCTCAGGGAACTATTTAAAAAGATTAATATTATGACGGTACCTTGCCAATTACTTTATTCAAGTATGTGAGAAAAAATCTACATCTTTTTAATAAAATAAGTGATAGACATAATTTTAATACTAGAAATAAAGATAAAATAGATCAACCATTTTTCAGACTATCTAAAGTAAATACATCTTTTATGGGGTACTGTGTTAAATGTTACAACAGAATACCTTGTGATATATTAGAATTAAATGAAAGAAAATTTAAAAATCAGATAAAAAGTACACTTTGTAAACAAGCATATTACAAATTAGAGGATTATATCCAAGATAAAAATGCTTGGAAACATTCTGGTCCTGCTCCATAGGACAATTCAGAATCTAGACAAAATCGTACTGGTTGCTAATTGTATTGTATATTTTTTTTTTTTTTGTGATTACTTGAACTCACACACTGACTTATTATTAGTATTACTTATTATAATGTTAGAAATAAAGTATAATTTTACAATGTTTGTAAGTATGTGAGCACCATGCATCTATCACATAATTATGTCATTCCTTCATTTTTCATTCTTTTTACCTATCGTGGTATAGTAATCTTATTCTAGGTGCATTGTTTTCACATATAATTATATAATAGTGTATACAAGATATAATGATTTTTTTAAAAGAGTGATGGTGGAGTTTCTTGCCCATTCTTCACCATACGAAAACTACCTTTTGGAATGGGCGACTAGAATCAGTTATTATAATTTTTTGTAAAGTTTGACGTTCAAAAGTGCCTTTTTTGTGCCTAATTGCAATAAATTATTTGACTTTGACTTTCCCATCATGACGGAATTTGCTGTTTTGTCAATCACAATAAATATTACGTTATAAAAAAGAAATATTTTTTCTGTTAATTCGATGAAATATTCTTATTTCGAGTTAAATAAACCAAAAGAAACGTAATTGGCTTCTCAAAAACTAACAACTAGCCTATTCTGATACTTTATTTAACATTAAGTCAGAGTTACATTATTAGGTAAATAACAGTTCCCTAAATATTGACATACGACATAATAATATCTATTCCTAATAACCTGCTTAATTATTTCTTTTGCCATCCGTACTATGAGTCTGTGAAGAGTTATCAAGGCGAAGTTTATTGATATTGCTCGGAGCTACAAGTATCGGGTAACATCTTAATCAATAGGCTACGGACTGATGTATCCACCGACACAACTCTTTGTTTATGTACCTATCTCAGTGGAACAGAAGTTATTATTGGGTACAATACAATTATAGTTTACTATGGTAACCTATAGTTCACTAGTGCAATCCACGACGACGCGCCACAGTCCGCGATACTGACTCTGTACTGTAAGCTGTACTTTAGTACGGAGCGGAGCGGAGTGGGGCTCGTCATCGTCGTGGATTGCACTATCTATACAACTCCTACTGTTTTGTAAAGGCTCATCAGTATTATGGCACATTTGTATTCCAAGATGGTTTTAGGATAAGGTATCGGCACAAGTTGCAAAACATTCAAATCATCATTTATCATTCATTCATTTCAGCCGATAGACGTCCACTGCTGCCCATAACATAGGCCTCTCCCAAGCAACGCCACTTCGACTGGTACTGAGCTTACCGCATCCAGCAAATTCTTGCGGCCTTCACAAGGTCATTGGTCCACCTTGTGGGAGGCCTTCCAACGCTACGTCTTCCAGTACGCGGTCGGCACTCCAGAACTGTTCGGCCCCATCGGCCATCTGTTATGCGAGCAATGTGTCTTGCCCATTGCCATTTAAGTTTGGCAATTCTTCGGGCTATGTTGGGACACTTCAAGAATAGCCCTCTCCATTGTCTCTTGCTTGCTTTGCTTGCTTTTAGCCTTCTAATAAGGCTCAATTTTTTTTCGAACTTATGAAGCTATGGATTAACAGTGTCCTTCAAAATCATTCAGATTGTGTTTGAAAGTGTGTTACGCAACTCGAGTGCAGGATTTAATTACTAGGAGATTGATCCTGTTCATCCTAGACTGGCTTTATGTTCTAAGCTAAACTTCTATTACCATTAAGTAAACACAGTAGTTGTAGTGTCGAACTATAACTACTGTGTTTCCCTAACAGAATACCCGTGAAATTTCGAGGGTTTATATTATAATATATTATTATATTTGTCGTGGTTGTAAGGCTAGTGGTCGCAAGCGCTACTGCTGAATGAGGTCTTTGGTTCGATTCCCAGGTCCGGCAAAGTGTCTTTGGGTTTTTCTTTCTGGAATTTCTCAGTAGCAGCCCGGAGTCTGGATTTGTGCCCAGTTGATGGCAATAGGCTCGCCCCCTATTACGTGGGACTTAAACCTAACTGGCGAAATGTGGGTGTACTATAGGTAGACCTCTGCTCAACCCTTCGTGGAAACAAGGCGTGATGTTATGTTTTGTTTGTCTTTGCCAAATCTGAGAATTGACCATTTCATGAAATGGTCAGCTAAAATTGGCCACATCGTTTAAACGTCAATGTTTAACGATATTTCAGTCGACGTTTGGCCATATCATGAATATAGGGTGTTCATGGTTTACGGTGTAGTAAAAATTGCCAAGTAACTGCGACTAAGTTGGAAGTAGCGCTCGCCAGCCGCTGCCGCGGCACCGCTCGCTAGTTTCAAACTCAACTCTCAAAAACTCAAAATCAAAGCATTTATTTCAATTAAACCATTTACAGGCACTTTTGAATTGTCAAGGGGTCAGTCAGTCAGAAATATGAAGCTAGTTGCCCATTCCAAAGCGTAGGTTCCTATGGAGAAGAACGGGCAAGAAACTCAACGCACACTCTTTTATATCATAATATTGTTACAAAATATTGGTTACATCATTCATGTTGAAATTATACATGTGAGAACAATGTAGAAGGACGTGCCCGTAAAAAGCGTCCGTAATAAAAAGATAAAAACAATTAAAAAATTAAAAGAAGCCGTAGCAGATACGAGATGACCAGTCCCTACTGATGGCGCCCGTTCACGAACATGACGCATGGATCAGCACCGTTTAGCTCAACAATTTTGAAGGGAACTTAACGATCCGACACACACGGCACCACCAGCGAGACATTTGAGTGAGCATGACATACTCTCAGCCGCCAGGGCACTAGGCATGAGACTAGTAGTACTACTACTAGTCTCATTTACCTACGAAATACATGGGAAAAGTTTTTGCGATTTCTGAACTTTCTAGTACTCAAACCTCAGTTGGCCCCATAAAGTTTTTGATCTTTAAAAGAAACAGGATCGATTGGCATCAAAAAAAGTTTTTGTGAAAACTGCAAATTTTCTTAAAATCTGTGAATGCAGTTCAAAATATTTCAAAACATTAACTACAGTCTCCTAAGACCGTTTTATTGTAGCGACAACGGTTAAGCTATCTAGCTGGTAGCTTACTGCCCCATCTCAAAAATCCACCTTGTAAATATATAAGTATAATTATATTAATTTATTCATATTCTTTATAACACCATTTTAAATTATGACTTCATGAGCTATCTGAATATCCTAGCCTAGTTCTTAAGGGGGAGGCGTGAAAATTGATTTGCTGTTACAATGTATAATAGATGCAAAGTTTTGATAATGGATGTAAAGCCAGAAATACACAATGCAAGTAGGTTGCACGCCATCATGCCATAACAACTTTTAATAGGTTAGTTGACTGATTTTGAAAAACCAATTAGTAATGTTCCTTGAAGTTTACTTACCTCAAAATATGAATATTTCAGCGAGATTTATGAACATTATCAGAACAAATTTTGTCGTTTTATAACGTAATTTAATGTTGAAAGTCAAAATGGGGCATTCCAAAATGGCGGCTCAAGTGACTTCAAGAATTCCATTCTGTACATCTGCGATTTTTTTTTACAGTGTTACTCACACAGAAACTTTATTTATTGCTTCTGACGGAATATTATATTCGTAAGACTTAATTAGCAACGTATTTAAATATTGAAAAAATAATATTCATAGTAGACAAATAATTTTATTATTTGGGTTAATGTCTACTTTGACAGCCGTGTAGGTAGACGATTTCCATTTCCTTATTATTAATGTGCCTACATAAAATATGACTAAATACTGCTAATTTAGTAGATGAATAATGAATACTTGTCACTTGCCACATTGTGCGAGAGGTGGTCCTTTCAAGACCAATACTTTCGTACGTCTATTGGTATTGCAAAAGAAACTTTATATCTGGAGTATAAAGTTTGCTTTTATTTACAATTTCAAACTGCCGTCTGAAAGTCACGTCGTGTCACGCTCTGCTCAATGTCACGTGAAGGGAGGGAAAAAAATACCACATAGTCCTCACATTCACAATAATTAAAACAATATCAATATGTATATAAAACTGGTATATTTGAATTATTTTACATAATAATAATAATGTCAAATTTTCTGGTTTTATTACAAGGCTTAGCAGAGCGAGCAAGCATGTGACTTGCTCTATAAATTCGAAAGGGTCTTGTTTGTAAATCACGAAAGACCAAGAACCAGATCTATGTCTTAATGGTACTAAAGAGACTTTCGCACATTGCGTGGGAAAGAAGACAGCTGGAATTTTCAAATCAGTCTGCCTAGCCTTTTCCCAACTTGTTGGGGTCAGCTTCTAGTCTAGCGGCTGAATACCAGTATTTTACATGGAGCGACTGCCTATCTGACCTCCACAACCCAGTAACTGGGTAATACGATACCCCTTTGGTATAACCGGTTGTCAGACTTTCGGGCTTCTGACGACCTGTAACGACTGTCAAAGATCCACGAATGATAGCCGGGACCAACTCCCGGCTATCATTCGTGGATCTTTGACAGCTGAACTTACTTTTCGAGGCACGTGCTCCTGTTTAGTCTATAATTAATAATCTTGGTAAAGCTACTTTAGCTAAGTTTAATAGTTGGCGAGGTAACATAAGTAAAATTCGCCAAAACGTATATTTTTCCAACACAAGTTATGTTTATATTGACGCGCTCGTAATTTGAGCTATGGAACCACTGAAAAAGTAATCAATCAAGTTGGTTTCAGGTTGCTTACTCAAGCTTCGATATAGCGCAACTTAAAATCAATAACAAGAGTTTATTAGCAACTTGCAAACAATCAATAGCTTTTGCAATAAAGTAGCATTTTGATTGGTTCCTGTTAGGGCATGTTGTCCGGATATCCGTCAAATTTACAGGGAGGTCCAAACAGTGACGTCACAAAAAAAAATAGATTCGTCATGCCCAAGGGTATACGGAAATACCCCATGTATGTCATACATAGTCGAAAGTTAGACATCAAATAAATAAAATAAAAAATACTACCTGGTTCCTAAATACTAGACTAAACCAGGTAGTATTAAAAAAAACAGAATTATTTATATAATATAAATAGAATGTATGTTTATTGTAGCTGTTATAGAACAGACAATCGTAAGAATTTTATATTTGAAACATAAGGTTTATATTCTGTTATTGAAATAAAATAATTTATATGATAATATTATTTTGTACCTACTACGTATACTTTAAGAGTTTCGTTCTTTATTAAGGATGAAAAAGTTTAAAATGTTGCAATAATGAAATAGTTAATGTTACTAACTTGTAAAATTATGGGTAGGTATTTCCTTGTTTTTATTAGATAAGTATGTACATTTTGAACGTTTTTTGTGATTTATTATTATTAAAGATTTATTTTAATTATGCCATTAAACATTCCACCACCTCCCTAGGCTTTTCCCAACTGTTGGGTCGGCTTCCAGTGTTCGTGTTTTAAAACAAAACGTTTTTAAATTTCATGATTCGTTATTATATATGATAATTATGTTAAAACATGATAGTGATGTTGACTGAGGAAAAAAATGAAAACCTATTTAGTCCGTCAGTCAGATGATTAAATATTAGACACGTATTTTTTGCTTTATCATAATAATAAAAAATGGTTTAGTTAAAACGCATTAAAGCTGGGGAGTCGATATCAACAGGATCGCTACGTCACAAGTCAGTATAAAATCTACCGGGGAGTGACGTAATGCCACATTTAACGTATTGTCTACTCAATGTATTGCCGTAATATTTTGATTAGGTACCTACGTAAAAAAAGAAAAATACCTGTCCAATATTTTTTAATAAAATAGCTAAAGGACAAAAAAAATGTTTAGTCAACATCCCTATTAATGGAGAGTTTTTGTAATTAAAATGACGATTGAAAATTTAGTCATGCCCTAGTTCCTGTTAATGGCAACTGAGAAAAATACAACTCAGAATGCTGTTGTTCGCAAACAAATAGTCCATGAAATCTTGTGTTGCACAACCTACAAAGCTATTGTTTTTTATCCATCGCACTGCAAAGTTCATTAAGTGAGGGCGTAGTAGGGCGTAAAATCGATGAGCGCCTCGGGGCCCTTGCGGCCGGTAAACCAATTTATGAATATATCGAATACGTCCAACGGCTACAGATCCTATGCTGATTAAACACTATAAGCAATCGGATCCAGAATCGCCACGAGCGTATGACTGGATGAGTTGACAGTTTGACACCTGCTTGATTGTGTACGGAATTGTACCCTCGGGGTTCTAAGCGTAAAGTCAAAGGGTACATTTCCTACACAGATTTATAAAACAACATTTTAGGACAGTTTATTTGTAAAAGTCAAACTCTGCTATCCTTTGAATTAAAACCAAAGCAATGGCTTCAGCTTGGAAGGAGAATTTCTGATCTTTATTTTCGTTATTACAGAAAAATTTAATTTGACGATCAAAAAACGTAACTAACGTAAATACTGCAGACTTTGTACCAACCTAGGGTGTATAATACCTCAAATTGTTTAGGATGATCCTCCGTTATATGGAAAATACTGCAGCATTCATTTTTAAATAATGTTAAAGTTGGGGATTAATGTTTGACGAAAACACGATTCCATAAAATTTTCTCGACAAAAAAAAATCAAAAGTTATCTCCAAACCAAACAATAAACCGCTGGTATAAAAAAAAATACTTCAAATTAGATCATGAAAATTTGCATAAAAACTGAACTAACTAAAAAAGCAGCGACAGTGTTTTTTTTTTTAAATTACCATTATTTTCGCCGTAAAAAGCAATTACCTAAACTATATTGGCTCCTTGGAGCCGCTAGCACACCACTCCGTCTCGCTCTCACTCAGTCCGCCAGCAGTACGGTGTGAGCGAGGTAAAAAGTGAATCTGAGCTGAGGCAGTAAGGGCTCTTAAATGCGAATTTACCACATTAATTTAATGTACCTAAGTGATTTATGTCTGAAAATATTCCGTCTGCCAAAACTTGCGGAAAGAAGTTGTGAAGGTTTTGTTATGTTTTCCTATCAAAATGATCAATTTCTCTTTCGATATTCCTTCCTTTTCGTAACAGCTTCATCAAAAATAGGTACATGATATATGTATGTACGTAGGTGATAATATAAATAAAAAAAAACACGCATGAGTTATTTTGTGTATTTCCTAACAGGTTCTCTAAGAAACAGAGTATGAACGTAACAATAAATAGTATTTCGGAAAATGTTCCTATTGTCTTTAAAAAGATAGCTTTAATGAGGTAAGAGAAAGCAACATTTTCAGTTTATTAGCTCATTACGACCTAAATAATGTTTAACGTTAAATATTTTGAATCAAAAACGCTTCGTTTATCGAAAGTATTTGTTTGTGCGTGCTTTGAAATTTGTTTTTAAGTAAAGGAATTTTTATAAGGTTTGTCATCTTACCCTGCGTGTACCAGGTGTAATACAAGGTAAGGAGACAAACCTTGATGAAAACGATAGTGCACTAAACTGTGTTTCAGCACTCCATAGCATGTTAACTGTTTTTAGGGCCTCATCAAAATAAAGTACAACTTCTCAATGAGTTTTAATTTTTTTATATGGTTACAATAAAAAAAAAAAAATGCATATAAAGCTATTATTTAAGTCATAACACATCTTACCATCGCAATTTTACCGTTGGCTATGAGTTTCAATTAGACAGCCGTTACGATTTAGCTGCTGATGATCTCTTAATGCCATTTTGCTTTATTTATTTATTGATATGGCACTTCAACGCCTTACTCACTAAAAATTACATACATACATACATAAACTCACGTCTTCTTACCATGGGGGTAGGCAGATACTACAGAACGCCACCTGCTACGATCCTTACATACTGCTTTTACCTCGTTTCAATTCATACATCTGGTCATACACGCACGCCAATTGCGAGTACTACGCACCTGTCGTTTCTGAAGAACATCACCAATAAGGTCAGTATATGTCCTCCTAGGGCGTCCCCTCCCGGCGTTTCCAGTCACATCTGCCATAAAAATACATTTTGATAGCACACCGTTTTCAATTTTTGTCACTACATCTGCTAAAATTACTAACTACACAAAAAAGACACACATCACAGTTTTAGGTATTGTGAATTCGTCACTTACGGACAGAAGTGCACGGCACTAGCAGTGAACTTAATTATTATAATTTTGACGTGTTAGATATCGTTAGTTGAATATGTTACAAATAAATAAAGTGAAAATGAGCTATGATCACAATGCGATAGGACATACATAACTAACAAAATAATAATAAAAAAAAAAATGGAAGTGGATATAATTTTATCAATAGGCGGCTCGTGTCGCTGAGAGGTATAGTCTCACTCCGGGCTGTTTAAAAGTCTAGTACGGGATTGACTTTTCATTTCCATTTCATATTACAATATCGACACGGAAATCATTATTTTATACTAACCTAAAACCCATTTCTCAGTTTTCCATCGAGCCAGAATAACCAAGCATTTCAACCCATTACCCAATTGCATGATTGCGAATTTTTCGTACATTTTGCTAAAATATATAAATCGATGCCTCTGTTCGACTATATCGCGCCGAAGTTTTATTATTCAGCTCAATGGATTGTGAAACTGATCGCAAATTCATTTTCCCTCTATATTTTTTCAGTTGAAAAAGTGGCATGGTAGAAAGTTCACTAATTTTTGTCGGGCACAGGTGCGTTCCAATTTCTACAATCAAAGTTTTTTTTTAGTCTGATGTTCATTTTCGGTCTATTTTTTTATTTATTTTTAGTAAAGTGGGTTACAGTTAGTTTTACATGACCTAAAGTCATATGTCCTTAGTATTGTGTTAAATAATGTGTATTATTCTGAATGTTCATTTATAATACATTTTTTTTGTCCTAAAACATTATTTTGCAAAAATTAGGTTTAGTCACAGAAACGAATCGCTGTAAATCCGACTCCACGCAGTCTTGTCTGCTCTACTACTAGAGTGTAATTTAAAATCGCGTAGGCGCGGAGGAGTGAGGCGGCACGCGAGTTGAGGAGCAGGTGGTTGTAACACTCGCCGCCGCGGCTGAGGCTGAGGCGCCAAAGCTACGGTGGTGAGCGTTAAACCCATCTGCGACGATAAACTCGCGTGGGACCGCCGGAGCCCCGCAGCGCCGGAGCCGTGGCAGAAACCATACCTGCTGCATGTTGCATGCTTGCTTGCAAGCTGCATGCTTGCTTGCATGCTGCATGCTGCGTGCTTGCTTGCATGCTATATGCTGCGTGCTTGCTTGCATGCTGCATGCTGGCTTGCTTACAAAAAACACATGTTCACAATCAACTGCTTTATTGAGTACATGTATAATATATTTATTTATGTATAATAAAAAATTATAATGCAAAATCTTGTATTTTACTATTTGAATTTAGGACTTATAACTTTTATTGAAAACGGATTTAGGACATATTATACATATTTAGGGATTTCAATTTTATGGCATGTGATATTAAGTTCGGGTAAGTTATCATTCGGACAAATGATGATGATTAGGACAAAACAAATTATGGCACTTTAAATTATGGATAAAAAAGTTAGGTGACACAATAGAGAACCGGGACTGGGAGTCCTGTATGCAGCTCTGCTAGTAAAGCTGTCTGTTAATCAACTAGATTTTTAGGATTCCGTACCCAAAGACAGTCAAACGAGACCCTATTACTAAACCTCCGCTGTCCGTCCGTCCGTCCGTCCGTCGTAGTCATAAACCGTAATAGGTAGACAGTTGAAATTTTCCGAGATTGTATATTTCTAATGAACAGGGTGTAAAGTTCACTCAGTTTGCATGTGATGTGATGTTGATGCCACACCGCTATAACATTTTTTTGTAATAGTAATGAATAGTCCTGCTTTCGTTGCTTTTTAATTGTTCTGTCAATATTACCAAAATTTTACTAACGTTTTCAAATTCAATTAATGTTATACCAGAATACCCGTGAAATGCGTTTTTTTTGTAAAATTGAATTTAAAATATATTTGGCTTAGGTGATTCGCTGTTACAATGTATAATAGATATATTTTAGTCAGCCAAGGAGAAGGGTCCTTAGGAGAGGGTGGAAGGGGAGGATCTTATTCCTAGAAAGCATCAAAACCTCTCCATTTATAAATTGTAACCACATTTACTACTACCATCTACCTAACTATAAATAATTTTCAACATGTATGAGATTCTTCATCCATCTAACAGACTCTTCCTCATTATTATCTCCTGTGTATCACATTTCACAATTGACGCAACTCGTTTCGCGTAACTTCGTAACATTTCGTACAATCCACGAATGTGCTTAGATAAATTAGTTTGTATATTGCGATGTGGAATTGTTCCTTGTATGAAGATTAACCGACACTTTGTTTTGTGGTTCAAGTTATTTCAGACATTATGGCTTCTACTATTGACTTTTGCGACGGTAAAATTATTTTGTGTTTTCTTTATAATGACGGTCTCTTTGCATTCATTGCAATAACAATGAGTTACTGTTTTAGGAAACTCCCGTATTTAACAGAAACTACTTTTACTGAAAAAAAGTGTTTTTTTGGTTGTTACGTTTTCACGAAAAAACGGCTAAACGGATTTGAATGAAATTTTGCACATGGGTAGACCATGGCCTGGGTTAGGACATAAGATACATTTTATGCAGATATTTCCACGGAATCGAGACTTATGCGGGTGAAACCGTGGGGCGCTGCTAGTAATTTATATCTATTTGATTCAACTCAACTTGAGCAATCCGTATACTTTGTGAACTGGTAGAAAGTTTCTGTGCTAACACGAAAAAACGAATACGAACAAGTTAAAAATATCAATAGAATAAATTTAAAATATCAGAATTTACAGTTACTCCCTTCCAGATTCGTGTTGTATCGGAATTAAGTACGGAGACTGCCTCGTTGGTCTAGTGGTCGTAAGCACTACTGCTGAGTATGAGGTCCTGGGTTTGATTCCCGGGTCGGGATTATTGGGTTTTTCCATCTCGAATTTCTTAGTACTTAGCAGCCCGGAGTCCGGATTTGTGCCCGGTTGATGTCAATAGACTCGCCCCCTATTACATGGGACTTAAACATAACTGGCAAATTGTGGATGAATTATAGATACACCTCTAAAATACACAGGCCAGTAGCTTGCACATAAGGACGCAAGTAGCATAGATGCCATTGTTATGACATTCACCAAACAGAAGTCTGTTGTTATGGCACATTGGTGTGCAAGCCTTAATAAAACATAAGGGTTAAGCAGAGGTGCACCTATAGTACACCCACATTTGGCCAGTTATGTTTAAGTCCCATGTAATAAGAGGCGAGCCTGTTGTCAACAACCAGGCCCAAATCCAGACTCCGGGCTGCCACAGAGACTGAGAAATTCTTTATGAAAAAAAACCAGTAACACTTTGCCCTACCCGGGAATCGAACCCAGGTCCTCACGCTCAGCAGTAAAACTTGTGACCACTATTCCAACGAAGCAGCCTTCACAAGGTTATACAAGCAAGTTACGTAAGATATCAGCTATCATAACAAATTCGACTTTGTTCACAGAATTCGGCTGTCAAAATCAATAAGGAATTAAGATGCATTGGAGAAGCTCCAAGTAACTGCCGCTGGCTTAACTTGGCTTACAAAGATTTATTATTCACCGCTTGTCTAAGCATTCAACTTTTTAATTTCAACCTCGAACGCTGCGTAAAGAGTTTTCAAGCGTTTGTTTTAAATGATTTTATGATAACACTTCTTGAGAAATTTTACGATTCTTATTCAAATTTTTGCCGTTTTACACCACTCTATATTATTGAATTTTTCAAACTGAAAGTATAAAATGAACTGTGTGATTTCAGTGTAAGTAGGTAGGTATAGATAATTGGTTTCATTATTTTTTGGTAAATTATACTTAGGGCGCTAAAAGGTTATTTTGGCGCGTGTTCAAACCCGAAACTAACGCCGCCATCTTGAATATACATTTCAAGTGACATTCAAAATTCAATTCGAAATTCAAAAGTCATTTATTCAAACTAGGCTGAGAATCAGCACTTTTCGAACGTCAAACTTACATAAGACAGTCCCACAAAACGCCCACCTTTCACCACTAATTGAACAGACAGCTGTGCTGCTGGGAAGTTTGTTGCGCCACTTCTTCTTCCCAGCGAAGTCCTAGTGCTTCGCTGGGAAGAAGAAGTGGCGCAACAAACTTCCCAGCAGCACAGCTGTCTGTTCAATTAGGAAAAAAAAAAAGATGATTCTATTTAATAGTACTTATGCAAAATTATTTACAGTACGCAACACTAAGCCTCCAGTCAGTCATAAAGGGCGTGCCCGCTTACATATAGATACATTGACACAAAACAATTGCACAAAAATAACATGTTTATCCAGACCACAAGACAACGTCATTCGACCTTAAAAAAGCATTGTAGCACTGCAAGTGTCATCGTAACATTGTGAGAACCGTTGGTTTATGATCTATCCGTATTATTTTCGTTAGTTAGAACTGTCGAAAAATTGTGAACTGGGTGAAATGGGTTAGGTTAGGTTAGAGCTATGACCAAACGGGCGCGAGCCGAGCGAGCACAGCGAGCCGAGCGAGCGCAGCGAGCGGTGCCGCAGCAGCGGCCGGCTAGAGCTACTTCCAAATTGCTCGTAGCTAGGCTATTTAGTATTAGTGCAAGGTGCGTTACGTTGCAAGCAAATTTGATACCAGTCACAATTTGTCAGTTTCCTATGGATAGATTATTAACTAGCAAAGTTCATAATTATTATGGTGACATAACAATTAGCTTATGAGCAGCATATTTTGAGTAACAGATAAGACAAACGTAGGAAGGGTTTAAACTTTTTCATTATCACTTTATTCCATATTGAAAGTCTGTAACTCCCAGAAACTTTATCAATCATATGGTACAAAACTACGACAGTAACATAAATATACCTAACAGAACTCACATTGTTGTCTAATTTGATTAAAACAAACTGCGTAATGTAACAGAGTCGCTCGTGTTGACTGTTATGATAAAACTTTGTGTGAATATTATATAATTAAGGTATGATAAATATTTCGTCCTACCAAAGTTAAGTAGGCGCGAAATATAACAAACTTTCCATTTCAAAATGTTAATTTTGAAATGGAAAGTTTGTTATATTTGAAATGATCTGTAGATAATTCTACATTAGCTAGGCCGTACTATATAAAACACTTAATAATAGTAATTGGTAGTTACTTTCGATTGAAAAAAATGCAAATACCAGATATCATTGCTGTATTCTGCTCTCACTGCAGGGAGATTCAGAATATCATTCACAGAAATAAAAACACACAAATTTTATAAAACATTATATTGGTAAAATCTTTAAATGAAAAATACAATTGTTTACGATCTCACCGTATCAGCCACCAATCGACAACCATCAACCGTAAAAATAAGAAACAAAATCATAAACACAAACATAAAGCAATAGATAAGTAAACGAAACCAAACAATTCTTTCAAAACCCAAAGAGGCGTGAATCCATAGCTGTCACCTTTAAAGTGCGTAAGGAAATCTTAGCGAAAGGCGTCCTTCGGGTCAAGTTCCACTCCAGTAATTCTTGACAATTACTCCTCTTCCAGTTGTACTGGTATCTTGAATGAGCCTCTAGGTACCTGCTGAGTTATTAATAGAATTTCGTTTAGTTTAATTATCTTGAGGAAATTGGGCCCGGAAGGCATCCCGGTGCATTGAAGCGGATGGTGGTCGGTTAATGTAGGAAATTATTTAGCGTTATGAGATAAGATAATACATGTATAAACTTAACAGCATAAGTAAGTATGTATATTTGTGTAACCTATAAGTTGTCTTACAGCATCTGTATTCATCGAACTATAAATTAATTTTGAAGAACAAAAAAATATACCTACATAAAAAAAAAACTAACAGCCAGATGCAGAAACGAACTTTAACGTTTAAAGCTGTCATTAAGTACTAATCTTCCATTAATTTGTTTTAACTTGTTGAAGAAAGCAACAGTAGACTTGATTTTAATGGTTCTTCGATAAAATAAAAAACAAAATAAAAAAGCAAAACAGTATACTAAAAAAAAAAAACGAGTAACAGATTGCATAGGAGCCTTAGGTTTTAGATTTTTAAAAATTCCCTGGACCCCACAGTAGGATTACCTGTGTCGTGGGGTCCAATAATAAATTAAATCATTAGCATTAATGATCCATGACGTAACGGGGCATTAATGTTTGTCTTTGTGCAACTTGGTGTATAGCCTATACACCAAGTTGCACAAAGAAGAGAAAAGAGAAATTTTATTACCTATGCAGTGTATATGTAATAAAATTTCTGAGCACAGTACCCGTAAAATTATTTTTCTCTAAAGCCAACGTAACTACTTAATATTTCAATATTATTCGTTTGTTTAATTATCATTTCGTGTCTCCTGTCTATTATTTGACTGCCCACTGACTGACCACCAAGGACAACTGAGGGTCCGTGTCCGAATCATTACTTTTACGGCCAATTCAGAAGTTAGTCGGACTCAAGTTATTACCATAGAACGTGACCCCCTCACATTTCAAGGAGTAAGTTAAACCACTCTTACTTTAGAATTCTTGATTTGTTAAGCTCGTTAAAATACTCTGCTTGGCCAAAGAACACGTTATCCTATATCAGGATATTTTCACAAAGTTTTTTTTGCGAGACAAGGAGAGAGCCTTGGGGTAAGCTTCGTTTTAATTATTTCTTCGAAGCGACCCTTCGTGTTTTGAAATAATTATTTTACGATGCCCACAGGGGAACATATTATAACATCGCAAATGATAAACTTAGAGATATACATGAGAAATCGCTCTGCAATGTAGGATGAAATTCCACTAAGCCTTTGTTAACATTCTCATCACACTTTAAAAGTAACTCAAACGTTGATCTAGAAATGTAAAAGTTGACAAAGAGAAACTAGAGTTGGTTACCACTTACTGTAAACCATTTATATATATTCTAGCCTTGAAATACATCACGCTTGCATTTCCCGAAGAGGAAGGCCATCCTTATTTTGCAATGTAAAAGGAGGCGAGCGTATGACTGCTAAGGCACAAATTCGAACTACGGGCTACTGTCAAAAAAATCATGATGGAAAACCCTACACATTGTCCAACCTGGAAATCAAACCCAGGATCCCATGCTCAGCATTCCGTTTGCTAGCACTAAGGTTACCAATGAGGCTGCATTCGTGCTCTCCAATATTGCATCACTAAGTAATAATATATCCAATACCCCACCGTCCTCTATTTAAGATGAAGCCAGAATGATACTCGACAAAGATACAGATGAACAACACAAAAGGAGGTTTCGATAACTATTTGCAGCCTTACAAAGGAATTTATCTGATCTAGGGGTCGTCAATAAATCACGAGAGGCTCAAAAGGGGGGAGGGGTTCGAAAAAATCACGAATTATCACAAGAGGGAGGAGGGATGTAGTGAGATATCACATGTATTTATTTTTTCGAACACACATTTCTAAACCAAAAAGCGGCTCCCAAATATTTTTTTTTCTTTCTGTTTAAAGATAAAATATTCTGTAATTCTTTAAGATATTTTGCATCTAAAAAAATACACGTGACTTTGGGTAGGGTGGAGGGCTTAGTCTAAAATCTCACTACGTATCACCAGGGGGGGTTAAAGCAGTGATAGCCTAGTGGTGTGACCGTCGGACTGCCAAGTCATAGGTCTCGAGTTCGAACCCATATCACTCACCTCTGACTTTTCGGATTCATGTGCGTATTGTTTAATTATCACTTGCTTCAAAAACGGTGATGGAAAACATCGTGAGGAAACCGGCATGTCTGAGAGATATTTCTTGAAGGCCTGTGAAGCCAAGTCAGAGGCCCATGGGCGGCTTTAAAACTCTGCTAATTTTTTGGCTCCAGGTTAGTCACTATAAGAAGAACCAGGGGGGGTTCTTCTTTTCGTGTGGTTAGTGACTAACCTGGAGTCAAATAGTTGCTAAAAAACATCACGTGAGTAATGGACGACCCCCTAGGGAACAAGCTATATCAGTGGGCTCTTTAGTTGTGACAAAAGCAATAAACTCGAGCAATGGAGCGTAAACTATCATTATGGAAGTTGTATTGGAAATTCTAGTTGATGTTAGAGCGATTCAAGTTGAGAAAATCAATTGGAAATATAAATCGAAATATGGTAGGCGTAATCGGCTTAGTGAGGTCGAGGAAAGAGTAAGTTATTAAACTTTGGATAATTTTGTTAGGGTATTTGAAAGTTTTTGCAATGTAAAAATAATCATAAATACCCGAATGATTATTGATATTAGGGTTTTTTATAGTTGTCTCTCTATTTTCTATTCTTTTTGTAGGTATAATTTTTATTCTAAATTAAATAGACGAATTCATGACAAAGTGAATGTCCTTTTTGGTAATTTTTTTTTTAAATTTAATTATAATCACTAATTACTACCAATAAAAAATAACATTATTTCGGGATGTTTGTTTTGTTACCACATTAAGTAAAATCTTTTTCGTTCCTTGAGGTGCTTGCAGAGAAAAAGATCAGGATCTTAAAGTAATTTAGGGCAGAAAAGGAAAGAAAAATATTCACAAACATACATTTATCTTTGTATCGTAAATATTTTATTCTTTGTTATTCGTACCATATTCTCTTTCCAAGTTTTCTAATGGCCGATATAATACATCCAGCAAAAACACACAAACATTTTCTAGATTTTAATAAAATCTTTAAAGTATCATTTTTGTAGCTACAGCAAAGTGCTTCAGCGGAAAGGCCTTAGAAATGTAAAGGGAAACGTATGGAGACTTTTTGAAGCTTCTCAAATTATTACAACATAATGCTTTATGAATAAGAGCAATATTCATGAGAAATTGTACACTAAAACAAAGATACCAAAGACTTTGACCACATTTCATCACTTTTGAATAACTTGGTATCAAAATGTGAAAAAACAGCTATTGTTTATGTGTGTAACTAAAGTCGGACCCGCCTTAAATTCTTGAAAACATCGTGAAAGAATTATTTGAAAGTATACAACATAAATAAGACTACAAAAGCGAAAGAAGTACTAAGAGATTTGGAATCGGAAATAAATTAAATAAACTACTTATAAGAATTTCAATGAAATGAGATTTAAATAACAAATTACTTCGGTCCATTCATCCAAATGAGATGGGGAGATTCATAGAATACTTGTTTCGAGTTTCAACCAATATCCTGAATTTGTGTTAAATTGAGGCCAGCCCACATTCTGATGAGTTTTCTGAGGATTAAAACACTTGTGTATAATAATAATTAAAGAGTTATAAATCAGCTATCTAATTACGCAACATAATTTCTCAAACGATTACGACAAATTTTATTCATTTTGACAGTAAAACAACATTCATTGCGTTATTAACGTTGATGAGCAGTTTTTTTTTCGAACTTATGTAACAATGGATTAGCAATTTGTTTCAAAACGATTCCAGTTCCAATTGATCGTGTATTACGTAAAATGTACTGAATTTTAATAACTGCATACTTGACTTATAATTGCATAGCACATGTGTGAGCACTGTGACCATGTACCTTCTATAAAGCTACCATTTACTGGGTACGTCTTTCATTGACTTGATATGCCCTGGCGGCTAAGAGTATGTCATGCTCACTCAAATGTCTCGCTGGTGGTGGCGTGTGTGTTGGATCGTTGAGTTCCCTTCAAAATGGTTGAGCTAAACGGTGCTGATCCATGCGTCATGTTCGTGAACGGGCGCCATCAGTAGGGACTGGTCATCTTTTATCTGCCACGGCTTATTTTAATTTTTGAATTGTTTTTATCTTTTTATTACGGACGCTTTTTACGTACACGTCTTTCTACATTGTTCTCACATGTATAATTTCAACATGAATGATGTAAAAAATACTTTGTAAGTTTTCTTTTTTAAAGTGTCCGTGGAGTTTCTTGCCCGTTCTTCTCCATAGGAACCTACGCTTTGGAATGGGCAACTAGCTTCATATTTCTGACTGACTGACCTCTTGACAATTCAAAAGTGCCTGTAAATGGTTTAATTGAAATAAATGCTTTGAGTTTGAATGATAGGCTGACGAAGGATGCGATACGGCAACGGTGCGGTTGATGAGATGTAATGACAACAAATTCAAAAAGTATGCTTAGATGGTTTCATCATCATCCTTCATCCTCTCAACATGACCAATTTTGAGATGATGAATGAAAGGCGACTAACAAAAGGTATTCACAAGGCAGTTATAAGTGGAAACGCCGGAAGGGGACTGCCTAGAAGGACATAATTATAGGGACCTTATTGGTAACGTTCTTCAGGAAGGTCATGTGCTTAGTACTCGCAACCGGCGTGCGTGTACCTATGACCAGATGTATGAACGTAAACGAGGCAAAAGGAGTATGTAAAGATCGTAGCAGGCGTTCTGGAGTTTCTGCCTAGTCCCATGACAAGAAGGCGTGAGTTTATGTATATTACGAGTAATATGTATTAATCTGAAGAACAATCCCCGTAATTAAAAATATTCACAATATACAGTCCTTTCATAACATAATTTTGGGTGTTCTCTGTTTTATTTTTAGATCTAAGTAGAGCCTAATTACGAGATAAGTATAGCCAAAACCATTGACACCTTGAAAATGGACCTCGTAACCATCCAATTTGTAACATAACACGAAATTTAAACGATACAAAAACAGCGTATTACGATAATAGCCGTAATTCCAGTGCTTTGACCCAACTTCTAGTGTAAACAAGATTTGCTATGTACATATAACGTACCTACACTTAACTAACAAAGTGTTTAGTAGTAGAGATGTTCCGACTAGTCGGTAAAACCGACTATACGGCCATTTTCGTAGTCAGCGACAATTCGGCAAAGAGCGCCGACTATCCGGCTCCTTACTTTGTATGTATTTCTCAATAAAATGTTATATTATGAGGAATTACATTAAATAAAAAGCTTGATTGTTAATTAATAATTTTATTTTAAAATCAGTTTTACACATTTTTTTATGTAAAGCAACCTTTTCAAAAACTAAGAAACAATGCGAAGTAAACAAAACATTTCGTTCGCAGATGGCGCCGCGGCGGTTGCGAATCAGCTGCTAACAAAGCGTCCCGGGAATTGCCGAATACCCCCGAAACCGTAATCGGCTGGGCCCACTAGTCGGCCTCTTTACGACCGACTTATCGGTTATTCGGCCAAAGTCATAGTTGGCACATCTCTATTTATTAGTCTCCTTTAGCGAGAATTTACACTGTTTCGCTCGGCTTGTCGGGACAAATGTTGGGTTTTCGAATAATTTTCGCGTTTTTCATTTCGTGGTGAAATGTATGATTTTTACCTGAAAAATACTGGTGATATAAAAATGTGTTGTAATGTTCTAAGAAAAAATATAGAATTTGCTTTCATAATATGAAAAGTACTCTTCAACTACTTTTGGAATACCAAACCTTAGTTCGAAATAAACTCAATTTGTTACAGAAATAGAAATAATGCTTCATTGAGGCGTTGGAATCCACACCAAATGGACAAAACCCATTAATCTTCACTGTCCTACTAGCTTTCTAATGATCTAATGCTGTCCTTCTTGATGACAATCCTGGTCAAGAAACAAGTAACTGCACTTCTCAGAGACACCACAAAACATACGATGATTTATCTCTCACAGTTTACCACACAACTAAAGCGTATCTAATGATGAGTTACGATCATCCTGCTGCGAACTTAGACTTACGAGTGGAAACGGAAAAATACTTTTATTTTCTAAACTTTTAAGAACTTGGCACACAAGATTTTTATGATACTGTTGAAAAACGTTGTCGTTTAAAGTTTTGTATTTATTAGCCGGGTTGTTGGTTTAAGCGTTTTTTTCTTTAAGTTTATTGTTTTGTTTTACGTGAATTATTAGTTTTGTCAGTGCTTTCCATAAACCGAATTTAAACTGAGAACCATTTTTAGTTTTACATTCGGTTTATGGAAAGCACTAAAAATATAATTTTATTTGAGAATTATAGGAAACTTTCTCTATAAATCAATAGAACTGTCTTAACCTAAATCAATTCAACAATGAAATGAAATGAAACGAAATTGTTTATTCTGTAAATAGGATATTGGAATCACTTTTACACGTCATCTTAAAAAAATAATAAAAAATTAGCTAGATGAGTTCGGCGTTTCCTATCTGACTACTCTGAGAAGAAAGGCCGAAAAAAACTCAGACGTCAGAGTCTCTTTTAAAGTCCAGACATAATCTTGGTCAGGCCATATGAGGACCATGTCTGAAATGGTTTTTTGAGAAAAGAACCACACAGATTTGAGTGGACCTGTCCTACCATGAAAGAAGTTATCTGAAGCAAATTTAAGAATTGCAGTTAAAATCTCAATCGAATGCCACATCCATTAGGTAAGACTTTGCTTCCCAACATCGTAAAGGAACATGTCAGTAAAATTTACACGAATTAATGTCCCTTGAGCGGCGATGAGGAGTTTTTTTTTTGGGTGGGAAATCATCAAATGACGTCTCCCGCTCTGGGTGGAGCGGGAGGGCGTGTCAGACTCTTACTGACTAAAACCCACCCGTGTTCCTTCTGTTGCCTGTGCAATGCCAGGGGGCCACGGTATCCCTTTCGGACTTTCCCGCAACCCCGGCGGGCAATGGTCTCATCGGACCCCTTCACTGACACTCTTTGAGGCGCGCGTGGAACACAACGCGCTGTCGACCCGGGCCTGGTCCTTACCGGACGGCGAGCTACCCATTGCTCACCGTCCGCAAGCCCGCGCCTACGGTGGCCGGGAATCAGCAATTGATTCCCGACGCCCAGGGCGTCTCCTCCTGCGGCGGCTAGGGGCGTGAGGGCGCGAAATTTGCCTCTCCCTCACGCGTTCCGCCTCCTCCTTTGCGAGCATTACTGCTTCGCAGAAGGAGGTGAGAGGAGCGCCACCTACCGTAATATCTCGAACTGACAATATAAAAAGAATAGACGCTCTAACATTGAATAGTTACTGGTTATAAGTTGGGAGTTTGGAATTAATGTTTGGTTAATATTTAGGTACATTAATTTTATTCACTGTAGATTTGAATATACTTAAGTAACATATTTTGGGGTTTTGTCTTCTGTATTTTTATAAAAATTATGTTGAATCAATATTTTGTAACAATTTTTTCATTTAAAAGAGTGTCCGTGGAGTGTCTTGCCCGTTCTTCTCCATAGGTACCATCAAAGAAGTTCATATCTATACACCGTAAGGACTATTTCTGCTTGCAGCGCTCGGCCGCTATAGAACCGGGGCGGTAATAGATGTAGTCATCGCGTTCACGGGATTTTGTTTTCAAACTGCTTAGATATGAAGTTCTTCAATAGTACCTACTACGCGTTGGGATGGGCAACTAGCTTCATATTTCTGACTGAACAACTCCTTGACAGTTCAAAAGTGCCTGTAAATGGTTTAATAGAATAAATGCTTTGAGTTTGAGTTTGAGCTTATTCTGTGAGCTATGTTGACAACTTTGGTTCTCTGCCGGATTACCTCACTCCGGATTATATAATCATAGTCAATATAGTTCAGTAACTAAGTACCTAAGTACCTACAAGTAGGAGGTACGTTTTTCCTTTTGCTAGGAGCAATCGGCAAGTTTCTGGTTTAGTGCAGAGCTTTATTTATTTAATACTTCAAGCACAGAAATATATAGAGGCGGACTTAATAAGAGGACTTTTATTGTTCTAAATTTAAAAAATACAGACTTTTAGAACAATATACAGTTATGTTAATTAAAAGAGGGCGTTCCCTTAAACCCGTTATCTATATTAGTAAATGATTAAAATTAAAATATTATTAGCGTAGAAAATTATGTATAAAAACATCCAATTTTTTTTTATTTTGATAATGTCAATACGTTTGAAAATTCCTGTTTAAAAACAAAATAGTAGCGTGGAATAGTACCTAGCGTATTGGCGTTGAAAGACAACTGCGCGTTCTAAACGAGTTACTTTTGCGTATCAATTTAATATTTTTTTGTGAAAATTATTATTTTTAAAACTAAAACTTATTTAAAAATATAAAAAACATTTTGTTTTTGAATAGCAATATTTTTTTGCATTTGTCGACGCTATACTATTGCGGGTTAGCGGGAACACCTTTCAATAATTAACATACTGTAGAAACATATCTACCTATGTGTAGATATAGGCCTACATAAATAATCTTCTATAGTGCTTAGGGAAGGTTCCATAACCCATAAAATCACGGATTTCACGGATTATGAATATTCGAGCTCTACCCTTAATACCTCTAAAAATAATTTTAAATTTTCACCAATCCCGCCCCGATGACGGCGTAACGATTCTATCGATTACCACAAAATTTATGATCCCTCGTTTTTGCCTTGACGTTGAAAAATATCAAATTTAGGCTGAATGACATAAAAACTGTGCGTCTACCGTTCTACACATAAAACGCATATACGTAATAGACGGACAGTTTTTATGTATTTTTTTTGTTTAATTTTGTTTTGTCCCTTTTTCCGAAGACCGTATTCGTAAATGAGGGTTATGATATTTAGAGAAGACTAAGTATTTGCGGTTAATTAGGCGAGCAGAAATGTTACGGTATTCTGTAGGGATTCCTTGAATTATTTGTGGAATTCAAATAAAGTCTTAATTACAATTGAGCTTGAATTTAGTTGTTGGCATTATATTATAATACTTTGCAGTTAAGTTTTCTATAATTAATTTGTCTGCTGTATGATTTCAATGAAAAATGAGCCATTGCCAATTGTTAAACCAACTTGGAGTATTTCCATACATAGATTCTCACGCTTTCTACGTATGCCACCTGCTACGATTTTTACATACTCCTTTTGTCTCGTTTACGTTCACACATCTGGTCATACACGCACGCCGGTTGCAAGTACTACACAATTAACCTTTCCGAAGAACATCACCAATAAGTAGTGAACTTATTGGTGATGTTCTTCGGAAATGTTAAGTGCGTACGTTATGTCCTCCTAGGGCGTCCCCTCTCGGCGTTTCCAATCACATCTGCCTTGTAAATATCTATTCTTAGTCGCCTTTCATTCATCCTCTCAACATGACGAATTCATCTAAGCATATTCTTTTATTTTTTTGCCACTACATCTTCTTTTAAAACAAACCGTTGCCTTATCACATCATTCCTCAGTCATAGCCACACATGCTTTGCAAGAAACGTATTTCCACAGCATATGTTCTACTTTCATGCTTCTTTCGCCTTACCCAACTTGAAGTAATAGGTAGAAAACTAGAAAGAAAAATACCTCACAAAATAATATTCAGGCTACTCATACGAAAATATCAAAATAATGCTGAAATATCGACACCTTCATGAAAACATAATGTAATATTTTCATAGCACGTCATTTTTCTTCGAAAACAGATCGTTTTTCATATTCACATGTTTACAAATCTTTGTTTTCTCGTCCTAGAGATTTGAATGTTTTAGGAGCTATCCAAACAGTTGACTCAACTATCATAAGTGTCAATAGCGTACTGTGGTTTTTAAGGTGATTGAGGTGATAGCGGTGATTGCGCTGATTGAGATGATTGCGTTGATTCCCCAGTGAGTCGGGGTGATGAGGCTGAGGGTGATGACCAGGAATGCGCGTTTGCATGCTGGTGGTCAGGATACCCGTTGAAGCCGAGGGTGCTGGCTGTCTGTGTTACTCGCCTCACGAAAGCTTGCGGGAGTGATGATGATGATGACGTCACGCTGAAGTAGTTGCACGAAGGCTGCGTTGACGTTCATACTCGGGGTCACCAATTTAGGGGCATGAGGAACAGGGTGTAAAGTTCCTCATCCACCATAGAAAAGGGAGGATCCTCCAACCAGACGGGTGTTGTGTCTGGCGGGCCGACTGCCCGACTGTTGATTTCGGATAGTCTTATCTATGTCGTTCGCGCGGTAAACTCTAATTGCGCGATGCAGGATTTGTGTGACGTCATGTCTTTGATGCGTAGTTAGTATGTGGCGGTGTAACCGCTACAGGTTGAACGACTATACACATAGTAGATGAAACAAAAAAATTGGTTGAAAAATCGTACTTGAGTATTTTCCCTAAGGCCGCGTTCATATCAAACTTATAATGGATCGCCGACTGTTATCGTCAAAATTTATTTTTAAAAAACACGTCAGCCGATTGAGGGTGAATTTCACCAACGAAACTGAACGCAATCAGCACATCTAAACCGCATTCAATAACTGTCAGTGTCAATAAACTACAGAAATAATGACACTGACAGCTCTTGAAATTCGCCCTGACTGTCCGATGTTTTTCTTAGGCCGCTTTCCGAATTAGAACATAATCTCTCACAGCGCTGACATCAATAAGTTGAGTACCGATTTAGATATCACGATTATGATAGCTGAGGGCTGTCAACTATTCAATGATAAGAATAGATGGTCGCTGTGATTAACTCAAGACAATGTTTAAATGTTCTTTCTCCAGAATTAGTTTACCTACTGACAGGTTAAATGAGTTTATATAATTGTTTATAATTTTACTTTATAAGTCAATTTATTTTAATTTTATTTTAATTTAGTGTTGACATAATCTACTCATTAAAATGTTTTTTTATGAGTTGTATTGCAATATGTGGTTAGCTAGCGACCTCGACAATTATTTATTTTACCTCGATGGTCCTAGTTTATCAATTGTAACTTCTAGTTACAACTATATGTAAGCGGGCACGCCCTTTATGCCTGGAGGCTTTTTCTTTTTTTTTAGATATTGTTTACTTTTAGTTATTTTTATTTCTGATTGAGTATAGTTCTCAATGCTTTTGGTTGGTATATTGGCGTGTGCTAGCTGTCATATGGCTATTAATTATAGCTATTTAATTTATAATTTAAATTATTTTTTGCATATTGTAAATTGTCTTGCATACTGTTGTATAGAATCATTTTTTATTTTATTTTTTCTAACTGAACAGACAGCTGTGCTGCTGGGGAGTTTGTTGCGCCACTTCTTCTTCCCAGCAAAAGCACTAGGAAGTGGTGAAGGGTGGGCGTTTTGGGGGACTGTCTTATGTAATTTTGACGTTCGAAAAGTGCTGATTCTCAGCCTAGTTTGAATAAATGACTTATGAATTTTGATTTTTTTGAATTAGAAACGCTCGTGAACGCGCTCAAAACTTACTCAACATATTTCTTTGTGTTTGGACTACAATTTTCTTCTTCTTCTTTGGTTAGGTTGCGATGGTAACCAGAAGCACTATTTCGAAAATGCCACGTTAGTTTAAAGATATGATGCAACTCACAACAAAACAGCACAACTGTCCTTTTTGATAGCGCTACCGGTGATATTACTAAAAGTCATGGCGCAAAATGGCGCATCTCATGACGTCACTCACGCTAATTTGGTACGGGTGCTAGCAAGCTCAAATCGATTACAGTCTAATTGAGAACGCAGCCTTACATTCTCACAGTTGGCGGCCGACTTTACGTTTGGTGTGGACGTGGCTTTAGGATTACTTTTGTACCTAATGTGTCAGATACATGTAGGTAAAACTCCTGTGTTTTCTATGCTCCTTATTGCGTCACTAAAAGAAAGTAGGTATTATGATTCTTCCTTTAGCCGGCCCCCCCTATACCCCGGGACCTTTTCTCATTATTCTTACAGTTAATTTCAGTATCTTGATGTTGTATTGATTACAAAGAATAAATGTGATTTAAATTTATTTTTATATAGTTTAGAAACTGTTTGCCTCTAGATTTTTTATAGAATGGGAAAAGCGAAGAAATTTTAATTTTTTTTCTTGATACATCTGAAAGGAAGTGCAGCACTGTCACTTTCATAGTTCATGAACATTAATATCAAACGTAGAGGCATGCACACTTTTCAAACGCGCGTCATCAACGCGTCGATGGTGCATTTTCTACCTTAAAAAAGTACCGCTAGTAACGTGTGCAGTCGTATATTATTATTATTATTATAAACTTTATTATCAGGCTTCAAAGGCCCATAGCGTGTTAGTATTACAAATTACTTAAAATCTATGTTAGTAAAACAATTAGGCACACACACACAATCATGTGGGTCTTCTACTATCTTACGTATCTGAATGCCGGTCTGTGTGCCGCCATCCAGTGAGATATTAGAAGGCCATCCACCCTGCCAGCTACAGTCGCCACGAGGCTATTGGGGCTGTAGCGCACCCGACGCGTCAGTGATGCGATTCGCAGACACAGCAGCGAGCCGAAATCCGAAACACATGCGTCCGCGAACATCCCCGACGCGCTACAGAAGCGCGGCAACCCCAGCATTACCCAGAACGCGTTATTATATTGGACTCGTAGAGCATTGTACGAGCCCTGTGTAGAACTGACCCACAGGGCACACGTGTACAGCGACTGGCAGTAGGCCCTGAACAGTGTTATTTTAACCTGTCGCGTACACCGTGCGTACCTGCCGGCCAGCATGTTACACCGGACAGCCAACGCTCTACGTTCCCTCTCTAAATCGGCGTCATCTGACAGCCTATCGGTGACTCAGAGCCCCAGGTATTTAAAACGCACTTATTTGTATAGGTACGCACGTCAACGGTGTAGAAAAAAGACCTTGTGCATAGACCCTAAAAGCTAGATTGACCTAAAGAGTCAAGATTTGCCTTGTCCATTTTCAATATTCAGCCAATGTAAGCAGTTTATTAAATCTTCTGCTTCATTTATTTCAGCATGTTAACTAACATTATATTTCCCGTTACAAAATCGTGACATGTTATCTTTAGTTGTATAATTCAAAGCGCGACGTTGTGTTTTCTACAGATTTTACGCTCACTAACTCCACCAGCCATCGCTACGTTGCATTTGAAACGTTTTCAGCTTCGTTGTAAAATAGGTACACAAGTTTTTTCATCAAACAAATCACAACTTCAAGTCCTATGACTAAAGTGCATTTTACATTGGCACATAGCTCCCTGGTATCTTTTAAAGCTCCACGCTTGCGTTGAGTTTCTAGTAGTTGGTGGTTTTTTATAAAATGAAGTGAAGAAAGTAACGTTCTTGAGATATTAAAGCGCTTTAAAATCTATGTATGTGATGTAAAATGTCAGGGGCTTTAGAAATGATTTTATTCATGCGTCGTCGTCCGCTTTGGCTCTCGATAAAATAAGATGTAAGCGTAGAGGCAGACATAATATTAAAGCGCATAGAATACTCTTTACTAGGTATGTGTTTTTTACACCACAATTATAAAAAAGTTGGTAGGTGTCGTGGGACACCGTACCCGTTTGGGACGAAGTTCTTTTCGCTGTATTTTAAGTATTAATACAGAGCCATCTAGTATGGTCTCAAGTTTCAAGTGTTTGTTTTTTAATACAGATCATTTACTGACTATACTTGAAACTGACTTTTTCGGTCATAACGCTTTTTCGTTACGTGATGATTTCTGCCAGTTTACTCCTACCGCTAGCCGCGTTAAAGAACGTGATCTTCGTTCCAAAAAAGATTAAATCAAATACATTAATTTTAGGTACTCATCTTTTAGTACTATCTTTTCTAAAATATGGAAACACTAATTAAAAGTGAGGTGCTATCTAGGCTGGTGATAAATACAAAGAGATGATGAAGCATGACGTAGGTAGAAATATTGTCCTGAACAATGAATTACCTAAACTTACCTATAGTCAAAGAGGTTAGAGGAAGGAGAAGAGGAGAAGGGAGCTGAAAGTTGAGGTGGAGGATCGTAAATCAAACACTTGTTTGTGATATAACTCGAATAATTATTTAGAATAAAAAAATATTTTTTACAGTTTTTAATATTTACTTTTTCTTGACATGCATTTGTTACCTCGGGGAGCCGACTGTTAAGCTTTTCTTCTTCATAATACAAATCAATGCTTGTCACAAAATAGATTCATACCATTTGTTAAAAAAACCAGCGGAGGTTGCATGCTAAACCATGTTATGTTACACACTCTACAGTACATACACACAAACACACTTCGATTAACATTAAATCGTTTTTGTTAGTTGGGAAAAGATAATGTTTTGCTATTGTATGTATAATGAAGGAGTAGCAATCAAACGTGCACTTATTTTCTCCGATAATTTTATCAAGCATATTTATTCCAAGTCGAACCGAATCGTCTGCTGTTTGATCTCCTACATATTTATGACTGTATCCGATTAAAGACTGCAGCTACAAATGTAGGAATGAGATGCAAGCTTATTGCTTATGAGCACAGGAATAATCCGATTTCTTAGGTCGCTTTCCAACTTGACTATCCGATTGGTTTTCTGTGCTAGTTTTTTTTTTCTAAGATCCATATTTTGTTCCAAAATAAGTTTATTTATTGCTTTCAACTTTACGAGTGATTGCAACCACGATAAATGTAAAAAATCCTGATATTTTATATGTTTATTTATTTAATACTTTAAGCACACAAATGTACAGAGAGGCGGACTAGTGCCATAGGCATTTTCTAATACTAGTCAACCTTTGGGTGATGTAGAAACAAACAGTGTATAAGTGTATAATACATATTTATTTAAATTTATCTTTATACATATACCGACTAAAAAATAATAAATTTAAGCAAAAATAAATACACAAATATATACTAAGACAAACTATGGGAAGACATTAACCTTGTGATAACACTGTCCGCTTTTTGCGAATGTGAAACTTTAACTTTAAAGGATAATCGGGAGGTTGCCATCTTAAAATACCTCGTTCCGCCAAACTGAAATGTTTTTCCTTTTGTGAAACGATAAATAACTTTTTCTCAAACATGTTTAGGAATTCGAGCATTTTTTGGACAACCTTCGAGATTAATCGAAATTGCGGTACTGGTCGAACCATAGATATCCAGAGATATGCCTTCATTGCGGAATAGTAAGGAATCCTAGTGCGGCCGCTTATCTCCCACCAAAATAATTACAACATTAACAAATAGTGTACTTACGACACACACTTAAAATTTGAACTCGCACACTAAGAAGAAAGCAGCTACACAAAATCAATTTCTAATAGCACACATACAAAGAATGGGCGGGGCATTCACTTGTAAACACTTGCTATTTGCGAACATTCAATGCACACGCATGCAATTAGGGAGTCGAAAGCGATGGTCGATAATTTTTATCGATATTTACTTTAGCACATTCTTGTATTATTATAACTTCGTTTAATTTTCTTTATATAATTTATTTTGTTTTTATTTATGTACCTATCCGAAAATATGGGTTATTTTTACTAAAATAAAATGAGTTTTTTTTTTTAAATATTGTATTACCGGTTAAAGGAAACCCTCTCTGTTAAATATTATGCTATACACGAGTAACTGTATTGAAATAACAATGTCATTATTTGCTTCAAACAAAATTAAATTAATAACAAATTTAACTCTTATACTATACATGTAATACGAGAATATCCATTGACTTCTGTAAAAAAAAGATTCGACTGCAATATTATAGTACACTGTACGCCGTTGCAAAGCGACTGAATGAAGCGTACAGCCGCCGTTCGACCATAAGCCCAATTTAGCAATATCGAGGCGCCACGTGCCACGCCTCCAAGGCATATCCCTCGATATCCGTGGGTCGAACACATGGGAGCGCCCGGCCGGCAATGTCTGTATGAAAATCCATATTTGTCGTGTTTAGCGGCTAAATAAAATATTACTATGAAAACTCGATATCTGTCGTGTTATTTAAAAGTTCTACGAACTTTTTACTTCAACACAATTGGCAACCAAGGAGGTAACATAACAAAGATTTTTATTTAAATTTCGATTTGGTTTGCAAATAGAGCTGTTTAAAGTAAAGAAGAAACGAATGGCGAGTTGAAAATTATCGTTGTACGTCATTGATTCTGAAATTTATAGTTATTTAATTTACTTAGTTTGAATTTCAGAGGTACTATATAAGCCTTGGCCGCAACCAGGCACTGACGGACTCTCGTCTGTGTGCCGAGGAATCAGAGTTCATGTAGCAGGCTACGACAGTAAGGCAGTATTCCTTCGATACTTAGCCGACTGTCTGCCAAAAAAATTTATTAAAAATAGTTCAATTAAGATAAAAACCACGATCAGCATTCATTGTGTTAAGCCATTTAAATAATAACTAACACAATAAACGGAGTAACTCATATACCTGTTCTCGTTTGTGCTAATGCTAGCAGAAGTCCCAATAAGCTAATTGCTAATCTCAGTGTAGATAAAACGGGAGCTTCGTTTTCAGTTGCAGCTGCTCCAAAATCCGGCAGTTTTCGTCTATTTTTGGTGCGCGCTCAATGAACGCGCTCTGGCTGAAATAGAAAACTTCACGATTTTTTTTTGCCATTTCGGTAAATCAGAACTTTGATACGAACGAGAATTGAAATAAAGATTTTTTTTATACTAACCACTAAGTTAGAAATTTTAGTAACGTCTGCAGAACGTACCCTCTATCAATATGTAAAATCTACTCTTATGACTAAAAATACCCGATTTCATATCACAATCTTTCCGTGTGCCAAAATCTATGACGATTGGTCGAGAGGATGTAATAAACACTTTTGTATTGTTGCCTCTTCTTTATTTCTTCTATACTAGGTACATAGCTTGGTATTTGACGTCCCAAAGTCGGTGACCATGATAAGCTTGGATGGAAGCCATAATCTTAATACTTGGCTGGCTTGGCTGTCGTACTGGTTACCGAATGTAATTGATGAGTGTTGAACAAATATAATAAATAATAATATGCATGTAGTAGTACAGAGGAATTTTGCTAGCTATCCAAGGGTGACGTCGTTATGAATAGTTGGTTGGCAAAGTTAAAATAGTGGGATTATTTGTATGAATTAATCACGATCCACTCTTGAAAACTTCTACCATCTTATGCAACGGTGTGGTTGGCTTTCGGTCTTTTAGTATGCTCTTCAAAGTAAAAGGAAAAATAGCTGACACAGCACATCTAAGCTTCTAACTACTTATGGCAGGAAGTCATGAAATGCAGTCACGGCAAAATCGGCATCGGCAAAATGGTATTGTCTTTATATTGTGATCAATTTGACCGAACTAACCACAGGAAGAAAAGCCTAGATGGCTTTTCTTCATACGGTTCTTCGTGAGTCCCTTACACATCACCCTAGAAAAGTTTATTGGCGTAAAATATGTTAATAGATACAACACAGATTCTCTAGAAGTCCACATAAAAATAGAAAATATATTTTCTTTGGAGAATATTCAAATGAGACGAGGGTATCTTTAATGTGGATAATACGGTTCCTATTGGCTATTGAAAAGACAACATCTGGAACAAACGGTTCTTCTTGTTTTATCTTGTAAACAGATAGGCATTTGAAAAACTTTATACTTTAACGAAACGTCTTTTACGGTTTTTTATATAATATGATTCTAGAATTCTCCGATTTTCCCAGTGAGTTGTTTTCTTAAACAAAAATGCTGTTTTAGTTGTCTTCGTAATCAAGCTTGTCTATAGGTAATCCCCTTTTCTACTAAAAATACTTCCAGTACCTTCGTTTCAAACTGATTCAAAGGGTACTGCGACTCTAAGAGTAATGCATTAAAGTAACGAATCAAGGCTATACAAAAAATCTAATTCAATCTCAGACATTCTCGTATTTCAGACCTCTTACAATACCTAAGGAAATACAGTAGGTACCTATTAGCTATTCTTCAATTTCCTTCCCATCTCAACGAATCCCATTCATTTTCGGGTGAGTCGAAGGATCACATGAATCGGACCTTTTAGCCAATTGGAACGAAGCTTCTTGGTGTTAGAAAAGGTCACTCCACATCTCTCATTATCTTAAATAATTAAGTGCTTTCCGAATTAATGAAAATGCCGTATTTATGTATTGCGTTTACAACGTTCAGAGTCTTACTCCCGAAAACGATTCGAGTTTCATTTTGTTTCCGATTCGAACTCGTTTCTGATCCGAACTCGATTTAAAACCTTACTCCCGAACCAAATCGAATCGTAAACCAAGATCGACGTAAGTTCGAATATTATCAGCGTTGTTAGGCTTATCCGGCGGATTACGTCACCGTTAAGTGTTTGGTTAGTAACTTTTAAGTGATCGAATGTTTTTCTTATCTATCACTTTCCCACGTAAAAAACGATACCCTAGTGCTTTATTTACGCTTAACAAATAAAAACTTATGAAAAAATATGAATTAATATTATTTTTGGCAATAAAGTGTAACTGAACCACGACTTGTATTTAGTTAGTCTGTGCCACGAGCTGTCAAGTGTGAACTTGTATACGAAGAGCGCTCATGTCGTTCAAAAGTTTATTTGTGTGTATTCTGTATAAAAGTTAGTTATTTAGTTTGAATTCATAATATTAGTGAATGTACAAGATAGATTAACTTTGCTACGTAAGCATTTTAATGTATGGTTTAGCGTGCATATGCGTTTATAAGTTTGTGATAAAATGTTTATGTACTCTTAGAATCCTTGAATGACTTGATAATTTCTCTTCCATCATACATGTACAAATGGAGAAGTTAGTGCAATTTTTTGAGTATAATCCCGGCATTGAGCACAAGCTCGTTAACAGACAAAACAATATTGTGAAGAGGTCACAGTTTATTATATTATTCCTTGGGTGGATAAAAAAAAAGACTTAACTAAAAGACTAAGTCATGGGCAAAATTAAGTTAAACACACTAGGGATAACTTAAAAATTACAACTTCTTGGACAAACGATAATTTCTCCGAAATTCTTCTGAATCCATTTCCATAGCCCGGGTGTTATATATAACGACTAATCCTTTGCATATTTCTTCATGCACGAATGACCATACGATTTTCTTACTCAAGAACATTTAAATGTCGCGAAGCGAGCCATAATAATAAAAAATTTGAAGAAATATAGCAGTAAATAACAAAAAAAAACTTCATTCCATCTGAATAAAGTAGCTTCTTTGCTATCGTGTTATTTGACGTTTAATTTCGATCCAACAACTCGATAATCAACTGGACTGGTGGAGTACGTACTTTTCGATCCTTACGAATTTTTCAATCGAAATTAGTTTCGCTTCGAACCACCGCACGATCGTGCGCTAGTGTCGGATTCAAGAGTATGAATTGGCATTTTATTCGAATCGAATTCGACTGATTCAGAACTCGAAACTGTCGGGAGTAAGGACCCTGGCTTACAGTTGTAGTAACTTTTGGTGCTTGGTTTTTTATTTTTAGGAGGTAAGTAGTAGGATTTATTGCGAACGTATAGATTTTTTGGGTTTAGAGAAAATTATTGCGAATCTACTTCAGACTTTTTATTGGTCTTGAAGAGTAATTCAGTTGGTAAGTGCAAACTTAAGGTCAATCGAATTCGAGTCTCCAGTCAAGATTAATTTATGTTTACAACAAAAAAAGAATTTTAAACATAATAAAATAATGCTACTTGTAAGTGCAAAGGCTAAAGACTAATGAAGCACTTTAAAAAGATAAGAGAGGTAAACCAAACTATACGTTTTTTTCAAGAGAATCGTGCAATAGTTACTACATACAAATTCTAGATACCTTAATTTACAACATCGTAACTCATTATTTCCACCTCACTAGCTATTCCATCATTCTCTATTAAAAGCAATCCAGCAGCTGTCAGCTGTTTCGTATCAAGTTACAACTCCAGGAGATACTTCCTAACTCCCGCTGTTCACTGACTCAAATGGACAAAGTTTGCCAAAGTTCCAAAATTTGGATAATTTGAGATATGCTGTACTTTGCCAGTTCAACCCGATGTCGGTATCAACTATGATGATGTAATATTTTATGTTCATAGTGAAAATGTTTGGTATAGAGAGCTTTTCTTTATGTTTCATTTCAATCAATCAAACAATCCATCCTTTCACAGTCCACTGTTGGACCTCTCCCAAGGTGCGCCTTAACGCCCTGTCATCGGTTTTCCGCATCCAGCCTCTCTCAGCCACCTTTTTAAGGTAGTCGGTCCAGATGGACCAAATACAATTTTTTTATTTTTTTTTATTCAAATTAATATCCATTAAAATAAATTGAATGGATATTATTTTATATCAATTTAATATATTTAGTGATTATAAAAATAATCGCTGAGTCATTTTCAAGATGTTTTAAGAAAACTAATAGTTTGCATGACAGTAATGATGTTTGTGTGGATAAAAGCGCTTGACAGTAACTATTCCGGATAATATTTTATAATCTAGCTTCTAGTTTTAAGGCTATGTCCATTGATGCCAGACCTATCAATTAAGATATTTTCATTGCTGTACATTCTTTGTACCATCCATACATTTTGCAATTTCCTTTGAGATTTTCTGCCCCAGATAAAATGCTCATGAGAGTACTTGCTCCTACTGTTCGTAGATTATATTTATGCATGAAATGTTATGTATCGTATTTACATATAAATACTAGACCTGTTTATATGCATCTAAGCTTGTCTTGAGATCTTCTCAAATGGGTCTATATGGTTTGTTGTCTTGTGTGTCCGCTGGTTACGTGATCTAAATAATATCATATCGTATATTTTGTCTGCGGTATACTTATTTTGGTACAAGTGTGTGTTGCGAATAGTAGGATTTTCTTTAAAGAGTTTCTTTAAAGAAAATGTGGAGAGAGCAAAAAGTCTGGGACAGTTCATTATGGAATCTAATTATCGTTTATAACTAAGTTTCTCGTTTTTGTAATCAACCGTTCATGAAATAAATACTTTTATCTTAGGTATTTCTACATTTTAGCACTGTCTATGAAGTGTGATCTTCTATAATAAAGTTTAGGATCTTATTTGATTCCGCAACCAAACTTTATGATTTCCAGTAAAATCAACATTGAAGGAGAGTGTGGAATTATGACATCTACAAACTTTTACAGCCCCCCATAGATTCTACGTAGAATTCCATTCACGATGCAAGGATAAACACAAAACCGAAACCATTAAAAGTAACGTAAACAGCGCTTTAAACCGATGCCCTTCGCAATAAAACTTAACCTAACAATAAAGTGGGAGTAAAATCGACGCATTAATGTGAGCAGCTACGAAAGCGCTTCAAAGCGTAACCCATATAAGAGCTTGCCTATCTAAGTAACGGATTTCCGGAAAAAAATACTAAAAGCTAAGACGCGTAACATGGCCGCTTAGGATAAGATGCTGCCTTTTTATTGGAACGACTCTTTAGTAGGTTTTGCTACAGTTCTGTTTGGAAGTGAAGGAAGTTGAAACTATATTGGGGATTTGTTGATATAATTGTAGTTTTATGAAAATAGTTTTGTAACTAAAATACAAGAAATAAGACTTCAATGACTGCTAACAAACATTGAAATGATTGGCCAATAAAATTTCAAAACGAACCGACACGTAATTAACGTAACGTGATTAATTAACATAATTTTATGTATTGAAGACAGACAGACTTTAAAATTTGTGATGGTTTTTTCCGGAAATATTTGCAAAAGATGTCGTTGAGGAAATATCACACGATTTGATGTAGAGAAAGTACTGGCAACCTAATAAAAGGAACTTAATATAAAATTGCCGTTTCAACGAACTAGACACTTTGAATTAAAATTAAACCTGCATGGTGTGAGATTCCAGAATAAAACATTTTCCCATGATAACTACAACATTCTTAATTTGAAAAATGTACAAAATTTGATTGTTTGATTTTCAATTGTGTTTTCATTCAGCTTTTAAAGTAAATATGGGTACATTGAAAATTACACATGTGTGACCATGGTCCTTCTATAAAGCTGCCATTTGCTGGGTACGTCTTTCATTGACTTGAATGGCGGCTGAGAGTATGTCATGCTCACTCAAATGTCTCACTGGTGGTGGCGTATATGTTGGATCGTTAAGTTCCCTTAAAAATGGTTGAGCTAAACGGTGCTGATCCATGCGTCATGTTCATGAACGGGCACCGTCAGTAGGTACTGGTCATCTCTTGTCTGCCACGGCTTATTTTAATTTATTTTAATTTTGAATTGTTTTTATCTATTTATTACGGACGCTTTTTACGTGCACGTCTTTCTACATTGTTCTCACATGTATAATTTCAACATGAATGATTTAACCAATATTTTGTAATAATATTATTTAAAAGAGTGTCCGTGGAGTTTTTTGCCCGTTCTTCTCCATAGGAACCTACGCTTTGGAATGAGCAACTAGCTTCATATTTCTGACTGACTTACCCATTGACAATTCAAAAGGGCTTTGAGTTTTGAGTTTAAATTAGAGTATTTTTTAAATATGTGTGCTGACGTGGAACTAATGCAGCAGAAGCAGCTTGCAATATCAATGTTGTATTTGGAGAGGATATGGCTAATGAACGCACCGTTCGTTTTTGGTTTAATCGCTTTTGTAGTCAAAACTTCGAATAGCGGAATGAACCCCGGGGAAGACGAGCCACTAAAATAAAGAATGATGAATGAAATGCGATGGTAGAAGCCGATCCGTATTAATAAAGTACGAAGGAATTAGCGGCATAGTTTGATGTTAGCATACCCACAATATTGACCTATTTACATCAAATCGGTAAGATAAAAAAGGTTGAAAATTAAAATGCCCCATGATTTGACTGATCTGCAGAGAGAAGTGCATGTTTAAGCTTGCCTTCCCTTGTGGAACCGGTACAGAAATAAAGGGATTTTTGGGCGAATTGTGAAGTGTGATAAAAAGTGGATTCTTCACGATAATCGCAAGCGAACAACACTTTGGCTGACTCTTGGTCAAACGCCGTCACAATGCTCTTCCTAGGATACTCAATACTCAATTCTTTATTGCATTCCATATGTATTACATAGATGGTATAAAAATAAAAAGATCAATATGGACCCTGTCGGGCACAGAACAATTAGGAGAGAGGAAGAGGGCTATGTTACAATTTAAGCAATTAATATTTTTATAAATTAATTATTAGATGTGTTTAATTGAGTGTATAATTATTTATATATATATAATTATACATTATTATTATATATTATTAGGTTTGTGTAAATAAGTGTAATTTATAGGTGCAATACACAATGCTTTAACACAGTTTGTTGAGTCCAGGTCCTCAGAGTTCTACCGCCAAGGCATAAATGACCTTCCCATGAGATGGCAGAAATGTATAGTATAGAAAATGAGGTTAATACTTTGATCAAATAAATATATTTTACCTCATACTTTTTTTTAAATTTACTTTTATTTAGATATTTCATATATGCGGAAAAATGGAAATGTCTATCTAGGTATGAAATCTTCAACTTATTGCGTAGTTAATCCCTTATATCACCCAAAACTCAAAACAATGTATAAAAATAACTCTAATACATCTCGCAAGTAAATCTTGGTCAGTTAAAACAGAAGTTCCAATCCACTTTTTCTCAGATCATTTTACGTTTTAATTATGGGCATCATTAGCCGTAACGGAGGGAAGCAATTACCGCCGTCGCCGCGTCGCTCGCAGCGATACGATGATGCAGCCAGTGTGCTGCAGACCTTTTATACAGGGTGTCCAAGAACCTGGCGTCCAACTGGATTCCCACGATGCCCCAAGTTCTAACAGTACTCAGAAAAATATTTTAAAAAATCCACCCCATGTACTTACAGAATTATACTGATTTCAAAAAAAAAGGGGAAATGAGCACCCTGTGACATACTTTTGAATGCTGTGACTGCTAATGCTGATAATTTCGATATTTCTTGGAGGTTTTGTAATCTAGGGTATTGCTGTGTCTAAATAGAAAGTAAAAATAAAGTACTTATTGTACCATTTTAAAATAAAATATTATTTTAACTAAAGGTGATATGGAAAACTATTGAATTTCGCAACTTTGACCGACTGTAGTGTAAAAAAAATGTACCAAAATAGTATGGCAAGTGACGTCAAATTTTGACGCGTTTATTCCTCTTTTTAAAAAGGTACTTACACATTAATTTGAAAAAAAAAAATTTGATAATATTTTTACTCAACAACCCAATTTTTACGAAGTGCCTACCTACTAACGGTAATTACTGTCGGACCCTTTCTTATCTTAGAAACTGTTATGTTACTACTATTATTTACTTCGGTTCCAAGAGTGAGCAAGAAGGAAATACACACAGGTAGATGGGTTCCCAGTAGAATAAAAGCAAAGAATGTTAGTTTAAAGATATTTTATTACAATAAATGTTCAAAATGTTGACCACCCGCGGCAATACAAGCTCTCACTCTCCTTAAAAAGGACCGCTTTATGTTTCGCGAGTAACTTTTTTGACGTATCACCTGCACTGCTTGTGTTATCTTCTCACGAAGGTCAGCGATGTCATTAATGGGCTTCGCATAAACGAGCTCCTTCATAGTTCCCCAGAAAAAAAAATCCAGCGGATTTAAGTCAGGTGAGCGGGCTGGCCACGGGATTGTTCCTGATCGCCCAATCCACCTGTTCGGGTATTGCTCGTCCAAAAACTCTCTAACGGATACGCGAAAATGTGCTGGACAGCCGTCGTGTTGGAACCACATATCTGGTGGGGTCTCTTCTAGTAAGTTTGGCAAATCATTTTGAAGAAAATTTAAATATGATTCGCCAGTCAAATTCTCGGGCATCTCAAATGGACCAATAATATTCCCACAGAGAATACCGGTCCACATGTTCACTTTGAACCGGTACTGGGATCTATCTTCTCGCATCAAGTGCGGATTTTCCACATGCCACTCGTGCAAGTTGTGTAGGTTCATGTAGCCATCCTTCTTAAATGTTGATTCATCTGACCACAAAATTTTGTCGATAAAGTTTTCGTCTTCTCGATGTTTTTGCAGGATTGTTTCACAAAACGCGACTCGGCTCGGATAGTCTCGAGGTAAAAGACTTTGCACTCGCTGTACGTGGTACGGATGATATTCTTCTTTTTGGAGAATACTGTGTGCTGTGCTCTTCGGTATCCCCGTATCAGCTTCTATTCCTCGCACAGAGATGCTTGGATTTGCCGACACCGCCTCTAAAACTTCATCGCGTATGAAGTCATTTACGGGTCGTCCTTCACCAGCTACTTGATTGGGGAACCGCCCGTCACATAGTGATCTGTGCACATTAATGAAAACTCGATGGTCGGGATATCGCGTAGCCCTCGGATACCTTTCTCTGTAAAGTCTCGCTGCAGCTCGTCCATTACCTCTACATTCTCCATAAATGTAGTGCATATTTGCGTATTCTTGCGGAGTGTAGGTCGCCATGGTAGCACACACAAAACACAAACTGTCCAAACACAGGCAAAGGTCGTCGTAAAGAGTTCGTTTCAAAGTCCAGAGCACAAAGAGTAATCGAGTCCAATAAACAAAGCTTTAAATCGTAGTACGTGATCAATGGTAACAATAAGAGAGAGGTGCGTAGTAACGGCAGGAGGCAGTGACGCGTACTGACCGTACTGTTATCCTAAATAGCACGATCCCAGATAGCGTCACTATCTATCTCACTCGCATCTCTAACCTTTTTCTCCCTCACTCTTACCTGAATAATGGGGTACCATAAAGAAGAACCAGCAAATCGCAAAGATAGTTTCTGTCTTGCTCCCTCCTGTTGTAATAACGAATCACTATGGTGAGATGCATGCACATACCGTCCCTTACGGTCTAACCTGTTTTTTGAGAGGCCTGTTGTTATTTTTATGAGCATACAATAGTAATTCTTTAGAGGTTAGATTCAATTCGTCGTAAATTTTTCTTTCTAAGAATTCTGTAAGACATCGTAAAAATTGGGTTGTTGAGTAAAAATATTATCAAAATTTTTTTTTTTCAAATTAATGTGTAAGTATTATACCTTTTTAAAAAGAGGAATAAACGCGTCAAAATTTGACGTCACTTGCCATACTATTTTGGTACATTTTTTTTACACTACAGTCGGTCAAAGTTGCGAAATTCAATAGTTTTCCATATCACCTTTAGTTAAAATAATATTTTATTTTAAAATGGTACAATAAGTACATTATTTTTACATTCTATTTAGACACAGCAATACCCTAGATTACAAAACCTCCAAGAAATATCGAAATTATCAGCATTAGCAGTCACAGCATTCAAAAGTATGTCACAGGGTGCTCATTTCCCCTTTTTTTTTTAAATCAGTATAATTCTGTAAGTACATGGGGTGGATTTTTTAAAATATTTTTCTGAGTACTGTTAGAACTTGGGGCATCGTGGGAATCCAGTTGGACGCCAGGTTCTTGGACACCCTGTATATCTAACTGAGACTTATGGAATAAAATGAATGACAAAAAAGAGGATAGGAATGAATGATGACTGAATTCAAGTGCTTTTAATAATCATTGTTTTTAAAATATTCAAGTAATATGACCTGTGGTTGAAATAAGATTTACGTAACTTATAAAAGACGGAAGCATACGCATAATCAACTTGTATCAGTCCCACCGCTGGGCCATATTCAAGTACACGGGCCCAGTTTGGATTGGTAGATGACATGTCTTCGAATATTTTGTTATCATAACTAATAATTTATTATAAATGCGAAATTCATTGTCGATCAATCTGCCTAGCCTTTTCCTAACTACATAATTGTGAGGTCGGCTTCCAGTCTAACCGGATGCAGCTGAATACCGTATTTTACATGGAGCGACTGCCTATCTGACTTCCACGACTCAGTAACTGGGTAATACGATACCACTTGGTAAGACTGGTTGTAAGACTTTCGGGGCTGCTGACGACCCGTATCGACTGTCAAAAATCCACGAATGACAGCCGGGACCAACGGCTTAACGTGCTTTCCGAGGCACGGAGGAGTCTCGGTATCTTAAGATCATCCATCCACAGACCAACCCCGGCAAGCGTTGCTTAACCTAGTGGATCGAACCGTGCGGCTGTTATTATAAGCCACAAGCTCCTCAATATGACCATTGTCAATATCAATAACAAATAAATTCTCAATTTCAAGTAATTATTCGGTTTCGGTTTTTATTTTATGATAGGTGGTAATTCTTTGCACTAGCGTATGGATAATATTTTAACACTCAAACTTCTTCCAAGATCAATTCCTGCTTCCTCCACATAATAATTAAGAGAGTCATTAGCGGTTATTTAGGTATGCAATTACGGAGACGCCGCGGCGCCTGCTGCGGTGCCTGCAAATCCTACAATGATGCATGTTCATGCAGAAACTGTTGTTTCAAACCATTATCTCTTTCACTAGACTAAAGAAAGGAAAGTTTAGTCTATTAAGGATACTGATTACTAAACGGGCATGTGCTAACTGCTTGTTTTGGTACAAAAGTAATTTGCGCAAATGCTGTCATAATATTAAACTTTTCCCTTACGAAGGTCTATGGAGACATACACATTTTACCAATGAATGACACAAAAGTCTCTTTACCATGACTATGTTTCGTCCGGGAAATTCATCCGCTTCGCTGTCAACAGGTAATGTGCCCAAAACAAACAGCACTGCCACGTTGTATGGCAATGCTGACCTAAAAATAGCCCTCTAGTCAACTGAAGACTGATCATCCGGGCCATCTGGGCGCTTGGTGATTCTCGAAAAACTAAGTGGGAACACGGACCCAATAGCCACAGTGTTTCAACCCCAATAGTGGTACCAACTGCTGTCTGTAAATTCAGATCACAACTGTCATTCTTTGACAGCTGTATGAAATGGCCATAACACGGCAAATGGGCGTAGTGTGTCAATTAATTTCCTAGACTGTATTTAGGTTGGTACCTTCTTAAAAATGTTTTTTTTTCTTGTAAGTGCAAGTTAATCCTAAGTTATAATACACATAAATCCATACTAATATTAAATTCGAAAGTAACTGTCTGTCTGTCTGTATGTTACGTTTTCACGGCTAAACCACTGAATGGATTTCGATCAAATTTTCTATTTCTTCGTGCATAGTGTATTTTTTTTTGTTTAAAAAAAAAATCTTAAATGAGGTGATATAGGGGATGAAAGTTTGTATGGGAAATCCAGCATTTCTTAAGTTAGGGTTATGAAAATTCAAATTTATGCTTTTGGTAAGAAATAAAGAATCAGGCATTTCAGCGTTTTTGTAACAACATCCCCCAAAAAGATAAAATAGATGAGGTGCTACAGGGGATGAAAGTTTGTATGGGAAATCCAGCATTTCTTAAGTTAGGGTTATGAAAATTCAAATTTATGCTTTTGGTAAGAAATAAAGAATCAGGCATTTCAGCGTTTTTGTAACAACATCCCCCAAAAAGATAAAATAGGGGATGATTTTAAAATTCATATGTTTTATTGTTTTTTTGTGTCTTATTTTCAAGAGATTAAAAGGATTGGAAATATTATAGCCATAGTCTGTATCTTGAATTAGCATTTAGTCTTTATTTAATTAAAGTCTGCCCACTCGGTCAAAAGTTATTACAATTAAGATTTAAAACTAATTTTTCTTACATGTACGTATTATGTGTTCAATGGTGATAAGAGCAGGTATTACAAATCAATGGTGATAATAATAGTAGAATAATAAATTAGTATTTCAAGAAAGGCATTTAGAATCATACAAACCTGTTTTTATTTATTTTTTTAAGAGTCCGTCTCAAAACTATGCTGGCTCGACTGCCCGAATTTCCAAATCTGGATTGAAGGACAAACAACTTTTCAATTGAAAAATTTACAGCCAGTGTTTAATAGAGTAATAAAATACAGACTAAATGTTACTTCTAGACACGACCTATGAATTTATGATCCCAAATTGAAGAAAAACTTTAACTTTGCAGTTCATACATAAATCCGAAAATTAGTTTTTTATAACTATAAAAAACTAATTTTCGGATTGACTTGACCTTACTTCTTGCCAAACTTCATGCTGCCGGGCCAACGGGAAGTACCAAATAGACTGGTTTATTATTTATATTTCTGGTTGCTCTCAGATAAAATACACATCATGTAAATCGTGTTTACTAGTTCCAAAATTAATAAACATTATTTATTTATTTAACCATCTAGGTACACGCATATATAAACAGACAAGAAGAAAATATATAAAATTACGACAAATTTGTTTAATTTTGACAGTTCAACCACATTCATTGCGTTATTTACGTTGTTGAGCAGAATTGTTTTTCAAACTTATGAAGCAATGGATTAGCAATTTGTTTCAAAACGATTCAAATTCCGATTGATCGCGTATTACGTAATTAGGGTACAGGTCATTCACGTACGCCGGTTGCGAGAACTAATCACCTGATCTTTCTGAAGAACATCAACAATAAATAAAATAATGTGAGTAGATACCTTAATAAAAACTATAACAAGAAATACTGAAAGCATGATAATTACATAGTTATCATCTAAATAGATAAATAACGTAAGTCAATAAACGCTGCTATTTTTACATTTTAGTAACAGCGTTTATTGACTTACGTTGCTGACCGTAGAATAACATAGCATCACGCCTGTATTCCGCGAAGAGTTAGGCAGAGGTGTACCAACTATAGGTACGCCTCTGCCGACACGTGGCTTTACTACGAGTATAATAGTACACCCACGTTTTGATTGCTCCGTCAGTTTTGTGGTCGCGACAGCTACTGTTGAGCAACGAAGCCTTGAGTTCGATTCCCAGGTCGGACAAAGTTTTGTTGCGTTTTTCTATCTGGGATTTCTCAGTAGCAGCCCGGAGTCTGGATGTGTGCCCGGTTGATGGCAATAGGCTCACCCCCTATTACACGGGACTTAAACATAACTGGCGAAAGGTGGTTGAACTATGGGTACACTTCTGCCCAAACCTTCAGCACCCATGTTTCGCCAGTTATGTTTAAGTCCCATGTAATAGGGGGCCAGCCTTACAATAATCAAAAAAAAATAGTAAAATTATTTCCCCGCTCAAATTGGGCTTAAATAATCGGATTTTCCTGCTGTCATTTTCTGTGCTGCATCACTACATAGCTGCGGTCGACGCGACGGTTCCAATCTGTAAATGGACCGCCTCTCATATTGTGTGCCTCCATTCGACACTGTACAATGGATTTCCGTCGTTTTACTAATTTTTGGACGGGAACATTTCCTCACTCATTGGTTATGTTATTGAATTAAGTATTTTAATGAACTTAAAATAACACACCATTACACAAATTGTATAAATATACAAATAATTATCCTTTCTAGGAACTAGTATGGAATGGTAGACAATATTCGAATTACTTAAAAAAATCCAATCCATAATGTTTTTTTTAAATTATATGCCTGCTCAAGCCATATGGTTGTGCAAAACTTTTCTTGCATGAAAGACAAACATTCACACAATAAAACCCAATGTAAAACGCAGAAAAAATTTACGCCTAAAACATAAAGGAGGACAAACATAACATCATGCCTTGTTTCCTCGAAGGCTTGGGCGAAGAGGTATACCTATAGTACACCCACATTTCACCAGTTATGTTTAAGTTCCATTTAATAGGAAGCAAGCCTATTGCCATCAACCGGGCACGAATCTAGACTCTGGACTGCTAATGAATTCCAGGGAAGAGGGTTCAGCTTGGGCCCAACAGGTCTGTAACCTCGTTGTGTCACTTGGTACGGCTGACCTCTCGCTTCCGGCTGTAGTTCAGTCCATGGTCGGAAGCGAAAATACTTGGGATGCTTTTGCCTATTTTTGCGAGCAGGTAATGCATGCAAAGGAAGCGGTAGAGAGGGAGAGAGAGAGCATAACTCTCATTCCACCCGCACCAGAAGAGCAGCCGGGCTTTAAAGGCGCTTAGCGATCTCCGGCCACCATAAGGAGGGGCCAGCGCGCGGGGAAAATGGGGCTTTGTCGTCGCCTCTCGCACTGTGGTTCCGCGCCCAAAGATTGGCGATCATAGGGTTTCGCAAAAGTAATGACTGTCGTTATAATTATTATAATTATGCTTTATTGTAATATTTTACGTTATAATATAATGAAAAAAACGAATTAATATTAAAAAGACTTATTTTATTCGAAAAAACAATGCATTTATTGACTTGACGAAATACACACAAAAATACAAAAAAAGGACTGGAACTTAATAACTAATAAACCTAAATATTTACATTTTTATAGTAAAAATAAAGTAAATACCTAATTACTACAAACACAGAAATAGACAAAACATATATTATTCACATATTAATAGTTACATATTAGGAGCTGAATAATGTAAATCTAGTGTGTATTATATAACTATAATAATATAATTTTATTCTACACCAATCAATCTCAATCGGTCAATTGACCGCGAATTATGTCAATAAGTGAGCTTTCGGAATCTTGCAATAAGTTAGTTAAACAGTTTAGGCGTGATAACACGAGGAAAATTTCCCGGGTTGTCACAAACACTGACTTGATACATAGACTTCTTCTTAATTCGGATCCTTTTATTTCTGGTTTTAGAAGGTTACCGCGGAAGAAGAAGTCTATTCTATCTAAAGAGGTGTTGAATTTTTTGTCGGTATAGAATATGTACAGACGAGGGCAGGTTGTACCATGGATAGGTAGCAACAAGCTTACGTGGTGTGTCTAGAGCATACTTTTTAAAAGCCGCCTTATTCTGTCCAATTTACTTAACTCTGCAAGCCTGCAGCGTTTTGATATCTTGCTATACTCCTTGAAGTCCTTCCCGTGCTGATGTTGTCGAGTGCTCATCAAAACCTCTGCTGCTGGCCGTTGAGTGTCGGGGCTCCCTGCTGCTGCACAAGTTGGCAGAACGCAAACTTCAATTTCGCTCAGCCAGTCTCCGTAATAAGAGACTGAGAGAGACTTGCTTCCAAATAGCTATAAATCTTGTACAAAGATTAGTAACTCTTTTTTCTAAGTCATCAGCAATCAAATTCTCAACATCATTAGGCAACAACTGTATCAGGGCTTGAAAAACTCGACGCCACCGTTCCAGTTAGAATTTGCTATCCTTCATAGACAGCCAAGTATCTAGTACAAGCATTATTTTGAAAGAACACTCAATACTAGTACCTAATAAAATAAAAAAAATAAAAAAAAAAACACTTAAATGCGAATCAAAAACAATACATAATTCGTAGCAAGTGCTACGCGCCCAGACGCTCGGCGTAGACCCTGGCTGCACCTTACACCTGTAGCATGCGCAGATACATTTTTTAAATTAGTAGAGTTTTTAAGCGACTATTTTATACCTAATTCAATGGCATAAGTAAATACAAACATAAATAAAAGCTTCTAAATTAAAAAAAAAATACAGAAATAAATACGTAAGTAAAGCTGCGGCGTAGCACTCTATTTAAAAAAACGATGTGATTTGAAAATGCAAAATAGTAAAGTAAATTAATAATACATACCTGTAACTTGAATATTCAATGCAAAATAACAGGTCACAGACAAGTTGGAACTTGAACACACGCGTCGCGTCTTAGGCTAATTAGCGCTCAGCGACCACGGCGATGTTAATCGACCACTGCTCCATGCTCTGGAGCAACAGATGCTGAGCTGCGGCGCAGTGGTTGATGTTCGCCTGGAGGAGGCGAAATGGGGCCATTATTAGCACTCCATGTCAGCCCCCTCCTCAGCCGCCGCGGCAGGGCCCTCACAGGGGGCTACCTGTGAGGGCTCTGCCGCGGCGGCTGCGGCGACGACGACGGCTGTGGAGGCGGCAACGGCGGTGGCGGCGGTGGTGGCGGTGGCGGCGGTTGCGGCTGTGACGGCGGTGGCAGGTGGCTTGCCTCTAGCCTTGGTGGGTGGGGCGCAGGCCTTGCTCCCAATCCGGTGATTGGCCGGCTTGCCAGCTGCCGCACATACGGCGCAGTGCAGCGTGGTGTCGCATGAGCCGGCCTTATGACCTGTTTGACCACAGCGGTAGCAGTGACCGCTGCGGTCCACCTCCGAGGTGCATTTAGCACCCACGTGGTTGCCCACATGGCAGCGGTTGCACCTCAGAGGTCTGGGTTCCAACAGTTTGACCTGCGCGGAAACCCAGCCCACCAATAACCGTTGGCCCTCCCCGGCAATTTTTTTGGCCGCCGACACGGGGCAGCTCACCGTAACGGTTCGCATCTCCGTGAAGTCAGGACGGATGGCGCCTGCCCTAACCTGCTCGGCAGAGCACCCCCCAGTCCTAACGACAGCGGCCACCACCTGTCCCTCCGTCACTGAGTCGTCCAAGCCCAGAATACGCATGTCTGCGCATTTGGTGGGCCTGGACACTCGGGCCTCGTCCGCATTTATTGACGCCCTATAAGCCTTTCGGCCAGAGCGTCAGCGGCCGGGCCGCTTGCCGCACCGGGGACCTCCAGCATCCGGGCTCGCAGCGATAGCGGCGCCGATCTCCTTGAGGTCCACCGCTGCCCCCACCTTGGCGAGCACGTCGCGGTAGGACACGCCCTTCTTCTCCGCCTCTGGCTGTAGTGTTATCACTACAGCTGCGGACTTCGGGGCGCGGAGCCTAGCCACGACGCTTCGCTCCTTGCGCCGCTGCCTCCTCTCTTTCTTTTTGGCCGCCCGTTATGCCTTAGCCACCTTCCTCTTCTCTCGGCTACTTGCCATTCGGTGTCAGCTGGAGTAGAATTAGGAAGAGGCGGGGGCAGCCGTTTCGCCGCTAGGGCCGGGGCCTTCGCCGCCAGGGCCGGGGCCGTCACCGCCTGTGTAGCCGCCCCGCCCTTGGTCTGCCCCGACGAGCTTGGCCGAGCAGCTGCGGTGGTGGCATATGAAGCCGCCCTCTGCTGGCCAGAGGCCGGCATGCTCGCCGCTAGAGGAGGGCGCAGGACGATGGCCTCTATCGCGGAAAAACTGGACCGCAGAAAAGCCATCTCCTGCCTCACCAGGGTCAGGACCCGGTCCTCGGCAGGCACGGGCCGTCCCTGCCCATGCTGCTCCCTCCCCTGCGGCACCTCACGAGGGCCGGCTCCTCGGAGCCTTGCCAGGTCCGCTCGGAGCTCCTCGTTCTCCTTTCGGAGAAGCTCCATGGCAGTTGTCAAGCGGGCGACCTCCACCCGCATCTCGGACATGCCGTCCGTCGGAGGTCTGAGATGATAGGCCTCCGCTGCCGCCAAAATAGAGGCCATGACTGCGGGTATAGCCTTGTCTTTAGAGGACTGAGTGCTCTTCAAGGCCAAACCCTTGATAGCGGCAGCCACAGCCTCCGCAAACCTGGCCGCTCGCTCCGAGTTGGAGCCACCAGCGGCATCCGGCCCACCGACCGCCGAATCTGTTCGGGCCACCACGGTACTCGTTCCTACAGAGTTGTTTTCTTCCTTGGTAGAAGGCCTCTCCAGCTCAGCTGGGCTGGCCCAGCTCGGCTCGCTGGCCTCCTTCGCAGTGAGTCCTCTACCTACACCTTTTCCCCGGGCCGCACCCCGCCGACTGGAGTGGATCTTCCTCCTGCCTTGGCCCGAGACCCCCTCGTCGGCGGACGACCCCTGGCCATCCCCCGGCTTAGAGCGCTTCCGGAGGAATTTTCGGTTCCTCACGTTAGCTCCACCACCACTTCGCGCTCCGAGCTCTGACCCGAGCTCATCGCGCCAGACGCAGCGTCGGACTCCGACCCCGCGTCACTCCTCTCCTTTTCGTTGCTTTTTGTTTTTTCATGTACCATATTTTGTTCCCACGAGTATAAACATATTTTACTGACTCAACCCCTGGACGCATCCAAAGGGAATTCCAGCTCCGTGTGCCTGTGCACATGGGGAGGTTTCCTGTCCTGCCGGAGGCTATACGCGGGGATCGTGCGGTCCATGGCCCTGTACGGGGCACCGGTGTGGGCGCGTTCGTTGAGGCGGCGGCCTGCCCGCCGGTTGAACGCGTCCCAGAGGGTCATGGCCACCCGGCTGGTCCGGGGATACCGCACGAGCTCCGGTGAGGCGGCGAGCCTCCTTGCCGGATTGCCGCCATGGGATCTGGAGGCAAAAGTCCTCGCGCATATTTGAGAGTAGCGCGGGGAGGCGAAACGCCGGGGCTTGACTCCGATGCCGCGAGAAATCGCGGCACAGCGGACAGAGCTCCGACGGGGTCTCATGGCGTCATGGAGAGTGCGATTGTCGCAACTCAGTGCTTGGCATGCCACTATTGCGGCGATAAGTCCCCTCTTTGAGGAGTGGCTGGAGAGGCGCCACGGCGTCCTCACCTTCCGCCTGACGCAGGTCCTCACCCGACACGGCTGTTTCGGATAAGGCGGGAGGAAACGCCCGGGTGTCATCACTGCGTGGATCGCCTGGAGGACACGGTGGAGGTATGCCCGGCTTGGGCAGAGCACCGCCGTGTCCTCGTGGAGGCGATCGGTGGCGTCCCCGCCACCGATCGCCTCCACGACGCGAGAGATCCCTCTCTCGCGTCCGGCCCTGGTCCAGGCCATGGTACGGAGCGAGAGGGCATGGGAGGCCGTCACCTCCTTCTGCGAAGCAGTAATGCTCGCAAAGGAGGAGGCGGAGCGCGTGAGGGAGGGGCAAATTTCGCGCCCTCACGCCCCTAGCCGCCACAGGAGGAGACGCCCTGGGCGTCGGGAAACAATCGCTGATTCCCGGCCACCGTAGGCGTGGGCTTGCGGACGGTGAGCAATGTGTAGCTCGCCGTCCGGTAAGGACCAAGCCCGGGTCGACGGCGCGTTGTGTTCCACGCGCGCCTCAAAGAGTATCAGCGAGTGAAGGGGTCCGATGAGACCATTGCCTGCCGGGGTTGCGGGAAAGTCCGAAAGGGATACCGTGGCCCCCTGGCATTGCACAGGCAACAGAAGGAACACGGGTGGGTTTTAGTCAGTAAGAGTCTGACACGCCCTCCCGCTCCCCAAAAAAAAAGGCTGATTAGCGCTTGGCAATAACACGGTTGATGACTTATTAGATGTGTTCACTTCCGATGCCAAAAAAGGAGTGTTTCGAATAATAGATTGCAAAAACTTTTGTTCCCCTTATGTAGTATGACAGCTAGTGGGTAACTGAACCAGACATCATGGCTTAGCTCAATCATTGCCATCGAAACCCCATGACCTACTACGTGAACACTGTGTCTTGGCCCAAAGAAGAGGCATGCTGTGTTCCATGCGTTCCTTTATGGGAGGACGTGCGGTCGTGGGATCTGCCGCACTTGGTGATGGGGCCCGCGAGTCATGGCAGGCTGATACCAGTCGGGGGAGCGGCGAATGTACAATTATCTCCCGGGCCCCCGACTCATAGTAGTAGTAGGAACAGTAGGGTTTTAGTCGGTAGAAGTCCGACATAACCCTCCGTTCTCCCAAGATGGCTGGTATCTATGAGGATATCTCCACGAAAAAAAAAAAAAAATAACCCAATAACATTGCCCGACCGAAGGGAATCGAACCCAAGACCTCATGCTCAGCAATAGAGTTTACAACTTCTAAGCTAACGAGGCAGTCTGTAATGTAAGAATCTGTAAAAGGGTGACTCACAGAATAAACCTCTTTATTCCAACCCTAACGATTTTAACTAGGTTTCGAATAGAAACGAAAACAGCGTTCATTTATAATAGAGATGCACTTTCAATCAACCAGAACAAGCTTTGCAACAAATTGAATTTCTATTCAAACATCTGAATCAACTTTGCAGACTTTTTCAAAATCCGATTGGAATTCAATAGATCAATTTCAAATTAGGTTTATTTTTATTTTTTATTGGATTATTAAGTTGAGTTATCTTTGTTTTTATTTCAAATAATTAAATCTAATCGAGCATATTACGAGTATATAATAGAGTAAATAATAATGTTTTATAAATATGAAATGCAGAGGATGTTTAAAATATTACGTAGATACACAACAACAAAGTGTATAAATGTGGCATTAAAATTATTTCGATACGAGTCGTTTTTCAATTAAATTATAAAACTTTTTTTTTTTAACTTTGCACAAAGGAACCTTTTATAAAAAAAAGCCTCAAGCACGACTACGCAGGTGAAAATATTACTCAACTTTGTGCAAACTAATTAAGAGACTATAAAACACTTTCAGGCGCAGTTAAAATACACTAAAACTATTTTTAGACGCTAACCGCTCAACAAAGAACGCACCCTTTTATAAAAATACTAAAACAACACTGAAAGCCTGTGTAAACACCAAAAGGTTGTTCCCACACCATGAATGTTATAGCGTTTCCCACAAAGTTAAGGACTGTTTAAATTGAGGCGAATCCCGCACGGGATGCGAGATGAGACTTACGTTGATTGTTTAAAAGTCCCCGTAAACAGGCGCGACGCCGATAGAACAATTTTCGAGAAGTTTTCATAGAAATTGTTCTGCCAGAGTTGCGTCGCGCTGTTGCGTCGCGCCTGACTGCGGGAGACTTTAAAGATTAAGAAGGGATGCGACTATTCATGCCATGCAGGTTGAACACCTCCATGCGGATTAATTTTTAGATTATTTAATAATACCTATTCATTCATATAATTCGTTGTACAGTTATATTATATTATAATATATATACTGTTAATTTTATTTTATTTTGTTACCTATGTATTATGTAAAAACAAATCACTGAACCTGACTTGATTTCCGTACGTGTTTTTCGGGTAACCACTGAAAATCAGCACTGTGCTGAGTAGAAGCCTTCTTGTCACAGTCATGACGTGCAGTTGCCGACTATTTCTGTTTTGTTTATTAATAATTATATTATTGATCTATTTTGTTTTACTCTTTTCTATTTGTTGCACGTGTTTCTGTGACTAATAAAACAATGTTTCTTTCAATAGATAAATCATTTATTTGCTTATAATGTAGGTATACAAATAAGTTGTTTTTTTTATAGTTAAAGTACCTTTACATTTTATAATTATAGCACCGATACATTTACCTTACGGCATGCATTTTTTTTAAATAATACAAGTAATTTGATACCAATTGACTTGATTGATTGATTTGATTTGGAATTGACATTGAATTGCGACCAAATTTCGTCCCGCATTCCGCGCAGGATTCGCCTCAGTTTGATCAGGGCTTTACATAGTAGGTTATTAGAGCGTGAAGAATTTAAGCTTCAGCAAAATGAGATAAAGTACCACGGGCCACGCGTGACAAAGGTGTTCATGCTGAAAACTTTACACCAAACGAATTTCAACTTTAACACTATTATCGAACAGTCGATTTTCACTTAAATTGTAACGTTCACTTTATTATTTTTTGTCGGACAACCTAATCGCCTCTGACCGCAACGTTGTTAAAATCAACGTTAAAATACGGAAAGTGAAAACGTTTTTCCTATTTATGTTTTTTTTTGTTGAAAATATTGTTTTCCTTTTTTTGGTATGATGGAGTTTGTGAAATACTGTTGGTTTACGCTGTTTGATTAATTAAATGTAAAAAATATTGTTGGTATACGATGATACGTGTATAAATACAAAGCAGTTCTATTTCTTGAAATGCGTAATAGTTTTTTCAACACACTTGCTTGGAAAATGGCTTAAAAACGTATGCTTTTTACTTTATATTACCGCACTGATGCGGTAATGCGCGCCAATTAGTAAGTACTATCATGGCAGCACGGAATTGGTATGTACTATACTTACATGGAATAAATATTAATAATGAATTGTATTCATTATTACATTGAATTTGATATTGTAACCGTTATAAGCGTAAAAAAAGGAATTGGTAAGTTTACAAACACTTTTTTTTACATCTAATACTAATTCGATGTTACGATATTAACTAAGTATTGAATTTCATAATAAATGTTTTAAATCACTAGTTAGCCATATTTCACATTTCCAAATTAATCAAAACAGCGAAATATTTGACATCTATTTGCGACGTTGCCCACTTTCAGAATATACGTTCATAAAGTAAACTCCAGTCGTGCGTCGGAGCTGACACACACACTTTTTTAATATCATCAAAGAGACTTCATGCCTTTTTATGCCTACTGTATAAATAAATAAAAGATGATAAATTAACATAATATTTCATCAAATTATATATTTAGGCTTTTTAGCGGTTTTGCCAGTACCTTTATTTACACCTGCGCGCGCATCGCTAGCGCGGTGCGTGGAAAAAAAAACCAGCGCGTCATTTTCCATAATTATTTGTTAACGTTTTTGTTGTGTGGTTAATTATTATCAAAAATACGAAATCTAAAGTATTGTCACCAATGGACGCTGAAAATTTCTTAAAGAAGTTCTTCATAGTGCAGTACCTGGCAACAAAGGTCAGTATAACTTTATAAATCTAAATGTATCATCTCTATTAATACTCACATTATTGTAGCATATGTTCTTACAACAAGTCTGTTATTTTCTCTCCCAAATGTGTTGAAAAACGTCGTATGAAACGCGTGTGCATTGATCATTACACACTCGGCTTCCTTATCGAATAATACCGCTTCGAATGTAATGACCAACCTAGCACACTGGTATCATAATGTACTATGTATTTATTTAGTTTGTCTTACAATATAGTGACAAGTAGTGATTTAGTGGTGTCACCTATAGTCAACAACGCCCAAAGATTTTCTAAAAACAACAAAACATTCAAATGAAATATCTCATTTGCCAAAAATATTGTTAGGACACTTAGCTACTTCATCTATTATCTAATGGAATTTTGAACAAGTATAATATTGTTCTTTGATTTCAGCAACACATTTGGTTTTTATAGTTATGCCTAATAGGATAAGAAATCTCTTACATCTCTCTCTGATAATAAAGCGTCCAAATTCCAAATGTGTGTGTTAAATGTCTCTATTATATCTTCTTTTACCATCTCTTAAGATACAGGCTAGACCTAGTTTAAGGGATAGAGTTTAAAATTATTGTACTCCTTTGTTATTTAGTATTATGTCAACCATTAATGTATGCAGTGCAATGTGATCTTGTTTATGCAATAAATTCTTTATTTATTTATTTTTCTTTTATAATGTCGGCGTTCGTGTTCTAGTAGTTAGCAGTTAAGTCAAGTCAAGTAAAAGTTGTGAAAAGATTATCTCTACTTACAAGGCTTCCGTCTTCAGTATAAATTGCAAAAATAAGGATTAGTGCATTAGCTTAATAGGTAATTGACTACTTACAGAACAGAAACAGAAGTATTACATACTTAACTGTGTATATTTTGCATGTTTTAGATTTTATTTTAAGCATCTTTTTCAGACTTTCGTAACAAAAATAACTGACATCATTTTTCCTAACATCTTCTTTTACAGCATCTCAAAATTAATAACAAAACTTTGTTAATTAAGACGTAATCTTAATTATTAAATTACCTACTAATTAAAATTCGATCGCATCTTGTTTATGAGAAAATTTAATTTAATTTAATTTTACGCGCCTTCCGTGTCATGATTATAATAATTTGGAGGAGCTCGTGGCTAAGTAATAACAGCCGCACGGGTAAATCCATCAGGTTAAGCTAGGCTTGCCGGGGTTGGTCCGTGGATGGGTGACCATCTTTATATACCGAGACTCCTCCATGCCTCGAAAAGCACGTCATTCGTGGATCTTTGACAGTCGTTACGGGTTGTCAAAAACATGAAAGTCTTACCACCATATTTTTACCAAGGGGTATCGTATTACCCAGTTACTGGGTTGTGGACGTCAGATAGGCAGTAGTTCCATGTAAAATAATGGTATTCAGCTGCATCCAGTTAGATAGGAAGCCGACCCCAACTTAGTTGGGAAAAGGCTAGGCAGATTGATTGAGCTATAGATCTAACGGGTGAGAGTGTAAACAGACGCATAACGACGCCGAGAATTACTTATACTACCCTTCATTGTGATCTTTTTTTTTGTTTCGGACTGTACCTGGGAACCTTCTGATTACAGAGATATGAAAGGTTAATGTTTTTTTTTACGAAAATAAGTTTTAAATGTTATAAATGAACTTCAAATAATCCCACGATTGCTGTACGTTGTATTTAGCCATAAGCACAATGTTTTGCGTGCGTTTAATTGTGCACTACAGTAGAAGTCGTTTTCCAGCAAATATGTTTGCACAAAGTTACTAGAATTCGTAGATGACGGCTTCGTGATGGGTATTTTTGTACCCTAAATACTTACGCTAGATTACTTCTAGTTTCGATTACCATCTAAATTGACCCAGAATTATTCAATACTGTATTTCAACATTTTCAATATTAGTTAAGAGAAAAATAACGAATAGTTCTGTTAACAGTAAACCTCGCGAGAACCTAATTTTTTGCAAGAATTAATATACAGGGTGTTAAAGTACTTCCGTGCCATAGATAGCTTAAGGGTAGGTTCAGCATCGTTATAGGAAGCCACAAAAAAAAAAGGATCAACCTATATTAGCACAATACTAACTTAAAATAGCAATCGTTTAAAATTAAAATTATTTTATTTGTTTAAATGCTTTAATTGCTTGCCTACTATCGAACGCGAATCGAACTAACGCTACGACGGTATGTAAATTACAATTCGAATTTTCCCTTCGTACGAGTACTACTACGAGACTTTCTTCATCGATACTGAACCTACCAATAAGCTATGGCACGCAATTACTTTAACACCCTGTATACCACTAAAGTTATTTAAAACGATATACTTACCATGCTTTTTCTCCGACGGCAAAAATATTCTATAAAGTCGTAATACATGTATACCAAGTTTCGTCCAGATAGGTTGTAAAATATGACCTGTAGAGGTAGTCCTCTACAGGTCATATTTTACAACCTATCTGGACGAAACTCCAACAAACGAAAGCAAATTTTGCCAGACTTGAAGCAGAGTCGCTTCACTCGCTCGGTCAATTATATTCATTTAATCTTCTCCTATCTATTATATATCTTTTATCTTTATCTATTCCGATTTTAACTAAATATTTACCTCAATAATTAAGACTTAAATAACTGAAGTGTTAATATTTTTTTGTTGCCGTCTGTACCCACTTGATCATAAATCTATTCGATCTATCCTCACGTTTCTTGTCGGAACTCGTAATCCTAGGGCCAGACATTACTAGAAAAACCAAAAAAAAAATGGTTTTGTTCTCATAAATAAAATAAAACAAACCTAGTACAAGTACACTTCAATATTTAGTGCCTAGAGGCTTTATTAAAAAGTCAAATGCTTAAACACGAGCATGCATATTCAAATGTAAAAAAATGTAATGTAAAGGTACGAGTCCAGATTTATTTCAGCTGAAAAACGTTGAAAACTACAATTTGTCTGCGGTGTGTTGACCACCCGTTGTTTCAATTGTCGCGATAAATTACTCTGGTTACAGTAACCATGTGTTTATTTGATTTTATTTTCGTTTATAAAAAAACTCTTTGATCCGTTTATAGGGAGAATCGTAAACTGTTTTTATTGATACTATAGACGTTTAACGAGAACGCAGTAGTAACTACCTTTTGTTGCAACTGTGGTCACAGCTCATGTACTTACATTACATTTATCTACAATTTCCAGATGTATGAACGTAAAAAGAGTATGTAAGGATCGTAGAAAGCGTGACTTTGTGTATATAATTATGTATGTAAATACAATTGCCTTGTGGCTGCTGAATTTTATTTCTGTTTGTAGAGTTGATTTGCGACTACCTATACTTCATTTGAAATAAGATTAGACATTTATGCAAACCTTTTTTATAGTTCCGGCTGTTTACTGCAGCTGCCATTTGTCATGCCACCAACGCAACTTAAGTCGAAATCGGTTGAACAAACTGTGAAAAAAGTTTAGTTAAATGTCTAATTTTATTTCAGATGGAGTATAGGTACCAAAAATCTTAGAAATTACGACAAACAGAATTATTTAAAACATATTTAGTAAGACCTAACCTCCATAATTATGTTTCCTGTTTCGTTCAGTATATCATTTTAACATGTAGGAAAGGTAAAGGGAATATTCGGATGTATCACTAATGCGACGTATAATTTGATATTCCCTCGTGAATCCTGTGTGTACACGATGTTAGGCGGCAATCGGACGGAGCCGGCGGTAAATATTTGATACGAGTATAAACCGTCCCTTTGACGAAAAGGCTCTGCTTTTAGTGTAAGCGGAGCGTTGTTAATTTTTTTGGGCAAATTTTTCTACGTTTTTGTTGATCATCGTTTTATTAGGAATTTTAGACATCAATAAATCATTTATAACTTACACAATGGACGTCCATCACTGTCAAGAGCGGACTACACTTCGCGCTTTTGAAGATTTTAATTAAAATTCATGCAAACTTTGAGTTTTAGTGCTTGAAAACTGTGTGAAAGTGAACATAAGTGCATTTAGTGACTGTGGTGATATAAATCACAGCCTAAAACATAAAAATTGAACAATTTTAGGCCTCTAAAATCTACACTTGACATTTAAATTTCTAATTTATTTTGTGCTTATCCTCCAATGCCTAATTGTTCCAGTGGTTTCTTCACGTCATAACTTTCAATCATTATCATTTTATGCTGTCATTTTCTAACATGAAGCTACGAAAATGTTGTCTGCTTCGTAAAATTTCTACCAAACTGGTAGATTTTTTAATTTGGTAGACACATGATGTCTCTTAAAAATGATGATAGGTCTGGAGAACCATCCAATATAAAAGAGCAGAAAAAAATTACCCAGCAAGTCTTATATCCAAGTCTGTTCAATAGAAATGCCTAAACATAGTCCCAAACTACTGAAATCAAGAGAGAAAATAACACGAGATTCAAAAAATTCGCACGTTCAGGACTAATGACACCTACAAGAGAAAGAGAATAAACCTCCAGTTGCTTTATGGAATACAAGATTTCAAAAAACTAACTGATACTGTCGAGACAGTGTTGAAAAAGACGGATTAAGTTTTTAAAATTGTCAACAAATACCAGCTCCACGCGTCATTTTCGTGAACGGGCGCCGTCAGTTGAGACTGGTCATCTCTTATCTGCCAGGGCTTATTTTTAATCGTTTTTGATTTACATATATATTTTTTTTTACATTGTTCTCACATATAGAATCAACAAGAGTAATGTACCCAGGATTTTGTAATTTCTATATTTAAAAGAGTGTCCTTGGAGTTTCTTGCCCGTTCTTCTCCATAGAGATCTACGTTTTGGAATGGGCAACTAGCTTCAACTTTCTGACTAACTGACTCTTTGACAATTCAAAAGTGCCTGTAAAGGGTTTAATTGAAATAAATGCTTTGAGTTTGAGTTTGAGTTTGAGCTTAGAGTATCATGTAGCACAACGGCAGCCTATAAAACACTCATGTCTCTAGTACGGGAAAAGGGTCTCATAGGACATACTTTTACTAGAAATGAAGATAAATGCTATAATTATAATCGTCTTTAAAAATCTGCATCACACTTCACCTCTCGAAGAAATAGAAAAAACTGGAAATAAAACAAGGGGACAAATCATAAACGCCAAGTACGGTCCAGAACGTCGGCCACTTCAACCTTTTTAGTTAATCTTGAACCAAGTGAAAAAAACAAAGATTTAAGAAGATTCGCTACATCATCTACAACACATCGGTGATTACTGAAGCTCCAACAAAGAACACCGCAGTCCAGTTTTTTTTTTTTAAACTTTGCCACACCCTAGTAATTTTTCCTGTATCGTGGGTGCGTTTATAAACATTTAAACTCACATACACAAACAGCCAGACCCGGAACCACTACTTGTAGGTAATACTAATATTTAATCCGTGCGGGAATCGAACCTGCGACACGCAGTGCAGCAGTCAATTGCTTAACCACTGCACTAACCGTGTCGTCAAGTCCAATGTACCAGATGCCAGCAATATGGGCACACAAAGAACAGTCTCAGACTTTATAGATGTGTGAAGTGTGCTGAAGCTCACAAAACCTCAGAATGCCTGAAGAAACACCGCACCATACCAGCTAAATATGCTTAGGAAGTCAACCTGCCAACTACAGGGGATGCCAGGTGTACGTGGAAAGGTCGCCCAAAGGAAAATGAAGAACAGGCGACATGTAACAATCAACACAGCAAATACCGCTATTGGAACTTAACAATAACACCAAAGTCGTACCGCAATCTAAATTACAAATTATTACTGAACAGGAAAAGAGACAGTTCCAACAAGGACAATCATACCCCAAACCAGAACACACCTCAAACAGCCAACAATGAGCTTTCAAATCTCATATGCCGAAAAAAAAAAATTTATCTGACGGCGGTGCTCTGCCTAAGCCAGGCAGACCTCCACCGTATGCTCCACCGTGTCCTCCGGGCGATCCACGCAGTGATGACACCCGGGGGTTTTCTCCCGCCTGATACCGAACAGGAACCTCCCGAAACAGCCGTGTCCGGTGAGGATCTGCGTCAGGCGGAAGGTGAAGACGCCGTGGCGCCTCTCTAGCCACTCCTCAAAGAGGGGACTTATCGCCGCAATAGTGGCGTGCCCAGCACTGGGTTGCGACAATCGCACTCTCCAAGCCACCATGAGATCCCGTCGGAGCTCTGTCCGCTGTGCCGCGATTTCTCGCGGCATCGGAGTCAAGCCCCGGCTTTTCGCCTCCTCGCGCCACTCCCAAATATGCGCGAGGACTTTTGCCTCCAGATCCCATGGCGGCAATCCGGTAAGGAGGCTCGCCGCCTCACGGAGACCGTGCGGTATCCCCGGACAAGCCGGGTAGCCATGACCCTCTGGGATGCGTTCAACCGGCGGGCTGGACGCCGCCTCAATGAACGCACCCACACCCGTGCCCCGTAAAGGGCCATGGAGCGCACGACCCCCGCGTATAGCCTCTGGCAGGAGGCGTTTGGACCCCCTAGATTGGTTAAGAGCCGCTTCAAGGCAGCCCCGGCCCGGTCCAGTCTGGGAGCCAAAAGTGCTCCACAAAGTTCCACCGACTGTCGAGGACGAGTCCTAGGTACTTCATCGTCGACCCGACGCCAATGTGAACCCCTTCTACCGTTATTTGGAAACCCGACGGTTGCGCGTTCCGAGGACCAGGAAAACACATGGCCTCGGACTTGTGCAGGGCCACCTCGAGTCCCAACTGCCGGATTCTGGCCACGATTGTCGCAACCCCGTGTGTCGCTAGTTCGGCCGCCGCCTGGTGCGACCTCCCCTGCGCCAGGACCAACGTGTCGTCAGCGTAACAAACGACGCTGACGCCACTGGGGAGGTCGGCGCGCAGCACCCAGTCGTATCCAATGTCCCACAGATGCGGCCCCAGGACCGATCCCTGTGAGACACCGCACGACATCTCTCGCCAGTTCCATTAGGTTCCAGGTAGATGACGGCCCTGTCCGTCAGATAGGCCTCGACCACACGACAGAGGTAGGTCGGCATCCGGTGATACCGGAGTGCCTCCCTGATGCAACTCCAGGGCAGGGTGTTGAAGGCGTTGGCGATGTCTAGAGACACCGCCGAGACGACCCCACCCCGAGCCATTGCATCCCCCGTCGTGAGGGCTCGCACGCGCATGATGGCGTCCACCATGGAGCGCCCCCTGTGGAAACCAAACTCGCTCTCCGCCAAATAAGGCCCCACCCGCACGTTGTGAAATACCTTGGTATGCACTTGGACAGGCGACTAACTTGGAAAACCCACATCAAAGCCAAAAGATACAAATTTAATATCACTTATAATCACTGAATTTGTACTGGTTGTCGGGAAGAAAGTCTAAACTCTCACCTGAGAACAAGTTACTGGTTTACAAAGCCGAGATAAAGCCAATATGGACCTACGGGATACAGCTATGAGGTAATGCCTCGGATTAAAACATCAACATAGTGCAACGATTACAGAACTAAATTCTGAAGTCAATTTCGAATGCCCCATGGTTCATCACCAATACAGAAATCCACGAACAGTTAAAATTAAACACAGTAAAGGAGAATATACTGATGGTAGAAAATACATACAAGGATAGACTTAAAAACCATCCAAATCAGTTGACCGTAGACCTGCTTCAACCAAATATCACCAAGCGCCTCAAAAGGCATCACATCCTCGAGCTGAATAAATAATTACCATTATGTGCTTTGCTCGTTGGAGCCCTGCACAACCACGATATGAATCAAACTGAACATTTGCTTATTGCCGAAAAGCTGATATATAAAATACACATTAAAAAAACCTTACACAATAATTATTATTGAAAATCTAGAAAAGATAATTCTTCAATCCAAAATGATCTCCAGGTTGATTCATCCATAATTATTTTAAAATATTTTTGGATACATTATGAGTTCAGAGCTCGGTACGTCAAGATTGATAGGTACTGTACGATAAACAGGCGGTTTTGTACTCGATTCCTAACAAGTCGATATTATATTACTTCGTCAACAGCCAGCAGGCTTTCTACAACATGTCCCGGAATGTTACACACACAACCAAACACCCCAATTAGAATATTACGATATAATCATAATACATACACTGGATTATTACTACTATGTATAAAAATAGTTTATTCATTAAATTAGCTATACTGATTGCGGGCGAACATTGTGGTCACAATACAAATCTACGCACGCACACAGTCGTACAAATGTAAAGGGTTAGCGTATTAGGTACTTCGTCCATTTTGGTTTGTTTTGCCTGTACGGCGGAAGTGTGATTGTAATTTACGTAGTTTTAATTATTTTTGGGATAAAAAATTACCTTAATTTAAAATGACTAAAATCTATTCAGTAAACGATTCTGAATAAAATACTTTCACAATGTGCATTAATTTAGTTACACGTTGTATACAGCTAGTGGTATCGGTTTTTTGGATGGATACGCTGATGGCTCACATGGATCGCATGGCACTAGCCACGAATCTTTGGTTTTTATTCCGTTTTTTTTCATTTTGTAGGATTCCCGACCAATCCTGTTATTGATGATGTAACGGTGACGATATCCAAATTAACATTTTGTCTTTTTGTCTGTTTTTGTTTAGTAAAAGTTGCCATAAAAACGTGTGCGGTCGGGAGACTCCCGTCAGAAATAAAGTTCCTTCACAAGTATGCTACGAAACAAAAATAAAATGTTCGCTGGCGCCATCTTGGATTTACATTTTGACCTCACTATCGACTTCAACACCCTCAAAAACCCTCACCCTCAAGAACACTATACCCATGATAAAATTTGAATTTTTTTACAGCCGCCATCTTGAAATTGCATTTTGATCAAATTCACATTTTCTCTCTCTCTCTATCGAGAGAGAAAGAAAAATCGTTCATACTCGCGACCGCTTTCTGATTCAAAGAGAGAGAGAAAGTGTGAATTGTCACTCTCTCTCTCTCTCTCATTCTTTCTCTTTGAATTAGAAGAAGACAGTTGCCAGTATGAACTCTTTTTCGCGTGACTATTTCTGCCAGTTCACTCCTACCGCAAGCCACGTTAAAGAACTTTGTTCCGAAAAAAAAACTTAGTAACAAAGCAAGTTTGAATATTCTGTTTCATATCGCTGCTGGTTTTAACTTCAAAATCTGAAGCCGAAGCGACTACATGCGACCTAGTGGTCACCAAATCAAATTTCATGCTCCGAAACACCACACTGAATTTATTTTAGAAATGTAGGATAGACCTCAAAATGGTTTCCATCTGGTTTGTAAAAAAGATTAAACTAAAAGTTTGTGGAAATAGTTCATTACCTGAATTCAAACTTAAAGCCAAAGTTTGTTCAGAACTGGTGAAGGCGCTTTTCAAATAAAATATAAAGCGCAGGAAATGTTTCGAAGTTATCTCGTTGACTCAAGAAAAAATGTTTTATCTTAGAGTAATGTGCACTGCAATAGGAATGAATAAGTTTTCTGCATGTTAAGGCAGCCTTTTCAGTTGAACTATGTATTTATATTTGTTGAAAAGGTGAGTTTGGAAGGAGTTTTAATTTAATACTAGCTTTTGGACGTTTCAAATTATATCCAGGGCAACGTACTACCGGGATGAAAAGATGGGGTCTCTGCTGCGATATGGCTTCGGCCCCTCGTGCGCATTCCAAAGGACCGGGACTCCATGGTCCCGAGATACGAAAAGAAAAAAAAAACATGTTTTTTCTATGAACACAGGCAAAAAGGCTCGATTTTGTGCTGACTTGATGTTTATAATTATGCTACAGTATATAATCGGCATTTCATTTGCGGGAAGTTTCCCAAGTTAAATAATGTAGGTTAGTGAGCATTAATAATAAGAAGCTTCGATTAATATGGACACGAGTTTCGGGACACAACAACTTTTATTTTACAACTAACTGCCCGCCCCGGCTACGCACGGGTAACACTAAGTTCTTATCTACGGCTACTTACCCTACCCTACCTACCTACTCTACCTACTTATCTACCTACTTACCTACCTACTTACCTATCTATTCTACCTATATACCTACCTACCTACCAAGGGTAGGGTAAGTAGTCGTAGATAAGTTCTTAGTGTTCAGTACTTATCTACGAATACTTACCCTACCCTACCTACCTACCTATCCTACCTATATACCTACCTACCTATCATATAATGACCACAACAACAAAATAATTACCCAATTTGATGCAGCCGTTCGCAAGTTAAGGCGTGACCAAGTGAAATAAGGATTAATTTTTAAATATTATAGATAGATAACCCAAACCACGAACCCTATATTATTTAAAACTCTATTTCTATCCCAAAAAGACCTTTAAATACTCGCACAAAGCGACGTCTTATCTGTACGCTCGCCACCCGAATTTAAGGAGCTCCCAATCGAGACAATTCACCCAGAATGTCAGGAATTTCGCAATATAACATTCACAATAAATTTTCCATTAGCTGAGCAGTCTATCCGACCGATACGATGGTACGCATGTCTACTACCAGATGTAAGAAATTGTTCCTAGAGTTAATTTGAATAATATTAAAATTACAAGTATTATTAATCTGTGGTAGGGTAATAAAGGCGTGATGAAATTTTCGTGTTATGGAGAACATTAAGTATGGAATGGGAATTTTCTCTCGTGGCTTTTTTTTATGCAGGGTTGTGTTAAGTGATGTCAATCTTTAATGGGGGTGTAAGAATCAGGACAATAATTTTAACACAATTTGATTGAAATAAAAATAGTTGGGATGAATTTATTCCAAAAAAACTTAACTTTGCAGTTGAAAAACATTTTCTCCCTTATTTTGATATACGTCATGGTTAATAATTCTCCAACTGCAAATGTAAGTTTGTAATCGCAAAAAAAACTTTTTTCATGTGATAAAACTACAAATGAACCATTAACCATTTCGGTCTTTTTTCCTTTACTGTGAGATCTTGCTTCCTGCCAACTTTCATGATTCTAGGTCAACGGAAAGTACCCTGTTGGTTTTGATTTATTCACGAGTATCAAAATATGTCGCTTAAATGGACGTATTTTTTATTGCCTTGACTTAGAAGCTTGATTTTTCGCTCAAGGGGAACATAGATCTACTGCCTGCCTAGCCTTTTCCTAACTATATAGGGGTCGGCTTCTAGTCTAACCGGATGCAGCTGAATACCAGTATTTTACATGGAGCGACTGCCTATCTGACCTCCACAACCCAGTAACTGGGTAATAAGATACCCCTTGGTAAGACTGGTTGTCAGATTTTCGGGCTTCTGACGACCCGTAACGACTGTCAAAGATCCACGAATGACAGCCGGGACCAACGGCTTAACGTGCTTTCCGAGGCACGGAGGAGTCTCGGTATGCAAAGATGGTCACCTATCCACAGACCAACCCCGGCAAGCAAAACTTAACCTGATGGATCGACCCGTGCGGCAGTTATTACTTAGCCACGAGCTCCTCCACCTCCCAACATAGATCTATGTATTTAATATAAATTTCAACTTGATATCTCCAGGCGTTCCTGTGAAAATGGGTCTTGACAGACATACAGACTGACAGACGGACGGACAAAGGAAGTGATTCTATAAGGGTTCCGTTTTTTTCCTTTTGAGGTACGGAACCCCAAAAATGTAGTCCAGACACATACCAAGCGAATTTGACAAACTGTTCATCAAAATTTCAAAGACCTTTTCACAGTCCATTGTGATTTTTTATGACGTCATAAAACTATTTGATCAAATTTAAGGCAGTAATATTCAGTGGTATGTAAAGCGGGTGTAGAAACTTATGGTGCGACGAAGTACTACGATTTTGGGGTAAAACGTTTATAGTCAGATCAATAAACTGTGTTTGACATGAATAACAATGTAAATATCAATAACTCACTGACATATTTTGTTATAAGCAGCAGGGCTAACATGACAAGCGCGAGAAAGCACTTTTTCTCGTTTTGTCGAAATTTGTCTACGATTATGACGTCATTCTAATCCCTAATATGACCATAAACGACGAGATATCTCGAAAAAGGCACTTTGACACTTCTATAACTCGAGACGAAAAACCGATTTTGCAAGTTATTAAAAATAAAATTATTTTTATGATAGCAACATCGGCTTGAGATTCCGTTTCATTCATTCAATGGTGCCGATTCTCTTGTCACAAATGCCTCTAAACTAAACTAAAAATCACCAACATTTAGATTATTCCTGTCAACCGACGATTTTCCATTCTGAAATAGACTAAAGTGACACAACTTAACTATATTTTAGTTTGACGGCACTGAGCTATTAATTTAGTGAAAATGGCAATTTTGCTATTCTGAATTTTACGTTTTTGACCTAACATTATGATTGTCTAAGTATTTAATCGCGATTAAAAAATGAACTAAAATTCACACCAACACCTCGACGTTGCCAAAACAATACTGGCTTTTATTCTTTTCTCTTGCTTATATCTCGAAAATGGTGTGTTTTATCGCAAAAATAATGAAAATTTCGACCCCCTTTATGAAATCCATAAACCACTAACACTCAACATGTAGGTCATATTTTTTCATATTTTCCATACAAAAAACGAAAAATTCCATATAAAACACGTCGTTCCAATATAAATAGTAGTTTAAAACTAACTATTTTCATTATTAATATATTGTAAAATAAAATGATGACTAAAATAAGTACAATTATGAAACTGCCATGTTATTTTGGAGTTTTTTTTTGTATCATAATTTTGTCTTCTCGTCGTCAAAATCGACGGCGAGTAAATACCTACGACTAAATGATAGAAAAATCGGAGATTATCTCGTGTTCAATTGTCAAAAATCGAGATAACTAAGGTGCCATGTTAGGGTTTGTCGAGAAACATCAATTTTGACAGAAGGAGTCGACTATTTTGTATGGAAGCGCTGTCAGAAAACGAGAAAGTGACCGAAATAGAGAAAAATTACTCACGCGAGAGAAATTAATTGTCGTGTGTGTCATGTTAGGCCTGCTGGTCGTGTGTGGAAACACATACGTAACATTTGCAACTCACAGTAAGCTAGTATGTCTATGAAATGTCGAACTTTTTGTTTAATAAAAACGATTTTAGTCAATGTCCTTGGTTTTGTATTTTCGTTTTTTCCTTCCGAAATATTAGTTTTTTTTGGTACTGTTTTTTTTTGTAAAAAACGATTTTATTTTTCACTTTTTAGATATAGTACCACATAAATTAGTTTGTACTCGTACCACTACTTGCAATATAAAAACATACAGTGACAGGAAGTTATTATAACTTAACCAACATACACTAATTGAAATAAAACGTATTATTGAAGCTACCTCAAAAACCACTCATCAAAACTTGACCAACCTATGGAACCAATCTGAAAGTATATCCTTACAAATAAAAATAATTTTCCAAAACGGGTTATAAATGACGGAGTTCTGAGGTATCAAACAATTAAAAAAATACTACCGAATTGAGAACCTCTTTCTTTTTTTGAAATCGGTTAAAAAGAGGCATTGCCCTGCAGTTCGATAGTTTACAAATTCATCAACAAAATAATGTATGCATACAATTCCAATCAGATTATCACGGCTCAATAAACCAATAGTAGACCTCCAAACTTCCGTGACTCAAATCATCCAATAACTGAGGTTTATCTGCATCATTTGAGGAATCATACTTCTGCTCACGTTTCGACTTCGAAAAAATATGTAAGCAATAATGAAGGTCGTAGTTTGTAAGAAAAACATTAGGACGAAGTCGTATTAGAGAAAATGGGACCGAAATGGGTTCTATTAATTTTATACCGATTTCAAAAAAAGAAAGAGGTTCTCAACCTCTTTCTTTTTTTGAAATCGGTTAAAAAGAGGCATTGCCCTGCAGTTCGATAGTTTACAAATTCATCAACAAAATAATGTATGCATACAATTCCAATCAGATTATCACGGCTCAATAAACCAATAGTAGACCTCCAAACTTCCGTGACTCAAATCATCCAATAACTGAGGTTTATCTGCATCATTTGAGGAATCATACTTCTGCTCACGTTTCGACTTCGAAAAAATATGTAAGCAATAATGAAGGTCGTAGTTTGTAAGAAAAACATTAGGACGAAGTCGTATTAGAGAAAATGGGACCGAAATGGGTTCTATTAATTTTATTATGATGCTATTATTCGTCGCGTCTTTGCAAGTAACGTTGTTAGCGCTTCGTCTCTCGTCTATTCTAGTTTCCTTGCAAAAATGGATGAGGAACGTTGAGCAGGTGTCTGCTTTTGTGTGTGTGATACTGATAATAGTATTCTAAGTAAATACTGTTTTAATTACAGTCATTTTATTTGGTAGTTTTACCTGGAAAGTTTTCCGGGAGTTTTGAAAATGAGTGATTTAATTGATTTCCACGTGCTCTTTTCGAATTTTCACTTTGCAACCTCGTATCTTATCCGCTCGCGCCGCCATGAGTCTGAAAGGAATTGTTAAAAAACTTTTCGTTTTGCGGCGCCATTTTTTCAATATGGCGGTGCCAGTGGTAAAGAAACAAGGTAGCAAAGTGAAAATTCAAAAAGACCACGTTGATATCAATGAAATCACCAATTTAAACTACTAATTAAATAACTGTCGGTTGCTTTGTGAGTGCACCGTGCACGGATCTAATCGCTAAGAACAGGTTTTGCTGAGACAGTTCTTGTTGTTTTTGTAATTATATTTGTTAGAAATTACTAGTTTATTAATAAGTATTAAAAATATGTATTAGGTAGGTTGAAATTCCCGTCGCTTGTATAGGTGCATTAGAAAACTTGCGTCAGACAGTATTTGTCTGGCATTAATGCTGAAATGAATCTTTTTGGCGCAGCCGTGCCGTGAGGCATACAATTTGTTGTTAAAACATTATTTTCACTTTTTCATTTTGTTTTTTGTATTTCACGAGCTGTGTCCAAATAAACTTTATTATTTCTTTATAATTTTAAAACTACCGGGAAACTTCCCAGGTAATCCCTTTTTTGAGTACCAAATGACTGTACTAGGACAAGGATGTGAGTTGTATTTAGAATGGTGCATACCATAATTTTTGGTATAGCAAGGATATCTGTAATTGGTGGGCTTTCTGGAATAGTATACATACATCCTTTTTCCGTGTTTGTAAAAAGTCGAATAAAATGATACTGTTTGGTCAACGAGTAACACGCGTCTTGATACTTACAGCCCGTAGCCCAAAACAGCTTCCTACATACTCTTAATAAAACATAAAAAGCTGTTGATTAAACATTTAAATTTTTTTTGGTTGGCTTTTTGACGCACGGATAATGAATATTAACCGTGACCAAAAATACTGAAGAAGGTAATAATCTGTTTAGAATAAAATTAAATCTTTTTAATTAACCCTACCAAAACTACGTCTATCCGATCCTATACTATTAAATGAGCAATATTTGTAAATATAATATATTTGTACGTTCTCAAAAACGGCTCTAAGGATTTCGGTGAAAGTTGCCATACTTTACGGGGGCGAAAAATCAATCTAGCTAGGTTTCATATCTGGGAAAATACGTTTTCTTCGTATTTTCACCCGAGCGGAGGTCGGTCGTCCAAAGTTTAGAACAAGATAGAACAAGTTAGAAGACCTTAGAATAACGACATAGCAGCATGGAATAAGTAAGTACCTACTGTCATTGCAGCATAGAATTAGTAACTACCTATTATCATGGCAGCATGGAGTTAGTAAGTACCTGCTATGAGCATTCTCTATTTTGACCCGAGCAGACCTCGGTCGACCAGGTACTTTATTACTTTGGGAAATTCATAAGAAAAAACGTATTAATATCGGCCAGTAAAAGTTAACTATCAGAAAAACTTAGTTAAGCGTAACTCGGAACTATTTCCAATCGTTCACATGGAATTTATTACTGAAAGGTTACGACGTGGTGCGTAGAAATGTTTATGGCTTTTTCCTTCGCCATTAATTAAAGATCTTCAGGAAGTGGTACGGTTGTCCGGGAAACCATTAAGTGAACACACGAAAGGGCCATTGTTAACTTGTTAGTTAGCACAAGTGTTAGTGCTTATATACACGAGCGGCATGCGTCAACGACAGAGGCAACAACAGTCGTCGACGAGTGGCAACTGCAGCCGTCGACATTCATCGGAGGCAGACGCACAGACGGCAGCGGTTGCCTCTGGCGTTGGCGCGTGTCTCTCGTGTGTATGAGAGCACTTAGTATTCTAGGGTAGGTATTGTAATATTGCTAAATGCATTCCAGCATCCTGGCATTTAAGAAGCGGGGCTTGATGCGCATTATAAATCTTTATTTCCCCACCACTATAAAACATGTGCATATTAAAGCGCAGGCCACACTTTGAACGAAGCGAAACGAAGCTAAGTTCTTTTAGCTTCCTTCCGCGTCTTTTCACACTTGGGTTCACACCATTTACTAAGCGAAACGAAAACGGAAGTATAAAAAGACGTGGAGTAAAGCTAAACGGACTCAGCACCGGTTCGCTTCGTTCCCAGATGTGGCCTGCACTTACGTCACAACTATCTCAGTCAGTCAATATTTTAGTCACTTTAATATTATACCGTTTAGATAGATTCTAAGCTAAAATTATATACAGTTACTGCACCCGTAAAACGATCTCATCCCCATTCTCAAAATACATAACATCCCAGCAAAAAAGAGTAATCAAAAATAGCTACTTACAATCCTTTTACGGAAGATAAGAGATTCCAATTACCTCCCAAATTGCTTTCATTGCATCTATAAGTACGTTTTAAAGGCACCCTTTCACGTTTTAGAGGCCCCCAAGAATGTATGAATATTTTTGTGACCGGATATTGCTCCCAGACAAACCCTTTTCGGGCTTTCACTCTATATTTCAAAGGCTTCAGGAATTTACGAGATGAATTAAAGTCTGTGGTAATGAGGAATTGGAGTAGATCGCGTATTGTCTATTCATTTGACGTGTAATTTTAATATTTAATTGCTTTGATGAATATTCACTGTTTGAAATTACGCTGTAGTGTTTGATTACAAGACTTGATAGTATTAGTGGAGTTCCTTTGTTGGAAGGGGAAGACACAATTTCTTTTTGCTCCACCAAACATCTTTGCTGTGTCTCATTTCTATTTTATTGTTATCTTTATAGTGAAAACGATTCTGTCAATCAAACAAAATAAACTCCGAAGGAACTCCGTTTTTCTAAGAGAAACTTGAGATATACTCAATTTTTTTTTTTTTCTAATGGAAACGTGGTCACTCAATACTTGAGGCGGCGGCCAGCCCGCCGAATGATCGCGTCCCAGAGGGTCATGGCCGGGATAACACACGGTCTCCGGTGAGGCGGCGAGCCTCTTTGCCGGACTGCCGCCATGGGATCTGGAAGCAAAAGTCCTCGCGCACATTTGGGAGTGGCGCGAGGCGAAACGCCGGGGCTTAACTCCGATGCCGCGAGAAATTGCGGCACAGCGGTCAGAGCTCCGGCGCGATCTCATGGCGTCATGGAGATTGCGATTGTCGCAACCCAGTGCTGGACACGCCATTATTGTGGCGATAAATCCACTCTTTGAGGAGTGGCTAGAGAGGTGCCACGGGGTTCTCACCTTGCACCTGACGCAAGTCCTCACCGGACACGGTTGTTTCGGGAGGTTCCTGTCTCGGATAAGGCGGGAGGTGTCATCACTACGTGGAGGATACGGTGGAGCATACGGTGGAGGTCTGCCCGGCTTTGGCAGAGCACCGCCGTGTCCTCGTGGAGGCGATCGTCGGCGGGGATCTCCCAACCATAAAAAAAGAGTCACTCAATACCGCAGGAGACGCCCTGGACGTCGGGAATCGCAGGCCGATTTCCAACCACCGTAGGCGCGGGCTTGCGGACGGTGAGCAATGGGTAGCTCACCGTCCGATAAGAATCCGCCTCAAAGAGATGTCAGCGCAACTGACGGGGTCCGCTAGGACCGATGCCTGCCGGGAAGTCCGAAGGGGCCCGGAGAAGAAGAAGTAATTTGATAATTTCCCACCCAACAAACACTAAGGGTTACTCAATAAACCACGGATCCTATAAAATATGGTCGTATGGTATACGGTGTAGTAATACCTACAGTCTATTGTAAAAATATGTTTCCGCTTAGCATCAGATTGGCCCTTAAGTCCTCAAATAAAAGGTTTGCGATGAGATTTATTTAAAACTTGATGGAGCGACAGACGCTCTCCTGTCAAAATTTCCATAGGAAATAAACTTTAAATTTTCCCAATTTTAACAAAAAATTCGCGGCAACTCTACATTTTTATTTCCGTCAGATTTGGATTATTACGAACATTTTAAAATAAAAAATAGCCAGATCAGTCCAGTTGTTCTCATGAATAACGAACATGGAACAGTTCCTTAGTTATTCCGAAGCAAATTCTTACGCAGTTGAGCCATCCATGGGTTTGACGTTCAATCATATCTATGTGAAGCTTATTCAGCTTACGAGGCTTAGGACCCGTTTTTTTACATTTCGAGGACGAAATAAAAATCCCCATGTATATTTTCCGCGCTCCGTAATCCATGTGTGTGTGCGAACAGATGATAGGATGAAGTGGTGTTGTGCCAATATTTTTCATAAATGTTTCTAGATTTCTTTTGTTTTTTTCAAAATTAAGCTGACTGAGCTAAATCCGATTATGGGTTTAGCTTTTTGTTTTGTAAAAAGTTTTTTTTTGTAACTGAAATATTTGATAATAAAGTGAGGATTTTACCTCCGTATAGTTTTACTGAATAAATAATATGGAAATGATTCAATATTATGCTTATCTGTTATATTTAATTCATACATTTTACGTCGGGTAATATTAGAGCAGCGGTGGCACACTGGTAACGGCCGCGACTTGCTTGTAGGTCACAGGTTCAAACCCTGGCCGGCGATTTACTTTGTGTAAATTATTTCATCACCACTGCTCTTAACCACCTTCCCGCGCTGGGCCTGCGTGGTGGATGATGGTCCCCTCACAGAGAGGCCTGTGTCCCAGTAGTGCACAGTTGGAACTTTATTGGCTGATTATGCTAAGGTTAATTTTTATGCTATTAAACCAAAGCTCCATGAAGAAAAAATACTTACTTATGAATGTATTTTCAGCTTTGTGTTACGATGATGACGATACACAACAAGTATTTTATCAAGTAAATTTTTTGGGTTCCTTAACTCAAAAAGAAAAAATGGAACCGTTATAGGATCACTTCGTCCGTCTCAAAATTCAAAAGTCATTTATTCAAACTAGGCTGAGAATCAGCACTTTTCGAACGTCAAAATTACATGACAGTCGCCCAAAACGCCCACCCTTCACCACTTCCTAGTGCTTTAGCTGTGAAGAAGTGGCGCAACAAACTCCCCAGCAGCACAGCTGTCTGTTCAGTTACAAAAAAAAATATTCTATATAATAGTATGCAAAATAATTTACATTATGCAACACAAAATAGAATTTAAATTATAAACTAATAGCCATAATATGACAGCTAGCACACGCCAATATAACAACGTCTGTCAGTCTGTCAAGACCCTTTGACTCAGGAACGCTTGGAGGTATCAGATTGAAATTAATATCAAATACGTAGGTCAAAAATCAAAGGGAGGAGCTCGTAGCTAAGTAATAACTGCCGCACGGGTCGATCCATCAGGTTAAGCTACGCTTGCCGGGGTTGGTCTGTGGATGGGTGACCATCTTTACATACCGAGACTCCTCCGTGCCTCGGAAAGCACGTTAAGCCGTTGGTCCCGGCTGTCATTCGTGGATCTTTGATAGTCGTTACGGGTCGTCAGAAGCCCGAAAATCTGACAACCAGTCTTACCAAGGGGTATCGTATTACCCAGTTACTGGGTTGTGGAGGTCAGATAGGCAGTCGCTCCATGTAAAATACTGGTATTCAGCTGCATCCGGTTAGACTAGAAGCCGACCCCAATATAGTTGGGAAAAGGCTAGGCAGATGATGACGTAGGTCAAAAAACCAGCTTCCAAGTCAACGCAATAAAAAAATACGGCCATTTAAGCAACATATTTTGACACTTGCAAATTCTTCAAAACCTACAGGGTACTTCCCGCTGACCTAGAATCATGAAATTTGGCAGGAAGCAGGTTCTCACAGCACATTTAAAGGAAAAAGTCCGAAAATACTTTTGTAGATTTATATCACACAACATTTTTTTTTGCTATTTCTAACTTACATTTGCAGTTGGCAAATTGACCGTGAAGTATATCAATTGTCGATGTACGGAACCCTTCATTTTACGTGATCCGACACACACTTGGCCAGTTTTTTTATACGTTTTTGTAAGCTCTGAAAACTGGCCAAGTGCATGTCGGACTACGCACAATACAGAGTTCTGTAGTTGGGATGAAAATATGTTTTCCCATACGGAATGTATGGGATAGGAGAACATGTTTTTGCAACTGCAGATGTTAGTTGGTCGATTATTACTCGTTAACTTGTAGAGCCTTCTTAGCTGTGATAGTTTTCCTTTTAATTTCATTATACAATAATATACTACTGCCGTGATTTTTTTTCACATACCTAAAACTAATCATTTAGCTGGCAGGGGTCACACACTTGAGTCTAACAAAAATTTGTACTTTAAAGCTTAATATTTAGAAAACGGATCCCTGACTCTAAAAATGGTTTTTACACATACGTAATATTTTTGAACGACCTTTTCAATATATACGATAGACGAGAGAAAAAAATCCCCACTTTACGTGTAGAGGAGGTACCTAAAACAACCACTTTGTTGGCGTGATTAATATGTATAACCATGCCAAATTACAGCTTTCTTGTAATAAGAGTCTCTGAACTAAGCTGCGGACAGACAAATAGACAGACAGACGGACATGGTGAAACTATAAGGGTTCCTTATTGACTACGGAACCCTAAAAACGTCATTAACCCTGTAATGAAACACGAGCATTAGTACATACTTTACGAACCTACAGAAAAAACCCATTACCCTTTTAAAATAAAACACGGGCTGTTTCATAGATCCGTAAAAACTTCAGTTACGACTTAAATTATAAATATTTTTATAAGGCAATACAAGTAAAAAAAAGATAATAACTCCACGTGCCAGATGTTCAAAATGGTTGTAGGAATATTACTGAAGACAAAAACGAAGTGGGACTTAGAACATTAGGAAATAAATTGTGGCCGTATTTCGACGACTTACCATCAGCTGTATTTTTGTCTCTAGGCCTTTTTGAAGCACATATTGCCTAATCTTATATTCTATTTTTTGCACTGACTACTCAGTCAGTAGCCTCAAATAAATCTAGACTCCGGGCTGTTACAGAGATATTCCTGATGGGAAAACCGAATAACACTTTTCCGGACCTGCAAATCAAATCAGGACCTCATGCTTAGCAGTACCGCTTGCGACCTAGACAAACAGATACAGTTTGACTGCCTCGTTCGTGAATGAGTCACTTGAATTATGGATACATTTTAGAGCTGTCAAAATTATTTTATTTTAAGGTTATACTTCAGTGTACTGTTGTAAGTGTTCAGGCAGTGTAAGGTCTGTTTCGAGTGTCATATTTTGTAGAGTTTGAAGGCTTGTGCAGATCAGCGTGACGCGATGGCGCGACGCGACTCGAACAATACAATATCTAAGAAAACTTCACGGTATAACAATAGCCGGTGTCGCGTCGCGCTGTCGCGTCGCGCTAGTCTGCACGAAGCTTTAGCCTCTTTCTTTCTCGTTTGAAGATTTTGTATTTCTTTAGCTGCTATAAAAACAAATAAAAATAAAGTTAATAATTAAAGGGGGTCCCTCAAACAAGAAACCTGGTTTTTTTAGGCGTTTTTTTCTCGATCTTAATACGGTACACAGCCCTTCATGTGCAACACAACCCTTTGTGTACAACTTGCAAATGGCCGGTTACTATGCAGATATTTGAAGTTAAATCAGTGCGCTCCAGAATTACAACTGTCATTTTTAATTAATTTCGTATTTCACTCTTGAATATCTATCTACATTTGGAATAGGTTTTTATAAATGTATATTTTTTATTTCTATTTTACTTAATGGCCTAGAAAATATTGCACCTAAAGTTTCACATAGTCGTGCAAAAGCCTTTACTACCGTCTAGAGGCGTAATTTGATGAATTCCCAGAGATGTCAACTGAGAGAATATATTATCTGACAATTAATGCCAGCATTGACCTTTCTCGTAATGACATAATTTTGACAGTGAGTACCAAGCCTGGTGATAATGACAGCTGATTAAAATGATAATGTACGGATATTGTTGTAATTATCTGAAAAAGTAAAACTGTTCTACTAATTGGACGGGTCCTAATATACGGACCCACTAAAACACCTGCCTTGGAAGCATCATAAAATATTAATTACAGAATGAAGCACAATTTATAACCTGACACCATAATAATTCATGTTTGGACTTTATGAGAGACCATGACCTCTGAGTTGTTTCGATATTTCTTCTCAGGGATGTCAGCTAGAAAATGCAGGGGCCATCTATTTTTAAAATATTGACATGTAAAAGATCCACTTACAGAAATAAACATTTAATTTCCAACAATGATTTAATTCCCAAGCCATAACAGGGAATGCTATTAACACAACAAGATATTTTAATTGTCGTCTTCATCATCATTTCAGCAGAACGACGTCCACTGTAGCTGGACATAGGCCTCCCCCAAGCACCACTTCAACCGGTTCTGAGCTTCCGCATCCAGCGGATTCCTGCGGCCTTTGATATTGTAAAACAACGTCAGAATTATGTTAACATTGTGAGGGTTATTTTCATGAGAGTGAAACCTGCAGGGGGTTTATATTATAATATAATGTATACCGACAAGAACTTTACTGTTTCAATTTGATTAACAACGATTAAATAATAATTTTGTTTTGAATATTTTAGTGCTGCATTCAGGGCTTGTGACTGAGTAATAACAGCCGCATGGGTGAATCGATCAGGTTAAGCTACGCTAGCCGCGGTTGGTCCGTGGATGGGACCATTTTTACACACCAAGACCAACCAAGAGAAAGGTACGTTAGGTCGTTGGTACCGGCTGTAATTTGTGGAACTTTGACAGTCGTTACGGGTCGTCAGAAGCCCGAAAGTTTGACAACCAGTTTTACCAAGGAGTATCGTATTACCCAGTAACTGGGTTGTGGAGGTTAGATAGGCAGTTGCTCCATTTAAAATACTGGTATCTAGCTGGATGCGGTTAGACTGGAAGCCGACCCGAACATAGTAGGCAGATTGATTTTAAATAATTATATTGTTTTAAACTCTTTAGTGCTGTAATAATTATTCCTATGTTGGTGGGAAGATAAGAATATTATTTTTATATAGAATAAAATTGAAACAATCCACAACAGAGGGCCCATTTTTTTTTAGCCTGCTACGCTCCTGTTACGGCCAGTGAAATTGCACGGTGTAACGACCAGAGGCTCGATAAATATTCGAGGAAACTGACTTGTGACGTCACAATATGGTAGTTTTATTCGACCGTGTAAGAGCACCCTTACTCCACACTGAAAGCCGGAAGCGGAAGGATACAGTTTGACCTACTGCAAGCCGCAAACCACGAAACAATAAAAGAGATCTTAATTACAACGGAATTACATTGTTTAAACATGCAAGGTATTATTATAAAGTAATACAATTATGTTTCGTAATATTCACCGCAGATGAGTTTGTAACAGGTTTGTTTTAATTAAAATTTTAATGTAACAAGGCTTAAATATAATAAAAGTGCGTAATTTTAATTTCTGTATTCATCTTGTGTTGCTTAACTATTTATTCATGGATCACCAGCTGAATAAATTTTGATATTTTATTAGAAAAACTGGATAACTTCATGTTTTACATAATGGCTCACACTGGCCACTCGAATACCATCAATCAAGACTTCTAGAAGGATTTTAAAGTACTGACCAATTTACCAAAGAACAGCTTGATTTTGAAGTTTTTTTGTTTTTCGGTAGAAAAAAAGGTAATTTTGCCGTCTCCACTTTAGCTTTAATATCGCATAGTATGCATCTAATAAGATCGTTGAAATCAACATAGGTAGGTACAGGTTCAACCTACTTCCCATCTCGAGCTAAATTCTATTAAGTCTTGTCTAAGTCCTGTCGAGCTAATTGAGCATTGAGCATGAAGATGGAATACATAAGTAATAGGGTTGAACTTGTACGAATTATGCAGACATTCACGATGTGGCTAAAGTAGGGTAGGTAGTTGTAGATCGTTGGACACGAGAAGTGCTTCTATAATATTGAAATCAAATGTAGTTAACAAGAGCCAGTTTGACTTCGGTATCTATCCGTGGCGGTGTGGCCGATCCTTCTTGAGTAAAATAGTGCTTAGTTGATAGTTTTAAGGCTATTTTTTACTGTAGGTATGTAAAAAGCGCTTCTCGGCATCAAACTTGAAAGTATGGCAAATAAATTTGTAAAATAACAAATAATGTAGGTATCTATGTTTGATAATAAAAAAATAAAATAAAAAAGAATTTGAAACAGTTAAAGTATTGAGCTTAATTTGCTAGCTTAGAAATGGCGCGTTTACCAGTCCGTATTATCGCTGACCTTAGGCCTCCGCACTGAGATAGAAAATCGCGCGAAATTTTTATCACAATTCTGTAACACATGATAGAAAGTCAAACGAACTTACCTGTAAGTGACGTTCGATGACTATTAAACGATGTGATTCGCCCGAGAGATTGATGATTCTATTATTTGCACTGATGAATCTATTTAAGGATTTTAAATTTAAAATAAATCTATTTGTACCATTACTTTTCTTAACAAGGAAAATATTTGATAAAAATTGACCATCGCATGGTTCACACACACATAAGGCACCAATACTAAGAAGATTATTAATTTCTTTAGTAATGAGCAGTTCATCCACCTCAGACTTAGAACTATTATGTGGATAAGATAGCTGGGCTATATCGTTCGAAATCGGAATTTGAAAACCGTTAACCCAAGTTAACACCACAGGATCATTTGTGATTTGCGACCAATTATGGTAAAAGAACTTTAATTTACCCGCCTGAGTGTTGGTATTGTCCACTTCGGCTAACGGCGTGGAGTCTGGTTGTATTGCCGCGGGACACGGCGATCCGTCCCACGGCGCGTTTGTGGTTGCTTGCGCCCACCAGCCGTCGCGGTTTGTCTCGGTGGCATGCGACGCGGCTGTGACTGCGGCGGTGGCGGGCCCCTCCAGTTTAAAGCCCTCGACGTATGTTCCTTTGGTTGAATGTTTTTGGGTGGCAATTTTGGCTTGGCAGCTGTGGGTTTTAGCTCGGTGCCTGTTCTTATAACGGCCTTCATAGATTTTAAATTATCTTGGAGATCATTACCAAATAGTAAGTGGTCACGTTTAAGGTCCTTTACACTATCCTTAATTTCTTTGTTAAGGCAAGACAGTAAAAAATTCCTCCTTGTTTGTGTTTCACTGTAATGTGTGTGGCATAAAAGTCTGCCGGCATCACTAAGGGATTTTAATGTCTGACATTTAATCTCCTCGTCGCAAGAGCCAGTCTGCAAGATAGCAGTGATTGTGTTGGCTACACATGTTATGATAGAAGATAATACCTTCTGTTTTTCAGCCAATATGTTGTCTCTCTTCAAAGCGCCGTCATTAACCGCTGCTCTGATTTCGGGATTAAGTGTTGGGGCCTGGGCTATTTTTAAATTGTAAGGTACACTATAAATCTTCAATATATCCTTCTTTACCTCATCCTTTAAGCCATTAACCAGAATGTCAGTCCACCTGTTAGCAATGTCTTTATGGACACTTTCACCAAACTTCTCTTCCCGTGCAGGCTCTTCTCCAAGTAAACATAAAATATCAGGCTCTAACTCTTGGATACTTTCCGTAGATGCATGTTCTGTGGGTGGTGCATCCGCAGGAGTGGGTGTGGACGTAGCCTCGGGTACAACGGCACAAGCGCGTTCAGGCGCGGAGGCTAAAGTTGTTGTCGGCGCGGGCGTCGGTTCATCGGCAGGCTTTGGATGTGAAGTTGAATCGGATGGAATGTTAACTTCATATGGGGCTCCTGAAAACAATAGACCGACAGTTTTGAATAAATTCGTGATACAAACTCACGGTTTGTACTCTAGAATGAACATCCATTTTTAACAGAATGTATAAATTCATGACATAATCTTCCAGACTACGTTCTAGAATCTTAAGCACAGTTACAAATTCTTGATACAAACTCACGGTTTGTACTCTAGAATGATTGAGTTAGGTATAAGTGCAAATTCTTGACATAACCTCCCGGACTATGTTCTTAGAATCTTACTCACACAAGTCATTCTTTGTTCTCTAGGATTGGGTCACCTACAACATTGTTGAGTTTTTATCTCACCCACAACATTGTAAATAAAAATTCATGACATGATCTCTCGAATTATGTTCTTGAATTTTGCTACCTAATAGGTATACAGCGATCAACCTTACAGGTTGAACTGAAGTATGTATATTATAGGTCGGTATTAGCCTTACAGGCTAAACTCATAAGCACTAGGCAACAAGTAAATAGAAATGACTTGATAATTCAAACAAAATGTTCTCGGAAAAAGTAGGTCAAGGTCGTGCGGTCCGGCGGCGTCGCCGGCCCGGCGGAGTTTTCATTATTCGGAATTTAAAATGTTACCGACCTTCGTTTTGCGGAGCCTCCTGTAATAATTCTGCTGGGTAATCAGGGTAATGATCACTATCAGAATACTGGTTCTGTTCGAAATCCGAACTACTACCGTAGTATCTCCGTTGTTTACGACGAACACGAGCCAGCTTTTTCTCTAATTTTCTCATTTTCAGAGCTAAATAATCCTCCTCGTCGTGGTGTTTTCGTTTTCCCATCACTGAAATATCACTAAGAAGTCCAAAATACACAAAACTAATGTACGAAAAGAAAATTATGTGCGCGATGGCAGTTACACAAAACGTGTATGACATACCCACACCAGGGCGCATAAAATAATTGTTTTGTTGCTCTAAAATAGTGTAAGATGGCAGCACATATCCGTGCTACTACAAGTTAATAAGTGTAATCTCGAAGGGCGAATCACTGAAGTTTAATAACTTATGTATCCTACACGCACTGGCGATTTAAAATTGGCGCTCGTAGCAATGCCATACACTAAATATAAACCTGGCGAATAAAAATCACGCGAATAAAATTCGCAGTGCGGGCTAGGCTTTAACGTGAAATGGTGGTCAAACACAACCTCTCATAAAAAATTTATACACATTTGTTACTAACATAAGCTTTTACGTAGTGAATTACTAACATCCTATAGACAGCATCATATGGAAAGGTCTGAAATAAAGTTTTTTTATTTATTAATTTTAATAAAAGATTATTTTTGATATTTATTTATGCAAGTGTTGTTTTAATACCTAATTATGTACAGTTGCATATAAAACTTTATCTACACCCATGATATGAATCCTCTATAAAAGGTTCTGAAACCATAGGGTGTTGTAGTGTTGTAAGAACTACGTGTAAATTCATGGAAAGTTTAATTGCTGAGTATCTAATATAAAAAAAAACTATGCATTAGTTTTTTTTTTTTTTAATTCATAATTGTACCATGAAATAAGTAGTGAGAATGTGGCTGTTTGATGAGTAAGGAGGGGATAGAAAAGCAAAGGAAATTTATGCATAGTGAAATTTAGTACAACATTATAACACTCGTTTGGATGATATTATGGTTACTATGACACTGGTTGTTTTAATGTTGGCAATGAGCTAACTGTTTCAGAAACTTTTATAAAGGATTTACAGCATGGGTGTAGGATAAAGAATTTAATTTTACTAGCCTGTATTGTCCTGCAGGGCACAGGCTTCCCTCTTCCTTTTCCAAAAAATTCTGTCTTTTGCTATTGCCAGCCAGTCCTTTCGATAGGAGTCAAGCTCGCCCCACTATCTTCGCCTTAGTTTGCCCCAATATCGTACGGCAGGTACTAAAGAATAATAAGAATAGGTACTGTTAGAAATACTAATACTATCTCAAGCAAAAGCATACACACCATTTCAGTCATACGTGGATAGATTTTCTAAAATCCTTTCTTCTTGTACCTCGACTCATATTCTGTTATTTAATTTATTTTATCTTCACTGGTTTCGGCTATCTATTTACTGTCTGCCATTCAGTCAGTTACTGAATTATATATTAATAATTTCAGGTTTGCGCTATATTAATAATAATCATCATTACACGCGGAATACTTCCACTGCTGGAAAATGGCCTCCCCAAGTACCACCACTTCGACCGATCCTGTGCTTCCCGCATTCAGCATATTCCTGCGGCCTTCACAAGGTCATCGGTCCATCTTGTGTCTTCCAACGCTACATCTTTAGGTACTCAGTCGCACTTCCAGAACCTTTCGGCTCCATCGACCATCTGTTCTGCGAGCAATGTACCCTGCCTATTGCCACTTAAGTTTGTCAATTTTTAATATACAATTAATTATATTATTGTTTACAAACCTAACATTTAAATAATATCATCACCACTGCTCTCAAAACGGTGAAGGAAAACATCGTGAGAAAACCAGCATGTCCTAAAAACAAAAATTCGAAGACATGTGACATCTACATGTAGATTACGGCCCACTCCCTCCCACACTCTCGATGTCCCATCAGTGGGACCATTAAAGGCTGATTATTCATATACTAACATTATATTTCATTTTATTGTTTCACCAGAGCAAACTCATGTAAGACCACGATCCCGTCAACTCAAACTTGCCTTATTAATAGCCGTAGAAATCCAACCCGCACAGGCCATTGTGAGGGTCCACAATAATTTAAGCAGTCCATTGTGGCTACACCGCGGTGGCCATTGAGACTCGGATGTGCTATACCATACGAGTCTCTCGGTCATCTTATATAAGGAACGTCGCAGTACGTCGACTACGTATTGCATAATGGTCTGATTTTATTGGAGAACTTTTCAATAAAGTAAGCTTTGTGAAAGGAAAAGAGATTGTACCCAAGTCAAATAATCGAAATTTCTGACCTATCGTTTTTGTAACGTGTGGATTCCGGTAAAAACAATGTTTCTTCTCCCGCAAAGGTTTATTTTTCGTTTCATGTGGTTTTCTTTTCCCAACAATTCAAGCACTGTTCCCTTTATGATATGTTTTTTATATGATTGTGGTTATTAAAATTGTCGTAGGTATAACACGTAGGTACGGTACTCGGAAATGGCTCGACTGATTTTGGTTAAACTTTGGTAAGTTGTTGTGGGGGCGCCAGGGCCTCAAGTCTGCTATTACAATAGTGTCAGAATGGTCTATCATTGATTTCATAATTGTTGATTTTGACAAGTTTGGTAATCTACAACATATTGGCGTCATTATGACTTTCCAATGGTCAGCCACTGACACTCCATTGAAAAAAATGGCATCTATTGGTAATCTCGTACATGAAAAATGAATGACTGAATCTAGGCGGTAATCTGCAAAAAAATTGACATATCCTTTGATCAGTGACCTACCGAGAACGTTATTGTGCAGTCATTTCTTTTAATTCGTTACGAGTATCGTGTTAGTGGAATACAATGATCAACCAATGATCGACCATTATGAATTTAGCAGATTATAGATATTGGAATGACGAATTTATAAAAAATAGCAGACTTGGGCCCCTGGTTCCTAACAGAAAAAAGGCATTGCAACGCTTTCCTAGTTATATAGCTATACTAGTATTTTTCAGTCTAAACGAGGCCGTTTAAAAATCGTTTTTTTATTCGTATACTTGATAATGAATGAACGGGTTATTGTACATTCGCCACAAAGTAACATTCGTCACATTTTGTAAACTCCATACATTGAAAGTGTTTTCGCCACACGCATAAAAAATACGCGTAAATTCGTCACCAAACTCCATAGGTACATATTTTTTGCATAAAGTACTGGTAAAAACCAAAGTTATTGATTTTTAGCGCTCAAAATGAAAATTATTTCAAAAATCTTTCTTTTCTCCTACGCCAGCTTGTCGCCAGCCACCGGTGGCGGACATAGTTCCTAAAGTAGCTTATTAATATATTGCCTTTGAGAAAGTCGGCCATTAAGCCCAGATTCGCAAGGACATGTTTTTATCGCGGCGGTTTTTTTTTCGTACACTAGATATTAAACTCTCAGTATTGAGCCGAGCATTGAGAATTCAACAGAGCGCATACAGCGCGTATCCTAGCGCGTAAAGAAAACACACTGTTGGATATTCATCTCTTGGCGTTAAGCTGAGAATCGAAAATCCAACACGCGTAAAAAAATCGCCACGATAAAAACACGTCCGTGCTTTCCTGGGCTAGCAGTAGAATCAGAACAAAGCTAAAAACAAGACTTTGTAACTACTAGACAACATGAATCGAACTTTTATTCCCAGTTGAGCTGTCAATGAAATGAATTGAAACTGTAGTTTCTAGGACGTTTAAACTTATAAGTACCTATTCTATATAACTACTCTGGATCGCAAAAACGTGATAACTCCATACATTACATACCTATATCGCTAGAATAAATAATATGTAGTAAGCAGGATACTAATGTTTGTTCTAAATCTCTAAAGAGGTTTCATTTGCACAAGTAACAGATAAAATAAAAACGGATCTTTGATTTTTTTTTTAATTTCAAATTTGGAAAATAATATTTTTTCTGCTTTTGTTCAGAATATTGATTCCTTGCATTGATCAGAATATTCAGTGTAATATCATGTCCTTAACACCTGAATAATGTACACGTATTATTACCATGGTACAAGAAGGAAGAAGTCAACGTAGCACTGCTAGAACAGTAGGAGTATCTTTATAAACGGTCTAAAGAGTACTCCAGCGATTTCAAAAGACCGGCATGAACATCAGGAGACCAGGAAATGGCAGGCCAAGGTGCACAACTACACGAGAAGACCGATTCATCGTGAGCACTATGTTAAGAAATCGACATCTCACGGCTGCAAACTGCTCAGAGAACATCGAGTTGCCAGGTTACGGTTTGCTCGATAACACATTCGATGGACAGATGAAGATTGGTCTAATGTTATGTTTTCTGATGAGTCCAGATTATTTTTTATTTACGCACGACGGGAGACGAAGAGTATTTAGACGACCAAGAGAATGGTATCATCAAGCGTGTTTTGAAGAAAAGGTGCCATTCGGTGGAGGATCAATAATGGTTTGGGATGGGATATCTTCAGAGGATCGCACGGAGTTAGTGATCATAAAAAATGGTTCTCTGACTGCTGTCAGATACGTAGAAGAGGTTTTAAATGAGCATGCTGGTCCTTTCTTAGTGAATATGGATGCAAATTCCATTTTTATGCACGATAATGCACGACCACATACTGCTCGTTTGGTCAACATGTATATTTAAGACGTCGGTATTACCTGCATGGAGTGGCCAGGTAACAGCCCAGACTTAAATCCCATAGAACATGCATGGGACCAGCTCGGGAGATGCGTGAGACAACGCTCTCCTGCTCCCGTTACCTAACACGAGATAAGAAATGCGCTTGGAAGAATGGCCAAACATTGTATTAAAAATTTGGTTTACAGCATGCTACATCGTCTTAATGAAGTGATACGGGCTCGTGAAGGAAATACAAAATATTAAATTGACAAAAAAACTTTTATTTTTTTATTTAAGATTTACTGCGAAGTGTATTTTTGTTGTAGTTAGAAGCAAAATTTTTGGATTTAATTTAACAACTAAATAATTAAAAATATGAATTAACAATAAAAAGTTTTGCTCACTCGACTCGAACTGTCCCGCATTTTTTTTTTTGGTCTTGGCCATCTCTCTGGTGACCAATAAGGTCGTAGCTGCTTAACCGGACTTTCCTGTGGCTGCCTTAAGCTTCCTTTACACTCAAAGCCTCCAGCCAGGGGCAACAACTATTCTGCCCGCTCTCTAAGGGCACCCCCTGCGGAGTAAGAACCTCGGCTTAGGGACGTCGCTGGGGGGAGGACAACAAGATGGGATAGGCTGGATCAAAGATATATCATTATTATTAATCGAAGAATTTAAAACTACTGGCTCACACCGATGCGGGCTGGCGCATCGTCGGGCGGTCGGTTGGCGGGGAGTATTATTTACTCGTGAGGGTCGCGATCGCGGAGGACGTCGGTGGCGAGGTCGGAAAGCAGCAGTGCTATTCTGTAGGTAATAGGTAATACAGGCTGGTTTCCGCAACTCCACGTCAAAGCGCGTATTTTGCATACGGGTGGGAAAAATCGGTCATTCAATCCACCCCAGCTCCTCAAAGAATGCCAGCAACGCCTTGGTATTATTGGCAATCTCGCGTAGGGTACCTGGATTAGCGAAGTACTTTGCCCTGTAAGTGGCGACCACCGGACAGTTTAACAGCACATGAGCTGCTGTCTTGTCGTCCTCCATGCAGGCTCTGCAGAGCGGACTGTCTGTGACTCCTATGACAAAGAGGTGTTTATTAAATGGCCCATGGCCAGTTATAGCTGCTGTAATCACACGCAGCTGTTGTTTAGTTAGTCGAAGAACCTTTTTCGTGAGGCGGCGTGCTATTCTGTAACCACCTCACCGTGAAAACTTAGGTGAAGTGAGCTCGGAGTGAGCTGTCAGTCTCTAGCAGCAGATGGAATGACAGCTCACTTCACTTAAGTTTTCACGGTGAGATGGTTATAGAATAGCACTGCAGGTCGGTGTGTGTACCGCATTACTCGGAGCGTCGTCGTATAAAGGCCGGTCCCTTTTACATTTCGTCTGATTCACTGAATAGGACGATGATGTCACTAAACGATGCGTTCCGTTTTACGTTATAATTTGCTCACTTTGACATATAAACATAACTAACGTTTATGTTGAAATAGTTTAAAAATAACATTTCTGCTGAAATAACATATGATTTCGTGACATGGTTTAAAAGAAAATGTAGTGAAATAATTTAAAAGAGTTTGCTTAGATGGTTTGGTCATGTTGAGAGGATAAATGAAACTAGCAAATGATATTTACAAGGCAGATGTGAGTGGAAACGCCGGGAGGGGACGCCCTAGGAGGACATATACTGACCTTATTGGTGATGTTCTTCAGAAAGGTAAAGTGCGTAGTGCTCGCAACCGGCGTGTGTGTATGGCCGATGTATGAACGTAAACGAAGCAAAAGGAGTATTTATGCTTTTGTTTATGCCTTTCCTCCAAAGGAAGAATGCGTAAAGGCGTTTATGAGATGATCATCTGACTTTATTCTCATGAAACCGTACTTCACATAACGATACTTTAAAATTTTATTTCAGGGCAGTGATAGCCTAGTGGTGTGATCGTTAGACTGCCAAGTCATAGGTCTCGATTTTGAACCCAAGGCACGCACATCTGACTTTTCGGATTCATGTGCGTATTGTATAATTATGCCTTGCTTCAAAAACGGTAAAGGAAAACATCGTGAAGAAACCGGCATGCCTGAGAGATATTTCTCGACAGCATGTGAAGCCAAGTCAGAAGCCCACGCGCGGCTTTAAAACCCAGACACCAAGTCAGTTACTAAGCACACGAAAAGAAGAAGAATATTATTTCAGTATCTACTGGAATAAGTATAGCAGTATAATAATTCAAGTAGATGCTGAAAAAAAATGTATTTGATACTGAGTACTGTGTGCCTAAGAAGTATTTTCGCAGATTGGGGATTACATACAAGCACTAACTTACCTAATCGATAGTCCGTCGGTTTCCAACTTGTTGAGATACAGTCCACGTCTTCACGGAGATAAGTGCTTTTAGGTATAATATATATATATATATATATACATCGATTGGTCTGTATTTCAGCTGAACTTAAGGCGTAACTGCTTTTGATTTTTGCGAAGTAACGCCTGTTTATATTATAAAGCGCAATTATTTGGATTTTTAAAATTAATTTTTGTATGTCTTATTATCTTATTATGACATACGCTTGCTATCCCGCTTATGTGACTGCTAAAGTATACAAATCAATATTTGTCTCGTATTTATGCCTTCAACTTATAGCAGACTCCCGTAGATTGCATATAAAAACCATGTCAGGAATCATGCCTCTACCGCACCTACACTTAATTCCACATAAAACAAATGAAATCGGGTAAAATTAATATCAAAATGTTTCTCGTTAAAAACCACCTACCTGTACTTACATTTTTTTACACAGTAATCGTATAAAACATGAAAAAAAAAACCAACAGCATTTCCCGATAATCAAAAGGTTTTGAAGCATCACTGAAAAAAAATTACTACCATTCTTGAATATTCCCAAAAATACTCACAAGATCAAAGGGTGAACCGGAAATTATATCATACATACGTAATTTTAAGTTCAAAAATATTTTCGTTACATGTGGTCCAGTAATTTTCCCGTACAAGGGGTGCGCTATAAAAAGCTGGCGTTACGTCATAATACACGACCTTTTACCATATTCAGGGTTCCGTAACCAATTGAAAAAAAAACAGAACCCTCATAATTTCAAATCCGTCTGCCCGTCTGTCTAGATGTGACACAGCCGTTTTACTCAGAGAATATTAACATCAACATAAATCGATGAACATTGGAAAAAAATATATTTTGTGAGCCGCTAAATAAAGGTTTAGTGAAACTAAAAAAAATATTAGTTATGGGGATAGTCCTACATGAAAACGGGGAATAAAAAAAATCAATGCACTTAAGCGTATTGTTGGATCCCATAATTAAAAAGATTATGATATTTCTAAGTGATTTTGCTGTAAGTCAATATTTTGGTTTCAACCGCAGAAATAACTTTGCTTTTCATTGTTTTTTGCGAGAAATATAAGCCTATTTTTGCGTTTGTAATATCAATACATGCGTACATGCGTAAATATTCATCCTGCCTACGGAACCCTTCACTGTATGCGGTCCAAGAAGCACTTGCTCGGTTATATTTTTATTCAACCTTTTTGTGCTTAGTCTCTGTCAGTCGCAGACGCTTTTGATCTTGCTATAAAGATGCACTGTTTTGCTTAAGAGGGTCAAACATTGTGGAGAATTTATTACGATAAAAGTATTATTAGTTTTTACATAACATAAACATAACATCACGCCTGTAATCCTCGAAGGGTCAGGCAGAGGTGTACCTATAGTACACCCACATTTGGCCAGTTATGTTTAAGTCCCATGTAATAGGGGGTGAGCCTATTGCCATCAACCGGGCACAAATCTAGACTCCGGACTGCTACTGAGAAATTCCAGAAACAAAAACCTAATGACATTTAAAAAAAAGTTTGTTTTTGAAATGTTGCTTTTATTGTTGCAATATCTATTTTACGGGAATTTTGAAATCAATTCAATTTAGCCACCTAAGCCTATAATACAATATCTTTGTTTCCACATCCTTCAATAGTTCTACACCAACCGGGATTGTCCTTGGGTGCATTTGCATAGTGCATACAGGGATAATCGTCGGTTGTTGCCTCATTTCAATAAAAAACGTCTAACGCTTCGGCCCCTCGTACGCCTTCCAAAGGTCCCGGCGTCCCGAGAAATGTCAAGAGACGAAAAAATATATAAAAATATAATCAGAATATGTACAAGATATATATTATCTATTCATCAGAATTATAACTGGTTCTTAGGTCTATATTTTACAAGGCGTTCCTTTTGATATCCCATAACTCTGGGGTATTCATGAGATCATGTCAAATAATCAACTGGCTATTTTATTTTTTACGGTAACGTAACATTAGACTCTCGTTAAGTGCTAAGTGTTACGAGTAAATCATTTTTATTTAGTATGAAAAAAAATAGTCTGTTTTTTTTAATATTTCACGTATGGGTGTTTTATTGCATAAATAACGAAAACAATAAAGTGAAAAAAACATGTGGCAGTTTTTTTTTTGATATGGTACCTTAGAATTTTGGGATATCAAAAGGAGCATCTTGTATAAATATTTTATTAAAATCAATCTGCCTAGCCTTTTCCCAACTATAGGCTTCCAGTCTACTCGGATTCAGATGATTTCCAGTATTTTACATTGCCCGACTGCTTATCCTCCACAACCCAGTTACTGCAACACAATACCTCTTGGTAACCCTGGTTGTCAAGCTTTTGGGCTTCCGACTACCCGTAACAGCTGTCAAAGATCTACGAATTGGAACTGAGACCAACGGTTTAACCTTTCCGAGGCACGAGCAGACCACGGCAAGCATAGCTTATCCTTCGATTGAACCATGCGGCTGTTGTGAATGCGACACGAGCCCTTCATATTTAAAAAAATCAAATCCATAAAAAAAATCTTTTGCATGTTAAAAGTGCAGTTACCTAACTGGTGGGAGGGTATTTCCATACTAATCAAGTATTTTCACAGAAATCTTCGTCAATTCATATCAAGGAACGGTCCCAACAGACTTACCACAAATTAATACGGGTGCTTCACTCCGAAAAATCATTTAAATAAAAAGCGACTCTTGTTACGACACAATAAAGTGCAATTCTGGTCGCACTGTGCTAATTATCTACAGTTATATTCATCCATAAATTGCCTCTCTTTCTACCGCGTAACTCTTAGATCTTCTGACGACGTTACACTCACTGAATTGTTTCTACAAGTCGAACCACCGCGCCACCGCGTATTTGTAGCTTCATACCTAAAATGCGGAGTGAACTATCTGTATTCGTCTCTGCTGTTACTTGAATTCTATTCAAAGAAGCGACGCAAACGAACGTCTATCTATATAACCCAGCTCGATTGAGGAACTTATGTAACCCCAGAATACCACTAATTCTGTTAATAGCATAAACCAACGGGCCATGAAAACTTTCTTAACACTTGACTTAAATTACGATAAATCACTTTAAGGGAACTTGAATCAAGGTCAAAATCTTCCTCCCTTAATTGGCTAATTCAATCCTCCTTCATTCAATCCAGTTATTTAATTTATGGAATGGATTTGCGTACTTTGTTAAAGTAATATTTATTTTGGGAGTCAAAAAATTCAAATAAGGAAGAAATGCTGAGAAGGCTGAGATGTTTAACACGTTCAGTGCCAGGAGCCCCCTGGAGGATTCACTCAAGTTGCATGTGGGAGGCCGGGAGGGCTCATTTTAAATGTAGGTTTTTCTTAGCGTATTCGGCATTATAAACTGAAAATAAAATCAGTTGTATATTTTAACAAGATTTAAAACCTAATTCTGGTGGCACTCCTCGAGGGTTAACTTTAGCGCAAAGGTAATGCCGGCGACCATCCTGGAGTCAACTTGCAATATGCATGGCGTATGAGCTCTATGAAAAATGGGTGGAGTCGAAAGTGTTAAGTGGCCATGCTATAACTTGAAATGGAAATAGTTTATGGTGTGTCTGTAAAAACGCATCTACTTATCTCGTATCTAACCTTAACATGCTTTAATTTTAAATGAATGAATATTTTTTTCAGTAGGCTATAGGCTCGCCCCCTATTACATGGGACTTAAACATAATTGGTAAAATGTGGGTGTAGGTACTATATGTACAACTCTGCCTAATCTTTCGGGAATTACAGGTTATGCAATTAGCCTTAACCAATATTTTTTTGCACCAATACATTGAACTATTAAAAAGATATAATATCTAGTCTATTTATTTATTTATTAAGGGAGGGTATAGAGTGCCACTAGTGGCATTCTATCACTCTGATATAGTGTCGCTATTTGCGGCATAATATTGGCGCTGCATTGTCATTGACACTGAGTCACTGTCACTTGTTATTTTTCACCTCAGCACCTCAAACAAGCAGGTTTTGCTGTCAAAAAACAGTGAGCAAAATTCGATTTTGCTGCGAGCGTGAGACAAAGTAACTTTTTAATTATTTTTTTTAAATGCCGAGAGCAGTGTTGGGTCTACTCACAAAATTCTAAAGATTTGAACTTCAATTAGTTTTGTCACTTTCACTTCGATACGAAAAAAGCGAGAGATAGAAACAAATCGATTCGAAGTTCGATTTCAAAATTACCTACTTATTAGGCCCAAGAAAGAAACAAACAATAAAACGTTCGGATATACATAAAACATTAAAATTGCAAATCATCTGTTAAGGTTTTATTTAAATTCTGTTTTATTAAATTTTTGGAACGAAGTTCTTAAGCGGCTTGCGGTAAGAGTGCAGTGGCAGAAATCGTCACGCGAAAAGGCGCTTGCGACTGTCTTCTTCTAAGAATTCAAAGAGAAGGAAAGACGGAGAGAGATAGTAAGTGTGAATTTGGTCGAAATGAAAATCCAAGATGGCGGTTGCGAAAATTTTCACATTTTTCATAATGGGTGTCGTTTTCATAGTTTTCAAGGGTGCCAAAGCCGACCGTGAGGTCAAAATGTAAATCCAAGATGGCGGCTGCGAAAATTTTCAAATTTTTCTTCATGGGGATCGTTTCTAAGGTTTTCAAGGTTGCTTAAGCTGATAGTGAAGTCAAAATAAAAATCGAAGATGGCGGCTGCGAAAACGACACCCATGACGAAAATGAGAAATCATTTTCGTCATGGGTGTCGTTTTCATAGTTTTCGAGGGTGCTAAAGTCGATAGTGAGGTCAAAATATAAATCCAAGATGGTGGCTGCAAAACACGAGGTGATGAAGATTATACAGGGTGTCCAGTAAATAGCACGACATACTGCAGGGGGTGATAGCTTGGGTCACTACCTATCAATACAACACAATATATGTTCAGCAAAATATTACGGACTTACAGTTTTACAAAATTTTCCGAAATATCGAAAAATCTCTACCTCCTTGAAACAGATTTTTAAGCATCTCGTAATGAAAAAATCTTTTTCTAGAACTTTTTTTACATCAAATTTTTCGTGAATAGTTACTCTACTCATTATAAGTTTTTTTTGATCAAAAACAATAATGTTTTGAAGAAATAGTTTTTTTTGTTAAAATTTTCACAGAACAATTTTCTTTGTAAACATTTTGTAAAACTGTAAATCCGTAAGATTTTGCTGAACATATATTGTGTTGTATTGATAGGTAGTGACCCTAGCTATCACCCCCTGCAGTATGTCGTGCTATTTACTGGACACCCTGTATAAAAAAAAACCTTGTCCGATCCGAAAATCTGGGGAAAATGGGCATATGGTACTGCAGTAACATTACAAAACAGTATTTTTTGATTATTATTGATAGTAAAAATGTTATTGGTATTTAAAATTCACATTTTTAGTTCCAAAATTACCCCAAATCCATAAAAAAAATTGCAAAACTTATAACTTATGACTTTTAGACACCCGCTAAACGACGGCCGCCGCCCGCACCAAATGTAAAATTCGTTCAAATTCACCATTGAAAAATAATTTAGGGATTCTTTTTTCTTTTTTCCTGAAAATTTCCACATAAATATGCTGGTAAATATATATATATATATATAATAATATGTGGAATATAACAGTACGATACCTAACAACACCCTCACGGATCGGACAGTTTTTTTTTTTACATGTTGTATGTTCTCGCTGCTGAGGTGAAAAGTTGTATGTGTTACACGAGAGCAAAGTTATTTGCATCTCGTGTCATTGAATCCCTCGCAGCGCTCAGGATTCTAACCTAGAATCACTCGCTACGCTCGTGATTCAATTATAGAATCCTTCGCTTACTCGGGATTCAAAATCAACACTCGCAGCAAAAAACGACTTTGCTCTCTTGTTGCACAAATAACTATTGTTTGATTATTGTGGTTAGTTCGCAGCCCTTTGTATTGACTGATCGTATTTTTTTTAGATAGCTTTATCAAAATTCACTACAACGACTAAATTTTCAGAAAATGAAGTAGCTAATGGGATAGGTAAGGCTAGGATAGGTAAGCTCAAACTCAAACTCAATGCATTTATTTTAAATAAACCAATTACAGGCACTTTTGAATTGTTAAGGTGTCGGTCAGTCAGAAATATGAAGCTAGTTGCCCACTCCAAAGTGTACTAGGTACCTATGGAGAAGAACGGGCAAGAAACTTCACGGACACTCTTTTAAATCAAAAATTTGATACAAAATATTGGCTACATCATTCATTTTGAAATTATGCACGTGAGAACGATGCAAAACATTAAAAGCTTTCATAAAATAAATTTAAAAAAAAACAATTCAAAAATTAAATTAAATTGAAATCACCGTGGCAGTCCGTTCATGAACATGACGCATGGATTACCACCATTCAGCTCAACCATTTTGAAGGGAGCTATGTAAATGATCCAATTCACACACCACTGTCAGCGAGACATTAGAGTGAGCATGACATACTCTCAGGCGCCAGGGCACATTCAAGTCAATGAAAGACATACCCAGTACCTAAACGATAGATTTATAGTCGTATTCATACATGTGCTATGCAATTATACAATGCTAAGAGATTGAATTTATACAATGCAAAGATAGTTTTTAAAATTGGAGCTCCAACGTATTATGAAATTCTAATCAATTAGTATATGCGTCCTTGTGGAGCAGTACCAGCGTTGAGCCAAGCATTTTTATCAGCGATGTAATCCCCAACGTACAATATGCTTGGCTGCATAGTGTGCGTTTAATATAAGATTTTAATTTAATTTAATTCTGTTGAAGTATGTGGGGAGGTATTTTATTGTAACGTTTTTGACAGTACCCTATGAAAGATGAGTCCACTTTACCCAGCCTGAAACCCGGTTGAACTAACTGGTCCCTATTCCTAGTGATATAATTGTGTTTTGCCCCTCTATTACAAAAAAAAATAGATTTTTCCTAAGGTAACCACGTTAGGTAAGAACTGTGACCATACAAGCACGACCCGAGCGAGCGAAGCGAACGGTGCCGCGACAGCGGCCGGCGAGTGCCAGGGCCCTTTAAGGCAAAAATAATGTTTTACAGCGAACTAACTTCAACAATCAAACAAAATAACAAGTGACAGTGACAATGCAATGCTTACGGCACTTTAGCCGGGCCGAGGCAGCGCCGCTAGTGGAAATTAATCCGATTGGGATAGAATGTCGCTAACGGCATTCTATATACTGCCTTTATTTAATACAAGCACACAAAAGTACAGAGGCGCGCTTAATGCCATATATAGGCATTTTCTACCAGTCAACCTTTGGGTGATGCAGAGACAAACAGTGGTAGGTGCAATAATGAGAATTGAGGAATAAATATTTATTTCATATAAAGATATAGATGATGATATAGATATACCTATTAAAACTATAAAATACACCTAGTTATAATAAATATATGCTCAAATAAATACACAAAAATACGTTTATGCTTTTGTAGATAGACGAAATTTACTTGCTATCTTCTGATTCGATGTCAAAACAATAAACCTATAATAAATACAATCACAAAATAAATGCCACAGCAAAAGGTTTTACTTTCCCTTCATTATGAAATTATTTATCAATGTAAAGGTCAATGCCCTTTGATCCTATATAACCTTCAATATTATTTAGTCGCCGATTCGATCCTGGTTCCAATGAAATCCTTGGTTCCTATTGAATGTTGGAATTGAGAATTTCATCCCAATCAAGATTCAATTCTATTTTAAACTTAAATGAATCTACATGATAGCGTCCCTATTCCGAGGGAATTATAGAAAAAAAAACATTTAAATTTTTATCAAAGTTTTTAAACTTAAGTCAAAGAAAAACGAATTGGAGTCTTTCTTTTTCGTGCGGTTAGTGACTAACCTGGTGTCAGAGTTTTAAAGCCGCCCCTGGGCCTCTGACTTGGCTTCACATGCCGTCGAGAAATATCTCTCAGGCATGCCGGTTTCCTCGCGATGTTTTCACCGTTTTTGAAGCAAGTGATAATTATGCACATGAATCCGAAAAGGCAGAGGTGTATGATTTTGGTGTTTTTTTAGAGTATTCTATCTATCTAGGTATCTATCTTTATTTGGGTAAACAACAATGTATATTCTACAAAAGCTAATGCAATCTCAAATACTACTTTATTCGTTTCAAATCTTTACCCACCTACTTACAAAGAAGGCGGTGCAATGAAAAGAATCCTAGGATTATCACGTCCAACACAGAAGCTTGAAATTTAATAGATTCAGAGCCAATGGATTTTCAATTCAAATGTCTAGAGCATTAGGACCAAATTTGTTTATTATTCAAAAGGGAGAAAATGCCATTCTCTGGATCACAATTGCTTTGCCCGATACGGGAGCCTAGAGAATTTTATGATCTAAGGCTTCTTATAAATCCGCGGATTTGAAATTTCGCGAAGGCTTAGAGAAGTCTCTCCAGTTTTATTCTTAAATCGATTCAAGAAATATACATACGTATTTTGTATAAATGCTTATTTAATACTTTGTAATCGTGAAACGAAATTGGAAATATAATTTATTAGACTTCTGAATTCAATTTCGACTCGATCATGTTTTTATAAATATAAACTGAAATAAAAAATATGCCAGCCTTTTCAAGTTACCGAAAATACTAGTATTTTTTATTTTGGTTTCTATGAAGGAAGTAATAACAGCTCGTAAATAAGCAACTATATATCTAGATAAAACATTGACAAATCTGTTAAAACACGAACTCCATAATCGGCTGATGGCACTGATAATCGCAATCAACCACTTAATTCGCGCTTTAATAAACGGAGATTAAACGTGGAACTGAACACTATTTGCTAATGAACTGGCAACACGCGTGGCGACGGCCCATGTCGCTGTAATCAAACATAATGAACGATGTTAATTGTTTTAATTGAGCCATGGTGCCGTCAGATGTAGATACGTACGTGTAATTCAAATGCAATTGTCAAACTCATTTGAGAGCAATTTGGTTAATGGAATTATTAGTATGGAGATCAAGACGTTATAGGAAATAATTAATATCTTGCACGTGCTGATATAATTATAAATAGGGATACGTAATTCTCGTTTCTACTAAATAGATGTGTGGCGACATCTACACCGCCACATGAGAACTACGAATCAGAGACCTGACGTCACACAAATCCTGACGTCACAATAATCCTGTATCGCACAATTAGAATTTACCGCACGTACAACATAATTATATAAGACTATCCGACATCAACCGTTGATCGGAATCTCATCCCATGGTGGATGAGTGAACTTTACACCCTGTTCCTCATGGCACTAAAGATGCGATAAAAGTGAAATTTGGTACCAATTAGTGCCAAATTTTATGTTTACATCCGTCCATACATTGCCACGAAATTTTGAAAATAAAACTTTTTTTAAACCCTACAATCCCGTGACGTAGATAACGAAAGAATTGCGCTCCATTCTTCAATGATATACCACACGATGAACTCTTAGATGGATACCTACACTCATTTCCATAGGCAATTACTAAATGTAGTTCAGCAAGAAACTCCTTTCGAAATTCTTTTCGATAAAATGACTTTCAGTAGCAACAAAATGTTATCCTAAATTAATTTGCAGTCTCCACAGCTAGCTATCATAAATGACCAAAGGCAAAGATTTAAGCAAGAAAACATAGAAACAACAACACTGCTCCGCTCCGTATTAAAATACAGCTTACAGTACAGTAATCGCGGAGTGGGGCGCGTCGTCGTGGATTCCACTATCTGTAGGTCTTGATGGGGATTGTTAATGGGGATTAGTGGAATAACCCCTTATAATGATTAAGTAACTAAATACGTGATTTTAAATTATGAGTTTTTTTTGTGCGAATATAAGCGAAATTTTTCATTTTGAGTTTTAAATATTTATGCAAAATTTCGATTTCTTGCGAAATATACGTAAAACTAATGATAGATTATGATGAAAAATATATATTTATTTAAATGAATTGATACAAAAAACACTTCAACGCATCAAAATTAAATTATGTTTTAAAACTAGATGAGTCCGGTATTTCCTAACTGACTACTCTAAGAAGAAAGACCGAAAGAAACTCAAAGGCCACATGTCACTTTTAAAGTCCAGACATAATATGTAATCTTGGTCAGGCCATCTTAGGACCATGCAGATTAATGTGTGGGATAGGCCTTTGAGGATAGAACCATACTGATTTGAATGGACCTGTCTAGTCAGTGCACGCATTTGTCAGTAGAGTAAGAGCTATACTTACATATTGTGTCTTCTAAAGATTCACAAAATATTAATAAGTTATCTCATTATAAACTTAAAATTCCAAATTAACGCAAATACTATATTTCCACTGCATTTTATCAAATAATTGGATATTCTTTTCATGAACATTAAAGGAAAGTTAAAAACTTAAACCGTCTTTAAGTTTTTAACTTTCCTTTAATCATCATTGAGATCAGAAGTATTAAGTCTTGAATTATGAGGGTGGGGGTTGCCATAATCGCCACTCCTAACAAGCGGGTTGGCGACCGCAGTATGGTGTTAAAATGCATAGAGAACGCATGTTCCCTGTGGTGCCGGACGTAAAGAATAGCACCACCCTATTTCTTCCCGTGGGTTTCATAAAAGGCGACTAAGGGATTCACTAGAGAAAGGGCAGCAGACATACGAGGGTCATTCAATAAATACTTAGCCTACAAAAAGTAAACGAAAATTTTGGAAAAGTGGCAATTTATTTTTCAACATAGTCTCCTTTTAGTTCGATATACTTAGCCCAGCGATGCTCCAACTTTTTTAACCCGTCCGAAAAATAGTTTTTGTCAAACTCTGCAAAATAGGCCTCCGTGGCGGCGATGACCTCCTCGTTCGATCCATATCTATTCCCGGCGAGTGTATTTTTCAGATTAGGAAACAGAAAGAAGTCACAAGGGGCTAAATCTGAAGAATACGGTGGATGGGGCAGCAATTCGTAGCGTAGTTCGACCAATTTGGCCATGGCAACGGCAGACGTGTGAACCGGTGCGTTGTCGTGGTGAAACAGCACTTTTTTCTTCGCCAGATGGGGTCGTTTTTTCTTTAATTCGGCGTCGAACCGGCCCAATAAATCGGCATAGTAAAGCCCTGTAATTGTTTTACCCTTCTCGAGGTAATCGATGTAGATCACACCTTGTGAATCCCAGAAAACGGTGGCCATAACTTTTCCGGCCGATTTTACAGTTTTCGCCTTCTTTGGAGCACGTTCCCCGGTCTGGATCCATTGTTTTGATTGCTCCTTGGTCTCTGGTGTGTACCAGTGGATCCAGGTTTCATCGACGGTCACAAAACGACGCAAAAACTCCGCTGGATTCCGCTTAAACAGCGCCAAACACGTCTCCGATGTGGTCTCACGGTTGCGCTTGTTTTCTGGTGTGAGTAAACGCGGCGAGTTCCTCGTGAAGAATATGATGCACTGTTCCTTCTGAAATGCCTACAGTCTCAGCTAGCTCCCGAACCTTCAATCGGCGATCTGCCAATACGAGATCATGGATTTTTTTAATGTTTTCCTCCGTAGAAGCTGTTTTCGGTGCACCTGGACGTGGGTCATCAAAAACCGACGTACCTACGGCCACGTGCAAACTCGTTGAACCAATTCTTGACGGTGGCCATCGATGGAGAAGAGTCACCGTACACAGCATCCAAGCGCTCTTTGATTTCGATGCGCGTTTTCCCTTCCAAAAATAGGAATCGAATCACCGAACGATATTGCTCTTTTTCCATTTTTGTAAAACCGGTCGACACGTTCGCTTCCATAAGTTGTCAAATTAAAACAAATGAAGGGATTGGAATGAAAATTTGAAAAAAGATTTTTTTTTAAATGTGCTACACTGTGGTAAAACTCTTTTGAAACTACAGCGCCCTCTGGCGATGAGGCTAGGTACTTATTGAATGCACCTCGTATATAGTGTAGTTTAATAAACCTGAAAGCTTAAAATGGTAAAAAAAATTGACAGTCAATTTTAGATACAATTTAAAAAATTGCAAACGTGAAATTCAAACTGAGCTTTGAGCCATTAGCATTTAAATCACAATATGCGCTCGATTTTACGGAACTAGTCATCGAATGTGAGAGAAAATTGAATCGAAACTGTGATTAAATGTGACCAAACAAAAACCTGCATTGATTTTAAGAGTTTTTGATGTGTAACATCTTCCCTCTCGCTGTCCTGCAATCTGTGGGAGTGATTTCGTGAAAAGGGACGGAAGTGTGTAACAGGAAGCACCACGCACGCTATTTGATTTAACTAATGATGATGATGATGGTGGATTTTTGTTAAAGGGCCGGCGGAGCATGCGTAGTTCATACAAACGTAATACGAGTTATAAACAAAATAAGTTTTCTATAGAAATTTTAAATTCCTCATATCTCGTCTTTATATCAGTGTCCATTCAAAATATATATTTGGAAGCCTAGATATTCTGTAATCCAATCGGAATAAATACACACTACCTTAAGAATATGTTTGATTTACAAATTATTTTGGTATTACGTTTGTATGAACAACGCATGCTCCGCAGGCCCCTTCACTTTTTTAGTAAGAGAGTCAAATTTTTGCATACGCGACAGCTTAGCATGTCAGCCTACGGGTTCCTTGATTCAATCTCTAGTTTGGGAATGTTGTAATTGGATTCTTTCTTTAGTTACGAACTTCTAGCAGGGTGAATTCTGCATTCCTACAAGTTTGACAATAAATAGGCTCGCTTCCAATTATATATTCTGCTGGGGAGTTTAATGCGCCACTTCTTCTTTCCAACTAACGCACTAGGAAGTGGTGGCGGGCGGGCGTTTTGGGGGTATCTCATGTAATTTTGACGTTCTAAAAGTACTGATTCTTTGAATAAATTACTTGATTTTGATATAGGATTTAAACATGACTGGAGAAAGCCCATGTAATAAAGACCTTTGCCTAACCCTTCGGGGTGTTTGAGCATAGGAACTGACTAAACCAATAAAAGGATCACCAAAGGTACGTACGTACAGTAGGTTGCCTGTTAGTGATAATACGTTGACCTTGAGCTGGCCTTGTTACAATAGAATAAGAGGCCAGCTAGACCCATGACCTTGTGAATAGTGTTGGGTAACTCAGCACATGTGCCAGCACAGTTGTAGCTACTCACATGGATGAAAAGAGTCACTCACTCTTTTTATTTTGATGTGCTACTCCACACCACAGGGCACATATTAGCTACACAGAACATTTGTACGGAGTTTTGAAAGAAATGAGTCAGTCACTCGCCCAATTGCAAGTCTATTTACGATTCTAAGCAAAAGGAGTTAAGGTCTAAGTTGAATTGCCATCTTTTGGTTTTGTTTGACGACGGTTTGCGTAACCATTCTCATTTCTCTTTTCCTCAACATTACTCGTGTGAGCTGTGTGATGCGCTTAACCGATCAGTCACCGCGTGTGCCTACTCTACTCGCAGCCTCACCTCATTCGTGGTAGCACAGAGTGCTAGCACACTTTGTAATAAGAGTGCCTCGCAGGATCCTCATTTTAAAAGGGTGTGTTACCCATCTCTACTTGTGAAGGCCGCAGGAATCCGTTGTATGCGGGAAGCACAGAACCGCTCAAAGTGGCGATGCTTGGGGGAGGCGTATGTCCAGCAGTGGACGTCTTTCGGCTGAAATGATGATGATGAGGCCTGCTTATACTGGTTTTGTTACCACTGACGTGAGGCATAAGGAACACGAATAAAAATCTGAATTATTATTAAAAAAACTCACATACGGATATAAATCTCTACAAAGACTATTAATAAAATGCCATTCCATTTTATTTTTCCTTCGTGTTGTCGCATTTAATTTTGTATTTGGAGCTCGTTAACTTTCCACTGCATTTCGTATGCTGATTTTGCAAATGGAAAAATAGCAATCACCGGTATTATTTTCCGGGTGAACGTAAAAAACGGGACGAAGAAAGATAATTTAGTATTGTGAACTGCGTCGTTGGTCTAGTGGTCGCAAGCGGTACAGGTGAGCATGAGGTCCTGGGTTCAATTCCCAGGTCAATCGCAAAGTGTTATTGGGTTTTTCCATCAGGAATTTCACAGCAGCAGCGTGGAGTCAGAACTGGGACTTAAACATAACTGGCGAAATGTGGGTGTTACTACAGGTACACCTCTGCCTAACCCTTCGGCGACTACAGGCGTGATGTTATGTTGTTATTGTGAAATTCTTACATCCAAGTTAACTTGCCATAAATACGCTTCACGCCTAGGTACTCTTTACACCTTTGTAGATCGTAAACTTGACTGCGTGATGACTTTCAGAGCACAATGAGCAGCGTTAATTTTAATAATTTATATTTATGATAACATGCAGATCCTAATTAGTCAGGTGTTATAACGATTTTTCCGTTAAGCGTTTATCGGCAGAACATTTTACCACATTTACGAGGCGAGAGGCGTGTGTCGAGATGAATGACCACCGAAGGTACCGTTAACACCGCTTTTGCACATTCTCCTCCCGATTCGCGCGAATGTGTGGAAGCGATAAGTATTCTGTAGACATTTACGCGGTAGGCTGCTAATCCTTACGTGCAACATGCCAACCCCCCCCCCCCCTCCTGACCCCCCTCTTGGCCATGACCCGTATTTTTTTTGCATAACTAAAAGCATCAGTTTGCAAACCTACGACAAATTTTTCAACAAAAATCAGGCACGCTTTTCATCAGGCGATCTGTAGTTGCCTTTTCCATAAGTGACGTTGGAAAAAGGACATCTAATCAGAAAATGCATTTGCAAAAATTGTGATAACTGGGACGATGCAAAAAGAAGTTCGGTCTGCTTGTAATACCTGCTGCTCTAAGAACACTGGTGCTGATTTTGGAACATAACAGGTGTAGATGGGAAAATATAAGATACCCATTAGAAAGAGAAAGGTAAATTGGTGTAAGGAAGCAAACGCATGCGACATTACGTTATTATCACGGTATAACAAAGTAAATCAAATAACTGCTCACTCCAATCAAAATTCTTCAATATGGCATGTTTAAAGTCTTCCCATTTCCACAGAAAACAGCCCCTTAATAAGTGGCATTCTCTCATTATGATGTTAATGGTGCCTTTTAATTAGTGTTAAGTATACATATAAATGTTAATAATACGCCATTTTAGGAGGTCAAAGGGCAACCATTAGTAAGGTTTGAACCTACAAAATGGTTGAGTAGAATGGTGCTGATCCACGCGTCATGTTCGTGAACGGGCACCGTCAGTTGTGACGGGTCATCTCTTATCTGCCAGGGCTTATTTTTAATCTTATATTTTGAATTGTTTTCATTATTTTTTGTACATTGTTCTCACAGTCATATAGAAGCAACAAGAATAATGTACCCAGGATTTTATAATATCTATTTTTAAGAGTGTCTTTGGAGTTTCTTGCCCGTTTTTCTCCATAGAGATCTACGTTTTGGAATGGCAACTAGCTTCAACTTTCTGACTAACTGACCGACTATTTGACAATTCATAAGTGCCTGTAAATAATTTAATTGAAAAAAAAAATCCTTTGAGTTTGAATTTGAGTTTGTTTCACCACGTACGAATAGAAAGAAGTTCTGGTTAACTTTATCTGGCATATGAATGCATACAAATTTATTTTATTTGTTGTCATTAATGGTTAGTTTATACGGAGACTAAGAACAGACTCGTAAAGTTGTATTTTTAATTATTGTTCACTCGTAGATGTTGCACAAATTCAACCACTGATCGCGTTTTGTAACAGAGTTTTCAGGTTTTTGTGGAAGTATTTACATTACATGCTCATTCATAAACAGTTAAGTTATATAGTATATATTAAAAGTGATAAGAATGCAGATGTTAGAAGATTAAAGAACCTTGCATAGACTAATGAAAACTAGGTATCATTTTATTATCAGGTTTTAAACTCACTTTGTATTTATCTTGACTCGTTGCTTTGCAAGTAGCTGATACTCAACGTTTAATTTTCCTATTTTAAGCTCAAAGTAATTGGTCCTACAGTTTCAAAGACAGTCATTTGAGCCAAGCCAGTTCAAGCTAAAATATTCAAACTTCAAAATAGTACAGAACTTTACGTTTTGAAATACAAAATAAAATCCACTTCCACAAAATTACCATCCGACATTTTCCCATAAAATGGCAACACTTAATCGCCCACATTCCATTTCCCCTAGGTACTTACTAGTCAAGAAACGCATCTGTAATACTAACACCAATAAGTGTACTTATAAAATAGTCTAGTTCTATTAAATTGAGTGCGGCGAGGACTCCACAGAATACAGAATGAGACAAGAATTAAAAAACTCAGCATTCCAAGGTGATATCACGTAGGGCGAAATAGAATTTCGTGGACTCTGAATGGTACTTGATAAAGGAACGAGTTTTCGGCTTTCAATGGAAATATTTAAGCCTTGAGACGGGAGTTATTTAAGGGTTTATGAAAGTCTGGTTCGGGAATTTGATAAATTGTTAGTAATAAAAGTTAAGTTCGCATGTCGAAAACATTTCACCTAATCGATTTCGGAAGGGGTAGGCAGTTATGTTTTAATTTCCATGCAATAATTCAATAGAACATAGGCCTATTTGCCGTTTTGTGGGCACTATTCCAGACTGAGATGTTACTGAGAATAATACACTTAGCTCTTGTATTTCTAAATCTGAACAGAATGATACGTAAATACACTGTAATCAATACGGATTAGAATGTATAATATTGCTCATAGTTACCACAAGGGGTTGCGTGAAGGGAATAGGCATAAGCTATGCTTCAATGACATCACAGATTTATTATGGCAGGTGCATTCGTCTAACGTGATTAATATGGCAATGTTCCCCCTATAATGTGGGTTTCCCTGGTTTATATGTTTATATTGTTTTATTTTTGTATGCACGTGTTTCTGTGACAAATAAACCTATTTTTCCATCTTTCTTTCTTACCCCTGTCACCAGGAAATATTATTGTATGTATAGGTAATCTGTACCACAACTCCGTTTGCATGGAAAAACAACATAATTATATAAAAATACTACACATAATTGCATACTGGTTCTCAAGTTGCAAGTGACAACAAACACTGGTAACAAAAAACATCACCATGCAAGTAGGAAGGAATCTTAACAAAGTGAATTAACAAAAACAATATTTCGCCGTAACATGGCAGCTTCCGCTCCTAGAAAATATTTCACATGGTTTTAAGTTCAGTGAGCGGAAATAATTTACAGTTAAAGCACTAAGCAGGTTTTACGGATTCAGTTTTGATTTAAGAACAAACCACATCCATTTCTGCTACCTGAAAACCTACCTTTAATTCTAATCCCTAAAGCTTAAACTTGAATGACGAAATAAGTTTGATTCAGCGAAACCTGTATTCGCGGTGACCATAATTTAGGTATCTACTAGCAGAATACTAGTTTGGGATCCTTTTCAGTGAAAGGTTTGGATTAGTTTGGATAGGAGTTCTTATACAGTTTCTCAAGAGATAATTGTAGATTATTGAGTTAAAGTGGGATTATCGAGATCATTCCATATCGAGAAACGGTGCCTCAGAAAGCACGTTAAGCCATTGATCCCGGCCCGGCTGCCATTTGTAGATCTTTGACAGTCGTTACGTTTAGTGGGAAGCCCGAAAGTCTGATACCCAGTCATGCCATGGGATGTCGTATTACCCAGTGACTGGGTTGTGGAGGTCAGATAGGCAGTCGCTCCGGTTAGACTGGAAGCTGACCCCAACATATGTAGTTGGGGAAACCTTCTAACAATAAACACCTCCAAAACATGTTACGTAATATATAAGGCAAAAAACAAACATATTCCTCCATTCAACCCACTTACAGTAAATGATGAGCCGCTACAACTAAAAACTTGCGAAAAATATCTCGGGCTTAGAATAGACAGCTCCCTTTCGTGGAGTGCTCATATCGACTATATAAAAAACAAGCTCTCGACACAAGTCGGAGCTCTGCACAATTTAGTTCGATGCGTTCCACAAGGATTGCGACACTGATCGCGACGATAGGTCGTGGTGAAGCAAATGAAAATGAGTGGACTGTATAACATGGATAATATAATAAGATAGAAATGAATTACAAACGGGTCGGTTTTAAAGTAACAAGAAAATGGATAATATGAAAAACGCGTAAGCGCAGCCGTGCGTGGAGGTGTGCAACAGCTGACTGGTGTGGCGCGGGCGCCCGCCTTCCGTTGTACGGCCGGCTGGCTCGCCGCTGTCCCCGCACCCCTCGTTCACTGCCGCCAGCGCGCGGCGATTTTGAGAGTAGTGGTCTCAACATACTCCCCCCGTTGAAGAGTCTTCAACAGATGTGACCGGCAGCGGGCAGATGGTGTTAAAGGCGCGCCGGATGACACCCCTTCTTGTAAGAATGTCGGCGACCCTCGCGACGCCATCTCTGCCTGGGAGAACATGTGTGATGCGTCCTAGAAGCCACATAAGAGGAGGTAAATTTGTATCCTTTATGACGACTAATGTTCCTTGCTTGAGCTCGCCAGACGACCGGCACCATTTTGTTCTCTCCTGTAGCCACAGAACATATTCATGGGAGAAACGAGTCCAGAAGTGTTGCTTCAAATATTCAATACGGCGAAATCTTTGTAAGCTGTTGACGCTGGCGTTCTGGATCTGTGGATGAGGCAGCATGATAAGAGAACGTCCAATAAGGAAGTGTGCCGGGGTTAAAGGAGCGAGGTCAGAAGGGTCGTTGGATAGTGGAGTTAAGGGCCTTGAATTCAAAATAGCCTCAACTTGAATTAAACATGTAGCCATCTCCTCAAAGGTTAGGTTTGTTAAACCCAAAATGCGTCGTAGATGATGCTTGGTAGATTTAACTGCAGACTCCCATAGGCCTCCGAAATGTGGAGTGTATGCAGGTATGAATGAAAAGTTTATGCCAGGATCGATATTGTTTAAGTTTAAGTCTTGCGAAAGCAGCCTGGCCAACTCATTGAAAGCACCGACAAAGGTTGTACCATTATCGGAAAAGATGTTACGGGGTTTTCCCCTTCGAGCAATAAAGCGGCTTAGTGCATCTAAGAAAGCTTCCTTAGTAAGGTCCGACACAAGCTCGAGGTGGATAGCTCTCGTAGCTAGACACACAAACACACAAATGAAGCATTTGATGAGCCTACATCCTCTACCCTTCCGGTCTGCTATCATGATGGGACCGGCGTAGTCTACCCCTGTGTCTAAAAAAGGAAACTCTAAATGTAGGCGCTGCTCTGGGAGATTACCCATGATAGGTTGAATTGTGTTGGCCTTGATCCTGCAGCATTTTACACATTGATGTGTGATCTTTTTAGCCAAGTTCCTACCTCCAATAGGATAGTAGTGATGACGAACAGTGGCAAGTAAAAGCTGAGGCCCAGCATGCAAAAGGCGTTTATGAAACATGTTGAATAAAAGAATACAAGTTATATGAGAGCTAGATAATAAAATTGGATGCTTGATATTATAGTCATAAAATGAGTTGTTTAATCTTCCTCCAACACGAATAAGATTAGACAGAGAATCAAAGAAAGGAGATAAAGATAAAAGTTTGTTCTTAGCTGGTAACTGTTTACCTGATTTAAGTAAATGGTACTCTTCCGGGAAAGATTCCATTTGACTAAGTCCTAACAACAAGTTTAAAGAATCGTTAAGTTCAGTAGAAGTTAGTGGACCAGACTCAAGCGATTTCTTACTGCATTTATAAATGAATCGCATGATATATGCTATCACACGCTGTAATGTACTAAAGTTTGAGAATTTTGAAAACAACGCAGAAATAGGATTTTCAATAACATGATTAGAAACATGACAAGAAGAGACTGTTTCCGGTAACTCAGAATTATTATGATGAGATTCAGGGAACCGAGGCCATGCAGACATATCTTTGTGAAGAAATTGTGGTCCTGACCACCACAACGTAGACGACAACAACTTATCAGTACTAAGTCCACGCGAAGCGAGGTCTGCGGGGTTTTCAGCCGACGGAACGTAGTGCCAAGCCTCCCCTCCTACAGTTTCCTGAATCTCAGACACACGATGACGAACGAATGTCTTTAACTGGTTTGATGAAGTAGATAGCCATCCCAAGACGATGGTGGAATCACACCAACAATGTACTTCATCAAAATGTAAAGTAAGTGACTGACGAACCTTTGAGTACAACCTTGAACCCAACAACGCACCACACAGCTCGAGCCGCGGTATGGTTGTGGATTTGATTGGAGCTACCTTACTTTTAGCGGTAAGAAGATGTACGTTAACCTCGCCGTCTCTCGAAACACTGCGAACATAAACACACGCCCCATAAGCTTTTTCGGATGCGTCAGTGAATATATGCAGTTGTAGACAGGACGCAGATTCGCATAACACCCACCGAGGTATCTTGAACTCGTTAAAAAAGTGCAGGTTATTTTGAAAGTTATTCCAAGCATACTGAATATGCATGGGAACAAGCTCATCCCAAGAACATTTGGCCAGCCACAGATGCTGCATGATAATTTTAGCTTCCACTATGCATGGAACGACCAGGCCAATGGGATCAAAAATTTGTGCTATGGTTGACAAGATATGCCGTTTAGTAGCCTTGTCAGTGGAGCTTAAGTTTATAGAAAAAGAAAATGTGTCACTTAAGCTCTTCCACAGAAGCCCCAGAGTCTTCGACTGCTCGCTGTCGCTGAGGTCAACAACATCAGAAACGTCGTGTTCACCGCTAAGCGCCTGCAGCACCTGACTGGAGTTGGACCGCCATTTCCGAAGATTGTACTTTGCTCTCCGAAGAACATCGTCAACACTGCGGCTTTTGTTCAAAGTTTCTGAAACAGATGATCCACCGGACAAGTAATCATCCACATAGAAGTCACGTGCTATCGAAAACTTTGTTGATGAATCTGAGCACTCTTCAGCCAATTGAAGTAAACACCTGGTAGCTAAAAAGGGTGCTGATGCCGTGCCATACGTCACGGTATTAAGTGTGTACTCTTTTAACGGATGAGTTGGCTCTGCCCTCCAAAGGATTTTTTGTAAGGGCCGATGACTGTCGTGAACAAGAGTTTGTCGGTACATTTTTTCAATGTCCGCGCTTATGACAATTTTATGCTGACGGAACCGAAGTAATATTGACAACAAATCATCTTGGATAGGGGGACCAACCATCTGTATCTCATTAAAAGACTTACCTGATGCAGTTCTGGCGGAAGCATCAAAAACTACCCTTAGTTTGGTAGTAGTTCTTGACTCCTTCAGAACACCATGATGTGGTAAATAATTTGAGCATGTTGAGTCGAGTGGGCGTCTTGTAGATTCAGACATGTGACCCAGCTCTATGTACTCATTAATAAAGTCGACATATAGGCTTTTAAGGCGAGGATCTCTACACAAACGACGTTCAAGAGATACGAATCGATGCTTAGCCATCATGTATGAATCACCCAGTACGTCCAGTGACTCTTTAAAAGGAATACTTACCACAAATCGCCCATCAGAGCTACGATATGTGGTATCTATAAAATGTTGTTCACAGGATCTCTCTTCATCAGAGTGTTTATGTATGGACGATACAGAGTCTAACTCCCAAAACCGATCTAAATCGACTTGTAAGTTATTAGTATGCATACAAACCTGTGAAGAGGAATCTGACTTATGATATGCGCCCGAAATGAGCCAACCTAATTTTGACTCAACCAAAGTGGGCTTATGGGTACCTAATGCGATACGGCCAGTGCCTATGATACCCCAAAAGACTTCCGCACCAACAAGGACGTCGATCGAAGACGGAACATAATAAGTGGGGTCAGCAAGACGCACGTTCGTAGGTATACGTATGTTGCTAGTATCAACATAAGTATTAGGAACTGATGCTGATACTTTTGGCAATACGAGACAATTAATTTTAAGTTCGTACCCACTGCCATCAATTGATTTTAATGACACTGAGCACCCCTGAGTACAACTTGAACTTTGAAAATTGATACCTGTTACCTTGGACTTGGTAAGGTAGGTAGACACATGTAGCTTACGAACAAAGTCCTCCGAGATGAAATTTGTTGTACTTCCACTGTCCAGCAAGACTCGTGCTGTATGGTGATGACCGTCAGTGTCGGTCATCCTCACGAGCGCTGTAGAAAGTAAAATTACTCGAGATGTGAATGATTGATTAGCTGATAATGCAGTGTTGTGTGCACTAGGAAGAACATTGTCACTCTCAATGTGTAACAGAGTGTTGTGTTTTTGACTACAATATTTACAATGACCTAATTTGCATTTATAGATGTCATGACCTGGACGAAGACAATTCATACACACATTTGAACTCTGAGCCTTTTTAATACGAGCTTGTACTGAGAGACCTTTAAACTGCTCACATGCAAAAATAAAATGATTTTGATGACACATGGGACATGACAAAGGTTTTAATGATTTCTCAGGTAGGCCGGAACTGCTCTTAGGTTTAGTGACAGGTGTCGTGGGTTCACTCTTAGCGATTGCTATAGGTTTAGACTCCTCAAGGGTCTCCAGCAAGTCAGCCCTGCTACTGATGAAGTTAGTGAAAGCAGATAATGTAGGTGGTTCAGAGAAAGTGTTTCTGTGCTCTTCCCACTGACGATTTGTAACGTGGTCGAGCTTACTGGTCATTATGTAAATGATGAGTACATCGACGAAGGCGTTTTGAACTGGTTGACCAAGGGTTGCCAACGCTCTAAGATTTTTATTTGTTGTGTCAATTATGTAACGTAGTGACTTACTTGACTCTCTATCTATAGGTTGAACATTAAAAAGTGCTTGCACATGATTGTTGACAAGCAATCTTTTGTTGTCATACCTCTCACAGAGTAACTTCCAGGCAGCGTCGTAGTTTTCTGACCTAAAGTCAAGGTTATCAACAACAAGAGAAGCACTACCCTTTAAAGAAGCACGGAGATAGTGTAATTTATTGATTTGATCTAAATTTTTGTTGTTATGTACTATAGACACAAAGGTATCCCTAAATTCCAGCCAATCATGATAGCTGCCTGAAAACTTGGGTAAGTCAATTTTGGGTAAACGAATTGAATTGTGTTTGTGTGTACTAGTAATACAAGAGTCCACCTCGGCTGCGGAGTCCCCCTCCAGAAGCTTTCCTGCGCTGCTAATCAGCTGGCGTGCAGTAGCCACCAAACCGTAGTACAGCTTCTCAAACTCTTCGCGTTCCGCATATTGCTCGCTGGGGTCTTCCACCAACGCCTCCAATTCATCCTGTAATGCGTCATATTTTTCATACAAGCTTTCAAATATATTAAGTCGATATTTGATTTCGATGACTTGTACCTCACTCAACTTTTCGCAAGACTTAGAAATATTTAAATAAGAAGTAAATTGCGTAAGCTTGGCTTTTATTGAAGCTCGTTTCTTAATATAGCTTTTCACATCAGCCATGACAGTGAAAGTTTTAAGAAGAAGAAGAAAAAAAGGTACGTTTAGAAGTTAACTAAAGTTACTGATATTAAACTATTAGCAATAAGTTGCGAAGTGGGCACGAGAGCTATAAGCAGTAAGAAATGAGATTGCTATTACAAAAGCGGTAGGCGTTTCCGATCGAATCTGCTGAGTAATGCTAAACGAATGATGCAATGTTATCCTCACACTAATAACAAATTAAATTAAATTCAATTACATGGAATAATTCAATTATTATCGATTGTTAATTGTAATAAATAAAATGTAGAATATTTTTTTTAATAAAAATGGCTTAAACAATGGAATTACTGGGACACTGAAATAAAATAAAGTTACTATTGTAAATGGCTTAACGTTGGTACTATGTAAAATAAAAGAAAATGTTTAAACAAGGTGATAGACTGAAGATCAAGAATTGACAGGATTACTAATTGAACTATAATTATTAAAAGTTCTATTAATTGTAGGTAAATTAATTTGGATAGGCAAAATGACTAGGCAAAATGTTGGAACAAAGGAATTGGAACGTTCTCACGATTTTATGCTGTCAACCTCTGATGATGAGCTCACGAACTGTGCTTCTGATGAGTAGATCCTGGGACCTTCCCGGTACCAGCTGACGAATGTTGACGTAAAAATGACTTCAAAGTCTTCTTGTCCCGAAGTCTTGATCTTTTCTTGCGCCACCCGTTGATTAGAACTCGATGAAGACGGCTGTTGCCGTATCGACGTTCACGATGACCAAATGCAGGCGATGACACATAGAAAAAGAAGATCTCTTGTAGAACTTGGAACACGAAGATGAATTCTTTTGTTCTCCAACCGACGAACCGTTGATTTTTTGAAATTTGAAAATTTTCCGTTTTTTCTTTGTTCGGTTCAAACGTTAACGGTAGAAGGACCAATGATCGCGACGATAGGTCGTGGTGAAGCAAATGAAAATGAGTGGACTGTATAACATGGATAATATAATAAGATAGAAATGAATTACAAACGGGTCGGTTTTAAAGTAACAAGAAAATGGATAATATGAAAAACGCGTAAGCGCAGCCGTGCGTGGAGGTGTGCAACAGCTGACTGGTGTGGCGCGGGCGCCCGCCTTCCGTTGTACGGCCGGCTGGCTCGCCGCTGTCCCCGCACCCCTCGTTCACTGCCGCCAGCGCGCGGCGATTTTGAGAGTAGTGGTCTCAACAACACACTATCTATAATTCCCTAGTAAAGCCACATCTACTATACTTGGTCGAAGTATGGGGTAGTGCTCCAAAAACAAAATTGTCACAACTACAAATTTCTCAAAATAAACTGGTAAAAATGCTCTTCAATTACCCGTACCTAACAGCAACAAAAAAAATATACAGCGATACAAAAATAATGACCATAAAACAACTATATATATATAACACATGCATCTTTATCAGAAAAGTTCTAAACAAAACCATCCACTCAAATATCACACTTACCCAACACAAACAAGTTAGTCAACGAAGCACTCGGCGAGCAAGTTTATTGGTTTTACCAAAAACTAGGACCAACTATGGTAAAAAAATGCTTACATTTGAGGGAGCACAGCTATACAACAAAATACCATCACGCATAAGGAACCTGCACTCATTTAATGCATTCAAAACCCAGCTGAGCCATTACCTGATTGCAAATCAAATATTATTTGAAAAATGAATGCTTTGGATGGGACAGGTTTTAGTTTTAATTTTAAGTTTAATTAGTATTTCTGTTCATGGATGTTGTCGAGCCTAAATTTGTTTTTTTTTTATGTGTTAGTTATTGTTCTCAAGTAAGTGACATGTAATTGTTTTTATTGAGAATAAAGTTTCTTTAAACCTAAAAGGCTAAAGCAGATGATATTGCCCTAAATTTCTAAATTTATGTCTGTAATTTTTATGGTGTTCAATAAAGAGTATTCTATCTATCTATCTAAAGGGAGATTTAGCAGATTTTTTTACATAAAATAGATGTGGAATTGCACTATCAAAGCGGCATTTATGTTTTTGTATTTTCGTGAAACAATATTGCCAACTGACAGATCTCGGCAACAGCTTCTTGAGCTTTCAGATATTTGAAATAGTTCATTTCATCATTTTCCATTTTTGTCTTTAAAATAAAATAAAAAACTTTACACAAACTTCAATGAGAAAATTCCCTGAAAATCTCGCTGTTTTTTTTTTTTTACTTCTTTCTGATTATGCTTAGTCATAGCTTCTAAAGTGTCCCTAATAACAAATTTGAGTCTTAGGGCGGCTGTCAGCCTCGCGCATATTTGGGAGTGGCGCGGGGAGGCGAAACGCCGGGGCTTGACTCCGATGCCGCGAGATATCGCGGCACAGCGGACAGAGCTCCGACGGGATCTCATGGCGGCATGGAGAGTACGATTGTCGCAACCCAGTGCTGGGCACGCCACTATTGCGGCGATAAGTCCCCTCTTTGAGGAGTGGCTGGAGAGGCGCCACGGCGTCCTCACCTTCCGCCTGACGCAGGTCCTCACCGGACACGGCTGTTTCGGGAGGTACCTGTTTCGGATAAGGCGGGAGGAAACGCCCGGGTGTCATCACTGCGTGGATCGCCCGGAGGACACGGTGGAGCATACGGTGGAGGTATGCCCGGCTTGGGCAGAGCACCGCCGTGTCCTCGTGGAGGCGATCGGTGGCGGGGATCTCTCGCGTCCGGCCCTGGTCCAGGCCATGGTACGGAGCGAGAGGGCATGGGAGGCCGTCACCTCCTTCTGCGAAGCAGTAATGCTCGCAAAGGAGGAGGCGGAACGCGTGAGGGAGAGGCAAATTTCGCGCCCTCACGCCCCTAGCCGCCGCAGGAGGAGACGCCCTGGGCGTCGGGAATCGATTGCCGATTCCCGGCCACCGTAGGCGCGGGCTTGCGGACGGTGAGCAATGGGTAGCTCGCCGTCCGGTAAGGACCAGGCCCGGGTCGACGGCGCGTTGTGTTCCACGCGCGCCTCAAAGAGATGTCAGCAAGTGAAGGGGTCCGATGAGACCATTGCCTGCCGGGGTTGCGGGATTAGTCCGAAAGGGATACCGTGGCCCCCTGGCATTGCACAGGCAACAGAAGGAACACGGGTGGGTTTTAGTCAGTAAGAGTCTGACACGCCCTCCCGCTCCACCCAGAGCGGGAGACGTCATTTGATGATTTCCCACCCAAAAAAAAAAAAAAAAAAAAGGGCGGCTGTCAGCCCATATAAATTATCACGATACAAATTAATGTCTGAGACTCTGACACGTTGAATCTTTTAGTAAATGTCTCGTGTTTGAAACAAGCTTCAGTTTTTGGGTCCAAGTGCTGAAATATTCAAAAATTCAAAATTCAAAGGACATTTATTTAAAGTAGGCTTCATCAGAATCAGCACTTTTCGAGCGTCAAAATTACATAAGACAGTCCCCCAAAACGCCCACCCTTCACCACTTCCTAGTGCTTTAGAAAAATAAATATAACCAAATATAATTTATGTAGCCTCATGGTTATAAAATTACAGTGAATTTACTTGAACTTATGCTGTGTAGGCTGCTAACACTAAATTCATTGTCAGTATATTATTTTGAATGCTTATTACTCTCTTGTTAGAAGGATTTTTTTTTGTTTCATGAGTTTATTTACTTCCATAGATATTTTTATGGATCCGTACCTCAAAAGGAGAAAATGGAACCCCTACAGGATCATTTCTTTAACCGTTCGTCAGTCTGTCACGACTCATTTTCTCAGGAACGCGTGGAAGTAGGTATCAAGTTGAAATTAATATCAAATCCGTAGATCTATGTTCCCTTGGAGCTCTAAAAAAATCAAGCTTCTAAGTCAAGGCAATAAAAAATACGGCCATTTATGTTACATATTTTGATAATCGCAAATAAATTAAAACCTTCAGGGTACTTCCCGTTGACCTGGAATCATGACATTTGGCAAGAAGCAAGATCTCGCAACACAAGTAAAGGAGAAAGTCAGAAAATTGTTAATTTGTAGTTTTATCACATAAAAACAAAAAGCGGTTACAAACATACATTTGCAGTTGGAGAATTGTGACGTATGGGTATAATATATCGATGTATGGGTCAAGATGATTGAATGATGTCGTCAAGATTTTTTGACCGGCGCGTCGGTTGATATATCTGTCTATAATTTTTTTGCAAAACAATAGTGTAGAGTCCGCGCCACCACTTAAGTCCTATAGACGTGGCGCTAGTGTCCATATCATTGCATCAATTTGCATTTTTTTTTTTATTGTTTCACAATTTTCTGTCAGGCTTCAATGGTCACGACTATTGAAGCCGACTGGACTGACTGGACTCTAGGGTCCGCACATCCACATGAGTGTGGCTATAACATGTTTCTCAATTACAAGTTAAGTTTTTTTATCGTTAAATTCATCTCAACTACGGAACTCTTCTTTGTGCGTGGTCCAACACGCAGTTGGCCGGTTTTTTTTTATGCTTCATTTTATTATGGTGTTACGCCAGTGGATAGAATAAGGAATGAGCACATATGAGAAAGTCTGAAAGTGGCGCCGATGACTGAACAGGGCCTCAAGTCTGCTATTATAATAGTGTCAGAATGGTCTATCATTGATTTCATAATTGTTGATTTTGACAAGTTTGGTAATCTACTAACATATTGGCGTCATTATGACTTTCCAATGGTCAGCCACTGACACTCCATTGAAAGAAATGGCATCTATTGGTAATCTCGTACATAATGAAAAATGAATGACTGACTTAGGCGGTAATCTGCTAAAATTTTGACAGTTCCTTTGATCAGTGACTTACCATGAGAACGTCATTGTGCAGTCATTTCTTTTAATTCGTTACGAGTATCGTGTTTGTGGAATACAATGATCAACCAATGATCGACCATTATGAATTTAGCAGATTACGAACTTTTAGCAAAATGACAATGGGATCGTGTTGGAATGACGAATTTATAAAAATAGCAGACTTGGGCCCCAGTTGAGTTGGTCGTTGGTGAGTTGAGCGGTTGTAATGGTATGGGCATGTGATTTGGAAGAATAAGGAAAATTTCAGGAGGATTTTTTTTTTTAAGTATGAATGTGGAGTTATAATGTGGATATGGCTAGAAAAGGGGTGACTATTGAGATGACGACTAATAGAGAAGTATGAAAGAAAAATACATGTGGCACCGACCCCAAATAATTTAGTACCTATAAGGGCGGGAGAATGATGATCATTATATACCATATCAATACAATCAAGGCTAAAATAACGAGGATTGAAAAATGTTAAAAGACACTATTTTTTATGATAACGGACAAAATTATCAGAATTATTCCTATAATTTTATGCGTAACATCCTAAAATTGTACAAGAGAGAATTTTCTCCAATTGACTTTACAACAAAGTTAGGAACTTGAGTCCCGTAATAAATGTTGTTTGATTCTCTTTAGTGTCAAATTATAATAATAAATTTTAAAGCAATTTAGGAGAATTCCAAGTTTGTTTCCAATTTTGCTACCTACAATTAATATTTTAAATAATAATAATATTGATTTTGGGAATCCAGTGTGTTAGTAATATGATATCAAAACAACTTATTATCTTGTGTTAGTAGTACCAATCACTCTCCGCACAAACTGCTTAACAATTGGAGAGCTGAAGCTCTCCGCTACAGTTCTCAGGATGCTGGTGCAACTGTCTCTCACTATCCTCAGTATTTTCTTGCAAACAATCGCATCAAACCCGTCGGTATGAGCTTGCGCAAACATTTTTGATGCGCTGCAGTAGCGAGTAAGTCCCAAAAACACACTGAAGCCATTGTTGTAAAAAAAATTACAATATATTGTTTTAAGTAAAAGACAATTTTAGGGTTAATATGATTGTGGCACCGTGAACGATTTACTTCAAAGCGTTCAGTATCTTACGTTTTTTTATTGAGGTAATTCTCACAGCACAACAACATTATACATTACACACGTCTAGACCCGGACTTAGATGTTTCCGTCGGAGAAACATTCACACACTATTGTTGGGAACACTTCTATTCGTCACAAATCTATCCCCGAATTTGCTTTTTCATATTCACCCAATTTTACTCTTCATATTACGGTGTCCGTATCGATTCAGGAGCCATGTCCCATATTTAAACGTGGATGATACCAATATTTAGTCGCAAATTAGCCGATTTTGTAGGCCTGATCCTGGAATTTGTAGTGAAACCCTTAAAAAGTTACAGGACGTTTAAGGTGGCTCCTCAACCCTGACGGTCTATAGAAAATATAATTTTCCTTAGCTACTAAAGTAGTTGATCAAATCAGATAACAATAGCACCAATATTCGGTAGAAATTTCTACAAAATTTTTCTATTAGTTAAATTAATGATAATTATTAGTAGAAATTTCTACTACATTTTTCATTCATTATTCCAAAATATATTAATAAAATAAACATTCCTAAATATTGATGCTATTGTTATTCGATTTGATCAACTACTTTACGTACTACGTACATTTATTTTCTATTGACCGTCAGGATTGAGGAGCCACAGAAAATGTTGTGTTACCGAAATTATATAGTTTTTCCATTTTATTTTTATACTAAAAATTACGACAACCAACCACTACTAAATTATACTAAAAATATGTTGTAATTAGTTGATTACTTTCCGGGAAACCCCGCAGTGAAATTTGTGGATTTTTATGAAAAATCAAAATATTGTAGCTCTCAAATTCAGCCGTACAAAACCCATTTTTTGTAGAGATTACGCTTATGTACTACTAAATCCTACCAAATTTTCAAAAATATCCCTTAGATCCCTTAGCAGCCACTAGTTTTTGAGTTTTAAGGTGGCTCCTCAATTCAGACGTCTGAATTGAGGAGCCACCTTAAGCATCCTGTAACTTTTTACTACAAATGCCATGATCGGGCCTACAAAATCGGCTAATTTACTACTAAATATTGGTAGTACCCGCGTTTAAATATGAGATATGGCTCTTCAATCCATACGGACACATAATATTACGTACTTCACTGAGCCGAATAATTGATGGATCTTGAACATAGTTTTATTGTTTCTGTTTCAGAAAATACATTACGTACCGTATATACGAAAAGGTAAATCAATCTGCCTAGCCTTTTCGCAACTATGTTGGAACAACCAACCCAGTCTAACGTGTCAGACTCTTCGGCGAGCTACCCATTGCTCACGGGGGTCTCCTCCTGCGGCGGCTAGGGGCGTGAGGGCGGGAAATTTGGCTCTCCCTCACGCGTTCCGCCTCCTCCTTCGCGAGCATGCGAGCATTACTGCTTCGCAGAAGGAGGTGACGGACTCCCATGAAATCTCGCTCCGCACCTCCGAAACGAATACTTTTTACATGGAGCGACTGCCTTTAAGACCTCCACAACCCAATAACTGGGTAATACGATACCCCTATTGGTAAGACTGGCTGTCAGACTTTCGGGTTTCTGACGACCCGTAACGACTGTCAAAGATCCACGAATGACAGCCGGGACCAACGGCTTTCCGAAACATGGAGGAGTCTCGGTATGTAAAGATGGTCACCCATCCCCAGACCAACCCCGGCAAGCGTAGCTTAACCTGATCGATCGACCCGTGCGGCTGTTATTATTTAGCCACGTGCTCTGGAGTTTATACGAAAAAGTTACATAATAAATAAAAATATAAAGTACTCTTGTGACTAAAAATCGTAAGCACCATGTATCAGATTAATGGCCACAGAGTAAGTAAAAGATTATCCAAGAAAACAGTCTGTAAAGAGCTCGTCATTTTTTCCCACGGTTAGGGAATGGGGCGATGAAAAGAAACATTATGTGTGACAACCGAGTCGTCTCGAGATTTTTGCAGAGATTTTTCGACATGTTTATCTTATTTTGTGGTTTTTATGTTCTGTGTTATGTTTTTTGGAGATTATTGGAAGTCTTTTGGTAGAAAACTCTTTTCTTCTGTTTTTTACCTACATTTCAGTAAGGTTTGTATTTAGGTAGCTGGCGAAATACTCAAACCCCTCTGCCCTTCTCTTCTCTCCGGAGGATACAGTCGTGATCTAATGTTATTATTGAGAAAGACAAAAACTAAACCAAACAAACAAACCTTAATTTTTGGTAAATTTGCTAGTTTAAAACCGCTCTCAATTGCACCACAGAAATTTGCTACCTCTTAAAACTATGTTTTTCAAACGACTTCAAAAAGGAGGAGGTTCTCAATTCAGTTGTATTTTTTTTTTGTATGTTTGTTACTCCGCCAATTATGAATTGATTTTGATGATTCTTTCAAATCTAATCAAAAAAATCATAATCATCATAATTTTTGAAATCTAATCATACTTCAGAAGTGGTCCCATATAAATTTGGTCAAGATCTGATGAGGGGTTTTGAGTTAGCTTCAATAATACGTATTTTTCCCACCTAGTATATGTGAATGATATTCTAATAGTTCCTGTCACTGTAATTTACATAGCATTTAGCAAAAGTATTCAATTTTTATGGGGGTTTTGTGTAGTGTACCACAACTAAAAAGTGAAAGATAAAAAAAAAAACAAAAAAGTTGGTTTTATTTTTTGTGAAAAAGTTTATTTTAAGAACACATGAAATCACGCCTGTTATCCTCGAAGGGTTAGGCAGAGGTGTTCATGTAGTACACAAACATTTCGTCAGTTATATGCCATCAACCGGGCACAAAAACAGACTCCGGGCTGCTACTGAGAAATTCCTGATGGAAAAACCCAATAACACTTTGCCCGACCTGGGAATCGAACTCAGGACCTCATGCTCAGCAGTAGCGCTTGCACCCACTAGACCAACGAGCCAGTTAAAGTGAGTGGTGGTTAGTGAGGTGAGTTAAGGTGGTGAGGCTTTTTTTAAAGAATTATTTGTAAAATCTCCCAGTTTTCTGTTGATTTACGAGATGCTACTTAATGTAGTTTCTGTTTGAAATACACAGCGAACTCACGATAAATTACTTCAATGTAGTCTATAGCTAAATAAGTTATTGTTTCCATATTGCATTTCACTACACCGACAAGGCGTATGCCTCGTTTAAAATGCTACTTGTCTAGCCTAAAAATATTTGTACGTTATCTTTAAAGGTTTTAAAAAGGCAAGTGACGAGTAGCAGTAGTAGCGAACATCTAACATATTTTTTACAAATGATGAATTTCCATACACACAGGAGCGGCAACGACAGGTTCGAAAAAAAATATACCTATAGCCATTTTCCGTATATTATTTAAAAAATATAAAATTGAGGAATGTTATTAATTATTAGATTTTTTGAAAACAATTGTTGTCCCTGTGATAAAAAACAAAACTGGTGACATAACCGACAAAAGTAATAACAGGCCGATATCTTTGGCAACCATCATGGCAAAAGTCCTGGACAGGCTAATTGATAACCACCTAGCTAAGTATATACTTCTACATGATGGACAGTTCGGGTTTAGACCTGGCCTGTCCACAGAGACTGCGATACTTAGCCTTAAGCACACAGTCGGATATTATGTGGACAGAAAAACGCCAGTCTATGCCTGTTTCTTAGACCTGAGCAGGGCTTTTGACATGGTTTGTTATGATGTCCTGTGGAAGAAGTTACGTGATGCCAATGTGCCTAGGGAGTTATGTTCTGTTCTTGGGTATTGGTACAATAGGCAGGTTAATTATGTTAAATGGGACGGGGTGCTCTCGGACCCATATACTTTGGGATGCGGGGTGAGACAGGGGGGTATATCTTCTCCACTTCTTTTTAATCTTTATATAAATAATCTGATAGATGGACTCAGCAGGAGGCCTATCGGATGCCATGTTGATGGAGTTTGTATAAATAACATGAGTTATGCGGATGACATGGTGCTGCTGGCTCCATCTATCAGTGCACTCAGAGAACTGTTGCTAATGTGTGAGACATTTGCTGCCAGCCATGGCTAGCAGTATAACGTGAAAAAGAGCGAGCTCTTGGTCTTTGCTCCTAGATGCAGGAGATTGGATAAGGTTCCACCGGTTGTGTTATGTAAGACTGAACTTCGAAGAGTCCATGAATTCAAATATCTGGGGCATATAGTCACGGACTCTTTGAACGATGGAAGTGACATGGAAAGGGAACGCAGAGCGTTGACAGTCAGGGCTAATATGCTGGCCCGCAGGTTTGCCCGCTGCACAAAAGAGGTTAAAATTTTGTTATTTAAATCCTTTTGTCAGACGTTTTACTCCAGCAGCCTGTGGACAGCTTATACGCAAAAGGCTGTCAATGCTCTGCGGGTCCAATACAATAACGCATTCAGGATGCTGCTGAGGCTCCCTCCCTTTTGCAGCGCTTCCGCCATGTTCATGGAGGCACGCACAGATGGTTTCGCGGCAATCTTACGCAAGAAAGCGGCGTCACTGCTGCACAGAGTGCGTGTGAGTAGCAACAGCATCCTGAGTGTGATAGCGGACAGGTATGACTGTCCGTTCTTCAAACATTGTATGCGTTTATGTGTGAACTAACATAGCTTTAACCACTATTTTACTAACAAAATGGATCATGTTATCTGAAATATAAATAAATAAATAAATAAATAAATAAACTCCTGCGCCAATATTAAACTTAACGTCAAAAAAACAACTTAACAATACATCGATTCGTCAAAATTATAATAGGTAAGCAATTGTTTACTCGTAAAATTCACTGTGTACCATGTTACCTAAAATAGAATCAGGAGTTCCGATTTCATAAGAACTTGTTTATACAGAGGAATCATTAAAATAAAATAAAAATCCCTTCCCTTCACAAACTCGAAAACCCCTGAAGTCTTCCATATCCAATAAATCGCTTTTATTTTCTCTTTATGCTAACCTAACCAATGTTATAAAGGCGTAAGTGAATTGTTTCACTTTCACGGCTCAGTGGTTTAATCAATGACCATGAAATTCACATGCATATCCCCTCAGGCGTGTCGAAGCCCGTTTCGGGAATCTGTCAAAGTACGAGTTTGGTGTCGAAGCCCGTTTCGGGCTAGCACTGTCTGCCGTCAATTATGACGGAAATTTCCATAAATAACCTGTATCTATCCTGTTCTAACTTGCACAGAGTCTAGGAAACAAAACAAGAAAGATATATTGTCCTTGTCAAGTACATTGAATGAATGACTGACGCGTAATAGTCGCTATTCGTTCGGCCGCTCAGTAGAGGTCGCGCGCGCAAAACGCGATCATCAAAAGTCCGCCAAAAATTACATAAATAAAGTGAAAGTGCAGTGAAAGTGGGTGTAAACGTGTATAATATCATGCCTGGGTAGTTAATAAACAGTTTTAACTACCTGTAAAGTGTAATTTATAAAGATTTCAACAGAAAATAGTGATTTTTGTGAAAATAGTGACCCGTTGCGGCGGCATAGTGACATCCCGCGCCGGCCGGAACTTATTTCGAGGTAATACTATTAGTAAATATGTGAATGATAGAAACTGTCGCTATTACATATGTTTATATGTATCGTATTATTGATATTAGGCATTTAGTTTAAATATTATCGTATTATACTTGCATAAAATTGAAATGAAAAATACCTACTCGGGCCGCCAAATTCGGTTGCTGTTAGGGCTCCTCATAGGGCGTTTTTGTCGTTGATTCCCATAATGTTTTTGTAAGGCAGCATGCATTTTTATTGTACTTATCGATTTATAAATATCTTCAAAATATAGAATGCTAATTTGTATTTAAAAAAAGGATCCGAATGTAATTTGAGACCCTAAGTTCAAGAGGTAGTTTTTTTACGGCCAAATTAAGGCATTTTTCAAGTGGTTGGGTTGGGTATACGATACATTCTAAATAAATATTTGTAGCAGCCGAAACTCCGTCTGTGATATGCATGTTAAAACCAAACAATAGATTAAAATAGTAACCCAAGCCACTTGGCCTTCAGTTACAAAGGAATCGAACAATGAATAGACCCTATTGTTATCGCTCGGCGCGCACGGTCAAACAAATGAGTCACGATAATGTAAACATGTGTGATAAGAAAAAAATGTTCAAGGAGGTCTGTTCTTTTTATTTATTAATGTGAAATGATGTATATTTATGAAGATAAAACAAATACTTTTTGAAATAATGGTTCTATTTTGTAATTAGAACGTCTTTTGTACCAAAAACTGGGAAAACCCCCCTAACTAAATTCTAATTAGAATCGGTATCTAATTAGAAAATTAAACTGGACTAATCCATTTAGAATGAGTTAGCTTATTTAGTAATGATTCCAGGGACATAACTTCTATACAGCTACTTAGCGTAATTTAAGAGATATTGTTGTTTGAATTACACGCGCCGTAGACGCGCGTTCACGCGCCTGACCCTGCCCTGCATGTGAACTTTCACGCGCGCAAGTACACGCCCGAAGGGCTATATATAACCTGAGATAAAGAATTGAAGAAAAGAATATTGATCCATGCAGATCGAAAGGTTCCTGTGATAGAACAAGCGTCGCTCGTAACCGCATTTTGGTATACACCAAAAATAGAACAGAAAGTTTATTCACTAAATAGACTATCCACTTAGATATTTTGACTATTTAACGGTGATTTACACTCACTTACGAATACCTACCATTTTTCAAATCACGAGCAGACGAATTTTTCAAATCAATGAAGCAATGGACGTCAAAATGAAGAGCATTGCGATCGATTGCCATTTTAGACAAACATTAATGCCCCATTACGTAATGGATCATTAACGCTGATAATTTCATCAAATACTCATTAAAATCGAGTCTAATGTTGCTTTCTGCAACAAGTTAAAACAATTTAATGGAAAATTAGTATTTAATGAAAATGATAGCTTTAAAAGTTAAAGTTTGTTTTTGCAACTGGCTGTAAGTTTCTTACTGGCAATATTCATTAATATGTTGCGTTACAATGATTCGAATACTTATGCCTAAATACTGTAATGGAAGTTTAAGAGTGAAGCACGATCAAATCGCAATCGTTACCGACGCCGACCATCTACATAAATAATTCAGTCAAGTAGGTAGTCGAGTAGCATAGTTGTACCAAATACTCCTCGATATTTAGTTTCATCCATCACACTGCAGGCCTGAATATTATTCCGTTTACCACAAAAATATTCAATTTTTTGCCGAGTTGTTTCATATTCATGAATTGTTGTTATTGTCAAAGATCGCAGAGTTCGTTTGTGGGATAACGACCGAACATTAGCGATCACGCCCTAAACAGAATTTTAATTAATGGGTATTTTGATTTGATTAAAAGCCGAGCTGTCTTTAATTAAACAGTCTTTATTGTCGGATTACAACGTTCAACATTTTGGAGAAAAGGTTGCTGGGGAGGGAAGTTGTCGGAAAAATACACAAAGGATTCTGTACCACCGTACAATATTTAATTCAACATATATTTTTAATTAAATTTGCATAAAATAACACGTTTTTAATTTTCAAATTTTATTTGTATTATTTGTTGTCATAGCGGCTATTCTGAAAATTTCAAGTGTCTACCTATTACGGTTCAAAAGATACAGCCCTGTGACAGACGGACGGACGGACAACGAAATCTTAGTAATAGGGTCCCGGCTAGAACCCTAAAACGTAATCGGTTTAGGGTTTTTTTTTTAGGAAATTCTCGTTTATTTGAATAATTTGTATTTACCGATTAAACATAGAAATATAATAATTATAATAGAATATTAAACCCGGCCTGGGTTTAATATTCTATTATATTATATTTCTACTACCTAAGTGCTGCTCAGTAAATGTGTTCTACTCAACATAATTTTTAACCAACATAATGGATTTATTCTATTCTTTTAGGTTTAAATAATTTATTTCTCATAAAAACTTAAATACATAGGAGTTCACATATAATGAGATACAAAGTTCTTACATCTAAGTAATTATAATTATTATATTTGCCTCCTGGCGTGTTGGTGACGTTACAGGGTACATAATTATATGTTCTTAAGTTTTACTTTAAACATGTTTATACTATCACACTTTTTTTAAATCCTCCGGTAAATTATTGAACAGCTGTACACTCTCAAATAATATTGTTTTTTTTTTTGCCGTAATTAGTAAACACCAAATCAAGTTTCAACAAAAAATGAGATGTTCAATGTTTCAGTTTTAGTGTTTTGGAAACAAGTTTCAACTATGACTACACGGGACCTTTTACTTCTTGTGTTGAATGTTATTGTTTTTATATGTAGTTGTATGTTTCATTGCACGGAATTCGTAGCGATTTTTTAAAATGAGAATACAGGTGTAATTATGTTTAAAGTTGTGTGAGATTTAGTAGGGTAGTTTTTTTAGTATAAGTTTTTTGTTGGATATCGATAGTTACTTTAATAATTTTGGTTTTGCAATCTTTGTGGTGAGTTTAGATTAGATTTAGCGGGTGATCCCCATATCTCAATTAGATACTCAAGGTTTGATTTTACAAGGGAGATAAAATATAGGTATGTATAACACCTCACAAATATATGACCATTTCGAACCCATACAGAGTTGTATTTCTTTTCGGCTTTAGCAGCGATTCTTGTCGCTGCATGACGTTTTAGTAGCCAGAGTCAGACTGTCCGTCACAAGAATCGGTTGCTTTTCTCCACAATGCCAATATGGCTGCTGTTCAACTTCTCACTCTTCTTATATAGTTTCTAACTACAGCAAGTAGATTATCTCGAATGCGAGGACTGGCTAACTTGACCACTATGCTACGTGGACGATTTGTCTCTTCATTTAATTTGGCAACTCTATGAAATGACTGGATTTCATTATCGTGAAGTTTATTTCCCACAATTTTCACCACCTGTTTTACGATCATTAACAGGGTTTCGGTTTTGTGTTCAGGAACCCACTGTATCTCGATAATGCTTTCACGTAAAAACTGATAAATTTTCTGTTATTTAGTCTCCGATTCCTTCACTTGAGCGCTCATCGCGACGTTATTCTTGAGGAGCTCGGCAATACAGTTATTATTTCAGGCATTTAGTTCGACTTGATCATCTTAAGCAACAGAAAAGAAAAGTAACAGTCTTCTTAAACTCTTCCAAGTCTTCGTTCATTGAGGAAAATCTCACGGATAAATCATTAACTTCCCTTTGGACCGTGGCTAGAGTGGATTCAATATTCACCAAAAGGGCCTATTGACTATCAAACTTTTCATTCATTTCATGCCGTAATTTACGAATTTCTAAAAGTATTGTGTCTTGCAAGTTGACTTCTGTGCCAACGGATGCCAATCGAGGCAGAACAGGTGGTGACTTCTGAGCTGGCGTAAGTTTCTGTTTGTTTTGGCTATTTATTGGGATTGTAGTCGATTCAGCAACTGGAGCCGCTTGATCAGTTTGTACGGTATGACCTTTAGGATGGACTGGCGCATTCGTCTTGTCCAGTTTAGGACGGCCAGAGACGCAGATTGGACAAGTCCATTTAGTCCTAGGTGTTGACGCTTCGTCGTTCTTTGAATTGTAGTAGATATTTTTAGAGTAGACTTCTCAGCTGGATTACTTACGAACAATGTTTTTAGAAAGGTTTTAATTTAACTTTCAAACTTTTTGCCCTGTTTTCTAACACTCCAAAATCATATTGTCATTAAGCCATTTCATAATTTCAGCCACTTCAAGTTGTCTAAAATAGACTTTCCTTATTGTACTTATCTAAGATATACGCTGTAGTATTTATAAGGGTAATGCCCCGTGGGATTCAAATAGGCTAAAATGTTCCGTTAACTTATTCGAATATTAGAGAAAGCTTGTCTTCCTCAAGGGATGCTCCCTTGAGGAAGACTAGCTTCCTCTAATCCTGAGTTCGATTTTAGCTATTAATGTAGTTCGGCATTATTTAACACGTATGTACATATTTATAACGTACCTACATGCTTCTACTGTTTCCAATGCGTTCATCTTTTTCGTGTGGTTAGTAACTAGCCAGGTGTCAGAGTTCTTATGCCGCCCATGGGCCTTTGACTTGGCTTCACATGCCGTCAAGGAATATCTCTCAGGCATGCCGGTTTCCTCACGATGTTTTCCTTCACAGTTTTTGAAGCAAGTGATATAATTATACAAACGCATGTGAATCCTAAAAGTCAGAGCTGCGTGCTTTTTGAGGTACGAGTACGAAACCCTAAAAATGCCTGTAGTGAATACAAAAGAATATGCTGCTATATTGATTATAACTGGAAAAAACGAACGTACTCTCAACGAATAAGATCAAGAATTTCATAATATTGATTCTCTGTAAAATTGAGTACCATTTGATCCAATATGAACATCAGGGAGCTCATCAAATAATATTCTTTGCTGAACGAATCTCAACCATAACATTTTTGAGTTAAAGTTTAAAATCGAGTAGTATTTATCTTTTCCCCCTGAAGCTATAATTTCAAACGTACCTGAAGAACAAGCTTGTCATTGTTATAAACAGGTAAGTAGGTAGGTTACAAGGAAAATATTATATTAGGGAGTTGTTCCGGATTTGACGTGACTTTTTTTTGACTTGTCGAAAAGACGAAAATTAACTTTGGGTGGAAATAATTGTTACTCGAGATCGCATTGTTTTTACATGGCAACACATGAGTTTAACGAGCTACCGTGTAAAGTTACTGAAAGGTTCATTACTGAGGTGGTTTTTAGGGTTCCGTACCTCAAAAGAAAAAAACGGAACCCTTATAGGATCACTCGTGGGTATCTCTGTCTGTCCTTATATCACAGCCGATTTGCTCCGAATCTACTGGACCAATTTAGTAGAAATTTGGTACACATATGAATTTCTGTCACCCAAACACGGACGTGTAACATAAATAAATGAATTTTTCATCACATCTATTCAAGAAGAGCAAGTTTGTTCTTCGTAAACAGGGACCAAAATAGCTCTTCGATCCCTAGGGACCAAAATAGATTTGAATTTGGAATGTGGATATTGTTAGTAAAAGTTCCAATCACCAAAGAGATCACGAACATTGTATGAACAAAAATCACAGGCTGGCAAGAATGAGAGAGTGTGAATTATTTGGTCACAATGAAAATCAAAGATGTCGACAACGACACATGACGAAAATTTTCTAACTTTTCATCATCGGTATCGTTTTCATAGTTTTCGAGGGCGCCAAAGCCGATTTTCTTCTTTTCGTGAGGTTAGTAAACCAACCTGGTGTCAGAGTTTTAAAGCCGCCCATGGGCCAAAAAGCCGATAGTGAGGTCAAAATGCAAATCCAAGATGGCGGCTACGAAAATGTTCAAATTCGAACATGAGTGTCGTTTTCAAAGTTTTCGAGGGTGCTGAAATCTATAAAGAGGTCAAAACGTAAATCCAAGATGGCGCCTGCGAAAATTTTGTTTTGGTTATATATCATACGTGAGAGATGAGGGCAGGACCGCCCGGTGGACACCCGGTGATGAAAAGTAGAGTGTTCACCTCGAGAGCAACAGTATTTTAAGCTCGAGTGACGTATTTTGAATCCCTCGCTGCGTCTGAACGCAGCGAGGGATTCAAAATACGTCACTCACTAGAGCCAGAGAGAGACCTGAGAGTTCGTCACTAGAGCGGAGCAAAGGATTCTAGAGTAGAATCCTGAGATTCTACTCTAGAATCCTATGCTCCGCTCTGGATTAAAAGAAAAACTCTCGCCTTAAAAAAATATTAAAATATCTAATATTAAATATGTGGGTCACATTTAGGAACATATCAAATGAAAGGGCTTGTTGTGAGGATCTCAAATATTTTTTGAGAAATAAATATTTACTTTTTAAAGATATTTAAGACAATAGATGAAAATTGACATTCCCCTTTCCCTTATCTCCGAAACAACAGCAAAAATTTTGAAAAAAAAATCATAGCATGGTTCTTTACTCATAGATTACAGAAAAACCTAAAATAAGTCTATGGACTTAAAATAACATGGTAAATTTCACAATATTCTGCGTACAATCTTACATTTGCAGTACGAATGTATGGGAAAACATGTTTTTCAACTACAATGTTAAGTTTGTTCTTGGGATAAATTCATCCCAACTACGGAACCCTTCATCGTGCGCTAACACGCACTTGGCCAGTTTTTTTTTATTTTTTTTATGTTTATGAGGAGTAAATGCTTATGGGTTAATATGTCTTCGACATACAAAAGTACTACTTACCAATTACACAAATAGTGCCCTGAACCAATTACTAGTGACAATTTAGATAAGCTATGTTATTTATATTAGTGTTAATCTCAAAATAATCCATTCTAATTAGAATTTCTTGGAGAGATTCTCGGTAGAGTTGTTTATGCAGTTGCATATAAAACTCTCCAACCAATCTACCTAGTCTTTTCCCAACTATATTGGGGTCGGCTTCCAGTTTAACAGGATGCAGATGAATACCAGTATTGTACATGGAGCGAATGCCTATGTGACCTCCACAACCCAGTAACTGGGAACTAATACGATACCCCTTGGTAAGACTGGTTGTCAGACTTTCGGGCTTCTGACGACCCATAACAAAACAAAACTCTCCGTGTGATACAATTACCTAAATACGTGTCATCTTGATGATAACAGAAGAAAAACTCTAGTCCCCATAATGACCCTCTCCGCCCCAAACCCCCATTTACCCCATAAATCACGACCATCACCATCAAACCTTCAATAATGATTTATAATTTGAGTTTAACGACAAGTTCACGGTAAAATTCAATTTCCCCTTATATCATACACCATTCCATAAATTATGTATTACGCTACTGATATCGCAAAAATTCCGGAAATTCATGCTTGTAATTAAATTGGGGGAAGTGGGGGAATTAGGTACTTTGATCTGAAATTGACTGTGAGTAAACATAGCGGTTCATGTATGTTTAGGAAAGTTACACACCCTACATAGGTACCTATTTGATTTTTAATTTGCTGCGAAATACCTCTTTGTTTATGTGTCGTCTTAATTTATTGACTTTTCTTTTTTTTTTCTCTCGGGACCCTTGAATCTCGGACCTTTAGAAGGAGTACGAGGGGCCGGAACCAAATCGCAAAGGCCCGTTAGACGTTTTTAATGAAACGAGACACGAACCGTCGATTATCCCTGTACGCACTATGCTAGTGCACCCAAGGACAACCCCGGTTGGTGCAGGACTATTGCAAGATATGGTAACAAAGATATTGGATTATGGGTTTGGGTGGCTACGTGAACTGGTTATCTAGAACTATGGAAAGGCCCCTGCCTGACCAATATTTTATATAAAATACGTCGCTAACACAAAGTTTCGTAGTGACAAGCAATATGTCCTGAGGTGCTTATGAGGAGTGGAGTGGTATTCCACGGCTATCAGGACAATCCCAACCAGCATCTTACTGGATTACTTCCTCCCCCGAGCACATTTGCCCTTGTGAATCTCCACTCAAGCCGGCCAATAAAGGCAAGAAAGAGATTCGCTCTATTTCTCGTCAGTGTTGAACGGACGGTGTTCTCTGCATGAGGAGCTTCACTGTCGTCATGTTGTTTCTGTAATATTAATTATTTTTAGTGTTATTTGAAAACTGCTGCCTCGTTGGTCTAGTGGTCGCAAGCGCTACTGCTGAACATGAGGTCGATTCCCAGGTCGGACAAAGTGTCATTGGGTTTTTCTTTCTGGAATTTCTCAGTAGCAGCCTGGAGTCTGGATTTGTACGGGTTAATGGCAATAGGCTTGCCCCCTATTACATGGGACTAAAACATAACTGGAGAAATGTGGGTGAGCCACAGAAGTTGAATGTGCCGCGTTGGTCTAGTATTTAGCTTTCCAATAGGAATCTCTCAGAGATTTGCCCGCATTGGCATTGGGATCCCGTACCTCCTTGGTACTTATACCTATCTGTGAAAATGTGGGTGTACCTACTTTATACCTCTGCCGACTCCAAAGGCATGATCTTATTTGAATTTTGAATATCCTATGAAGGGTTCACTAACGGTATTAAAGAGAAAGGAAAAGTAAGTAGGTACAAAACCTTTTGGGGCAAATTAGTTGCCCCATTGTGTTAACCTCTTAACATGTAAGTAGGCGTACGGCCGACATCTAAAATAATTTGTCTCCATGAAAATAATTACTGTCTACATTGTTCTGGCGGCTCGTTGAATTCCAAAGTACCCAGCAATATGTGGGGAGATAAATTCGTTACAGGCTTTATACGTCACTAAAATGTGTATGATTAGAGGCAATTTAATTTTATTAAATTGTTTCGGTTTTGCGGGTAGTTGATTTTGTGGCATGTATTATACATCGGGTGTCAACATAGGGACTAGACAATTTTGGAATTACGACATTATTATTATATTAAGAGGGTAAAACAAATATTCTGGCTATAACAAGTTTAGCTTAAAATTCCGTTGATTTCAAAATATACCGACTTCGTAAAAGATCGTAAGATACCTATCAGGCTAAGGAATTTTACTTGTATGACCCTTATCATGAATCCCGTAACATTAAAATAAAACCTCAAACGTTAGAACATGAGTTCAGAAAATAAAACCTAATCTTTGGCAGTCTGCACTTTTGCATCTGACAGTCAGATCAATTTTACTTTAATATAAATGAATGCAAAAACAAATATCTTCTAACGAAGAAGCCATATACCTGTATCTAATCTATCTACCTATATATTTATATAAAAATCAATGGACGTGCGTTTGTCTTACAAAAAATCGAAAATAGTATGATCACTTTTTTTTTGTTTTGTTCACTTGAGTGGTTTAGGAAATAAGAAAATTAGGAAAAACCCAAAGATACAGCCGAAAAATCGAAATTTGATACGAGAAATATGAAACGCGTTACGAAGTATACAGGGTCATCTAGATAGTTAATATTAAAATGAACGTTTTAAAATATTTAAGTTAGCGGCCAAGATTCGTTCTCTTTGAAATGTTAACTCCATGATATCGCTATTTGTAATAAAAAAATATCATTAAATCACGACACTCATCATATTTTCCCGGCTCTACTCCTATATCCTACTTTTTTGGACTGATGTATTTTTATATCACGCAGTGACGCGCGGTTTACTTGTGGACTTGTGGTTACTAATTATGTAAACACGCTGTGAATTTGTGTGTAAGCGCAGGAGCTCTCGGTACCGTCGTCGGAGACAAAGGCGAAGTTGTAAGTGTGTGTGTGTGTGTGTGTGCGCGTGTGTGTGTGTGTGTGCAGACGCTACTCGTCTTCACGCACACATAAACAACGTGTGCTCACTCTCACGCGCTTTACTTGTTGTAACTAAGTAGTCACAACAAGTAAAGCGCGTGCCGCTTCGTGTTGTGTGTACCCCCGCGTGATATCTTTACAAATGATAGACTATTTACCCAGTGATAACATTGCATTCTTCTGGTAAAAGAATTTTAAAAATTGGTTCAGGCGTTTCGAGTGAGTGTAACCAATATTTTGTCACAATCTGTGATTTATAAGAGTGTCCGTGGAGTTTCTTGCCCGTTATTCTCCGAAGATACGCTTTGGAATGGGCAACTAGCCTCATGTTTCTGACTGACCAAAGAGTTTGATTTTTGAGTTTTTACATTAAAAATAAAATACAATTTTTTCTCTTTATATTATTAGTTTAGATAATATACATGTAGGCAAAGGTGTAAAACCACAGAATAAGACTTTAAGAACTGTCTTATTAACATAAAGCAAACGATCCCTTCTTCCATTAAATAATTTCCATGAAAAAAAGGAAGTTTCATTTAAATCTTACCTTTTGTAGCACCTAAATAAAAAAAATCAAAAGACGAAGTAATATTCCTTTCAACTGTCTTTTCATTTGTTTTCAATAAAACACAAAACATCGGACAACAACAACAATTTATTGTCTCAAGCTCTTTTCACAGAAAACTTTTGACTAGCTACTTAAATAGGTCGTTTTTAATTAAAGTTAGAGAAGTGGAAGTACTTGTTAAAATTAAATCAGAGACACCGGCTAGAAAGTCGCGATGACAAGTAAAATTTCGTAAGTCTCTAGCTATCTTTTCTTTGTTACACTTTTGATTTGAACCCCCATATCTCTCATTTACACAGAGAAAGTTTCTTGACTCGATGATACAAGAAACTTCCCCAGTAAATGAGTCATATTAACATATGAGTTAATCACGTGACCAGTATGTATCGCATCGGCACATACTCGCCACAAAATCAGCAAGAAACTTCATCCGTCTTTTTCTTTTACCTGTTGTTAGTGACTAACCTGGTGTCAGAGTTTGTATACCGCCCATTGGGCCTCTGACTTGACTTCACATGCCGTCGAGAAATATCTATCAGGCATACCTGTTACCTCACGATGTTTTACTTCACCGTTTTTTAAATGATTCTATTTTGTTAAAAATGCGCTTTTTCCATTACTTTGCCGTGTGTTATCACTTTCCTTCACCGTTTTTGAAGCAAGTGATAATTATACAATACGCACGTGAATCCGAATAGTCAGCGAGCGTGCTTTGGGTTTGAACTCGAGACCTATAACTTGGCAGTCCAACGATCATACCACTAGGCTATCACTGCTACTGCACTACGCTTTCCCAGTGTAAATGGGCCATTTGTCTCTATCGCTCGACATAAATGCATATTACGGAAAATGAACAAATTGTATGAGAACACACACATGACGTGTGGCGTATCCTGTGTCAGCTTAATGATATCCTGAAAAATGATACGTGGCGCTTTTATATCATAACGTCATAACTCTGCCCTGTTTACATAACGGGGAAGGTTCATTTTGTAGACCTGCATCGACATTTGATCCCCTGATTTAGCTTTACCATAATTATGGTTAAATTGACGGAGTATTTTGCTAAAGCAGCAAAATTTTATTTAAAAAAAGTTGTTTAGCAGGTTTAAATAAGGATTAACTAAATTAATAGGTATTTTAACCAAAAACATTACAAATAGAAGGCGTAACAAATTTCACCATTTTTAATTATTTAACGAAAAAGACAAGTACAAATATTATTAATTGTTTAGTCAGTTGGTCCTGATGTGTAAAAGTGCTAACCAATTCACAGAAATAGACCATAATTATTTAATTACTGTACTTTTTACCTCAACATTTCGGCGAAAACATACAGAAAGAATTTCAAAGGTTGATCGAACAATTCGTTGCATCGAAATTTCACACACAAACATCGACAGCAGGTAAAACCTACCCACATCAAACCAGTAACCCGTGTCCTGATCTCAGACGACCCAACTTTGGGTTCCACTGGGTCAAGCAACCGCAACCACGAAACCGGTAATCAATTCCCTGAACGAACCTTACATATAGTATCCGAAAGTTTTTATACCTACAACCTTCTGAATGATAGATACCGATAGATACATATAGGGTAAATAGTGGTTTGTAGTATCTACTACAATCCTATGTCAACAGTTATGCTTTAAGTTCTATCGGGCCGGCTTCTACTAAACTGACGCTAAGCTGAATATCAATATTTACATGGAGCGAATGCTTATCTGACCTCCACAATCCAGTTACTGGGTAAAACGATACCCCTTGGTAAGAATGGTTGTCAGACTTTCGGGCTTCTGACGAATCCAAGAATGACAGCCGGGACCAACGACATGACATGCTTTCCGAGGCACGGAGGGGTCTTGTTATGTTAAGATGTTCACCCATCCACGGACTGACCATGGCAAACGTAGCTTAACCTGATCGATTGATTCATGCGGCTATTATTACTTAGCTATACGAGCCCCTTATTGCCCTTATTGCCAACAACTGGGCTCAAATTAAGAGACCTAGATGCAACAGTTTTTTTTTTAATGGGATACTTTAATTCCCTGTAGTTTCTTAGGTAGAAAGCAATAAATTTTATAGCAGATAGGTATAGCAAGTCTATTCTATGTGCCAAAGCTTATCTCAGAGAAAATATTTGTAAGCTACATTTTGCCGATAGTAATTTACTGTTGGATGAAGAATTTAATATAGGACAGGTTTGGAGAGCGAAAACCTAGATTTATAGGTTATGGAAGGCAATTTAGTTTTTGGTAACGTAAGCGTCCCCGAAACAATTAATTGAAAATGATCAATATTGTCAATCGCTTCAATTGCATTTGGTAGATGATCAATTTGCGCATCAATGTGTATCAATCACGTAACAATTTACAATTGCAATTGATCGTAACGGACGGAGTGAACGGAGATTCGTAAATAATGTTTTAAGATACAAATCTTAGCAATGGTATTGACTATTGTCATCCCAATGGAGCTAAGCTACAAAACTTAACTTTTTTAGAATATAGGTAATATACATAGGTATCTATATCTTTCAAAGTGGAGGCATGTGAACGTATTCGTAAGAAGTTGGCAGTATCATTGCAGCGCTAATTTGTTGGATTTGTTTTCTCCGCTACCTATCGTTATTTCTCCTGACAAAATGTATTCTGTTTTAAGTATGTATGTATCTATCTATTAGTATTTTTTAATTTTATTTATGTGTTATCTATCCTTTATGTTGCACCTGCCATGTTTTATCTTTGCATAACATAAGGTTGTCTGGTAGAAAATGTCTGAGGCATTAAGTCCGCCTGTGTATAGTATTTTTTACTTGTGAATAAAGTTGTAATAAATTAATAAATAATATTTATTCAATACAAAACGTGAATATACCAATAGTCACCATTCTCTAAGTTAGATTTGTTCCATTGAATGACCTTTTCATGAAATAATGACATTTGAGAACATATCTTACATAGAGAGATGTATTAATGACTCCAATGATTATAATTCTGTAAATACATATTTGTTAAGGTCGTGAATTGTATTTTGATCAAGTTGCAACCTGACATGGACCTGCAAAAACGTAAGAAGTCAATTTCGCAGGCTACATTTGTGGATCCAACTTAATTTATTTTAGTCTAATAATATTAATATATGAAATACCTAATAACATTCATTGATGATGGTAATTTTATCTCCCAATCCCTACCTACTTATTAGTATTTTTTTAGATTATGGATTTTTATGTATGTAGGTACTTATCCTGCGTTGATTCATTTTTAATGCTAATTAAAATAAAAGTAATATTAAATTCCTAAAATGTGTAAAGTTGAGCTATTATCTAAAACAACTGTCGTTCTAACTACATACATAATATTACTATAAATACAGTCATGGATTAATTTCCATGACCGTACTTATAATAGTTAGAACGTCTACAGTAGCATAGTATCCCATTGATTCATATTTTTTTCTCATATATGCCATAAATCCAAGGGCAAAAGTGAATTAAACAATTGTATTACCATTTTATTTTATTCAATAATGCCACATACCATTTGAAATATAAACTATAGGTATGGTAATATATGTACCTACTATATCTTTGAATATTCCCCCTTTTTTTGAGTAAAAATATGTAAAGCTTTTATTAAACTTATTATTCCATTTTTTCAGGTAAGCCTCGTCCTGATTAAATTCTGCCAGCAGTTTTCACACTGGGTAAGTCCATTAAAGGATACTTCGAGTCAATAATGACCTGAGATGGTTTAATATTACGTCAGTTGCTCGAAAAGTGAGTGAATATTTAAAAAATAATATATTATGTGAATAACGAAGGTGTAGCTGTAGGCCAACATTTCGGCTCATTACAAATTGTCCACTCCGCAAAATCATTTAAATAAAAACTAAAAATTGGACTCGCACACAGAGCGTTCCGTACCACCGTAACATATATAGCAAATAAATGAAAATACTGAACGAACAATATTATTATTTTTTATCTTAAATTTTAAAAATCACAAAGATATTTTATTGATTGTATTCCATAATGATGCTATAAATTACAAAGTTATTTTTGCAGCAGCATAAAATCACCCATAGTTAAAAAAAATACTTACAAATCGGCGTTTTTAGTATTTGTTGAATATAATACAGTATATGGTACATGATATTACACAGAGTAAGTTTCAAATTCCTAACTTGTTTAGTACCTGGTAACCTGGATGTATCGTTATTATTCAAAATCAATCAATCTGCCTAGCTTTTTTCCAACTCTGTTGGGGTTGGCTCCCAGTCTAACCGGATGCAGCTGAATACCAGTAATTTACATAGAACGGCTGTCTATCTGACCTCCACAAGTAATTGGTTAACACGATACACCTTGGTAAGACTGGTTGTCAGACTTTCGAGCTTCTGACGACCCGTAACGACTGTCAAAGATCAAAGAATGACAGTCAGAACCAACGGCTTAACGTGCTAACCGAGGCACGGCTCGTTATTAATAACATTATAATTATTAATTTTCTTGTCGAAATTAATTGGCTTTCTGTATTGTTTACAGAGCCAGTCATGATAAAAAAAATATTCAAAAGCAACAATGTTTTATATCAATGATCTAAAAAAGGACCCGTATCAAAACATTGGTATTAAGGAAACAATATAATTAAAGCGCCTGTAGCCATTACTTGTTATTTTTGAAGTTTTTTTAAATTGAAATAAATACCTTGGACATTTACTTCATAAAACCAAACTATTCGAAGGATCCCTGAGGCAGTACGGACGGAGCGAGAGGGTATGGGAAGCCGTCACCTCCTTCTGCGAAGCAGTAATGCTCGCGAAGGAGGAGGTGGACGCGTGTGCGAGAGGCAAACTTCGCGCCCTCTTACACCTAGTCGCCCCGCAGGAGACGCCCTGGGCGTCGGGAATCGCAGGCCAATTCCCGGCCACCGTAGGCGTGGGCTTGCGGACGGTGAGCAATGGATAGTTCGCCGCCCGATAAGGTCCAGGCCCGGGTCGACGGTGCGTTGTGTTTCACGCGCGCCTCAAATATATGTCAGCACAACTGACGGGGTCCGCTAGGGCCGATGCCTGCCGGGGTCGCGGAAAAGTTCGAAAGGGATACCGTGGCTCCTCGCAACACACAGGCAACTGAAGGAACACGATTAGTCAGAACCTCTTTTTTTTGTGAAGGATATCGGCCTATCACAACACTCCACCTTTAATGATTTATTCTTTACAGGTCATATGTGAAACTGTAATAAAAACATGATTTAAAGGAATTAATTGAACTACAGTTTATAGTTTTTGATGTCCAACATTTTTATGAAACTAGTCATTTTGTGACACAAAAAAGTGGTGCATTTTTATGAGAGTAATCTTTAATCGGGTTTTCTAAAGACTTATATAATATATAATTATTTTGACCTGGCTGGAGGCTTTAAGTTAGTAGCTTTAGGCATCCACAGGATAGTCCGGTTAAGCAGCTGCGACCTCAATCTGAGAGTCAACTGCGAATGCCATTATAAAAAAAAAAAAAGACTCATAATTTTTCGTTAATCTATCACATAATAATTAAACGGCAGATTTACTGATTATAAGTAATATTTTCTACACTTTCTTACCAGAGGAAAACTAAAATTATTATCCTGGCACACTGGTATGTACTAAAGTCAATTATATAATCTAACGACATTTTTAATGACTACCTTACATGGGTACATATGTTAATCTCCTTGGTCTGACCCTTATCCTCAAGTATATAATGACATCAAGCATGTCACATTTATAAGGGTCTTTCAGATCCATACGATTCCAACATTCCTTGCGACATAAATGAACATTCCTTAGAGAATAGGGTCTGAGGAATGCAATTTGTGTCCAAAAGCTAGGAATAAAGAAGATAACTAAATCTTAGAATGCGTGAAATTTATTTGGATTTAACTTTTTTGGGTTCAGAATTGTGTAAGTTATTTCTTTTGCAATTTATTCAGCACTGCTCATCACCAGAAGCAATATAATACTTACTGTAATTAGATTTGTAGTTTGTCAATCAAAACACAAAAATTAAATTCATTTTTCGTAAGTTTCTTATGTTTCTATTACTCAATACACACAACCAACATACTCATACAGGTACGCAATTACATTTAAAATTAGTGCACAAAATATAGTAAGTTTTACAAGTAGGTATCCGATGACATACTATATTATGCAGTTTATCTACAATTTCCATCTCATACCCGGGTGTTGAAACTAATCTATTTGAGTACACAAGCTAATTTGTTATGTACGTAGAGATTAATGTTTTATTCATACGTTTATTTATTCCGAGAGGAAGTTCCATATAATGTAGGGTTTTTTAAACTGTGGAAAAGGTAATTTAATTTCATACATAATAAAACCAGAACTTAATATTTTATTAAAATATTCTCCCTCTGAAACTCGTGTGTGAAGAAATAGTTCTTTCACGTTGAAAACCTGAAAATGTACGAATTACTTCTTGTAGATTAAGCTACCCTAGTACTTTTCGTCGTAGCGATGAAGCCTGGCTTTTCGTAGACGGCGCTACGGGCTTCTCGTAGAGCTACGGTTTTCGTAGCACAGTCTACGGCGGTGGTTGCAAGGATACGTTTCTTATGGACGTATTGGTTATTATATATTTCCTCCTGGGAAATTTTCTAGAAAATAAGTCATAATTACGAACGAACACTAATGCAATGAGAATGAATTGCGCGAATCAGTGGCTAAATAATAACATATATTTTGCAAGGAAGAAAGCTATAAAACGCAGTATTTGAAAAACAATCAACTATTGTATAAAAAAAACTTATTGGTTATTCGTATTAACGTCGTATCCCGCCATTTGTATTCAATATTAATATTGCAATTCTTTTTTTTAATAATTTGTTTCGTTTTTTTTTTTCGTTTGTTTAGTTTTGTAGATATTAGATACTCAGTAATTAAACGTTCCATGAATTTACATAGAGTTTTTACAACACTGTTCAACACCCTATGGTTTCAGAACGTTTTATAGAGGATTCATAACATGGGTATAGATAAAGTCTTGTATGCAACTCTACATAATTAGGTATTAAAACACTCATGTGATACTATTATCACATATGATAACCCACATTCGTGTTTTAATAACCCATAATATACAACAGTTGCATAAATAACTATAACTTATTTTTAACTATCAAAAAAGTTTTTAATAAGAATAAAAATTATGTACCTACGTGTTTTACGATTTCATAAAACCCGCCGAACGATCTCAGGATGTTTCACTCTTTGGTGTTAGTAGCGCCACCTATACATGGATGCGTAACCTAGTGTGTGAAGTATATATCGGTTGGTTAATACAACGCCATCTCTGCTGTTCTAAAACTTCTTAATTTCTGGGCATGAAATCCTTTTATTATAAATAATGTGTTTTTGCAATAATTAAATTATTTCAGTCTTTATTTTTATATAAATCTACACTGTAGGCCCATAAGTATGGATATGCAGCCACTGTAATTTCACACAATTGAGCTTAGCGCGCATCGGCCACTTTCATCAGCCTAAGTTTGAAATACTGCAAAGATTTTTGTTAATACTAAATTATTATCGCGCCAAATTTCATAGCTGTCTCCGTAGAACTCATGGCACATACAAACCGTTTTCTTTCCTCCGCTATATATATGCTTTCCTAGTACCTTCGATCCAGACGCTGAAACCTTCAGTTCGTTACCAAGGACAACGAACGCGTGGCCCAGGTGAGTTGATGTGAGCTCGAAGCTTACATACAGTACCTACTCGTATTTTGAAGATCATCTTGATTACGCCATCTATACTCCGTTTACGAGAACTTTATAATAATTTCAAAGTGAAATACAACAGCTATTATCGAATCCTGTATGTTTTTTTTACCTGTGGCATTATTGAATAAGTATTATAGGATTACTACGTTTTGCAATGTTTGTAAAAAATTAAAACATAACAAATTTAACGATGCCAACATAATTTTGATATAATTATGTAGTCAAGGCAAGTAATTATTATGAATGTTATATATATTTTTACATTCATTAAAATTAATGTATTTTTAATCACTAGAAAACCGTCGCCGAAAAAGTTGAAATCAAAATCTTTTCATTTCGCGGTCAAACTTGGAACCTTTTCTGTCCTTACAATTTTTGCTGGCCTAGTACTTTTTGCCCGAGCGCTGAAACCTTCGGCTCGTTTCTACGGGCAACGTGAGGCGTTGGACTACGTTATACAAATACAAATAACAAATAATTTATTGGAACAAAAACATTTAACAATTTTTGTGTACGTTAATACTGCGTTAGTTTAGTAACTGTGTCGCAGTTATTAGCGCCCACCCCAGAGCGAAAGACCAACTGAGTTCCTTTACAACAATTTTGGTTATACTTATAGGTAAGAACTAGACATAACATTGATAATAAAAAACTAGAACTAGACATTTAATAATAATAGTTGTAGCAGTATAAGTGGGTGTGTGTGTAAGTGTGTGTGAGTGAGTGTGTGTATGAGGGTGTTGAGGTGCGAGCGGCTGTGTGTATGGGAAGGGTACGTGTATGTGAAAGCGGAGGATGTGATATGTATGAATATAATTAAGTTTGTATGAGGCTCTCTGTTTCCTCATAAGTCAGGCTTTGGATCCATTTTTCAATTTTCAATTTACACTCTCGTAGTGATAGAGGATAGATATTTAATTTCTCATTAATTTTGTTGTAGATAACTGAACTCAAAAAGTTATAGTGTCTTCTCGCAATTGCTAGGTTAACGCTCTCAGTCTGACATACTCTGTTAACTCTACGTCTTTGAGTATTGAGATTAGGGTCATATTCAATATCAGTATGCTTACGTAATAATGTGCCCAATAGAAATGCCTGTCTTACAGTAGGAACTTTGCATAGCACGTACAAGTCGTGCGTGGGGAAGCGAATAGGTTTATGTGCCATGACTTTTAGAACGGCTCTTTGTGCTCTTTCCAGACGAAGTAGAAGGCATTTACCAGAGCATCCCCACGCAGTAATGCAATAAGTTAACACGGAATGTGCTAGTGCAAAATAAACAGTTTTTAACGTGAGAAAATCTGCCGAGGTTCTCAGGTTTTTAAATACAAATATTAATTTTCTGACACGTGACACCAATAACCCAATCTGCTCACTCCAGGTCATAGTGCTATCTATAATGACACCCAAGTATTTAATTACATTAGTACGCGTAATTGTAGCACAGTTGCAAGTTGCACTAGTATTCGGGAGGCATTTGTGAGCAGTTAGTGTGAAGGAGGAATCTGGTTGTGATATAAGCCGTGGTGCAAACGTTATGAATTTTGTTTTATCTAAATTCAGGGTGAGCAAGTTGTTATTTAACCAAATCATAATGACCCGTAAGGCAGATTCAGCATGCAAGCGTACATCTGCCCAGTCACTCCCATGAACTAGTAACACAGTGTCGTCGGCGTATGTTATGATTTTGCAGTTTGCTAGGGACAGACTACAAAGTCTGTTTATGTAAATAAGGAAGAGGGTGGGCCCCAGGACACTGCCCTGAGGAACTCCATAGGTGAGAAACTGTTCTTCGCTTGAGTGGTTACCGATTCTTACAACCTGAGAGCGGTTACAAAGGTAGCTTTTAAAAATATCCAGTGGTAGCCCCCTTACCCCAATTTGAAATAATCTTGTGAGCAAAAGAGGAACAGAGACAGTGTCAAATGCCTTCGAGAGGTCTAGAAAAACAGCTATTGTTTTAAGCTTAAGATTCATATTATTTGCAATAGCTCCAGTTAAATCAAGTACAGCATCTTCTGTGCTTTTACCAGACCGGAATCCATACTGATTATCGGCAATAATTTTGTTAGTGTTTAAATAACTGAGAAGTCTATTATTTAGAATTTTTTCAAGAATCTTAGAAATAATAGTGAGCACCGAGATAGGTCTATAGTTATTGACACTGGCCCTGTCCCCGCTTTTATAAATAGGATGTACAATAGCCCTTTTGAATACAGTGGGAAAGACCCCGGTTTCGAAGACGAGATTGAATACATGGGAGATAATAGGGATAAGAACATTTCTAGCAGCCCTTATTAGGGTAGAGGATATACCGTCCCAGCCTACTGCGGTAGTAAGTTTCAACCCTAAGATAATTATTTCGATCTCATCATTATCTGTACTAAATAAGGCCATTGAGTCATGCGATGTCCCAGTACCAATATCAGACTGGGAGTTATATGAGGCGCGTGTAATTTTCGATGCTAGAGTCCTTCCCACATTTGCGAAGAAGTCATTGACGTGATTGAGTGAAAGACTAGGATCAGAATGAAGAGACAGAAGTTCATTGGGAGATGTTTTGTTACTTTTTAAGTTAGATATAGTTTTAATTAGATTCCAGGTAGCTTTTGGATTTTTACGGTGTTTCAGGAATTCAGATCGTTCATACTGTCGTTTCAGTTTTTTCAGCAAATTATTGCAAAAACTTCTATAACGTGTATACGTTACTTTAAGAATGTGATTATCAGGATTTCGTTTAGTTTTACGATAAAGATTGTCACGATTCCGTATACATTTCAAAAGCCCAGGAGTAATCCACGGCTTAATAATCCTTTTTCTACTGGGATTATTACAGATACTTGTATTTTTTTCAACTACCGTAGAGATTATATTAACAAGAGTAGCAGCAGCGTGGTCGGCATCATAATTGCAGTCTGTTACGGGTGAAAAATCAGTATTTTCCAGCATTGCCACACAAGCATCAATATCAACGCGGCTGCGTGAGTTGTTATATTTAGGAGTTTTAGTGTTAAGTTTACAAAAAATTATTACTGGGGCATGATCTGTTATATAAGAGTCGAGAACAAGTACGATTGCAGGTTTATTTGATTTTATGATTGCGTGATCCAAACAATTTTGCTTACGGGTAGGGAAAAGGTGACCAGGTAGCATTCCATGCGAAGCAACTGTATTTAGATACGAATCCGTATTCGCATCGTTGTTATTCGGCAGAATATTAATATTTAAGTCTCCCAGTAAGACAATTGTTTTGAAGGTTTTGAGTAAATATAGAGTTTCATCCAAGCTATTAATAAAATTAAGGGTGTTCCGGTAGGATGGAGAGCGATAAATTGCTATCAGTGCCACGTCAGAGTTAATTTGAAGTATAATACAGTTTGCTTCACGAATGGTATGTACTAATAGAGAGCAGCGTATTTTTAAATTCGTATACACAACTATGCCATCGTTTTGATTTGTATATTCAGACGTGTGTACTTCAAACCCAGTCATCTGAGGCAACAAAGGACATTTGCTTAACCAGCACTCAGACAATACGATTACGTCAAATTCGATTTTAATTCTGTTTAATAATATTGAAAGATTAAGAAAATTGGAGGAATTACCAAGGCTTCTTATATTGAGATGAAAGAATTTCAATCCATTTGGGGCACTACTGAAATATGTGTGGCATTGTTCTGGGGAACATAAATGTGCATTAGTAAGTGAAAGATGTTCTAAATCCTCTGTAATACTCTGGCTTTCATTATCCATAATCCGAGTTAAAAGTTAAACAAGGATTCAAGACTAGATGGCAACATTGATAAGCTAGGACTGTCCTGGTTGAGGTATTGTAGGTATAGTGAAACTTGTACGACAATCTTGATGAAACATCCTGACTGATGAGAGCTCCATGAAAGTTTGAATGTGTCAGTGTATGTTGGAATGCTTGTGTATATGTTAGTGTGATATAGAGTAAATTATTAGTTAAAATAATTATGAAATAAAAAACGTAGGCGTCAAATTAAAATAGGGGTTTTGCTTGAGATGTTGATCCTTATTTAGCAATTAACTTTAATAATTGTCACGTATTATAACGTTATAAATTTAAATCGGTCAAAATAATTACAATGCATTTTGTATTCTTTAGCAAATGACCATTATTTGCTAAAAAGTTTGGCGCTTTTCCCGAGGTTTATTGCTATGCTTCCTTAGTAGTTTTGTGAATGAAATTCCCGCTGTCCCCACTGACGCCACCTTGGGCTTCATTGCAACCCAGCCGTAGCATGACCAGAGTCTATTCTACGAAGACAAAGTGAAATTTTCTTTTATGCATATTTGACATTGCGCGCTGGAAATATTTAACACTGTTTTTCGTTTCTTGCGTTGGTCTTGATTCCCGTGGGATTGAATAAAAAGTATTTTCAATTCTCATGCTCTGAAAGTGCTTATTTGTGCAGGATATAGGCTGCACAAAATCGAATTTTGTGCACAAGTGCGTATCTACTCATAAATATATCTATATTATGGCAAAGAAAATGAGCCATACAGCCAAACACAATAAGAAGTTCATAGATAGAATTTGTTATTTTATAATATTTACTTTAATTTATTTGCCTGTGTTTTTTATGACATAATAGATATTAAAATTTAAATTCAAGTACGGTAGGTTATTTAATTAATTTAAGAAAATTATTATTACAAAATTAATTTAATAGTAGGCTGTATAGGTCTGCAGCCCAAGCCTATCAATATCCCTAATATTATAGCCTAAGCCTATAATAGCCTATATCAATGTCGTAAAATTCAGAAAAATTCCGTTTATTTGTTAAGGAAAAACAATTTCCTTCAGTATTCAAAACTGTACTAAATTATACTTTGAATTTTAATTAAAGAAATGTTATGTTATACTACTGTTTTATTTCCTCGCAATCGAAGTGAAAAGCAGAGTTTAAAATTCGTCCACAAAACCATTTTATCCTCGACATTACTATCAGCCCTCGCCTTCGTCTCGGGCTGCTAAAAGTCTCGGATAAAAATTGTTCATTTTGTGCACTCGTTGTAAAATCTACTATTATTCCCTCCACTAACAAGATCTCACTGATCTTGTTAGTGAGGAACGGACAGTGGGAAGGAAAATAAACGCATTCCCGCTGTTCCAACCAGTGGCACCACTGCAGTAGGAACGACGGGAATACGACACACGAGTAGTTTATACCAAATTGCTGAAACTTTTGTTGGCCACGGTATCCACTACCGTTGCTACGAAGCTACGAACAGCTCGTAGTTTCGGACTACGTCAACCTTAAAATTATTGTACTCGTAGTTACTTTTCATAGCCATTTTTTTACTAGTTGTACTAATAAATAATTTCATTGGTTATTTTCATGATAATTTCTTTGAAAGTTTACACAGATATTTCCTCAATATTAAAATTTTATTGTACGGCCCTGTTCACACGGCGATCATCAGTAAAATAATTTGATGTGTAACTTTGGGATCACGTCACAGTTTCATAGTGCATTTATTTTTAACCGTATGAATAGAGGAATTTTGACGTGTGTTCCAAAATTTTTTCCGTAAAATATCGTACTGATCATCGCCTTGTGAAGTGAAGGCATACTAGTTTAATAGCGACGGTGTCACCTATCTAGCGGTAGCAAGGTGAATCAAAATCTGCAGTTGGTTGTAAAGCCATGTTGTAAAGTGACTAACTTACAAGCTTGCGGCTGGAACAACGCAAAGGTTAGTGTTGCTGCCGACCTCCGTTAGATGTCGCTGCTAAGTTGAATAGTACTTAATACCTGTACTTTTTGTAATGGCGAATAAGTGGTTAATATGTGGTAAATAACGTTGTTTAATTTAAAACTTGTTAGTTGGTTAGTACTAGTTTTCAATTCAAGTCGTACACTTAAAATTCTTTTTGAAATATATTTATTGGCTGTCTTATTGACAAAGCAAATAATCAAAATAAAATATTAAGTTAAGGAAAACCATTTCAGGCTTTAAGGTTTTTTATGTTCAAATTGAAGTTTTAATACATTTGTTGCTTGAGGAGGTATCTATCGTACTATCGAAATCATAATCTGGAGGAAGGCATTAACTTTGTTAAAATTTCAATTACGTAGTGGTTTAAAAAATATCGAATTGCAAATAAATACCTAAATATTTTTAGTGCATCCACAAACAGTAGCTTCGGTAATGAGCCATTTCACTTTCTTCAACAATGTTCTGAATAACCTCACAGTTATAGAACCTCCTCGTCATCTCGTAGCGTCAACCTCGTAACCTCTTAGCTACGCAAAAATGAATAGAGGCAAAATTGACAATACCCATCTCTTTCTTTTTCATTCACAGAAAATGTACAACCCTCTACAAACGGCTTGTCTACCGTTTGTAGCCGTTTGTAGAGGGTTGTGTTAGAGCAGTACAGTAAGATGAGATAGTAGTTTTATCAACCCTCAAATTGCTGCTACCCTAGTACGTTTGACCGGAGCGCTGAGTCATTTTTGTGCGGTCGAGGGCATTTGCAGTGGCATCGTCATAAATCGTTTTACGCAGGGCAGTCTTTTACTGAATTAAACTTTGTTTAACGGTTTTTTTTTTTCTTCTTTTCGTGTGGTTAATGACTAAACTGTGCCCTAATTTCGTAATACGCGCTCAATCAGAATCTGAATCGTTTTGAAACAGATTGCTAAATACATCGCATCAGAAGTTCCAAAAAAAATCTGCTCAACAACGTAAATAACGCAATGAATGTTGATGAACTGTCAAAATGAAACAGATTAGTCGTAATCGTTTACGAAAATGTTTTACTTAATTAGGGTGCTGGTGTCAGAGAATTTATGCCACCCATGGGCCCCTCATTTGGCGTCACATTGGAAATATCTCTAAAGGACATCGCCCATTATAACAGCACCGCTCCAGTGCAGTAACACCCCGGTACAGCCTCGAATCTAGTCGCCAACGCACCGTAAGCAAGGCGGTACACCATCAGTGAGGTGACAGCTTGTGTGTTCATGGGCGGCAAGGCGTCACCGTGCGGGCGGCCAGGCATCACCGCGCGGACGGCGAGATTTCTTCGCCAGGGAATGGGCTCCTCGCTTGAAGCGTGCTTTCACCGCGACGTGTTACGGCTTGCGGGCAGTGAGTGGCCCGCAAGCCATCACACGTCGCGCCACTATTATGTATAGTCATCGTAAAATAGACTTTAATGCAATTGATTTAAAATCCTAACTTGAATGACAAGTTATTTGCCGTGTCGGAGTGGTGCTGCTATAATGAACGATGTCTTAATTTGTTTTCCGTCACCGTATTTACCGTATTTATTGGTAAAACAATATGTTCATGTTTATGAATGCAAAAATAAAGCTTTTTGGAATCGGTACAATATTAAAAACTATCGTTTGGTGAGGAATTCAAAAGACGCGTAGCATCATTGTATATATTGGTCTACGGATATGTTCTATCCCAAACAGTGAACACACTTAGACAAACTCAAACTCAAAGCATTTATTTCAATTAGACCATTTACAGGCACTTTTGAATTGTCAAGGGGTCGGTCAGTCAAAAATATGAAGCTGGTTGCCCATTCCAAAGCGTAGTAGGTACCTATGGAGAAGAACGGGCAAGAAACTCCATGGACACTCTTTTAAATTAAAAAAATGATACAAAATATTGGTTACATCCTTCATTTTGAAATTATGCATGTGAGAACAATGTAGAAAGACGTGCACGTTCGTAAAAGCGTCCGTAATTCTTATGAATAGGTATTGCAATGGTAGCTATTAGCTATTATTTTATTTTGAAGGTTGTGCCATAAATATTTTTCTTCCTCCATACGCTGCTTATAATGCAAGTTGTATAATAATTTTGTAAATCCATTACTTTATTAATCTTTCGATTACGATATTATTTCTGACTGTTAAAAAAAGACTTTCTTATACGCATTAAGGTACTTGTGAAAGTAAAGTCTACGCCATGCTAGTAACAGATTTTCAAGTTGTTCGATTCTTCGTAACGCGTTCAGTATAACTAAGAATAATGTTTTTTTTGTTCTATTGGTTTAGTTCCGTTCCAAGAAAAAATTGAAATAACTGTGTATAAACAAACTTGAAGATATGAACCAATTTCTTACCAAGTAACTTTCAGTAACAAGTTTCATACAGATAACCCGATGCACAGTATTGTTTACAGGCAACTGCAAGGAATTCGTTGTTTATCGTAGAAATTGACTGTTTCTAGAAATTGACAACTATACCTCGTATTAAACAATAAATACCTACGGTTCTCAAACCAATTGTACATTTATGGAAAAAGTACTTTGAATAAATTAACGAACCACTTTACCATTAATTGCTGAAAACGATTTTGACTTTATCAGCATTGGTTTAGTGTCTTTAAAGTTTATGAAACACTTGTACTATTTCAGCTGTCGAAAAGTCTTCCGTCGTGCGAATATTGAAAGCAGCAGTTTTGTTTGTTTTCTTACAAACTATGGAGCCCTAGTAGTTTTGAGCTGAATAGTTCAGTTCAAAGCCGGCCCGTGCTCCACCATGATGATTTCATGAAAATATTTCCAGTTGGTCCAATGAGTTTCAAGGGTTTATTCGCTACCTTCATAATTTATGATGCTCTAGTACTTTGCAACAAAAAATGTCGAATCGGCAATGCTTGCTGAAACTTTCAGGTGTGCGGTGCGATACTATACCACATGAACGCACCTTTCGATAGTTAGGAATTTCCTTGCAAGATGTTGATTGAATGAATGAATATTTCTTCACTTTCATGAAGAAATAAGTATATTTCTTAAATAATCAATTAATAATTAACTAATCAACTATTAATTTAAAAATAAAAAAACAACGGGGCAGTCTTTAGGGACTGCCGATAGAAGTGAAAACTAAGCGTGCAGTGACGATTACGCGAGTTTCACGCTTTTTGTCCACCCAAAAAGTAAACATTTATATGTTTACTTATATGTATACTGTGTTTATACACAGTATACATATAAAGATTATACAGAGTTTATTATTGGTAGTGACGCATCGAAAATTTGCCACTACATAATGCGCAAAACGTTTTGAGGATGATATTCTCGTAGCATGTATGTTTCCTTTTTCTTTTATTTTAATCACATTTAAATTGAATTATATTATTTTTCTGTAAGTACGCTGTACTGTGTACAGTACTGCTGTACAGTGCCGGTACAGCGTCCTAGTTATTGTTTTTTGCTACACCGGACGACGTCAATACGTCGGCGCCGGTTGTCGCTGAAAACCAGCGCTGGGGGCGCTGTCTTGCATGGGGTCGCAGCATAATGCTGAGCGATAGCCGTTTTGCGTGGATGTGACGCATGTTTCCCGCAACCTTTTCTATTTTTTTTTGTGTAACCTCTTTTTTGCGTCATGTTTACCGCAAATAAACGTATTTTCTTTCTTTCTTTCTTTCATATAGCTCATGGAAAGCGTTTGGTGACGTTGACGCAATTTCCAAGATTTTTGTTCATCCAAAAAGTGCTCAACGCGCCTAAAGAAGTTTTCACTTCAAAAATCAAAATGTTATCTAACCAACCAACCATTTAACCGTTATCAATCCAACTAAAACTTAGAAGAAATTAAGAATTCATAAATACTTGAAACAACATGAAATCGAAGCATGAAACAATTAAATTATAAAAAAAATATAATGAAGACAAATATACATATAAAATGTGTGAAGTTGTCTCCGGCGCTTTTTCTGAAAACTTCAGTTTAAGCACCTTACAATTTATGTTGCCTTAGTACTTTTTCAGGAGAGACTCCACGAAGCCTTCGCCTCACTACTATGACTACATGCGCGGGCAGACCTTATGAAGTTTTTCACAACTTTTCAGTGTTGCTGCGGTATCTGTCGTGGCATGAAAGTTTGAACTGTGTTCAAAATAACTTGATTTATTGCGATGTTTTAAAATATTATTGATGCATGGTATTCAAGCAAGCCATGCACCTGAACAAAAATGTTACAATATTTTTCAATTTCTGAAAAAAGTTAGGAGAGTTGCCTAACTCATTACTTATTGCACGTTCTGTGGTTAAAATAATAATACATTGATAAACCTTGGATCCAATGCTTTTTTGTATGTTATAAATTCATAAAAAAATCTACCTTTTTTATTTCATTTATCATCATAGATATAATATAGGTACATCTAACACTATTAGAATATATAAATTATGTACAAGTATACAGAGGCTCTTCAACTCCGTCTTACTCGAAGGAACAACGCCAGAGAGGCATGGAACAGAAGTGCGGTGGTACTCTTCTTTAAGAAAGGGGATAAAACCTCCTTAATGAGTTACAGACCCATCTCGCTTCTGAGCCATGTCTACAAGCTATTCTCGAGGGTCATCACGAATCGTCTCGCACGTAGGTTCGATGACTTCCAGCCTCCCGAACAAGCCGGTTTCCGATAAGGCTTTAGTACCATAGACCACATCCATACGCTACGGCAAGTTATACAGAAGACCGAGGAGTATAACTTGCCACTATGCTTGGCGTTCGTGGACTATGAGAAAGCCTTTGATTCGATCGAGACCTGGGCAGTGTTACAATCTCTCCAGCGGTGCCATATTGACTATCGGTACATCGAGGTGCTGAAGTGTTTGTACAAAAACGCCACTATGTCGGTCCGAGTACAGGAGCAGAGCACGAGAGCGATTCCTCTGCAGCGGGGCGTAAGACAGGGAGATGTTATCTCTCCGACACTGTTCACCGCTGCATTGGAAGACGCTTTCAAGCTCCTGGAATGGGAAGGATTTGGCATCAACATTAACGGCGAGTACATCACTCAACTTCGATTTGCCGACGATATTGTGGTCATGGCAGAATCGCTGGAACACCTTGGCACAATGCTCGAAGGCCTCAATAGAGTCTCCCAACAAGTAGGGCTCCGGATGAACATGGACAAAACGAAAGTCATGTCGAACGTCCATGTTGCGCCCTACCCTATATCGGTTGGGTGCTCTACTCTCGAAACTGTTGAAAAATATGTCTACTTGGGACAAGTGATCCAGTTGGGTAGGTCCAGTTTCGAGATGGAGGTCAATCGTCGAATCCGACTCGGCTGGGCAGCGTTCGGGAAACTACACGACATCTTCTCGTCCAACATACCTCAGTGCCTTAAGATGAAAGTCTACAAACAGTGTGTGTTACCAGTGATAACATACGGAACTGAAACGTGGCCTCTTACCATGGGCCTCATAAGAAAGCTCAAGTTCAATCAGTGCGCTATGGAAAGGGCTATGCTCGGTGTTTCTTTGCGAGATCGAATCAGAAATGAGGAGATCCACAAACGAACTAAAGTCGCTGACATAGCCCAACGGATTAGCAAGCTGAAGTGGCAGTGGGCGGGGCACATAGCGCGCAGAACTGACGGCCGATGGGGCAGAAAAGTTCTGGAATGGAGGCCACGTACCGGCTAGCGCAGCGTAGGACTTCCACCTACAAGGTGGACAGACGACTTAATAAAGGTCGCAGGAAGCTGCTGGATGTGGTAAAAATGCCCACAGTGGTAAAAGTGCCCACACTTGGATGGCAATTGACCCTCTGATCACGTGAAGATTCGACCAACCACTTGGCGATGTCCCGAAATACTCGATGAGCACTTTTACCCCGCGGCCCTAGTGTTTCAACTCCAAACGGCTCAAAAATATAGCTACCAATAAGGTTATTATATTTGCACCGATTGAGGTTTTCTGCACCTGCAGCAGCCGCTCCCCACAGCCTGCCGTGCTAGGAAGATGGGATGGCGCTCATATTATTTATAGATTTAAAAAAACTGTTTTTTTATTGTTTTATGATATAATTTTACTAAAAGTTATTTTTTTATTTTAATTTATCACACTCAAAAAAAGTACAAAGGCGGGCTTAATGCCAATTGATATTGACGACTACTTCCAACGTTGCTTCCAACGTTTGATGATTTATTATCCCTACCTGATATTAGAAAAATAGAGGTGTTTATTCCGCAAAAACCCTATTGGAGAGTTAAACTTTCACTTTCGAGCGTATTTAGAGCCAAAACACATTATTTTTTATTATTTCGCATGTTTTTTTTTCAACACATCTGACATTGGCAGAATTATCGACATCGGCACAATTACCCTAGAGAAAAAAGATGAATAGACAACGATAAAACTCTTCATATGTCATGAGTCCCTAGTGCGCTTAAGCCGAACGCTGAAGTCAACGTGGCGATGTCGGACAGCGATCGGCCTGAAACTTTCAGTATGGCATCGGCAGTCGTCGCAAGAAGCCGCTACGAATTTCGTAGCGACGTAGCTGTGTCGCCGCTACATCTCGCTACGACTTTCGTAGCACCATTTCTTACTTTATATAATTATAAGGCATAATATTCTAGCAGTGGACTGGATTAGGCTGGGCCGAGTTGATTGAAATAGTTTTGAGTGTGTTATTGTGCTTTTCTTGAATTAATTAATATTTTTTGGTTAGGTACTAAGGATAAACCTAAAATAAAATAACGTAGCCTAACCGCCTAGCACCTATTTATTTACTCATTTATTTTAAACGCCTAACGCCTTGTCATGACTAACATAGCCTAAATTTATGATAATAATTTCTTACTTACAAAATATTATGAACAAAAAAATACCAAGTCTGAAAAAAACGTTTTTTTTAAAACGAGGTCATATTATTCTACATATACAGAGTTTTTTTTTTTCATAAATTATACCAATAAGTTCTGGCTTTGAGTTACAGCCTGTGCACACGATGCTCTCATTGCTCAACAGAATTTAATCAAAAACGGAAAAAGTGTTGAACGTCAGTTTGGTTTCACGCTCTGTTACTACTATTAATCGTATTGTGCTGCTTAAAAAGGAGATTTAGCATGTAACCCACGTGTTTTCTATAAAGGGGTTTTTATTATATACATAAGTATAGACACACAATTTGCAAAATTATATACTAACTTAACTAAAACTATTGAAAAATTAGAATATAGCGTTGAAAAATTCATCCGCATCGCTGTGGACTGGTAATGTACCCAAGAGACTGGCCGCATTGTCACGTTGTATGGCAATTCTTAGCCTCTGCCCATGGTAAAAACCAGCCCTTGGGTCATGGGAAGTGTCAAATAGCCGTTTTGAGATATCATTGAAAAGGCCGTGAGCATTCGGACCCCACGGCCCGAGGGTTTCAACCCCAAACGGCTCGAAAATATAATTACCTGTAAGTTTATTATACTTACGCCGCTTGAGGTTTTCTGCAGCAGCACCAGCACAGCACGCCAAGCCAGGAAGATGGGATGGCACAAGAGTGGCGACACAGGTTGCATCCCACACTAAAGGCCTACCCACCTTCCATGGAGATAAAGACATGCCGTCCGGTCTCTTGCCATCCTCGCGTGCCATAAAGTGGTTGAACAGCATACAACCAAAACAAATAATGCCACCTTTTTTTTTTTTTTTTTTTTTTGGGTGGGAAATCATCAAATTACTCCTCCCGCTCTGGGTGGAGCGGGAGGGCGTGTCAGACTCTTACTGACTAAAACCCACCCGTGTTCCTTCTCTTACCTGTGCAATGCCAGGGGGCCGCGGTATCCCTTTCGGACTTTCCCGCAACCCCGGCAGGCAATGGTCTCATCGGACCCCTTCATTCGCTGACATCTCTTTGAGGCGCGTGTGGAACACAACGCGCCGTCGACCCGGGCTTGGTCCTTACCGGACGGCGAGCTACCCATTGCCCACCGCCCGCAAGTCCGCGCCTACGGTGGCCGGGAATCGGCAATCGATTCCCGACGCCCAGGGCGTCTCCTCCTGCGGCGGCTAGGGGCGTGAGGGCGCGAAATTTGCCTCTCCCTCACGCGCTCCGCCTCCTCCTTCGCGAGCATTACTGCTTCGCAGAAGGAGGTGACGCCCTCCCATGCCCTCTCACTCCGTACCATGGCCTGGACCAGGACCGGACGCGAGAGATCCCCGCCACCGATCGCCTCCACGAGGACACGGCGGTGCTCTGCCCAAGCCGGGCATACCTCCACCGTATGCTCCACCGTGTCCTCCGGGCGATCCACGCAGTGATGACACCCGGGCGTTTCCTCCCGCGTTATCCGAAACAGGTACCTCCCGAAACAGCCGTGTCCGGTGAGGACCTGCGTCAGGCGGAAGGTGAGGACGCCGTGGCGCCTCTCCAGCCACTCCTCAAAGAGGGGACTTATTGCCGCAATAGTGGCGTGCCCAGCACTGGGTTGCGACAATCGCACTCTCCATGCCGCCATGAGATCCCGTCGGAGCTCTGTCCGCTGTGCCGCGATTTCTCGCGGCATCGGAGTCAAGCCCCGGCGTTTCGCCTCCTCGCGCCACTCCCAAATATGCGCGAGGACTTTTGCCTCCAGATCCCATGGCGGCAATCCAGCAAGAAGGCTCGCCGCCTCACCGGAGACCGTGCGGTATCCCCGGACCAGCCGGGTGGCCATGACCCTCTGGGACGCGTTCAACCTGCGGGCAGGCCGCCGCCTTAACGAACGCGCCCACACCGGTGCCCCGTACAGGGCCATGGACCGCACGATCCTCGCGTATAGCCTCCAGCAGGAGGCGTTTGGACCCCCTAGATTGGGCAGAAGCCGCTTCAAGGCAGCCCCGGCCCGCTCCAGTCTGGGAGCCAAACGTCGGAAATGCTCCACGAAGTTCCACCGACTGTCGAGGACGAGTCCCAGTACTTCATCGTCGACTCGACGCCGATGATAACCCCTCCTACCGTTATTTGGGAACCCGACGGTGGCGCGTTCCGAGGACCATGAAAACACATGGCCTCGGACTTGTGCAAGGCCACCTCGAGTCCCAACTGCCGGATTCTGGCCACGATTGTCGCAACCCCGTGTGTCGCTAGTTCGGCCGCCGCCTGGTGCGACCTCCCCTGCGCCAGGACCAACGTGTCGTCAGCGTAACAAACGACGCTGACGCCATTGGGGAATAATGGCACCCTAATGTTTTGTCTCAGTCTTACTAATATTTTCCTCCCTCTCGACGCTCCGCCCCATTAAGCAACTTTTCCTCTTACCCTTAACCTTGCAATTCAACGTCCTCTTAAACTTATGTGTGCCTAGTACAAAGTAGACATTTTCCGCTCTAATCGGGGTTTCCAGAAATCTATTAGCCAGGCGCGAATTAGTTTTTCGCGTTTTCCCGCATATCCTTTCCTCTTATGTCCCCCACAAGCTTTTCACGCGAGATTCCATTGCTAAGGAATTTTCTTCCATCTTTTCATAGTTATGCTGCCCTAGTACTTTCAACGGGAGTGCTGAAGGTATCCCTTACGCGTCGTTACTACGGCCATGGTCGGACACATTAGCGGCAGTCCCCTAGCTTTTCACGCGAGTTTCCAAGGAATTTTCTCCGTCTTCTTTTAGTTATGCTATCCTAGTACTTGTGATCGGAGTGCTGGAACTATGCGACGTTGCTAAGTACCGGCTAAATTACTACCGTCTACAAATATTTTGCAGGAACCTGTTATGTAAATTAATATTATTTTACACAAATAACTGACGTAAAACAATTCAAATTTAACGAAAGAACTAAGTGTATGAAAAAAAAAAACAATTATTTTTGCAAATAAAATACAATTAACTTAGTGAGATAAGATTTAGATAATATGGAACTATGCAACACTTGTTAAACAACGTTATGTCTCGTTTTTGTAAACTTGACTGTGTACGGGCCAGTTTGATCATGAACACAAACAAGTCAACTTGGTAACATCATCATAGGTTATTGTGAAGGTATTCATTTCACATTAACAAAGCTTTAGAGCTTTCTAAAATAACCATAATAAAATAAATAATTGTTATTTACAAGGGAGATATTTAAACTGCACGTGTGTTTTTATTGTATATTAACCAAAAACACTAAAAACGAAACTGTTTTTTTTTGTTTAATCTTTAAACATACCACATAAACCATTGTGATTTCTAAATTGCTTAGGAATTTTCTCTGTCTCTGTTTAGTTGTGCTTCCCTAGTACCAAAGTATTGCATCCTCCCCCAACGCGACAAGCGAGCACATCGTGAAGATTTCTTGGGGTCTTTAAAGTAAAACATTTATTGTACGATAGATGGCATCCACCCAAGCAGCGCTGAATGAAAAGCGCGAATTTTGGTACAAAAATTTTCTCTAACTCCTTAAAGACTCATGTGACCCTAGTAATTGAATATTGGAGTCTCCCCCAAAGGACCGCGCCTTTGCTTCAGATATGTTTTTAAGCTGTGATACCATTTCCATGGCAACGACACTTTATACAGTCATGTCGTTGCAGCTTCTGCTACTCTAGTACTTAGTGCCGGAATGCTGGCAACGATTACGTCATAATTGACGTCACGACCCACCTAGTAGGGCCAACGGGCGGTTGACTACGAATTTGCTACGAGCGTAGAGCGTCATCATCTTCATGCCCTTATCCCAAGTTACTTGGGGTCGGCGCAACACGTTTCACATAATCCATCCATCGTTTCTTTGGTCTTCCTCTCCCTCTTCATCCCTCAACATTTATATTCATCACTCTTTTAGTCACATGCGATTCTTCCCACCTCATCACATGCCCATACGAAGACAGTCGATTCCCTTAAAACAACTTTTCTGTAAGTGGCGCAACTTTCAGACTTAATCATACTCATTCCTTATTTTATCCATTCTTGTCACACCACACATCCACCTCAACATTCTCATCTGAGCTACATGCAATCTTTTTTCGTCCATCTTCTTCACAGCCCAGCATTCCGATCCATACAATACGACAGGACGGAATAATCACGGACTTGTATATTTTCCCTTTTAACTTGAGGGGCATCCATGGGTCGCAAGTTGTTCCAGTCACCTGTCGCCATTTCGTCCACCCTGAGTTGATCCATCCATTACGAGCGTAGAGCGTACTTACTGTGAAATCGAGTTTTTGTGTGTATTCTTTCTTTTTGTTCTTGTGTATTATAGAACAAAAAGTCATGTGCCCGATGGTATTTCCCATCGGCAAAAATGACGAACTTTCATATTAAATCCCTTTACGAGGTGTACTTTAAAAAATCCTTACTTTGTTCACTTTCGATAAACAATTTTATTTTGCACAAGAGTTCCTCTCAAAAAAAAAAAAATCAAACTTCTTGACTCAGTGGTTTAGGCTGCGCGTTGTGTATCAGTGAACAAATTAATTACATTTTTTGACTACGTAGAAGATATTATAATGCCACTCTACAGGTGGATTTTTGAGATAGGGCAGTAAGGACCTTAACCGTTGTAGCTACAGGAAAACGGTCTTAGGAGACAGTCCTTACTTTTTGAGACATCAACTGTAAAGTGTAATTTTTTACGCTTTTGCGCATCTAGGTACGTCCAGCCTCAATCAATCAATCTGCCGAACCTTTTCCCAATTATGCTGGGATCGGCTTTCAGTCTCATCGGATGCAGCTGAATACCATTATTTTACATGGAGGGACTTCCTATCTGACCTCCACAACCCAGTTTCTGGATTTGCGTTATTTATGCCAGTCTATGTTCAGAAATTTATCGTTTGTGTTATGTCGTAGCATAACCTTATACGGTCAATATTTTTTTTAAGTTTTTCCACTTTTCGTCGTACTTGCTGTGAAAGTAAGGCCAACCAAGTACCTAGGTAAAGCATGTAGTCGCCGTATTGTTATCTCATTTGCACGACCGTCAAAATGCATGTTTGTCCTTTTCTCTTCGTACCTTACTTGGGTGAACTTTTGTGTGCAGCTTTTATTTGAATTTCCTCGGCTAGAGAATTCCCCATGTCGCTAAACTTTGTGCTATCCTAGTACTTTTGATCAGAGTTCTGAAACCTTTGGTTGCTATCGTCGCAATGGGATATATAGTGCCATGTTGTCACGTCATTTTGTCATTGCAATTTTTTTATTCAATTAACTTGGTTGAATGAAAAAAAAAATAGATACCTAGATTTGATTAGTTTTTTAGAATAGTGCTCTTCAAAAATATTCCCCTTATCCTTAATTTATTTACTACTGATCCTAGTTTTAAATTGTCACCACATTAGATTCTATTCTTACTTTGGGGATTGATGTGCAACCGCGCATTTCAGCTATTGCTTGGCTAGCCCTGAGATAAGAAAATAGGCTACATAGTTAGTTCTCCTAACATCGTTGTGGGATTTTAAATAAGTTACAACATGTAAAAAAACCTGTCCGATCCGTGAGGGTGTTGTCGTACTGGCCCCTGGCAACGTACGTGCAACTGAAGGAACACGGGTGGGTTGTAGTCAGTAAGAGTCTGACACGCCCTCTCCCGCTCCGCCCAGAGCGGGAGAAGTTATTTGATAATTTCCAAAGCAAAAAAAAAAACAACGACTGACTGACTGCCTCGTTGGTTTAGTGGTCGCAAGCGCTACTGCTGAGCATGAAGTCATGGGTTCGATTCCCGGGTCGGGCAAAGTGTTTTTGGGTTTTTCTATCTGGAATTTCTCAGTAGCAGCCCGGACTCTGGATTTGTGCCCGGTTGATGGCAATAGGCTCGCCCCCTATTACATGGGACTTAAAACATTACTGGCGAAGTGAAATGTGGGTGTACCTACTACAGGTACACCTCTGCCCAACCTATTTATGTAAATAGGTAAGTACCTAATTATCAAGAAAAAAGAAAAAAATCGTCACATTTTTTCAATTGGGAATTTTAAAATTTGCTAATTTTTAATGGTTAAAAACGAGATTTTTAAGTCAAAGTCAAATAATTTATTTCAATTAGGCACAAAAAAGGCACTTTTGAACGTCAAACTACAAAAAAATATAATAACTGATTCTAGTCGCCCATTCCAAAAGGTAGTTTTCTTATGGAGAAGAATGGGCAAGAAACTCCACCGTTACTGTTTTAAAAAAATCATTATATCTTGTATACACTAATTATATAATTATATGTGAAGACAATGCACCTAGAATAAGATTACTATACCACGATAGGTAAAAAGAATGAAAAATGAAGGAATGACATAAATTAATTATGTGATAGATGCATGGTGCTCACATACTTACAAACATTGTAAAATTATACTATATTTCTAACATTTTAATAAGTAATACTAATAATGAGTCAGTGTGTGCGTTCAAGTAATCACAAAAAATAAAATAAATCTTTAAAAAAAAAATGCATTTATTATACAATTAAATTAGCAACCAGTACGATTTTGTCTATATTCTGAATTGTCCTATGAAGAAGGACCAGCATGTTTCCAAGCATTTTTATCTTGGATATAATCCTCTAAATAAATAAAATAGCAATAACTTTTTATTTTCAATAATAATAGGACTTTTTATTACTTTTAGATGTTATTGCAGTACCTATGTACGAGCCGCTTTCGGATCGGTTTTCATGTTGTATATTATATAAAATTAATTAGCCATTAGTCTCGCAAAAACTCGAAAATGGCTCGACCGATTTGAATAATTATTTCTTTGTTTTGTTCGCCTCAAATCGCAAAGGAACAACCAAAAAATCGAAATTGAGATTTTGAGAGGACAACGTCTTACGGGTCAGCTAGTCCACAATAAATGGTAGTACAAATTATTTTAATGTTGGTCAATTAGTACATGAATGTATGCTAATTAAGCCTTTATGAAGAACCTACTTTACAATTATAACGATATCATTTGATTTTTATAAAGAGCCAATCACTATGTTATTTCGGATATCAGGTTTAACCACGAAAGGATATTATATTTATAGTTTTGTGAATGTGAGAACGCTGTAGGCTTAGTGGACTGTATATTTGCTAACCATAATTATTTTGTTAAGTACCTGGTACTTGTTGAAAGACCTACACTGTCCTCCCATACCTAATAACACTGTTATTTTAAAATATTGTAAAAACCAATTATTTTTAAAAGAGTAACCGTGGAGTTTCTTGCCGGCTCTTCTCCATAGGAAACGACCAATTGGAACCGTGCACCTAGCTTCTGACGTTTCAAAAGTGCCCATGTAGGTTTATGTGAAATAAAATATTTTGAATTGAATTGAATTTGAACAGATTTGGAACCTTTTTTTGCATCTGTAAAATAATTCAGATGAAAATGTATTTATTTTTATCAATTCTTACACAGTCACTCACTAAATTTATCTCATAAATAGGACATAGGAGATATCTCTTAAATTGTAATTGAAAAATCATCGACGAAAATGGAGGTTACAAAATTAAACGCAAATGTTTTTTTTTTTTTTTAAGAGTTCTACTAAGTTTCTAAACGAGTTCTACTAAGTTTCATTCGGGTTTTTCTTCCAATCGCCCCCTACTGTTCCCTCATCCCCCATAGTTGTATGCTACCCTAGTAATTGAAAACTGAACCTCCCCAACTCGCCATTGACAGCGATAGTTTATATTTCGTATACTATTTATTATATCTCTGCCTACGGCTCAAAAGAAGAGGAGAATCATCGTTTTGCGATTTTATTATCATCAACATTCAATCAAAAAACTTCCGCAGCTGCAGATGGGCCTCCCCCAAGCATCGCTACATTTGCCATTTTGGCAAATTTGGCACACAGGTAGAACATTAAATTTTTGGGTTAGCTTAGGTTAGGTTATTTCTTATCCCGGTAGAATGTACCCATGGGATATTTTCCGACATCCAAGCGGGGGAGGCCGCGCCGTAAAAAATAAAAATTCCACAACTCTCTTCATTCAACTTGAAGTTAGACAACTTCGCGGTAAAAACTTGTGTTTCCATACGCGCGGTAAAAACTTGTGTTCCCCTCACTTCATTCCCTTTGCTCACTCTTTATAGAGACATTTATACACACAAGTGATAGTCATGCAGTGTATCTCCTTTCACCCTCTAACAACCCACCCTCTATTGAACAGAGTGAAACAGAAACAATTTAGGACGTGTGCATTTTCCACCCCTCACCCACGTGGCTTTCGCGGCAACGAGAATCGGAGAATGCCCTTCTAACGTATGCTGCCCTAGTACCTTTATCCGGAATCTTAAAGAATCCCGCAACTATGACGTCACTAGACTGACGTCACTTGTTAACCGAATAATATAATAAGTTTTCTGGTATACATGAAACATAGTAAATTAAAATTTTGTTTGATTTTATTTTTACCATGATAAATAAATGTAAATATTAAAAAAAAAAATGTAGAGTATAATTTGTTTATAAGTCAAACCCACTGAAATTTTTTTATCCTCTGAAATACTTCCCAGACTTTTGCAAGTTTTTCCAGCTTTTCCAATTTATGCTACTCTAGTATTTACACCGCTTGTGTCGGGCTCGTTGCTACATTGCAACACTAGGCGCTTTTATTGAAAACTCTGAGCTTGAGCTAGACTCGTAGTACCACTCTCTATGAAATTATGAAACAGAGCCTCTTATCTACTGACACCGTGGTACATTTGACCGGAGCATTCATTCATTCATAAATACATACATATAAATACTATATTATATTCATTTCATTGTTCGGTTGTCACTGATAAAGGTCTGGGCAACGCGTAGCCACGATGGTCGTCTTTCATTTTCTCAAAATATCCAGTTACATCTGGTTAGACTGGAAGCCGACTCCAAGATAGTTGGGAAAATGCTAGGCAGATTGATATAGTTTTCTCAATCATTATTTTATTTACGTTTATCAACTAACTATTTACGGAATTTATCGACGCTACAGTTAGAAAAAATTGATTCTATTAAATACACTGGATCGCAAAAATTCCGGGTCGCTAATAAAAACCGTGATATCTCCATAAATTACATACCTAGATCGCTAGAATAAATAATATGTAGTAAGCAGGTTCCTAATGCTTGTTTTAAATCTCTAAAGAGGTTTCATTTGTACAAGTAACAGATTAACAAACAAACAAAACTGCTCTTTAAAAAATTTAAAATTAGGATAATAATATTTTTTCTACTTTTGTTTCAAAGCGAGCTGTCACTATAAAGGATTCATTGAATTGATAAGAGTATTCAGTGTAATGTCATGTCGTTAACACCTGAAGAATGTACACGGATTATTACCATAGTACGAGAAGGAAGAAGTCAACGTAGCACTGCTAGAACAGTAGCAGTATCTTTATCAACGGTCCAAAGAGTACTCCAGCGATTTCAAGAGACCGACATGAACATCAGGAGACCAGAAAATGGCAGGCCAAGCTGCACAACTACACGAGAAGACCGATTTATCGTGAGTACTATGTTAAGAAATCGGCATCTCACGGCTGTTCAGGTCCGAAACAGTCTTCAAGAAATTCACCACAACAATGTGAGCTCTGATACGATTCTGCAACGTCTTCGTAATGCTGATAATAAAGCCTTATAGACCAGCAAACGGCCCCAAACTGCTCAGAGAACATTAAGTTGCCAGGTTACGGATTGTTCGAGAACATATTCGATGGACAGATGAAGATTGGTCCAAGGTTATCTTTTCCCATGAGTCCAGATTTTGTTTATTTACGCACGACGGGAGACGAAGAGTATTTAGATGACCAGGAGAAGGGTCTCATCAAGCGTGTTTTGAAAAAAAGGTGTCATTCGGTGGAGGATCAATAATGGTTTGGGCTGGGATATCTTCAGAGGATCGTACGGAGTTAGTGATCATAGAAAACGGTTCTCTGACTGCTGTCAGATATTTAGAATAGATTTTAAATGAGCATGCTGGTCCTTTCTTAGTAAATATGGGTGCAAATTCCATTTTTATGCACGATAATGCGCGACCACATACTGCTCGTTTGGTCAATATATATATTCAAGACGTCGGTATTACCTGCATGGCCAGCTCGCAGCCCAGAGTTAAATCCCATAGAACATGCATGGGACGAGCTCGGGAGATGCGTGAGAAAACGCTCTCCTGCTTCCGTTACCTTACACGAGTTAAGGAATGCGCTAAGTATAGACCAAAATCGTATTAAAATTTTGGTTTACAGCATACCACATCGTCATAATGAAGTGAGTGATACGGGCTCGTGGAGAAAATACAAAATATTAAACTGACAAAAACTCTTTTATTTTTTAAGATTTACTGCGAACTGTTGAATTATCATAAGTTAGAAGCGAAATTTTATTATTTTTTAGTATTTAATTAAAGTTATAAAAAACGTGTTACATATTTTTTAATATAATATATTAATCAGTCATCTACAAAATACTATAGTTTCGCAAATTAGTCTTATGTATTTAAGAAACTATTATGCCATTTATTAGCGACCCGGAATTTTTGCGATCCAGTGTAATTTTAGTGAAGTTAGGAGACTATATTTTTACTTTATTAATTATATTAACTAGGTAGTTTTGGAAGTAACGTAGTATTTTCCTTACATGTTAGATTAAAAGATAATATACATAATTAGAAAAAAAAATGTGTAAGTTGTTATTTATGTACATTATTCATTTTAATTCTGCAAATAAATCTTTGACTCGAACGACCATAGACATTCATGAATATCAGTCTTTTAATTTGAGTTCTCCCCTTTTTTAGTTCGTCTACTTTATTGAAACACAAAATCAGCCCTTGGTTTTTATATTTGTTTACGTTCATTCAAACGTTGTCGTCGGTCATGGTTCCTAAAGTGAGACAGGACTAAGAGCGCCATACTAACGTCACTCTGCTTACTCGCTCGCACTCTTAGCCCATTAGAATCACTCCATCCCTCTCAATTGATGGTGTACCTGTGTATGTGTAGGTACTTTTAATTCTGTTGTTGTGTGATGAGGTACCTCTTTTGAATGAATTTCATGTCAAGGAAAGTATTTGCTACCTTATTTTTATGGTATCCTGATACCTTTGAACGCAGTGCTGAAGAATTTGGCCACTATCGTCGCTACGGAACGCGTAGCAACGGTCTACGAGTTTTCGTAGCAACGACGACGACAGTCGAGCTTATATAAAGCAATGGAAGTGCGGAGGAATCTTTCAACACCATTTTATTTTTAGTTTGATATTATTATGTTATTTTTGATATTATTTTAATTGTTTATTATTCAATTTAGTATTTCTATCGTTCTAAAGCAGTCATTTGTAGAATAGATAAATTAAGCGAAAGTTAAGTAAAAAGTTGGATTTTTATATATTTTTTTTACTGTATTTATTTGATTTTATTTTGTCACTTCACCTAAAACAGTCCTGAAGACTTACCTTTTAATACCCAGCTAATTAAACGCTTCAATTGTTTTTCATGAATCATAGAGACTCACGAATAGGATGATATTACGAAATCCAATAAAAAGAAATTGACAGTAAAAGACTTAACAATATGTCAAAGTTTCACAACTACTTATCATAATAATTTATTAATTAATAAAAGCAAAATTATAAACTAACTTAACTAAATTATTGAAAAACAAAAATATAACATCGAAAAATTCAACTGCATCGCTGTAGACTAGTAACGTAAAAGTCAGCTACTGACAAGGGCTGGTTTTTACCTTGGGCAGAGGCCATACAACGTGACAATGCGGCCAGTCTCTTGGGTACATTACCAGACGACAGCGATGCGGATGAATTTTGATATTTATGTTTATCTACCATATAACATAACCAAATCCGTAACTTTTATTTACTAGGAAGACGCATTTTCGATACAAAGAACTACCAATTTAGCAACCAGGACTCCTAACTATGGGCACGCCACTATTGCGGCGATAAGTCCCCTCTTTGAGGAGTGGCTGGATAGGCGCCACGGCGTCCTCACCTTCCGCCTGACGCAGGTCCTCACCGAACACGGCTGTTTCGGGAGGTACCTGTTTCGGATAAGGCGGGAGGAAACGCCCGGGTGTCATCACTGCGTGGATCACCCGGAGGACACGGTGGAGCATACGGTGGAGGTATGTCCGGCTTGGGCAGAGCACCGCCATGTCCTCGTGGAGGCGATCGGTGGCGGGGATCTCTCGCGGCCGGCCCTGGTCCAGGCCATGGTATGGAGCGAGAGTGCATTGGAGGCCGTCACCTCCTTCTGCGAAGCAGTAATGCTCGCAAAGGAGGAGGCGGAGCGCGTGAGGGAGAGGCAAATTTCGCGCCCTCACGCCCCTAGCCGCCGCAGGAGGAGACGCCCTGGGCGTCTGGAATCAATTGCCGATTCCCGGCCACCGTAGGCGCGGGCTTGCGGACGGTGAGCAATGGGTAGCTCGCCGTCCGGTAAGGACCAGGCCCGGGTCGACGGCGCGTTGTGTTCCACGCGCGCCTCAAAGATATGTCAGCAAGTGAAGGGGTCCGATGAGATCATTGCCTGCCGGCGTTGCGGGAAAGTCCGAAAGGGATATTATAAATGAGAAAGAGAGTTTTTTTTGTTTGTTACGGTTTAACGTCTTAACGGCACAACAGAACCTGTTCTGTCATTAAGAGCATCAACCTAATTGAAATAGCCTTCAGAATTTTCTCAAATTGTGTATTATTTACTCCTCTTTATTGTGTACTAGCTTTTTCCAGCGGCTTCGCCGGCATGGAAGTCGGATATTACCCTACGGGGACGTACTACTGGGATAAAAATTATCATAAATCCTAACCCAGGTTATGGTCTACTTGTGTGCCAAATTTCATTGAAATTTTGTAAAAAACTAGTACACAATAAAGAGGAGTAAATAATACACAATTTGAGAAAATTCTGAAGGCAGACAAGGAATTCTGAATTTCTGGTTTTATGTTGCCCTGGTACTTTTCAGTCCGAGTCACCACGCGGTGTTCGGTGGAACTTCGTTGACTTCGATACTACCGCCATCTATAAGCGTTGACATAAACTATGAACTACATCCTCGTATTACGAGACTATACAAAACTTCGGTATATTTTTATCTGACTGCAAAAAAAGGAGAAGAATAATTCTTAATATTCTCAATATTTTATTCTTTTTTATTTTCCCTACCCTTTCAAGAGTAATTGCCTGATATTATGAGATCTTATTATATTCAATTTTTTTTACTAACTATCATTATTCTAGGATTAGAAAGCTTTGAAAAGCGACACAGCTTTTAATTACAACTTATAGTATCTAAAGTAAATTGGCAACAACATAGGAAATAATAAATAGATCTATTGAAATAATAAAAATATCTATTAGGTAATTAGTACTAGTAAAAGAGTAACCGTGGAGTTTCTTGCCGGCTCTTCTCCATAGGAAACGACCAATTGGAACCGTGCACCTAGCTTCTGACGTTTCATAAGTGCCCATGTAGGTTTATGTGAGATAAAAATAATTTTGAATTTTAATTTGAAGTACATTTTTGTATGAAACAGTTTCCACTGAAGAGTATTTTCTCTCCCTGAAATTAGCCAATGCATCCATAGTCAGCCGGTTTCCATGTGTGAATATGCTGAAAGTCTATTTCCATTAGATTTATGTTATCCTAGTACATTTCAGTAGTAAAGAGTCGAGTCGAGCGCTGAAACTCGTCACAACGACGAGGGGAGTGCGAGAAAAATTCTCGTCCTTGATAATACCGCTGCCACCGATCTACGAACAACCACAAAATTCATTCCAAGTTACCACCAAAATAATTTTACAACCACTGATATTTAGATTAGGCATCACTCTAAATATCAGTGGTTGTAAAAAGATGTTATAATAATATCAAAGGAGTGTAATGTTTTCAGCCTTTTTTTAAAATCCTTATGGCGGCAGTATGGCTCCAAATTCAAATATGTAAAAAAAAAACTTCATGGCAGGTAATCTGAAAAGCACAACGCAGATGGCGCTGGCTGTGTTGGGGCTCATACGTACTGTCAAACATTGGTTATTTCTTTGGAGCGACGAAGTTTACACCAAAGTTAGTTATTTTTCTTGAAATAAAAATGCGTCAGTTTCGTGTATAGATGCGCAATCCACCCATCGGGCTACCGTGGTTAGAGGGTTTTTTTTGGGTGTAATTGAATTTTAAATGATTTTTGTATAAGAAATATACCTAAATTTACTTGGTCTACAATAACCATACGGAAAAAACGTAATCCCTAAAAATTTTCTGAGACAGGCGTAATATTTGTGAGTTAAAAAAATTAAAACAAATTTAAACATCGATGAAATTTATTTTTAAATTAATAATATACTTTTTATTGAATTAAAATTAGGTGAAATAAAATAAAGCAAGACAAACAAATTAAGTGCTACATTGATATTGTTACAGATGACAGATAGGTTTTCTGGCTTCCTGATGTTGAAGGTGAAGGTTCGATGTTGTCGTCTGATATCGTCTGGTCTACAAAATTCTCTATTGTGATGACTGTATTGTATATTGAAGGCACTGTAGAAGTGACTTGAATACTCGTGAATGTGTCATCAGCTATCTAATTACGTAACATATTTTCGTAAACGATTACGACTAATCTGTTTCATTTTGATAGTTCAACAACATTCATTGCGTCATTTACGTTGTTGAGCAGTTTTTTTTTTCGAATTTTTGTAGCAATGGATTAGCAATCTGTTTCAAAACGATTCAGATTCTGATTGATCGGGCAATACGCAATTAGGGTACTGGTGGCCATTGAATGTCGTCAGATGCACCTATCACGAAACTTTCTTCAACAGAGCTGAGAGCTCTCGAAGTTGTTGTTCTGTTATACGCTGCTAATCTGAAATAAAACATATCATAGATATTTATAAACACATATAGATATGTTAAGGAAGCACACTAAATACCTACCTAATAAACTGATTATTGTTAGTAAGTACATCTGCACATGTTAAAATAGTATCAAGTCGAATCATGTGTGGATATTAATCAAGTCGGGACATGAAGTCCAGTAGGTAGCATCAAATCTGGAAAGTTTTGGTCCAGTTCTAACATGTCAACTAATATAGAATGTTTCGAATAAATAATCCAACAAGTTAGAACAAGAAAGTCTAGTAAAATCAAAGATTCCTGACACAAAATCAGGTCTCTAGCAATAACCAATGTACCTATAGACACCGACTTAACTAAAAGATGTGTTAGACATTCGTCCGTGTCTACAGGTAACTAAAAATACCTTATTTTCTCGTGTTAACCTGTCCTTATGTAATAAAAGGTATATAACTCCGTTGTCAGTCATAATACAATGTTTTTATTATGACTACAACACTGACTAGACCATTTCCCACCTGAATACCTATTTAAAACAAAGAGAATACCTATCTGTGTTTATAATTACGTAATCCATTGTTCTAGAAGTAATTATCATGTCATAACTTGCACCTGCGCAACCCTGCCTCCCTCATTCGTGTAAACACCCTCGTCATAGCAAAATGGGAAATACCCAGCTATACCCCGACCCTCTGTCGCGTCCCTGAATAGCGAACTGCCCTGATGTATAGGAGCAAATTATTGTGTTTGCACAAATGGTACCCGCTACTTGCCCTATAGTAAAAATCTACTTAAGGTATCAGGTCTGATTTTACAATTGTAGTTGCCTAGTACTAGTTGCCTAGTACTCTCTTAGAAAGTCTCAGATTCTTAGTCAGTTGAGCTTTAACTTCGTTCCTACAAACATCTCGCTACTTGAGGTATAAATTCGTGCTGAATAAATTCAATTAAATTCGGATTACATCTAGCTCTAACCTTTGTCTGTATTACTGTTGTGTATTTTAAATATATTGTGTGTGTTTTATGTGCAATATACGTGGATCTATTACATTAGCTGCTTGTGGTTTTTCTACTGTGCCAAACCTTACAACAAACCGCCCCCCTTCAAACGACATAAGCTGCTCGTTTACATTTTGGTCCTTCGAGCGCCGGATATCGTTTACAAGATACTTATCTTATCGTATAGGTTTAGATGCATTTTGAAGGCTATTTGTTGGAAAAAAACATAATTTGGAGTGGCTCCTTACCTCTCTACCAAGTCTTCCTTTTTTCAAATACTTTTGAATTTTCATTTCGAAGTTCATTCTTCAACCACCGTATCTATAAATCATTTTTTCATCAGTTAATCTCGAAATTCCCGGAAAAAAATTCAACACGCGAAAAAAAATCAATTTCCCTTCGAGAAACTGAAATGTTATGACCGCCTAACACACCAGCAGCGCCACCAAGAGGGAGCAATGGCGGACATCCCTGCCATTGAAGGCCTTGATAGAGCTCATTGCAAAACTACATATACAATTTATTGCCATACATTTTACATAGGTAAGGTGCAAAAGAAACATTTCTTCCCCATGCCATCCACGCCTCGCCGTTTGAGCATATAACCATATTTTGTGCTTACAAATTAAAGCCACCTAGCATGACATGTTATAAAATAAAACTTGTCACTAAAATGTACAAAAAAAAAAAAAACTACTTCCCTGCCAAAAAATGTACATTTTTTTTAAAATTGTATTAGTTAATCTGTGCTATACAACTTGTGTTTTTTATTTTTTTAAATTATTTATTGCAAGTATACGTAAAAAGTAATAGTAAAACTGGAATTCGTTGGTACGCGATTGTGGCGGCAACCGTCAAACGGCCGAAGACTGCAGCACTCCGGCCATACGTACTAGGGAAGGATGAACTTAAAGATATCAACGTTTTCACTGTGGAAATTTAAGTAAAAGCTACTTTACCACGTGAAAAGCTCACAGGTAAACCAGTACACAAGAAGGATAGACCTATGTGCTTAGTCTAAAGTGCGAGTGAGATGAACAGGTGACGACCACGTGTACCGCTGCTGAGCAGACTCGCCTTTCTCGCCTAGCATTGTTCTGAGAGATGCGTGCAATAGTCATGACGATATAAAAATAATTCCTTTATTTTGACTATTTACATATAAATTATATTTTTAAATATTACAATAAAAACATATAAAAAATTGTAGTCCACCGGTTTCAGGAACAGGGTCCAGAGGCGGTCAGGGCTCCAGAGAGAGAAATCTCCTAACAGTGCGAGAGTATAGCTTTCTCAATCAAGCCCTTAATCCAGCTGTCCAACGAGAGCCTCCTTAGATGTTGGTTGAGGATCTTGGCAATTAAGCCATTGGGTGATAAAAATGATTATTATTTTGGATTTCAACGTAATAAATCGTCACAGACAGGCCAAAAATAAATAATAGTCATTACCAATTCCACTAAATTAACTATTTAGAAAACAAAAACAACAACTAATTAACGCTAAATTACTCAAAAAGTTCATCAATTTTTTTTGTCCACGCTACACATCGTATGATTTTTCTTACTACACTAAGAAAAATCATAACGATGAGTAGCGTTGGCTACGAGCATGGTATAATAACACCAGGTATTCTCTTCCGACGATGGCCTAAGACTACGTCACGATAAGTGTTGCCATTGATTGTCCTTTTCAGTAAATTTAGGGACTTTCTCATTTAGTTAATGAAAATAAAATAAATTACTAACTAGCTAAACTATTTAGTACCTCGTGTGATTCATCTATTTACTTTTAAATTAATGAACATATTGAATTATTAGTTCATAATTGCTTTGTTAAGTTAAAAATGCATTTTTCTCGGGTAATTCAATCACACACAGTGGCCACACATAGAATTGACAAGTGTCATACTGACAGCTCGCCATTTCATCGCTATCGTCGTGTCGCTCATACCTATAGCGTTGTTTCGCTCGGTGAGCAAAATACTGTGGTTCCCAAACATTGGTTACTGTGAAAAGGAAAAGTGTAAACTGTGAAAGATAAACAAGAAAAATGGTTAAATTGTTCCCACGGATATCGATTGTTCCATACTAAACTGTAAAAACAGAATTAAAAAAGGCGGTGTAATAAGGTTTTTTTCTTTTGCCAAAGAAGAGATGCTAGCAAATGCGTGGCTTCAATTTTGTAGACCGAAAACAACAATAAGAAGTGGTATGTACCTTACTACATATTATTTCATTTATCAACGCGTTGTAAATTCCATATAAGGCATAGTTGTGCCAATCCGGCTGTACGTCCGAATATAACCTAACTAGTTTTTGACTTATTTCGAGTTAATTGCGTTTAGGTTTTCGTCGTGAACTAAATGCAGTTGGTCCATTTCGTCACATTCAGACAGACAGACAGGCGCGGCGGGTGACTTTGTTTTACAACATTTGTTTTGTAGTGATTTTTATTGTTTGTTTTTTAAGTCCTAACTAAGGACAGGCAAAGAGATCTTAGCACATACAGCCAAGTCAGATGTATTTTTTTCAAGTGATGTTGACATGACTTGCTTTTTTTTTTCAAATAAATATGGTTTAACGGCTCTGGCTTCAAGGCCTTTTGGGCTCATCTACAATATTAATCAGTGTTTTTCGAGTCCCGGCGGATACATAATAATAGCGTAATTTTCAACTCTTTCGTCAGTATATATACAGTATACACCGACCGATTAATTACTACTATACTTAATTTATTAAAAATGATAAAAATTGAGTACCCGTTGTATTATTTTTATCTTTTTCCCCACTAAAAAAGTTTGAGAGCCGCATCGCAACTGATGACGTATTCTTAGGCCAATCACGTGACCCAGCTGTCACGGGAAGAGAATACCTGGCGAAGTATGTTATTATACCATGGCTACGAGCAGCAATTGCTACGCATACGTAACCCGTAGCAATATATATTGAATTTTGAATTAAGTGACATGACAATTATGACGTAAGTACAATAACGCAAACGATGGGGAGGCCTCAGCGCTCCGGAGGAAAAGTGCTAGAGTATCATAAGTTGCGAGAGTATGCCACGTTAAACGTCGCATTGAAGTTCAGTGATGTCTTTCAGCGCTCGTGGTGAGAACTTTGAGATGTAGTGTCGTCTACAGACGTTAACGTGTACTAATTAATATAAAAAATCTAGAATTGGCGTCTGTATAAAATCTCGAATCTTGGTGTCTATTTTGACATCCAAGAATGTCTTTCGTTTCTTTCTGGGTGTCACAGTAGCTGATGATTTGTAATGCTCTAAAATGATAAATAAACTATTAAACCGGCACAAATTAATGTAGTATATATTTGAAGCGCATGTCTTTCTTGTCTTCGTTACACATGTCATGACTAGGAAAAGTTTGTTAGATCGTCTGTCAGAAAACTTGAAGAAATGACGAAGTCGTAATTTTACAACAATTTTCCTGGTTTAAACGTTTAATAAATCAGAATCATTACAATAACTGCCAATTAGTGGAATAGTGAATATTTTTGTGTAATACTTAAATATTGCAAAAAGCCGCGGAAAAATAGTAATGTTGGAAAAGCTTAACTGAATTACTGCGTGTATCAACCGATTGTCCATAGCTAGGTCCATAGCTTCGGAAAGTTAACTTCATCCTTAAATGCTCTCCTAGTACGTAGACTGAAGTGTTCAAGCCTAGCCCGGTTTGAGCTTTTTTAACTCATCTATTTGGAATTGCTACTGATATATTTCAGTATATTACGTAATGAGAAAATTGTAAAATTGTTGAATTACTGATAACAATAAAGTCACTACATAAGAGATTTTGTATTTTATCTATGCAAAAAACAGGCGCGAGTCCCTCGCACAAGAATAGTTCCGTATCACCGTACATTATTTAGCAAATAAATGAAGATACTAAACAAAGAATATTATAATTTTTCATCTTAAATAAAAAAGTCGCAAGATAAATTTGTTCAATATTTCATCACTTTTAATGATAAAAAGAAATAAAAATTATATTTTTTCTCTACTCGAAGAGCTCTAGACAATGACAAAAATTTATTGTATGAGTTACACAAAAAAAAATTGGTTTTGAAAAAAATCTAACTCATACGCCCTTTAATTTTTAATTTTACTTAAGTTTTATTATTTGTTGTTTAGCGGCAATGGAAATGCATAATCTCTGAAATTTTCAACTGTCTACCTATTACGGTTCATGAGACACAGCTATACAGTAGACAGACAGACGGACAGCGAAGGCTTAGTAATAGGATTCCATTTGGCACCCTTTGGGTACAGAATCAAACACTTTCGCCAACTTGAATTGACGATTTTTTTTAATGTTATCACAATGTAGGAGTATTTAAGGATCTGTAGGTCTCTGCCTACCCACATGGGAAGAAGGCGTGAGTATGTTGTAGTAATTAATGTGGTAATCGATTCATGAAAATTAAACACATATTATTAGAAAATGTTAGTTTTGTTTAGACAATTTTAAGTCTTATAAAAAATATGTGAAGACTGGTAGGTCGACTTACCTATCATGTCTTAGATACAATTGCTGACCTACCTCACTGCAACCTGAAATACTTCTTGTTAGTAAGCATAGCTACAGTAACGTTTACTTCTTAAAACGTGTTCTCCTAGTACACATGACCGGAGCGCTGAAGCCTTTTGACACGTTCAACGGTCGCTTTATTTTCTGCTGAAAACTGGTATTGTTTTTTTTTTATATTTGTAATCTAATAATAATTTTTGGTAATGCTCAAGCGGACAAGAACTGATTTGTGTGAAAAAAATGAGTACGGTGCAGATCAAGCCCGCCCCGCGGAATTTCGTGGTGAAATCATAACAAACTTATTTAACGATGTTATTTAATTATATAATAAATCACTACTCTATTAGGACAATGTTAGAGAACAGTTTAATAATTTATCTAAGTATTCTAAGTCTTCTTCCAAAACTAAAAATATTATATCCTAATCTAGATAAAAATATGTATTAACAAACTAAAATAACGTGTCGAAAAATTCCTCTGCATCGCTGTCGACTGGTATTGTATCCAAGAGACTGGCTGCATTGCTACGTTGTATGGCAATGCTTAGCCTCTGGCCAAGGTAAAAGCCAGCCCTTGGTTCGCGGGAAGTGTCAACCAGTCGTTTGGAGATTTCATAGAACAAACCATGAGCACTCGGACCCCACGGCCCTAGAGTTTCAACCCCAAACTGCTCGAAAATATAGTTACTTATAAGGTTATTATACTTTCGCCGCTTGAGGTTTTCGCAACCGCAGCGGCAGCGCCAGCACAGCACTTTGAGCCCGGAAGATGGGATAGCGCAAGACCATCAACACACGTTGCGTCCCACACTACAGGCCTACCCACCTTCCATGGAAGGCCAATCATCATCTGCCTAGCCTTTTCCCAACTATATTGGGGTCGGCTTCCAGTCTAACCGGATGCAGCTGAATACCAGTATTTTACATGGAGCGACTGCTTATCTGACCTCCACAACCCAGTAACTGGGTAATACGATACCCCTTGGTAAGACTGGTTGTCAGATTTTCGGGCTTCTGACGACCCGTAACGACTGTCAAAGATCCACGAATGACAGCCGGGACCAACGGCTTAACGTGCTTTCCGAGGCACGGAGGAGTCTCGGTATGTAAAGATGGTCCATGGAAGGCCAATAATAATGATAATTTAATGATATGCCGTCCGGTCTCTTGCTATCGTCGCGTACCAAACCATATCTAATACAGCTGGAACGCCGACGGTGACAAGAGCTCGTCGGATAATGTCCGTGGTGTCCGAGGCTGTTGCCAACTTCGCCACAGTAACAGCGATAAGGAGAACAACAAGGAGCTCCTAGTCGCAGGGAAGCAGTGGAAAGTAGTGTCGTCGAACAAACTGCCTAAGTTCGATGACGGTAGTGCATGAAACCACAGGCCCAACTCCCACTTACCCACAGCCAGCTGAAAATTAAATACTACAATAAATTACAAAAAAAATATGTTCATTGAATTCCTAATGATGCATCGGCTTTCATCGGTTGTAATATTTTCCAGATTTACGGCTATTGTATTTCCTTATCACGCAAGCTTTCTTTGACAGGGATTTTTTAAATTTCTGAGCACTTTTTCGGCCGATTCGAAATTATTTTACTATTGTCAACTTCATATTTTATTATATATTTTTGTTATATCTCTTTAGGTCCTGATAGTCATATGCATTTATTAACCCTATTTTACGAAATATTTTTGCTATATCTCTTTAGGTCCTGGTAGTCCTTTATCAACTCTTAATGAATGAGACCAGAATCCCCGTGCTAGCTGTACATTTTTTTTTCACTACTTATACAAATTTGAATTTCGAAATATAGTGAAAAATAGAGTCGCGAGCATGCGCCTGCCCACGCGGTGTAACATTATAGGCAAATTATATTCAGATTCTTAAATCACTCTAGCACAAAAATCTTGTCCTTATTAGCGATTGAAATCATACACGTTTTTGACGGTCAGAAATAGTATTGAACTTACTCTGAAAGAAAAGATGTTTTCACATCTTAAAATATTGGAGTTTGTTTGATAAAAATATCTGGAAAAATGTTCTATCCTTGATTAATTTTCATTCCCCTTGAATTAGTATCACGTGAAATAATTATTTTAGAAACTAAAGTTCTCAAAACTGATCCAATAATAATGAAAACAAATAGCCCACTTTTTGATAACCACCTGTTAAATTTCTATAAATTCGGAAAGTTAACTTAATTCAAAAATGCTCTCAGACCGACGGGTCTCCGTCAATCTAGCATGGTTTGACGAGTTTTTGTTGACGTTCGAAAGTTTTAACAAACATTTCTTTAGTTTTGAACATACAGTAAAAAAAACAATGCAAACACATTGATATTGTAGAAAAAAAAACCGGACAAGTGCGAGTAGGTCTTCAACGGTTTCAGCCTATCTGTACTCTTGTACATAATACACGACTGCCCAAAAAGGAGTCTAATGTATTCACAGTTGATATATATTTGTATGTATATATGTATGTGAGTTACTATATTCCACAATAACTTTTAAATACCTGAACAGATTTGGATGTATGGGGTATCGTTAGAATCCTTACACCATCTTGAGTGACACTGGCTATAAATAAAATTGCCATTGCAGTCGGAGGACCATTCGGTGGAACATTTTTTTAATCTAAGAGGTCCCCCCACTGCAATGACAATTTTATTTATCTGTTTAGTCAGGGAATACTCGTATAACTAGTTTTTTACTTTTTAGTTCGTTTTTGGCAGGGCAGTCGTGTTATATTTATTTTTTCTAATTATTTATTTTTATTTTGTTACCTGTGTTGACATTAAGTCACACCTGAGTGCAGTTGGTGTACTTTCGCGATATTATTCACGACAGCTTTCACTGAAAAATACCTCTTCATTACGTGCTCTCCTAGTAACATGACTGAAGCGCTGAAGCCACAGGCTGAATCCACAGGCTGAATGAAGCCTTCCACTCGTTTGATTCTACCGGTGGATAATCTAACTATTTTACGATGTGATCACTAATGTTTGGCCACATCATAAAGTAGTTGTGCGTTTAACTGTTCAAATGATTAAACGTTGAGTATTCAATGATCTGGCCAGGCCACATTATGATGTGACCAGTAGTTGATCTTTATTGAAATCATCAATTTTAAGATCTGGCCACGACATTTATACAATTATTATGAAACGAACTATTTACACAAAGTACAAAATTGAATAACTAACTATACAAAACAAAAGGATACTTAGGCGTCTAAGTACTCCACCACATCACTGTCATCCTGAAACGTGGACAAAAGACAAGCCATCCCTCTAACCACGTAAAGTGTCGATAAGTCGCAATAAATTTCCTTAAAAAAAAGTCGCGTGCGCACTCGGCCTCATGAGCGGTTCGACACCAAACGGCTCAAAACTATAGTTTCCTATAAGGTTTAATTAAGGATGGCGAGAAATCGCGAGGCGCATCACATCAGCTACTGGACAAGAAACTATATGAAGCCTATGAACACTGACAAGAGCAAAAGAGAAGAAGATAAGGTTACAGTAATTTGCGTCACTTGAGAGTCTCGGAAGCCGAAGCAGTAACGCCAGTACCGTGCTTGGAACACGAGATGGTGCAAGGGAGTCGATATAGGCACGTTCCAAGACGTTTGATTTTTAACCCCCGGCGTTATGAGAGAGGTGTTAAGTATAAGTTTGACCGCTATGTGTGTGTGTGTCTGCCTGTCTGTGGGACCGTAGCTCTTAAACGGGTGAACCGATTTGAATGCGGTTTTTTTAATTTGAAAACAGGTATTCTGACGATGGTTCTTAGACATGTTTTATCGAAATCGGTTCATCAAAGTCATGCTCATCAGCTTTTTTGTGTTAGATGCGGTAGAGCTGTCAACATTTTTAAGCACCCTCAAGCACCATGTATGCTATATATCTGTGCAAGGCTAAGGAACACTTGGTCTGATGCTGCCAGCCAGGATATCAAGCACACTTGTACATTCTTGAAAAAAAAATATTATTGCAGATATGTCGTGCTTGGATTCGTTTTAATCAGTATTTAATTCTACATACAATGCAATGGTGGCAACACGATGAGTTGGTGCTGCAGCCATTTTTGACTTTTTAAGTGTTCGCTTTTCTCTTCTGCGTTGGACGTTTAATGAATTTAGGAAAATTTCAATTACAGTACACACACATGGTACAGTAATCGTTCAAAAGTGCATGGGCACGTTAAGAGTCGTTTTGCTGTGCGCGGTACGGCTTATATGTATGTGTAAAAAATACGGTACACACACCACAGAGATCGCAGTTTTGCACTTCACACAGTGTCGTATCGCGTCGCACTACACGAAACAAAAATATATTTCCGTCGCTTTGTCAGATTCGGTAACACACACGCATCTAGCTAACATCACGACCTTGAAGAGTTTATGGAAGTGCTTAAATTCGAACAAATTTTTAATTGTTGATAGCAGTTAGGCGTTGGACTGTGATGCAGCTGGCCTAGGTTATAATCTCGTATAGAACAGCGCGTTTTTCGCAAATATTATTATATCACAGCATCTGTCTACCTCACAGAAATCGAAATAATTTACTTAGTTTCTCGTGGTCTACCTACTAAACTTTATTATAAAAGTGAACAAGACGAATGAAACAAAAACGAATGATTACCGAACTACAACTAGTCAATAATAAAAAGAAACGAGAACTATAAATAGTCAGTATTCAAAAAAATTACAAACAAACCGGTGAGGTTAGATTCGAACCCTTGGCTTGCCATAACACACTTATCAAAGCTCGTTAACCAGTGAGCTAGCGTGCCATATAATTATTTAGGTACTTTGTTGGTAGAAATTTGTGTGTGTGCGTTTCTATAGTATTGTAAAAACTTATAGAAGAAGGTCTTAAGTCAAACCGAAGCGTCAGTCTATTGCTTTATGAGATTATTTATGAACTTATGAACGCTACTGTTCATCATTTCTTAAAATGTAAAAAAAAAATCTTATGTTGTACAAAAAAACAACTGTTGTAAAATAAATCCTTTAAAAAAATGAATAATTTCATATTACTAACCTTTTTTTTATTACAACATAACGTCGCCATGCGACATTCGTAGCGATGATGGTCGGACCAGCAAAAGGTTTCAGCGCTCCGGTCATGTGTACTAGGAAAGCACTTCATGAAGAAGTATAGATCTCGAATTATAGCTTTCATGAAACCAAACCGACTGCTGAGGCACCGCTCAGCGAGAAGCGAGTAAAGCGAGCAACTAAAAACGAGTTGGAGAGCTACGAGTGTTCATGAGCGAGCAAGCTTTGAAAACTCTTGTCGCTGCAACAATCGAGCTTCCTAGCGATTCGCTTCCTCGTCGACGATAGGACAGATGCCTTACTTTTTGCTTTATTCACATTACAATCTAGCCTATTTGCTAATAAATAATTCTCTTACACCACCCAACACTAATTCCCTTTTTTAGTTTGTCTCAAATATTTTATTCGAACACGAAATCGGCCCTTGATTTTATTTGTTCATCCCCACACTTTCACAAGTTGTCGTAGGTCATGGTTCCTAAAGTGAGACCGAACTAAGAGCGCCATACTAATGTGAGCCTGCTTCCTCGTTCGCACGCTTAGTAAAATGAATCACTCCATCCCTCTCGATTGAGGGTGTACCTGTGCTTCAATGCCGATTGTATGTAAGGTCCGTTTTTCGTTGCTTTTGAGTGAGTATTCATGGTGAGGGAAGCATTTACTGCTTTATTTTTATGGTAACCTGATACAATTGAACGCAGTGCTGAAGACTTTGGCCACTATGGTCACTACGGAACGCGTAGCAACGGTCTACGAGGTTTCGTAGCAACGACGACGATAGTCGAGCTTATTTAATGCAACAATGGAAATGCGGAGGAATCTTTCGACACCATTTTATTTTTAGTTTGTTATTATTATGTTATTTTTTATACTATTTAAATTGTTTATTATTTAATTTAGTTTAAGAAGTCTATCCAGTGTACGATATATAATAGATAAATTAAATGAAATTTAAGTAAACAATTGGATTTTTTTTATTTTTTTTATTTAAAACGGCATGCGGAACTGTTACTGTAGTAATTTGATTTTATTTGATCACCTCCCGAAAACGGTCCTCTGTACATTTTTATACCAAGCTAATTTAACGCTTTAATCTTTTTTTTATTAATAATACAGACTCACGGGTCGGTTGATCTCAATCATGATGAAATCCAAACAAAAAAGCTGTTTATATGATAAAAATCACCTAAATATTATTTACTATCAAATTATAACCGATAATATTTACTAGGAAAACGCATTTTCGATACAACGAACTACCGATTTACATACCAGGAATACACAATATAGAGGAGGGAATTGGTAATACGGGCTGGTTTCCGCAACTCCTCGTCAAAGCTCGTATTTTGCGTATGGATAGACGAGGGAATACTGAATAATAAAAATATCTTAAGGCTATTTCCATTAGGTTTATGTTGCCCTAGTACTCTTCAGTTCGAGTCACGGTAAACGCGCGGTGTTCGGTGGAACTTCTTTGACTCCGTTATTACAGTCATCTACAAACAAGCGTTATGAACTACATAAAAAAAACTTCGGTGTATTTTTTTAACACCTAAATAATTTTACAACAGATATTTAGATGTATTAGCTTGGTAGAAAAAAATCAGGGGTACAAAAAAGGCGCGGAATTTTTGAATTTACAGCTATAAAAAAAAACTATTCCACCAATTTGCAGTTATTCTAATAATATTAATTTACATGTAATATTAGGTCTTTACCTATGAAATTGGAGATTTGTTGATAATTTTAAAATATAAAAATTTTGGTATTTTTTTTTATTTCAGCTAATCAAAGTACTGGCCCAAATTATCTATACAATTTTGCCATTTTGATGGCAGGTTCTTTATCCGGAGGCGATGAAGTCAGCGAAAGCGTTTTGTACTGCCTCTCGGGTGTTGAATTTTTTCCCACTTATAAAATTGTCTAAATTTTGAAAAAGTAGAAATCTGTTGGGGCAAGGTCCGGTGAGTACGGTGGGTGACGGAGAGCTTCCAGCTGTAACTCTTGTAGCTTTGCGATGGTCTGTCGTGAAGTGTGAGCTCGCGCGTTGTCATGCAGAAGCAATGGGGAAGAGCGATTGACTAGTCTTGGTCGTTGAATTATGAGCTTCTCCATCATTGCTTGCCTACAATTTGATTAAGAATTCCCTCGTTTCTATGCCGATTCAGTAGTGCTATGCATGCTTCGACGCGTAAATCTCGCTGTTGGTCGCTTAGTTCGTGTGGCACCCACTTATCTAGCATTTTTAATTTTCCGATTTGACGCAAGTGCTTTAATGTTGTTTTGACACTAAATCCAAGACCCGCAGCAAGCTCAACCGTAGATTGAGTTGGATCCGCTTACACTATCGCCTTCAATTCGTCGTTGTCGACAATGGTTACCGGCCTACCGCGAGGCTCGTTCTTCAACTAAAAATTTCCAGATTTAAAACGATTGAACCAATAATGGACCGTGTTTATGCAAACAGTGTTGGGCCCGCGTACACGTCGTTAATGTTTCGTGTTGTTTGCGCAGCGGTATTTCCACGTAGGAACTCATATTCGAAAATTGTACGAATTTTCAGTTTATCCATGGCGCTAAAAACAAAAAAACTATCTAGAAATAAATGACTGAATTTGAAATTAAATTAACACATCTTTCGAATAAAAATCATTTGAATTGCGCGCCAATCCACAGATAATTAAATCTGAAAATGCTGGTTATAGAATCTCCATTTACATAGGTAAAGACCTGTAGCGGTTACACCACCACATACTAACTACGCATCAAAGACATGACGTCACACAAATTCTGCATCGCGCAATTAGAGTTTACCGCGCGAACGACATAGATAAGACTATCCGAAAACAACAGTCGGGCAGTCGGCCCGCCAGACACAACACCCGTCTGGTTGGAGGATCCTCCCTTTTCTATGGTGGATGAGTGAACTTTACACCCTGTTCCTCATGCTCCTAAATTGGAGACCCCGAGTTTGAACGTCAACGCAGCCTTCGTGCAACTACTTCAGCGTGACGTCATCATCATCACTCCCGCAAGCTTTCGTGAGGTGTGACTCGACACAGATAGCCAGAACCCTCGGCATCAACGGTTATCCTGACCACCAGCATGCAGTGAACGCGCATTCCTGGTCATCACCCTCAGCCTCATTACCCCGACTCACTGGGGAATTACCGCAATTATCTCAATCAGCGCAATCACCTCAATCACCACAACCGTCGCAATCACCGCAGACGGTTCCTACTCACCGCGCACTGTGCGGCACCCGGTCCCAACTCACTGGAACCTTAGCTGACACCGTGAAGCATTGCAAGATACAATACTCAGCCCACTATCGACCTCCGGTCTCCGGAGGGGAGTGATGTAGCGGTTACACCGCCACATACTAACTACGCATTAAAGACATGACGTCACACAAATCCTGCATCGCGCAATTAGAGTTTACCGCGCGAACGACATAGATAAGACTATCCGAAATCAACAGTCGGGCAGTCGGCCCGCCAGACACAACACCCGTCTGGTTGGAGGATCCTCCCTTTTCTATGGTGGATGAGTGAACTTTACACCCTGTTCCTCATGCTCCTAAAGACCTATTATTATTATTCTAATTTCATTTAAATCAGGAAAATCAGTCTTCTTCTTAAGTTACGACAATTTCTTCGTCATTTCTTCAAGTTTTATGACAATCGATCTGACAACTTGTAAAATTCATGACATGTGTAACAGAGATAAGAAAGACACGCGATTCAAATCCAGACTACCTACAATGATTTGTATAGGTTTAATAGTTTATTATTTTAGAGCATTACAAATCTTCAGCCACCGTGACACCCAGAAAGCAACGAGACATTCATGGATGTCAAAATAGCACTGTGACGAGAATGGCTCCGACACAGAATGTCCACTTCTCAAAATGTCCACTGGTCGCAAAATGTCCTTTTCTCAGAATGTCTCTTTCGCAAAATGTCTCTTTCGCAGAATGTCCACTTCGCAAAATGTCTCTTTCACAGAATGTCCACTTCGCAAAATGTCCCTTTCGCATATTGTCCCCTTTTCATTGCTGACTTACTTTAATCATAATTCAATTCATTTTAGCAATTAACTTTCACACATCATGTTTGACGTGTGTTTATTTGTATCGATATGGGTAAGCAAAAAAAAATAAAAAAAATATAGTACAAATCACATTTATTTCTTTGCATAATCGCTTGATTTAAAGCAATTCTCGCAATCATAAAACGGTTAGACCATAAAACTCGTAAGACTTTTGATTCCTAGCTGGTGTACTAGATGGCGCTGCATGATGTCGTTGTATTATTTTATTTGTTACATATTTTACTATGAATAATAAACAATTTTCAATAAAAATAAACATTATATTTTTAATAAAATTTAAGAAACTATTTTTATATAACACAATGTGTTTCTAAACGAAAAAACGGAATATTTCAATAAAGTATAATGAGGGTACCTACAAAATATTTTAAGTTTTGTCATATCAAGTAGAAGTGGTTATGAGAAATTATCGTTCATTTGTGTATCCTATTCTACTATTACTAATTAACAAAAAACATTATGGAGCAAGAAATCCATTTCGTTAATAATCAAAAAGGACAACTTACACTCATTACTGGTAATCATAGATACAGTAAAAAGAAAACTAATACAAGTGGTGGTACTTTGTGGAGGTGTATAAATGACGCGAGTGCAGTGCTTCGTTAACGTTAGATAAAACACGTACAACAATTACAAGGAAAACTCGTCATACATGTGAGTCAGCTGATATAAAATATGCAATTCAAGAACACATTTCAAGTCTTAAGAAGATCGTTTGTGAAGATTTCAGACCGCAATTTTTTGAAGAATATCAAACAAACCTCCATGAAAATAGATCTGATTGTTTACCTTCATTTCGATCTATCAAAGATACCTTGTACAGAGCACATAAATCTTTTTTAAATACAGATAGACTACAACATAACAGCACTGAAACTGCAAGTGTACCGGAAGTATTGGGAAAAGAATTCTTAATTTGTGAAGGTGGAGATACTGAGAAAATTTTAATATTTGCAACAACTCAAGCAAAAAAAGTTATAAAATTACCAGGCTCATATTTTGCAGATGCGACTTTTATGTCTGCACCAAACCATATTATCAAATGTATGTCTTACATTTAGATATGAACTCAAGTAAAAATGTACAAATATAGTACCGGTAGTATATTCGTTATTACCCAACAAGACACAAGATACACCCGCCTTTTTCGAATTTTAAAAACCAAATTGGGCATTAAAATAAGAAACTTCAAATGTGATTATGAAATTGCACATATGAACGCGTTGGAAGCTGTATTCCCCGATGCCAGAGTTAGTGGTTGTTACTGACATTTTAATGCCGCTATTTGGGAGAATGCAAAAAAAATGGGCTTATTAAAATCAAAAGAAGGTAGAAATGTTGCAAGAATCGCTGCGATGATACCGCTCGTGCCAGCAGATAAAATACCAGCTACGTGGTGTTATATTATAAACCAGGCGCCGAATAGTTCTGAAATGCACCGTTTTAGAAAGTATTTCGAAAAACAGTGGTACCCCAAAATGTCTACCACGTTGTTGAGTTGTGCTTTCCAACGCCATCGAACAACGAATGCTTTGGAAGGCTGGCACCGACGCGTTAATACCGGACGTATACCAAGAAAACCAAGTCTGTACATGTTTGTCTTTAAGTTGAAAAAGGAAAGTAAATACTGGGATAGGAAAATAAGGAACAGTCTTTTTAAAAATGTGCAGCACAATAGAAGAAATCTTGACATTTATTTTGATAAAAAATATAAGGCATTATTGGTTCAATTAGAACAAAATAAGTTGACATTGCCACAATTTATAAAAAAAGTAATATTTTTACAGTTAACGGTTCGTAGGTAATTAAAGAGTGTTCAAGTTTCTTATTTTTTTATTGCGAGTTAATAACAATTAAGTTGGTAAAATAATTACTTTAAATCAAGCGATTATGCAAAGAAATAAATGTGATTTGTACTATTTTTTTTTTATTTTTTTTTTTTTGCTTACCCATATCGATACAAATAAACACACGTCAAACATGATGTGTGAAAGCTAATTGCTAAAATGAATTGAATTATGATTAAAGTAAGTCAGAAATGAAAAGGGGACAATATGCGAAAGGGACATTTTGCGAAGTGGACATTCTGCGAAAGAGACATTTTGCGAAGTGGACATTCTGCGAAAGAGACATTTTGCGAAAGAGACATTCTGAGAAAAGGACATTTTGCGACCAGTGGACATTTTGAGAAGTGGACATTCTGCGTCGGAGCCACGAGAATTTATACATACGCTAATTCTGGTTTGCGTTGACGTTGTAGATGACACAATGTTAATGCGACGTGGCATTTCCTCGTTATGTATGGTACCCTAGTACTTTTCCACCGGAGAGCTGAGGCCATCGCAATGTTTACGTCATTGCATACGTCATATTCGTCAAGTGACTTTATTGAACTTGTCAGTGTCGTCGGTTCTACGAGATCAATTGCTACGCGTACTATCGCTACGATTGATGTAGAAAAATGGCTTAGTCGATGAATGCCCAATTTGTATAATGCCTAGCATTCTACAAATGCCTAATTCGACAAATAGCTGATTCGCAAAAGAACAATTATTTAAAATGGCCAATTTTCAAAAACAATTCTTTGATATTAATATAGGACATCTATATAATTGGAAATGATGTTAGTGGATATTTGATGAAATTTTTGTGTTATTTTGCGTAAAGCTCTTGTTTGTAAATAGTTAATTTATTACAATTATTCATGAATATAATTTATTTTAGCCTATCTTATCCCACTGCAGCGCAATACCTACACGACCATTAATTACTTAACGAACAAAATATGTATTCATTATTTTTGTTAGCGTCATCTCAGCAAGGTGAGAAGGGCTTGTATGCGGTGAATACCAATCATATGACATGTGATCGTCGCCGGTACATCTGACTCGCACTATAGACTGAACGCATAGCTTTTTCATTTACGGATGTGCTTGCCACGTAGTAGTATAGCTTTCACTTGAGTTTTCACAATGGAAAACGTTAACATTAACATCTTTTACTTAATGCCTTCCTAGTACGTATGACTGCTGAAGTCTTCGGCCGTTCGACGGTCGTCACAGCGATCGCGTAAATAAATTAAATTTTTGTACATGCTTGTTATAAAAATGTTTTTGGTTAATAATTGAATTTAGATAATTTTATATTCGAATTCTAATGATTTATAATATCTGTAAAGATCAGTAAGAGTGAATTTTTAATTTACTGCTTAATTTAGTAATATTTATGTAGATTGTAGATACTTTAAATGAACCTTAGATAATTAGTAATTAGCACAGGTATTTCCAAGCTACAAACTTGGTTTTCTCCACACGTCCCAAATATCTCTAACATCCCAAAAAATCAGTACAGTGCAATTTTTGCGACCTAACGCGACTTTTGTGTCCTACGGTGACTGGCCTAACAACTAATTAACATGAATTAGAATGTGTTACCATTTTTTGTACCAACGTACAAAATACAATAATCATTTTTGTCAATTATTGAGTATCCAACTGAAGTAAAAGTAAGCCATTGTAATATTGCTAAGATAACAAGTACAGGAAGTCCCTAAAAGACTTTTATATTATATCTGCAAAAAAAAAAAAAAAAAAAAGACTTATAATGTCGACGACAAGTGAATAGGTACTGATAATGTGAATGATTATCGTAACTCGGATTTCCTATCATGTTCTATCTATGATACGATTGGTGACCTACCTCACTGTAACCTGAATTATTCCACGTTAGTAACCATATCTATAGTAACGCTAACCTTTTCAAATGTGCTCTCCTAGTACACGTGACCGGAGCGCTGAAGCCTTCTGACACGTTTGATGGTAGCTTTGAATGTCGCGTACAGAATTTCATTACTTTCTTATTTTGTTATTTATTTATATATACTTTATCATACACCACAAAAATACAAAACAAAAAAATAATTAAACACTACAAAATATACAATGGCCGGCCTCATCGCTTTCCGCTCTCTTCCAGGCAACCTTGGAATGGACAGTAATTTGCGTGGACATCAAATGGGGCTGTTGTTGGTGCAAATAAAAAGTATACAATATACTAGAATAGATACACAGATATATACATGAAGGCACAAGATCAGATATATTGTAAAATAAAAGAGGTTCTTTAAATAATAAGAATTTAGATTTTCTTTTAAATTATTTAATCAATTAATTTTACACGAAACTACACTTAATCAGTTTCAAGACACAAATAGCCATGACACCCAGTAATAGCTTAGTTTACACAAAATAGTAACAATGTACAGAGAGGCAGAGTAACAATAATTGAAAGCAATACAACCTGTGCACCGGGCAACGCCTGAAGGTAGAATGCCATTTCGCCGCCGTGCGGACTCTTTTATACGGTAGTATTGTAGGTGGGGCAAATACGTAGCGCGCTACGACGTAGCGATCACTAACTCCGCCCAGCAGCGAGGAGGTGGGAGAATGTCGTAGCGCGCTACAGCGCCATAGTGCTACAGCGTAGCCCGATGCACGTGTTGTTTACAATGTGACGCCGACACGGCCATGCTGACGTGCGGGCGTCCTCGCACGCTTAGCCCACAATGCCACATCTAGAACATGAAAAACTGATTAAGTACCGTTTGGTCATCCTGCTATTGTTTCTGGTCCGGTCTACTTATACCCTTCAGATATTTAACCACTTGGTCCAGTCAGCTATGACTCTACAAGGCTTGGTCCGGTCAACTTCTGACCCTCCAGATATTTGACCACTTGGTCCAGTCAGTTATGACTCTACAAGGCTTGGTCCGGTCAACTTCTGACCCTACAAGATCAGTCCCCTGGTCCGGCAATAGTTTTGCCCTTCAGGTGTATCCCTTCAGTTAAACTGGACCGGATCTAGCTAGGCCGAACAAGTATTGTTCCTTTAGCTTAATTAACAAATAGCTCAATACTTTGGCTGATGTACAAGTGCTTTTGTTACAATGTTAATTGATTCAGGGCCAATAGATTCTACTGAAACAGCACGTAAACCAGGGTTTCTACAATTTGCATTATTATGTGAACTGGTAGATATAGTGTCACTTTTAGCAGACATGGTATCACTATTGACAGAGGTATCACTATTGGCAGACATGGTATTATTATTGGCAGAGATAGTATCACTATCAGTACTGACTATCATCAAAGTTAATATGTTGCCTAGTCTCGTGAACAAGAACCTCTGTGTTGTTATTATCCGCCGACACGTCATCCTCATCATAATTTTCTGCGATTTCCAAAAACAATGACTGACCACGGGGTACTTCTCGCAAGTTTTCGTGAGAGTATTTGCAGACTCTATTGTTTCCATTAATGTGTTTTAATTCGTACCCATCATTTTCCAAAATAGCGGTTATTTTAAAGGGGCCTTTGTATTTACGGTCTAGTTTCGTTTGGTGTCTTTCTTCGCATTTAACAAAGACAGAGTCACCTACTGAAAAAGGTTTAACTATAGCTTTACCCTTGTTAAATCGACCTGTGTCATATTGAGCCAACTTTTTATACTAGCAGAAGCATCGGATCGAATGGTTACGAGGTTTAACCTATCTTCATTAGGATTATTAGTAGATACTCTTGATATCCTTAATGAACTGCCCTTAATACCAAACATTAATTCCAAGGGCGTGAACCCTGTTACTCTACAACGAGTACTATTGAGAGTTAATTGGATGTCGCCTACATGAAGTTGCCATAAGCTGTCCGAATATGTTTCAACTATAGTGAGCATACGCTGGGCCTGACCATTTGCCCTACTGGAACCAGTGGCTATAATATGATATGATTATCTTTACAAAAATTCTTAAATTCAGCATTGTCGTATGACCTACCACGATATGCAACTATTCTTTTAGGAGCGCCAAACAAGTTCACTGCATTTTTAAGTGATTTAATAGCATCAGATGCATTTGGGTTAAGGTATGCTCTTACAAGACGAATTTTGTAAAAACCATCAATAATCACGGAACAATACTCCTTACGCTCGCTTTTTCGGCTGAGTTTGCCAGTTAAATCCAAATGAATTGTATGCCATGGAATGGGCAATTTAGGGATTGGATATAGATGGTCCTGCTGGACGGACCTTTGGAAACCTTACAAACGACGCACGAATCTACATTTTTTTTTTTAAATTTGAACATTTTTTGGAACCAATAAGGATCGTATTATTTATCGAGCGTTTTTTTCATAACCATGGTGTTTTATTTCGCTATGTCCATGATTAATCATTGATCAGGTTAAAGAGTGTGGCAATATTGGTAACCATTTAGTGGTTTTATTACGTTAGTTTTTTACGATAAAGTATGCCCTGTCTAATATCGTATGTGTGTGATATTTCAGACGGCAAGTAATTTGAACAGAATTTGGAAATAATGTCTGATATTTCAGAATCACGTTATTCTATAGATAACCAACACCTCTCTAGTTCAACCAAATTTACAATTTTAGCTGGTTTATGAGTAAAAGATGTGTCAGCATGATTACGTGAAAGAAAGACAGCATGTGCTATATTTTTTCCCTCATTATAAATAATATATCAAAGTCATACGACTGCAAAATTGCCCACTACCTGTGTACTCTAGGTGTAATGTCCTTTTTGGAATGAGAGGCCTTGAAGGTGTTACAGTCAGTAAAAACCGTAAATTTACGCCTTTACAGGTAATGTCAAAAATGTTCCACAGATTTAACTACGGCTAATGTTTCCAATTCATATGAATGATAACGACTTTCAGTACTTGTGGTTTTCTGACTAAAATAAGCGACAACATGAGGTAGACTATTTTTTTTTCTAGTATAGCCCCATATCCTTCACTTTTTGCATCAGTGTGGAGTTCGATGGGTAAAGGGTCATTTTTTTTTTTTTTTTTTTTACTGGCTGAGAAATGACATATTTTACTATTTTCTGATGTACGTCATTATGTTCACAGGTCCAAATAGTAACCTTTTGGACCGCGGTTTAGAAGATACAAAGATTTAATCAATTTTGAGACATTTGGAATAAATTGTCGAAATTATGTGTCCAGGCCTGTAAATTGATGAACCTGAGTAGCAGTGCTTGGAGGAGGGATATTTTTTAGGGCTTGAACCTTATGAGCACTTGTTCCAACCTCTCCAGAGGATATTACGATACCCAGATATTCAATTTTTGTCTTCATAAATGAACATTTTTTTTAAGTTAATCTATTTAAACGAACCAACTCTTCTTAAACGGTCTCTGATTCAGGAGGTTTAAGTGCAGTATTTATAGCCCTTTGAAAAACCTGTGGAGCGTTTTGTAAAACAAACGGCATGGTTAGGTACTCAAACTGACCCGAAGGTATAACAAAAGCAGTTTTCTATAGACTCCTTATGGACGCAAATTAGTGAAATCCAGTGGCCATATCCAAATTAGAGAAGAAACAGGCCCCATGTAACTTATCGATTTGATCACTAATTAGTGGTAAAGGATAGCTTATAGTCTGGTCGAGTATTGCTATTAAGTTCCCGGTAATCAACACACATACGATCGCTACCGTCCCTTTTTTTTTAATTAATAATATGGGACTCGCGAAAGGCGAAGAACTTTCTCGAATTATGTAAACATCTAGAAGACAGTTTTGTACCATGGTTGGGAATTTTATTTGGAGTGAGCAATTAACGTTATTAGAACCGATCGAATTGCAATTTCTCCGAAATGGTGTTGACGGACGGGGCATTTTCGTGTACGATTCAGACGTACCTGGTTCTTCAATTCTTCTCTTTAATGAAAAGCTGCGCAGTATGCGGAAGAGTTGATTCTTATCGTTTATAACGACAGAATTGAGTTTAGGCCAAATTTTGTCATTGCACTGTGACGGGATAGATATGCCAAAACCGGTTAGTACATTTCCCGGTAAATTCGCATTCCTGCCTCGACTATATTATCAATTTGAAATCCTTCATTGTCATGGATTTGGAAAATTTAAAGACCAGCATTTCCTTAACAGCAACCCATGAAATATTATCTGGCTTGATTTTACCGCACACCAGTTGATCATGTCGGTTTCAGGTGCATCAGGATCGAAAGGAACCAGCATTGACTGCGTACTGGGTGTCATGTAGCTAGGTGTCATATTATCTGCTATTTTTTTTAAATAATTGATTCCATACTAGCCAAAAAAAAATTACATTTGTTCCTGTTTTAAATTACTTTCAGTCTGAGATAAAGGTGGGAGTGGGTCTGATCCCGCTTCTGATGAAGGCACAAGATCAGATATATTGTAAAATAAAAGAGGTTCTTTAAATAATAAGAATTTAGATTTTCTTTTAAATTATTTAATCAATTAATTTTACACGAAACTACACTTAATCAGTTTCAAGACACAAATAGCCATGACACCCAGTAATAGCTTAGTTTACACAAAATAGTAACAATGTACAGAGAGGCAGAGTAACAATAATTGAAAGCAATACAACCTGTGCACCGGGCAACGCCTGAAGGTAGAATGCCATTTCGCCGCCGTGCGGACTCTTTTATACGGTAGTATTGTAGGTGGGGCAAATACGTAGCGCGCTACGACGTAGCGATCACTAACTCCGCCCAGCAGCGAGGAGGTGGGAGAATGTCGTAGCGCGCTACAGCGCCATAGTGCTACAGCGTAGCCCGATGCACGTGTTGTTTACAATGTGACGCCGACATACATATCCTAAATAATAGAAACAACAAAAATATATGAAGAATATAGATAATTACAGTTACGAGAACAAGAAGGTTTTCTTTCTTTAAATTAATTATTTTATCCTAAAAACGGTTGTGTATTTTAATTTATTTGTAAATCATTGATGAAAGTTAGTGTGAAAATGTTTGTATCCTTGATTAATTTAATTTCCCTTCGTGTAATATCACATGAAATAATTATTATAGAAACTTAAGTTCTCAAAAGTGTTTTAAAAATAACCCACCTTTTGATAGCCAGACGTTAAGTTTCTTGTATCGCTACGGAAACGATGTTCTCCGACTCGTTTGACGGTCGCTACAAATTTCGCGTCGCTACAGATTCAGTTTCAATGGTTTGTAACTAATTCATATAAAGTCAAAGTCAAAGTCAAATAATTTATTTCAATTAGGCACAAAAAAGGCACTTTTGAACGTCAAACTTTACAAAAAATAATAAAACTGATTCTAGTCGCCCATTCCAAAAGGTAGTTTTTGTATGGAGAAGAATGGGCAAGAAACTCCACCGTTACTCTTTTTAAAAAAAACATTATATCTTGTATACACTTATTATATAATTATATGTGAAGACAATGCACCTAGAATAAGATTACTATACCATATAATTGTTATTACTGTAAGAAAGCTTCCTACAGCATACAACAACTACATATAACTGATATTCAGCTGCATCCCGTTAAACTGGAAGCCGACCCCAACATACTCGTAGTTTGGAAAAGGCGGGGGCAGATAAATTTTGATTTACAAATAAAATTGTTTAGAATATTGTTTCTAAATATAAATGTATTTTTATTAATATAATTTTACTGCATAAAACATTTTTTTAATGTTCCTTTGTATTACTAATTTTGTTTTGTCTGCAAGCACATCTACAATTAGGTATAATGTTTATAACAAAAAAAAAACAGGGATCAAGGCCCATAGGGTATTAGTATTATTAAACTTTACTTTGCTGTTTGTGTTGGCAGTATTTTAATAATTTTGCTATGAAAGTCACGTCGCTACAGAAAAATCATATCAGTGTGTAATTTAATGTCCGTTTCAAAAGTATGTTATGAAACTGTAAACAAACTGCTAAGCGTGAGTTCTAGGTTCAAACCCTATGTCGGGCTAAGTGTTATTCTGTTTTCCGTAAAGATTTTTTTATTAGCAGCCAAGAGTTCTAATTTGTGCCAGATTGAAAGCAATAGGCTCGTAGTACTGAACGTCTCTGCCTACCCCCTGCACAATACAGACGTGAAGTTATGAAACTTTGATAGCTTCTCTAATATCAAACTCTAAAAACGTGTACTCTCCTAGTACACAATACCGGAGTGCTGAAGCCTTCCGCGCGTTTGACGGTCGGTACGAATATCGCGTAGCCCACGTAGCATCGGATTCAGTTTAATTACTTTAATTTAAACTCGACTATAATTTCGTTATCGAAAAAGGAATGAATGAATGTTTTGTAACAAGACTCATCGAAAAAGAAAAAAAATAGAAACAAAAAATGAATGGTAAAATTGTAATTCGAAAAGGATTATTTTTGATTTTACAGTTTTTTTCAGCCATTTCTTAAAATAAGGTTACCGACTATGAAGTTTTTATGTACAAAATTAAACTCTTCTTCGATTCCTTTTGTTTCGAAAGTATATCTTGTGTACTTAAAAAGTTATTGCAATTTTAAAAGTGTGTTTTTTTTTGCAGGCCAGTGTAGTTACAAAATAAAATATTATTATAATAATAATGGTGGTTGAAATTAATTGTTTCATAAATGCAAATCAAGAAAAACTTTTTCACAAAAAATAAAACCGACTTCCAAAAAAAACACTAGTGAAAAATTACTTTGATTTCGGAAGTCGGTGTCTTTGGGGTTTTATTTTCGTTTTTTTGCCACCGACTTCCGAAATCAAAGTAATTTTTCACTAGTGTTTTTTTTGGAAGTCGGTTTTATTTTTTGTGAAAAAGTTTTTATTTTTCACTTTTTAGTTGTAGTACCTACACAAAACCCCCACAAAAATTTGAATACCCATTACCAGCTATGTAAATTACAGTGACAGGAACTATTAGAATATCATCCACATATACTAGATGGGAAAAATACGTATTATTAAAGCTAACTCAAAAACCCCTCATCAGATCTTGACCAAATTTATATGGGACCACTTCTGAAGTATGCCCTACCAAACAAAAAAAGAATCATCAAAATCAATTCATAATTGGCGGAGTAATCGCGTAACAAACATACAAAAAAAAAATACAACCGAATTGAGAACCTCCTCCTTTTTGAAGTCGGTTGAAAAAAAAACCTAATCTGCTTGTAGACAGCGACCTCTCAGTTTGTTTCGGTGGTTCTTCTCAGAGTAGTCAGATAGGAAACGCCGATCTGATCTAGCTTATTTTTAATATGACGCGTAAAAGTGATTCCGATGTCCTATTTACAGATTAAACAATTTCATTTCATTTCATTTACCTATGTAGATGAACATAATATGAACCGGCAAAGGACAGCGTTTAAAAGATTAGAGGCGAATCACCTTGTTCTCAGAGACTTTCCGAGACTGACTGATAATATGTAACAGTGATGTATTTTTTGTATTAATTATCTACCTACGCTTTTTACATGTTATTTTTCTGTGTACTATATATACCTACTGCTAACCAGCTTTACATAAAAGAGCAATGAATGAAAATTATATCATTCGAATACTCAATCCAAGTGATTTGCTAAATAATTGTTCTTTAATTCTATTAGTTTGCTAGGTTTTTACTATAAGAAGTTTGGTTTGTAAAAATAAAAAATACAGTTGATTGGTAGTGCGTATTTTTTTTATAAACCTGCTTCTGATAGAGATTATTACCTATTGGTTTATTGCCTACCTACGTATTGAATTATAAAATTAAGAATGTGTTGGTGATATATTATATCAAATCGCGACTACATCGAGTGGTACCTCGGGAGAAAATCGACTTGAGCCTATAGTTAAATTTTATTGACCTACTCGAGTAACGAGTTAAATAAAATGGCAACAACACTTCATACATTTTTTTTCCGTTTCTTTCCAATTGCATGATATTAATATTTATGTTTTCATGTGTGTAATCGAAGGATTAATGAATACGGAATCTTCAAGACGGTTCATCATTTACTCCAGAAGGATGTTGTGTTAATTGTTCAGTAAGATTTCATCGCAATGTGCAAAGACATTGTCCAAAACTGCTGCAGATGTGGGGTAACTTTTGAACGCATGAACTCTAAGTATTTTACTAAGGATAAAAAATGTCATAGCCAATCTTGGGGATAATTTTTAAAGAAAGGAATTTCATATTTGTTAACTACAATATTAATACCCTTTTTACCCCATAAAAGTTTAATTTTAATCGATTCAGGGTTTTTTGCCCATACATTTTTGAGCATTCTCCTTTTCTAACGTTTATTACAATTTGCAGGTAGTTGTATTGATTATTTTAATGATTAGGTATAATTTTGTAAATACCTACTGGTTACGGTCACGAATCGTCAATTTTGATCAACATACAACGTTAGACTGACCTGTAAATAGCAAAAAACATAACAAAATTTTAATTTCGCGGACTTGTCTGGTACTTTTGGCTTAATTGTGTACTTCTCTGCCTACCCATATAGTGAATAAGGACGTGATGCTATGAAAGTTTAATAGCTTCTGAAATATCAACCTCTTAAAGCGTGCTCTCCTAGTACGTATAACCAGCGCGAATTAAAAAAATAAAATATTATGAACATGACAAAGACAAATAAAACAAAGTTTGTCTTATAAATTCATCAAAATAAAAGACAACAAAAAAATCTCGTTAACTATTTATATACCATTCTTGCGCATATTTTTAGAACCGAATAAAAGCAAAACATGTTTATCTTGGACATGAGACGGTAGGATTACCAATAGAAAATTAAAGCTAATATTTTTGTATATTTTCTTAAAATAAACTCTAGCTGTTTGTGCCCGGCGTCGCCCTGGGTGTATTTCCGCCTTTCCCGGTGGATTCCAAAATTTTCTTTAATTGCAAACCTAGTCTAAACAATTACGAATACAACAAAAAAAAAAAAACAGCCAAATCGGTCGAGCCAGTCTCTAGTGATGATCTATCATACATGCGATAGTAGATTTTTATTTATAGGAAGTATTTTTGTACATATTATGTACTCAAAATAACCTAAACGTGAATTCATGCAAGCCTAGTACTTTTTGTTAGGTTACTCTCAGAAATTGTGCACAAGGTTTCGTGACCATCTCACCATCTCACGGTGAAAACTTAGGTGAAGTGAACGTGAAGTGAGCTGTCATTCCACCTGAGGGACTGACAACTCACTCCGAGCTCACTTCTCCTAAGTTTTCACGGGTGAGATGGTTACAGAATAGCACTGCAGAATACCATCTTGTATGGAGAGGTAACTTTTTTTTGCAACATCCAATTTTAATTAAACAAAGCCTAAATTCTGCTCCAAGTTAATCTCTGTCTACCTGTGAAAACTATCCGTTAAGTATTTTTGGAGATCTGCGCGAAAAAACAAACAGACATACAGACAGACAGATAGATACTGGATTCTAATCTTTTATTTTATGTAAAGATTTTGTATAGTTTGAGCAAGATAGAACAACACACGTGGTTATGTAGTCTGTTCCAAAAGTATCTGATTAAATATAATTTGTAGTACCACTAAATTGAGTGTTTTGATGCACAGCTTGTAGATGTTTTTGATTTGAAAATTTATTTGCTAATTTTGTAACCTCAATTTAAGTCGAAAACAATAATAATTGTTAGAAAAAGTTGGGAAATTAAAGTTAAAACTAAATACAGATGACTGTGTTACTAATTCCCTGTGTTACTAATTAATTAAATTGCGTAATGTTGTTCCTTTAGTGAGTGATGGTGTAAGAATCTAACATGAACAGGTTTTGTTTACACTTGTTGTGGAAAAGATAGTCGGTCATTGAACTGCTTTCCCTCTTTCGCGTTTGAGTCTATCGCTGTCTCCCTTTCACTGGAATAATTACATGTGTTGTTATCAAGCGTGTCTGTGTGCAGTCTGTGTGCTTTCATGATAGCTTTCACTGAAAATTTTATCTCTTTATAACGTGCTCTCCTAGTACGAATGACCGGAGCGCTGAAGCCTTTCACCTGTTTGACGGTCGCGACGACCGTGTAGCGACGTAGCACCGGATTCAGTTTCATTCTCCGTAATTGAAATTCTCTCTTTTTTTTCTGAAAAGTCAATAATTTTGTTTTGTTTACATCTATGCTGTTAAAAGCTTTTTTAATAGCTTACATACAATATTTGAAAACGTTAAAGTAAAAGGAGTATGCCCATTTTGTTAGGAGTTTTGGGCCCCTAAAAAAACTTCGCATGTCACGGTGGTTTTTACTTGGTTTTGTAGACCTAGAATTACCTTTTCATATCCTGAAATCGATTTTAAATTTTTCACCCTAGTTTAAGAGAAATCTTATTTTTTCGGATGCTGAAATTGAGGTTATAAAACCAGTTCTTTTTGTTTTAAACATATTTGAAATTAAATTAATCATATTGTTTATGTATTAATATTGATTCCTGAATTTAGAAAACACTACATAACTTCTTCTCTTGCTAGATATTATGTAGGTTAAGTACTTGCGCTTACAAATATCTCTTGTTATGCTGTGCAGCGTTAAGCAGGCTTTGCCCTCACCATGTAGTTTTGTTAAAAATAAATACTTACCTGCGGCTCCTTAGGTCATAGGAGCTCATGGCTAAGTTACAACAACCGCACGGATCCATCTCAAGTCAAGTTAAGCTGCTCTAGGCCTGCTTAATTAAAAAAAAAAAAAAACAATAAATAGTAAGGTAAAACATTTATTCTTCATCAAATATAATATGGTCTAGAAATTGCGCTGGGGCACTTATATCATTACAACGACGCAAGCTTAAATACCACAATACGGTCATAGTATGAGCGCAGCACCCTACTGTACGATTTCCCACTAAGCAACTACCTACAATAATAAGCAATGATACTCTCTAAAGAATTTGCCCTATGTTGGTCTCCACTTATCAATAAATATGTGTAATAATTCCTGCTACTCACATGTCTCGATTTAATTCTGGCCCTAACTAAATAATTGTTTTGACCTAATATTAAGGGCAAATCTTCTTCTATTCAAATTCATTGCTTATTTCTACACTGTAGGTAACATTCGCCCGCACATGCTCCCCATAATAGGATCTTGCCTGTTTTAATTGGTAAGATCCTAAAGCAAATCTTCTTAATTCGATTAATGTTAATCTTGGAAAGTTATTTAGATGGGGAGCACTGCTGTTTATGCTCTGGAAAATCGTACGTCTTCTATTTATATGTTCCCTTTGAATTAATTCCGATAAATAATTTACTGTATATAATCTCGACAGAGCAATATTTAGGTACTCCACAGCATCGGGTCTGTCATCAATTGTAGGATGGAATTTATTCAAAACTGAACAAGGTATTTTGAAATCAGTCATAAGGTGACTTGACGCTCTATTAAAATATTCCTGGCTAAACAATTTAAAATCTCTTTTGATTCTCCCATTTACAACCTCTACCACCCACACATCTAGATTTATTAGCCTGGTGGGTGGTTAATTGTTGTTTGTTTTCCGATAATGATGACTGGCATGTGAGTTTTATAATTATATTGTTCTAACTCAGCAATCACATCTCGAAATCTTCTGTCCAAAATGAATACATCACCGGGTCTAAAAAATGAGCGCATGGGACCATTTTCAGTAGTAAACAAGGTACTCATTCGGACGTTCAGTGTTCGCACAACCAAGGAACATGCAATGACGTGAACTTGCAGAAACCCATTTGTACTTAAGTAATTATTTTTTGGAAATGTTCGAGGTAATTGTTGTTCCTGAGGTGGTGGAACCGGCAGTGGCAGTGGAAGTGGTACAAGAATCACAGCATCTGCAATGTTATCAGTCACTGACGCAGAATCCACTGTGGATCTGTTAACACCACCAACGGCCTGGTTTTGTATTTCTCTCGTTGCAGCCTCCCAACAAGCACGACATACTCGGTCCAAATACAAGACCTAAAAATAAGAAAATATTATATTTATTTTTGTTAAATTAGTTCAATCACAGTTATTCTGCCACGATTTAAACACTTACGTGATGTGCTGGTGTCCGTTCATCTTAGTATAACGTTCCTTTGAGGACAGTCTTGACTAAACCTATAAGTTCTGCGGCTTGCAATTGACATTCATGCAAAAAATATGTTGAGGTGTCCAAGAGCAGGGGATACAAGGGATAGGGTTGATGATTTCGGTTTTGTAATAATACAAAACATTCAAGACAGGATGTCATCAGCGGATATCTGAAAAGATAACAAAAATAAATCAGAGAATTCCTAAATAAATAAAACGTACATTTATTCATGTGCTCATTGCAATGGTCTAGGTTTTCTCATATCACCTTATGCCTATAATGTACGTGTGCAAACGTTAATTTATGTTATAGCGGAAATAATAGAGATTTGCAGTTGACGATGACCCCTTGATTGGCCAAACATAGGCATCCTAAGTGTTCGTATAAATCTGGTAAATGACACAATAGACACTTACCGGTGTTACCCAGGTTCTCAGAAGGATAAGCATTGGTTCATCTAATTCTTCGATTTGACGTCTACGAAGATTCGGCGCCAAACGTAGGGAGCAATTGATACACCACCGAGAGAGAGGGTGGTTTACCCGACCTCTACCAGGTGTAGACATTTTTCAGGAGTAAAACGAGTCCAAGGCTCACTTAAAAACTAAAACAGAGTCATTTCCTCACTTATCACTAAAACAGGAGTCCAATATCTCAAAACAAATCCACTGCAGGAACGTAAACGCTCAACTCAACAGCTTCAAATTGTAACGAACTGAAGTAAATACGGGAATAAATTCAACTCGACGCAAAACGGACGGCACGAAACAATTTGATTGATGCATTGATTTGACACTTGCTTGACAGATAGATCTGTTTAAGTGTGACCATATTAAATATTTTGGTAATCGATTTAGCAAATCGATGTGTTGTAAAAAATATTATTTACATAATTAAAAAGATAATTATAAACGCTATTTAGGTATGTATGGGAGGTATTAACCTGAGTACTAACCACAATAATGTATGTGGTACTAACTTTTGTTTTTGAAAGAAACTAATCAGTTATGAAGGTAACGGAATATTTCTGACGGTAGAAATACCATGAAACACATAATATTTACGTGGGATTATGGGCGGAAACAGACGCTCCGGTTGCTCTTCCGATTGTCTGATCAGACATTCGGAAGCGTAGCTGCCATACATTTTGCTTTATACAGCACAGACCCTCCGTTCCGATAATCGGATCTGATCATAGAGAATATAGATCTTGTCTTTGGTCTTCCGACCGCTTCAGACTCTTTTGGCTAGAAACAGACGCTCTGGTTTCTCTTCAGAAGGCAAAACCGGAGCGTGTAGGCAGTTAATCAGATTCGATGTTCCGATCAGACAATCGGAAGGGCAACCGGAGCGTCTGTTTCCGCCTTAGTTCTTCGCTATCGGACAGAGGACCTTCACATCATTTCAGAATCGTACTTTAGCTACAAGCACCGCAGAGGTAAGACCGGCAGAATCTCCTAGTTATAATATTATATGTTTGTGGGTAGAATATACACTCCTTCAAAATATAATTCCTTCGTGTTTTTTATTTTAGTTTATTAACTACTTTTATTTTCTTTATTTGAGCCCACCCGTCGTCTACTTCGCGCCAAATCAGTTACATGAGAGTGTTAGCTAGATTATGACGAAAGAAAAGCTATTGTAGCCTATCTCCGGTCATCTTAGTCGACGGATTAGTAAAATATCGATATTTTCAATCGATTACAATTATTCAATTGACATAGTCCGCGTCTGGCAACATTCACGTCAAGTTTTAATGGCGGAACTGATCTAAATTCAATCAAATATGTATTAATTTTGTTTTCCAATGCTAGGGTAAAAGAAATGTTGAAAAATAGAACTTGAACATGTAAAAATACGACTTAATTTTTGAGAAGTAAATAGTCTTGACACGGCACCAAAACTAAGGGGCCCATTGGCGGTCATTCTCCTTTACCAAAACAATTTGTCAATTAATTGAGATATTGATATGCAGGATGGTGTAAGTTTTTGCGCCATTATAATAATATTAATAGAGACATACAAATTAAGCAATTATTAACGTCTGCTTAACCATGTTTGACGTGTAAACTTCTCTTTAAGCAACGTTTATTAATAAACCCCAATCATTTCTGTCGTGTTTGAACGTGACCTACCTCAAGTCTCAACCACTTGATGCTTTCCATAAGTTTCCATGACTACGAAAACATAACCTCTTCAAACCTGCTCTCCTAGTAACATGACCGGAGCGTCAGCTACAGGAAGCCACAGGCTGAATCCATAGGCTGAATGAAGGCTCCACACGATTGACAGTCACTACGAATGTCGCGAAGCCACGTAGCAACGGACTCAGTTTCATTACGTTGTTAGTTGTCTGTTCTGAATTTTCAAACAAAATAAAAACAATTTATAACACTTGCAACAAGTAGCTTACTTACAAAAAAAGAATCCTTATAACTACAAACTAAAAGATAGAAGACCGAAAAGTCTTGCAGCAATCAAAATAAAAAAACTCAGAACGTAACTGGAACTGAATACCTATAAAATAATGTCATTTTAATTATGATTGCTATGGATAGATAAACAAAAAAAATAATTAACATAATATTCTGTACCTATTTATTCTGACATTGTCAAAATTAAAATTTGTGGTGATAAAGTTATGTTTTAGAAGTCGCTTTATGTTTAAAAAAAAAGTTTAAAACAATGTTATTATGTAATAGTGTGTGTAGGCAAATTTTGAATATTATTACACCTCTCTAAGCATGTACTCGTATCTATATTTTCACCTGTTGTTTCGGTATCAATATAGATATGCTGGGGACGGCTGTGTTATTTTCCTGTTACCTTACTCTTTCAACAATTTCACCCAATTACTCTATCTCTCTCCCTCATAGGATTATCTGTGTTGAAATAAATCGTATCAATGTGCTTTTATGAAATCTATTACTGGATATTGTAACCCCTTTTTAAAGTGCTCTCCTAGTACACATGACCGGAGCGCTGAAGCCTCCGCTCGTTTCACGGTCGCTTCGAAGAGGGCTTAGCAAATCGAGTTTCATTACTTTCTTTCGCTTATTTTCCTCTGAAAAACGATTTTCAGTAAATATGTGATTATGTGGGACATTTTGACATAGCTTTTAAAGTAAGCGATAAACAAGAACAAAAGTTTGTAAATTTTGTTCTTCCAGACGTCTTAGTTATCTGTGTTGGTCAATTAAAAATAATTGAAGTTCTCTTATGTGTTCTAAATTCTATTTTTATTATTGATTCCGAATAAAAATAATGCAAAAGCCCAAACATGACCTACCCCAATCACTTGTTGTCCTGGAAGTTTCTAGAGGACGTGCTCTCCTAGTACACATGACCGGAGCGCTGAAGCCTTTCGCCTATTTGAGGGTCGCTATGAATGTCGCGTAGCCACGTAGCAACGGAAACTTATTTAATGCTGAAAAAAGTAACAATTTAAAACATTGTAACGTTACATTTTCCCGGGAGGGGGAAAATGTAAGGTCACGAGGTAACTGTCACCAGAACTGGAGGAGTCCCGGCTTAAAAGAAAAAGTAAAAAAAGAAACGGTAAAATAATTTAATTTAAGTAAATAAGGCCAGGGAAACCGGGGTAAAAAAATTGAAAGTCCAGGTTGTGAAGAAAAGAGGCTCGCAGGTTGTGAAGTAAAGAGGCTCGCAGGTTGAGATGAAAAGGGCCTCGAGTCAGGCCTCCACGTCGCCAACCTCGGAGGGGCAGGCTGTGGTAGAGAGGACAGGCAGAGGGCTGAGAGCTATCAGCGGTCGGCGTCACAGGTTTGCACGACGTTATCCCACGAACGATATCCGGTGTAAAAAGACGCATAGACTTGAGTTTCGAGTTTGAGTTTTCTTCCAGCACAGCCCCCGCTATCAGAGGGCACAGTCCTCCCACCGAGCGCTATCAACAGGACCTCCTGCCAAGGCGAGCCCAAGAGTAAAACTGGTCTGCTGGCCCCGGCTCCCTTCCTTTTCGGATCGGTTGTCATTTCAAAATAGCAATGTGATTCTAGGACATACAAGAAGAATAATAATTTATAACAAGGTCTAATACGTATACAACCTAACCTACTGGCAGCTCCAGCAATAAATTAAAAATAAAACCTAGGCTTGTCATTATCTGACATTACAAAAGGTAAACAAACATTCGGAGAGCACTAGAAAATCTAAATAGCTAAATATAGAGGCCTAGGATTGCTTAAACTACAGACAATGGCCATGCAGATAATTGGAGAGAACATATAATATCTAATTAAAATAGCCAAAACGTAAGTAAAAAAATACGAACATTACATTTCCCCGACAACCCCGGAAAATTTTTGATTACAATGAAAAAATTTTGTTATTAAGTAAGATAAGGCATTGACCAGCTAAAATTAACCTATATGACTATTTATAGTGGTACAGAAATTTTTACAAAAGATAAAAATTACGTTAGGTACCCGATAACCCCAGAAAATTAACAACTGAGAAAATTTCGATGTTGTAAAAAAAAACCTTGCTCTTTCATACACCTTTCAACAACCCACATTTCATACTCCCTCAATCATACATCACCAACATACTTAGGGGATATGGTTCACATTCTATGACTCATACTCCACAAGGATTTTTTTTTTTTAGAGTTACGAAGGCTTATTTATTTTACTTAGGTGTCGTAATCCGCACCTTTTTTAAAACCCGCTAAAACTAAAATAAATATTTACAAAGCTTTCCCAGCTTAAGAAAAGCAGTCAAGGTTTGAAAGCATAATTGCTTAAGAAAAGCCTTCAAGTTTCAATATGTTCAAGTATTAAATAAAACTTTCCAGCTTAAGAAAAGCAGTCAAGGTTCAAAGCATATTTGCCTTTTCAAGTATTAAAAAAGATAAAGGTATGGACACACCAAGGCTTATTTAACGAGTTAAGTACCGCTCGACACTAAGGCTTTATTTTACGAGTTATGCTACCGCTCGATACAATGGCTTATTTAAAGAGTTGTGTACCGCTCTATAAAAAAAAAAAACGTGGACTAAAAATGCCAAAAGTTTTTGGAGAAAGTAAAACTTGTGAAGTATTTACAATGAACTTAATGTTAAATGATTTTTACAATTATAAGTTAAAATTATTTCTAGAGACATCAAGGGAAAAGCGACCGTTAAGTCATTCAAGTTTTAAAAATAAAATAACCACTAAGTCAATTAAGAAGTTGAGATGTTAAGTATAAAAAAAAACTTTTAAGCATAGACATTAAGATAAAACAATTTTATACAAAAACACAGGAGATAGAAAACTACACTTTAAAATCTTTAACGTGCCATTTTCCTCTTAAGCCATTCTGATCCTCCAGAATGAAAACCAGTGGTGACAGTTTCTCAACAACTGTACATTTTACGTATTTAGGGGCTAACTTGGCACTAAAATAGGCGCCGGCATTACTTAGAACGTAATTTTTCCGCCAGACGGTATCACCGATATTAAATTCTTTAAAACTGTGCCTTGTATTATAATGTAAAGCATTATTTGTATGTGCCTTGTATAGTGCAACCTGTACCTTATCGAAGATGACAGATAATAACCCTATATTAGCGGCATAGACATCTCGAGGAAGGAAAATTATTTCGTCTAGGTTAGAGCAACTAGAATAGAGTGAACCACATGTTATGATTTCACGGCCAAAGACAAGAAAAGATGGGGAGAATCCTGTCGCAGCATTTACAGAGCTATTTAGAGCGAATTGAATCTTTTGTAACGGAACGTCCCATGAACGGTGATCATCCCCGACTAACTGCGATAGTGCCGTGATAATCGTTCTATTATATCGTTCAGTTGGATTAACTTGAGGGCAATATCTAGGCGAATAGAATATAAAGGGTACTTTATAATTATTTAAAAATCGTTGGAACTCATTAGACTGAAATTGTGAGCCATTATCCATAATAATGGTTTGTGGTACACCATGTACTAAAAATACAAAGTTTTCAAGATGTTGTTTAATAATAGTAGTAGTAGCTCGTTTAATAGGAAAAATAAGGCAGTATTTTGAAAATGAGCACGTAATCACAAGAATATATTGATTACGCTGCCTCGTCATAGGCAAAGGACCCATGAGATCCAATGATATATTCTGGAAAGGCCTCGAACAAATTTTTGGATTACCCATAAGGCCATAGGGTGAATGATTCGAATGTTTATAGGCAAGACATGTTTCGCACGTAGAACACACTTTTGCCACTTCTCTAAACATACCAGACCAGTAGTATCTTAAGGAAAGCTTCTTGTAAGTTTTAAAGATACCAATGTGAGGATTATTATTTACCAAGCCATGGCAAGATTTGATAAGGTCGAGCCTCTCAGAGGGAGGAGGAACTTCCTTCCATGAAAAATCTTCATTAAGATCATCTATTGAGTTAGAATAACGATATAGCTTATTTTCGCGGATTTTATAGTTAGGATAATCATCAGGGTTATCACGACATTTAGTAAAAAGTTTATTGAAATGTTCCAACTAGACGTGTTGTCTCTAGACACAGGGGCAACCCCATCTAAAATTTCTGTATCAAGGCCCTTATAACGAGAAAGTAAGTCCGGGACTACATTATCCTTACCTTTCTTATGTTTCAGATCAAAATCAAAGCATGATAAACGAAGAGTCCAACGTGCTAATCTCCCAGAAGGATTAGATAAATTTTGAAACCATTTCAGTGCAGCATGATCAGTATAAACCGTAAATCGTTTACCATTATCAAGATAACAACGCCAATGTTCAAGTGCAGCTATAACAGCTAATGTTTCGCGTTCAGTAGTAGAATAATTTTGCTCATGTTTACTAAGAGTTCTGCTCATATAAGCAATAACCACTTCAACATTGTTTTGTTCTTGAGTCAACATAGCTCCTATACCATAATTAGAAGCGTCACAGTGAACAAAGTAAGGAAGGTTAAAGTCAGGGCAAGCTAGAATCGGGGTCGAAGTCAAACATTATTTCAGTTTGGCAAAACTGAAGTCTGCGTCCGGATTCCAAACAAATTTTGGAGAATTCTTCCCAGCAGCAGTTAATTTGCAGAGGGGCGAGGCAATAGAACTAAAATTGGGAATGAAACGACGGAACCAACTACATGTACCCAAGAATTGCCTAACCTCTTTTTTAGACGTAGGAACAGGATAAGCTAAAATAGCTTCAATTTTACTAGGATCAGCTCGTAGTCCTAGCTCGTCAACTACATAGCCAAGGTATTTGAGTTCTTTACGAAAGAACTTACTTTTCGCAAAGTTAATAGTAAGCCCAGCATAAGAAAGTTTTTCATGAACTTTAAGTAACAGAGAGATATGTTCCTCAAATGTGGAACTGATGATTATAATATCATCTTTCTAAGTAACAGAATACTTTATTATCGAACTCAGGAGTAAATAAGTGATCCATGAGCCTTTGTTGAGTCGCAGGGCTGTTAGTTAGACCAAAGGGCATTACCGTAAACCTAAAAGAACCTCTGCCAGGCACATAGAAACCAGTTTTATCTCTATCTTCAGGATGTAAAGGAATTTCCCAAAATGCTTTGGCAATATCTATGCTAGACAAATACTTACAGCCTTTAAGGTTATCAAGTATTTCAGAAATAAAAGGAAGGCTATAAGCGTCCTTACGAGTAACTGAATTTAATTTCCTACTATCAACGCAGAAACGCCATTCTCCGTTCGACTATTAATTCGTGCAAACCTGTGACGCCGACCGCTGATAGCTCTCAGCCCTCTGCCTGTCCTCTCTACCACAGCCTGCCCCTCCGAGGTTGGCGACGTGGATGCCTGACTCGAGGCCCTTTTCATCTCAACCTGCGAGCCTCTTTACTTCACAACCTGCGAGCCTCTTTTCTTCACAACCTGGACTTTCAATTTTTTTACCCCGGTTTCCCTGGCCTTATTTATTTAAATTAAATTATTTTACCGTTTCTTTTTTTACTTTTTCTTTTAAGCCGGGACTCCTCCAGTTCTGGTGACAGTTACCTCGTGACCTTACATTTTCCCCCTCCCGGGAAAATGTAACGTTACAATCTAACCTACTGGCAGCTCCAGCAATAAATTAAAAATAAAACCTAGGCTTGTCATTATCTGACATTACAAAAGGTAAACAAACATTCGGAGAGCACTAGAAAATCTAAATAGCTAAATATAGAGGCCTAGGATTGCTTAAACTACAGACAATGGCCATGCAGATAATTGGAGAGAACATATAATATCTAATTAAAATAGCCAAAACGTAAGTAAAAAAATACGAACATTACAACATAAAACAATTATAATTTGCTAAAGTAACAATTTAAAACATAAAACAATTATAATTTGCTTAAAATGTTGAAAAATATAAAAATAATGGTGTGTATGAAAAAAATATTAGACTTCTATACATATTATAAAAAAGAAAGTCGCTTTTCGCGTTTGTCTGTGTGTCCGCGTTGTTCTTCTAAGCCACGCAACCGATTTTGATGAGGTTTTCACCATCGTTTAGAAAATTTATTCCGCAAGGTTTATGTGTAGACTACTTTAGTATTAAAGTTTTGTTTACAATGTTTTGTCAAGTCATAAAAACCATGCGAAGCAGGAGCGGATCGCTAGTTAAAACTAAAATATATATTTTACTTTAAAGGCATTTTTTTGTAGTTATTATTCAATAAAAACTTCATAATATTTATTAAGTTGGTCACCACACCACCATATAATGTAATAATAAAAAAATCTGTTAAAAAAACGTACGTGCGTTTCGTACTTTTTAGATCACTTTTATTTTCCTAAAACATCTGAACAGTCGTTACAGTTTTTTTTAACTGAATTATTTATTTATAATTTTCCTTTTTAATGCTTGATAAACGTTACGACAATTTAAATAAGAATAATACAATAGGTCAGTAATCATCCTATTTTAATTTTAATTCCAATAGCAGTTCATATTGCACTGAACGAAACCATAGTGCGATTTATTTCGACGCCTACACCATTTATCGAGGTTCAAAGAAATCCAAAGTATAAATATTTCGTTGTAATTGTTTTTCTTCTTAAGAGTGGAATAACAAATCGTTAAGCTATTTATTAAGATTTGATTAACAGCGCGTTGGTATCATCTCGTACCATTTGTAGCACAGTCTCACTTTTGCTTGTTTTTAACAATTTAAACATATTTATTTACTTTGATAATATGTATATACATAATTATTTGTAATGTGCTTGTCCTAGACCTTTCTTTTGGTGCCAAATATACCATGATTACCAAAGTATAGTTTTTTCGAGGTCAGAAATTTACGTGTAAAGTCCACCATACTAAATTTAGGGAGGTTTTCTAAAGCCTATGTCACCCGGACCATTATTACGAACCTATCAATACCTCATTCATCAAAACCGGTTTAATAGTTTAAGCGCTACGATGGAACACACGTAAAAGCAAACATACATAAATACATAGACTGCTAAAATCATAACCCTTCCTTTTGGCTTCGCTGTAGTCGGATAAAAAGTCAACAATAAAAAGGTTCTGAAAACTTACATAATTATTGGAAAGTAGATAATGTTTCTGTAATAAAATTAACGCCATCGGGATATTTAAATTTTCTACTAAGTTTATTTGTTTACTTTATGTTTAGACAGATTATTTGATTACTATATCTAGAAATAATATGGGTACATAAGCATGTTTCTTACCTACGTGACATTCGTAGCGATCGTCAAACGTCCAAAGGCTTCAGCGCTCCGTTCATGAGTACTAGGAGAGCACGTTATAAAGGGGTAAATATTTCCACTGAAAGCTTTCATGAAATCACACATCAGCACACAGGTGTAATCCATGCAACACAGTTAACTATTAAGTGACAGAGAAACTTCATAGGCTGAAACGGTTGAGGGAGTGAGATAGCACTTCATTTACCATATCCGCCATGTGCTTTTCACATAAGATAATACAAAAATGTTGAAAGCGATACATAAAAGATTACAATAATGTGATTTCATGAAAGCTTTCAGTGGAAATGTTTACCCCTTTATAAAGTGCTCTCCTAGTACTCATGAACGGAGCGCTGAAGCCTTTGGACGTTTGACGATCGCTACGAATGTCACGAAACATGTTTTTAATAAAGTATCCTGCATATTTATACAGTAAAAAAAAACAAGTTTTTTTTTGTTTATTAATCAAAAACAGTTTACGTACATTTGTATAACTTTTAAACATATCACACAAACCAACGCGGGTTTAACAGCGGTATGGCCAGACACGGCAACTCGGTGCCAATGCATAATTCAAAATTCAAATTCAAAATTCAAAAGTCATTTATTCAAACTAGGCTGAGAATCAGCACTTTTCGAACGTCAAAATTACATAAGACAGTCCCCCAAAACGCCCACCCTTCACCACTTCCTAGTGCTTTTGCTGGGAAGAAGAAGTGGCGCAACAAACTCCCCAGCAGCACAGCTGTCTGTTCAGTTAGGAAAAAAAAAATGATTCTATACAATAATTTATAAGATAATTTACATTTTACGCAAAACACAATTTAAATTATACATTAATAGCCATATGACAGCTAGCACACGCCAATATACCAACCAAAACATCGAGAACTATACTCAAGCAGAAATAAAAATAACTAAATGTAAACAATATCTAAAAAAAGAAAATAAAGCCTCCAGGCATAAAGGGCGTGCCCGCTTACATAGAGCTGTAACTAGAAGTTATAATTGATAAACTAGGGCCATCGAGGCAAAATAAATAATTGTCGAGGTCGCTAGCTAACCACATATTGCAATACAAAAAAAAAACATTGTAATGAGTAGATTATGTCAACAATAAATAAATTTACATAAAAAGTAAAATTATAAACTTTTATATAAACTCATATAACCTGTCAGTAGGTAAACTAATTCTGGAGAAAAAACATTTAAACATTGTCTTGAGTTAATCACAGCGATCAACTATTCTAATCATTTAAGTAGTCGTTGATAGAATAGTATGCCTTTGAACAAAGGTTGGACTTTACTTTAGTTTTAAACGCATTAAAAGGCAAATCTAGCAAAGAAGAGGGTAGCTTGTTATAAAAGGTTATACCAAGCCCAACAAATGAGTTATGAACCTTATGAAGCCGGTGAAAGGGAGCACGTAGTTTATCCTTACTTCTAGTGTTAACATTGTGAATATCACTGTTTTTAGTGTATAAGTGTATATTTTGCCTAATATATAAGATGTTGGCGAAGATGTATTGTGATGCCACTGTGAGGATACCGATATCTTTGAAAAAATCTCTCAGCGAAACTCTAGCACCTAGCTGGTAAATTGCTCGAATAGCTCGTTTTTGGAGGAAAAATATATTTTGAATATCTGCAGCTTTGCAATTGCACTGCAATTTTTAATTTTATCGCTTAAAACACTAACCTTTTAAAATAATTTTGAATTTTTTTTGACATATTCTAGGAAAGGAGTATCTAACCTATATTTTTTCAAACCATATAACTCGTATAGTCTCGCTCTATTTTTATAAATACCCGGAGTCGCCCATTGGTTAAAGCCAACGGAGGTGCCATTAATGTTAATAGTTTTAGTCTTGAAAGTAGATTGGTACTCTTTTTGCACAACATCAAAAAGGGCTCCATACATTTCATTAGGATTCTCGTGTTCTACTATAGACGGTGTTATTCTATGAGCTATATTATTTTTAAATTTATTGCAACGGCTAGCTGTATAAGGCCTACATTCTATTTTATGCGGCTTTTTATGTAATGGCATGGGGAAACTAGCTAATAAACCACAGTGGTCAAGTGGTGGTGGTGGTTAAGTCACTTAACACTAATTTATTTTTGGCATCACAATCACTAAATATATTATCAAGGCAAGTTGCCGAAGATGCCGTAATCCTAGTAGGTTCAAAAAACAAGTTAATTAAATTATAAGACCTAAACAGATTAAGAAGTCTAATACTTAATGGAGTAATATCTAAAATATTAATATTAAAATCTCCACATAAAATTATACATTTATTACTTGATTTTAACCTATTGAATGAATCCTCCATCACCGATTCAAAACTAATAAAATCACCAGAGGGGGGTCGATACACGCAAATTATAATGTATCGCTCGAGTTCAACACAAGATAACTCAATAGTGCGCTCGATGGAAAGATTAACTAAATCTAAACGTTGTTTACATTTCAACTTGTTTGAAACAAGAACTAAAGATCCACCGCGAATGGCGCTTTTTCTTACAAACGCACTTTGTACAGTAAAATTATCATCATTGATAAACACTACTTCATGTTCTTTCAACCAGTGTTCAGTCAAACATAACACCTGAATATCATAGTTCTCCATAAATAAACTTAATTCTAGCTCTTTTCCGGACAGACCCTGCATATTTTGATGAACAACATTCAATAGATGTGGCTCACCCGTTGTCGCTCCTAATAGTTTAAACTACAAGGCGTATCAAAAGTAGTGTTAGTACCACTACTAACAGTAATCGATGGTACAGTACAAGTACCAGTGTCACTGTGTATATTGTATGCTAAAAGATTAACAATTTGTCTTCTACAACTAGGTGGCAAATACATTGTATGATTTGTCCGTTTATAATCAGTAATAAATTGATTACAATCAAAATATAAAATAGCGTCACTGTGACAACAAGTCCTATTATAAATTAACATATTTAATTTATAAATGTGCCTATTTGTCTCATTAGACAAATATCAAGAATAAGGCAAGGCACAGAAAACAAATTTACAATTATTGGTTTCATTGAGATGTAACATCGAAAGGACACATTCAATTATGTCTTTTTTTCTTACAGTTAAACTTTCCCCATATAATAATATAACAGTGGAACTGGGGTTTATTTTTGTCAGTTTAATATTATTAATTAATTGACTAATACTGGCACCGGGTAAACAATTATTAATTACATATTGTTGTGAACACTGTTTAAATATCCTACCTTGACCAAATTTGTCAGAAAATACATAGGTTGTATCAATACTATTATTATTTCTTTTGCCATCCAAACAGCTACCTACAGGCTGAGCCACTGAGGGTGTAGGTGTAATGAGTTGTGGTTGGGGCTCATGGGAGCAGGCACAGCTAAAAGAGAGGTTATTTGTCAGAGACTCCTAAGAGCTGCGTTTTACTTGACCAGGTCGGCCAATTCATTGGCCTCCTGCAAGCGCTTACTCAGGTCTTGTTGAGAAGCCTCATATTTACTAAAGATATCCTTCAGAGCATATTTCTTCAAACCAACGGGGGTTTGACACAAACAATTCATCCTGTATGAGCTGAGTGTCTGTATCATACATTGTATTACATAATTGTAGTTCACTATTACACTTCTTTAATTAAATTTAGATTTTTTTGCCTACGTTTAATTTGTTAACTTTTAGGCGTTTTTTAAATTTTTCTAATTAATCTATTAATTTTAATATATTTTTTTAACTTATTATGGCTAGTAAACAAATTATGCATATTATCATATTTTAATTTTCAAATATTATTTGAAAATTAAAATATCCAGATGACGTTAATTTCATTACAGAAACATTATTTACTTTCCAATAATTATGTTATTTGTCAGAAGCTTTTTTTTATGTTGCTAACTTTTTTATAGGAGTCAGGTAGGGCCAATATTGCTGGATTGAATTAGGGTAAGCACTTAAAAAAGGACAATAAACTAAAATAATTGAGGTAATGCTTTGTAATGGATGACATTTTGAACATATAAAACTTTTTAGATACTTACAAAAAAAAAACTTTGCATTTTTATTAAAATAAAATAATATTTTCGTCTCCAGTAAAAAAAAATGTTTTAATTGACTTCACTTCTTGTTTGTTGTGTAGATTGGGGTAACGCAAGTGAATATTTCGTCGCCCATCTGGTATCTCTAGTTCCGGCCTCTATCTGTCTCCCACACGTTTAATAGTTTATCTGTGTGTTTAAAATTTACATCTATGTGTTGTCTATGTGCTTTCATGAAGGCTTTCAGTGACACCTCTTCATAACGTGCTCTCCTGATACACATGACCGGAGCGCTGAAACCTTCCTCAGCTCGTTTGACGGTTGCTACAAATGCCATAGAAAAATATTTTAACTTATTTAAGTTTGTAAATTATTGTAGCTTACTACTTTTTTTTTTTTTATCTTTGCCCCACACTAGCAATGTCTCCTGTATCGTGGGTGCGTTTACAAACATTTAAACTCACATACACAAACAGCCAGACCCGGAACAACTACATGTAGGTCATACAAATATTTAATCCGTGCGGGAATCGAACCCGCGACACGCAGCGCAGCAGTCAATCGCTTAACCACTGCGCCAACCATGTCGACACTAAGCACTGTATGACTAAAATACTATACAGTTAAACACAAAAAAAGTACACTTAGCCGTCGAAATACTCGTCCGCATCCGTCGAGAAAAATATAGGATAGGTATATTACAAGCTTTTTACCCGCTTAGAGCTCGAAAATTGATTAATTTATAACTGGGATAAAAATTATCATATTATGTCCTATCCTAGGTCCCAGCCCAAACGCTACCCGAGTGACCACCAAAAAAATAAAAGCCGTTCTCCCACTATGGCGTGAAAAGGTATTAATATGTATGGTTAAACGGTAGAGAGTCTACTTACATTTAATTTTGTTTAGCGTGGCTAAGCGCCGCGCGGATAATCAGCGCACATGCGGGAACTTACAACGCGCATGCGCGAACTATGGCTACCCTCTATCTTGAATATTCTTGAAACCTCGCGTTCAGTTGCCTCGCCACGGGCGCCGCGAGCAGTCGTGCCCCCATGGCGAGATGATTCAATGTTTAATTGAAAGAACATACCTCCTTCCGGTGTTTACCTTTATCATTTTAATTTACTGAGGATCTGATGAAGAACTTCGGATATAAAGTATATAACTCCTTAATGTATAAAACCTACCCTCTTAGGAGTAGAATTTACAAAAATCCTATCGTAGCGGGCACACCGCTTAAGGGCCCTATCACCAGCGAGTTACCAGCGAGGCGATTGATTAACACGCTCGCCGCGTGTAGATAGCGAGCACGCCACGTGTGCTCGATGTGTTCGTCGCGTTTTCGGAACGAGAGCGAATGACGTGACTACAAGAGAGAGCGAGACAACCGAGTGTACAATATTGTAAAAATCGGATAGAATAATATAATACGTCACGTGATCGCGACTAACTAGCTTCGCACCCGTGGAGAGCACGTTCACAAATCGCCTTGCTGGAAAAACGCTGGCAAATCGCCAGTGTGATAACGCTCTATGAACTTACTTGCCAAAATTCAAGTTTGTAGGTTTCATAGGTCTTGAGATTTCGTGATTCGTCAGTCAATTAGTCAGCGTGTGAGTCGTATTTCAATTTATATATATAACGGGTGTAAAAGACGCTTAATGACGCCGAGGGTCATATACTACCCGTCATTGTGATCTTTTTTTTTTTGTAATGGGTAATACTCTTACCTGAGAAACTTCAGGTTACGGAAATATTTAAAGTCAAGGTACCAACTTTATTTTACGAAAACTAGGTGTAACAATAATAACATAACTTAAAAATCTTTTTTTTTTACCACGATGTGACACATAAACACAATATTTTGCATGGGTTACATTGCGCAGTGCCGTAAACAGTAAGATAAGTCGTTTCCCAGCAATACCTTTTGCTCAATGTAACTTTAGTTTGATGTACAGAATGCGTAGATAACGGCTATACGATGGATATTTTACACCCTTTATAAAGATTATTATGAATGTTTTTTTTTTTTTTTTGGATGGGAATCATCAAATGACTTCTCCAGCTCTGGGTGGAGCGGGAGGGCGTGTCAGACTCTTACTGACTAAAACCCACCCGTGTTCCTTCAGTTGTCTGTGCATTGCCAGGGACCACGGTATCCCTTTCGGACTTTCCCGCAACCCCGGCAGGCATTGGTCTCATCGGACCCCTTCAATTGCGCGCGCCTCAAAGAGATGTCTCTTTGAGGCGCGCGTGGAACACAACGCGCCATCGACCCGGGCCTGGTCCTTACCGAACGGCGAGCTACCCATCGCTCACCATCCGCAAGCCCGCGCCTACGGTGGCCGGGAATCGGCTATCGATTCCCGATGCCCAGGGCGTCTCCTCCTGCGGCGGCTAGGGGTGTGGGGGCGCGAGATTTGCCTCTCCCTCACGCGCTCCGCCTCCTCCTTTGCGAGCATTACTGCTTCGCAGAAAGAGGTGACGGCCTCCCATGCCCTCTCGCTCCGTACCATGGCCTGGACCAGGGCCGGACGCGAGAGATCCCCGCCACCGATCGCCTCCACGAAGACACGGAGGCGCTCTGCCCAAGCCCGGCAGACCTCCACCGTATGCTCCACCATATCCTCCGGGCGATCCACGCAGTGATGACACGGGGGCGTTTCCTCCCGCCTTATCCGAAACAGGAACCTCCCGAAACAGCCGTGTCCAATGAGGACCTGCGTCAGGCGGAAGGTGAGGACGCCGTGGTGCCTCTCTAGCGACTCCTCAAAGAGGGGACTTATTGCCGCAATAGTGGCGTGCCCAGTACCGGGTTGCAACAATCGCATTCTCCGCCATGAGATCCAGCCGGAGGTCTGTCCGCTGTACCGCGATTTCGCGACTCCTCGTGCCACTCCCAAATGTGCGCGAGGACTTTTGCCTCCAGATCCCAATCCGGCAAGGAGGCTCGCTGCCTCAACGGAGACCGTGCGGTATCCCCGGACCAGCCATGGTGGCCATGACCATGACCCTCTGGGACGCGTTCGACCGGCGGCTGGCCGCCGCTTTAACGAACGCGCCCACGCCGGTGCCCCGTGAAGAGCCATGGACCGCACGACCCCCGCGTATATCCTCCGGCAGGAGGCGTTTGGACCCCCCTAGATTGGGAAGGAGCCGCTTCAAAGCAGCCCCGGCCCGCTCCAGTCTGGGAGCCCAACGTTGCAAATGCTCCACGAAGTTGGATGTAGGATGGCAGTCCAAAATGAAACATGATGATAACATGTTTACTTTTTTTATTAATCAGACCCATAAAAAACAACTTCTTTTCACCGGTTCTTGCTAGTTCGATTGTCCACCATTCCATGGTCGTTCAATCTGTGTTGCCAGATCACTCATACTTCACAAATAATTATGTTGGGTAACACTATTATAAAGATAAAATAGTGTATATGATTTGACCGACAAAGTCCCACTGCGACCAATTGGTTACGGTTGACTCACGGCGGCTTAAATCACTATTTTACAGCTAAAAAATGGCTATCATCATCTGTGGGCTGTTTCAACCTATAGTCTGACGGATATTCTCGTCAATTAGAACAAAAATAATAATAAAAAAACTGCAAAATTAAAGCGCGCGTCGATTTCAAACCGCGGGACAGCTAGTTGTTGAGTTACCTATCACTGTACTTGTTGAGTCCGCGTTTGTGCTTGTAATTTGTATTTGTATTGTAGTTTGTTTTTGCTAATACGTTTGTATTTATGGGACTACTATCATACGTACAACTCGAAGTCGTACTTAACGCACCTCGTGTCTATCCCCCTTCGAGAAATAAGGTTGTGAAGTTATGTTCCTTTCCACCTGTTGACGGATTAGGGTCGTAAAACTCATTTACTGTCTTACTCTCTCAACAGTTATAACCTACTCGTATCACTCTCTCCCCCACACTTGAAGGTTTACTTGTGCTGCCTTAAATCATACCTGTATGCAGTGTGCTTTCATGAAGCTTTTAATGGAATTGTATACTTCTTAATAACATGCTCTCCTAGTACCCATGACCGGAGCGCTGAAGCCTTCCGACTGTTTGACGGTCGCTTCCAATGTCGACTGGAAATGGAGTTTTATTACGTTACTTATTTCTTTATTTCTATCTTCGGCCATAATTTCTCTAGTGTGGTTTTCTTTCTACCCCCGGCTACGGAAAAAAGGAAGGGTTAGTTTTTAGCAGTATTATTATGTTTGTATGTACGTTGTTCCACCGTAGCGCCAAAACTACTCATCCAATTTGTATGTCTCCTGCAGTAAATATTCGTGTAACACGAAGTTTAATTTTTTTTTTTTTTAAACTGGCCATTGTGGTTTGGACCATGCGAAATGAAGGGTTCCGTAGTTTATTTAGGCACTATGGAAACCAAAAATATATGTTTTTTTTATGGAATTGTGATGTAACTACAAATTAACGATTTCAGAATCTTATTTTTCCTTTAAATGTGAACCTTGCTTCTTGCCAAATATGATTCTAGATCAACGAGAAGTATCCCATAGGTTTTGATTTATTTGGAAGTATCAAAATATATCGCATAAATGGACGTATTTTTATTGCGTTGACATAGATAACCTTTCGTTTATTGCATGTATATGGATGTCTACCTGCTATCTCACTCCCTAAAAATGTTCAGCGTATAAAATCTTAACTTTATCACTTGAAGGGTTTATCTGTGTTGTCATAAATCAAATAGAAATAGAAAACGAAACGGTTAGGTCCCATCGAACACTTTGTGTGCCTGAGTTTTTTTAGGTGTGAATCAGCTTGAAAAGTAAAGTTTCGTGTTTAACATATTATACTGTTGGTTAGTGGTGAGTAAGTTTATATCTGCATAGTTATCGTGTTGCCACCATATGCTTTTTAGTAACCTACAGCCGCAGTCGGGTTTTTTAAAAGTTGGATAAGTATATTAATTATAGGATCTTAAACTGACATGGTTATTTTCACTACTAAAGTTATTTAAAACGGGATATTTACCATGGTTTTACAAACAATAAACATGGTAATAATGAGGCGATAATGAGTTGAGAGTGGGGCAATTTGGGTATGGGCAACGGAACCCCAGGGGACAGAGGTTGGCAGAATTTCTGGAGAAGGAGGACCTCTTTATGATGAACTCCTTCTTTCAGAAGCCGCCTCACAGGAAGTGGACCTGGATGAGTCCCGATGGTTCCACGAGAAATGAGATAAACTTCATCATAGAAAGAAAGAAAGAAAGAAATGATGATGAAACATGGTGAATATCCCGTTTTAAATAACTTCAGTTGAATATTAATTTATTGCAAAAAAGTTTGTGCTCGCTAGAACTACTATAGTTATTTTCATGTGACACTACCAGCAGCCGTTTACCACGAAATTTGCTGTAGCTGTTCTTGAAATTAAGAGTCAAAGATTTTTTTTAATTTGATTTATCGTCTATTGACACCCAGTGTGAAATTTCCAAAATAAAAAAATATTGAATTAAAACCGTTTGTAGAGATACAGTCTGCTGTTATTTCATCAAAACACTGATCTTTCTTTGCAACCTGTATATTGCCTAGCCACACAAGTAAGGATTATAAATGTGTTTCCATGGAAACGGAAACATTCACCTCACGAGACTCTGCTGGTAACATGTGTGCTCTCCTAGTAACATGATCGGCGCACCAGCGACAGGCTGAAGCTACAGGCTGAAGCCACAGGTCGAATGAAGCCTCCAGTCGTTTGCTACGAATGTTGCGTAAACTCGTTTTAATTGTAGCTATTTTCAGATAAAACTAACGATCTTATTTGTAAACAATTATCTACATTTTATTAGTTTAATTCTTTTTTAATTTTAAACTGTATTACCTAGTTATGTGTGTAGAGAGTTGGTGTAGTAGAAGTCTGTCACTCAAAATCATTTCATACTTCAAACTTAATTTGTATCGAAAGAAACAGTGATTTTTTAAAATAACTTTTAGTTAAGTTTTCAGTGCACCTGTTGGTAACTGTCTGAATTGGCCATGGCACGCACGTGGGCGTTATTGTCCATCTTCTACCTCATTCTTTTAACAGTTTCAGCCTATTTCTATCACACTCTCATAAAGATTTACTTGTGTTGTCGTAAACATCTGTGTGCAGTCCGTATACTGTCACGTTAGCTTTCACTGACAATGTTCTCTTTAGAAAGTGCTCTCCTAGTACGAATGAGCGCTGAAACCTTTGGACGTTTGAGGACGGTCGCCACGAATGTCACGTAGACCATTTTTAACTTTTTTCAAGTTTTTCTGTTTTTTTTTTGTGTTGCCGACCATCTAAGTCGTCCGTAGTAATGTTGTTTTAAAAGTACCTTATTGACAAATATCTGTTTAAAAAACTCTTTTTAACAATTCGGTATTTAGCTTACTTTTATACTTTTTTGCAGTAGTTAACGTTACAAGTAGCCTGGTGTTTTGGTACCTAACTCCTATAATTATATAAATATTGCATGTTGAATACAAATAAGAGTTTCGTTTTAAAAAATAACTATTTCTAATAACTATGCAAAATAAAAAGGTACAAAGGAGAGTTTAATACAGGTACAAATTAATGTCATATAATGTAAATTGGCTGCCAAATTGATTAAAAAGAAAAAAAATGGGTCTTATTTTCACGGAAATATTATTTAAAGGTGTAAAATTGATGACATAAAGTTTAAAAAAAAAACCTTCTGAGTTGAGGCACATTTCTCCTCGTTTCACGGCTTTTTATGTTAAGCTGGCTCCATTTGGGTAAATCCTTGTTCAATGTTAGTTTTTAAGACTTGCAAGGTTGTGGTTTATGTTGGTAAACGCGAGATTTTAAAAAGCCCCAAAAGAAGAAGTCTGACACCGTCAGAACTGTCGAACTAGCCAGCCAGATCAAATCGCCTAAACGAGAGATTATACGGCCCAGAAATTGGTAATTCAAAATTTCCGTCATTGCCTACGGCTCCTGAGCTATGTGTATGGCCATTGGATTGTCAAATAATTCTACATCTGTCCATTATCTAAATGTCAAAGCACAATGGCATTTGAACCATTTGCAAAAAATATGGCTCATTCACATTGTGACGTTACTTTTGCGCTTGTACCTTCTCTATTGTACGAGTATGTGAAGTCATTCTAGCCAAAATGTGATGTGTTTAATATAATATGTGATGTTTACGCTTGTTGAATTTTGGGGTTCGGATTTATTCCCGGTTAATAACAATGGGCATGCCCCTTAAAAAAAAGCCGGTGTGAATTTTAATTGCATCTGTGTTGTCTGTGTGCTTTCATGAAGACTTTCAGGAGAAACTATAACCTCTTTCCAACGTGCTCTCCTAGTACACTTAACCGGAGCGCTGAAGCCTTCCGTTCATTTGACGGTCGCGAGGAATTCGACAATGTTTGGCTGAAACCGGCTGAAACGTTTGTTGTTAATTTAAATAAGTTATTGTGTAGCTCTTAAGTTTAATCTTGCGCTTTGAAAAAAATGTTAAAGTTCAGTATTTATCGTTGTCATATTTTAACATTCGAATGTAAACTACATTCATATTTATCTTGTTTCGTATAGAGAGAAAAGTTTCGTAAAAGTTTTATCTGTATATGAACATTACTGCGCTGCTAAGCCGAACAATTTTGGCATATAATGATATAACCAAAGCCCTTTCTAACATAAAACTTAAAAAAAACAGTAATAATTTTCGGCGGCCCATGTGTAATCTATGTTATAAACATTTACAATTAAAAGTTTATCGAAAATTTTAAGTTTTCTTTAATAATTTCACGATTAGATGGCGAAACACGTGGTGACGTCATCTATTAACTATCCCTCAACCGTTTCAGGCTATCACTGTATCTTTTACTACAAGTTTATCTGTAATATAATCTATAAGTTAGATAAATTACCGGTGCGCTTTCATAAAAACTGTCACTAGATACTGAAACCTCTTCATAACATGCTCTCCTACTATGAAGGACTGGAGCGCTGAAGCCTTGTCGTGTTTCAGGCGTTTGTAGTGCAATCTGAGTTTTGTCTATCATGTTCATTACGCTTAATTTAAGTATGAGGGTCAGCGTGTACTCCTCCTATGTTTGCAGTCTTTTTATAATCTATTTTGTACTCGATATTATCTTAAACTACAACATTAACTCGGAAATATTTTTCCTACATTAGATATATTTTATCTGTGGAATAAACATCTGACAGTTTTTATATGGAAAAGTAAAACAAACAAAAAAACCGATATATCAATCGTTCTATTTTTTTTATTGCCCTTTACTCCTATCTTAGTAATGCACAAATTATATTTAAATTTTGTTTTAACTATCCTCGAAATGGAAACACCAACCAATTGAACAATTTCTCCATCTGCTGTTCTTAATCTATCCTGTAATCTAGTTTTTTTCAAAACAATCGCGAACAATCTTTAATTCAGCCTCGATGAAGCCTAATAGCTACTTCAGTGTTACATACTCGTAGCAGAGTGCAGTCATAAACTGCGCGTAGCAACTAGCCCGTACGTAGACTGACCTCGACCGTGGCGCCGAAGACCTGCGCATTCGGTTGAAAACTTACTAGGCCAGCATAAACTTAAAGGAAATGCTATAAAATTCATCAGTTGTCAGCATATTTCTGAACTAAATCGATGCCAAACATGGTTTTCAAAAGCTCAAGCGACGGTGAAAGCGAAAATGCATCGATATTTGTGCTTAAATTCCTAATTATGCCAGGTTTTTTCCTATTATGAAAAGCGAAGTTTGCTATGATGTCTTCTAAGTTCTTCATCAACATCGTCATGCAACCGAAAGACGTCCACTGCTGGATACAGACTCTTAAGTTGCTATTTTTTTTTTAATCATGCGCGTTGCTGCCGCAGAAGAAATAATTGTTGAAGTATAGTTTCCCTTCGCGCAGGTAGTGAGCAATAAGTTGCCAAACTTTTATTGCAATCGGACATGTTTTTATACTTTTAAATGTTTTTTTATTCATTTAATTTATGAAATATTTAAAATTGTTAACAATAAAGGAATCTAAATGAATAAACGAATATAAATAACGTAAAGATTATTTGGAATAGTCGTCCAAAAATCCGACTCAAATTTATAACTTTCTTGTTTCCACATGACAAAATAAACACTATCCAAACAATACTGCACTGTTTAAGGGTAATTATTTTTTCTTCAACGTCAGATAACTTTATCCGAGGAATACATTTGAATTTTTGAAAAAATTCCAAACAAAAACTGTCTTAAGTAAATTTAATTACTCAGCTAAAAGATAGCTGATGTTTCAAAAATCAGCCTCCTAATAATATTATGATTATTTATGACACATTTCACGAAATAGAAAAGCGCACTATTGACCTCTCCTGGTCTATGTTACCCTAGTACTTTTCGGCCGAGTATTCGATTCTTCGGCTGCAAGCGCCGTGTTGCTACAGACAACGCGAGACGACCGATCTCATTCGACTGAAACTTGATACTGACCACAGAGTATATTTTGTAAATGAGTTTAAAGCTGAGAGAAGCTTGTCTGTATCATCATCACGATACACTGTGGCGCTTGGAAATTCATTGTATATTATTTACCAAATTATCGAGTTCGCCTGTTATATCGTGCATAGATTATATTATTTAAATTAATATGACAGTAGAATAGGTACTTATTTCATTGGATCATGTAATAAAATTTTGAAAAATCCATTGGGAATGTCGAAAATACAAGAACAACTAGTAGTAGTATTATTTAAATTAATATGTTAGTAGAATAGGTAATTAATAATTTGATAAAATAGTATCAATTTAAACTTACAAACATACTCGTACATACATATAATACATATAAACTAAGTCTTCTACGGCAGACAGATACTTCAAAACGCCAGAATTTAAAAAGGGAGCGGAAAGAATCATAAGACAATTTGATACCTACATCTAATAAATAGATTTATTCTAATATCAAAAATTAAAGTCATTTTTCGTGTCTGGTCTGTGTTTTCTGAACTACACAACGAATTCTGTTTTTTTTTTTTTCACCATTATTTAAAGAATTAATTTCGGAACCTATAAGTGTACCTATAATAATACATTTAGTTTTAAACTTACATATTACTAAAAAGAAAGATGTCTCGATGTTTTGTCAAAAAACGATTATTGTTAATAATAAAACATGTAATTAATGTATGTGTTTATATTTTAATCTGAAAGAAAAACAAACCCAAACCAGTAAAAATACTAGCAATTCCTACTTTCCTGCTACATCGTGTAGCATACATTGCTACGAAATTTTCGTGGTGCTACGAAAGACGTAGCCGGTAAAATCTTTCGTAGCAAAGTGCTACGGAGTAAGTACTACGTGACGTAAAACCGATGACGTTACCGTTCTGACAGGCTTCAGTTTTCCGACACAAGCTACCAGGATAGCATGAGGCTCCAAGCGATGTAAGTTTAGCAGCCACCACGTGCTTTAAAAGCCTTTCTCACTCGCTCCACCGTATTCACTGAAACACTAGCCGTGTCTATTACGAGAAGACCAATTCCCGTAATAAAAAGAATAAAAAAATCGAGGCACAATCTTATCTCAGCGACAATCCATGTCAAAAACTGTATAAGGAAATCTATACTAATAATATTATAAAGAAGAAAGATTTGATTATTTGATTGTTTGTTTGTATTAAATAGGCTCCGAAACTACAGGACCGATTTGAAAAATTCTATTACCATAAGAAAGCTTAGTTTTCAGGGAGTACACAACATAAGCTACTTTTTATCCTGGGAAAAATAACGGATCCCGCAGGAAAGACCACGGGAGCGAAGCCGCGGGAAAAATGCTAGTTAAAGAGATTTTTGACAGATTGAGACTTAGTTATGACAAACCCAATTCTCCTTCATACCTGACTGCCCATGTTTAATACCTATGCTCTGCCCATTGCAAAAATCTTCGTTCTACCAACAATCGTCTTCTACGATGTCCTTCTCACCGCTCTGGTTTTATTCACTCTTCTTTCTTTGTCCAGGCGGTATTTCTTTTGAATGCGCTTCCTCTGAACATCAGGATGGCAACCAGTCGGTTATCCTTCAAGTTGAAGGCACGTGAACATATTCGTGAAAAGTTGGCAGAATCTTTGCAGCGCTGATTTGCTGGATTTGTTTTCTCCTCTACCAATCGTTATTTCTCCTGACAAAGTTGATTCGATTTATATGTATGTATCTATGTATGTTTTATGTATTAGTAGGTATTCATCATCAAGTTATCTATCACTTATGTTGTTGTTATGTTTTGTCTCTGCACCACCTTAAGGTTGACTGGTAGAAAATCAAGGCATTAAGTCCGCCTTTTTATAGTATTTTTTTTACTTGTGCATAGTTTTAATAAATAAATAAGACTGAATGTTCTCAAAATTACGGGTACGGGTTCTCATTATTACCCATCTGATGGCACGATACCCTTGCTTCTGTGTTAATGATCATGCATGATCAATAGCCGCTCATCCGGTCAACAAAATAATTTATGTTTTTGTCCAAAGTTTTACACGATGTAACTAGTTGGCGTTGGCGTCAAATTAGCAGTCGCTATGGTTTCGTTACCAATTCCGCTAGGCTCTTTAAAATTATTGTACATATAGAACCATCTATAGATCAGAATATGAATACTACCTGTATACATAATAATATAAGGTCAACATTTAAATACTGAGTGCCATTCCCAGTGATCGGTATTTAAATTTAACAGTCTGTGGTATCGTACTTATGTTCGATAGCCAGGTGATTGCGCACAACCCCACACTATTGTTTTGTCGAATATTCGCAGACAGATATACAGTCATAGGATACTATATAACAACCCTACGGGCGAATTTGTTTATTACTCACACATTTTTCATTTATCTCTGGACCTAATTCTGAAGACGTTCAGACGAAGCCGCGAGGCGAAGAAGCTAATTAATAATAAAATTTCAATGGAGGACTGATAGGAACACCTTCTCTAAGCAACACATTATTGTTTTCCGACATCTACGCGAACGAAGTCGTAGACACAGCTAGTTAATATTAAAACATCTAACGAACCAGCAAGTTCATTTTAATAAAAAAAAAAAAAAAAACAAACCAGTAAAAATAATTGTGATTCCTACTTTCCTGCTCCGTCTCGTACCGTAGATTGTTACCATGCTACGAAATTCCGGAGGCGCTACGAAAGGCGTAGCCGGCAAAATCTTTCGTAGTAAACTGAGGTAGTAAATAAAATAGTGCTAAAAAGTGCTACGTGACGTAAAAGCGATGACGCTACCGTGGTGATTTTGCTTCAGTTTTCCGACAAAAAGTACCAGGATAACATGAGGTTCCAAGCGGTGTAAGTTTAAGAAACTACCACTTGTTTCTCGCTCTCTCCACCGCGTTCACTAAAGCCTTTTCTCTCGTACATCTGCGAAATACTTTTGTTTGTGTGTTTATACTATATTATGTTGGATAGCCATACACATGTGGATGTGCGGATCCTAGAGTACACACGACCATTGAAGTATGACGGAAAATTGTGAAACTATATTTTTTTTAAATGCAATTTGATGCAATGAGATAGACACTAGCGCCACGTCTATAGGACTTAAGTGGTGGCGTGACAGTGACAAAATTAAATCAAACATGTTAATCAACTGATGGTCACAAAATCTTGACGATGTGAATAGCTCTATTGTTCAGGTCCAAGATTGGTTTACGGTAAATTATTTTGTACTAAATAAAAAAAATAAAATTAATTTAATTAAAATTACCATATATTAGAAGTAGCAAATGTGGCATCATATTGAATGGAGAAAAACTGGAATTTATTAACCAAATGGTTTTCCTAGGAATCACGCTGGACGAGAAATTACAATGGGGACCTCACATAACATCTCTCGCGGGGCGGCTAAGCTCAGCCGCTTATGCTGTTAGAAAGATAAGACAGTTAACATAATATGTAGAAACCGCGCTTTTGGTCTATTTTAGCTACATCCACAGCATTATGTCCTATAGCATTTTGCTGTGGGGTCGTGCTGCTGACATTGAATCCATCTTTATTTTTTGCAAAAGAGAGCTCTCAGAGCCATTTATAATCTACGTTGGCGCGAATCTCTCAGGGAATTACTTAAAATAATTGATAATATTATGACGGTACCATGGCAATTCATTTATAATAAATTAATACAGACAAAATATACTAACCATTTTTCAGATTATCTAAAGTACATACATCTTTTATGGGGTACTGTGTTAAATACTACAACAAAATACCTTGTAATTTATTACAATTAAATTAAAGAAAATTTAAAACTCATATTAAAATCCACTTTGTAAACAAGCAAAATTATTACAAATTAGAGAATTATATCCAGAGATAAGAATGCTTGGAAACATGCTGGTCCTGCTCCATAGGATAATCTAGAATCTAGACAAAATCAAACTGGTTGCGAATTTCATTGTATAATTTAATTTTTATTATATGACATTGATTCTACATTCTGTGATCAATTCCTCACACTCTGACTTATTAATTGTACAATTTTAGGTTAATCGTCTACTTTTACAATGTTTGTAAATATGTGAGCACAATTTAAATATCACATAAATATTTTTTTTGCTTCATTGTTAATTCTTTTTACATAATATTGTGCTACAGATTTGGAGGAGTTTCTTGCCCATTCTTCTCCATGCGAAAACTACCTTTTGGAATGGGCCACTAGAATCAATTCTATTTTTTCGTAAATTTTGACGTTCAAAAGTGCCTTACAGGGTCCTATTTGAAATAATTGATTTGACTTTGACCGACAATTTATTATAAGCTAAATATTTATAATAAGTTTTCTTTACAGTTTAAACGGGTCTTTTGCGAACCGTAGCTAACCGAATCATGCTAAGTTCACTTTACGCGCTGTTATAGACACTCTCGCGTGATAAAATCATGCTTATATTATGTACTATTCGTTAAATCCATATACCAGTAGAACACTTAAAACCAGTCAAATAATCGGGATTCCTACTTTCCTGCTACACACCGTAGCGTATATTCCTAACATTCGACGATATTCTCGTGGTGCTACGAAAGACGTAGCCGGTAAAATATTTCGTAGCAGGGTGCTACGGAGTGCTACGTGACGTAAAACCGAGACAGGCGTCAATTTTCCGACACAAGGTACTAGGATAACATGAGGGTCCAAGCTGTGTAAGTTTAGCATTAAAAGCCTTTTTTTGTTCTCTCCATCTCATGGTCTCTCATAATATCCGAATGCAGGACACTTTAGCCATACAAACACCTAGGTGGTTGTGCACCAAATTATTCAATATTGTTTGTTGAATTTTTATAGACTGACACAAAAAAAGAAGAGGAAGAGGTGACTAACAATTTAATATTCAAACTACTACTACTACTTATTTAAAAAGGCTCGCCTCCTATTGCATGCAACTTAAATCCTCCAAGGAACACAATTACTAATTAAGTTAGCATTTTAAAGCTTGAGAAAGCATTTAAACTTAGATTATCTTCCTCAATAGTTTAAGCCGGTCTCTTGCAAACTGTATATTTTGCTTCTATGGAACGCGTAGCTACGAGCGACAATTTCGTAGCAATGTTGATTAATGCTTTTCATGGCTACTGAAGCTTTTAATAACTTTTGTCGTTTATGCGACCTTAGTCTGTTATTCTGCATGGGCCAGCTTTTCTCTGTAGTAACGTCATATCCGACGTCACGTAGCACACGGCTACGAATATCGTAGCGTCGTAGCACCGTAGCACTGTCTACATTCGTTATAGTTCAGGGTTATGTCTTACCAACTGCAACAGTTTGGCTTTGAATAATATGTAACTACTAACCGGTATAATTTTAAAGGAAACTTTAATATTTAAGTAAAGTCTGAATAAAATTGCCTCCAGAAACTACAAAAGTATGTTTATTTGAAAATTGATACAAAATATTCTGTTCCTTGGACCAATCAATCAAATAAAACTGCCTGGCTGTGTGTATATTATGCTGCATCACGTAATAGATGTTCATCTATTCCGTGATCCAGCACAGCTTTTCACTTTGCCACTTTTTGTTTAGGTTCTAATTTTACTAAAAGTTTCATGACAACGTCCACCCATTATTGTTTATGCAAGCCTGGTACTTTGTATCGGAACACTGAAACCTCTACGTCGACGAAAACGTTACGTCCAACGTCACCAAGCGCCCGACTGCGAAGCCTTTTCATGGCCCTGAAACAACACCTGTTGCAGTTCATGCTACCCTAGTACTTTTTCCCGCTATGCTGAAACGTCCCGCAACAACTACGTCATTGCCGATACGTCACGATGGTTCTGATACCCACGTTTCATTGAGATTATCGAGCAGCACCAATAAAATAATGATTATTTATTTTAATGTTATAAACAAGATTTCTATTATTTTTACTTTTAATAAATTAACAAAATTAGGAAACTATAGTTTTATTTTTTTTAAGTTGGATAGGTATAATATATTATATAAAGGAATTTAAACTGACATGGTTATTTTCACTACTAAATATTAAATATTTACCATGTTTTCAAAAACTATAAACATGGTAAATAATAAATATCCCGTTTTAAATAACTTTAGTGGTATATTAATTGTTGCTAAAAGTTTGTTTCCGCGAGGCCTACTGATCGCAGAACGACTAGTTTAGAAATTAATTACTAATTATAGTAACTGATTGAAATTATAGACATAGGTAGTACTTCTCTTAACCGTTATCAAAGGTCACGTGTCGTGTTTTATCAGTGAAAATTCAGACTGAAAGCATTCACAACAAGGCAAGCATTCGGTTTATGCTATCCTAGTACGTTTCCTCGTTTCTTCTACGTCGAAAACGTCATTGCCTACACGTCAAACTCCTCACATGCCGTTGGAAAAACTTTCACTTGATTTTCCCATCGCTCGTCCATGAAACTTTCACTCGATTTTATGTTACTGAAAACAGACGCATGAAAGAAAGAAAATTTAAGAAAATACACCCGAGCGAAGCGGGGCATGAACATAAATAAAAATCTCATCGCCGCATAAATGAAAGATCATCAATTCATCACTAGAAAATGGCTGACCAGCTGTTTTTTATATTCTTAATTGTCTAGAAAAAGGTTTGCATGAAAAAAAAAAATGGAAAATCCACCGGAAAAGTCGGATTACACCCGGGCGACGCCGGGCACGAACAGCTAGTTATGAATAAATAATCAAAACAATAGCAAAAATCGTAATTTACTTCATTAATAAAATAATGCAAAGTCTTTATCCCGCCAAAGTCGCGCACAAGGCTGGAGCTGATGTTTTTCAGGCATATTTTCAGGTCCACCTATTGTAGTGTCTGAAACTCTAGTATCTTTTAGTGATGAACTGAAGCCTCTCACATCAAAAACGTCGTATTAGCTACGTCATACAGCGCCCGATAAAGATTTCTTGCAAAATACTTGCCACCAAATAACTTGTAAAATAAAGTATGCTTTTAACAGTTTTCAATATGTATATTTTGTTTTTGTGATAAGTATTTATGAAAAAGTTATAATTTTAGTAACCGAAAGTGAGAAAGATATTCCTTCCACCTTAACTTTCAGGTGCCTTTCACTGTTGGTGCAGTTTATGCCATCCTAGTACCTTTTCCCGATGAATTGAAACTCCCGCATTGAAAACGTCACTGCCCACGTCACACAGTGGAAAACTGTTGCTGAACATTGAATTTTCTCATTGGAAGTTGAACTTCGTTCTCATTGCAACTTGTGTCAACACCCTCGTACCGTCTTATCTTCCTAGCATGGTGGGCTGTGCTGGGGCGGCTGCTGCACATGCAGGAAACCTCAAATGGTGCAAACATAAATAACAATATTATTTGAAGCCGTGCGAGCCATTTGAGGTTGAACATTCTTGAATAAAAAACATGCGGGGCAGTCTTTGGGGACTGCCGATAGAAGTGAAAACAGCGAGCGAGCGTGTGTATAATAATATGTGTATATATAGCTCATGGAAAGCGTTCGGTAACGATGACGCGAGTTCCATGATTTTTTTCACCCAAAAAGTGCTCAACGCGCCTAAAGAAGTTTTCACTTCAATAAATAATTATAACCGCATCGCTGTGGGAACAGTGCTCAAAACGCTAGTAGCGTTGCCACGTTGGATGGCAATGCTGATTCTATGGCCTAAGAATTGGCCAACCCTCTGGTCACATGAAGTCGACCAACCGCTTGGCATTGTGCCGAAATACTCGGGAATTTTGAATTGAATTTGAATTTTTGAATTTGAATTTGGCGCCGTTTGAGGTGATACTCGTAGTTAATTAAACGTAAAAGACTTTATTAATTTTGAGTATTTTTAGTACTGGTAAACCTCTACCAATACCATACACAGACATATATGATGAAAAATTCGTGTTTGAACTGTTCAAACATAGTTATTATTCAAGTTGAAGCTTTAAGGCAATTTCTTTGATAACCTTTTACGGATCATGCTTCCCGGGTTAATTTTCCTGATGAACTGAACCTCCCGCAACGGGCACGTCATTGTCAACGTCACACAAGTGACAATCAACTTGCACCTAGCGCCAAAGAAAGCTTTTTCTAGCGCCAAAGAAAGCCATCGTATTAGCTTATGTTATCCTAGTACTTTTCACGGGATTGTTGCAGTCTTCCCGCAAGTTTTCGTCAGCAGTTGTCGTCATGTCACAGGAAATCGAAAACAACGCCATCTATCACGAGCCTGAGAACATGGCGGCCAAAGTACTTACGATTGTTATGGTGAAGGAAAAACTTAAACAGTTCAGCCATAAGTGAATAGATGGCAGCACTTAAAAATTAAATTATAGTTAACACAAGCCGTTGAACTTTAAATTGAATTGTGCCTGAAGACTTTTACTGAATCCCTTTAGTTTAGAGGATGAATTTTCGAAAACCTTCCTTATTGTTCACTTCGTAATAAGGAAATCTAGTATTTATTATGTCAGTCATGGGCTAAATTGGGATAAATTGTTATTTGTTCCTTGTTAATTAATTTAGTATAAAAGTTCAAGTTTTTAATTTTAATGTGAAGTAAGGAAATAAGGAAAGTCCGAAAGGGATTGCGTGGCCCCTGGCAACGTACAGGCAACTGAAGGAACACGGGTGGGTTTTAGTCAGTAAGAGTCTGACATGCCCTCCCGCTCCGCCCAGAGCGGTAGAAGTTATTTGAGAATTTCCAAACCAAAAAAAAAAGTGTTAAATGTAGGACACTGTAGGACATCGCCAAGCGGTTGGTCGACTCTTCACGTGTATTCTTAGGCCAGCCTTTTGGGCACTTTTCCTGTTGACTACGATCCGCACGAATTTTTTGATGCCCTATGATTATTTCCTCTCTTCTTGCCCTATATTATTATTATTATTTTAAGTTTGTAAGTTTTTGAATTGTGTAAATAATTATTGTCTTAGGCGGATGGATAAACTAAAAAATTCCTGAATGTAATGGATTTAAAAAAAATAAGTTATTTGTTTTTAAAGTAAGTAGCAATCATAATAATTATTTTTAGTTTTAAAACCTAAAACTCTTTACAGTCGTCGGTCGCTACGAAACACGTGACGTCATAGTTCTAAAGCTACGAAGCTACGACGTCAAAACTTTCGTAGCAGGAGGTCCCTATATTTTATGCTCTCCTAGTACTTTAGACTCAATATGGAAGTCTTAACGCGATCACAAAGTCTACGGAAACGGAACACGGGTCCGTAGCTACGTTACTCGTAGCAATTTATACTTGCGAAATAGTAAAAGTGTATTTAAAGTAAACGTATGACGTTTATGTTTTTTACGCTTCAGTGCTGAATTTTTACGTTACAAAACAGTTTTCGTAAAATAAGAATAATGTTCAGTAAATTGCTGATTACATAACCATAGATATACTTAGTCTGGCCATAAATACTGTTACAATTAAAAATAAGAAAGATATATACATTTTAATTTGGAATCTGTCATTTTTATGCAATATATTGTACAATATTTCGCGATATTAAAATGGAGTGGGGTGATAAAGAGAACCGAATCGCTGTGATTGCATTACACAAAGTTGGTATGAAACCAAATGACATTTTTTTAAACTCTCCATACGCTTGGTATTAGTCAAATGTTTGTGTACCGGGCTATTAATAGTTACAATAAGACCTCCTCTGTTTGTGACAGAAAAAGATCTGGCCGTCCACGTATTGTTCGTACGAAAAAGGTGGTCAAAGCAGTAAGGGAACGAATTCGAAGAAATCCTGTCCGAAAGCAAAAGATTTCGGGGATCTCGGGAGATGAAGATAGCACACAGAACAATGTCACGTATTTTAAAAGATGACTTAGGACTTACAGCCTATAACAGACGCACTGGTCATTTTTAACTGATAATTTAAAAAAGAATAGGGTGGTAAAATCGAAACAACTACTGAAGCGGTACGCAAAGAGAGGTCACACAAAAATTTTGTTTACGGATGAGAAAATCTTTACAATTGAGCAACATTTTAACAAACAAAATGACCGTATTTATGCTCAAAGCTCTAAGGAAGCTTCCCAATTAGTCGTTTGTGAAAAAGGTATCAAAACATCGGCATAAGTGTATCAAGATACCATTCTTGAGAAGGTAGTTCAGTATGGTCCTTCCAACAAGACTCGGCGCCGGGTCATAAAGCTTGGTCCACGCAGTCTTGGTTGGAAGTAAACGTTTCGGACTTCCTCAGAGCTGAAGACTGGCCGTCGTCTAGTCCCGATCTTAATCCGCTGGATTATGATTTATGGTCAGTTTTAGAGAGTACGGCTTGCTCTAAACGCCATGATAATTTGGAGTCCCTAAAACAATCCATACAATTGGCAGTGAATAATTTTCCCATGGAAAGAGTGCGTGCTTCTATTGATAACTGGCCTTAACGTTTAAAGGACTGTATTGCAGCCAATGGAGACCACTTCGAATGAGCTTTTATATTTTTAATTGTTTTATAATTATGTATTAAACTAACACACTGTAAAAGTAATAAATATTATTTTCAATAAAAATAAAAAAATCTTCGTGACAATATTTATGGCAAGACTAGGTATTATTAAAATCTACGTACACAACTAACTATTTATACTAGGTACTAAATTAATTGATAACTCACTAACTATTCAAAAGATAATATTTTAAAGTCATAATACATTCAAGATTTTTTAACTTTATAATCTGGTTTTTATTATCCGTTCTACGATATGGAACATTTCATATTATAAAAATAGTAAATGCTTAATTTTTTGTAAGCACGGAAATTCAGTCTGCGTGGTAACGAAAAACGTTTTGCTATAATTCCTGTTTGTTTATGCGATCCTAGTATGTTTGGAGCGCAGAACTCTTTGTTCGTGATCGTCGCTATGAAACACGGACAAGGCCCGGCGTGCTACGAGCTACGAGTTTCGTAGCGCCATCTGTAAGAAAATAAAGTTCAGACTTGCTACGGACATACAATCCTCTACGCTGTCTCTTGCTACAAAATGCTACGAAAAAACTACGTGTAGCGCCACATGCTAATTTCAAGTCTCTAATAAATAGCCTGCATTCCGTTATTGGTAATGAATTTTGGATGCAAGATATGTTTTATTCCGTTTTTTTTTTGTATTTAATAATAAGTTACATACAAGAGAAAAGTCATACACGTTTGAAAGTGTTTTCCTAACATAACGTAATATGCAAAAACACCAATTTGTGAACAAAGGAAAACCTATCTTTTTTGCGAATGCTAGCATTATCAAGAATAGCTGCCATGATTGTTACCATGGCAACAATCTTCACCATTTGATCATTGATGCTTTCCTAGTACGATTGACCGGAGCATTGAAAGCTTCCGTGTTGGTTGAGGTTAAGAGATATGAACTTTGTAACGCCATCTGCAATGAACTTGAAAAGTGCCGGAACTATATTTTCTTAACAACTGAAAAAATTGCCGTTTCCCACGTTTTTGGCCAAAAGCTTACAGCCCACTTTCAGCAATAATTCATTATAGAACTTATAAAGCTATCTAATCTATATGTGTATGCATAAAAGTATCGTTGTTGTCAGAACAAATATTTTTGCTCTAGAACTAAAAAGAAATCGAATAAGTTTTTTTTCATATTATCTTATTTTTAAAGTATATAAATATTTAAAATACTCTAATTGAACCTCAATTTTCATAAAGCAATAAAGAAACTTTCGCAATTGCAACATACACCAACAAAAGTACATTGTTTACTAACAAACGCGCGTGTTTCCATTGTGATAAACCTCGGGCTCTTAGCTATCATGAGACCCTAGTACCAATGCCCAAAGCGCCAATGCCTTTCGCCACGGCCGAGGCTACGAAACTCAGATCAGTGCGGTGCCATCTGCACTAAAATGAATGAACTAATAACATTAGTTAGGACCCTTTCGAATAACTAACTTTGCGGATTATAGGAGGTCTGTAATATATAGAAATGCCGCACCAAGACTCAAAGTTTACAGAGACATCGTGTTGAATAAAGAAATATTTTTTAGGTAAGCTGAACTTTGTAAACCTTTAAAGAAGTTTGTTGCGCCACTTCTTCTTCCCAGCTAAAGCACTAGGTAGTGCTGAAGGGCGGGCGTTTTTGGGGGACTGTCTTATGTAATTTTAACATTCGAAAAGTGCTGATTTCTCAGCCTAGTTTGAATAAATGACTTTTGAATTTGAAATTGAATTATACAAGTCACAGATGGATTGCTTAATTAGCTGTTTTACATAATCGCTACCTGTTTTGCAAAACAGCTCCGTTCCAGCTGAAATTTAACACGCAGAATTGCATAAACGCTGTAGTAATAATCCATAATTCTGCGTGTGATTTTTATTTTAAAATCAACATTTGAATTTTGTCAAAGCACGCCTTTCGGCTGAAATGATGATGATGATGAAGGAAGATACTTCCCTGATATTCTCAATAGCTAAAAGAATAATCTAATTACTGGAACTAGAACGAATTCATGTTTTAACATTACGTCAAACAAATCATTTTTTTGAAGCTTTTTAGCACAGATTGTATCAAGTCCGCGGCACGCAAGTCAAACGTATTTTCTTTCTTTCTTTTCTTTTAATTTTGAAAAGCGCTTTTAGAGCCTCCAAGCGCGTTGCCATAGCGATAAACTTGAGCCCCTTATATTTCATGCCACCCTGGTATCTTTGACGGGAGCAGTGACAAGTTTCTTGGCGCTAAGATGAATCACTTTTTAGCGCCATCTAGGAAAAGTATCTTAAATTAATAATCATTATGTTTTAGAATATTTATTTTGTAGTTCATTGCTTTAGCATGGCCGGTCTTTCGTAGGAAAATCCGTTTGGCCTTTATTTCAGGGATGGATGGTAGGACTATCAAACCTGACTAAAAACGAAAAAAAAACCATTTCTTACTTTGTGCCAGGGACTGTGATGTAATTATCGCTTGCAAAGTTATCCCATACGTATTTGATTAAGACCAAAACTAACTTGCATAAGCGTCAAAATAGGTAAGTGATAATTTATAAGTTCATCTTATTTTATAATATTACTTAGGTATCAGTTTTTATTGACATCATCTTTGTCAATGCTTAATTTTTCATGGGCACGAAAATTCAGACTACGTGGAAACGGAAATATTTTGCTATAATATCTGTTTGTTTATGTGACCTTAGTAAGTTTGGAGCGCAGAACTTTTCGTCGCGATCCGTCGCTATGAAAACACGACAAGGGACGGCGCGCTACAAGCTACGAGTTTCGTAGCGCCATCTGTAAGAAAATAAAGTTCATACTTGCTACGGATATTCAATCATCTACGCTAGCGCTCTCTTTTGATACGAAGTGCTACGAAAAATCTACGTGTGGCGTCACATGCTGACTTCAAGTTTCAAGTAAAGAGCCTGCTTTCGGTTGGTATTGAATTTTCGATGTATGATATTACTGTTTTTTTTGTCTATGTTACATAATAATGACATATTATTTCAGTTACATCCAAGAGAAAATAAGATTTCACACACATTTGAAAGTGTTTTTTTTTAATCATTTTTATGCAAAAACATCAATTTGTGATCAAACGAACTTATATTTTTAGGGCATGGTAGCCTGCGGAATAATACTCATAGCTGCCATACCTACTACAATGGCGATAACCTTTAACATTTGACCGTTGATGTTTTCCTAGTACGTTTGACCAGCATTGAAGGCTTTCACTACGATTGAGGTTACGAAATATGAACTTTGTAGCGTTATCTGCAATGAACTTGAGATGTCGGAACTATTTTCATATCACCTGAAAAACAGTAACAGTTTTCCGTATGTTTTTAATCTCTGAATTTCATAAGGCAATATAGAAACCACCACGATTGCTACATACACCAACAAAACAAGTTGTTTACTAACAATCGTGTTGCGTGTTTCCATGGTGATAAAACTTGGCTTCTTAACGATCATGAGATCCTAGTATCAATGACTAAAGCGCCAAAGCCTTTCGCCACGGCCGAGGCTACGAAACTTAAACTCAAAAGTGCGGTGCCATCTGCATGAAAATGGTTGAACTAATGACGTCAGCACCCTTTGAACAACTATCTTTGCGGAGTATTGGAGGGTTGATCCCTAACATTGCCGCACCGAGATTCAACTTTTGCAGAGACATCGTGCTGATTAGAGAAATAATTAGTAACTAATTTGATAATATTGAAATTTCTAGTCTTTTTTTGTTCCTTTTTCATGTGGTTATTGGCTAACCTGGTGTCAGAGTTTTTATGCCGCCCATGGGCCTCTGACTTGACTTCACATACCGTCTGAAATATCTCTCAGGCAGTCTTCCTCACGATGTTATCCTTCACCGTTTTTGAAGCAAGTTATAATTATACAATACGAACATGAATCCATAAAGTCAGCGGTGTCAGAGACCGGTCACACCACTAGGCTATCATTGCTGTTAAAAGTACTAGTAAAAAATATGATTCATAATGTTGGAAATCATATTAGGTCTTTACCTATGAAATTGGAAATGAGTATGATAATTTTAAAATATAAAAATTTTGGAATTTTTATTTCATCTAATCAAAGTACTGGCCCAAATTATCTATACAGTTTTGCCATTTTGATGGCAGTTTGTTTATCCCTTTACTGTAGAAGTCTGCCGGACCGGAGGCGATCAAGTCAGCGAAAGCGTTTTGTACTGCAGCTCAGGTGTTGAATTTTTTCCCACTTTAAAAATTGTCTAAATTTTGAAAAAAGTAGAAATCTGTTGGGGCAAGGTCCGGTGAGTACGGTGGGTGACGGAGAGCTCCAGCCGTAACTCTTGTAGCTTTGAGATGGTCTGTCGTGAAGCGTGAGCTCGCGCGTTGTAGTGGAGAAGCAATGGGGAAGAGCGATTAACTAGTCTTGGTTGTTGAATTACGAGCTTCTCCATCATTGTTTGTAATTCTTAGCAATAGACATCTGCCGTCACTGTTGTGCCATTCGATAAGAAGCTGTGATGTACAAGTCCGGCACTGGCCCACCAGACAGTCACCATCATCTTCCTAAGAGTAATCTTTTTTTTAGTGCACTGATTAGGTGCTGTACCCGGTTCCACCCACTGAGACGAACGCTTACGGTTGTCGTACAGGATCCACTTTTCATCGTAGGTAACAATTCGATTAAGAATTCCCTCGTTTCTATGCCGATTCAGTAGTGCTATGCATGTTTCGACGCGTAAATCTCGCTGTTGGTCGCTTAGTTCGTGTGGCACCCACTTATCTAGCTTTTTTATCTTTCCGATTTGACGCAAGTGCTTTAATGTTTTTGTGACACTAACTCCAAGGCCCGCAGCAAGCTCAGCCGTAGATTGAGTAGCCTTCGATTCGTCGTTGTTGACAATGGTTACCGGCCGACCGCGAGGTTCGTTCTTCAACTCGAAATTTCCAGATTTAAAACAATTGAACCAATAATGGACCGTGTTTATGCAAGCAGTGTTAGGCCCGTACACGTCGTTAATGTTTCGTGTTGTTAGCGCAGCGTTATTACCACGTAGGCACTCATATTCAAAAAAAATTACGAATTTTCAGTTTATCCATGGCCCAAAAACTACCACAATGTCACAAAAACAAAAAAGTATCTAAAAATAAATGAATGAATTTGAAATTAAATTAACACATCTTTCGAATAAAATTCATTTTAATTTCGAATTGTGCGCCAATCCGCAGATAATTAAATCTGAAAATGCTGGTTATAGAATCTCCAATTACATAGGTAAAGACCTATTATTATTTTTGCGTCATTGCAGAATTAGAAACTCGAGACTTGAATTTTGTCATAGCAAGGAAGAAAATATACTTTCCTGGAATTCTCAATTGCTTAAAATTTAATCTAATTACTAGAACTATAACAAATTCATGTTTTTAGAGCTTTGTAAACATTAAAGCTTTACCATAGTGATAAACTTGAGCCCCTTATATTTTATGCCACCCTGGTACCTTTGACCGGAGCAGTGACGAGTTTCGTAGAGTCGTGGGCGCTGAGACGATAACTTATAAGCGCCATCTAGGAATACTGTTTTAAACTAATAATGTTAGGTTTGAAATTAACTTTGGAGTACCTAAGCTTAATATGTGTGATTTAGGTACTTACTAATTTCATGGGTTGTAGTTATTGTTCTAGTAATATGTGGGAAAATTCGTTTCAAGTATAGCACGGGGTGAAGAAAGGATAATTAATTATACCAGAACTGGCTATAAACACCACGAACCATTAATTTATTCAACAAAAATATTTTATTTGACAGCACAACAATTTTCGTTATAAAAATTCATGTACATTTCCGAGCAAATATTCGAATATTTGTTAAACTGCTCAATCCCTGCTCAATACCTGATGGAATGTATTTTAACACAAATCCCGAGGATAAGGAAAAAGCTTATTTATAATATTTACCTTTGCAATATATTTTTATTATTTTGGCATTTGTATTGATGCTTCTTATATTTCATCTTTAAAACCATATATGTAACAAAGGGATTGTAAGTGTTTCTGCTTAGCTGGGTTGGATTCTCTCATCATCATCAGCATACAGCAGTCCACTACTGGACATAGGTCTCTCCAATTGCACGTCATTAAACTCGATTCTCAGTAACTCTCATCCAGCTGCTACCAGCCACCTTGTGAAGATCGTCACTCCACCTAGCCTGAGGGCGTCCTAACTTACGTTTGCCGATTCGCGGTCTCCACTCAAGAACATGTCGACTTGGGGTAAGCGTGTTCGATTCACTGTACATGCAGTATTATGAGAAGTTATCTAAAAGTCAACCCAAGTTTTGTTTAGCTCGGGAATTCGTGTCATATTCCATACAACTGTTTCAAACCAACAAAGAAACGCTTATTTTTTGATGATTTTGAAATTGTTAAAAACATACCCTATTATCTTCACCTTGTCACACTCTAATCACAAGCAATGCTTTTAAAATACATAGTAAAGTGGCAATCCATCGAGCACAGCGTATTTCCAATTTGAATAACAAGGAACAATATTTATAATTTATTATTCTGACCACAAAGGAAATTTTCTCCGAGGAAACTGATCTGTCTTCATCGAATATTGGAGAAGATTGGTTGGAACTATACTTTATTATGTTTCTGTCATACTGCATAATCACCCTATAATGTTCTCACACTGCTGGAAACAAGCCACCTCGTGGTGAGAGGGAGTGGGCCATAATCCACCATGCGGGCCCAGTGCGGGTTGATAGATATTACATGTTTTCGAATTGTTGGTTCTAGCACACGATTTTCTCATGATGTTTTCCTTTATCGTTTTGAGAGCAGTAGTGATGAAATAATTTAAACAAAGTAAAATGCCTCTGGGTTCGAACCTACGACCTACAACTCGTGAGTCGCGATAACCACTGGGCCACCACTGCTCTTTCATACTGATGGAACTTTAATTATTGTTATGAAGACTCATGTTAAAAATGAACCAAAGTAGTACATAATATATTCAGATGTAAAATAAAATTTTAAAAAAATGCTGAAAATGATGAGGTTTATTTAATCACAAGAGTCTATAAAGATTTTCTATTAGGGTTGGCAATCGTTACCGGTTGCATGAGTACTATAGATCTTCTGATCACTACGCTGCTGATCTTCTGATCTTGTAGCAGTGATAGCTTAGAGGTGTGACCGTCGGACTGCCAAGACGAGTTCGAACCCAACGCTCGCACCTCTGACTTTTCGGATTCATGTGCGTATTGTATAA